>CM075671.1:213484970-218484970 GCA_037962975.1 Clitoria ternatea | reverse complement strand
GTTAATCACGTAATAAAGCGAAAAAGAGAATCAACACACATAATTTATACTGGTTCACTTCCAACTCAAGCTACGTCCAGTCCCTTCCAACTTGAAGGATTTCCACTATTCTAAAATCTCCTTTACAATAACTGCACCAGACTCGTGCACCAAGTATTCTTTTCAACAAGCCTTTTCTGGCTCAACCCAAGTATTCTTTTCAACAAGCAACTTCTGGCTTAGCCCTAGTATTCTTTCGAAAGCCTCTTTAAGCCAATATGTTTCCCAACACTCAAACTAGTTCTGGTAACTTACCAAACTTATACAATCAGTAAGAAGAGAAATGTTCTAAGAACTTAGGGTACAAAAAATGATAGGAAAATTAGATATCGAACACTAAGTATTTTTGACAGAAGACCAGAGTCTGCTAGACGCAGAGCTAGAGAATAATAAGGGTCTTTGTCTTTTTACAAGAAAGTGAACTAAGATTGAATGATAGAGTTGAGAAGATTTCTTCTTGGATATTTTCACTCTATTTGAATGTTCAAACTTCCTTGATATTCATAAAGGCTTGAAGGTAATAGCCGTTGACGCTTCTTGAGAGGAGATATATACGTTGGATATCCTTTGAAGGTATTTTGCCATAGGCTTCTGGAGATCAGACCTCGAAGTTGAATCCAAGCTTGAGAGAGGTCTGAATCATATTTCAATATTTTTACGAAAATGGTTTCTCATGCATTTGCATGTACAAAACCCTTCGTGAACTTATCCTTGATTAAACGAGAAGTTGCTTTCAGAGATGTCCAGAAAAGTTTTATGACTTGTGATCAGAGTTCACAGAAATAGGTACGCTGGCAGCTGTTGCTTATGTTGATTTTGTTCTCTTTGTTCTTTGATGATAAACACGTAAATATGGTATGATCATTTTTCTCGAAGCATCACCAAAATAGATTTTTCAAACGTTGGCGAGGAATTCTTTATTCAAGATGCTTCTATCAGACTTTTGTTGTTCCACTAGACTTTTAGAACATACGCTCCCCTTTTCTTTTTACAACCTGATCTTCAAATCCTGAAATTTCTTTTGCACTTAAAAGAAAATGTTATTAACCCTAAATCTAAACCCTAAACACTAACCCTAAACCCTAAATGCTAACACCCATACACCCTAATCCCTAAACTCCAAACCCTAAACCTAAGCCCTAAACCTGAAACCCACAACCCTAAACCCTAAACCCTAAACCCCAAACCCTAACCCACATACCATAAACCCTAAACCCTAAACCACAAACCCCAAACTATAAACCTCAAACACTAAACCATATACCCTAAACCCTAAATCCTAAACCCTAAACCCTAACCCTCATCTTAAACCTAAGCCCTAAACTTGAAAGCCCAAACCCTAAATCTTAATCCACAAACCCTAAACAAAAACCACAAACCCTAAACCATAAACCCCAAACCCTAAACCCTAAACCTAAAACCCAACCCTTAAATTCTAAACACTAGACCCTAAACCTCAAACCATAACCCCTAAACCCTAAACCCTCAATCCTAACACGTGAACCTCAAACCCTACACCCTAGACGTTAAACCCTAAACCCCAAACCCCAAACTCTAAACCCTAAACCCTCAACCCCTAACACCAAAACCCTAACCATAAATCCCAAACCTAAATCCCTAAACCCAAAACAATTAACAGTAAACCCTAACCCTAAACCCCAAACCCCAAGCCCTAAACCCTAAACCCTAAACCCCAAGTCTAAACCCTAACCCCTAAAACATAAAGCCCAAACCCTAAACCCTAAACCCTAAACCCTAAACCCCAAACCCTAAACCTTAAACCTTAAACCCCAAACCTTAAACCCTTAATCCTAAACCTCAAACCTCAAACCCCAAACCCTAAACCTTAAACACTAAACCATAAACCATAAACCCTAAAACCTAAACCCTAAACCTTAAACCCTAAACAATAAACCCTAAACCCTAAACCCTAAACCTCAAACCCTAACCCTTAACCATAAACCACAAACCCTAACCCTAAACCCTCATCTCCAAACCATATACCCTAAACACCAAACCAACAAACCCCAAACCCGAAACCCAAAACCCAAAACCCTAAACTCTAACCCCTAAACCTCAAACCCTACCCATAAACCCTAAATCCTAACCCCTAAATCATAAAGCCAAAACCCTTAACACTAAACCCTAACCCTTAACCTTAAACCCTAAACCCTAAACCCTAAACCTTAAACCCCAAACCCTAACCTTTAAACCCTAACCCTAAACCCTAACTCTAAACCCTAACTCTAAACCCTAAACCTCAAACCTCAAACCCTAAACCAAAAACCTTTAACCTTAAACCCTAAACCCTAATCTCCAAACCCTATTTCCTAAACACTAAACCCCAAACCCCAAACCCCAAACACCAAACCATGAACCCCAAACCCTAAACCCTAACCCCTAACCCCTAAAACACCAAATCCTAAACCTCAAACCCAAAACCTCAAATCCTAAAGCCTAAATCTTAGACCCTAAACTCCACTCCCCAAACCATTAACCATAAACCCTAAACCTTAAACCTTAAACCATAAACACTAAACCCTAAACCTTAAACCCTAAACCATAAACCCTAAACCTTAAACCCCAAACCCTAAACCTTAAACTCTAACTCTAAACCTTAAACCTCAAACCCTAAACCAAAAACCTTTAACCCTAAACCTAAAACCCTAAATCCTAAAGCCTAAACCCCGAACTATAAACCTTAAATCCTAAACTCCAAACCCAAAACCTGAAACCCTAAACCCTAATCTCCAAACCCTATTTCCTAAACACTAAACCCAAAACCCCAAACACCAAACCCTAAACCTCAAACCCTGAACCCTAACCCCTAAACCTCAAACACCAAATCCTAAACCTCAAACCCTAAACTATACACCCTAAATCCTAATGCCGAAACCTCAAACCTTAAACCCTAAACCCTAAATCTTAAACCCTAAACCCCACTCCTTAAACCATAAACCATAAACCATAAACCACAAACCCTAAACCCTAAACCCTAAATCATAAACCTTAAACCCTAAACCCTAAAACTCAAACCCTAAACCTTAAACACTATTCCCCTAACCATAACCTTAAACCATAAACCATAAATTGTAAACCCTAAGCCCCAAACCCTAAACCCTAAATCTCAAACTCTAACCCTAAACCCTAAATCCTAACCCCTCAACCACAAACCCCAAACCTAAAACCCAAAACCCTAACCCTATACCCTAACCTCTAAACCTAAACACTAAACCATAAACCCTAAACCATAATCCCTAAACCCTAAACCCCAAACCCCAAACATCAAATCCTAAACATTAAACCCTACACCCTAAACCGTAAACACAAAACCTCAAACCCTAAACCCTAAACCTCACTCCCTAATCCATAAACCATAAATCATAAACCATAAACCACAAACCCTAAACCACAAACCCTAAACCCTAAACCTTAAAACCTAAACCCCTAACTCTAAACCCTAAACCTCCAACCCTAAACCCTAAACCCTTAATTCTAAACCATATACCCTAAACAATAAGCACTAAACCTAAACCCTAAACCCTTAACCATAAACTCAAACCCTAAACCACAAACTATAAAACCTAAACTGTATAACCTAAACCCTAAACCTTAAAACCTAACCCTAAACCCAAAACCTAAACCATAACGCTAATCTTAAACCTAAGCCCTAAACATGAAACCCTAAACCCTAAGCCCCAAACCCCAAACCCTAACCCCTTAACACTAAACCAAAAATCATAAAAACTAAATCCTAAATTGTAAACCCTTACCCTCAAACCCTAAACTAAAAAACCTGAAACCATAAACCCTAAACCTCAAACCCTAAATTAGAAACCTTAAACCCTAATCCTAAACCCTAAACCCTAAACCCAATCCCTAAACCCTAAACCCTAAACCCAAAACACCAAACCCCAAAACCCAAACCCTAAATCCTAAACCTCAAACCCTAAACCCTAAACCATAAATCCTAAACCCTAAACCTTACTCCACTAACCATAACCTTAAACCATAAACCCCAAACCACAAGCCCTAAACCCTAAACCCTGAACGTTAAACCCTAAATCATAAACCCTAAACCTCGAGCCTTAAACCCTAAACCCTAACCCATAAACCTTAAACCCTTAACTCTAAACCCTAAACCTCAAACCCTAAACCCTAACTCTAAACCCCGAACCTCAACCCCAACCCTAAACCCAAAACCTTTAACCTTAAACCTGAAACCCTAAACCCCAAACATAAACCCCAAACCCATACCCCAACATATAAACCCTAAACACTTAACTCTAAACCCTAAACCCTAACCCTAAACTCTAAATCCTAACCCATAAACCTTAACCCTTAAACCTAAAACCCTAACCCCTAATCCTAAACCCTAAACCCAAACCCCAAATCCAATCCCTAAACCTAAAACCTTTAACCTTAAACCTGAAACCCTAAACCCCAAACCCAAACCCCCAACATATAAACCCAAAACCCTAAACACTAAACCCTAAACACTAACCCTAAACTCTAAATCCTAACCCCTAAACCTTAACCCTTAAACCTAAAACCCTAACCCCTAATCCTAAACCTCAAACCCCAAACCCTAAACCCTAAACCTTACTCCACTAACCATAACCTTAAACCATAAACCATAAACCCTAAATCACAAGCCCTAAACCCTAAACCCTAAACCCTAAACCTTAAACTCTAAACCCTAAACCTAAGCCACAAGCCCCAAACCATAAACCATAAACCCAAAACCTTAAACCCTTAACACTAAACCCTAAACCTCAAACCATAAACCATAAATCCTAAATCGTAAACATCAAACCCTAAATCATAAACCTTAAACCCTAAACCTCAAACCCTAGACCATAAAGCCTAAACCTCAAACTTTAAACCCTAAACCCAGAACCATAAACCCTAAACGCTAAACACCAAAATCCTAAACCTTAAACACTAAACTGTAAACCTTAAACCCTAAGCCCCAAACCTTAAACCTTAAACCCTAAATCCTAACATTAAAACATATAACCCAAACCCCCAACCCTAAGCCCAAAACCCTAATCTCAAACCATATACCCTAAACACTAAACCCCAAACCCTAAACCCTAAACCCTAACCCTTAAACCTCAAACCTTACCCATAACCCTAAACCTAACCTCTAAACGGTACACCAAAAACCCTAAACCCAAACCCCAAACCCTAAACCCTAAACCTCAAACCCTAAACCCTAAACCTTACTCTAAACCCTAAACCTTAAACCCCAATCCCTAAACTAAAAACCTTTAACCATAAACTTGAATCCCTAAACCACAAACCCCAAACCCTAAACCCTAACCCTAAACCATAAACCCTAACCATACACCTCAAACCCTAAACCTTAACCCTAAATCCTAACCCTTAAACCATAACCCCTGAACTTCAAACCCTAAACCCTAAACCTTTAACCCTAAACCCCAAACCCCAAATCCTAAACCTCACACCCTACATCCTAAACCCAAACCACTAAACCCTAAACCATAAAACCTAAAACCCACCCCTCTAACTATAACCTTAAACCATAAACCCCAAACCCCAAGCCCTAAACCCTAAATCCTAAACCACAAACACTAAACCTTAAACCATAAACACCAAACCCTAACCCTAACACACTAAACCCTAAACCTTAAACCCCTAACTCTAAACCCTAAACCTTCAACCCTAAACACTAAACACTAAACCCATAATCCTAAACCATAAACCTTAAACCCTAACCAAACCCTAAACCATAAACACTAAACAATTAACTCTAAACCCTTAACCCTAGCTCTAAACTCTAAACCTTAAATAGAAACCCTGAACCCTAAATGCTAACCCCTAAACCCTAACCCATGAACCCCAAACCCTAAACCATAAACCCTAACCCCCTAAACCCCAAACCTTAAACCCTAACCCCTAAATCTGAAACCCTACCCATAAACCCTAAATCTTAACCCTTAAACCGTAAACCCTAATTCCTAAACTTTAAACACAAAACCTTAACCCCTAACCCTAAACCATAAACCCTAAACCCTAAACCTTAACTATAAACCCTAAACCTCAAACCCCAAACCCTAAACCCTAAACCCTAAACCCCAACCTATAAACCCTAAACAATAAACCCTAATACTCAAACCCTAAACCCTAAACCCTAAACCTTAAATCCCAACCCTTCAACCCTAACACTTGAGCCCCAAACCAAAACCCTAACCCCTAACCCCTAACCTAAAAGCCTAAACCCTAAACCTCAAACCCCAAATCCTAAACCCCAAACCTCAATCCCTAAATCCTAAACCTCAAACCCTAAACCCTAAAATTTAAACCTTAACCCTCAAACCCTAACTCTAAACCCTAAACCACTAACCCTAAATCTTAACCCCTAAACCGAAACCCAAAATCTAAAAGCCTAAACCCTAAACCCTAACCTTAAACCCCAAACCCTACCCCTAAACCCTAAACCTCAAACCCTAAACCCTAAACCCTAAAATCCTAAAACTTCAACACTAAACTATACACCCTAAACCTCACACCTCAAACCCCAAGCCTAACCTAAACTATAATCCCTAAACCCCAAACCCTAAGCCCAAAACCCTAAACCATAATCTCACAACCCTATACCCTAAATACCAAACCCTAAACCCCAATCCCCAAACCCCAATCCTCAAACCCTAAACCATAACCCCTAAACCTAAAACCTTACCCATAAACCCTAAATCCTAACCCCTAAATCTTAAACCAAATACCCTAAACCCTAAACTCAAATCCCTGACTCCTAACCCTAAACCCTAACTTTAAACCCTAAACCCTAACCCTAAACCATAAACTATTAACCCTAAACCCTAACCCCCTAGCTCTAAACCCTAAACCTCAAACCGTAACCTAAACCCTGAATGCTAACCCCTGAACCCTAACTTGTGAACCCCAGACCCTAATCCATAAATCCTAACCCCCAAACCCTAAACCTTAAACCCTAACCCCTAAATCTCAAACCCTACCTATAAACCCTAAATCTTAACCCCTAAATCGTAAACCCTAAACCCTAAACTTTAAACACAAAACCCTAACCCCTAACCTTAAACCACAAACCCTAAACCCTAAACCCTAAAGCTCAAACCATAAAGCTTAAACCCTAAACCCTAAACCTCAACCCCCAAATCCTATACCCTAAACCCCAAACCCTAAACCCTAACCCCTAAAACTTAAACCTTAAACATTAAACCTGATGAGGACATAGTCTGTAAATAATTTCAATTGTACTCAAAATAGTTTAGGTTTATTGTTGGGTCACTTTTGTACCTTGTACATCCTTTTGGGCCTTGTAGTTGGCCACATTTCCTAGTTTAGTTGATTTTGGGCCTAAGGAAGAGTGAGAAGCCCAAGTTGCCTAGCTTGGCCACCACTCCGCCTTGCTTATATAAGGATTACCTCTCTATGTATTTCCACACCATTAATTTTGAATGAAATTTACACTTTGTGAGATTTGAGTGCAAACTCTCTCCTTTAGGTTAGAGAAAGTCTAACCCCTTTCAAGCTCTTATCACTAGGTGACCATCCCTAGAGTGGCGAGCAGAGACTTATCCAAGTCATTGGTGGCGTCTCTTGCATCAACTTCCATCCATCTTCTATGTTTCCATGCTTCCAACCATTTTTGTTAGGTTTAGGGTAACCTTTTCCCTACCAACTTGAAGAAAGATAGCTAGATCCTCCCCTTCCTATATCAAGTGGTATCAAAAGTCTAAGGTGTCATCTTTCTTCTTTTGAGTTTCTTTTCATTTTGTGCATATTGTTTGAGTTTTTAAAATTTTAGAAATTGATTTGTCATCTTCTCTAGTTTCTTAGTCTTGCACCATTATTAAAAAAAAATTCAGCTTTAGCCTTGATAAATACATGAATCTAGAGCTAAAACTAGATTGTTTGGTGTACATTGGAGCTTCATCTTTGTTCTAGGCAATTTCTAATGTTTGCTTGTAGGTTGTGCTAATTCCATACCATTAAAGATCATCCTTTTAATTGGTATTGAAAGCTCCAATTCCATTGTTTCATTGCCTCATTTTAAGATGATGTATGTTAGCTCAATGTTAGGATTGTTTAGATTTCCATTCTTTAGAGAATTTTTCATTAGGATTTAATTTTTGTTTTTGTCAGCACATAGGAATATTACAATTTTCCACCATCTTGAAAATTTTATTTTGTCAATTTCTCGTTATTCTTTCATTGCATATTATTCTTTGAATTGAATTGTGCCTTCCATACGCGGAAGCCTTATCTCTTGTGCAACTTCAATTGGTAAATTCAATTCCTCCAGAGCGATTCACGTGTGGGTTAATTTTCAATTTCAATCTTCAACTCCTAATCTTGCAAAGCTAAAAATGGTACGTACATTCTCCTTTGGAAATTCTGATGGGTCAATTCTTGTAGTCAATTAGCTGATTCAATTTATTGATTCAATTTGCTGTGTACATGCTAACTGAAAAAAAAATATCTTTAGTCAAATTCCTTTGCTTGTCTCCTTGTAAATTGCGAAATCTTGGTCAATAGCTTTTGCTAAATTTTCCTTGGATCTTTACGTAAGTCATGTACGGTACTGTGCAATTCTTTCATTAGAAATCTGGCTCAAATTAGTCAATTAGAAATTGCAATCTTTCTTTTTTCAATTCTTTCAAGATTTTAAAAGGTTCTAAAAGGTCTTCCTTATTCAAAATTCAAATTTTCAAACTCTGTAATCGATTACAGCCTAAAGGTAATCGATTAGCTTATGATGTTTTAAAATTTCTTTTTCAAAATGTTACGTTGTAATCGATTACATATATTTAGTAATCAATTACCTATATCAGAATGCATGGTTTTTAAACTTTGTTTTATCATTTTTAGGCCATATTTCTTTTATAAAGTCTTATAATATTTTGTGCTTAAAACTGGATTCTTCAATTCTTGAACTTAGCTTCTTTTGTCATTATCAAAACATTTGTGTTCTTCAGTCTCCCCTTTTTAATGATGACAATATATGCCCTGAAAAATAATTTTAATAGGCAAGCATATTTTGAATATTGCATTTTGATTGGTGTTTAATCTTTAAAGAGATTATAATTGATTTTAATTGTTGTAAATTTATTTTTATTGGTGCTCTCCCTTAATTTATCAGAATATGCAATCATCATTATAATCATCACTATCTTTCATTTCTCCCCCTTTGTCATTATCAAAATGAAATAAGGAAAAAGACAAACAATATAATAAGACAAAGATACTACAATGGGAACTATGTATTGTATATGAAAAACCAACAACACGACCAAAAGTAAATATGGTTCAGAAAAAGGAAAGTGACAAGAACAGACTTTTAACAAAACGAAACATAGTAAAATGATATTTAAGCGGAATCAAGAGGTGGCGGACGAGACAGAATATTTTGCATAGTTGCGTCCACATGATCAAAGAGGTCACGAACATAGGTACGCAAGGACAGAAGTTCAGTGGCCAAATTTGTCATGGAAAGAGAGCTAGGGACAAGATCAGGGTCTAGTTAGGAAGTGGTGTTCTTGGCAACCCATTCCCTATCAATATTTTGTTTGTAGCCAAACGAGGAAAGAGCGGTTTTGCCAATGAGAAAGGAACACTGTGGTTTGATGCACAATTTGTCAGCAATAGAAACCTTAAAATGACGGAGGATGCGAGTGGTGAGACCAGCATATGGGAGAGGAACGTTTGTCTTGAGAGCTTTCTTCATATGGTAACGGATCAAAGCGGTCCAGTTCAAAGGGCGGACAGTGAGAAGGGACCACATCAGAACCAGATCCTCTTCTGTGACTTGAGCAAGGTTGGTTGGTCGTGGAGCCAAAATGTGAACCACAATATAGTGCATAACTAGATAGTTGGATGTAAGGAAGGTAGCGAGAAAACGACCACCTAGATTAGCAAAATCAAAACAAATTAATTTTCGGGCTTCCAAATTGTTGAACTTGTGTTCCCAAGACTCAAAAAGGTGGCCCTCATAGAGTTCTCCAACAGAGGGGAGTTCACATAAATAGAAAAACAGATTCGAATCAATGACAATGGGCACTTTTTTGACTTCAGAAATTAGACACCCATCAGTTATTTGAATATTAGAGTAGAAAAGTCACACAAGATCTGAATAGTGATCCTCTTTTATGGACAAAAATGGAATGAGATTTTAAATATCAAAGAACTGGTAGCAGTCAACATTTTCCAGAGATTTTTCATCAATATATTTCGGATCAAGAATATCCCTGCTGTGGAAGAGAGAGTAAAATCGTTCTTGTTGAGCAGGAGTGGAAAAGAACTCCACAAAGGGGGATGGTGTGCATGTTGGTGGTTCAAAAGAAGAGGAGTCATGGGGATGTTTTTTCTTTGTGGGAACAGAAGGGGGTGGAGAAGTAGGAGTGTAAGTGGGAGAACGATTTTAAAGGGCCAGTTTAAAGAATTTTAAAATTTAAATGAAAACAGAATACGTATCAGACTCTTATATAATTATTGAAATGTTATAAAAATGTAACGGTCATTATAAAATATTTGATTTATGAAAACTACATTTAATTTGGAATAATTGTAGTACAGAAAGGTTTGAAGATGAAACTTTTGTTGGACACCTGAGGAAAATTATCATTTGACAAGAAGCAAAAAAATTAAATTTTAAATAAGGAAGATTTAATTGCAATATGGTATTATTATTTTAATGTTTAATGTCTAATGAATGTTAAAGACTATCATTATTTAAAAAGTTTTAAATAATGGGATAATGTAAAGTAGGTACAATGGGAAAATAGATAGTATGGTAGAGTAATAGTGATCAGACGTGGATAAGCGTGGAGCAGGCGTGGGGAATCTTGTGAAAGAGATTTTGAAAAAAAATTGTGTAGCAGTTGAGAGGATATGGGATTTAAACGATATGGGAAAACGTTGCTGACCAAGTAGGCTTCGAACATATAGTAATCGATTACCTCTGTTTAAATCTTTGAAGTTCTTGATGAACCACGTGCCTGAAGCTTGGTCAAGGGGTAATCAATTGCTGGAGGTAATTAACGTGGTAATCAATTACTTTGTGTTATGAAATCAATTATTGAAACCATAATTGTATATTCAAGGGTGATTTATGATGCCTAATTCACTTCTTATATGAAAGAATTGTTTTTTAGGTAAGGGTTTAGTAAAAATATCAGCTAGTTGTTTATTTGTTTCTACAAATTCTAAAGTACAGTCCCCCTTTTGGATATGGTCTCTAAGGAAGTGATGTCTAATTTCAATGTGCTTAGTCCTAGAATGTTGTAGGGATTTTTTGAAAGATTTATAGCACTAGTATTGTCATACTTGATAGGTATATGATCTAGAGAAATTCCATAATCTAGTAATTGTTGTTTCATCCATAAAATTTGAGCACAACAACTATCAACAGGGAAATATTCTGCCTCTATAGTGGATAGATTTACACTGTTTTTCTTTTTACTATTCTAGGACACTAGGGCTGAGCCTATAAGGTGACATGTCCCGCTAGTGCTCTTTCTATTTGTTTTATATCCTGCAAAATCAAAGTCTGACTATCCTACTAGACTACAATTTGATCCTTTAGGATACCATAAACCTAGATTATTTGTTCCTATTAAATATCTCATGATTCTTTTGACAAATTTCAGACGAGATTCTTTGGGATTAACTTGAAATCATGCGCAAAGACATACACTGAACATGATATCAGGATGACTTGCAGATAAATAGAGGAGGGATCCAATTATACCTCGATACATTTTAGCGTCTATGGTTTTTCCAATGTCGTCTTTATCAAGATAGCAAGCTGCGCTCATGGGTGTAGAAATGTCTTTGGCATTGGTCATTCCAAATCTTGTAGTAATTCCTTGTAGTACTTTGATTGGTTGATGAATATGCCTTCGTTGGTTTGCTAAATTTGTAGTCCAAGGAAGAAATTAAGTTCTCCCATCATTGGCATTTCAAACTCATTCTGCATAACTTGGGAAAATTCTTTGCACAGATTTTCATTAGTCGATCCAAAACTAATATCATCGGCATATATTTGAACCAAAAGAATGTCATCATGTTTTCTTTTAATAAATAGGGTTGTGTCAACTTTTCCTCGACTAAAATTATTTTCTAGTAGAAATTTACTAAGCTTGTCATACCATGCCCTGGCTGAGACGCCCCAAAAATGGGGGTAAATTTTTTGTGATTTTTAAAGCAATAAATTTAAATAGGGAAACACTGTGGTGCAACCTTCGATTCAATACCCTGGATCATTAAAGAATCCATCCCATATATGAAGATATGAGAAGGTGAAATTAAAATCATATCGTGAGTGATTCTCAATCAAACACAGTGGAAAGATCATTTGAATTGATGTCGTATGATTGAGCTTAAAGAGAGTGGATTTCATGAGGTTTAATGGTTCATAATATGTTAAATATATTTATGAGATGATGCAAGAAGAAGCCTTAATGTATTGTAAAATCATAATAATTGAAAATAAATCATTTGGAAGGATCAGGAGCATCTCGCTCAAGCGGATGCCCCACTTGCTTGAGCGAGTTCCAATAGCTACGCTTGGGCGAGCTAGCGAACACGCTTAAGCAAAGGAAGCAGTACGCATCAGGTACCTATCTCGCTTGACCAAGCTCTGCTTGCTTGAGCAAGATCGCTCCAGTAGATAATTGATTCCCCTTCGCTTGGGCGAGACATCCCCGCCAAAGCGAAATAGCTCCAGTATCCATTCTCATTCCCTCTCGCTTGAGCGAGCCTCCAAGCACTGACCATTCGCTCAAGCGAAAATGGTCCAGTAGCTTTTCACCTTGCTCTCGCTCGGGCGAGGCCTTGCCCGCCTGAGCGAAATATGGCCAGTAGCCACACCTCTAATTCTCATAGATCTCGCTTGAGCGAGATTATCACTCGCTTGAGCGAGTTATGCAGAGCAAGCAAAAATCCTGGAAATTTCATACAACTCATGTATCAGGTTTCATTTCCTACCAATTATGGCCTAAGCTAACATATTAAATGCATTCATTCATACATCTCATAGCCAATTATTTGATCATACCTCTTTATTTCAATTTTTATCCATTTAATGCATGATACTTGAGTCATTCTCACATACACTTCATAATTTGCTGTAAGATGTAAACTACTCCATTCATACATGGAACTCAATATCAATTAACATCATAATTTATCCACAAATATCATTTAGGTCATTAAGGAAAATTGGCCATACACATCAAGGTCCAATTAACATCATTAAGGTTGTCTCGACGCATAGGCTATCACACGTTCACACTGCATCAACACACAACCCAGACCATGCATAGAAGCATCACAATATACCACAAAGTCATCCAAAAAATCAGGCAATGCTAACACTGGTGCGGTAGTAAGCCTCAATTTCAACTCTTGAAAACTTTCATCACATTCACGGGTCAAAACAAATGGTTGATTCTTACGAGTCAACTTCGTCAATGGTAAGGCTAAGCGGGAAAATCCTTCAATAAACTTCTGATAATAACCAGCAAGACCAAGAGAACTTCTTATTTCTGTCACGGATGTTGGTCTTTCCCAAGCCATACGAGCTTTAACTTTTGATCGATCAACAGCAACTCCATCACCGAAAATCATATGACCAAGGAAAGAGATCTCATTCATCCAAAATTCACATTTAGAGAGTTTGGCATATAATTCTTTCTCTCGAAGAATAGATAACACAAGGCGAAGATGTCTTTCATGCTCTTCACGGCTCTTAGAGTACACCAAAATATCATCAATAAACACCACGATGAATTGGTCAAGATACTCGTGGAAGATGCGATTCATGTAATCCATGAAAATCGCAGGAGCATTTGTTACACCGAATGGCATCACTACATACTTATAGTGACCATAATGTGTTTGGAAGGCAGTTTTAGGAATATCCTCAGTCTTCACCTGAATTCGGTGATATCCAGAACGTAAGTCAATCTTGGAAAACACAACGACACCCTTCAATTGATCCAAAAGATCATTAATGCGAGGAAGAGGATATTTGTTCTTGATGGTTAATTTATTGAGTTAGCGATAGTCAATGCACAATCTCATGCTTCTATCCTTCTTTTTCACTAACAATACAAGAGCACCCCAAGGAGACACACTTGGACGGATAAACTCCCGTTCAAGTAATTCCTTGACTTGCTTCTTCAATTCGGCCAACTCCATAGGAGACATCCTATAAGGAGCTCTAGAAACAGGTTCAGCACCAGGAATGAGATCAATAGAGAATTCCACTTCACGTGGAGGAGGCAATCCAGGAATTTCATCCAGAAAAACATTGGGAAATTCAGAAACAACAGGGATTTTACAAGATTAGGAAGTACTATTCCCGTCAACCATACAAAACATCACGAGAAGCTGAGAGATACCTTGTAGGTCAAAGCTTTCAACATTAGAAGTCGGAAAGATCACCGTCTTGTTATGGCAATCAACCAAGACTTTGTTGGCAGATAACCAATCCATGCCTAGAATAATGTCCAGGACTTTCATAGGTAAACACATGAGAGATGCAACAAACTTCCTACCCTCAAGGGTCATCTCAACATTCTCACATCGAGTCACCAATCTCAAACAAGCAACAGTCGGTGTAGTCACCAATATGGAGCCTTTCATTATGCAAACAGGAACCTTCAAGAGCATCATAGAATCCTTAGAAATAAATAAATGCATAGCACCGGAATCAAATATGACATATACTGAAGTACCAAGGATTTTACACTCACCACGAACAAGATCTTCAGCTTGTACGACTTCTTTACCAGTAACGACAAAGAGTCTTCCAGCTGCTTGTGGTTGATCACCACCATTACAGTTACCATTTCTTCCACCATGGCCATTGCCTCGACCATTGGCATTTCTTCCACCATTATGGTTTCCACCACTGCCACTATTGTGACCATTATCGTTTCCATGACCACGACCTCCAAAGCCACCATGGCCTCCATGGTTACCATTAGGGTTCACACGAGCAAGAGTATCAACATTCGTATTCCTTACATTCAATGGGTAATCAGGGCGGATATGCCCGGGTTGGTTGCATTGATAGCACACCACATCATCTCTTGGGCAATCACGGGCCAAGTGGTTTGTACCATATTTAAAGCAAGTAAGGCCTTGGACATTGCCACGATCTTAGTTACCATGTCCATAACCACCTCTTGGTCCACCACGTCCTCTTGCATTGGAAGATCTACCACGAAAGAACTTCTTCTTCTTAAAATTACCTTGCCTCTTGAAACTAGAAAATTGGCCCTTCAACTTGAGTTCATGCTTACCATGACTCAAAGGAGTCATATCGCTTTCTTCATAAATACGACACTTATTCATAAGTGTTAGAAAGCTTCTTATCTCTTAATGCCGAATAGCCTGCTTGATTTCAGGCCTCAACCCATTTTCAAACTTTACACACTTCGAAGCCTCGGTAGCCTCTTGTTGATAGGGCGGATAAAATGCACAAATCTCTTCAAACTTAGAGGCATACTCCTCCACGGTCATATCACATTGCTTAAGCTCCATGAACTCAAGCTCTTTCTTACTTGTGTAGCTTTTTGAAAAATATTTCTTCAAGAATTCAACCTTGAATTTTTCCCAAACTAAGGGAATATCAGCAGATATCATGCGCCCTCTAGAAAGACGCCACTAGTAAGATATTTTTATAGATCATACAAGGAAATAAAGTGTTCAAGGAAAGAGAATCAAGTTTGTATAATATGAACTCAATGGAATGTTTATGCCAAGTTTAGACACAGTGATTGTAGTATAGTATAGATGTCGTTCCACTGAGGAGGTGTTGGTTTAAAGATCTTAGTTCTTGAATTGATTTTGAAAAAAGGTTTGGTTTGATTTTGTTGTACAAAAGATTGAATACAAAAGAAACAGCAAGTGTTGAATGAAAATAATGACAGTAAAGTGTTTGGGTAAAAATCAGATTTAGAAAACTGGGATTGGTTTCATCGCATCGTACCTTTCATAAGCTAAATAAATTTACATGTATGTAAATTGAAATAATAATTTCTACGTCACAATCAAAGTCATTTGTATCGATCCCTCGACTACAAAATTCATAAGAATGATTTCAAACCGCTGATCCCTCGGTCACTTTGAAACCATTCCAGTATTACCGATCGATTGTTTCAATGTTCATTGCGTTAGATGCCATCCCTGGTCAGCTACTCACAACGAGTATTTCATTCAGATCTGCTCTCAAAAGTTACTTCCCAGTATACTTAAGAAAACTTAAAACAAGAAAATAATGATCAAGTATCTTCAGGCATTAATGGCAGAATGAAATACAGAAAGTATTAAATCTCATTAACATACATAAAAACTTACAGCAGCATTACTTAAGGTTTGAATTGATTACAACCAATTCCAATAAGGAAAATTAGTTACTCATGCTTTGCATTTTCACTCAAGAAAATTTGGAAATAAGAATACAAAGTGAAATGCAGAAAAAGTGTTTATTGATATGAAGGAGAAAATCCAGCTGATGATCTAACTGATGATCTTCAATCCCTGTTCTCTGCTTGATTTATAGGGATTATGCTTCAGCTTTCCTTTCCCTACTTGCGTATAGCCCATTAAGAATCATTTAAAGACATGCAGAAACACACCAAAGTGGGTGAGTTGACATCGCACCATTGGTTAATATAAAATTGAAAATCCTATGCTGCATGAGTCACCCTTGAGCTTAATGGTCACACTCAAGCATGAGGGGCCTGATAGTCCTGTTTCTGTCACACTTAAGCCCAGCTTAGCTACGCTCAAAGCTAGCTCAGGTTCAGGCTTTGCTTGTCATTATTCTCGCTCAAGCGTGGGATTCTTGTGCTCAAGCGTGAAATCCTTCTTGATGCTGCGCTTAAACCACACTCAAAGCGTGCTTCTTAAGCGTAAGATACTTGAGCTTGATTGGAACATGCTTCAGGTTACGCTTGATCCTCGCTCAAGCGCGCATGTTATGCCAGGGCTACGCTTAAGCGCACTCGGGTTCACGCTCGAGCGTGAAGTGTCCTCGCCCAAGTGTTCTATCTCCTACTCAAGCGTGAAGGTTTTGATGCTTATTTTATTTTCTTTAAGTACACGCTCAAGCGTGGAACTTGTCATGCTTAAGTGTCCTTGGCCTTTATGCTGATTCTTCTTGGTTTCTTCAAGACTTTTGGTACCTTTCTTCAAATATTTTGACAAATCAAGCTTGTGTTATTTATAATAAAAATCATGCTCAATCAATTATTGATTTAGTTAAATTCTTTACAAAATGAGTTTAATAGAAAAATTAAATCAATGTATAATAACACTTATCAAACTCTCCCCAACCTAGATTTTTGCTTGTCCTCAAGTAAAAGAAGTTTGGAAAGGGAATCAAGCATTCAATAAGATTAGATTCAGACAAAATTTTAAAAGACAATAATCTCAGTTTTAACTTAAGGCAAATAACATCCTCAATACCAATCCTTTGAAATGCCATGCACCATTTGATTTTTCACAATGCAAGTAACCAATTAAGAATAAGGAACTCTCATTATTTCTCACAGGTGTCTGTGTCACACATTTTTCATGAGAACTGTCTAATTGACATTGCCAGTCATTTCCAATCAAAATCAAATCATAAGAGCAGTAAGGATCAAAAGGTCTTTTAAGGGTTGTGATGAGGCTGGGCTAAACAAAAGTTCTTGGTTTTTCTTGAGTTTAAAATGCATGCATAAGGAAGAGCATAAGTTATGAAACTTTTCAAAGTTTTTTTTTGAGCTACAGAATTCTTTAGTTCTTTTTTTCTAGTTCTCTTGTTTGAATCTCTGGAGAACTTACTGTTTTTAGCATTCTCTTTTTCTGCCTCTGTTTCTTTCATGACTCTTTTGGAAAAATATTTTATGCTCTTATCAAATTTGAGCATGTTGATAAGGTAGGATTTTTATTTCTCATGCTTGGGTTAGGGTGTTTTTATAGAGTAAAAAATTTTTGGCTCAAAAGTGGGCTACCAAAGAATAGGGCTTATTTTTTAGGGTAGCTTTTTGGCTCTGGGTTATTTTATTTTCAAAATTGCCTTTATCCTTTCCTTGCTTAATTTCTTATGAAAAAATTGTTAATCAGAAAATTAGGCAATACAAACTTAGCAAATTCTAATAAGACTCTCAGTGTTTAAATTTCTCCCTTCTCACCGGGTTATAAGGCATATTTCCATATTCTAAAAGTGTTCAAGCATGCAAACAAATTTTAATGGTTCATTTCCTTCATTTTCATGGTCTTAAATCAGTTAATTTTCCTTCTCAAAACCAATGTTACTGCCTCAAAATAATTGCTAACTTAGAATATTTTCTTGATTAAAAAGTTTAAATCCTGGTTGGGTTTTTCAAAACTATTATAGTTTCAAGCATGTAACTTTGCATCAAAACAATCATAACACAAAAGCATGAAAAATTTAAAAATTTTCAAAGTATGCTGCAGTAATATCAGACTAAGAAAACCAACTCAAAGTAAACTAAAGCAATTAAAGACTAAAGCAGTAAACTCATCACTCATCCTCAGAAGAGTCATCCTCTGTCTCTTGTTCCCTTTATGGAGGTCCCTATGAAGAAGGTCCTGGCCTAGCTTGTGAAGTCGCACCCGCTCCCACAAAAGGAGGCCTGTCCCCAGGCCAAGCAGTGAAGGCTTCAAATTGGACTAGATCCATCCAAGGGTTAGGTTGTCTTGCAGGAATGCTATGATATAAACCATGATGTATATGCATCAATCCTCGATGGTTAGCATTTTGTTTTGCCAAGAGGTGGCTGTTCTGAATCTTAAGAAGATGGATGGCCTGTAGGATCATTGATGTCTCTGTGCTGAGAGGAGGAGGGGCAAGGTTCTGATCCTGCTGGTGGCGGTGCTTGCTGTTGTGCTTCTGTGGTAGGTGGAGGGGATACTTCTAGTGCAGTTTAAGCGCTACAATACCGCTTAATGAAGCGTTTGTCAATGGATGGCTTGATAGGTTTGAGGTCTTGTACCTCAATCCCATGTGCTGCACAAAAATCAGTAATAAAAGTAGGGAAGCCTAAACTTCCTTTAACCTTTTGCCCTGCCTGGGAGTACTTTTGATTAGCTTTTACAAATTTGTGAATTTCATTAGAGATTATCTGTGTTAGATCAATAGAGATGTCATTTTGTAAAATGCAATATAATAAATAACACCTGCTGAAAATGAGATCAAAAACATATGCATTAGGTGTGATGTTGGCAAGCATGAAAGAAGTCCATACTTGAGAAATGGTGGTCATGTCTTTCCTTAAAATGCACAGTGGGTGTTCTCCTTGACCCATCTGAAAATGGCGACCTGGAATGCATATGGCCTCCTCAAGATCATTGGTGGCAATGAATTGGTTTCTTGCAAGCATAGCAGCGTATTCACAAATTTCTCCTTCTCCTAGCTCCATGATGCTTCCTAGGTAGAAGTTAATCTCATCCCTGCCATATGAGAGCCAATGACCTCTTACCCATGTTCTTCGGTCACCTTCTCCCTTCTTGGGCCAAGCATTGGCATAGAATTCTCTGACTATCTCTGCGTCATACTTCTCCCTTGGATAGCAGATCTTGAGCCAGTTTATTCTTCTCACAACCTATAAAAATGCATCACATTCTCCTAAAGCCAAATCTACCTTTCTTTCCGGGATGAATGTCCACTTGGAAATATCTTCATAATGCCTGCTCTTGTCTTTGTTTCTGAATTTTGGGGCGTTATCTTGGTCTTCGGTCCTTGGCCTCTTTCCCTTATTTCTTATTGAACTTCTTGGTGGGAAGTGGTTGTAGGAGAAATTGGTGCAACTTGCTTGGTCCTGGCCATTCTCTACAAAAGAGCATAACTTCAAATGATGATATAATAAGGATGGCAAGGAAAAACCATATGTGCAGTGTCCTGTGTCAAGATTGTAGGCCATATAAATGCTATTGCTTATCATGTATGATGATCAGTATGCAAATTAACTTCTTTCAGGATTTTTCACAAATAGTTATCATGCACTACAAGGAAGTTAAGAATAGTAGCACCAATCTTCCCTTTAAATACCCAAAAAGAGAAGTCAACCATGAAGCATTTTTCATTATGATGGTAACACACTAGGAATGAGTATAAAGAAATTTGGAAGTTTTACATGCATTCCTAAAAGAGGTTATTAATGCTTCCTAACAAGGTAATAGCGTGATAAAATTTAATTGGGTAAAGTTCAGTGGTTACCTGGAAGAATCAAAATTGATGCAGAGAACAGAAAATGCAGTGACCTTGAAGTGAATTATGAATAGAATGTAGTGAAAATGCTAGATTAAATTAAGAGAGAATGGGACAAGTAATGAAAATGGAATTGTCAGTTACAAAGCTTTGAAAGTCAGGAGGGATAATGGGCGGTTACACGAGTGAGGAGTTACAAAACGCTCTATTTATTAGCATCAGGGGCAATTTTCAAACCTCCCACTCGAGCGTGGGTATATCACGCTTAAGCGTGATCGTCCAGTAATGGTTAATTCAAGTGCGCTTGAGCGTTTGTCAGAGGAAACTTTTCACGCTTGAGCGTGGGAGAATGGCGCTTGAGCGTGGTCGGTTTTGCGGGATTTCCCTTAGAAAATGAAACTTGCGCTTAGGTTGGGCTAAATCACGCTTAAGCTTGAGTGAATTTTAAAACAGGCGCTTAAGCGCTCTCAACACTCGCTCAAGCGTTCATGAAGGATTTTGGGCCTGATGCAATTTATACTCCCTCGCTTAAGCGTGTAGTTATTCGCCTAAGAGAATTTAAGTCAGAATCAAATCAATTGTTTCTCACTTAAGCGTGTATCTGTCACGCTTGAGTGTAGTTACTTGTGGAATGACCCCTGATGCTTTTAATAATTCACGCTTAAGCTGGGAAGATCACGCTTGAGCGTGACTTCAAACAGAATGCCCACGCTTGAGCGTGAATTGTCACGCTTGAGCTTGTACAAACCCGACACTTTGATTTCTGGTCTTGCTTTGAGCTTGAGGCTGTTCGCTTGAGCGAATTGAAGACACTTGTTTTCCTTTTGACCATTTTCTCTTTGGCCCTTGGATGATGGATGGTGATGGTGATGTGTGTTCCTGAAAAATAAGAGAGACTTTTAAATATAACACAAAAATTGCTTAAATTGAAACTAACAAGATTAATAGAGAACATAAAAGATTGGGTTGCCTCCAAAGAGTGCTTGTTTATCGTCATTAGCTTGATGCCTGATTTGTTTGATCATGGATCTGTCAGTTGAATGATGGTGGTGACCTTCTCCATCTCTCCTCCTAAATAAGGCTTGAGTCTTTGACAATTTACAACCCAGGTTCTTTCAGATTTAGGGTCTTGTAATTCAATGGCCCCATAAGATCTTACTTCCTTCACAATGAATGGTCCTGACCATTTAGATTTTAGTTTTCCTGGAAACAATTTTATCCTTGAATTGTAAAGGAGCACATATTATCCTGGGTAAAAACTCTTTTTCATAATGTGTCTGTCATGGTAAGCCTTCATTTTCTCCTTATAGATCCTTGATGATTGATAGGCATCCATCCTCCATTCTTCTAACTTGTGCATCTAAATTTTTCTTTCTTGAGCTGATGCCTTTGGGTCATAATTGAGAATTTTCATTGCCCAGAATGCCTTGTGTTCAAGCTCTACTGGAAGATGGCAATTCTTTCCATACACCAACTGGTAAGGTGAAAATCCAGTTGGTGCTTTGTAGGCTGTTCTATATGCCCATAAAGCATCATCTAGCTTTAAGGACCAATCCTTCCTGTTGTGGCTGATTGTCTTTTCTAATATCC
Organism: Clitoria ternatea; assembly: GCA_037962975.1. NCBI lineage: Eukaryota > Viridiplantae > Streptophyta > Magnoliopsida > Fabales > Fabaceae > Clitoria > Clitoria ternatea. The sequence goes on along the minus strand of CM075671.1, from coordinate 218,463,105 downwards.
TCTTGATCTCTCTGTTGGATACTTCCACTTAGCCATTGGCTTGAGGGTGGTATAGAGAGGTTACCTTATGCTTTACTCCATAGTGTTCCAGACACTTTTGAATTTGAGTGTTGCAGAAATGAGAACCCCCGTCACTTATCAGTACCCTTGGAGTGCCAAACCTATTGAAAATGTTTTTCTTGAGAAATTTGATAACAGTTTTGGCATCAGCTTTAACACAGGTTAAGGCTTCAACCCATTTTGATACATAGTCCACTGCTACAACAATGTATTCATTAGAAAATGAAGTAGGTAGAGGTCCAACAAAGTCTATATCCCAGCAATCGAAGACTTCTATTTCAAGAATGGCAGTTAGTGGCATTTCGTTCCTTTTTGATATGCTACTTGTTTTCTAACATACATCACAATGCTGCATAAAAGCATTAGTATCTTTAAACAATGATGGCCAATAAAAACCTGATTGGAGGACCTTAGCTGCAGTCTTCTCCCCATTGAAGTGTCCTCCATATGGGGAGCTGTGACAGTGCCATAAAATGTTGTTGGCTTCTTGTCGAGAAACACACCTCCTTAAAATATGGTCTGATCCAAGTTTAAACAAGTATGGGTCATCCCATATAAACTGCTTTTCATTTTTCAGAAACTTTTTCTTTTGTTGCCATGAAAGATCCTCAGGCAACACCCCTGCGGCTTTAAAGTTTGCCATATCTGCAAACCATGGTCTTTCCTTTATCATCAGTAGCTTCTCATCAGGGAATTCTTCATTCACTTCTGGTTGTAGTAGTGTGACTTCCTTGTTAACAAGGCGAGACAAATGATCTGCAATAAAATTTTCACTTCCCTTTTTGTCTTTGATTACTAGATTGAATTCTTACATTAGCAAGATCCATCTAATTAGCCTGGGCTTAGAGTCAGGTTTATTAAGCAGATATTTAATAGCAACATGGTTAGTAAAAATAGTGACTTGGGAATCAATCAGATAAGGTCTAAATTTTTCCAGGCCATACACTATTGCTAACAACTCTTTTTCTATTGTTGCATAATTTGTTTGGGCAGGGTTCAAAACTTTACTAGCATAGTGTATAACATGAAAAACTTTTGCCTTCCTTTGTCCTAATACAACCCCAATGGCATAATCACTAGCATCACACATTATTTCAAAATCTAACTCCCAATCAGGAGTAACTATCACAGGTGCACAAGTTAATTTATGTTTTAAAGTTTCAAATGCATGCAGACAAGAATCATCAAAAATAAAGGGAGTGTCTTTGTTCAAGAGATTAATCAAAGGCTTTGCAATTTTGGAGAAGTCCTTGATGAACCTTCGATAAAATCCTGCATGGCCCAAGAAGCTTCTCACTCCTTTCACATTCCCTGGTGGTGGCAGTTTCTCAATTACTTCCACTTTGGCTGTGTTCACTTCAATGCCTCTTTTAGAGATTTGATGTCCCAGCACAATTCCTTCAGTAACCATAAAGTGACACTTTTCCCAATTTAAAACTAAATTGGTTTTCACACATCTTTCCAATACTATACTCAAGTTTTCCAAGCATTGATTAAATGACGGTCCAAAAACCGAAAAGTCGTCCATGAAGACTTCAATGTATTTTTCCACTAAATTTGAGAAAATAGCTAACATGCATCTTTGAAATGTTGCAGGGGCATTACATAACCCAAAAGGCATTTTTCTGTATGTAAACACCCCAAAGGGACATGTGAATGCTGTTTTCTCTTGATCTTCTGGTGCAACAGCTATTTGGTTATAACCTGAGTATCCATCCAGAAAGCAATAGTATGCTTGTCCTACAAGCCTTTCCAGCATTTGGTCCATGAAGGGTAGAGGGAAGTGATCTTTCCTAGTTGCTATGTTTAACTTTCTGTAGTCAATGCACATTCTCCATCCAGTGACTATCCTTGTGGGAATCAATTCATTCTTGTGATTTTGTATGACGGTTACTCCTCCCTTCTTTGGAATGACCTGCACAGGACTCACCCAAGAACTATCAGAGATTGGATAAATTATACCGGCTTCAAGTAACTTAATTACCTCCCCTTTTACTACTTCATTCATGGTTGGATTCAAACGTCTATGTGGCTAGGCAATTGGTTTGAATTCTTGTTCCATGTATATGCGGTGCATACAGTAGGCTGGGCTTATTCCCTTCAAGTCTTCTAATTTCTAACCATTACTATTGAGTGCTCCTTTAATACTTGAATCAATTGTTTTTCTTCTGATTCTGACAATTGCCTATTAATAATAACAGGTTTTTGACCATCCTTATCAAGAAAAACGTATTTCAAGTGTGAGGGCAACACCTTTAGCTCCACTTTTGATGCTGCGACTTCTTTTGCTTTTTCTGGCAGCTTCTCATAATGAATTATTTTTTGGATGTCATGCTTATCCTCCTCCAAGTTCTTCAAATTTTCTTCTATTATTTTTCCACTTGGTTCAGTGTCTGCCATTAATTCGACCAGTGGATCTTTGTTGAGCAATTCATTGGATTGTTCTCTGATGGCTATTTCTTCAATGTCAATTTTGAAGTACTACTACTTCTCCGCTGGGTACTTCATTGCATCAAACATATTGAAATCTACTTCCGCATCTTGCACTCTCACCTTTAGCTTCCCATCGTCCATATCAATAATCACCTTCACAGTTTTCATGAAGGGCCTCCCCAAAATGGGAGGTACCTCTGTATCTTCTTCAATGTCCAAGATGACAAGATCTATAGGGAACACGAATTTGTCAACTCGTACTAGCACATCCTCTGCTATGTTGTACGGAAACTTCATAGATCGATCAGTGAGTTGGAGGGTCATTCGTGTTGGTTTCACCTTAAGATCTCCGATTCCTTTTACCATTGAGAGGGGCATTAGGTTAATGCTAGCTCCCAAGTCTAAGAGTGCTTTTCCTACTGGTAAAGTACCAATAGTTACTGGAATTGTGAAACTCCCTGGGTCTTTTGTTTTCTAAGGTAATGCTTTTTGAATAATGGCACTGCATCCTGCTGCGAGTTCCACTGTTTCTTCAGAAAATCTTTTCTTCTTTGTTAACAGCTCCTTCATGAATCTTGCATACGTTGGCATTTGTTCCATGGCTTCCACAAAAGTTATGTTTATTTGTAACCTTTTGAAGATGTCCATGAATCTTGCAAATTGCCTCTCCTTGTCTATCTTTAAAGGGTTCTTTGGATACGACAAACTTTTCAGCTGTGGTGCTGGGTCGTCTACCTTCTTCTTCCCTTATTTTATTTCTTTCTTTTTTTCAACTTCATCTTTCTTTATATGTACATCATCATTCTTTTTTTTTTCTCTTCACTGACTTCCTCTCTTGTTTCTTTTTCATAATTCTTCCCTTCCATCTTTTCACCCTTTTCTTCTTGTTGTCCAATGACCTTTCCACTTCTTGTTGTGATTGCTTTGCATTGCTCCTTTGGATTTGGGTGGGTATTAGCTCCAAATTAAGAGTTATGATGTTCTGCAATTTGACGAGCCAATTGCCCCACTTGAGCCTCCAGATTTCTTATTGAAGCATCAGTGTTTTTCTGATTGGTGATTAAGACTTGCATGGATTTTTCTAGAGTGTCCTCTAGTTTTGATGTTCTTTCTATCAAAGAAGGACCTTATTGATAAGTTGTTGTCTGTTGGAAGTGCTTGCATCTTGCTTCTATCCATCATTTTGATTATTTCTCCATCCCTGTGAAAAATTGTTAGAATAAGCATTGTTATTGAAGTTACCCTGCATACCTTGACTATTCATATAGAGGATGGATTGGTCTTCTTGCTCTCCTTAACAGCGTCCATTCTGATGTTCCCCTCCATAAAAGTCACAATTCAATTGTGATTGTTGATTGTTTGTAGAGGTTTGTACTACATGTAATTGCTATGGGAGTTTTACCATTTGCTGTGTTAGAGCTTCAATTTACTGAGTCAAAATTTTGTTTTGAGCTAAAATGGCATCTGTTGTATTTAGTTCCAATATTCCCTTCTTCTGGACTTGTGTTCTATCATGCTGGGCTTGGTAATCCGTGGATGATAATGCTTCAATAATTCTTGTAGCTTGTTCTGAATCCACCGTCATCATAGTGCCTCCAGCTACTGCATCCAGTATCATTTTGGTATCTGCTTTGAGTCCACTGTAGAAGATATTCAGTTGGGCAATATCTTCCAAGCCATGATTTGGACACTTTCTCAACAGAGATTTAAAATGTCCTATACTTCACAGAAGGGTTCATCTTGCCCTTGTTTGAATGTTGTTATGTCTGATTTGGCTTTGATAAATCTGGATGGTGGAAAGAATCTGTATAAGAATTTCTCTTCCACAGTGTCCCAACTATTCAAGCTTTGATTTGGGTGAGATTAGAGCCATTCCTTTACTTTACCTGCTAAAGAAAAAGGAAATAGTCTTAGATATGCAGCTTCAATTATTTCTTGTTCAAAGCCCATTGTTCCTACTAATTCATAGAATGTGGCCAAGTGAGTATATGGATCTTCACTTGTCATTCCATGGAATTGGTGGGAACTAATTAAACTAAGAAAGACAGGTTTCATTTCTATAGCCCTTATTGTATTTAGTAAAGCAATGCTTGAGTAGTGTCTGGGTCCTTGTTGTAGAGTGTAATCTCCAAGTGTTCTCCTTGGTGAATTTTGATTGTTGCTATTGACATCCGCTATTGTATCAGAGGAAGTTTCTCCTGTGTGGAAGTTATGCTTTTGCTTGGCTTCCTTGATTTTCTTGAGGAGCCTATCTATTTCTAGATCAAATGCAAGTTGTTCTTTTGGTCCCTGTCCTCTCAATGTCATAAATCAAGCACTCACTCCAGCAATGTTACCACACAAAAAATGAAAAATGTAAGCAAATGAAATTTATTTACAGAGTCTTGTCAATTCAATGCTAAAATATTCAAACTTAAATCACCTTCCCGGCTGCGGCTCCAAAACTTGGTAAGATATTTTTATAGATCATACAAGGAAATGAAGTGTTCAAGGAAAGAGAATCAAGTTTGTATAATATGAACTCAATGGAATGTTTGTGCCAAGTTTAAACATAGTGATTATAGTATAGTATAGATGTCGTTCTACTGAGGAGGTGTTGGTTTGAAGATCTTAGTTCTTGAATTGATTTTGACAAAAGGCTTGGTTTGATTTTGTTGTACAAAAGATTGAATACAAAAGAAACAGCAAGTGTTGAATAAAAATAATGACAGTAAAGTGTTTGGGTAAAAATTAGATTTGGAAAACTGGGATTGGTTTCATCGCATCGCACCTTTCGTAAGCTAAATAAATTTGCATGTATGTAAATTGAAATAATAATTTCTACATCACAATCAAAGTCATTTCTATCGATCCCTCGACTACAAAATTCATAAGAATGATTTCAAACCGCTAATCCCTTAGTCACTTTGAAACCATTCCAGCATTACCGATCGATTGTTTCGATGTTCATTGCGTTAGATGCCATCCCTGGTCAGCTACTCACAACAAGTATTTCATTCAGATCTGCTCTCAAAAGTTACTTCCCAGTATACTTAAGAAAACTTAAAACAAGAAAATAGTGATCAAGTATCTTCAGGCATTAATGGCAGAATGAAATACAGAAAGTATTAAATCTCATTAACGTACATAAAAACTTACAGTAGTATTACTTCAGGTTTGAATTGATTACAACCAATTCCAATAAGGAAAATTAGTTACTCATGCTTTGCATTTTCACTCAAGAAAATTTGGAAATAAGAATACAAAGTGAAATGCAGAAAAAGTGTTTGTTGATATGAGGGAGATAATCCAGCTGATGATCCAACTGATGATCTTCAATCCCTGTTCTCTGCTTGATTTATAGGGATTATGCTTCAGCTTTCCTTTCCCCACTTGCGTAGAGCCCATGAAGAATCATTTAAAGACATGCAGAAACACACCAAAGTGGGTGAGTTGACATCGCACCATTGGTTAATATAAAATTAAAAATCCCATGCTGCATAAGTCAGGCTTGAGCTTGATGGTCACTCAAGCGTAAGGGGCCTGATAGTCCTGTTTCTGTCACGCTTAAGCCCAGCTCAGCTATGCTCAAGCGAGCTCGGGTTCAAGCTTTACTTGTCATTATTCTCGCTCAAGCGTGGGATTCTTATGCTCAAGCGTGAAATCCTTCTTGATGTTGCGCTTAAACCACGCTAAAAGCGTGCTTCTTAAGTGTGAGATACTTGAGCTTGATTGGAACATGCTTCAGGGTATGCTTGATCCTCGCTCAAGCGCGCATGTTATGCCACGGTTGCGCTTAAGTGCGCTCGGGTTCACGCTAGAGCGTGAAGTGTCCTCACCCAAGCGTTCTATCTCCTGCTTAAGCGTGAAGGTTCTGATGCTTATTTTATTTTCTTTAAGTACACGCTCAAGCATGGAACTTGTCATGCTTAAGTGTCCTTGGCCTTTATGCTGATTCTTCTTGGTTTCTTCAAGACTTTTGGTACCTTTCTTCAAATATTTTGACAAATCAAGCTTGTGTTATTTATAATAAAAATCATGCTCAATTAATTATTGATTTAGTTAAATTCTTTACAAAATGAGTTCAATAGAAACATTAAATCAATGTATAATAACACTTATCAGCCACCATGCTTCAGCTTCATCACAGACCATAAAGACCGCATATTCCACCTTTTGTGCTTCAGAACACTCGAAGCTAGCATAAATTCTCTCCAAATCATTAATCCACGCATAAGCATCCTCAGGCTTATAACCTCTATGAAATTCAGAAGGTTTCCTTTAGAGAAATAGATCAAGACCTTGGGCACCTTGTCCCACATTCAGCTAGCCTTTCTTTTCCAAGAGATCAGCAAAGCGATTCAAGGTGTTTGCCATAGCAGCAGCCTCACGATTAGGTCTACCAGCCATATTTCAAGCCTATACATTAAAACATGGCTTAAACGTGAGTAAACTAGACCCAATAATAATCTTTCAACCTATAAACTCAAAGGTTTCAACATTCATTGGTCCATCATGCATCACATCGCATAATCATGTCAATCTCAAAACATAATCACAACATCTTCATTATTGAAGGTAAATAGTGTAAGGAATCTTGACCGGACTCAACAGTAGTACATTAATCTTAACTTAATAACAAACAACCATAATTCAATCAAAGAAATCCTTAACTCAATCAATTATACCCTACACAGTATAATCATAACTAATAAACACTTGCACACATCAATTAACTCTGTATCAAAGAGCAACAATGCTCTGATACCAGGTTGAGACACCCCGAAAATGGAGGTAAGTGTTTCATAATTTTTAAAGCAATAAATTTAAATAGGGAAACATTGTGGTGCAACCTTGGATTCAATACCCTAGATCAATAAACAACCCATCACATATATGAAGATATGAGATGGTTAAATTAAAATTGTATCCTGACTGATTCTCAATCAAACACAGTGAAAAGATTATTTGAATTGATGTCATATGATTGAGCTTAAAGAGAGTGGATTTCATAAGGTTTAATGGTTCGTAATATGTTAAATATATTTATGGGATGATGCAAGAAGAAGCCTTAATGCATAGTAAAATCATAATAATTGAAAATAAATCATTTGGAAGGATCAGGGGCATCTCGCTCAAGTGGATGCCCCACTCGCTTGAGCGAGTTACAATAGCCACGCCTGGTCGAGCCAGCAAATACGCTTAAGCAAAGGAAGCAGTACGCATCAGGTACCCATCTCGCTAAGCGAGCTCTGCTCTCTTGAGCGAGATTGCTCCAGTAGCTAATTGATTCCCCTTCGCTTGGGCGAGACATCCCCGCCTAAGCGAAATAGCTCCAACATCCATTCCCATTCCCTCTCACTTAAGCGAGCCTCCAAGCATTGACCATTCGCTCAAGCAAAAATGGTCCAGTAGCTTTCCACCTCGCTCTCGCTTGGGCAAGGCCTTTCCCGCCTGAGTGAAATGTGGCCAGTAGCCACTCCTTTGATTCTCATGGATCTCGCTTGAGTGAGATTATCACTCGATTGAGCGAGTTATGCAGAACAAGCAAAAATCTTGGAAATTTCATACAACTCATGTATCAGATTTCATTTCCTACCAATTATGGCCTAAGCTAACATATTAAATGCATTCATTCATACATCTCATAGCCAATTATTTGATCATACCTCTTCATTTCAATTTTCATCCATTTAATGCATGATATTTGAGTCATTCTCATATACACTTCATAATTTGCTATAAGATGTAAACTACTCCATTCATACATGGAACTCAACATCAATTAACATCATAATTTATCCACAAACATCATTTAGGTCATTAAGGAAAATTGGCCATACACATCAAGGTCCAATTTTTGTCCATGACCATCCAAAATCGTCATTCAATTATCCAGATTTCAAAATATGCATACATCCATACGATATGCTATACAAAATTTAGACTTGCCGGCCAAGGCACTTCCTATACATCTATTTACCTCCTTCATCAAAATATACTTTAAAAGATTCACTCCATCCATGAGTGTCCTGCATCACAAGTCTAAAAAGTAGACAACATGGGAAAGTGAGTCATACATTCCAAAAGAATGAATATGAATAATATGTGATTATGTACATATGCTTCAAAATCATGTATACTTTGCATACACATATCATTCATCATCTCATTCATCATCATGGTACTATCATTCATATATCACAATCAACATTATAGATTAATCAAAGTATATGAGCATACACATAATCAAGTACTTCAATAAATTAGGCTATTACACACCTCATCTTTTACTCAATTTATTATTTGGTATTCACATCTTTTATGTTTTCATAATACATTTTCTCATCCTTAACACAACCATCATCATATCTCATCACCTTTGGCATACTTTCTTGCTATATGCAAATGCTCTTAAGCTAATGCATATGCACAACAGAGTATTTCAACAATTGCAGATCTGACTATGGGAAATAAACACCAATTATGGGATTCAAGTATGATCATCTAACCATACCCCTACTGCAGTAGTAAAATATGTACACTTATCATCCAATTGCATGCATTTCACCAATCTTTTACTGATACCAAACCGCATCTCCCATTTGCAACACCTGGTCATTTTCACCATGACCGCGATAACACATATTCAACATATGGTGTTACGGGCCGGCCATAACTCATATCATGGCGGTTATGATCCAATGGACCACCGAGGTTACCTGCTCATCAAGAGCCACCCCTACAGGGGTCAGCCACATGTAGCTCCCCGTAGCAATACATGGGCGGCTTTGTGACTTACACACCGAGTCACAGGGGAAAAATAAAATTTGCTCGTGCACCGAGCCACCCTCCCACTGGGTCGGCCGAGGGAACTGCCCTAACGTTCCAACATCAGCGGCTATGCAGTATGCCATGGATGCAAATGCCAATGATATGCATTGCTCACTCTATACATCCTAATCATGTCTCTCATCAATCATCATTATCATCATCACCAATATCACAACAAGGCTTTTAGTGGATTTATTATCGTTGGTTATTGCCATTGTTTTAAGTTTTCGTATGGCATTCTCAATAATTCTAATTAACACAATTTAATTCTTTCATCAATCAAAATGGCATCAACCTTTCATTATCAAACAAGGTATGTTATTCGTTCACACCATTCTCACTCAATCATCAATAACATTCATTCCTTACTTATGGTGGATGTAAACACAACATCATATTCAAGGCTTACACTTGCCAAACAATTTAACACCATTATATAGCACACCCCTTATATTCTAAATGCACAATGCATGTTGCCAAACATCATCACCAACATCATACACAACATTACAATTCATCATAACAATGCAAGCAAGGCAAACATTGTAACATCCTGAATTTTATCTAAATGATTAAATAGGAGGAATAAATATTAAATAATTATAAATATGTTAATAAGTGTCCCAAAATTTTGGAAATAATTAAATTGGGATTTATTATGGATATTTATAATTTATTGAGATTTAAGGAACTGAAATTATACCCGATTAAAATATGAGTGTCGGACCAAGTATCTCCGATTGAGATGCCATTGGTCAGGGTTGTTAAGAACATTATTGGGAATCTGAATATGTCTTCGGATTAATTTTTGGATTTAGTATTGAGCCCGAACAGAGATCCTATTTGATTCAAAATGGAGCACTTTAAGTGATGGGCTAAAATAGAACACTAAAACCCCTATTCTCCCTTTTCACTTCATGTTACTTCTCCTTTTCCTTCTATATTCCATTTCTCTTCATCTCTTCATCTCCCACTCTTATTCTTCTTTCATTCTCCAAAACCCAAATGTGGTGCGCCCTTCCTCCTTCTTCCATTTTTGTTTGCTTCAAGCTTGAAGGAGATAACAATGGTGGTTTGAAGCTCTCCTCCCTCTCCTTGGAATTTTATGCTCCCTCTCGCTCTCTTGGCTCCCACCTTCTTTTCTTGGTTTAAGGTAAGGTTCTCACCATTTCTAATGAGTTTATACCTTAGGTTTTGGTTAATGGTTGTTGGGAGAGAGTTCAATATATATGGGTATGTTAATAGAAGTCATTTTTATGCAAAGCCCTAATATGGTGTATAATAAATGTATGGTTTTGTGAGGGTGTATATAGGTACACAAAATTAGTGATGGAAGATGATGATTATTTGTGGTGATTGTTGGGTTTCAATGGAATCCTAACTTTAGAAATTGGGGGAAATGAGTAACGATGCTAGGAGAAATGATTTTAAGTGTAAACCCATGATAAATTTTGTTTGGGTGTTGTTAATAATGATGTTTGTTGGGTGATTTTAGAGGAAAACCCTAAGTATGGAAATTGTGGCTTTTGGCTTAATTGATAGTTAAAAATGACTTAGGCTCTTAGAATGAGTTTTTGGGAAGAATGAGATTGATTATTGGTTAATGATGATGAATTTTGAACTAAGATAGTGATGTTGTGCTTGTGATGGTCATTGTTAGTGGAATGAATGAATGAAATGAACATAGTGGGTTGATGAGTTATTGAGCCATGATAAATAATATATAAAATTGTTGATTGGTAATGGTTTGAAGGGAGCTAAGAGGCTCATGATGAATTTGAATAGAAAATGATAGTTTAAGTGATGGTGAAAGAGATGTTATTGTTGTTGGGTATGGTTAGCCCTTTAAGATCTAGAGAATCTTGGTTTTGGGAAAGGAATTCCCGAAACCTAACACAAGTATATGGATTGGTGTTTTGTTAAGTCTAGGACTTGATAGTAAGCCTTAAGATATGTTTATAATTGCTTAGAATTAAAATGATGCCTTGTGTTGGCTCATTGATTGGATATATGTATATATGTGTATTGATGTAGGTTATGTTCCAAGCAATGTGGTGGAACACTTGGAATGTGCAAATTGTTACGGTTCTTCTCGAGGTAGGAGAGGAGTTTACATTCAAATTGCATGAGTTATATAATTGATGATTATTTTATGTCATGATACTCATGCTTGCCTTGCTATGTTTATAGTGAAATGATGTGAATGGCAAATTATTGGCTAATGATGATAATATATGTGTATATATGATGATGAATAGGGGTTGAAGTATGCATATACCATGTGAATTTAGAATTCCATGCGATTTTGATGAATGAATATTGGTAATGAGAGGCTAAGGCCTATTTGATGGCATTAATGTTTATATTAGTAGAGAAATTGCTCAAAATATGAAATTAGGTATTGACATTAATGCATAATTAAGGAACTAATAGAGCCAAATAGAGTTTTGTGAGGATTGAAGGAATGGGATAGTTCCAATAGCTTCTATGCATAGTTTATGACTTGTAGAAACTGGAGCGGGCCAATTCCATTGGGAATAGGCCCTTGAGTTGCATAAAAGTGCCTCAAAATAGATAAAATGCATTTATGCGCATAAGTCATTTATCTTAAGGAATTTTTGAGTGAGACTGGTGGTAACGCATCACAAATGATGTATTATAACTTGTGTCAAAATTTGGTAGCATTCCGATATCGTTTGCATAAATTTAGATGTATGAGAAGTTTATTTCCTTAAGAAAATCTGCATAATTTCTGCAATCCGATAGGGTGTAATCGATTAGCCCCCTGGCCTAATCGATTACAAGGCTTCTGTCTTTAAGAAAATCGATCAGCTTAATCGATTATAGTCCAATAATCGATTAGACTCAAAGTTGTAATCGATTATGAGCTAAATAGAACCAAGGTAATCGATTACATTCAGTGTTGTAATCGATTATGAACCAAACAGAATCCTTGTAGTCGATTAGATTGGTTCTTGTAATCGACTAGGTGAAATATCTGATGCATTACATAAATTCCAGGAGCTCTGTAATCGATTATCCCTAATTCTATAATCGGTTAGGGCAATCAATTAACACTTGGCCTAATCGATTATATCAGTGTAAAATTGAAATTTTCACACCTTGAGCATTTATCTTGCATCTTTTAGCTCCTCAAGACTACTCTACAATCATTGGATCTTCTTAGACTCTCTTTGAAACCATTGTGACTAATAGGTGACAATTGTGACATGTCCCACTACTTTTAAGACTAAAAATGAGCCTTTCTTGTATCTTGAAGTTGAAATATGTCATGAGCTCATTAGTATCCAAAACCCTTACATTATGTAATAATGAGATAATTCATTAGGGGTATATGTGTAGTGTGCCTTAGTGGTGATTAGGGAATGGCTTAAGGCCTTGGTAAGTTATGTGTATGCCTAAATCACGTTATGAGAACATAAATATACACCACCATTGATATGATACATAATTGATAATGAGAATTAAAGGTTATGGTTATATGACATACCTTGTACGATAATGAAATTAATGAGGGGACAATTGAGTGGCAGTGAGTTATGATAACTCAATGAAATTGAAATAGTATCAATAATGATCAAAAAATGGATAAGGCCACACAAATTGAATGATGATTAATGATGTTGGATGAAAATGGATATTGTTGTTGAACATACCCTTGGTTTAATGGTGATTTATATTATTAATGATGGCAATGCCATTGTGTTTGATACAAGTGTAATCTTGTACATATAGATTTAATTGTATTGGCTAGCATGTGATGCTATGTACTTGACATGTGTTTATCAACATGCCTTGATTGATTCCCATGTGTGGACTTATACTATGATGTTGGCTATGCTTCTTGATTTCCATGCGTGAATTAACTTGTGAATAATAATATTGTGGCTACTGAAATGCCAAGTATATGAATGATGTGCCTTGAGGGGCTTTATAAATGATTGTATGTTATTGATTGAAAATGTTAAATTGAAATATATCCCTATGTGACAGGGTGAGATATCCTTACGAGGTTGATGGGCATATGCATTATTGCATTCTGCATTCATGGCATGGCATAACATTGAATATGTGGTTGCGATCACTATGATGAAAGATCCTGTGGGATTCTATGAAGGGAGTACCCCTTACGAGGTGGGAAACTGACGTGATGATAATATGATATTAAGCCGGTGGTTGCGATCACCTGTTTGTTGAAATGAAAGGCCTGCGGGGACCATTGTGGATGAATATCCGTGGTTGCGATCACGAGGAGGGAGTCCCCCTTGTGAGGCGGCAAACCATTATGAAATAATTGAGATATGGTTACGATCACAATGAGACATCCTATGGGATTGTATGATGATAAGCTAGTGGTTTCAATCACTTGGTACTTGAAATGAAAAGGGCTTGCGAGTTCCTATGATGTCCCGTGGTTGCAATCACAAGGAGGGAGTACCCCTTGCGAGGTGGGAAACCAATATGATGTAGTTGCGATCACTTGAGATACCATGTGCGCATGGGTGAATGAAATGGATCCATTGCATATGCAGTAAACAGTTGACATATGCAATAGCCATAGGTGCATGGCATTTGAGATGGGATGACCAAGAGAGATGAAAGACCCCTTGCGAGGAGGGAATGATTAAAGACTTAATAATTTGACGATGATGACTGTGAATGCCCATGATTGATTTGTGGCAATATGATTGTGTATGTGCCTGTGCTTGCTTATGTTGTGAATTGCGATTCATGAGGCTTGTATGCCTATTATGACAATGTGATGATGATTGAATGATGAATTAATGATTTTATATGCAAAGCACACATGATGATTATATGCATGTACATATAATCCCAATTTATTTATATTCGTCATTTTGAATGTATAACTCACTCTCCCATGTGGTCTCCTTTTTAGCATTGTAATGCAGGATTATCATGGGCCGAGATAAGACTTTGAATTGAAGTTTTGGCGAAGGTAAATAGTGGTAATGGAAGTGCCTTGGCCGGCACCAATTGTGAATTTTAACGTATTGAATTAAATTGTACATAAGGATAATGATTTAGAGAATTAATAAGTATTTGTAACAAACTTATGTATTTACGAACGTAGACTATATATGTTTAATATGTAAGTGATGACTAGATTGATGCCATTTGGTGATAGATGTCTCATGTGTAGACTACTTATAATTGATGAAGTATAATTATAATTTATGTGCATAGTTGATTATGGCCTAATAGACTTATGTTATGATGTTGCATGAGTGCTTGAGCCTTTTCTCATATCTTCATATATGGGACTAGGCATATGCCCAGTATACATATTCTTCTTCCGCTATAAACTCTATCATTTTGTATACCGTTATGGGCAATTTAATTACCGATCCAGTTGTATTTTTATAAATCTCACTCTTCAGTTTTCTATGGTTCGGGTCTTGGTGTGGTATCAGACTTATTTTGAAAACGCGAAAAAAAATTTACCCGCATTTTATTAATTATTTATATCGATCACATCGGGATTCGGGTCCAGAAAACCAGTGTATGACAAACATGCATGTTATCACATATGACAATCAAATACTATTCAATTCATGCATTTAGAACATAAAGACTCCTTTCCTACCTCAAGAGAAGAATTTCGATTGGTACGACGTTCCCGCCTCGTCGTTCAGAATGGATTCTACATTAGCATACATGTAAAATCCCAATCAATTGACCATTCAAAACATGATTTAAGAGTCTAGTCATTACTCACTACATCTACCACTTCATGACATGAATAAAACATGTCATAGGCACTATTTCCTCAATTTGTTAGGTTTCGGGAATTCTTTCCCATCAACCCATACTCATTATATTTAAAGGTTACAAAACAATAATAGCCTAACATTCATAAGAATGCCCTATCAATCAATACCCATATCCTCAATATCATGTATTTGCTCTCAAACATATTACCTAAACCACATTTATCATTTTCCAAAAGTTTCCAAGTTAGGTTTTCCTTAAAACCCAACAAAATTCATAAATTCATCATAACTCCTTATCTCCTTCCAACCATAAATTCATATACCTTATTTATTACCCTTAAAGCTTGCATTTATGATAATCCACGTTAGGTTTCTCATATTTAAAACTTCCATTAAATACCCCACTCATATACATTGCTCTCCCAAGCCATAAAACTCATAAACCTAGCATTAAACCAAAACAAAATGGAGAGAAAGCTTACCTCACCCTAAAAACAAAAATGGGTATCAGAGAGAGAGTGATAAATGTTAATCAAGCAATATATTCATGTGATTACTTGAAGCATCCTTACAAGAAAATGAAGTAAATGGATGGAAAAATAAAGAATTTATCTTGAAATATGAACATAAATAAATATTTTAAGAAATGAAGAAATTAGCTTGAAATCCTTTAAGAAATGCAAGAAAAGCTTCCAAGTCAAAGAAAGGTCAAACGAGCAATCATCAAGACATCACGCTTAAGCGTGTCTTATGCTCGCTTGAGCGTGATCGAGCCAAGCATCAGACCCTTTTGAAGCCTAAGCGTGGATTAAGCATGATGTGAGTGTGACTTGACAAGAAGAGCACGCTTGAGCATGGCTAAGTTTGGTTTGAGCGTGAGACAAACAGTGAGCATCAGGACCTTCCACGCTTGAGCGTGACCATTAAGCTCAAGCGTGACTCATGCAGTATGGGATTTTTAATTTAATACTAACCAATGGTGTGATGCCAACTCAACCACTTTGAGGTGTTTCTGCATGTCTCTGAATATTCCTTTATGGGCATTATGCAAGTGGGCAAAGAAAGCTAAAGCATAACCCCTATAAATCAAGCAGAAAATGAGAAACTCCATCATCCACTGCATCCCCTGAAAATCCAACATCTCCATTATTCCATTTCCTTTTACCTTCTGTATTCATTTCCAAATTTTCTTGAGTGAAAATGCAAAGTATGAGTAGCTAAAATTTCCTTTATTGGGATTGGTTGTAATCAATTCAAACCTGAAGTAATGTTGCTATAAGTTTTTATCTATGTAATGAGATTTGATAGTTTCTATATTTCATTTTGCCATTAATGCCTAAAAGTACTTGATCACTATTTTCTTGTTTTAAGTTTTCTTAAGTATACTTGGAAGTAACTTCTGAGAGTAGATTTGAATGAAATACTTGTTGTGAGTAGCTGACCAGGGATGGCATCTAACGTAATGAATGTCGAAACAATCGATCGATAATGCTGGAATGATTTCAAAGTGACTGGGGGATCAACGGTTTGAAATCATTCTTATGAATTTTGTAGTCGAGGGATCGATACAAATGACTTTGATTGTGACATAGAAATTATCATTTCAAGTTACACACATGCAAATTTATTTAGCTTATGAAAGGTGAGATGCGATGAAACTAATCCCATTTTTCCAAATCTGATTTCTACCAAAACTCTTTACTATCATTATATTCATTGAACACTTGCTATTTACATTGTACTTAACCTTTTGCACAACAAAAATCAAAACAAATCTTTTGTCAACATTAATTCAGGAACTAAGATCTTCAAACTAACATCTCCTCAGTGGAACGACATCTATACTATACTACAATTACTGTGTTTAAACTTGGCACAAAACATTCTATTGAATTCATATTATACAAACTTGATTCTCTTATTTGAACACTTTACTTCTTTAAGTTTGTATAACTTCCACAACACAAAAATAAATCATAACAAGTTTTGGCGCCGCAGCCGGGGAGGTGATTCAAGTTTGAATATTTTAGCATTGAATTGACAAGACTCTGTAAATAATTTTCTATTTTTTTGTATTTTTATTGTTATGTGTGGTAACCTTGCTGGTGAGTACTTGATTTATGATCTTAAGAGGACAAGGATCAAAAGAACAACTTGCATTTGATCCAGAAATAGATAGGCTCCTCAAGAAAATCAAGAAAGCCAAGCAAAAGCATAACTTCCACACAAGAGAAACTTCGTCTGACAGAATGGTAGATGTCAATAGCAACAACCAAAATCCACCAAGGAGAACACTTGGAGACTATGCTTTACAGCAAAGGCCAAGACATTTCTCAAGCATTGCAATTCCAAACACTGTCAGAGCACTAGAAATGAAACCAGTATTTCTTAGTTTGATTAGTTCATACCAATTTACTGGAATGTCAAGTGAAGATCCATACACTCACTTGGCAACCTTCTATGAATTGGTTGGAACCATGGGATTGATGTTATTGATGCTGCATATTTGAGACTAATTGAAACAACCTGACATAATAAACCCAAAACCGAGACCAGGGAAATTTTTTTCAAAATTCACCAAGCTGTCGGGGTTAAATAAATCAGACGTAAGGCAGGGGAAAGCAAAACCGATCAGAGAAGGGAAGACTGAGTCAGAAAGCCACACATGGGCAAGACTCAGCTTCGGTCAATCAGACCAGCGGAAGATGCAGTGCTTGAGTGAGTCCATTTCTCGCTGGAGCGAACACCTTGTTCGCTGAAGCGAACCCATTCACTCAGTAATTTTCATCACTCAGATTCAGGACCACGTCCACTCGGGAACTGTTCCTATAGGGTCATGCTTCACTCGGCAAATTCATACTTAGCCAATACTTAGTTTATTCAAGAAGCCCACACACACGCTTCATTCGGAAGCGTCATAATCTCCACTCGGGAAATGATTCCCTCGATTACTCCACTCGGAGTCCATAAACTTTCCCTTACCCGGATTACTTCCACAGTCCAATATCATTCGGTATATTTAAACCTCAATTCACTCGGAGGTACATTACCCATTCTGCACTCGGCATATTTTGATCTTCCCCACTCGGAGATTTCATAACCTGCCTTCCCTCGGAATGGCCTCTATAATCAAGTTCCATTCGGAATTCCTCTGACCTCTCATGACTCGGAGGAATTCACCAAGTTAAGTCTCACTCGGACTTATTCAATACTTAGCCACTCGGAATATATAACATTCACTCGGAATATATATAGCCTCGTTCACTCGGAAGAGGACTCCTAGAATACACCTTGTGAACACCTCTTTTTGTCCGGTCAATTGGTACAGTTCCATCCTTTGGACACTCTTTCTGCGCATGGTTCACTTAGAAATTCATAACTCCTTTATAGGACCTTCGATTTGCGCAAACCCGGTCTCTAAATTTCCGTATCAAAATTGTCTACGACTTTTATGAAGACCTCAAGAGCTATATCCTTACCAATTGATACATTTTTAATAACCTTCCTAGACCTGTTCCTGTTCCATGAATGCTCTGCACAACTTTAGGGAAAAATTCATATCTCTCTCATATGATATCAAAATGGCTCCATTCTTTTTCTGTGTCTCCATATCAAATAGATCTACAAATTTCATGAAGGTCACAAAAGCTAATTCTCTACCCATTTTGCCCAGTGAATTTATTTTGCATGCAAAGGTATTTTCGTAATAGTCTGGAGCAGTTTTCGTAGATGAGCCATATCTCCCTCGCTTCTTGATGAAAAGTTTTGTGCCATATATCAAATTAAAGCTAAGAGAATGATCTACAAACTTCATGAAGGGCACAAAAGCTAATTCTCTACCCATTTGGCCCAGTGAATTTATTTTACATGCAAAGGTATTTTTGTCACAGTCTGGAGCAGTTTTCGTAGATGAGCCATATCTCTCTTGTTTCTTGATGAAAATTTTTGTGCCATATATCAAATTAAAGCTAAGAGAAATATCTACAATTTTCATGTTGGACTTTTTTTCAAATTTGGCACGCATCTTTCCTTGAATATGCAAGAAAGTTTCGTGATGAAGAGAATGGAACCCATCACCAAAATTACTATGGTTTCCAAAGCCCACCAATTTTGACCAAGTCCAAGCCTCTAAGCTAATTAATTTTTAATGTAAAATCAGCCCTTCCCCTTTGTGTTTCAACGTGAATTTGGAAGGCAATGGAACAATGGAAGTTATTTTATTTCATAAAGGCATAAGTGGTGTTAAAATTTAAAAAGAAGCACATGGGGCCTAGCATGGGAATTGTACACGGTTTGGACAAGAAGGCAAAGTCAAGTGCATATTAATTCCATCATAGACAAGGCATGACCCCACGGTTGGGCAAATGAAATACCATTCCATGGATTATTGTTGTATCACATGAAAAAAGGAGAAAGGAAACAACATTAGGCCTTTTAATAATTGAAAAGAAAGAGACAAATATGGAACCCAAGAAGCTGTCACGGTTTTATCAAGGAAACCAAGTTCCAAAATGTTATGTGATGACCACATGAAAGGCAAAGAAAATGGAACCTTTTTTAAATAACCCCACTTGCCCACAAATTAATCACAAAAATTGATCAAATGCAAACCCACTTCCCTTTGTTCACGGTGATGCATGGCTAAAGGAGGATTATTTTATGTCAAAGAGAAAAGCCATTGTCCCACCATGGTCATATGCTTTTACAGTTGGCAAAGGAAAACAAAGACCCACTTTGGTTTTTAGAGGCTGTCACGGTTTTATAAGAAAAGAGAAGGTAAAAAGGATTAAATAAAAGAGCATAGGTGGAGCAAAAGAAAAGAAGGCAAACGTGAGAGGGGGGGCTGGTTTCCTGATGAACAAAAGAGAACAAGGAGCAGAAAATATGGAAGGTTGGTGGAAGCATTATGGAGCTTCAAGAGTGGAAGTCCAGCTACAAGAACCACTCAGAATAGTGGTATCCTTTTCATCCTCCATTAAAGCAGTAAGTGGAGCTTCCATTTTCAATTTTTATACAACAAGAGGAGCAAGGAACGAAGGCTATAAATACCCCTCTGTACAGAAGAATAAGGGTTCGAAAATTTTTTTCTATAAGGTTGGGAAAAGATTTCCTAGGGAGGAGATTATCTCAACATTCTTGAGTTTTGAAAGGCACTTTCGGATTTTTGACAGTAGAAATTCGCAGCAACAGCAACAGCAACAACAGCAACAGCAATAACAGCAACAGCAACAGCAACAGCCAAAACAGCAACAGTGAGCAAGAACTCAATCAGTGAGCAAGAACATTATATATTTTGTGAAAACAGTGTTTATTTTCCAAAATATTAAATTTTTGTATAAGGATCAGATTAGTATTGTTGTATTGGACTCTCTATTCTGTTGTCTATTGTTATTATAATTTAGTTTTTACAGTAGCATATTGTGATGTATGTTTGAATCTCCACTCTATCTCTGTTACTATTTCTGTTCATGTTACTTTTTTTTTGTTTTTTGTTTATCTATTGCCCAATGTTATTGTTCAAGTTGTTAGTGTATGTTTTTGTTTCTGTACGAATTTAAATTGTATGAGGGATAGTTGCGATTATAATTTTATTGCCCAGAATATTAATCCTATTGCAAGGAATCAGTCCTCCTCTGTATACTGTTTCTTTTTCCAGATAATTCATTTACCGTATAGTTAAGGTGTAATTTTTTTTAGGCACCCGAACAAAGCTTGACAAAAATGTGATTGTTTATTTTTTTTTATTTTTTTAGTTTCTGTTTTTCTTTCTGTTATTTTCAAAATTACGTCTAATTAAAATTTTAACAACTCAACATTATCTTCAACCAAAAAACATTACCTATTTTTTTTTACTTTAGTAAGTTCGTGTATTCTTCATCTTTTTTTTTTGATAAATTTTTACTACTTATTTATTTTTATTTTTATTTTTATTTTTTTAAAAAATATATATAAAAAAAATCATTTTATCCAAAAGAGATCAATTTAGACGAGACGTCTTGTTGATTTCCCCCTATTTCAGTAAACCATCACCATAATTCATAAGGAACGGGATACTTGAGACGAGACATCCCGCTTATCCCCTTCCCATATTTTGATTAAATTCCATGAAAATGATCAATTTAGACGAGACGTCTTGTTGATTTTTCCCTATTTCAGTAAACCATCACCATAATTCATAAGGAACGGGATACTTGAGACGAGACGTCCCGCTTATCCCCTTCCCATATTTTGATTAAATTCCATGAAAATCAATTTAGACGTGACGTCTTGTTGATTTTCTCCTATCTTTGGTAGGCCATCACCACAAGGAACGGGATACTTGGGACGAGACGTCCCATTTATCCCCTTCCCGTTTCTAACCCCGTATTTTGATTTGAGGATGACTAATTTAGATGCGACGTCTTGTTAGTATCCTTCTCTTTTCCTGTTTTATACCAAAGCCAGGGTTAATTTGGACGCGACGTCCTGTTAACCTACACTCCATGTCTGTTCAGTTTGTTCCTTCTGTTTTTACACAAAATACAAAAAAAAGAGGAAAGAACCATGTTTTATTTAAGGCTATTTATATTGCGCTTTCAATCTTGGTACTGTTTCTGACAGGCGATGTAGGGTGCTAATATCTTCCCTACTCGTAACCGACTCCCGAACTTGAATCTCATTTTTTAAATCGGTGCTTTCACTGAACTTAGTTTTTTCCTAATGTTTTTCCTACGGATAAAAACGTTGGTGGCGACTCCCTGTTTCATAACTGGTTTTCTCTCTTCGCCGCGCCGTCGCGATCTAGGTTGCGACAGATGGCGACTCCACTGGGGATCCTTAAGAGAGTCAGGCCAATTTGGTTGAAAGCGTATTTTTATATATAGCCTTTGTTATATGGGATTTTCTCTCCTTGTTTTTTTTGTAATTTTGTTGTGAATGTTTGTTCTTGTTTTAGTTGTATCTTGTTATCTGTTGCATTATCTATTGTTTTGCATGTCTGTTGAACCCTAGGATAGAGGACCATATTACTTTCCTGTAATTATTGAACCCTAGGGTAGATGACTTTGTATATTTGTTTTATGTTTGTTCTATGTGCATAATGGGGTAAGGTAAAAAGGTATTGGATGCCCTTTCACACACTACACTCACAAATTACTCGCACACACTTATGAGTGGCGCCATATACCCGGGCCCCAAATGAAACTTAAGTTAGGAGGGGTTGGTATACGGAATCATATAGGATGTACTTCCTATCCGGTGATCATGAGAACCCCAACTAGAGTTCGACCTCTTGTGACATATGCACCTAGTGGTTCCCCACTGTTGCGTCCCTGTCATGGGTAGGATCTTGGCTCTGGTGACCTTCTAGAAGTCTAGTATAAGCCACCCGGTGTGAAGAGTCACTTTTAGACAAGCCCTAGGGTCCAGAGAAAACCTTCAACAAAACCTGACTTAGGCCACGAAAGGGCAAACTTTACTTTACCTTATGTCATTTTCACTTTCCTGTTATTGAAAAGGGATTATCTATCACCCAAAGATTCGCTTAGTCTTAGAAAATCTTTGGAACACACAAGTATTCTTCGGGTGAATGGATGATCCTCTATTTGTCATGTATCTCTGAGTCCGAAGTCATAGGTTCTCCTAATCGTCAAAGGAAAAATTCATAAAAAAATTTATACTTCATTTCCCTCTGGTTGAAGTGGTACTGACGATTGGAAAACCTATGACTTTTGTGCTCACATGAGTTTTAGAAATCCATGTTCCCCCTACTTTTTTAACTTGTATCAAATCCCTGGGAGGAACATTGGTCTTTAGGACTTGATAATAACTGATTCCATTCTTTGTCTTGATGTTCGCAGGGGACGATTCCGAATTTGTCGGTATTTCTAAGTCAGTATGGAAATTAACATGGGACACAGTAATTGTGATATAGGGGTGACTGAATTAAAGAAGTTATTGCACCTCAAGGCTAGAAAGGTCAATACTGATAGTCTACAAGCATTGGGGAAGAAACTGAGCTTGACACAAAAGATGACTTTCACAAGGAAGTATGGGAAGATCTTGAAACTTTTGGAGGTAGACGTACAAACAGAAGCCATCACAGCTCTGGCTCAATTCTATGACCCACCTCTCCGTGTTTCACTTTTCAAGACTTTCAACTGGCACCCTCCATAGAGGAGTTTGAACAAATATTAGGGATGCCAGTGGAAGGACAGATTCCTTATCGCCATCTGGACCATCATGCATCAGTCACTTCTGTCGCTCGTATTTTGAAGGTCCATCCTGAAATGTTAAAAGGTGTACAAATAAACAGAAACCAGATTCCCGGATTTACTAGGGAATTTCTGGAGAAACACATGCATGTCCTGGCAGAGAGGGAAGAATGGGAAGCTTTCATGGATACCTTGGCTCTCACCATCTACGGAGTTGTCTTATTCCCTAACTTAGACAACTACGTGGATTATGATGCTATAGGTGTCTTCACCGCTCGCAAGCACAGACTGGAAAATCCCGTCACAGCCGTATTGGCCAATGTCTATTGCACCTTGGATTTCTGCCATACCCAAGGAGGAAAGAGGATTATTTGCTGTTTGCCTGTTCTGTATGTGTGGCTCACATCCCACGCTTTTCATCAACTATGCAAAGCTGAGTGTCCCATCTCTGATTTGAAATTGTGTCAGTTGACAACGAAGAATGGGCGCGAGTGGGCTAATCACCTTGTGGGCCTTACGGCAGAAAAGGTGAGATGGTGTCCTCAATGGCTAGAAGTTGAGTCCATCATTTATAGCTGTGGAGGATATCTGAATGTTCCTCTAATGGGGACACAAGGCTGCATCAATTATAATCCTGTTATTGCTAAGCGGCAGTTGGCTTATCCTCTACTTGGGCCGCCAGATGAAGTACTGCTTACTCCTTTCGTTGTGTACTATACGAATGGGAATTACACCTCCACTATTCGGGACATAGCCAATGCCTGGAAGAAGGTCCATAGGATGGGCAAAGAATTGGGGGCGCGAAGCCATGCTGTGAGAATTGAATACTTAGATTGGGTGGTGAACAGAGTCTCCATTGTGAAATTGCCTTTCAAGGGCCCTTCATACCAACTTGTGGACACAGATCCTCCGCCGTGTATTGTGGAGGACAAGGTTACCATATCGCTAAAAGCCCAAATAGAAGAGCTGAAGGCAAGGAATCAAAAACTAGAAGAAGACCTCTTGAAGTGCCAACAAGAGTGCGCCCTCCATAGAAAAGAGAATTCTGAAGGAAGGCATGCTATGGAAGAAATACGAAAAAAGAGGAAGATTGATGAAGATTACAGAATAAAACAAGATCAATGCCTTCGGGCGGCCAATTCGCAGTTAAAGATGAAGGGTCAGCAGAACGATGCTGTATTGGCCGAAAAACAAATTTTGAAGGACATGCTGGTACAATCCAAGGAGAAGGAAAGGGAGGCCTTGGTGCAAAAAGAGATGTTACAAACCCAGGTCTGTAGATTGGAACTACAGCTGGAGGAAGTAATAAATGCCTGTGAACAAGAGATAAACACAGAGCATAAAAAAGCCCTTGATGCTGAACGACGTTGCCAGGAGACTATACAGGCTCTGAGGGTAGATTTGGCCTGAAGTGACGAAATTATTCATTCATGGATGGATCGTTTCACTAAATTGGCTTATCTAACCAATGGAGTACTGGAAGATTTTCCCACAATGCTGAAGCAAGCCGAAGGCATGGTTAACCCCCTGTCCACTCCCAAAGAGATATCATCATTTCTGTGTTATTGCCAGGAAAAGCTTTGTAAAATGAGGGCCATGGTTGCCCGAGCTAGGAGTGGCTAAAGTTTTGTAATCTGAGTCTTTCTAGCAACATTGTATCATTTGGAGAAATAAAATTATGAAGTTCTTTTCGTCTACGCAAGTTGTCTCATGTTAATTTCCAATCTACTGTTTTACCAAGTACTTTTGAACGTGACGTTCTGGGGAAAGGTTAAGGAATACGTGTCAAATTCGGAATTGTATCCTGCGTATGCCTATTTATGTTTGTTTTATCTTCTTTAACTATTCCCTTTATTTCTCTAACCGTTTGATGTGATTCTTTAGACATTACGGGTAGACATCCTTACGAGACCAGGCTTAGGAAGAAACTCATGGCTGACATAGAGCAAGAAAATGAGAACTTGAAGGCCGAGCTCGCTCAAGTCAAGGAACAGATGGCCGAGATGGCCAAGATCTTAGAAAGGAGGGTCACATAAGGGGGATCTTCTGCAGGGGTTGAAGACGCCCGACAACAACCACCCACCTCTCATCATGGTCAGGATCCGGCTACAGGGTCTGACCCCAGGACCGCCGCGCCTCCCCTCGTTATTCGCATAAGGAGACCAAATCCCGCAGACACACAACAACACACCTTTGTGGACGAGGAAGGAAATGTTATTCCCTTTCCTCCGTATGGTTTGCCACACGGGTATTTTCCACCACTCCAGGAAGAACCTTGCTACCAAGACCAAATTCCCATCACTGCCCAACCCAACACTAATCAACCAAACAACCCACCTACCCAAGCACAAGC
Organism: Clitoria ternatea; assembly: GCA_037962975.1. Taxonomy (NCBI): domain Eukaryota; kingdom Viridiplantae; phylum Streptophyta; class Magnoliopsida; order Fabales; family Fabaceae; genus Clitoria; species Clitoria ternatea. Next base: position 218,437,498 of record CM075671.1, on the reverse strand, counting down.
CACCCAAGCACCACCCACTCATGCTCAAGCCGCCCAAACGCAAACCGCCCAAGCACAGCCTGCTCATACCATCCATATACCCCGAACCACTGCCAGACCCGATACCTTCATACTAAACACTGACCTGGTTCACTCCTACCAACAATATGGGAAGGTTGGTCATCATACCGCTGCCGGTCCAAGTGCTGTTACTACCACCCAGGAAGAAAGGTTGGAATTCTTGGAAAGGCGATTAAGGGAGATGGAAGGGACAAACAGATTTGGGACGGGCACTGCTGCTGAACTTTGCCTGATCCCTGATGTCGTCATCCCTCCTAAATTCAAGACACCCGATTTTGACAAGTACAGAGGGTTAACGTGCCCAAAGAATCATCTAACCATGTACTGCCGTAAGATGGCTTCGCATGCGTCAAATGACCCTCTGCTGATTCATTGTTTCCAGGACAGCCTGGTTGGGGCTCCCCTGACATGGTACAATCATTTGGAACGTTCTCGTATACGCTGCTGGAAGGACCTAGCAGACTCGTTCATGCAACAATACAAATATAACCTGGACATGGCCCCGGATAGGGGACAGTTGCAGAACATGACTAAGAAAGATAACGAGACGTTCAAGGAGTACGCCCAGAGGTGGCGCGAAGTGGCGGCACAGGTTGACCCACCTCTGTCTGAAAAGGAGGTGATCACTATGTTCATAGATACACTTCAAACTCCTTTCTATGAAAAGATGATTGGAAGTGTTTCGTCCTATTTCTCCGATATTGTCACTATTGGAGAAAGAATAGAAAATGGACTAAGGACCGGCAGGATAGTCCGAAGTCCATCTGGGACAGGAGCTGTAAGGAGACCTGCACTTGGGGAAAATAGGAGGAGAGAAGGGGAGACCAACTTAGTCTCTCACAACCAGAGAAGGAACCTGGCAGGACCACCTACACCCGTTAGCCTTTCACCAGTATATCCCGGCATGATACACCCGTATGTGGCAGCCATTCCAAACTATAATCCACCACAATTCAGACCAACCATTGTACGACCACCTGCACCACCACAGATACCACACCAAACACCACAAGCCAACCCACCGCCAAATCCAAATATCCAAAGAAGGAACAATGACCGCGCTCCACCCCAGTTCGATCCCATCCCAATGTCCTATACTGAACTCTTGCCTCACCTCATTGAAAAAACCCTAGTAGTACCTTGTCCCTTGAGGCCACTACAGCCACCTTATCCCAGGGGGTATGACCCTAATGCCCGGTGCGATTACCATGCAGGTGCACCAGGTCATTCTACTGAAAATTGCCTGGCTTTAAAATATAAGGTAAGGGACCTGATTCAGGCAGATTGGATAAGCTTCCGAGAAGGAAGTCCGAATGTAACAACAAACCCTTTGCCTAATCATGAGGGGCCTGGGGTCAATGCTATCGGGGAAGATGTGGAGTATACATCCAATGTTGAAGACATTCAAATGCCTCTAAAGGAAATTCACTCCCTTATGTTTGAGGTAGGGTTAGTAAAGGACAAATGGGATGAGGACTTCAATGATGCCCGGTCGGCAAAGCAGCAAGGGTTTCGAAAAACCCTCCAAAGGCTTATGGACAGTCACACTGTACGAGTCTGCAGGCGCCATGGAGATGATGTGAATATGATACAGGGACAGACTGGACTTCGGGCCCCAAAACCCCTGGTCATATTTTATAGTAAAAATGTGTCGCTAACGCAGACCCCTGCCAGAACTACTATTACGGCCCAGCCACCTGCTCCATTCCCGTATAACAACTCCCACGCCGTGCCTTGGAAGTACAACACAGACGTAGTTGTTTCCAATCCTGTGATAGTTGATCCGGCGCCTGCTTCGTCGGTTACCAACATCGCCGGAGTAGGCGGAATGACCCGGAGTAGGAGAGTATATGCGCCTTCAGAGACAAAGCAAGACAAGGCTGCTAGGGAAGTTAAAACTGGGAAGGTTGGGATTGCCGGCGAGGCAAAGAAGGTTGTGGTTGAGGAAGAGGCTAAGGAGTTCTTAAAATTCATCCGCCATAGCGATTACCAGGTATTGGATCAGTTGAACTATACCCCCGCCAAGATCTCCTTATTATCTCTGCTGACAAGTTCCGAATCACATCGGAACGCACTGATGAAGGTGCTAAGTGAGGCACACGTAAAGCATGACTTGCCTGTTGATAAGTTCGAAGGTATCGTCGGACATATAATGGCCAGTAACTATCTGACTTTCATGGATGACGAGGTGCCGATGGAAGGGAAAAGACACAACAAAGCTCTGCACATCTCTGTGAAATGTCAAGTCCATATTATGGCAAAAGTGCTCGTCGATAACGGATCATCCTTGAATGTGATGCCTAAGTCTACACTGGCTAAGTTGCCCATAGATGGGGCATGCATGAGACAGAGCTCCATGATAGTAAGAGCTTTTGATGGGACCCGACGGGAGGTCATAGGCGAAATTGAGCTACCCATACAAGTTGGACCCCGTATTTTTCAAGTTCTCTTCCAAGTAATGGATATCATGCCCGCCTATAGTTGCTTGTTGGGAAGGCCATGGATCCATTCAGCAGGGGTAGTTCCTTCCACTTTACACCAGAAACTAAAGTTCATCATTGATAACAAACTAGTAATCATTTCCGGAGAAGAGGACCTTCTGGTCAGTAAGCCAGTTACTACCCCTTATGTAGAGGCAGCCGAGGAAGCCCTCGAGACATCGTTCCAGGCTTTGGAGATAGCCAACGCCACAAGTATATTTTTCCAAAATGTACCGTTAGCAGTGGCGAAGACCATGCTACGGGAAGGATATAGGCCAGGAAAAGGGCTCGGAAGAGAACTGGAGGGAAGAACTCAACCTGTCTGCCTCCCTGAGAACAAAAACAGATACGGCCTGGGATACCAACCTACCACTGAAGACCAAAAAAGGGTAGAAGAAGAGAGGAGAGGGAAGAGGATTACTCGTCATGCCGGGCATACGTCCAACACTGCGAAAATCCCCATCTGTGACCTCTACCAGAGCTTCAGGAGCGCCGGAGTAATGTTTCCAGATCAAGTGGCCGTGATCGAAAGTGATCTTGATGAAGGTCCCGGATTTGTGTATGCTGGCTCGCCTGGTCAGGAACTGAACAACTGGGAGATCATAGAGTTCCCTGTGATTTTTACCGTTTCATCAAAGTAATCATGTTTTCTGTTCGATCCCTTAGCTATGCTTTGGGGTCTCATTTTGTAACAAAGAAACTTGTTCGCTTATTTGATTAATAAATGCCATCAGTTTCCAAATAACTTGATCTGTTTAATAACCTATTATTTAAACCTTCCTCTTGCTTGCTTTCCTTTTCATTTGCTATAATACACTGAAATGCAAATCCGAAAGCGATTCATCTGAGAGTAGTGAGAATCCGGTCTTACTTCACGATTCTGATTGTCTGACTGATTGTGCCAATGAGGAATATGATGAAGACTGCGATCCCTCGCCTGAGTTAACCCGGTTATTGGAACAAGAGGATAGGGAAATTCTACCCTACTTAGAGATAGCCGAAGTTATCGATTTGGGAGTTGGAGGGGATAAAAAGGAAGTCAAAATTGGTACCTCGTTGAGTAAAGAACAGAGGCAGGAACTGATTAGGTTGTTGAGAGAGTTCAGCGATGTTTTTGCCTGGTCTTACCAAGATATGCCGGGACTGGACAATAGCATCGTCGAACATAGGTTACCATTAAAGCCCGAATGCCCGCCAGTAAAGCAAAAACTGCGACGTATGAAACCCGAGATGCTTTTGAAAATCAAGGAAGAAGTCAAGAAGCAATTTGATGCCGGATTCTTAACCGTGGCAAAATACCCACAATGGGTGGCAAATATCGTCCCGGTCCCGAAAAAGGATGGCAAAGTATGAATGTGCGTGGACTATCGCGATTTGAACAGGGCTAGCCCCAAGGATGATTTTCCTCTGCCTCAGATTGATGTTCTGGTCGACAATACAGCACAACATATGATCTTTTCATTCATGGATGGTTTCTCCGGATACAACCAGATTAAGATGGCGCCTGACGACATGGAAAAAACCACATTTGTCACCTTGTGGGGAACTTTCTGTTATAAAGTGATGTCTTTTGGTCTAAAAAATGTCGGGGCAACTTACCAAAGGGCCATGGTAACCCTTTTCCATGACATGATGCACAAGGAGATAGAGGTCTATGTGGATGATATTATTGCCAAGTCTAAAACTGATGAAGGACATTTGGTAGACTTAAGGAAACTTTTCGAAAGGTTGAGGAAATTCAAGCTTAGGCTAAACCCGGCTAAGTGTACCTTCGGCGCGAGATCCGGGAAATTACTGGGATTCATAGTAAGCAAGAGAGGCATAGAGGTCGACCCTGACAAAGTTAAAGCCATTCTTGAAATGCCTCCTCCCTGTACAGAAAAGGAAGTTAGAGGGTTTTTGGGGAGATTAAATTACATCGCTCGCTTCATCTCACAGTTGACAGCAACATGCGAGCCAATTTTCAAATTGCTCCGTAAGAATCAACCAGTTCAATGGAACGAAGATTGTCAAAAGGCTTTTGAAAAGATAAAGCAGTATTTGCAGGAGCCGTCGGTTTTGATCCCACCTATCCCGGGGAGACCACTCATTTTATACCTTACAGTGTTAGAAGAATCCATGGGTTGTGTGTTGGGGCAACATGATGAGATTGGGAAGAAAGAACATGCCATTTATTATCTGAGCAAGAAGTTCACTGACTGTGAGATGAGGTATTCTGCTCTGGAAAGGACTTGTTGCGTGTTAGCATGGGCAGCCCGACGTTTAAGGCAATATATGATAAGTCACACTACTTGGCTGGTTTCCAAACTGGATCCTGTCAAATATATCTTTGAAAAACCTGCCTTAACCGGAAGAATTGCTCGATGGCAGGTCCTGCTAACTGAGTACGATATAGTCTATGTCACTCAGAAGGCTATAAAAGGAAGTGTTCTGGCTGACTACCTAGCTCATTAACCCATAAGAGATTATCAGCCCATGCAGTTTGACTTCCCGAAAGAAGATATCTTGGCCCTGTTTAATGAAGAAGGGGCCCAAAAGGATAAATGGATCTTAAGGTTTGATGGTGCTTCTAACGCACTAGGACACGGAATCAGAGCAATCCTCATTTCACCCGATAAAGAACTCATCCCCGTTTGTGCTCGACTGTGTTTTGATTGTACCAATAACATCGCTGAGTATGAGGCATGTTCTCTGGGAATCCGAGCAGCATTGGATGCCAAGGTGAAGAAATTGGAAGTATACGGGGATTCTGCCCTGGTCATTCACCAACTAAAAGGAGAATGGGAGACTAGAGACAGCAAATTAATTCCCTATCAAGCTCACATCAAAGAGTTGATTAAGGAATTCGATGACATTTCTTTTCACCATGTTCCCCAGGAGGATAACCAAATGGCTGATGCTTTGGCCACCCTAGCATCAATGTTCAAGGTAAGCAATGAGTGTGACATGCCTCTCATTGAAATAGAACGGCACCATGAGCCTGCATATTGCCAAGTGATTGAAAAGGAGTCAGATGGGAAACCTTGGTACTACGATGTCAAGAGGTACGTCCAAAGTCAAGAATATCCCGAAGGCGCTACAGAGAATGATAAGAGAACTCTGCGATTGCTCGCCATGGGCTTCTTCTTGAACGGTGATGTGCTTTATAAGAGAAACTACGACTCTGTCCTTCTTCGTTGCATTGACACCGATGAAGCAAATAAAATCATGAGGGGTGTTCACGAGGGATGTTTTGGAATTCACACTAACGGGCACGCCATGTCAAGAAAGATCTTGAGGGCAGGTTACTACTGGATGACCATGGAGACAGACTGTTTTGCCTATGTTCGCAAGTGTCACAAATGTCAGATATACGCGGACCATATTCACGCTTCCCCGTCTTCTCTGAATGTCTTGTCAGCACAATGGCCCTTTTCGATGTGGGGTATGGATGTCATTGGGCCCATCAAGCCGAAAGCCTCAAATGGTCATCGTTTCATTTTGGTCGCTATCGACTATTTCACAAAGTGGGTAGAAGTTGCTTCATACGCTAATGTGACAAGGAATGTTGTGGTTAAATTCGTCAAGCGTGAACTGATATGCCGGTACGGTCTGCCGAGTCAGATCATCACTGATAATGGTACGAATTTGAACAACAAAATGATGAAGGAACTTTGTGAAAGCTTCAAAATCCACCATCATAATTCCTCCCCGTATCGCCCTAAAATGAATGGGGCAGTCGAGGCAGCCAATAAAAACATCAAGAAGATTGTACAGAAAATGGTTGTAACTTACAGAGATTGGAGTGAGATGCTCCCCTTTGCTTTACATGGGTATCGTACCTCAGTCCGAACCTCAACTGGGGCGACCCCATTCTCCTTGCTTTATGGTATGGAGGCAGTCCTGCCTTTCGAAGTAGAGATCCCTTCTCTTCGAGTGATAATGGAGGCTGAATTAAAAGAAGCTGAGTGGGTCCAAACTCGACATGACCAGTTAAATATGATTGATGGGAAGAGATTGACTGCCCTTTGTCATGGTCAGTTGTATCAGAGGCGTATGAAACGAGCATTTGAAAAGAGGGTACGGCCTCGACAGTTCCAAGAAAGAGACCTAGTCCTCAAGAAAATCTTGCCAATCCAAAAGGACATCCGAGGGAAATGGACGCCTAATTACGAAGGACCATACGTCGTGAAGAAGGCTTTCTCTAGAGGAGCTCTAATTCTCACCAACATGGATGGAGAGGATCTGCCAATGCCTGTAAACGCCGACGCGGTGAAGAAATATTTTGCCTAAAAAAAAAGAAAAGAAAAAAAGAAAAGAAAAAGAAAAAAAAAGAAGAAAGAAAATGCTCGCTAGGCTGAAAACCCAAAGGGCAGCCTAGGCAAAAATTAGAGCTACTTGATGAGTCGAAAACCCGGAAGGGCGGCTCGGGCAGAATAAGAACCACGAGTTCAGACGTAATGACATAAACTCTTCAAAGAAGGAAAACTGATCAGGCACACGAGTCTTTGTCAAATCATTTCCCATAAGCAAAGTCAGAGGATGGTCTCGAAGTCGTGAGAAAGGATCCGAATTCTCATCGCTCGTAGGGAATCGCTGGAGGGTTCAAAAGACCTTCTTTCTCCCCCACCTTTTGAATTATTTATACATATGTTTGTGTTACCGTTACCTTCATTACCAATGTACATACCTTATGTTCAAGAATAAATAAATTTTGCCTTTCCTTCCCCTGAGTCTACAGCTGAATCTTATAAACGAACAAGTTTTTCTTAAAAGAAAATTTTTGAAATGAAAAGTGATGAAATGAAAAGTCGTGGTGGAACGAAATGTATCCTGGCGTCAGACCCGGCCCGTGAGAAAGCATAACCAATTCTGCTAATTATGTTCCTGGAAAACAGAATTGTCTCTATCTCATCCATGAGTTATCTTGAAAGCCTATCTCTTAGGAAAGGTCGCTCGAAATGTTAATTCTTTTGTTACTCGTGCTTCTAACCATCTGTTTTGAAGGGTGATAGAACTACGTCACACTGAAATGAAGAACCTGACACCAGAAAAAAATCCGGACCAAAAGTCTTCCCCAAGAGAAATCAGTAGATTGGCATCCCCAGTGAAACCACAATCGCCAAAGCTGGCACTTCCCAAGTTCTCTTTCCCAGTGGAACCCTAATCGTCAAAACTGGCACTTCCTAAGTTTCTTCCCCAATGGAACTACACTTCTCAAACAAATCAAACTGGGGCATCTCCCCCTGGTCCATTCTCTTACAGTCAAGAGACAGTTCCTCCAAGATTCCTCCAAACCATCCTAAACTGGGGCATCTCCCCTGGTCTATTCTCTCTCCGCCAATGGGCAATTCCCTACTTTTACCTTTCTACAAACCAAGGGCCATACCCCACATTTGTTTTCCTGTCAGTCAAGGGGCAATTCCCCACCTTTACCTTTCTGCAAATCAAGGGCCACACCCCACATTTATTTTCCTGTCAGTCAAGGGGTGATTCCCCACCTTTTACCTTTCTGCAAACCAAGGGCCACACCCCACATTTATTTTCCTGACAGTCAAGGGGCAATTCCCCACCTTTACCTTTCTACAAACCAAGGGCCACACCCCACATTTATTTCGCTGTCAGTCAAGGGGCAATTCCCCACCTTTTTCCTTTCTACAAATCAAGGGCCACACCCCACATTTATTTTCCTGTCAGTCAAGGGGCAATTCCCCACCGTTACCTTTCTGCAAGCCAAGGGCCACACCCCACATTTATTTTCCTGTCAGTCAAGGGGCAATTCCCCACCTTTACCTTTCTGTAAATCAAGGGCCACACCCCACATTTATTTCCCTGTCAGTCAAGGGGCAATTCCCCACCTTTACCTTTCTGTAAATCAAGGGCCACACCCCACATTTATTTCCCTGTCAGTCAAGGGACAATTCCCCACCTTTACCTTTCTGCAAGCCAAGGGCCACACCCCACATTTATTTTCCTGTCAGTCAAGGGGCAATTCCCCGCCTTTTACCTTTCTGCAAGCCAAGGGCCACACCCCACATTTATTTTCCTATCAGTCAAGGGGCAATTCCCCGCCTTTCACCTTTCTGCAAGCCAAGGGCCACACCCCACATTTATTTTCCTGTCAGTCAAGGGGCAATTCCCCGCCTTTTACCTTTCTGCAAGCCAAGGGCCACGCCCCACATTTATTTTTCTTGTCAAAAGGGTAATTGCCCAGTTTTTACTCTCCTGTCAAACAAGGGCCACACCCCGCTTTTATTTCCCAGTCGTTCAAGGGGCAATCCCCCAGTTTTTACTCTTCTACAATTCAAGGGCCACACCCCATATTTTATCTTCAGTCAAGGGGCAATTCCCCACTCTTACCTTCCTGTCACCCAAGGGACGGTACACCGCTTTTTTTTTGGAAAATAGCTCTCTTGATTCTTCAAAAAAAAAGAAAAAAAACAAAAACAAAAACAAAAAAAAAACGAAGGCTTCAGGTTTCAATTCCTAAGCTTTCTCCACATCTTATTGCTAAAGTTACCGCTCCTATTTGTATTCCTCAAGATTGTCACCATTGTTTCACTTAAATTGCCGAAGTTGGTACTCTCGCTGTATTTCCCAAGTCAGCAAAGTTGATACCTTGCACCATGCTTCAAGTCACAAAAATTGGCACTGCTGTTGGTTTTCTTCAATGGAACAATACTTGCTCTCATGGTTATTGAAACTGGAATTATCTTGACAATAGTGTTCACGTCTTTACTTCATTTCCACTTCAAAAACATGAAGATAGTTCATGATTTTCTCACGGAAAAGAAGTAAAGAGGGGCATCTGTGAACACCTCTTTTTGTCTGGTCAATTGGTACAGTTCCATCCTTTGGACACTCTTTCTGCGCATGGTTCACTTAGAAATTCATAACTCCTTCATAGGACCTTCGATTTGCGCAAACCCAGTCTCTAAATTTCCGTAACAAAATTGTCTACGACTTTTATGAAGACCTCAAGAGCTATATCCTTACCAATTGATACAGTTTTAATAACCTTCCTAGACCTGTTCCTGTTCCATGACTGCTCTGCACAACTTTAGGGAAAAATTCATATCTCTCTCATATGATACCGAAATGGCTCCATTCTTTTTCTGTGGCTCCATATCAAATAGATCTACAAATTTCATGAAGGGCACAAAAGCTAATTCTCTACCCATTTTGCCCAGTGAATTTATTTTGCTTGCAAAGGTATTTTCGTAATAGTCTGGAGCAGTTTTAGTAGATGAGCCATATTTCCCTCGTTTCTTGATGAAAAGTTTTGTGCCATATATCAAATTAAAGCTAAGAGAAAGATCTACAAACTTCATGAAGGGCACAAAAGCTAATTCTCTACCCATTTTGCCCAGTGAATTTATTTTACATGCAAAGGTATTTTCATCACAGTCTGGAGCAGTTTTCGTAGATGAGCCATATCTCCCTCGTTTCTTGATGAAAATTTTTGTGCCATATATCAAATTAAAGCTAAGAGAAATATCTACAATTTTCATGTTGGACTTTTTTTCAAATTTGGCACGCATCTTTCCTTGAATATGCAAGAAAGTTTCGTGATGAAGAGAATGGAACCCATCACCAAAATTACTATGGTTTCCAAAGCCCACCAATTTTGACCAAGTCCAAGCCTCTAAGCTAATTAATTTTTAATGTAAAATCAGCTCTTCCCCTTTGTGTTTCAACGTGAATTTGGAAGGCAATGGAACAATGGAAGTTATTTTATTTCATAAAGGCATAAGTGGTGTTAAAATTTAAAAAGAAGCACATGGGGCCTAGCATGGGAATTGTACACGGTTTGGACAAGAAGGCAAAGTCAAATGCATATTAATTCCATCATAGACAAGGCATGACCCCACGGTTGGGCAAATGAAATACCATTCCATGGATTATTGTTGTATCACATGAAAAGAGGAGAAAGGAAACAACATTGGGCCTTTTAATAATTGAAAAGAAAGAGACATATATGGAACCCAAGAAGCTGTCACGGTTTTATCAAGGAAACCAAGTTCCAAAATGTTATGTGATGACCACATGAAAGGCAAAGAAAATGGAACCTTTTTTAAATAACCCCACTTGCCCACAAATTAATCACAAAAATTGATCAAATGCAAACCCACTTCCCTTTGTTCACGGTGATGCATGGCTAAAGGAGGATTATTTTATGTCAAAGAGAAAAGCCATTGTCCCACCATGGTCATATGCTTTTACGGTTGGCAAAGGAAAACAAAGACCCACTTTGGTTTTTAGAGGCTATCACGGTTTTATAAGAAAAGAGAAGGTAAAAAGGATTAAACAAAAGAGCATAGGTGGAGCAAAAGAAAAGAAGGCAAACGTGAGAGGGGGGGCTGGTTTCCTGATGAACAAAAGAGAACAAGGAGCAGAAAATATGGAAGGTTGGTGGAAGCATTATGGAGCTTCAAGAGTGGAAGTCCAGCTACAAGAACCACTCAGAATAGTGGTATCCTTTTCATCCTCCATTAAAGCAGTAAGTGGAGCTTCCATTTTCAATTTTTATACAACAAGAGGAGCAAGGAACGGAGGCTATAAATACCCCTCTGTACAGAAGAATAAGGGTTCGAAAATTTTTCTCTAAGAGGTTTGGAAAAGATTTCCTAGGGAGGAGATTATCTCAACATTCTTGAGTTTTGAAAGGCACTTTCGGATTTTTGACAGTAGAAATTCGCAGCAACAGCAACAGCAACAACAACAGCAACAGCAACAACAGCAACAGCAATAACAGCAACAGCAACAGCAACAGCCAAAACAGCAACAGTGAGCAAGAACATTATATATTTTGTGAAAACAGTGTTTATTTTCCAAAATATTAAATTTTTATATAAGGATCAGATTAGTATTGTTGTATTGGACTCTCTATTCTATTGTCTATTGTTATTATAATTTGGTTTTTACAGTAGCATATTGTGATGTATGTTTGAATCTCCACTCTATCTCTGTTACTATTTCTGTTCATGTTACTTTTTTTTTTGTTTTTTGTTTATCTATTGCCCAATGTTATTGTTCAAGTTGTTAGTGTATGTTTTTGTTTCTGTACGAATTTAAATTGTATGAGGGATAGTTGCGATTATAATTTTATTGCCCAGAATATTAATCCTATTGCAAGGAATCAGTACTCCTCTGTATACTGTTTCTTTTTCCAGATAATTCATTTATCGTATAGTTAAGGTGTAATTTATTTAGGCACCCGAACAAAGCTTGACAAAAATGTGATTGTTTATTTTTTTTTATTTTTTTAGTTTCTGTTTTTCTTTCTGTTATTTTCAAAATTACGTCTAATTAAAATTTTAACAACTCAACATTATCTTCAACCAAAAAACATTACCTATTTTTTTTCACTTTAGTAAGTTCGTGTATTCTTCATCCTTTTTTTTTGATAAATTTTTACTACTTATTTATTTTTATTTTTATTTTTATTTTTTTAAAAAAAATATATAAAAAAAATCATTTTATCCAAAAGAGATCAATTTAGACGAGACGTCTTGTTGATTTCCCCCTATTTCAGTAAACCATCACCATAATTCATAAGGAACGGGATACTTGAGACGAGACGTCCCGCTTATCCCCTTCCCATATTTTGATTAAATTCCATGAAAATGATCAATTTAGACGAGACGTCTTGTTGATTTTCCCCTATTTCAGTAAACCATCACCATAATTCATAAGGAACGGGATACTTGAGATGAGACGTCCCGCTTATCCCCTTCCCATATTTTGATTAAATTCCATGAAAATCAATTTAGACGTGACGTCTTGTTGATTTTCTCCTATCTTTGGTAGGCCATCACCACAAGGAACGGGATACTTGGGACGAGACGTCCCATTTATCCCCTTCCTGTTTCTAACCCCGTATTTTGATTTGAGGATGACTAATTTAGATGCGACGTCTTGTTAGTATCCTTCTCTTTTCCTGTTTTATACCAAAGCCAGGGTTAATTTGGACGCGACGTCCTGTTAACCTACACTCCATGTCTGTTCAGTTTGTTCCTTCTGTTTTTACACAAAATACAAAAAAAAAGAGGAAGGAACCATGTTTTATTTAAGGCTATTTATATTGCGCTTTCAATCTTGGTACTGTTTCTGACAGGCGATGTAGGGTGCTAATATCTTCCCTACTCGTAACCGACTCCCGAACTTGAATCTCATTTTTTAAATCGGTGCTTTCACTGAACTTAGTTTTTTCCTAATGTTTTTCCTATGGATAAAAACGTTGGTGGTGACTCCCTGTTTCATAACTGGTTTTCTCTCTTCGCCGCGCCGTCGCGATCCAGGTTGCGACACACCTCAATCAAAACCATCACAACAACTCTTCCCTCGGAAGAGGTTCATTTAGGATTTCTCACTCGGGAATATTCAAACCCTTCCCCACTCGGGGTTTACTCATATTTTCACTCGGTAACATATGGACTAGACTTCCCTCGGAAGTAGTCCACTCGAGTACATCTTACTCGGAACTGTCTTATGCCTTCATCACTCGGAAAAGGCCAAACTAAAGCCTCACTCGGCAATGGCTCTCCCATCAATATTCCACTCGGAATTTATTAACTTAGCATTATCCATTCGACATCACATCTCAATCGGTATAAGTAACATCATATCAACGTAATATATATATATTTTTATAAATGTATACTTGTTCACAATTCCGATAGACAACCCATATAATTAAAACCGTTTCGGATTACAAGAGAGCCGGCCAAGGCTTTAACATATCTGTTTACAATATATACTGTACGTGCACTTCAACAATCTGAGTGCCCATCACTCGGACTTGAGGCCATCTCCTCATTCCCAGTCCGACCTGCATATACTGAAAAGTATAGCCACAGTAGGGGTGAGCTTTTACATATTAAATGATAGTTATTGACTCGGATTAATCTTCGAATCCTCAACCATACAATAACATATCTCAATCAGTAATAATGCACTCTGCCATTTAATATGAACCCTACAACAACTTCATCCACTCGGGATTCATGCAATTCAATCAAGACTAAGTAACTCACAACATTCATAATCACCTTGCACTCGGCAACAATACCAATTTACATATATTCACCTAGTCGGAATTCATACCAATCATTCATTGCTATATTAATCATGCTATTCACAATAGCATTTACACATATATGTACCATCACATTGAGCTCATCAACAACATAAGTGTGCACTCAGCAATAGCATCAGTTTACATGTATTCATCCACTCGGATATAAATGTGCACTCGGCGTAGCATCTATATACATGCATTCATCCACTCGAATTCCACTCAAGTCATTCAAGACTATATGAATCATGTTATTTCTAATAACATTCCACATATTCATACAATTCACATTGAGCTTAATGACAATCATATGTGTGCACACATTTATTTCACCCGGATCCGGTTAATTATTATCAATTTTTATTGTTACAACATAGGCTCTAAGCCTTTTCTCAGCTCCAAGCTGATTCGGCCATTTTACTGGTACCAAACCGTTTGCCCTCACATGTAACACAGTCACTCCAAGCGACAACCGAAGTGTTACAGGCACCCTCGAGTCCAACCCGGTAGGCTTGCCTCGAGTCCAACCCAAGGTCTTTAAGCGTCCAACGCTTAGTGCACTCGGCACTGCCTCGAGTCCAACCCGAGGTCTTTCAATATATTTTCAACACATATTCATCTGATTGCCGATCAGTATTGAGCGTCCAACGCTATATGCTCCAAGCATTTCCAGTGGCGAATCAGATGCATACGGTCTTATTCATCAGGCGTCCAACGCCAATGCACTCGGCATTGCCTTGAGTCCAACCCAAGGTCTTTCATTATATTTCACTCGTATTTATTTGATCGATTCAATATTAAGCGTCCAACACTATATGCACTCGGCATTTCCAATGGCGAATCAGATGCATACAGTTCTTTCATCAGGCGTCCAACGCCAATGCACTCGGCATTCAAATATTAATGACATGCATCCAATGCATTTTATCATTATTATTCATAAACAGGGATCGGCATAGCAATAACACAATACATGCACTCGGCAATCACATGCACTTGGCAAATCACATGCTTTTTAACATAAAATCCTAAACGGGAATTAACATAACGATCCACATCTTATGCACTCGGCAATCACAATGCCATCCACTCGGAATTATCATTTACAACAAGCATCACATGCTATTTCATGAGATCCACTCGGCATTAACATTTGCAACAAGCATCACATGCTTTTAAACACAAAATCCCACACGGGGATTAGTACAATAAACTCATACACTCGGCTTCCTCATTAACAGCCACAACATATCATACATTCACATAGAATCATAACCAGAACCAGCACAGCATTCACACACCACATGCGTTTAGTATTCACACTGGTTCACAGCACATGCATTCACTCGGCATCTCATTAAAAGCCAACATTTCCATGCATTCACTCAGCATTTCATGTTTATCATCATACATCTCATGGACGGAATCATGACAACATCACGCAGACCACAACGATCACAAATCCGGGTGTTTTATGCACCAATACTCAACTACAACATATCAATCAACATATTCCAAACATGACACAACACATTAAAGCAAAACCACCCAGAACCCGTCCATAAACCATACATTTGAGATGTAAATCAGCCCCCCTACCTGGAATGAAGATCCCAGAAGCTCCCTGAGCTTGCAGCACCGACTGAACGTTCTTCAGTCACTCGTTCTCAACAGAATGACCCAGCTTCCAGCTGTTCACACACACTCTACTCTCAGCTTTGGAAGAACCAAACGCTGCTTCCTCACGAGCAGATCCACCACCAAGACACTCCATGCCAAGCCTCCAAGGCACAATGTCACCCCATACTCAGTCCAGTGGAGGATTCCATGGCTGTTCCCACACACAAATAGACCAGTCCTCACTAACAGTGGAGGACCCCATGCTTCCAAGCACCCATCGTTGCTTAGGCAGAACAGAGGAGGATCTCAACCTCCAAAACACTCAGTACCATGCTTCTCTCTCACAGCCACGCTGTTCCCACTTCGTGTTCCCACTCGGTTCAACTCAGTGTGCGAGTGGAAGAAGAAGAACAGCCAAGAAGTAGAAGCCGAGGCTTCAGAAAGTTTTAGAGAGAATGGAGAGTATTTGCAGCATAACCAAGTGAAATGGGCAGAGAGTGGGTAAGAAAAACGTGAAGCCAAAGCTTTCATCATTGCTCTGCCCAGCGTCCACCCATCAGCCGTCGCATCACCATTACTCTCCCATCCCATCAGCGTGGGAATCACGAGGGAGAGAGAGAGAGAGAACCGAAACTCCCTTAACACCAAGGGCACATGAGTTAATTCTTTGCATTATTATTATTATTATTCCATCAATAATCTCAATTATGTAATTAGCTTCAATCGGTAATTAAATCAAAACCAGGATGTTACATTACTCCCCTCTTTCAAAGAATTTCGTCCTCGAAATTCCAATATGAACTTATCTCATCAAACAACTCAAAATATTGCTGCCTCAACTAATTACATGTCTCTGCTTCCCAAGCATTCACCGACCGGTTCACAATTCCACTCGGTATAGCTTCACCTCTCAAGTGGTTTACCGACCGCTCCACAATTCCAGTCGGCATAATCACTAAAGTCAGATCCTACTTGCTCACAACCTCTTCATAGAATTCAATATATTTGGGGTTAAATTTTAAAATGTACAAGTTACCCCATTCAACTCTGCCAGTTCACCATAACCAAGGGCACCTCTAGTTCTTTGGCCACTCGGCCCTACATTCTTAATGCCAATCGGTGTACATCCATCGTCAGCTCCTCCAATTCATAGGAGTTACTTGGCACAATTAAGTATCCACGCAGAGTATGAACTCTAAATTGTGTCACATGAGACATATTATAGAGGTTAATCAACCAGCTGGGAAGAATCTAATCGATAAACAACATTACCGATTCCCTCTAATATTCACCACTGTCCATTTTATCTTGGATTAAACCCTCGGCTATACGACATCCGACCACTAAAACTCTTCTCCAAGCCATGATATATCTTGGCAATACTGAGACGGACACTCAATAGAGCTCCAATGTGCTTCAATTAGTACAGTTTGCCTGGACTCGTCCTTTACAGGCATCATACTCGGTTCTAAAATCTCAGATTTCTAACCATTCCTTCAGCTAATTCCATGTCCGCTCCTTGAGAATGTCACTCGGAGCTTCTCACTCAAAACATTATTCGGGGTTTAAGGGCAATTCTCACCCAAAATCTTTTCACTTACAACAACTCACTCGGAATCCAAGTCTACTTCAAAGACAAATCCGAGTTCAAACTCAACAGCTCTAAACATTGACCTGAGCATGGACTCAAATAAATTCACCTCTTGGATATCTACTCCCCTCGGGAGCCATTCCACACAGATGTGTCACAACCAGAGACACTTCGTTCAAAAGTCACACGACTCGGATATTTCACCCAGATTTTGCCTAACACAAATGTGTCATTCAGACACAGTTCCTTAACTTAGTAATGATTCCCACAAAACGATGTTTCACTCAGAACATCATAACTCCACTCAGTAGTTCTTTCTCCCAGAAAGATTTCACTCGGAATTATCTCCACTTTCTTACAATCGGAATATACTAATCTTTCCCAAGCAAATTCTCGCCTTATCTATCACCTCGGCTCAAGGTCACGGTTTCCTCACTAAACTTACCGTATCACTCGGTTAGCCTTATAAAACTTCAATTTTTAGTGACAGACTTGATCACCCATCTATTTCAATAATCAATCATTTCCTTATTGGCTAATGGCCAATTTACACCCAATAACCTCTGATCCTCTCGGAGGTAAGCACATCAAGGTTAAAACAAACTTTCTATCCTTATGCTGATACACAACCACTTATTGTTCGCTCAATACAACTCTCATCTTTACTCAGAACAGCCCGATAGGCTCACCATCACCATAAGTAGCTACAGTCTCACCTGCCTGACTTATGAATTGCTGCATCCAACTTATAGGATGACGTCTCATTCCTATAGGGTTACAACAATTTTATAGAGTCGCTGTAAAAGTGTACACTGCCACAATACCTATGGTATATAAAGTCGTCTCGGAATAGCATACATTACACTCCTTTCACTCACACCGACCAAACTCACTCAACTAATACTAACCCATATGAAAATTAGTGGCAATTCACACACACATATAAGCACACATTTACATCAACATCATCATTATGCACCATATAGGGTACATCACGCAACACAATCATGAAACATCAGTTATCACTACTGCAAAATAGTATAATGGCAATAGGCTTCCGACCCCCACATGGTACACGTCTTGTCATAAAATGACATATCAACAATCGGCTTCCAGCCCTTACCGAGTAAATATCTCTTCTTTAATCTTATTCATCACAAAACCATGGCTCAACAGCCCAATAATCCC
Organism: Clitoria ternatea; assembly: GCA_037962975.1. Lineage (NCBI taxonomy): Eukaryota > Viridiplantae > Streptophyta > Magnoliopsida > Fabales > Fabaceae > Clitoria > Clitoria ternatea. Next base: position 218,419,503 of record CM075671.1, on the reverse strand, counting down.
TCATTTCATCACACCTCACTGGCCATAGATCAAGTTAAGCCTAAATGATTCACCGAGCTCACTTAGATATACCACTTGGATTGCCATGTGACTTTCATTCACATAACAAATTTCTACATCGGTAAACATTTCCATTAATCATAAACACAATACAGTGGAATACAATCATCATCATCATCATTCTCAGTACCACAAAGTACTCAGATTTCAACCTTACCGCTCACTATCCATCCGGTATCACATTCATCACTTACATTTCATCTTATGACAATTCAACCCTCAACAATTCATTATACAATTACTTACTCGGCTCAACTATTCTCAAGTTCAACAGACCATCCGACTCAAAATTCCAGGGGTCACCTAGTACCCATCGTGGGACATTCCCACAACATCCAAATATCACCAAGCCTAGACCACCATCGGGTCCAGCTCCTCAAAATCTGATAGCATACAATTATACTAAATCCGATCGGGATTTCTATACCTTTTGGGTCATAATTCAATCAATTATTCACTCTGTTTTCAACCACAAGACTGAGTCTAACTCAAATTCTCAGGTATCCAATTACATCAATTTCTCACCTAGTTTTCTAACCTCTTAGGTATCCATCTCAATAATATCCGATCATACATGATTATGCCCAATCAACTGGGTCACGACACCTAGTGGCCTAGCATCTAACCCATCATTCACTCAGTTTTCACACACCAGAAACCGAGACACTACCCCAATCAAACATGCATCAGATTTTACATTTAATCACCTATCACATACCCAGGTTTCCAACTTAGGAAATTGCAACACATCACTTATACCATAAATCACATACATCATATATCATATAGAGTTCTCGTGCCAAAGGATGATCCCTTACAAATGGCACAACCGATAAATTGAATTCGAAAACACCACACTAGGGAATTCCTTCATTATCATTCACTTAATCAACTCAAATATGTGAGTTCTAATCCATTCAACAAGCATGCCTCGGCCATGAACCACTAGCATGGCCTACACGTGAGACCAAACAAACTAATACAGTTTCGATACACATGAAGGTCTCAACACCTATCATTCCATTTTTCTCTCATTCAACCCCACACTTAGAACAACCTCTTATTCAATAAATAATCGAACCAGGGTAGTAACAATCCTCTACCCCCAAATCAACATCTCAACAATAGTACCTTGACAGGGCCCGCAAGCGCATGGGTTATGTCGCGTAATATAAAAGATTATCGTTCTCCACAGGGACTGTGTTCAAAGTACCAGCATATTGAAATTTAATTATCCACACAATTAATTTTTAAGGTTTTTATAAAATAAAGCACAAATTAAAGTTGTACAGAATATGAATAAAAATAAAAATAAAATTTACTTGACACTAAAATCAGAGTTGAGAGTATCTTGGGATTTTGGGGGATTAAGACTCTATTTTATGTTTAATGAATTTTAACTTTTCATAAATAAGAATCGAATTAAGTTTTCCAAGGCGAATTTTCCAAAAGCTAATTAATATGTTCCTCTCGGAATCCTATTAATGTACCTAACCTATGGAAAGCGCTGCTTAATCCTCAGAAAGGCCCATTATCGTTTTATGAAAATCCCTTTTATTTCCTCAAAAGAATTTCGATTACTTTCACGGTTTTACCGAGGTCACAAAAAGCATTTCAAAAATCTTAGGTTTAGTTCAAAGCTTTCTGGTAAAAATAAATCTCTCGATTCTATTTATTACCTAAATTTACTAATATACCCGTAAGTATACAGTTTTATCATTTAGGTTCTTGTTAGGAATTACTAAAAGCATTAAGCATAATTGAACTAAATGGAAAACAGAAATTTATTTAATTCCAAGTCAAAATAACATTAAAATAAAATATTATCATACCCCCTTCATCCCAAGATAATTAATTTAGCTACTCATGAAAGGATTCAAATTCATACACATGATGGAAAAATAAAACATACAAAACATGGTAAAAAAATAAAGACTTACGGGTTTCTCCAAAAGCTCAGAATAATTTACCACTGTATTTCCTTGTTGCAATATTCCTCCACCAATTACGAATTGGAACACTCAATTTCATAATCCTCACAACTCTTACACAAAATAAAAGAAAGAAAAAGAAAATAAAAAGAGAAAGAAACGAAACAGAGAAGAAAACGAAGGAAAAGAAAAGAAAGGAACAAAGTGAATGAATGAGAACTGGATTTTTTTGAATGCTTTCTCTGCTTGGATTGCTTCTCCTTTTATAGGCGAAGGAAGGGAGGAAGCCAGCTAAGAAAACGCGTTGCAAGTTGGAAACTTTCGGTGCATGTGATTTCCAGCTGTTCCAGTTGTCTCCAATTTGCGTATTTTTGTTGTTTCCAATAATTCGGCGCATGATTTCACTGATGAATCGATTCCTCCAGTTGATTTTTGCCTTCAAAACAGCGTGTGAATCGATTCCTAAAGGTGGGAATCGATTCCCAGCATGATGAATCGATTCCTGGCCTTCATGAATCGATTCCCAGCCTTCCAAACCTCAATGAATCGATTCCTATAAGGGGGGAATCGATTCCCAGCCCTATGAATCGATTCCCAACAGCCTTGAATCGATTCCTGGCTTATGTTTCACATGGGAATCGATTCCTGTAAGGGTGAATCGATTCCTACCCTTTCCTGGAAGTGTTTTCTTGCATTTTTGAGGCATTTTGGACAGTATAGCTCATGGTTCTTGATTGCTTTCATCCTTTGGCACTTTGATCATCTTTTTGGGTTCTTGAATCCATTTTCCATTTATATTCATTCATTCTTAAAATGGATCATCAATAATTCCAAATCTATTAATTTCTGCAAAATAAAAGTACCCGAGTAGAATACAGTGGAAAGAAAGCAAAAATCACAATAAATAAAGGAAATACAGTGCATAATGATTAAAATCCTAAGTAAACTAAATCTAATTTATTGTGTTATAAAACACTTATCAAAATACCCCAAACCAAAGCATTGCTTGTCCTCAAGCAATCACCATATTCACAAGATAAAATACAGAAAACACTAAGCTTAATAAACTAAGGAATCCAAAATAGAGAAAAAGATTTATTCAAATGCCAATATTAATTTTCTTATGTGAATCAATTTTCATTATCAAGACAGAGGATACTCTTCTCTCAATTTTCACTCAAAGTGTTTCATGGTTTGTGTATCACTCAGATCATCATAGTCAAAAAATATTACCATAAGCTTGTTAATAAACCAGAAACTCCACAGTTTAGATAGAAAATATGTCAAAGTCTAAAGGTCTTTCAAAGGTTGTAATGTGGCCTTGGGTTGTTAAGGTAGGAATTTCAAGAAAAATGGAATACAAAAGGGCTTTAACAGTCATGAATGATTCAAATCACCATTATAAATTTAACAGAGCAAATTTTTGAACTTTTATGGACTTTTTAGAATTCATTCAATATCATCCTTTTGATTTTCTTTTTCTTTTTCTTGCTTTTCTTTGCATTCAATACATATTTTTCTTAAGTCCTTTTTTCTTTCTTTGCTCCACTAAATTTCCAACTTTTTCACCATTAAGAGAGTATCAGTCAATGAAAGGTTTCAAGGAAAAATTTTCACTTTTAGGCTCAAAAGGGGCAACTAGGGGTCAAATTATGCAAAATTCTGAGGCTTAAGAATAAGACCTAATTGTGCCTTTATCATCCTAAGACATATAATCAAAAAAACCATTTTGAATTGGTTGAAAAACAAGTTCTAGAATATTAATGACTATGAGATTCACTCAATCAAGAAGATATGGGTTTTGAAAATTTGTTTGATAAACAACCCATTTTGGCTCAAGTCTAACCATGGAAAGTCTTTTCAAAGAAAATTTTAATCACATAAGGTTCATTTAAGCATTTATTTGGCATTTAAACAATCAAATTTTAAAAATTTTACTCAAAATTTTGGAATCCTTAGATACTTTAGCCTTGTATTCAAAGTAACTTTATCATGCAATCATGGCAAATTACAAGATTACAAACAAAATAAAGAAAACACACATGCATAATAAAATGACAATCACACAACGTAAACAAAACAGTTAAGTTTTCTTACCTACCACCCCAAACCAGAATTTGACATTGTCCTCAATGTTAAAATGGATGATAACAGGATAAGAAAACTTACCTGTAATAACCCCAAACCAGCATCTGACATAGTTTGTGTTTTTTTTTTTTGTTTTTTTTTTTTTTAGAATAAAAGCTTAAAATAAAACAACAACTTTTTATAGGGTTACCTCCCTATCAGTGCTAAGTTTTAAGTCTTCAGCCAGACTTCTCACCGTTTGGATTTACTCATCAGGAGCATCAAACAAGTCCAAGTCACTTGCTTGTTGTATTGGTTGACCGGTGAAGTAATGCTTTACTCTTTGTCCATTTACTCTAAATGTACCAGATTTCTCGCTCCATAGTTCGACAGCTCCAAAGGGAAAGACTTTTGTCACTTTGAATGGTCCCGACCATCGGGATCTCAGTTTACCTGGAAAAAGCTTCAGTCTGGAATTAAACAGTAAAACCATATCACCTGGATTAAATGTTCTCCGTTGGATGTGACGATCATGCCATTGTTTGGTTTTTTCTTTATAAATTCTGGCATTTTCGTATGCATCTAGACGGAGTTCTTCAAGCTCATTTAATTCCAACAATCTTTGTTCACCTGCAGCCTTATGATCAAAGTTAAGAGTTTTAACAGCCCAAAAAGATTTATATTCTAGCTCAACAGGTAAATGACAGGGCTTCCCATATACTAGCTTAAAAGGTGTGGTTCCAATGGGAGTTTTGTATGCGGTCCGATACGCCCATAAGGAATCATCTAACTTAATAGACCAATCCTTACGTGATGTATTCACCACTTTTTGAAGAATATTTTTAATTTCCCGATTGGATACCTCAACTTGTCCACTAGTTTGTGGGTGATAAGGTGTAGCAACCTTATGCTTAACTCCATATTTCTTTAGAAGGGTCTGAAAAGTTTTCTCAATAAAATGAGACCCTCCATCACTTATAACACATTTTGGGACCCCAAACCTTGGAAATATTATTTTCTTGAAAAGTTTAATAACAGTCTTAGCATCAGAATGAGGTGAAGCAATGGCTTCCACCCATTTTGACACATAGTCAACTGCCACTAATATGAACTGATTTCCAAAAGAAGAGGGGAAGGGACCCATAAAATCAACACCCCATACATCAAACAGTTTAACTTCTAAAATTGTATTCAATGGCATTTCTTGTCTCTTACCAATGTTACCTGTTCTTTGGCAAGCATCACAAGTTAGAACATACTTACGTACATCCTTAAAAATATTTGGCCAATAGAACCCAGCTTGCAATATTTTAGCAGCTGTCTTGGAGGTGCTCATGTGCCCTCCACAGGAAAGAGAATGGCAATGATCCAAGATAGCATAGACATCATCTTGTGAAACACATCTCCGAATCATACCATCTGCACATTGCTTGAAAAGGAGTGGTTCATCCCAATAATAATGCTTGACATCTGCATAAAACTTTTTCCTTTGCTGAAAGCTAAGATCAGGAGGTAAGATACCACATGCAAGAAAATTTACAAAATCAGCATACCAAGGAACACGTTGGATACTAAGATTCAAGAGTTGTTCATCTGGAAAAGATTCATTGATGGGAATATTATCTGTTTCTTCTTTTTCAGATGTCAACCTAGATAGGTGGTCAGCGACCAAGTTCTCGGTACCCTTCTTGTCCTTAATTTCCAAGTCAAATTCTTGCAATATTAGAATCCACCTAATTAATCTAGGCTTTGCTTCCTTTTTATTTAATAGATACTTAATGGCAGAGTGGTCAGTGTAAACAGTAACATGTGAACCTACCAAATAAGACCTAAATTTATCAAAAGCAAAGACAATAGCTAACAGTTCTTTTTCAGTTGTGGCATAATTTACCTGAGCATCATCTAGCGTCCGGCTGGCATAATGAATTACATGGAGCTTTTTATCCTTTCTTTGCCCTAACACAGCTCCCACTGCGTAATCACTCGCATCGCACATCAGCTCAAATGGGAGTTTCCAATCAGGTGGTTGTACGATGGGGGCAGAGATTAGAGCTTGCTTTATCCTGCAAAAAGCTTCCATACAAGATGAATCAAAATTGAAGGGTACATCCTTACCCAAAAGAGTTGTAAGAGGCTTTGTGATCTTGGAGAAATCTTTAATGAACCTACGATAAAACCCTGCATGTCCAAGAAAACTCCGAATACCTTTCACATTCGTGGGTGGAGGTAATTTTTCAATTACTTCTACTTTAGCCTTATCAACTTCTATACCTCTTTCAGACACTAGGTGTCCAAGAACTATGCCTTCTCTTACCATAAAATGGCATTTTTCCCAATTTAGAACCAAATTGGTTTCTTCACAACGCTGCAAGACTTGGCACAAATTTATTAAACAATTATCAAAATCCAAGCCATGCACTGAAAAATCATCCATAAAGACTTCCATCACATTTTCAATAAGATCAGAAAAAATTGCTTGCATACACCTTTGAAAAGTCGCAGGTGCATTACATAAACCAAAAGGCATACGTCTGTAAGCATAAGTCCCATAAGGGCAAGTGAAGGTAGTCTTTTCTTGATCAGATGGATGAATGGGAATTTGATGAAAACTTGAATACCTATCCAAATAACAGAAATAAGAGTGTTTTGCAAGTCTTTCAAGCATCTGATCAATAAAAGGGAGGGGAAAATGATCTTTTTTCGTGGCGCTATTTAACTTCCTATAATCAATGCACATACGCCAACCAGAGACAATCCTAGTAGGGATCAAGTTATGTTTATCATTTTCAATCACAGTTATTCCCCCCTTTTTAGGCACCACATGGACAGGACTTACCCATTTACTACTATCAACAGGATATATGACTCCAGCATCAAGCAATTTCAAAATTTCCTTTTTAACCACTTCTTGCATTTTAGGATTTAATCTCCTAAGTGGTTCTACTGTGGGCCTACTTTCATCTTCTACAGTAATCCTGTGCATACAAAGAGAAGGGCTAATCCCTTTGATATCATCCATTGTATAACCTATTACCTTTCTATACAACCTAAGTTGTTTCAAAAGTTTTTCAGTTTCAGATGGATTCAATTCAGCATTAATAATCACAGGATATGTGGAATTAGGGCCAAGAAACTCATACCTTAATGAAGCTGGTAAAGGTTTTAATTCCACATTGGGGCTTACCACTTTGTCACACATGACCTCAGTATCATGTGGGGCCTCAGAGCAATCAGATGTTTCTGTCGGCTCAATCATGAAAATAGTTTCAAGTGGGTCATTAGGAAGGGTTGATTCCTTTACCACTTGTTCGACAAAATCCACAGTACAGCAAACATCATTATAAGGTTTTTCTAAAACATTTTTCAAGTTGAAATCAACCTTTTGGTCTCCAACAGTTAGAGACAACTTACCATTCTTGACATCAATCACAGCACCTGCAGTTGCTAAAAATGGTCTGCCTAAAATAATAGGAATCAAAGAATCTTCGTCCATTTCAAGCACAACAAAGTCAGCAGGTATAAAAAATTTTCCTATCTTAATAGGAACATCCTCTAAAATTCCTACAGGATATTTTACAGATCTATCAGCCAATTGTAAAGACATCCTAGTAGGTTTTAGTTCACCCAATCCTAACTTTTCAGCAACAGATAATGGCATTAAACTCACACTTGCTCCTAAATCACACAATGCTTTATCTATATTCATGTCACCAATCATGCAAGGAATAGAGAAACTACCTGGATCTTGGAGCTTGGGTGGAAGTTTCTTTTGAATTAGAGCACTGCATTCTTCAGTAAGTGCAACTGTACCATCTTCCTCCAGTCTTCTTTTGTTGGACAGAATGTCCTTCAGGAACTTTGCATATGTGGGCATTTGCTGCAAAGCATCTGTAAAAGGAATATTAATATACAATTTCTTTAAAACATCAAGGAACTTACCAAATTGTTTGTCCAACTTTGCTTTGGCTAAGCGCTGAGGAAATGGAATGGGAGGCTGATATGGCTTAACTTCCTCCTTCTTTTCTTGTGGTTTCTTTTCTTCAATTACTGGATGAGATGAAGATTCATCGACTTTCTTTTCCTCCTTTATTGTCTTGTCAACTGGCCCATCGTATTGAGTACCACTCCTAAGAGTGACAGCCATGGTTTGGTTAGACGGTCCAGCCTCTGGTTTCCAAGGAAATGTCCCCGGTGCTCTTTGAGAATAGGAGGCTTGTTGGGCAATTTGATTTTCCAGTATTTTGTTGTGAGTGGCAAGAGAGTCCACTTTTGAAGCCAAGTTTTTTATTGCATTAGAGAATTCATCATTTTGTTTAAGTTGAGTAGCTACAAATGTCTCCATCAAGGATTCTAGCTTTGATTTTTGTGGAATATAGGTTCCTTGTTGAGGTTTGTAGTTACTTTGGAATTGAGGTGGCCTATTTTGGAAGCCAGGTGGACCTTGTGGAGGTCTGTAGTTACCTTGATAGTTTCCACCATAGTTTCCAATAGCGTCTACCTGATGCATTTCTTGTTCTTGATTAGGGGTCATTGCTAAGTTACAGTTTGTAGCTCCATGTCCTGAAACACCACAAACTTCACAAACAATATTAGTAGCACCTGTTGACCCTATTTTATCAAGTTTTAATGTTAATGCTTCAACTTTGGCAGAAAGTAAGGAAAGAGCATCAACAGAGTACTTACCTGGTGTTTTAGAAGGTAATCCTCTCTCAGAGTTCCATTGGTGAGTGTTTTGAGCTATTTCCTCGATCAGGTTCTCAGCTTCATCAACATTTTTACTCATGAAGGCTCCTCCAGCTGCAGCATCTAAAGAGATCTTTTGTGTGGAAGTTAGTCCATTATAGAAAATATGGATTGTCAACCACCTTTCTATTCCATGGTGAGGACATTCTCTTAGCAACTCCCTGTATCTTTCCCAGGCTTCATACAAGGATTCATCATCTTTTTGTGAAAAATTGATGATTTGTTTTCTCAGAACATCAGTCTTGTTCCTTGGGTACCATTTATTGATAAAAGCACTGGACAATTGTTCCCAAGTCGTGATGGATCCTTCAGGAAGAGAGTATAACCATGCTCTTGCTTTATCTCTTAAGGAGAAAGGGAAAAGTCTTAAGCGAATGGCATCATTGGTGGCTCCGTTCATCTTCAGGGTGTCACAGTATTCAAGAAAGATTTGAAGGTGAAGGTTTGGATCTTCAGAGGGTAAACCTCCGAATTGGTTCTGTTGAACCATTGAGAGTAGTGAAGGCTTCAATTCAAAATTGTTAGCCTCCACTGTGGGTCTAAGAATGCTAGATCCTCTCCCATTAGTGCTTGGAGCTGCAAAATCTCTTAAGGGTCTGTGTTGGTCTGCCATTTGTTTTTCTTTTTATTCTTTTTGTTGTTTTTGTTGTTTTCTCAAAGCTCTAAGGGTACGTTCTATCTCAGGGTCAAATCCTAAGTTTAGATCGACACTATGGCTTCGTCGCATAAATAGAAAATAAATGACAAATAAAACAAACAATTACAAAAATAAAACAGATACACAGAATATAGAACAAAATACAAAATTACAAAGAAAATAAAAATAAAAATAACAATAAAAATATTAACAAGTATGATCTAATCGAATTTCAATATTGCCGATATTTGAGGGACAACAGTCCCCGGCAACGGCGCCAAAAACTTGACAGGGCCCGCAAGCGCACGGGTTATGTCGCGTAATATAAAAGATTATCGTTCTCCACAGGGACTGTGTTCAAAGTACCAGCATATTGAAATTTAATTATCCACACAATTAATTTTTAAGGTTTTTATAAAATAAAGCACAAATTAAAGTTGTACAGAATATGAATAAAAATAAAAATAAAATTTACTTGACACTAAAATCAGAGTTGAGAGTATCTTGGGATTTTGGGGGATTAAGACTCTATTTTATGTTTAATGAATTTTAACTTTTCATAAATAAGAATCGAATTAAGTTTTCCAAGGCGAATTTTCCAAAAGCTAATTAATATGTTCCTCTCGGAATCCTATTAATGTACCTAACCTATGGAAAGCGCTGCTTAATCCTCAGAAAGGCCCATTATCGTTTTATGAAAATCCCTTTTATTTCCTCAAAAGAATTTCGATTACTTTCACGGTTTTACCGAGGTCACAAAAAGCATTTCAAAAATCTTAGGTTTAGTTCAAAGCTTTCTGGTAAAAATAAATCTCTCGATTCTATTTATTACCTAAATTTACTAATATACCCGTAAGTATACAGTTTTATCATTTAGGTTCTTGTTAGGAATTACTAAAAGCATTAAGCATAATTGAACTAAATGGAAAACAGAAATTTATTTAATTCCAAGTCAAAATAACATTAAAATAAAATATTATCATACCCCCTTCATCCCAAGATAATTAATTTAGCTACTCATGAAAGGATTCAAATTCATACACATGATGGAAAAATAAAACATACAAAACATGGTAAAAAAATAAAGACTTACGGGTTTCTCCAAAAGCTCAGAATAATTTACCACTGTATTTCCTTGTTGCAATATTCCTCCACCAATTACGAATTGGAACACTCAATTTCATAATCCTCACAACTCTTACACAAAATAAAAGAAAGAAAAAGAAAATAAAAAGAGAAAGAAACGAAACAGAGAAGAAAACGAAGGAAAAGAAAAGAAAGGAACAAAGTGAATGAATGAGAACTGGATTTTTTTGAATGCTTTCTCTGCTTGGATTGCTTCTCCTTTTATAGGCGAAGGAAGGGAGGAAGCCAGCTAAGAAAACGCGTTGCAAGTTGGAAACTTTCGGTGCATGTGATTTCCAGCTGTTCCAGTTGTCTCCAATTTGCGTATTTTTGTTGTTTCCAATAATTCGGCGCATGATTTCACTGATGAATCGATTCCTCCAGTTGATTTTTGCCTTCAAAACAGCGTGTGAATCGATTCCTAAAGGTGGGAATCGATTCCCAGCATGATGAATCGATTCCTGGCCTTCATGAATCGATTCCCAGCCTTCCAAACCTCAATGAATCGATTCCTATAAGGGGGGAATCGATTCCCAGCCCTATGAATCGATTCCCAACAGCCTTGAATCGATTCCTGGCTTATGTTTCACATGGGAATCGATTCCTGTAAGGGTGAATCGATTCCTACCCTTTCCTGGAAGTGTTTTCTTGCATTTTTGAGGCATTTTGGACAGTATAGCTCATGGTTCTTGATTGCTTTCATCCTTTGGCACTTTGATCATCTTTTTGGGTTCTTGAATCCATTTTCCATTTATATTCATTCATTCTTAAAATGGATCATCAATAATTCCAAATCTATTAATTTCTGCAAAATAAAAGTACCCGAGTAGAATACAGTGGAAAGAAAGCAAAAATCACAATAAATAAAGGAAATACAGTGCATAATGATTAAAATCCTAAGTAAACTAAATCTAATTTATTGTGTTATAAAACACTTATCATACCTCTCACTACTGTCCTCACACAAAACACATAGGCACATAATCACACAATTCAGGGTTAAACATATATCAAATCCAACAGAATACCACAAGCAATGATGACAATCGGTCATATTGCACACAACCGCCCACGTAGAGTAAGCATACCTTGGCCATGGACCTTTTAAGTCCGCTCTGATACCAAAATGAAACAACCCGACATAATAAACCCAAAACTGAGACCAGGGAATTTTTTTTCAAAATTCACCAAGCAGTACAGGTAAAATAAATCAGACGTAAGGCAAGGGAAAGCAAAACCGATCAGAGAAGGGAAGACTGAGTCAGAAAGCCACACATGGGCAAGACTCAGCTTCGGTCAATCAGACCAGCAAAAGATGCAGCGCTTGAGCGAGTCCATTTTTCGCTGGAGCGAACACCTTGTTTGCTGAAGCGAACCCATTCACTCGGTAATTTTCATCACTCGGATTCGGGACCACATCCACTCGGGAACTGTCCCCATAGGGTCATGCTTCACTCGGCAAATTCATACTTAGCCAATAATTAGTTTATTCAAGAAGCCCACACACACGCTTCATTCGGAAGCGTCATAATCTCCACTCGGGAAATGATTCCCTCGATTACTCCACTCGGAGTCCATAAACTTTCCCTCACCTGGATTACTTCCCCAGTCCAATATCATTTGGTATATTTCAACCTCAATTCACTCAGAGGTACATTACCCATTCTGCACTCGGTATATTTTGATCTTCCCCACTCGGAGATCTCATAACCTGCCTTACCTCGGAAGGGCCTCTATAATCAAGTTCCATTCGGAATTCCTTTGACCTCTCATCACTCGGAGGAATTCACCAAGTTAAGTCTCACTTAGACGTATTCAATACTTAGCCACTCGGAATATATAAGATTCACTCGGAATATATATAGCCTCGTTCACTCGGAAGAGGACTCCTAGAATACACCTCAATCAAAACCATCACAACAACTCTTCCCTCGGAAGAGGTTCATTCGGGATTTCTCACTCGGGAATATTCAAACCCTTCCCCACTCGGGGTTTACTCATATTTTCACTCGGTAACATATGGACTAGACTTCCCTCGGAAGTAGTCCACTCGAGTACATCTTACTCGGAACTGTCTTATGCCTTCATCACTCGGAAAAGGCCAAACTAAAGCCTCACTCGGCAATAGCTCTCCCATCAATATTCCACTCGGAATTTATTAACTTAGCATTATCCATTCGACATCACATCTCAATCGGTATAAGTAACATCATATCAACGTAATATATATATATTTATATAAATGTATACTTGTTCACAATCTCAATAGACAACCCATATAATTAAAACCGTTTCAGATTACAAGAGAGCCGGCCAAGGCTTTAACATATCTATTTACAATATATACTGTACGTGCACTTCAACAATCTTAGTGCCCATCACTCGGACTTGAGGCCATCTCCTCATTCCCAGTCTGACCTGCATATACTGAAAAATGTAGCCATAGTAGGGGTGAGCTTTTACATATTAAATGACAGTTATTGACTTAGATTAATCTTCAAATCCTCAACCATACAATAACATATCTCAATCAGTAATAATGCACTCTGCCATTCAATATGAACCCTACAACAACTTCATCCACTCGGGATTCATGCAATTTAATCAAGACTGAGTAACTCACAACATTCATAATCACCTTGCACTCAACAACAGAACCAATTTACATATATTCACCCAGTCGGAATTCATACCAATCATTCATGGCTATATTAATCATGCTATTCACAACAGCATTTACACATATATGTACCATCACATTGAGCTCATCAACAACATAAGTGTGCACTCAGCAATAGCATCAGTTTACATGCATTCATCCACTCGGATATAAATGTGCACTCGGCATAGCATCCATATACATGCATTCATTCACTCGGATTCCACTCAAGTCATTCAAGACTATATCAGTCATGTTATTTCTAATAACATTCCATATATTCATACAATTCACATTGAGCTTAATGACAATCATAAGTGTGCACACATTCATTTCACCCAGATCCGGTTAATTATTATCAATTTTTATTGTTGCAACATAGGCTCCAAGCCTTTTCTTAGCTCCAAGCTGATTCGGCCATTTTACTGGTACCAAACCGTTTACCCTCACATGTAACACAGTCACTCCAAGCGACAACAGAAGTGTTACGAGCAGCCCCGAGTCCAACCCGGTAGTCTTGCCTTGAGTCTAACCCAAGGTCTTTAAGCGTCCAACGCTTAGTGCACTCGGTATGGCCTCGAGTCCAACCCGAGGTCTTTCAATATATTTTCAACACATATTCATCTGATTGCCGATCAGTATTGAGCGTCCAACGCTATATGCTCTAAGCATTTCCAGTGGTGAATCAGATGCATACGGTCTTATTCATCAGGCGTCCAACACTAATGCACTCGGCATTACCTTGAGTCCAACCCAAGGTCTTTCATTATATTTCACTCGTATTCATCTGATTGTCGATTCAATATTAAGCGTCCAACGCTATATGCACTCGACATTTCCAATGGCGAATCAGATGCATACAGTTCTTTCATCAGGCGTCCAACGTCAATGTACTCGGCATTCAAATATTAATAACATGCATCCAATGCATTTTATCATTATTATTCATAAACAGGGATCGGCATAGCAATAACACAATACATGCACTCGGCAATCACATGCACTTGGTAAATCACATGCTTTTTAACATAAAATCCCAAACGGGAATTAACATAACTGATCCACATCTCATGCACTCAGCAATCACAATGTCATCCACTTGGAATTATCATTTACAACAAGCATCACATGCTATTTCATGAGAGCCACTCGGCATTAACATTTGCAACAAGCATCACATGCTTTTAAACACAAAATCCCACACGGGGATCAGTACAATAAACTCATACACTCGGCTTCCTTATTAACAGCCACAACATATCATACATTCACATAGAATCATAACCAGAACTAGCACAACATTCACACACCACATGCGTTTAGTATTCACACTGGTTCACAACACATGCATTCACTTGGCATCTCATTAAAAGCCAACATTTCCATGCATTCACTCAGCATTTCATGTTTATCATCATACATCTCATGGACGAAATCATGACAACATCACGCAGACCACAACGATCACAAATCCGGGTGTTTCATGCACCAATACTCAACTACAACATATCAATCAACATATTCCAAACATGACACAACACATTAAAGCAAAACCACCCAGAACCCGTCCATAAACCATACATTTGAGATGTAAATCAGCCCCTTACCTGGAATGAAGATCCCAGAAACACCGACTGAACGTTCTTCAGTCACTCGTTCTCAATAGAACGACCTAGCTTCCAGCTGTTCACACAGCACTCTGCTCTCAGCTTTGGAAGAACCAAACGCTGCTTCCTTATGAGCAGATCCACCACCAAGACACTCCATGCCAAGCCTCCAAGGCACAATGTCACCCCATACTCAGTCCAATGGAGGATTCCATGGCTGTTCCCACATACAAACAGACCGGTCCTCACCAACAGTGGAGGACCCCATGCTTCTAAGCACCCATCGTTGCTTAGGTAGAACAGAGGAGGATCTCAACCTCCAAAACGCTCAGCACCATACTGCTCTCTCACAGCCACGTTGTTCTCACTTCGTGTTCCCACTCGGTTCAACTCAGTGTGCGAGTGGAAGAAGAAGAACAGCCAAGAAGTAGAAGCAAAGGCTTCAGAAAGTTTTAGAGAGAATGGAGAGTGTTTGCAGCATAACCAAGTGAAATGGGCAGAGAGTGGGTAAGAAAAACATGAAGTCGAAGCTTTCATCATTGCTCTGCCCAGCGTCCACCCATCAGCCATCGCATCACCATTACTCTCCCATCCCATCAGTGTGGGAATCACGAGGGAGAGAGAGAGAGAGAACCGAAACTCCCTTAACACCAAGGGCACATGAGTCAATTCTTTGCATTATTATTATTATTATTCCATCAATAATCTTAATTATGTAATTAGCTTCAATCGATAATTAAATCAAAACGAGGATATTACACTATTTCTTTTCTCTTTAGTAGGAAAAGCAAAGGAGTGGTTACAATCTCATCCAAATCAAAGTTTGAATAGCTGGAACATAGTTGAAGAAAAGTTCCTACAAAGATTCTTTCCTCCATCTAGATTCATCAAGGCCAAGTCAGATATTACAACATTTAGACAAGGCCAAGATGAACCTTTTTGTGAGGTGTGGGAACGTTTTAAATCACTACTCAGGAAATGCCCAAACCATAGACTTGAAGATATTGCACAACTCAATATCTTCTACAGTGGTCTAAAGGCTGACACTAAAATGATACTAGATGCAGCAGCAAGAGGAACCATGATGATAGTGGATGTTGACCAAGCCACAAGGATAATAGAAGCTTTATCTTCAACAGATTACCAAGCTCAACATGACCGTTAGCAAGTTCAAAGGAAAAGAGTCCTTGACTTAAACACCACAGACGCTATTCTAGCTCAAAACAAAATTCTAACTCAACAATTGGAAGCATTAACTTAAAAGATAGCCAATCTTCCACAACAATTACATGCAGTGCAATCATCACAACCAGTGCAACAACAAATACCTACAACATGTAATTTCTGTGGAGGAGATCATCCCAATGAAAACTGTGGCTCATAAGAAGCAGCTGTATATTTCATGAACAACCAAGGAAGGTCCGGTAATTTCAATTCAAATTTTTCTAACCAACCATTTCAGGGATGGAGAAGTAACCAAAATCAAGGCCAAGGATGGAAGCAAGAGCCAAGCTCTTCAAATAAACCATATCAAAACAATGGTCTGTCCTTGATGGAGAGAACTTCTAGATTAACATTGGAAAAATTTATGCAAGCATCTCTCGCAAGTCAAAAGAACACTGAGGCATCAATCAGGAACTTGGAAACACAGGTGGGACAGCTAGCCCGACAAGTTGCTGAAAACAAGAAGCCTCAGTATAAAGCAAACACTGAAACAAACCTAATAGAGCAATGCAAGGTTGTGACCACACTGAATGAGGAAACAACTGAGCTGGAAGATGGACATAGTGCAATTATCGACAAGGCAGTACCTCATAACACCAAAGATCCAGGGAGTTTTTCTATTCCTATCACTATTGACAATCTTTCAGAAAGAAAGGCTTTACTAGATCTTGGTGCTAGTGTAAATTTAATGCCATTATCCATATTTAAAAAGATAGGGGATCCTAAAATAAGACCAATAAAAATGATTTTACAATTGGCAGATCAATCAACATAAATCCCCTATGGTATTGCTGAAAATGTTGTGGTCAAAATTGATAAATTTGAATTTCATGAGAATTTTGTTATCATAGATATAGAGGAAGATTCTGAAATTCCTCTAATTTTGGGAAGACCATTTGTGAAAGCAGCCAAAGTATCATAGATGTGGATGACAAAAAAGTAAAAATTCAAGTGCAGAAATAAGAAGCCAATTTTGTTACTGTTGAAACAAATAAGTATTCAGAAGGTGCACTTGATGAAAGAAAGTCAAGACCTGCCTTGGGAAAGAAGGGGGAAAAACTGAACACTCTCATCCACCAGCTCCATGATCCATATTGAAAAATCTATCAGGCGTCAAGCTAAGGACGATAAACAAACACTTTTTGGGAGGTAACCCAACCTTTTATATTTTCTGTTAATCTTGTTAATTTCAATTTAAGTAATTTTTATGTTGTGTTTAAAGTTTTCTTTTATTTCTCAGGCTAACTCATCACAATCATCATCCATCATCCAACCTTAAGTGTTAAAAGTTCCAAGTACAAAGGGAAGGACAAGACAAGTCAACACGCTCAAGCGTAGAAAACCACACTCAAGCTGGGATGCTCAATTTTTGATTGTGTCTTAAAATTGCTCAGGCAAATGGATTCAAGCTTGACCGAGGTAATAAGGCAAAGTGTCAGAATGATACACGCTCAAGCGTAGGTATGGTAGCTTAAGCAAGGCAAGACAGAGACCTAAAATCAGAAGTCTGACATCCCGATCACGCTCAGGCGTGACTTTCTTCGCTCAAGCGAAGACATTAGATGGCCAGAACCAAGCAAGTTGCACCAAGTTCCCCTGCAACTACTTCCCCACCAAGGAGTTCGAGAAGAAATAAGGGAAAGAAGCCAAGGACCGAAGACCAAGATAATGCCCTAAAATTCAGGAACAAAGATAAGAGTAGGCGTTATGAGGATATTTCCAACTGGACGTTCATACCGAAAAGGAAGGTAGATTTGGCTTTAGGAGAATGTGATGCCTTTTTGCAGGTTGTGAGAAGGAGAAACTGGCTCAAGATCTACTATCCAAGGGAGAAATATGACCCAGAGATTGTCAGAGAATTCTATGCCAATACTTGGCCTAAGGAGGGAGAAGGTGACCGAAGGACATATGTCAAAGGTCATTGGCTCTCCTATGGCAGAGATGAGATCAACCTCTACTTAGGCAACATTATGGAGCTAGGAGAGGGGGAGACATGCGAATATACGACTATGACTTTAAGAAACCAAATTGTTGCCACCCATGATCTTGAAGCAGCCATTTGCAGTCCAGGGCGTCACTTTCAGATGGGGCAGGGAGAAAATCCACTACGAGTTCTAAGAAAAGACATGACCACCATCTCTCAAGTATGGACTTCTTTTGTGTTTGCTAACATAGCACTAAATTCACATGTCTCTGATCTTATTTTCAGCAAGTGTTATTTACTATATTGTATTTTACAAAATGACATCTCCATTGATCTAGCCCAAATAATCTCTGATGAAATTTACAAGTTTGTGAAGGCTGATCAAAAGTACTCCCAGGCAGGGTAGAAGGTTAAGGGAAGTTTGGGCTTCCCTACTTTTATTACTGACTTTTGTGCAACAAATGGGATTGAGGTACAGGACCTCAAACCTATCAGGCCATCCATTGATAAACGTTTCGTTGAGCGGTATTGTAGCACCCAAGCACCACCAACTGCACCAGAAGTACCTCTACCACCTGCCTCAGATACAAAGCAAGCACCACCACCAGCAGGATCAGAACCTGCCCCTCCTCCTCTCAGCATAGAATCATTAATGATCCTACAGTCAATCCACCAGCTTAAGATTTAGAACGGTTATCTCTTGGCATAGTAAAATGCCAATCATCGCGGACTGATGCACATTCATCATGGCTTGTACCACAACATTCCTGCAGGACAACCTAATCCCTGGATGGATCCCATTCATTTTAAAGCCCTCATTGCTTGGCCTGGGGACAGGCCTCTTTTCTTTGGAGGGGGTAAGACCTCACAGGCTAGACCAGGTGTAACACCCCGAATTTTTAAAATAGGAAGATAAATTAGGAAAATAAATGTTGGATAATTAAATATGGGCTAATAAATATCCCACAATTCTTGAAATGATTTAAACATGACTTTTCAAAACTGTTGGTGAATTATGGCGACCGGATGAGCTGAAAACTGACCCGGATAAAATATAGGTGTCGGACCAAGTATCTCCGATTGAGATGCCGTTGGTCAGGGCCGTAGATAATGTTATTGGGATTCCGAATTTATATTCGGAATAATTTTTAGAAGATGTTTTGGACCCGAACAGCGAACCTGTTTGTTTAAAAACGGAAGAGTTAAGGAAGGGTTAATGATTTAAATGTTAAATTCACTTTATTTTCCATTCAAAAGTCGGTTGCCTTTTCTCTCACGTAGACACCCTTCTTCTTATCTTCTTCTTCACATCTTCTTCTTCTCCTTCTTCATAATTCCTCTTCTCTTTCCTTTTGAATTATAAATTAAAAGGAGATATCTCTTTCTCCTCCATTAACAACCTACAAGAAATTCAAGAAAGCTTGGAAACTAGAATATCTTCTCCTCCTTCCTCCTCAAATTTGTGTGAACCTCCTCATCTTTTGCAAACTCACTCTTTTCTCCTCTTGAGGTAAGATTATGATCATTTTTCATGTATATAGCCATATAGTTGAAGATTAGTTGGAGTTTTAGTGTTAAAGAAACCATAAGTGTATGAGAAATGTTGAGGAAGGTTCCAAAAGTGAGAACTCTAAGAAAGATTGATATAAATACAAGCTTTTGAGTAATTAATGAAGTAGTTATAATTATGGTGGGAAAAGAAGAAGTTATATGAGTATTTATGAAGGTTGATGGGTTTGGTGAAAACCTTAAATTTGAATCTTAGGAGGAGAGGTAGGATATTGAAGGATATTGCAATTAATGAAGAAATTAGCATTTGTTGATGGGAAGAATGATATAAATGATGTGGTAGACACATTAAATGATGATAATGTTAACTTGAAATTATAATAGGTGGAAACTCACCAAAGTGTTGATGGAGATTTACTAGATGGAATAACCTAACGAAGTAGATTGAAGCTTTTGATACTAATAGATTGTGATTTAAGGGAAGGAATTCCCGAAGCCTAATTAGGCAAACAAATGAAATTGATGAATAGTTCTACATGATAAGGATCATGTGTACACCTATATATATATATGTATATTAAATTGGTATTTAAATGAATAATTGATGTGGCCCTATAATTGATTGGTGTAGGGCTTGGCAATATTGGCGAAGCGGGAACATCAACCCCAGAGGTCTACTTCTCTTGAGGTAGGAGAGGGGGTATATTTTCTAAATGTATGAAAACATGTATATTGGTAATGTATATGATGATGTAATGTAGCATGTTTACTTGAATGAAAGGAATATCATGGGACCGTGGTTTGAATTTGAATTTGGTGCTTAAAATGATTGATTGTGGATTGAATCCTTTTTGAGTTATGAATGGTATATCATGTGGTGATTATATTATGATATTGATAAATAATTCACCTTGAGGGGTGCCACTACGGGTATGACCCGGAGTGATGACGACGGTTTGATGGATATATATATAAATCACCTTGCGGGGTGCCACGAAGGGTTTATCCTGGAGTGACGATAATGACACGATTGTTGAATATAACACCTTGCGGGGTGCCACGAAGGGTCTATTCCAGAGTGACGATAATGATATGATTGTTGAATATAACACCTTGCGGGGTGCCACGAAGGGTTTATCCCGGAGTGACGATAATGACATGAAAGATGAATTTAACACCTTGCGGGGTGCCACGCAGGGTATGTTCCTGAGTGATGACAATGATATGATGGATGAATAAGTTCACCTTGCGGGGTGCCACGAAGGGCGAGTCCCAGAGTGATGATGATGATAGGGTTGATGAATGTATCACCTTGCGGGGTGCCACAAAGTGTGTATCTCGGAGTGATGATGTCGATTTAAGTGAATGAGACTCTGTTGAAATAATTACGAGATCTATGTATATGTAATTGGAATACTGGCATGTGTGATAATCACAAGAACTTGACATAGTATGAGATTATGTCGGGTGAATTATGTGAAGAATGAACAGAATTTACTTTTAAAATCAACTGTAAATGGGTTGGTGGATGATTTGATTCTTGTGAACTAAAAGAGATATATATATATATATATATATATATATATGAGTATGTTTAATAAAGTGATACTTGATGATTTAGTATGAATCTAAGTCTTTATAGATGATGTTCATATTGCATTCATGTATATGTTATCATAATTGCTAGATTTTCGTCATTGAGAAAGTATACTCACTCTCCTTGTGGTATATCTTTTTAGCTCCTGTGTTGTAGGTATTGCTTTGGAGCTGTTGGTGGAGGAGAAGTGTGAAGAAAGTTCTATTTTGGTAAAAGAATGCTTTGGCCGGCAATGTTTTGATATTATGATTAGGTAGAATGGATGTAAGGTGTATAGTACCATCCATGTTTGGTATAATTTGGAGTTAGAATAGATAATGGTATAATTGACGATTATATATAAGTATATACAATAGTGATTTTGGGAGGTCATGGAGGAAAATGAGATCTTTTGTCTATGACTCATTTTCAATCATGACCCTATGTATGAATGAATGATGGAAATCTCCAAATCTTGATAGATAAATGAAGTTTATATTTGAAATATTAGATTTGAGAAGTATAAGGATGATTGAGTTAATCTTTATACCATAAATGAGTTGTAATGGAAATTTATAGATATGATTGATTTGAACAAGTTCTAAACATGTAAGATAATGTGTATGAAGGGTTGGAGTTGAGTGAAATTGTTTAGAATGAATTTTGGTATGGTGAATTGGGTGATTTCTGCATTTCCCCTGTTTTTCTGTCAAACTCGCTCAGGCGAGAGGGCTTCTCGCTCAAGCGAGAATGCCCTGTGTCGATTTTTAGGTCTCTGGATCATTCTCGCTTAGGCAAGAATGGGCCTCGCTCAAGCGAGATTGTCCCAGTATCAGTGTTGGGCCTTTATTCCATTTTCGCTCAAGCGGATATGTAATTCGCCCAAGCGAAATTATGTTAGAATCAGAGTTTAGATCTTGGTTGGTGTTCGCTCAGGCGAGCTAGGAATTCACCCAAGCGAGAGGGTTTTGGTCTCAGGTTTTGCTCTCGGGTTTATCAGGAAATTGTTCTCAGGAGTAATCTCGCTTAGGCGAGGATGGGTTCGCTCAAGCGAGTAAGCGTGGATGGATTCTGGGCGTTTTTCGCTCAACGCTCACTGGCTTCGCCTAAGCGAGAAATGTACTACTCGCTCAAGCGAGTTGGGGTTCGCTTGAGCGAAGTGACCCCTGAACCTCATTTTTTTCCTTTCGCTCAGCATTTTATGTTTTGCCCAAGCGTGCTATGTGAAGCTCGCTCAAGCGAATTGGGATTTCGCTTGAGCGAATGAAACCTGATCCTCCCAAAACGCTTTAAACATGTTATTTCCCATTTTTTTATATTAAACTATGATCCTATTCTACATTTCGAATACCTTGGAATAACCTTGGCTTCTTAATCTCAAAACTAACAAACTTTTAAGAATTTAATTCTATAATATTATTTTACTAACAACACTTCCGCTATTATTAATTATGGATTTCATAAGAGTTAATCCTTTTAACTTACCTTCTCATATCTTCATATATGAGATGGGTCTCTGATAGATCTAGGTGATTTAATAATTGGCTTCACCACTTGTATTTCTCACGTTCAATAATATTAAATCGCGAAAAATTTACCCCTATTTTTAGGGGTGTTTCAACTTGGTATCAGAGCATTATTCACTCTGTATTACTGCTATTAGCTGCTGTTATTACTGGAAAATGATATATGAATGATGAATCATTGTTATTGTTGATTGAATGTGATTGTTATAAGTCCGGCCAAGCTTCTTCACACTATCCTCCCTCAATGATGAATCTTATGTATTATGAATGCATACTATGTTATGATATGATGATGCTGCCATATGGGCTTTGAGATAAAATGGTTGATATTGGACTCCATGGGGGAGGGTCACAATTTAATTTTTATGATAAAATACTATAGTGTGAGATTATAAAGGAATTTTATGAACGAGTTTACTGATATTGGTTGAATTTCATGTTGTGGTTCTAGATATTGTGATGGCCCGACGTCGTCAAGATAATGATGACGCTATAGCTAGAGCCTTGAATCGTTTTGCGGATCTCCTGGAATCGTAAAATTGTGAAAGATAAGAGGCAGAAAAACCACCTGCTCCTGTTGTTATTCAAGGTACTCAGGGCCTTGACATGTTTCTAAAGCGAAAACCCACTGAGTTTCATGGTGGATTTAGGCCTGAGTAAGCCTATGGTTGGATTCGGAATGTTGAGCGGATCTTTGACAGCTTTGAATGCAATGAGCTCCAGAAAGTGGAGTATGCTGTTTTTATGCTGAGGGATGAAGCAGAGACTTGGTGGAGACTCGCCAAGAATAGAATGAATGCTGCTGCAATTCCTCTAACTTGGGAGAACTTTAAGCGTGAACTTATGAGGAAATATGTGCTCGAGAGTTATAAGAACAAGAAAGAACTGGAGTTTATGGAACTCAAGCAAGGCACGATGACGGTAGAAGAGTATGCTTCCAAGTTTGAAGAACTCTGTGAATTTTACCCTCCTTTTCAACAAGAGGGAACTAAAGTCTCTAAATGTGTGAAGTTTGAAAACGGGTTACGCCCCGATATTCAAAGGGTTATATGTCACCAAGAGATCCGAAGTTTCACGGTGCTTGTGAATAAGTGCCGCATCTATGAAGAACATGCTCTTTTTCAACACTCTAAATTTGACTCTAAGCTGAAGGGTCAAGCTTCTAGTTTCAAGAGGCAAGGAAGTTTTAGAAGAGGACGTTTTCTGAGGGGTGCTCCTTCTAATGTCCAAACTAAAGGCGGTGGACGTGGTAACACTTTTGGCCGGGGTAATGCAAATGCCAATGGGCCGAGATGTTATAGATGTGGAGGACCTCATTATGTTCGTGATTGTGCTCAACAGGATGATGTGGTGTGTTTTAATTGTGATCAAGTGGGACATACTCGCCCCGCCTGTCCTTTGCTTACTAGGCAAGCTCATATGCAAGTTAATGCTTCTAATCGTGCTAATGCACCTGCTCTTGTAAATCGCGGAGGCCATAATGGAAGTCGAGGTCGAGGTAGTGGAAATAATCGAGGCCGGAATGGTGGTCGAGTTGGCTATAATGGTGGAAGGCATGGCAATGGTCAAGGAAATGGGAATGGTGCTAATAATGGAAATAGGGATGGAGGAGATCGTCAACCCAATACTAGGAGAGTATTTGCTATGACCGGCGAGGAAGCAGCACAAGCAGAAAATCTGGTTGAAAGTAAGTGTGAAATCCTTTGGACATTCAGTTCATGTTATTTATGATTCGGGTGCGACCCACTCTTTTATATCTGAGGATTGTGTTCGGCGATTGAGATTGCCGGTGTGTCTAATGAAAAATGCTCTTGTGGTTACCACTCCAACCGGTACTTGTCTTAGATCGGTTAATCGGTGTGATAATGTTGATATGCTCCTTGATGGTAGAAAATTTGTTGCATCTTTTATATGCTTGCCTATGAAGGGATTGGAGATTATACTTGGTATGGATTGGCTCTCTGCCAATAAAGTCATAGTTGATTGTCAACAACGGACCGTTATTTTCCCTTCTTTTGATAGGGGACAGTTCGATATACAAGGTATAATTCAACTTTGTGTATTGCTATCTCTTACTGATGGGACAAGTGATCCCGGTCCCACTAATATCCCCGTGGTGTCTGAATTTCTGGACGTGTTTCCTGACAAGATACCTGGCTTACCACCTCCACGGGAGGTTGAGTTTGCTATTGATCTTGTACCTGGTGCTGAACCAGTGTCTATTGCTCCTTATAGGATGTCTCCTATAGAGTTAATTGAATTAAAAAAGCAAGTTGAGGAGCTACTTGAGAGGGAATTTGTTCGACCCAGTGTGTCACCCTGGGGAGCTCCTGTTTTGTTAGTTAAGAAAAAGGATGGAACCATGCGGTTGTGTGTAGACTACCGCCAATTGAACAAGTTGACGATAAAGAATAGATACCCTTTACCTCGTATTGATGATCTGTTGGACCAATTGAGAGGTGCGGTGATATTTTCAAAGATTGATTTACGTTCCGGTTATCATCAAATTCGGGTGAGAGCCGAAGATATTCCCAAGACTGCATTTAGGACGCGATATGGCCACTACGAGTATGTCGTGATGCCATTTGGAGTTACTAATGCTCCAGCGGTATTTATGAGTTACATGAATCACATCTTTCACGAATATCTGGATCGTTTTGTTGTGGTGTTTATTGATGATATCCTGGTATATTCCAAAAGTCACGAGGAACATGAAGAACATTTAAGAGTGGTACTGAACATTCTTAGAGAAAACCAGTTGTATGCCAAGCTCTCTAAATGTGAATTTTGGATGACGAGCGTCCAGTTCCTTGGACATGTAATATCCGAGGATGGTATTTCGGTGGATCCTTCTAAGGTTGAAGCCGTTATAGCATGGTCTAGACCTACGTCGGTTACTGAAATCTGAAGTTTTCTGGGACTTGCGGGTTATTATCGAAGGTTCATTGAAGGTTTTTCTCGTCTTGCGAGACCTTTGACAAATTTGACAAAGAAGAACCAACCTTTTGTATGGACGGTTGAATGTGAGAAATGCTTTGAGGAGTTAAAAATAACGCTGACTTCTGCTCCTATCTTAGCGTTGCCTGATTTACAAGAAGAGTTTGTAGTGTATTGTGATGCTTCCAAGCATGGACTTGGATGTGTGCTAATGTAGAAAGAACGTGTAATAGCTTATGCTTCACGCCAGTTACGGCCTCATGAAATTAATTACCCAACTCATGATTTAGAGTTGGCTGCGGTTGTGTTTGCCTTGAAGATTTGGCGTCATTATTTGTATGGTTCGAGATTTGTGGTTTTTAGTGATCACAAAAGTTTGAAATATCTTTTCGACCAAAAAGAATTAAATATGCGACAAAGGAGATGGGTGGAATTCTTGAAGGATTATGACTTTAAATTGATGTACCACCCGGGAAAAGCTAATGTTGTTGCCGATGCTCTTAGTCAGAAATCTTTGCATATATCAGTTATGATGGTCAAAGAGCTTGAATTAATTGAAGAATTTCGAAATTTGAATGTTGGAACCAAAGTTCAATCCTCCGAGAAGTTATGTTTTGCTACCTTGAAAATAGGTAATGAGTTTTTGGAGCTTGTAAAAGAGAAACAAAAAGATGATGATTATTTACAAGAGATGCGAAGATCTCAGGATAATGGGAAAAATCTATTCCTTATGGAAGGCGTTGGTAGTATATGGCGAGCAAAAGGTCGTGTGTATGTACCTTCATTCGGTAATTTGAGATGCACAGTGTTAGAGGAAGCACATAAAAGCATGTTTAGCATCCACCCTGGTGCAACCAAGATGTATCACGATATAAAGAAGAACTTTTGGTGGCCTGGAATGAAACGGGATGTTGCTAATTTTGTAGCTTCTTGCCTTACTTTTCAGAAGGCGAAGGTGGAACACCAAAGACCTTCGGGTACCTTGAGGCCACTTGATATCCCTGTTTGGAAGTGGGACGCGATCACCATGGATTTTGTGTCCGGATACCAAGAACGAGATCCAGATGTGATGGAATATGGGTGATTGTAGATCGTTTGACAAAGAGTGCCCATTTCTTACCAATCAGTATGGAAAGCTCTTTGCAAGATTTAACACAGTTGTACATTCGGGAGATTGTAAGATTACATGGCGTGCCGTCAAGCATTGTTTCTGATCGTGACCCCCGATTTACTTCCCGATTTTGGGGAAGCTTACATGAGGCGATGGGTTCAAAACTGAAGCTAAGTTCGGCATATTATCCTCAGACCGATGGGCAGTCTGAGAGGACTATCCAAAGTCTTGAAGACTTACTGCGTGCTTGTGTTTTGGAGCATGGCGGTTCGTGGGAAAAATATTTGCCTCTGATCGAATTCACCTACAACAACAGTTTTCATTCTAGTATTAGTATGGCACCATACGAGGCATTATATGGAAGGAGGTGTCGAACTCCTTTATGTTGGCTGGAAGTTGGTGAGAATCTAGCCTTAGGGCCTGAGATTATTGAGGAAACTACCGAACAGATCAAGATGATCCGGAAAAAGATGAAAATTGCTCAAGACCGGCAGAAGAGCTATTATGATAAAAGAAGAAAGCCACTTGAGTTTGAAGTTGGCGATCATGTGTTATTGTGAGTTTCATGTGATAAGGGTATAGGAAGAGCCTTGAAGAGCTAGAAAGTGAGCCCTAAATTCATTGGACCCTATGAGATTTTGGAACGGATTAGAGATGTCGCGTATCGGATTGCACTCCCTCCACAGCTTGCAAACTTACATAATGTATTCCACGTGTCTCAGTTAAGAAAGTATGTACATGATCCTCAGCACGTGATCTTTATTGATGATCTTGCGGTGCAAGATGACTTATCCATCCTTCCCGTTTCTGTTCGTATTGCTGAGTATTCCGTGAAGAGACTGCGGAATAAGATGGTACCATTAGTAAAAGTGGCATGGAAGCATGGAGACATGGAAACATTTACTTGGGAACGCGAGGATGATATCCGTAAGCGGTACCCTTATGCATTTGAGTCTGGTAAGTTGAATTTCAAGGACGAAATTTCCTTTAGGGGGAGTGGATTGTAACACCCCGAATTTTTAAAATAGGAAGATAAATTAGGAAAATAAATGTTGGATAATTAAATATGGGCTAATAAATATCCCACAATTCTTGAAATGATTTAAACAAGACTTTTCGAAACTGTTGGTGAATTATGGCGACCGGATGAGCTGAAAACTGACCCGGATAAAATATAGGTGTCGGACCAAGTATCTCCGATTGAGATGCCGTTGGTCAGGGCCGTAGATAATGTTATTGGGATTCCGAATTTATATTCGGAATAATTTTTAGAAGATGTTTTGGGCCCGAACGGCAAACCTGTTTGTTTAAAAACGGAAGAGTTAAGGAAGGGTTAATGATTTAAATGTTAAATTCACTTTATTTTCCATTCAAAAGTCGGTTGCCTTTTCTCTCACATAGGCACCCTTCTTCTTATCTTCTTCTTCATATCTTCTTCTTCTCCTTCTTCATAATTCCTCTTCTCTTTCCTTTTGAATTATAAATTAAAAGGAGATATCTCTTTCTCCTCCATTAACAACCTACAAGAAATTCAAGAAAGCTTAGAAACTAGAATATCTTCTCCTCCTTCCTCCTCAAATTTGTGTGAACCTCCTCATCTTTTGCAAACTCACTCTTTTCTCCTCTTGAGGTAAGATTATGATCATTTTTCATGTATATAGCCATATAGTTGAAGATTAGTTGGAGTTTTAGTGTTAAAGAAACAATAAGTGTATGAGAAATGTTGAGGAAGGTTCCAAAAGTGAGAACTCTAAGAAGGATTGATATAAATACAAGCTTTTGAGTAATTAATGAAGTAGTTATAATTATGGTGGGAAAAGAAGAAGTTATATGAGTATTTATGAAGGTTGATGGGTTTGGTGAAAACCTTAAATTTGAATCTTAGGAGGAGAGGTATGATATTGAAGGATATTGCAATTAATGAAGAAATTAGCATTTGTTGATGGGAAGAATGATATAAATGATGTGGTAGACACATTAAATGATGATAATGTTAACTTGAAATTATAATAGGTGGAAACTCACCAAAGTGTTGGTGGAGATTTACTAGATGGAATAACCTAACGAAGTAGATTGAAGCTTTTGATACTAATAGATTGTGATTTAAGGGAAGGAATTCCCGAAGCCTAATTAGGCAAACAAATGAAATTGATGAATAGTTCTACATGATAAGGATCATGTGTACACATATATATATATATATATGTATATTAAATTGGTATTTAAATGAATAATTGATGTGGCCCTATAATTGATTGGTGTAGGGCTTGGCAATATTGGCGAAGCGGGAACATCAACCCTAGAGGTCTACTTCTCTTGAGGTAGAAGAGGGGGTATATTTTCTAAATGTATGAAAACATGTATATTGGTAATGTATATGATGATGTGATGTAGCATGTTTACTTGAATGAAAGGAATATCATGGGACCGTGGTGAGAATTTGAATTTGGTGCTTAAAATGATTGATTGTGGATTGAATCCTTTTTGAGTTATGAATGGTATATCATGTGATGATTATATTATGATATTGATAAATAATTCACCTTGAGGGGTGCCACTACGGGTATGACCCGGAGTGATGACGACGGTTTAATGGATATATATATAAATCACCTTGCGGGGTGCCACGAAGGGTTTATCCCGGAGTGACGATAATGATACGATTGTTGAATATAACACCTTGCGGGGTGCCACGAAGGGTCTATTCCGGAGTGACGATAATGATATGATTGTTGAATATAACACCTTGCGGGGTGCCACGAAGGGTTTATCCCGGAGTGACGATAATGACATGAAAGATGAATTTAACACCTTGCGGGGTGCCACGCAGGGTATGTTCCTGAGTGATGACAATGATATCATGGATGAATAAGTTCACCTTACGGGGTGCCACGAAGGGCGAGTCCCAGAGTGATGATGATGATAGGGTTGATGAATGTATCACCTTGCGGGGTGCCATAAAGTGTGTATCCCGGAGTGATGATGTCGATTTAAGTGAATGAGACTCTGTTGAAATAATTACGAGATCTGTGTATATGTAATTGGAATACTGGCATGTGTGATAATCACAAGAACTTGACATAGTATGAGATTATGTCAGGTGAATTATGTGAAGAATGAACAGAATTTACTTTTAAAATCAACTGTAAATGGGTTGGTGGATGATTTGATTCTTGTGAACTAAAAGAGATATATATATATATATATATATATATATATATGAGTATGTTTAATAAAGTGATACTTGATGATTTAGTGTGAATCTAAGACTTTATAGATGATGTTCATATTGCATTCATGTATATGTTTTCATAATTGCTAGATTTTCGTCATTGAGAAAGTATACTCACTCTCCTTGTGGTATATCTTTTTAGCTCTTGTGTTGTAGGTATTGCTTTGGAGCTGTTGGTGGAGGAGAAGTGTGAAGAAAGTTCCATTTTGGTAAAAGAATGCTTTGGCCGGCAATGTTTTGATATTATGATTAGGTAGAATGGATGTAAGGTGTATAGTACCATCCATGTTTGGTATAATTTGGAGTTAGAATAGATAATGGTATAATTGACGATTATATATAAGTATATACAATAGTGATTTTGGGAGGTCATGGAGGAAAATGAGATCTTTTGTCTATGACTCATTTTCAATCATGACCCTATGTATGAATGAATGATGGAAATCTCCAAATCTTGATAGATGAATGAAGTTTATATTTGAAATATTAGATTTGAGAAGTATAAGGATGATTGAGTTAATCTTTATACCATAAATGAGTTGTAATGGAAATTTATAGATATGATTGATTTGAACAAGTTCTAAACATGTAAGATAATGTGTATGAAGGGTTGGAGTTGAGTGAAATTGTTTAGAATGAATTTTGGTATGGTGAATGGGGTGATTTCTGCATTTCCCCTGTTTTTCTGTCAAACTCGCTCAGGCGAGAGGGCTTCTCGCTCAAGCGAGAATGCCCTGTGTCGATTTTTAGGTCTCTGGATCATTCTCGCTTAGGCGAGAATGGGCCTCGCTCAAGCGAGATTGTCCCAGTATCAGTGTTGGGCCTTTATTCCATTTTCGCTCAAGCGGATATGCAATTCGCCCAAGCGAAATTATGTTAGAATCAGAGTTTAGATCTTGGTTGGTGTTCGCTCAGGCGAGCTAGGAATTCGCCCAAGCGAGAGGGTTTTGGTCTCAGGTTTTGCTCTCGGGTTTATCAGGAAATTGTTCTCAGGAGTAATCTCGCTTAGGCGAGGATGGGTTCGCTCAAGCGAGTAAGCGTGGATGGATTCTGGGCGTTTTTCGCTCAACGCTCGCTGGCTTCGCCTAAGCGAGAAATGTACTACTCGCTCAAGCGAGTTGGGGTTCGCTTAAGCGAAGTGACCCCTAAACCTCATTTTTTTCCTTTCGCTCAGCATTTTATGTTTCGCCCAAGCGTGCTATGTGAAGCTCGCTCAAGCGAATTGGGATTTCGCTTGAGCGAATGAAACCTGATCCTCCCAAAACGCTTTAAACATGTTATTTCCCATTTTTTTTATATTAAAGTATGATCCTATTCTACATTTCGAATACCTTGGAATAACCTTGGCTTCTTAATCTCCAAACTAACAAACTTTTAAGAATTTAATTCTATAATATTATTTTACTAACAACACTTCCGCTTATTAATTATGGATTTCATAAGAGTTAATCCTTTTAACTTACCTTCTCATATCTTCATATATGAGATGGGTCTCTGATAGATCCAGGTGATTTAATAATTGGCTTCACCACTTGTATTTCTCACGTCCAATAATATTAAATCGTGAAAAATTTACCCCTATTTTTGGGGGTGTTTCACCAGGACCCTCCTCACAAGTACCTCCAGTGAGGGAAGAAGAAACAGAAGATAATTCAGAGCATGAGTGATGAGTTTTATTGTGTTAGTTTTTTCTCTCTAAATTTTTAAACTATTAATGCTTTCTGACATTTTATGGTTTTACTTTAGTTTTTCTTATAGTTTGATATTACTGCAGTTTTTGTTTTGGTAATTTGGATGATTTAAAATTTTTATGATTATGTGTTTTGATTGTTTGGATGCAAAATTACATGCTTTAAGTTGCAACAATTTGAAAACCCAACCAAGAACCAATTTTGTTTGAACAAGAAAAGTTTCTAAGAAACAAAATCTTTTTAGACAGCAACACTGATTTTTGAAGGCAAAATGGCTGAATTAAGAACCAGGAAATTGAAATGAATGTATTTTTGATTGTTTACATGCTTGAACTTCTTACTGTTAGAATATTGGAGTATGCCTTTAAACCTGGTGAGAAGTGAACTATTAAACACTGAGAGCCTCATTAGAAATTGTTATGTTGGCATTGCCTAATTTTCTGATTAACCATTTTCTTAAGACATAAGCAAGGAAATGATCAAGGAATTTTTAAAAACACAGTTAGCCAGAGCCAAAAAGCTAGCCTTAATAAAATATCCTATTCTTTGGTAGCCTATCTGAGCCAAAAATTTTATTCTATAAAAACACCCTAACCCAAGCATGAGAAATAAATTCCTACCTTATCGGCATGCTTATTTTTAATAAGAGCATAAAATAATTTTTCAAAGGGTGAGGAAAGAGGCTAAAAAAGAAACTGCTAAAAATAGTAATGTTCTCCATCTAGAAATTTAAACAGAAAAGAGAACTAGAAAAAGAAAAATAAAGAATTCTCTAGCTCAAAAAGGAAGAAGCCTCATAAATTTTGAAAATTTCATAACTTATGCTCTTCTTTGTGCATGCATTTTGAATCCAAGAAAAACCAATAATTCTTGTTTTAGCCCAGCCTCATTTCAACCTAAAAGACCTTTTTGATCTCTGCTGTTCTTCTGACTATGGTATTGATTGGAAATGACTGGCAATGTTAACTAGGCACTTCTAATGGTAGATGTGTTAAACAGTCACCTAGTAAGAAATAATGAGAAGCTCCTTATTCTTACAGTAATCTATTACTTGCCCTGTGAAAAACTAAATGATACATTACACTTCAAAGAAATGGGTATTAAGGAGGATATTTGCCTTAAAGTGGTTAACTGTGATTACTGTCTTTAAAATTTGTTTGCAACTGAAATCTGATCTTCATGAATGCTTGTTTCTTAAAATCCTACTTCTTTTGCTTAAGGACAAGCAAAAATCTAGGTTGGGGAGAGTTTGATAAATGCTAATCAAGCAATATATTCATATGATTATTTGAAGCATCCTTACAAGAAAATAGTGTAAATGGATGGAAAAACAAAGAATTTATCTTGAAATATGAACATAAATAAATATTTTGAGAAATGAAGAAATTACCTTGAAATCCTTTAAGAAATGCAGGAAAAGCTTCCAAGTCAGAGAAAGGTCAAACGAGCAATCATCAAGACATCACGCTTAAGCGTGTCTTACGCTCGCTTGAGTGTGATCGAGCCAAGCATCAGACCCCTTTGAAGCCTAAGCGTGGATTGAGCATGTTGTCAGCGTGACTTGATAAGAAAAGCACGCTTGAGCATGGCTAAGTTTAGTTTGAGTGTGAGACAAATAGTGAGCATCAAGACCCTCCACGCTTGAGCGTGACCATTAAGCTCAAGCGTGACTCATGCAGTATGGGATTTTTAATTTAATACTAACCAATGGTGCGATGCCAACTCAACCACTTTGAGGTGTTTCTGCATGTCTCTGAATATTCCTTCACGGGCATTATGCAAGTGGGCAAAGAAAGCTAAAGCATAACCCCTATAAATTAAGCAAAAAATGAGAATCTCCATCATCCGTTGTATCCCCTGAAAATCCAACATCTCCATTATTCCATTTCCTTTTACCTTTTGTATTCATTTCCAAATTTTCTTGAGTGAAAATGCAAAGTATGAGTAGCTAAAATTTCCTTTATTGGGATTGGTTGTAATCAATTCAAACCTAAAGTAATGTTGCTGTAAGTTTTTATCTATGTAATGAGATTTGATAGTTTCTGTATTTCATTCTGCCATTAATGCCTGAAAGTACTTGATCACTATTTTCTTGTTTTAAGTTTTCTTAAGTATATTGGGAAGTAACTTTTGAGAGCAGATCTGAATGAAATACTTGTTGTGAGTAGCTGACCAGGGATGGCATCTAACGCAATGAACGTCGAAACAATCGATCGATAATGCTGGAATGATTTCAAAGTGACTGAGGGATCAGCGGTTTGAAATCATTCTTATGAATTTTGTAGTCGAGGGATTGATACAAATGACTTTGATTGTGACGTAGAAATTATCATTTCAAGTTACATATATGCAAATTTATTTAGCTTACGAAAGGTGAGATGCGATGAAACCAATCCCAGTTTTCCAAATCTGATTTCTACCAAAACTCTTTACTGTCATTATATTCATTCAACACTTGCTGTTTACATTGTACTTAACCTTTTGCACAACAAAAATCAAAACAAATCTTTTGTCAACATCAATTCAGGAACTAAGATCTTCAAACCAACACCTCCTCAGTGGAACGACATCTATACTATACTACAATTACTGTGTTTAAACTTGGTATAAAACATTCCATTGAATTCATATTATACAAACTTGATTCTCTTATTTGAACACTTCACTTCTTTAAGTTTGCATAACTTCCACAACACAAAAATAAATCATAACAGAGAGCAAACAAAAATGGAGGGGAAGAAAAAAACCTCCAAGCTCTAATGGCTTCCTTCAAGCTTTTTCAAATGAAAATAGAGGAATGAAATGGGTTACCACTAAGCTTAGGTTTTAGAAGAGAAAAGTGGAGAGGAAATGAAGAAGGAGAAGAAGAAGTGTCTTTGCCAAATGGGTCAGAAAGCCAACGAAAAGAAGAAAAGAGAAATAGGTTTTTGATTTTTCTTTTTAATCCTTCTCATTAAAAGCTCATCGTTTTATGACAAACAAGATCTCTGTTTAAGCTTAATACTTTATCTAAAAATTATTTCGAATATGTATTCAGACTCCCAATAATATTCTTAACAGCCCTGACCAATATCATCCCATCGGAGATACTTGGTCCGATCCCTTATTTTAATCGGGTATAAATTCAGCTCATACAGCCTTAATAATTTATAAATAATCCTCAAAATCTAAATTTAATTATTTTCAACATTTGGGACTTCAATTAACTCACATGTAATTATTTAGTAATTATTTCCCTTATTTAATTATTTATTTTAAAATTCAGGGTGTTACACTGGGGGCTTGTTTTAGTCCGTATAATGCTTTCTTTAGCTTATAAACATGGTTAGGGAACTTATCATTTTCAAATCCGGGAGGTTGACAAACATATACTTCTTCATTTATATAACCATTAAGAAAGGCGCTTTTAACGTCCATTTGATAGAGTTTGAAAT
Source organism: Clitoria ternatea (assembly GCA_037962975.1). Taxonomy (NCBI): domain Eukaryota; kingdom Viridiplantae; phylum Streptophyta; class Magnoliopsida; order Fabales; family Fabaceae; genus Clitoria; species Clitoria ternatea. The sequence goes on along the minus strand of CM075671.1, from coordinate 218,384,510 downwards.
CCATAATTGTTGCAAAGGTTAATAGCATCCTTGTGGCTTCTAATCTAGCTACAGGATCATATGCTTCCTCATCATATATGCCATCTTCTTGATTGTATCCTTTAGCGACCAACCGAGCTTTGTTTCTAATAATGATGCCATATTTATCTAGTTTATTTCTGTATACCTATTTGGAGCCTATGATTCGATGATTATTAGGTTTGGGTACTAATTCCTAAACTTGGTTTCTTTCAAACTGATTTAATTCATCCTGGATGGCTATTATCTAGTTTTCATCATTTGTTGCTTCTTTTATATTTTTTGGTTCAATTTGGGAAACAAATGCCATAGTATTGCATGCATTTCGAAGAGAATTTCAAGTTGTTACCCTTTTTGTGATGTCATCAATGATGTTACCGATTGAATGATTTTTGTTTACTCTCCATGGCTTAGGTAGATCATCATAAGAGGTCGAGCTTTCTTTTTGTTTTTCTTGATACTCTTCAGCTTTTTCTTCCAATTGAATATTTTCAAATGAATCTACAACATCATCTACTATCTTTTCCAAACTTATAGGGTTAGTTTCATCAAAGGAAACATGAACTGATTCTTCAATAGTCAAGGTTCTTTTATTATATAGTCTAAATGCTTTGCTAGAGAGAGAGTATCCAAGGAAGATTCCTTCATCTGCTTTAGCATTAAATTTTCCTAGATTGACTTTTCCATTATTTAGAACAAAGTATTTACAACCAAAAACATGTAGGTGAGATATATTAGGTTTCCTTCCATTATATAACTCATATGGAGTTTTCTTGATATAGGTCTAATAAGTACTCAATTCATTATATAACACGTTGTACTTATGGCATCTGCCCAAAAGTATTTAGGAAGGTTTGTTTCATTTAGCATGGATCTTGCTAATTCTTCTAGTTATCTATTTTTTCTTTCAATGACATCATTTTGTTGAGGGGTTCTAGGTGAAGAAAAGTTATGTTTGATACCACATTTGTCACAAAACTTTTCAAATGATTCATTTTTAAATTCCTCTTCATGATCACTTCTGATGCTAATAACTTTAAGATCCTTTTCATTTTGAATTATGTTAACCAGTCTCTTAAAGGATGAAAAGGCTTTATTTTTATTTCTTAGAAAAGGCATCCAGGTAAATCTAGAGTAGTCATCTACAATTACTAGTGCATAGTAATTTCCACCAAAACTTTTAGTTCTTGATGGTCTAAACAAGTCCATATGCAATAATTATAGAGATCTCGATGTGGAGACAATATTTTTTAATTTGAATGAGATTTTTACCTATTTGCCTTTTTGGCATGCATCACACATCTTATCTTTTATAAATTTTAGTTTTGGAATTCCTATGACAAAATCTTTTGTAATTAACTTATTTAAATGATCCATATAGATGTGGGTTATTCTTTTATTCCATAACCATGGATCAATTTCATGACTAATCAAGCATTGAGCTTTACTAGATGATAAGTTATCCAGATTAATCATATAGATATTGTTAATTATTTTCCTAACAAATTTAATATTTGTGTCTTTTTCTCCTTGTATTAAGCAGGTGTCAAAGTTGAAGATGACGTCATTACCTTTATCACATAACTGACTTATGCTTAATAGGTTGTGTTTTAATCCTTCAATGTATAGTACATTATCAATGAATGTTGAGGGATTCTTACTAACTTTTCCAATTCCAAGAATTTTTCCTTTGTTGTTATCCCCATATGTAACATATCCTTCTTCTTTCATGATTAAAGATGAGAACTTGGATACGTCTCCTGTCATATGCCTGGAGCAGCCACTATTAAGATACCAACTTGACTATTTTCTGACCAAGCATACCTACAAAATAATTTAAATTTTTGTCTTAGGTACCCATATTTTCTTGGGTCCTTGATTGTTATATGTGGGTAGGGTTTTCTTTCTAATCCAAATTTTATTTGTGTTTTGTATTCCATTTTTTCTTATGTTACAGGCTGATACAGTATGTCCCCTTTTCCCACAGTGATAGCATTTTACAAACGGACTTGTAGACGTCTTTTGAGAAATGAAGAAATTTTTGTATAATTTTTATTGTTTAGTTGGATCAAAACCCAGTCCAGTTTTGTTGAAATAACAACCTTGTTTCCCAAGGAGTATATTTAAGTTATCTTTTCCCATTGTAAATTTTGCTAAAGTATTTTTCAAATCTTCAATTTCTTGATTGGACTTTTTACATGATATGCATGTTTGATTATTTTGACTTTTAATCTTGGTTTCTAAGTTTTCTTTATGTAGTTCAACTTGGCCTAATTCCTTTTTAAGTTTAACTATAATTTCTTCCAAAAGTGTGTTATTATTTTTAACTTTGATGAACTTCTTGGCCAGTATTTAATATTCATTATGAAGATCTTCAAAAGCATCTTGTAATTCTTCAAAAGTAGGATTTAGATGGTCTAGGTCACTTACCTCATCAATGTTTGCCATTAGACAGAGATTAGCCTCCTCATGATCTGATTCCTCAAATAAGCTCATGTAATTGTCTTCCCAAGCTATATAGGCTCTTCTCTTATTCTTTGGGTACCTTTTCTCTTGCTTTTCCACTTTCTTGTTTAAGGTTGGACATTCTATTTTCATGTGTCCAAACTTTCCATATTCAAAGCACTTTGGACCCTGGTTAGATTCATCATTTTTCTTAAAGGATTTCCTAAAAATAGGTTTCCTTTGTCCTTCCTTCATTTTTAAGAACTTGTTGAATCTTTTGACAAGCAGTTTAAGTTCTTCAGTTTCATCCATGCTTCTTGTCTCATCCAGGACTTCCTTATCACTTTCATTTAGAGTTTGTAGGGAAGTTTTGAGAGCAATTCCTCTCCTTCATTTGCCTCCTTCTTCATGTTGATTTAACCTTGTGAGTTCTAATTCATGTTCCTGCAGTTTTCAAACAAGGTGGCAAAAGACATTGTTGCTAGGTATCTTAACTCAAATATGGCGGTAACTTTTGGTTGCCACTCTCTGTTTAAACATCTTAGAACTTTATCAATTAGATCTTCATTTGAAAATGTTTTTCCTAAGCATGTGAGATGGTTAACAACATGTGTAAATCTTTTTTGCATATCTTGTATGTTTTCATTGTTGTTCATTCTAAACAGTTTATATTCTCTAGTTAATGTGTTAATCCTAGATATCTTTACTTCACTAATTCCCTTATGGGTTACTTCTAGAGTATCCCATATTTCCTTTGCTGATTTACAGGTTGAGATTCTGAAATACTTATCCATTCCTAAGGTCGAGGTTATTATATTTTTGGCTTTAAGATTGTATTAAACTTTCTTTTTATCATTTTCACTCCATTCATTTCTAGGTTTAGCAAGGGTGATGTCATCAACAATTTTGGTTGGTATGAATAAACCATTTTCTATAGCATCCCATATGTCTAAGTCTATAGCTTTTATGAAGATTTGCACACGATTTTTCCAATACTGATACCCTACTCCATTAAACATAGGTGGTCTATGAATAGAGTTTCCTCAGGAAAGATGGGGTTAGCAGAGGCCATTTATACTTCTTAAAGTTTTTAAACTTTGTACAAGAAGCTTGCTTTGATACCACTTATTAGTCAAGTGGCCTCTTATAAGAGGGGGGTGAATTGAGCTTTCTTAGCTTATGCTGACTAGATATATTTTTTTAAATTTTATTATAAAAACAATCAAATTATTGAGAATGAATGAAATAAAAGTATGTAGAGTTAGGGTTAAGAGATTGCAAACAGTGATTTTATACTGGTTCGGCCAACCACTGCCTACGTCTAGTCTTCTTAAGACAAATCTTCAGGGTTCTATTATTCTCAATCACAGTACAAAAGATTCTTCCACACCTTGGTACACTATACCCTTGTGTGAAGTTTCTTTACACAACAAGAGGCATTGTTCTCTTGTTCATACACCTTAAGAAAATAATTTCTCACACTTTTGATTAGAAACTATTCTCAATAACTTTCTTTCTAAAGTAAGGAAAACAAATTGAAGCACTTAAAAATGACTTATAAAGATAATATCGCCTTTTTTTCTTTTAGGAAGACATAGGAAGTATTTTGTGTGTTTTTCACAAATGAGATGCATCTCTATTTATGGATGTAGAAAACCTTTAAAGAGATGTAATTTAATAGGAATGTTTCATGAAAAGATACCCCTTTGATGGTAGGTGATGATTCATTAAAAGACATGTTTTTCCTTTAAAAAATTATGAAGAGATGCATTGTTTCAGCCTTTCTGATGAAACAATAATCAATTACTTAATAATGGTAATCGATTACAATCATTTAGATCTTTTAAAATTCTGAACGTTTAAAACTGGTAATCGATTACAATCTAATGGTAATCAATTACATTGTGATTTTAAAAGGTTCTAAAAGGTCTTCTTTATTCAAAATTCAAATTTTCAAACTCTGTAATTGATTACAGCCTAAAGGTAATGGATTACCTTTTGATGGTTTAAAATTTCTTTTTCAAAATATTACGTTGTAATTGGTTACATATATTTAACAATCGATTACCTGTATTAGAATACATGGTTTTTAAACTTTGTTTTATTATTTTTGGGCCATATTTCTTTTATAAAGTCTTACAATGTTTTGTGCCTTAAACTGGATTCTTCAATTCTTGAACTTGGCTTCTTTTGTCATTACCAAAATATTTGCGTTCTTCATGCGAAAATAAGTTTTTAAGAGGTTGGCATTAATTACTGGCAATGAAGGTTAAAGAAACCAAGAGAATTGGGTGATGACTCTAAGCTTTTAAGTGTGTTAGAAGTTGTAGTATCATTGTGAATGACTTGGATAAAGAGAATATGGTATTTTGAGATATTGGAAGCCCATTAAGGATGATGGTAAGAAGTTTTGTGTGTGTTGGTAACTTAGGTGTTATGTTGTAGCTGTTTAATTATAGAGAATTTTAGTTAATGGGTAGGAATCCCCAAAACCTAATAAAATATGGAAATAAAGTTTATAAGATGCTTACAACATGATGAGAATCATGTGTGTGTATATGCTTACAACATATATATGTATAACACGAATTGAGAATGATGTTTGAATGGGTGATTGATGTGGTCCTACGTTTATTTAATGTAGGGTTTGATAATTCTAGTGAGGAGGGACCATCTAACCCAGTGGAATACTTTTCTTGAGGTAGGAGAGGAGTATATTATCTAAATGCGTGATCAATTATGTGTTGATAATGTATATATATTGGTGCATACTTGCATGTTTTTCCTTAAATGGATGTGTTACCTCCTATTAAAAAGTTGTATGTGATTGAACCTTGTTGATGGTTTAATTTTGGATTGGCAAATGTGTTGATGTTATATATATATATATTTAAAGTATGCTATATTGGTGCATACTTACATGTTTTTCCTTAAATGGATGTGTTACCTCCTATTAAGAAGTTGTATGTGATTGAACCTTGTTGATGATTTAATTTTGGATTGGCAAATGTGTTGATGTTATATATATATATTTAGAGTATGCTTGTTGATATGCCTCTTAACTCCCATGTGTAAATTGATATTAATAAGACTCCTTGGCTAATATATTGTGAATAATGTGAATTGATGCCTTAGATGATTTTCCAATAAATTGTATGCCTTGGAGAGTAATGTGATTCGTTGCATGCCGCTAATTGAAATGTTAAGTGTAAAATGTACCCCAAAGTGAGAGGGTGAGAAATCCTTGTGAAGCTGAGGCTAGTATATGTATTTTTGCATTCATGGCATGCATGACATATCATATCATAATGTATTGACGTATTACGGGATCTTGTGAAAAGGATCCTTGTGTGAGGGATAAATATTTAAATGATTATAAGTTGTTGCAATCACTTAACATGTTGAAATGATAGAGGTCTTGCGAGATCTTGTGAAAAGCATCCTTACGTAGGGGATAAATATTTAAATGATTATAAGTAGTTGTAATCACTTAACATGTTGAAATGATAGAGGTCTTGCGGGATCTTGTGAATGGGACCCTTGCGAGGGGACAAATATTTAAATGATTATAAGTGGTTGCGATTACTTGACATAAGGAAATTATTAAGGTCTTGCGAGATCTTGTGAATAGGACCCTTGCGAGGGGACAAATATTTAAATGATTATAAGTGATTGCGATCACTTGACATATGGAAGTATAAGGGGAGAAATATTTAAATGATTATAAAGGGAAAAAGTATGCTCACTCTCCATGTTGTCTATTTTTAGCTCTTGAGTTGTAGGGCATGACCATGGAGTGGTACTTTTTGGAAGAGATGAGGTATAGTGTGAAGAAAGAGTTGACTAGATGGCTTGGCCGACGTGCTTTTGGATTAAATGACTTGGACATATTTCTTTTGAACTTGTTGTATATGGCATATGTTTTGTATAGCTATACTATTGTTTAATGCCTTATAAGTATGATGGTAATTAGATATTGTTAACTTGACAATTTAAGATGTTGGTTGATACATTAGGATCTTTTGAAAGGAACTGGTGATCATTTTATATCATATAGTAACGTATGTATTTTGATGTCAATGATGTTGATATTGATGTGGTGGTAATGGCCTTGGTTTGTAAGTACTTGAACCTTTATTCTTTTGTGTATACATTGGCCAACTCATTTGTATATGACTATATTGACATAGAAAAGTGTGAATTTGGTAGCCATTGTGATGATAATGATGTTGTGATCATGAAAATCTGAGTTTATAAGTTAGGGAAATATTAAATCAATATGATATAACTCTATATTGATATGTGGTTTAGACAAGGCGTAATCGATTAGCGTAATCGATTACGGACATTATGGATGATGGTAATTGTTTAGTTGGTCAACGTAACAGATTAGTGTAATCGATTAACACCCTAAAAATAGATTAGCGTAATCGATTAGCACCCTGGTAACAAATAGCGTAATCGATTAGGCTAATTCTAAAATTGCATTTTCACTATTTTTGGGTACTTACCTTGTGCTTTGCTTGTGATTCTTGCCATGGTCTTGTACTCCTTGATTCTCTATGCCTTGTTCTTCATTTCTTCATCCTTGGATACTTATTGTACACCTCTTTGACATGTTTCTTTAAATCAAATGCATGTGATTTTTTACGGCCATGCTTAGAGAGTTATTGTAAGGTTGTCCCTAAAGTTTCATTAGTTTTCTCCAAGGAAATGGGAAGATTTTTCTAAAGCAAAGATATTTAGTATAAAATCCTAGCAAATGGAAAATGGTACTCAGAGATCATTTTTTGGATCATTTTTTGCAGCAATGCTTAGAAACACGCATCTCTTATTTATTGGTTTCATTTATTTGTTGTCGTTAAGTTAAATAGGAAAAACATTTCTTACGTTTGTATTTCTAACTACAAACCATGACACAAAGTTCTTGTTTATTATTAATGAATTTACTCCTTTGATAACTAGTATATTTTGTGATATTTTTATTAAGAAATTAATGGTGAAAGTTGAGTTACTCATGCTTGTTATCTCAAAAGAATTTTTACTTAGATGTGATAACAAAAAATTTCATGATTTTTATTACTCAATAACTTACAAACTCAACCAGTGATTGAATTGGTCAAGTCATTAATACGCAGTTTAGTGGTTGAGAGTGTTACTAAAGTAATACAATAAAATAATAATTTTTAATAAAATCATATTTTTCAAAAAATTGATAAATAAGGTTTAGGATTTAGGTTTTAAGGTATGTTAAGGAATAATGTTGTTTAGAGTTTTAGGACTAGGATGGTTAGGGCTTAAACACGGGGTTCCGAGTTTGATTGGGCTTTGGCAAGGGATCAGGGTACTTGTTACCTTGACTTTGAAGTTGATTTATTATCCACTTATCTATTACCAATTACAAGGTGTCAACTAGTATCTACAACTTGTAAGCTGTAACCTACTACCTACTACCTATTAACCTGCTACCTGTTACCTGCTACCTGTTACTTGTTACCTGCTACCTACAACCTGTAACCTGTAACCTACAACCTGCTACTTATTACCTACAACCTATAACCTACAACCTATAACCTATAACCTATAACCTACAACCTGCTACCTACCACTTGCAACCTGCTACTTGCTATGTACTACTTGGTACCTGTAACCTGTAACTTACAACATACAACCTATTACGTGCTACCTGTTACATGCTACCTGCTACCTACAACCTGCAACCTACAACCAGTAACTTGCAACCTACAACCTGCTACCTTCTACTTGCTACCTACTACATGTTATTTGTAACCTACTACCTGCAACCTGTAACTTCCTACCTACTACTTGTTACTTGTTGACCTGTTACCCGCTACCAGCTACCTACTACCTGCTATCTGCTATCTGCTACCTAAACGTTATCCCTAAACTTTTCATCAGATTTCTCCAAGGAAGGGGGTAGATTTTCTCCAACAATGATTTTTTTAGCCAAATTTGAAGGTCAATTTTTGTAGTTTTTTTGCGGCCATGCTAAGAAAGGCATTATAAGGTTGTCTATAAAGTTTTATTAGATTTCTCTTAGGGAATGTATAAATTTTCTCCAACGATGAGTTTTTAGCCAAATTTAAAAGCTAATATCCATGAAAAGATGACAAAATCGAGCGGTTGAATTTTTGTATTTTTTACGACCATCCTTAGAAAGACTTTGTAGGATTGTTCTTGAACTTTCTCCAACCATGAATTTTTTAACCAAATTTAAAGGCTAATGCCTATGAAAATATGACAAAATCTTGCGATTGAATTTTTGTATGATTTTTTACGGTTATTCTTAGAAAGGCATTGTAAGGTTGTCCTTGAAGTTTCATTAAATTTGTCCAAGGGAAAGGGCAAATTTTCTCCAACGATAAATTTTTAGCCAAATTTCAATGTTAATGCCCATGAAAATATGACAAAATTGAGCAGTTGAATTTTTGCATGCTTTTTTACGGCCATGTTTGAAAAGCCTTTGTAAGGTTTTCCTTAAATTTTCTTTAGATTTCACCAAGGAAAAGGGTAAATTTTTTCCAACGATGAATATTTAGCCAAATTTCAACATTAATGCTCACAAAAATATGACAAAATCGAGCAGTTAAATTTTTGCAAGCTTTTTACAGCCATGTTGAAAAAGGCTTTGTAAGGTTTTCCCTGAATTTTCTTTAGATTTCACCAAGAAAAGGGGTAAATTTTCTCCAACGATGAATATTTAGCTAAATTTAAAGGTTAATGCCCATGAAAATAACTCAAAACTGAGCGATTGATTTATTACATGTTTTTTTTTTTGCGACCACGCTTATAAAGACGTTATAACATTGTCCCTGAAATTTCATCAGATTTCTCCAATGGAAGGAGCAGATTTTCTCCACACATGAACTTTTAGCCAAATTTGAAGGCTAATACCCACGAAAATATGACAAAACTGAGCCGTTGAAATTTTCCATGATTTTTCGTCTCCACACTTTCAAAGGCATTGTAAGGTTGTCCCTAAAGTTTCATAAGATTTCTCCAACGAAAGGGGCAGACTTTCTCTAACGATTAAGTTTTAGCCAAATTTAAAGGTTAATGCCCATGAAAATATCACAAAATTGAGCTGTTAAATTTTCCCATTATTTCTCATGTCCACGCTTAGAAAGGCATTGAAAGGTTATTCCTGAAATTTCATCATATTCCTCTAAGGGAAGAGGCAGATTTTCCCCAACAATGAAGTTTTAGCAAAATTCGAAGGCTAATGCTCACGAAAATATGACAAAACTGAACGGTTAAATTTTTTTATAATTTTTTATGGCCATGCTTAGAAAGGCATTGTAAGGATGTCCCTAAAGTTTCATTAGATTTCTCGAAGGGAAGGGGTAGATTTTCTCATATGATGAATTTTTAGCTAAATTTGAAGGTTAATGCCCATGAAAAAATGACAAAACCGAGCGGTTGCGTTTTTGAATGCTTTTTTCCGACCATATTTCGAAAGGCTTTGTATGGTTATCCCTTAAGTTTCTTCAAATTTCTCCAAGGAAAAGGGTAGATATCTCTTACGATGAATTTTTAGCCAAATTTAAAGCAGCCCATGAAAATATTTTAAAATCGAATAGTTGATTTTTTGCATGTGTTTTTTTTGCGGCCATGCTTACAAAGACATTGTAACATTGTCGCTAAATCTTCATCAAATTTCTCAATTGGAAGGGGTAGATTTTTTCCAACGATGAATATTTAGCCAAATTTAAAGGCTAAAGTCCATGAAAATATGACAAAACTGACCGATTAAATTTTTGCATGATTTTTTAAGGCCATGCAAAGAAAGGCATTGTAAGGTTATCCCTGAAGTTTCATCAAATTTCTCCAATGAAAGGGGCAGATTTTCCCTACCGATTATTTTTTAGCCAAATTTGAAGGTTAATGCCCACGAAAATATGACAAAACTAAGGCGTTGTTTTTACATGCTTTTTTGTGGCCATGCTTAGAAAGGCGTTGTGAGGTTATACCTTAAATTTCATTAGATTTCTCAAAGGGAAAAGGCAGATTTTCTTCAATAATGAATTTTAACTAAAATTTGAAGGCTAATATGCCTACAGAAATATGACAAAACTGAGCTGTTAAAGCTTTGCATGTTTTTTTAGTCTATGCTTGGAAAAGCATTGTAAGGTTCTCCTAGAAGTTTCTCATATTTCTCCAGGGGAAGGGGCGAATTTTCTCCAACGATGAAATTTTAGCCAAATTTGAAGGCTAATGCCCATGAAAATATGATAAAATTAAGTGGTTGAAATTTTGCATAAGTTTTTCTGACCATGCTTAAAAAGGCACCGTAACGTTGTCCCTAAAGTTTCATCATATTTCTCCAAGGGAAGAGGCGGATTTTCTCCAACAATGAATTTTTAGCCAAAGTGGAAGACTAACCCACGAAAAAATCACAAAACCAAGCGGTTGACTTTTTGCATGCTTTTTTGCAGCCATGCTTAGAAAGGAATTGTAAGGTTGTCCCTGAAGTTTCATCAAATTTTTCTAAGGAAAAGGGCTGATTTTCTCCAATGATGAACTTTTAGCCTAAGTTAAAGGCTAGCCCATGAAAATATTACACAACTAAGCGGTTGAATTTTTGCATGTTTTTTTGCGGCCATACTTAGAAAGGAATTGCAATGTTGTCCATAAATTTTCATCAGATTTCTCCAAGGGAAGGGGCAGACGATGAATTTTTAGCTAAATTTGAAGGCAGCCTATGAAAATTTGACAAAGACGAGCGGTTTAATTTTTGCATGTTTTTTGTTGCTATGCTTAAAAAGGCATTCTAAATTTGAAGGCTTCCATGAAAATATTACAAAATTGAGTGGTTAAAATTTTGAATATTTTTTATGGTCATGCTTAGGAAGGCATTATAAGGTTGTCTCGCTAAAAAGCGTGTGAAAATTCAATCGCATAGTTTTGTCATATTTTTATAGGCATTAGCCTTTAAATTTGCTAAAAATTCATCGTTGGAGTAAATCTCGCCTTCCCTTGGTGAAATCTGAAGAAACCTCAGGGACAACCTTACAAAGCCTTTTAAAGAATGGCTGCTAAAAAGCATACAAAAATTCAACCGCTTGGTTTTGTCATCATTTCGTGGGCATTAGCCTTCAATTTTGGCTTGAAATTCATGGTTGGAGAAAATCCACCCCCTCTCTTGGAGAAATATGATGAAGCTTCAGGGAGAACTTTGAAATTCCTTTCTAAACATGGCCGTAAAAAAACATACAAAAATTCAACAGCTTGATTTTGTCATTTTTCGTGGGCATTATACCTTTAAATTTGACTAAAGATTCTTCGTTGGAGAAAATCTGCCCCTTCCCATGGGAGAAATATGATGAAACATCAGGGATAACTTTACAATGCCTTTCTAAGCATGGCAAGAAAAAATCATACAAAAATCAAACCGCTTGATTTTGTCATATTTTCGTGGGCGTTAAGCCTTCAAATTTTGTTAAAAATTCATCATTGGGAAAAATCTGTCCCTTCCTTTAGAGAAATATGATAAAACTTCAGTGACAACCTTACTATGCCTTTCTAAGTATGGATGTGAAAAATCATGGAAAAATTCAAAGAATCGGATTTGTCATATTTTCGTGAGCAATAAAAATCAAATTTGGCAAAAATTCATCGTTGGAGAAAATTTCCCCTTCCCTTGGAGAAATCTGATGAAACTTCACGGACAACCTTACAATGTCTTTCCAAGCATGGCCACAAAAAATCCTGCAAAATTTCAACCGCTCGGTTTTGTTATATTTTCATGGGAATTAGCATTCAAATTTTGCTAAAAATTCATCGTTGGAGAAAATCTACCCCTTCCCTTGGAGAAATCTGATGAAATGACATGGAAAACCTTACAATGCCTATCTAAGCATGGCCACAAAAAATAATGCAAAAATTGAACCACAAGGTTTTGTCATGTTTTTGTGGCTTCAAATTTGTCTAAAAATTCATTGTTGGATAAAATCTGCCACTTACCTTAGGGAAATCTGAAGAAACTTCAGGAGCAACGATACAATGTCTTTTTAAGCAAGACCTCAAAAAGGCATACAAAAATTCAACCACTCGATTTTGTCATATTTCCGTGGGCATTGCCTTTAAATTTGTTTAAAAGTTCATCGTTGGAGAAAACCTACCCCTTCCCTTGGAGAAATCTAAATAAACTTTAGGGACAACCTTACAATAGCTTTCTAAGCATGGCCACAAAAAATATGCAAAAACTCAAACGCACGGGCTTGTCATATTTTTGTGAGGATTAGCCTTCAAATTTGGCTAAAACTTTATCGTTGGAGAAAATTTGTCCCTTCCCTTGGAGAAAAATCAAGAATCTCCAGCAGTAAACTTACAATTCGTTTTGAAGCATGGCCATAAAAAAGCAAGCAAAAAATTTAACTGCTTGATTTTGCCATGTTTTAGGGGTATTAGCCTTCAAATTTGGCTAAAAGTTCATCGTTGGGGAAAATCTACCCCTTCCCTTGGAGAAATATGATGAAACTTTAAGGAGAACCTTACAATGCCTCTCTAAGCATTGCTGCGAAAAAGAATGCAAAAATTCAACCGCTCATTTTTGTCAAAATTTCGTGGGTACTTGCCTTCAAATTTGGCTAAAAATTCATCGTTGGAGGGAATTTACCCATTCCCTTGGGGAAAGCTGATGAAACTCTTTGACAACCTTACAATGTCTATCTAAGCATGGCCGCAAAAATACATACAAAAATACAATGTTCGATTTTGTCATATTTTCGTGGCCAATAACATTCCAATTTGGCTAAAAAATTATTGTTAAAGAAAATCTACCCATTCCATTTGAAAAATATGAGGAAACTTTAGGGATAACCTTAGAATGTCTTTCTAACCATAGCTGAAAAAATATGCAAAAATTCAACCCAAAAATTTTGTAATATTTTCATGGGCAATAACCTTTAAATTTGGCTAAAAATTCATCGTTGTAAAAAATCTTCCCCTTCCCTTGGAGAAATCTGCAAAAACTTCAGGGAAAACCTTATAATGCCTTTCTAAGCATGCTCGTAAAATAACATACAAAAATTCAACCGTTTGGTTTTGTCGTATTTTCGTGGGCATAAGCTTTCAAATTTTACTAAAAATTCACCATTGAAGTAAATCTGCCCCTTCCCTTAAAGAAATCTGATAAAACTTTAGGCACAACCTTACAATACCTTGCTAAGCATGGCCCAAAACAACATGCAAAAATTCTACCGCATGGTTTTGTCATATGTTCATTGGATTTACCTTTCAAATTTGGCTACAAATTCATCGTTGAAAAATTCGCCCCTTCCCTTGGATAAATGTGATGAAACTTTAGGAACAACCTTACAATGCCTTTCTAAGCATGGTCGCAAAAAAACATATAAAAATTCAACCGCTCAATTTTTTAATATTTTCATGGGCATTAGCCTTTAAATTGACTAACAATTCCATTGTTAGACAAAATCTGTCCTGTCTCATGGAAAAATCTGATGAAACTTAAAGGAACACTTTATAATGCCTTTCTAAGCATGGCCACAAAAAATCATGTAAAAATTTAGCCACACGGTTTTGTCATATTTCTATAGGTATTAGCCTTCAAATATGACTACAAATTCATTGTTGAAGAAAATCCGCCCCTTCCCTTGGTGAAATCTGATGAAACTTCAGGGATATCCTTGCAATGCCTTTCTAAGCATGGCCGCAAATAAGCATGTAAAAATACAACCGCTCAGTTTTTTCATATTTTCGTTAACATTCAAATTTGGGTAAAAATTCATCATTGTGGAAAATTTGCTCTTTCCCTTAGAGAAGTATGATAAAACTTTAGGGACAATGTTACAATGACTTTCTACGCATGGCTGCAAAAAATTAGGCAAATATTCAACTGCTCAATTTTGTCATATTTTCGTGGGCATTAACCTTTCAAATTTGGCTAAAAATTCATTGTTGGAAAAAATTTGTCCCTTCTTTAGAGAAAAATGATAAACTTTAGGGACAACGTTACAATGCCTTTCTAAGCATGGCTAAAAAAAAGCATGCAAAAATTTATTCGCTCGATTTTATCATATTTTTATGGGCATTAGCCTTCAAATTTGGCTAAAAATTCATCGTTGGAGAGAATTTATCCCTTCCCTTAGTGAAATCTAATGAAACTCCAAGGACAACCTTACAAAGCCTTTCTAAGCATCACCACAAAAATACATGCCAAAATACAACCGTGTGGTTTTGTCATATTTTCATGGGCATTAACCTTCAAATTTGGCTAAAAAATTATCGACGGAGAAAATCTGCCCCTTCCCTTAGAGAAATCTGATGAAACTTCAGGAACAATCCTACAATGTCTTTCTAAGCATGGCCGCCAAAAAGCATGTAAAAATTCAACCGCTCAATTTTGTCATATTTTCATGGGCTTTAATGCCTTTAAATTTGGCTAAAATTTCATCGTCGGAGAAAATATGCTGCTTCCCTTAGAGAAATCTAATGAAACTTTAGGGACAACCTTATCATGCCTTTCTAACCATGGTCGCAAAACAACATGCAAAAATTTAACCGCACGGTTTTGTCATATTTTCATGTTCAAATTTGGCTAAAAAATCATCGTTGAAGAAAATTTGCCTATTTCCCTTCGAGAAATATGATGAAACTTTAGTGAGAACCTTAAAATTCCTTTTTAAGCATCACCGTAAAAACTTAAGCAAAAATTCAACCGCTCAATTTTATTTTATTTTCATGGGCATAAGCCTTGAAATTTGGCTAAAAATTCATCGTTGGAGAAAACCTGTCACTTTCCATGGAGAAATCTAAAAAAATTTCAAGGACATCCGTACAATGTCTTTCTAAGCATGTCTGTAAAAAAGCATGCGAAAATTCAACCGCTCGGCTTTGTCATATTTTCGTGGGCGGCCTTCAAATTTGTCTAACAATTCATCATTGGAGAAAATCTTCCAATTCCTTTGGATAAATCAGATGAAACTTCAGGGATAGCCTTTGAATTCTTTTCTAAGCATGGCTATAAAAAATCATGTAAAAATTAAAACTCAAGGTTTCATCATATTTTAGTACGCATTAGCCTTCAAATTTGCCTAAAAATTCATGGTTGGGGAAAATTTACCCTTCCCATGCCTTTCTAAGCACGATCGTAAAAAAATCAGGCAAATATTTAAACTCTCTGTTTTGTCTTCTTTTCATGGGCATTAGCCTTCAAATTTGGTTAAAAATTCATCGTTGGAGAAAATTTGACCCTTCCTTTAGAGAAATATTATGAAACTTTTGGGAGAATCATACAATGCCTTTCTAAGCATTGTAGCAAAGAAGCATGCAAAAATATAACTACTTTATTTTGTCATATTTTCTTAGGTATTAGCCTTCAAATTTGGCTAAAAACTCATCGTTAGAGAGAATTTGCCCCTTCCCTTGGTGAAATCTGATGAAACTCTACCAGTAACCTTACAATTCATTTCTAAGCATTCCCCTTCCCTTAGAGAAATTTGAAGAAACTTCAGGGACAACCTTACAAAACCTTTCTAAGCATGGTCATAAAAAAGCATGCATAAATTCAATCGCTGGCTTTTGTCATATTTTCATGGGTATTAGCCTTCAAATTTTGTTAATAATTCATCTTTGGAGAAAATCTGCCTCTTCCCCATGGAGAAATCTAATGAATCTTCAAGTACAACCTTCCAAATCCTTTCTAAGGAAGGCCGTAAAAAAGCATGCAAAAGATCAATCGCATGGTTTTGTCATATTTTTATAGGCATTAGCTTTTAAATTTGTCTAAAAATTCATCGTTGGAGAAAATCTGCCCTTTCCCTAGGAGAAATCTGAAGAAACTTCAGGGACAACCTTATAACGTATTTTTAAGCATGGGAGCAAAAAAGCATGCAAAAATTCAACCACTTTGTTCTATCATATTTGCATAGGCATTAGCCTTTAAATTTGGCTAAAAATTCATCTTTGGAGGAAATCTGCCGATTCCATTGGAGAAATCTGTTGAAACTTTAGGGACAACCTTACAATTCCTTCCTAAGCATAGCCGTAACAAATCATGAAAAAATTCAATTGCTCGACTTTAACATATTTTGGTTGGCATTATCCTTCAAATTTGGCTAAGACTTCCTCGTTGGAGAAATTCTGCCCTTTCTCGTGGAGAAATATGATGAAGCTTCAGCCACAACCTTACAATGCCTTTCTAAGCATGGCCATAAAAATTCAACCGCTTGGTTTTGTCCTATTTTCGTAGGCATTAGTGTTCTAATTTGGCTAAAAAATCATCGTGTGAGAAAATCTGCCCCTTCTCTAGGAGAAATCTGAAGAAACTTCAGGGATAACCTTACAACGCATTTCTAAGCATTGAAGCAAAAAAGCATGCAAAAATTCAATCGCTTTGTTCTGTCATATTTTCATGGGCATTAGCCTTCAAATTTGACTAAAAATTCATCTTTGGAGAAAATCTGCCCCTTCCCTATGGGGAAATCTAATGAATCTCTAGGAACAACCTTACAAAGTCTTTTCTAAGCAAGGCCATAAAAAATCATTCAAATAATAAACCGCACGGTTTTGTCCTAATTTTGTGGGTATTGCCCTTCAACTTTGGCTATAAATGGTTGGAGAAAATCTGCCCCTTCCCTAGGAGAAATCTAAAGAAACTTCAGGGATAACCTTACAACGTATTTCTAAGCATTGAAGTAAAAAAGCATGCAAAAATTCAACCACTTTGTTCTATCATATTTTTATGGGCATTATTAGCCTTCAAATTTGGCTAAAAATTCATCTTTGGAGAAAATTTGCCCCTTCCATTAAAGAAATTTGTTGAAACTTTAGGGACAACCTTACAATTCCTTTCTAAGCATGGCCGTAAAAAATCATGAAAAAATTCAATTGCTCGACTTTAACATATTTTGGTGGGGATTAGCCTTCAAATTTTGCTAAGACTTCCTCGTTGGAGAAATTCTGCCCCTTTCCTTGGAGAAATATGATGGAGCTTCAGCCACAACCTTAAAATGCCTTTCTAAGCATGGCCGCAACAATTCAACCGCTTAGTTTAGTCATATTTTCGTAGGCATTAGTGTTCTAATTTGGCTAAAAAATCATCGTGTGAGAAAATCTGCCCCTTCCCTAGGAGAAATTTAAAGAAACTTCAGAGACAACCTTACAAAGTCTTTCTAAGCATCGCCGTAAACAATCATTTGAATGATCAATCGCACTTTTTTGTCATATTTTCATAAGTATTAGCCTTCAAATTTGGCTAAAAATTCATCCTTAGAGAAAATCTACCCCTTCCCTATAGAGAAATCTAATGAATCTTTAGGAACAACCTTACAAAGTCTTTTCAAAGCAAGGCCGCAAAAAATCATTCAAATGATAAACCGCACGGTTTTGTCTTAATTTTATGTGCATTACCCTTCAAATTTGGCTACAAATTCATCGTTGGAAAAAATATGTCGTTTTCTTAGGAGAAATCTGACGAAACTTTAGAGACAACCTTACAAAACCTTTCTAAGCATGGCAAAAAAAACATGCAAAAATTTAATCGCTGGGTTTTGTCATATTTTCGTAGGCATAAGGCCTTCAAATTTTGCTAAAATATATCATAGGAGAAAATTTGCCCCTTCCCCATGGAGAAATCTAATGAATCTTTATGGACAACCTTACAAAGACTTTTCTAAACAAGGCCGTAAAAAATCATTCAAATGATAAACCACATGGTTTTGTCATAATTGT
This sequence comes from Clitoria ternatea, assembly GCA_037962975.1. NCBI lineage: Eukaryota > Viridiplantae > Streptophyta > Magnoliopsida > Fabales > Fabaceae > Clitoria > Clitoria ternatea. Next base: position 218,366,333 of record CM075671.1, on the reverse strand, counting down.
GTGGGGATTACCCTTCAAATATGGCTACAAATTCATTGTTGGAGAAAATCTACCCTTTCCTTAGGAGTAATCAAAAGAAACTTCAGAGACAACCTTACAATGTCTTTCTAAGCATGGGTGAAAAAAGTAAGCAAAAATTCAATCACTTGGTTTTGTCATATTTTTGTGGGCATTAGCCTTCAAATTTGACTAAAAATTCATTATTGGAGAGAATTTACCTCTTCCCTTGGTGAAATCTAACCTTACAATTCAATTCTAAGCATGGCCCTAAAAAAGCATGCGAAAATTCAACAGCTCGGTTTTGTTATATTTTCATGGGTTGCGTGAAAGTAGGATACTCAAAATTCATGAATCCAAAAGTTTTATAAAGCTCTCTTGATGAAAAAAATATGAATGAAAGATACCGCTGAATTGAATTGGATCCATGAATCTAAGAAATAACGAGAATTCTTAATCTCTCTCAATTCAAAAATCCAAGATTTGAATTGATGTCCTTTTTACCCTTTAAATTCAGCTAAAAATTTATCGTTGGAAAAAATTTGTCCCTTCCCTTGGAGAATTCTAAACAAACTTCAGGAACAACCTACCAAAACCTTTCTACGCATGGCCACAACAGAGCATGCAAAAATTGAATCGCTGGATTTTGTTATATTTTCGTGGGCACTAGCCTTCAAATTTTGCTAATAATTCATCGTTGGAGAAATCTAATGAATCTTTAGGGACAATCTTAGAAAGCCTTTCTAAGCATGGTCGTAAAAAAGCATGCAAAAGATCAACCGCATAGTTTTCTCATATTTTCTTGGCCATTAGCTTTCAAATTTGGCTAAAAATTCATCGTTGGAAATAATTTGCCCTTTCTCTAGGAGTAATCTGAAGAAACTTCAGGGAAAACCTTACAACGTATTTCTAAGCATGGGAGCAAAAAAATGCAAAAAATTAACCGCTTAGTTCTGTCATATTTTTATGGGCATTTGCCTTTAAATTTGGCTAAAAATTCATGTTTGGAGAAAATTTTCCCCTACCATTGAAGAAATCTATTGAAACTTTAGGGACAACCTTACAAAGCCTTTCTAAGCATGTCCATAAAAAGTCTGAAAATATTCAATCGCTCGATTTTGTCACATTTTTATGGGCATTAGCCTTCAAATTTGGCTAAGACTTCCTCGTTGGAGAAATTCTTCCCCTTTCTTTGGAGAAATATGATGAAGCTTCAGGGACAACCTTACAATGCCTTTCTAAGCATGCCTGCAAAAAATCATGTAAAAATTCAATTGTTTGGTTTTTCATATTTTCGTAGGCATTAGCGTTCAAATTTGGCTAAAAACTCATCGTGTGAGAAAATCTGCCCTTTCCCTAGGAGAAATTTGAAGAAACTTTAGGCATAACCTTACAAAGCCTTTCTAAGAATGGCCACAAAAAATCATTCAAATGATCAATCGCATGGTTTTGACATATTTTCGTTGGCATTAGCCTTCAAATTTGGCTAAAAATTCATCGTTGGAGAAAATGTGCCCCTTCCCCATGAAGAAATCTAGTGAATTTTTAGGGAAAACGTAACAAAGTCTTTTCTAAACAAGGCCGCAAAAAATCATCCATATGATAAACCACACGGTTTTGTCATAATTTCGTGGGCTTCATGTTTGGCTACAAATTCATCATTGGAGAAAATCTGCCTTTTCCCTAGGGGAAATCTGAAGAAACTTCAGAGACAACTTTACAATCTCTTTCTAAGCATGGGTGAAAAAAAGCATGCAAAAATTCAACCGCTTGGTTTTGTCATAGTTTTATGGGCATTAGCCTTCAAATTTTGCTAAAAATTCATCATTGAGGAAAATATACCCCTTCCTGTGGAGCAATATGATAAAACTTTAGGGACAACCTTACGAAGCCTTTCTAAGCATGGCTGCAAAAATACAACCGCTCAATTTTGTCATATTTTTGTGGGCATTATCATTGGAGAAAATCTATCACTTCCCTTGGAGAAATCTGACTAAACATCAAAAACAACCTTACCATGCCTTTCTAAGCATGGACGCCAAAAAACAAGCAAAAATTCAACCACTCGGTTTTATCATATTTTCGTGAATGCCTTTAAATTTGGCTAAAAATTCATCGTTGGAGAAAATTTGTCTCTTCCCTTGGAGAAATATGATGAAACTTTAGGGAGAACCTTAAAATGCCTTTTAACGCATGACCATAAAAAATCATTTAACTGCTCAATTTTGTCATATTTTCATAGGCGCACCTTTAAATTTGGCTAAACATTTATCGTTGGAGAAAATTTACCTATTCCCTTGGGGAAATCTAAAGAAACTTCAGGCACAACCTTAAAAAGCCTTTCTAAACATGCCCACAAAAAAGTATGCAAAAATTCAATCGCTGGGCTTTTTCATATTTTTATGGCCATTAGACTTCAAATTTGGCTAAATTCAATCGGTGGAAAGAATCTACCCCTTCCCCATGGAGAAATCTAATGAATCTTCAAGGACAACCTTACAAAGCCTTTCTAAACATGGTCGTAAACAAGCATGCAAAACATCAACCCCACGGTTTTGTCATATTTTCATGGGCATTAGCCTTTAAATTTGGCTAAAAATTCATCGTTGAAGAAAATTTGCCCCTTCCCTAGGAGAAATCTAGAGAAACTTCAGCGACAACCTTACAATGCATTTTGAAGCATGGGAGCGAAAAAGCTTGCAAAAATTCAACCGCTTGGTTTTGTCGTATTTTCATGGGCAAATAAACTTCAAATTTGGCTAAAAATTCATCGTTAGAGAGAATCTGCCCCTTCCCTTGGAGAAATATGACAAAAATTTAGGGACCACCATATAATGCATTTCTAAGCTTGGTAGCAAAATATCATACAAACATTCCACCGCTCGATTTTGTCATATTTTGTGGGTTTGGCTAAGACTTCCTCGTTGGAGAAAATCTACCCCTTCCCTTAGAGAAAATCTGCCGCTCGATGAAGCTTTAAGGACAACCTTACAATGCCTTTTTAAGTATGGCCGTAAAAAATATATAAAAATTTAACCACTTGGTTTTGTCATATTTTCATGAGCATTAGCCATCAAAATTGCCTAAAAATTCATAGTGCGAGAAAATCTACCCTTTCCCTGGGAGAAATCTGAAGAAACTTCGAGGATAACCATACAATGTCTGCTTAAGCATGGGCGTAAAAAAGAATGCAAAAATTCAACCGCTTGATTTTGTCATATTTTTCTAGGCTAGCCTTTCGATTTGGCTAAAAATTCATCATTGGAGAAAATTTATCCCTTCCTTTAGAGAAATATGATAAAACTTTTGGGAGAACCATACAATTCCTTTCTAAGCGTGGCAACAAAAAAGCGTGTAAAAATTCAACCGCTTTAATGAGGACAAGCTAAGGGAGGATCCTCACTCCATCCTAGACAAAGGACTAGAGGCTTACAAGGGTCCCCTCACAAGGGCCAAATCCAAGAAAGCTAAAGAGAGCATCCATAAAGCCTTGTCATCCTTCCTCTCTTTGCTTAGTGGGCCCAAGCCCAAGGGAGACACCATAAGGATCTATATGCTTTCATCTTGTAACATAGGTCATAGTTAGATTCTCTAGACATTTAGGTTTTATTTGGACCTTGCTAGGTCAATTAGGCCATTTTAGGGCCACGTACTTTCACTTTGGGCCATGTATAGGCCATGTTCTCTCTTTTTGTACTATTGGGCCTTGGATCCATCACCCAAGCTCATTTCTCCACCCCTTGGCTGAATTACTAGAGAGGCTATATAAGGGAGCTCTCCTTTGTAATTTTACACAATAATGATCATTTTGAGATTTTTCACATTGAGTGTAAATTTCTAGAGTGAGAAGCTCCTCCTTCTCTCTAGAATTAAGTTCTCTAGAGCAAGCTCTTATCCAAGAGGATCCTCTCCATCTTGGTGGTGAGATTATGTAGTTATCTTCCCTAAGAAAATGGCCTCCCATCTTCACCTTCCATTCCTCCCTTCCTTTCCCTCCATCTTATCCAATTCCCTTCACTTCCTCTTTTCTCTTCCATCCACTTTTCATCTATCTCCTTAGTGTTTTCCCTTTGTGTTTGTTGGTTCAATATTGAAGAAAGAATTCAGCCCTTGATTTGAAGGAAGAACAAGGAAAGGAGCCAAGATCCATCCCTCTCAAAGGAGACTAGAAGAAGCTCTTACATTATTTGGTATCATTTGAGCCTAGGAGGTTCTTTTCTTACTTCTTCTTCCTTTAGCATTCGGTTTTGAGTTTCTTTTGCTGGCTGGTTGTGTAATTTTATTTCATGTACTTGTCTTGTTGATGCCATGATATGATAGAAAATCCATAAAAAGTTGTTTCTTTAAAGTTTTATGTTAGTTCTTCTTGTTCTTTCAATTTTTGGCATATTGATCTTTCAATTTTGGTTTGGTTAATCTTGTCTTGTTTAGGACTTCAAAAATTCAGATTTGGCACATAGTTATTTCAGTTGTGAAGTTGTTAGTGTGGTAGTTACATGTTTGTTAGGTAGTTAGAGCCAAACTAGGTGTGTTGTGCCACTGTTGGAACCTTTTCTATGTTCTAGTAAATTGTTTTGATCCACCTTATCAAGTTCAATCCGTGTGTGAAGAGTGACCTAATCATCTTTAGGAACTCTTCTAAAGGCTCCAAATCCATTGTGTTAGGAGACCTTGATTTTCGGTTCTCTAAAAGGTAGCTCATCATTAAGTGTGTTAGAAATCTACTCTTAGTTTTGAATCTAGGTTTAATTTTTATTTTGAATGCACTATTATGTCATCTTTAATTCGATTTCATATTGTTTGCATAAAAGAAAATTGGTGGAAGTAGGTTGTATTCTCCCCTTAAGCAAATGAGTAAACATTGAACTTGTGTAGCTAGTTTTGGGTTTCAGTTTTGGGAGCTAAAACTTGGAAAAAGTATCATACAAAAACAAGAGACAAAAGATAAAAAGAAAAAAGAAAAGGTACAAAAGAAAAAGGAAAGCAAAACCCTCACAACTCAAAATTCAAAAAGGGTGTAAAAAGAAAGTGTGGAAAGTAGACCTCTTTAACAAATTTTGTGAAGTTTAAGCACCAAACCAAATACAATTTTTTCGAAACCTAAAGTCATATGCTAGTTGATACCTTACACTTGTTTCAATTACATTTGCTTGCTTAATTGTGCAACTCTAGTGTTCTAGGTTTAAGTTTCCTTCCTTTATTCCTTGCATAATATTTTTTACTTGCTTGTCTTGTTTTGTCCAAACTTTGTCAAATCTGAATCTTTCTTGTGTAGCTTTATTTTTTTTGAGCTTTTCTTGTTTTAGTATTGTCATAATCAAAAATCCAAAAAGACTTCCATTTGAGTAGCTTTTCTTTCTTCAACATTTTTAGTTTGTCTTTTATTCCTTCTTAAGTTTTGTCTTTGAGTTGTCTTCCTTTCATAATTCCTTTGGTAATTCCCTTATCTACATCATTGAGGGTAGCATCTTGAGGATACTTGAGATAAGAGTTCAATTGCTTTGGTAGACTTGAGACTAAAGAGTGAGGGTAAGGATTGTGAGAAGAAACTTGAGAGAGACACTTGAGAGGTTTAAAATTTTGTCTTGCCTTTTGCTAACCTAAAATTTCATTAGAGATTTTGTCTTGGCATTATTTTGTAGGTGAGGTGAAGCTTCTACAAATTCATGTGAAGAAAAGTGAAGACCTTGTAAAGGAAGCAAAAGCCTTGTAACATTAGACACTTAGGAAAATTTGTGAATTCTTTGGTTTTGTGTAGTAGGTTTTTGTCTTGTATTTTGGACACCCATTGGACTTTGGACACTATAAATTTTTCAATTCCCATTGGTAATTTCGGCTAGCTTGTAGTAGCATATGCATTTGATTGTTTATTAATTAATTAGTTGGTTAAAACTAGAAGTAGTTAGTTAGTTGTTGGTCTTAACTAGAATTTGTTAGTTAGTTGCTTGTCTTGACTATGTTGGTTAATTAGGTAGTAGTTAGAAATATAATGAAACTTTCGGGACAATCTTACAATGCCTTTCTAAGCATGGCCATAAAAAAAATACAAAAATACATCTGCTTAGTTTTGTCATATTTTCGTGGGCATTATTAACCTTCAAATCTGGTTAATAAATAATCGTTGGAGAAAATCTGCCCCTTCCATTGTAGAAATTTGACGAAACTTCAGGAACGACCTTACAATGCATTTCAAAGCATGGCCGCCAAAAAACATGCAAAAATTCAATCGCTCGGTGTTGTCATATTTCCGTGGGTATTAGCCTTCAAATTTGGCTAAAAATTCATAGTTAAAGAAAATATGCCCCTTTCCTTGGAGAAATCTGATGAAACTTTAGGGACAACTTTATAATACCTTTCTAAACATGACCGTAAAAATTCAACCGCACGGTTTTTTAATATTTTTGTCGGCAATAGCCTTTAAATTTGGATAAAAAATCATCTTTGGTAAGAATTTGTCTTTTCCCTAAGAGAAATATGATGAAACTTCAAGGACAACCTTCCAATGCTTTTCCAAGCATGGCCACAAGAAAGCATACAAAAATTTAGCCGCTCAGTTTTGTCATATTTTCGTGGGCAACAGTCATCACATTTTGCCAAAAATTTATTGTTGGAGAAAATCTGCCCCCTCCCGTTAGAGAAATCTGATGACTCTTCGGGGACAACCATACAATGCCTTTCTAAGCATAGCCGTAAAAAAGTTTTCAAAAATTCAACCCCTCAGTTTTGTCATATTTTCGTAGGCATTAGCCTTCAAATTTGGCTAAAAATTCAATGTTGGGGAAAATCTGCCGCTTCCCTCAGAGAAATAAAATAAAACTATAGGGACAATTTTATAATGCCTTTTTAAGCATAGCCGCAAAAATACATGTAAAAACACAACCGCTCGGTGTTGTCATATTTTCGTGGGCATTTAACCTTTAAATTTAGCTAAAAATTCATAGTTGGAGAAAATATACCCCTTCCCTTGGAGAAATCTGATGAAACTTTAGGGACAACCTTATAATTCCTTTCTAAGCATGGCCAAAAAAAATCATGTAAAAATTCAACCACATGGTTTTGTAATATTTTCATGGGCAATAGCCTTAAAATTTGGCTAAAAATTCATTATTGGCGAAAATTTGTCCCTTCCCTTAGAGAAATATGATGAAACTTTAGGAACAACCTTTCAATGGCTTTCCAAGCATGGCCGCAAAAATTCAGTCACTCAATTTTGTCATATTTTCATGAGCAACAGCCGTCAAATTTGGCCAAAAATTCATCGTTGGAGAAAATCTGCCTCTTCCCCTTGTTGAAATCTGATGACTCTTCAGGGACAACCATACAAGGCCTTTCTATGCATAGCCACCAAAAAGCATTCAAAAATTCAACCCCTCGGTTTTGTCATACTTTCGTGGGCATTAGCCTTCAAATTTGGCTAAAAATTCATTGTTGGAGAAAATTTATCCCTTCCTTTAGAGAAATAGGATGAAACTTTAGAGACAACCTTACAATGCCTTTCTAAGTATATTCGTAAAAAGTCATGCAAAAATTCAACTGTTCGGTTTTGTATATTTTCGTAGGCATTAGCCTTCAAATTTGGCCAAAAAATCATCATTAAAGAAAATCTACCCCTTCTCTTGGAGAAATCTGATGAAACTTTAGGGACAACCTTACAATGCCTTTCTAAGTATGCCCACAAAAAATCATGCAAAAACTTAACCGCACAGTTTTGTAATATTTTCGTGAGCTAGAAATTCATCATTGTAGAAAATCCTCCCATTCCCTTGGAGAAATCTGAAGAAACTTCATGGAAAACCTTACAATGTATTTCTAAGCATGGTCGCAAAATAGACCACAAAAATTCAATCGCTTGATTTTGTCATATTTTTATAGGCAATAGCCTTCAAATTTTGATAAAAAATCACCGTTGGAGAAAATCAGCCCCTTCCCTTAGAGAAATCTGATGAAACTTCAAGGACAACCTTACAATGCCTTTCTAAGCATAGCCGCAAAACAACATGCAAAAATTCAACCCCATGATTTTATCATATGTTTATGGGAATTAGCTTTCAAATTTAGCTACAAATTCAACGTTGAAGAAAATTCGCCCCTTCCCTTGGAGAAATATGATGAAACTTCAAGAACAACCTTACAATGTCTTTCTAAGCATAGCCGTAAAAAAACATACAACAATTCAATCGTTCGAATTTGTCATATTTTCATGAGCATTAGCCTTCAAATTGGCTAAAAATTTTATTGTTGGACAAAATTTGTCCCTTCCATGGAGAAGTCTGCTGAAACTTAAAGGACAACTTTACAATGTCTTGCTAAGCATGATCGTAAAAAAGCATGCAAAAATTCAACCGCACGGTTTTGTTATATTTCTGTGGGCATTAGCCTTCAATATGGCTACAAATTCATCGTTGGAGAAAATCCGCACCTTCCCTTGGTGAAATCTGATGAAACTTCAATGATAACCTTACAATGCTTTTCTAAGCATGGCCGCAAATAAACATGCAAAAATACAGCTGCTCGATTTTGTCATATTTTCATGGACATTAACATTCAAATTTGGCTAAAAATCATCCTTAGAGAAAATTTGTCCCTTCCCTTGGAGAAATTTGATGAAACTTAAAAGATAGCCTTAAAAAGCCTTTCTTAATATGGCCGTAAAAAAGCTTTCAAAAATTTAACCGTTTAGTTTTGTCATATTTTCGGGGGCATTAGCCTTCAAGTTTGGCTAAAAATTCATCGTTGGAGAAAATCTTCCCTTTCCCTTCAGAGAAATCTGATGAATCTTCAGGGACAACCTTACAATGTCTTTCTAAGCATAGCCACAAAAAAGCATCCAAAAATTCAACCCCTCAGTTTTGTCATATTTTCGTGGGCATTAGCCTTCAAATTTGGCTAAAAGTTTATCATTGGAGAAAATTTACCCCTTTCCTAAGAGAAATCTGAAACACTTCAGAGATAACCTTCGAATGCCTTTCTAAGCATGACCACAAAAAAGCGTGCAAAAATTCAACCGTACGATTTTGTCATATTTTTATGGGCTACCTCTAAATTTGACTAATAATTCATCGTTGGAGAAAATTTGCCCATTCCCTTGCAGAAATATGAAGAAACTTCTGGGACAACCTTACAATGTCTTTCTAAGCAAGGCCATAAAAAAGCATGCAAAAAGTCAACTGCTTGGTTATGTAATATTTTCTTTGGCACTAGCCTTAAAATTTGGCTAAAAATTCATCGTTATAGAAATATGGTCAAACTTTAGGGAGAACCTTACAATTCCTTTCTAAGCATGGGCGCAAACTGGAGACTAAAAGTCTAGACGAGCGTACTTAAATCAGACTCTTCTTGAGCGTTTTTCTAGGATTAGACTTTTCACGGGACGAGCATGTATACAAGCTGTTTTTGATCCCAGGAAATCTTGTTTTGAAATAAATTGCATGGCTCAAAGTAGACTGTTTATTAGTGGACTCTTTATTTCATTTATTACCTGTGCATCAAAGATTTGTATCCTAAAACACTTAATTGAATAGTTTAGATAACACGTAGACAAAGTTTATTTAATTGAATGCCTTGATGTGTGTTATTAACAAATCTTGGGGTCTAGTAATTAACCAATGGTTAAAATTTTTTAGAAACCAGACTTCTTTCTAACAATATCTCCCTATTTGTTGATAGCAAACATCAAGTCTTTTATTTAAATAAAGTTTGTGATAAGCGAAGCATATTAGAGAGAGACCAACACATTTTTAGATACATAGCATCAGATCATTTTATTAGAATACAATATACATTGATATTGTAGCAGATTTCAGACAAGATTAAAGTTTATATAACTGTTGATTTTAAAGAGATAGCCAAAGCAGATAAGTAATCAAAGCAAACTTGACTTAAAAGAGATCAAAGTAGTTATGCAAACTAGACTTTTAATGATCAGAGCATATTTATCTAAAATATTTTTAAAGCAATATAAGTCAAAAATAGATTCTTCATTAAATACAAGTAATTTGTACAAAACTTCAAAATAAGATTATAAAAATTTAACTTTACTCCCCCTAAAAAGAATATATACTCAACCCATAAAAAACTTGTACTTTACTCCCCCTTTTGATATCAACAAAAGATGGGACATCATAGAGCCAACTGGAGACCATGGGCTGAACTGTTAAGAATGAGGGCTGAGGTATACTTAGAAACAATAAGAAGATGACCACACTATACATATAAAATATTAGGAAGGAAATGAAAATAACAGATGGAGAGTTGGGAACGATGGGAAGGTCTTGACAAGCGAAGACATTGGTTTTGAACACAACATCGATGTTTCTAGAAAAGGCTCAAATGGAAGTGTTAGGAGTATTTTCTTGGTAGGAGTACTCGTTAGTCTTTCCAAGCTGCCACAAATGATAGTTCTATAAAGCACAAGTATGATCTTCATTAGGTTCTGGAGCAGACAAAATGCTCTTTAGAGAATCCTTAGAGAGCTCCTTACGTATGGGCTAATACCAGGTTTCCTTGAAGTAGACAGACCTAGGTGAGACTAGCTTCTTCAATCGACCCTTTTTGATCCAGACCTTAGGGCACTGACGGTCTAGGGCGATGAGGATCTTCTTTCCTGGCATGGACATACAAGGATGAACGTTGTGATGATACTGACCCTGTTGCATGTCAAAATGAATCTTCCTTTGTTTTTCCCGGATGGCATAAATCATAACACGGTCTGATACAGAGGTCAAGGAGATACTCTGTATAATGGCTTCTAAGGGCATGAGAGGTGGAAAGTTAGGGACATTGGGAAACACATGGATTTTATTTAGGTCAAAACTAGGAGAGTTTATGATGGCTTGGTTAGGTGGGTACTCATAATCGATATCATCTTTATCAAGCATGGGTCTGGTGTTGGTGAAAGGTTTTAAGCCAGGTGTGATCAAAGAAATAGGGATGCTGCTAGTTGGTTGGGAGTGAGGGCTGATAGAGAAAACACGTCTAGGTATAGAGGTAGAGGGTTCAAGGGCTTGTGTTTGGGCTGGTCTAGATTAAGGTATAGATGTCTGGGGTGTAAGAATATCAGAGGAGAATGAAGTATGAGAAGAGAGGGATTCATACTTGCTAGATATACCATCAGACTTTATTTTCTCTTTCAGTTCTTCCTTCTTTTCCTTTTTCTCTTCCTTCTTCTTCTTCTTTACCTTCTATTCCAAGTACTTGTCATGCTGATTATAGTACTCATTGAATTAGTCTTTAGCAGTCCAACCAGAGACCTTGACTAATGGATACATGTCCATGAAAAACTTAACAAAAACTTTAAATCTTTTAGAGGAAGGCCTCTTTTGACAAGGCTTGGTCTAGTCAACTTTAAGAGGAGATAGAGCTGGAAAAGAAAGTGCTAAAGCTTACTACTTCATCCAATGACCAATAATGACTTGATCATTTGGGTCTGGTAACTTGCTAGGAACATTAGTAACCATGGGGTCTGGTACTGAGTTCTTTGTTGGAGAGGGAGAAGTAGGCTGAGGCTTTTCCTTGATCGGAGAAGCAGACTTCTCACGCTCAACCTTGTCTTTCTTGCAAGTCATTCCCTTCTTTATTGTAGGCTCACCAATTTAGGTTCCTGAACAAGCTTCCTTTTAGAAGCAGTCTTGAGCACTTCAAGAACTAGAGCAGTCTTCTTTTACTTTACCTCTACATGAACAAACTTCTTCTTTACAGTAGGTATCTCAGTCTACCTTTCCATGGTCAGATCTAGGAGGGGAGAGAAGGTGGGTAGCTTACTCACCAAGGATATACTCTAAGTCATATCTCCAACACTCTAGGTTAGGACGTTTTCTAGAGCAAAGATCGTCATTAACACAACAGAGTATGGGATTTTCTTCTATTTTTTCCCAACAGAAGAAAACAAGTCATGATAATGTTAGCCAGACTTACCTTTTCCTTTACCATCATGCGGTACATGTAGAAATGGTCCAACTTTGATACTGTCTTTTGCACTCTTCCTTGGGCAAAAGACTTGTTTCATCAGAAGGTTAAGCATCTTCACCTTTGGCAGCAGACACCCAGAAGTCATCTTGGCAGGATGCGTTTTACCATACAAAACCTTATTCATCTCTAAGGCAGAGACCATTGTGACTTTAAAATCCTTCATGTACATTGTTCCACCTAGTGCACATTCACAAATGGTAGAAATAACATCTTTAGAGATTTCAATAGCGTTTCCCTTAAGGCTTCAAATTGATGATAAATTTAGACTTATCCACTATAACCGTCCTCCAAAATTCTAGAACCAAAGAGGGAGAGAAAGGTTCCCTATCCACACAGAACTTCGTCCATCTAATTCCTTCAAGTTCTACAGTTACATCTCTTTCATCCATCTTATGTTGCACAGGATGGAAGTAGGCGGACTCTACGATGTCAGCAACTCTAAAATCAATAGCCATTTGAGCAAATTGAAAGATTGAAGGAGATGAAGATGATAGGGTGTTAGGGTTTTAGGAAAAGAGGGCTTTTCATAAAAACAAAGAGAACAAAGAGAGAGGTAAAACACGAAAGGTTGTAGAAAGGGAAAATGATGTGAAAGGACACATATTTAAAAGGCAACAACTGTACCAAAAAGAGGAGAGAGAAAATGGTTCAAATACAGTTTTGTGAAAACACTAACTTTGCCACGTGGTAATGTCTTAAAGTTAATGACAATAAAACATGAAAAGATTCAGATTAAAAGCAATTCCAGTTGGTTTTACTTCTCAGTGTTAAGAAAAGGAGACTTTTATAGGTTAAGTCATGCATAATAAACAAACATACAAATATGTACCCAGACGTAGACTTATCATGCATACTTTCAAACTTTTAAAAACATTCACCAGACATATACATAAGGCAAACTCATTCAAGCAATATTTCTCAAATTTATAGTGCTTGATAAACACAAACCTGGCCTCAGCTAAAGGCTTTATGAAGATCTCTATCCATCGGTGGTCTGTGTCCACAAACTTCATGTTAAGAATTCCCTTTTGCATATAGTCTCTGATGAAATGATATTTCACCTCCATGTGCTTAGCTTTGGAATGTTGAATGGAATTCTTGGACAAGTTAATCGCACTTATGTTATTACAGAACACTGGGATCTCTTCTTCCTTGATGAAGTAGTCCTCAAGCTGATACTTCATCCAAAGAAGTTGAGAGCAGTAACTTTCCATGGACATGTATTCAGCCTTTGTTGCTGAGAATACAATTGAGTATTGCCTTTTACTTTCTTAAGAGATCAGAGTCTTCCATGGAAAGTGGCATTCTCCACTTGTTCTTTTTCTATCTACTTTATCTCTTGTAAAATCTGCATCACAATAACCAGACAAAGAAAATGAGTCTGTCCTTTATAGAACAGCCTAAGGTTAGTGGTGCTGATTGATATCTTGCACACATACACACATTAAACATTATATCTAGTCTTCTAGATGTTAAGTATAAAAGTGAACCAATCATTCCTCTTTATAAAGTCTGATCCACTGATGTACCTGACTCATCTTTACTAATTATGCAACTCGGATGCATAGGAGTGCTTATTGGCTTAACATCAACCATTTTAAACTTTTTAAGTAACCCCCTGGTGTACTTCTACTGATGGACAAAAATACCATTATTTTTTTGTTTAATTTGCAGACCTAGGAAGAATTTATGTTCTCCCATTATACTCATCTTAAATTCAGCCTACACCATTTCTAAAAACTCTTTACACAGACTTTTATCAATAGCACCAAAAACATGATATCATCTACATAAATTTACACAATTATAAAGAGTCTGTTAGAGCTTTTTCTAAATAAGGTGGTGTCAACCTTGCCTTTAGTAAAGCCTTTTGATATTAAAAAGCTACTGAGTCTGTCGTAACAAGCTCTAGGGGCTTTTTTTTAGACCATACAATGCTTTATTGAGTTTGAAGACATGGTTTGGAAAGGATTTATCTTCAAACCCTTTAGAAAACATTTTTAACATCCATATGATATAATTTTATACCTTTAAAAGCAGCAAAAGCTAGAAGAATCTTTATAGCCTCAAGTCTGGCTACAGGTGCAAAGGTTTTAGTGAAATTAATACCTTTTTGTTGGTTATAGCCTTGTACTACAAGTTTGGCTTTGTTTTTGACAACTTTTCCATCTTCATCAAGCTTGTTCCTAAAGACTTATTTGGTTCTAATTATGTCTTTGTTCTTGGGTCTGGGGACAAGGGTCCAGACTTTATTCCTCTCCAACTGGTTCAGCTTTTCTTGCATGGCTATGATATAGTCTATATCTTTCAACGCTTTTGCCATAAACTTAGGTTCTAATTCTGAGACAAGGGCAATGGAATACTAATTGAGGAGTTTCGATCTGATCCTTATTCTAGTAGCTTGATCTCCAATGATGAGGTCTGAAGGATGATAGGCCCTGAATTTCCATGCTTTAGGCTTCTCAGGTTCAAACACGGATGGTTGTTTTTCAGATTCTTTATTTCCATCTTCTGTTGGTTCTGGTTGAGCAGGGTCAGACTCTTGTTGTTGACTACATGCATCATTAAAATCTAGATCTGTCGGTTTCCTGTCAGTCTTTTGAACATCATCAAATTTTCCATGCATTGATTCCTCAATGGTCCGAGTCCTAGTTCTATAAGATTTTGAGGTGGTTAGGTACCCCATGAATATCCCTTTATCATACTTAATCAAATTTTCTAAATTGATCCCTAGTGTTGAGAATATAATATGTGCACCCAAAGGGATGGAAATATGAAATGTTGGGTCTCCTTCCCTTCCACAATTCATAGGGAGTGTTGTTCAGTATTAGTCTAATAAGGATCCTATTTTGGATATAACAAAAAGTGTTTATAGCCTCTGGCTAGAAATATTTTGGAAGATTATTTTCCTTTCCACAACACCATTCTGTTGAGGTGTTCTTAGAGTAGTAAAAATATGAGTTATGCCAGATTCATTGCAGAATTTTTCAAAAACTTCATTTTCAAATTCTCTACCATGATCACTTCTTATTGTACCAATACATAAACCTTTCACATTCTGGATTTTCGTGCAGAAAATTTTGAATACTTTCATAAGCTCATCCTTATAGGCTAGAAAGTATACCCATGTCATTCTAGTGTAATCGTCAATAATGATAAATTCATACTTCTTTCCTACCAGACTTTGTATCTGAGATGGATCAAATGAATCTAAATGTAACAATTCTAATGGTCTGGTAGTGGAAACAACATTCTTGTTTTCAAAAGAGGTTTTATGTTGTTTCCCTTTTTGGCATGCTTCACTAGGCAAGGAACTGTTAAAAGAGATTTTGGCAGTCCCTTAACTAAGCCTTTTATATGAAGTTCTGAAATATGCTTTAGACTTACATGCCTAAACTTTTTGTACCAGATCCATCTCTCTTCAGATTTTGAAAACATACATGTTACATTTTGATCATTCAGTTTACCCAGATCAACCTTGTACAGGTTATTGTGTCTGTTTGCAGAAAAGAGTATGGTTCCATCATGGTTGATAACAGTATACTTTTTTTTTATCAAATGAGACCTTATACCCGTTGTCACAAAATTGACTTATGCTAAGCAAGTTATATCTTAGACCTTCAACAAGATAAACATTCTCAATAACATAGGAAGGAATTTTACCCACTCTACCAGTACCAACGATACTTCCAGTCTAATTTCCTCTAAAGGTGACTGTTCCACGTTTAAACTATTTCAGGTCTAGGAATATAGACCTTTTTCCTGTCCTATGATGTGAGCATCCACTGTCCAGATACTAGTGTTGATGCTTTGTCCTTATCTTTAAGCACATATACAATGGGAATGATCAATGATTTTTGTACCTAGATCTTTTTTGGTCCTGCATGGTTAGCAACCTTTGCATTTCTTTTCTTTTTTTTCTGACAATCATTAATTACATGACCATGCCTCTTACAATAATTACATTTTACATGCTTTTGTTTGTTTGGCACAGATAAAGGAGAGAAAGATTGCTTGAGATCAACTTGCTTAACATAACCCAAAAGCTTGTTTAGATTTTCAGTGTCATCGACAAACCTACCTAGGTCTGAAGTGAGTAAGCTCACTTGTTTTCGAAGCTGGTTGATCTCTTGAGTTTGGGAGTTGCAGCAGACTTTAGCATTATTTGATTTAGTTTTCAAGCAATCATTTTCTTTCTTAAGTTTGTGTGATTCCTCAAGATGCAATTTTTCTCTTTTTTCCATCTCATTTTAAGTATTCTTATTGAAACTTTCTTCTTTTAATTTGGAAATCTAGCCATATCAACTTGCTTGCTTTCTTTTTAAATTCTTAAAGTTTTTCGGTAATTTTAAGAAATCATTAAGCTGAATTTCATAGTTTTCCATAAGTTTGGGATAACTTACTTCCTCAGAGTCTGAGTCACTGGAGCTATCCTTGTTAAACCCTGAATAATGTTGGGTCTTTAATTGGCAAGCACACCAATCATTTGTAGTTTTCAAATTTCAATATCGTTCCACTGAGATTGAAAGTTCTAGTAATTCATAGTAATTCTTATTTACTATAGTAAATTTATCAAAACTTATTCACAAAAGAATGCTTTATAAATAATTTATACAATATTCACAAAATTTGACAATTGATTTGTTCATGAGGTAAAAAGATGATAAAGATAAAATCTATCTAGAAAGTTGAGATGTAATTCAGAAGAATTCAGATACTTGAGGTAAAAACATAGATTGACAAATTATGTTGAAATTAGGATCCTCGTACTAAAATATAATGAAATAATTACAAACATACATATTTAATTATCAAGTACATGTTATTGCAGCTTAAAATCATTATAACCGATCCCTCGTGATATAAATTCTAAGTAGTCACCGTAAAGTCCGATCCCTCGTGAGCTTTCTCAGTAAAAACTTACTGGCCTTATAGAAACAATAATCACCAACTCTATTCCTAGTAATTGGCATATTAAGGGTATTTCAATTTTTACTTTTATTAAAACAAATTTTAATATGGCATGAATAATCATTCTCCCGTTTGACATTCACACTAATAAAATAAGTTTCAATAGCATGAAAATCATTCTCCCGTTTGACGTTCATACTAATAAAAGATTGAAATACTAACATGTACTTGAATCATAAATATGCAGAGGTCATAATTACAACATCATATAATAGATTGATTCACCAAATTCTAACATAAACAATTTAGTTACACATGGTAAAAGTAAAACCAACACTTACAGAGTTTGACATTACGAGGATTTGGAAACACTTCACGATACAAGAGCTCACAATACTACATAACACTCTCAAGTATCTAGAAATCACTCTAACCTTACAAACTCACAAAAGAACAATCAAACTCGAGTGAAAAGAGAGAAAAAAAGCTTTGAATTCTCAGATGGGATGCCTTGGAAGTGTGGAGAATGGCCCTATTTATAGGGCTGAGGAAGGGTTCTGACGCGTAGCGTCAGCCTGGCGCGTAGCGTCAGGTTCCTGATTCAGCCACCATTAAACACATGATTAAGTGGCCATGATTAAGACTAATTAAATCCAATAATGCCCAGACAATGGTTCCACATGTCTCCTATTTCGACTTGGCATTTTGCTTGATTGGATTGGCCATTATTTAGCCTTTTGACTGAGTGCTTATCCACCTGAATATAGAGTCCATGTGGCTCTGACACTACGCGTGGCTGTGACGCATAGCGTCAGCATCAAAATTTCTCACGCTACGCGTGGTGTTGATGCTACGCGTCAGCTTTCCAGTTCTTCAACTTTCTTTTGATTTTCTTTAATTTTTCACTACAAAACTAGAGAAAATTGATCAAGGCAGATTATTTCCAATAACATCCATTTATTGAATTAAAAACATAAATTTATTACAATTTAAACTAATTTTATTTAAAATAAACACACTTTTTATTATGAAAATAACAGTAAATTTTAGGACTAACAAATACCCCCAACTTGAGACCTTGCTCGCCCTCGAGCAAAAGAAAGAAAAACCAAAATAAAGTTAAGTCTGAAAATTTACTGCAAAAAGTGATTTACAATTTTAACAATAAAAATGAGGAATCTTATGTAACTAAGGCTTAAAGATAAAAAATTTACAATGTCATACCAATAAATCAAGCTTATTTCAAGGCTTACCTCACAAGTGTTTATCTTTGTGAAAAGGAACCTGTTAATCTCAATCAATCATAAAATCAAACAAATTCAATTTTGATTTTCATCTTGTCAATGGTTGTTTATACAGAGTCACATAAGAGTCACAAGGTCTTTTTAAGGGTTGTAATAAGGCTTGGGCTACAAGAAATTATGGTTTTTCTTGGATTTCAAACACCTGAAATAATAAAAGAGCATTTCATAATTTCTTTTAGGGTGTTTTTCTTGACCCAAAATTCTTACTTCTCTTTTTGATGATGATAAATACCCCCAACTTGATTCTTTTTACTATTTTTTTATTTGCATATATTTCTTTTCATTTTTCATTTATATGCACAGTTTTGATATTTTTAAAAAGAATCAAGTTGTTAATTTTCACTCCCCATTTTTGTAAGAACACTCAAAATATTTTTCTTTTATTTTATGCTCTTTCATTCAATCAAGTAAAGGGAATGGTAAAGATTAATTAAGAGTTAAGGGTACCAAGGAAACTATTTTAAGGCTCAAAATTGGCTATCAAAGGATAAATATATTTTTACCATGGTAGGCTTTTTAGCCCTAGTTTCTTGTGTTTACCAAAGAATTTGCCTTGATCATGCTCTTGGATCCTCTGTACAACAACACAAGTCAAAGAATTAAGCAAAATTAATTTGAAAGAAGTTATGTTGAAACCCTCAAGTGTTTAAAGATCTCTCAGTTCACCGGGTTTTCAAAATTAGCTTAATAATTAATAAGCTCATTATAATCAGTTTTACCTAAATGCCTTAGTTATAAAAAGATTTTTCATTTTAGAATTGGCTTATTGTTCAAAACTTTAAGCGCATAAATTTTTCAGAATGTATTTTTCACAAAAAATAAAGAAAATAAAATCATACAAAATAAAAATCAAACCACACAAATAAAAATAAACCATAATATAATCCTAAAATCAAAATATACTAAATATCAAAACAAAAACTAAATAAAATGTACGAAAAATGAATAAAGTGTAGAAAATATAAGATAACACCATCAATCCTCCATGTGGTCATCCTCATCATCTCCCTCCTCATCAGCATCAGCCTCAATATCAGCATGTGCTCCAGACGGTCCACCAGCCTCAGGGTATGTGGGTAAATCACCAGGCCAAGCCACATGGGCTGCAAAGTCAACTGGTGTCATAAATGGTGCTCTCTTTCCCTGAATCCTGTACTGATAGTAAGAATCATGAAGATGCGTATAAGCTCGGTGAGAAGAAGCCATCATCTGCATCATATGCTGATGCTCTATGCTCATCCTAGTGAATCCCTTAGTGATAACATCAGTAGATGGTGGATGGGCTGGTCTTCTACATCTCGGTTTGGGCTGAGCCTCCTACTCCAAAGGTGGAAGCTTGCACTGCTGAACAAAGTAATCCCTATTTACTAAGACCTTGGGGACTCTCCCTGAAGAACTAGTAAGCTCTGGTGATGGCACAACAACTCCTTGCCTCCTCAGTAAGGCAAAAATGATGAAAGGGAAAGGAATAGGGCGATTCACCTTATACCTGAGGGCATAAAGGTGAATCTACTCAGATATAAGCTCAGCAATATCAATGGTGTAGCCCTGAAGAATGAAGTAGAGAAGGCAGCAACGATCCACTAGAAGAGAGGAAAGGTGGGTAACAGGAGTGATGTTATGAAGCATAAGGTACATCCATGCCTGAGCTATAGGGGTCAGCTGTGTCTTAAGGAGGTTCGATGGAGTTCTTCCAACCTTACTAAGGTTAAAGAAGATTCTATCTTTGCTCAAAAAATAAGCAACCTGATCCAGGAAGTATCCTAGATCACCATCCTCAGTATTAACCTTGTTTCTGTTTTCCTTCCAAAAACAAGTGTCGCTTTCGGGAGTAGGCTCCCAAGGATTATCCAGTAGGGCACTAATAGTGTCCCTGTCATAAGTGATGTGTCGACCCCTCACCAAGCTCGTCCTCTGTTGGCTGATGTTCGATGAGTCCTGGCGTGTCCTATAAGCATTAGCATAAAACTCTATAACCAGCATGGGATCCCCTTCACTAGCCCATTTGGCGTCGGTCCTGAATCTGGTGGGATCTCGAGGTCCCAACTGATCCTCACCTTGAAGATCAGGATCTTCAAAGGTGGTATCAGTATCTGTGGTCCTCCTCTGTCTTTTGTGACCAGTGATGGGAATAGACTTCTTTGGTTCTATCTGCAGAAGAAAATTTACAAAAATCAAATAGACATCACACTATTTTAAACTAAATCATACATATTTTTTATTTTTATATTTTAACAAAATAAATCATGCAAAACATCAAAAAATTCAACATGCATATTTTTGGATTTTTTTTAAAGTATAATACACACATCATATAATTTTATGAAAGAAATAAAATTCACACAACAAGCAATTTTGCATACAAACCTAGAAAATTACAATTCACACATATTTACAAAATTTAACAAATTTATTTATTTTTAGGCAAGAAAGTATAACAAACATACAATTTAAGAAATTTTATTAATTTAAAAGAAAACAAACAAACATACAAAAAAATGGGACAGAATTTTTATTTTTATTTTATTTTATTTTTTATTTTTTTAAATAAAACAAAAAACAATATATGCAAAAAACACAAAAATTAACAAAAATCCAAAACAGGGGCTGACACTACGCGTGGGTTGGGCGCTACACGTCGGGTTGTTCTTCCCACGCTACGGGTCACTGGGACGCTACGCGTGGGGTCACAGTTCATGCCTCATGCTACGCGTCACTGGGACGCTACGCGTGGGCTTGCACGTTTAGAAATTGCAAAATAGGGGTTGCGCAGTAGCCACCCCTCCAAACCACATTCAATCCATTTATTGACCTATTTCTAACAGCAATCAATCCCAGTGGTTATCTAATCCTATCCCTAACCGCATGTAATTCTAAAATTGAAAATTGAAAATCAAATGAACCAAGGAAAGGGAGAAGATCACTTACTTGAAATCCTTGAGAGATGAAGAGAATGTTGAAGATTGAGATTGCTTGAGAGGTTTGGAATTTTGAGAAGTAGGGTTTTTGTGGCAGAAAGGGAAATTTAGGTTTTTAAAACCTAAATTGGGCCTCTCTGGTTCAGTTTTGAAAATTTGAACGTGGGCCCTGACGCTACGCGTCAGGTTGAAGTTTTTACCTCCACGCTACGCGTCAGTGAGACGCTACTCGTGGGGTTCTGTTTTTCAAATTTTAAAATTTTAATTCTCAAAAACCCTTTTTCTTTCAATTTTAAAAACTCTTTTTATTAAAAATCTAGTTAAAATTAAATTCTATAAAACAAACATTTTTAAAAAAATTTTATATATAAATTAACAATGAAATGAAATAATGGGTTGCCTCCCATTGAGCGCTAGTTTTAATGTCCCCAGCCAGACATTACCTCAGATTAATTAGGTGGTTTCTCAATTTTGGTTGAGGAATCACTTGTCTTTTTCTTCCTCCTTCTTCCCCAATGCTTGATTACCTGTCTTTCATCATTTAAGCAATCGATTAAATTTAAAGAATTTGGATGAGACTTACCTTGTTCAGTTAACACGTAAACTTTGTTCTCAGCATCTATCTTGAGATGGGCATTAAACTTTACCTACTAGTGGAAAAAGTGCATATAATCACGGTTAAAATTGGCCTTTAATCACGGTTAATGAACCGTGGTTGTTGCAACTGTGGTAGTAGATGAGGTCCTTTAACCACGGTTGTGAACTGTGGTTATAAATCACATCTAATCATGGTTGTTTTTAACTGTGATTAAATAAGAACCTACTTAATCATGGTTGTCAACCATAACCGTGAATACAAGTAGTCATAAAACTTGTATTTACAGACTATGTATAATCA
Source organism: Clitoria ternatea (assembly GCA_037962975.1). Taxonomy (NCBI): domain Eukaryota; kingdom Viridiplantae; phylum Streptophyta; class Magnoliopsida; order Fabales; family Fabaceae; genus Clitoria; species Clitoria ternatea. The sequence goes on along the minus strand of CM075671.1, from coordinate 218,344,338 downwards.
CGGTTATGGTAGAAACCGTGAATAAAAAGCGTCTATAATCACGGTTGTCGAGCATAACCGTGAATATAAGTAGTCATAAAACTTCATTTACAGACTATGTATAATCACGGTTATGGTAGAAACCGTGAATAAAGATGGTCTATAATCACGGTTGTTACTATAACCGTGATTAAATAATGAGGTTTTTTTTAATATGGGCTCTGTTTTATTGTTTCCCAAACCTGCAATCAGACAACCGGCACAATATACAGTATATCCCAGCATATCCAGCAACAATATATAAAAAGAATGGTATGTATGTAACATTAATTTGCTATCAATTCATAACAACATAAAAAATGAAACTATATACAATTCAAATGAATGTAACCTAATAAAATCTAAACCCTAAATCCTACACTAGATACATATATAAGAGAATAAAAATTCTATATCTAGCTAAGTCCTTTCCTGACTTCAATGAAGTATGCGGCCCATTGCTTTCTAACATTATCTACAAGTGTCCTAGGGAAGTATGACCGGTCCTGAAAGTACTACAAACAATGCACAAAACAATTAGAATAAAAGCTATATTTATTACATGAATTTGATAAAATTGGTAGAAAACTAGTCTAGGTGATGAGACTTACATCTGTCCATCCATCTACTTAATGTTGTTGGATGATGGTCAGCATGGTGTACATGACGTAATAGCCATACTCAAAGCTACCCTCCTACCTAAAAGACTACAATGGACATAAAATATACAATAAGTGAATTCATAACATAAAAGTATAATAAAGATTTGAATGAATTCGATTGACTTACTTTTGGGTGCACCCACGCAAGTTTTCTTCCAGTGGACTTACTTCCAAGCAGTCGACTGTATCCAACCACCGCCCTACGTCAAAATAAAACACAAGATAAGTTAGAATCGTATAAGACCAAAAATGATGTAATCAAATTTGTATTTATTTTTTAGGGATTAACTTACCCGTCTACTATATTTTTGAGGTCTTGTGGAACAGTCCTATGCACAGAATCAAAGTATAAAGCAACATAAGCCCGGGGACAGATCACCACAAGCGTTCAATGAGCGCTGCAGTTACCAATGATAAGTGAGACTTCAAAATGCAAAAATTAATGGACAATAATTATGGAATAGAATCTTACCCTTTATGATATGGGGCCAGGTATACACCCTTCCTAGACTCAAACATCCTATTCTGGATGTATGCTGGGGTGTCCTCCTTGTTGTTTCTTTTCCTCTGTATGAAAGAGGGCTCTAAGAAACCATAAGTTCCATCGACACCCAAGTCCACACAGATTTAATGTAGAAACCTAAACAAGTTAAGACATGGTTAGCGACAAATAACTTGTATAATGAAAAAATTGGACATAAAATGATATACTTACAGCTCCCACAGCTGAATGATTGAGATGTTCAGCATCGTTGACCCCATCATAATCTCACACAAGTCATTCTGTGTAATGTAAACCGGTAGTGAACTTGGACGGCCAAACACCAGTGGCCGTCATGGGACCTGAAGAGCGTCCTTTCCTAGCTCAGCCCCGACCTGCCATAACATCTGGATCGGATTGTCAAAGGGTCTGGCTTCTTCTATATCGGTTCCTGTTGAACAATTGACAACCATCACAGTTTGTACCATAATTGACAATATAACAAAATCAGTTAGTGTTTCAGGTTTATACCTGTATAGGAGCAACCGATAGGAGTCTGTTGGGCCACATAAGAAAGTGTCCCACTGCCTAACCGATGGTCTTCACCTCTAGAGTTACCACTGGCATAGCAGCATCCTCTTCGAGGATGAGCATAACAGAGACCCTGGACATACCATCTGGTAATGACTGATGGTGAACCACAGGGCCTAATTTGTAGACCATGCCAGTGGCAACTGGCTCCTCCGCCCATCAATGAATAGGTCACATTGATAGGTATCCGTAGGCTCAACCCCATCGTCGTCAGGGTCAGCTGTAGTGCAGGACCCCTTAGTGCTAACCCTCCATACCTATATATTTACACATCAAGCAAAAGTATTCAACAATGAAAGAAACAAATTACAAACAATGAACAGTTAAATAGTATAAGGAATCTAATCTATGGGTCGGTAGCTGGTGCAGTAGTCTCCTTGTGGTGGCTGAGTGAGGCCTTCATCTCCTCCTTGAATCGGGCCATCTCCTGCTGTAGCTTCATAATCTCCTCCTGATACTCAGCCTTCACAACAGCCACCCTCGACTCAACCTTCTGCTCCACCAACTGCTCAACGGAGGGGGCAGGGTCGGGAGCACCGTAATAGCTCCGAAGGCCTGTGAAATGTGAATGATTAGCCTATAATTGTTTAATAGATAACAAAATGAAAGGATATAATTATTTACAACTTACCTACACCTCGACGAATAGCACGCACCCTTCCTGGGTGCTCTAGCCTGTCGATGGCGGTAGTCAAAATATCCTGCCTACCATGGGCTACGAAAGACCCTTAGGTTGATTGCTCAACCAAGGAATCCTAAAACCAAACAAGTTAGTATTCACTTACTTCATGTAAACCAAAAAAACTAACATATTTACAAGGGGAATACTTACTATCCATGAGGCGACCTCCTGAGCTTGTGAGGAAGTGTATTCCCCACTCTTCCTAATCTTGGCCCGCTTCCATTTCTCGTGGTGTGCAGGTAGGGAAGAGGGATCCACAATACCAGTGTCAAGCTGGCAAGTCTGACACTGACTGGCCCTCTCCTAGGCCATCTGCTCCTCCAATCTATGGTAACCCCCACGTGAAAATCTGGTGGGGTAGTCATTCTTCTTCCTAATGCTCTGTGCTTTCGATCTGACCACCTACAATAAGAAAGAAAATTATTCAGAGTTAAACGTTTAAATTATAAATAATTTAAGCATGTAAAAAACCAATGTACCATAAACTGGTCAGTCTGCCTAGATGTAACGAAAGCATCCCAAGTCTCTTAATCAATGAAGGCATATTTCTCTCCAGGGAACTGTCCTCGCTTCTCCCCGAATAATACCTACAATTCATATACTGTTAAAATAAGGATTAGTATAATTTGGCAAAGTGTTGATTAAGAATTTAAAGTCCAAATATACCTCTTGGTGAGTGTAGATTTGAATGACCTCTATCGCTCAGCAATAATACCGAGGATATTCCTCCTCACTGTGTCATGTACTGGTATCTCAAAAGAATCCTACATGAAAGGAATTAGTCCATAAAAGAGTCCTTATTATGAATTACATGAAATAATACACTAAAATAAAACTTAAATGATATCTAACTTACCAGAATATCACTCCAAATATGGTTCTTCACGACATCCTCGACATTATCCCAGTTAGGGATAATAATGGACACCTTCGACTAAGCCACAACTCCCAAATAACTACTAAACTTTGCGTCATATGGTCCATCAAGTCTACCATTGTTGACATTGATGTCAACATATAACCTCTCTCCCCGATGACGCCTAAGTGCAACATCTGGCATCTAGGTAGCACCTTTACTCTTCCGAGTAGAGGAATCAGTAGCCTGTGAGTCAGACCTAGAACGTGGATCCTGGTCAGCCATGAGTATCTGTCCAAACAAGGAAAAACAACTATCAAAATTGAATACAATGAATAATTAATATAACATTTAATACAATGATTCATTAACATGATTAATACCTTATGAAGATGAAATATTTTCCCACAAGCCTTCATGGTGGTCATGACGACTGGAAACTATATCATCTATGTCATATTCCATGATAGATGTCAGAATACGTGTTGTGGTGGATGGAATTTCCACAATAGCAAGATTGGGGTCTCCAATGCTATGTCTACCTTGGATAATAATTGACCACCGTTTGTCAGTTGTGTCAGCAACATAAAAAACTTGCTTCACTTGTGTTGCCATGATGAATGGTTCCTCCTTATGCCCTATATTGTTGAGGTCCACCAATGTAACGCCAAAATCATCAGTTTTGACATCGTTCTTATTGTCAACCCATTTGCATTTAAACACAGGAACGGTGAAGGGACCGTAATTGACTTCCCATATATCTTCAATCACACCAAAGTAGCATGACTCAGCCATGACAGGGTTGTTGTCCTTTAAAGTTGAGAAATGCATTGACTGAGTCACAACCATCACTCTACTATTTTGATTTGTACTCTTCTCATCCTATGTCCTTGTATAAAACGAATAGCTATTTATGTCATACCCACAAAAGATGAAGACATCAAAGTTCAGGCCTTGTGCTAGTCGATGTAATATCGAGGATGCAGATGTATCTTTCAGAATTGTCTTTTGGAACCATTGCATGAATGTCTTGTTATGTTCATTCAACACCCACTTTTTAGTCATTTTAGGGTTGGTTCTCTTGACTAGCTCCTTGTGAGTGGTTAGATACGGTTGCACGTTGTCCGTGTTGTTCAAAATATACAAGTATGCTTGAAGGACATCATCACATGGCATGCTCTTTATTTTTTTTCCAATCGTACCTTTCCCATCCAATCGCCCATCATGACGAGTCTTTGGAATACCAATGCTTGCAGCATGTGACATGTATTCAGTGCAAAACTCAATTGCTTCCTCTGCAATATATCTTTCCACAATTGAAGCTTCGGGATGACGTTAATTCTTCATATACCCTTTCAATATCTTCATATATCGCTCAACGGGATACATCCACCGCAAGAACACTGGAGCACACAAACGGAGCTCTCTCACCAAATGGATGATTAAGTGGACCATTATGTCAAAAAAAGAAGGTGGGAAATGCATTTCAACCTGACATAGTATAAGTGATGCTTCCTGTTCCAACACATCCAATTTGCCAGGCATGATTACTTTGCAACATATGGCATTGAAAAACATACACAGCCTTGTTATGACATTTCTCACATTTTTAGGAAGAATGTCACGAATGGCGATAGGCAGAAACTGTTGAATCAACATATAACAATCGTGAGACTTCAACCCAACTAACTTTAAATCTTTCATGGAAACACAAGTGTTGATGTTTGAACCATAACCAGACAGAACTTTCACACTACGTAACGATTCACACAAAGTTTTATTTTCTTTTCTAGATAATATATGACATGCTGGGGGCAAATATGTTCGTTTGCCCTTTGATTGTGGATGTAACTCCTGATGTATACCCATCAGCTCCAAGTCCATACACGAATTTAGGCCATCCTTAGTCTTCCCCGGTATGTTTAAGAGTGTACCAACCAAACTCTCGCACATATTTTTCTCCACATGCATTACATCAATGCAGTGTCTTACATCAAGCTCCCTCCAATATGGCAGGTCAAAAAACACTGACTTTTTCTTCCAGTTGTTTTGTGTCAGGGATTGTTTTTCATACTTACCAAACACCACGTTGACGTCTTTCACCTTTTCATATGTCTGGCGACTAAATAGTGGTGGAGGAGCCATTTCAAAATCTTGCGCTCCGTTGAACGACTTCTTTAACCTACGAAATAGATGATTTGCTTTAAGAAACCTTCAATGTCGAAGATAAACATTTTTCCTACCATGGTGCAGCCGTACAGAACTAGTTACCTCCTCACATACAGAACAAGCTTTATGACGCTTCACGCTGTACCCGGATAAGTTACCGTACTTTGGAAAGTCATTGATCGTGTAAAATAGCATGGCACGTAATTTGAATGATTGCTCCATAAACTCGTCAAACACATCAATCTCGTCTTCCCATAACATTTTGAGGTCTTTAACTAATGGAGTTAAATATACATCAATGCGTTCCCCGGTTGTCGTGGACCAGAAATCATCATTGATAACATGACATATTTCTGCTTTATGCACAGCCATGGCGGCAAGTTGTAAACAAACAACAAAATAGGCCACGAACTATGGTTTGTGCTCAGGATCCCAAATAGGTTCATGCCGTCTGTGGCTAGTGCAAGCCTAACATTTCTTGGTTCATGGGCAAAATCCAAAAAAATCGTATCCATTTTCTTCCATTGCGATCCATCGGCCAGATGCCTAAGTAGTCCATCAATAACCCTTTCATCAGCATGCCATCTCATAAGTTTTGCATCATCTGTATTGGCAAACAGATGCTTTAGTCTTGGAACTATAGGCAGATACCACAACACCTTTACAGGAGACCCTTTAGTACAGACTAGATCAGAATCCACCTCTTTCTTCTTATACCATGACACCCCACACCTAGGACATCAATGTAGCATTTCATACTCACCCTAGAATAATAGACAATCATTTGGGCATGCATGTATTTTCTCATACTCTAAACCCATAGGACACAATACCTTTTTGGCCTCATAGTTACGATTCGGCAAGGTGTTTCCAGCTTGGAGCATTTCTTTCAACAACTTCAGTAAGTCAGTGAAACTTTTATCCATCCATCAGTTTATGGCCTTCAAATTAAACAATCATAAAACTACTGATAACCTCGTGAAATTGACGTAGTTTGGATACAACGGCTGCTCAGAATCCTCACACAGAGTCATATATACATGAGCTTTCTTAAAACCTTCAACCCCCACATCACGGATCATATCCTCGAGTCGGTCATCCATGTCGACATCGGTGTCATGCATCAAGCTTCGATTTTCAGTTTGAGAGCTGGTACTTGGCACTACCACATCTTCACCGTGCCATATCCAACGGGTATAACTGTGCAGAAATCCATCACACACTACATGGTCTCGCACCTCTTCCAAGTCTAGCCAACGTAGGTTCAAGCATTTAACACAAGGGCAAAAATACCTTCCATTCACCTCCTCAGCATTCCTCGTTACGAATTCTATAAATGATTCAACTCCACCCTCATACTTTAAACTTATGCGTGATGCAGTTATCCAACTTTGATCCATACCAACTGTTTACAAGGTGTTATGATCAATCTCACTTTTCTTACAAAGGTGGTGTTCCTATACCCATTCAGGATGACAATTATTTTTATACGTCATTGATATACACAGGTTAGGAGTTATTTTAAAATTTGATCAAATTTCGGCAGCATTTCACATTAGTCTCTAAGTACATAAAATGAGAGCGGTCAAATCAAATTCAACCACAACCAAATATGCACCCAGAGAATAACACAAAATGAAAGTTACCGAAACTTTATCAAATTTTAAAGTAACTCCTAACTTGTACATATTAATGAGGAATAAAAAATAATTGTTCATCCCAAACTGTCCAAACGGACAATTCAAGATTCAACACAAACGATGAAATTAATTAATTTAATGACCATTTGTGTCGAATCTCAAACGGGGAACTACAGTTCACTCATGCACAACAACTTTCATACTAGTTAGCTAGTATGAGCCTACGAGTTTGCAACAGTGACAACCACATACATACAAGTGTAAAAGAAGAACATTATATGAGAGCAACAAATAGCAATAGAAATAACATTATATATTGTACTTAAAAATGTGTAATAATTTACTTAACCTTTCTCCTAAATTAGTATGATGTTTTTAATTTGTATTATTTTGAGGTACAACTATGGTGTTGGATTATGGATTATGGTGTTCGATTATAAGACTTTTAAAGTTTTAACTTTTATTTAGTAATTAATATCATGTTTTTAATTGTGTTATTTTCAAGAAGAACTATGGTGTTTTAGATGATGGATTATGGATTATGAGACTTTTGAACTTGGAACTTTTATTTTATGGATTATGGATATGGTATAGGATTATGACATTTTTCAAGTATTGTTTGGTATTGGAATATGAACAAAAAATAAAAAAAATTGGTCTAAGAACTTGGAATATGTTAAATCTACTTATGTCTTTTAATTTTTCAATCCTATGTATATTTATCTTAATTATATTTCAACAATAACACTCTAAACTCCAAGGGCTGAACTATTTTTAAACATCTTGCATTAAAAAAAGAATTAGTAAGCAAAAAAAATGATAAGTAATACTAAAATTAACTAATAACTTTATAGTGATCAAACCTTATCATTAAACACAAACCCTAAACTTACCAAAAATCCAAATGAAAACCAATTCTATAAACCAAACCATGTACGCAGAACATGATGGGTTCCAATCCACAATTTCTTAGCTACTGGAAGAAACTAATGATCTACTATTGAAAAAATACTAAATTTAAGAAGTTCATTCATTGCCTTGAATTTAACAATTTTCCATTGGTTAATAGTAACCCCTGATTTGGTTGAAAAATAGTGGTTGGATCCTTAGAGTTCTAGACTAATGATTTTCCCCTTGGGTCTTGAGTGTAATAGAATAGACCACCAATTTTCAGTTACACAGAACAGGCACATTATACATAGAACTAGCAAAGTAAACTAAACAGAGACAAATTTTGATATACACAGAACCAGCAAAGTATACGCATTGCATATTTGAGGGCAAGTGAAAACCCCTTTCAAAGTAACCAGGTGCAACTTAACACTAACAGTTAACAACACAGGGGCAGAATTAACCAAACTTAATAACACACAGGCAATGTCAAATAACCAGAGACAGAGACAAGCTTCGTTCAACTTCAACAATGAAAACACACACACAGAGACAACATTTGTTCAGGTTTAACTACGAAAGTGAAAACACACACAAACAGAGAGACAAGCTTCCACAAACGATGATAAAGCATAACAACGAAGCAGAGAAGCAAGTGAACTAAGAAGAAGGGAAATGGAGCACCTACTAGACAATGGTGCGAAGAGACCATGAAGAGACCACGAAAAGAACGACAGTGAACAGAGAAGAAACCACAAAGAGAACGGTGAATAGAGAACGACGTTGTGCTCTACATAACGAAACAGAGGAAGAGTTTCACACATAATGTAGCATGGGAAAACAAGAAAGGAAGAAGAGAAAAACTTACCTGAATGGAAAAGGGATGAAGATGAAGGAACTCAACCACTATTTAGACGACAAAGTAGAGCGCAAGAGGAAGAAGAAGTCAGGGTGGCAGGGAAATGACCTAAATCCTTCAAAACCCTGACTTAAATTAAGCATATATTCACAGTTCCCATTGCAACTGTGATCATATTAACCCTATTATCACGGTTACACCAATACCCCTGGTTAAATGCCATCTTTATATCCACGGTTAACATCATAACCGTGATCGTACCTATCAATATATATCCACGGTTGTAGAGTCAACCATGGATATATAGTACCTGAACTATATATCCACGGTTCGAAATACAACAGTGATTATAGACATCAATATATATTCACGGATAACATCAGAGCCGTGATCATATCCATCAATATATAGTCACAGTTGTATAGTCAACCGTGGATATATATTTCAGGTACTATATATCCACGGTTGACTCCTCAACCGTGATTATATATTGATGGATACGATTACGATTATGATGTTAACCATGGATATATAGTTTCCCCTGATTATATCATTTACCTTATAATTTCAAAAATGCCACCGCGTATGTTTTTATCACTGATCCACTTTAACCCATGATTATATCTAGTTGTTATATCCAAATTTTGCACTAGTGCTCTTCACGAATTCTAACTGCAATTATCTCTTTGTCAACATCAACCATTACCCTTGCAGTCTTCATAAAAGGTCTTCCAAAGATCAGGGGGATCTCAATATCCTCCTTCATATCTAGTACCACAAAGTCAACTTTGAAGTGGTACTTGTTAACTTTTACTAATACATTTTCCACCATCCCAAATGGTCTTTTGGTAGAGGGATCCGCAAATTATAAGTCTGTCTTAGTTTCTTTTAGTTCCAGATCACCAATATATTTCATCAAACCTAGGGGCATTAGATTGATGCTAGCCCCTAAATCCAATAAAGCATTCCCGAGGTTGATATTTCCAATGGAAACGGGAATGGTGAAACTTCCTGGATCTTTAAATTTTTCCAGTGTGTCAGATTGTAAGATGTCATTACAAATTATTTCATTTTCTACTTCCTTAGGTTCTTGAATATTTTTTTCTTTTTCAATTTTTTTCTTTTTTTCTTTTTTCTTTTCTTCTTTCTCTTGCCCATTTTCTTTTTCTTTTTCTTCTTTTTCTTTCTCATTCTCATTCTTTTCATAATTTTCTTGACAATCAATTTTTACAACATTCAAGAAAATAGCATTACATTGATCTCTAGGGTTCTAAGTGTTTGCAGTAAAACCAAAACTTTTCAATTCAGCTATTTTGCTAGCTGACCCATTTGCAAGTCTGATGGTTTCCAAGCAGCTTCATTTGTTTCCACAAACTGTAGTAACTGTTGGATAGATTCCTCAATCCTTGACAATCTTGCATTGTCAGTCTGTGATTGTTGTTGTTGCTTAAATTGATTGTCAGGAAGTCGGTTGAAAGTTCCAATACCAAAATTCTAATTCTGTCATCCCTATGGATAATTGTTAGGAAAAGAATTACCAAGATTGATAGGAAAATTACCTAATGGTATTCTTTGATGGATCAGAAAATTGGCTTGTTCTTGCTCATTTCTATCAGGGGCACAGTAACCACATGGTTGTTCGCCCATGCAATGCATACATTATTTTAATTGAGCAGGGGGTGGTGATGATACTTGAGCAATTTAAAGTTTCTCTAATTGTTTGCTCATAGCCTCAATAGGTTGAGTCAATAATTTTTGTTGTGCTACTACTGCATCATTCACTCCCAATTCGAGCATACTTGGCTTCCTTAGTGCATTACCTCTTTCATGCTTTGCTTTTCGGTCACTAATGGACATTGATTCTAATATCTCTATTGCTTCCTCCACGGTTTTATTCATCAATGAACCACCTGCACAAGCATCTAACATCATCTTGAACTAAGGTAATAAACCATGATAAACGATCCTTACCTTTTCAGCATCATCCAAATTGTGATTTGGACATTTTCTCAGAAGTGCTTTGAATCGTTCCCATGTTTCTCCTAAGGACTCATCATTATTTTGTGAAAAAGAATGAATTGCTGCCATGGCTTCAAAGTATTTTGAAGGGGAATAAAATCTTTCCAAAAAAATTTTCTCGACATCGGACCAGTTTGCAAAACTACTGGGTGGACAAGATTTAAACAATTCTTTAGCTTTCCTAACCAAAGAAAAAGGAAACAATCTCATATAGACAGATTCTTCTTGATTGGGTTCAAAACCAATTTTGCTGCATAATTCATAAAAAATAGTTAAATGTTCATATGGTTCTTCATGATTTAAACCAGCAAATTGATTATTTTGAATAATATTTAAAGTGGCAAGTTTAATCTCTACTGCAGCAACAGGTCCTTGGAACATTCCCGAAACTCTGGGTAGACCATTGATAGCAACAAACTATCCCAATGTTCTCCTTTGTTCAGCAGCCATATTAGATTTTTTAAAATTTTTAGAAGTAGAAGTAGAAGAATTAGTTTATGTTTTAGATTTCAAAGACTTGATTTTCTTAACAAACTTTTCAATCTCAGGATCAAAATAAATTTTCCCTGCAGTAGATCGGGTTTGCATACATAAACTAGACAAAGAAAGTTAGTGTAACAATGATAAGAAAAAGTAAATAAATGAATGAATAAAATAAAATTGAAAATTTAACTAAGGTAAAAAAAATTTTACCACGGTAATTAAAAATTTACTGTTTTACTGAATCAATTCAATCCCCGGTGACGGCGCCAGAAAACTTGTTAAACCTTGAATACTCTTAGGTCTTTAATTGGCAAGCGCACCAATCGTTTGTAGTTTTCAAATTTAGATATCGTTCCACTAAGATTGAAAGTTTCAATAATTCACAGTATTTCTTATTTACTATGGTAAATTTATCAAAACTTATTCACAAAAGAATGCTTTATAAACAATTTATACAATATTCACAAAATTTGACGATTAATTTGTTCATGAGGTAAAAAGATGATAAAGATAAAATCTATCTAGAAAGTTGAAATGTAATTCAGAAGAATTCAGATACTTGAGGTAAAACACAGATTGACAAATTATGTTAGAATTAGGATCCTCGCACTAAAATATAATGAAATAATTATAAACATACATATTTCATTATCAAGTTCATGTTATTGCAGCTTAAAATCATTATAACCGATCCCTCGTGATATAATTTCTAAGTAGTCACCGTAAAGTCTGATCCCTCATAAGCTTTCTCAGTAAAAACTTGCATTAAGTACTGGCCTTATAGCAATAATAATCACCAACTCTATTCCTAGTAATTGGCATATTAAGGGTATTTCAACTCTTACTTTCATTAAAATATATTTTAATACGGCATGAATAATCATTCTCCCGTTTGACAATCACACTAATAAAACAAGTTTCAATACGCATGAAAATCATTCTCCCCTTTGACGTTCATACTAATAAAAGATTGAAATACTGACATGTATTTGAATCATAAATATGCAAAGGTCATAATTACAACATCATATAATAGATTGATTCACCAAATTCTAACATAAACAATTTAGTTACACATGGTAAAAGTAAAAACAACACTTACAGAGTTTGACATTACGAGGATTTGGAAACACTTCACGATACAAGAGCTCACAATACTACATAACACTCTCAAGTATCTAGAAATCACTCTAACCTTACAAACTCACAAAAGAACACTCAAACTCGAGTGAAAGGAGAGAAAAAAAGCTCTAAATTCTCAGAGGGGATGCCTTAGAAGTGTGAAGAATGGCTCTATTTATAGGGTTGAGGAAGGGTCCTGACGTGTAGCGTCAGCCTGGCACGTAGCGTCAGGTTCTTGATTCAGCCACCATTAAACATGTGATTAAGTGGCCATGATTAAGATTAATTAAATCCAATAATGCCCAGACAATGGTTCCACATGTCTCCCATTTCGGCTTGGCATTTTGCTTGATTGGATTGGCCATTATTTGGCCTTTTGACTGAGTACTTGTCCACTTAGAAATGGAGTCCACATAGCTCTGACGCTACGCGTGGCTGTGACGCGTAGCGTTAGCATCAAAATTTCCCACGCTACGGTGGTGTCGATGCTACGCGTCAGTTTTCTAGTTCTTCAATTTTCTTTTGATTTTCTTTAATTTTTTACTGCAAAACTAGAGAAAATTGATCAAGGCAGATTATTTCCAATAACATCCATTTATTGAATTAAAAACATAAATTTATTACAATTTAAACTAATTTTATTTAAAATAAACACACTTTTTATTATGAAAATAACAGTAAATTTTAGGACTAGCAATCCTGAGTCTGATTCTGAGTTGGCCATCAAACAGATCTGAGCAGACTTATTTTCTTCCTTTGACTCACTTAAGCTTGATGAGTCCTCATCATCTCATGTGATGAATCCCTTCTACTTTTTAAAGAATTTCTTCTCTTTTTTTTCCTTCTTGTCTTTATTTAGGAGAGGACATTCAGCTTTTATATGTCCTGATTTCCTGTAGTTAAAACACTCAAGAACAAATTTGTTAGTTTTAAACTTAAATAGAGATTTACCTTTTTGGTCTTTCTTGTGGAATCTCTCAGGTCTGCCTTTCTTCTTTCTTAGCAGCCTAAGGAATCTTTTTGTCACAAGAGCCAACTCCTTGCCTGTGTCTTCACTTGACTCATCAGAGTCTGTGTTTGAGTTGGTGGACTCCGTAACTTTAAGAGCCTTCGACTTGCATGAGTTAGCTAACTTCAAGGTAATGCTCTTGGAGGTAGAGGGCTTGGCAACCTCCTTCTACTTCAGCTTCATCTTATGAACTCTGAGTACTCCAAGGAGTTCATCAAGACTGAGGGTGCTGAAATCCTTGGCTTCCTTAAGGGCTGAGCACTTTGCATCGAACTTTTTTGGTAAACTCCCAAGGAGCTTGACATTTATGTCCTCAACTGACATAGTTGTCCCCAGGGACTGAACTTCATTCAACAAAGTTTGGAATCTTCCAGACATCTGATCTATAGACTCATGCTCCTTCATCTTGAGGTTGTCATACTGTTTTGTTAACATTATTTTCTTCGATCTCTTGACTTTGGAGGCCCCTTCGTAGTTTTGTTGCAAAGCTTCCTAAACTTCCTTTGTAGTCTTGTAGCTGAATACTTCGTTGTATTCAGATTTACGTAAGGCGTAAGTAAGAAGATATCTGGCCTTTGAGTTAGCTTCAATCTTTCTTATCTCCTAGTGGGTCCAAAAATCTTCTGGCTTGGGCTTGTTGTTAGTCTTCAAATTTATAATAAAATTTTGTCAAAAATAATAAAAATTAGTTTAATTTCTAAGAAATTTAGGTTTTAATTGTAATAAATGGAAGTTATTGAAAATTATCTGCCTTGATCAATTTTCTCTAGTTTTGCAGTAAAAAATTAAAGAAATTCAAGAGAAAATTGAAGACCTAGAGAGCTGACGTGTAGCATCAACACCACGAGTAGCGTGGGAATTTTTTATGCTGACGCTACGCGTCACAGCCACGCGTAGCGTCAGAAGCTACATGGACTCCACTGATAAATGGCCAAGCACTCAGCCATTGACCCATAATTTGGCCACTCCACTTTAGCTAACAGCCAAGCTGAAAGAGGGGACATGTCTAGGCATTATTGAATTAAAAATTCTTAAATCATGGCCACTTAATAACGTGTTTAATGGAAGCTGAGTCAGGAACCTGACTTGTAGCGTCAGGACCCTTCCTCAGCCCTATAAATAGGCCACTTCCAAGGCATTCAAGGCATCCCAATTCAACTCTGAGTTTCAGAACTTTGTTCCTTTCTTTCGAGTTTTGAGTGTTCTTTTGTGAGTTTGTAAGTTTAGAGTGATTTTTAGATACTTGAGAGTGTTTTGTAGTATTGTGAGTTTTTGTATCGTGAAGTGTTTCCACGCCTTCGTAATGTTAATCTCTGTAAGTGTTGTTTTTACTTTTACCATGTGTAACTAAATTGTTTATGTCGGAATTTGGTGAATCAATCTATTATATGATGTTGTAATTATGACCTTTGCATGTTTATGATTCAAGTACTATGTTAGTATTTCAATCTTCTATTAGTATGAACATCAAACGGGAGAATGATTTTCATGCATATTGAAACTTGTTTTATTAGTATGAATGTCAAACAGGAGAATGATTATTCATGCCGAATTAAAATATGTTTTAATGAAAGTAAAAGTTGAAATACCCTAAATATGCCAATTACTAGGAATAGAATTGGTGATTATTGTTTCCATAAGGCCAGGACTTAATGCAAGTTTTTACTGAGAAAGATCACGAGGGATCAGACTTTACAGTAACTACTTAGAATTTATATCACGAGGGATCGGTTATAATGATTTTAAGCTACAATGACATGAACTTGATAATTAAATATGTATGTTTGTAATCATTTCATTATATTTTAGTGCGAGGATCCTAATTCCAACATAATTTGTCAATCTGTGTTTTTACTTCATGTATCTGAGATTATTCTAAATTACATCTTAATTTTCTAGATAGATTTTATCTTTATCACCTTTTTACCACATGAACAAATCAATCATCAAATTTTGTGAATATTGTATAAATTGTTTATAAATCATTCTTTTGTTAATAAGTTTTGATACATTTGCCATAGTAAATAGAAATTACTATGAATTACTGAAACTTTCAATCTCAGTGGAACGATATCTAAATTTGAAAACTACAAACGATTGGTGCGCTTGCCAATTAAAAGACCCAACAGTATTCAGGGCTTAACACTTGCTATCAGTATCAACGGGAAAAGGGTTATCACCATTTACAATGACCCCCCATAAATTGTATTACGTAGACTTGATGAACATTTTCATCTTGTCTTCCCAATACAGATAGTCCTCCCCTAGGAAGGCTGAAGGTCTATTTACGAAGGATCCTTCTACTATAAGCTAGTCATTATGAGAAGTTGCCATGGATCTTTATCCTTTCCACTCATGGGAGTTGTCAACTTGAAAGGACAAGCTCTGATACCAATTGATGGTTCAGAGTCAGACTTGGAAGGGGGTTGAATAAGTCTGATGCTCTTTTTACGTGAAATGAAAACTTTTTCGAACAAAAGATGTAGCAAACTTATGAACTAAACTTAAAGAGATAAAGGGGAAAAGAGATAACATAGCAGATTTATACTGGTTCACTTCCAACACAAGCTACGTCCATTACCTTTAGACTTGAAGGATTGTGACTATTGTAAAAATGTCTTTTTACAATCACAGCACCACTCATGTCATAAGTATTCTTAACTCCAGACACTCGTAACTTAATCTCAAGTATTCTTTCAACTAGTCATTCTTGGCTCAATACCAAAGTATCTCATCAGGCCAATAACCATTTCCCATAGAAATTAAGGCTGGCAACACACCAGACTTTTACACAAGTAAAGATTTGAAAGAGTGTTTATGTTTGTTTTTGAGAACTTAGTGTATAAAATGATACAAGATAAAGAACTGATACACTAAGTATAGAAAACAAAGACTAAGGTATGCTAGAAGTAAAACAACAAAGAAAGTCTTTACTTTAAAGAAGAAAACTTAGATAGAGAGCTTGAAAGTGTAGAGAAAAGCTTTCGTGTTTCATCGTGAACTTCTTCAAGGTCTGGATTCTCTTTATATTTATAGGCCAAGCATGGTGACTGTTGTGAATCCATTGAAGAAAGATGGTCGTTGTGACCATTGGTCCTTAAAGCTGAGATGAAGACAAAAGGTTTGAAATGAGGTTCTTCAGAATTTGCACTGAAATGGTGTTTCTCAAGTGCTTTAGAGCAAAAGACCTTCTATAGGCATTCTTCTTTCAACTAAAACGTGCAGAACGTATAGGGTTGACCTTCTGATTGCTTTCTAACACAAGTACTGATTTTTATCAGCTTTTCTAAAATGCGCAGAGTAGCTTCCTCGATCTTCTATCTATGCAATAGTTGGTTCTTGCACTGTTTAATCTTCTTTCCTCTTTTGATGATAAGAGTAGTTTCTCTTGATAAGAACTTATTTCAGGGCATCTTCAAAATTATCCTTGATTTTGTTTGATGCATGCTTTAGAGTAACGTTCTTGTTGCTTTAAAAGTATGGGGTCTATTTGATGATGCAAGTACATGTGCTATGTTAGCAATCCAAAAGTCTGGACGAGCGCACTTGAATAGACTCTTCTTGAGTGTTGTTCTAGGATCAGACTTTTCATGGGACGAGCTTGTATGTAAGCTGTTTTTTATCCCAAGCAGACTTGTTCTGAAATAAATTGCATGGCTCAAAGTAAACTTTTTATTGGTGGGCTCCCCCTTTCATTTATAACTTGTGCATCATAGATTTGTAACCTAAAACACTTAATTGAACAAGTTAGATAACACGTAGACAGACTTTATTTAATTAAATGCTTTGATGTGTATCATTAACAAATCTTGGAGTCTGATAATTAACCGATGATTAAAATCTTTTACAAACCAGACTTGGTTCTAACAATAGGGTATAAGACAAATCCTTTAGACATCCGGTTTCTTTCGATTTTAGCATCGATTTTACCTAGAGTATGCCGCTGATTTGTACTTTGTTTTTAAGCTCCCAACTTCTTTGGATTTTAATCATCCCAATAAATATAGTTTTTGGAATTTTTCAATTTTAAGAAATTCATTCGGAAATCAAAACAAAATGCAATTGTTTAAGATGAGTCTTGAGGTAATGTTATTCACATTCGATATAATAGAGATAATTAGATAGACTTTTGGATTAATTTGCTTAATAAATAAATGTTCTTTTAATGTGTACCCAATATATATTTTAAACAATACACAAGTAAAATAAATTTTATTATAAGTTACATATCATATAATTTTCAACTAATTTCAATATATGTCCAACATAACTTCCAATAAAACATTTTTGTTCTTGTATCCATTAAAATGTATACCGAAATACACATTAGAAAAACTGAAATAATTTTAAAACCATGTGCTTAATATGAAAATTTGCTCAATAAATAAATCGAAAAACCATTTGCTTGATAAATTTTCGTCGTAACGTAAACTAAACCGTGTGGATAGGTAACGATCATGTACTCAAAAAAGAGAGTGCATAGTATGAACGGTGCATTTCTTTCTTTTCAAACATTGACATGCATATCAATCTATAAATGTAGTCATCCTCAATTCGTGTCATGAGAAACGTAATCAAAGCTATGAAGAAACTAAAGCTGTGGTCCAAAAAGAAAAGGAAGAAGAAGAGCCATCATCCTTATCATTACCATTGCTGCTGTTCATTCCCCATCCACACCCAACCATCAGCTCCACCCTTACCTTCTTCATTTTCATGGCTTGAAGCTGAATACAACAACTACTAGTGTTTATGACACAGGAGATTGCTACTGCTACTAGCACCACACCCACATCAAATACATCATATCAGCAACGGTATATGGTATCAGTTTCAGAAGCTGTTTATGACATTGCAGTTTCAGTGATTCAAAATCAGACAAGCAGAAGGGAGAGATCAGGTGGTTAGTTTGGATGCGTTTTTAGCATTGGTTCTTATCTTTTTCGCTGCCTGTCCATGTTTTCACATCCGGGAACTAGTTTGATTTCATTTTATCCGTTTTACATGTTCTTTTGTCTCCCCGAATATTGTTTACTTTGGGAGAAGTAGAAGGATATTGTTGCTTGATTTTAAACTCCAATAATCCACACAGCTGTTTTTGATTGATGTGTTTTGTTTTTACACCAAGCTTGGGATAGTGATCCAATCCAACATCTGAATCTCAATCTCATTTGCCATGCCATTTTTCACTTACTTTCAGCTTTCGTGGTATAGCTTCCACCACCCACACTAGAATAGCACTCCCCGGCAACCTAAGCAAATTCCTTTCAAATAGTATCAAGCAAACCAAGTTTACATTTAAAAAAAAACCACATTCATTCATCTAGTTATAAGATTTATGCAAGAGTATAAATAACTAATATCAAACCAAACATACACTTATGGTAATTTGTACAAATAACTAATATCAAACCAAACATACATTTAAGAGTATGTTTGTCTATGCAGTTATGCCTAGTTTGCACGACCGATATCTACCCTTGTCAGTCATTGCTTAACCAATACTGAATCTTCAAAGTATAATATGAGATCTAGTATCTTTAGTGTTATAAGAGATTATCGCTTCCCTCATTTCTATGATGCATGTCCCGGTCTACTCTATTGCTAATTTGCTATCCTGACACATTCTTAGTATCTCCATTGACAGAATTTCCTCTAATGTTTTGATCTCTTCTTTCTGTGATGATGTTCTCGTTTGGCACTCTCCCCCTCTGACCAACCTCTATCAACTTTGTCATTTTCATTCTCACAGTACTTATTGCAATCTTGAAGACCTGATCTTCTGTGTCTCAAGCTTTTCCTTGAGTAATCATGTTGTGTTTCAATCTCACCTCTATCCTGCAAATCTTTGTCAGAGTCAGAACCATTGCCACTCTGATGTCTTGAACTTTTGCTTTTACTAATATGGTGTCTTTCTCCGTCTCTATGCCCATCTGATCCAGCCTCATAAACCCCCCTACTATCTCTGTTCCACTTTTTAAAGTTTCTTCGTTCTCTGCCATGCTGTTTTCCATTCTCCCTAGTATCCCAATCCACATCAGAATCCCCTTCATAGCCTTTGCTATTGTCATCCCAGTTATTGTTAAATGAGTTATTCCTACTGCGGTCAAGGCGACTGTCCTTATTTCCCTCCTTTTCTAACCATTCCTTGTCAGAATCAGTATCAGAAGTTCTGCCTCTGGATTTCCTTTTATGCCTGTCTTTAAACTTGGCATTCTGTTCCTCATCTGGAGTTTTTTGCTTTCTTTCATCTTCCCGTTTTCTACTAGAATGACCACAACTTAACTGATCCATCTCCCTAGATCTTGATCTTCTGGAGTAATACCTGCAAAAAAGATTATGAAAATATACAGATGAGTATAAATTCACACATATATGGAAAACAGCATGGCATAGAACGAAGAAACTCCAGAAAGTGTAACAGAGATAGAGACAAACATCAGAGTGGTAATGATTCTGACTCTGACAAAGATTTGCTGGATAGAGGTGAGATTGAAACACATGATTACTCTAGGAAAAGCTTGAGACACAGAAAATCAGCTCTTCAGGATTGCAATAAGTTACTGTAAGAATAAAAACGACAAAGTTGATAGAGGTTGGTCTCAAGGTGAGGGTGCCAAACGAGATCAACATCACAGAAAACGATAGAAGAAATTCTGTGACGGAGATACTAAGAATGTGTGTCAAATGTGTGTCAGGATAGCAATAGAGTGTGGGTCTGGTTAGAACTCAGGCGAGGACATGCATCATAGAAACGAGGGAAGCGATAATCTACTAAAGATACTAGATCTCATATTATACTTAAAAGATTTGGTATTGGTTAAGTAATGACTATGACAAGGGTAGATATTGGTTGTATGCAAACTAGGCATAACTACATAGACAAACATACTAAGTGACTGTTTGGTTGGCAGAACACCAACAGATAAAAGAAAGATCCATTAGCTCAATAAAAATTTAACTGTCTCAAACAGTATGCAGGATCAATATTAACCATTAGATTTTTTTTTATCTTTACAACTTTATTTCTATAACTAATTACCAAACGGACCGTATAAGTGTATGTTTGTTTGGTTTGATATTAGTTATATGTACAAATTACATTTACATAAATCTCGGAATCAGAAGCAATTTTAACATTCTCCTCACAATTGTATCCAGAAGATTCTTGACCTCACAATTAAACAGAAGTGACACCAATTCTGCTCTTAAGCCCTTCAATCTATACAACGCCAATCATAATTACTCAGCCCTTCCCTCATGCAAAAATTTGTTTATTTTACAACCATCTACATAGGTTATCCATTTGTCCATTTGTCCACTAAACAATCTAATTAAACACATTAAATGCAATTGAGGAGCAATATATTGAAAGCGCACCTATCAGAATCTGCTTTTGACGATTTGTTGATGCTCATTGATAAACTCAAAGATCCGTGCTCCCTTGGAATCTCATCATCATCAGAATAACCAAATAAAGCAACTATCTTTTTTACCCAATATTTTGGTGGAGGTCTGTCAGAATCAGCCCATTCATAGTCTCCACCAGGATTACGGAAACAGTGGATAAAATTGCACGCTGTACCATGAGAACAAGTCTGATACGATACAAAACGAAGGAACAGGATCAAGAGCATTATCCATCTCAATTCAAAACCATTATTAACATCCTTTTCAAAGTTAAGAGCTTCAACTGAAACCAACCAAGATTTCATATGATTTGCAAAAACAAAACTAGCAGCACTTGGTAGCATCCAAAAGGAAAAATAAAATATGGTAGTCTTAATATAATTGTATACCTTGAAACCTGATTTCATATACTCGCCACATATGGCAACTTTCCATCTTGTCAAGTTAACAAATTGACAACTTACCTGCCATAAATCACAGTCAGATAAACATGAACAATGTGAAGCAATTCAAGTCTTCTGCACTTGGTCATAAATTTCTAAATCTGTCCATCTACCAACTAAGAGTAACAGCCATCCTTTAGAGAAACTCACTCTAAACCTTAAGATTTAAATTTGAGATAACCTTTCTGTTCCCTCCAAATATTCTATCTGGCCCAATAATGAGGTCATTATGGTTTGGACTGGGCGGCCCATCAGAAAAGATTTCTAGAATCCCTTATAGGATATAAGATATTGTAAATCAGCCAAGATATTATCTTATTTCCTTGTAGATAGGATAATTTATTAAGAGATTGAGATATCTAATAGATTAGGATTATCTAATAGATATCAGGACGAAATTATATCCCTCATGTATATAAATAGGCCATCAAATGCCTTTGTATACTAAAGTAACATTCCTGATAAATAAATCTTGATTCTTAAGAGTATTCTCCAGGACGTGGTAAATATGTTCTACAAATAACCAGTTTTTGCTTCAAACATTTTTCCAGGCTTTCCTCAGTCATAACAGAAGTCACAGGACATTAACAAAACACCAGGAAATTGAGCAGTTATTGAACATAGTGCAAATGATGTCCTAATTATTTACCCCAGGGCACAAAGATTACTATCATACCGGGAGCGATCATACTTGCAACATTCGAGATATTCATCACAAACAAGATATAGGAATGCAATACAGTACCTGCTTCCCAGCAAAGTAACGACCATTAACTGAATTATAGGCAAGCAGAGCAGAATCCAACAATTTATACTGTACATAGACATTTCCTCGTAAGTGAGATGAGCCATTTTTACACACCTGACAGGCACATATAGATAAAAGGATAAGTACACCGACTTGCAAGAAAATGTACAAGGAGGAAATAGAAGAGGCAAAAATTTAAATATGTAAATTGTTGTTTTCAAACACACATGCAGCTATTTTGGTTCCAAACTTCGAAAATATTGTTCATCTATATCTTCTAAAAGAATTCAAAATATCATATCCTTTTTTGGCTCACTTATAAATTTTATTATCAAACCCAGATAAAAATTTTAGATGTAAGCTAAATTTTCATTGCCAATAAAAATTGAAGGGCTGAGAATAGATAACAAAATGAAAGGACAGAGAAAAGAGAGCAGTTAGAGATAGAGAGTGAGAACAGGGATGGCCAGAAACAACAGAGAACAGGGACACATTGCCACAGGGGCACAAGCATAGAAAAGAAAACTTAGGTAACTTGCACCCAGTCACAGTTGTGCACCTTGCCCCACCCACAAAATGGTGTGATTTCAACCACCCCCCCCCCCCCCCCTCCAAAAAAAAAAAGGAAAAACTTAGGTTACTTGCACCCAGTCACAGTTGTGCACCTTGAGTACCCACAAAATGGTGTGATTTCACCAGCTATCACACCCGCAATTTAAAACCTGGACACTATTTGAGTTAAGTAGCACCAGAAAATAAATGCTCCATGACACAATCCCACTAGAACGTGCAATTGAGAACTCCATTTTAAATAATCCAAGATTTTTCCCCTAAAATGTTGGATAAACACACACACAGAAGAGGGACAATGAGAAGACATTAAAAGTATATAAACAGAATGCTTCAGTGAGTTCTCCATTTGATATTTCTGTCATCTGTGATGTCTGTCTGTATAGCAAGGTATAAACCATCAGTAATTACCATTTGTGATATTTCACACAGAAACTCAAACATACATTTATAAAGATATTGAAAATTAAGTTAATACGAGTAATGCTGAAATTAATTGGGAAATATAAAAAAAAATAATCGAGAAATATTTTTTGAGAAACATATAGTCAAATTTTCAGAAGCAAAACTTGCAGAGACACACATAGAGAGACATAGTAGTAAAAGAGTACCTTGAAGTTCACAATTTCTCCAAACTTCAGGAACTCTGTGTGAACATCCTCGTAAAATTCTTCAAAACTGCATTCAATCTCTTCATCTGTGTACTGAAAAGCGGGTTAAACAAGTCAGGCAAGAAATTGAAGCAATGAAACATAAAAATAGATATGAAGTAATAGTCCAATCAAAATAAACACAGGGACACACACCTATTCAAGAGTAAATCTTGCATACTTAAACCATCCAATAACTTTTGGGTGGAACACAAAATAAGGAAATCTAACCATTGAATAATGTGACATTCTATTTATGGTCAAGCATACACAGCACCCAAGTTTTACATAAATAAGATATAAGTATGTAATCCTTTAGTGGAGAATCACTAATGTTTAAAAGAGAAATTCTATGTGTATAACCAAGAGAGAGACTTAAAGACAGAAAATAATGTTGTATAAAGTGGATGGATCAATGAAATTCAACATCCATAAACTTATGAAACAGTGCAAATATGACAAGACCTACTCTCGTAGCCAGTATGTGTTTGGATTAACAACATGGGAAAGCATATAAAATATCACAAACAGAAGATAAGAAATATCACCATTTAATGAAAATTAATACATTGTGGAATCCAAATTAGTACCATAAGGGCACTGGTTAACTAGACTCTTAAAATAATAAGATCTATTAAGTGGTGGGTCTGCTAAAACTGAGGAATTTAATGGTTCAAGGTGAAATATTTAAGGTCCCAGGATGAAAACAAAATGGTGAAATATTAACACTAAAACCAATAAAATACGAGCATATAACTGAAATCATGATTTGTAAAGAAGAATACAGTGATTTATTGACATAAACTTTGCCATAGTAGAGTGAAACATGACACATAACATATGTGGAAAATCCCCCATCCCCCCTCCTCCAAGAGAAAACAGATTTAATAATGACTAACTGCATCAATAAATTTAAGGTGTTGGTGGCACAATCTGAAAGCCTTTGAAGTTCATGAGCATTAGTCTGCAACAGAGCTCCATGATCGAAGATTTGGATAACGCCTGAGAACTACTTAGGGTTAAGGTAAATTATATTTTGAATGTCATAACAATGATTGCAGCAGTCAGTCAATCAATCTAGTTATTGAAGTGCTATACTGATGAAAGAAAAATGTACAGAAAGAAATAGACGTGTGTGGTGGTAAATGAAATATAGGATACAAGTTGAAGTGGAGTCGAAATGAAGAAGAAAGAGAAAGATGAAGAGACCTCAAGGGCGTCATCATGGTCCCAGAGAAGGCCAGGACCATTGTACATGTTTTTGATAAGAAGAGTGGATGACTTATCAGGGTAATAATGGACTCTGCTGCATCGCTCACCAAAACGACATGCTCCTGTCTTGAGATGAAATGGACAGTGAGCTTTATCCTGTTCAGTTCCGAAATGTGGAGAAACGGTGGTTGGAAGAGGAAAGGGATTTGAGATTTCTGTTACTGGAGGAGGAAAGGGATTGGATATGGGCCTATTGTTATGATCATTCTTCTTCTTCTTCTTCTTCTTCTTCTTGAGAATGATCTCGTTTCCTTGCCATATAATCCGCGGCGGCCCTTCTTCCTCCGAATCGGAATGGTATAGTCGGTTATCATCTTCATGGGAATTGGATTGTTGTTGTTTGGTTGAATTGATCATCTCCATCCAGGCCCTCTCCCTCTCTTCGAAGAGGATCCTGTCCCTCTGCATTCTCTCTGCCTCCTCCTGCTCCAGCAAAGCCATCCGCATCTGCTCGTCGGGATCGTTAAGGAGAGCATCTTCCTCTTCACGCTTCTTCTCCGCCGCCCCTTTCCTTGTCTGTTTTCGCTTATTCTTCTTTCTTGTCTTCCTCTTTTCCCTTCTGCTCATACCTTTTTCCATCTTTTCCAATACTCTCTCTCTCTCTTCACGCCCTTCTCTCCATTTCACGGTTCTCAAATCATTCTGCCATGCCAACAAGAGTTATCTATAATTTAGATTTTACTAATTTCTAACCCTTGACTTACATGGGAAAAATTTTAAATTATAATAAGGACACGAATGAATAATAAAAAAATTATGGGTAAAAATATATAATAGAATAAAAATAATAATAGAATATAATCATATGAAAGACATATGAATTTAACTTGTGAAGGACTTATAGATTTTAAGTAGAGAAAATAGATAAAAGAAGACTTTAAAAATTGTATATCATTGAAATGGTACGGTAAGATGAAAAATAATTATTGAAGAAATATTTAAGTTAACCACTCAGTTTAGATGATATATTGTTTGATTCATTAAAGGAATACAAAACATTAATAAGTCATTATGATAACTAAACAATTAAAGGAAAAAGGAAATTTTGGAAAAACAATGAGCACGGGAGAATAAGCATGTAAATATTTTGTATTATGGGTTTAATCATACAAAGACAAAAATAGACATGAGAAGAAATTCTAAAATTTGTTCAAATAAGTGATGTAAATATAAAACCATTTTGAAAAAAGAACTTGTGTGTTGTACGGTTAATTTTTTTGATACAGATACAAATAGTTGCTTCAAAAATATTTAAGTTAATCATTCAGTTTAGTTGTCAATCAATGTATTGATTATGTATCTGAGACATTGGGCAGTCTTTATTGCAATGATGCACAAAGATTCTATCAGGTAGAACCATTTTGTGTAACACCCCTATTTTTATTTTTATATTAAAATTTTGAAGGAATTAGATTATGGTTTTTAGAACTTTTTAATCTACGTATTATTTATGATTTTCTAGAATTTTTTGGAATTTTGTAAATATTTTAATAAAATAATATATTTTAAATAATTTTAAATTCATATAAAGTGACTTAAATTTAAAATATTTATAAGAAAGTGAAGTTAAATTATAAGAAAATTTTTTAAAATCTATTTCAAGTAGACTTATCTAAAAATGATCGGTTTGAGAAAAAATTTGATTTTTTCCAATCGTTAAAAAAATTGAAAACATATCAATAAATTTTTATTAACAAAAAATTTTAGGTTTTTAAAATTTAAACTTTATATTACTTATTATAAAATTAGTGAGGATTGATATAATATCGTTAAATTTCAAAAAGGATTAATTTTGAATATTTAAAATATACCAAGTAAAAGGTTACTATTTGATTTAATAATTCAGCCGACATTTACTATGCAAAACATTGTGCATGTATGAAATTTTCAAACTTGCACAGTAACCAGAAACGAAAATTTCAGAAATTGCACAATACTTTTATAATAAAATAATAGAATGCATAGTAATTTTCCTTCCTATAAATACCCAAGGAATTCTTCATTAGAATTCACAATTTCAGATTAAATTTTCTTAATATAGTAGTGCTAGAGAGATAGTGGTGGAAGTAAGAGAGAAATATTTTTTTTTGGAAGGAGGTTCTGCTAAAATAACAAGGTAAGAATACCTCTCTTTTATATTTTTTAGGGTTATTTTCACATCGTTTTAGAAATCTATTATTATACTGGATATAATATTATTTTAAGTTATTATTCTCAATAGTAAAATACTATTTCAATAGTAAATTACTATTCAAATAGTAAATTACTATTTACTGTTACTATTTACCTTTACTATTCACGTTTTACTATTTACCATTACTATTCACGTTTACAATTTACCGTTACTATTCATGTTTTACTATTTACTGTTACTATTCACATTTTACTATTTACCGTTACAATTCATGTTTTACTATTTACTGTTACTATTTATAATAATTATTTAAAATTTACTATTTACTGTTAATATGCATAATTACTATTTATCCTTCATGTTTCAAATAGTAATCTAAATTTTTATCTTATAACTATATTAAAATGAAATTGGTATGTTTTAAAACTCGGAGATGAGGAGCGCACTGATTTTCAATAACGAATCAGGATATTATTATTTTAAAATATTAACTTTTCAACTTAAAATTTATAATAAATTTTAAATTAAATATCTGGTGTAACTAACTCTGTCATACCTATGCAAGGACCTAGACTTTCATAACCTATACGAAATAGACTGAACCTATGCAAGGACTTGGACTAGTTTGTACTATATGGACTGAACTATACCTATGCAAGGACTGGATTATATGGACTTACATAGAGCTATATAAGGAATGGACTATAAAGACTCAAAATCAAGTTTAATAATTTAAATAACCATTAAATTTTAAATTATATTTATTTGATTTGATTATAATTATTAGTATTTGATTATTATTGATGATATTTAATTGTAATTGATATTATTTGATTGTGATTGACATTATTTGATTGTGATTGATGATATTGTGATTATGATTGATGATCTTGTGATATGAAGTTGAGCATATAGCAAGCATGACGAAAAGTTAAAACTCAGTAAGAATTTTCTTACCTTACTCTTTAAATTTTTATCTTTTATTTCTTCTTAGAAATTATTTTTATTAACTTTACTTTTAATATTTAGAATAAAAAAATTAGTATTTATTTTAGAAAGAAGTCATTTTATGAAAATTAATTTATAAAAAGGTTGAGATAATTAAATTTTGAATTAAAGAAAAATTTTATAATTTTAAGTATTTTTGGTTAATGATTTAAAGATTATTCTCTTTTAATAAAATAAAATTTTCAAAAGAAAATTATTTTTCTTTTTCCAACTTAATAACTAAAGATATTTGGAAATAAATGAGATTTCTAAATTCGATCTTGTTAAGATTCAATTTGAGAAAGTTTATGTAAAGTTTTATATGAGAAATTTTTGAGATATTTAAGGCTTAGAAACTCAATTTTAGTGAGATTCGAAAATTGTACCATATTTATTTCTGTGGGACAAAAATTTAGAGAAATGAGAAAATGTATAGTTTATTGAAATGATGTTGTAAACCTTTATGGTATTTAATAATTGAGTTTCTAAAAGCCTTAACCAAATAAATACATGAGTAGTTCATGCATAATAAATCATTAAAGTGAAACAAAATGATATTGTCTAGGGACGGATTATAGAAACCGAGGATACATTAGAGGAGGCTTATTTACGAGCCTTGGGATGAGAGGGTGTGAAAGGGTGCCTCAGGATGTTAGGGAATCCCTAGTACATGAGCAGCGAAAATACAAGGATTCCCATAGGATTTACAAAGTATCGTGTTTCAAAGCACAAGACAAACACATACACACACAAAAAATTCTTTTTAGGATTACCTCTTGAAGAACACCGAAGTAGTCAAAGCCTCATCCTTTAGGAGTCCACATGAGCACTTCCACCAGAATCGCAACACTTGCTAACTGCTAGTTTGACGGCATGTAGCTCTTGCAACTTTTGCGAATTTATGTCTTACTTTAGTGAACGGCCTATGAGCATCTTATGCTTTATTTATAGGCTTAGGTTTGACCTAATTTGTTTTCTCTAAAGAGTGGGCTCTTTACTCATTCTAAATGAGTTAGGCCCAATAGCTTTATTTTAGTCCAACTAAAATAAAACAAAACATTTTCTGATGGGCTTACTCTATCTGTGTGACCCTATAGGTAAAATACCTGGTCATATTAATAATAAATTATTTTATTATTAATATAAAATAAGAGCGACATCTAACAATGCATCATTATGTCCGAATATTATTTAATATCAACATAACTTATAAGTGATAATTATTTTATATGTCTCTCCTTTTGTCACGATATCCTAATTGGGCCCAAGGCATGGTCGCATCATCCTTGTACGACCAAATTTATTTTACTTGATACCAGAGTAGACTTGATCTGAATAAATATCTAATATTTATTCTTTCTAGCATGGCCATGCTTTTCCTTAGTCTTACTCCATCAAGTGGCCTATAGATATCACTCATGTCACATAACAGAGACAAATTCATCTACATCACTCACATCCCTCTGCATAATTTGTTCATTGCCTAATCACAACCTTTATAGTCCTCTTGTTATAGAAGACTTTTAATTGTATTAAAACAACAAACTCCTCATGTAGGAATCATAGTGACTTCAGGTCGAAGGAATACATATTCCATTATCACATTGAGAATCGTTATGACATTCATGTAACGATCCATGTAACGTTCTCATGGTGGGTCTGTCCAGTACATCATTACTCTTAATGTGTACCCGTGTGAAGACTTGATATCATCTATATCTATGATCTGTGAAATTAGGTCATCAGTACACTCACACACTAGTCTCTATGTATTTACATGTCCCCATGTAAATACTTGACTAGGGACATTTTAGGAATAACTTTCATATGACCTATTGTGACCACCCTCGTCAATTTCTTCATTTTTCACAATAGATTTTTTATTTTTAAATAAAATCCACCCGGTCTCAAAATAAAATGAAAATTACTTTTCTTAAATACTTTCAAAATAATAAAATCATACTTAGAATAGCAATTTCCGACTGGAAATAAATCCTTGAATAAAAGCATATTAAAAATATTGAGCGATCGGAAATATTTCAACACAAAATAAGACTGAATCAGCGGAAGGGATAAAACAGAGTTAGGGGTATTCGCCTGAGCGAGCCCCTGATTCGCTTAAGCGAGAGCCGACTCGCTTGAGCGAATGCCACACAGCGTACCAGACTCACGAGTCGGAGTTTTGCTTACAAGTACATCACTCGGAAAACTCTGAGCTTTCATTCATTCAGAAACTGTTTCTCTCGGGTATACTTCACCCGGAATACATTCTTAAGCTTCACTTAAAATAGTCGCTCATATCTTCACTCGGAGTCTCAGCCATAGCTCACTTGGAGACACTCTAACCTTTCCACTCGGAAGTGGGTTTCTCAGTTATTCTTCACTCAGAAATGAGGGATATTCACTTGAACGAGAATGGGCATCAATTCAATCGGCCCTTGCTCGGATAAGAAGGAATCCACTTGGCTAGTTTCACCCAGTAATCGACTCTGCTACAGCAATGCAAATTCACTCATAAAATAAACACCAATCATTTAACATCAAGAATTTATTTCATCATACAGGCAACACATTGTAGCATCAAACACTCGGAAAACTTAATATATACATATAATACCCAATTCATTCAAATTCACTCGGTGCCTTGGCATCAGTCCTCCGCTTGGCGCACCTCCATGGCTCCGACCTCTTCCCTGACACTGGTTACTAAAAATGTAAACCATAGCAAGGGTGAGTGTTTAGCATCATAGTTAATCTAGAACAGAATTTAAATAAAATACGAGTATAAACTCCGTCCGATTTCTTTCTCCTTAATTTATACCTTTCACCCGGCAATTAACTCACTCAGTAATCATAACAATTAACAGCCATTTTAACAAATCATTCAACAAGTAACTCACTCGGCAAGTACAACAATTTACCACTCGGTAATTATAACAATCACTCGGCAATATATAAAATTACACTCTACAAATACATCAAATACTCAACAATTATTTCAATTCTCATTCGGCAATTAAATCTAATTGCACTCAGCAAAAATTATTAAATCAACTTTCATAGCTGACTCGGAAAATTGACATAGTATCTGGATACTCAAAGGATCGACCTTCAGCTGGGGGTCCTACTTGACACCCTGTGAACCCTGCTTGGTTCACCGAGTCCTGCTTGACTCCCCCTCAACCACTGGGTCATAGACCTCTGGGTAGCTCAACTGGGTCCTGCTTGACCACTGAAGCCAAAAACGAGGGTAACATATACCGTCAGTCGTCCCATACCACAATCACATTCACATTTCACAAGTGGCCATTAATAACATCACTCGGGTGACCTACTTGTCAAACCCGACTCATTAATAACATCACTCAGGTGACCTGCTTGTCAAACCCGACTCCACATTGCCACAAAATACCGATTGTCACAGCATCATTTTAATTTCAATCAGATTTACACATACACACACACGATCCTCAACCGATCGGTGTCCACATACATGCACATACATATATTTTCACAGCCTCATTTCATCACAGCATCAAATAATTGAATCCCACTCGGAATATTCCACACTCGGAATATGCCACACACGATCAGAAACTGATCGGTGTTCTCATTCATCCATATACATTCATAACAAATATTCACACGATCCTAAACCGATCAGTGTGCACATAAATACATGCATACACATTCACAACTTTCACTCAGCAGCATCTTCATTATCACAGCATTAAACATTCATACATACATACATACATACAGTTTTCACTCGGCATCAAGTGTAACTTGGTTCAAAGTCATTCGAATGACTCGGACAGTAAGTCCTATTCCAATTAATTATAACCCGAACACCCCCTTACCTCTGTTCTACGCCTCAACAGTTTCTGAGTTCACTGCTCCTCCTCCGTTCCAGCAACAACTTCTTTAAACGTTCCACCAGCTTTTGTTCCACCACCTACGAGTTTGGAACGTGGAGTTCATTAACATCACACCATCATCCACACGGTCAAGGGCCATTTACAGGTTTGCTGTCAGGAGGAGTGGGATCGGAACAGTACCCTCCTCCATACACGACCATTCGGTCCAGAAAAGAAAGGAAAGAGGCTTAAACGGTTCAAAGGACTTACCTCTGTCACAGCTTTGTAAAATGAACTTTCCTTCAAAGCTTATAGCTCTCAATCAATGGAGGAAGAAGAAGAAAAGGTAGCAAAAGCTCTTCACGTGAAAGAGAGTGAATGATTGCGCAAATGATTGAAGAAAGAGAAGGAATCCATTATTTAAACTCATGGCAACCGGTTACCTTCTCAACTGGTCACTTCCAACCGGTAACCTCTTCAACCAGTCATCTCTCCATTTAATTTCTTTAAAGATTTAATTTAACTTCTCTTCTTCTAATCACACCCTTTATAATTAACCAATAATTCATAAAAATATCAAATAAATTCCTAAAAACAATTTTTTAATATTTCCACTTCACAAAATTTTTATAATTATCCGGGATGTTACATTCACCCCCCCCTAAAAAGGGATTTCATCCCCGAAATCAATATTCCTTACTGAAAAAGATTGGAGTACACCCTTCTCATGTCCACTTCCAATTCCCAAGTATAGGTTACCCCATTCAGATTCTGCCACTTCACTTTCACTAATGGCACCTCTTTGTTTCTTAGCTGTTTGGTTCGATACTCCTCAATACCGATCGGTGTAACTTCCACCGTCAGGTCTTCCTTCAATTCAATAGAGTCACTCGGCACAATCATCGAATCACTCAGAATATACGCTCAGAGTTGTGACACATGAAACACATTATGAATGTTAGTTAACGACTAGGGAAGATCCAGTCGGTAAGCAACATTACCGATCCTCTCCAATACTTGATATGGTCCAATGTATTTTGGATTAAGCTTGTGACTCTTCAATATCCGACCAACTCCTTTAGTCGGTGAAACCTTTAGGAACACCCAATCACCCGTCTGAAACTCAAGTGGTCTATGCCGATTATCATAATAACTCTTCTGTCGGTCTTGGGCAATCTTTATCTTCTCTCGGATTAGAGCAACCTGCTCATTCATTTCTTGAATCAACTCGGGTCCAAGATGAATGGCTTCACCATTCTCATTCCAACACAATGGTGTATGACATTTCCGACTGTATAAAGCTTCATACGGAGCCATTCCAATGCTACTATGATAGCTATTGTTGTATGCAAAATCCACCAAGGGTAAATGCTTTTCCCATGAGCCACCCTGCTCTAATACACAGGCTCTCAGCATATCCTCAAGAGTCTGTATAGTCCATTCCGACTGACCATCGGTCTAAGGATGATAAGCCGAGCTCAGTCTCAGCTCAGTACCCAATTCCCGTTGTAGACTTCCCCAAAATCAGGAGGTAAACCGAGGATACACCGTGCCATCGGACAATCTGACTAATGTACAACTTAGCCAATCGGTCCAATGACCATTTCATGTTCATGGCCAAGAAGTGAGCACTCTTGGTCAATCAGTCAACAATCACCCAAATTGCGTTGCACCCGGATTGGGTACGAGGTAACTCGGATACGAAATCCATGGTAATACTCTCCCACTTCCAAATCGGAATCTCCAAAGGTTGAAGTAAACCTGGGGGTCTCTGATATTCAACCTTGCATTTCTGGCATATCACACAGGACTTCACGTACTCGGTAATTGCCTTCTTCATGCCCGGCCACCAGAATTCCTTCTTCAAATCATGGTACATCTTTGTAATACCGGGATGAATACTCAGAGAACTCTTGTGTGCTACAGTCAGCACGGTTTGCCTGAAATCACCATGTGTAGGCACCATCACTCGGTCTCGGAATCTCCAAATTCTATCCGTTCCTTGAATTAATTCCATGTCCTTGCCTCTTGCTTAAGTGTCAAGCAAATCCAGCAACTCCTCGTCGTCCTTTTGGGCCATAGCTAAGGACTTCAGAAATTCGTTGGAAATCTTCAGCATACCGACTGTCATTCGGTTTGGAGCGTTCACAACGACTCTAAGGTTCATATCCCGAAAGCTCTCCAACAGTTCTTGCTCTTTGCCCATCAAGAAAGCCGTGTGCAATATTTTTCTGCTCAGTGCATCGGCAACAACATTTGCTTTGCCCGGGTGGTACCTCAAGTCGAAATCATAATCCTTTAGGTACTCCACCCATCTCCTTTGCCTCATGTTGAGTTCCTTCTGGTCGAATAAATACTTCAAGCTCTTGTGGTCACTAAACACCACAAACCGAGACCCATATAAATAATGACGCCAAATCTTCAACGCATATACCACTGCTGTGAGTTCTAGGTCATGAGTCGGATAGTTCTGTTCATGTAGCCTCAATTGCCTTGAAGCATAGGCAATCACTCGGTCGGCTTGCATAAGCACACATCCCAAACCAAACTTGGATGCATCGTAGTACACCATAAATTCCTATGTCACATCAGGCAGTGCAAGCACTGGGGCAGTCGTCAAACATCATTTAAGAGTCTAGAAGCTCATTTCACACTCTTCCGACCAAACAAATGGGTTCTCCTTTCTCGTTAACTGAGTCAAAGGAAGTGCAATCCGAGAAAAACCTTCAATGATAGTACCCAACTAATCCGAGAAAATTCCTAATCTCCGTTACCGACTGAGGCCTTTCCCAAGCCATAATCGCCTCAATCTTAGTCGGATCTACTGATACACCCTCTCGGGAAATCACATGCCCCAAGAATTGTACACTTTCTTCCCAGAAATTACAATTAGATAAATTAGCGTACAATTTCTTCTCTCGGAGTATCTGCATAACAACTCGAAGATGTTGAGCATGCTCTTCAACCGACTTCGAATACACTAGTATGTCATCAATGAATACCACTACAAACCGATCCAAATATGATTGGAAAATCTGATTCATATAATCCATAAAAATAACAGGAGCATTCGTTACTCCAAAGGGCATTACAACATACTCAAAGTGCCCATACTGAGTCCGAAAAGCCGTCTTAGGAATATCTTCCGACTTAACTCGGATCTGATGATATCCTGACCTTAAGTCGATTTTAGAAAACACAACAGCACCTCGCAGCTGATCCAACAAGTCATCAATCTGTGGCAATGGATATTTATTCTTTACAGTCACCTTATTCAACTATTGGTAATCTATACACATACGCATACTACCATCCTTCTTTTTCACCAACAGTACAGGAGCACCCCACGGTGAAGCACTCGGTCGGATAAAGCCCTTCTCCAGCATTTCGTTCACTTGCTTTTTCACTTTGGTTAATTCTACCGAAGACATTCTATAAGGCGCTCGGGACACAGGCTCGGCCCCGGGAATCAAGTCAATCGAAAAATCAATCTCCCGACTGGGAGGCAGCTCCGGAATTTCTTCCGGGAATACGTCAGGGAATTCACATACTACTGGAATTTCACTCAGCATAATATTATACCGTCCCTCTGAAGTAAATAAAACAACATAGGTGGCAGAAACATCACTCACCATATTCTTGGTGTCCAGTTCCTGAGAGAAAACAATAGTTTTCCGATAGCAGTCCACCATCACTCGGTTATCAGCTAACCAATCAAGACCTAGGATGACATCTAGGTTCTTCAACGGCATACATATCAGATTCACTCAGAAAATACGATCTTCCACTTGCATCGACAACTTCTCACACATAGTAGTTTCCCGGAAAGTGGAACCAGTAGGAGTGGAGACACTAAGAACGTTCTCCATTAATACAATCAGCAAACCAAGCCGTTGTACACAACTCTCGGAAATAAACGAATGGGTCGCACCCGAATCATAGATTACATCAACAAGATAGCCATGAATGAGGCACTTACCCTGCACCAGGTTATCATTCTTTACAGCTTCTGAGGCATCAAAAGCAAACACCCGCCCTGTCATAACATTCTGGGCGCCACTAGATTAAGCATTTGCTCTCCCCGAGTGTTAGCCACCACGCCCAACTCCGTGTCTACCTCCTCTTGGAACATTAGCACCCCGAGTCCCAGAAGTGTTGGCTCGGCTGCCATGTCTAATCGGTTGTTGCCTCTATGGGCAATCGGGTCTAATCTATCCCGGTTGTCCACATTGGAAACAGACAATCTGACTGGCTGGACAATGCTTTACAATATGGCCCTCCTGGCCACAATTGTAGCACACTCGGCTACCTGACTGGCTGCTTGATATAATATCGTTAAATTTCAAAAAGGATTGATTTTGAATATTTAAAATATATCAAGTAAAAGGTTACTATTTGACTTAATAATTCAGCCGATATTTACTATGCAAAACATTATGCATGTATGAAATTTTCAAACTTGCACAGTAACCAGAAACGAAAATTTCAGAAATTGCACAATACTTTTATAATAAAATAATAGAATGCATAGTAATTTTCCTTCCTATAAATACCCAAGGAATTCTTCATTAGAATTCACAATTTCAGATTAAAGTTTCTTAATATAGTAGTGCTAGAGAGATAGTGGTGGAAGTAAGAGAGAGAAATATTTTTTTTGGAAGGAGGTTCTGCTAAAATAACAAGGTAAGAATACCTCTCTTTTATATTTTTTAGGGTTATTTTCACATCGTTTTAGAAATCTATTATTATACTGGATATAATATTATTTTAAGTTATTATTCTCAATAGTAAAATACTATTTCAATAGTAAATTACTATTCAAATAGTAAATTACTATTTACTGTTACTATTTACCTTTACTATTCACGTTTTACTATTTACCATTACTATTCACGTTTACAATTTACCGTTACTATTCATGTTTTACTATTTACTGTTACTATTCACATTTTACTATTTACTGTTACAATTCATGTTTTACTATTTACTGTTACTATTCATAATAATTATTTAAAATTTACTATTTACCGTTAATATGCATAATTACTATTTATCCTTCATGTTTCAAATAGTAATCTAAATTTTTATCTTATAACTATATTAAAATAAAATTGGTATGTTTTAGAACTCGGAGATGAGGCGCGCACGGATTTTCAATAACGAATCAGGATATTATTATTTTAAAATATTAACTTTTCAACTTAAAATTTATAATAAATTTTAAATTAAATATCTGGTATAACTAACTCTGTCATACCTATGCAAGGACCTAGACTTTCATAACCTATACGAAATAAACTGAACCTATGCAAGGACTTGGACTAGTTTGTACTATATGGACTGAACTATACCTATGCAAGGACTGGATTATATGGACTTACATAGAGCTATACAAGGAATGAACTATAAAGACTCAAAATCAATTTTAATAATTTAAATAACCATTAAAATTTAAATTATATTTATTTGATTTGATTATAATTATTAGTATTTGATTATTATTGATGATATTTAATTGTAATTGATATTATTTGATTGTGATTGACATTATTTGATTGTGATTGATGATCTTGTGATATGAAGTTGAGCATATAGCAAGCATGACAAAAAGTTAAAACTCAGTAAGAATTTTCTTACCTTACTCTTTAAATTTTTATCTCTTATTTCTTTTTAGAAATTATTTTTATTAACTTTACTTTTAATATTTAGAATAAAAAAATTAGTATTTATTTTAGAAAGAAGTCATTTTATGAAAATTAATTTATAAAAAGGTTGAGATGATTAAATGTTGAATTAAAGAAAAATTTTATAATTTTAAGTATTTTTGGTTAATGATTTAAAGATTATTCTCTTTTAATAAAATAAAATTTTCAAAAGAAAATTATTTTTCTTTTTCCAACTTAATAACTAAAGATATTTGGAAATAAATAAGATTTCTAAATTCGATCTTGTTAAGATTCAATTTGAGAAAGTTTATGTAAAGTTTTATATGAGAAAATTTTGAGATATTTAAGGCTTAGAAACTCAATTTTAGGGAGATTCGAAAATTGTACCATATTTATCTCTGTGGGACAAAAATTTAGAGAATTGAGAAAATGTATAGTTTATTGAAATGATGTTGTAAACCTTTATGGTATTTAATAATTGAGTTTCTAAAAGCCTTAACCAAATAAATACGCGAGTAGTTCATGCATAATAAATCATTAAAGTGAAACAAAATGATATTGTCTAGGGACGGATTATAGCAACCGAGGATACATTAGAGGAGGCTTATTTACGAGCCTTGGGATGAGAGGGTGTGAAAAGGTGCTTCAGGGTGTTAGGGAATCCCTAGTACATGAGCAGCGGAAATACAAGGATTCCCATAGGATTTGTAAAGTGTCGTGTTTCAAAGCACAAGACAAACACACACACACAAAAAATTCTTTTTAGGATTACCTCTTGAAGAACACCGAAGTAGTCGTAGCCTCATCCTTTAGGAGTCCACATGAGCACTCCCACCAGAATCGCAACACTTGCCAACTGCTAGTTTGACGGCGTGTAGCTCTTGCAACTTTTGCGAATTTGTGTCTTACTTTAGTGAACGGTCTATGAGCATCTTATGCTTTATTTATAGGCTTAGGTTTGACCTAATTTGTTTTCTCTAAAGAGTGGGCTCCTTACTCATTCTAAATGAGTTAGGCCCAATAGCTTTATTTTAGTCCAACTAAAATAAAACAAAACATTTTCTGATGGGCTTACTCTATCTGTGTGACCCTATAGGTAAAATACCCGGTCATATTAATAATAAATTATTTTATTATTAATATAAAATAAGAGCGGCATCTAGCAATGCATCATTATGTCCGAATATTATTTAATATCAACATAACTTATAAGTGATAATTATTTTATATGTCCGTTCCTTTTGTCACGATATCCTAATTGGGCCCAAGGCATGGTCGCATCATCCTTGTACGGCCAAATTTATTTTACTTGATACCGGAGTAGACTTGATCTGAATAAATATCTAATATTTATTCTTTCTAGCATGGCCATGCTTTTCCTTAGTCTTACTCCATCAAGTGGCCTATAGATATCACTCATGTCACATAATAGAGACAAATCTATCTACATCACTCACATCCCTCTGCATAATTTGTTCATTGCCTAATCACAACCTTTATAGTCCTCTTGTTATAGAAGACTTTTAATTGTATTAAAACAACAAACTCCTCATGTAGGAATCATAGTGACTTCAGGTCGAAGGAATACATATTCCATTATCACATTGAGAATCGTTATGACATTCATGTAACGATCCATGTAACGTTCTCATGGTGGGTCTGTCCAGTACATCATTACTTTTAATGTGTACCCGTGTGAAGACTTGATATCATCTATATCTATGATCTATGAAATTAGGTCATCAGTACACTCACATACTAGTCTCAACGTATTTACATGTCCCCATGTAAATACTTGACTAGGGACATTTTAGGAATAACTTTCATATGACCTATTGTGACGACCCTCGTGAATTTCTTCATTTTTCACAATAGATTTTTTATTTTTAAATAAAATCCACCCAGTCTCAAAATAAAATGAAAATTACTTTTCTTAAATACTTTCAAAATAATAAAATCATACTTAAAATAGCAATTTCCGACTGGAAATAAATCCTTGAATAAAAGCATATTAAAAATATTGAGCGATCGGAAATATTTCAACACAAAATAAGACTGAATCAGCGGAAGGGATAAAACAGAGTTAGGGGTATTCGCCTGAGCGAGCCCCTGATTCGCTTAAGCGAGAGCCGACTCGCTTGAACGAATGCCACACAGCGTACCAGACTCACGAGTCAGAGTTTTGCTTACAATTACATCACTCGGAAAACTCTAAGCTTTCATTCACTCGGAAACTGTTTCTCTCGGGTATACTTCACCCGGAATACATTCTTAAGCTTCACTTAAAATAGTCGCTCATATCTTCACTCGGAGTCTCAGCCATAGCTCACTCGGAGACACTCTAACCTTTCCACTCGGAAGTGGGTTTCTCGGTTATTCTTCACTCAGAAATGAGGGATATTCACTTGAACGAGAATGGGCACCAATTCAATCGGCCCTTGCTAGAATAAGAAGGAATCCACTCGGCTAGTTTCACCCAGAAATCGACTCTGCTACAGCAATGCAAATTCACTCATAAAATAAACACCAATCATTTAACATCAAGAATTTATTTCATCATACAGGCAACACATTGTAGCATCAAACACTCGGAAAACTTAATATATACATATAATACCCAATTCATTCAAATTCACTCGGTGCCTTGGCATCAGTCCTCTGCTTGGCGCACCTCCATGGCTCCGACCTCTTCCCTGTCACTGGTCACTAAAAATGTAAACCACAGCAAGGGTGAGTGTTTAGCATCATAATTAATCTAGAACGGAATTTAAATAAAATACGAGTATAAACTCTGTCCGATTTCTTTCTCCTCAATTTACATCTTTCACCTGACAATTAACTCACTCAGCAATCATAACAATTAACAGCCATTTTAACAAATCATTCAACAAGTAACTCACTCGGCAAGCACAACAATTTACCACTCGGTAATTATAACAATCACTCGGTAATATATAAAATTACACTCTACAAATACATCAAATACTTAACAATTATTTCAATTCTCATTCGGCAATTAAATCTAATTGCACTCAGTAAAAATTATTAATTTCAATCGGATTTACACATACACACACATGATCCTCAACCGATCAGTGTCCACATACATGCACATACATATATTTTCACAGCCTCATTTCATCACAGCATCAAATAATTGAATCCCACTCGAAATATTCCACACTTGGAATATGCCACACACACGATCAGAAACTGATCGGTGTTCTCATTCATCCATATACATTCATAACAAATATTCATACGATCCTAAACCGATCGGTGTGCACATAAATACATGCATACACATTCACAACTTTCACTCAGCACCATCTCCATTATCAGAGCATTAAACATTCATACATACATACAGTTTTCACTCGGCATCAAGTCTAACTCGGTTCAAAGTCATTCCAATGACTTGGACAGTAAGTCCTATTCCAATTAATTATAACCCGAACACCCCCCTTACCTCTGTTCTACGCCTCAACAGTTTCTGAGTTCACTGCTCCTCCTCCGTTCCAACAGCAACTTCTTTAAACGTTCCACCAGCTTTTGTTCCACCACCTACGAGTTTGGAAGGTGGAGTTCATTAACATCACACCATCATCCATATGGTCAAGGGCCATTTACAGGCTTGCTATCAGGAGGAGTGGGATCGGAACAGTACCCTCCTCCATACACGACCATTCGGTTCAGAAAAGAAAGGAAAAAGGCTTAAACGGTTCAAAGGACTTACCTCTGTCACAGCTTTGTAAAATGAACCTTCCTTCAAAGCTTATAGCTCTCAATCAATGGAGGAAGAAGAAGAAAAGGTAGCAAAAGCTCTTCACGTGAAAGAGAGTGAATGATTACGCAAATGATTAAAGAAAGAGAAGGAATCCATTATTTAAACTCATGGCAACCGGTTACCTTCTCAACCGGTCACTTCCAACCGGTAACCTCTTCAACCGGTCATCTCTCTATTTAATTTCTTTAAAGATTTAATTTAACTTCTCTTCTTCTAATCACACCCTTTATAATTAACCAATAATTCATAAAAATATCAAATAAATTCCTAAAAACAATTTTTTAATATTTCCACTTCACAAAATTTTGATAATTATCCGGGATGTTACACCTATTACTCCAAGGATAAATATGTTTTAAAACAATGTTAAACTGAAATACTTATTTTATTGATAAGTAGAAAAATGATACAAATAAAAAAGCATAAAAGCTCATAGTGCATACACCAACACAGGGGACCTGGGGTAGCTCCCTAGTGTCGGGTACTTTTACAATAAAAACTTTCTCAATCTGACTAGTCTCTAAGTTTTCCATGCTAGTTGAGTTGTTCATATTATTATTATCTAGACTTATGGAACAATGTAAACTCCTGGTTGGCCCAGTACAAATTAAAATTTAAGGGCCCACATATATAGGTAAGTTATGATGAAGATATTGCATAATATTCATGCATTCATAATTAATTGTGTATATGATTGTGATTGATATTATTATATATTAGTTTCTGAAAACCCTGTATTGCTTATGCCCTATTTGGAAATATTATATTCTGTTTCTCACTCCTTTCTCTGTGTTTTTGTTTCATACGTTTTAAATTGATGATTTAGAAGGAAGGATCAAAGAATCTCGGCAGTAAATATAGCACGTTCTAGAAAGGGAGCTCGGTATGTATACCGTGGTCCAATGAATAAATAAAGTTATTAAGTAACTGCTTTTGGGCCATGGAGTTTCCTCTCTTTCTTATAATGTTTAATATTTTTTTCTTTGGATGAATGTAAAATTACTTTATAAAGTTTTATATTTATGAGGTATTTCAGAAATGATGTATGTAATTTATTCCGATAGTTTCTTTCTAACAATCATATCTTTAGTAAAAAAAATTATGATTTTTTCTAGAATATATTAAGGTGTAACAAAGGGTGTTACAAAGTGGTATCAGAGCAGTTAATCCCGTAGGCCTGGGGAAAAGGTCTATCTTGCTTTATTTGTAAACTCTATGTAGGTAATAGAAAATAAAATATCTAACTTGGTAGTAACTGTGATTGATGTGACAAATCTCAGTTACTGTGAAACAGGAAACTAATGGTCGGAAATGATCTTGCTGGAGTTGTAGAACGCTTAATCAATGCAATGGGAGCACGTGAAGGTCAAGGTAATGATGCCTTGAGAAGGTTAGAGCTTTTCAAAAAGTGTAATCCACCTCGTTTTAAGGGAGGATATAACCCTGATGGAGCACAAATCTGGATTCGAGAGATAAAGAAGATCTTTCGAGCATTGCAATGTACTGAAGCTGATAAGGTAGTCTTCGCTACTTATGCTTTATCTTAGGATGCCGAACATTGGTGGGATAGCATGTGTAGACAATTCGAAGTCAACCACATGGAAATCACCTGGGATCATTTTAAGGATATGTTCCTAGAAAAATACTTTCCAGCTGATGTTAAAGGGAAAAGACAATTCGAATTCCTGTCGCTGACCCAAGGAAATATGACTGTGGGAGAGTACGCATCTAGGTTTGAAGAACTGTCTCATTTCCATTCTAATTATAATGATGCTACTAACGAAGGTGATCAATGCGTAAAGTTTGTAAATGGATTACGACCAGAAATTAAAGAAGCTATACGAATGTAGGAAATTCGTGAATTTTCTGTATTGGTAAATCACTGCAGGATTTTTGAAGAGGATCATAAGGATAGAATGACCAAAATTCGTGAGCCCATTCATAAGGCGGGAGAAATGAGAAGTGGAGGACCTCACCATCACCAAAGAAGAGACTTCAGGAGAAATAAGCCTTACGAAGCGTCATTTCACCGGTTTGGAATAACATCTATTCCTAACAGACCCCAAGCTTCAACTAGAAGCTATTACCCAACACTTGCATAAAATTTTAAATGCTTTATCTGTGGAGGACCCCATTTGAAAAGGGATTATCCTAAAAACACTTATATTTGCTTTAAGTGTAACAAACTAGGTCATCACATCAAGGATTGCTCAAAGATAAAGAGGGAAAACCCTGAAGGTGCAAGTACATCCATGAATACTCAATGAGGCGTGCACAGTGCAGTCGGAAGGCCGAAGGCAAAAGGAAAGGTTTTTGCAATCACTGGAGAAGAAGCATCTCATTCTGATTCTATGGTGGAAGGTAAGTGTATTATTAATAAGATTCCTTTAACTGTTATGTATGACTCAGGTGCATCACATTCCTTTATTGCCAATGACTGTGTAGAAAAACTAAAATTACCAGTGATAGAATTGCCATTTGATTTATCTATTCATACTCCTGGGAATAATCCCATTGTCACTTCTAAAGCCTGTTAGGAATGCCCTATTGTCATTTATGGTAGAGACTTTAAGGCTAATCTCTTTTGCTTACCCCTTTCTGGCTTAGAAGTTATTATTGGGCTAGATTGGTTATCTGATAATCATGTTCTAATAGATTGTCATAATAAAACCATAATGTTTAAAG
Source organism: Clitoria ternatea (assembly GCA_037962975.1). Taxonomy (NCBI): domain Eukaryota; kingdom Viridiplantae; phylum Streptophyta; class Magnoliopsida; order Fabales; family Fabaceae; genus Clitoria; species Clitoria ternatea. Next base: position 218,300,650 of record CM075671.1, on the reverse strand, counting down.
AACTTGTAAATTTGAATCTAGAGGATTCGAGATTTCTAACTGCCAACCAAGTGAGTGCCTCTTTAAAAGGAGGGGCTCAAGGATTCATGTTATTGCTTTCAATGAAAGGAGAGCAAGAATCAAAAATCAAAAATCTGTTAGTTGTGTGCGAATTTCCTGACGTTTTTCTAAAAGATATCCCTGGTTTACCCCCAGAAAGAGATATGGAATTCAACATTGATCTAGTACCTGGAGTTGGACCCATTTTAATTGCACCATACCGAATGTCACCTCTAGAATTAGCAGAGTTTAAGAAACAACTTGAAGAGATGATAGAGAAGCAGTTTATATGACCTAGTAGTGTATCCCTCTGGGGTGCACCAGTGTTATTGGTTAAGAAAAAGGATGGTAGCATAAGGTTATGTGTAGATTATCGGTAATTGAACAAGGTGACGATCAAGAACAGATATCCTCTGCCAAGGATTGACGACTTGATGAATCAACTACGTGGTGCCACGGTGTTCTCCAAAATTGATTTGAGGTCCGGATACCATCAAATAAGGGTGAAGAAAGAAGATGTATCGAAAACTGCTTTTAAAACACGCTATGGCCATTACGAATATCTAGTGATGCCTTTTGGTGTAACTAATACACCAACTGTATTCATGGATTACATGAATAAGATTTTTCATCCATATCTAGATAAATTTGTAGTGGTGTTCATTGATGATATACTAGTGTACTCTAAAAGCAGAGAAGAACATGTTGAGCACTTGAAGGTTGTGTTAGAAATCCTGAAAAAGAAACAACTGTAATTAGTCAAGGAATAATAGCTGTAGACCCTTCAAAGTGTGAATTCTGGTTGGAAGAGGTGAACTTTTTAGGACATGTAATTAGTCAAGGAATAATAGCTGTAGACCCTTCCAGGGTGGAAGCAGTTTTGTAATGGGAGAGACTAACCACAATCACTGAGATCAGAAGTTTCTTGGGTTTTTCTGGATACTATAGGAGATTCATCGAGGATTTTCAAAGTTAGGATACCCACTGACCAAGCTAACACGGAAAGGATAACCTCTTGTGTGGACAACACAATGCGAGAATAGTTTCCAAGAGCTCAAAGATCGACTTACTTCTATGTCAGTGTTAGTACTCCCTGATCCACATCGAAGTTTTGAAGTTTACTGTGATGCGTCTAAACAAGGACTAGGAAGTGTACTCATGCAAGACAAAAAGGTTGTAGCCTATGCATCGCGTCAATTAAGGCAACATGAGATTAACTACCCTACCTATGACTTAGAGTTAGTCGTTGTAGTTTTTGCCTTAAAGATTTGGAGGCATTATCTATACGGTGCAACATTCGATGTGTTTAGCGATCATAAGAGTCTCAAGTATTTATTCGACCAAAAGGAGTTAAACATGAGGCAACGGAGATGGATGGAGTTCTTAAAGGACTATGACTTTGAGTTGTAGTACCATCCTGGAAAAGCGAATATAGTAGTTGATGCTTTGAGTTGAAAGTCTCTACATGCGTCCACAATGATGATTAAAGAGCTGGAATTGATAGAGAACTTTAGAGAACTTAACCTAGCAGTAAAGGTTAATGCTAACAGCTACAGATTAGGAGCGTTGCAAGTAACAAGTGAATTCCTGAGGCAAGTTTTAGAGGCTCAACGAAAGGATGAATTCCTGCAAGAGAAGAAAGAACTCTTGAAACAAGGAAAAGAAGTCGAGTTTAATGTGGGAAACAACCAATTGTTGAGGTATAAGGATCAAGTGTGTATTTCTGATCAAGAGGAGTTGAGGAAAGCAATTCTGGAAGAAGACCATAAAAGTTATATGAGCATTCATCTCGGAGCTACTAAAATGTATCAAGATTTGAAGAAGTTATTTTGGTGGCCAAGAATGAAGAAAGCGGTGGCAGAGTATGTGGCTGCATGTCTAATTTGCCAGAAGGTTAAAGTGGAATATCAAAAACCCCCTGGAATGCTACAATCAATGGAAATACTAGAATGAAAATGGGATAGCTTTACCATAGATTTTGTGACTTCTTTACCTAAAACTCCATTAGGACATGATTCAATATAGGTAATAGTTGATAGATTAACCAAACCTGCCCACTTTATTCTTATCAATATTCGTTACTCTATGGAGAAGCTGACGAAATTATACATCAAGGAGATTATGAGATTGCATGGAATTCCTTCAAGTATTATTTCTGATCGGGACCCTCGTTTTACATCACAATTCTGAAAGAGCTTACACAAGGCTTTGGGAACAAGACTATGTCTGAGTTTAGCATATCATCCTCAGATGGATGGACAATCAGAAAGAACAATCCAATCTCTAGAGGACTTGTTACGAGCTTGTGTGTTAGAGCATAAAGGAAGTTAGAATCAATTCTTACCATATATAGAATTCACCTACAACAACAGTTTCTATGCTAGCATTGGCATGACACCTTTTGAAGCATTATATGGAAGAAAATGTAGGACTCTGCTATGTTGGTTTGAGACTGGTGAAAACTTAATGCTAGGACCAGAGTTGGTACAACAAACCACGAATAAAATCAAAATGGTTCAGGAAAAGATGAAAGCAGCATAGAGCAGGCAGAAAAGTTACTATGACAAAAGAAGGAAGCCGCTCGAATTTCAAGAAGGCGATCATGTATTCTTGAAACTCACACCTACGACTAGGGTCGGTCGGGCAATGAAATCTCGAAAACTAACTCCTAGATTTATTGGTCCATATCAAATAATTCATAAAGTTAGTCCTCTTGCTTACCAAATAGCATTACCACCTTTTCTTTCTAATATCCATAATGTTTTTCATGTGTCAAACTTACGAAAGTATATATCTGATCCTACACATGTTATTGAACCTGATGTCATACAAGTTAAAGATAATCTTACATATGATGCACCACCAATCAGAATAACTGACAGAAGAATAAAAAAGCTAAGGGACAAGACAATTCCACTCGTAAAGGTCATTTGGAGCGAAACGAAAGGAGAAGATGCTACATGGGAACTAGAAACTGAGATGAAAGAGTCTCATCCCCATTTGTTTTACTAAATAATGTAAATTTCGAGGACGAAATTTTTCTAAGGGGAGTAGAGTTGTAACACCCCTATTTTTATTTTTATATTAAAATTTTGAAGGAATTAGATTATGGTTCTTTAGAACTTTTTAATCTACGTATTATTTATGATTTTCTGGATTTTTTTGAAATTTTGGAAATATTTTAATAAAATAATATATTTTAAATAATTTTAAATTCATATAAAGTGACTTAAATTTAAAATATTTATAAGAAAGTGAAGTTCAATTATAAGAAAAGTTTTTAAAATCTATTTCAAGTAGACTTATCTAAAAATGATCGGTTTGAGAAAAATCTTGATTTTTTCCAATCGTTAAAAAATTAGAAAAGTACCAATAAATTTTTATTAACAGAAAATTTTAGATTTTTAAAACTTAAATTTTATATTACTTATTATAAAATTAGTGAGGATTGATATAATATTACTAAATTTAAAAAAGGATTGATTTTAAATATTTAAAATATACCGAGTGAAAGGTTACTATTTGACTTAATAATTCAGCCGACATTTACTATGCAAAACACTGTACATGTATGAAATTTTCAAACTTGCACAGTAACCAGAAACGAAAATTTCAGAAATTGCACAGTACTTTTATAATAAAATAATAGAATGCATAGTAATTTTCCTTCCTATAAATACCCAAGGAATTCTTCGTTAGAATTCACAATTTCAGATTAAATTTTCTTAATATAGTAGTGCTAGAGAGATAGTGGTGGAAGTAAGAGAGAGAAATATTTTTTTGGAAGGAGGTTTTGCTAAAATAACAAGGTAAGAATACCTCTCTTTTATATTTTTTAGGGTTATTTTCATATCGTTTTAGAAATCTATTATTATACTGGATATAATATTATTTAAGTTACTATTCTGAATAGTAAAATACTATTTCAATAGTAAATTACTATTCAAATAGTAAATTACTATTTATTGTTACTATTTACCTTTACTTTTCACGTTTACTATTTACTATTACTATTCACATTTTACTATTTACCATTACTATTCACGTTTTACTATTTACTGTTACTATTCACGTTTTACTATTTACCGTTACTATTCACGTTTTACTATTAAATGTTACTGTTCATAATAATTATTTGAAATTTACTATTTACCATTAATATGCATAATTACTACTTATGCTTTATGTTTCAAATAGTAATCTAAATTTTCATCTTATAACTATATTAAAATGAAATTGGTATGTTTTAGAACTCAGAAACGAGGCGCGCACGAATTTTCAATAACGAATCAGGATACAAGAGGTAAAGGGGAGTGAGATAAGAATATAATATAAAAAGACATAAGAATAATAGGAGGAATCCCTTATTCCTTTTAAATTTAATAATATTATTATTTTAAAATATTAACTTTTCAACTTAAAATTTATAATAAATTTTAAATTAAATATCTGGTGTAACTAACTCTGACATACCTATGCAAGAACCTGGACTTTCATAACCTATACAAACTAGACTAAACCTATACAAGGACTTGGACTAGTTTGACCTATATGGACTGAACTATACCTATACAAAGACTGGATTATATGGACTTATATAGACCTATACAAGGAATGGACTATAAGGACTCAAAATCAATTTTAATAATTTAAATAACCATTAAAATTTAAATTATATTTATTTGATTTGATTATAATTATTAGTATTTGATTATTATTGATGATATTTAATTGTAATTGATATTATTTGATTGTGATTAACATTATTTGATTGTGATTGATGATATTATGATTATCATTGATGATCTTGTAATATAAAGTTGAGCATATAGCAAGCATGACGAAAAGCTAAAACTCAGTAAGAATTTTCTTACCTTACTCTTTAAATTTTTATCTTTTATTTCTTCTTAGAAATTATTTTTATTAACTTTACTTTTAATATTTAGAATAAAAAAATTAGTATTTATTTTAGAAAGAAGTCATTTTATGAAAATTAATTTATAAAAAGGTTGAGATAATTAAATTTTGAATTAAAGAAAAATTTTATAATTTTAAGTATTTTTGGTTAATGATTTAAAGATTATTCTCTTTTAATAAAATAAAACTTTCAAAAGAAAATTATTTTTCTTTTTCCAACTCAATAACTAAAGATATTTGAAAATAAATGAGATTTCTAAATTCGATCTTGTTAAGATTCAATTTGAGAAAAATTATGTAAAGTTTTATATGAGAAAGTTTTAAGATATTTAAGGCTTAGAAACTCAATTTTAGTGAGATTCGAAAACTGTACCAAATTTATTTCTGTGGGACAGAAATTCAGAGAATTGAGAAAATGTATAGTTTATTGAAATGATGTTGTAAACCTTTATGGTATTTAATAATTGAGTTTTTAAAAGCCTTAACCAACTAAATACGTGAGTAGTTCATGCATAATAAATCATTAAAGTGAAACAAAATGATATTGTTTAGGGACAAATTATAGAAACCGAGGATACATTAGAGGAGGCTTATTTACGAGCCTTGGGATGAGAGGGTGTGAAAGGGTGCTTCAGGGTGTTAGGGAATCCCTAGTACATGAGCAGCGGAAATACAAGGATTCCTATAGGATTTGCAAACTGCCGTGTTTCAAAGCACAAGACAAACACACAAAAAAAATTGTTTTTAGGATTACCTCTTGAAGAACACCAAAGCAGTCGTAGCCTCGTCATTTAGGAGTCTACATGAGCACTCCCACCAGAATCACAACACTTGCCAACTACTAGTTTGACGGCGTGTAGCTCTTGCAACTTTTGCGAATTTGTGTCTTACTTTAGTGAACGGCCTATGAGCATCTTATGCTCTATTTATAGGCTTAGGTTTGACCTAATTTGTTCTCTCTAAAGAGTGGGCTCCTTACTCATTCTAAATGAGTTAGGCCCAATAGCTTTATTTTAGTCCAACTAAAATAAAACAAAACATTTTCTGATGGGCTTACTCTATCTGTGTGACCCTATAAGTAAAATACCCAGTCATATTAATAGTAAATTATTTTATTATTAATATAAAATAAGAGCGGCATCTAACAATGTATCATTATGTCTGAATATTATTTAATATCAATATAACCTATAAGTGATAATTATTTTATATGTCAGTTCCTTTTGTCACGATATCCTAATTGGGCCCAAGGCATGGTCGCATCATCCTTGTATGGCCAAATTTATTTTACTTGATACCGGAGTAGACTTGATCTGAATAAATATCTAATATTTATTCTTTCTAGCATGGCCATGTGTTTCCTTAGTCTTACTCCATTAAGTGGCCTATAGATATCACTCTTGTCACATAAGAGACAAATCCCATCTACATCACTCATATCCCTCTACATTATTTGTTCATTGCCTAATCACAACCTTTATAGTCCCCTTGTTACAGAAGACGTTTAATTGTATTAAAGCAACAAACTCCTCATGTAGGAATTGTAGTGACTTCGGGTCGAAGGACTACATATACCATTATCACATTGAGAATCGTTATGACATTCATGTAACGATCCATGTAACATTCTCATGGTGGGTCTGTCCAGTACATCATTACTCTTAATGTGTACCTGTGTGAAGACTTGATATCATCTATATCTATGATCTGTGAGATTAGGTCATCAGTACACTCACACACTAGTCTCAATGTATTTACATGTCCCCATGTAAATACTTGACTAGGGACATTTTAGGAATAACTTTCATATGACCTATTACTCCAACGATAAATACTTTTAAAACAATTTTAAACTGAAATACTTATTTTATTGATAAGCAGAAAAATGATACAAATGAAAAAGCATAAAAGCTTATAGTGCATACACCAACACAGGGGACCTGGGGTAGCTCCCTAGTGTCGGGTACTTTCACAATAAAAACTTTCTCAATCCGACTAGTCTCTATGTGTTTCCATGCCAGTTAAGCTGTTGATATTATTATTATCCGAACTTATAGAATAGTGTAAACTCCTGGTTGGCCTAGTACAAATTAAAATTTAAGGGCTCACATATATAGGTAAGTTATGATGAAGATATTACATAACATTCATGCATTCATAATTGATTGTATATGTGATTGTGATTGATATTATTATATATTAGTTTGTGAAAACCCTTTATTTCTTATGCCCTATTTGGGAATATTATATTCTGTTTCTCACTCCTTTCTTCGTGTTTTTGTTTCATATGTTTTAAATTGTTGGTTCAGAGGGAAGGATCGAAGAATCTCGACAGTAAATATAACATGTTCTAGAAAGGGAGCTCGGTATGAATACCGTGGTTCAATGAATAAATAAAGTTATTAAGTAACTGCTTCTGGGCCATGGAGTTTCCTCTCTTTCTTATAATGTTTAATATTTATTTTTTTCTTTGGATGAATGTAAAATTACTTTATAAAGTTTTAATAATATTTATAAGGTATTTTAGAAATGATGTCTGTAATTTATTTCGGTAGTTTCTTTTTAACAATCATATCTTTAGTAAAAAAAAAATATGCAAATTTTTCTAGAATTTATTAAGGTGTAACAGAGGGTGTTACATTTTGCATGTGTCTGGATGAGTATGATCAACTAAGGAATCTTATATCTTTCTTACTATTCTCACACTTAAACATTTGAACTGCTTAGTAGATCTTTCCTGTCATATATATATATATATATATATATATATATATATACACACACACACCCATAAGTGGGCTTAATGTTATATATATATATATAAATATATATAATAGATATTATACTATTTCCTTACACGTTACATATCTCGTGTACCTGCGCAAGAGCAAGAGGAGTTGGTTGCCATAGAGGGCATATGAATACACTCCAACGGTAGATTACTTATAACATAAAAATCCTTTATAAGTATCGCATTATATTTTCTTTATCAAAAGAATATAAGTTTTAAAAATTATAGAAATAGTACGTCTCACTTTAAATAATCAAGAAGCAGTATAGGTAGAACCATTTTACATGTGCCTGTATGAGTATGAAGAGCATTGGGTAGTCTCTATTGCAATAGATGAACAAAGATTCTATCAGATTGCTAAGGTTTGTTAGTTTATCTAATATTTATGATCAATTGAGGAATTTTATGTCTCTCTTACTATTCCCAGACTTAAACATTTGAAATGCTCGGTAGATCTTTCTTGTCTTATTTTTTTTATATATATATACACCTATAAGTGGGCTTAATGTTATATATATTAGATATTATACTATTTGCTTACACGTTACATATCCTGTGCACCTGTGCAAGAGCAAGAAAAACTGGTTGCCATAAAGGGCACATGAATACACTCCAATGGTAGATTACTTATAACAGAAAAATCCTTTATAAGTATCGCATTATATTTTTTTTATAAAAAGAATATAAGTTTCAAGAATTATAGAAAAAGTACTATTCACACAAAGAGTAGTATGCACGAAACCCTAGAGAATTCCTCCAGGGATTAGGTTATTATTTCTTGATATGTGTCACTCAGCTATGACATACGTACAATAGGTACTTTTATACCTAGGTTACAAAGTGGGCCTGACCCATTAGGCTATGACCTAAGCTAATTAACTTCCTAGTGTCGTAGAGATATTTCAGGAGGTGGTGGGGACGACCTCTTGATCTCATGGGGGAACAAGAGCCCGCTAGCCACAAGCCTTGGGTGCAAGGCCGAGCGAGGTGGCTAAGTGTAAGTTGGGAGTCTTCATCTTCGAATTGAATTTCTTGATGACCGAGTGGAAGGTTACTTGTTTCCTAGCGCTAAAAGTCCCGACTCCGGGTGAGCATTCCTAAGGGACGTTGTTGAACTGAGAGAGATTGATCTCTGAGGGATGTTGTTGAACCGAGAGAGACTGATTTGTTGAAGTGAAGACCAATAATATCTTGCCATGTGGTAGGGACTTGATAACCGCCATTTTCCATGTGGGGAGGTACACGCGCTTGTTATGATTATGTCGTTTTTGAATCCCCAAGCCATTAATATATCATTTAAAGTGTGTCGCTTCATTCTAGGCTGTCTGAAGACACCTAGTCCGTTGATCATGAAGCCTCTTGATTCTCCTCCGTTGGATTGGAGTTCTTGTCGTTTCGTTTGGAAATTTTCCCCAAAATGTCATCTCTCTTTAGACTTAAACCTTATTACCTTCCCTAGAGACATGTTCCCTAAGGCATCACAGCCATTGGCCTTCAAAACCCTTCGTATTCTAACCGTTGGATTTGACTTGATGGAGCATTAACTCCAGTACCTATAGATGGATTTAGCCTTTCTCCTTCTTTCTCTTTAGGCTTTCATTCTCCCTCCTTTGTACCTTTCTTCGCTTCTATCAGAGACTGTTGGGCTTCGATTTTCCAAGTTATCGTCTTCCTCCTCTCTTCTTAGTACCTTTCGATTCTTATCGATCAGGTTAGTACCCTTCTGCCTCCCATTATTTTTATCTTGAGAGTGGTAATGGCTTCTGCTATAGTGAGTTCATATAAGTAGGTGAAGGATGAGGTATTGCTCATCTCTTCTTCCTTCCTGAGTGAGGAGTCGGTGGCTAAGTTATGGGAAGGGAAGTCGTTTGCTCACTCGTCTTTTGCCCGAAATGTGCAGTGTGTTAGCTGTTCTTGCTGTTGGAAACCCACTGCCAGTGGGTTTTTCCCACTGGCTGTGGATCTCTCTGCCTGGAGGTGAAAAAACTGATTTTTTGGACCCTTGGAGAAACCCACTGCCAGTGGGTTTTTGCACGTTCTGCACTTGCCTTGATTTTTAGAGCAGTTTCTGAATAGAAAAGGCAGTTTTCGAAGGGGAAAACACACGAGACATTAGAGGGACTTTTTGGAGGAAAAAGAGAGAGCTTTTGCAAAGGATTTTTGAAGGGGATCAAGGCCAAAATATGGAAGGACATCAATTCTACAGATTTAAGGAGGAAGATTTTGGGAGATTTAATGAGAACTCAATCTGTATTTTCTGAATCCCTAGCTTTATCTTTGTATTTTCTTCTATGTTTGGTTTAAATTGTTGGAATTGTGGCATTATGATTATTGTTTCCATGGCACATTAAACATCACTCTTGGGAATTAAGGAGTAGCATTTATGTAAACCATGTTAAATGTTCTTCATTCTTGATTATTGAATTATGTGTTCTTATTCGGTTTTGTGAGTTCTTAATGCTTCCATTAAGCTTAGAGATAAGTGTGGATAATTGTAAACGGTATGGGTAATTGAAAGATTGGCGTAGTTTGAATTACACAAAATCAAACCTAGGGATTCGGGTTACAAAAGTAAACGAGACTCTTTGAGGGATATTTGAGTTTTCATAAAGCGTAAGGGACCTAATTAGTGAATTGAACGTGGTTCTTCAATAATTAGGTACGTTAGTGAGGTTTCGAGAGAAAGTCACTGATCAATTTAGGAAAACTCGTCTTAAGAAACAGGATTTAATAATTTAGAAATTGAATTGCATTAAATGTTGGCACCCACATTCATGTGAACCTTTATCTCCCAAGAAGTTAATCTCCGTTGTTTCCAAGTAAATCTTTTCATTGTCATTGCTTAGTGTTTTCTATTTATGTCATTTAGTTTTGCGTTATAAATTTTTGAATCAACAAATGATTTGTCTAGATAATCAAAGTGCTATAAACCGGTAATTGGGAACAATCTCTGTGGGATGATAGTTTTATTACTACGATACCCCGTGCACTTGCGGTAGGCTATCAGCAGTATAAGAGGGATTCCCTGAAAGAAGCCAACAATTTTGCCAATTTACAGCTCGAGGATGCCTTGAAAGCTGTTGGCGGCTTGGCGGATAACTTGAAATTTGCTAAGGCCGAATTGGGGAAGGCCCAATCTGAGAAGAAGTCGGTGGAGGTGAATTTGGCCGTCGCCGAGGAACAATGTGCGAACTTGGGGAGGCGCCTTGGTGCAGCAGAGGAGTTTTATTCCCTAGTGTGTACAACCAAGAAAGATGTTGAAGGGAAGTTGAAAGGGGCTCACATACTTTTCTTGGAGGAGGCGGCTCATATACTTTTCTTGGAGGAGGACTTATCGGAGAAGTATGTGGCCGCTTTTGATTTTTGCTTGAAACAAATTCAACTCTTGAATCCCGCTGTGGAACTCAATGTGGAGGGGATTGGGCCGTTCCAGGTTATTATGGATGATAAACTTATAGATGTATCCGACTCCGAAGAGAGTGAGGAGGAGCCAACTGTCGATGCTACGGGAGCCAGTGTTGAGGGGGATCCATCGGTTATCCCTGAGGCGGCAGATGCAGATCTGGGGAACGAAGCACTTGGAGGGGGATTGATGGCCAATCCAAGGACATGGGGCTCCTCTGGATAAGGCCTTGTTTGTTAATGCTAACTCCTAAGTGTCTTATGTATCTTTTCTTCTTATTCTGTTTTGTAACCTCTTTGAATTTATGGAGTAGGAACTTTGAACTTTATTATTGCTTCTTGTATGTAAATTCTTTGTAAAAGGTGGTGAATTTTTTACATTTCGTAACACTTGTACCGAGAGGACTGATTCCATGTACAGATTCTTAGAACGTATTTACCAAGGGATCGATTCCACGCTCGGATTTTTAGTATTTAAACGATTTTCAAGTTTCACAACGTATTTACCGAGGGATCGATTCCGCGCTTGGTCTTTCGTACTTGAACAATTTTCAAGTTTCACAACGTATTTGCTAAGGGATCGATTCCGCGCTCGGACTTTCGTACTTGAACGATTTTCAAGTTTCACAACTTATTTGCCGAGGACTCGATTCTGCGCTCGAACTTTCGTACATGAACAATTTTCAAGTTTCACAATGTATTTGCCGAGGGATCGATTCCGCGCTTAGACTTTCGTACTTGAATGATTTTCAAGTTTTACAACGTATTTGCCGAGGGATTGATTCCGTGTGCGAACTTTCAAATGGGTTCTGTTTCTTAACTAAAAAAAGTAGAAAATCTTTATTGAGAGTAATCGGAGGGGGCCTCATTAAAACCTCCCAAGAGAAAAACCCAGTGGGAAAAACCTCTTGGGTAAAAAAAAGAGTGCCCTAGTTTACAATGATTAACTGAAATAAAACTTCAAGTGGGTCGCGTTCCATGTTCTGGGCAGCTCCTTCCCTGATAATTCTTCCAAATGGTATGCTCCCCTACCGAGCGCTTCCCTGACCCGGTATAGGCCCTCCTAAGAGGGAGCGAGTTTGCCTTCTTCTCTCGGTCTTTTGTTGTTGTCCACAGTTCGCAGGACAAGATCACCCTTTCGAAAGAGTAGATCTTTCTTGTGTTATTTTATATATATATATATATATATATATATATATATATATATACACACCAATAAGTGCGGTTAGTGTTATATATATTAAATAGGGTAAATTACAATGAGTACCCTTATGGTTTTCAAGTATTGCAATGACATCCATTCTAAGGCCAAAATGATAATATAGTCCAAAACTTTAACCATAATAGAATATTCAAAATGGAATATCCTTTTTTTACTATAGTTAAAAGACTCTAAATATTTTATAATTTATTTAATTTGAAAACAATGCATTATATGACAGTGGCAAACAAGTAGTTATTCATCCTTTTTTAAAACAAACAACACATATTACATATAATATATAAAAAATAGGACATTAAAAGAATACCTCTAAATAAAAATTGAACACCTCACATGAAAATATTTGACCCAACAATCACAAGAACTCTGCACAACCACAGTATCACACATGAAGTTAAAGTGTTTTTAACTAAAGGATCATTAAAAGTCTTATATAACATTTGTCACGCCTTATAAAAACACCATATATAGTAACTATATATAACAACAAAATAGAACTTGATCAACATTGTTTTGTGTTCATGTACATCAAAAAGAGTTGTTGACCATGGTTGCAAAAAGATTGGCTGAGCCTATCTAGTTCATTGGGTACCAGGTGCTGCATTGCTTTGTTGAGTGTGTACCATGAAAGTGGTTGTACTTTGCTGTTGAGATCTCACCCTACCAACTTCATCCCTTTTGGCCTTGATCCTTTGTTGCTTCTTTGTCAATGTTTTGTCATGTGGGTTTTCTCTAACCCTCTTTAAAGTGTCTCTTGAAGCTACAAAACTAGAGGTAGCAACTTTGTTTGACCTGCTCATTTTATGTGATGCTACTGGAGCCCTTTGACAGGTCCTCTTATTATGACCAAGTTGCTGACAATTCTTGCATCTAAGTGTGGCTGACCTTCTCGCAGTGCTAGGTCCAACTTCCCCTTCATCTGCTGCCCTTCTTCTATTTTTTCTTAGTCTTCCTGGTAGTCGTTTGAGATTAGGAGGAAGCACTATATCAATTATATTTTCATTATATTCAACCATCGACAAATCAGGAACCGGGTGTATCACCCCTTTGTATGTTAATTGGTAATTGTCTTTAGTGTAACATGGATGACAATAATTAACCATTGGTAGCCTCATATAAGTGATACAAGCCAATGTATGCTTGCAAGGTATCCCTTCACTACATCAAATTAATTGTAAGTATTGTGTATAATCAAATTGTTAACTAATTAAGTGTATACATATCCACACACACATAGTTGAAATGCTCACCAGATAAATCCCAAAACCTGCAACGGCAACTATTTGTCTTCAAGTCTACTGGATATCTCTTACTATACTCAGTCACCATGAATTCCATGCGGCTAACCTGTACCAAGTCAGATATACTAGTTCTGTTTTGTAAAAAATTCAATTTCTTGACAACTGCTGGTGTCAATCCATGTTTCCATGATATACTTTCAGTATATCTATTGTGTATTCGACCCATGATCCTTACAACAAGTGATTCAACTAGTGCAAGAATAGGCTTCCTCCTTAGATCAGATATCCAATGGTTGAAGCTTTCACTCATGTTGTTAGTGATATGATCACTTTTGTTGTTATTATTGAAGGAACTTCTAGCCCACATATCCACTTGGATTTTTTTTAACCATTCATATGCTTCTGAATTGGTATTCTTAATCTCATCCATTGCAAATATATGTTCTTGAGTGGTATATGCCCGAGCAGCCTTCCAGAAGAGACCTTTCAACGTTACGCCTGGATATTTAGCCTTAAAATTATTGTACAAGTGTCTGCAACACCACCTATGAGAAGCATATGGCATCTGTTATAGGATAGCTTGATCTAGCCCCTACAAAATGAACAACACTTCTATATAAAGCATAAAAACAATACATTGTTGATGTTTAATAATTTAAAAAATAACAAATACTACTTATTTACTTTCTGTCTATCAGTCTTTAAAACCAAGTTTTTCCTATTCATTTATGGCCCAATAGCTTGATCCAAGAGCTCGCAAAACCATGACCAACTATCTTTATTTTCCACCTCCACAACAGCAAATGCTAGAGGGAAAATGCCATTGTTTCCATCAGGAGACACCGCAGATAACATCACACCCCCATATGGGCCTTTCAAGTGGCATCCATCCATGCCAATGAAAGGTCTGCAACCCGCCACAAAACCATACCTCATAGCCTCTAAGCAAATGAATAACCTCTTAAAAATAGGATTTTGACCTACATCAACCCTCTCTACTTGTAACACTGCCACAGTACCGGGATTGGTTTTCTTTACAACGGTTGCATACTTTCTTAACATGGCATAACTCTTACCATGATTGCCCTCTATTGTCTCAAGGGCCTTTTTTTTTGCCTTGTACATTTGTGTATATCCAACCTCAACACCATAGTGTGACATCAAATGTTCTTTTATAATAGGATAACTTAAATCTGGATCTGCTCTAAATTGGTCAAGCATCTTATTAGCTATCCAAGTTGAGGTAACTTCTGAATTTGTACTACTTTTCACACAAGTGTGCTCACCATGATACACCTTGATCTCAAAGCTCACATCATCTACATTGGTGCTTGCATGTATGTACCATTTGCATCTATTTCCTGCACACATAGCAGTCACTCTACTCCTCTTATTTTTAGACCTTATAATGTGAAAGCCCTCTTGTATTACATAATCTCTCAACACCTCCCTAAATGCATTCACATTGGGAAAAACCATTCCTTTTTCTAGTATAATTCGATTATCTTCCAATTCCCTAATTATCTTTCCTTTGTAAGCCTTATCCAAGTAAGGTATTTCTTTATCACTTCCTGAACCCACCAAGTCAAAATTGAAGTTTTCTACATTAAAATCTGATAGATTATACTCAGTACTAGTTTCCTTAACTAGCAAATCCATGTACCCACCCCTTACATCCATACCCTCTACATTTATTTGTTGATCATTTTCCACTGCAACTTCAACATGTCCCTTCTCTACATTAAAAGGCTCATAAGGACCATAAAGGACTTTAACAAATAGGTGCAACTGCTTATTCTCTACAGTTCTATTAGCAACAAACCACTCTAACATTGTATTGTCACTATCAACCATCATTCTCTTATCACCGAGTATTTGACCTTCAAACAACAATCTAACTTCATAGTTTAGTTTCAAAGTCGCAGACACCATACTCATCAAATCCATCTAACATAAATGATTAGTGTCAAACTCATCTATTATATAAAAATCGTTATCCCAGTGCACAACACTCCAAAAATAAGTATTAAGATCATCCCCCATCCCTGCAAAAATATTTGCATCAATCCATTCACATCAACAAACAAGCATAAAAAACATGAAAAAAAGGGAATAAACAAACAAAGAAGATAATCTCATGATATGCCCATGTTAAATATAATATTGAGTAAAGCATTTGTTTCTCATGAAATTTAGATAATTATTTTTATGTATCAAAAAGTAGGTTATAATCATACATATACTGATACAAATGCATAAATGTGTTGCAACTACATTCAACAGCATTGGAATGAATACCATCAATATACTAAAAGCAGCTATAATATCAACCAAAGTTTTTTGCTAGTTCTATAACCAAACAAAAAACAATTTAACTAGTGTCTATACTTTAAATATTGCAGCATTGGTTATACAATTTTGTTATTTCTCTATTTGACTTTGGTCTCATGCTTCAAATCTTCCTAGCTTAAAAAACCAACTTTGTTCGTAGGAGCAGTAATGTACATTCTATTCCTTGAAATCTGAAACCATTAGGAAGGAAGGAACTGAGTGTGATAACTCGGCAGGAAACCAGTAAAAGGACAAGTTGAACTATAATGGTTTTAGCCATATTCACTATGGAAAACACTTTTGTCACAAACTAATTTTAGATCAAGCAAAACACACCTATATACATGCATATCTTTCAAGTTTAATAAAGCAAACTAGAAAAATAATCCTAATATGCTGGAAAACAACTAGAGAGTTACTGAAATTATAATAGGAATTATGAAGAAAATCTTATGAAAATAATAACAAAACAAGCATTGAGAATGAATTGAAAGCACTCACCTTTAATGTCCAACAAGATTAACAAAGGAAAAATAGGGTATAGGAAACCAAATGACGTGACCACCACTCCAAGCTTTCCTTCATTCACTTCATAATTTTCCCGCGTTGTTACAACAATAAAAAAAACTTTAAGAAGGTATATCTAACTTAAGTCAGCACATGGGAACCATAAGTATTAACTATGGTTAGTAGCGGTTAGGTTTTTGGACTTCATTATCATTTTGGCTTCAGAATGGGTTTCCTTGCAATACTAAGAAACCACAAGGGTACCCAATGCAATTTACCCTATTAAATATTATACTATTTTCTTACAAGTTACATATTCCGTGCATCTGTGTAAGAACAAAAGGAGCTGGTTACCATAAAAGGCATATGAATATACTCCAATGGTAGATTACTTATAACAGAAAATCCTTTATAAGTATCACATTATATTTTCTTTATCAAAAGAATATAGGTTTTAAAAATTACAGAAAAGTACATTTCATTTTAAATAATCAAGAAGTAGTGTAGGTAGAACCACTTTGCATGTGTCTGCATGAGTATAAAGAGCATTGGGCAGTCTCTATTGCAAGAGATGCACAAAGATTCTATCAGTTTTCCAAGGATTATTTTCCTAATATTATGATCAATAGAGGAATTTTATGTCTCTCTTAGTATTCCAAGACTTAAAAATTTGAACTGCTGAGTAGATCTTTCCTGTCTTATTATATATATATATATGCCCATAAAGGGGCTTAATGTTATATAATTTAGATATTATACTATTTTACACGTTACGTATCTGGTGCACCTATGTAAGAGCAAGAGGAGTTGGTTGCCATAAATGGCATATGAATACACTTCAATGGTAGATTACTTATAACAGAAAAATCCCTTATAAGTATAACATTATATATATTTTATCAAAAGAATATAGATTTTAAAAATTACAGAAAAAGTATGTTTCACTTTTAATAATCAAGAAGTAGTATAGGTAGCCAAGGTTGCCAAGGTTTATTATATCAGGTTGCCAAGGTTTATTAGTTTTTCTAATATTTATGATAAATTAAGGAATTTTATGTCTTTCTTACTATTCCCAGACTTAAACATTTGAATTGCTCGGTAGATCTTTCCTGTTATATATATATATATACACCCATGGGTCTCCTTAATGTTATATATATTATATATTATACTATTTGCTTACATGTTATATATCTCGTGCACTCGTGCAAGAGCAAGAGGAGCCGGTTGCCATAAAAGACATATGCATACACTCCAATGGTAGATTACTTAAAACAGAAAAATCCTTTATAAGTATCGCATTATATTTTTTTATCAAAAGAATATAAGTTTTAAAAATTACAGAAAAAGTATGTTTCACTTTTAATAATCAAGAAGCAGTATAGGTAGAACCACTTTACATGTGTCTGCATGAGTATAAAAAGCATTGGGCAGTCTCTATTGCAATAGATGCATAAAGATTCTATCAAGTTTCTAAGGTTTGTTGGTTTTTCTAATAATTATGATCAATTGAAAAATTTTATGCCTTTCTTACTATTCCTAGACTTAAAATTTGAACTCCTAAGTAGATCTTTCCTGTCATATTTATTTTTATATATATACACCCATAAGGGGGCTTAATCTTATATACATATATATATATATTAGATATTATACTATTTGTTTACACA
Organism: Clitoria ternatea; assembly: GCA_037962975.1. Lineage (NCBI taxonomy): Eukaryota > Viridiplantae > Streptophyta > Magnoliopsida > Fabales > Fabaceae > Clitoria > Clitoria ternatea. The sequence goes on along the minus strand of CM075671.1, from coordinate 218,282,530 downwards.
TTACATATCCCCTACACTCATGCAAAGGTAAGAGGGGTTGGTTGCCATAAAAGGCATATGAATACACTCCAATGGTAGATTACTTATAACAGAAAAATTCTTTATAAGTATCGCATTATATTTTTTTATCAAAAGAATATAATTTTTAAAAATTACAGAAAAAGCACGATTGTGATAAGCAAAAGATAGGAAATATCAGGAAATGGAATATAAGGAAATCTCATCAACAATTTGGTAGGAAAACTGTGATAAGCATAAGATAAATAATGCAAAATTTTCCAATTTAAAAGGGAAAGGAAAATTAGAAGCTAGTTAATGGAAAAAAGGGTACACTTACAATTTTCTCAACCATTCGAACCTGTCCAAGATCAAGAGGAGCTGGTTGCCATAAAGGGCATATGAATAAACTCTAATGGTAGATTACTTATAACAGAAATATCATTTATAAATATGACATTATATTTTCTTTATCAAAAGAATATAGGTTTTAAAAATTACAGAAAAAGTATGTTTCACTTTAAATAATCAAGAAGCAAAGTAGGTGGTGTGTAAATTCTGAGTCATTAACTTGATGCATAACTCTCGGAGGATTTATATTCTTTTGGCAAGTGCACCAATCATTAAATTTGGAATATATTTGATCATCCCACAGGGATTGAGGTAATTACCACAATCTTGGACTAACACAAGTTGAACCAGAACAACGTAGTGAAGAATTCATTCTATTTTTGTTGTTTTATACTTTTTATGTTTTTATATTTTCAGCAACAATAAAAGAGATGAAATGTAATTGATGGAAGATAGGTTAGGATTGCTTCAGCTCACAATTTCATCAAGAAACATGCAATTAAGGTTCAATCAAACTTCAGATTCAAGAGGACAATTCACAGATGGTTAATCCCTAATTCCTTATGTGATTAACACTAATTCCTAAGCATTAAACCCTAATCCCTTAGGTGTTCAGTGACAGAGAAATCTAATATGAAATTAGGGGGTTAAACCCTAACTATTCACCTAATTACTAAGCCTAAATTAGTTAGGAAGCTAGAAGTTACCTAAGCCTCAACCATGATTCCTCACTGGTGAGATTCTTCAACTAGGTCTAAATTTGTCAATCCAGTAATGTAGATCCACTTTTCAGCTTGTTCTCCTTATGCTTCTCAAGATAATTTCCTCAATACAGCTTTAAGATTCCATCGGAAGCTTCAACAATCCCAACCCTAGGGGTTTAGCAACCCATTGGAATGGTTTCAGAAGAAGGAACGTGGGAAGCCATGGAAGAGAGAGTTTAGAGAGGGAAAATGTTTAGAGAGATTAAAAATCAGAAAATGAATCGTGTTATTGCTTCTGTCTGTTTTTCTTACAGGGTGACTACAACTATATATAGATAACTTAACTAGCTAACTAACTCTAATTAATTACAAAGGAAACTAGTTAATAATTAAAATAACTAAACTAATTACAAACAATACTTAAGTTACTAAAATACAAAAATAAACAGTAACTGATACAACTAATGGTAACTACTGCAGTTCGACGTTAAAGGCACTTAATCAATCTGGAAAATGAACTTCACGCTTGAGCGTGATTAAAGCGCGCCTAAGCAAGGTCATTAAATTAATAAATGCAGTGAATTCACGCTTAAGCGTGATCGAGTAAGCTTGAGCGTGGTCGAAGCTTGCTGCATGCTGTGGTATTTACGTGGATTGTGTAACACCCCGAATTTTGTAAAATGAGTAATTAATGAGAATGGCAAATGGTTGAATATGAGTTGAATGGAAATTGTTGTGCGCGAACACTAGAGACAAGTTTTAAATGATTATTGTAAGGTATATGAAGTATGGAATTAAGTTAAATAGGCTTTGAATGGATTTTGTTATGTGTGCTATTGAGAGCTCACGTTTCTGCCCAGGTCCTGATACTTCTCGCCCAAGAGCGAGAATCCTTTTGTGTTGGTTTCAGGGCTTCTGGCCCGAATTCACCCAGGCGAATAGATTACCCGCTTAAGCGAATCGAGTGAGAAGCGAGCAGGAGAGATTCTGGACGGATCCCGCTCAAGCGGATGTTGTTGTGCTTGAACGAGTGAGAGAGGAGAGGGATTCTGAGTGTTGGTCGCTCAAGAGAGCTTGGGGCGCTTGAGCGAGTGAAGTGGGGTCTGATGCTGGGGCCTGGTTTTCTCTCTCCTGAATGCACGTTGGTGATACGTGGTGCCTTGGTGTTTGGTTCTTTTCCTCTCCCTTGTCCACGTTGGATGGGAGTGATGATTGCTGAGGGTATAGCATTAAATGTTGATGGACTTGCATTAAATGAGGATGGGATGTTGTGATGAGTGGGATGCTGATGAGGCTGAGATGATAAGGCCTTGGTTGCATGTTTTTCTTCTCACTCTCTCCCTATTCCTTGGGAGTGCATGTTATAATGAGAGAAATGCTCCTTCTTCTCTCTAGAACTTGTTGGAGCTTCTAATTCATCTTCTTCCTCCCTTTTATCTTCTATTTCCACTCATGTATGGTATAGAATTCTAGTGGAATTGTGTGGTGTTGAGGAACAGATATGGTCGTGTGTGGAGGCTGGGTTTAGGTCCCTTTTATCCTTCCCTGTTCCCTGGTGTTTCCTCTTCATTTTTCTCTATGTGATGGGCTGGTTATGCCTTGGTTGGAAGCTGTAGTAGTCTCTGGGTGCCTCAGTTATGGATACAAGATGGTCCACTGTGTTGTGAAGATGAAAACATGCATGTTGCATAGAGGTATGGTGGTCCTTCACTATTGTTGAAGGTGTATGGTGCTGTTGTGAAGAAGAGGCATGCATGAAAGTTGGTTGTCCTCCATGGTGGTGAGAACAGTGCTGATCGAGAGTATGGTATAGTTTGTGTTGAGCTTGGGAGCTTCTCCACTGACTTGGTGGCTTTGAGGCTTGTGTGGAAATTATATTGGCTCTTCCCACGTTTAGAAAGCCGAGCAGAGTGCTGCTGTGGCTGGGCCGAGTGTCCATGTGACTCTTAGAAGCTTCATCCAGGTACGGGGAGCTTTACATCTCAAATGCATGGCTTATGGACGGATTTTCGGGTGATATAAGTGTATTGTGTTGTGTTTGATGTGTATTGTGTGCTGTTGTTGAGTTGAACCCGGTTGTATGATTATTTGTTGCTGCATGGTGCATGCTTATTTATCCATATGATGTATGATGATTATGTTGTGATGCTTGAGATGCATGTTACGTTGATGCTGAGTGCATTGTGTGGTGGTTATTGGTCCTTATATTTGTGATGGTATGATTAAATGCATATGATGCTTGTTCATGCATATACTTGTGATAAATGCATGTATGGGGACTGTTATGATGAATGCCGAGTGTGCTTTATGGAGGAAGGCATGAAATGCTTACTGTAAAGGATAAATCCGAGTGAATAGAGGTTAAATCCGAGTGAATAGATGATAATCCGAGTGGATGGCATAGAATTGCCGAGTGAATATGGTATAAGCCGAGTCATCTGACTGTTGTTGAGTTGCCGAATGAAATTAATGTTTAACGCAGATTTCCGAGTGGGCAATCGAATGAATATGAGTTGAATTTCATATGCATACGTGTTATTGTGTTATTGAATATGAACACCTTGCGGGGTGCCACGAGGGTGTTATCCCGAGTGAAGAGGACGTGGTCCTAATGTTGAGTGTGATGAAAGACCCGGATTGGATTCGGGCAGTGCCTGGGGCACTAAGCGTGAAATGAAACGCTTGTTGAAATGCTGAGTGCATGGGCCTCGGACGCCGAGTGAATGAAACCGTATGCATCCGATTCGCCACTGGAATGCGTTGGATTTATATACCGATCGACAATCAGATGACAGGTGATGAATATGCTTAAGTCCTGGAGCTGGGCTCGGACAGACTCCTCGAGCGTGGCTCGGAGTGTGAATATTGTTGACATAGTATTGGAGCAAACTTGAAGTGAAATCCGATTGAGGATTGTATTATTGATGAAGATGTTGAGCTTTATAGCCGAGTGAAATGGGTATGAAACCCGATTGAGGATGATTGTGATTGATCATATTGAATGACAATGAATGTTGTGTTGATTGACGTATATGTTATGACATGTTATGGATTCTATGATTAATCCGAGCCAATATCTGTCATTTAATATGTAATGCTCACCCCTACACTGTTTTTCAGTGTTTGCAGGTCGGTTGGAATGTTATGATGGCCTTAAACCCGAGTGATGGGTATTTATGATGAGGCTGTATGAGTAATGTAATGTACCGAGTGCAATTATTGTATTAAAGCCTTGGTTGGCTTATATAACCTGTTGTACAATGAATACAAATATATGTATTGGATCCGAGTGTGTATATACAAGATTTACATTGAAATCATGTAAATGTACTGGATAATGGATGTTAGTGAATGAATAAAGTTAAGTTGACAATATCCGGGTGTAAACTCCTATTAGTATGTATATACGTTTTATGTGGGCATTATGTATTGGAGTTAGCTTAGGATTAACAATGATAAATCATGTTAAGATGATGGATAATCCGAGCGTCTGTATGTATGTATATGTTTTAAGGATAACATGAATATGTATTGGTGTTGAGTATTGTTGAGTGGGTAGTCGGCTTTGGAAAGCAGAGAGTACATTTATGTATGAGGTTTATGTTGATTTGATGCTTCCTACCGACTGAAATATAATGGTGTTGAAGGAGTGAAATATAAGAGGTTTAGTGCTTTTCCGAGTGTGACTTATGTATAAGCCTTTTTCTGAATGGTGGTAGCCTTAGTGAATTTTGAGCGAGAAATATTATTTGAATATGGAATAAAAAGGTGAAAGTCGGTTCTGATAGAACCATATGATTTTAGTTCTGAGTGAATAAATGGATATGTATGTATATAGGTATTTATGTTGATTTGATGCCTCTCACTGACTAGGGAATGATATGGTATGAATGATGTTAAGTTAATAAATTTCGAGTGGAATATTATTGTAAGAGTTGGTCTGAATATTGAGGCTTAAGTATATGAACTTCCTGAATGTGTAGGCTTGATTTCTTTCTGAGTGAGGCTATGTATGTGGCCCCTCCCTGAGTGGAAAATATGGGTAAACCCAAGCGGGGAATGGTTTATGTTTCCCGAGTGGAATCTGAGTGAATCTCTTAAGGGAAGACGGATTGTACTAACTTAGTTTGGAGATATATTCTAAGTATGAAATATATGTATGCTGAGTGTTAAGAGCGGAATGAGTCCGAGTGGAACCCGATTTAATGGTTTCCCGAGTGGTTAAGTATTGTATATGTCCAAGTGACTTAACCTGGTGAAATCCTCTAAGTATGGAGGAGTTCGGATAATTCCGAGTGGAATTGTTTAGGAAGTTATTTCCTAGTGATGGATGTTAAGGTGTTCTCCGTGTGAGAAATGAGGAATATTCCGAGTGAAGTATTGTGAACACCTCTTTCGGTCCGGCCTAAATTGGAACAACACCGGACCAAGGTCCTAAAAGTGGTAACACCGGACCACCGATGTCGTACACCTGACAACGAAGTAACAGGTCAGTCCGGCCCGAGAAAAAATCAAGGGATCTCAGATCGAAACATGCACACCAGACTGGCAGTAGATCCGGACTAGGAGGAAGAACACCGCCCCTGTGATACTACCTTGAAAAGGCTCAACCGGTGTGAAGATACAGGTCCAGGTTCTTAAGAGGCCACATCGGATCAGTGGGGACTCCGTCCCAACCGGTGTTTGGCTGACCGATGTTACAAACTTGACAACGGAAAGACCAGGTCGGAAGTTTATGCGTGATGACCTGGAATCGCACTCCCTAAAAATGGTAGACAGGGAGGCGGAAGTGGACAATTAAAAAATACCCCACTGAAACCCTGCTCCCTACGAACGGATAGTGGCCAGGGTTGCACACCACTACACGTATGGGTGAGTGGGAATTCTGGTTGTCCCAAACCCTCAGCCCATGACCTCAAAGCCCTATAAATGCCCCAACCAAGGAAGCTCAAGGGGTTGGTTGGCTGTTTTGGACTCCCTCTCTTTGCAAGAAGACTCTCTTCAAATTCTCTCCGATTCCTCAAGATCCTCAAATGACCTCCCCGCTTGAAACCAGTGACCTGTCTTAGTCACCACAAAAGACCCCTTAGCTTTAAAAAGCTTGAAGTTTTCCAATACTCAAAGTCACTGCTCCTTCACCGTCCCTACCCCGAACGCACATCGTCCTCGCACAGAACCAACACCGTCCCAATTCCCACACCACATTACCTTGTCAGTCTTCATTACTTCTCAACAGCATCCAGTCATTTACTCACTTCAGATCAACCTCCAACAACACCGGTCGCATCCTTCAATTTTCAGGATTTGAGCCCAACACCGATCCATTGCTTCTGTCAGCGTATAAGTCCAGAATCGGTTTGACACCGTCGCTGCACTTGACTCCCACATCGGTCCTGAGCCCACCACACCGGTTCCATTCTATTCCTTATTTCTCTTGTTTTTAGTCATTTATTTTCCTGTCAGTTTGCTGTTTATTTGTTATGTTTGTTTGTGTGGCATAGTTTAAACTGTTAATATTTTTACCCCTTTTCCCTTAAGAAATACATATAATAATAAATAATAAGTAATAAATTTTGCACATGTTATATTTTCTAGTTTAGAAATCTTTTTTAAACGGTGTCGTACGGGAGCACTCCCATCTACACAACCTCTTTAGGATTCGTACATGTGCGAAGAACTTCGCCTTGTACGAGCTCCCCACCTCAATGACATCCATCATCATCTCCCGAGTCTTTTCCTAAAAGGACAATACTCAGAACTACGTAACCCTGATTTCTTGATAATTCAAGAATACGTAGGAGCAGGACTTCAACTCCTGTCGGGCCCATCTTTCTTATTCTTTTTTTTTTTCTGCTGATTTATTTCCTTACTTCCACGTTTCTTTCATAAATGTTTTTTTTTGGTTACCTCCGTGAAAATCAATTTAGACGTGACGTCTTGTTGATTTCTCCCTAGTTTTTGCTCAAGCCTCGCCATAATTCATAGGGAAGGGATACTTAGGACGAGACGTCCCGCTTATCTCTTTCCTATCCCGGTCTTTTTTTTATTCAAGGATGTATAATTTAGGCGTGACGCCTTATTAGCATTCTCTTCCCTTCTCTGTCTCATATCGAAGTTGAGTTTAATTCGGATGAAACGTCTCATTGACCTCGCTTCGACATTCTATGTTTGAACAGTTCTCTCACTCCATTCTGTCGTTTTTTTTAAATAAAAAAAAGGTACAACAATAAAAGAGAAGAAATAAACCATTTTTTTATAAGGCTATTTATGTTGCGCATTTTCAATCTTGGTACTGTTTTTGGACAGGCGATGTAGGGTGCTAATACCTTCCCTACTCGTAACCGACTCCTGAACTTGAATCTCAATTTTTAACCAGTGCTTTATTGAACTTCGTTTTTTTTCCAATGTTTTTCCTATGGATAAAAATGTTGGTGGCGACTCCCTGTTCCATTTCCTGAGTTTCTCTCTCTTCGCCGCGCCGTCGCGATCCAGGTTGCGATAGATGGCGACTCCACTGGGGACACTTAAGAGAGTCAGGCCAGTTTGGTTGAGAGCGCGTTTTTTATATATAGCCTTTGTTAGATGGGATTTCTTCCCCTTGTTTATTTTCCGTAAATTGTTGTGAATGCTTGTTCTTGTTTTAATTGTATCTTGTTATCTATTTTATTGTTTGTTTGGTATGTCTGTTGAACCCTAGGATAGAGGACCATATTACTTTCCTGTAATTATTGAACCCTAGGGTAGACGACTTTGTATATTTGTTCTGTGTTTGTTCTCTGTGCAGAATGGGGTAAGGTAAAAAGGTATTGAATGCCCTTTCACACACTACACTCACAAATTACTCGCACACACTTATGAGTGGCGCCCTATACCCGGGCCCCAAATGAAACTTAAGTTAGGAGGGGTTGGTATACGGAATCGTATAGGATGTACTTCCTATCCGGTGATCGTGAGAACCCCAACTAGAGTTCGACCTCTTGTGACATACGCACCTAGTGGTTCCCCACTGTTGCGTCCCTGTCATGGGTAGGATCTTGGCTCTGGTGACCTTCTAGAAGTCTAGTATAAGCCACCCGGTGTGAAGAGTCACTTTTAGACAAGCCCTAAGGTCCAGAGAAAACCTTCAACAAAACCTGACTTAGGCCACGAAAGGGCAAACTTTACTTTACCTTATGTCATTTTCACTTTCCTGTTATTAAAAAGGGATTATCTATCATCCAAAGATTCGCTTAGTCTTGGAAAATTTTTGGAACACACAAGTATTCTTCGGGTGAATAGATGATCCTCTCTTTTTTGTCATGTATCTCTGAGTTTGAAGTCATAGGTTCTCCTAATCGTCAAAGGAAAAATCCACAAAAAAATTATACCTCATTTCCCTCTGGTTGAAGTGGCAATGACGATTGGGAAAACCTACGACTTTTGAGCTCGCATGAGTTTTAGAAATCCATGTTCCCCCCATTTTTTAACTTGTATCAAATCCCTGGGAGGAACATTGATCTTTAGGACTTGATAATAACTGATTCCATTCTTTGTCTTGATGTTCGCAGGGGACGATTCCGAATTTGTTGGTATTTCTAAGACAGTATGGAAATTAACATGGGACACAGTAATTGTAATATAAGGGTGACTGAATTAAAGAAGTTATTGCACCTCAAGGCTAGGAAGGTCAATACTGACATTTTACAAGCACTAGGGAAAAAACTGAGCTTGACACAAAAGATGACTTTCGCGAGGAAGCATGGGAAGATCCTGAAACTCTTGGAGGTAGACGTCCAAACAGAAGCCATCACAGCTCTGGCACAATTCTATGACCCACCACTCCGATGTTTTACTTTTCAAGGCTTTCAACTGGAACCCTCCATAGAAGAATTTGAACAAATATTGGGGATGCCAATGGAGGGACAGATTCCTTATCGCCATTTGGACCATCATGCGTCAGTCACTTCTGTCGCTCATATTTTGAAGGTCCATCCTGAAATGTTAAAAGGAGTACAAATGAACAGAAACCAGATTCCTGGATTTACTAGGGAATTTCTGGAGAAGCACATGCATGTCCTGGCAGAGAGGGAAGAATGGGAAGCTTTCATTGATACCTTGGCTCTTACTATTTACGGAGTTGTCTTATTCCCTAACTTAGACAACTACGTAGATTATGATGCTATAGGTGTCTTCACCGCTCGCAAGCACAGAATGGAAAATCCCGTCACAGCAGTATTGTCCAATGTCTATTGCACCTTGGATTTCTGCCATACCCAAGGAGGAAAGAGGATTATTTGTTGTTTGCCTGTTCTATATGTGTGGCTCACATCCCACGCTTTTCATCAACTATGCAAAGCCGAGTGTCCCATCTCTGATTTGAAGTTGTGTCAGTTGGCAACGAAGAATGGGCGTGAGTGGGCTAATCACCTTGTAGGCCTTACAGCAGAAAAGGTGAGGTGGCGTCCTCAATGGCTAGAAGTTGAGTCCATCATTTATAGCTGTGGGGGATATCCAAATGTTCCTCTAATGGGGACACAAGGTTACATCAATTATAATCCTGTTATTGCTAAGCGGCAATTGGCTTATCCTCTACTTGGGCCGCCGGACGAAGCACTACTTACTCCTTTCGTTCTGTACTATGCGAATAGGAATTTCACCTCCACTATTCGGGACATAGCCAATGCCTGGAAGAAGGTCCATAGGATGGGCAAAGAACTAGGAGCACGAAGCCACGCTGTGAGAGTTGAATACTTAGATTGGGTGGTGAACAGAGTCTCTATCGTGAAATTGCCTTTCAAGAGCCCTTCATACCAACCTGAGGACACAGTTCCTCCCCCGTGCATTGTGGAGGACAAGGTTACCATATCGCTAAAAGCCCAAGTAGAAGAGCTAAAGGCAAGGAATCAAAAATTGGAAGAAGACCTCCTGAAGTGCCAACAAGAGTGCGCCCTCCATAGGAAAGAGAATTCCGAAGGAAGACATGCTATGGAAGAAATGCGGAAAAAGAGAAAGATTGATGAAGATTACAGAATAAAACAAGATCAATGCCTTCGGGCGGCCAATTTGCAGCTGAAGATGAAGGGTCAGCAGAGCGATGCTGTATTGGCCGAAAAACAAATTTTAAAAGACATGCTGGTACAATCCAAGGAGAAGGGAAAGGAGGCTTTGATGCAAAAAGAAATGCTACAAACCCAAGTCCACAAATTGGAGCAACAGCTTGATGAAACGATGAGAGCTTATGAACAAGAAATACATGCTGAACAGAAGAAAACCCTTGATGCCGAACGCCACTGCCAAGAAGCCACACGAGTTTTGGGGACTGAGTTAGCTCAACGGGATGAAGTCATTCATTTATGGATGGACCGTTTTGCCAAGTTGGCATACCTATCCAATGGAATCTTGGAAGATTTTCCCTCAATGTTGAAGCAGGCTGAAGGCATGGTCAATCCCCTATCCACCCCAAAGGAGATATCATCATTTTTGAACTATTGTCAAGAAAGACTTTGCAAACTGAAAGTCATGATTGCCCAAGCTAGGAATGGCTGAATATTGTAACCGTATCTTTCAAGTAACATTGTACCTTTACAGATGAATGGAATGATGAATTAATGTGCCTTCACAGTTGTCTCATGTTAATTTCCAATATACTGTTATACTAAGTACTTTTGGACGTGACGTTCTGGGGAAAGGTCAAGGAATATGTGTCAAATTCGGAATCGTATCCCGCGAATGCCCATTTATTTTTTATTTTTTTTATCTTCTTTAACTGTTCCCTCTATTTTTCTAACCATTTGTCGTGATTCTTTAGACACTACAGGTAAGCATCCCTACGCGACCAGGCTCAGAAAGAAACTCATGGCCGAAATAGAGCAAGAGAATGAAAGCCTGCGAGCTGAGGTTAATCAGTTGAAAGAACAAATGGCTGAAATGGCCAAGATGTTTGAAAGGAGGATCGTAGAAAGGGATTCTTTAGCAGAAGTTGAAAATGCTAGGCAGCAATCTCCCATTCAAGGTCATGCTGGGGAACCAAGCTCAAACCCTGCAGGGCCTACTGTTACCGTTCGCCTTAGTAAGCCGAACTCTGCTCACGTTCAACAACACTCCTTTGTTGATAAAGAAGGGAATGTTGTACCCTTCCCACAGTATGGGTTACCCCCAGGCTATTTCCCACCACTCCAAGAGGAGCCAGATTATCAGGAAACAATCCTTCATGCGGCTCAACCAAACATCCCACCTGTCCGGAACCCCCAAACGATTCCGGTCCATACACAGGCTGAACAACCACAAGCTGCCCAAGCCACAGCTGGACATCAGGTCTCAATTCCGAATGAGAGCCCGGCACATGTTGACCGACCAGTCCGGAGTGCAAGTCACTATGTCGTCACAGGACCAAGTACTACCACGGCTGCTACCCAGGAAGGAAGATTAGAGTTCTTGGAAAGGCGATTAAAGGAAATGGATGGGAGGAATCGATTTGGATTAGGCAGTGCTGCACAACTCTGCCTAATTCCTGACGTTGTTATTCCTCCCAAATTCAAAACACCTGAATTTGATAAGTATCGGGGGCTGACATGTCCGAAAAACCATCTTACCATGTACTGCCGGAAGATGGCTTCGCATGCCTCCAACGACTCTCTGCTCATCCATTGTTTTCAAGATAGTTTGGCTGGAGCGCCTCTAACCTGGTATAACCATCTTGAACGTTCTCGTATACGCTGTTGGGAGGATCTGGCAGATGCTTTCATGCAGCAGTATAAGTACAATTTGGACATGGCGCCAGATAGAGTACAATTGCAGAACATGTCCAAGAAAGACAACGAGACATTCAAAGAATACGCCCAACGGTGGCGTGAAGTAGCAGCGCAAGTTGACCCAACTTTGTCTGAGAAAGAGGTGATCTCGACATTTATTGACACACTCCAATCGCCATTCTATGACAAGATGATCGGAAGTATTTCATCCCACTTCTCCGATATCGTCACTATCGGAGAAAGAATAGAAAATGGCCTCCGGACAGGGAAGATCGCCCGAGGCCCAGCTGGGGTTAATGCAGCAAGAAGACCCTCCCATGGGGAAGGAAAGAGAAGAGATGGAGAGACTAATCTGATCTCCCATAATCAGGGAAGAAACCAGCCGAGGCCACCCACCCCGGTCGCCTTTCCATCAACCTATCATAATACACCACATCCATATGTGGCCGCCGTTCAAACACCATATCCACCACATTTCCGCCCACCTGTCATGCGACCGTCTGCACCACTACAGGCACCATATCAACCACCACAAGCTCCGTACCAGCAGCCACAAATGAACCTGCCAAATCCAAATAAGAGAAGGCAAAACAACGACCGTGCCCCACCGCAATTTAATCCAATTCCCATCACTTACACAGAGCTTCTCCCTTACCTCATCGAAAACATGATGGTAGTACCCTGCCCTCTAAAGCCACTTCAGCCGCCGTATCCTAGAGGGTATGACCCGAACGCACGGTGTGATTACCACGCCGGTGCACCGGGACATTCTACTGAGAACTGCTTGGCACTGAAGTTTAAGGTAAGGGACCTAATTCGGGCCGACTGGATAAGCTTCAAAGAAGGGAGCCCAAGCGTGACAACTAATCCCCTTCCAAACCATAAAGGATCGGATGTCAACGCTATAGAAGGGGATGAAGATTGCATTTCCAAAGTAGAAGACATCCAGATGCCTTTGGAAACAATACACTCCCATATGCTGAAGATGGGATTAATAGAGGGGTCGTGGGGTGAAGAGCATAATGACCTCCAGTCCGCAAAACGAAGGGACTTCCAGGAAACCCTTCAAAGACTCATGAATGCTCGAGTCATAGAGGTCTGTAGGCACCGTGAAGGACAAATAAATGTGGTATAGGAACAGGGTAAGGCACGAGTTCCGAAATCCCTGGTCGTATACTATAACAAGGATACGCCAGTGGCTTCGGCTCCTGCCAAGACTGTCTTCACAGTAAGGGCACCAACCCCTTTCCCCTTCCAAAGTTCCCATGCTGTGCCATGGAGGTATAATACAGATGTGGTCGTCACCAATCCAGAGACGGTCAACTCCATACCATCCTCCTCTATTACAAATATAACCGGAGTGGGAAGAATGACACGGAGTGGAAGGATATATACACCACCTGAGCCCAAACAAGGCAAGACTACCGGAGAAGGAAAAACTGGGAAAGAAGTAGCCTCTGGCGAAACAAAGGGGGCTGTGACTGAAGAGGAAGCCCAGGAATTTCTGAAGTTTATTCGCCATAGTGACTACCAGGTGTTGGACCAATTGAACCACACCCCTGCAAAAATTTCCCTGTTGTCTTTGCTAATGAATTCTGAACCACATCGGAACACGTTGATGAAGGTGTTGAGTGAGGCGCACGTGAAGCATGATTTACCCGTCGAACAATTTGGGGGCATAGTGGGGCACATCGTTGCCAATAATTGCTTGACCTTCACAGATGAGGAAGTACCTATCGAAGGAAGGGGGCACAACAAAGCCCTCCATATTTCTATGAAATGTCAGGATTATATCCTGGCAAAAGTACTTGTGGATAATGGATCTTCTCTGAACGTCATGCCAAAATCCACGTTGGCAAAATTGCCTTTCGACGGAACATACATGAGGCCTAGCTCTATGGTTGTGCGGGCTTTTGATGGGACACGTAGGGAAGTCGTTGGGGAAATTGAATTGCCTTTACAAGTCGGGCCCTGTACTTTCCAGGTACTCTTTCAAGTAATGGATATCGCGCCCGCCTACAGCTGTTTATTAGGGCGACCGTGGATCCATTCGGCGGGGGTGGTTCCCTCCACGCTGCATCAAAGACTAAAATTCATCATCAACAACAAGTTGGTGACTGTTTCTAGGGAGGAGGACCTTTTGGTCAGCAAACCCATATCCACTCCGTACATCGAGGCCGCCGAGGAAGCCCTCGAAACATCCTTCCAAGCCTTGGAGATTGCCAATGCAACAAGCATTGTGAAGATGTCTTTCCCCAACGTACCTCTAATGGTGACGCTGAACATGTTGCGGAAAGGGTACCAACCTGGAAAAGGATTAGGGCAGGATTTGGAAGGCAGAACCCAACTAGTGAGTCTCCCGAAAAATAAAAATAGATATGGCTTGGGATATAAACCCACTGTGACGGATAAGAAAAGGGTTGAAGAGGAAAAGAAGGGGAGGAGAACTGCTCGCCTTACTGGTCAAGAGATCAACACTGCGAGAATCCCTATCTGTGATCTCTATCAGAGCTTTAAGAGCGCTGGAGTGATATATCCGGATCAAGTTTCCATGGTGGAGAATGAGCCTGACCTCAATGTGGAGCTGGTATATGCTTGCCATCCAGATCAAGAGCTGAGCAATTGGGAAGTCATGGAGTTCCCTACAATCATTAACGTTCTATCAGAGTAATCACTGTATTTCATAATTTGGTGGTCCCCTTGCTATGCCCAAGGCTCTGGGACCCATTTTGTAATAAGGGCAAAACTTGTTTACTTTATTTTTGAAAATCAATGAACACATTTTTATTCCCCATCACCTCATCTTTGTGCATTCTCTGTTTCTTAAACCTTTCACTTGTTTGCTTCTCTTTTCACTTTATAATATAACTCGAATGAAGATCCAAAAATGATTTCCCTGAGAACGATGAAAACCTGGATTTATTTCATGACCCTGTTTATCCAAATGATTGTATCTACGAGAAAAGTGAGGAAGACTTTGGACCCTCATCTGAATTGACGAGATTGTTGGAACAAGAGGATAAGGAGATCCGCCCACATCAGGAGGAAATTAAAATCATCAACCTTGGAGGTGAAGGAGAAGATAAAATGATCAAGATAGGCACCTGCCTGAGTAAAAACCAGCAAGATGAATTGATTGAATTGCTCCGGGAATTTCGGGATGTGTTCGCTTGGTCATATCAAGATATGCCAGGGTTGGATAACAACATAGTGGAACATAGATTGCCTCTGAAACCAGAGTGTCCACCAGTTAAGCAAAAGCTGCAAAGAATGAAACTGGAAATGCTTCTCAAGATCAAGGAAGAGGTCAAAAAATAATTCGAAGCCGGTTTCTTGGCCGTAGCCAAATATCCACAATGGGTAGCCAACATAGTCCCGGTCCCGAAGAAGGATGGAAAAGTGTGGATGTGTGTGGACTATTGAGATCTAAACAGGGCCAGCCCTAAAGACGATTTTCCTCTTCCACATATTGACATGTTGGTCGATAACACAGCCCAGCACTCCATTTTCTCTTTCATGGATGGTTTCTCCGGGTACAATCAGATTAAAATAGCACCCGAAGACATGGAAAAAACCACATTCGTCACTTTATGGGGTACTTTCTGTTACAAAGTAATGTCCTTTGGTTTGAAGAACGCAGGGGTGACTTATCAGAGAGCAATGGTCACTTTATTCCACGATATGATGCACAAGGAAATAGAGGTCTATGTGGATGATATCATTGCAAAATCCAGAACCGAGGAAGATCATGTCCACGACTTAAGGAAATTGTTTGAGCGGTTGAGAAGGTTTAAGCTTAGATTGAATCCTGCCAAGTGCACGTTTGGCGCAAGGTCAGGCAAACTGTTGGGTTTCATTGTAAGCAAGAAAGGAATTGAAGTGGATCCCGACAAGGTCAGGGCAATCCTAGAAATGCCACCTCCTTGAACAGAAAAAGAAGTCAGGGGTTTCTTGGGAAGATTAAACTACATCGCTCGATTTATCTCACAATTGACATC
Organism: Clitoria ternatea; assembly: GCA_037962975.1. Taxonomy (NCBI): domain Eukaryota; kingdom Viridiplantae; phylum Streptophyta; class Magnoliopsida; order Fabales; family Fabaceae; genus Clitoria; species Clitoria ternatea. The sequence goes on along the minus strand of CM075671.1, from coordinate 218,266,750 downwards.
GACCTGCGAGCCGATCTTCAAGCTACTCCACAAGAACCAACCAGGGCAATGGAATGAGGACTGCCAAATAGCTTTTGAGAAAATTAAGCAGTACTTGAAAGAACCACCAATATTGGTACCACCAACCCCTGGGAGACCACTGATTTTATACATGACGGTACTGGATGAGTCCATGGGCTGCGTATTGGGTCAGCACGATGAAACGGGAAAGAAAGAACATGCCATATATTACCTAAGCAAAAAGTTCACTGATTGCGAAATGCGATACTCCGCATTAGAACAAACTTGTTGCGCGTTAGCATGGGCTGCGAAGCGTTTAAGGCAATACATGTTGAGTCACACTACCTGGCTAGTCTCTAAGATGGATCCTATCAAGTACATCTTTGAGAAGCCAGCCCTGACCGGAAGGATTGCTCGATGGCAAGTGCTGCTAACTGAGTACGACATAACATATGTCACTCAGAAAGCCATAAAAGGGAGCGCTTTGGCTGACTACTTAGCCCATCAACCCGTAAGTGATTACCAACCAATACTGTTCGACTTCCCAGACGAGGATATTTTGGCATTGTCCGACGAAGAAGAAGGTGGTAGCAAGGACAAATGGATTTTAAGGTTCGATGGAGCTTCTAATGCTTTGGGACATGGAATCGGAGCCATTTTGATTTCACCAAAGAAAGAGTTCATCCCTGTCTGCGCCAGGCTATGTTTCGATTGTACCAACAATATCGCTGAATATGAGGCGTGCTCCTTAGGGATCCAAGCGGCATTAGATATGAAAGTAAGGACACTGGAAGTCTACGGAGACTCTGCTTTAGTCGTCCACCAGTTGAAAGGTGAGTGGGAAACTAGAGATAGCAAGCTTCTCCCCTATCACGCCCACATTATGGAAATGATCAGAGATTTCGAAGAGATTTCTTTCCATCATGTTCCTCGGGAAGATAATCAGATGGCTGACGCTTTGGCCACTCTCGCTTCAATGTTCAAAGTAAACCATGACTATGACGTGCCCCTCATCGAGGTAGAAAGGCGTCACGAGCCCGCATACTGCCAAGTAATCGAAGAACAATCGGATGGAAAACCTTGGTATCACGATATCAAGAGGTATATCCAGAGGCAAGAATACCCCGACAATGCCACAGAAAATGACAAGAGAACCCTGCGACGGCTCGCCATGGGGTTTTTCTTAAATGGAGACATGCTTTACAAAAGAAACCATGATTCTATCCTTCTTCGCTGTGTTGATACCGCTGAAGCAAATAGAATCATGAGGGATATCCACGAGGGATCTTTCGGAACCCACATCAATGGGCACGCCATGTCAAGGAAAATCTTAACGGCTGGTTATTTTTGGATGACCATGGAAGCAGACTGCTTCGCCTATGCTCGAAGATGTCATAAGTGCCAAATATATGCTGATCATATTCACGCACCCCCGTCATCTCTAAATGTTTTGTCAGCACCATGGCCTTTTTCGATGTGGGGCATGGATGTCATTGGTCCCATTGAACCAAAGGCTTCAAACGGCCATCGTTTCATTTTGGTCGCCATTGATTACTTCACAAAATGGGTGGAAGCGGCTTCATATACTAATGTAACCAAAGGTGTTGTTGTTAAATTCGTCAAGCGTGAGTTGATATATCGGTACGGCCTACCGAGTCAAATCATCACAGACAATGGTACAAACCTGAACAACAAAATGATGAAGGAGCTTTGTGAGAGCTTTAAGATCTCCCACCATAATTCCTCTCCGTACCGTCCTAAAATGAATGGGGCAGTCGAGGCAGCAAACAAGAATATCAAGAAGATAATACAGAAAATGGTGGTAACCTATAAAGACTGGAACGAAATGCTTCCTTTTGCTCTACACGGTTATCGTACCTCAGTCCGGACCTCGACTGGGGCAACTCCATTCTCTTTAGTTTATGGCATGGAAGCAGTCCTACCTTTTGAAGTAGAGATTCCTTCCCTCCGAGTAATCATGGAAGCCGAACTGGTTGAAGCTGAATGGATCCAGACTCGATATGACCAATTAAATCTGATTGATAGTAAGAGACTGACTGCCCTCTGCCATGGTCAGTTATATCAAAGGCGTATGAAGCGAGCGTTTGAAAAGAAAGTACGACCCCGACAATTCCAAGAAGGAGACTTGGTGCTCAAGAAGGTTTTGTCGATGCATAAAGATCACCGGGGCAAATGGACTCCCAGCTATGTAGGGCCTTATGTCGTGAAGAAGGCTTTTTCCGGAGGTGCTCTCATACTCGCCAACATGGATGGGGAAGATCTACCGATGCCTATAAACACAGATGCAGTGCGAAGATACTATGCGTAAAAAAAAAATCAAAAAAATCAAAAAAAAAGGGCGCTCGCTAGGTTGAAAACCTGAAAAGGCGACCTAGGAAAAAGTTAGAGCAATTGGTAGGGTTGAAAATCCTAAGAAAGCGGCCCAGACAAATTCACACCCTATAGATTCAACACTGCAACGCCAATTTTTCAAGTCACAGACAAGGGGATGGGTCTAGGGCATCGAAGCCATTGTCGAGTCACGCCCTCGAAAACAAAATCAGAAGATAAACAGGAAATCATGGAAAAGACCAGAATTTTGTCGCTCTCAGGAAATCGATGGAGGATCTAAAAGGCCTTCCCTTCCATCCTTACCATCAATTCCTCACACCTTGTCATATTTTTGCATTATTATTGTCACCTGTACATATCTGTTGTTCATAAATAAAAAGTTTCCTTTCTTCTCACATGTGTTCATGACTAGAATGAATAAACAAGTTTTGCCTAAAAAGAATTTCTTAAAAGATGAGTTTTGAGAAGAACGAAAACACAAAGTTATGGGGAACGAAGTGGACACCGTTGCCAGATCTTACCTCAAGCAAGCTCAACCAGCTCTGCGAAACAACCTCAATGAAGTCAGAAGTAATAATTATTTTGGCCATGAGTTACTTCAACGCCTGTCGCAAAGGGAGTCCGCCTGTAAGTTTTTAATTAGTTTCGCATTTCTCTGTTAAAGGATGGCCAGGAACCATGATCCCCGAGATGTGTAGTTACCCAACTCTCTCCTTAGCAGACCTTTGGCATGTCCGTAGTAAACCCCAAGTCCATTCTCTTTCACCCAAAGAGACATTACCCTGAATCACCAAATTTTCTCCCCCAGTGGAACCATAATCACCAAAAACTACACTTCCCAAATCCTTTCCCAGTGGGACTACACTTCCCAGTCAACCCAAAACTGGGGCATCTCCCCAGATTCTTCTTTCGGTCAAGGGATCATGTCAAACCGGGGCATCTCCCTGGGTTTATTCTTATTCAAGGGGCAGTTCCCCAAGATTTCATCCAATCATGTCAAACTGGGGCATCTCCCCGGGTTTATTCTTTCATTCAAGGGACAGTTCCCCAAGATTTCATCCAATCATGTAAGACTGGGGCATCTCCCTGGGTTTATTCTTATTCAAGGGGCAGTTCCCCAAGATTTCATCCAATCATGTCAAACTGGGGCATCTCCCCGGGTTTATTCTTTCATTCAAAGGGACAGTTCCCCAAGATTTCATCCAATCATGTCAAACTGGGGCATCTCCCTGGGTTTATTCCATTCATTCAAGGGGCAGTTCCCCAAGATTTCATCCAATCATGTCTAACTGGGGCATCTCCCCGGGTTTATTCTCTCAATCAAGGGGTAGTTCCCCAACCACCCACAGTCATGTCAAACTGGGACATCTCCCCAGATTCATTCTCTTGCGTTCAAGGGGCAGTTCCCCAAGAACCCGCAGTCGTGGCAACCAAGGGCCACACCCCACATTTACTTCCCAGTCTTTCAAGGGGCAATCCCCCACCTTTACCTTTCTGCAAGCCAAGGGCCACACCCCACATTTATTTTCCTGTCAGTCAAGGGGCAATCCCCCACCTTTAGCTTTCTGCAAACCAAGGGCCACACCCCACATTTACTTCCCTGTCAGTCAAGGGGCAATCCCCACCTTTACCTTTCTGCAAACTAAGGGCCACACCCCACATTTACTTCCCTGTCAGTCAAGGGGCAATCCCCCACCTTTTACCTTTCTGCAAACTAAGGGCCACACCCCACATTTATTTCCTGTCAGCCAAGGGGCAATCCCCACCTTTACCTTTCTGCAAACCAAGGGCCACACCCCACATTTACTTCCCAGTCTTTCAAGGGGCAATCCCCCACCTTTACCTTTCTGCAAACCAAGGGCCACACCCCACATTTACTTCCCAGTCTTTGAAGGGGCAATCCCTCACCTTTACCTTTCTGCAAGCCAAGGGCCACACCCCACATTTATTTTCCTGTCAATCAAGGGGCAATCCCCCACCTTTACCTTTCTGCAAGCCAAGGGCCACACCCCACATTTATTTTCCTGTTAGTCAAGGGGCAATCCCCCACCTTTACCTTTCTGCAAACCAAGGGCCACACCCCACATTTACTTCCCTGTCAGTCAAGGGGCAATCCCCCACCTTTACCTTTCTGTAAACCAAGGGCCACACCCCACATTTACTTCCCTGTCAGTCAAGGGGCAATCCCCCACCTTTACCTTTTTGCAAACCAAGGGGCCACACCCCATATTTACTTCCCTGTCAGTCAAGGGGCAATCCCCCACCTTTTACCTTTCTGCAAACCAAGGGCCACACCCCACATTTATTTCCTGTCAGCCAAGGGGCAATCCCCACTTTTACCTTTCTGCAAACCAAGGGCCACACCCCACATTTATTTTCCTGACAGTCAAGGGGCAATTCCCCACCTTTACCTTTCTGTAAGACAAGGGCCACATCCCGCTTTTTATTTCCCAGTCTTTCAAGAGGCAATCCCCCAGTTTTTACTCTTCTACAAATCAAGGGCCACACCCATATTTTATCTTCAGCTAAAGGGCAATTCCTCACTCTTACCTTCCTGTCACCCAAGGGACGGTACACCACTTTTTTTGGAAAACAGCTCTCTTGATTCTTCAAAAAAAAAAGGGTGTTGGTCTGATATGGACACTAGGTAGAGGGGGCTCATTCTATTCCAGGACAAGTGGTGATCCGAAGGACGGTATCATGACCCTCAAAGTCAAATGAAGTAGGCCCTGTCAAGTTGCAAGAGACGGTGTCCCAATGGTTACACCGTTACTACTTTGGGGCGTAACAAACGGTATCATGAAACCTACCTCGGATAGAACTGGGTTCAGGGTTGAAGTTGCTAAGGCTGATGTCATGTCGATTACACCGGAGATTCAAAAGTTAATCGAAGTTGTGGATGGGGTGGCCATGATACGCTAATCCGAGGTTCTAGGCTTTGCAAAGGACGATGTTCGAATTAAACTGGCAAAAAGGCAAAAAAAAAACGAAGTCCTAATTCTAAATTGATGATCATACGGTGTTACTTCAAGTTGTTACCTTATACCGGTCACAAGAGAGATATACTTGGAAACATTTTGAAAAAAAAAGAGAAGACAAGCAGATGTGTGAAAATTGCATTGTATTCATAGAGAGCACTGAGGCCATTACAAAAATTAAAACTCCGGAGCCCATCCCGGAACAAGGCTAAAAAAAATAGAGAGGAAAAATCCTAAGAGTTTGATGCTGGAGATTCCGGTCTAGCAGAGGCTGTCCTCTCGGATTCCTCCAACGCCATCCTCAGCTCCATGCTTTGACCTTCGGGGAGAGGCATCGGCTCATAAGGAATATCCTCAGGTTCCGAAGCCTGACCCCGGTCCATAGCATATAAGTGGCCACCATGAAATTCATAGTAGACACCTATCCCGTTCAGGTTAAGTTGTACAGCGGAATTCCGGTGTACAACCTGACGAACAACGGAACTGAAGGCGACATCGGCCAATACTGAAAATTCAGCCAGCTGCTCCTCGGTTTGCATCCGCTCCTTCGCCTGCTCCTCCTGCACATCGGCAAGCTTCTCGGCTAGCTCCTTGTTTTTCTTGTCCACCTCGGTCTTCGCAGCCTTGGCTTCATCTAGTTCGGTCCGGAGAGCCTGGAGAGCGTCCTCTGAAGCTTTAGCCTTAGCTTCAGCAGCAGTGAGTTCGGACAAGTCTTCTTTGCTCTTGGCCAACTCCTGCTCCTTCTGGGTCAAAACGGTCTGAGCCTCAACTCTCAAGGCCTCAGCTTTCTTCATCCGATCTAGGCATTCCTTAGCCTCAACACCGGAATAGTAGGAGTGACCCAAAGAGCTAAGGACCCCGGCAGCCTCAACCAAATTAAAAATAGCTGCTTCGGCAGCAGATCGAGCCTCTGGAGCAGGAAGATCGGTTTTGAGCTTGAAGGGGATGTTGAACCGAGCCGGTGTCCCTCCAACATACTCCAAAAAATCCAAAAGACGGGAGTTCATGACGATGTCTTCTGGTTGAGACCGGTCCGGAGAAGTATTTACAGGACCGGCCTGCTCCTCCCGTGGTGCCTCTACCTCGGTCACAACCCTTGAAGCCTTGTGCTTTTTCTGCTTGGAGGTTGTGCCGGGGTTGGACTTCCTTTTAACTGGGACCCTTTCAGCTGGCCCCAGAGTCATAGCCCCAACATTATCAGCCGGGATGCTCACCATTTTGGCCGGCGTGCGACGAGGAATCACCCTATTCTCCTGTGCAGCAGCAGCAGCATTTCGGGCTTCGGCAGCCTCCCTCAGTTTCCTGAGGATGTCTATCCGAGCCATCTCGCCTAAAAAAAAGACGATGTTAGAACCGGTATGAATATATCAAAAATAAATATGATAATAACAAGGGAGGAAAGTTAAACAATATCTACCCAGGTAAGCATCCTGGCCCGACTCCATCCCCAGAAGCCTCTTGCAGGAGAACCTAGCAATGACGGAATAGCCCTTCAGAGCGTCCAGGACTTTCTTGGACTCAGTTGACAAAGTACTCTCACTGACGATGTAGGCGTTGCTTGTCAGGAGAAAGTGCTCATGAGTCCAAGCGGTGTAGAACTTTCTGGAAAAATCAGAATTCTCCCAGAACACCGGCCTACCAGCATTGACCTCGACTTTGACGTAGGAGTGTTTGAAACTGACCCCGTCCGTCTTGGCCGATTCGGTGTAACTTTTGAAGTTAACCACCTTTGAGTCGCAGCGGAGATTGATGAAGCCTAGACCCCCTCCAGAGTTACCCTGGCGCATCACCCTGCAGTATGTGAAAAAGAGGGCCACTGTGGGGACGAAGTGGAAGTACTCCCCAAGTACTTCCAAAGCCCTTACCAAGCCCCAGTCATTGGGATGAAGTTGGCTGGGAGAGCAGTCCAAAAACCGGAGTACCCCCATCTCGAACTCCGTCAATGGGAAGCGGACGCCTATCTTGGAGAAGACCATCTCATACATGAAGAGATTGCTTGACCCCGGTTGATGGCAGATCCTATCCGAGGTTAGGGGGCAGAAGACGGTGAAATCGTTTTCATATTCCGCACCAGTGTGGACAACAACGTCTTCAATGGTGACATCGGCAGCGTCTTCAGCATACCGAGAAACGATGGTCTTTGGGTCTTCATGAACCCAGAAGTATGGATCCCTGGCCTTCTCAGCTAGCCAGTTGATCCGGTGTGCCAAGACGTTTGTCTCAACAGGATCGGTGATCACAGTGACGCCGGTAGAGTTTTCAGAAGCCATTCGGACGGTGTGACGAAGGAAGGGAATACAGCTGTAAAAAGCCACATCGTCAGTAAGATAGAGATCGGCACTGCTTCCCCCCTCACTAGCAGTGCCAAAGTTAAAAGATGAGTCTGACGATGTGTCAAACCCCTCTGTTTCCCACAAAGGCAATGTGGAGAAACGGTGTCCCGATGAGACGAACCGATGTGAAGCCCCTGAGGTTGCCTCACTTTGGTGACTCAGACCTCGACTCGAAACTCCGCCCAGCTGACGTCGGGATGTAATTGAAGGAGGACCTGATAGGACCTCATTGGAGTCACTACTCGAACCGGTGTCCCCCATGACTTATCTACGAATTAAAATGAAGGAGATGATGGCTACCTGCTGAGGCGATGCGTGCAGTTCTCTTAGTACGGGCCAGGTTATAACACCGGAGAAAACTTGTGATACCGGAGAAGAACTTTAAACACCGGAGGATTTGGACGTCGGAGAGGCAGCACTTCAATATCAAGAAATGAGTGAAAATGATGGATCCCCGAAGTTGCTTTTATAGAAGGGAGGCGAGGATCCCGAACCTTCCGCATTCCGGCCCAAGGCCCATTAAAAGGGGCCGACTTTTGGTATTCTGGCCCAAAGGCGCGAACTTTGAATTTTGAAAAGAGCCAATTAGCTGATGACACGTGGGATGTTCCAGTCACCTCTTGATGTGGACCACGTGTAGGACACGTCAGTTGTTTAATTGGCCACGTCATTAAGTCCCACACCAGATCTGGGTCCTACTCAGCCCCTACATCGGTGTTCATATCTTTACTCCCTTTTCACCTCGGAAATGTGTATTTCTCTTGTGAAAAAAAGAGTAAAGAGGGGCATCTGTGAACACCTCTTTCGGTCCGGCCTAAATTGGAACAACACCGGACCAAGGTCCTAAAAGTGGTAACACCGGACCACCGATGTCGTACACCTGACAACGAAGTAACAGGTCAGTCCGGCCCGAGAAAAAATCAAGGGATCTCAGATCGAAACATGCACACCGGACTGGCAGTAGATCCGGACTAGGAGGAAGAATACCGCCCCTGTAATACTACCTTGAAAAGGCTCAACCGGTGTGAAGATACAGGTCCAGGTTCTTAAGAGGCCACATCGGATCAGTGGGGACTCCGTCCCAACCGGTGTTTGGCTAACCGATGTTACAAACTTGACAACGGAAAGACCAGGTCGGAAGTTTATGCGTGATGACCTGGAATCGCACTCCCTAAAAATGGCAGACAGGGAGGCGGAAGTGGACAATTAAAAAATACCCCACTGAAACCCTGCTCCCTACGAACGGATAGTGGCCAGGGTTGCACACCACTACACGTATGGGTGAGTGGGAATTTTGGTTGTCCCAAACCCTCAGCCCATGACCTCAAAGCCCTATAAATGCCCCAACCAAGGAAGCTCAAGGGGTTGGTTGGCTGTTTTGGACTCCCTCTCTTTGCAAGAAGACTCTCTTCAAATTCTCTCCGATTCCTCAAGATCCTCAAATGACCTCCCCGCTTGAAACCAGTGACCTGTCTTAGTCACCACAAAAGACCCCTTAGCTTTAAAAAGCTTGAAGTTTTCCAATACTCAAAGTCACTGCTCCTTCACCGTCCCTACCCCGAACGCACATCGTCCTCGCATAGAACCAACACCGTCCCAATTCCCACACCACATTACCTTGTCAGTCTTCATTACTTCTCAACAGCATCCAGTCATTTACTCACTTCGGATCAACCTCCAACAACATCGGTCGCATCCTTCAATTTTCAGGATTTGAGCCCAACACCGGTCCATTGCTTCTGTCAGCGTATAAGTCCAGAATCGGTTTGACACCGTCGCTGCACTTGACTCCCACATCGGTCCTGAGCCCACCACACTGGTTCCATTCTGTTCCTTATTTCTCTTGTTTTCAGTCATTTATTTTCCTGTCAGTTTGCTGTTTATTTGTTATATTTGTTTGTGTGGCATAGTTTAAACTGTTAATATTTTTACCCCTTTTCCCTTAAGAAATACATATAATAATAAATAATAAGTAATAAATTTTGCACATGTTATATTTTCTAGTTTAGAAATCTTTTTTAAACGGTGTCGTACGGGAGCACTCTCGTCTACACAACCTCTTTTGGATTCGTACACGTGCGAAGAACTTCGCCTTGTACGAGCTCCCCACCTCAATGACATCCATCATCATCTCCTGAGTCTTTTCCTAAAAGGACAATACTCAGAACTACGTAACCCTGATTTCTTGATAATTCAAGAATACGTAGGAGCAGGACTTCAACTCCTGTCGGGCCCATCTTTCTTATTCTTTTTTTTTGCTGATTTATTTCCTTACTTCCATGTTTCTTTCATAAATGTTTTTTTTTTGGTTACCTCCGTGAAAATCAATTTAGACGTGACGTCTTGTTGATTTCTCCCTAGTTTTTGCTCAAGCCTCGCCATAATTCATAGGGAAGGGATACTTAGGACGAGACGTCCCGCTTATCTCTTTCCTATCCCGGTCTTTTTTTATTCAAGGATGTATAATTTAGGCGTGACGCCTTATTAGCATTCTCTTCCCTTCTCTGTCTCATATCGAAGTTGAGTTTAATTCGGATGAAACGTCTCATTGACCTCGCTTCGACATTCTATGTTTGAACAGTTCTCTCACTCCATTCTGTCATTTTTTAAATAAAAAAAGGTACAACAATAAAAGGGAAGAAATAAACCATTTTTTTTATAAGGCTATTTATGTTGCGCATTTTCAATCTTGGTACTGTTTTTGGACAGGCGATGTAGGGTGCTAATACCTTCCCTACTCGTAACCGACTCCCGAACTTGAATCTCAATTTTTAACCAGTGCTTTATTGAACTTAGTTTTTTTTCCAATGTTTTTCCTATGGATAAAAATGTTGGTGGCGACTCCCTGTTCCATTTCCTGAGTTTCTCTCTCTTCACCGCGCCGTCGCGATCCAGGTTGCGACAAGTATGGTTGTGGAGATTCCTTATAAGTGAAGGAAAATCCATATATTCTCCGAGTGAAAATAGGCTTGAATGCCGAGTGTGGGGCCGAATGAGTATTGGTCGGTAATGATATCAGATACCAAGTGGAATACCACTCAGAAGATGAGATGGTTTATAAATGAAGTGACGAGGGATGAGTGTGAAGTACATTCCTGACTGAACTGTGGTGGATCCTATTGAGTAGTATTTGGTTGGACAACAACCCGAGTGAAGTGGTTTTATGGAATCCGAGCGAGATACCCCTCATTGTCTGAGTGGTTTATTGTGTATGGTCTCAGTGGATAAAATATGAAACTAAGTTGTGGGGTGTACGTATGGGGAGTCATTATTGAACAATTGAAACCCCAGACTCCGAGTGATGTACTTGTCTCGGATCCCGAGTGATGGGATTACCGAGTGAGTGGTTGCCTCTAGATACCAAGTGGTGGATTAGCCGAGTGTGGCTTCTCGCTTCAGCGAGTGAGTTCTCGCTCCAGCGAGTTTGGTTTTGAGGGAAGGCTTTTGTATGGCTTCGTCCAAGCGAATGTGTGTTCGCCCGAGCGAATTGTGCTGTCTCGCTCAAGCGGAGTCGGATCTCACTTGAGCGAACGCACGCTGTTTGTGGGATCGCTCAGACTCTATTATTTTCTGCTGTGAAAGATTTTATTTGCCTGTTGCCTTCCTTTCCTTCTTCTCCTTGGTCATGGGACCAGCTCTTATATCTTCATATATGAGAGTGGATTTTATAGATCCAGGTATGTTTTAACATGAAAAATTGACCCCTATTTTTAGGGTGTCACAAGGTGGTATCAGAGCAGACCTAGAGGTTCATGGCCAAGACATGTTTACCGAGTGTAAGCGGTTGAATGTATGATGACCAGTTGTCATTACTGTTGGTGGTATTTTATTGGTTTGATGACTGCTTATGCATGGTTTGTATGGCTGTATGCCTATGTGCTTTGCTGGGACAGTAGTGAAAGATACTACTGTTGTGAAGGTTGATTTGAGAAATAAAGTGATATAATGTTGTGTCCTTATATTTGTGGAAGTCGGATTAACTGACTAGGATTTATGTATATGGATTGATGGATAATTATTATGATACTCTTGTGTTGGGTTGGAAATCCCCAATGAAAATATATAAGGATATGGATAGATAAAATGAAATATTATGACATTCTAGTGGTGGATACAAGTAGTTGACTTGTATGTGTGTAAGGCAATGATAATTGCCAAGTATGTGAATGGTGAATCTGCCTCAAATGATTTTTTTTTGTGGATTGATATTATTATGTGTGCTATGCCTTTGATATTCATGTGTGGATTGTTATGAGTGGTGTTTATGGCCATTGAATGCCAATTATTTGAATGATGTGCCTTGAGGGGCCTTGTGAATATTTATACGCCATTGATGATAAGACTAAAATATATAACATACCCCTAGCTGAGAGGGTGAGATATCCTTGTGAGGTTGTTATTGAGCATATGCATTATTGCATTTTGCATTCATGGCATGGCATAACATTGATATTATGTGGTTACGATCACAATGATGAAAGATCCTGCGGGATTCTATAAAGGGAGTACCCCTTGCGAGGCGGGAAACCAAAGTGATGATGATATGATATGGTAATGGTGGTTGCGATCACCTGATTATGGAATGTGAAAGGCCCTGCGGGGACCATTGTAAGATGATGAACCAGTGGTTGCGATCACTTGGTATTTGATATGATAAAGGGCTTGCGAGCACCTATGATGCCCATGGTTGCGATCATGAGGCGGGAGTACCCCTTGCGAGGAGGGAAACCTATATGAAATATTGAACATGGTTGCGATCACGAGAAGCACCTTGCGAGGTTGCCAGAGGGAGTACCCCTTTTGAGGTGGGAAACCAATGATTATGATTGATTGATTATGGTGGTTGCGATCACCCGTGATATGAAAACGGATCCGTTGCATATGCATTACACAGTTGACATATGCATTTGTTTAAAGACCATGGCATTTGAGATGGGATGACCACGAGTGTTGAGAAACCCCTTGCGAGGAGGTATTGAGTGAGACCTTAGTGAATTAATGATGATAATAATTATGAATGCCCTTGTTGATAAGTGGCAAAGTGACAGTGTTAGTGATTATGTATATGTTGTGCTTATTTATGATATGAATTGCGATTCATGAGGCTGCTATGCTATTGTGATACTTTAATAACGAAATATGTGAAAATGTTAATAAAGGAATTCCCTAGTGTGTTGGATTCGGATTATAGATGTTTGATTGTGCCATTTTTTTAAATAATGATTTATACCCTTGGCATGAGAACTCTGTTTGATTAATATATATATATATATATATGATTAAGTTGATTTATGGCAGTTTCTTAATTTAAGAATTTGAATACGATCATGAATGTATTAATGTGAAATCAGGTATATGTTATGTTGGAATTGCGTCTTGGTTTTAATGTGTTAAAACCAAGTGATGGATTAATTGATGATAGTGAAGTTCTTATAAGTATTAAGACTGTGTTAATTGATTTAAATTCTGGTGTATGCCATGCTAATGATTCATGGCCGAGTCATGATTGTGAATGGATTCAAATTCACATGCTAAGTTGGCTGGGTGAGTAATATTGGGAAATCTTATGATGTGAGGATTTTAATATGTGCTAGGTGATTGAATGTAAAACCTGATGCATGCTTGGTAGGGATTTTTGTTTCGATTTGAAGTATGGTAACTCAATTGATTAGGCATAATTATGTGTAGTTGGATGATTGAGAATTAATACGGTTGGGTACCTGTTAGTTTGGGTACTGTCTCGGTTTTGTGATTGAAAACCGAGTAAGTGGTTGATCGAATTATGACCCATAAGGTATAGTAACCCGATTGGATTCTGTAAGATCTTATACTGTTAGACCTTGTGGAACAAGACTCTATGTTGATTTTGACTCGGTGATAATTGGATGTTGTAGGGGTATTTGGTAACCCTTGGAATTCCGAGCCAAACAATCTGATTGACCATATGGATTGTTGAGTCAAGTAATGGTATAACAAATTGTTGAGGTTTGAAGTGTCTTAAGGTTGAAATCTGAGTATACCTTGGTACTGGATATGGTGATAATGGAAATAATATTATAATGATTGTATATCCGACTGGTGGACGGTGTTATGCTTAGTGAAGAGAGTTACCAATGTAGAAACCTATTGTTATGATTGGAAATCATATTGAAAACCGAGTGATATATCTAAGAAAATTTGATGAATTCCTTAGGCTTAAATTAATTGATGGCTAGTGATGAATGATGAATTGAGGGATTGATTGGCTGATTGACTATGATTTTGTGATAAATAAGATTAAATAAGAGGTATTTACTCGGTTTGTACTGAAAACCGATTGCCATTGTGCCCTTTTAAGGTAAGTGTGGTTGGTATTTGATGATTATTATCATGAGGATTGTACTAGAATAAGTATAGGGACTGGAAATATACCTTGAATGGGTTGAAAATTTATTAATAAAATGCATTTTACTGTGATGATAACTGATGTTTGTTGACTGAGGACATGAGATGCATCACTGTTGGTGCCTAAGAATGATGTTGTTTCGGATGTATTGTTTATAAAATGGTAAGAACTGCCATTGATTTCTATGAAAATTGGTGTTAACCGAGTAAATTTGGTCGGTATGAGTGACATAACTGTGAGGATGCTATTCCAGTATGATTCTACATGCTATAGGTATAGTGGCAGTTTGCATTTTGCAGTGACTCTATGCAATTGTTGTAACCCTATAGGAATGAGGCATCATCCTATAAGTTGGATGCAACAGTTCATAGGTCAGCAAATGAGGCTGTAGCTGCTTATAGAGATGACCTGAGTCTATTGGACTGCTCCGAGCAAGGTGAGGATTTGAATATGAATAGATGAGTATGTGGTTAAGTATTAAAATGATGGACAAGTGAAAGAGTTGCCGAGTGATGTGGAATTGTGGAAAACCGAGTGGGTGATTTCCAAGCCAATTGGTGATACTTCCGAGTGGAAGATGTTAAGAGTGTGGTGCCTTGGAAATTCTTGTTGTATGGTTAGAAACTACTTGAGAAGTGAAATTGTGCTGACTGGATTTGGCAGTCGGTGAATACTTGGAAAGTGTTGGTATGTAAATGATTTATTTGGTTTATAGTGAATGCCAAGTTTCTTATTGAGGTAAGTTCATAATTGAATTTCAAGGACGAAATTCCTTGAAGGTGGGGAGAATTATAACACCCCGAATTTTGTAAAATGAGTAATTAATGAGAATGGCAAATGGTTGAATATGAGTTGAATGGAAATTGTTGTGCGCGAACACTGGAGACAAGTTTTAAATGATTATTGTAAGGTATATGAAGTATGGAATTAAGTTAAATAGGCTTTGAATGGATTTTGTTATGTGTGCTATTGAGAGCTCACGTTTCTGCCCAGGTCCTGATACTTCTCGCCCAAGCGAGAGGGATTCTCGCTCAAGCGAGAATCCTTTTGTGTTGGTTTCAGGGCTTCTGGCCCGAATTCGCCCAGGCGAATAGATTACTCGCTTAAGTGAATCGAGTGAGAAACGAGCAGCAGAGATTCTGGACGGATCCCGCTCAAGCGGATGTTGTTGTGCTTGAACGAGCGAGAGAGGAGAGGGATTCTGAGTGTTGGTCGCTCAAGAGAGCTTGGGGCGCTTGAGCGAGTGAAGTGGGGTCGGATGCTGGGGCCTGGTTTTCTCTCTCCTGAATGCACGTTGGTGATACGTGGTGCCTTGGTGTTTGGTTCTTTTCCTCTCCCTTGTCCACGTTGGATGGGAGTGATAATTGCTGAGGGTATAGCATTAAATATTGATGGACTTGCATTAAATGAGGATGGGATGTTGTGATGAGTGGGATGCTGATGAGGCTGAGATGATAAGGCCTTGGTTGCATGTTTTTCTTCTCACTCTCTCCCTATTCCTTGGGAGTGCATGTTATGATGAGAGAAGTGCTCCTTCTTCTCTCTAGAACTTGTTGGAGCTTCTGATTCATCTTCTTCCTCCCTTTTATCTTCTATTTCCACTCATGTATGGTATAGAATTCTAGTGGAATTGTGTGGTGTTGAGGAACAGATATGGTCGTGTGTGGAGGCTGGGTTTAGGTCCCTTTTATCCTTCCCTGTTCCCTGGTGTTTCCTCTTCATTTTTCTCTATATGATGGGCTGGTTATGCCTTGGTTGGAAGCTGTAGTAGTCTCTGGGTGCCTCAGTTATGGATACAAGATGGTCCACTGTGTTGTGAAGATGAAAACATGCATGTTGCATGGAGGTATGGTGGTCCTTCACTATTGTTGAAGGTGTATGGTGCTGTTGTGAAGAAGAGGCATGCATGAAAGTTGGTTGTCCTCCATGGTGGTGAGAACAGTGCTGATCGAGAGTATGGTATAGTTTGTGTTGAGCTTGGGAGCTTCTCCACTGACTTGGTGGCTTTGAGGCTTGTGTGGAAATTATATTGGCTCTTCCCACGTTTAGAAAGCCGAGCAGAGTGCTGCTGTGGCTGGGCTGAGTGTCCATGTGACTCTTAGAAGCTTCATCCAGGTACGGGGAGCTTTGCATCTCAAATGCATGGCTTATGGACAGATTTTCAGGTGATATAAGTGTATTGTGTTGTGTTTGATGTGTATTGTGTGCTGTTGTTGAGTTGAACCCGGTTGTATGATTATTTGTTGCTGCATGGTGCATGCTTATTTGTCTATATGATGTATGATGATTATGTTGTGATGCTTGAGATGCATGTTACGTTGATGCTGAGTGCATTGTGTGGTGGTTATTGGTCCCTATATTTGTGATGGTATGATTAAATGCGTATGATGCTTGTTCATGCATATACTTGTGATAAATGCATGTATGAGGACTGTTATGATGAATGCCGAGTGTGCTTTATGGAGGAAGGCATGAAATGCTTACTGTAAAGGATAAATGCGAGTGAATAGAGGTTAAATCCGAGTGAACACCTTGCGGGGTGCCACGAGGGTGTTATCCCGAGTGAAGAGGACGTGGTCCTAATGTTGAGTGTGATGAAAGACCCGGATTGGATTCGAGCAGTGCCTGGGGCACTAAGCGTGAAATGAAACGCTTGTTGAAATGCTGAGTGCATGGGCCTCGGACGCCGAGTGAATAAAACCGTATGCATCCGATTCGCCACTGGAATGCGTTGGATTTATATACCGATCGACAATCAAATGACAGGTGATGAATATGCTTAAGTCCTGGAGCTGGGCTCGGACAGACTCCTCGAGCGTGGCTCAGAGTGTGAATATTGTTGACATAGTATTGGAGCAAACTTGAAGTGAAATCCGATTGAGGATTGTATTATTGATGAAGATGTTGAGCTTTATAGCCGAGTGAAATGGGTAAGAAACCCGATTGAGGATGATTGTGATTGATCATATTGAATGACAATTAATGTTGTGTTGATTGACGTATATGTTATGACATGTTGTGGATTCTATGATTAATCTGAGCCAATATCTGTCATTTAATATGTAATGCTCACCCCTACACCATTTTTCAGTGTTTGCAGGTCGGTTGGAATGTTATGATGGCCTTAAACCCGAGTGATGGGTATTTATGATGAGGCTGTATGAGTAATGTAATGTACTGAGTGCAATTATTGTATTAAAGCCTTGGTTGGCTTATATAACCTTTTGTACAATGAATACAAATATATGTATTGGATCCGAGTGTGTATATACAAGATTTACATTGAAATCATGTAAATGTACTGGATAATGGATGTTAGTGAATGAATAAAGTTAAGTTGACAATATCCGGGTGTAAACTCCTATTAGTATGTATATACGTTTTATGTGGGCATTATGTATTGGAGTTGGCTTAGGATTAACAATGATAAATCATGTTAAGATGATGGATAATCCGAGCGTCTGTATGTATGAATATGTTTTAAGGATAACATGAATATGTATTGGTGTTGAGTATTGCTGAGTGGGTAGTCGGCTTTGGAAAGTAGAGAGTACATTTATGTATGAGGTTTATGTTGATTTGATGCTTCCTACCGACTGAAATATAATGGTGTTGAAGGAGTGAAATATAAGAGGTTTAGTGCTTTTCCGAGTGTGACTTATGTATAAGCCTTTTTCTGAATGGTGGTAGCCTTAGTGAATTTTGAGGGAGAAATATTATTTGAATATGGAATAAAAAGGTGAAAATCGGTTCTGATAGAACCATATGATTTGAGTTCTGAGTGAATAAATGGATATGTATGTATATAGGTATTTATGTTGATTTGATGCCTCTCACTGACTAGGGAATGATATGGTATGAATGATGTTAAGTTAATAAATTTCGAGTGGAATATTATTGTAAGAGTTGGTCTGAATATTGAGGCTTAAGTATATGAACTTCCTGAATATGTAGGCTTGATTTCTTTCTGAGTGAGGCTTTGTATGTGGCCCCTCCCTGAGTGGAAAATATGGGTAAACCCAAGCGGGGAATGGTTTGTGTTTCCCGAGTGGAATCTGAGTGAATCTCTTAAGGGAAGACGGATTGTACTAACTTAGTTTGGAGATATATTCTAATTATGAAATATATGTATGCTGAGTGTTAAGAGCGGAATGAGTCCGAGTGGAACCCGATTTAATGGTTTCCCGAGTGGTTAAGTATTGTATATGTCCAAGTGACTTAACCTGGTGAAATCCTCTAAGTATGGAGGAGTTCGGATAATTCCGAGTGGAATTGTTTAGGAAGTTATTTCCTAGTGATGGATGTTAAGGTCTTCTCCGTGTGAGAAATGAGGAATATTCCGAGTGGAGTATGGTTATGGAGATTCCTTATAAGTGAAGGAAAATCCATATATTCTCCGAGTGAAAATAGGCTTGAATGCCGAGTGTGGGGCCGAATGAGTATTGGTCGGTAATGATATCAGATACCGAGTGGAATACCACTCAGAAGATGAGATGGTTTATAAATGAAGTGACGAGGGATGAGTGTGAAGTACATTCCTGACTGAACTGTGGTGGATCCTACTGAGTAGTATCTGGTTGGACAACAACCAGAGTGAAGTGGTTTTATGGAATCCGAGCGAGATACCGCTCATTGTCCGAGTGGTTTATTGTGTATGGTCTCAGTGGATAAAATATGAAACTAAGTTGTGGGGTGTACGTATGGGGAGTCATTATTGAACAATTGAAACCCCAGATTCCGAGTGATGTAGTTGTCTCGGATCCCGAGTGATGGGATTACCGAGTGAGTGGTTGCCTCTAGATACCGAGTGGTGGATTAGCCGAGTGTGGCTTCTCGCTTCAGCGAGTGAGTTCTTACTCCAGCGAGTTTGGTTCTGAGGGAAGGCTTTTGTATGGCTTCGTCCAAGTGAATGTGTGTTCGCCCGAGCGAATTGTGCTGTCTCGCTCAAGCGGAGTCGGATCTCACTTGAGCGAACGCGCGCTGTTTGTGGGATCGCTCAGACTCTGTTGTTTTCTACTGTGAAATATTTTATTTGCCTGTTGCCTTCCTTTCCTTCTTCTCCTTGGTCGTGGGACCAGCTCTCATATCTTCATATATGAGAGTGGATTTTATAGATCCAGGTATATTTTAACGTGAAAAATTGACCCCTATTTTTAGGGTATCACAAGGTGGTATCAGGGCAGACCGAGAGGTTCATGGCCAAGATATGTTTACCGAGTGTAAGCGGTTGAATGTATAATGACCAGTTGTCATTACTGTTGGTGGTATTTTATTGGTTTGATGACTGCTTATGCATGGTTTGTATGGTTGTATGCCTATGTGCTTTGCTGGGACAGTAGTTAAAGATACTACTGTTGTGAAGGTTGATTTGAGAAATAAAGTGATATAATGTTGTGTCTGTTAGCCAAGGCCTCAACGCTCAAGAGGGGGGTGAATTGAGTGTTTCAAATTTTTGTGCGGAATCCCCTTGGAAATGGTTAGTAATATACAAATGATGCAATAATGAAGATACAATAACTTTTATGCATATATCACACTATAAGACACTTGATGTGTAATGGTAATATAAAGCTTAGAGTGTGATAAACAAGCAAGTTATTAGCTAGAGCGATTTATCAACCAGTTGGAGTGCACAGATTTATTTGTCAATAATGTGATGTTTCCTATAAAGATTTAGCTCATTCAATTTATCAAACACCTTTTGTGCATGTGAAAAGTAGTAGCAATCAAGTAAGTATCACACAAGAGTTGATAGGAAACAATGTTCTAGATACTTGGCAAGTTATAGCAAATTCCAATTTTTAGGAACTTCACCAAATATTGATTCAAGCACATTATCAAACACTTGGCATGCAAAGTTAGTTTTCTACTTGAACAACAACTTTGATTCACACATTCAGCTCAAGCATTTCAACAAACAGTTTATATGCGCAGTTGTATAAAGAGCTCAAGGTAGAGAGAAATGCAAACCAATTTAACGAGTTCCACCAACCCGGTGTACGTCTCGCCTTCAAGCAACCCACTTGAAGGATTCCACTATTGAAGATTTGAGATACAAGCTTTGAGCAATTGCAGCTTCCTAGTGTCCCATACTCAAGAACGCAATTCTCACAAGCAAAGGGCAACCCACCCAATCTCACAATCTCTCAATACCCAAAGGTTGAACCCCAACCTTTGTGACCACTCAATCCTAGAGTGAAACAACCACTCAACCTAAAGTGAAAAACCTTGGTGTTTTGGTGTTTGGTTTACAAGAAATTAACTCTCTCAATAGAGTAGATACACAAATGAAAGCTCTCACCAATTCTAACTCTCAACAAGAGAGGATATGCAAATTAAAACTCACAATCTAACAACTCTTAAGCAATATGCAAGTTTAGAAACAAGAGTTGCAGAATATACAAGAGAAATCTAATAAGAAGACATCTAGAAGAAGAATATTGATTGCCTTGTGTTGTGCCTTGGTCTCTACCTTGGTGCCTCTGCTCTTGCTTGAATCCATGCTTCATTTATAGCCATTTTTAGGGTTTCCAGCCGTTGCACATTTTCTCCAACGGATACCTTAGCATGGGCATAAAGTGGGAGTGAAGAAATGAGCTGGAGTTCCACTTAAAAGCATTTTCCCACGTTCTGACACTATGGTAATCGATTAGCCTTCGAGCTCTAATCGATTAGCTTTTGAAATCTTCAGTGTTATGCAGCAGTTAATCGATTAGCATTTCTACTGTAATCGATTAGCTATGAAACAGAACCCTTCTAATCGATTATTCTTTTCCTTGTAATCGATTATGAATGATACCTGATGCTCTTACTTATGTCTCGCAGCATGGTAATCGATTAGGTACTTGTGCAATCGATTATGGACAAAACAGAAGCTCAGTAATCGATTAAATTCTCCCTTGTAATCAATTAGATATATTCCAGAACCCTTGCAATCGATTGTCCTTCTTATTGTAATCGATTATACCATAAACAGAGTTATGGTAATCGATTATTCCAATGTGGTAATCGATTAGGACATGTACCTGATACAATTCTTCAAGGTCTTTGATATGTTCTTGATATGTATTGACCCATGGCTTATTCCTTTGATACTTATGCTTGTTTCCTTGATTCTTCTTCAGCTTATGAGCTTGTTCTTCATGATTTAGTTCATGTCATCAAACTTGTCTTCCATAGCTCATGTTTCTTTAACTCTTTGTGAGGCATCTTCATCTCTTTGTTCTTAGCCATTGTCTTTGTGCTTGAACCTTCTTGTTTCAGAACCTTTTCCATTTCATCATCATCATGAATACTTTGTTATTCATCAAAACTACTTTGTATACTTACATATGCAACTTCATTCTCCCCCTTTTTGATGATGACAATTAATGTTACATATGGCTTGTATTCATGTGTTGTAAATTCATCATATTGGCTTCATGGTAATATCCTTTCTTCCTTTAGGAGTCTTTGCCTTAGTCTTCACGTTTGTCATTATCAAAACCTGTTTCAACATTTAAACACATTCTCCCCCTTTTTGATGATGACAACCAATGTTCATCTCGTGGGGTGTTAGTTTCACAGAATAATGACAATCAATGTTTATATGTATTCTCCCCCTATATGATGTAATGAATGCTAGTTAAGAGTTATCCTCCCCCTTAATCTTGTAACTTATGCCAATTGTTTTAAACATATCAAATGATGGAAACATGCCCTAAGCATGATATCTCTCCCCCTTTTTCATAAATGACATCCTATTCTCTTTACTAATCCTTCCACTAATCTCTCCCCCTTTGGCATCATCAAAAAGATCATTAACTTAGTCATAATCTATGCCATCAACATATAAGCTCATTTATTTGAATAAGAGAGATTTAGGGCAAGTATTTCATATGGATTTCAAATCAAAGCTTAAAGCATGATCAATGTTATATACCATTTTATTGCATCTAGAGTCAATAAGCAATCACATAATTTATTCATCAAGTAAGCATATGATTGATTGCTAACTTATTTTAATCATGTAGTGAGTATCATTTTCAAGTATGAGAGGCGTCACATGATTAAGCACACATATCATTACTTGCACAGTTGTAAACAAGTCAATTATAAGTAAGCAAGTAATTTTCTCAATTTAGGATAGGCATATAAGCTCATAATTACTCCAAATAAGCACATACTTTTCTCCTATTTTGGCATTATCAAAACTCGCAATGATATTCTTCCAAGTAAGCATATAGTTGAGTAAAATCATGAGTGCCATAAATGTAATTACAGAGAAGTGAAATCAAGGATAATCATTCATGTGTATAGTCCCCCTTACTACTGTAATTGATACCACTTGTAGAGAGTATACCACTTATTAGCATGTGAAATTGATTATACCAATTTAATCAAGTTTGATATCACTTGTAGGTCAATTTAATCAAGTCTGATACCATTTGTTTACTTTTTAAAGCATATGATCTCCTCCTTTTAATAGATACCACTGTTGAAATAATAGATACTATAATATGAATAAATACCACTCAAAGGTTAGATACCATTGCACATAACAATCCACTTGTTAATCATTTCATTAATGTTGCTTGATGCATTTCTAGGTATCAGAGCAGTAACATAGAAGACTTTTCAACAATGTATACTTATATCTAGGTATCAGAGCAGGGATGAAGTGATATATTCAGCTCGTGAGATTTGTTATTCATACCACTTGTTAATATGATTTGTATAATTCACAGAGCATAATGGTAGAGTAAGAATTTGATCATACCTTGGTATTTTGCAAGTTTTATACCCTTTTTCACATCCTTGTGCGGTATTTTGTTCTTGAACAATTCTTTGTTCGCCCAGTTTGGTAGTTTGATTTGCCATTTTGAGTCATCCTATATAACCTTAACAAACTCTTTGCAAAGCATTTTGTTAGTAGCATTGAGTCCACAAGAGTTTGTACTAATTTTGATGCAGTATTGTTTTGGAAAGAGAGTTTTCTAAAAATGATTTGCTCAATTTTTCATGCCACTTAATAAAGAGATAACATATCATCAATATATATTACTTGTTAAAAAGAAATGTTATAAAATTTCCCCTTAATCATGTAATTTAACAAGGATAAATATAGATGTTGATACCACTTTATTAATGCGATTTCACTTATGTCTAGGTATCAAAGCAAAGATGGAGTGATTAAAACAATTTTGTTGTACTACTCATGCATTTATGCTAGAACATGTGCCAAATATTCACTATTTTCTATATGACTTTTGTATCTCAAATAATCTCTTCTTATCTTATGCCTATGATGTTACATATAGATCTAGTCAAGCATTCACATATGGCATTTATCAAATATGTAAGAGAAAGCATTTTGCATAGATAATTAGTAACACATACAGACAGGTCACAGAAGCATACCATGGTCATCATATGACTGTAAATGTGTAATGCAAGTCATGTACTCATATATGTCATACCACTTATTGTCTTGATGTCATGTATGATACCACTTGATGGATTTGCTAATTTAAGCTCTTGATATCAATTATTGTCATTTAAGCATTCAGCACAAGATTTTTAGCAATCATCATTGTTCATAATGTTATTCAAAAATTCTTTTCAATCTCAATGATGCATATTTTTCAAACTTCTTTTCACAGTCAAGATCATGCATCATCAAACATACGACATAGATAAGAATTATAATGTTGATCGAGATAGATACCACTTGCACATACATGGTATATGATCATGGCATTCATTATTACTTATCATATCATGCATTGTTTCTTAACATATCATCATGTTCATGCCTATGATGTTACAATCATGAAGTTAAAATCTAGGCAATCACTTGTTGTAACATACATGCTTTCTCTCTAGGAATATAATTGCATAGATTGTCAAAGCATAGATACCACTTGAACACGCAATATATGTATTTATTATCAAGGCATAGTGATAAGCACATAATCAAGATTATGTCCTCATAATCTCTTCCTCTTACTAATTCAATTCATACCATTATTAAAGGAAGATGTTTGTTATTTAGATACCACTAGTTAAACAACATATAAGTGATACATCATCAAGAATTCATATTCAATCAAAAATTCATGCATCATTAAGAATCAATACAATAACCAAGAATTCATGATATATCATCAAGAGTTCATGTATCATCAAGGGTTTAAACATTATCAAAGATTCATGTATGTTTGTGCATAATCATCTTTAATTTCAAGATTTTCATGTACCATGTTATTCAAGCAATCATTCATCAAACTCATCATCAATCATTACTAATCATTAATTACTATATACATATACATCATTGATTCTAAGGATTTCATAAGTTTAAGGGGTCCTAAGATTATTTGTTCATCCATCTCAAGATTTCATATTATTCATGCTCAATCATATATCACATCAAAGTTAGATTTTCACACATCAAGATTCATTAAGAATGAGTGTTAACATTGATTATATGATAATTTCTTGCACCTTTTGTTGTACCACCTTTAGTGTTGTCCATTGGATTTTGTCGGTGCAATCCATCTTGTGTGAGTCACATTAAAGCTTCTTGTCCATTTCCTTGTTTTGAATGGTACCTATTAGATGTATGATGAGTCATTATAATCTTGGCTTGCTTTATTCTTCTTATTTGTCTTTTGGAGTGGAGATTGAGATTCTTGATATCTCCTTAGGCCATGAGTTTAGGTCATCCGTCAATGAGAAGTTGTTGCTTTGAAGTTTGCCTACAAGATTTCAAAATTTTAAGGTACCCTTTGAGAGTTGGGTCCTTCCTTGTTAGTTTGGGATTTCAAAGTTATTTTGGAATCCATACCTTTCTCATGCTCTTTTGACGAGATTTCTTTACAAAGCAATTTGAAGATATATTACCATATATTCCACAATAGAGACATGTTGCATTCAAAGAATAAGTTACTTTAGAATTATAATGGTTCCTATTGTGTTCTATGTTCTTCCTTTTAAAACAATTAGGCATAGAATTTCCCTTTCTTTCATGGTTTGTGCATCTTAGGGAGGATTTGGATTTTTCCTTGTAGGATGTAAAATGGTTCTTGTAATGACCTATTTTTCTTCTATCAAGTGTATGCCTTTGATCTTTAATAGGTGCACTTAGATTCTTTTGACTACTTGTAAGCTTGCTAAGTGCTTCTTTTAGTTCTTTATTCCCTTTTTCAAGAAGCATACATTTATCAATAAGCACATAATCATTATTATCATTACAAGTTCTAAGAGATACATTTGAAGCTACTAATTCATCATTTTGAACTCTAAGATATTCTTTTTCTATGTGAACATCATGCAATTCTTTTTCAAGAGTCAAAATGGTTTGTTTAGAGCATGCATATTTCTTTGATAACAAGACAAATTTTTGATGCAATTCTTCAAATGCTTCTAATAATTCATCCTTATCAATTTCATCATCATTATCATCATTAAAAGAATTTAAAGAGCATACCTCATCATTTTGGGAGTGCTTTGTCATTAGGCATGCAAGTTCTTCTTCCGATTCATTGATCTCTTCTTCCAGACTTATTTTGAAGCCTTCATTTTGACTAGAAAAGGTGCTAATCCTTACATCTTTATTATCATTAGCATTTTCATAAATTGTTTCAAGAGTTTCCCATATTTCTTTAGCATTGTTACAAGTAATAACTCTAGAAACATCGTTAGGTTCTAATGCTAATGTGATAAGAATTTTAGCTCTTAAATTGAATTGTACCTTTCTTTCTCTTCTTTAGTCCATAAGTTCATGGGCTTCATACATTCTAGATTATCAACAATGTATTTGGGAATGAAAGGACCAAATTGAATAGCATTCCATACCTTGAGATCATAGGCTTGGATAAAGATTTTCATCCTTTCTTTCCAAATAGCATAGTCTTTACCATTGAGGATTGGAGGTCTATTTAGTGCGCCATTTTTTCAAAATGCCTCATATGAAGTGGAGGCCATCTTGATCTCCTGCAACTATTAAGCCTTGTGGCAAGAGTCAAGCTCTGATACCACTTGTTAGCCAAGGCCTCAACGCTCAAGAGGGGGGTGAATTGAGTGTTTCAAATTTTTGCGCGGAATCCCCTTGGAAATGGTTAGTAATATACAAATGATGCAATAATGAAGATACAATAACTTTTATACACATATCACACTATAAGACACTTGATGTGTAATGGTAATATAAAGCTTAGAGTGTGATAAACAAGCAAGTTATTAGCTAGAGCGATTTATCAACCAGTTGGAGTGCACAGATTTATTTGTCAATAATGTGATGTTTCCTATAAAGATTTAGCTCATTCAATTTATCAAACACCTTTTGTGCATGTGAAAAGTAGTAGCAATCAAGTAAGTATCACACAAGAGTTGATAGGAAACAATGTTCTAGATACTTGGCAAGTTATAGCAAATTCCAATTTTTAAGAACTTCACCAAATATTGATTCAAGCACATTATCAAACACTTGGCATGCAAAGTTAGTTTTCTACTTGAACAACAACTTTGATTCACACATTCAGCTCAAGCATTTCAACAAACAGTTTATATGCGCAGTTGTATAAAGAGCTCAAGGTAGAGAGAAATGCAAACCAATTTAACGAGTTCCACCAACCCGGTGTACGTCTCGCCTTCAAGCAACCCACTTGAAGGATTCCACTATTGAAGATTTGAGATACAAGCTTTGAGCAATTGCAGCTTCCTAGTGTCCCACACTCAAGAACTCAATTCTCACAAGCAAAGGGCAACCCACCCAATCTCACAATCTCTCAATACCCAAAGGTTGAACCCCAACCTTTGTGACCACTCAATCCTAGAGTGAAACAACCACTCAACCTAGAGTGAAAAACCTTGGTGTTTTGGTGTTTGGTTTACAAGAAATTAACTCTCTCAATAGAGTAGATACACAAATGAAAGCTCTCACCAATTCTAACTCTCAACAAGAGAGGATATGCAAATTAAAACTCACAATCTAACAACTCTTAAGCAATATGCAAGTTTAGAAACAAGAGTTGCAGAATATACAAGAGAAATCTAATAAGAAGACCTCTAGAAGAAGAATATTGATTGCCTTGTGTTGTGCCTTGGTCTCTACCTTGGTGCCTCTGCTCTTGCTTGAATCCATGCTTCATTTATAGCCATTTTTAGGTTCCAGCCGTTGCACATTTTCTCCAACGAATACCTTAGCATGGGCATAAAGTGGGAGTGAAGAAATGAGCTGGAGTTCCACTTAAAAGCATTTTCCCACGTTCTGACACTATGGTAATCAATTAGCCTTCGAGCTCTAATCGATTAGCTTTTGAAATCTTCAGTGTTATGCAGCAGGTAATCGATTAGCATTTCTACTGTAATCGATTAGCTATGAAACAGAACCCTTCTAATCGATTATTCTTTTCCTTGTAATCGATTATGAATGATACCTGATGCTCTTACTTATGTCTCGCAGCATGGTAATCGATTAGGTACTTGTGCAATCAATTATGGACAAAACAGAAGCTCAGTAATCGATTAAATTCTCCCTTGTAATTGATTAGATATATTCCAGAACCCTTGCAATCGATTGTCCTTCTTATTGTAATCGATTATACCATAAACAGAGTTATGGTAATCGATTATTCCAGTGTGGTAATCGATTAGGACATGTACCTGATACAATTCTTCAAGGTCTTTGATATGTTCTTGATATGTATTGACCCATGGCTTATTCCTTTGATACTTATGCTTGTTTCCTTGATTCTTCTTCAGCTTATGAGCTTGTTCTTCATGATTTAGTTCATGTCATCAAACTTGTCTTCCATAGCTCATGTTTCTTTAACTCTTTGTGAGGCATCTTCATCTCTTTGTTCTTAGCCATTGTCTTTGTGCTTGAACCTTCTTGTTTCAGAACCTTTGCCATTTCATCATCATCATGAATACTTTGTCATTCATCAAAACTACTTTGTATACTTACATATGCAACTTCAGTGTCCTTATATTTGTGGAAGTCGGATTAACTGACTAGGATTTATGTATATGGATTGATGGATAATTATTATGATACTCTTGTGTTGGGTTGGAAATCCCCAATGAAAATATATAAGGATATTGATAGATAAAATGAAATATTATGACATTCTAGTGGTGGATACAAGTAGTTGACTTGTATGTGTGTACGGCAATGGTAATTGCCAAGTATGTGTAAGGCAATGTAAGGTTAATGAATCTATAAATAAACCTATTTCCTTAAATACTTATCTTTTTAACCATTTTATTACACAATTTAAACACTTTTGAATTAAATAATTAAAACAAGAAATAATGATAATTTATTAATTAATAATGCCAAACTCAACAATATTTAATGGATTAAGTTAAATTAAAGATGAAATTATCAAGTCTTTTCAAGACTTATCACATCCCCAAACTTAAAGCTTGCTTGTCCTCAAGCAAGGTCTCAGATTCATTAAATCAATTGCACTTACTCAAGACAATCAACCTTCCCTTAACTTAATTCATACCATAATTATTGAATAGCCTTCATGCTTTCTTTTTGCAACTGCTAAAAATATAATTACTCACACTTCCCTTGGGGACAAGCTGGTGATGCTTTCCTCACATGGATTAGTATGTCACTTTTCTCTCAGTGGATAAGGTTAGTTGCATGCACTCATCACCTACATAATTGTCAGATTAATATAGGCTTGCAATAGTTCTAAACATCATGACATATGCTAGCATAATTGGATCAGTAAGGGCTTTTTAAGCTTGTTATGGCGTTAGGCTACAGGCTCTATTTTTGTTTTTCTAGTCAATGTTAGGTTAAAAGATGTGCCCACTGATGCCTTACCTCAATCTTAACTCAAATGCCTTTACTAACCAGCTCTTTGCTTTTATTTTTCTCAGATGAAGGATAACTCAACTACTTGTGGTGCTTTACACCTTCTTTTCTTTCAGTCCTTTGGACTTTTTCTTTCTTTCTTTCTTCTTTTTCATTTTTTTTCAATACCATTTTCCTTCTATATAGGAATTGTTTTGCTGACTTTTCACTTTTCTTTTGCTTTTGTTGTTCTTCCTTTCATTTTTTAAAATCCTCATCTATAATTAAGGTCAGAGTGTATCCTTTAATTGCTATTAGGCACACACTTCATCCCCAAACTTAAAACTTTCTAGTCCCTAGCAATAAGATAAGACTCAACAATTCATCAGTGGAACATCCAGGGATAATTCACTTGGTTTTTCTTAGATACATAGGCTTGTAAAGTTAAGTACATAATTAGAATAAAATGGTCTCAGGCTCAAACATAATTATTGGGTCAAAGGATAATTAAAATTAACTAGGATGGCTAAATTTGGCCCTAGCTAATTTACAAAGAAGGCCTTCATCATTTCCAATTAGCAAACATATAATCATTAGCAAGCACTAAAGCAAATTCTGTCTCACTAAGCAAGAATGCAGGCATACTCAAAAGAAATAATAAAGGCTCAAAAGCTAATATATTACAGGTAATCAGCCAATCATGTCCCCAAATATAATGCGAGATTATAAATTTAGATTACTAACTAGCATGCTGAATATACAAATAATTAAGAATGAAAATAGTTATAGACAGGGTTCATGAATCAAGCAATGTGAATCAATTAATTTATCCAAATGATGCCTGAGAATCAGCAAGATTTAAATAATTAAGAGGGACTCTAAATTAAGCACAATTTATATTTTTCATAAAATTAATGGGATGAGGGGATAGATTACTTCCCTTCTTACCTACATGGCAACGATTTGTGGAATGATGGTTGCAGGAATTAGACAATACAAATCAAAAAAGAAATAACGACAAATAACTTGATATGGAAATAAAATTTCATTACAACTAAAAAGGAAATCCATTGTTCAAGAAAGGGAATTAAAAGAAAGTTATTACATCACAATCTTAACATAAATGACAACAAATTAAAATATCAATCTTCTTCTTCTTCATCTTCTTCATCAGCCGCTTCAGCCATAGGCTCATCATTATATTGCTCAGGGTGGGGTGGAAATTCAGTTGCCAGAGGTGTGTCATCAGGGGGAATGGTGAACCCAATGGAAGCCAACCATAAGTCTCTGTCAAGTGGAACTCCCATTTCTTCAGTGTGGTCCATATTCATTGTAGTGGTAATCTTCCTCAGCATGAGATCATGGTTTAGGACCAGATCATAGGTTCCTAGTTGTATCTTCTTCATGACCTGAAGTTCTTGCATTACCATGAAGAAGTCAAAAGAATTACCTGACCCTGTTGAAGGTGATGGTGTAGAAGATGATGGTTTGGGTTGTCTGTGACGCTTTGACTCTTGAGGCACAAAGTGGTCAATGTGGTCTATTACCCAGTACTTGTCCATAATCCTTTCAGGCTTCACCTTTGTCAATTCTTCATAATTTAACCTAGCCTGATTCTTTTGGGCCAATAAAGTGATAATAAAGCAATATGGCAATTGGAGATTTTTTTCAATGGCTTTCACCATCTCCTCCAGTATTAACTCACCCAAGTTAACATATAGGCTTCTCATTAAATAGTAAATCAACACCAACCTCTTAATGGCAACCTCAGTAGCATGAGCCACAGGTTGCAGGGATGAAAGGACATAATGGCACCATAAAAGGGGGAGATGATTCAAACAACTCTTCCTGATACTTTTTGGTGCACCATTCACTTTTGTTATATGTAGCTCTTTGTTCACAACATTCCTCTAAAATTTCTTTCCTAAGATTCTGATTTTCAGCCCTATGGAAGATATCTACTTTCTAAGTGTAGTGACATCCTTCATCATCTAAAATAGGGACTTTCAAAAGCTTATTCAGTATGTCACCAGATAAGGGAATGGTGACTCCTCTTAAGAAGGAAGAAAAAGGAAACTTATCCTCAATAGAATTGGCCCTTAGATTGGCATAAAATTCCCTAGTGAGTTCTTGATAACCATTGCCTAAGTTCTCATTAAAATACTATCATCCCCCTGTAAACATAGCAGCCTTTACATCAATATCAAAGCAATTATCTTTATCAAGGACCAGAGCTCTTTCCCTTATTACTCCTCTGTTTTTGAATTTTTTCTCATATTCTTGAGCAGCCATGGAATCTCTAAACCTATGCCCATCAAAATCCTCATCTCCCTTGGGCTTCTTTTCCTCCTCAAGGCTTTTACTCTTTTAAGGTGGTGCAGAAACAGGAGTGCTTACAGTGGCCATCCCTTTTCCTTTCTCTTTTGGGGTTTTCCTCACACTTTTCATTCAGCCACTTTTTCTGGTTTTCTAAAGAGTCTTTGTGATCTTGTGAACATTGTGAGTGTTAAGGGTGGTATTTATAGAGCCTAAATGGGTGTAAATGCAGCAACAACACAACCATTGAGAAATGAAAATGTAAGATGAAAAGATATAATGGATGCAAGAATTTTGAAATTGAAACAATGCAAAACCAAAATCCTAGTTATTAATTGAAATTAAAGAATGAAAAGATGTTACCTTTCAAAGGAATCCAAAGATTGTGCCTTTTCCTCTTCAAAACCTAAGTTTCCAACATAGAGAATTAGGGTTTGTACACTGAGAGGGTTTTATACTGCTGAATCCAATGCCTTGGGTACATGTAGATACATTGAAATCTTGGTGTGCATACACCCACATTAAATCACAACAGGTGGCAACAGGCCTGAACCACGCTCAAGCTTGCAATATCACGCTTAAGCGCGGGGCATAACCATGAGTCACACTTAAGCGTACACTGGTTCGCTCAAGCGTAAAGCTTGGAATTTTGTTGAGAGTCACGAGCACGCTCAAGCGTGAAAAACTTCGCTTAAGCATGACAAGGTAACTAAGATCAGGGTCTCTTCACGCTTGGGCGCCCAACCTTTCGCTCAAGCGACAAAGTTAGAATAGCAAGTCAAAACCCGAGCACGCCCAAGCGCGCCTTAATACGCTCAAGCATGGGACATAACAAGAGGGATCATGCTCCAAGCGTGGTCATGCTCAAGCGTGAGTAGCTTAGGGACATCATGCTTAAAGCGTGAAAGAATCTCGCTTAAGCGTAAGGTCATAACATGGGTAACATGCTTGGTACAGGCACGATCACGCTTTAGTGTGAAATGGTCACGCTCAAGCGCTAGTTCTTTCTCGAAGTTCAAGTTGCCAACATGAAGGGTCACGCTTAAGCGTGAAGCCGAGCTTGCTCAAGCGCAAGGCATATCCATGGGTCACGATTGGCACTCCCCGAGCTCGCTCAAGCGCGGAATATTCTTGCTTGAGCGCCAGGGGGGTCTGATGCTGATTTAATTACGTGTAGCAATGCCCTGATTGGAATGTATGTACGCGTACCTCCTGGTCCACAATTTTATTATTTTGGTGAAGCGTGTATGAACACTGGAATTCAGAGTTTATACACTCAAACCTTATTCAATATCTTTCAAGCTTATTCACACCTTATTCAAAATTTTTAATTTTTAATTATTATTTGCAAACACAAAGCACAAAAATTACAACAATTAAAACGTAGGGTTGCCTCCCTCAAGCGCTTTTTTAAGGTCACTAGCTTGACCTTTGACATCTAAGAAGATGCCTGTAAAGACATGGAGGATATCCGCCTATCAAACTCTCCTCCAAAGTAAAGCTTGAGTCTTTGGCCATTTACTTTGAATGTTCTTCCAGTGGCTGGTTCTTTTACTTCAATTGCACCATCAGGGAAAACCTCATTCATAATAAAAGGTCCAGACCATTTGGATCTGAGTTTTCCTAGAAAGAGTCTCAGTCTAGAATTAAACAAAAGACCTTATCATCCTTCTGAAACTCTTTTTTATTAATCTACTTATCATGCCACCTCTTAGTTTTCTCTTTATAAATTGAGGCACTCTGATAAGCATTGAGTCTGAACTCCTCAAGTTCATAGAGTTTTAGGACTCTTTCCTCTTGAGATTGGTCACAATCCATGTTTAACAGTTTTGTGGCCCACCATGCCTTATGTTCTAACTCCATAGGGAGATGGTAAGCCTTACCATATTCCAACTGATAAGGTGACATGCCAATTGGAGTCTTAAATGTTGTCCTATAGGCCCATAATGCATCATCTAATCTTACAAACAAATCCTTCCTAGATTTCCCTACCACTTTCTCTAATATTCTCTTGATTTCTCTATTAGAAAGCTCAACGTGTCCATAAGTTTATGGATGATATAGAGTAGACACCTTATGCAGTACCTCATAATGTCTCAGGGCTTTTTCCATGATTCTATTGCAGAAATGTGACCCTCTATCACTAATGAGGACACTAGGGACTCCAAATCTAGAGAAAATGTTCTTCTTTATAAACTTAAGCACCACATGTACATCATTGGTTCTAGTAGGGATTGCCTCCACCCACTTGGAGACATAATCCACAGCAACAAGGATATATTCATTGGAGAATGACTTTGGGAATGGTCCCATGAAGTCAATGCCCCAAACATCAAATAACTCTACAACTAAAATATTTGTCAAAGGCGAGCTATAGCAAAGAGGCCTCCATTTCTTTGGCACTTATCACACCTTTGCACATATACTCTAGCATCTTGTAAAATTATTGGCCAATAAAAGCCATATTACAATACTTTTGCTGCTGTTCTAGAGGCACCATGGTGTCCTCCATAATAGGAGTCATAACAGTGCCATAAGAGTCTTTCTTGCTCTGATTCAGGCACACATCTCCTGATAATTCCATCTACTCCTATCTTATATAGAAATGGATTATCCCATAGAAAAGTTTTACTATCATGTAAGAACTTTTTCTTCATTTGGGATGTCCACCCTTCTAGTACCACGGAGGCAATTTTAAAGTTGGCCATATCAGCATACCATGGCCCTGTGATATTTACCATCAGCCTCTCATCTGGAAATTCTTCTTTTATCAAGATAGAATCTGACTCACCTTCTAGACGAGAGAGCTGATCAGCCACTGAGTTCTCTACTCCCTTTTTATCTCTTATTTCTAAATCAAACTCTTGGAGTAATAGAACCCATCTGATCAATCTTGGCTTTGATTCTTTTTTAGCTAGCAAGTACTTGATTGCTAAATGATCTATATAAACAATGACCTTAGCACCAATCAAGTAAGCTCTGAATTTATCAAATGCATACACCACAGCAAGCATTTCTCTTTCAGTAGTAGTGTAGTTTATTTGATTCTCATTTAGCACCTTACTAGCATAATAAATGACATGTGTTAATTTTTCTTTTTTCTGTCCTAGTATAGCTCCTATAGCAAAATCACTTGCATCACACATGAGTTCAAATGGTAAAGACCAATCAGGTGGTGCAAGGATTGGAGCTGTAGTTAATCTTTGTTTCAGATTTTCAAAAGCTTGAAACACTTTTCATCAAAAACAAAAGCATGATCTTTCATAAGCAAATCAGTCAAAGGCTTTGCTATTTTTGAAAAATCTTTTATAAATCTCCTATAGAAGCCAACACATCCTAAGAAACTCCTTACTCCTTTTATATTGATTGGAGGAGGAAACTTTTCAATGATATCAATCTTGGCTCTATCTACTTGAATGCCCTCAGCAGAGATTTTGTGGCCAAGGACTATCCCTTCTCTAACCATAAAGTGACGTTTTTCCCAGTTGAGGACCAGATTAGTCTCTTGACATCTCACCAGCACCTTAGATAGGTTGCTGAGGCATATATCAAAGTTGTTTCCAAACACAGAGAAGTCATCCATGAACACCTCAATGAACTTTTCTATCATGTCCCCAAAAATTGCTAGCATACACCTTTGAAAGGTTGCTGGTGTATTGCACAAACCAAATAGCATGTACCTATATACAAAGATTCTATATGGACAGGTAAAGGCTGTCTTCTCTTGATCTTTTGGATCAACCATAATTTAGTTGTAACCTAAATATCCATCAAGGAAGCAATAATACTCATGGCCTGACAGCCTCTCAAGCATTTGGTCTACAAATGGTAAAGGAAAGTGGTCTTTTCTGGTGGAGTCATTTAACCTTCTATAGTCTATGCACATCCTCCAACCTGTAGTTGGTCTAGTGGTAATGACTTAACCTTCTTCATTTTTAATAGTGGTCATCCCTCCTTTCTTAGGCACCACTTGGACCGGACTAATCCAAGCGCTGTCCGAGATAGGATAGAGAATCCCTACATCAAGGAGTTTAACCACTTCTTTCCTTACAGCCTCTTTCATTATGGGGTTTAACCTTCTTTGTGGCTGAACAACTGGGGAATAGTCATCCTCCATCAAAATTTTATGCATACAGAATGATAGACTAATCCCCTTTAAATCAAAAATATTCCAACCAATTACAGATTCATATTTTCTTAAAACCCCTATCAGTTTTTCTACATCCTCATCATTTAATTCAACATTAATGATTACCAGATGTGACTCATTATTTCCCAAGAAAACATATTTCAAATGAGAAGGCAAAGGTTTCAGATCAAGTTTTTCTTCAAACATTTCCTTACCTTTCTCAGTTGCACCATTATTTAAGTTTTCTTTCATTTCAATTTCTACTTCCCCTAGTTCACATGCTTCTAGTAGGTTCAGCAACTCAGTATGTGAGTCATCTAACTCCTCAGTCTTAGAGTCAAAACCATCCTCAAGAAAGGCTTGTAAAGCCTCTTCTTTAGTTCTTAACAGCATTGGAGTCTTATAACTTTTAATTTCTTCAAGCATAAAACAATCCATTTTCTCAGCTGGATGTTTCATAGCATTAAAGACATTAAAAGTTACTTGCTCCTCTTGAACTCTCAACATGAGTTCTCCCTTCTCTACATCAATTAAAGCTCTTCCAGTAGCTAAGAAGGGTCTCCCTAAGATTAAGGGAATCTCTTTATCAGCTTCCATATCCAAAACTATAAAATCTGTTGGAAAGATGAACTTATCTACCTTAACTAACAAGTCTTCCAGCATCCCATGAGGATATTTGATAGACCTATCAGCCAACTACAAAGACATGCGAGTTGGTTGCAGATCATTAGCTCCTAATTTCCTCATTAAGGACAAGGGCATAAGGTTTATACTAGCTTCTAGTTCACATAAAGCACTTCCAATATGAACATCCCCTATTGCACAAGGTATTGTAAAAGATCCAGGATCTTCTAATTTTTAAGGGAGTTTCTTTTGAATAATTGCACTACACTCTTGAGTAAGGGCAATCATTTCATCTCTCTTAACCTTTCTCTTCTTAGACAGAAGTTCTTTCAAAAATTTAGCATATGATGGTATCTCTTGCAATGCCTTAGCAAAGGGAATATTTATGTGAAGCTTTTCAAACACATCTAAGAACTTAGCAAACTTTTGCTCCTCTATTTGTTTCTTAAATCTATGTGGAAATGGAGCATTCTTTAATTTCTCAAGAGTTAGCTTGACAGCTTCCTCCAAAATCAAATCATTCTTTTTCTTTTTCTTTTGATGAACTTGATTTTCTTTTTCTTTTTCTATTTCTACCTTATTTTCAGTTTTATTATTAACTTGCTCACTTTCCTGCTCCTTTTCTTTTTCTACATCTTTTTCTGAATTATTTTCCTGACTTGGAGTTGGGAGAAGAATTTTCCCACTCCTTGTGGTTATTGCCTTGCAATGTTCCCTAGGATTTACCTCAGTATCTCCAGGAAAATTGCCGGACTGTTTCTCAGCTAACTATTTTGATAGCTATCCAACCTGATTTTCCAGATTTCGGATGGACCCTTGATTCTTAAAGTTAGCCTGAGTGGCCTGAATGAACTGAGATAGAATATTCTCAAGTATAAACTTTTCTTTAGGAGGAGGGGGAGATGGTTGTTATGATCTATTTGTGGGTTGAGTTTGTGACATGTTTTGATTCAAATGTGGACCTTTTTGCCATGAAAAATTGGGGTGGTTCCTATAGTTAGGATTGAAGGAGTTAGAGGGATAATTCCTTTGAAATTGTTGCCCCGTGTAATTAACTTGTTCAGCAGGCACATTTGGATCACACATGCCATTTTCATGGTCTTCACCACAAAAGTCATAACTCATCATACAAATTTGACTAGGCTTTTGGAGTTCTGAAATCTGTACACTTAGTTTCTCTAAAGCCTGAGTCACCAACTTACTTTGAGCCAAATAAGCATTTTGTGCTTCTAATTCTAATATCCCTCTCTTAGGGATTTGGCTCCTTTCACTAACTAAACATTCATTTGAAGCCATAACATCAATCAACTCTATAGCTTCTTCTACAGTTTTTGTGGTTAATGAACTTCCAACTAAGGCATCAATCAAGACCCTAGTTGCTGGTCTTACACCATTATAGAATATGGTAACTTGCTGCACATCAGGAATCCTATGATGAGGATATTTCCTCAAGCTTTCTTTGTACCTATCCCATGCTTCCATCAGAGATTCACCCTCTCTCTAGTGGAAACAAGTAATTTCTGTGCGCAACTTGGCATACTTGGAATGAGGGAAATATTTAATCAGAAATTTTCTTTATAAATCCTCCCAAGTGGATATACTGCCTCTTGGTTGGCTCTGCAACCAGGCTTTAGAGAAAAAAGAAACAATCTCAATTTTATTGCCTCATCAGGAACACCATTCATTTTTACTATATCACAAATTTGGAGAAAAGTTGCTAGATGCAAATTTGGATCCTCAACATCACTTCCTCTGAATTGATCATTTCTAACCAACTGCAGTAGAGCCACCAGTTTAAGTTCAAAATTATTAGCTTAATTGGAGGCCTAAGGATGATAGACTACGATCCTTCTTCAGTAGACCTAGAGTAGTCACCTAGTGTAACTCTCCTCTATTCCATTTCTTGCTGTTCTTTTTGCTTTTTCTCCTTTCTAAGTTTATGCTCTAACAAATCAATATCAGGATCAAAGAAGAAAGGCTTTCCTCTATTCCTTGACTGCATACACCAAATATTAGACACAAAAACAATTCACAACTACTGCTACTGCTACACATAAGCTACTGCTATACTAAAAATGAGAATTAAACTACTACTAAATGCAAAAATAAAATTAAATGGTTCAGTCTAGTACCGGTCCAAGGATTGTTGATATTACTCAACAATCCCCGGTAACGGCGCCATTAACTTGGTGTGTAAAACTTGAGTCATTAACTTGATGCATAACTC
The DNA here is from genome assembly GCA_037962975.1 of Clitoria ternatea. Lineage (NCBI taxonomy): Eukaryota > Viridiplantae > Streptophyta > Magnoliopsida > Fabales > Fabaceae > Clitoria > Clitoria ternatea. The sequence goes on along the minus strand of CM075671.1, from coordinate 218,228,609 downwards.
TCAGAGGATTTATATTCTTTTGGCAAGCGCAACAATTGTTAAATTTGTAATATATTTGATCGTCCCATAGGGATTGAGGTAATTACCACAATCTTGGACTAGCACAAGCTGAACCAGAACAACGCAGTGAAGAATTCATTCTGTTTTTGTTGTTTTATACTTTCTATGTTTTTATATTTTCAGCAACAATAAAAGAGATAAAATGTAATAGATGGAAGATAGGTTAGGATTGCTTCAACTTACAATTTCATCCAGAAACATGCAATTAAGGTTCAATCAAGCTTTAGATTCAAGAGGACAATTCATAGATGGTTAATCCCTAATTCCTTAGGTGATTAACACTAATTCATAAGCATTAAACCCTAATCCCTTAGGTGTTCAATGATAGAAATCTAATGCGAAATTAGGGGTTGAACCTTAACTATTCACCTAATTACTAGGCCTGAATTAGTTAGGAAGCTAGAAGTTACCTAAGCCTCAACCATGATTCCTCACTGGTGAGATTCTTCAACTAGGTCTGAATTTATCAATCCAGTAATGTAGATCCACTTCTCAGCTTGTTCTCCTTATGCTTCTAAAGATAATTTCCTTAATGCAGCTTTAAGATTCCATCGGAAGCTTCAGCAATCCCAACCCTAGGGGTTTAGCAACCCATTGGAATGGTTTCAGAAGAAGGAACGTGGGAAGCCATGGAAGAGAGAGTTTAGAGAGGGAAAATGTTTAGAGAGATTGAAAATCAGAAAATGAATCGTGTTATTGCTTCTGTCTGTTTTTCTTACAGGGTGACTACAACTATATATAGATAACTTAACTAGCTAACTAACTCTAATTAATTACAAAGGAAACTAGTTAACAATTAAAATAACTAAACTAATTACAAACAATACTTAAGTTACTAAAATATAAAAATAAACAGTAACTGATACAACTAATGGTAACTACTGCAGTTCGACGTTAAAGGCACTTAATCAATCTGGAAAATGAACTTCACGCTTGAGCGTGATTAAAGCATGCTTAAGCGAGGTCGTTAAATTAATAAATGTAGTGAATTCACGCTTAAGCGTGATCAAGTAAGCTTGAGCGTGGTTGAAGCTTGCTGTATGTTGTGGTATTTACGTGGATTGCATGGTGACTTCACGCTTGAGCGTATAGCCCTCTCGCTTGAGTGAGGTGCATGTGTCTTCACGCTTGAGCGTGATCGTCTCTGCTTGAGCGTGACATCAAATTGCACCTGATCCTGCAAAATACAAACAAATAAATGCTTAGCGTATGTACGCTGGCTGTCTAGCGTATGTACACTAGGTTATTGAATCTACAAATAAACCTATTTCCTTAAATACTTATCTTTTTAACCATTTTATTACACAATTTAAACACTTTTGAATTAAATAATTAAAACAAGAAATAATGATAATTTATTAATTAATAATGCCAAACTCAACAATATTTAATGGATTAAGTTAAATTAAATATGAAATTATTAAGTCTTTTCAAAACTTATCAGTAGGTAGAACCACATTGCATGTGTCTGCATGAGTATAAAAAGCATTGGGCAGTCTCTATTACAATAGATGCACAAAGATTCTATTAGGTTGCCAAGGTTTATTGGTTTATCTAATATTTATGATCAATTGAGAAATTTTTTTCCTCTCTTACTATTCCCAGACTAAACATTTGAAATGCTTGATAGATCATTCTTGTTTTATTTATTATATATATATACACACCTATAAGTGGGCTTAATGTTATATATATTAGATATTATACTATTTGCTTACACGTTACATATCTCGTGCACCCGTGCAAGTGTAAAAGGAGCTGGTTGCCATAAAGGGCATATCAATACACTCCAATGGTAGATTACTTATAACAGAAAAATTCTTTATAAGTATCGTATTATATTTTCTTTATCAAAAGAATATAGGTTTTAAAAATTAAAGAAAAAGTATATTTTACTTTAAATAATCAAGAAGCAGTGTAGGTAGAACCCCTTTGCATGTGTCTGCATGAGTATAAAGAGCATTGGGTAGTCTCTATTGCAATAGATGTACAAAGATTTTATCGGGTTCCCAAGGTTTACTGGTTTTTCTAATATTTATGATAAATTAAGGAATTTTATGCCTCTCTTACTTTTCCTAAACTTAAAAATTTGAATTGCTCGATAGATATTTCCTGTCTTATATATATATATATACATCCCTAAGGGGGCTTAATGTTATATATATTAGCTATTATAATATTTACTTACATGTTATATATTCCGTGCACTCGTGCAAGAGGAAGAGGAGCTGGTTGCCATAAAGGGCATATGAATATGCTCCAATGGTATATTACTTATAACAGAAAAATCCTTTATAAGTATGACATTATATATTCTTTATCAAAAGAATATACACTAGTGGAAAAAATGGATACAACCACGGGGGTATAATCACGGATTAATGTGGATCCGTGATTAAAAATGACGCGGTGGCATTTTTGAAATTTTTGGGAAAACTTTTAATCACGGTTGTTAGGCAACCGTGATTAAAAGTCTATATAATCACGGTTGTTTGACAACCGTGGTTATATGTCAAAACGAGATGGCATTTTTGAAATTTTTGGGAAAACTTTTAATCACGGTTGTTAGGCAACCGTGATTAAAAGTGTCTATAACCACGGTTGTTTGACAACCGTGGTTATATGTCAAAATATTATTCACCTTATTTTTAGAAAAATCCAAAAAAATAGAAAAACATGGAATTTTGATCTGATTTTTTGCGTCATGACTTCTTTTGGTACTTATTAGCTATTCGAGTTGGAATTTTTGAAAAATCAATTTTTGAGTGAGAGATACAAAAATTTTGTGACGACAAAAATCGACAAACTTCAAACGAGCATAACTTGAGCTAGAAAACTCAGAATCCTTATTGCTGCATATGATTTTGGGGTAGAAAAAAAATCCGCATTCATTCCAACTCGCTACGCCAGTTGGGATTGCTTAGATCTTCAAAAAACCCTTGTTTTCTCAAAATTTTTTATTTTTTGTGATTTATTTGCTTATTTTTTGGATTTTTAGGCTTCTACTTTACCTACCAAATAAATTCTAAAAATTCTAAAATTTTTTATGGTGTTTTCTAATGCCAAAATAAATTGATTTTCACATATAACCACGGGTCCCTTGTTCAACCGTGGTTATATGTCATATATATAAATACGGGTCCTGTAGTAACCGTGGTTATAGGTCATACATATAACCACGGGTACTAGCATAACCGTGGCTATAGGTCATACATATAACCACGGTTGCTTGTGTAACCGTGATTATAGCTTCCTTTTCGTTTTAAATTTTGTAATTTCACGAGCGCGCCTTAGTCTAACTCTCTTTTCTCTCCTTCTTCTCTGTAAGGTTTCTCTTCTCTGTTTTCATGTTTCCATTTACATTTCATTATTTACGTTCTAGATTTGTTTATTATGTGAGTTCTTACTATTTTTCTATTGCCATTTACAGGTTTCCCATCGCACGCCATTGATTATTTACAGGTTTACGTTTTAGATTTATACTTGTGTTCTTCGTTTTGCTATGTGTTCTTCGTTTTACTCTGTGTTCTTCTTGTTCCTTTGTTGTAGTTCTTCTCATTCCTTTGTTGTAGTAGCATTCTTGTTTCTTGTTTCTTGTGGTTGTTCTGATTTTCATTCATTTACTTTTCTTCTGTTTTTGTTTCTTGCGTTCTTGCTGCGTTTCTTATTTCTGGTGTTGGTGTTCATTGTGTTCTTGCTGTTTCTGAATGGTGAAGATGATAACCATGATTTTTAAATTTTTTTTTGGTCCAGTACATTTAATCACGGTTGCCTAAGGCAACTGTGGTTATATCCACTCCACTTTTAACCACGGTTCAAACCCGTGATTAAATATCCCGATATACAACCACGTCCACTTTTAACCACGGTTGTTCAACCATGATTAAAAGCCTTTTTTAACCGTGGTTAAAGCCATTTTTTCCACTAGTGATAGGTTTTAAAAATTACAGAAAAAGTACGTTTCACTTTAAATAATCAAGAAGCAGTATAGGTAGAACCACTTTGCATGTGTATGCATGAGTATAAAGAACATTGGGCTGTCTCTATTACAATAGATGCATAAAGATTCTATCAGGTTTGTTGGCTTTTCTAATATTTATGATCAATTGAGGAATTTTATGCCTCCTTTACTACTCTCAGACTTAAAAATTTGAACTGCTCGGTAAATGTTTCCTTTCTTATTTATTATATTATATATATATAGATATACCTATAAAAGGGCTTAATATTATATAATTTCGATATTATACTATTTGCTTACACGTTACATATCTCGTGCACCTGTGCAAGAGCAAGAGGAGTTGGTTGCCATAAAAGGCATATGAATACACTCAAATGGTAGATTACTTATAACAGAAAAATCTTTTATAAGTATGGCATTATATATTCTTTATCAAAAAAATATAGGTTTTAAAAATTACAGAAAAAGTATGTTTCACTTTAAAAAATCAAGAAGCGATATAGGTAGAACCACTTTTCATGTGTCTACATGAGTATAAAGAGTATTGGGCAGTCTCTATTGCAATAGATGCACAAAGATTCTATCAGGTTGCCAAGGTTTATTGGTTTTTCTAATGTTTATGATTAACTGAGGAATTTTATGTCTCTCTTACTATTCCCAAACTTAAAATTTTGAACTTCTCGGTAGATCTTTCCTGTCTTATTTATTATATATATATATATATAACCATAAGGGGGCTTAATGTTATATATGTTAGAGGTTGTACGATTAACATTAAACAGAAAACAATGATCAAATTGGTTGCAGGTTTAGTATCCAGCTATAAAAATATAAGCATGAACAAAAAATAAGTTGAACATACGGTTGATGTTGAAAGTGAACATATAAAAACATAAGAATATACAAAGAAATAATTTACATGCAAGGAATAAAAGAGAAAATAGTTGAAAATGAAGAAAAAACATCACCTTCTTCCCATCAGCTTCATCGTACAGGATCTCTATACTCTTCATTATAGAATAAGCAACCATCACCATAAAATTCATAAATGTAATCAAAGGGTGTACGATTAAGATAAAACAATGAAGCATTAAGAAGAAAGTAAGTACCGGGTTACGGTCATGGGCATCATTTTCAACACAGAACATAAATATGTAAAGAAACAAAAAAGATCATTTTCAACACAGAACAAACCCATATCATTAATTATCAAGAAAACAATTTCACTGGATGCATAATTAGAGACACAGAACAAAACAACACAACACACTTTTAATATTGGTTAAACATCGATTTCATGCACACAAACAAAACAAAAATTACACACAGAAATAAATAATTTGAAAGGTGAAAAAAACAATCTAAAAAAATACAAAGTAAAACAATTCAGTAACACAAATATATACAATGGGAAATTAATATAAAATACATGTGTCTTTTTCCTTTTCAATAATGTTTTTGACATATATAGGTAGCAAAAACAACAAAATAACCAAATAAACCCTGAAGCTAAACAATGATCAAATTTGTACATTTTTTTTCACATTTAACAAAAATAAGAAAATGATAAAAAATGTAATGGTGTACGATTAACATAAAACAATAAGGGATTAAGAAGAAAGTAAATATCGGGTTAGGATGATGGACATCAACCCTTGGAGCTTTACCCTTCCTCATCTAATAACAAAAAACAAATGCAGAAGGGTTGCAGGTTAACTATAGAGATATAGAAAACATAAATATGTAAAGAAACAACAAAAACTATTTTTAACACTGGAAAAGCATAATCAGAGACAAAATAAAACAAAACAACACAACACCTAGTCTACAATACCTGTGTGTTTTTTCTTTTCAAAGTAACTTTTTCTTGGGGGTTAATGAATTGACACAACAGTTAATGAATTGACACAACAATTTCTTGGATCGTTAATGAATTTTCACAAAGTTAATTCATTGACTTTTGTCATGTTTAATATTGAAGTCATATTCAAGCCTTCAGGAATGCTCCTACAACATAAAAAATAAGTTTACTGAATGCCAATTTCTACTCCCAATAGTAAGAATATATAAGAAAATGGTCTTACAATTACTATTAAGTTTTTTACTGCTACAGGGAAAACAACTTGGTTTTTCCCCTAAACAACAATACAGCCTGGCTGGCTTTCATTGTGAAATTTATGTTAGTCATATGAAGTGTATATTTGTTTCATGAAATAACTTATGCTGGCCATAGATTCGAAAGTGTTATTGGTTCTTTAAATATTCAATCAAATATTTTGATCAAATTAAGCATTTGTTCACATAATGTGATCATAAAAGGGGTATGTTTAATTATAAAACTTGGACCAATCCCCTTGGTTAGTTTCCATCTTCTTAAAATATTTTTATATAGGTGTAATTCAACTATCTATTCATAAACTTGTTTTCCTTCTTCTTGAAACTTCAAAATGATTTACTTTTTTGTATCTAATATACTTGACTGTTAATAAAATAAAATAAATATTAGGCTAAAAATAATTTTATATAGGTGTGGTTCAACATTAAAATTAATTGACTTTTGCCATATGTATATGGAAGTCATATTCAAGGCTTCAAGAATGCTCCTAAAACAGAGAAAATAAGCTTGCTGAATGCCAATTTCTACTCCCAATAGTAAGAATATATAAGAAAATGATCTTAAAATTCCTATTAAGTTTTTTAAGATAGAAGATAACTGAACTTTTAGCTGCTGCAGAGCAAACAACTTGGCTTTTCCCCTTAACAGCAATACAGCCTTGGCTGGCTTTCATTGTGAAATTTATATTAGTCATATGAAGTGTATATTTCTTTCATAAAATAACTTATGCTAGCCACAAATTCAAAAATGTTATTGGTTTTTTAAATATCCAATATTTTGATCAAATTAAGCATTTGTTCACATAATGTGATCATAAAAGGGGTATATTTAATTATAAAACTCGAACCAATCCCCTTGGTTAGTTTGCATCTTCTTAAAATATTTTTATATAGGTGTAATTCAACTATCTATTCATAAACTTGTTTTCCTTCTTCTTGAAACTTCAAAATAATTTACTTTTTTAGTATCTAACAACCAAATAATCTGATAACCACCCAATCCATTTTATTTTTCAAACAACTGAAAATAATACCATATTTATCAAGTGAAGCACCACCAGCAGATGGATATTTGATTTCTTACACCTTAAAAACCAATACACAAAATAAAATAAACAATAATACACAGCTGATCATACAATTCAAATAATCTAAGAACCACCAATTCATTTTTTGTCAAAGAACTGAAAATAATACATACCTTATCAAGTGAAACACCACCAAGAGATTGAGATTTCTCATCTTGCACTTGAAAAACCTATACACATAAAATCTGTTTGAAGTGGTCACAACAGGAATTACAGGCATAGCTTGAGTATTATCTCTAATCAGTTTAGGACTATTGCATAAGAAGGACCCTGACTAAAATGGATATACAGTTTCATCAAACCTGACATGCCTTGAAATATAAGATTTACCATTTGGTGCTAAGCATATGTAGCCTTTGTGACTTGAACTATAACCAATGAATGTGCACTATTCAGACCTGAAGTCCAATTTGTGTTTATTGTATGCCCTCAGACAAGGGTAACATGCAAATCCAAAGACTCTGAGATCAGAATATGTGGGAATTTTCCCTGTGAGAATTTCAAAAGGACTTTTGTTATCCAAATTTGGGCTTGGCAATCTGTTGATTATATATGCAGCAGTGGTGAATGCTTCTCCCCAAAATTTCAAAGGCATATGAGCATTGGCCAGCAGTGACAGACCCATCTCAGTAATGTGTCTATGTTTCCTTTCTGCAAGGCCATTTTGCTGATGTGTATAGGGACAACTCATTCTGTGGTGAATGCCATTATTTGCTAGAAACTTAGACAGGACTGTGAATTCTTTTCCATTATCAGTTTGTAACACTTTAATTTTCTGCTTTAATTGATTTTCAACTAGTGACTTAAAGTGTATAAAACAGTTGGCAGTTTGTGATTTAGTTTCTATGAGGTAAGACCATGAGTATTTAGAATAGGCATCAGTAAAGTGAACATAGTATCTACTTCCATTGTTTGTAGTTATAGGTGAAGGACCCCACACATCACTGAAAATTAACTATAAGGGCTTGGTATACTCAGTCTTTGACTCAGAAAAAGGCAGATTATGTGATTTTCCTTTACAAATGTTATTTGAGTTATGTAAAGGGAAAATGACATTGTAATTTTTCAGGACTTTATTGACAATTTGAGAATTAGCATGACCAAGTCTGTTGTACCACAGCAAATACAGAGAATCAGAATTATTTTCATTTGATTGTACAGAGTTACATTGGAAAATTTGTCTGGTAGAAGTATCAATTCTAGAACCAGATGATGAGCTACAAAAATCAACAGGATCAAAAGAATACAATCTATCTTTAGAATTTCCTTGGAGAACAACTTGATTGGTGTCCTGACATTTGACAAGGCATTTATCAGCATGGGATTCAAAATAGACATTGTTGTCTCTAGCAAATTTGGATACACTAAGTAAGTTCTTATTAATTTGTGGCACATGTAAAAGATTCTGAATATAGAGAGGTTTGTGATTAAAAGGTGAAACAAAAACAGAACTGCCAACATGTTTTATATGAGAGGGTTTTCCATTTGCCATTCTAACACACTTATCACCTGTATACTCACTCAGTCTAAACAGGTTACCTACATCGGTTGACATGGGCTGTGTCTCCTGAATTTGGGTACCAAGCTGGATCATAAAAGCTTTCAGTATAGGAATTTATAGTGTTTGCAGGTATAGAGGATAGAGGGTTGAAATCTGAGTTGTTGTTGCTGAACACTGAACTGTGACTAGTGCTTTCTTTAAACTGCGAATCATACCTATGATAACAGTTTAATGTTGTATGGCCTATCTTTCCACAGACTTGGCACTATGGTTTATTGTTCTGAAATCTGCCCCTGTAATTGAATCTGCCCCTGCCTCTGTAATGGCTATGTCTTCCTCCTCTATATGAACCTTTTTCTGTTTTAAAGTTGTTCTGGTGATGAACCATGTTGGCTTGGACTGTTACAGGTTGGGACTCAATTTTCTTGTGCCTTTCTATTCTTTCTTCAATAGTTATTAACAGAGACTCAATTTCAGTAACTGTGTAGGGGTCAGTTCTTGAAATAATGGACGTGACTATGATCGTATTCCTCTAATAAACCATCTAACAAAATTTGAATATGTTCTGACCTGTTTATGGGATATCCTATTACTGCAAGTGTATCAGCTGTCTTTTTAATAGCAAGAACATACTTGTTCATAGAGTCCCCTGCTTTCTTGATGTTCTTGAGCTGTATCCTTAATTGGCTGACCTTTGCAGTTGTGGTCATCGTAAAATATGCCATTACATTCTTCCATATTTGGAACAAAAATTCACAGCCAACCATTCTGGTATGCAGGTTTGTTGACATTGAGGCTAGTAACCATGTTAAAAGAAGTTGATCTTGCTGTTCCCAGTTGATGAATTCTGGGTTTATTATCTTTTGGGCTTCATCTTCCTCTGTAAGATATTTCTTTGGCATTCCTCCTAACTCATCTTCAGAGATGTACTTGGCAAGCTTGTATCCCTTGATTGTGCCTAATGCTTGCTACTTCCAGGTGAGGAAATTTTCATCATCTAATTTGATGGAGACAGGAACTGTTAGAGGCTGCATCACAATTTGAGTTACTCCTGTCTGAGAGCTCATCTTGACCGATGAGCTCTGATACTATAAAGGTATCTCAGATCTGCTAAGGCAAGAAAAGCTATAGATTGAAGGAGAGTAACAGCATTAGAAGAAATGAATTTCTATTATATTGCCTTTAGAGGACAGCATATACATGATTATATAGCCAAGTGGTCAGGAGAGATTGGGTAACTGTCTAACCATATTTTGTTACAACAAACTCTAACTGTTAACTAACTCTTAACAACCTTTCTTCTCTCTCCAAGATACACTAGCTAGGCCATACGAAGACGCCCCCCGCCCCCCGCCCCCCCCCCCCCCAAGGGTTGTATAAAATAGCTTTTGAAAGCAGACCCTTGCATGGCAGTTTTTGGTTCATTATTGTAATAATGTGTTTCACGTTCAATGGGATGAACCGTTATCAATTTTGCCTCCTGATAGAGTTTCTCCATGGGAATAGCAGCCACTTACAAACTCCCAGCCACCCCAAAGAAACAAGAGATCACAGCCTCCAAACAGTGCCTGATTCTTCTCTGCAAGGTCGCTTGATAATACATAATTTCTCTATACAAATCTGTTTGTTCATATATTTTTTTCTCTATGCATCAGGGGGTTTGGAAATCACCCGTTGAATCTGCATCATTCTCTTATCATGTCTCTCAACATGGGCAAGACCCCTATTCATCACCCAAATTCAATTCTGCTGCAACTAGCTTTCTTGGTTTCGGTGGGAATTATTCTGCTTCCAACAAGTCACAATATATTGGCCTGGTAAGATGGAGAATTCTAGAGTCTTTTTCACTTGGTGCACTTAAAGCATGTGGAGAGAAGTGACCAGGAACTGGAAATAGCTGTAGGCTCTTCGGGATTCAGTTACTTGAGAATTCTAATGTAGAAGAAAGTCTATCAACAGTTACTCCGTTAGGAAGGCTGGGTGATGATAGGTCCCTTCCATCTATGATGCCGAGTCTGACCAGCATTCTGACACCCAGATGAACATTTCATCCCCATCTTCCTCAATATGTTCCATGGTTCCCCCAATTCTAACATAGTCACAGGTTGACTAGTCCATGTTGGGTCCTCATCTCGCAACCTACGGCAGAGCCAATATAACTGCCACTTTCATACACACTTTTAGGAACAATCCCTTTGTCTATATAATTCTGAGATGACGGCCACTTATTACCTCTTTGCTCACAAGAAGAATGTTTAGTTTCTTTTTCTTTCATGCTCATTAGTTAGCATGTCATCTATCTTCAAAACATTCATGACAAAGATCCAGTTTGAATTAGGTTCTAGTTCATGAGATTTTCTTAGCTGTAAAAATGCTGAGTCGGGTTAACTTTATGAGGGAGCTTGCTTCTGAAAGGGTTAAAATGCATAATTTGATTTTAGCTTCTGCGTAAACAACAAGCACAAGATGAAAAGCAAGAATAATGCACTTGTAGTCTTTCACTTAGGGAGTTAGTGTTTGGTGGATGGAAGGGAAAGGGAAGGTCTTTATAAGCCCTCCTGCCTCCTCTCTCGTGTATGAGTGCAATTTCTTTAGTATAAGTTTTCTCTCTTCATTCTTCTCTCTCAATCCTTGAAATCCAAACTCCTAAACACACTGTTAGTTGTAACTCTTGGCTGCTTGGACAGGCAAACGATTAAGCATTCATTTGGTTAGAGTTTGATATTATTGAAGTTGATACAATTGAGAGTGAAACTCCTTTAGAATGAGATGTTTTTTCATTACAAGGAACAAAATTTGATTTTCTTATGTTTAGCGGTGTTTGATAAAAAATATTTTTTTAAATAAAAATTATGTTTCTTAGGAATTATATTTTTTGAAACTTATATTTCTTAAAAATATTATAAATATGTTTAATATAATTAAAATGTTTTTGAAAAATTATATACATTCCTAAAAATGTTATAAATATATTTGATATGATTAAAATGTTCCTAAAAAATTATACATCTCTTAAATTTTAACCACTATCATATTTTTGATAATTTTAAATGAAGATTTAATATATAAAAGAAGTTTAAATAAGTTTATATATCATACATAATTATTTTTTAATTGTAAAAAAACTTTCAGATTAACGAAAATTATAACTCTCACTCCTTTAATAGAAAGTTTTGATGGGAATTATTAATAAAAAATTTCCGAGAATCCTAATTTCTTTTAAATATTTTTTAAAGCAGTTATAACAAATGTGAAAATAAAAGATTCCCAAATTATAATACCCAAAAATAAAATAAAAAGATCCATATATCAAACATCTTTGTAAAGAAATATGGCGTATAGAGTTTCCTCGGGGTCACATTTTCTTACTCTTTTTGTATGATTGTTGCTCCATCATTCTTCTTTTTAGCTTCTTTGCTTGTCAACTTCCTTGACATAAAGAGCGGTCTCATTTAGCAGAAGATGATTGATGTCTTCGTGCGACTTAATACACAAAAAAAAAAAAAAATGGCAAAGGAAAATATGCAAGTTTAAAAAAACAAGGTTATATTATAACAACATTGTGTTGGCCAAAATAAAGCATTTAATACACAAAAAGCAGAAACTGTAAAAGCAAGATACAAAGTGCATTCTGATTGAAACAAATTACAAATCGAGTATCAAACGCATTGATTTTAGCAAAATTTATTACTTACAAAGACTATAAATCAAATGTCTGATTTAAGCATCACATAAAATAATGGGTCTCATGTCAACAAAACCCATTCATTTATTAGGAGGATCTATTATTTTATTAAGAATTAATTCATTTATTGAGCTTTTATTTTTTAGATGTAATATAACTCTGTTCATTGCAATAGAAAGTTACCCCTTTTAGTAACTTAACTGAAACATAAGGGTTAAAGTTAACAAAACCCCAGAAATACCCGAAGAGGAGAACAAATGAAAAGCCCAATTGCAGCTGCCAAATAATGCAAAAACCTTCCGAAGGCCCACTAGTCTACTATAACAGGAGAACATATGGGGTTATGCGCCTCTCAACTACTTAATATCATAAAGTGGATATTAAGGAGATTGGGTGGTTCTAAGGAGCTTCCTGCGAGTGAGAGTGCTCATCAATATTTCCAAACCCATTTGTGCTGGTCTGTTCTTTCCTGGCCCTGAGAACCAGCTTACTCCTATTCCCTTGAGATATGAGAGATTAAAGGTTTATGTTATTGTTGTGGTATCATTGGTCATGACTTTAAAACATGCAAAATTCTAAAGGAGAAGTCGATTTTTGAGACAAGAAAGCCTAAATATAGCCCTCATCTCTCGGTTGCTCCGGGCAAATCTCTGGCTGTTATTGTTGCACAAGGGTGGTTGGCTTCTGCAAGGATCCCGGAGGTAGGTACATGGAAGAAGGTGATAAGATTTGACTTTGAAACTAATCAAAAGGGAAATCAGAAAGTTGGTGATTATTCTGACCTTGAGCCCAACAAATTGCAGCAAAAGTCACAACAAAGATGGGATGAGACTTGAAAAGGAACCTGACACAAGTCAGAATTCATAGCCTTTTGATAATCAGCCTGTCAGGGAAGTTTCTCTTTCCAGTTCTTCCCCTCCTCAACAACCCATTCAAGGTCCCCTAGCCTTTACTATTACACCCCTACTAAACCTGTTCACCATGTCAACTCATGGACCCTCCTAATCTGACAACAGATCAACCTGATATCTTTATTAATAAACCCTCTCTGAGCCCTTCTGAAAACATAAAAAATTCTCAAATCCCTCTAGCTACTTTTGACCCATCTCTCAAAACTGAGCCCTTTCTCCCTATTATCAAATCTAGTAAAACAACTGAAACTTTACCTCCCTATATTGTGGAACTGCCAGAGGACTCTCCTCCTAGCCTATCCAAACCAATACCTTCCCCTTGTGAGTTGTTATTAAGCAAGGGAATATAGGAAGTGTTGAACCTTAAGAGAAATAGAGAGGAAATTAAAGATCATCCTTTTTATAAGAGAAAACTGCTCCAACTCTCCGAATCAGAATTCCTGACTCTACCGTTGAACTAGTATGGATCTAACTTTGACTCAAGTGCACCTGAGGCCGAGGAAGCGGGCCAAATCATGCCCTAAACTCAGCCATGAAAATCCTAAGTTGGAACTGTCGCGGGATTTCTTCTCCTGCGACAGTAAGAAAGCTTAAGGCTCTTAAGAGAAAGTTGAAGTTATCCATTTTGTATGCTATGGAAACCAAATCTCAACCTGACCGGGTGGAAGTAGTTAAGAATAAATTAGGATTTAATTCCTGTTTTGTTGTAAAGGCCAATGGTCTATCTGGGGGTCTAGCTCTCTTTTGGAATTCTGGTGTGAATATTGTGGTCAAGGAGTGTAGTACTAATTTCATCCATGCTAGTGTAACTTTTGTTGCCCTGAATATTCAAATTTACTACTCTTTTGTGTATGCCCTCCCTTGTTTTTTCTGACCGAAGACAATTCTGGAATATTCTTAAACAGTTATATGTTCCTCTAGAGAATGGGTGGGTTGTGATTGGAGACTTTAATGGATGTCTTTATAACCATGATAAGGGAAGTCATATTCCTCCTCATTCGGGTAGGGTTGCTTTATTTTGGGACCTGGTTAATAACCTTAATTTAATTGAAACTCCTATCAAAGGTTGTAGATTTACTTGGACTAGTAATCCAAGGGAGGGTAGAGTCACTAAGGAACGCATTGACAGATCTTTCTTGAACATCCAGCTTATTGAGTTTTTTCCTCATGTTATTTGCACAGCTCTTCCCCCTGTATCTTCTGACCACTCCCCTATATTCCTTGACTTAATTCCAGACAATTCTTGTACTTATTTTTTCAAGTTTGAAGCATTCTAGTCAGAACACCCAGATTGTAAGAGAGTTATTCAAGAAGGGTGGAATAAGGCTAGGGAGAAAGTGAACCCATGGGACCAACTCCAGGAGCATTATGACCAGGTTTGTAATCATCTTCAGCAATGGAATAGGAAAACTTTCAAAAAAAGCTAACATTGAGATAACCAAACTTCAACAGAAGCTCAGCCAGCTTGTGAGCAAAAGAAGTGATGAAAATGAAAAAGATAAGGTCTCTGAAATTCAGAAACAGATTGACCAAATAAAGGAAAAGGAGGAGGTTTATTGGTCTCAGAGATCTAGGATTTAATGGCTGCAAAGTGAAGACTCCAATACCAGGTTTTTTCACGCCTCTACTATTCAAAGGCGAGCCAGGAACAAAATTCTCAAGATCCAGGATGAAAATGACAATTGGGTTGAAGGGCATGAAGAGGTCCTGGATATGATAACAAGATACTTCAAGGATGCTTCTAAGGCTGAACCTACCTAGGATCCCTAAGTATGCCTACAGGTTATTCCTAAGTTGGTTTCCTAAACTATGAATGAAGAATTATTGGCTCTAGTTTCTGATCTGGAAATAGAAAAGTCTATGAAAACCCTTCCTCCTCTGAAAGCCTCGGGTCCTGATGGGCTTAATGGGTTGTTTTACCATAAACATTGGGAAATTATCAAGAACTAAGTATGCCTTGCTATGAAACATTTCTTTTGCAACAGGAGATCTCCCTCATAATGCTAATTTAACCCTTATTGCCCTTGTTCCAAAGACCCCCAACCCAGAAAAAGTAACCCAATTAAGACCCATAAGTTGCTATAACTTTGTCCCAAAAATCATCTCAAAAATTATACAGCTCAGACTCAAACCTTTCCTTCCAAAAATCATTTCCCCATCTAAATAGCCTTTATTCAAGGTAGATTAATTCAGGACAGCCTCACTATAGGCCAGGAGATTTTCCACTCCCTCAAAAGTAGAACTACCTTCTCTAAAAATCATATGGCTATCAAATTAGACATAAGTAAAGCCTATGATCGCATGGATTGGGATTTTTTACATCAGGTTCTTATCTCCTTTGGCTTCAGCTCCCATTGGGTGGGGTTGGTTATGTCTCTTGTAAAATCAGTGTCTTATTGTATTAGTCTTAATAGGGCTAGAAGCCCTTCTTTCTTTCCTTAAAGGGGACTCAGGCAAGGAGATCCCCTCTCCCCATACCTTTTCCTTTTTAGAGCTGAGGCATTATCCTATCTTCTCTCAAGGTCAATGGAGGAAGGGACTCTTTCAAGTATGCATTTAGCCCCAAGCTACCCCAAACTCACCCATTTATTTTTTTCAATGATGCTCTTATTCTCTCTAAAGCAAGTGAAGCTGAAGCATATTCCATTGTGAGGATTCTCAATTGCTATACTCAAGTTTTAGGCCAAAAGATAAATGTATCTAAATCTGGAATAATCTTTGGGAGCCAGGTATAATCCTTTCAAAAGGCCAGAATTTGCTCCATTCTTCAAATGGATCACAGGATTGACAAAGGAAACTACTTAGGCCTCCCTTATGACTGGGGGAGATCAAAAAATAGGACTTTAGCTTAGATAAAACAAAAAATTTTAGCCAAGGTGGAAGGGTGGAAGGAGTATCTCCTAAACCAAGAAGGAAAGGAAATTTTGATCAAAGCTGTCCTCCAGGCCATTCCTTCCTTTGTTATGTCTCTCATAAGATTTCCTAAAAGCTTAACCAGGGCTATTAATTCAATCATTTCCAACTTTTGGTGGGCTAATAACAGAAATACTAGGGGTATTCACTGGAAGAACTGGAGTTTTTTGTCCTCAAGCAAACATTCGGGTGGATTGGGCTTTAAGGAAATGCATATCCTTAACTCTGCCTATTTGGTCAAGCAGGCTTGGAGGGTTTTATCTAATCCTAATGAGCTTTGGGTACAGGTGCTTAAAGAAAAATCTTTCCTAAAACAACCTTTCTGAAGCAGAAATGTAAAAGGAATAGTTCTTGGGTTTGGCATAGCTTACTATAAGGAAGAGATATTTTAATAAGTCTGGGACAATGGTCTATTGGAAGTGGAGAGCAAATAGACATGTTTAAGAACAAATGGCTTTAGAATGGTACCCTCTGTGTTCCAAACCAGAGTCTTAGAAATAATGCTGATTCTAATCTTAGCTCTATCATTGATCCCTCAACCCATACCTAGAATGTTCCAAAGATAACACAGCTGCTTCCTCAACAATTTTGGTTGCCTACTTTGCAAACCCCTATAAGACCTTATGAAGGGGAAGGTCATCTTAGATGGCCATTCACCTCAAATGGGGAGTACACCATCAAATCTGGTTATCGTGCCATCAAAAAGCTGGAGGAAGGTGCAGAGTAAGGTCCATTCTCATCTAGATTACCTAGTGTGTCCTTTTGGAAATCAATTTGGGAATCAAAAGTGCCTAAAAAGATTCAGATCTTTATTTGGAATGTAACACCCCAAAAATGGGGGTAAATTTTTCGCGATTTAAAAATAATTATAAGTAGAAGAAACCGCGATGTATAAAATGTCAAGTAATTACCCCGGATCATTTAATAACCTATCTCATATATGAAGATATGAGAAGGTACCAGAGTGCTCCTTGGACGATCGAACTTAAGATCGTCACAAGGGAAGATATAATTAAAATTTGAGGATGATAAAAATTTATGTAAAAGAGAGGTCAAAGATACCTCACAAAATTGTTAGACTTTAATAATACAATTTCAAAATAATAACATTGTTTCTACAGGTCACAGATCCCAAAACATTCAAGAAAATTAAGGAAAAGAAGCAAAAATGAGGAAATTGGAATCAGGGCATCTCGCTTGAGCGAGGCCCTGACTCGCTTGAGCGAGGCTAGCGAGCGTCAGTAAAAACGCTCCAGAAACCATCACCACGCTCAGCGATGCATGCTCGCTTGAGCGAAAAAGGGACAGAACCTCACTGCCTACATTTCGCTCGAGCGAGGCCAGGCTCGCCTGAGCGAAATCCATCCAGTAAGCGCCTATCTGATACGCATATGTCTCGCTTGAGCGAGACACCAGCTCGCCTGAGTGATTTTGGGCCAGAGGCCACCCCTCTGATACATGGGATTCTCGCTTAAGCAAGATTATCAATTCATGCATAGAAACATGAAAAATCTCACAACCTTACATACAAAAACTCATCCCAAGCGAAATTGATCAAAATTAACATATCATATACATCATATTAAACATTTAAAACTTGTTTCAAGTAATCATACTCAATAATTTCCATTCCAATTCATGAATCATATCATAATCAAGCTTATCACCTTATATACTTTATAAAACACAAAATCTTAAGAAATATTTCATTCATTCATCAACTATAGCAGCATTCCACATCATGTTTGACATCCATACATTGTCAAGGTCATTAATGAAAATTAGTCATACATACCAGGGTCTAATTTTTCTACATGACCTCCAAAATCATCATTCATCACATTAAATTACAAAATTAAGCATATATACATCATATACTCTACAAAATGACAATATGTCGGCCAAGGCTCACCCACTATCCTTCCATATTTACTTTCATCAATACTCGACCTCTAAAAGAGTAGGGTATCATCATACCTACATCAACCTTAAAAATGGCAATTAGGAGGTGAGTAACATAATCCAAATATATCAAAGTCATAGATTATGATGATACTTATACATGCTTACATATGTTACATTTCTCAAGAAACATCACAGTTTCATTCACATACTATATCATTTCATTTCAACATGTTACATACTTGAAGCAATACATCTACAACAAACATATCCAAATCATTGGCATTCTCAATAACGTCATCATACACGTAATGTTAGTACCACATTTCTTTCCTCTTTATTGATCAATCATCCATCTCCACCACGGGCTATCAACTAGGCATATCTCCGACTATATGCAAATGCTCTTATAGCTAATGCATATGCGCAAAGGAATTATTATCAAATGCGGATCCGAATGTGGGAAACATCAACATACCAAATATGGGTCAATCATGGGTGTGCTACTATGCCTCTACTGCAGTAAAAAAATGTGTACACATATACCTCAATTCATGCATGCTTAACAACATATTTTTCTGGAATCAAATCGCTCTCGCCCGTATGTAGCACTAGTCACCCCGTGACTTGCGGATCAACATCATGGCCTAACTTGCCAAAGTGCTACGGGCCCCTCCTGAACACACATCGAGAGAGTCGTGCCCCGTCGAACACCGAGGTAACTTGCTCATCACAAAGCCACCCGCCCACTGGACCTGCCACATAGGGTGCCTCGTCACCAAACTATGGACAGCTTTGTGATTCCCAGAATCACTAGGGAAATACAACAATATACCCGTGCACTAAGTCGCCCTCCCACTGGGCCCACCTAGTGGAACCCCTAACATTCTACATAGACAGCGTATGATATGCCATGGATGCAAATGTCAATCAATGCATTCTCACTCTATGCATCCTATCATGCCACTCCACATTCAATAATTTACCACAACCATTTAGTGGATTTTGTATACTCATCATTCTCTACCACCACCAATATTCATTGGATTTCATACACACTATTAGTTAGTGGCAATCAACATTTATTAGTTCACACATTATGGGATATTCAACCACATCAATCAACACAACCATGGTCTCAAGTCATTCATAACAAATTCATTAACATGAATCAAAACAACACCATACTCATCATCCCAAAAGCATATGCCATATAACATCAATCATTCTAAATGCATTTCAATCATAAAATCATTATATCATCCACTCAAGCCAATTTATCATAACACAATCATATATATATATATATATATATATATATATATATATATATTCACATCATCAATGGATGAAATCATGCATTTAGAAATGTTACCCCCTACTACCTCAAGAGAAGTAATAATCAACGCGGTTCGAAGATTCCGCGTCGTCGATGGGATTATTTACTACATTATACAATATACCACACAATTATTTTCTATTCAAACCACCAAGATTCAAATGGTCATATTTAATAACTTGGTGTTTATGGCATTTTAATTATCAACTCCTTTTATTTCATTCTATCCACCATAACCACCATAGGTTAGGTGCTTCCATTCATTATTATGCATTTAAAGCTAAACCCATTCATGGTTCTCTACATTAATGGTTCTCAACCACCATTATCAACCATTCACCATCATTATTGGTTATTACTCATCATGAATAACAATTCCCATCATTAAATACATTCTCTAAGCATTAATAAATACTCTTCTACATATATTTTTCATTTCCCCCAAATTGTAGAGTTAGGGTTTCTCTAAAACCCAACAACCATCATCAATGTCTATCATCTTCCACCACATTAAATGACATTTTCGTGTACCCCACCATGCCCTCATAAAACTCACATTAAATACACCCCACCTTAGAATTTCTCATCATAAATGCTTCCCACTCATAACTCACATGCATTAAACTCTCTCCCAACAACCATTACCCAAAACCTAGGGCTAGATGTAACATCCCGGATTTTTAAATAAAATAAATTTATTGGATAATGATAATTGATTGTTTATGGTCAAATGATTATGGGAGATGTTGTTAGACATTAGAGGTGAATTATCGGTAAATTAAGACTAACCGGAACCGGAGGAATTAACTGGTGATGTGGGACCCACGTGATTTAATTAGACGTTTGACGGGTCTAGAATATTCAGAAAATTATCGTGGTTAAGATGGTATATTTAAAATGATTTTTGGTGTCAAGGAAATAAATAATTGGACGCGATGTATGATAATAACCGGGGAAATTACGAACCAAATTGGATTAAAAAGAAAATGAGAATTCCCTTTCTTCCCTCCATGTTTCAGCCGTCCACTTCTTCTTCTCTCTCTCCCCACTCACTTTACATTATATTATACAATGGTTAATAGATTAAATGGCCCATTGGACAATGTATCATAATTGCACAAAAATTCCTCTTTCCTCTTTCTCATTTTCGGTGGAGACCTCTTCTTCTCCTCCATTCTTCTCTTGCCCAAACCGTGGCCACCCCTCTCCCTTGCCACTCCACTTAAAAATTAAATGGTTTCCACGGATTTGTGAGGCTTGAATGGCGTCTATGGAGCATTGGAAGCTTGTGGGGTCATCTCATTTCTCTTCTTCACTTTTATTTTCGTTTTTTTAGTGGAGCTTGGATTTGAGGTAAAGATCTGTCACCCCTTCCTTGTCTCATTATGATTTTGGGGTATTGAGTTGAATATGGTGATGTTAGAAACCTTGCATGTGGGTGGAAATGGAAATCCTAGGCTTGAATGTTTGGAATGAGAACCCTAAGTATTAATAATTTGGGGATTTTTGACCCACTTGATGATTTTAATGATTATGGATGTCTATGAATGGGGTATATGAGAGGAATGGATTTTTAGAATCATTAAGATTGATTAATGAGGTTAATGATATTTTCATGTGAGTAGATTTGATGACTTAAGGAATAAATCTTGAGAATAGGAAAATGATAGGCAATGTTGAGTAATGTTATTGGTGATAACAATAATGGTGGATGACCATTGATAATGGATACTTGACTTGATGAAGTCTTAGGCCATGATAAATGCCATAAGGGTTTATTGATTAGTGATGGCTTAAGAAAATCCATGGTGACTTAAGTTGAAATTGGATGCCTTGTGATGGCTTATTAATTTCATGTACATATGTGTGTTGTTGATAGGATTGTATTCCGGACGATGATGCATAATAATCAAAGCAATCGGAGCGTTGGAATTGCGGTTCTTCTCTCGAGGTAGGAGAGGAGTTTGCATTTCAAATCGCATGAGTGAATTCATTGTTAACTATGTATATGTTAAACTCATGCAATGCCTTGCCATGAATGTTTTATATGATTAATTTGATGAAGTGATGAATGATGGCTTGGCTTATGTTGAATGTTATAAAAATGTATGTATTTATATCATATTGATGATAAGTGGTTGATGGTCCCTTGGTTGGACGTGAACTAATGATGGTGAAAATTTATGAATGAACGAGTTAAAATATAGAGGATTGTTTTGAGATGAGTGATTATAGCTGAAGAATTGGAATTTAAAGGAGTAATTGATGAGTTGGAATGAGAATTCCTAAGTATGAAAGGTCAGAGAGAGTTTTATATGTCTCATGTGATGCGTATGATGTATTAGTGGTGAATCAGTTGGCCTAGAGTGAGATTTCAGGTGTTAAGTTGTAAGAATTGCTGATTCTGCTTATGTCTGAGTGGTCTCGCTCAAGCGAGAAGGGATCTCGCTTAGGCGAGACTCCCCTGTATTGGTATAATGGTCTCTGGACCATTTTCGCCTAGGCGGGTGAGGTTTTCGCTCAAGCCAGTTGTATATTATGCAATCAGGGGAGTTACTGGGCGAATCTTGCTCAAGCGGGCATGGCCACGCTTGAGCGAGCTAGTGAGGAAATGGTCACTGTACATTTTTCGCCCAAGTGTGTGTGAGTAGCTTGAGCGAAAGTGTAAAGTCTGATGCTGGGATGGTGCTCACTCAAGTGAGTGACTGGTCTGGTTGTGTCTTAACCGAGCGTGACGAGTGAATGGTGAGCAAGTAAGATTCTGGATGAAATTCCACTCGAGTGGGAACCTTAGAGAATAATTTCATGATGTGGTGAATTTCCGAGTGAAATCCGAGTGAGTTATATCCGAGTTAGGATCTTCCGAGTGAGGAAGTGGACATAATCCGAGTAGAAGGCTCTTGAGTGTGATGATCTGGGTAGTGGAATCCCGAACGGGGAATTTTCGAGTCCAGTGGAACCTGTCCCGAGTGGAGTGCCCCGAAGGTGCAATTCCGAGTGGGAAGACACTGATTGGGGATATTCAGTATGAGTTTGTCCAGAGATGCACTGGAATAACTCCGTGTTAGTGAAAAAGAAAGGAGGTAAGTCTTGGGAATGAGATGCCGAGTGAGTGACTTATTAAGTGGTGAGTCGGTTTCTGTAATGTTTTACCGAGTGGAACACCGTGTGAGTGAAGACTCGGATTTGGAATGAAATTACTGAGTGGAAGTCTGAGTGAGAGAGGACTCGGTCTAGACTGATTTTGCCGAGTGGAGGACCGAGTGAGTGATGGTCGGTCTTGAATTAATTTGCCGAGTGAAAGACTACAAGAGAGAAGAGTGGGTTTTGAAATAATTCACCGAGTGAGGACCGATCAGGTAATGAGTCGGTTTTGGAGTAATTAGCCGAGTGATAGACTATGTGAGTGTGAGTCGGCCCTGGAATGTTTTGGTTGAGTGAATGATGGGTCGGTCAGGATTATTTTGCTGAATGGAAAACCTGAGTGCTTTGAGCCGGTTTCAAGGAGATCCTGCCGAGTGAAAACTCGAGTGTTGGGAGTCGGTTTTGATTGATTTTACCGAGTGGACAACCGAGTCAGATGAGTCGATTTTGAATGAATTGCAGAGTGAAAACCGAGTATTGGTAAGAACGACCTCCGGTCGGATTTCGCTTAAGCGAGTGGATTCCTCGCTCAAGCGAACGAGTGTGGAAATGACTACTGGTGTAATTTCGCTTGAGCGAGTGACCGAGTGTGATAGTGCTTCGCTCGAGCGAGTGAGCGTGAAAATGCTACTGGAAGTTTTTCGCTTACGCGAAAGGGGGTCGCCCAAGCGAACTGGCTTGTCTTGCTCAAGCGGATATGAATCTCGCTTGAGCGAGTTTCCACCAGAAGGGGATTTGCTCGATTTTATTTGTGGCAGGCTTATGTTAGAGCCTCTTCTCGGTATTAGGGGATAATTATGAGATGATTATGGGTATGTATGAAGGGCGATATAATGGTAGTATAGCATGGTGGTGTTTGAGATTGATAGGCGCATTGGGACTAATTAATTATAACCCAATACCACTTAAAATAGAATAGTGAAAGGATGATATTGAGAACCTGATGATAGGATTATGAAATATAGATCCTTGGGTGAATTTGAAATTGATGAAGGGATAATTGATTGACATGATATACAATCTAAATTGATGAATTGAAGAAAATATGATACAAAATAATGTTAGATGATGTTGAGCACTCTCTTGCACAAAGAGGTGCATATTGATAGTGATAAATTTTTGTGTGTCATTGTGTGTGATACAAGCATAGTCTTGTATGTGTGGTATGAATTATGAAATTGAAAATGTTGTGAATGCCACACAATTTTATATACATATAAAGTATACTTGAGACAATGGTAATGAATAATGAGATAAAAACCCACTAAATGAAAGTGAGGTATTATTGATGAATATTATATAATATTGAAATGCCATTGTGATTGATTGCAAGTATCTACTTGCGTGTATGAGGTGAAATATATGTGAAAATATGTTGAGATGAAAATGCCACAATAAAACTTGAAAGCTATGACTGAGAAACAAACAATGTTGAAATCCACTAAGGTGTATAGTGGTGTTGGTGATTATGATGATGATGATGATGTTTGATGAGTGACATTTAGGATGCACAGAGTGAGAATGCATTTGATTTGCATTGCATTGCATCCATGGCATATCATAGCTACCGGTGTTGGAATATTAGGGGATTCCCCCAGTTGGCCCAGTGGGAGGGCGGCTCAGTGCACGAGCATTTATGTTGTTCCCCTATGACTCGGTGTGTAAGTCACGAAGCTGCCCATGCTGAGCTACGGGGAGCTGCATGTAGTTGACCCTTGTGGGGGGTGGCTCTTGAGGAGCAGGTGTCCCCGGTGGTCCTTTGGATCACAGCTGCCATGTTGAGAATCATGGTTGGCCCGCAACACCATATGTTGAATATGTTGTATACCGTGGTCATGGTGAAAATGACCAGGTGTTGCATGATGGGCGATGCGGTTTGGTATCAGTAAAAATATGGTGAATATGCATGCATTATGATATATGTGTACACATTTTACTACTGCAGTAGGGGCATGGTATGTGATCATGCTTGAACCCACAAATTGGTGTTTATTCCCACAGTCAGATCCACATTTGTTGTTGATTATTCCATTGTGCATATGCATTAGCCATAAGAGCATTTGCATATAGCATGGAGATATGCCAGAATATGATGATGATTGATGATGATTGAGATGATGGTATTGGTGTTGATGAGATGAGAAGTTAATATAATGAAAGACCACATAAAAGTAATAAATGATATGAATATATGAAATGATGTTGAATATGACGATATGTATGATATGGCCCAATGTAATGAAGGGCGTAATTGTTTATGATTGGAAATGATGATGTTAGCCATGGTGGCTTGGTGAAAGACCAGAATGGTCTATGTTGATGATGTTGGCCCATTGTGGCGATGTGATAGATACGTGTTGGCCCATTGTGGCGGTGTTATAAATGTGTATATGCTTGCTTTTCTATGATTTGATGAATAAGCATGAAATGAATATATATTGTTGAATTAATAATCTATGATGATTGTTGACGTGTTTAGCAAAGCATACATGATGTTGATATGCATATGCACATAATTTCAATTGTATTCATATCGTCATTTGAAATGTATAACTCACTCTCCCATGTGGTCTACTTTTTAGTATTGATGCAAGAAAACCATGGGATGAGGACGTTTAAGAAATAAAGCTTTTGGGAAGGTAAATAGTTGTAGAGGAATGCCTTGGCCGGCAGCATTGTAATTTAACGTGTTATGTATATGATGAATAGTATGATGTTGTAATTATTGATATTGATGGACGAATTGTGAATATGTATACACTTGGAGGATATCCTAATAGTGGAGACTTATGAATTTAAAGTTGGGCTGGTTATGGTCTATTATAAATATGAATATTGGAGATGTATGACGCATGACCATATAGATGAGTATATACTTATATCTTAGGCATTATATGCTTATGTGATTATGTAAAATGATGATGGTTGTATATTAGGCTTATGATATGCCATTGCATTCTTGCCGAGCCTTTTCTCATATTTTCATATATGGGACTAGGCGTGTGCCCGGTATACACATTTTTCTTCCGCTGTAAACTCTGTTATTTTTGTGTACCGAATGGGCAAACTATATCTTGATCCAGTTATAGGTTTCTAAATCTCACTCTTTGGTTTTCTGTGATTCGGGTCTTGATGTGATCATGGTGGTGTCTTGGAAATATTTTCAAACGCGAAAAATTTATTCGCATTTTCATTAATTATGACGATTACATCGGGATTCAAGTACAGAAAATCAGGGGTGTTATACTAGAGCTCAAGAAAATGGAGAGGAAACCTTACCTCAAGCAAAAGGGAATGAGCTCCAAGAATGGGAGAGAGGGAGAGCGAAAATTGAGAGGGGGAGGGAAAGCTTCAAAGCACCACAAGCTTCTCCACCCAAGCTAGGAGAAAAACGAAATATGGAGGAGGAATGGCACACCACCACTTTGTGGGTTTTGGAGAATGGAAGAGGAAGAAGTAAAAGAAGAGTGGAAGATGAAAGGAGAAGAGAAAAGAGTGAACATGCCAAGGTAGAGGAAACCAACGTGAATAAGAGAAGAAAAAGAGAGTTTTGGAGTTTTTAATTTTAACCCCACACTTAACTACTTCATTTTAAATTAAACAGGATCTCTGTTCGGGCTCAATACTTTATCTAAAAATTCGGGTCTAATTTCAACTCATAAAACCCCCAATAAATTATGAATAATCTTCAAACATCTTAATTTAATTATTTTTAATATTTTGGGATATTAACCAATCCTACCTATAATTATTCAATATTTACTCTCCTCATTTAATTATTTATATAAAATTTGGGATGTTACATGGAAGTTATGTCATAATTTATGTTAAAGCAAACTTAAGGAAAAAGAAGGATATAGGGGAGTCCATTTGCCCAATATGTCTGAAAAAGGAGGAAACTATTGAGCATAGTTTCCTTCTTAGCGATTGGACAACTCCTCTCTGGTTTGGATTGAACATCCAGTGCCTCCCCAGAAAGGAACAAATCCATACAATTGAACAATGACTTGAAGGAAAGATGGAAATATACTTCAGATTTAAAGAGGTTTCACAATTTCTCATTTCAAAACTTTTCTTTACATCATGGTATATCTGGAAAACTAGAAACAAATTCATATTCCAAGGAGCAATTCCAGACCCCATGCATACTATGCAACAAGTGGAATATTATGTTTCAGAATTTTACAAGGAGAATGACAACCAACAATTCAACAGCCCTAAAGTACCTTCATATCCTGTTAAGACGTCTTGGAGACCTCCCCCTCTTGGCAGAGTAAAACTTAATGTTGATGCGTCCTAGATGGAAGCTTTGCAGAGGGCAACTTTTGGAATATTGATCCATGACCATAAAGGAGACATTCAATTTGGCCAAACTTCATCCTTCTGGGCTCCAAATGCTCTCCTAGCTGAAGGCATGGCTTTAAGGGAAGCTATAACATTGGCACAAAACATAAATTGTAATAAGGTAATCTTGGAGTCTGATAATTTAAGCTTGGTTCGAGCGTGTAGAGGAGAGAGAAAAATTGGGGAAATTGACTCAGTTGTTCAAGATATCATGTACCTGGCCCAGTCGTTTGAAGCGTGCGGCATTACGTAGGCTCAAAGAGAGGCTAACGGAGCGGCCCATTTAGTTGCTCAGCTTGCAAGGACCAACTCTCTTGGCAGAATGTGGTGGTTATCTCCTCCGTTGTGCTTGAGGAGCAAGTTAGTGGAAGATAAGAGGAACATCCCTATGGGAATGTTTGCGTCTTCAAGGGTTCAATGAGTGACTTTCCTGATCCCTTGCTTTTTCTTCTCTGATCGTACCTTACTTAAGGTCTCTCTTTGTTTAGAAAGATTTACCCTAATGAAATTGAGATTAAGAGGGTCCATAGGGGTTTATTCATAACTTGCAAGCAGGCTTAATTGTTAATCTATTGTATGTATTCCAACCTTGTGGATTACAGTTTGTGTACTGGGCCTTGGGCCTTTGTGTATTGAGCCTTGGGCTTTTCTCTTATTAATGAATTCCTTTTCCTAACACAAAAAAGGAGGGAAAATGACTATATTTTCCCTTTCTAAAGTGCAGCAGGTAATTAATACCTATTATATAGAGTACCATAGGCAGAGCAAAATGCCAGAGTGCCTGACTTCAAAACACAGCCAGGAATGATAGAAGTTAAAATGACAATGAGATCAAACAGAGGGTTACAACAAGTCCAGAGGAAAATCAACGTTCATATTATGTACAATATCAACACTTGAAATATCTCTCTTCACAGACAATAAACATTTACGCGTTGGCCCCAATGTGCTAAAGGGTCTAAATACGTGCGACATATTTAAATCCCTGTGCACAGGATATGCACCAAAGCTATGTATATGTAACTTCTATCTACAGTAATGGATTCAGCTCAACTTGTTTAGAGAAAAGGACAACAGAAAGATGCATATCAATATTCTATAATAGATTCCACCTTGTTGGGAGTGATTTCTAATTCTGGTGAAATTGCAGTTCTTCAAAATCCGTACATTTAAGTACCCAAACAAAATGTTTTATCATAACGAAATTGCAATTCTTCAAAAATAATTTATTACCTCCAAATCCTTTATCCAAACAGCATAAAATTAGCACCGAGTAACATAATCTAAATATAGGGTTTCAATGGCGAAATTTTTTTAACTTTTCTTTCCCGTAATATGCAGAAGAGTATCATTGACAGTACATAAATATAAATATCCATGCCTGATATTAAAGGTTAACTTATAATGATAAATTTAAGTGACATGTCATACAAGACATGCATTATATGTCATGAACTAATAAATCAACATAGATTCTTGTATCATCGTTCTATAAACTCACAAATACCAAGTGATTCTGAACACCAGAAATCAGTACTACAAGATGCTTGAGATATAGCAATGATAGAGCAACTCTTCTAATCAAAATAGAACCAGTAGCACTAAGAATTGACTTGAACTCCAATAATCAATCCGCTACCTGTTCAAGGCTACCTGTTCAGGAACTTCAGGTAGCTTTGGATGCGATTCCTCAAAGTGGTGAGGGGTTCCTGATGATGGTTGATATGGCCCTGTCACCTGAGAAGATGGTCCAGGGGCCATATGATATGGTGGCAACATTTGAGATGATGCTCCATAAGAAGGAACAGACGACCCTGCCATTACAGCAGCTGGTCCAGACAGTGGCTGATGTTGTCCGCCCATTGGAGAAGACAATCCCGGTGGTGAATATGATTGTTCTGGCATTTGTTGAGGTCCCCGTGGTGTTACATAAGGTTGTTGTCCTGCAATTTGAGGTGAAGGTTCAGATGGTGTATAATGCTGTGTTGTTATTTGCGTGGCTACCCTTCTCATGTGAGGAGGAACTTCATATGTAGGGTGGTAAGGCTGTGCTGATGTATGGGGTGAGGGCCCAGCTGACATTGGAGGAGATACTCCCCATGAAGGTGGATGCATTCCTGTCATTTGAGAAGGTGGCCGGGGAAGCTGCTGCTCTGGCCCAGAAGGTAGTGGTGAGTGGTGTTGTGTTGCCATTTGAGCCTGAACCCCAAAAGGTGGATTATGTGGTCCTGCTCCTGCCATTTGAGGAGAAGGCGGTGGATAAGGGTGGTGCTGTGCTGCTATTTGAGTTGGAAACCCAGAAGGTGGATTTCCTGCTCCTGCCATTTGAGGAGAAGGCGGTGGAGGATGGCAGTGCTGTGCTACCATTTGAGTGGGAAACCCAGAAGTTGGATTTCGTGGTCCTGCCAACCTTCCAGGTGGTGGCCGGTGCACATATCTTGGTGGTGGCAATCGACCTCCAAATCTGTTCATATCTAGCAGCCTCACAATCTCCTCACCCCTCCCAGCATTCTTAAAAACCTCAATCACAAATTCCCGCAAGGCAGAAGTGACCCCAACACCATACCTCATAACCTCATCCAGTATCTCTCGGCTCCTGTCCAACAAGCCTTCAGCAATGAGCCCCTTGATTACAACCTCATAGCAAGTGGGGTCAGGTTTGGGATCTTTCTCTCCCATTTTACTCAAAATTTGAGCACAATCAACAACTCTACCTTTATTAATCAATTCATCAAACACCCTGTTACCAAAGCTGGCGACCACCCTCAGACCAGAATCCACCATACGGTTGAACACCCTCAAAGCATCATCTATCCTCTCCATTTTCAAGTAGGCCTCAATCAAAGTCCTATGAGTAGGCACATCGGGGCTGAGAGATTTAGAGCAGAGTTCTTCGAACAGTGTTTCTGCGTCAGATAGCATACCATTTTCACAAAAGCGAGCAATGATGTTGTTGTAGCCAGCAACATCCATGGCAAAAGACTTAGAATTGGGCTTAGTTCCAACCTTCTTAAAAGTTGAAAGAGCTTGGGCGAAGTTGTCAAGCTTAAAGCAGTGATTGACCATAATATTAAAGGTATCAGAGTTAACAGCCTGGAAATTGGGCGGGGTGTGATTGTCCAACATTTGATCAAACAGGGTCCATGCATGAGTATCCTTGCCGTGCTTGAGCAACACCTCCAACAAGACATTGCAAGTGGCAGGGGTCATCCTAAACTGGCGGTCCAACAAGGACCTGTAGGAGTCCATGGCTTCCTTATCTCTGCCTCTGTTGAAGAACCATTCCATGTAAGTGGCATTCACAACGCCGTCATATACCAAACAACGCTCCTTAAGCTCGTCGAAGAGCTCATTAGCCTTGTCCAGATTGTCCAATTCAAGGAAACCGGAAATGAGATTGTTGAAAACAAGGGAATCAGCACCGTGGCCCTTAGAGAGCATTTCGCGCAAGAGGTCGAGAGCTTCAGAAATGCGACCGGCTTGGATCAAACCTTTGGTGAGATGGCGATAGGTAACAGGGGAAGGGCTGAAAGGGGCGTTGGCAAGGATGTGGCGATAGACTTCGAGAGCAACATCGACGCGACCCTCGTCGCAGTGAGTGTTTATAACGTTGTTGTAAGAGACGATATTAGGAACGATGTTGGACTGGTTGAAAAAGAAGTGGAACAGAGCAATGGCCTCGTCGTACCTCTTGGAGCGGTACATGGCGGCTATGATGGCGTTGCAGGTGAAGACGGTGGGGCGAGTGACGGAGAAGACGGAGTGGCGGGCGATGGCGGAGGCGGCGTCGAGATCGCCGGCACGGATGAGGGATTGGACACGGTTGTGGAGGCTGAGGCGAGGTCCCACTAAGGCCGAAGTGGAATCGGGAAGGCGAGGAGCGTTCGGATCACGCGGAGGACCCTGCTGAGGGGGAGGACGAATGGCGTTGAGGGGAGGCTCGATGCGGAGCCGGCGCTTACGTCGACGGCGCTCAGCGGCGGCCTCTTCGGCGGAGGAGAAGGCATACGAACGACGGCTTTGAGTGAGGAATGGTTGCGCGGAGGAAGAGCGGCGGAGGGAGCGGAGGAGCATGCGGTAGAGAGACATGGCGTTTGATTGAAATGAGAATGGTGTTGGTGCTTTCACTCCCGATGGGAATGCGATGCTATCTAATCTGATTCTAAAACCTTAAACCCTAACTAGCCATTCGCAACTAGGAAGAACTTTCACCCTCCCTTTTTCTACTTAAGTATGTCCAATAAATATATACTTCGTTCTATTTTGTAAGGAAATTACCATTTTATTTTTATAGTATATGATGTGATATTAGTAAATAATAATGAAAAATATTTTTTACTTTTAAGCATTAAAACTTTTTTTATGTTTTTATGAATTGAAAACATTTTATTTTTTCTATGTATTACATGCATGGACCAATTAACTTTAAAAAATTAAAACAAAATTAGTGTTATATAAAAATATACAAGTTAAAATTTATTTAGTTTTATCTCATTTCTTTTTATGTTTTTTATGGTTACAAAAACATACTTGATCCGGTCCTGACACCGGCCCATAGTCAATACGGTAATTTGATCATAATCTGTTATACAGGACCGGTATCTCATATAGTTTAGTGTCACAACTTCGACATTCTAGTATCATGCGCAAGATCCCTGAACTGACTTTGATATAAGTCATTCTCTCAATATTGGAAAGTTAGAGTTGACATATGCATTAGTGTGTTAAACAAGTAACTTGCAAAATGACACATTGGTAGGTAGAGTCAATTGGAAACGTCTCTTTCATGTGTCAGTCTTTCTACGAAGGATCAAAATCTACTAACATAGTGTATGGGAAACTTTATGAGCAAGAAGGCTCTTTCGCTACATCTAAGTATAAATACTCATGCATCAACGTAGCAAAGGTAGAATATTCTACCTATAACTGATGCTTGAGCTCTGATATTCTAATTGAATATTCACTAACTTGAGCATCGAAGTGTCCTTGCAAGTGACACCCCTTTCACCTCACAACGCGTAAGGCTAGTGATTTGGTATGAGGAATCACTTGAGACCTTTATTTCCCCACTAGAATAGAGGATATAATACTGGATTCCCACTGGACAGGTGTAAAATCTAAGCTCATAACTATTATTAAGGATTGTACCAAGGCAAGCCCTTGCACCTCGTCCCAAACCTGTTCATTGGCACGCCCAATGGGACCTATAAATTTAGTCCCACGTTTATAGACAAAGTTAAGTCATCATGGAGGAAAGATTTCCTGATGGGCACATTGAGGATCTCACGTATTTGGAGCCAAGGCGTTTGGCTTTTGATAATGAAAATGCTTCTACCAAACGAGTCGTTCCTGTAGTGACTCCTGATCTTAGGGATGAAATCATTAGGAACCTTGCTTGTTGAGCTTAGGCATTAGCGCTTAACGCTCGCAAAGAGGGTGAGTCCCATTGGACTTCACCAACCTGAGGTATCGAAGCCTGAGATGTCTATATGCCTCAATACTCGAAGATTGTTATGTACGAAGAAGGAGTAACAAGCTCAGTCACATGTAGAGCAGCAGAACCCTAGGAGAAAGTGTAACATCCTGTTTTTAATAATAGTCTCATTTTATAAATTATGAGGTATAGAAGGTTTGTAAGTAATAATCAATGAATAAAACATCCAATGGATGGCTTGTATTACTTTAAAATTCCATTTTGGAGTATAAATATGGAATTTATATAGATCTTTGATGATAATATCCATTTTCCGAGTGGAAAAGGCACCCTATTCCGAGTGAAAGAAAAAAAAATTCCGAGTAAAGGTAAAGATTCCGAGTGAAGGTTAAGTATTCCGAGTGGAAGATGGCCGAGAGAGTTTTTCCGAGTGGAATCCTTGTCTCAGAGGCAATTCTGAGTGTAGAGGGTTTGATAGAACCTCTTCAGGGTGAAAGAATCCGGGTGACTCACCTTGGAGTGACTCACTGCCGAGTCAAATGCCTTCAAATGACTCATTTCCGAGTCAATTATCTCTGAATGACTCGTTTCCGAGTCAAATACCCCAGAAAGACTCATTTCCGAGTCAAGTATTTTTGAATAACTCGTTTCCGAGTCAAATGCTTCTGAATGACTCGTTTCCGAGTCAATCATGGTCAGACGTTGCAATTCTGAATGAAAGTTCACCGAGTGCCTTCATTTTCGAGTGAAGTATAGAGGAAAATGTATTTCTGAGTGGTAGGGTTCCGACTGGGGACACACGGTGTATGATTGTCCAGATGTGCACTGGAATAATTTCGTGTGAGTGAAGAAGAAAAGAGGTCAGCTTTGGGAATGAGATTCTGAGTGAGTGAACAACTATGGGGGAGAATCGGTTTCTGAAAAGTTTTACCGAGTGGAACCGTGTGTGTGGAGACTCGAATTTGGAATGAGAAACCGAGTGATGAAGAATGAGTGAAAGAGGACTCAGTTTGGATTATTCTACCGAGAGAAGAACAGAATGAATGATGGGTCAGTAAGGATTATTTTGTTGGGTGACAAACTTGAGTGCATGAGTCGGTTTTAGAGGAGTTCTACCGAGCAGAAACCTAAGAGTTGGGAATCGGTTTTCATTGATTTCACCGAGTGGACAGTCGAATGGAATAAGTCAGCTTTGAGGTAATTCACCGAGTGAGAATCTGAGAGCTTTGAGTCGGTCTGGATTAAGTTGTTGTGTGGAAACTGAGTGGATAAAAGATCGGTTTTGAGGAATGACGACCTCTGGTCGCATTTCGCTTAAGCGAATAATTCCTCGCTTAAGCGAGTGAGAGTGGAATAAGTGAGGCTTGTATGTCTCGCTCAAGCGAATTGCTTGAGCGAAACTCCCTTCTGCCAGTACAATGTATGGCACTCGCTCAAGCGAGAGAGGATTTCGCTTGAGCGAGAGAGGATTTCGCTTGAGCGAGAAGGACTCGGATTTCCTTCTCTTCACGTTACTGACAATTTTCAGTCAGCATATATACTGACTGGGTAGAATTCCAGTCGGTTTAGAGGCTGACCGAGTGAAATTCCAGTTGGTATTCGGTGTCAGATTAACGTTTTGACTCCAATTTTGTCCTTTTATGCATATTTTAATATACTTTTCTTCAATTATTCACCCTAGTGTGTGGACGGCCAGAAGTGGACATTATAGAGCTCACTTTCTTTTCTCAACCTCCATTATTTTTCCACAATCAATCTACTAACAGCCCACTAAAAATCCACTCACAAGGATGATGTTCCCCACTTGTCCTTGCATTATTAACACTGCCCCTTGTTGGACCAGAATTCCTTAGAACAAAGTTAGTGAACTTTCTCTCTTTTAATTCCTCTTCTCCATCAAGACACCTTCGAGCTGAAGCCAGGACAGTAAGGAGACCACTTTCAATCAGCCAACTATCTTCAATCCAAGTAAAAAGAGACAGGGTTGTAAATAATTATGAAATGGGTAGAATTGTATGTTGTCCTAGGATTCTAGTTTTATTTTCGTATTTTGGTGCTCAATTTTGAAGCTAAAAACTTATGAATTTGATTCTGCCTTCTTCATCAAAGTTGTAGATATTTTTGTTATGTGAATTCTGAGACTTGAATCAATTGATTTGGATATGTCTAGCAAAGGTTATAGCCAAAATACTACAGCATGTCCGAGTGGAATATTTATCCCATGTTTTGTGTATATATTAATATTCTGGGAATTATACATGCATAATCAGCCTTTTATGTCTTCATAAAAGTTGTAGATATTTATGTTAGGAATCCATAGAAAGTGTTTCCAAGTTAAAAAGATGCTTGTAGCTCTAGATATGCCCAAAATACAGAAGTATGTTCATGCTGAAAATCTGTTAACAATGAAATATGAATCTTATTTTTAAAACTGGGAATTTTGTGGTGAGAATTAGTGATCGGTGTCTTCATGAAAGTTGTATATATTTGTGTTAGTAGTAAATTTAGAACTGGTCCCATGCCAAAATTATTTTTGTAACTCCAGAAACGTTGAAAATACTGACATATGTACGTTTTGAAAACTCTCTTTGAGGCAGTTTTGTATTCTGTGGATAAGTGGTGTTTTTGTTTGGAATTTGAAATTACGGTCTTCATGAAAGTTGTAGATAATTCTATTATGGAACTACAAAATGTGGAATCACTGAAAAAGGATTTGATTTTCTCATGTTATGGCTGTTTTACTAATGTATGTTGCTGTTGGAAATGCTGAAACTTACTTATAATGGTTATTATGGATGAAAATGATATTTTCCCTATGGGTAACAATTTATTATTGAATTCTTGAGTGACTATGAATTATTATAGATGATGTTGAGTGTCTAATGAGTATCATACAATTTGTATACTTTGGTGGTGAATAATTACGAATGACTAAATTGAAATATATATATACATGAATGCCTTGCGGATATTGATACATGTGGTTGAAACAGTAAATCCATGATTCTAAAAATTATTATATGTGATATGTCCTTTGAGGAATTGTGGTTTTCTAAGTGGTTTTGGAAATATTGATATCATGGTATGTTAAATGATAAAGAGAATTAAAGGCATTCATGCATCATAAGCATTTGGACGCACCATGGAATTTAGGGGTTCCATGATTGCCTACCCTGGTGGGGGGTTACTCTATGATGAGTTTAAGCCCTATTTTTACAGGAGCCATGGAGTGTAGGGATTCATGGTTATGCTAAGTCCTAGTTGTGTACTTCGGTACTGCATGAGCCATGAAAGTGTAGGGATTCATGGTTATGCTAATTCCTACTTGTGCACTTATTTTCGCAGGAGCCATGAAGGTGTAGGGATTCATGGTTATGCTAATTCCTACTGGAGTCTTTATGAGACTTTTTACTTCAGTATTCCCACCAAACCAAATGGATCTAGCATGACATCATGTGACTAATTAAAGATTTATAAATGAACTTGTTTGGCATATTCATCATATCATTATGCCTTGTTGGTTGTGTTTGTGCAATTTTATTTATTTTATATTTATTCTATATTCTGTCTCACTCTTACATTAATTTTTACAGTGAATGCTACACAGAATGAAGAGTGATGCCATGAATGGAGTTTACGTGAATTATTGCTTGGAATTTGACTTTATTTTATTTTGATGGGTTGTAATAATATAATGTTTCATGTACTGTATTTTTCTAAATCGTTTCAGCTATATATAAATATTTCATGACTTTGATTATCCACGACTAGTATGTATGATAATAATCCGCGTTTATCAACTTTTACATGACTTATTACAAATTTCAAAAATGATTTTTAAAATGTGAAAAATTTATTCGGGAAATTATTAAGGACGTCACAGAAAGGGTATTCCCTCTGGAACTCCTCCCTTAGGGTATAAGTTAAGTATTTCTTTCTCAAGGAAGCTCATGAGTGTCTCTGTCCCATGACACCTCTAGACTACACAACATCTCTCTATCGGCCAGTATTAAAAAAAGACACCTTGACGCTTACGTATACAAGGTCATGTTTCTTGGAGCTGAGGATGACGCCATGTGTCGCATGTTCCTACGTACATTGACACGAGAAACCCTAAGTTAGTTTAAAAAGCTCCCCTCTAGATTTATTGATTCTTAGGAAGAGATAGTAGAAGCTTTTGAGGAACACTTTGTGATCTCCAGAAATATACCTAAGATGTCTCACACCCTCGCTCAAATCAAGTAGGGTGAGACAGAGTCCCTAAAGGACTTCCTCTAGAGGTTCTACAAAGAATTTGTGATGGTCCCAGATCTCATTGAGGTCATTCAGTTGCATATCGTGATTAAGTCTTTGCAGCCCAAGTCCCATTTTGCTTTTCCCCTGGTAAAAGGACCACTCACCACCTTCAAAGACTTCAGATGCAAGGTGTCCACGTATATAAGTATCAAGATGCACCTTGAAGCCACCCCGGCTAGAAGCAAGCCCCCACCCCCATCACCACATGCGGAGAAGGAAAAGGAGAGGCCTAAGGGCGAAAAGATACCCCAGAAGGAACGGGCTAGGGACCAACAACCCTGCTAGTAGGAGAAACAATTTATTGCCTTCACCCATTACACTTCCCTCAACACCAACCCTTCCCAGATCATGAGGAAAGTGGGTTGGGCCTCATTTAACGTATATAGAATAAGGAGACCCATTCCAGTTAAGAGGCCTAGAAACCCTAAGAAGTACTATAACTTCCATGAGAAAACTAGTTATTCAATTGATGAGTGTAGACAGTTGAAGGATACGATCAAGGTCTTGATCTGCGAAGGGAAGCTCAAATAATACCTCCTTAAGAATAAGTCTCTTGATGAGCCTGATTGCATGGAGAAGAGACACAAAGACTATTCCCTGGACCTAGATGAAAATCAGGGTCCAAAGAGATTTTCCACAGTTAAGTAGAAAGGCTTGGTAGTGGGAACAATCCAAGAAGAGGAGCGCATGTTGTCCCCTCCTTAACGGGGTAGGCGTGAAGAATGAACTATTTATAGGTGATAATTTTTGATAATTTAAATAACCATTAAAATTTGACTTATATTTAATTGATTTGATTATAATTATTAGTATTTGATTATTATTGATGATATTTAATTTTGATCGATATTATTTGATTGTGATTGACATTTTTTTATTGTGATTGATAATATTTGATTATGATTGATGATCTTGTGATATGAAGTTGAGCATATAGCAAGCATGACGAAAAGCTAAAACTCAATAAGAATTTTCTTACCTTACTCTTTAAATTTTTATTATTTTAAATCTTTTATTTCTTCTTATAGATTATTTTTATTAACTTTACTTTTAATATTTAGAATAAAAAAAATTTAGTATTTATTTAAAAAGAAATCATTTTATGAAAATTAATTTATAAAAAGGTTGAGATAATTGAATCTTGAATTAAAGAAAAAATTTAAAATTTTAAGTATTTTTGGTTAATGATTTAAAGATTATTCCCTTTTAATAAAATAAAATTTTCAAAAGAAAATTATTTTCTTTTCTAACTTAATAACTAAAGATATTTGGAAATAATTGAGATTTCTAAATTCGATCTTGTTAAGATTCAATTTAAGAAAGATTATGTAAAGTTTTATATGAGAAAGTTTTGAGATATTCAAGGCTTAGAAACTCAATTTCAGTGAGATTCGAAAACTGTACCAAATTTATTTCTGTGGGATAGAAGAATTGAGAAAATGTACAGTTTATTGAAATGATGTTGTAAACTCTTATGGTATTTAATAATTGAGTTTCTAAAAGCCTTAACCAACTAAATACGCAAGTAGTTCATGCATCATAAATCATTAAAGTGAAACAAAATGATATTGTCTGGGGACGGATTATAGAAACCGAGGATTCATTAGAGGAGGCTTAATTACGAGCCTTGGGATAAGAGGGTGGAAAGGGTGCGAAAGGGGACCTGGGGTAGCTCCCTAGTGTCGGGTACTTTAACAATAAAAACTTTCTCAATCTGACTAGTCTCTAAGTGTTTCCATGCCAGTTGAGCTATTTATATTATTATTATCCGGACTTATGAAACAGTGTAAACTCCTGGTTGGCCCAGTGCAAATTAAAATTTAAGGGCCCACACAAATAGGTAAGTTATGATGAAGATATTACATTACATTCATGCATTCATAATTGATTATGTATTTGATTGTGATTGATATTATTATGTATTAGTTTGTAAAAACCCTTTGTTGCTTATGTCTTATTCGAGAATATTATATTTTGTTTCTCACTCCTTTCTCCGTGTTTTTGTTTCATATGTTTTAAATTGATGGTTCAGAGGGAAGGATCGAAGAATCTCGGCAGTAAATATAGTACGTTCTAGAAAGGGAGCTCGGTATAAATATCGTGGTCCAATGAATAAATAAAGTTATTAAGTAACTGCTTCTGGGCCATGGAGTTTCCTCTCTTTCTTATAATATTTAATATTTATTTTCTTCGGATGAATGTAAAATTACTTTATAAAGTTTTAATAATATTTATGAGGTATTTCAGAAATGATGTATGTAATTTATTCCGATAGTTTCCTTTTAACAATCATTTCTTTAGAAAAAAATTATGAATTTTTCTAGTATTTATTAAGGTGTAACTGGGAGTGTTACAAAGTGGTATCAGAGCAGTGAATCCAATAGGCCTGGGGAAAAGGTCTATCTTACTTTGTCTGTAAACTGTGTAGGTAATAGAAAATAGAATATCTGACTTAGTAGTAACTGTGATTGATGTGACAAATCTCAGTTACTATGAAATAGGAAACTAATGGCTGGAAACGATCTTGCTGGAGTTATAGAACGCTTAATCAATACAATGGGAGCATGTGAAGGTCAAGGTAATGATGCCTTGAGAAGGTTGGACCTTTTCAAAAAACGCAATCCACCTCGTTTCAAGGGAGGATATAACCCCGATGGAGCGCAAATCTGGATTCGAGAGATTGAAAAGATCTTTCGAGCATTGCAATGTAATGAAGCTGATAAGGTAGTCTTCGCTACTTATGCCTTATCTGAGGATGCCGAACATTGGTGGGATAGCATGCGTAGACAATTCGAAGTCAACCAAGTGGAGATCACCTGGGATCATTTCAAGGATATGTTCCTGGAAAAATACTTTCCAGCTGATGTTAAGGAGAAAAGGCAATTCAAATTCCTATCGCTGACCCAAGAAAACATGACCGTAGGAGAGTATGCATCCAGGTTTGAAGAGTTATCTCGTTTTCATTCTCATTATAATGATGCTACTAATGAAGGTGATCGGTGTGCAAAATTAGTAAATGGATTGTGACCAGAAATTAAAGAAGCTAAACGAATACAGGAAATCCGTGAATTTTCTGTATTGGTAAATCACTGCAGGATCTTTGAAGAGGATCATAAGGATAGAATGACCAAAAGTCGTGAGCCCATTCACAAGGTGGGAGAAATGAGAAGTGGAGGACCTCACCATCACCAATGAAGAGACTTCAGGAGAAATAAGCCTTACCAAGCGCCATTTCGTTAGTTTGGAGCAGCATCTGATCCTAACAGACCCCAAGCTTCAATTGGACGCTATTACCCGACATCTGCACCAAATTTTAAATATTTTATCTGTGGAAGATCCTATTTAAAAAGGGATTGTCCTAAAAACACTTATATTTGCTTTAAGTGTAACAAACCAGGTCATCACATCAAGGATTGTCCAAAGATGAAGAGGGAAAACCCTAAAGGTGTGAGTACAAGCATAAATACTCAGGGAGGCGCACACAGTGCAGTCAGAAGGCCGAAGGTGAAAGGAAAGGTTTTTGCAATCACTGGAGAATAAGCATCTCATTCTGATTCCATGGTGGAAGGTAAGTGTATCATTAATAAGATTTCTTTAACTGTTATGTATGACTCAGGTGCATCACATTCCTTTATTGTCAATGACTGTGTAGAAAAACTAAAATTACCTGTGATAGAACTGCCATTTGACTTATCTGTACATACTCCTGGAAACAATCTCATTGTTATTTCTAAAGCCTGTTGGAAATGCCCTATTGTCATAGATGGCAGGGACTTTAAGGCTAATCTTTTCTGTTTACCCCTTTCTGGCTTAGAAGTTATTATTGGGCTAGATTGGTTGTCTGACAATCATGTTTATAATAGATTGTCATAATAAAACCATAATGTTTAAAGAACCAGTGAATTTGAATCCTGAGGATTCGAGATTTCTAACCGCCAACCAAGTGAGTGCCTCTTTAAAAGGAGGGGCTCAAGGATTCATGCTATTGCTTTCAATGAAAGGAGAGCAAGAATAAAAAATCAAAAATCTGCCGGTTGTGTGTGAATTTCCTGACGTTTTTCCTAAAGATATCCCTGGTTTACCCCCAGAAAGAGATATGGAATTTTCCATTGATCTAGTACTTGGAGTTGGACCCATTTCAATTGCACCATACCGAATGTCACCTCTAGAATTAGCAGAGTTGAAGAAACAACTTGAAGAGATGATAGAGAAGCAGTTTATACTACCAGTGTATCCCCCTAGGGTGCACCAGTGTTATTGGTTAAGAAAAAGGATGGTAGCATGAGGTTATGTGTAGATTATCGACAACTGAACAAGGTGACGATCAATAACAGATATCCTCTACCAAGGATTGACGACTTGATGGATCAGCTGCATGGTGCCACGGTGTTCTCCAAAAATGATTTGAGGTCTGGATACCATCAAATAAAGGTAAAGAAAGAAGATGTACCAAAAACTACTTTTAGAACACGCTATGGCCATTACGAATATAGCTGTTAGAAATCCTTTGAAGGAGTTTTTATTGTTAAAAGCATCAGACATTGAGAATATAATGAGAAGGAAGAAGTTCTGGTATGAAGGGAACCTTAAAGCTTGCACTAGAATGGTATCCCTTGAGCTTCTTAAAGTAGAAGTTCTTCTATAGGCTTACTTCTTTCAACATACAATATGCAGAGAAAAAGGAGTTAACCTTTTGACGTATTCTGACACGTGTATTGAAACACTGAAACGTGCAAAATAACTTCATTGGTTTCCTCCCATAAAAACTTTGGTTGTTGCATTATTTTGTCTCATTTCCTCTTTTGATGATAAGTACAGTTTTCTCTTGATACACATATACTTCAGAGCATCACAAACTTAGACTTGATCTTTTTGTTGTATGCTTAGATTCTTGAGTAAATGCTTGTCTTCTTATCTTCTTTGATGATTCAAGCAGTCTTCAGAGAAAATGATCTATTCTGGAGTGCCTTTGTTAAGCTTTGATACAAAGACAAGAGTAACATCTTTATATATTTCAAAGTCTTGATTATGAAGTTTGAATGCATTTTGTATTGAACACAACTTGGTAGATCATACCCTGATATTACAGCTAGGGTCAGACTTTCCTTTGGATTTTCTTTAGATCCATACAAACTTATGTACCAATATCAAACTTTTTATGATAAGCTCCCCTTTTCATTTATAGCTTATGTCTTACATACTTTTGACCTGAAACACTTAATTTGAAAGGCTAGATAACACATAGGCAGACTTTATTTATTTAAATGCCTTAATGTGTGTTATTAACAAATCTTGGGATAAGAACCATCAACATTAGAGTCTTTATAAAATATACTTGCTTCTAACAAAGGCTACTTATAATGATTAAACCATACAAGAGATAAGTGAAGGTCTAAGTTGTTCTCAGGAAAGATAGTCACAAGGGCGGAGCATTATTTTTGCCGGCAGGTGGAGCTTAATTTTCAAGAGGAGTAGGATTGATATCTTCCTCAACCGCCGTGTTAGCATTTTCATTGGAGTTCTGGTTGGGTTGTTCTTCCATTATTTGAGGCTCAAGAAGGGCCACCAGCTGATATGAGACGTCTTTAGGATCCCAGCACTCGTCACGTACCACAGCAAAGATTTTTCCACCATGAAACTCATGGTAGGTGTTAATACCATGAAGGGTGAGGTCAACACAAGGGTTTCTGTACACCACCTGCCTTATCGCTACACTAAAAGATTTATTGATGACCTTCTCACAAAGCTGGAGGGCCTCCATGGCCCCCTCTTCACTTTTACAGCTTTAGCATTCAATTTTTCAAGTGCTTCATCCTGAGAGCTGGTCTCTGAGGTTTTCTTCTTCAATCCCTCCACCTCAGCTTGAAGCATATCTTTCTCTTTGCTTTGTTCCCCTTCATTTCAAACATGCTCTATTATCTGGTGGGTAATTTCATCCTAGATGTCATCATACGCTTTGTTCCATTTATTGTTTAACGCTTTCAGCTACACATTTTCCTCTTTTAGAGATTCCAACAGTTTCTTTTCAGAAAGAAGTTTTTCAACCTCTTTCTTTAGAGCAATAATTTCCTTATCATTATCATCATTGACCTTGTCATTTGCCTTGATGACGTCTTTCAGGTTTTCATTTTCCTTACAAAGTGTCTTCGCCTCCGCCCTCAACTCTTGGTTTTGGTCAAAGAACATTACGCTCTCCCAGGCTTGATCCATTATGTCGTTGAAGGCTTCTAGCATACCGTCTATCTCAATAACTGCCAATGAACAACTTTGACGACACTTTTCACCTATTCAATTTCCATCTGTAGGCGTAGGCAGTGATGAAGGGCCCTCTATTTACTTTGATCTAGATCTCTACCCCGACAGTAGATAAAAGGGTTTAACCAGGATCTAGGGAGAGGGACATAGTAATGCCTAAGCGTGCTTTCGCCTGGCCTGACGATTATGATACTAGGCTAGACGGGGATAGTGTCACCCTAGGAGGACTCCACATTTGTAGGTATCACATGTTCACCAACATCCTTCTGCATAACTTCTTTCCCTTTTCGCTCTTTTAAGGGCGAAGATTTATTCTTTTCTGATGGTTCCATTCTCTTTCATTCCACCTTCTCGGTGTGTTGTTTTTTCTTGGTCCTTTTTTCCTAGACCCCTTCCTCTCCTTCCAGCTCATCCTTCAGGGGGATCAGTGGAATATCTTCCTCCCTAAATTTAAAGGGCAACAAAGCCAGCCTTTCAAATGTTCCACTTGCAAGAAAATTTTTGATGTGCGACATAATACTTGTGCATGACCCAAACTACTTCCACAGAGGCAAGGGTAGTTCACTTTCATCCGCAACATAAATTGTCCCAATCAATAAAAAATGCTCATTGGTCCATGAGACTACAAATTTGGGGATCCTATCCTCACTTTCCCAAAACACCAACTTATTTGCCCGTACTTGGATTTTGACAAAGCATTTTTTAAAGGA
Organism: Clitoria ternatea; assembly: GCA_037962975.1. Classification (NCBI taxonomy): domain Eukaryota; kingdom Viridiplantae; phylum Streptophyta; class Magnoliopsida; order Fabales; family Fabaceae; genus Clitoria; species Clitoria ternatea. The sequence continues at coordinate 218,184,951 of CM075671.1, read as the reverse complement.
ACCATCCTCGGACTTGGCTGATTCCGTGAAGGCTTAGAAGTTAACAATTTCTGACTCACTTCGGAGTGTAACATAGCTGAGGCTGCCATCTAGGTTGGCTCGACGCACAACCTAGCAAAAAGAGAAGAAAAGTGCCACCGTCGAGGTGAAGCCAAAGTGCTCACCCAACACCTCCATGCTTCATACTAATCCTCACCCATTGGGATGTAATTGAGTAGGGATAATTCAAGGAATTAGAGAATGCCCATCTCAAACTCTGTCAAAGGGAATCTCAGCCTGAGGTGAGTAAAAAAGATATCATACATAAAGATGGTTCACTTGTCTTGGGGAATGTGGTAAACACGCTCCCCAACCTTAGGATGTAAGATGACGCACTGCTCCTTATATTTTTCCTTGGAGTATCCATTAAACCCTTTGGGCCTTCGACTACTTGGAGCTGGTTTTTGTCACTTCCTGTTGTACCTACATATAGGGGTTCTTAGCTAAGAGTTTCTGCCAGTTAATCTAATGTGCAATCATTGTAGAACACCTAGGCATTGTCACCACCACTTCTTTCTCTCCTCCTTTAATATTGATGGTTGTTACCACGTGCTTGAGACTGCTTACAGATTTGTAAAACTTCACAACGTCAAAGGTGTACAAATCACAATTGTTCTCATAAGAGGCCCCAAATTCAACAGGGGTCCCAAACAACTAAGCCTGTTCCTGCCTCCCTCTCCCTCGACTTGGCCCTTGTGCCTTGGTCCCCTGAGTCCTCATAGGAATCCTCCCCCATGATACCCTCTTGCACCCCCCCTAATCCTTATTTTTCACACTCTATAGTAAGGTGAAAACATAGTAAAACAAAACGAAAAGAGCAGGCATAAAAGAAAAAGGTTCACTACCTGGAAATGTACGCGCTTGCAAGACTCTCTTAAAGTGTAAGACATAGAAGACTCAAGCAAAAAGATGTGTTTGAGGAAGAAATCACTAACTCACGAAGGCTTTCTCTAAATTTCAATAAAGTTTCAGTATGTTAACATAAGCGTGCTTTGCAATATTTCTGGAGCCACATCTTATAGTTGTGGTTGGGGGAAATAATACGACGTCGTCTCTGTTTAAATTATTTGGGTCGAGTCTCTTCAATTTCAAAGGCTCATTGTCCAAAAGTAATCTGCAACACAATAAAAGAATTATAACCGCCATGCATGATGTGGCGATCTTAATCCAATAAATAATATCCATGATATTATGATGTAGATATTAAAAATTAAGATAAATTTTTCAGGATTTAAGCAATTGTTGGAAGAAGAACACCGCAAATAAAAATTTTAACAATTAACCTTAGACCTTTTTAAAGACTTATCTCATATATGACAATATGAGAAGGTATGTAATTTAAATAAACACCTAGTTAGGACAATCAATTACATAATTACTAAACAAGTGTTCGTGGAACATTTAAATCAATCCAAAAGCAAGAGTGGATATGAGAAGAGATCCAAGAAAAAACACAAGGTGATTGCCAAAGTTTAGTAAAAACATGTACATTCAATTATACAAACATGCCATGAAGCAAAGAAGTGCAAATCCTAACCCAAAATGACATAAAAGCATGTAATATCAACATTTGAGAATTCCATGCATTGTGGAATCATTCCACTGGTCATGGAATGCACTGCCATTTTGCTAGATTTACACCCTTTAAGTTAAAGCATTCCACTGGCTGTGGAATGCACTGCCTCCATGCTCAATTTTACGAATTTTTAAGAACATTGAGGTTTGGCTTTTGGAGTAACGTTCTTCTCTGAAAATGATTGAGGATGCCTAAAAGTTTGATTCCTGATAATTATCAGAGTAAGGGACTGAGCAAACTTGCATCAAACTTTTCAAGGTCTAACAACTGTTACATCAGACTTTTGTTGATAAAAGCTCCCCCTATGTTTTGTGTAACATCCCAAATTTTATAAAAATGATTAAATAGGAGGAATAAATATTAAATAATTATAAATGGGTTAATAAATGTCCCCAAAATATTAAAATGATTAAATTGAGATTTATAAGAATTATTTATGATTTATTGGGACTTTAAGAGTTAAAATAATACCCGATTAGAATATGAGTGTCGGACCAAGTATCTCCGATTGAGATGCCGTTGGTCAGGGCTATTAAGAATATTATTGGGAGTCCGAATATATATTCGGAATAATTTTTAGATAATGTATTGAGCCCGAACTGAGAGCCTGTTTATTATAAAACGATGAAATTTTAATGTGAAGCCAAATATTAAAACATGAACTCTCCTTTCCTCCCTTCATTTTCACGTTGGTTTCTACTCTCTTTGGGCAAGCACTCTCTTCTTCTACCTTTCTCCTTCATTTCCTTCCTCTTCCTTTCAAAAACCTAAGAAAGGAAAAAATGGTGTATATTCTTCTTTCCCATTTTTATTGTGCATCAAGCTTGGAGGACATGGCAATGGTGGTATGGAGCTCTCCTTCTCCCACTCTATTTTCGTGCTCTCTCTCCCCCTCCCTTGGAAGCTCATGGTTATCTCTTGGTTGAGGTAAGTTCCTCATCATTTTGATGAGCTTTATGCCCTAGGTTTTGTGTTTTGGTATTTGGGGGAGTATTTATTGCATGAGGGTTATTGGGAGAAACATTAGGTATGGAAACCCTAAGGTGGGGTGGCTTAAATGTAAGCTTTTATGAACATTTAATGTGGTATTTAAGATTAATGTTGAAAGGTGATGAGAAATTAATAAGCATTTATGATGGTGGTGGGTTCTAGTGAAACCCTAACTTTAATAAATTGGGGAAAATGTGAAATGTGAGTAGAATGTATATTTAATGATGTTAGAGAATGATATTAATGATGAAAGATAGCCATTGATGATGATTGATGAATATTGGTAATAGTTGTTGGGTTTTGATGAAAACCCTTGCCCTAAGAATTTAGGGAAAATGAAAATATTGTAATTTGGGAGGTTAGTTGAATGTGGATAGGTGATATTTAAGGTTGAAGGTTACTTGAAATGGTAGAGGACCATTTATGGTGAAATCTATAGATAAGTGTTGTTATGAATATGGAATGTGAGGGATTGGTATGATAAGATTGTGACTTGATGAGGTTCTAGATCATTTGTGATGTGCCATTTAAATTTGATTAATTAATTATGGTTATTGAAGGATATGAGAGCTAAGTTGAATATTGAGTGATAATGATGATGTTTGAAGGATTGAGGTGATTTGAGATTACATTATGTAATGGATGAGAAGATGATGTTGTTGGGTTTAGTTGGTCTTTAAGATCTAGAGGATCTTGGCTTTGGGAAAGGAATTCCTGAAGCCTAACACAATTACATAAGTTGATGTTTAGCAAGTTTAGGACTTGATGTTGAGCTTTATGATAAGCTAGCAAATGGTTAGAATTATGATGGTTATTGATTATGTGAATGCATATGTGTATGGTATGTAGATTGCATTCCAGATTGTGTGGCGGAGCTTTCGGAGCGTGCATTCGGATTTCGGCTCTTCCCTCGAGGTAGGAGAGGAGTTTACATTCAAATTGCATGAGTAGATTGATAGTGATTGATGTATGTGTTTAGTACTCATGCTTGCCTTGCCATGTATTTATTGAGGTAATATGAATGGCAAGTTAATGGTTATTGGGAATGCTGTGAGAATATGTGTTGAATTGTTATGGAAATGTATATATGTATATGATGATGATAGGTCTAAATTTAAAATAATTAATAGTTTAGAATGAATATTATTGAGTATGAAGATTTGGGACAAGTTTTAAATGCCTGATATGATGAATTTACTATATCAATTTTGATTAATTCTGTTTGGTGTGAGTTTTGGCATGTTGGGTTGTGAGTTTCCCATGATTTCTGTGCATGATCTGATATTCTCGCTCAAGCGAGAGGGATTCTCGCTCAAGCGAGAATCCTCTATGTTGGTTACATGGCCTCTGGCCCAAACTCGCTCAAGCGAGTGAGCTTCTCGCTCAAGTGAGATGAGTGTGAGGTGAGCAGGAGAGACACTGGACAAATCTCGCTCGAGCGGGCATGGCCGCGCTCAAGCGAGCGATAGAGGAAATGATTCTAGGTGATTTTCACTTAAGCGAATGATGAGGCAAACTGGACCTCGCTTAAGCGAGCGTTGGGGATGTTGATACTGGACAATTCTCGCTCGAGCGAGTGGCTAGTCGAAGGGAACCTCGCTCGAGTGAATGCATGTGGAAATGGTTACTGGATGATTCTCGCTCGAGCGAGTAACCGAGTGTAAGGGTGTTTCACCCGAGCGAGCGAGCGTACGCCCGAGCGAGCCGAGGCGCTCAAGCGAGAGGGAATGGTCTCGCTCAAGCGAGTGGGGGTCTCGCTTGAGCAAGTGACCCCTGATAGAAATTTTACTTTATTTTTTTTAGTTTGATGGTGATGGGCCCCATTCCAAATATGGAAAATAAATAAAATATATATTTGGGGATATATAATGGTTATATAATGTTGGGAGAATGCAGTGATGGGATCTTATTTCATCCTCTTGGTTTTAATGATATTGAACCCAATTCCTTCAGGGATAGATAAGGAAATATACATGGGATATATATATATATATATATATATATTAATCACATAATATGGTGGTGTTGGGTAATGATTAAAATGTTGGGATAACTTGTTTATGCCCATAATATATATGTGAAACATAAAGGTTAACCACCAAGAATTAGGTATGTGAGAGCAGTGGTAAGGGTTTGATGATGAGTTACGAGATTGTACCCTTGGGGGGATTATGAACCCATTGTGAGAATGATTGAATGGTGAGGTGGTTGTTATAAACCGATGTATCGAAATAATATCAGTATCGTGTGACAATAATAATGTAATGATTATTCCTTGTGCAAGAGGACATATATTATGGTTAGAGTGTGAAATGTCCTTGTATTTTATAATAAGTGCAATATTGCATGAGTGGCTCAGAATTGAAATGATAAGTTGTGGTATCGCCACACTAGTTACTAAATAACATTGATGAATGAGATAATGTTGTAATGCCACTGTGGTTGAATACAAGTATTGACTTGTCATATGATATGAAATATATATATATATATATATATATATATATATATATATATATGATTGTGTTGGACATAAGAATGATTACCATATATGTGGGATGATGAATATACCTCAGATGTTTCTGAGTGTGTACTAATATTATGATGATTGCTATACCTTTTGATCTCCATGTGGATTGTTATGAAATGATGTTGTGGCTATTAAAATGCCAAATATATGAATGATGTGCCTTGAGGGGCTTGTTAAATGATTGTGTATAATTAGTGAAAATGCCAAATTAAAATATATCCCTAATTGAGAGGGTGAGATATCCTTGCGAGGTTGTTGGGCATATGCATTATTGCATTTGCATTCATGGCATGGCATAGCATTGATATTGTGTGGTTGCGATCACAGTGATGAAAGATCCTGCGGGATTCTATGAAGGGAGTACCCCTTGCGAGGCGGGAAACCAACTTGATGATGATATGATATTGAGCCGGTGGTTGCGATCACCTAGTTGTGGAAAGTGAAAGGCCCTGCGGGGACCATTGTATGATGATAAGCCAGTGGTTGCGATCACTTGGTAATTGATATGAAAAAGGGCTTGCAAGTTCCTATGATGCCCGTGGTTGAGATCACGAGGCGGGAGTACCCCTTACGAGGCGGGAAACCATTATGAATTTTTGAACGTGGTTGTGATCACGAGAAAGCACCTTGCGAGGCTGCTAGAGGGAGTACCCCTTACGAGGCGGGAAACCCATGTATATGAATGAATGATTATGGTGGTTGCGATCACCTGTTGTTATGAAATCGGATCTGTGCATATGCATTAAACAGTTGACATATGCATTAGTCATAGGTGCATGGTATTTGAGATGGGATGACCACAAGAGAAGAGAAACCCCTTGCGAGGAGAAATTGAGTGAAGATTTAATGAACTGATGATGATAATTTATGAATGCCCTTGTTGATAAGTGGCAATATGATCGTGTATGTAATTGTATATGTACTTGTGCTTGCTTATGTTGTGAATTGTGATTCATAAGGCTTGTATGCCTATTAAAATAATATGATGATGAATTGAATGACGTTTTAATGGTTTTATAACAAAGCACACATGATGATTATATGCATATACACATGATCACAATATATATATTTATATTCGTCATTTTGAATGTATAACTCACTCTCCCATGTGGTCTCCTTTTCAGCATTGTGATGTAGGGTTATCATGGGCTGAGATGAGACTTTGAATTGAAGTTTTGGCGAAGGTAAATAGTGGTAATGGAAGTGCCTTGACCGGCATCATTTCTGAGTTCTTATGTAATGAATAAATTATTTATGATGATATAAATGATTTAGTGAATTTAGTCATGTATAAAATAATCCTTCATATCTAGGAATGGTGAATATATATAAGTAGTATGTAAAAGATGATTTAATGTGTACTAGAAGGATTGAAATTGAATGATGTACATTGATGATAGTGATAGTTGGGAGAAGATCCCCGGATGTATATGTATATATTTATAATTGTGTCTTAGGCAAACCATGTGTATGTTGTGAGTGAATTAGACGAGCTTTGTTTCAGTAGGTATATGTCGGGTATTTGCATGCTTTGCCGAGCCTTTTCTCATATCGTCATATATGGGACTAGGCGTTTGCCCTGTATACACATTCTTCTTCCGCTGTAAACTCTATTATTTTTGTATACCGTTATGGGCATTTTAGTTATCGGTCCAGTTTTAGTTTATTAAATCGTACGCTTTGGTTTTCTGTGATTCGGGTCTTGATGTAATCGTTGAGGGTTTTCAAACGTGAAAAATTTACCCGCATTTTTATTAATTATTATCTTGGTTACATCGGGATCCGAGTTTGAAAAATCGGGGTGTTACATTTTGCAACTCGTGTAGTTCCTAAAATACTTAGACAAACAGGTTAGATTACATGGAAGCAGACTTTATTTGACTAATCATTGATGTTTGTTATTAGCAAATCCAAGGTCTAATGATTACATGAATTTTGAGGTCTGATCAAGTAATAACTTACTGTTTCTTTTCAAATCAGACTTTGCTTTAACAACATCTTTTTCTTCACATTATACCTTATCTCTTCAAAAAGCATCACTCCATGATCATGTCTTACAACTCAAGAGCTAAAAAGTAGACAACATAAGGAGTGAGCATACTTTTTCAATGATGAACAATTAAACAAAATATAATAATATATATATGCGAGTACAATCAATCATATTCTCCTATCAAAGAGATTCAATCCAACAACAATGACACATTTCTTATTAATTTACCATTAGGCACATATGTATATATAGAGAAGTTCTAACAACAATAACACTGCAAAATAGAATCATGTCACTAATTCACAATGCTATCACATTTATTGCCACAATCCATAAGAAACATCAAGAGACAACACTAACAACAATAACATAATTAGTTAGTGTCCAATAAATGAGGTTTCATCTCTTAATTTACACTCAATAAGTTACCATTTTTCTTGGTCATCTCAAATTCAAATGTCATGTTCCTATGGCTAATACATATGTCATAATAGGAAATTCATATGCAACAGATCCGATTTTAAACAAATATTTATAACACATGTGTACACAATTTATCAAGTAATCGCAACCATGTATAGTCGCTTAAATATTTCTCCCCCCACAAGGGTCTTTTCACAAGATCCTGTAAGTTCTCAATTATTCAACATATCAAGTGTTCGCAACCATGCATAGTCGCTTAAATAGTTATCCCTCCCCCCAGCAAGGGTCCTTTTCACAAGATCCTACAAGATCTTAATACATCACAATATGATATGTCATGCATGCCAAGAAATGCAAGAATGCATATGCTAGCCTCAGCTTCACAAGAATCTCACACCTTCTCGCTGGGTACATATTAAGCTTAACATTACAGTTAGTGGCATACAACAAATCATAATACTCTCCAAGGCATACAATTTATCATAAAATTCTCTAAGGCATCAATTCACATCGTTCACAATATAATAGCTAAGGACTCACATCCATATTAAATCACACGTGGAAATCAAGAAGGCATATCAAACAATATATTCCAAATGTATATTAACATCAAATATACCAATCCAATATCTAATCCATCAATAAGATTCAATCTCATTTAATTTCACACATAAGAGGTAGTATGTCCATTCAAGGTAAACATGTAAGTATTCACCAACATATATATTATCATCAAACATTGTGCATGCATTTAGAAAATATACTTTTATCCTACCTCAGGAGAAGTAATCCAAGCGATTAGACGGTCCTGCCTCACCGTTCAAAATTGATCCTACATTTAATACATACATAATGCAATCAATCTTCCATTCAAACATCATTCTCAATTCTTGTTATACAAATAAATATATATACATGATTCTCATCATATTGTAAATATTTTATAGGCTTTATTTTCTTATTTTATTAGGTTTCAGAAATTCCTTCCCATTAACCAAAATTCTCTATAGTTAAATAGCTACAACACAAACTCCCAAGTCACCAACACACACCAAACTCCTTACCCATCATCCTTAATGGGTTTCAATGTCTCAAACATATTATACCAATTCCATTCATGCCAACACTACTAAATACCACTTCTATCAATTGTACCAACTTAGTATCTTATTACATTTTCTTTATTTCTCAAATTTCCAACAACAATAATTAATACCCATCATTTCAAAATTCATTTCCATATACAAAATTACTTCTATGGCAAATAAATCCCAAATTTTTTAAGTTTTGCCAAAAACCCCAAATTCCACATTCTAGGGTTTTTACTTAAATTGCCAAACATTAATTCCAATAATTTTTCTTGCATCATTTCAAGCATTCTTAAGCCAACAATACCATATCTCAATCATCAACAACCAATCAACAAATCTCAATGGTCTCCTAACCTAGGATTTGGGTTCCACGTGTATTTTCTCATCATAATAACACGTAATTCTCCATTATCCAGCTCTAACAACCTTAAACCACCAATTAAATGCCACTAGGAAGAATGAATTCTTACCTCAAATCCAAGCCCCAATGAAAAATGAAAAACAAGAAGGAAAGATGAAGAGAAGATTGAAGATATACTCCAATGTGCCTTTTTTGCCTCACAAATCAAGTGTTTAATGAAACTTTAAGTGAAAATGGCCATGGAGAAGAGGTGGGCAGTTTTAATCTTAAAGAGTGGGAGGAAGAAGATGAAAATGCAATAGAATGGTGAGGAGAAAGAACCCATCGAAATTGAAGACAGGATAGAGAAAAAGATGCCAAAATTAGTCCTTGACCAATGGTCCAAAGGATGCACAACACCATTGTCCAATGGCTTACAAAACCCAATTATCCAATGGGCTAAAGAAAGTGTAAGGAGAGAGGAAAAATGTCAGGGTCCAATAGAGAAGAAGAATAGGGAATTTTCATTTTTCTTTATTTCCATTTTGTTCGTATTTTCATCGTTTATTAACATACGTCGCATCTGAATAATTATCTCCTCAACACCAAGAATTGTTTTGAACATACCACCATAACCACAATAATTCCTCGTTATTCTAGACCCATCAAATGCCTAAATTTATTTAATAGGTCCTCACCTTTCATTAAATTATCTTATTTCAATAAATTTTAATTTACCAATAAATCTCAATTAATACATAATTAATTTTCCTATGCGTTTTGGACATCAAATAATTAATTATCATTATCTAATAATTCATTTTCTAGATTTTTAGGATGTCACACATGATTAAGATTAATTGTCCCATCATTGACGTAACCCACGATACGCGTAATGCTGCGTTTGGAAAGGTAAATAAATGAGCAATAGTTACGAATGTGAATGGAACAAGCAGAAAAATTTTCTAAGTTAAAATGTTCCTCTTACTCATGCCTATAACCGGTGTCTCAATAGAAGTCATAGCTTATTAGAGTAACTGACATGGTTACTCTAACAAGCTAGGGGGCAAATGACCTAGTCCTAATACCGGCCTATAGGTAATATGGTAATTTGACCATAATCTATTTTCAGGACCAGTATCCCATATAGTTTGGTGTCACAACCCCGATATTCTAGTATCACACCCAAGATCCCTGAACTGACTCCGGAATGAGCCATTCTCTCAACACCAGAAAATCAGAGTTGACCTATGCATCACCCTGTTAAACAAGTAATCTACAAAGTGATAAATTGGTAGGTAAAGCTATTTGGAAATGTCTTTTTTATGTGTCAGCCTTTCTGCAAAGGATCAGAATCGTACTGACACAGTGTACGGGAAACTTCATGAGCAAGAAAGCTCTTTCGCTACGTTCAAGTATAAATACCTATGCATGAACATAATTAAAGACATAAAGTTTTGATAATGACAAAAGATAATAAGCTCCAAATGGAATAAATCATGAAGGCCAAGAATAGAAAAAAATAGACTAACAATGAGACAAGACCTACTAGTCAAGAAATAAAGTGTCAAAGCTCTGAAGGTCTTAGAAATTATGTAAGGTTTTAATTAAGTATAAGCATGGCCTTAAATCTCAATTAAAACCTTCAAAATATGTAAGTTTGAAATGAAATGTTTTTTAAAGTTCAAACAACATGTAATCGATCATTTTGATGTAATCGATTATACATTAATACATTGCAAACGGTTTGATTTTAAATGAAATATTTAAAATTTAAATTAATGTAATCGATTACCACAAACCAACACGATACTTTCTAGTGTGCTTTGTCTTCAATCACACACTTCTCGAGAAGTTCCCAGCAGGTCACCCATCCCAAAATTTCTCTAAGTTAAGCACGCACCTTAGAGTCCTTAAGTGATGAGCTACTAAAAAGCAAATGCATTTATTGGTATAGGTAATACGAGTTAATTCCTTTAAGCTATCCTTGACTATATAGTCTCATACCTATATAGTCTTTGGATCCCTCTCATTCTAATATGTATTCGGTTCATTCATATGTCCCTCCCACTAGAAACCTATCAGGAGTCGCTCCTTGTCCGTGTTTATACACCGACAATCATTTCCCTCCCTCAACAACAACCCAGATGTCATATGCCCACCAACGTTTTCCTAGTTTGTCCTCGAACCACACCATACTAGGAGAGACCATGCTCTAATGCCAAGAACATCATAACCTCTGCCTTAGGAATAAGTTAATTTTTTAGAATATCAAACTACAAGAGCGCAAAAGAAATATAGGACACCTTAAAAGTCACACATATTCACACTAGTGGAGTGAAGAAATCAAGAATCAATACCCTAACACAAGAATACGAATTATTTAGGATGAATAACAATGAAAAGGATCCAAGACATGCAAAAAAGATTTACTCATATTGTTAATCACCTTGCATCTCTTGGAAAAGTCTTCTCAAATAAAGATTTAATTAACAAAGTTCTAAGATACTTAAACAAACAATGACAGCCAAAGGTAACAACTATTGCAAAATCTAGAGATCTAGTAAGCATGTCCCTTGCCACCTTGTTCGAAAAACTTTAAGAACATGAGCTTGAATTATCAAGGTTAAATCAATATGAGGAAAGCGACACAAAAAGAAGTAAAATATTGGTCTCAAAGCATCATCATCAACCATTAAAGAAATTGATAAAGAATGATGATGAACAGGAAGGTATGAACAAACTAATGATGTATGTGATTAGCCTAGACATATGAAATCAAAATGTCCAATCTACACTAGAAAGAAGTATGAAAAGAAACTTTTCAAAAATAAAAAAGAAAGAAGAACCTACATTGCATAGGATGAAAATGACATAAGCTCATCAGATGAATCCGTACATGAGCAAACCAAACTTTGTTTCATGGCTAAAGACTACAAAAGCAACAACGAGGTAAGTCTCACTAATCATGAATCCTTACCTACGTTTGATGAATTACAAGATGCATTCAATGAGTTACATGAAGAATCTATTAGACTAGCAAAACTAGTGACATTATCTAAGAAAACCATCACAAATCTAGAAGAAGAAAATTCGAAGTTAAAATTAGAATTAGAAGAAATTTAAAAGGAAAACTTAGAAATTAGCACAAATTCAAAATGTCTCTTTTGCCAAAACTTTGAAAAAGAAATAAGTGAATTAAAGAGTGCTCTATCAAACTTCACTTTTAGGAAAAACAATTTAGATATTCTTTTAGGAAAACAAATATGTATATATAACTCTAAAAAACAACAAAAATCATATAAAAATTTCTTTGTGTCATCAAGCAAATCAAGTTCACCATTCTTTACATGCGATTATTATGGAAGAAATAACCATAGTATATTAAATTGTCATATTAGAGAGAATGGTATTATAAGTACAAAAATGGTTTGGGTTCTGTTAACCCGGCGATAGTGTCTGAACCGTTCGTTTCTACCACCGGGTTGTTAATTGGCAAGCGCACCAATCGTTTGTAGTTTTCAAAATTTAGATATCGTTCCACTAGGATTGAAAGTCCAATAACAACAGTAATTTTCTATTCACTATGGTAAATATGAAGAAAGTTATGGACAAAAGAATGATTTATATACAATTTATACAATATTCACAAGATAGCATGGTTGAGTTGTTCATGAGATAAAAAGAAAATAAAAATCTATCTAAAAAGTTGAGTTGTAATCTAGAATAGGTAAGATACTTGAGATAAACACAGATAAACAAATTATGTTGGAAATTAGATCCCTAATCTAGAATAACAATGAGGAACTCAAGACATGCATATTTAATCATCAAGTTTCATGTCATTGCAGCTTAAAATCATTATAACCGATCCCTCGTGATATAAATTCTAAGAATTCACCGTAAAATCCGATCCCTCGTGAGCTTTCTCAGTAAAAACTTGCATTAAGACCTGGCCTTATGGCAACAATGGTTAACAACCCCTATAGAATTGAGATACCAAGGGTATTCCAACTTTTACTTTCGTCAAAACAAGTTTCGATACGGCATGAATAATCATTCTCCCGTTTGACATTCATACTAATAAAACAAGTTTCAATACACATGAAAATCATTCTCCCGTTTGACGTTCATATTAATAAAAGGTTGAAATACTAACATGGACTTGAATCATAAACATGCAGAGGTCGAATTCACAACATTATACTCAATAGATTAGTTCACCAATTCCAACATAAACAAATTAGTTACACATGGTGAAAGTAAAGACAACACTTACAGAGTTTGACATTACGAAGATGATGGAAACTTCACGATACAACGATCACAATACACCAAAACACACTTAAGTATCTAGAAAACTATTCTAGAACTACAACTCACAAAAGAAGTACTCAAAGTCGAGCACAAAGAGAGAAAAGAAGAGAAGTAAATGAGAATGGGATATATTGAATGGTGTTGGATGGCCCTATTTATAGGGCTGAGCAAGGGTGCTGATGCTACGCGTCAGGCCTCTGACTCAGCTTCCATTAAACAGCTGATAATGGCCACTTCAAATTATTAAATTTGATCATGCCTGGCCACTTGGACGTGTTTCCACTGTATTTTGGCCATTTGTGCTTAGTGGGGTGGCCCTTGGTGCTGAGTGAAGTACCCATTATTGGGTCCAAGTGGAGTGGTTGGCCAAGTTAGAGTTGGAGTCCACGCAGCACTGACGCTACGCGTGGCTGTGACGCGTAGCGTCAGCATCAAAATTCAGAGTCTACTCTACGCGTGGGATTGATGCTACGCGTCAGATCCTCCAGTATAATTTCCTCTTGAATTCTTTACTTTCTCACTACAAAACTAGAGAAAATTGATCAAGGGCAGATTATTTCCAACAAATCCATTTATTGAATTAAAACCTAATTTTCTAACAAATTAACTAAATTTTTATTATTTTTATGAAATTTTTATTAAAAGATTTATTGTAAATTTGAGGACTAACAAATACCCCCAACTTGAGACATTGCTCGTCCTCGAGCAAGAGAGAAAAATAAAAAAAATAAAAATTTAAAATCAAATTTTTGAGTTAGTCCGAGAATTTACCACAAAAAGTAATTACACAATTTACCATTTTGAAATAATCAATTATAGACATCTAATATAACAAAGGTTTAATGATAAAATTCTTTACAATATTTTATTAACATAACAAGCATAATTTCAGGCTTACCTCTCCAAGTGTTTATCTCAATGCAATTGGTAACCTGTTTCACTCAATCAATCATAAAATCAAACGAATTTAATTTTAATTTTCATCTAATCAATGGTTGGTTATACAGAGTTAATTCAGAAATCACAAGGTCTTTTCATGGGTTGTAATGAGGCTTGGCTTACAAGAATTAATGGTTTTTCTTGGAATTCAAAAACCTGAAATCATAAAAGAGCATTTTATAATTCTTAGGCTTTCTCTTGGCCCAAACTTCTCATTTTCTTTTATTGGTGAAAAATAAATACCCCCAACTTGATTCTTTTCACTATTTTTGACTTTTCTTTTTCATACTTTATTTTCTTTTGAAAAGAATCAAGTTGCTTATTTTCACTCCCCATTTTTGTAAGAACATTTATTTCGAATGCTCTTTTAATCAATCAAGTATAGGGAATGGTTAAAACAAATTTCGGTTTTAAGGGTACCAAAGAATTTATTTTAGGCTCAAATTGGCTTTCAAAGGATAAAATAATTTTTACCAAGGTAAGCTGTTTGGCCCAAGGTTTCTTTTCACCAATAAATGTGCCTTGATCATTTTCTTGAATTCTCTGTACAATAACACAAATCAAAGATTAAAGCAAAATCAATTCGAATAAAGTTATGTCGATTAAACCCTTAAGTGTTTAACAAGATCTCTCAACTCACCGGGTTTTTTGAAATTTGCTTGATAGTTAATAAACTTATTATAATTAAATTTATCAAAATTCCTAAGTTATAAAAGAATTAATAATTGATTTTACAAAATTGGTTTTATTATGTAAAAATGTTAAGTGAATAAATTAACTTTCTAACAAAAATTTGATTATTTATTGAAAAATTTATTATTGGATTTTTCATGCAAAAACATAATTACGCAAGATTAAACAAACCACATAATAAAAGACAAAATATAATATAATCCAAAATAATATCAATGTAAACAAGGAACTAACAATAAAAATGTATGTAAAAAGGTGCAAAAGATAACACCATCAATCCTCCATCTGGTCATCATCCTCCTCCTCCTCATCAGCATCACCATCAGTATCATCCTGTGCTCCAGAAGGTCCACCAGTCTCAGGGTAGGTAGATAAATCGCTGGGCCAAGCTACATATGCTGCAAACTCAGCCGGGGTGACATATGGTGCTCCCTCTCCCTGTAACCTGTACTGATAAAATTCATCATGAAGATGAATATATGCTCTATGAGTAGCAGCCATCATCTGCATCATATGCTGATGCTCAAGTGAAATCCGGGCAAATCCCTGTGTGACAGCATCAGTAGATGAAGGCTGAACTGGTGGTCTCTTCCTCCTAGGTCTGGGCTGAGCCTCCTGTTCTAGAGGTGGAAGCTCGCACTGCTGCACAAAATAGTCTCTGTTCACTAGAACTTTAGGGACTCTCCCTGAAGAACTAGTGAACTCTGGTGAAGGTACAATGACTCCCTGCCTCCTCAGTAAGGCAGATATGATGAGAGGAAATAGAATGGGGTGGTTCACTTTATACCAAAGGGCATAAAAGTGAATCTGCTCAGATATAAGCTCGGCGATGTCGATGGTATGGCCCTGAAGAATAGAAAAGAGAAGGCAACAACGTTCAACTGGAAGAGATGAGAGGTGGGTGATAAGAGTGATGTTATAAAGCATGAGGTGGGACCATGCCTGGGCTAGAGGGGTCAGTTGGGTCTTTAGGAGGTTAGATGGACTCCTTCCAACCTTACTTAGGTTGAAAAAGATTCTATCTTTGCTCAAGAAATAAGCAACCTCCTCGAGGGAGTATCCTAACTCTCCCTCAGTAGCAACCTTGTTTCTGTTTTTCCTTCTAGAAACAAGTATCATCCTCGGGAGTAGGCTCCCAAGGATTACCCAATAGGGTACTGATAGTGTCTTGGTCATATGTAATATGCCGGCCCCTCACCCAACTCGTCCGCTGCTGTCCTATGCTCGGTGCGTCCTGGCGAGTCCTGAAGGCATTTGTATAAAACTCCATCACTAAGATGGGATCCCCCTCAGTCGGTAGAGAAAACAGGGGTCCCCATCTCCTCCTCTGAATTTCATCCTGCAGCTCAGGATAGTCTCCAGCACTGAGATCCAATACTCTCTCCCACATCAGCTTTTGGCCCTTAATCTGATGAAAGCGGGCCCATTTTGCGTCAGTACGAAATCTTATAGGATCCCTCGGTCCTAACACCTCCTATCCCTGAAGATCAGGATCCTCAGAAGTAGTATCAGTGTCAGTGGCCCTTCTTTGTCTTTTAGAAGGACCAGTGGTAGGGATGGATTTCTTCGGAGCCATCTACAAAAAGTAAAAATTTTAAAATTAAACACACATTAAATTAAAAGTAAATCACACATTACAATCATATACAATCAACCAAATATTTACACAAAATTTAAAACACAAATATTTTTGGTTTTTTTAAGGATAAAAATTTATACAAAATAGACATGTAATTCACAAAATTCAAAACAACATATTTTTGTATTTTTGTGATTTATAAAGAAAGTTAATATGCATATTTTTGGATTTTTAACAATAAAACAAAAATTCACACAAAATAATATGCATCAACAAAATATTTTTTTTAATTTTTATAAATGCAAGAAAGTATAACAAATGCTAAATAAGATAATTTATTAATTTTAAAAGAAAACAACAAACAAACTTTAAAAATAGGCATACTGGACTGATTTATTAAAAACAAAAAATAAATATATACATGAAACAGTAAACATCACTCAATATTTAACAAAATTAAAAACAGAGGCTGACGCTACGCGTGGGTGGGATGCTACGCGTCAGCCTGTTCTGCCCACGCTACGCGTCGATGGGACGCTACGCGTGGGATTGCAGTTCATACTCACGCTACGCATCAGTGGGACGCTACGCGTGAGTTTACGCAGAAGAGAAACAAAAATAGGGGTTGCTCCTTTCCAAACCACATTCAATTCAATCAGCAAGCAATTTCCAATGGTCATCTAATTCTAACCCTAACCACATGCAATTCTAAGATTTGAAAATTAAAATCAAACTAAAGAGAAAGGATTAGAAAACTTACTTGTGATCCCTTGAGCAAATATGAGAAGGTTTGGAAGTGTTGAGAGAAAAAGAGGGTTTCAAAATTTTTTGGGTCTTGAAAACTAAAGTGAGGCAGAGAGGAGGTTTTAGGTTTTAAAACCTAAGATGGGCCTCTCTGGTTCAGTTTTAGAAACTGAACGTGGGCTCTGACGCTACGCGTGGTTGGGACGCTACGCCTCATGTTGAAAATTCAGAGTCCACGCTACGCGTCACAGTGGCGCTACGCGTGGGCTTCTATTTTTGGTTTTTCAAAATTTTGATTTTCAAAAACCTTTTCTTTTGAGTTTTAAACCCCTTTTCTTTTTAAAAACATAATTCTAAAAATTTTTGTTTTGTTTTGTTTTTTTATGTTAAAAATAATTGAAAATAACAAGAAAAGAATGGGTTGCCTCCCATTGAGCGCTAGATTTAATGTCTCCAGCCAGACATTACCTCTAATTAATCAGGTGGTCTCCCAATATTCGTTGAGGAATCACCTGTCTTTTTTCTTCCTCCTTCTTCTTCTCCGATGCTTGATTACTTATCTTTCATCATTCAAAGCATCGGTTAATTTAAAACAATTTAATTGATTGAGAAGAGATATACCTGGTTCGGTTGAAGGGTAAACTTTATCATTCGTCCTAAGATGTTCATGAGCACTGAAGTTTACCTCTTCTTCATAAACTTTGACTGCAACCATACTTTGATCAACATCTACTCTTATCTTTGCAGTCTTCATGAAAGGTCTTCCTAGGATCAGGGGGATCTCAGTATCCTCCTTCATATCCAGTACCACAAAGTCAACCCTGAAGTGGTACTTATCAACCTTTACCAATACATCTTCCACAATCCCAAAAGGCTTCTTGACAGAGCGATCCGCAAACTGTAAGTTCGTCTTCGCTTCTTTTAACTCATATTCACCAATACGCTTTATTAAATCTAGGGGCATCAGATTGATATTTTCCCCTAAATCTAACAAAGCATTCCTGATGTTGATATTTCCAATGGTTACAGGAATGGTGAAACTCCCCGGATCTTTACATTTTTCCGGAGTTATGATGGTAGTACAGTTTGTTTCTTGCTCTTCATTTATTGGTTCTTGCATATTTTTTCTTTTTCATTTTTTTTCTATTTTTTTACTTTCTTTTTCTTCTTCTTCTTTCTTTTTCTCATTCTTTTCTTTACAATCAATTTTTACAACATTAGAAGAAACAACATTACATTGTTCCCTTGGGTTTTGAGTGTTTGCAGTAAACCCAAAACTTTTCAATTTAGCTATTTCCTTTGCAAGCTGACCCATTTGTATATCCGATGCTTTCTGGGCAGCTTCATTTGTCTCCATAAACTGTAATAGCTATTGAATAGATTCCTCTATCCTTGCCAATCTTGCATTGTCAGTTTGTTGTTGCTTAAACTGATTGTTAGGAGGTCGGTTGGAAGGTCCAGCATCCTGTCTCCAGCTAATATTCTGATTTTGCCGACCTTGCAGGTAATTGTTAGGAAAAGAATTTCCATGATTGAAAGGAAAATTACCCAAGGGTGCTCTTTGATGGTTCATAAAATTGGTTTGCTCTTGCTTATTTCCACAGTAACCACATGGTTGTTCTCCCATGCAGTGCATACATTGTTTAAGTTGAGTAGGGGGTGGTGATGTTACTTGATCAATTTGGAGTTTCTCCAATTGCTTGCTCACAACTTCAATTTGTTGGGTCAGCAATTTTTGCTGAGCCAATACTGCATCATTCACTCCCAATTCGAGTATTCCTGGCTTCCTCTGTACATTACCTCTTTCATGTTTTGCTTGGCGGTCACTGATAGACATTGATTCTAATATTTCAATTGCTTCCTCTACAGTTTTGTTCATTAAAGAACCACCTGCACAAGCATCTAACATCATCTTGAACTGAGGTAATAAACCATGGTAAACGATCCTTACCTTTTCGGCATCATCCAGGTTATGATTTGGACATTTTCTCAAGAGTGCCTTGAATCGTTCCCATGTTTCCCCTAATGATTCATCATTATTTTGAGAAAAAGAATGTATGGCTGTCATGGCTTCAAAATATTTTGAAGGAGAATAAAATCTTTCCAAAAATTTTCTTTCAACATCAGACCAGTTTGCAAAACTACCCGGTGGGCAAGATTTAAACCATTCTTTAGCTTTACCAATCAATGAAAAAGGAAATAACCTCATATAAACAGATTCTTCTTGATTGGGTTCAAAACTAATTGTGCTACATAACTCATAAAAAATAGTTAAATGTTCATATGGTTCTTCATGATTTAAGCCAGCAAATTGATTATTTTGAATAATATTTAAAGTAGCAGGTTTAATCTCCACTGGTACAACAGGTCCTTGAAACATTCCCGAAACTCAGGGTGGACCATTAATAGCAGCAAACTGTCCCAAAGTTCTCCTTTCAGCAGCCATATTTGAATTTTCAAAAGTTTTAGAAGTAGAAGAAGATTTAGTTTGTGTTTTAGATTTCAAAGATTTGATTTTCTTTACAAACCTTTCTATCTCAGGATCAAAATAAATTTTACCTACAATAGATCGGGTTTGCATACACAAACTAAACAAAGAAAGTTAGTGTAACAATAAATAAAAAAAAATTAACTAAGAAAAAAAAATTTACCACGGTAATTAAAAATTTACTGTTTTACTGAAACAATTCAATCCCCGGCGACGGCGCCAGAAAACTTGTTAACCCGGCGATAGCGTCTGAACCGTTCGTTTCTACCACCGGGTTGTTAATTGGCAAGCGCACCAATCGTTTATAGTTTTCAAAATGTAGATATCGTTCCACTGGGATTGAAAGTCCAATAACAACAGTAATTTTCTATTCACTATGGTAAATATGAAGAAAGTTATGGACAAAAGAATGATTTATATACAATTTATACAATATTCACAAGATAGCATGGTTGAGTTATTCATGAGATAAAAAGAAAATAAAAATCTATCTAAAAAGTTGAGTTGCAATCTAGAATAGGTAAGATACTTGAAATAAACACAGATAAACAAATTATGTTGGAAATTGGATCCCTAATCTAGAATAACAATGAGGAACTCAAGACATGCATATTTAATCATCAAGTTTCATGTCATTGCAGCTTAAAATCATTATAACTGATCCCTCGTGATATAAATTCTAAGAATTCACCGTAAAGTCCGATCCCTCGTGAGCTTTCTCAGTAAAAACTTGTATTAAGACCTGGCCTTATGGCAACAATGGTTAACAACCCCTATAGAATTGAGATACCAAGGGTATTCCAACTTTTACTTTCGTCAAAACAAGTTTCAATACGACATGAATAATCATTCTCCCGTTTGACATTCATACTAATAAAACAAGTTTCAATACACATGAAAATCATTCTCCTGTTTGACGTTCATATTAATAAAAGGTTGAAATACTAACATGGACTTGAATCATAAACATGCAGAGGTCGAATTCACAACATTATACTCAATAGATTAGTTCACCAATTCCAACATAAACAAATTAGTTACACATGGTGAAAGTAAGACAACACTTACAGAGTTTGACATTACGAAGATGATGGAAACTTCACGATACAACGATCACAATACACCAAAACACACTCAAGTATCTAGAAAACTATTCTAGAACTACAACTCACAAAAGAAGTACTCAAAGTCGAGCACAAAGAGAGAAAAGAAGAGAAGTGAATGAGAATGGGATATATTGAATGGTGTTGGATGGCCCTATTTATAGGGCTGAGCAAGGGTGTTGACGCTACGCGTTAGTGTGACGCTACGCGTCAGGCCTCTGACTCAGCTTCCATTAAACAACTGATAATGGCCACTTCAAATTATTAAATTTGATCATGCCTGGCCACTTGGACGTGTTTCCACTGTATTTTGGCCATTTGTGCTTAGTGGGGTGGCCCTTGGTGCTGAGTGGAGTACCCATTATTGGGTCCAAGTGGAGTGGTTGGCCAAGTTGGAGTTGGAGTCCACAGAGCACTGACGCTACGCGTGGCTGTGACGCATAGCGTCAGCATCAAAATTCAGAGTCCACGCTACGCGTGGGATTGATGTTACGCGTCAGATCCTCCAGTATAATTTCCTCTTGAATTCTTTACTTTCTCACTGCAAAACTAGAGAAAATTGATCAATGGCAGATTATTTCCAACAACATCCATTTATTGAATTAAAACCTAATTTTCTAACAAATTAACCAAATTTTTATTATTTTTATGAAATTTTTATTAAAAGATTTATTGTAAATTTGAGGACTAACAGGTTCCAAAGAATATATTATCTACAAGTAATCCCCCAGGACCCAAGCAAATTTAGGTACCAAAATCCAAAGTAGAATTCAAATTTTGAAAAATTAACATGAAACCTTATGTCCTTTCATTTGAAATAACTAACTTCCCATGTCTCTCAAAGTCAAACTGAAAATGCACTCTTTCAAACTTCATTCAAAATTTAAAATTTAATATTTAAAATTCTTTCTAGATTATAATCTTTTTAATTCACATTTAATTTTTTCAATTTAATTTAATTAAAAGAATCAAAACATAAATCATTTGTTCTTGCATTGCCATAAATCATAACAAGTGGTATCACATCTTCTCTTCATAGATTCATGATTTTAATTCATTAGCAAATGACATCAATAGTATCACAACAACAAGTAGCATCATAATACAATTTTGTATATTTTTCATAATCTAATTGTTATCTTCCATTTTTCTTCACATGTTTCAATGTTGTTAATCTAATTGATTTCTATCTAAATGTTCCTTTTATCTTATAACAACTTGTGGCTCAACATATGGTATCAAATAAGTTTTGACTAACAAATAGTAATGACAAATTCTTTGCTTAGACTAATGCTTTTACTAGTTCATCAAGCGTTATTCTCTATTCAAATTATTTGTTCTAACAAAAGTTCACAATTAATGATTCTGACTAACAAGTGATTCAACAAGTAAACTAACAAGTTGATATCCCATGAGTGATATCAAGATTTCTTTAATTAATGTTTTCATTTGTATAACAAGTGGTATTACATCATATCACATTATGGACCATCATTTCAAGTCATTGTCATGTACAACTTTCATTACATTTGACAATCATTAAGGGGGAGAAAATATTAGATAACATATTAATTATTTTTGCTATAGTCCTTTTCTGTTTTTTTATCTCCACATAATAAATGGTACCATAGTCTTATCTATAACATTATTTTATAATGACAAAAAAGGGGAGAAAACTCATGAGTTCTACTCCCACAACTAGAAAGGGGGAGAACACATATATGTTTGTATTATTTGTATTCATTTGTGTTTGTTGTCATTTTTCTTCTTAGGTTTTGTCATCACCAAAAAGGGAGAGAATGAAGACACAAAGTTTTGATAATGACAAAAAACAATAAGCTCCAAAAGGAATCAATCGTGAAGGTCTGGAATAGAAAAAATGGACTAACAATGAGACAAGATCTACAAGTCAAAAAATAAAGTGTCAAAGCTCAGAAGGTCTTAAAAATTATGTAAGGTTTTAATCAAGTATAAGCATCACCTTAAATCTCAATTAAAATCTTCAAAACATGCAAGTTTAAAGTGAAATGTTTTTTAAAGTTCAAACAACATGTAATTGATTACCATTTTGATGTAATCGATTACACACTGATACGTTGCAAACAATTTGAATTTTATATGAAATATTTAAACTTTGAATTAATGTAATCAATACCACTTTTGTGTAATTGATTACCACAACATCAGAATAAATAAAACGATACATCTCTTCATGGTTTCTTACATGGAAAGTCATGTTCTTTCATCCAAACTTTTGAATGAACACATCCATTTGAAAAAGCATCTTTACAACATCAAAAGGCATCTTTTCATCAATCAAATGCATCTCTTCATCCCCTATAAATAGAGTGAACATCAACCACACTAAATATGGATTTTTGGAAAAACATTTAATCATTTTTTATAATTCGAATTGAGAAACACTATATGATGATCTAAGGTCATTTTATTACTTGAGTATTACCATTAGAAAGCTTCAAGTTGTATTATCCCCTTTAAAAGAGAGTTTTACATTTGTGTACTTTTATTATTAACTCTACTTGTAGGAAAGACATTCCACATTGGTTTTGTAACTTGGATAAGGTATCCCAAGGGTCTAAGACTAGGGTGAGACATCTTTAGGGACAAACTCAAGAGTGAGACATCTCTTGCAAAGTTTAAGACTCAACATAAAGGGTGAGGGATCCCAGCGTGTTGGAATTCTTGGTTGTTGTAACTTGTGAACAGTTATAGTGGAACTCTCAAAGGTTGATTGAGAAAACTGGATGTAGGCAATAAAAACCAAGTTTGCATTCTCTTATCTTTTATCTATGCATATCTTATTACACTTAATTTAAATTAATTATCATTGCATATTGTTTCACTTCCGCTTTGAATCCTTGATTATTGTTTTATAAGTTCTAGTAAGAGATAATCATTGTCCGATAAGTTTTAACAACTCAATTCACCCTCATCTTGAGTTATTAGAAGCCACTTGGGTAATAGTAACAAAGGTAGATCATTTTCTCCATAACTGATGCTTGAGCTCTTATATTCCATTGAATATTCGATGACTTGAGCATCAGAGTATCCTTGCAGGTAACACCTCTTTCGCCCTACAATGCATAAAGCTTGTGATTTGGTATGAGAAATTACTTCAAAACCTTTATTTCACCACTAGAGTAGTGGATATAATACCAGAATCCCAATGTAAACTCTAAACTCATAATTATTATTAAGAATTGTCTTAAGACCAACCCTTACACCCCGACCTACACCAGTTCAATATTTAAACCTTTCACAACTAGATCTATCTTAGTAAACATTTCTTTTATATATATTGTAGAATCATCCTTAATTTAATGTGAGAGGTTCAGACTTTTGAATCACGGTTTTTTAAAGAGGTTTTATTAAAATGCCAACCGTGATCCAATACTTAGTCTTATAATTATGTTTCGAGAAACACTAATTAAAGAAAAAGGACAAGAATATCGCTAATAATAATAAAAATAAAATATATTATAAGTAGGTTTAATTGATTGTATGATTTAAAATATATTATAAGTAGGTTTGGTTGATTGTATGATTTAAAATATCTTGTATTTAATGTAAAAGTAAATCTTTTATAAAATTATTTAATTTCATTTTATAGATAATTTTTAGTTGCTTTGCTTATATTCTTTCATAAAGGGTCGTTTGCTATTCGGAATGGTTTAAAATTTTTGAAAATCGTGTTTCTAAAAATCAATCTAAAAGTAAATCTTTTATAAGATTATTTAATTTAATTTTATAGATAACTTCTAGCTGCTTTGCGTAGATTCTTTTATAAAGGATCCTTTGATATTTGAAATGGTTTAAAGTTAGCGGAGATCATGTTTCTAAAAATCAATGTCCCAGAAATCATAGTTACTAAAAATATTATAACGTGTTTGATATATTTAAAAGTTTTTTGAGTATAATTACAATATTCCCTCTTGTTTGAAAAATTAAGATTTTTACCTTTTATTTGATTGTTTTGTAAAGAAGCTTTATAATATATAACTTAAATAACTTTTTTAGAAATCTAAGACTATATTTATGTACAGAAAATTATTTAATTTTTAAAAAAAATTCTGTTTTTTTTTTCAAAATTTTCATTTTCTAACATAATTAGAAAAATTCTTGAAAAATTTTTCTACTTTCAGTTTTCTTAAAAAACTTCTTTAAAATCTTCTCTGTTTTTCTTAAAAAAATAGAAAACCTGGTTTTCAGTAATAAGTTTTCTTTGAATATTTTCTAAAACAAATATTTTTTCTATTTTTTCTACTTTTTCAAAAATAGTTTTTCATTTTTCTTAGAAAACTTACAAACTAAATACGACCTTAGTTTTTTAAGAATGTTAAAAAAATATATTTAATAATATTAATTTTACATGACATGGATTAAAAAATTACCTCTAACCAATCTCACTTGAAAAATCAAGCTGAGTCAAAAAAACCTCACATGAAAACTTGTTCAAACACATTTTCTTCTTTTTTATTTTTTCAACAGCCCATTTTTATCTTGTAGTCCAGCTACAATTCACGTGACACAAACATAGATTCAGGAAAACAAACTTAATTAAAATGTTGCATCCTAAAATAGAAAAGATATAAGCCAACAAAATTTTGCATATCCGAAGAGTAACCTTTTTCATACTTTTTTGTACATGTAACCTTTTCACATTGACCTTGACGGGGAAAAATTCTATACCTCACATTTTTCTGCTGTCTTAACTCATATGAGCACCTCGATAGTCTATACAACCCTATGTACACCAATATATAAGAGAATGAATGGCATAATCACAAAACCTGAATGTAGAATAACGGCAAACTCAGATACTAAGAATGGAAATAGAAACCGATGCAATGTGACTTTTGTTAATTCTTTTGAATCGCCAACTATGAACATGGGACATGGGACTTGGATTTTGTTCACAAAATACACTCGCTAATGGCTAGTCCGGTTTGCCAGTTGCTCATATGGATCAATCCAACATTTGTCCTTTTTTGCAGCATCTTTCCATCTTTTCCCAAAAATTTGCATTTCAATGTATGACTGCATCCTAACCTGCATGTAGTACATTACTTTGTTGAATAAGAAAAAAGCAATAACTGGAACTAAAGGCGTATAAATCTGCATTATCCTCTCAAACATACTTACTTTAGCTCTAGCATTATATCCATGGGAATCCGCTGGTGCCTGCAACCAAAAGGACAAAACCCTTGTGAATATTTAGACAGTAGGTTAAATTTTTCAATTATATTTAGCTGCATGAAAAAACAAATGAGATTTAATTCCCAGCATTTAAAGTTGATATGTTGTAAACTTGAACTAAAAAAATGATTACTACTGGCATACCAAATCCTTAACAAGGGGGAGCTTTATAAAATTATGCTTAAATTTAAACAAGGTAGAAACTGTGCAACTGTTATCTTCAAGTTACACTACATCTAGAAATGAAAATCACTTGCCTCATTGCCATTTGAGCCCCCAAGTGTAGGCAGACCCAGATGAACTATGTACTCAGAATCAACCACCCCAACATTTGTCATTCGATCACCCTGAAATATTGTTAAGAGAATAATACTACCACACTGGAAGGATTTGGTATGAAATGAATAGCTGTTGTGGTGTAAGCAAGTTACCTGTGCACAATAGCCAAGCTTCCTATCCAGGCCCCAGGCATGGATTAAGTCATTCTGTAGATAGAAATATGATTAGAAGATGATCACAAACAAAAGAAACCTTGCAGAAATGGAAGAATGGACAGGCCCTACTTAACAAAATCGCAATTAATTAGAGTAAACACATTACTTAATCCCTCACTTTGTTACGATTGGGTTAATAGATATCTCACTTTTTAAAAATTCACGAGTGGTCCTTCACATAGGACTTCCGTTTGGTTAATAGATCCTTGACATTAACTTCCTCGTAGAACAGTTAACTTTTATTTACATATATCACATAAATTTGACACGTGTTATGTTATTAGAATTGTCAGCTAAATATCATTTAATATGTGAAGGACCAATTAACCAAATCCCTAATTTGACTTTGTTCCTCTTATCACCATCACCATCACCCAAACCTTCTCTCCTTACCATCCACAATTGCCACTGCCATCGCCGCCATCGCCATCACCGTCACCCCCACTCTTTTTCCTTACCCACCCACAACCACAACCACCACCATCACCCCCACCCCCCCACCTTTTTTCCTTACCCACCTATAACCACCACCACCATCTCCCGCACCAATTTCCCTTATCCATCCACAAGTGCTTCTATCTCACTACTACACTTCGTGTTATTCAACAATAATATAGAATCCAAATCGAATTTCTAGATTGCCTCCTTTCCTCTTGAGAAATAATTATCCATGAAAGCCAACCAACAATAGCAAGAAAACTAGTTGAACCATTTGATTAGGTAAACACAGAACCTAGTCAAATTATCACTATAAAAAGTAAACTATAGAGTTGCTTGTTGCGCGCATACAAATTCAAGAACCTAAACCACTAGGAGTTAAAAACGGTTAGGGGTTATGTTAAAGAAATTGAAGATTGACGTGTTAGTATTATGAATGTGAGGAAGAGGGGTTAGGATTTTGGCATGAGATCTTTGATTAGTTGAGAGAGCTTTTTGGGAGAGGATTCCCTGCCAAACATGAAGCAACGCATATTAAGTGATGGAGGAATGAACTTTAAAATAGTGGGTAGGCGGGGAAAGAGGTGGAGGTGGGGATGATGATTATGGATAGGCAACGAAAAAGGGTGGTGGTGTGATGATGTTGGTGGTGGTTGTGGATGGGTAAGGAAAAAGGGTGGAGGTGAAGATGGTGGGAGGGATAAAGTCAAATTAGAGATTTGGTTAATAGGACTCCTGCATATTGTGATGTCTCTAGTTGGCAATCATAATGGTGTAACACGTGTCAAATTTATGTGACACGTAAGTAAAAGTTAACGGTTCTGTAAGGAAATCAACGTAAATGACCTATTAACCAGACGGAAATCATATGTGAGGAATCACATGTGAAGTTTTATAAAATGAAGAATCTATTAACTCGATCATAATAAAATAGAGAACTAAGTAATGTGTTTACTCCAATTATTTATGAAAAAATTTGCTTTATTGTTGAACATACTAGTGATGTATGAACAATACAATCTTCTCTATAACTAATAATATTCCCATCAACAAGCTGAGACAAGTGTCAGACTTAAAATTACAAATACAAATTAAGGCCCATGTCATGGCAGAGGTTGAGACAAAAGAAGGCAGAGTAAAAGAAATTAGAGCCTTTAAACAGTCACAACCAAAGCATAATAAGTTTTGCCTTTGAAAAAACTCTTCACTTAATTGATCTACCGAAAGTACTTTTTTCATAGAAAATATAAAATTTTAACAGATCTACCAAAGTGACTTGGTCAGGTATAATCCCAATGATTAGCCAATAAAAAGTTTGAAAATTTCAAAAATAGTTTTAAAAAATTTCCAGTATCATGTCATATTAATGCTTTCAAGCAGAAATAGTTCACAATTTTCAAAAGATTCAGTACCAAGTTTACATGGCTTTTAGAATCCCTACCTGGATCAAATGCCATACACATTGCCAAGATTTTTTAGAAAACACCGGTGCCATCATTTCCACCCAGCTGCAAAACAAGTTCTTTCCATATTAAGTTACAAGTCCTGTTTAATACACAAATAATCAGAATAGCTTAACAACTGAAAATAAAACAGGACACAGTTTGCAACAGTTTACCCTGTGCAAGGAGGAGCGGTGCTATTGTCATCACACCTTCCACTACCTTTGAATTTATAATACCTTCTGTACAGATACAACAGATAAACAACATTAGCAACTGTTTGAGAGTAAAAAATTACTTAATAAAAAATCCCCTGTAGCACCTAGGCAATGGAATACAAGCTTCAGCTATAAATTATTTAAGGTAACTGTAAATCATTATAATGTATGATAGAAAACCTCATTTCATGCATGTACTCAATTAAATACAGACAATTTTAGTGCACATACATTGACAATATAAATAATATGGGTCAATTTTTGCAGTAAGTTTTTTCACACCCGCATACTACAGTTTACGAAGATGCTATGCGTGTGTGTCTGTATGTGCACATATTTTGAAATATAGCCTGCAGAGTGACAAGGTACCATGTAAGAATCTAGTTCATTAATAGAGTATTGTGTTGGCTATTATCATAATAATTGTAGGTGCTTACTAGATTAAGGATGCATGTAAGTAAACAACTTAATGAAACACTTGTCAATAAGAACTTACTAGTTTAATAAACAATTAAGGATTGTCCAATAAACTCTTATCAATGAGAACTCATTCACAAGCTTAACTCTGAAATTTACTGAAATGAGCTGAAAAAATAGCTTCTTATGATAAGCTTCTTTATGAACTGAAATAAATTGAAAAAAGAGTAAACAGTCAAATTAGTCCTCAAAAGATAAGTCGACCAGTAACAGTCCATCAAAAATGATAGTCATCAAATAAATTTTTCAAAAATTGATTTGGCCACCAAGTTGGTCACTATGTCTTTCTTACGGTTAAAATAACCCTTTCTTAAACGGTTTTAAACAACTTTAATCATTAAGAAAGACCTTTAGTACTATCACAATAATGAAATCAATCTTTGAAATATTTATTTGGTGACCATCATCTTTGAGGAACCTAATTGGTCGCTACCCCATTCCTATCTTTTGAGGAGCAATTTATCTGTTTACTCATGAAAAAGTTTGTAGGAAGGTCACAAATCATAATAAGCTCTTCAAATGCTGCCTAAATAAGGACAACTTTGTCCATATACGCTGGCGATGTAAAGAATAACGTTCCCTTTTGTCACATAACTATTTCCACACTTCTACACTTCATGGAGAGGCTATGTGCATCTATGAGTGATTGAGTGCACATGCATATTTTGATATATAACCTGCAAAATGACAAAGAACTACAAAATATTCTAATTCATAGGAACTATGCATTATTCTAGTTCATTAATAGGGTACCATGTTGGTTGTATTGTAATATAGGTGCAGATCTAACATTGAAATACTTCATTGCAAGAGGTTGGTCAAAAAGGTTAACCTGTGTACTTTGGATCCTGCTCTGTGAACTGTCAGGGGATGATGTACTTCTGATTTGGTGGGATCCAGTGCTGGCTGTGATATCTCAAGTCCCTCTTCATTAACAATAGATAAATACCTACCAAATAGTCAACAAGTCCATACATGAGGCATAAAATAATTGCTATTAGAAAACACACACGCACACTTCTTATTTATCACAGTAAACTAAGACCTCTAAAATCATCCAACT
This sequence comes from Clitoria ternatea, assembly GCA_037962975.1. Lineage (NCBI taxonomy): Eukaryota > Viridiplantae > Streptophyta > Magnoliopsida > Fabales > Fabaceae > Clitoria > Clitoria ternatea. The sequence continues at coordinate 218,154,754 of CM075671.1, read as the reverse complement.
TTCTTAGTCACTGTTGATTGCAAGTGAAAATAGCCATGTCAGCTAAAAAATGACCAAACAGAAAAGGATATTCCATAGGGCTTATATGCAAGGTTTGAGCAATATGCTGGAAAGAATAGGCTTAACAAAGAAATTCAGTTTTTTGCTAATGATGACACATTAATAGTATAAGCGTTTATTCACATGATATATGTAGGTAAGTTAAATAAAAAAGAGTAGGAACTGTGTGTTGTAAGTGAATGCATATATAAATAAAATTTAAAATTTTATGAAAAAAATGACATACCTTTTTGGGTCAAAATTATCAACAAGAAGGTCTTCGTCCCAAAGAAATATATAATTGTACTCAGCAATTATGTCTGGATGCAAAAACCGTTTAGCGAACCACCTGTGTCAAACATGTAGCATTATTTCGCTCAATAATTATCCTTGAATTTAATCTTCAAAACATATTATTTCAATTAGGGGAAACAATTTCACATATGAGCTGATTATACCATTTTGTCTGATTGATAACAGATACATGTATTGCACGATTATTCCAAGCCAAACTCTTCCATCCATCCACAAAACCATCATAATGAAAAAGCATCACAACAAAATCACTTGACAGGAACTGCCATCAGCAATATTAGTCAGCAGATATAATGAGTTTAAGATCAAAGTCAAATTGTACCAGTGAAGCAATAATCACCTTTTCAACAATTTTATTGACAATTTCTTTCTGCTTAACTCCTACTGCCATAGCCAACAAGTTCAATGGACATTTTGGCTTTGAAATTCTCTGTAGGGGAAAAAAAGAAAAGGTGATGCATAGAAAGAAAATTAATGTAGTTACCAACTTATCATCAACCTGTACAATTAGCAGGATTTTCATTGATATATAGTGATAGATCCAAATCAGAAATAGGTATAACAACAAATATTTATTGCAGATGCAGAAGCAGAAGCCACTCTGATCAGTATTAGTCTGATACGAAACCAGAGATCCAGAATGATCCAATGGGGACTCTCCCTCTAACTCCGGGTATTCAAGAGAGCTCATTCTCTCGCTTTCTTTTTCCTTCACAACTCTCAAATGAATCTGACCAACTCCCCTTATCCCCTTTAATGACTGAATACACCTATTACTAAATTTAAACTAATATTCAATTTTTAAAAAAAATCAACTTATGAAGTTATTTTAATAATCATATGCTGATTCACATACCATTCTTATAGAATCAATATACACCATAGAGAAAATATATAAAGTTCAAGATTAAACTCCAAACCAACTTTAATAGAAACAAAAGTAGTCTATATGTGGACTGGATTGTGCAGTTGATTAGCAACATCTTATTATGTGAAGCTTGAGACTACTACTATAAGAGTTGTGTACGATAAATAAATGACTAGATATTAGCACACATTTTACATACATTATCTTTACCAGAGTCCCATAAGGGCCGCATTTCTAAGTTAGATGTTCTAGCAATAATTCCTTCAGGTAATGTCTCACTTTCAAAGGGCCGGTGATGTCTCTATGAAAATTGAAAGAGGAAGAGAATTAGAAACAATTCTAAGAGATACACACCTTACTAGCTAATATGAAAAGATTTTTTCCTCCCAGAATAACAAACCTTGCATGTATTGGATTTTGAATTTGGCATGGTATGAATTAGTCCCCATCGTGCTAATCTCTGCAGATATAATATTCAAAAATATTTTCAACTAATCAAAGCTCAAATCTCAAATTAACCATATTACGCAAAAAAAATATTAATTGAAATTCAACAAAAAAATTAAGGTAAAATCTATCAAAGCCTAAAAAAGGAATGCTACCAACACTCTTCTTTGCATGCTCTCTTCAACACTTGGGCCCAGGTTTTTCAGTGAATGTGAATCTTATGGAAGGAAATAGGTCAGGCTACCCAACGGGAACTTGTGGCTTGGTCAGTCTAAAGCCTTTCCAGGTCAGACTTGTCGGGTAAAAAAGTCAGACTTGGACTTTTTTAAAAAGCCTATTTAATTATTGGGTCAGGTAATGGGCTTTCAAAAAAACCTATCAGGCCGACCCATTCAATTAACCTATTAGACATATATATTTAATATATCTATAATATATAATTATAATAATTTTTAAATAGAAAATTTATAAGAAAATGTCTGTTGCGTTAACAGGCCTAAATAGGCTTTTTGGCCCGTTTGTGTTGCTAGGTCGTAGACCTACTCTGGTTAAAAGGTTTGTTGGCTTGTTTACAAGACTTCATGTAAAACAGGCCTTAAAAAGAGTTTCAGGTCAGGCCCATCATAGATATTTAGGTTAGGCTCATGCCTTTAGATTTTTTCCTGCCCAAACTTAGGCCTAGCGAAAGTCGGCTTGACCTGGCCTATTTACACCCTTAACTATGGTAAGAATCCTGGAAGAACCATACCACAAAAGCTAGCTATTGTACTTGGAAAGCCCGAGGCCTTACAAACCCCACACCTGAATCCTATATACTTCTGATATGGGACTCAACTCAAGTTCCATACCTTGCAATTGGATCCTAACAAACTGATTTAGGCAGTAATAATTATGTATTAGGATGTTGTTACTTATTAGGCAGATTTTGTATATTAATTTTGTATTAGGTAATAGTAGGTTACTGTGTGACAGTTATAGTGATATATAGGTTGTGTTACAGACTTGTACAAGACCAGTAAGGCGTCAAAATGTTATTCCTGGTGTTTTGAAGGAAACTCCTTGTTAGGGGAAACCTGTGTTTGTACTCAAAATCAAATCCCACCTAAAAACCAGATTATTTTGTATATTTATTTAGAACTCAATATATTTATTTCTTGAGTCCAACAATTGATCCAATCTGCTGGATGCCATAGACGAGAATGGTCTGAAAAGAGCATGGACTGGAGAAAGCCTGGTTGCAAAGTTAATGATGAGATAAGGAGATCCAATCATGACCGTAATCATTATTTACAAGCAATGATAAATTTAGTTTAATATATATAAGGCAAGACTTCGCGGAAAGGCAAAGGAAAATTGCTGGTTTGTTTGAAATACAGTCTTTGGCGCAGAAGAGTCTCGAGATAGGAGAAGAGAAAGATGCAGGAAGTCGAAGCAGTTGTGTCAAAATGGTTGGATTGAAGAATAAATTCAAAAGTTAAGGATGTGATTAGCTCAACGTGCAGAAATTCCAGAAAAAATGCAGGAAGTGTCAATGGTGAAAAATGAGAATCATCAAACGGAAACACAATTTCTGAATTAACTTGTAATATGCAGTATATCTTTCTCGGAGAAATACTAATGTTGTTATTCAATAAGTGAAGTAAACAGTGGAGTAGCAACACAGTAACAACAAAAATTTCCAGTGAAATTCCTAGTTTTCCATGTGGTAATTTGAGGGATAGAAATACATACTTGTTTATACTCCTTTGCGAAGAAAGCATTACTAACGAAATAAGCAGCAGAAATCAAAGAGAGCACAATGATGAAACTCCAAAGGAACAACCTATTCTTGTGGTCCGGCAAGGAAAGACCCTGGCAAAAAAATCAAACATGAGTTCGCTGCAACATAACAATAAAAAGCTAAGCAGAGTAAGTTCGAAGTAAGCATGTGTAAATTAAGGCCAAGGGATTGCAGAGAGAGCGAGCTTACAGTTACAGAATCGAAAGGCTTCATTGTACGCAGCAGAAAGGGAGGCGGATAAGATTAATAGGAAAAAAGGAAAGTATAGAAAGTAAAGAATAATAGAAGAGAAAGTTGGTTGGAGAAAGAAAGGGAGAAAGGGGACTCCAAGTGAAGAACAAAGAATCTGTGTCATGTAAGAAACAAAATTAACATGTTCTACTCACAACAACGTCGTACCCGTCAAGCTCAATTTTGATTTCATTTCAAACACTCACTTCCTTTTTCTTTTGTTTTTTTTTTTATCATTTTTTTACTTTCTCTTTATTTATTAGGAAAAACCTGTAATGCTTTTTGTTATATTATCTTTATTGTTAAATAAAACATTAAATAGCTTTTTTTATTTAAATAGCTATACTGTCTTTGCAAAATCTTATTTAAAAATTTTAAAAAATAAAATTAAAAACTTAATCAAAATAATAATTCGTGTTTAAAAAAATTTGTAGAATAAACTCAATAAAGTAACCTTGTAGGAGAAAAATGAAATTAAAAATACCTTATATAATTTTAAGAAAGGAGTAATTAATAGACATTAAATATAAATATGGTATCGTGGGAACTTCTTTTATTTCATTTTAAAGAGAAAAGGAGAAGAAGGATAGAAATGGATAAGAACGACTTCCAATATTTAAATGTCTTTTTTTTAATTTCCAGCGTTTTTTTTCTGTGATTTTAGCAAAAACTTTGTAAAATCATATAGAATGGTTAGACTATTGTTATTAGTCACTAGTCAATAAATAAATTAAGAGCGATGTAGTTTTTTGGTATAAAATTGTTTCATGCATATTAGGTATTAACCACACGGGTTTATTTCACTCTTAAACTATAAATAAATGTGACCAATTATTATTATATCATGCATATGTCATTTTTCTCCAGTCTCTTCCCCTTGTTCAATTACAACAGAGTGAGAGATAGTACAGTAATGATTTGATGCCAGCCAGATTCAAATTTAACCTTTTACTTCCCTTAAGTGATTTTGATTCGCCTTTGGTAGGATCTTAAATTTAAACTTTATAGACATTAAAAAAAATATCTATCGAAAAAGTTAATCTTTTATGGCTTGAATATTCAGAATGACAATGTATTAGATTTAAAATTATAATTATAACATTTATTAGTTTAAGGGGTATATATAAGGTGTAGACTTTGAAAAAATTATCCTTATATGAGAATTAGCTTTATTATGATATATGTATTTTTTTTCCAACTATTCATTCCGGATAAAATTTTAATTACATGTAATAAAATGTATAATATTATACTATTTTTCTCAAATTAGCTTGAATTTTATTATTTATAACATAAAAATATGTTCGTAAACAATGTGAATCTCTCATGCTAAGTCGTTAATTTACTTTGCGAGGATTACTGGCTTATGTGTTGTAAGCAAAAGTCGTTTCCTTGCAATTTGCTAATTAACATCACAAAATGAGTTGCTTCTCCTATGTTTGGTGCCCTTTTTAGCCCAATCACTCAAAAGACGAGAGGATAATAATCACATGCCAAAAAATAATTGTACACCAAATAGGGTAGCGGATAAACGTTGTCACTACATGTAATCTAGGGTTATCCGTATTGTGTATCTACATATTTATTAAATAAATTACTAGACCAAGTTTGTTTTAAAGGACTTTAGAGAAACTAAACTTTATTTTAGAAACCCCAAGATTTGCTCTTAACACACATCAAGATTTTTAAGTCAATTTAAGTGTTATTTAACCATTTACTTGAGTACTTCAGAATACAAAGTTTGTAGTGCAATAGTCACAATTTAAAGGAGAATCTGTAAGATCATTCCCTAATTTCTAATTAAATTTAATTCATTCAATTATAATTCATACAAAAATTTTCACAAAATATATAGTTAAAGATTTCTCCATCATCAAAATACTTTTCTAGTCTTAAAGGCCCTAAAAACAGCTCCCATACAACATTTACAAGTCCCAAGCTCAATTCAAAGTAAAGAAAACAAGTTTGGCAAAATAGGGGTTTGACACTACGCGTCAAGCCTCACCGTTGGCCTTGGCCCTGCACGTGTCAGCATGATAGCAACAGCCCCTGATGTCATGTATTTTAAGCCATTTGGCTAACTTAGAAGGGTCCTAAATTGCCCGTTTTAACTCTGAATTTCACCAAATTCATGGGCACTATATTACCCTTATTCCAGAGCTACTAACGCAGTCCGTTCGCCAAATTTTCAACATATGCACAAGTTATGCATGAAAATACATTTAGATCAATTATGTGCAAAACCTATGCGTCAAACTACCTAAATGGGTTCCAAACCACCCAAGATAGATGCACAGTTTCGAAATGTTATAGGGGACCTATTGTCCCATCCGAGGGTTTGAAAACCCGTCGAATCCCAACATCGCCTGTTTAGTTCCTAATTTTTCCCTTTTTACCCATTGTCACTATTATGCATAACATCCAACATCATCATTACATCAATCAATTCACAATCACACTCATCAAACATGTCATACACATATCACAATACATGCCAAAGTCATGCAATCACTCAATGGCTTCGTGCCATGTATCTACGCATTCTAATCATACTAAAATTCTATATCACCGCATATCATAAAACATAACCTGGACATCATAATCACATAGACAGTCTACATCCTCAACATGCCAATCACACACATTTGATGATCAACTACCCAAGTAGCTCCATGCCACTTGGTAACGCTATACCTATGAATACTACTTAAAATTACATACACAACCTTAACTCATTAATATAATTTCCACATTTCCATAAATTAACAAACATATGTACATATATAACGACCGCTTCTGGTTCCTATTCGCCCTGGCCTCATTTAGCGCTTGCCTTCACGGCGTGCATCCATAACCTGCCACCAGTCACTAAAATCATAACAGCAATGGGGTAAGTGACTAGAATCAAGTATTAACATAGAAATAAATAAACTGATGCTGGGAAAAGCGTAATTTAGCTACATTCTTATTTAACAACATTAATTATTATCATCATTCAATTATCATTATTAAATCATCATCAACAATCTAAACCACACCAATTCCTACTATCATCCACCTCACTAACTCAATCATATGCATATATATATATATATATATATATATATATATATATATATATATACGTATATCATTCAACAAACATTGTCCAATAATCTCATCAAAATCACTAACACGCCCCGTTACCAATTACTTATTTCATTTCACATGACAAATCAGATACATATAAACACACTCATATGTCCCTTCCACTAGAAGCCTCTCAGGAGCCGCTCCTTGACCGTGTCTATGCATTAGCAATCACTCCCCGCCCTTAACAGTGTCTGGGATGTCACATTCTCCACTGAAAGCCTGTCAGGAGCCGCTCCTTGACCGTGCTAATGCAACAGCGATCATTCCCCGCCCTCAACAGCACCAGGATGTCACATAATCACCAATATACATATAATAGCATATCAAAGCATATAAAACACAACTGACTCTCAAATAATATGACGCCCTAATATCTGAATACTAAAAGGATCGACCTTCAGCTGGGGGTCCAACTTGACACCCTGTGAACCCGACTTGGTTCACCGAGCCCGACTTGGCTCCCCCTCAACCACTGGGTCCTACTTGACCACTAGGTAACTCAACTGGGTCCAACTTGACCACGGAAGCCAAAAGCGAGAGTAACACATACCGTCGGTCGTCCTCAACCACATAAATCACATAAATTCAATTACTTACCTCAATTTCTTACTCAACATGGCATAAAAGCCTCACCTTAAAATCATTTGGGGCGGTCACACAGACCAGGCCTACAAACATAATACCATGCCAACATAATCAATAATGATCATAAATCTCCATCATCATATTCAACATATACAACGTTATGGTACACCTCATCACCATTTGTTATAATCCACAATCACAAAATAATACACACATAATTCATACAGCTCCATTTATCACTTTCCTATCAAATAATCAATCAGTTCATCACCATTAATATTTACACAATTCTAATCATATCAAATTATTCGATTTTTTATCATTATAATCATTAAAGCATATTGGATTAGTGTACTTATATGTGTTTATATTGTCGCCTCACATTTATCAATCCTTCTAAAACAATTAGTGCCATAGACTCCTTCTACATTAATTTCTTATTGAAATCATTCCCCATAATTTATACTTTCTCATCTAATCACATAGTCTTAATATCTTCCTAATATTATTTATGTATCATCACTACAATTTATCATGTTTCTCACTCACCTACCTCACTTTTATATATTCATGTATATACAAAACCCACTTGACTCACCTTTGATTTTATAACTACCATATATTTTTATATATATATATATATATATATATATATATAATCTACTCAATATCATGACACCATTATACCACTTAATTATTTATTAATTTATTAGTTATCCTATATTTTTCACTTTAATAATTCCATTTACTTCCATTTCTTAAAATTTTGTAGTTCATCATAGATTATTCAAATTAATTTTAAAACAACTAAAAGCGGCTATAATATATCATTTTCCTATACGTCACCGGCGTAGTTACATTTATATATTAACCTTAACCCAGCACACCCTCTTACCTTGATTCCGAGCTTTCCAATCCTTCAAATTCATTGTCGGGTTCTTGCAAGACCCATCAAACTCTAAGATAAAAATTAAAGAAGCTACAATTAATTATAATTACCAAAATCATAATCCACAACCTTAAAGTCATTCTGAACTTCAATTCAAGGCTATCAAAACCATTTCCATTTACGACTTTTGTTCTCAAGTTCCATTATATCAAATGACCTTCCGATCCTTGACTCAAAATCTATGATTGCCAAAACGCAAAAACCATTAGTTTTCTTTTACACCTACTATCCTAAGAACCATACCTAAGCTCCCCATGGCCCCAAAACACAAAATCAAAGCTTCATATCCTCATGCAATCCACGGTTAGAGAGAGAAAGAAGAGAGGGGAAGGAGAAAACATGAAATTAGAGGTTTCCATTGATATACCTTGCTTCTCCAAGACCACAATGTGATTAGCTCCAAGATCTCTCCCTGAATTAACTTGAATTAGGGTCCCAAACAGCAAAAGAAGAAGAAGAGAGGAAAAGTGTTTTCATGCATGCGGGTTATGTTTTAGACCTGTGCATTTTAATTCTACCCGCGACGTTGACGCTACGCGTTAGGCAGAATTCACAATTCCCTTTAAAATTTCATTTTTAAATTATCTATTCACCTTATATTCCTTATTTCTTATAATTTAAACTTAATTGCGCCTTTATTTATTTCTTTAAATACAAAAATACTTGGGATGTTATAGAATCTATCAAATTAAAGCAACCAAAGTCTGTGTGGGACTCTTACAGAATATTTCAAGTCTGTCCTAGCCTTAAGTTTGTTTTTAGGATAACATTCAAAAGAAATCTCTTTATGTATGTCTGTCTCAAACTTAGGCCTGCTAAGCCATGTTCTTCAATCAAATCACCTTCCAGACTCATCGTCTCTCTCTTTAACTCTATATAGGTTAAAATATGTAAGGATAAATCAAAGTTACCTCAGCTCTAAACTCCTTCAAACTAAGTCTGCTCCTCTTCAGAAATACACAAAGAGACAACCCTTTTAGGAAAAGAAACATTTGTATCGGAAGAAATCAATGAAGTTATCTATAGCACTTTAGAAAAGATAACAACAAGCAGTACCTGGGTTAAAACCACCAAGAATTCTTTACTTTTTAATCCAACTAATTACATATCAACACCATAAATGCTAATCTACCTCTGACCATATTTTCAATGAATTTATGGAACCATTTATGACACTTTGCTATCATTTTCCCACTTCAAAAAACACTCAAAGCCTACTAACAAATCCATTTTCCATGTCAACAACACTAAATCAAATCAAAAACACTAATTCAAGTCCTATAATTATTTTAATGTCATTTATGAAACATTTAAGCTCTTAAATGCAAATTCCCCTTAATTTAAAGTAAAGCTTCCATTCCAAAATCATAATTAATGCTTCACCAACATCAACCAATCACATTTAACAACATTTACATCATTTCTAATCTACCAATTCCAACCAAATTCAAGTCTCCCATAACATTCCATAAAGTCCCTTAACCTAGGTTTTTTTTGCCATTATGCATAATTCCAAAGGTTCCAATACTAACAACACCATTTCTAACAATTTCATGTCATCAATTTAAAGTTTAGTAAGTGTTTTAAAACTTACCCCAAATATGGTTCCAAACCCTAACTCAAGAATGCAAGAAATTTGGGAGAAAAGGAATTCTAAACTTTAATGCCTTTAAAAGCTTCAAGTGCACAACTGGTCCGGTCTGGATACCGGTCCCTACAGTTGTGACGTTAGCATGACTGTTCCAGAGGGGCAACTGGTATCACAGGGCAGTATCTTCACACCGGTTATCCGCTCTCACTTCTCCGTTCTCACTTCATCGGATACTTCATCCGTCCTCACTTCCCCGTCACGTATAACCGTTTGCCTCAGTGTCACAATGAGATAAGAGGGGTTACAACTTATCAGTATGGATACTCTGCACAGCGGAATGTGCTAATATCACTTGTAGAAAGGAGTAGGTATGATCGTAGGCGTGATGTATGGAAAAGGTGATTATCCTCCATCCCTGTGTCAGGATCGTACACTGATAATTGACCTACCCCTTGTCACACTCTGAGCACTAAGCCACTCTGATTGACACTTTGTACACGGTATCAGAACCTATGGGCCCACCTGCATCCAACGATTTATTTTCCATGTCCAACTATAAATAGCATATTCCAATACACATGCAAGGTTACGTTGTTCTAACTCACATCTTACTATTGCATTGCTTAAGTATTCACAGAGTTAATACACACTCTCCTAACTTAAGCGTCGGAGAATCTTCGCAGGTGACACCACATTTCACCCACACCAACACGAAACTCTGGTGTGAAGGATCTCTAGGACAACGAGACCGATTTCTCCCACTAAGAGACCAGATTACAATACCGGATACCCACTGTACCGACGTATAAACACTAAAATATATATATTTTTATGGCTGGTCCCACACCGGATCGTAGACCCCGGTTCAGACCAGTTCATTGGCACGCCTGGTGGGACTCGATAGAGTTATTCCCACTTTTCACAGAAGTTTGGTAGTTCAATATGGAGGGAGATGGACGCGATTTTGTTGATGGTCACGTGGAGGACGTGACCCATCAGCAGGCTGGAAGGAGACTCGTTTTTGAATCTCCTATAACCAACACGAGGAGGATGGTACCTGTGGTAACCCCTGACCCTCGAGACGAAGTTATAAAGCAGCTCAGGGAGACGTTGATGGAGCTGAGAAGGGAGAAGAGAGGAACTAGGGACAGAGTAACGTCCCAAGCGAAGGATGTTCATCATGCATCCGCAAGAGAAAGATCCACAACCTTACAATATTCAAAGATCCCTACTTATGAGGAGAGGGAACAGACCCAAGACTCGGGAGATAGGGTCAGTACAAGGAGGAAGGAGCAGGCAGTGGTAACTTCAGGAGCATACAGACTCAGTGTCCCTTTCTCAAGGAGGCTCATGAGTGTCATTATCCCCAAGCACCTACAAACAACCGAGCCACTTTCGATTGGAAAGTATAATGGGGAGACTGACCCTACTAAGCACCTTGATGCTTATGTGTACGAGGCTATGTATTTGGGAGCTGATGAGGATATTATGTGTAGAATGTTCCCAAGAACGCTGATGGAGGAAGCCCTTAGTTGGTTCAAGAGTTTTCCCTCAGGGTCGATAGATTCCTGGGAAGAAATGGCAGCTGCATTCAAAATCCATTTTGTTATCTCCAGAGATATTCCAAGGACTTCTCATACCTTGGCCCAGATAAGGCAAGGAGAAAGTGAAACTCTTAAGGAGTTTTTGAAGAGATTTTATAAGGAGGCTACGTTAGTGCCTAACCTCACGGAGGCTATACAGCTCCATATTGTGGTTGAGGCCTTGCAACCTGGGTCTGCTTTTGCCTTATCTTTAGCAAAAAGTCCTCCAACAACCTTCAAGGAGTTTCAAAGGAAAGCTTCAAAATATGTTGGCATAGAGATGCACCTAGAAGCTACTGAAGCTAGAATGAAGCCGCCAGCACCCTCACAGCAACCGCGGAGAGATAAAGAGAGGGTAAGGCCAGAGAAGCATGCCCTAAGGGAAGATTTTATGAGCACTCGACCTCATCAGCGGGACAGATACGTCTTCTCTTTCAGTAACTATACCCCTTTGAACTCCAGGCATTCCTAAATCCTGGGGGAAGTTGGTTGGCCCACACTCTGCGTCTATGGGATAAGGAAGCCACCTCCAATGAAGAGACCTGGGAACATGCGAAAATACTATGCTTTTCACGAGCAGGTTGGCCATCACACAGATGAGTGCAAGGCGTTGAAGAACACAGTGGAGACTCTTATTAGAGAGGGGAAACTGAAGCAGTATTTGTTCAAGGAGAAGTCCTTAGATGAGCCAGATAGGACGAATAAGAGGGGAAGAGATCCGGATGATGAAGGTGATAACAGCTGTAATTTGGTCAGGAGGTTCACAATCGCAGAGAAACAGAAAGGAGTACCGGAGGAGCTCAGCAGGACGATATGCCTCAGCAGCAAAGGCAAGGCCGGCGCGAGGTGATTGAGATGATCCCTGGAGGATTTGCTGGAGGAGGAGCGTCAATCACAGCCAGAAAGAATCACCACCGAATGATCCTATCAATATAAGGGAAGCCCAGAGACAACCGCCCTTTCAGGGATGGCGTCGCAGCACCGGTGGTGTCATTCACAGACGATGATTTTGGCCCAACGATCCTAAGAGGTGATGATGTAGTGGTTATCATCGCTGTCATAGCCAACAAGGATGTCAAAAGAATTCTCGTCGATCAGGGAAGTTCTTGTGATGTAATTTTTTATAATTGTTTCAAAAAAATGGGCTTTAATGATGCAGATTTGCAACCATATACATAAGAGCTCACAGCGTTCAACGGGGCAAAGCAACCCACCAAAGGGTATCTTGATACCCTTATTTCTTTTGAGGGTGAACCTGGAGTGAGAATGGTAAAGTCTAGAATCCTGATAATTGATGTGGAGTCCCCCTACAATGGGATCATAGGCCGTCCCACTCTGAATGCGATGGAAGCAATCGTATCTACCCCACATCTCCTTATCAAGTTCATTGACAAGGACAACAGTGTATCATCCCTTTGCGACGATCAAGAGATGGCCAGGTATCGTTATAACATGAGCCTGAATATGGTGAAGTTAGAAGCATTTAACAAGAAGAGAAAGTTGAACGATGGAGAAACAGCGGTTGGGTCTGTCAGTTTGATTGATCTGGACCCCAGAGTGGAGTTGAAGATTGACCCTCTCAATCCCTCAAAGCCTACACCGGATGGTGGTTCCAGGGACATCGTCTTAGGGGATTCCCCAGATAAGGTCATGCACATTAATGACAAGCTGGAGTTGGTCATGGAGCAACATTTGGTGGCACTCCTTTAGGAGTTTAAAGACCTTTTCGCATGGATTGCTACGGACATGCCTGGGATGGACCCTGATTTCTGCTGCCATAAATTGGCTGTCTATCCAGAGACAAGACCGGTTGCCCAGAAGAAGAGGAGATTGGGACCAAAAAAACAAAAAGCAGCGTGTGAGCAAACAGAAGAATTGTTGAAGGCTGGTTTCATTAAAGAGGTCTGCTATTCATCCTGGCTCTCCAATGTAGTAATGGTGTAGAAGGCCAACGGCAAGTGGAGCATGTGTACAGATTATGTGGATCTCAACCGATGTTGCCCGAAGGACCCATATCCACTCCCAAACATCGATCGTATGGTTGACAATTCGTCCAGTTATCAATACCTCAGTTTCATGGATGTGTATTCGGGGTATAATCAAATTTCGATGTGGGAGGAGGACCAAGAGAAGACAGCTTTCGTCAATGACCGCGGTGTCTTATGTTACACCGTCATGCCCTTCGGGTTAAAAAATGTTGGAGCCACTTACCAGCGAATGATCAATAAGGTGTTCACAGGCATGCACACCAAGTTGGTGGAGGTATATATTGATGACATTATCGCTAAGACTCCCGCTGGAGGTGATCACGTTGAAGATTTATGCCAAGTGTTCACTCAGTTGTGACAATACAACATGAGGTTGAATCCATTAAAGTGCACCTTTGCAGTCCCAGCTGGGAAGTTTTTGGGTTTCATGTTAACCTAGTGCGGCATCGAGGCCAATCCTGGTAAATGTCAGGCGATACTGGATATGTAAAGCCCCAAGAACTTGAGGAAGGTACAGTCGTTGAATGGAAAAGTGGCCGCTCTGGCTCGATTCATGCCCAAAATGGCGTATAGGTCCCTTCCTTTGTATAAGGCATTGAAGAAGCATAAGAAGTTTGAATGGGGAGAGGAGCAAGAGCAGGCGTTCTAGCAACTCAAGGTCGTGCTATGAAGTCCACCAATACTGGTAAAGCCAGCCCCTGGTGAATCCCCCATCCTGTACTTAGAGATTTCTGATGAAGCCTTAGGCGTAACATTGGTCAAGGAAACTCCAGAAGGACAGAGGCCAGTGTATTTCACTAGCAAGACATTCTAGGGAGCAGAGGGCAGATACCAGAAAATAGAAAAGGCTGCTCTTACAATTGTATGGGCCTCATGACAGTTGAGACCATATTTTCATGCACATCCAGTTTTGGTGAGAATGGATTTGCCACTCCGTTTCGTGCTTAGTAAACCGGACCCTGTTGGGAGGATGATCAAGTGGTCTATCGAACTTTCTAAGTTTGAAATTTATTATGAACCTCGAGGAGCCATTAAAGCCCAAGTCTTAGCGGATTTTGTCATGGAAATGACAGGGACAGATCCAGCCACACCTCGAGCACATTGGATCGTTTATTTTGATGGGTCATCAAACAATAAAGGTTGTGGAGCTGGTGTTGTTATGGAGAGCGATGATGGCGTGCATTTGGAGATTTCCCTCCGATTCAATTTTAAAACCTCTGACAATCAGGCTGAATATGAGGCATGTCTGGCTGGACTCAGTGCAACAAAGGTGACATTGTGTAACGACTCACAGCTGGTAATTTCACAAATTCAAGGCGAATATCAGGTTTGCGAGCCCCAACTTCAATTGTATTTGAATTGTGTGAACGAGTTGAGGGGGAGATTCGACATGCTGGAATTTAAGCACGTGCCGAGAGAAGAGAATACCAGAGCAGACATCTTATCGAGACATGCAAGCACAAAACAACCTGGTAGTACAACAACAGTGGTTTAGAGCACGCTGACATCGCTTAACATTCCTTTGTTCCCTTCTCTTAACGTTATAATGGTCAATTACCCCTACGAGAATTCTTGGGTTATCCCATATATCTATTATCTGGTTGACGGACAACTTTCCACTGATGAGAAAGAGAGAAGAAGAGTGAAAAGGGAGTTGCCATATTTCACTATGGTCAATGGTGTTTTATACAGAAGAGGATACTTAGTGCCTTATCTCATATATTTAAAAGAGAGTGAAATACAAGGGGTAATGGAGGAGGTACACGAGGGGCAATATGGGCACCACGCCGGAGAAAGAAGCTTAATGAGAAAAGTCCTTAGGGCTGGGTATTGGTGGCCCACAATGAAGCAGGACTCAATTGATTTTGTGAAGAAATATGATGCTTGCTAGAGGTTTTCTAATCTTTATCACACACCGGCCCAAGAACTCTCTTCATCCACGGTGCCGTGGCCTTTCTATCAATGGGGCCTCGATATTTTGGGTCCATTCCCAACCGCTCCAGGAGGCATTAAGTATTTGATCGTGAGAGTTGATTACTTCACCAAGTGGATTGAGGCAGAGCCGGTAGTGCACATCACATCAGCATGGACAAGGCGTTTTGTAACATCCTAGGTTATTTTACATTTAATTTTATTCAATTAATTAAATTTTACAATAAATTTTCCCACTTCTTAATAATTAATCGAGATTTAGTGAAATAGCATTTATTTTTACTAACTTATTCAAATGACAAACAGTGGCAGTTAAATTAAATAAATGAAATTTAGAAAAGAGGAACAATTTAACTAAGTGCAACAAAAAAGGGGAAAAAGGAATCAGGGGCCTCCCGCTTGAGCGAGGCCCCAACTCGCTTAAGCGAGATTCCTAACTCTCGCTTGAGCGAAGTTTCCATTCGCTTGAGCGAATACCTTTCACAAACCTGAGTGAACAAACGCACTAACGGACTCCCGAAAGATTTCACCCTACAAGTGATTCACTCGGCAAACGAACATCACTCGGAAAAACGCTCCATTTCCATTCACTCAGACATTTCTCATTTGGCTCGTTACCATTCCTCACTTGGTGAATGTTCTATCCTCACTCCTCTCAGAAGAAATTCAAATTTCCCACTCGGCATGTCTAATTCCTCCTCACTCAAAATCTCTATATATATCCCCTCACTCGGAATCTTCTCCCAGCCAGTCCCACTAGGGACATCCTAACCTCCCCGACTCACTCGATTACTCCTCACTCGGGGTGATTCCGTTAGCTAACGAGTTGCCATCGCAACCATAAGAGTATATAAATAGGCAATGATGTATTTTAAAGTACAGATTCGTATCCGATTCCGTCTTAGTTAACACACAACTAATAATAACGCTCGGAAAGTTCTTATACACACATATAACTCTACTGAGTCACTCAAAGTCACTCGGGCCCTGGCACCGATCTCCCCCTTGGCACGACTCCATGGCTCCTCCCTCCTCCCTGTCACTGATTACTAAATTGAAAAATAGTAAGGGTGAGTGTTTGGCATTGTAATTAATATAGAATGGAAAGTAAGAACAGTTTACTCAACAAATGCATCATTTACAACCATCAAAGAGTCAGTTCATACTTAATAAGATATCAACTTTTCACTCGGAAATCTATCAAGTCGCACTCAGAAACATAGCGTATTACATACGATAATTATATTAACCCGAACCAAGCAATTCCATCACATTCATCACAATCACCACTGACTCTCATACAATTTGACTCCTAGTATCTGGATACTAAAGGATTTGCCTTCAGCTGGGGGTCCTACTTGACACCCCGTGAACCCTGCTTGGTTCATCGAGTCCTGCTTGACTCTCCACCTCGACCACTGGGTCCTACTTGACCACTGGGTAGCTCAACTGGGCATAAAACCACGAGAGCCGGAAATGAGGGGCTATCATATACCGTCGGCCATCCCACACCACATAGTCATTCAACAATTTACCTTTCACATAATATTATCAATTCCTCATCACTCGGGTAGCTTGCTTGCTAACCCGGAGTCACATAACACGGATCATTTCAACATTAGATATTTCAAGATCATAACATGATAAACTCAACCACACACCCGATCCTCAACTAATCAATATACACAGTCACACATGCACCAGCATAAACACACAACTATTTTTAGTAACATTTTCCTTAACCTGGTTACACCACCCAATGACCTGAATAAGGAGCGAGTCCTATTCTAATTAATTATAACCCGAACACCCCCCCTTACATTGGTTCCACGCTTCGATAATCTGCTCCCCGTGTCGATTCCTTCCTCTGAGCACTGGGTTCGCAGTCTCAGCTCCGTCACTCAGCCTTCCGTTGCTTAACCTACTACCTACGGATCATAAAGTACAGCCCGTCACTCCAACACCCTTAGTTCATGGACCGTATTTGGGCTCACACTCACCAGAGGAGTGGAGAACAGACTCGAATACAGCCATGCATGGCCCTTGACCGCCAAAGAACGAAAGGGATAAGGGAATCACAATTAGAACGGATTAGTAGACTCACCTTGAAGCCTCGATCACAAGAATGGGTTCAATTGAAGTTCAGACACCAATGGAGTCCCTCACTAGCGCATGCAACTTAGTGTTAAGAGAGGAGGAAACGAAAGAGAAGGGGCAGACCAGCAGCAGAAATAACTCGCAAATAATGAAGAGGGAAGGAAGAGAATCTCCTTTTATATATAAAGTTCATGGGCAAGATCATCTTTTCCTTTATTTTATTTGTATTCTTACTAAATTTTAATCAATTCCACCATATTAAACTATTTCATAGTTTATCAAATCAACTACACTTATTTATTCCCCCAACGTTTAATTATTCACAATTCTCTAATACTTTGCAAAAGTATAGGTCCAGTATGAATACCGGCCCACCGGCGTCCTAGCTTAGTGTCCACACCTCGGAAATCCAAGCTACAGCTTGAGAGGTCGGATATCTCATCCGCTCTTGCCTCTTGGTTACGTACACCCGTTGTTTCAGTCATTATGAGGTTGGTCCGGATTATAACTCCGAGTGAGGCGCTCTCCTCACATCGGTTAGACCAAACCACATGGCCCTGACTGTTCTTCTCTTACACTCCCGATCTTCGACTCCGCCTGCCCGTGCTTCCGAGGCCGATCCTGACACCGGATTTCCCGACTCCGGCTCAGACAGAACAAATACTAAATAAAATTTCTAAAACATTTACTAACATTTCCCATTTTTTTATAATTCTCATTAAAACATCAGGGATGTTACATCCACCCCCCCTAAAAGGGGATTTCGTCCCCGAAATCAGTGTTCTGGTTGAAAAAGATGAGGGTACATCCGCCTCATATCGGATTCTAATTCCCAAGTGTAGTTCATCCAATGTAAATTCTGCCACTTCACCTTCACCAACCGTACCTCCTTGTTCCTTAACCGTTTGGTTTGATGCTCTTCAATGCTGATCGGTACAGCCTCCACCGTCAGGTTTTCCTTCACTTCGATGGAGTCACTCGGTACAATCATTGTATCACACGGAATGTAGGCTCGAAGTTATGATACGTGGAACACGTTGTGGATGTTAGTCAACGATTGGGGAAGATCCAGTCGATAAGCGACTTCACCAATCCATTCTAGTATTTGGTATGGTCCAATATACTTCGGATTAAGCTTTTGGCTTTTCAAAATTTGACCTACACCCTTGGTCGGTGAAATCCTTAGGAACACCCAGTCACCCACCTGGAATTCAAGGGGCTTATGCCGATTGTCATAATAGCTCTTTTGTCGGTCTTGGGCAATTCTTATCCTCTCTCGGATTAGAGTGACTTGTTCGTTCATCTCTTGAATCATCTCAGGCCCCAGATGAATGGCATCGCCATTCTCATTCCAACACAATGAAGTACGACATTTCCGACCATAAAGAGCTTCGTATGGAGCCATCCCAATGCTGCTATGGTAACTGTTATTATATGCAAACTCTGCCAAGGGCAAGTATTTCTCCCATGATCCACCCTGTTCCAGCACACACGCCCTTAACATATCCTCAAGAGTTTGTATTGTTCGTTCTGATTGGCCATCGGTCTGGGGATGGTAAGCCGAGCTCAGTTTGAGCTCAGTACCCAGTTGTTGTTGCAAACTTCCCCAAAATCTTGAAGTGAATCAGGGATCCTGATCGGAAATAATGCTTGAGGGCACCCCATGCAGGCGTACAACCTTAGCAACGTATAACTTAGCCAATCGATCCAGCGACCACTTCATATTTATTGCCAGGAAATGAGCACTTTTGGTTAGTCGATCAACAATCACCCAAATCGCGTTGTATCCGGTTTGAGTGCGAGGCAGTCCGGACACGAAGTCCATGGTGATACTTTCCCACTTCCAGATCGGAATTTCTGGGGGTCGAAGCAAACCTGGAGGTCGTTGATGCTCAACTTTGCACTTCTGGCATATCACACAGGATTTCACATACTCGATTATTACCTTCTTCATGCTTGGCCACCAGAATTCCTTCTTTAAGTCATGATACATTTTTGTTACTCCCGGATGTTTACTCAGAGAGCTCTTGTGTGCTTCTGCTAGCACGGCCTGCCTGAAACCTCCATGTGCAGGCACCACTACTCAGTTCCTGAATCTCCATATACCATCGTTACCCCGAGTTATCTCCATATTTTTGCCTTGGGCCTGAGTGTCAATCAGCCTCAGTAACTCTTCATCGTCTTTCTGTGCAGCTACCACAGACTCCAGAAATTCGTTGGAGATTTTTAACATTCCGATCGTCATTCGGTTCGGCGCGTCCATGACAACTCCAATATTCATATCCCTAAAGCTTTCCAGCAACTCCTGTTCTCTACCCATTAAGTAAGCCACGTGTAATACCTTCCTGCTTAGTGCATCCGCCACAAGATTCACCTTGCCTGGGTGATACCTCAAATCGAAGTCGTAATCCTTCAGATACTCCACCCATCTCCTCTGTCTCATATTTAGCTCCTTTTGATCAAATAAATACTTTAAACTCTTGTGGTCACTGAATACTACAAAGCGAGCTCCATACAGATAATGGCGCCAAATCTTCAGTGCGTACACCACTGCTGCAAGTTCCAGATCATGAGTCGGGTAATTTTCCTCATGTGGCCTCAATTGCCTTGAAGCATAGGCAATTGCCCGATCAGCTTGCATCAACACACACCCCAATCCAAATTTGGATGCATCACAATATACTTCAAATTCCTGTGTTACATCGGGTAATGCAAGCACAGGGGCAGTCGTTAAACACCGCTTGAGAGTTTAGAAGCTTAATTCACATTTTTCCGACCACACGAAGGGGTTTCCTTTCCTCGTTAACCGAGTCAGAGGGAGTGCTATCCGAGAGAACCCCTCAATGAAGCGTCGATAGTATCCAGCTAATCCGAGGAAACTTCTGATTTCAGTTACCGACTTCGGCCTCTCCCAAGCCATAACCGCCTCAATTTTTGTCGGATCAACAGAGACTCCCTCTCGGGAAATTACATGCCCCAAGAATTATACACTACTCTCCCAGAAATCGCACTTAGAGAATTTAGCGTACAACTTCTTCTCTCGGAGTACTTGTAAAACAAGTTGAAGATGTTGAGCATGCTCTTCATCCGACCTCGAATATACCAAAATGTCATCAATGAATACCACCACAAACTGGTCTAAGTACGGTTGAAAGGTCCGATTCATATAGTCCATAAAAATGGCAGGAGTTCATCACTCCAAAGGGCATTACAACGTACTCGAAGTGCCCATACCGAGTCTGAAATGCTGTTTTTGGGGTATCCTCTGACTTCACTCGGATTTGGTGGTACCCCGACCTCAAGTCGATCTTAGAGAACACAACGGCGCCTCTCAACTGGTCCAGTAGATCGTCAATCCGAGGCAGTGGATATTTATTTTTGATCGTCAGTTTGTTCAGCTGTCAGTAGTCAATGTATATTCGCATGCTACCGTCCTTCTTCTTTACCAGTAACACCGGAGCGCCCCAGGGTGAGGCACTGGGTCGGATAAAACCCTTTTCTAGTAGTTCGTTTACTTGTTTCTTCACTTCGGCCAATTCCATCGAAGACATTCTATATGGCGCTCGGGACATAGGTTCTGCCCCGGGAATCAAGTCAATAGAGAAATCAATCTCCCGACTGGGAGGTAGCTCCGGAATTTCTTCCGGAAAAGCATCAGGAAATTCGCAAACAATTGGAATATCACTCGGCAGGAGGTTATGCCGACCCTCCGAAGCAAATAAAACAACATACATGGTTAGGACATTCCTCACCACGTCTTTCCTGTCAAGTTCCTGAGAGAAAACAATACTCTTCCGATAACAATCGACCAGCACATGATTAGCAGCAAGCCAATCGAGACCTAGAATAACATCTAAGTCCTTCAGTGGCATACAGATAAAATTCACTCAAAAAGTATGGGCTTCTATTTGCATCAGCAGTTCTCTACACACTGTAGTCGCGCGGAAAGTGGAACCGGTTGGAGTGGAAACAGTAAGAGCGTTCTCCATTAAACCGATTGGCAGACCAAGCCGTCGCACACAACTTTCCGAAATAAATGAATGAGTGACACCCGAATCATAAATTACATCAACCAGACAGCCACAGATGAGGCACTTACCCTGTACCAAATTGTCATTCCTCGTAGCTTCTGAGGCATCAAACGCAAATACTTGCCCAGTCATGACGTTCTGGGCACCGCTAGATTGGGCATCATATCTTCCCGATTATTGGTTTCCTCTACCAGCTCCATTCCTACCTCCCCTTGTAAAGTTGGAACCCCGGGTCCCAGAAGAGTTAGCTCGGTTGCCCTGCCTATCCTGCGGCTGCCTCTGGGGGCAATCGGGCCTGAGGTGCCCTGGCTGTCCGCACTGGAAGCACACAATTTGATTGGCTTGACAGTGTTTGGCAATGTGACCTTCCTGGCCACAATTGTAGCATGCACGGCTACCAGAAGGATTACCCGATCGACCAGTGGAACCCCGACCGGAAGAGGATGAGGAGGTAACAGAAGACTTGCCGCCCCGGAAGAATTGACTCATCCTTTCGAAGCTGAATCCTTTCGCCTTCAGTGGCTTTTTATCTCTCAGCTGGGACGTCCTTTATAACTACACTTCTTCAGTCAGTCTTGCTTTGTTCACCAGGGTCGAATAGTCCCTAATCTCCATTGGTACAATCATACTACGGAGTTTAATCTGTAGTCCAGCTTCGTATTTGGCACATTTGCTTCCCTCAGTCCCTTCTAACGAGAAAGGGTGGTAAAAATCACACAGCTCGTCGAACTTGCTGGTGTACTCGGCCACAGACAGCCGGTCTTGCTCCAACTTTAGGAATTCCATTTCCTTTTGGATTTTGTAGTTATCCGGGAAGTATTTAACAAGGAACCTCCTTCAGAAATTTACCCATACTAACGGCTCATTTGCTGCGTTCATCTGTACCTTCACTCGGGACCACCATACTATAGCCTCATCTTTTAGTTGGTAAGTAGCAAATAAAACCTTTTGCTCTTCTGAGCACTCAAAATACTCAAAAACCTGCTCAATATCCCTGATCCAAATATATGCCCCGTCATAATCGTGTCCCCCTTTGTAGATTGGAGGATTCCTTTTCAGGAATTTATCCAGAGTGGGACCGGACTCGGTCCTACTCATCAGCTGAGTAAATTTAGAGAAGAAATCGTCTTCTCCCCCGGAACTAGTTCCTTCGGTAATTTAGTAATTCTACAATGAGCAAACAAATCACCATTAATAACCAAGGTCAGCCAGGGAGTCAGAAATTTACCTTATATATATATAGAATACTACGCCAGTGGAGTGCCAAGGGAACGATGCCAGGCCACACACAATCACAATACAACGAAATACAATCAACCTTCATAAGACTATCACAATCACTAGACCGGCCCACACACCGGCTCTAGAAAGAACCGCTCTGATACCAAGTGTAACATCCTAGGTTATTTTACATTTAATTTTATTCAATTAATTAAATTTTACAATAAATTTTTCCCACTTCTTAATAATTAATCGAGATTTAGTGAAATAACATTTATTTTTACTAACTTATTCAAATGACAAATAGTGGCAGTTAAATTAAATAAATGAAATTTAGAAAAGAGGAACAATTTAACTAAGTACAACAAAAAAGGGGAAAAAGGAATCAGGGGCCTCCCGCTTGAGCGAGGCCCCAACTCGCTTAAGCGAGATTCCTAACTCTCGCTTGAGCGAAGTTTCCATTCGCTTGAGCGAATACCTTTCACAAACCTGAGTGAACAAACACACTAACGGACTCCCGAAAGATTTCACCCTACAAGTGATTCACTCAGCAAACGAACATCACTCAGAAAAACGCTCCATTTCCATTCACTCGGACATTTCTCATTTGGCTCGTTACCATTCCTCACTTGGTGAATGTTCTATCCTCACTCCTCTCGGAAGAAATTCAAATTTCCCACTCGGCATGTCTAATTCCTCCTCACTCAAAATCTCTATATATATATATCCCCTCACTCGGAATCTTCTCCCAGCCAGTCCCACTAGGGACATCCTAACCTCCCCGACTCACTCGATTACTCCTCACTCGGGGTGATTTCGTTAGCTAACGAGTTGCCATCGCAACCATAAGAGTATATAAATAGGCAATGATGTATTTTAAAGTACAGATTCGTATCCGATTCCGTCTTAGTTAACACACAACTAATAATAACGCTCGGAAAGTTCTTATACACACATATAACTCTACTGAGTCACTCAAAGTCACTCGGGCCCTGGCACCGATCTCCCCCTTGGCACGACTCCATGGCTCCTCCCTCCTCCCTGTCACTGGTTACTAAATTGAAAAATAGTAAGGGTGAGTGTTTGGCATTGTAATTAATATAGAATGGAATTCAACAAATATATATACATATACACATATACATTAAGCATCATTCGAAAGTAAGAACAGTTTACTCAACAAATGCATCATTTACAACCATCAAAGAGTCAGTTCATACTTAATAAGATATCAACTTTTCACTCGAAAATCTATCAAGTCGTACTCAGAAACATAGCGTATTACATACGATAATTATACTAACCCGAACCAAGCAATTCCATCACATTCATCACAATCACCACTGACTCTCATACAATTTGACTCCTAGTATCCGGATACTAAAGGATTGGCCTTCAGCTGGGGGTCCTACTTGACACCCCGTGAACCCTGCTTCGTTCATCGAGTCCTGCTTGACTCTCCACCTCGACCACTGGGTCCTACTTGACCACTAGGTAGCTCAACTGGGCATAAAACCACGGGAGCCGGAAATGAGGGGCTATCATATACCGTCGGCCATCCCACACCACATAGTCATTCAACAATTTACCTTTCACATAATATTATCAATTCCTCATCACTCGGGTAGCTTGCTTGCTAACCCGGAGTCACATAACACTGATCATTTCAACATTAGATATTTCAAGATCATAACATGATAAACTCAACCACACACCCGATCCTCAACTAATCAATGTACACAGTCACACATGCACCAGCATAAACACATAACTACGTTTAGTAACATTTTCCTTAACCTGCTTACACCACCCAATGACCTGAATAAGGAGCGAGTCCTATTCTAATTAATTATAACCCGAACACCCCCCTTACATTGGTTCCACGCTTCGATAATCTGCTCCCTGTGTCGATTCCTTCCTCTGAGCACTAGGTTCGTAGTCTCAGCTCCGTCACTCAGCCTTCTGTTGCTTAACCTACTACCTATGGATCATAAAGTACAGCCCGTCACTCCAACACCCTTAGTTCATGGACCGTATTTGGGCTCACACTCACCAGAGGAGTGGAGAACAGACTCGAATACAGCCATGCATGGCCCTTGACCGCCAAAGAACAAAAGGGATAAGGGAATCACAATTAGAACGGATCAGTAGACTCACCTTGAAGCCTCGATCACAGGAATGGGTTCGATTGAAGTTCAGACACCAATGGAGTCCCTCACCAGCGCATGCAACTCAGTGTTAAGAGAGGAGAAAACGAAAGAGAAGGGGCAGACCAGCAGCAGAAATAACTCGCAAATAATGAAGAGAGAAGGAAGAGAATCTCCTTTTATATATAAAGTTCATGGGCAAGATCGTCCTTTCCTTTATTTTATTTGTATTCTCACTAAATTTTAATCAATTCCACCATATTAAACTATTTCATAGTTTATCAAATCAACTACACTTATTTATTCCCCCAACGTTTAATTATTCACAATTCTCTAATACTTTGCAAAAGTATAGGTCCAGTATGAATACCGGCCCACCGACGTCCTAGCTTAGTGTCCACACCTCGAAAATCCAAGCTACAGCTTGAGAGGTCGGATATCTCATCCGCTCTTGCCTCTTGGTTACGTACACCCGTTGTTTCAGTCATTATGAGGTTGGTCCGGATTATAACTCCGAGTGAGGCGCTCTCCTCACATTGGTTAGACCAAACCACATGGCCCTGACCGTTCTTCTCTTACACTCCCGATCTTCGACTCCGCCTGCCCGCGCTTCCGTGGCTGATCCTGACACCGGATTTCCTGACTCCGGCTCAGATAGAACAAATACTAAATAAAATTTCTAAAACATTTACTAACATTTCCCATTTTTTTATAATTCTCATTAAAACATCAGGGATGTTACACGTTTTGTATAGGAGAATATCATAGCTCGATTTGGCGTTCCAGGGCGGATTGTAACTGACAACGGCACCCAGTTCACAAATAAGAAGTTCACAGATTTACTTAAAGGATTGGGGATAGCCCAAATCTTTTCATCTGTTGAGCATCCCCAGACGAATGGCCAAGCGTAGGTAGCTAATAGAGAGGTGCTGAAGGGGTTGAAGAAACACTTTGGTAAAGCAAAAGGAGGATGGACTGATCAATTATGCTATGTTCTGTGGGCATACCGTACTACGCCACATTCTTCTACTAATAAATCCCCATATCGGTTGACTTATGGGGTCGAGGCGATGATTCCGGTGGAACTTCAGACCAGATCAGCTCGAGTGGAATACTTTTCAGCTGGGGACAATGACGCCAATTTGGCATCAGAGCTAGATGTCCTCCATGAGTTGAGAGAAGAGGCTTTTGTCAGAGACCAGGCGATAAAGGCGAAGGCAGCCCTTCGGTACAATAAGCGTGTGCAATATAGAGCTTTTAATACTGGAGATCTTGTTTTGAGGAAGGCGAGTGTGGGGAATAAGTTAGCTCATCAAGGAAAATTGGCGCCAACATAGGAAGGCCCTTACAGAGCTTCTGAGGTAACTGGAAAGGGAACATACCGGCTTAAGAAGCTCGATGGAACACCAATTCGTAATAAGTGGAACACCCAGAATTTACGTATTTAATACAGCTAGTTGGTAAGACGACATGTATTCTTTTTCCTCGCTTGAGTTTTTTCCCATTCGGTTTTCTCAAGAAGGTTTTAATGAGGCATGACCCCAACTACACTCCCTTTGTAATATACATTCGATTTAATGAGAATACAGTTTATGAACTTATCACTCTCACCTTTCCTTTTTATGTTGTGATTCATAGCCATAGGCCATTACACATAAGGACCCCCAGGACGGATGATCTTAATCACATATTCTGTGAATTGACGATGTAACTCCTCGAGGGGTGAAATGGGTTGTAGGATTGAACCGAACCCTATTTGAAGACCCAGATTGTAGGATTAAACCGAACTCTGGGAACGGTCAGTAGGATTAAACCGAACCCCGTTTAAAGGCTTGGATTGTAGGATTGAACTGAACTCCAAGTATGGTTAGTAGGATCGAATCGAAAACCATTTGAAGGCCCAGATTGTAGGATTAAACTGAACTCTGGGTATGGTTAGTAGGATTGAACCGAACCCCGTTTGAAGACTTAAGTTGTAGGACTAAACCGAACCTCAAGAAATAGGTGGTAGGATCTAACCTTTTTCAAGGTTGTACCGAACCCCACAGAAGGCTTGGATTGTAGGATTGAACCGAACTCCAAGTACAATCGCCGTCCTCATCTTTGAAATAATTTTCACAGGGCAGATGACTGCAAACAATGCGATATCGCAGTATAGAGATCGAATGAACTTTTTCACCCTCCAAGGAGTTAAAGGTAACACTTCACAACAGATATTTGCTTCCCAAAGCACTTATACTTGGGGACAAAGCACGCGTGAATAATTCAACGAAATATTGCTTATCTGTTACAATGTTTGTTATTTTCTCCGGGGTGCAAACTATGCTTTTAATGTTAACATAGTTAAATAGAGCAGTCTTGTGATTAATACAAAGGTAAAAGCATAGCATATATGTCTAAGTTATTTGATAACCATACACTTGTCACAAACGATAAAAGCAAAGTGAAGGAAAATTTCATTTATTTGAAGAAAAATTGTATACATGTGAGTTCATTGAAACTGGAGTTAATCCCAGTACACAGCTGTAAAATAAAAATGCAAAAATTAAGGAGCAGATGTCTTAGTCTCCGCTATGGGCATATCTGTTCCCCCCTCCTTGGCTCCTTCAACTTGGGTCCCATCAACACCGGTCTCTTGGCCAGTTGGAATGTTCTCTTGAATAACATTTTCAAGGCCTAGAGTAACTGGTGGTGGTTCCATACTTTGGCCCTCCGGAAGAGGGGGCAGTTCATAAAGAGAATCCGGAGGATCCACATGCGAGTCGTCACTCTTCACCACAACAAGTTTCCCTCCGTGGAACTCATAGAACGGATCCAGCCCATACAAGTTGAGTTTCACATCAGGATTACGGTAGAAGACCTGACGAAGGGCTAGGCCGAAGGATTCAAAGGCCACATTCTTGCATATTTGCAAAGCCTTGGCAGCCTTAGCTTTGGAAGCAGTCAACTTCTTTTGAAGGTTGGTAACCTCTTCCTCCAACGGCCCAGCGCCCGCACTCCCCTTCTTCAGCTCTTCAATCTGAGCCTGCAACTCCTTCTGAAGGGCTTCCCACTCTCCCAGGATTTTATTGTGGCCGGCCTCCGCTGTTGTAAGATCTTTACTCAGCTTGGCGGAATTCTTCTTCTCAAGCTGGAGCTCTTCTTCCAGGAGGGGGATAGACTTGTTCTGCTGCTGAAGTTCAGAAACTTGCCGCTCTAAAGATTTATTGGTGAAATGGAGTTGGCTTATTTCTTCGGTCTTCTTCTCCAGTAGCTCCTTAGCCTTTTTCAGCTCTGACTCAACCCCCCTGGTAGTTTCCGCTTGCTTGGCCGCCCAGGCCTCCTTTACAGTGATGTCGGCTTCAAGTTTTTCAACTTGCTCCATATAGTTCTCCTTTTCGCTTAAGGAGTCCAGTAGGCCGGAGAGCTTATCTAATTGCCAGCGACCGGCCTTGCAGGCGCCCCTAACTTCAGCAGCTTCATGGGAGGGGCGGAGGCAATACCTGGCCTTAGGAAGTGTGGGAGGCATGGACCCCTGGAACCAGAGGTAGGGAGAAAGGAAGGATTCTTTCAGAGGATCACTAACCGGGGGAGGCCCGCTCTCTAACTCCGTCTCAGAGCCGGTGTGTGAAGGAAGGCCAGAGGAAGAGAGAACTGGTGTCTTCCCCTTGTCTTTCTTCATGCCAGTCTCCTCCAGAGTCCTCTGACGCTTCCTTGGAGACTCCCCAGTAGAAGATTTCTTTTTGTCTACATCCTTAATCAGGACCCTCTTCTTCTTCTTCTTTTCAGGGACGGTGCTCCTGGCTTTCCTCTTCAACTTGAGGTTGCTCCTCAGGATCCTTTTCTTCAAGGAGAGGTACATCGTCCCCCATAGCGGATGTCAAGGGGATGATGGGAGCTTCAGCCTTGAAAGAGTTCCTCTTGGCTTGGATGTCGTTCTCTTCAGAAGAGGAATCATCATCTGCCAGCATCGATTTTAGGGAAAGCATATCGACAGAAGCTTTTTCGATTTGCTTTGTAAAACAAGGAAGGTCAAGTTAAAATACTGAAGGCAAAGCAAAAAACACAGAATGAATATGTAATGCATACAACTAGGAAACGAGTATTACGGAGATATTTACTTCGGACGTCGGTACTCCCCAGGAGATGCCTGCAAGAGAACCCCTTAAGGGCCTTTGAGGCTGATTGCATGGCACTCAAAACCTCCACAGAATGAGGGGAAAGTTCACCCTCTTCAGTGTAGTAAGCACGGCTCAGCAACAGGAAATGCTCGTGCGTTCAGCTGATTGGGAATTTTATGAATCCCTCCTTGTTGAGCCAGAAGACCGGCTTATTTGCTTGCACTCGAATCCACGTATAGTAGTGCTTGAAAGAGCGCCCATCGATCTTCGCAGAATCGGTGTAGGATTTAAAATTCACAATCCTTGAATCACAACGGAAAGTTATGAACCCAAGGCCGCCTTTCTTGTTGGCACGACGGACCACTTGGCAATAATAGAAAATTTTTGCCACAGTGGCTGTGAAATTGAAGTGCTCCCCGAGAACCTCGAGAGCACACACCAGGCCCCAGCCGTTAGGGTGCAATTGTGTGGGGGCGCAGTCAAGAAAACGAAGGACGGCCATCTAAAACTTCGTCATGGGGAAACAAACTCCCAAGTGTTGGAAGACAAAGTCATACATGTATACCGACCTCTCGTCTGGAACTCGATGGCAGACTCGCTCCATAGGCCTGGGTGCAAGGATGAGAAAACGGCCCTTGTATTTCTTTCTTAAGTAGACAGGAAATCGAGCCTCAACAGGATTACCATCCTCCCTTGTATGGTGCGAAGCAATATTCAAGAATTCTTCTTCGACCCAGCAGTACGGGTGCTCCCTATTTAACCTCTCCCAATTAAGCCGGTGTGCAACAACGTTGACACACTCTTCCGTAGTTCGCAGAATCAACGTCTTTCCAGACCCAGGAATTTCCATCTCGTCTGATGCGTGTTGAAACGCCTCTGTGCTGTGATAAAAGGCAACCACGTCAGAGAGGTAACCTTCAGCACTTGACCCGCTGTCAGAGCGACCGGTAGCCCTCAAGTGAAAGGAACCCTCAGGGCGGCGCCGAACCACTGGTGCTCACGAGGAAAAAGTTTTAACCCTCTCTGAGCGACGAGGCCCAGCCACAGGAAGATTCATAGGAATCCTCCCACCACGGTGGCTAGAGGGGGCACGTGAACTCAAATTCCCACTGTTCGAGGTACCAGCGCTGCTTGGCCTAGGGCGCATGGTTGAAGTTGAAGCAACCGAAAATAATATGAAGGTAAGGGATAAGGAGGTTACCTAAGGAAGGAATAATGGAAGGAAGAACTTGGCGAAAGGAAAGAACAGCAACAGAGTCTTCAAAATTTGAGCAGAGGTTGTAATACCCCTATTTTTATTTTTATATTAAAATTTTGAAGGAATTAAATTATGGTTCTTTAGAACTTTTTAATCTACGTATTATTTATGATTTTTTTGGAATTTTTTTGGAATTTTGGAATTTTTTTTAATAAAATAATATTTTTTAAATAATTTTAAATTCATATAAGTGACCTAAAATTAAAAATATTTATAAGAAAGTGAATTTATATTATAAGAAAATTTTCTAAAATCTATTTCAAGTAGACTTATCTAAAAATTATCGTTTGAGAAAAATCTTGATTTTTTCTAATCGTTAAAAAAATTGGAAACGTATCAATAAATTTTTATTAACAGAAAATTTTAGATTTTTAAAATTTCAGCTTTATATTACTTATTATAAAATTAGTGAGGACTGATATAATATCGCTAAATTTCAAAAAGGACTCTTTTTGAATATTTAAAATATACCGAGTGAAGGGTTACTATTTGACTTAATAATTTTGCCGACAGTTACTATACAAAACACTATGCATGTATGAAATTTTCAAAAGATGCACAATAACCAGGAATAAAAAATTCAAAAATGCATAGTACTTTTAGATTAAAATAATGGAATGCATAGTAAATTTTTTTCCTATAAATACCGAAGGATTTCTTCTTTAGAAATCACAATTTCAGATTAAGTTTTCTTAATATAGTAGTGCTAGTGAGATAGTGGTGGAAGTGAGAGAGAGAAGTAAATTTTTTTGGAAGAAGGTTCTGCTAAAATCCTAAGGTAAGAATACTTCTCTTTTATATTTTTAGAGTTATTTTTATATCATTTTTAGAAATCTATTATTATACTGGAAATAATATTATTTTAAGTTACTATTCTGCATAGTAAAATACTATTTTAATAGTAAATTACTATTTCAATAGTAAATTACTATTCAAATAGTAAATTACTATTTACTGTTACTATTTACCTTTACTATTCACGTTTTACTATTTACCATTACTATTCACGATTTACTATTTACCGTTACTATTCACGTTTTACTATTTACCGTTACTATTCACGTTTTACTATTTACTGTTACTATTCACGATTTACTATTCACTATTCACTATTTAAAATTTACCATTTCTGTTTTAAGTAGTAATCTTAATCCTCATCTTATGCCTATACTGAAATAAGATTGATATTAATAATTCTAGAAATCGGAGGCGCAAAGCAAACTCTCTTTTGGTAACAACTCAAGGTAAGGGGGAGTGAGATAAGAGTATAATATGAAAAGACATAAGAATAATGGGAGGAGTCTCCTACTCCTTTTAAATTTAATAATATTAATATTTTAAAATATTAACTTTTTAACTTAAAATTTTTAATAAATTTTAAATTAAATATCCAGTTTAACTAACTCTAACATACCTATGCAAGGACTTGGACCATTATGACCTATATGGACTGGACTATACCTATGCAAGGACTTGAACCATTATGACCCATATGGACTGAACAATACCTATGCAAGGACTGGATTATATGGACTTACATATACCTATGCTAGGAATGGACAAAAGGAACTAAAAAAAAGTAACTATATTAATAATCATTAAATTTTGTATTATGATATGTATTAATGATATTTATTTTGATTGATTTGATTATGATTGATTATATTTGTGATTGATGATGTTTAACTGTGATTGATAATATTTGATTGTTGATATTATAATGTGGAGTTTGAGCATATAGCGAGTGAACTGTTCTTTACAGGGGGTGTAAAGGTATGATTGTCAAACAATTCAAAATGTACATGTAAGGTAAACTCTGATGTGAGGAGGGCCTTATACAGATACAAATATGGAGTACTCTTGTATACTGGGGCGTAGTACAATGCACTCGGCGGCGGTGTAGCAGTCCGCCTGGAATAGCCTCCTTTGCCTTGACAAAATTGGTGGTTGTACCTGCAATTATTCTCCGAAGCTCAAGTCAGTATTTTGAAGTACTGTTAGACTTAAAAAGCAAATCTGAGAGAATTATGCAAGTATGAGTGTAAGGTTCAGAATAAGGGGGTCCCCCTCTATACCTTTTTGCTGAGGTTTATATACCTGTTACTGGTGCTCTATTATTGGTAGGACCTGTTCCTTGTTTTCAGGCATAATGCAAGAAAGGTAGTGGGTCCCTGCGCCGTTCACGAGCACCATCACTGTAGTGGGTATTTCCACTCACTTGGAAAGCGTTAATGCTTCATTATTTTATTTGTTGTTCCCTCTTATGCGTGACAGCGTGATTCCCATTTTCAACCTCTCAAGACAGAGTTAATCTCGTGCCGGGGTTATAAATATGGGCTCGCTTCGCAGTATGGGAATTTTGGTATTCCGCCTGTATTGAGCCTATGGCTTGGCGGAGTAGTGTGCATTGGAAATGCTTTATGTATATGTACAATCTTTTTAATACTTTCCACCTTGGCGGAGTAATAGGCCTTGGCGGAGTAACAAGCATTGGCGGAGTCACATGCCTTGGCGGAGTCACATGCCTTGGCGGAGTAACATGCCTTGGCGGTATGTACTCCGTATAAGAGTAATCATAGAGGATTTGAAACGTATTTCTCCTGTTTGAAATGCTGATCTGGCAAGGCATTAAAACCATGCTCTTGGGGGCCGGTGTTTGGACCGGATCATCTGCCCCCTAGCTTGTTATAGTGACTAGCGGGGTCGCTTTAATAAGCTATAACACTTTGTTGTGTTTAGCTTTTATAGGCATGGGTTTAGGCGGTGTTTGCTAGTTTTGAATTTATGGACAAGTGTTTTCATGCATTTATTGTTTGTGTCATTACTCGCCACGCCTGTCATCAAAGCGCCTCGAAACTGCGTTTTGCCGCTTCAATCTCTCATTGCCACGTATGCCCTCGTAACGATTGCCATTCCAATGATGGGACATAAATGCGTGGGATGGCAGTTGGAATACGTTTTCGAGGTTATTACCATGGGCCTTGGATTTTGAAAATACGGCCCAGGAAATGCCTGCCTTGAGATTCATCTAACGGTCTCAGAATTAACGGAACGTCGTTATGATTCATCCAATGGCCATAGGTGCATTTCTGAAAATACGGCCCAGGAAATGCCTGCCTTGAGATTCATCTAACGGTCTCAGAATTAACGAAACGTCGTTATGATTCATCCAACGGCCATAGGTGTATTTCTGAGATTTTCAAGGTTTCGCTTATTTCCCCCCAAGTCATGCCTATAAATAGGTAAACTCTTAGGAGAGAAAACGTTTTGCTTCATCTTCCACTCTGTGTTTTAGTGTTTAAACTGCCTTCTGAACGCTGCATCCTCGCGATTCGTTTCTTGTTGCCAGTTTATCGTTTCTTTAGAGATTTAAGGTAACTTTCTTCTTCCTCTGTTTTCTGTCTTCGTTGTTATTGGGTTGGTTCTGTTTTCTTTATATGTGTGTTTGTTGAAACGAGGATGAGAGGAAAAGAATCAGAGTCGTGCCCTAGGGTATCTGTTCACCCTATGTTTTCGGATATTGAGAGTGAAGATGAGGGCTTCTATACTGGGAGGGATTCAACATTTTACAGCAGCGTGGAGTGTTTTAGTAATGCTATACATTCGTTTGTAGCAGGAGGTACCCCTCAGATACAAGTGATAACAATGGCAGAATGTCAGAATGTTGTGCTGCACGGGTTAGATTGGAAAAAGATGGTTGAGACTGATCCCTATTGTTGGGTCGAGGAAGACGTCAAAGAAGCTTCTTCACATCATGCAACGACAAGTGGTGGGGTAATGGAGTTGTCAGTGCCTGTCTGGAAGGATGAGAGATTTGAAAGGAGATTTATCGTTCGTTCGCCAAAGACGTTTGAACGCATTTGCCATCGTCCTCAGGATGAGCGTACTTTGTATATGTACGATATTCTGTTTACTCAGTTGGGGGTGCGATTTCCGTTGAACAAATTCCAGATGGGTGTACTCAGGTTTCTGGATTGCGCCCCCTCTCAGCTGCACCCTAATGGATGGGGAATAGTCCGCAGCTTTGAAGTGCTGGCTAAACATTTGGAGTTTACGCCTACTGTGGCGTTGTTCTTTGCTTTTTGCCGCATAATGAGGCGGGTGAATGCAAAAACCGGCGGCATGGGTTTTGTTACTCTTCGGGCGAAGCCGAAGATTGTAAATTTTAAGGCATTTGCTGACTCCGCCAAAGAAGGCGGACTTCATTTCAGAATGAGCTTTGTAAAAGTTTCTGTTAGGAAGAACAAGTCCGTCTTTTGGCGGAGTGCGGAGGGGATTGATAAATTCCCGGTGGCGTGGACTCATGAGCACTTCCTCCTGACTAAACAAGCTTATGAAGTTGAGGAGAGTGTACTGTCACCTACCTCCGTGGAAGTACTCCAAACACTGAAGGAGTATAACTCTGCCCACAAGCAGTTTCTGTGCCGAAGGCTGCTTGGGCGTGATGCTGAAGGATATTTAAGTAATGTTTTGAGACTTCTTGCTTGAATATTATTTCTGTTCTTTCCTGCAACTTCTAATTGTATTCGTGTATATTATGTTTGCTGGAGAGATCGCTGAATTTCCTGGGATGGAGCGTATCAAGCAAATCTGCATGAGTCGCCAGGAAATTGGTGCGGAGAACAATGTGCAGCCCCGGAGGAATCTTGCTGCAGCTCTGATGAGGACTCTCCCTTTGCCTGTATCCACCAAGGTAGTGATGTTGGAGGGTGGTGCGGGACCTTCGATAGTTGATGTGGAAAGGCGATCTAAAAAACGCCAAGAACCAGAAACTATCGAGGTGGAGGAAGAGGACCCCCAGCCTTTGCAGAAGAGGAAGAGCAAGGGAAAATGGAAGGTGGGTGAAGGAGCATCATCTGATGCTATGATAGAAGTTGAAGAAATTCCGGAGCCATCAGCTGTGGCTATCACTACTGAATTGGGCGGTCAGGAGGACGTCCCTGAAGAAGATGTTGTGGAAGAGGAGATGGAGGGGGTTCAAGGTTCTCCACCTCACCGAACTGAGAGTCCTGCCCTGGACTTAACTGCTCGAGGAACAGCAGTTTTTCTTGTCAACGTTCCAGGGGAGCCATCTAGGCGGTCTGTCTCTCTTCCTCTGGTGGGGTCTCGTTTGAACCCTTACTTGTATTTCACAAATATGGGATCCCGCCAGTCAGAGAGGCGTGATCCTGACTTCATCCTCTGTTCAGATATTGACTTCGAAGAGATTGTGGATGCCACTGCTGCTGCAAGGTGGCATCTCGCTGAAATTGATGGTTACCTTGCTTCAGTGCCCCGTATTGCTGAGGTGGCTGCGGAGGCTGCCATGTTTCAAGAATCATTTCATGATTCTGTTGAAAAAATTCAAAGCTTGGAGCATGACAATGAACAGTTGTCGGAGGTGATCAAGGCTAAAGATAAACACCTTGACACCGCCGACTCTGATAAGAAGAAGCTGGAAGAGGAGCTGGCCCGGGTCAAAGCTGAGAAGGTTCTGCTGGACAAATAAGTTTCAGATTTGAAACAGCAGAATTCAAAGCTGGGCGAGGATGTGGGCGAGCTGACCCATGTAAAGGCTGAAAATGTTCTGCTGGGACAATAAATTTTAGATTTGAAACAGCAGAACCAAAAACTGGGTGAGGATATGAGTGAAGTTCAGCAGAGACTGGTTTCTTTTGAGACTAGTAAGGCTCTCGCTGAAGACGCCTGGGCTGCGGAGTTGGATCAAGCAGCCACTGCATATAGTGACCTTGAAAAACAGGTCGAAGAGCTAAAAGCTGAGAAAGCAATTTCCGATGCCAGCAATAAACGGCTTGATCAGGAGTTGCAATCTGCTTTGGATGCAGCTGAGGCAGCAATTGATGATGCTTTCAGTATGGCCATCCGCCAGGTCCGTCATCGTAACCCAGGCGTTGCTCTTAACATTGCAGGCATTCACCCTTATTATGAGTTTATCAATGGTGAATTAATGGTGCCTGCTCAGGGGGGTCATGTTCCTGCGCCTAATGAAGAGTATGTTCTGGCAGACTTGCCCCCCTCACAGAGTTTGTCCAAACCTAGTGAGTTTCAGCCTAGCTCCGCCCACCAAGAAGGAGTGCCACCCGAGTCTTAAAGATTAGCTCCAGGGTTTCTTTGCAAATTTTTTTTTTTGCACTTTAATAATATTGCCTTGTTCCAGGATAGGCTCTGAACCCCTTATCAATTCTTGACAATATTTAATAAAGTATAATTTCTGTAAATTTATACTTGTTCATATAAACGGTGTTTGAGTTCGTAGGAGTTATGCCTTGTAAAATGCTATTAATAAGGCAGAGTAATTGTTTGAGGACTGATGAAATATGACTAAGTATAACGAGGCGGAATAACCTTTTTGTGAATTTTAATAAAGTAAAATCCTGTAATATGGCGGAGTAGCCTCTTAAGAATTTTAATGAAGTAAAATTCTGTAATGAGGCGGAGTAGCCTCTTAAGAATTTCAATGAAGTTAAATTCAGAAATGAGGCGGAGTAGCCTCTTAAGAATTTCAATGAAGTCAATTCTGTAATGAGGCGGAGTAGCCTCTTAAGAATTTCAATGAAGTAGAATTCTGTAATGAGGCAGAGTAGCCTCTTAAGAATTTCAATGAAGTTAATTCTGTAATGAGGCGGAGTAGCCTCTTAAGAATTTCAATGAAGTCAATTCTGTAATGAGGCGGAGTAGCCTCTTAAGAATTTCAATGAAGTAGAATTCTGTAATGAGGCGGAGTAGCCTCTTAAGAATTTCAATGAAGTAGAATTCTGTAATGAGGCGGAGTAGCCTCTTAAGAATTTCAATGAAGTAGAATT
Organism: Clitoria ternatea; assembly: GCA_037962975.1. NCBI lineage: Eukaryota > Viridiplantae > Streptophyta > Magnoliopsida > Fabales > Fabaceae > Clitoria > Clitoria ternatea. Next base: position 218,117,657 of record CM075671.1, on the reverse strand, counting down.
CTGTAATGAGGCGGAGTAGCCTCTTAAGAATTTCAATGAAGTAGAATTCTGTAATGAGGCGGAGTAGCCTCTTAAGAATTTCAATGAAGCACAATTTTTACAAGTATTATACTTACTTGGACTTGTTGATAGTGCTTGAGTTTGTTGATTATGTACTCCGCGAAACATTAGCAGTTGGGCGGAGTAAGGGTTTGGATGGAGCGTTCATCCCTTTGAATTTGAATTGGAGTGTATCTCCTGATCAAGTGAAAATTGTTGAATCCAGGGTTGGTATGGTGCAGCATAAGCTGTGACACCAATCCTTTCTGCGGGAATTTTACTGGACCTTGGGGTCGGTATGGTGCAGCATAGGCTATGACACCAATTCTTTCCACAGGAAGTCTGTTGGACCTTGGGGTCGGTATGGTGCAGCATAGGCTGTGACACCAATCCTTTCCCCCCAAGGAGTTTTTGGTACCTTGGGGTCGGTATGGTGCAGCATAGGCTATGACACCAATCCTTTCCCCCCAAGGAGTTTTTTGTACCTTGGGGTCGGTATGGTGCAGCATAAGCTGTGACACCAATCCTTTCCCCCCAATGAGTTTTTTGTACCTTGGGGTCGGTATGGTGCAGCATAAGCTGTGACACCAATCCTTTCCCCCCAATGAGTTTTTTGGACCTTGGGGTCGGTATGGTGCCGCATAGGCTGTGACACCAATCCTTTCCCCCCAAGGAGTTTTTTGACTCCGTTTGTGAAGCTTTGTTGTATGTTGGATGATCTTTATGGAATAAAGAGTTATGCTTTTATGCTTCAATTGTTGGAGCCGGTGTCTTATCTGCATGAGAACAAGTTCTGCCATAGATAATTAACTGAAAGTTAGAATGAAGATTGAATGTAGGAAGGAATTTTATTAATGATGGAACTACATAAAGAGCTGAGTTGGGGTATGTCTCGTCGAAGCCTTTTCAAGGAAAGCCCATTTGGGAAGAACCTTAAGTTAGGAGAGAGAACATTCCGTATTACCCAACTAGCTGTAATATATGCGTAAATTTAAAATGTTCCATTTATTCCTGACCGGAGTGCCATCTAAGTTTTCTAGGCGGTATGTGCCTTTGCCCAGAGCTTCGATGACTCGGTATGGACCTTCCCAGGTTGGCGCCAATTTGCCTTGGTGTGCAAATTTGTTGCCGATATTGGCCCTTCTTAAAACCAAATCTCCTTCTTTGAAACGGCGTTCAGAAACACGAGTGTTATACCGTTTGGCGGCTTTTGCTTTAACAACTTGATCCCGCACAAAGGCTTCCTCTCTCAATTCTGCCAAGACCTCGAGTTCATGGGCGAGGTTCTGTTGATTGGCTTCTTCATTGAAGTGGAGGATTCGAGCTGAAGGGGCTGCCAATTCAACAGGAATAACAGCCTCGACTCCATATGTCAGCCGATATAGGGATTCATTTGTGGTGGAGTGAGGGGTTGTTCGATATGCCCACAAAACGTGGCATAATTGATTTGCCCAATCTCCCTTTGCTTCACCAAGGCGTTTCTTAAGGCCTTTCAAGATTTCTCTGTTGGCAACTTCAGCTTGGCCATTGGTTTGAGGATGTTCCACAGAAGAGAAAATCTGCGTAATGCTAAGATTTTCTAGGAGTTCAGTGAACTTACGATCTGTGAATTGGGTGCCATTATCAGTGACTATACGTCCAGGGACTCCGAAACGTGCAATGATATTTTCGTATACGAATCTACGAGCCCTGGCTGATGTAATATGCACCACTGCCTCTGCTTCAATCCATTTGGTGAAGTAATCAATGCCAACTATCAAGTACTTGATACCGCCAGGCGCAGTTGGGAATGGACCTAAGATATCCATGCCCCATTGATAGAAAGGCCAAGGCGTTATTGATGATGACATTTCTTCCGCCGGAGTGTGATGAAGGTTTGCAAATCGTTGACATTGATCTCACTTCTGAACATACGAGGTGGAGTCATGCTTCAGGGTAGGCCACCAATACCCAGCTCTGAGTATTTTTCTCATTAGACTACGTGCCCCCGGATGGTGTCCACACTGCCCTTCATGGACTTCTTCTAAAACGGCTTGCACCTCATTTTCGTTTATGCATATTAAGTAAGGAACAGAAATTCCTCGGCGGTATAACTGTCCGTCTAGGAGCGTATAATAAGGTGCTTCTTTCTTTAGTTTCCGTCGCTCAAGATCATCCGTAGGTAATTGTCCATTAACAAGGTAACGAACTATCGGTGCTGCCCAGGAATTGTCATCAAAGGAGCGACTTCTAATCATACACATTGAGGAAGGAAAGGAAATACTTGGCTCTGCCAAGGTACTTTGTACAACCATAGTTGTGCATCCTGCCTTCTTTGTGCTAGCCAACCTGGAGAGGATATCAGCACGTGTATTTTCTTCCCGGGGTACATGTTTGAAAGTGACTTCGTTGAAGCGTTGCTTTAACTCATTAACGCAGTTAAGATATTGTTGCAGCAAAGGTTCTTTAGCCTGATATTCGCCAAGAATTTGCGAGATGACTAATTGAGAATCACTGCATAAGGTTACAGTTTTGGCCTAATATCTTGTGCTGCTCTGAGTCCGGCTAAGCAGGCTTCATACTCCACCTGATTGTTAGACGTAGTGAAGGTGAAGTGCAATGAAATTTCGAGATGTACCCCGTCATCGCTTTCCACAACAATTCCTGCCCCACATCCTTTGCTATTTAAAGATCCATCAACGTATATTGTCCAATGTGAATGATCTGCATCTGGGCTAGAGCCTATTAATTCAACTACGAAGTCTGCTAAGACTTGTGCCTTGATAGCAGTTCTTGGTTTGTAGGATATGTCGAATTCAGAGAGTTCTATGGCCCATTTGATTATTCTTCCAGCCAGGTCTGGTTTGAACAGTATAGTACGAAGTGGCAAGTCTATGCGAATCAAGATAGGATGGGCATGAAAGTATGGTCTTAGGCGTCGTGAAGCCCAAACAACTGCAAGCGCTGCCTTTTCAATCTTCTGATAACAGCATTCTGCACCATGCAATGTTTTACCGGTGAAGTACACCGGTCGTTGGCCTTCAACTCTTTCCTTGACCAGAGCTACTGCTAAAGCCTCATCTGAAACAGACAAATAAACGATGAGTTGCTCACCTGGGCTTGGTCTTACCAGGATTGAAGGGCTGGCTAAGACATTTTTCAAGCTTTGGAAAGCCGCCTCTTTCTCTGGGCCCCAACTGAATTTCTTATCTTTTTTCAGCATTTTGTACAAGGGAAGAGAGCGATGAGCCATTTTTGGCATGAATCGTGCTAGAGCAGCGATTTTGCCGTTGAGGGATTGTACCTCTTTTAGTGTTTTGGGGCTCTGCAACTCCTGGATAACGCGGCATTTATCAGGATTAGCCTCTATACCTCTTTGTGTCAACATGAAGCCCAAAAATCTGCCACCAGGGATAGCGAATGTGCATTTCAAAGGGTTGAGCCTCATATCATATTGTTGTAGGCGTTGAAAAATGAGGCGTAGATCTTCAACATGGTCTCCTCCTTCCGGGGTCTTGGCAATAATATCATCAATATAAACTTCTACCAGCTTTGTGTGCATACCCTCAAAAACTTTATTGATCATGCGCTGGTAGGTTGCCCCGGCGTTTTTTAACCCAAATGGCATGACGTTGTAGCAGAAGACTCCTTTATCATTAATAAACGCTGTCTTCTCTTGATCATCCTCACACATTGGAATTTGGTTATAACCGGAGTAAGCATCCATAAAAGATAGATACTTGTATCCTGAAGAATCGTCAACCAATCTATCAATGTTGGGGAGAGGGTATGGATCCTTGGGACAACATTTATTTAAATCAACATAGTCTATACACATACGCCACTTGCCATTGGCTTTCTGTACCATGACCACGTTAGACAACCAGGAGGAGTAACGGAGTTCCCTGATGAACCCTGCCTTGAGGAGTTCCTCTGTTTGCTCACAGGCAGCTTTTTGTTTAGCTGGACCCATACGCTGTTTCTTTTGTGCTACAGGCTTAGTTTCAGGGTACACCGCCAGGCGGTGACAACAAAAGTTGGGATCCATGCCAGGCATGTCTGCAGCGGTCCAAGCGAAAATTTCTTTATACTCATGGAGAAGTGCAATTAGTTTTGCCTCCATGTTAGCCTCAAGCTTGTCATTGATGTTTGTAATCTGTTCCGGGGTGCTACCCAAAATAATAGACTTGGAACCACTATCAGGAGTTGGTTTCAAAGGGTTCAGTGGGTCTACAGAAGACTCCGCCCTGGGGTCAAGATCCACCAAATTGACGGACGCCGCCGCACTGCTCCCTTCATTCAAATTTCTTTTCTTAGACATGGCTTCAAGCTTCACCATGTTAAGACTTAAATTGTAGCAATAGCGAGCCATTTCTTGGTCACCCCTTACAGATGAGACTTGATTATCTTTGTCAATGAATTTGATTAACAAGTGGGGGGTTGAAACGATGGCTTCCATGGCATTCAGGGTAGGCCACCCAATGATACCATTGTATGGAGATTTCACATCAATGACAAGAATCCTGGATTTCACAGTCCTTGCTCCAGGTTCGCCATCAAAAGTAATTCTCGTGTCCAAGTAGCCTTTGGTGGGCTGTTTGGCGCCATTGAAGGCTGTAAGGTCCTGCGTATATGGTTGTAAATCCGCATCAGTTAATCCCATGCGTTTAAAACAGTCATAAAAGATAACGTTGCAGGAACTTCCCTGATCAACTAGGATGCGTTTTACATCCATATTAGCGATTACTGTAATAATCACTACTGCGTCATCTCCTTCAGGAATAGTAGGGCCAAAATCGTCGTTTGTGAAGGTTATAGGCGGAGTCTGAACCCCGTTCCTGAATGGGCGATATTCTTTGCTCTTGCCTTGCACAGACAAGATCATACGATGGTGGTTTTTCCTCGCGGTGATTGAGGGTCCGCCCCCCGCAAAGCCCCCAGCAATCATATCTACCACCTGCCTTTTGCCCCGCGATCTGGGTTCAGGGCTTGGTTCTCTTTGGGCGGACTCCAGAACAATACTCTTTTGTTTTTCTGTTGCCGCTGTGCGTTTTGGCTCCCGAGTGTTATCAGGATCCGGAGAACGATCACGAGGTTGTTTTTCGAACCTCTCTGGCTCATCATGAGATTTACCCTTAAACAAATAATGTTTCAGTTTACCTTCACGAATAAGCACCTCGATGGTGTTTTTGAGTTGCTTGCACTCCTCCATGGTATGGCCAACTGACTCGTGGAACTCACAATATTTCTTTGGATTCCCACCACATCTGAGTGGAGGTGGACGTTGAATCCCGTAAACGTTGAGGGTAGTCCATCCTATTTCACGCAAGATTTGCTCATATGTCATGTTCAGGGGTGCATAATAAGCAAAATTGAACACACGTCTATCTTGCTGTTTGAAGGGTTGGTTCCCCGCGTTATCTTTCTGAGGGAACTTATCATTCCTGGATGATTTTTCTTTATCTTTATCATGGTGTGGAGCTGAAATGGGTGGTTTATTGCGAGATGCAGTGGCTTCCAAGTGCATCTCAATACCTACGTACTTGGATGCTTTCCTGCGAAACTCCTCCATGGTGGATGGAGGTCCTTTTGCCAACGACAAAGCAAAGGGCGATTTTGGTTGCATGGCCTCGATGAGGATATGCAACTGGATCGTTTCTGTCAAGTCAGGGACCATGGCCGCCTCTTTATAAAATCTCTTCAGAAAATCCTTTAGAGACTCTTTGTCACCTTGCTTGATCTGAGCTAAGGTATGGGAGGTTCTAGGCGCATCCCTAGAGATTACAAAGTGACTGCCAAAAGCTGTGGCCAAGTCTTCCCATGAATCAATGGAACCTGAAGGTAAACTCTTGAACCAGCTAAGAGCTTCACCTGTGAGGGTCCTGGGAAACATTCTGCACATGACATCTTCTTCCGCACCTAAGAACATAGCTTCATAGATGTAAGCATCTAAATGCTTAGAAGGATCTGTCTCCCCGGTGTATTTTCCTATGGAAATGGGTTGCATAGTTTGTAAATGTCTGGGGACATGCGCATTAATCAGTCTTTTGGAAAATGGGATACTCATCTTGTATCCCGAGGGGGGTGTATTTGAAACGACTCTCCTTCCCTCATGATGGTGGGCATTTGCCCGTGGAAGGCTTCGTTGCTCTTCCATGTAAGTAGGGATGCGAGAGTAATTTGGGGTACTCGATTCCTCCTGTACATGCGATTCATGGTGCGGCTATTTTGTAGGGCCCGCTTTCTCGTGTATAGGATTCGCCTTTTCACGTCGAAGCTCTGCGATTTCTTCCCTTAACATTCTGATCATGTCATCTCTCGGATCTGGAGAGCCAACATGCGTTGCCCTTTTGTGAGTATCGTTGTCAAAGCTTAGACGTCTAGGGTTGCTTGGAGGAGAATCCTCAGTCTGCACTTCTGGTCCTGGTCTTTCCATTGATGATGAATGTAATGGGAATTGTTCAAGGATTGTGGGATTACCAATTTTACAGGTCCCACTGGGCGTGCCAATGAACTGTTCTTTACAGGGGGTGTAAAGGTATGATTGTCAAACAATTCAAAATGTACATGTAAGGTAAAATCTGATGTGAGGAGGGCCTTATACAGATACAAATATGGAGTACTCTTGTATACTGGGGCGTAGTACAATGCACTCGGCGGCGGTGTAGCAGTCTGCCTGGAATAGCCTCCTTTGCCTTGACACAATTGGTGGTTGTACCTACAATTATTCTCCGACGCTCAAGTCAGTATTTTGAAGTACTGTTAGACTTAGAAAGCAAATCTGAGAGAATTATGCAAGTATGAGTGTAAGGTTCAGAATGAGGGGGTCCCCCTCTATACCTTTTTGCTGAGGTTTATATACCTGTTACTGGTGCTCTATTATTGGTAGGACCCGTTCCTTGTTTTCAGGCATAATGCAAGAAAGGTAGTGGGTCCCTGCGCCGTTCACGAGCACCATCACTGTAGTGGGTATTTCCACTCACTTGGAAAGCGTTAATGCTTCATTATTTTATTTGTTGTTCCCTCTTATGCGTGACAGCGTGATTCCTATTTTCAACCTCTCAAGACAGAGTTAATCTCGTGCCGGGGTTATAAATATGGGCTCGCTTCGCAGTATGGGAATTTTGGTATTCCGCCTGTATTGAGCCTATGGCTTGGCGGAGTAGTGTGCATTGGAAATGCTTTATGTATGTGTACAATCTTTTTAATACTTTCCACCTTGGTGGAGTAATAGGCCTTGGCGGAGTAACAAGCATTGGCGGAGTCACATGCCTTGGCGGAGTCACATGCCTTGGCGGAGTAACATGCCTTGGCGGTATGTACTCCGTATAAGAGTAATCATAGAGGATTTGAAACGTATTTCTCCTGTTCGAAATGCTGATCTGGCAAGGCATTAAAACCATGCTCTTGGGGGCCGGTGTTGGGACCGGATCAGCGAGCATGACGGAAAGCTAAAATTCAGTAAGAATTTCTTACCTTACTCTTTAAATTTTTATTATCTTTTATTTCTTCTTAGAAATTATTTTTATATTTAGAATAAAAAAAATTAGTATTTATTTTAGAAAGTAGACAGTTTATGAAAATTAATTTATAACAAATTGAGATAATTAAAATTTTGAATTAAAGAAAAAAATTTGTAATTTTAAGTATTTACGGTTAATGATTTAAAGATTATTCTCTTTTAATAAAATAAAATTTTTAAAAGAAAATTATTTTATTTTTCCAACTTAATGACTAAAGATATTTGAAAATAATTGAGAATTTGATCTTGTTAAGATTTAATATGAAAAAGTTTTAAGATATTTAAGGCTTAGAAACTCAATTTCAGTGAGAATTAAAAACTATACCAAATTTATTTTTGTGGGACAGAAATTCAGAGAATTGAGAAAATGTACAGTTTATAGAAATGATATTGTAAACCTTTTAAGGTATTTAATAATTGAGTTTCTAAAAGCCTTAACCAACTAAATACGCGAGTAGTTCATGCATCATGAATCATTAAAGTGAAATAAAATGATATTGTCTGGGGACAGATTATAGAAATCGAGGATACATTAGAGGAGGCATAATTACGAGCCTTGGGATGAGAGGGTGTGAAAGGGTGCTTCAGGGGACCTGGGGTAGCTTCCTAGTGTCGGGTACTTTCACAATAAAAACTTTCCTAATCTGACTAGTCTCTAAGTGTTTACATGCCAGTTGAGCTGTTCATATTATTATTATCCGGACTTATGGAACAGTGTAAACTCCTGGTTGGCCCAGTGCAAATTAAAATTTAAGGGCCCACATATATAAGTAAGTTATGATGAAGATATTGCATAACATTCATGCATTCATAATTGATTGTGTATGTGATTGTGATTGATATTATTATGTATTGGTTTGTGAAAACCCTTTGTTGCTTATGTCTTAATCGAGAATATTATATTCTGTTTCTCACTCCTTTCTCCGTGTTTTTGTTTCATATATTCTAAATTGATGCTTCAGAGGGAAGGATCAAAGAATTTCGGCAGTAGATATAACACGTTCTAGAAAGCGAGCTCGGTATGAATACCGTGGTCCAATGAATAAATAATGTTAATAAGTAACTCCTTCTGGGCCATGGAGTTTCCTCTCTTTCTTATAATGTTTAATGTTTATTTTCTTCGGATGAATGTACAAATACTTTATAAAGTTTTAATAATATTTATGAGGTATTTCAGAAATAATGTATGTAATTTATTCCGATAGTTTCTTTTTAACAATCATATCTTTAAAAAAAATTATGAATTTTTATATATTTTATTAGGGTGTAACAGAGGGTGTTACAAAGTGGTATCAGAGCAGTTAATCCAATAGGCCTAGGGAAAAGGTCTATCTTGCTTTGTCTGTAAACTCTGTATAGGTGATAGAGAATAGAATATCTGACTTAGTAGTAACTGTGATTGATGTGACAAATCTCAGTTACTGTGAAACAGGAAACAAATGGCTGGAAACGATCTTGCTGGAGTTGTAGAATGCTTAATCAATGCAATGGGAGCACGTGAAGGTCAAGGTAACGATGCCTTGAGAAGGCTGGACCTATTCGAAAAGCGCAATCCACCTCGTTTCAAGGGAGGATATAACCCTGATGGAGCACAAATCTGGATTCGAGAGATAGAGAAGATCTTTCGAGCATTGTAATGTAATGAAGCTGATAAGGTAGTCTTCGCTATTTATGCCTTATCTGAGGATGCCGAACATTGGTGGGATAGCATGCATAGACAATTCGAAGTCAACGACGTGGAGATCACTTGGGATTATTTCAAGGATATGTTTCTGGAGAAATACTTTCCAGCTGATGTTAAAGAGAAAAGACAATTCGAATTTCTGTCGCTGACCCAAGGAAATATGACCGTTGGAGAGTACGCATCCAGGTTTGAAGAGCTATCTCGTTTTCATTCTCATTATAATGATGCTACTAATAAAAGAGATCGGTGTGCAAAGTTTGTAAATGGACTGCGGCCAGAAATTAAGGAAGCTATACGAATGCAAGAAATTCGTGAATTTTCTGTATTGGTAAATCGCTGCAGGATCTTTGAAGAAGACCATAAGGATAGAATGACCAAAAGTCGTGAGCCCATTCACAAGGCAGGAGAAATGAGAAGTGGAGGACCTCACCATCACCAAAGAAGAGACTTCAGGAGAAATAAGCCTTACCAAGCGCCATTTCACCGGTTTGGAGCAGCATCTGTTCCTAACAGACCCCAAGCTTCAACTAGAAGCTATTACCCGATATCTGCACCAAATTTTAAATGTTTTATCTGTGGAGGACCCCATTTGAAAAGGGATTGTCCTAAAAACACTTATGTTTGCTTTAAGTGTAACAAACCAGGTTATCACATCAAAGATTGTCCAGAGATGAAGAGGGAAAACCCTGAAGGTGCAAGTACAAGCATAAATACTCAAGGAGGCGCGCACAGTGCAGTCGGAAGGCCGAAGGCAAAAGGAAAGGTTTTTGCAATCACTGGAGAAGAAGCATCTCATTCTGATTCCATGGTGGAAGGTAAGTGTATCATTAATAAGATTCCTTTAACTGTTATGTATGACTCAGGTGCATCACATTCCTTTATTGCCAATGACTGTGTAGAAAAACTAAAATTACCTGTGATAGAACTGCCATTTGACTTATCTGTACATACTCCTGGAAACAATCCCATTGTCACTTCTAAAGCTTGTTGGAAATGCCCTATTGTCATAGATGGTAGGGACTTTAAGGCTAATCTTTTCTGTTTATCCCTTTCTGGCTTAGAAGTTATTATTGGGCTAGATTGGTTGTCTGACAATCATGTTCTAATAGATTGTTATAATAAAACCATAATGTTTAAAGAACCAGTGAATTTGAATCCTGAGGATTCGAGATTTCTAACCGCCAACCAAGTGAGTGCCTCTTCAAAAGGAGGGGCTCAAGGATTCATGCTATTGCTTTCAACGAAAGGAGAGCAAGAATCAAAAATCAAAAATCTGCCGGTTGTGTGTGAATTTCTTGACGTTTTTCCTGAAGATATCCCTGGTTTACCCCTAGAAAGAGATGTAAAATTCACCATTGATCTAGTACCTGGAGTTGGACCCATTTCAATTGCACCATACCGAATGTCACCTCTAGAATTAGCAGAGTTGGAAGAAACAACTTGAAGAGATGATAGAGAAGCAGTTTATACGACCCAGTGTATCCCTCTGGGGTGCACCAGTGTTGTTGGTTAAGAAAAAGGATGGTAGCATGAGATTGTGTGTAGATTATCGACAACTGAACAAGGTGACGATCAAGAACAGATACCCTCTGCCAAGGATTGACGACTTGATGGATCAGCTGCGTGGTGCCACGGTGTTCTCCAAAATTGATTTGAGGTCTGGATACCATCAAATAAGGGTAAAGAAAGAAGATGTACCAAAAACTGCTTTTAGAACACGTTATGGCCATTACGAATATCTAGTAATGCCTTTTGGTGTAACTAATGCACCAGCCGTATTCATGGATTACATGAATAGGATTTTTCATCCATATCTAGATAAATTTGTAGTGGTGTTCATTGATGATATATTAGTGTACTCTAAAAGCAGAGAAGAACATGTTGAACACTTGAAGGTTGTGTTGGAAATCTTAAAAAAGAAATAACTATATGCAAAGCTGTCAAAGTGTGAATTCTGGTTGGAAGAAGTGAACTTTTTAGGACATGTAATTAGTCAAGGAGGAATAGCTGTAGACCCTTCCAAGGTGGAGGCAGTTTTAAAATAGGAGAGACCAACCACGATCACTGAGATTAGAAGTTTCTTGGGCTTGGCTGGATACTATAGGAGATTCATTGAAGGATTTTCAAAGCTAGGATACCCATTGACCAGGTTAACACGGAAAGGACAACCTTTTGTGTGGACGACACAATGCGAGAATAGTTTTCAAGAGCTGAAAGATCGACTTACTTCTGCGCCGGTGTTAGTACTCCCCGATCCACATCGAAGTTTTGAAGTTTACTATGATGCGTCTAAACAAGGACTAGGAAGTGTACTCATGCAAGACAAGAAGGTTGTAGCCTATGCGTCGCGCAAATTAAGGCAATATGAGATTAACTACCCTACCCATGACTTAGAATTAGTCGCTGTAGTTTTTGCCTTAAAGATTTGGAGGCATTATCTATACGGTGCAACATTCGATGTGTTTAGTGATCATAAGAGTCTCAAGTATTTATGCGACCAAAAGGAGTTAAACATGAGGCAACGGAGATGGATGGAGTTCTTAAAGGATTACGACTTTGAGTTACAGTACCATCCTGGAAAAGCGAATGTAGTAGCTGATGCTTTGAGTCGAAAGTCTCTACATGCGTCCACAATGATGATTAAAGAGCTAGAATTGATAGAGAACTTCAGAGATCTTAACCTAGCAGTAAAGGTTAATGCTAACAGCTACAGATTAGGAGCGTTGCAAGTGACAAGTGAATTCCTGAGGAAAGTTTTAGAGGCTCAAAGAGATGATGAATTCCTGCAAGAAAAGAAAGAACTCTTGAAACAAGGAAAAGAAGTCGAGTTCAATGTAAGAAGTGACCAATTGCTGAGGTATAAGGATCGAGTGTGTATCCCTAATCAAGAGGAGTTGAGGAAAGCAATTCTGGAAGAAGGCCATAAAAGTTATATGAGCATTCATCCCGCACTAAAATATATCAAGATTTGAAGAAGTTATTCCTGGAATGAAGAAAGCAGTGGCAGAGTACGTGGTTGCATGTCTAATTTGCCAGAAGGTTAAAGTAGAACACCAAAAATCCCCTGGAATGCTATAATCAATGGAAATACCGGAATGGAAATGGGATAGCATTACCATGGATTTTGTGACTTCTCTACCTAAAACTTCATTAGGACATGATTCAATATGGGTAATAGTTGATAGACTAACAAAGTATGCCCACTTTATTCCCATCAATATTCGTTACTCTATGGAGAAGCTGGCAAAATTATACATCAAGGAGATTGTGAGATTGCATTGAATTCCTTCAAGTATCATTTCTGATCGAGACCCTCGTTTTACATCACAATTCTGGAAGAGCTTGCATAAGGCTTTGGGAACAAGACTGCGTCTGAGTTCAGCATATCATCCTCAGACGGATGGACAATCAGAAAGAACAATCCAATCTCTAGAGGACTTGTTACGAGCTTGTGTGTTAAAGCATAAAGGAAGTTGGAATCAATTCTTACCATATGTGGAGTTTACCTACAACAACAGTTTCCATGCTAGCATTGGCATGGCACCTTTTGAAGCATTATATGGAAGAAAATGTAGGACCCCGCTATGTTGGTTTGAGACTGGTGAAAACTTGATGCTGGGACCAGAGTTGGTACAACAAACCACGGATAAAATCAAAATAGTTCAGGAAAAGATGAAGGCAACATTGAGCAGGCAGAAAAGTTACTATGACAAAAGAAGAAAACCGCTCGAATTTCAAGAAGGCGATCATGTATTCTTGAAAGTCACACCTATGACTGGGGTCGGTCGGGCAATGAAATCTCGAAAACTAACTCCTAGATTTATTGGTCCATATCAAATAATTCATAAAGTTAATCCCCTTGCCTACCAAATAGCATTACCACCTTTTCTTTCTAATATCCACAATGTTTTTCATGTGTCAAACTTACGAAAGTATATATCTGATCCTACACATGTTATTGAACCTGATGTCATACAAGTTAAAGATAATCTTACATATGATGCACCACATATTAGAATAGGTGACAAAAGAATAAAAAAATTAAGAGACAAGACAATTCCGCTTATAAAGGTCATTTGGAGTGAAACGAGAGGAGAAGATGCTACATGGGAACTAGAAACTGAGATGAAAGAGTCTCATCCTTTTTTGTTTTATTGAATAATGTAAATTTCGAGGATGAAATTTTCTAAGGGGAGTAGAGTTGTAACACCCCTATTTTTATTTTTATATTAAAATTTTGAAGGAATTAAATTATGGTTCTTTAGAACTTTTTAATCTACATATTATTTATGATTTTTTGGAATTTTTTTGGAATTTTGGATTTTTTTTAATAAAATAATATTTTTTAAATAATTTTAAATTCATATAAGTGACCTAAAATTAAAAATATTTATAAGAAAGTGAATTTATATTATAAGAAAATTTTTTAAAATCCATTTCAAGTAGACTTATCTAAAATTATCGGTTTGAGAAAAATCTTGATTTTTTCTAATCGTTAAAAAAATTGGAAACGTATTAATAAATTTTTATTAACAGAAAATTTTAGATTTTTAAAATTTTAGCTTTATATTACTTATTATAAAATTAGTGAGGACTGATATAATATCACTAAATTTCAAAAAGGACTCATTTTGAATATTTAAAATATACCGAGTGAAGGGTTACTATTTGACTTAATAATTTTGCCGACAGTTACTATGCAAAATACTGTGCATATATGAAATTTTCAAAAGATGCACAGTAACCAGGAATAAAAAATTCAAAAATGCATAGTACTTTTATATTAAAATAATGGAATGCATAGTAAATTTTTTTCCTATAAATACCGAAAGATTTCTTCTTTAGAAATCATAATTTCAGATTAAGTTTTCTTAATATAGTAGTGCTAGTGAGATAGTGGTGGAAGTGAGAGAGAGAAGTAAATTTTTTTGGAAGAAGGTTCTGCTAAAATCCTAAGGTAAGAATACTTCTCTTTTATATTTTTAGAGTTATTTTTATATCGTTTTTAGAAATCTATTATTATACTGGAAATAATATTATTTTAAGTTACTATTCTGCATAGTAAAATACTATTTTAATAGTAAATTACTATTTCAATAGTAAATTACTATTCAAATAGTAAATTACTATTTACTGTTACTATTTACCTAGACTATTCATGTTTTACTATTTACCGTTACTATTCATGATTTACTATTTACCGTTACTATTCACGTTTTACTATTTACCATTACTATTCATGTTTTACTATTTACTGTTACTATTCATGATTTACTATTCACTATTCACTATTCACTATTTAAAATTTACCATTTCTGTTTTAAGTAGTAATCTTAATCCTCATCTTATGCCTATACTGAAATAAGATTGATATTAATATTTCTAGAAATCGGAGGCGCAAAGCAAACTCTCTTTTGGTAACAACTCAAGGTAAGGGGGAGTGAGATAAGAGTATAATATGAAAAGACATAAGAATAATGGGAGGAGTCCCCTACTCCTTTTAAATTTAATAATATTAATATTTTAAAATATTAACTTTTTAACTTAAAATTTTTAATAAATTTTAAATTAAATATCCAGTTTAACTAACTCTAACATACCTATGCAAGGACTTGGACCATTATGACCTATATGGACTGGACTATACCTATGCAAGGACTTGGACCATTATGACCTATATGGACTGAACAATACCTATGCAAGGACTGGATTATATGGACTTACATATACCTATGCTAGGAATGGACAAAAGGAACTAAAAAAAAATAACTATATTAATAATCATTAAATTTTGTATTATGATATGTATTAATGATATTTATTTTGATTGATTTGATTATGATTGATTATATTTGTGATTGATGATGTTTAACTGTGATTGATAATATTTGATTGTTGATATTATAATGTGGAGTTTGAGCATATAGCGAGCATGGCGGAAAGCTAAAATTCAGTAAGAATTTCTTACCTTACTCTTTAAA
Organism: Clitoria ternatea; assembly: GCA_037962975.1. Classification (NCBI taxonomy): domain Eukaryota; kingdom Viridiplantae; phylum Streptophyta; class Magnoliopsida; order Fabales; family Fabaceae; genus Clitoria; species Clitoria ternatea. The sequence continues at coordinate 218,102,452 of CM075671.1, read as the reverse complement.
TTTTTATTATCTTTTATTTCTTCTTAGAAATTATTTTTATATTTAGAATAAAAAAATTAGTATTTATTTTAGAAAGTAGACAGTTTATGAAAATTAATTTATAACAAATTGAGATAATTAAAATTTTGAATTAAAGAAAATTTTTTGTAATTTTAAGTATTTACGGTTAATGATTTAAAGATTATTCTCTTTTAATAAAATAAAATTTTTAAAAGAAAATTATTTTATTTTTCCAACTTAATGACTAAAGATATTTGAAAATAATTAAGAATTTGATCTTGTTAAGATTTAATATGAAAAAGTTTTGAGATATTTAAGGCTTAGAAACTTAATTTCAGTGAGAATTAAAAATTGTACCAAATTTATTTCTGTGGGACAGAAATTCAGAGAATTGAGAAAATGTACAGTTTATAGAAATGATATTGTAAACCTTTTAAGGTATTTAATAATTGAGTTTCTAAAAGCCTTAACCAACTAAATACGCGAGTAGTTCATGCATCATGAATCATTAAAGTGAAATAAAATGATATTGTTTGGGGACGGATTATAGAAACCGAGGATACATTAGAGGAGGCTTAATTACGAGCCTTGGGATGAGAGGGTGTGAAAGGGTGCTTCAGGGGACCTGGGGTAGCTCCCTAGTGTCGGGTACTTTCACAATAAAAACTTTCTCAATCTGACTAGTCTCTAAGTGTTTCCATGCCAGTTGAGCTGTTCATATTATTATTATCCGGACTTATGGAACAGTATAAACTCCTGGTTGGCCCAGTGCAAATTAAAATTTAAGGGCCCATATATATAAGTAAGTTATGATGAAGATATTGCATAACATTCATGCATTCATAATTGATTGTGTATGTGATTGTGATTGATATTATTATGTATTGGTTTGTGAAAACCCTTTGTTGCTTATGTCTTAATCGAGAATATTATATTCTGTTTCTCACTCCTTTCTCCGTGTTTTTGTTTCATATATTCTAAATTGATGCTTCAGAGGGAAGGATCGAAGAATTTCGGCAGTAGATATAACACGTTCTAGAAAGGGAGCTTGGTATGAATACCGTGGTCCAATGAATAAATAATGTTAATAAGTAACTGCTTCTGGGCCATGGAGTTTCCTCTCTTTCTTATAATGTTTAATGTTTATTTTCTTCGGATGAATGTACAAATACTTTATAAAGTTTTAATAATATTTATGAGGTATTTCAGAAATAATGTATGTAATTTATTCCGATAGTTTCTTTTTAACAATCATATCTTTAAAAAAAATTACGAATTTTTATATATTTTATTAGGGTGTAACAGAGGGTGTTACAGAGGTTCACTAAGCTTGAAGGCAAAAGTAAGTTCCGAGACTTGCTACGTTACCCTTTTATAGGTAACGAAGAAGTACAGTGATTAACCAAGAGTCGTGCCGTATACCCCAAAACGCAACTTTTCGGATTTAAACGACCCCGTCGTTTCATGGTCCAAGGTGCGAAATGGTGACGCTTCATGAAAAGTTTCAAGCAAAACGGGCCCGTGGAAGCTAAAATCTAGGCCCAATAAGCCCAACCGACGGTTATTTTTTAGGGCAATGATGGCTCATGTTTAAAAAGGGCATTAATTGTCTAATCATTTCAGGAGCATTAAATGCATCTCAACAACTATTCAAATACCAAGAGTCACGATTTCCAAAAACTCTTTCGTTGCAAATCTTTGTCCGAATCCGTTTTAAGGGCTTCAAGAGTATGATTACATAATCTGTAGAACGGTTGCGCTGGCAAAATACCGGTGCATAGTTGACAAGAGTTCTGAATAGGCATCCTCGGAGTACCTTACCGGCATCCAGACTTCTTGAAGACTGTGTAGCTTATATGAGCAACTTAACAGTCCCTCATACAAGCTAGGGGACAAATGATCCGATCTGGATACCGGTCCCTACAGTTGTGACGTCAGCATGACTGTTCCAGGGGGGCAACCGGTATCACAGGGCAGTATCTTCACACCGGTTATCCGCTCTCACTTGTCCGTTCTCACTTCATCGGATACTTCATCTGTCCTCACTTTCCCGTCATGTATAACCGTTTGCCTCAGTGTCACAATGAGATAAGAGGGGTTATAACTTATTAGTATGGATACTCTGCATAGCGGAATGTGCCAATATCACTTGCAGAAAAGAGTAGGTACGATCGCAGGCGTGATGTACAAAAAAGGTGATTATCCTCCATCCCTGTGTCAGAATTGTACACTGATAATTAACCTACCCCCTGTCACACTCTGAGCACTGAGCCACTCTGATTGACACTTTGTATACGGTATCAGAACCTATGGGCCCACCTACATCCAACGATTTATTTTCTACGTCCAATTATAAATAGCATATTCCAATACACATGCAAGGTTACGTTGTTCTAACTCACATCTTACTATTGCATTTCTTAAGTATTCACATAGTTCATACACACTCTCCTAACTTGAGTGTCGGAGAATCTTCACAGGTGACACCACCTTTCGCCCACACCAACGCGAAACTCTGGTGTGAAGGATGTCCAGGACAACGAGACCGGTTTCTCCCACTGAGAGACCGGATTACAATACCGGATACCCACTGTACCGGCATATAAACACTAAAATATATATACTTTTGTGGCTGGTCCCACACCGGATCGTAGACCCCGATTCAGACCAGTTCAACAACAATGTCCTTCCTTGCCTTAAAAAAATCAAAATCCATAGGGGGTGAGAGTGAAATTCAATTTCTTTGGAGGTGGAGCATGGAGGATGAAACAAAAATGAATAAGTGAAGATGATAGCAAAAGAGAAAAGGAGGAGAAGGATTTTTATCTTAGAATGGCCAAATAATGTCACTTTCTTCCATAACCTTCAAGATTTTTGCATGGGTTTTGGTGGGTTATGTTTTTCAAGATGGAGAGGAGAGGAAGAGGTGAAATTTTTGGTTGGGAGGTGGGAGAACGAAGCTTGGCTGGAAATTGGAGAGGGGAGGAAGAGAGGGAAAATGTTTTTCATGTCTTAGTATTTATAAGTTTGTCATTCCTTTCAAATTTTTTTTGCTCCAAGGCCCAAATCTCTGGCACTTAGCATTTCAGGCCTCAAAAATCTTATTTTCAAGTGGCCCATAAGCACTACACGTTCAGCCTAAAAAGAAACAAAAGAATTCGTCACGTTTTGCCTAGAAAACGAAGTGTTTTAACTACCCGGTGCCCCATTTTTGCATAATTAATTGCCTTAAAATTTTTCCGGGTTTATTTTTGTGTTTAGCATAATTATTTTAGTGTTTTATAATCCTCAATATTTATTTTTAAAATAGCTCATCTAAAGTCTATTTCTGAACCGGACATTTTCAACGCTAAAACGATGTCGATAAATCCAATAAATACCTAAATTAGTTTAGCTTTATTTTTGGGGAATAAATAATCATTTCTAATATTTATCTAATGTATCTTTATACATTTAACTCGTCTCTGCATTCTATTCGTACGTTCTCATCTGTTAAACGATGATGATAATTCCTGAATAAATTGTATTAATTCAAATGGTGTCCAAATTGTAACGTCCTAGGTTATTTTTGCATTTAGTTTTATTCAAACGATTACATCTTACGATAAATTTCTCCTTTTCTTGAAAATTAATCGAGGTTTAGTGAAATAGCATTTATTTTTACTGACTTATTCAAGTGACAGCAGTCACAGTTAGATTAAATAAATAAGGTCTAGAAAAGAAGAGCAAGTTAATCGAAGCACAACGGATGGGAGAAAGGGAATCAGGGTTTCCCGCTTGAGCGAGGCCCCTACTCGTCTAAGCGAGATTCCGAACTCTCGCTTGAACGAGGTTTCTATTCGCTTGAGCGAATACCTTTCACACATCGGATTAGACAAAACATGCAGATGGACTCCCGAAAATCTCACCCTAAAAATGATTCTGTTAATCAAAGGTTTGTCATAGCTACCACGACAGCATATGTAAATGACAGTAATGTATTTTAAAATGTAAATTTGCATCCGGTCCGGTCTTGATTAAACACAACTAATTAATAATATTCGGAAGTTCTTATACACATATATAACTCTATAGAGAGTCACTCAAAGTCACTCGGACCCTGGCACCGTTCTCCCCCTTGGCGCGACTCCATGGCTCCTTCCCCCTCCCTGTCTCTGGTTACTAAAAAAAAAAGGCAAGGGTGAGTGTTTGGCATTGTAATTAATATAGAATGGAACTTAACAAATATACATGCATATTTATACATATACATCAAGCATCATTCGAAAGTAAGCATACCGAAACATAGTGTATTACATACAGTAACTATACTAACCCAACCACGCAATTCCATCACATTCATCACGATCACAACTGACTCTCATACAATCTGACTCCTAGTATCCGGATACTAAAGGATTGGCCTTCAGCTGGGGGTCCTACTTGACACCCCGTGAACCCTGCTTGGTTCACCGAGTCCTGCTTGACTCTCCACCTCGACCACTGGGTCCTACTTGACCACTGGGTAGCTCAACTGGGCACGAAAACCACGGGAGCCGGAAATGAGGGGCTATCATATACCGTCGGCCATCCCACACCACATAGTCATTCAACAGTTTACCTTTCACATAATAATATCAATTCCTCATCACTCGGGTAGCCTGCTTGCTAACCCGACGTCACATAACACTGATCATTTCAACATTAGATATCACAAGATCATAACATGATAAACTCAACCACACCCGATCTTCCACTAATTAATGAACCCAGTCACACGTGCACAAGCATAAACACACAACTACGTTTAGCAACATTTTCCTTAACCTGTTTACATTACCTCAATGACCTGAATAAGAAGCGAGTCCTATTCTAATTAATTATAACCCGAACACCCCCCTTACATTGGTTCCACGCTTCGATAATCTGCTCTCTGTGTCGATTCCTTCCCCTGAGCACTGGTTTCGCAGTCTCAACTCCGTCACTCAGTCTTCCGTTGCTTAACCTACTACCTACGGATCATAAAGTACAGCTCGTCACTTTAACGCCCTTAGTTCATGGACTGCATTTGGGCTCACACTCACCGGAGGAATGGAGAACAACCACGAATATAGCCATGCATGGCCCTAAACCGCCAAAGAATAAGAGGGATAAGGGAATCACAATTGGAACGGATCAGTAGACTCACCTTGAAGCCTCGATCACAGGAATGGGAATCAATTGAAGTTTGGACACAAATGGAGTCCCTCTCCAGCGCATGCAACTCAGCGTTAAGAGAGGAGAGAAAAACGAAAGAGAAGGAACAGACCAACAGCAAAGGTAACTTGTAAATAATGAAGAGGAAAGGAAGAGAATCTCCTTATATATGTATATAGCTCATGGGCAAGATCGTTTTTTCCTTTATTTTATTTGTATTCTTACTAAATTTAATCAATTTCACTATATTAAACTATTGCATAGTTATCAAATCAATTACACTTATTTATTCCCTCAACGTTTAATTATTCATAATTCTCTAATACTTCGCAAGAGTATAAGCCCAATATAAATATCGGCCCCCCGGTGTCCTAGCTTAGTGTTCATACCTCGGAAATCCGAGCTACAACCTGAGAGGTCGGATATCTCATCCGTGCTCACCTCTTGGTTACCTACACCCGTTGTTTCAGTCATTATGAGGTTAATCCGGGCTATGACCCCGTGTGAGGCGCTCTCCTCACATCGGTTGGACCAGACCACCTAGCCCTGCCCGCTCTTCTCCTACACTCCCGATCTTTAACTCCGCCTGCTCGCGCTTCTGAGACCGATCTCGACACCGGCTTTCTTGTCTCTGGCTCAGACAGAACAAATATTAAATAAAACTTCTAAAACTTTTACTAATCATTTCCCATTTCTTATAATTCTCATTAAAACATCAGGGATGTTACACAAATAATTTTCTCTACATGTTTGGGACTTCAAATAATTATTTCCCATACTTATTCTATTTATTTTCTCTATTTAATTAATTATACATAAAATTTGGGATGTTACAGGTATCATGAGTCACTTTTATGCTTTTGAATATGTAGGTTTTCTTAGGTTTTGGGCTGAATCACCACTTAAGTCTCTTATCTATTTGGTTTGTTTTAAGTGAATTCCATAATTCTTTTTCTTTGTTTTAAATGGGTCCATTCTCCTTAAAAAAATATGTCAAATAAATCTTTTTTGTTGATTTTTTTCACCACTCTATTGAAGCCAACATGACATTAAGGATCAAAACCTTGACATGTCACCTCAATTAGGGTGTGTTTAACTCATTATCTTCTCTAGTTTTCTCTCTCGTCCATTTATCTCTTATATTCCATTGTCTTCCTCTACCAACCAGCCACACACACACACTACCCCTACATCTTTTCCACCAATTTCATCTTAACTCAATAGATCCACCATCATCATATCCACCATTCTACCTTAACTACCAACCTAAAAACCTCAAAGCCAAGTCACACCATCAACCTTTGAACAACTAAATAAATATTCTCAAACATCACAAAACAAAACTCTATTTAAAAAGAAGAAACAAACAACAATTCATATGAACCCTAATGGTCACAACGATAAAGAAGGACCAAGATGGAGAAAAGCTTCAATAGTAGGAAAAAGAATGACACCAATGACCCATCTCACATCATCAAAGGTTGGCTTGATATGGCATATGCATGATGTTCCCCTTGATGTCACATCAACTTTAATAAAGCGATGTAAAAAGGAATTTAACAAAATTGTTTGACATAATTTTAAAGGATAAGGGATCCATTTGAAAAAAAAACCTTATGTGACCCATCCTTAGACCATTATTTGATTCTTTAAAATGGTAAGTACCATTTGCTTTAGAAATTGGCTTCATAAGTCAGGTTTCAAAAATTGATAAAAAATATTAGATGTAATAAGTTATCATTCTTAATAAACAATTTCTATTTATGAACCATAAGTCATATATTTAAAAGTTAAAAATAATATAATGAATGTTAGAACAGTGTATTATATTAATAAGGTGAAGCTTAACTTATTCTATAACTTGTTTTTAATGACCGACCTATTTTACCATATTTATTAGTACTATATTAAAAATACAAGGACCTCAAAGGGCATACCATTGTACTTATACCTACCATCATTCCCATGGTTTTCCCCGTAGATAATTACCATACGTAGTAATCTTTATGATGTCTATCAAGTGTGGTCCAATTATCATCCCAATGTCTTTTTCTTCTACCAAAAAGTCTAATATTTTATAAATCTAATATAAGTCATAAATTCCCCACAAATAACTTTTCATATTTTGAAATCTTCACAAATTAATTGTTTTATGCATTGACATATAAAATTGTCTTATACACGAAACTAAGACAAAAACAGGGTTAAACATGTTGTTCGTTGTTAAGTTTTTATCAATTTTTTATTTTCTTTTTAATTATTTTTTATTGCTTTTGATACTCATGTTATTAAATATGTTGAAATTGTTTTTTAATATGTTAAAATTAATTCTTGAACTATTAACTCAACTGATAACTAAATAAACGGAAATATTATGTTATATATTTCTTATCATATCTCTTCAACTTATTCCACTTTTCAACATATTAACATAAAATCAATAATAAAACAACTCATTGACTAAGACAAAAAAATTAATAAAAAGCATAAAAATAACATATTTAACTTAATAATAAATTTCACAAAAAAATAGTGTCATATAAAATATTTCAAAATTTCACTAAATTTAAAAAATTAGTCCATACATTGAATCTATTATAAATTACCAAATACTGAAATTGAAAACGATAGTTTAAAATTTTTAAATAGAATATATTAATTCTAAGAATAAAGAGACTTGATTTTTTCAATTAAAATTTAGAAATAAAATCTCCGCAAAGACTAAGCAGTATTCTTTGGAAGCTAGAGGATGAAAAGTGCAAGTAATTCCAAAAAAATGTTGATGGCAATGAAACGCGGCGTTTAAGTTGAAAGATGGAAAAGCGGAATGGGAATACGATATTGGTAGGAGTGGCGAAGTTAGGGTTTCCCTCCATTTACAGCGCAACCGCAACTCTCGTGGGGTAAAGGATACGGTACCATTTCTTAAGCCTTTTATCATTATACACTAATTTGATTGCCGTGTGACTCTAGCTCAAATTTTCCTTCTTTTTTCTGTAAATTAATACTTATTTGTAGATAATAATACCAGTGATGTGTAACAGAGTAGTGGTAGTAGTTGATCAATTTTGTATAGCATGCTCTTTCTATATTATGTTTCCACTGAGGAAATGCGAATGCGGGGTTATGCATATATAAAATTTACTATTTTTTCTGCTCTGCGGCTCCTAGACTGGTGCTTGCGATTCTGTTTACCAGGCATGGGCTGTGCATTGGTTTAGTTATGCAATTATTGTGCTGAAGATTTTGTCTTATTCTAAGATTGCCAGTGATGCTGTTCTATTATATTGGCTATGCTTTTATCTATCTGTTTGTGGCATCTAATCTAATTATTTTTCACTTTGTTTTCTCCTTAACATATTGTGCGTAGGCCATAGGATATCCTAATCCTGAGACCAGAAAAATATATGATGTCTGAAGAGGCTGGATCTATGTTGGTGGTTTATGATGATCCCTCCGACCAACGCTCACTTTCTTTGGATGATGCAAGCAGCACAGAGGAGTCACCTGATGAAACCAGGCTCTCCTTGGAAACAACCAATGATGCTATTCCATATATTGGTCAAAGGTTTGCCACTCATGATGCTGCTTATGAATTCTATAGTGAATTTGCCAAGAGGAGTGGATTCTCAATTAGACGACACCGTACAGAGGGAAAAGATGGTGTTGGAAAAGGACTTACTAGACGTTACTTTGTTTGTCATCGTGCTGGTAACACTCCTGTCAAAACATCAACTGAAAGTAAACCTCAAAGAAACAGAAAATCTTCTCGTTGTGGGTGTCAGGCTTATATGCGGATAAGCAAAACAACAGAATTTGGAACTCCAGAATGGCGTGTGACTGGTTTTGCTAATCACCATAATCATGAACTTTTAGAACCAAACCAAGTTCGATTCCTTCCTGCATACAGAACTATATCGGATGCTGACAAAAACAGAATACTCATGTTTGCTAAAACAGGGATCTCTGTTCATCAAATGATGAGACTTTTGGAGCTTGAGAAGTGTGTGGAACCTGGATATCTGCCTTTTACTGAAAAGGATGTAAGGAATTTACTCCAGTCATTTAGGAAATTAGATCCAGAAGAAGAAAGCTTAGATTTATTAAGAATGTGCAGAAATATTAAGGAGAAAGATCCTAATTTTAAATTTGAATACACACTTGATACAAACAACCGTTTGGAGAATATTGCGTGGTCATATGCTTCATCAATCCAATTGTATGATATATTTGGTGATGCTGTGGTGTTTGATACAACACACCGCCTTACTGCTTTTGACATGCCGCTAGGGATATGGGTTGGAATAAATAATTATGGAATGCCTTGCTTTTTTGGCTGCACACTCCTAAGAGATGAAACTGCAAGGTCATTTTCCTGGGCACTAAAGGTAGTGTCATGAAGAAGTTATCTTATCGATATTAATATCATTTTGATTTTTCTATTCAAGTGGTGTGTTGGCATCTTAGATTTATTTTATTTAAATGTTGGTATGACAACAAGAATAAACTAAATAAAAGTACAACAAATTTTATGTTGAAAACCGGATAGCCATAAACAGTAAGGCAGTTTGTAGGATATATACTACTGTGCAGATGGTCATAAATGAAAGCTAATTAAATCATTGCCCCTGCAAAGAGTTTCCTAATGAGTAGTATACACTTCAGTAAATGTGTATAAGCGCCTTATGCTAGTGTCTTGTTGTCTTCTTTTCCATTAAACAGATAAGACTGTGGTTGAGAATTTCATTCATGCTTTCACTCCCTTATGGAATCAATTTTAAAAATTTAGAAGTTCTAAAGCTCTTTAATTTACGTAGGTGTTTTTCTTTTTCTTTTTCAATCACCTTCTTGGAAGGCTTTCTTAGGGTTCATGAATGGGAAGGCTCCACAGACTATATTAACTGACCAAAATGTATGTCTCAAAGAAGCTCTATCCATGGAAATTCCAACAACAAAACATGCTTTCTGCATATGGATGATAGTAGCAAAGTTTCCATCTTGGTTTAATGCTGTTCTAGGGGAACGGTACAATGAGTGGAAGGCCGAATTTTATAGACTCTATAATCTCGAGTCCGTTGAGGATTTTGAGCTAGGCTGGAGGGAAATGGTTTGCTCTTTTGGGCTGCATTCTAATCGGCACATTGTTAATTTATATGCCTCACGTTCTCTTTGGGCATTGCCATTTTTGAGAAGTCATTTTCTTGCGGGAATGACTACAACTGGTCAGTCGAAGTCAATTAACGCGTTCATTCAACGATTTCTGAGTGCACAGACTCGGCTTGCACACTTTGTTGAACAGGTATTATATATTTATTGGTTGGGTATCATTTTTCATAAAGTATTCACAGATTAAGTTTTATATTTTTTAGAGAGAACAGATTTGCCTTTCTGTTAACTTGAGTTTGCACATTCAGGTAGCTGTCACTGTGGATTTTAAAGATCAAACTGGAGAACAACAAACCATGCAGCAGAATCTCCAAAATGTTTGCCTCAAAACAGGGGCCCCCATGGAATCACATGCCGCCACAATCCTGACTCCTTTTGCCTTTTCGAAGCTTCAAGAACAACTTGTGTTGGCTGCACATTATGCATCATTTTCAATTGAAGATGGTTTTCTTGTGAGGCACCACACAAAAGCTGAGGGGGGTCGGAAAGTTTGTTGGGGACCTCAGGAAGGTATTATAAGTTGTAGCTGCCACCAGTTTGAGTTCACTGGCATTCTGTGTAGGCATTCTCTTAGAGTTCTTTCTACAGGTAATTGCTTTCAGATCCCAGATAGATATCTTCCCATTCGTTGGCGTCGTATCAGCATGCCTTCTTCCAAGCTTCTTCAAAGTGCACCTAATGATCATGCTGAAAGAATTAAGTTATTACAAAATTTGGTTTCATCCCTGATTACAGAATCTGCCAAATCTAAGGAACGATTAGATATTGCAACTGAACAAGTTTCCATCCTACTGTCTCGCATAAGAGAGCAGCCAATTTCATTACAAGGTGTCAGAGATATTTATTCAATTAATAGGAATCTTTGACTACAGGATATCTGTGGTCCAATGAATGGGAGTTACTCTAAAATGTTTATGTGAAAGCATAGTGATTTGGATCTGTCATGCTGGATTGAAACTATTTGAAGGAGGATAGAAGCGCTCTATTAGCTAATTTAGCTTGAACTCCTTCCGCAGTGAAATTTCTGCAGATTGGTAAACGTGAAGTTGCAGTGTATGGCAAGAGATTATATTCTGTGCAAATGTATAGAAATTTTGTTCATACGCATCCTTGTATTTGCAATCATGTTTAAAAATATAGAGGATACGCTGTTGGTAATCAATATCAAGATTATAATGTAAGAATCCTTTCGACGCAAAGATCCCATAAAGTTGCGAGTGAAGTTCAGCCCCAGTGCAAGTAATACATGCCTAATAAGTATCGATAGACTAAGATAGAAATATACATGTTCTCATGCGGAACTTCCATTTCCCCCTTTTCTTTATGAATGAAATACCGACACACCTCTAATTTCTAAAACATATCTATCTTAAAGAGTACCTGACTACAGGTGTTACTAAGGTCCTGTGTAGGTGGATGCGTAGTAAGAAAGATAGGTATGTGGGCAACAACCACACTCACCCAAGTTGTCGCTAGCTGGGTCAAAAATTAACAAGCTTTTGCCATAGCCACCACTAGTTCTTAATTATACTCAAGTTCTCATGTACCATTGAACTTCGAAGCCTATGAAGATGAGATAGATGATACTCGCTTCTTTAATCCTCACAACAAATACCGTGTTTCCTAGCAATAGAACATATAACTGTTTTATTGTTTATTATGGTTCTACTTTGAAGAAAATGACATCTAAATGAGTCGGGACACGGTTCATGGTGAGAATCAAGGCACTGTAAATGGCAATTCAACAAGCTGTGAATAAAGAGAGTTAATATTCCTTTAATTACAAAGTAACGTGACTGTGTCCCCTATTCAAAGTTGTACATTTGAATTCTCTATCTACTTTAACATTACTACGTTTCAACCTGATCTAATAGTAATCCAATTTCCCGATGATCCTAATTGACATATTGGGTCATCGTGACATGAGCATGAGAAATCATTTCTTTGCCAACTTTCAAATTCATCATCTAAATCTTTGAATTTTTGAACCTCCAAGACACTAGCTGGTGAGGAAGCATGGTGCTTGTGAGAAGGTGGTCTTGTGGAAACAAATGGATGGGCAAGTAACTGATCAATGGTGCACCTCTTGCAAGGTTCCCTCTCAAAGCACCTGGCCAAGAAATCCAAACCATCCTTAGAGAAATGGGCTGGAAAGTGAGGTAGTTGATCACCATGGGCAATCCTGAGCATAGCAGATATTGGATTGGAAACCTCTTCAGCCCAAGGAGGGGTGCCGGTAGCCATCTCAATAACAGTACATCCCAAAGACCATATATCTGCAGCAAAATCAAACATCTCATTTCTTAGTACTTCAGGAGCCATCCATAGAGGAGTCCCACCAATTCCCAAACCCAAACCTGCACCACCCCTTATGTCTTTTACCCATTTTGCACATCCAAAATCTGCCAGCTTGATGTTGCCTGATGACCCCAAAAGCACATTCTTGCACTTGAGATCACAATGAACAATTCCGTGTTGGTGAATATGCTTTAACCCTTGAAGAATTTCTCTGGTATACACCCGAACCACATCTTCATCCAACGACCCACCAAACTTATGTGCCACTTCTGCCAAACTACCACCTGCCATGTACTCCATAAAAATTTTAAGGCTCCCTTGGTTCTCTTCAGTCCCCAAACATTGGACTATGTATGGCGATGGACTTAAGGTCTTGAGAATGTTGACCTCTTTATCCAAAACCTCACGTCCACCCCTTGAGTGTGCTGATTTCACAACAAAAAGCCCACCGGTGGATTTGTTCATGGCCAAATGGACATTGCCAAAGGCTCCACATCCTACCAATTTCCCCCTCATCCATTCGCTAGGCTTTGGCGCCATACTTGCCACCATTCGAAAATATTAATTTGATCAATCTTGAATTGGGAACAAAACTTCCCAACTCAAGAAAATACCAAAACTTGATGACCAACAACATTAATAAATATCCACTAAGGAAATACAGAAAACTTGGTTCCTTCCTTCAACACTTGTATCCACTCAAACTGGTTGCAATTGCATCATACAATGAGGGTGGAGCGGTTTCCCATACGTCTTTAGGGAAACCGCCCTGAGGAGTGAAAACTCTTTTCTTGCAGTTGCAGTGCTTATCAAACAACCACTTTGTTTGAGTTTTGGTTGAAGAAGGGACGACGAAACCAGCAAAACGAAATGAGAAGCAACCTCCAACTTATAATAATAAATAAATAAAAGGGTTCGCTGTCCTTAACTCTTGGAACTGTCTCTTTCTTTTGGTCTTTTGACATAACATATGTAACGGTATACAATACAATGGTTCACAAATGTAGCAACTATTTGAAGACAGTTGAACGAATCAAATGGAGATGTTCATATTTAGCAATTTTTTAAATTAAGAAACGGTGAACTTGTCACTATTGTCTTATTTAGTATACTTCGTAATTTAGAAAAATCATTTTCATTTTTTTTACTAATTAGAATATTTAGTATCTTCGAGCTTAATAGATTGTTTCACAGTGGTGTGGATCGCATTTTTGCATAACAATGCTAAAATCAATTAATAATACAAAATTAGAGATGTGAATACGTTAGATTATTTCAGATGTTGTAAGTTTAATCTATATCAAATCGAAATCAAACTATAATAACAAATCACTTTTAAGACTTATTTAATATGTAGTCATGGAAATTATGTTTCAACAATTGAGTCTCTAGTTTTAATTTCATAAGAAATATATTATAATAAGTTGACAATGTGTTATAGATATATACAACCCCATAGAAAGTCATATGAAATTGTCAAAATGTAAAGGAAACAAAAGTGGTGAGTATGATTTATAAGTTTTATTAATTATAATCATCTTATTTTAATTATATATTTATATTTTATAATATAATTTGCATATTGTAAGTTTAATCTATGTAAAAATAAATTATGTGAATATTTTATTTTAAAATAAATATAAATATTTTTATTAAAATAATTGTATAAAATATAATAATATTTTTATTATCTTATTCTTTTAAGTTAATTTCTTATTTCTTAAAAATAAAAAAGTATATTTTTTTAGTTGTTAACATGATACTTATTTGATAAATTATGATTTTTAAAATAAGAAAAATATAAAAACATATATTTTTAGTTAATAACATATAAATATTTATACTTATCAAATTGTGATGTATTAAATTTGTTTGGAAATAAAATTAAAAATATAGTAAAATAAAAGTTACATTTAATTAAATATTCATTAAAGAAAATAATAATATTACAAATAAAAATAATAGTATTTTTAATAATAAATTATATATATAACCATATGTTGAAGAAAAAATAATTTATTGTAAAAACATAATAATCTTTTAGTTAAAAAATCATGATTTTTAAAATAAGAAATAAGTGAATAAAATATGTTTAAATACTATGGAGTGTGAGATTCAAACTTAAAACCACACAATTACACTACCTGCCTTAACCATAAAACTATGTGGAATTTTTTATTCTGGTGCTCATAAAATATTATTTATGTGATATACGGAACATAGAGGATGAGTTATTTTATTGATAATAATATAAATGGTTAGATTCTTCTAAAACCTTATACAAAAATTGTACTTGCTTATATTTTTATAAGGATAATAATTGAAACTACTTATGATAGGTCTAACTTATGTTTATATATATATATATATCCATGTCTTGCACGGTTGTATTAAGTTTGTAATTTATAATAACAATAAATTAGTTAAAACATATAAAATATATTAAATTATACAAATGCTAATATAAAATAAATAATTTTAATAAAAATATTTACTTTAATATTATGAATATAAATTTTAAGAAGAAATATTTTGAATACTAAAAATGTTTGTTAATAACTATTATTGAATTAATACAATATCAAAATAAGTATTATAAAAGAGACACATACTAATTTTTTATAGGAAAGTCATACTAATTTTAATACTTAATTTAAATTTATATTTAATCAAAATTTAGGTACAATATGTAACAATGAAATTAAAAATTTTAGAATAAATTTTTCATGTTTTTGGGATTTAAATTGACCGTTTAAAAATTCCAATAAACAATAAAATAATAAAATAATATAACAATAAAATAATTGAAGTAATTAAAAGAAATAATATAATATTTTCACATTAAATAAAATATGAAATTATTTGATTAAATATCATATTTTAAAAGTAATGTTAAGAATAAGAATAATAATTACATAAAACAATTAAATAATTAAATAAATAAAAATAAAATAAAATAGATGAATAGTGGGACTTTTACACCGGAAGCATAACCGTTGTAAAAAAGCGGAAACGACAGATATTAAAAGTATTTCTTGAAAACATCTATTTTTCCTAAATTTTTAACTTCTTCAACCTCAACACCTAATGACCTTTAAACACTACCAAAATTTGAAGACACCTTCTATATTTAACAACCAACTAATTTATTAGATTTAGTCATCAATTTGGGATTAGAATTTAGAAAAATTATAATTTAAAATTAATTCATAATAAATTCAGTAATTAATAAAATCTGATTCATACCTTGTTAATAAAAATATTTTATTTAATATATATCTATAAAATATATTTTTGAAATAATTTAGTATTTAATTTAATAATTTATTTTTTTATATTTTTTAATTACTAAAATAATTTTAATTGATTAAATAAAATATTTTTAAATTAATTATTAATATTATTTAATATATATTATTTAAATAAAAGTATTTAATAATCAACTAATTTATTTGATTTGATCATCAATTCGGGATTACAATTAGTATAATTCAAAATTAATCTTAATATTATAATCAAATTGTTTAATTTTATATTTTTTAATTGTGTTAACATATATAGGGATTTAATTTCTAATGGATATAAATTTCTTCTCAAATAGTATATTATATAATTAATTGAATCCCTATTTAAGTATGACTTTTTAAATTATGGTAACATATATTATAATTAAATTGTTTACTTTTATATTTTTCTTAATGTTGGTAACATATATTAGGATTTGATTCCTAATAGAATATGTCTAAATAGATATTAGATTATGATGATAATTAATATTTTAATTTGATTTTAAAATGGATTATTTAATTTTAAATTTCATAGTTACAATAATATATATAAGAATTTGATGAATATTTGATTGCGATGATACTTAATATTTTAATTAGATTTGAAAATTATTTTTATCGTGAATTTGAAAAAGTAAAATAAATAGAGTCGACTTCATAAGACGCTGATATGTGTCTGAACTGGTCTGGACCGGGGTCTAGGATCCGGTGTGGGACCAGCCACAAGAATATAGGTGTTTTTAGGGTTTGCACACCGGAACAGTGTGTATCTGATGTATTAATCCGGTCTCTCAGTGGGAGAGCCCGGTCTTGTTGTCCTGGAGATCCTTCACACCAACGTTTCGCGTTGCAGGGGGGCGAAAGGTGGTGCCACCTGCGAAGATTCTCCGACGCTCAAGTTAGAAGAGTGTAAGAACTCAATGAATGCTCAAGCGATGTAATAACAAAGTGTAAGTTAGAACAACGATCCCATGCATGTGTATTGAAATGAGCTATTTATAGTTGTACGTGAGAAAATGAGTCGTTGGGTACAGGTGGGACCCCCAGCTCTGATAGCGTGTACATTATGTCAATCAGGGTGGCTCAATACTCAGAATGTGTCAGGAGGGTAGGTCAATTATCAGAGTACGATCCTCTAGGAAGAGGAGAGGATAATCACCTTTTCCGCATAATCTGCTGACACATCCACTTGCTTTCTGAGGCCATTGACGTGACATATTTTGCTACATACAATATCTTCGCTGATAAGTTATTAGGGGCTCTTATCTTGCTGTGACTGAAAAGCCATCAGTTATGTAAATGTTCTGTGAAAATGAACAATGCTCCGTTATAGAGTCAATAAGTGGGGCAGTCGTGAGATGAGAGCGGAAGGCCAGACATCGGATATCCGGTGTGGTAATGTTGAACCAGGACACCGGTTTTCCTTATATGAGGTCCTTCTGACGTCACAAGATTGGGGGCCGGTATCCAAACCGGATCATCTGTCCTCTAGCTTGTATGAGGGACTGTTAAGTTGCTCATATGAGCTACACAACTCTAGAGAAGTCTGGATGCCGGTGGTACATTCTGGAAGGTCTCTGGAAGCTCTGTGGCATCCGCTCTAACAAACGAGTGACCGCTCTTCTCGCGTTGCGTACAACGGATTCAGACAGCATAAAATAAATGATGGAAATCCCAAGAGTCTTTGAGAATCGAAACCCTTGGTATTCGAAAAGTGGTTGAAGGCATTAAATGCGCATGGCATGATTGGACAGTAAATGCATTTTTTTACGCACGAGCCATCATTACCCAAGAGTGTAATCATCGATTGGGCTTATTGGGCCTGGATTCAAACTGAATGGGGGGCCCATTTTGCCAAAATGTTTACTGAAACGTTACCATTTTCGCGCTTATTCGTGATGAAACGACGGAGTCGTTTCAATTTGAAAGGTTGCGTTTTGAGGTAAGCTTTGTGACCTTCGACGGAACATTATGCCTCTTCGTTACCTATAAAAAGGACTCTTAGCAGATTTTGGAATCCACTCCTGTTTTCAAGCTTAGTGAAACTCTGCTCAAATTTCTTGGAAATTTCTCTGTCATCTTCAAACTTCTCAAAGATCTTCTTCCTTTAGGTAACCTCCCTTTCCTTCAACTCCTTGCAATTTTGTTCATTCTGTTTCCACCATGCGCCCTAGAGCAGGCCACGCTGGTCCTTCAAACAGGGGGAGTTTTGGCTCTCGTGCCCCCCTTAGCCACCGTGGTGGAAGGATTCCAGCGAATCCTCCTGTGGCTGGGCCCCGTCGCTCAGAGAGAGCCGAAGCTTCTTCCTCACGAGCGTCCTCTTCCCAACGTCGCTCTGAGGTTCCCTTTAACTCGAGGGCTACCAGCCGCTCTGATGAAGGGTCAAGTGCTGAAGGTTACCTCTCTAACGATGTTGCTTTTTACCACAGTACGTGCGCGTTCCACCGTGCCTGCACAACTATGGACCTTCCAGGACGTGGAAAAACACCAGTTCTCCGCTCTGCTGAAGGGTGTGTCAACGTTGTGGCACACCGGCTTAACTGGGAAAAGCTCAACAGGGAGAAACCCTACTGCTGGGTAGAAGAGGAATTCCTAGAGATCCCTTCGCACCATGCGAGTGAGGAGGAATGCACGATCTCTTTCTGCTGTAAAATATATTCAGACAAAAAGTACAAGGCGCGATACGCTGTGCTGGCACCACGTCCCTCTGAGAGAATATGCCACAGCGTCCCTGATGAGAGGTCGGTCTACATGTACGACTTCGTCTTCTTGAAATTGGGAGTACGCTTCCCCATGACGGAATTCCAGATGGCCGTCCTGTGCTTCCTAGACTGCGCCCCCACACAACTGCATCCCAACGGTTGGGGTCTAGTCCGGGCTCTGGAAGTTCTGGGGGAGCATTTCAACTTCTCCGCCACTGTGGCCAAACTGTTTCACTATTGCCAAGTGGTCCGCCGTGCTAATAAGAAGGGCGGCCTTGGGTTCATTACTCTCCGTAGTGACTCAAGGGTGATAAATTTCAAATCTTATACGGAATCCGCGAAGGTGGATGGACGCTCCTTCAAGCACTACTACACGCGGGTCCGTATTCAACCAAATAAGCCGGTCTTCTGGCGAAACAAGGAGGGATTTACCAAGTTCCCTCTTAGCTGGACGCACGAGAATTTTCTCCTCATGAGCCGTGCTTATTACACAGATAAGAGTGAACTCTCCTCTCACTCTGTTGAGGTCTTGAGCGCCATGCAGACGGCCTCAAAGACCCTCAAAGGATTTTCCAGCAGGCTCCTCTTGGCCAAGGACGACATCCGAAACACCTACCTCCGTAATATCCGCTCTTACTCTATCTGTGTTGTATAATTATTCCGCTCTGATTATTTTTTCTTCTTATGTGCTAACTCAACCTTTCTTGTTTTGCAGAACAAATTGAAAGAGCCTGCCCAGAGATGTTGTCGTTAAGGACCATGATGGCTGACGATGATTCCTCCTCTGAGGAGAATGAGATCCAGGCGAAGAGGAATGCCACCAAAACTCCCCTCATTCCCCTGACCTCTGCAGTAGGTGACGAGGTTCCTCTCTTTGATAAGGAGGAAACAGAAGAACCAGCTGAGGCCACTGGAGCGGGCGACAAGGAGGCCGTCCCAGAGAAGAAGAGGAAAAAGAGGCATCTTGTAAAAAAGGCAGATCAAGAAAAGCCCTCCTCTGATGACCTTGTGAAGAAGCGTCAGAAGACGGTTGAAGAAACTGGATTGAAGAAGGACAAAGGAAAGAAGCCCGTTCCTGAATCCTCTGCCCCTTCTTCACAGAATGCTTCAGAACCGGACTCTGGGAATGGTCCTCCTCCGGCGTTTGATCCTCCGCGTGACTCCTTCCTTTCTCCTTACTTATGGTTTCAGGGGTCCATGCCTCCCACTCTTCCAAAGGCAAGGTATTGCCTCCGCCCCTCCCTTGACGCTGCTGGGGTCCGAGGTGCTTGTAAGGCCGGGCGTTGGCAGCTGGATGAACTATCCGGCCTCCTTGATTCCCTGAGCGAGAAGGCCGATTACATGGAACAGGTTGAAAAACTAGAAGCCGAACTCACGGTGAAGGAGACGTGGGCGACCAAGCAAGCTGAAGTTCATAGGGGCGTGGAGTCAGAATTAAAGAAAACCAAGGAGACGCTCCAGAAGAAAACTGAGGAGGCAAGCCAAGTTCATTTTGCGAACAAGGCTCTAGAGCAGGAAGTTGCCGACCTCCAGAAACAGAACAAAACCATACCCCTCCTTGAAGAAGAATTACAACTGGAGAAAAAGAGATCGGCTAAGCTTGCTGACGATCTCAAAATTATGGAGGACGGTCGCAACAAAGACCTTGGGGAGTGGGAGAGCCTTCGGAAGGAGATGCAAGCCCAAATTGAGGAACTCAAGAAGGGTGGTGCGAGTGCTGGGCCTTCAGAAGAGGATTTTGCCAAGGTTCAAAGAAGATTAGCTGCTGCGAAGGCCAAGGCCACCAAAGCCTTGGAGATATGCAAAAATGTGGCGTATGAATCCTTCGGCCTGGCCCTTCGTCAAGTTTATTATCGTAACCCCGGAGTGCAGCTGAATTTGTACGGATTGGATCCGTTCTTCGAATTCCATGGGGGAAAACTTGTCAAAGTACATAAAGACGGCTCGCACCATGAACCCCGCGCATCTCTGTACGAACTGCCGCCCCTTCCAGAAGGTCAAAGTATGGAGCCAACAACGTCCACCGCTGCCTCTGGAGCTGAAACGCAGGAAGGTGCCCAAACTGGAGTAGAGGACAAGATGGAGAAGACAGGAGTGCCCACTGCGGAAGATCAGGCACCGGCCCCTTAATTTAAGCTTTTATTCATAGCTGTGTACTGGGATCAGCTCTAGCTTTAACTACTTTGTAACCTGAATAATTTCTTATTTCGGAAATAAAATTCACTGTCGCTTCTCTTCAACTGCTTGCGTCGAATGTATGATTGTTGAATAACTTAGTGCTATACAAAACACTTTATTGTTTTCAATGTTTTGCGAATCCGTTCTGTGTGGTTATCTAGCTGCTTAAAGCGTACTTATCACATCGGATTAATATAACAAATTGTAACAAAGAAGCGTCAATTAAGTTAAAGCGTGCCCTGTCCCCAAGTGTAAGTACATTGGGAAGGGAAATTTTATCTCAAGAATTACCTTTTAACTTCTTAAAAAGATAGAAATGCTCATCTGTCCTCGAAGACGTAGAGCGGGTACGTGAGCGCTCAACCGCTCTGGGGTGGATATTCCACAATTGAGGACGGATATTGCCTTTGAATTTTTGTATAGCTTTGGCAAGGGTAAGCTTTACGCCTTTCTCTTGAGGTTCGGTTTGGTCCTACGCCTCAAGTCTTCACACGGTGTTCGGTTCGATCCTACTAACCGTACTTGGAGTTCGGTGCAATCCTACAATCCAAGCCTTCAACACGGGGTTCGGATCAAGGCTAATCCTGAACCTACTGCGCCTGTTACTCGGGGTTCGGCGTGGTTTTCTGTATGAACCGGCCTACTGCGCCCAAGCCTTCGCATGGGGTTCGGTTTGTGGCCTTGAGGAAGGACCAGCCCTACAACCCATGTTGTCTTCGAATGGGGTTCGGTTTGTGGCCTTGAAAAAGGACCAGCCCTACAACCTATGTGTCTTCGGATGGGGTTCGGTTTGTGGCCTTGAAAAAGGACCAGCCCTACAACCCATGTGTCTTCGAATGGGGTTCGGTTTGTGGCCTTGAAAAAGGACCAGCCCTACAACCCATGTGTCTTCGAATGGGGTTCGGTTCGTGGCCTTGAAAAAGGACCAGCCCTACAACCCATGTGTCTTCGAATGGGGTTCGGTTTGTGGCCTTGAAAAAGGACCAGCCCTACAACCCATGTGTCTTCGAATGGGGTTCGGTTTGTGGCCTTGAAAAAGGACCAGCCCTACAACCCATGTGTCTTCGAATGGGGTTCGATTTGTGGCCTTGAAAAAGGACCAGCCCTACAACCCATGTGTCTTCGAATGGGGTTCGGTTTGTGGCCTTGAAAAAGGACCAGCCCTACAACCCATTCCACCTCAAGGAGTTACATCGTCAAAACACACGATGTGTGATTGAGATCATCCGTCCTGAGGGGTCTTCATCAGTCCCTCAAGGAGTTACATCATCAACTACAGAATTGGTAGTTGAGTTCATCCGTCCTGAGGTGTATGCGTATTAAACTACAGCTACAAATCACAACACATAAGAAAAGTGAGAATGATAAGGCGGTTAAAATGTATTCTCATTAAAATTGAAAGTACATTACATGCAGAGCGTAGTTGGGGTCATGCCTCGTTAAAACCTTCTTGAGAAAACCCAAAGGGAAAAAACTCAAGTAAGGAAAAAGAGTACACGCCGTCTTACCAACTAACTGTAATAAACACGTAAGTTCTGAGTGTTCCATTTGTTGCAGATTGGAGTTCCATCAAGTTCTTCCAACCGGTATGACCCTTTTCCAGTCACTTCAGAAACTCTATAAGGACCTTCCCACGTCGGTGCTAGCTTTCCTTGGTGAGCGAATTTATTCCCCACACTTGCCTTTCTCAAAACAAGATCTCCGGTGTTGAAAGCTCTATACTGGACACGTTTATTATACCGAAGTGCTGCCTTTGCTTTTATTGCCTGATCTCTGACGAAAGCCTTTTCCCTTAACTCCTGGAGGACGTCCAGTTCTGATGCCAAATTGGCGTTGTTATCTTCAGCTGAAAAATACTCCACACGAGCCGATCTTGTTTGTAGCTCCACCGGGATCATGGCCTCAACCCCGTACGTCAACCGGTATAGGGATTCGTTAGTTGAAGAATGAGGTGTGGTGCGGTATGCCCATAAAACATGACATAGCTGATCGGTCCATCCTCCCTTTGCTTCTCCCAGACGCTTCTTCAACCCCTTTAGCACTTCTCGGTTGGCTACTTCCGCTTGTCCATTGGTTTGGGGGTGTTCAACAGAAAATATCTGGATTATCCCCAGTCCTTCCAGCAAATCTGTGAACTTTTTGTCCATAAACTGGGTGCCGTTGTCAGTCACAATCTGCCCTGGCACCCCGAATCGAGCTATGATATTTTCATACCCGAAACGTCTTGTTCGCGCAGAAGTGATATGCACTACTGGTTCTGCCTCGATCCACTTGGTGAAGTAGTCTACCCCCACGATCAAATATTTGATACCTCCTGGCGCAGTGGGGAATGGACCCAAAATATCAAGGCCCCACTGGTAGAACGGCCAAGGTACAACAGATGAGGACAGCTCTTGGGCCGGTGTATGGTGGAGATTGAAGAATTTTTGACAAGCATCACACTTCCTAACAAAATCTGCAGAATCCTGCTTCACAGTGGGCCACCAATATCCAGCCCTGAGGACTTTTCTCATTAAGCTTCGGCCCCCAGCATGGTGCCTACATTGCCCCTCGTGCACTTCCTCCAAAACTACTTGAACCTCATCCTCTCTCAAACACAAAAGATATGGGACAGAGAATCCCCTTTTGTAGAGAACACCATCAACCATAGTAAAATATGGTAGCTCCCTCTTCACTCGTCTCCTCTCCTTCTCATCAGTGGGCAGTTGACCATCAGCCAGATAGCGAATATAGGGGATGACCCAAGAATCCTCATATGGATAGCTCACCATGATAGCATTCAGAGAAGGGTACAGAGGTATGCTAGGTGACGTCAAAGTGCTTTGAACCACCGTTGTTGTGCTGCCGGGCTGCTTTGTACTTGCAAGTCTTGACAAGATGTCCGCTCTGGTGTTTTCCTCTCTGGGCACATGTTTGAACTCTAAAACTTCAAATCTTCCCTTTAACTCATTAACACAATTCAAGTACAATTGAAGTTGCGGCTCCTTCGCTTGGTACTCCCCCTGGATCTGCGAAATCACCAATTGGGAATCACTGCACAGTGTGACTGCTGATGCTCCGATGTCAATCGCCGCACGGAGACCGGCCAAGCATGCTTCGTATTCAGCCTGGTTGTTGGAGGTTTTGAAATTGAATCGGATGGAAATTTCTAGGTGCACACCATCATCACTTTCTACCACCACACCTGCTCCACAACCCTTGCTGTTCGACGATCCATCAACGTAAATGGTCCAATGCGCTCGAGGGGTGGCAGGGTCCGCCCCAGTCATCTCCACAACAAAATCAGCCAATACTTGTGCCGTATGGCTCCTCGAGGCTCATATAAAATTTCGAATTCAGACAGCTCGATAGACCATTTTATCATCCTCCCGGCGAGGTCGGGCTTGCTAAGCACTGAACGGAGAGGCAAATCCGTTCTCACCAGTACTGGGTGTGTGTGGAAATAAGGCCTTAACCGTCGCGATGCCCACACGACTGCTAGAGCAGCTTTCTCAATCTTCTGGTACCTTCCTTCCGCCCCCTGAAACGTCTTACTAGTAAAGTACACCGGCCTCTGCCCTTCAGGGGTTTCTTTAACCAAGGCCACGCCTAGGGCTTCATCCGAGATTGCTAAATACAAGATCAAAGTCTCACCAGGGTCAGGCTTAACCAAAATTGGTGGACTCGAGAGAACGGCCTTGAGTTGCTGGAAGGCTTGTTCTTGCTCCTCTCCCCATTCAAAACTCTTGTGTTTCTTCAACGCCTTATACAAGGGGAGGGACCTGTGCGCCATCTTGGGCATGAAGCGAGCTAGAGCGGCCACTTTCCCATTCAACGATTGGACCTCCCTCAGGCTCTTAGGGCTCTGCATGTCCAGGATTGCTTAACACTTCCCAGGGTTGGCCTCGATGCCTCGTTGGGTCAACATGAATCCCAAGAATTTCCCAGCTGGAACGGCAAAGGTTCATTTTAAGGGGTTTAACCTTATGTTGTACTGTTGAAGCCTAGTGAAAACTTGGCGCAGATCTTCAATGTGGTCTCCTCCAGCGGGCGTTTTGGCTATAATATCATCGATATAAACTTCGACCAGCCTGGTGTGCATCCCTTCAAAGACTTTGTTAATCATACGCTGATAGGTAGCGCCGGCGTTCTTCAATCCAAAAGGCATGACGGTGTAGCAGAAAACACCGCGGTCATTGATAAAGGCAGTTTTCTCTTGGTCTCCCTCCCACATCGGAATCTGGTTATACCCCGAATAAGCATCCATGAAACTGAGGTACTGGAAACCAGATGAATCATCCACCATGCGATCAATGTTGGGCAGAGGATATGGATCCTTGGGGCAGCAACGGTTAAGATCCACATAATCTGTACACATTCTCCATTTGCCATTAGCTTTCTGCACCATAACCACATTAGAAAGCCAAGATGAATAGCGTATCTCCCTTATAAAGCCTGCTTTTAACAACTCCTCTGTCTGCTCACAAGCTGCCCTCTGCTTCTCCGGTCCCAATCTCCTTTTCTTCTGGGCCACCGGTCTTGTTTCAGGATACACAGCAAGCTTGTGGCAACAGAAATCAGGGTCCATCCCAGGCATGTCTGCTGCTGTCCATGCGAAAAGATCCTTGAACTCCTGCAGAAGGGCTAATAAGCGTTGCTCCATGGCAAACTCCAGCTTATCATTGATGTGCGTGACCTTCTCTGGGGAATCCCCTAAGACAACATCCCTGGAACCACCATCCGGTGTGGGCTTGGAGGGATTGAGTGGATCAATCTTCAATTCCGCTCTGGGGTCTAGGTCAATGAGACTGACAGACCCTGCCGCTGTTCCTTCGTCATTCATCTTCCTCTTCTTGTTGAATGCTTCCAACTTAACCATGTTGAGGCTCAGGTTATAACAATATCGAGCCATCTCCTGATCACCGCGGAGAGAGGACACACCGTTGTCCTTGTCGATGAATTTGATCAAGAGGTGAGGAGTGGACACAATTGCTTCCATCGCATTCAGTGTTGGACGGCCTATGATACCGTTGTATGGGGATTCCACATCAATCACCAGAATTCTTGACTTGACTGTTCTCGCACCAGGCTCTCCTTCAAAAGAAATCAGAGTGTCAAGATACCCCTTGGTGGGTTGCTTGGCTCCATTAAACGCTGTGAGTTCTTGCGTGTAGGGTTGTAAATCTGCATCATTGAAGCCCATTCGTTTGAAACAATTATAAAAGATAACATCACAAGAACTTCCCTGATCGACGAGGATCCTCTTGACATCCTTGTTGGCTATGACTACCACGATAACTACTGCATCATCACCTCCTGGAATTGTTGGGCCAAAGTCATCATCGGTAAATGACACCGTCGGAGCTGCCATACCGTCCCTGAAAGGGCGGTTATCCCTTGGTTTGCCCTGGACAGACAGAATCATCCTGTGGTGATTCTTCCGTGCTGTGATTGATGCTCCTCCTCCCGCAAATCCTCTAGCTATCATCTCAATCACTTCGCGTCTGCCCTGCCTCTGCTACTGGGGCATGTTATTTTGTTGGGCATCTCCGGCAATCACTACTCCCTTCTGCTTTTTGGCTGCAGTAAACTTCCTTGCTGGATTACGTGCATTGTCATCTTCGTCATCAGGATCTCTACTCCTTTTTTCCATCCTCTGAGGCTCGTCTATAGATTTCTCCTTGAACAAATACTGCTTCAGCTTTCCTTCTCGGATGAGAGTTTCCACCGTATTCTTTAATGCCTTGCACTCATCAGTATTGTGTCCTGTCTGTTCATGGAAAGTGCAATACTTGCGTGGGTTACCACCCCTCTTGACTGGGGTTGGCTTCCTTATACCAAAGACGTTCAACGTTGGCCAACCAACCTCCCTCATGATTTGTGAATGCCTGGTGTTCAATGGAGCATAGTTGTCGAACGATGATACACGCCTATCTCGTGGATGCGGGCGAGCGTTTACAAAGTCTTCTCTAAAGGCATGCTTCTCAGGCCCCACTCTCTCCTTTTCTCTCCGTGGCTGCTGAGTGGGTGCTGAAGGCTTCATTCTTGTTCCAGTTGCCTCTAGATGCATCTCTATGCCCACGTACTTGGAAGCTTTCCTTCGAAACTCCTCGAAGGTTGTTGGGGGGCTCTTTGCCAAAGATAGGGCAAAGGCTGAGCCAGGCTGAAGAGCTTCCACCATAATATGAAGTTGTATGGCCTCCGTGAGGTTGGGGACCAAAGCTGCCTCCTTATAAAACCTTTTCAAGAACTCCTTAAGAGTTTCAGTTTCTCCCTGCCTTATCTGGGCCAAGGTGTGGGAAGTTCTTGGGATATCCCTAGAGATGACAAAATTGCTTTCAAATGCAGCAGCCATTTCCTCCCAAGAGTCTATAGATCCTGAGGGTAAGCTTTTAAA
The DNA here is from genome assembly GCA_037962975.1 of Clitoria ternatea. NCBI lineage: Eukaryota > Viridiplantae > Streptophyta > Magnoliopsida > Fabales > Fabaceae > Clitoria > Clitoria ternatea. The sequence continues at coordinate 218,075,270 of CM075671.1, read as the reverse complement.
CCAGCTGAGAGCCTCCTCGGTTAGTGTTCTTGGGAACATCCTGCACATAACATCTTCATCTGCTCCCAAATACATAGCTTCATACACATAAGCATCCAAATGCTTAGTGGGATCAGTTTCTCCATTATACTTCCCTATCGACAGTGGCTGAGTTGTTTACAAATATTTCGGGATAGCAATGTTCATCAGCCTTCTTGAGAAAGGGACACTGAGCTTGTACGTCCCTGAAGTCACCACCGCCTGCTCCCTTCTCCTGGTACTGACTCTATCCCCAGAGTCTTGAGTCTGCTTTCTCTCTTCATACGTGGGGATCTTCGAATACTGGAGGGTTGTAGATCTATCCCTCGCTGATGCATGATGAGCATCCTCTGCATGGGACGCTGCCCTGTCCCCAACTCCTCCTCTCTCCCGCTTCAACTCCATCAGCTCCTCCCTGAGTTGCCTGATAACCTCATCGCGAGGGTCAGGCGTTTGCACTTGCACCATCCTCCGGGTTTGAGTTACAGGGGACTCGAAGACAAGTCTCCTTCCAGTCTGTTGATGGGTCACATCCTCTACATGACCATCAACGAAATCTCTCCCATCACCCTCCATCGTGACAACCAAACTTCTGTGAAAATGGGAATAACTCTAACGAGTCCCACTGGGCGTGCCAATGAACTGGTCTGGACCGGGGTCTAGGATCCGGTGTGGGACCAGCCACAAGAATATAGGTGTTTTTAGGGTTTGCACACCGGAACAGTGTGTATCCGATGTATTAATCTGGTCTCTCAGTGGGAGAGGCCGGTCTTGTTGTCCTGGAGATCCTTCACACCAACGTTTCGCGTTGCAGGGGGGCGAAAGGTGGTGCCACCTGCGAAGATTCTCCGACGCTCAAGTTAGAAGAGTGTAAGAACTCAATGAATGCTCAAGCGATGTAATAACAAAGTGTAAGTTAGAACAACGATCCCATGCGTGTGTATTGAAATGAGCTATTTATAGTTGTACGTGAGAAAATGAGTCGTTGGGTATAGGTGGGACCCCCAGCTCTGATAGCGTGTACATTATGTCAATCAGGGTGGCTCAATACTCAAAATGTGTCAGGAGGGTAGGTCAATTATCAGAGTACGATCCTCTAGGAAGAGGAGAGGATAATCACCTTTTCCGCATAATCTGCTGACATATCCACTTGCTTTCTGAGGCTATTGACGTGACATATTTTGCTACATACAGTATCTTCGCTGATAAGTTATTAGGGGCTCTTATCTTGCTGTGACTGAAAAGCCATCAGTTATGTAAATGTTCTGTGAAAATGAACAATGCTCCGTTATAGAGTCAATAAGTGGGGCGGTCGTGAGATGAGAGCGGAAGGCCAGACATCGGATATCCGGTGTGGTAATGTTGAACCAGGACACCGGTTTTCCTTATATGAGGTCCTTCTGACGTCACAAGATTGGGGGCCGGTATCCAGACCGGATCAGTGTCAAATATTGAAATTTAATTAATAAGAACAAATATTTATTGGGAATAGGTAAACATTAAAAAATATAAAATATAAGGTAAACATTTACAGATCGGTGGTATTTCATATTTTATCTCTTTCTACAAATAAACTTCTAAATAGATAGTTTTAAAAGTTTTATAATCTTTTAACTCTTTATTTTTTAAACTTTACAATGCCATTTTATTATAATATAATTATAGACTTGCTAGAATTTAAGTTTTTTATATTTAAAATTGATATACATTTAACAAAAATAGAAATATCTATTAACTTTAGTTATGTACAAAAGTCATTTTTAAATTTGTTAACTAAAATAACTAGTAAAAATTGGTTATGTACAATATCTATTAACTTTGCTCCTCTGATAACATGACCTTATTTATCACATTAGATATGACTTAAATGCTTTTGACTTAAGAAAACTTTGCTCAATGTCCGTATGTAAAATGATTTCTTGGCTTTATTTACCTCAAGAAAATCAAATCTGATTTGCTAAAAGAAATTGTTTTTGATATGTTGTTAGTTTCTGGCCGTTCAGACTTGGTTTGGCTGTAGTAAGTGTAACATCCTGGTTTTTATATAAATATTCAATTAAGGGAAAATAAATGACAACTATTTATATATGGAAAGGTTTATGCCCCAAAAAATATAGAAATAAATTAATTTGAGCTTATTATGATTTTTCGTAAATTGCTAAGCTTCATGAGCAAAGCAAAGATTTATACCCGATTAAAATCTGAGTGTCAGACCAAGTATCTCTGATTGAGATGCCGTTGGTTAGGGCTGTAGGTACTATTATTGGGAATCCGAATATGTATTCGGAAATATTTTTAGATAAAGTATTGACCCCGAACAGAGATCCTGTTTGTTATAAAACAAAAAGATTTAAGTGATGGGCTTAAAACTTAAACAAAATCCTCACCCTTTCACTCTCATTTCTCGTGACTCTCTCTCTCTCTCTCTCCCCCTTATGCAAACACACTTCTTCTTCTTTCTCTAATTTTCTCACTAATCTATTTCACCTTTTTCTCCTTCAAAAACCTAAGAAAAACTTGGTTCCCTTCTTCTCTTTCCATTTTCGTTCTCAAGGAACAAGGAGGTAACCATGGATGCTTGAAGCTTCTCCTCTCTTCTCTTCCATTTTCATCACTATCTCTCTCTCCCTTGATTCTCATTTTTGTTTTTGGAGCAAGGTAAGCTTCTTGGCATTTTTATTGTGTTTGGAACCTAGGAAATAGATGGTTATGGCTTGGGAGAGTATTAAATGCATATGAGTGTTGAAGGAAACCATTAAATACATAAACCCTAAGGTGGGGTAAGAGGAATATGAACTTTTATGGGCAATGAATGGGGTACACAAAAATGGTGTTGGAATATGATAGATATTAATGATGTTTGATGGGTTTTAATGAAACCCTAACCTTTGATTTTGGGGGAAATATGTAATGTAGATATGATTGGCATTATTGATAATGGAAGAGTTATTAATGATGAGGTGTTGCCATAAATGAGGATTTGTAGTGGTGGTTGGAAACCATAAATGAAGAACCCACTTAAAAAGGGTTGGGCATGAAATTGGTATATGTGGTAACCTAACTATTTAGATTGTTGCCTTTGGTAATAATGAATTTTGATCAAAGGGAAGGAATTCCCGAAGCCTAATTAGGCAAATGAATAAAATTTGTAAAGGAATTACTACATAATGAAGAATCATTGTAACTGTGAACACCTATTTCGGTGTGGTCAGTTTCTACGAACACCGGTAGTAATTAAACAAACTCAACATCGTCCTTAACACCGTCTGATGTCAAAATGAAGTGAAACATCGTCAGACATCAGCTTGGGAAGGAGACAACGTCCGATGTACAAAAGAACTGGAACACCGATCCAGGACAAAGAGATACCGATGTGGCCAATGGAAGGGACACCGTCTGGACTCCATTCAAAGACCGGTGTCCATTATTACCCAAGGTGGGAAGTGTTTTCATAAACCCAACACCGGGCCCACGTGATACAGTTTGAAGAGTCCGGTTGCCCATGCTGTGACTTGGAATCGCACCACTCAAGTTGATCCTCGAATCCTGGGAGTGGCAAACAGTGAATAAAAAATCAAACAATAAAAAAACTCACCACCAGCCACTGTCTCCCACAACTGTTAGTGGCCAGGCTGTCACCACTACACGTATGGGTGAGTGGAAGCTTGAGCTGTCCAGGCACTCAGGCTCCAGAGGGGCTCTATAAATGCCCCAGCTGAAAAGGCACAAGGGTCCACGATTCTAAACCCCTGAATCCTAAGAAATTGGTCCGATGTTCAAAGCTCCAAGTCCTTCAGATAATTACTCCGACTCTAGGATTTTTCTTGAGAAAAAGCAATGGCGGCGAGGTTCTGAATCCAATCACCAGGGTATCGGTCTTCATCCTGGAATAAGATTCTCCCCTATTGCCTCGACTCTGTCCAGAACCTCACTAAAACTCCTTATTTCAATCCCACACCGGTTCCTCACTGTAATCTGATTCTCCATTAAACCATATACCGTTTCTCCTCTAAGCTCCACACCGGCTCTCGTAATCATTCAATCCTCATTTCGGCTGCAGTTGTTCTAGCCCACAACGGCTTGTACTCAAGGACTGACTCATTTTCAATATTTCCACACCGGCTTATACTCAAGAACCGGCTCCTGTTCAGCATCCCCACACCGGTTACAATTCTCTCCATTTTTATCTCTCTTTTAGGTCATTTTATTAGTTAGTTTTACATTATTTTCTCTGCTGTCATGTTTGTTATTTCTTGTTTAATTTACTCCCTTGGTTAAATTTATTCCGCTGTTAAAATTCACTTTTATCCTGTTTCCCGATAATAATAAAAAAAAACAAGCATTTTTCTTGTGTTTATTTTGATCAATGTAAAAGTTGTTTTAGCCAGTGTCGTGCGGAAGTACTTCTGCCTACACTATTCCTGAAGTCCATACACGTGCGGAGAACTTCGCCTTGTATGTTCTTTTTCCATGAATTTCACCTGTCACTAAGTCACTAGCTCCATCTACAACACCCCTCATCAAGAACTACGTAACCCTGATTTCTCGAAAACTCGAGAATACGTAGGAGCAGGACTTAGCTCCTGTCGGGCCCACTTCCTTTCCTTTCTCATTACTCTTTGAAAATTAATTCCATTACTGTCACTTGTTTTGGAAGCCAATTTAGACGCGACGTCTTGTTGACTTTTCTTCTACTTTTGCTTGGCCGCTATCATTTTTCTACAAAGATCGGGATAATTTGGACGAGACGTCATGTTTATACCCTTCGACTTTCAATCCGAACCTGGATGAGAGAATGATTAATTTGGACGGAATGTCCTGTTAGCATTCTTTCTCCCACATACCTCCATACTAAGAGGCTAGGGTTAATTTAGACGTGACGTCCTGTTAACCCCTCCTTTTTCCTTCTCGATCTGGTGTCTTGACGAAAGGATGACTAATTTAGATAAAATGTCTTGTTAGTTTCCTTTCCTCTTTTTTCCGTTTTCCCCCACTAAAGCCAGATTTAATTTGGACGAGATGTCCTGTTGATCTTACTCCGAGTCATTCTTTCATTTCGTCTGTCTCCTTCATTTTCAAGGAAAAAAATAAATAGAAACAATTTTAAGGCTATTCATGATGTGCATTTTCAACTTTGGTACTGTTTTTAATAGGCGATGTGGGATGCTAATACCTTCCTCACTCGTAACCGACTCCCTAACTTGAATCTCACTTCTTTAACCAGTGCTTTGTTAAAGTTTTTTTTCCAATGTTTTTTCCTATGGATAAAAACGTTGGTGGCGACTCCCCTGCTCTGATTTATCACGTATTTCGAGGGTCGGCCGTGCCTCCGCGATCCCAGTTGCGACAGATGACGACTCCACTGGGGACGTATTTGAGAGTCAGGCCATTTAGGTTGAAAGCGCATGTTTTTCTTATGTAGCCTTTAGCTTGTTTTAATTTCTTCTTTTATTTTATTTTGTTTTGTTAATACTGTATATGCTTGCTCTGGATTTCAATCTTTGTTTTGTCGTTTATGCACTGTTGATATTTTTGCATGATTATTGAACCCTAGGGTAGGTGACTCTGTTATTTTTCTATATAATTGTTGAACCCTAGGGTAGACGACTTTGTTGTTGTTGTCTTGTGTTTGTTCACTGTGCAGGATGGGGTAAGGTACAAGTATTGAATGCCCTTTTACACACTACACTCATATTTTTGCACACACTTATGAGTGGCGCCCTATACCCGGGCCCCAAATGAAATTTAAGTTAGGAGGGGTTGGTAGCGGTGTCGTTTGGGATGTACTTCCCATCCGGTGATCGTAAGAACCCTAACTAGAGTTTGACCTTTCATGATGTACAGACCTAGTGGATTCCCTAATGTTGTGATCATATCATGATTAGGATCTTGGCTCTAGTGACCTTTAGGATGTCTAGCACAAGCCACCCAATGTGAGGAGTCACTTTTATACAAGCCGTAGGGCCTAGAAAAGACTTTCAGAAAAACCCGACTTAGGCCACAAAAGGGCAGACTCTACTTTACCTTATGTCATTCTCGCTTTCCCTTTTAATCCAAATGAATGAATTGCCTACCCGTCAAAGGATTGCTTTATTTTGAAATAATGGCTCGTTTTTTTTGAAACGCTCAGTAATCTTAGGGCAGGTGGGTAATTCCCTTTTCATCATGTACTTCTAAGTCCTGAGTCATAGATTCTCCTAGTCGTCAAAAAGAAAATGAAAAAATAATTTTGTTTCCCTCTGACTGGGGCATCAATGACGATTAGAAAACCTATGACCCTTTAGACTTGGACTCGCACGAGTTTTAGTAATCACTGCTTCCCCAAGTAAAAATTACTTTGCATTAAATCAATGGGGAAATACCGGTTTCAAAACATGACAATGACTGATTCCTCTTCTTTGTCTTGGTGTTCGCAGGAAACTATTCAGAATTTAGCAGTATCTCTAAGCAAGTATGGAAATTAACATGAGACATGACAATTGTGGTACAGAGGTGACAAAATTGAGGAAGATATTACATCTTAAGGCCAAGAAGATTGATACTAGAAGTCTACAAGCAATGGGGAAAAGATTAAACCTAACTCAAAAGATGGTTTTTACCCAAAAATATGGAAGGATTCTAAAACTCTTGGAGGTGGAAGTGCAAACCAAAGCTATCACAGCCTTGGCATAATTCTATGACCCACCCCTCCGTTGTTTCACATTTAGAGACTTTCAACTGGAACCTTCTATAGAAGAATATGAACAGATTATGGGGATGCCATTGGAAGGACAAATCCCTTATCACCATCTCGACCATCATGTAACCTTTGCTTCTGTCTCCCGTATTTTGAAAATCCATCCTGAGATATTAAAAAGTGCATAAATGAATAGAAATCAAGTTCCCGGGTTTACTCGAGAATTTCTTGAGAAACACATGCAGGTTTTGGCGGATAAGGAAGAATGGGAAGCCTTCATGGACACCTTAGCACTTACTATCTACAGGGTTATCTTGTTCCCTAACTTGGATAACTATGTAGATTATGATGTTATCAATGTCTTCACTGCTCGCAAACACAGGCTTGAGAGTCCAGTTACAGCAATGCTGGCCAATGTATATTGCACCATGGATTTCTGTCACACGCAAGGGGGGAAGAGGATCATTTGCTGCTTACCCGTTTTGTATGTGTGGCTTACATCTCACGCCTTCCATCAAATATGCAAGACCGAGTGTCCAGTTTCCGATCTGAAATTGTGTCAGTTGGCAATAAAGAATGGGCACGAATGGGCTAATCATCTTATGGGTCTTACAGCTGAGAATGTCAAATGGTATCCTCAATGGCTAGAGGTCAATTCAATCATTCATCATTGTAGAAGCTATCCTAATGTTCCTCTTATTGGCACGATAGGTGCATCAACTATAATCCTACCATAGCCAAGCGGCAGTTGGCCTATCCTTTGCTTGGGCCACCAAATGAAAAGCTGCTCACTCCTTTCGTTTTGTATTATGCAAAAGGAAACTATACATCTGCCGTTCGGGACATAGCCAATGTGTGGAAGAAAGTCCACAAGATGGGAAAGGAATTAGGAGCGCGAAGCCACGCTGTGGGGGCAAAATACCATGAATGGGTCTTAAATAGTGTTTCCATTGTAAAGTTACCCTTCAGAAGTCCTTCATATCGGTCTACAAGCATTCTCGCTCCACCACTCATCATAGAGGACAAAGCCACCCAGGCTTTAAAGGCTTAGATAGAGGAGTTGACGGCTAAGAATCAAAAGCTAGAAGAAGACCTTTTGAGGTGTCAACAAGAATGTGCTCTTCAGAAGAAAGAAAACTTAGAAGGAAGACAGACTATGGATGAGATGCGGAAAAAATAAAAGATTGAAGAAGACTACAGGGAGAAACAAGACCAATGCCTTCGTGCGGCCAATTCTCAACTGAAAATGAAGGGCCAACAAAGTGACGCCATTCTGGCCGAAAAGCAGTTTCTAAAAGACTTACTGCTACAATCCAAAGAAAGAGAAAAGGAAACTTTGGTAAAAAAAAGCTATTACAATCCCAGGTCCACAAATTGGAGCAACAGCTTGATGAAGTAATGAGAGCCTGTGAACGGGAGATAAATGATGAACGACAAAATGCCATTGATGTTGAGCAACATTTCCAGAAGGCCACACGTCTTTTAGAAGTTGAACTGGCTCGGCAAGACGAAGTCATTCATTCATGGATGAATCGCTTCGCCAACCTGGCATACTTAGCCAACGGAGTCCTGGAAGATCTTCCATCAATGCTAAAGCAGGCCAAAGGGATGGTTAATCCTCTATCTACCCCAAAAGAGATTTTGTCATTTTTGAATTATTGTCAAGAAAGAATTTGTAAAATGAGGGCTATGATCGCCCAAGCCAGGAACGACTGAAGTGTTGTAATTCAAACCTTTCTAGCAACATTGTATCTTCTTGGAAGTATGGAATAATGAACTATTTTGCCTTCACAATTGTCTCATGTTAATTTCTGTCTTACTGCTTTACCTAGTACTTTTGAACGCGATATTCTAAGGAATGGTCAGAGGATACGCGCTGAATTCGGAATTGCATCTTGTGCATATCTTTCTATCTTTGTTTTATCGTTTCCCTTAACTCTTTTTTATTTTTCTAACAAATCTATATGTTCCTTTAGACATTACAGGTAAGCACCCCTACGGGACTAGGCTCAGAAAGAAACTCATGGCTGAAATAGAATAGGAGTTTGAGAGCCGAACTCAGTCAGTTGAAGGAACAAATGGCCGAGATGGCCAAGCTTCTAGAGAAGAGGGTCACAGAAGGGGGTTCTTCCACGGGAGTTGAAGACGCCAGGCAATAGCCACCTACCCTACGACACTCTCAGGGTCCGTCTGGAGAACCGAATCCTAACCCGATAGCACCTCCCTTTACTATTCGTATAAGGAGACTAAACCCTGCTGACATCCAGCAACATACCTTAGTGGATGCAGAGGGTAATGCTTTACCCTTTCCATTATATGGCTTGCCACCAGGGTATTTTCCCCCGCTCCAAGAAGAGCCTAACTACCAAGGGCCGATTCCTCACACCGCTCAACCAAACATTCTGCCCATTCAGGAATTTCAAACAGCTCAAGTCCAAACGCAAGCTACCCAAACACAATCTGCCTAACCTATCTACATAACCCAAGTTGCTACCAGGCCTCACACTACCTTGTTAAACACCGACCCGACACACGTCCACCAGCCATTCGGGTATACAAGTCATCACGTCACCACTGGTCCAAGTACTGCTACTGCTACCCAAGAAGGAAGGATAGAAATCTTGGAAACAAGGTTAAGAGCCATGGAAGGAATGGAAGGATTTGGGATGGGAAGTGCTGCAGAACTTTGCTTAATTCCTGATGTCGTTATTCCCCCTAAGTTCAAAATGCCGGAATTCAATAAATACGTGGGGTTAACCTGCCCAAAGAATCATCTTACCATGTATTGTCGGAAGATGGCATCACATGCTTCCAACGATCCTTTGTTGATTCACTGCTTCCAAGACAGCCTATCTGGAGCGGCCCTCACTTGGTATAACCATCTTGAGCGGTCTCGTATACACTGCTGGAAAGATCTGGCAGATGCTTTTATGCAACAGTACAAGTACAATCTGGACATGGCACCTGATAGAGTACAATTGTAAAATATAACAAAGAAAGATAACAAAACTTTCAAAGAGTATGCCTAGAGTTGGCGTGAAGTGGCGGCATAAGTTGACCCTCCCTTGTCCGAAAAAGAGGTGGTTTCTATGTTTATCGACACGCTCCAGTTGCCTTTTTACGATAGGCTGATTAGGAGCGTTTCGTCTTATTTCTTCGATATCGTCACCATTAGAGAAAGAATAGAGAATGGACTGCGAACCGGGAAGATCGCCCGAGGCCCATCTGGGGTAGGGACGGTAAGGAAACCAATACTCGGAGAGGGTAGGAGAAGAGATAGAGAGACCAACTCGATCTCTTATAACCAAAAAAGAAACCAGACAGGGCCGCCTACCCCCATCACCTTTCCGCCAGTCTATCCTAATGCACCACACCCCTATGTAGCTGCGGTTCAGAATCCAAATCCACCCTATTTTTGACCACCTTTTATACGACCATCAACCCCGCCACAAGCCCCATACCACTCACCCTAAGCGCCGTACCAACCGCCGCACATAAACCAACCGCCAAACCCAAACCCAAGGAGGCAGAACAATGACCGTACCTAGATTCAATTTGATCCCATCCCCATGACCTATACTGAGCTTCTCCCTCATCTTATCAAAAATACATTGGTGGTTCCCTGTCCTTTAAGGCCACTTCAGCCACCTTACCCAAGAGGATATGACTCGAATGCAAGGTGCGATTACCATGCTGGCGCACTGGGGTATTCTATAGAAAATTGCCTGGCTTTGAAGTTCAAGGTAAGGGATCTGATCAGAGCCGATTAGATAAGTTTTTGGGAGAGGAGCCCAAGTGTGACAACAAACCCTTTGCCCAACCACGGAGGGTCAGGGGTTAATGTTGTTGGGGAAGAAGAAGAATGTATTTCAAGGGTTGAGGACATTAAAATGCCTTTGGAAGTGATTCGCTCCCTCCTACTTGAAAAGGGACTGATAAGAGGGTCATGGGATAAAGAGTATGATGATGAACAATCTATGGGGCGATGAGGCTTCCAAAGAGCCCTCCAAGAGCTCATGAACAGCCGCACTATAGAGATCTGTAGACATCGTGGAGGCGAATAAACATGGTACAAGAACAGGCCGGGGTGCTGGCTCCAAAACCCCTGGTCATATTCTACAACAAAACACACCGGTATCCCTGACTCCTGCCAAAACTATCATTTCAGTGCAAGCACCTACTCCGTTCCCTTTCAAGGATTCTCATACTGTGCCATGGAAATACGGTGCAAATGTGGTTGTCACCAATCCCGTGGCAGTTGACTCTGTGCCATCCTCTTCTGTTACAAATATTGCCGGGATTGGAGGAATGACTCAGAGTGGGAGGGTATATACACCTCCAGAATCAAAACACGATAAAACTACGGGAGATATCAAAGCTGGGAAGGAAGGGACCACAGGCGAAACAAGAAAGGCTATGACTGAGGAAGAAGCCCAGGAATTTTTAAAGTTTATTCGCCACAACGAATATCAAGTGCTGGATCAATTAAACCATACCCCGGCCAAAATTTCCATGTTGTCCCTGTTAATGAATTCCGAACCACATTGGAATACATTGATGAAAGTTTTAAGCGAGGTCTATATTAAGCATGACTTATTTGTTGACAAGTTTGGAGGAATAGTGGGACACATTGTTGCCAATAATTACTTGACGTTTACGGATAATGAAATACCCCTCAAAGGAACAGGGCACAATAAAGCCCTTCATATTTCTGTAAAGTGTCAAGATCATATATTGGCAAAAGTACTCATCGATAATGGATCGTCCTTAAACGTAATGCCAAAATCCACATTGGCAAAGTTACCATTCGATGGAACATACATGAGGCCTAGTTCCAAGGTTGTACGGGCTTTCGACGGGACTCGACGAGAGGTCATGGGAGAGATTGAGTTGCCGATACAGGTCGGGCCGTATACCTTTCGAGTTCTCTTCTAAGTCATGGACATCACGCCTGCCTACAGTTGCTTGCTAGGACGACCGTGGATCTATTTGGCTGGGGTGGTCCCTTCCATGCTACATCAGAAGTTAAAATTTATCATTGACAACAAAATAGTAATTGTTTCTGGGGAAGAGGACTTTTTGGTTAGCAAGCCCATCACTACCCCGTACATCGAAGCAGCTAAAGAAGCCCTCGAAACTTCATTCCAGGCTTTGGAAATAGCCAATGTGACAAGCATTGCAAGAACATCCTTTCCAAACGTACCTCTAGCTGTGGCAAGAACAATGTTACGGGAAGGATACAAGCCAGGAAAAGGACTGGGGCGTAAATTGGAAGGGAGAGTCCAACCTGTGTGCCTCCCAGAAAACAAGGACAGATATGGCCTGGGATACAAACCCACGGTAGCTGACAGAAAAAGGGCCGGGGAGGAAAGAAGGGAAAGAAGGATGGCTCACCTCACTGGTAAGGAATTCAACACCGTGAGAACCCTTATTGGTTACCTCTATCAGAGCTTCCAAAGCACAGGGATAATGCATTCAGATCAAGTGACCATGATTGGAGATGAGCCTAGCCATAGTGCGGATTTTTGTATGCTTGTTCATCGGATCAGGAGCTGAATAACTGGGAAATCATGGAGTTCCCTACGACTATGAATGTTTTGTCAAAGTAATCATATTATCTTATAACTTGTCGGTCCCTTTGCTATGCCTAAGGCTTTGGGACACCTTTTGTAATAAAGGCAAAAAAACTTGTTTATTTGTTTAATTTAGTGAACACTGTCTAATTCCAGTACCTCATCTTTGCTTGATTCCTTTTTCTTAAGCCTTTCACTTGCTTATTTTCTTTTTCATTCGCTATAATACAACCAAATGCAGATCCAAAAATAATTCCTCTGAGAGCAGCGAGAACTTGGTTTTATTTCACGATTCTGATTATCTGAATGATTACGCCTCTAAGGAAAGTGAGGAAGATGTTGAACCTTTGCTCGAGCTGACAAGGTAAATGGAACAAGAGGATAAGGAAATTCAACCCCATCAAGAAAAGGTTGAAGCCATTAATCTAGGGAACGAAGAAGAGGTAAGGAGGTCAAGATTTGCACCTTCTTACGCAAAGAGTGGCGAGATGAACTGATTAAGCTACTCAGGGAGTTTAGGGATATTTTTGCATGGTCATATGAAGATATGTCGGGGTTGGATAACAGCATTGTGGAACACAGGTTGCCTTTAAAGCCAGAATGTCCACCGATCAAACAGAAGTTGTGACAAATGAAACCAGAAATGCTTCTTAAGATTAAAGAAGAAGTTAAGAAGCAATTTGATGTTGGTTTCCTAGCCGTAGCTAAATATCCTCAATGGGTAGCGAACATAGTTCCTGTTCCGAAGAAAGACGGAAAAGTGAGGATGTGTGTGGACTACTGAGACTTGAATCGGGCCAGCCCTAAGGATGTCTTTCCTCTACCACAGATCGACGTGTTGGTTGAAAATACGGCTCAAGACTCTATCTTCTCATTCATGGATGGATTTTCAGGATATAATCAGATCAAAATGGCACCTGAAGATATGGAGAAAACCATATTTATCACTTTGTGGGGCACCTTTTGCTACAAAGTGATGTCCTTCGGATTGGAAAATGCTGGAGCCACCTATCAAAGGGCAATGATGACTCTCTTCCATGATATGATGAATAAAGAGATAAAAGTTTACGTGGATGATATGATCGCTAAGTCCAGGTTGGAGGAAGGACACATTACTGATCTGAGAAAACTCTTCGAACGGTTAAGAAAATTCAAGCTTAAACTAAATCTGGCCAAGTCCACCTTTGGCGCGAAATCCAGCAAACTATTAGGATTCATCGTAAGCGAAAGAGGGATAGAGGTTGATCCTGACAAGGTCAAGGCAATTCTAGAAATGCCTCCCCCTCGTACGGAAAAGAAAGTCCGAGGGTTCCTAGGAAGGTTGAACTACATTGCCCGATTCATTTCCCAAATGACAGCGACCTGTGAGCCGATTTTCAAGTTACTTCGCAAGAACCAACCCGGGCAATGGAATGAAGATTACGAAACAGCATTTGAAAAGATTAAGCGATACTTGTTAGAGCCGCCAATCTTGGTACCATCCATTCCTGGGAGACCACTGATCCTGTATTTGACCGTGCTGAATGAATCCATGGGATGCGTATTAGGTTAACATGACGAGACTGGGAAGAAGGAGTGTGCCATTTATTACCTGAGCAAGAAATTCACCGAATGCGATATGAGATACTCTTCCCTCGAAAGAACATGTTGTGCATTGGCTTGGGCTGCCCGGCACTTACGACAATATATGCTCAGTCACACTACATGGCTGGTGTCTAAGATGGATCCTATTAATTACATCTTTGAAAAGCCAGCTTTAACCGGAAGGATCGCTCGTTGGCAAATGCTACTAACAGAATATGACATAACATATGTCACCCAAAAGGCCATAAAAGGGAGTGCGCTAGCAGACTACTTGGCACATCAACCTGTTAGCAGTTACCAACCCATGCAGCATGACTTCCCGGATGAAGACATTTTAGCTCTTTTCAAAGAAGAAGATGATCAGGAAATCAGGTGGACCATGAGATTCAATGGAGCTTCCAATGCACTAGGGCATGGAATTGGGGTCATCCTAATCTCACCTGATAAGAAATTCATCCCCATTTACGCTCGACTATGTTTTGATTGTACCAACAATGTTGCTGAGTATGTAACACCCCAAATTTTGTAACACCCCAAATTGGGGTCATATGTAATACCCCAAATTTTGTAAAATAAGTAATTGATGAGAATGGCAAATGGTTGAATATGAGTTGAATGGAAATTGTTGTGCATGAACACTGGAGACAAGTTTTAAATGATTATTGTAAGGTATATGAAGTAAGGAATTGAGTTAAATAGGCTTTGAAAGGATTTTGTTATGTGTACCAGTGAGAGCTCACGTTTCTGCTCAGGTCCTGATACTTCTCGCCCAAGCGAGAGGGATTCTCGCTCAAGCGAGAATCCTTTGTGTTGATTGCAAGGGCTTTGGCCCGATCTCGCCCAGGCGAATGAGGGATCAGCGTGAGCGAGTGAGAGAAGAAATGGATTCTGAGTGTTGGTCGCTTAAGTGAGCTTGGAACGCCCGAGCGAGGGCAAAGGGAATCAGTTGCTGAATAGAATCCGCCCGAGCGAAGGATCTTAAGGGTAGCATTCGCTCAGGCGAGGCAATTAATTAATGAGGGACCACTGGTGCTCTTGGATCATTATAGGGCCCGATTTTCCTTTTCTTTTTTCTTTTTCTGTGTGGTCCTCATAGTGATGACTCATGTGCCTTGATGGTCAAATGGGTTTGGTTTTCTCTCCTTCCTTGTCCACGTGGTGTTTGTGTAATCATTGTTGAGAGAATTGGCATTAAATGTTGATGGACTTGCATTAAATGAGGATGGGATGTTGTGATGAGTGGGATGCTGATAAGGCTGAGATGATAAGGCCTTAGTTACATGTTTTTCTTCTCACTCTCTCCCTATTCCTGGGGAGTGCATGTTCTGATGAGAGAAGTGCTCCTCCTTCTCTCTAGAACTTGATGGAGCTTTTGCTTCATCTTCTTGCCTCCTCCTTATCTTCATCTTCCTCCACCCAACGCTGTGTTGAGTTTGAGTGGAGCTGCATGGTGATGGTGAAACAGCTTGTGGCTGTGTGTGTAAGCTGGGTTGCACCTTGCTGTTTCGGTGCTTCTTCTTCCTCTTTTCGTTCCTCCATATGATGGGTTGTATGAGGCTTAGTTCGGAGAGCCTGCAGCAGCTGGGTGCGTGTATGCCTCGGTTTGTGGATGCATGATGGTTCACAGATGATGAGGTTGAGCTACTCTTGTGAGGATAAAGACATGCATGATGCATGAAGGCATGGTGGTCCTCCACTGTTGGTGAGGACTGACTCTTGATGCTGTTCTTGTGATGGATACAGCGTTGGAGTTCTTCACTGAGCTGGGTGAAGACTGAGTTGAGTCTTAATGACTCTTTCCAGTGTTGAAAGCCAAGTAGGGTGCTGCTGTGGCTAGACCGGGTGGTCCTGTGACTCCTGGAAGCTTCATCCAGGTAAGGGGAGCTATTGCATCTTAAGTGTATAGTTTATGGACGGACTTCCGGGTGACTTCATTGCATTGTATTATGTTTTGTTGGATGTTGTATGTTGTTGAGTTGAACCCGGATTGTTGTTTGTTATTTAAATGGTGCATGATTATCCGTCCAAGAGATGCATGATGTTATTGTGATGATGATTATATTATGATACTTGAGATGCATGTATGTTGATGTGTAGTGCATGTGTGATCCTCTATTTGTCCCTGGATGTGTTGTACATTTGAATGCATGTGAATGTTATTGATGCATATGTGTATGCTGAATGCATGTATGGGGGACTGTTATGATGAATGTCGAATGGACTTGATGGAGGAAAGCATGAAATGCTTACTGTAAAGGATAAATCCAAGTGAATAGAGGATAAATCCGAGTGAATATAGGATAATCCGAGTGAATGGCATAGTGATTGCCGAGTGAATGGTATGGTGATTACCGAGTGAATGGCATAGTGATTGCCGAGTGAATGGTATAAGATTGCCGAGTGAATGTGGTATAAGCTGAGTCATCTGACTGTTGTTGTGTTGCCGAGTGAATTTAATGTTGAACGCAGATTTCCGAGTGGGCAATCGAATGAATATGAGTTGAATTGTATATGCATACGTGTTATTGTGTTATTGAATATGAACACCTTGCGGGGTGCCACGAGGGTATGATCCCGAGTGAAAAGGACGTGGTCCTAATGTTGATTGTGATGAAAAGACCCGGGTTGGACTCGGGCAGTGCCTGGGGTACTAAGCGTGAAATGAGACGCTTGATGAAATGCCGAGTGCATTGGCGTTGAACGCCGAGTGAATGAAACCGTATGCATCCGATTTGCCACTGGAACGCGTTGAATTTTTATACCGATCGGCAACCAGATGACAACATGTGATAAATACGTATCAGTCCTGGAGCTGGGCTCGGACAGACTCCTTGAGCATGGCTCGGAGTATGAATAATGTTGATATAGTCTCGGGGTTGAGTGAAATCCGAGTGAGTCAGTATACTTGTACTGAGTAAATTGAGCTTTAGAGCCGAGTGAAATGGGTGAAATCCCGATCGGAAGATGCTTGTGATTGTTCATGTTGAATGGCAGTATTCATATGCTGATTAATGTTGTGTGTAATGGCATGTTGTGAATTCTGTGATTAATCCGAGCAAATATCTGTCATTTAATATGTAATGCTCACCCCTACACCATTTTTCAGTGTTTGCAGGTCGGTTTGGAATGTTATGATAGCCTTAAACCCGAGTGATGGGTATTTATGATGAGGCTGTATGAGTAATGTAATGTACCGAGTGCAATTATTGTATTAAAGCCTTGGCCGGCTCATAATATTAATGTTGTATAACGAATACCAATATATATATATATATATGTATAGAATCCGAGTGGATGAACATAATCATGAATATGAAATATATGTCTTGGGATCCGAGTGTATGTTAATATATATATACTTCGAGTGATGGTATTATATGCATACCGATTGAATGTGTTGGTGAATGGAAAGTATAAAGATAAGAATCCGAGTGTATGCTTGTGTATATTCATATATGTTATGTTGATAACATGGTTATGAATCGGTGGAGGTGTATTGCTGTAGTGGTAGTCGGATTTGGAATTAGAGAATATATATATATAAGTGATTTATGTTGATTTGATGCTTCCTACCGACTAGGAAATGATGATGTATGAATATCTCTAAGTTGATGAATCCTGAGTGGAATATATGTGGCTTAGACGCTTTTCCGAGTGAGTCTTATGAATGGGACTCCTTATCCGAGTGTAACCCATGTGTGAGCCTTTTTCTGTGTGTTAATGGCTCTTGTGGATTCCGAGTGAAGAATATATGGTGAACCCCGAGTGGGGAATGATTCGAGTAATCCGAGTGGAAATCCGAGTGAACCTCTTCCAAGAGGAGTGTTGTTGTAATGACTCAGATTGGTTATATTTTAAGTGTATGAATTATGAATGTAACCCGAGTGAATATGGGGACCCATTCCGAGTGAATAGGGTAATGTGTATTCCGAGTGTTTAAGTATGGGATGAGTCCGAGTGGGACTTGACTTATTGGTTTCCCTGAGTGGTTAAGTATCTCATATGTCCGAGTGAAATACTTGGGAAATTCCTCTGAGTGTTGAGGAGTTTGGATCATTCCGAGTGGAATTGATTGTGTAGACTATTTCTGAGCAATGAATGGTTAAAGTATTATCCGAGTAAGAATAGGCATGAATGCCGAGTGTGTGGCCGAACAAGTATTGGTCGGCAATGATATTAGTTACCAAGTGGAATACCACTTTGATGATGAGTTGGTTAAGAATGCTTAAACTGAGTGATTTATGGCCGAGAGGAAACCTATGTATTCTCTGAGTGATGGAGTTCAATATACCGAGAGCTAAATGGTTGATGTTTACCGAGTGACTTGAGGTTAAATTATACCGAGCGGCATTTGATTGGTAGATATTCCGAGTGAGGGTTTATGGAATCCGAGTGGGATAACCCTCAGTTATCGGGTGGATTGTATGTGTACATTGGTGTATAAAATTTAACGACTAAGTTATGAAGTGTATGACTGTTGGGGTAGTTCCCGAGTGGCGGAACCCCATTATGCGGAGTGGACTAAGATATTAAATTCCGAGAGGACTTAGGCATGAATTCCGACTGGACCTGATCATTTACCGAGTGAATAAATGTCTCGGTTTCCCGAGTGATTGAATGCCGAGTGGCTTCTCGCTTCAGCGAGTGATTCCTCGCTCCAGCGAGTATGTTGTTTGGGAAGGCTTTCGTATTCGGTTTCGCTTAAGCGAATGGTGGTTCGCCCGAGCGAGTTGGTCGGTCTCGCTCAAGCGGATTTGGATCTCGCTTGAGCAAATACACGCTGTTTATGGGATCGCTCAGGCGTTGTTACTTTCCGCTGCAAAAGATTTCATTTGCATTTGTTTTCCTTTCCTTTTCTCCTTGGCCATGGGACCAGCTCTCATATCTTCATATATGAGAGTGGATTTTGATAGATCCGGGTATGTTTTTGCGAAAAATTGACCCCTATTTTTAGGGTGTCACAAAGGTGGTATCAGAGCAAACAGAGAGGTCTATGGTCAAGGTATGCTTACCGAGTGTAAGCGTTTGGATGTATGATGATCAGTTGTCATTATTGCTGGTAGTATTTTATTGGTTGATGCATGCCTATGCATAGTTTGTATGGCTGTATGCCTATGTGCTTTGCTGGGACAGTAGTGAAAGATACTACTGCTGTGAAGGTTGATTTGAGAAATGAAATGACATAATGTTGTGTCCTTATATTTACGGAAGTTGGATTAATTGACCAGGATTTATGTATATGGATTGATGGATAATTATTATGATACTCTTGTGTTGGGATGGAAATCCCCAATGAAAATATATAAGGATATTGATAGATAAAAAGAAATATTATGACATTCTAGCGGTGGATACAAGTAGTTGACTTGTATGTGTGTAAGGCAATGATGATTGCCAAATATGTAAATGGTGAATATGCCTCGAATGATTTTATGTGTGGATTGATATTGTTATGTTTGCTATGCCTATGATATCCATGTGTGGATTATTATGAGTGGTGTTTGTGGCCATTGAATGCCAATTATTTGAATGAGGTGCCTTGAGGGGCCTTGTGAATATTTATACGCCATTGATGATAAACTAAAATATATAATATACCCCTGATTGAGAGGGTGAGATATCCTTGCGAGGTTGTTGTGGAGCATGTGCATTATTGCATTGCATTCATGGCATGGCATAGCATTGATATTATGTGGTTGCGATCACAATGATGAAAGATCCTGCGGGATTCTATGAAGGGAGTACCTCTTGCGAGACGGGAAACCAATGTGATGATGATATGATATGGTAATGGTGGTTGCGATCACCTGATTACAGAATGTGAAAGGCCCTGCGGGGACCATTGTATGATGATGAGCCAGTGGTTGCGATCACTTGGTATTTGATATAATAAAGGGCTTGTGAGCACCTATGATGCCCATGGTTGCGATCATGAGGCGGGAGTACCCCTTGCGAGGAGGGAAACCTATGCGAATTATTGAACGTGGTTGCGATCACGAGAAGCACCTTGCGAGGTTGCCAGAGGGAGTACCCCTTGCGAGGTGGGAAACCCATGATTATGATTGATTGATTATGGTGGTTGCGATCACCCGTGATATGAAATCGGATCCGTTGCATATGCATTACACAGTTGACATATGCATTTGTTTAAAGACCATGGCATTTGAGATGGGATGACCATGAGTGTGGAGAAACCCCTTGCGAGGAGGTATTGAGTGAGACCTTAGTGAATTACTGATGATAATAATTATGAATGCTCTTGTGGATAAATGGCAAAGTGGCAGTGTTAGCGATTACGTATATGTTGTGCCTATTTATGATACGAATTGCGATTCGTGAAGCTGGTATGCCATTGTGATACTTTAATAATGAAATATGTGAAAATGTTAATGAAGGAATTCCCTAGTGTGTTGAATTCGGATTATGAATGTTTGACTGTTCCATTTCTTAAATGATGATTTATACCCTTGGCATGAGAACTCTGCTTGATTAATATATATATATATGATTAAGATGATTTACGGTAGACTCCTAATTCAAGAATTTGAATACGATCATGAATGTATAAATGTGAAATCAGGTATATGTTATGTTGGATTTGTGTCTCGGTTCTAATGTGCTAAAAGCGAGTGATGGATTAATTAATGATAGTAAAGCTCTCATAAGTATTAAAAACTGTGTTAGTTGATTTAAATTCTGGTGTATGCCATGCTAATGATTCATGGCAGAGTCGTGATTGTGAATGGATTCAAATTTACCTGCTAAGTTGGCTGGGTGAGTAATGTTGGGAAACCTCATGATGTGAGGATTTTAATATGGGATAGGTAATTGAATGTAAAACCTGATGCCTGCTTGGTTGGAATTATATTTTGGTTTGAAGTGTGAAAACAGAGTAGATGATTGGATTAAGTACTGGGCCACAAAGTGTGGTAACCCAATTAGTTGAGCATAATTATGGGTGGTTGGATGTTATGAGGATTGATATGGTGATGTACCTGTTAGTTTGGGTACTGTCTCGGTTTTTTGATTGAAAAACCGAGTAAGTGGTTGGTTGAATTATGACTTATAAGGTGTAGTGACCCGATTGGATTCTGTATAATCTTATACTGATAGACCTTGTGAAATTAGACTCTGTGTTGATTTTGACTCGGTGATAATTGGATGTTGTGGGGGTATTTAGTAACCTTGGAATTCCGAGTCAGAGAATCTGATTGATCATGTGGATTGTGAGATTTGAAGTGTCTTAAGGTTGAAATCCGAGTACACCTTGGTACTGGATATGGGGATAATGAAAATGATATTATGGTGATTATATAACCGACTAGTGGAATGTGTTTACACTCAGTGAAGAAAGTTGCCAATATAGAAACCTATTGTTATGATTGAGAATCATATTGAAAACCGAGTGGTATATCTAAGAGAATTTAATAAATTTCTAGGCTTAAATTAATTGATGGCTAGTGATGAATGATGAATTGAGGAATTGGTTGGCTGATTGACTATGATTTTGTGATAATTAAGATTAAATAAGAGGTATTTACTCAGTTTGTGCTGGAAACCGATTGCCATTGTGCCATTTTATGGTAAGTGTGGTTGGTATTTGATGATTATTATAATAAGGATTGCACTAGAATAAGTATAGGGACTGGAAATATGCCTTGAATGAGTCAGAAATCCATTGGTGATATGTATTTTATTGTGAGAATGATTAATGTTTGCTGACTGTTGGCATGAGATACATCACTGTTGGTGCCTAAGAATGATGTTGATTCGGGTGTATTGTTTATAAAATAGTAAGAACTGCCATTGATTTTCATGAAAATTGGTGTTAACCGAGTAAATTTGGTCGGTATGGGTGAAATAATTGTAAGGATGCTGTTTCGATATGACTCTGCATGCCATAGGTATTGTGGCAGGCTGCATTTTGCATTGACTCTATGCAATTATTGTAACCCTATAGGAATGAGACGTCATCCTATAAGTTGGATGCAACAGTTCATAGGTCAGCAAATGAGACTGTAGCTGCTTATGGGAATGGCTCGAGTCTATTGGATCGCTCCGAGCAAGGTGAGGATTTGAACCTGAATAGAGGAGTATGTGGTTAAGTATTAAAATGATGGACAAGTGAAAGAGTTGTTGAGTGATGTGGAATTGTAAATACCCGAGTGGGTGATTTCCGAGCCAATTGGTGACACTTCCGAGTGGAAGGTGTTAAGAGCGTGGTGTCTCAAAATTTCTTGTGGTGTGGTCAGTAACCACTTAAGAAGTAAAATTGTGCTGACAGGATTTGGCAGTCGGTGAATACTTGAAAAGTATTGGTATGTAAATGATTTGTTTGGTATATAGTGAATGCCAAGTTGTTTATTGAGGTAGGTTCATACTTGAATTTCGAGGACGAAATTCCTTAAAGGTGGGGAGAATTGTAACACCCCAAATTTTGTAAAATGAGTAATTGATGAGAATGGCAAATGGTTGAATATGAGCTGAATGGAAATTGTTGTGCATGAACACTGGAGACAAGTTTTAAATGATTATTGTAAGGTATATGAAGTAAGGAATTGAGTTAAATAGGCTTTGAAAGGATTTTGTTATGTGTACCAGTGAGAGCTCACGTTTCTGCTCAGGTCCTGATACTTCTCGCCCAAGCGAGAGGGATTCTCGCTCAAGCGAGAATCCTTTGTGTTGATTGCAAGGGCTTTGGCCCGATCTCGCCCAGGCGAATGAGGGATCAGCGTGAGCGAGTGAGAGAAGAAATCGATTCTGAGTGTTGGTCGCTTAAGCGAGCTTGGAACGCCCGAGCGAGGGCAAAGGGAATCAGTTGCTGAATGGAATCCGCCCGAGCGAAGGATCTTAAGGGTAGCATTCGCTCAGGCGAGGCAATTAATTAATGAGGGACCACTGGCGCTCTTGGGTCATTGTAGGGCCCGGTTTTCCTTTTCTTTTTTCTTTTTCTGTGTGGTCCCCATAGTGATGACTCATGTGCCTTGATGGTCAAATGGGTCCGGTTTTCTCTCCTTCCTTGTCAACGTGGTGTTTGTGTAATCATTGTTGAGAGAATTGGCATTAAATGTTGATGGACTTGCATTAAATGAGGATGGGATGTTGTGATGAGTGGGATGCTGATGAGGATGAGATGATAAGGCCTTAGTTGCATGTTTTTCTTCTCACTCTCTCCCTATTCCTGGGGAGTGCATGTTCTGATGAGAGAAGTGCTCCTCCTTCTCTCTAGAACTTGATGGAGCTTTTGCTTCATCTTCTTGCCTCCTCCTTATCTTTATCTTCCTCCACCCAACGCTGTGTTGAGTTCGAGTGGAGCTGCATGGTGATGGTGAAACAGCTTGTGGCTGTGTGTGTAAGTTGGGTTGCATCTTGCTGTTTTGGTGCTTCTTCTTCCTCTTTTCGTTCCTCCATATGATGGGTTGTATGAGGCTTAGTTCGAAGAGCCTGCAGCAGTTGGGTGCGTGTATGCCTCGGTTTGTGGATGCATGATGGTTCACAGATGATGAGGTTGAGCTACTCTTGTGAGGATGAAGACATACATGATGCATGAAGGCATAGTGGTCCTCCACTGTTGGTGAGGACTGACTCTTGATGCTGTTCTTGTGATGGATACAGCGTTAGAGTTCTTCACTGAGCTGGGTGAAGACTGAGTTGAGTCTTAATGACTCTTTCCAGTGTTGAAAGCCAAGCAGGGTGCTGCTGTGGCTAGACCGGGTGGTCCTGTGACTCCTGGAAGCTTCATCCAAGTAAGGGGAGCTATGGCATCTTAAGTGTATAGTTTATGGACGGACTTCCGGGTGACTTCATTGCATTGTGTTATGTTTTGTTGGATGTTGTATGTTGTTGAGTTGAACCCGGATTGTTGTTTGTTATTTAAATGGTGCATGATTATCCGTCCAAGAGATGCATGATGTTATTGTGATGATGATTATATTATGATACTTGAGATGCATGTATGTTGATGTGTAGTGCATGTGTGATCCTCTATTTGTCCCTGGATGTGTTGTACATTTGAATGCATGTGAATGTTATTGATGCATATGTGTATGCTGAATACATGTATGGGGGACTGTTATGATGAATGTCGAATGGACTTGATGGAGGAAAGCATGAAATGCTTACTGTAAAGGATAAATCCGAGTGAATAGAGGATAAATCCGAGTGAATATAGGATAATCCGAGTGAATGGCATAGTGATTGCCGAGTGAATGGTATGGTGATTACCGAGTGAATGGCATAGTGATTGCCGAGTGAATGGCATAAGATTGCCGAGTGAATGTGGTATAAGCTGAGTCATCTGACTGTTGTTGTGTTGCCGAGTGAATTTAATGTTGAACGCAGATTTCCGAGTGGTCAATCGAATGAATATGAGTTGAATTGTATATGCATACGTGTTATTGTGTTATTGAATATGAACACCTTGCGGGGTGCCACGAGGGTGTGATCCCGAGTGAAGAGGACGTGGTCCTAATGTTGATTGTGATGAAAAGACCCGGGTTGGACTCGGGCAGTGCCTGGGGCACTAAGCGTGAAATGAGACGCTTGATGAAATGCCGAGTGCATTGGCATTGAACGCCGAGTGAATGAAACCGTATGCATCGGATTTGCCACTGGAACACGTTGAATTTTTATACCGATCGGTAACCAGATGACAACATGTGATAAATACGTATCAGTCTTGGAGCTGGGCTCGGACAGACTCCTTGAGCATGGCTCGGAGTATGAATAATGTTGATATAGTCTCGGGGTTGAGTGAAATCCGAGTGAGTCAGTATACTTGTACTGAGTAAATTGAGCTTTAGAGCCGAGTGAAATGGGTGAAATCCCGATCGGAAGATGCTTGTGATTGTTCATGTTGAATGGCAGTATTCATATGCTGATTAATGTTGTGTGTAATGGCATGTTGTGAATTCTGTGATTAATCCGAGCCAATATCTGTCATTTAATATGTAATGCTCACCCCTACACCATTTTTCAGTGTTTGCAGGTCGGTTTGGAATGTTATGATGGCCTTAAACCCGAGTGATGGGTATTTATGATGAGGCTGTATGAGTAATGTAATGTACCGAGTGCAATTATTGTATTAAAGCCTTGGCCGGCTCATAATATTAATGTTGTATAACGAATACCAATATATATATATGTATAGAATCCGAGTGGATGAACATAATCATGAATATGAAATATATGTCTTGGGATCCGAGTGTATGTTAATATATATATACTTCGAGTGATGGTATTATATGCATACCGATTGAATGTGTTGGTGAATGGAAAGTATAAAGATAAGAATCCGAGTGTATGCTTGTGTATATTCATATATGTTATGTTGATAACATGGTTATGAATCGGTGGAGGTATATTGCTGTAGTGGTAGTCGGATTTGGAATTAGAGAATATATATATATAAGTGATTTATGTTGATTTGATGCTTCCTACCGACTAGGAAATGATGATGTATGAATATCTCTAAGTTGATGAATCCTGAGTGGAATATATGTGGCTTAGACGCTTTTTCAAGTGAGTCTTATGAATGGGACTCCTTATCCGAGTGTAACCCATGTGTGAGCCTCTTTCTGTGTGTTAATGGCTCTTGTGGATTCCGAGTGAAGAATATATGGTGAACCCCGAGTGGGGAATGATTCGAGTAATCCGAGTGGAAATCCGAGTGAACCTCTTCCAAGAGGAGTGTTGTTGTAATGACTCAGATTGGTTATATTTTAAGTGTATGAATTATGAATGTAACCCGAGTGAATATGGGGACCCATTCCGAGTGAATAGGGTAATGTGTATTCCGAGTGTTTAAGTATGGGATGAGTCCGAGTGGGACTTGACTTATTGGTTTCCCTGACTGGTTAAGTATCTCATATGTCTGAGTGAAATACTTGGGAAATTCCTCTGAGTGTTGAGGAGTTTGGATCATTCCGAGTGGAATTGATTGTGTAGACTATTTCTGAGCAATGAATGGTTAAAGTATTATCCGAGTAAGAATAGGCATGAATGCCGAGTGTGTGGCCGAACAAGTATTGGTCGGCAATGATATTAGTTACCGAGTGGAATACCACTCTGATGATGAGTTGGTTAAGAATGCTTAAACTGAGTGATTTATGGCCGAGAGGAAACCTATGTATTCTCTGAGTGATGGAGTTCAATATACCGAGAGCTAAAAGGTTGATGTTTACCGAGTGACTTGAGGTTGAATTATACCGAGTGGCATTTGATTGGTAGATATTCCGAGTGAGGGTTTATGGAATCCGAGTGGGATAACCCTCAGTTACCGGGTGGATTGTGTGTGTACATTGGTGTATAAAATTTAACGACTAAGTTATGAAGTGTATGACTGTTGGGGTAGTTCCCGAGTGGCGGAACCCCATTATGCGGAGTGGACTAAGATATTAAATTCTGAGAGGACTTAGGCATGAATTCCGACTGGACCTGATCATTTACCGAGTGAATAAATGTCTCGGTTTCCCGAGTGATTGAATGTCGAGTGGCTTCTCGCTTCAGCGAGTGATTCCTCGCTCCAGCGAGTATGTTGTTTGGGAAGGCTTTCGTATTCGGTTTCGCTTAAGCGAATGGTGGTTCGCCCGAGCGAGTTGGTCGGTCTCGCTCAAGCGGATTTGGATCTCGCTTGAGCGAATGCACGCTGTTTATGGGATCCATCAGGCGTTGTTACTTTCCGCTGTAAAAGATTTCATTTGCATTTGTTTTCCTTTCCTTTTCTCCTTGGCCATGGGACCAGCTCTCATATCTTCATATATGAGAGTGGATTTTGATAGATCCGGGTATGTTTTTGTGAAAAATTGACCCCTATTTTTAGGGTGTCACATCATATGCCAAGAATACCCTAAAGGCATCACAGATAATGACAAACGAACCTTGAGAAGGCTCGCTATGGGTTATCTTTTGAGTGGCAACATGCTATACAAAAGAAATTATGATTCCGTCCTCCTCCGTTGTATTGACACTGTCGAGGCAAATCAAATCATGAGAGATGTCCATGAAGGATCTTTCGGAACTCACATAAATGGGCACGCCATGTCAAGAAAGGTCTTAAGGGCAGGGTATTATTGGATAACCATGGAAGCAGACTGTTTTGCTTATGTACGGAGGTGTCATAAATGTCAGATATATGCTGATCATATTCGTGCACCACCTTCATCCCTAAACGTGTTGTCAGCACCATGGCCTTTTTCAATGTGGGGTATGGATGTTATTGGGCCCATTGAGCCAAAAGCCTCAAACGGTCATCGTTTCATTTTAGTCGCCATCGATTATTTCACCAAGTGGGTGGAGGCAGCTTCATACGACAATGTAACAAGGAATGTTGTGGTCAAATTCATCAAACGTGAATTGATATGCCGATACGGCCTACCAAGCCAGATCATTACTGACAATGGTATGAATTTGAACAACAAGATGATGAAGGAACTCTGTGAAAGCTTCAAAATCTCCCACCATAACTCCTCTCCATATCAGCCAAAAATGAATGGAGCAGTCGAGGCGGCTAACAAAAACATCAAGAAGATAGTGCAAAAGATGATGGTGACCTACAAAGATTGGAATAAAATGCTTCCCTTTGCTTTGCACGGATACCGGACCTCGGTGCGAACCTCGACAGGGGCAACCCCATTCTCCTTGGTTTACGGAACAGAAGCAGTACTGCCTTTTGAAGTAGAGATCCCATCCCTCAGGGTGATCATGGAGGCTAGACTGGAAGAAGCTGAGTGGATCCAGGCCAAGTATGACCAATTGAACCTAATTGATGGGAAAAGTTTAATCGCTCTCTTCCATGGGCAGCTGTACCAAAAGCGCATGAAACAGGCGTACAAAAAGAAAGTGCGACCCCGACAGTTCCAGGAAGGGGACTTGGTCCTTAAGAAGATTTTGCCAATCCAGAAAGATATCCAAGGGAAGTGGACACCTAATTACGAAGGGCCGTATATCGTAAAGAAAGCCTACTCCAGAGGGGCTTTGACCCTCACCAACATGGATGGAGAGGATCTGCCAATGCCTATAAACGCAGACGCGGTGAAGAAATACTTTGCATAAAAAAAAGAAAGGGGAAGGGAGCTCGCTAGGCTGAAAACCTGAAAAGGCGGCCTAGACAAAAGTTAGAGCTACTTGGTGAGTCGAAAACCCAAAAGGGCAGCTCAGACAAAATCAAAACCTAAAGTCCTGGCACGGTGGCATAAACTCTTCAAGTAGAAAATGAGAAAACCAAACTGGGGGCATACGAGTTATTGTCAAGTCATATTCTCGGAAGCAAAATCAGAAGATGGACATGAAGTCGTGAGGAAGAATCAAGATTCTCACCGCTCTTAGGAAATCGCTGGAGGATTCATGAGCCTTCCCTTTTCCGCTTACTTTCAATTCTTTATGCCTTATTGCACCGGTTTGTTTTACATTACTTTCATTACCACTGTACATGCCTGATGTTCATAAATAAAAATTTACCCTTCTTTTTGCACATGTTCATGGCTAAGTCTTATAAATGAACAAGTTTTTTAAGAAATTTTTGAAAATGAAAACGACAAAATATAAAGTTGTGTGAAGCGGAATGCATCCCAACACCAGACCCTACCTTGGGCAAGCATAACCAACTCCACTAGGCGTGCTCACTAAAGTCAGAAGTTGCTTCTATTTCATCCATGAGTTATCTCCAGGCCTATCTCTAAGGAAGGTCACCTGAAAATGTCAACCTGTTTACTTTTGTACTACTCATCCTTTTTTTGATGGTTGGCTGAAATTCCTGACCTGGAAGCGAAAGGTTTGACGAGCAGTCCCCCAGCGAGGCCACAACCCTCTATGAAAAGAGCTCAAGCCAAGATCTCCTCCTAGGTGAATCTGAACCAGATTTCTCCTCAAGTGGAACCGGTAGGTCACTTCCCCCAACAAAACCACAGTTACCACTAGGTAGACGCCAACCAAACTATCCTTCCCCAGTGGAACTACACTTCAAAAACAGACTCCAATAAGTTTATCATTACCAACCTAGCACCCATCATACTCTTCCCACCAAACAACTCAAATTGGGGCATCACCCCAGGTCTTTCTCTTTCAGTCAAGGGTCAGTACTCCAAGATTCTTTCAATCATCTCAAACTGGGGCATCAACCTAGGTTTCTTTCTCTTTCAGTCAAGGGGCAGTACCCCAAGATTCTTTTAATTATCTCAAACTGGGGCATCACCCCAGGTCTTTCTCTTTCAGTCAAGGGGCAGTACCCCAAGATTCTTTTGATCATCTCAAATTAGGGCATCACCCCAGGCCTTTCTCTTTCAGTCAAGGGGCAGTACCCCAAGATTCTTTCAATCATCTCAAACTGGGGCATCACCCTAGGTCTTTCTCTTTCAGTTAAGGGGCAGTACCCCAAGATTCTTTCGATCATCTCAAACTGGGGCATCACCCTAGGCCTTTCTCTTTCAAATGAGAGGCAGTACCCCAAGATTCTTTCAATCACGTAAAACTGGGGCATCACCCTAGATCTTTTTCCTGTCAACTGAGAGGCAACACCCTCAACTTTTACTTTTCTGTTAACCGAGAGGCAACACCCTCAACCTTTTACTTTCTTGTCGACCGAGAGGCAACACCCTCAACCCTTTACTTTTCTGTCCACCAAGAGGCAACACCCTCAACCTTTTACTTTCCTGTCAACCGAGAGGCAACACCCTCAACCTTCACTTTTCTGTCAATCGAGAGGCAACACCCTCAACTTTTACTTTTCTGTCAACCAAGAGGCAACACCCTCAACCTTTTACTTTCCTATCAATCAAGAGGCAACACCCTCAACCCTTTACTTTTCTGTTAACTGAGAGGCAACACCCTCAACCCTTTACTTTTCTGTCCACCAAGAGGCAACACCCTCAACCTTTTACTTTCCTGTCCACCGAGAGGCAACACCCTCAACCTTCACTTTTCTGTCAACCGAGAGGCAAAACCCTCAGCCTTTTACTTTCCTGTCAACCGAGAGGCAACACCCTCAACCTTTACTTTTCTGTCAACTGAGAGGCAACACCCTTAACCCTTTACTTTTTTGTTAACCGAAAGGCAACACCCTCAACCTTTTACTTTCCTGTCAACCGAGAGGCAACACCCTCAACCTTTACTTTTCTGTCAACCAAGAGGCAACACCCTCAATCCTTTACTTTTCTGTCAGCTGAGAGGTAACACCCTCAACCCTTTACTTTTCTGTCAACCGATAGGCAACACCCTCAACCATTACGTTCCTATTAGCCAAAAGGATGATACTCGATTAACCGTTTCCTGTCGAAGCTAGGACATCACCACAATTCTTTTTTAAAAAAATAAAAAAAATAATTAGGATCCGGTGTTGACGTCAGTTTAGAGGGTTTCATTCCAAACCGACAAGGCCACACCAATTTTGTAGTAAAGTAGAAGTCCAAATCCAAGGCTAGGCTAATATAAGGATCAGTGTTGTCAGTCAGTTCCATACCGGCTGAAGCTAAAAGGGGGTTCAGTTTGACTTGGTTAAATGGTTTTGGTGGACGATATGAAAAGATGAAAATGATGTTATTATCCTTACTTCGTCCGAGAGTTCGATTCCCTTGGTTAAATGGTTTCAGTGGATGATATGAAAAGATGAAAACGATGTTATTATCCTTACTTCGTCCAGGAGTTCGATTCCCTTGGTGGGGTAAATGGTCTCGATGAACGATGTGGGAAGGCCAAAAAAACAATATTATTGTTGTTACCCCGTCTAAATGTTCAATTGACTAGACGATGTTGTTTCAAGCTTTCATCAGTTATACATCAGTTAAAGGTCTAATAACTTGTAAAAATTAAAGAGTTAAGAAGTTGACAAGAAACAAAGGAATATGAAAGGTCATTCCATTAAAAGAAGAGGCACTACATCCTTACAAAGTTTTCAAAATTCCGGAGCCTATCCCGGAACAAGGCAAGCAAAAGAAACTAATTTATACAACGGCGGTGGGAGAGCCCTGATCGACAGTAGCCGTCCTCTCAGAATCCTCTAACACTGTCCTCAACTCTATACTTTGGCCTTCGGGAAGAGGCAGAGGTTCATAAGGAACATCCTCAGGTTCCACTGCCTGACCCCGGTCCATAGCATACAGGTGCCCACCATGAAACTCATAGTAAACACCTATACCGTTCAAATTACGTTGCACAACGGAGTTCCGGTGTACAACTTGACGAACAGCGGAGCTGAAGGTGACATCGGCTAATTCTAAGAATTTAGCCATCTCCTTCTTCCTTTCTTGCCGTTCTTGGACTTGAGCCTCCTTCACAGCGGCGACCTCAGCTACCAACTCTTTATTCTTCTTCTCCACCTCGGCCCGTCCAGCCAAGGCTTCATCTAGCTTAGCCTGAAGAGCTTTGAGGGCATCCTCCGAGGCCTTGTGCTTAGCCTCAGCTTTATTTGCCCTCTTAGAAGCTGAGTTGTACGCCGTAGTGAGTTCGGCCAAATCTTCCTGGCTTTTAGCCAAAGCAGTTTGAGCCTCCACTCTTAGGGCTTCAGCCTCTTTCATCCGGTCTAGGCATTGTTTAGCCTCGAGACCAGAATAATAGGATTTACCCAAAGATTGAAGGACCTCGGCCACCTCGATCAAGTTGAAGAGGGCTCCCTTGACAGCACACTTCGTCTCGGGAGCAGCAAGATCGTCCTTCAGCTTGAAAGGGATTTGGACGCGTGGCGGTGTCTCCCTAATGCATTGCAAAAACTCCAAAATGCTGGATTACAGTGAGGGGCATTCTCATCGGCTGGCTGAGTCCGGTCCAGGGCGTTATCATCGGCAGCCGCCTCTTCTTCACACTGGACCTCCACCCCGGCCTCAGCTCTTTGGGCCTTTTGCTTTTTGGCCTTAGAACCTTGACCGGTGTGGGCACGCTTTTTATTTGGAGCCCCTTTCAGCTGGACCCAGGGCCAGATTCCCAACCTTGTCAGCCGGGATGCTAACCACTTTGGCCACTGTGCGCCTTGGAGTCACCCTATTCTCCACATCGGCAGCAGCAACGTTTCTGGCTTCGGCTTGTTCCTGGAGTTTCTTTAAAATATCGATCCGAGCCATTTCGCCTGAAAAAAGAAGAAGCCGTTGTTAACACCAGAAAAAGACTGTATAAAAAAATAATAATAATAAAATAAAAAATATAATAAAAATAAAAACCTACCTAAGTAGGTATCCCGCCGAGACTTCTCCCAGAGAAGGTTTTTGCAGGAAATTTTGGCAAGGACGGAGTACCCCTTTAGAGCGTCCAACACCTTCTTGGACTTAGTTGACAAGACACTCTTAGTGACGGAGTAAGCATTACTGGTCAAGAGGAAGTGCTCGTGAGTCCAGTCGGTGTAGAATTTCCTGGAAAAATATGAATTCTCCCAGAACACCGGTCTTCCTGCATTAACCTCGACCTTGACGTAGGAGTGTTTGAAGATGACTCCGTCTGTCTTGGCCTACTCAGTGTAGCTCTCAAAGTTCACCACCTTAGCATCACACCGGAGGTTGATAAAGCCAAGGCCGCCGCCTGTGTTACCCTGGCGCATTACCCTACAATAGGTGAAGAAGAGAGCGACGATGGGGACGAAGTGGAAGTACTCCCCCAGTACCTCCAAAGATTTCACCAAACCCCAGCCGTTGGGGTGAAGCTGGCTGGGATAGCAGTCCAAGAACCAGAGTACTCCCATTTCAAACTCCGTGAGGGGGAAATGGACGCCGATCCTAGAAAATAGCATCTCGTACATGAAAATATATCTAGACCCCGGCTGGTGGCAAATCCGATCTGAGGTCGATGGGCAAAAAACAGTGAAGTCGTCTTCGTGCTCCTCGCCGGAGTGAATGACGACATCCTCGATAGTGACATCGGTAGCATCCTCAGCGTAGCGGGAGAAGATGTTTCTGGGATCTTCATGAATCCAGAAGTAAGGGTCCTTGGCCTTCTCAGCAAGCCAATCGATCCGGTGTGCTATAACGTTGGTCTCAATGGCATTGGTTACGATGATGGGGACACTGGTGGAAGAGTTTCCAGAAGAAGCCATATGAACAGTGTGGCGTAAAAACGGTATGCAGCTGTAAAAAGCCACATCGTCAGACAAATATAGATCAGCACTACTGCCAGGCTCACTAGAGCCCAAGTTAAAAGAGGACGATGTGTGGGATCCAGACGATGTGTCTAGTTCCCTCGTTTCCCACAAAGGCAATGTTGAGAAACGAGTAGGTCCTGAAACAGTTGGCTGGTGCGAAACCCCAGAGGTAGCTTCACGATGGCGACGCTGACCCTGACTCGTGACTCTTCCCAACTGACGCTGGGATGTGATTGAAGGAGGTCTGGACAGGACCTTGACGGAGTCACTGCTTGAACCGTTGTCCCCCATACCCTATCTAAGAATGGAAAAAGAAAAGGAAGGTATGAAGGTACCTGCTGAGACGATGCGAGCTATTCTTTTAGTGCGAGCCAGAATATTGTGTGGACACTAGAAGAATCGAATGTCAGAGCAGCAGAGTTTCAGAACGAAAAGTGAGTGAAATTGATTGACCCTCGTACCTGCTTTTATAGGGAGTGGGGGGTCGATTCCAGAACGTTCTGTATTCCGGCCCAAGCCCATGAAAACAGGCCCATTCATTGCGACGTTCTACATTCCAGAGGAAAGGCGGGAAAACTCAAAATCAACAGGATGAATCGGATGATGACACGTGTAAAGGACCACCGAAACTGTTGAAGCACACCGTCCATCCAGGTGTTCACATCGGCCTAAATTTCTTCATACATCATCACATCATAGGGGTCCATTGGGCGATAATTACTTGATTCCGACATCAGTGTTCACCTCTTTACTTCCTTTTCGCTTCAAAAACATGAAGTTTTATGTTTTTCCTATGAAAAAGAAGTAAAGAGGGACATCTGTGAACACCTATTTCGGTCCAGCCGGTTTCTGCGAACACCGGTAGTAATTAAATGAACTCAACATCGTCCTTAATACCGTCTGATGTCAAAATGAAGTGAAACATCATCAGACATCGGCTTGGGAAGGAGACAACGTCTGATGTACAAAAGAAGTGGAACACCAGTCCGGGACAGAAAGATACCGATGTGGCCAATGGAAAGGACACCGTCTGGACTCCATTCAAAGACCGATGTCCATTATTACCCAAGGTGGGAAGTGTTTTCATAAACCCAACACCGGGCCCACGGACACTGTTTGAAGAGTCTGGTTGCCCATGCTGTGACTTGGACTCGCACCACCCAAGTTGATCCTCGAATCCTGGGAGTGGCAGACAGTGAATAAAAAATCAAACAATAAAAAAACTCACCACCAGCCACTGTCCCCCACAACTGTTAGTGGCCAGGCTGTCACCATTACACGTATGGGTGAGTGGAAGCTTGAGCTGTCCAGGCACTCAGGCTCCAGAGGGGCTCTATAAATGCCCCAGCTGAAAAGGCACAAGGGTCCGCGATTCTAAACCCCTGAATCTTAAGAAATTAGTCCAGTGTTCGAAGCTCCAAGTCCTTTAGATAATTACTCCGACTCTTGGATTTTTCTTGAGAAAAAGCAATGGCCCCGAGGTTCTAAATCCAATCACCAGGGTATCGGTCTTTATCCTGGAATAAGATTCTCCCCTATTGCCTCAACTCCGTCCAGAACCTCACTAAAACTCCTTATTTCAATCCCACACCGGTTCCCCGCTGTAATCTGATTCTCCATTAAACCATATACCGTTTCTCCTCTAAGCTCCACACTGGCTCTCGTAATCATTCAATCCTCATTTCGGCTGCAGTTGTTTTAGCCCACATCGGCTTGTACTCAAGGACCGGCTCTTTTTCAATATTTCCACACCGGCTTATACTCAAGAACCGGCTCCTGTTCAGCATCCCCACACCGGTTACAATTCTCTCCATTTTTATTTCTCTTTTAGGTCATTTTATTAGTTAGTTTTACATTATTTGCTCTGCTGTCATGTCTGTTATTTCTTGTTTAATTTACTCCCTTGGTTAAATTTATTCCGCTGTTAAAATTCACTTTTATCCTGTTTCCTGATAATAATAAAAAAAACAAGCATTTTTCTTGTGTTTATTTTGATCAATGTAAAAGTTGTTTTAGCCAGTGTCGTGCGAAAGTACTTCTGCCTACACTATTCCTGAAGTCCATAGACTTGCGGAGAACTTCGCCTTGTATGTTCTTTTTCCATGAATTTCACCCGTCACTAAGTCACTAGCTCCATCTACAACACCCCTCATCAAGAACTACGTAACCCTGATTTCTCGAAAACTCGAGAATACGTAGGAGCAGGACTTAGCTCCTGTCGGGCCCACTTCCTTTCCTTTCTCAATACTCTTTGAAAATTAATTCCATTACTGTCACTTATTTTGGAAGCCAATTTAGACGCGACGTCTTGTTGACTTTTCTTCCACTTTTGCTTGGCCGCTATCATTTTTCTGCAAAGATCGGGATAATTTGGACGAGACGTCATGTTTATACCCTTCGACTTTCAATCCGAAACTGGATGAGAGAATGATTAATTTGGACGGAACGTCCTGTTAGCATTCTTTCTCCCACATACCTCCATACTAAAAGGCTAGGGTTAATTTGGACGTGACGTCCTGTTAACCCTTCCTTTTTCCTTCTCGATTTGGTGTCTTGATGAAAGGATGACTAATTTAGATGAAACGTCTTGTTAGTTTCCTTTCCTCTTTTTTCTGTTTTCCCCCACTAAAGCCAGATTTAATTTGGACGAGATGTCCTGTTGATCTTACTCCGAGTCATTCTTTCATTTCGTTTGTCTCCTTCGTTTTCAAGGAAAAAAGAAATATAAACAATTTTAAGGCTATTCATGATGCGTATTTTCAACTTTGGTTTGTTTTTAACAGGCGATGTGGGGTGCTAATACCTTCCCCACTCGTAACCGACTCCCGAACTTGAATCTCACTTTTTTAACCAGTGCTTTGTTAAAGTTTTTTTTTCCAATGTTTTTTCCTATGGATAAAAACGTTGGTGGCGACTCCCTGCTTTGATTTATCACGTATTTCGAGAGTCGGCTGCGCCGCCACGATCCCAGTCGCGACAGTAACACCCCTATTTTTATTTTTATATTAAAATTTTGAAGGAATTAGATTGTGGTTCTTTAGAACTTTTTAATCTACATATTATTTATGATTTTTTGCAATTTTTTGGAATTTTGAAAATATTTTAATAAAATAATATATTTTAAATAATTTTAAATTCATATAAAGTGACTTAAAATTAAAAATATTTATAAGTGAAGTTGAATTATAAGAAAATTTTCTAAAATCCATTTCAAGTAGACTTATCTAAAAATGATCGGTTTGAGAAAAATCTTGATTTTTACCAATCGCAAAAAAATTGGAAACGTATCAATAAATTTTTATTAACAGAAAATTTTAGATTTTTAAAATTTAAACTTTATATTACTTATTATAAAATTAGTGAGGACTGATATAATATCGCTTAATTTAAAAAAGGACTGATTTTGAATATTTAAAATATACCGAGTGAAAGATTACTATTTAGCTTAATAATTCAGCCGACATTTACTATGTAAAATACTGTGCATGTACGAAATTTTCAAAAGGTGCACAATAACCAGGATTGAATTTTCAAAAAATGCACAGTACTTTTATATTAAAATAATAGGAATGCATAGTAATTTTCCTTCCTATAAATACCGAAGGAATTCTTCTTTAGAATTCACAATTTCAGATTAAGTTTTCTCAATATAGTAGTGCTAGTGAGATAGTGGTAAAAGTAAGAGAGAGAAATAAATTTTTTTAGAAGAAGATTCTGCTAAAATCCTAAGGTAAGAATACCTCTCTTTGATATTTTTTAGGGTTATTTTCATATCGTTTTTAGAAATCTATTATTATACTGGAAATAATATTATTTTAAGTTACTATTCTGAATAGTAAAATACTATTTCAATAGTAAATTACTATTTCAATAGTAAATTACTATTCAAATAGTAAATTACTATTTACTATTACTATTTACCTTTACTATTCACATTTTACTATTTACCGTTACTATTCACGGTTTACTATTTACCATTACTATTCACGGTTTACTATTTACCATTACTATCCAAGGACCTGGACTTTCATAACCTATACGACCTGGACTAAACCTATACAAGGACTTGGACTAGTTTGACCTATATGGACTGAACTATACCTATGCAAGGACTGGATTATATGGACTTACATAGACCTATGCAAGGAATGGACTACAAGGACTCAAAAATCAATTTTTGATAATTTAAAAAACTATTAAAATTTGAATTATAGTTAATTGATTTGATTATAATTATTAGTATTTGATTATTATTGATGATATTTAATTTTGATCGATATTATTTGATTGTGATTGATATTTTTTGATTGTGATTGATGATATTGTGATTGATAATATTTAATTATGATTGATGATCTTGTGATATGAAGTTGAGCATATAGCAAGCATGATGAAAAGCTAAAACTCAGTAAGAATTTTCTTACCTTACTCTTTAAATTTTTATTATTTTAAATCTTTTATTTCTTCTTAGAGATTATTTTTATTAACTTTACTTTTAATATTTAGAATAAAAAAATTAGTATTTATTTAAAAAGAAGTCATTTTATGAAAATTAATTTATAAAAAGTTGAGATAATTAAATCTTGAATTAAAGAAAAATTTTAAAATTTTAAG
Organism: Clitoria ternatea; assembly: GCA_037962975.1. NCBI lineage: Eukaryota > Viridiplantae > Streptophyta > Magnoliopsida > Fabales > Fabaceae > Clitoria > Clitoria ternatea. The sequence continues at coordinate 218,037,751 of CM075671.1, read as the reverse complement.
TATTTTTGGTTAATGATTTAAAGATTATTCCCTTTTAATAAAATAAAATTTTTAAAAGAAAATTATTTTCTTTTTCCAATTTAATAACTAAAGATATTTGGAAATAATTGAGATTTCTAAATTCGATCTTGTTAAGATTCAATTTGAGAAAGATTATGTAAAGTTTTATATGAGAAAGTTTTGAGATATTCAAGGCTTAGAAACTCAATTTCAGTGAGATTTGAAAATTGTACCAAATTTATTTCTGTGGGACAGAAATTTAGAGAATTGAGAAAATGTACAGTTTATTGAAATGATGTTGTAAACTCTTATGGTATTTAATAATTGAGTTTCTAAAAGCCTTAACTAACTAAATACGCGAGTAGTTCATGCATCATAAATCATTAAAGTGAAACAAAATGATATTGTCTGGGGACGGATTATAGAAACCGAGGATACATTAGAGGAGGCTTAATTACGAGCCTTGGGATGAGAAGGTGTGAAAGGGTGCTTCAGGGGACTTGGGGTAGTTCTCTAGTGTCGGGTACTTTCACAATAAAAACTTTCTCAATCTGACTAGTCTCTAAGTGTTTCCATGCCAGTTGAGCTGTTCATATTATTATTATCCAGACTTATAGAACAGTGTAAACTCCTGGTTGGCCCAATGCAAATTAAAATTTAAGGGCCCGCATAAATAGGTAAGTTATGATGAAGATATTACATAACATTCATGCATTCATAATTGATTGTATATGTGATTGTGATTGATATTATTATGTATTAGTTTATAAAAACCCTTTATTGCTTATGTCTTATTCGAGAATATTATATTCTATTTCTCACTCCTTTCTCCGTGTTTTTGTTTCATATGTTTTAAATTGATGGTTCAGAGGGAAGGATCGAAAAATCTCGGCAGTAAATATAATACGTTCTAGAAAGGGAGCTCGGTATGAATACCGTGGTCCAATAAATAAATAAAGTTATTAAGTAACTACTTCTGGGCCATGGAGTTTCCTCTCTTTCTTATAATGTTTAATATTTATTTTCTTCGGATGAATGTAAATTACTTTATAAAGTTTTAATAATATTTATGAGGTATTTCAGAAATGATGTATGTAATTTATTCCGATAGTTTCCTTTTAACAATCATTTCTTGAGAAAAAATTATGAATTTTTCTAGTATTTATTAAGGTTTAACTGAGGGTGTTACAATCATGCATATATATATATATATATTAAGAATGATACTTGGATGAATGATTGATATGGTCCTATAATTGATTGGTGTAGGACTTGATAACACTTATGAGGCGGGAACATTAAACCCGGAAGTCTACTTCTCTTGAGGTAGGAAAGGAGTGTATTTTCTAAATGTATGCTGCCTTGTATGTTGATAATATATGTATTGATGCAATGTTGCATGTTTTTCCTTGAATGGATATAGTGCTTTATGTATGTGATATGAAATAAAGATTGAATCTTATGATGTTTGATTGTAAAATGGTACCTTGAAAAGGTTTTGAGTTGTATAATGTGTGATGACATGCCATTGTTTTCATGTGTGGCTTGATGAATATTTGAAATCCTTGGCTAGGATAACTCTTGAGTATTATGAATGATATGCCTTAGGAGAATGATATATATGTTGGATTATGTGTCATACTAACATTGTGATTGAGTATGAGTTATACCCTAGATGAGAGGGTGAGATAATCCTTACGAGGTTAAGGCATGCATAAGCATTGTTGCATACATAGCATGACATGCATATCATGACATTTGAATGTGGTTGCGATCATAAGAAAAGTCTTGCGGGACTAGTATAATGATGTTGAAAAGTGGTTGCGATCACTTGATAATTGAAATATAAAGGGCTTGCGAGTTCTTACGATATTGAGCCGGTGGTTGCGATCACCTGGTGTTTGAAATGGAAGGCCCTGCGAGACCATTATGAATGAATGCCCGTGGTTGCGATCACGAGGCGGGAGTACCCCTCGCGAGGCGGGAAACCAATATGAATTATTAAACGTGGTTGCGATCACGACAAAGCACCTTGTGAGGCTGCTAAAGGGAGTACCCCTTGCGAGGCGGGAAACCAATGAGAATGAATGATTATGGTGGTTGCGATCATCTGATGAAATGAAATCGGATCCGTGCATATGCATTCTTAAACACCAACGTATGTATTAGCCATAGAAGCATAGAATTAAGGAAACCAATTGAGAAAGGGGTACCCTATTGAGAATGTTATGTGAGGTGTATGTAAAATCCTCTTTTGATCACTAATTATAATTGTGTATTGATTCGGTGTGACCTTTATGAATCTTCATGAATATGACAATGAGTATGATGGAATCATAAATGAATGATATGGTTAAATTGATATGTCCTTGATGAAGGATTTTTTATTCATGAATATGTGGATGGACATGTGTGTTCAATGACTTGGGTGATTTGATCTTAGTGTCATTTGAACTCCTTTTTGGGAGAAGATTTTAACTTGCATTCATGTGTATATTATCATAAATTGTTGGATTTTCATCATTGAGAAAGTATACTCACTCTCCATGTGGTATTTTTTTTAGCTATTGTGTTGTAGGGCTTGCTATGGAGAAGAGTGCCTCATTGTTTGGAGGTATTGTGTGAAGAAGGTCATTTTGGGGTAAAAGATGCCTTGGCTGGCAATATTTTGATTTTATGACTTCTATATATTCTTTTGGAATTGTATGTGCATAATGGGTACCTTGTATGACCATGAATTAAATGGAGTATCTTGTGAGAAAGAAGAATAGGTGATGATGAATTATGATCCTTATTTATTTACAATATGATGATGTATGGATTGAATTATGCAGTTTGTATGTGGTAATCATGCATAATTAAGGAACCAATAGGGTCAAAATGAATTTTGTAAGTCTTAGATGGTGAGTGATGGTTCCAATAGTTAAAATAAATGATTTGTGACTTGTAGAAAATGGAATGGTTCAATTTTATAGAGAATAGACCCTTAGGTTGCCTCAAAATCCCTTGAAATGAGTTAAACGCAATTATGCGTATATTTCTCTCATTTTTAGGAATTTTTGAGTACGGACGGTGGCTTCACGTCACAAATAATATATTTTAGCTTGTGTCAAATTTTGGTGGCCATTGGGTTTGATTTGAATGAGACAGGGTGATTAGAAGTTAGAAATCATGTGAATTTCTACATAAAATGCTGCAATGAACTGATCAGCCATGCTTGAATCGATTCACACATGTCTCTGAATCGATTTAATAGGTTCTGGAGTTACTGTTCAACTTGACAGAATCGTGTGAATCGATTCACACCAAGGCTTGAATCGATTCACCCTTCTTTGTTTTCATTGTTCATGACTTCCAGTATTGCTTGAATCGATTCACATGATCTTGAATCGATTCAAGGACCTCTGTTTGCATAATTTTGAGTTCCAGAAGTGTTTGAATCGATTCACACAAGCTTGAATCGATTCAAGGGGCCCTGTTTTCACTGTTTTGAGCCCCATAATCATTTGAATCGATTCAAGGGGTGTCTGAATCGATTCAGTCGATTCATGACCCTGTTTCCATATTTTTTCCTATGTTTTGGAGTATGATGGGTATCAAATTGACATGGAAACTTTATACAATTGCTTTAAATACATCTTTAACATATTTTAACAATATTTTCAAGTATCTGTGATCGTTCTTCATTTCTCAATCCATACTCTTGAATCAAGTTACATATTCAGCTATTTATTAAGTCTTATACCTTCTCATATCTTCATATATGAGTTAGGTCTTCGTATAGATCCAGGGTTAATTATTTAAAATATAATTGTGGTGTTCTTCATCCACCTTTTAAGATTTAAAAACATAAAAAATTTACCCTCACTTTCACAATCCAAATAATTAATGTTAATAACTTATTTTCCAGATTAAGGGTGCCACAGTAAGCAAGCTTAAAAATTATAAGCATTTTAATGGTTGTTCGTAATTTTGTACTATCTTAACACATACAATTTCAAACTCAGTACACCTTCAAATAACTTTCTTTCAAAAGTGAATTTTATCAATTCAACCATTAAATTTAAAGTTCTTATAGATAAAGTCTAGGCTAAATACACCTTTTGGTCCCCTATCTCTTAAGTTATTTTCAGATTGGTCCTTTATTATTATTTTATTTCAAAATAGTCCCTTAACTTTCTAAAAATGTGTCAATTTGGTCCTTTTTAAAAAAGTTAGGGGACCATTTTGAATCAAAAAAAGGACCAAACTGATACCTTTTTAAAAAGTTAGAGGACCATTTTGAATTAAAAAATGATAGGAGACCAATCTGGAAATAACTTAAGAGATAGAGGACCAAAAGGTGTATTTAGCCTAAAGTCTACTAAATTTCATATAATTGTTTAAAATTATTTGATACTTTTTTATCAGCAATTATTTGATACTTTATAAATTATTAACAAATAAACTTTTTAAAATATAAGTAAATAACTACTAATGGACTGTTGGACTACATAAGAGGATTGGACATTTTTTTAAATTGGTTATTTTCCTAATATTGTTTTATTAAAAATTTAACTAGTATTTAAATTTTAACAAATATAAAAGTGAATGATCAATTGAATTTAAAATTTAAATATAAAAAAATTTAATATAATAAAAAATTTTCAAAATGTACATGTTACAATATCTTATGACATTTAAATTTTTAAGAATATTATGAATATTGGTTATAATTCAAAATTAATTCATAAAAAATTGGGTAATTAAAATCTAAGTTAATGACATTTTTTTGGTTTGCAAATACATGTTACAATATTTTCTTTACTAAAATATTATTTTAATAAGATACAATAGGTTTAATGGATGAATCGGACCCCATATAATTTGGCAACTCTCCCCAAAGAGTGTAAGTCAATTGTCTTTTCCTATATTGACATGTTAACACAAAAAATAGTCATGTAAATGTATATAAGAAAAAATCATACTCAACTATAAAAAAGTTTATAAATAAACATAATTTACTGTAAATCTTCAAGTATTATCTCAATCCGCTTTGAAGTCTTCTCACCCTTTACTTATTCGATAAGATCATCTCTTTGCCACGTGTCCAATTATATATAGGAAAAAAATCACTCAATATTAGATAAACTTATATTAATTGTATATAAATAAAATAAAGCAATTATATTAACCAATACCTATCATTACATTAGAATGTTAACTTTAATTAGCTTTAAAAATCTATCATTTACCTTTTGATCAACCAGAACCATCTCCAATGTATTGAGAATTTCAGTGTCACTCAAATATGTTCCTTTCCATAAATTGATGACTTTAGCACAAAACTTCCAATTAACCGTTCCAACTTTAATGTTAGAGAGTAGGTGAGATTCATCTAACAACAATAAAAGTGAGGGGTGAATAAGATTAGATAAATGGTGTAAGGGTGAACATGAACGTTGATGACGGCAGAGTAAGATGAAGAGAGAAAACACGTAAAGTGCTTAGAAAATTATATTAATTTATAAGTTTGACATTATAGATAATTAAGTGTATTATTTTAAAAAATTGATTTGATAAGTTGTTATCTATTTATTAATTTTGAAAAAACAAGTTTTAAAAACAAAAAACAAACAAACAAATTTATTTTTATTTATAAAAATTGTTTTGATAAGTATTTATCTACTATTAATTTTGAAACACAGGTTTTAAAAATAAAAAATAAATAAACAAATTTATTTTTATTTTAAAAAATTGATTTGAGCAAGTGTTATCTATCTATTAATTTTAAAAAACATATTTTTAAAATTAAAAAAACAAACAAACAATTTTTTTCATTTTTTTAAAAAATATTTTGATAAGTTTTTATCTACTATGAATTTTGAAAAACAGGGTTTAAAAATTAAAAAACAAATTTATTTTTATTTTAAAAAATTTGATTTGATAAGTTGTTATCTATCTATTAATTTTGAAAAATAGGTTTTAAAATAACAGACAAACAAATAAATTTATTTTTATTTTTAAAATGATTTTATATGTTGTTATCTAGTTATTAAATTTGAAAAATAGGTTTTAAAAATAAGAAAAACAAATAAATTTATTTTATTTTAAAAAATTGATTTGATAAGTTATTATCTATTTATTAATTTTGAAAAACAGGTTTTAAAAATAAAAAACAAACAAACTAATTTATTTTCTTTTAAAAAATTATTTGATAAGTTGTTATCTAGTATTAATTTTGAAAAGTAGATTTTAAAAATAAAAAATCAAACAAAATAATTTATTTTTATTTTGAAAAGATTGATTTGATAAGTTGTTATCTACTATTAATTTTGAAAAACATGTTTTAAAAATAAAAAACAAACTAACTAATTTTTTTATTCTAAATTTAAAAAAGTAAAATAAATGGGGCTTCATTAGACGCTGACACGTGTCATAAAAAGTTTCATAAATGTATATAATAAAGATATTTATTTATTTATTTATTTATTTATGATACTTATGAGATGAATGGATTTGATTTCCTCATTCTTTCTAATTTTTTGTTCTTATTTTTTTATCTTTTTACTTTTACTTTTACTTTTACTTTTGTTATTTGAATGAGACTTTAAGGGAAATATCCTAATTTGACTCGATTGTTTTTCTAATTTCAATTTTTGTTATATTTTTGTTTAAACAAACAATAAATTGATATTGAAATATCCTAAATTATAAGTTAGTGATGATACCATAAGAATTATAGCATGAATTAATTACTACTAGTCTCTAACCCGTGTCTTGCACAAGAAAATTTGTAAATTATGAGGAGAACAGGTACGAGAATAAAAGAAAAATATGGAAAATTTTATAATAAGAGTCGAATAAGATAATTTGATTACCAAGCATACAATGGAACCATATGATAGACAAAATCATTTGCTTTTGATTGATGAACTTAATAATTGCAAACATAAAATAAATATTATGCCTATTTATCAAAAATGATCCATATAGAAAACATGAAATGAAGAATTTATTGAAGCCAACATTTGAAGGACCTGTAAATTTTAAATAGGTTAACTAATAGAAAAAAGATAAAATAAGACTTCAAAACTAAAAAAATGGTTGATTATAAGTCAATTAAACAAATTTTAAACCTATTTATCATTCTTTTGTCAGGTTGTATATATTGTGAACAATATATAGGAAATAGAATAGTTTGATGAGAGAACCTCTTACCTGTAAAATATAGGTTGTGCATATCATGAAAATGCCATAGTAAGCTAAACAAATGCAAAGAAGTGATGTCCTGAAAAAGGTAAAAAAAAATTCAATCAAAAGTTTGAACCATCTATTAACAATACAAATAGAGCATGAAAGTCATTTCTATTATAAGCATTTAAGAAAAAGGATAGTTTTATTAGTAATTTGTTACACCTAAATCAAGTTTGTAAAGACCTCCTGGTAGACAACATTAATAGTATTCCCTTGAGTGACATCTTCATGATTTTCCAACAGGACTCTTAATCCTTCCTTTGACCTCACTCTTGACAATGCAACATATAGTTGGCCATGGGTGAAAACTGGTCGGGGTAGGTAAACACCAACACTAGAAAGAGTTTGTCCTTGTGACTTGTTTATGGTCATTGCAAAGGAAACAATGATGGGGAATTATCTTTGATTAAATTTAATAGGAAAAGTTTCAGTGGAAGGACTCATTGTCATTCTAGGAATATGAATTACATCTCCAACATGGGTTCCAGTTAACACCTGACATTGAAGAACATGGTTCCCCATTCGCTTTACTTGCAATCTTGTACCAATACATAGTCCTTTAGATTGATCTATGTTTCTCAACAACATTACAGGTACCCCAATTTTCAAAGAGAGCTTGTGTGGGGTAGTCCTGAGCAATTAATTGCATTCTAAACATCAGGTGTAAAATGTAACACCCTGAATTTTAAAATAAATAATTAAATGAGGGAAATAATTACTGAATAATTACATGTGAGTTAAATGAAGTCCTAAAATATTGAAAATAATTAAATTAAGATTCTTGGGAACTGTTCATAATTTATTGAAGCCGAATAAGTTGAAATTAAGCCCGATTAAAATATGGGTGTCGTACCAAGTATCTCTGATTGGGATGATATTGGTCAGATCCGTTAAGAATATTATTGGGAGTCCGAATATGTATTCAGAATAATTTTTAGATAAAGTATTGAGCCCAAATGGAGATCTTGTTTATTGAAAAATGAAGAAATTTTAATAGGGAGTCAAAAATTAAAACACTAAACCCCTTCTCCTTTGGCAATTCACGTTGCTTCTTCCTCTAAAACACCAAACATCCATCTTCTTCTTCTTCTTCTCCTACTCTCTTCATCTCTTTTCCTCCCTAAACCTAAGCCAAAGTATTGCACCCATCCTCTCCTCTCATTTTCGTTTGTGGAAGCTTGAAGAGGAAGAGCTTGAAACTTGGAGATCCTTTCTCTATCTCTTCTATTTTTATGTTCCTCTCCCTCTCATTTGGGGACTCATTCTTTTATACTCTTGAGGTAAGTTTCTTGTCATTTTCAAGAGTATAAACCCTAAGCTTGGAGTTCTTGGTGTTGGGTGAGCATTTAATGTATTTATGGGTTGTTGGGAGAGGCATTTAATGTGGAAACCTAAGTTGGGGTGTTGTTAATATAGCATTTATGATGGGTTGTTAAGGGTACACGAAATTCATGTTGGTAGATGAGGGAGATTGATGACTATTTATGATGTTGTTGGGTTATGGTGAAATCCTAACTATGAGAAATTGGGAAAAATGATTAATGTTGACTCAAGAATATGTTTTAAGAAGGAATACATGACATTGATGAGTATGGGTGTTGATAAATGGAGTATTATAGATATTGGGCTTAAAAAGTTGCCTTGTAACCTTTAATATAGAGAATGTGGGTTGATGGGAAGGAATTCTTGAAACCTAACAAATAGAGGAAATGGTGCCTATGACATGTTTTATTCATGTCATAAAATCGTAGATGTAATGAGTAATGACTAGAGTCTTAAATCATGTTTTGAATGGTTGATTGATTGGGATTTTACATGTATGTTAATGTAGGATCCATTCTGAACGACGAGGTGGGTACATCGTACCAATTAGAATTTTTCTCTTGAGGTAGGAGATAAGTCTTTATGTTCTAAATGCATGAATTGAATAGTATTTGATTGTCATATGTGACAATATGCACGTTTGCGTTGCTTGCAATGTTATGATGAATTGTAATATTGTGTATGATGTTGGTGATGATGTTTGGCAACTTGCATTTGTGCATTTAGAATATAAAAGGTGTGTTATATGGTGGTGTTAAATTGTTTGGCAAGTGTAAGCCTTGAATATGATGTTGTGTTTACATCCACCATAAATGAGGAATAAATGTTATTGATGATTGAATGAGAATGGTGTGAACGAATAACATACCTTGATTGATAATGAATGATTGATGCCATTGTGATTGATGAAAGAATTAAATTATGTTAATTAGAATTAGTGAGAATGCCACACAAAAACTTAAAACAATGGCAATAACCAATGATAATAAATCCACTAAGAGCCTTACGATGATGTTGGTGATGATGATAATGATGATTGATGAGTGGCATGATTAGGATGCATAGAGTGAGAAATACATATGATTGGCATTTGCATCTATGGCATACTGCATAGCCGCCGATGTTAGAACATTAGGGGAGTTCTCTCGGCCGACCCAATAGGAGGGTGGCTCAGTGTACGAGCAAATTTTATTTTTCCCCTGTGACTCGGTGTGTAAGTCACGAAGCCACCCATGTATTGCTACGGGGAGTTACATGTGGCCGACCCTTATGGGAGGTGGCTCTTGATGAGCAGGTGACCCTAGTAGTCCATTGGATCACAGCCGCCATGATATGAGTCATGGCCGGTCCGCAATACCATATGTTGAATATATGTTACCGCGATCATGGTGAAAATGACCAGGTGTTGCAAATGGGCGATGCGGTTTGGTACCAGTAAAAGTTGGTGAAATGTATGCAATTTGATGATAAGTGTACACATTTTACTACTATAGTAGGGGTATGGTTAGATGATCATACTTGAATCCCACAATTGGTGTTTATTTCCTACAGTCAGATCTACAATTGTTGAAATACTCCATTGTACATATGCATTAGCTTAAGAGCATTTGCATATAGCAAGGAAGTATGCCAAAGGTGATGAGATATGATGATGGTTGTGTTATGGATGAGAAAATGTATTATGACAACTGTGAACACCTCTTTTTGTCCGGCCAATTGGTATAGTTCCATCCTTTGGGCACTCTCTGCTGCGCATGGTTCACTTAGAAATTCATAACTCCTTCATACGACCTTCGATTTGCGCAAACCCGGTCTCAAAATTTCCGTAGCAAAATCATCTACGACTTTTGTGAAGACCTTGAAGGCTATATCCTTACCAATTGGTACAGTTTTAATAATCTTCCTAGACTTGTTCCAGTTTCATGACTGCTCTGCACATCTTTAGGAAAAAATTCATATCTCCCTCATATGATACTGAAATGACCCCGTTCTTTTTTCTGTGGCTCCACGTCAAAGATATCTACAAACTTCATGAAGGTCACAAAAGCTAATTCTCCACCCATTTTTCCCAGTGAATTTATTTTGCTTGCAAATGTATTTCCGTCATAGTCTGGAGCAGCTTTCGTAGATGAGCCATATCTCCCTCGTTTCTTGATGAAAATTTTTGTGCCATATATCAAATTAAAGCTAAGAGAAAGATCTACAATTTTCATGTTGGACTCTTTTTCAAATTTGGCACGTATCATCCCTCTAATGTGTGAGCAAGGTTTGTTAAATACAAAATCAAGTGCAGCCCCCCCTCCTTTGTGTATCTGACGTGAATTAAGAAGCATGGACAAGAAAATTTGTTTAATTTTACAATTAGAGCATGTAGGATAATGGAGCCTACCAATTTTGACTAAGTCAAAATTAAATCAAGAAGGCTTCACCATGGTCACGGCAATAACACTCAAATGGCAACAAATTTTCATCCAAAGCCCACCAATTTTGACTAAGTCAAAATTAAATCATGAAACAAGTGCCTTTCTTTTGTCTTCACGTAAATTGGTGTTGAAATGCAAAGGGAGTTGGTGACAAATTTGCAATAGAAACCATGGAGGATATTATGAATTTTTCAAAGCCAAGACCCCACCACAAAGGTGATAATGATAAAATACAAAACCTTGGCACCAACCACAAGAAGTTCTCTCGGTTGAACAAAGAAAATATGGCTCATAATACTAAACCATTCACTCTTGGTTATTCACGTGAATTGATGGCTGAAAGCAAAAGTTGTTCTTATCAAAATGGAAGGCCACTTTATTTGTTCCCAACAACAGCATTAATTTAATAAAATTACTAGCTCCAGAATGCTAAGTGCCTTACGTGGAAATGGAAGCCAAAAGAACAAGGATTTTTGCTTTTTAATAATCAAAATGGAATGACACCCACCACAAGGATATACACGGTTTTGACAAGAAGTGGAAATAAATTAAACAAGACAGGCTTTTCATGATGATTAGAAAAGGATATATGCTTGTAATGGAGCAACCCACGGTCAAGGAGGAATATTTCGTGAAATATTCAATTACAAATGTTTAAAATCCTAAGACCACTTCCCCACATGCAAGACATTGTTTAATTAAAATATTAAGGCCAAATACCCCATGTTTTTGGCACAAATGCAGCTCCACCTTGTCTAATGGATCATCACGTGAAGAAAGGCCCCCACTTAAGCTAATAGAAATTTAAAATTGTGCTAGGAAATGCCAATTAGCAAGAAGACAAAATGGATTGCAAAGAGATTCCATGGCAATTCAGGACAAAATAAAGAGGCAAAAGTGATGTGGAACCCAGGAAGCAATTAAATTAAAAATGCGTGACAAAAATGCTTGGATTCCTTTTGTGGGAAGGGGAAGGTCACGGCTACAAAGAAAGTAAAAGAGAGCTAATATGAAAAAGACAGAGAAAAAACAAATGAGAAGAGAAAGAGGACCACGGTCACAAAAGAAAAAAAGCCAACGTGAGGAGGAGAAGGTTGAAGGAAATAAGAAACAGAGAGGGTTTCTACCGTTGAAAAGAAAGAGAACAAGATGCAGAAAACATGGAAGGTTTGGTAGAGGCACTACAGAGCTACAAAAGTGGAGGTCCAGCTACAAGAACCACTCAGAATAGTGGTATCCTTTTCATCCTCCATTAAAGCAGTAAGTGGAGCTTCCACTTTCACATTTCTTTTACAGAAGAGGGCAAGGAACAGAGGCTATAAATACCCCTCTGTACAGAAGAATGGGGGTTCGAAAATTTTTTCTCTAAGAGGTTTGGAAAAGATTTCATAGGGAAGAGATTATTTCAACATTCTTGAGCTTTGAAAGGTACTTCCGGATTTTTGACAGTAGAAATTCGCAGCAACAGCAACAGCAGCAGCAACAGCAACAGCAACAACAGCAACAGTAACAGCAACAACAGCAACAGCAACAGCAACAGTGAGCAAGAACTCAATCAGTGAGCAAGAACATTATATATTTTGTGAAAACAGTGTCTATTTTTCAAAATATTAAATTTTTGTATAAGGATCAGATTAGCATTGTTGTATTGGACTCTCTATTCTGTTGCCTATTGTTGTTATTATTTGGCTTTTACAGTAGCATATTGTGATGTATGTTTGAATCTTCACTCTATCTCTGTTACTATTTCTGCTCATGTTACTTTTTTTGTTTATCTATTGCCCAACGTTATTGTGCAAGTTGTTAGTGTATGTTTTTGTTTCTGTACGAATTTAAATTGTATGAGGGATAGTTGCGATCATAATTTTATTGCCCAGAATATTAATCCTATCGCAAGGAATCAGTCCTCCTCTGTATACTGTTCCTTTTTCCCGATAATTCATTTACCGTATAGTTAAAGTGTAATTTTTTTTAAGACACCCGAACAAAGCTTGACAAAATGTGATTTTTTTATCTTTTTAGTTTCTGTTTTTTCTTTCTGTTATTTTCAAAATTTTGTCTAATTGAAATTTTAACAACTCAACATTATCTTCAACCAAAAAACATTACCCTTTTTTTTTTTTACCTTAGTAAGTCGGCGTATTCTTCGTCTAGTTTTTTTTTTTTTGATAAATTTTTACTACTTTTTTTTTTTACCTTTTTTAAAAAAATAAAAAAATAAAAAAAGAATCATTTTATCCAAAAGAGATCAATTTAGACGAGACGTCTTGTTGACTTTCCCTTATTTCAGTAAACCATCACCATAATTCATAAGGAACGGGATACTTGAGACGAGACGTCCCGCTTATCCCCTTCCCATATTTTGATTAAATTCCATGAAAATCAATTTAGACGTGACGTCTTGTTGATTTTTTCCTATCATTGGTAGGCCATCACCACAAGGAACGGGATACTTGGGACAAGACGTCCCGTTTACCCCCTTCCCGTTTCTAACCTCGTATCTTGTTTAAATTCCATAAAAATCAATTTAGACGTGACGTCTTGTTGATTTTCCCCTATTTCCAGTAGACCATCACCATGAGGAACGGGATACTTGGGACGATACGTCTCGCTTATCCCCTTCCTATATTTTGATTAAATTCCATGAAAATCAATTTAGACGTGACGTCTTGTTGATTTTCTCCTATCTTTGGTAGGCCATCACCACAAGGAACAGGGTACTTGGGACTAGACGTCCTATTTATCCCCTTCCCGTTTCTAACCCCGTATTTTGATTCGAGGATGACTAATTTAGATGTGACGTCTTGTTAGTATCCTTCTTTTTTCCTGTTTTATACCAAAGCCAGGGTTAATTTGGACGCGACGTCCTGTTAACCTACACTCCATGTCTGTTCGATTTGTTCCTTCTGTTTTTACACAAAGTACAACAACAAAAGGGGAGAAATATAACATCTTTTGTAAGGCTATTCAGGTTGCGCATTTTTCAATCTTGGTACTGTTTTTGACAGGCGATGTAGGGTGCTAATACCTTCCCTACTCGTAACCGACTCCCGAACTTGAATCTCAATTTTTAACCAGTGCTTTACTGAACTTAGTAGTTTTTTTTCCAATGTTTTTCCTATGGATAAAAACGTTGGTGGCGACTCCCTGTTTCATTCCACACCATTCTCTCTTGTTCGCCGCGCGGTCGCGATCCAGGTTGCGACAGATGGCGACTCCGCTGGGGACACTTAAGAGAGTCAGGCCAGTTTGATTGAAAGCGCATGTTCTTTTTATATAGCCTTTGTTATCTCGGATTTCTTCCCATTGTCTTATTTTCTATTGGTTGTTGTGAATGTTTGTTCTTGTTTTAATCGTCTTGTTATTTGTTTCGTTGTCTATATTTTGCATGTTTATTGAACCCTAGGGTAGGAGACCATGTTACTTTTCCGTAAACATTGAACCCTAGGGTAGACAACTTTGTATATTTGCTCTGTGTTTGTTCTTTGTTCAGAATGAGTAAGGTATAAGGTATGGACTGCCCTTCCACACACTACACTCACAATTATTTGCACACACCTATGAGTGGCGCCCTATACCCGGGCCCCAAGTGAAGCTTAAGTTAGGAGAGGTTGGTAGCGGAATCGTATGGGATGTACTTCCTATCCGGTATTCGTGAGAACCTCAACCAGAGTTCGACCTCTCATGATACACGCACTTAGTGAATTCCTCACTATTTGCGTCCCTGTCATGATTAGGATCTTGGCTCTGGTGACCTTCTAGATGTCTAGCGGAAGCCACCCAATGTGAGAAATCCACTGTTAGATAAGCTATAGGTCCCAGAAAAGACTTTCAGAAAAACCTGGCTTAAGGCACAAGAGGGCAGGCTTTACTATACCTTATCTCATTCTCGCTTTCCCTTTAAATCCAAAATTGATGAACTGCTTACATGTTTAAAGGGTTACTTTACTCCAAAAAAGGGGGTGAATCATTTTTCTTTCTAAAAAAGGAACTATTAGTCCTTTAACAAGTAAGCAGTTCCTTCTCCTTTCGTGTACTTATGAGTCCTGGGTTATAGATCTTCTCTATCGTCAAAACAAAAATGAAAACAAAATTCTATTCGAGCAGATATTGACGATGTTAGGAAGATCCATAACCCAAGTGACTTTAGCTTCACATGAGTTTTGCCGACCGCTACTTCTCAAACTGAAAGTGTTTTCCAATAAATTAATAAAGAAGTAGTGGTTCACAAAACATGACAGAAACTGATTTCTTTTCCTCTCTCTTTGCTCTTGCAGGAAGCTGTTTGGAACTTAGCGAGTACCTTTGAGCAATATGGAAATTAACATGAGATCTGATAGTTGTGACACAAATGTAACCGAGTTGAGGAAAGTGTTACACCTTAAGGCCAAGAAGATTGACATGGGTAGTCTGCAAACAATGGGGAGAAAATTAAACCTGACACAGAAAATGGCTTTTACAAGAAAGTATGGAAGGATTCTGAAGTTGTTAGAAGTGGAAGTGCAAACTGAGGCGATCACTGCCTTAGCACAATTCTATGACCCACCTCTCAGATGTTTCACATTTAGAGACTTTCAGTTGGCCCCATCCATTGAAGAATTTGAACAAATCTTGGGGATGCCTTTGGGAGGACAGATACCTTATCGTCATCTTGACCATCATGCAACTATTGCTTCCATCGCCCGTGTTCTGAAGATCCATCCCGACACCTTAAGGGATGTACAACTAAATAGAAATCAGATCCCCGGATTCACTCGGGAATTTCTCGAGAAACATATGCAGGTCCTGGCAGAAAAGGAAGATTGGGAAGCCTTCATGGATGCTCTAGCTATTACCATCTATGGTGTTGTTTTGTTCCCCAACATTGATAACTATGTGGATTATGATGCTATTGCCGTATTCCTAGCTCGCAAGCACAGGCTTGAGAATCCTGTCACGGCTGTATTGGCAAACGTGTACTGCACCATGGATTTCTGCCACACACAAGGTGGAAAAAGGGTTGTTTGTTGTTTACCTGTTTTGTATGTATGGCTCACATCGCATGTTTTCCACCAAGTCTGTAGGGCCGAATGTCCGGTTTCTGATCTGAAGCTATGTCAGTTAACAGTGAAAAGTGGGCGCGAGTGGGCCAATCACCTCATAGGGCTCACAGCTGAGAAAGTTAGGTGGTATCCCCAATGGTTGGAAGTTGAATCAATTGTTCATCACTGTGGAAATTACCCAAATGTTCCCCTTATTGGTACGCAAGGATGTATCAACTATAATCCCATCATAGCCAAGCGTCAGCTAGCTTATCCTTTGCTTGGACCACCTGATGAAGAGTCTCTCATTCCTTTCGTCTCATATTACTCGAAAGGAAGCTGTGTCCTTGTCATTCGGGATATAGCGAATGCATGGAAGAAAGTCCACCGAAAGGGAAGAGAACTGGGGGCCCGAAGCCATGATGTCAGAGGAGAATATTATGAGTGGATCTTGAATAGGGTCTCTATTGTTAAATTACCCTTCAGGAGTCCCCCTCGTCTCCAGGAAAATCCTCCTGCTCCATCACTTGTTGCGGAGGATGAAGCAACCAAGGTGCTAAAGACCAAAATAGAAGAGTTAGCTGCCAGGAACAAGAAGCTAGAGGAAGACTTATTGAGATGTCAGCAAGAATACACCCTTCAGAAAAGGGAGAACCTGGAGAACAAGCAAGCTGTTGAAGACATCAGGAAGAAACAAAAGATTGATGAGAGCTACATGATAAAACAAGACCAATGTCTTCAAGCGGCCAATTCTCAACTAAAAATGAAGAACAAGCAAAGTGATACCATCCTGGCTGAGAAACATCTTCTGAAGGATATGCTGGCACAATCGAAAGAAAATGAGCAGAATATCATGGTACAAAAAGAGCTCCTACAGACACAAGTCCACAAATTGGAACAACAGCTCAATGAAATGAAAAAGGCTTGCGAACAAGAGATAAGTAGGGAACGACAACGCGCCATAAACATTGAGCAAGATTGTCAAGAGACCATACGCCTCTTAGAAGCTGAACAAAATGAAACTATTCACTTATGGATGGATCGCTTTGCTAAGCTGGCGTACCTGGCTAACGGAACTCTAGAAGATCTCCCGTTTTTACTCAAACAAGCAGAAGGAATTGCTAACCCTGTCAACACTCCTAGGGAAATTGCAACGTTCTTAGAATACTGCAGAGGACGAATTTGTAAAATGAGGGAAATGATTGCCCGAGCTAGAGATGGCTGATTTATTTTCCCACTTTGTAACTCGGCACTTTATGGCAATAATGTACTCTTTTCAAGATAATGGATTCCTTTATCTTCACAACTATCTCATGTTAATTTCCATTCAATGCTTTACTTAGTACTCTTGAACGTGACGTTCTGAGGAACAGTCGAAGGATCCATCAAGTTCCAACATTGCTTCCCGCGTAATCTCGTTTCACTTAATTTTTTTTTTCTTTAATTCGCTTATCTTTTCTAAATTTTCTTTTGTGTTTCTTTCTAAAGACATTACGGGTAAACATTCTTACGGGACCAGGCTCAGGAAGAAACTCATGGCTGACATGGAACAAGAAAATAAGAATTTGAAGGCTGAGCTCGCCCAGGTCAAGGAACAGATGGCCGAGATGGCCAAGCTCCTGGAAAGGAGAGTCACAGAAGGGGGATCTTCTGCAGGGGTTGAAGACGCCCGGCAACAACCACCCACCTCTCATCACGGTCAAGATCCGGCTATAGGATCTGACCCCAGGACCACCGCACCTCCCCTCGTTGTTCGTATAAGGAGACCAAATCCTGCAAACACACAACAACATACCTTTGTGGATGAGGAAGGCAATGTTATTCCCTTTCCCCCGTATGGTTTACCGCACGGATATTTCCCACCACTCCAGGAAGAACCTTGCCACCAAGACCAAGTTCCCATCACTGCCCAGCCTAACACTAATCAACCAAACGACCCACTTACCCAAGCACAAGCCACCCAGATGCCACCCACTCATACTCAAGCCGCCCAAACACAAGCCGCCCAAGCGCAGCCTGCTCATACCATTCATATACCCCGAACCACTGCCAAACCGGATACCTTCATACCAAACACTGACCTGTTTCATTCCTACCAGCAATATGGGAAGTTTGGTCAACACACTGCTGCCGGTCCAAGTGCTGTGGCTACCACCCAGGAAGAGAGGTTGGAATTCTTGGAAAGGCGTTTAAGGGAGATGGAAGGAACAAGTAAATTTGGGACAGGCACTGCTGCTGAACTTTGCCTAATCCCTGATGTCGTCATACCTCCTAAATTCAAGACGCCCGATTTTGACAAATACAGAGGGTTGACATGCCCAAAGAATCATCTAACCATGTACTGCCGTAAGATGGCTTCGCATGCGTCAAATGACCCTCTGCTGATTCATTGTTTTCAGGACAGCCTGGTTGGGGCTCCCCTGACATGGTACAATCATCTAGAGCGCTCTCGTATACGCTGCTGGAAAGACCTAGCAGACTCGTTCATGCAACAATACAAATATAACCTGGACATGGCCCCGGATAGGGGATAATTGCAGAATATGACTAAGAAAGATAACGAGACGTTCAAGGAGTACGCCCAAAGGTGGCGCGAAGTGGCGGCACAGGTTGACCCACCTCTATCTGAAAAGGAGGTGATCACTATGTTCATAGATACACTTCAAACTCCTTTCTATGAGAAGATGATTGGAAGTGTCTCGTCCCATTTCTCTGATATTGTCACTATTGGAGAAAGGATAGAAAATGGGCTAAGGACCGGTAGGATAATCCGAAGTCCATCTGGGATGGGAGCTACAAGGAGACCTACACTTGGCGAAAACAGGAGAAGAGAAGGGGAGACCAACTTGGTCTCTCACAACCAAAGAAGGAACCTGGCAGGGCCACCTACCCCAGTTAGCCTTTCACCAGTATATCCCAGCGTGTCGCACCCGTATGTGGCAGCCATTCCAAACCTTAATCCACCACAATTCAGACCAACCATTGTACGGCCGCCTGCGCCACCACAGATACCACACCAAGCACCACAAGCCAACCCACCGCCAAATATCCAAAGAAGGAACAATGACCGTGCTCCACCCCAATTCGATCCCATCCCAATGTCCTATACCGAACTCTTGCCTCACCTCATTGAAAAAACTCTAGTAGTACCCTGTCCCTTGAGGCCACTACAGCCACCTTATCCTAGGGGGTATGACCCTAATGCCCGATGCGATTATCATGCGGGTGCACCAGGCCATTCTACTGAAAATTGTCTGGCTTTGAAATATAAAGTAAGGGACCTGATTCAGGCAGATTAGATAAGCCTCCGAGAAGGAAGTCCAAATGTGACAACAAACCCTCTGCCTAATCATGAAGGGCCCGGGGTCAATGCTATCGGGGAAGATGTGGAGTATACGTCCAATGTTGAGGACATTCAGATGCCTCTAAAAGGAATTCACTCCCTTATGTTTGAGGTAGGGTTAGTGAAGGACAAATGGGATGAAGACTTCGATGATGCCCAATCGACAAAGCAGCAAGAGTTTCGAAAAACTCTCCAAAGGTTTATGGACAGTCACACTATACGAGTCTGCAAGCGCCATGGCGATGAGGTAAATATGATACAGGGACAGACTGGACCTCGGGCCCCAAAACCCCTGGTCATATTTTATAGTAAAAACGCGTCGCTAACGCAGACCCCTGCCAGAACTACTATTACGGCACGGCCACCTGCTCCATTCCCGTATGACAACTCCCACGCCGTGCCTTGGAAGTATAACACGGACATAGTCGTTTCCAACCCCGTAATAATTGATCCGGCGCCTGCTTTGTTGGTTACCAACATCGCCGGTGTAGGCGGAATAACCCAAAGTGGGAGAGTGTATGCACCTTCAGAGCCAAAGCAAGACAAGACTGCCGCGGAAGGCAAAACCGGGAAGGTTGGGATCGCTGGCGAAGCAAAGAAGGTTGTGCCAGAAGAGGAGACTAAGGAGTTCTTAAAATTTATCCGCCACAGCGATTACCAGGTATTGGATCAGTTGAACTATACCCCCGCCAAGATCTCCTTATTATCTCTGCTGACAAGTTCTGAATCACATCGGAACGCGCTGATGAAGGTGCTAAGTGAGGTACACGTGAAACATGACTTGCCTGTTGATAAGTTCCAAGGTATTGTCGGACATATAGTGGCCAGTAACTATCTGACTTTCACGGATGACGAGGTGCCGGTGGAAGGGAAAGGACACAACAAAGCTCTTCACATCTCTGTGAAGTGTCAAGACCATATTATGGCAAAAGTGCTCGTCGATAATGGATCATCCTTGAATGTGATGCCTAAGTCTACATTAGCTAAACTACCCATAGATGGGGCATGCATGAGACCGAGCTCCATGATAGTAAGAGCTTTTGATGGGACCCGACGGGAGGTCATAGGCGAAGTTGAGCTACCCATACAAGTTGGACCCCATATCTTTCAAGTTCTCTTCCAAGTAATGGATATCATGCCCGCCTATAGTTGCTTGTTAGGGAGGCCATGGATTCATTCAGCAGGGGTAGTTCCTTCCACTTTACACCAGAAACTAAAGTTCATCGTTGATAACAGACTGGTAATCGTTTCTGGAGAGGAGGATCTTCTGGTCAGTAAGCCAGTTACTACCCCCTATGTAGAGGCAGTCGAGGAAGCCCTCGAGACATCATTCCAGGCTTTGGAGATAGCCAACGCCACAAGCATGCCTTTCCCAAAGGTACCACTAGCAGTAGCAAAGACCATGCTACGAGGAGGATATAAGCTGGGAAAAGGACTCGGAAGAGAACTGGAAGGAAGAATTCAACCTGTCTGTCTCCCTGAGAACAAAAATAGGTACGGCCTGGGATACCAGCCTACCACTGAAGACCAAAAAAGGGTAGAAGAAGAGAGGAGAGGGAAGAGGATTACTCGTCATACCGGGCATGCATTCAACACTGCGAAAATCCCCATCTGTGACCTCTACCAGAGCTTCAGGAGCGCCGGAGTAATGTTTCCAGATCAAGTGGCCGTGATCCAAAGTGATCTTGATGAAGGCCCCGGATTTGTGTATGCTGGCTCACCTGGTCAGGAACTGAACAACTGGGAGGTCATAGAATTCCCCACGATTTGTACCATTTCATCAAAGTAATCATGTTTTCTGTTCGATCCTTTAGCTATGCTTCGGGATCTCATTTTGTAACAATAAAAACTTGTTCGTTTGTTTGAATAATAAATGCCGTCAGTTTCTAAATAGCTTGATCTGTTTAGTAACCTATTATTTAAACCTTTCTCTTGCTTGTTTTCCTTTTCATTTGCTATAATACACTGGAAATGCAGATCCGAAAGCGATTCATCTGAGAATAGTGAGAATTCGGTCTTATTTCACGATTTTGACTGTCTAACTGATTGCGCCAATGAGGAATATGATGAAGACTGCGATCCCTCGCCTGAGTTAACCCGGTTATTGGAACAAGAGGATAGGGAAATTCTGCCCTACTTAGAGATAGCCGAGGTTATCGATTTGGGAATTGGAGGAGTTAAAAAGGAAGTCAAAATTGGTACCTCGTTAAGTAAAGAACAGAGGCAGGAACTGATTGGGTTGTTGAGAGAGTTCAGCGATGTTTTCGCCTGGTCTTACCAAGATATGCCGGGACTGGACAATAGCATTGTCGAACATAGGTTACCATTAAAACCCGAATGTCTGCCGGTAAAGCAGAAGCTGCGACGTATGAAACCTGAGATGCTTTTGAAAATCAAGGAAGAAGTCAAGAAGCAATTTGATGCCGGGTTCTTAGCCGTGGCAAAATACCCACAGTGGGTGGCAAATATCGTCCCGGTCCCGAAAAAGGATGGCAAAGTACGAATGTGCGTGGACTATCGCGATTTGAACAGGGCTAGCCCCAAGGATGATTTTCCCCTGCCTCAGATTGATGTTCTGGTCGACAATACCGCGCAACATACGATCTTTTCATTCATGGACGGTTTCTCCGGATACAATCAAATTAAGATGGCGCCCGAGGATATGGAAAAAACCACATTTGTCACCTTGTGGGGAACCTTCTGTTATAAGGTGATGTCTTTTGGTCTAAAGAATGCCGGAGCAACTTACTAGAGGGCCATGGTAACCCTTTTCCATGACATGATGCACAAGGAGGTGGAGGTTTACGTCGATGATATTATTGCCAAGTCTAAAACGGATGAAGGGCATATGGAAGACCTAAGGAAACTCTTCGAAAGGCTGAGGAAATTCAAGCTTAGGCTAAACCCAGCCAAGTGCACCTTCGGTGCAAGATCCGGGAAATTGCTGGGATTCATAGTAAGCAAGAGAGGCATAGAGGTCGACCCTGGCAAAGTTAAAGCCATTCTTGAAATGCCTCCTCCCCGTACAGAAAAGGAAGTTAGAGGTTTCCTAGGGAGATTAAATTACATCGCTCGCTTCATCTCACAGTTGACGGCAACATGCGAGCCAATTTTCAAATTGCTCCGTAAGAACCAACCAGTTCAATGGAACGAGGATTGTCAAAAGGCTTTTGAAAAGATAAAGCAGTACTTGCAGAACCCGCCAGTTTTGATCCCACCTACCCCGGGGAGACCACTCATTTTATACCTTACAGTGTTAGATGAATCCATGGGTTGTGTGTTGGGGCAACATGATGAGACTGGGAAGAAAGAGCATGCCATTTATTATCTAAGCAAGAAGTTCACTGACTGCGAGATGAGGTATTCTGCTCTGGAAAGGACCTGTTGTGCGTTAGCATGGGCAGCCCGACGCTTGAGACAATACATGATAAACCACACTACTTGGCTAGTTTCCAAAATGGACCCTGTCAAATATGTCTTTGAAAAACCTGCCTTGACCGGAAGGATTGCTCGATGGCAAGTCCTGCTAACTGAGTACGATATAGTCTATGTCTCTCAGAAGGCTGTAAAAGGAAGTGTTCTGGCTGACTACCTAGCTCGTCAACCCATAAGAGATTATCAGCCCATGCAGTTTGACTTCCCGGACGAAGATATCATGGCCCTGATTGATGAAGAAGGAGCCCAAAAGGATAAATGGACCCTAAGGTTTGATGGTGCTTCTAACGCATTAGGGCACGGAATCGGAGCAATCCTCATTTCGCCTGACAGAGAACTTATCCCCGTTTGTGCTCGTTTATGTTTTGATTGTACCAATAACATCGCTGAGTACGAGGCGTGTTCTCTGGGAATCCAAGCAGCATTGGATGCCAAAGTGAAGAAATTGGAAGTATACGGGGATTCTGCCCTGGTCATTCACCAACTAAAAGGAGAGTGGGAGACTAGAGACAGCAAATTAATTCCCTATCAAACTCGCATCAAGGAGTTGATTAAGGAATTTGATGATGTTTCTTTTCACCATGTTCCCCGGGAGGACAACCAAATGGCTGATGCTTTGGCTACCCTAGCATCTATGTTCAAGGTGAGCAATGATTACGACATGCCTCTCATTGAAATAGTGTGGCACCACGAACCCGCATATTGCCAGATGATTGAAAGGGAGTCAGATGGGAAGCCTTGGTATTACGATATCAAGAGGTATGTCCGAAATCAAGAATATCCCGAAGGTGCTACAGAGAATGATAAGAGAACCCTGCGACGGCTCGCCATGGGTTTCTTCTTAAACGGTGATGTGCTTTATAAGAGAAACTACGACTCTGTCCTTCTTCGTTGCATCGACACCGACGAGGCAAGTAAAATCATGAGGGATGTCCACGAGGGATGTTTTGGAACTCACACCAACGGGCACGCCATGTCGAGAAAGATCTTGAGGGCTGGTTACTACTGGATGACCATGGAGTCAGACTGTTTTGCCTATGTTCGTAAGTGTCACAAATGTCAGATATACGCGGACCATATTCACGCTTCCCCGTCTTCCCTGAATGTCTTGTCAGCTCCCTGGCCCTTTTCAATGTGGGGTATGGACGTCATTGGGCCCATCGAGCCAAAAGCCTCTAACGGTCATCGTTTCATTTTAGTCGCTATCGACTATTTCACAAAATGGGTAGAAGCTGCTTCGTACGCCAATGTGACAAGGAGTGTTGTGGTTAAATTTGTCAAGCGTGAACTGATATGACGGTACGGTCTGCCGAGTCAGATCATCACTGATAATGGCATGAATTTGAATAACAAAATGATGAAGGAACTTTGTGAAGACTTCAAAATCCACCATCATAATTCCTCCCCGTATCGCCCTAAAATGAATGGGGCAGTCGAGGCAGCCAATAAAAACATCAAGAAGATCGTACAGAAAATGGTTGTGACCTACAGAGATTGGAGCGAAATGCTCCCCTTTGCTTTACATGGGTATCGTACCTCGGTCCGAACTTCAACTGGGGCGACTCCATTCTCCCTGGTTTATGGTATGGAGGCAGTCCTGCCTTTCGAAGTAGAGATCCCTTCTCTTCGAGTGATAATGGAGGCGGAATTAAAGGAAGCTGAATGGACCCAAACTCGACATGACCAGTTAAATCTGATTGATGGGAAGAGATTAGCGGCCCTTTGTCATGGTCAGCTGTATCAAAAGCGTATGAAACGAGCGTTTGAAAAGAAGGTACGACCTCGACAATTCCGAGAAGGAGACCTAGTCCTCAAGAAAATCTTGCCAATCCAAAAGGACATCCGAGGGAAATGGACACCTAATTACGAAGGACCATACGTCGTGAAGAAGGCTTTCTCTGGAGGAGCTCTAATCCTCACCAACGTGGATGGAGAGGATCTACCAATGCCTGTGAACGCCGACGCGGTGAAGAAATATTTTGCCTAAAAAAAACAAAAAAAGCAAAAAAAAAACAAAAAAAACAAAAAAAAAGGTGCTCGCTAGGCTGAAAACCCATGGGGCAGCCTAGGAAAAAATTAGAGTTGCTTGATGAGTCGAAAACCCGGAAGGGCGGCTCAGGTAGAATAAAAAGCCACAAGTTCAGGCATAAGGACGTGAACTCTTCAGAGAAGGAAAACTGGTCAGGCAAGCGTATCTTTGTCAAAATCATTTCCCAGAAGTAAAATCAGAGGATGGTCTCGAAGTCGTGAGGAAAAGATCCGGATTCTTATCACTCGCGAGGAGTCGCTGAAGGGTTTAAAAGGCCTTCTTTCTCTCCCACCTTTTAATTGTTTATACATATGTTTTTGTTACCTTTACCTTCATTACCAATGTACATACTTATATTCAATAATAAAATAAGCTTTCCCTTTCCTTCCCCTGAGTCTACGGCTGAATCTTATAAACGAACAAGTTTTTCTTAAGAGGAAATTTTTGAAATGAAAAGTGATGAAATGAAAAGTCGTGGTGAAACGAAATGTATCCTGGCGTCAGACCCGGCCCGTGAGAAAGCATAACCAATTCTGTTAATTATGTTCCTGAAAGACAGAATTTGTCTCTATCTCATCCATGAGTTATCTTGAAAGCCTATCTCTCAGGAAAGGTCGCTCGAAATGTCAATTCTTTTGATTACTCGTGCTTCTAACCATCTGTTTTGAAGGATGATGGAACTACGTCACACAGAAATGAAGAACCTGACACCAAAGATCCGGACCAAAAGTTTTCCCCAAGAGAAATCAGTAGATTGGCATCCCCAGTGAAATCACAATCGCCAGAGCCGACACTTCCCAAATCCTTCCCCAGTGGGACTACACTTCCCGGTCAACCCAAACTGGGGCATCTCCCTGGGTTTGTTCTTTCATTCAAAGGGCAGTTCCCCAAGATTTCATCCAATCATGTCAAACTGGGGCATCCCCCCGGGTTTTTCCTATCAGTCAAGGGGCAATCCCCCACCTTTACCTTTCTGCAAACCACGGGCCACACCCCACAGTCATATTTTCCTGTCAGTCAAGGGGCAATCCCCACCTTTACCTTTCCGAAAACCAAGGGCCACACCCCACATTTATTTTCCTGTCAGTCAAGGGGCAATTCCCCACCTTTACCTTTCCGAAAACCAAGGGCCACACCCCACATTTATTTTCCTGTCAGTCAAGGGGCAATTCCCCACCTTTACCTTTCCGAAAACCAAGGGCCACACCCCACATTTATTTTCCTATCAGTCAAGGGGCAATCCCCCACCTTTACCTTTCTGAAAACCAAGGGCCACACCCCACATTTATTTTCCTATCAGTCAAGGGGCAATCCCCCACCTTTACCTTTCCGAAAACCAAGGGCCACACCCCACATTTATTTTCCTGTCAGTCAAGGGGCAATTCCCCACCTTTACCTTTCCGAAAACCAAGGGCCACACCCCACATTTATTTTCCTGTTAGTCAAGGGGCAATTCCCCACCTTTACCTTTCCGAAAACCAAGGGCCACACCCCACATTTATTTTCCTATCAGTCAAGGGGCAATCCCCCACCTTTACCTTTCCGAAAACCAAGGGCCACACCCCACATTTATTTTTCATGTCAATCGAGGGGCAATCCCCCTCCTTTTACCCTTCTGCAAACCAAGGGCCACACCCCACATTTATTTTCCTGTCAATCAAGGGGCAATCCCCCACCTTTACCTTTCTGCAAACCAAGGGCCACACCCCACATTTATTTTCCTGTCAATCAAGGGGCAATCCCCCACCTTTTACCTTTCTGCAAACCAAGGGCCACACCCCACATTTATTCTTCATGTCAATCGAGGGGCAATCCCCCACCTTTTACCTTTCTGCAAACCAAGGGCCACACCCCACATTTATTTTTCCTGTCAATCAAGGGGCAATCCCCCACCTTTTACCTTTCTGCAAACCAAGGGCCACACCCCACATTTATTTTTCCTGTCAGTCAAGGGGCAATCCCCCATGTTTTACCTTTCTGCAAACCAAGGGCCACACCCCACATTTATTTTTCCTGTCAGTCAAGGGGCAATCCCCCACCTTTTACCTTTCTACAAACCGAGGGTCAACCCCACCTTTACATTTCCTGCCAACAGTGAGTTAATTTGGACGAGACGTCCTGTTAGCTCCCCCAATCTTTACCTTTCCTGTCAACCGAGGGTCAACCCCAACCTTTACATTTCGTGCCAACAGTGAGTTAATTCGGACGAGACGTCCTGTTAGCTCCCCCAATATTCACCTTTCCTGTCAACCGAGGGTCAACCCCAATCTTTACATTTCTTGTCAACTAAGGGTCAACCCCAACCTTTACATTTCAGGTCTACCGGGGGGCAACCCTAATCCTCTCACCTCCTACTAACTGGAAGACAATCCTTTCCGGCCGATTCAAAAAGAAAAACACAAAAAAGGAATCCCTAAAAAAAACAAAAAAAAACACAAAAAAAACAAAAAAAAACAAAAAAAAAACAAAAAAAAGAGAGAGAGAGAAAAAGAAGAAAAAGAAAATAGAGAGACAGAAGTGAGAAATGCTCGTCTTTAAAGAGAAAAAGGTCACACTGACTAGTGATTGCCAGCACCATCAGACGCCATACCGATCAAGAGGCCCCACTTGGCCCCTACATCGGTGTTCATATCTTTACTTCTTTTTTTCACTTCAGAAACACAGAAGCTTCGTGTTTCTCTTGTGAAAAAGAAGTAAAGAGGGGCATCTGTGAACACCTCTTTTTGTCCGGCCAATTGGTATAGTTCCATCCTTTGGGCACTCTCTGCTGCGCATGGTTCACTTAGAAATTCATAACTCCTTCATACGACCTTCGATTTGCGCAAACCCGGTCTCAAAATTTCCGTAGCAAAATCGTCTACGACTTTTGTGAAGACCTTGAAGGCTATATCCTTACCAATTGGTACAGTTTTAATAATCTTCCTAGACTTGTTCCAGTTTCATGACTGCTCTGCACATCTTTAGGAAAAAATTCATATCTCCCTCATATGATACTGAAATGACCCCGTTCTTTTTTCTGTGGCTCCACGTCAAAGATATCTACAAACTTCATGAAGGTCACAAAAGCTAATTCTCCACCCATTTTTCCCAGTGAATTTATTTTGCTTGCAAATGTATTTCCGTCATAGTCTGGAGCAGCTTTCGTAGATGAGCCATATCTCCCTCGTTTCTTGATGAAAATTTTTGTGCCATATATCAAATTAAAGCTAAGAGAAAGATCTACAATTTTCATGTTGGACTCTTTTTCAAATTTGGCACGTATCATCCCTCTAATGTGTGAGCAAGGTTTGTTAAATACAAAATCAAGTGCAGCCCCCCCTCCTTTGTGTATCTGACGTGAATTAAGAAGCATGGACAAGAAAATTTGTTTAATTTTACAATTAGAGCATGTAGGATAATGGAGCCTACCAATTTTGACTAAGTCAAAATTAAATCAAGAAGGCTTCACCATGGTCACGGCAATAACACTCAAATGGCAACAAATTTTCATCCAAAGCCCACCAATTTTGACTAAGTCAAAATTAAATCATGAAACAAGTGCCTTTCTTTTGTCTTCACGTAAATTGGTGTTGAAATGCAAAGGGAGTTGGTGACAAATTTGCAATAGAAACCATGGAGGATATTATGAATTTTTCAAAGCCAAGACCCCACCACAAAGGTGATAATGATAAAATACAAAACCTTGGCACCAACCACAAGAAGTTCTCTCGGTTGAACAAAGAAAATATGGCTCATAATACTAAACCATTCACTCTTGGTTATTCACGTGAATTGATGGCTGAAAGCAAAAGTTGTTCTTATCAAAATGGAAGGCCACTTTATTTGTTCCCAACAACAGCATTAATTTAATAAAATTACTAGCTCCAGAATGCTAAGTGCCTTACGTGGAAATGGAAGCCAAAAGAACAAGGATTTTTGCTTTTTAATAATCAAAATGGAATGACACCCACCACAAGGATATACACGGTTTTGACAAGAAGTGGAAATAAATTAAACAAGACAGGCTTTTCATGATGATTAGAAAAGGATATATGCTTGTAATGGAGCAACCCACGGTCAAGGAGGAATATTTCGTGAAATATTCAATTACAAATGTTTAAAATCCTAAGACCACTTCCCCACATGCAAGACATTGTTTAATTAAAATATTAAGGCCAAATACCCCATGTTTTTGGCACAAATGCAGCTCCACCTTGTCTAATGGATCATCACGTGAAGAAAGGCCCCCACTTAAGCTAATAGAAATTTAAAATTGTGCTAGGAAATGCCAATTAGCAAGAAGACAAAATGGATTGCAAAGAGATTCCATGGCAATTCAGGACAAAATAAAGAGGCAAAAGTGATGTGGAACCCAGGAAGCAATTAAATTAAAAATGCGTGACAAAAATGCTTGGATTCCTTTTGTGGGAAGGGGAAGGTCACGGCTACAAAGAAAGTAAAAGAGAGCTAATATGAAAAAGACAGAGAAAAAACAAATGAGAAGAGAAAGAGGACCACGGTCACAAAAGAAAAAAAGCCAACGTGAGGAGGAGAAGGTTG
Source organism: Clitoria ternatea (assembly GCA_037962975.1). Taxonomy (NCBI): domain Eukaryota; kingdom Viridiplantae; phylum Streptophyta; class Magnoliopsida; order Fabales; family Fabaceae; genus Clitoria; species Clitoria ternatea. The sequence goes on along the minus strand of CM075671.1, from coordinate 218,008,402 downwards.
AAGGAAATAAGAAACAGAGAGGGTTTCTACCGTTGAAAAGAAAGAGAACAAGATGCAGAAAACATGGAAGGTTTGGTAGAGGCACTACAGAGCTACAAAAGTGGAGGTCCAGCTACAAGAACCACTCAGAATAGTGGTATCCTTTTCATCCTCCATTAAAGCAGTAAGTGGAGCTTCCACTTTCACATTTCTTTTACAGAAGAGGGCAAGGAATAGAGGCTATAAATACCCCTCTGTACAGAAGAATGGGGGTTCGAAAATTTTTTCTCTAAGAGGTTTGGAAAAGATTTCATAGGGAAGAGATTATTTCAACATTCTTGAGCTTTGAAAGGTACTTCCGGATTTTTGACAGTAGAAATTCGCAGCAACAGCAACAGCAGCAGCAACAGCAACAGCAACAACAGCAACAGTAACAGCAACAACAGCAACAGCAACAGCAACAGTGAGCAAGAACTCAATCAGTGAGCAAGAACATTATATATTTTGTGAAAACAGTGTCTATTTTTCAAAATATTAAATTTTTGTATAAGGATCAGATTAGCATTGTTGTATTGGACTCTCTATTCTGTTGCCTATTGTTGTTATTATTTGGCTTTTACAGTAGCATATTGTGATGTATGTTTGAATCTTCACTCTATCTCTGTTACTATTTCTGCTCATGTTACTTTTTTTGTTTATCTATTGCCCAACGTTATTGTGCAAGTTGTTAGTGTATGTTTTTGTTTCTGTACGAATTTAAATTGTATGAGGGATAGTTGCGATCATAATTTTATTGCCCAGAATATTAATCCTATCGCAAGGAATCAGTCCTCCTCTGTATACTGTTCCTTTTTCCCGATAATTCATTTACCGTATAGTTAAAGTGTAATTTTTTTTAAGACACCCGAACAAAGCTTGACAAAATGTGATTTTTTTATCTTTTTAGTTTCTGTTTTTTCTTTCTGTTATTTTCAAAATTTTGTCTAATTGAAATTTTAACAACTCAACATTATCTTCAACCAAAAAACATTACCCTTTTTTTTTTTACCTTAGTAAGTCCGCGTATTCTTCGTCTAGTTTTTTTTTTTTTTTTGATAAATTTTTACTACTTTTTTTTTACCTTTTTTAAAAAAATAAAAAAATAAAAAAAAGAATCATTTTATCCAAAAGAGATCAATTTAGACGAGACGTCTTGTTGACTTTCCCTTATTTCAGTAAACCATCACCATAATTCATAAGGAACGGGATACTTGAGACGAGACGTCCCGCTTATCCCCTTCCCATATTTTGATTAAATTCCATGAAAATCAATTTAGACGTGACGTCTTGTTGATTTTTTCCTATCATTGGTAGGCCATCACCACAAGGAACGGGATACTTGGGACAAGACGTCCCGTTTACCCCCTTCCCGTTTCTAACCTCGTATCTTGTTTAAATTCCATAAAAATCAATTTAGACGTGACGTCTTGTTGATTTTCCCCTATTTCCAGTAGACCATCACCATGAGGAACGGGATACTTGGGACGAGACGTCTCGCTTATCCCCTTCCTATATTTTGATTAAATTCCATGAAAATCAATTTAGACGTGACGTCTTGTTGATTTTCTCCTATCTTTGGTAGGCCATCACCACAAGGAACAGGGTACTTGGGACTAGACGTCCTATTTATCCCCTTCCCGTTTCTAACCCCGTATTTTGATTCGAGGATGACTAATTTAGATGTGACGTCTTGTTAGTATCCTTCTTTTTTCCTGTTTTATACCAAAGCCAGGGTTAATTTGGACGCGACGTCCTGTTAACCTACACTCCATGTCTGTTCGATTTATTCCTTCTGTTTTTACACAAAGTACAACAACAAAAGGGGAGAAATATAACATCTTTTGTAAGGCTATTCAGGTTACGCATTTTTCAATCTTGGTACTGTTTTTGACAGGCGATGTAGGGTGCTAATACCTTCCCTACTCATAACCGACTCCCGAACTTGAATCTCAATTTTTAACCAGTGCTTTACTGAACTTAGTAGTTTTTTTTCCAATGTTTTTCCTATGGATAAAAACGTTGGTGGTGACACCCTGTTTCATTCCACACCATTCTCTCTTGTTCGCCGCGCGGTCGCGATCCAGGTTGCGACAACAACATAAAAGATGTGAATACCAAATAATAAATTGAGTAAAATGATGAGGTGTGTAATAGTCCAATTTATTGAAGGACTTGATTATGTGTATGCTTATATACTTTGCTTAACCTATAATATTGATTGTGATATATGAATGATAGTACTATGATGATGAATAAGATGATGAATGATATGTATATGCAAAGTATACATGATTTTGAAGCATATGTACATAATCACATGGTATTCATATTCATTCTTTTGGAATGTATGACTCATTCTCCCATGTTGTCTACTTTGTAGATTTGTGATACAGGACATTCATGGGGATGTGAATCTCTTTTGAAGTATATTTTGATGAAGGAGGTAAATAGATGTATAGGAAGTGCCTTGGCTGGCAAACTCTGAATTTTGTATAGCACATAGTATGGATGTATGCATATTTTGTAATCTGGATGATTGAATGATGATTTTGAGGGTCATGCATGAAAATTGGACCTTGATATGTATGATCAATTTTCCTTAATGACCTTGATGATGTATGTGGATGAATTATGATGATTGGTTAATATTGAATCCTGTGAAGTTATGTAAAAATGATTTAAATATCATGCATTGAATGAATGGGAATTGATCTTGATATGTATAAAATATTGGATGAACTTTTAAATGCATGGTTGAATGTATCTAACATATTGGTATAGGATAAAATGGCATGAAATGAGATTTGGTATGTGAGGTTGTGTAAAATTCCCATGTCTTTCGCCTGAACTGCATAACTCGCTCAAGCGAGATCTTCTTGAATCAGAGGTGTGGCTACTGGCCATATTTAGCTCAAGAAGGCAAGGCCTCACCCGAGCGAGCACGAGAAGGAACGATACTGGACCACTTTCACTTAAGCAAAATGGCCAGTGTATGGTGGCTCGCTCAAGCGAGCGAGGAGGAGAATTGATTCTAGATGAATTTCGCTCAGGCAGGCCTGGCCTCGCTCGAGCGAAATATGGGCAGTGAGGTTCTGTCCCTTTTTCGCTCAAGCGAGCGTGCCTCACTAAAGCAAAAGGAGGGCCTTTTGCTACTGGAACAATCTCGCTCAAGCGAGCTAAGCTTGCTCAAGCGAGATAGGTACCTGATGCATATTGCTCTCTTCGCTCAAGCGTGTTCGCTGGCTCGCACAGGCGTGGCTACTGGAACTCGCTCAAGCGAGTAGGGCATCCGCTTAAGCGAGATACCCCTTATCCCTCCAAGTGCTTTTACTCCAATTATTTTGATTTTCCTTGGTATCAAGGCTTCTTCTTGCATCATCTTACAAGTATGTTTAACATATTATGAACCATTAAATCTCATGAAATCCACTCTCTTTAAATCCAATCATACAACATCAATTCAAATGATCTTTCCGCTATGTTTGATTAAGAATTACTCATGATTCAATTTTAATTTCACCATCTCATATCTCCATATATGAGATAGGTTCTTATAGGTCCAGGGTATTCACTACAACAAAAGGGGAATTTACCCACAGGCAAATAGCGGCGGTTTTATAGTAACCGTCGCCGTTGATAATGTCTTGGCAGTTATAGCGGCATTTTAGTATAACCGCCATAAATAGATAAGTGATAGAGGCGATTGGGTCAGCGTTTTATTCAAACCGCTGCTAGATCCACTTAAAATGCACAACCTCCCACATGCTCGAGCCCCTTTTTTTCCTTTCACTTTTCATTTCCCTCTTTTCACTTTTCATTTCCCCTTTCACTTCTCCCCTTCTCCTCTGAAATCCCTAAACGTCAAGAGACCACCTTTCACTTCCTCCCGTTCTACTCTTTTCCCTCTTCGTTCTAATTGCGTCCTCCTACTACACTCTACTATACACAAATAGTAAGTCAAGCCAAGTGAGAATATTGTAAATCCGCTTGAACTGGGGAACCTCATCTCTACTCGCTCCTGTCCCCACCAGAGATCCACCATGGTTGTCGGCATCCTCACATCAACCGCCTCCTCCGTTAATAATTTCAATATCTCCCCCGAATATCCCTTACTTCGGATAAACTCAATCACTGCATCCAAGCCCCCGCCCTATTGAAGGAGAAATTCCGCTTTCCTCAAACCATCACCAACGAGTTTGCACACTTGTAGATTTCATATGCATTTCTCCCTGAATTCACCATTTCCATATCAAAACATTAACATTAAACTTTTCATGTTGTGTTGTCTTGATGTTGTGGTTTCAAGAAAACCGGATAACACCGAGTGAGATAAGAAGGAGATACATCATTGCTTATGATCCTGTCAATTTGAGCAAAAATCGATACACTGACATTTTACCCTTTAGATTCATAACTTACACTGCTTGTCGAGGGTTTATTCTATTATTATTCTATTGTATTTAAGGGAAATGAAATCTATTAGTTATTAGCATCATTTCTTGTTTTAGTTGATAAGAATAAGGTTGTTCTCAAATCAAGTTTAGATTATAGGCCTGTTGCATTGGGGTATATCAGTGCGAGCATTATCTTGGTATAAATTTATTATTTTTGATTATTTGATATAGTTTGAAATAATTGTTGTGGAAGGAGATTTGTTTGTATGATTGATTCTTGCATGTGATTCTTTAATGAATGTATGTAGGCCTCTTCCCCATGAAACATGTCCCAGTTTATAGCCACACAAGGTCCACTTCCTCATACTTATGAGGATTTCTGTGGAAATAGTTATCAAATATCACTGCCCTGCCTTTGTCATGCTCACTAGGTTGGTTAACAATTACAAGGTTTGAATGGAATTATACTATTCATTCTTGATAAAAATCCTACTGGATATTATTTGATAAAAACTGATTTGCCAAATTTTGGTGAACTAATTACATCAATACATATCAGTCTGAAGTATTATTCATCTCAAGTTGTATATCTGGGATTTTCCTTCTTGAAAGATACCCTATTTCCCCATATTGAGATATGCTTTCTACAAAAGAAAGTGTCATAAGTTTTTGTTTTGAATTTGGAGACACTCAATTTCTTCCTATCATCAAGTTGTGTAGCATTCTGGTTCATATTCATCTTTGTTAATTTTGTTGCAGGCGAAAGATACATTATTATCTGTTTTGCATGTCCAGTATCCTGAATGGCCAGACGATGGAGTTCCCAAGATACATTTGTTGTGCGTGAAGATTTGAAAAAACTATGCAATTTACCATCAAACCTAGGCCCAATAATGATGCATTATAGGTTCTTATCTTTCCTTTTAAGTCTTTGTTTAGTCACTCTATGCCAGTTATGATATAAGGATGAGTCACATGTATATATGTCTGAGATAAATTCATTCATTTAGTGTAGGTATTGGTAGAACTAGAACATACTACATAACTCATAACACAATTCAGAGAATACTTACTGGTGATATGTCTACGGTAGATATTCAAGGTTGTACCTGCTTACTTGACAATGCACTCACTAGGTTTAATCACTAATGAGCTAACATAAATTTTATTCCCCTATATACATACTTATTTATCTAGAACTCAAATAGGTTTTAACTGGAGATGAATGGTATAACCAACAAGCCACCCAAGTTGTAAATCAAGCTGTTGGGCGTGTGATTCGCCATTGCCATAACTATGGAGCAATTATTTTATGTGATGAGAGGTTTCAATCATAAACTAGGTCAGTCTAAATTTCCATAAAACATATCTTAGAAATTCTAGCAAAGTAGCATAGACATCATTTTTATATGTAAATAGACCACTTGAAATGAAGTATAGTGTGGTTTCACTTTGCAAGGATAACAAGTGATAGATTAGAGATCATAGTGCTTAATCAAATAATTGTTTATGGTAATGGGACCTCTGTTTTGAAGCTTTTTATGCACAAGTGATGGATCACGATATACCAATGTTAAGTGACCCTTCACTTAGAAAAAAAAGTTAACCTTAGTTTATTTTAGAATATTCTGTTACTGTTAAGATAATGAGTATAAAGTGTAATTTGTGCAAAAGTAGAGTTGGAATGCAATATAAGGATGGGTTAGAGTAAGTTTTTCTTAATTATTAATTTGGCCATTCATTGTTTTACCAATTTCGTTGAGGATTATTCTTAATAGTAGAGTTATTACAAGTTTTCACACCCATATCATCTGTCCTAAGTCTCACGTTGGATACAGCCTCACATCAAGGTGTCATACTTAACTGAAGTTGTCCTTTAGGATCACATACCTCTTATACTAATTGATTTCTAATCTTGTAATGTTTTTTCTCAAAATTTGGAGAAGTTGTTTTCACTCTAATTCATGGGCCCCATTCTGTTAGTAGTTTTCCTTTATACAAGTCTTTCTGTTGTGTCTCTCTACCAAAATGTCAATAACAATTCTACACGTTCATTTCATATCGTGAGTACTTCTCTCTCTAGTTTTCTCTCTCTTCTTGTTCTCTTACTTACATGAACGGAATTACACGATCAGATGAGCTAATTCAAAATCAGCTAAATGTGAATAATGTAGAAATTGTTTGGCAAATCATTCTATATTTTATTTGAACATATAATGTTCATGTTTTATTTAAAGTAATTTAGTAATACATTAGTATCTCTATAATGTGCACCATCACCCAATACTTATTTAAAGGAAGCCCATTGCTTAATTTTTCATTGTTAGGTATTTGTGGACACTTGATAATATGGATATAATAATTATGTTTTGAAGATTTTTATAACTTATTGTATTTTTATCCATAACAGGGGTTGCTGATCTATTTTCCTCTATTATTTATTTTAGGTATTAGGAAGCATCCAATTATTCACCTTCATATAGTTGGAGTAATGTTAGTACTATATTGCAAAAAGTAAAAGCAGGAGTTTTTAAAGTTATCTATAGGCAATTCAGGGACAATTAAGTGTAATTTCTTTATAAAATAGATAATTTGATTAAATCAATATATTCATATTTTTCATTGTTCTATGTGTTTGCTTGGTTGATTTGTTATATGCATTCTCTGTGTTCACTTGTTAATGTATATATATGTTAATGATTTGTAGAGTAAATCTAGCTAAAGATAAGATTTCAATTTTCGACAATGGCCCAGGGATGGATGACACAGATAAGAATTCATTAGTGAAATGATATCTTATTGTAGTCTAGTTTATGAATTTTTGAAAATAGAAAATTACATGCTGGTATTCTATTAGGCTAACAAACTTAATTTTAAAAGACATTTGAAATCTTGAATATTTCAAGTTTTGATATTTACATGTAAAAACCTGTTAATTCTTACTGTGATGATGTGTCACTTTCTTTACTGAAGATTATATAAAATGTTTTATGTTATGATGATAGATCATATAAAATATATGCATTTGGAATAAATTTTCAATTAAAAGGTTTAAAGATTCCAATTAATATTGGTTAATAAATCTGATTAGAGGCAAAGCAGAAATTGAAAGTGGTTAAATATCTTGCTGATATATATATATAGGCAAAGAAGTAATCTGAAGGTTAATTGGTTTGCTTTGCAAAAAGTTTAATGGCTATAGTATTGGATAAGTTGCAGGATGTTGAAATACATTTGTGTTTTTCTAAAATGAAATTCAGATAAATCTATTAGGGAAGTTTGGCACTTGGAGAAAACTTCTATTTTTTTATTAATAAATAACAAAGAAGGTCAACCTGCCATTTTGTAATTATAACATGTATGACTCTGTAGATTTCAAGAGTAGAAAGCAAACAAGTCTTGGCTTCCACAAGTACAAGTAGATGAGGTATTTGGTTTAACTTGATTCCAACAGTTTTGAATCTACTAATTGATGTGTTACCTTCAGAGAATTCATTATGTTCCTAACCCACATAAATCTAGAGTCAAGAATAGTAAGTTTGAAATCAATTGAAATAGTGAGTTAGCATATAAATCTGCTAAATTAATACTAAAAACTTTAATATTTAGACAAATTGTAAGTCAGATTCTTTGAAAAGTAGTCTCTTTTCTTAATTAATTGTTTTCTCTAATTACTTTATAATTTTAAGGTTAAATCATTTTTTCTTATTAAGAGAGAAATTAAAATAACAAATTTCATAATATTTTATTAACAAATATTGAGGATTACTCTTCAGTGCATCTTTAATTAGCCTTCAGAAATAGTGTTTAGCAAATTCACTCAATTTTAATATTTCCATATAAATTCCAAATCAAGAATTACCTTTCCTATAATTCACTAATATTTTTAGAAATTCTATTGATAGTAGTTCTTTTATTTATTTATTTATTTATTTATCTATCAAATTTCATGTAACTAAGACATTAGCATGACTTAATCTAACATGTAATATTCTCAGATGATAAAAATGAAAAATAAAGAGTTTTCATTTTAAAATATCATTACTATTTACTAATCTTGATTTTAAAATATCATAAATTTCTATTCATCTTGATTGCCACCCTAATTTTTGAGTATTGTCCACAGAATTCCCAATAACAAAAAAATTGATTTTTTTAATTCTTATGAGATCCAATATTTCCTTACACCTTTTTTTTTATATTTAACCTGCTAAACCCAATAACTTTATTTTTACATCATTGTTTTATATTGCTTTAATCATTTGATACTAAAATGACTTCTTGTAATTTGACAGGAATTCATACTTTGCAAGAGTTGGTGGGTTAACAAGAAATGAATGAGTTAGAGATTGAATATCTTTTCTTGATGGGTTTCAAATTGCATGTGAATGTTAGTGTGTTTAAGAGCTACTATTGCTGCCATTTGGAGAGGGAAGTGAGCATTAGAGGAGGGTATCACATTGAGAGGACCCTAAGGTGTACTGAAGAAATCAAATAAAGGCATAAAGAGGAAATGTTGTAGAAATATGATTAAGGAGTTTTGCTCTTTTTGGGTTTAAATTTTTTCCCTCAAACCAAGAAAGGTAGTTTATATGTACATATCAGTGTAAAATTAAATGTTTGTTTATCTTATTTATATATTGATAATTAAATTTATTTATTAAGATTTATTTTTATATAGATAAATATCTCATACATTGTGTTGAAAAAATTAATGGATATAAAAACTAATTTGTTGTAGTTAAGGAAAATCTAGTTTTTTAGCGGTTCCAACGGTGTTTAATTCGTTTTAGTTTTTTGTGGCGGTTGTAACCGCAGGTAATTTTCTAATGGCGGTTTCTGCTTGGCTTAACATATAACGGCGGTTATTCCAGCGGTTTAAAAAAACGGCCCTTAAATGCTTAAAACCGCCGCAGATGTCATTTGGTGGCGATTTAAACCGCCGCAAAATGCCAAAATAACCACTGCTAAAAACCAAATTTGTTGTAGTGATTGAATTAAAGCTTCACCACTTTATTCCCTCTTTAAATAATGGTTTTTAAAATCAAAAAAATTTACCCCTATTTTTGGGGCGTCTCATAAAAGTTTCTAATTCAAAACTGGAATGTTTTTCCTCCATACAAAGACTATCTGAACTGAAGTAAATTCTTTCCTCTCCATGAAACTTATCCATTATATAGTTGTTGACATTAGAAACAATGTCTAAGGTAGGAGTAAGAATACACCTTTCTTTGAAATATCCTTCAACGGATATTTGTGTTGAGATTGATGGATAAACAAAGGAAATCAAATTATCTATCGTAGAATTAGAGGGAAATATTAAAATATCCTGTGGTATTTCAACTTCAGATTCTCCTTCACTCGAGTCTCCAATCTGACCATCTCTAATCTGAAGAAGCCAAGCACTGAATTTCTTTATTTCAAATGACACATGTGGGGTGCTACTTTGAGTAAGTCGCATGTTTTCAGATAAAGTCAACACTTTGCAAAAAGACCAAAGGTAAGAGGAGTTGATTGTTGCTTGACATATGTCCTGCCTTGATCCTTTTGAAATTACTGGTAAAATTTGTCTAAAGTCACCCCCTAGAACAACAACCTTCCCTCTAAAAGGGAGATTAGGATCATATGAAACAGAAAATCTTAGAACATCTCTTCACGTTTTGTCTAAAGCTTCAAAACAAAACTTATTCATCATAGGAGCCTCATCCCAAATGATTAATGTTACTTTCTCCAATAGTTTGGCATGGACAGAACCTTGCTTTATGTTGCAAGTTGAATCTTCATTAATAATAAGAGGGATCTTGAATCTTGAGTGAGTTGTTCGTTTCTTTGGAAGTAGTAATGATGCAATCCCACTTGAAGTGACATTTAAGAATATCTGACCATTAGATCTTATAGGTGCAGATAAAATGTTCTAAACATATGTCTTTCCGGATCCACTATATCCATAAAGGAAAAAGAAACCCCCTTTATTTTGATGAACTGCTTCCATGATAACTTCATAGGCATTTTTCTGGTCCATGTTAATAGAAGATAGATACTTAGCAAGAAGCATAGATAAATGGTCCCAGTTGAAGTTTAGCTCCTCAGTAATAATTCTATCCTGTAGATTTGAAATTAAATCACCCAATGCGAAAGGCATAGTAGGAAATTCTCTGAGAGTTCTCCCATTATGTTATAGGATTTACTCTGTTTTTGCAAGGCATAAATTCTTTATCTCTGCATCTCCAAAGTTGATTGCTACAAACATATGAAGATATTTGTTTTATCAGACAAAAGAATAAATAACATAAAGGAATTTTTTAAAATAATATATATTTGGATAGTAACAAAGAGATTTTAAACAACATGTATGTAATTTAGAATGATCGAATATTTTTTAGAAAATAACGCCTTCTTTCATCATTGCCGCTATGTAGATCAAAACGTAATTGAAGAGGTTATTTTAACAATGGAAGTTGGACCTTCCCTTCCATACAACAAAGGAAAAATACAATTAACAAAATCAGAAAATTGTCCTTTGGTCAGCAAGTTTAGGCAATATATGTATGTAAATAAAGAAAATTCTGATCATTTGTCAAAGAAAGCCATGGTGATTATAGATTATAGAATAAGGATTTTATTTTGTATGTTTCTAATCAAATTAGATTATAGAATAAGGACTTAACTCGTCTAAAGTGATTTAGAATGAATGATTTCTGCCTGAGTGATCAGTGGTCGTGCTAGTCTAAGTTACTGAATAACTTGTGGGGAACTGGCATAAACAATATTACATATTTTCAGTTAATAACAAGTAATTCAACACTTATGTATGCTTGCATCCGAGACACTTGACTTTTAAATTTAAGTGTAGTTCATCATGAGTAAGAAATTGGAGCTGAATGCAGAAATTTCAACAATCTATTTTCATTAAGTTAATCTATTTTCAGGTAACATAATTGATTAAGCTATTAGCACATAGTCACATACCTTTACTACCAATAAGGATTAAAGAGAACATCACATGCAGGATAGAAAGAATTAAAAAAATTGAAATAAATTTATTTGAAATAATAAAAGTACATGTTATCTCTCTACTCTCTACATTTTATAGTAATAAAATTATATCAACTAGGACCGTGGATTTTCTTCTCATATCCATCATTTTTATCTTAACTCACATTAACAGATATGCGCCTTATTCTATTTTTTGTATGTTGATGGAAAAGTATTTGAAAAATAAAAGAAAAGGAAAAAAACTCAACTCCTAATAATCAAATACAAACATTCCAAAAAATAGTTCATAAACAAAAAGTGTGAATGAGAAAAATGATTACAGCTAAACTTATAAGGAATATTTATTTTAATCATATTTTTTTAATTCTATATCTTTAGCTTTAGGTATTGTCTTGTTGTTTTTATATAGGTATCTTTAGCTTTATAGGCAATCATTTCATATCATTCTGACAATAAGGTCAAGAGTAAACACCTGATTGGACACTAAATTACTTACATTTGGACACAGTAAAAAACCTTGTGGCATTACATTATTCACCTTGATATTTAACATTTAGAAATCTAAGTTCTTATTTAGGAAAATAAAAATATGAGAGAAGGATCTGCTAGAGTATTAGGATTCTCATTAATAAGAGTACTATTATAGGTCTGTGCTTTCTACTAGCAGTACAATACTAGTATAGTACTTAACCAAGAATATTAGTATGAATACGTAACATAATTAGTCTTTTATATTTTATTTCCTTTTCAATTATCCATCTTCAGCCTATAATTTCATTAGGGAACAAATCTCAATTCTTATTAACACTTTGAAATTAGATATTAACTATTTAAGAATACAATCAATCAGGTTTAGTTTTATCATACTTTGGAATAGAACAAATCCAAAGGGGTGATTTCTATATCAAAAAGAAACACTAGCAAGTTAAAATAAAATACTAAGAATATTAGTATAAATAGGTAACATATTATTCTTTTATAGTTTATTTCTCTCTTCAATATTTCCCATCTATAGCCTATAATTTCAACAAAAACAAATCTCAATTATTATCAACAATTTGAAATTAAATATTAACTATTTTAAAAATACAATCAATCACGTTTAGTTTCATCATACTTCAGAATAGAACAAATCCAAGGGGGCAATTTCTATATCAGAAAGAAACACTTGCAAGTTAAAATAAAATATTAAGATTCAAACATGCAGAAACAAAATAATCAGGAGAAAACAAAGAACAAAACCACTATGCAAGTTGCTTCAGAGATGAAGACATAAAAATAGATGCACTAATGGTGATGCTGATTTAGAATTGAATAGCAATTGTGTATCACCTAGTGAAGAAGCAAAATAATTTGAGCTTGGAAGTTCCTTCCATCTCCATCCATGAATTTGACCATCATCACCACAACTGCAAAACAAAGTTGCAGTCAGGAGTTGGACCAACTGGTAAACTAAACACAATCAATTATACATCAATAGTAATACATGTGGTAGTTAATATGTTTGATTCATGTATTTAGTCATGGACAATCATTTCATCATGATCATGCATATAATTATATTAACATGTTGAAAATTTATATGAAACAAATAATAAGTCTTTATTTTTCTTGTGAACTCATATAAAGTGCAACTAAATTATGAAGTGAAACTATATACAAACAGAGCAGCAGAAAAATGCAAAATACAAATTTCTTGAAAAAGAAACAAGTTATGATATCAGTCATTTCCACTACTAACAAATAATTTGCTAAGCATATGAGACCATACCGGTCAAGTAAAGTGATAACTCAATACTTGAATCATTCAAAAAAAATTTTTTTTTACTGGGAATCACAACAGCTTGAGCATTTTTAAGGGACCTTCATGTTCTGGGTCCAACTTTGGTCAGAAATAACAGCCGCGAAGATCCTCTACTATGTATTCCTAAAAATATTTATAAGGCCATACAAATAAAGTATAAAATATAGTAAATATGAAGGTTAATTTTACTCGGTAAAAGATGTAACATGGATATTGAATATAAGGCCATACAAATCAACTTAGGTACGAATGGTTAAGTCTTTTTACAATATGGTCATAGCATAGCAACAGATTCCACTTAGATATGTGATGAATGATATTCTTCAAGATTAACATTAAAACATTATCGCGAGGCAAATATTAAAGCATATTACTCAGATGATATCAGAAAAATATTCCCTAATTGAATGCATTTAGTCATGATTCAATGCATTTAGTCATGGACAATCACTTGGCAAATAAACATGACACAACTTAAGATAAACTTGTAAATAAACATTACGATCATGAAAATATAAGCCAAATGAATAGAAAGATTCATCCAAAATCAATTTTCAAAAAATTTTTCTAAAAATAAAAACAAAACCAAGAGGGCTAATAAAATTTTCTCCATGAGGCCTATATTACCAATATTCAAACAAGGATGAAACTAGAAAAAAAAATGAGGCCTACATTACCAATTATCATAGTAATTAAACATTTTGGTTTCAAAATTTATGGATATTATATTGACTAAATGTGACTATGAAGTTCAGTTACCAATCTCACAAGCTAAATACTATCTTTCTGAAAAATGAGTATTTATAACAAATAACATTTCATGATGATAACAAATGTAGGATTGACTGTAGAGCTTTTATACCACATGTATGATTGAACTAAAACTGAAAAAATTCTATAACAAATAACATCCACTTTGAGTAGCTTAAATAAAATAATGAAAACATAATCATTCAATATGAAAAGGATAAGGAAAATAGTTAAGATTACTCACAGTTTGCACAACCAGAAAAACAAGGAAAACATCCTTCGCCACAAAAAGGAAAACAAGGAACAACTCTTTCAGATGATAAAACACCCACAATTCACAAGTCAACAATTCTACCTCAAATGATAAAATTGGGCATAAAATTTGAAAACTTTTGCATAAATTTACACCTGGGTCAGAATCGCTTTCGAGGTAAATTCGACAACAGGGGAGTAACCCAGCCTTAACATCTTCATCATCCTTGATCTCACCAGAGCTTCATGGTGATTTCTTCTTCTCCTCATAGTTATGGTGTAAAGGGTCAGAATCTTCATTTCCCCTTTCATTGATAGTTACTATTCGATCAAGCAAGCTTTCAAAATTGAAAACCCTAACAACACAACATCACTGAATTCGGTTTTATATTTTTAATTAAATTATAATTATTGATGGTTGAATGAAATATTGAAAATGAAAAGGGTCAACGAAATTAATTTGGAACAAAGTACCTGAATTAAAGGGAAATTCAAATGGGTCTTTGGTGAATCAGATACACTCTGTTTCTTAAATAAACATGACACAACTTAAGTTAAACTTGTAAATAAACATTACAATTATGAAAATATAAGCCAGATGAATAGACAGACTCATCCAAAATGAATTTTCAAAACATTTTTCTAGAAATAAAAACAAAACTAAAAGGGCTAATAAAATTTTCTCCATGAGGCGTACATTACCAATGCTAAAACAAGGATGAAACTGGAAAAAAAAATGAATATAAATGACAGTGCAAGGGCATGTTGAGGAAGATTTGGAGGGAGAATTTGGTGTACCTGTGTTCCTCTTTGTGGAGGCAGTTAATGAGGTTAATGAAGGAAAGGACTTGGCAAGGTATGAGGAGGCCACCGTTAGCTCAAAGACCGAACTCCTCTTCAGTCTGTTTGAGCAGGGCGCGGAAGAAGGAGAGGTTAAGGAAGTGTACGGGATGGAGAAACGGTGTTGTTCGGGTGCGACGTAGACGAAGATGAAGTTGTTGGGATGGCGGTCGCGGCGGTGGCAGAGGCTTGTGTTTTTCCAGTGTGTCATGAGTTATTTAGGATGCACTATTTAATGAATCTTGTCCACTTTCTTCATCGTCCCCGCCTTTGACATGAATGTTATCTAAAACACAAGAAATAAGAAAGATATATCATTCCTTACCTAAAGTCAATTGAATCTAGCTTTCACCAAAACACACTGATGAATGTAGTTATTATGTACACACCACCGCAACCTTGGCTTCCTTCTCAGCAGCTAGTACCAAAATCAAAACCAAAAACAAAGGACAAAGCAAACACACACAAACCAAAACCAAAATAGAGAAAAAAATGCTTATTGATTAGGGATTTAAAAGATTAGGTTAGGGTTCAAATGCATACCTATTTTTGTCGGGAGTGTTAAACTGAGATAGAGCTTTGTGGGAGTGCCAAACACAGATAAAATAGGTTACGAAGATCGAATGGTCAGTGAGAGGGAAACAAAAGAGAGGGAAACGAATGGGGGCAGAGGGTGAAAGTTTTACATGTGTACTTTTGGGTTTTTTTAATTGTTTATATTTAAATTTTTGTTTTTTTCTAAATAAATGAATAACCGCCCTTAAAGGCAGCTAAAGCGCCCCTATTTAAAATCAAATAGTGGCGGTTACATAAACCGCTTGTAAAACCGCAGACACATTGCAAGCGGCGGCAGTTTGCTAACCGCCGCTAAATTCCCGCTAGCAAATGCTCATTTCCTTGTAGTGCTTGCTTGATAATATGTTAAGTATGTATTATATGACTTGTTGTCTAATTGATAAATTGTAAAGTACTTATAGTTGTGTTATAATCTTGTAATTATAAACCGCTGGAATAACCACCGCAAATATGCAAACCGCAGGTATAACCGCCGTGTTGTATTTACCTGCGGTTATAACCGCCACAAAAACTCCAATAATATTTTTATAACAGTTCTTTATTAGAACATCTTATTTTATCCTTATTAATTTTTTAACACCTTAATTATATATATAATTGTTTTATTATATATATGTAAATAGTATAATGAAGTAAACATAAAAAAATATACTTACAAGAATCAATAGCTCAACAAGAATTATATATTAATAACAAATAAAGTTTTAATACAACAAGTAATGTAGTAGCAATAATAAATTTGTCTTGTACAAAATATTACACAACTAAATCAAACTCATAGTAAAGTCAATAACATATAAATTGAAACACCAGCCTTAAACGGTAAAGGAACACCATTAATTGAAACACCTTTGCCATTACTCCATGCTATCCTAATGCAAAAAATAAGTAATAAGTAAAATATAATAATATTATAAGAACAACAACAATTAGCATTAAAATAATATTCATCATGCACAATGCTTTGAGAAACTTTCTTGTTGAATGTGTAGGGTAAACTTCTCCAAAGCTTGACTATAAGGTAAGTCTGTCAGAGTACCACATATTCTACTTTTTAAGCAAATCCATTTAAGAAGAGACCTATTAAATATTTTAAAAGAGAACATGACAAATAAAGTACTCACTCTTCTCAGCAATTGGTGTAACTATAAGTATTACAGCCTAAAACTCTACACAAAATATACAATTGCCAATTACTTCTCAGCAATTGGTGTAACTGTGTAAGTATTGTAGCCTAAAACTCTACACAAAATGCGACTAGCTTTTTACCCTTTGGAATAGTCAGACAAATTTTTTTCCAATAAGAAAATTGTCCTGGATTGATATTATTATCTTTGTGACATAGGTTAGAAGAATTAGAATTTATATCATTAATTATATCATCAATATAGTAATGTGAGAAATAATGATGGTTTATGAAAAAAATTTCATAAAAAAATACAATTAACAAAATCAGAAAATTGTCCTTTGGTCAGCAAGTTTAGGCAATATATGTATGTAAATAAAGAAAATTCTGATCATTTGTCAAAGAAAGCCATGGTGATTATAGATTATAGAATAAGGATTTTATTTTGTATGTTTCTAATCAAATTAGATTATAGAATAAGGACTTAACTCGTCTAAAGTGATTTAGAATGAATGATTTCTGCCTGAGTGATCAGTGGTCGTGCTAGTCTAAGTTACTGAATAACTTGTGGGGAACTGGCATAAACAATATTACATATTTTCAGTTAATAACAAGTAATTCAACACTTATGTATGCTTGCATCCGAGACACTTGACTTTTAAATTTAAGTGTAGTTCATCATGAGTAAGAAATTGGAGCTGAATGCAGAAATTTCAACAATCTATTTTCATTAAGTTAATCTATTTTCAGGTAACATAATTGATTAAGCTATTAGCACATAGTCACATACCTTTACTACCAATAAGGATTAAAGAGAACATCACATGCAGGATAGAAAGAATTAAAAAAATTGAAATAAATTTATTTGAAATAATAAAAGTACATGTTATCTCTCTACTCTCTACATTTTATAGTAATAAAATTATATCAACTAGGACCGTGGATTTTCTTCTCATATCCATCATTTTTATCTTAACTCACATTAACAGATATGCGCCTTATTCTATTTTTTGTATGTTGATGGAAAAGTATTTGAAAAATAAAAGAAAAGGAAAAAAACTCAACTCCTAATAATCAAATACAAACATTCCAAAAAATAGTTCATAAACAAAAAGTGTGAATGAGAAAAATGATTACAGCTAAACTTATAAGGAATATTTATTTTAATCATATTTTTTTTAATTCTATATCTTTAGCTTTAGGTATTGTCTTGCTATTTTTATATAGGTATCTTTAGCTTTATGGGCAATCATTTCATATCATTATGACAATAAGGTCAAGAGTAAACACCTGATTGGACACTAAATTACTTACATTTGGACACAGTAAAAAACCTTGTGGCATTACATTATTCACCTTGATATTTAACATTTAGAAATCTAAGTTCTTATTTAGGAAAATAAAAATATGAGAGAAGGATCTGCTAGAGTATTAGGATTCTCATTAATAAGAGTACTATTATAGGTCTGTGCTTTCTACTAGCAGTACAATACTAGTATAGTACTTAACCAAGAATATTAGTATGAATACGTAACATAATTAGTCTTTTATATTTTATTTCCTTTTCAATTATCCATCTTCAGCCTATAATTTCATTAGGGAACAAATCTCAATTCTTATTAACACTTTGAAATTAGATATTAACTATTTAAGAATACAATCAATCAGGTTTAGTTTTATCATACTTTGGAATACAACAAATCCAAAGGGGTGATTTCTATATCAAAAAGAAACACTAGCAAGTTAAAATAAAATACTAAGAATATTAGTATAAATAGGTAACATATTATTCTTTTATAGTTTATTTCTCTCTTTAATATTTCCCATCTATAGCCTATAATTTCAATAAGAACAAATCTCAATTATTATCAATAATTTGAAATTAAATATTAACTATTTTAAAAATACAATCAATCACGTTTAGTTTCATCATACTTCAAAATAGAACAAATCCAAGGGGGCAATTTCTATATCAAAAAGAAACACTTGCAAGTTAAAATAAAATATTAAGATTCAAACATGCAGAAACAAAATAATCAGGAGAAAACAAAGAACAAAACCACTATGTAAGTTGCTTCAGAGATAAAGACATAAAAATAGATGCACTAATAGTGATAACAAGACCGTGATATTTCCATCAGAAGGAAACACTATTTCTGATAATCCCAAGATCTTTGCTTTAAAAGGAGAAATTTAATTGTTTGCCTTGTTTGCTCTTTCCAAAGGAGAGGGTGAATCTAAAACAATTGAGATGCCATTTGTCTCTGAATTCCCTGAAGTATTTCTAGAAAATGTCTCAAGTTTACCTCCAGAACGTGAAATAGAATTCTCAATTGACTTAATTCCAGGAGCAGAACCAGTGTCTAAGGCTCCATATCGTATGTCACCTGTTAAACTAGCAGAACTGAAAAAGAAAATTGAAGAGTTATTGGAGAAGCATTTCATCAGGCCCAGTGTTTAGCCATGGGGAGCGCTAGTATTGCTCATCAAGAAGAAAGATGGGAGCATGAGATTATGTGTAGATTATCGTCAGTTGAATAAATTGACAGTGAAGAATAAATACCCTTTGCCCAGAATTGATGATCTAATAGACCAATTGAGAGGTGCTACAGTATTTTCCAAGATTGACCTACGATTGGGTTATCATCAGATTCGTATCAAGTCTGAGGATGTTCCAAAGATAGCCTTTAGAACACACTATGGTCATTACGAGTATCTTGTGATGCTTTTCGGAGTGACCAATGCCCTAGTTGTATTCATGGATTACATGAATCGAGTGTTTCATCCATACTTAGATCAGTTTGTTATTATCTTCATTGATGACATTCTGATTTATTCTAAGACTTAGGAGGAGCATGAAAAGCATCTTCGAGTGGTATTACAAATTTTGAAAGAGAAGCAGTTGTATGCTACGTTATCTAAATGTGAGTTCTGGTTGAAAGAGGACAAGTTCCTAGGCCATATGATCTCAAGCGAAGGAGTGTTTGTGGATCCTTCCAAAATAGAAGCTGTAACAAACTGGGAGAGACCTAATTCAGTTACTGGGATACGAAGCTTCCTAGGATTAGCTGGTTATTATCAGAGATTTATCAAGGGGTTTTCTCGAATTGCCTTACCGATGACTCATCAGACCCGGAAGAATCAACCTTTTGCTTGGACGCCAAAATATGAGAAAAGTTTCCAGGAACTAAAATCGAAGCTTACATCTGCTTCAGTCTTAACTTTACCTAATCCACAAGAAGGCTTTATGGTTTATTGTGATGCTTCTAAGATGGGTTTGGGTTGTGTTTTGATGCAGTAACAGAAGATGATTGCCTATGCTTCTAGGCAGCTGAGGCCGCATGAAATGAACTATCTGACGCATTATCTAGAATTGGCAGTGGTGGTATTTGCTTTGAAAATCTGGAGACACCATTTGTACAGAGTCAAATTTAAGGTGTTTAGTGACCATAAGAGCTTAAAGTATTTGTTCGATCAGAAGGAATTGAACATGAGGCAGCGAAGGTGGATGGAATTTCTTAAAGATTATGATTTTGATTTAAAGTACCATCTAAGAAAAGCAAATGTGGTAGCAGATGCACTTAGCAGGAAATCTATTCATATGGCATCTTTAATGGTAAAAGATATGGAAATGATAGAACAATTCAGAGATATGAACTTGGGTATAGAGATGAAATCTTCAAGAAGTATGACCTTAGGAACTTTGAAGATCACCAATGATTTTCTAAAGCTGATAAGTGAAAGGTAGAAAAAAGACTTGTAATTGCAAGAATTGAGAGAGACTCAGGCGAATGGAAAAGATATATTACAAGAAGGATCAGATGGAATCTGGAGGATTAAAGGCAGAATATATGTACTAGATGACATTAATATAAGGACAGCAATTTTAGAAGAAGCACATAAGAGTATGTTGAGTATTCATCTTGGATCAACCACAATGTATCAGGATCTGAAGAAGAGTTTTTGGTGGCCAAAGATAAAGCAAGAGATAGCTGAATATGTATCATCATGTTTGGTATGCCAAAAGTCTAAGGTAGAGCATCAGAAGCCATCAGGTGTCATGAAACCCTTAGAAATTCCTATTTGGAAATGGGATGATATTGCAATGGACTTTGTTTTAGGATCGCCAAGGGCACGTTCAGGTGATGACGTGATATGGGTTATTGTGGATAGATTGACTAAGTCTGCTCACTTTCTTCCAATGAATATGAAGGATTCTCTACAAAAGTTGGCACAATTATATATGAAAGAGATCGTGAAATTGCATGGTGCACCATCTAGTATTGTGTCAGACCGAGATCCGAGGTTTACTTCTCGATTTTGGGGAAGCTTGCATCAAGAATTGGGTTCAAGGCTTCAGCTAAGTTTAGCCTATCATCCTCAAATAGATGGACAGTCAGAACGTACCATACAGAGTTTGGAGGATTTACTGAGATCTTGCGCGCTTGAGCATAGTGGTAGTTGGAAGCAGTTTCTTCTACTAATTGAATTCATGTATAACAATAGCTACCATAGTAGTATTGGTATGGCTCCATTTAAAGCATTATATGGTAGAAAGTGTCGAACATCCCTTTGTTGATTAAAAACCGGTGAAAGTCTGGCGTTGGGGCCTGAAATTGTGCAACAGACTACTAAACAAATAGAAATAATCAGAGAGAAGATGAAGGCATTCCAAGATAGGCAAAAACACTATTACGATAAAAGGATAAAACCACTTGAATTCCAAGTTGATGATCATGTGTTTTTGAAGGTTTCGCCTCACAAGGGCATTGGTCGAGCACTGAAAAGCAAAAAGTTGAGCCCAAGGTTTATTGGACCATATGAAACCCTAAAGAGAATTGGCCCAGTGGCCTATCAGATTGCATTTCCTCCTCACCTTGCAAATTTGCACGATGTGTTCCACGTATTACAATTGAGGAAGTATGTACAAGATTCTGCTCATGTGATTGCTACTGATGATGTTGAAGTCGGAGAGAATTTGACCATTCTTGCAGAACCTACACAGATTATGGAGAGGTCGATTAAACACTTGAGAAGCAAGGATGTACCATTAGTGAAGGTGGCATGGAAATAAGGAAATGATGTAACTTTAACTTGAGAGCGCAAAGATGCTATGAGGACGCAATACCCAGAATTGTTCCACTGAGGGATGTGTTGTATTAAATTTTGAGGATGAAATTTCTATTAAGGTGGCAGAATTGTAACATCCCAAAAATTTCATTCTCATGTATAATTATTTCGATGAAGACCATCAATGATATTATCCATTTTATCTTTACTTTCTACATAAATTTTGGTTAGGACAACATCTTCAATTTAAACTTTTACTAATATAAATAATTTTAACTTTATACCTTAGGTAAAAGTTAACCAAATAACTTATTACCTATTTTCTTAGTTATTAATTTCTTTTCCTTTTCCATTTACTCCCATCAAATTACCACATACTCCACTCCAAATACATCATCTTATACACATTTTAATTCCTAGTTAGAGTCCAAATTTGAAAATATGGTAAACTACAAAGTTGTTCTTCTTCTTCGTATCTTTTCAACAAGACTAAATTCATTAAAATCCATTAGGATTTGAGAGAGATATGCCTAAAATACTGAAACTGTTTCAGAATTGGTATTTTACTTCAATCATATCATCTTGTATATATTTTAATGCCTAGTTAGAGTCCGAATTTGAAAAAGTCATCAACTATAAAGTTGTTTCTCTTTGTCATATCTTTCCAACAAGACCAAATTCATTAAAATCCATTAAGATATGAGAGAGATATACCCAAAATACCAAAACTTGTTACTTAATTTCAAAGCTGAAAATATGTGAATTTGACTTTGACGTCTTCATAAAAGTTGTAGATCTTTTTGTTATGTGAATTTGAAGACTTGAACAAACTGATTTGGATATGTATAACATGAGTTATGGTCAAAATACTGAAGTATGTTTCTTTTGAATGTTTCATGACTTGGTTCTGGATATATGTTGAGATTATAAATTTTGTGAGTATGATTAGCTATCTTTATCTTAATAAAAGTTGTAGATATAGATGTTATGATTCTGATAGATTTGGTCTCATATCAAAATTCTAAGTAATACGGAATTTATGCTTAAATTACTCTCATGTGCTTATGTTGTTTAATTGTTTCTGAAAATGAGTGTTTTTAATTAAAGTTTGGTAATTCATATATTTCGAAACTAAAAATGATATATTCATGAAAGTTGTAGATCTTTGTGTCCTATAAATTTAGAGACCAAAATCTTCCAAAAAGGATAAGTAAAACTTGAGTTATGATTTATTTATTAAAGTACGACGTTTCTGGAAGCTATGTAGTGCTTGTCTAGCTGTTTGAGAATAATTTATAAGGAATTAATTTTTGATCCCTTCATAGAAGTTTTAGATATTTGCGTTATGAACATGTGGGATTTAGTCCCATGTAAAAATAATTTTTCTATTAAGAGATATATAATTTTTACCAAAGGTTGTCAAAGCTGTAACTGAATCTATAATACTGAAATTACTGTTTTGAAGTCAGAAAGTAATTTTGAAAATTAGGATATATGGTCTTCATAAAAGTTATAGATAATTCTATTTTTGAAAATTTAGCATAAGTTTCATCTTAAAATAATTTTTTTACAATGAGATATGCCTATTTTACCAAACTATGTACATGCAGTAAAAATTTACAAAAGTCAGTGTGTTGTTTGTAATGTGGAGCAAATTCTGTCAGGAATTAGAATTTTTTGTCTTCATGAATGTTGTAGATAATTTGTTATGGAACTACAGAAAGTGGAATTACTTAAAAAAGATTTGATTTTCTCATGTTATGGCCTTTTTACTAATGTATGTTGTTGTAAATTTCTGAAATTTACCTATGATAGTTATTATGGATGAAAATGATATTTTCCATGTGGGTAATGATTTATTTATGAATTATTAAGGGACTATTGATTATTATGGATGTTATTGAGTGTCCTATGAATGTCATACAGTATGTATATCTTTGTGATGAATAATTATGAATGACTAAATTAATGTATACATGAATGCCTTGTGGTTTATTGAGATATGTTGTTGAACTGTAAATCCATGATTCTGAGAATTGATATATGTGATGTGTCCTTTGAGGACTTGTGGCTTTCAAGTGATTATGGATGTATTGATATCATGGTATGTTAAATTGATAAAGAGAATTAAAGGCATTCATGCATCATAAGCATTTGGACGCACCATGAAATTTAAGAGTTCCATGATTGCCGGCCCTGGTGGGGGGTTACTCTATGATGAGTTAAAGCCCTGTTTTCGTTGAGCACCATTGAGGGTAGGGATTCATGGTTTATGCTAAGTCCTACTTGTGTACTTCAGTACTTGAACGCCATGAAGGGTAGGGATTCATGGTATATGCTAAGTCCTACTTGTGTACTTTGGTACTTGAGCGCTACGAAGGGTAAGGATTCGTGGCATTATGCTAAGTCCTACTTGTGTCTTTATGAGACTTTTTACTGCAGTATTCCTACTAAATCAAAATGGATCCAGCATGACATCATTTGACTAAATTAAAGATTATTAAATGTAAATGACCTTGCTTGGCATATTTATCATATCATAATTGTTTGTTGATTGTGTTTGTGTAATTTTACTTATTTTATATTTATTCTATATTCTATCTCACTCTTTAAACGTGAAAAATTTATTACAAAAATTTGGGTTAATTAATTGGAATTTGTAATTTGGGTTTCGGGTTTCACATCAACCGCCAAATCTTATCATCAAAGCCAGCATCAACATCCTTGACCAAGTATTAACATGTAGGGACGACAGCCATTGGACTCAAATAGAAGAAGGTAGCAGAAAAAACAAAGAGTTCTTCAGAAAAGTTGGGAGGCTAAGTGGAAAAAAAACTGATAAGTTTAAAACCTTATATAAAATATGAGGGAGAATTTTAAACGGCACTACATAGTATCATTTATCACTTATCGAAAACCACTTGTATTCATAAATGGAAAAACTGTTTGTTTTCATTATAATAATTATTTATAAAATGGTTTTTCCCCATCATAATATGCATGTCAATATAAAATATAAAAAATGTAATGTAATGTAATACTATAATACAATATAATATAATATAGAATAGAATAATATACATGTATATCCTCATCTTAATCTGCATGTCAATATAAAATATAAAAAATGTAATGTAATACTATAATACAATATAATATAATATAGAATAGAATAATATAATATATATATATATATAAGATAAATAAGATAAATGATATTTCATACAACCATGTTTAAAAGGAGAGTGGATTAAATGATGTATTATTAGCCAACTGTCATCAGCAACATTGAAAATAGTCATTGGCATTGGAATACAGAACAGTTGAGGATAAATCAAATGTTATAAAGTAAGTGATGATTGATTTCCCAAAATGTAGCTTGTCATAAGTGCCTATGGATTATAAAATAGCTGGAGACAAAACAAATGGTATAAAGGAAGTGACGAATGAGTTTCCAGAAGTAAGTTGTCAGTGAATTAAATAAGGACATGGAAAAAGCATCACCTTGGAACTTGTTTACATTATCCAAAGAACCTACGGTGGGCAGCTACAATGGTTCGAATAAGCATTTGATATATAGGAGTTGATATTACTCAAACTCAATTTTTGTTGCATTACAAAGCAAGGACAAACCAACAAATATTATTTGACAAAATCTTAATATAAAGGATGACAGAATAATAAACGCGATGGGAATATTCATAAACATACCAGCGATATGCATACATCTGAATGACTAATTAGATTAATGTATACGTCATTCAAAGGGAGTTCGTTAAGCAAACAAATTTAATCATGCGCAATGTTTAATAGTTTAAAGGTATGATTTGACGTTAAAACTAGACAACAACAACCAAAGTTGACTTTCACCGACCCATACCAGAGTTGACTTTCAACGACCAAAGTTTAATCCTATTAGTAGGTTAATGTTACCTGTTAGGAGGCTTGAACTATTATTAAATTTCATTTTAACGTTACATATTCAGGTTCATATTATATTAAGAACCACAACTTAAAATGTTAGTATGACATATACAAACAACTGAAGTTGTCATTAAAGTTTTATTGACCTGTGCAAACTAACATAAAATAGAACATTACAGGTTCATACTATATTAATAGGTTCATACTATACTAGCAGACTCAAACTATATTCAAATAGCATTTTAGCGTTACCTATTACAGGTTGATACTATATTAAGAACCATAACTTAAAATGTTACTATGAACCATACAAAGAACTGAAGTTGCCATTTATTTTTTCAGAAATCTCAGGTTTTTGGTCCTGTGCAAGCAACACAAACTAACATAGCAGAACACTGTGACAAAAATTCTTGATACTAACATGCTTAATTAACAACCCTAAAATAAAGGATAGGAGCCCTAACATAAGGCATCCCGAATTAAATCCTATCACCATTTTTCAACATGTACTTTGCACAAAATTGAGGCCAAACGGAGCCAATGTGGACTTCCCAAGGCCTTCGCCCGGTCTGACGAACCTCAACGACAATACATCTTCAAATCCTTCCATCTTGGCGAGTACTTTTGTTGGCCTGTAAGAGAAAATCAGGGGAACTAAACCTGACAGCAGATCCTGAAAAACAAACAACAACATCACTAACATGTTACAAAAAATATGAAAAGGTGATGAGCTAAGATCACCAACCAAAAAATTTTCCCGTTGAAACTTGGTAAGTACTTTGGTGACAAAGTATAAAAAGTTATCACTTTATCTATTGTGAGAGACAACATTTTCAGAAGCATGGACAGCCGTAGGGAGCTGTTTAAAATAACAATTAAATAAGCAGATTTTATGACATGAAAAAAATATGTATAGAGGAGGAAAGACTAAAAATAGGACAAACTTCATCATCAGAGTCACCAAGTATGACATCT
The DNA here is from genome assembly GCA_037962975.1 of Clitoria ternatea. Lineage (NCBI taxonomy): Eukaryota > Viridiplantae > Streptophyta > Magnoliopsida > Fabales > Fabaceae > Clitoria > Clitoria ternatea. The sequence goes on along the minus strand of CM075671.1, from coordinate 217,981,677 downwards.
GTATCTTTAGCTGCCATGTGATTCTGCTTCACAAACAGGGGTCAACAGCATCAGTTGAACACAAATCAAAATTAATAACATAACGAATAAACAGTTTTTATGACATGGGAAACAAAGGTATGTAACAAACAAAGAAAAGTAGGACACACTTCATCACCATAATCATGAAGAAGTATGACGTCTGCATCTTTATGTCCCATGTGTTTCTGTTTCATAAACAGGGGTCAATAGCATCAGTTGAACAGGAAAATGAAAAATAATAACATGGCCAACTATAATACCAATTTACCACAACCATACAGGAGCCACTCAAATAACAAATGAAACCATATATACTTGGTATTTTAAGGGACAACTTTGAAATACTTTTTTAAATCAGCATTTTCAAAGACTCATAACATCATGAAAACAAAATTTCATGAAACACAATATATTAAAATTAAGAAATGCATAAAGTACATGACAGACATTAGCTGAATTTGAATACAGATAAAGTACAGGGGCAAAGACTAAAAGTAGGACATACTTCATCATCAGAATCATCTAGAAAAAATGACCTTTGCATCTTTAGGTCCGTCAACCTATTAGAATTAACACACACATTGTTATTATCTTAATCAAAGGCAACATGTAATACATTTGTAAATAGAGTCTGTATTAAATTACCAATGTTTGTTTAAGTTTATATTGTTGAAGGTTAGGTAATTGATAACGATGACGTTTGCGTTCCAGCTTACAGATCTCACATGAACAATGACCCTAAAGCAAATTGAACATGTTAACTATAAATTTCTATATATTTGTTTATTTTAGAACATAGGGTTTAAAGCAAATTGGCCATGTTAACAGAACTGAGAAGGGTTAACCATTTACATGATTAAATTTAATTTAAGTTTGTGTTATAACATTTAAAAGAGAAATGGAATTCATCATAATATACTAACTCGCTTTCTTTGAAGGGGGAAAAATTATGCTGAGTTCACATAAGAAGACATGCAAAAGACAGATAGCAAGGGTGAAACACTCGGAAAATAATTTATATAGGAAAACATCAAACAAAAAATAAGAAAAAACATATCGTCTTTGCTGAAGCATGATGAAGAGATAGAGCTTTCCCCTGATTCATGTGAAAAAATAAAAAATGAAAACAAAATACTAAGTCACCCAAAAAGAAAAGAAACAATAATACATAGATGATCATTGAAAATAAAAAATGTAAGAACCACCAATCCATTCTATTTTTTCAAACAATTGAAAATAATACATACCTTATCAAGTAAGGCAGCACCAACAGATAGAGATTTCCTATCTTGCACCTGAAGGGTTTACCATTTACACAATTTAATTTAATTTATTGTTATAACATCAAACAAAAAATAAGAAAAAAATACCATCTTTGCTGAAGCATGATGAAGAGATGGAGCTTTCCCCTGATTCATGTGAAAAATAAAAAAAACAAAAACAAAATACTAAGTCACCCAAAAAGAAAAGAAACAATAATACATAGATGGTCATTGAAACCAAAAAATCTAAGAACCACCAATCCATTCTATTTTTTCAAACAACTGAAAATAATACATACCTTATCAAGTAAGGCAGCACCAATAGATGGAGATTTCCCATCTTGCACCTGAAGGGTTTACCATTTACACAATTAATTTAATTTAATGCTATAACATCAAACAAAAAATAAGAAAAAAATATCATCTTTGCTGAAGCATGATGAAGAGATGGAGATTTCCCCTGATTCATGTGAAAAATTAAAAAACAAAAACAAAATACTAAGTCACCCAAAAAGAAAAGAAACAATAATACATAGATGATCATTGAAACCAAAAAATCTAAGAACCACTAATCCATTCTATTTTTTCAAATAACTGAAAATAATACATACCTTATCAAGTAAGGCAGCACCAACAGATGAAGATTTCCCATCTTGCACCTGAAGGGTTTACCATTTACACAATTTAATTTAATTTAATGCTATAACATCAAACAAAAAAATAAGAAAAAAAATACCGTCTTTGCTGAAGCATGATGAAGGGATGGAGCTTTCCCCTGATTCATGTGAAAAATTAAAAAATGAAAACAAAATACTAAGTCACCCAAAAAGAAAAGAAACAATAATACATAGATGATCATCAAAACCAAAAAATCTAAGAACTACCAATCCATTTTATTTTTTCAAACAACTAAAAATAATACATACCTTATCAAGTAAGGCAGCACCAAGAGATGGAGATTTCCCATCTTGCACCTGAAGGGTTTACCATTTACATAATTTAATTTAATTTAATTTAATGGTATAACATCAAACAAAAAGTAAGAAAAAAACATACCGTCTTTGCTGAAGCATCATGAAGAGATGGAGCTTTCCCCTGATTCATGTAAAAATTATAAAATACTAAGTCACCCAAAAAGAAAGAGAATAATACATAGATGATCATCCAATCCAAAAAATCTAAGGATCATCCAATAGTTATGATTAAAGAAACAGATTTAAAACAAACCTTATCAAGTGAAGCACCACCAATAGATTGAGATTTCCCACATTGCACATGAAAAACCATAAAACTTAATAAGTAAAGCCACTCGAAAAGAAAAGAAACAATAATACACAGCTGATCATAGGTTTCAAATAATATAAGAACCACCAATCCATTTCCCTTGTCAAAGAAATACAAATAATACATACCTTATCAAGTGTAGCATTAGCAACCAATTTGGTTTTCCCAACCAGCAGCTGAAAAACCAATACCATAGCTGATCATCCAATCCATATAATCTAACAACCACCAATCCATAGATGAATACATATTTTATCAAGTAAGGTGGCACCAACAGATAGAGATTTCCCATCTTGCACCTGAAAATACAGAAAAAAACCAACTATATAATACCTAAGAAATACATACCTTATCAAGTAAAGAACCACCAACAATACACAATTGAACATCTAATTAAAATTCAAATAATGTAAGAAGCATGATTCAATTTTATTTTTCAAACAACTAAGAATATAGAAAAAAACGAATACCAGATCATCAAATCCACTTAATCTAAGAACCAACAAATATATTATAAAATGAAAACATTTTAACTTTAAACATATATCTACATTAAGAAAATAATAAATACCTTATCAACTGAGGCAACAACAAGAGATGGGGATTTCATTTCTTGTTTCTAAAAAACCAATACACGGAAAATAAAACAAAAAACAATACACAACTGATCATAGGTTTCAAAAAATCTAAGAACCACCAATCCATTCCCCTTGTCAGAGAACTATAAATAATACATACCTTATCAAGTGTAGCATCAGCAACCAAATTGGTTTTCCCATCCTGCAACTGAAAAACCAAAACCATAGTTGATCATCCAATCCATATAAAAATATAGAAAAAACCAACTATATAATACCCAAGAAATACATACCTTATCAAGTAAAGAACCACCAATAAATATATTATGAAATGAAAACATTTTCAATTGAAACATAAATCTATGTGAAGAAAATAATAAATACCTTATCGACTGAAGCACCGACAAGAGATGGAGTATTTATTTCTTGTTTCTGAAAAACCAATAAAATAAAATGCATTTATGATAGTATCCGTAAACCACAACTCGATCAAACAATGAAAACAAATTAATAACTTAATAACTGAAGCCTAACAAAAAGAAAAGAAACAACAACACAATTGATTATCAATCATCTATTTTTCCCATATATTTGGTTGTCTGATCATCACAGATATGCCATACATTGTTGTCTTTCACAGGTTTGGATTATTTTAACCAAGTGAGTTTGTGTCCATATTAGTATAGAGGGACCTGTTTTTGCCATACATTGTTGTCTTTAATCATTGTTGTATTTGGTGATTCTTGTGCATATTGTTGGGATGTGGTACGTATTCAAGAAAAGTGAACATATTGTTGGTAAACTAAACAAAGAATATTGTTGAGAGAGTCCAAGATGGATCATGGTCTGAGACAATTAAAAAAATATGTTTGGATGATTTTGTGAAAAGTGATTTAGGTGAGCATAGCCACAGTTCATTGAACCAGTTTTTGCAGTTTTGGTAATTATCTATCTCAAAAGTAGTTTTATAAAGCACATCCAAATCACTTATCTGGTATGTACTATCCAAACGAAAATTATGTTACTTTGAAATTAATTCTACACAAATTCAATTTGACAAAATCAAGTCAATCTAAAATTAGTTTTGGCACATTATAACCAAACACACTAAAATTTGCACATATGATTTTAAATTTGTTATTTAATGAAATTGGGTAGGTTGATAAACTCTCCAATAAGGTATCTATAGCTATACAAATACTACTCATAAAATGCTAATTCATTTGAAAAGAGGAATAACACATATATAACTCAAGAAGGAGAAAACTTCAAAATCATTGAATGAAATAAAGCAAGAGGTTGATAAACTCGCCAATAAGGTATAGTACTCATAATAGCATGTCACTTTTAGAATGTGGTAAATCATGGTCTGAGACAATTAAACTCGCCAATAAGGTATCTACAATTTGGAATAATGTTTAGTTCAGAATTTTAATTATAATTTAATCTCATTGCACCATTGGTAAAATGCTAACTCATTTGAAAAGAGGCATAACACATATATAAATCTGTTTAGTTTTTAGGAATCTTAAGTTAAATAGAGAATATTTTTTGTAAGTGAAAACATCGAAACAGGATTAAAGAAAAGAAACATACCGTGTTGGGTGAACCAACATCATCAAATGGACCTTCCCCCTAAATCATGGGAAAAAACATGACCATCGTAGATGACCAAGGTTTAAAGAAACACAGAAACAGATATTAAGAAAAAAAAACAAACCTTTTTTGGTGAAACATCATCAACAGTAGAAGCTTTCCCCTCTGTCATCTGAAAATTCAATACAACCGTTGAGGGAGAGGGTATGATAGAAGGCGACAGTTTCTTCACAAGGCGAGATTCAAGGAACAGACCAAAACTATTACAAAGGACTTTGGTTTTAAAAGATGATTTACGAAAACATACCATGATGGGTGAAGCAACATCACCAAATGGACCTTCCCCCTAAATAATGGGAAAAACATGACCATCGTAGACGACCAAGGTTTAAAGAAACATGGAAATAGAATTAAAGAAAAAAAAACAAACCTTTTTTGGTGAAACATCATCAACAGTAGAAGTTTTCCCCTCCATCATCTGAAAATTCAACACAACCGTTGAGGGACAAGGTTTGATAAAAGGCGACAGTTTCTTCATAGTGCATAACCATACCCACGGATTCAAGGAACAAACCAAAAAGGACTTTGGTTTTAAAAGATGGTTTACGAAAGGTTTGGATGGAATACAAAGAAAATGTAAGGCAAAGGGATTCGGAAAGTTTCACTTTCAGAAAGACAGAGTTTAAATTGAAAGGTCGTCAAACGTTGTGCTTCTTGTGCAAAAAAAAGAACGCAAAATGGAACCAAGCTTCTATTGTGAGTCAAGGTGGGAGAAAGGAGTATGAAGAGACGCATATGTGAGAGAAAGGAAACGGTGCAATGAAGTGAATGGGCGCTTAAAATTTTGATTTTTAAGTGAAATAAAAAATTTATAAAAAATAAAATAAGAAAAGGTTTTTGGAGGGAATAAGGATTAACCACAGGTTGACACTTGTTAGATTCCACTGTCTATCAAGTGTCTTTTATATTAGATATAGATAAGTCTAAAAAATCATAACATCAATACTTATTAATATTGTTATTAAAATATAAATTAAATAAGAAAATTGATAGAAAATCGCAAGTAAAACGATAACAATGGATCAATCCGACCTAATCGACCTCGATTTAGTTGATGGATTAAATATACATCTAACTTAATTTGATTAACTAAATGAGTCAGTGAAACTTAAAATACAAAATACTATAGTAAAATTTGATAATTTTAAAAGGAAATGGTTATTTTAAGGTTTGAAAGCATAATGACTATAAATTCATCATGAAGCATCCAATTGTTACATGCTGATACGAACTATAATACAAGAGTATAGTACAAGAGTCCTGAAGAATTATAATAATTGGGTCTTAAAATTTTTTTAAAAAAATGTGACACACTCCACATTCATTTTATCTTTATTTTTCATTGAGGCCTAGTTATTTGCAATTGAATTCTTGTTATTGTTAAATTTAATACACAATTTTTTGTACGACGAAGACGAATTCTTATTTACGTTTGAAATATATTTATATAGTTTTTAATAAAAGATGTATAAGTAATGTTCTTTTATAAGAGAGTGAAAAAAGTAAATTTGAGTCATATAACCATATATAGATGATTAAGATTAAAGGTTCTTTTTAGAAGATTAAAAAAAATAACTTTCTTAAAAACCCACATAATTAATTTTAATCATCCATTATATGTTTATATAGCCTAGATTCGTTTATCACACTCTCATCATATTTATTAATATATCCTTATCATTATTAAAAATATCATATCCTTATTTAACTAATACTTAGAATTTTATTTAATATTTTATTATATGTAATTATTGTTAGTTTCCTGTTTTGTACTATCACATATTGATTTTTTTTCAAAATTTTCAAAAATGATTTATCATGATGTCATAATTATATGCCGTTTCTTTATTCAATATTCAGAATTTTTATTATTATAAATTTGCAACAATTTTATTTTTTTATTTTCCTTACTTTTGTAATTTCACTTTTTTTTTGAATGTGGGTTCAATTTATGTATATTTCAAAGTATTATGTTATGGGTATTATGTCATTCTATCATAATAGTATTACTTTTACTTTTAATGATATATATTATTGATCCGGTCCTAACACCGGCTCCCAAGAGCATGGCTTCAATGCCCTGCCAGATCAGCATTTGGAATAAAGAGAAGTATTTTTCAAATACACTACAAATACAATACGGGGTGCACACCGCCAGGGCAAGTAACGCCGCCAAGGTTCATAACTCCGCCCAGGCACGTTACCCCGCCAAGGAACGTAACTCCGCCCAGGCATGTTACTCCGTCAAGGAATGTAACCTCGCCAAAGTTGTTACTCCGCCAAGCCATAGGCTCAACTCAGGCGGAATACTGAATTTCCCACACTGCGTAGCGAGCCCATACTCACAACCCCGGCACGAGATTGACTCTGTCTTGAGAGGTTAATAATGGGAATCACGCTGTCACGCATAAAGGGAAATAACAATAAAATATTAAAGCACTAACGCTTTCCAGACAAGTTGCGATACCTACTACAATAATGGTGCTAGTAAACGGCGCAGGGACCCACTACCCTTTCAGCATTATGCCTGAAGACAAGGAGCGGGTCCTACCAATAATGCAGCACCCGTGACAGGTATATAAACCTCTCTTGAAAAGGTATAAGGGATCTTTTCCCATTCTCTGAACCTTACACTCTCTTACTTGCATAGTTCTCTCTGATTGTCTTTCTAAGTCTCTAAGTATTCTGAAATACTGACTTGAGCGTCGGAGAACGATTGCAGGTACCACCCCCAATCGGGTCAAGGCAACGTAGATCCCGTCAGGCGGACTGTGACACCGCCTCGCAGTACATTACACTCCGCCTCAACATACGAAGACTCTTTGTATTTACATTTATACATACATTGCTTTGTATCAAAACACACTTATATGTATATTTTGAGTTGTTCTACAAGCACACTTCTACACCCCCTGTAAAGAACAGTTCATTGGCACGCCCGGTGGGACCTGTAAACTAGGTAATCCCACAATCTTGATCAATCTTCATCATCAATGGAGAGACAAGGACCAGAGATGCAGAACGAGGATTCTCCTCCACGCAATCCCAGACGTCTTAACTTCGATGATGGTGCTCCGAAAAAAGCAACGCAAGCTGATTCTCTAGATCCGAGAGATGACATGATTCGAATCTTGAGAGAAGAACTTGCAGAACTTCGTCGTGAAAAAGCAAACCCAGTGCATGAGAAAGCTGGTCCCGCAAGACAACCACATCATGAATCACACGTGCAGGAGGAATCAAGTACTCCTCACTACTCTCGTATTCCTACATACATGGAGGAGCAACGAAGCCTCCCACTGGTGAATACTCAGCATCAAGAAGGAAGGAGAGCAGGCTCAAACGCATCCCCCTCAGGATATAAGATGAGCATCCCATTTTCCAAAAGGCTCATGAATGTACATGTACCCAGACACTTGCAAACCATGCAGCCCATTTCTATAGGGAAATATACTGGGGAAACAGATCCCTCTAAGCATTTAGATGCTTATATCTATGAGGCCATGTTTCTAGGAGCTGAGGAGGACATCATGTGCAGAATGTTTCCCAGAACTCTTACAGGTGAAGCTCTTAGTTGGTTCAAGAGCTTACCTTCAGGTTCCATTGATTCGTGGAAGGAGCTGGCCTCAGCTTTTGGAAGCCACTTCGTGATCTCCAGGGATGCACCTAGAACCTCTCATACCTTGGCTCAGATCAAACAAGGCGACAAAGAATCTCTGAAGGATTTCCTTAAGAGATTTTATAAAGAGGCGGCCATGGTCCCTGATCTGACTGAAGCAATCCAGTTGCATATTCTCATAGAAGCTATGCAACCAAAGTCACCTTTCGCTTTGTCTTTGGCAAAGGGACCTCCAACTACGATGGAGGAATTTCGCAGGAAGGCATCTAAGTACGTGGGTATTGAGATGCATCTGGAAGCCACTGCATCTCGCAGCAAACCACTCCCTGCAACTCCATCCCAAGACAAAGGGAAAGATAAATTGTTGAAGAATGACAAATCCAACCAAAGAGACAAAGTAGGGAACCAACCTTTTAAACAGCAAGACAGACGCGTGTTCAATTTTGCTCACTATGCACCACTGAACACAACCTGCGAGCAAATCTTGCGTGAGATAGGATGGACCACCCTCAATGTTTATGGAATTCAACGTCCACCCCCAATCAGGCGCGGTGGAAACCCAAGGAAATATTGTGAATTCCATGAATCAGTTGGCCACACCACGGAAGAATGCAAGCAACTCAAAAATACTATTGAGGTGCTCATTCGAGAAGGTAAACTGAAACATTACCTGTTCAAAGGCAAATCTCATGATGAGCCTGAGAAGTTTGAAAAACGACATCGTGATCGCTCTCCGGATCCTGATAGTACTCGGGAACCAAAGCGTACGGCGGTGTCAGAGAAACAAAAAGGCATTGTTTTGGAGTCCGCCCAACGAGAACCGAGCCCGGAACCTAGGTCGCGAGGTAAAAGGCAGGTGGTGGACATGATTGCTGGAGGCTTTGCAGGAGGCGGACCCTCAAACAACGCCCGGAAAAATCATCATCGTATGATCTTATCTGTGCAGGGCAAGAACAAAGAATATCGCCCATTCAGGGACGGAGTTCAGACTCCGCCTATAACTTTCACAGATGATGATTTTGGGCCAACCATCCCTGAGGGAGATGATGCAGTAGTGATCATTGCGGTGATCGCTAATATGGATGTAAAACGCATCCTAGTTGACCAGGGAAGTTCCTGCGACGTTATTTTTTATGACTGTTTTAAACGCATGGGACTGACTGACGCTGATTTGCAGCCTTACACACAGGACCTCACAGCCTTTAATGGCGCCAAACAGCCTACTAAAGGCTACTTGGACACAAGGATTACCTTCGATGGTGAACCTGGAGCAAGGACTGTGAAATCCAGGGTCCTCGTCATTGATGTTAAATCCCCATACAATGGCATCATTGGGCGGCCTACTCTGAACGCCATGGAAGCCATCGTTTCAACCCCCCACTTGTTAATCAAGTTCATTGATAAAGATAATCAAGTCTCATCCGTCAGGGGTGACCAGGAGATGGCTCGTTACTGTTACAATTTAAGTCTTAACATGGTGAAGCTTGAAACCATGTCTAAGAAAAGGAAATTGAATGAAGGAAACAGTGCGGCGGCATCCGTCAACTTGGTGGATCTTGATCCCAGGGCGGAGTCTTCTATAGACCCACTGAACCCTTTGAAACCAACTCCTGAAGGTGGCTCCAAGTCTATTGTTTTGGGCAGCACCCCGGAGCAAATAACTAACATTAATGACAAGCTGGAGCCTAACATGGAAGCGAGACTGATTGCACTCCTCCATGAATATAAGGAGATTTTTGCCTGGACAGCCGCAGACATGCCTGGTATGGATCCTAACTTCTGTTGCCACCGCCTGGCGGTGTATCCTGAAACTAAGCCAGTGGCACAAAAGAAACGGCGTATGGGTCCTGCTAAGCAAAATGCTGCTTGCGAACAAACCGAAGAACTCCTTAAGGCGGGGTTCATCAGGGAACTCCGTTACTCTTCTTGGCTGTCCAACGTGGTTATGGTGCAGAAAGCCAATGGCAAATGGCGCATGTGCATAGACTACGTTGATTTGAATAAATGTTGTCCCAAAGATCCTTATCCTCTCCCCAACATTGACAGGCTGGTTGACGATTCATCAGGATACAAGTATCTATCCTTCATGGATGCTTACTCCGGATACAACCAAATTCCAATGTGCGAGGATGATCAGGAGAAAACAGCATTTATCAACGACAGAGGGGTCTTTTGCTACAATGTCATGCCATTTGGGCTGAAGAACGCTGGGGCCACCTACCAGCGCATGATCAACAAAGTCTTTGAGGGCATGCACACAAAGCTGGTGGAGGTTTATATTGATGACATTATCGCCAAAACCCCAGAAGGAGGAGACCATGTTGAAGACTTACGCCTCATTTTTCAACGCCTACGGCAATACAACATGAGACTCAACCCACTAAAATGTACATTTGCTGTGCCTGGGGGGAGATTTTTGGGTTTCATGTTAACGCAAAGAGGCATAGAAGCTAATCCTGACAAGTGTCGTGTGATACAAGAGTTGCAGAGCCCCAAAACATTGAAAGAGGTACAATCCCTCAATGGCAAAATCGCTGCTCTAGCACGATTCATGCCAAAAATGGCTCATCGCTCTCTCCCCTTGTACAAGATGCTGAAGAAGGATAAAAAATTCAATTGGGGCCCAGAGCAAGAGGCGGCCTTCCAGAGCTTGAAAAATGTCTTAGCCAGCCCTCCAATCCTGGTAAAACCAAGCCCAGGTGAGCAACTCATCGTTTATTTGTCTGTTTCAGATGAAGCGCTGGCAGTGGCACTGGTCAAAGAAACAGTCGAAGGCCAACGACCGGTATACTTCACTGGTAAAACATTGCATGGTGCAGAGTGCCGCTATCAGAAGATTGAAAAGGCAGCACTTGCAGTTGTTTGGGCCTCACGACGTCTAAGACCATATTTCCATGCACATCCCATCCTGATTCGTACAGACTTACCACTCCGTACTATATTGTTCAAGCCAGACTTGGCAGGAAGGATGATCAAATGGGCCATAGAACTCTCTGAATTCGACATATCCTACGAACCAAGAACTGCTATCAAGGCACAAGTCCTAGCAGATTTCGTAGTTGAATTAACAGGCTCTAGCCCAGATGCAGATCATTCACACTGGACAGTATACGTCGATGGGTCTTCAAACAGCAAAGGATGTGGGGCAGGAATCGTTGTAGAAAGTGATGACGGGGTACATCTTGAAATTTCATTGCACTTTACCTTCACTACGTCTAACAATCAGGCGGAGTACGAAGCCTGTTTAGCCGGACTCAGAGCAGCACAAGATATTGGGGCCAAAACTGTCACCCTATGCAGTGATTCTCAACTAGTCATCTCACAAATTCTTGGTGAGTATCAGGCTAAAGAACCTCTACTGCAACAATATCTAGACTGCGTCAATGAGTTGAAACAGCGCTTCGATGAAGTAACTTTCAAGCATGTACCTCGCGAAGAAAATACGCGTGCTGATATCCTGTCCAGATTAGCCAGCACAAAGAAGGCGGGGTGTACAACCACGGTCGTACAGAGTACTCTGGCCGAGCCAAGTATATCCCTTCCCTCTTCAATTAATATGATTAAAAGCCGCCCCGTTGATGATAACTCCTGGGTAACACCAATAGTTCGTTATCTTGTTAATGGACAATTACCCACGGATGATCTTGAGCGAAAGAAGCTAAGGAGGGAGGCACCCTATTATACGCTCCTAGATGGGCAGCTATACCGCCGAGGAATTTCTGTCCCATACTTAATTTGCATAAATGAAAACGAGGTGCAAGCTGTTTTGGAAGAAGTCCATGAAGGGCAGTGTGGACATCATCCAGGGGCACGAAGTCTAGTGAGAAAAATCCTCAGGGCGGGGTATTGGTGGCCCACTATGAAGCAAGACACTGCCTCATATGTTCAAAAATGCGATCAATGTCAACGATTCGCAAATTTTCACCATACCCCAGCTGAGGAAATGTCATCATCAGTGACACCCTGGCCTTTCTATCAATGGGGTATGGATATTCTAGGTCCATTCCCAACTGCGCCCGGCGGTATCAAATACCTGATAGTTGGTGTTGATTATTTCACCAAATGGATTGAGGCAGAGGCAGTGGTGCACATAACGTCAGCCAGGACTCGAAGATTCGTCTATGAGAATATCATTGCACGTTTCGGAGTCCCCGAACGCATAGTCACTGATAATGGCACCCAGTTCACAGATCGCAAGTTCACTGAACTCTTAGAAAATCTCAGCATCACGCAGATTTTCTCTTCTGTGGAACACCCTCAAACCAATAGACAAGCTGAGGTCGCCAACAGAGAAATCTTGAAGGGCCTCAAAAAACGCCTTGGTGAGGCAAAGGGAGACTGGGCAAATCAGTTATGCCACGTTTTATGGGCATATAGAACCACCCCACACTCCACTACGAATGAATCTCCATATCGGCTGACATATGGAGTCGAGGCGGTCATTCCCATTGAATTAACAGCCCCCTCAGCTCGAGTCCTCTATTTCAATGAGGAAGCCAATCAACAGAACCTCGCACACGAATTGGAGGTTTTGGCGGAGTTGAGAGAGGAAGCCTTTGTGAGAGATCAAGCTGTCAAAGCAAAGGCCGCCAAACGGTATAACGCACGCATGTGTGAACGCCATTTCAAAGAGGGAGATTTGGTCCTGAGAAGGGCCAACATTGGCAACAAATTTGCGCACCAAGGCAAGTTGGCACCAAATTGGGAAGGTCCATACCGAGTCACCGAGGTCTTGGGCAAGGGTACATACCGCCTAGAGAACTTGGATGGCACTCCGGTCAGAAATAAATGGAACATTTTGAATTTACGCATATATTACAGTTAGTTGGGTAATACGGTATGATCTTTTCTTCCTAACTCAAGGATCCTCCTCTGTATGCTTTCCTTGAAAAGGTTTCGAAAAGATATCTCCCAACTCAATCTTTTATGTAATTCCATTCTCAATGAAATGCCTTCCTGCATTTAATCTTCACTCTAACTCTGAATTGATTATCCATGGCAGAATTTATTCCCATGCAGATAAAACGACTCTAAAATTGAAGCACAAACGCATAACTCTTTATTCCATAAAGATCAACCAACATGCAACGCCGCTTCACAAACGGAGTCAACAAAAACTCCTTGGGGGATTGGTGTCTCAGCTATATGCTGCACCATACCGACCCTAAGGTACAGAAAACTCCTTGGGGGGAAAGGATTGGTGTCTCAGCTATATGCTGCACCATACCGACCCTAAGGTACAGAAAACTCCTTGGGGGGAAAGGATTGGTGTCTCAGCTATATGCTGCACCATACCGACCCTAAGGTACAGAAAACTCCTTGGGGGGAAAGGATTGGTGTCTCAGCTATATGCTGCACCATACCGACCCCAAGGTCCTGCAGGCCGCCTATGGAAAGAACTAGTGTCACAGCTATATGCTGCACTAATTCACCCCCAAGGTCCTGCAGGCTTCTTGTGGGAAGAGCTGGTGTCTCAGCTATATGCTGCACCACGCTAACCCCAACCAATTTCTTGCAGGTTGAATTGGTGTCACAGCTGTATGCTGCACCATACCGCCTCGAAGGTTTAACCAATTTCTTGCAGGTTGAATTGGTGTCACAGCTGTATGCTGCACCATACCGCCTCAAAGGTTTAACCAAATTCTTGCAGGATGAATTGGTGTCACAGCTATATGCTGCACCATACCGCCTCGAAGGTTTAACCAATTTCTTGCAGGTTGAATTGGTGTCACAGCTATATGCTGCACCATACCGCCTCGAAGGTTTAACCAATTTCTTGCAGGTTGAATTGGTGTCACAGCTATATGCTGCACCATACCGCCTCGAAGGAGTCGCACTCCAATCAAAATGCAAAAGGATGAACATTCCATCCAAAACTTGACTCTGCTTAACTCCCAACGTTTTACGGAGTACATGAGAAACAAACTCAAGCACTACCCAACAAGTTCAAGTAAGTTCAATACTTGTAAAATTGTGCTTCATTGAAATTCCTAAGGGGCAACTCCGCCTCCTTACGGAATACAACTTCATTGAAATTCCTAAGGGGCAATTCCGCCTCCTTACGGAATACAATTTCATTAAAATTCTTAAGGGGCTACTCCGCCTCCTTACGGAATACTATTTCATTGAAATTCCTAAGGGGCTACTCCGCCTTCTTACGGAATCTATTCATGGAAATTCCTAAGACGCCACGCCGCCTTCTTACGGAATCCATTTCATTGAAATTCCTAAGGGGCAATTCCGCCTCCTTACGGAATACAATTTCATTAAAATTCTTAAGGGGCTACTCCGCCTCCTTACGGAATACTATTTCATTGAAAATCCTAAGGGGCTACTCCGCCTTCTTACGGAATCTATTCATGGAAATTCCTAAGACGCCACGCCGCCTTCTTACGGAATCCATTTCATTTAAATTCCTAAGAGGCCACACCGCCTTCTTACGGAATCCATTTCATTGAAATTCCTAAGAGGCCACTCCGCCTTCTTACGGAATCTATTCCTTGAAAATTCCTAAGAGGCTACTACACCTCACTATCAAAATCATTTCAACGAAATTCCCAAGAGGTTACTACGCTTCATTATTGAAGCTATTTCAGTTAAATTCTTAAAAAGGCTACTCCGCCCCATTACTGAATTCATTTCACTGAAATTCCTAAGAGGCTACTTCGCCTCTTCACTGAATTTTACTTCACCAGAATTATAAAGGGGGTTACCCCGCCTCATTATACTTAGTCATATTTCATTAAGTCCTCAGATAAATATTCCGCCTTCTCAATATCATTATACAAGGCATAAATACGACGGACTTAAACACTACATCTATGAACAAGTATACATTTGCAGGAAATATACTTTATTAATATTGTCAAGGATTAATAAAAGTCCAGAGCCTATCCTGGAACAAGGCAATATTAACAAAATTCAAAAAATAAAGGCTGGCGAAAGGTTTCAGGAGCTGGTCTTTAAGGGTTGGACGGCGTCCCTTCTTGTTGGACAGAGGTGGTTTGACCTTCACCAGGTTTGCTTAAACTTTGAGAGGGAGGCAAGTCCGCCAAAACATATTCGTCATTGGGCGCAGGAGCATGACCCCCTTGAACAGGCACCATCAATTCTCCATTGATGAATTCATAATAAGGATGAATGCCTGTGGTGGTTAGAGCAACACCTGGATTGCGGTAACGGAGTTGACGAACAGCCATGCTGAAAGCATCATCAATCGCTGCCTCAGCCGCATCCAGCGTGGATTGTAAATCCTTGTCAAGCTTTTCATTGACGGCCTCAGAGGTAGCTTTTTCAGCTTGCAACACTTCAACCTGTTTTTCAAGGTTAGTATACGCAGTAGCTGCTTGGTCTAACTCCGTCACCCAGGTATCTTCAGCAGTGGCCTTATCAAGTTCAAGAAAAATCAACCTCTGCTGGAGCTCACTTGCATCCTCGCCCAATTTTTGTTTCTGTTGAATTAAGTCTGAGATCTGTTGTTTTAGCAGATTATTGTCAGCCCTCACCTGGGTCAGGCCATTCACCTCCTCGCCCAGTTTTTTGTTTTGCTCTTTTAAGCCGGAGACCTGCTTCTCCAGCAAAGCGTTATCAGCTCTCACCCGAGCCAGCTCCTCCTCCAACTTCTTGGTGTTAGCATCGGCGGTGTCAAGATGTTTATCCTTCGCCTTGATCACCTCCGACAGCTGCTCATTGTCATGTTCCAAGCTACGAATCTTTTCCACAGACTCGTAGTAAGACGCCTGGAACATGTTGGCCTCGGCAGCAACGTCAGCTATCCGAGGGACAGAGGCCAGGAAACCATCTATCTCTGCAAGGTGCCACCTCGCCGCTGCTGCTCCCTCCGGAATCTCGTCAAAGTCGATGTCGGGGCGGAGGATGTATTCTGGATCACGCCTCTCTGCTTGGCGGGATCCTATATTCGTGAAGTACAGAAAGGGATTCAAGCGAGACCCCGCCTCAGGCAAAGAGACCAACCGCCTGGATGATTCCCCAGGTACATCAATTGGAAAAACGGCTGTCCTTCGGGTGGTCAAGCTCAAAGCGGGATCCTCAGGCGGGCGGACTGGGGAAGCTTGAACTCTCCCTGCCTCGTCCCCCATATCCTGGTTAGAAGCAGCTCGAAATCCCTCCGCTTGTTCCCCCTCGACATCTTCTTCGAGAATGCCTTCAGCTCCGCCCATATCAGCAGAAGTACCCACAACAGGTACTTCCGGAGTCTCCTCCAAATCAATGGCGGCATCAATTGACGTCCCCGCCTCAGCCCTCTTCTTGCCCTTGGTCCTCCTTCTTTGCAAAGGCTGGAGGTCTATTTCCTCTTCTTCTTCTTCAGCAGCTTCTGGTTCTTGGCGTTTTTTAGAACGCCTTTCAACAGTAGCTGCTGAAGATCCTGCACCACCTTCAAAATTTACTATGTTGGTGGAGGCAGGGAAGGGAAGGGTCTTTGTGAGAGCCGCAGTCAAACTCCTCCTGGGCTGCACATTATTCTCCGCGTTCCTTTCCCTGCGGCTCATTTGCATCTGCTTAATACGGTCCATCCCAGGGAACTCCGCGATTTCTCCTGCAAAATAACAAAATAAGGATTCAGTTAGAAAATGCAAGATAGAGGAAATACTCAATCACATTGCAATTGTTCATAATATTACTCAAGTATCCTTGAGCATCCCGCCCAAGCAGCCTTCGGCAAAGAATCAGCTTGTGGACGGAGTTGTACTCTTTCAACATCCGGAGTACTTCCACAGACGCCGCCGATAGAGCACCCTCCTCAACTTCATATGCTTGTTTGGTTAAGAGAAAGTGCTCATGCGTCCATGCCACTGGGAATTTGTCAACACCCTCCTTATTCCGCCAAAAAACAGCTTTGCCCTTCCTGACGGATACCTTCACAAAACTCATCCTGAAGTGAAGTCCGCCTTCCTTGGCGGAGTCAGCAAACGCCTTAAAGTTTAAAATCTTTGGCTCCGCCCGGAGAGTCACAAAACCCATGCCGCCGGTTTTCGTATTTACTCTCCTCATAATGCGGCAGAAGGAGAAAAACAACGCCACTGTAGGCGTAAACCCCAGATGTTCAGCCATCACCTCAAAGCTGCGAACTATTCCCCAACCGTTCGGATGCAGCTGGGAAGGGGCACAATCCAAGAACCTAAGAACACCCATCTGGAATTTATTCAATGGGAAGCGCACCCCTAACTGGGTGAATAGAATATCGTACATATATATGGTACGATTATCCTGAGGACGATGGCAGACCCGTTCATACGTCTTGGGTGAACGGACGATGAACCTATCCTCATACTTCTCGTCTTTCCATACCGGAACAGACAACTCCACTACCCCTCCGCTTGTCGTCGCATGTCGAGAGGAAGCATCCTTGACATCTTCCTCAACCCAACAGTAAGGGTCATTCTCGAGTGTTTTCTCCCAATCCAACCCATGCAATACAACATTTCTGCACTCGGCCATAGTCAGCACTTGTGTATGGGAAACACCTCCTGACACAAATGAATGTACAGCATTACTAAAGTACTCCACGCTGCTATAAAACGTCGAGTCCCTCCCAGTATAAAAAGCATCATCTCCACTCTCAATGTCAGAAAACATGGGACGAACAGAAACCCTAGAACGTGACCCTGCCCTCTTTCCTCTCATTTTCCTTTTTACAAACAAACAATAAGGGGAAACAAAGCTAACCCAAAGGAAATGAAGAAGCAAAGAAGAAGAAGAAGCAAGTACCTTAAGCTTCTGAAAGATAGAAGAACTCCAAACACCAGTGAACTTGCAAAAGAGTAGCAAAAACACTTTCAGCAAACAAATACGAACAGAGAGATGAAGCAAAACATTCCCCTTCTGAGAGTTTACCTATTTATAGGCATGGCTTGGGGGGAAAATAAGCGAATCCTCAGAAATTTCGAAGATGTGTTTGCAGCCGATTAGATGAATCTTATCAACGGTTCTAAAAAACTTATGCGTTTACAACCGTTGGATTTACCACACTGACGGTTCCTTTTTTACTGAAACCAATTGATATATCTAAGGGCAGATATTTCATGGGCCACGTTTTCAAAATCCAAGGCCCACGGTAATAACCTCGAAAACGGTTCTCAATTACCATCACGCGCATTTATGTCCCATCATTAGAATGGCAACCGTTACGAGGGCATACGTGGCAACAGGAGACTGAAGAACAAAAAACGTGGTTTCGAGGCGCATTAATGACAGGCGTGACAAGTGATGACAGCTAATAAATGCACGAAAGCACTTGTCCACAAATCCTGAACTGGCAAATGCCGCCTAAACCCATGCCTACAAAAGCTAAACTTAAGTGTTGTAGCTTATTAAAGTGACTCCGCCAGTCACTATAACAAGCTAGGGGGCATATGATCCGGTCCTAACACCGGCTCCCAAGAGCATGGCTTCAATGCCCTGCCAGATCAGCATTTGGAATAAAGAGAAGTATTTTTCAAATACACTACAAATACAATACGGGGTGCACACCGCCAGGGCAAGTAACGCCGCCAAGGTTCATAACTCCGCCCAGGCACGTTACCCCGCCAAGGAACGTAACTCCGCCCAGGCATGTTACTCCGTCAAGGAATGTAACCTCGCCAAAGTTGTTACTCCGCCAAGCCATAGGCTCAACTCAGGCGGAATACTGAATTTCCCACACTGCGTAGCGAGCCCATACTCACAACCCCGGCACGAGATTGACTCTGTCTTGAGAGGTTAATAATGGGAATCACGCTGTCACGCATAAAGGGAAATAACAATAAAATATTAAAGCACTAACGCTTTCCAGACAAGTTGCGATACCTACTACAATAATGGTGCTAGTAAACGGCGCAGGGACCCACTACCCTTTCAGCATTATGCCTGAAGACAAGGAGCGGGTCCTACCAATAATGCAGCACCCGTGACAGGTATATAAACCTCTCTTGAAAAGGTATAAGGGATCTTTTCCCATTCTCTGAACCTTACACTCTCTTACTTGCATAGTTCTCTCTGATTGTCTTTCTAAGTCTCTAAGTATTCTGAAATACTGACTTGAGCGTCGGAGAACGATTGCAGGTACCACCCCCAATCGGGTCAAGGCAACGTAGATCCCGTCAGGCGGACTGTGACACCGCCTCGCAGTACATTACACTCCGCCTCAACATACGAAGACTCTTTGTATTTACATTTATACATACATTGCTTTGTATCAAAACACACTTATATGTATATTTTGAGTTGTTCTACAAGCACACTTCTACACCCCCTGTAAAGAACAGTTCAATTATACCTTTTTTTTGTTATTAGTAATTTTTATCGACCTCAAGATAATTTTCCTAGTAAGCAAACGGATAAAATTGTAGCAGTAATTTACTTTTAAATATTAATAATATAATATAACATTATAAAATTAATAAACTATGATAAAGTAATGTTATGTTATGGCGTATAAAATAAAATATAACAAAATATAAAATATTTTATATGTTTAAAATTCTATTTTATTATTCTATATCAAAATATACCATATTTATCCATTATTTGATGTCATTTAATTGCTTTGTTAGCTAATATATCTAAAGAAAAATAACGTAATTGAATTGAATTTAATGTGTTCGTGTGGTATTAATTTTGTTCAGCACGTTAATTGTAAAACATGTTTTCTGTATTATAACTATTTATTTTTGTAAAATTATTAATATTGATTTTAATAAGAAAAACTCGTGCTAACTGGTAATAATATATAAAGGATATTGGTGGCTGAAACCCTAACTTCATCTCGACTGTTCCCAACTGTGTTTTCTTTGGTCTTACAGCCAAATCAGGTTTGCCCTTTGAGTCTCCCTGTTCTCAATTCATCATCATTCTTCAATCAAACTACAATTCATATTTCAATTTGTTTCCCTTTTTCTGTTTGGTGATTGATTTTTACTTGCGTGATCTATTTTCTCTGCTTTCTCATTTATTCGATTTTAGCTAATCGAACAGCTTAAGCGCTGTCTGTGTTGTTTTAGATCGCCTCTTACTGTAATTTATCTATGTTGAAGAATACATATTCCGATTTAATTGATTTTCTCATTTCATGTCAAATTCAACTTTTTTTACTGTGCTTAAGCCCTTCATTCTCACGTCTTATTGCCTTCTCAATCCTTGTTAGAATGATTTTATGACCCCGTGCTTCCTTTTAATGTCGAACTCTGACTCTGGAACACTCTCATCTAACGATTGAAATTGTTTGTAATTTAATTGTATGAACCTCATTAACATGTAAGTCAGTTGGATCTGATTGAAAAACTACGCAGACAACATCTTATAATCTCTGTT
Organism: Clitoria ternatea; assembly: GCA_037962975.1. NCBI lineage: Eukaryota > Viridiplantae > Streptophyta > Magnoliopsida > Fabales > Fabaceae > Clitoria > Clitoria ternatea. The sequence goes on along the minus strand of CM075671.1, from coordinate 217,960,951 downwards.
CATTAGGAAGTACTCATATGTATTTGAAACTTTTACACTATGTTAATATCATTTTTAACATTTATGTCCTCCTTTACTTCTGTCTAGCACAGTTACGTTCTCTTTAATATCAATCTTGTGTTTGAGTTATCTATTTATGCTAAAGTAGGTGCATTATTTAGATAAGGGCGGAGAGATTATGGTTTGAGTTTGAGGTTAATTGACATATGTTAATATTTTTCCACCTGTCAGTTTTCCACGATGGGAAGGAAAAAGACAGAGGATACGGGCCCATCTGTAAAGGCGAAGGCAAGTAGCAAAGATGCTTCAAAGAAGGAAAAGTTTTCTGTCTCTGCAATACTGGCCAGTATGGATGAAAAGCCTGATAAACCTAAAAAAGTCTCTTCCTCCAATAAGCCCAAGCCAAAAGCTTCCACATACACTGATGGTATTGATCTTCCTCCATCTGATGATGAAGATGATGAAGATCTCTTAGAAGAGGAGCAACAGAAAAATAAGGCATCCAAACGGTCCAGTCAGCAGCAGAGGCCTGATTTGAAACCACTTGAGGTGTCTATTGCAGAGAAAGAGTTGAAAAAACGTGAAAAGAAGGATCTCTTGGCTGCCTATACTGTTCAGCAGGCAAAGAAGGAAGCTCTTAAGGATGATCATGATGCTTTCACTGTGGTCATAGGAAGCCGGGCTTCAGTGCTTGATGGAGAGGATGACGCTGATGCAAATGTCAAAGATATAACGATAGAAAATTTCTGTGTGTCTGCTCGGGGTAAAGAACTTTTAAAGAATGCATCAGTGAAGATTTCTCATGGGAAGAGGTATGGTTTGGTTGGGCCAAATGGAATGGGAAAGTCCACACTGTTGAAGCTTCTTGCTTGGAGGAAGATACCAGTACCTAAGAATATTGATGTCCTTCTGGTTGAGCAGGAGGTTGTTGGTGATGATAAATCAGCACTTGAAGCTGTTGTTTCAGCTAATGACGAACTTGTTAGAATTCGTCAAGAAGTTGCCCATCTGCAGAATTCAACTTCTGAAGGAAGTGTAGACAAAGATAATAATGATGAGGAAGACGATACAGGAGAGAAGCTCGCGGAGCTGTATGAACAACTACAGCTGATGGGGTCTGATGCTGCTGAAGCTCAGGCATCAAAGATTTTAGCTGGTTTGGGTTTTACCAAGAATATGCAGGGTCGTCCTACAAAATCCTTTAGTGGTGGCTGGAGGATGAGAATTTCTTTAGCACGAGCTCTTTTTGTGCAGCCAACTCTATTATTGCTTGATGAACCTACTAATCATCTTGACCTGAGGGCTGTTCTCTGGTTGGAAGAGTATTTGTGCCGATGGAAGAAAACTTTGGTGGTTGTCTCACATGATAGGGATTTCCTCAATACAGTTTGTACTGAGATTATTCATCTTCATGATTTGAAACTTCATTTCTATCGTGGAAATTTTGATGATTTTGAGAGTGGGTATGAACAACGTCGTAAAGAGATGAATAAGAAGTATGAAATTTATGACAAGCAATTGAAAGCAGCTAGAAGGAGTGGAAGCCGAGCACAGCAAGAAAAGGTTAAGGACCGAGCTAAGTTTGCAGCAGCCAAGGAAGCATCTAAAAGCAAAGGCAAGGGAAAGGTTGATGAGGATGATACTCCACCAGAGGTACCTCAGAAATGGAGGGATTACAGTGTGGAGTTCCACTTTCCTGAACCTACTGAGCTCACCCCTCCACTTCTGCAGCTTATTGAAGTGAGCTTCAGCTACCCAAACCGAGAGGATTTCAGGCTCTCAGATGTTGATGTTGGTATTGATATGGGGACTCGTGTTGCCATTGTTGGGCCTAATGGTGCTGGGAAATCTACATTGCTGAATCTTCTAGCTGGTGATTTGGTTCCTAGTGAGGGTGAAGTGCGAAGGAGTCAGAAGTTGAGGATAGGAAGATATTCCCAACACTTTGTGGACCTTCTGACAATGGATGAAACGCCGGTTCAGTATCTTCTCCGTCTGCATCCAGATCAGGAGGGACTTAGCAAGCAGGAGGCTGTCCGTGCAAAACTTGGTAAGTTCGGGCTACCTAGTCATAATCATCTTACACCTATTGTCAAACTATCAGGAGGGCAGAAAGCTAGGGTGGTTTTCACATCAATATCAATGTCAAAACCCCACATATTGTTGTTAGATGAACCCACCAATCATCTGGATATGCAAAGTATAGATGCATTGGCTGATGCACTGGATGAATTCACTGGTGGAGTTGTTCTTGTTAGTCATGATTCAAGATTGATATCACGTGTATGTGAGGATGAAGAAAGGAGTCAAATCTGGGTTGTTGAGGATGGTACTGTCAAAACTTTCCCGGGAACATTTGAGGATTACAAGGAGGACTTGCTGAGAGAGATTAAAGCAGAAGTTGATGATTGAGCTGCCTTTCCTGGAAACAATTTAGTTATGGTGACAATTTCCCCACATACATCTACACACTTTCTTGCCTTTTGTATTGTGCTGATAAAGATGGCTTGCATGCCTGGATTTTGTCTACCCCTTCTCCGTGTTTTCTCATCTTCTATTCTGCAACTGAGTGTGTTGAGACCTGCGGGAAATGCTATTTTAATACTTCTGTTGAGACATGCGGTTTCTGTTGTTCCAAAGTTCACATGAGTTCGGAATAGATCGGAACCTGTAGTTTAATCTACTACTATGACTAAATAAGCATCCGAATTGTTCCAAAACTGTTATGGTGTTTGTATCCACTGTCTAACAGTTCAGCTCCTAATTATATCCATTGATTCAAATTCTGATGTGAAAGATCAAAACCCCGAGACAATCACTTACACGAAATTAGTTATATTGGGAACATATTTATACTTTATAGTCTTCTCAACTTTTAAGAAATTTTTTCCTAATATGCGAGTGTTCATTCTGGTGATTCTATCGTGAAACTCATAATATCTAGCAAATATAATTACTAAAATTTTCTCACCAAGATGCCACAGTATTTTCTGCTATTTTTTTTAAAAAAATTCTTCTAATTTATCAATTGAATTATTACTCTACCTTCTGTGTTTCTAACTTTCTCATACTTATTTTATATTTTATTTACTTTTTTAAAAAAAGTTATTTTTAAAAACTATATTAATAAACAATAATTTTTAACATAGTACGTGTCTTTGTTAAATTGAAAAACTAAAAAAATATAATGCTATAATATCCATGATAATGAAATTTGGGTTCAAACTCTTACTAGTTTTAAAAAATGTTTAGTTTAATTTAAATTATTTTCTATGATTGGTTAATACTACACTAACTAGTGTTTAGTCTCTTTGTTACAACAATTTGTTAAAGTTTAGAGAAAAAATTGATTTTAAAAATGCTATATCAAAGGATAAAATATGACAGTTGGATTTACGAGTTATGCTTAATAAGAGTCAAAGGTTATGAATAAAAACTATCATATATTTACCCAATAAATATTCATCTAATTGGTTAAGAATTTATTTATATGGTTCAAACTTCACTAATATGAAAATTTTTAGTAAGTAATTTGTAAAGTATAAAGTTTAAGTATTAAAATTGATTAAATTAATTATATCAAAATATGCTTAAAATTGTAATGGATTCTAGCTTAGTTAACATATTTAAGTTGTTAAGTCCCTGAGACTTTATTTGATTTCTATTGGAAAAAAAAATAATGCATAATATCCATCGAAGTTAATGAATAATAATATAGGTTAAATCATTGTTATAATTCTATAGATTTTTACTAAATTTTAAGTTAGACTTATTATTTTATTAACATAATAAAACAATCACTCATTTTTATTAAATTTATCAATAGTTAGGAGTAATCTATATATAATATACAATGGAGGATTTTTTTTAATATATCATATTCTGGTTAAGTTGGACAACACTATCAATGACAAAACTCTTAATAGTCCCTACCAAAATTTAATGGGACTATATTTTTTAAGAATCATACCTTCTCAATGTTAATTTTTGTTAAATATTTTACTCATTGTTTGTGAGGATGATATAAAGTGATAGTTCAATTTAATTAGAGTATTATAACCAAGTATAGGTACTTATTAAGAATGTATGAGATAATGGTTAAAGTTATTACGCATGTAGGTATGATCCTGGTCCAGATAACTTTTTAAAATGTAAATATGAAGAGTACTATACTATATTAACCAAACATATGGCGGTATCATCCCTAAATTAGGTCGATTCACCACGATTAACATTTTTTTTCTCCACCCATTAGTTACCTACTTACCTAACCGTTCACTCATATTTGTGATCGGATTTCTTATTAAACAATCTTGTCTAATTTTGAGCATGGTTAAAAACTGATGGAATGACGATCAAAGTTAAGCATGAATCCAGGTACAAAAATTTTGAGACTTGAGCATATGAAGACAAGTAATATAATTCTCTAACCAAACATGCACGGTTGCTATCCTTAATTTCAACCAATTCATGGATGATTTACCTTTTTTTCTCGCTAATCGCCTGACTTTTACAGCCTAATTAACCTTTTTTTCTCCAATTGCCTATCCTTTACAAACCAATTACCTACCCAGTTCCCTGATTTTTGTAATTGGCTTTATGATAAACCAATCCAGCTGATTTTCTGAACACAGTTAACTGACGGAATTCTCCAATTGCAAACCGAAAAGTATACTCCAGTTAACAGGCCAATCAACAACGGCTAAAAAGATGGTAAATTAAAATTGTAAACCAATGACTCTGTATCCAACATTTCAAGTACAAAATTAGAAACAGGTAAAAAAAAAAAAGTTGCTGAGATGATACAGAAAAGTAAAAGGGTACTCACAATAAATTCCAGGGCAAAAACATTATACCTAGAATTAGCAAACATAAAATTAAAAAAAAAAAAAAACTTATTGAACCTAAACCCTTTACAATCAGTTTTCCCTTTTCCACAAAATTGATATTCACCCAACATATTCAGTTCCGAGCCTGCCTCTATGGTCCAATAACTTGTGTTGGGGATCGCATAGGCCAACCTAGAAGAGGAGGCGATCCTGGAGGGGTTGCACTGCGGCTGGGAGAGAAGAGGCTTAGTTCTACAAATGTTCCAGTTGAAGTAACACCCTTTTCCAATGTCCGAAATGAAATTGATCCACGCTTCGTTGAAGCATCAGAATACCTACCAGGACTAGACCGAGCATTTTCTTCAACATTCTCTTCCAGATGACCCTGGTTAGCAATAAGAGATAGTGTATCATTACGATCACCATTAAGCCTCCTAGCTTCTAAGTCTTGCAGATTTCCCAGTGCTAAACAATCTGCAACTGGACGGTAAACAAGCGTGCACATGCACAGGCCAGCACAACATACTAGTGCAAGAAAAGCCAAGAAAACAAAGGCTTCAAACATAAAATGCTCAGGTCCAGATAAAACAGATAAACCAAGGAAAAGAACCCTTAATGGAAGGAAACAGGAAACTGAGAATAGCAATGTGTAAACCCTCTTCTGCAAGCCCTTGTTAATAACTAATTTCAAAATCCGACTACCGAGCCAAAAAAGGTAGGAAGTCAGGATAATGCCAAAAAGGCCAAGGAGAATAGTGCTAAGTAAAGGGTAAGTACAGAGGGCAGTACCATTCCTCCCGGCCATTGAAGAGGCAACTGCTGCACTTGTAAAATAATGAGGCAACTTTTTACCAGAACCCTTATTCTTGTCTAACTGAGGACCAACCAAAATAACTAAAATCTGCAGAACAACCATCGGAATGCAGTAAAGAAGAATATATCCAGACGTTTTCAGATTCCATTTTCTGCCCATAATTCCGGTCTCCAATTTCTGTAAAGGTGCGCGAAGAAGAAACACAAGTGTGAGGAAGAGGCATGGTTCTGCAAACCCCATATTTGATACAATGTAACACTTGCAGACAGTTTCCTGCCATTTTATGTGAAGGTGTCGCCTTAAGAAAGTTAACCGGATAATCTCTCCAATACTCCACCAGATAGAAAATAGGATGAATGTGATTCTGACAATCCAAGGACCACTAAAATAATTGAGCTGAACAAAACCTTGACTACGGATACGAGAGCGGAAGTAAAATGAGTAAGCAATGCACATCAACCCAAGAAGAACCAAGATGGCTACTAAACAAATTGTCACCACACCGAATGCATCGGCAGCAAATCTCGACAGGGGCATTACCCGATGTACAGATTCCACGCATGCTCTCTGACAGCATGGATGCAAGAAAACCTCTGGTGGTTGTGTCTTCTTTCCAGAACTAGAGAATAATTAACAGAGCTCCCAATATAGTTAAGAGAACATGATGATTGAACCCAATCCAGTTATACATGATCATGCAGGGTAGACTACTTGATAGGATATCAAATCATTTGAGTAGCACCATACCATAAGCTTTAATTACTTATCCAATTCAAGCACCTATAAACAAGAAAGAAAAAGTAATGAGTGACAATGGAAGTTGAAAACACAAATTGAATATGCAAGGGCTAAAATATAAGTTTAGCATTATATGTTATGATCAAGTTTCAGTTTAGTCCCATATGTTTTTTAGGTTACAATTTCATCCTTCACATTTCAAACTTGTCTCAATGCGGTCCCTTCTGTAAAAAACTTTAACAATGTTAACATTATATTATCAACCAGAAGTCAGCATTTCTAGTAATTCTCCTTGCCCACAATGCCATTGACTTGGTTTATCATATAATATAATGTTAAGTGTTAAAGTTATTGACAGAAAAGACTACATCAAGACAAGTTTGAAATGTGAATAACCATCTTGAAACCTACCAAAGATTAAGGATTAAACAGAAATGTGAACAAAACATAAAGGACCAAACATATATTTTAGCCAAATGGAAACTATAGGCTCAGTCTCTAATCACATAGCTTGATTAGTTCCCAAGTCTCAACCAAGTTACACATATCCTTGTGTAATTCAAACAAAGTTTAGTGATAAAGATTTTATTTTCCTTTCCCCTAACCAGGTTCCGGTAACTCAAACCATGTTTGATATTACCTAACAAACAGGCACTTGGGTTATCACAGTTTAGATATTCTAGACAACACAAGGGAGAGTTTTCTGAATCATCAAAAGCGTAATATATGCTAATGAATGTTTGTGTTAATACACAGACAACAAAAAAAGAAAATTAAATTTAACTAGCAAACAATGACATTTGTACAAGGCTAAGCACAACATTCACATGTTAGACAGCTAATCAAGTATATAATGATAATTACAAGAGACAAATTCATATTAATGAATTTAGCCATTTGAATTCATACGAAAAACAGTAAAAACCATGTAAATAGCCAGTCGAGTATATATTGATAAATATAAGAGGCGTATCAATCAATGCATTCGGTCATTTAAATTAATAACCAAAGACAGTGTCGAGTATAAATCATGTCCACCGCCAGTATCAATTGCTCCATCACAAGCCTTCCCATTAAAGGCCAATGACTCATCCTCTATAGAAAATAGACAAAATAGTAATTACAGAAATCAAGGAGGAGCAGTGTGGAAACTTATAACCAGATTTGTTCTCAGCTACATAAATGATAACTTCAAACAATAAAAGGAAGATGCATCCGGGACACTAGTTAACTAAGAGCTCATGTGACAAACACTTCTTACATGATGACCTAAAATATAAATTTAGCTTATGTGATAAACACTTCTTACATGATGACTTAATATATAAATTAGAGTACAAACTTATCGGAATAAGCTAAAAAGAGCTTATTTTGATAAACTACATGAAGAAGCTTACTGAAAAGAGAAACAATTATGCAAATTTGATTGATTAAGAGTTTATGTGATGAACACTTTTTACATGATGGCTTTATTGTATAAATTTGAGTAGAAACTCGTCTGAATAAGCTAAAAAGAACTTATTTTGATAAGTTACACCAAGAAGCTTATTTGAAAAGAGAAACTATATTCACAAGTTCCACCTAAGCACTTCCAAATGCACCAAAAGAGTTCATTGCAATTACAGGCCAAAAAGGAAAATGATCTAGGAAAACCAAACAAGGCCATACGAAATATACGAAGTTGAGCAATTTTAAAGAGTCTTTACTAACGAGAAGTAACATCTGAACAGAGCGATAGAAATGAATGAATAATAGCTAGCAAACAAAACCATGAGAGTTGGTGTGCAGAACAAAAAGCAGCTATTGATAACACACATTAACTAGTGAAGCTAACGGTTGAGAGTTTGAAAGATGAAAGAAAATCTCAAGGTTTCGATGGCTATCTGAAGAAGCAAACATTCATAATCAACATTTAAACCTGCAAAGATGATATCCAGAAGCAAATAGAGGAAGGAGAATAAAATAAGGAGAAATCGGCACATGTAATTGAAGATTGAAAACGGAGGATGCAGTAATGAAGTTAAATAATGAAAAAGGAAAGGAAATGGGGGAGAAATAAAGGGTAAAGCACACCGAGAGAAAGCTTACAGCGCAGAGAATGTTGATCCAGTGAAGGGAACGGAGGAAGCGCGAGGGGGAAGGAGGGGATCGGGGAACCCTAATTGGGGAGAAAGAAAGAAAAGAGAGAATGAAAGAGAAGAAGAATGGCGAGGGGGAGAGAGAAGAAGAAGTTAGAGAAGAGAGAGGGAATTGGTGATGGTGAGTGGGACTTTGTTGGTGACAGGCTGTCTCCAGCTGTGTCCTCCGAACCTTCCGCTTCGTAGATAAAAGGGATTGCTTCGGCTTTGTTCCTACCTACGTGTCATTACTCATTGCACTCTCTTTCTTCACCGCATCCCTTTTTTATTCTCAATTAATTTCCTTCTTACCCCCATTTACTTTTCTTCATTTCAATCAACATGCTCCCTGCCTAAAATACTAATTCTAAATAGTAAAAATAGAAACGATCGTACTATTATTTTTATTTTTAAATTAAAAAGTTGTCATGTTACTTCTTTTTGTTCAGACCCAACTTTTTTCAAATATACAATTTTTTTTATCAAAATCTATCATAATGAATAAATTTAGCATAATTACGTGTCTTTAAATGTCTAATTCTTTTTTTAAAAAAAGTAATAACATTTTAACTCTTAATGAATTAAATTGTAGGTTTATTCCAACAATTTATTCATCGATACAAAAGTTAACACCATTTTAAAGGAAAAAAATCATCCATTTTTTATCAATGGTAAGGGAAGACTCAATGTTATCTTAAGTATAAGTGAGAGAATAAAATTTAAGCTAATATATTGATGGTCAGAAATTAGAAATATTTAATTTCATGTGACTATAAAAAAATTTATGACATCGTGGGTCTGTTTGATAAAATTAAATGATAATTAGTTTAAAGTTTAAATTTGGTAGTTAGATATTGAAAGGTAATCAGTTAATTAATTAAACTAAAATGTATTTAACAAAAATAATAATTAAATGTTAAATGATGTAAAATGTTGTTAGTGGGATAAAAATATAAAAATAAATTAAGTTTAGATTTTTAAGTCTAAATGTTATTTCAGATAACTTTTTTTAAAAAATATTACATACTACTAACATTACTAACATAAGCTCTTTTAGTAAATAGGATTATTTTGTCACAAATTTTTAAATTAATAAAATAAATTAGACAATAATTTAAATCGTTAGACATGAGTTTATTAAACATGGTCTATCTATATATTACAATGTTAACTACTTATCATAATATATTTAAATGTTAAAATTTAATAAGATTTTCAATTTTAAAATTAAATAAAAATAAAAAATTTCTCATATTAATGGATGTATCATAAGAAGATGCTTTTTTATTATGATAATTTAAATAATAATATAAATTATCATATTCTATTTAAATTTCTAAACCTAAAATATAAAAATATGTAATATTTGTAAAATTACAAGCAGTAGAACTCATGCCTTGCACGGTTATATTGTTTTTTAAAATATCTTTTATATTAGAATTTTTCTAATTTATAATTATAATATTTAGATTAAAAATATAAAATATATTCAATTTTATAAATGATAAAAAAATAATTTTATAAAGCAATTGGTATGGTATGATGATATAATTTTTTATAACAAATATATGGTTAAAAATATTTTCTAATAACTATTGTTGAATTAAATATTTTAAAGAAATTTATCCAAAAATATCAAAAGAAGTATTTTAAAAATCTTGATTGGGGATTGTAACACCCCCTTATATACACAAGACATATATCTATTCTTCTTTTTTTTTTAAAGATATACATATTTATCACTTCTTATCTCGTGTATACAAAGACGTATATACAGCTAATTTTCTTTGAATTTTGAAAGTAAAAAGTTTCAAATTATTCATAATGATAAAATGAACTTTCAGAAAATCATAAGTGATCAAAGATTACAGTATCATATCTAAAGAAATAGGTTTATTAAAGTTTAACCTTTACATTGATTTACAATCATCCAACTTAATATTGTATTAAGGTAAATTTAAACTAAAGATTTAATATCTCTACTTCGACTGTAACCAATTATTTCTTTATCTTCAAACCATGTGATTTTGAATCTTATTCTTGTCACATCTCTTCTCCTATCCGATTGAGGATGAGACCAATTTAGCCTCTTGTAATTTTATCATTTCATCTTGAACTACTAGCTATATATCATATAACATATATTTTGGACACAAAATTCAAACAAGAAGGAGTGAGAAACAGAATATAATACTTTACAGATAAGACATAAGCATAAGAGTTTTCACAATCTATAATAATTTCAAACATAATCATATATATAATCAATTATGAATGTAAAGTTTTCATAACATAATAATTATACTTTCATTCACAATCACCCACATAGAATGTCACAATCACATGAATGTCATGCAATATTTTTAATACTACCATCTCATTCATTTTATGCATGTGGGCCCTTAAAGTTTTAATTTGCACTGGGCCAACCAGGAGTTTACACTGTTCCATAATTCTGGATAATAACATAAATGCCTTTGTAGCATATGAACAGCTCAACTGGCGTGGAAACACTTAGAGACTAGTCAGACTGAGAAAGTTTTTATTATGAAAGTACCCGACACTAGGGAGCGACCCCAGGTCACCTGAAGCACCCTTTCACACCCTCTCATCCCAAGGCTCGCAATTAAGCCTCCTCTAATGTATCCTCGGTTTCTATAATCCGTCCCCAGGCAATATCACATCTCATTTCTCTTTAATGATTCATGATGCATGAACTACTCACATATTTAGTTGGTTAAGACTTTTAGAAACTCAATTATTAAATACCATAAAGGTTCACAAAATCATTTCAATAAACTATATATTCTCATAAGTTCTTCTTTGAACTTCTGTTATACAGAAACAAATTTAGTACAGTCTTCAAATTCAGATCTCACCAAAATTGAGTTTCCAAGCCTTAAATATCTCAAAACTTTCTCTTAAAAAACTTCACATATTTACATAATCTTCCAAATTTGAATCTTAACTAGATTGAGTTTAAAAATCTCGACTATAAAATATCCTTTAGTTATTTCATTAGGGAAAACCAATTTAAATTTCTGATTTCTAAAAGAATATATATATATATATATATATATATTTTAAATCATTAATTAAGAATACTTAAAACTATAAAAATTTTCTTTAATTCAAGAATTAATTATCTCAACCTCTGATTTTCATAAAATTCTAAAGATTAAAAATAAAGTTAATGAAAATTATTTTTAAGAAGAAATAAAAGACTAGAATAATGATAAAATACTTTCTCTTAGAATAAAAATTTAAAGAGTAAGGTAAAAAAATTCTTACTGAGTTTTAACTTTCTGTCATGCTTACTATATGTTCAACCTCCATATCACAAGGTCATCAATCATAATAAAATATTATCAATCATAATATCATCAATCATAATTAAATAATGTCAATCACGATTAAATAATATCGATCACAATTAAATATTATCAATAATAATTATAAACAAATCAATTAAATATAATTCAAATTTTAATGGTTATTTAAATTATTAAAATTGATTTTGAGTCCTTATAGTCCATTCCGTGTATAGGTCTATGTAAGTCCACATAATCCAGTCCTTGCATAGGTATAGTTCAGTCCATATGGGTCATAATGGTCCAAGTCCTTGCATAGGTATAGTCCAGTTCGTATAGGTTATAAAAATCCAAGTCCTTGCATAGGTATGTTAGAGTTAGTTAAACCAGATATTTAATTTAAAATTTATTAAAAATTTTAAGTTAAAAAGTTAATATTTAAAATAATAATATTTTCAAATTTAAAAGGAGTAGGGGACTCCTCTCATTATTCTTATGTCTTTTCATATTATACTCTTATCTCACTTCCCCTTACCTCTTGTATACTGATTCGTTATTGTAAATCCGTGCACGCCTCGTCTCTGAGTTCTAAAACATACCAATTTCATTTTAATATAGTTACAAGATGAAAATTAAGATCACTAGTTAAAGCAGAAATGGTAAATTTTGAATAGTGAATAGTGAACAGTGAATAGTAAATAGTAACAGTAAATAGTAAAACTTGAATAGTAATGGTAAATAGTAAATTGTGAATAGTAACAGTAAATAGTAAATCATAAATAGTAACGGTAAATAGTAAATCATAAATAGTAACAGTAAATATTAAAACATGAATAGTAAAGGTAAAAGTAAATAGTAATTTACTATTTGAATAGTAATTTACTATTGAAATAGTAATTTACTATTGAAATAGTATTTTACTATACAGAATAGTAACTTAAAATAATATTATTTCCAGTATAATAATAGATTTCTAAAAATGATATAAAAATAACCCTAAAAAATATAAAAGAGATGTATTCATACCTTAAAATTTTAACAGAACCTTCTTCCAAAAAAAATTATTTCTCTCTCTTACTTCCACCACTATCTCACTAGCACTACTATATTAAGAAAACTTAATATGAAATTGTGAATTCTAAAGAAGAATTCCTTCGGTATTCATAGGAAAAAAATTACTATGCATTCTATTATTTTAATATAAAAGTACTGTGTATTTTTTGAAATTTAAAACCTGGTTACTATGTACCTTTTGAAAATTTTGTACATACACAGTGTTTTGTATAGTAAATGTCGGCAGAATTATTAAGCCAAATAGTAACCTTTCACTCAGTATATTTTAAATATTCAAAATTAATCATTTTTGAAATTTAGCGATATTATATCAGTTCTCACTAATTTTATGATAAGCAATATAAAGTTTAAATTTTAAAAATCTAAAATTTTCTGTTAATAAAAATTTATTAGTATGTTTTTAATTTTTTTACGATTGGTAAAAATCAAGATTTTACTCAAACCGATAATTTTTAGATAAGTCTACTTGAAATGGATTTTAGAAAATTTTCTTATAATTTAACTTTACATTCTTGTAAATATTTTTAATTTTAAGTAACTTTATATGAATTTAAAATTATTTAAAATATATTATTTTATTAAAATATTTCAAAATTTTCAAAAAATTCCAAAAAATCATAAATATTATGTAGATCAAAAAGTTCTAAAGAACCATAGTCTAATTCCTTCAAAATTTTATTTTAAAATTCTAATAAGAGTTAAATCTTAAATATGTAAAAACATAAATATAAGAACATAAAATAAAAATGGTGAATAATAAAGATATTAAAAATTCTTAATATAATTTTCTTACTTAGTGAATACTAATTAAGTCATTTTAAAATTCTCATTCAGAAATATTTTCATTTTTTTTATTATTATTTTAAAAAATAAATAATTAAATATAAATACCAAAATTTCAAAAAAAATGATAATAATAAACTAACTTATAGTATGTATTTCTCAAGAAAGATATATTAATATCTATTTTCTATTTGTGTTAAAAATGGGATGTTACAGGGATCATGTTCATTTTTTGTTAGACGATGCTTATGGGATTGTTTTCCTTAAAATTGTGTAGTTAATTTTTTGGGGGTTATTTATCCCTCATTCTTTCAAAAAGAAAAAATATATAAAATAGTTAATTGTGTCTAAAAATAAACTAATGCTAAAGAAAAATACATTATGGTGTCTTTTAATTTAAATATGAAACAATATAGTAATTTTAAGGTAATAAAATTAGAGAAAAAAATAGAGACCTAAGTTCCACTTAAAATCTTTTCACATCATCATCATCTTTCCACCTTTATCATCACTTTTCCTTTCCAAAGTAAGTAAGCTTTCTTCATTTTCTCTTCACGTTGGGGTTCTCTCTTGTTTTTGGGGTTTCTTAAAAATTAAGGATGATTTTTGTTACATTGTGAAAATTGATCCACTAGACTTCTCCCTAAATGCTTTGTGATGTTTAGGAATGCTTAGAAACCAAGTGGGTATTGTGACATCCCTAATTTTATATAAATGATTAAATATGAAGAATAAATACTAAATAATTATATATGAGTAAATTAATCTCCCAAAATGTTAAAAATAATTAAATTAAGATTTTTGGGGATTATTCATAATTTATTGGGGCTTTATGAGCTAAAATTATACCTGATTAAAATATAGGTGTCAGACCAAGTATCTTCGATTGAGGTACTGTTGGTAAGGGCTGTTAAGAATATTATTGGAAATCTGAATATGTATTCAGAATAATTTTTAGATGAAGTATTGAGCCCGAACGAAGATCCTATTTAATTTAAAACGGAGAAGTTTAAGTGAAGGGTTAAATTAAAACACTAAACACTCCTTACTCTCCTCTTCATTCATGTTGGTTTCCCTTCTAAAGACAAAAGTCTTTTGCTCTCCTTTCTCTTTCACTCTTCATCTCCTACTTTTCTTCTTCTTCCATTCTCCAAAAACCCAAGTGTGGTGTGTCCTTCCTCCTTCATCCATTTTTGTTTGCTTCAAATTTGGAAGAGATGACAATGGTGGTTTAAGGTTTCCCTTTTCCCGCTCAATTTTTGTGCTCTACTCTCCCTCACTTGGAAACCTATCCTTTTCTTCTCTTGAGGTAAGCTCTTTGTTATTCTCAAGAGCATGAACCCTAGGTTTTGGGGTTTTGATGTTTAAATGAGCATTATGTATATGGGTTATTAATAGAAGGCATTTATGATGGAAACCCTTAGGTGGGGTGCTTTTAATATGAGTTTTATAAGGGGATATATGGGTATGTGAAAATGACATTAAAAGATGATGGAAAATGATGAATATTAATGATGGTTGTTGGGTTTTAATGAAACCCTAACTCTTATAAATTGGGGGAAATATGAAATATGGGTAGGAGAATATTTATTGATGTTAGGAGGATGTATTTAATGATGTGGGAATGTAACATTGATGGTGGATGGCCATTAATGAGGTTTGAAAATTTAAAATGGCATAAAACAACAAGTAGATAATTATGAGCACTTGAATCTTGGTAGTTGAATAAAAATTAATTATGTAGTATATGGTATAATGTAGGAAACGACCTCATCGACAAGACGGGACCTTCGAACCACGTTGATTTCTACTTCTCTTAAGGTAGGAGGGGGTAACATCTCTAAATGCTTGATTTCATCCATTAGTGATGTGTGTATATGGTTGTGTTATGCTAAATTGGCTTGGATGAATGATTTAATGATTACTTGATTGAAATGCATTTGGAGTGAATTGTGTTATGTGGCTTATGTTTGTGGGATGATGATTATGTTGTTGAATTGACTCATGATTAATGAGAGTTGTTGTTAATGGTTTGGAACCATGATTGTATTGATTTCAATATTATTGAACATCCCATGATATATGAATTGATGAATTATGATTGCCACTAGCAAGATACGTATATGAAATCCAATGAATATTGGTGATGGTTGAGAATGATGAGTATACGAAGTTCCATTAAGTGTGGTGGTGATTTATGAATGTGGAGTGGTATTTAGGATGCATAATGTGAGAATGCATTTGATTTACATTGCATTGCATTGCATCCATAGCATATCATTCACTGTCTATGTGGAATGTTAGGGGCTCCAATAGGCGGGCCAAGTGGGAGGGCGGCCCAGTGCACGGGTAAAATTATGTGGTTGTTCCCCAGTGATTCTTGGAATCACAAAGCTGCCCTTAGTTTGGTGATGAGGCACCCTATGTGGCGGGTCCAGTGTGTGGGCGGCTCTATAGTGAGCAAGTGACCTCGGTGTCTCGAAGGGGCACGGCTCTCTCAATGTGTGTTCGGGAGGGGCCCATAGCACTTATGGCAAGTGAGGCCATGTTGTTGAATCCGCAAGTCACGGGGTAATTAGTGCTATATATGGGCGATAGCGGTTTGGTATCAGTAAAATGTAATGTTAAACATGCATGATTGGAGATGTAAGTGTACACTTTTACTACTGCAGTAGGGGCATAGTAGCACACCTATACTTGACCCACACTTGATATGATATTGTTTCCCACAGTTGGATCCGCAATTGTTATTGATTCCTTTATGCATATGTATTAGCCATAAGAGCATTTGCATATAGCCGGATATATGCCTAGTTGGTAGCCCGTGGTGGCGATGGATGATCGTTAAATAAAGAGGAAGGACGTTATAGTACTAACATTGAATGTATGATGACCTTTATTGAGAATGCCATGATTTTGATGTGAGTTGTGAATATAATGATTTGGATATGTATAATGTTAGAATGCAATGCGATGATGTGTGTGAATGAAGCTTATAATGCTTCTTGAGAAATATATGTTATGCACATATGTATATGTTTCATCATAATGTATGATTTTGAAACATTTGGTATATGTTACTCACCTCCTAGTTGCCATTTTAAAGTTTTATGTAGGTATGATGAAAATCCCACTCGTTTGGAGGATGAGCTATGATAGAGGTAAATATGGAAAGAAACCGTGAGCCTTGGCCGGCATCCCTTTTGTAAAACATTAAATATATGTATACGTTTATTTTGATTCATGAATATTGGCATGTATTCTTTTGGGGGTCATTTGTGAAAATTGAGCCCTTTATGTTTTGAAGGGCTAATTTTTGGTAGTGACCTTAGTATTGGTTGATGTTAACAAAGATATGATGATCTTGTTGCCATATTGATGAATGGATATTAATTATGAAGTTTCTTAGCCAATTGATGGCATTGAGGTGCATGATGTTTGATGAATTGATTAAATTATGAAGGTTGTATATGAAATTTATGCATAATTGAGGAACCAATAGGGTCAAAATGAGTTTTATGAGATTTGAATGGTATATAATGGTTCCAATGCCTTAGATGCATGAATTGTGACTTGTAGAAATTGGAATGGGCCAATTCCATTGAGAATAGGTCCTTGAGTTGCACAAAAATGTCTAAAAACGAGTGAAACGCATTTATGCACATAACTCTCTCATTTTTGGGAATTTTTGTGTCACAAATAATGTATATAAGTTGGTGTCAAAATTTGGTAGGCATTGGAATTCGTATGAATAAGTTAGGGGGTTAGAAGTCCAAAAATGTGACTTTTTCTACATAAAATGGCCTCTGCACTGTCATGAATCGATTCATAACGGCGTGTGAATCGATTCAAGACACATTGTTTTCACTGTTCCTGAATTTTGGGCACTTTGAATCGATTCAAGCCCCTGCATGAATCGATTCAAAACTCACTGGAATCACTGTTCATGAGGTCCAGGAACGCTTGAATCAATTCATGCGAGCTTGAATCGATTCATGCGAGCTTGAATCGATTCAAAGGGGTCTGTTTTCATTTTTTTGACTCCAGTAGCACTTAAATCGATTCTTGGGATGCTTGAATCGATTCATACCCCTGATTCTTCAATTTTTCATGTGTTTTGTTAATAGACGGATTCCATTTAGCCATGGTTCAATTATATATCCATGTGTGACTTCGTTTACCACTTTTTAACCATCAATTCAAGTCTCTTTAAACCTTTTTTCATTCCATAACTCTCAATTAATTTATGTTTTCCGCTATTCCTTGTTGATGATCCTATGATTGATTGTTCAAGGAAGACTCTTGATTTAATTTATTCACCTTCTCATATCTTCATATATGGGATAGTTTATTTAAAATGATCCAGGGTTACTTATTAAAGAATCATCTCATGTTTTCTTCTATTCTTTAATTATTTTAAAATCGTGAAAAAATTACCCTCATTTTTAGGGCGTCTCAACCTGGTATCAGAGCCTAGCCTCTCCTAGTATGGTATGGTTCAGGGACGAACCAGGTGGAAGCTGGTGGGCATGTGACATCCTGGCATTGTTGAGGGCGGGGAGTGATCGTCGGTGTATGGGCACAGACAAGGAACGGCTCCTGGAAGGCTTCTAGTGGGGAATATGACATCCTGGGCACTGTTAAGGGCTGGGAGTGATCGCTGGTACATAAGTACGAACAAGGAGCGGCTCCTGGCAGGCTTCCAGTGCGAGGGACACATGAATGAACTGAATACATACTAGAATGAGAGAGATCCAAAGACTGTATAGGTATGAGACTATACAATCGAGGATAGCTTAAAGGAATGAATTCATACTACCTATACCAACAAATGTATTAGCCTTTTCGGTGACCCATCATTTAAGGACTCCAAGGTTAAGCGTGCTTTACTTGGAGAAATTTTGGGATGGGTGACCTCCTAGGAAGTTCTCGAGAAGTGTGTGAGTAAGGACAAGAGCACACTAGAAAGGTCTTGTGTTGGTCTGTGGGGAGAGTTGTTCATTCCTGAAAAGCTATATTATGAATGATGATGATAAGTATATGGTTGATATTAAGCCCGGTCAGGCATTTTCTTTCCAATATTTACCTTTAAATTATGAATATATTATGATGATACATATATTGATGATAATTATTAATGATTGATGAATCTTGAGGAAAGAAACATAAGGTTTCTAAATATATTTATGTTGTGTGTCTAGATTGGTCAATGGCGAATAGACGCAACGTCGATGCAGCTGCTATGGCTGAAGCTTTTAATCAGTTTGCCGATATTCTTGAACGGCAACAACAACCCGTTGGTTAACCAAATCATGGTCTTGACTGATTCCTCAAGCGAAAGCCTTCCGAATTTCATGGGGGTTATAAACTGGAAGATGCTTATGTTTGGATTCGTGACTTGGAGCGGATATTTGCTAGCATGGAGTGTACCAAAGCTCAAAGAGTCGAGTACGTAGTATTTATGGCCTGAGATGAAGTTGAGTCTTAGTGGATTCTTACTCGTGGGTGTATGATGGTGGCTGACACTCCTTTGAATTGGGAGAACTTTAAGGTGGATTTTCTAAGGAAATATTTTCTTGAGAGTTATAAGAACAAGAAAGAGCTTGAGTTTATGGAGCTCAAACAAGGAATCATGTCAGTAGAGGAATATGCCTCAAAATTTGAAGAGCTGTGTGTGTTTTACCCTCCTTTTCAACAGGAAGGTACTGAAGCTTTGAAATGCGTTAAGTTTGAGAACAGATTGCGCCAAGAGATTAAGAAGGCTATATGTCATCAAGAGGTTAGGAGTTTTCCTACTCTTGTGAACAAATGTAGAATATTTGAAGAGAATGATGTGGCCCCCAATAGTTATGCAGGGCATGACTACAAGTTGAAGAGCCAATCTTCTAGCTTCATGAAGAAAGACAATTTTAAGAAGAATAGACAATTTGTGCGTGGTTTCTCTTCTTTTAGAGGTGGACGTAGTGGTGGAAGACATGGTACAAATGGTGGCTGAGGTAGTGGCCAAGGACTCTGTTGCTTCCGATGTGGCGAAAACCACTTGACTCGTGAATGTGATCATGAAGAGACGGTAGTGTACTATAGATGCAACCAACTGGGGCACATCCGTCCTGATTGTCCCTTGAATGCCATGAATATGGTGGTGCGTAATGATGGAAACCGTAGAGGTTATGGTGCTTTTAGAGGCCGTTGTCATGGAAACGGTAATGGCGGCCGTGATGGTGGTTGCAATGGTAATGGTAACGGTAATGGTGGCAGCGGTCGTGGTAACGGTAACGGCTGAGGTAATGGCAATGGTGGCCGGAATGGTCACAATTATGGTGCTAACCAACAAACTACTGGAAGAGTATTCACTGTGACAGGTGAAGAAGCTGCACAAGCCAGTGATCTAGTTCAAAGTAAGTGCCAAATACTTGGTAAATATGTTGATATGCTATTTGATTCGGGTGCAACACACTCCTTCATTTTGGAAGATTGTGTGAGGTGATTAAAATGGCCGATAAGCATGATGAAAGGTTCTATCATAGTGTCTACACCGATCAGTACTTGTTTACGGACGGTTACTTGGTGTGATGATATTGAAATGATTCTTGAGGATTGGAGATTTGTTGTATCCCTTATTTTCTTGCCCATGAAGGACTTAGAAGTTATTTTGGGAATGGATTGGTTATCTACCAATAAGGTATTGGTGGATTGTTTGAATCGGAGCATCATTTTTCCTTCTCCGACTATCGAGCGCTTTAATGTGCAAGGTATATCTCAACTCCTTGTTATGCTATGCATAGTGGATAGAGAAAATGCCATTCGATCCCTTGATATCCTGTCATATCTGAATTTCCAGATGTATTTCCTGATGAGGTACTTGGTTTACCTCCTCCACGAGAGGTGGAATTTTCTATTGACCTTGTTCTGGGTGCGGAGCCTGTTTCTCAAGAACCGTATCAGATGTCTTCTATGGAGTTAGCTGAGTTGAAGAGACAAGTTGAAGAGTTGTTAGAATGAGAGTTTATTCGCCCAAGTGTGTCTCCTTGGGTGCGCCTATATTATTAGTGAAAAAGAAGGATAGAAGTATAAGATTATGTGTGGACTATCGACAACTTAACAAGTTGACCATTAAGAACTGATATCCCTTACCTCACATTGATGATCTTTTGGATCAATTGAAGGATGTAGTGGTGTTCTCAAAAATGGATTTGCGTTCTAGATATCACTAAATCCGGGTGAAGACTGACGATATTCCTAAGACTGCTTTCCGAACGCGCTATGGCAACGACAAGTATGTGGTGATGCCTTTTGGTGTGACGAATACACCTACAATTTTCATGGATTACATGAATTGTATCTTTCATGAGTATCTTGACCGATTCATTGTGGTGTTTATTAATGACATTCTTGTCTATTCCAAGAGTCATGAAGAGCATAAGGAGCATCTTCGCCTTGTTTTGAGTATTCTTCTCACGAAAAAGCTGTATGCGAAGCTTTCAAAGTGTGAATTTTGGTTGTTGGAGGTCCAATTTATTGGACATGTTATCTCCAAAGATGGTGTTGTAGTTGATCCATCAAAGATTGAAGTCGTGATGGCTTGGGAAAGACTAACGTCCGTGACCGAAATAAGAAGTTTTCTTGGTCTTGTCGGTTATTACCAGAGATTTATTGAAAGTTTCTCCAGTTTGGCTTTGCCATTGACGAAGCTAACCCGTAAGAATCAACCGTTTGTGTGGAATCTTGATTATGAAAAAAGTTTCCAAGAGTTAAAAATTAGACTCACTTTTATTCCCGTGTTGGCTTTACCCGACTTATTGGATGACTTCATGGTGTATTGTGATGCTTCCAAGCTTAGTCTTGGTTGTGTGTTGATGCAAAGTGAGTGTGTGATAGCCTATGCGTCGAGACAGTTACGACCGCATGAGGTTAATTACCCCACGCATGATCTTGAATTAACGACAATGGTATTTGCTTTGAAGTTGTGGCGACACTACTTGTACGACTCGAAGTTTGTGGTCTTTAGTGATCACAAGAGTCTTAAGTATCTATTTGATTAGAAAGAGCTTAATATGTGCCAACAACGATGGGTAGGGTTTATAAAAGATTATGAGTTTGATTTGAGATACCATCCTGGGAAGGCAAATGTGGTTGCTGATGCCTTGAGTTGAAAATCATTGCATGTTTCCGCAATGATGGTGAAAGAGATAGAGCTAATTGAGAAATTTAGAAACTTGAATATGGGTGTAGAAATATATACCCTAAAAAAAATGTCCCTTGAGATGTTGACGATTGCTAATGTGTTCCTTGAAACCGTGAAACTGTAATAAGGATGAGTATTTTATTGAGATGAGAGAAGCCCAAACTAATGGGAAGAATTCATTTTTGACGGAAGGTCATGATTGTATTTGGCGTGTGAAGGACCGAATTTAAGTCCCATCTGGTGGTGATTTGAGAAGGCTGGTACTTAAAGAAGCTCACAAGAGTGTGTTGAGCATTCATCCTGGTTCTACAAAAATGTATCAAGACTTGAAGAAGAATTTCTGGTGGCCCGGTATGAAGCATGATATGGCGAATTTTGTAGCATCTTGCCTTATTTGTCAAAAGGCTAAGGTTGAGCATAAAAAACCATCTGGTTATTTGAGACCTCTTGATATCCCTGTTTGGAAGTGGGATGACATTGCTATGGATTTTTTTCTGGATTGCCCAGGACACGTGCTGGAAATGATGCAATATGGGTAATTGTTGATAGATTGACGAAGTGTGCTAACTTCTTGCCCATGAACATGAAGAGTCCTTTAGAGAAATTGGCATAATTGTACGTTAAGGAGATCGTTAGGCTACATGGTGTACCTTCAAGTATTGTGTCAGATCGCAACCCGCAGTTCACTTTCCGATTTTGGGGAAGCTTGCATAGAGAACTAGGTTCTAATCTCAAGCTTAGTTCGGCGTATCATCCGTAAATGGATGGATAATCTGAGCGAATAATTCAAAGCCTTGAAGATTTGTTACGGGCTTGTGTATTGGAGCATGGAGGTTGTTGGGAGAGATTTCTGCCATTGATTGAGTTCATGTACAATAATAGTTATTATAGTACTATTGGTATGGCTCCCTATGAAGCTTTATATGGTCAAAAATGTAGAACTCTGTTGTGTTGGCTTGAAACTAGTGAGAACTTGGCTTTAGGGCCGGAGTTGATTGCGGAGACAAATGAACAAATCAAGATGATATAAGAAAAGATGAAAATTGCCCAAGATCGTCAGAAGAGCTATTATGATAAGCGACGGAAGCCACTTAAGTTTCAAGTTGGCGATCATGTGTTTTTGAGAGTATCCCGAGATAAGGGCGTTGGAAGAGCTTTGAAGAGCAAGAAATTAAGTCTGAAGTTCATTGGACCATTTGAAATCTTCGAGAGGATTGGCGAGTTAGCATATAAGATTGCTCTCCCTCCGCATTTATCAAATTTCTATGATGTTTTCCATGTCTCATAGTTGATAAAGTATGTGCATGATCCTATGCATGTGGTAGCCCTTGATAATGTTGAGATCGGGAAGAATTTATCTATTCCTCTGGTGTCTGCTACTATTATGGAGCGTTCTGTCAAGAAATTGCAGAACAAGTTGATTCCTTTGGTGAAGGTATCTTGGAGGCACGGAGATGTGATTACTACCACATGGGAGTGTGAGGACGATATACGGAAGCGACACCCTGAGATATTCTAATCAGGTTGGTAAAATTTCGGGGACGAAATTTCTTTTAAGGTGGGGTGGATTGTAACATCCCTAATTTTATATAAATGATTAAATATGAAGAATAAATACTAAATAATTATAACATCCCTAATTTTAGATGTATTGGATAATCAAGAGATTGACGATTGTCGGAAATGTATGAAATTGAACCTGTGATTTTAGGTTACGAAAGTAAGTAAAATCGCTTGAGGAATTAACAGATTTTCAATACGCTTAATGAACTCGAATAACAACTTGAACGTTGTTCTTTGGTAATCGGGTGCATTAGTAAGGTTCCGAGAAGAGATTACTAATTAATCTAGGAAAATACCCCTTAGAATCAGAACTTCGTAATTGAGAAAGGATTGAATTTGGTTAAGTACGTTACGTCATAATCTCCTAATTCCCAAGAGTCCCTTACAAACTTTGATATCCAAAAGAATTAAGTTTTCTGTCACATTTTTGCTATCATTTGATTTTACTACAATTTTCCATTGTTAAAGAATTGTCTAGATAATTGAACCACTACAAAACTAGTAATTGGGCACAATTCTTATGGGAACGATATTTTTATTATTTTGATAAATTGTATACTTGTGGAATGGCTATCAGTGTTGTTGTGTTTCTTAGAGAGCAAAATGCATGATTGGACTAGGGAAGTAAAACAGAAAGCATAAAAGTGGGTTTCCAAGTGCATAATTCACGATTTAAAGGGCTTGTTGTAACATCCCGAATATTTTAGAAAAATTATGTGTAGCGGAAAATATTAATAAATGTTTTAGAGATTTATTTGATATCTTTATGAATTATTAGGCAATTATAAATAACCTTATTTGGTTGGTTAATTACAAACAGGTTAAATGAGGTGGGATTAGAAGAAGGTAAAAGTTTAATTAAAACTTTTAATGAAAATATAAAAGAAAGGGGGAAAAGATAGTTTTGCCCCTGAGCTTTAAATAATAAAGGTTTCCTTTCTCCTTCCTCATTATTCACGCGAGCCCACTTCTTCTTCTTCTTCTGTTTCTTCTTCTTCGTTTTCTCCTCACGCTACTGAGCTGCATGCTCTGAGGGAAGGCTTCTTCCATGTCAAAACTTCGAATGAACCCTATTTCTGTGACCGTGGTTTCGAGATAAGTCTAATGAACCATTTAAATTGAGTTATCTCTTCCCTTTTCGTTTTCTCCTTTGGACTGAATGGCCATGCATGGCAGAGTAAGGTTCTGTTTTCCACTCCTCTTAGGTGTATGAGCCTGAAAATGGTCTTTAGAGCAGAGGGTGGTATGGCGTTAACGGGTTTTGCATTCTGACCCCGTAGGTAGCAGAACGAACACCGGAGGACTGATTGACGAAGCTGGTGCTGGATTCGGAGGTGGAACCTTAAACCCAGCGCTTAGAGGACGTAATCGGCACCAAAAGCAGATCGTTGAAGCTTGGAATAGAGGTAAGAGGGTGTTCGGGTTGTAATTAATTAGAATAGGTACATATTCTGGGTCCGAGTCACTGAACCGATTATGGACACGATAAGAAATATTGGATGATAGTTGCATGTGTATGTATGTATGAAGGTGAATTGTGTATGGTTTATGATGAGATTTAGTTGTGTTAATAAAAGTTGTGACAGTATGTTGATGAGTTAGCAAGTCAGCTATTCTGTGTGGTAAACGCATGTCAACTTCTGATATTTGTGTGTTTGATTAATAATGCTTTAATTATATTAAGTTGTATTTTATGAATGAGATACCCTATATACTGTTGAGGGCGGGGAGTGATTGCCGGTGCGTTGCACAGTCAAGGAGCGGCTCTTGACAGGCTTCCAGTAAAGGAATTGAATGTTTATGCTATATAATTGATTATGTGTGATGGCATTATATTGTCGGGCTTGACAAGCAGGTTGCCCGTTTGATGAGTATGTGTTGATGATGGCCACTTGTGATATATGAGAAATGTGAATTATAAATGTATGATTGTGTGGTGTGGGACGGTCGGAGGTATGTATAGCCCCTCATTTCCGGCTCCCGTGGTTTTTGTGCCCAGTTGAGCTACCCAGTGGTTAAGCAGGACCCAGTGGTCGAGATGGAGAGTCAAGCAGGACTCGGTGAAGCAAGCAGGGTTCACGGGGTGTCAAGTAGGACCCCCAGCTGAAGGCCGATCCTTTAGTATCTGGATACTAGGCGTCAATTTTATCTGAGAGTCAGTGGTGACAATTGATGAATTTAGTATTGTGATGAGTATGATTTGCTATATTTGCCGGAATTTGATATATTTACCGAGTATGATTTGATATATTTACCGAGTGCAATTTGATATATTTGCCGAGTATGATTTGATATATTTGCCGAGTATGATTTGCTATATTTGCCGAGTGTGAAATGTTATAATTGCTGAGTATGAATTGCTAAATTTGCCGAGTGTGACTTGCAATATGATGATAAAGTAATCGGACAGAGTTATATGCATGTAATTTGTTAATTTCCGTTCTAGATTAATTATGATGCCAAACACTCACCCTTGCTGTGGTTTTTAATTTAGTAACCAGTGACAGGGAAGAGGTCGGAGCCCTGGAGGTGCGCCAAGCGGAGGATTAATGCCAAGAAATCGAGTGATTTTGAAATGAATTGAGTGTAATATATATAATGAGTTTTCCGTATATGTGATGCTACAACATGTTGTGTGTTGAACTAATTTTGAATCGGTATGTTGATTAATCAGATAAGAATTTATGTTGCTATGTGATCGGTATTGATTTTCATGAGTGAATTTGTGTTTGTTGTAGTAAAGTCGATTACCGGACGAATCTTGCCGAGTGGATTCAGTCATGTCCGAGCGAATTCCGGGGGAATTGATCCTGTGCCTATTTCGCTCAAGTGAGTATCCCTCATCCCCTTCCGAGTGAAGATTAGAATGTTCCGAGTGAATATTAGAATGTTTCCGAGTGAAGATTGGAGTGCATCCGAGTGAAGATTAGGATGTTTTCGAGTGAGGTATGGCCGAGAAAACCCTTTTCTGAGTGAAGGTTAAGGGGTTCCCGAGTGGGACATGACCGAGTGGACCCATTTCCGAGTAAAAAACCGATTTGTTAATTTTCCTTGCATGTCTCGTGTTTCACTCAGGTTTGAAATGTAGGATTCGCTCAAGCGAGTCGGAACTCGCCTAAGCGACCTTCTCGGGTTTCGTCTAAGAGAATCAGGGTCTCGCTCAAGCGAGTGACCCCTGTTCATCTTTCTCCTTCCGCTGATTCTAATCAATCCTATTTTATTAATGGATCTATTTCCGATCGGTTATTATTTCGAGTATGCTTAAGAAAAGTAAATATTATTTTATATTAAGACCTAATTAATTTTCATTAAACGTGAAAAATTATTACGAAAAATGATTAGTCAGGTGTAATTGAATGGTAAATTGACACGGGTCGTCACAGTTGGTATCAGAGCGGTTCTTTCTAGAGCCGGGTGCATGGGTCAACCCAGTGATTTGTGTGTCCTATACTGGGTTGTTTTTGCATTCTATTGCATTGTGCTTGTGGTTGTTTGTGCAGCTTGGCATCATTCCCTTGACACTCCAATGGCGTTGTATTTTTATGTGTGAGGTAAATATCCGACTCCCTGGTAGAGCATTGGTTATTAATGGTGATGTGTTTGTTCATTGTAGAATTACATTATGGCTAAAGGAACTAGTTCTGGTGGAGATGACTTCTTCTCAAAGTTTTCCCAATTGATGAGTAGGACCAAATCTGGTCCCACTCTTGATAAATTCCTGAAAAGGAATCCCCCTGCTTATAAAGGAGAGCATGATTACGATAGAGCGTATGTTTGGATAAGGGAAATCGAACAAGCTTTTGAGTATTTCGAGTGCTCGGAGGAGCAGAAGGTACAGTTTGCTACTTATCAGTTGAAGGACGAGGCTAGGATATGGTGGTCGAGGACCAAGGTACAGATGAATGCGGCGAGTGAACCCCTGGTGTAGGCGAATTTCCGAAGAAGGTTTCTTGTCAAGTACTTCCCAGATAATTACAAAATCCGAAAAGAAATAGAGTTTTTGAGATTGGAACAGGGCCAAATGTCAGTGGCCGAGTATACTACTAAGTTTGACGAGTTGTGTGATTTCTATCATCCTTTCTCATTGGAAGGAACCGAGGGTAGCAAGTGTGCTAAGTATGAGGCTGGATTGCGAATTGAACTTCACAGTGTTATTGTGTCGATGAAGATTCGGGATTATCCGACTTTGGTGAACAAGGCCAGGCTGACTGAGGAAGTGCAATTACAGAGGACATTTCAGTCAAAAGATAAGAGGCCATTGAAGACAAGAGGGTTCAGCTTTAAGAAAATGGGCCAGTTCTTTCATGGCGGTAAGTCTTCCGCTACGTCTTCTTCTTCTTCTGGTCGGGGTTCTACTGGCCGTTCGGGTAGTCAGTCAGGTAGCCGTGCGTGCTATAATTGTGGCCAGGAGGGCCATATTGCAAAACACTGTCCAGCCAGTCAGATCATTTGTTTCCAATATGGATAACCGGGACACCTTAGGCTTGATTGCCCACAGAGGCAGCAACAAAGTGGGCATGGTAACCGAGCCAACACTTCTGGGACTCGGGGTGCTAATTTTCCGAGAGGAGGTAGACACGGTGCTGGTCGTGGAGGCCAATACTCGGGGAGGTCAGATGCTCAATCCAGTGGTGCTCAGAATGTTATGGCCGGGCGAGTATTTGCCTTTGATGCCTCGGAGGTTACAAGGACCGACAACTTGGTGCAGGGTAAGTGCCTTATCCATGGCTATCTAGTAAATGTCATTTATGATTCGGGTGCGACCCATTCTTTTATCTCTAAGAGTTATGTATGACGGCTTGGTTTGCCGGTTGTGTTAATGGAGAATGCTCTTAGTGTCTCCACTCCTACTGGCTCCACTTTCCGTGCAACCACTATGTGTGGGGAATTACCGATGCAAGTTGAAGATCGTACCTTCCTGGTGAATCTGATTTGTATGCCATTGAAGAACCTAGATATTATCTTAGGTCTTGATTGGTTAGCTGCTAACCATGTTATGGTGGACTGCTATCGGAAGACCATCTTCTCCCAGGAACTCGACACAAAGAACGTGGTGAGTGATGTCTCCGCCACTTATGTTATTTTATTTACTTCGGAGGGTCGGTATAATCTTATGCCGAGTGATATCCCGGTAGTGTATGAATTCCCTGATGTATTTCCAGAAGAAATTCCGGAGTTGCCTCCCAGTCGGGAGATTGATTTTTCAATTGATTTGATTCCCGAGGCCGAGCCTGTGTCCCGTGCGCCTTATAGGATGTCTTCGGTAGAATTGACTGAAGTGAAGAAACAAGTGAACGATATGCTAGAGAAGGGGTTTATCCGACCGAGTGCTTCACCGTGGGGCGCGCTCTGGTACTATTGGTGAAAAAGAAGGACGGTAGTATGCGGATGTGTATCGATTACCGATAGTTGAATAAGTTGACGGTTAAGAATAAATATCCGTTGCCACGGATCGACAATTTGTTGGATCAGTTGCGAGGCGCTGTAGTGTTTTCTAAGATCGACTTGAGGTTAGGATATCACCAAATAAGAGTGAAGTCGGAAGATATTCCGAAGACGACATTTCGGACTCGGTATGGACACTTCAAGTATGTTATAATGCCCTTTGGATTGACAAATGCTCCTGCTATCTTCATGGACTACATGAATCGGATTTTTCAACCGTACTTGGATCAGTTTGTGGTAGTGTTCATCGATGACATATTGGTGTATTCGAAGTCGGTTGAGGAGCACGCACAATATCTTCAGGTTATTCTGTAGATATTACGTGAGAAAAGGTTGAACGCTAAGTTATCTAAATGTGATTTCTGGGAAGGAAGTGTACACTTCTTGGGGCATGTGATTTCCCGAGAGGGCGTATCGGTTGATCCGTCTAAGATTGAAGCAGTTATGGCTTGGGAAAGGCCTAGGTCGGTAACTGAAATTAGGAGTTTCCTCGGATTAGATGGGTATTATTGTCGCTTCATTAAAGGATTTTCTCGGATAGCGCTTCCTTTGACTCGGTTGACGAGAAAGGAGAGTCCATTTGTATGGTTGGAAAAGTGTGAATTGAGTTTCCAAACTCTTAAACGGTGTCTGACGACTGCCCCTGTACTTGCACTGCCTGATGCGACGAAGGAATTTGTGGTGTATTGCAATGCATCTAAGTTTGGTTTGGGATGTGTGCTGATGCAGGCCGACCGGGTGATCGCCTATGCCTCAAGGAAATTGAGACTGTATGAACAAAATTATCCGACTCATGACCTTGAGCTTGCGGCAGTGGTGTTTGCGTTAAAGATCTGGTGCCATTATTTGTATGGGTCTCGCTTTGTGGTATTTAGTGACCACAAGAGTTTGAAATACTTATTTGACCAGAAGGAACTAAATATGAGACAAAGGAGATGGGTGGAGTACCTAAAGGACTATGATTTTGATTTGAGGTACCATTCGGGTAAAGCAAATGTTGTTGCCGATGCGCTGAGTAGAAAAGTATTACACGCAGCATTCTTGATGGGCAAAGAGCAAGAATTGTTGGAAAGCTTTCGGGATATGAACATTGGGGTTGTTATGACCGCTCCGAATCAAATGACAGTCAGAATGCTGAAGATCTCCAATGAATTTCTAGAATCTTTAGCTGTGGCCCAAAAGGACGATGAAGAGTTGCTGGAACTGCTTGACACTCAAGCAAGAGGAAAAGATATGGAATTAACCCAAGGTAACGATGGAATTTAGAGATTCCGAGACCGAGTGGTGGTGCCTGCAAAAGGTGATTTCAGGCAAACCGTGTTAGCTGAAGCACATAAAAGTTCTTTGAGTATTTATCCTGGTATTACAAAGATGTACCACGATTTGAAGAAGGAATTCTAGTGGTCGGGAATGAAGAAGGCAATAACCGAGTATGTGAAGTCTTGTGTGATATGCCAGAAATGTAAGGTTGAACACCAGAGACCCCCAGGTTTACTTCAACCTCCTGAAATTCCGATTTGGAAGTGGGAGAGTATTACTATGGATTTTGTATTCGGGTTACCTCGTATCGAATCTGGGTGTAATGCAATCTGGGTGATTATGGACCGATTAACCAAGAGTGCTCACTTCTTGGCTATGAACATGAAATGGTCATTGGACCGACTGGCTAGGTTGTACGTTACTGAGATTGTACAATTGCATGGCGTACCTTCGAGTATTATTTCTGATCAGGATCTCAATTTACCTCTAGATTTTAGGGAAGTCTGCAACAAGAATTGGGTACTGAACTAAGACTGAGTTCAGCTTATCATCCGCAGACTGATGGTCAGTCGGAACAGACTATATAGACTCTTGAGGATATGCTTAGAGCATGTGTATTGGAGCAAGGTGGCTCATGGGAAAGATACTTGCCATTGGTGGAGTTTGCGTATAACAACAGCTACCACAGTAGCATCGGTATGGCTCCATATGAAGCTCTATATGGTCGGAGGTGTCGTACACCATTGTGTTGGAATGAAAATGGCGATGCCACTCATTTGGGGCCCGAGTTAATCCAGGAAATGAATGAACAAGTTGCTCTGATCCGAGAGAAAATGAAGGTTGCCCAAGACCGACAGAAGAGTTACTATGACAATCGGCATAGACCACTTGAGTTTCAGGCGGGTGACTGGGTATTTCTGAAGGTTTCACCGACCAAAGGTGTAGGTCAGATATTGAAAAGTCACAAGCTTAATCTGAGATACATCGGATCGTATCAAATATTGGAGAGGATTGGTGATGTTGCTTACCGACTGGATCTTCCCCAGTCATTGACTAATATCCATAATGTGTTTCATGTGTCACAACTCCGAGCGTACATTCCGTGTGACTCCATGATTGTGCCGAGTGATTCTATCGAATTGAAGGAAGACCTGGCGGTGGAAGTTACACCGATCGGTATTGAAGAATACCAGACTAAATGGCTAAGGAACAAGGAAGTGCCATTGGTGAAGGTGAAGTGGCAAAATTTAAATGGGATAACCTACACGTGGGAATTGGAGTCAGACATAAGACGGGTGTACCCCAACCTTTTTCAATAGGTGCATTGATTTCGGGGACGAAATCCCTTTTTAGGGGGGTGGATGTAACATCCCGGATATTTTAGAAAAATTATGTGTAGCGGAAAATATTAATAAATATTTTAGAGATTTATTTGATATCTTTATGAATTATTAGGCAATTATAAATAAACTTATTTGGTTGATTAATTACAAACAGGTTAAATGAGGTAGAATTAGAAGAAGATAAAAGTTTAATTAAAACTTTTAATGAAAATATAAAAGAAAGGGGGAAAGGATAGTTTTGCCCCTGAGCTTTAAATAATAAAGGTTTCCTTTCTACTTCCTCATTATTCACGCGAGCCCACTTCTTCTTCTTCTTCTGTTTCTTCTTCTTCGTTTTCTCCTCACACTGCTGAGCTGCATGCTCTGAGGGAAGGCTTCTTCCGTGTCAAAACTTCGAACGAACCCCATTTTCGTGACGGTGGTTTCGAGGTGAGTCCAATGAACGGTTTAAATTGAGTTATCTCTTCCCTTTTCGTTTTCTCCTTTGGACCGAATGGCCATGCATGGCGGAGTAAGGTTCTGTTTTCCACTCCTCTTGGGTGTGTGAGCCTGAAAATGGTCTTTAGAGCAGAGGGTGGTATGACGTTAACGGGTTTTGCATTCCGACCCCGTAGGTAGCAGAACGAACACCAGAGGATTGATTGACGAAGCTGGTGCTGGATTCGGAGGTGGAACCTTGAACCCAGCGCTTAGAGGATGCAATCGGCACCAAGAGCAGATCATTGAAGCTTGGAATAGAGGTAAGGGGGGTGTTCGGGTTGTAATTAATTAGAATAGGTACATATTCTGGGTCCGAGTCGCTAAACTGATTATGGACACGGTAAGAAATATTGGATGATAGTTGCATGTGTATGTATGTATGAAGGTGAATTGTGTATGGTTTATGATGAGATTTAGTTGTGTTAATAAAAGTTATGACAGTATGTTGATGAGTTAGTAAGTCGGCTATTCTGTGTGGTAAACGCATGTCAACTTCTGATATTTGTGTGTTTGATTAATAATGCTTTAATTATATTAAGTTGTATATTATGAATGACATACCCTGTATACTATTGAGGGCGGGGAGTGATTGCCGGTGCGTTGCACGGTCAAGGA
The DNA here is from genome assembly GCA_037962975.1 of Clitoria ternatea. Lineage (NCBI taxonomy): Eukaryota > Viridiplantae > Streptophyta > Magnoliopsida > Fabales > Fabaceae > Clitoria > Clitoria ternatea. The sequence goes on along the minus strand of CM075671.1, from coordinate 217,928,394 downwards.
GCGGCTCCTGACAGGCTTCCAGTAAAGGAATTGAATGTTTATGCTATATAATTGATTATGTGTGATGGCATTATATTGCCGGGCTTGACAAGCAGGTCGCCCGTTTGATGAGTATGTGTTGATGATGGCCACTTGTTATATATGAGAAATGTGAATTATAAATGTATGATTGTGTGGTGTGGGATGGCCGATAGTATGTATAGCCCCTCATTTCCGGCTCCCGTGGTCTTTGTGCCCAGTTGAGCTACCCAGTGGTCAAGCAGGACCCAGTGGTCGAGGTGGAGATGCAAGCAGGACTCGGTGAACCAAGTAGGGTTCACGGGGTGTCAAGTAGGACCCCCAGCTGAAGGCCGATCCTTTAATATCCGGATACTAGGTGTCAATTTTGTCTGGGAGTCAGTGGTGACAATTGATGAATTTAGTATTGTGATGAGTATGATTTGCTATATTTGCCGAGTGCAATTTGATATATTTGCCGAGTATGATTTGATATATTTGCCGAGTGCAATTTGATATATTTGCCGAGTATGATTTGATATATTTGCCGAGTGCAATTTGATATATTTGCCGAGTATGATTTGATATATTTGCTGAGTGTGAAATGCTATAATTGCTGAGTGTGAATTGCTAAATTTGCCGAGTGTGACTTGCAATATGATGATAAAGTAATCGGACGGATTTATATGCATGTAATTTATTAATTTCCGTTCTAGATTAATTATGATGCCAAACACTCACCCTTGCTGTGGTTTTCAATTTAGTAACCAGTGACAGGGAAGAGGTCGGAGCCCTGGAGGTGCGCCAAGCGAAGGATTGATGCCAAGGAACCGAGTGATTTTGAAATGAATTGAGTGTAATATATATAATGAGTTTTCCGTATATGTGATGCTACAACATGTTGTGTGTTGAACTAATTTCGAATCGGTATGTTGATTAATCGGATATGAATTTATGTTGCTATGTGATCGGTATTGATTTTCATGAGTGAATTTGTGTTTGCTGTAGTAAAGTCGATTACCGGACGAATCTCGCCAAGCAGATTCAGTCTTGTCCGAGCGAAGGCCGGGGAATTGATCTTGTGCCTATTTCGCTCAAGTGAGTATCCCTTGTTCCCTTCCGAGTGAAGATTAGAATGTTTCGAGTGAATATTAGAATGTTTCTGAGTGAAGATTGGAGTGCATCCAAGTGAAGATTAGGATGTTTCCGAGTGAGGTATGGCCGAGAGAACCCTTTTCTGAGTGAAGGTTAAGGGGTTCCCGAGTGGGACATGACCGAGTGGACCCATTTCCGAGTAAAAAACCGATTTGTTAATTTTCCTTGCATGTCTCGTGTTTCATTCAGGTTTGAAATGTAGGATTCGCTCCAGCGAGTCAGAACTCGCCTAAGCGACCTTCTCGGGTTTCGCCTAAGCGAATCAGGGTCTCGCTCAAGCGAGTGACCCCTGTCTTCATCTTTCTCCTTCCGCTGATTCTAATCAATCCCATTTTATTAATGGATCTATTTCCGATCGATTATTATTTCGAGTATGCTTAAGAAAAGTAAATATTATTTTATATTAAGACCTAATTTATTTTCATTAAACGCAAAAAATTATTACGAAAAATGATTAGCCGGGTGTAATTGAATGGTAAATTGACGCGGGTTGTCACACTTGTCATGATCCAAGGTTGTGGTAGCAAACCCACGGCGTGTGGAATGCTCTAAATTGTGAAATATTATATGCAGTTAATCAAGCCTTGTTCCACGACCTTTGGGAAAAACCCATGGCCCGTGGAACCCTCTGACTTGGCCAAAATTTTATACGAATGCAAGCATAGCCCATGAAAAAATTGTGTACAGTTAGGTCTCAATCCACGACCTGTGGGAATTTCCCACAGCTTGTGGATCACATTATTTTGGGCAAAAAATGTTATGCAAAAACTGGCTTATATCAGGTTTGGTTCCACAGCCTGTGGAAATTTCTCACAGTCTGTGGAACACACTGTTTTCACAAAAATAATCTTAGCCAAAATGAGTTTGCTATATGAAAAAGGATCCACTGACTTAGACACTTATTCCATGTATAAAGAAAAAGTGGAAAATGAAATAAAATTTAAATAAAAAATACTTGTTTTGTTTTTTTATATGAAAAACACATATTGAAATTCTAAAGGGGAGAAAAAATACAAAAAGGGTTACCTCCCCATCAATACTAAGTTTTAAGTCTGCAGCTAGACTATACAATCAACCACATCAAGAATCATGAGATTCAAGCAAGTCCAAGACACTTGCTTGCTGAATAGGCTCACCTACCAAATAATGCTTAAGTCTCTGTCCATTAACCTTAAAAACGCCCGATTTTTCACTCCACAACTCAACAGTACCAAAAGGTAATACTTTGGTTACCTAGAAACCATTAGGACCTTAATTTACTTAGAAAAAGCTTTAAGTGGGAGTTAAAAAGAAGAACTGTATCACCTGGAGTGAATGATCTTCTCAGTATATGCTGGTCATGTCATCTCTTTGTCCGGTCCTTGTAAATTTTGGCATTTTCATAGGCATCAAGCCTAAATTCCCCAAGTTCATTTAGCTTTAACATCCATTTTTCACCTGTAGTTTTAAGATCAAAATTAAGTATTTTAATGGCCCAAAATGACTTATATTCTAAGTCAACGGGTAAATGACAAGGCTTTCCATAAACTAGTTTAAAGGCTGTAGTTCCAATAGAGGTTTTGTATGCAGTTTGATACACCCATAAGGACTCATCTAATTAATAGACCAATCCTTATGTGACGTATTAACTACTTTAGAAAGAATAAATTTAATCTCCCTATTAGAAACCCAACTTGTCTACTAGTTTGAGGGTGATAAGTCGTAGCAACTTTATACCTAACTCCATATTTCTTTATAAGGGTTTCAAAAGATTTTTCAATAAAATGTGAACCTCCATCACTAATAACACATCTTAGGACCCCAAACCTTGGTAATATTATCTTTTTGAAAAGTTTAATAACAATTTTGGCATCCGAATGAGGTGAAGCAATGGCTTCCACCAATTTGGATACATAATCAACTACGACTAATATAAACTTATTTCCAAAGGATGATGAGAATGGTCCCATGAAATCAACACCCCAAACATCAAAAAGGTCAACTTCAAGAATATTATTCAAAGGCATTTCATGTCATTTAGTGATATTACCTGAACGTTGACATGAATCACATGTTAGAACATACTTAAGAACATCCTTGAATATGTGAGGCCAATAAAATTCGGCTTAAAGTACCTTGAAACAGTTTTGGAGGTGCTCATGTGACCTCCATAAGATAAAGAATAATAGTGGTCCAAAATTGAATGCACTTCATATTCAAGAACGCATCTCCTTATCAAGCCATCTGCACATCTTTTAAAATAAGTGGTTCATCCCAATAAAAACGCTTCACATCTGCCAAATACTTTTTCCTCTACTGAAAACTAAGATTAGGAGGTAAAATACCATAAACAAGGTAATTAACATAATCAACAAACTAAGGGGCTTGTTAGATACTAAGACTAAGGAGGTGCTCATCTGGAAAAGACTCATTGATAGGAACAATATTGTCTATTTTATTTTTTTAGAAGGCAATCTAGACAAATGGTAAGGAACCAAATTCTCAATACCTTTCTTATCCTTGATTTCTATATCGAATTCTTGTAGAATTAAAATCCACCTAATCAATTTAGGCTTAGCATAGTTCTCTTACAATAGATATTTAATGGCAGAATGATCAATATAAACAATTAACTGAGAACCTACTAGATAGGATCTGAATTTGTCAAAAGCAAAAACAATAGCCAAGAGCTCCTTTTTTGTTGTGGCATAATTTACTTGAGCATTATCTAATGTTTCTACTAGAATAGTAGATAACATGAAGCTTTTTGTCATTCCGCTGTCCAACCATAGCCCCCATAGTATGATCACTCACATCACACATCAACTTAAAAGGGAGTTCCTAATCAGGAGGTTGCATAATGGGTGTAGAGATTAAAGCTTCCTTTATCTTGTAAAATGCTGCTAAACAGAGTAAGTAAAAAACAATTGACACATCCTTACCTAAAAGGTTTGTGAGGGGCTTGGTAGTTTTAGAAAAATCTTTAATAAACCTCCGGTAAAAATTGGAATGCCTAAAAAAACTTCTTATACCCTTCATAATTTTAGGAGGTGACAACCTTTCAATAACCTCAATTTTTACCTTGTCCACCTCAATACCCCTTTCAAACACTAGGTGTCCAAGCACAATACCTTCATTCACCATGAAATGACATTTTTCCCAGTTTAGGACCAAGTTGGTCTCTTCTAACACTGTAAAACTTTACCCAAATTTGTTAAGCAGTTATCAAAAGTAAAACCATAAACTAAGAAATCATCCATAAAGACCTCCATCACATTTTTAATTAAATTAGAAAATATGGCTTGCATACACCTTTGAAAAGTCGCAGGTGCATTACAAAGGTCAAATGACATATGCCTATATGCAAATGTACCATAAGGACAAGTGAAAGTGGTCTTTTCTTGGTCAGAGGGATGAATAGGAATTTGATGAAAACTAGAGTACCCATCTATATAACAAAAATGAGAGTGTTTAGCAAGCCTCTCAAGCATCTGATCAATGAAAGGGAGTGGAAAATGATATTTCTTAGTGGCGCTATTTAACTTTCCATAAGCTATGCACATACGCCAACCAGAAACTATCCTTGTAGAAATTAACTTTTTTATCATTTTCAATCATAGTCATCCTCATTTTCTTAGGTACTACATGAACAAGACTTATCATTTACTACTAGCAATAGGGTATATCTCACCAACATCTAATAACTTAAGAATTTCCTTTTTTACCACCTCTTGCATTTTTTTGGTTAAGCCTCCTTTGTGGTTCCACAGAAGGCTTACTTTCCTCATTCACAATAATCCTATGCATGTAAAATGAAGGGATAATTCCCTTGATATCATCCATGGTATATCCTATTACTTTTCTATACAACCTGATCCGGTCCTAACACCAGCCCCCAAGAGCATGGCTTTAATGCCTTGCCAGATCAGCATTTTGAATAAAGAGAAGTACTCTTCAAATACACTACAAATACTATACGGAGTGCATACCGCCAGGGCAAGTAACGCTGCCAAGGTTCATGACTCCGCCCAGGCACGTTACCCCGCCAAGGAATGTAACTCCGTCCAGGCATGTTACTCCGTCAAGGAATGTAACCTCGCCAAAGTTGTTACTCCGCCAAGCCATAGGCTCAACATTGGCGGAATACCGAATTTCCCCTACTGCGTAGCGAGCCCATACTCACAACCCCGGCACGAGATTGACTCTGTCTTGAGAGGTTAATAATGGGAATCACGCTGTCACGCATAAAGGGAAATAACAATAAAATATTAAAGCACTAACGCTTTCCAGACAAGTTGTGATACCTACTACAATAATGGTGCATGTAAACGGCGCAGGGACCCACTACCTTTTCAGCATTATGCCTGAAGACAAGGAGCGGGTCCTACCAATAATGCAGCACCAGTAACAGGTATATAAACCTCTCTCGAAAAGGTATAAGGGATCTTTTTCCCATTCTCTTAACCTTACACTCTCTTACTTGCAGAATTCTCTCTGATTGTCTTTCTAAGTCTCTAAGTATTCTGAAATACTGACTTAAGCGTCGGAGAACGATTGCAGGTACCACCCCCAATCGGGTCAAGGCAACGTAGATCCCGTCAGGCGGACTGTGACACCGCCCAAGAGTACACTGCACTCCGCCTCAGCATACAAAGACTCTCCGTATTTACATTTATGCGCATATTGCTTTGTATCAAATACACATTTATATGTATATTTTGAGTTGTTCTACAAATACACTTCTACACCCCCTGTAAAGAACAGTTCATTGGCACGCCCAGTGGGACCTGTAAACTAGGTAATCCCACAATCTTTGATCAATCTTCATCATCAATGGAGAGACAAGGACCAGAGATGGGGAGCGAGGATTCTCCTCCACGCAATCCCAGACGTCTTAACTTCGATGATGATGCTCAGAAAAAAGGAACGCAAGCCGATTCTCTAGATCCAAGAGATGACATGATTCGAATGTTGAGAGAAGAACTTGCGGAACTTCGTCGTGAAAAAGCAAACCCAGTGCATGAAAAAGCTGGTCCTGCAAGACAGCCACATCATGAACCACACATGCAGGAGGAATCAAGTACTCCTCACTACTCTCGTATTCCTATATACATGGAGGAGCAACGAAGCCTCCCACTGGTGAATGCTCAGCATCAAGAAGGAAGGAGAGCAGGCTCAAACGCATCCCCCTCAGGGTATAAGATGAGCATCCCATTTTCCAAAAGGCTCATGAATGCACATGTACCCAAACATTTGCAAACTATGCAGCCCATTTCTATAGGGAAATATACTGGGGAAACAGATCCCTCTAAGCATTTAGATGCTTATATCTACGAGGCCATGTTTCTAGGGGCTGAGGAGGATGTCATGTGCAGAATGTTCCCCAGAACCCTTACAGGCGAAGCTCTTAGTTGGTTCAAGAGCTTACCTTCAGGTTCCATTGATTCGTGGGAGGAGCTGGCCTCAGCTTTTGGAAGCCACTTCGTGATCTCCAGGGATGCACCCAGAACCTCTCATACCTTGGCTCAGATCAAACAAGGCGACAAAGAATCTCTGAAGGATTTCCTTAAGAGATTTTACAAGGAAGCAGCCATGGTCCCTGATCTGACTGAGGCAATCCAGTTGCATATTCTCATAGAAGCTATGCAACCAAAGTCACCTTTCGCTTTGTCTTTGGCAAAGGGACCTCCAACCACGATGGAGGAATTTCGCAGGAAGGCGTCTAAGTACGTGGGTATTGAGATGCATCTGGAAGCCACTGCATCTCGCAGTAAACCACTCCCTGCAACTCCACCTCAAGACAAAGGGAAAGATAAATTATTGAAGAATGACAAGTCCCACCAAAGGGACAAAGTAGGGAACCAACCTTTCAAACAGCAGGACAGACGCGTGTTCAATTTTGCTCACTATGCACCACTAAACACAACCTGCGAGCAAATCTTGCGTGAAATAGGATGGACCACCCTCAATGTTTATGGAATTCAACGTCCACCTCCAATCAGGCGCGGTGGAAACCCAAAGAAATATTGTGAATTCCATGAGTCAGTTGGCCACACCACAGAAGAATGTAAGCAACTCAAAAATACCATTGAGGTGCTCATTCGTGAAGGTAAACTGAAACATTACCTGTTCAAAGGCAAATCTCATGATGAGCCTGAGAAGTTTAAAAAGCGACATCGTGATCGTTCTCCGGATCCTGATAGTACTCGGGAACCAAAACGTACGGCGGTGTCAGAGAAACAAAAAGGCATTGTTTTGGAGTCCGCCCAACGAGAACCGAGCCCTGAACCTAGGTCGCGAGGTAAAAGGCAGGTGGTGGACATGATTGCTGGAGGCTTCGCAGGAGGCGGACCCTCAAACACCGCCCGGAAAAATCATCATCGCATGATCTTATCTGTACAGGGCAAGAACAAAGAATATCGCCCATTCAGGGACGGAGTTCAGACTCCGCCTATAACTTTCACAGATGATGATTTTGGCCCAACCATTCCTGAGGGAGATGATGCGGTAGTGATCATTGCGGTGATCGCTAATATGGATGTAAAACGCATCCTAGTTGATCAGGGAAGTTCCTGCGACGTTATTTTTTATGACTATTTTAAACGCATGGGACTGACTGACGCTGATTTGCAGCCTTACACACAGGACCTCACAGCCTTTAATGGCACCAAACAGCCTACTAAAGGCTACTTGGACACAAGGATTACCTTCGATGGTGAACCTGGAGCAAGGACTGTGAAATCCAGGGTCCTTGTCATTGATGTTAAATCCCCATACAATGGCATCATTGGGCGGCCTACTCTGAATGCCATGGAAGCCATCGTTTCAACCCCCCACTTGTTAATCAAGTTCATCGACAAAGATAATCAAGTCTCATCTGTCAGGGGCGACCAGGAGATGGCTCGTTATTGTTACAATTTAAGTCTTAACATGGTGAAGCTTGAGACCATGTCTAAGAAAAGGAAATTGAACGAAGGAAACAGTGCGGCGGCATCCGTCAACTTGGTGGATCTTGATCCCAGGGCGGAGTCTTCTATAGACCCACTGAATCCTTTGAAACCAACTCCCGATGGTGGTTCCAAGTCTATTGTTTTGGGCAGCACCCCGGAGCAAATTACTAACATCAATGACAAGCTGGAGCCTAACATGGAAGCAAGACTGATTGCACTCCTCCATGAGTACAAGGAAATTTTTGCCTGGACAGCCGCAGACATGCCTGGTATGGATCCTAACTTCTGTTACCACCACCTGGCGGTGTATCCTGAAACTAAGCCAGTGGCACAAAAGAAACGGCGTATGGGTCCTGCTAAGCAAAATGCTGCTTGCGAACAAACCGAAGAGCTCCTTAAGGCGGGGTTCATCAGGGAACTCCGTTACTCTTCTTGGCTGTCCAACGTGGTTATGGTGCAGAAAGCCAATGGGAAATGGCGCATGTGCATAGACTACGTTGATTTGAATAAATGTTGTCCCAAAGATCCTTATCCTCTCCCCAACATTGACAGACTGGTTGACGATTCATCAGGATACAAGTATCTATCCTTCATGGATGCTTACTCCGGATACAACCAAATTCCAATGTGCGAGGATGATCAGGAGAAAATAGCATTTATCAACGACAGAGGAGTCTTTTGCTACAATGTCATGCCATTTGGGCTGAAGAACGCTGGGGCCACCTACCAGCGCATGATCAACAAGGTCTTTGAGGGCATGCACACAAAGCTGGTGGAGGTTTATATTGATGATATCATCGCCAAGACTCCAGAGGGAGGAGACCATGTTGAAGACCTACGCCTCATTTTTCAACGCTTGCAGCAATACAACATGAGACTCAACCCACTAAAATGTACATTTGCTGTACCTGGAGGAAGATTTTTGGGTTTCATGTTAACGCAAAGAGGCATAGAAGCTAATCCTGACAAGTGTCGTGTGATACAAGAGTTGCAGAGCCCCAAAACATTGAAGGAGGTACAATCCCTCAATGGCAAAATCGCTGCTCTAGCACGATTCATGCCAAAAATGGCTCATCGCTCTCTCCCCTTATACAAGATGCTGAAGAAGGATAAGAAATTTAATTGGGGCCCAGAGCAAGAGGCGGCCTTCCAGAGCTTGAAAAATGTCTTAGCCAGCCCTCCAATCCTGGTAAAACCAAGCCCAGGTGAGCAACTCATCGTTTATTTGTCTGTTTCAGATGAAGCGCTGGCAGTGGCCCTGGTCAAAGAAACAGTCGAAGGCCAACGACCGGTGTACTTCACTGGTAAAACATTGCATGGTGTAGAGTGTCGTTATCAGAAGATTGAAAAGGCAGCACTTGCAGTCGTTTGGGCCTCACGACGCTTAAGACCATATTTCCATGCACACCCCATCTTGATTCGCACAGACTTGCCACTCTGTACTATATTGTTCAAGCCAGACTTGGCAGGAAGGATGATCAAATGGGCCATAGAACTCTCTGAATTCGACATATCCTACGAACCAAGAACTGCTATCAAGGCACAAGTCCTAGCAGATTTCGTAGTTGAATTAACAGGCTCTAGCCCAGATGCAGATCATTCACACTGGACAGTATACGTCGATGGGTCTTCAAACAGCAAAGGATGTGGGGCAGGAATCGTTATAGAAAGTGATGACGGGGTACATCTTGAAATTTCATTGCACTTTACCTTCACTACGTCTAACAATCAGGCGGAGTATGAAGCCTGCTTAGCCGGACTCAGAGCAGCACAAGATATTGGGGCCAAAACTGTCACCCTATGCAGTGATTCTCAACTAGTCATCTCACAAATTCTTGGTGAGTATCAGGCTAAAGAACCTCTACTGCAACAATATCTGGACTGCGTCAATGAGTTGAAACAGCACTTCGATGAAGTAACTTTCAAGCATGTACCTCGTGAAGAAAATACACATGCTGATATCCTGTCCAGGTTAGCTAGCACAAAGAAGGCGGGGTGCACAACCACGGTTGTACAGAGTACTTTGGCGGAGCCAAGTATATCCCTTCCCTCTTTAATTCATATGATTAAAAGCCGCCCCGTTGATGACAACTCCTGGGTAACACCAATAGTTCGTTATCTTGTTAATGGACAATTACCCACGGATGATCTTGAGCGAAAGAAGCTAAGGAGGGAGGCACCCTATTATACACTCTTGGATGGGCAGCTATACCGCCGAGGAATTTCTGTCCCGTACTTAATTTGCATAAATGAAAACGAGGTGCCAGCTGTTTTGGAAGAAGTCCATGAAGGGCAGTGTGGACATCATCCAGGGGCACGGAGTCTAGTGAGAAAAATCCTCAGGGCGGGGTATTGGTGGCCCACTATGAAGCAAGACACTGCCTCATATGTTCAAAAATGCGATCAATGTCAACGATTCGTGAATTTTCACCATACTCCAGCTGAGGAAATGTCATCATCAATAACGCCCTGGCCTTTCTATCAATGGGGTATGGATATTCTAGGTCCATTCCCAACTGCGCCCGGCGGTATCAAATACTTGATAGTTGGTGTTGATTATTTCACCAAATGGATTGAGGCAGAGGCAGTGGTGCACATAACGTCAGCCAGGACTCGAAGATTCGTTTATGAGAATATCATTGCACGTTTCGGAGTCCCTGAACGCATAGTCACTGATAATGGCACCCAGTTCACAGATCGCAAGTTCACTGAACTCTTAGAAAATCTCAGCATCACGCAGATTTTCTCTTCTGTGGAACACCCTCAAACCAATGGACAAGCAGAGGTCGCCAACAGAGAAATCTTGAAGGGCCTCAAAAAATGCCTTGGTGAGGCAAAGGGAGATTGGGCAAATCAGTTATGCCATGTTTTATGGGCATATAGAACTACCCCACACTCCACCACAAATGAATCTCCGTATCGGCTAACATATGGAGTCGAGGCTGTTATTCCCATAGAATTAACAGCTCCTTCAGCTCGAGTCCTCCATTTCAATGAGGAAGCCAATCAACAGAACCTCGCACACGAATTGGAGGTTTTGGCGGAGTTGAGAGAGGAAGCCTTTGTGAGAGATCAAGCTGTCAAAGCAAAGGCCGCCAAACGGTATAATGCACGCATGTGCGAACGCCGTTTCAAAGAGGGAGATTTGGTCCTGAGAAGGGCCAACATTGGCAACAAATTTGCGCACCAAGGCAAATTGGCACCAAATTGGGAAGGTCCATACCGAGTCATCGAAGTTTTGGGCAAGGGTACATACCGCCTAGAAAACTTGGATGGTACTCCGGTCAGAAATAAATGGAACATTTTGAATTTACGCATATATTACAGTTAGTTGGGTAATACGGTATGATCTTTTCTTCCTAACTCAAGGATCTTCCTCTGTATGCTTTCCTTGAAAAGGTTTCGAAAAGATATATCCCAACTCAATCTTTTATGTAATTCCATTCTCAATGAAATGCCTTCCTGCATTTAATCTTCACTCTAACTTTGAATTGATTATCCATGGCAGAATTTGTTCCCATGCAGATAAAACAACGACTCTAAAATTGAAGCACAAACGCATAACTCTTTATTCCATAAAGATCAACCAACATGCAACGCCGCTTCACAAACGGAGTCAATAAAAACTCCTTGGGGAATTGGTGTCTCAGCTATATGCTGCACCATACCGACTCTAAGGTACAGAAAACTCCTTGGGGGGAAAGGATTGGTGTCTCAGCTATATGCTGCACCATACCGACCCTAAGGTACAGAAAACTCCTTGGGGGGAAAGGATTGGTGTCCCAGCTATATGCTGCACCATACCGACCCTAAGGTACAGAAAACTCCTTGGGGGGAAAGGATTGGTGTCTCAGCTATATGCTGCACCATACCTACCCTAAGGTCCTACAGGCCGCCTATGGAAAGAACTAGTGTCACAGCTATATGCTGCACTAATTCACCCCCAAGGTCCTGCAGGCTTCTTGTGGGAAGAGCTGGTGTCACAGCTATATGCTGCACCACGCTAACCCCAAAATCCAACCAATTTCTTGCAGGATGAATTGGTGTCACAGCTATATGCTGCACCATACCGCCTCGAAGGTTTAACCAAATTCTTGCAAGACGAATTGGTGTCACAGCTATATGCTGTACCATAGCAATCCTCACTTCGATGATTTTCATTCAATCAGGAGTTGCACTCCAATCAAAATACAAAAGGATGAACATTCCATCCAAAACTTGACTCTGCCTAACTCCCAATGTTTTACGGAGTACATGAGCAACAAACTCAAGCACTACCCAACAAGTTCAAGTAAGTTCAACACTTGTAAAATTGTGCTTCATTAAAATTCCTAAGAGGCCACTCCACCTTCTTACGGAATCCAATTCCTTTTAAATTCCTAAGAGGCCACTCCGCCTTCTTACGGAATCCAATTCGTTGAAATTCCTAAGAGGCCACCCCGCCTTCTTACGGAATCCAATTCCTTTTAAATTCCTAAGAGGCCACTCCGCCTTCTTACGGAATCCAATTCCTTTTAAATTCCTAAGAGGCGACTCCGCCTTCTTACGGAATCCAACCTCATTGAAATTCCTAAGAGGCCACTCCGCCTTCTTACGGAATCCAATTCCTTTTAAATTCCTAAGAGGCCACTCCGCCTTCTTACGGAATCCAATTCCTTTTAAATTCCTAAGAGGCGACTCCGCCTTCTTACGGAATCCAACCTCATTGAAATTCCTAAGAGGCCACTCCGCCTTCTTATGGAATCCAATTCCTTTTAAATTCCTAAGAGGCGACTCCACCTTCTTACGGAATCCAACCTCATTGAAATTCCTAAGAGGCCACTCTGCCTTCTTACGGAATCCAATTCCTTTTAAATTCCTAAGAGGCGACTCCGCCTTCTTACGGAATCCAACCTTATTGAAATTCCTAAGAGGCCACTCCGCCTTCTTACGGAATCCAATTCCTTTTAAATTCCTAAGAGGCGACTCCGCCTTCTTACGGAATCCAACCTCATTGAAATTCCTAAGAGGCCATTCCGCCTTCTTACGGAATCCAATTCCTTTTAAATTCCTAAGAGGCCACTCCGCCTTCTTACGGAATCCAATTCCTTTTAAATTCCTAAGAGGCGACTCCGCCTTCTTACGGAATCCAACCTCATTGAAATTCCTAAGAGGCCACTCCGCCTTCTTACGGAATCCAATTCCTTTTAAATTCCTAAGAGGCGACTCCGCCTTCTTACGGAATCCAACCTCATTGAAATTCCTAAGAGGCCACTCCGCCTTCTTACGGAATCCAATTCCTTTTAAATTCCTAAGAGGCGACTCCGCCTTCTTACGGAATCCAACCTCATTGAAATTCCTAAGAGGCCACTCCGCCTTCTTACGGAATCCAATTCCTTTTAAATTCCTAAGAGGCGACTCCGCCTTCTTATGGAATCCAACCTCATTGAAATTCCTAAGAGGCCACTCCGCCTTCTTACGGAATCCAATTCCTTTTAAATTCCTAAGAGGCGACTCTGCCTTCTTACGGAATCCAACCTCATTGAAATTCCTAAGAGGCCACTCCGCCTTCTTACGGAATCCAATTCCTTTTAAATTCCTAAGAGGCTACTACGCCTCACTATTAAAATCATTTCAATGAAATTCCCACGAGGTTACTACGCCTCACTATTGAAATTACTTCAGTTAAATTCTCAAAAAGGCTATTCCGCCTCGTTATACTTAGTCATATTTCATTAAGTCCTCAGATGAATATTCCGCCTTCTCAATATCATTTTACAAGGCATAAATACGACGGACTTAAACACTACTTCTATGAACAAGTATACATTTGCAGAAAATATGCTTCATTAATATTGTCAAGGATTGATAAAAGTCCAGAGCCTATCCTGGAACAAGGCAATATTAACAAAATTCAAAAATTAAAAGCTGGCGAAGGGTTTCAGGAGCTGGTCTTTAAGGGTCGGACGGCATCCCTTCTTGTTGGGCAGAGGTGGCCTGACCTTCACCAGGTTTGCTTAAACTTTGAGAGGGAGGCAAGTCCGCCAGAACATATTCGTCATTGGGCGCAGGAGCATGACCCCCTTGAACAGGCACCATCAATTCTCCATTGATGAACTCATAGTAAGGATGAATGCCTGTAGTGGATAGAGCAACGCCTGGATTGCGATAACGGAGTTGACAAACAGCCATGCTGAAAGCATCATCAATCGCTGCCTCAGCCGCATCCAGCGTGGATTGTAAATCCTTGTCGAGCTTTTCATTGGCGGCCTCAGAGGTAGCTTTTTCAGCTTGCAACACTTCAACCTGTTTTTCAAGGTTAGTGTACGCAGTAGCTGCTTGGTCTAACTCCGCCACCCAGGCATCTTTGGCAGAAGCTTTATCAAGTTCAAGGAAAATCAACTTCTGCTGGAGCTCACTTACATCCTCGCCTAATTTTTGTTTCTGCTGAATTAAGTCTAAAACTTGTTGTTTCAGCAGATTATTGTCAGCCCTCACCTGGGTCAGGCCACTCACCTCCTCGTCCAGTTTTTTGTTTTGCTCTTTTAAGCCGGAGACTTGCTTCTCCAGCAAAGTTTTGTCAGCTCTCACCCGAGCCAGCTCCTCCTCCAGCTTCTTGGTGTTGGCATCGGCGGTGTCAAGGTGTTTGTCCTTGGCCTTGATCACCTTGGACAGCTGCTCATTGTCATGTTCCAAGCTACGAATCTTTTCCACAGACTCGTGGTAAGACGCCTGAAACATGTTGGCCTCGGCAGCAACGTCAGCTATCCGGGGGACAGAGGCCAAGAAACCATCTATCTCTGCAAGGTGCCACCTCGCAGCTGCTGCACCCTCCGGAATCTCGTCAAAGTCGATGTCGGGGCGGAGGATGAATTCTGGATCACGCCTCTCTGATTGGCGGGATCCTATATTTGTGAAGTACAGAAAGGGATTCAAGCGAGACCCCGCCTCAGGAAAAGAAACCAACCGCCTGGATGATTCCCCTGGCACATCAATTGGGAAAACTGCTGTACCTCGAGTGGTCAAGCTCAGGGCGGGATCCTCAGACGGGCGGACTGGGGAAATTTGAATTCTCCCTGTCTCGTCCCCCGTATCTTGGTCAGAAGGGGCTTGGAATCCCTCCGCTTGCTCCCCCTCGACATCTTCTTCAGGGATGCCTTCAACTCCGCCCATAGTAGCAGAAGTACCCACGACAGGTACTTCCGGAGTCTCCTCCAAATCAATAGCAGCATCAATTGATGCTCCTTCCTTAACCCTCTTCTTGCTTTTGGTCCTCCTTCTTTGCAAGGGCTGGGGGTCTATTTCCTCTTCTTCTTCTTCAGCAGCTTCTGGTTCTTGGCGTTTTTTAGAACGCCTTTCAACAGTAGCTGCTGAAGATCCTGCACCACCTTCAAAATTTACTATGTTGGTGGAGGCAGGGAAGGGAAGGGTCTTTGTCAGGGCGGCAGTCAGATTCCTCCTTGGCTGCACATTATTCTCCGCGTTTATTTCCCTGCGGCTCATTTAGATCTGCTTGATACGATCCATCCCAGGGAACTCAGCGATTTCTCCTGCGAAATAACAAGATGAGGATTTGGTTAGAAAATGCAAGATAGAGGAAATACTCAATCACATTGCAATTGTTCATAATATTACTCAAGTATCCTTGAGCATCCCGCCCAAGCAGCCTTCGACAAAGAATCAGCTTGTGGACGGAGTTGTACTCCTTCAACATCCGTAGTACTTCCACAGACGCCGCCGATAGAGCACCCTCTTCAACCTCATACGCTCGTTTGGTTAAGAGAAAGTGCTCATGCGTCCATGCCACTGGAAATCTATCAACACCTTCTTTATTCCGCCAAAAAACAGGTTTGTCCTTCCTGACGGATACCTTCACAAAACTCATCCTGAAGTGAAGTCCGCCTTCTTTGGCGGAGTCAGCAAACGCCTTAAAGTTCAAAATCTTTGGCTCCGCCCGGAGAGTCACAAAACCCATGCCGCCGGTTTTCATATTTACTCTCCTCATAATGCGGCAGAAAGCGAAAAACAACGCCACTGTAGGCGTAAACCCCAAATGTTCAGCCATCACCTCAAAGCTGCGAACTATTCCCCAACCATTAGGATGCAGCTGAGAAGGGGCACAGTCCAAGAACCTAAGCACACCCATCTGGAATTTATTCAATGGGAAGCGCACCCCTAACTGGGTAAATAGAATATCGTACATATATATGGTACGATCATTCTGAGGACGATGGCAAACCCGTTCATACGTCTTGGGTGAACGGACGATGAACCTATCCTCATACCGCTCATCCTTCCAAACCGGAACAGGCAACTCCACTACCCCTCCGCTTGTTGTCGCATGTCGAGAGGAAGCATCCTTGACATCTTCCTCAACCCAATAGTAGGGGTCATTCTCGAGTGTCTTTTTCCAATCCAGTCCATGTAACACAACATTTCGACACTCTGCCATAGTCAGCACTTGTGTATGGGAAACACCTCCTGACACAAATGAATGTACAGCATTACTAAAGTACTCCACGCTGCTATAAAACGTCGAGTCCCTCCCAGTATAAAAAGCCTCATCTCCACTCTCAATGTCAGAAAACATGGGACGAACAGAAACCCTAGAACGCGACTCTGACCTCTTTCCTCTCATCTTCCTTTTTACGAGCACACAATAAGGGAAAACAAAACCAACCCAGTGAAAATGGAGAAGCAAAGAAAAGGAGGAAGCAAGTACCTTAAACTTCTAAAAGATAGAAGAACTCCAAACACCAATAAATTCGCAAGAAAGTAGCAAAAATACTTTCAGCAAACTAATATGAACTGAGAGATGAAGCAAAACATTTCCTTTCTGAGAGTTTACCTATTTATAGGCATGGCTTGGGGGGAAAATAAACGAATCCTCAGAAATTTCGAAGATGTGTTTGCAGCCGTTAGATAAATCTCATCAACGGTTCTAAAATTGAAATATGCGTTTACAACCGTCGGATTTGTCTCAATGACGGTTCCTTTTTTGCTGAAACCGATAGATATATCTAAGGGCAGATATTTCATGGGCCACGTTTTCAAAATCCAAGGCCCACGGTAATAACCTCGAAAACGGTTCTCCATTGCCATCACGCGCATTTATGTCCCATCATTGGAATGGCAACCGTTACGAGGGCATACGTGGCAATAGGAGACTGAAGAATAAAAAACGTGGTTTCGAGGCGCATTAATGACAGGCGTGTCAAATGATGACAGCTAATAAATGCACGAAAGCACTTGTCCACAAAACCTGGACTAGCAAATACCGCCTAAACCCATGCCTACAAAAGCTAAACTTAAGTGTTGTAGCTTATTAAAGTGACTCCGCCAGTCACTATAACAAGCTAGGGGGCATATGATCCGGTCCTAACACCGGCCCCCAAGAGCAAGGCTTTAATGCCTTGCCAGATCAGCATTTTGAATAAAGAGAAGTACTCTTCAAATACACTACAAATACTATACGGAGTGCATACCGCCAGGGCAAGTAACGCCGCCAAGGTTCATGACTCCGCCCAGGCACGTTACCCCGCCAAGGAATGTAACTCCGTCCAGGCATGTTACTCCGTCAAGGAATGTAACCTCGCCAAAGTTGTTACTCTGCCAAGCCATAGGCTCAACATTGGCGGAATACCGAATTTCCCCTACTGCGTAGCGAGCCCATACTCACAACCCCGGCACGAGATTGACTCTGTCTTGAGAGGTTAATAATGGGAATCACGCTGTCACGCATAAAGGGAAATAACAATAAAATATTAAAGCACTAACGTTTTCCAGACAAGTTGTGATACCTACTACAATAATGGTGCATGTAAACGGCGCAGGGACCCACTACCTTTTCAGCATTATGCCTGAAGACAAGGAGCGGGTCCTACCAATAATGCAGCACCAGTAACAGGTATATAAACCTCTCTCGAAAAGGTATAAGGGATCTTTTTCCCATTCTCTTAACCTTACACTCTCTTACTTGCAGAATTCTCTCTGATTGTCTTTCTAAGTCTCTAAGTATTCTGAAATACTGACTTGAGCGTCGGAGAACGATTGCAGGTACCACCCCCAATCGGGTCAAGGCAACGTAGATCCCGTCAGGCGGACTGTGACACCGCCCAAGAGTACACTGCACTCCGCCTCAGCATACAAAGACTCTCCGTATTTACATTTATGCGCATATTGCTTTGTATCAAATACACATTTATATGTATATTTTGAGTTGTTCTACAAATACACTTCTACACCCCCTGTAAAGAACAGTTCACAACCTAAGTTGTTTCAAGAGTTTTTCAGTTTTAATTGGATTTAAATTTGCACACATAATCACAAGATATGTGGAGTTAGGACCAAGAAATTCGTACCTCAAAGTTGGTGGCAAAGGTTTCAATTCAACATTTAGGCTTACCTATTTCTTGCACATGACTTTAGTATCATGCTCCATTGATGCCTCTTGTGATGTTCCTATGCAGTCAATGAGCAAAGCATATTCAAGTGAATCATTAGGAAGGGATTCTTCCTTCCCCACTTGGTCAATAAATTCAACACTATAGCAAACATCATTATGCAAAGGCTGACTCATGGCATCTTTCAAATTAAATTCTACCTTTTGGTCTCCCACTGTAAGAGACAACTTACCATTCTTGACATCAATAATTGTACCTGTAGTTGCCAAAAATAGTCTGCCTAATATGATAAGATCATAGAATCTTCATCCATTTCAAGCATAACAAAATTAGCAGGAATAAAAAATTTACCTACTTTAATAGGAACATCATCAAGAATACCCATAAGGTATTTTACAAATCTATCAGCTAATTGTAAGGACATCCTAGTAGGTTTCAATTCACCTAATCCAAGTTTTTCAAAAATAGGTAGAGGCATCAAACTAACACTAGCTCCTAAATCACACAAAACTCTATCTATCATCATATCACCAATCATGCAAGGGATAGAAAAACTACCTGGATCCTAAAGCTTAGGTGGTAGTTTCTTTAGAATCAATGCACTGCACTCTTTAGTAAGTGTCACAGTACCATCCTCTTCCAATTTTCTCCTGTTGGACAAGACATCCTTCAAAAACTTTGCATATGTAGGCATTTGCTGTAAAGCTTCAGTAAAAGGAATGTTAATATAGAGTTTTTTCAAAACCTCTAAAAGCTTACCAAACTGCATGTCCAACTTAGCCTTAGCTAAGCGTTGAGGATATGGTATAGAAGGTTGATATGGCTTCACTTCATCAAAATTGTCCTTTTTTTTCTATTCCTCTACAGTAGCTGGAATTGAGGGACTCTAAGTTTTTTCTTAGTTTCTACTTCCTTCATAACTAGTGGAGTCTTGAGTTGCTTCTCACTCCTAAGCGTAACAGCCATGGTGTGGTTTGATGACCTGACTTTTGGTTTTCTAATGTCCCTGGAATCCTTGAAGAATTAGAGGCTTGCTAGGCTATCTGAGTCTTCAACATTTTGTTATAGATTATTAGTGAATCTATCTTGGAACCCAAATTTTTTATTGCCTCTGAGAAGTCCTCATTCTATTTAATCTGAGTGGTAACAAAAGTCTCCATCAAGGACTCTAATTTGGATTATGAGGTGCATAAGATCCTTGTGGTGGTCTAAAATTATTCTGATTGCCTTGAAAATGAGGAGGTCTGTTTTGAAATCCAGGTCACCCTCGGTAATTATTTCTAAAATTTCCACCATAATTACCGATTGCATCCACCCGGTGTACTTCTGGCTCTAATCCTTGAGAAACTCTAAGCTAGCATCCTGTAGCTGCATGACCTGAAACACCACACAACTTACAAACAACATTAGTAGCACCTGTACCTAATTTGTCAAATTTAATAGATAGTGCTTTTACTTTAGCTGTAAGTAAAGAAATAGCATCAACAGGATACTTACATAGAGTTTTTGTTGTAAATTCCTTTCTGATGACCATTGGTATGTATTCTGTGTCACTTTCTCTATAAGGTTATAATCTTCCTCTATGTTTTTACTCGTGAAGGCTTCACCAGCTATGGCATCTAAAGTTACCTTTTGATTAAAGGTTAAACCATTATAGAATATGTGGACAGTTAGCCACCGCGCAATCCCATGGTGTGGGTATTCCCTAAGAAATTCCTTGTATCTCTCCCA
The DNA here is from genome assembly GCA_037962975.1 of Clitoria ternatea. Taxonomy (NCBI): domain Eukaryota; kingdom Viridiplantae; phylum Streptophyta; class Magnoliopsida; order Fabales; family Fabaceae; genus Clitoria; species Clitoria ternatea. Next base: position 217,908,200 of record CM075671.1, on the reverse strand, counting down.
AACATCATACAAGGTTTCATCATCTCTCTGAGTGAAGGTGATGATCTGCTTTCTCAATTGATCAGTTTTGCTTCGTGGGTAATATTTATTGAGAAAAGCATGAGACAGTTACTCCCAAGTTGTGATTGACCCTTTAAGAAATGAGTACAACCACGCTCTAACCTTATCCCTCAAAGAAAAAAGGAAAAGTCTTGAACAGATTGCATCATTTGAGACCCCATTAACCTTGAATGTGTCACAGTACTCTAGGAATATTTGTAGATATAATTAGGATCTTCGGAAGGCAATCCACTAAACTAATTTTGTTGAACCATCGAGAGCAAGGATGGCTTCAACTCAAATTCGCTTCAATGATAGGCCGTGTGATGCTAGGTCTTCTTCCCATTGCATTCGGTGCCGCAAAGTCCCTTAAAGCTTTATTATCTTGATGATTCTCCATGTGTTCTTGACTTGTTCTACCAGCTTCTTGTAATTTCTTTTGTTTCCTAATATTCTGAAGTAAGCGTTCTATCTCGGGGTCAAAGTTTGTCCCGAGATTTGTGCTCCTTTGCATAAAGGAACCTGCAAAAATAGTAATAAACAAAAGAACAAATGTAATTTACAGCAAAAAAAGAAATAAATGAAATAAAAATAACAAATAAAATAAAAATAAAAATGCCCAATCTAATCAAATCACAGTTAGCCAATATTGGGGGAACATAATCCCTGGCAATGACACCAAAAAACTTGATAGTCGTTCCGCAAGCGCACGGGGTATTGCGTAATATAAAAGATTGTCGTACCACAAAGATTGTGCCCAAGTACCGGTTTATAGTGATTTAATTATCCAGACAATACTCAATTCAATTAAAGAAAACGTAATATTAAATTAAAAACCAAATGAAAAGTTAAAAGAGAAATCAAACCCTCTTGAACAAAGATCAATTGCTTTCTAGAAAAGCGAATTGAAAAGGAGCTCTTGGGAATTAGTGAATTCATATGTCATGTACCAATTTTAATGAAATCCTTTCTCAATTATAAAGTTCTGTTTCTAAGGTGGGTTTTCCTAAATTATTAGTAGTCTCCTTTTGAATTCTAACTAATGTACTCAATTGCCAAAGAACCGTGTTCAATTTGTAAATTGAATCCATTAAGCTTTATGAAAACCCAATTAGCCCTCAAATGATTTTGCCCACTTTCATAACTCAAAACCTTATGTTCAATTTCATGCATTTCAAATGATATGTCAATCTCTCGATTACCCATATTATTTAAATTCATCTACGCTTATCTCTAAGTCATTAGAAGCATTAGTTACTCATGAAATTGAATAGAAACAAGAACATTCATAACTTAGAAATTCAATTCATTAAAGTTTGATACAAAAAACATACTACCCTTAATCCCAAGAATGGAATTTAGTTCCTCATGAAGGAGGTTTCAATACCACAAAGCATAAATTTGAATCCTAACATTTCAAGAATTCCCCAAAATACAAAGTAAGGGTTCAAAATATTAAAAAAGAAGCTCTCACTAGATCCTCTATGTTTCCTTTAAATTCCCTTCAAAAATCTCTTGAAAGTCTTCTCAAATTCGTGCCAAAAAGGTCTCTCTAGCCGTTGTTGTTCAAAACCCCCAAAACCCTCTTGTTTCCCATTTTTATATGGGCCTAAAATTAGGTATTTTTGGGCTTTCACACTTGATCCACGACCTATGGATCGAGACCTAATGCAAAGGGATCAAAAATTCAAAGCGTGCCATGTACAGGAGGGAATCCACAACCTGTGGGAATGAAACCATGGTCGTGGAATGCAAGTCAGAGGGATCCACGACCTGTGGATTCATTCCATAGCCTGTGGATTGAGCTAGACTTTTATCTCTTCCAAAACATAGAGGTCCATGACCTGTGGAACCTCAAAAGTGCCTTTATTTTGCCTTTTGCAATGCGTTACGATCTAGGAACACTTCCTCCTTTGCTTGCAAGATCTCCCAAGGTGAAAATGAGTCATGACGATGCATTCTTGGCTTGAGTGCCTTCTGTTTATTCTAAATGCTTCTTGAGTGCCTCCATTTTATATGAAAATTAGCCTAAATCATTACAAATCCTGCAAAATAAAAATACCCAAGTAACATATGCAGAAAGGAATTGAAAACCTAAGGAATTAGGTGAAAACTAAGTCTAAACAAACAAAAAACTAAACATAAAATGGTCCTAAAACAATGTAAATGGAGACTTATCATTTGACTCGTGTATTTGCGTAAGATATTTTAATTTTTTCATATTTTTCATGTTTTGCACTGGAAATAAAATAATACTTTAAAATTTATTACAATAAAATACCTTAAAATGTATAATATTTATAAATTTATAATTTTTATTTTAAATGCTAAGTCATATATAAAAATTGTTATTTTTGTAAATAAAAATTTATTTAAATAATATTTTTTATTGAGTCATACGTATTAAATTTCTTTCTAAGCATGTAAATATTTATTTTTATATTTTAAAAAACAATATACATACTTTAAAACATCATTTTACCATAGTTTAATCAAACTCTTTTAGATATAAAATTTATCTTTTTTATAAAATTATAAAATTAATTTAATTATGTTATCACATAATATATTACTGAATTTTACTATAGTACTTTATTATAGATTATATTATTAAACTTAACAATGACAAAATATTTAAACCATATGGTACTTAAACCAACTTTATAAAGAAAGTTTTAATTTTCTTAAACATGTCGATCCACACAATCAACTCTTTAGGATTCCCGTGAAATGTAAGATGCAGTACTTGTCTAGCTTGCAAATTCAGGTGTTTGCAAAAATCATATCATCATAAACCTATGCTCCGCCTATTATTCTTCTTGCAAAATATATGAGAATGTTCCATCCATTTCAAAATCCATAAGCCAAAAAAAAAAAAAAAGGAGTGAAAGAACAAGAAAGAGATAACTAACAAAATAAGTAGAAGTAGATGAATTAATTTACACTGAGGATATGAGAAGAAATCAGAGACAAATTTAATTGTTGAGATTGTTGGGGAATATATATGATTTCCAAGACTATTGAAGCTATCGAGAGAGTACCAAATGCTGACGAAGGTAACCGACTTTCGGTGGACGCGGAGCCAACGAGTCTTTAAGTAAGTGGGCGAACAGCGTAACGAGTCTAAGGTTACAGAAGCGTTCGCCAACTTTGATAGGTAAACGCATTGCAAGCAAATAGAGCAGAGAGCTTACCGTCTCTTTCTATTAGAGTCGCGAGCTTGTTGAGTAAGGCCGTGAAGGGAGAACTTGCTGCTTACTTGCTATATCCCCGCGTTCTTGCACGGCTCGTTCTTCGAGCCCTGCTTCTCCCTTCCCCCTCTCCCCGTTCGTTCTACCGTCCAAAACAAGGCCGTATGGATGTTGTTACTTTATAACACACATAATCAAATCAAGTAGCGAATCAGTAACTTTGCTTTATAATTTTTTTAGCGTATTATTTTTCTCCGCTCTTATTTTTTACACATAACACGATATAGTTATATTCTATTATATTAAAATATATTTCTAAAGTAAAAAATGGTTTAAGCATCTTAAAAACACCTTTTGTAATTAAAAAATAAAATAAAATGTTTTATCACATAAAAATCTACTAAATAAAAAATAAAATTATTTATTTTTAGATCAATTGGTTTAAATATAAGATTCTTTTTTGAGGTTCAAATTATTCATGTATGTATGAATTAGCTAATTGGTAGAGTTAATGTTTATTTTTTTAAAAATAAAATGGAACATTTCTTTTTTAAAAAATAAAATGGAACATTTCAAGATAACATGTGATCATGTGACATGTTGGGTATTGTGTATGCATTATATTTCATGAAATTTTTTATTAAAATGTCACATTTTTGTTTTATATATTGATATGATTGTCATGGTTTGTTACTCAACTTCTACATTAATCTTAAGCCTAACAAAATAATAAAATAAATTAAAGTGTTTTTAGTGTTATTGTTGCTTTAACCTACTACGATGCTACTTGGTTTCTCCCTATTTGTCAGTTTGTTTTTTTACCTTGTTGTAAACCATGTTACATTTTCATTGGCCCTTCACCTTTCTAGATCCGATTTTTTTTCTTCCTAGAATACTTCCTCTCCGTCACACCTCATCATTGCATTTGGGGATCTGGGCTAGCTACCTTCTTTCTCATTTCCCCTTCAAACCCCAAATACACATATGTGATATTACAACATAATTTTTAGTATTTTATTGAATTAAATGGAATGAATGCATTGTATAATTAGTGTAGGAGACTCTTAAATCAATTGAATTGGGTGTTATGGGTTGCATATGCTCGAAAGGAAAATGTTTAAATGAATACGTTGCAAAAAATCACGTGAAAGAAATAAATGAAAATAAATCCTTGAAGCATTTTGAGAGGGTAAAAAAGAATGATGGTGCTGTTGTGTGCTCCATATCCAATGGAATTAAAGGTTCTACCTTGACTTCCTTAAATGACAGGGAGAATAAAAAGGTGGCGAAATCACTACTTGAGTTGGGATCAACTTTGGGACAAGGACAAGCTAAGGTGCCTAGGATATATAGTATCACCAGAGGTGAAAGAGGAGCACATGTTGTTGCTGGATGGCCTTCTTGGCTTACTACTGTTGCTGGGGAAGCCATTTCTGGTTGGATACCTCGTGCACCCGACTCATTTCAGAAGTTGGATAAGGCAAATTCAATCATTTCGCTGCTTACTTTCATTTTTTATGATTCCATACCCAAATTCAATAATTCATTTGCAATTTTTTTCCTTTGTTCAGATGCAATCGAGGCTAGCAACATAGTGCTAGTTAATTTCTTTGATTCCTTTGTTCATAGACTTGGCTTTTTTGTTGCATTATATGAGTGGACACTTGAAGCATCAATAATTCATTCATTTTCAATGGATGCATACAATTATTTATCAGTGAAAATGGAGTATATTATTGTAATCATATTAATTAAATAATATAAAAGGTGTAAAGCAACAATGATTCAATAAAGGATTGACAAAAAAATGAGGATGCACACGAATCATTAAAGTGAAGTATAAAATTAAAACAAAGGATAAACAATAAAGATAAAAATATAACTATATATAAATGATATATATATATATATATATATATATATATAATTATTCCATTCTTTTTCTTCTTTTTTCATTAAAAAATAAATAAAATTTCCCATCATATATTGCAGATTGGACAAGGAACTTACAGCACTGTTTATAGAGCTCGTGATCTTGAAACAAATAAAATTGTTGCATTAAAGAAAGTTCGATTTACTAGTATGGATCCTGAAAGTGTTCGGTTTATGACAAGAGAAATTATTGTGCTTCGTAGGCTTGATCATCCAAATGTCATGAAGCTTGAAGGCATAATAACTTCAAGGGTTTCTAGTAGCTTGTACCTTGTTTTTGAATACATGGAGCATGATCTTGCAGGGCTTGCTAGAATACCCGGCATCAAGTTTACCGAAGCACAGGTACCTGATCCAAACTTCTAATTGCATTTCACAATACAAATGAGAGAACCTTGTGAATCATATTATTTTCAAAATGGACCCTATGAGATCTACAAAGTGCCTATAATTTGTATAACTAATACAAAATGTGATTATTTTGTTTATAAGGAGATCCAACACTTTCTCTTTAAAGGGTTAAATATGTTTGAGTCTTAGGGTAGACTTTAGAGCATTTGTGTTATAGCATTCTTTCTCTCTCAAATAGTGTCTCTAAACTATATGAATTTTTCACCGTGCAATAATTCCTAGTAGTTCTACAATTGAAAAAAGTTGACTACTTGTATTGGATGCTGCATTTAGTTTGTATGTAGGAATTCACTAACTTGTTATATGAAATAGGGAAAGTTCTTTAATAAGAATGAGAAAGGTAATTAGTGTCTTGAAACATGGGTTAACAAATCAGAAATATAAATTTTGGTATAGGAAAGTATAATTGGTCAGTTATTAGCTACATCTCACTCTAAGGTTTCAAGTTCCCCTCATTGATTGACCTTTGGTTATGGTGTAGATCAAGTGTTACATGCAACAACTTCTTCGTGGTCTTGAGCATTGCCACAGTTGTGGTGTTATACATCGTGACATCAAGGGCTCAAATCTTTTACTTGATAATAACGGCAATTTGAAGATTGGTGATTTCGGACTTGCAACTTTGTATCAACCATCTCAAGCGCAACCTTTAACAAGTCGTGTAGTGACCTTATGGTACCGACCACCCGAACTTCTACTTGGAGCTACAAATTATGGGTTTACTGTGGATTTGTGGAGTGTTGGTTGTATTTTTGCAGAGTTGTTTGTTGGGAAGCCTATAATGCCCGGACGAACTGAGGTGATATCATTCTTATACCATTCTACATTTTCTTACACATACATGTGTTACATTGGTTATTATATCTTAGTGAAACAAGCCTCAAATTAGAATATCTTTTCCATGTATTAGGAGTAACACATTTATAGATTGACCAATCTGTCACCACATTCTAATATACAAGTTTTATATATGTAGAGGAAACAAAGTTTACAAGTTAAAAGTTAGGATAGAGTCTTATAAATTTTAAATGAATGAAGTGTTACACTTTTTGATGATCTCATTTGAAATACTTATTTGTAATGCATTTTAAATTAATCATGTTTTCTATGATTAGATGTACACTAAGATTTGGCAATTTATCATTATAGGTAGAACAACTTCATAAAATCTTCAAACTTTGTGGATCTCCTTCTGAAGAATATTGGGAGAAGTCAAAACTACCACGTGTAACCATTTTTAAACCTCAACAACCTTACAAACGTGCTATTTCCCAAACATTTAAGGATTTTCCTTCATATGCACAAAGCCTTTTAGAGGTCCTTCTTGCCATAGAACCAAAAGATCGAGGCACTGCATCTTTAGCGCTTCAACATGAGGTAGTTCTAAATTTTATTCATTAGTGAAGTTCACATAGGGTGCATATGTCATGTGTCTAATAATTATATTCATGATTTCATCAAATATTTCTTTTTTTTCCATTTTTTGTTAACTATTCTTAACATTTGTCTTGTCTAGTTCTTCACAACAAAGCCACTCCCTTGTGATCCGTCAATTTTACCAAAGTATCCGCCAAGTAAGGAGTTTGATGCCAAACATCGAGAAAAGGAAGCTAGAAGGTATTCATTTGAATCTTTTTTATCAATCAAAATTTTCATGTGATTAATTTGTTGTATTTTTTTTTATATTTTACATATTAATTTACTTCTAGTTTATGCATTAATTATAGTTCATTTTTCTGTTTATATGATAAACAAAAATCTCAAGGAAAATTACATTTTTTTCAAGACCAATATGTAGTAATAAGAAAGATAAAAAAAAAGTTCTCCATTTTATTTGGTACTCTTTTAGAAATTCATTTTCAAGACCCTCTTAATTAGTTTACCAACTATAGATACTGGCTTATCGACCTTGACTTGTCTTGCTTATATTTGATCATTGTTATTTTTGTATGTATGTTATCCATTTATTTATTTTGAAGCAGACAAATAGTTGTAAATAAAGGACATGAGCATGACTCAAATAAGAGAAATTTCAAAGAGTCTACAGTTGTGCCAATACTTGAGGCCCATGCATTGATAAAGGTACTTTAAATGATACATAATGTTAATACATTTTTTTCTCTAGAGATTTTTTTAATTTAATGACACCATTTTTTTTTTGTGATCTCCCTTAAAAGAGACAGGGGCAATGTAATTCTAAATGTATCGGTCAGAAGTATAATCAAGAGGATAACAATCATGACTTCCATCTAGAACTTGCAAAGTCTAAAGCACTTAGCATATTTTCTCATGTTGGCAAATCAATGCATCCATATGCATATGGACCTTCACACAATATGAATTTGAAGGTGGAAGATGTTCTTACCTATCTTGATCATGCCCTTATATCAAAAAATCATGAGTTGAGAAAACAAAATTCTTGTTGGCATGGTAGCTCTACAGAATTGTCAAGGTTCTCTAGTTCAATTGCAATTCAAGGTGACTTGTTGCTTGATATGAGTGGACATCTTAGTGTGAATTTACAATGGCAAAGGAACCACTTTGGTATCAAATATAGTCATTTGGTTAATGGTGAATCCAACCAATTGTTAGATGGACTCAAGTTTTCACAAAAGAAGAACTTTCATCCTATTAGGAAGGATCACACCATGGTAAAAAAATTATCAATAAACATTAAATTTGTCCAATTGTTCAATTATGTTGGAGTTAAAGCTACACATTTGTCTAAACATACAAAAAAATAGTTTGATGGATATTTTACCCTTTGTGGTTTGCTTGTCTATCTATCTTGAAATAAAGATTTACTTGCCATGTAAATATTTCAACAGGGTGTTGGTAAAGCCTAATTGGGTAGATAATGTAGAAGGTTGCTAGTGAGAAAGACCTAACCAAATCCTTATTTCATCATGTAAAAAATCAAAAACAAATTTCGAAAGAGTTTTGATGCATTTATAATATAGGATGAAAACATTTAATCACAAGATTGTGAATATCGTTATGTAGAGAAAAATATTTCTTGTGAATTCTCATGAATTTTTGATGCCCTGTATCTAAATGGATAATACTTTATGGGCTTCAACAAACTTGTTCCCCCATCAGATATTTACAACTATCATAGAAGGTATTGTATAAAGTTCTAACCAATAAACTTATATATTTCAAGAAGGTGAAAGTATTTATGGTAGAAATCTATGACAATATGCTATGTAACAGTTCTTTATCTATTAAATTAACACACTTGTTTCGGATAAAGAAATCATCTTCATGGAATTACTTTGTATATTTGAAATTGATTTTGTTAATTTACTTGTCTTCGTTTAATGTAAACATTGATTAGTCAGTTTTTTTTTAAATAGAAAATGTTAATTTGTTAGAAGTATTTCTTAGATTTTCTCAAGTTTGAGATATATATATATATATATATATATATATATATATATATATATATATATATATATATATCTCGATAGATAGATAATTCCATTTGCATGTGAAATTCAAAATTCACGCTTGAGAAAGACTTACTTTTTAAACACGGTAATCTTATAATATGTTGGTGAAATAATATTAAGGCTCACAAGAGCATGATATAATTCATTAATTTATTAAGTTAACATAATGTTTTTAAAATTGAATCAATTATTGAACCGTGTAAAGATATTGATTCAAGGGTTATTGGATAAATAGGTGGTCGAATCCTAACCAACCAATAGTTACGAAATATTATTATATGTATTAAATAATAATTAATAAAACAAAAATGAAAAAAAATATAGATAGCCAAATTTTCTCAAAGGATATAATGAAATTATGAACAACTAATTACCTAGTAAGGTAATAATCGCTAATAAACCATAAGCATCACATTTTAACTAAGTACATAAATATCTACGGGTACGAACAAAAACAAGAAAATATAGATTGCCAATTTCCTTTAAAGGATGAAATAAAATTATGAAAAACTATCTGAATTTCCTAATAAGACAACAATCATTCATAAATCTAAATAGGAAAAAGTATCCTAATGGGGCAACAATAATCATCACAACTACATAAATCGAAGTCAAATGCATAACGGTCCATAGAAACAAAAAAAAATAAAATTAACAAAACCGGTAGAAATAGAAACAAAGAAACAACAAATAAAAAACAAAGAAATGACAAGAGTAGAATGAGAGAACAGAAAAATATAGCAGCAGTAAAAGTAAAACTAGAGAATCAACATAAGAAAAATGAAACATAAACATAAAAGCAACAATAGACATAGAATAACAATAACAAAAGAAACAAAGCATAAGCAACAAAAATTGAAACGTATATAAGCAAAAAAGAACGTGTTCACACAAAGAGTAGTAGACACAAAAACCTTCCTCTAAGCATTCGGTTATTATTTCTCAATATGTGTCACTTAGTTACAACATACGCAGGAGGAGTACATTTATACCTAGGTTACTAGATGGGTTTGGCCCATTAAGCTATAGCTTAAACTAATTAGGTTCCTAGCAACACGGAGAGGTTGAAGGGGATGGTGGGGACCACCTCCGACCTTATGGGGGGAACAAGAGCCCCCTAGCCACGAGTCTTGGGTGTAGGTCCGAGCGAAGTGACTAAGTGTAAGTCGAAAGTCTCTATCTTCGAACGAGTTTCATGATGTATTTGCTGAGGGATCGATTCCTCGTTAGGACTTTTAATACTTAAACAATTTTAAGTTTTAGAGCGTATTTGCCGACGGATCGATTCCGCAGTCGGACCTTTAATACTTAATATTTGCCGAGGGATCGATTCCGCGCTCGAGCCTTTAATACTTAAACAATTTTAAGTTTCAGAGCGTATTTGCTGAAGGATCAATTCCGCGCTCGGGCCTTTAATACTTAAATGATTTTAAGTTTCAGAGCGTATTTGCTGAGGGATCGATTCTACGCTCGGGCTTTTAGTACTTAAACGATTTTTAAGTTTCGGAGCATGTTTGACGAGGGATCGATTCCGCGCTCGGATTTTAAATAGGCTCCGTTCCTTGACTGAATAATGCGGAAAATCTTTATTGAGAGAAAATGGGGGGCCTCGTTAAAACCTCCCAAGAGAAAAACCTGATGGGAAAAACCTCTCAGGTAGGAAAAAGAGTGCCCTGGTGTACAAATGATTAGCTAAAGTAAAGCTTCAAATGAGTTGCGTTCCATGTTCTGGGTAGCTCTTTTCCTGATAACTCTTCCAAATAGTACGCACCTTTTTCCGAGCGCTTCTCTGACTCGGTATGGGCCTTCCCAAGAGGAAGCGAGTTTGCCTTCCTCTCTTGGTTTTCTGTTGTTATCTATAGTTTGCAGAACAAGGTCGCCCATCCAAAAGGGTCGGGGTTGAAGAATGGAGTTCCATCGTTGGGCCGACTTTTGCTTGGCTGCCTGTATCTTCACATATGCCACTTCTCGTTCTTCCATGCTGAGATCTAAGTCTTCCCATCTTCCTTTGTCATTTGAATCTTTATCGTAAGCGAGGCGTCGTAGAGTAGGTTCGCCCAATTCAACTGGTATCATGGCGTCAGCCCCATATGCAAGTCGGAACAGAGTCTCATAGGTTGATGAATATGGGGTAGTGTGTGTAACATCCCAAATTTTCATGAAGATGAGTAATGTGGTAATGAGAGGGTTGTATGGTTATGTTCATATGAGGATGATAAATATGAATTTAAAAGGGAGTGATTGATGAGTTGAAATAAGAATTTAGGAGTATGAATGGAAATTGTTGAGTATGAACATATGAGATAAGTTTTAAATATCTATTGTAAGGTATATGAAGTATGGAATTGAGTTAAATGGGCTTTGGATGGATTTTGATACGCATGGTTGTTGAGGGCTCATGTTTCTGTCCAGGTTCTGATATTTCTCGCCCAAGCGAGAGGGATTCTCGCTCAAGCGAGAGTCCTTTGTGTTGGTTACAGGGGCTCTGGCCCGATCTCGCCCAGGCGAGTGGGCTACTCGCTCAAGCGAGTCGAGTGTGAAGCGAGACGTGTGATGCGTTATCAGGGGAGATTCTGGTCGGTTCTCGCTCAAGCGGGCGTGGCCGCGCTCGAGCGAGAGAAAGAGAGAGGATAATAATAATAATACTAATAATGCATGAATGACTCATGTGCCTTGGTGGCTTGGTGGGCCCGGCTTTCTCTCTCTATGCACGCTGGTGGTACGTGGTGCCTTAGGAGTTACGGTTCCTTCCTCTCCCTTGTCCATGTTGGATGGGGGTAATCATTGCTGAGGGAATGACATTAAATACTGATGGACTTGCATTAAATGAGGATGGGATGTTGATGATGAGTGGGATGCTGATGAGGCTGAGATGATAAGGCCTTAGTTATATGTTTTTCTTCTCACTCTCCCTTCATTCTTTGGGGGGTGTATGTTCTGATGAGAGAAGTGCTCCTCCTTCTCTCTAGAACTTATTGGAGCTTCTGCTTCATCTTTTTCTTCTCCTTCATCATCTTCTTCCACTCATGCATGGTGTGGGACCGAGTGGAACTGTGTGGTGTTGAGGAACAGCGTATGGCTATGTGTGGAGGCAGGGTTCAGGTCCCTTTTATCCTTCCCTGTTCCCTAGTGATTATTCCTCGTCTTCCCCTTCTTCTCCATCATATGATGGGTTCGGTTGGAGCCTGCAACTGTGTGTGTGTGTGTGCATGTCTCAGTTTGTGGATGCATGATGGTCCACTGTGGTGAAGTTGCACTACTCTTGGGAGGATGAAGACATGCATGTTGCATGGAGGCATGGTGGTCCTCCACTGTTGTTGAAGGTGCTACTGTGAGGAAGAAGGCATGCATGGAAGCTGGTGGTCCTCCATGGTGGGGAGGATGGTGCTGTACGAGTGAGGAACAACTTTGTACTAAGCCTTGGAGGTTGCTGCTCGAGTGAAACAACATGGATTCTTCCATGGCTGTGAGCAGAGTAGAACTTGGATGTTGATGGTTTGAAGACTTGAGTGGTCATGGGGCTTCTAGAACGTCATTCCAGGTACGGGGAGCTTTGTATCTCAAATGCATGGCTTATGGACGGATTTCCGGGTGACATGATTGTATTGTGTTGCGTTTGATGTGTATTGTGTATGGTTGTTGAGTTGAACCCGGATGTACGATTATTTATTGCTGCATGGTGCATGCGTATTTGTCCATATAATGTATGATGATGATGTTATGATGCTTGAGATGCATGTTATGTTGATGCTGAGTGCATTGTGTGGTTGTTATTGGTCCCTATGTTTGTGATGGTATGATTAAATGCATGTGATGCTTGTTGATGCACATATTATGATGAATGAATGAATGGGGACTGTTATGATGAATGCCGAGTAGGCTTTATAGATGAAAGCATGAGATGTTTACTGGAAAGGATAGATCCGAATGAATAGAGGATAAATCCGAGTGAATAGAGGATAATCCGAGTGGATGGCTTAGAGATGCCGAGTGCATGTGGTATAAGCCGAGTCATCTGATTATTGTTGAATTGCCGAGTGCATATTGTGTTGAACGTAGATTTTCGAATGGGCAATCGAATGAATATGAGTTGAATTTATATGCATATGTGTTATTGTGTTACTGAATATGAACACCTTGCGGGGTGCCACGAGGGTATTATCCCGAGTGAAGAGGACATGGTCCTAATGTTGATTGTGATGAAAGACCCGGGTTGGACTCGGGCAGTGCCTGGGGCACTAAGCGTGAAATGAGACGCTTGATGATATGCCGAGTGCATTGGCGTTGGACGCCGAGTGAATGAAACCGTATGCATCCGATTCGCCACTGGAATGCATTGGATTTCTATACCGATCGGCAATCAGATGACAACATGTGGTGAATATGTTTAAGTCCTGGAGCTGGGCTCAGACAGACTCCTTGAGAGTGGCTCGGAGTGTGAATATTGTTGTTATAGTATTGGGGTAGACTTGAGGTGAAATCCGATTGAGGGAATGTATTTATTGATGAGAATGTCAGGCTTTACAGCCAAGTGAAATGGGTGATAAACCCGATTGAAGATGTTTGTGATTGTTCATATTGAGTGGCAGTATGTGTTGATTGATTGATAATATATATATATATAATTGTATTGTGGATTCTATGATTAATCCGAGCCAGTATCTGTCATTTAATATGTAATGCTCACCCCTACACCATTTTTCAGTGTATGCAGGTCGGTTTGGAATGTTATGATGGTTTTAAACCCGAATGGTGGATATTTATGATGAGGCTATATGAATAATATAATGTACCAAGTGCAATTGATGTATTAAAGCCTTGGTCGGCTCATATAACCCGTTGTATAATGAATACAAATAATATATGTATTGGACCCGAGGGTGTGTATATACAAGATTTACATTGAAATCATGTGAATGTATTGGATAATGGATGTTGGTGAATGAATAATGTTAAGATGGAATTACCCAAGTGTATGATATGTGCCTGAGTGTGATGATATGGGTGACTTCCATTATTTTGACTGAAAAGTGTTGTTAAATTTCTTGGCGAGGTATTGATGATTAGTATGAGGCCAAGTCTATGAATTCTGATTGGAATATTGTGCTGAGAATCCATTCTGAGTATTAAGTGTGGAATGAGTCCGAGTGGGACTTGATTTAATGGTTTCCCGAGTGGGTGAGTATTTCATATGTCCAAGTGACTTAACTTGGTGAAATCCTCTAAGTGTTGAGGAGTTTGGATAATTCCGAGTGGAATTGTTTAGGGAAGTCATTTCCGAGTAATGGATGTTAAGGTGTTCTCCGAGTGAGAAACGATGGATATACCGAGTGGAGTATGGTTGTGGAGATCCCTTCTGAGTGAAAGAAGATCCACATATTCTCCGAGAGAGAATAGGCATGAATGCTGAGTGTGAGGCCAATGTGTATTGGTCGGTAATGATGTTAGTTACCGAGTGGAATACCACTCAGAAGATGAGTTGGTTTATGAATGGTGTGCCGAGTGATGAATGTGAAGTATATTCCGATTGAATCGTGGTCAAATACACCGAGTGGTGTTTGGTTGGGAAATAATCCGAGTAAGGGGTTTTATGGAATCCGAGTGGAATAACCCTATTTTCCCGAGTGGATCATATGTGTACCTTAGTGGATAAAATATGGAACTAAGTTATGAGGTGTATGTGCGTGGAGTCATTACCGAACGATTGAAACCCCTGACTCCGAGTGAATGGTTGTCTCAGATTCCGAGTGAGATTATTATTATTTGCTGAGTGTGGCTTCTCGCTTCAGCGAATGAAGGCTTCGCTCCAGCGAGTGTGTGTTGTTGGAAGGCATGGGGTCAGATTCGCTTAAGCGAATGGTGGTTCGCCCGAGCGAGTTGTGCGGTCTCGCTCAAGCGGAGTCGGATCTCGCTTGAGCGAGTGCACGTTGTACTATAGTTCGCTCAGGCGCTGTTGTCCTTCCGCTGACTGCCTTTCTTGGTCATTGGACCTAGCTCTCATATCTTCATATATGAGAGTGGATTTTATAGATCCAGGTATGTTTTAACGCGAAAATTTGACCCCTATTTTTAGGGTGTCACAGTGGTGGTATCAGAGCAGACCGAAAGGTCTATGGCCAAGGTATGCTTACCGAGTGTAAGCGGTTGAGTACATGATGACCAGTTGTCATTACTGCTGGTGGTATTTTATTGGTTTGATGCATGCTTATGCATGGTTTGTATGGCTGTATGCCTATATGTTTTGTCGGGACAGTAGTGTAAGATACTACTATTGTGAATGTTGATTTGAGAAATAAAGTGATATAATGTTGTGGCCTTATATTTGTGGAAGTCGGATTAACTGACTAGGATTCATGTATATGGATTGATGGAAAATTGTGTGGTTGAAAAGGAATGTACCCTAGATGAGAGGGTAAGATAATTTAGATGTGGTTGATGCATGCATAAACATTTCATATCTTGTATAGCATGCACATTATGATGATGTTGATAAGTGGTTACGATCACTTGATGTTGGAAATGAAAAGGGACTTACGAGTTCCTATGATTATTAGACCGGTGGTTGCGATCACCTGGTATTGGAATAAAGGCCCTGCGGGGACCATTAAATGATAATGAGCCAGTGGTTGCGATCACTTGGTATTTGATATGATAAAGGGCTTGCGAGCACCTATGATGCCCATGGTTGCGATCATGCGGCGGGAGTACCCCTTACGAGGCGGGAAACCTTATGAAATATTGAACGTGATTGCGATCACGAGAAGTACCTTGCGAGGCTGCTAGAGGGAGTACCCCTTGCGAGGCGGGAAACCATTGAAAATGAGTATATGATCATGGTGGTTGCGATCACCCGAGGAAATGAAATTGGATCCGTGCATATGCATCATAATGACATTAGCATGTGCAACAGTCTTGAAGCATGATATATTGTGATACTTTAATGATGAAATATGTAAAAATGTTAATGAAAGAATTTTCAAGTGTGTTGAATTCGGATTATGGATGTTTGATCGTGCCACTTCTTAAAGAATGATTTATACCCTTGACATGGGAATTCTGCATGATTAATATATATATATGATGAAGCTGATTGGTGGCAGATTCTTAGTTTAAGAATTTGAATATGATCATGAATGTATAAATGTAAAATCAGGTATATGTTATGTTGGAATTGTGTCTCGGTTTTAATGTGTTAAAACCGAGTGAAGGATTAATTGATGATAGTGAAGCTCTCATAATTATTAAGACTGTGTTAATTGATTTGAATTCTTGTGTATGCCATGCTAATGGTTCATGGCCGAATCATGATTGTGAAGGAATTTGAACTCATATGCTAAGTTGGCTGGGTGAGTAATGTTGGGGAATCCCATGATGTGAGGATTTTAATATATGATAGGTGATTGACTATAAAACCTGATGCATGCTTGGTTGGGATTTTTGTTTCGGTTTGATGTGTGATAACCCAATTGATTGGGCATAATCATGTGTGGTTGGATGTTATGAGGATTGATATGGTGATGTACCTGTTAGTTTGGGTACTGTCTCAGTTTTGTGATTGAAAAACCGAGTGAGTGGTTGATTGAATTATGACCCATAAGGTATAGTGACCCGATCGGATTCTGTATGATCTTATACTGTTAGACCTTGTGGAACTAGACTCTATGTTGATTTTGACTCGGTGATAATTGGATGTTGTGGGGGTATTTGGTAACCCTTGGAATTCCGAGCCAGATAATTTGATTGACCATATGGATTGTTGAGTCAAATAATGGTATAACAAATTGTTGAGGTTTGAAGTGTCTTAAGGTTGAAATCCGAGTACACCTTGGTATTGGATATGGTGATAATGGAAATAATATTATAATGATTGTGTATCTGACTGGTGGACGGTGTTTATGCTCAGTGAAGAAAGTTACCAATGTAGAAACCTATTGTTATGATTGGAAATCATATTGAAAACCGAGTGGTATATCTAAGAGAATTTGATGAATTCCTTAGGCTTTAATTAACTGATGACTAGTGATGAATAATGAATTGAGGGATTGATTGGCTGATTGACTATGATTTTGTGATAAATAAGATTAAATAAGAGGTATTTACTCGGTTTGTACTGGAAACCGATTGCCATTGTGCCATTTTATGGTAAGTGTGGTTGGCATTTGATGATTATTATCATGAGGATTGCACTAGAATAGGTATAGGGACTGGAAATATGCCTTGAATGGGTTGAAAATTTATTGATAAAATGCATTTTAGTGTGATAATGAGTGATGTTGGCTGACTGAGGGCATGAGATGCATCACTATTGGTGCCTAATCGTGATGTTGATTCGAATGTATTGCTTATAAAATGGTAAGAATTGCCATTGATTTTCATGAAAATTGGTATTTTTCGAGTGAATGCAGTCGGTGTGAGTGAAAAAGGGTGTGAGGATGCTGTTTCGATATGACTCTACATGCCATAAGTATTGTGGCAGTGTGCATTTTGCATTGACTCTATGCAATTGTTGTGACCCTATAGGAATGAGACGTCATCCTATATGTTAGATGCAACAGTTCATAGGTCGGGTAAATGAGACTGTAGCTGCTTATGGGAATGGCTTGAGTCTATCGGACTGCTCCGAGCAAGGTGAGAGTTATGCTGAGTGAAGTGAAGTTGTGACTTCCGAGTCAATGGTGGCATTTCCAGAGCTGTTGTTAAGATGAGTCCTTATTGGAATTTCGTGGAGGAAATTTTTTGAAGGTGGGGTGGATTGTAACATCCCAAATTTTCATGAAGATGAGTAATGTGGTAATGAGAGGATTGTATGGTTATGTTCATATGAGGATGATAAATATGAATTTAAAAAGGAGTGATTGATGAGTTGAAATAAGAATTTAGGAGTATGAATGGAAATTGTTGAGTATGAACATATGAGATAAGTTTTAAATATCTATTGTAAGGTATATGAAGTATGTAATTGAGTTAAATGGGCTTTGGATGGATTTTGATACGCATGGTTATTGAGGGCTCATGTTTCTGTCCAGGTTCTGATATTTCTCGCCCAAGCGAGAGGGATTCTCGCTCAAGCGAGAGTCCTTTGTGTTGGTTACAGGGGCTCTGGCCCGATCTCGCCCAGGCGAGTGGGCTACTCGCTCAAGCGAGTCGAGTGTGAAGTGAGACGTGTGATGCGTTATCAGGGGAGATTCTGGTCGGTTCTCGGTCAAGCGAGCGTGGCCACGCTCGAGCGAGAGAAAGAGAGAGGATAATAATAATACTAATAATGCATGAATGACTCATGTGCCTTGGTGGCTTGGTGGGCCCGGCTTTCTCTCTCTCTTTATGCACGCTGGTGGTACGTGGTGCCTTAAGAGTTACGGTTCCTTCCTCTCCCTTGTCTACGTTGGATGGGGGTAATCATTGCTGAGGGAATGACATTAAATACTGATGGACTTGCATTAAATGAGGATGGGATGTTGATGATGAGTGGGATGCTGATGAGGCTGAGATGATAAGGCCTTAGTTATATGTTTTTCTTCTCACTCTCCCTTCATTCTTTGGGGGGTGTATGTTCTGATGAGAGAAGTGCTCCTCCTTCTCTCTAGAACTTATTGGAGCTTCTGCTTCATCTTTTTCTTCTCCTTCATCATCTTCTTCCACTCATGCATGGTGTGGGACCGAGTGGAACTGTGTGGTGTTGAGGAACAGCGTATGGCTGTATGTGGAGGCAGGGTTCAGGTCCCTTTTATCCTTCCCTGTTCCCTAGTGATTATTCCTCGTCTTCCCCTTCTTCTCCATCATATGATGGGTTCGGTTGGAGCCTGCAACTGTGTGTATGTGTGTGCATGTCTCAGTTTGTGGATGCATGATGGTCCACTGTGGTGAAGTTGCACTACTCTTGGGAGGATGAAGACATGCATGTTGCATGGAGGCATGGTGGTCCTCCACTGTTGTTGAAGGTGTATGGTGCTACTGTGAGGAAGAAGGCATGCATGGAAGCTGGTGGTCCTCCATGGTGGGGAGGATGGTGCTGTACGAGTGAGGAACAACTTTGTACTAAGCCTTGGAGGTTGCTGCTCGAGTGAAACAACATGGATTCTTCCATGGCTGTGAGCAGAGTAGAACTTGGATGTTGATGGTTTGAAGACTTGAGTGGTCATGGGGCTTCTAGAACGTCATTCCAGGTACGGGGAGCTTTGTATCTCAAATGCATGGCTTATGGACGGATTTCCGGGTGACATGATTGTATTGTGTTGCGTTTGATGTGTATTGTGTATGGTTGTTGAGTTGAACCCGGATGTACGATTATTTATTGCTGCATGGTGCATGCGTATTTGTCCATATAATGTATGATGATGATGTTATGATGCTTGAGATGCATGTTATGTTGATGCTGAGTGCATTGTGTGGTTGTTATTGGTCCCTATGTTTGTGATGGTATGATTAAATGCATGTGATGCTTGTTGATGCACATATTGTGATGAATGAATGAATGGGGACTGTTATGATGAATGCCAAGTAGGCTTTATAGATGAAAGCATGAGATGTTTACTGGAAAGGATAGATCCGAATGAATAGAGGATAAATCCAAGTGAATAAAGGATAATCTGAGTGGATGGCTTAGAGATGTCGAGTGCATGTGGTATAAGCCGAGTCATCTGATTATTGTTGAATTGCCGAGTGCATATTGTGTTCAACGTAGATTTTCGAGTGGGCAATCGAATGAATATGAGTTGAATTTATATGCATACGTGTTATTGTGTTACTGAATATGAACACCTTGCGGGGTGCCACGAGGGTATTATCCCGAGTGAAGAGGACATGGTCCTAATGTTGATTGTGATAAAAGACCCGGGTTGGACTCGGGCAGTGCCTGGGGCACTAAGCGTGAAATGAGACGCTTGATGATATGCCGAGTGCATTGGCGTTGGACGCCGAGTGAATGAAACCGTATGCATCCGATTCGCCACTGGAATGCATTGGATTTCTATACCGATCGGCAATCAGATGACAACATGTGGTGAATATGTTTAAGTCCTGGAGCTGGGCTCAGACAGACTCCTTGAGAGTGGCTCGGAGTGTGAATATTGTTGTTATAGTATTGGGGTAGACTTGAAGTGAAATCCGATTGAGGGAATGTATTTATTGATGAGAATGTCAGGCTTTACAGCCAAGTGAAATGGGTGATAAACCCGATTGAAGATGTTTGTGATTGTTCATATTGAGTGGCAGTATGTGTTGATTGATTGATAATATATATATATAATTGTATTGTGGATTCTATGATTAATCCGAGCCAGTATCTGTCATTTAATATGTAATGCTCACCCCTACACCATTTTTCAGTGTATGCAGGTCGGTTTGGAATGTTATGATGGTTTTAAACCCGAATGGTGGGTATTTATGATGAGGCTATATGAATAATGTAATGTACCAAGTGCAATTGATGTATTAAAGCCTTGGTCGGCTCATATAACCCGTTGTATAATGAATACAAATAATATATGTATTGGACCCGAGGGTGTGTATATACAAGATTTACATTGAAATCATGTGAATGTATTGGATAATGGATGTTGGTGAATGAATAATGTTAAGATGGAATTACCCAAGTGTATGATATGTGCCTGAGTGTGATGATATGGGTGACTTCCATTATTTTGACAGAAAAGTGTTGTTAAATTTCTTGGCGAGGTATTGATGATTAGTATGAGGCCAAGTCTATGAGTTCTGATTGGAATATTGTTCTGAGAATCCATTCTGAGTATTAAGTGTGGAATGAGTCCGAGTGGGACTTGATTTAATGGTTTCCCGAGTGGGTGAGTATTTCATATGTCCAAGTGACTTAACTTGGTGAAATCCTCTAAGTGTTGAGGAGTTTGGATAATTCCGAGTGGAATTGTTTAGGGAAGTCATTTCCGAGTAATGGATGTTAAGGTGTTCTCCGAGTGAGAAACGATGGATATACCGAGTGGAGTATGGTTGTGGAGATCCCTTCTGAGTGAAAGAAGATCCACATATTCTCCGAGAGAGAATAGGCATGAATGCTGAGTGTGAGGCCAATGTGTATTGGTCGGTAATGATGTTAGTTACCGAGTGGAATACCACTCAGAAGATGAGTTGGTTTATGAATGGTGTGCCGAGTGATGAATGTGAAGTATATTCCGATTGAATCGTGGTCAAATACACCGAGTGGTGTTTGGTTGGGAAATAATCCGAGTAAGGGGTTTTATGGAATCCGAGTGGAATAACCCTATTTTCCCGAGTGGATCATATGTGTACCTTAGTGGATAAAATGTGGAACTAAGTTATGAGGTGTATGTGCGTGGAGTCATTACCGAACGATTGAAACCCCTGACTCTGAGTGAATGGTTGTCTCAGATTCCGAGTGAGATTATTATTATTTGCCGAGTATGGCTTCTCGCTTCAGCGAATGAAGGCTTCGCTCCAGCGAGTGTGTGTTGTTGGAAGGCCTGGGGTCGGATTCGCTTAAGCGAATGGTGGTTCGCCCGAGCGAGTTGTGCGGTCTCGCTCAAGCGGAGTCGGATCTCGCTTGAGCGAGTGCACGCTGTACTATGGTTCGCTCAGGCGCTGTTGTCCTTCCGCTGACTGCCTTTCTTGGTCATTGGACCTAGCTCTCATATCTTCATATATGAGAGTGGATTTTATAGATCCAGGTATGTTTTAACACGAAAATTTGACCCCTATTTTTAGGGTATCACAGTGTGATAGGCCCATAGTGCTCCATGCAATTCTTCTTCCTATCTGCCTTTAGCTTGTCTGAGTCACCTTTTGAGTTCTTGGAGGATGATTTTGTTTGCTGCTTCAGCCTGTTCGTTGGTTTGTGGGTGTTCTACAGAGGAAAATTTTTGCTTGATGCCTAGATTCTCACAGAACGCTACAAAGCCTTTGTCCACGAACTGTCGCCCATTGTCTGGGATAATAGTGTGGGGGAGTCCATGTCAGCAGATGATGTACTTCCAGGTAAAAGTTTGTACTTTGGCCGCAGTGATGGTTGCGAGGGCTTCGGCTTCAATCCACTTAGTGAAGAAGTCTATTGTTACCCGGAGGAATTTGAGTTGTCCTTTCCCTGGGGAAAAGAACCTAGGATGTCCATCCCCCAGGTGTTGAAGGCCAGGGAGACAAAATCCCATGCAATAGTTCGGGGTGGCTGTGGATCTGATTGGCATTGCATTGACACGAATCACACTTTTTGACGAACTCAGAATAGTCGGCTCGTAGAGTCGGCCAGAAGTACCCCGCTTAAAGGATCTGGGCGACTAAGGGACGAACTCTTCTGAAGGCCGCAGATTCCCGAGTGTAATTCTTGTATGACATAGTTGGCTTATTCTTCATTCAGACACTTTAGAAGAGGTACAGTAAAACCCCTCTTGTAGAGCTGTCCGTCTAGCAAGGTGTAATTGGCTGCTTGAACTTGTAACTTTTTGGCTTGTTGAGGATCTTCCGGGAGAATTCCCTATTTAAGAAAATCAACAATGGGGGTAATCCATGTATTTGCAATTGGAATTTCACTTACCTGGTGAACATGCTAGGATTCCTTGATTGTGGGCTCTTCCAGGACGACCTGAATGATCGTCTTAAGATTTCCTGCCTTTACCGTGTTGGTAAGCTTGGAGAGTATATCTGCACGTTCGTTCATTAGTCGCGGGACGTGGACAATTCAGAAATGCTTCAAGTCCTTTACTATCTCATTTACTCGGGCCAGGTATTTCGCCAGGGTCGGATCTTTAGCTTGGTATGACCCTTCAATCTGCCGGGCCATTAGCTGGGAATCGGTCTTCACCTGGATGCACCGAGCGCCTAAGTCGATGGTTGTTCGCAACCTGGCGATGAGAGCTTTGTATTCCGCCTTATTGTTGCTAGCTTTAAATTGGAACCTCAGCAATTTCTCGACTACTAGGCCAATTGGAGATTCCAACACAACACCCGCTCCACTGCCTTTCGTGTTGGAGGATCCATCCACTGAAAACATCCATAGTCTATGCTCTGCATCATTATCATCTTTGTCTTCTCCCAGTTCTACTGTAACACCCCGGTTCTCCGGACCTGAATCCCGATGTAATCAAAACAAATAATTAATAAAAATGAGAATAATTTTTTTTTCGCGTTTGGAATATTTCCTGAACACAACTACGATTACATCAAGACCCAAATCACAAAGAACCAAAGAGTGAGACCTAACAAAATATAACTGGATCGTGAAATAGTTTGCCCATAACGGTGTATAAAATAACAGAGTTTTACAGCGAAAGAAGAATGTGTATACCGGGCACACGCCTAGTCCCATATATGAAGATATAAGAAAATGATCGGCAGAGCATGCAATGACATATCATAAGCCTAATAGACAACCATTATCATTTTACATAATCATATGAGCATGCAATGTCTAATATATATGTATATACATATCTATATGGTCATGCATCATACATCTCCAATACCCATATCCCATAATTGGTCATATCCGATTCAATCTCAAGACATATGTCATCAACAATTATACATTCCCAAAATGGGCTACATATTCAGCACTATTTTATTCATCAAGTGGGTATGAGTCCATATACCCCCAAATACCAATACAATATCCACTTATATCATTATTCACAATACATCTAGAAATATCAATAAATATCAACACTATCATGTACATTCATTCACAATTCAATAAATTACAATCACTGCCGGCCAAGGCATTCCATTACCACTGTTTTACCTTCACCAAAGCTTTTCTTTAAAAATGTTCTCTTCCCATGACATCCCTGTATCAATACTAAAAAGTAGACCATATGGGAGAGTGAGTTATACATTTCAAATGACGATATGGATACAATTGAAATTATGTGCATATGCATATCAACATCATGTATGCTTTGCTAAGCACATCCATAGTCATCATAGATTATTAATTCAACAATATATATACTTATTTCATACTTGTTCATCAAATTATAGCAAAGCAAGCATATACACATCTATCACGTCGCCACAATGGGCTAACATCATCAACATCGACCATTCCAGTCTTTTCTCAAAGCCACCACGACTAACATCATTATTATCAATCATAAACAAATACACCCTTCATTACATTGGGCCATAACATACATATCATTATATTCAACATCATTTCGTATATTTATATTATTTATTACTTTTATATGGGCTTTTGGTATATTAATTACCCATCTCATCGACACTATACCACCATCTCAATCATCATCAATCATCATCATATTCTGGCATATCTCCATGCTATATGCAAATGCTCTTATGGCTAATGCATATGCACAATGGAATAGACAACAAATGCGGATCCGACTGTAGGAATAAACACCAAATTGTGGGTCAAGCATAGGTGTGCTACTATGCCTTTACTGCAGTAGTAAAATGTGTACACATATCTCCAAGCATGCATGCATCTCAACAACATCTTTTACTGGTACCAAACCGCTATCACCCATCTGTAGCACTAGTCACCCCGTGACTTACGGATCAAAATCGTGGCCTTAATTACCACAAGTGCTACGGGCCCCTCCCGAACACACATCGAGAGAGCCGTGTCCCGTCGGACACCAAGGTAAATCGCTCATCACAGAGCCGCCCGCCCACTGGGCCCGCCACATAGGGTGCCTCGTCACCAAACTATGGACAGCTTCGTGACTCACACACTGAGTCACAGGGAAAACAACAAGAATGCTCGTGCACTGAGCCGCCCTCCCACTGGGCCCGCCTAGTGGAACCCCCTAATATTCTACATAGACAGCGATCGATATGCCATGGATACAATGCAATACAAATCAAATGCATTCTCACTCTGTGCATCCTAAATGACACTCATCAAACATCATCATCATAATCACCAACACCACCATACACCTTAGTGGGTTTCATCATTGTTGGTTTCTTAGCCATTGTTTTCAAGTTTTAATGTGGCATTTTCATCTCAACATATTTCACAAATATTTCACATCATACACGCAAGCCAATACTTGCAATCAACCACAATGGCATTACAATATTACATATCATTCATCAATATTATCACACTTTCATTTAGTGGGTTTTCATCTCATTATTCATTACCATTGTCTCATGTATACATATATATGTATATATATATTGGTGTGGCATTCACAACATTTTCATTATCATATTTCATACCACACATACAAGATCATGCTTGCATCACACACAATGGCACATAACAATTTATCAATATTAACGATCATCTTTTACTCAAGGAAATGATCCACAACTTCATTCATCATCACGTAATACCGATGTCATCTTCGATTCATTGTTATATAACAATTACTAAGTCATCCATTCATTCACTCATCGATCTTATAATTATTCTAGGGTATCTCTCATAACCCCACCATCATATTCTCATTATCATCCTTTCGCTATTCCATTTTAGGTGGTAGATACATCGTAATCAATTAATCCCAATGTGCCAATCCATCCCAATCTCCACCATGTTATATCATCATTAAATTGCCTTTTATACACCCCCTCAATCATCTCATAATAACGAGGAAGGGGTCCATCGATAGCCCAAGGCCAAGAAAATAAAATAATTTCAAACTGGGGAAAACTCGCTCAAGCGAGATTCATCTCCGCTTGAGCGAGACAGATCAGACTCGCTTGGGCGAGCCTAACGCGTGTAAGCGAGAAGCTCCCAGGGGCGTGTCTATGCTCGCTCGCTTGAGCAAGACTGCCTTCCACATGGCCACTCGCTTGAGCGAGTAAAGTCACAGCATCAGACCCCTCATGCCCGCTCAAGCGACTCATGCTCGCTTGAGCGAAAATCATCCAGTACCTATTCTAGGCTTGCTCGCTTGAGCGAGATACAATATACCTCATCACTCGCTTAAGCGAGACTCACCCAGTGTCACATTTCCATCACGCTTGCTCAAGCGTGGCCATGCCCGCTTGAACGAGATTCGTCCAGTATCTCACCAGCCTTATTGTACGCACCTCGCTTGAGCGGAACACCATCTCGCCTGAGCGAGATTGAGCCAGAAACCATAATACTGGTCGAGGGGATTCTCGCTTGGGCGAGAATCCATCTCGCTTGAGCGAGAATCCATCTCGCCTGAGCGAGATTATCAGAACTTATGCAGGGAAACGTAAATTTTCCTAACCCAACACACAAAATCTCATTCTAAACCAATTTAATTACAACCAACACATCATACACATCACATAAGGCATATAAAACTTTCTCTAACCATTCATACTTAGAAATTCTCATTCCAACTCATCAATCACTCTTACTTATTTAATCTATGAGGGGAAGATTTTAACTACACCCCACATCACTCCCTCATTCATTTTTCCACACAATTGCTTCAAAATAATCCTCTACAATTTATATAGTTCATCCATTCATAGATTTTCACCATCATCTAATTTATGTCCAACCAAGGGACCATCAAACACTTATCATTAACATCATATAAATACATATATTTTCATAACAATCAACATAAGCCAAGCCATCATTCATCACTTCAGCAACTCAATCATATAAGACATTCATGGCAAGGCATTGCATGAGTTCAACATATACATAATTAGTAATTAATTCACTCATGCAATTTGAAATGTAAACTCCTCTCCTACCTCGAGAGAAGAATCGCAATCCAAACGCTCCGATTACCTCGATTATTATGCATCATCGTCCGGAATACAATCCTATCAACAACACACATATGCACATGAAATTAATAAGCCATCATAAGGCATTATCTCATAAGACTCATTACCAAGTCCTAGACTTGTCTAAACCCCATTTATATGCTCATGTTAGGCTTCGGGAATTCCTTTCCCAAAACCAACATTTTCTAAGTCTCAAAGGGTTAACAATCCGAACAACAACAACACCACGACCCATATCCATAAGGCTTCTAAGTCATCTCATGAATCACTCAACTATTATCACCAATTAACAATTCCCAAATGGACATATCAAGACTTAAGACTTCATCAATTCAAATATCCATTTCCTTAGTCCACTATTAATGGTTTACAACCATTATCAATATCATAAACATCAACACTTAAGATTAATCCCTCAAATCAACATACCTATATACATGCATACATCTTCATTCACAACTCATGACTTAGTTCACCATTTTATCAACATCAACATTCAACCCCTATCCTTCAAAAATTCATTTCTATTTATAAAATCATTCTAAGGTACCAAAAATCATCAAGATCATCAAGTGGGTCAAAACCCCCAAATTATTAATACTTAGAGTTTCTCACATAAATCACCCATCAATGATTAACACTCACCATCTTCATTGATTCCCCTAGGAACAATAACCTACATCCATTTATTACCACAAATCAAAATCAAAACCATTTCCCAAACCATTCAAGCCTAGGGTTTTGCCATTTCTACAATCACCCATAACTTCCAACAAACCATTTCAAACCCAAAATCATAAAACCACAAATGAGATAAGGTGGAGGTAAGAAATCTTTACCTTAAGTCTAAGCTCCATCAAATTGAAAATGAGGGTGAAGAAGAAGGAGAGGACCAATGCAAGCTTCCTAGCTCCATGCATGCTTCACCAATCCATGCTTGATCTTTGATTTTGGCAAAAATAGGAGTAGAAAGGGGTGGTCACGGTTTTTCCATTGGGAGAGGGAGGGAGATGAAGAAAAGGTAAAGAGGAATAGAGAGGAAGAAGTATCCCACGGTGATGAGGAGAAAAGTAGAGAGAAAAATATAACTTTTGGTCATTATCCATTGGTTAATAGAGTGCATCATCATGCCTTTTTCCATTGGTCAATAATTCCTTTACCCATTGTGCAAAAGATGGTAGAAAAGAGAGGGAATGGTTACACGGTCATGAGAGGAGAAGAAAAGGGAATTTTTATTTTCTTTTAATTCTATTTTGGCTCGTATTTTCCCCGTTTATTATCATACATCGAGTCCAATTAATTATTTCCTTAACACTAAAACTTCTTCTAGCTATACCACCTTAACCCCAATAATTTTCTAAACATTTTAGACCCATCAATTATTTGATTTGACCAAGTAGTTCTCACATCATCTGTTAAATCACCCGGTTCCGGTAAATCTTAATTTATCGATAATTCATCTCTAATGTCTAAGAAAATTTCCCTTAATTATTTGACCATAAATAATCAATTATCATTACCCAATAAATTTATTTTCTTTAAAATCCTGGACGTTACAATCCACCCCACCAAAAAGGAACTTCGTCCTCGAAGTTCAACATCGGCATACATCGTAAGGCCGCACTTCGGCCACACACCAAAAGAGTCCAATGACCCTATAAAGTATTATCGGACTTTCCAAAGTCCGCAAAACATGATCATTACCATTCCTTCATCCAAGTATAAAACTTCATATATCCAAAACCAGTCACCACTCATCGGTTCTCAAGTTTGTTCATCACAATTCTCACATCCTTATCTGGTACCACCCGATAGGTTCAATACATTCACCGTAAGCAGTTACAACACTACACTTGCCCGGTCCATGTGTTGCTGCATCTGACATACAGGAAGACGTCCCAATCCCGTAGTGGTTACCACAAACACATGAGATCGGCGCATAAGTGCACGTTGCCACAATGCCTATGGCATGTAGGGACATATCAGGATGAGTACCTTCACGTCATATCGCTCACATTATTTGTACCAATTCAAATAATATCTCTTCAGACATAAGACTGTGTGAGAATTCACACAAACCCATGAGTAATACACTCACATCATATTATCATTTAACCATAATCCGGCGTAAATCATGCCATACAATTCATCAATCGTCAGCCATCATAATTATATATGGACATATCAACCATAGATTTCTAATCATCATAGGGTAATCACCCCACCATTGGACTTCATCCATCCCGAAGTCTTAGCCAAATAACTTAGAAACCATTGTTTAATCTGAACACTGTCGGCTATAATTCGATTCAAGCCTATATGAATCACCAGACTTATATTTAATAAATGCTTCCAAGGCTAAAATAAGGTCTACAATCATATAATAATCTTCCACACTAGTGGATTTCCTCATTTATCATAGCCAAAATCCATGTACTGGATATACGATTCACATCGTGTCACATCGGTATGTGGTTTCTATTACCATTATATTTTCTTTCCAAAGCATAAAGGGAGGTATCTATAGGATTAAATTCCATCACCAACTCATGTTCATATACATTACCCTTTACATCATACCGTAATTCATAATCAATCTAATGTTCATGACATTAAGGGCATACATTCTAGCCAAAAATCATACCACAAAATCATATATCTTAGTCAATACCAAGGTATACCCCGAATTCAACATCACTATTTACCAACTACTTGTGGGTTCACGTTCTCATTTCAAATCCAATCACATATCGGCTCTAGCCTCAACAATTCATTCCATAATTTATTTCACTACGGCTCGATCGTTCACAAGGTTCAAGTTGTCATTAGGCTTAGAAAGTTCAAGGGTCGCCTAGTACCCATCGTGGAATACTTCCACAACAAATAAAATCATTTAACATAGCTCATAGAAGCATCATAGAGCCTAGACCACCATAGGGTCAAATTCCAAAAGGTTCGATCTTACTAGATCACATTGGTTATCCGGGGTTACCACACTTAGTGGGTCACAACTAAATCAATCGTCCTCCCAATTCATAAACATGAAACCGAGTCCAACCCCAATCATGTGCCAACACAATTTTATATTCCATGAGCATTCCATGGCTATAAGTCACCTCTTAATTCATACAAGAGACCTAAGCAAATAATCCAATTTCAATATACATACATATCAACGTCTCAACATCTCACGTTATCATTTCATATTTAATATAGGTTTATCATCAAATTAATTCATATTCGATATATATTATATCCATGATCGTACATGGTATAAATTCATCGTTAATTTAAATTATACTCAATATATCAATATTCAAATGCATAATATCAATGTATTTGTCATTCGAAGGAAATAGTGTAAGGAACTTGGCCGGACTTACACAATCAAACATATCGATCGCATTGAGGAATTTATCCACATATATTCAATCTCATGATTCATCAAGTTTTCCAATGATCAACTAGGCTCTACAAGTACATCATACAACCTCAATGATAAAGGGCATACTCCCATAAACATCAATCATATCTTCTGAATCATAATCTCATGAAGTGTCCTCAATGAGCATCAATCACAACTCAACTTTAATGATTCACAATAATCCTCAATAAGCAATAATGCCCTTATAATCAATTCAAAATTCTTAGACAATTAGTCATTCTCAAATCCATATAGGGCATTCAATACCTTAACATGTCATCATCCTCTACATAGTTATCACTCTTAAATCTATGCAGAATAACCATATTCCAATGATCACCAAAGTGTTTCAATATTGAGCAATTATGCTCCAATCATCCATAACATCAACTTTAACACCAAGCAACCATACGTTGATAATAATCACAAACAGTAACACACCTGGGCCACTTCTGGGTTTGCCCTGACAACTCTTACTCTGCCATCTCCGAGTGAAAACTTCATGTTTAGTTGCATGGTGAAGACAACAACACCCAAGGCGTTAAGCGAAGGTCGTCCCATCAGTGCGTTGTAGGAGCCGAGAAAGTCCACCACTAAGAACCTGACCATAATCGCGCAGCTATTTTTCCCGACTCCAAAAATAGTCCTCAAATAGATGCAACCTAGGACCTGCACAGAATCACCAGAAAAGCTAAGTAAAGCTTCATCATACCTTTTCAACCAGTGGGTGGGGAGACCCATTGTTTGGTACACTTTCCAATGTAGGATGCCTGCTGAACTCCTTTCGTCTATGAGCACTCACTCTACCACAAAATCTTCAACCCCCATGGTGACTACCATCAATTCATCTCGTTTCGGCCCATCTTTGGGGAAGTCTGACTTATCAAATATGATGATCGTCGAGTCCAATTGTTCCTGCAATAAATTTACCTATCTCGTTTAGTGTGACCGGTGTGCGCGGGTACACGGGAAACCTCCTGAGATGGTATGTATGACTTATCATGTGTCTTCTCTATCTCCTGCAGGTCTCGAGGATCGAGAACGGTGGGCTCGAGATCGGTTTCGAGTCTAGAGCTCCACTTGATCAAGATGTTCCCTTTCTCTCTTCTGAAATCCTTCTCGGGATGTTTCATCTTTCCAGGCGACAAATCTTGCTAGGTGTCCTTGTCGGATTAGGTGTTCTATCTCATTACGAAGGGATCGACAGTGTTTAATCCCATGGCCGTAGGTCCTGTGGAATTCACAAAACTTAGACGTATTTGACCCCTTGGGGCCCTCCCCGGGGGTGAGAGTGTAAGGAGTCCCGTTGTAACATCCTAGATTTTTAAATAAAATAAATTTATTGGATGATGATAATTGATTGTTTATGGTCAAATAATTATGGGAGATGTTGTTAGACATTAGAGGTGAATTATCGGTAAATTAATATTTACCAGAACCGGATGAATTAACAGATGATATGGGACCCACTTGATTTAATTAGATGTTTGATGGGTCTAGAAGGTTTGGAAAATTATTGTGATTAAGGTGGTATAATTAGAATAATTTTTGGTGTTAAGAAAATAATTAATTGGACACGATGCATGATATGAAATGGGGAAATTACAAACTAAATTGGAATAAAAGAAAATGAAAAACTTCTTTTTCTTTTCCCTTTCAACCGTGGTCTCTCTCCCTCTCACCTTTCATACTTTTACACAATGGATAATAGACTAAAAGGTGTATTTCTCTATCCAATGGGTAATACCCAATTTATATTAAAAACTACTCTCCATTTTCACTTCCCAACCGTACACTTTCTTCTCTTTATCATCCATGTTCACTTTTTTTTTCTTCTCCTTTTCTCCACAAACCATGCCCACCCTCTTCTACACCCATTTTCATCAAAACTAATATAAAAGCTTGGATTTGTGAGGCTTGAATAGCATTTATGGAGCTTGGAAGCTTGTGGGATCATCTCCTTTCTTTTCTTCACTTTCATTTTCGTTTTGGTAGAGCTTAAGCTTGAGGTAAAGATTTCTTACCTCCACCTTGTTTTATTTATGGTTTTGGGTTGTTGAGTGAAGTTGTAAATGTTAGAAACCTTGCATGTGGGTGGAAATGGAAATCCTAGGCTTGAATGTTTGGAAAGAGAACCCTAAGTATTAATAATTTGGGGATTTTTGACCCACTTGATGATTTTGATGATTATAGATGTCTATGAATGGAGTATATGAGAGGAATGGATTTTTAGAATCATTAAGATTGATTAATGAGGTTGATGATCTTTGCATGTGAGTAGATTTGATGACTTGAGGAATAAATCTTGAGAATAGGAAAATGATAGGCAATGTTGAGTGATGTTATCGGTGATAACAATAATGGTGGATGACCATTGATAATGGATACTTGACTTGATGAAGTCTTAGGCCATGATAAATGCCATAAGGGTTTATTGATTAGTGAAGGCTTAAAAAAATCCATGGTGGCTTAAGTTGAAATTGGATGCCTTGTGATGGCTTATTAATTTCATGTACATATGTGTGTTGTTGATAGGATTGTATTCTGGACGGTGATGCGGAAAGATCGATGTAATCGCGTGGCGGTTCTTCTCTCGAGGTAGGAGAGGAGTTTACATTTCAAACCGCATGAGTGAATTCATTGTTAATTATGTATATGTTGAACTCATGCAATGCCTTGCCATGAATGTTTTATATGATTAATTTGATGAAGTGATGTATGATGGCTTGGCTTATGTTGAATGTTATAAAAATGTATGTATTTATATCATCTTGATGATAAGTGGTTGATGGTCCCTTGGTTGGACGTGAACTAAATAAAGGTGAAAATTTATGAATGAATGAGTTAAAATATGGAGGATTGTTTTGAGATGTAGTGGATCCTGGTAAAATAGATAGAATTCAATTTTAGTAGGTTGTGTTGTGCAAGTTTCGAGTTATGCATGATGTCTGATGATTTCGCTCAGGCGAGGTGGATTCTCGCCCGTGCGAGAGCCCCACCTGTTTGGGAATTGGCTTCTGGGCAATTCTCGCTTAGGCGAGAGTGAATCTCGTTCAAGCGAGATTGTCCTAGTATCAGTGTTTAGATACTGGAGGAAATTCGCCCAGGCGAATGGGGCCTCGCCCGAGCGAGGGAGTAGGGAATTAGCTACTGGACAAAATTCGCTTGAGCGAAGGATCTTAGGGGATGGTATTCGCCTAGGCGAGACGATCGAATGGAGAACGAGTGAGCTCCTGGATGAATCTTGTTCGAGTGGGAGTTTTAAAGATAAATTAAGATATGGTGAAGTTTCGAGTGAAATCCGAGTGGACCTTGTCCGAGTCAGGACCTTTCGAGTGTAGAACTGGATGTCATTCTGGGTATATGGTCTTCAAATGTGATATTCTGGTAGTGGAGTCCCAAGTGGGGAATTTCCGAGTCCAGTGTAATCTGTTCTGAGTGGGGAGCCTCCGAATGTGCATTCCCGAGTGGGATGACACCGATTGGGGATATTCAGTATGAGTTTGTCCAGAGATGCACTGGAATAACTCCGTGTGAGTGAAAAAGAAAGGAGGTCAGTCTTGGGAATGAGATGCCGAGTGAGTGACTTATTAAGTGGTGAGTCGGTTTCTGGAATGTTTTACCGAGTGGAACACCGTGTGAGTGAAGACTCGAATTTGGAATGAATTTACCGAGTGGAAGTCTGAGTGAGAGAGGACTCGGTCTGGACTGATTTTGCCGAGTGGAGGACCGAGTGAGTGATGGTCGGTCTTGGAATTAATTTGTCGAGTGAAAGACTACAAGAGAGAAGAGTGGGTTTTGAAATAATTCACCGAGTGAGGACCGATCATGAGTTGAGTCGGTGTTGGGATGAATTGCCGAGTGAGGACCGATCACGTAATGAGTCGGTTTTGGAGTAATTAGCCGAGTGATAGACTATGTGAGTGTGAGTCGGCCCTGGAATGTTTTGGTTGAGTGAATGATAGGTCGGTAAGGATTATTTTACTAAGTGGAAAACCTGAGTGCTTTGAGCCGGTTTCAGGAAAATTCTGCCGAGTGGAAACCTGAATGTTGGGAGTCGGTTTTGATTGATTTTACCGAGTGGACAACCGAGAGAGATGAGTCAGTTTTGAATGAATTACAGAGTGAAAACCGAGTATTGGTATGAACGACCTCTGGTCGGATTTTGCTTAAGCGAGCTGGTGCTTCGCTCAAGCGAGTGTTAAAGGAATTGGTTACTGGATAATTCTCGCTTGAGCGAGTGACCGAGTATGATGGTGCTTCGCTTGAGCGAGTGAGCGTGAGAAAGCTACTGGACGTATTTTGCCTACGCGAAGGGGGTTGCCCAAGCGAACCTGGCCTGTCTCGCTCAAGCGGATGTGAATCTCGCTTGAGCGAGTTTCCACCAGAAGGGGATTTGCTTGATTTTAATTATGGCAGGCTTATGTTAGGGCCTCTTCTCGGTATTAGGGGATAATTATGAGATGATTATGGGTATGTATGAAGGGCGATATAATGGTAGTATAACATGGTGGTGTTTGAGATTGATAGGCGTATTGAGGCTAATTAATTATAACCCAATACCACTTAAAATAGAATAGTGAAAGGATGATATTAAGAACCTGATGTTAGAATTATGAAATATAGCTCCTTGGATGAATTTGAAATTGATGAAGGGATAATTGAATGACATGATATACAATCTAAATTGATGAATTGAAGAAAATATGATACAAAATAATGTGACATGATGTTAAGCACTCTCTTGCACAAAGAGGTGCATATTGATAGTGATAAATTGTTGTGTGCCATTGTGTGTGATACAAGCAGAGTCTTATATGTGTGGTATGAATTATGAAATTGAAAATGTTGTGAATGCCACATAATTTTATATACATATAAAGTATACTTGAGACAATGGTAATGAATAATGAGATGAAAACCCACTAAATGAAGGTGAGGTATTATTGATGAATATTATATAATATTGAAATGCCATTGTGATTGATTGCAAGTATCTACTTACGTGTATGAGGTGAAATATATGTGAAAATATGTTGAGATGAAAATGCCACAATAAAACTTGAAAGCTATGACTAAGAAACAAACAATGTTGAAATCCACTAAGATGTATGGTGGTGTTAGTGATTATGATGATGATGATGATTTTAATGAGTGGCATTTAGGATGCACAGAGTGAGAATGCATTTGATTTGCATTGCATTGCATTGCATCCATGGCATATCATAGCTGTCGGTGTTGGAATATTAGGGGATTCCCCCGGTTGGCCCAGTGGGAGGGCGGCTCAGTGCACGAGCATTTCTGTTGTTTCCCCTATGACTCGATGTGTAAGTCACGAATCTGCCCATGCTGAGCTACGGGGAGCTGCATGTGGTTGACCCTTGTGGGGGGTGGCTCTTGAGAAGCAGGTGTCCCTGGTGGTCCTTTGGATCGCATCTGCCATGTTGAGAATCATGGTTGGCCCGCAACACCATATGTTGAATATGTTGTATACCGCGGTCATGGTGAAAATGACCAGGTGTTGCATGATGGGCGATGCGGTTTGGTACCAGTAAAAATATGGTGAATATGCATGCATTATGATATATGTGTACACATTTTACTACTGCAGTAGGGGCATGGTATGTGATCATGCTTGAACCCACAACTTGGTGTTATTTCCCACAGTCGGATCTGTATTTGTTGTTGATTATTCCATTGTGCATATGCATTAAGCATAAGAGCATTTGCATATAGCATGGAGATATGCCAGAATATGATGATGATTGATAATGATTGAGATGATGGTATTGGTGTTGATGAGATGAGAAGTTAATATAATGAAAGACCACATAAACGTAATAAATGATATGAATATATGAAATGATGTTGAATATAACGATATGTATGCTATGGCCCAATGTAATGAAGGGCGTATTTGTTTATGATTGGAAATGATGATGTTAGCCCATGGTGGCTTGATGAAAGACCAGAATGGTCTATGTTGATGATGTTGGCCCATTGTGGCGATGTGATAGATACGTGTTGGCCTATTGTGGCGGTGTTATAGATGTGTATATGCTTGTTTTGCTATGATTTGATGAATAAGTATAAAATAAATATATACATTGTTGAATTAATAATCTATGAGGATTGTTGATGGGTTTAGTAAAGCATACATGATGTTGATATGCATATGCACATAATTTCAATTGTATTCATATCGTCATTTGAAATGTATAACTCACTCTCACATGTGGTCTACTTTTTAGTATTGA
Source organism: Clitoria ternatea (assembly GCA_037962975.1). NCBI lineage: Eukaryota > Viridiplantae > Streptophyta > Magnoliopsida > Fabales > Fabaceae > Clitoria > Clitoria ternatea. The sequence continues at coordinate 217,871,824 of CM075671.1, read as the reverse complement.
TGCAGGAATGCCATGGGAAGAGGACATTTTTTTTAAGTAAAGCTTTTGGGAAGGTAAATAGTTGTAACGGAATGCCTTGGCCGGCAGCATTGTAATGTAATGAGTTATATATATAATGGATATCATAATGTTGTTAATTATTGTTGTTGATGGACGAATTGTGAATATAATTATACTTGGATAATGTACTAATAGTGGATATATGAATCTGAGGCTTAACTGGTTATGATCTATTATAAATATGAATATTGGAGACGTATGTTGCATGATCATACAGATAGGCATATACTTATATCTTAGGCATTGTATGCTTATGTGACTATGAAAAATGATGATTATTGTACATTAGGCTTATGATATGCCATTGCATTCTTGCCGAACCTTTTCTCATATCTTCATATATAGGACTAGGCGTGTGCCCAGTATACACATTCTTCTTCCGCTGTAAACTATGTTATTTTTGTATACCGAATAGGCAAACTATTTATCGATCCAGTTATAGGTTACTTAATCTCACTCTTTGGTTTTCTGTGATTTGGGTCTTGATGTGATCATGGTGATGTCTTGGAAATGTTTTTTCTAACGCGAAAAATTTATTCGCATTTTTATTAATTATGACAATTACATCGGGATTCGAATACAGAAAATCAGGGGTGTTATACCCGTGTTGTGGACCTCATGGAGAGTCCAACCACGGTAGTCCTTTAATGGTGTAAAGCTTGTGTAAATGGGAATGGTGTAGCCATCAGCATGCCTGTCTCAGTTTTTCCTGGGGCTTCTCCTTTTCAGCTCAGGGCTGCGATTGGCTCACTCAGTGGGGTTGACCCGATCAGCTTCACGCTCATCAACAGCAATGTACCAGGACACTCTCGCTCAGAAGTCATCCATGTCTAGCAGTGGCTTTTTGGTTAAGGAGTCGGCAAATTTCCCTGAGTGCAAGCCAGTTTGTATTGTTAAGGAATCCATTAGGGTCAGGCAGCGGAAACATAAAGGATTCCCAAAAAGAGGATTGCAAAACCAATTGTCTCAAGGCATTATGCAAAATTAAATTTCAATTTAGGGTTTACCTCTTGTAGACGCAAAGCAAGTTCCTCGATCGAAGCAATTGTAGTTTCGCCCTTAAGAGTCTACACGAGCACTCCCACCAGAAAATCAAAGGTCCGAATACTAGTACGGAAATTCAAAAGTAATCTAATTTCTGAGCCACAGCCTATGAGCATCTCATGCTCTATATATAGGCTTAGGTTTGACCTAATCTGTTCTCTCTAAAGAGTGGGCTCCTTACTCATTCTAAATGAGTTAGGCCCAATAATTTTATTTTTAGTCCAACTAAAATAAAACTATCCTCTGGTGGGCTTACCCTATGTGTGTGACCCTATAGGTAAAATATTTGGTTATATTAATAATAAACTATTTTATTTTTAATATAAAATAAGAGCGACATCTAGCAATACATCATTATGTCTGAATATTATTTATCATCGACATGACCTATAAGTGATAATTATTTTATATATTTATTTCTTTTGTCACGATATCTAATTGGGCCCAAGGCATGGTCGTCGTCATCCTTGTATGACCCAATTCATTTTACTTGATACCAGAGTAGACTTTACAGAATAAATATCTAATATTTATTTGTCCTAGCATGGCTATGCATTTCGTTAGTCTCACTCCATCAAGTGACCCATAGATATCACTCATGTCACATAGGAGAGACAATCCCATCTACATCACTTACATCCCTCTACATAATTTATCCATTGCCTAATCACAATCTCTATGGTCATCTTATTACAGATAACGTTTGATTGTATTAAACCAACAAACTTCTTATGTAGGAATCATAGTTACTTCAGGTCAAAGGACTATATACCATTATCATATTGAGAACCGTTTATGACATTCATGTAATGATCCATGCAACGTTGTCATGGTGGGTCTATCCAATACAACATTACTCTTAATGTGTACTTGTGTAAAGACTTGATATCATATATCCATGATTTGTGAGATCAAATCATTGGTACATTCACACACTAATCTTAATGTATTTACATGTCCCCATGTAAATACTTGATAAAGGATGTTTTAAGAATAATTCTCATATGACCTATTATTCCAAGATAAATAGTTTTAAAATAATCTTAAAACTGAAAATACTAATTTTATTGATAATAAAATTGATATATTAATAGCTCGTAGTGCATACACCAACATGTATCGCATGCAGCGCCACTTCCAGGCTGAGGTCCCAGATTTAGATGGCTTGTTCAAAGAAACGGACATGTATTGCTTTAGGGTTTCTCCTGGAAGTTGACGTAGATTCACTAGGCTATGTGATATTTGCTGTACTACCCTATTGGTGGAAAATTGACTGAGAAATTTCTTGCTCAGGTCAGAAAAACTGGCAATGCTTTTTAGAGGAAGGTGAGAGAACCAACGGAGTGCTGACTTGGTCAACATGGTGTGAAAAGTCTGACAAAAAAAGGGAATCGGACGTCCCTGTCACTAGCATAGTGTTGGTGTATATGGTGAGGTGGTCTTCTGGGTCGCCCTTACTGTCGTATTTCTCTATTGATGAGGGTTTATAGTTGGGGGAGTGGGAGCCTCATGATCGAGTTGGTCTAGGGATGTGCAGCAAAAGGTAGCTCAGGCTTGTATTTGGCTGTCTCTATTTGGTATGAGGTTTAGCCAGCGGCCCTCTGACAGGTAGATCGACCAGCATTGTGGCTGGAAGCCTCACCCTCGTCTCCCTTTTGTCCCCTTAGTTCTGCGTTCTCTTGCTGTAGGTTGACGACTGTTTTATATAAGGTTTCCACCATGTTAGTGAGATGATGCACTCGATCATCATGATCAGATGGCCCGTGTCGCCTGCTACCTTCCTCCCGTCGTGTGTTCCGGGTGTTAACCATGGTCATAATTAGGATTAAGGTTTGAAAAAAAGGTGTGGTAGGATTCGTTTTAACGGACCCCATGGTGGGCACCAAAATGTTCACACAAAGAGTAGTAGGCATAAAACCCTAGAGAATTCCTCTAGGGATTAGATTATTATTTCTCAATATGTGTCACTTAGTTACAACATGCGCAGGGGAGTATATTTATACCTAGGTTACTAGATGGGCTTGGCCTATAAGCTATAGCTTAAACTAATTAGGTTCATAGCAACACAGAGAGGTTGGAGGGGACGATGGGGACCACCTCCGACCTCATGGAGGGAACAGAATGATATAAGCAAAAACATGGAAACATTAACATAAGTGAAGAAGCAACACAAAAAGAAACAAAACAATAAATAACTATAAGCTTAAAATGAAAAAATGTAGCAGATGGAACTTATAAAATTAAAGATGAGAGCAACAAAGAGAACTCTTGCATAAGTGAAAATGATAACACAAGGGATTTAGAGGAAATCGCTGCAGGAATGAAAGCTAGGCACGTATGATATTGATATATATATATATATATATATATATATATATATATATATATATATATATATAAGAGGGAAAACCTAACTATTTAAGAGAAAAAATACAAAGCACAAAATCGTTTGGTGTAGTTACTTCAAAATTATAGTTTTAGTGGCACGGGTCATAATGAAAACTTGATTCATTTTGATTTTTCGATTTTTTTTACCAATTTAACAATCATTAAGTTTTTGGACATGTTCAACAAGTGAGAACAGTATTTCCGTTTTGGATTATTCTAGTTCTTACAACCATGGTTTAAGATAATTTGCTAGGTGATAGGTCTTTCTTTCTGTTACAAAAGATTTAAAACGAAAAATAATCATGTTCTTAAATCTTTAACCAAATTAAATTTTTTAAAAAGTTATGAATTAAACATGCTTATTTCAAGTTATACAGAATTATCTATGAAATATGAAATTGGAAATACAATAATTTGTTTAGGTTAAATATTTATATATATATGAATGTAACTAATTTTAATTAATCTATTTCTTTAACAAAAACATGTTAGTTTTAGTTCTTATAAAATTTATTTTTTTAAAATGGCTTATACCACTTTGTGATGACCTAATCTAGTTAGACATGTATGATGTTAAGAACTATCATGAGATGTCAAATGATATGGTATGGATCTAGATTACGATACATTGTCAACATAATAATAATAATAATAATAATAATAATAATAATAATAATAATAATAATAATAAAAAGTATTTATAAATATCAAAGCCAACAAAAAAATTAGAGAAAAAAACCAAAGAAACCAATTGACTTATATTTTAAAATATGCTAATGTATGTATGTTAGCCATCCACGATAAATTTATTGATTGGATTTTATATCGATGAAATTAAAATATGTTATTACATTTGAATGAAAATATATAATATATGAAAGTACACATTGAAAATCTTAAAAAAATAAACTTAACTACTTTGTTTGAAAGAAAATATATAAATTGTATTTCTTATTTTATTATTATTATAACTAAAATTATTTGCTTACTATATCGTGATATATACTTATATCCTCAAAGACATTTCTATTAAAATCAAGTTCAAGTTGGAGTTCTTTTAAATTTGATCAAAATGGGTTTTCTTATCATCAAAAATAAGATGATCAATGAATTGATACCCACAAATCCAAATTTAATTGGATCTCATGTCACATATGTATGCGTTGGTCATGCTAAACGTAAATATGACATAAAATTACTTATAGATGGAATGGTTACATCAAGAATAAAATTTCCATAAACTAAATGGATGAAATTCTTTATTTGTCGTGAACATAAAAATTACTTGATTAAATATAAGAATAAAATAAGACATGAGTATGTTAAAATGTAAATATTTTAAAAACATGACACTAATATGATATAGTCACATTATAAAATACCATTAATATTATTCTTTACTCTATCTTTTTTCATTTTCTATTTATTACCCATCATACCTTTATTATGTGTGCGCGCACTCAAACACAAAAGAAAAACATTAATATAAGTAGTGCATGCTCATCCTTTTTTTAATATTTTTCTTGTTATTAATATTTCAACTTTTTATTCCTTTTTTTCTTATGAAAAGTTTTTGCTACATTTTTCGTATTAAATTATAATATTTAAAAAATAGTTTTTGTCGGTAGATAGTTACTATTAACAACTATTTTTTTAACAAATCTCACATAGTTTACTAATATATGATCTAATTATCTCAAGAAATATAAGAAGCTTTGTAGCAAAAATATTTAACTTCACATGGTATTTTAGATTGAGGGTAATCGATATGTTATATTATTATGTTTTTCATATTTTTATTCAAATTTTCTAAATAAGATGATATGAATGATAATTGAACAACATTATCAAACGATGATACGAGAATCTATTGAAAAAATTAAAATTAACAAGAAAAATGAGAGGCTAAAACAAAATATTTAAATTAGTAAAAGATTACGAATAAACATTTTATAATAATGAGAGATAAAAAATGTAACAAAAATATTAATAAAGGGTGAAATTTGTAACAAGACTTTTTTAGGGATGAAAAATGAAATTTGGTAATTTTATATGGATGGAATATATATATATATATATATATATATATATATATATATATATATATTCATGTGACAAAATATATAAAAGTATAAAAAGTATAGGTATGTTAAAAGAGTGCAATGAGATGTAGGTAATATAATATGCAACCTTGTATTTGTACCCGTAGGTTTTTACTTGTAATTGTAGATGATTTTTTAGGGTACCTATTGGGTTTGGGTTTGAGTGTGCATGCAATCCTACTTCTTATAAAATAAAGATCTTTCATTTTAGTACTTAATAATTTTTTTACTTTAAATGCATGAGATATTTTATTTTATTTTGTCAATACTTAACTTGGTACCATTAAATACTAATGTGGCTAAAAAACTCATGTTAGCTTATCTATGTGGTTTCAACACTTTAGTTGACAACTAAAAATTTGTTGTGTCAACACATTGACATGTAAAAACTAAAATTAAAACACTCATGTTTTATACGAACTAAATATATGTTTAAACCTAAAAGAATCTTTACACAAGTTCATGTTGATAACCATTTTGAATTATTTTCTAAGAAAGAATAACCTTGAAAACCAATTTAGGTTTACATATTAAACATACTTATAAATTAAAGATTAAAAATATTTATTTATCGTGAGTTTTGTCATCACAATATCATTCAATAACATGTATTGAAATTACCAAGATTAGGGACACAACTCATGAAATTCAACCAAAAGAGATAAATTTCATATGGTTTGACACAAGTATCAAGGTGAAAATGGTTTACAATGCAATTAACCGACCTTTATGACTAAGGGATTTACATATTTATAGTTATATATGTATATTTGAGATGTTGCTATTTGTATTTCCTCATTTTAAATTCATAAACTCACTTAGTTTATTTATTTATTTATTGCAACATGATTCACCATTCACTCACTCTATCTCCTCACCCTTCTTTGCTAGTTTTTTTTTTTAGTTTTCCTCTATCTCTTTCCCATTTCTTTTTTATGTTTGAAAAACTTGAATATTTTCACATGTTATAAGTAGGAAAACTTATTGATTATGTTCGTATAGGTTGTTGTCTTTAAAGTTTTCATTTTTTGCTTTGCATTGTTTAAGACATGGTTCCCCTGCAATTCTCTTTTTGCAAGGAGATTTTGTTTTGTTTCTTTATAGATTATGTAAGGAAAAATGTTGAAAGAGATTATTCTAAGATCGATTTAAAGAAACCCGCTTTATAATTATTTTCTTTTGTTCTTGGTTGATGTGATTTATCTCTTTTTCTTATTCTTGTAATAATATGTAAGTTGAGAGAGATCCATATAAAAATTTAGTGATGATTATATCAAAATTGAAAATTTGTCTCTTATTTTTTTAATAATTATATTTATATTAGGAAAGACTCAAATGAGGATTAAGTGATGATTATATTAAAATTACAAAATTTTCTCTAATGCATTGATAATTATATTAAAATTAAGAAAAATCTAATCAGTAAATAATTACAATTTTTTAAGAAAATTAACTTGAATGATAAATAATTAATTCTCAAACAATAAAATAAAACAAAGGGGCCAAATTGAGGCCTATTTATTCCCAAATAATTGTTTTTCTAAAACAATAAAAACAAATGGCCCAAATTGAATAAATCCATCCGATTGAACTTGAGCTCTAGATTAATCAAACCCAAACTAACCTAGCCCAGACTTAGATAAAATTGGGCCAATATTTTGTAATTTCAACTTTTTACAATTGAGCAAAAATAGACCTAAACTCATTTGTATCTATTAGATAACCAACCTTATGTAAGATTAATAAACTATATTGAAGAACTAATTATAAACATGATGAGTAAAAATAACAAGTTTTCAATTAGCTAGAAGTTTGGTACAATTTTGTTAAGGTATATAGTATTGCAATGTGATTGACTAGATAACATTGTGAAGCTTAGTTTAAAAATTTAAAAGGAAAAAATTATAAAATTGATTAAATTTAATTACACCTTATCATTATTTGGACTTGATCCATATAAAAACTCATGTTACCTTCTTACAAGAAAGAAAATATGATAAAATTACATAACTAGTCAAATATCATAACATTGGTCATGACCACCTATCTGGTTCAAACAACTATCGGTCATTATCAACCATTTACCTCTTGATCATCCTACTTGTGAAGCTTGATAAGAATGAATGTTGTATGCTAGGCTCAACTAGCTTTGCCATTTCCATCAAACTCCTTGTCGTGTGCCATACTATTGATCAGGAAATTGTTCATCATTGCAATATTGATGTTGCTAACCTCATCAAAGTTGGTAAACCATATTATTCTTCTCTCGATCATTGTGCTTACCCTTATCATATTCTTTCTCCTTAATCTTTTCATAACATTCCATTTTGGACAACAAGTTTAACAAACTCACATATAGATTTGATGTGACACCCTTGTTAACTAGGATAATCTGTCTCATTGGATCCATCCTACTTAACAAAGGTGTTACAAGTCTGTAAATTTTTGAAAGATTTTCTTTTTTATATATGAACATAGAATAATGGTTTACAACAACACTCTAGTCACATGAGATATATAGTAAGTTTCATACATACTCTTAAAGCCATGAGCATGCAGGCTCTCAAAATAACTATACATAATGTTAGAAGTATACCACTAGGTATGCCTCCACACTAGTCCTTAGTCGAATACAACATGATGATTTCTCTGCACGCTTCCTTCTATTGCCCAAAGTTTTATCTTCCTTCCTCTTGATGATCTTCTAAAATTTTCAATCATACACAATATTGAAGGGGTGAGTACAATACTTCCAATCATACTGGTATTCATGCAGTGATTAGCTAAGTATAACACATTTAGACATTTACCATTTAATAATCTATCAAACACTTGGCTTAGACGATTTCTGTTTACATAACGGGTTAGTTGCTAGTATACAATGCGTGAGTTAGAAGTTTTATGCATTAATGACAGGCAATACATGAGTTAGAAGTTTTATGCTTTATCTTTCATTAATGTTTCATGACGCAATGGGGTCCATAACTCATCATCTCCACATCATCATCATCATGTCATAGTACATCTACTGGGCAACACAATCATAATCATTTGCTAGGGTAGCTGGAGTACACCAATTCATCACAACAATAGGGTAAGAGACACGTAATACAAACACAATATGAATCCACCACCACACACATGATCACTTAACAACCATAATTAGCTCTTTCATGGTTCTTAGTGACATTCGTCCAAGTCGAAGTAAACTAGGCTTGCTACGAGCTTCCTAACTCTAGGCGTGACTCTTGAACCATTAGGTACCTGACCTAGTTCTACTCCTAAGACCCCAACGTACACATTAAAACAAAGATGCCCTCTAATGTACCTATAATTTTGGCTCTATCATTCAACCTTCATTCCTCCCAACTATGACGTATGTAGAATACAATATTTTATCTTTCACTTGTTTAGTCGAGTGTCAAGTAGGGTTCTTGACTTAGTATCCCTTTGTCCTTAGTATGCAGTACCACATATTATTCTTAATTTAGAAAACCTTATCAAAACTTTATATTTGTAATTTATAAAAACCTTTTTTTAGCAATCTTAGTAAATATGATATAAAATATCTTATCTAATATAGGCATTTGCAAAATATAAATATAATTTAGTTAAAATAAATTTACCATTTAATTATAAAATTTAAACTTTTGAGTTAAGTTTAATTAACAAAATAATATTAAATAGATCTAAATATTATAATATAAGCTATAAATTAACTTATCATATTAATTTATAATTCTAAATTTCTTTACAAAATTTTAATATGAAAATTTTTGAAACATATGTTATTTTATTATGTGTACTTTTACCAATGGTCAGAAACATAGTCTCGTCGTATTTTCCATGACAAATTGGATTTCCCTCGGTGTTAAGTAAGAAAATTTTTAAAATAACCTTATACTTTTTCAAACTAATTACAAAATATCATTTAACATTTTCTAATATTTTAATAAAAATAGTTAAACATTTATCTAACTCATATTTATCGAAAACTTGTCATTATTCATATTTTCTGGCAAAACTTGATTTTTATAATTAAAAAGACTAATTTATATATTTTTGAAATCCATACTTTATCTTTAACATAATTTCCAGAATGTAAATAAAAAATCTAAAATTTCTTTATTTTTCCCATTTTTCTTAAAATTATGTCGACAAAGTGTTTTTCCATATGTTTCTAAGGATAAAGTTGTCGATCGGACTCGTGTCTTTATCGAAACTTTCGTAAGTTCTTAATAGAATCCAATTTTCCTACATTATCACAAGCAAATAAATATTATTATAACTATATTGTCATATCTTCCATTTTTCTTCTAAACAATAAAATATCTACATTTTGTCGAGAACCCACACCGACTCTTCGCATTTCTTTTACGTTTTTAATATTCATAAAATGAGTCAGCTAATATGCTACCAAGCTTAGTGGCACGTTACCCACCACATATAATTTTCTAAATATTTACTACGACAACATTTTCACGCTAAACATTCCTTACCTCACAAATATGGATCAGTCATTATATCAAACACAACATGCAAGATAAAATCAAGTTGGCAGAATAAACATGCATTCATAGATCCAACATGCAATTTAACAAGATGAATATGCAAGCAATTTCTAGCAGTTATCTAAATTAAAAACAATAGTTTTAATACATGCAGACTAGCCAGAGATGCATGCGATCAAACTTTTCTCTTGGTGCCAAAAACTAATACCACAAGTCGATTCAATTTTTGTAAAATTTTAGTTTTTAGCATTGAGACTAGTAAAGATTTTAGGGTCATCTTTACCATCCTACACATGCAAAACCCTAGAGCGTAATGGAAGAAACTCCTCGTACCTCGTGGTATTGAGAGTTTGGAGTGGTAACGGTCAGTTCTTTTCCTCGGTTTTCCTCCGTAGCTCATTTCTTTGCACGACAATCTCTAAGACGCTCGGTGACGAAACCTCGAAAGATCTTTTGGCTAAGGGATGTTCACAACAATGACAAGAAAATTTCAAAGTTTGGATCAATTAAATTAGTTTGTCTTAGAACCAAAGTCTATTTTTAAAAGACTTTAGAGAACTTAAAAATTATTTTAAGACCCCTAGATTTGTTTATAACACATATCAAGGCTTTTAATTAAATAAAGTCTGCTTAAGTGTTATTTAACCTATTTACTGGAGTATTTCAGTATGTAAAGTCTATGATGCAAGAGCTAAAATTCAAAGGGGGAGTTCATCAATTTCAAAGCAACCAAGTCTATGTGGGACCTATTCAGATTTATCCAAGTCTATCCTAGACTTAAGTCTGTGCTGTAACATCCCAAAATTTTAAAATAGAGGAATAAATCAAAGAAAATAAATATTGACAAATTGAAGGTAAAGTATTTAATATCCCAAAATATTTGAAATAATTAAATTGAGAGTTTTGGGGACTGTTGGTAAATTGAGGAGACCGGATAAGCTAAAAATAAGCCCAGTTGAGATATGGGTGTCGGACCAAGTATCTCTGATTGAGATGATATTGGTCAGGGCTGTTAAGGGTAATATTAGGAATCTGAATATATATTCGGAATAATTTTTGGATGAAGTATTGAGCCCAAATGAAGAGCCTGTTTGTGGAAAAACGATAAAGCCTTAATGAATGAGAGTAAAATAAAAATATAAACTCTTCTCTTCTCCCTCTCATCCTCACGTGTGTTCTCTCCCACTTAGGCAAACACTTTTTCTCTTTCTCTTCATCTCCCACTCATCATCTTCTTCTCCTTTCTCTTCAAAAATCCACAAGTGTGGTGTGTGCCATCTCCTCTTCCATTTTCGTTTGGAGCTTAAAACTTGGAGGCTCTCTCTCACTCTTCCTCTTTCTCCATTTTTGTGTTCTTTCTCACCCATTCTAGAAGCTCGCTTCTTTTGGCTTGAGGTAAGGGTTTCTCTTCATTTTCATGAGCTTTAAGCTCTAGCTTTTGGGTATTGGTTGTTGGGAGAGAGTTAATGCATATGGGTTAAGTTAGGAGAGACATTTATGATGAAAAACCCTACGGTGGGGTGTATTTAAATTGAGTTTTATGAGGGCCTTGGGTGGTACATGAAAATGACATGAGAATGATGGAAAATGATGAACACAAATGGTGGTTATTAGGTTTTTGATGAAACCCTAACTTTATAAATTGGGAGAAATATGAGATGTAGGTATTTGAGCATTTATTATTGACGGTAGATGCTATTTATGATGTGTAGTGACCATTAATGGTGGTAAATGGTTGGTAGAGTTCATTAATGTGGAAGCCCATGAATGAGTTTAGCCTTAAATGCATAATAATGTGATTGGGCACCTAACCCATGGTGGTTATGGTGGATTAAATGAATAAGTAAAGATTGAGAATTAAAAAGACATAAAACACCAAGTGGTTAATTAAGAGCACTTGAATCTTGGTGGTTTTAATAGAGGATAATTATGTGGTATGTTGTATAATGTAGGAAACGACCCCATTGACGAGGCGGAACAGTCAAACCACGTTGATCACTACTTTACTTGAGGTAGGAGGGGGTAACTATTCTAAATGCATGATTTCATCCATTGATGATGTGAAAATATATATATATGATTACTTGATGATTGTTTGAATGGATGATGTGGTGATGTTATGATTTGAATGCATTTAGAATGACGATTGCTATGTGGCATTGTGTTTAGGATAATATTGTGATGTGGTGATGATATTATGATGATGAAGTATGTTGATGGTTTGAGACCATGTATGAATTGAAATCTATAATATAAAATATCCCAAGATGTGTGTATGATTTATTTAATATGTATGCCACTAACTATTAATGTGAATAAGTCTCAAAGAGAATTGGGATTGGATGAGAATGATGAGAATATTGAAATCCACCTAGTGATGGTGGTGAATGATTGAATATGGAGTGGCATCTAGGATGCATAGTGTGAGGATGCATTTGATTTGCATTTGCATAGCATCCATGGCATATCATTGCTGTCTATGTGGAATATTAGGGGGTTCCACTAGGCGGGCCCAGTGGGAGGGCGGCTCAGTGCACGAGCGTATTGTTGTTTTTCCCATGTGACTCGGTGTGTGAGTCACGAAGCTGTCCATAGTTTGGTGATGAGGCATCCTATGTGGCGGGTCCAGTGGGCAGGCGGCTCTATGGTGAGCGAGTTACCTCGGTGTTCGACGGGGCACGACTCTCTCGATGTGTGTTCAGGAGGGGCCCGTAGCACTTGTGGTAATTAAGGCCACGATGTTGATCCGTAAGTCACGGGGTGACTAGTGCTACAGATGGGCGATAACGGTTTGGTACCAGTAAAAATTATGATGTTATAAGCATGCACAAATTAAGATATATATGTACATAATTTACTACTGCAGTAGGGGCATAGTAGCACACCTGTGCTTGACCTATAAATTGATTTGATGTTGTAATCCCACAGTCAGATCCGCATTGTTTGATGAGAATTCCTTATGCATATGCATTAGCTTTAAGCGCATTTGCATATAGCCAGAGATATGCCTAGTTGATAGCCCATAGTGGCGAAGGATGAATGAGAACTAAAAAGGGAAAAGAGTGTGATACTAACCCTATGGGTGTGTTTAGTGATTTGAATGAATATGACTGTGGGTGTATACTTGAGAACAGGATATATGGTTTTGAATAGTATAGTATATAAATGATGTATGACATTCTGAGAGGTGTGGTATATAAACAAGTATACATGTATTTCATCATAATGTATGACTTTGATTCATTTAGATTTTGTTACTCACCTCCTCGTTGCAATTTTTAAGTTTGATGTAGGTATGATGTAAATCCTACCATTTTGGAGGCCGAGTTTGAAGAAGGTAAATATGGAATGGAAAAGGGGGAGCCTTGGCTGGCGTCTTTTTATTTTGTATGGTACATGGTGCATATATGCCCAATTTTGTAATCTTGATATGGTAAATGATGATTTTGGGGTCATGTAGGAAAATGAGACCTTGTGTGCATGGCTCATTTTCATTAATGACCTTTGGTAAGGTATAATACCATCGTGATGTTTAAATCTCAGCCAATTTGATGAATGAATGTTGAGAATCATGAATTATAGCCTTTTAGGATGTGTGTTGGAAACTTTGTATAGTTGTTTTAATGCATGAGCTAGGAACTAGTATGGTCAAATGATGATTTATGAGGTTTTGATGCGATGGATGGAATGCAACAGCTTAAGTACGTTAATTGTGGTTTGTGGGAAATGGAATGGATCCATTTTGCCAAAAGTAGACCCATTGGTTACCTCAAAATGCCTTAAAATGGGATAATCGCGCTTATACACATAAATTACTCATTTTTAGGAATTTTTGAGTGTGGCCAGTTGCCACACGTCACAAATAATGTGTTTTAGCTTGTGTTAAAATTTGGTGGCATTCCGATATCGTTTGAATAGGTTTTGGTAGTTGTGAAGTTCATTTTCCTTATAAAATCTGCATAATTTCTGCATAAGGCATGGTGTAATCGATTAGTCCTGCTGATCTAATCGATTATAGGGCCTTTGTTTTTAAGGTAATCGATTACACTGAGTGTTGTAATCGATTATCAACTACTCGAAGTCCTGTAATTGATTAGAATTGTCCCTATAATCGATTAGGTGGGATGTCTGATGCATTACATGAATTCCAGGAGCTCTGTAATCGATTACTACCAACTCTCTAATCGATTAGCATAGATTCCAGCAACCTTGTAATCGATTAGGATTGACAGAATAATCGATTATTGACCCAACAGGGATAATGTAATTGATTATTCTGAAAGTTGTAATCGATTAGTTATAACACCTGATTCATTGTGCCATTTCCAGGAGCTCTATAATAGATTACCTGTTGCTCTGTAATCAATTATGGAATGATAATCGATTAGTTCGTATCCCGTAATTGATTAGGACCTTTAATTTGTACATGGATTTATCGACTATATGAATCAGGATCGTAATGGTACTACATGAACATCTATTGCGTACTCTGATACCTTCTCATATCTTTATATATGAGATAGGTTGCATAGATCCAGGGTATTGGATGATAGCTTCATCACTCATATTTTTCATAAATTAATAACATTAAATTCGCGAAAAATTTACCCCTGAATTTTAGGGGCGTCTCATGTGCTATAGACAATGCTCAAAAGAATTTTTCTAAGTGCATCTATCCTAGACTTGGGTCTACTGACTTTCTTTCTTCAAACAAATTATCCTTCAAAATCAGCATCTCTATCTCCCTCTCACTATATTATCTTTCAAGCTTCAAGATATCAGACTCACATTTCAAGATTAAAGAATAGCTCTCTGATTCTATATCAATTTATGCAAGGCTATCTCATTACAAAATTCCTTCAGTTAAAGTCTGCTCCTATCTTGAAATAAACAATAAGACAAAACTTTTAGAGGAACAAACGTTGCATGGGAAGAAATTGATGAAGCTACTTTGTGCACTTCATAAAGCTGTTGTTGAAGAAAAGTCTGGTCAATGACAAAACCTTTTTATATATCAGATCCTATAAAATTTATTGATAACTAACATCACGTTTACTAATTTGAATAAAGTTACATGTTATTGTTTGATATGGATGTTCAAGTGTTTCAGGAAACATAAGGCTTAAGCTACAAAAGAAAGGGGGAGTCCATACTTCAAAAATCTGAACGATTTAGTCATAACATAGACTCTATATTCTAAGACAAAAGGAAAAATCAAAAGGAAGAATCAAAAGTCTGGTAACTTACTTCAAAAGAAACTCTCTCGCATCAGAATAACTTAGTAGACTCAGACTTAAAAAGTATCATCTCAAGCTTTAGAAAATACAAAAACATCAAAATCTGTCTCCTCATCTCGAACTATCTCAGAAATAGTCTGATACATGAAGCATCAATGGTCACAAGTCATTTCCATCAAAAGCCTATTGAAAAGATTTGCAAAAGGAAGATTGGTTAAACGGGGTGGATTCTAATTTAGTCTAAAAGCATCTAAAGTTTCACCCTTATCTTATGTATTTAGAGATTCCTAGAATCTAAGCTTTCGCTCTTGGTGAAACTTTTGCTACGTCTAGCCCACCTATGACTGTACTTTTTTCAAAAACTCCCGTATTGAGATTGCGTGTTCGAAATGTCTCTCTATGGCAACGAAAGCTTTTACCCGTTGTGCAACCTCTTCAAGAAAGGTTTTTGTCCCTCATACAACTACTCTTTCAATCTCTTCATTAGAGAGAGCTCTCGAGAAGAAAAAGAAGAAATATCAGAAGAGAGTAAAATAAATATGAAGAGTTTGAGTAGATCAAGAAACATATGAGAGTATGAAGAATAGCTCACGTAAGGAAAATAGAGAAAAATACAATACACAGTTATATGAGCTTGTATGTATAAATAGTGAGCATTATATGACTCTGAAGAAAAGAAAAGAAGAAAGAAGAATCATATAAAAAAAGAGGAGAAAAAGAGAGAGCTTGTGAGGTAAATAAGCTTATCTCACACTTTACAAGCTCCAGTTATCAATAAGCCGTTAAAAAAGGAAGGATTTCTTGCGTTAATTCTTCTAATCCTCTGGTAGTATAGGTCTGGTGTGTTTCTAGACTCTATTAGTGTGGGAAACGCTTTGGCCTGTAGAGGCTTTTGAAAGAATACTCGGGGTTGAAGCCAAGAGTGGCTTATGAAAGAATACTTGGGTCTGCCCCAAGAGTGAGTGCTACAAAATAATAATCATAGGAATCCAGAAGGGTCTGGTGTGTTGAAGCATAGGTTGTGCTTAGGTCAGGAGTGGCCGGAGTCAAGAATACTTGAGTTTGCCCCAGGAGTGGATACGTGCAAAAGAATACTCAAAAGCACGGGATGTGCTTAGGCCCAGAGTGGCCGGAGTCAAGAATACTCAGGGGCCAGGAGTGGCCAGTGTCAAGAATACTTTGAAGCACGTGTTGTGATTAAGCCAGGAGTGGCTGGAGTCAATAATACTTGTAAGCTCAGTCTGAGCTGTTTATGTAAAAGTTCTTACATAGTGAAAACCCTTCAGATTTGAAGGTACTGAATGTAGTCTCCGCATTAGAGGTGAACTAGTATAAATTGCTTGTGTATTGTCTATTTCTCTCTTACTCTTTACTATCAAAAGTGTTATGCATTATGATTGTTAAAATCGATAGTAAAAGTCTGCTAAAATAAGCGCTCTCTCTTATTGTCTCAATCAAAGAATCACGCTCTCAGTCTCCTCAAAAGTCTGGTCCGCTGCATAACGCTCTAAAAAGTTTAAATATCATCTTTTGGATTAAAAAAGTGAATAGACTTATTCAACCCCCATTCTAAGTCTGTTCTCCAAACTATCAGTTGTCAATATGTGGTGCTCAAATCAGAAGGCTTCAGAAGGTCAAACAAGATAATCTATATCTTACATTAGACGAAAGAGAACAAAAAAGAGACTTTCTCTTTGCACAATTCAAGGAACCCTATTTTTAAACAATTCTCGTCTATCCTCAAAGCAAACCTTGTCCTATTCTCTTCTCCCATGCCTCAATGGATTCAAATAGCTAACTCTTCACTAATGAAATAGTAACAACTATTATCAGAAGATGCCAAAATAAAGAGACTGAATCTTTGGAGTATAATATCAAAGATTCAAAAATAGAGATATAACAACATAAATATATGAACTCATACTTTGTAAACATTGTTCCTTGTAGCTACATTCTATATTTTTCAACATATATTTGTTGTACCCTCTCTCTCTAAATACTCTATACTTAGTTAGGTCTGGTGTGTTCACCAGACTTAATTTCTTACGGGAAACACCTTTGGCCTGAAGAGAGTTTTGAAAGAATACTTAAGTTTTTGAGCCATGAGTGACTTGTTGAAAAAATACTGGGAATTAAGATAGAAGTGGCTGGAGTAAAGAATATTTGAGGTATAACGAGTATTGTTTATGTAAAAGGACTTTTACATAGTGAAAAAGCCTTTAGACTGGAGAGATTAGACGTAGCTTTATCATTTAGAAGCAAACCAATATAAATCTGTTGTGCATATCTCTCTTTGTTTTGTTTAATATGAATCTATACCTTAAATCTGTTGCTATTTTGTGTTTAAAAATGTTTTAATTTTTTGAAAAGAGCTTATCCTTTAGGTTGAACACTCTAACAAGTGTAAAGGATAAAGATCCATGGCATCACACCAACAAGGTCATCTAGTAGTCGAAGGTTCCTTAGTCAACATACCTCCAGCTTTCCTTGGGAAAGACTAGGCTTACTAGAAAGACAGGAAAATAAAGTCCAAAGATCTATGGACGATGACTGAAATAAAAAAATGGAGGCTAATGCAAAAGTCAGATTCCTCATTGTTTATGCTCTCAGTAAGTCTGAATACAACAAGGTATTCAGTTCAAGACTGCTAAAGAAGTCTGGGATGCACTTCAGAGGAACTACAAAGGAACCCCCAAAGTCAAAAGATCAAAGAAGATACTGTTGGTGTATGCACTATAAGCTTTTATGCTTTTTCATTTGTATCATTTTTCTATTTATCAATAAAATAAGTATTTTAGTTTAAAATTGTTTTAAAACGTATTTATCCTTGGAGTAATAGGTCATATGAAAGTTATTCCTAAAATGTCCCTAGTCAAGTATTTACATGGGGATATGTAAATACATTGAGATTAGTGTGTGAGTGTACTGATGACCTGATCTCACAGATCATAGATATAGATGATATTAAGTCTTCACACAGGTACACATTAAGAGTAATGATGTACTGGACAGACCCACTATGAGAACATTGCGTGGATCGTTACATGAATGTCATAAACGATTCTCAATGTAATAATGGTACATGTAGTCCTTCGACCTGAAGCCACTATAATTCCTACATGAGGAGTTTGTTATTTTAATACAATCAAACGTCTTCTGTAACAAGAGGACTATAAAGGTTGTGATTAGGCAATGAACAAATTATACAGAGGGATGTGAGTGATGTAGATGGGATTTGTCTCTCCTATATGACAGGAGTGATATCTGTAGGCCACTTAATAGAGTGAGACTAAGGAAACGCATGGCCATGCTAGAAAGAATAAATATTAGATATTTATTTGGATTAAGTCTACTCCGGTACCAAGTAAAATAAATTGGGTCGTACAAGGATGACGCGACCACGCCTTGAGCCCAATTAGGATATCGTGACAAAAGGAACAAACATATAAAATAATTATCACTTATAGGTTATGTTGATACATAATGATGCATTGCTAGATACCGCTCTTATTTTATATTAATAATAAAATAATTTATTATTAATATGATTGGGTATTTTACCTATAGGGTCACACACATAGAGTAAGCCCATCAGAAAATGTTTTGTTTTATTTTAGTTGGACTAAAATAAAGCTATTGGGCCTAACTTATTTAGAATGAGTAAAGAGCCCACTCTTTAGAGAGAACAGATTAGGTCAAACCTAAGCCTATAAATAGAGCATGAGATGCTCATAGGCTATTCACTAAAAAGAGACACAAATTCATAAAAGTTGCAAGAGCTACACGCCGTCAAACTAGCAGTTGGCAAGTGTTGCGATTCTGGTGGGAGTGCTCGTGTGGACTCCTAAAGGACAAGGCTACGAATGCTTCGATGTTCTTAAGGAGGTAATCCTAAAACAAATTTTTTTTGTGTTTATCTTATGCTTTGAAACACGGCGCTTTGTAAATCCTATGGGAATCCTTGTATTTCTATTGCTCATGTACTAGGGATTCCCTAACAGATACTGTTAACCAAGTAGTATGACAATTTCAAAATGGAAAGGCATAAAACTATTGATCAAATGTTTGGAAGATTTCAAACTCTGTTAAATGAACTTTAGGCTCTTGGGACAACTTTGTCTATGGAAGACATAAATGTCAAGCTCCTTGGGAACCTCCTTGAAAACTTTAATGCTAAATGCTTAGCTCTTGAAGAAGCTAGAGATCTCAACACCTTCAATATTGATGAACTCCTTAGAGTGCTAAGAGTTCATGAAATCAAGTTAAAACATATGAGAAGTTGCCAAGCCTACCTTCTCTAAGAGAATTGCTTTAAAGTTTGCTAACTTAAGCAAGAAATCGAAAGCTTTCAAAGTTGTAGAGTCTCAATGCTCAGACTCAATCTGAGGAATGCAGTGAAGATATTGACAAAGAGCTGACCCTTATGACCAGAAGATTTCACAGGCTGTTAAAAAAGAAGAAGAGTAGACTTGAGAAGTTTCAAAAAAGAGACACAAAAGGTAAATCTCGTTTCAAATTTAAATTTGATAAATCCTCTCTAAACTATTTCACTTATAGGAAAACAAGACACACAAAGGTAGAATGCCCTATCATATAGCTTTGTATCGGCTAAGTTCACAAATTGGAGATAAGCAGACTCGAACCGCTAACATCCGCCATAGGGTAAACCACCTCCTCTCAGGCCTCAGTTGATTCTACCATAGAAGCTAACGATAGACAATAACTCCTCCCCGAACACAGCTTACAACTTTCATCATACCGTGCTCTCCAAAGAGAAACTCTTATCAAAATCTTAAAAGGTATTAAGTTGGAATCCTATTCTAACTAAGGATTCTTGTGGTTCCTGAAGATCCAACTACAGAAGAATCGGGAACAGAGAACTTTCTCCCCCCTTTTCTGTCTGACTCTTTGTTCTTAAGAATACTAGTTTTTAAGAATAAGTGATTGCCCTTCTGCTCAATAAAGATAAAAAGGATAAGAAAGATAAAAGAAAGTCCTTCAAGAAACAAAAATGACTCATCATATGGGATGATGAGGATTCCACTAGTTCAAGTGAGTCTGAAGAAGAAACAGAGTCCGCTCAACTACGTTTGGTGGCTAACACAAACTTAGACTCTAAAGCGAGTACAAGCGATTCAGGCATTGAAGAGTCTGAATAAGTAAGTTTTCTTGAACTTAAGGAAAATTATGAAATTTTATTTAAAGATTTTTCAACTCCCATGAAGAATTAAAAGCTTTTAAAAAAGAAACAAGTTGAAATGATCACTACTTATGAAAACAAAAATTTTAAATTAAAAGAGGAAAATCTTGAATAAAATAATCAAGATGAGATGGAAGAAAAAGAGAGAATACTGTTTGAAGAACTACATAAACTTAAGCAAAAGAATCTTTACTTAAAAACTGAATTGAAAAATGCAAAAGACTGTTACAGTTCTCAAACCGAGAAGATCAACAAACTTAGAAAACAAATGAGTTCTCTCACTTTGGACCTATCCAAGTTTGTCAATGAAATAGAAAACTTAAACAAGCTTTTGGGAATCCCCACTAGCAACCATGACAGACCTAGATTAGGATTTCTTGAACCAGTTGACTCCAAACAGTCTCTTTCTCCTTCATTTGTCTCGAATAAACAAAAACATGTTAAATGTAATTACTATAAGAAGCATGGTCATGTCATTAAAAATTGTCTAAAGTGGAAGAAAGGGAATGCTAAGAACACTAACTATCTTGGACTTGAAAAGATATAGGTACCAAAGACATTGATAATTCTTATTACAGATGTCTTTAAAGACAAAAGAAAAGCATCATCAATGATATTTGGACAGTGGATGCTCACATCACAAGACGGGAAGAAGGTCTATGTTCCTAGACCTATAATGAGTTAAAGGAGGGTCCGATAACTTTTAGAGGCAACTAGACTAGAAACATCGTAGGTACTAGTACAATTGGTAAAACTCTTTCCCTTATCATTGAAAATGTTTACCTTTTTAAGGGTCTGAGACACAACCTATACTTAGCATAAGTCAATTTTGTGACAGTGGGTATAAAGTATCATTTAATAAAGAAAAGTGTACTGGTATCAACCATGATAGAAACATACTCTTTTTTGCCAACAGACATAACAACACTGGACAATCAAAATGTAACATATTTATTTTCAAACTCAAAGGAAAGACAGATCTAGCATAAAAAATTTGGGCATGTAAGTCAGAAACATATTTCAAAACTTCATAAAAAAAGGCTAAGTTAAGGGACTGCCTAAAATCTCTTTTAACATTTCTTTACCTTGTGAAGCATGCCAAAAAGAGAAACAACTGAAAACATCTTTTGAAAGTAAAAATGTTGTTTCAACAGTCAGACTTCTCGAACTGTTACATTTAGATTTGTTTGTTCCATCTCAAACTCAAAGTTTGGCAGGAAAGAAATATGGCTTCATCATTGTTGATGATTACATAAGAATGACATGTGTTTATTTACTAGCCCACAAGAATGAGTCTATTAAAGTATTCAAGATTTTTTGTAAGAAAATTTAAAATGAGAAAGATTTATATATTGGTACAATAAGAAGTGACCATGACAGAGAATTTGAAAATGAAATTTTTTAAAAATTCTGCAATGAGTCTGACATAACTCATAATTTTTCTTCTCCAAGAACACCTCAACAAAATGGTGTTGTGGAAAGGAAAAACAGAACTAAGCAAGAGATAACCAGAACAATGCTTTCTAAAAATAATCTTCCAAAATATTTCTAGGCAGAGGCTGTCGGCACTTTTTGTTATATTCAAAACAGAATCTTGAGACTCACACTTAACAAACTCCCTATGAATTGTGAAAAGGAAGAAGACCTAAGATCTCATATTTTTATCCTTTAGGGTGTACATGTTATATCCTAAACACAACAGATCAATTCTTATAGAGTCTACAATATAAAGACTCAAACCATTGATGAATCAATGCGATGGTTTGTTTTGATCTTGTAATGAATCACTCTTTGATCTTATCAATAATTATCATTCTTATGATTTATTTAGTCTCATTAATCTTTTATTGTGACGTATTCCTTTCATAACTTATTATCCATCTTTAGTATTATTCTCTAATTTAAAAAAACATTTCACATTATAAACTTAAATGATACATGTGACACCCCGATTCTGAAAATAGGGGTAAATTTTTCATGTTTTAAAAGAATTAGAAGTAGAAGAAATTCAATATATAAATATAACACCGAGTACTTACCCCGGATCATTAGATGACCGATCTCATATATAAATATATGAGAACGGTATCAGAGTGCACCTCGGACGACCGGACTTGAAGCCGTCCTAAGGGAAAAGCGAAAGATGAAATTAAATTCAAGAGTGATTAAAATATCTACCAAAAAGAGGATGAAAAATGTCTCATCGATTGTTAAATAACAGAAATATATTTTCATAATAATAATATCATTCATACATTATCAAGGTCATTAATGAAAATTAGCCATACAAATCTGGTCTAATTTTCCTACATGACCTCCCAAAATCAACCGTTATCAAATTAATTTCAAAATAAGCATACACACATCGTATGCTATACAAAACGAATACATATATGCCGGCCAAGGCTCACCATCATTCCTTTAATATTTACCTTCTCCAATACTCGACCTCCAAAGAGTAGGGTTTTACTTCATAATACCTACATCAAACTTAAAAATGGCAATAGGGAGGTGAGTAACATAATCCAAATGAATCAAAGTCATACATTATGATGAGATTTATACATGTGTGCATTATATTCACTTTTCAAGAAAACATCACAAGTTTCGCACACAAGATACATCATTCCATCACGGCACAATACATGTCCAATTAAGTATATTCATAGGGCAATATCATATATAACATATCTTTAACATCCTCAACAATCATCATATTTTTAATGTTAGTACCTCGGCTTACTTTCTCTCTATCTAACAATCATCCATCGCCACCACGGGCTATCAGCTAGGCATATCTTCGGCTATATGTAAATGATCTTAAAGCTAATGCATATGCATAATGGAATTATTCTCAAGTGCGGATCCGACTGTGGGAAAACAACAACATATCAAATGTGGGACAAGCATAGGTGTGCTACTATGCCCCTACTACAGTAGTAAAATGTGTACACTTATATCCAATTTCATGCATGCTCAACAACATATTTTACTGGTACCAAACCGCTCTCGCCCATCTGTAGCACTAGTCACCCCGTGACTGCAGATCAACATTATGGTCGTACTTGCCAAAGTGCTACAGGCCTCCCCCGAACACACGTCAAGGGAGCCATGCCCCGTCAGACACGGAGGTCAACTACTCATCACAGAGCCGCCCTCTGTTAGTCCTCAAATTTTCAATAAAAGCTTAAATAAAAATTTCATAAAAATCATAAAAATTAGTTTAATTTGTTAGAAAATTAGGATTTAAATTCAATAAATGGGTGTTGTTGGAAATAATCTGCCCTTGATCAATTTTCTCTAGTTTTGCAGTGAAAAAGTTAAGAAATCAAGAGAAAATTACACTGGAGGAGCTGACGCGTAGCCTCACCCCACGCTTAGCATCAACAGATATTTTTGATGCTGACGCTACGCATCACAGCCACGCGTAGCGTCAGTGCTGCGTGGTCTCCACCTCCACTTTGACCAACCACTCCACTTGGACCCAATAATGGGCACTCCACTCAGCCATAAGGGCCACCCCACTCAGCACAAATGGCCAAAACACAGTGGAGACACGTCCAAGTGGCCAAGCATGATTGATTTTTATAATTTGTAGTGGCCATTATCAGCTGTTTAATGGAAGCTGAGTCATGGGCCTGACGCGTAGCGTCACAGGGACGCGTAGCGTCAGCACCCTTGCTCAGCCCTATAAATAGGGCCATCCAACACCATTCATCACATCCCATACACAGCATTTCATTCTCTTCTCTTCTCTCTTGTGCTCGACTTTGAGTACTTCTTTTGTGAGTTGTAGTTCTAGAATAGTTTTTTAGATACTTGAGTGTGTTTCGGTGTATTGTGATCGTTGTATCGTGAAGTTTCCATCGTCTTCGTAATGTCAAACTCTGTAAGTGTTGTTTTTACTTTTACCATGTGTAACTAATTTGTTTATGTTGGAATTGGTGAACTAATCTATTGAGTATAATGTTGTGAATTCGACCTCTGCATGTTTATGATTCAAGTCCATGTTAGTATCTCAACCTTTTATTAATATGAACGTCAAACGGGAGAATGATTTTTATGTGTATCAAAACTGGTTTTATTAGTGTAAATATCAAACGGGAGAATGATTATTTATGCCGTATTGAAACGTGTTTTGACGAAAGTAAAAAGTTGGAATACCCTTGGTATCTCAATTCTATAGGGGTTGTTAACCATTGTTGCCATAAGGCCAGGTCTTAATGCAAGTTTTTACTGAGAAAGCTCACGAGGGATCGGACTTTACGGTGAATTCTTAGAATTTATATCACGAGGGATCAGTTATAATGATTTTAAGCTGCAATGACATGAAACTTGATGATTAAATATGCATGTCTTGAGTTCCTCATTTTTATTCTAGATTAGGGATCCAATTTCCAACATAATTTGTTTATCAGTGTTTATCTCAAGTATCTTACCTATTCTAGATTGCAACTCGTCTTTTTAGATAGATTTTATTTTCTTTTATCTCATGAATCACTCAATCATGCTATCTTGTGAATATTGTATAAACTGTATATAAATCATTCTTTTGTTTATAATTTCCTCCACATTTACCATAGTAAATAGAAAATTACTGTTGTTATTGGACTTTCAATCCCAGTGGAACGATATCTAAATTTTGAAAACTACAAACGATTGGTACGCTTGCCAATTAACAAACCCGGTGGTGGAAATGAACCGTTGAGACGCCGTCGCCGGGTTAACACCCTCCCACAGCCGCCCTGCCACAGGGCCTGCCACATAGGGTGCCTCGTCACCAAACTAAGGGCACCTTCGTGATTCCCCAAATCACTAGGGAGCAATAACAGTATACCCGTGCACTGGGCCGCCCTCCCACTGGGCCTGCCTATTAGAACCCCTAACATTCCATATAAGTAGCGAGTGATATGCCATGGATGCAAATGCCAATCAATGCATTCTCACACTGTACATCCTAAATGTCACTCAATCAATCGTCCATTTATAACCACCACTTAGCGGTTTCAGTATTCTCAATCTTTACCAATCCTTGTTGGAACCCATACACATCGGTAGTTAGTGGCAATCACATTCATCAATTCACTTATACACATTTGAGATATTTCACATCATTGATTTCAATTCAAACAAGATCTCTAACCACCATACATATTTCATCAACATATTCAATGTAATATCAAATCCGGTCTCAATACCGGTACCAGAATACAGATATCACTTCATCCATTCTGTATACATTACTAACTCGGTAAGTAAAACATCGGTCATCAAGGTCGATCTCCTCTCATTAAGATACCGGATAATCATACTGGATACATACAACACTGGTATAAAACCTGAGTCATCTATTGACTCCTGAGGCCGGTCCCACATCGGATTGTTAACTCCGGTCCAGACCAGTTTAATAACATATTCATCATTTCAAATACATGCCACATAACATCAATCATTTCAAATATATGCCATATAACATCAATCATTCTAAATGCATTCAGATCATGAAATCACTACATCGTCCACACCAGCAATCATTAAGCACAATCATATACACATATTTTCACATCATCAATGGATGAAATCATGCATTTAGAATAGTTACCCCCTCCTACCTCAAGAGAAGTAGTATTCAGTGCAGTCAGATGGTTCCGCCTCAAAACTGGGGTTATTTCCTACATCACAACATATCACACAATCATTTTCTATTCAACCACCTCGGTTTAACGTTCATATTCATTTATTTGATGTCTTCTGACATCTTAACTCTCAAGCCCTATTTATTTCGCTTATTCCACCACAACCACCACGGTTTAGGCATCTGCAGTTATTATTATGCACATTTAATGCCAAACCCATCACCGGGTTCCCACATTAATGGTTCCCAACAACCATTAAGCTTTATTAATGACTATTCACCATTAATAACATCATTTCACCTCACCAAAAACAATTATTTGAAGTAATAAATGCTTCTCCACTCATATTTTGTATTTCCCCTAAATCTTAGGGTTAAGGTTTCTCTAAAACCCAACAATACTCATTAAATCACATTCCCAACATCAAAACCCAAAAACTCATAGTTCATACTCTTGAGAAATAACAAGATCTTACCTCAAGAGAAGAAATGAGAGAGTTTTCCAAAAGAGGGAAAACCACACGAAAATGAAGAGAAGGAAAGGTGAGACTTCAAGCTCCAAACTCCTCCAAGCTCTTTCAAGGACGAAAATGGGAGAGGAGAAGAAAACCACCACCCTTTTTGCTTAGGGTTTTAGGAGATAAGTAGAAGAGGAAGTGAAGGAGAAGAGTAGAGAAGAAGTAGAAGCAAAGTACATGTTATGAGAAATCCAAGAAACTGACGGGAATAAGAAGGGAAAAATGGGCCATTTAGCTTTATTTTTACTTCCTCATTAAATATTCCTCATCGTTTTATGATAAACAGGATCATTGTTTGGGCTTAATACCTTATCCAAAAATTATTCTGAACACATATTCAGATTTCCAATAATATCCTCAACAACCCTGACCAATATCATCCCAATCAGAGATACTTGGTCCGACACCCATATTTCAACCGAACTCATTTTTAGCTTAATTGGTTCCAATAAATCATAAACAGTTCCCAAAAAACTTAATTTATTTATTCCCAATACTTTGGAACATTAAATAATCCAACTATAATCATTTAATATTTACCTCCTTAATTAATCTTTTATTTTTAAAATTTAGGGTGTTATAATCCACCCCACCTAAAAAGAAATTTCGTCCCTGAAATTTAACATACCGGATTCGAACACATCGGGGTACCGAGCTCTTACATCGTCCTCACGTTCCCATGTGAACGTCTCAGTATTTCCGTGCTTCCATGCAACTTTCACCAAAGGCACCAATTAGTTCTGTAGTTTCTTCACAGAGTGTTCAACAATACGAACGGAAACATTTAAAAGTATCAAGTTTATGACAAGAATTTAAAGGGGAATATCTAGAATACACATGTTACAATACACATATACTAAAAATGACGGATAAGCATGTTTACTTGAACTTCCATTAGCTTGTTAACATTTGAAAGTATCAAGTTTATGACAAGAATTTAAAGGGGAATATCTAGAATAAATTAGATGTTATTATAAATAAACAAATAATAGTGTGGATGTCCCCTCAAGCTCTATAAATAGAACTTGGGTGATTCATTCAACACACCCCATATACTTCTATTCACTTCTCTATCTCATTTACTTCTCTATCACTCTCCCTTTATATTTCCTATACACTTCAATTTCATGTACTAGTTATCTTCAAGTCCATTTTCTTTTCTTATTTTCTTTCTAATTTCATAACACGTTATCAGCACGAGGTTCTGACCAACTGAGATATAATCAAGACTACGAGAGGTAATACATTATTATTATTATTATTATTATTATTATTATTATTATTATTATTATTATTATTATTATTATTCTTGGTAATTTTAATTTGTATATCTTATGTTATTTATGTATATATTATAAAAGTTACCGAAGAACTTATATTTTAAACATCCCCGAAGGATGTATAAGATTCTGAAGAACTTATTTATAAAACATCCTTATAGGATGTATACAATTAATAGTCAAATAATTTAGAATTCCTGAATAAATTTTGAAAATATTTATTGATAATTCCTGAAGAACTATTGTAACACCCCTATTTTTATTTTTATATTAAAATTTTGAAGGAATTAAATTATGGTTCTTTAGAACTTTTTAATCTACGTATTATTTATGATTTTTTGGAATTTTTTGGAATTTTGGAATTTTTTAATAAAAATAATATTTTTTAAATAATTTTAAATTCATATAAGTGACTTAAATTAAAAATATTTATAAGAAAGTGAATTTAAATTATAAGAAAATTTTCTAAAATCCATTTCAAGTAGACTTATCTAAAAATTATCGGTTTGAGAAAAATCTTGATTTTTTCCAATCGTTAAAAAAATTAAAAACGTATCAATAAATTTTTAGTAACAGAAAATTTTAGATTTTTAAAATTTCAACTTTATATTACTTATTATAAAATTAGTGAGGACTGATATAATATCGCTAAATTTCAAAAAGGACTCATTTTGAATATTTAAAATATACCGAGTGAAAGGTTACTATTTGGCTTAATAATTCTACCGACAGTTACTATGCAAAACACTGTGCATGTACGAAATTTTCAAAGAATGCATAGTAACCGAGAATAAAAAATTCAAAAATGCATAGTACTTTTATATTAAAATAATGGAATGCATAGTAAAATTTTTTCCTATAAATACCGAAGGATTTCTTCTTTAGAATTCACAATTTCAGATTAAGTTTTCTTAATACAGTAGTGCTAGTGAGATAGTGGTGGAAGTGAGAGAGAGAAGAAAAGTTTTTGGAGAGAAGGTTCTGCCAAAATCCTAAGGTAAGAATACTTCTCTTTTATATTTTTTTAGATTATTTTTATATCGTTTTTAGAAATCTGTTATTATACTGAAAATAATATTATTTTAAGTTACTATTCTGCATAGTAAACACTATTTCAATAGTAAATTACTATTTCAATAGTAAATTACTATTCAAATAGTAAATTACTATTTACTGTTACTATTTACTGTTACTATTCACGATTTACTATTTACTGTTACTATTCACGTTTTACTATTTACTGTTACTATTCACGTTTTACTATTTACTGTTACTATTCACGATTCACTATTCACTATTTACTATTCACTATTCACTATTCAAAATTTACCATTTCTGTTTTAAGTAGTAATCTTAATCTTCGTCTTATGCTTATACTGAAATAAAATTGATATTAATATTTCTAGAAATCGGAGGCGCAAAGCAAATCTCTTTTTGGTAACGACTCAAGGTAAGGGGGAGTGAGATAAGAGTATAATATGAAAAGACATAAGAATAATGGGAGGAGTCCCCTACTCCTTTTAAATCTGATAATATTATTATTTTAAAATATTAACTTTTTAACTTAAAATTTATAATAAATTTTAAATTAAATATCCGGTTTAACTAACTCTAACATACCTATGCAAAGACTTGGACCATTATGACCTATATGGACTGGACAATACCTATGCAAGGACTTGGACCATTATGACCCATATGGACTGAACTATACCTATGCAAGGACTGGATTATATGGACTTACATATACCTATGCGAGGAATTGACCAAAAGGACTAAAATTGACTATATTAATAATCATTAAATTTTGTATTATGATATGTATTAATGATATTTAATTGATTTGATTATGATTGATTGATTGATGATATTTAGTTATGATTGATATTGTTTAATTTTGATTGATGATATTGTAATGTGGAGTTTGAGCATATAGCGAGCATGACGGAAAGCTAAAATTCAGTAAGAATTTCTTACCTTACTCTTTAAATTTTATTATCTTTTAATTCTTCTTAGAAATTATTTTTATTAACTTTATTTTCAATATTTAGAATAAAAAAATTAGTATTTATTTTAGAAAGAAAATATTTTATTAGAATTTATTTAATTAAATCTTGAGTTAAAGAAAAATTTTGTAATTTTAAGTATTTTTGGTTAATAATTATTCTCTTTTAATAAAACAAAATTTTTTGAAAGAAAATTATTTTATTTTTTCCAAATTAATAACTAAATATATTTGGAAATAATTGAGATTCCTAAATTTGATTTTGTTAAGATTTAATTTGAGAAAGATTATGTAAAGTTTTATATGATAAAGTTTTTAGATATTTAAGGCTTAGAAACTCAATTTCAGTGAGATTCGAAAACTGTACCAAATTTATTTCTGTGGGACAGAAATTTAGAGAAAATGTACAGTTTATTGAAATAATGTTGTAAACCTTTAAGGGATTTAATAATTGAGTTTCTAAAAGCCTTAACCAACTCAATACGCGAGTAGTTCATGCATCATGAATCATTAAAGTGAAATGAAATAATATTGTCTGGGGACGGATTATAGAAACCGAGGATACATTAGAGGAGGCTTAATTACGAGCCTTGGGATGAGAGGGTGTGAAAGGGTGCTTCAGGGGACCTGGGGTAGCTCCCTAGTGTCGGGTACTTTCACAATAAAAACTTTCTCAATCTGACTAGTCTCTAAGTGTTTCCATGCCAGTTGAGCTGTTCATATTATTATTATCCGGACTTATGGAACAGTGTAAACTCCTGGTTGGCCCAGTGCAAATTAAAATTTAAGGGCCCACATATATAGGTAAGTTGTGATGAAGATATTGCATAATATTCATGCATTCATAATTGATTGTGTGTGTGATTGTGATTGATATTATTAAGTATTGGTTTGTGAAAACCCTTTGTTGCTTATGTCTTATTCGGAAATATTATATTCTGTTTCTCACTCCTTTCTCCGTGTTTTTGTTTCACATGTTTTAAATTGATGGTTCAGAGGGAAGGATCGAAGAATATCGGCAGTAAATATAGCACGTTCTAGAAAGGGAGCTCGGTATGAATACCGTGGTCCAATGACTTAATAATGTTAATAAGTAACTGCTTCTGGGCCATGGAGTTTCCTCTCTTTCTTATAATGTTTAATATTTATTTCCGTTGGATGAATGTAAAATTACTTTATAAAGTTTTAATAATATTTATGAGGTATTTCAGCAATAATGTATATAATTTATTCCGATAGTTTCTTTTTAACAATCATATCTTTAGTAAAAAAAAAAAAATTACGAATTTTTCTAGAATTTATTAAGGTGTAACAGAGGGTGTTACAAAGTGGTATCAGAGCAGTTAATCCAATAGGCCTGGGGAAAAGGTCTATCTTGCTTTGTCTGTAAACTCTGTATAGGTAGAATATCTGACTTGGTAGTAACTGTGATTGATGTGACAAATCTCAGTTACTGTGAAACAGGAAACTAATGGCTGGAAACGATCTTGCTGGAGTTGTAGAACGCTTAATCAATGCAATGGGAGCACGTGAAGGTCAAGGTAATGATGCCTTGAGAAGACTGGACCTATTCGAAAAGCGCAATCCACCTCGTTTCAAGGGAGGATATAACCCTGATGGAGCACAAATCTGGATTCGAGAGATAGAGAAGATCTTTCGAGCATTGCAATGTAATGAAGCTGATAAGGTAGTCTTCGCTACTTATGCCTTATCTGAGGATGCCGAACATTGGTGGGATAGCATGCGTAAACAATTCGAAGTCAACGACGTGGAGATCACTTGGGACTATTTCAAGGATATGTTTCTGGAAAAATACTTTCCAGCTGATGTTAAAGAGAAAAGACAATTCGAATTCCTGTCGCTGACCCAAGGAAATATGACCGTTGGAGAGTACGCATCCAGGTTTGAAGAGCTATCTCGTTTTCATTCTCATTATAATGATGCTACTAATGAAAGAGATCGGTGTGCAAAGTTTGTAAATGGACTGCGGCCAGAAATTAAGGAAGCTATACGAATGCAGGAAATCCGTGAATTTTCTGTATTGGTAAATCGCTGCAGGATCTTTGAAGAAGACCATAAGGATAGAATGACCAAAAGTCGTGAGCCCATTCACAAGGCAGGAGAAATAAGAAGTGGAGGACCTCACCATCACCAAAGAAGAGATTTCAGAAGGAATAAGCCTTACCAAGCACC
Source organism: Clitoria ternatea (assembly GCA_037962975.1). Lineage (NCBI taxonomy): Eukaryota > Viridiplantae > Streptophyta > Magnoliopsida > Fabales > Fabaceae > Clitoria > Clitoria ternatea. Next base: position 217,839,651 of record CM075671.1, on the reverse strand, counting down.
ATTTCGCCGGTTTGGAACAGCATCTGTTCCTAACAGACCCCAAGCTTCAACTGGAAGCTATTACCCAACATCTGCACCAAATTTTAAATGTTTTATCTGTGGAGGACCCCATTTGAAAAGGGATTGTCCTAAAAACACTTATGTTTGCTTTAAGTGTAACAAACCAGGTCATCACATCAAGGATTGCCCAGAGATGAAGAGAGAAAACCCTGAAGGTGCAAGTACAAGCATAAATACTCAAGGAGGCGCGCACAGTGCAGTCGGAAGGCCGAAAGCAAAAGGAAAGGTTTTTGCAATCACTGGAGAAGAAGCATCTCATGCTGATTCCATGGTAGAAGGTAAGTGTATCATTAATAAGATTTCTTTAACTGTTATGTATGACTCGGGTGCATCACATTCCTTTATTGCCAATGACTGTATAGAAAAACTAAAATTACCTGTGATAGAACTTCCATTTGACTTATTTGTACATACTCCTGGAAACAATCCCATTGTCACTTCTAAAGCTTGTTGGAAATGCCCTATTGTCATAGATGGTAGGGACTTTAAGGCTAATCTTTTCTGTTTACCCCTTTCTGGCTTAGAAGTCATTATTGGGCTAGATTGGTTGTCTGACAATCATGTTCTAATAGATTGTCATAATAAAACCATAATGTTTAAAGAACCAGTGAATTTGAATCCTGAGGATTCGAGATTTCTAACCGCCAACCAAGTGAGTGCCTCTTTAAAAGGAGGGGCTCAAGGATTCATGCTATTGCTTTCAACGAAAGGAGAGCAAGAATCAAAAATCAAAAATCTGCCGGTTGTGTGTGAATTTCCTGACGTTTTTCCTGAAGATATCCCTGGTTTACCCCCAGAAAGAGATGTGGAATTTTCCATTGATCTAGTACCTGGAGTTGGACCCATTTCAATTGCACCATACCGAATGTCACCTCTAGAATTAGCAGAGTTGAAGAAACAACTTGAAGAGATGATAGAGAAGCAGTTTATACGACCCAGTGTATCCCCCTGGGGTGCACCAGTGTTGTTGGTTAAGAAGAAGGATGGTAGCATGAGGTTGTGTGTAGATTATCGACAACTGAACAAGGTGACGATCAAGAACAGATACCCTCTGCCAAGGATTGACGACTTGATGGATCAGCTGCGTGGTGCCACGGTGTTCTCCAAAATTGATTTGAGGTCTGGATACCATCAAATAAGGGTGAAGAAAGAAGATGTATCGAAAACTGCTTTTAGAACACGCTATGGCCATTACGAATATCTAGTAATGCCTTTTGGTGTAACTAATGCACCAGCCGTATTCATGGATTACATGAATAGGATTTTTCATCCATATCTAGATAAATTTGTAGTGGTGTTCATTGATGATATATTAGTGTACTCTAAAAGCAGAGAAGAACATGTTGAACATTTGAAGGTCGTGTTGGAAATCCTGAAAAAGAAACAACTGTATGCAAAGCTGTCGAAGTGTGAATTCTGGTTGGAAGAGGTGAACTTTTTAGGACATGTAATTAGTCAAGGAGGAATAGCTGTAGACCCTTCCAAGGTGGAGGCGGTTTTAAAATGGGAGAGACCAACCACGATCACTGAGATTAGAAGTTTCTTGGGCTTGGCTGGATACTATAGGAGATTCATTGAAGGATTTTCAAAGCTAGGATACCCATTGACCAAGTTAACACGGAAAGGACAACCTTTTGTGTGGACGACACAATGCGAGAATAGTTTCCAAGAGCTGAAAGATCGACTTACGTCTGCGCCGGTGTTAGTACTCCCTGATCCACATCAAAGTTTTGAAGTTTACTGTGATGCGTCTAAACAAGGACTAGGAAGTGTACTCATGCAAGACAAGAAGGTTGTAGCCTATGCGTCGCGTCAATTAAGGCAACATGAGATTAACTACCCTACCCATGACTTAGAGTTAGCCGTTGTAGTTTTTGCCTTAAAGATTTGGAGGCATTATCTATACGGTGCAACATTCGATGTGTTTAGCGATCATAAGAGTCTCAAGTATTTATTCGACCAAAAGGAGTTAAACATGAGGCAACGGAGATGGATGGAGTTCTTAAAGGACTACGACTTTGAGTTGCAATACCATCCTGGAAAAGCGAACGTAGTAGCTGATGCTTTAAGTCGAAAGTCTCTACATGCGTCCACGATGATGATTAAAGAGCTGGAATTGATAGAGAACTTCAGAGATCTTAACCTAGCAGTAAAGGTTAATGCTAACAGCTACAGATTAGGAGCGTTGCAAGTGACAAGTGAATTCCTGAGACAAGTTTTAGAGGCTCAAAGAGAGGATGAATTCCTGCAAGAGAAGAAAGAACTCTTGAAACAAGGAAAAGAAGTCGAGTTCAATGTAAGAAGTGACCAATTGCTAAGGTATAAGGATCGAGTGTGTATCCCTAATCAAGAGGAGTTGAGGAAAGCAATTCTGGAAGAAGGCCATAAAAGTTATATGAGCATTCATCCCGGAGCTACTAAAATGTATCAAGATTTGAAGAAGTTATTTTGGTGGCCTGGAATGAAGAAAGAAGTGGCAGAGTACGTGGCTGCATGTCTAATTTGCCAGAAGGTTAAAGTAGAACACCAAAAACCCCCTGGAATGCTACAATCAATGGAAATACCAGAATGGAAATGGGATAGCATTACCATGGATTTTGTGACTTCTTTACCCAAAACTCCATTAGGACATGATTCAATATGGGTAATAGTTGATAGACTAACAAAATCTGCCCACTTTATTCCCATCAACATTCGTTACTCTATGGAGAAGCTGGCAAAATTATACATCGAGGAGATTGTGAGATTGCATGGAATTCCTTCAAGTATCATTTCTGATCGGGACCCTCGTTTTACATCACAATTCTGGAAGAGCTTGCACAAGGCTTTGGGAACAAGACTGCGTCTGAGTTCAGCATATCATCCTCAGACAGATGGACAATCAGAAAGAACAATCCAATCTCTAGAGGACTTGTTACGAGCTTGTGTGTTAGAGCATAAAGGAAGTTGGAATCAATTCTTACCATATGTGGAGTTTACCTACAACAACAGTTTCCATGCTAGCATTGGCATGGCACCTTTTGAAGCATTATATGGAAGAAAATGTAGGACCCCGCTATGTTGGTTTGAGACTGGTGAAAACTTGATGCTAGGACCAGAGTTGGTACAACAAACCACGGATAAAATCAAAATAGTTCAGGAAAAGATGAAGGCAACACAGAGCAGGCAGAAAAGTTACTATGACAAAAGAAGAAAGCCGCTCAAATTTCAAGAAGGCGATCATGTATTCTTGAAAGTCACACCTATGACTGGGGTCGGTCGGGCAATGAAATCTCGAAAACTAACCCCTAGATTTATCGGTCCATACCAAATAATTCATAAAGTTAGTCCCCTTGCCTACCAAATAGCATTACCACCTTTTCTTTCTAATATCCATAATGTTTTTCATGTGTCAAACTTGCGAAAGTATATATCTGATCCTACACATGTTATTGAACCTGATGTCATACAAGTTAAAGATAATCTTACATATGATGCACCACCTGTTAGAATAAGTGACAGAAGAATAAAACAATTAAGAGACAAGACAATTCCGCTTGTAAAGGTTATTTGGAGTGAAACGAGAGGAGAAGATGCTACATGGGAACTAGAAACTGAGATGAAAGAGTCTCATCCTCATTTGTTTTACTGATTAATGTAAATTTCGAGGACGAAATTTTCTAAGGGGAGTAGAGTTGTAACACCCCTATTTTTATTTTTATATTAAAATTTTGAAGGAATTAAATTATGGTTCTTTAGAACTTTTTAATCTACGTATTATTTATGATTTTTTGGAATTTTTTGGAATTTTGGAATTTTTTAATAAAAATAATATTTTTTAAATAATTTTAAATTCATATAAGTGACTTAAATTAAAAATATTTATAAGAAAGTGAATTTAAATTATAAGAAAATTTTCTAAAATCCATTTCAAGTAGACTTATCTAAAAATTATCGGTTTGAGAAAAATCTTGATTTTTTCCAATCGTTAAAAAAATTAAAAACGTATCAATAAATTTTTAGTAACAGAAAATTTTAGATTTTTAAAATTTCAACTTTATATTACTTATTATAAAATTAGTGAGGACTGATATAATATCGCTAAATTTCAAAAAGGACTCATTTTGAATATTTAAAATATACCGAGTGAAAGGTTACTATTTGGCTTAATAATTCTACCGACAGTTACTATGCAAAACACTGTGCATGTACGAAATTTTCAAAGAATGCATAGTAACCGAGAATAAAAAATTCAAAAATGCATAGTACTTTTATATTAAAATAATGGAATGCATAGTAAAATTTTTTCCTATAAATACCGAAGGATTTCTTCTTTAGAATTCACAATTTCAGATTAAGTTTTCTTAATACAGTAGTGCTAGTGAGATAGTGGTGGAAGTGAGAGAGAGAAGAAAAGTTTTTGGAGAGAAGGTTCTGCCAAAATCCTAAGGTAAGAATACTTCTCTTTTATATTTTTTTAGATTATTTTTATATCGTTTTTAGAAATCTGTTATTATACTGAAAATAATATTATTTTAAGTTACTATTCTGCATAGTAAACACTATTTCAATAGTAAATTACTATTTCAATAGTAAATTACTATTCAAATAGTAAATTACTATTTACTGTTACTATTTACTGTTACTATTTACGATTTACTATTTACTGTTACTATTCACGTTTTACTATTTACTGTTACTATTCACGTTTTACTATTTACTGTTACTATTCACGATTCACTATTCACTATTTACTATTCACTATTCACTATTCAAAATTTACCATTTCTGTTTTAAGTAGTAATCTTAATCTTCGTCTTATGCTTATACTGAAATAAAATTGATATTAATATTTCTAGAAATCGGAGGCGCAAAGCAAATCTCTTTTTGGTAACGACTCAAGGTAAGGGGGAGTGAGATAAGAGTATAATATGAAAAGACATAAGAATAATGGGAGGAGTCCCCTACTCCTTTTAAATCTGATAATATTATTATTTTAAAATATTAACTTTTTAACTTAAAATTTATAATAAATTTTAAATTAAATATCCGGTTTAACTAACTCTAACATACCTATGCAAAGACTTGGACCATTATGACCTATATGGACTGGACAATACCTATGCAAGGACTTGGACCATTATGACCCATATGGACTGAACTATACCTATGCAAGGACTGGATTATATGGACTTACATATACCTATGCGAGGAATTGACCAAAAGGACTAAAATTGACTATATTAATAATCATTAAATTTTGTATTATGATATGTATTAATGATATTTAATTGATTTGATTATGATTGATTGATTGATGATATTTAGTTATGATTGATATTGTTTAATTTTGATTGATGATATTGTAATGTGGAGTTTGAGCATATAGCGAGCATGACGGAAAGCTAAAATTCAGTAAGAATTTCTTACCTTACTCTTTAAATTTTATTATCTTTTAATTCTTCTTAGAAATTATTTTTATTAACTTTATTTTCAATATTTAGAATAAAAAAAATTAGTATTTATTTTAGAAAGAAAATATTTTATTAGAATTTATTTAATTAAATCTTGAGTTAAAGAAAAATTTTGTAATTTTAAGTATTTTTGGTTAATAATTATTCTCTTTTAATAAAACAAAATTTTTTGAAAGAAAATTATTTTATTTTTTCCAAATTAATAACTAAATATATTTGGAAATAATTGAGATTCCTAAATTTGATTTTGTTAAGATTTAATTTGAGAAAGATTATGTAAAGTTTTATATGATAAAGTTTTTAGATATTTAAGGCTTAGAAACTCAATTTCAGTGAGATTCGAAAACTGTACCAAATTTATTTCTGTGGGACAGAAATTTAGAGAAAATGTACAGTTTATTGAAATAATGTTGTAAACCTTTAAGGGATTTAATAATTGAGTTTCTAAAAGCCTTAACCAACTCAATACGCGAGTAGTTCATGCATCATGAATCATTAAAGTGAAATGAAATAATATTGTCTGGGGACGGATTATAGAAACCGAGGATACATTAGAGGAGGCTTAATTACGAGCCTTGGGATGAGAGGGTGTGAAAGGGTGCTTCAGGGGACCTGGGGTAGCTCCCTAGTGTCGGGTACTTTCACAATAAAAACTTTCTCAATCTGACTAGTCTCTAAGTGTTTCCATGCCAGTTGAGCTGTTCATATTATTATTATCCGGACTTATGGAACAGTGTAAACTCCTGGTTGGCCCAGTGCAAATTAAAATTTAAGGGCCCACATATATAGGTAAGTTGTGATGAAGATATTGCATAATATTCATGCATTCATAATTGATTGTGTGTGTGATTGTGATTGATATTATTAAGTATTGGTTTGTGAAAACCCTTTGTTGCTTATGTCTTATTCGGAAATATTATATTCTGTTTCTCACTCCTTTCTCCGTGTTTTTGTTTCACATGTTTTAAATTGATGGTTCAGAGGGAAGGATCGAAGAATATCGGCAGTAAATATAGCACGTTCTAGAAAGGGAGCTCGGTATGAATACCGTGGTCCAATGACTTAATAATGTTAATAAGTAACTGCTTCTGGGCCATGGAGTTTCCTCTCTTTCTTATAATGTTTAATATTTATTTCCGTTGGATGAATGTAAAATTACTTTATAAAGTTTTAATAATATTTATGAGGTATTTCAGCAATAATGTATATAATTTATTCCGATAGTTTCTTTTTAACAATCATATCTTTAGTAAAAAAAAAAAAATTACGAATTTTTCTAGAATTTATTAAGGTGTAACAGAGGGTGTTACAACTATAATAATCTAAAAAAAATATAATATAAATTTTATTTTATATTATTTTGCACTAATTAGCTTTAATTCACTTGCTTTGCTTCACGCACACTATCTCTGCTGCCTATAGCTTCTGATAATATAATTCACTTGCTTAATTCAATTATAGCTACCTGCTGCACTAATTATTGTATGCTTTCATTTTACTATAGCTTCAATTATTGCTCTGTACTAATTTACGGACAGGATTGCACTACACCGTTGCTTTATTTTAATTGCACTAATGTAATGTTGGATTATTTTAACATTTTATTTACTACCTGATTACACAATTGAAATAATTGAACCTGCTTTACATTGGATTAATTGGCACGGTACCTGATTTTCGTAGATTTGTATTTTCAATGCTTCCTTTATTTGCACTGATTGCTTTCTTTACTTTATATTCAATTCATGACCCTTGGCAACCCTTTATTTTATAATTTATGTAGTACCTGATTGCACTAATTGCACTAAACCAATTTTCTGCTTCCTTTATTTTATATAACGTTAATGCACTAATTGAGTAACTAATTTTTCTTTGCTTGCTTTATATGTTGTGCTATTATTTTATAATTTTTACTTGCTACCTGATCCGTTGCAATTGCTAGTGCGTGGTTATTATACTTGCTGCACTACCTGTTAACTTTCATTATTTTATAAATATTAGTGCGTTTTTCACTATAACTTCAATCCGGGCATCTCATCCATTTTTGTAAACATGAATATTTTATATATTTTATATCCATTATTTTATATTATTCCATGTAAAATTACTATTGATTATTGCTTTGCAATTCATGGGAAGATATTATGTACGCTGATTGATTTCAATATTTTGCAATAGCTGATTTGTGTGAATATTATTTTATATTACTATCTCATTTGCAATTGCTAATTATTATTGCTACATCCCGTGACTTCACGGATATCAATGGATTATTATATAACTAATTTGCTATTTCTTTTCTTTATAACATCTGCCCTAGTGGATTATTTTATCTAACATTGCATAACTGATTGCTTTGCTTTATACTGTAACATTAATGCTTTACTTATATAGCAATTAGTGCTTTGTTCACGGGACATTGAGTGTTGATTTTATATTATTAAATAATTAATTCCTAGATTCATATTTGGAATTTATAATTGATATAATATATTAAAGGAATCAAACTCAAGTTTATAACATGATAAGTTACCACTCTACCACTAGATCACTAGTATTTGAATGATATTTTATGAAAATTTTAAATTTTCATTACCAGATCATTTATGTGAAATTTTATTTATACTTGTCTCCTTGTGGCTGAAAAAATAATGAATTATTTATGTAAAATCATGAGTCTCACCACTGCTCCATTCCCAGAAGTGAATGTAGCAACACATGATCATTATACTCATGATCGTGGTCGTGGTCGTGGTCGAAATGATAATTAATCATCATTTCTATGAAAAAAGAAAAAGATGTTCAAAGTAGCGAACAAACTAAAAAATATTTGTTATCGTTGTGGTAGCCAAAGCCACTGGTCTCGGGTTTGTCGCACACTAAAACATCTAATTGATTTATACCAACAAATCCCTTAAAAATAAAGGGAAAATAATAGAAAAAATTTGAATGGTATAGATGATATTTATACTCACTTTGATGTTGATGATTTCCTTACTCTTCCTGAAGAAGATATTGACCACTCGGTTAGAGAGGGGAGTGCCCCTAAATAAATTATTTTATATTTCTTGAAATTTGTTTTGTTATGAATTTATGTTAAATATTTATTATTGTTAATTATATTTTCACTCATGATTAATCTATTATTATTTAATGAAGAATGAATGCTCATGTGAATGATGAAGATATATATGTCTTGCACAACTTATACTATTCTCAAGAATGAGAAATATTTCTACCATATAGTAAAACAAGAAGCCAATGTTAATACTATATTTGGTAGTATAAATATAATTAAAGGCTCTGACAGAGCCAGTATTTTGTTACCTGGAGGAACAAAATTGCACAATGATAGTGTATTATATTCTACCAAGTCTCAAAGAAATTTGTTAAGTTTTAAGGATATCCACAGAAATGGATACCATATTGAGACCACAAATAAATGAAATGATGAATATTTTTACATCACAAAATTAATTTTTGATAAGAAATGTATATTGGAAAATTACCTTCATTTTCCTCCGATTTGTACTACACTTATATAGTACAGTTGAAACAAATGTTATTGTAAACCAGAAGTTTACAAATAAGAATAACTTTGTTATTTGGCATGAACGATTAGGCCATAACAATAATGATGCAAAAAATAATTGAGAATTCAAATGGTCATTGTTTATCCAATAGACAAATTCTCCAAACTAAAAATTTCTCATGTGCAGCTTGTTCTTAAAGGAAATTAATTACTCGACCATCACCAATGAAATTTGGGAGTGAATCACTCACAATTTTAGAGTGTATACAAGGTGATATTTGTAGACCATTTAGATATTTTATGGTTTTAATTGATGCATCAACTAGATGGTCATATGTTTGCTTATTGTCAACTCGCAACCAGGTGTTTACGAGATCACTAGCTTAATTAATTCGTTTAAGAGCTTATTTTCTTGATTATCCAATTAAGAAAATACGTCTTGATAACGCTGGTGAATTCACATCTCAATCTCTTAATGATTATTGTATATCCATCAGAATTGATGTTGAACATCCTGTAGCATATGTTCATACACAAAATGGACTTGGTGAATCATTGATTAAACGTTTGAAATTGATAGCAAGACCATTGTTAATGAGATCAAAACTCCCAATTTTGACTTGGGGACATGCAATCTTGCATGTAACAGTACTTATTTGTATCAGGCCTACAAGTTATCATGAGTATTCCCCTTTATAATTGGTTCATGGTAAAGAAACAAATATTTCCCATCTAAGAATCTTTGGAAGTGCGGTATATGTTCCTATCTCTCCTCCACAATGCATTAAGATGAGACCTCAAAGAAGGTTGGGAATATATGTTGGATATGAAAGTCCATCCATAATAAAATATCTTGAACCCTTAACAGGTGATTTATTTACAATTCGTTTCGCTGATTATCATTTTGATGAATTTGTTTTTTCACCATTAGGGGGAGATAATAAACAGTTGGATAAAAGGTTTAATTGGAATAAGATATCTCTATCTCATCTTGATCCTTGAACAAAGCAATCTGAACTAGAAACTAAAAAAATAATTAGTTTACAAAATTTAGCAAACTAATTGCCAAATACATTTGCTGATCCAAAAGAGTGACTAAGTCACATATACTAACTATTAATACCCCAATAAAGATTGATGTCCCTGTAGGACAATCTAAAATTACAAACGAGTCTGAAGCCAAAATAAAATATGGCAGACCTGTTGGTTCTAAAGATAAAATCCTTGAAAAAGAAAAGTAAATAAAATAATGGTCGAATCGAGGATATAAAGACTCCAGTAGAATCTCCTGACATAATCAAGGTTTTAAATTCAGAAGAAACCAAGGTACCTAAAATTGATAAGAATAAAGAGATCTCTATAAATTATGTCATGGATGGAATACAATGGAATCGACAAGAAGTCGATATTGATGAAATTTTTGCATTTAAAGTAGCTCTTGATATTATAAATGATGATAAGAATCATGAGCCAAAACCTATTAAAGAATATGCATAAAGAAATGATTGGCCAAAGTGGAAAGATGCAATGCAAGAAGAGTTAAACCCACTTGTAAAAATGAAAAGTTTTTGGACCTGCAGTCCAAAAAAACTTGAAGGTGTAGAACTAGTTGGGTACAAATGGGTTTTTATGAGAAAAAGAAATGAAAATGGTGAAATTGTGCGATATAAAGCAAGGCTTGTTGCACAAGGTTTCTCACAATGACCTGATATTGATTTCGATGAAACATATTCACCAGTGATGGATGCAAATACTTTTCGATACTTGGAAATTCGTGAAAAACTTGATTTACACCTAATAGATGTTGTTGCAGCATATTTATATGGCTCACTTGAAAATCACATCTATATGAAACTCCCTGAGAGATTTAATTTGCCTGAAGCAAAATGACATCTATATAAAACTCCCTGAAAGATTTAATTTGTCTGAAACAAAATGATATCTATATGAAACTCCCTGAAGGATTTAATTTGCCTAAAGCATACAAGACAAATTCTCGAGAAAATTATTTAATTAAATTGAATAAATCCCTTTACGGATTAAAGCAATCTGGACGTATGTGGTATAATTGTCTCAATGAATATTTATTGAAAGAAAGGTATAAAAATGACCCAATTTATCCATGTGTTTCGGAAAAGAGTTTGTTATAATTTCATAACACGTTATCGTAACTCCTAAAGAGCTTTCAAAGGCTGTGAATTGCTTGAAAAGGGATTTGAGATGAAAGATTTAGGAAAATAAAGTTTTGTCTTGGATTACAATTAGAATATTTAAAGGAAGGAATTTTAATGCACCAAATGACTTATAGAGAAAAGGTGCTAAAACGGTTCTATATGGACAAATCACACCCATTGAGTAGCCAAATGGTTGTGGGGTCACTTGAAGTGAGCAAAGATCCTTTTCGACCTCAAGAGAAAAATGAAGAATTACTTGGTCCTGAAGTACCATATCTCAGTGCAATTGGTGCACTAATGTATCTTGCTAGTCATACACGACCTGATATATCATTTGTTGTCAATTTGTTATCAAGACATAGTTCTTTTCCCACAAAAGGCATTGGAATGGGATTAAGCACATATTTTGCTACCTTAGAGGTACAATGGACATAAGTTTATTTTTCCCATATGTATCTAAGGCAAACCTAATTGGTTATGTTGATGCGGGGTATTTATCTGATCCTTATAATGGTCGATCACAAACAAGATATTTGTTCACATGTGGTGGTACAACAATTTCATGGAGATCCATAAAACAAACGATCACAACAACATCATCTAATCATGCTGAAATTCTAGCATTACACGAAGCAAGTCGAGAATGTGTTTGGTTGAGGTCTATGATTCAACATATTCAAGAAACCTGTGGCTTGTATGTTGGAAAATTACCACCAACAATCTTATGTGAAGATAATGCAACTTGTATTTCTCAGTTAAATGAGGGTTATATCAAAGGAGATAGGACAAAACATATTTCACCAATTTTTTTTACTCATGATCTTTTAAAGAATGGTGAAATAAATGTCCAACAAGTCCGATCATGTGAGAATCTAGCAGATATCTTTACAAAATCATTACCAACCAAAGTCTTCGAGCAGTTTGTACAAAAGATCGGTCTTCGACGCCTTAGACATGGATGTTCTAATGAGGGGGAGAATTAAATACTTGTGATTTAACTACTTATTTTATCCATGAATTTACTTTGTAAAGAATGTTGTACTCTTTTTCCTTCACTAGGTTTTTATCCCACTGAATTTTTCCTAGTAAGGTTTTAACGAGACACATTCTAAGATATGCACATCCAAGGAGGAGTATTATAAATAAATAAATAATAGTGTGGATGTCCCCCGAAGCTCTATATATAAAACTTGGGTGATTCATTCAACACACCCCATATACTTCCATTCACTTCTTTATCTCATTTACTTCTCTATCACTCTCCCTCTATATTTCCTATACACTTCAATTTCATGTACTAGTTATCTTCAAGTCCATTTTTTTCTCTTATTTTCTTTCTAATTTCATAACAGATGTAAAGAATTTTCATATCAAAGACTAAAACTAAAACCCCTATGAAATAGACTAAAAACCAAAAAGGAAAAAAGAAACAGTTTTTTTTTACTAAAAGAAAAGTTAAATTTATGGTTCCTTAATAATATATGAAGCAAAAGAGTTTCGGGTTGTATAACTAGAAAATGGTTTTTTAGGAGGGGTTTGCATTGATGTGAGATTGGAAAGGTGTATACCGTGTTGACCCGAAAGGAAAAGAGTAAGATAGATATTCCATCAAATTTGCAGATGCAATAACACGGTTCGTTTTGTTTCCGTTAGACCAACCTAAAAAAATCCTACATTTAAATAAAATTTTGTTTACTTTAAATAATGTAAAAAATAAATATTAATTTTTTAATTTTCATAACTTGCTTTCTTGAATTACAAAGCATCCATCATCCACAATTCTGGTGTCTCCATCAAATACTCCTTGACGTCCAAGACGGTACCAAACCTCAATTATTCTTCTCTTCCTTATAAACCAAATACATCAACCATTTTATTTTCTCTTCTCTGATGCTAAGATCAAACTTGTTCGAGTTCATCCGTAACATCCACAACATGCTCCAAGATCCAAACACTGAAAGAGATATCAGTGTCAGCAAGAGTTCTGGAGAAGAAATCACCATGCACTAAACATAGTGGGAAAACAATATTCGGCATGTAGTACTTCTCTTCTCAGGGATGTTGGACTGGGAACTAAAGGAGAAAGCATCATTGACCGAGGGTTCTTGCAAGGAAAAGAGTCCATGAAGAAATATTGATGATGATGAAGGGAAATGAATCAACAAATAACATCTGGTGAATCAATGGATGCAGTTGGTGGAAGGTCAGACTCATAACTTGGCGAAAGAGGAAGCAATGCTGCCACTACCACATCTTCAATTGTATTTATTATTCAACCGGGATCCTTTTTCTTATCAAAATGAATAATCACATTATTATACTACTTTTTTTTTATTTTTTCAAACAAGTTTTTTTTTTAATTTTTAAAACCGATGAAAATAAACAATATAATACACTTTCGAGCCGGGGAATTATCACCATAATAAAATTTAAGGAAATGATTATCGATAAAATTTGAACCATTTTTTTTAATGAGAATAAAAAGGATTTTTATCATGAACAGGAACAATATTTTTATAATATTGACTTTTTTGTTAATAATAAAAAAATGAAAAATAAAGCGGGCGACTTTTTGTTTGTATTTAATTAAGCGGCGAGGGGGTGAGGAGAGAAGAGAAAAGATTAGAGTTGGAATTTGGAAGCAATGAGTAACGAATAGTAAGTAGGGATGATTTGGGTTTTGTTTTGTTTTGTTTTGTTTTGCAGTTAGAGTTACTGATGATGTTTGGATTTCAGCGATTACCTGTTCAAGCTTCTCCTTATCGGCGACTCTTCCGTCGGAAAATCTTGCTTGCTTCTCAGATTTGCTGTCAGTCACCACTTACCACTTCACTTACCATCTCCATCTCTCACTCACTTCCTTTTCTTTCCTTTCCTTTCAGGATGACTCCTATGTCGACAGCTACATAAGTACCATTGGAGTTGATTTCGTAACTATCACTCATTTTCCCTCCCTGTTATTTTTCGATTCATCTTTCCCTCTTTTTTTTTTTTAATGGATTTCTCCTCTCAGAAAATCAGAACCGTTGAGCTCGAAGGGAAAACCGTCAAGCTGCAGATTGTGAGTTTTCCCAACTTCAAATATCTTTCTATTCTTTATACCTTCCGATAATATCTATTATGACTGCCGTGTGTTACAAATCTACCCTAATTTGTGCATTCTCCTCTGTTATTGCTGGCTGAGCCCATTCACGCTATATTTACATGGGTATTTATTGAGAATCAAACACAAATTGTGTTTCCTTTCTCTTTATCAAGGGGTATTTTGCATCCATTTCTTATGTATCTTATTGATCCCTATATGTCATTGTATCTCGAACTCAACTGGGAATCTCATTATCTCTTATTGCGAGTTGCCAGAGAATGCACCGCTCAAACCAATCTAGGCATGACCCCTCTTCTTAAATCCTAACCATTCCTACTTTTTCTTTCTTCTGTAGTGGGATACAGCTGGACAGGAGCGATTCAGGACTATAACAAGCAGTTACTATAGAGGAGCACATGGAATAATTGTAAGCCAACTTTATCCTATTGTTTTCAGCAGTGAAAAACATATGCTTGCTTTCCCTGTCACTAGTAAATATTTTTGGACAAGCCTGTGGAATTCTAACAAGTTTCACGACGCTACAGATTGTCTATGATGTTACTGAGATGGAAAGCTTCAACAATGTGAAGCAGTGGTTAAATGAGATTGATAGATATGCCAATGATAGTGTATGCAAGCTTCTTGTGGGGAATAAATGTGATCTAGTAGATAACAAGGTTGTAGACACTCAAACTGCTAAGGTAAATTACCAAATGTAACCCCTTTTTTGGGATTTATCCTGTAGTTTGGTTGTTTCTTCCTATGAAGTTCAGTACTATCTTGGCAATTAATTAGTAGAGACGAGGTGTCTGGAGTTCCACCTCTAATGCTTGCCTTTCTATGTTTCTATGTTTGTATTTTACCTAGAAGTTTGTACACTACAACTACATTATGTGTAAGTAGCCATCAGTGTGTATCTTACAACGTTTCCTATATTCTATAGGAGTCTTGAGTTTATCTTGTGATCTTTGTTCTAGTAGTTACTCCCTCTATTTTTTTTTTCAATGATGCTTTAGGAGTTTTGTTTTGTTCATTTTTTATTGTCACTTTATGAAATCAAGGTAGAATTATTTGTGGTTTTACAATTTTACCCACAGTAATAAATGTATGTTTGGTTGAAGAATGTAGTCCCCATTCCTAAAAAAGGACAGTACACATCGTTTCAGTGCTTTGGGAGGTCATGAAACTGACAAAATCATCAGTTCCATCCTACACATAAAACCATTTTATTTATCTTAACTGAATAATAGGAGAGTAAGGGAATATGGAACTTGAATTCCTTACAGTTTCATTCTATGACCAAATAAAAGAGGCGTTAGACCATCTTCTTTTCATTCTTTTTGTTCCTTGCTTTATTTGCCATTGTAGAGGAAGTGTACAAATCGTGATAGAGTTGAATAAAACATGGAATTCATTTTTAAAAGAATAATATTTAATGAAGATCTTTCTAAACATATCATATGTATTGTTGAATTTAATATTAACTGAATATGTCATGCATAGTAATGCCTGATCTGCATTATTATTTTTGATATTGTTTAATATATAATTGTTTAGTTAAAGAAACATATGCCTGACCTGAACCATAGATGAAATCTCTGTTACTCTGCATTTCAAAGGGGAAATAAGAAGAGCTAGATATCATGCTTTGGTTGTCAAACTTGTGATATTGTATGGCCATGAATCACAGGCATTTGCAGATGAGCTTGGTATCCCGTTCCTTGAGACAAGTGCTAAAGACTCAATCAATGTGGAGCAGGCTTTCTTAACTATGGCGGCGGAGATTAAGAAGAAGTATCTAATATTTCTAGCTCTCCCTGTTCTCATTTTATATCATTATCATATCACAACTATTAATCAAAGTGTGAATTTTCCGTTTCCATATTGGGGTTTTCAACTTGTTTAATATTGACATTCTAATAGTAATTTACAGATAATGTTTACCAATTATTATTCTTTTACAAGTTTTATATATATATATATATATATATATATATATATATATATATATATTGCTAGTATTATGATCACTTAGTTCTGTATAATCACATGTTTTTCCAAAAGCTATCTCTCAAGGGTGACAAAAGTAAATGATTATCTTTCCGAAATAAATTGAACCAAAGGCTCACTCTATTTATGGAATAGTATGAGCTCCACTGTCAGGCAAGTATTCACTTTGGGATATTTTGAACTGATTTGAACTTATATGCAGGATGGCTAGCCAACCAACCGCTGGTAAGTCTGCAGACACTGTTCAAATGAAGGGGCAACCGATCCCACAGAAGAGCAACTGTTGTGGTTAGGTAGAAATTGTAAATTTCTACTTTCCGTTAACTGTTATATCTAAGTAGAGACCCTCTTTCTTAACTCTTTGTTATGATATGTACGCTCCTGTAACAGTTAAAATGTCGTCTATCTAAATCCTTGGATAATACTGTTCTGAATCATCTAATGACTTTTTAGTTCTCTTGCTTAGAATGAAAGGTAGCAATTTCTCACATGCATTTATATTAGCATGTTGCTTTGGCCACACACTATTTTGCATTCAATAAAGCGCACACAGACACAGGCAAGTAATGTTATGCATCACATGGACACTCCTTAACACCCATTCTTATTACTATCTGGCGAGACATGGAAGTGGGAGGCTTAGCATATCCCATTTATGTTCAACACTTATCGGTATCAATTATGTTTCCCTTGCTGTGGAGTTGCTATCCGACTTCCACATTGTTCACCCACCCATTCCTTGTAAAGATTGGAGTTTTCGATTAGGATTTCTAACTTGCCATAGCTAAATAACATATGTCAATCAAGGTCTTGAGTGATAACTAAGATTCACAAATTGTATGCTGGTTCGTATACTTGAGAGCCACCTTTTACGAAATCTATCTCGAGCCCCTTATTATCTTAGGGTCATAATTCACCCTCTTCTACATATTTTCCTAATAGGTAACTCCACAAGGCATCACAAGCTATTGAACTTATTGAAAATTAACATTTTTCCTATCGTATTGGTGCTAGTAGTTGACTTATTGAAAAAAGAAAAAGAAAAAGAAAATAATAAAATATATAAAGTTAATTTCATTGTCTTCAGTATTATCTACATTTTTAATCATTTGTTTTTGAGATAAAAAGTGTGCGATGGATCAGTATTTTATAGCACTATTACTATTTTCAATATATATTTCGAACTTCTAATTTAGCTTTATCTACTATAATCCCCATGCGTAACGAAATAATTGCGGACTGATTTTATCCAAACCGTGTCTAACGAGTCAACTGTTTAAGTTAGAAAACAGCGAAAATATCCGCTTACAAAAAGATGACATTTCGGCGTATAGTGTGGGTGTTTTATGCCGTAAGCGCCTTGATAATAATGTGATGATATGAACCCAACTTATCTGCGGTTGGATGCGTTCAACAAATTAGAAGTTTTGAATGGATATCTGGGGACTGAGATTCAATGTAGGCAAAGCAAATTTAATACACGTTGAAGATTTAAATTGTCCAATAGTCATGTAACGATTTCAACGCGAAAGTGAAAAGTAAAAATCCTGGTAACATAGGAAAAATATGCAGTCAAGATGTACAGCAAGGGTGCTTCTTAATATTGGGTTGGGGTTCCCGTCCCCCGACAGTGATGGTGTGGCCCTGCGTAATATTGGGAGATGCAGAGTGATTGGAAGAGAGGGATTTCTTACTGATGATGCGGTATATATCGGAAAGGATTGTTTGGAAAGCCTTCTCAACATTTGTAGCCTCAAGAGCAGAGGTCTCAATGAAAGAAAGGGCTTCTTTCTCAGCATAAGACTGGGCGTCCTCGGTGGCAACAGCTCGGAGATGTTTGAGATCTGTTTTGTTGCCAATCAACATGATGACAATGTTGGCATCGGCATGATCCCTAAGCTCCTTGAGCCATCGGGTGACATTTTCGAAGGTGGTTGGTTTGGTGACATCGTAGACAACAAGAGCTCCAAGGGCACCGCGGTAGTAGGCACTCGTTATTGCTCTGTAACGTTCCTGTCCGGCTGTGTCCCATATTTGAGCTTTCACAGTTCTTCCCTCCACCTGGGATTCATACATAGTACATTGTGGAATCCGACAAGTAAGAAAAATGTTTAATTTGAAAGGGGGCAACAGATCTGACCTGAAGGGTACGAGTGGCGAATTCCACTCCAATGGTGGATTTGGACTCCAAGCAGAACTCGTTCCGAGTAAATCGGGACAGAAGATTCGATTTTCCGACGCCCGAATCACCGATCAGCACCACCTTGAACAGATAATCGTACTCTTCATCTCCTCTTCTACCCATTCTTTTAATAGGAACGACCAAGACGAGAAACTAGAAGAAAATCGGATTTGCACCTTCCTTCGCTATCCCGTTATTAAATAAAAAATAATATGATTATTGAATCCTTTTCCAATTTCTACCTCAAAAAAATAATAATTCCTTTTCACATTTTAATTTTTTAAAATTTAATGATTAAAAATCGACCCTATTATTTTTAAATACATATTAATAATTTTATTGTGAAAGATGCGGCTGAGTAGATATTCTGTTTTGGGCTTTGTGAAAGGCCCGGTCCAGTGAAGGGTTTTGGCTCTTGATAGAAAACCTAATTGCTTCTTCTTACCTGCGCCTATTTGCTTTTGCTATCTGGTGGTGGAAAGGGCTGCATTTTCTGTTGAAGAAGACATGGCTCTGGTCTCTTTCCTTTCTCTTCCCTTTCTTCCATAGTAGTTTCTGCACTTTATTTTACTAATCTGAATGTAATTTGGTGTAGATCCTGCATGCTACCAAAAATAACAAAAATGCTTACAAGACATTGATTGCGGCGGAATATAGCGGCGTCCAAGTTGAATTAGCCCCCAATTTTGAGATGGGGGTCTCTAATAAAAGTCCCCAGTTCCTCAAGATGAATCCACTCGGAAAGGTATCTTCTCCTCTTGCTCAATCAATCATAACCTAATTAGCTTTTACTCATCACTCTCCTTACAGGTTCCTGTCTTGGAAACTCCCGATGGTCCAGTCTTTGAGAGCAATGCCATTGCTCGTTATGGTATGTACGTTTACATCTATCTGTTCACATATGTGTTCACCTCTTGTTTTTCCCATTCTTTCCCCCCTAATTTTTCGAGGTTTTTGCACTAGTTGCTCGCTTGAAGGGTGGCAACACTCTCTTCGGATCTTCTCCAATTGATACTGTATGTTTCTCTTTCTTTCTTCTCCATATATTGTTTATGTTTGCTATTTGGTATTTTGTTTACATGTTACATTTTCCAGGCTCGTATTGACCAGTGGATTGATTTCGCATCCCTCGAGATTGATTCTAACATCATGACCTTGGTCCTACCAAGACTTGGATATGCCCAATACCTTCCACCAGTAAGTTCTCTTGTTGATTGTTGTTTGCTGGATTTAGATTTGCCCGCTACCTGTTAAGTTTACCCACCCCGTTGTCTGAAATGTTTCAAGGTTGAGGAGGCTGCTAACGCTGCCTTGAAGAGATCATTTGGGGCTTTGAACACTCACCTTGCCTCCAATACTTACCTGGTTGGCCATTCCGTTACCCTTGCCGACATCATACTCACCTGCAATTTGTACCTAGGATTCTCTCAGGTCTTGGTTAAGACCTTCACCTCCGAGTTCCCTCATGTTGAGAGATATTTCTGGACCTTGGTCAACCAGCCTAACTTCCGAAAGATATTAGGTCAGGTCAAGCAGACCGATGCGCTTCCACCCGTTCAAGCTGCTAAGAAGCCTTCCCATCCCAAAGAATCTAAGCCCAAGCCTAAGGAACAGCCAAAGAAAGCGCCTAAACAGGAGCCCGAGAAGCCCCAGGAAGAACCAGAAGAGGAGGCACCCAAGCCCAAGCCCAAGAATCCTCTTGATCTTCTTCCTCCCAGTAAGATGATATTGGATGAGTGGAAAAGACTCTACTCTAACACTAAGACTAACTTCCGTGAAGTTGCAATCAAAGGTATTTTCACTGCTGGATTATGATTGGTTTACATCCATTAAAAATGTACCGTTTTTTCTTCAGAATTTGTTGATATACTATTCGGAGATCTTATTGTTTCAAATCCTCCCTTCAACTTGCAGGATTTTGGGACATGTATGATCCAGAGGGGTATTCTCTGTGGTTCTGTGATTACAAATACAATGACGAGAACACTGTTTCATTTGTGACAATGAACAAGGTTGGTGGATTTCTTCAGCGGATGGATCTGGCTCGCAAGTATGCATTTGGAAAGATGCTTGTGATTGGATCACAGCCGCCATTCAAAGTGAAGGGGTTGTGGCTTTTCCGTGGCCAAGAGATTCCCCAGTTTGTGATTGATGAATGCTATGACATGGAGCTCTATGAGTGGACAAAGGTTGACATCTCTGATGAAACACAGAAAGAACGTGTGAATCAGATGATCGAGGATCATGAACCATTTGAGGGAGAGCCTCTTTTGGATGCCAAGTGCTTTAAGTGAGAATTAGTTCCCGGCCCTGTTAAAAGGGTATGATATGATTTTGTTTTGTCTTTTTTGGTATGGTTTGGTTTCTTCCAGAGTTCAGTTTAAGTTATATAGTGAAATGTTAGGTGTTTTGTGATTTTAGAACGCTGAAACTTTAAATTTACTCATGCTTGATTTTGATTCCGTAACTTACCATTCTATATTTATCTGCTGACATAGACCATGTATGAAATTCAATATTTTGGTTCCATACAGTTTAAAACAAATTGTATGAGAGGGGGAAAGGCTCTTTTAACCTGCAGGAATGATCATAGATTACTATTGCACGTTAAAGCACTTTATATTTAAAGTGCAAGAAGTTAAATTTGTACGAGAGTTTCTTTCTTCTAGGGTCAAAAGCTTGACCGTTCGAAAAAGCTTTAGTCACTATATTTCAAAAGTTTGCCGTGTTTCCCGGTTTTTTGGCTGAAATAGGATTGTTTTTAAAAATATTTTTATATTTGGGGTTAAGAAAAAAATATTTCATTGTTTGGGATGGAAAATGATTTGGAAAATGTCAAATCATGTTTATAAAACGCGTAGACCTTTTTATAAACGCATTTTAGAGATGCGTTTTTTAACTATAAGGCATGCTAAAGATGCTTTTTTAACCATTCAAATTGGCACAATGAGAATGTGTTTTTCCAAGCATCTGGCCCCAAAAAAGTCTATGAGGAGGTGTTTTCGGGTGTGAACTCCCAGTGTTCAACCCCTTTCAGTTCTTGGAAACTATGAGGGTAAAATCCATGGCTTATGTCATCACATAATGTACAAAATCAACTATAACCAAAAAATAGAGGGAGATAGGGGGAAACTACAACAAAGATATTTGGCACTAATTTCTCAAATTTATATATTTTTTTAATTTTAATTTAATTAGATTTAGTCTCTAAAAAAATTAAAAATACATAAAATTAGTTCTTTTATGTCTACCCATTTCCAACAAATAATTTTCACATCAACATGTGTTCAATTTTGTTAGTAATAATTTTATTGTTTAACTTAATTTTATCACCATAATTAGGAATTATATCATGAGTTGCTTTAATGAAGAGTACAATTATCCTTGTACCCTTTTGTTATTAAATTTTTATTTACTTATAAAAAAGGCGGAGAAAGATTATATTAAATTTTATTTTACTTTTTACAATGGATGTTAAAATTATTTAACATAAGCATGTGACAAAATTAGATATGAGGAACTAATTTCATGTGTTATCAAGGCTTTTTCATCCTAGTATTTCATGTACATCATATGTGTAACATTTTGGTATTTAAATTACTTCTAGTGTAAATAACAAAAATAAAATAAAAATAAGAGTAACAGTTTTTTAATTATTAATAAAAATTAAATTATTCTTAATTTCTCAAATTAATTGTTTGAAGAAATCATTGCTTGTAACCAGAAAAATAAATAATCATTGCTTCAATGTTTGACCGTATTTTGATACTCCAATTGTTTTTTGATTAGGATGAAAAGAGGATAGTTTAAGTAGGGAGGGAAAAGTTAACACATGCAAGCACATATCTTCACCTGAATTTAGAGCCTAAAAGCTCATATCGTCACATGAAAACACCTCCTCATAAGACGTTTTTGGGTGAGGCCACGTGCATGAAAGAAAGCATTCTCATTGGCGTATTTGAATGGTCATAAACATATCTTCAGTGTGTGTTTTGCAAAAACGTCCTTCCCGTATACGTTTTATAAACATGATTTGACATTTTCCATTCTAGACAATGAAATATTTTTTTTACCCCAAACATAAAAATATTTTTAAAAACAATTCTATTTTGGCCAAAAACCCGTGTTTCCCATTCGAAAAAACTTTAGTTCCGTATGAAAAGAGTCTTAAATTTATTCAACTCCTTCTAAGTCTAATTCTAAACCATTACTAAGTGTATATTAGTGTATATTTATGTCTAAAAAAAGTGACACAAAATAATCATTTGGGGAAAACAAACCCCGTAAGCATCCTAACTTGGAATGGGAACTAAAGTAGGAAAAAATAACATAAAATATAGAGCCTGATAAATAAAATTTATGGCCACAATTAGCTAAATAATCAATACAATGATTAGCCTTTTGAAAAATATGACCAATGGAAATATATGGACAAGAATGGTCAATGTTCCTGATCTATTTATTCTAACAAGAATAAACAAGAAACACACACAGATGAAGCAAGAATGGTTGCCATTTGAGAGTCAATCTCTACACAACATCCAGTAAATCAGTATCAACCACCAATCAAAGCCCAGAAGCACACCCCACAATCCGGCCACCCTTTAATAAATGCCCCTGAAAAATCATGAATCAACCCCCCACAAGCTATGACGACACCCTTTACAAACTCATCCACATTTAGTTTGTAAAATTCATTGCCAAGGGCTTCACCTAATCATAATCTCACACCTAAGAGGGGAAGAAAGTATAGCAGAAAAGATCGTCGATACCACCACCCAAGCATGGCTGAGGCAATGCAACATGACAAATTCAACGCTCATACACTTTCCCTTTAAAATCTAAACATTTCGTTCATTCTACAAAGACCAAACCGACACCCTAAAAGGAGTTGACCAATCACAATAAACACCCCCCATGCACTGTATGTAAGTTCAAGTTTATATATACATCCATACCTAACGAGAAAAAAGAAAACCACAACAAGCCCTAAACAAAGTCATGCCACGCATCCTGAGCATGTGGGAAATCCTTCAAGGTGTGCATGACCATTTCAAGGGCCTGGACATAGCATGAAGAGGGATGATCATTCCTTATTCTGCGATAAACCCGTTCAACATGTGTGAGCGACCTTCCATGGGCAATCTTCCATAGAAAAGACTTCATTTTTTAAGATCCTTTCCACTTCTACACCCTAAGAAAAGTATCTTAAGATGGAGTAAAACGTGGAAAGTGCATTATATCATACATAAAGCTAATAAAAAAAGCACTATCCGAAGATCCTTTCCACATCGGGCATTGTCATCCATATTAATTGATGGGGCAAAAGAGAGTGTGATACTTGGATAACATCAAGAGGGAGCAACCCCCCAAGTTGAGACAGATTCCAAGCACCACTTTAAGTAAAAGAACACATTGAGAGATCACTCCAATCATCAGGAATGTCCCTCAACACTTTATCCATCAAACGATCATGGTTAAGAAGCCAACTATCTCCCCGGAACTTCATCTGAGAGCCATTATACCCAAAGATATGAGACCTTTGTCATCATAAGGGGATAAAGACGAATAACTTGGTTCCATGTCACAAAATAAAACAGATAACAATAGATTATAGAACCCCCTATATAAAGCAATGGAAAATATGTTCTATTTCATCACGCATGACAATTGGGATAACAATAGATTGAAGAACATACCTTGGTAACGCCATAAGAACAAACTGAGTGAGAGGCGCCCAGCAAAAGACACATATCTCATCTCCCATCTAGACAATTTCTTACGAACCTTGTCAATCAAATAGCCAAATAGAGGTTTAAGCCACATCGATTCCTAGATAGGTACTAATATTCTAAATAAGAGAAACATTAGTGTTTCTTGAGAAAAGAACCTTAGATTTGGATAAGGTCACATTTTACCTTGAAGAAGAGAAAAACACCTTCATAACATCAACAATAACATTTTCTTGATCAACAAATGCCTCTGCCAAAAGACTGAGTCATCAACAAGAACATATGTATGACCCATCCAGAAATGACTCTAAGGCAAGGTGAGATAAGAGCTTAAAATAGATACGGTGACAAGGGATCGCCTTGATGTAAACCACGGACATTGACTTTTATCTCCAGTGAACCAAAACAATCAAACTCCACTGGAATAAAAACATCAACAAACCCTGGCAAGCACCAAGGTTTCTTTAATAGAATCCTATTAAAGCCTATCACAGGCTTTCTCCAAATCTGACTTCAAAACCATAAAACCCTTTTTACATTCACTCGATGCATGAAGTGCATAACTTCTTGAAGAATAAGGATATTATCAGTATTATGCCTACCAGGGATGAAGCTACATTGAGTTTCATTCACTAGGTGAGGCATGACCTCTTTTAAATGATTGGCAAGGATTCTATAGTTGATGTTACAAAGTAGGATAAGGCAAAAGTAAAATATCCTTCTAGAGGGACGAATCGCGGCAACAAGAGTAATTAAAGTTTGATTAATAGAGCTAACCAATGATACAGACGAAGCTAGAGAACGTCCCAATGGGACTTATAAAAAAGAGCATTAAGGTCATCAATAATATGGGATTTGTAGTTTCCCATGGACAATAAAGCGCACTTAAATTCGTCAACCAAAGTCGTATTGCCATATATGATCCTACCTAATAAGAGTAATGGAGGAAGGAATAAGTAGTGATCATATGTGTTAGAACCATGTCTGAATTCAAGACTGAGAAGTCTAAACCCCTGGGATTTGTCAATAACATTCATCAAGAATCTTAGTTAAAATGAAGTCTGTTTGTATGTTTTGTCTAACATTTTTTATTAGTATAACAGGAAAGTCCGTAATGCCCTAGTCGCATGAAACAGGGGGGAGGGCGTAAGCTCAAAATTACTCCTAAAGTGAATAGTCTGTACTCATCAAAGGCATCAATAAATCAAGCCTGAATGAAGCTACAGACTCGAGGATGATCACTTCTTTCCCTTCTAAAAGCGTCTTAAAAAGAAACTTTCCTTTTTGAATAAGGGACAACAAGGACTCTCATATTTCAATTCTGAGTCTATCATCAAGAAGGTAACAAACGAAAAAGTTGAAACACTACTCGCATCAATCAAGAAAAATGTCTCGCATATCCCAAATGTCAGAAAAAGCTGAACCTGAGCAAATCAGAAAGCCTAATTGTCAACGGCTATAAAGATGTACCTGATTGCTTAAAATGGATAAGCAAAAGGAGTCTAGGAAAGACTACTGAGACAAACCGTTTTAGTATATATCTCTGAAGAGTGACAGATTCAGGCCCTGCAAATGCACGCTTATCTTGCCCTTGAAAAGATCAACGGATCCATTCCTATCAGTGGTTGAATCAATGGTTATCTCAAGGAAGTCTATAAATACAAGAAGATTTCAAAACGTAAAGTGGGTTGTTGACGCATTGTGTGACGTCCTTAGTTTATTTTACATTATTTTTTAAGTGTTTAATTAAAATTTATAATAATTTTTTCACAAAATAAATGATTAAATAACTCAATAATTAGAAAAATGGTTGTTTTCTGCAAAAGGATCCAAAATACAATTTATATGGTGTTTGTGAACCCAAACCTGCCGTTTAAAATGCAAAATCCCAAAATCTGAAAATAAGGGTCTGACGCTACGCGTGGGGCCAAGAACACAGCCTTGACGTTATACGTCAGGCTGACGCCTAGCGTCAGCATACCAAAAACAGCATTAGGTGCTGTTATGGATTAAAGTCATTCGGCCAACTTCTAACCTACCCAATTGACCCGTTTCAGGTCTGATTGCCACGAAATTTCACGGGCCACATATTTTTCCCATTCCAAAATTGTTGGCGCTGTCCGTTCACCAAAATTCCATCATATGCGTAAGTTATGCACGAAATACAGTTTAACTCAATTATGTGCAAAACCCTTGCACCAAATCACCTAAATGGACCTCAACTGGTCCAAGGCCTATATACACAACTTCTAAATGACCTAGGGAACCTATTGCTCCCTTCCGGGGGTTCTAAAACCCGTCGGATCACAAATCTACCCATTTAGTTCTTTATTTTCACATAAATCACCTAATTCCCATATATACAACAAGCTATCTAATTCGTCAATTGGTTATCAAACTTCCTAATCACATCACACAACAATCATACACATAATAACACCTGCCCGTGACAATTAATCATGCATCGATTCATGGCTCCATGCCAATGGTCACACATTTTCCACTAAATTCAACATTATACTTGACGCAAGTATCATCATCAAATCCACATGCTAGTCAGAAGTCATTAATGAAACATCATAATCTAATTCATCATCATCAATCAATCATGTGGTCATCATCATCATTGCGCAAATCAACATACATCAAGAACTAAACTAATTCATCAAATTACATGCAAAGCAACTTCTCATTACATACACTAAACACATAACATAATTCATTCATTTCATAATCTCATTGTTTCTTGGCATCAACTCTCCGCTTGGCGCACCTCCGGAGCATTGACATTCTTTCGATCACTGGTCACTAAATTAAATAAACCACAACAAGGGTGAGTGTTTGACATATCGTAATTAATATAGAACAGAATGAAATAAATGTATTAATTAATACCTATTAAATGTACTATCACACAACTTACCAGATTCCTCATAAATCTTAACTCTCCTATACTTGTTTCTTATTCCTTACATTTGTTTATACTTACCCATGCCTTAGTAATAATTCTGGAAGTAATATAAGTCGCCTATATTTCATCAACACACGTATCCAAACTGATATTATCACTAAGGTTACCTCACTAGTGCAAAAATTGGATATAACAACGGGATATATTCACGGGTTGTAGTGGATCAGTGATAAAAACATGCGCGGTGGGATTTTTGAAATTATAAGGTGAATGATATAATCAGAGAAAACTATATATCCACGGTTAACATCATAACCGTCATCGTACACATCAATATATATTCACGGTTGAGAAGTCAACCGTGGATATATAGTACCTGAAATATATATCCACGGTTGTGTGCACAACCGTGGATATATATTCATGGGTATGATCAGGGTTATGATGTTAACCGTGGATATATATTGATGTCTATAATGACGGCTGTATTTCCAACCGTGGATATATACTTCAGGTTTTAGGGTTTAATTACTGGGTACTATATGTCCACGGTTGTATATATAACTGTGATTATAGATTTAATATTTATCCACGGTTGGGGTCGTAACCGTGGATAAATAGTTAACATTTATCCACAGTTCTTTGTTCAATCGTGAATATATGTGTAATATATTCACGGTTTCAAGGGGAACTGTGAATATACATCCTATCTGAAACTTCAAAAGCCGCGCCTTTCAGCTTTTTTTCACTTTCTCTTCTTCTTTCGTGCTGGTTGTCGTCTTCTTCCTTCCTCGTCCTCCTCTTTGCTGGTCGTAGGCTTCTCCGTTCACTTCCTTCTTCACTCGAGCTGTTAAGTCATCCCTGTCTGGTAAGTGGTCCCTGTTTTTTGGTTTTCCACTTTCTCCTTCTTCACTCGAGCTGTTTCTCATCTTCTCCATTTATCCCAGTGTGCTCGTCGCTGTTGTGGCCTTCTTCTTGCTTGTTCCTTATCCCATTGTGCTCGTTGGTCGTTGCATTGTCCTGTAAGTCATCCCTGTTTTACTCGTCACTGTTTGTGTTGGTCTCTGTTTGAGTTAAATCTATTTTAGGTTATGTTGATGCGTTATATGGGTTTTGTTTTGTGTTGAAAGGGGTTTCTCTTTCTGTTTTACTGGTTCTGTGTATAATGTGCCTGTTCTGTTTTGTTGGTTCTATGTATATATTAGCATTTTATTTTTAGTTATTATAGATGGTAGTTCATAAAATGTCATCTGAAACTAATTGATTGTTATGTATCTTGTGTATATGTATCTTGTGCATTTGATTTAACATATACTGTATAATAAAACTTGGAATCTGCTAATTAATTTATATCCCATGGCTGTTTCTTTTTGGTGAGTATACCATGACTCTGTTTGAAGGCAAGGCTCACATTCACAGAACGACCAAAAATTATCTACTTTACTAATAGGATACTTAACGTGAATTTATTAATAAAAATTATAATTATATTGAATGAAGTTTTAACTCTTTTTAGAAAATTTCCCTTAAGCGGATCGGGTTAACATAATCCATAATACATAATCCATAATTGAATGGGGTCTGGGCTCTTAATTTTTTATTTTATCTTTCTAAAAAGCATGAAAAATAAAAGAAGGGAATGGTATCTACAATAATCCATAATACATAATACATAATCCATAATCCATAATCCAACATCCAACACCATACATAATCCATAATCCATAATCCATCATCCAACACCATAGTTCTACTTGAAAATAATAAAATTTAAAAACATCATACTAATTACTAAATAAAAGTGTAAAGTTTAAAAGTCTTATAAACCAACATCATAATCCATAATCCATAATTCATACTCCAACACCATACTTCTACTTCAAAATAACACAAATTAAAAACATCATACTAATTTAGGAAAAACGTTAACTAAATTTTTATCCATTTTATTTCTATTGTTGTTGGTTGCTCTTATATGTTATTTCTATTGATGTTGTATGTGTGTGGTTGTTAATCTTGCAAACTTGAAGGCTCATATACTAGTTAATTTGTATGAAAGTTGCTGTGCATGAGTGAACCGTAGTTCCCCGTTTGAGATTCAACACAAATGGCCATTAAATTAATTAATTTTATCGTTTGTGTTGAATCTTGAATTAACGGACAGTTTGGGATGAACAATTATTTTTTATACGTCATTTTTAGTATGTACAAGTTAGGAGTTATTTTAAAATTTGATAAACTTTTGGTAACTTGCATTTTGTGTTGTTCTCTGGGTGCATATTTGGTTGTGGTTGAATTTGATTTGACCACTCTCATTTTGTGTACTTAGAGACCAATGCGAAATGCTGCCGAAATTTCATCAAATTTTAAAATAACTCCTAACCCGTATATTAGAATGACGTATAAAAACAATTGTCATCCTGAATGGGTATAGGACCACCACCTTGTGGAAAAAGTGAGGTTGATCATAGCACCTTGTAAACAGTTGGCATGGATCGGAGTTGGATAACTGCATCACGCCTAAGTCTAGAGTACGAGGGGGGAGTTGAATCATTTATAGAATTCGTAGCGAGGAATGCAGTGGAGGTGAATGGAAAGTATTTTTTCCCTTGTGTGAAATGCTTGAACCTGCGTCGAGTAGACTTGGAAGAGGTGCGAGAGCATCTACTGTGCAACGATTTTTTGCGTAGTTATACGCGTTGGATATGGCATGGTGAAGATGTGGTGGTGCCAAGTAACAGCTCTTAAACTGAATATCGAAGCTCGATGCATGACATCGATGTCGACATGGATGACCGACTCGAGGATATGATCCGTGATGTAGGGGTAGAAGGTTTTAAGAAAGCTCGTGTATATATGACTCTGTGTGAGGACTCTGAGCAGCTATTGTATCCAAACTGCGTCAATTTCACGAGGTTATCAGCAGTTTTGCGATTGTTTAATTTGAAGGCCATAAACGGGTGGACGGATAAAAGTTTCACTGACTTACTGAAGTTGTTGAAAGAAATGCTCCCAGTTGGAAACACCTTGCCGAATCGTAACTATGAGGCCAAAAAGGTGTTGTGTCCTATGGGTTTAGAGTATGAGAAAATACATGCATGCCCAAATAATTGTGTATTATTCCAGGGTGAGTTAGAAATGTTGTATCGATGTCCTAGGTGTGGGGTGTCACGGTATAAGAAGAAAGAAGCGGATTCTGATGAGGTATGCACTAAAGGGTCTCCTGCAAAGGTGTTGTGGTATCTGCCTATAGTTCTAAGACTAAAGCGTCTGTTTGCTTATGCAGATGATGCAAAACTTATGAGATGGCATGCTGATAAAAGGGTTGTTGATGGACTACTTAGGCATCCGGCCGATGGATCGCAATGGAAAAAAAATGGATATGATTTTTTTGGAATTTGCCTATGAACCAAGAAATGTTAGGCTTGCACTAGCCACAGACGGCATGAACCCGTTTGGGAACCTGAGCACAAACCATAGTTCATGGCCTGTTTTGTTGTTTGTTTATAACTTGCCGCCATGGTTGTGCATGAAGCGGAAATATGTCATGTTATCGATGATGATTTCTGGTCCACGACAACCGGGCAATGGCATTGATGTATATTTAACTCCATTGGTTGAAGACCTCAAAAGGTTATGGGAAGACGGGGTTGATATGTTTGATGGGTTTACCGGGCAGTCATTCAAATTGTGTGCCATGCTCTTTTGCACGATCAATGACTTTCCAGCGTATGGTAACTTATCCGGGTACAGCGTGAAGGGTCATAAAGCTTGTCCAGTATGTGAGGAGGGGACTAGTTCTGTGTGGTTGCACCATGATAGGAAAAGTGTTTATCTTCGACATCGAAGGTTTCTTAAAGTGAATCATCCGTTTCGAAGGTTGAAGAAGTCGTTTAACGATGCCCAAGACTTTGAAATGGCTCCTCCATCACTATCTGGTCGCCAGACATATGAAAAGGTGAAAGACGTCAACGTGCAGTTTGGTAAGTGTGAAAAACAGCACCCGACACAAAATAATTGGAAGAAAAAGTTAGTGTTTTTTGACCTGCCATATTGGAGGGAGCTTGATGGACTGCATTGATGTAATGCATGTGGAGAAAAACGTGTGCGACAGTTTGGTTGGTACACTCTTAAACATACCCGGGAAGACTAAGGATGGCCTAAACTCGCGTATGGACTTGGAGTTGATGGGTATACGTCACGATTTGCATCCACAATCAAAGGGCAAAAGAACATATTTGCCCCCAGCATGTCATATATTGTCTAGAAAAGAAAAGCAAAGTCTGTGTGAATCGTTACGAAGTGTAAAAGTTTCGCCTGGTTATGGCTCCAACATCAACTCTTGTGTTTCCATGAAAGATTTGAAGTTAGTTGGGTTGAAGTCTCACGATTGTCACATGTTGATACAACAGTTTCTGCCTATCGCCATTCATGACATTCTTCCTAAAAATGTGAAAAATGTCATAACAAGGTTGTGTATATTTTTCAATGCCATATGTTGCAAGGTAATCGTGCCCGGCGAATTGGATGTGTTGGAACAGGAAGCATCACTTATATTATGTCAACTTAAAATGTATTTCCCGCCCTCTTTTTTTGACATAATGGTCCACCTAATCATCCATTTGGTGAGAGAGGTCCGTTTGTGTGGTCCAGTGTTCTTATGGTGGATGTATCCCGTTGAGCGATATATGAAGATATTGAAAGGGTATATGAAGAACCAACGTCGTCCTGAAGCTTCAATTGTTGAAAGATATATTGTAGAGGAAGCAATTGAGTTTTGCACTGAATACATGTCACATGCTGCAAGCATTGGTATTCCAACGACTCGTCATGAAGGGAGATTGGATGAGAAAGGAACGATTGGAAAAAAAATCAAGAGCATGCCACGTAATGATGTCCTTCAGGCACACTTGTATATTTTAAACAACACGGATGACGTGCAACCATATCTAGCCACTCACAAGGAGCTAGTCAAGAAAACCAACCCTAAAATGACTGAAAAGTGGTTGTTGAATGAACACAACAAGAGTTTCATGCAATGGTTCCAAATGACTGTTCTGAAAGATGCATCTGCTTCCTCGACATTACATCGACTGGCACAGGGCCCGAACTTTGATGTCCTCACCTTTTGTGGGTATGACATAAACAACTATTCATTTTATACAAGGACACGGGATGAAAAGAGTACAAATCAAAACAGTAGAGTGATGGTTGTGGCTCAGTCTATGCATTTCTCAACTTCAAAGGACAACAACCCTGTATTGGCCGAGTCATGCTACTTTGGTGTGATTGAGGATATATGGGAAGTCGATTACGGTCCCTTCACCGTTCCTGTGTTTAAATGGATATGGGTTGACAATAAGAACGGTGTCAAAACTGATGATTTAGGAGTTACATTGGTGGACCTCAACAAGATAGGGCATAAGGACGAACCATTCATAATGGCAACGCAGGTGAAGCAAGTTTTTTATGTTGCTGACCCAGCTGACAAACGCTGGTCAATTGTTATCCAAGGTAGACACATTGGAGACCCCAATCTTGATATTATGGAAATTCCATCGACCACAACACGTATTCTAACATCTATCGTGGAACATGACATAGATGATGTAGTTGCTAGTCGTCATGACCACCATGAAGGCTTGTGGGAAAATATTTTATCTTCATAGGGTATTAATCATGTTAATGGATCATTGAATTACATGCATGTTATATTAATTATTCATTGTATTAAATGTTATATTAAATATTTGACAGTTGTGTTTCCTTGTTTGGACAGATACTCATGGCTGATCAGGATGGACGATCCTGACTCATAGGCTATTGATTCCTCTACTTGGAAGAGTAGAGGTGTTACCCGGATGGTAGACGTTTCACTTAGGTGACACCAGGGAGAGAGGTTACCTGTTGACATAGATGTCAACACTGGTAGATTTGGAGGACCAAATGCCATAAAGTTTAGCAGTTATTTGGGAGTCCTGGCTCGATCGAAGGTGTCCATCATTATCCCCGATTGGGATAATGTCGAGGAGGTGGTGAAGAACCAACTATGGAGTGATGTTCTGGTAACTTTGATATTATTTAAGTTTTATTTTAGTGTATTATTTCATGTAATTCATAATAAGGACTCATTTATGGACTAACTCCTTTCATGTAGGATTCTTTTGACATACCATCTTCTGACATAGCAAGGAGGAAGGTCCTCGGTATTATGGCTGAGCGATGGAGGTCGTTCAAACCCATACTCACCACGAGGTATATTTAGACTTTAAATTCTTAATCAACGCTTTACCAAATTGTACCAATCCTTAGTTTAAATGTACCTGTATTGTAGGTATGTATTCGGGGACGACCAAGGAAAGTTCCCTGGAGAGAAATATCCATTCATTGATCAGGCGACTTGGGATGCTTTCGTTGCAAATAGGCATTCTGTCCAGTTTTAGGTACATTGGTTTTTAAATGATTAAATTATGTATAATTTAAACGGCTAACTCTGAATATTTTTCTTTCTTGTTGTAGGAGGTCAGAAAGAAAGCCTGGGAGATTAGGAAGCTGAATGACTGCCCCCACACACTGTCACGTGGGGGTTACCGTAGGTTGGAGGAGCGGCTGGTACAGGAGAGGCTGAGTCAGTGTCAGACTAGTCAGCCTAACACTGGTATTGTGGATCCCCCTTCCCCACCTACACGCCACGACAAATGGAAGCGGGCCAGGATCAAGAAGAGTGGGGAATACACTTACTCACAAGCTCAGGAGGTCGCCTCACGGATAGTAAGTATTCCCCTTGTATCAGTGTTTTTTTTGGTATTACGTGGAGGAAGTGAATACTAACTTGTTTGGTTTCAGGATTCCTTGGTTGAGCAATCAACCCAAGGGTCTTTCGTAGCCCATGGTAGGCAGGATATTTTGACTACCGTCATCGGCAGGCCAGAGCACCTAGGAAGAGTGCGTGCTGTTGGTCGAGGTGTAGGTAAGTTAGAAATAACTGTATCCTTTCATTTTGTTATCTGTTATACAATTATCGGCTAATCATTCACATTTCACAGGCCTCCGCAGCTATTACGGTGCTCCCGACCCTGCCCCCTCCCTTGAGAAAATGGTGGAGCAGAAGGTGGCTGTTGTGAAGGCTGAGTATCAGGAGGAGATATCCACGCTCCACCAGGAGATGGCCCGATTCAGGGAGGAGATGAAGGCCTCACTCAGCCACCACCAGGAGACTACTGCACCAGCTAGCGACCCACAGGTTAGATTCTTTATTTAATTTCCTCGGTTTTATTGTTTATAATCACTTTATTTCATTGTTGAATAACTTCTGCTTGATGTGTAAATATGTAGGTACGGAGGGTTAGCACTAAGGGGTCGTGCGCTGCGGCTGTCCCTGACGATGATGGGGTCGAGCCACCAGACACCCGTCAATGTGACCTGTTCGTTGACGGGTCGGAGGAGCCAGTTGCCACTGGCATGGTCTACAACATAGGCCCTGTGGTTCACCATCAGTCATTACCTGATGGTATGTCCAGGGTCTTTGTTGTGCTCGTCCTCGAGAATGATGCTGCTGTGCCAGTGGCAACTGTAACATCCCAAATTTTATAAAAATGAATAATCGAGGTGAATGAATAATAAATAAATGTATATGAGTGGATTTGTGTCCCAAAAATATTAGAACGATTAAATTGGAATTTATTTTAGAAAAATCATAATTTATTGGGACTTAAAAAGTTAAAATTATACCCGGTTAGAATATGAGAGTCAGACCAAGTATCTCCGATTGAGATGCTGTTGGTCAGGGCTGTTAAGAATATTATTGGGAATCCGAATCTATACTTGGAATAATTTTTGGATTATGTTTGGAGCCCGAACTGAGAACCTGTATGTTGAAAAGCGGAAAAATTTTAATGAGGGGGGTTAGAAAATAAAACACAAAATTCTCTTTTCCTTCTCCTCATTCACGTTGCTTTTCTTCCTCTTCATTCACTCCTCTTCTCTTCATACCCTATCTCCCATTCATCTTCTTCTCCTCTCTAAAACTAGCAAAAATGATGGTGCCTCCTCCTCCCTCTATTTTTATTTTCCATGGAGTTTGAAGAAGATGATGTTGGATGGAAGATCCCTCCCTTTTTTCCTCATTTTCGTGCTTGGTGTGGAGCTAGGAGAATGAGGTATGGTTCTCAAACACCCATGGTTTTTATTGATGGTTTTGGGCTATTGAAGTGTCAAGATGGGAGATTAGATGTTGTTTTGATGAATGGAGGTGAGTGAAATTAATCCTAGGTTAGAAAAATTATTAGGGGTTGAATGAAGCCATTAATATAGAAAATCCCAAGGTGGGGTGGCTTAAGTGTGAGCCTTTATGAGCATTTAAGAGGGTACTTGAGATTAATATTGGATGGTGATGAGAAATAGATGGGTATTAATGAGTGTTGTTGGGTTTTGGAGAAACCCTAACTCTAATCAATTGAGAAAAGTGTGAGATATGATTAGAATGTATGTTTAATGATGATAGAAAATGATATGAATGATGAATGATGGCCATTGATGGTGATTAAGGAACATTGGAGAATGTTGTTGGGTTTTAATGAAAAACCCTTGCCTTAAGAAATTGGGAAGGTGTGTATATAGTGAATTTTGGGGTGAGTGGAATGTTAATAGGTGATATTTAATGATGAATGGTTAAATAATACAAGGCTAACTTGTGTTGAGCTTTAAGTGATAATGAGGACATTTGAAGGAATTGATGTGATTTGGGATTACATTAAGTAAAAGATGAGATGATGATGTTGTTGGGTTTTGTTAGCCTTTAAGATCTAGAGGATCTTGGCTTTGGGAAAGGAATTCCCGAAGCCTAACACAATTGCATAAGTTAATGTTTACCAAGTCTAGGACTTGAGGTTGAGCTTTATAATAAGCTAACAAGTGCTTGGAATTATGATGGTCATTAATCATATGAATATACTTGCATATGGTATGTAGATCGTATTCCGGATGATGTGAAGGAGCATTCGGAGCATTGGAACCGTTCGGCTCTTCCTTTGAGGTAGGAGAGGAGTTTACATTCAAATTGCATGAGTTATATAATTGATGATTATTGTATGGCTTGATACTCATGCTTGCCTTGCCATGTTTATAGTGAAATGATATGAATGGAAAATTGTTGGCTATTGATGATAATGTATGTGTATATATGATGATGAATAACCCATGAGGGGTTGAAATATGTACATGTTAATGAACCATCCTTGAGGGGATGAAGTATATGTTTTGTGAATTGAGAATTTATGTGGATGATTGGCATTGAATGAGATGGCCATTGTGATGGTATTGGTGATAAGTTTGAGGTTTATGCATAATTGAGGAACTCATAGAGTCAAATTGAGTTTTAGGTGATTTTGATAGCTTGGATTAGTCCCAATAGCCCGTATATGTAGTTTATGACTTGTAGGAATTGGAATGGGCCAATTCCATTGAGAATTGACCCTTGAGTTGCCCAAAAACATTTTAAATCGGGTAAAACGCAATTATGCGCATAAGTCCCTCAATTTTGAGAATTTCTGAGTGAGGCCGGTGGCCACACGTCACAAATAATATATTTTAGCTTGTGACAAATTTTGATGGTCATTGGATTTTAATTGAATGAGATTGAGTGATTGGAAGTTGAAATTTTGGTGTTGTTCTGCATAAAAACAGCAGCAGGGCTGTCTTGAATCGATTCAAGACCCTTTGAATCGATTCAAGAGGTGCTGTTTTCACTATTTTGGACTCCAGGGGCGTTTGAATCGATTCATACGAGTTTGAATCGATTCAAGGCCCTCTGTTTGTCAAAAATTGAGATTTTGGGACGCTTGAATCGATTCATACGAACCTGAATCGATTCAGAGCCCTGTTATGGCCACTGTTGTGCTGTTTTTCCAACTGGTCTGTTTTCCTTGCTATATTTGGCCCATTTGGGCATCTTAATGATACTTTTGGCCTCCGAGTTCTTCATGAAAGTTGTAGATAATTGTGTTACGGAGGTGTGAGAATTGGTCTCACATTAATTGGAGTTTTCTAACTCTCATTAGTAGAAAAATACCGAACCTATTGCGTTGAAAAATTCAAGTTTAAGGGGGTTTTGAACCCAACTTTTTATGGTGGCCAAATTGGGACTAATAGGTGATATTTGTGACATGTCCCACTATTTTTAAGACTAAAAGTAAGCTTTCTTCATGTCTTAATGTTGAAATTTATCATGGGCTCATTATTGCCCAAAACCCCCTTTTAGTATGTAAAAACGAGAAAATTCACTAGGGGTACATGTGTGGTGTGTCTTAGTGGTGATTGAGGAATGGCTTAAGGCCTTGGCGAGGTATGTGTATACCTACGTTATGTTATGAATATATACATGCTACACCACTATGGATATATATTATGTTATTTATCGTAATGAATCACCTTGCGGGGTGCCACGAAGGGTGTATCCCTAAGTGATGACAGTATTTTGATAATTATTATGAAGCGAATCACCTTGCGGGGTGCCACAAAGGGTGTATCCCTGTGTGAAGATACTATTGCATGAATTATTATTGAAATGAATATATCACCTTGCGGGGTGCCACGAAGGCCGTATCCCTGAGTGAAGAGGACGTTGTCCTATTGTTATGAATAATATTGAATATATCACCTTGCGGGGTGCCACAAAGGGTGTATCCCTGAGTGAAGATGCTATTGCATGAATTATTATTGAAATGAATATATCACCTTGCGGGGTGCCACGAAGGGTAAAACCCTGAGTGAAGAGGACATTGTCCTGTTGTTGTTGAATAATATGGAATATATCACCTTGCGGGGTGCCACGATGGGTAAATCCCAGAGTGAAGATGATGATGATCATATTGTTGAATTTAACACCTTGCGGGGTGCCACAAAGGGCATAGCCCTGAGTGATGATGATATTGTGTTATTTATCGTAATGAATCACCTTGCGGGGTGCCACGAGGGGTGTGTCCCTGAGTGATGACAGTATTGTTATAATTATTATGAAATGTATCACCTTGCGGGGTGCCACTAAGGGTATATCCCAAAGTGAAGAGGACGTGATCCTACTGATATTGAATTATTGCGAACTAAATCACCTTGCGGGGTGCCACGGGGGGTGTAACCCTAAGTGATGATGGTATTGATTTATTTATTATTGAAATGAATCACCTTGCGGGGTGCCACGAAGGGTGTATCCCTGAGTGATGATGGTATTATGTTAATTATTATGAAATGAAACACCTTGTGAGGTACCACAACGGGTATGACCCGAAGTGATGATGATGGTTTGATTGACAAATAATTCACCTTGCGGGGTGCCACGAAGGGTGAATCCCTGAGTGATGATATTATTATTAGAGTTATTGTGAAATGAATAGTATGATGGTTGTGATCACCAGTTGATATGAAATCGAATCCATTATATATTTGAGATAGGATGACCACGAGTGATGAGAAACCCCTTGCGAGGGGGTATTTGAGTGAAACCTTAATGAACTAATGATAGTAATGATTATGGATGCCCTTATTGATAAGTGGCAAAGTGATGGTGTATGTGAATGTGTATATGTTGTGTTGGTTTATGATGTGAATTGCGAATTATAAGGCTTGTATGCCTTTTGTAATAATAAAATGATGAATAAATGATAATTAAATGATTTTGTAGCAAAGCACACATGATGTTTGTATGCATATACACATGTTCACAATATATATGTTATTCGTCATTTTGAATGTATAACTCACTCTCCCATGTGGTCTCCTTTTTAGCATTGTGATGCAGGTTGCCATGGGATGAGTTTGGATTTAAAGATCAAGCTTTGGTGAAGGTAAGTAGTGGTAGAGGAAATGCCTTGGCCGGCATCAATTGTGAATTATTATGTATTGAAAATTATGAAATGTATAAATTGTTTATGATGATGTAGATGTTTTAATGAATTTGAATACGTATAGGATATCCCCTTTGGAACTGTGAATTGGGGACACAAATATAGTATGTACTAGATGGCTAAGTATGGATTAGAAAAATTAGAATTGATCGATGAAAGCAGATGATTGAGATAGTCGGGGGTATATTCCCGAATGTACATAAAGTTAGTTATATCTTAGGCTTTGCATGTTCGCGTAATTATGTAAAATGATGATAGATGTCTAATATGCTTTTAATATGCCGTTGCGCGCTAGCCTAGCCTTCTCTCATATCGCTATATATGGGACTAGGCGTGTGCCCGGTATACATAACTCTTCCGCTGTAAAATTATTATTTTTGTATACCATTATGGGCTATTATTCTATCGATCCAGCTTAGTTTATTTTATTGTACGCTTTGGTTTTCTGTGATTCGAGTTACGGTGTGACACATGTATTATTTGAAACGCGAAAACTTTACTCGTATTTTTATTAATTATGACGATCACGTCGGGATTCGAGTCTGGAAAATCGGGGTGTTACAGCAACTCCAGAGGTGAAGACCGTCGGTCAGGCGGTGGACCATTTTATGATGTGGCCCAACAGACTTCTGCAGGTTGCCCCTGGACAGGTAAAAACCTTACACTAACTAATTTTGTTATATTGTCAATTATGGTACAAACTGTGATGATTGTCAATTGTTCAATAGGAACAGGCATTGAAGAGGCCAGACCCGGCCGACAATCCCATCCGGATGCTATGGCGCATCGGGTATGAGCAAGGAGATGAGACTGTTCAGATCCCATGGGAGCCACTGGTGTTCGGCTGTCCAAGTGCAGTACCACTTTACATTACACATTCTGACATGTGTGAGATTATTTCGGGGACGTCGATGCTGAACATCTCCATCATTCAGCTGTAGGAGCTGTAAGTATATCTCTTTTTGTCTAATTTTTTCATTTATACAAGTTATTTGTCGCTAACCATGTCTCAACTTGTTTAGGTTTCTGACAAAACTTTGTGTGGACTTGGGTTTCCAAGGAACTTATGGTTTCTTAGAGCCCTCTCTCATACAGAAGCAAGCAAACACCATGCAGGACACCCAGGCATACATCTAGAATTGGATGTTTGAGTCTGGGAAGACTGTATACATGGGCCCCTATCATAAAGGGTAATATTCTATTCCATAATTATTATCATTAATTTTTGCATTTTGAAGTATCACTTATCACTGGTAACTACAGCGCTCATTGGACGCTTGTGGTGATCTGTCCCCGGGCTTATCTTGCTCTATACTTTGATACTATGCATCGGGGAGTTCCACAAGACCTGAAAACTGTAGTAGACGGGTAAGTTAATCCCTAAACAATAAGTATAAATTCGATTACATCATTTTTGGACCTATACGATTCTAACTTATCTTGTGTTTTATTTGATGTAGGGCGGTGGTTGGATACAATCGACTGATTGGAGTTAAGTCCAGCGGAAGAAAAGTTGTGTGGGTGCACCCAAAGGTAAGTCTATCGTATTCATTCAAATCTTCAATATATATTTTTTAAGTTGCGAATTCACTTATTCTATATTTTATGTCCATTGTAGTCTTACAGGCAGGAGGGTTCCTTCGAGTGTGGCTATTTTGTCATGCACACTATGCTGACCATTGTCCAACAACATGTAGTAGAGGGATGGACAGATGTAAGTCTCATCATTTGGACTACTTTTCTAACAATTTCATCAATTTCATGTAATAAATATAGCTTTTGTTCTAATTGTTTTGTGCATTGTTTGTAGTACTTCCAGGACCGGTCATACTTCTCTAAGACACTTGTAGATAATGTTAGAAGGCAATGGGTCTCATACTTCATTGAAATCAGGAAAAGAACTTAGCTAGATATAGGATCTTTACTATCTTAAATATGTATCTAGTGTAGGATTTAGGGTTTACATTTTATTAGGTTACATTCATCTGAATTGTATATAGTTTCATTTTTTAGGTTGTTATGAATTCATATCAAATTAATTATTATATATATACCATTCTTTTTATATATTGTTTGTTGCTGGATATGATGGGATACTGTTTATTGTGCTAGTTGTCTGAATGCAGGTTTGGGAAACAATAAAACAGAAACCATATTAAAAAAAAACCTCAGTGTTTATTCACGGTTATGGTAACAACCGTGATTATAGACACTATTTATCCACGGTTACTACTATAACCGTGATTATAGACACTATTTATCCACGGTTACTACTATAACTGTCATTATACATACTCTGTAAATGAATTTTTTATATTACTTATATTCACGGTTATGCTAAACAACCGTGAATATAGAGGTTCTTTATCCACGGTTCCTACTATGACTGTGAATATACATGGTCTGTAAGTGAATTTTTTTTTCTACTTATATTCACGGTTATGCTAAACAACGGTGAATATAGTTGTTCTTTATCCACGGGTTTTACTATAACCATGAATATACATTGTCTGTTATATTCACGGTTATGCTCGACAACCGTGGTTAGATCTGATTTATTACCGCGGTTGTTAACCGTGGTTAAAGACCCTCATCTACTACCACGGCTGCAACAACCACGGTTCTTTAACCGTGAATAAAGGCCATTTTTAACCGTGATTATATCCATTTTTTCCACTAGTGCCTGTTTCATACCATACTTCATATCACAATCGTTATTCATCATTAAATTCACCGGGACAC
Organism: Clitoria ternatea; assembly: GCA_037962975.1. Taxonomy (NCBI): domain Eukaryota; kingdom Viridiplantae; phylum Streptophyta; class Magnoliopsida; order Fabales; family Fabaceae; genus Clitoria; species Clitoria ternatea. Next base: position 217,797,870 of record CM075671.1, on the reverse strand, counting down.
ATCATGGATCTCAATTCACAAGTCATCATAAAACATATATCAATATCAAATCACATATACACAAATGACTCGCATATATCTTTGACTCCTAATATCCAGATACTAAAGAATTGACCTTCAGCTGGGGGTCCAACTTGATACCTCATGAACCCGACTTGGTTCACCGAGCCCGACTAGGCTCTCCTTCTTAACCACTGGGTAGCTCAATTGGGCCACAAATGCCACGGGAGCCAAAAACGAAGGGTAACACATATCGTCGACCGTCCCACACCACATAATCACATACAAGAACATCTCATACATGGATCAACATCACCAGATTCATTCATACTTGTCAGAAACTGATATTCATAACTCCACAGGGCGGCCACACAGATCAGACCCTTATGCATCATGCCACATCTCATCAATGATCATTATTTCCTCAGTTTCAACAAGTTATTCACAATTATAATATCATACATAACATGAACATCACCATTATCCACTTTAGTTTGCAATTTACAACATACCATATACAATTACGATTTGTATATTTTATTCTATCTATTTTTATCAATTAATTAGTTAATATACCACGTATTTATATCACACGTATATATATATATATATATATTCAATCATGCCTAAGCATACACATATAATTATAAAATTTATATTTAACTAATCCACATTATTTATAGAAATTCCTAGTTCATTTCTAGCCTTCGCAAAGCTACCATGCATACCAATTCTAATTAACTACGATCCGAACACCCCCTTACCTAAGTTCCACACTTCAATTATCTGTTCTTGGTGTTGGTTGCATCCTCCGGTCACTTGATTCACTGCTCCGCTTCTGAACTCAACACCCACTTCATCAATCGTCCTCCGGGCATTCGTTCCAACACCTACAGTCACCGAAACATAGAACCCATTAGTTCATTGCCCTTCTTACCATATTAGAATTAATATCTATGCTTCCCAATTCCATAAAACTCAAAATCTAAGCCTCCCCCACAACACGTAAGCTCGGTTTTGGAAAAGGGAAAGAAGAGGAGAAGAAAAAGCTTATGATCAAGGGTCCCCACATGCATTACCTTAGCTCCCAAGGTCCAAAAAACAAGTAATCAAGGGTTTCCTTCAAGTTTTGGGCGAAATCCGCAAGAGAAAAGAGAAAGGGAAAAAGGTAGTGTTCTCGTGTTTTGTTTTTGCATATCCCATTTAAAACTAATCGTGACACTGACGCTACGCGTCAAGGCATTAATTCTCACCTGACTCTACGCGCCACAGCCACGTTACGTGTCAGGCTCTGATCCTCCATTTCCTTTGAAATTTATTTTAAAACCCAATAATTCACTTCATATTACTTAGTTCTTATTATTTTTACTCATACATATATTTATTTATTTCTATATTATTACACCAAGGATCTTACACATTGAACATTCTCTAATCACTTACTTACAAGAACTAATAATCTGAAATACTTTCACCGTAAAAGTTTCTTCTTGTATCTTTTGTGTAAGTTTTCTTTATAGTTTTGCTTCTAGCAAACCTTGACTTATCGTAGTCTATAACTCAGCACACTTGTCTTAATACTCCATATCCTTGTATGTTGAGTTATCTGTTGTAACACAAAACTCTTTTTTCACTCATCTTTATATATCGTGTCTGGTGTTCTTCACTAGCTCGTAGTATAAGTGGGAAATAGTTTATGACCTGAAGAGGCTTTTGAAAGAATACTTGGGTGTTTAGAGCCAGGAGTGACTTGTTGAAACAATACTTGGGTTTAAGCCAGAAGTGGCCGGAGTCAAGAATACTTGTAGCACTATTATGGTGCTCTTGATGTAAAAGGTGTTTTTACAATTATGAAAATCCTTCAGTCTGAAGGTACTAGACGTAGCTTCTTCTTGGAAGTGAACCAATATAAATTTGTTGTGTGGTTCTTTCTCTAATTCTTTACTCTCAAGGTCTGTTTGAAAATATTAACTGTTCGGAGTCCGTACAAAAAACAAGTTAAGACTTATTCAACCTTTATTTCTAAGTCTGATTCTGAACCATCAATTGGTATCAAAGCTTGTATTTTTGGGTTAATTACTTCTTCGAGTAAAAAGGATCAAGATTCATGCCTTCCTCTCAAGATCAACTTATTGCTGAAGGCTCTTCCATGAACACATCTCCAGCCTTCCTTGGTGAAGATTATGCCTACTGGAAAGACAGGATGGACAAGTTCATCAAGTCTACTTAGTATGTTCTATGGGGGATAATTATAAAAGGTGATGAACTAGCCCATATGGATAGTGATGGAAAGCCAATTCCTGAGGGTAAGTGGTCCACAACTGATTTCAAAAAGATGGAGTTAAATGCTAAGGCTAGATTTCTTCTTATTTGTGCCTTGAGCAAGTCAAAATACAACAAGGTTTATAGTTATAAATCTGTGCCTTCAGCATAACTATGAAGGCACCTCCAATGTTAAACGTTCTAAGAAAATCTTAGTAACCAAGAAGTATGACAATTTCAAAATGGAGGAGCATAAATCAGTTGACCAGATGTTTGGTTGATTTCAGACTTTACTTAATGAGCTTAAAGCCTTGAGATCAACACCTTCTACTGAAGATATCAATGTCAAGCTTTTAGGATGCTTACCAGAAAAGTTTAATACTATGTGTGTTGCTCTAAAGGAAGTAAAGGACCTCAGCACTCTGACTCTGGATGAACTCCTTGGAGTACTAAGAGTTCATGAGCTAAAACTCAACCAGAAGGAAGTTTCAAAGCCTTCATCTTCCAAGAATATTGCCCTGAAGTATGAAGAAATTTCCAAAAGGAGCAAGGAGTCCAAAGTTGAGGAGTCAACTAGCTCATATCTTGCATCCTAATGAAGAAGATGAAAACACTAATGAAGAGTTAGCTCTTGTTACCAAATGATTCCACAAACTTCTGAAAAAGAAGAATTGTGGAGCTAGAAGGTTCAACAAAAGAGAACCCAGAGGTAAAAATCAATTCAAGTTTAAGACTGATCAGCCTGTTCTGGAGTGTTCTAATTGCAGGAAACCAGGACACATTAAAGCAGAATACGCTATTCTGAACAAAGATAAGAAAGATAGAAAAGAGAAAAAGAAGTTCTTCAAAAAGCAAAATGGAGTCATCATCTGGGATGATAAAAACTCAACAAGTACAAGTGAATCTGAAGAAGAGACAGGGTCTGCTCAGATTTATCTAATGGTCAAATCAGACTCAGAATTTGAAGTAAGTACAGACGAGTCTGAATCAGAGGAGGTAAAGTAGTCTAAACTCAGAAAATTATGAAACTTTATTTAAAGACTTTTCAACTCTTTTGAAAAATTATAAGCTGTTGAAAAAGAAATAATCTGAAACCATTTCTTCATATGAAGAAATAAAGGAAAACAAAAGTGTTAATGCGACGAAAGAAAGAAAGTGGGCAATATTATGTTAAAATCATGTCAATTCACTAAACGACGTGGAAGCTATAATTATAAGCTTGGAAACAGATGTGATTTTTTGCCTTGCTATCGTGTAAAACAGTTCCAGACATGCAAGAAATAATAGATATAAAGGAGGTGTGAAGGGTGCAAAATCAGAATTTCTTTTTGAAGAAATTAGGATAATAGGCAATGGTATTTTGTGGTGTCAATAAGAATTGAGTAGGACATATATAAACTGTGACAACTATATAGAGCATTAGCATTATAAATTTGTAATGAATAATTTCAGCATAGATCACGATCTAACTTATCAGATTAAAAGGTTGTCCATAAATTTTGTCTACGTTGAATGTGTCACCCAGACAAGAGGTCCCATCTGTAAAGTGTTAAGGCACCATTGCATTTCATCTTCATATTTTTTCATAAAATTATTCGGTATTCTGCATTATTGCTTCTTATTAGAAAGCAGTAGTTATAACTTACCAGTTTCAATCATATAAAATAACGTCCATACTCTACGGAACAACATTAATTCCTTTTAATACTGTTACTATCACATCCATTGCGAAGCACAATCAGCCCAGGCGGTGGCTTAAACAGTACTCTGTAGATGCAGATTGAGGTTATGGTTACGGTTACTTAGGACTTTGGAATATCAAAAGATGAAACCCACCAATGTAAATACGTCATATGTTGGAAAAAAGGATACTCAGCTTCTATTCAGACACAGGAGAGCTGAAGTGAACACCTTTACGCCTAGGGTTTTGTTGCTCTACGTGAGATTGAGTATCCTGTTCCTCCTCATACGTGGGGATCCTTAAATAAAAAAGTGACACTTCATGCCTGGAGACCTCAAGCTGCTGAACCTTATTAGGGATCACCTTCTCCGACGCTCAAGTTAGTAACAAGTATATGGATTCAAGTTAAGAGAGCTTGAGCGATGAAACAGTATATGAAGAATGAGAACAACCTAACCTTTCTGCGTATGAGAATGGGCTATTTATAGGTGAGCATGGAGAATGTAACATCCTATTTTCTACTTAAATAGAAAGTAGATATTAATATCTCTTTAATGAGAAAACACTTACTATTAGTTAGTTGATTATTAACTAATTAATATTTTTATGAAATTTTGGTACTTATATTTAATTATTTTGTTTTTTAAATAATAATTAAATAAAAATATATATGTATTTTGAATGAGGATTTTAAAATGACTTAATTAGTATTCATTGATTAAGAAAATTATATTAAGAATTTTTAATATCTTTATTATTCACAACTTTTATTTTATATTTTTATGTTTATGTTTTTACATATTTATGATTTAACTCTTATTAGAATTTTAAAATAAAATTTTGAAAGAATTAGATTATGGTTCTTTAGAACTTTTGAATCGACATATTAATTATGATTTTCTGAAATTTTGAAAATTTGGAAATATTTTAATAAAATAATATATTTTAAATAATTTTAAATTCATATAAAGTCACTTAAAATTAAAACAATTTATAAGAAAGTGAAGTTAAATTATAAGAAAATTTTCTAAAATTCATTTCAAGTAGACTTATTTAAAAATGATTGGTTTGAATAAAATCTTTATTTTTACCAATCGTAAGGAGACCGTAAAGGTACCAACAAATTTTTATTAATGGAAAATTTTAGATTTTTAAAATTTAAACTTTATATTACTTATTATAAAATTAGTGAGGTTTGCTATAATATTGCTAAATTTTAAAAAGGACTGATTTTGAATATTTAAAATATACCGAGTGAATGATTACTATTTGGCTTAATAATTCAGCTGACATTTACTATGCAAAACACTGTGCATGAATGAAAATTTCAAATGTTGCACAGTAACCAGGAACGAAATTTTCAAAATTGCATAGTACTTTTATAATAAAATAATGAAATGCACAGTATATTTTTTGCCTATAAATACCGAAGGAATTCTTCACAGTATATTTTCATATTAAATTTTCTTAATATAGTAGTGCAGAGAGATAGTGGTGGGAGTAAGAGAGAGAAATAATTTTTTTGGAAGAAGGTTCTGCCAAAATTACAAGGTAAGAATAACTCTCTTTTATATTTTTTATGTTTATTTTCATATCGTTTTAGAAATCTATTATTATATTGAATATAATTGATCCGGGGTGGCAACCTGGGCTAGACGAGGTCCAGAAACACCATGTCACGTCAACAGGAGGACTGGCAAGTCACAACCGGGGTCTGAAACCATTGACTAACTACGGATTTTTCCTTTCAACCTCGGTTCATAACTGAATCCGACAGCAAGTCAGAAGAGGTATGGGCAACCTGACCCTACAGACACTGTATCAACAGTAAATTAGGAAGATGATCAAATCACTTCCAAAACTAAGGTAAACACTATAAATACAACTCATTTATTGTTGAAGGGGGATCTGATCAAATTCTGTAACTTACCTTTGTAATATATCCTATCTAAGTATCCATACTGATTTAAGCACCGGAGAATATTCTGCAGAGGCACCTCTGGTGTGGTCTCTAAATTCCAGTATGGACTAGACATCAACTGCCACCATTACTTGAAGAACCTCGGATTCCCACTGAACCAAGGTGTAAAATATCGTACTCCACTGAGGCGGTGTAAAACTGAGTGACAGAGAGGTAACAACGGTCAGGACACTAAGATTCAGACCCCGGTCAAGACAGTCAACCCTTGACCCCGGATTCCTAAACAGATCATTGGCACGCCCAGTGGGACTGTGTAAATTTATGAGTCCCACATCGCATCAAACAAGTAACATGGAGCACCCAAGAGGAGACAAAACCCCGGAAGGACATGTCCAGAATGTGGCAAGAACTTTGGATTTCAATGAAGGTATAGTAGAGACGTCTGGGATGGAGTTGAGAGCCAAAGCGGTGGTGCGAGAACATCCCAGGGACGAAATCACAAGGGAACTGCATCGAGAAATACAAGCACTAGGAAAGGAAAACCGAAGTGGAGACCAGAGGCAGCCAGAAGACCCTCACCATCAGGAGAGGTCCTTGGCGTACGCATATGATGAACAAGAGTCCACACATAGAATGGAGGAGATGAGCAACCAGAGGAGGGCACTGAACCACGGTAGGGGAGGAGAATACCGGTTTAAAATTCCATTCATGAGAAGACTGATGAGCACCCTAATCCCCAGATATCTCCAAACCCCCCAGCCATTGTCGATTGGGAAATACATTAGGGAGTCAGACCCCGAAAGTCATCTAGATGCATATGTGAATGAATCTCTATTCCTGGGTGCTGAGGATGACGTTATGTGTAGGATGTTTCCAAGGACGTTATCTGCTGAAGCTCTGGGGTGGTTTAAGAGTTTGCCTAGTGGGTCAATAGATTCCTAGGATGACATGGCTCACGTGTTCCTTTAATATTTTGTGGTGTCTAGAGATGTGCCAAAGACATCACATACACTGGCGCATATTAGACAAGGAGCGGAGGAGAGTTTGAAAGACTTTTTGAAGAGATTCTACAGAGAAGCAGCGCTGGTTCTGGGGTTAATGGAAGAAATACAAATGCACATTGCGGTGGAAGCTCTGCAACCACGGTCACCTTTCGCATTATCCTTAGCAAAGGGACCACCCCAGACGATAGAGGAGTTCAGAAGTAAGGCAACAAAGTATGTAGGAAGAGAAATGCACTTGGCAGCTGCTAAGCAAAGGAGTGCGAAGACAGAGGTAAGGAGAACGGATAGAAAAGAAGGCAGGGCAGAGAGAAAAGGAGCTGGTAAGGATACGTTCCCTAGACCACGAGAAGGGATGAGCATGAATGCAGTGCAGTATACCTCGTTGGCCATTCGACCTAGCCAAATCCTACGGGAGGTCGGATTGAGAGGAATGATGGTGTACGGGGTGAGAAAACCCATTCTAATGAAGAGAGCTGGAAACCCCAGTAAATATTATGAGTTTCATGAGCAAGCAAGGCATAATACTGATGAATGTCGTTAGCTGAAGGAAGCTATTGAAACGTTGATAAGAGAGGGGAAATTGAAGCAATGCCTATTCAAACAGAAGGCAAATCCAAGGCCAGAAAGAGTAGTACCCCAGAGAAGGGAGTTTGGCCCGGTTGAGGAAGAAGCCCAAAGTTCGAAAAAACTTGCGCTGGATAAAAGAAAAGTCGTAGTGGATAACATTGATGATGACGATGAGTCTTGGATGAAACCACCACCTAGTTCGGGTAGAAGAGATGTTATAGACATGATTGCTAGAGGGTTTGCTGGAGGGTTTGCTGGAGGAGGAGTGTCAAACTGAGCAAGGAAAAACCACTTGAGAATGATAATGTTAGTACAGACGAAAGCGGACAACAGGCCTTTTAGGGACGGCGTTAAAATTTCGGCCATCATTTTCACCGACGATGACTACGGCCCGACAGTGCCAGGAGGTGATGACACAGTGGTGATTGAGGCTGTGGTGGCAAATAAAACGATCAGAAAGATGTTGGTAGATTAAGGAAGCTCATGCGATGTTATTTTTTATGAGTGCTTCAAGAAAATGGGTCTCTAAGATTCAGATCTGTAGCCATACACTCAGGATCTAACTACGTTCAATGGCTCCAAGTAATCCATTAAAGGGTATTTGGACACCAAATTGACATTCGAAGGAGAGCCAGGGTCAAAAACGTTACGCACAAGAGTCTTGGTTATCGATGTCAAATCCCCATTCAATGGGATTATCGGATGCCCTTCTCTGAATGCTCTGGAAGCAGTTGTGTCAACCCCGTATCTGTTAATAAAATTCATAGACAAGGATAATCAAGTGTCCTCTATCTGGGGTGATCAACAAATGACGAGGTACTACTATAACCTCAATGATTAATGACCAAGGCGGAGGAGTCAATAAAAAGAAAAAGATTGAATGATGGTGGACCAGTTTTGAAATCTGTAAATTTTATAGACCTAGACCCAAGAGAGGAATTGTGGTTAGACCCAGAGAACCCTCAGAAACCAACACCGAAAGGAGGGGTAAGCAAAGTGATGTTAGAAGAAGACCCCACCACAGGAACAGAGATTAATGATTCCTTAGACCAAGGAATGGAGGGACGATTGGTCAAGTTGTTAAAGGAGTTTAAGCACTTGTTCGCATGGACTGCAGCCGACATGCCAGGAATTAACCCAAACTTCTGCTGTCATAAGTTGGTAGTTTATCTGAAGTCTAGAGCAATGGCACAAGAAAAAGAAGATTAGGTCCAGAGAAACAGCAGGCGACGTGTGAGCAGACTAAAGAATTGCTAAAGGACAGATTCATAAGGGAGGTGCACTACTCTTCCTAGGTCTCAAACATAGTAATGGTGAAAAAGGCTAATGGTAAATGGTAGATGTGCACAGATTTTACGAATCTAAACAAGTGTTGTCCCAAAGATCCATACCCCTTATCAAGCATTGATCAAATGGTTGATGATTCGTCGGGGTACCAATTCCTGTCTTTCATGGATGCGTACTCCAACTATAATCAAATTCTGATGTGGAAGGAAAATGAGGATAAAACAGTGTTTGTGAATGATAAAGGAGTCTTCTATTATACTGTGATGCCATTTGGGTTGAAGAACGCGGGGGCTACATACCAGAGAATGATGAACAAGGTGTTTGACAGGATAAGGTCAAAAATGGTTGAGGTATATGTAGATGATATAATAACCAAGACTTTGGCTAGAGGGGACCATATAGAAGATCTGAGAAAGGTATTTCAAAGACTATAGCTCTACAATATGAGGTTGAATCCCCTCAAATGTACGTTTGCAGTACCAGCAAGAAGGTTCCTAGGTTTCACGTTAACACAAAGGGGTATAGAAGCTAATCCGGACAAGTGTATAGCAGTGAGAGAACTATGGAGTCTGACCAATGTAAGGGAGGTACAATCATTAAATGGAAAACTAACAGCTCTATCCTGGTTCATGCCAAAAATGGCACACCGGTCATTACCCCTTTACAAGGCCTTGAAGAAAAATAAAGAGTTTCAATGGGGAGAAGAACAGGAGAAAATATTTCAAGAGCTAAAAGAGGTCTTAGCTAACCCGCCAGTATTGACGAAGCCTGACCCCAGAGAAAAATTATTCATTTACTTATCTGTGTCCGATGAGGCAATTAGGCCACACTGATAAAAGAGACAGTTGAGGGCTAGAGACCGGTATACTTCGTGGGGAAAGTGTTGCAAGAATCGAAGGGCCGGTATCAAAAATTAGAGAAAGCATCTTTAGCATTGGTCTAGACGCCCAAACATTTCAGACAATATTTTCATGCGCATCCAATCATAGTTCAGACAAATCTTTCTTTGAGAATGGTTTTTCATAAACCCGACCTGGCAGGAAGAATGACGAAGTGGGCAATAGAGCTGTCAGAGTTTGACATCTCCTATGAACCTCGAACAACCATAAAAGCTTAACTCCTGGCGGACTTTATGAGGGAGTTGACTAGAGAAGCCCCAACACTACCATGGGAGCATTGGAAGATTTTCGTCAATAGGTCGTCGAACGGAAAGGGGTGTGAGGCCAAAATAGTAATTGAGAGTGAGGATGGGGTGAGTGTGGAGATATCTCTCAGATTTGACTTTAAAACATCAAATAATCAAGCTGAGTATGAGGCATGCTTGGCAGGACTCAAAGCAGCCTTAGATGTGGGGGCACACACGGTGGTGCTCTACAACGATTCACAGCTAATGATTTCGCAAATTAATGGGAGTTATCAAGCAAAGGAGCCGTTGTTGCAACAATACCTGGTGAAGGTTAAGGAGCTAGGAGAGAAATTTGCCGTTGTGGAATTCAAACATGTCCCTTGGGAAGAAAATATCAGAGCCGATGTTCTATCTCGGTTGGCCAATACAAAAAAGCCGGGGTGTACAACTACAGTGATACAGAGTACGTTAGCTGCTCCGAGTATCTCAAACCCACTTAGGGTATATGCCATCCAATTTAGAGCACACCTAGAAAACTCTTGGGTTATTCCAGTTATCCGGTATAATATGGTGAGTGGACAACTTTCGAAATGCCCAATCAAAAGGAAGAAGCTGAAAAAAGAATTACCAAACTTCACACTGGTAGATGGAGGCTTGTATAGAAGAAGAGTGACAGCGCCTTATCTAAGGTGCATAAATAAAGCTGAGGTGGATGAAGTCCTTTCCAAAGTACATAAAGGGACATGTGATAACCACTGCGGAGGTAGGAGCTTAGCTAGGAAGGTACTAAGGGCAGGTTATTGGTGGCCCACTTTAGCCAAGGACGCAGTGGAATATGTCAAAAAATGTGATGCATGTCAGAAGAACAGCAATGAATATCATGTCCCAGCTGAGGAGTTGTTCATGTTACACCTCGAATTCAGAAACAGGTGTAAATTTTTCACGATTTAAAATACGATTGTAAGTAGAAGAAATTCAATGTGTATATATATATATATATATATATATGTAATGCCGAGTAATTACCCCGGATTAATAGATAACCGATCTCATATATGAAGATATGAGGGCGGTATCAGAGTGCACCCCGGACGACCGGACTTGAGGCCGTCATAAGGGGAAAAGCAGAAGATGAAAATTAAGTTCAGGAGTAATTAAAATATTACCCAGAGAGAGGATAACATGCCTCGTCGATCGACTAAGCATTAGAAATATAATTACATAATAAAAATACCATCCATACATCATTAAGGTCATTAATGAAAATTAGCCTTACACATCCGGTCTAATTTTCCTACATGACCTTCCCAAAATCAGTCGTTGTTAAATTAATTTCAAAGTAAACATATATGCACTATGTGCTATACAAAATGGGTACGTATGTCGGCCAAGGCTCAACCATGTTCCCTTCATATTTACCCTCTCTAATACTCGACCTCCGAGAAGAGCAAGATTTTACTTCATACCTACATCAAACTTAAAAATGGCAATAGAGAGGTGAGTAACATAATCCAAATGAATCAAAGTCATACATTATGATGATAATTATACATGTGTGCATTATACTCATCTTTCGAGAAAGCATCAAAATTTCACATACATGATACATCATTCCACTCGGCACGGTATATTCACATGGCAATATCATACATACTATATCCATAACATTCTCAATAATCATCACACATTTAATGTTAGTACCTCAGCTTACTTTCCCTCTATTTAACAATCATCCATCGCCACCTCAGGCTATCAACTAGGCATATCTCGGCTATATGCAAATGCTCTTAAAGCTAATACATATGCAAAATGGAATATTTTCAAGTGCGGATCCGACTATGGGAAAACAATATAATCAATTATGGGACAAGCATAGGTGTGCTACTATGCCCCTACTGTAGTAGTAAAATATATAAACTTATATCCAATTGCATGCATGTTCAACATCATATTTTACTAGTACCAAACCGCTCTCGCCCATCTGTAGCACTAGTCACCCCGTGACTGCGGATCATCATCGTGGCCTTACTTGCCACAAGTGCTATGGGCCCCTCCCAAACACACATCGAGAGAGCCGTGCCCCGTCGGACACCGAGGTAACTCGCTCACCATAAAGCCGCCCGCCCACTGGGCCCGCCACATAGGGTGCCTTGTCACCAAACTATGGACAACTTCATGATTCCCAAAATCACTAGGGAAATACAATAATATACCCTACACAAGGTCACCCTCTCACTGGGCCCGCTCATTGGAACCCCTAACATTCCATATAAGTAGTGAATGATATGCCATGGATGTAATGCCAATCAATGCATTCTCACACTGTGCATCCTAAATGCCACTTAATCAATCGTCCATTCATAACCACCATTTAGTGGATTTCAGTATTCTCAATCTTTACCAATCCCCTTTGGGCTCATACACATCAGTAGTTAGTGGCAATCACAATCATCAATTCACATATACACATTTATGATAATTCATATCATTAATTTTAATTTAAAACATGGTCTCAAACCATCATAACATATTTCATCAATATATTCATCATAACATCACATCATAACATATTCCATTCTGTACGCAATACAGACTCAGTAAGTAAAATACCAGACATCAAGGTCGGTCTCCTCTCATTAGGATACTGAGTAATCATACCAATTACACACAGCACCAGTCGGTCTTCTCTCATAGAATACCGGGTAATCATACCGATTACACACAGCATCAGTCGGTCTCCTCTTATAGAATACCGGGTAATCATACCGATTACACACAGCACCGGTCGGTCTCCTCTCATTAGGATACTGAGTAATCATACCGATTACACACAGCACCGGTCGGTTTCCTCTCATAGAATACCGGGTAATCATACCGATTACACACAGCACCGGTCGATCTCTTCTCATTAGGATACCGAGTAATCATACCGATTACACACAGCACCGGTCGGTCTCCTCTCATAGAATATCGGGTAATCATACGGATTACACACAGCACTGGTCGGTCTCCTCTCATTAGAATATCAAGTAGTTAACTCGGACCCAGACCAGTTTAATATCGTATTCATCATCCTAACACATGCCACATAGCATCAATCATTCTAAATGCATTCAATTCATGAAATCAACACATCGTCCACACACAAGCAATCATTAAGCACAATCATATACATATATTTTCACATCATCAATGGATGAAATCATGCATTTAGAATAGTTACCCCTCCTACCTCAAGAGAAGTAGTATTCACCGCGGTCAGATGGTTCCGCCTCGAAACTGGGGTTGTTTCCTACATCACAATATATCACACAATCAATTTCCCATTCAACCACCTTGATTTAACATTTCGATTTAACGTTCATAATCAGCTACTCAATATCTTTTGACATCCTAATTCCCAAGTCCCATTTATTTCACTCGTTCAGCCACCACCACCACGGTTTAGGCATCTGTATTTATTATTTTGCATATTCAATACCAGTCTCATTACCGGGTTCTCACATTAATGGTTCCCAACAACCATTTAACTTCATTAATGGCCATTCACCATTAATAACAGCATTTTACCTCACCAAAAATAGTTATTTAACACAATAAGTGCCTCTCCATTTATATCTCATATTTCCCATAAATCTTGAGTTAGGGTTTTCATTAAAACCCAACAACATTCTTTAAATCACTTTCCCAACATAAAAACCCAACAACCCATAGTTCACACTCTTGAGAAACAGCAAGATCTTACCTCAAGAGGAGAAATGAGAGTTTTCCAAGAGATGGAAAATCTACATGAAAATAAGGAGGAGGAAAGAAGAGACTTCAAGTTCCAAGCTCCCTCTAGGCTTTCCTTCAAGGACGAAAATGGGAGAGGAAAAAGCCACCACTTTTTGCTTAGGGTTTTTGGAGAGAAGTAAGGGAGGAAGTGAAGGAGAAGAGTGTAGGAGAAGAAAAGTAAAGTACAAGGTATAGGACATCCTAGGCTGACGGAAATAAGAAGGGAAAGATAGGTCATTTGGCTTTATTTTTAATTCCTCAATAATTATTCATCGTTTTATGAAAAACAGGATCATCATTTGGGCTCAATACCATATCCAAAAATTATTCCGAATATACCATCAGATTCTCAATACTATTCTTAACAGCACTAACTAATATCGTCCCAATCAGAGATACTTGGTCCGACACCCATATTTCAACCGGGCTCATTTTTAGCTTATCTGGTTCCAATAAATCATAGATAACTCCTAAAAATCATAATTCATTTATTCCTAATATTTTGGAACTTTAAATAACCCAAATATAATTATTTAATATTTATCTCTTCAATTAATCCTTTATTTTAAAATTTAGGGTGTTACAGTTCACATCCGCAGTCCCATGGCCTACCAATGGGGCATGGATATTTTAGGACTTTTCCCTAAATCTCCAGGCGGTGTTAAATATTTAACTGTCAGAGTGGACTACTTTACAAAATAGATTGAGGCGGAAGCAGTAGTGCATATCACCGTGGCATGAACACAGAAGTTCTTTTATGAAAATATCATCACGAGGTTCGGAATACCAGGAAGGGTAATAACGGATAATGGGCCACAGTTCATAGATTCTAAGTTTAAAAGCCTACTCAAAGGACTGCAGATTAAACAAGTATTCTCATTGGTTGAACATCACCATACCAATGGCCAGGTCAAAGTCGCAAACAGAGATCCTTAAAGGGCTAAAGAAACGCCTAGGCGAAGCAAAAGGAGAATGGGACAACTAGTTATGTCATGTTTTATGGGCACACCGGATGATCCCTCATTCGTCCACAGGTAAGGCCCTATTTCAGTTGGTGTACAGAGTGGACGCAGTGATACCGGTGGAAATAAATTTAATTTCTCCAAGGGTTCAACAATTTGACATGATGGATAATGATCAAAAGTTGAGAAATGAGATGGATTTGCTAAACAAAGTCAGAGAAGCAGCTTTCGTCCGAGATCAAGCTGTTAAAGCTAAAGCCGTATTTTCATACAATGTAACAGTCCAGCAAAGAAGATTTAATGTAGGCGATCTCAGAGTGATTAAGTTATATTAAACCCTGGAGTGGTCTAAGGACCCCGGAGTAGTCTAAGGACCCCAGAGCAATTAAGTTATATTAAACCTCGGAGTGGTCTAAGGACCCCAGAGCGGTTAAGTTATATTAAACCCCGGAGTGGTTTACGAACTCCAGTGTGGTGTAAATTTATTAAATCCCAGAGCGGTCAAAAGATCCCAAAAGTTTTCATTAGATGTCTTAAAGAAACTATAGAATAATTTTAAACTCCAGAAAAGATTATTCACACAAACAAGTATAACAAAATGATAAAAACAAAGCACTATAATTAATCAAGTATTTAGAAAAAAGGGGGCACTACGGCCAAAGGAATCAAAATTCAAAATTGGCGGAGCTCATCCCACCTATAAAGCAAAAATAAAAATCTGAGGATTTGGTGGAGGGCCTTCTTCTTCGCCTTCAGATTCAGCATCGGCCTCTTCAGCGTTGGGATCCCCAAGACCGTCATCCTCTCCCGTAGCCAAAGGGCGAAGCTTGAAGGGCTCGTCAGAAGGAGAGAAGGATTGACCGCCCATCTCGGTCACCAATTCACCATTCCGGAATTGGTTGAGAAAACTAATCCCGTTCAAGTTAAGAGGTGAATCCTGGTTCCAGGGGATGACCTGACAGACTGCATGGCTGAAAGAGTCCATGGCGGCATGAGCAAACTGCAGCATATCCTCTTGATACTTGTTTTTCTCATTTGTAACTGCCATAGACAGTTCCTCGTTCTTCCTGTAAAGACCGGCCACTTGGCCCTCCAGATCGGCTATCTTCCCAAGCAACCCTTCCTTCTCTTTCATCCAACTTTCCTCAGATCACTGGAAAGCTTGGTTGAACTCATTGAGGGACTTAATCCTCTGATGAGCCCAACTGTAATCTTCAGAAATACGGGAGTTCTTGTCCTTCAAACGATCCACTTCCATCTTCAAACCGCCGGTTGCGGCGGAGTAGATGGCGAAGAGAGTTTTGATGTTATACCACATCGCCGTCTCTAAGGCGAATATAATATCATCCTTCTCCTACCCTAGCTTAAGGCGGTAGGGGAGCTCGAAACCGGAGTCAGGGGGAAGGGTCCTGGTTATCAGCTCCTCTAGAGCCTCCATGTGACATCCTGGCGTTGTTGAGGGCGGGGAGTGATCACCGGTGCATGGGCACGGACAAGGAGCGGCTCCTGGCAGGCTTCCAACGGGGAATGTGGCATCCCGGGCACTGTTGAGGGTGGGGAGTGATCGTCGGTGCATAGGCACGGACAAGGAGGGGCTCCTGGAAGGCTTCCAGGGGGAGGGACACATGAACGAACCGAATACATACCAGAATGAGAGGGATCCAAAGACTGTATAGGTATGAGACTATACAGTTGAGGATAGCTTAAAGGAATGAATTCGTGCTACCTATACCAACAAATACATTAGCCTTTTCGGTGGCCTATCACTTAAGAACTCCAAAGTTAAGCGTGCTTAACTTGGAGTAATTCTGGGATGGGTGACCTCTTGGGAAGTTCTTGGGAAATGTGTGATTGAGGACAAAGCACATTGGAAAGGTCTCGTGTTGGTCTGTGGGGAGAGTCGTTCATTCCTGAAAAGCGGCCGGGGTGTTACACTCCATACCGGAACGAGGAAGGGGAGGAACATCACTCTCTATGGGGGTCTCAGTAGCTACCCCTTTGCCTTTGTCCACTACACGAGGGGTGGGGTTCACCCTCAGCTTTTTGAAGGCATCGACAGCCTGACCCTTTTTCTTCCGTTTCCCTGGGGCGTCCTCTAAGTTGATCACTCCACCGGGGATGAGGAGTCTGGAAGACTTCTGCATCTTTGGAGTGACGTTGTTTTCCACGGTGGTGTCAACCATCGACCCCTCCATCAGTTTGCGGAGGTTCTCCAGAGCAGCAGCACTGATGTTCCCTGAAAAATAAAGCAACAGTTAATCAACCGCGGTATATAAACACATGAAAGCAAGAAAGGAAATGGGTATATACCCAAACGAGCAAGGTATTCATCCCGTGTCTCTGTAGTGCCAAGAAGAGAACGACACTTAAAGGGGGCACCCCGGGAGATGTTGTGAAGGGTGTCAACTACCGGCTTGGCAGATTCGGAGAGGGAGGACTTATCAATAGTGTAAGCCGAACTCTTCAGCAAGAAATGCTTGTGAGTCCAGCCGGTATGGATTCTGAATCGACCTTCTACATCCTTCTAGAAAGGCTCCTCCGTACCTTTAACAAAAAGTTTCAGGAAGGAGTTCTTGAAGGAGCCTCCGGTGATCTTGTAGGACTCCGTGAAGGCCTCGAAGTTAACGATATCACTCTGACACCATAGGTTGAAAAACCCTATCCCAGTATCACCTCAGCACATCATGCGGGCGAACCAGAAAAAGATGGCGACGGTGGGGTAAAGCCTAGGTGCTTACCCAGGACTTCGAGAGAGAGGACGGGCCCAGCCGTTGGGATGAAGCTGGCTGGGGGCGATGTCTAAAAACCGTAGTACCCTTATCTTAAATTTGTTCAAGGGGAACCAAACTCCCACCTTGCTTATTGTGTAGTCATGGAAGTAAATAAAATGGTTCCTCAGGATGTGGTAGATCCACTTTGTGAGTGTAGGGGCAAAAAGGGCAAAAGAGTTGGCGTACTTTTTAGTGCGCCAATGGTACTCGATCTCAAGTTCCATTCTGTCCATAGGCTGGGCGAGATGGCTGTAGACAGAGAGCACGTCCTGAGAAACCCAAAAGTAGGGGTCTTCGGCCTTACGAGCTAACCAATTCACCTTGTCCGCGATCATAAAAGTGTCGTCGAGGTCATTTCTTAAGGTTGATGAGCCGGCGGCGTCCATGGTCACTACGTGCGCTAAAAAGGGACATGTGAGTAAAAGTCAGTATCATCAGCATAGTAATGTACTATGCTGGAATTCTCATTCCGATCTGTAGACACAAGAGGAAGGGGTGAAGGAGGATTCCGAACTCCAGAAGTGGAAGACTCTTCCCGGGAGATTAAGCCCAAGATAACCAGAGTCATCCACCTACGGATAAAGGTTTGGAATATATGTTAAAACTTGAGTCTAAAGTAAATTAATTTCCTATAAATGCTCTAAAAAAGGTTTGGAATATATGTTAAAACTTTAAAACTCAAATCATTTATGAATGATAAAGAAAAATTATACTAAAATTCTTCTGCGTATGGCAAAACTTATTTAAGAGTTTGGAAATATGCAGTTCATCGGGGTGGCTATGTTGTGATTTGTAGGCCCCAAAGATATAATTTATACTTGAGTTTCTAAAAGTATTAACCAACTTAATACACGAGTAGTTCATACATCATGAATCATTAAAGAGAAATGAGATGTGATATTGCCTGGTGACGGATTATAGAAACCAATAATACATTAGAGGAGGCTTAATTGAGAGCCTTGGGATGGGAGGGTGTGAAAGGGTGCTTCAGGGGACTTGGGGTCGCTCCCTAGTGTCGGGTACTTTTACAATAAAAACCTTCTCAGTCTAAGTAGTCTCTAAGTATTTCTATGCCAGTTGAGCTGTTCATATGCCATGAAGACATTTATGTTATTATTTTCTGGAATTATGGAATAGTGTAAACTCCTGGTTGGCTCAGTGTAAATTAAAACTTTAAGGGCCCATATGCATAAACTGAATGAGATAGTAACATTAAAAGCATTACATAACATTCATATGATTGTGACATTCTATGTAGGTGGTTGTGAATGAAAATATAATTGTTATGTTTATGGAAACCCTACATTCATAATTAATTGTGTATGAGATTATGACTGATATTATTATTTTAGTTTGTGAAAATCCTTATGCTTATGTCTTATCTATAAGATATTATATTTTGTTTCTAATTCCTTCTTGTTTGAATTTCTGTGTTTAAAATATATGCTATGTGATGTATAGCTAGCAGTCCAAGATGAAAAGATGTAATTATAAGAGTGTAAAGTGGCATCCTCAATCGGATAGGTAAGGAGATATGGCAAGAGTAGGATTCCAAAACTCTATGGTTCGAAGACTAGGAAATGATTGATCACAGTTGTAATATCCCAATGTTTTATATTCAAAATTATGAAGATTTAGTAATGTAAGGCTATTATGTGAAGTAAACATGAATTTAAGAGTGAATTTTTGATTTATGCTTGATGCGTAGCGCCCATCTGACGCGTAGCGTCAAAGTAAAATTTTAGACCTGACACGTAGCGTCAGCGTCACGGGCAGAATAAAGACCTCACAGTGGTAATCTGCGAAACAGAAGTCTAAAAACAATGTTTGAGCATTTCTTTTCTCTTTTCTTCTTCTGAGTTCAATCAAGGTCAAATTAAAGGTGGAATTTGAAATTGATTGTGGATTAGAGGTGAGAAGCTTAAGGTAAACACGTGGGATCTTTCAATTTTAAATTCCATAAAGATTTCTTATCTTTACCTATTTCTTGGGAAAATAAGGAGCCTTAAATTTTAAGATTCTAAGCCGATTAAGGGTCCTTTATGGTATTCAAGAGAAGGATTATGTGACAAATTTGAGCTCCGCTTTGTATAGGTTGTGAACGAGCCGTTGGAAGCTTAGCAGAAAAAGGGGTTTCTCGGAGAACTCATCGGTTTCAGAGTGGTAAGCTTCTAAAGCTTCAAAAAGTAACTTTCGAGTATTCTCCTAAATTAGATTAAGGTTTTAACGGTCAAATCCTTAAACCTCTTTGTAATTCTTGTCTTTTAGAGGTTGCGGCGCATCTATCTTTATGATTGAGTTAAAAGGCAAAAAAAGTGAGGTAAGGGGAGTATTATAATGTATACTAGATTAAGATTATGTGATTTTATACTTGAAATAAATCTGTGAAATTACATGTGATTATATATATATATATATGAGAATATGTGGTTTAGGATATGTTTATGACCATATGATGTATTTGGCGATTATGATTGATGGAAGGATAATAAGTGTCATAAGTATAATGAATGGGGCGAGAATTAATGTATAAATTATGTCTAGAATGGTGCATAATAAAGGGTAATGAAAGAACAAAATTTATGTGATACGGATAACATAGAATTATGTTTGATTATGTGAATGTTATGGAATTTAAAGAGGATGGCTTTTATGCTAAGAGATGGCCTTTGTGCCAAGAATTATATATTAATTGATGTGATTAATGGTTACATGATGTATATGCATGATATGTAATATGGACAGCCATTTGGTATGTATTACCCCTCACTTTTGGCTCCAGTGGTCCATGTAGAGACCCCAGTTGAGCTACCCAGTGGTCTAGGTAGAGACTCGGTGGTTGAGGTGGGGAGCCAGTGTGTGTGTGGCTCGATGAACCAGGTAGAGTTCACGGGATATCGGTGTGACTCCTAGCTGGTGGCTGCTCCGTTAGTATCCGGATACTAGGTGTTTATATGTATATGTACATGAATTGACCATGAGAGTCAGTTGTGGATGTTGTACCCTTATTATTGTTTTGTGAAATATTCATTATGAAGAAAATAGAATAAACTATGATGATGATGAGGAATTATTGAATACATTGATGTTATAAAAGGAAAGATAAATGGATCGATAACCAATGAAGGAGAATGGGATTCTCCAAGTGATATCCACTTTGTTTAAATCAATTGTAATGTTTTGAATACTAAATACTCACCCTTGTATTATTCTACAGTGAATGAACAAAGGGAAGTTGCGAATGCTACAGAAACCAGTGCAAAGTGAGCAAGGATCAATGCCAGAAGAATTTAGGATATGTATATTGTATGTAAATATAACACCTGATAGATTTGAAGTGGTATATGTTTGTTTTAGTTTGTTTGTGATGATTAGTGTGGGAAGGGTGACTAATGGCACTGAGCCATTAGTACACATGTATATATATATATATATGGGCGTGTGCATATATATATATATATATAGTATGATATGTTATGATATTGATGATGTGAGAATGTTATGGCATTGAGCCATTAGATAATATTGTATGCATACTGACCAGGTTTTGTTTTTGAATGGATACAATAGTGGCATGGAGCCACCATAGGCAAAATCATGCATTATGGGCAGGTACTATTGAAATGTATAGTACTGTGTATGATTGGTATGATGAGGAGGTATCATAATGGAATGTTATATTAATAAATTTATTAGGTTTAGAGGATTTTGCCTTTAGCCATTTATATGAATTTATGGAACTGATTAGGTGAGTTTGAGATCCGTCGGGTCTCTGGACCCCCGAAAGATATCAATAGGACCTCTTGAACATTTAGGAACTGTGTGCATGGGCCTTGGGCCATTTGGAACCCATTTAGGGTGTTTGGTGCAATGGTTTTGCACTTAATAAGCTTAAACTGCATTTTGCGCATAACTTACGCATATGTTGGAATTTTGGCAAACAGACAGCGCCAACAGTTCTGGAATTGGGAAAACATGTGGCCCATGAAGTTTCATGGCAATCGGACTTGAAACGGGCCAATGGGGTAGGTCGGAAGTTGGTCGGTTGGCTTAAATTATGCAGCAGCAGATGCTGCTACTGATGTGTTAACGCGTAGCGTCAGCCTGGTGCACAGCGTCAGGGCTGCGCAGGGGAGCTCACGCGTAGCGTGGGGCTAGCGCGTAGCACCAAACCCCCTGTTCCTGGTTTTGGTTTTCTTTGAAATTAAATGGCTTTTGAGATTTCAAAGACTTATATAATTACCAGTTTAGGACTTTTTGATGAAAAACAAGTATTTTCTAATTATAGAATTTATTTACTTATTTAAATGTGAAAAATTTATTATGAAAACTAAGAAAACAGGTGGAAATAAATGTAAAATGACTCGGGATGCCACAACAGTCGTAGTAGAGGTATAATTTAGTTTTAGTTTACCTTATTACAATTTCAAGTTGGATAATTGAAACATGGTAAAAGTTAAATTTTGATAAACCTTATCATTCATATATAATACTGTAATCTTTTATCACTTATGATTTCTATAAATTTATTTTGTCATTATGGACAATTATTGAAAGACAACATTTTTTTACTTTCAATATTCAAAGGAAATCAAGTATATATACGTCTTTGTATACGCGAGATAAGGAATGATAAATATACATATATCTTTCCAAAGTTTTTAAAAGCTACAAGAATATATATATGAAGACCATGAAGGATTTTGATAATGATAAGGCCAATGCCAGAGATCAAGAATGAAGATCCAAGACCAAGGCATAATTAAAGTAAGACTCTATAAAAAGAAAGTACGGCCATTAATATAAAAAGGTTTAAAATAAGAATACATTCTGATGGAATGTAATTGATTACCTCATTAGTGTAATCAATTACATCGTGTAATTGATTACCTTATTAGTGTAATCAATTACCTCAGCAATGTAATCGATTACCATGTTTAAGTAATCGATTACAATATGAACGTTATGTTTTAAAACTGATTTTAAAAGGCTGTAATCGATTACCTATTTTATGTAATCGATTACAACGTGATCAGAAAGTAAAAAATCATGTTGAAACATTATAACTTTTCACAAAATATTATTTTATCAAAGAGGTACCTTTCCAATTATTTTAATCAATAATTTCACACCTCTTGAAGGCATTTCCTCTCCTATAAATAGGAAGGCATTTCATTTGCAAAAGACACACCAAGATATACCAAATACTTCCAATCTTTTCTTATGAGCAATAATGGCCATATTCTCTTAATAGAGTTATTACTCTTTCTTGTTCCTCAATTTGTTTATCATACTCTTGAAGAGAGTTTTCTTGTAAGAGATCTTTATCTCTAAAAGTGAGATTGATACTCAGAGTGGTGTATCTCTGAGGGGGTTCTTCTTGGATGTGGTGTAGCATCCAAGGGTGATGTTATTGGATGTGGTGAAGCATCCAATGGTGATGTGCTTGGGTGTGGTGTAGCATCCAAGGCATTTGTGATCGGGGTGTGAGTCCCCATTGTAGTGTAATCAAGGGAATTGATTATAGTGAATTTCCTCAAGGGTGTCTTGAGAAGACTGGACGTAGGCAGTGGTTGGCCGAACCAGTATAAATCTCTGTTTGCACTTCTCTAACCCTTAAACTCTTTATGTTTTAAGCATTATTATTCAAATCACATATCATTGCATATTGAGTTTTTAAAGGAGAAATTTATTAGTGAAAAAGTTCCTAACTACTCAATTCACCCCCCTCTTGAGTTTCCTAGAGGCCACCTGGGCTAACAAGTGGTATCAAAGCTCGTATCTTGGAAAAGGTTTAACAACCTCAAGAAGATCCATGGCCTCTTTCAATCCTATCTTTCCTGAGGGAAACTCCATACATAGACCTCCTGTATTTAATGGAGTAGGATATCAATATTGGAAAAACCGTATGCAAATATTCATAGAAGCTATTGATATAGACATATGGGACTCCATTGAAAATGGTCCATTCATACCAACCAAAGTAGTTGGAGAAGTGACCATGATTAAACCAAGAAGTGAATGGACTGGTGCGGATAAAACAAAAGTCCAATATAACCTCAAGGCCAAAAATATAATAACCTCAGCCTTAGGAATGGACGAATACTTTAGAATATCTAATTGCAAGACAGAAAAAGAGATATGGGATACCTTAGAAGTAACTCACGAAGGAACAAGCGAAGTTAAGAGATTAAGAATAAATACCCTAACTAGGGAATATGAATTATTTAGAATGAACAACAATGAAAGCATACAAGACATGCAAAAGAGATTCACTCATATAATCAATCATCTTGCATGCTTAGGAAAAACCTTTTCAAATGAAGATTTGATTGATAAAGTATTAAGATGCTTGAACAGGGAATGGCAACCAAAAGTAACTGCTATATCAGAATCAGAAGATTTGTCAAGCATGTCCCTTGCAACACTCTTTGGAAAATTACAAGAGCATGAACTCGAGCTTGAAAGATTGAATCAACATGAGGAAAGCAACAAAAAGAAGAAAAGTATTGCTCTAAAAGCATCATCATCAACCATTAAAGAAAGTAATGAAGAAGATGATGAAGAAGATGATGAAGAAGGTATAAATGATTATAATGACCTTAAATTATTTGTTAAACAATTTAACAAGTTTCTAAAGAAAGAGGAAGGGCAAAGGAAGCCGAACTTCAAGAATTCCTTCAAAAATGATGAATCTAACCAAGGTCCAAAATGCTTTGAATGCGGAAAATATGGACATATGAAAATGGAGTGTCCGAAACTAAATAAGAAGTCTGACAAGCAAGAGAAAAAGCATCCCAAAAATAAAAGAATAGCTTATATTACCTGGGATGAAAATGGTTTAAGCTCGTCCAAGGAATCAGACCATGAAGACACAAATCTGTGCCTAATGACTAACACCGAAGAGGTAAATGACTCAAATCCTACATTTGATGAATTGCAAGAAGCTTTTGAAGATCTTCATAATGAATATCAAAAACTAGCTAAGAAATTCTTAAATATGAAAAATTCTACCCTAATCTTAGAAGAAAGTCTATCAAAGGTCAATCATGAACTAGGACAAGTTAAAGAAGAAAAGGAAGACTTAGAAACTAAGCTTAAAAATGAAACTATCATTAAACATACATGTTCAACATGTCAAAAGCATATTCAAGAGATTGATGATTTGAAAAATGCATTAGTTAAATTTACTATAGGAAGAGATAACCTAGATATTCTTCTTGGAAAACAAAAATGTCATTTAAAAGCAAAACTAGGATCTGATCCTTCCAAAAAGCAAAAGTTGCAGAAAAATCTCTTTATTTCACAAAAGACCTCAACTAGCCCATTTGTTAAATTCTCTCATTATGTGAGAAAAGGTCACAGTGCATCAACATGTCATATAAGGAACAAAGGCTATACTGAGACAAAAATAATTTGGGTTCCTAAGAATATATTATCAACGTCTAACCCACAAGGACCCAAGAAAATTTGGGTACCAAGATCAAATGTTTATAATGATGCAGGAATTATCATTGATGGAAGGCACTTAAGGATTAACTCTTACCCACAAGAAAAGTCAACATATTTCTTGAAGCATCTATCAATCAACAAGTAACAAAGAGCAATATCAAAATAACGAGTGACATCAAACAACAAGGTGCATCACTCTCTGCTAAAACTTTATGCTCTTATGTTCTTTTTGCCATTGACAAAGGGGGAGTAATATATGAGAAGCAAAATAAGAGAAAAATCAATCAAACCTGGTTAATATATGAGAAGCAAAATAAGAGAAAAATCAATCAAACCTTGTCAACTAAACCAAAATTAAGGGGGAGAAAATCTTGTATCTTGCATGCTGTTTATTTTTCTTCTCAGGAATTGTTGTCAATATCAAAAAGGGGGAGAATGAAGAACTAAGGTTTTGATATCAACAACATATATGCAAGACATGATTAATAACATGGACGCAAGACTTGAAGATTTAGTATACCATGTCAAGCACAAAAAGAGTCATGAAATCAATGAAATATTGTCATCATCAAAAAGGGGGAGAATAAAGACCATGAAGGATTTTGATAATGACAAAGCCAATTCCAGAGATCAAGAATGAAGATCCAAGACCAAGGCATAATTAAAGTAAGACTCTATAAAAAGAAAGTACGACCATTAATATAAAAAGGTTTTAAAATAAGAATACATTCTGATGGAATGTAATTGATTACCTCATTAGTGTAATCAATTACATCGTGTAATTGATTACCTTATTAGTGTAATCAATTACCTCAGCAATGTAATCGATTACCATGTTTAAGTAATCGATTACAATATGAACGTTATGTTTTAAAACTGATTTTAAAAGGCTATAATCGATTACCTATTTTATGTAATCGATTACAACGTGATCAGAAAGCAAAAAATCATGTTGAAACATTATAACTTTTCACAAAATATTATTTTATCCAAGAGGTACCTTTCCAATTATTTTAATCAATAATTTCACACCTCTTGAAGACATTTCCTCTCCTATAAATAGGAAGGCATTTCATTTGCAAAAGACACACCAAGATATACCAAATACTTCCAATCTTTTCTTATGAGCAATAATGGCCATATTCTCTTAATAGAGTTATTACTCTTTCTTGTTCCTCAATTTGTTTATCATACTCTTGAAGAGAGTTTTCTTGTAAGAGATCTTTATCTCTAAAAGTGAGATTGATACTCAGAGTGGTATATCTCTGAGGGGGTTCTTCTTGGATGTGGTGTAGCATCCAAGGGTGATGTTATTGGATGTGGTGAAGCATCCAATGGTGATGTGCTTGGGTGTGGTGTAGCATCCAAGGCATTTGTGATCGGGGTGTGAGTCCCCATTGTGGTGTAATCAAGGGAATTGATTATAGTGAATTTCCTCAAGGGTGTCTTGAGAAGACTAGACGTAGGCAGTGGTTGGCCGAACCAGTATAAATCTCTGTTTGCACTTCTCTAACCCTTAAACTCTTTATGTTTTAAGCATTATTATTCAAATCACATATCATTGCATATTGAGTTTTTAAAGGAGAAATTTATTAGTGAAAAAGTTCCTAACTACTCAATTCACCCCCCTCTTGAGTTTCCTAGAGGCCACCTAGGCTAACAATATATATATATATATATATATATATATATATATATATAAATATATCGTGTATATAAGGGGGTGTTACAAAGAATGAATCATTAGGTGCGGGTAGGGCCAGGGGACAAATAGTACATTGTACCGTGTACGATTCTAACACACGATGTGGGAGGAGTCGCGTCTCCTGCAAACGTCTCGTGGCAACTGTACCATGTCCTTTCTGTCAGGTGACGTGGATGTTTTCTGGTGTGCGAGGTGTCAACCTGGACATACCGGTATAGGGAGAGCGCCTGATACGGGTTTACAGACCGGAGGTCTACTTGCAGCGTTAGTAGTGTAACACCCCTATTTTTATTTTTATATTAAAATTTTGAAGGAATTAAATTATGGTTCTTTAGAACTTTTTAATCTATGTATTATTTATCATTTTTTGGAATTTTTTATGAATTTTTGAATTATTTTAATAAAATAATATTTTTTAAATAATTTTAAATTCATATAAAGTGACTTAAAATTAAAAATATTTATAAGAAAGTGAAGTTAAATTATAAGAAAATTTTCTAAAGTCTATTTCAAGTAGACTTATCTAAAAATGATCGGCTTGAGAAAAATTTTGATTTTTACCAATCGTAAAAAAATAGGAACATTTCAATAAATTTTTATTAACAAAAATTTTTGGATTTTTAAAATTTAAACTTTATATTACTTATTATAAAATTAGTTAGGACTGATATAATATTGCTAAATTTCAAAAAGGACTAATTTTGAATATTTAAAATATACCGAGTGAAAGGTTACTATTTGGCTTAATAATTCAGCCGACATTTACTATGCAAAACATTGTGCATGTATGAAAATTTCAAAAGGTGCACAGTAACCAGGATTGAATTTTTAAAAAATACACAATACTTTTATATTAAAATAATAGAATGCATAGTAATTTTCCTTTCTATAAATACCGAAGGAATTCTTCTTTAGAATTCACAATTTCAGATTAAGTTTTCTCAATATAGTAGTGCTAGTGAGATAGTGGTAAAAGTAAGAGAGAGAAATAAATTTTTTTAGAAGAAGGTTCTGCTAAAATCCTAAGGTAAGAATACCTCTCTTTGATATTTTTTAGAGTTATTTTCATATCGTTTTTAGAAATCTATTATTATATTGGAAATAATATTATTTTAAGTTACTATTCTGAATAGTAAAATACTATTTCAATAGTAAATTACTATTCAAATAGTAAATTACTATTTACTATTACTATTTACCTTTACTATTCACATTTCACTATTTACCATTACTATTCACGTTTTACTATTTACCATTACTATTCACGGTTTACTATTTACCGTTACTATTCATGGTTTACTATTTATTGTTACTATTCGCTATTCAAAATTTACCATTTCTATTTTAAGTAGTAATCTTAATTTTCACCTTATGCCTTTACTGAAATAGATTGGTATTAATATTTCTAGAAATCGGAGGCGCAAAGCAAACTCTCTTTTGATAACAATCCAAGGTAAAAGGGAGTAAGATAAGAATATAATATGAAAAGACATAAGAATAATGGGAGGAGTCCCCTACTCCTTTTAAATTTAATAATATTATTATTTTAAAATATTAACTTTTTAACTTAAAATTTATAATAAAATTTAAATTAAATATCTGATGTAACTAACTCTAAAATACCTATGCAAATACCTAGATAACCTATGCGAACTGGACTGAACCTATGTAAGGACTTGGATTATTATGACCTGTATGGACTGAACTATACCTATGCGAGGATTGGAATATATGGACCTACATAGACACATGCGAGGAATGGACTATAAAGACTCAAAATCAATCTTATTAATCTAAGTAACCATTAAGATTTGAATTACATTTATGAGTGATATTTAATTTATTTGAATTGTTTATAATTGATAATATTTGATTTTGATTGATATTTAATTTTGATTAATAATATTTGATGTGATTGATGATATTTAGTTATGATTGATAATGCTTGATTTTGATTGATGATTTTGTGATGTGGAGTTTGAGCATATAGCGAGCATGACGGAAAGCTAAAACTCGGTAAGAATTTTCTTACCTTACTCTTTAAGTTTTTATTACTTTAAATCTTTTCTTCTTAGAAATTATTTTTATTAACTTTACTTTCAATATTTAAAATAAAAAAATTAGTATTTATTTTAGAAAGAAGACATTTTATGAAAATTAATTTATAACAAATTGAGATAATTAAATCTTGAATTAAATTTTTTTTTATAATTTTAAGTATTTTTGGTTAATGATTTAAAGATTATTCTCTTTTAATAAAATAAAATTTTCAAAAGAAAATTAGTTTATTTTTCCAACTTAATAACTAAAGATATTTGGAAATAATTGAGAATTGATCTTGTTAAGATTCAATTTGAAAAAGATTATGTAAAGTTTTATATGAGAAAGTTTTGAGATATTTAAGGCTTAGAAACTCAATTTCAATGAGATTCGAAAACTGTACCAAATTTATTTCTGTGGGACAGAAATTTAGAGAATTGAGAAAATGTACAGTTTATTGAAATGATGTTGTAAACCTTTAGGGTATTTAATAATTGAGTTTCTAAAAGCCTTAACCAATTAAATACGCGAGTAGTTCATGCATCATGAATCATTAAAGTGAAACAAAATGATATTGTCTGAGGACGGATTATAGAAACCGAGGATACATTAGAGGAGGCTTAATTACGAGCCCTGGGATGAGAGGGTGTGAAATGGTGCTTCAGGGGACCTGGGGTAGCTCCCTAGTGTCAGGTATTTTCACAATAAAAACTTTCTCAATATGACTAGTCTCTAAGTGTTTTCATGCCAATTGAGTTGTTCATATTATTATTATCCGGACTTATGGAATAGCGTAAACTCCTGGTTGGCCCAGTGCAAATTAAAATTTAAGGGTCCACATATATAGGTAAGTTATGATGAAGATATTGCATAACGTTCATGCATTCATAATTGATTGTGTATGTGATTGTGACTGATATTATTATTTATTGGTTTGTAAAAACTCTTTGTTGCTTATGTCTTATTCGAGAATATTATATTCTGTTTCTCACTTTTTTCTCCGTGTTTTTGTTTCATATGTTTTAAATTGATGGTTCAGAGGGAAGGATCGAAAAATCTCGGCAGTAAATATAGTACGTTCTAGAAAGGGAACTCGGTATGAATACCGTGGTCCAATGAATAAATAAAGTTATTAAGTAACTGCTTCTGGGCCATGGAGTTTCCTCTCTTTCTTATAATGTTTAATATTTATTTTCTTCGGATGAATGTAAAATTACTTTATAAAGTTTTAATAATATTTATAAGCTATTTCAGAAATGATGTATGTAATTTATTCCGATAGTTTTCTTTTAACGATCATTTCTTTAGTAAAAAAAATTACGAATTTTTCTAGTATTTATTAAGGTGTAACTGAGGGCGTTACAGGTAGCATAATGAGGACGGATGAAATTACGTCCTTGCCCTAGTACCGGTATCGAGACCGAATAAAAAATGTAAAGCACTAAATTAATAAAAAACATACATAAGACAAAATTAAGACTAAAAAAATAAGAAATCAAACATATACTTTATATTTTATTTTACTCGATAATAAACATTTAAACCTTTTTATTTCACCAGTATAATTATTTTAATTATTACCAACAATCACACGATAAAAACTCTATCTTTATTTTAGTTTTTTTTATCTAATCATCAAATTGTTAACATTAATTTCCTAATCTATAAAATGACTTTAGAATCTTGGATCAAATATAATAAAACTATTAAAGGAAAATCTTTCATTGATTAAGAAAACTCCAATTCTTAATTTGTGTATAATATATATGTTGTTTGATCCAAATGATATAAGATTAAATTATGTTAAAACCAGTTTTTGTGAGTAAACACGTCTAAATATATATATGAACCAGAATGAATTAAAATATTGTATAAGCATATTATTTTGGAAAGAAAATGTAAACGTAGATGTGAGTGGAAAGTGAAAAACAATAAAAGAATGAAATAATTGAAAGAGGGATCTGAAGATATTTCAAAATCACATCGCACGCAGACATGACCACCGGATCGCTCATTTTCCTCCTTGCTTTCTCTCTGCACTTCATTCTCGGTAATCTCAATTCGCCTAACCCTAATTTCATCCCAATTCTTCATTCTTGGCGATATTTCCTACGCGGTTTTCAGGTTCAATTGTTGCTTATCTTAATGTCATAATTGTTTTCCTTTTCTTGTAAGGCTTTTCCGATGACTCTAAAGATGCCGCAAAGACTGAACCTCATGGTGGCAGAAGCACCACTTCTATGATTCTCATTGTATTATTTGTGATTGCTCTCTTTTCTTTGTTCTCTTTTTTACTTTTCAAGTTGTGGCGGAAGAAGAAAAGGGAGGAACAATATGCTCGTCTCTTGAAATTGTTTGAAGAGGATGATGAGTTAGAGCTTGAGCTTGGCCTAAGGGACTGACCCCTTCCAATTCAAGGTTCCTTCCTATTCTCCTTCTTTTTACCTGTTGATTGGGCATCACTATAAACCTGTTAAATGTTTCCAATTGCAGGCTTAAGCGAGTTTATTTATTTGGAAATGGGTTATGCTACCAAGTGCTAAAATACTTGTTAACAATCAAAAAAATAGAAAGTATATGATGAATCTACTCAACAATTTGTGTAATACTTTCTTTATAAGATCTTTAACAAGTATCCTAATAGCACTTGTCAGCATTTATCCTTCAAATATTTTGCTTCTTGCATGGCCAAGATGGATATGAAGTTGGATGTCCTATGAGGATGTTCGGACGTTTTTGGAGAGAAGAATCATATTGGATTGTTTGTAATTCTATTCAATGATTTATTTTTTCATTGATATTTATGTATCTTTATGGTGGATGAAGAGGATGCTTATTTTGCACCAAGGGATTGGACTGGTGTCTTCAAGAGTATGATACACCTGAAATTTGTTGATATGTATGATATTGTAGTCTTGACATGTTACTTATGGGTAATATATGATGTCCATGAATGAGTGCTTTGATATATCTTTAGGACCTCTGTTTTTCAAAATAACCTAGGCAAAATGGATGAAGGGGGTCAGTACTGAAAACTTGTGTTTTGTTATTTATTTTAGTTTCTTTTTTTCTCCCAATTTGGTCAATAGTTATGGTTCACAGGATCTTAAATGCATCCATTTTCTAACCAGAGAAAGTCCGTTTTCATCTCTGGATTTGAAAAACAAAACAAGGGACATATGCCTGTCTATTATATACTCAATAAAATACTTCCACCAGTCCTTTCAATAGTTCTAGAGTGATTTTGGCACCTCTATAAAGTGCTGAGTTATACATAATTATTTGTTGTCATTTTAATGAATAGATTCTAATAATCTTGTATATGTTTCAATCAACTTCTTTTTGGTAACTTGGGAAAGAAAAAGAACAAAAATTAATACAAAGCTTCTCAACACAACGTAGGAATGATGTAAGTAGGAGTTCTCCAGAGACTTGAAGCATTCCCATCAACCAAAGTTCTCCTATAATACTGTATTATAGTGCCTTTCAAAGTGAATTTCACTTCAAAAAGGTTAACTATTTGCCTTTGACAACTTCGAACAAATGTACAGAGCTGCACACCTGCATCTAAATTTAGGTGGCACAAGTCAGACCCTTTGAGGTTGCTGTAAGTAACCATTTTTGCATTGTTAAACGTATGGCTTTGGAGATTTTTTATTCCAAAAATTGAGATGGAATCCTTTCAACTAGGGGTGTCCAATTTTGCCGTTATCCATGTGAACCCGAACTACCCGATTTTAAAGGTAAGAACGGGTCGGTTTGTAACGGGTTTTCGGGTAAAAAAGGTCATTTAAACAGTTTATTGTAACTAAAAACGGGTGGGTTCGGGTTAAAAAAATTAAACCCGATGATACCCATACCAACCGACTGCTACTAGGAATATCATGCAGTTATTTCTCTTTACTGATTTCTAGATATATTGACGATACTTTCTTTAAGATTAGTCTTTGTGTAGTCAACCTGAAGTCATACATGAGTTTATCATCAAATTATCATATTCTAAATGCATATGTTAGATTTGAATATTTAATAACTTTTAAGTTTTTTTCTGGTACTAGTATAATCTATGATTAGAAAAAGAACAATCTAATAAAATTATTTCCTACTGCTTCAATGCTGTCACTTTCATATTCCATAAGGCTTTGGTTCTAAAACGTGAAATACATCATTTTTATATGCAAGTTTTTGCTAAAATTATTTTATACATAAAAAGTTTTTGGCAAAAGATAAAAATTAAATTTTCCTAAGAAACTTAACCGACAAATCCGACCGAAAAAATCAAGAACCGCAATTAACCGAACCCGACCAAACCGACTGTAGTATTGGGTGAAAATGGGTTATTATTTATGTTTTATGGATAACAACGGGTAGACTCAAAAATAACCGAATCCGACCGAACCCGACCGATGGACACCCCTACTTTCAACACATCCTCCGGTATGATGAATAACATGTGGAACCTACAACTTGTTTCAGCAATATATATATATATATATATATATATATATATAAACAATGTTTTATTGCATCCCTTGTCAGAGAAACCGAAAATTCAACTTTTCCATGGCATTTAACCTCACAACTCGATCAAAATGGTAATCTTTCTAGTTTTGACTAGTACACTGCACTTCTGCAAAATTAGTGAATAAAATAGGATGAATAGGATTTAAATCCTCTAAGTTTAGAATGTTCTAGAGAACAATATACTAATCAAAATTATAATTATACATTTAAACTATAATAAACCATAAACTACAAAATACAATTGTGACAATTTTTAATCGAGTATAATTTTACACTTTATTCTTTAGAGACTAATCTAAATAGAATATTGTGTTATTAACATCCTCTTAATATACAAATGTTAATTGAGTTTATCTATCCAGTGCAGATAAAGTATTAAAAAAGAAAATTTTTCATGTAAAATCATTATTAATATTCACTTATCCTAATTTTTAATTAATCTCTACATGATTTCAAATAAATCAATTTTATTTTTAATTTCTTATTATGGACAAGACTGCACAAGTTAAAGAAATTCATATTTATTTATTAGTTTTTGTTAAAAATATCAATAGAAAAATTCAAACCCACAATATTTCTCATCTCCATTCTCCCTTCGTCAACCACCGACCTTAAATCCTCCGCCTAACAGCTTGATTGTATACCTGAACCACTTGGATACCTTGCCGTTAATGGCTCACGTTCGAATTCCAGTTCATGAAACCATACAAAAATCACTAGCAAACTCAAAAAAATGAATCAACAATCATTGAACAACTATACCAAAAATGTTCATGTCACTGTATAATGAAAGACAATCCACTTGTTTATTTAGTTTGAGTCAATACCATGCATATAGATATAGATATACGCATGTATGAAATTTAATAATTTAAGAAATGCAAAATAATAGTAATACAAAAAGTATCAAAATAGGAGTATGCTACTAAGTAGCAGCTGCAGATTAGTTAAGACTATAAACTAAGCAAGAAGACAGTCAAATGTTCCAGCGGTTAATACGCCAAAGAATAGACGTCAAGGTGAAACAGAGAGACCAAAATAAGCATAAACGATGGGTGATCCCAGTCCCAGCAAGCTGCCTGAGGTGTTTCTGGTGAGTAATAATATCAGTTAAAAGACCATCACAAATTCTACGCGATTAACTTAGCTTGAGAAAAATTTATGATCTATCTGGGTCATCTTCCTGTCTTGGCCCGTTTCATTCCAGAACTGTTAAAAGGGGACATGCTTGGACTCATACTTGGACTCATGCTTGGACTTTCCTCTCTCAAAGTACCATTCAGCATAGCCAACTCCCTCAATTGTTGCTTCTTATAGTGATCAAGGGATTCATCCTGCCAAATTAACACAGTTTAGCATCACAGGACAGCCACAAAACAATTGATTCAATTAACTATAATATATATATACCACGGGCTTCAAAAGATTTTCCAGTATTGCCACAGCATGATCCAACCGAGCATTGATTATATCCTCTGGAAACTCTGCCTCCACCAATACATGCAATGGTTCTTTAAGGTGCTCATATCCAGGTTTGTCTTTTAGCTTCTCTTCCTATAAAGAAAATGTACAAAAATTGAAACACGCCATAAAATTTGATGTGTGGGTATGACAGTTATTTAATCCTACTAACTCCAAGAGATAAATTGCATACATTATTAGGGGAAGAAAGTCAAATACAAAATGCCAAGGTGAAGCTAACAACAACCACTAGAGCTCCACAAGCAAATATGAATTTTTCCCACAAGTATGAGAAATCATTATAAAAAAATTTAAAATTGTTTGCCAACTTTACCTTAATAGAATCCTTCACAGAGCCACAGCCTCGGATGTAAACCCTACATTCCGTCATGGCTTCAACTCTTTTCAATGAGTTCCCACGAGGTCCCAGAATTCGTCCAACAAAATTATACTGCTGAGACTTGAGTCAAAAAACTATTACATTGAAAATAAAAACTGGTATAAAATGGAGTGGAAAAACAAGATTTTAATTTACATTTGGATATTTGTCTACAGGAACATCAAGCCTGATAACTCTCTTCACTACAGGAGTAGCTGGAACCCCTTGGGTCCCAGGCCAACCCATTGGTGGCGCTTGAAATGATGCCATCCGTTGTAGATTTCCATGGTCCTGCATGAAGAAATTTGGCTTTTTTAGAACTCCCCTTTCTATAAAGAGCTTATGGGCTGGTCCAAAGCAGGTTAAGATATATAACAACATTTTCTGCCAAGACAGATATAGTTCTAGAGGATTACGGAACTTAGGATTGGAAG
The DNA here is from genome assembly GCA_037962975.1 of Clitoria ternatea. Classification (NCBI taxonomy): domain Eukaryota; kingdom Viridiplantae; phylum Streptophyta; class Magnoliopsida; order Fabales; family Fabaceae; genus Clitoria; species Clitoria ternatea. The sequence continues at coordinate 217,762,520 of CM075671.1, read as the reverse complement.
ATAAAGTTAAAAAGCGAAAACTAAGATCACAGATTCAAGAAATGTCAATCAAAGTGCTGAATTCCTAGTTCTTCTGTGTGATGCATCAAAATGCCATTAAACAAGATTTTTCAGTGATAAAATGTTCTTAGACACAAGTTACACATGTATATTCCGATGCATGAAAAATGCTTCTCTTACAAATCCTTTGAAGACTGGCATTACTGTATTTTTAGAACACCAATTTAAAATGCCCAGGCAGAATTGGGAAATATAGAGTTAACTAATCAATATGGTTTCCCATAAAATTGATTTGAATCTCTACTTTGCTCTTTGGCATGTAATGAATGGTACACCCGTAAAAAGTCATAACAACTGAGAAACAATATCTGATCGGCAAGGTAGGAATACCAGAGGACGTCCTAGAGAGATAGGAACATTAGATATCAGAGCACATTATACTTATATCTTCGTTATTGCTGATCAAACTGAAATCTGGAAATATTCTTTCCCCCATAATGATATCTTCTAAGCACTAGGAAAGAAGAAGTAATTCAGGTAAGGGTCTCAATTCCAGTAGTTCACAAACTTTCAATTGTGAATAAGCTAATCCTATAAACACCTCCATCTGATAATTGCTATCATTGGATTTCATTTTAAATTGCTATACGTGAAAAATTTTATGATTAAAAAAAGGTTTATGCAACTACAAAATCAATAAAAAAACAAAAAGAAACTACCTTGACTGCTAAATTTTGGGTAGTTGAAATCCATAAATTAAAAGTCCTACGAATTTTAAGCTCATGAACATAGTTGAAATTCTACAAGTTTATTTATCCAGTAAAAAACAAAAAAAAAAGGACAATAGCAAATGATGATCAATAATTATGAAATTCAATTATTCAATAGGTATTCTGACAGATGTAAGGTAGCATTACCTCTGTTGGTAAAGCAGACCATCCCTCCATATCCATTGGTCTACTATTTGGTTGATGAACTAAGGACCTAAATGGACTATCTGGTTCAAGTCTTTCATGATCCATGAAACCTTGATTAAGGCCCGACATGCGTCTAATTTCTGTTAAATCACATTTAGGAATTAAGAGAAATTATGAAAAACTTCAAAACAATACAACAGCAAAAGTTGAGCAGGGGCATCTGTTAAGGTTGCCACCAAGTCTGCATAATGAATGACATGTACAAAAAAAAATGGCATTAAAGAATAAATGTTTACATGATTGCAAGCACCACAAAAACATGAAGAAAGAACCAGGACAACAAGCCCTAGCAACTAGGATCTAAATTTTTTAAATCATCCATGCTTCTTTGCTTATATTTTCTCATAATTATCAAAACACTTATGATATTTCTGGTAACTATTATTAGTTGTCAATACATGCAATGATCGTCAACCTGAAACAGTTCCTCAAGTTGGCAGCAGTAACTGGGGCAAAGTAGTTACATATTACTAAAATTCAATAATAATAAAAATTGTTTCAAAATATAAAAAGAACATAAAAGGGGTTGCATTATTTATAAAAGAATGATCATTAAACGGTCAATTATGAAGATAATAAGTTAGGAATCAAAGAAACTATTGCTAAGAGATAAGATATAGATGATTAACAAACCTTGAGTTAAGAGCCTGGTACATTGCGGCAAAACTTGCACAAACGGTCCCAACTTTTGCCTCTCGGCCAGTAGTTCAGCCAAATATCTGCAAATTATTTACAGTAAATTATGCATCCAATACACAATCACGCAGGCAAACACAAAGCAGAAGTAGAGTATGCTTTAAAAATGAATGACAAATTTCAACCTTTAAAATTGAATAGCAATATCACCAGGACAATTTGATGACGTATAGCATGTCAGACTTCAATGATTAACACTTGAGTGACATAAATAAATAAAATAGGTAATAACTGGGGCTACCAGAATTTCTTCAAAGAAGAGAAGAAATAATTGTGAGACGTACAGATGGAGATCACGTAAATCAAAACAAATGCACCAGGGACCATCTTAAAAGAGAACAAACAAAATGGCATCAAATGGGAAGCACAGGAACTACACAAGAGAAAACCCAGTATAAACCCCAAAGAGATAAAAAAAACCGTGACTAGATCTCCAACTAAACAATATGAGAAATACATGACTACAATTTCTTGAAAACTCTAGACTCTTTCTAGGTCCAAGCTTTATTAGAGTGAATCATCAAGAAATTGTAGGCAGAAAACGAAGTCATAAAAATTGCATTTGGCCAAAGGAGCAAGTTGAAGTGGGAAAAAAGTGCATTTTGAATGGATTAGAGTGTTGAAACAAATAAGCATGCACTGAGTAATGTAATGAGTAGGTAAAATACAAAGTGGGTGGAGTAATTGAAGAAGAGAAAGAGGATACCTTTCGCGATCTAAAGGAACAGAGGAAGACCTAATTGGAGATGGCGGGGGAGGGAACTGGAAATAACTCCCAGATGGGATCCTCTCTCCCATCTGTCTTACTGCAAAACCAAAACCTAGTTACTTAGACAGATAAATAGATACCCAGATGAAGAAATAGAATAAAGATGGAAACTTTTGAGGGAGATAAAGAGGGAGGCTCACTGAAGGAAAGCAGAGATGGTGTCTGTGGTGAAGCCCTACAAGCAGCAGCAGCAGCAGCAGAGCAACAAAGAGAAGAGAAAATAATGGGATTGGCGTCTTTATATTATTATTCACTCACTCTGAGAAGTGAGAATTGCCACCAAAATCTATCTTTCACCGCATTCTCCCTATTTACTTACGTAATACTACGTACCTACAATCTTTGTTTTTTCTCCACCCTAATAAACAACATGTGCCACACGTGTCTCCTTCACCTTAAACAAAAACAAATTTTGTTGTCAATTAGTTTTACAAATTATTTTTATTTATTATCTTAATTTCAATTATAAAATTATTATCTTAATTTTTATTTTTAAAAATCTGTAAAAAATAATATTTTAATTACTATTATCTGTTTAAAAACCCTTAAAAGATTAGTTGGTTCCTGATTAAGAGGATTAAATATAAAAATTAATTTTGTCAGATGTTTTTACAATTTTGTAAGTATGAATGAATTTATAAAAATGATTCATGAAAAAGTTTTACATATAATATTTAAACATGACTCAAGGAAATAGGAAGAAGAACCTTAATAACATAAAAAGTTCTTATTTTTTTAAAATTAAAAATGACACTGTGGTGTTTACTATCAATTTTATTGATTAATTTGAGATAATTTTCTTATAAAAATTGTGTGAAAAATTTGTCTTCAGTTATTGATTAATTTCCATAAAAGGGTTTTAGTAATTTTTTTTTAATTTTATGCCACTTTCACAATAATGTTAAAACATTAATTGTATAAAAAGTTATAATAGTTTTAAAATGTATCTTAAAAAATATTTTGTTAATGAAACAAAACAAAAATCAAATTTTATATTTATAAAAAAAATCAAATTTTATACCCTCCTCCCACAAACCACAATGCTACTTTTCCATTATCCTCGTATGTTTGCTTTGAAGGAAAATATAAGAGGAAAATTACAAGGGAAAGAACGGATGAGAATAAAATTTTGTCATTGTTTGTTTGAAAAAAAAAGTAATGAGACTTAACGAAAAATAATTTATTCCTAAATTTGCAGAAAAAATAAAATAAAATGTATTGGGATTGGTGTCTAATGAATTCTACTAATTTAATAAAAGCATTTTATATATATTGAAATTTGTTATAATTATAACAAAAGAATATTTTTTTAAAATATAAAATTTAATTTATTTTTATATAACTAATTTATTTCCATCTATCATTTTTATTCTATTATCCAAACAATAAAATATTCATTTTTCATTTCTTTCCCATATATTTCTATCTATATAACTTCTTGATTTCTTTCCTTCCCAATTCTTTTTCTCTCATTTCATCTCTTCATCCCAACCAACTTTTCATTTTGTAAAACTTCAAAAAAAGAGCCAAAATTTATAATCATCTCAACAATTCTTGGATAAAAATAACGAACCTTAAAGGGGACAAGACAAAGGTAAAATAAGTATTTCTCATGAGGAACCCTCACTTATTTAACTCTAGTTTTATCAAGAAAATCCAAGCCAAATAATTCTATTGTTGTTTCAATTCAGTTGTATTTTTATCTCAATTTGATTTTTTGACTATGCTTGTGAGTATAAACATCAAAATGAGTTGTAACACGTATGTCAACCCAGCTTGAGGTAAGTTTTAGGTGAGTCAAGTTGAAAAAATGACTCATTTTTGAAGCAAGACTCTTTTTGGCTTGACCCACTGAACCCGGCTCATAGTGGGTCAAACCCGTAGTGAGCCAAGTTGGCCTGCGAGTTGGTAATTTTACTTGGTAGCATTTAAGTTAAGACTTTAAGCTAAACTTTATCATCTTTAAGTTAAGACTTTGGACTTTTATTAAGTATGACATTTTAAATTTATATCATCTTGAAGTTGAACTATGTAATGTATTTGGTTTTATTTTATAGATTATGGATTATATGAATTATGGATTTAATTTACAATGGAATATGTTATGTGTTTGTATTTTCATAATAATAGAATTATTATATGATATAATATTTATATGTAATTTGGTATTGGAATGTGAGGAAAATAAAAGAAAATTTTATTTTGAATAATATTTTTTTGGTATTTTTCTATTTTTATTTGATTTAATTTTTATAAAAAAAAGTGGGTCAATCCATAAGCCATTCAGTGGGTTGGTGGGTTAAGTCAGATTGAAAAAAGTGGCTCACTCTAAAATGCAAGTTGGGTTGGGATTGAATTATAAAAATTTTAAACCCGTGATAAACCAATCAGTATGGGCTAGATTAACCGTTTTAACAATTCTACTTGTGAGTTTCGAGGTGATTCCTATAAGTCAATGAAAAAAATAATCACTTTAATCAACAACACCTCAGCTACAACTAAAAAAATCTATATGCAATGTGTTAATTTTACATGCTAAAATTATTCTAAATAACGGAGACAAAACAAAATAATATTGAAACCTTTCGCGTCACATAGATTATTAAAAAAATTTGGTCAAATAAAAAGCACTAGAAACGTTAAAAATATGAGTAAACAATGTTAAAATTATTTTTAGGATTTAGGGATTACAATGTACATACAAGTCTTTTAGTTTCTAGTTAAAAAAACAAATTAATTGCTAGATTTTTTTAAAAATGATTTAGTTATTTTAATGTGGAAACTAAAAATACTTAAAATAAATAGCTTTTTGTAAAAATAAATACCAAACTGAAAATTAAAAAACTGTAAGGAATAAACTATCTTTCGTGTACAGTTTTAAAAACTAATTTAAGAATTTAATAATATTAATTTATCAATCATTTGAAACCATGATTAAAAAAATATGTAAAATAGCTTTAAAATAGCAAGTAAAATATTCATGTATTGTTAAAAGTATATAAAGATATTTTTATCCCTCAATTATTAATATTTTATAAATTTAAATTTTAAAATCTAATATTATTACGATTAAATAAGAGGATATGTATAACTCATTAAATTTTCATGTAAAAAAAACTCATTTGAAAATTTAACTCAATAATAAACTATTTGAGTAATATACATATCTATAAATTTAAATATTACTTATGTAAAAACAGCATATGTAACATGAATAAAAAGGATTTAGGTCAGCTTGTTATTGTACATATATATATATATATATATATATATATATATATATATATATATATATATATATATATATATATATAATGCTAACAAATGTTTTCACGGGAAGTAAGTTGGAAAGTTTTTATTTTAAAACATCATTAAAATTTATACACGCTAACCACTAATTTATAAGCTATTCCTATATAATTTTTAAATACAAATTTATACTTTTATTTCTTTAAATTATGCTCTTGTGGCACCAGTTAAAAAGACCTCATAAAAGAAGTAGGTATCCCACTCACATAGAATGTTAATTAGAAGTTGAATGTTGTAGGGCACACACTTTCCTTAAATCTCCTTAGGTAGAACTTTATCATTTCATTTCATATCTATGTAAAAAAATTAAGATTAAGAATGATTTGTATATAACTCTATACCAATAAGTGTTTAGAAATTCAAGTCAAGCAGATCAATTTAACCATAAAACTAGTCTGAATGATTAAAAACTGATCTTAATAAACTATGTGGAATTGTCTTATATTGCACATTTTTCTTTTATATTAAATAAAAGTTATGAAATATATGTATGAATTATTTAATTTTTTTATAAATTTCATATAATAAAACATGTTATTTTTGAGGATTAAGAAATGATTGCATTGAAACATGAACAAGAACAAAGATTTGATGGAGATAACATATAGCCTTGAAATGCAAGAAGTCTTGAAAGTTTTGCATCAAAATTAATCACATGGAATCAATGTCTCCCCTCATGATTCACTCATGTCCTTTGCACACACACTATTAGCTGATGCTCTCTCATAAGATGATAACACCCATGCTTCTTGTAAATTACTCATAAACATACATTTGAATCAAGCTAACAAAGGAGATTGGGAGATGCAATCGATTGGCCAAACATCAAAAATAATATTAGGTGAAATCATTTTCAATCTCATTCTTGTGTGATATATTTGAAGAACTAATCCACATAAAAAGAGTTTTAAAATAATGCTTCAATCATTAATTAAATATTAAATAAGTAATTACACACACTTATATTTTCCCTTTTTCTTGCATCCTACCCGTACAAAAAGTATCGTATATACACGTAATAGCGAAAGTCAAAAGTACAAAATTGCAAAACGCAATCGTTTGTATGCTTTTTTTTTCTTTTTCAATTTCTATCTTTCTTTGAGTCGCAAGCAAAGCAACTTCCTTCGAAACCCTCTCTCTCTCTCTCTCTCTCTCTCTCTCTCTCTCTCGTTTTAAGTGCATGGCAATTTGGGGCTTTTGTGTGGAATTAGGGCACAGATGATTGATTGTGGTGGTTGATCGATAAGTGTTTAGGGTTTTCGGCATGAAGGATCGAACGAAGGTGGTGCTGCGGCACTTGCCCCCTTCAATTTCTGAGTCTTCTCTTTTGTCCCAAATTGATCCCTCCTTCGCTTCTCGCTACAACTGGCTCTCTTTCCGTCCTGGCAAAATCAGGCATTCGTTCTTCTTTTTCTTTCTTTCCATTTTCTTCTTCACTTTCTGATTATTTCGATGCATTTTCTTTTCAGCCACAAGCATTCCTCTTATTCCAGAGCCTACATTGACTTCAAGACCCCAGAGGACGTTTTAGACTTTGCGCACTTCTTTGATGGTCACGTCTTCGTTAATGAAAAGGGTACGTAACAACAACTTCCTATGCTGCACTTCGATTTTGATTTTCATATTCCTCTTATTCCTTCCCAGGAACTCGGTTCAAAGTCATGGTTGAATATGCTCCTTCACAACGTGTGCCAAGACACTGCCCTTATAAAAAGGATGCTCGCGATGGAACCATATATAAAGGTACAATTCAATTACAATGGGTGTGTTTCTCAACTGGACTAACTAGCATGTATAAGCTCTTTCTTTTCCTTTCAATAAATATATATATATATATATATGTAAGTATTTTACATGCTGAATGTCTAGATTCTGAGTATCTGGAGTTTCTTGAACTACTTGCCAAGCCTGTCGAGAATCTCCCCAGTGCTGAGATTCAGTTGGAAAAGAGGGAAGCTGAACGATCTGGTTAGTCAATTTCAATTCCCACACAAGATTACTTTCTTTCTTTAATTATTTACTTATTCAGTTTACATCCTTTAGCAGGTGCTGCAAAAGATATTCCTATAATTACACCTCTGATGGACTTTGTGCGCCAGAAAAGAGCTGCCAAGGGACCTCGGGTATTTGTGCATATGATCAACTTAATTAATTTCAAAAAACAAACCTATGTGATATTATCAGCAAAAAGAAACTTGCTTGTCTGTTGTATCGGCATTTGAGACTCTGAATGTCTGTTTCCATGTGCCTTTATGGAGATGAGTGTGGGTGCATTTGTTCTGAGCAAGTTCCCCATGAAAAAATATCCCTCTTTTTTCTGTTTTATTCCCAGCAATGTTGGCTTCTTGCTTACCTAATATACATCACGTGTGTGCAGAGATCATTGTCTAATGGAAAAGTGAGTAGAAGAGCTGGCACGGCATCAAATGGGAGTCCTAGTTCTGCCCCATCAAGACGGGGTGCTGGAAAGAAGAGGGTTTCCACTACCATGGTACTATGCTTGTATTGCAGAGGAAACTTGGCTATGGTTACATATTAATACAATGATTTTGCATCAACTTCTAGAATAGCAGAAAACAGCATAGTAATTGATAATTGATACTTCTCTAGCAGGAATTGCATACTACTAACACTCAACACTTGGTTGTTACTATTTTCTACGTTTTAACATTCCTAAACGCTGCTTTTATGATGGACAGTATGTTGCAAGGGACCCTGGGAAAAGTTCCACTATGAAAGACAAATCTAGTTATACTTTGGTTTCCAGGCAAGGTGATCAGTATTTTTCAAATAAACCTTCAAACATGGCTTCTTTAGATGGAAATAAAGCTCTTGAGGAGAATGGTAAGGTTTATCTTTTGGTTCAAAATTTCATGTGAGAAATTTTTTTGGTTCTATATTTGGGATTCCTTTTATGATTTTGATGCAACATTTGAGGCTACTTTTGGTTTTATTTGATGATAAGCTTTCTCTTCCGAATTTATTATTTAATGTAACTTCTGTTATAAATATCTCTCATCTTTTGGTTTCTTCCCTGTCTCATTAAATTCTGTATATTTGGTGCATAGTAGTTTTTTTTATTCCTGAATTACTATTGCTTTCAATGGAAGTTTACTTACCAGTTACTGCTTTGTCCATAATTTTAGGAGTTGCTGGGAAGAAGAAAGTACTGCTTCTTAAAGGGAAGGAAAGAGAAATAATTACTGTAAGCTTCTGATTATGTTACACAATTCGGTTATACTTTTACTTTGCACATGGTGTGAAAAGATTGAAATGGTATCTTAGCTTAGTTGACTAAAATGAATATTTGGTGTAGAGAAGTTGCCGTACGCTTCTAGTTCCTTTTGAAGGTTGCCATGTACCAATTGGCAAACCTGACTTAAGCTGAATGTAAAGTTGTTAATTGTTCTTTTCTTTGATTGGAATGATCATCTATTACTGTCTTAGATGCACTCTACCCTTCTCTCCTGTTACTTTTTCTTGATCATCCTGTTTCTTTATGTTTGTGTCTTTATTGTTGATGGGTTGTCATTGATCCCTATTTCCATCTAGCTTGCATCAATTGGTTTTGTGAAACGCACTGAAGTTGCATTTTGATCAATTTGCTAACTTCCCGTCATGGTAATCTGTAAATTGTCCCATTGTGAGTGGAATTGCTTTTGATCTAACCTTACTCCCTTAAGAATAGCAGTCAGAGAGATCATAGGTTAATAGGTAATCTGTCTGTTTCAAATAATTAATATGAAAGTCAATGCACTTAAATGATACTAGTTTCTTTCTAAAGTGACTACAAAGGTTTGTATCCTGTAATATTATACTACCTTACTGTTGCATGATGTATGGAACATGATGAATCAATAATTATTATCCGTTTGGGTATGGATCGTTTTTTAATTCATTGCCAGTATCATTGGTGAATTCATCAGTGGGATCATATTATAACTTGCATTCTGCTAAGAGTCTAGTTTCCTTCTTTCTTATTGTGCAGGTATCTGATTTAGATAGCATAGCACCACATCACAATGCAACATCTGCTAAAATGATTAGTGGTTCAATGGTTTCAAAGCAACGCCATGAAGGTAGCGGAAGGATTATCAGAAGCATACTCTCAAACAAGGACCTGCGTCAAAGCCAGTCTTCCAGGGCCCTTTCTGAGCAGCAAATTCAAACATCTAATCTGGAAAAAGAGAAACAACTACCTCACCCCATACATGTGCAATTGGTGTTGAAGGGCACTAATGGGACACCAGAGAATAAGATTGGTGTGCATGATTCACATGTTTCTAGTGAGAGGCAGGAGAGACGTGTTAGACACAAGGATAGACCTGATCGTGGTGTTTGGACAAGTCGTTCCAATGGAGGTGATGATGCTTTGTCATCTTCTGCTTCATCACAAGTAGATTCTGTGGAAGGTACTTGTTTTATTTTATACTTATGATTTGTATTTGGAGACCACAGATTAATCATTAATGCTGTTATAGATGAGAGAGGGGGGGGGGGGGGGTTGAAAAGCACTTGTGACTAACTATTCAAATACATCTGTTTTACTGATGTGCAAAGTATTACCATTGTCTGTGGAAAATTGCTTCCGTGTCTCCTTCACAAGTTGAAATTCACATGTATATGGAACAGGAGGAGGTCATGTAGATTTGAAATACGAGACACCAAATGCAAGAAGTGGGGAGGTAAAATCTTTGGGAACTGTGCGTGCCAGTCATTCATCTGAAAATGGTTGGTTTCTGGCTTGGAAATCAGAATCTCAAATGTTCTTATGCTTACACTCAGGTTTGTTTCTGCTTAAATTTCACTGCTCGTGTATATATTAGGTTTTAGTAAGCATTTTGGTCGCCGTGGACCAACACATGGGGTAAAAGATGTTGATAGCTATACAGTTTCAAGTGAAGGGAAGCATCCTAGGAGATCTAGTAACTCCACTCATGGTTCCAATGAGGTACCAAAATTTTATTTCTGCTTGGCGATTTACTGCATAGTGTTTCTGGTTCAATATATTATTTAGGTTTCTTCTTCAAATTGCAGAAACAAGTTTGGGTTCAAAAAGCAAGTTCTGGGACCTAGAGTATTTAGATCGGTGAGACTTCCCTTTTTCAGGCCTGTAGTTGCATAGCTTAGAAAGATGCTTGTTGATTAGCCAGTCTTAGGGGTTACCTGATTGATATTCGATATGAACTTTTGAAATCTGTCCTTGTCTGGCACTTTCATTTTATAATAGTAGTTATGGATTCGTAACTTCATATTAATGTAGAGCTAGCCATAGTTTATTTTCTTTGCATTTTGCTATCATAATTGATGTTCTGCATAATATTTAGCCAGGTTTGTGAAATTTTATTTGAATTGTAAATGGTGGTTTTATGTGCTTTTAATAGAACTGTAGGTGATATATGTTTCTTTAGTACATGGTTATATGGTTTTAGTTTCATAAAACTGTGATGTATTCATTTTTTTCTAGGAGACCTTTACTCTCACATCCCACTGGAAATTGTAATAATGGTGGAATGATTGGAATATGTTGTTTGCTATAAGCCAATAAGTAAAATATATATTTTATTCCAGTACTTGTGTTTAAGTTATTTTTCTTGTATTTACTTGTGTCAAGGCTGATGGTTTTCCCTTGCAGTTGTAAGCTTGCTGACTTACAGTTTTGGAGCATCCATTTGCTAGCTGCCAGATTCTGTCTCTTTTTGGTTGACAGATTCTTATAAGTAAATGAGTATGTGTGGTAAAAAAATTCTTTTACAAGAGGGGAGAGCACTGTGATGCATTTGATTTGGCTTAAAATATTCAGAAATAACTTCATTGAAGGTGGCTTGTAGTGAAAAAGGAAATGAAAACAGTGTCATCACAATTGCCTGGCATCCCAGTTACTAGTTGTTGCCTGTTTGAAGAATTATGGATATAATCTGCATACCCTGGCAAGTTGACCTAGTATGAGCATAGTCTGGGTTTATGCAGTTATCTTGAGTATTTTCGGTGTAAATATAAATCCAGGGTGTTGTGTATGTTTCCTTATTTCTCATACAAACAATCCCCTATTAGGGGTTTGCGGATCTGTTTACTTAGTAGCTGTCTGCCAAACAAGTAGACGCTTGATTACTATCCTGGGTAATTTTTGAACCACCTTTGCTCAACTTCGAAGCAACACAGTGGATGACATTTCAGGTTTGTGTCTACGGTATTTTGTTGACTCTGGAGTTTCTTGTAGAGCTCAGACACCGAAATACTAGTTGGTGTGTCACTACTAAGGATCAATAAGGGTCTTGCAGGAGTTAGTATTGCGTGGGTATTGATTTTCCTCTAAAATATTGTACAGTATGGTGTTGAATTTCTCAGCATAACATTGCTGTTATATAGCTGGTTCTTGATTATATTGGTCAGTAATGTGCATTACTGCTTACAGCTCAAGTATTAAATTTATATTCCAAGTTGTGGGGTTGGAGATTGCGTCCATCTCTGAGCTGTGGTACAATTTTAAATTCAAGTTGAGAGTTTCAATATACTTTTGTTTTTACTGGAACACGCCCGCCTGTAGATATTTGGTTTGGTTGGGTGAGATTAGGTTGGTTTGCGCCGGACTTTGTAGCATCTGAGCTTAGCTTCTTGTTTCATTATGAAACCCTTAACTTATTTTAAAGTTTGGTTTAGTCTAACAGTTTACATAGAAGTCTAATTTATATTATAATAATGAAAATTTTAACAAATTTACATTAAATAGATTAATGAGTTTGTTGTTAAACAAATTAATGAATCTTTTAAAGATTAACAATCTAAAATTTTTTAATGAATGATTAATTTCATGTATTAGAGGTAACGACTGAGTGGCCATTTTGACCTTAACCGGTACATCAGTGGATGTTCATAGTTCATACCATGATGAGTGTTTTAGGGAAAGGCTTTGGTTGATCTTAGGTTTAGTGGGATAAAGGATGGATCACGGAGTTAAAAGTTAATTATTAGTTTACTTTACATGATATGATATTTGAAATATAAGTAAAACAGTTACTAATTAATGTCATTTATAAATATCTAAATTATAAAAAAAAATGATGCATATAATCTCATTGTAACATCCTAAATTTTAAAATTTGTGATAAAAATTTAATTTCTGTTAATTGGGAGTAAATTAACTTTTATGACTACAAATTTTATTTAGTGTGGTTACTAAATTAAATAAATATAACTTAATTCCTAAAGTCCATTCTAATTCCTATTAATTGGGAAATTTGATAATTTAAAATTTATAATATCAAATTATGAGTAATATTAGAAAAATAATATTTAGAGTTATACTAATTGAATTAATAAGTATGTGTTTAGTTAAAATAAATTAAAAGACTATATTAATCTAATTAAATAATTAGTTTTATTAATTCCTAAATCTTAACTTCCTAATTAACTAATTCATAATAATTGTGAGTAAACTAAATTTTATTCATTACAAAATTTAATTTAAATTGGGTATTAAACCAACTGGTTATTACCTAAAAATCTAATTTAAATTCTAATTCCTTATTTTTCTTTCTTTCTTTCTCTAAAAACTCTCCATCTCTTGTGTGCACTCTCTCCCCTCACTCGTGCAACTATTCTCATTTGGTAGAATTTCATTTGTATCTCTTTCTTTTTCCACCATTTTTCTTTGTGTAATACACATGGCCATTCTCATTTTTCCCTCTCCTCTTTCCTTGGGCAGAATTGAGCTCTTTTTCCTCTCATTACTATTGTTTCGTCAAACCATCATCTTTACCATGTTGCTCACTTCTTCATCCACAACCATCAAGTTTCGATTTTTACTTCATGGTGGGTGCATGTTTCGATTCCAAACTCCTTCCCTTCCTTCTCCCCCTTGAGTTCTCCTTGCATGCACTAACTTTGATTTTTATTTCCCCTTTTCTTGGTTAAACTGTGGGCTTGCAAGGGGTAGAGTTGAAAATCTTAAGACCAAGTGAGGCACGTTTTGGAAGTTGTGAAGTAATGGGTTTCTCTTTTCTTCAAATTTTAGCAAGTTGGCTTACACCCATTTTGAGCAAATATTGAAATTCTATGCATTTATGGAAGAATAGCCCTTGGAGAATTATTTCAGAGACTATTGATGGGCGTTTGGGGCATTAGAACCAAATCAGAAGGTCATCGACAAGTCGAACAATATTCTAGCAGGTCGATACCTTTCGAAACCATGTCAAATTCTTGAATTAGGCTTTAACTCTAAATCTAGAATAGCTAACATAATTATTTGGTATTTTAGGAAAATCTCATGTAACGTTATCGCAACCCGAAAAGTAATTGGTGTAAGAATCGGCGCGTCATTTAATTTCGGTAAGTTCTAGTAACTCAAAAAACCATGTCTAAAATTTTAGTTATTACGGTATGAGCGATTGGAAGCTTCGAAATATGTCTAAGTAACAGGTATAAGGTTTTAGGACTTCCGCGGATTATGGATAGGAAGTGAAGTTAAAGGAGCGGGTAAGTTTCAGGTACGTTTAACGTACTAGGGGGATTACTAGTCAAATAATGAATATGGATTTAATTCTGAGATTATGGGTTCGACTAAGATTTAATTGTTTATATATATATATATATATATATATATAGATAAGTTTCTGACTCGAATTTAGAGATGGAAATACTCTGTGTGTGTGTGTGTGTGTGTGTGTGTGTGTGTGTGTGTGTGTGTGTGTGTGTGTGTGTGTGTGTGTGTGTGTGTGATAGTCTCGCGTGATATACTTAAATGTGCTGTTATTGAAAATGAGGAACGTTAAATGATAAATTGTTGATAAATGACCCTAATGGAATGTTATATGTGATGTTGATATGGATTATTGTTATGTTGAAAATTAAAATGGTGATATACTTATTAGGCCTTATGGAAAATTGTGATGGATGAAGATGTTTGGCGAATTGATATCGTGGAATGATTTAGAGGAGTAGGCTATGATGTTCGAATTAATATTATTTATGCGCCATGGTTTACATCCCATGCATTGATTGTATTTCATAACATCATATGCATTTCTAGCACTAAGGTTTGCTGATGAGGCTGTCACAGTATAGTGTTATGGTTCATTATGCAGTTTGTAGCATGTTGCTTTTGAGGCTAACACTTATAGTGCTATGGTTCACTGGTAGTCCTCGGGTATCATCGCTTATAGTGCTAAGGTTCACTGTATGGTTACCCAGATGCCCTCGATTATAGTGTTCTGGTTCATTGAGTGGGTTGTCTTGGCACTTGCTCTATATTGTTAAGACGGATCCGCATTTTATTATTTTTGTGCACAAACTAAAGAAAAGATTTCAAAGACCATGACATGCATATCTTACATTGGTTAGTAGTGATAGTTATGTGTAGTCGATGGGTGCTTGGATGGAATTACGAAGATGCATGACTTGATGGTAAAAGCCTTAGTGCTTATATTATTGAGGATGAATGTGTTTGAATTCGTGTTGATATCGTGTTTATTGTATTCAATGATGTGGTGTCTTAACCTTTACTTAGCGATGAGGAAGGGAAAATAATTATTGTGTATTGAATTGCTATTTATTATTGGATTAGTACTCACACCCTTCAAACTGTGGACATTTCAATAAATGTGCAAGAGGCCGAGTTCATTTGAAGATCTAGAGGCGGGAATGCATTGCTCAGCCATAGTGGATGCACTTTTCATTATTTATATGAGTGCATATATCTATATAGTTATGTATAGAGTAGTTGCTGATGTTTTGATGACCTTGGGGTGGATATTTGTCTTTCGATGTCATAGATTATATACTCAAATCAAGTTTCGGTGAATATTGCATGAATTGATATTATGAGATATGGATTTGCATTGCATCTTAATGGATGGATGCTTTAAATCATGATGTTAATGAATTGGCACGAAGCCATATATGTCACTGCTGAATATACATGTACATATACAGGAAGGCCATTGTGGTTTAGTTGAAATTAAGGATTAAGTGGTGGAAATGCATTGTAATGTATTGTGATAAGTTATGGTGTAGGTAGTATTGGGCAAAGAACCATGGATATATATCTCTGTGATATTCATCTAATTGCAGATTTGATATGTTAAAATTTAGTTCTTAGTATTTGTGTCTATAATGCAGTTAAAGCAAATGGATATATGTATGTTGAGCGGTCATTACAAACTATGGCATAAGGTCTTGTAGAAATATCCTAGGTACATGAAACTTGACAGGTCAAAATGGATGTTTAAGGGAATTAGACCCTTATGGACTATCTTTATATGTTACAATATGTTTACTAAATGTGTGTGCATGCTGATTTCATAGTTAGCATTGCATTTGGCCATTTTCATACCTTTAGTTGAGCATAAAATGTTCAAACTGCATTATATTGCATATCTTGCCCATACGACCAAATTTTGGTGAACGAACTTCACCAACAGCTTTGAAACGATGAAAACATATTGCCTATGTAATTTGGCGTCAAGTGGAGCCCAAACGGAAAGGTTAGGTACCTTATAGATTTCAAAATATGACAAATCTACATTTCTCGCTTGAGCGATGGCTTCGCTCAAGCGAGCCCATTCCATGGCCGAAACTCTGATTCTGTTTGTCTCTCGTTTAAGTGAGATAGGTTTCGCTTAAGCGAGAAAGGCCTGTGTGATTCTGTGATGTTTTCGCTTGAGCAAGGGTCTCCTCGCTTAAGCGAGTTTAGTTGGTTTGCCATTGTGTGATTTCTGCTCGAGCGAGTGTGACCTCGCTTGAGCGAGATTGTCCTGATTGCTCTCTGCCCCTTTTACGCTTGACCGAGTATGGCCTCGCTTAAGCGAATAGGCTACCCCTGTTCGCTGAGTGATCCTCGTTTGAGCGAGAGGTTATATTTAGTTACTGGACGTTGCTCGCTTGAGCAAGCAGTACCTCGCTTAAGTGAGGAACGCATATGTGATTCTCGCTCAAGCGAAGATGGTCTTGCTTGAGCGAAAGCTCGATATCTGTTTTGGATTGCTTGCTCACTCAAGTAAGTTGATCTCGCTTGAGCGAATTATACCTGACTTGGCTTTTTCTTACTTTCTTAACTTATTGTATGTTGATTTTTGGGGCCCTTGTACTCTTATTGCTTGTTTCCTTTATTGTACATAATTTTTGTATCTCTTGTGTGTATGTTTGTGTTATTATGACACTGCCCTAGGGTTTTAGTGGTTTGCTATCTGGGTATTGAATGTGATCTGGCCTGGATACCGCCCCCAGACTCATGAACAAAAGCTAGCCCCTATTTACACCTCAACTGATGTGGGTACCCCAAAGGACACTACAACGATTTAGTTCAATAACAATGGCCAGACGGTAGCCCGACCTTGACTAGTGTTAAAGACCCTTTGAGTGGCCAAATGACCGAAGTCATGAGAGGGCCAAACAGCCTATACCGGTCAGTACCTACAAGAAGCCCACGTGTAAGGACCTGATCCGACACACATAACGAGGTGCTACAGTGACGCTCCCTCGCTATAAATATAGCCATTGCCCTTATAAGTAAGAAAGCTTCCTCGTACCCATCTTATAGACCCGATATAGCTTTGATGTTAGAATCTGAACTGACTTGAGCGTCAGAGTGTCTTTGCAGGTACCACCCTCTTTCGCCCCCCAACGCGTTAGGTCGGTGTGAGGAGCTCAAGGAACTATTCCAAGACTACGGTCCGGCCCTGAGACTGGCAGATCCAACAACTCCTACAAGATATGGCTTCTGGACCCCGGATCGGGTCCCTTCCTCTTGACCCCGGTTCTGGAACCGAACATTGGCACGCCCAGTGGGACCGTGTAAATGTGAGTCCCATATCGCAAGAAGAAGAAAGTCACAAAGCATGCCAGAAACAATTCATCAAAAAGTCCCAAAAGAGTAAGTATATAATTCTTTAAAGTCCTTAAAGCCATTTAATTTGAAAGAAAACTAAGTTCTGAAACAAGGGATCTGGCGCTACGCACCAACCCCACGCTACACGTGAGCTTCCAATCCCAGCCCTGGCGCTACGCGCCAGGCTGACGCTACGCGTGAGGACATCAGTAGCAACACCTGGCGTTGCTGCATATTTTAGGCCTTTTGGCCAACTTCCTAGGGGTCTATCTTACTCAATTCAGCTCCAAACCTCACCAAACTTTAAGGGAACCATATTATCCCTATTCTGAAGTTGCTGGCGCAGTCCGTTTGCCAAAATTCCAACATATGCGTTAGTTATGCACAAAATGTAGTTTAACTTAATTTTGTGCAAAGCCCTTGCACTAAACACCCTAAATGGGTTCCAATTGGCCTAAGGCCAATTCACACAGATCCTAAATGTCCCAGAGGACCTAATGGTACTTTCCGGGGATCCTGAAACCCATCAGATCTCACAATCACCTATCTAGTTCTCCACTATTACTTCAAATTCATTAATGTTCACATTCAAATTTCCTAATTCTTTTATAACATTTTACCAACACAATCACTTATCAATCAAACAAATATTTCCTGCCAATAATGCATGATTCTAAATACCACATGGCTCCATGCCATATCCGTATCTATATAGTAAATTCCTGGTCATTATGCATGGATGACTAACTAATGGCTCAATGCCACACCTCAATCAAACCACACATATAAATGCTAATGACTCAGTGCCATTAGCCAACAAACTACAATCAACACATATAGCCGTATTAATAATGACATAAATAAACACCGCATCAAAACTCATAACACATTCACACTCATACCCTATATATATATATACATTTCATCATCATAAATGTCCTGGCATTGCTCTACTGCTTACTTGCACCCATTTCCTCAGCCTCCGTAATATCCCTTCTTTCCATTTCTGAAAGAATAAAAGTAAGGGTGAGCATCTAGCATTATAATACAATGTAGATAATTGAATTCGGAACAATACCACCTGGAGGAACTCACACATCCCACAAGCTTGCCAATCCAAAGATCCTTTTCTAGTAATTTTTGAATATTCTCATATCTTATCAAAATCATCATCATTCATACTTTCACAATATATTCATCATACCATTTAATATCATTATCACAAATTGATCATATTTTCGTAAATCATAAATCATTCCTCATCCTCGTGAACTAGTCACAATATCATCAATCAATCATAATCAAATCTCAATACTCATGATCATTATAATTCTCAATCAATTTCAAATACCTTATACATATCACAAATCGATGCCAATAATCAAAACTATTCATAACTGACTCTCATGGTCAAATTATATATAATGACACCTAGTATCCGGATACTAATGGAGCAACCACCAGCTGGGAGTCACACACCGACATCCCGTGAACTCTACCTGGTTCACCGAGCCACACACCGGCTCCCCACCTCAACCACTGGGTCTCTACCTAGACCACTGGGTAGCTCAACTGGGATCTCTACATGGACCACTGGAGTCAAAAGCGAGGGGTAACACATGCCGAATGGCTGTCCACACCACATCACATGTATATACATCATATGACCATTAATCTCATCAATAATACATAGTTCTCGGCACAAAAGCCATCACTCGGCATAAAAGCCATTCCTGTACGTAAAAGCCATCTTCTTAATTATCACAATTAAAATCATAAACAAACATTAAATTTTATATCATTCACATCACATAACATTCATGTATGACATACTTCATCCATTCTCTTCACATTCCTCATTTTCATCACATACAAATAACAACAATTTCATTTCACCATAATTTCATATTACATAACGTTTTCCTTATACATGCAATATATAAATCTCATGGACCTCAATCGTATTTATCATCAAGAACAATTTCATATAATCCATATCACATATATTTCAATATTTCATTACCATCTATCTACACCATTCAAGGCATAATTTATACTTCAATCCTCATCCTATTCATCATTCTTATCGCACAAATTATCATTCCACCAATCATAATAGCCATATACATCATGTAGTCATAAACACATCCTAAACCACGTACTCTTATATATATAATTCATATAATCACACAAACTCATTTCATACTATAAAACTCATATAACCTTACTCAAATATATACTATAATACTCCCCTTACCTCGATTCCAATGCTTTTCTATTATCCGCAAGCATCGATACGTCAAGAACACTAAATATACAAAATTTATAAAAAGGGACTTAGGAATTTAACCACCAAAATTCTATCTTAACTTAAGAAACACTTGAAAGTCAATTCTTAAAGCTCCATAAGCTTACTTTTATTAAAACTATTAGTTATTCCAAGAAACTCTTAATTCTATCAAACCTTCAACATTTTATTTATAACTTACATGAGACAAAACTCAATTCCATCACTTAAACTCTCATTTAAGAGTCATAAAGGACTCTTTAACCGGTTCATAATCTCAAATTTCAAAGCTTATTCAAATTTCAAAGAAAACTAGAAATAGAAGAAAACCTCCACCAAAACTAAAAATTGAAGGATTTCAAGGGCTTACCTTATGTTTTCTTCCTTCAATCCACTTTGTTCCAAGTTTCAACGCTAATTTAAGCTTAATTCATGGTTTTTAACTCCGGGGAAGAAAAAGAAGAGAGAGCCGACTTAAGCTCTCTTTTCTCCTCTTTGTCTCGCGTAGCTGTTTCTGGACTTTAAATTTTAATCGTGAGGCTGACGCTATGCGTCAAATCCAAAATTTCACGTTGACGCTACACGCCACTCTAATGCTACGCGTCAAATAAAATCTCATTTTGTTCCATTTATTTCATTCTGAACTTACACCAATGCCACATATTCTTAAATTTCATATTTTAAATTCATTTCCATATTTATTCATTTTTTTCTAAATATAAAAACACGGGATGTTACACATGGACACCGGTCGAAGGTAATGCCTGAGCAAGAGAGCCAAGATTCTCACATCGATGATACCATCCTCTTGGCAAAACGATGTAAAGAAGAAAGGGTGAAGAGCACTCAGTACCGATTGCCTACAAAGAAAAACTATGTTTGACAACTTGAGAAGAAACTGACAAAGTAATAGCAAAAATCTCTCGTCCTTAAAGCAGATTTCAAGGAAATCTGGAGTTTAATAGCATGATAAGAGGGTCAAATGGTTGAGCATGGGAATAACTTATCCCGGTGTGTGTCTGAAATGACCACTCAATTGCAAAAGATAAACCGGAGTAGTGGAAGAAACTTAGGCCCAAATACCAGTAGATGCTCCAGAATATCGTCAACAGTCCAGGAAAATAAAAGGCAATGACTGATATGCCTCTCAGAAAGCGTACTATAAAATCCTGGAGGAGACACCGTTAACAGCTTAAAAATGAAGTGCTGATATACGAAGAACGGTTTGGTTCAAAATGAAGTACGAATCTAAAGGATCGAAATAAACTGATAAATAGAATAAGAGCGGGAACAAGAAATTATGATAATGACTTTGGATTGAAAGCTTGACCAAACGAAGGCAAGAGAAGGCAACAACAGGTCATTTGTGTTTCTTGCTGCTTGCAAGACAAAAGAAGCGCAACGGTCACAGTTACTTAGGAAAGGTAAAAGCGTCAAAGGCTAGGGGGAGCAACCCATTACGGTTCTTATCACCCCACGGAAAGTTCATGGAGAAATCCCTGTTGCAACATATAAATCCAGAGTGGTTATATGTTAACCCCATGTCTGTAAGTCCTTAATTCCAGAATGATAATCCATTATTTAAATTGAAGTATAACCTTACAGTGGCTAAACGACCAAGAGGGATTATATGTTACCTACAAGGATTCCACCACGACATGGCTATAAATTTTAATTACGAATATATTTAACTAGACCGATATGGTCAAATATTGAATTATAAGAGCAGGACTTCAAGAAGCCAGGTACAAGAAAAGGCCAATGAAGCAGGCCAGTCCAAAGGGGAAGCACAGCGACCACGCCCAGGCTAAAAGCACGACCCCGGAGAGGCTAAGGCCCAGAGCGGTTGCATGCCTTGAGTGGTTAAAACCCCGAAGGCTAAATACAATAACCCCGATGTGGCTAAGCCCTAGACCGGTTGCATGCCTGGAGTGGTTGAACCCCAAAGGCTAAATATGATAACCCCAGAGTGGCTAAAGCCCCAAAGCGGTTGCATGCCCGGAGTGGTTAAACCCTGAATGGCAACACCAGGTGTCGCATGTCTGAAATGGTTAAAGTTTAGAGAACAAATAATCCCAGAGCGACCATAAGGAAGGCCATGCACCCGGAGTGGTAAAAGAAAGTAAATCTGAAGTAAGGTAAGATGCCCAGATTGGGTGTCATTTCCAATAACGTCAGAGCGGTTGCAAGGCTCGAGTCGTCTGTATATCTCAAGATTGACTGAAATGCGAAGCGTGAATAAAAGTCAAAAATGAGTTAATGACACTGACATGGTTAACAACTTACATGCATTACACCAAAATAGATGAACTCCAGCATGATGGTAAGATCTTAAACTCGGTGGATGTGAACTTCCAAATCAAAGCCTGAATGGCTAAGCTTCATTACAGGCTCGTTACTACCTCGACCGAGATACGTCAAAGGTAGGAAAAACCAAAGCATCTCTTATAAAGACTTAGACGATGTCGTGGGGTAGACGAAATCGCAAGAACCAGACGGGGTCATAAAATCAGAGACGAAGTCACAAGGAACCAAACTAATATCGATCGCTGGTGTAAGAATCACCGCGACATCAGTCGAAGAAACAAACACGAGGAATCATCAAATTATAAAGACAACACCCAAGAAGTCTAGAAGTCTATAAGTCAAACGACGTAGACTTAGAATACTCGATGTCACTATCAATAACCCCGGACAAAGATAAAGAGTTGTAATTTTAGGAAAACAATACCGAGAGGAAATCAAAGAAATGACCAGACACTGGTAAAAATCCTATTGCTTTAATTTCATTCTTTAGTTCGATGTTTTATTATAAGAACAGGCATAGCTAATGAAGCACTAGAGGAAACCAAGACGTCTTAATAGACGATATAGAAAAAGATAACACCAATGTCATTATAAATCGCAATGAAATAATTCTGGAAAGACGACATCGAATGAAAATCAAAAAATTGATTAAACATCGGTAAAGATCCCATCACTTGGTTTTATTTGGGTTAATGTGAATTATGAGAGAAGGTGTATTATATCAATTAGAGCTAAAAGGAAGCAAACGATATGAAGGCATAAATGGAAAGTAAATCCATAACAAAATTGAGGCACCACAGCCTTGAAGTTAAAATTATTAATGCCGGAGCCCATCCTGGTAAAAGGTAACAAAAATAAAGCAAGAAATCCTTAAACTACTACGGTGGCAGAGGAGTCTGGTCTAGCATCTTCAGTTATTTTCTCAGAGTCTTCATCCGATACCACTTTCGGTTCCATGATTTGATTGTCAAGCAAAGGCAGAGGCTCGTAAGGAACATCCCCAGGCTCTACTGCTTGACCCCGGTCCATCACATACAGATGCGCACCATGAAATTCATAGTAGACTCCTATACCGTTCAAGTTGAGCTCAACATCGGAGTTACGGTGAATCACTTGTCGAACGACGACACTAAAGGAGACATCGGCCAGCTCTGCAAACTCTGCTATTTTCTCATCATGCTCCTTCGGCTCCTGAGCATGGGTTTCCTTCACTGACGCCACCTTGGCTGCCAGGTCTTCATTTTTTTCCAGTAGTGGCCTATGCGGCAACAACTTCATCATACTTCACCTGTAGATCCTTGAGGGCATCCTGAGACGCCCCGAAAATACGGGGAAATTTTTCACGATTTAAAATCATTATTTAATGAAGAAATAAGTGGTGAAGCTTTCAATTCGACACCCTGGATCTATGAGAACCTATCTCATATATGAAGATATGAGAAGGCGAAACGAGGATGACTCTTAAATAAGTTCTCAATTAAAGACAGCGGAAGAAGAAATCATAAGTGGTACAGTGTTCATAAATGCAATGAAATTGATTAATAAGGTAAAATTAGCAAGAATCCTTGTAAGGATATGAATTTACATCAAAGAAGTGTATGAAGTAAATATGGAAGGGTAAAAGATTCATTTGAAGTCCAACATCATTCAAAACTATGCAATTTCCCATGAATCAGTACCATGAATTGATTCCTCCATTTGAATGAATCGATTCATACGATTTTGTTGTGCCAAAATTCCAATTTTTAATGAATGAATCGATTTCCCTCCACAATTGAATCGATTCATGCGTTTTAATGTACATGATTATGTGACTCAGAGGGATGAATCGATTCCTTCCAATTGGTGAATCGATTCACACGAATTTAGGATGCCAGGAACAGTAAAAACATAAAGAAATAAATCGATTCATGGGCATGGGGTGAATCGATTCACAGCCTACTGCCAAAATGAACAGTAATTCCAGAACTTAGTGAATCGATTCATGGGCATGGTTAAATCGATTCAAACCTGTCCCCTGCTGTATTTTATGCAGAAAATCAACCACATTCCATCTTCTAATCATCTTAACTCGTTCAAATCAAATCCAATGGCCATCAAAATTTGACACAAGCTAAAATATATTATTTGTGATGTGTGGCCACCGGGCTCACTCAACAATTCTCAAAAATGGGAAACTTATGCAAATAAATGCATTTAGTCCATTCCTGAGCTTTTTTGAGTAATTTAGGGGTCTATTCTTAATGGAATTGACCCGTTCCAGTTCCTATAAGTCACAAATCATGTATTTAAGCTATTGGAACCACCACACACTATCCAAAACTCATAAAACTCATTTTGACCCTATTGGTTCCTCAATTATGCATGAACTCCATATGCAACCTTCACAAATTAATCAATCAATCAAACATCATGCACACTATTGCCATCAATTGGCCAAGAAACTTCATAATTAATAGTCATTCCTCAATATAGTAAGCTAAATAAACATATCTTATCAATACCAACCAATATTAAGGTCACTACCCAAAAATTGGCCTTTCAAAACATATAAGATCCAATTTTAACAAGTGACCTTCAAAAGATTACATACTAACATTTAAAGTTGGTATTAAAAGAGAGTTCCATCTACTCTTCACACAATCTCCTCAACAGGATATCACTCTATGCCATGCTCCTATGGCTAATGCACATGCTAGTGTTTAGAATGCATATGCACGGATCCAATTTCCATTCCAACGGGTGATCGCAACCACCATAATCATTCATACATATTCATGGGTTTCCCGCCTCGCAAGGGGTACTCCCTCTAGCAGCCTCGCAAGGTGCTCTCTCGTGATCGCAACCACGTCCAACAATTCATAATGGTTTCCCACCTCGCAAGGGGTACTCCCGCCTCATGATCGCAACCATGGGCATTCAATCTCAATGGTCCCGTAGGGCCTTTCATTTCCAATACCAGGTGATCGCAACCACCGGTCCAATAATCACAGGAACTTGCAAGCCCTTTATATTCCAACATCAAGTGATCGCAACCACTTATCAACATCATCATGATATGTATGCCATGCCATGTATGCAATGCTCATGCATGCCTCAATCTCATATGGCTATCTCACCCTCTCATCAAGGGTACACTCATACTCAGTAACACCATTATTTTTGCACAGTCAACATATCCATATATATTCCAATCATAAAATTTCAAGAATCCATATAGTCACAGATTTCAAGCATTCATCAAGCCATATATGAAATCAATAATATTTCATCGCATATTATACCACTCATAGCCTCATTAAGGCTTCAATCCACAATTAATCATTTAAAGTACCAAGTTCAATTTCATACCACCAACATATGATATCACATTCATTCAAGTAAACATGCCACATTACATCATCATATACATTATCATCATACATGTTCTCACACATTTAGAAAATACACCCCCCTCTCCTACCTTAAGAGAAGTAAACTTCCGGGGTTGATGTTCCCGCTTCACAAGCGTTATCAAGTCCTACACCAATCGATTATAGGGCCACATCAATTACTCATTCAAAGACCATTTCAATATACATATACATATCTATGTACACATGATTCTTTTCATGTAGAAACTATTTATCAATTTATTTATTTGCCTAATTAGGCTTCGGGAATTCCTTCCCTTAACTCACCATTCATTATTATGAAAGTAACAACCTAATTAATTAGGCCACCCTATTTACCACACTTATGTTTAACTCATTCCAAGTGGGTTCTCATTTATGTTTTCCAACCACCATCTCTAATCATCCTTTAATGTCAATACCTCATCATTTATAACACTTCCCTCATCAATAAATGTTAACCCCATCTATATTTCACATTTCCCCCAAATTTCATAAGTTAGGGTTTCCACCAAACCCACCAACCTTCATAAATACTCATTAACTTCCATCTTCTCCCCACCATAATTGTAACTACCTCATCAATTATTCATAAAACTTACACTTATGTCAACCCATCTTAGGGTTCCCACTTTTGGAGCTTCCCTCAACAACCCACATGCATTTAATGTTTTCTTAACACCAAAGTTACAACTATATGTTCATATACATGGAAAAATGGTAATAATCTTACCTCAAGAGAAGAGAAGAGTGGGTTTGCAAGAGAGGAGAAGGGCCACACGAAAATAAGAGAAAGGAGGGAGGAGAGACTTCAAACTCCAAGCTTTCCTTAGGCCTCCTAAAGAAATGACAACGGAGAAGGGAGTTGTATCTTCCTTTAGCTTAGGGTTTTAGGGGAAGATGAAGAGAAAATAACGAGGAGGAAGAAGGAATGTGTTTTGCATAAGAGAAGAAGGGAGTGTCACGAGAATGAGAGTGAAAATGACAAGGTTTTGTTTTTATTTTTCCTCCTTTACTTAAACTCTTCCGTTTTTAAATAAACAGGCTCTTAGTTCGGGCTCAATACATATTCTAAAAATTATTCCGAATACATATTCGGATTCCCAATAACATTATCTACAGCCCTGACCAACGGCATCTCAATCGGAGATACTTGGTCTGACACCCGTATTTTATCCGGGTCAGCTTTCAGCTTATCCGGTCACAATAACTCACTAACAGTCTCTGAAAATCTTATTTAAATTATATCTAGCATTTTGGGATATTAATTAGCCCACATTTAATTATTCAATATTTATTTTCTTAATTTAACTTTCTATTTTTAAAAATTCGGGATGTTACAATCCACCCCACCTTCAAAGAAATTTCGTCCCTGAAATTTGACATACCGGATTCGAATGCGTGAGGATACCCCTCACAGATATCATCCTCGCATTCCCAGGTGAGTGTCTCGACGTTCCCATGCTTCCACGCCACTTTCACCATAAGTACCATTTTATTCCGCAACCTCTTCATGGAATACTCAACGATACGAACCGAAACGGGAGGGACGAACAAGTCATCCCGCACATCAACATCATCAATGGAGATCACGTGCAAAGGATCATGAATATACTTCCTTAACTGCGACACGTGGAACACATTATGTAGGTTTGCAAGCTGTGGAGGGAGCGCAATCCGATAAGTGATATCTCCAATCCGCTCCAAGATCTCATAGGGTCCGATGAATTTAGGGCTTAATTTCCAACTCTTCAAAGCTCTTCCAATACCCTTATCACGCGAGACTCGTAAGAACACATGATCGCCAACTTGAAATTCAAGAGGCTTCCTCCTCTTGTCATAATAGCTCTCCTGCCAGTCTTGAGCGATTTTCATCCTCTCTCGGATCATCTTAATCTGTTCAGTGGTCTCCTCAACAATCTCAGGCCCTAAGGCCAAGTTCTCACCAACTTCAAGCCAACATAAAGGGGTTCGACACCTCCTTCCATATAATGCCTCGTATGGTGCCATGCCGATATTAGAATGAAAACTGTTATTGTAGGTGAATTCGATCAGAGGCAAATATTTCTCCCATGAACCGCCGTGCTCCAAAACACAAGCACGTAATAAGTCCTCAAGACTCTGAATAGTCTTCTTAGATTGTCCATCAGTCTGAGGATGGTACGCCGAGCTTAGCTTTAATTTTGAACCCATAGCTTCATGTAGGCTTCCCCAGAATCGGGAAGTAAATCGGGGGTCACGATCGAAAACAATACTTGATGGCACACCATGTAACCTCACAATCTCTTGAATGTATAGCTGTGCTAAATCCTGCAAGGAACTCTTCATACTGATCAGCAGAAAATGTGCACTCTTTGTTAAACGATCCATAATCACCCAGATTCCATCACATCTGGACCTCGTCCTTGGCAATCCGGACACAAAGTCCATAACAATTGCATCCCACTTCCAAACGGGGATATCAAGCAGTCTCAAAGTGCCCGAAGGTCTCTAATGCTCTACCTTCGCCTTCTGACAAGTAAGGCACGAAGCTACAAAGTTGGCAATATCACGCTTCATTCTAGGCCACCAAGAATTCTTCTTTACATCTTGGTATATCTTGGTTGCACCAGGGTGAATGCTAAGAATGCTTTTGTATGCTTTCTCAAGCACCGTGCGTCTCAAATCTCCAGATGAAGGTACATATACGCGACCTTTTACTCGCCACAAACCATCAACACCTTCCACAAGGAATAAATTTTTCCCATCGCCTTGAGATCTTCTCATCTCTTGTAAATAATCATCATCCATTTATTTCTCCTTTACAAACTCCAAAAACTCATTGCGTATCTTCAAGGTAGTAAAGCATAGCTTCTTGGGAGATTGTACTGCGGTTCCAATATTCAAATTCCGAAATTCCTCAATCAATTCAAATTATTTGACCATCATAGCCGATATATGCAAGGACTTCCGACTAAGAGCATCGACAACAATATTGGCTTTTCCCAGATGATACCTTAGTTCAAATTCATAGTCCTTTAGGAATTCCATCCATCTCCTCTGACGCATATTTAATTCCTTCTAATCAAAGAGGTATTTTAGGCTTTTGTGGTCACTAAAGACCATGAACTTCGAACCATAGAGATAGTGACGCCAAATCTTCAAGGTAAACACAACCGCCGCCAACTCCAAGTCGTGAGTCGGGTAGTTAACTTCATGGGGTCTCAACTGGCGTGAAGCATAAGCTATAACACGTTCCTTCACTTAAACTCTTCCGTTTTAAAATAAACAGGCTCTTAGTTCAGACTCAATACATATTCTAAAAATTATTCCGAATACATATTCAGATTCCCAATAACATTATCTACAGCCCTGACCAACGGCATCTCAATCGGAGATACTTGGTCCGACACCCATATTTTATCCGAGTCAGCTTTCAGCTTATCTGGTCACAATAACTCACTAACAGTCTCCGAAAATCTTATTTAAATTATATCTAGCATTTTGGGATATTAATTAGCCCACATTTAATTATTCAATATTTATTTTCTTAATTTAACTTTCTATTTTTAAAAATTCAGGGTGTTACACATCCTCCATAGTCTACTTTTGAGCTTCGGCTTCATCTTCCCTCTAAGTCACCGAGGTGAACGCCTGATTGAGGTCTGCCAGGTTCTCTTCTTTCTTAGCCAAGGCTGTCTGAGCCTCCACTCTAAGGGCTTCATCCTCCTTCATCCGATCTAAGCATTACTTCACCTCCAGACCGGAATGGTAAGAGTGCCCTAAATAGTGTATGACCTTGACAACATCAATTAGGTTGAAGACGACCCCTTTTGCAGTGTTCTGAACCTTGGTTGTAGGAAGATCCTTCTTCAGCTAGAAGGGGATTAGGAATCTAGTTGGAGTCTCCCTAACAGCCTGAAGAAATTCTGAGATACTGGAATTACAACAAGGAGCATCGGTAATAGCAAGATGGATTTCGTCCAAGGCAATTGGGGTAGGTTCAGCCACGCCTTCCTCCTCCTGTGGGCCTCGGTTAACTCCGACCCTGGTCGTAGCTGGTTGAACCTTTTTCTTTTTTAGCTCCCTGTTGGAGGGGCCGGGGTTGTGACACTTTTTGCCTTTGTTTTGGGCTCTCTCTTCTTCTAGGGTCAGCGTTAAAGTACTAATTTTTTCTGCCGGTATGCTCACCACCTTCACCGTAGTACGCCTGAGAGTGACCCTATTTTCAGCATCAGCCGTCGCGACATTCTGGACTTCAGCTTGTTCCCTTACCTTTTGTAATAAGCTGATGCGAGCCATTTCCCCTGAAAAACAAAAGGTAAAATATTAGAACACTGGTCAAAAGACAAAGTAAAAAAAAAGTGAAGTAGCATACGAAGGTAACCATCCCGGTGTGACTTCTCCCCCAGCAAAGACTTGCAGGAAATTTTGGAGAAGATAGAGAAGGCTTTTAGAGCTTCCATCACCGTCTTTGATTCCATCGAGAGGGCGATCTTATTGACGGTGTAAGCGTTGCTGGTCAAGAGGAAGTGCTCATAAGTCCAGCCGGTGTAGAACCTCCTGGAGAAGTCAGAGTTTTCTTAGAACAACGGCTTCCCATTGTTAATCTTGATTTTGATGAAGGAAGGTTCAAAGCTCACTCCATCCATCTTGGTCGACTCCGTAAAGCTCTCAAAATTTACTATCTTCAAATTACACTAAAGATTGATGAAGCTGAGGCCCCCACCGGAGTTACCACGATGCATAACCACGTAGTAAGTGAATAAAAGCGCCACGGTAGGGACGAAGTAGAAACACTCCTCCAGTACTTCAAGAGCTTTTATTAGACCCAGCCATTGGGATGAAGCTGGCTTGGGGCGTAGTCTAAGAACCGGAGTACTGCCATTTCGAACTCTGTCAAAGGGAAACGAATCCTGATCTTGGATAACAGCATCTCATACATAAAATTGAAGCGTGACCTTAGTTGATGGCAGATACTCTCTGATGTCAGAGGGTAGACAGTGAAGTAATCTTTAAAGTCTTCACCGGAGTGGACGATCACATCCTCAATGGTGACACTGTCTGTATCTTCGGCATAGTGGGAGGCGAAAGAGAGTGGTTCTTCGTGTACCCAGAAGTAGGGGTCCTTGACTTTCTCTGCGAGCCAGTCGATCTGATGTGTGATGACGGGTCTCTACAGAATTAGTGGCAACCACGGGAGTGTTGGTGCCAGAATTTCCATCAAAAGTCATTGTATGGATGATGTGTTGAAAGAACGGTATGCAACTGTAAAAAGCCACATCGTCAGTCAAATATAAATGGACACTACTATCGAGCTTGCTAGCAAAGCCTAAGTCAAAACTAGATGATGTGGAGGAACAATAGGAAGTATTTAACTCTTGTATTTCCCACAATGACATCGAAGAAAGACACCGGGTCCCTGGATTCCTCGATCAATGTGAAGCACCAGAGGTAGCCCCATCAGAGTGGTGAAAACTCCGGTTTAAAATCCTCCTCCGCGGCTGACGCCGGGATTGAATCGATGGAGGCCCAGACAATACCTCGACGGAGGCCCAGACAATACCTCGACGGAGTCACTACTTTAGCCATCGTCCCCCATACCCTTTGTGAGAAACTTTAAAAGTAAAGAGAGGACGATATAGAGGTACCTGCTTAGAAGATGCGGCTATTCTTACGTGTGCGAGCCAGAGTGCATGAGGTAACACCAGAGGTTGTGAATATTGAAGCAGCAGCACTTTGGAGTAGAAAATAAGTGAGAATGGCTGGATGTCGCACCTGCTTTTATAGAGGGTGAAGGAAGGCGAAAAGTTTCCAACTATTGCATGCCAGAGGACGCTCCGGATTTCGGCCCATGCCTATAAAACCTGGCCCATTAGCCGCGATGGTTTCCATTTCAGCCAGAAACTGCAAAAAATGCCAAGCGACGCAACAAATCAAGAGGTGACACGTGTCCAAGGGAACAAAATAACTCCGGCTGAGAAAGCACATTGTCCACCAAATAACTTACACTGTTTGAAGCAAAGAGGTCACTTCGTCTGGTAAACATTGACATCGTCTTGAACGAATACATTGACTACAATCTAAAGAAGTCACACCAGACTAGACATTCCAAAAAATCCTTTGGTCTTCATACGACATCGTCAGAATAGAGGGCCATACCGTCTAAAGAAAGGTCACGACGTCCAACTCGAGTTAATGCCTTCAGCACAAAATGAAGTAAAGCTCAGATAATGGATCAGTCCGTTTCCCACTGAAAGTGTCACCACATCAGATACGACACCAGTGGAGGTAAAAATCTTGAATTTAACTTAACAAAAATTTTGTATTTCGATCTTTACAGTGCAGGAGTTCAGTAGTCTATTGAAGCAACTCCTAAGTCATTTCAACACACTAAGGGGCAAATGATCTGGCCCAGATAGGCATGGCAACAGGGTAGTTCAGGGACAGGTTTGACTCCTACCATCCCCATCCCTATTATCCTAGACCCTAACCGTGCCCGTCCCTGATCCCCGTCGGGTAAGATAAAATGACTCCTGTCCCCGTCCCCAATCAGGATCGAGGAAACCCATCCCTGTTTTTATAAAAAAAATTCCTTATCAAGTATTTTAAAAGTTGTTGTTGTATCTACAAAATTATTAAATATTTTACATACAATAATAAAAATAGTAATAAATCATCTTGGACACAATTATTAAACATTGTCTAATAAATCTTCTCTAGTAATATATATATATATATAGTAAGAGTATCAAGTAATTTAAGTATGACAGGGCGGGGACGAGGATAGGGGCAGGGCGGATACTAGTTTTACCATCCCCGTGCCCGCCCCTGACTTTTACCTACTGGATAAAAATCGTCCCCGTCCCTGAAACTGAAAAAAGGGGGGAAAACCCACTCAAATAGGGGCGGTGCGGTGTGGTTACACGCGGGGATGGATTTTTTTCCATGCCTAGGCCCGGATACCGCCCCTCAAACTCATGAATAAAGGCTAGCCCCTATTTACACCTCAACCGATGTGGGCACCCTAAAGGACACTACAAAGGTTGAGTTTAGTAACGTCGGCTAAACGGCAGCCCCACCTTGACCGGTGTTAGAGCCCCATCTTATAGACCCGATATTGCTCAGATGTTAGAATCTGAATTGACTTGAGCGTCGGAGTGTCTTTACAAGTACCACCCCTTTTCTCCCCCAACAAGTTAGGCCGGTGTGAGGAGCTTAATGAACCATTCCAAGACTATGGTCCGGCCCAGCGATCGACAGATCCAACAACTCCCACAAGATATTTTTTTTGGACCCCAGATCGAGTCCTTTCCTCTTGACCCCGGTTCGATGGACCATGGTTCTGGAACTGAACAGAACGCGGAAAAATATTTTTTACCCCTTTTTTGTCTGATCCCCGAGATGAATTATAGAAGCTACTAAGGGGATGCTACAATCCTGGCATCATAATTGAATTGGTAAAATTACTTTTGATTAAAAAAATAATTAATAATTGTGTCATGTTAGAAAAAAGTTTCACACTACACATTTTTAACTTATTATTTTTATAAGTTATAAAAGTTCTAAGTAGCAAAGAACTATACACATATAATGATAAACTGGATTTTTTGAAGTTGTTATTTGATTCATAATTTGTTATTTGATTCTTTGCTACTAAAAAATAAAAATGAAAATATAAAACTACAACGACAAGTGAAATGTCAAATAACAATCAAAAGTTAAACTTCTAATTTTTTTAATCAGCTAGGTTTTCTATCTTTTTAAAATATTTCAATTAGATTCTTTGTCCATTTTTCATTAACTCTGTTAACGAAGTTATGGTGTGGAAGATAGTCACCATACATAATTATATCCTCATTTGTTGATTGTGCAATATCATCACACATGTCAGGTGCTACTGACATGGATGTGACAACTCCACATGTCAAATGCTTATTGGTTGAGATGAGTGTGTACATGGAGTTGACACATCACAAACTTACGTTAGCATCTGACATGTAGAGTGATCATGTTTGACACATGGAAAGGGTCAATAACACGTCAAATCTCTATTAATGAAGTAAGTAAAAAACCAACCAATAAAACCTAATTAAAATATTTCAAAAAAATAAATGTAGATGTTATTTAAAATTTATGAGAGTAAAATAATTAATTTTAACATTATAATGTACATAAGTTGATTGCCCTATAATGAAAATAGGTCCCAGTGTGTAGTTTAATTACAGGTGTAATACTCCATAAAAAACTATTAATTCACAACTTGAAGCTGGATTGTGGGGATGAGAGAATATATTATTCTATGGTGACATTAAGGCTGCGTTTAGTTACAGAAAATTATTCTAGTTTTCTGAGAAAAGTTTTCCATTTGTTTTCTAAAATTTTTATTTCCAAGAATAACTAGAAAAATTTTGAAAACCCGTTTAGATAATGTGAGTTTTTCAATTTAGAAAACTAGAAAACTAAAAAAGTTGTTCAAGTGCATTCAGTTTTTTAATTCTTTTCACACATTTTTAATTCAAATGAATTGAGATACGTCTTATATATATATATATATATATATATATATTATTTATGACAATATTGTATAGTATATGTATCACATAAAAATTGTGACAAAAATTTAAAGTAATATTAAAATAAAAACAAATGAGTTTGTGTTTAAATATATTTTAAAATAGTTGCAAAGAATAATAAAAATGGTTACAACAGTCTTTATCTTGTACTTCTGTTACTTTACCTTGTAATTCAGTCATTGTCTTTTCTATTTTTTTACTTTTCTTAGAAAACATTTTAAAAGAGTTTTCTGATTTTCTTAAAAAATGGAAAATCAATTTTCTATTTTTCTATAAAAAAATTTAAATAAGTTGTAAATATACAGCTTTTTTATTTTTTTATTTTTTCTAAAAATAGTTTTCTAGTTTTCCTAGAAAACTTAGGAACTATACGCAACATAAGGGTTTTCATTTCATCCTACTATTCTATTAAAATAAACTTAAGTTTCTTGTGTATCCATCTTTTAGATATGTATACGCAAATATTGTAAACTCTAAATCTAAGTTTGCAAAATACTGCTCTAGAAATTAGAATTAAAGGAAAAAACATTATAATTTATAGAATATACATAAATTTCAAAATACCGTGATATTTATAATTACTTGCTAAAAGTTGTTTAGAATGATAATATTTTTTTTTGAGAAATTCAGCTGTAATTATTTATAATTTTGTTGATCTTTTATTAAAACTAATGGATCTAAAATCCTATTTATTTGAACAAGGAACAGTACAATTGAGCATATGAATAGTGGGATTAATCTAATGAATCAATTATCCTAGATTTGTTTTTTAAAATGTCTTAGATTTAAGCTTCGATACGTGGTTGTATTATACTCAAATAAAAGGCTTATATATTATAAAATAATGATTTTAGGGGATTTGCTCTTTCAAAATATATATAAGATTTATATGAGAGGATAAATGGTCTTTTTTAAAAAAAGATTGAATAATACCGATCTTATAAACCAAGAGAAAAAGAAGAAAAGAGAAAGAGAAGAAATCAGAGAAAGAGATAGAGAGAGGAGAAGAAATCTAAAATAATAATGTTTTATTATTATATTTGTTCACTGATTATACAAAGAGAAGATATACATTTATATAAAATTGATTAAGGGGTAATTACCTATGGTAACAGTCGTAAAAAACACAATTGTAACAGAATGACTTGTAGAACAAGTAGTAGGTCACCTGCTAGGTATCTTTAATATGTCTAATATTCCCTTATGTAGTTCCAAGATCCTGATTGAAGAGTAGAGTAAAGTTTTTGAGTCATAGATATATTGGTAGTCACTATTTGGAATTTTTGGGGGAACTGTGAGTGATTCTTTCAGTTGAAGAAATCCTTACTTTGACAATGGTTTAGTCAATAGATCAGCAAGTTGATCTTGTGAGGGAATGTGCTATACTGAAAGTGATTTGTCTAGAAATTTTTCTCTTACAAAGAAAAGGTCTAGCTCCATATGTTTTGTTCTGGCATGAAGAATGAGGTTGTGATTAATTGCAACTGCACTTTCATTGTCACAATAGATGGTTGGTGTAGTGCAGGGAACATGGAGTTCTTGAAGAAGGGATTGGATCCATAATACTTTTAGTGCAAAGAGGGCCAAACTTCTGTCTTATGACTTTGCACTAGATCTAGCAACCAGTTATTGCACTTTAGACCACCAAGAGACTAAATTAAAACCTAGAAAATTATATATCCTGAAATGGATCTCCTGTCATCTGTATCAGAGGGCCAATCAACATTACAAAATGTTGTTATTGTGAGAGAGGAGAGAGACGAAAGGTTTCAGCAACAGGCCATGATGTTAAGTCCCTTTTAGATACCAGAGTATCCCTTTAACAGCTTGCTAGTGAGTGAAAAAGGATTTGTGAGAAACTAGCAAGCTTTGTTCACATTGAAACCTAGTTCAGATCTGGTTATTGAGACATATTGAAGAGCTCCAACTATGGGCCTGTATAAAGAAGGGTCAAGGCACAGTTCTTCTTCTATTTTGTTCAGTCTACAGAAAGACTGCATGGGTGTGCTGATGGCTTTGGCCTCAACCATGTTAGACCTTGCCAAGAGATCCTTGATGTATTTGGATTGAGAAAGGTGAATGGAGCCATTTTGTAACTTGGAGACTTCTATACTTAGGAAATAAGAGAAAGGTCCAAGATCTTTTAAAGCAAAGATGGTATTTAAATAAGTGATTAGAGAGAAGATGAGGGAATATGATGATCCGGTGATGATGATGTCATCTATATAGACTAGTACATAAAGGGTTCTTTTAGTTTCTTATAATGTGAATAAGGAGGAATCACATTTCTTTTTTGAATCCTGAAACCCAACAGAGTTAAGGAAAACCTATCAAATCAGGCTCTAAAATCCTGTTTAAGGCCATAAAGAGCTTTGTATAACTTACAAACAAGGGTGGGATCTTTGGCGAAACCCGGGGGCTGTTCCATGTATACTTCCTTATTGAGGATCCCATCAAGAAAGGCATTATTTACATCTATTTGGTGTATGGACTAGAATTGAGTCAAAGCAATGGTAAGAATCACTCAAATTGTGACATGTTTTACAACGTGAGAAAATGTTTCATCATAGTTGTAACCTTTTTGTTAATTAAAACCCTTTTGCTACTAGTCTAGCCTTATACTTGTGAATGGAACCATCTGAATTTTCTTTGAACCTAAATACCCATTTATAGCCTATGATAAATCTGTGAGGAGGTAAAGGCATAAGTGACCAAGTCTGGTTGGCTAATAAGGCATAGTATTCTTCTTTCATTATTGTAGTCCACTCAAGTGATTTGAGTGCTTGAGAAGCTAAAGCTGGTAAAGGCATAGATGCAACAGTAGTATGAAGAAGAGTGGGATGTAATATGGTTTTTACAATACCAGATTTGGATCTAGTTTGCATAGGGTGAGTTGATCTGACTTGATCCTGTGAAAAATGTAAATTGTGATCAGAATCTCTAGAAGAGGAGTTTGTTGAGCTTAGGTCAGAGGTAGTGTGGCTGCAGACACATTAATTGGTTCAGGAAAAGGAACAGGAGCAGCTGAAGAAGAGAATGAATAAGTAGGTGAAGAAGTGGAATGTGCAGGTGAAGAAGGAAATATATTCAGTGGTTCTGTATAAAAAATTAGAATAACTTCAAGTATGATAGAAACAAGAGAAGAATTGGACTCAAAATTGGAAGTAAGCATTTGAAAGGGAAAGCGATGCTTATTAAAGAAACCATCCTTAGAGATATAAATTTTACCATCCTGAGAAAGACATTTATAGCCTTTATGATGTGAATATCT
Organism: Clitoria ternatea; assembly: GCA_037962975.1. Taxonomy (NCBI): domain Eukaryota; kingdom Viridiplantae; phylum Streptophyta; class Magnoliopsida; order Fabales; family Fabaceae; genus Clitoria; species Clitoria ternatea. The sequence continues at coordinate 217,725,133 of CM075671.1, read as the reverse complement.
TAAAAGGGTACATTCTGTTGAGCGATAGTTTAGTTTATGCTTGATGTATGGTGGAGAAAAGGAAATAATGCACAACTAAAGGTTTTTAGAATAGTGTAATTAGGAGCTATTTTGTATAATTAGATATAAGGAATAAGATTTTCATTTGAAAGAGATGGTAATCGATTAATAAGATAGGTAGCTATGTGAAACACATGAACCCAAAATTTAAGTGAGAGTAAAGCTTGGGATGGAAAGTAAGACCCATTTCTACAATGTGTCCATGTTTCCTCTCTATGACTCTATTTTGACGATGTGTATAAGGACATATAAGTCTGTGTTGGATTCCTAAGGTTGTGAGAAAAGATATGAAAGGCCTAAATTCTCTTCCCAATCAAATTGTACTACTTTAATTTTACAGCAAAGTTGTAGTTCAACCATGACTAAAATCTTTGAAAACAGAAAAATCTTCAGATTTTCTCTTTAGAAAATAAATCCAGGTAAACTGACTATATGGATCAAAAAATGACAAATAATAAGAAAAACCACCAATCGATTTTGTATGTACAGGTCCCCAAATATCATAGAAAATTAATTCAAGAGGTGTAATGTAAACAGATAAGGAAGAAGATGAAGGAAGCATGTGAGCTTTTCCCAAACAACGTGAAGAACAAAAGAAGTCAATACTTTTATTTAACTTTGGAATGAAACAAAGTTTTCCAAGTGTGCTGATAACATTTGTATTAGGGTGTCCTAATCTGTTATGCCATAGAGTATAATCTGTGAAGGTGTGTGGTACAGTTTGTGTAGTTATGAGAGTGTGTGATTGAACTTATGGTACAACTGAATTAGCAAAATTTGAAGAAGCAACAATATTTTAAGAATTTGTTGATGCAATACTGCGAGACATTGTTGGTGTTGGGAAATTATGTGAATCACAAACACTAACTTAGGAGTGGGCTGAAGTCAAGGCTAGAAACACATATAGTCCTTCATTATTAACAAATCCTTCAAGCAAAACCTGGTAGGAATCCTAGGATTTCACAAGACAGTGATTAAGATGGAATTCAAAACATACTTTGTTGTCTCTAGCAAATTGTTCACACTAAGTAGGTTCTTAGTAATAGATGATACTAAGAGCACGCCCTTGAGAGTGAGAAGGTGAGGTATGTGTAGTGAAACTAAAAAACATGAAGAACCAATAAGAGATATAGGTAAACCTTGTCCATTCCCAAGAGTTACTATACAAAAACCAGAGGCAGGAAATGGTGTAGTAATTTGATGCGGATCAAACATCAGGTGTTCATAGTGGGCTTGGAGGGAGGCAAGGTGTTGCCATGAAGTTTGCTAATGGTAATATGGTTAAAAGTTGGATGAATAAGAGGACATGGAGAAAGGTTAGGATGTTGGGCTTGGAGATACGGAGGTGATGGAACAGATACGTGAGAAGGACTCGAGGTGTTCATATAGGGTTGAACATTGGAAGAAGTCATGTAGGATGGAAATTAAGAAGAATAAAGATTACCTAGAGACTGAGCAACATAGCTTGGATTAAGGCTGAAGAATTGAGTATTGAATCAGTGGTAGCATGTCTGGGCGTTATGGCTAGTCTTGAAACAAATTTGGCAGTGAAGAAAACTATTGCATCCTCGGGTTCCACGGCCTTTGTCGAACCGACCACCACCGCGAGGGGGAAATCCCCCATGAAAACTCTGAAACGGAGGCGTTAGGTTCAGATCAGGGAGAAACAAAGGTTGAGACGCAGAGTTAGTCCCAATTGTTAAAGCCTGAGAAGGCTAAGAAACTACATGGACTTACGGTGTGGCTCCCTAAATCCTCTATTCGATATTTTAGTTATCTACTTCTAATTAATAAAAAGTAGGGGAAATTTTTCATGTTTATTCCATCACTTAATTAAGGCACACCATAATTCAAGACTTATAATAACTACCCTAGATCTAGTTAAAAACCAACCCATATGTGAAGATATGAGAAGGTGAAAGTTAGGCAAGTACCTAATTAACTTTATTAGTCATACACCAATTCCTCAAATTCTCCTATTGGTCAATAATCCTTCAAATTCAAGGTACCTACCCATAGCCTACATATTCAAGTCTAAAAATCCATGATCATGAACATCTACATCAAAGCTTTTCCAAGAACCTAATTAGGTGACAATACCATACATACATACATACATACTAATAAAACATCAATCTTTGCTTCTTATCAACTAGGCCTCTTAATATACTCATAACTAGGAGGAATACATCATATTATCTCATCATACATGCCTTGCACCGATTATGTGATAAAAATTCAGCATTTACACTAACATAAACAAAGCTTCATAAATCCACTCCCTAACTACTTCTATGCAACATGCATAATTTTTGGGACATAATATAAACTCTCATGCATAATTCCTCATTCATAAAGATTCATGATCATCAACCTCCAATATACCAATAAGTTCATAGCTCAATCTCTAAATCCAAATGTACCAACAATTAAGCTAGCAAACTCATTCGGAGTTCCAAAAACTTAGGCATATACATCAATAGTAAAGCTATACAAAATAATGCCTATATAACTCAAATTCTATAAATAATTTAAATCAACATGTTCAAAAAGGAGTATTGATAAGTTTTTATTATGCATTAATTTCATGCTTCAAGTTAACCCATTTTGAAAAGAATTCAACTGAATTTGTACATATTTGAGCATGAAATCTTGTATGAAAATACTTTGTGGTAAAAGACTAACTTTTCAAACTCTTAAGAAAAATTAATTCTAAATTCTTAACAAGTACATGAATTCAAGAAAGCCAAGTTGAGCAAGGAAAACTTAAAAGAGAATTAAGTCCTAGTCATAAGAAGCTACAACATGAAGAAATAAGCATCAGGCCCTCTTCACGCTTAAGCGTAAGTAAGGGACGCTTGAGCGGGAGACAACATTGCAAGGGCGCTTGAGCATAAGTCCATGTACGCTTGAGCATGATACAAAGTGAACAGAACCACACTTGAAGACGCTTGGGCAAAGGGAAAGGAGCATCAGACCCCCCCCCACGCTTGAGCGAGAGAAGGAGACGCTTAAGCATGAGCTCGAGCTCGCTTGAGCGTGGCTTGAGCATGACTTGAATATGGCTTGACAGGAAGAACGCGCTTGAGCATGGATAAGCTTGGCTTGAGCGTGAGGCAAATAGAGAACATCAGGGCCTTCCACGCTTGAGCGTGACCACTAAGCTCAAGCGTGACTCATGCAGTATGTAATTTTTAATTTAATATGACCCAATGGTGCGATGAAAGCTCAACCACTTAGGTGTGTTTCTATATGTCTCTGAAGATTCCTACATAGGCACTACGCAAGTTAGATTACGCTTAAGCATGAGAAGGGAAAGCTCAAGCGTAATCCCTCTATAAATAAAGCAGAGAACAGAGGAATGAGATCATCTCCTGTATCCCATCATCTTTAGCCTTTAATCATTCTTTTCACTTCAAATTTCTTTCTGTATTCATTTCCAATTTTCTTGAGTGAAAATGCAAGGCATGAGTAGCTAAATTCCTTTATTGGGATTGGTTGTAATCCATTCAAACATCAAGTAATGCTGCTGTAAGTTTTTATGTATGTTAATGAGATTTGATAGCTTTTGTGTTTCATTCTGCACTTAATGCCTGAAGGTACTTGATCACTATTTTCTTGTTTTAAGTTTTCTTAAGTATACTGGGAAGTAACTTTTGAGAGCAGATCTGAATGAAATACTCATTGTGAGTAGATGACCAGGGATAGTATCTAACGCAATGAACGTCTAAACAATCGATCGATAATGCTGGAATGATTTCAAGATGACTGAGGGATCAACAGGTTGAAATCATTCTTATGAATTTTGTAGTCAAGGGATCGATGCAAATGACTTTGATTATGACGTAAAAATTATCATTTCAAGTTACATACATACAAGTTTACTCAGCTTATGGAAGGTGAGAAGTGATGAAACCAATCCCAGTTTTCTAAATCTGATTTTTACCAAAACTCTTTACTGTTATTCTTTTCATTTACTATTTGCTGTAACCATTTTCAACCAATCTCTTTTACAATAAACCAAAACAAACTTTCTGTCAAAATCAATTCAATAACTATAGATCTTCAAACCAATACCTCCTCAATGGAACGACATCTATACTATACTACAATTATTGTGTTTAAACTTGGCACAAATCTTCCATTGAACTCATATTATACAAACTTGATTCTTTATTTGAACACTTCACCTCTTTATATATTAAGAATCAGGACCAAGTTGTATGCTTACTACTAAAACTCTTACCAAGTTTTGGCACTGCAACCGGGGAGGTGATTCAAGTTTGAAAATCTAAGCATTAATTGATGAGACTTTGTGAATAATTTCTGTTCATTTTTCATTTTTTTGGTAAGCTTGCTTGAGTAAGTACTTGATTTATGCTCTTGAGAGGACAGGGATCAAAAGACCAACTTGTATTTGACCCAGAAATAAACAGTCTACTCAAGAAAATCAAGAAAGTAAAGAAAAAGCAAAGTTTTTGCACAGGCGAAACTTCTTCTTCTACACTTGCTAACAAAATGGCAGATGTTAACAACAATAACCAAAATCCACCAAGGAGAACACTTGGAGACTATACTTTACAGCAAGGGCCAAGACATTTCTCAAGCATTGCAATTCCAAACACTATCAGAGCACTAGAAATGAAACCTGCATTTCTTAGTTTGATTAGTTCACACCAATTTACTGGAATGTCAAGTGAAGGTCCATACACCCACTTGGCAACTTTCTATGAACTGGTTGGAACAATGGGATTTAACCAAGAGGTTATTGATGCTGTATATTTAAGATTATTTCCTTTCTCTTTAGCAGGTAAAGCAAAGGAATGGTTACAATCTCACCTAAACCAAAGTTTAAATAGTTGGAACATAGTTGAAGAAAAGTTCCTACAAAGGTTCTTTCCTCCATCTAGATTCATCAAGGCCAAGTCAGATATTACAACATTTAGACATGGGAACATTTTAAATCACTGCTCAGGAAATGCCCAAACCATGGACTTGAAGATATAACATAACTTAATATCTTCTATAGTGGACTAAGGGCGGACACTAAAATGATACTAGATGCAGCAGCAGGAGGTACAATGTTGACAGTGGATACTGACCAAGCTACAAGGATAATAGAAGCTTTATCTTCAACAGATTATCAAGCTCAACATGACCGTCAGCAAAGTTAAAGGAAAGGAGTCCTTGACTTAAACACCACAGATGTTATTCTAGCTCAGAATAAAATTTTGACTCAACAATTGGAAGCATTGACTCAAAAGCTAGCAAATCTTCCACAACAATTACATGCAGTGCAATCATCACAGCCAGTACATGAACAAATACCTGCAACATGTAATTTCTATGGAGGAGATCATCCAAATGAAAATTGTGGCTCACAAGAAGAAACTGTATATTTCATGAACAACCAAGGAAGGTCTGGCAATTTCAACTCAAATTTTTCTAACCAACCATTTCAAGGATGGAGAAGTAACCAAAATCAAGCCCAAGGATAGAAGCAAGAGCCCAGCTCTTCAAATAAACCATATCAAAATAATGGTCCTTCCTTGATGGAGAGAACTTCTAGATTAGAGGACACCTTGGAAAAATTTATGCAGGCTTCTCTCGCAAGTCAAAAGAACACTGAGGCATCAATCAGGAACTTGGAAACACAGGTGGGACAGCTAGCCTAACAAGTTGTTGAAAACCAAAAGCCTTAGTATGGATCAAACACTGAAACAAACCCAATAGAGCAATGCAAGGCTGTGACCACACTGAATGAGGAAACAACTGAGCTAGAAGGTGGACATAGTGCTATCATCCACAAGGCAATACCTCATAACACTAAAGATTTAGGGAGTTTTTCTATTCCTGTCACTATTGGAAATCTTTTAAAAAGAAAAGCTTTATTAGATCTTGGTGCTAGTGTAAATTTGATGCCATTATCCATACTTAAAAAGATAGGGGATTTTACAGTAAGGCCAACAAAAATGACTTTAAAACTGGCAGATCAATCAATAAAAAACCCCTATGGTATTGCTAAAAATGTTTTGTTAAAAATAGATAAATTTGAATTCCAGATGGATTTTGTTATCATAGATATGGAGGAAGATTCTGAAGTTCCTTTAATACTGGGGAGACCTTTTATGAAAGCAGCCAAAGTCATCATAGATATGGATGACAGAAAACTAAAATTACGAATGTAAGAAGAAGAAGTTAATTTTGCTATGGTTGAAACAAATAAATATTCAAAAGATGAGCAAAGCTGCTTCAAGACATATATGGTAGACAAAGTCACCCAACAGGAATCCAAGAAAGATCAAAGTTCAAACACACTTGAAAGGATTTCAAATCTAAATGAAAGAAGGTCAAGGCCATACTGGGGAAAGAAGGTGGAAAAACTCAACACTCTCATTCACCAGCTCCATGATCCATATTGAAAAACCTATCAGGCGTCAAGCTAAAGACGATAAACAAGCGCTTTTTGGGAGGCAACCTAATCTTATATATTTTCCTTTAAATTTTGTTGATTTCAATTTAATAAACTTTGTATGTAGTGTTTAAAGTTTTCTTACCCTTATTTTTAGGTCAACTCATCACATTCATCAACGAGTTTCATATGTCAAAGGCAAACTACAAAGGGAAGGACAAAATTCAATGTCAAGTTACCACGCTCAAGTGAATCTGGACACGCTCAAGCTAAGAAATGCACTTTTGATTCTGTCTTAAATTCGCTCAAGCGAATGGTTTCAGGCTTGAGCGAGGAAAAAAAAGTATTAGGATTACTCACGCTCAAGCGTGAGTATCCACGCTCAAGCATGGCCAAGTAAGTGACATTCTATTTGATTCACGTTCAAGCGCAGAAGTCACGCTTAAGCTTGACAACAAAAAAATAAAGTCTATCAAATCAAGATTTTCAAATTTTCCCTGATCACGCCTAAGCGTGACTTTTCTTGCTCAAGCGAGAATAAATTAAGCATAGGGGAGGATCAAGCTCAAGTGTGATTAGCCTCGCTTAAGCAAGGAAGAATAACAAGAACACCAAGGGGTGCACTCAAGTGCAGGTTCAAGCGCAATCTTCAAACAGGCATTCTGTTTTCTTCACGCTCAAGCGTGACACATCCAAGGTTTAGCACAAAGTGTAAATTTTCAAAAACCCGACCGTGCTCAAGCGTGATTTTCCCATGCTCAAGCATGAATTGATCTTTCATAAGCCTACGCTCAAGCGAACCTGAACTTAGCCACGCTTACGCTCAAGTGAACCCTGTGCTTAAGCAAACCTGATCTTTCACAAACCTATACTTAAGCGTGATATATCCACGCTCGAGCGTGAGATTTTGAAACTGCTCCTGATGCTATCAAATTCAGCATTTACAGCTTTCAACTCTTGTAACTGCCCATTATTACCCTTGTCTCTCAAATTCTATAACTTCACATTAACACCTCTGTTTCTCAAGTTTTGTAACTGCTCATTCCCATTCTCTCTCACAGTAAAACCTCTTAAGATTGGGTAAGAAGTAAAAAATCATCATCTGTATATTACAACTTACTGCTTTGCATTAGTTTTCCACTTCACAGCCAAGATGGCAAGAGTCAAATAAACCGCCCCTTCTTCTCCACCAAAGACCACTGCAGGATCATCAAGAAGACACAAAGGGAAGAGGCCCCGCATTGAAGAGAAAACTTCTGGGACAAAATTTAGGGATAAAGCCAGAAGTAAGAGATATGAGGATATTTAGAATTGGACATTCATCCCAAAAAGAAAAGTGGATCTGGCCCTTGGCGAATATGACTCTTTTCTGCAGGTAATTAGAAGAAGGAATTGGCTTAAAATCTACTATCCAAGGGACAAATATGATCCCGACATTGTCCAAGAGTTTTATGCCAATGCTTGGCCCAAGAAAGGTACAGGAGATAGAAGGACCTATGTAAGAGGACATATGTTTTCATATGGTAGAGATACTATCAACACTTACGTAGGTAATCTCATGGAATTGGGGGAAGGAGATGTTGGTGTATGCACTATGAGCTTTTATGCTTTTTCATTTGTATCATTTTTCTGCTTATCAATAAAATAAATATTTCAGTTTAAAATTGTTTTAAAACATATTTATCCTTGGAGTAATAGGTCATATAAAAGTTATTCCTAAAATGTCCCTAGTCAAGTATTTACATAGGGACATGTAAATACATTGAGACTAGTGTGTGAGTGTATTGATGACCTGATCTCACAGATCATAGATATAGATGATATCAAGTCTTCACACGGGTACACATTAAGAGTAATGATGTACTGGACAGACCCACCATGAGAACGTTGCATGGATCGTTACATGATTGTCATAAATGATTCTCAATGTGATAATGGTATATGTAGTCCTTTGACCTGAAGTCACTACGATTCCTACATGAGGAGTTTATTGTTTTAATACAATTAAAAGTCTTCTGTAACAAGAGGACTATAAAGGTTGTGATTAGGCAATGAACAAATTATGCAGAGGGATGTGAGTGATGTAGATGGGATTTGTCTCTCCTATGTGACAGGAGTGATATCTATAGGCCACTTGATGGAGTAAGACTAAGAAAACGCATGGCCATGCTATAAAGAATAAATATTAGATATTTATTCGGATCCAGTCTACTCTGGTATCAAGTAAAATAAATTGGGCCGTACAAGGATGACGCGACCATGCCTTGGGCCCAATTAGGATATCGTGACAAAAGGAACAAACATAATTAAATAATTATCACTTATAGGTTATGTTAATAATATTTGGACATAATGATGCATTGCTAGATGCCGCTCTTATTTTATATTAATAATAAAATAATTTATTATTAATATGACCGGGTATTTTACCTGTAGGGTCACACACATAGAGTAAGCCCATCAGAAAATGTTGTCTTATTTTAGTTGGACTAAAATAAAGCTATTGGGCCTAACTCATTTGGAATGAGTAAGGAGCCCACTTTTTAGAGAGAACAAATTAGGTCAAACCTAAGCCTATAAATAGAGCATAAGATGCTCATAGGCCGTTCACTCAAGTGAGACACAAATTCGCAAAAGTTGCAAGAGCTACACGCCGTCAAACTAGAAGTTGGCAAGTGTTGCGATTCTGGTGGGAGTGCTCATGTGGACTCCTAAAGGACGAGGCTGCGACTGCTTCGGTGTTCTTCAAGAGGTAATCCAAAATGAATTTTTGTGTTTGTTTTGTGCTTTGAAACACGGAACTTTGCAAATCCTATGGAATCCCTTTTTTTTCGCTGCTCATGTTTAGGGATTTCCTAACAGGCGAGACCTGTCAATATGCAGAGATGAGACTACAGAATCAAGAAATCCCTACCCAAGATGTGGAGGCAGCCATATGCATCCCAGGTCACCACTTCCAAACTGGCCAAGGGGAACAACCAATGCGTATCCTGAGAAAGGATATGACTACCCACTCTCAAGTTTGGACTTCCTTATTGCTTACCAATGTGACCCCAAATGCCCACGTTTCTGATTTAATCTATGCCAGATGTTATCTGTTGTATTGTATTTTGCAGGAAGACATTACCATTGATTTGGCATAGATTATCTCAGACAAAATCCATAAATTTGCCATAGCAGATCAAAAATACTCTCAGGCAGGCCAAAAGATTAAGGGAAGTTTAAGATTTCCTGTTTTTATCACTGACTTCTGTGAAGTGCAAGGAATTATAGTCCAAGATCTGAAGCCTATCAGGCCACCTATTGATAGGCACTTTATAGAACGATACTACACCAGCAACATCAGACCCGTCCAAGAGCCTCAAGAAGCACAACAGCAAGCACCACCACCAGGAACAGAACCTGCCCCTCCCCCTCTCAGCAGCGAAACAAAGATGATCCTTGAAGGAATTTATCAGCTTATAATTCAGAACAACCATCTTTTGGCACAACAAAATGCCAACCATAGAGGTCTAATACACCTACATCATGGCTTATACCATAGCATTCCTACAGGCCAACATAACCCCTAGATGGACCCTGCATAGTTTGGAGCATACATTGCATGGCTTGGGGACAGTCCTACTTTACCCAGGGGAGGTGAGACAGCAGGGCCATCATCATCACACCCACCTCCATCAAGGGAACCTGAGCAGGATGATTCAGAATCAGATGAGGAGGAAGAAGATGATAGTGATGAGTTTTATTGCTTTATCAATTTTTATTGCTTTTTCTAAATTTTCCAACTGTTATTGCTTTCTAACATTTTATAGTTTTTACTTTGAGTTTTAATAGTTTGACATTACTGCAGTATCTGCTTTAGTAATTTTGAAAATTTTCAATAATTATGTGTTATGGTTGAATGGATGCAACATGTTAAAAAGTTGAAACAATTTTTGAAAAACCCAACCAAGAATAAATTTTTGATCAAAGAAAAGATTCTGAGCAACAATTCTTTTCAGACAGTAACATTGATTTTTAAAAGGCAAAATAGATGATTTAAGAACCATGAATAGATGATTTAAGAACCATGAAAATGAAATAAATGAACTGTTAAAATTGTTTACATGCTTAAACCTTTTTCTGTTAGAATATGGAAGTATGTCTTATAACCCGGTAAGAAGTGAGAGATTTAAACACTGAGAGTCTCATTAGAATTTGTTAAGTTTGTAGTGTTTGATTTTTTGATTAACCTTTGTCGTAAGAAATAAAGCAAGGAAATGATCAAAGCAATTTTGAAAACACAATTAACCAAGAGTCAAAAAGCTACCCTTAAAAAATATATCCTATTCTTTGTTAGCCGATTTTGAGCCAAAAATTCTATTCTATAAAAACACCCTAACCTAAGCATGAGAAATAAATTTCTACCTTATCAGCATGCTTATTTTGAAAAGATCATAAAATACTTTTTCAAAGGGTGATGAAAGAAATGGAAGCTTAAAAAGGCAATGCTAAAGAAAAACAGTAAGTTCTCCATCCAATAACTTAAACAACAAGGAAAACTAGAAAAAAGAAAAATAAAGAATTCTATAGCTCAAAAAGGGAAGAAGCCTCATCAACTTTGAAAATCTCATAACTTATGCTCTTCTTTGTGCATGCATTTTGAATCCAATAAAAAACCAAGAATTCTTTTTGAGCCCAGCCTCATTACAACCCTAAAAGACCTTTTTTATCCTTGTTGTTCTTCTAATTTTGGTTTGATTGGAAATAACTGGCAATTTTAACTAGGCAGTTCTCATGATGGTGTTGGGAAAAAACCAGTACAGATTAACTGATAATTTACCGGCGCAGCGGAATGGTGGACCGATAAAATAGGTGGTTACAAAATAAATTAAATACAAGCAAAGCAAATAAATAATTAAAATGGCACCAGCAATTTAACATGGTTCACCCTTTTGATTTGGGCTACGTCCACGAGACAAACTCTGAAATTTCTTCCACTAATAAAATTAGTAGGCGTACAAGAGGGACTTCTCTAATAAAATATTACAGGCACAAACCCGAGATTGACCCAAAATAGTGGCACTCAAGTGTTTCCCAAACACCCCAATTAACCTCACTATTTTGTCACTCACTAATTATTTTCCCTTACTCTAAATCATCAAAGCAATTAATTAATTGCTTTGGCCTCACAAAAAACTCTCACGCTGGAGTTTTATAGGCAATTGTTCTCAATTGCTTCTGACCCTCGATGCAATGCTCCAAGGCCAATTTATAGGCCATGAGAATGAAATTTAGCCACACAAATTATATGGCTTTACTGCATCTATATTGTTTGCTTGATGACCACAAATTCTTCCATCATATGCTGCAATTAATTATGGCCATCATGGAGGAGGGACCACAACAATCTCCCCCTCCCGATTACATGGATGGCTCTACCAGTCCCGCTGCTTGTCGACAGTACTCCAGCTTCTCCTTTGGAAGAGTCTTAGTCATCATGTCTGATCCATTTTCATCTGTATGGATCTTCTCAACTTATAGCAACTTTTTCTCCAATACATCCTTAATCCAGTGATATCTCACATCAATGTGTTTAGATCTGGAATGAAAGGAGGAATTCTTCCCAAGGTGAATTGCACTCTGACTGTCACAAAATAGTTCATACTTTTCCTGGTGCATGCCAAGTTCTCCCAAGAACTTCTTTATCCATATCAGCTCTTTGCAAGCTTCAGTGGCCGCAATAAATTCTGCTTCAGTTGTTGAGAGAGCAACATACTTCTGTAGTCTTGATTGCCATGACACAACTCCCCCTGCAAAAGTAATCAGATATCCTGATGTAGACTTTCTTGAGTCAACATCGCCAACCATATCAGCATCTGTGTAACCTACTAGCATAGGTTTTCCATCTCCAAAACACAAACACATTTTGGAGGATCCACAAAGATACCTAAAAATCCACTTTACTGTAGCCCAGTGTTCCTTTCCAGGATTTGAAAGGAAATGACTCACTACTCCCACAGAGTGAGTGATATCTGGCCGTGTACATACCATGGCATACATCAAACTCCCAACTGCTGAAGCATATGGAATTCTATCCTTCTCATCTTCTGAGGAAGGGCACTGCTTGGTACTTAGTCTAAAGTGATTAGCAAGAGGACAACTAACCGCCTTAGCCTTGTCCATATTGAATCATTGAAGTACCTTCTCGATATACTTCTCCTGTGACAACCATAATTTCTTAGCATTCCTGTCTCTGGTTATTTTCATGCCAAGAATTTGTCTTGCTGGCCCTAAGTCTTTCATAGCAAAAGACTTGCTCAATTGCTTCTTTAACTTGTTGATTCTGGAAATATTCTGGCCAACAATCAATATGTCATCTATATAGAGCTGAAGAATAATAAAATCATCATCAGAGAATTTTTATACAAACAAACAATGGTCTGAAGTGGTCTTCTTGTAGCCTTGTTCCCCCATCATAGACTCAAACTTCTTGTACCACTGTCTTGGTGCCTGCTTTAAGCCATACAAGCTTTTATTAAGCTTACAGATATAGTCCTCTTTCCCTTTTACTTTAAAACCCTTTGGCTGCTCCATGTATATCTCTTCCTCCAGGTCACCATGAAGGAAGGCCGTCTTCACATCCATCTGTTCAATTTCCAAGTTGAGACTTGTTGCTAACCTTAGCACTGTTCTGATGGATGTCATCTTCACCACCGGTGAGAAAATTTCATCAAAGTCAATCCCCTTTCTCTGACTGAATCCTTTGACAACCAATCTAGCTTTGAATCATGGATGGGGACTGTGTTCTTCATGCTTGATCCTGAACATCCACTTGTTCTTCAAAGCCTTCTTGCCTTTTGGCAGCTTCACTAGCTCAAATGTCTTATTCTTATGCAAGGAATTCATCTTATCTTGCATGGCTTCAATCCACCTTTTATAGTGTTCATCATTCATAGCTTCTTGGAAGCTTTTTGGTTCTCCCCCGTTAGTCAGTAACATATACTGTTCTTCAGGATATCTTATAGAGCGTTGTCTGACTCTATCAGATCTCCTTAGATTTGGAGAACCCGTGGGAGCTAGTGGTTGATCATGAACACTTTCATCATCAGAATCATCTGATGGTATCTCAAAAGGAGCAATCGGATCACCTGCCTCAGGTTGATCATTAGGAGCTTCATCTTCAACTTCTCTTGACACTATTGTTGAAGGAACTAGCTCTATGTTTGTTGAACCATCATTAGATTTGGAAGCATTTTCCTTAGCTTTTTCTACATCTTCAATAGTCTCATCTTCAACAAACACTGCATCACGGCTTCTGACAAGCTTCTTATGGATTGGATCATAAAATCTATAGCCAAGTTGATCTTAACCATAGCTGACAAACACACATTGTCGTGTCTTGACATCAAGTTTAGATCTTTTATCCTTCAGTACATACACGAAAGCCTTGCAGCCAAACACCCACAAATGATCATAGGAAATATCCTTTCCTGACCATACCTTCTCTGGAGTGTCGTACTGGAAAGGAACACAAGGTGAACGGTTCAATACGTGAGCAACTGCTCATATAGCCTCACCCCAAAACATCTTTGGCAACTTTGTATGTGAGAGTATACATCTAACTCTCTCCATCAAAGTCCTGTTCATCCTCTCAGCTAAACCATTCACTTGCGGCGTCTTTGGCGATGTCGTTTGATGTCGAATACCATGCTCTTCACAGTAAGCATGAAATGGTCCTGTGTACTCTCCACCATTGTTTGTACGAATACACTTAAGCTTCTTACCAGTTTCCCTCTCCACCATAGATAAGAACTGTTTAAAGATACCCAATACTTGGTCTTTAGTCTTTAAAAGATACACCCAAGTCTTTCGGGAATAATCATCAATGAAAGTCATAAAGTACTGAGCACCACCGAGTGACTTTGGCATTGGCCCACACAAATCTGAATGTATTAGGTCCAATACATTCTTCATTCTAGAAGGAGGGGAACTCTTGAAAGAAACTCTATTTTGCTTTCCTGCCAGACAATCAACACACTTTTTTAGATGGACTTAATCCAATCCAGGCAATATATTCTTTTTGGTTAGAACGATCATACTTTTCTCACTCATATGACCGAGCCGTTTGTGCCATAATTCAACTGTACCTTCATTCTCCACTGTTTTCACAGTATCCTACAAAATCTTTGCCTACATCATGTATAGTCTTGAGCACTTGTCTCCTTTAGCCACCACCAATGATCCTTTGGTGAGCTTTAACTGGCTATTGTAGAAGGTGTTGCAGTAACCTTCGTCATCCAACCTTCCAGCTGAGATCAAGTTCAGGCGCATGTCTGGAATATGCCTGACGTCCTTCAGGATTATTCACGTACCATTCTGTGTCTCCAGACAAACATCTCCTTTTCCTGCAACTTTTGAGTAATTTTTATTTCCCATTCTAACAACACCAAAATCACCTGGTGTGTCAGAAGAGAATAATTCCTTCTGAGATGTCACATGAATAGTGGCTCCACTGTCAACTACCCAACTAGTCTCATGGGTTGCAAGGTTAATAATGTCTTCTTTATAGATGATGTGGAACTCCTCGACAGTATTGGTTTGTTTATCATCACTGCTGTCATCTTGGACCTTCTCCTTGCCTTTGTTCTTCTTTTGAGATCTCTTAAGTATCCAGCAGAACCTCTTTATGTGGTCCTTCTGCTTGCAGTGATGGCACTCCATATTTGCATATTTATTTGACTTTTCTCTGCTTTTGTTTCTGGACGTGGAACCTTTGGTCTGATTCCTCCCCCTTGTCTCTATAACAAGAACATCCTGCTGCAATGATGTGGTTCCTTGTGCTTTTCTTCTCATTTCTTCATTTAGGACACCATTTTTGACATTTTCCATATTTACTACACCATTTGGTGTAGAATTTATGATTGAAATCTTCAAAGTCTCCCAAGACTCTGGTAAGGAAGCCAGCACCATAAGAGCAAGTACTTCATCATCAAATTTAATGCCCATCCTTGACAGCTGCTCCATGATCCCCTACATCTCATTCAAATGATCTGCCATCATTGTACCCTCCCGGTACTTCATCTGGAGTAATCTTATCAAATAAAATAATTTATTGTTGCCGGTTTTAGAAGCATACAGCTCCTCTAGTTTATTCCACAATGTTCGAGCATGAGTCTCACTACAAATATGATTGTACACATTGTCTTCGACGAATTGTCAGATAAAGCCACAGACTCGTTCATGCTCAAATTCCCATTCTTCATCTGCCTTGTCCTCAGGTTTAGTTGTACTAAACACTAGTAGATGCATCTTTATCACAAATAGGAGATCCTTCATCTTAGTTCTCCATATGTGGTACTTAATGCCATTTAAATTAATCATTTTGCTCGTCTTCACCTCCATGGCCCCAACTAGACTTTTGAAGGGCAAATAATAATCTGACTTAATTTCTGATGTGGAGGGTCCACTTTAGTGCCAACCACAGAGCATATGATAAGTAGATATTAATTCCCCCTGGTACCTCTTTGATACCAGTTGTTGGGAAAAACCAGTATAGATTAACTGATAATTTCCCGGCGCAGTGGAATGGTGGACCGATAAAATAGGTGGTTACAAAATAAATTAAATATGAGCAAAGCAAATAAATAATTAAAATGGCACCAACAATTTAAAGTGGTTCATCCTTTTGATTTGGGCTACGTCCACGGGACAAAATCCAAAATTTCTTCCACTAATAAAATTAGTAGGCGTACAAGAGGGACTTCTCTAATAAAATATTAGAGGCACAAACCCGAGATTAACCCAAAATAGTGGCACTCAAGTGTTTCCCAAACACCCTAATTAACCTCACTATTTTGTCACTCACTAATTATTTTTCCCTCACTCTAAATCATCAAAGTAATTAATTAATTGCTTTGGCCTCACAAAAAACTCTCACGCTGGAGTTTTATAGGCAATTATTCTTAATTTCTTCTGACCCTCGATGCAATGCTCCAAGGCCAATTTATAGGCCATGAGAATGAAATTTAGCCACACAAATTGTATGGCTTTGCTGTATCTACGTTGCTTGCTTGATGACCATAAATTTCTTCATCATATGTTACAATTAATTATTGCCATCATGGAAGAGGGACCTACAATAGATGGATGTGTGAAGCAGTCACCTGGTGAAAAATAATGAGAAGCTCCTTATTCTTACAGCAATTGGTTACTTGCTTTGTGAAAACAAATTAAATGGTGCATTACATTTCAAAGAAATGGATATTAAGGATGTTATTTGCCTTAAAGAAATTAAACTGTGATTACTATCTCTTAAATTTTGTTTGCAATTGAATTTGATCTGCATGAAAGTTTGTTTTTAAAAATCCTACTTCTTCTGCTTGAGGACAAGCAAAAATCTAGGTTGGGGAGAGTTTGATAAGTGTTTATTATGCATTAATTTCATCATCAATTGAATTTGTACATATTTGAGCATGAAATCTTGTATGAAAATACTTTGTGTAAAACGACTAACTTTTCAAACTCTTATGAAAAATTAATTCTAAATTCTTAACAAGTACAGGAATTCAAGAAAGCCAAGATGAGCAAGGAAAACTTAAAAGCGAATTAAGTCCTAGTCATAAGAGGCTACAACATGAAGAAATAAGCATCAGGCCCTCTTCACGCTTAAGCGTAAGTAAGGGACGCTTAAGCGAGAGACAGCATTACAAGGGCGCTTGAGCATAAGTCCATGCACGCTTGAGCGTGATACAAAGTGAACAAAACCATGCTTAAAGATGCTTGGGCGAAAGGAAAGGAGCATCAGACCCCCCCTTACGCTTGAGCAAGAAAAGGAGATGCTCAAGCGTGAGCCTGAGCTCGCTTGAGCGTGGCTTAAGCGTGGCTTAAGCGTGACTTGAATATGGCTTGACAGGAAGAACGCGCTTGAGTGTAGATAAGCTTGGCTTGAGCGTGAGGCAAACAGAGATTATCAGGGCCTTCCACGCTTGAGCGTGACCACTAAGCTTAAGCGTGACTCATGCAGTATGGAATTTTTAATTTAATATGACCTAATGGTGTGATGCCAGCTCAACCACTTGGGTGTGTTTCTGCATGTCTCTGAAGATTCCTACATGGGCACTACACAAGTCGGCTTACGCTTAAGTGTAAGAAGGGAAAGCCCAAGCGTAATCCCTCTATAAATAAAGCAGAGAACAGAGGAATGAGATCATCTCCTGCATCCCATCATCTTCAGCCTTTAATCATTCTTTTCACTTCAAACTTCTTTCTGTATTCATTTCCAATTTTCTTGAGTGAAAATGCAAGGCATGAGTAGCTAAATTCCTTTATTGGGATTGGTTATAATCCATTCAAACCTCAAGTAATGCTGTTGTAAGTTTTTATGTATGTTAATGAGATTTGATAGTTTTTGTGTTTCATTCTGCACTTAATGCCTGAAGGTACTTGATCACTATTTTCTTGTTTTAGGTTTTCTAAGTATACTGGGAAGTAACTTTTGAGAGCAGATCTGAATGAAATACTCGTTGTGAGTAGATGACCAGGGATGGTATCTAACGCAATGAACGTCTAAACAATCGATTGATAATGCTGGAATGATTTCAAGTTAACTGAGGGATCAGCAGGTTGAAATCACTCTTATGAATTTTGTAGTCGAGGGATCGATGCAAATGACTTTGATTATGACGTAAAAATTATCATTTCAAGTTACATACATACAAGTTTACTTAGCTTATGGAAGGTGAGAAGCGATGAAACCAATCCCAGTTTTCCAAATCTAATTTTTACCAAAACTCTTTACTGTTATTCTTTTCATTTACTATTTGCTGTAACCATTTTCAACCAATCTCTTTTACAACAAACCAAAACAAACTTTCTGTCAAAATCAAATCAATAGCTATAGATCTTTAAACCAACACCTCCTCAGTGGAACGACATCTATACTATACTACAATTATTGTGTTTAAACTTGGCACAAATCTTCCATTGAACTCATATTATACAAACTTGATTCTTTATTTGAACACTTCACCTCTTTATATATTAAGAATCAGGACCAAGTTGTATGCTTACTACTAAAACTCTTACCAAGTATGCCGGCCAAGGCAAACGTGACACCCTCTTCACACCAAGCTGCCTCCACAAAAGCATACCTCTCCACCATCTCCACCTACATCACAAGGCTAAAATGGACAACATTAAGAGTGAGTATATTTTCTTAATGATGAGAAATTATAATGATAAGTTATGCATAGTGAGGCAATCATACATATTTTCCTTCAATATATCCTATCTCATTGATACAACATATAGGCCAAAATTTGTTAATCAATGCATATATTATATACCATGAGTACCAACTCATACCAAAGAGTCTTAAGTATCAATCTTATTTCACCAACAATGGTCATCACTACACTTTTACATTAGCCAATAACACCAACAATGTTTCTGAATTCAAGACATTCATGAGTCATAATCACTATGGGCACTTAAGTTCAAATGTCATGTATTCACAATTAATGCATATGCTACCCAACAATTTATGCATATGCAATGAGACCAACTTGTATAATTTTCATCCCCTCTCCATGTGCATATTTCACTCATGGGACTTACAACCACGTATAGTTGTTTAATATATAGAACCAACGCAAGGTTTCTTTCTCATGATCAACGCAAGATCAATAATACATGTCAGATTACGACCATGCATAGTCGTTTATAAAATCAACCAACACAAGGTTGTTATTTTCAAGATCAATGCAAGATCATATTTATCACACATGAGATATGTTATGCATGTCATGAGATGCAAAAGTGCACATAATGGTCTCAATTACTCACATAACCCCACTTCATTATCATATATAAACCAAGAAGACACATCAAGGTATATCACCATCACAAACATCAATTTACCACCAATGTCATTTAAGAGTCCTACTTTACATATTCATCACACATAGACACAATAGAAGCAACCAAGGCCAATAAGCAATTATACATCACACATACATACACTATCAAAATCAAGGCCATGCATTTAGAAAATAAACTCCTCTCCTACCTCAAGAGAAGTATTCCGTGGAGTTGGAAGAGTTGGATGGTCCCACCTCACTAGAACGGTCAAAGCCTACATTTTTAATAAGTACAAGGCCATATCAAACATTATTCTGTCACTAAATAAATGTTAACAACTAAGTCTCATTTTAGAGGTACATAAATATATTCATGTATGTGAAACTTGTCATGTTTTATGCCTTCTCCATCTTGGAGGTTTGGAATTTAAGTTATCCTTATCACACTTTTCCAATGTCTTAAGGATTTAAATTCATCATTAGTAATTAATTAAAAGTCAAAGTGTTATCCCTTAGGCTCTCTAAAGCCTTAAGTAATTTGTTCACTTCATTATGTTTCATTTTTTTAATAGTTTCCCTTTAGAAGGCATAAGTCCCTCATCACTAGTAATTCAAGTAAATTTTTGTTCTTTATTCCCCCTATGACACCTAATTCTTACCATTGGTCTTCACACATTCAAGTGCCTTATTATTAGTTTTCAAAACTATCAATCATTCATGATAATCTTCTAATATTACCAATTACAAGTAACACTTCATAATTAAGATCATTCCTAATCCTACATCATGGCTTAAGTCCTTAGTCCACTTTCATGACAAAGTCATCTACCACCAAAAACAACCTTCTCTTAGTCTATCTATTAGCTTTTTCATGCCTAATATGTTCTAATAATATTTTCTAGACCATTAGTCTTTCATTCAACTCCAATAGTTCATAATTGTCACTAAATCCACTTCTACCCTACACATTTTTTCTTCTTAATCTTTCTTACCTAATAACCACTCAAATCCTCCAACTACACTTATTAACTCTTACTCAAGTTCATAATTACCCTTTTAAGTCCTAAAATGCTCTTAGCAATTTTATTCACCTTAGCAACACACTTACCCTTTACTAGTTCACATAACACTTCACTTAACTCATGACATTTTACACACTACATTAACCAATAATTATCCAACACTAATTCTAATTATTAACCCATATCTAACAAGAGTTTTCAAGCTCATTTTAACAAGGCTAATACATTTTGGGCCTATTATGCCACTTTATCACCTTTACCATCCAAGAGAATTTTAAAGCTTAGTATTAGTTCCTTACTTTTCTACAACTCGTCAAATAAATTCTAGAGCTTCATCCAAAGTCCTATAATTACTTCAAAATCATCCCTAAGCCACTTCAAGTCCAAAGCATCATTTTTCCTCTAAATTAAAGTAAGCCATCAATTTTAGGATTTTGCACCTAACATCACCCAAGATCAAATTCATCCATTCCAACATCACCAATTCATTTCAACATATTAATTTTGGCCTCATAATCATCATGAAACCATCCAAAATAATTTAGGTCTCCTAATGGCAACCTTGTCCATAATTAAAGTAAGCCATAATTTCAAGTTTTACACCCAAAACTAACTTATTCATTCCAGCAATAATTAATCTCATTCCAACAACTAATTTTCATCATATTCAAATCACAAAAATAATTATCCAACATCAACAACAACAATTTCCCAATGGTCTCCAAACTGGGGATGGAAGTGGGCCAAGCCGGGCCGCGCTTTGAAAAGGCTGAGCCTGGTCTACATCAAATTTCAAGGCCTGAGTCTGGCCTATTAGCCTGTCATAGGCCTTTTTTTAAGGCCTATTATGGCCTGTTTGAAGGTCTGACCTGTTTAAAAGTCTGTTTAAAAAGTTTGTTTATAGTGAAACTTTTAAAATGCTAAAACTAACCTAAAAAAATTGTGTTCCATCCCTTCTAATTTTTTTAATTGTAAACTTGTAATATTAATTTATATTATATAAATGTAAATATGTAATATATATATATATATATTAGTTTATATTATAAATATTATATATATATATAACTAATTAACAATTAATTTAATTAAATAGGCCGGCCTGTTAGGCTTCAAAGGCTTTTTAGAAAGCCCATGGCCTGGCCTGTTTAGTTAAAAAGGCCATTTTAAAAGCCCAAGCTTGACCTTCTAGCCCGACAAGCCTAGCCTATGTAGGCTTTAAACGAGCCAGGCCATAGGCCCCCGACGGACGGCTTGGCCTATTTCCATCCCTACTCTTAACCTAGGTTTGGGGTTCCACATGCAAATTCTCATATTTTTCCAATACTAACATCATAATCTACATACTTTAAGCTACCAAATTAAAGCCTCATAAAGGTCCATAGCTTACCCCAAGTGAGACACAATTCTAAAATTCAAGAGAGTGGTGGAGATGGAGACTTGAGAAATCCCAACACCAAGGGATCAAGCAAGCATCTTCAAATTGAAGTTAAGGCCTCCAAAATCCCTAAAATTTTGTCACCTTCCATGAATGAGCCTAACATGGATTTTTGTTTTTTGCAAGGTGAAGAGGAGGAGGAGTGAAAGAAAGGAAGAGAAGATGGAGAAGATGAAGCCTTAGTGGTCCAATGTCCATACCTTAGGTTCTTCCTTAAAAAAGCTTCAAAAATCACCATGGATGGCCACCCATTTCTTCACGTCAATGGAGGAAGAAGGGAGAAGAAGATTTCTATTTTTCCCCTACAGCAAGGGCTGTTCCAGCGTGAATGTGAAGAGGGGAAGAGGAAAAGGTTTTCTTGTCTTATGCATGAAATGACCATATTGCCCTTCATTTAAAATTTTTGGCTCCAAGGCCTAAATTTTGGCAAAATTTGATTTAGGCTTAAGGATTCAGATTTAGGACAGCCCATGATGCCCAAAATATGCAGCCCAAGCTATACGGGAAAAATTGCGCATTTGGCTCAAAAACAAAGTGTTTTAGTCACCCGGGGCCCACCCTACGTTTAATTAATCATTTATAAATTTTTCGGGTTTATTTTTGGGTTTAAAATATTTATTTGAGTGTCTTCTAATACTCAATAATTATTTTTGGGTTAGTGAATTTTTTAGGTCCAATTGAGGCCCGTTGCCCAAATCGGTCATTCTCCGACGTTAAATGACGCTGATAAATCCTGAATAATTCACAATAAAATTCATAAATGCTCAAATTAATTTTATCTCATCGTCGGGGCATAAATATTTATCCCTGATAATTATCTAATTTTTCCCGTCCCATTGGGCCCATCTCGGTATTCTGCTCGTACGTTGTTCGTCAATTAAACGACGACAGTAATCGCCGTATTCGCCGTATTAACTTAAGGGGTCCATAATTAACTTTTCTACATGTATAGGACATCCAATAATTATTTCCTATAGTTGTACTATTTATTTACTCCAATTAATTAATTTTACTTAAATTTCTAGGATGTTACAATTCACCCCTCCTAAAAGAAATTTCGTCCTTAAAATTCACATACCTGAAGTAAATATCTCCGGGTACCGCTTCCTCATGTCATCCTCACGCTTCCATGTGATAGTGCTCACATCCCCATGTCTTCATGCCACTTGCACAAGTGGAATCAACTTGCTCCGCAGTCTTTTGGTAAAATGTCTGACAATCTTAGCAGAGGCAGGAGGAATAGTCAGATTATCCCTGACCTCCATATCATCAACACCGAGTACATGAGAAGGGTCGTACACATATTTCCTCAACTAAGAGACATGGAACATATCATGTAGATTCACCAAGTGAGGGGGAAAAGCGATGCGGTAAGCAACCTCGCCAATCCGCTCCAAAACCTCATAGGGACCAATGAATCGAGGGCTTAGCTTTCTACTCTTCAATGCTCTACCAACACCTTTGTCACGAGAAACCCGTAGGAATACATGACCTCTAACTTGAAACTCAAGTGGTTTCCTCCTCTTATCAAAATAACTCTTCTGCCGGTCTTGAGCAATCTTCATTTTCTCTTGAGTCATCCTGATTTGCTCGGTGGTTTCCTTAACAATCTCAGGCCCTAAGACCAAATTCTCACCAACCTAAGCCAACACAAAGGGGTCCTACACTTCCTTCCATACAACGCTTCATATGGTGTCATGCCAATACTAGAATAGAAGTTGTTGTTGTAGGTAAACTCAATCAAAGGCAAGTACTTCGCCCATGATCCACCATGCACAAGAACACATACACACAACAAGTCCTCAAGACTCTGAATAATCCTCTTGGATTATCCATCCGTCTGAGGGTGATAAGCTAAACTCAACTTCAATATAGAGCCCATGGCCTCATGTAGGCTTCCCCAAAATTGAGAAGTAAAGCGTGGGTCTCTATCAGAAACAATACTAGAGGGTACTCCATGCAACCTCACTATCTTCTTAATGTACAACTGTGCCAGATCCTCCAAGGAACTCTTTATACTAATCGGTAAGAAATGTGCACTCTTCGTCAATCGGTCTACAATTACCTAAATTCCATCATAGTTAGGCCTTGCCCATGGCAAACCAGACACAAAGTCTATAGCAATAGCATCCATCTTCCAAACTGGAATGTCAAGAGGCCTCAAGGTACCAGAAGGTCTCTAATGCTCAACCTTCGCCTTTTGACATATAATTCATGAAGCCACATAACTAGCAATATTCCACTTCATCCCAAGCCACCAGAAGTTCTTCTTCACATCTTGGTACATTTTGGTCGCACCAGGATGTATACTGAAGATGCTTTTATGAGCCTCCTCAAGCACAGTGCTTCTCAAATCACTAAAAGAAGGTACATATACTCAGCCTTTCACACGACATATGCCATTGTTACCCTCTATAAGGAATAAGTTATTTCCATCTTCGTGAGATCTCCTCATCTCATCTAGACACTCGTCATCCACCTGCTTCCTTTTCACAAGATCAAGGAACTCATTGTACACCTACACGATAGCAAAGCATATCTTCTTTGTAGATTTGATCTCGGTTCCAACATTCAAATTACGAAACTCCTCAATCAACTCAAACTCTTTAACCATCATGGCCGACACATGTAAAGACTTTCTACTAAGAGCATTCTCAACCACATTAGCTTTCCCGGGATGATACTTCACCTCAAATTCATAGTCTTTTAAGAACTCTATCCATCTCGTTTGACACATGTTTAACTCCTTTTGATCAAAAAGGTATTTCAAGCTTTTGTGATCACTAAAGACCATAAATCTTGAACCATAGAGATAATGGCGCCAAATCTTCACGGCAAACACAACCACCGCCAACTCCAAGTCATGAGTGGGGTATTTAACTTCATGTGGTCTCAACTGGCGTGAAGCATAGGCGATCACACGCTCCTTCTGCATCAAAACACATCCAAGACCATGCTTGGAAGCGTCATAATACACCATAAAGTTTTCCTACAAATCAGGCAACGTTAGTATAGGTGCAGTAGTGAGTCTCATCTTCAACTCTTCAAAACTCTTCTCACACTCAACATTCCACACAAACGGTTGGTTCTTTCTAGTCAACTTCGTCAAAGGCCTAGCAAGACGAGAGATGTAACATCCCAGATTTTAAGGAAATTAAATTTATTGGATGACGATAATTGATTATTTATGATCAAATAATTATGGGAGATGTTGTTAGACATTAGAGGTGAATTATCGGTAAATATTAATTTACCGAAACTGGGTGAACTAACAGATGATGTGGGACCCACTTGATTTGATTAGATGTTTGATGGGTCTAGAATGTTTGGAAAATTATTGTGGTTAAGGTGGTATAGTTAGAATAATTTTTGATGTTAAGAAATAATTAATTGGACTCAATGAATGATAATAACCGGGGAAAAATACGAACCAAATGGGATTAAAAAGAAAATGAAAAATTTCCTTTCTTCTCTTCATTTCAGCCGTCCACTTCTTCTCTCTTTCCTATTTCTACTTTTCATGCTATTATACAATGGTTAATGGGGTTTTATGACCCAATGGACAAATGGCACAAAGCAAGGTTTTAACCATTGGACAATGTCCAATTTTTACTCAAATTCCTTCTCCCTTCTCTCATTTTTCGGTGACACCTCCTCCTCCTCACCTTTTCTTCACTTTTACTTCCTTCTTCCTCCTTCCATGGTAAAAACCGTCTACCACCTTCTCCACCTCCATTCTTGCTAAAAATTAAAACTTGAGCTTGGAAATGTGAGGCATCTATGGAGCTTGGGAGCTTGCATTGGTCACCTCCCTCTTCCTCACTTCATTTTTGTTTTGGTGGAGCTTAAGCTTGAGGTAAAGATTTCTTACCTCCACCTTGTTTTATTTATGGTTTTGGGTTGTTGGGTTGAAGATGGTGATGTTAGAAACCTTGCATGTGGGTGGAAATGGAAACCCTAGGCTTGAATTTTTGAAAATGAAACCCTTGGTTTAGGGATTTGTGATTATGTGAGATTTAGAGGTTGATGAGGTCCTTATGATAAAATAAAATGGATTGAAGATTGATAGAGATTGTTGATGGTTGTTGGGTGATTTTGGAGAAGAAATCCTAAGTATTAATAATTTGGGGGTTTTGACCCACTTGATGATCTTGATGAGTGTTGGGTATAGTTAACCCTTTTTAGACTTAGAAGATCTTAGCTTTGGGGAAAGGAATTCCCGAAGCCTAACATAGGGATATGAATTTGGAGCTTAGACAAGTCTAGGACTTGATCATAAGTTAAGAGATGTGATGCCTTGTGATAGCTTATTGATTACATGTGTATGTGTAATTGTTGATAGGGTTGTATTCCGGGCGATGAAGCGGAATGATCGATGTAATGGCGTGGCGATTCTTCTCTTGAGGTAGGAGAAGAGTTTATATTTCAAATCGTATGAGTGAATTCATTGTTAATTATGTATATGTTGAACTCATGCAATGCCTTGCCATGAATGTCTTATATGACTGATTTGATGAAGTGATGATTGATGGCTTGGCTTATGTTGATTGTTATGAAAATATATGTATTTATATAATGTTGATGATAAGTGTTTGATGGTCCCTTAGTTGGACATGAACTAGATGATGGTGATAAATTATGAATGGATGAACTACATGAATTGTAGAGAATTGTTTTGAAGTGATTATGTGGAAAGATGAATGAGGGAGTGATGTGGGGTGTAGTTAAAATCTTCCTCTCGTAAGATTAGATAAGTAAGAATAATTGATGAGTTAGAATAAGGATTTTCCGAGTATGAATGGGTTGAGAGAGTCTTATATGTCTCATATGATGTATATGATATCTTGATGTAATTAAACTGACTTATAATGAAGTTTCGTATGATGGCTTGTGTGAATTTATGTTTTCTGTCAAAATTCTGATATTCTCGCTCAAGCGTGAAGGGATCTCGCTCAGGCGAGGATCCCCTATATCAGTATTATGGTTGTGGACCAATCTCGCCCAGGCGAGTGAGCTCTCCGCTCAAGCAAGACGAGTGAATGGTGAATGGGTGAGATTCTGGACGAATTCCGTCCGAGTGGGAATTTTAGAGAACAATTTCATGATGTGGTGAATTTCCGAGTGAGCTATGTCCGAGACAGGACCTTCCGAGTGAGGAAGTGAATATGATTCTGAATAAGAGGTCTTCGAGTGTGATATTCCAGGCAGTGGAGTTCTGAGTGGGAATTCCCGAGTTCAATGTAACTCGTTTCGAGTGGAGTCCCTCCGTGTGTGTAATTCCGAGTGGGATGACACCGATTGGGGATATACGGTGTGAGTTTGTCTAGAAGTACTCTGGAATAACTTCACTCATATGGAAAAGAAGGGTAGTCGGTGTTGAAATAATTGCCGAGTGAAAGACCGATTAGGTGATGAGCCGGTTTTGTAGTAATCTACCGAGTGAAGGATCGAGCGAGAGATGGTCGGTTTTGGAAACATTTAGCCGAGTGACAGATCGAGCGAATGTGGAGTCGGTCTGGAATGATTTTGCCGAGTTGAAAACCGAGCGAGATGAGTCGGTTATGGAATGATTTTGCCGAGTGGAAGACCGAGTGAGAGATGAGTCGGCTTTGGATTGATTTTGCCGAGTAGAAAACTAAGCGAGAGATGAGTCGGTTTAGATTGATTTTGCCGAGTGGAAAACCGAGCGAGAGGATTCAGCTCTGGAATAAGTTCACCGAGTGAAACCCAGTGTTGGGAAAGCTCGCTGAGAGAGCGAGTGTGGAAGGGGAAGACGACCTCTGGTCGGATTTCGCTTAAGCGAGTGGATATCTCGCTCAAGCGAGTGAGTGTGGAATTCCTTATTGGACAATTCTCGCCCGAGCGAGTGGCTAGTTGAAGAGAGCCTCGCTCGAGCGAATGTATTTGGAAATGCTTACTGGAACAATTTCGCCCGAGCTAGCTGAGGCGCTCAAGTGAGATGGGCTGTCTCGCTCAAGCGAATGTGGGCCTCGCTTGAGCGAGTGACCCCTGATGGGATTTTCCCTTCTTTTCTCGGTTTTAATAGTATTGGACCTTCTTCCCTTATATTGTAAGATGCTTGAAGGGATGCATATGGATAACTATTAATGACATAATATGATGGTGTTGGCAAATGATTAAAATGTTGGGATAACTTGGTTATGCCCATAATACATATTGAAACACAAAATTGTTGACTACTAAAATAAAGTATAAAGGAATGATAAATAAGGTTTGCTGATAGACGTTTTGTGATGTTGTAAGACCATCGTGGTTGAATACAATTATTGATTCCACATGGTGTGGTATATATATACATGTGATGTGCTGAAATGTAAAGTCAAGAACATGATGGTGTTGGACATAAGTGTAATTGCCATGTATGTGAGGTGATGAATATGCCTCGAATGATTCCATGTGTGGATTAATATTATGATGTTTGCTATGTCTTTTTATCTCTATGTATGGATTGATACGAAATAATGTTTGTGGCCATTGAGATGCCAACTATATGAATGATATGCCTTGAGGGGCTAGTACATAATTATATGATTATTGAAAATGCCATATTAAAAATTTGAAAATAATGACTAAGAAACCAACAATGTTGAAATCCACTAAGGTGTATGGTGGTGTTGGTGATTATGATGATGATGTTTGATGAGTGGCATTTAGGATGTACAGAGTGAGAATTTACTTGATTTGCATTGCATTGCATCCATGGCATATCATAGCTGCCGGTGTTGGAATATTAGGGGATTCCCCTAGTTGGCCCAGTGGGAGGGCGGCTCAGTGCACGAGCAATATGTTGTTTCCCCTGTGACTCGGTGTGTGAGTCACGAAGCCGCCCATGTATTGCTACGGGGAGCTACATGTGGCCGACCCTTATGGGGGTGGCTCTTGATGAGCAGGTGACCCCGGTGGTCCTTGAGATCACAGCCGCCATGATTTGATATCTGGCCGGCCCGTAACACCATATGTTGAATATGTTGTATACCGCGGTCATGGTGAAAATGACCAGGTGTTGCATGATGGGCGATGCGGTTTGGTACCAGTAAAAATATGGTGAATATGCATGCATTATGATATATGTGTACACATTTTACTACTGTAGTAGGGGCATGGTATGTGATCATGCTTGAACCCACAATTCGGTGTTTATTCCCACAGTCAGATCCACATTTGTTGTCTATTCCATTGTGCATATGCATTAGCCATAAGAGCATTTGCATATAGCATGGAGATATGCCAAATATGATGATGATTGATGATGATTGAGTTGATGGTATGGTGTTGATGAGATGAGAAATTAATATACCAAAAGACCACATAAAAGTAATAAATGATATGAATATACGAAATGATGTTGAATACGACGATATGTATGATATGGCCCAATGTAATGAAGGGCGTATTTGTTTATGGTTGATAATGATGATGTTAGCCCATGGTGGCTTTGATGAAAGACCAGAATGGTCTATATTGATGTGTTGGCCCATTGTGGCGATGAGATAGATATATGTTGGCCCATTGTGGCGGTGTGATAGATGTGTATATGCTTGCTTTGCTATGATTTGATGAATAAGTATGAAATAAGTATATATTGTTGAATTAATAAACTATGATGATTGTTGATGTGTTTAGCAAAGCATACATGATGTTGATATGCATATGCACATAATTTCAATTGTATTCATATCGTCATTTGAAATGTATAACTCACTCTCCCATGTGGTCTACTTTTAGTATTGATGCAGAAAAACCATGGGATGAGGACATTTATGAAGTAAAGCTTTTGGGAAGGTAAATAGTTGTAGAGGAATGCCTTGGCCGGCAGCATTGTAATTTAACGTGTTATGTATATGATAAATAGTAAGATGTTGTTAATTATTGATTTTGATGGACGAACTGTAAATACAAATATACACTTGGATGATGTACTAATAGTGATGATGATATATAAAATGAGATTAGATTGGTTATGGTCTATTGTGAACATGAATATTGGAGATGTATGAGGCATGACCATATAGTTACGCATATACTTATATCTTAGGCATTGCCTGCTTATGTGATTATGTAAAATGATGATGGTTGTATATTAGGCTTACCATATGCCATTGCATGCTTGCCGAGCCTTTTCTCATATCTTCATATATGGGACTAGGCGGGTGCCCGGTATACATATTCATCTTCCACTGTAAACTCTGTTATTTTATATACCGAATGGGCAAACTATTTATCGATCCAGTTATAGGTTACTAAATCCCACTCTTTGGTTTTCTGTGGTTCGAGTCTTGGTGTAGTCGCGAAGGTGTTTTGAGACTGCTTTTGAAACGTGAAAAATTTACTCATGTTTTTATTATTTAATTATGACGATTATATCGGGATTCGAGGCCCTAAGGCCAAATTCTCAACAACCTCAAACCAAAACAAAAGGGTCTTACACTTTCTTCCATACAACGCCTTATATGGTGCCATGCCAATACTAGAATGGAAGCTGTTGTTGTAGGTAAACTCAATCAAAGGCAAGTACTTTGCCTATGATCCACCATGCTCAAGAACACATGCACGCAATAAGTCCTCAAGACTCTGAATAGTCCTCTCGGATTGTCCATCCATCTGAGGGTGATAAGCTGAACTCAACTTCAATCTAGAGCCCATATCCTTATGTAGGCTTCCCCAAAATTGAGAAGTAAAGTGTGGGTCTCTATCAGAAATAATACTAGAGGGCACTCCATGCAACCTCACTATCTCCTTAATGTACAAGTGTGCCAAATCCTCCAAGGAACTCTTCATGCTAATGGTAGGAAATGTGCATTCTTCGTCAATCGGTCTACAATCACCTAAATTCCATCATAGTTAGGCCTTACCCTTGGTAAACCGGACACAAAGTCCATAATAATAGCATCCCACTTCCAAACTGGAATATCAAGAGGCCTCAAGGTACCAGAAGGTCTCTGATGCTTAACCTTCACCTTTTGACATATAATACACGAAGCCACATAACTAGCAATATTCTACTTCATCCCAAACCACCAGAAGTTCTTCTTCACATCTTGGTACATTTTGGTCGCACCAGGATGTATACTGAAGATGCTTTTGTGAGCCTCCTCAAACATAATGCTTCTCAAATCACCAAAAGAAGGTACATATACTCGGCCTTTCACACGCCATATGCCATCGTTACCCTTTACAACGAATAAGTTTTTTCCATCTTTGTGAGATCTCCTCTTCTCATCTAGATACTCGTCATCCACCTGCTTCCTTTTCACAAGATCAAGGAACTCATGGCACACCTTCAAGGTAGCAAAGCATATCTTCTTTGTAGATTCGATCTCGGTTCTAACATTCAAATTACGGAACTCGTCAATCAACTCAAACTCTTTGACCATCATGGCCAACACATGCAAAGACTTTCTACTAAGAGCATTCTCAACCACATTAGCTTTCCCGGGATGATACTTCACCTCAAATTCATAGTCCTTTAAGAACTCTATCCATCTCGTTTGACGCATGTTTAACTCCTTTTGATCAAAAAGGTATTTCAAGCTTTTGTGATCACTAAAGACCATAAATCTTGAACCATAGAGATAATGGCTCCAAATCTTCACGGCAAACACAACCACCGCCAACTCCAAGTCATGGGTGGGGTAATTAACTTTATGTGGTCTCAACGGGCGTGAAGCATAGGCGATCACACGCTCCTTCTGCATCAAAGCACATCCAAGACCATGCTTGGAAGCGTCATAATACACCATAAAATTTTCCTGCAAATCAGGCAATGTTAGTATAGGTGCAGTAGTGAGTCTCATCTTCAACTCTTCGAAACTCTTCTCACACTCAACATTCCACACAAACGGTTGGTTCTTTCTAGTCAACTTTGTCAAAGGCCTAGCAAGATGAGAGAATCCTTCAATGAACCTCCTATAGTATCCGGTAAGACCAAGGAAACTCTGAATCTCAGTAATAATGGTAGGCCTAGAGCATGCCATAATCACCTCAACCTTAGAGGGATCAACCGAAACACCTTCTGCAAATATTACATTCCCAAGAAATTGGACACTCTCCAGCCAAAATTCACATTTAGAGAGTTTAGCATAAAGTTATTTCTCCCTAAGTATACCCAACACTACACTCAAGTGTCCTTCATGCTCTTCGTGGCTCTTGGAGTAGACCAAGATATCATCAATAAACACCACCACAAAACGATCAAGGTAATCATGGAAGATATGGTTCATGTAGTCCATGAATACAGCTGGAGCATTAGTCACCTCAAATAGCATCACCACATACTCGTAGTGTCCATACCGCATCCTAAAAGCAGTTTTCGAGATGTCTTCGGCCTTCACCTTGATTTGGTGGTAACCGGAACATAAGTCAATCTTGGAGAACACTATAGAACCCCTCAACTAATCCAACAAGTCATCTATGCATGGTAAAGGGTACTTATTCTTGATCGTCATCTTATTCAATTGACGGTAATCAATACACAATCGTATCGTTGCATCTTTTTTCTTCACTAGCAATACAGGGGCTCCCCAAGGGGACACACTAGGTCGGATGAACTCTTTTTTAAGTAGCTCTTCCACTTTCTTTTTCAGTTCAGTTAACTCCATAGGAGACATCCTATAAGGAGCCATAGAAGCTGGTTTCGCACCCGGAATGAGATCGATAACAAACTGAACCTCACACGGAGGTGGCAAACCGGGAACCTCATCGGGAAAGACATCAAGAAACTTAGATACCACCAGAATGCTCAAGGGATCGGAATGATTAGTTCCATCAGCAAGAGATAACAACATGAAAAGTTGGGATATAGCTTGCATATCAAACTTGCCGACGCTTGGAGAAGGAAAGATGATTGTTCTTTGTTGACAATCAACTATAACTTTGTTGGCGGAAAGCTAATCCATGCCGAGGATGATCTCTAAGTCCCTCATAGGTAAACAAACAAGGGAGACGATGAATCTTCTCCCCTCAAGTAATATCTCAACATTGTCACAATGTGTAACTGATCTAAGACAAGCACCGGTCAGAGTAGTGACCAACAGGGCATTTGTCATTATATTTACCGGCAATCTCAACCGCTGAACATATTCCTCAGATACAAAAGAGTAGGTAGCACTTGAATCATAAATGACATGCACTGCAGTACCAAGTATCTCACACTTACTTTTAATCAAGTTACCAGCTTATGCAGCTTCCTCTCTGGTCACAGCAAAGATCCTTCCCGGAGTCCGGGTAGTGTTTCCTCCACTACCACCACCATATCTCCCACCGGTGTAGCCGCCACGACCACCAGACCGTCCGTCAGTGGCCCCATTACTGCGTCCACGACCACCAGTGTGGCCTCCATAGTTCATAGGAGCAGGAGTAGTAGGATATGCAAGAGTGTTAACTGAAACATTATGTCTCTGTGCAAGTAGAGGACATACAGGTCGGATGTGACCCACTTGGTCACAGTTGAAACAAACAACACCATCTCGGTGTACACAGTCTCTAGCATAGTGAGCTCCTCCACATTTAGTGCTTCGTGGCCCATGAGCATTTGCATTGCCCCAACCACGGGTGTCACCAAAACCACCGCCCCTACCTCAAGCAACAGAAGAAGCACCTCTCTGAAACTGTCCTCTCCTAAAAGTACCCTACCTCTTGAAGCTGGATGACTGACCCTTCAGCCTAGAGTCAAATCTGGAGGTGTGTGATGGGCATGCTCCTTATAAATATGGCACTTGTTCACAAACACCGTGAAGCTTCTGATCTCCTGGTGCCAGATGGCCCTCTAGATGTCAGGACGTAGGCCATTCTCAAACTTCACGCATTTAGAAGCTTCCGTCCCTTCTTGCTGGTAAGGAAGGTAGAACTCACATAGCTCTTCAAATCTAGAAGCATACTCTTCCACAAATAAGTTGCCTTGCTTAAGCTCCATGAACTCAAGCTCCTTCTTACTCTTATAGCTTTCAGGCACGTACTTCCTCATTAGCTCAAACTTGAAATTCTTCTAAATCAAGGGAGTGGCAGCTGCTGGCATTCGGCTCTTGGTAAGTCTCCACCAAGTCTCAGCCTCATCTCTCAACATGAACACAACATACTTCACTTTCTGGAGCTCAGAACACTCAAAGCTATCAAAGATCCGCTCCACAGCATGGACCCAAAAGCAGGCTTGTTCGAGTGTAAACCCGCCATAGAACTCTGAAGGATTCCTCTTCAGAAATTTTTCAAGGCCAGAAGTACCTTGAGCTACCAGAGGGGCTTGCCCACCGTTGCCCTACCTCTCACGGTCTTGCCTTTCATGGGTGTCAGTAAAACAGTTCAAGGCACGAACAATGGAATCATCCTGGTCAAGGCGACGACGAACCATCTCCTACTCTCAAAATCTATATCCACAACATCAAGACCAACTAACATTAGTAAGTTAGTCACATACTATAGTAATTTATCTCATAATTAAGTCTCAACTCCTTACTATGCATCTTATCAAAAGCAATAGGATAATATCAATCCAAGGCATGCTTTCACATCATAATATCATGCACACATGCATAAACATAATAATTCATCATTGATAGGGGTTAGTGTGAAGAGAGCTTGGCCGGACCTGTCAAAATCAACCATCAATCACAATTAACACATTGCAAGTGCAATTATATTGACAATCATCCAAATAAAGCATGTTATGCTCTGATACCACCCAATGTGGCACCCTAAATCCTCTATTCGATATTTTAGTTATCTACTTCTAATTAATAAAAAGTAGGGGAAATTTTTTACGTTTATTCCATCACTTAATTAAGGCACACCATAATTCAAGAATTATAATAACTACCCTAGATATAGTTAGAAACCAACCCATATGTGAAGATATGAGAAGGTGAAAGTTAGGCAAGTACCTAATTAACTTCATCAATGTATATATAAGATTGTCATACACCAATTCCTCAAATTCTCCTATTGGTCAATAATCCTTCAAATTCAAGGTACCTACCCATAGTCCTATATATTCAAGTCTAAAAATCCATGATTATGAACATCTACATCAAAGCTTTTCCAAGAACCTAATTAGGTGGCAATACCATACATACATACATACTAATAAAACATCAATCTTTCCTTCTTATCAACTAGGCCTCTTAATATACTCATAACTAGCAGGAATACATCACATTATCTCATCATACATGCCTTGCACCAATTATGTGATAAAAATTCAGCATTTACACTAACATAAACCAAGCTTCATAAATCCACCCCCTAACTACTTCTATTGAACATGCACAATTTTTATGACATAATATCAACTCTCATGCATAATTCCTCATTCATAAAGATTCATGATCATCAACCTCCAATATACCAACAAGTTCATAGCTCAATCTTTAAATCCAAATATACCAACAATTAATCTAGCAAACTCATTCAGAGTTCCAAAAACTTAGGCATATACATCAATAGTCAAGCTATACAAAATAATGCCTATACACCTCAAATTCTATAAAGAATTTAAATCAACATGTTCAAAAAGGAGTATGTCATCCAAGGCAAATGGGACACCCTCTTCACACCAAGCCGTCTCCACAAAAGTATACCTCTCCACCATCTCCACCTACATCACAAGGCTAAAATGGACAACATTGAGAGTGAGTATATTTTCGTAATGATGAGCAATTATAATGATAAGTTATGCATAGTGAGGCAATCATACATATTTTCCTTCAATATATCCTATCTCATTGATACAATATATAGGCCAAAATTTGTCAATCAATGCATATATTATATACCATGAGTACCAACTCATACCAAAGAGTCTTAAGTATCAATCTTATTTCACCAACAATGGTCATCACTACACTTTCACATTAGCCAACAACACCAACAATGTTTCTGAATTCAAGACATTCATGAGTCATAATCACTATGGGCACTTAAGTTCAAATGTCATGTATTCACAATTAATACATATGCTACCCAACAATTTATGCATATGCAATGAGACCAACTTATATAATTTTCATCCCCTCTCCATGTGCATATTTCACTCATGTGACTTACAACCACGTATAGTTGTTTAATATATAGAACCAATGCAAGGTTTCTTTCTCATGATCAACGCAAGATCAATAATACATGTCAGATTACGACCATGCATAGTTGTTTATAAAATCAACCAACACAAGGTTGTTATTTTCAAGATCAATGCAAGATCATATTTATCACACATGAGATATGTTATGCATGTCATGAGATGTAAAAGTGCACATAATGGTCTCAATTTCTCATATAACCCTACTTCATTATCATATATAAACCAAGATGACACATCAAGGTATATCATCATCATAAACATCAATTTACCACCAATGTCATTTAAGAGTCCTACTTTACACATTCATCACACATAGCCACAATAGAAGCAACCAAGGCCAATAAGCAATATACATCACACATACATACACTATCAATATCAAGGCCATGCATTTAGAAAATAAACTCATCTCCTACCTCAAGAGAAGTATTCCGTGGGGTTGGAAGAGTCGGATGGTCCCACCTCATGGGAACGGTCAAAGCCTACATTTTTAATAAGTACAAGGCCATATCAAACATTATTCTATCACTAAATAAATGTTAACAACTAAGTCTCATTTTAGAGGTACATAAATATATTCATGTATGAGAAACTTGTCATGTTTTATGCCTTCTCCATCTTGGAGGTTTGAAATTTAAGTTATCCTTATCACACTTTTCCAATGCCTTAAGGATTTAAATTCATCATTCGTAATTAATTAAAATTCAAAGTGTTATCCCTTAGGCTCTCTAAAGCCTTAAGTAATTTGTTCACTTTATTATGTTTCATTTTTTTAATAGTTTCCCTTTAGAAGGCATAAGTCCCTCATCACTAGTAATTCAAGTAAATTTTTGTTCTTTATTCCCCCTAGTACGCCATGCTAATGTGCCTTGGATGATCCACATCTCAGGGTCAAGCGCTGATGAGCACATTGAACTATCCATGTGGCTGAGAGCCCTCACAATTCAGGCACAACGACGCAATGAATGATAAATTTTATAAGATTGAATAAAATATAAAATTCAATTAATTGTTTGATATTTATATAATTGCTATGCTTAGTGTGCGACTCGTTCATTTTTTAAGTTAAAATTCAACAAAAAAATAAATTCAACAAATAATTAAACTTTTTTGGGTCGTTTACCAATGTCAATAATTGATGATTATACAATTCAAACAATTCAAATAAAATTTAATTATTTGTAATTAAATATAAAAATTATCTAAAAAAATGAAAATCATATAAATCACATTCTATATATATATATGAATAATATAAATTTGGAGAATAATAAAATATTACTATTATTAATAGTATTCAAGTGCCTTATTATTAGTTTTCAAAACTATCAATCATTCATGATAATCTTCTAATATTACCAATTACAAGTAACACTTCATAACTAAGATCATTCCTAATCCTACATCATGGCTTAAGTCCTTAGTCCACTTTCTTGACAAAGTCACCTACCACCAACAACAACCTTCTCTTAGTCTATCTATTAGCTTTTTCATGCCTAATGTGTTCTAATAATATTTTCTAGACCATTAGTCTTTCATTCAACTCCAATAGTTCATAATTGTCACTAAATCCACTTCTACCCTGCACACTTTTTCTTCTTAATCTTTCTTACCTAATAACCACTCAAATGCTCTAACTAAATTTATTAACACTTACTCAAGTTCATAATTACTCTTTTAAGTCTTAAAATGCTCTTAGCAATTTTATTCACCTTAGCAACACACTTACCCTTTACTAGTTCACATAACACTTCACTTAACTCATGACATTTTACACACTACACCAACCAATAATTATCCAACACTAATTCTAATTATTAACCCATATCTAACAAGAGTTTTCAAGCTCATTTTAACAAGGTTAATACATTTTGGGCCTATTATGCCACTTATCACCTTTACCATCCAAGAGAATTTTAAAGCTTAGTATTAGTTCCTTACTTTTCTACAACTCGTCAAATAAATTCTAGAGTATCATCCAAAGTCCTATAATTACTTCAAAATCATGCCTAAGCCACTTCAAGTCCAAAGCACCATTTTCCCTCTAAATTAAAGTAAGCCATCAATTTTAGGATTTTGCACCTAACATCACTCAAGATCAAATTCATCCATTCCAATATCACCAATTCATTTCAACATATTAATTTAGGCCTCATAATCATCATGAAACCATCCAAAATAATTTAGGTCTCCTAATGGCAACCTTGTCCATAATTAAAGTAAGCCATAATTTCAAGTTTTGCACCCAAAACTAACTTATTCATTCCAACAATAATTAATCTCATTCCAACAACAATTTCCCAATGGTCTCCTAACCTAGGTTTTGGGTTCCACATGCAAATTCTCATATTTTTCCAATACTAACATCATAATCTACACACTTTAAGCTACTAAATTAAAGCCTCATGAAGGTCCATAGCTTACCCCAAGTGAGACGCAATTCCAAAATTCAAGAGAGTGGTGGAGATGGAGACTTGAGAAATCCCAACACCAAGGGACCAAGCAAGCTTCTTCAAATTGAAGTTAAGGCCTCCAAAATCCCTAAAATTTTGTCACATTCCATGGGTGAGCCAAACATGGATTTTTGTTTTTGGCAAGGTGAAGAGTAGGAGGAAAATGAGTGAAAGAAAGAAAGAGAAGATGGAGGAGATGAAACCTTAGTGATCTAATGTCCATACCTTAGGTTCTTCCTTCAAAAAGTTTCAAAAATCACCATGGATGGCCACCCATCTCTTCACGTCAATGGAGGAAGAAGGGAGAAGAAGATTTCTGTTTTTCCCCTGCAGCAAGGGTTGTTCCAGCGTGAATGTGAAGTGGGGAAGAGGAAAAGGTTTTCTTGTCTTATGCATGAAATGACCATATTGCCCTTCATTTAAAATTTTTGGCTCCAAGGCCCTAATTTTGGCAAAATTTGATTTGGGCTTAAGGATTAAAATTTAGGACAGCCCATGATTCCCAAAACATGCAGCCCAAGGTGTACGGGAAAAATCGTTGCGTGTTTGGCTAAAAAAACGAAGCGTTTTGGTCGCTCGGACCCCACCGTACGTCTAATTAATCATTTATAAATTTTTTCGGGTTTATTTTTGGGTTTATAATATTTATTTGAGTGTATTCTAATACTCAATAATTATTTTTGCGTTAGTGAATTTTTGAGGCCCAATTGAGGCCCGTTGCCCAAATCAGTCGTTTTCTAACGTTAAACAATGCTGATAAATCCTGAATAATTCATAATAAATTTCACAAATGCTCAAATTAATTTTAGCTCATCGTCGGGACATAAATATTTATCCCTGATAATTATCCAATTTTTCCTGGCCCAGCCCGTTGGGCTCATCTTAATATTCTGCTCGTACGCCATTCACCAATTAAACGACGATAGTAATTGTCGTATTCGTCGTATTAACTCAAGGGGTCCATAATTAATTTTTCTACATGTATAAGACATCCAATAATTATTTCCTATAGTTGTACTATTTATTTACTCTAATTCATTAACTTTACTCAAATTTGTAGGATGTTACATACGGGAAGATACTTTGTATCAAATCACCAAAATCTTAAACGGTCGTAGGATTTCCTTAAGTAAGATTGACGGATGCAGTATGAGGAAGAACACGATTCTGATCCAGGTGAGATTCATGGGCAAAAAGGAGGGACTCTACTTTAGAGAACTTAAAATGCCTCGGGTTTGTTGGTGAGCACGGTGACGATTGCATCATGTTAGACCTAAATCTAAATAAAAGATTAAGGAGTCTGAACCCCCAGAATTTGTTAATAACAACCATCAAGACTCTTAGTTAAATAAAGTCTACTTGTACGTTTCTCTAACTAGTTCAAATAGTGTTTCAGGAAAGTCTGAAGTGCATATGTTGGAAGAAATAGGGAGAGTCCGTTAAACGAAACTCGTTTCAGAAGACTAGTCCGATGAAATTTTTCAATAGACTAAGAAGAGAAGTTTGAATGAAGCATCAGGCCCTAAAGTATCATTTCTTCCTCGAAGAATGTCTCCTAAAGGCAACTCTTCATTTCTATGAAAGATTCAACAAGAACTTTCATGTCTCAATTCTACGTCATTCATGAAAAAGGAAAGAATACAAAAAGCTGAAGTACTATACACAATAATGATAGCCAATCGCAAGCGCACGGGGTATCGAAGTAATATAAAAGATTATCGTTCTCCACAGGGATTGTGCCTAAGTACCGGTTTACTATGATTTAATTATCTAGAGAAATTGGTTCAATTAAAGGAAGGATTACTTTAAATCAAACTAAAAATAGAAACAAAAAACTTAATGTCTTTTTGGAATGGAAATCAAATGCTTTCTAAGAATCAATCAAAGGAAAACTCTTGGGAGTTAAGAGGTACATATGCTAGTATCTAATTTCATGCAATTCACTTCCCTAATTATAAAATTTAGGTTCTAAGGTTGATATGGCATAACCTTTTCCTTTATCTCATGTTGTTTCTCTTCCACGGTGACCAAGTGAGATGGAGACTCATCCAATTTCTTGTCTTTCTTAGCTTCAGATTCTGCCATGCCAGTTGGACCCTTATATTGAGTACCACTCCTAAGAGTGACGACCATAATATGGTAAGACGGGTCTGCCTCTAGTTTTCCAGGAAAGGTCCCTAGTATTCGTTGAAGCTGGAGGCTTATTGGGCAATTTGAGTTTCTGACATCTTATTATGGGTGGCTAGGGAATCCACCTTCGAAGCTAAATTCTTTATCGCCTCTGAGAACTCATCATTTTGCTTGAGTTGACTAGTTACAAACGTTTCCATCAAGGACTCTAATTTGAATTTCTGTGGAGCATAGGGTCCCTGTGGTTGTTTATAACTATTTTGGTTGCTTTAGAATGAAGGGGGTCTATTTTGGAAACCATGTGGTCCTTGTGGTTGTCTGAAATTGTTTCCATAATTCCCACTATAGTTTCCAATTGTATCCACTTGATGCATCTCTGGTTTGGCACTCTCAGCTATTCCAAGCTAACAACCTGTAATTGTATGTCCTACAACACTACATAATTCACACACCACATTAGCAGTACCTGCTCCTAGCTTATCAAATTTAATAGACAAAGCCTCTACTTTAGTAGTAAGTAAAGAAATAGCATCAAGAGGGTACTTACCTGGAGTTTTTATGGGTAAATTTCTTTCTGAAGACCATTGGTAGGTGTTTTGGGCAACTTCTTCAATGAGATTATACCCTTCCTCCAAGTTTTTACTCATGAAGGCACCGCTAGCTGCGGCCTCTAGTGTCACTTTCTAATTTAAAGTTAACCCATTATAGAAAATATGCACGGTCAACCATCACTCAAACCCATGGTATGGGCATTCCTGAAGTATTTCCATATACCTCTCCCAAGCATCATACAAAGTCTCATCATCTTTCTGGGTAAAAATGGTGATTTGCTTCCTGTGTTGGTCTGTTTTGCTACGTGGGTAGTACTTGTTCAGAAAAGCATGAGACAACTATTCCTATGTTGTTATTGATCCTTTAGGGAGCGAATACAACCAAGCTCTAGCTTTATCCCTCAATGAGAACAAGAAAAGCCTTAACCAGATTGCATCACTAGAGACATCATTCACCTTGAGTGTATCACAGTATTTAAGGAAAATCTGTAAGTGTAGATTTGGGTCTTCAGAAGGCAGTCCACCAAATTGGTTTTGTTGAACAATCGAAAGTAAGGAAGGCTTCAACTCAAAATTATTTGCTTTGATGGTTAGCCGTGTGATGTTGGGCTTTCTACCTATTGCATTGGGTGTTGTAAAATCACGAAGAGCTCTATTATTGGGATCGTCCATTTGTTCTTGACTTGTTAAGGTTGAAGCTTGATGCTTACTCTGCTCTAATTGTTTCCTCAAGGCCTTGATCTTTCACAGAGTCCTTTCAATCTTCAGATTGAAAATATGCTCAAATCTTGCACTTCTTCGCATAAAATTCCTACAAAACACAGATAGACAAAACACCCAAGTGTAATTCTGCAGAAAAATAGAAACCAGAACCAGAAAAATTATGCAGAAATAAGGAAAAAAGAAAAAAAGAAAAAGGAAAATCTACCGCTTAGCCAATATTAGGGGAAACACAACCCCCGGCAACGGTGCCAAAAACTTGATAGCCAATCGCAAGCGCACAGGGTATCGAAGTAATATAAAAGATTATTGTTCTCCACAGGGATTGTGCCCAAGTGCTAGTTCACTATGATTTGATTATCCACACAAATTGGTTCAATTAAATGAAGGATTACTTTAAATCAAACTAAAAATAGAAACAAAAAACTTAGTGCCTTTTAGGAATAGAAATCAAATGCTTTCTAAGAATCAATCAAAGGAAAACTCTTGGGAGTTAAGAGGTTCATATGCTAGTATCTAATTTCATGGAATTCACTTCTCAAATTATAAAATTTAGTTTCTAAGGTAGATTTTCCTAATGTAATTAGTAACCTTTTCTCGAAGTCTTACTAATGTACCTAATTCCTAAAGAACCACGTTCGATTTGTAAACTAAGTCCATTACGTTTTATGAAAACCCATTAACCCTCAAAGGATCTCACATACTTTCACAATACCTAAGATCTTAGGTTCAATTTCATGCTTCCAAACAATATACCTAATCTCGTAGCCTACATCATTTGGAATCAACTATGCTCCTCTCAAAGTCTTGTAGAAGAATTAAGCATTCATGAAATTGAATAGAAAACATAAATTTCATAAAAGGGAGAAAATGAAAAATAGTCAATTCAATACATATGCATATTACCCCCAAGAACAGAATTTAGTTCAACATAAAAATGATTACTAACACACTAATAATTTGTCCAATACCCAACATTAAAGAAATCCCCAAATGTAAAACAAGGGTTCAGAAAAATAGAAGAAGAGCTCTCACTATGTCTTCCAAATCTTCACCCAAATTCTGTAATCCGACGTTTTCTTTGTGTTAGTCCTTGAGTTTCCTTCGAATTCCCTTAAGAAAGCTCTCCTTTCTCTATTCCAAAAAGTGTCTAAAATCTCTGTATATGTTTCTAATGAGTGCCCCCTTCCCTTTCCCTCAAAAATTGCTCCACAAAATAAGGGAAATACAGAACGTGTAAAATCCATGGTCAGAGGAACATGACAGGGGCCCAAAAACTGACAATTTCTCCCCCCAGGCAGCAAAAACTACGGCCAGTGGGAAAAACCCACTGGCAGTGGATTTCCAAACAGCAAGAACCACGACTAGTGGGTTTTCTATTTGTGCAAAACTTCATTTTCCAGCAAGGTCCATGGCCAGTGGGAAAAACCCACGGCCAGGCCAGTGGGTTTTTTCTTTGTACAAAACTCCATTTTCTAGCAAGGTCCACGGCCAATGCCAAAAGCCCACGGCCAGTGGATTTTTTTGTCTCTATTTTTACGCATGTTGGCTCAAGTCAGTGGGATCCACTAGAAGTGGGTTTTTCCCACTGGTAGTGGATTTCTCTTAACTTTACCAAAATGCTCCCGGAGTGCTCTTTTTTATGTATCCTTTCTCCATAGTGCATTCCAAGGGCCTACATGGCTTTATTTTTCTGCTTTTGATGTCTTGAATCCTTTCCACCCATCTAATGCTTCATCAAATGCCTTTTGTTTTCTTGTTTATGAACCTATAACAAAGCATTTCCTACAAACACAAACACCTGAGTAGCATGTGCGGAATAAAAGAAAACCAATGGGATTTAGGGGAAAAACTAACACAAATAAACTAAAAATGAAGACAAAAGAACCCTAAAACTAATGCAAACTAGACACCTATGAAAATACCCAAACTAGAACATTGTTTATCCTCAAGCAATCACTATATCTATAAGATGGTAAACTAAGAATAAATAACCCATGCAAAATTAAGGAACCCCAAATTAATTCAAATTATTTTCATTATGTTTTTCTTTAAGATGATTACCCAAAAATGCCAAGTTAAAATCCAAACAATGAACAATCCATACTTCACTAAGATTTAACCAATGGTAGACTCTTCTCACTTTCTCTCTTAGTGTTTAAGTTTATGTATAAAATCACCCAAATCAACACACCTTAAACATTACCATAGGCTTGATAGTTGACCATAAACTCCATAGTTATCAAGAATGCATGTCATAGTCTAAAGGTCTTTTAAAGGTTGTAATATGGCCAAAGGTTCAATGTGTAGGTATGGAAATCAAGAAAAGGAAAAACACAAAGGGCTAAACCATTCCTGAGAAAAACAAGTTTCAAAGCAAGCCAAAATAAACATTCCCTTTCACATTCAAATACTTTTAGGAGCATAAGTTCATTTTTTTGTAATCAATTCCTTTTTTTTCTCATTATCATCCTTCTCTTTTCCTTTCCTCTCATTCTCTTTTTCATTTCAATTTATTGTAAAACCAAAACTCCACAATTGTATTATACCCTTTTTATTAACAATTAACTTTTTCCTTAGTTGCTATTCTTTTGTTTCTTTTACAAGAATCCTAAAAATTAGGAAGCAAATAGGTAATTTAAAAAAGAAATATGAAAATTGCATTAGGCTCAAAAGGGGTAATTGATGGGTTGATTTAATAACAATT
Organism: Clitoria ternatea; assembly: GCA_037962975.1. Lineage (NCBI taxonomy): Eukaryota > Viridiplantae > Streptophyta > Magnoliopsida > Fabales > Fabaceae > Clitoria > Clitoria ternatea. Next base: position 217,680,712 of record CM075671.1, on the reverse strand, counting down.
TCTGTGGCTAAAGAATAAGGCCTAAAGTGCCTTTTTGATTCCATGACATGCATTCACCAACCATTTTGAATAGGTTTAAAGCCAAGTTCTAGAATGTCTAACATGTGTGAATCACTCAAAGAAAGGAAATAAGGGTTAAATTTTTAATCATTGCAAAACCCTTTCAGGCTCAAAAACCTCCCTATGGTGATTAGACCAAATCCTAGAAAGCATGGATTTATCATGAGTCTTTCATTCTAACAATCAGGAAATCATCATCAAGAAAATTTTATCATATATTTTTTATATTTTTTCTTTCGGGTTCCTAATAAGCATGTGGTTCATTTACTCAAAAGTAAACACACCCTATAACTCTAGCAATCACTATTAGAACTAGCAATGATATCCTAAGACACAACTAAAATGAAATAATAAATGGAAAAATAATCGTGCAATGACAATGAAAACAAGTAAGAAAAATCATCAGGCTAAGTTTCAATTTACCCATACCCCAAACTAAGTTCGGACATTGTCCTCAATGTACAAGAATAAAAGATAATGGTAAAAAGAAACTTAACTGATACAGGATCACTTTCTCATGGAAAGGGAGGAGGGAAATGCCCTCCAAACTTTGTTCTTTCTCTTTTTCCTGATGGATTTGGTTCTTCCCATGGACATGATTCCTTGTTGATAATGGAGATGGAGAACAACAATGAAGAATGCAAGAGTGATAATGGGAGGAGAAAAGTGCCTAAGGAATTAAGAGAGACCATAAGCAAGAAGAGTAAAAGTGAGTGCAAGAGGAAAATGCATGAATGAGGGCGTGGATTTTCAAAGAGAGGCGTAGAATGCATTTTTAAAATGAAAACTTGGCATTGTTACGATCCACGGCAGTGGAAAAATTTCCACAGCCAGTGGACATTACTGTTAGGGAATCCCTAGTGTATGAGCAACGGAAATACAAGGATTCCTATAGGATTTGCAAAGCATCGTGTTTCAAAGCATAAGACACACAAAAAAAAATTGCGTTTTAGGATTACCTCTTGAAGAATATTGAAGCAATCGTAGCCTCGTCCTTTAGGGGTCCACACAAGTACTCCCACCAGAAATGCTACACCTTCTAAATGCTAGTTTGATGGCGTGTAGCTTTTGCAACTTTTGTGTATTTTATGTCTCATTTTTGGGTAGCCGCCTATGAGCATCTTATGCTCTATTTATAGGCTTAGGTTTGACCTAATTTGCTTCCTAAAGAGTGGGCTCCTTACTTATTCTAAATGAGTTAGGCCCAATAGTCTTATTTTAGTCCAACTAAAATAAAAAGCTATTTTCTGATGGGCTTACTCTATGTGTATGACCTTATAGGTAAAATACTCGGTTATATTAATAATAAATTATTTTATTATTAATATAAAATAAGAGCGGCATCTAGCAATGCATCATTATGTCTGAATATTATTTATTATCAACATAACCTATAAGTGATAATTATTTTATATGTTTGTTCCTTTTGTCACGATATCCTAATTGGGCCCAAGGCATGGTCGCGTCATCCTTGTACGGTCCAATTTATTTTACTTGATACCGGAGTAGACTTTATCCAAATAAATATTCAATATTTATTCTTTCTAGCATGGCCATGCATTTCCTTAGTCTTACTCCATCAAGTGGCCTATAGATATCACTCCTGTCACATAGGAGAGACAAATCCCATCTACATCACTCACATCCCTCTACATAATTTGTTCATTGCCCAACCATAACCTTTATAATCCTCTTGTTACAGAAGACGTTTGATTGTATTAAAAAAATAAACTTCTTATGTAGGAATCGTAGTGACTTCTGTAACATCCTAGATTTTTAAATAATTATAAATTTCAGATTAAGGTTATGGATTGATGGAATTAATTGAGTTAATGGTTGATTAAGGATTATGATTGGTTTATTTGATGGCTAAATAGATTAATTAAGGAATAATAATAATATTAAGCTTGTAAATGACCCTTGTGCTTTGGTGGTCAATTGGGTCCAGTTCCCTCTCTCTCTTTGTCCACGTGGAGTGCAATGATGGCTGTGAGAGTTGGCATTTAATGCTGATAGGATTGCATTAATGAGGATGGGATGGTTGATGGAATGTGAGCTGATGGGGCTGTAAGGTGATATAGCTTCACTTTCACGTTTTCCCTTCTCACTTCTTCATTTCTCTCTTTTGGTGGCTTTTCGGATGGGGAGAGGAAACATTCCTCCTTCTCCCTGGTGCTCCACAAAGCTTCTGCTTCCTCGCCTTCACCTTCATCTCCTTCATCTTCTTCTTCCTCCACTCAACGCTGTGTTGAGCCTGAGTGGAGCTGCATGGTGATGGTGAACAGCGTGGCTGTGTGTAACCATGTGGGGCAGCATGGTGCTGTGTTTTGGAGGTTGGTTCCTCCTCTTCTTCCTCTTGTTGATGAGGCTGTTTGTGGCTCGGTTGGGAGCCTGTGCCAGCAGCGTGGAGTGCCTTGGTTTGTGGAAGATGGTCCACTGTGTTGAGGCTGTGACGTTGTGAGGAAGGAGCCATGGTTGGGTGGAGCTTGGAAACTTCTCCACTGACTTGGTGGGAGAGCTGTTTCAAAGGAAGCTGTGTTTGACTCTCCTATGGTTGGAAGCCGAGCAGAGTGCTGCTGTGGCTAGGCCGAGTGGCCCATGTGACTCCTGGAAGCTTCATCCAGGTAAGGGGGCTTTGCATCTCAAATGCATGGCTTATGGACTGATTTCCAGGTGACATGATTGTATTGTGTTGCGTTTGATGTGTATTGTGTATTGTTGTTGAGTTGAACCCGGATGTACGATTATTTATTGCTGCATGGTGCATGCTTATTTATCCATATGATGTATGATGATTATGTTGTGATGTTTGAGATGCATGTTACGTTGATGCTGAGTGCATTGTGTGGTTGTTATTGGTCCCTATGTTTGTGAGGGTATGATTAAATGCATGTGATGCTTGTTGATGCATATACGTGTGATAAATGAATGAATGGGGACTGTTATGATGAATGCCAAGTAGGCTTATAGAGGAAAGCATGAAATGCTTACTGGAAAGGATAGATCCGAATGAATAGAGGAGAAATCTGAGTGATAGATGATAATCCGAGTGGATGGTATAGGATTGCCGAGTGGATGTGGCATAAGCCGAGTCATCTGATTGTTGGTTGAATTGCCGTGTGCATATAATGCTGAATGCTAAATACCGAGTGGGCAATCGGATGAATATGCGTTTAATAAAATTGAATGTGTTGATGTGATATAAGACCCAGGTTGGACTCGGGCAGTGCCTAGAGCACTAAGCGTTGGACGCTATTGAGGATTCTGAGATTAATCCTAAAAGACCTCCGAGATGGACTCAAGGCCATGCTTGGAGCATGAGCATTAGATGCTTAATGGAAGTCCTTGGGTTGGACCCAAGGCAGATGCCGAGTGCATTGGAGTTGGACTCCGAGTGAATGTGACCATATGCATCCGATTCGCCACTGGAATGCTTGGAGTATGTATATATATACCGATCGACAATCAGATGATGAGTTATGTGAGAATGTGATTAAGTCCTGGAGCTGGGCTCAGGCACACTCCTTGAGCAGGGCTTGGAGTTGAGTGAAATCCGAGTGGATCAGTATAGTTGTTACTGAGTGAATTGAGCTTTATAGCCGAGTGAAATGGGTGAATCCCGATCGGAAGATGCTTGTGATTGTTCATATTGAATGGCAGTGTTTGTTATGCTGATTGATATATATGTTATTACATGTTGAGGATTCTGTGATTAATCCGAGCCAATATCTGTCATTTAATATGTAATGCTCACTCCTACACCATTTTTCAGTGTATGCAGGTTGGTTTGGATGATGTGATGGTCTTAAACCCGAGTGTTGGGTGTTTATGATAATGGTTGTGTATATAACATTATGTTCCGAGTACATTTAATGTATTAAAGCCTTGGCCGGCTCATAACAATGTTGTATCATGAATATGAAACATATATGTACTGGAATCCGAGTGCATGTTGATATATATATATATACTTCGAGTGAATGGTATTATATGCATACCAATTGAATGTGTTGGTGATGGAAAGTATAAAGATAATAAGTATCTGAATGTATGGTTATACATATATAGGTCGGTAGTCGGATTTGGGAATTAGAGAATAAATCTACATAAGTGATTTATGTTGATTTGATGCTTCATACCGACTAGGAAATGATGTTGTATGAATATTTCTAAGTTAATGAATCCTGAGTGAAATATAAGTGGCTTAGTTGTTTTTCGAGTGAGTCTTATGTATGTAACTCCATATCCGAGTGTGACTCATCTGTGAGACTTTTTCTGTGTGCTGGTAGCTCTTGTGGATTCTGAGTGGATAAAATGGGTAAACCCCGAGTAGGGAATGATTTTGTATAAACCCGAGTGGAAATCCGAGTGAACCTCTCCGAGGGAAGAGTTGTTATGATGGATTAGATTGGGCATATTCTGAGTGGTTTATATATATGATCCGAGTGAAGTTATGCATGTATTCCGAGTGAACATGGGTACCTATTCCGAGTGAATAAGGTAATATGTATTCTGAGTGTGTAAGTGTGGAATGAGTCTGAGTGAACTACTTGGGTAATTCCTCTGAGTGTTGAGGAGTTTGGATAATTCCGAGTGGAATTGATTGTGTAGACTATTTCTGAGTAATGAATGGTTAAGGTATTATCCGAGTGAGAATAGACATGAATGTCGAGTATGTGGCCGAATAAGTAATGGTCGGTAATGATATTAGTTACCGAGTGGAATACCACTCAGAAGATGAGTTGGTTATGAATGATTAGACCAAGTGATTTATGGCCGAGAGGAAGCCTATGTATTCTCTGAGTGATGGAGTTCAAATATGCAGAGTGCTAAATAGTTGATGTTTACCGGGTGACTCGAGGTTGAATTATGCCGAGTAGTTTGATAGAATCCGAGTGGGATAACCCTTATTTCCCGAGTGGATCATTATGTTGACTCTGTGGATAGAATTGAGAGATTAAGTTATGGGTTGCCGAGTAAGGCAATTGTTGGGGTGGTTCCCGAGTGATTGGAATTCCCTTATACCGAGTGGACTAAGTCATTACCGAGTGAATGGCTGTCTCGTATACCGAGTGGTGGATTGGCCGAGTGTGGCTTCTCGCTTCAGCGAGTGAGATCTCGCTCCAGCGGGTATGTGATTGGAAGGGCTTTTGATTGTGGTTCCGCTTAAGCGCATGTGTGCTCGCCCGAGCGAGTTGGTCGGCCTCACTCAAGCGGAGTCGGATCTCGCTTGAGCGAGTGCACGCCGTATTGTTGGGTCGCTCAAGCGCTGTTTTCTTCTTCCGTTGTGAATGTTTTCCTTTGATCTGATCGATTTTCCTATCTTTTTCCTTCTTCTTGCCTTCCTTTCCTTTTTATTAATGGTCATTGGACCTAGCTCTCATGTCTTCATATATGGGAGTGGCTTTTAATTATTGATCCAGGTATTTTCTAATTAATTGGCCCAGTTCTTCATGATTATTTTGGGAAAAATTTCCCCTGTCCCGTGTTTAACTTTTATTAATTTTTAGGGTGTTACAACTTCGGGTCAAAGGACTACATATACCATTATCACATTGAGAATCGTTAATGACATTCATGTAACGATCCATGCAACGTTCTCATGGTGGGTCTGTCCAGTACATCATTACTCTTAATGTGTACCCGTATAAAGACTTGATATCATTTATATCCATGATCTGTGAGATTAGATCATCAGTACACTCACACACCGGTCTTAATGTATTTACATGTCCCCACGTAAATACTTGACTAGGGACATTTTAGGAATAACTCTCATATGACCTATTACTCCAAGGATAAATAAAGGTTGTTAAACTATTTAACAAAAAATGACTTATTCAAAATGATGCATCCTATATAGGCTTTTAGTGCATATTTCCAACAATCTCCCACTTGCACTTAGAGCCGATAAGGTAATGCCCAATGACGTCTACAGTGCCCTCATGCTTTTACTACGTAAGCGGTTTTACTAGTGGGTTCCCAACAATTTTGTTGGTATGTATATTGCATATTTTCACATCTTCCAAAGATGGAATTATTTAAGTATATGCTTGGATTAATCCACTTCCTTATATTGTTCTAAGGTTCCATTGTCATCACAGTGGAAACTCATAGGGTACAAAACATTTGGAATGATTAAATGCAAATTGACTTCGTTTGTAATTTAACATAGCAAAATACTTAGATTTGTTAGTAAAACCAACGATTGTTTCTTGCTTTGAACCTTTCAAGCATACATCGCAACCATCTTGACAACACATATATTTTTATTGCAATCTTAACTCTTTCAAATTAATCAAAAGATTGGCATCGATGTAACCTTTACAACGAGCTCATCTTCCATTTATCAAGATCAAATCCTTAGTCCTTCTTAAGTGTTTAAGGATACTCTTGATTATAGAATAAGAATATTATTAGTTCTAGAAGAAGCATGTCTTCTGCATGTAATACTAGAACTATAATTGTGCAGTTACTAACCCTTTTATAGTCACAAGATTTATCTTCATTCTTTAATGAAGATTCTTGCTTCTAAAAGTTTGCTTTAGTCCATAAATAGAACATTTGCAGTTTACATACCTTCCTAGATGTTTTAGGCATAAAAGGCCTTTAGGTTGTGTCACATACACATCCTCAAGATGATTTCCATCTTGACATCTATCTACCATATCTCATAATGGTGGTATACTGCTACAACAAGCATGATCTAAATGGTTTTTAAGCTAATTGAATTTTGTCAATCTTCCTTTTAAAGGTACTTTTATTACCATCCATGTTTAGTTTTCCTTTTGAAAACCCACATGCATCCTATAGGTTTTACCCTTTAGGTACGTCAACTAAGGTTCATACCTTGTTAATATACATGGAACCCATTTCAAATCCCATGGTCTTATGCCATGTCTTAGAATCTAAACTTGCATTGGCCTCTTCATAAGAAGCTTGGTCATTTAGCAATATGCCTCCTTCCTGATTTATAAGATATCCATATCTTTCAGGTTTGGTGATATATCCTATTTGATCTTACGCAAGTCTTGTGCTACCGGAGCTAAGGATTTCACAACACTTTGTGATTCCAAGTCCATCCTTGACTTTTAAATGCTTTGTGATACTTGAATTTCTTCAAGTTCTACCATCCTCCCACTGATTCTTTAAGGGATGTACTCTTATTCAAGAATGCAACATTCTAAGCAACAAGCCTTTTATTCTTAGATGAATTGTAGAATTGATAACCCTTAGCTTTCTTTGGGTATTTCATAGAAGACATTTATCTAATTTGGATCTGACCTTGTCAGAGTTGGATGCTCTATAGAAGCATCATAGTTCCAAATTATTAGTAAAGACATACTAGGTTTCTTCCTAGTCCATATCATATATGGTTTCTTTAAGAAAGTCTAAGATGGAACATGGTTAAGTGAGAAAATTTTGTTAATAAAGGAACGTTGAAGGAGTTAGAGATGTTTGATAATAATCAATAATCAAACTGTGTCTAACAAGGTTTGATTTTTCCCCGTAGAGATGCTATTAAGGCATTCCATGAGGAATGAGTTAAGAGGTAATCGCTCACTCTATTAGATAGTTATCAAACTTATAGCTCAAATTATTTGCTATCTTGATCTACTCAAGAGCTTTAATTGTCTTACCAATTTGGTTTTTCACTTCATTATGAATTCTTTGAACTTTTCAAAGACTTTCTAACTTATGTTACATAAATCCATACTCATTGACTTTTCAATTAGTATGTTGAAGTATTGAAAAACATATCTAGTTATTGTTCCGATAGGCCCACATACATCGTTATGTATTAGATAATAGATTACTCATCTTTTCAATGAATGAGGTCTCAATTATCTCTCCAATAAATAAGATTTACATGTCTCCATTGATTCCAAAATCAAAAAGAGTCCATATAACCATAATAATGGTATTTAGAAAATGTGTTTCTTATCCATTTGCCTTAGGAGATAATACCATGTAAGTAAGGTTCAAAAATCACTTATTTTAACCTACTTTGGCAGTTGTTATAAATGGATGTTTTGAGATTTAGGATATGGAATCCATTACTCAATTGTGCATCAACATCCATTTGAAGAAATAAAGTTATTTTATAATAAGAAAAACATTTCTTGTCTAACAAGAAACAATATGCACAATGTCTAGTTCACTAACTAGCCCAATAGGTAAAGATCTTATCTTTATTGTAGCAACTTTTGCTTAATTTTACACAGATTTCTCCACCCTTAACAAGTGATCTACTTCCTTGATCTTTCAAAATTTGAGATCTACTACTAGTATCTGATACTAATGTTAGTGAAGTAAAATAACTTGACTTCTATGACATGACCTGTAGTGGAAGTCTTACTTCCCTTTCTTTTGAACTCCTTCAAGTTCTTTAGACAAATTATTTCAATGTCTTATTTTGGCTAAAACTGGAAATAATTTCCTTTCTTGATCACATTTTAGACTTCCAGACCAACTTGGCCTTAATAAAGTTTGTATACGATCATATCGTATATCTCCCATATATTCATATTGCATTTTACATCTCAGAGTTTATGCAGACTCCATAGGGTATTCAAGACCCAACCATAGATGATATATAAGCCAAACATGACACACTGCCGCTTCATCTTTAATGAAGATAATTCTCAAGTCTCAATACCTATCTAGGCATTTTTCTAGATAAAGTGTCCTTCCAAAGGATAGATTACAACAAAACAATATTTGGTATATCATGGTTATTCTAAAACAAATTACATGTAAATCTATCACTTCTATTTAAAAACATATTTAAATTTTGGTCATTAAATAAATATGTTGTCTCCCACTATTTTGATTCAAAACAAATACCCTTACTGAATCATAAAAAATCCCATTGGAAGATTTTTCTAGTGGGCCAAGATCCATATTTTGCCTAGTGTTGAGTCAGCTTTGGCTGATCGCCCAACCCTTGGTTATTTAGGTAGGAAACACATTTCCAATTGCATCTCATGCAACTCTTGGTTAATTGAGTGGGTAACTGTTTACCCTTATTCATCTTATGAATTTAAGCTCAATCCTTACGCCTCTAAGTTATTTTCAATCCAATTGAAAAACTTAGTTAAGTTTAGGCCTAATAAAAACAATTTGGATATTACAATTATCCCATCGCGCCTTACTAATATAAATAATAGCACCCTGCTTTAGCAGGCCCACTATTTATTGACATTAGTCTCGACGAGTGTTACTTATTAGGAGGCGTTTAAACTTAATATTAACGCTTCTAGGTTCTTCAATCTGATTAAAGTTACCTAGATAAGTCCAATAACAAATGGTTGGATAATCCAATTATCCATCATCCTTTACTAATATCAATAAAAGTACCCTGCTTTGGCAGAACCTACACTTTATTGAAACTAGCATTGATGACTGTTGTTTATTAGAACGCGTTTTAGACTATTCATACCTTTAGGCTTTTCCAATCTAATTAAAAAATGTCTATTTGAATAAAACTTAATAATACTTGGATAATCCAATTATCCAATCATGTCCTACTAAACATAAATAAAGGCACCCAACTATGATGTGACCTGCACTTTATTTATATCAAGTTAGACGTTATTACTTATTGGAAGGTATGATTGTCGGGCTTGAGGGATTTTAATTTTCTTATTGTTCATTACCGACTTTCATTAAACGCTTTAAGGCAAAATAAAACCCCAAAACATGCAATCAAAATTGTGAGATGGTTATGGTCTTCCTAGAAAATAAAATAAAATAAAATAAACTTAAAGGAACTATGGTGTCTTGACTTCATGAAGTCCTACTTCTTGAAACCACCATCCTCCTAGAGTCACCACTCCTTTGTTCCTTTCAAGGTCATATCCATCAAGAATCACCACTCTAGGTTTCTTCTAGGTCCCCACCTTGTTAGCTTTTCCAAGATTACAATGTAATAAAGAAAACTCGTTTTACATACGAGTAAAGGGTTGGGAGAAGAAATTTAAGAATAGAGAAAGGCACAGCACGCAGGCTGTATTTAAAATTAAATAAAAAAAATCTAAGACCATAACCATTCACCGTTGGACGTGTTAATTAATCAATTAATAGAGTAATCAATTGTATTTAAAATAAAATAAATTTTAAAACACATAATTAAACACACGGGGTCATAAAAGGAAAACTACACAAAGAATTTTGGCGGCTCTGTTGACCGTTCAACAGACAGGGTCAAGGGGTGTTCTAACCCAAAAATTTAGTACTGTAATCAAGTTAGTTCCTAGGAAAGAGAGATGGGTCCGGAGTGACCGCTTAAGTACTAAGTCTTTCCTAGTCAGAACGTCCCACTGACCATTAACAGCTCAAAATATTCGGTTATGATTTCAAACAATTTGAAATCTTTAATTTTGAAACGGCCAAGATTTAACTTTTAAACCTTATCTTTTGACCCTTACAATTATCCTAAAATAGGAATAGTCAAGATTTAACTTTTAAACCTTATCTCTAGAGTCTCAACAATCATCCTATTTTTTAGGAACGATCAAGGTTTAAATTTTAGACCTTATCTCTAGAGTTCAAGATATTTTATTTTGAATCCTATTAAATTTGATAAAGATATTATCTTTAATTTATAACTTTTACAAATCCTATCAAATTTATTAAGGATTAAATATTTTATTTTAAAATTATTAAATTTAATAAAGATCTTATCTTCTATTTGTAATAATTACAAATCATGTTAAATTTAATAAATATGAATTAATTTGTAACTCCTACAAATCATATTAATTTTAAAAAGATCACATATGATGCAAATCCTATTAAAATTAATAAGAATAAATTATTTAAATTTGTAACTCTTACAAACTTTAAATTTAACAAACAATTAACATTTGATTTGTAACTTTTACAAATCGAATTTAAAATATAATATTAAAATAAAATATTTTATTTGTAACATTTACAAATAAATAAAATACCATTACGGCTAGGTTTCAACTTTTGAATCCTAGTTTTCATTACGGCTAGGGTTTTACTCTTAAACTTTCTAAACACAATCTCACATGAACAATTCATATTAGAAAAGAGAAAGCACATATACTTGCATTGCATACAACCCTTGATTTCAAATTAATTAAATACACATAAAACATGCCTTATAATTAGAACACATATAAAGCAATCACCATTGCAACATACAACATGTTCATATAATAAAGCACATCCCAAAAACATGCTCTTTAATTAAAATGTTAAGAAAAGCAATCAATATACATAAAACAAAAATAAATTGATATTAGCTTTCAAAAGGTGCAACCTTTGCAACATATCTCATAAAAATGCAACCTTTGCAACATATCTAATAAAAGATGCAACCTTTGCAAAAGGATTCAACCTTTGCAAAAGGATTCAACCTTTACAATTCTTTTCATAAAAGCAATTTTATTTTTATTTTTACATGTTCTTTAAACAAACGTTTGCCTAAAACACGGTTTTGCAACCAAACTCTGATACCACTGTTAGGGAATCCCTAGTGTATGAGCAGCGGAAATACAAGGATTCTCATAGGATTTGCAAAGCGCCGTGTTTCAAAGCATAAGACAAACACAAAAAAAATTACGTTTTAGGATTACCTCTTGAAGAATATTGAAGCAATCGTAGCCTCGTCCTTTAGGAGTCCACACGAGTACTCCTACCAGAAATGCTACACCTTCCAAATGCTAGTTTGACGGCGTGTAGCTTTTGTAACTTTTACGTATTTTATGTCTCATTTTTGGGTAGCCGCCTATGAGCATCTTATGCTCTATTTATAGGCTTAGGTTTGACCTAATTTGCTCCCTAAAGAGTGGGCTCCTTACTCATTCTAAATGAGTTAGGCCCAATAGTCTTATTTTAGTCCAACTAAAATAAAAAGCTATTTTCTGATGGGCTTACTCTATGTGTGTGACCCTATAGGTAAAATACTCGGTTATATTAATAATAAACTATTTTATTATAGCGGCATCTAGCAATGCATCATTATGTCCGAATATTATTTATTATCAACATAACCTATAAGTGATAATTATTTTATATGTTTGTTCCTTTTTTCACGATATCCTAATTAGGCCTAAGGCATGGTCGCGTCATCCTTGTACGATCCAATTTATTTTACTTGATACCGGAGTAGACTTTATCCAAATAAATATTCAATATTTATTCTTTTTAGCATGGCCATGTATTTCCTTAGTCTTACTCCATCAAGTGGCCTATAGATATCACTCCTATCACATAGGAGAGACAAATCTCATCTACATCACTCACATCCCTCTACATAATTTGTTCATTGCCTAACCACAACCTTTATAGTCCTCTTGTTACAGAAGACGTTTGATTGTATTAAAACAATAAACTCCTTATGTAGGAATCATAGTGACTTCAGGTCAAAGGACTACATATTCCATTATCACATTGAGAATCGTTTATGACATTCATGTAACGATCCATACAACTTTCTCATGGTGGGTCTGTCCAGTACATCATTACTCTTAATGTGTACCCGTGTGAAGACTTGATATCATTTATATCCATGATCTGTGAGATCAGATCATCAGTACACTCACACACCGGTCTTAATGTATTTACATGTCCCCACGTAAATACTTGACTAGGGACATTTTAGGAATAACTCTCATATAACCTATTACTCCAAGGATAAATAAAGGTTGTTAAACTATTTAACAAAAAATGACTTATTCAAAATGATGCATCCTATATAGGCTTTTAGTACATATTTCCAACAATTACTGCTTTTGCAAATAAAAGTTGATTCCAAAGGCTGTTAAGTTCCCACGGCAAGTGGAACTAACTGCCAGGACCCCCTTAAATTCATCATGCAGAGCACTTTTTAACTCAGAGATCCACGGCCAGTAGGAAAAATCCACGGCCAGTGGATCTTATTGAGTTACCCCAAAATATTATTTTCATTTTCAAGTCAGAAGAATCCATTGCCAGTGGATGTCATTATTTTAACCATTGAAAGTCATGCAATCATGGAAAAAATTCTATGTTTATTTTTGCATATGTATACATGAAAAACAATTATGCATCTGAAATGGAAAAATTAAAGAAAATAATGCCTTAAAGAAAAACATCATGCAATACAAATGGAAAAACATACATGGGGTTACCTCCCCATTAGTGCTAAGTTTAACGTCTTCAACTAGACTCTATACCTCAATCACAGTCAAGAACTGAATAGGGCCAAGAAATTCATACCTTAGCATGAAAGGTAAAGGTTTAATTTTAACATTTAGGCTCACCACTTCTTCATACATGACCTTAGTATCATGTTTTAGTGGTATGTTACCTTCACTGCTTTTTGATGTTCCTACAAACTTATTCAGAAAAATAGATTCAAATGGGTCATTAAGAAGAGTTTCTTCCTTCACTACTTAGTCAACAAATTCAATGCTACAACAAACATTATCATGAAAAGGTTTTATCAAAGCATCATTCAAATTAAAATCCACCTTTTGGTCTCTAATAGTAAGAGACAACTTACCATTTTTAACATCAATCACGGCACCTGCAGTGGCTAAAAATAGTCTGCCTAATATAATGGGAATCATAGAATCCTCATCCATCTTTAGCACAACAAAATCAGCAGGGATAAAAAATTTTCCCACCTTAATAAGAATATCCTCTAAGATACCTACAGGATACTTAATAGACCTATCAGCCAATTGTAAAGACATCCTAGTAGGTTTCAATTTAACCAATCCTAGCTTCCTTGAAATAGACAGAGGCATCAAGCTAACACAAGCTCCTAAATCACATAAAGTTCTATTTATTGGCACGTTACCAATCATACATGGGATAGAGAAACTACCTGGATCTTGAAGCTTGGGTGGTAGCTTCTTTTGAATTAAAGCACTACACTTCTCAGTGAGTGCCATTGTTTTATCCTCCTCAAGTTTCCTCTTGTTGGACAAAATATCTTTCAGAAACTTCGTGTAGGTAGGCATTTGCTGCAAAGCATCTGTAAAGGGAATGTTAATGTATAATTCTTTAAGACCTCTAGAAACTTACCAAATTGTTTGTCTAACTTGGCCTTGGCCAAGCGTTGAAGAAATAGTATGGGAGATTGATATGGCTTAACCTCTTCCTTTATCTCATGTTGTTTCTCTTCCACGATGACCAAGTGAGATGGAGACTCATCCAGTTTCTTGTCTTTCTTAGCTTCAGATTCTGCCATGCCAGTTGGACCCTCATATTGAGTACCACTCCTAAGAGTGACGACTATAATATGGTTAGATGGGTCTGCCTCTGGTTTTCCAGGAAAGGTCCCTGGTATTCGTGTAGAGTTGGAGGCTTATTGGACGATTTGAGTTTCCAACATCTTATTATGGGTGGCTAGAGAATCCACCTTCGAAGCTAAATTCTCTATCGACTTTGAGAACTCATCATTTTTCTTGAGTTGACTAGTTACAAACGTTTCCATCAAGGACTCTAATTTGGATTTCTGTGGAGCATAGGGTCCTTATGGTTGTTTATAACTATTTTGGTTGCTTTAGAATGGAGGGGGTCTATTTTGGAAACCATGTGGTCCTTGTGGTTGTCTAAAATTGTTTTTATAATTCCCACTATAATTCCCAATCGCATCCACATGATGCATCTCTGGTTTGGCACTCTGGGCTATTCCAAGCTAACAACCTGTAATGGTATGTCCTACTACACCATGTGACATCCCAAAAATAGGGGTAAATTTTTCACGATTTTATTATTATTAATCTATGAAACATGTGAGTGGTGAAGCCATTTAACAATTACCCTGGATCTATCAGAGACCTATCTCATATATGATGATATGAGAAGGTAAGTTAAAGAAATTAACTCTTAAGAAATCCATAATTAATAATAGCGGAAGTATCTTTAGTAAAATAATATTATGGAATTAAATTCTTAAGAGATCACTCATTTGAAATTAAGAAGCCAAGGTTATCCCAAAGTGTTCATAAAGTAGGATGGAGTCTTGGATTAATATGAAGAAAATGGAAAATAACATGTTTTTAGCATTTTGGGAGAATCAAGTCCCCCTCGCTCAAGCGAAATCCCAATTCGCTTGAGCGAGCTTCGCATAGCACGCTTGGGCGAATCATAAAATGCTGAGCGAAAGAAGTAAATGAAGATTCAGGGGTCACTTCGCTTAAGCGAACCCTAACTCGCTTGAGCGAGTAACGCAATCCTCGCTTGGGCGAAGCCAGCGAGCGTAAGGCGAAAAACGCCCAGAACCCCTTCCACGCTCACTCGCTCGGGCGACACCATCCCCGCCTAAGCGAGATTACTCCCGAGAGCAATTTCCTGATAAACCCGAGAGCAAAACCTGAGACCAAAACCCTCTCGCTTGGGCGAATCCTCAGCTCGCCTGAGCGAACACCAACCAAGGTCCAAACTCTGATTCTAATATAATTTCACTTGAGCGACTTGCACAACCGCTTGAGCAAATATGGAATAATGGCCCAACACTGATGCTGGGGCGATCTCGCTTAAGCGAGTCCCATTCTCGCCTAAGCGAGAATCATCCAGAATCCAAAAATTGATACAGGGGCATTCTCGCTTGAGCGAGAAGCCCTCTCGCCTGAGCGAGTTTGACAGAAAAACAGGGGAATTACGGAAATCACCCAACTCCCTACACCAAAACTCATTCTAATCAAATTTACCTAATTTCAACACTTCATATATATCATATTACACATTTAGAACGTGTCCTAATGAATCATTCTTGTAAATTTCCATTACAATTCATCTATTGTATGAATTAACTCACTAACTCTTCCATTTCACAAATCTAACATTCCACATATAAACTTCATTCATTCATCAAGATATGGAGAGTTTCATCACTCATTCATTCATAGGGTCATGATTGAAAATGAGTCATAGACAAAAGATCTCATTTTCCTCCATGACCTCCCAAACTCATTATTCATACAATTATCCATTCTAAATCCATACTACACCAACATACATTGTACTATATACATTACATCTATTCCATATATCTATGTAAACCAAAATATTGCCGGCCAAGGCATTCTTTACCAAAAAGGGGCCTTCTTCACACTTCTCCTCCTCAACAGCTCCAAGCAATACCTACAACACAGGAGCTAAAAAGATATACCACAGGGAGAGTGAGTATACTTTCTCAATGACGAAAATCCAATAAATAGAACAACATATGCATGAATGCAATACAACTATCTCCCTCCCAAGAGGAGTTTATTTAATACCAATCAATCAATCAACAATTTTCCATTTCAATACAATTATTCCCTGATTCTCTCAGAGTTATATCAATCGATTCACCATCACAATTTAGTAATTAAAAAGGGAGTTCCATTCATATCTCATCATCAAGGTATCACACTATACCATGCTTTCAAACTAATGCACATGCTAATGTTATGAAAATGCATATGCACGGATCCGACTTCATTTCCTCGGGTGATCACAACCACCATATCATATACTCATTCTCAATGGTTTCCCACCTTGCAAGGGGTACTCCCTCTAGCAACCTCACAAGGTGCTTCTCGTGATCGCAACCACGTTCAACATTTCACATAGGTTTCCCTCCTCGCAAGGGGTACTCCCGCCTCATAAACATTTCATATAGGTTTCCCTCCTTGCAAGGGGTACTCCCGCCTCATGATCGCAACCATGGGCATCATAGGTGCTCGCAAGCCCTTTTTCATTTCCATCATCAAGTGATCACAACCACTTATCAACATCATCATGATATGTATGTCATGCCATGTATACAAAATACTCATGCATGCCTCAAGCTCATTTAGATTATCCTACCCTTTCATCTAAGGTATATTCATTTTCAACCACACAATTTTCCATCAAATTCATACACAAGAATCAATCTTCATATGAACTCAATCGTGTATCACACATAATAAGCCATCCATAGCCTCACTTAGGCTTCATCATATAAACACTAAATTCACATCATCATACACAATTCACTTCACATACACATAATATCACCTTTAACCACACAAACATGTCATACTACATTAATACATACATTATCATCACAATTTTCATGCATTTAGAAAATACACCCCTCTCCTACCTCAAGAGAAGTAGACCTCTGGGGTTGACGTTCCTGCTTCACCAATATTGCCAAGCCCTACACCAATCATTTATAGGGCCACATCAATTATTTATTCAAATACCAATTCAATATACATATACATAGGTGTACACATGATTCTTATCATGTGAAAACTATTTACCAAATTCATTCATTTGCCTACTTAGGCTTTGGGAATTCCTTTCCTTAAATTACAATCCCTTAATATCAAAGGCTACAACCCAATTATTAGGTTATTTCACCTAGTAGGTCTCCACCAACACCTTGGTGAGTTTCCACCTATTATAACTTTAAGTTAACATTATCATCATTTAATGTGTCTACCACATCATTTATATCATTCTTCCCATCAACTAATGCTAATTTCTTCATTAATTGCAATATCCTTCAATATCCTACCTCTCCTCCTAGGATTCAAATTTAAAGTTTTCACCAACCCACCAACCTTCATAAATGCTCATATACCTCCTTCTTTTCTCACCATAGTTATAACTACCTCATTAATCATTCATAAGCTTGTATTTATGTCAACTTATCTTTAGATTTCCACTTTTAAACTTCCTCAACATTACTCATACTTTTATTGTGTTCTAACACCAAAACTTCAACTAAACTTCAACTATATACTTATGTACATGGAAAATGATCATTATCTTACCTCAATGAAAGAAAATAGTGAGTTTGCAAAAGATGAGGGAGTTCACACGAATTTAAGGAGTAAGGAGGAGAAAATAGTTTAGTCTCCAAGCTTCCTTGAAGTCTCTTGAAGGTTAAGAATGGAGGAGGAAGATGTATTTCTTTTTAATTTGAAGTTCAAGAGAAAGATGAAGAGGAATAATGAAGAAGAAGAAGAGAAGAAGAAGAAGGAGATAAGAAGAAAAGCATCTTCACGTGGAGAAGAAAATGCAACCGCCTTTTGAATGGGAAAAATAGGAGTTTAGCATTTAAATTATTAATTCTTCATTAACTCTTCTGTTTTTTAACAAACAGGTTCGCTGTTCGGGCCCAAAATATATTCTAAAAATTATTCCGAATATAAATTCGGAATCCCAATAACATTGTCTACGGCCCTGACCAACGGCATCTCAATCGGAGATACTTGGTCTGACACCTATATTTTATCCGGGTCAGTTTTCAGCTCATCTGACCACCATAATTCACCAACAGTTTCGAAAAACCTTGTTTAAATCATTTCAAGAATTTTGGGATATTTCTTAGCCCAAAGTTAATTATCCAACATTTATTTTCCTAATTTATCTTCCTATTTTAAAAATTCGGGGTGTTACAATCCACTCCCCCTAAAAGAAATTTCGTCCTCGAAATTCAACTTACCGGACTCGAATGCATGAGGATATTGCTTACGGATATCATCCTCGCGTTCCCACGTAAATGTTTCCATATCTCCATGCTTCCATGCCACTTTTACTAATGGTACCATTTTATTTCGTAGTCTCTTCACGGAATACTCAACGATACGAAAGGAAACGGGAAGAATGGATAAGTCATCCTGCACCTCAAGATCTTCAACAAAGATCACGTGCTGAGGATCATGTACATACTTCCTTAACTGAGACACGTGGAATACATTATGAAGATTTGCAAGCTGTGGAGGGAGTGCAATTCGATATGCGACGTCTCCAATCCGTTCTAAAATCTCATAGGGTCCAATGAATTTAGGGCTTAGTTTCTTGCTCTTCAAGGCTCTTCCTATACCTTTATCACGCGAAACTCGTAATAACACATGATCGCCAACTTGAAATTCTAGTGGATTTCTTCTTTTATCATAATAGCTCTTCTGTCGGTCTTGAGCAATTTTTATCTTTTCCCGGATCATCTTGATCTGTTCGGTAGTTTCTTCAATAATTTCAGGTCCTAAAGCTAGGTTCTCACCAACTTCAAGCCAACATAAAGGAGTTCGACACTTCCTTCCGTATAATGCCTCGTATGGTGCCATACCAATACTAGAATGAAAACTGTTATTGTAAGTGAATTCGATCAGAGGTAAATATTTTTCCCACGAACCGCCATGCTCCAAAACATAAGCACGCAGCAAGTCTTCAAGACTTTGAATAGTTCTCTCAGACTGCCCATCGGTCTGGGGATGATATGCCGAACTTAGCTTCAGTTTTGAACCCATCGCCTCATGTAAGCTTCCCCAGAATCGGGAAGTAAATCGGGGATCACGATCAGAAACAATACTTGACGGTACACCATGTAATCTCACAATCTCCTGAATGTACAACTGTGCTAAATCTTGCAAAGAGCTCTCCATACTGATTGACAAGAAATGGGCACTCTTTGTCAAACGATCCACAATCACCCATATTCCATCACATCTGGACCTCGTTCTTGGTAATCCGGACACAAAATCCATGGCAATCGCGTCCCACTTCCAAACAGGGATATCAAGTGGTCTTAAAGTACCCAAAGGTCTTTAGTGTTCCACTTTCTCCTTCTGACAAGTAAGGCAAGAAGCTACAAAGTTAGCAACATCACGTTTCATTCCCGGCCACCAAAAGTTCTTCTTTATATCACGATACATCTTTGTTACACCAGGGTGGATGCTAAACATGCTTTTATGTGCTTCCTCCAGCACTGTGCGTCTCAAATCATCAAATGAAGGTACATACACACGACCATTTATTCGCCATATACTATCAACGCCTTCCACAAGGAATAGATTTTTCCTATTATCCTGAGATCTTCGCACCTCTTGTAAATAATCATCATCTTTTTGTTTCTCTTTCACAAGTTCCAAAAACTCATTACTTATTTTCAAGGTAGCAAAACATAACTTCTTGGAGGATTGAACTTCGGTCCTAACGTTCAAATTTCGAAATTCTTCAATTAATTCAAGCTCTTTGACCATCATGGTTGAGATATGCAAGGATTTCTGACTAAGAGCATCGGCAACAACATTAGCTTTTCCCGGTTGGTACATCAATTTAAAGTCATAATCCTTCAAGAATTCCACTCATCTTCTTTGTCGCATATTCAATTCCTTTTGGTCGAAAAAATATTTCAAACTTTTGTGGTCACTATAAACCACAAATCTCGAACCATACAAATAATGACGCCAAATCTTCAAGGCAAACACAACCGCAGCCAACTCCAAATCATGAGTCGGGTAATTAATTTCATGAGGTCGCAATTGGCGTGAAGCATAAGCTATTACACATTCCTTCTGCATTAGCATGCATCCAAGTCCATGCTTGGAAGCATCACAATACACTACAAACTCTTCTTGTAAATCAAGCAATGCTAAGATAGGAGCAGAAGTCAGTCTCATTTTTAACTCCTCAAAGCATTTCTCACATTCAACCGTCCATACAAAAGGTTGGTTCTTTCTTGTCAAATTTGTCAAAGGTCTCACAAGACGAGAGAAACCTTCAATGAACCTTCGATAATAACCCGCAAGTCCAAGAAAACTTCGGATTTCAGTAACCGTCGTAGGTCTCGACCATGCCATAACGGCTTCGACCTTTAAAGGATCCACAGAAATACCATCCTTGGATATTACATGTCCAAGGAATTGGACGCTCGTCATCTAGAATTCACATTTAGAGAGCTTGGCATACAACTGGTTCTCTCTAAGAATGTTCAGTACCACTCTTAAATGTTCTTTATGTTCCTCGTGACTTTTGGAATATACCAGGATATCATCGATAAACACTACAACAAAACGATCTAAGTATTTGTGGAAGATGTGATTCATGTAACTCATGAATACCGCTGGAGCATTAGTAACTCCAAATGGCATCACGACATACTCGTAGTGGCCATATCGCGTCCTAAATGCAGTCTTGGGAATATCTTCGGCTCTCACCCGAATTTGATGATAACCAGAACGCAAATCAATCTTTGATGATAACCAGAAAAATTATACAGAAAAAGGGAAAAAAGAAAAAAAGGAAAAGGAAAAGGAAAATCTAGTCTGATCAAAACACCGTTTAGCCAATATTGGGGGAAACACAATCCCCGACAACGGCGCCAAAAAACTTGATAGCCAACCGTAAGCGCACGCGGTATCGAAGTAATATAAAAGATTATTATTCTTCACAGGGATTGTGCCCAAGTACTGGTTTACTATGATTTGATTATCCAGACAAATTGGTTCAATTAAAGGAAGGATTACTTAAATCAAACTAAAAATAGAAACAGAAAACTTAATGCCTTTTTGGAATGGAAATCAATTGCTTTCTAAGAATCAATCAAAGGAGAACTCTTGGGAGCTAAGAGGTTTATATACTAGTATCTAATTTCATGCAATTCACTTCTCCAATTATAAAATTTAGTTTCTAAGGTAGATTTTCCTAATGTAATTAGAAACTTTCTCTCGAAGCCTTACTAATGTACCTAATTTCCAAAGAACCGCGTTCGATTTGTAAACTAAGTCCATTACGTTTTGTGAAAACCCATTAACCCTCAAAAGATCTCGCATACTTTCACAATACTTAAGATCTTAGGTTCCATTTCATGCTTCCAAACAATATACTTACTCTCATAGCCTACATCATTTGGAATCAACTACGCTCCTCTCAAAGTCTTGTAGAAGCATTAAGCATTCATGAAATTGAATAGAAAAAATAAATTTCATAAAAGGGAGAAAATGAAAAATAGTCAATTCAATACATATGCATATTGCCCCCTTAATCCCAAGAACGGAATTTAGTTTGCCATAAAAATGATTACAAAAACACTAATAATTTGTCCAATACCCAACATTAAAGAAATCCCCAAATGTAAAACAAGGGTTCAAAAAAATAGAAGAAGAGCTCTCACTATGTCTTCCAAATCTCCATCCAAATTCTACAATCCGACGTTTTCTTTGTGTTAGTCCTTGAGTTTCCTTCAAATCCCCTTGAGAAAGCTCTCCTTTTTCTATTCCAAAAGTGTCTAAAATCTCTGTGTATGTTTCTAATGAGTGCCCCCTTCCCTTTCCCTCAGAAACTGCTCCACAAAATAAGGGAAATGCAAAATGTGTGAAATCCACTGGCACTGGAAAAAACCCATGGCCAATGGATCATGATAAGGGCCCAAAAACTGATAATTTCCCCCTCCAGGCAGCAAAAACTACGGCCAGTAGGAAAAATCCACTGGCAGTGGATTTCCAAACAGCAAAAACCACGACTAGTGGGTTTTTTCTTTGCACAAAACTCCATTTTCCAGTAAGGTCCACGGCCAGTGGGTTTTTTCTTTGTACAAAACTCTATTTTCCAGCAAGGTCCACAGCCAGTGCAAAAAACCCACGGCCAGTGGATTTTTCTGTCTCTATTTTTACGCATGTTGGCTCAAGTCAGTGGGATCCACTAGTAGTGGGTTTTTCCCACTGGTCGTGGATTTCTCTTAACTTTACCAAAATGCTCCCGGAGTGCTCTTTTTGATGTATCCTTTCTCTATAGTGCATTCCAAGGGCCTACATGACTTTATTTTTGTGCTTTTGATGTCTTGAATCCTTTCCATCCATCTAATGCTTCATCAAATGCCTTTTGTTTTCTTGTTTATGAACCTATAACAAAGCATTTCCTGCAAAACACAAACACCTGAGTAGCATGTATGGAATAAAAGAAAACCAATAAGATTAAGGGGAAAAACTAACACAAATAAACTAAAAATGAAGACAAAAGAACCCTAAAACTAATACAAACTAGACACCTATCAAGTAAACAAAGAAGATGCCTCACACATCCCAAAAGCGTCAGAAAAACTGAAACTATGGCATATCAAAAAGCCTAAGGTCAACGTCTATGAGAGTGTACCTGTTAGCTCTAAATGGCTAAACAAATGGGTGTCTTTTAGTATAGCTTACCAATAAGCTCTAAAGCATGCTTGACTCAGATTCTGCACTTGTACCTTTTCAGCATAAAAAATTGATCAATGGCTATATCCTATTCAACGGCTGATCAACGACTATCTTAAAAGGCCTATAAATATGAGAAGCTTTGAAACCTTGAAGAGATTCAAATAATTAAATACTCTCTGATCATTTTTACAAACAAGAATAAAGTTTTCAAGTGTCAATTTGTAAAAAGTCTTAAGTTCTTATTTCTCAAGCACAAGTTTTCTTTGTTGTTCTGCACTTAGCAGACCTTGACTTATTGCTTATTGTAACTTAACATATCTTGTTTCAATACTCTATATCTTTTTACAATGAGTTACTCTTTGTAACACAAACTCTCATTATCTCTTAACTTTATGTAACTCGTCTGGTGTGTTCATCAGCTTGTAAACTAAGTGGGAAACACTTTGTGGCCTAAGGAGGTTTTAGAAAGAATACTTAGGTGTGAGGCAGAAGTGACTTATTGAAAGAATACTTGGGTATAAGCTAGGAGTGACTAGAGTTAAGAATACTTGAGGCCCTGGTTTGGTGTTATTTGTGTAAAAAGTGTTTTTATATAGTGAAAATTCTTCAAGCTTAAAGGTACTAGATGTAGCTTTTACTTTAGAAGTAAACCAGTATAAATTTGCTGAGTTATTTTCTCTTTACCCTTTCTCTTCATTAAAGGTCTGATTCTTAAAAGAGTTTGAAACGCTATTTAGACCCCTGTTATTTATTCCGCGTAAAAAAAAGTGAAGGCTTATTCAACCCTCCCTTCTAAGTCTGACTCTGAACCATCACATCATAGTCTTTGGGAAGCCCATCGAAGACAATTCCAAGTTGTTCTTTGAGAAGAACAGGATCTCTTATAGCCAAGAGAGTGTGAATAATGGTTTTAACCTGGAAAAGGTACTCGAAAATCTACTTGGATTCCTTCTTGATGTTTTGGAGCTCCGATCAGAGTTGCCGAGATCGAGCATGAGTTTGTCCATGGAAGTGTGCATGGACTTTGGCCTACATCTCAGATGCATGTGAGCAATCGATGACTCGGGTGAGCATTAAGGCAGAGAGAGACGATTGGAGCCAAGAGAGAAAAAGTTGATCTTGTTGTTCCTAAAGATGGAATGCTAGATTTATATGATTTGCTGTACGATCTTCTTTTATGAGAAACTTAGAAAGACTCACCATATTTTCAACAAGATGGTAAAGAGAATGTCTTATAAGGACTGGCTCAACTTGTTGATTCCAGAGTAGGAAGTTCTTGTCGTAAAGCTTCTCAGTGATAATTTGAGGAAACGCCAACGACGGCTAGGGAGAGAAAGGAAAGAAGGATTGGCCATAGAGGCTCAAGCTCTGGATACCATCTTACAAACCAAGAGAAAGAGAAGAAAAGAGAGAGAAGAAACCAGAGAAAGAAATAGAGAGATAAAAGAAATATGAAGTAACAATGTTTTATTGTTATATTTGTTCATTGATTATACAGAGGGAAAATATACATTTATATAAAATTTACTAAGGGGTAATTATATATGGTCAAAATAGTAAAAACAGAATTATAACAACAAAACTGAACTGGTCTGAACCGGGGTCAACGATCCGGTGTGGGACCAGCCACAAAAGTATATATATTTTAGTATGTATACACCGGTACAATGGGTATCCGGTATTATAATCCGGCCTCTCAATGGGAGAAACCGGTCTTATAGTCTTGGAGATCATTCACACCAGAGTTTCGCGTTGGTGAGGGCGAAAGGTGGTGTCACCTGCGAAGATTCTCCAACGCTCAAGTTAGAAGAGTGTATAAGAACTTAATGAATACTCAAGCAATACAATAGTAAGATATGAGTTAGAACAATGTAACCTTGCATGTGTATCGAAATATGCTATTTATAGTTGGACGTGGGAAATGAATCATTAGATGCAGGTGGGCCCACAGGTTCTGATACCGTGTATAGAGTGTCAATCAAAGTGGCTCAGTATTCAGAGTGTGCCACGGGGTAGGTCAATTATCGGTGGACACAGGGATGAAGGATAATCATCTTTTCCGTACATTATGCCTGCGATTGTACTTACTCCTTTTGATGAATGATATAGACACATTCCGTTATGCAGAGTATCCATAATGATAAGTTATAACCCCTCTTATCTCATTATGACACTGAGGTTAACGGTTATACATGACAGAGAAACGAGAACGGATAAAGTATCCGATATCTCAAACGTAACCTCGGATAGCCGGTGTGGGGGTACTGCCCTATGATACCAATTGCCCTTCTAGAACAGTCACGCTAACGTCATAACTTTAGGGACCGGTGTCCAGACCGGATCATTTGTCCCCTAGCTTGTATGAGGGACTGTTAAGTTGCTCACGAGCTACACAGTCTTCAAGAAGTCTGGATGCCGGTAAAATAATCTGAAGATACCATTCAAAACTCTTGTCAGCTATGTGCTGGTATTCTGCCAGTGCAACCGTTCTACAGATTACGTATCCGCCCTCTTGATGCCCTTACAACGGATTTGGATAAAGATTTGCAACGAGGGAAATCCCAAGAGTTTTTGGAAATCGTAACTCTTGGTATTCGAATAGTTGTTGGGATGCTTTTAATGTGCCTGAAATGATTAGACAATTAATGCCCTTTTAAAACGTAGGCCATCATTGCTTAAAAAATAACCGTCGGTTGGGCTTATTGGGCCTAGATTTTAGCTTCCGCGGGCCTGTTTCACTTGAACCTTTTCATGAAGAGTCACCATTTCGCACCTTGGACCATGAAACGACGAGGTCGTTTAAATCCAAAAAGTTACATTTTGGGGCATATGACATGACTCTTGGCTGATCATTGTACTTCTTTGTTACCTATAAAAAGGGGGACTTAGCAAGTTTCGGAGCTCACTTTCGCCTTCAAGCTTAGTGAAACTCTGCTTAAATTTTGAAGACCCTGTTGTCGTCCCTTTCTTTCGGAAAGCTCTTACCTCCTTTACTCTCTCCTTAGGTAATCTTTCTTCTCCCTTACGTTCGTATTATTTTCAGTTTATTCAAACTACAACCATGCGCCCTAGGCCAAACAACGTTGGTACCTCGAACAGGGGGAATCTGAGTTCACGTGCCCCCTCTAGCCACCGTGGTGGGAGGATTCCCGTGAATCTTCCTGTGGCTGGGCCTCGTCGCTCAGAGAGGGTTGAGACTTCCTTTTTGCGAGCGCCAGTGGTTCGGCGCTGCCCTGAGAGTCCCTTTGACTCGAGGGCTACCGGTCGCTCTAAAAGCGGGTCAAGTGCTGAAGGTTACCTCTCTGACGACGTTGCCTTTTATCACAGTATAGAGGCATTTCAACACGCATCGGACGAGATGGAAATTCCTGGGTCTGGAAAGACGTTGATTCTGCGAACTATGGAAGGGTGTGTCAATGTTGTTGCACACTGGCTAAATTGGGAGAGGCTAAATAGGGAGCACCTGTACTGCTGGGTCGAAGAAGCATTCTTGAACATTGCTTCGCACCACGCAAGAGAGGACGGTAATCCTGTTGAAGCTCGATTCCCTGTCTACTCAAGAAAGAAATACAAGGACCATTTTCTCATCCTTGCACCTCGGCCTATGGAGTGAGTCTGCCATCGAGTTCCAGACGAGAGGTCGGTATATATGTACGACTTCGTCTTCCAGCACTTGGGAGTTCATTTCCCCATGCTGATGTGATATGCACTACTGGCTCTGCCTCTATCCACTTGGTGAAGTAATCGACTCCCACGATCAGGTACTTAATACCTCCTGGCGCGGTGGGAAATGGACCCAAAATATCAAGGCCCCATTGATAGAAAAGCCATGGCACCGCAGTGAAGAGAGTTCTTGGGCCGGTGTGTGATGAAGATTAGAAAATCTCTGGCAAGCATCACACTTCTTCACAAAATTGATTGAATACCCAACCCTGAGGATTTTTCTCATTAAGCTTCTTCCTCTGGCGTGGTGCCCACATTGCCCCTCATGTACCTCCTCCATTACTCCTTGTACTTCGCTTTCTTTTAAACAAAGGAGATATGGGACTGAGAATCCTCTTCTGTAGAATACACCATCGACCATGGTGAAATATGGCAACTCCCTTTTCACTCTTCTTCTTTCTTTCTCATCAGTAGGAAGCTATCCATCAGCCAAATAACGGATATATAGGGTGACCCAAGAATTCTTGTAAGAGGAGTTAACTGTTATAGCATTCAAAGAAGGGAACAAAGGAATGTTGGGCAATGTCAGCGAACTCTGAACAATGGTCGTTGTACTACCAGGCTGTTTTGTGCTTGCAAGTCTCGATAAAATGTCCGCTCTGGTATTCTCTTCTCTTGGCACATGCTTGAATTCCAGCACGTCAAATCTCCCCTTCAACTCGTTCACACAATTCAAATACAATTGAAGTTGGGGCTCGCGAACCTGATATTCGCCTTGAATTTGTGAAATCACCAGCTGTGAGTCGCTGCACAATGTCACCTCTGTTGCACCAATATCGATTGCTGCCCAGAGTCCAGCCAGACATGCCTCATATTTAGCCTGATTGTTGGAGGATTTGAAATTGAATCAGAGGGAAATCTCCAGATGCACGCTATCGTCGCTCTCCACAACAACACCAGCTCCACAACCTTTATTGTTTGACGACCTATCGACATAAACGGTCCAATGTGCTCGAGGTGTTGCTGGATCCATTCCCGTCATTTCTACGACAAAATTCGCCAAGACTTGGGCTTTAATGGCTCCTCAAGGTTCATAAGAAATTTTGAACTCAGAAAGTTCGATATACCACTTGATCATCCTTCCAGCAAGGTCCGGTTTACTAAGCACGGAAAAAAGTGGCAGATCCATTCTCACCAAAACTGGATGTGCGTGGAAATACGGTCTCAACTATCATGAGACCCATACAACTGTAAGAGCGGCCTTTTCTATTTTCTAGTATCTGCCTTCTGCTCCTTGGAATGTCTTGCTAGTGAAATACACTGGCCTCTGTCCTTCTGAAGTTTCCTTGACCAATACTATGCCTAAGGCTTCATTAGAAATTGCCAAGTACAGGATGAGGGTTTCACCAGGGTCTGGCTTTACCAATATTGGTGGACTTGATAGCACGGTCTTGAGTTACTGGAACGCCTGCTCTTGCTCGTCTCCCCATTCGAACTTCTTGTGCTTCTTCAATGCCTTGTATAGAGGGAGGGACCTATGCGTCATTTTGGGCATGAATCAAGCGAGAACGGCCACCTTCCCATTCAACGATTGTACCTCCCTCAAGTTTTTGGGGCTTTGCATATCCAGTATTGCCTGACATTTGCCTGGATTAGCCTCGATGCCGCGCTGGGTTAACATGAAACCCAAAAACTTCCCAGCTGGGACTGCAAAGGTTCATTTTAATGGGTTCAACCTCATGTTTTATTGTCGCAACCGAGTGAATACTTGGCGAAAATCTTCAACGTGATCACCTCCCGCGGGAGTCTTGGCGATAATGTCATCAATATATACCTCCACCAGCTTGGTATGCATGCCTTCGAACACCTTGTTGATCATACGCTGGTAAGTAGCTCCAGCATTCTTCAACTCGAAAGGCATAACGGTGTAACAAAAGACAGTACGGTCATTGACGAAAGCTGTCTTCTCTTGATCCTCCTCCCATATCAGAATTTGATTATACCCTGAATAAGCATCCATGAAACTAAGGTACTGATAACCAGACGAATCATCAACTATACGATTGATATTTGGGAATGGATATGGGTCCTTCGGGCAACATCGATTGAGATCTACATAATCTGTGCACATCCTCCACTTGTTGTTGGCCTTCTGCACCATTACTACATTGGAGGGCCAAGATGAATAACGGACCTCTTTAATGAAACCAGCCTTCAACAATTCTTCAGTTTGCTCACACGCTGCTTTTTGTTTTTCCGGTCCCAATCTCCTTTTCTTCTGAGCAACCGGTCTTATCTTTAGATAAATAGACAATTTATGGCAGCAGAAGTTGGGGTCCATCCCAGGCATGTCCATAGCGGTCCATGCAAAAAGGTCTTTAAACTCCTGAAGGAGTGCCACCAGGCGCTGCTCCATGACCAACTCCAGCTTGTCATTGATGTGTGTGACCTTATTTGGGGAATCCCCTAAGACGATGTCCCTGGAACCTCAATCCGGCGTGGGCTTTGAGGGGTTGAGAGGGTCGATCTTTAGTTTCGCTTTGGGGTCCAAATTAATCAAACTAACAGACCCAGTCACTGTTCCTCCATCGTTCAACTTCCTCTTCTTGTTAAACGCCTTAAGCTCCACCATATTTAGGCTCAGGTTGTAACAATACCTGGACATCTCTTGATCGTTGCGGAGAGATGATACACCATTGTCTTTGTCAATGAACTTGATAAGGAGGTGTGTAGTAGATACGATTGCTTCCATCGCGTTCAGAGTAGGACGACCTATAATCCCATTGTAAGGGGACTCCACATCAATCACCAGGATTCTAGACTTCACCATCCTCGCTCCAGGCTCGCCCTCAAAGGAAAAGAGGGTATCAAGGTACCCCTTGGTGGGCTGCTTCGCTCCGTTGAACGCTGTGAGCTCTTGCGTATATGGTTGCAAATCTGCATCATTAAAGCCCATTTTTTTGAAACAATTATAAAAAATTACATCACAAGAACTTCCCTGGTCGACGAGAATTCTTTTGACATCCTTGTTGGCTATGACAGCGATTACAACCACCGCATCATCACCTCCTGGGATCGTTGGGCCAAAACCGTCGTCTGAGAACTGGATTCGCAGTCTCAGCTCCGTCACTCAGCCTTTCGTTGTCTAATCTACTACCTACGGGTCAGAATGCAAAACCCGTTAACTCAACGCCCTCAACTCTTAGGCCACATTTAAGCTCACACTCACCAAAGGAGTGGAGAACAGACTCGAATACAGCCATGCATGGCCCTTGGCTACCAGAGAAACGAAAGGGATAAGGAGCCACAAATAAAACGGATCAGTGGACTCACCTTGAGGCCACGATCACAGGAATGGGGTTCGATTGAAGCTTTAACATGAATGGAGTCCCCCTCTGGGGTATGCAATTCAGCAAGGAGAGAGGAGAAAATAAAGAAGAAGGAGAACAGACCAAGAAGAAGAAGAAGTGATTCGTGAATAATGAAGAGGAGAGAGAGAATTTCCTTTTATATAAAGCTCAGGGGCAAGACAGCCTTTTCCCCTATTTCATTTGCATTCTCATTAAAAGTTCTTAATCAATTTCATCACATTGGATTCTTTTATAATTACCGACCAACTACGCTTATTTGCTTTCACAATGTTTAATTATTCGTAACTATCTGATACTTCATAAGAGTATCGATCCGAGCTGAGTACCAGCCAACCGGTGTCCAGGCGTAGTGCCCACACCTCGGTAATCCGAGCTAACGCTTGAGAGGTCAGACACTTCATCCGTCCTTACATCTTTGTTATGCATATCGTTTGCCTCAGCCATACAAGAGGTTGATCCGGACTATAATTCTGAGTTAGGCGTTCTCCTCACACCGGTTAGTCCAAGACCACTCCAGGCACATCGGATAAGCATCAGTCGCAAGACAGCACGTCTTTGACCGTTCTCCCCTGCATAACCGATCTTCAACACCGTTTGGCCCTCACATCTGAGACCGGTTCAGGCAGATCAAATATTAAATAAATCTCTAAAACATTTGTTAATATTTTCCACTCTCTATAATTTTTATTAAAATACCAGGAATGTTATATCCATCACCCCTAAAAGGGGATTTCGTCCCCGAAATCAGTGTTCCGATTAAAAAAGATGGGGGTACATCTGCCTCATATCCGATTCTAATTCCCAAGTGTAGTTTATCCAATTCAAATTCTGCCATTTTACCTTCACTAACGGTACCTCCTTGCTCCTTAACCGTTTCGTTTGATACTCCTCAATACTGATCGGTACAGCTTCCACCGTCAGGTCTTCCTTCAATTCAATGGAGTCAGTTGGTACAATCATTGTGTCACACGGAATGTAGGCTCGAAGTTGCGATACGTGAAACATGTTGTGGATGTTAGTCAACGACTGGGGAAGATCCAGTCGGTAAGTAACTTCACCAATCCGTTCCAGTATTTAGTATGGTCCAATGTATTTCAGATTAAGCTTTTGGCTCTTCAAAATCCGACCTACACCTTTAGTCGGTGAAATCCTCAGGAACACCCAGCCGCCCACTTGAAACTCAAGCGGCCTATGTCGATTGTCATAATAGCTCTTCTGTCGGTCTTGGGCAATTTTTATCTTCTCCCGGATTAAAGTAACTTGTTCGTTCATCTCTTGAATCAGCTTGGGCCCCAGATGAATGGCATCGCCATTCTCATTCCAACATAATGGAGTACGATATTTTCGACCATAAAGGGCTTCATATGGAGCCATTCCAATGCTGCTATGATAACTGTTATTGTATGCAAACTCCACCAAAGGCAAGTATTTCTCCCATGATCCGCCCTGCTCTAATACACATGCCCTTAGCATATCCTTGAGAATCTGTATTATCCGCTCCGACTGGCCATCAGTCTGGGGATGGTACGCCGAGCTCAGTCTGAGCTCAGTACCCAGTTCTTGTTGCAAGCTCCCCCAAAATCTTGAAGTGAATCGGGGATCCCGATTAGAAATAATGCTTGAGGGTACAACGTGCAGTCGTACAATCTCAGCAACATACAACCTAGCCAATCGGTCCAGTGACTATTTCATATTCATCGCCAGGAAGTGGGCACTCTTGGTTAGTTGGTCAACGATTACCCAAATCGCGTTACACCTGGTTCGGGTGCGAGGTAGCCCGGATACAAAGTCCATGGTGATGCTTTCCCACTTCCAGATCGGAATTTCTGGGGGTTGAAGCAAACCTGGGGGTTGTTGATGTTCGACTTTGCACTTTTGGCATATCATGCGGGACCTCACGTATTCGGTTATTGCCTTCTTCATGCCCGGCCACCAGAATTCCTTCTTCAAGTCATGATACATTTTCGTCACACCGGGATGAATACTCAGAGAGCTCCTGTGTGCCTCAGCTAGCACAGCTTGCCTGAAATCTCCATGTACAGGCACCACCACTTGGTCCTGGAATCTCTATATTCCATTATTACCCCGAGTTAACTCCATATCCTTGCCTCGAGCCTGAGTGTCAATCAGTTTCAACAACTCCTCATCGTCTTTCTGAGCAACAACAAAAGACTCCAGAAATTCGTCGGAGATCTTCAACATTCCGACCGTCATTTGGTTTGGAGCGTCCGTAACAACTCCAATGTTCATATCCCTAAAGCTCTCCAGCAATTCCTGCTCTCTGCCCATCAAGTAAGCCGCGTGCAACACCTTCCTGCTCAGTGCATCGGCAACAATATTCGCTTTACCCGGGTGGTACCTCAAGTCGAAGTCATAATCTTTCAAGTACTCCACCCACCTTCTCTGCCTCATATTTAGCTCCTTTTGGTCGAATAAATACTTTAAGCTTTTGTGGTCACTGAACACCATAAAATGGGACCCATAAAGGTAATGACGCCAAATCTTTAATGCATACACTACTGTTGCTAGCTCCAGATCATGGGTCGGATAATTCAATTCATGGGGTCTCAATTGCCTGGAAGCATAGACAATCACCCGATCGGATTGCATCAGCACGCATCCCAAACCGAACTTGGATGCATCACAATACACTACAAATTCCCGTGTTACATCGGGCAATACAAGCACCGGGGCAGTCATCAAACACCGTTTGAGAGTCTGGAAACTCAGCTCGTACTTTTCCGACCACACAAAAGGACTCTCTTTCCTTGTTAACCGAGTTAGAGGAAGTGCTATCCGAGAGAACCCTTCAATGAAATGTCGATAGTATCCAGCTAATCTGAGGAAACTTCTGATTTCAGTTACCGACCTCGGCCTCTCCCAAGCCATAACCGCCTCAATTTTTGTCGGATCAACCAAGACACCCTCTCGGGAAATTACATGTCCCAAGAATTGCACACTACTTTCCCAGAAATCACACTTGGATAGTTTAGCATACAACTTCTTCTCTCAGAGTATCTGCAGAATGGTCTGAAGGTGTTGAGCATGCTCCTCAAACGACCTCGAGTACACCAGGATGTCATCAATGAATACCACCACAAACTGGTCCAAGTATGATTGAAAAATCCGATTCATATAGTCCATGAAGATGGCAGGGGCATTCGTCACTCCAAAGGGCATTACAATGTACTCGAAGTGCCCATACCGAGTCCGAAACGCTGTCTTTGGAATATCTTCCGACTTCACTCGGATCTGGTGGTATCCCAACCTCAAGTCAATCTTAGAAAACACAACAGCGCCCCTCAATTGGTCCAGCAAGTCATCAATCTGAGGCAATGGATATTTATTTTTAATCGTCAATTTATTCAGCTGTCGGTAATCGATGCACATTCGCATGCTACCGTCCTTCTTCTTTACCAGTAACACCGGAGCGCCCTATGGTGAAGCACTCGGTCGGATAAAGCCTTTTTCCAGTAGTTCATTTACTTATTTCTTTACCTCGGCTAATTCCACCGAAGACATTCTATATGGCGCTCGGGACACAGGCTCTGCCCCGGGAATTAAGTCAATAGAGAAATCAATCTCCCGACTGGGAGGCAACTCCGGAATTTCTTCCGGAAAAACATCAGGAAATTCACAAACAATTGGAATATCACTCGGTAGAAGGTTATACCAACCCTCCGAAGCAAATAAAATAACATATGTGGCTGAGACATCACTCACCACATCCTTCGTGTCGAGTTCCTGAGAGAAAACAATACTCTTTCGATAGCAGTCGACCATCACATGATTAGTAGCTAGCCAATCGAGACCTAGAATAACATCTAAGTTCCTCAACGGCATACAGATAAAATTCACTCGGAAAGTACGGTCTTCGATTTGCATCGGTATATCTCTACACACGGTGGTTGCGCGAAAAGTGGAACCGGTTGGAGTGGAAACAATTAAGGGCGTTCTCCATTAAACCGATCGGCAAACCAAGCCGTCGCACACAATTCTCGGAAATAAATGAATGGGTCGCACCCGAATCGTAAATTACATCAACAAGATAGCCACAGATGAGGCACTTACCCTGCACCAAGTTGTCATTCCTCGTGGCTTCCGAGGCATCAAACGCGAACACCCGCCTGGTCATGGCATTCTGGGCACCACTGGACTGGGCATCAGATCTTCCCGATTGTTGGCCTCCCCGACCAGCACCATGTCTGCCTTTTCTCTGAAAATTGGCACCCCGAGTCCCAAAAGGGTTGGTTCGGTTGCCTTGCCTGCTCTATTGCTGCCTCTATGGGCAATCGGGCCTGAGGTGCCCCAACTGTCCACACTGAAAGCATACAATCTGATTGGCTGGACAGTGTTTTGAAATATGGCCCTCCTGGCCATAATTCTAGCACGCACGGCTACCAGAGAGATTACCCAATCGGCCAGTAGAGCCCCGACCGGAAGAGGATGAAGAAGTAGCAGAAGACTTGCCGCCCTGAAAGAATTGGCCCATCCTCTTGAAGCTGAAGCCCTTTGCTTTCAGTGGCTTTTTGTCTCTCGGCTGAGATGTCCTTTGTAATTACACCTCTTCGGTCAGTCTAGCTTTGTTCACTTGAGTCGGGTAGTCCTGAATCTCCATCGGTAGAATTACAGTATGGAGTTCAATCTGTAGTCCAGCCTCGTATTTAGCACACTTGCTGCCCTCAGTCCCTTCCAGCGAAAAAGGATGGTAAAAATCACACAGCTCGTCGAACTTGCTGGTGTACTCGTCCACAGACAGCCGGCCTTGCTCCAACTTCAGGAATTTCATTTCCTTCCAGATTTTGTAGTTATTCGGGAAGTACTTAACAAGGAATCTCCTTCAGAAATTTGCCCATACTAGCGGCTCATTTGCCGCGTTCATCTGTACCTTCACCCGAGACCACCATACTCTATCCTCGTCCTTTAATTGATAGGTAGCAAACAAAACCTTTTGCTCTTCCGAGCACTCGCAGTATTCAAAGACCTGCTCTATGTCCCTGATCCAAATGTATGCCCCGTCATAATCGTGTCCTCCCTTGTAGGCCGGGGGATTCCTTTTCAGGAATTTGTCCAGAGTGGGACCAGACTCGGTCCTACTCATCAACTGGGTAAATTTGGAGAAGAAATCGTCTCCTCCACCAGAATTGGTTCCTTCGGCCATATTGTAATTCTACAATGAGCAAACACATCACCATTAATAACCAATGCCAACCAAGGAGTCAGAAATTTACCTCACACACATAAAATGCCACGCCAATGGAGTGCCAAGGAAACGATGCCAAGCTGCACAAGCAAAACACAACACAATTGAATGCAACCAGCCCTCACAGGACTCATACAATCACTGGATTGACCCATACACCCGGCTCTAGAAAGAACCGCTCTGATACCAACTGTAACATCCTAGGTTAATTTACCTTTTATTTACATACGGCAAATTATTTTCACAATAAATTTTTCGCGTTGAATAAAATTTGTATCTTAGTATGAATTAGTATTTACTTCTTTTAACATTTAATCCACTTGGTCTAAATGTAAAATAATATTTACCTCTTTTAGCTACATAAAATCATGCTCAGTATGAATAAAACCGTTCTAGAATAATTCTTTAAATAAAAGTATGTTAAAATAATAATCGATCGGAAATGGTTCTACTCGGTCTTGATAATAAATAGTATTCACTTAGATGCAATCAAAATGATAATAAAAGTGCACGCAGAATAACATCCGCTCGGTAAAATGGAGTTGAGACAGCGGGAGAAGAAGAAGGAGCAAAAGAAGAAGAAGAGGACAGGGGTCACTCGCCTGAGCGAGACCCCAAAATTCCTAGGCGAAACCCGAGAGTCGCTTAGGCGAGTACCGACTCGCTTGAGCGAGTGCCACACCTGAAGTCTAAGCGAACAAGACGCACATGCGGACTCACATGGGGATTCACTCGGTAAAATGGTTTACTCGGCAATAGGGTTTCGCTTGGAAAACACTCAACTTCCACCCACTCGGACATTCCACACTTGACTCATTACTACCCCTCACTCAGAAAGCTTAGCTCGGTCACAACTCCCTCGGGGATAATTCAACCTCCTTCACTCGGTTATCGCTTCTCCGAATATCCTCACTCGGTGAATACCCTATCCTTACTTCCCTCGGAAGAAACTCAGATTTCCCCTCGGACACATCCGACTTCTCTTCACTCGGAATCATGATACACCTTCTTCACTCGGAATCTTTACACACTTTCTTCACTCGGAACTCTCTCCCAACCAATCTCACTCGGGACATTCTAACCTTCCACCCGGAAGGAGGGTCTCTCAGTTATCCCTCACTCGGGAATGAATCCGCTAGTTAATGAGCTGTCACAGCAAACATGAAAACATATAGATCAATGCATTTTAAAATATAAATTCGCATCTGATTCAAATTAGGTTAGCACACAGATAATAATAAACACTCGGAAACTCCTTATACACACATATACTCTACACAATCACTCAAAGTCACTCGGGCCTTAGCATCGATCTCCCCCTTGGCACGACTCCATGGCTCCGGCTTCCTCCCTGTCACTGGTTACTAAATTAAAATAACAACAAGGGTGAGTGTTTGGCATCATAATTAATATAGAACAAAATGTAACAAGTTATATATATATATATATATATATATATATATATAAGTTACGTCCGATTGCATTTTCATCACTCGGCAATTATAATACATCATACTCGGCCAATAGAACAAACTTCACTCGGCAAATACAACACATGTCACTCGGCAATTATAATACATCATACTCGGCCAATAGAACAAACTTCACTCGGCAAATACAACACATGTCACTCGGCAAATATAACAAATATTACTCGGCAAATTTACACATCAAAACTTATAATTCATCAATTATCACAACTGACTCTCGGATAAAATTTGACGCCTAGTATCCGGATACTAAAGGATCGACCTTCAGCTGGGAGTCCGACTTGACATCCCGTGAACCCGACTTGGTTCACTGAGCCCGACTTGGCTCCCCCTCAACCACTGGGTCAAAGACCTCTGGGTAGCTTAACTGGGTCCGATTTGACCACTGAAGCCAAAACAGGGTGGTTCATACCGTTGGTCATCCTTCACCACATAATCACATTCCATCATATAAACAAACATAACATTCCGATTACCACTTGCAACTGTCAGAAACTGACCTGTGCTCACAGCGTAGGGCGACCGACTCGTCAAGCCCCTCAACATAACATACCGATTACCACAACCATCACTTATTTCACGCCATTGTAAACCATACACACATACATGCATACACATACAACTCAGCATTAAATATTCCAAGCTCATGACATGATTAATTCAACCACACACTCGATCTTCAACTGATCGGTGTACACAGCCACACATGTACAAACATGGGCACGCAACAACATTCAATAACATTTTCTTACCCTGTTCATACCGTTCAATGACTCGGATGGGAAATGAGTCCTATTCAAATTAATCATAACCCAAACACCCCCTTACCTCGATTCCACGCTTCAATGATCTGCTCCCGGTGTCGGTCCCTTCCTTTGAGTACTGGATTCACAGTCTCAGCTCCGTCACTCAGCCTTTCGTTGTCTAATCTACTACCTACGGGTCAGAATGCAAAACCCGTTAACTCAACGCCCTCAGCTCTTAGGCCACATTTGAGCTCACACTCACCAAAAGAGTGGAGAACAGACTCGAATACAGCCATGCATGGCCCTTGGCTACCAGAAAAACGAAAAGGATAAGGAGCCACAAATAAAACGGATCAATGGACTCACCTTGAGGCCACGATCACAGGAATGAGGTTCGATTGAAGCTTTAACACGAACGGAGTCCCCCTCTGGGGCATGCAATTCAGCAACGAGAGAGGAGAAAACGAAGAAGAAGGAGAACAGACCAAGAAGAAGAAGAAGTGATTCGTGAATAATGAAGAGGAGGGAGAGAGAATTTCCTTTTATATAAATCTCAGGGGCAAGACAGCCTTTTCCCCTATTTCATTTGCATTCTCATTAAAAGTTCTTAATCAATTTCATCACATTGGATTCTTTTATAATTACCGACCAACTACGCTTATTTGCTTTCACAATGTTTAATTATTCATAACTGTCTATACTTCATAAGAGTATCGATCCGAGCTGAATACCGGCCAACCGGTGTCCAGGCGTAGTGCCCACACCTCGGTAATCCGAGCTAACGCTTGAGAGGTCAGACACTTCATCCGTCCTTACATCTTTGTTATGCATATCCGTTTGCCTCAGCCATACAAGAGGTTGATCCGGACTATAATTCCGAGTTAGGCGTTCTCCTCACACTGGTTAGTCCAAGACCGCTCCAGGCATATCGGATAAGCATCAGTCGCAAGACAGCACGTCTTTGACCATTTTCCCCTGCACAACCGATCTTCAACACCGTTTGGTCCTCATATCTGAGATCGGTTCAGGCAGATCAAATATTAAATAAATCTCTAAAACATTTGCTAATATTTTCCACTCTCCATAATTTTTATTAAAATACCAGGAATGTTACACAATGCAATAGTAAGATATGAGTTAGGACAACGTAACCTTGCATGTGTATCGAAATATGCTATTTATAGTTGGACGTGGGAAATGAATCGTTGGATACAGGTGGGCCCATAGGTTCTGATACCGTGTATAGAGTGTCAATCAAAGTGGCTCAGTATTCAGAGTGTGCTAGGGGGTAGGTCAATTATCAGTGTACGATTCTGACACAGAGATGGAGGATAATCATCTTTTTCGTACATTACGCCTGCGATTGTACTTACTCCTTTTGATGAATGATATAGACACATTCCGCTGTGCAGAGTATCCATATTGATAAGTTATAACCCCTCTTATCTCATTATGACACTGAGGTTAACGGTTATACGTGACGGAGAAACGAGAACGGATAAAGTATCCGATATCTCAAACGTAACCTCGGATAGCCGGTGTGGGGGTACTGCCCTATGATACCGGTTGCCTTTCTAGAACAGTCACGCTGACGTCATAACTTTAGGGTCCGGTGTCCAGACCGGATCAAAAACAAAATTGTAACAGAATTACTTATAGAACAGGTAGTAAGTCACATGCTAGATATCTCTAGTAATAATGGATAAAATGTCTCATAAAATAGGTGTAAGTTTTTTTCTGAAAAATAATATATACAAGTACATTTAAATTTTAACGTTTAAAAATACCACCAATAAAAAAATAGGAAATTATTAAATGTGTGGTAATACTCTAATAGGGGAAATAGATTTAAAATTACAAGAGTAGATACCATTTTCCTTAAAAGAGTGATATTTATTTTTTATATGAATATTATTTAAAATGTTGTTGTTTAAAATGTAAAATATAAAGCTTATTAAAAAGTAAAAAATATAAATAAATTACTATTTAGATTATATTTACCCGTAACAAAGAAAAAGAATATGTTTTGGTGAAAAAAAAAGAGATAGTTACCATAAATAATATTACACGATGGCCAAAAAAGTTGTACCAATGGTGATAAAGAGGAAGTTAATAGCTTTGAAGAAAATGATACAAACATTACACTCAAAAGTTAAGTTTTAAGAAGCTTCCCAATGCTTTTAATTTTAGCACCCGGTACATGGTAATATTTTCTTTACTAATTTATAAATTAAATTTCCGAACAAGAATGGGAAAAATGATAATTCGTCATGTTATCAATAAAAATACTTTTACGCAAATATATTTATTTCTCTACACTCTAAATTATTACAATTTTGTATTTCAATATATTTTTTAAAATGTAATTATAGGGTAATCTAATCCTTTATGTATGAACAAAATATTGTAATTAGTTGCTGGCTAAGTTGATTATGATCTACCTTCATCATTTTTTTAGCCTCACCTATATCTACAAACTATAAAACACACAACAATTAACCTTGGTTGCTTGGCATGAGTGAAAAGAGATATTACCCACACTTAGGCCTTCCATCACTTGTAAATGTTGCGAGGGAGTCATGTAAATTTCATCATAACCTTTTTATCAAACAAATTTGGGTAATTCTTTGTTAGAGTTCATACCCTTTATTCCACCCAACCATCATTTGAATTCAACAGCTTGTGCACATTCCTCGCCCATTTACACCTAGTTGCGTTAACTTCAATTTATTTTCCTCTTCCGAGTGATCGATTGGAGAGGGTTACATATGCATAAAGGTTGAAAAGGATTGGGCAAGGAAGCAATTACATGACCATGTCTGGTTAAAAAAGATTTTTACCATTTTAATTTCACACTTATGTGATAAAAATTAATCGTTTGATTTGTATTCAAGACCATTTAACAAGTTGAAGACCTAATTGTCTATTTTAAAGGGTACAATATCTTTAAAATATGTTAGACACCAATACATAAGTACACTCATAATTATTCTTCTTTTTCTCCCTCAAATAACTTGACAACATGTATGAGGTTTCTTTTAGTATGATGATATTTATTTACCGTAAGATTATTGTTTAATAAAACAAAAGTAGAAATTCGTTATTGCAATGTTGCTAAATTTTGAATAAAACTATTTTATTTTTCCTTTCATAACGAGTTTCATAAAGTAATTGTTAGCAATTTTTAAATTTATTTATTACGAATCCTTATTAATTAAAATATATAATTGAAATTGGAGAGTGGGGAGAGCGAAGGTTGAAGATAAAGGAAAGAGGAGAGAATGGATATGCGTGAGTGTGAGGAGTAGTGTATATTTATATTTATATTTTAAGAATTAAGAAAAAGAAGAGAGAGATGAATTGACGATGGCTTGGGAGGTGATCGGTGGAATTGGAAGTGAAGAAGAGAACAATAAAAATAGTTTAAAGAAGTGAGAGTAAGATGTTTGATTCTGGGTCGCAGTCGCAGGTGAGTCATCTGTATGTATCTGTATTATATAGCTTTTGGATTTACAAATAACAATAAGACGGATCTTGTTTGTTTGTTTGTTTGTTCAAGTTCAAGGGATTAGATCTGATCGGAAATTGGAAAGAAGAGAAGAGAGGATTATAATAGCATTTGTTAATCATTATATGATGGCTTCGGCTAGTCTTGGAAGTGGTGGGGCTGGCAGTTCCAGCAGGTCCGTTAATGCCTTCAGGGGTTCTTCAAGTTCTGTCGATTGGCTCGGCAGAGAGATGCTCGACATGACCCTGAGGGACGACGACGACGATATTGATATTGATATTGATATTGATATTGACAGAGACAGTGAGCCTGACATCATTGATGGCGTGGGTGCTGAGACAGGACATGTCATTAGAACCACCATTGCTCCCCGAAATGGTCAATCTAAGCAGGTCAGCTCTTATTGCAAAACCCTTGAGGCTACTTTCATCTTTTCATCACTCATCATTAAAACATCTCTCTGTCACTTCACAGAATGTTAGTTACATAGCAGAACATGTGGTTGGGACGGGCTCTTTTGGTGTTGTTTTTCAAGTGAGTCACAACACCTTACTTTCCCTTTCAAAACCCATACCCCTTTTCACTCCATTAATTAATGCTCTCTTTTATCAGGCTAAATGTAGAGAAACCGGAGAGATTGTTGCCATCAAGAAGGTTCTCCAAGACAAGCGCTACAAGAATAGAGAGCTGCAAATTATGCAAATGCTCGATCATCCAAATATTGTTGCCCTCAGGCATTGTTTCTTTTCAACAACTGACAAACAAGAACTTTATTTGAATCTTGTGCTTGAGTATGTTCCTGAAACTGTCAATCGTATGGCAAGAAGCTACACCAGGATTAACCAGCGAATGCCTTTAATATATGTTAAGCTTTATACCTACCAGGTATGTCATTCTTCGCATCTCTGTTAGATCCCATACAAGATTTGCAAGAGACAATCTCCCAAAGTATTTAATGATTATAAATAACCCACATGTGTTAAGATATTTTTTTTATAATCAATGTATTCTTTGCCCATGAAATGCTAGTTCATCTGCTCTGCTCTGCTCTAATCTCTGCCTAATTGTTATTCTTAAATCTTCCTATTAAATTCCTTGGCTTACACACTTTAAATCCCCATTAGTTTCTTGTTTGTTGATATACTTCTTTTCTCTGATTTTGGCTGCAGATTTGCAGGGCCCTTGCTTATATACATAATTGCATTGGTATATGTCATCGTGACATCAAACCTCAGAACCTACTTGTAAGATATTAGAGTTGTTGATTTGTTTGTTACATGGGACTTATTTGATGTAGTGGATGGCTCGTGATGGGCTTTTCTTATTTTTATTTTTAAAAATAAGAGGATAACTTGGTGCTACAAAAGTGGGGTCCAGGGAAGGGCTGGAGCCAAGTGGTCTAATGTAGGCAGCCTTGTCTTACATTTGCAAGAGACTGATTCCACAGCTTGAACCTGTGACCTCCAAGTTACAAGGCAGCAACTCCAGTCCAACCATTGAAAGTGAAATAAGTTAACATAGCCAGTATAATTCCAAACTTAGAGGAAAAACTACTGAATTGCAAATTTTATGAATAAAGAAAAACCAAGTCTTTTCTCATTAGGTAGGGTCAGCTACATAGGTCAAACAATGTCATAATTCTATCATAAGTCACGCCTATAGACAAACCATTGATCTCTAAATTCTTCTTAATTGATTTGCCTGTAGTTCG
Organism: Clitoria ternatea; assembly: GCA_037962975.1. Classification (NCBI taxonomy): domain Eukaryota; kingdom Viridiplantae; phylum Streptophyta; class Magnoliopsida; order Fabales; family Fabaceae; genus Clitoria; species Clitoria ternatea. The sequence continues at coordinate 217,638,035 of CM075671.1, read as the reverse complement.
TTTGTTTCAATCTCCCTTTACCTCTACTTTTTATTACAATATTTTTTGGTCACAAACAAATAATCAATGGAAGATGGTTATCCACAGTTCCACACTGCTTACTCTGTCCAATTTTGATTTTAATTTTTTGGTGAAATGTATACCTGCCTGCTTGCTCCTTCGTCCTCCCATGGATCTCTGCATGTGCAAATAAGGTGACTTATGTTCCAAAAGACTTTTCAATTGTAGTGTGCTTTAATCATTCAATGACGTCTTAAAACTTTTCTCTGAAGCACTGCAATGAATGATTTCATAAATACTGTTTTTACGGTACACTACCACATTAATTAACCATGTTGAAGACAAACTATTCTAGAAGCTTAAGTTACTGGTCGGAGGCCTGATAATGAATTTATATTACCAATGACATGTCCTATCCACTTAGTCAAAAAAGCTCAGGTAGCATGTCAAAGCACAGGCTGCACAACAATGGCTTTAGAGTGTGTTTGCTTGTTTGGGTGCAGCTTAATAAAGAGCTTATTAATAAGCTCATAAGCTCTTTACATTCAAAATCTTGTTGGGATAAGATAAGAAGTTTATTTTGATAAGCCACACCAAGAAGCTTATTGAAATAAACTGAAAACAGCTTACGAGAGTCATAAGCTCTCCATAAACTCATAAATGCACCGTTATATCACTAACAGTAAAAATGTCTCACATCATTATGCACGCTTGTAGCCTTGTTTCACTGTTTTTTGGTTGAAATTATGGAGTTCAGATACTTTTTTAAAATTCTAATATTTTGTTTGTTCTCATGGAGTCTATTCTTGTCTTTTGTGAAATATGTGAAGCTTTTAGAACCATCACTGCCATAAGCGAACTACAGAATGTTAAGGAACGGTGCCGCTGCAAGTATTTGATTATATATCAATTTAAAAACAGCATTCTTGGGAACATCTTGCTCTTATGCCATGACAGTAGCAGATATAGCCCAGCAGAGGAATTCTTTTGGCACTAAGTGTTTGAATTAGATATAGCCCAATAGGGGAAAATCCCATTCCTTGCATATTTACGAGCCTCAGAATCACCTCATGTTTTCTTGTAATCAATGTGAATTTAAGTTTTTGCTTAACCAAAATGAAAGATGATAGAATATTTACTGAATATACCCGTGTTCCCCCACTATTTTTTGTTGTGTTCAAATATGTGTTACTTGTGTCAGGTGAACCCACACACTCATCAGCTGAAACTCTGTGATTTTGGGAGTGCAAAAGTGTTGGTAAGATGATGAGCAAAGTGCATTTTGGTTGATTCTACAGTTTCTTTTTTCTCCCTCAAGTTTCATCCATGCTCTAATTCATCAGGTGAAAGGGGAACCTAATGTTTCTTACATCTGTTCAAGATACTATCGGGCCCCTGAACTTATATTTGGGGCCACTGAATATACAACTGCCATAGATATATGGTCAACTGGTTGTGTGATGGCTGAATTACTTCTTGGACAGGTAACAATGTTTGAATAAATATGTGACAACATTTTTCTCTTTTCATAGTTTCTGCCTCCTTTTTTCATTTTCCCTGAAATTCAAGTTGATTTGCAGCCCTTGTTTCCTGGAGAAAGTGGAGTTGATCAACTAGTTGAAATCATCAAGGTAAGGATTTATCATCTGGATTTGGCTATCCTATTTACCCAAAATTGTGAAATATTTTATTCAAACTCTACGAAATTCTGTTGTGTCTACCAGAATGGTATATATGTTCTTGTTCTGGGAAATTTTACATTTCCTCTATGTACCAACTAAAGGAAGGGGGTATAATATTTCATTTTTGTGCATATGGTATCCAGTCTTAATATGAAGATGTTTTTCTATGCTTGATTAACTTCTCTTGCTTTGAGAATTGAGAGGGATATTGTGAAGAAAGGCAAAATTTCCTGTTGTACATTTTGTAATTTAGATTTCCCTGGTTTTGTTATCGCTCTAATAGACTAAAATAACTGTCTCATTGTTAACAATTCCCGACAGATTCCTGAAAATTTGCAATGTAATTTCAGGTTTTGGGAACTCCAACCAGGGAAGAGATAAAGTGCATGAATCCAAATTACACTGAATTTAAATTTCCACAGATAAAACCCCATCCATGGCACAAGGTCCACTCTCTCTCTTACTTGCATTTGTAATTTGCTGTGAATGTTTGTACTTTGTAATAATTCAAGGTTTAATATTAAGTTTGTGCATACTAATTCTTTGCCTGTAAAAGCTAGATTTTAATCATTGTTGAGGTGTTACTAGTATTACATATTTCTTGAATGATGTTGATGTCAATCAGTCAGTATGGTCCATTTGAGCTGCTGGAATTAATTTCTGGAATGTGGGGATTCTATCTTGTTACCATTGAGTATCTTGAACGTAGATTGTTCCTTATATGGGATTTTAGAAAAAGATCGGTTAACTTACTTCCAAAGCTAGTTCAAGAGAGGAGTATCTAAGCCTTATAATGTTATTTTTACCCTATTCCTAACCAATGGAGGATATCTTAACACCCTTCTCATGCTTAAGAGTTAAGACTAGACATTTGCATGATCACAAGGGGCCTAATGGGGGTATTTGGTATATGGAACGTTTTTAAATTCCTGGAAATCATGTTTCCTAGGAATGTTAAATGCGTGTTTGGTATGTTCCAAAGTTTCTTGAGAATGTTATTTAAGTATAACTATAACTTTCCACATACTTGCAAAACTAAGATTTCACCCCTCACATGGGAAAATTCTGTTGGAACACTTGGCAAACATAACTAAAAAAGCTTTCCTGAGAATGTATTTAAAAAAGGCATAACAAGTATGATAACACAAGATTCCTATGTTAAAATGTCTGAAAAACTGAAAAGATCCTTCTACCAAACATCTCTTAGCATTAAGGCTAGATGGACCTTGATATCATATTGAAAATAGTCTGGGTCTAACTTATTCCCAAAAGCTAATTCAAAAGAGAAGGATTGTCCAAGTCCTTATAAGGAGAATTATGGGTTTCTGACCATATTCTTAGTCAATGTGGGATATCCTAACAAGAGAGATGATTCACCAGAAAAACAAAATGATAAGCAAGATGTTTAAAAATTAAATGAGAAGCATAATCCTTCACACAGTTGTATTTCCTCCCTCTCCCACATTGTTTTTCATAATAATAATGCTGATGATAAATGGACCATCCTTTCTACTGTTTTGCATTAAAAAAGATATAGAATTGTTGAAGTCTTCTCTGTGCAGAGATTAGAATTAGAATTCAGATCCATGTATATATGTTTCTCTCTCAAGTAGACTTTGCCTCTCTTTTTTTCTTATGTTTCTGCACTTCTATCTTCTACATTTTCTCTTTGTTTGATTCATGTATGTGTGCCACTTTGGAGTCTTAATTTTAGTTGTATGTGTGGCAGGATGATATAAGTTACTGTGCTTTTGAATTATTATGATTGTTGGAAGTCCTTCATCGTCTGGCTCATAATATATCGCATAGTTTAAATATTTGTTAGGCTACTCAGTTTAAATATTTGTTAGGCTACTCCTCTCATTGCCAAATGGTTTTGAGAGAGAACCTTAACGTGGTATCAGAGTCAGAACCTAACTTCTCTCCCGTTGTTATAGGCGAGAGTTACCCTTTCGTTATGGGTCAAAAAGTTGTCCTTTGCCTAGTCCGACAGGTTTCATTGGAATGGGCGTGTTGGAAGTTCCACATCGCCTGTCTCATAATATGTCGTATGGTTTAAATATCTATTAGGCTACTGCCATTGCGAATTGGTTTTGGGATGAAACCTTAACAATGACATTAGACAGTATTGAGTACAGATCAAGGTATCAGCTTATCTCTTTAAATTTGATTTGTCGATGGGATTGGATCAGTCTTGACAAATGTCAAGGAGTAGGGCCATGTGAGATTAATGCAGTATTGCTAGATTAGTGATGGTAGATATTGGCTTTATATATTGACAGTGACACTAATGGTTTTTTGTCCCGAGATACCTGGAGGGTATAGCAGTATTTCTGTTCTTAGTTAAAATTGTTTCAGGCTGCGTTTGCCAAATATGGTTGCAGCTTCCCGTTGGTTGGAGAGTGATGTTTTAGACATCCCAATCTGGGGTTGGCATTAAGGTCTGGGTTGAATCAATAATGTTATGTTATAAATTAGATCCTGTAATGCACTTGTGAAGCTATTCAATTTGAATACGTTCAAAGTATCGGTAAAATTTGTGGAAATGTCTAACCTGAATTGCTTTAAAGGATTCTTGGTTGTACTAGAGATTTACTATGATATTATCCTTATATGACAGGTCTTTCAGAAACGTTTACCCCCAGAAGCAGTGGACCTAGTTTGTAGGTTCTTTCAGTACTCTCCCAATTTAAGATGCACTGCTGTAAGTTGAGCGTCTCGATTTCTTATACTTGTTTTGTTTTCTCATCTTGGATGTATAACTATTACAAAATTATTTGATGTGTGCACTATTGCATCTCCATTTTTTATACTTGTTTCCTTCTCACATCTTGGATGTATAACTATTATTAAAACATTTGACACTCACTATAAATAATATGGCACTGCAGTTGGAAGCTTGCATTCATCCATTCTTTGATGAACTAAGGGACCCCAACACCCGCCTTCCTAATGGTCGCCCACTCCCTCCACTATTTAATTTTAAACCTCAGGGTGAGTTTAACTACTTCCCTCACAGATCAGCACAATCTAGTACTGAAGGTTCCTTGAATGAGCTTTATTTAAAGCAATTCAAGTAAGCTTATACTTATAATAAAATTGTGTCATAGCATTGACGTGATCTATTCGAGAGTTTTAGTCTTATAATTTGGGGTCAGAATCATAAAGGAAATCGTGTATGGTGCTAATTATGAGCATTGTTTCACCCAAAAATTATATAGGAATACACCACACAAGGTCTTGCATGAGAGAATCCCTTTTCTCTCTGTGTCTATCCTAGATCCCGGATGATATACCCAAACCAAAAGGATGAACCTTTGGTTTTGCGTTCATTATTCCATACTTTAATTTCCTTAGTTGTTTGTTTATTCATGCAGAACTTTCTGGGATACCCCCTGACATCAGCAACCGGCTTATTCCAGAGCATGCTCGTAAACAGAACTTATTTATGGCATTGCACACCTAGCAATTTTTGCTCCTCACTTGTTGTCACTAAATAGCAGACTGTAAATTATCCAGTGCATCTGAGAAAACTCCACAGAAAGAGTTCCTAGGATTATTATGTTATATAATATGGAAAGTTTCCTTTTTCTTTTCTGTCTCTTTGAAATTATTGTCAAAGGTGTTTTCTATTCGCTCGGGAGACAACATTTTCATGTATATTTATCTCATACTGCTGCTGGTGCTTGTTACATCATACAAGACATGGTACTGTTAGGTTAGATAATATATATATAAGACATGACAGTATGGTATTAGTTTCTATGCTATACATCGTTTGATGTGTCACGTATAACCTAATAATTTTATCCTTTATAGTATCTGTTTTCCAATCATATTGAGATCTTATAGGATAAATTTGGACAAAACAACTCCATTTTTTAAGGAAAAATGTAATTTAAGAGCATTCTTAATTGGTGTTTCAAGAGTATTGTTTAATGAAATAAAAATTAATTTTTTATTGAAAATTATATAAAAATTATTTATAAATCAGGTTGAATGAATTTTAATGCTTTTGAATTTTATTTTATTTTACTTCCTTAACTCATACCATATTATTTTCTATTTCGGTAAATTGCTTTTCACAATATCTATCATAATATTACTTTTATTATTCAAGGTTAGAATGCCTTACAATATATCCTACCTACGAAAAAGGTTACAAGTTTTAAAGAAAATAAGTTTATAAGTACAACTCGTTTTTAAATAATAAACATAAACTTATTTTTAAAATTATAAGTAAAATAAATTTAAATTTTTAGGATATATAATATAATATAGTATTATAAATACTTTTGATATCACATATTAAAAGAATGTAATGAAAAATCTTGTGTACTGCATTGACCGCTGGTTGGTATTATTAGAAATTTCCATCTTCTATATACGGATAATTAGGGAATTGTTGATGGATCTATGAGATAGGGTCAAATGGTATCAAATTTATGTAAAGTTTACTACAAATATTTTACCTGAGTTTTTAACTCACCTTTGAGATTTAAATTATCCACCATGTTAAGCACATTAATAATACTATAAGTCAATTTTTTGCTTCATTAGAATCAGTCAACTTAAAAAATACATTGTTTTTCTTTCTTTTTAATTTTTGTTCTTTCTTTCCTCTAGACAACGAGGTCCTTTGTGTTTAGTTACGATGTGAATAAGATGGCGATATTCTCAATTTGCTAGCCGCATGATGTGCTAAAGAAAAATCTTTCACTCACTACATAATTCACGTGGCTTCCCGAGCATTCTATTCTATGGTTATAGGGTTTCTTTTGCCAGACGAGTATATAAACTTATGAATTATAATTTAGGTATTTATAAATTATAGTTTTTTTTATAGAATTTATTGAAATTTAATTATTTAATAAAACTAGTTTAAATATTGTTAAATGACTTTAAAATAATATAATATTTTAATTATGTGAAAGATAAAAATTATTATTATTTAAAAAATTTATAAATAACGGATAATTCAATAATTAATAATAAATCATATAACTTTTAAAAAATCATAAGCTATTTCATATTTTAAATAGTTTTTCAAAAGCTATAAAAAAACTATAATCTTTTTACTTTTTATGTTCATTAAACAGCTATAATAACTTTTAAAATGTTATAAATTTTTAAAAGAATCATAAACTACCTTTTATAAATGATTCATTTCTTATCTTCTACTCCCTTTGTTACTTTTTATTTGTCTCTGTTCTAAAAAAATATTGTTCTTTTTTATCTATCTTTTTAGAGTTTCAAGAACTTATTTATTATTTTTTCTTGTTATACCCTTACCTAGATACAATAATAATATTAATAAAAATTTAATTTAAGATGAGGATAAAATAGGAAAGTAAATGTAAAAATGTTGTAATCAAAGAATATTAATTATTTTTCTTAATCTGTGTGATTTAACCTTAAGAGACACATAAAAAAAAACAGAGGAAGTACTACTATTTTTCTTATGGATATAAGTCTTATATGTTAGGATTAAAGGGGAAAAAGGTAGAAGGAAGGAATTGAAGAGAAAATAGAAAGTGAGAAAATTTTATTTTTTCTAAAAATTAATTTTTCCTTCAATTTTTTCTTAATCCAAACAAAAAGAATACATATGTTTTTTTCTCATTTTCTCTTCACCCAAACAAGGTGATGTCTTGAAGAAGTCTAAAGATAAAAAATTCTATTAATATAATTTCATTAATTTAATGGGATAATTTTATTCTCACCTACCATTATTTATTTTATTTCCATTTTTCTAATTTTTTTTCTCTATAAGATACGCAAATGGTAAAAAGTCTGAAAGATATTGAAGAAAAATCTTATAAAATAACAAAAGGTAAAATAGTTAGAGTGAGAGAATATTTGAAGTTTTTTTCACTAGTATAATTTTGATTTTATCGATTTATTTATAAGGTAATTCAGATTAAAAATCATATATTAAAAAATATGTTAATTAATTGTTTTTTATAAAAATATTATAATTTTTATTTAAATTTAAATTCTATTTTAAAAGAAAGGATCAGTAAATATGAATATGTGTGAAAATAAGATGGAGGGAGGGAGTAATAAAAAATAAAAGGATTGTAATTGGGAGTTGGGACATGGGGGAATTTGGGGGAAATTGTAATCGAAGGGGATGATTCTAGAATAGATACACGTGGCAGCACATATAACCCTCATCCTCTCCCAGAGCCAAAACCCTCTTCTTATTCTTCACTTTCTCTGCGAATTGAATTGCGATATTGTTTAGGGATTAGGTTTTGCTCTCCCCACTCTCAAACTCTAAAATGGCATGCTCCAACGCACAGATACATGGCCTCGGAACCCCCTCATTCGCCGGCTCCTTCAAAACCCATGCTTCCAGAACCCTATTCTTAGGTCAGAGACTCCACACCACTCCCTTCCCTCGCTCCGCATTTCTCAAACTCAACTCCACCACCACCAGGAGGTTCGCTCCTCTCAGAGTCGTCAATGAGAAAGTCGTCGGTATTGATTTGGGTACCACTAACTCCGCCGTTGCCGCCATGGAAGGAGGAAAACCCACCATCATCACCAACGCCGAGGGCCAGCGAACCACCCCCTCCGTCGTCGCCTACACCAAGACCGGCGATAGGCTCGTCGGTCAAATCGCCAAGCGTCAGGCGGTGGTGAACCCCGAGAACACCTTCTTCTCCGTCAAGAGGTTCATTGGGAGGAAGATGTCCGAGGTCGACGAAGAGTCCAAGCAGGTCTCTTACAGAGTCATCAGAGACGAAAACGGCAACGTCAAACTCGACTGCCCCGCCATTGGCAAGCAGTTCGCCGCCGAAGAAATCTCTGCTCAGGTCTTCTCATTTCTTTACTTTCTTCTCTCTGTTTCTCTTTCTATAATACTTTGGTTCTTACGTGTGTTTTTCTTAATGTGGTAGTATAGGTGTTGAGGAAGCTTGTAGATGATGCTTCCAAGTTTTTGAATGATAAAGTTACTAAGGCTGTGGTTACTGTGCCTGCTTACTTCAATGATTCTCAAAGGACCGCTACGAAGGATGCTGGTCGAATTGCTGGTTTAGAAGTTCTTCGTATCATCAATGAACCCACTGCAGCATCCCTGGCCTATGGTTTTGAGAAGAAAAACAACGAAACTATTTTGGTCTTTGACCTTGGAGGCGGTACTTTTGATGTCTCAGGTATTGGATCCTGCTCCAAGCCTTTTGTCCTTCTGTTGAGTTTCTAGTTATTTTTATTTTGACTGATTGGTATTTAAATTTCCTTGTCAGTGCTCGAGGTTGGTGATGGAGTGTTTGAAGTGCTGTCTACCTCCGGGGACACACATTTGGGTGGTGACGACTTTGATAAGGTTAGGGGTTCTTCTAGTATTTTTATTTTGAATTGGATTTTAATATGGTTGCTTACTTTTCCGCTATCATATGTTGGCTGCAGAGAGTTGTTGATTGGCTGGCTTCCAACTTCAAGAGAGATGAAGGTATAGACCTTTTGAAGGATAAACAAGCCCTTCAGCGCCTCACCGAGACCGCAGAGAAAGCCAAGATGGAGCTCTCATCATTAACTCAAACTAACATCAGGTAGGTATTTTACTTTCACGTTGGCTTTGGTTTGGGTCTGTTGATAGTTTTTCAGTTTCTGCTTTTTAGTATCTGTGCTAACCACTGAGATATTGATGTAATGTTTTCAGCTTGCCATTCATAACTGCTACAGCCGATGGTCCCAAGCATATCGAGACCACCATTTCAAGGGCTAAATTTGAGGAATTATGTTCAGATCTTCTTGACAGGTAATGATAATTGAATCCATATTTTTTAGGTGCATTGAGTTTGAATAGTTGACCAAGATTTAGCTGCTTCCTATTCCTAATATCTTGTTTGAATTGTGTTTCAGGCTCAAGACCCCAGTTGAGAATTCTTTGAGGGATGCAAAACTCTCGTTTAAGGATATTGACGAGGTAATCCTTGTGGGTGGATCAACACGTATTCCTGCTGTTCAGGAGCTTGTAAAGAAGTTGACCGGGAAAGACCCAAATGTTACGGTCAATCCAGATGAAGTGGTTGCCCTTGGAGCTGCAGTTCAGGTGGGGCTTCTTTCATTGATAAACTATTTAATTTTTATAGGATTGGGGGAAGGGACGAGGTATTGTTTTGCTTTTGTAAAATATGTTGTTTTCTACATAGTAAATGTTATGTTCGTTGTTTTATTGTAATTTTACTATTCTTTTAGGCTGGAGTCTTGGCTGGAGATGTCAGTGACATTGTGCTGTTGGATGTTACTCCATTATCATTGGGTCTTGAAACTCTGGGTGGTGTAATGACTAAAATTATCCCTAGAAACACTACTTTACCCACCTCAAAGTCAGAGGTGTTCTCTACTGCGGCTGATGGACAGACCAGTGTAGAGATCAATGTTCTTCAGGGTGAGAGAGAATTTGTTAGGGACAATAAGTCACTTGGTAGCTTCCGCTTGGATGGTATCCCTCCTGCCCCACGTGGGGTTCCCCAGATTGAGGTGAAATTCGACATTGATGCCAATGGCATTCTATCAGTAACTGCTATAGACAAGGGCACTGGGAAGAAACAAGATATTACTATCACTGGTGCTAGCACATTACCTGGCGATGAGGTATCCTTTACTTCCATGGCTGTTAATCTTGCTTAGTTATATATGAAAGGATATCCACTGATATGGTATGGAATATATGAGTATGCAGGTAGAGAGAATGGTGAAGGAGGCTGAGAGGTTCGCAAAGGAGGACAAAGAGAAGAGGGATGCCATTGACACAAAGAACCAGGCAGATTCAGTTGTGTACCAGACGGAGAAGCAATTGAAGGAGCTTGGAGACAAGGTTCCTGGTGCTGTTAAAGAGAAGGTTGAAGCAAAACTAGGGGAACTTAAAGAAGCAATTTCTGGTGGTTCGACCCAGGCTATCAAGGATGCTATGGCTGCTCTGAATCAGGAGGTCATGCAGCTTGGTCAGTCCCTTTACAACCAGCCAGGAGCTCCAGGCGCCGGACCTACCCCACCTGGTCCCGACTCTGCTGGCCCCTCAGAATCATCATCAGGCAAGGGACCCGATGGAGACGTCATTGATGCAGATTTCACCGATTCTAAATGAGGTATAGGGGGGATTACCTATTACCTATTACCTATTAGTTCTTTTTTCTTTTTTATGTTTCAAATTCTTAAATGATTTTTCCAATCGAGAGTGGGTGCGTGTTTTCCATTTCAAATTAGACACGGGTTTTATAGGTGCTCGTATTTGTACCCTGAAAATTTTGCCTGAGAAATGCCGCTATTATGGGTGGAATTTATAGCTTAAATTTGTCCAGAATAAGATTATTTACAGACAGGTTCTCGGGGAAATCCAATTTGGTTAACTTTACTAAATTATGTGTATTAGCAAAAACGATTGACTCTCGCTAAACATAATCTTGGTTCTTGCTTATTTAAAGAAAACACAGAATATATTACTTTTATAAATGAATCTTTGCAAGCGTACGGATATGTCGCAGCAGTTTAATAATCCTTGCCTGCGTGCGTGGGGTTTTCACGTGCTATTATAATGTTGTAATTTAAAAATAAATTAACTTGAAAGCAGAGGAAATAACTCGTTCAAAAATATTTTCCAGTAAGTAAAATTTTGTTATGCATATGCAATGTGATACAGTGGCATATTGTCGAAGGAAATAAAAGAAAAGAAAGAATGAGATGTCATGTACAGTACATAATAGAAAGGAGGTTGATGGATTCATTCCCAAATAGACTTTCTAGAACTCCGAGGCATTCTTTCAATGACAAAATGGCCTCCGTGGTCTTCCTGGTATGCATAGGATGATTTCAGGGGTCTGTTTGTTGAGTAATAATAGTTATAACCCCCAACACCAACGGCACTCCTTCCACTTAGAGCCCTCATCATTTGTGGCGGTGGAGGATCTTGTGGCGGTCTAGACGATGGATGAGAAAGAAGAAGAGGGTGAAGGTGAGGGTGATGATGCTGATAATGATTATTCTCAAAGTTGGCGCTAAGGTTTGTTAGGCTGGGAGAGCTTCTGACTCTCTGCATTGAATGTGATGAGAGACGCGTACAACTACCCCTTAACGGTGAACTATCTGGTGATATGGATTTGGGAGATGAACATGTAGAGCTCCTTGCAGTGGGGCTTGTTCTCATTATCCCATTTATTGCATCGATATAACGTTGGGCATCGGACACATTGAATGATTCAGAGGGTGTAGGGTTCGAAGGATACAGGAACGCACGCAGCAACCCCGTTTGTAGTCGATCATGCTCATCAATCATATGCTTCATGTCTTCTTCTGTTCTCACAGACACCAACATGTCAAGATCTGCCGCCCCCACCTGGTATTTGAGCACCATATCCCCACCCTCCACCATGCTGTTCACCTTCTTCATCAACTCTAATGATAAACCCATTGACACTTTTAATTAATCATCATAATAAACATGAGTGAATGAATGTATTACCATTACCATTACCAGGGAAAGTGATGTCTCGAGGCACGGAAACGACACGCGTCTCGCCACCAACATACTTGAGGTGGCCATCGGAGGGTCGCGGAAGAACCTTTCCGCCGTAGCTGCATAAGAACTTCACTTTATTCTGAGGCGATTCATCCCCCATTATTATTATTATTATTATTCCTCAGAGCGATTTTGGGAGCAGAAGATATAGATAATAGATATCAGAATCACAACACAACATCAATTCCATTTTGTTCCCTATTTCTATGCTTTAACCTATTTTCAACTTCCCCTCCGAATATCTCTCTGTTGACTCTCCTCCTTCTATCCTCATTTTACCACTTTTCTCTCTTTTTCCTCCTCTACCCACCCAATCTAATATAATATCAATATTACCTTTTCATTTTTCTTTTTTATTAAATTTGGTCAAAATATATATACTTTTAATTGTTACATATTTTCCCATCCTAACCAATTCCTTATACACTAGTATCATTTTATCAATGGTTAGAAATTAATTTGTTTACGCAAGGTTTTCAAAATCAATCTTTTAAGTCTTATGACCAATGTCCTTGCTAATCATTGAGACAAATTCCAAAATTTCTTGTGAATTTGTGGATTCATCTTCAGTCATTTAGCTTATGATCTGGTGGTAGCTATTAAGGATACTATTATTGTCACTCTTGTTTATAAGCAAACTAATAAATGTGTTGATTTTTAGGCTAGTGATGATGACAAGATTTGGCTATTAAGGATCATGATCATTTTTATGGTCATTTTTTATCATACAATTTGCTATTTTTATTTTTAATAAAAATTGCAAATTCTTTGTGCATTGCAATTGTATTTTTAAAATTAAATAAAATTTTGAAAAACTTAATTAAGGGAAAACAAAATATTATTAGAAGAATAGCCATGAAAACAAATAGAAAAATAAAACTGAATATCCATCAGTGCTATGTTGAAGCAGAAAGAAAAGAGTACAATATATACAAGATAGGAAGCCAAACTAACAGCTAACACACTAACAAAAAGAAACTACCAATTAATAGAAAAACTAAAAACTACCTACTAACAACTTATAAGCATCAGATATAGAGAATATCCAATACCCCCCCCCCCTAAAGTTGGGAGGAAGATGTTGTCGACATCCAATTTGGACAAGATGCTAAGCAAGCAGTTTTGGATAATGTCGCGACCTGGATCGCGGCGGGAGGCCGACCGTAGAAAGAAAATTAGGTTTCCCGAGTTCCCTCCGGAAACCGTAGAGTCGCCACTAATGTTTTTAAGGTAAAACATCAGAAAAAACCTAACGTGAAGGTACTAGTCCTAAATTAAGATTTTAAGTTCGAGAGTCTAATTACAGGTGGGGAAGGTATTAGCACCCCACACTGTCCGTTTTAAACGGTTACCCTAAATTGTTTAAGTTTGAATAATCCTACTACTTTATAATTTAAACCTCTTAGAGATGCCTTATGGATATGTTGTTGATTTAATGATTTTTAAAATTATAAATTTTACGATTAACAGGACGTCTCGTCCAAATTAGTCCAGTTATCATTAAAAGCGTGATGATTTTATTTTTACTAGTAAAAGGGATATATATTTTTTAAAATTTGGGCCCGACAGGAATAATTGTTCCCGCTCCTACGTATTCCCCAAGCGTTAGTGGAAATCAGGGTTACGTAGTTCTTTGTGTTATTTTAGAAAATTCGAAGTAGATTGAAAAACGTCGAGATTTAAAAAATATTAACCAATAGGACGTCTCGTCCAAATTGATTTCAAGTGGTGTGTTATTTTTAGAAAATAAAAAAAAACCTTGGGTTTTATTGATTTTTTATATATATTTTTAGAAGGAACCTTAAAATTAGTTTAAGAATGAAAAGCGTGGCTAGGGACCTAGATTAATAGGACGTCTCGTCCAAAGAATCTATAGAGATATTTCATTTGTTAAAAAATATTTCTTATGGTCTGAAATTAATTATGAGACAATTAAAGACTTATTTTTATTTGAAAAACTTAGGCCAAAAGGGCGTCTCGTTCAAATTGGTCCCTAACGTGAATATATTAATTTTTGTTACCTATTGGTATTGCTAACAATCCTTTATACTCTAGTAATTAAGTATAGGTTAACGGGACGTCTTGTTTAAACCAATCCTAGCATAAAGATTTTAATTTTAGGCACATACCAATATTAATTTTGTTTCTCTATTTTACAAATGAAATACTCTAAACTTAATTAGTAGCAAACATTAACAGGCACTCAATGATACTAATTATTAGAATATTCCAAAAGGGGAAGAGATTCTATTTTTTAAGAAGCTAAGATTTCATGTAATTGCAACAAGAAAAAGAAGGAAGAGATACCTGGAGTTGTCTTTCCTAACAGTGTCAATTCTTCTAATGCTGGCCTTGCGTTTTTTCCTCTCATTATTTTATTCTCCGCGTGAATACTATATAACTTTGTGAATTGCTTTTTTTTCCCCTCTCTCTACGTGAGTTCTCTCTATATAATGTGTATATTTTCAGCCCTCTCTCTATTTTTTAATGACGTGAACTATTTGGCCCTGCTCTCTCTTCTTTTCTCTCGCGGTCCCCCTCCATTCTATTAGCTTATATATATATAATATAAAACCTGATCCACACTCCCTTTTTTCACGTGAACTGCTTCTGCCTCCCCCTGATTCACGTTTTTATCTTTTATATATTTTATAATTTTTTCTTTATCTTTTAGTATTTAATGTGAATAGATAAAAAAATCTGATTCCTTTGGCTCTCCTCTTATCTCCTCAGCGTTACTGTTATCAAAACTCCTTTTGTTTCCTTTTTTTTAATTATCTGTATATCTCTCAATGCATATGCTTAAAAGAATAATAAAAAAAAAGCTATCCGCGTCATCCCTTTTTATATATCTATGCGTGACAGATTTTTCATTTGTATTATAGTACATGAGATTTTGTTATTATATGTATATATAATTATATAATTTGATAAGTTGATTTTGATATGTATATATCTTTAAAACTTTATCCCCTTTTAAGAATCCAAAAACTAACTTCAAGAGCTTTATCTCATTTTTATAATATATTTATTTAAAAGCTTTATCTCTTCCTATTCAAAAACTCTATCTCATTATTTTTAACAAATTCTCTAATCTCTTAAAGATCTGATCCTTTATAAAATTTAAACTTTAAACTTCCTTTTTAAAATTTCTCTAAGATTAAAATTCAAAATTCAAATTTTATGGTTTTGATAAGAATTTAAAAATTACAGAAATCAAAGTCTGGATCAATAATTTAAAATTCAAACAAGCCCACATGTTCACTTTTCTTAAAAAATAAATTTTTTTATTTTTTACTTTTTTTTTTATTTTTTTGGAAATTTTAAATGGACCCGGACAAAATTGGGTAGCAACAGCTTGCCCCTCTTTACTTTTCTCTTACTGCGTTGCAGTAATAGATAAGTAAAGACAATGCGAAAACAATTTTGTCCAGGGTGCTAACGACGAAGAAATTAAAATGGTGCCTCACTCGGCGACTGGAAATTTAAATGATGCCATGCTCGGCGACTCGGAAAAAAGAGTGCCTCGTTCGGCAACTGTAAGAATAAAATAATGCTCCGCTCGACAATTGAAATGGTGCCCTGTTCGGCGATTGAAAAGTAAAATGGTGCCATGTTTGGCGGTAAGAAAGTAAAATTGTGCCTTGTTCGACAACTGGACAATAAAATGGTGCCCCGCTCAGCGACTAAAGTTTAAATGATGCCATGTTTGGAGAAAAAAAAAGTAAAATGGCGCCCCGTTCGGCTACTGGAAATTAAAAGAGTGCCCCGCTCGGCGACTGGAAGTTTAAAAGATGCCATGTTTGGCTCTAGGAAAATAAAATGATGCCCCGCTCGGCAATTGAAATGGTGCCCCTTTCGGCGATTGAAAAGTAAAATGGTGCCATGTTTGGCGGTAAGAAAGTAAAATTGTGCCTTGCTCGGCTACTGAAAAGTAAAATTGTGCCTTGTTCGACAACTGGAAAATAAAATGGTGCCATACTTGGCGAAAGGAAAGTAAAATGGTGCCCTGCTTGGCTACTGGAAATTAAAATTGTGCCTTGTTCATCAACTGGAAAATAAAATGGTGCCCCGCTCGACGACTAAAAATTTAAATGATGCCATGTTTGGAGACAGAAAAAGTAAAATGGTGCCCCGCTCGGCTATTGAAAAGTAAAATTGTACCTTGTTCGGCAACTGGAAAATAAAATGGTGCCCCGCTCGGCGATTGGAAAGTAAAATGATGCCCCGCTTGGTAACTGAAAAGTAAAATGGTGCCCCGCTCGGCGACTAAAAATTTAGATGATGCCATGATTGGCAAAAGGAAAATAAAATGGTGCCCCGCTCGGCGATTGGAAAGTAAAATGATGCCCTGCTTGGTAACTGAAAAAGAGTGCCCCGCTCGGCGACTATAAATTTAAAAGATGCCATGTTCGGCTCCAGGAAAGTAAAATGATGCCCTGTTCGGCAACTAGAAATTAAAAGAGTGCCCCGCTCGGCGACTGGAAATTTAAAAGATGCCATGTTCGGCGACAAGAAAGTAAAATGGTGCCCTGCTCGGCGACTAGAAATTAAAAGAGTGCCCCGCTCGGCAACTAGAATTTTTAAAAGATGCCATGTTCGGCTCTAGGAAAATAAAATGATGCCCCGCTCGGCAATTGAAATGGTGCCCTGCTTGGCAACTGAAAAGTAAAACAGTGCCCCGCTCGACGACTGAAAATTTAAATAATGCCATGTTTGGCGATTAGAAATTAAAATCAAGTTTGAAATCCAGGGAGAAACCTTTAGAGCTGCAGTCTTTACAGATTTTTGGTTTATACTCATAGGTGAAATGGATGAACAAGGTGATTTTCTCTCTTGAGCACGTATTCAGCGCAGTCCTTGTGATGCTTGTCTGAGATGCTTGTCTGAGATGCCTTCAGCAATCATATCATACCCAACCTCACTCATCCTATTTCTTATGATGATCCTGATCCTATTCCACCAGAAAATCCTCTAACTCCTCCTACATCCACTACTTCAGAACCCATTCAACCAAGAAGGTCCAACAAA
Source organism: Clitoria ternatea (assembly GCA_037962975.1). NCBI lineage: Eukaryota > Viridiplantae > Streptophyta > Magnoliopsida > Fabales > Fabaceae > Clitoria > Clitoria ternatea. The sequence goes on along the minus strand of CM075671.1, from coordinate 217,620,794 downwards.
CCTATTAATCCTCCTACACATCTCTCTTATTACCATTGCTACAATGTTATAACAATAACCAACTCCATCTATCTTATTCAAGATTACATTAACTATTCCAAATTATCCAAGGCTCATACTCATTACCTAAGTCAAATCTCAACAAACTATGAACCACAAACTTTCCAACAAGCCCTCAAATTTCCTCACTGGAAACAAGCCATTCAGGATGAACTTATAGTTATGGAAGTCAACAATACCTGGTCTATCACACATCTTCTATCTGACAAAAAACCTATTAGCTTCAAGTGGATCTTCAAATTGAAACTACACTCTGATGGCACTGTTGCCAAACACAAGGCTAGATTAGTTGCTAGAGGCTTTACTCAACAATATGGCCTTGATTTTCAGGAGACTTTCTCCCCTGTAGTAAAAATAACCACCTTGAGGCTTCTTATTTCCCTTGCTGCATCTCAACATTGACACTTTGCTCAACTTGATATAAACAATGTTTTTCCTTAATGGCAACCTCACAGAGGATATCTATATGCAAATTCCCTCATGCTACAATCATCACACTGCTCCTACTTCATCTGCTCCTCTTGTTTGCAAATTAAACAAGTCCATTTATGGACTTAAACAAGCCTCAAGGAGCTGGTTCACAAAATTCAGTATTACTCTCACCTCTCAGGGCTTCGAACAGTCTACACACGACTATACCTTATTCACCAAAGTTCACAATTCAACCTTCATTCCCATCCTTGTTTATGTTGATGACATTGTGATTGCTAGTCCTGATAATACTATAATCAACACTGTTAAGGATATGCTCTACAAACACTTCAAACTAAAAGACTTAGGAGACTTAAAATTCTTTTTAGGCCTGGAACTTTCAAAGTCCCAGGCAGGAATCTTCATGTGCCAAAGACATTACACTCTATCAATACTTGAAGACTGTGGCATGTTTGCCTGCAAACCATCTACTATTCCTTTGGAAGCTTCCTTGAAACTTCATTCTAAATCTGGCTCAAAACTCCCTAATCCAAGTATCTACAGAAGGCTCATAGGAAGACTCTTATATTTAACCATTTCCAGACCAAATATTTGTTATACAGTGCACAAACTAAGTCAGTTTGTTTCAAGTCCTCACTCTGGTCACATGGAGGCTGCTTACATGCTGTTGCGATACCTTAAACACACTGCTGGTCAAGGAATATTATTCAAAAACAATTCTGATACTAAGCTTCATGACTATGTGGATTTTGACTGGGGCTCTTGCATTGACAGTAGAAAATCCACCACAGGATTATGCATCTTCTTAGGCAATTCTCTAATTTCATGGAAGACTAAGAGACAAAACACTGTTAGTAAATCTTCTACAGAAGCAGGATACAGGCCCCTTGCTTCAATAGCGATTGAGGTCACTTGGTTAAGAAATTTATTGACCGACTTCCATCTCAGCACTCCTTATGCTACTGTTTACTGCGACAACAAAGTTGCCATCCACATTGCTTCCAATCCATTCATATCATGAGAAAATTAAACACCTTGAAATTGATATTCACTATGTCAAGGAATAAGTGGACAAAGGTGTTCTCAAGCTGATTCATGTTAGAAAGCATCATCAACGAACAGACATTTTCACTGAGTCCTTATCCAAAACTGCTTGCTTAGCATCTTGTCCAAATTGGATGTCGACAACATCTTCCTCCCAACTTTAGGGGGGGGGGTATTGGATATTCTCTATATCTGATGCTTATAAGTTGTTAGTAGGTAGTTTTTAGTTTTTCTATTAATTGGTAGTTTCTTTTTGTTAGTGTGTTAGCTGTTAGTTTGGCTTCCTATCTTGTATATATTGTACTCTTTTCTTTCTGCTTCAACATAGCACTGATGGATATTCAGTTTTATTTTTCTATTTGTTTTCATGGCTATTCTTCTAATAATATTTTGTTTTCCCTTAATTAAGTTTTTCAAAATTTTATTTAATTTTAAAAATACAATTGCAATGCACAAAGAATTTGCAATTTTTATTAAAAATAAAAATAGCAAATTGTATGATAAAAAATGACCATAAAAATGATCATGATCCTTAATAGCCAAATCTTGTCATCATCACTAGCCTAAAAATCAACACATTTATTAGTTTGCTTATAAACAAGAGTGACAATAATAGTATCCTTAATAGCTACCACCAGATCATAAGCTAAATGACTGAAGATGAATCCACAAATTCACAAGAAATTTTGGAATTTGTCTCAATGATTAGCAAGGACATTGGTCATAAGACTTAAAAGATTGATTTTGAAAACCTTGCGTAAACAAATTAATTTCTAACCATTGATAAAATGATACTAGTGTATAAGGAATTGGTTAGGATGGGAAAATATGTAACAATTAAAAGTATATATATTTTGACCAAATTTAATAAAAAAGAAAAATGAAAAGGTAATATTGATATTATATTAGATTGGGTGGGTAGAGGAGGAAAAAGAGAGAAAAGTGGTAAAATGAGGATAGAAGGAGGAGAGTCAACAGAGAGATATTCGGAGGGGAAGTTGAAAATAGGTTAAAGCATAGAAATAGGGAACAAAATGGAATTGATGTTGTGTTGTGATTCTGATATCTATTATCTATATCTTCTGCTCCCAAAATCGCTCTGAGGAATAATAATAATAATAATAATGGGGGATGAATCGCCTCAGAATAAAGTGAAGTTCTTATGCAGCTACGGCGGAAAGGTTCTTCCGCGACCCTCCGATGGCCACCTCAAGTATGTTGGTGGCGAGACGCGTGTCGTTTCCGTGCCTCGAGACATCACTTTCCCTGGTAATGGTAATGGTAATACATTCATTCACTCATGTTTATTATGATGATTAATTAAAAGTGTCAATGGGTTTATCATTAGAGTTGATGAAGAAGGTGAACAGCATGGTGGAGGGTGGGGATATGGTGCTCAAATACCAGGTGGGGGCGGCAGATCTTGACATGTTGGTGTCTGTGAGAACAGAAGAAGACATGAAGCATATGATTGATGAGCATGATCGACTACAAACGGGGTTGCTGCGTGCGTTCCTGTATCCTTCGAACCCTACACCCTCTGAATCATTCAATGTGTCCGATGCCCAACGTTATATCGATGCAATAAATGGGATAATGAGAACAAGCCCCACTGCAAGGAGCTCTACATGTTCATCTCCCAAATCCATATCACCAGATAGTTCACCGTTAAGGGGTAGTTGTACGCGTCTCTCATCACATTCAATGCAGAGAGTCAGAAGCTCTCCCAGCCTAACAAACCTTAGCGCCAACTTTGAGAATAATCATTATCAGCATCATCACCCTCACCTTCACCCTCTTCTTCTTTCTCATCCATCGTCTAGACCGCCACAAGATCCTCCACCGCCACAAATGATGAGGGCTCTAAGTGGAAGGAGTGCCGTTGGTGTTGGGGGTTATAACTATTATTACTCAACAAACAGACCCCTGAAATCATCCTATGCATACCAGGAAGACCACGGAGGCCATTTTGTCATTGAAAGAATGCCTCGGAGTTCTAGAAAGTCTATTTGGGAATGAATCCATCAACCTCCTTTCTATTATGTACTGTACATGACATCTCATTCTTTCTTTTCTTTTATTTCCTTCGACAATATGCCACTGTATCACATTGCATATGCATAACAAAATTTTACTTACTGGAAAATATTTTTGAACGAGTTATTTCCTCTGCTTTCAAGTTAATTTATTTTTAAATTACAACATTATAATAGCACGTGAAAACCCCACGCACGCAGGCAAGGATTATTAAACTGCTGCGACATATCCGTACGCTTGCAAAGATTCATTTATAAAAGTAATATATTCTGTGTTTTCTTTAAATAAGCAAGAACCAAGATTATGTTTAGCGAGAGTCAATCGTTTTTGCTAATACACATAATTTAGTAAAGTTAACCAAATTGGATTTCCCCGAGAACCTGTCTGTAAATAATCTTATTCTGGACAAATTTAAGCTATAAATTCCACCCTAAATCAGAATAATTAATTTTCCATATAATAATGGAGATTTGTGTTGGAGAATAGGACTAGGAGTCCTATTCATAAGGAAAACAGCAGTTCGAACACAATCTCCCCATACGGTAATTACAACATTTGATTGAAACATTAAGGCATGAGCAATATTTAAAATATGTAAATGTTTGCGCTCAACAACACTATTTTGTTTAGGTCTTTCAATACAAGAGAATTAGTGTAGAACACCTTTTTGTAAAAAGAAATCTTTAAAAAGATGTTCCCTTGAGATTTAATTTTAGTGTGAAATTGTGTTTCAACATAAGCAAAGAATTGAGGAATAATAAGAATGTAATCAGATTTATTTTTAAGCATATAAATCTAAGTGAATTGACTCTTATCATCCACCAAATTTAAAAAATAACGAAAACCATTATAAGTAGGTTGTTTGAATGGACCCCATATATCAGCATGAATTAAATCAAAATAGTGAAGACTGAATTTATTAAGATTGAGAAAAGGTAATCTGTTTTGCTTGGCAAGATTACAAGTACTGCAATGATAATTAACATCAAAAGAACTCAGGGTAGTTTTATTGGCAATGAATCTGTATGCAAAAGGAGAAACATGACCCAATCTCTTATGCCAAGTTTCATATGAGAAGAAAAAGTACATGCAGGAAACTCAAAAACCAGTAATTTGTTCTTTTGTTTAGCAGTGCCAGTCTTCCTCAAAGCCTTGAGGTCCTGAAGAATGAAAGAGTTAGGTTCCATAATGAATCTAAAAGAATTATCATTGATTAAGCTAAGAAGAGATAATAGATTGAATCTAAAAGTAGGTATGTAAAGAACATTATGAAGAAAGATATCATCATTGATCTTGATGCTGCCAATACCTTCTACCTTGACTTTGGTTGAGTTAAGTAAAAGAACACAAGAATCATGGATGACAGTATAAGAATGATATAATGATTTAAAATAACAAATGTGAGAGGTTGCACCAGAGTCTATGATCCAAGTATGATGATTGTTATTAAAGGCAACATTGACACAAAAACCTGTAACATTTGTAGTAACAACATCTACAGTGGAATCATTTTGCAATTGGTTAGTAAGAAATAAGATCAATTGCTGACATTGGGCAGTAATTAACTTGGAGGGCTGTGAACTTTCTGGTTGTTCAGAATTATCCTCAACCTGATTCACAGTGCTTGTGGAACGATTGTTGAAGTAATTTAGGGGATATCCGACCAGTTTGTAGCATTTATCTTTGGTATATTCGAGTATGTTACAATGAACAGATCTTGGTCTCTCTTTCTTGTTAAATTTGCTCTTAGCTGTGGCAGATTATGAGTTGTTAACAACAAATGTTATGTTATCTGAATGAATAGGAGGAGAAGGAGAGGTGATGACAATTTCTCTTTGAGTTTCTTCTTGAAGAACAAGGGAGAAAACACTTCCAATGGATGGCAAGGGATTAGAAAGAAGAATCTGACCAAGATTTGGGAAAAAGAATCATTTAAACCCATCAAGAATGTCATCACATATTCATACTGAGTAAAAGATTAAAGTTGCTGAAGACCTCCACAAGTGCATTGGAAATTTGGTTGGTAGCCAGATAATTCTTCCCAAATGGATTTTAGTTTGGTATAATAGGTGCTGATATTATCAAGGCCTTGATGAAGGGACATCAATTGGTGTTTAAGCTGAAAGATGCTAGGGCCATTCTTTCTTGAGAATCTAGTCTTCAAATTTTCCTAGATTTCTTGAGCAGTTGAAGCAAACAAGATACTGGTGATGATATCTTTGGAAACAGAGTTGTAGAGCCAGGAGATGGCGACATTATTTGCATGAGTCCAAGTAGGCAAGGTTGGATCATTTGCTGTAGGTTTCGGGAGGGAACCATCAATGAAGGCCAATTTGTTTTTCACAGATAAAACAACTTTCATTGCTCTACTCCAAGTTGTGTAGTTCTTGTGATCAATAGGTTGAGAGGTGAGAACAAGGCCAGGCCCATCCGAATGATGAAAGAAGAGAGGATTAGATATATCTTGGCTTGGATCTTTTGCCTAAGCAGCCATGATGAGAGGGAGAAACAATCAAATTGGCAAAGGAAAGGATTGCTGTAGGCGGGGGAAAAAAATCTACTGATACATATTAGAAGAATAGCCATGAAAACAAAGAGAAGAATGAAACTGAATATGCATTAGTGTTGTATTGAAACAGAAAGAAAAGAGTACTATATATACAAGATAGGAAGCCAAACTAATAGCTAACAAACTAACAAAAAAGAAACTACCTATTAACAGAAAAACTAAAAACTACCTACTAACAACTTATAAGCAACCAATATAGAGAATATCCAATACAGAATATCCAATAAATATATTTATTATTAATGATAATAGATACTAAGATACATTGAGTCCTTAACATGTAGTTTAAAACATTTTCTTTTTAAAAAGTCACTTAACGTTTAAAATTATGTAAATTAGATTTTGGGGCTTTTGAAACTACCCAAATATATGAAATTAAATTAGGGTTCACTTAAAATTGCACTGTTGCAATGCTTTCATACCTATATTTGAAGATACAAAACCCTAATTTCTTAAACTAATTTTTTGTTGCATACATACACTTTATAAGCTTGAAGTATTTTAGTATTAATTAGTTAACAAATGAATTAAGAAGTCTTAAACTCATTTTTAAGTAAATATGAATTATTTCATTGGATATTTAACTCTACAATCAAGATTAAATATTGTCTCTTAACACAATTCCTAGTAAGAAAAAATTTAATATGATAGTTAAGGGGACTAACTCAATTAGTTAAATATGATGCGATGTTTTCTTAAAATAATTTTTATATTAATATAAATCATTTATGTTAAAAACAAATTTATCATTTAACTTATTTTATTTAAATTAACAAAGATCCAAATACACCAACCTCAAATCTACCATAACAAAATTCCCCATAACTCAAAATATTCACCTTATTTCATAATGGATAAAGAATCTTTGTGTATGTCAAAACTTTTAAGTTTAGAGTAACCAATTAAATAAACAGCAACTATTTGATCAAAATTAAAATATGGAAAATAAAGAGACTCTAAAGCAGCCAATTTGATAATTTTAATGCTGCAAGTCAGTTTCTAACAGTTAAAGTGGTATATTACGTTATAAATGAAGTTAGCTCCAAAAGTGCAAAGTATGATTTTGTACTGAATGGCAAAGTACATTGTTTTGAGATGATTGTGGTACTGTAATCTCAATCTAACACCCAACCCAATCATCTCATTCCACAATTTCTATTATTACGATTACTACTTACTTTCTACTGCAATTATTATTCTTCTCTCCCCATTTCATTTGTTAAAATTTAATTACATTTGACTTCACTTTCCACGGTTTCATTTTTCTCTGTCTGTTTTTACGTTAGGGTTTCGAAATCCCAGATACGAAGCGCACACCACTTTTGCATTTGCCGGAGTAGAAAGAAAGAGATCTTGCAGCGTAATTATGTATGCTTTCACTTAATAATGTATTTGTTTTGGAGTACATATTGCCCTTTTTAATTTCTGGGTGAGGCGTAAATGCTGTGTCCTCATTTACCGTTTCTGTCTCCGATTAATCGCATGATTTCTGTGTTGTACTTTTAGTTTTTAAGAATGTTGAATTTTGGAATTTGGTTTTGATTTCAGTGAGTGATGTGCTGAGATATGGCACTTAAAGTTCCAGCTCATAAAGCTGCGGAGATTGCGATTGCGTCCATTGGGCGTGGTTATGACATATCTGCAGATATAAGGCTCAAGTATTGTAAAGGAGATTCTATAAATTCACGTTTAATTGAGATTAATGAAGACGAGGTCAGAGAGGTCCTATTACCGGGAGGAGTTTCAATACCCAACGTTTCCAAATCAATCAAATGTGATAAGGGGGAACGCATTAGGTTCAGGTCTGATGTTCTATCTTTTCAACAGGTAAACTATCTTCAACACACTCATCTATCTATTGCATCGCTTTACTCATTTCCTTTCCTTTCTTAGCGCCTTGCTTATTATGAACTTCTCATGGATGCATTAACACCCTAATTAACTATATTGGAAATTCAGTTTTATATGAACGGAAATATAGGAAGGTCATTACTCTAGCCTCAGATTCCACAGTCACCCTGTTGTCACTGTCAAAACATGGCTGTAATGTGTTTTGTTTGTACCTCTCCCTATTAGGTTTCTAAAAGCGGTTGAATTATATCTCCGAATCATTTTGAAGGAGTGGAACAAAATATTTTTTCCGTTTATAATTTCCTATTTGACAGAGATTTCTCTTTATCAATGATTTAAATTTCAAGAAATATGTGCATCTTCTTCCTTTCACTGGCTGTTTTTGCTTCCTTTTGCATTTTTTCAGATGTCCGAGCAATTCAATCAAGAGTTATCTTTGACTGGAAAAATTCCCTCAGGGCTTTTCAATACTATGTTTGAATTTTCTGGGAGTTGGCAGAAAGATGCAACCCATACCAAGACCCTTGCTTTTGATGGGGTGTTAATTACACTTTACACTGTTGCATTAGAGAAGTCTCAGATGGTGCTCTGTGACCATGTTAAAAAAGCTGTACCGTCATCATGGGACCCACCTGCATTAGCTAGGTGAATTGAGCTTTGTTGATGTAATCCTGATTGAATGGTGAAACTAGTTTCAATTTCCTTGTCAAATGAAATAACCTTGTAAATTCTAGTTTAACATCTCAGGCAAACAGTTGGTGCTTGGAAGTTACCTGCTCTAATGTACAAAATTTCTGATGATGACTCTAGGAATGAGGTTCTAATAATGACTTTGGATGGGGTGGATGGCTTGAGTTTCATCTTTAGCCAGGGAGATAATTGTAACTAATAACACAGTCATGTCATTCTGTATATTTCTTCAATGAGATTCAATTTCATTAAGTTGACATTATTTTAATTCCACTTTTCTTTGCTTATCAGCTTCCTTTTATATATATAAACAAATTGATGTGGGAATAACAAGAAGTAAGAATAGCAGCAATATGCAGTACAATGCTTATGTATGTCAATTATAAGACTATTTTACATGGTAAAAAATTGTTGTATTGGCTGAATATCAATCATATTGAGTCGCATCTTATATTCAATGTCTTCAAATTTATTTTAACTTGTTTATCTTTGAACTGTATTTTTGGTTTTGAGACTCTGGCTAACTGTTTCCGTTCACAATTACTTCAGGTTTATTGAGACCTTTGGCACCCATATAATAGTTGGTATGAAAATGGGAGGAAAAGATGTAATATATTTGAAGCAGCAGCACTCATCAAGTCTCCAACCTGCTGATGTTCAGAAAAAATTGAAAGAGATGGCAGATAGGAGGTTTCTGGATGCCAATGGCCAATATAGCATTGCTTCTGATCAAGTTTTCCCAAATGACAAGGTTTGTGAAGAATTTTGTGCCCAGGGACTGATCATTGTTCATCCTGTTATGTATATTTGCTATTTCTTGCAAACATCGGAATACGGTTTCTTCAGATCAGATGCTTCTGAGATCTGTTGAAGTCTTGCACTGTATGTTGCTTTGATATCTCATGCATTTAATGTTGGGTCGAAGGCTTACTGCCCATATATATATTTTTATTAAACATTGTAAAATACTAAGAGCAAAAGACAAAAGATACTTGCACAAACTATGTGAGTGAGGTATATGTACTATCTAGCCATTCAAAAAAAGTGACAGTGGGACCAAGACCATATTAAACACCTTGCATGGGAGTTTGTGAGTAGAGTGTCTGGATAAATTTGTGCTGGTGTCATTACTCAAGTTGTTGTTTAATTGCAAGGTTTGTGAATTCTAATCTTTGTCTTGAACACTAACATTGTCTCCATAATGTATTAAATAAAGACCACATGTAGTTAGAAAGGGACATAGCATATGGAAACTGCTCACATGTGCAGTTAAGTATTAGAGGGGATATGGAGAGTTAGTAAGGCACTGGTTGATTAATTTAGAGAGAAAGTGGGGGAGAGTTCAGGTCTCTCAAATACCTGGAGTAGGAGGGTTAGTCTTAACGAATCACGTGGAAAAGAATTGGATTTTGGAATGCTTTTAGAAGAGTATATGAAACAATACAAAACTGAACAGAATTTTACAAATTGCTTGGGGAAACAAGATACAACAAAAGGTTCCTATATATAGGCACCAGATACTAGCAAACTAACTGCCTAAGATAGAAACGGACCAAATTAAGTAAGTTAACAGTTAGTGTGTATGCTATTCTGTGCTGCTTTTGTATCTTCAATTCTTCATCTCTGGTCTTGTTTTCCATTGATACATGCCCAGAGGTGGAGTTTTCTGTCAACTTGAATGTTTATTTTTCTATATTCTGATCCAGTTCTAGTATAATGTTAATTCTTGTCAGCTATCATTGCGTTGGGAAATATCTAATCAATTTTGCTTCCCTTCAGTTCGGAATCAGGGAGCAGAGGCTAACGTTTGCTAATATTAGTCCATCAAGTTCTTATTCACATAAGGAGGTGTGCTTAAAATATTTGACAATATTTTTAATATTGATCTATTTACAATAGAAATTGTCCTTAATTACTTTTTATTGCAGGATATTCTAAGCATCTGCAAGAGGAGAGGTGGAAGTGATGACAAAAATCTATCCCATAATGAGTGGTTGCACACTGTTCAGTTTGAGCCTGATGTAATCTCAATGTCCTTCATTCCAATTACGTCTCTATTGAATGGAGTGCCAGGGAGTGGGTTCTTGAGCCATGCAATAAACCTTTATTTACGATGTGAGCAAATTTGCTACTTTTATTTGCATACGTTCCTTGTAAATGACGTTTCATTTACCATTTGATCATAGCTATTGTCCCTAAGTACTAAATTTTAATGTGATCATCTAGTTTATAGTAACTGATAATAAATTAATGAACATGTGAAGGACAAGTAATCAGTGAATGTTGAACTAGCTTGAAAGTTGTTTATATTTTTGTTCATATATGAAAAGTATTCTTTATTGCAAACAGGCTATCAATGACAGTTAGTTGTACTGTGATCATCACTATCCTGTCCTGTACCTATAACTGTTCTTGTTGCATGACCATGAATACCTGTAATCTTTGTATGGATTGATGTATTCAGACTTTCCTGTACACCAATTGAAAGTTGATTATCTGCTACCACGATGGATAATATGTTCACAGGTAGCATATCCTCGGGAATCTTATGAATTTTGATTGATCATCAATCACTGGAAATGTACACAAGTGACGTAATTTTTCACAATTTGTGATATTTGGAGTGTTATGTCCTAAAAAAAATTAAAACTGGGTGAAGTGGAATTTTTTAAAAGGTTTTTATGCATATGGTTTCCTAATTCCTACATTTTGATCTTGATCAGTACCTCCTGTAATACAGGTTACAGGGAGACCCTTGTCAAGCTTCTTTTCTTATTTATTTATTAAAAAAAGGATGAGAACTTAAAGGCCCACGTCTATAGTGATTTGTTTCAAGTAAAGTGAAGGGATTTTTTCAAAACTGCATTAGAGAAAAATAAATTATTGAATTTATTAAGAATGGAACCTTATCCATTCTTTTATTCGTTTGCCTTCATTGTTGGTTATTTGAAATGTATTATATTAACTAGTTCAAATTGCTTCTTCATTCTGCTTTGAATCTTGCAGATAAACCGCCAATTGAAGAGCTCCACCAATTCTTGGAATTCCAGCTTCCAAGACAGTGGGCACCTGTATTTAGTGAACTTCCTCTTGGACCACAACGGAGGCAACGGACCTTTGCATCTTTGCAGTTTAGCTTCATGGGGCCAAAGCTTTATGTTAACACTACGCAGGTAAATGCTTGTTCTTGGGCCTGGGTGTCCAGGTATTCAATGGTTGTGCCTTTATTGGATCATAACTAATACTACCTCTATTTTTTAATATAAGAACCTCTTAACTAATTTTAGTTTTTAAGAAAAGTTGGTTAAAATATAATTTGTCTATAAATTGTATTAGTAGGACTTACAAATCTTACTCTTTATCTATTTAATTTACGCTTATTTCATTAATGACTAATAAGAGTATTTAGGTGAAAAATTAATCAATAATGTTGACTTGTTGACGAGGTTTTTATATTAAGGATTAAAGCAATCTCTCAAGAGGTTTTTATATTAAGAGACAGAAGGTAATATCTTATAACGTTCATCACCATGTCCTTTGGCTTATCATATACTACCTCTGTCCTTTAATATAAGAATCTCTTAACTAATTTCAGTTTTTAAGAAAAATTGGTTAATATAGTTAAAGTTATTTAATTTGTGTATAAATTATACTAGTTTTCTAAATGTACCCTCTTAACTTTATTGGTACTCACAAATCGTACTCTCTACTTAATTAATGTTTATTTCATTAATGATTAATGAGGGTATTTTGGTGAAAAATTAATTAATGTTATTGACTTTTTGATGAGATTCTTATATTAAGGATCAAAGAAATCTCTCAAGAGGTTCTTATAAGGGACAGAGGCAATAGATAGGACGTAGAAGGAAGAAAATGGAAGGAAGAACTTTTACCCTTTATTTGGATGGAAGGAGGGAAATGGAATGGAAAAGATTTATTTTCCTTGTTTGTTTAGAAGGAAAACAAGGGAGGAAATGGAAAAAGAAAATGGGGTGAGCGGAAAATAATTTATTAAATATTATTAAAAATTAAAAAATATATGTTAAAATTTATTATAACAAAAAATTATTTTGTGTAAAACTTAATTTATTTCTTATATAATGAATTTATTTTCATCCATCTTTTTCCATTTCCATTTCCTTTTAACAAAAAATTAATGTTTATCTAAGGAAATGGGAGATATCTCTTTTTCCTTTTTCCATTTCCTCCCTCTTATAATTGAAAAAAGGAAATGGAATGGAAAATAGATATTTTCCTTGTTAAAATTTAATTTTTATCTAAGGAAATGGGAAATAATTTAGATGGAGGTAAATGAAGTGAATTTTTTTGTTAAATAAATATTATTAAAAATTATAAAAATTTTGAAAATAATTTTCATATATTAAACTTATTATAACTAAAAAATTGAATTTTTATATGTAAAATTTAATTTATTTCTTACATGATGAATTTATTTCCATCCATCTAAACAAGAAAGAGTTCTTTTTCTACTTATTTCTCTTCTATTTCTATATCCAAACAATATACTTTTTCATTTTATTTATATCATATTTCTTTCCTTCATATTCTTTTATATCTCATTTTATCTCATCATTCAAACGAAGCCTTAAGATTTCTTTTTGTTAGCTTTTAGTGGAACTCAAGGCCCCGTTTGGATTATGAAAACATTTTTTGTTTTTATTCCCTATTTTTAGTTTTAATTACAAAACTGTCACCATGTTTTCTGCCTTTAAAAATTTGTACTGAAGAAAAATGAAAACAAAAGACAAAAAAAGTTGTTTTTAGTGTTTCTTGTATAAAATCTTAACAACAGGAAACACAGGAAATAAAAACAGGAAACGTTTTCACAATCCATACGGGGCCTAATCTTGCAAAAAAGGATATCTTTCATGTTCATGTGGTTTGCACTAAAACCCTCCATATTATTTTATTGTTAACACTCATCGATTCAGCAATTTTTAATTTATAACTTCCAACATTCTTAAGTATTGTGGTCATTGATCCTGTTTCATTTTATTGGGAGTGGAACTTGAGTTAGTTTAATGGAATGTAGTTTCTTTTGCTTCAGGGTCCATTTGGGAAAGGTAGCTTATTTCAAAAGTTAGTAGACCTATTTGGTAAACACTAATTAAGAGAAGTAGCATTTTGAAAACTATTTAAGGTAGTTTATGACTTTTCAAAAACTATAAAACCCCTCATTAATTACTTAATTATCATTTTAACCTATATTTTTTTTAAATAGCAACTTTTATCTCACATAATTAAACTATTATGTCTTTTAAAGTCATTTAATACAATTTAAAATAGTTTTACTAAACAGTTATTTCAATAAGCCTTTTAAAAAACTATAAGCTGCATAAAAAGTCGTAAGGTACAAGCTAAAAACTTATTTTGCCAAAAGGAGCCTTAAATATTACGCCACATGTAAGTTCTTTGAAAGCATCCTTGACTCAAATTATGATATTGGGATTGATATATGTTAAGAACACAAAACTAGAGAGTTTTTATTTTTTATTGAAAAAAGAAAAGTTATTATATCAAAAACACAAAAGTCATTTAATGCTTGTTTTTTAAAGTAATTAGAAGCATTCAATAGGGCACATTTAAATTTTCTTAATGTGTGTCTATGGACACATTAGAAAAACCCTAATGGTAAGTTACAACCTTTCTAAAGCCAGGAAAACTTATGATGTTTTTACAGGTTGATGTTGGTAAGAGGCCTGTGACTGGTCTACGCCTTTATCTTGAAGGTAAGAAAAGCAATCGGTTAGCGATTCATTTGCAACACCTATCATCACTCCCTAAAATCTTCCAGCTTGAAGATGATCCAAATGATAACTTTCGACGTAAGTCTTATGATAAGAGATTCTATGAGAAGGTTCAATGGAAGAATTTCTCTCATGTGTGCACTGCTCCTGTGGAATCTGAGGAGGATCTTTCAATAGTAACAGGAGCACAATTGCAAGTTGAGAATTATGGCATAAAAAGTATACTCTTCTTAAGACTAAAATTCTCAACTGTGTTGGGAGCTAAAGAAGTGAAGCATCCAGAGTGGGCTGGATCTCCAGGGCTTGGAGCCAAGTCAGGACTCATTTCCACTTTAATTAGCCAACACTTTACAGCAACATTTCAGAAGCCGCCACCTCGTCCAGCAGATGTTAACATTAATTCTGCTGTTTATCCGGGTGGCCCTCCTGTTCCTGTTCAAGCTTCCAAGCTTCTCAAATTTGTTGACACCACTGAGATGACTCGAGGACCACAGGAATCTCCTGGCTATTGGGTTGTCACAGGAGCAAAGCTTGTTGTTGAGAAGGGCAAAATTTCTCTCCGGGTTAAGTATTCTCTTTTGACCATGGTATTATCAGATGAAGAGATGTTGGATGATCAGTAAATGTTTACATCTTACCTGCAGTAAACTCCGTGCTCGGCAAATATTCTTTTTTAGAGTGTGGGAGGTTGAGAAATAACAAGATAGAGTAGTTATCATCAACAAGAATTGCTTTGGTGACAGTGAAGGCACTTGTGAAGTTCACCAAGTGTAAGTTACTACTCAAGGAGTGCGGCCTGTTAAGAGTTCCACTTCTTCTACCACGATGACTTGTTGAAATTTACTATTAGAAATCAATTCTATAGGCCATTGGCGAATTACTTGTCGTGTTTGGATAGGACCACCTTGAGAAATTATGGTGCAAACACTATAATATATCAAATTAATACGTTGAGAAATTATGTCCTCTTTCATTACGGATTTGAGTTGGGTGGTTCTTAAGCACCACCTGAGCAACACGGTTGACTTTTGTCAAACAGTGTCCTATTTCTGCAACCGCTTATTTATTTTTACACGGTGCCCGGTTTCTTTGGAATGGTTAATCACTCTCCATTTAGGACTATAAATTAAGCTACTGGTTACAAAAATAAAAAAATAGAAAATTTTCACTAAATATATACGTCATTGTGATTTTTTTTTGTGGGTAAGCATGCGTAGTGTATGTTTGTTTTTTTAATTACTTTTTAAACCCTTTTTTAAAGACTTTGATGTTATATATTCTGAACCCCAATTTAACTAGTTTAGATTTATGGATGAGTAAAAGATGTTCGTGAATATTATAAAAGTTCTGATTCTGTCTTTGATTTAAACGGATAAAAAGGTTTTTAGAATATGATATTGAGTCTAAATTTAATTGAATTGTTAATTGTTTCCTTAAGACTTGGTGTTAATATCTTGTCTTTGATTTCCATTTTTATACCTAAAAAGTTTGGTTTAGTTTATATCTATATCTATATATATATATATATATATATATATATATATATATATATATATATATTATCTTGTTTAGATTTGAATTTTGTCATTCACAATATGGCACCACACGTGCTTTTTAAGAACAACCCTCAAGATTATTGTCTGGTATATTCTAGAGAACCAAAACCTAAACAAAAACTTAATAAATAAAACTATGGGGACACAATCCCTTAAAACTTAACTTTTAAAATATAGAGCGCAGAACTAAAATCAAAGCAAATTATAGACTCATGTTTATTGTCGCATCTGAAGTAGATCCCTTAAGTGATGTTGATTTTTTAGTATAACAGGAGAGGAGAGAGAAGCATTTGAAAATGCACTAAGAAAGTATTGGAGATGATGGGAAGGAGGAAAGATGTAAGTAGGTAAAAAATGAAGAACAAATTTGAATGCTGATGTTGGAAAAAGAAGGCTTGCATCTTGGTATATAAATACAATATAAATAGATATGTATAAAATGGACACAAGTTGATCCTGAGTATCTGTATGGTGTATCCAGAGAAGTTCAATGATAAGAAATAATAGGTTAGAGAATTTTGCTCTAATTAAATACAAAATGATGTTCATGAGAAGGCCAATTATATATCCCTTCCCTTTGACAAGGCAGAGGAGCAGGCTGAGCGATGTAGGTTGGATATTGCTGCCCTGGCATCAACACTGACAAAGATGATGCTACCTGTCACACATATCTCTCTGTTAACGCTTAACACTTAACTCTAACACTGCTCAAAATAATAATATAATGGTCACTTTTTGCAATGAAGTAATCACCTACCTTTTATAGTCAAACATGTTTTCTGGGTGGCCTGCTGATTACTTCTTTATTTTAAAAAATAATGCTCAAATTCGGAAGACTTAAAGTAAGATTATTTATTCCATAAAACAAGTTAGGTATATTCAATCTTAACAAGCATAAACAAGCCACATTCCAGACACAACATCATGTGGTATAAGAATGAATAGAAGTAAGGTAAAATGACTTACTGAATGTGCATTTCCTTGCTTTACGGTTGGTAGTAGTGAGTGCTCCTGATAAGTTGCCAGCATAGATTCTGGCGTGGAAAATTCTGAGCTCGGTTTGAACAAATGTTCAAATATGGCCATTATAAGAAACATTGAAATCAAAATGGCCGTGGCAACAAAACCAAAAGATATAGCACTCATAGATGTCCCTAAGCTTTTCCATGGAGCTTCCTCATCAACCCTTGCTTGTGATGGCCCAGGATTTGAAGCTGGATATATGTTCCATGGCTTTGACCTTTCACTGTTTAAATCACTCATGCTATCTAAATATTTTTCCTTCTTAGTCTCCCAACTTTTGTTTTGTTTGCCTTCAAATAACCTTATGCATCATGGAAGCCAAGTTAGATAAGGCTGTAACAAATGAAAAGAGAATGCATCAATAGTCTGGCTAATAAGGAAGTTCATAGTAGATGCACAGTAACATGAAACATTTCAAGAGGCATCTTTGGATTATTTTTTATTTTCGTTATCCATAATCAATTAGGACCGGCTGAAGTAAATCGAAAGTAGCCCCATAAATGTTGGGTACCACAATACAACCTAAAACCTTAAAACAACCCACCAATGTTGGATATGACAATACAATCCAAAATCTTAAAAAGTAAGTATGTAGGTCCTGCCTCTTATAAACTGCTCACATTATTCACATCTATTTGATTTTGAGTTACACTTAGATTCTTCAACAACAATCACACCTATGCATGAATCTGGCGTCTAATCTTTGCAACAGATAATGCAATATTTTGCACTACAGGTATCAGGTATGGATGAAGAAAGAGTGGACAGAAATAAAACCATAATGTCAAGCTAACAATTTGTCAATTTTAAAGCCATTCATGCTGGATGAATAGCAGGAACCATGAGGAAGTCTTAAAAGGCAAGATATATGAAAGCTTCAAATAAAGAAGTTTAAAGAAAATTTTGACAACCTAAGGTAATTACATATTAAAGGCTACAAGCAAGCACATGTATGGCCTGATAGAATCCTAAGCTTGAATCATGATAGTTTTAAGTTAAAAAAACACCTCATGAAAACAAATTGCATGAGGGCCAGAAATTTTGATTAGTTGCAAAGAACATGATAAATTCAAACAGAAGCTCTCAAAATATTTAAGAAAAATGCAAAGAAGGTGAAATGAAATTACCCAGAAAATGCAGCAGAAGAGATTATAATAAAAGCTTTTAGAACTATGAATGAGAGAAAAATAAGTGCACAATGGCCACAATATTTTTGACGATAGTTAACTCCATGTGAATAGAATTGTGCATGTGTCGTTGTGTAGTGAGAATAAGCAAGCAGAAATAATAGAAATTGAACAGCAAGCGAGTAAACTTACCCTGCAATAAATTTTTATGTGTGATTTGGGATCACCGTGAAGTATGGTGTTGTAGTTTCTTAAGTGCCGTAGTCTTTTAAGGCAAGGGCAGAGTTGTTTATGGTTCACACATGACATGATGGTGAGGGGGGTTAGCTTTATAGCCAATAGAAAATGTAAAGACAAAGGTGTATGATAATCCTATTGGTACACTTTTCTATTTATGTTCCCATGTAGATGATAATCCTGATGCCTAACTTATTGAATACTATACCTTGTCAGAAGAAGCAAACTTTAAGAAATTAAAAAGAATGGGCCTTGCTGTCCGTAGAGCCAGAACAAAGTATTTTCAATTACTGCCTTTTATAACTAAAAGCAGTCATATTTAAGGCTGGATTTCCTCTAGTTAATCCAACCCTTTTAAGTCACATGAATAGTACTACCTCTTGCTCTTGGTGGGACAAGTGCTACCAATAATTTCCAACCACTCCTCACAACATTCCTTTCATCTGTATGAATCCAATAATTATATGCATTTAGAAACAATAATTTTCATCATAAATTAAAGTTAATACGGTAATACACCGAATAAAACGAGATACTCACGAGTTTGGGAAGTGGGGGGTAATAATATTACAGGTGGGAAAAAAACAATTAAAGTACTGTACCTGACATCTTTGAGGATTAAAGCCTAAAGTCTCTCTTTGATAGTAACATTAATGTTTAGAATCACCCTCACTTCCAACACAACCATTCAAATGTAATCATGAGAAAGATTGCACCATGAATCTTTCATAATCTCATAAAATCTCCACTGATTAAAAGATATATAAAAAAAGGGGGGGAGGAGAAAAGGCTGCAGCAATATCGTGCAAATACCAACTCATACATTGCATAAGAAACCCAAAAATAAAAATGAAAAGAGCACAAGTAAACTGTAGCCATAGCCATGATTATTTATATGATAAATAATTACGAAAGAGAGCGGGAGAATAAAGGTTTGACATGTTACAGCTAAGCAGTAGTAGAACATTCATGATTCAAGTGAAGAAAGAAATGAGATTATAGGGAGAAAAAAAGGAGTAAGCTAGTAAAGTGGTGATGTAGACCACTTTTATTTCCCATGTTAAGCCGAAAATAACCTGCTCAAGGGAAAAACCATAGCTTTTTGTCAGAATCACTAGATGTCAAGACAAGTTTTATTATATAGTATATGTTAAATCAAATGCACAAGATACACATACACATTTCTGTTATTCATTTATCACCCTCAAAACTCAAAGTAATTACAGAAAAGAATGAAGAAGCAATAATTAACAGAAAAATGATTAAAAGAAAAGCATTGAGTAAACGTGTGTTTTGTCAACGAGACAATCACAGTGTCTGAGGAATATGAAAGCTCATCTGTAACTATCTTAATAAGCCCTCCTACCCAACAAAAGAAAAAGGCAAGAAAGAGATGAATTTGAGGAGAATGGGAGGGAAATAGATGCAAACATCACTTTCACTTTACAGTATAACAATCAATTGGTTTTAGATGACATTTTATGAACTACCATCTATGATTATTGCCGAGTTGACAAGGATGAAAGGGTAAATTGTGGGCTCCTAGTTTGCTCCTCTCACTACTTGCAATTGAAGTAATTAATGCAAAAACTAAATTGTGAGTTAGTATTGAAAGAGTAAAATGAATTACACAAGTTGCACTGTTATGAAGCAGCAAAGCTAAAGATGAAGTGTTGTTGGGCAATTGCATGTAAGACGTGTTTTTTGAGAAAAGAAAGATGGGGCCATGACAAGAAAGCGCACTAAAGAAAATGTAGTAAAATAGATTGAAGTAAAAATGTCTCCATCTTAAGCAACCTTGACTTTTATACAACAAATAAATAACATAGTCCAAATTAACAATAGTATAATTGGTTAAACTGATAAACGTGGAGTGCAGGCTGTGTTGCACAGTACACTGCCAATATTTTTATGATCTCTGTCACGTTCACCTGTTTCTTCAGATCATCATCACACCCCCAACTTCATACTCTGCCTTCATGCAACTTTCACATTATTCTGATTTTTTTTTCATTAGTTAAACTTTCCATCCCGTACTATTCAATAAATTTATCAACATATCAATTTTTTAAAAAGGCTAAAACCTTTTTTTAGCCCTCTTAATATTTAGGGATTATGAAAAGGCCCCTTAAAAAAAACCCTTAGGTTTTGGTCCTTATTAAATTTTAGGGTTTACGAATTTAAGGATGATGCCCTGAACTGATGAGGTGGCATGAGTTTGGGCCACCTCATCAGTGACAGGTGTCAATAATATTATTAATTTAATGAATGACATGCTTACGTGTGAATAATTACCCTAAACCCCAAATTAAGAAACCCCCAAATTAAAAAACCCTAGTTAAGAAATGTCTTCAACATTTGGACCAGAAGACAAAAATTATTTGCCCTAGACTGCGTCTTCAACCTTTGGACCAGTGAACTCAAAAACACATGACAACATCAAATGTCTCAACTGGGTGTTCCTCATCCATAGAGATTGAACATGTTCGATGTAGATGTGGGGAGCATCATGTTCTTCTTGTTTCAAAAACAAAGAAGAACAATGGAAGGGCCTTCTGGAGGTGTCCATTTTTCTAGGTAAGTGGCCATCGTTTTCATTAAGGTTCGTTGTAGCTGGGTTTTTTTTTTATGGGTTATACTCTCTTGTCTCAAAGGAATGAAGATTGTGGGTTTTTCAAGTGGGTTCGTATTGCTCATACCACTCAGCTTGAAGGGAGTGAAAGTGAGGGTTGTACTTGAAAGTGGGATCTTGAAAAGCTACGTGAGGAATTCCAGCTCAAGAATGCGAAATTGAAGTCTAAACTGGTGGCTGAGAAAAGCAAATCTTCAATGTTAGTGATAGTAACAATTGTTTCTTGGGCCATAACGTTGATGATGATCATGTTGTATGTAGCAATAAAGCAATGAGGGTTGTGCTTTGGTACTTTATGTTTAAAAGGGGTTAGGAAGAAGACCTTTCAATGACTAAGGTTTAGGAAAAAGCCCTTACAACTGTAAAGAGGGTTTAGGGAAATTGTCCATATAGCATCTAAGGTTTAGGGACTTGTTGAATGTAAGGTTTCTTATGCTGTTTAGGTTTGTAATGAACAAGTATTGTAACAGAATTATCTAGTTATCGTGGTTTCAATGAAGTTATTGTGGTTTCAATTAAGTTATTGTAACGGAATTATCTGGTTTCAATGAAGTTATTGTGGTTTCAATTAAGTTATTCTGGTCTGTTTTTTGTGTTTGTTTAGGAACACCATGCACACAATAACTCATCCAACCCTGGAACTCAATACACAATAATTAAGTAAAATTGCGCTCAAGCGTGAGGTGCGTTTTTAGGGTCTGAACTCAAGTCACGCTTAAGCGTGAAAGAAATCCCAGCTCGACCTCGCTTAAGCGTGAGGAGGTCTTGCTTAAGCGTGAGGCCCCTGATGCTCTCAATTTTTATTAGTTCACGCTTAAGCTTACACTGTCAAGCTTAAGCTGGCACTTCCAAGCTCAAGCTTGCCATAGCCAAGCTCAAGCTTGAGACCTTTATGCATGGTTTAGGCTTAAGCTTGAAGATTCACGCTTAAGCGTGATCATGACAGTGGCATAATTTGTGTTTCACGCTTAAGCTTGAAGATTCACGCTTAAACGTGATCGTGACAGTGGCATAATTTGTGTCTTACGCTTAAGCTTGAAGATTCACGCTTAAACGTGATCCTGACAGTGGCATAATTTGTGTCTCACGCTTAAGCTTAGATTTTCACGCTTAAGCTTGGATTCTCAAGCTTAAGCTTGGAGTCTCACGCTTAAGCTTGGATTCTCACGCTTAAGCTTGGATTCTCACGCTTAAGCTTAATACGCTTAAGCTTGGCATTAAATTCTTGGTATTTGTGCCAGACCAAAAGTGGTGTTCACACCCATTAAATTAAAGGACCTGTTAGTCATTGTTTGTTAAAATATACATATAATTGAGAATGACCTATTGGTCAGGTTCCAATGCAATACATTAAGTGAAAACAACAGAGAATGAGGTAAATTCAATTGTTGACACTTTGTTGGGTTCCTAGGAAGTCATAACATTCATTTGTAGTCTCTGGCATGGTCTCAGATCGTGTTCCCCTCCTTGTTCCCCTCCCTCTTCCCTTTCCTCTTGCTCTTGTTCCCCTTGGCCTTCCTTTGGGTCTTCCCCTCACAGATGGTATTGCTATCGCATCAGGTGGTGCATCAGACTGCCCATCAGGTTGGCCATCAGTTGTAATAGGTTGCCCATCAGGTTGGCCACCAGGTTCACCTCCATGATGTATATTAGATTGGCCATCAGATGCATCAGGTTGACCCCCATCATGTGCAGTATCATCAGCTTCACCATCTACAGATGCAACCTGGAAAAAAAAACATATGGAATATGTAATACTGTTGGATAAAGGGACATGTTACATACTATAGGTGCAAGTTCCATTTTGGCTTACATTTGGACATGTAGGTTTATTATGCCCAGTACCATCACATTTGGTGCAATGAAGATGGCCTACAAATCTTGGCCTTTTGGGTGGATTGTCTTCTTCATAGGGGTCCCTCCTCCTAAGTTTTTTTGGTCTGCCAGGTCCCCTCTTATATAAGGGAGGGAAGACATGTGTTGCATCAACATAGGGCCACATAGACTGACCATTTATTAGTTGTATAATCCCTGCATAGCACTTGGCATATGTGCTTTTGGAGTACCAAGGTAACACAAATTGCTCAGGTGTGTCACCCCTATATTTCATAGAAGATACAGCATGTCTACAGGGAATTCCATTTAGTTCCCACCAATTACAACTGCAGTGTTTTTTAGCTAAGTCAACAACAAACATATGGTTTGAGTTGGTGTGTTTCATCTCAAAAAGTAAGTCTCCAGCCCAGACTGGAACCCATTCCCCACTGAACTCAACTTCTCTGTGTAGTCTCTTAGTTGGTCTTGGCATAATATCTCCTCCAATTCTCCACAGCTTTGATCTGAGTTTAGCAAACCTACCCAACAAATATTGTCTGATCCACTCCAGCATTGTAATAATTGGCTTGTCCCTACAAGGTAGTATAACTGAGTTGAAGGCCTCACATGTGTTGTTCATGATTACATCACATTTAGGGTAATGTGAAAAAGCATGCCTGCACCAGGTCTTGGTAGGAATTACAATTAGCCAATCATATGCCCTCTAATCAAGCTCCTTGATCTGTTGCAATTTGGTCTCTCATCCCTGAACATAAGTTGCTTTACTTGCACTGAGCATCAGATTTTTGAGTAAGGCACCCCCACCATACCTTTTCTTCAGGTTTGTGTATAAGTTTCTGACACAATACCTGTGTTCCACACCATCCAGCAACTCCTCAAAGACTTGTAACAAACCCTACAAGTACAATTCAGTCAAGTAAATATCAAATCAAACAACAAACCCTACATACCAAAAGTCAAATGAGTCTTAACATAATACCTTGTGTTGGTCAGAAATAAAAACATATCTATTGGTATTTATATCACCAATATCCTCCAGCAGTAGGCTCAAAAACCATCTCCAGCTTTGTTTATTTTCAAACTCAACCATAGCAACTGCAACTGGAAAATATTGGTCATTCGTATCCCTTCCAACTGTAGTTAAAAACTGACCTCCATACTTTTTTCAGATGGCACCCATCCACTCCAATAAAGGGCCTGCAACCACTCAAAAAACCTTGCTTGCAGGCATCCAAACACATATAAAATACACCAAATCGAGGCTGTAAATCTCCACCTGGATTCTCCAACTGTAGCCTGCATCTATTACCATTTGATACACGTTTTAACTCTGCACTGTAGCTCCACAACATGCTGTACTGCTTGCTACCCTCACCATCTAATATATCACGTGAAAGTCCTCTCCCATTGTAGGCAGACCAATCAGTCAACTGAACAACATGTTGAGATCTGAAAATCTATATGATTTCAGGTATTGTAAGCTTAGAGTTCACCTTTAAGTGCTTCAACAGAAGCTTGGCAACCCATTTAGAATTCTGATTTTTGTTGTCAAACACTCTGGGACAGGTGTGTTGAGGTCCAAAAGCCTTCAACATAATCACATTTGTTCTCCCTACTTTGCTACCAAAAGCCATCCAGCCATAGTCACTGTTTGTACATTTCACACGACACCTCTCACGTTCATTTCTTACAAACTTCCCCTCTCTACCCTTGTACAAGTTATACTCCTTGATGGCCTGCCTAAATTGCACCATAGTCTGGAACTCCATTCCGACCTTTAACTCATACTTCTCCCCCATCTTTTCTTCATCAAAAGCCTCCCTCTGAACTCTAGCTTCCTCATCTGTCTCAACATCAGTGTGAACCTCATCAGTATCATACCCTGATTCGATGTCTCCATAGTCCTCACTGTAACACCTCTATTTTTATTTTTATATTGAAATTTTGAAGGAATTAAATTATGGTTATTTAGAACTTTTTAACCTACGTATTATTTATGATTTTTTGGAATTTTTTGGAATTTTGGAATTTTTTTTAAAAAAATAATATTTTTAAATTCATATAAGTGACTTAAATTAAAAATATTTACAAGAAAGTGAATTGAAATTATAAGAAAATTTTCTAAAATCCGTTTCAAGTAGACTTATCTAAAAATTATCGGTTTGAGAAAAATCTTGATTTTTTATAATCGTTAAAAAATTAGAAACGTATCAATAAATTTTTATTAACAGAAAATTTTAGATTTTTAAAATTTCAACTTTATATTACTTATTATAAAATTAGTGAGGACTGATATAATATCGCTAAATTTCAAAAAGAACTCATTTTGAATATTTAAAATATACCGAGTGAAAGGTTACTATTTGGCTTAATAATTCTGCCGATAGTTACTATGCAAAACACTGTGCATGTACGAAAATTTCAAAGAATGCATAGTAACCTGGAATAAAAAATTCAAAAATGTATAGTACTTTTATATTAAAATAATGGAATGCATAGTAAATTTTTTTCCTATAAATACCGAAGGATTTCTTCTTTAGAATTCACAATTTCAGATTAAGTTTTCTTAATACAGTAGTGCTAGTGAGATAGTGGTGGAAGTGAGAGAGAGAAGAAAAGTTTTTGGAGAGAAGGTTCTGCCAAAATCCTAAGGTAAGAATACTTCTCTTTTATATTTTTTAGGGTTATTTTTATATCGTTTTTAGAAATCTGTTATTATACTAGAAATAATATTATTTTAAGTTACTATTCTGCATAGTAAAATACTATTTCAACAGTAAATTACTATTTCAATAGTAAATTACTATTCAAATAGTAAATTACTATTTACTGTTACTATTTACTGTTACTATTCACGTTTTACTATTTACTGTTACTATTCATGATTTACTATTCACTATTCACTATTCACTATTTAAAATTTACCATTTTTGTTTTAAGTAGTAATCTTAATCTTCGTCTTATGCTTATACTGAAATAACATTGATATTAATATTTCTAGAAATCGGAGGCGCAAAGCAAATCTCTTTTTGGTAACGACTTAAGGTAAGGGGGAGTGAGATAAGAAGTATAATATGAAAAGACATAAGAATAATGGGAGGAGTCCCCTACTCCTTTTAAATTTAATAATATTATTATTTTAAAATATTAACTTTTTAACTTAAAATTTTTAATAAATTTTAAATTAAATATCCGGTTTAACTAACTCTAACATACCTATGCAATGACTTGGACCATTATGACCTATATGGACTGGACTATACCTATGCAAGGACTTGGACCATTATGACCCATATGGACCGAACAATACCTATGCAAGGACTGGATTATATGGACTTACATATACCTATGCGAGGAATTGACCAAAAGGACTTAAATTAACTATATTAATAATCATTAAATTATGATATGTATTAATGATATTTAATTTAATTGATTTTATTATGATTGATTATATTTGTGATTGATGATGTTTAACTGTGATTGATTATATCTGATTGTTGATATTGTAATGTGGAGTTTGAGCATATAGCGAGCATGACGAAAAGCTAATACTCAGTAAGAATTTCTTACCTTATTCTTTAAATTTTTATTATTTTTCTTTTATTTCTTTTTAGAAATTATTTTTATAAAACATTAGTATTTATCTTAGACAGTAGACATTTTATGAAAATTAATTTATATCTTTAATTAAAATTTTTCAAAAGAAAATTAGTTTAATTTTTCAACTTAATAACTAAAGATATTTGGAAATAATTGAGATTTCTAAATTTGACTTTGTTAAGATTTAATTTGAGAAAGATTATGTAAAGTTTTATATGAGAAAGTTTTTAGATATTTAAGGCTTAGAAACTCAAATTTCAGTGAGATTCAAAAACTGTACCAAATTTATTTCTGTGGGACAGAAATTCAGAGAATTGAGAAAATGTACAGTTTATTGAAATGATATTGTAAACCTTTAAGGGATTTAATAATTGAGTTTCTAAAAGCCTTAACCAACTCAATACGCGAGTAGTTCATGCATCATGAATCATTAAAGTGAAATAAAATGATATTGTCTGGGGACGGATTATAGAAACCGAGGATACATTAGAGGAGGCTTAATTACGAGCCTTAGGATGAGAGGGTGTGAAAGGGTGCTTCAGGGGACCTGGGGTAGCTCCCTAGTGTCGGGTACTTTCACAATAAAAACTTTCTCAATCTGACTAGTCTCTAAGTGTTTCCATGCCAGTTGAGCTGTTCATATTATTATTATCCGGACTTATGGAATAGTGTAAACTCCTGGTTGGCCCAGTGCAAATTAAAATTTAAGGGCCCACATATATAGGTAAGTTGTGATGAAGATATTGCATAACATTCATGCATTCATAATTGATTGTGTATGTGATTGTGATTGATATTATTAAGTATTGGTTTGTGAAAACCCTTTGTTGCTTATGTCTTATTCGGAAATATTATATTCTGTTTCTCACTCCTTTCTCCGTGTTTTTGTTTCATATATTCTAAATTGATGGTTCAGAGGGAAGGATCGAAGAATATCAACAGTAACTATAGCACGTTCTAGAAAGGGAGCTCGGTATGAATACCGTGGTCCAATGAATAAATAATGTTAATAAGTAACTGCTTCTAGGCCATGGAGTTTCCTCTCTTTCTTATAATGTTTAATATTTATTTCCGTTGGATGAATGTAAAATTACTTTATAAAGTTTTAATAATATTTATGAGGTATTTCAGAAATAATGTATATAATTTATTCCGATAGTTTCTTTTTAACAATCATATCTTTAAAAAAAAATTACGAATTTTTCTAGAATTTATTAAGGTGTAACAGAGGGTGTTACACTCACCACCAAGACCCTGTAGGTCTTCATCCCTAAAGTAAGTCCTGCACTTAGCCTGCTCACTACTGTTGGGTCTAACATTTTCCCTTGAAAACTCAGAATGCACTCCTGAATTGGGTTCACTCCTTGGCTCAGGTTCAGTACTTGACTCAGGAACAGGTAACTCATCTATGTCTGGAACTTCAGCCTGCTCAGTGTTGAGACAACAAACAAAACTTTCAGCTGATAAATTCCCTCCACTAGCCACCTTTGTTGGCCCACAACTTGGGAACTCAGTTGACTCCATAGTTGGCTCCACAGTTGGCCCACATGTTGGCCCACACCTTGGCACCTCAGTGGACCTCAAACTCCTCAGACGACTCTTGTAAATTTTTTTCCTGGTCATTACTTTATTGCCTCTTACATAAGGGCCAGACTTTGCTCTTCTATTTCTGTTATCATATTGGGCTTGTTGGTTTTGGGTTTTGATTTCTTGGGTTTCTTGTTCCTTTGCCACACCTTCATGACCCACATCTCCTTGGACCACATCCTCATGGCCCACACTCTCTGCCTCACCCAAACAAACTGTAACGCCCTCTGTTATACTTTAATAAATTCTAAAAAAATTCGTAATTTTTTTTTGCTAAAGATATGATTGTTAAAAAGAAACTATTAGAATAAATTATATACATTATTTCTGAAATACCTCATAAATATTATTAAAACTTTATAAAGTAATTTTACATTCATCCAAAGAAAATAAATATTAAACATTATAAGAAAGAGAGGAAACTCCATGGTCCAGAAGCAGTTACTTAATAACATTATTTATTCATTGGACCACGGTATTCATACCGAGCTCCCTTTCTAGAAAGTGCTATATTTACTGCCAAGATTCTTCGATCCTTCCCTCTGAACCATTAATTTAAAACATGTGAAACAAAAACACAGAGAAAGGAGTGAGAAACAGAATATAATATTCTTGAATAAGACATAAGCAACAAAGGGAAACCAATACATAATAATATCAATCATAATCACATACACAATCAATTATGAATGCATGAATGTTATGCAATATCTTCATCATAACTTACCTATATATGTGGGCCCTTAAATTTTAATTTGCACTGGGCCAACCAGGAGTTTACACTGTTCCATAAGTCCGAATAATAATAATATGAACAGCTCAACTGGCATGGAAACACTTATTATGAAAGTACCCGATACTAGGGAGCTACCCCAAGTCCCCTGAAGCACCCTTTCACACCCTTTCATCCCAAGGCTTGAAATTAAGCCTCCTCTAATGTATCCTCGGTTTCTATAATCCGTCCCCAGACAATATCATCAATTTCACTTTAATGATTTATGATGCATGAACTACTCGCGTATTTAGTTGGTTAAGGCTTTTAGAAACTCAATTATTAACTACCTTAAAGGTTTACAACATCATTTCAATAAACTGTACATTCTCTAAATTTCTATCCTACAGAAATAAATTTGGTACAGTTTTTGAATCTCACTGAAATTGAGTTTCTAAGCCTTAAATATCTCAAAACTTTTTCATATAAAACTTTTACATAATCTTTCTCAAATTGAATCTTAACAAGATCAAATTCTCAATTATTTCCAAATATCTTTAGTTATTAAGTTGGAAAAATAAAATAATTTTCTTTTAAAATTTTTATTTTATTAAAAGAGAATAATCTTTAAATCATTAACCAAAATACTTAAAATTACAAAAATTTTCTTTAATTCAAGATTTAATTATCTCAATTTGTTATAAATTAATTTTCATAAAATGTCTACTTTCTAAAATAAATACTAATTTTTTTATTCTAAATATAAAAATAATTTCTAAGAAGAAATAAAAGATTTTAAAATAATAAAAATTTAAAGAGTAAGGTAAGAAATTCTTACTGAGTTTTAGCTTTCCGTTATGCTCGCTATATGCTCAAACTCCACATTACAATATCATCAATCAAAGATTATCAATCATAATTAAACATCATCAATCACAAATCAATCATAATCAAATCAATTAAATATCATTAATACATATCATAATACAAAATTTGATGATTATTAATATAGTTGATTTTTTAGTTCTTTTTGTCCATTCCTCGCATAGGTTTATGTAAGTCCATATAATCCAGTCCTTGCATAGGTATAGTTCAGTCCATATGGGTCATAATGGTCTAAGTCCTTGCATGGGTATAGTCCAGTTCATATAGGTTATAAAAGTACAGGTCCTTGCATAGGTATGTTAGAGTTAGTTACATCAGATATTTAATTTAAAATTTATCATAAATTTTAAGTTAAAATGTTAATATTTTAAAATAATAATATTATCAAATTTAAAAGGAGTAGGGGACTCCTCCCATTATTCTTATATCTTTTCATATTATACTCTTATCTCACTCCCCCTTACCTCTTGTATCCTGATTCGTTATTGAAGATCCGTACGTGTCTCGTCTCCAAGTTCTAAAACATACCAATTTTATTTTAATATAGTTACAAGATGAAAATTAAGATTACTACTTAAAGCAGAAATGGTAAATTTTGAATAGTGAATAGTAACGGTAAATAGTAAATCGTGAATAGTAACAGTAAATAGTAAAATGTGAATAGTAACGGTAAATAGTAAATCATGAATAGTAACAGTAAATAGTAAAACGTGAATAGTAACGGTAAATAGTAAATCATGAATAGTAATAGTAAAAAGTAAATCATGAATAATAAAGGTAAATAGTAACAGTAAATAGTAATTTACTATTTGAATAGTAATTTACTATTGAAATAGTGTTTTACTATGCAGAATAGTAACTTAAAATAATATTATTTTCAGTATAATAATAGATTTCTAAAAACGATATGAAAATAACCCTAAAAAATATATAAGAGAAGTATTCTTACCTTAGGATTTTAGCAGAACCTTCTTCCAAAAAAATTTATTTTTCTCTCTTACTTCCACCACTATCTCACTAGCACTACTATATTAAGAAAACTTAATCTGAAATTGTGAATTCTAAAAAAGAATTCCTTCGGTATTTATAGAAAAAAAATTACTATGTATTCCATTATTTTAATATAAAAGTACTGTGCATTTTTTGAATTTTTATTCTTGGTTACTGTGCATCTTTTGAAAATTTCGTACATGCACAGTATTTTACATAGTAACTGTTGGCAGAATTATTAAGCTAAATAGTAACCTTTCACTCGGTATATTTTAAATATTCAAAATCAGTCCTTTTTGAAATTTAGCGATATCATATCAGTCCTCACTAATTTTATAATAAGTAATATAAAGTTTAAATTTTAAAATCTAAAATTTTCTGTTAATAAAAATTTATTGATATGTTCCCAATTTTTTAACGATTAGAAAAAATCAAAATTTTTCTCAAACTGATAATTTTTAGATAAGTCTACTTGAAATGGATTTTAGAAAATTTTCTTATAATTTAAATTCACTTTCTTATAAATATTTTTAATTTTAAGTCACTTATATGAATTTAAAATTATTTAAAAAATATTATTTTATTAAAAAAATTCAAAAATTCCAAAAAATTCTAGAAAATCATAAATAATACGTAGATTAAAAAGTTCTAAAGAACCATAATCTAATTCCTTTAAAATTTTAATATAAAAATAAAAATAGGGGTGTTAAACAAACAACCTCCTCAGTCTCTGTTACACAGTGTTCCACATACAAGTCAACCTCACAATTCTCATTAACTGCATACTTACCCATTTCCAGTGCATGTGTGTCCCATGTCACATTCTTGTACTCAGACTCACTTGATTTCTTCCACCACAGCTTAAATTCCCCTCTATATCCAAGGTCTTCCACCAGTGACCTAGCCTCAAAGTATGACCATCTATCCAAGTCTACATTATGAATGGCATGTATTTCTTTATCAACATACGACACTGGTGGACCCTCATCGAACTTCCCCTTATGGTGTATCACAATACTAAAACTCATACCTACATACAATACACACACACACACTAAATTATGCTTTTTAATCACAAAAGTACACCCACAAACGACAACAACAAACATGCGGTCCCTCCCCCCACAACCCCATCCCAATGCAAATTAAAATAATAGGGCTCCATATAGTGTTTAAAAACATACCTGCACAATAAATTATGCCCTCTTTTACTTATTGACGTCCGCTCACACCTTTCCACAGCCACGCAAAAGTAGCGCTTGCCCGATAGCGACACTCGAGTGAAAAGCAGACACTGAACGAGGAAGGTGGACGGTGAACGAGAACAAAAAATATGAGGGAGGGAGGGAACAGGTGACTTTCAGAGAGCTTCACCCATTCAAAACGTAGCGTTGTGGAAAAAACATTTAATTGCCTTGATTAATTACCTTATTTAATTACCTAAATAAAAAATTTAAACAACTAATCTCAATTATTCACACATAAGCACATCATTCATTAAATTAATAATATTATTGACATCTGTCACTGATGAGGTGGCCCAAACTCATGCCACCTCATCAGTTCAGAGCATCATCCTTAAATTCATAAACCCTAAAATTTAATAAGGACCAAAACCTAAGGGTTTTTTTTTTAAGGGGCCTTTTCCTAATCTCTAAACATTAAGAGGGCTAAAAGGGGAGTTTAGCCTTTTAAAAATGATATTTAACTTGAATTGCATAAATCATCGTGTTCGCTCGTTGGTACTCTTGTAGTACTAAGAAAAAGTACAAGAGCAATAAAAAACATGCAGCATAAAAAAAATGCAATTGAATTCACCATTTTGTAGTTGGCTTTGACTCTTTATTTCATTTTTTCAATTAACTAAAACAGAAATAAGATTTTTATTTTTTTTATTTTTTATTTTTCTGTCAAAGAGAGGGATGATCTTTTTGTTAAGATAAAACTTACATCCCTTTGGAATATAACCATAATATAGTTTAACATTATTAGTATTAAATGAATACAAAAATTTTATGCTGTATTTTTTCATGAACAAAAAATTGATCTAGCAGGTCAATAATTGAACTTACGGTGATAAAATCGTATATTTGAATCCTACCAATATAAGAATTTGGTGGGTGATAATCAAACATTAAAAAATATCATGACCCTACTAAGCCATCTGAGACCTAACTTATCAAAATTTTTTGTTAGCTTAAAAAAATGCAAAAGTTTGTAAAAAGAGAATGCTATTTTATTATTGAAGGGAATACAATTAAAAAAATACTGATTTCTTCGGAATTTAGTATGAGTATTGTAGAATGTATGACTATCTTGAAAAAGTATGGCACAAACCCATGCGTATCTTTTGTGGCTCATTCTTTTGGCTTAAAATTAAAAATTGGTAAAAATAATGTTTTGTTCTTTAACTTTAAAGTTCGCTTTACTTTTGTCTGCTGACTTTAATTTGACTCATCTTGGTATTTTAGGTTTTAGAAACATCTCAATTTAATATTTTATGTGTTAAATCATACTATTTGATTTGTTAAAATCTTTTATTATTATGTTCGACACATCAAACTCTTGTATCCAAAGAAACCATCTAATGCATCTTAATAGCAACAGGATCAAGAAGACCCCCATGATCCTTATGCTTACTCTTCGAGTTTAGTAATAGACTGAAGAAATACAAGCAGGAAGAATCTTCAGCCTCTCATCAATGAACCATTCACTTTCGTTTTTTCTTTATTAGGTCCATCCTTTCTGTTCCTTCTTCCACAAATTAAAGAAACTCTCAGGCCCATTGAACTCTAGTATTGATTGAGTTTGTCGGCCCAAAAACATCTGAATGTGGACTCTATGGATAGCTTACATTTATCTCATGATTCAAAAAAATGTGAACTTAATATCCTTTTCTTTTCTGGCCCAGTGTATTGTTCTCTTGGGCTTTTGAGCCCATTTTATCCTTTTAATGGAAGTTTATTTACCAAAAAAACTTAATATCTTAATTGTATAATTCATTTAAACAAATTAAACTAGTATTCATTGGGTCGATCTACTATAACGGTGAACAAGTTAAGAAAAAAAAAAAGTTCCCAGTAAAGAAATTCAGATGGATCTAAATAGGTAAAGCATTTCAAATCTGATGAAATTTATGGTTTTGGTGTAAGCAAAGTATGAATTACAATAATAATAATAAAAGTAATTAAGAAATGAGAGTTGATTCATTTGCCAGGTGTAACAGGAAAGCCAATGCCGTGTCTAGTGGTAGGGAAAACAAGGAAGAGCAAGCTGCATATGAGGCCAATTCCGAGAGGGAGAATATCCAGAACCTCCTTGGTCTCATGCTCAGGTTTTGGGTAAAAGCAATTCAACACATTGTTGTCTCTGAGAGCCACGGCGTAGAAGACAAGCACAGACAAGAGAGCATGCACCCAATCCATCACCCTCATCCTGTACTTCCTCAGGTCCGGCAACACTGACGACGTCGGAGGCTCCTCAAAGAGCCACAGACCCTTCACTGTGGCCACCCCGTGGTACACCTGCCCGTCGGATGCCTTGACGGAGTCTGTGAAGGAAGCCAGGAAGCATGAGAAGGACAAGAGGATGAGCAGCCCCAAGGTGAGGCAGCGCGTAACCGAGTCACAGCTTCCGTTGTTGCTGAAAACTGGTGTCAGAATCTGGA
Source organism: Clitoria ternatea (assembly GCA_037962975.1). NCBI lineage: Eukaryota > Viridiplantae > Streptophyta > Magnoliopsida > Fabales > Fabaceae > Clitoria > Clitoria ternatea. The sequence goes on along the minus strand of CM075671.1, from coordinate 217,586,488 downwards.
AAGCTAGGAGAGTGCCCGTCGGAAGCAGGTTCGCTAAGTTGGCGGTGCTCGCTAGAGCGCGTCCAGATAAAGTCGACGACGACGACGACGACGAAGAAGATCGAGCTTCTGTCTTCTCATCATCCGCTTCTTTGCTGTTACCACGTTGTCTAACCGACATTGACATTGATTGATTAATGGATGGATGGATGATGGGTTTGCGTTGTGTGTATATATAAGCAAATGATGAAATACTATATATTATTGCTTGTGCCTGTTGTTATACGTTCAATTCAACCTTCATCTACGCGTCTATATATTGACATGTTGCTAATCTTAACTAAATAAATTATTCAAAAGCCTGCCATTGCTATTGTAATGTCATCAAATACGTGACGTGTGGGAATATATATAATATTCAATGGGACAATTAGCTGGTAATCACACGTTTCAAGAAATTTCACCTAAATCTAACAATTTTCATTTCGCAAGGAACAAGTGTCATGTGTCTAATAGCTAGGATATAAGAATCTTATAGTTAACTTCGTAACCATGGTCTGTATTTGACCAAAATGTGTAGGCTGAACCAAGCGCAAATTTTATAATTTGTCCATGAAAAGACAAACTTTTTAGACTATTGACATTGTATCTAATTTGTGATGTTTAAAATTAACGGTTGGGAAAAAAGATTCTGTTTGAAATATGTCTTATAGAATCTTGATTTTTTATAAAAAAATATATATAAAAAATCATAGTGTAATAATCGGTGAATACAAGACACCGGTCACAACATATGGGTTTTAAAGTAAGTCATTAATCCACTAACTTAATAAACTTTGCAGATACTAAAAGTGAAGGTATGTCCTTTTTTGGGGTGAAATTGTGTTGTTTTGATTGTCTTCCTTCCCCTTTGTTTGTTGTATTGTTATCATGTTTGTTGGGGTTCGATTTGTCGTCGTTGTTGGTGTTACTTGCAATATTTAGGCCCCCGTTTTTGGTGTTGCTTGCCCGTAACTGGCTTTGTGGTCTGAAAGCCTCATTATATTAGGTTGTTAGTTTTCATTAGGTCTACAGTTCGTAACGTTGTTCTGTGATCTGTCGTTATTGTCTTGGTTGGCCGTTTATGGCTTTGTGTTGTTTAGTTGGTTTGCCATTTTGTGAAATTAAAACCCTAAACCCTAAGTGGTGCACAAATATTCCTTTTTATAAGCTGTCAGATGGAAGTTGTAGAAAATTGTTTTGAGTTCGAATATGAAAATTCCATGGATGTAAATTCTGTGGAGAAGGAAGAGTTAGAAGAATCTATGGAGGTGGAAGATGGAAATTTCAACGAAGTGCATGGGGAGGAGATCGAAAACTCAACGGAGGTGGAGGAGAATGAAAATTTCAACAACTATGGCTTTGAAGATGAGATTAAGGTTGGTTGTTGTTTATCTTCTATGTGATTGTCGAGTTCGATGAATTATGTTAACAGATGCATTGCATGATTCATTTGTTATGCTTTAATCCATTTATGGGAACGTTGGTTGTTGTTTATCTTCTATGTGATTGTCGAGTTCGATTAATTATGTTAATGTGTGTTTGTGAAGTTTATATAGTCCCTATTGTTGTTTGTGTGTTTGGAGTTATGGGCTTAAATGAAATATGGTTATGTGTCAAGGTCTGGGAAGTCTGTTACTTTGTGAAAGGCGGTATGCATGTATAATAGGTTATACAGGCATGTGAGTGTATAATATAGGAAATTTGTAATGGTTGTTGTATAGGGTTAAACTTAGTTGTCTACAATGTTGGACTAAACCCAGATTGTATGTGACGTCCTCTAATTATTGATCATTATTTTTATTCGTTTAATTAAAATTTATAATAATTTTTTTACAAATTATTAAATACCTTGGCTAATTATTTTCAAAATATCCAATTTACTGTAAAAACTATAAAACTATACTTATACCCCACTAGCTATCAATTTTACACCGTCTCTGTGGAGTACGGTATTTTACACCTAGGTCTAGTAGGGATCCTAAGTTCTTCAAGTATAGGAGAATTCGATGTTCAAGTCTGTACCGTAGTCAAGGGAACACACCGGAGGTGCACCTACAAAAGATTCTCCGATGCTTAAGTCAGTACAGGTATTACAGGAAATAAGGGTATTACGGAGGTAACTCTTAGATTAGTTCAGATCCTTTCATAGTAATAAATGAAATATATTTATAGGAAATACCTGAGTAGGAGAAGTAATTTGACCCTTCTCCTAACTTACTATAGCAACAGTGTTTGTAGGGATATGTTGCCCATACTAATTCTGACTCATTGTCCGACTGTCAGAGTGGGACCGGAGTCTTGACTATATGTCCGTAGTTATACTGGTTTTAGACTCTGGTTGTGACAGTTTAACCAGGTTCTTTTGATAACTTTGATGATGTGGCATCGTCAGTAGGACCTCCTCTGTGTGTCATGGAATCTGGTTAACACCCCAGATCATTTGCCCCCTAGCTTGTTTTTATGGCGTTGTCATAATAATGAGCTATCCCATGACTCCGACGAAAGGTCTTGTAATCTTAGATTTGACTTATAGTCGTTGTGGCTTTATGACCGTTGTGTAGATGCGTCCGATATATCATGTATGGTTGGTTAGTGTTCTATTCTTAAAATCGGGGTCAAGAGTTGACTGTTTTGACCGATGTCTGGAGTCACATCTCTTAGCTCTCAATTTTATACTGTCTTAGTGGAGTACAGTATTTTATACCTAGGTCCATTGGGAGCCTAAGTTCTTCAAGTACAAGGTGAATTTGATATTTGAGTTCGTACCCAAGTTGTGGGAACACATCAGAGGTGTATCTGCAAAAGATTCTTCGATGCTTAAGTCAGTACGGATAAACAGGAAATATTGGTATTACTAAGTTAACTCTCAGATTAGATCAGATTCTTCCTCAGTAATAAATGAGTTGTATTTATAGGGATTACCTTAGTAGAAGAAATAATTTGACATTCTTCCTAACTTACTATAGCTACAATGTTTGCCTGTATATGTTGCCTATACCGATTCTGACTTACTGTCTGACTGTAAGGAGGGGACCAGTGTCTTGACCAAAAAATTGTAGTGGCTATGAGTGTAGACCCCAAATACGATTCCCGAACCCTACTTAGGTAAGTAAATCTGATGATGCGGCATTACATCAGTTCCACCCCGGTTCTAACTTTGGGGGGGTCTGTTAGCACCCTCAGATTATTTTCCCCTTAGTTTATTGTTGTGGCGTTGTCACAATAATGAACTACCCCTTGACTCTGGCGGATGAGCCGATATGTCTTTGGAACCTACGTTAGGTTCATTTAATGCACACTGTCAAAAAAGGCTGTCATTTCACGTGGATCGCTGACGTGGCCCGTCATGACTGGTCGTGTAATCCACGCGCCATCAGGTGATGTCTTTTTCAAGTGAAGCGACGCCTATTTTGGGTCTCGACTCTTCATTTTCCACTTCGTCCATGGGCCGCGACGGTTGAACTTCGGCTCATAGGACTTTGGCGTCTATAAAAGGGGGAAGAACTTCGTTCATTCCTCACTTTGCATCCTTCCTCCAGAAACTCTGCCCATTCACTGTCTTCTTCTCTCCTTTTAATCTGTCCTGGCTCGTACTAGAAAGACTGTCCGTACTGTAAACACAGGTAGCCCTTCAACCTTTTCTTTTACTTTTGATGTCTACTTTTTCCACTAATAACGGTCAGGGCCAAGATAGCTGTTGTGAAATAATTTTGAATCCTTCTATTTCTTGGCCTCCCGAGGTTCCTCGTAGTGGACCTCGACTCACACAAATGAACATCCATAGGTGGGTGACTTCAGTCAACTGGGGTAATCCAAATTCCCAGGAACTGGATTCTTCTTCCTCCGGGGTTCATGAACCTAAATCACCTTTGCCCCTTGTGTCTCCAGACTGGGGTGAAGATTCTAGCATAGTGCACTACTGCGTTGATGATACTGACTTTTATTCTGTTGTCCCCTCTTTAGAGCACGTAGTTGTCATGGACACCGCCGAATCATTCATACTGAGGAACGACCCTGAGACTTTTATGATCGTTGACAAGGTCAATTGGTTAGCTAGGAAGGCTGAAGATCCGTATTTCTAGGTAGCTAAAGATGTGTTAGCAACTTATAACTTCCATACTGTTGAGGAGGATAGGCAGAGTCCTTCTGGCGAGCTAAGAAGTATGAGAAAGACTTCTGTCTCATCCACCCTACTTTCACGAATCGAATCTGCCACATACCTCGGGACCGCTTCTTGTACTTCCATGACTTCACACTGCTGAAAGTGAGAGTGCGGTCCCCTCTAAACAAGTATGAGATGGGGTGTTGCGTTTTTTGGACATCGTCCCTAGTCAACTTCACCCTAATGGTTGGGCCTTGGTGATGGCCCTGCAAGTTCTTGGAAAGCACTTCCGCTTCACCACGATCGTCGCCATTTTTTTAGGTACGCTCAGGTGATGCATCGAGCCGGCTCCGGGATGGGCTTTATCAACCTCCGATGTCAGAGTGACATCATAAATTTTGAGGCTTATGCCGACTCTTGCAAGATGTACGGCTTCTCCTTCAAGAGCTCGTTCTTTAAACTTTTTGTTGAGAAGACTGCGTCTCCCTTTTGGAAGGATGATGGCGGAAATCATTTGATCCACACCGGATGGACCCATAAACATTTTTTATTAGAGAGTACGGCATACTAAGTCAATGCAGGCTCTCTCTCTGAGACCTCCCGCACCATTGTCGATACCCTTCATACCCTCTCCCGGGGTGCTCCCCTCAAGTGTCGTTCCCTCCTAGGAACTCTGGAGACACAAAATGAGTACCTTACTCATTTGAGTATTCATCTTCCTCTCTTTCTTTTTAATGTTTTTTTTGTACCTCGGTTTGATGTTAATGATTACATTTTCAGGGAACATGAGTATTGATGCTTTAGAAGCACTTCGGAAGTATTTGGAGGGCTCCGAGGTTGATGCTTTTGAGGAGAATCAAGTTGCTCCGAAGTTGAAGAAAGCCTCCAACCTCCAGATTCCAGGTGGGATCGTGGCTCTGGAGACCGGACCGACCAAGAAGAAGGAGAAAAAACAAGAAGCCAGTGTCTCTAAGAATCCGAGGGTTGACCCCGGTCAGAAGGCGCTGGACAAGGGGAAGAGGGTAGCTGTTGAAGAGCCAGTTAATGTGGATATTCGCCTCTTATCTCTGACATGGAGCCCTGGAGGATCTTCTTGTCAAAACCACTCCCTGACACCGGTATCGTTCTTCCATGGCATCTCAAAGAGGGATTGAACCCTTAAGACCTCTAGTTTGCCCTCAAGACTGCCATGTGGTATAACGTAAAAACTCTCTCCGCCTTTTATTCTGCTGCCACCGATGGGTCACAGAGGGAAATAGAACGGTTGAAGGAGAAGAACTCCCGTCTCTCAGAGGACTATAGGAAGGCTCATCAGTGGGTTAAGAACCTTAACGAAGAAAACTAGGATCTTCGAAATTCTGAAGATAACCTGAAGAAGAAAAATGAAGGACTCCGCCTTAAGGTGGAAGAAATGGAGAAGCTTGTGGCTGAACTTCTAAAGAAAAATAATGATCTTTCTACTGCGATTCAGGGTGAGCGAACAAAATATAAAGATGACATGACTATGTTTGCCCAGGCCGCCATGGACTCATTTAGCCACGCGGTTCACCAGGTCATTTTTCGCAACCAAGGTGCCAAGCTGAACTTGAACAGGATCGGTTTCTTTAACAGATTCTGGAATGGGGAATTGGTAACTGAGGTTGGCGGAAAGTCCTACACCCATGCTGATGAGCCATTTAAGTTCGTACCCCTAGCGGGGAGAGGATGACACCCCGATGGAGGATGGTCAGCATGAAGAGAGGGGGCAAGATATCGGTTCAGAAAGGGAGGAAGAGGATGGTGGCCCTTCTAACCCTTAGATCCATTCCTGTAATTCTCTATAGGTAGGATGAGCTCCGCCAACTTTTTGATAACATTTTGATTGGCCGGTGTGCCATTTCTTTTGTAACTATCTACATTATGAATGAATTTCTTTTTGCCACCTCGTCTGTTTTTATTGCTCTTGTCATCCGAAGTTTATTTACTGCTAATAAACTAACTATTGATTAAGACAATTTTTAACTATTTCATTTTCCCACTACTACGAAGTTAAGGAAAATTCAACCGTTCTGGGGTGTTTCCACCACCCTGGGGTTTAAATATAGGCTAAATGGTAAATTTAGCCCCTAGAATTGTTGGGATTTTGGTTTTGCCCCCTGAAATGATTTTTCTTAGGATTGTGTCCCTAGAAAATTTTTAAGTTTAGAATATAACCCCTTCTGTTGACTGTCTCTGCCAACTGATGAGGTGGAACCTAGTCACATGTCTGTCATTGCATATGTGGCATGTGACTCATCATATTAGGACCAAGTCACTGATTAGCCTTTTTTAATTAAAGGTTAATGAAAAACAGAATCAAGAAGCTTCACTGTTCTGTTTATGGATGAACTTACTTGAAGTTCAGAGAACCAATACCTTTATGATGATGCCCCTGCTCCTCCTCCTACTTCAATATTTCCATCCTTTCCAATTTGAAAAACAGCACTGGAATCTTCAACAGGTATGTCTCTATTGGCAACCCATACCACTGTTTTTTCTCCTGGTAACTTGTGATACCATATCCCTAAGTACTTTTTAACACCTTTTTCAAAGAACCCCACTTCAAATCGTTGGTTAGCTGAAACAAGGTTCCCGGCAGAGTCCCGAGTTATCTTCTTCCCTACACTCAAAGTGTCACCGGCTGCATATACTTGGGACCATAGCACACAACAAAGAAGAAAAAGAAACCCCATCTGCAGCAACCAAGTGCCCTTGAAAACCATCCCAGAGGATAAGAAAAACTCGACAAAAAAAGCACAAGGCATAACCGACAAGTAAATGTAAGAGAAAGCACACATAAGAGTCAACCCACTCAATAAACCATACACAGCACCTGCAATACCAGAAACCCCTTTACCAATCACAGAGTACTCCAACAAGAAAACAACCCCACCAAACAAAAAAACAAAACTTTCATTGAGAAGCAACGTCCCCCCACGTAATCACAGACAAAGATCAAAATGACCAATACCCAGAAGGCCAAAAGTGTTAAAGATTGTTGGAAGAATGAGAATCTGTAAGTGGGGTGGCTAGAGAATGAGAAGATGAAAAAAAGCTCAGAGAAAGATGCAATGGGCAAGGCAACGAGAAGAGCATAGAGATCAAGGTTTTTCCACTTTGGGTCAGAGAAATACCAGAGCTTGGATCTGAATTGAGAAAGGTTATGAAGGTACATGGAAGAGGAAGAGAGTAAGCGACGAATGCCAATAGGGTTTTAATTAAAAAGGTTAATCATTTTGTTAACCTTTAATTAAAAAAGGCTAATCAGTGACTTGATCCTAATATGATGAGTCACATGCCACATATGCAATGACAGGCATGTGACTAGGTTCCACCTCATCAGTTGGTAGAGGTAGTCAACGGAAGGGGTTATATTCTAAACTTAAAAATTTTCTAGGGACACAATCCTAAGAAAAATCATTTCAGGGGGCAAAACCAAAATCCCAACAATTCTAGGGGCTAAATTTACCATTTAGCCTTAAATATAATTTAACCACTTTGGGATCCTTAGACTACTTCTGGGGTTTAATCAGAACTTAACCACTCTAGGGTTTAATCAAAACAACCACTCTGGGGTCCTTAGACCACTCCAGGGTTGAATTGAAACTTAACCACTCTGGGGTCCTTAGACCACTTCGGGGTTGAATTGAAACTTAACCGCTTTGGGGTCCTTAGACCACTTCAGGGTTTAACCTTTCTGGGGCTTTTTAGCCTCTTCAGGGTTTAATTGAAACAACCACTCTGGGGTCCTTAGACCACTCAGGGGTTGAATTGTAACTTAACCACTATAGGGTCCTTAGACCACTCCGGGATTTAATTTCTCTGGGGATTTTTCAGCCACTTCGGGGTTTAATTAAAACAACCACTCTGGGGTCCTTAGACCACTCCAGGGTTTAACCTCTCTGGGGCTTTTCAGCCACTCTGGGGTTTAATTGAAACAACCACTCTGGGGTCTTTAGACCACTCCGGGGTTGAATTGTAACTTAACCACTCTGGGTTCCTTAGACCACTCCGGGGTTTAACCTCTCTGGGGCTTTTCAGCTACTCCAGGTTTTAATTGTATCTTGATCCGTTCTTGAAAATCAAATAGCCACCAATATATTTCAAATTTGTATTTTATTGATGAGTAAGCACCCCGGTTGCATGCCTCATTAAAAACCCCCTAAGTAAACCCTTTGGGAAAAACTTTAGGTAGGGAAAAAGAGTGCATGACTTATGGTACTGGTTAGATGTAATACACATAAAGGTTCTTTACATTCTATTTATTTTTGAAAACTTCACCTTCTAAAGTTTCCAAAACCTTATGATCACATTATTCGTGATGACCCTTCCTGGTATCTCAAACCTTATGATCACATTTTCATAGAAAAATCTTCATGTTCTGTCGCAATGATGTGTACTACTGCTTTTACTTCTATCCACTTGGTGAAGTAGTCTACTACAAATATCAAATATTTAACTCCGCCAGAGGCCTTTGGAAACGGTCCCAAAATGTCCATGCCCCATTGGTGGAATGGCTATGGGACAGCCGATGTGAATAACTCCTCCGTTGGGACGTGGTGTTCATTGTTGTTCTTCTGGAAGGCGTCATACTTCTTAACATACTCGACTGCATCCTTGGCTAAAATGGGCCACCAATATCCTGCTCTTAGAACTTTTCTGGCTAAACTTCTACCTCCGCAGTGGTGACCACATGTCCCCTCATGCACTTCAGCTAACGCTTCCTCCACTTTAGCTTCATTTAAACACTTTAAATAAGGGGCGGATATTCCCCTTTTGAATAAGTTTTCATCAACTAATATGAAGTTTGGTAACTTCTTCTTTAACTTCTTTTTTTCACTGGGCATTTTGGAAGTTGTCCACTTACCATGTAATGGATAATTGGGATGACCCATGAGTCCTCTGGATGGGCTTTGAACTAGATGACGTATACTTTAAGTAGGTTTAAAATACTTGGGGTAGCTAAAGTGCTCTGTATGACCATTGTCATTGACCCTGCCTTTTTTGTGCTTGTTAACCAAGATAATACATCCGCCCTGACATTTTCCTCCCCAGGTACATGTTTGAACTCCACCTTCGTAAACCTTTCTTCTAACTCCTTGACTTTAGCTAGATATTGCTGTAATAACGGTTCCTTGGTTTGGTAGCTTCCATTAATCTGTGAAATCACAAGTTGTGAATCATTGTACAGCACCGTCGTACTCCCACATCTAGAGCCGCCCTGAGTCCTGCTAAACATGCCTCGTACTTTGCTTGGTTGTTTGATGTTTTAAAATCAAACCTGAGAAAGATCTCTACACTTACCCCATCTTAACTTTCAATAACTACTCCGGCCCCACATCTTTTTTTGTTTGATGATCCATCAATGTAAATCATCCAGTGCTCCCATAATGGTGTTAGGACCTCTCTTGTTAGCTCTGTCACAAAATCTGCCAGTAACTGAGCTTTTATAGCCGTCCTGGGTTCAAAGGATATATCAAATTTTGATAGCTCTATAGCCCATTCTATCATTCTTCCTACTAGGTCTGGTTTATGAAAAACTGTTCTCAACGGGAGGTCCGTCCGTACTATGATTGGGTTTGCATGAAAGTATTGCCTTAATCATCGAGACGTCCAAACTAACGCCAAAGCTGCCTTTTCTAATTTCTGATACCGGCCTTCTGATCCTTACAACACTTTTCCCATGAAGTACATCGGCCTCTGACCTTCAACTGAATCCTTTACCAATGCGGCCCCAATAGCTTTGTTTGATATTGAGAGATAAACAAAAAACTTCTGTCTGGGGTATGGTCTCGTTAATACCGATGGGTTAGCTAACACCTCCTTTAGCTCTTGAAATGCTTTCTCCTACTCTTCTCCCCACTGAAATTCTTTGCTCTTTTTTAGTGCTTTGTAAAAGGGTAATGACAGGTGTGCCATTTTTGGCATGAAGTGAGATAGCGCTGCTACCTTTCCATTTAGTGACTATCTCCCTTACGTTAGTTAGGCTCCGTAGTTCTCTTACTACTTTACACTTGTCAAGGTTGGCCTCTATGCCCCTTTGGGTAAGCAAGAAGCCCAAGAACCGCCCTGCAGGCACTGTGAACGTATATTTCAATGGGTTCAGCCTCATGTTGTATAGTTGGAGTCTTTGAAATACCTTTCTTAAATCCTCGACGTGGTCTCCACCAGCCAGGGTCTTGGTTATAATATCATCGATATACACCTTAACCATCTTTGACCTCATCCTATCGAAAACTTTATTCATCATCCTCTGATAGATAGCTCTAACATTCTTTAATCTCAATGGCATGACTGTATAACAAAAAACTCCTTTGTCATTTATGAACGCCGTCTTGTCTTCATCTCCCTTCCACGTCGGTATTTGGTTATAACCTGAATATGTGTCTATAAAAGATAGGAACTGGTACTCTGAAGAATCACCCATCATCTGATCAATGCTTGGTAAAGGGTACGGGTCCTTAGGGCAACACTTGTTCAGATTCGTGAAATCTGTGCATATTCGCCACTTGCCATTTGCTTTTTTCACCATCACCACGTTTGAAACCCATGAGGAATACTGCACTTCCCTTATAAAACTGGCCTTCAATAGTTTTTCCGTCTACTCACATACCGCCTTTTGTTTCTCTGGCCTCGGTGTCCTTTTCTTCTGTGCTACTGCTCTTGACTCCGGATAAATCGCGAGTTTATGGCAACAGAAGTTTGGATCTATTCTAGGTATATCTACTATCCAAGCAAACAAGTGTTTGAATTCTTTCAATAATTTGACCAACCACTCATCCATTCTGGTATCCAATGAATCATTGATCTTCGTACCCCTGACAGGGTCTTCCTTTAGTACAACCTTCTTCACTCCGCCTTCCAGTGTGGGCCTTTAAGGATTTTCAGGGTTCAGCACCAACTTCTCTCTGGGGTTGAGAACTATCAAATTTACCGACTCCGGCACTAGTCTGCCATCATTCAGCCTTTTCCTCTTTATGGACTCTTCTGTTTTCACCATTTGCACACTAAAGTTGTAACAGTACTTCATCATTTGCTGGTCACCCTAGACAGAGGATACCTGGTTGTCCTTATCAATGAACTTTATCAGTAGATGGGGGTTGAGACCACTGATTCCAACGCATTTAAGGACAGATGTGACATCCTGGCGCTGTTGAGGGTAAGGAGTGATCGCCGGTGCATGGGCACGGACAAGGAGCGGCTCCTGCCAGGCTTCCAGGGGGAATGTGACATCCTGGGCACTATTGAGGGCGGAGAGTGATCGCCGGTGCATAGACACGAACAAGGAGCGGCTCCTGGCAGGCTTCTAGTAGGAGGGACACATGAACGAATCAAATACATACCAGAATGAGAGGGATCTAAAGACTGTATAGGTATGGGACTATACAGTTGAGGATAGCTTAAAGGAATGAATTCGTACTACCTATACAAACAAATGCATTAGCCTTTTCGGTGGCCTATCACTTAAGGACTCCAAAGTTAAGCGTGCTTAACTTGGAGTAATACTGGGATGGGTGACCTCCTGGGAAATTCTCAGGTAGTATGTGAGTGAGGACAAAAGCACACTAGAAAGGTCTCGTGTTGGTTTGTGGGGAGAGTCGTTCATTCGTAAAAAGTGGTCAGGGCATTACAACGGACGCTTAATAATCCCATTAAATGGGGATTTAACATCTATCACTAACACCCTTATGTGCACTGTCTTTGACCCCGGCTTTCCTTCGAATGTGAGTCTAGTATCTAGATAGCCTTTAGTAGGCTGCTTGGCCCCGTTAAACACCGTCAGCTCCTGCGTATAGGGTTGCAAATCTGAATCTGACAGGCCCATCTTCTTGAAGCATTCATAGAAGATGACATCGCATGAACTCCCCTGGTCCACTAACATTCTTTTGATCATTTTATTATCTACCACTGCGTCATCACTCTCTGGCAATGTTGGACCATAATCATCATCAGTAAAGGTAATAGTCGGGGTCTAAATTCCATCTTTGAATGGTCTGTTATGCTTTCGCCTGGACCGACATAATCATTCTCAAGTGATTCTTCTGCGCTGAATTTGACACTCTGTCCCCAGCAAAACCTCTAGCGATCATGTCAATAAGATCTCTCTTACTCGAACTAGGTGGTGGTTTCATCCAAGATTCATCATTATCGGTATTATCTACTACGGCCTTTCCTTTGTCCAACATAGCTTCTTTGAACCCCAGGCCTCTTCTTCCTCTATCAAATCGACTTTTCTTCTTCTTGGTGTTGCTCTCTAGCTCCGGATTCACCCTCTGTCTAAACAGATACTGTTTCAGCTTCCCTTGTCCTATTAACATCTCAATGGCTTCCTTTAATTGCCGACATTCATCAGTGTTATATCTGGCTTGCTCATGAAATTCACAGTACTTGTTGGGATTTCCTGCTCTCTTTATAGGCAAAGGTTTTCTCACTCTAATACCATCATTCCTCTTATTCCAACTTCCTTTAAAATCTAGCTAGGTTGAACTGCCAACAGAGTGTATTGCATTGCATTCACGCTTCTTCTTTCCTTTGATCTATAGAGAACGTCCCTTCTAGGACCTTATCTCTCAGGTCTTGACATCTTCCTTTCTGGCTTCTTGATTTCCTCCTTATCCGTACTCTTCTGCTTGGAAACTGCCAAATGTATTTCCGTTCCTACGTACTTCGCCACCTTATTTCTGGACTTCAAATGTCCAGGGTGGTCCTTTTGCTAGAGACAATGCAAAAGGTGACTACAGTTCTAAAACTTCCACCGTAATGTGCATCTGTATCTCCTCTGTCAACCCCAGAACAAGCACAACTTCCTTATAGAACCTTTCCAGGAAATCCCTTAAACTCTATTATGATCCTTGTCTAATCTGGGCCAATGTATGGGATGTCTTGGGCACATCCCTGGATACCATGAAATGCTGCAAGAACACATGGGCTATGTCGTCCTAGAAGTCAATCGACCTAGCTGGCAAGCTCCTGAACCACCCCAAAGCTTCAACGGACAACGTCCTTGGGAACATCTTGTACATGACATCTTCCTTCACTCCTAAGAATAAGGACTCATTTACGTAGGCATCCAAATGGCTACTGGGGTTAGACTCCCCTGTGTACTTCCCAACAAACAACGGTTGCGGAGTCTGTAGATGCCTAGGAATGGGGACACTTGTTAATCTCTTGGTAAATGGTATCTTGAACCGATATTCACCTCCCCTACTGTAGTGCATTTCCCTTTTTTTATCTACTTATCTCCTCATTCTGGTGCGTGGATTCCTGCTCATCATATGCATAAGTCAAAGACCGCTCCTGTTAGTGATGAACATCTTTTGCCTCTGGTCGCTGCCTCGATTCTCCCTCTGAAGCTTTTGGATTTCTTAGCATAGCTTCCTTATGATCTTGTCTGTAAGATTTGGGCGTACTACTTCCTATGTCCTTAACTCCGTCCTAGGGGTCTCTACTATCCCTTATTGTAATCCAACGTCCTTACCAAATTTTGGATGTGCCCCTCCAGAGTTTCATCTTCTCTCGGACGCTCCATGACTTCTTCTTCGTTGCGGTGTAGGACTCACAATTTATGCGGTCCCACTGGGTGTGCCAATGCTCAACTCTTAGAACCGGGGTCAAGAGTTGACTGTCTTGACCGGTGTCCAGAGTCACCTCTCTTAGCTCTTATTTTACATCATCTCAATGGAATACGGTATTTTATACCTAGGTTCAGTGCGGAGCCTAATTTCCTCAAGTACAAGGTGAATTTGATGTTTGAGTCTGTACCAAAGTTATGGGAACACACTGGAGGTGTACCTACAAAAGATTCTCCGATGCTTAATTCAGTATGATAAACAGAAAATATTGGTATTACGGAAGTAACTATCAGATTAGATCAGATTCTTCCTCAGTAATAAATGAGTTGTATTTATAGGTGTAACACCCTAAATTTTAAAATGAATGATTAAATAAGGGAAATAATTACTGAATAATTACATGTGAGTTAATTGAAGTCCCAAAATATTAGGAATAATTTAATTAAGATACTTGGGGACTATTTATAATTTATTGGAGTCGAATAAGCTGAAAAACTGACCTGAATAAAATATGGGTGTCGGAACAAGTATCTCTGATTGAGATGATATTGGTCAGGGCTGTTTGGAATATTAATGGGAATCCAGATACATATTCGGAATAATTTTTGGATAAAGCATCGAGCCCAAACAGAGACCCTGTTTGTTGAAAAACGATGAAACTTTAATGAAAGGAATTAAAAATAAAACCAAAAAGCCTATCACTCTTCTCTCATTTTTCGTTACTCTCTAAACCTATTTGGCAGAAACATATTTTCTTCTCCTCCTCTATTCTTTTCTTCACTTTCTCTTCTAAAAACCCTAGACAAGGTGGTGTCTCCTTCTTCCTCCACTATTTTTGTTTGGTTAGAGCTTGAAGGAAATCATTGGAGCTTGAAGATTCTCTTCCTCTCTTCCCTCTTTTCGTGCTCATCTTTATTTCCCTTGAAACCCATCATTATTTTGGGTGAGGTAGGCTCTTCTCACCATTTTTGGATGGATTTAATATCCTGGTTATGAGTTTTATGGCTTGGGAAAGCAATGTATATTGGTGGGTGGTATTTAATGAGAACCATAAATGTATGAGCCCTAAAGTGGGTTATCATAAATGTAAGTTAGATGGTATTAAATGAGGTAGATGAAGTTATTGTTGGGAGAAGACAAAGAACTATGAAGCATTAATGAATGTTGTTGGGTTTTGAGGAAACCCTAACTTGGAAACTTTGGGAAAATGATAAATGTGGTTTAGGTAATGTGTTTGAGAGCAAATACAAGCCATTGAGAGTATGAATAGTGATAAATGATGTATTATGAATGCTAGGCTATGGTTGTTTTGTAGCCCTTAAACATAATGAATGAGGTTTGATGGGAAGGAATTCCCAAAACCTAACAAATAAGGAAAATGGTGTCTATAACATGTTTTATACATGTTATGAAATTGTAGGTATAATAATGGTTAATTAGAGTTGAAGTGGTGCCTTGAATGGTTAATGAATTAAGATTTTGCATGTATGACAATGTAGGACCTATTCCGAACGACGAGGCAAGAACGTCGTATCAATCGGAATTCTTCTCTTGAGGTAGGAGAGGATTCTTTATGTTCTAAATGCATGAATTGAATAGTATTTGATTGTCATATATGACAACGTGCATGTTTGCCTTGCTTGTGTTGCTTGGATGGATTGTGATATTAGGTGTAATGTTGTTGATGATGATGGGTAACATGTATTGGTGCATTTAGAAATTATGTGTGGTGTGCTATATGATGTTATGTTGTATCCACCATGAATATGGAAAGAATGTCATTGATGACTGAATAAGAATAATGTGAATAAATAGCATACCTTGAATGACAATAGAAGGTTGATGTTTGAAGTTGATGACTAAATGCCATTGTGATTTGATGAAAGAATTGAGTTATGTTAATGAGAAATTATTGAAATTCCATACTAAAACTTAAACAATGGCAATAACCAACAACTATAATCCACTAAAAACCTTATGGTGATGTTAGTGATGGAGATGATTGACGAATGGCATGAATAGGATGCATAGAGTGAGAAATGCATATAATTGGCATTGCATCTATGGCATACTGCATAGCTGCCGATGTTGGAATTTTAGGGGATTCCCCCGGTTAGCCCAGTGGAAGGGCGGCTTTGTGCACGAGCAATTTGTTATTTCCCCTATGACTCGGTGTGTAAGTCACAAAGCTGCCCATGTTGTGCTACGGGGAGCCACATATGGTTGACCCTTGTGGGGGATGGCTCTTGATGAGAAGTTATCCCCAGTGGTCCTTGGGATCACAGCTGCCATGATATGATTCATGGTTGGCCCGCAACACCTTATATTGTTGATTATGTTGTTTATCGTAGTCATGGTGAAAATGGCCAGGTGTTGCATTATGGGCGATACGGTTTAGTACCCGTAAAAGATTAACGAAAATGCATGCAATTTGATGATAAGTGTCCATATTTTTGTACTACAGTAGGGGTATGGTTAGACGATCATACTTGAATCCCACAATTGTTGTCTCATTTTCCCACAGTCAGATCTATAATTGTTGTAATACTCCCTTGTGCATATGCATTAGTTTAAGAGCATCTGTATATAGCAAGGAGGTATGCTAAAGGTGAATAAATATGTTGATGGTTGTGGTTTGAACGAGAAAACGTATTAAGACAACATAAAAGATGTGAATAGCCAACAATGATTTGAGTAATAAGATGATATATGTAATAGTCCAATATATTGAGGGACTCGATTATGTGTATGCTTATATGCTTTGTTTGATTCATGGAGATGAGTATGATCTGTGTACGATAGTTAGATGATGAATGTTTTGTGAATGCAAAGTATACGTGTTTTAATGCATATGTACATAATCATATGGTATTCATATTCATTCTTTTGGGACGTATGACTCACTCTCCCATGTTGTCTACTTTTAGACTTGTGATGCAGGACACTCATGGGTGGAGTGATACTTTTTTGAAGTGTATTTTGATGAAGGAGGTAAATAGTTGTATAGGAAGTGCCTTGGCTGGCAACCCATTATTTTGTATAGCATATAGGATGGGAATATGCTTCTTGTGTATTTGGATTATTGAATGATGAATGATGATTTTGTAGGTCATAGGTGAAAATTGGACCTAATGTTTGGCTAATTTTTGTGTATGACCTCAAGATTGTTGGATGAACAATTATGATGTGGATTTACTACCCAATTTAATAGATGAATGATGCATTTCAATAAAACTTGATCTTTATGCAGCATAAGTGAATGATGGAAATTCAATGTTGTGCAATTGATAAAAGGGAAGGAAATTAATATATGAGGTTAATTGAAATCAATCCCAAACATGTGTTAATATATACATAGATTGCTAACTTGAACCATTTTCCAATAGGATTGATTTTGATATATAAGATTATTTGAAATATTTGAGTTTCTGCATAAACTGCTAAACTCGCTTAAGCGAGAAGAATCCTCGCTCAAGCGAGAATCCCCTGTTCTAGAGGTTTGCTTACTGTCTAATTTTCACTCGAGCAAAGTGTGGCCTCGCTCAAGCGCGTGCCAGGGGAAACTATTCTGTTGTAATTTCGCTCAAGCGAGGGAGTCTCGCTCAAGTGAGTGACACTGGGTAAGCTATTGGAGTGATTTCGCTTAGGCGAGAATTCCTTGCCCAAGAGAAAAGGAAGTATACTGGCTAGGCGAGCGTGGCACGCTCCAGCGTGACCCATGTTCTGGGGAGCTCTCGCTCAAGCGTGAGTAGCACGCTCAAGTGCGCTCGTGTCTTGATGCTCCATCTTTTCCATGCTCAAGCGTGAGGGGAGGGGCGCCCAAGCGTGGGCCTGCGACCTCACTCAAGCGTGCGGGTGATGCCCCCTGATACTCTTTGTTTGTCATTAATGCTTCACTGTTATGGCCAATTATAGTGTTACTACATACCCTTTTACAAATACTTTTCCATGTTTTGTTGATTGAATAACCTAAAATTAAATCGTTGTATTCAGCTTATATAACTCTTAAATTAATTTCATACTCCTGCGGTGTTTGATTGAGAATTACTCATGATTCAATTTTAATTTCACCGTCTCATATTTTCATATATGAGATAGGTTCTTTATAAATCCAGGGTGTTGATTGAAGTTTCACCACTTTATTCCTTCTTTAAATAATGGTTTTAAAATCATGAAAAATTTACCTCCATTTTCGGGGCGTCTAAATAGGGATTATCTTAGTAGAAGAAATGATTTGACATTCTTCCTAACTTACTGTAGCTACAGTGTTTGTAAATACATGTTGCCCATACTGATTCTGACTTACTGTCTAAATGTCAGGAGGGGACTAGAGTCCTGACTAACAAACTGTAATGGCTATGAGTATAGACCCCGGATACGATTCCCGAACCCTACTTAGGTAAGTAAATCTAATGACATGGCATTACATCAGTGCACCCCCGTTTCTAACTTTGGGGGGTCTGTTAGCACCCCGGATCAATTAGGTAAAGCATTTAATACACGCTGTCTGAAAAAGCTATCGTTTCACGTGGATTGTTGACGTGGTGAGTCGTGAATGGTCGTTTTATTTCATGTGCCATCAGATGACATCATTCTGGTATTGAGCGACGCTTTTGAGCCGTGTCGTTTCAACTTCCATCTCATCCATGGGCCGCGACGATTGAACTTCGGCCCATGGGATTTCGACGCCTATATAAGGAGGGTAACTTTTACTTGTTTTTTCACTTTGCATCTTTCCTCCAGAAACTCTTTCTGTTCATAGTCTTTGTCTTTCTTCTCACCTCGTCCTGACCCGTACTAGAAAGACAGTTCATACTATAAACATAGGTAACCCTTTGACCCTTTTTTTTATCTATGATGTCTTCTTTTTCTACTAACCACGGCCAAGATCTAGACTGCTCTTGCGAAATAATTTTGAACCCTTTTGTTTCTTGGCCACCTGAGGTCCCTCGTCAAGGACCTCGGCTAACACAAATGAATATTTGTAGGTGGATGACTCAAATGAACCGAGGTAATCCAAATCCCCGGGAGCTGGAGTCTTTTACCTCTAGAGTTCGGGAACCTAAATCACCCTTACCTCTCTCGTCTCCGGACCAGGGTGAGGATTCCAGCGTAGTACGCTACTACATTGATGATACTGACTTTTATTCCACTATACCATTTTTAGAACACGTCGTCACCATGGATGTTGTTGGTTCATCCATACTGAGGAACGACCACGATGACACCTTTAAAATAGCTGACAAAATTAATTGGCTGGCCTGGAAAGCTGAAGATTCATACTTTTGGTTTCTCAAGATGTACTGGCCGTCTACAGCCCTCTTTCCAAGCCTACGGACGACGTGGAGCTCGAAATTGAGTATCACTGGCATTCTAGGAAGTATGCCAACTCCTTCACCCTTTTTGCCCCAACACTCACAGAGCGGATTTACCACATTCCTAGAGACCGCTTCTTATTCTTCGATGATTACACAATAACAAAGGTGGAAGTTCGGTTCCTTTCAAATAAATTTGAAATGGGGGTACTGTATTTTTTAGACATCGCCCCCAGTCAACTCCATCCTAATGGTTGGGCTTTAATCCTTGCCCTAGAAGTCCTTGGCAAGCATTTAGATTTCACTCCAACCATCACCATTTTCTTCCAGTTCGCCCGCGTGATGTGCTAACGTGGTACTAGAATGGGTTTTATGAATTTGCGGTGCCAAAGCGACGTCGTCAATTTCAAGGAATTCGCTGAGTCCTACAAAATAGCAGGAGGCTCCTTCAAAAATTCTTTTTTGAAACTTTTTGCTAAAGGGATGGACCTCCTTTTCTGGAAGGACGAGGAAGGTCGGTTCAAGATTCACACTGGCTGGACTCATAAACATTTTCTCCTAAAGAGCATGAGTTATGCAGTCAAGGACTCTTCCCCCTCCGAACCTTCTAGGGCCGTGGTCGATGCCCTTCATAATCTTTCCCGAGGTGCTCCCCTCAAATATCGCTTTCTTCTTGGCACTACAGAGATACGAAATGAGTACCTTACTTATTTGGGTATTTACCCTTTCTTTCACTTTTCCCTTTGTGATTTCTCATACTTCGGTTTTTATTGATAACTTGTCTTTTTTCAGGAAACATGAGTGCCGACGCTTTGGAGAACCTCCGACAGCTCATGGAGGGTTCGGTGGTCGATGTTTTCGCTGAGAATAACGTCACTCCCAAGCTGAAAAAGGCCCTAAATCTCAATATCCCAAGCGGAAATGTTGCTATTAAGAATGCCCCTAACAAAAAGAAGGGGAAGAAACAAGATGGGGGTACTTCGAAGAGGCAGAAGGTTGACCTCGTCCCGAAGGCTCTGGACAAGGGTAAGGGGGTGGCCACCAGGGCGCCTTCTGAGGATGAAACTCTGGTTCTTACTTCTGGCATGGAGGCTCTGGAAGAGCTCCTTGTCCATACCTCTCCTCCAAACGTCGGCTTCGAGATTCTATTCCGGCTTAAGGAGGGACTTAAGCAGAATGATATCATATTCTCCTTGGAGACGACAATATGGGACAACATTAAAACTCTCTGCACCATCTACTCCACCGCCACTGAGAGGCCCCAACGGGAGATGGAGCGGCTGAAGGAGAAAAATTCCCGCTTCTCTGAAGATTGTAGGCGGGCTCATCAAAGGATTAAGACACTCAATGAAACAAACTGGGTTCTTCAACAATCTAAGGAAGACCTGAAGAAAGAAAGGGACGAACTCCGTGGTAAGATGGATGTCGCAACCTGGATCGCGACGGCGCGGCCGACCCTCTCTAAATAAAACGAGTTTCGAAATCCTTTTGAAAAGAAAACAGGGAGTCGCCACCAACGTTTTTATCCATAGGAAAAACATTGGGAAAAAACTAAGTTCAGTAAAGCACTGGTTAAAAATTGAGATTCAAGTTCGGGAATCGGTTACGAGTAGGGAAGGTATTAGCACCCTACATCGCCTATCAAAAACAGTACTAAGATTGAAAGTGCTCAACATAAATAGCCTTATAAAAGATGTTATATTTCTCCCCTTTTATTGTTGTACTTTATGTAAAAACAGAAGGAACAAACTGGACAGACATGGAGTGTAGGTCAACAGGACGTCGCGTCCAAATTAACCTTGGCTTTGGTATAAAACAAGAAAAGGGAAGGATACTAACAAGACGTCGCGTCTAAATTAGTCATCCTTTAATCAAAATACAGGGTTAGAAACGGGAAGGGGGTAAACGGGACGTCTCGTCCCAAGTATCCCGTTCCTTGTGGTGATGGCCTACCAAAGATAGGGAAAATCAACAAGACGTCGCATCTAAATTGATTTTCATGGGATTTAGTCAAAATGCGGGGTTAGAAACGGGAAGGGGATAAGCGGGACGTCTCGTCCCAAGTATTCCGTTCCTTATGAATTGTGGTGATGGCCTACCAAAAAAAAGGGGAAGATCAACAAGACGTCACGTCTAAATTGATTTTCATGGAAGTGATAAAAAAAGGAGTTATGTAACATCCCAAATTTTAAAATAGAGGATTAATTAAGGAAAGTAAATACTGGCAAGTTGAATATGAATTGTTTAATGTCCCAATAAATTGAAATTAATTAAATTAAGATTTTTGGGAGCTGTTGGTGATTTATGGAGGCCGATTAAGCTAAAAATAAGCCCGGTTAAAATATGGGTGTCGGACCAAGTATCTCGGAATGAGATGATATTGGTCAGAGCTGTTGAGAATAATATTGGGAGTCCAAACATATATTTGGAATAAATTTTAGATGAAGTATTGAGCCCGAACGATGAGCCTGTTGGTCATAAAACGATAAATCTTTAATGAGTGATTAAAATTTAAAACACATGAGCCCAAATTCCCTTTCCTTTTCCACGTGAATGCTGAAGCAATTGGGGAAAAATAATTCACTTCTTCTCTTCTTCATCTCTTCCTCATTTCTTCTCCTACTTTCTTCTTTTTCCAAAGTCCTAACTTGGAGTGGTGAGCTTCTCCTCCATTTTCGTTTTGAAGAAGCTAGGAAGAGAACCATTAGAGCTGAATTCCTCTTCCTCTTCTCCTCCATTTTCGCAGCCCTCTTTTCTCCGCTTGGAACCCATTTCATTTTGGGTGTGAGGTAAGCCCTTTCACCATTTTTAGAATGGATTGATGATGATAATATGGGGTATTATGATTTGGAGAGGAGATGCATGTGCATGGGTGTTTATTAGAGCATTTAATGCTTATGCCCTAGAATGGGTCATCATAAATGTGTGTATTTATGAAGAGATAATGGTAGTTGGTGTATTAATGAGGGTAGAGAATGAAGGCTTATGATGTATTAATGAAGGTGGATGGGTTTTGGAGGAAACCCTAACCTTGAAGTTGGGGAAAAATAGTTAAAGTTAGTTTAAGAATGTGTTTAATGGAGAAATATATGTCGTTGAGGAGTTTTGTGAAGCTTGGGGATAGGGTTGTCTTGTAACCCTTGAATTTAATGATGGTGGCTTAATGGGAAGGAATTCCCGAAGCCTAATAAAGAATAAAAATGATATCCACAACATGTCTAACACATGTTGTGACATTATAAATATAAATATGACTAAATAGAATTGAATTGATAACTTGAGTAGTTGATTGATTAAGGTTTTACATGAATGTGAATGTAGGACCTATTCCGAACGACGAGGCGGGAGCGTCTTATCAATCGGAATTCTTCTCTTGAGGTAGGAGAGGAGTCTAAGTTCTAAATGCATGAATTTGAATGTTAATTGATTGTGGTATGTAGTGTTATGCATGTTAGCCTTGCTTGAATGTTGTAAGAAATGATGACTTATGGTGTGATGTAGATAATATGTTTGGCAACATGCTTTTGTGCATTTAGAATATTCATGGTATGTCATGCGGAGGTGTGTAATAAGCAGTGATATGATGTTAACTTGTGTTTACCATGAATGTGACATGAATGATGATGTTGTTTGTTGAGATTGAGAATAAAGAGAATGCCACCCAAAGATTTAAACTATTATGAACAATCAATGTTAATAAAAGCTTGTGGTGATTTTGATGTTGGTGTTGATGATGTTGGATGATGAGTGGCATGTATAGGATGCATAGAGTGAGAAATGCATATGATCTGCATTTGCATCCATGGCATACTGCATAGCCGCCGTTGTGGAACATTAGGGGAGTTCCCTCGGCCGACCCAGTGGGAGGGTGGCTCGGTGTACGAACAAGATATTTTTCCCCTGTGACTTTAAGTAAAGTCACGAAGCCGCCCATGTATTGCTTCGGGGAGATGCATGTGGCCGACCCTTGTGGGGGGTGGCTCTTGATGAGCAGGTGACCCCGGTGGTCTTTATGATCACAACCGCCATGATTTAATATCTAGCCGGCCCGCAACACCATATGTTAATATGTTGTGTACCGCGGTCATGGTGAAAATAGCCAAGTGTTACAAGATGGGCGATGCAGTTTGGTACCAGTAAAACAATTGGTGAATGCATGTAATTTAAAGAATAAGCGTACACATTTTACTACTGCAGTAGGAGTGTGGTTAAATGACCATGCTTGAAACCCACAGTTGGTGTTGAATTTCCCACAGTCAAATCTGTAATTGTTGAAATATTCCTTGTGCATATGCATTAGTTAAGAGCATTTGCATATAGAAGTAAGTATGCCAAGGTGGTGAGATACGATGATGACTTTGTGAGGTGGTAAAAATATAATTAAGACAACATAAAAGATATGAATACCAGTTAAAGGTTGTGTAACAATTCAATGGTTGAATAATGTGATTATGTATATGCTTGTGTGCTTTGTGTGAAATTGTGTTGGTATATGGCATGGTGATTATTATTGATGTGCAAAGTATATAGGTGGGATGCCTTTATGCATAATCACTTGGTATTCATATTCATACCTTTGGAATGTGGACTCACTCTCCCATGTTGTCAATTTTAGACTTGTGATGCAGGGCATTCATGGGAAGAGTAAGCATTTTGAAGTATACTTATGGCTGTGGAGGTAATTAGTGTATAGGGAGCGCCTTGGCCGGTGACATATGTAAACATATGTATTTTGTGTAGCAGGAGATGTAATGAATTTTTGTTTTGGAAGTTTACATGATAAGTGATTTTGGAGGGTCATAAAGGAAAATGAGAAATTGTATGTGTATCTCATTTTTATTTGTGACCCTAGGTATGTATGAAGGATTCATTTATATTGGAATGTTTCTATATGCTGATGAATGAATGAAGAATTATATTTGAATGTTGATTTTATTAAGTTAAAGAGATGGAGAATTGATTTTCATATGTTTGATGAGTTGAATGGAATTTAAGAATATGCTGGTGCAGAACCAGTTTTAAATGATCTGAATGATGTTTGATATGTAAGGCATTCTGGTAGTATGGATGGAGTTCAATTTTAGTGGATTGTGTTGTGTATATTTTGTGTTCTACATGTTGTCTGATGATTTCGCTCAGGCGAATTGGATTTTCGCCCGAGCAAGAGCCACACCTGTTGGGAAATTGGTCTCTGGGCAATTCTCGCTCAAGCGAGAGAGAATCTTGTCCAAGCGAGATTATCCCAGTATCAGTGATTAGATACTGGAGGAAATTCGCCCAGGCGAATGGAGCTTCGCCCGAGCGAGGGCGAAGGGATTAGCCACTGGTCTGATTTCGCTCAGGCGAATGGTCAGTTCGCTCAAGCTAGAATGATAGTAGAATCAGGGATTTAGCTACTGGATGAAATCCGCCCGAGCGAAGGATCTTGGGGGATGGCAATCACCCAGGCGAGACAATTAAATGGTGAGTGGGTGAGTTCCTGAACAAACTTTGTCTAAGTTGAAGTTTTGGAAATAAACTAAGAGGTGGTGTAATTTCCAAGTGAATTCCGAGTGACCTATGTCCAAGCCATGGCTTTTCGAGTGAGGAAGTGTACATAATTCGAGTGAGAAGGCTCTTGAGTGTGATGATCTGGGCAGTGGAGTCCCGAAGAGGAATTTCTGAGTCCAGTGTACTTGTTCCGAGTGGTGTGTCCTGATTTTGTATTCTCCGAGTGGGAGAACACTGATTGGTGATACTCGGTGTGAGTTTGTCCAGGAATTCCCTGGAATAACTCCACTCGAGTGAAAAAGAGAGGAAGTCAGATTTGTAATAAAATACCGAGTGAAAGCTGGTCAGGCAATGAGTCAGTCTTAGAATGAGACTCCGAGTGAGTGTCCAACTAGGTGGAGAGTCGGTTCCTGGAGTGTCGTACCGAGTGGAACCCCGAGTGGGTGAAGACTCAGATTTGGAATGAATTTACCAAGTGGAAGATAGAGTGAGAGAGGACTCGGTCTGGACTGACTTTGCCGAGTAGAGGATTGAGTGAATAATGGGTCAGTCAGGATGATCTTGCTGAGTGAGAACCTGAGTGCCTTGAGTCAGTTTTAGGAGGATTCTGCCGAGTGAAAATCTGAGTGTTGGGAGTCGGATTTAGAGGGGCTTTGCTGAGTAAAAGCTTAAGTATTGGAAAGCCTTATTAAACGAGTGGGTATAAGCCCAGCTCTGTAAGTTGTTCGCCTAGGCAAGGAAGTCTCGCCCAAGCGAGTCAATCATGAATTCGATTCTGGACGAATTTCACCCAGACTCGCTGGCTTCGCCTAAGTGAGGTTTGTGTGACTCGCTCAAGCGAGTAGGGGTTCGCTTGAGCGAGATCGTCCCCTGATGCATAATTATCCCTTTCGCTCAGCTTTTCTCTACTTTGCCTAGTGTGCCACGCTGACTCGCTCAAGCGAATGAGAGTCTCGCTTGAGCGAGGGGCACTCTGTTACTCATTTTTGCCTTGATTTTAATTCATTTCAATTCTCTTGCAATAAATGTGCATCCATGCCATATTTTAATGGAATTCTGGTTTTTGTATGACTCATGGGATTTCATGAGGTCCTTTCCCTTAAACTTATTTTCACAAGAATTAATTTGATTAATTCTTCCGCTGATTTAAACTTGGAAAATTATCATGAAATTTTAATCTTTTAATTTCACCCTCTCATATCTTCATATATGGGAGTGGTTCACCATTGATCCAGGTACTGTGTCAAAAATGCTTCAGCACTTAATTTATTTCATTGAATTCATGATTTATAAAAACGTAAAAAATTTACCCTGATTTTTGGGGTGTCTCAAGTTACAAAGGAAAAATAAAGAAAAATAAAAATAGGAATAAAATGGAAAAGGTAGGCCCGACAGGATTTATAAAGTCCTGCTCCTACGTATTCTTGGATGACCAAGAAATCAGGGTTACGTAGTTCTTTAGATTTTTTTTAGGAAATGGATGAACGAAATTTTCTTCTTTTTAAGTAAAAACTTAAAAGTAAAGGACAAAAAAAAAGAAGACAGAAAAGAGGGGGGGTAGCAGAAGCTACAAGAGAGAAAGAGAAACAGTGAGTTCGGAAAAGAGAGGAAAAAATAAGCGAAAACCGAGTGAGAGAAGAAAAACCGAGTCGGAGAAGAAAAACCAAGTGGGAGAAGAAAAATCGAGTCGAAGAAGAAAAACCGAGTGGGAGAAGGAAAACTGAGTCGAAGAAGAAAAATCGAGTGGGAGAAGGAAAACCGAGTGAGGACGAGAGAGACCGAGTAATGGAAGGAAACGTACCAGAGTGTTCTCCTTTCTGAATTTCTAGTCTATGTTTCCTTGTCCCCCTTTTTGGTTTTCTAAATTTATTTTGTTTTCTGAGAGGATGAGTGTGGGTAAGAGTGCTGGGACGGTGTGAAGGCTCGGCGCAGGGACGGTGTTGTGAGGATTTGAGAGGTGTTGCTCGGTGCTGTTTGAGAGGAGAAGGACGGTGTGGGTTGAGAGGAGCAGGTCGGTATTGTGGATTTAGGGAGGAGCAGGGCAGTGTTTTGAGGATTTAAGAGGCTGGACGGTGTTATGGGAATTTGAGGTGCTGGAATGGTGTGGGATTTAGGAGGAGTTGCTCGGTGTGGATTTAAGAGGAGCTGGATGGTTGAGGATTTGAGAAGCTGGACGTTGTTAATGAGGATTTAGGAGGAGTTGGAGGAGCTGGATGGTGTAAAGGACTTAGGACAGTGTTTCTCAAAAAGAAAAGCTTCAAAGTTCTCTCTAACGAAGGCTTCAGGATCCCCCCCCCCCAAAATCCAACCCCTTTTGCCTCTTCAGATGAGGTATTTATAGGGGTTGCCGAGTGCTTGGACAGCACATGCTTCCACTCAAAGTGGAGGCAGCCTAGCCACTAACAGGTAGTGGGGAGCAGCGGCTAGTGGGAATTATTTATTATTCCTTCTTTTGTCTTGTTGCCGACCGCCCCTCATAATTCAAGGATCCACTTGGATAGTGGGAATCCAAGTCAGCATGGGCGAACAGTGGAGATATGGAATCGGCATTCTTCTTTTGACTTGGATTAGTGCCTCAGCCGGTATCCACCCACAGTGGGAATCAATCCGAGAGGAATAAATGCTCTCATATAGAAGACCGAGTGAAAACTTGAATCCACAGGTTTGATCCGACCTCTGACACTCGGTGTGGGATTGAATTCGCAGATTGTTGACTCGAAAATTGTTTTTGGAGAAGCATTCTATAACACCCTCTGTTACACCTTAATAAATTCTATGAAAATTTTTTTTTTAACCAAAGATATGATTGTTAAAAGGAAACTATCGGAATAAATTAAATACATCATTTCTGAAATACCTCATAAGTATTATTAAAACTTTATAAAGTATTTGTACATTCATCCGAAGAAAATAAACATTAAACATTATAAGAAAGAGAGGAAACTCTATGGCCCAAAAGCAGTTACTTATTAACATTATTTATTCATTGGACCACGGTATTCATACCGAGCTCCCTTTCTAGAACGTGCTATATTTACTGTCGAGATTCTTCGATCCTTCCCTATGAACCATCAATTTAAAACATGTGAAACAAAAACACGGAGAAAGGAGTGAGAAACAGAATATAATATTCTTGATTAAGACATAAGCAACAAAGGGTTTTCGTAAACTAATACATAATAATATCAATCACAATCACATACACAATCAATTATGAATGCATGAATGTTATGCAATATCTTCATCATAACATACCTATATATGTGGGCCCTTAAATTTTAATTTGCACTGGGCCAACCAGGAGTTTACACTCTTTCATAAGTCCGGATAATAATAATATGAACAGCTCAACTAGCATGGAAACACTTAGAGACTAGTCAGATTGAGAAAGTTTTTTATTGTAAAAGTACCCGACACTAGGGAGCTACCCCAGGTCCCCTGAAGCACCCTTTCACACCCTCTCATCCCAAGGCTCGTAATTAAGCCTCCTCTAATGTATCCTCGGTTTCTATAATCCGTCCCCAGACAATATTATTTCATTTCACTTTAATGATTCATGATGCATGAACTACTCGCGTATTATGTTGGTTAAGGCTTTTAGAAACTCAATTATTAAATCCCTTAAAGGTTTACAATATCATTTCAATAAACTGTACATTTTCTCAATTCTCTGAATTTCTGTCCCACAGAAATAAATTTGGTACAGTTTTCGAATCTCACTGAAAATTGAGTTTCTAAGCCTTAAATATCTAAAAACTTTCCCATATAAAACTTTACATAATCTTTCTCAAATTAAATCTTAACAAAATCAAATTTAGAAATCTCAATTATTGCTAAATATCTTTAGTTATTAAGTTGGAAAAATAAAATAATTTTCTTTTAAAAATTTTGTTTTATTAAAAGAGAATAATTATTAACCAAAAATACTTAAAATTACAAAATTTTTCTTTAACTCAAGATTTAATTAAATAATTTCTCATAAAATGTTTTCTTTCTAAAATAAATACTAAATTTTTTTATTCTAAATATTGAAAATAAAGTTAATAAAAATAATTTCTAAGAAGGAATAAAAGATAATAAAATTTAAAGAGAAGGTAAGAAATTCTTACTGAATTTTAGCTTTCTGTCATGCTCGCTATATGCTCAAACTCCACATTACAATATCATCAATCAAAATCAAGCAATATCAATCATAACTAGATATCATCAATCAATCAATCATAATCAAATCATAATCAAATCAATTAAATATCATTAATACATATCATAATACAAAATTTAATGATTATTAATATAGTCAATTTGAGTCATCTTGGTCAATTCCTCGCATAGGTATATGTAAGTCCATATAATCCAGTCCTTGCATAGGTATAGTTCAGTTCATATGGGTCATAATGGTCCAAGTCCTTGCATAGGTATAGTCCAGTCCATATAGGTCATAATGGTCCAAGTCCTTGCATAGGTATGTTAGAGTTAGTTAAACCGGATATTTAATTTAAAATTTATTAAAATTGTTAAGTTAAAAAGTTAATATTTTAAAATAATAATATTATTAAATTTAAAAAGAGTAGGGGACTCCTCCCATTATTCTTATGTCTTTTCATATTATACTCTTATCTCACTCCCCCTTACCTTGAATTGTTACCCAAAATGGATTTGCTTTGCGCCTCCGATTTCTAGAAATATTAATACCAATCTTATTTCAGTATAAGCATAAGACGAAGATTAAGATTACTACTTAAAACAGAAATGATAAATCTTGAATAGTGAATTTTGAATAGTGAATAGTGAATAGTAAATCGTGAATAGTAACAGTAAATAGTAAAACGTGAATAGTAATAGTAAATAGTAAAACATGAATAGTAACAGTAAATAGTAAATCGTGAATAGTAACGGTAAATAGTAACAGTAAATAGTAATTTACTATTTGAATAGTAATTTACTATTAAAATAGTAATTTACTATTGAAATAGTGTTTACTATGCAGAATAGTAACTTAAAATAATATTATTTCCAGTATAATAACAGATTTCTAAAAACGATATAAAAATAACCCAAAAAATATAAAAGAGAAGTATTCTTACCTTAGGATTTTGGCAGAACCTTCTCTCCAAAAACTTTTCTTCTCTCTCTCACTTCCACCACTATCTCACTAGCACTACTATATTAAGAAAACTTAATCTAAAATTGTGAATTCTAAAGAAGAAATCCTTCGGTATTTATAGGAAAAAAATTTACTATGCATTCCATTATTTTAATATAAAAGTACTATGCATTTTTGAATTTTTTATTCCAGGTTACTGTGCATCTTTTGAAAATTTCATACATGCACAGTGATTTGCATAGTAATTGTCGGCAAAATTATTAAGTCAAATAGTAACCCTTCACTCGGTATATTTTAAATATTCAAAATGAGTCCTTTTTGAAATTTAGTGATATTATATCAGTCCTCACTAATTTTATAATAAGTAATATAAAGCTGAAATTTTAAAAATCTAAAATTTTCTGTTAATAAAAATTTATTGATACGTTTTCAATTTTTTAACGATTGAAAAAAATCAAGATTTTTCTCAAACCGATAATTTTTAGATAAATCTACTTGAAACGGATTTTAGAAAATTTTCTTATAATTTAAATTCACTTCCTTATAAATATTTTTAATTTAAGTCACTTATATGAATTTAAAATTATTTAAAATATATTATTTTATTAAAAAATTCCAAAATTCCAAAAAATCATAAATAATACGTAGGTTAAAAAGTTCTAAAGAACCATAATTTAATTCCTTCAAAACTTTAATATAAAAATAAAAATAGGGGTGTTACAACTCTACTCCTCTTAGAAAATTTCGTCCTCGAAATTTACATTAATCAGTAAAACAAATGAGGATGAGACTCTTTCATCTTAGTTTCTAGTTCCCATGTAGCATCTTCTCCTCTCGTTTCACTCCAAATAACCTTTACAAGCGGAATTGTCTTGTCTCTTAATTGTTTTATTCTTCTGTCACCTATTCTAACAGGTGGTGCATCATATGTAAGATTATCTTTAACTTGTATGACATCAGGTTCAATAACATGTGTAGGATCAGATATATACTTTCGTAAGTTTGACACATGAAAAACATTATGGATATTAGAAAGAAAAGGTGGTAATGCTATTTGGTAGGCAAGGGGACTAACTTTATGAATTATTTGGTATGGACCGATAAATCTAGGAGTTAGTTTTCGAGATTTCATTGCCCGACCGACCCCAGTCATAGGTGTGACTTTCAAGAATACATGATCGCCTTCTTGAAATTCGAGTGGCTTTCTTCTTTTGTCATAGTAACTTTTCTGCCTGCTCTGTGTTGCCTTCATCTTTTCCTGAACTATTTTGATTTTATCCGTGGTTTGTTGTACCAACTCTGGTCCTAGTATTAAGTTTTCACCAGTCTCAAACCAACATAGCGGGGTCCTACATTTTCTTCTATATAATGCTTCAAAAGGTGCCATGCCAATGCTAGCATGGAAACTGTTGTTGTAGGTAAACTCCACATATGGTAAGAATTGATTCCAACTTCCTTTATGCTCTAACACACAAGCTCGTAACAAGTCGTCTAGAGATTGGATTGTTCTTTCTGATTGTCCATCCGTCTGAGGATGATATGCTGAACTTAGACGCAGTCTTGTTCCCAAAGCCTTGTGCAAGCTCTTCCAGAATTGTGATGTAAAACGAGGGTCCCGATCAGAAATGATACTTGAAGGAATTCCATGCAATCTCACAATCTCCTCGATGTATAATTTTGCCAGCTTCTTCATAGAGTAATGAATGTTGATGGGAATAAAGTGGGCAGACTTTGTTAGTCTATCAACTATTACCTATATTGAATCATGTCCTAATGGAGTTTTGGGTAGAGAAGTCACAAAATCCATGGTAATGCCATCCCATTTCCATTCCGGTATTTCCATTGATTGTAGCATTCCAGGGGTTTTTGGTGTTCTACTTTAACCTTCTGGCAAATTAAACATGCAGCCACGTACTCTGCCACTGCTTTCTTCATTCCAGGCCACCAAAATAACTTCTTCAAATCTTGATACATTTTAGTAGCTCCGGGATGAATGCTCATATAACTTTTATGGCCTTCTTCCAGAATTGCTTTCCTCAACTCCTCTTGATTAGGGATACACACTCGATCCTTATACCTTAGCAATTGGTCACTTCTTACATTGAACTCGACTTCTTTTCCTTGTTTCAAGAGTTCTTTCTTCTCTTGCAGGAATACATCCTCTCTTTGAGCCTCTAAAACTTGTCTCAGGAATTCACTTGTCACTTGCAACGCTCCTAATCTGTAGCTGTTAGCATTAACCTTTACTGCTAGGTTAAGATCTCTGAAGTTCTCTATTAATTCCAGCTCTTTAATCATCATTATGGACGCATGTAGAGACTTTCGACTTAAAGCATCAGCTACTACGTTTGCTTTTCCAGGATGGTATTGCAACTCAAAGTCGTAGTCCTTTAAGAACTCCATCCATCTCCGTTGCCTCATGTTTAACTCCTTTTGGTTGAATAAATACTTGAGATTCTTATGATCGCTAAACACATCGAATGTTGCACCGTATAGATAATGCCTCTAAATCTTTAAGGCAAAAACTACAACGGCTAACTCTAAGTCATGGGTAGGGTAGTTAATCTCATGTTGCCTTAATTGGCGCGACGCATAGGCTACAACCTTCTTGTCTTGCATGAGTACACTTCCTAGTCCTTGTTTAGACGCATCACAGTAAACTTCAAAACTTCGATGTGGATCAGGGAGTACTAACAGCGGCGCAGAAGTAAGTCGATCTTTCAGCTCTTGAAAACTATTCTCACATTGTGTCGTCCATACAAAAGGTTCTCCTTTCCGTGTTAGCTTGGTCAGTGGGTATCCTAACTTTGAAAATCCTTCAATGAATCTCCTATAGTATCCAGCCAAACCCAAGAAACTTCTAATCTCAGTGATTGTGGTTGGTCTCTCCCATTTTAAAACTGCTTCCACCTTGGAAGGGTCTACAGCTATTCCTCCTTGACTAATTACATGTCCTAAAAAGTTCACTTCTTCCAACCAGAATTCACACTTCGACAGCTTTGCATACAGTTGTTTCTTTTTCAGGATTTCCAATACGACCTTCAAATGTTGAACATGTTCTTCTCTGCTTTTAGAGTACACTAATATATCATCAATTAACACCACTACAAATTTATCTAGATATGGATGAAAAATCCTATTCATGTAATCCATGAATACGGCTGGTGCATTAGTTACACCAAAAGGCATTACTAGATATTCGTAATGGCCATAGCGTGTTCTAAAAGCAGTTTTTGATACATCTTCTTTCTTCACCCTTATTTGATGGTATCCAGACCTCAAATCAATTTTGGAGAACACCGTGGCACCATGCAGCTGATCCATCAAGTCGTCAATCCTTGGTAGAGGATATCTGTTCTTGATTGTCACCTTGTTCAGTTGTCGATAATCTACACACAACCTTATGCTACCATCATTCTTCTTAACCAACAACACTGGTGCACCCCAAGGGGATACACTGGGTCGTATAAACTGCTTCTCTATCATCTCTTCAAGTTGTTTCTTTAACTCTGCTAATTCTAGAGGTGACATTCGGTATGGTGCAATTGAAATGGGTCCAACTCCAGGTACTAGATCAATAGAAAATTCCACATCTCTTTTTGGGGGTAAACCAGGGATATCTTCAGGAAAAACGTCAGGAAATTCACACACAACCGGCAGATTTTTGATTTTTGATTCTTGCTCTCCTTTCGTTGAAAGCAATAGCATGAATCCTTGAGCCCTTCCTTTTAAAGAGGCACTCACTTGGTTGGCGGTTAGAAATCTCGAATCCTCAGGATTCAAATTCACTGGTTCTTTAAACATTATGGTTTTATTATGACAATCTATTAGAACATGATTGTCAGACAACCAATCTAGCCCAATAATAACTTCTAAGCCAGAAAGGGGTAAACAGAAAAGATTAGCCTTAAAGTCCCTACCATCTATGACAATAGGGCATTTCCAACAAGCTTTAGAAGTGACAATGGGATTGTTTCCAGGAGTATGTACAGATAAGTCAAATGGCAGTTCTATCACAAGTAATTTTAGTTTTTCTACACAGTCATTGGCAATAAAGGAATGTGAGGCACCTGAGTCATACATAACAGTTAAAGGAATCTTATTAATGATACACTTACCTTCCACCATGGAATCAGAATGAGATGCTTCTTCTCCAGTGATTGCAAAAACCTTTCCTTTTGCCTTCGGCCTTCCGACTGCACTATGCGCGCCTCCTTGAGTATTTATGCTTGTACTTGCACCTTCAAGGTTTTCCCTCTTCATCTCTGGACAATCCTTGATGTGATGACCTGGTTTGTTACACTTAAAACAAACATAAGTGTTTTTAGGACAATCCCTTTTCAAATGGGGTCCTCCACAGATAAAACATTTAAAATTTGGTGCAGATGTTGGGTAATAGCTTCCAGTTGAAGCTTGGGGTCTGTTAGGAACAGATGCTGCTCCAAACCGGTGAAATGGCGCTTGGTAAGGCTTATTCCTTCTCAAGTCTCTTCTTTGGTGATGGTGAGGTCCTCCACTTCTCATTTCTCCTGCCTTGTGAATGGGCTCACGACTTTTGGTCATTCTATCCTTATGATCTTCTTCAAAGATCGTACAGCGATTTACCAATACAGAAAATTCACGGATTTCCTGCATTCGTATAGCTTCCTTAATTTCTGGCCGCAATCCATTTACAAACTTTGCACACCGATCTCTTTCATTAGTAGCATCATTATAATGAGAATGAAAACGAGATAGCTCTTCAAACCTGGATGCGTATTCTCCAACGGTCATATTTCCCTGGGTCAGCGACAGGAATTCGAATTGTCTTTTCTCTTTAACATCAGCTGGAAAGTATTTCTCCAGAAACATATCCTTGAAATAATCCCAAGTGATCTCCACATCGTTGACTTCGAATTGTCTACGCATGCTATCCCACCAATGTTCGGCATCCTCAGATAAGGCATAAGTAGCGAAGACTACCTTATCAGCTTCATTACATTGCAATGCTCGAAAGATCTTCTCTATCTCTCGAATCCAGATTTGTGCTCCATCAGGGTTATATCCTCCCTTGAAACGAGGTGGATTGCGTTTTTCGAAAAGGTCCAACCTTCTCAAGGCATCATTACCTTGACCTTCACGTACTCCCATTGCATTGATTAAGCGTTCTACAACTCCAGCAAGATCGTTTCCAGCCATTAGTTTCCTGTTTCACAGTAACTGACATTTGTCACATCAATCACAGTTACTACCAAGTCAGATATTCTATTCTCTATCACCTATACAGAGTTTACAGACAAAGCAAGATAGACCTTTTCCCCAGGCCTATTGGATTAACTGCTCTGATACCACTTTATAACACCCTCTGTTACACCTTAATAAATTCTATGAAAATTTTTTTTTAACCAAAGATATGATTGTTAAAAGGAAACTATCGGAATAAATTAAATACATCATTTCTGAAATACCTCATAAGTATTATTAAAACTTTATAAAGTATTTGTACATTCATCCGAAGAAAATAAACATTAAACATTATAAGAAAGAGAGGAAACTCCATGGCCCAGAAGCAGTTACTTATTAACATTATTTATTCATTGGACCACGGTATTCATACCGAGCTCCCTTTCTAGAACGTGCTATATTTACTGTCGAGATTCTTCGATCCTTCCCTCTGAACCATCAATTTAAAACATGTGAAACAAAAACACGGAGAAAGGAGTGAGAAACAGAATATAATATTCTTGATTAAGACATAAGCAACAAAGGGTTTTCGCAAACTAATACATAATAATATCAATCACAATCACATACACAATCAATTATGAATGCATGAATGTTATGCAATATCTTCATCATAACATACCTATATATGTGGGCCCTTAAATTTTAATTTTCACTGGGCCAACCAGGAGTTTACATTGTTCCATAAGTCCGGATAATAATAATATGAACAGCTCAACTGGCATGGAAACACTTAGAGACTAGTCAGATTGAGAAAGTTTTTTATTGTAAAAGTACCCGACACTAGGGAGCTACCCCAGGTCCCCTGAAGCACCCTCTCACACCCTCTCATCCCAAGGCTCGTAATTAAGCCTCCTCTAATGTATCCTCGGTTTCTATAATCCGTCCCCAGACAATATTATTTCATTTCACTTTAATGATTTATGATGCATGAACTACTCGCGTATTATGTTGGTTAAGGCTTTAGAAACTCAATTATTAAATCCCTTAAAGGTTTACAATATCATTTCAATAAACTGTACATTTTCTCAATTCTCTAAATTTCTGTCCCACAGAAATAAATTTGGTACAGTTTTCGAATCTCACTGAAAATTGAGTTTCTAAGCCTTAAATATCTAAAAACTTTCCCATATAAAACTTTACATAATCTTTCTCAAATTAAATCTTAACAAAATCAAATTTAGAAATCTCAATTATTTCTAAATATCTTTAGTTATTAAGTTGGAAAAATAAAATAATTTTCTTTTAAAAATTTTGTTTTATTAAAAGAGAATAATTATTAACCAAAAATACTTAAAATTACAAAATTTTTCTTTAACTCAAGATTTAATTAAATAATTTCTCATAAAATGTTTTCTTTCTAAAATAAATACTAAATTTTTTTATTCTAAATATTGAAAATAAAGTTAATAAAAATAATTTCTAAGAAGGAATAAAAGATAATAAAATTTAAAGAGAAGGTAAGAAATTCTTACTGAATTTTAGCTTTCTGTCATGCTCGCTATATGCTCAAACTCCACATTACAATATCATCAATCAAAATCAAGCAATATCAATCATAACTAGATATCATTAATCAATCAATCATAATCAAATCATAATCAAATCAATTAAATATCATTAATACATATCATAATACAAAATTTAATGATTATTAATATAGTCAATTTGAGTCATCTTGGTCAATTCCTCGCATAGGTATATGTAAGTCCATATAATCCAGTCCTTGCATAGGTATAGTTCAGTTCATATGGGTCATAATGGTCCAAGTCCTTGCATAGGTATAGTCCAGTCCATATAGGTCATAATGGTCCAAGTCCTTGCATAGGTATGTTAGAGTTAGTTAAACCAGATATTTAATTTAAAATTTATTAAAATTGTTAAGTTAAAAAGTTAATATTTTAAAATAATAATATTATTAAATTTAAAAGGAGTAGGGGACTCCTCCCATTATTCTTATGTCTTTTCATATTATACTCTTATCTCACTCCCCCTTACCTTGAATTGTTACCCAAAATGGATTTGCTTTGCGCCTCCGATTTCTAGAAATATTAATACCAATCTTATTTCAGAATAAGCATAAGATGAAGATTAAGATTACTACTTAAAACAGAAATGATAAATTTTGAATAGTGAATAGTGAATAGTGAATAGTAAATCGTGAATAGTAACAGTAAATAGTAAAACGTTAATAGTAACAGTAAATAGTAAAACATGAATAGTAACAGTAAATAGTAAATCATGAATAGTAATGGTAAATAGTAACAGTAAATAGTAATTTACTATTTGAATAGTAATTTACTATTAAAATAGTAATTTACTATTGAAATAGTGTTTACTATGCAGAATAGTAACTTAAAATAATATTATTTCTAGTATAATAACAGATTTCTAAAAACGATATAAAAATAACCCAAAAAATATAAAAGAGAAGTATTCTTACCTTAGGATTTTGGCAGAACCTTCTCTCCAAAAACTTTTCCTCTCTCTCTCACTTCCACCGCTATCTCACTAGCACTACTATATTAAGAAAACTTAATCTAAAATTGTGAATTCTAAAGAAGAAATCCTTCGGTATTTATAGGAAAAAAATTTACTATGCATTCCATTATTTTAATATAAAAGTACTATGCATTTGTGAATTTTTTATTCCAGGTTACTGTGCATCTTTTGAAAATTTCATACATGCACAGTGATTTGCATAGTAATTGTCGGCAAAATTATTAAGTCAAATAGTAACCCTTCACTCGGTATATTTTAAATATTCAAAATGAGTCCTTTTTGAAATTTAGCGATATTATATCAGTCCTCACTAATTTTATAATAAGTAATATAAAGCTAAAATTTTAAAAATCTAAAATTTTCTGTTAATAAAAATTTATTGATACGTTTCCAATTTTTTAACGATTGAAAAAAATCAAGATTTTTCTCAAACCGATAATTTTTAGATAAATCTACTTGAAACGGATTTTAGAAAATTTTCTTATAATTTAAATTCACTTTCTTATAAATATTTTTAATTTAAGTCACTTATATGAATTAAAAATTATTTAAAATATATTATTTTATTAAAAAATTCCAAAATTCCAAAAAATTCCAAAAAATCATAAATAATACGTAGGTTAAAAAGTTCTAAAGAACCATAATTTAATTCCTTCAAAATTTTAATATAAAAATAAAAATAGGGGTGTTACACATTCAATCAGGACCTCTGTTGCTTCACTCGGTGTTGCTTTGCCCGGATGTATCACTGTTTGAAGCACTCAATTGGAGTTGCTTTAATTGGAGCTATTTTGCTCGGATCTTGTCACTGTTTGAAGCATTCATTCGGAATTGCTCCAATTGGAGGGGTCATGCTCGAAACTTCACTGCTTGAAGCATTCACTCGGAATTACTTCAATCAGAGGTGCTTTGCTTGGATTTTTGTCATTGCTTGAAGCACTCGTTCAGCCCTCTTCTCTCACATGTAACCCACTCAGGAACGCCTCATTCGGGACGTCTTCATTTAAAAATTGATTCAACCGGTACTTCAAAAATGTTTTACTCGGATATATCCCAGGCCGACAAGTCAGAACCATTCTTTCTTTGACTTAAAATTGATTCAATCATGAAGTAAGTTTCACTCGGAAACACATCACTGGGATTGAATCACTCGGAGAAACCTTGGTCGGATACATGGCTCAGGAGTAATTCAATCAGACACATTCATTATCTTTGGTCGAATACATTGCTCGGGAGTAATCCAATCGGACACATTCATCATCCTTGGTTTTCACTCAGAATTGTTTCAATTGTGCATCAACCCATTCGGATGTACAATCGGGAATCGTCCTTGTCTTTTCAATCAGAATGGAACTTGAGAAAATCTGACCACTCGGACGTATTTACTCGGGAACCGACCTTACATTTCAATCAGAATGGTTTCACTCATCAACCAATCCCTCGGATATATTCACTCGGGAGCCGACCTTACCACTCAGAATGGATTTTCAATCGACAATCAACCCACTCAGATGTGTTTATTCAGGAGTCGGACTCAGAATGGTTTCAATTGTTAATCAAGCCATTCAGATGTGTTCATTCAGGAGTCGAACTTAGAATGGTTTCAATCGTTAATCAAACCATTCGGATGTGTCCATTCAGGAGCTTCCTCTGCTCAGACAATAGTCTTTGGGATGGTTTCGTTCACAGTCAGTCCCTTTTTCACTCAGTGGCTGCAACCGAGGACCTTCCACTCGAATTTATTTCCAATTGAGGGATACACTCATATTCAATCTCCTTTCGCTCGGAATGTCTTTCCTTCGAAATAACCCACTCGGAAATCATCACTAGGACACATGGGAATTAAAAGAGACCTTACCCGAGAGGTTTTTACTCATAGTCAGGGCCTTTTCTTGTTTGGAAGTAACTCCCACACCTGAAACCTACTCAGAAATGCCTTACTCGGAGACATACCACTCGGCGACTTCTCACTCGAAGATTACCTACTCAGAAATGATCATTCCGAGTCATCCTACTTGGAAATGACCATCCAGAGCCTTTTCCTCGTTCAGAAATAACTCCCTCAGAGGCAGTCTACTCGGACATGTGTCAGTCAGAAACAGCTCACTCGGATATATCACTCGAAAATGACTCACTAGGAGACATTCCACTCGGAAATAACTCAATCTGAGTCCCTTCCACTCAGATTTGACTCACTAGGAGACATTACACTCAGAAATGACTCAATTAGAGATATTTCACTCGGAAATGACTCACTAGGAGACATTCCACTCGGAAATGACTCAATCTGAGTCCTTCCACTCGGATTTTACTCATTAGGAGACATTCCACTCGGAAATTATGATTCTGAGTCATTCTACTTGGAAATGATCATTTGGAGACGAAGTCCAGTCCTCTCAGAATTCTTTCCACTTGGGCCGGGCCAAAAGAGGTGTTCACAATGGACGACCTGGAGAAACTTGTGACTGAGCTCCAAAAGAAAAATGAAGATTTGTCCACAATGGTCAAAGACGAGCAGGCCAAGTATAAAGACAACATGGTGAAGTTTGCTAGTGCTGCTATGGACTCCTTCAATCACGTGGTTCACCAGGTTGCTTACTGGAACCGAGGTATCCCTCTCAATCTTAAACGAATTGGCTTCTTTAACTGGTTCTATAATGGTAAGGTTTTAACTGAGGTAGGCGGTCAGTCCTACGTTCCTTATGATGAGCCTTTCAAGTTCACCCATCTGGCTGTGGGGGAAGATGATACCGTCCCTGAAGAGCACCAGAATGAAGATGACACTGGGTCGGAGAGAGAGAAAGAGGACCGTGGCCCATCCAACCCTTAGATTTATTTTTGCATTTGCTCTGTAGGCGGGATGAGCTCTGCCGATGTGCCACTTCATTTGCCCGGTGTATAGTCACTTTATTGTGAATGCAATCGTTTTGTTATTTCCTTTAATTTTATCATTTTTGTTATTCGAAATCTATTCATAAAATATCGATACTTATTCCGGTCATAGTTTACTCGATATCGAACAAACCTTATTAGCTTGTTCCTTAATCGATGGTCTAATTCTTTAACATCAACTGCAGATTTTCATAATGAATTGAAAATTTTGAAGTATTTTAATGGATGAACCGTTCTAGGGTTTAATATAGCTCAACCACTCTAAGGTTTTTCAACCATTTTGGGGTTTAATATAACTTAACCACTTTAGGGTTTTTCAACTGCTTCGAGGCTTAATATAACTTAACCACTCTAGGGTTTTTCAACCGCTCCGGGGTTTAATGTAGCTCAACCACTCTGGGGTTTTCAACCACTCTGGGGTTTAATGTAACTTAACCACTCTAGGGTTTTTCAACCGCTCTGGGGTTTAATGTAACTCAACCATTCTAGGGTTTTTCAACTGCTCCAGGGTTTAATGTAACTTAACCACTCTGGGGTTTTTCAACCGCTCCGGGGTTTAATATAACTCAACCACTCTGGGGTTTTTTAATCGCTCCAGGGTTTAATAAATGAGCCGCTCTGGAAACTAACAAACAAGAGCAGTTACTTTAAATTTGTATTATATTTCTAAATAGCACTCCGGCTCCATGCCTTATTAAAACCCTCCTAAGTAAACCCTGTAGGAAAAACCTTAGGTAGGGTTAAAGAGTGCACGACTTATGGTGTCGGTTAGCTGTAATATACACGCAAGTTCTTTACATTCTATTTATTTTTGAAAACTTCACCTTGTAAGGTTTCCAGCAGGTAGGCTCCTCCCGGAGTTACTTCATTCACTCGGTACAGTCCTTCCTATGTTAGTGCTAGCTTTCCTTGATGTGCCAAGCGGTTTCCAACTGATGCCTTCCTCAGGACGAGGTTGCCTACATTAAATATTTTCTTTTGAACTTTGATGTTGTAACGCACTGCAGCCTTAGCTTTGACTACTTGATCTCGCACAAACGCTGCTTCTCTAACTTCAGGAAGCAAGTCTAACTCATTTCTTAACCTCAAGTTATTATCCTCATTATCAGATTCTAGTACCCTCGGTGAAATTTGGTTAATCTTAACCAGTATGACCGCATCAACACCATATACCAACCGAAATGGTGTTTCACCTGTAGATGAGTGTGGTGTTGTCTGGTTTGCCCATAAAACATGGCATAACTGATTGTCTCATTCTCCCTTTGCTTTTGTAACATCCCGATTTAAAAATTAACTACCGAATGAGATTAGTGAATGAGTTAAGATTAATTGTAGATTAGAGGACTAATGGTTAATTAATTAATGTTAGTGGCCAGCGGTAAAGACGCCTGTGCCCCTGGAGTATATAAGAGTTTCGGCTCTTCTCTTCTCCACTCACTTCCTCATTCACGTCATTCCACTTACCAAAGGTCGAGAGAGAGCTGAGAGCTTTTCTTCAAAGGAAAACAGAGACACTGTCTGATCCTCTTTTCCTGCCCACTCCCCTCTTCGTTCTCTTCATCTTCCTCTTTATTTCCTTCTTCCACTCAACACTGAGTAGAACCGAGTGGAACAGCGTAGTGGCAGAGGAAACAACATGGTGCTGTATCCTGGAGGTTGGATCCTCCTCTGTTCTTCTTCTTCTTCTTCTCGTCTTCTTCCATCTGATGGGGCTGCATGAATCCCGGTGTGGATGTTAGCAGCGTAGGGTGTCTCGGTTTGTGGGAAATGACCCACTGAGTTGAAAGCTAAGGGCATTTCTTCGAAGGATGCAGAGACACTGTTCTGTTCTATTCTCCTGTCCTCCTTCTTTTCCTCGTTGAGCCAGAGAGGGTGAGAGTGTGCATTCCCTCTGCATGCAACCAGTCTTCTTCCCTACTGTTCCTCGTCTCCTTCCTCGTCGTCTTCTCCTTCACCCAACTCAGCGATGTAAGGATGTCTTGGGACTGGAACCCTCCATTGTTGGCAAGATCAGACTGTTCATGGGTGTGGAAACAGCTTCGGATTCTCCATGCTGAGTGCGGAGTCCAGCGTCTGAACCCAGAGGTCGTGTGAGTTAGAGAAAGCGGTCGAAGGATGATTGGTCAGCACTGTTAGCTCGAGGAGCTCCTGGAATCTTCATTCCAGGTAGGGGGTATCTTATATCTTAAATGCATGGGTTATGGATGGGTTCCGGGTGTTAACAATTATTGTTCTGTGTTCTGATTGGTGTGTTGTGTTCGTATGAAGAAAATATGATACCCAGTTGCATGGTGATTAGGTGTTGAGTGATGCATGTCTGATTCCGTCCATGAAATGCATGTTATAGCCTTGTGAATATTGAATGGTTGCATGAAAAGAATGTGTTGAAGTGTTGTTGATGATTACCGTGTGACTTATGTAGCATACAGGTTATTATGAGTTTAAATGTTGACTACATGTGAGAAAATGTTGACTTAGTGAGTCTGATAATGTATTATACCGATTGCATATGATGCATGTATTGTTAAGTGAAAGGTTGCATATATGAACTCTGTGTTTGTGTGATCAATCCGCGTGTGGCGCATGGGATGCGTTAAATGCTGGGAGCATGTAGTATGGGACACTACCATCGGTTATTAAAAGCGTGGGACGCTGTTAAATCCTTAAGTGGGACTCAAGGTAGCCTATTGAGTAGGACTCAGGGCTGCCCGTGAACACCGTCGTTGGCGTTGAGAGCGTTGGTGTCACATGTGTGGGGAAACGGTTTGGTACTTGTAAAATGGCCAAGTCAGCTGGGAGCTGAATAAAAGGCTGGGAGCCTACGTTGCAACGAATAAAAACCGATTACACACGAATGCGGATCCGAGTGAATTAATCTGTGTACATGTACAGTTGATGTTGATTGAAATCTGATTGTATGAGTATATGTTAATGTCATCGAAATGATATGTGTTTATAGCTGAGAGATAACTGTTGGATTCTGATCGGAACATGTCTTATGTGTGTCCTGATTAATTGGCATTGTGTATGTTATTAATGGTCGCTGTGTATATTTATGTTATTGCATAACTGAGGAATAATCCGAGTCAGTATCTATCATTTAATATCTAAGATACTCACCCCTACACCATTTTTCAGTATGTGCAGGTTAGACTCGGAATGAGGAGAAAGCCTTAACCCGAGTGATGGGTATTTATGTTGTTGTAGTGTATAAAGTATGTTGTACCGATTGTATATAGTTATATTAAAGCCTTGGCCGGCTCTCATGTAAAATGATGATTAAACATATTTATTTATAAGGATTGATTATGAGAATTATAGACATGATGTCACTTGTATGGGATTATAAGTATTGGTAAATGTATAACGTCAAGATAATGGGTATTCCGAGTGTATGATTATGTATATACATCTATATGGTATACTGGTGACTTGTGTTTGGGTAGACTGAGAGATGTTGATGGATAGAATATTACTAAGTTAATGATTTTCCGAGTAGACATAGTTGTGAAAGTCATCTCTGAGTAAGGC
The DNA here is from genome assembly GCA_037962975.1 of Clitoria ternatea. Taxonomy (NCBI): domain Eukaryota; kingdom Viridiplantae; phylum Streptophyta; class Magnoliopsida; order Fabales; family Fabaceae; genus Clitoria; species Clitoria ternatea. Next base: position 217,542,718 of record CM075671.1, on the reverse strand, counting down.
TATAAATGGCTGTGCCTTCTTGTCCGAGTGGTGAAGACTTAAAGGATTCTAAGAGAAATCTCTTTTGATGAACCTATTCTGTATGGGATTTAATGGGAGAATTTCCGAGTAATGCTAGGCTTGATTATTCCGAGTGAAAAATATGTATAGATCCCGAGTGGGAAAGGGTTTGGATAATTCCGAGTGGAAACCCCGAGGGAACCTCTTCCGAGGGGAGAGTTATTGTAATGGTTTAGATTGGAATGAATTCTAAGTGTATGATATTTATAATCCGAATGAATGATATATAATCTGAATGAATGAGGAACTATATTCCGAGTAGTTAGGATTTGAATAAGTCTGAGTGGGACTTGACTTAATGATTTTCCCCGAGTAAATAAGGTGATATTTACCGAGTGCATCTGTCTGGAATAATTCGAGCGATGTATGACTGTGGGGACCCTTTCTGAGTGAAGGAAGGTCTATAGGTTTCCCGAGTGAGTGGAGCTCCTATACCGAGTGATTGAATGCCGAGTGTGGCTTCTCGCTTCGACGAATGAAGAATTCGCTCCAGCGAGCGTGAATGGATGGGAAGGTTGTTTGGTTGACTTCGCTTAAGCGATAGGGTGTTCGCCCGAGCGAGTTGGGCTGTCTCGCTCAAGCGGAGTCGGATCTCGCTTGAGCGAGTGCACGTTGTACTGGTTTTACTTGAATGCTCTTGTGCTTCCGCTGGGCTGATTGGTCTTCTGCTTTTATTCCCTTTCCTTCCCTTCTTTTGCTCGGTTGTTTTATGGGCTGCCGGTTGCTAATGGTTTATTTTGGAAAGCTATCCCTTGCCCTTCCATTCGTTTTATCTTTCCCTCGGATTGCATGTTATTTTTGGAAAAATTTCCCGGTTGTTTTTATGGATTATTTTTGGGGAAAATTTCCCTGCCTCGGTTTTGGTTTTAAAAATTTGTAGGATGTTTCATTTTGGTATCAAAGCATTCTTAAGAAAATTAAGGACGTTACAGCTTCACCGAGCCATTTTTCAAACCTTTGAGAATTTCTTTGTTCTGTACTTCGGCTTGCCCATTAGTCTGAGGATGCTCCACTTAAGAGAATACTTGCTTTATCTAGAGTCCCTCAAGGAGGCTTTTAAACTTAGAATCTGTGAATTGCGTTCCATTATCTGTGATGACCCTTCCCGGTATTCCAAACCTTATGATCACATTTTCATAGAAAAATCTTCGGGTACATGTTGCAGTAATGTGTACAACTGCCTTCGCCTTTATCCACTTGGTGAAGTAATCTACTCCAACTATCAAATACTTGACTTTGTCGTGCGCCTTTGGAAAGGCTCCTAAGATATCCATGCCCCATTGATAAAAAGGCCATGGGACAACCGATGTGAATAATTCTTCTGCCGGAATGTGGTGTTCATTGCTGTTCTTCTGGCAAGCATCACATTTTTTGACATATTTGACTGCGTCCTTAGTTAAAGTGGGCCACCAGTAGCCTGCCCACAGAATCTTTCTAGCTAAACTCCTTCCTCCGTAGTGGTGGCCACACGTGCCCTCATGTACTTTGGCTAAAACCTCCTCAATCTCAGCTTCATTCAAACATTTTAAGTAAGAAGCAGATATCCCTCTCCTGAACAAGCTCCCATTTACCAACACAAAGTTTGGAATGACCCAAGAATCTTGTGGATGAGCTCTGAATTGGATGGCACATACTTTAAGTGGATTTGAAATACTTGGAGCAGCTAAAGTGCTCTGTATGACCATAGTTGTGGATCTCATCTTTTTAGTGCTTGCCAGTCGGGACAAGACATCCGCTCTGACACTCTCTTCCCTAGGGACATGCTTAAACTACACATTTGTAAATTTTTCTCCTAACTCTCTGACCTTGGCCAGATATTGTTGCAACAACGGCTCTTTGCCCTGATAGCTTCCATTGATCTGTGAAATCACAAGTTGTGAATCTTTGCATAGTATTGTTGTTCGTGCTCCTACATCTAGAGCCGCCCTAAGTCCTGCTAGACATGCCTCATACTCTGCCTAATTGTTTGATGTTTTAAAATCAAACCTGAGTGAGATCTCTATACTTACCCTGTCTTCGCTTTCAATAACCACTCCGGCCCCATATCCCTTTCCATTTGATGATCCATCAACGTAAATCATCCAGTGCTCCCGTAATGGTGTTGGGGCCTCTCCCATCAACTCTTTCACAAAGTCGGCCAGTATTTGAGCCTTTATAGTTGTCCTAGGCTCATAAGAAATGTCAAACTCTAACAGTTCTATAGCCCACTTCGTTATTCTTCCTGCTAGGTCTAGCTTATGGAAAACCGTTCTCAAAGGGAGATCGGTTCAGACTGTTATAGGATGCGTATGGAAGTATTATCTTAAACACCGAGACGTCCAGACTAATGCTAAAGCTGCCTTCTCCAACTTTTGATACCGGCCTTCTCATCCATGTAACACTTTTTCAACAAAGTACACCGGTCTCTGGCCTTCAATTGTCTCCTTTACTAATGCGACACTAATAGCTTCATCTGATACAGAGAGATAAACAAATAGTTTCTCTTCAGGTTTGGTTTTATTAGCACCGGTGGGTTGGCTAAAACATCCCAAATTTTTAGAAAATAAATTATTGACTTGATATTAATTAATTATTTGATGCCCAAAATACATAGGATAATTAAATATGCAATAATTATGACTTATCGGTAAGCAAAGATTTACCAAAAATGGACAATTTAATAGATGGTGTGGGACCCATTAGGTCAATTGGAATATTTGATGGGTCTAGATTAATGAGGGATTTATTGTGGTTATAGTGGTATGCACAAATTAATTTTTGGTAGTCGAAAAATATTTATTCGTACACGACGTATCTAGTTAAACAACAAAATTACGAACCAAGTAGAATTTAAGAAAATGCAAAATTCCTTCCTTTTTCCCTTCAACTAGTCGTGGCTTGCTCTCCTTTTTCCTTTTATGCTTTTCTCCAATGAACAAAAAGGATTCTATTAACCAAAATGCAAAAGACAAAATTTTATGGACCAATGGGTAAAGGGGTACAACTTTAATTTTCTCTCTCCTCCCTCTCCATTCATATTTTCGTTGGCTTCTTCTTCACTCGCCCAACTTCATCTTTTTCCACTTCTTCTTCTTCCTCCAAGAACACCAAAACCGTTTACCTCTTCTCCTCCACCATTTATTGCAAAAATTAACTTCTAACCTAAGATTCATGAAGGATTAATGGAACATTGGTGCAAGGATTGAACCAACTCTTCTTCTTTCTCGCTATTTTCGTGCTCATCAAAGGCCTGGGTGAAAGGTTGGTAGTTTTAACCCTTTTGAATTTCTAGTTGTTGTTTTAGGGATTTTGAAGTATTATAATGAAGTATTATGAGTTGTTTAGATGTATATGTGCATGTGGAACCCAACATTAGGATAGAAGACCATTGGGCTTGTTGTTGATAGGCATTGATGATGTGAAGGTGGTGTTAATGGTTGTGTATGTTGAAATGGGTTATGAGAAATATATGAAATTAAAGATTTTGTGAAGTTGTGAAAAACCCTAAGAATATGGAATTAAGGCTTATGAGGAAATTTATGAAATTGGGTATTTAAAGTATATGAGATTTCCTTGAATGTAGAAATACATTGTTGGATGTGTAATGGTGAATGATGATGGTATTGGAAATCAAGAGACCAATGAAGTTGTTGGTGCTCTAAATATAGAAATTTATGATGGTTATGTATTTTAGTGGTGATGGCATGAATGAAGATGATGTAAGGATGTTGGATAAGAAGTTTGGTATGTATTGACAATTTTAGATGTCATCCCTTTTTTAAATATAGTGAATCATAGTTAATGGGAAGGAATTTTCAAAACCTAATGAGATAAAAGAATTAAGTTTATAAACAATTACTACATGATAAAAATCATGTGTGTATATATATATATATATATATATATATATATTATATATATATATATATATTTGTATCATAAGAATTTAGAACAATGCTTGAATGAATGATTGATGTGGTCCTACAATTGATTGATGTAGGATATGATAACACTTGTGAGGTGGGATCATCGAATCCGGGAGAATACTTCTCTTAAGGTAGGAAAGAAGTGTGTTTTTTAAATGTATGATACAATATATGATGATAATGTATGTATTGATGTATAATTGCATGTTCTTCCTTGAATGGATGTAGTACCTCATGTATATGATATGAAATAGAGATTGAATCTTTGACGATTGATGGTGGAATGATGCCTTGATGAGGTTATGAATTATAGAATGTGTTAATGACATGCTATTTGCTTTCTATGTGTGGATTAACAATTATATGAAATCCTTAGCTAGAATAACCCTTGAGTATTGTGAATGGTATGCCTTGGAGAATAATATATATGTGATTGTGTGTCACTAACTATGACGTTGAATGTGAATCATACCCTTAAATCGAGAGGGTGAGATATTCCTTGCGAGGTTAAGGATAGCATGGGCATTATTGCATTCATAGCATGCATAACATTTCATTTGAATGTGGTTGTGATCATACACCAAACGTCTTGCGGGACTATGAATGATTATAGTGGTTGCAATCACTTGGTACCTTGAATGAAATTGGTCTTGCAGGACTATGAAGGGAGTACCCCATGCGTGGCAGGAAACCAATGTGAATTGAAACAAACGTGGTTGCAATCATGAAGAATGCTTGCGGGGTTATAAAAAGGGAGTACCCCATGCGTGGTGGGAAACCAATATGAGATAAATAATTATATTGGTTGTGATTACTTGGTGAAATGAAAATCGAATCCGTTGCATATGTATTCCTAAACACGACATATGCATTAGCCATAGGAACATGGCATTTGAGTGAAGCAAAATTGAGAAATGGATACCCTATTGAGAGTGTTGTGAGGTATATGTGTGAAACCCACTTTTGGTCACTAACTATACTTGTGTTGTTGATTTGTGTGACCCTTATAAAATTCATTAATTATGATAATGGATGTGATGAAATCATGAATTGATGATATAGTCTTATTTGATATGTCCTTGATGATGGACTTGTTATATATATATATATATATATATATATATATATATATATATATATATATATATATATATGAACATGTGTGTTTAATGAATTGTATAAATTGGTTGGTTTCATTGTTATTTGAACTACTTGATAGGAAAAGATGTTGATTTGCATTCATATTTATATTATTATAATTATTGGATTTTCATCATTGAGAAGGTATACTCACTCTCCATGTTGCCTACTTTTTTTAGCTCTTGTATTGTAGGGCATGACCATGGAGTAGGGCACTTCATGTGTGGAGGAATTGTGTGATGAAGGTCTTTTGGTAAAGATGCCTTGGCCGATGTGACTTTAGAGTATATGGCTCTTGTATATTCTTTTTGTGATGTGTATATATCAATATCTTGTATAGCCATGATGAAATTTGAGAACCTTATGTGAATGATGATGAATGGATGTTGATGATGGCATATTGATACTTAGGATCCTAGAATGGAAATGAATACCATAGGACCATTTGGATTTAGTAGACAATCATTTTGTAACCCATTATGATGGTTTTATGTCTAAGTTGAAAGACAAGGCATGGTTGATGAACTATGACTCTTGTTGAGTTGAAATTGATGATTGATGCATGGTGATTGAGTTAATCATTGATCAGGATGGGTTCTTGCTTTAAATTACTCACCTTCCCATATCTTCATATACGGGATAGGTCTTTATATAGATTCAGGTTAATTGTTAAATGTTTAAATTATGGTGTTCTTCTTCCATTATTCATTTAAAAAAACACGAAAAATTTACCCACATTTTCATTATCCAAATGATTAATATTAATAACTTATTTACCGGATTAAGGGCACCACAGGGTCTGAATTCCATCTCAAAATGGTCTATTGTCTGCCTTGGTTTGGACTGACATAATCATTCTTAAATGATTTTTTATGCCGAATTTGACACTTCTCCCCCAGGAAAACCTCCAGCAATCATGTCAATAACGTCTCTTTTGTCCAAACTAGGTGGAGGCTTCATCCATGATTCATCATCCTCATCAATATTATCTACTCCGACTTTCCCTTTGTCTAACATAGGCTTCTTTAAACTCTGGGCATCCTCTTCCTCAACCGGGCTGACCTCTTTCCTCCTTGGCGCTGTTCTTTCTGACTCTAGATTTTCCCTCTGCTTAAACAGGTATTGCTTCAACTTTCCTTCTCTTATTAATGTTTCAGTGGCTTCCTTTAACTGCCATCATTCATCTGTGCTATGTCTGGCCTGTTCATGAAACTTATAATACTTACTGGTATTCCCAGCTCTCTTCATAGGCAAAGGCTTCCTTACTCCATGCGCCATCATTCCTCTTAAACCAACCTCTCTTAAAATCTGGCTGGGTCGTACGGTCAGTGGGGTGTACTGCACGGGATTCATATTTCTCCTTTCTCTTGGATTTAGGAACGTATCCCTACTTGGGCCCTTGCACTCCAACTTCGGTGCTCTTCTGTCCGACATCTGCCAACATACTTAGTAGCTTTACTCTTGAATTCTTCAAGCATACGGGATGGTCCTTTCGCCAAAGACAAGGCGAAAGGTGAGCGCGGTTGCAAAGCTTCTACCGCAATGTGCATCTGAATCTCTTTTGTCAACCCTGGTACTGATGCTGCCTCTTTATAGAACCTCTTTAGGAAATCTCTCAAACTTTCCTCTGACCCTTGCCTAATTTGCGCCAACGTATGGGACGTCTTGGGAATATCTCTGGACACAACAAAGTGTTGCAAGAATGCATGGGCCATACCATCCCATGAGTCGATTGACCCAACTGGCAGACTCTTGAACCATCCCAAGGCCTCAACGGACAATGTCCTTGGGAACATCCTACACATAACATCCTACTCATCTCCTAAGAATAATGATTCATTCACATAGGCATCCAAATGACTACCGAGGTCAGACTCCCCTGTATACTTTCCCACTGACAGTGGTTACGGGGTCTGAAGGTGCCTAGGGATAGGAACACTCATCAACCTCCTGGTGAATGGTATTTTGAACCAATATTCACCTCCCTTACCATGCTGCATGGCCCTTCTTTGGCTACTCATCTCTTCGGTCTGGTAAGTGGACTCCTGCTCCTCATATGCATGGGTTTAAGATCACTTCTGCAGGTGATAAACATCTTGCTACCTCTGGTTGCCACCGACATTCTCTCTTCAAAGCTCCTGAAGCTCTTGTCGTAGCTGCCTGATAATTTCATCTCAGGGATTTGGGCGTACTATTGCTTGCATCCTCAACTTCGTCCCTGGGGTCTCCACTATTCTTTCATTATAGTTCAACGTCCTTACCATATCATGGACATGTCCTTCCGGGGTCTCACTGCCTCGCCGCCGATCCATGACTTGCTTTCGTTGTGATATGGGACTCACAATTTACGTGGTCCCACTGGGTGTGCCAATGCTCTATCCTAGAACCAGGGTCAAGAGTTGACCGTCTTGACCAGTGTCTTGAGTAACCTCACTAGCTATCAATTTTACACCGTCTCTATGGAGTATAGTATTTTACACCTAGGTCAAGTGGGGATCCTAAGTTCTTCAAGTATAGGAGACTTCGATGTTCAAGTCCGTGCTGCAGTCAAGGGAACACACCGGAGGTGCACCTGCAAAAGATTCTCCGATGCTTAAGTCAGTACAGGTATTACAAGAAATAAGGGTATTACGGAGGTAACTCTTAGATTAGTTAAGTTCCTTTCACAATAATAAATGAAATGTATTTATAGGAAATACTTGAGTAGGAGAAGTAATTTGCCCTTCTCCTAACTTACTATAGTAACAGTGTTTGTAGGGATATGTTGCCCATACTAATTCTGACTCATTGTCTGACTGTCAGAGTGGGACCGTAGTCTTGACTATATATCCATAGTCATACTGGTTTTAGACTCTAGTTGTGACAATTTAACCAAGTTATTTTGATAACTCTGATGACGTGGCATCATACAGTAGGACCCCGTCCGTGTGTCATGGAGTTCGGTTAACAACCTGGATCAATATGCAAAACTTATGCAACAAACTACCTAAATAGGCTCTAAATCGCCCAAGGCCTATATACACTATTTCTAAATGTCCTAGGGAACTTATTAGTCCCTTCCAAGGGTTTCAAAACTTGCCGGATCTCAAAATCACTTACTTAGTTCCTTACTTTCCCATAACTTACTTATTTCTACTATATGCAACAATCGTCCATATCATCAATACATCAATCAATTCTCAACCATAACCCGCACACGATTCACACACAATACAAGACCTGCCCAAAATGTTCAATCATGCAAACTTGGCTCTGTGCCAACAATTCACAATCTTCATCCAATTTAACACATTTATCAACAACATCATTACTTCATCAACATTCATGTCATCATCAAATCAACATACCAAATCATAATCATCAACCATTATAAATTCAAATTATCATCAATCGTTATGCATCAATCACATAACTATGCAATTTAATATCAAACATCAAAGTATATGATAAATACTATCAAATGTAGTTTATCACTAAGCTATTACATAAATTCATAATTTCATATTCTCCTTGGCATCGACTATCCACTTAGCGCACCCTCCGAGGCATTGGTACCCTCCCTGTCATTGGTCACTAAAATAGATAAAAACACAGCAAGGGTGAGTGTTTGGAATATCGTAATTAATATAGAATAAAAATAGCAAATATACTATTTAATACCTAATTTTCTTATTATCACTTAACTTATCGATTCCATCATATTCACAAGTACTCATTTCTCACTCTTTACCTTAATTCATACTTTCCTATATCTTGGTATCAATACAAAAGCAATATAAGTCACATACATTACATCATTCGCATCCAAATTTGCATCATAATTTCAGTCGATCATAGATTTCATCATAACATTATGAATATCAATTCACATATAGCACCACTGACTCACATGCATATCTGACACCTAGTATCCGAATACTAAAGGATTGGCCTTCAGTTGGGGGTCCAACTTGACACCCCGTGAATCCTGCTTAGTCCACCGAGTCCTACTTGACTCTCCACCTCAACCATTAGGTCCTACTTGACCACTAGGTAGCTCAACTAGGCCTAAAAACCACAGGAGCCAAAAATGAGGGGAAATACATATCGTCAGTCATCCCACACCATATAATCGTATATATAACATATCATACATGGCTTTAACATCATCAAATTCATTTATAATTGTCAGAGTTGACATTTCATAACCACACAGGGCAGCCACATAGACCTGACCCTTGCATGCCATGCCACAATTCATCAATAATCATTATTTCATCACTTTCAATAAGTTATCCATAATTATAATGTCATGCATAAAAAGAACCATCACAAATATTCACTTTAATTCGCCATTCATAATCCACCATATATATTTATAATTTCCATAATTTATTTACCCACTACATATTAATTATTCAACCAATTCATCATATAATCACACATAAACACGTACATACATATATATAATTATCCTTTAACTAATTCTCTAAATTTCTCGTATCCTATCGCTATTACATAACCTTCTCGAACCTAGAAAGCATATCAATTCTAATTAACTACGACCCGAACACCCCCTTACCTTGATTCCAAGCTTCCTCGAGTTGCTCTTGGTGTCATTTACGTCCTCCAATCACTTGATTCATGGTTCCTCTTCCAAACTCTATACCTACTTCTGCAATCGCTCATACGACGCCCATTCCGGTACCTACGGTCACCGAAACGCAAACCCATTAGTGTATTGTCTTCCCTACCATACTAGGATCAATACCCAAGCTTTCCAAATCCATAAAACTCAAAATCCAGGCTTCCCCACCACATGCAAATTCGGTTTTGAGAAAGGGAAAAGGGGAGAAGAGAAAGAAAGCTTGAGATGGAGGTTCCTACATGCATTACCTTAGTCCTCCATGTCCAAAATGCAAGAAATCATAAGTTCCCACTAAGTTTCGGTCCCAATTTGTAAGAAGGAAGAAAAGAGAGGAAGAAAGGAGTTTTCTCGTTCTGTTTTGCATGCCTTCCATTTAATCAGATCGCGATGCTAACGCTACGCGTCAAGTCACTAATTGCACCTTGATGCTACGCGCGCATACCACACTACACGTCAGGTCCTGATCCTCCATTCCCTTTAAAATTCATTTTAAAATCCAATAATTCACTTCATATCACTTGATTCTTATTATTTTAAATCAAAATACATTTTTTTACTTACTCTAATTATTAAAACACCAAGGATGTTACATTGTAGGTGACCGGGTGATTCAAAGTTGAACAGTTGGTTTAGTTAGTGTTATGAGTTTTAGTAGATTGTGGCAACATCATCGGAATGGACGAGTTGGCAACTTTTAGTTTACTTAAGGTACTAAGTTTAACTAGCATATAGGTTTAGTTATTTATTGGTTTAGATAGGCAACATCATAGGTATACGTAGGGTAATAAGGTTAACTAACATACAGATTTAACAATGATTGTTGGTTGAAGAAATTTTTTTAAAGAGTAAATAATAAGCAATTTTATTGTGAGTTGTAGGGACGAGATTCAATATCTGGTAATAGCAATGAGAACAATTCCAATAATGGGCAGGTTGTTGCTGGACTGATTGATATTGGAGGGTTATTTGACTTCACCAAAGTTGATTGGAGGAATCTGTGTAAGGACACCTTGTAGGTGTATAGTTTTCTGAATGTTAAGACTGTATTTTCATTTTATAGTTGGTATGGTAATTGTGAGGGATTTGCTGCATGACAAAGCAAGTTACAACAAAATAAAGAAGGTGAAATACTTAAGCAGACACTTGTTTATAACAAGGAAGGCTTTAGGCAAGCCAAATATTTGAACAGGGCTAACCAAGTATGAGAGCCGAAACCTCATACAAGGTGTGGATGCAAGGCGAAAATTCAGGTTGGGATCAACTTTGACACCTTGAAATGGAAAGTTACATATTTCCATGATGTTCACAATCATGACATACTGGACTGAAGTTTCATGGTATGGTTACAACCCATCGAGGAATGACTGAGGAAGCCATTCTTAAAATAAATAGCATGAGGTCAACGGGAATAAGGACACAAAATATTTATTGCTTATTTGGACACGAATGTAAAGGATTTGAGAATGTGGGATTCCTGAAGAAGGACATGTATAATACGATTACGAAACAAAGGAATCCAGAGAACAATGATGCTTATGCTATTATTGCCTACACGAGACAATTATGTATGGGTAGTAAAGACTTTTTTGTTTGTTATACAGTAGATGAGGAAGGTAGGCTAAAAAATCTGTTTTAGTGTGATAGGTTGAGTCGATTGAACCATGTTGTGTTCAGGGATGCCCTTGCATTTGATGTTACGTATAGGAAAAATAAATATTATTGTCCGTTGGTGGTTTTCTCTAGTGTTAATCATCACAACTGTACAACTATTTTTGCATTTGTTGTGATTACAAATGAGTCTACAGAGAGTTATATTTGGCTCTTAGAGCAATTTCTTATAGCAATGAAAGGTAAACGGCCAAGATCAGTGATCACTAATGGATGCAAGTCAATGAGAAAGGCAATACGCACGGTCCTACTTGAATCACATCACCAGTTATGTGTATGGCACCTCATCCAGAGTGCAACGAGTAACATTAAGAAAACCAAATTTACCGCTAAATTTAAGAAATACATGTTTGGGAGTTGTCTAATTGGTGAATTTAAAAGTAAATGATTTAACTTGGCTGCTAGGTTTGGTGTGAAGAATCATACTTAGATTCTTAAGATGTATGAGAAGGGAGACATGTGGTGCAAGTCATTTATGAGAGGAAAGTTTTTTTGGGGTTTCGAATAACTTCAAGATGTGAAGGTATGCATTCTCAAATTAGGAAATTTGTGTGGTCTAGATATAATCTACATGAATTTGTTGAGCACTTACATCGTCTGTTGAAGGTAATGAGATTTAGGGAAAAAGAGACTAATTTCATGTCTGTTAATGGGAAACCTGTTTTGCTAACGAGTTTTCCTCAACTAGAGAGATTTACATCAGAAGTGTACACCCGAAAATTGTTTACCAAGTTTCAAATGATCATTGGGCGTGGATGTCAATTAAAGGTGATTAACTGTGAATATAGTCAATGTAGTAATATGATGTATGAGGTTTGTAGACCAGGTGTTAACTCAAGGAAGTGTCATGTTTTGTTTGACCTATGTATGAAAGAATTAAGTTATTCATGTATGTTTATGGAGTCAACAGGTCTTCCTCGTGAGCATATAGTTTGTGTGATGCTTCAATTGAAGATGGATAAATTGCCTAACAGTCTAGTTCTTCAGTGGTGGACAAAGAAAGCAAAAGCAGCAGCGATAACAAATTATAGTGTTGTTTGTAATAATAAGAGGTCAATAAAGATATTGAAATGAATGGCTCTTAATGACTATTGTCGGGTTATGTATGAACTTGGTTGTCGATCAGATGAGATGTATGAAGACACGTGCATATGTGTGAAAAAACAGATTAGGCGACTAAATGAAGGATTTATTGATAAAGTTGGTGAGGATGAAGGAGGTAACACCCATGTTCAACCATGTATAAGAGATCTGGGAAAGGTGAAGACTAAAGGTTTTAGCAGAAGGGGTGGAGACGTATGCGGGAAAGGGAAACGTGTAACTCATTGTGGTTTGTGTTGTAAAGTTGGTCATAATCGGAAGACTTGTCATCTAAGAAATCAATAAAATGAAGCTAATTAACATGGATTTGATAATGCAGATATGTGTCAGAGTAGGATTTTTAACTTATCTGTTGCAGACTCAATGGAAAATTTGGTTAGCATTGCATAGTTTAATATTTGACTGCTGGTTGAAGATTTTACAATACTTTACATACCTGACACGTGTTTTCTTATTATATTTGACAGGAGGATGCAAACTTTGATGGTGATGACTATATGGATGGACATGAAGCTGATTTTGATATGGAATTTTAGTTACTTGTTCATTTTTAAATGATGTTGCACTATGAGCTATAATGGTCAAATAGTATATAGTTGTTAGTGTTCAGGTTGATGTCCAACGAATACTACTTATCTGTTCTAGTCCCTTTCAGTTGGTGACATTAGATTTGAGTTTAACGTATTTTTTCAAGTTGTGGTGTTTAAGTTGTTATTTTTACATGCTTTTCTAATGATATATTTCGGTTAATTTGAGTTATGACGTTTAGATATTATGGGTATAACAGAGTCAAGTTTGTTGCACTCCAGCCTTAGGTAGTTATGCAAGTGAGAGTGGCAACCCAATGTGGGATGAATTATTAGATTCAATGAATGGAGAAATCTGGTGGTATAAAATATTTTACTGCCATTGGTTTTGACGTATATACGATATGCTTGTTGAGTAGGCATATTAGAAAAGCCCCATTTCATATTGGCTTGATGTGATGCTAATGATCTATTTCCCAATTTATGAGGGGCATGTTGTTTAGGGTTGCTTTGCAGGACGTGAGCATACCGTATGATTATGGGTGGCCTCGAATACATGAGACACAAGTCCAACTTAATCCATCGTTAGGACATAGTTATAATAAAATAAAAGTCACATTTGATGGACATGGGCCAAAGTATGGACCCTACCTTGGCGTCATGAAGACTTAAACATGAAATGTGATGCATACTTTTTTTTTGTTCTATAATCTGTGAGTTAATTTGTTCTTTGTTCAGGGTTTTGGGCCTTGGTAAATAAATTGGGCCCCCAAATCTGTATTGTATAGCTTTTGAAAATATGCCAAGATATTTGAAAATATACCCAAGGTTTTCTAGTTGACAATTGTCTAAGATATTTGAATTTTTGTTGATAGAAATCATTAGTTTAAACTATGTTTTCATTATGTGTGGTAGGGAATGAGTCTACATTTTTACCCGAATTCTAAACTCCAGATGATAAACGACCAAATGGCTGTCTTTGTATACATTTTTAGTGCTAAAAAATTAGAAAGGTTTTACTCTAGTAAGCATTTAAACTAACTAGTGTATGCTCCACAATGCTCCTATGTAGAATACAATAACTTTATTTGTAATTTTTAATCAGTGAAGTGTTGTTCTCATGCAACAATGTGGTTTCCAATAGAGGTGATTTCATTACCTTAGCACCAGGACAAGTTAACGACAATGTAAGCTACACATTCTTTTAACAAAGCTTGATAAACACTATTTAACTGGTAAATGATGTGAAACTTCAATTCTTGTTTTCATTCATTATTGCAGATTATTAAATCAATGGCGGTCAAGGTAGCCTAGACTCAACAAAGCATAAAGGATCCGTCAATTTGGTGCTTACCACCATCATTTATAGTAATTACAAAGGCCTTATGTTACTCATGTTATGCATGATGTATACATTGTCCTGAAGTTTTAATTTAATTGTTTGTTTATGTAGGCAGAAGTGGTTAAGGATAAATCAAGGGATGACACGGTGAACACATACAAGGATGATTGGTTACAGCCATATAAGAAATTAAGATACGTAAAGGACGGCATTTTACTTAAGCTTTGGAAAGCAAACTGATTATTTGTTATCATCAATGTAAGCTGAAAACTATTAAAGTATACGCAGTTGTATGCCCCCGCTAATCATATAGGGAACCATTAGTACCTAATGATCATGTGTATTGAAGACAAAGTTATACACCAACTAGATCCATACCTTTCAATTGAGATGGTTACCCCTAGATGTGGAATTATACATAGAATTGTAAATGGTCAATTTAACATTTGTTATTTTAATAGCACATAGAATTTGTACTACTAAATTATCCAACAAAATCATTTTGTATTGTCATACGTCGATAGACAACAACACTTCAGTACTTGATGGAAAAGATTTACTTTGGGACAAATTGCATACAATCAGATATTGACTTTGGAAAATGAGGTATTATAGATGCGAAGAGGACTCCAAACATTGGAGACAGGTGTGTAACAACCATTTAAAAGTGGAATGACTAGTCTGAACAAAACTGAACTCAAAATAAACTAGAGTTACCAATTTGATTATGTTTACATTTTCGTTGTTGAAGTGAAACATCAGGTATATGGGTTTTGGAATGGATGGCCATGGAACACACATTCCAATCTAATCTGCATACAAAGGTACAAAATTACTTGTTTGCGTTACACGCCCTAGCAAGATACACGAAAAGTAAAAACTATTTAAGGATTTTGTAAAATGATAACCCATTTTATGTTAATGCATAGGTTGACGAGAACATGGTTCAAATGAAAACTACTTTAAGCCTCATGACAGGCCCACATAATGGACTGAAATATAAGATACGAGCTAATGCAATGTGTTACTGGGTAGCTACAACAACCCAATAATAATTGTGAGGTGCAATTATTGTACCAAAAAAATCCAAGTCAATACTAGGATATCTGGAGGCGAGGCGACTTTGTCATGACAATTTTAAAAGGGCTTGTGTTTTTATTTTTTGGTGGCCATTCAAAAGGTGTAGATATTTAATATAATGGATTTAGGTGAAAATATATCTTATATGTAATGAACTAACTTGACAAAACTTTTTATGGAACGCACGACATATATTTTTGTCGTTGATATATAAGCACCAACATTATAATAGGAAATATTGTCAAAAATATTAGCACCGACACTAGAAATAATAATGCCTTCAATGAAAATATTATATATAACAGCCGAGGGGAAAGAATATACAGCCACAGAATTTTGTTACCATATCGAATGAAGTCTACGATTTAACCTATGCAACCTAGTGGTCTTAAAATTCAATATTATTTCCAACACCTTGATGCCAAAATGTTAACAGGCTAAACTAGTCCTATGAAAAAAATGAATACTATTGCATCACAGTTAATGAAGAAATAGTAAATATGGTAACAAAAGTTATATTTGAAATCCCAACAACATTTGCCAACGCAATAGGATCATCATATTAAAATTATTTAACTAAGTTGTTATTTAGTTAATAACCTACAGGTCAACTCGGCCCACAGGGTTAAAAAATTTTACAACCCAACCCAACCCGGCTTGCTTTCTTGAGCGAGTCAGTTTTTTCAATCCGACCCAACCCACCAACCCACCGGGTTAGCTCGTGGGTTGACCCACCTATTTTAAAAAATAAAAATCAAATAAAAATAGGGAAAATGACAAAAAAATATTTTCCTCACATGATTGCATCTTTCTATCTCATATTAATAACTTAACTTCCACATCACATGATGTAGCTTTCTTAGTCAACCAACCAACTACACCTACGGAAGCCGAATTCCATTGGGCATATCTTTTCATATTCTTTCTCACTGCTAATTAACTAGTGGAGCCTCAATAATATGCACATATGGTGAAGTGAAAACCATATTTTTAAAATCAGAATCAGAATCAACGTGTGCCCAACGTGTTCCTTTTTTAAAAAAAAAATTTATTCAACTCGTGGGCTAACCCAGCTCACCACGGGTTTAACGCATTGTGAGTCGAGTTGAGTGAGCTGGGTTAGAAAAAACTTTGCTTTGAAAATGAGCCATTTTTTTCCAACCTGACCACCCAAAACCCACTCCGAGCCGGGTTGGCTCATAGGTTGGAACCTATTTTGACACCTCTACTTATTCGTAAGAAATAAAAGAAACAAAAGTTGCAAAAAATAGGCTAGTGGATGGTAGTGGACGAGAGATAGACATACCTTGTTAGTAGTGATGGAAAATGAAGGCGAAGTGATAGCCACAATACCATTCATTTTTTACAATATCAAATATCACAGTCTCTCCATATCCTGGAAAACATAGAGGGAGAAAAGAATACTTAGTAACAAATAAAATAAGCCTGTAAGAAGTTTATAGTGTAGGTAACTAATTTTTTATATAATAAATAAGATTAAAAACATTCTAGATAAATATATCAAATATTTAATAATATTAATACAAATAATGACTAAACAATAACTTTATTTATAAAAATGAAATTGATTTTTTTAAGTAGGGCTAGCATAGAATAGCAAGGCATTAATGATTTTCTCAATTGTTGACACGTGGGCATTTATTTAAAATTTGACAATTAAATTATTAATTACAACAAATGGCACTTGTGTATCATTTGGTGATTTGATATCAGTTCTATAGTATAAATGTAAAGTGTTGGACCTAAATTTGAACCTCAATTTTTGAGTTGATATTTATTTCCTCTGTTATTGTTTTGAGAAAATATAAAAAAATAGCATTATCACATAAATGGAAAGTTTGATGACAAATATAAAAGGAATATAATCTTTTTGTTCTGGTAAACATAAGGAACCTAATATAGGTATTGTCCATGTATTATCTTTAAAATAAAACCTAGACTTTATGATTTATCTACAAGCATCTATCTTAGAATAGTGTATTCTGGAACTCCATACAATTTCAGCTTAGTAATGAAATCTTACCATCTTATAAGAAAGCCTGAATTTAATTACAGCTATAGTATCACAGTAACTTGGTTGAAAGAGAATGGCCAATACATACACAGGACATGCAAGAGGGATAGACATTGGGACAACCTACACTTGTGTGGCGGTGTGGCAGGGACAGAACAATCGAGCAGATAATCCACAATGAACAATCGAGTAGAGATAAAGGATTAAATATAAAACTTAAAAAATTTCTTATTTCATTGCCAAACTCATCGTTCAATGAACTTTCAGTATGTGAATTACTTCCAGATTCAATATTGGAGCTGTCTACATTGATTTGGCATTACAGATAATCTTGATCTCTAATATACTCAACATCGACCAACTACTCCATCCTTCTCAGCGTTTTAAACATTTTGCAGGATTTTCGATTATGAGCCTCTTTACATAAGCCATACTGAATTGATCATTTGTGTACTCCTACTTACTTTTAATACAGAACCGCACCTTTAGACCTCACACGAACATGATCCCCAATGTTTTGATGTACATCATTGTTACCCACCTCAACCTCACTTGAGTCCTCTATATATCTATCCTGTAGATACCTAAACTCTGATATGAATTTATCAAGATATTCATTAAAATCCTCTTTAGTTTTACATGATAATTTACAAACTTGTCTCAACCAATAAACAAGTGTTGTATTTCTGCTAATTGTTTGTGACTCAGGGGACATTGAGGTGAATTGATTCTTTTCTAGCACTGTTTCCTTCATGGACTTCCTCCATCTCAGCAAAGTTAGGTTCTCTGGTACTTGTTCTATATCTAGAAAAATAATCACAAGAATAATATGATCACAGGGAATCCCAATTGATTGCATTTTCAAACAAGAACATTTCATGTCAAGTGTTTCGAGATACACAGAGACATGTCATTCCTTGTTTCGATAATCAAACTTGTTTACAACATAGATGTACAACAACGGGGTTGTGTTACACCCCACAATTGTACAGGTGGCTGCTCATGACAACACCACTCGAAACAACTTGAAAACCCCCGTTGTGTATGTAACCCAAGCAGATTTGTCCAACGCCGCTAAAGGGCTCTAAGGAACGGGTGTACCTTTCAACGAATTGTAGTCTGCCTTTGTTTCTTTGAAACACATTACACTCACACACCCATTGAAATGTTTCAAAAAATCAACCAAATCATTACGTGAGTGAACATAACGGGATAATTGTGCATGAAAGCCTTTGTACCGTGATGTTGTACTAAGTCCTGCAAAAAGTACACCTTAAATAAGACAATCTGCCCATGCAAACCTTTTCTCATACAACTCGTTAACCAATTCATCAATTTGTCATTTAAATTCTGCAACCATCTCCTTCCACATCCTATCAAATTTTGAAACACCTAAATCTCCAAACATGAAGGCCTTCAACCTCTTAGTGAACAAATTATTGCCAAATCTATCTGTGGCATTTTTTTAATAAGTGCCAAGCATAGAGTCTATGATAAGCATCAGGAAACACTCTACAGATTGCATTCTTTATAGATCGGTCCTGATCAGTAATGATAGACTTTGGTCCTTTCCCCTTCATTGCAACCAAAAATTGTTGTAGTAGCAAAACATATGTTTCTTCCTCTTCATTTGATATAAGTACACCTCCAAAATCAATAGTTTGCATATGATGATTAACACCAACAAAAACAACAACTGGATACATGTACTTGTTCTTCTTATAGGTGGCATTAAATGCCAAAACATCTCCAAATATACCATAATCTATTTGGCTAATTCTATCACACCAAAATAAATTTTACAACCTCGCAGCATCATCAGTTGTATACTTCCAATACAAATCCACATCACTTCTTTGCAACTCAGCTAAGTATGACAATGCAGAACTTGCATCACCCTTCCTAGATCGCCTTTGTCTCTCAATTTGGTTATACATATCACATCGATGGAACCTGACCTTCGCAAATCCACAGTCATTTTACCAAAATATCCATATATAAAACTGGTATTGGCATCAACAACTTTTAAATTATTCATTTGCATTATGTCTGACTCATTCATCTTCTTCTGACTTCTTAGCATAGATGCATGTACATTGCTCGTCAATTCATATATGTGGTCATCACTAAAGTCAACAATATACCATCTACTCGATTCACCACAAGCATGTACACAGAGTTGAGCATCACAACCACACCTTGTTTCCAGTGAAGCATCACACCGCCTATTAGCCAAACATAAATATTTTTCCTCCCGATACCCTTCACGATGGCATACAAATGTTTTCTTCACAACATCTCCATTCATGTTTCTAAATTGTCTGCTTCTCCTAATGCCAAATCCCTTAACCCTATCATACATGTTATAGAACATATATGCTATATCATGATCAGGGAAATGGAATTTCATTAGTTCATCAATACATAACTTGCCAAAATCAAGTCGCCCAATCTCTGTCACACCATCTACTCGATATTCCTCCTCGTTGTCTATATAATTTTCACCTATTTCGGTACTCTCACAACTAAGGTCACCACCCCCATTGAAATCTGCTAAATCATCCTGAAAATATAAACATTATTAAAGAGACGAGTAACTTATTTCAAAATTGAATGAAGATTTAACCCAAACTCATATAATATAAGAAGTCACAATAAAGAACATCTTGATTCCCACCTCTACAAAAAGTTGAAGTATTAATGGTAAAGTTTCATATTTTTCCTTGCTAAGAAAAATAAGGAGAAGGAAGAACAAGCAATTGCATGTAAAAAGGAAGAAATTACATGCAAAGGGGAGGTAATCTCAAAAGTGGATATCATGGGCTTCAAGATTGGTGAATGTTCTTGGGACCCTAATGCTTTTTAACTCAGTAGCTTTAAAAAATAGGATGATTGATGCATTGGTAATGGAAATATTCAAAACAGGAGGACCTCATGAATGGGCTCTAATGATTCTAATCAAACAACCCTAAGGACTGAAAATCGTTGCCCCACAAAAGATACAGAAACTATTTGAGACATAGAGGTAAAATACTAACTATTTCACCCCAATCGTTGTTATCTGGGCGTCTGAACGGAAGCAACGTTTCTCACTGCATTGGCCATCCGAAAATGAAATATGCAATCAACTATTTTTCGGAAACATTGTTCACCTTTGTGTTGTTTTCCCCAAATTCATCATGTGGCCACTGAAAACCTTTTCTACTGGTAAAGCTCACAAACTTACAAATGGAGTATAAGGGAATATTACAAAAGATACTGGATCATAGATGATCCAAAGAATCAATTTGTCCACCATAAAATGACCCTGAACCAAGACCCTTTTTTCCCTTTCTCTCTCTTTGTTTCTATACTAAAGAAAATATTACAACTAAGAAATATGAATAGCATTTGTTCCCCCACATTCCATCTGCTCCTTACCAGCCTAGATACTGGGCCCATCGGCTAAATCAATTAATATCATTTAAACACTTATGAGATTTACAAAGATCAGACAACTAGCTGATTGTAATTATTGGTAAATTATGATATGCTCAAATCTTATTAGATATTGTAAATCTTATTAGCAGTAGAATTTTGTGTTCAATATATAAATAAATGGATAAACTCCAAAGTAGTTCTTAACTTATTCGTAATTTATCAATTTCATCCCAAGTTACTATAATAATATTGTAAACCTAAACATATTACTTTGTCCATCAAATTAGTCCCTATTATAAATGTCAAGTGATACGTTATCTTCTAACCAATCATGTCATGTGTCTTCAACAATATTGAATTAGCGCTTACAAAATGTTGAGTGATAAAATTGCATCAAATGGGCCTCCAACATATACATAACATCAAATAAGTCCTCCTATTTTTTTTAAAAAAAAACTTTAAACCTATATTTTCTTTGTATGTAACAGTTACCTCATTTCTCAGCATATATATCTCACTCACCTTAGTATCAAGCTTTGCAAGCTTCTGATGGATCTGCTAGTTAGAAATTCAATATCTCGTTTACTGGACGCAAGATGAGAGTGTCAACCTAGATATTCATCTCGATCACTCACAGTACCCTAAAGGGTCCGACACTAAATCTTGTTAAATTTTAACACTTGTCTTCAATCACCTTCTTAACATTTTTGAAGAGATCGACCTTATTGGTGGCCTAAACACCTCCACTATATAGAAAATACTCAGGGTAAATTAAATGTGTATATATATATACATATGAATTTAATCAGACTATATTAATTTTATAATCATTTAAAGTTTTTATCTAGATTTATATATATAAAAAGTATTTACTTTTGTAATAATCCCTGTAACTTAATATTTATGATAATATATAATTTTTTATAAAGATAATTTATTGATGGTGAAATATTGTGCAACAAAATAGTAAAATAATAGTATTACTTAATTTAACGAAAAATTGATAAATTTAATATTTATGAAAAACATTAGAAGTGTACATTTTCTGAAGTTCACACACGGACAGACATAGTTGTGACTATTTAACATATAAAACCCTAGATCCTAATGAAACGAAGCGTTTTGAAGGAGTTCACAGTTCCCATGGCGTCGTCGTCGTCGTCGTCGTCCTCTTCATTCGATAACTGAAGCCTTGGTAGAGTCTTTTTCCACTCTCACTCTCTCCATAGTTTCGTGGTTTCAATTGCGCAATTGGAAGACATCCAAAACAACACCCTAGTTTCGTTCCCTGTATTTGCTCTTCTCAACTTAACTCTGTAATTTGCATATATTCTTTATTCCATCTTTTAATTGTTTTGCTCCATAATTTAATTTCAAAAAACATTCAAATCACGTTCTTGTCCTTGCTCTTGAACATAATAATGTCCCCATAAAATACCACACGGTTCTTGCGCTTAGCTCTCACTTCTATAAGTTTTGAATGACCTTGAGATGCATAAATTTTAGTACTTTGTAGTGTGGTGATTTAACTTCGGTGTGAATTTGTTCATAGTGGTATTAGGTTAGGGAGATAGAACATGAAGCGCAAGCGTGGGCATAAGAAAAAGAAGGCAAAAGGCGCCACCAACAATCCTGTAATCAGTGCTAATGAGAACCCTAGAAATGAAAATAAGGAAGAAAACTCTGGTTTGGATGAGTCTGGTGATGATAAAGATGATAACTCTGGAATGGAAGTTGACACACCTTCTTCCACTGGGACGGATCAGCATTACAATCTTGCCAACATAAACCCCGACGGTTCCGTTGATAAGGCGGCAGGGAAATCGGTGGGGCGGGTCAAGGTGAAGCTCAAGACACCTAAAATGCTGGACTCCCAGCCCACCTCATCTGATGCCCCCACACAAAGTGACACTGACAAGAGTAGCCAGCAACATGGGCTTGGGAAACAAAGTTTGAGTGCTGAGCGAATGGAAGATAGTGCAAATTCATTGCCCAACATGAGACTGAGTACTCCATCAAGGAAAGCTGGTAGCATAAAAATTAAGGCGTCAAAGGTCTTGGGATCAAATGCTGACCAGACAGGCAAACCGTTGGCAGCATCCCTTGAGATTACCCACCCAAAAGAAAGAATGACCCCTCAACAGAACCCTCAATATAATAAGCAGGAATTGGATGCTTCCTTAGTGGTGCGTTGGAGCTTCAATATTGGTTTTCCTTCTTGAATTTGTTTGCAATTGTCTCAGCATCATAAATGCATTCAATTTCTTCTGCACAGGTTATAAGGAAGGTAATGAAAATGGATGCAGCTGAGCCCTTCAATGTTCCTGTTAATCCTGAAGCTCTAGGAATTCCTGTAAGTATATTTTTTTTCCATGTCCTTTTGTTTGCCAAAAAAAAAATCTGGTTGACGCTTATTTTACGTTTGGCTCCCTTGAGACATTAGATATTTGTTTTCCTCAACTTCTGCTGTTAAACCTAATGTTTGTATTTTGTTTTGTTTAATTTCTTTTGTTCAATCATTCAAAAAGAAATCTGGTTGACACTTATTTTACTTTTGGCACCCTTGAGACATTAGATGTTTGTTTTCCTCAACTTCTGCAGTTAAACCTAACGTTTGCACATTTTTCAGTGTTTTGTTTTGTTTAATTTCTTTTGTTCAATCATTCAAAAGAAATTTTATGACATGCTTTCTGTAGATAGTGGGCAGATATTTGTCATTGTTTAACATTGCTAGGTGTTTTTCTCTTTCTTGATAAGCATAGAGTTTAAGGTTATATCGATATTCTACAAGGATCTATGTTATTTGTTCAGTCACGGAAACTAACAAGATTTGTTTTAAAACTTGCAACTTACTTTTTATAAAAATTTGATTATTTGTGTCAAATGTCACATGTCTGGAACCAGGATTATTTTGATATCATAGACACACCAATGGATTTTGGAACTATATGCAGCAATCTTGAAAAGAATGACAAGTATATGAATTCAGAGGATGTATTTAAGGATGTTCAATACATTTGGGACAACTGTTATAAGTATAACAATAAGGGTGACTATATCTTGGATCTTATGAGACGAGTAAAAAAGAACTTTATGAAGTACTGGATTGCAGCTGGGCTATACAGTGAACAACCAAAAGGGACCAAGGGTGAGTCATACATGTACATTAAAATATTGCCCTTCCTTCTTCCTTATTGAGGATGATAGATATAAAGCATTTAGAGATGTGATTCTAGGCTGTACTTCCTTGGTATCTGTATTGCATGAAGCCTGTCTGGAAATATGTATCTATTCCTTCCTTTTAATATTTGTTATAGTGTTATACAATATTTTTTAGAGGAATCTTATGCTTGAAAAAGATGCTAGACTAGGCTTAGTTTCTGTTTAGTTTTTTGCTCCCCTACTAGTCTTTCTGCATGTCACTCTGATATTTTGGATGCAATTGGGTCATCATGTGTTTATTCAATGAGCTCCTTCTACATAACATTTTACACTATGCATTTGATTAGAAAACTTATTAGAAATCAGAATAAGCTATTTTAGACCTTATTTGGAAAAGCTATATCAGGAAGTTTATTAAAACATGCAAAAGAAATTATGAGAATCATAAACAGATAAACTATTTTCATAAGCTCTCTATGAGCTGTTCCAAACGCCCCTTTGGTTTTTTTTTTTGGACAAGGTCAGAAGGAGAAAGGGCGACAATAAATTATAGATATTATAATTTTTAGATTGACATTTAAGTCAAGTAATATGTCTTTCTGAGATTTCATTCTTGAAAATCTGGCTCCAAAACTTACTGGCATTTATGAAGTTTTATAATGATAATTAGTTTTATTTTATCTTGAATTTCGTCTAATATCTGGCTAGACCTTTGTGTTGTTTATAATAGGATGAAATAAAATGGGATCTGATGGAATCTATTTCCTTCCCCCAAATTTGAGGGGTGTGGGATAGAACCAACTTACTGTTTCCTAATCCCAATGGATTGGAAACTTTTCTCCATTCCATTATAAAATATCTAAACAATGGTATGGTAATTTTATTCCATAACACAGGCATATGTTTTTTCTTATGAATCAGGTATAGAGGGGACTACAGCAGAAGACATTTCCCTGTCTGGCGATGGAAAAGTAGGAAAGAGTAGTCAATCGAAGCATAAGAGTAAAAAGCGTCATGGGTGTGTATTCTCAAACTGCAACTAAACCTTCATGTATTTCCTTATGTGGGTAATTGTTCATAGAATGGTAATGAATGAGTCGATATCAATTAAATGAAATCTCTTGTTGATAATGCGCAGTGTGTAATCATCATAGCCTAATACACTTACTTTTCCTGAAATTTGATATTGTATGATAATGTATCTTTCTTAGTGATGGGCAGTGGCAGATGACAAATTAACTTTCATAATGTAGATAATTTTCTTTTTAAACTAGATGTAAATTCTTTTTGGTATTTTATACATATTTTTACACCATTTTTGTGATTTAAAATTGAGCATATCACTTAACTATGTTTGCCTCTACAAAATATTTGGTCAAGCTCCTCCAGCTCCATCACCAATGGTGGGTGATACCTTAAGATAGAAAGGGTAGAAAAGCTTTTGCTTTGGGAAATGGTATTGACTTCAGGATAAGTTCTGTAAAATGTATCTTTTGGTTAATTTGTAAATGCAAGTGTTTCTAATATATGCTGTTAACAATGATGTGTTTATGACAAAGGTTATCTAGCTGTTGACTTTTTATCTCCATCCTCTCAGTTTCCATTGTACCAATGGTGACAATCGTTAATGTTTAATGGCTCAATGAAATTATTCGCATGCTTACATTTTATCTTATTTGCAGAAGACACCATAAACATGATTGTTTATGTGCTATTTGTATTAAATTAATTGCATGCTTACATTTTATCTTATTTGCAGAAGACACCATAAACATGATTGTTTATGTGCTATTTGTGTTTTAAAGCGACGTAGGAAGGAAAGGGAGGAAAATGCGCGAATTGTGAAAGGCAATTTTGGTTCTGTTGGTGATAAGCATGCTAAAGAGTATAAGCAAGAGGTATTTTCATGGTTTATTGCCTACATTTTCTCTTTTTGATAGATGTCTGGCAATAGTTATAGGGTATATATATATATCATGTTTCAGTGGTAAAATCCTTGACTGAAATGATGACACAGCAATTACTCTATTTTTTAGTTTTATATTCTGATTTGATATCTTTTTTCATGGTTATTACGCCGTACTTGAGTCAAATGAAAGAAAAGAATATAATTGAACGAATGCCTTTATATCTCCCGCCTTGGTCCTGTTTATCATGCCAATTATCATAAACAATTTTTTGAAGTGGCAAGATGACTCTCTTGTGTGATTTCCGTGTTGAAGAAATTTATCTACTTTAGTTTGGGGCATGAAACCAAGTATTGTCTAGCATGTAAAATAAGTGGACAAATAGCTTATGCAGTTTTTTACTGTATTTTTTTAAAGGAGTCAATGCTAGTAGAGAGTCCAGGTGGTGAGGATTCATCATCAGATATAGATGAGTCTATGGGCTCTGATGGAGATGCCAATGAAGACAAAGCAGAGGTGGCGAAGATGGAGAATAGTGAGAAGCAGTGTAGCCCTTCTGAGAGAAAGTATGAGGACATTGATATGGATGATAATGACAACAATCACAACCATGGCCCAATGGAAGGGGAGGAGGAGAATGGAGAGGAAGAAAATGAGGAAGAGATTGAAATGAGTAGTCAGAAGAGAGAGATGGATGGTGGAACCTCAGCAGAAAAATCAAATGTTGGAGATGCAACTATTCTTAATGGTGAATATCAAGCAAAACAAGTAGGACAGGCTGCATTTGTCCAGCAACAAAAGAAGCATAAGGTATTTCACACACTATTTGTATAGGAAATTACAGTTGTTAGGTGTGCTTATTTGTTAGTTCAATATTTTTTAGGGGTCCCAAGAGAAAGCTAAGTTCCTTGAGAGTTTATGTTCTGAAGATCCCAAGCTTTCAAGCTTATGTGCCATTCTCTTCCCCCAAAACAGTAAGTCTCTCTGGAGCGGACCACACTCACTAATGCCGCAAAGAAATTCGGCTCGTACCAGTTCAATTCACGCAGCTATTAGTACTTTCATGGAATAGCTTCTTATTTTGATCGTTTCACTGTACATGTTAGTTGATATGCCTTCATTACTTTGTATTATAGTCACAATTTATTGAGAGCAGCAGCAGATTTTGTAGCTTTGCTTTGTTTTCTTATGCCTTTTAGATCCGTGTAGCATAGTATATTACTTGGCAGGCATATTGTAATACTATAAAATTTATATCGTTCTCATTCAGTTTCTTTTCATGCAGGATACTGCTTCTAAATAAAGTTAGATTCAGGTTGGTTTTACAATTATAGTTGTATTGCAAAATGACAAATATATGAAAGAATTAGATTTCTGAACCCGTGCGATTTGCACTGATACAAATTTTTATACTTTACTGCTCCTGTATTTTAATACAAGACCTTTTTAATAAAAACTTGTCATTTTATATGAGATCATCTTTTAAATTTTTGTTATTAATTATTTTATTTTAATTAAAATATTCATTAATAAATAATTTTAATAAGTAGAGAGATTAAGTGAAGAAAGGAAAATGATACAAGTCTTAATAACCTTAAATGCAATTTTGGAATTTCACTATAAATTTTAGATAAATTAAATTAATCAATTTTTTTTTATTACATATGAATTAAATAAAAGAGTCTTATATAGAGCGAGTAAGATTGCTCTAAAGAGAGATAATATTAAGGGACTTTTATTATTTAGTTAAAATATAAAATTATTTAATTCAAAAGTAAATGTTAATTAAATTATTCATATTGGAATATATTTTAACTTTAAATAATTTTTAAAAATATCGTTAACAATTTTAAAAAATTTAACATGCTTTATCCTTACAAAAATTTATGATATTAAAATAGCATATCTAAGTTTCTATAATAAATTTTAATATTATATCATTTAGCTTTGTATTGTTGGGGATTTTCATAAATTATTCTTATATCAGAGATATTAATAAGATGAAAACATATCCAATGAGAATATGGTAAAAAATTGAAAATTAATAATAGTCATCCAATCAAATTAAGAGATAAAATTATTTTAAATTGAAAATAATATTATTTACTACTCTCTCGGATATTTCTTATCTAATTTAATTTTTTACAATTAATTCAATAAACCAAACATTATTTTCTAAGTTTCCATTTTATAAAATAATAAATTTTTTATTATGTATGATTCTTTATTATTCTAATCATAATATTTATTATTTGGTTGATCTTTTTATTCAGAACATTTTGATGATAATATTTTTATATGATTGTCTTAAACTTTATCCCATATTATAAATTTTATATAAGCTATATTTCTAAAACAATTTAATGATTGTTTAAAATTGATGTCTATGTCATATGAATACTTCATTATATTGGTTTCACTGGCTTGAAAAATCCATATTATACATCATTTTATTTACTCTAAAAAATGTAATGTGTTGAGATTCTCCGAAATGGGACAACGGGTAATCTCCTAATTTGGAGAGGCTTAGTTAGATAAATATCATATGGAAAAATTACTTGAGCTAATATCCTTTTTACCTGCCCTTTTCACCTTTATACAAAACACAAGGATAATAGATTCAAGGTAACGACAGAGAGTTTCCAAAAGAAAAAAATGGGACTGAGTTAGTTAAAAAGTGAAAACGAAAATTGCAGATACATAGGTCAAAATTGAGGCCCATTTGGTAGAAACCTCTATAAGCTTTGCTTCATCCATGAATGTCTAGCAACTAGTAGGTATATCGTACTTCACCTCTCCTAGGTAGAGACCGCATGCTGGGGCCATTGGACTTGTGGCAGTAACAGTCTTCGCATTCAAGATTCTTTCAACTGAAATAGCGCACCATGTCCATGTGACATTAATTTAACTAAATAACACAAAATAAATCAATGTTTGCTTTAACACACGTGAGTAGGGATATGAGTGGTGTGAGTACCGTCGGGAATTGTTAAGTTTCCAGTGCCAACAGCCTTCAGCACACCAACAAGTAGTCTAACCTGACATGAATTTTTGCATGCAGGATTTAATCACATAGCAGAACGTATATGACATAACTTGGTTCATGTTCTCTGGCTTCCCGATAGTTTCAAAAGATAAGCAATTATTTCTCTACATTTAAGCATTTAACAAACATGCACTTGAGGTCTCAATTGAAAGAAAGATACCCAACCTGATGGTAAAGAAAAGCACGTGCACGTGCTGTTACCACCAAGCAACGATGACGCCTTCTTTTGCCAAATCCTACATCTTGACTGGATGTATCAGTGCTTAGACTAGAGCTTGGAGGAATGTCAGTTTCAGAGTTGCTGCCGCAGCTATGAAGATCACCACTGACTTTATTATTATGTTGTTCTCTATCCATTACAGATGGAAAATATGGACTTTCAATTACCTCGCAGACACTGAGTTCATCTAAAGTTCTAATTGGTGATTTTGCCTGTAACAGGGTAATCCTGCATCATCTTTTACTGATAGTTCAAAGAGACTTCACATGATATGTTATAAAACTTCAAAACAAGAATGATAATTTTGAAAAGGAAAAAAGACATGTTAAAAACACTTTGGAAAGAAAATACAGCGCATTAAAAAAGATCTTTTCATTTAGAATTTTATGAACTATTGTTTGCAATCTTGGAGAAGAGAAACAACCTGACAACCAGCTGCCCTGAAGGAACTAAAATCGTGGCATCCAACAAGAACTCTGCATGCTTCCTGCATAGATATCATCAATAACTTACCTGTTATGTAAATTCTAAAAGCATAACAACCTAGTAAATATAAGGAGCTGCTGACTAACTTGCATAGCAGGAAGATTAAGCTCCTCAGGAACATGCCATGCTCGATCTCTTTCAAAGGTTGACAAAGGCTCTGGCCCAGAGAGCAAGCGATAGAAATATCTGAACCAAAGTTCCAAAATTACCACAAATGATCATAAACAAAACAGAATTCCATGGCAATGCATGAGAAAAGTAGTCACTGTCAGGAAATCAAAGATCAAGCAAATCCTCCATCCATACATAGTCCAAAAAATATCAGCAAAGAATGATAATCTTGTAGCAAATAGAACTTCACAAAAGCCAGCAACAATCAATAATCAATACATGCACAACTCAGTTTTAGTGTTCTAGAAGAAAAATCAAGATTCTTGAGTACTTACGTGCGCTCTTGTGCGTTATATCTGGCGTGAAAATCAGATGGAACAGATCGTACGTCAATAACCGTTAAATCACTGTCATGCTTCTGAAATAAATCAAATTACCAAAAGAAATCTATCAGGAGCTTTCAAGCACAGACAACATACTCAAGTAACATCAGCTAATAAACAGAATGTCTGAAACACTTGAGGTTTTCAGAACCAAAACTCCAAGAAAAACATGAAGCTGGTAAATGAACTTTGCCTCAGACTTGTATGTGTGTACATACGTATTCAATAATTCATTAACCTTGGGGCAATGAATGCATTGGAAAGGGAAAACCAACTACTTAAGTTCATTATAATTATAAACATTAAAAGTTCACACCCAACTCTCATAATTGAGTGGATCAGAGAGGAAGATACCTGTAAGAAATGGTTGACAGCCCTTCTAACGACAGAAGGTTCATGAGGTGGAAGCTGTAGTGGAATGAAAAAGCAAGTTAATAGAAAATAAAAAATGGTAAAGTAAAAATGAATGAGGAACATCCAGGTAGAATACCACTTGACCAGGCTTCCTTTTGCTGGTTCGTTCAATGTCGACGTGACAAACATTTGACAGAGCATGGACTCCAGCATCCTGGGACAGAGTTTAAGAATGAATTGGTGGTGTGGAAGGAGACAGAGAAAGAGAAAGAAGTAGTGACTCACAGTTCGACTGGAGCAAGAGACAGGGACAGGGTGGCCAAGGAATTTAGAAAATGCATCCTCAAGTGCACCAACGACGGTGCGGCAACTGGGCTGCTTCTGAGAACCAGAGAAGCGAGTCCCAATGTACTCAATCGCAACCAAATACCGTTGGATCCCATTTTTAGGGTTTTGCTTCTTCATCACTTCTCCTTCGATTTTTGATATCTTGAACGGCCTATTGTCACTGTCACTGCATTCTTCGAATTCCAATGTGTGCTTCGGATTCTCTGTCATTGAATTCAAACCTATTGCTGCACTTCCTACCAGTTGTCGAGAAAATTTACTTATTTATTTAAAGGGAAATACTAATACTAATCAAAGTATGAAATGGGTCGGGTCTCCAGACCTAACCTGTTTCAGTGCAGACTCTTTTATTTTTTTTAAAAACAAAAAAATCTTGATTTTGTTAATGGTTCATTTTTCTATTAAACTTAGTATTTTTAAAGAATATTAAAATAAATAATAAATTATTTATTTATTTTTATTAATATAGACGAAAATATTTTTTAATGGACCTAAATAAGTAAGTCTAAGTGAGTTGGTGGACAAAAAAAATTGTCCCAACCTACTTTTTAACATATTTTTTGAAGGGTTGGACTCATTAAATTGGAAATAAAATTCACATAATTTTAAATCTTATAATTAAAATTCAGCTTCACATGAAACCAGTAGAGGTTACTTTCGTAAAGGAATTTGACTTTTTTGAGGGAGTCTATAACCATCAGTTTTTTTTCCTTATATATATATATATTTTTTCACCCATTAATAAAAATCGAAACAAAAATTAGGCCTAAATCCTTAGATTTACTCAGAGTACATACACATGGTTTTTTTTTGTGCCTGTGTGTGAAATGGAGGCTAAAGCCCCCAAACAAATACATTGTTTTTTTGGTCAAAAAATACAGTTTTAATTCAACAACTTCTGATCTCAACCTTATACTTAGTTACAGCACGAATACATTGTTTCAAATTAATGTATTAAAGTTGTTTGAGTATGTTCGGGCTTTAGCCCTTTGTTTCATTAAAAAAAAATTAATGCATTGAAGATAAAATTAAATTAAGATCTAATACCAATAAATTGTTAACTGAAGTGTTTAATTTATTGAGTAAGATTGTAAATTGATAAAAAAATTTCTATTAAGAGCTACTATGGCATGTACGTCTGTAACTCAAAATAGATTTTCTCCAGTTAAAAACATCTGCGCTTTAGGAAAGAGTAGGAAGAAAAAACTTAGATGGAGACTCAGTTGTGATTACACAAATATTTTATATATAAAATTATGAACATTATATGTTTAAGAACAAAACAAAGCTCCCGAATCAACCAAATTTGGAGCTGGGCAGTGGGCAAAAAAGGGTATGGACACGGTCCAAGGAGCGATACAGAAACATAGGAGACATCGAACCATACTATCATTCAATACCTCCTCATTTTAAACACTGTGTGCCAATGGCTTTGGCGAATATCAAGTCAAGTAAATAAAAATAATTAATTGGGTTAAAAACTGAAAATGTGTTCTGAGAACTATGCCCACGGGCTGAAACAAAACATCTAGCTCTCTTCTCTCTTGTTGTCATCTATCTAAAGCCTTTTCCTTCAGAGGCACTGAGAGAAAGATTCTCTGTCAGTTTGACCAGAGTAACTTGCTTGGAACCGCTTGATTGCATCCCTCTTCTCTTCTCTCTTGCTTTGACAGTGTTCTGCAGAAAATTGATATTAGAACACAAAAAAAAAAAAAATGCTTGTACTGCAAGCAAGGGAATACTTTAAAAGCACAGCATTACAAAGTTGCAGTTTGTGTGCTTACGGGAATCACAACTTCTATGATCAAATTGCAGAAATAAGTAAGAAGCATGGAAA
This sequence comes from Clitoria ternatea, assembly GCA_037962975.1. Taxonomy (NCBI): domain Eukaryota; kingdom Viridiplantae; phylum Streptophyta; class Magnoliopsida; order Fabales; family Fabaceae; genus Clitoria; species Clitoria ternatea. The sequence continues at coordinate 217,509,959 of CM075671.1, read as the reverse complement.
TGGAACTTACTAGGTAATCGTCATTGCCATGTACTTCCTGGTCTGGGCTTACATGCTTAGTACTCTTTTGGGTACGAAATAACTTCTCTCGCTTCTCATAAAAGTCAAAATCATCCAATAGAGATGTCTTGGCCAAATAACTTTTAAAAATATTCAGCATCTTCAGGCCCTCTTTCAGTCCAATCTGGAAATATCCGCATGCATTGATGCGTAAGTTCCATTATTTGAACACAAAAAAATTAACTTACTTTTTACAATTTTTTAAGTACTGTTCAAACGGAGCTCTGATCATTATCAACTAATATATAGTAGAGATTTAGTTTTTGTTCTTAAAGAAATTTTCCCACTTAAAAGTACAACAAGAACATTGACTCGATCTCTTACGTGACATTTAACGTAACAACTTTATGTCAGTCAGTAAATAACAATTAGACCCAACTTATATAATTCAGGGCAGCTCAAATTCAGCTCAATGCTCACATGCAACAGTTATTTTCTCCAGTCCCTATAAAAGCAGTCAAACGTGCACTTCAATACCATTAAATTAAGAATTACCTCCTGTGTGTCCCTGCTAAAAGTTACAGGTTTGTTCTCATTGCTCTGAAGGATGATATGCACAAACTGATTGTTGGGAACATCTTTTATTATATGCCACTTAATTGGGAAGAAACCATTGTACTCGTCAAGTTTCCAAAACTTCAAATCTTTTTTGAAGTCCACTGGCCCGAGCATCTCAGCTACTCCAACAAACTGTCTGCTAGCATTTACCTGATTTGACAACAAAATACAACTAGGATCTATGAATATTCAGAAATACAGATTTATGGACATGAAGAATAGTTGTACAAAATATATTTGAACTTGTAACAAACCTATTTGAACTCACCGAGAAGAAGAGGAAGACTGGACACATCTTGCCTGTCTGTCTCAATCTAGCTTCTGCATCAAGGAATGCTGCGTTCAGCTTCTTATTTCCACTCGGAGTACTTGTCCAAACATTATATTTAATACCCTTATGAATATCATCCTCATTGAAAGATTTAATTACATAAAATTTAGCAGTTTCATATTCAGTTTGGAAATCCGAGAGGTTATACTGATCTCTACATATCGGGATTGTAAAGACATCCTTGACAGCTGATGATTGAAGACGAGCATTGTTGTAATGACCCCGAGGACCTCTAGTCATTTCAATGGACAATTCAGATTCTCGACTCCTGATCTTGTCAGTCGACAAAAATCTATCATTTATACTAGATACTCTCTGATTTGGTCCGTAGTTAGTAGAGGTGTTTCGCTGGTAGTTAGTAGGGGGGGAAACATGGCATCTATGGTTAGCTAATGGTGAAAATTTTCCAACTTGCTGATGGGTCCTTGAAGAAGTGGCTGCTGTAAAATTAGAATGCAAATGAGGAGCCTGCGAAACAAAACATTCACATGTTCAAAACATTGTAATGCTACAGCAGTGACAGTGAAAATATAAAATACTAAAAAGACAGTTAAGTTAATGGAATTTTTAATCTATTTTTTATTTAGATGTTGTACATTAAATAAAACTAAAAGAGCGGATAGTAGAGGTGGCAAAAACAATTCCCAGGAGAAATTTTTCCTTTATAAATTATCCAAATAAGTGAAGCGGGTATTAATGAAACAAGGAAAAAATCTTTCTTACTCTTAGCATTCATCAACAATGCAGCAACTTCATCCCATCCCACAAATGAATGAATAAACACGAAGCAGCGATACCGAGGGGTATCAAAAAAAAATCTGAAACATCATAATCTTCTAACTGAGTACCTTGTTTAGAATTTTGATATCTTTTCCCGTATCAGCCGAAGTCTTGGATAATGTGCTGGTCAAACTGCCATTTCTATATGTAGACTTTAAGCTATTTGGCTTCATTAAACCAGGAGATTTTGGATAATTTGTCGCAATTCCAGAACCTTTTACAATTTTGTTTTGCACACAAATAGAAGTTGAGACTGACGAATAACAAGGCAGAGCTTCTGATTCATGCCCACCTGCTTGTATGGAGTCAAACAAAGGTAAGTTAAAGACCAACACAACGGCCGTCAAGACCTATAACTAATAGTTTAGCCAGGAAGATAGTAGCAAAAGGGCATAACTTCAACCGCATGGCATGATGCTTATTGATTTAATTAAAACAATCCAAGTTAGCTCCTAAATATCTGGCATCCAAGACTAAGATATTTAAAATTCACAATTGTTTGTTTGATTATATGTACGTTATAAATCATAGCAATACTACAACTACACCACCTTAACAAACATAACATAATAATGCCGCTCCATCTAAATTTTAGATTTGTCTAACTGCCTTAGATAAGTAAATTTATGAAGTTTGAATCATATCTGCATATATCTCCATTTACCATATAACAAAAACCCATATGCTTTTGGATAGATTAAAAAAAAATGTTTGTTAGACATTCTTCAGGTATTTACCAATAGATAGATAAGAATAAAGAAATAAGTTATAGGTATAATAGTTAATGTAAACGAAGCGTGTTGAATGAATGTGAGTTAGACATGTGTATACATATCATTGTCAGATTAATAATTAAATGCTAAAAAGTTCTAGATGGTATTAATACTTTATTTAGACAACGAGAATGAATACAAATTTGCAACTTAATCAAAGAAAACTTTCGAAGTATTAAAATATTATTTTTAATGGATAAAAATGAAAGAATTTTGAAACTTGATCTATACAATAACATCGTTTTCAATCCATTCCATTTAAATTGATATTTTATCCATCATAATTATTGTGAAAAAACTTTTACAAAAATAAGCCTTGGGCAATTTATTTTTGAAAATGTGTGTATAGTTCAAACGAAAAATGCACCATACTTGACATCAGGTCAAGTTATAACTGTTCAAATGGATTCTGTAGTAATAAGATTGACTAACCCTTATTTGGCAACTCCGGAAACAACTGTTCATGGTTATGGTTATTATGGAGAAATATTTTATGAAGGAGATGTAGTAGTTGTAGTATTATTTTAACATGTGATTATAGTATTGTAGTTATTTTTCTGGAGTCTGCGCCTAGTTAACTAGTTTTGGGCAGTGTATATATCATTATCAACGGTATTTTATGTTGACCGGGAACTGCTTATCATCTTTACCATGAATAACAATAGCAACAAAAATGATGGTTGTAAACCAATTTAAGTCGGGTTTTTTAGTATTTGGGGAAGGAGTAACAGTTAAAAAGGTACTGAAACAAAGATAGAAAGTAAAAATGATGTTAAATAGAGTTTAATGTAATTGATGAAATATAATAGTTGTAAACTTGTACGAACAATTAGGTGTGAATGACAAAAACAAGCTGTTGCCTCACCTGCGAATTCAGCAGCAACATCTCCAGAAGAGGTCGTCCTTGATGTCAAATCAGATGAGATACAATCTTTTGTAGAAATCTGCAGAAATATTTTGAAAAAATTGTGAATATGAGGACATCATGAGAAGACATAAGGTAAACAAGATCTGCTTGTTCCTATCTGTATAAATCAGCAGACACAGAGACAGTTAAAAAAATGACATGTATCAGCTAAAAATTAGAGTATTCATATTCACATCCAAATGTTGGGTGTTAACTGGGATGAGAACAAAGAAATAGAATTAAATATTAATAGTTGAATTTTTTTTAATCAGGAAACAATGTGAGAATTAATTAAAGTTAAAGATGTGAATGTGATAAATAAAGAAGAAAGATAAAAATGAAATGTGAGTAGAATATTAAAATTAGTAGGTTCAGGTTCAGTGGTTTACCATGCTGTTGCAGTCTCACAGCCAATTAGGCGATTCTTATCTGAAAAATAAAAACTGGACAGCTTTTTCTGACAAGTAATTTATTATATACCAATTTTTTGTTGTTCAATAAACGTTTTCCACCATTCAAGAATGTTAGATGCTAATGACCAAAGTGCAAAGCAGAAACAGTATAGCATTTGAATTGCAATACTTATTCAGTAAAGAAAATTAAATTCAGAAAGAAAGAAACACACATTCACCACATCTTTCTGATTCTGCTGCTGACTATGATCTGTTGCCATGGATTCACCTCACCTATATCAAATCACAATAAATAAAACGCCACTTGGACCAATTAAAGGATATAGGTATACCTCTCTCAAATTCGTTGTCACGACTCAGTTCAAGTTCAACCTAAAAAGAAAGGGAAGGGATTATCTTGAAAACTAGTGTTTGATTTTGAAGAGTGATACAAGTAAACCTAGAAAACTACACTAGTCGCCAGTGGATTATTATTTGACAACTGAACTGGCCCGATTTTAATTAACGGTTGCGATTTCATTACCCATATGTGCGGAAGAAAAAGTAGTTTATATTTAAAAAAGCAATTTGTTAACTTGTACAAGAAATCAAAAAATAACTTTATAAGTCAGCCTAATATTATTTTTAAATAAAATATTTTTTCTTATCGTGTTAAGATTTAGATAATTGTCTTAATGTTCACATAGAAAGATATCTATGGTTACCTTTTTAATTATCCCTTTCTCATCGTTAGTTTGTTATTTTTACTATTGGAAAACCATTATTAGTTTCTTTTTAAGTTGTCGCGACCGGGATCGCGGCGGCGCGGCCGACCCGTCCAAAACGAACGGAGATGAAAAACAGAACAGGAAGTCGCCACCAATAACTTTTTATGTAGGAAAAAAAACATTGGAAAAACTTTTATCAAAGCATTGGTTAAAAAATGAGATTCAAGTTAGGGAGTCAGTTACGAGTGGGGAAGGTATTAGCACCCTACTACGCTACCAAAATTGAAAATGCGCATCATAAATAGCCCTAAAATCATTTTTATTTCTTCTTTTTTCTTGAAAATGAAAGAAACAAATGAAATAAAAAAAAGCTTGAAACAAAGTTAACAGGACGTCTCGTCCAAATTAACCATAGTTTTTAGTGAGAAAATACGTGGAAAAGGAAAGAATACTAACAAGACGTCTCGTCTAAATTAGTCATTCTCTCGTCAAAATGCAGGGTCGAAAAATGGAAGAGGTTAACAAGACGTCTCGTCCAAATTAACCCCATCTCGAGGAAAATGATAACGGCCAAGAGGAAATGGAGAAAATCAACAAGACGTCGCGTCTAAATTGACTTTTGTGAAATTAATAAGAATGAGATTAATTTAAAAGAACGAGAAAGGAAAAGAAATTAGCCCGACAGGAATTAAGTCCCGCTCCTATGTATTCTCGAGCTTTCGAGAAATCAGGGTTACGTAGTTCTTAATAGGGGTATTCTTAAAATGATGTTATAGGTTCGGTGATGAATAAGGTCTGAGAGGATAATATAAGGCGAAGTTCTCCGCACGTGTATAGGCCTTTGAAATAGTGTAGGCAAAAGTAATTCTGCACGACACTAACTTAAGATCACTACTGTACTGATTAAAAAAATATCAAAAATACATGTTTTTGTTGTTATGCATTATGAAACAAGACAAAAAGAAATTTTGACAGAAACAGAATAAATAAAAACAGGAAAGAGATAAAGAAATTGTAACCGGTGTGGGCGTGCATACTGGGGAAGCTGGACTCAAGATTCAGGGCCGGTATGGACTGGGACATGACCGGAGTGGAGGCAGTGAGAATGGGTCCGGTATAGTTACTGCATCCGGTATGGGAGTCCAGTATAGATCCGGTGTACTAGTTCAGAGGGAATCTTGGGACTTTGGGTATGGATACGGTATGAGAACAAGTGACCTTAAGGCAGAACCAGTATGGAGCCAAAACAAATCAAGCAATCTGAGGTGGATCCGATGTGGCAAGAACCGAAGTAACGAGGACCTAGTTACCCTTTTACTTTCTGGGAAGGAAAAATTGAAGTCACTGTGAAATGGAAATCTGGCTAATGTTCAATTGTTAGAAAGGGAAAGGTGGTACTATTTTTCAATACTCAAGATGCAAAGGGAATTTGAGAAGAAATTTGGACAGAGTTTTGGCCATGAAGGGAAAATCCGGTGCCAATTCGAAGAGAAGTGAAGAATTTAGAGGTCGTTCTTTTTGCAAGGAATTAAGGATTCAAACTTCGGACCCTTGGAACTCTTCAAGTGAGGCATTTATAGAGGTCTCCTTAACCTTCTCCCATGCTGCTAGTGCTTTGACAACTCACACTTCCACTGACCCATGCTCGTAATGGCGAAACAGGCTGGCCACTAAATAGTCATGGGGAGCAGTGAGAAGTGGAGAGTTTTTTATCATTTCCCATTTTATTCTGTCTGCCATTTGACTTCCAAGATGATGTGGGAGTACTTTGAATTCTTCCCCTCAGAATGAAACTGAATGACATCGGTTAAATTGGTCACATGACCGGCATAGGTGACAAGGAAGGTGTAGCATCTACACCGGTATGGGCTCTAGACTGGCCGATGTTAGCTCCTTTGCTTATGGCCTATACCGGCTTATTGCTTGGCCAGTGTTATCTTTTTATTTGTTTGTTCCTATTGGTGTCTTATTTTCAAAATAGACTTGGCCGGACTGAAAGAGGTGTTCACAGATGCCCCTCTTTACTTCTTTTTCGCGAGAAAAACATGAAGTCTTTTCATGTTTTTGAAGTGAAAAGGAAGTAAAGACATGAACACCGACTCTAGAGTCAAGTGAATAAACCAGCCTTCAGGAAATCAACTGATGTATCGTGACGGTGTTTGACGGACTTCTGATCGAAGTGTTCACTAATGGACGATGTCACACGTGTCGCGTTTCAGCCTTGCCATGTCATCTTTCATTTTTGTGCCCTTTTACCGGAATGTGAATCGCCATGTCTAATGGGCTGGCTTTTTATGGGCCTAGGCCGGAATACGAAGCGTTTCAACTTGCGTCCCTTCACCCTCTATAAAAGCAGGTGCGGGGGGTCAATGATCTTCACTTGTTTTCTTTCCCTGAAGTGCTGCCGCTCCGATGTCCAACTTCTTCAGTGTTCACTAAAGCTCTGGCTCACACTCGCAGAACAGCCCGCATCATCTCAGCTGGTACCTCCATACCTTCCTCTTTTACTTTTCAAATTTAGCAAGGGTATGGGGGACAACGACTCGAGTAACGACTCCATTGAGGTTCTATCTAGACCTCCTTCAATCCAATCCCGACATCAGCTGCGGAGAGAAGTCATGAGCCGGGGTCCGCATCGCCAAGGTGAAGCTACCTCCGGGGCTTTACATCGGTAAAGAACTTTGGGGCCCAGGCGTTTCTCCATAATGCCTTTGTGGGAAATGAGGGAGTTAGACACATCGTCTGTCTCTCACACATCGTCTTTTTCTTCTAGTTTTAACTTGGGCTCTGTTAGCGAGTATGGTAGTAGCGCCGATTTTTATTTATCTGACGATGTGGTTTTTTACAGCTGCATTCCTTTCCTTCGCCACACCGTCCAAATGGCTTCTGATGGGAACTCCCATACGAACGTTCATGTTGTCACAACCAACATCATCGAAACCAACGTCATCGCACACCGGATCGACTGGCTTGCTGAAAAGGCTAAAGATCCGTATTTCTGGGTTCATGAAGAGCCCTTGAACGTTGTCTCCCGGTATGCTGAAGATGCAACTGATGTTATAATCGAAGACGTGATCGTCCACTCCGGCGAAGAATTCGAAGATTATTTCACTGTCTTATGCCCATTGACATCAGAACGCATCTGGCATCAACCGGGGTCAATATACATCTTCATGCATGAGATGTTATTTCCCAAGATTGGCATTCATCTTCCACTAACAGAGTTTGAGATGGGAGTACTCTGGTTTTTGGACTGTGCCCCCAGCCAACTTCATCCCAATGGCTGGGGTTTGGTGAAAGCCTTGGAGGTTATGGGGGACTATTTCCACTTCGTCCCCATCGTGGCACTCTTCTTCACCTACTGCAGGGTGATGCGCCGGGGTAACCCAGGTGGTGGCCTCGGCTTCATCAACCTCCGGTATGATGCCAAGGTGGTGAACTTCGAAAGCTTCACCGAATCGACCAAGACAGACGGAGTAAGCTTCAGACACTCCTTCATCAAAATCCAAGTTAATGATGTAACACCCTGAATTTCTGGATTCGAATCCCGATGTAATCTAAATAATTAAACAATAAAAATACGAATAAATTTTTCACGTTCGAAATAATTTCAAAAACACCACCACGACTACATCAAGACTCGAACCACAGAAAACCAAAGGGTGAGATTTGATAATCTATAACTGGATCGTTAAATAGTTTGCCCATAACGGTATACAAAATAATAGAGTTTTACAACGGAAGAAGAATATGTATACCGGGCATACGCCTAGTCCCATATATAAAGATATGAGAAAAGGCTTGGCAAAGCATGCAAATATACAACACAAGCCTATTAGGCCACATCCAATCTTACACATAAATCATAAACATACAATGCGTTAAATATATTTATACATATCCATCTATATAGTCAAGCAACATACATCTCCAATATTTATATTTCATAATTGACCATCATCAATTCAATCCTCAAATTATGTATTTTAATACTTGTACATACTTAAAGGATTAATAAATCAACATCCTATGCATTCCCAAAATAATTACATAATCAACATCAGTAATTAACAATGTCATAATATCCATTTTTATACACAACTCAATAAATTACAAATGTTGCCAGCCAAGGCATTCCATTACCACTATTTTACCTTCACAAAAGCTTTACTTTAAAAATATCCTCTTCCCATGACATTCCTGCATTAATACTAAAAAGTAGACCACATGGGAGAGTGGGTTATGCATTTCAAATGACGATATGAATACAATTGAAATTATGTGCATATGCATATCAACAACATGTATGCTTTGCTAAACATATCAATGATCATCATAAATTGTTAATTCTACAACATATACATATTTCATATTTATTAATCAAGTTGTAACGCCCCGAAACGTGGATTAAAATTTTCGAGTAAATTTTTCGCTTTTTCGAAAGATCATTTTAAAAATTATAAATTTAATTCAGAGTTTATATAACAATTAATAACAGCGGAAAAATTATCATACATACTAGTCGTGAATAATTAAATTCAAGAAAATATTTAAGTAGCGGAAACGATTGTGAAGATAATGGTACATGACATATTATATTTATTACAACCCATAAATTCAAAGTTCAGGTAATAAAACAAATAGACATCCATCATGGCATCACTCTGCATTCTGCGTGTCATTCACTGTAAAAATTAATGTAAGAGTGAGACAGAATATAGAATAAATATAAAATAGATAAAATTGCACAAACACAATCAACAATTCATAATGATATGATGAATATGCCAAACAAGTCCATTAATAGATCTTTAATTAGTCAAATGATGTCATGCTGGATCCATTTGGTCTTGGTGGGAATACTGCAGTAAAAGTCTCATAGAGACACAAATAGGGCTTTAGCATATACCATGAATCCCTATACTTCATGACGCTTAAGTACCGAAGTACACAATATCATAAGTAGGACTTCTGCATAAACCATGAATCCCTACACTCCATGGCACACAACATAATAGGGCTTAACTCATCATAGAGTAACCCCCCACCAGGGTAGGCAATCATGGAACCCCTAAATTCCATGGTGCGTCCGAATGCTTATGATGCATGAATGCCTTTAATTCTTTTAACATACCATGATATCCACATTTCCAAAACCTCTTGGATACTACAAGTCCTCAAGGAACACAATACACATAATAATTCACAAAATCATGGATTTACTGTTTCAACCACATATGTCAATAACCACAAGGCATTCATGTACATATATATTAATTATGTCATTCATAATTATTCACCATCACAATATACAAACTGTGTGATACTCAACAACATTTATAATAATTCATAATCACTCAATAATTTAATAAATAATTTTTATACATAGAGAAAATATCATTTTCTTTCAAAATAGCCATTCTAGTTGACTTTCAGCATCCCCAACAGCAACATACATTAGCAAAACAGTCATAACATGGGCAAATCAACTCCTTTTTAGGTGATTCCACTTTCTATAGCTCAATAATACAATTATCTACAACTTTCATGAAGAACACAGTTTCAAATTCCGAACAGAAATATTACTTATTCACGAAATACCACACTGCCTCAAGGTGAGTTTTTCAAAACGTACATATATTAGTAATTTCAGTGTTTCTGGAGTTACAAAAATGATTTTTGCATGAAACCAGTTCTAAAATACTCCTAACATAATTATCTACAACTTTCATGAAGACTCAAACAACTAATTCATACCACAAAATTCCCAGTATTGAAAACAAATTCGGATTTCCAAAATTCCAGAATTTCAGAATTTCAGCTTGCACATACTTCAGTAATTTGAGCATAACTTGAACTACAAAAATTATTTTGATGTGAAACCACTTTCTAAAAATCCACAACTTAATTATATACAACTTTTATGAAGACATCCAAGGCTGATTATGCATGTATAATTCCCAGCATATCAAAATATACACTAAACATGAAGCAAATCTTTCACTCGGACATACAGTAGTATTTTGGCTATAACTTTTGCTACACATACTCAAATTAATCGGTTCAGGTCTCAAAATTCACATAACAAAAATATTTACAACTTTCATGAAGACACTGATCACTAATTCTTACTAAAAAATGTCCAATTTTAACAATAAGTTACGGATTTCAAGTTTACAGATTTACAGCTTGTACATACTTCAGTATTATGAGCATAACTTGAGCTACAAAAATTATTTTAATGTGAAACCACTTTCTAAAGATCCACAACTTAATTATCTACAACTTTCATGAAGACATCCAAGGCTGATTATGCACGTACAGTTCCCAGTAAATCAATATATACACAAAACAAAGGATAAATCTTTCACACGAACATGCTGTAGTATTTTGGCTATAACTTTTGCTATACTTATTCAAATTACTTGATTAAGGTCTCAAAATTCAGATATCAAAAATATATACAACTTTCATGAAGAAGTCAGAGTCAAATTCACACGTTTTCAATATCAAAAATGAGCAACAAGTTACGAATAAATTCTGGAATCCTAGAATCAGCATACAATTCTACCCATTTCACAAATATTCACAACCCTGTCCCCTCTTACCTTAATGGAGGTTCCTAAAGTGGTTGAAAGTGTTGTATTATTGTCCTAGCTTCAGATCAAGAGTGAAATTGATGGAGAAAGTGAAAGAAAATAAGAGAGAGACTTCACTAACTTTAGCTTGTTCTAAGAATTCAGACTTGGGAACAAGATGTAGTGTTGATTTAATGATGTAAATGACAAGTGGGGGAAAAGATTTTCATAATGGGATTGTAGTGGGATGTTAGGTGCATGAATTATGGTGATAATGGAGGTTTTAGGTGAGAAAAATGAGCTGGATTGTTGACCATTTCCGCAGCCTACATAATGTAGTTTGTTTGATTGAAGTAAATATCAATTCTGACACTGTTTTGGTATTTTAGGCATATCTCTCTCATATCTTAATGGATTTTAACAAATGTGGTCTTGTTGGAAAGCTAAGACAACGAGGAACAACTTTGTAGTTTATGACTTTTTCAAATTCGGACTCTAACAAGGTATTAAAATATGTACAAGATGATATGATTGAAATAAAATATCAATTCTGACACTGTTTCGGTATTTTGGACATATCTCTCTCATATCTTAATGGAATTTAACAAATTTGGTCTTGTTGGAAAGATAAGAAAAAGAGGAACAACTTTGTAGTTGGACACATTTCCAAATTCGGACTCTAACTAACAATTAAAATGTGTACAAGATGACGCATTTTGAGTGGAGTATGTGGCAATTTGATGAGAGTAATTGGAAAAGCCAAGGAAATTAATAACTAAGGAAATAGGTAATAAATTATTTGATTAACTTTTACCAAAGGTATAAAGTTAAAATTATTTACCATGGTAAAAGGTTAAATTGAAGATGTTGTCCTAACCAAAAATTTATGTAGAAAGTTGAGATAAAATGGATAATATCATTGATAGTCTAAATCAAAATGATTATACATGAGAATAAAATTTTTAGGATGTTACACAAGTCATAGCAAAGCAGTCATATACACATCTCTCACAACGCCACAATGGGCCAACATCATCAATATTGACCATTCAGGTCTTTTCTCAAAGCCATCATGGGCTATCATCATTATCATCAATCATAATAATCATGCCCTTCATTATACTGGGCCATAACATATACATTGTCATATTCAATATCATTTCGTTGTATTCATGTCTTTTATCAATTCTATATGGTCTTTTAGGTACTCAATTATCCATCTCATCAACACCATACTACAATCTCCATCCTCATCAATCATCATCAACTTCTGGCATATCTCTATGCTATATGCAAATGCTTTTATGGCTAATGCATATGCACGATGGAACAGACAACAAATGCGGATCCGACTGTGGGAATAAACACCAAATTGTGGGTCAAGCATAGGTGTGCTACTATGCCCCTACTACAGTAGAAAAATGTGTACACATATATCTCAGATCATGCATGCTCAACAACATATTTTACTGGTACCAAACCGCTCTCACCCATCTGTAGCACTAGTCACCCCTGTGACTTTCGGATCCATAATCATGGCCTTACTTGCATAAGTGCTACGGGCCCCTCCCGAACACACATTGAGAGAGCCATGTCCCGTCAGACACCGAGGTAACTTGCTCATCACAGTGCCACCCGCCCATTGGGCCCGCCACATAGGGTACCTCGTCACCAAACCATGGACAGCTTCATGATTCCCAGAATCACTAGGGAAATACAACAATATACCTGTGCACTGGGTCGCCCTTCCACTGGGCCCACCTAGTGGAACCCCTAACATTCCATATACACATTGTACGATATGCCATGGATACAATGCAATGCAAATCAAATGCATTTCTCACACTGTGCATCCTAAATGCCACTCATCAAACATCATCATCATAATCACCAACACCACCACACTCATTTTAGTGGATTTTATCATTGTTGGTTTCTTAGCCATTGTTTTCAAATTTTATATGTGGCATTTTCATCTTAATATATCATTTATTATACAGGCAAGTCAACACTTGCAATCAACCATAATGACATCATAACATAAACATTATTCATTAAACTTTCATCATTACCACCACATAATCAATTTATGGATTTTCATAACATTATTCATTACCATTGTTTCATCTATACATATATTGGTGTGGCATTAACACATTTCATCATTATATTTTAAACCACGCATACAAGATCACACTTGTATAAAGTATAATGGCATCTCACAAATTATCAATAATAACATTCATCCTTTTATTCAAGGAATGATCACAACATCATTTATTATCACACGATACCGATATCATCTCTGATTCATCAGTTTATGACAAACACCTTGTCATTTAATCATTCTCTCATTGGTTTCATAATCATTCTAGGGTGTATCTCATAACTCCATCATCCAATTCTCATGACCATTCTTTCATATCTTATTTTTTGTGGTCACAATTATGTTTTTCATTACATATTATGGGCATAAACAAATTATCCCAATGTTTTAATCAATATCAAACACCGCCATATCATATCATGCTTATATACCCCTATACATTCCCTCAATGTCTCACAATACAAGGAATGAGGGTCCATCATAAGCCCAAAACAAAGAAAATGAAATAAAATTCCATTCTATGCAACTCGCTCAAGTGAGACCCATACTCGCTTGAGCGAGATTGAGGTGGGTCGCTTGAGCGCCCCCAATTTCCTTTGAGTGAAGGAGTTTTTAAGTGTGAGGCCCCGATCTCGCTTGAGCGGGCCACTCTCGCTTGAGGCAGATTCCTCCAGTGTCTCATTTCAGGCTCGCTAGCTCGAGCGAGGCTCCACCAACTTCATTACTCGCTTAAGCGAGATCCATCTAGAACCATTTTTCTATCTCACTCGCTCAAGCGCGGCCACACCCGCTTGAGCGAGATTCGTCCAGTAAGCATCTCCCTGTTGCACACGCATCCCGCTTGAGCGAGACCTCTTCTCACCTGAGCGAGATTGGGCCAGAGGCCATCCATCTGATGCAGGGAACTCTCACTTGAACGAGATCCCAACTCGCTTGAGCGAGTTAATCAGTACACGCCCAAAACTCAAGTTTTTCACTCCCTTTCACATGCCAATATCCCTATAATGTAAAATTGGCCTAACTAACATTTCTCATACATTAATTCATGTATTTAGGACTTGATTCAACAAGCAATACCTCACCATTTTTCATTTCAATTCATCCACTATATAATGGAGGTTTTTAAAACAACTTTCATTACAAATAATCATGCCATTATGCATAGTCATCACAATTATCACTTCCTATTTTAGTAATTCATCCATCCATGGGTCTATATCATCAATTTACTCATGTCCAACAAAGGGACAACCTAACACTTATCATCATCTCATATATGTATTTATACATTTACAATTTCTTGATAATCAACAAAAGCCAAGCCATCATTCATCACATCATCAATTCAACATTTAACATATTTATGGCAAGGCAATGCATGAGTTCATACATATACATAATTAACAATTATTCACTCATGTAATTTAAAATGCAAACTCCTTTCCTACCTCGAGAGAAGAACCACAACGCAATTGCCTCGATCATTCCGCATCATCGTCCGAAATATAATCATATCAACAACACATATATACACATGAAATTAATAAGCCATCGTAAGGCATCATTTCTTAAAACTCATCATCAAGTCCTAGACTTGTCTAAACTCCAATTCACACGCTTATGTTAGGCTTCGGGAATTCCTTTCCCAAAACCATGATTTTCTAGATCTCAAAAGGGCTAAGTATACCCAACAACATCATTACCTCTCATCCATAAGTCTTCTAAATCATCTCATGAATCACTCAACTATCATCACAATTTATTCAAATTCATTATAAGCCTTTTGGCTTCATTCAAGACCATCATAGATCAACCATTTCTAAATGGCATATATCAAGGCCTAACATACCATCAAATCAAGTATCCATTTCCTTAATCCACTACCAATGGTCTTCAACCATTATTATCATCATAAATATCAACACTTAAGACTAATCTCCTCTAATCACATACATACTTATATGCTCACATCTCCTAAACCTCAAGAATCAATACCAATATTTCAAACACTTATTTCCCCATATAAAATCATTATAAGGCATCATAATCATTTAACTCATTAATTTGGCCAAAACCCCAAAACTATCAACACTTAGGGCTTTTCACACAAATCACCCAACAATAATTAACACTCACCATCTTTATTGATTCATCATAGATCCACTAACCCACATCCATTATAACACAAAACCATTATCAATAATCACACTCTCTAACCATCCAACCTAGGTTTCATCATTCTCATCAACACCCATAGTTTCTAACCTTTCCATTTCAACTTAAATAACTTAAAAAAACATAAATGAAATAGCAAGGAGGAAAGAAATCCTTACCTCACATCCATGCTTCAAATCAAAATGAAAATGAAAGTGGGAGGAAAAAGATGACTCAACATAAGCTTCCATGTGTGACGCCCCTAAAATTTGGGGGTAAATTTTTCGTGACCCAAAATTCATTTGTATGTAGAGTGAACATGACATAGAAAATATTAAGTCACTTCCCCGGATCTTACAATGACCTATCTCATACATAAAGATATGAGAAGGTATCAGAATACGCAAGATATATTCAAGTAGTACCATTACGATCCTGATTGATGTAGTCGATTAATCCATGTACAAATTAAAGGCCCCAATCGATAACAGGGCAGGAGTTAATCGATTACATTACCATAATCGATTACAGAGCAAGGCGTAATCGATTATAGAGCCTCTGAAATGGTACATTGAATCAGGGGTTTCACCTAATCGATTACAACACTTAGAATAATCGATTACATTGTTTCTGTTGGGTCCATAATCGATTATAATATTAATTATAATCGATTACCAAGCTACTGGAATCTACACTAATCGATTATAGAATTGGGAATAATCGATTACAGAGCTCCTAGAATTGATGTAATGCATCAGGTATTTCACCTATTCGATTACAAGGACCAATCTAATCGACTACAAGGCTTCAGGTTAGTTCATAATCGATTACAACACTGAATGTAATCGATTACCTTTAGAGCAACATAGGGGTCCATTCTTGGTATAATCAACCCATTCCAATTTACACAAGTCACAAATCATACATTTGAGCTATTGGAATCATTACCTACAATTCATAGTCCTTAAAACTCATTTTCACCCATTAGGTTCCCTAATCATGCATGAAAATCATTTGAATTTCAACATATTCAAGCTTATCATATTGTATGTTCTATAAAACACAAAATCTAGATAAACCTCCATGCATTAATCAATGCTATCGACATAACACATGATCCCATTATCCAACCATTGTCAAGGTCACCAATGAAAATGAGCCATACAATACAAGGGTCTTATTTTCCTACATGACCTTCCAAAATCACCATTATCTATTCATCATTCATACAAGTATCTATACCAATCCTTGGCTAGACAATACATTCATTATAGTTATATACATTACAAAAATCCACGTAAAGCCATAAACTCAAAACAATTGCCGGCCAAGGCATTCTTTACCCAAAATAGGCTTCCTTCACACCTCTTCTCCACACAAGAGCTCCACAGGCAAGCCCTACAACACAGGAGCTAAAAAGATATACCACATGGAGAGTGAGTATACTTTCTCAATGATGAAAATCTAACAATTGTGATAATATACATATAAATGCAATATTACATATCTCTTCCTTAAAAAGGAGCTCAATCAAACACAAAGTCAATCATTTATCGAATTCGTTGAACATATATATCCATTAAAATTCACAAGTCACACCCATCAATATTGCAACTACAGTTATTACTCAAAGGGAGTTCCACCTACTCCTCACATAATCTCCTCGATAGGATATCACACTATGCCAAGCTTCTATGGCTAATGCACATGCTGGTGTTTAAGGATGCATATGCACGGATCCGAATTCATTCCGATAGTGATCACAACCACTTAACTTAGTTATCATCACGTCGGTTTCCCGCCTCGCAAGGGGTACTCCCTTCATGGGACCCCGTAAGGTCGTTCACTACAATTTTATATCGTCATCATATCGGGTACTCCCTTCATGGAACCTTGCAAGGTTAAGCATTCCTCATCGTCGTAACATCATCATCACTCAAGGATACACCCTTTGTGGCACCCCACAAGGTGATTCATTCAACAACAAATATCATAACATTTTCATCACTCCGGGATACACCCTTCGTGGCACCCCGCAAGGTGATTCATTCAACAACATATATCATAACATTTTCATCACTCTGGGATACACCCTTTGTGGCACCCCGCAAGGTGATTCATTTTACAATTATGCTTATGCATACCATGCTATATATATGCATTAATGCTCATGCATGCCTCAACCTCATATGGATTATCTCACCCTCTCATCTAGGGTACACTCATACTTAATTACGATGTTAATTCCACATAATCAAATATATATATATATATATATATACATTCCAATCATAGTATTCAAGAATCATTATAGCCAAGGACTTCAGGTATTCATCAAATCACATATGGAATCTATAACATGTCATCACACATTATACCACTTATAACTTTATTAAGGTCTTCTTCCACAATCAAACACTATAAGGACCTTACTCAATTTCATATCACATACACATGATACCACATCCATTCAAGAAAACATGCCATATTACATCACCACATACATTATCATCATACAAGTTCTCATGCATTTAGAAAATATACCCCTCTCCTACCTCAAGAGAAGTAGACTTCCGGGTTCAATGTTCCGGCCTCACAAGTATTATCAAGCCCTACACCAATCAATTATAAGACCATATCAATCATTCATTCAAACACCATTTCAATATACATACATATATATATATATGTACAGTAGATTCTTATCATGTAGAGACTATTTATAGGCTTTATTCATTTGCCTAATTAGGCTTCGGGAATTCCTTCCCTTAAATCATCTTTCACTATTACCAAGGCAACAACCTAATTTGTTAGGTTACCTTATTTACCAACCTTACATTTAACTCATTCCAAGTGGGTTTCCATTTATGGTTTCCAACCACCATTACTAATCATCATTTATGGTTATACTCCAATATTAATGATATTCTCACAATTAATTAATGTCTATCTACCCACACATCATATTTTCCCCAATTTATAAGGTTAGGGTTTCACCAAAACCCATCAACATTAAAAAATAACCATACATTCTCATCTCCTTCCAACCATAAATGCATCTACCCTATTAATACCATTTAAAGCTTGTATTTATGACACCCACCTTAGGGTTTCTACATTTAAAGTTTCCATTCAATACCCACTTACTTTAACTACTCTCCCAAAATATAACTACCCATTCTCTAGGTTCAAAACACAAGAAAATGGTAAAAAGCTTACCTTGTTCCAAAAACCAAAATGGGAAACAAGGGGGATGGTGAAGATGACAAAAATTTAGAGAAGAATGGGGAAAACTTACAGTCACAATGGTCTCCTCCTTGGCCAATGAAGAAAATAAAGATTGAATGGAGAAGATGGGTTCACCAATTGATTAGGTTTTGAGAGGGGAAGAAGATGAAAAGGAAATAAGAAAGGAGAAAGAGAAGTGGATGTTTGGTGTTTTGAAGAAGGTAACGTGAGAGTGGGGAAAAGAGTAGGAAAATGGGAATTAAAATTGATGCCCTCATTAAAACTCCTTTGTTTTTCAATACACAGGCTCTCTATTCGGGCTCAATACTTATTCTAAAAATTATTCCAAATACACATTCAGATTCCCAATAATATTATCTACAGCCCTAACCAACGATATCTCAATCAGAGATACTTGGTCTGACACCTATATTTTATCTGGGTTAGTTTTTTGCTTATCCGATCTCAATAAATCACTAACAGTCTCTGAAAGTCTTAATTAAATTATTTCTGATATTTTGAGACATTAATTAGTTCACATTCAACTATTCAATATTTATTTCTTTAATTTATTCTCTATTTTAAAATTTGGGATGTTACACCATGTCCATAAATGCTCCACAAATCCATGCTTGATCTTTGATTTTGGCAAAAATGGGAGTAGAAAGGGTGGTCACGGTTTACGGGTTGGGAGGATGAAGGAGAAGAAGAGAAAAGTGAATATAGAGAAGAAGAAGTCCCCACCGAAAATCAAAGGTGAGGGGAGAGAAAATACATTTTGTTACTCTTTTAACCATTGGTCAAAACAATGCACCATTAGCCCATTGTCTTAAATCGACAATGTGCTCCTCCTCTGTTTTGGATTTAGCAATGATATCATCCACGTATACTTCTATTTCCTTATGCATTATGTCATGGAAGAGGGTTATCATTGCCCTTTGATAGGTTGCCCCAGTATTTTTCAATCCAAAGGACATCACCTTGTAGCAAAAGATGCCCCATGGAGTGATAAGTGTGGTTTTTTCATATCTTCCGGTGCCATCTTGATCTGATTGTACCCTGAAAACCCGTCCATGAATGAAAAGATGGAATGTTGAGCCGTGTTATCAACCAAGACGTTGATTTACGGTAGAGGAAAATTATCTTTAGGGCTAGCCCGATTCAACTCTCGATAATCCACACACATCCTCTCTTTCCCGTCTTTCTTTAGAATGGGAACTATGTTTGCTACCTATCGAGGATATTAGCTACGGCTAGGAAATCGACGTCAAACTGTTTCTTAACCTTGTCCTTAATCTTAAGGAGCATCTTTGGTTTCATTCGACACAACTTCTGTTTAATCGGTGGACGTTCTGGCTTTAGAGGTAACCTGTGTTCCATAATACTATTGTCCAACCCTGGCATATCTTGATATGACCATGCGAAGACATCACGGAACTCTCTAAGCAGTCTAACCAGTTCTTCTCTTTGCTTCTTACTTAGAAAAGTGCCAATCTTGACTTTTTTTTATCTCTCTTTCATCCCCTAGGTTAATGGTTTCAACCCTTTTTTGATGGGGTCGGATCTCCCTATCTTCTTGCTCCAATAACCTTGTTAACTCGAGTGAAGGCTCAAAGTCTTCCTTACCTTCTTCATTGGCATAGTCGTTTGGATGATCAGAGTCGTGATATAAGATCAAGGTCTCACTATTCTCAAGGGAATCATTTTCAGATCTGCATTTTATTGTATTATAACGAATGAAAAAGAAGACAAGTAAGCAAAAAGATCAAGCAGAAGCATATAAAGCAAAAATGAGATACTGGATTTCAGCATGTGTTCATTAATGAAAGAAATAAATAAACAAGTTTAGCATGTGGGGAATTCAATGATCTCCCAATTACACAACTCTTGGTTCAACATATACACAAGTCTAGCATCATCATCGAGACTATCTTCAATTGTGGCCACTTGGTCCAGAGGCATTATCCCTGCGCTCTGAAAACTCTGGTAAAGGTCACAGATGGGGATTCTCACAGTATGAGGTTCTTGGCCAATGAGACGGGCAACCCTTCTTTCTCATCTCTCTTCCCCTACTCTCTTTTTATCAATGGCCGTGGGCCGGTATCCCAAGCCAGATCTATCTTTGTTTTCGGGGAGGCACACAGGTTCAGTTCTCCCTTCCAGGTCTCGTCCCAGCCCTTTTCCTGGCTCGTACCCCTCACGTAGCATTGTCCTTGCCATTGCTAAGGACGTATTTGGGAAGCACGTCCTTGTGGTACCTTTTCCCACATGCATAGTGTTAGCTATTTCTAAAGCCTGGAAAGAGGTTTCAAGAGCCTCTTCGGCTGCTTCAATATATGGGGTGGTGACAGGCTTACTGACTAAAAAATCTTCTTCCCCAGAAACAATCACTCACTTGTTATTGATGACAAACTTCAGCTTTTGATACAACGTGGAAGGGACAACCCAGGCTGAATGGATCCACGGCCGGCCTAATAAACAGCTGTAGGCAGGCATGATGTCCATGACTTGGAAGAGGATCTGGAAGGTACAGGGTCCAACATGTATTGGCAATTCGATTTCACCCATGACTTCCCTGTGAATCCCATCAAAGGCTCACACTACCATGGAGCTTGGCCTCATATGCGTCCTGTCGAAGGGTAACTTTGCCAATGTAGACTTCAGCATGACATTGAGGAATGACCCATTGTCGATAAGCACTTTCGCAAGGATATGGTCTTAGCATTTTATGGAAATATGAAGGGCTTTGTTGTGCCTCATTCCTTCCGCGGGTACCTCGTCGTCTGTGAAGGTCAAATAGTTACTGGAGATAATATGCCCTACTATTCCTTAGAACTTATCGACGGGTATGTAATGGTTGACATGTGCCTCACTCAATACTTTCATCAATGTGTTCCGGTATGGTTCGAAATTCATCAACAGAGATAACAGGGAAATCTTTGTGGGAGTGTGGTTCAACTGATCCAGCACTTGATGGCGAATGAACTTCAAAAATTCTTGGGCTTCTTCATTAGTTACTGCCCTCTTTGCTTCGCCAATAGTTCCTTCTCCCCCATTTTTGCCTTCCCAACAACCTGGTTATGTGTTTGTTCCAGAGGAGCGTAAACTCTTCCACTTCGGGTCATTCCTCTAATTCCGGCAATATTGATGACAGAAGTTGAGGGTGAGTCACTTATTGTTAAACCAGAAATGATAACATCCGCATGATATTTCCATGGGATTGCCTTGGAACTCTTGAATGGGAATGAGGTCAGAGTTCGCACAGTGATGACCGGCCGTGGAAAAATGGGAGCTGCTGGAGTACTTTTGCTGTAAAATATAGTCAAGGGTTTCGGGGCTTATATCCCTGGTTGATCTTGGATCATACTTATTTCACCTTCTCGGCGTCTACAAATTTACATAGTATGGCTATCAATGTGTCCTTGAAGGATTCTACGAAAGCCTTGGCATTCGGTAACTTATTCCTTGTCATGCTCTTCACCCCAAGAACCCTCGATTAAACCTTTTTCTAGTAAATGGGAGTAAATCACCCTCAATGGTGTTCTTACGTTAGCAACACTCATAATACAGTCTTCATCAACCCCGATAGCATTGACCCTTGGACCTCCATGATTGGGTAGAGGATTCATGGATATATTCGGATTACCCTCTTGAAAGTTGAGCCAATCGGCCCATAGTAGATCCCTCACCTTGAATTTCAAAGCTAAACAGTTCTCTGTGGTATGTCCCGGTGCATCAACGTGGTAATCGCACCGTGCGTTTGGGTCATACCCCTTAGGGTAAGGAGGTTGCATTGGCCTCAAGGGACAAGGTGCCATCAGAGTTTTTCTGAGGAGATGCAGTAAGAGCTCAGTATAAGTCATGGGGATGAGATCAAACTGTATCAGGGGATGATCATTATTTGGCCTTCTTGAATTCAGATTAGGGTTGGGCGGTTGGTTCATTTACGGTAATTGTTATGGTGCTTGTTGGGGTACGGGAGGTCTTGTGACGGTTGGTCGGAAATGGGGTTGAGTTACATTTTGCACTGCTGTCACATAGGGACAAGGTGCATAGGAACTGGTAGACTGAAAGGTGACAGTAGTGGAAGGACTTGATGGGTTCCTTCGGTCATTAGAAATGGTGTTGGTCTCCCCATTTCTCTTCTTACCTTCACTGGTCGTTGTTCTTTTCATGGCTCCTATTCCATACGAGCCTTGGGCAATCTTCCCAGTTCTCAACCCATTTTCTATCCTTTCGCCAATGGTAACGATATCAGAAAAGTGTGATGAAACACTTCTGATCATCTGATCATAGAAAGGAGATAGAAGTGTGTCAATGAACATGGAGACTACTTCTTTTTCTGACAATGGGGGATCTACTTGTGAGTGCCACGGTTTCATCTTCCTCAAGCTTTCTTTTGTTGGACAAAATATCCTTCAAGAACTTCGTATAGATAGGCATTTGCTGCAAAACATCTATGAAGGGAATATTGACATATAATTTCTTTAAAACATCAAGAAATTTACCAAATTGTTTGTCCAACTTTGCTCTAGCCAGGCGCTGAGGAAATGGAATAAGAGGTTGATATAGCTTAACCTCTTCTTTCTTTTCTTGTGGTTTTTCTTCCTTATTCATCGAGTGAGATGAAGGCTCATCCAATTTCTTTTCCTCTTCAGTCTTACCAACTGGACCATCATATTGAGTACCACTCCTAAGAGTGATAGCCATTGCATGTTGGAAGGTCCAGCCTTGGGTTTCCCAGGAAATGTTCCTGGTGCTCTTTGAGAGTAGGAGGCTTGTTGGGCAATTTGACTCTCCAATATTTTGTTATGAGTAGCAAGAGAGTCCACTTTTGAAGCTAAGTTCTTTATTGCATTGGAGAACTCATCATTCTGCTTCTATTGAGTAGCTACAAATATCTCTATTAAGGACTCTAGTTTTGATTTCTGTGGAATGTAGGGTCCTTGTTGCGGGTTGTAGTTACTTTGGTTACCTTGGAATGAAGGTGGCCTATTTTGGAAGCCAGGTGGACCTTGAGGAGGTCTGTAGTTACCTTGATAATTTCCACCATAGTTTCCAATAGCATCCACCTGATGCATTTCTTGTTCTTGATTAGGGGTCATTGCTAAATGGCAGTTTGTAGCTCCATGTCTTGAAACACCACAAACTTCACAAACGATGTTAGTAGCACCTGTTGACCCTATTTTATCAAGTTTTAATGTTAATGCTTCAACTTTGATAGAAAGTAGGGAAAGAGCATCAACAGAATACTTACCTGGTGTTTTAGAAGGTAATCCTCTCTCAGAGTTCCACTGGTGAGTGTTTTGAGCTATTTCCTCAATCAGGTTCTCAGCTTCATCAACATTTTTACTCATGAAGGCTCCTCCAGCTGCAGTATCTAAAGAGATCTTTTGTGTGGAAGTTAGTCCATTATAGAAAATATGGATTGTTAACCACCTTTCTATCCCATGGTGAGGACATTCTCTTAGCATCTCCCTGTATCTTTCCCAGGCTTCATATAAGGATTCATCATCTTTTTGTGAAAAATTTATGATTTGTTTTCTCAGCACATCAGTCTTGTTTCTTGGGTACCATTTATTGATAAAAACACTGGACAATTGTTCCCAAGTCGTGATAGATCCTTCAGGAAGAGAGTATAACCACGCTCTCGCTTTATCTCTTAAGGAGAAAGGGAAAAGTCTTAAGTGAATGGCATCATTGGTGGCTCCGTTCATCTTCAGGGTGTCACAGTATTCAAGAAAGATTTGAAGATGAAGATTTGGATCTTCAGAGGGTAATCCTCCGAATTGGTTCTGTTGAACCATTGAGAGTAGTGAAGGCTTCAATTCAAAATTGTTAGCCTCCACTGTGGGTCTGAGGATGCTAGATCCTCTCCCATTAGTGCTTGGAGCGGCAAAATCTCTTAAGGGTCTGTGTTGGTCTGCCATTTGTTTTTCTTTTTGTTGTTTTTGTTGTTTTCTTAAAGCTCTAAGGGTACGTTCTATCTCAGGGTCAAATCCTAAGTTTAGATCGACACTACGGCTTCGTCGCACAAAAAGAAAATAAATGACAAATAAAACAAATTATCACAAAAATAAAACAACAACAGATACACAAAATAAAGAACAAAATACAAAATTACAAACAAAATAAAAATAAAAATAAAAATAACAACAAAAATATTAACAAGTATGATCTAATCGAATTTCAATATTGCTGATATTTGAGGGACAACAGTCCCCGGCAACGGCGCCAAAAACTTGACAGGACCCGCAAGCGCACGGGTTATGTCGCGTAATATAAAAAGATTATCGTTCTCCACAGGGACTGTGTTCAAAGTACCAGCATGTTGAAATTTAATTATCCACACAATTGATTTTAATATTTTTGTAAAATTAAACAAATTAAAGTTGCACAGAGTACAAATAAATAAAATTTACTTGACACTTAAAAATCAGAGTTGAGAATATCTTGGGATTTTGGGGGATCAAGACTCTATTTTATGTTAATGAATTTTAACTTTTCATAAATAAGAATCGAATTAAGTTTTCCAAGGCGAATTTTCCAAAAGCTAATTAATATGTTCCTCTCAGAATCCTATTAATGTACCTAACCTATGGAAAGCGCAGCTTAATCCTCAGAAAGGCTCATTATCGTTTTATGAAAATCCCTTTTATTTCCTCAAAAGAATTTTGATTACTTTCACGGTTTTACCGAGGTCACAAAAAGCATCTCAAAAATCTTAGGTTTAGTTCAAAGCTTTCCGGTAAAAATAAATCTCTCGATTCTATTTATTACCTAAACTTACTAATATACCCGTAAGTATACAGTTTTATCATTTAGGTTCTTGTTAGGAATCACTAAAAGCATTGAGCATTTTTTAAACTAAATGGAAAACAGAAATTTATTTAATTCCAAGTCAAAATAACATTAAAATAAAATATTATCAAACCCCTTTTATCCCAAGATAATTAATTTAGCTACTCATGAAATAATTCAAATTCATATAAATAATGGAAAAATAAAACATATAAGACATGGTAAAAATAGAGACTTACGGGTTTCTCCAAAAGCTCAGAATAATTTACCACTGTAATTCCTTGTTGCAATATTCCTCCACCAATTACAAATTTAAATAACTCACTTTTACAATTCATAACTCTTAAAATAAAATAAAGAAAAAGAAAATAGAAAGAGAAACAAAACGAAAAAGAAAGAAAAAGGACGAAGAAAGAAATAAAGAAAAAAAAAGAAAGAAAAGAGAAGGACGGAAGAAGAAAAGAGAAAATGAAAGAAAGAGAAAAAAAAGAAAAAGGATTGAAGCTGTTGGAATTTTGTTTTTTTGCTCAATTGGCTTCACTTGCTCCTGCATTTATAGGAAAAGGAATGGAGGAATCCAGCTAATGAAAACGTGTTGCAATTGCAAGTGGAAGAAACTTTCGGTGCATGTGAGTTCTAGCTGTGCCAACTTGTTTATTTTTTAATATTTTCAATAATTCAGTGCTTGGATTTAGTGATGATTGGTGCAGGTGGAGAAATTCCGAGTGAAAAAGTGTTGTTTTTCCACAAAACCGAGTGACAGCTTGCTATTTATCCCCAAGACCGAGTGACAGCTTGCTGGAAGGTGTTGGTCGGTTTTGTGGCTTGCTGTTGGATGGAGATCTGGACGGTGTTGTGTTGAGTGGGTTGCTGGGCGGTGTTGATTTGAGGGGGCCGGTGTTGTGGTTTGAGGGACAGTGGAGTTTCTGGAGGGTGTGGTGGATGGAGCCGGTGTTCAAAGTAGATGGGACGGTGTTGGTTTGGGACGGTGTGGAGAAGAGAGTGTTGATGGAGAGTCGGTGTGTGTTGGTGGTGAAGAGACTGGAAGGAGTCGGTGTTGCTGTTGTGGTTATGAAGAGAGCTGGACGAATGATTGAAACATTCAATCGGAACCGAGTAAAGAGTGACTCGGAACCGATTGAAAGATGATTCACTCGGCACTGATAGAGGAGTTCATTCGGAACTGATTAAAGACTCACTCAGGATCGGAATTTATTCAATCGGTTCCCAAACTGTTTCACTCGGCTGTCTCTGAATTTGAATCACTCGGATTTGCTTTGAAATAATTCAGTCAGCCTTCATTCCTTGAAATGATACACTCAGAAATGTCTTCTTGCTTTTCACTTCAGTCGTCGATCAACCCAGTCGGTTGTTTTCACTTAGGAATCAGAGTTTATTTTCAATAGGAATTACCTTCAGTCGTCTATTAAATCACTCGGATATACCTTTCACTCAGAAATTTGGACTTGAAAGACTCTGGAATCTGGCTGATAGAAGTTCTTCCATGTCCGAGCCTTGCTTTGCTCGGAAATGCAGCTTCCTGACCCAACTCACTCGGATGTGCTTTCCTTGGAGACTTTTCACTCGGGCTTAGTGTGAAACTTGAGAGTCTGCCCGAGTGTGATTGATTCCCAGTCGGATCTTTTATTGCTTGATAAGACTCTACTTGAAAATGCCTTGTTCTGCTTGATAATGCCATCTTCTCCGAATGAAACCATTCGAAAACCTCTTTATTCAATAGTTTATTCATTCTGTGGCTACTTCTGCTCGGAATCCAATCACTCAGAATAACTTTTTGCCCAGAAAAGCACTTGTTCCCTGGTCAGACCTGCTTCAGTCAGTATCCCTTCACTCGAAATTAGCTTTGGGCAGTTTTTATTGAAGGTCAGTCCCTTTTTTCACTCGGAATGGTCGCACTCGGGGAAGCTTCCACTCGGAATCACCTCCAACCGAGACTTATTCCTTTTCAGCATTGAACCTCCAACAGAGTCAGCCATTTATCATTCGGAATGTCAAAGACAGGGAACTTTCCACTCGGATTCTAATCCAACAGTGAAGTATTCCACTCAGATTTGCTCCATTCTGAGTAATTCCACTCGGATTTGGTCCTTTCTCAGTCATCCCACTCGGATTTGGTCATTTTGAGTCGGATTTTAACAATCTGAGTCGGAATTCAGCATTCTGAGTCAGATTTTAACATTCTGAGTCAGAATTCAGCATTCTGAGTTGGAATTCAGTATAAAAAGAGAGTTCTTTCTACTTTGGGCTTGTTCTTCTTGTTTCTTTATCATTTTATGGTCGTTTTTCTCTTGTTTTTGACCCTTTATTGCCTTAATTTCTGTAAAATAACATACCCAAGTAGAATAGAGTGGAAAGAAAGCAAAAATCGCAATAAATATAGGAAATACAGTGCATAATGATTAAAATTCTAAGCAAACTAGATCTATTTTATTGTGTTATAAAGCACTTATCATCTCTACCATGACTTTCTTTCGGAGCCTAGTTCCATAAGGATGTTTACCTGTAATGTCTAAAGAAACACAGATTTGTTAGAAGAAAAACAAGTTGATAACAGAAATAATAGAATAAAAGTAAAAAAGATATTGCGCGGGACGCAATCCGGGACTCAGCGCGTATCCTCTGACTGTTCCTCAGAACGTCACATTCAAAAGTATTAAGTAAAGTATTAAATAGAGATTAACATGAGATAGTCGTGGAGGTAAAATATTCCTTCATTTTATACTTCCACAAGGGTACAATGTTGCCACAAAGGCTTGATTACATTGCATGAAAACATATTAGTCGTCCCTGGCTTGGGCAATCATGGCCCTCATTTTACAAATTCTCTCTCTACAATAACTTAAGAAAATTGAAAATTCTTTCGGAGTAGTATGAGGATTGGCCATCTCCTCCGCTTGTTTTAGCAAGGACAGGAGATCTTCTAGAGCTCCATTAGCCAAGTGTGCCAAATTGGCGAAATGACCCATCCACGGGCTAATGGCTTCATCTTGTTGAGTCAACTCGGCCTCCAAAAGGCGTATGGCCTTTTGACAGTCTTGCTCTATACTCATGGTGTGTTGTCATTCACCATTTATCTTTTGCTCGCAAGCCTGCACCACCTCGTCAAGTTGTTGCTCCAACCCGTGGACTTGGGATTGTAACAGCTCCTTTTGCACTAAAGCGCTCCGTTTATTTTCTTTGGATTGTGTCAACATATCCTTTAGAAAATGTTTCTCAGCCAAGATGGTGTCACTTTGTTTGCTTTTCATTTTTAGTTGAGAGTTGGCTGCCCGGAGACATTGGTCTTGTTTTATCCTGTAGTCCTCTTTGACCTTCTGTTTCTTCCCAATCTCTTCCATGGCTTGCTTATTCTCTAAATTTTTCCTTTTCTGAAGGGTGCATTCTTGTTGATATCTCAGCAAGTCTTCCTCTAGCTTCTTATTCTTAGCAGTTAACTCCTTTATCTTGGCCTTCAACACCTTGGTTGCTTTATCTTCTATTATATGTGGTGAAGCAGGAGTGCTTGGCGGTAAATAAAAGGGACTCCTGAAAGGCAGTTTAACAATAGAAACTCTATTTAGGACCTATTCATGATACTCTTCGCCCACAGCATGGCTTCATGCCCCTAACTCTTTTCCCATCTTATGGATCTTTCTCCACACAATTGCTATATCCCGAATGACAGACGTATAGGTTCCTTTCGCATAATACAAAATGAAAAGAGTGAGCAACTCTTCATCCGGTGGTCTAAGCAAAGAATAAGCCAACTGGCGCTTGGCTATGATGGGATTATAGTTGATACATCCTTGTGTGCCAATGGGAGGAATATTTGGATAATTCCTACAGTGATGGATGATTGACTCGACTTCCAACCACTGGGGATACCACCTTACTTTCTCAGCTGTGAGCCCTACAAGATGATTGGCTCATTCACGCCCGTTCTTTACTGCTAGTTGGCATAGTTTCAGATCAGAGACAGGATATTCGGCCTTGCAAATCTGATGGAAAGCATGAGATGTGAGCCATACATACAGAGCAGGTAAAGAACAAACGATCCTCCTTCCACCTTGCGTATGACAGAAATCCATGGTGCAGTACACATTGGCCAGTACTGCTATGACGGGATTCTCAAGCCTGTGCTTGCGAGCTATGAAGACAGCAATAGTATCATAATCCACATAGTTGTCAAGGTTAGGGAACAAGACAATTCCATAGATAGTAAGAGCTAAAGTATCTATAAAGGCTTCCCAATTTTCTTTATCTGCCAGGATCTACATATGTTTCTCAAGAAAATCCTGAGTAAACCCAGGAATTTGATTTCTATTCATCTGCACACTTTTCAACATCTCAGGATGGATTTTCAAAATACGGGTGACAGAAGTGATAGTTGCGTGATGGTTAAGATGACGGTAGGGAATCTGTCCTTCCAAAGGCATCCCCAAGACTTGTTCAAACTCTTTTATAGATGAGGCCAGCTGAAAGTCCCTAAATGTGAAGCATCTGAGAGGCGGTTCATAGAACTGTGTTAAGGTTGTGATCGCCTCAGTTTGCACTTCCACTTCCAAGAGCTTTAGAATCCTCCCATACTTTCTGGTAAAGGCCATTTTCTGTGTCAAGTTTAATTTTCTCCCTATTGTTTGTAGACTACCAGTGTCAATTTTCTTGGCTTTAACATGCAGTATCCTTCTTAATTCAGTCACATCTATACCACAACTATCATGTCTCATGTTAATTTCCATATTTGCTCAGAGGTACTTGCTAAGTCCCGAATGGCTTCCTGCAAGAACAAGGATAAGGAAGAAAAATTAGTTACTACCATGTTTTGTAAACCGTTACTTCCTTACTAATTTATTGAAAAACATTTTCACTTTGGGAAGTAGCGGTCAGAAAAACTCATGCCAAACTAAAGCAATGTGGGTCATAGATTTTCCAATCGTCGCTAATGCCTTACTTGAAGAGAAACAAAATTATATTTCACTTTTCATTTTTTTGTTTCGACGATTAGGAAGATCTATGACCCAAGATTCAGAGGTACACGATGAAGAGGGAGCTGCCTACCCGTTAAAACATTACTAGTCTTTTAGAAAAGTGAGTTATTTTTGGAATAAAGTAATCCTTTGACGGGTAAACGGCACATCATTTTGGATTTAAAAGGGAAAGCGAGAATGATGCAAGGTAAAGTAAAGTCTGCCCTTTTGGCCTAAGTCAGGTTTTGTTCTGGAAGTCTTTTCTGGGCCCTACGGCTTGTATAAGAGTGACTCCTCACATTGGGTGGCTTGCACTAGACTTCTAAAAGGTTACTAGAGCCAAGATCCTACTTATGATGGTTAGTCCTTAAATTTACAATAAATCTTTTAATAAAAATTTCACAAAAATTATAAAAATTAGTTTAATTTGTTAGAAAATTAGGCTTTGAATTTAAGAAATGGATGTTGTTGGAAATAATCTGCCCTTGATCAATTTTCTCTAGTTTTGCAGTGAAAAAGTCAAGAAATCAAAAGAAAATTACACTGGAGGAGCTGACGCATAGCCTCACCCCACGCGTAGCATCAACAACTATTTTTGATGCTGACGCTACGTGTCACAGCCACACGTAGCGTCAGTGCTGCATGGACTCCACTTCCAACTTGGCCAAGCACTCAGCTTTGACCCAATAATGGTCACCCCACTCAGCACCAAGGGCCACCCCACTCAACACAAATGGCCAAAACACAGTGGAGACACGTCCAAGTGGCCAAGCATGATCAATTTTAATAATTTGAAGTGGCCATTATCAGCTGTTTAATGGAAGCTGAGTCAGGGGCCTGACGCGTAGCGTCACACTGGCGCGTAGCGTCAGTACCCTTGCTCAGCCCTATAAATAGGGCCATCCAACACCATTCTATCCCACCCCATAGCATCCCATTCTCTTCTTTTCTCTCTTATGCTCGACTTTGAGTACTTCTTTTGTGAGTTGTAGTTCTAGAATAGTTTTCTAGATACTTGAGTGTGTTTCGGTGTATTGTGATCGTTGTATCGTGAAGTTCCTATCGTCTCCGTAATGTCAAACTCTGTAAGTGTTGTTTTTACTTGTTTATGTTGGAATTGGTGAACTAATCTATTGAGTATAATGTTGTGAATTCGACCTCTGCATGTTTATGATTCAAGTCCATGTTAGTATTTCAACCTTTTATTAATATGAATGTCAAACGGGAGAATGATTGTTCATGCCGTATTGAAACTTGTTTTGACGAAAGTAAAAAGTTGGAATACCCTTGGTATCTCAATTCTATAGGGGTTGTTAAGCATTGTTGCCATAAGGCCAGGTCTTAATGCAAGTTTTTACTGAGAAAGCTCACGAGGGATCGGACTTTACGGTGAATTCTTAGAATTTATATCACGAGGGATCGATTATAATGATTTTAAGCTGCAATGACATGAAACTTGATGATTAAATATGCATGTCTTGAGTTCCTCATTGTTATTCTAGATTAGGGATCCAATTTCCAACATAATTTGTTTATCTGTGTTTATCTCAAGTATCTTACCTATTCTAGATTGCAACTCGACTTTTTAGATAGATTTTATTTTCTTTTATCTTATGAACTACTCAATCATGCTATCCTGTGAATATTGTATAAATTGTATATAAATCATTCTTTTGTCTATAACTTCCTTCATATTTACCATAGTAAATAGAAAATTACTATTGTTATTGGATTTTCAATCCCAGTGGAACGATATCTAAATTTTGAAAACTACAAACGACTGGTGTGCTTGCCAATTAACAACCCGGTGGTGGAAACGAACTGTTGAGACGCTATCGTCGGGTTAACAAGTTTTTTGGCACCGTCGCCGGGGATTGAATTGTTTCAGTAAAACAGTAAATTTTTAATTACCGTGGTAAATATATTTTTTTACCTTAGTTAAAAAAATTTTATTTATTTTTATTTATTGTTACACTAAATTTCTTTGTCTAGTTTGTGTATGCAAACTTGATCTACCGCAGGTAAAATTTATTTTGATCCTGAGATAGAAAAGTTTGTAAAGAAAATCAAGTCTTTGAAATCTAAAACACAAAATAAATCTTCTTCTACTTCTAATTTTGAAAATTCAAAAATGGCTGCTGAAAGGAGAATATTGGGACAGTTTGCTGCTATTAATGGTCCACCCCGAGTTTCGGGAATGTTTCAAGGACCAGTTTTGCCAGTGGAGATTAAACCTGCCACTTTAAATATTATTCAGAACAACCAATTTGCTGGTTTAAATCATGAAGAACCATATGAACATTTAACTATTTTTTATGAGTTATGCAGCACAATTGGTTTTGAACCCAATCAAGAAGAGTCTGTTTATATGAGACTTTTCCCTTTTTCATTGATTGGTAAAGCAAAAGAATGATTTAAATCTTGTCCACTGGGTAGTTTTGCAAACTGGTCCGATGTTGAAAGAAAATTTTTGGAAAGATTTTATTCTCCTTCAAAATATTTTGAAGCAATGACAGCCATACACTCTTTTTCTCAAAATAATGATGAATCATTAGGAGAGACATGGGAACGATTCAAGGCACTCTTGAGAAAGTGTCCAAATCATAACCTGAATGATGCTGAAATGGTAAGAATCATTTACCATGGTTTATTGCCTCAGTTCAAGATAATGTTAGATGCTTGTGCAGGTGGTTCTTTAATGAACAAGACTGTGGAGGAAGCCATAGAAATATTGGAATCAATGGCTTTCAGTGACCGCCAAGCAAAGCATGAAAGAGGTAATGTACAAAGGAAGCCAGGAATGCTCGAATTGGGAGTAAATGATGCAGTGTTGGCTCAGCAAAAATTACTGACCCAACAAATTGAAGTTATAAGCAAGCAATTGGAAAAACTCTAAATTGCTCAAGTAGCGTCACCACCCCCTGCTCAACTTAAACAATGTATGCACTGCATGGGAGAACAACCATGTGGTTACTGTGGAAATGAGCAAGAGCAAGCCAATTTCATGAACCATCAAAGAGCACCCTTAGATAATTTTCCTTTCAATCATGGAAATTCTTTTCCTAACAATTACCTGCAGGGTTGGCAAAATCAAAATATTGGCTGGAGACAGGATGCTGGACCTTCCAACCGACCTTCTAACAATCAATTTAAGCAACAACAAACTGACAATGCAAGATTGACAAGAATAGAGGAATCTATTCAATAGTTATTGTAGTTTGTAGAGACAAATGAAGCTGCCCGGAAAGCATCAGACATACAAATGGGTCAGCTTGCAAAAGAAATAGCTGAATTAAGGAGTTCTGGGTTTTCTGCAAACACTCAAAACCCAAGGGAAATATGTAATGCTGTTTCTTCTGATGTTGTAAAAATTTATTGTAAAGAAAAGAGTGAGAAAAAGAAATAAGAAGAGAAAGAAAGTGAAAAAATAGAAAAAAATGAAAAAAATGAAAAAGAAAAAATGTGCAAGTAAATACAGAGCAAGAAATAAACTGTGTAACCCCGAAAAAATGCAAAGATCCAGGGAGTTTCACCATTCCTGTAACAATTGGAAATATCAACATCAGGAATGCGTTATTAGATTTAGGGGCTAACATCAACTTGATGCCCTTAGATTTAATAAAGCGCATTGGTGAATTTGAGCTAAAAGAGGCAAAAACAGAATTACAGTTTGCGGATCGCTCTGTCAAGAAGCCTTTTGGGATTGTGGAAGATGTGTTAGTAAAGGTTGATAAGTACCACTTCAGAGTTGATTTTGTGGTACTGGATATAAAGAAGGATACTGAGATCCCCCTGATCCTAGGAAGACCTTTCATGAAGACTGCAAGGATCAGAGTAGATGTTGATCAAAGTATGGTTGTAGTCAAGGTTTATGAAGAAGAGGTAAACTTTAGTGCTCATGAACATCTAAGGACAAGTAATGAAGAAAAAGTTTACCCTTTAACCGAACCAGGTATACTTCTTCCCAATCAATTCAATTATTTTAAATTAACCGATGGCTTGAATGATGAAAGACAGGTAATCAAGCATCGGAGAAGAAGAAGAAGAAAGAAAAAGACAGGTGATTCCTCAACGAAAATTGAGAAACCACCTGATTAATCGGAGGTAATGTCTGGCTGGAGACATTAAATCTAGCGCTCAATGGGAGGCAATCCATTATCTTTGTTTTGTTTTTAACTTATTATAAATAAATAAATAAATAAATAAATAAATAGAAAATTAATTTTGAAAAGAAGAGGGGTTTAAAACTCAAAAGAAAAAGGTTTTTGAAAATCAAAATTTTGAAAATCAAAAACAGAAGCCCACGCGTAGCGCCAATGTGACGCGTAGTATGGACTCTATATTTTCAACCTGAAGCGTAGCGTTCATTACACGCGTAGCGTCAGAGCCCACGTTCAGTTTTTAAAACTGAACCAGGGAGGCCCATCTTAAGTTTTAAAACCTAAAATCTCCTCTCTGCCTCACTTCATTTTCAAAACCTAAATTTTCAAAACCCCCTTTTCTCTTTTCCAAACCTTCTCAATCCTAGTTGCTCAAGGAATCACAAGTAAGTGTTCTAATCCTTTCTCTTTAGTTTTGGTTTTAAATTTTCAATTTTTAGAAATAAATATGGTTAGGATTAGGATTAGAAGACCATTAGAATTGATTGCTGTTAGGAATTAGGAATTGAATGGATATAATGTGGTTTGGAAAGGGGTTGCTGTTGTGCAACCCCTGTTTTTTTTTCTGTTCTGCGCAGCTCATGCGTAGCGTCCCACTGACGCGTAGCATGAGGATGACCTGCAAGCCCACGCGTAGTGTCCCACGACGCGTAGCGTGGGAGTAACAGGCTGACGCGTAGCGTCCCATACACGCGTAGCGTCAGCCTCTGTTTTGAATTTTGTTAAAATTTTAAGTGATGTTACTGTTTCATGTATGTATTTATTTTTATTTTTAATAAATCAGTCCAGTATGCCTATTTTTGAAGTTTGTTTGTATTTTCTTTTAATTTAATAAATTTTCTTATTTAGTATTTGTTATACTTTCTTGCATTAATAAAAATTAAAAATATAAAAATTTGTTGATGCATATTATTTTGTGTGAATTTTTGTTTTTATTGCTAAAAATACAAAAATATGCATATTAATTTTCTTTATAAAATCACAAAAATACAAAAATATATTGTTTTGAATTGTGTGAATTACATGTGTAAATATTTATATTTGTAAATATTTGGTTGATTGTATATAATGTGTGATTTATTAAGTGTGTGCTTAATTTTGAAATTTTTTACTTTTTGCAGATGGCACCAAGGAAATCCATTCCCACTGCTGGTCCCTCTAAAAGACAGAGGAAGGACACGGATACTAACACCACCTCTGAGGATCCTGATCTTCAGGGACAGGAAGTGTTAGGTCCGAGGGATCCTATGAGATTTCACACTGACGTGAAATGGGCCCGCTTTCATAAGATAAAGGGGCAAAGACTCATCTGGGAGAGGGTGTTGGATCTTAGTGCTGGAGATTATCCTGAGCTGCAGGATGGAATCCAGAGGAGGAGATGGGGACCCTTGTTTTCTCTACCTACTGAGGGGGATCCCATCTTAGTGATGGAGTTTTATGCAAATGCCTTCAGGACTCGCCAGGACGCACCGAGTATCGGACAGCAGCGGACGAGTTGGGTGAGGGGCCGACATATTTCATATGACTGGGATACTATCAGTACCCTATTGGGTAATCCTTGGGAGCCTACTCCCGAGGATGACACTTGTTTCTGGAAGGAAAACGGAAACAAGATTATTGCCGAGGGAGAGTTAGGATACTCCCTCGAGGAGGTTGCTCACTTCTTGAGCAAGGATGGGATCGTTTTCAACCTGAGTAGGGTTGGAAGGAGTCCATCTAACCTCCTAAAGACCCAGCTGACCCCTCTAGCCCAGGCGTGGTCCTACCTCATTCTTCATAACATCACTCCTGTCACCCACATTTCATCTCTTCCAGTTGAGGTTGTTGCCTTCTATTTTCTATCCTCCAGGGCCATACCATTGACATCGCTGAGCTTATATCTGAGCAGATTCACTTTTATGCCCTTGGGTATAAAGTGAACCGCCCCATTCCATTTCCTCTCATCATATCTGCCTTACTGAGAAGGCAGGGAGTCATCGTACCTTCACCTGAGTTCACTAGTTCTTCGGGGAGAGTCCCCAAAGTTTTAGTAAACAGAGATTATTTCGTCCAGCAGTGCGAGCTTCCACCACTAGAGCAGGAGGCTCAGCCCAGACCTAGGAGGAGGAGACACTAGTGCAGCCTCCATCTACTGATGCTGTCACACAGGGCTTCGCCCGGATATCACTTGAGCATCAGCATATGATGCAGATGATGGCTGCCACTCATAGAGCTTATATTCATCTTCACGATGAATTTTATCAGTACAGGTTACAGGGAGAGGGAGTACCTTATGTTACCCCAGCCGAGTTTGCAGCACATGTAGCTTGGCCCGGTGATTTACCTACCTACCCTGAGACTGGTGGATCGTCTGGCACTAGGCTGACTCTAACGACGATGATGAGGAGAAGGAACAGGATGATGATCAGATGGAGGATGATGATCAGATGGAGGATTGATGATGCCATCTTCTTATTTCTTCCATTTCACTTTGAGTACAGTTATTTTTAGTTTATATTTACATTTTACATTTACACTTTATATTATGGATTTTATTATTGCGTGGTGTGTTTTTACGAAATTATTTGTTTTTGCATATTCTATTCGAAAAATAATCTAAAATCCAAAAATAAAATTTTTAATAAATCAATCAAATTTTTGTTAGTAAGTTAATTTATACACTTAGAGTTTTTAGACAATGAAACTTAATTTTGTAAAATCAATTATTAGTTCTTTATAACTTAGGAATTTTGATAAATTTAATTACAATAGGTTTATTAACCATCAAGCAAATTTCGATAACCCGGTGAGCAGAGAGATATCTTTTTATATACTTGAGGGTTTAATCGACATAACTTCATTCAAATTGATTTTGCTTTAATCTTTGATTTGTGTTGTTGTACAGAAAATTCAGGAAAATGATCAAGGCACATTTTTGGTAAAAAAGACCTTGGGCCAAACAGCTTACCTTGGTAAAAATTATTTTATCCTTTGAAAGCCAATTTGAGCCTAAAATAAATTCCTTGGTACCCTTAAACCTAAATCTGTTTTTACCATTCCCTATACTTGGTTGATTAAAAGAGCAATTGAAATAAATGAAAAATATTTTGAATGTTCTCACAAAAATGGGGAGTGAAAATAAGCAACTTGATTCTTTTCAGAAAAAAATAAAGTATGGAAAAGAAAAGTTAAAAATAGTGAAAAGAATCAAGTTGGGGGTATTTATTTTTCATCAAACAAAAATAATGAGAGTTTGGGTCAAGAGAAAGCCTAAAAAAAAATTATAAAATGCTCTTTTATGATTTCAAGTTTTTGAATTCCAAGAAAAACCATTGATTCTTGTAAGCCAAGCCTCATTACCACCCATGAAAAGACCTTGTGATTTCTGAATTAATTCTGTATAAATAACCATTGATTAGATGACAAACAAAGTTAAATTCGTTTGATTTTATGATTGATTGAGTGAAACAGGTTACCAATTACATTGAGATAAACACTTGGAGAGGTAAGCCTGAAATTATGCTTGATATGCTAATAAAATATTGTAAAGAATTTTATCATTAAACCTTTGTTATATTAGATGTCAATAATTGATTATTTCAAAATGGTAAATTATGCAATTATTTTTTATGGTAAATTCTCGGACTAACTCAAAAATTTTGATTCCAAATTTTTATTTTATTTTTCTCTCTTGCTCAAGGACGAGCAATGTCTCAAGTTGGGGGTATTTGTTAGTCCTCAAATTTACAATAAATCTTTTAATAAAAATTTCACAAAAATTATAAAAATTAGTTTAATTTGTTAGAAAATTAGGCTTTGAATTTAATAAATGGATGTTGTTGGAAATAATCTGCCCTTGATCAAGAAATCAAAAGAAAATTACACTGGAGGAGCTGACGCGTAGCCTCACCCCACGCGTAGCATCAACAGCTATTTTTGATGCTGACGCTATGCGTCACAGCCACGCGTAGCGTCAGTGCTGCGTGGACTCCACTTCCAACTTGGCCAAGCACTTAGCTTTGACCCAATAATGGCCACCCCACTCAGCACCAAGGGCCACCCCACTCAACACAAATGGCCAAAACACAGTGGAGACATGTCCAAGTGGCCAAGCATGATCAATTTTAATAATTTGAAATGGCCATTATCAGCTGTTTAATGGAAGCTGAGTCAGGGGCCTGACGCGTAGCGTCACACTGACGCGTAGTGTCAGCACCCTTGCTCAGCCCTATAAATAGGGCCATCCAACACCATTCCATCCCACCCCATAGCATCCCATTCTCTTCTTTTCTCTCTTGTGCTCGACTTTGAGTACTTCTTTTGTGAGTTGTAGTTCTAGAATAGTTTTCTAGATACTTGAGTGTGTTTCGGTGTATTGTGATCGTTGTATCGTGAAGTTCCTATCGTCTTTGTAATGTCAAACTCTGTAAGTGTTGTTTTTACTTTCACCATGTGTAACTAATTTGTTTATGTTGGAATTGGTGAACTAATCTATTGAGTATAATGTTGTGAATTCGACCTCTGCATGTTTATGATTCAAGTCCATGTTAGTATTTCAACTTTTTATTAATATGAACGTCAAACGGGAGAATGATTTTCATGTGTATTGAAACTTGTTTTATTAGTATGAATGTCAAACGGGAGAATGATTGTTCATGCCGTATTGAAACTTGTTTTGACGAAAGTAAAAAGTTGGAATACCCTTGGTATCTCAATTCTATAGGGGTTGTTAACCATTGTTTTCATAAGGCCAGGTCTTAATGCAAGTTTTTACTGAGAAAGCTCACGAGGGATCAGACTTTACAGTGAATTCTTAGAATTTATATCACGAGGGATCGGTTATAATGATTTTAAGCTGCAATGACATGAAACTTGATGATTAAATATGCATGTCTTCAGTTCCTCATTGTTATTCCAGATTAGGGATCCAATTTCCAACATAATTTGTTTATCTGTGTTTATCTCAAGTATCTTACCTATTCTAGATTGCAACTCGACTTTTTAGATAGATTTTATTTTCTTTTATCTTATGAACTACTCAATCATGCTATCCTATGAATATTGTATAAATTGTATATAAATCATTCTTTTGTCTATAACTTCCTTCACATTTACCATAGTAAATAGAAAATTACTATTGTTATTGGACTTTCAATCCCAGTGGAACGATATCTAAATTTTGAAAACTACAAACGATTGGTGCGCTTGCCAATTAACAACCTGGTGGTGGAAACAAACTGTTGAGACGCTATCGCCGGGTTAACAATGATGTAACCACAATAGTAAGGAATCTACTAGGTGCATCCATCATGAAAGGTCAAACTCTAGTTGAGGTTCTTACGATCACTAGATGGGAAGTACATCCCAAACGACACCGCTACCAACCTCCCCTAACTTAAGTTTCATTTGGGGCCCGGGTATAGGGCGCCACTCATAAGTGTGTGCAAAAATGTGAGTGTAGTGTGTGAAAGGGCATTCAATACCTGTACTTTACCCCATCCTGCACAGAGAACAAACACAGAATAATAACACAAAGTCGTCTACCCTAGGGTTTAATAATTACGCCGAAAAATAACACAGAGTCATCTACCTTAGGGTTCAATAATCATGAAAATATTAACAGTGTATAAATGACAAAATACGATTGAAACTAAAAACAAACACCTATAATGTTAACAGAAAATAAAATAAGGGAAGAAATAAAAAAACAAAAGGCTATATAAAAACATGCGCTTTCAATCTAACTGGCCTGACTCTCTTAAGCATGTCCCCAATGGAGTCGCCACCTGTCGCGACCGGGATCGCGGCGGCGCGGCTGACCCGTCCAAAACGAACGGAGATGAAAAACAGAACAGGGAGTCGTCACCAATATTTTTTATGTAGGAAAAAAAATTGGAAAAACCTTTATCAAAGCACTGGTTAAAAAATGAGATTCAAGTTCGGGAGTCGGTTACGAGTGAGGAAGGTATTAACACCCCACTACGCCTGTTAAAAAAATAGTACCAAAATTGAAAATGCGCATCATAAATAACCCTAAAATCATTTTTATTTCTTCTTTTTTCTTGAAAACGAAATAAACAAATGAAATAAAAAAAAAGCTTGGAACAAAGTTAACAGGATGTCTTGTCTAAATTAACCCTAGTTTTTAGTGAGAAAATACGTGGAAAAGGAAAGAATACAAACAAGACGTCTCGTCTAAATTAGTCGTATTGTCAAAATACATGGTCGAAAAACGGAAGAGATTAACAAGACGTCTCGTCCAAATTAACCCCATCTCGAGGAAAATGATAACGACCAGAAGGAAATGGAGAAAATCAACAAGACGTCGTGTCTAAATTGACTTTTGTGAAAATAATAAGAATGAGATTAATTTAAAAGAAGAACGAGAAAGGAAAAGAAATAGGCCCGACAGGAATTAAGTCCCGCTCCTACGTATTCTCGAGCTTTCGAGAAATCAGGGTTATATAGTTCTCAATAGGGTATTCTTAAAATGATGTTATAGGTTCAGTGACGAATAAGGTCTGAGAGGATAATACAAGGCGAAGTTCTCTGCACGTGTATAAGCCTTTGAAATAGTGTAGGCAAAAGTAATTCTGCATGACACTAACTTAAGATCACTACTATACTAATTAAAAGAAATATCAAAAATACATGTTTTTGTTATTTTGCATTATGAAATAGGACAAAAAGAAATTTTGACAGAAATAGAATAAATGAAAATAAGAAAGAGATAAAGAAATTGTAACCAGTGTGGGCGTGCGTACTGGGGAAGCCGAACTCAAGATTCAGGGCCGGTATGGACTGGGACAGCAATGACCGGAGTGGAGGCAGTGAGAATGGGTCCAGTATAGTTACTGCATCTGGTATGGGAGTCCAGTATAGATCCAGTGTACTAGTTCAGAGGGAATCTTGGGACTTTGGGTATGGATATGGTATGAGAATAAGTGAGCTTAGGACAGAACCAGTATGGAGCCAAAACAAATCAAGCAATCTGAGGTGGATCCTATGTGGCAAGAACCGAAGTGAAAGAGACCTAGTTACCCTTTTACTTTCTGGGGAGGGGGAACAAAGTCACTGTGAAATAGAAATCTGGCTAATGTTCAATTGCTGGAAAGGGAAATGTGGTACTATTTTTCAATACTCAAGATGCAAAGGGAATTTAAGAAGAAATTTGGACAGAGTTTTGTCCATGAAGGGAAAATCCGGTGCCAATTTAAAGAGAAGTGAAGAATTTAAAGGTCGTTCTTTTTGCAGGGAATTAAGTATTCAAACTTCGAACCCTTGGAACTCCTTAAGTGAGGCATTTATAAAGGTCTCCTCAACCTTCTCCCATGCTGCTGAGTGCTTTGACAACTTACACTTCCATTGACCTATGCTCGTAATAGAGAAACAGGCTGACCATTAAACAGTCGTGGGGAGCAGTGAGAAGTGGAGAGTTTTTTATTATTTCCTATTTTATTCTGTCTGCCATTTGACTGGATTTTAGGATCGAATCAGGTAGTGCTTTTTCACATCATAGGACGAGGTCCAAGACGATGTGGGAGTACTTTGAATTCCTCCCTCAAAATAAAACTGAATGACATCGGTTAAATTGGCCACATGACCAGCATAGGTGACAAGGATGGTGTAGCGTGTAACATCCCAGATTTTTAATTAATTATAAATTCAGATTAAGGTTATGGATTGATGGGATTAATGGTTAATTAATGGATTAATTGCCAATTAGGCAAATTATTGAGTGATAATAATTTTAATAATAATAATGATATATGTCTTTGGTGGTTAATGGGCCGGTTGTCTCTTTCTCCCTCTCCCTTGGTCCACTTGAAGTGCAATAATGGCTGTGAGAGTTAGCATTTAATGCTGATAAGATTGCATTAATGAGGATGGGATGGCTGATGGAGTGTGTATGTATGTTGATAAGCTTCAGCTTTGGATTTTCCCCCCCACTCTCTTCATTTCCCTCATTGGTGTATGTTCTTATGAATGAGAGAAATGCTCTCCCTTCTCTCTAAAAACTCTCTGGAGACTCTTCTTCTCCTTCGTCTCTTACGTCTCCTTCATCTTCTTCTTCCACTCATGCTTGGTGTAGAACCGAGTGGAAGAGTGTGACTGGGTAAGGAACAGCTTGGTGAGTGAAACAGC
The DNA here is from genome assembly GCA_037962975.1 of Clitoria ternatea. NCBI lineage: Eukaryota > Viridiplantae > Streptophyta > Magnoliopsida > Fabales > Fabaceae > Clitoria > Clitoria ternatea. The sequence continues at coordinate 217,467,311 of CM075671.1, read as the reverse complement.
TTGTGGCTGTGTGTGTAAGCTGGGTTACACCTTGCTTTCTTGGTGCTTCTCCTTCTTCCTCTATGTGATGGGTTGTATAAGGCTCAGTTCGGAGAGCCTGCAGCAGCTGGGTATGTGTGCATGCCCCGGTTTGTGGATGCATGATGGTTCACAGATGACGAGGTTGAGCTACTCTTGTGAGGATGACGACATGCATGATGCATGAAGGCATGGTGGTCCTCCACTGTTGGTGAGGACTGACTCTTAATGCTGTTCTTGTGATGGATACAACGTTGGAGTTCTTCACTGAGCTGGGTGAAGACTGAGTTGAGTCTTGATGACTCTTTCCAGTGTTGAAAGCCAAGCAGGGTGCTGCTGTGGCTGGACCAAGTGGTCCTGTGACTCCTGGAAGCTTCAACCAGGTAAGGGGGCTTTGCATCTCAAATGCATGGATTTATGGACGGGTTCCGGGTGACACTCCCTCACTATGATGCGTGACATTTGATGTGTGTTGTTTTTGTTGATTTCTGAGTGATTAGTGGCCCGGATATGTATGATGTTTATGTTTGTTTTGATGTGATTGATGTCCGTCCATGCAGTATATGTTGATGTTTATGATAATGAATTTGTTATGATGCTTGAGATGCATGTTATATTAATATTGAGTGCATGGTGTGGCCCTCTACTAGTTCATGTGTGAAATTATACATTTAGATGAATGTAATGCGTATTGATGCATAGGTTTATGATGAATGGATGATTGGGGGCTGTTATGACTAATATCGAGAGAAATATTGGCATGGGATGACTATTAGAGTTGATTTCCGAGTGGAATTTCCTATACCATGGTGTGTGAGGCTTAGGAAATGCTAAGTCCGAGTGTATCCCATAAAACAGCCTATGAGGCTTGTGAATAGATGATAATCCGAGTGAGTGGTATAGTGATTGCCGAGTGAATGGCATAGTGATTGCCGAGTGGATGGCATAGGATTGCCGAGTGAATGTGGTATAATCTGAGTCATCTGACTGGTGTTGAGTTGCCGAATGAATTTAATGTTGAACGCAGATTTCCGAGTGGGCAATCGAATAAATAATAGTTGAATTTCATATGCATACGTGTTGTTGTGTTATTGAATATGAACACCTTGCGGGGTGCCACAAGGGTATAATCCCGAGTGAAGAGGACGGGGTCCTAATGTTGATTGTGATGAAAGACCCGGGTTGGACTCGGGCAGTTCCTGGGGCACTAAGCGTGAAATGAGACGCTTGATGGAATGCCAAGTGCATTGGCGTTGAACGCCGAGTGAATGAAACCGTATGCATTCGATTCGCCACTGGAATGCGTTGGACTCCTATACCGATCGGCAATCAGATGACCACATATGGTGAATATGGCTAAGTCCTGAAGCTGGGCTCAGGCACACTCCTTGAGCAGGGCTCGGAGTGAGTGAAATCCGAGTGGATCAGTATTGAAATCCGAGTGGATCAGTATCCTGGTAGAAGAGTGAATTAGGCTTTATAGCCGAGTGAAATGGGTAAGAAACCCGATCGGAAGATGTTTGTGATTGCTTATGTTGAATGGCAGTGTATGTTGAATGACTGATGATATATATGTATAATTGTAATACGGATTCCATGATTAATCAGAGCCAATATTTGTCATTTAATATGTAATGCTCACCCCTACACTATTTTTCAGTGTATGCAGGTCGGTTTGGATGATGTGGTGGTCTTAAACCCGAGTGTTGGGTGTTTATGATAATGGCTGTGTATATAATGTTATATTCCGAGTACATTTGATGTACTAAAGCCTTGGCCGACTCATAATATTAATGTTGTATAACGTATACAAATATATATGTATAGAATCCGAGTGGATGAACATAATCATGAATATGAAATATATGTATTGGGATCCGAGTGCATGTTAATATATATATATACTTCGAGTGATGGTATTATATGCATACCGATTGAATGTGTTGGTGAATGGAAAGTATAAAGATAAGAATCCGAGTGTATGCGTGTGTATATACATATATGTTATGTTGATAACATGGTTATGAAACGGTGGAAGTGTATAGCTGTAATAGTAGTCGGATTTGGAATTAGAGAAAATATCCATACAAGTGATTTATGTTGATTTGATGCTTCCTACCGACTAGGAAATGATGATGTATGAATATCACTAAGTCGATGAATCCTGAGTGGAATATATGTGGCTTAGTTGTTTTTCCGAGTGAGTCTTATGTATGGGACTCCATATCCGAGTGTAACTCATGTGTGAGCCTCTTACTGTGTGATAATGGCTCTTGTGGATTCCGAGTGAAGAATATATGGTGAACCCCGAGTGGGGAATAATTCAAGTAATCCGAGTGGAAATCCGAGTAATCCTCTTCCAAGAGGAGTGTTGTTGTAATGACTCAGATTGATTATATTCTAAGTGTATGAATTATGAATGTATCCCGAGTGAATATGGGGACCTATTCCGAGTGAATAGGGTAGTATGTAATTTGAGTGGCTAAGTTATGGAATGAGTCCGGGTGTGACTTGATGTTGTGATTTTCCCCGAGTGAAGAGAAATATAAGTGTTAACCGAGTGATTTATGGTTGAGAGGAAGCCTATGTACTCTCTGAGTAAGGGAGTTCTGTTATACCGAGTGGTTTGGTTGGATAATATCCGAGCGTGAGGGTTTAGGGAATCCGAGTGGGAATACCCTCAATTCCCGAGTAGATCTTTATGTTGATTTTGTGAATAGAATTGAGAGACTAAGTTATGGGTTGCCGAGTGAGATGATTGTTGGGGTAGTTCCCGAGTGGCGGAACCCCATGATGCTAAGTGGACTAAGATATTAAATTCCGAGAGGACTTAGGCATGAATTCCGACTGGACCTGATCGTTTACCGAGTGGATAAATGTCTTGGTTTCCCGAGTGTTTTAATGCCGAGTGTGGCTTCTCGCTTCAGCGAGTGATTCCTCGCTCAGCGAGTATGTTGTTTGGGAAGGCTTTCATATTCGATTCCGCTTAAGCAAATGGTGGTTCGCCCGACCGAGTTGGTCGGCCTCGCTCAAGCGGAGTCGGATCTCGCTTGAGCGAGTGGGCGCTGTAATGTGGTTTGCTCAGGCGCTGTCGGTGCTTCCGTGTGAATGGTTTTAATCCCTTTGCCTTCCCTGTCTTTTCTTCTTGGCCATGGGGCCAGCTCTCTTATCTTCATATAAGGGAGTGTTTTTATTATGGATCCAGGTTATTCTTTAATTAAATCGCGAAAAATTTACCCCTAAAATTAAGGGTGTTACATAGCATCTACACTGGTATGTGTAACATCCCTGTTTTTAGTAGCAGTCTTATTTAGTAAAAATTGAAGTTTAGAAGGTCTGTAAGTGGTAATAAGTGAATAAATGCCCTGTAGATGGTCTGTAATGTTGCAAGAATTTCATTTTTATATGTAATTATGGAATTTATATAGACCATTAAAGAAATCAATCAAATTCTGAGTGAAAAGGGCTCAGTTCCGAGTGACAGAGATAAATTCTAAGTGACAGAAAGAAAATCCGAGTGAGGGATGAAATTCCGAGTGTAAAGTTATGTTGACCGAGTAAAACATGACTGAGAGGGATACTACCGAGTGGAATTTTGTCCTCGGAGACATTTGGAGTGAAGTGTGTTCAAGAGAACCACTTCTGGGTGAAAATTTCGAGTCAAAACACCCTTGAATGACTTGTTTCTGAGTCAAACCATGCCAAATGCTACCTTTTCCTAATGAAATTTCCCTGATTGAAGTATTCCGAGTAAAGGGACTCAGCCAAGGATATATTCGAGTGCAATCCGAGTAAGTTTGTCCAAGTCAGACCTCCCTATTGAGGAAGGGGATAGCATTCCGAGTAGAAAATATATATAAGGCTTAGAATCATTTTGATTGAGGCTTATGTTTATGACTCTTTCCGAGTGGGGAAGAACTTAAATACTCCTGAGTTGTAAAATCCAAGTGAACCTCTCTGAGGAAAGAGTAGTTATAATGGTTTTTGATTGGGAAAATATTCTAAGTGTATGATGTACCTAAACCAAGTGAATGAAATTCTAAATCCTGAGTGGGTGAGACTTAGAACAAGTCCGAGTGGGACTTAACTCACCCGAGTGAATAAAATAATATATACCGAGTGGTATTTGATTGGGTGATAACCCGAGTGAAGAAGGTTTATGGATCCCGAGTGGGAAAACCCTCATTACCGAGTGGATCTTACGTGTGGCTTTCCTGAGTGGAAGTATGGAACTGAGTAAACTTCCCAGGGAAGGAAAGTGTATTCTCCGAGTGAGAAATGTAAGTCTATGCCGAGTGATGAATGTGAAGTACATTCCCGATTGTGTTGAAGTTAAATACACCGAGTGGTATAAGAAGTATTCCGAGTGAGTGGATGAGTTTTACCGAGTGGAACAGTGTGAGTAGAGTTTGGATTTGGAATCAAAATTCCGAGTAGAAGGCTAAATGATAGGAAAGAAATAAAAGGGAGTCGATTTTTGAAGTACATTACCGAGTGAGAAAGGACTAGGCTTGGAATGATTTAACCGAGTGAGAACCATCAGAAATGACTCGGATTTGGGATATAATACTGAGTGAAAGGCCAAGCAAGATAGGAGTCGGTGTGGGTGTGAATTACCGAGTGAATGATGGGAAAGATGAGTCAGTTTCATGGGAATGCCGAGTGAGAACTGGATGACTCGCTCAAGCGAGTCGGAATTCGCTTGAGCGAGGAGGAATTTTTGCCTTGCTGAACCTCTTTTCTTCACTTCGCTCAGGCCATCATTGTGCCTCGCTCAAGCGACTCGGATTTCGCTTGAGCGAGATGACCACTGCAGCCACTTTCCTTTCATTCCTAATGCTGACTGGTCCACCTGTCCCAAATAAATCCAAGAAGAATTGTCACAGACAAGTCAACCGCAGGGAAAGTGGAACCTTTTCACTCCACTCGAAGCACCCTTTATATATATTAATATATCCTTTCTATTAATGCAAAGCTGACAGTGAAATGAGTCAAAAGTTGTCATTATCTTCACCTAACCATCATTCACGGGGAAAAGCTGTATCCCACTTGTCTCCTGCACTATTAAACCAACGCATCTCCAAGCCAAACTATCAAAACCAAAGTAAAGACCCTCTTCCTCTTCCTTCTTCTCCTACGTGCAAACAACTTCCTCTCTCTCAATTCCCTTCCTCTCCCACTCGGAACTGCAGCAGGGACAATGAAGGAAGCTGCCTCAACTCCATTAAAGGTAAGGGGGGTATATTCTTGGGTATTCTGGGGAAATCTGAGTGAAAGGAAAAGGTTAAGGTACCTTGGGTCCTCACCTTTCCAGGACAGATTCGGAGTTGTGTGATTTTAAATGTCTTAATTGTTATATATTTGTGATAATTGTATATATATCGTTATGAACATGTTTAATTGACTGTGTTGCTTTTATTGACCATGAGGATTCAGTGAATATGTTTAAATTGACTGTATTGATTAATATTAATGAGTGAGTGAATATGTTTAATGCTGGACTGTGAAAATATTAAATATCATGGGTATTATGTGAATTCCAGTGGAGTTATAAACAGACGTCAGATTCTATGATAATGAGCTCGGTATTGTACAAACCAACCAGGTCATTTAAGAATACACAAATTCACTTAGATATTTACATCAATCCGACCAGTTTTATATCAACCCGATCGGTTACCTGAAAAATGCAAATACCTCGTTTAAACTTTCAAACAGAAACATATTTCACTCGGTAAACACCTTAATTTCACTCAGAAAACCTCATCAGTGTGATTCTACTCGGATTTATAATCATTTCACGTATAAAACTCCTTTTTAGTCAGAATTTACTCAGGAAATAATTATTTCACTCAGAAAACTCTTTCTTCATTATGTTTCACTCGGAAAGCATTTTAACTTCACTGAGAAAACTCTTTCAGTTTGATTTCACTCGGATTTAGATTTGTTTTACTCAGAAGATCCTCTCAGCCTGATTTTTTTGACATCCTGCTTATTTCACTTGAAATCTTATTTATTGCACTCGGTATTAAACCTATTTTACTCAGAAAGCTTGGATATCAACATTTCCACTTGGATATAACTTGTTTTTAATCGGAAAACTCATTTCCACTCGGTACCAATCTCTTTCTACTCGGAAAAATTCATTTTTACTCGGAAGCAAACTTATTTTTACTTGGATAATTCATTTTCACTCGGTACTTAGCTTATTCTACTCGGAAAACTTGGTTTTAACGTTTTTCACTTGGATTTTTCATTCAGAAACTATTCCTTAATCCTTTTTGAATTATTAAGATATTATAATTATCATTATTGGTCTTTTCCTTTTATTATTAATATTATTCATATTATTATTATTGTTATTCTTATTATTATAATTAGTATTATTGTTATAGATATCCTTAATGTTTTAATTATAAGTGATTAAATAAGGATTATATTATTTTACTCTTTATACAAAGTATAATTTCAACTAAGAAATAACCGATATATTTTACGAATGAGATAATGCAACGTCTTGTAACATCTGAATGGTTGATGGGATTCAAGAGCTTATGAATAAATATGGTGAGACTGGAATCACATAAATACCCAATAATCAAAGATAAAAAGAATGCATTTCGCATCATGAAAATATTTTGAAAGGAGAAGAGAATCTAGAGCATACACTTGGTACGGTGGAGGACACTCACGTTCGATCTCAGTAGAAGAATCTTGGGAGTACAACTGGAACGGAAACCCAATGGCATCAGAGTCGCGCCTGATAGCCGGGTGAGACGATGCAATTCTAGTGTACTTTGACTAAATGACGGAGTGTAACTATGATCGCAGGGATCCAAGTCCTAAAAATATATAAATCAATGATGAGAACCAATGAGTTCATTTGTACCTTATGAAAATGGGAGCTTGGGCGGACCCTGATCGTTCTAGATTGGAATGGAGATATTCCAAAGAATGAGATGAATATGAATTAAATTATTGGGCCCACATGCATCATGAGACTTAATCAAGATAAATCATAATAAACCCTACTCATGCATTTCTATGACAATATTTGTTTATTATAGGTATAAGTATGTTAATTGCATGATTTATGTGATATTATCTGTTGACTGGATTATGTCCGCACTGGGTAACCTTCAGGGTCTTGGGTTATACTCACCCTTACTATTGACAATTTTCAGAGGAATTAGGAAATCAAGAATCGAGTATGAAGAACAGCAATATGCTGAACCCTGACGTGAATATTCTTTTTGCAGTCGTGATTCCGTCAAATTAGTACATTAAAATTAATTAACGTAGTACTAGGGTGTCAACCTAGGTCGTTCTCTCAAGGATCAACACAAAAATTTAGGAAAAATCAAGTTTTAAACTAATTTTTAACAATTAAAAATAAAAACTAAACAACTAAAAATTTTTACAAACATAAGTTCACTAACATACAATTGGGGGGGTTTTGTTTGATTTTGTTGTGACAATTAAAACTAAAACAAAGTAATTATAGGATTTAAAACAATAAATAACAAGCGATTGATTTTCTTGGAATATTGTAAATAAATTTATCCTTGGTTCACTAAAGATAATTTGTATACTTTCATTACTGTTGATTTCTTAGCTCAATTTGAATTAATCAACTAAGCGTCTTTTTCAATTCATAATTCCTTTACTTTCATTTAAAAATGAATATTTTAATCAAGCATCCTAATTAAGCAAAAGGAGTCAAGATCGTAAAATCTAGGAATTATTGAGCATATATAAGAACATCGCCTATATACATAATCTATTCTCAAATTATGGAATTAAGCAAACCATAATTATTAAAAGTGATTATGAAAATATTCATTAAGCATGCATATTTCCTTAATCCATTTTAATTTAAAATCTTATTTTATTCTATTTGAATAATTAAACCGATTAAGCATACAAATTTAATTAAACAGAATGGAATTAAATAAGCAGAGTAAGATTATGAAGAAATAACAATAATACAAGCATACTATATTAAAAACAAGAACCTCAAAATTATATTACAATATTTTCCAAGAAAATCAATCTAGGGGTTTTAGCCCTCCATAATTAAAATAAACTAAAAATAAGAAAGACCTAACCCGGAATGGAAAAGTTCCTCCAGAAGCCTTCCTCTAATGCTTAAAAGAAAGAAAAGGAACTAAGAGAGAAGTGTGAAGTGAAGTGTCTGAAAGATGATTTCTGAAGCCTCTCGTTCTTCTCTATTTATAGGCAAATGAAAGGAGAAGCCAGCTAAGGAAAACGCGTTGCAAGTGGAAACTTTCGGTGCAGATGATTTCCAGCTGTTTCCAAGTTGTTTCCAAGTTGCGTTTTGTTGTTTCCAATGATTCGGCGCATGATTTCAATGATGAATCGATTCCTCCAGTTCATTTTTGCGTAAAATACAGCTCATGAATCGATTCCTAGCAAGGGGAATCGATTCCTAGGCTCATGAATCGATTCCTATAGGTTGGGAATCGATTCCCAGGTGAAAAACATCAAATGAATCGATTCATGTAGGCTGGGAATCGATTCCCAAGTGCATGAATCGATTCCCATGGGCTGATTTGGTGTAGGAATCGATTCCCACCCTATTAGTGCGGTTCCTGTTACAACCGCACTAATAGATAGCGCACTAATAGCCAATTTTCATGCTTTTGTAGCTTTCTTTTCACCGGGGCTTGTTCTTCTTGTTTCTTTATCATTTGATGGTCATTTTTCTCTTGTTATTGACCCTTGGATTATCTTTGTACTTGTTCCTTAATTTTATTAATTTCTGCAAAATAAAATACCCAAGTAAACAAGAGAAAACCAATATTTATTAAAAATTAATCCTTAATTCATTTTTAAAATCAAATATTAAATAAAGCTCATATGATGAAAATGTGTTAAAATGCAATATATTAGACAATAAGTGATGGCAAATTATACACATTTAAAGTGAAGAACTAAAGATAAATCATGCATCATCAAACCCACTGAGAATGCTCATTAAAAGTAGGATATCTGTAGTTGAATAATAAGACCATGGATGACTGTATAAATATTAAGGGTGCCTGCGTGCCCCATTCTGTTAAAAGTACAATTACTTACAGTTTGTGAATGACTATGTGATTATCTACTATCGCTTCCACTCATATGCCACTTATTTATTTTTTTTTTAAAAAATTGTAACCTCTGAGTTAAATAGGATGAACCTACAGAAGGGTTTGTCCTATCTAACCGAGGGTGTTACAGTATGGGCTCTAGATTGGCCGGTGTTAGCTCCTTTGCTTATGGCCTATACCGGCTCATTGCGTGGCCGGTGTTATCTTTTTATTTGTTTGTTCCTGTTGGTGTCTCATTTTCAAAATAGACTTGACCGGACTGAAAGAGGTGTTCACATAAGTAAATCTTAGAATTTTAAAAATAATATTTAATTAATCACGGTCAAATGATACTATCCATTGAAATGAGAAACCAATTAATAACTGCCAACTTTCAAAACAAAACTTCATCAAATTCAATGTTTCACCGTTGGTTTATTATTTTTACCGTCAGAGAAACACCACTGGTTTATTTTTATGTACATAATATTTGGGGACGCACTATTATATTTTTAAATAAATCTTAGAATTAAAAAAAGTTAGCATATACTTAGGTGTTTAACTAATTACGATCATTTAATTACCAAATATAATAAAAATGGCATATTTAAAAATAGAAAATATTAACCAGTAATCTAAGACACCAAATAAGAAAACAAAAGTGTACAGTTTTTTTAAAATATTCACTCACCCTAATTTTAAAATAATTCTTACAGAATTTTTAGTAAACAAATTTTGCTTTTAATTCCTTTGATATTGACTGAATCAATGAAAAACCAATTAATAGCTATCAACTTAAAAAAAAAAATACATCATCAAATTCAATGTTTCATCCTTAGTTTATTATGCTTACTTAAAAAAAACCATCATTAATTCATTTTTAAGGTTTGTCTAACTTATATAATTTTATACAAAATAAAAAAAATTAATTTTTTTACAATCATTATTAATGTCCACTCATTATGACTTCCAAGTAATTATCACATAATTTTTAATAAAATAATCACTTTTAATTTTTTATTCTGTGTAAAATTATATTAATTAAACAAATCTTTATTTTTATTTACATGATATTCTAGATTCCATCCTCCTTTCCAATGATGTTTCATCTATGTTACTGTCGCGACCGGGATCGCGACGGCACGGCCGACCCTCAAAACGATCTTTTGAAAATGAAAATGAACAGGGAGTCGCCACCAATATTTTTAGGATAAAATACCGGGAAAACCTTTACTTAAAGCATTGGTCAAAAAATGAGATTTCAGATCCGGGAGTCTAATTACAGGTGAGGAAGGTATTAGCACCTCACAGCTGTCCGTTATAAAAACGGTTACCTCAATTTAATAGCGCGCATTATGATTAACCCAATAATTATTTTAACTTTTCCATGAAAAGAAAATATGCGAGACGACAAAATATATAAAAAATAAATAGAAATAAACACGGAATATTTACATGAGATTAACAGGACGTCTCGTCCAAATTAAACTCGCTCCACCTTTTTTTTAAAAAAAAATGAGATTAACAGGACGTCTCGTCCAAATTAAACTCGCTCCTCCTTTTTTAAAATAAAAAGAATAAAGAATAAAAGAAATAAAAATTGCAATAATAATGATAATATCAATAGTCACACCTTTTATGCTAATTTAAATAGAATGTGTGAGGCACTCATTTTATTAATATCTATCAATCAATAAAGATTAATTGATAATTGAAAAGGAAGACAAAATCGCTGAATAACAATTAATTTAGCAGAAAATAAAATAAATACAAGTAAAAAAAATAAGGAGAAGAGTGGGACCAGTGTGGTGAGAAAGGAGTTGGATGGTGTTGTGGGCTTGAGGTGCTGGACAGAGGGGAAATGGGGAATAAGGTGTTTTTTTTTTTATAAATAAAGTGGTTTTTTTTTAATGGAGGGGAACGGTGTTTGAAAAGGAAGGGCAAAGAGGTGTGCGTGTGATTTGGTTTTAATGGAAGAAAGGGAAAGTGAAGTGAGCGTAGAGTGAGATGAGGTGAGGGAGAGTGGGACAGTATAGGGGGGCTGTGAGGAATGAGGGGGTCGGTATTTGGAAGGTGCTGTGAGGAAAGTGTTGGACGGTGTTGAGGATGGTGTGGGCGGCGTTGAGGATGGTGTGGGCGACGTTGAGAGGAAGGTGTTGGGCGGTGTGTGGGCGGTGTGGAGAGTAAGGTGTTGGACGGTGTATGGGCGGTGTGGAGAGGACAGTGTTGGGCGGTGTGTGGGCGGTGTGGAGAGGACAGTGTTGGGCGGTGTGTAGGCGGTGTGGAGAGGACGGTTGTGGGCGGTGTGTAGGCGGTGTGGAGAGGACGGTTGTGGGCGGTGTGTAGGCGGTGTGGAGAGGACGGTTGTGGGGAGTATGCGTGTGGGCGGTATTGAGTGGGAGTGAGGTCGGTTGATGTGAGCAGTGATGTATTGGGAGGAGGTGGGGACAGTGTTGGAAAGGGCTATAAGGACGGTCTTGGGGCGGTGTTTAGGAAGGTGTTGGGCGGTGTGTAGGCAGTGTGGAGGGGTAAGGTGTTGGGCGGTGTTGAGAACGGTGTGGGGAAGGGGGCAGTGTTTAAGAAGGTGTTGGGCGGTGTGTAGGCAGTGTGGAGGGGTAAGGTGTTGGGCGGTGTTGAGAACGGTGTGGGGAAGGGGGCAGTGTTTAAGAAGAGGAAGTTAGACAGTGAGAGGGCGGTGTGGAGAACGGATTGGGAAGGAGGTTTGGGCAGTGTGTGGAGAGGTTTGCAAGGGATGTGAGAGCGGGTGAGGAAGATTTGGGGCGGTATATGGAGAGGACAGCGTGGGTAGTGTTGAGAGGAAGGTGTTGGGCGGTGTTGAGAAGAAGGTGTTGGGCGGTGTTGAGAAGTGAATGAATTCTCTTTTAATGACTCTTCCAGGGATCCTCCTTCTTCTTCCTTCGCTTACTGTATTTATAGAACATTTGAGGAGTATGATGATTGCTTGAACATACCCGTGACCAGCCTGGCTGCCAATTGGTGAGAATTTTTTAATATTTCCACATTGTCTTCTTGTCAGCTTTGAAATTGTCAAACAACTTGCATGGTGGTGTTGGAAACGGCCTGGATCTTTGACAATTAAGGAAAATGAAAGCTGGTGGCAATTCTTTATCATTTTCCACCTTGTCTTATTGCCAACCAGCCTCCGTAATTCAAGGATCCACTTGGAGGCTATTTCACTCGGAAATGATCATTCCGAGTCCTTTCACTCGGAAATGATCATTTCCGAGTCAGAGTTTTTTTTTTTAAAATTCTTTTCTTTTTTTTTATTCTTCCTTTTTTTTCTTTTTTTTCTTTTTTTTTCTTTTTTTTTATTCTTCCTTTTTTCTTTTTTTTTTTTTTTTTTTAAATTCTTTTCCCTTGTGAATTTCCCATTCTTGGTGAAAATTGACTGGAACGAAATAGGTGTTCACAGATGCCCCTCTTTACTTCTTTTTCATGAGGAAAAAGCATGAAGTTTCTTCTTGCTTTTTTCGAAATGGAATGGGAGTAAAGACGTGAACACCATTGGAAAAGTAGAAAGTGAAGGTGTTACTTCTTGATTAACAGAAATGATGAGGATGTTGTCTCTAGGTTGACAGCAAAGGTAAAAGGATGAGGGTGTTGCCTCTCGATTGACTGGAAAAATAAAAGGATGAGGGTGTTGCCTCTCGGTTGACTGGAAAAGTAAAAGGATGAGGGTGTTGCCTCTCGGTTAACAAGGAAAGTAAAAGGATGAGGGTGTTGCCTCTCGGTTGACAAGGAAAGTAAAAGGATGAGGGTGTTGCCTCTCGGTTGACTGGAAAAGTAAAAGGATGAGGGTGTTGCCTCTCGATTGACTGGAAAAATAAAAGGATGAGGGTGTTGCCTCTCGGTTGACTGGAAAAGTAAAAGAATGAGGGTGTTGCCTCTCGGTTAACAAGGAAAGTAAAAGGATGAGGGTGTTGCCTCTCGGTTGACAAGGAAAGTAAAAGGATGAGGGTGTTGCCTCTCGGTTGACTGGAAAAGTAAAAGGATGAGGGTGTTGCCTCTCGGTTGACTGGAAAAGTAAAAGGACGAGGGTGTTCCTCTCGGTTAACAAGGAAAGTAAAAGGATGAGGGTGTTGCCTCTCGGTTGACTGGAAAAGTAAAAGGATGAGGGTGTTGCCTCTCGGTTGACTGGAAAAGTAAAAGGATGAGGGTGTTGCCTCTCGGTTGACTGGAAAAGTAAAAGGATGAGGGTGTTGCCTCTCGGTTGACATGACTGAGGCCCTGGATTAAAAGGGAATAAATCTGGGGGTAATGCCCTAATTTGGGGTAGTCTGAAAGAATTCTTGGGGCATTGCCTTTTGTCTAAAGGGAAACCTGGGGTGATGCTCCTGTTGGAATTGCTTAGGAAGTGTAGCTCCACTGGGGAAGGATAATTCCTCCTGGTAACCTTCATGGTACCACTGGGAAAGTATTAGGTGAGTTGGGACAGAGTAATCTGGGGGTTGTCGGGGAACTGTCCTTCTAAGGAAAGAGAATGAAATCTGGGGAGATGCCCCAGTTTGATATGACTGCAGGTTGTTGGGGGACTGCCCTTTGAAAGAAATCTGGGGAGATGCCCCAGTTTGATATAACTGAAGGTTGTTGGGGAACTGCCCCCTTGAAAGAAATCTGGGGAGATGCCCCAGTTTGACATAACTGAAGGTTGTTGGGGAACTGCCCCCTTGAAAGAAATCTGGGGAGATGCCCCAGTTTGAGCTTTTTAGTGAGAGGAGTATGATGGATGCTAGTTTGGTAATGGCGAACTCACTGGGGAAAGATAAGTCCTCTTAAGCCTGATCAAAGAAACATCCCGGTTGAGGGAACTGATCCCATTTTTATGGAACTCCTTGGGAGAGATCTTCAGTCTATAGGTCTCGCTGAGAGAAAACTTTGGCGAATACCTGCTTTTGGATGATGGATTTGGCGTCCCGCTGATAAAAGAATGAGTTAGTATAAAAAGACATTACAGGTAAATTTTCCTTGGCGACTGGCTTTTTAAGATAACTCATGGATGAAACAGAAACATCCTCCGACTTTTGGCGAGAGTACATTTCATCCCCCATAACTTTATGTTCTGTTGTTTCCAATTTCAAAAATTTTAGGCAAAAACTTGTTTATTCATAAAAAATGAACACATGTAGGATGAAGGGAGATTTTATAAACATCAGATATGTACAGCGATAATAATATTAAACACAGCGATGTGACAAGGTATATAAAGAATTGAAGGCAAAATAAAAGGAAAAGGATCATATATCCTCAAATGATCCTCCGCGAGCAATGAGAAACTTGATCCCATATCATGACTTTGTGTTCGTCTTTTGATTTTGCTTCTGAGGGCGTAATTTGACAATGACCCTAATACCCGTTTTGACCTCCTTTGACTTTGGCTTGAAGGGTTTATGTTGTGGAGTAGAATTTGTAGAACCGCCCTTTTAGGTTTTCAGCTCATCTTGCTGCTCTAACTTTTGCCTAGGTCGCCTTTCCAGGTTTTCAACCTAGCGAGCTCTTTTTTCCTTTTTTTTTTATTATGCAAAGTATCTTTTCACTGCATCGGTATTGACAGGCATTGGCAGATCGTCTCCATCCATATTAGTGAGTATAAGGGCTCCTCCGGAGAAAGCCTTCTTTATAACATATGGTCCCTCATAATTAGGTGTCCATTTCCCTCGAACATCCCTTTGAATTGGCAAAATCTTCTTGAGGACCAAATCTCCCTCTTGGAATTGTCGGGGGCGTACTTTCTTTTCGTATGCCCGTTTCATGCGTCTTTGATACAATTGTCCCTGGCAAAGGGCAGTTAATCTCTTCCCGTCAATTAGATTCAATTGGTCATATTTGGCCTGGACCCATTCAGCTTCTTGCAATTTAGCCTCCATGATCACCCTAAGGGATGGAATTTCCACTTCGAATGGTAGTACAGCTTCCATTCCGTAAACCAAAGAAAATGGGGTTGCCCCAGTTGAGGTTCGCACCGAAGTTCGGTATCCATGTAGTGCGAAAGGGAGCATTTCATGCCAGTCTTTGTAGGTTACTACCATCTTTTGCACTATCCTCTTTATATTTTTGTTGGCTGCCTCAACCGCTCCATTCATTTTCGGACGGTATGGAGAGGAGTTATGATGGGAGATTTTAAAACTCTCACAAAGCTCCTTCATCATTTTGTTGTTTAAATTTGTACCATTGTCCGTGATGATTTGGTTTGGTAAGCCATACCGGCATATCAGCTCACGCTTGACGAATTTGACCATAACATTTTTCGTCACATTGGCGTATGAAGCTGCTTCTACCCACTTGGTGAAATAATCGATAGCAACCAAAATGAAACGATGACCATTCGAGGCTTTTGGTTCAATGGGCCCAATTACATCTATACCCCACATTGAAAAAGGCCATGGTGCTGACAAGACATTTAGGGATGAGGGAGGAGCATGAATGTGATCAGCATAAATCTGACATTTATGACACCTCCGTACGTAAGCAAAACAATCGGCTTCCATAGTCATCCAATAATACCCAGCTCTCAGTATTTTTCTTGACATAGCATGCCCATTTGTATGAGTTCCGAAAGATCCTTCGTGGATATCTTTCATGATCTGGTTTGCTTCAACGGTATCAACACACCGGAGGAGAATGGAATCATAATTCCTCTTGTAAAGCACGTTACCACTCAATAGGTATCCCATAGCTAGCCTTCTCAAAGTTCGTTTGTCATTGTCCGTGATACCTTCAGGGTATTCTTGGCATTGGAGGTATCTTTTGATGTCATGATACCAGGGCTTGCCATCCGGTTCTTCTTCTATGGCCTGGCAATGGGCGGGTTCTTGCTGTTTCTTTACCTCAATGAGAGGCACTTCGTAATCATTGCTGACCTCGAACATAGCAGCTAGGGTGGCTAAAGCATCTGCCATTTGGTTATCTTCCCGTGGAACATGATGGAAGGTAACTTCATCGAACCTTTTGATCATCTCTTTGATATGAGCATGATAGGGAACTAGTTTATTATCTCTAGTCTCCCATTCATCCTTTAGTTGATGGATAACTAAAGCAGAATCTCTATAAACCTCCAGAACCTTTATTCCCACGTTTAGAGCCGCTTGTATTCCTAGAGAACATGCTTCATATTCCGCAATATTATTGGTGCAGTCAAAACACAGCCGAGCACAAATAGGGATGAATTCCTTATCAGGTGAGATTAAAATAACCCCAATTCCATGTCCTAGTGCATTGGATGCTCCATCGAATCTCATGATCCATCTGGTTTCTAGGCCATCTTCTTCTTTGGAAAGAGCCAAGATATCCTCATCTGGGAAATCATGCCGCATTGGTTGATAAGCTTCAATGGGTTGGTATGCCAAGTAATCTGCCAGCGTACTCCCTTTAATTGCCTTTTGGGTGACATATGTTATGTCATATTCCGTCAGTAACACTTGCCAACGGGCAATCCTTCCAGTCAAAGCGGGTTTTTCAAAGATATACTTGATGGGATCCATCTTAGACACCAGCCAAGTAGTATGATTAAGCATGTATTGCCGTAAGCGTCGGGCAGCCCAAGCCAATGCACAACACGTTCTTTCAAGAGACGAATACCTCATCTCACATTCGGTAAATCTCTTGCTCAAGTAGTAGATGGCGTATTCCTTTCTTCCATTCTCATCATGTTGACCCAATACACATCCCATGGATTCATTCAACACAGTCAGGTATAGGATTAATGGTCTCCCATGAACGGGTGGCACCAAGACTGGTGGCTCCAATAAGTACTGTTTTATTTTTTCAAATGCAATCTGGCAATCCTCATTCCACTGTCCAGGCTGATTCTTGCGAAGCAACTTGAAAATTGGCTCACAAGTTGCCGTCATTTGGGAAATGAATCGGGCGATGTAATTCAATCTTCCCAAGAATCCTCAGACTTCTTTTTCAGTACGAGGAGGAGGCATTTCCAGAATTGCCTTGACTTTGTCAGGATCAACTTCTATCCCCTTCTCATTCACAATGAACCCTAACAATTTGCAGAATCTTGCGCCAAAAGTACACTTGGCGGGATTCAATCTAAGCTTGAATTTCCTCAACCTTTCGAAAAGTTTTCTCAGGTCAATAATATGCTTCTCCTCAGACCTGGACTTGGCAATTATGTCATCCACATAGACCTCTATCTCCTTGTGCATCATGTCGTGGAAGAGAGTCACCATTGCCCTTTGATAGGTGGCTCCTGCATTTTTTAATCCGAAGGATATTACTTTGTAACAAAAGGTGCCCCACAGAGTGATGAACGTGGTCTTTTCCATATCTTCTGGTGCCATCTTGATCTGGTTATATCCCAAAAATCCATCCATAAATGAGAAGATGGAATGTTGAGCTGTGTTATCAACCAATACGTCAATCTGAGGTAAAGGAAAATCATCCTTAGGACTCGCCCGATTCAAGTCTCGGTAGTCCACACACATCCTTACTCTCCCATCTTTCTTTGGAACGGGAACTATATTGGCTACCCATTGCGGATACTTAGCTACGGCTAAGAAACCAGCGTCAAATTGTTTCTTGACTTCTTCTTTGATCTTAAGAAGCATTTCTGGTTTCATTCATCGTAACTTTTGCTTGATCGGTGGACATTCCGGCTTTAAAGGCAACTTGTGTTCTACAATGTTATTATCCAGACCTGGTATATCTTGATACGGCCATGCAAAAATGTCTCAAAATTCCCGGAGTAGTCTAATCAATTCACTCTGCCGTTGTTTGCTCAAAAGGGTGCCTATCTTGACTTCTTTATTTTCTCCTTCATCTCCCAGGTTAATGGTCTCAATCTTTTCCTGATGAGGTTGAATTTCTTTATCTTCTTGTTCCATTAACTTTGTCAACTCGAGTGAAGGTTCAAAATCTTCCTCACTATCCTCATAGGCATAATCATTTGGATTATCAGAGTCATGAAATAGAACCGAGTTTTCATTGCTCTTAGAAGAATCGCTTTCAGATCTGCATTTAGTGTTATATCATAATGAATGAAAACAAAGAAAGGCAAGCAAATGGAAGGTTTAAAAGAAAGAGTTTGAACAAAGATGAGGTATGAAATCAGACTGCATTCATTTAATTTAATAAACAAGCAAGTTTTCGCCTTTATTACAAAACAGATCCTAAAGCCTTAGGCATAGCAAGAGGATCGACAAGTTTTGAAAACAACAATTACTTTGGCTGAGGATTGATAGTTATGGGGAACTCCATGATTTCCCAGTTGTCCAGTTCTTGACCGGGTAAGCAAGCATGCACTAATTCCACATTAGGGCTGTGTTCGTCTCCAACCATAGCCACTTGACCCGGATATATAATCCCGGCGCTTCTGAAGCTTTGATAGAGGTCACAGATAGGGATTCTAGCAGTATCGAACTTTTGACCGGTAAGGCGAGCGATCCTTCTCTCCCTTCTTTCTTCTCCCATCCTTTTTCTATCAGCTGTTGTAGGCTTGTATCCTAGACCATACCTATCCCTGTTTTCTGGGAGACATATAGGTTGGGTTCTCCCTTCCAATTCTCGTCCTAACCCCTTTCCCAGCTTGTATCCTTCTCTCAACATTGTCTTTGCAACCATCAGAGGCACGTTTGGGAAGGATTTCTTTGTAATGCTCATTGCATTGGCCACCTCTAAAGCCTGAAATGAGGTTTCAAGGGCTTCCTCAGTCGCTTCAATGTATGGGGTGTTGGCAGGCTTACTAACCAACAAGTCTTCTTCTCCAGAGACAATCACCAACTTGTTGTCAATGATGAACTTCAACTTTTGATGTAGAGTAGAAGGAACTACCCCAGCCGAATGGATCCACGGCCGTCCCAGTAAACAACTGTATGCGGGCGTAATATCCATGACTTGAAAAAGGATTTGAAAGGTGCATGGCCCAACTTGTATAGGCAATTCAATTTCTCCCATGACTTCTCGGCGAGTTCCGTCAAAAGCCCAGACTACCATGGAACTGGGTCTCATATGGGTCCCATCAGAAGGCAACTTTGCCAACGTAGATTTTGGCATTACATTCAAGGACGATCCATTGTCAACCAGCACCTTCGCCATGATATGATCTTGACATTTTACGGAGATATGAAGGGCTTTGTTGTGCCCTCTTCCTTCCGCTGGTGTCTCATCATCCGTAAAAGTTAGATAGTTGTTGGCCACAATGTGTCCCACTATGCCCTCGAATTTATCTACCGGCAAATCATGTTTCACATGTGCCTCACTCAAAACTTTCATCAACGTGTTCCGGTGTGGTTCAGAACTCATTAGTAAGGATAACAGAGAAATTTTTGCCGGGGTGTGGTTTAGTTGGTCCAACACCTGGTAGTCACTATGACGAATGAATCTAAGAAACTCTTGGGCTTCCTCTTCGGTTACTACCTTCTTTGCTTCACCGGAGGATTCTCCCTTCCCATTCCCTGTGGCTTTGTCAAGTTTTGGTTCTGGGGAAGCATACACTCTTCCACTTCGGGTGACACCCCCGATTTCGGCAATATTCGTGACAGGGGATGATGGAGTAGGCTCAACGGCCTCAGAACTGGTAACGATCACATCAGTACCATACTTCCATGGTACAGCTCGCGAATCCTTGTAAGGGAATGGGGTTGGAGTGTTTACCGTGATGACAGTTTTAACAGGGGTTGAAGCCACAGGTGCATTTTTATTATAAAATATGACTAGAGGTTTTGGAGCTCGAACTCGGCCTTGCTCTTGTATCATATTTATTATGTCTTCACGATGCCGGTAAACTTCTATGACGTGACTGTCCATAAATCCCTGAAGGGTTTTCTGGAAGTCCCTTCGTTTTGCGGACAGGAGGTCATTGCACTCTTTATCCCATGATCCTTCTATCAATCCCATCTTAAGCATATGGGAATGAATGGTTTCCAACGGCATTTGGATGTCCTGAACTTTGGAAATACATTCCCCATCTTTTTCCACAGCGTTAACGCCTTGTCTCCCATGGTTAGGCAAAGGATTGGTGGTCACATTCGGGCTTCCTTCCTTGAAGCTTATCCAATCAGCTCTGATTAAATCTCTTACCTTAAACTTCAATGCCAGGCAATTTTCGGTGGAATGTCCCGGTGCACCGGCATGGTAATCACATCGCGCATTTGGGTCATACCCTCTGGGATAAGGTGGTTGAAGCGGTTTTAAAGGACAAGGTGCCACTAAGGTGTTTTCAATAAGATGGGGAAGAAGCTCTGTGTAGGTCATGGGAATTGGATCAAATTGCACTTGAGTGCGGTCATCATTCTGTCTCCTCATGTTTGGATTTGGTGGGTTTATTTGGGGTGGTTGATATGGTGTTTGTGGTGGTGCGGGTGGTCGCATGACAGGTGGTCGAAAATGCGGTGGGTTTGGATTTGGAATTGCAGCTACATATGGGTGTGGTGTGTTATGGTAAGTTGACGGAAAGGTGACAGGAGTAGGTGGTCTGAGCTGGTTCCTTCTTTAGTTGTGAGAGACCAGGTTAGTCTCTCCCTCTCTTCTTTTTCCTTCTCCAAAAGAAGGTTTTCTTGCTGTCCCAGCCCCAGATGGGCTACGAGTAATCTTCCCCGTTCTCAAGCCATTCTTTATTCTTTCTCCGATAGTGACGATGTCAGAGAAGTGGGAGGAAATGCTTCCAATCATCTTGTCATAGAAAGGTGACTGGAGTGTATCAATAAATGTGGAAATCACCTCCTTTTCTGATAGAGGTGGATCGACTTGTGCTGCTACTTCTCGCCACCGTTGGGCATATTCTTTAAACGTCTTATTATCTTTCTTGGCCATGTTTTGCAACTGTACTCTATCTGGCACCATATCCAGATTATACTTGTACTGTTGCATGAAAGCATCTGCCAAATCTTCCCAACAGCGTATATGAGATCGTTCAAGGTGGTTGTACCAGGTAAGAGGTGCTCCCGCCAAACTATCCTGGAAACAATGAATGAGCAAAGGGTCATTAGAGGCATGAGAGGCCATCTTCCGACAGTACATGGTTAGATCGTTCTTTGGACAGGTTAGCCCCCGATATTTGTCAAACTCTGGCATTTTGAATTTGGGGGGAATGACAACATCAGGAATCAGACAGAGTTGTGCAGCACTGCCCATTCCAAACCTGTTTGTTCTCTCCATTTCTCGGAATCGCCTTTCCAGGAATTCTAATCTTCCTTCCTGGGTAGTAGCAGCAGTATTTGGACCCGCAGTGGCATGATGACTGGTATCCCTAACTGGTTGGTCGACATGTGCCGGGTTTGCATTAGGCATTGAGATGTGGGGTCTGGCTGTCGTCTGGGTAGCTTGTGGTTGCGTAACTTGTGCAAGGATTGGATTTGCTTGAGGGTCTCGGACGGGCGGGACACTTGGCTGGGCCGTATGTAAAATCGCCTCTTGATAATCAGGTTCTTCTTGAAGCGGTGGGAAATAACCCTGTGGCAATCCGTAAGGTATGACGTTACCTTCTGCATCTACAAAGATGGGTTGCTGGGCTTCAGCAGTGTTTGGTTTCCTAACATGAATGGTTAGGGGAGGCGCAGCTGGGTTTGAACTTGGTCCCCCAGTGGGACCCTGAGTGGACGGTCGTTGTCTAGTGTCTTCAATTCCTGCTGAAGAATCCCCTTCTGTGACCCTTCTCTCAAGAAGTTTGGCCATTTCAGCCATTTGCTCTTTCAGTTGATTGACTTCAGCTCTCAAACTCTCATTTTCTTGTTCTATTTCAGCCATGAGTCTGGTATTTAGCCGAGTCGCGTAAGGATGTTTACCCGTTATTTCTGAGAAGTCAACAAGAAATTGTTAAAAAAGAAAGTAAAAAAAAAGCAAAAGAAAAACAAATGATACGTGAAGCAATCGCAGAATTCAGCCAGTATCTTTCGACTTTTTTCAGAACTTCATTCAAAAGTGATGAGTGGAAATTAACATGAGGTAGTTGTGGGGACATGAAGAAAACTCCTTTTTTTTCGGAATACATTACTGCTGCTAGCCTATTTTTATGCAGAAAAAGTAAATCACCAGAATTTGTTCAAACTCCTCAACTGACGGAGCTAATTGGAAGTCCTGGAAGGTAAAACAACGGAGAGGTGGGTCATAGAATTGAGTCAAAGCGGTAATTGCCTCGACTTGTACTTCCACTTCTAGCAGTTTTAGGATCCTCCCATATTTCCTTGAGAAAACCATCTTCTGATTCATGTCCAATTTCTTCCCTAATGCTTGTAGACTGGTTGTATCAACTTTTCTAACCTTAACATGCAGTAATCTTTTCAACTCGGGTACATTTCCACCACAACCATCTGACCTCATGTTAATTTCCATATTTTACTCAAAGATACTGGCCAAGCCCTTAATAACTTCCTGTAGGGACATAAAGAAAAGAAAAATCAATCACTGACATGCTTTGCAAATTGATACTCCCCTAATAACTTTCTTGAAAACATTTTGGGATTTAGGGAAGTTACAATTTGTCGAAACTTGCAATAAATCAAGGATCACACGAGCTATGAATTTTCTGATTATTTTTCTTTTTTTTTAGAAAGTTCATAACTCCAGATCCTAAGACTTAAGCAAATATAAAAAGAAAGGTCCACTTGCCCATTAGAGGATCACAGGTTAAAAATAGGTCATTCTTTGAAAAAGTAATCCTCTAAACAGGCAAGCGGTCCATTAGTTTGGATTGGAAGAGAAAACGAGAATGAGAAAAGGTATAAGTAAAGTTTGCCTCTTGGTGCCTTAAGTCGGGTTTTTCTGAAGATGCCTTAATGGTTCTAAGGTTTATTTATCAGTGATGTCTCACATTGGGTGGTTTATTCTAAAATTTCTAAAGGTCACTAGAGCCAAGATCCTACTCATGATGTTGGCCACAAATAGCAGGAAGTCTACTAAGTGTGGGCACCACGAATAAGTCGAACTCTAGCTGAGATTCTCACAGTAACCAGATAGGAAGTACATCCCAAATGGCTCCGCTATCAATATCCCCTAATCTTAAGTTTTATTTGGGCCCGGGTATAGGGTCCCACTCAAAAGTGTGTGCAAGTTGTGAGTGTAGTGTGTGAAAGAGGCATTCAATACCTGTACCTTACTCATCCTGCACATAGAACAAACACAGAGCAACAAAATAAAGTCGACTACCCTAGGGTTCAATGATCACACATATATTTACAGAACATAAAGGATAAGATACAAATAAAACAGAGACCAAATAAAATAAAGGAAAAAGTCAAATAATTAATATGCTAATTAAAATATGCGCTATCAGATTGACTGGCTTGACTCTCTAGGTCCCCAGTGGAGTCGCCATCTGTCGCGATCGGGATCGCGACGGCACGGCCGACCCTCAAAACGATCTTTTGAAAATGAAAATGAACAGGGAGTCGCCACCAATATTTTTAGGATAAAATACCAGGAAAACCTTTACTTAAAGCATTGGTCAAAAAATGAGATTCCAGATCCGGGAGTCTAATTACAGGTGAGGAAAGTATTAGCACCTCACAGCTGTCCGTTATAAAAATGGTTACCTCAATTTAATAGCGCGCATTATAATTAACCCAATAATTATTTTAACTTTTCCATGAAAAGAAAATATGCGAGACGACAAAATATATAAAAAATAAACAGAAATAAACACGGAATATTTACATGAGATTAACAGGACGTCTCGTCCAAATTAAACTCGCTCCACCTTTTTTTTAAAAAAAATGAGATTAACAGGACGTCTCGTCCAAATTAAACTCGCTCCTCCTTTTTTAAAATAAAAAGAATAAAGAATAAAAGAAATAAAAATTGCAATAATAATGATAATATCAATAGTCACACCTTTTATGCTAATTTAAATAGAATGTGTGAGGCACTCATTTTATTAATATCTATCAATCAATAAAGATTAATTGATAATTGAAAAGGAAGACAAAATCGCTGAATAACAATTAATTTAGCAGAAAATAAAATAAATACAAGTAAAAAAAAATAAGGAGAAGAGTGGGACCAGTGTGGTGAGAAAGGAGTTGGATGGTGTTGTGGGCTTGAGGTGCTGGACAGAGGGGAAATGGGGAATAAGGTGTTTTTTTTTTTATAAATGAAGTGGTTTTTTTTTAATGGAGGGGAACGGTGTTTGAAAAGGAAGGGCAAAGAGGTGTGCGTGTGATTTGGTTTTAATGGAAGAAAGGGAAAGTGAAGTGAGCGTGGAGTGAGATGAGGTGAGGGAGAGTGGGACAGTATAGGGGGGCTGTGAGGAATGAGGGGGTCGGTATTTGGAAGGTGCTGTGAGGAAAGTGTTGGACGGTGTTGAGGATGGTGTGGGCGGCGTTGAGGATGGTGTGGGCGACGTTGAGAGGAAGGTGTTGGGCCGTGTGTGGGCGGTGTGGAGAGTAAGGTGTTGGGCGGTGTATGGGCGGTGTGGAGAGGACAGTGTTGGGCGGTGTGTGGGCGGTGTGGAGAGGACAGTGTTGGGCGGTGTGTAGGCGGTGTGGAGAGGACGGTTGTGGGCGGTGTGTAGGCGGTGTGGAGAGGACGGTTGTGGGGAGTATGCGTGTGGGCGGTATTGAGTGGGAGTGAGGTCGGTTGATATGAGCAGTGATGTATTGGGAGGAGGTGGGGACAGTGTTGGAAAGGGTTATAAGGACGGTCTTGGGGCGGTGTTTAGGAAGGTGTTGGGCGGTGTGTAGGCAGTGTGGAGGGGTAAGGTGTTGGGCGGTGTTGAGAACGGTGTGGGGAAGGGGGCAGTGTTTAAGAAGAGGAAGTTAGACAGTGAGAGGGCGGTGTGGAGAACGGATTGGGAAGGAGGTTTGGGCAGTGTGTGGAGAGGTTTGCAAGGGATGTGAGAGCGGGTGAGGAAGATTTGGGGCGGTATATGGAGAGGACAGCGTGGGTAGTGTTGAGAGGAAGGTGTTGGGCGGTGTTGAGAAGAAGGTGTTGGGCGGTGTTGAGAAGTGAATGAATTCTCTTTTAATGACTCTTCCAGGGATCCTCCTTCTTCTTCCTTCGCTTGCTGTATTTATAGAACATTTGAGGAGTATGATGATTGCTTGAACAGACCCGTGACCAGCCTGGCTGCCAATTGGTGAGAATTTTTTAATATTTCCACATTGTCTTCTTGTCAGCCGCCCTTTGAAATTGTCAAACAACTTGCATGGTGGTGTTGGAAACGGCCTGGATCTTTGACAATTAAGGAAAATGAAAGCTGGTGGCAATTCTTTATCATTTTCCACCTTGTCTTATTGCCAACCAGCCTCCGTAATTCAAGGATCCACTTGGAGGCTATTTCACTCGGAAATGATCATTCCGAGTCCTTTCACTCGGAAATGATCATTTTCGAGTCAGAGTTTTTTTTTTTTAATTCTTTTCTTCTTTTTTTTTATTCTTCCTTTTTTTTCTTTTTTTTCTTTTTTTTCTTTTTTTTTCTTTTTTTTTATTCTTCCTTTTTTCTTTTTTTTCTTTTTTTTTTAATTCTTTTCCCTTGTGAATTTCCCATTCTTGGTGAAAATTGACTGGAATGAAATAGGTGTTCACAGTTACTTAACAAATTAACTTCACTTATCTTTAGGCTTTAGTCCCATTGTTTATCTTTTATATATATATATATATATATATATATATATATATATATATATATAAAAGTTCACTTATCTACTATATATAACATATATAACATAGAAGGGATGGATTTGTGCATATAACAAGAGAAGGATATTGAAAAAATAGGTTATGATAAAAACATCATAAAATAGTAGTATTGTCTAGTGTTTAATATGCATTAAGATCAAGTGTAGTAATAAATAATAATAATGATAATCACCATAAGTCATTGGTGTAGCCTCGGACTTTTCTATGTAATAACCAAAAAGTCCAACACATTAATCGGTGTTGCTTCTAGGTTGAGATAGAGATAATAATATTTTGATGCAATGATTGTGTTGGAGGATAGGTAGGCACTATATATGTAGCCTGGGACTACACCCAACATAATGCCCTTTTATTAATAGGGTTTTTTTTATAAAAAAAGGCTTAAGATTGACATTTTTAATTTAAATAAGTTTTTGAGATATTTGACTAGTTTAACCCTTTTATTTAACAAGTCATGTCAATCAGCTCTTAAACATGCTAGGTCATAAACCAATGTTGGTAGTATAGTCCACACCTACACTAACCAATTAATCTTTAGAGGATTTATTTGATGACTAAAATCTATTAAGGATGAAATTGGTGGTCACTTAATATTTGAAGGATCAAATAGAAAGTTTTCTCTTAATTATACTAATTAAACTATACTTTTAACTTTCTAATATATACCAAGTTAAATAGTTCAATGGATATTCACTAGTTCAATTATTAACCCATTAACCAAGTACTTTCACCATTCACTAGCTACATGTAGTTGGATAAAAAAATGCTTAAGGTATCATCTAAAAGTAACGCCACATGCCTAGTTGCACACTTTAACCTAGCCATTAATAGTTAACACCATTGGAGCTTTAAACCAAGGTAGTGTACAAGGTTGCTCTTGAAATTTTGTGGGTCATGGGCGATACAATAGATATCATAAAGAATGATTTCCATGTGAAATCATTAATGAGAGCATCAAGATCAATACTCTCTAACATATCCTTTTTAACTGATAAAATTGCTAAATCATTCAACTTTTCTTGTGACATTGACGATCTTAAATAGGTTTTTGTTAATTTTAGTTTTGAAAAACTCATTTTAGTTGATGCTACGGTTAACAACATAGTTAATGAAATTTTGCCTTAACACATACTCTATAGTGTAGTACATTGTAGAAACAGGACAAAGAATAATGGAATAAGGAAGTCTTAATTGTAGTAGAAAATAATTTGATGTATATTTGGTAATCAATTGTGAAAATATAATTATGAAGACAGAAGTATTTAATGACCAATATTAATCTCGCATATAGTTAAAGACAATTAAACATTTGTTAAACCAATGTTTTTTTTTCATTTGTCCAACCTTCATTAAGTCATGTCAACCAAACAACCAAATGTTCACCTAGTATGTGGATGTATTTCTCTTTTAATTTTTATTCCTTTTATCCTTTTATGTAGAGAAAAATTATATTCGTTGTATTATGTAACGTATCAATTAAGTTTTTTTTAAGGTTATATCCATTAAGTTTTTCACTAGGAAGATGCAATGAATTAATTAAAGAGTTGAAAAGTTAAATTAAAATTATACCATTTACATTATTATGTTTTTTAATCTTGTTTCTATTTAAAAGTAAATGCATTAAAAGTCCATTATTAAGGCTCTGTTAACATTAAAGCATTATATTATTCTCATCATAAAAAAAATGAAAATGTTAGACATGTTGCATTGTTGATTATTTTTAAAAATAAACAATCTTAATTCCATATGGTTTAGGCTTCTGTCAAGATTGACCCCAAGGCAATTGCCTCTATTTTCAAGCCTCAGGATCAAGCCTAGTAATATAAAATTACCCTTCATGCCTTATTTATCAATAGTCAAAGACAATAACTAACTCATGTAACTCCCTAGGAAGTAAGGCTACCTACTAGATGGGTAATAAGTTATACTAATTGTTATCAAATATAACTTGTATGTAATATAAAGTAAAAACTATATGATTTGTAAAAATATATTATTTCATAATTGAAAACATTTTTTTCTTCAATGAAAAAATACTATATAAATTAACAAAAAATAAAATAAATAGATTAGCACATATTTCTTCACAAGTGTTTTTATCTTTTACTTCTTAGATAAGGTTTTAACCGGTGTTAAAAAACCTGAACTGGTCTAATCTGGGGTCAAAGATCTAGAGTGGGGATCAACCACAAAAGTCAAGGATAAGAAAATTTATACACTGGTACAGTGGGTATCCGGTATTCTAATTCGGTGTCTCAGTGGGAGAACCGGTCTTGTTGTCCTGGAGATCCTTCTCACCAAACTTTCACGTTGCAATGGGGTGAAACGTGGTGCCACCCATGAAGATTCTCCGATGCTCAAGTTAGTAACCAGAATGAGAATTCAAGTTGAAAGAGCTCAAGCAATAGAACAATGTATAGAGAGTAAGAACAACGTAACCTTTTTTGAGTGTACGAATGGGCTATTTATAGATGAACGTAGAGAATGAATTGTCAATTTGAGCTAGGGGACAGATAGTAGACTGCTCAGTGTACGATTCTGACACACAACGCAGGGAGAGCCGCGTCTCCTGCGAATCCCCCTGCGATTGTACCTTGTACCTTCTGTCGGGTGACGTGGATACTTTCTGGTGTGCGAGGTGCGAACCTATACATACCGGTATAGAGAATGCCTCATACGGGTTTACAGTCTGAAGGTATACCTATGAGATCGGTAGCACAACGAGGTCGGATGAAATTACATCCTTGCCCTGGGTACCGGTATCGAGACTGGATCAGCTGTCCCTAGCTTGTGTGAGGGACTAGCAGAATTGCTCATATAAACTAGAACCTGTTCTCTAGTGGGCGCTAATATTGGACTAGGGCAATTATCTCTTATGTCATTCTGACGGTGTAGAGGACAGATTCAAACAATGATTTACCTTGCTAGGGAATCCCAAGAGTTTTTGGAACTTGTAACTCCTCATTTTCATCTTTTGCAACATCCATGTATTAAAACACTTCCGATGATGAGCATTAAAAGCTATTAACACGTGAGTAATGATGATTTCCAGTCACATGGTTCACTAATCATCGCAAGCATGTTAATGGGCCTGGAATTTTGAATTTTGGGCCCAGTGGCTAGGCCTTGCCTTGTACCTTGAAGAGTTGTGTTTTCTAATGAACAACATCTTCTTCTGACTGGTAATTACATCCTTTTAGTGCTATAACTAGAGGACTTAGCATTTTATGGCAGTACACTTGCTTTCGCCTTAAGAAAACTCTGCTCGAATTTCCAGAGAATTGTGATTTTACGAAGTTTTCCTCATAAACCTCTTTAGGTAACCACATTTCTTCCTTTTCTTAGTTTCTTATTCATATTCTATAAACCCTCAAGCATGCGTTCTAGGCAGAGTCGCACTGGTCCCTCGAACAGGGGGCATAACCCTCAGAGACCAACAGACTATCGCGGCGAAAGGATTTCTGTGGGTCCTTTTGGTGCCAGGTCTCGCCGTTCAGGAAGGGAGGAAGGCTCTTCCTTAAGGCAGCCAGTGGCTAGGCCTTGCCTTGTACCTTCCTCTGGCTCAAAGGCTAATAGTCCTTCTGACAGCGAGTCGAGTTCGGACTGGTTCTTTTCTGACGACGTCAC
The DNA here is from genome assembly GCA_037962975.1 of Clitoria ternatea. Lineage (NCBI taxonomy): Eukaryota > Viridiplantae > Streptophyta > Magnoliopsida > Fabales > Fabaceae > Clitoria > Clitoria ternatea. The sequence goes on along the minus strand of CM075671.1, from coordinate 217,437,975 downwards.
TTTTTATCACAGTACCGATACTTTTCACCATGCTCTAGACGAGATGACAATCAAAGGATGTGGAAAAGTTCCAATTCTCAGGACCATGGAAGGGTGTGTGAACATCGTGGTGCACTGTCTGAACTGGGAGAAGCTGAACTGGGAGAAGCTGAACAAGACGTATCCCTACTTTTAGGTTGAAGACGAGTTCAAAGAAATAGCCTTCATCCATGTTAGGGTGGAAGGAGGACGGATGTACCCGCGGTTCAGGGTATATGTAGAGGAGAAGCTGAAGGAGAGATTCATGGTTATGGTACCCTATCCTAAGGAAAGAATCTGCCACCGTGTATTGTTAAACCCTGAATACTGGTGGGTCTTTTAATTGGCAAGCACACTAATTGTTTCTAGTTTTCAAATTTAGATATCGTTCCACTAAGATTGAAAGTTCCAGTAATTCACAGTAATTTCTATTTACTATGGCAAATGTATCAAAACTTATTAATAAAAGAATGATTTATAAATAATTTATACAATATTCACAGAATTTGATGATTGATTTGTTCATGTGGTAAAAAGGTGATAAAGATAAAATCTATCTAGAAAGTTAAGATGTAATTCAGAATAATCTCATATACTTAAAGTAAAAACATAGATTGACAAATTATATTGGAATTAGGATCCTCTCACTAAAATATAATGAAATGATTACAAACATACATATTTAATTATCAAGTTCATGTCATTGCAGCTTAAAATTATTATAACCGATCCCTCATGATATAAATTCTAATTAGTTACCGTAAAGTCTGATCCCTTGTGATCTTTCTCAGTAAAAACTTACATGAAGTCCTGGCCTTATAGCAATAATAATCACCAATTCTATTCCTAGTAATTGGCATATTAACGGTATTTTAACTTTTACTTTCATTAAAATATATTTTAATTTGGCATGAATAATCATTCTCCCGTCTGACATTCATACTAATAAAACAAGTTTCAATATGCATGAAAATCATTCTCCCGTTTGATGTTCATACTAATAAAAGATTGAAATACTAACATGGTACTTGAATCATTGATGAGGACACCTCCCACCAGTCAGGGGCACTACAAGGAATAGGAGGGCCGATGACAAGATCCAAGGCCAAGAAGACCAAAGCCACCTTACAAAGGCTAATTCTCACCCTCCTGGAAGACATAACCAAGGAGCCACAAAGGACACCCAAGCTTACTCATTTGATCATGTGGAAGGATGAACAGCAGAGGGCCTAGTATAAATGGCCTAGCTTCAAGAATAGGGTAGTGTAGGACTTGAATGATTCATTTTTTGGCTTCAAAGATTCATTTTTTGGCTTAAAATTAAATACTTAGTTTTAGATAATTTGATGAATAATTATAATGTTGGTTTTAATTGAAATAGAATGTAATGTTATTAATTGGAATGAAATATAATGTTAGTTTTAGATAATGTAATGTTAGTTTTAGATAATGTAATGTTTCTTGTGAGTTATTAATTAGAATAGAATGTAATGTTAGTTTTAGATAATTTGATGAATAATTGTAATTTTGGTTTTAATTGAAATGGAATGTAATGTTATTAATTAGAATAATGTTAGTTTTAGATAATGTAATGTTAGTTTTAGATAATGTAAAGTTTCTAATTTTGAATGCTGTTGGGTTAAAGTTTGAATATAAAAAACTTTATCTTGTCTCAAATGGAATATAGTTAGTACTAGTAGTAGATTTAGATTTTTAAATTAAGATTCTTACATAAGACAAATGGAATGTAGTTTAATATGTTTTTTAAATGTAGTTATTACCAGTACTAGTACTAGTAGTAGATTAATTTTTATTTGTTATTTTTTAGTTTTTGATAAGTTGATATAGTCCCTTTGAATTGTGATTTTTTAAATTGTAAATAAGTGAACCATAGTTTCCCGTTTAAGATTCGACACAAATGGTAATTAAATTAATTGATTTCATCATTTGTGTTGAATCTTGAATTGTCTGTTTAGACAGTTTGGGATGAACAATTTTTTTATGCATCATTGCTATGTACAAGTTAGGACTTATTTTAAAATTTGATCAAGTTTTGGTTAGTTAAGTTTTGTATTGTTCTCTGGGTGCATATTTGATTGTGGTTGAATTTGATTTCACCACTTTCATTTCGTGTACTTAGAGACCAATGCGAAATGCTGCCGAAATTTTATCAAATTTTAAAATAACTCCTAAGTTGTATGTGGTTATAAGGTATAGAAAAATGTTCATCCTGAATGGGTAGGACCACCACCTTTGTGAAGAAAGTAAGATTCATAGCACCGTTAAATTTACTGGTATTATAAACAGTGAGTATGGATCGAAGTTGGATAACTGCATCACGTATAAGTCCAGAATATGAGGATAGAGTTGAAACATTCATAGAGTACGTGATATGAAATGCTGAAGAGGTGAATGGAATGTATTTTTGCCCTTGTGTTAAATGCTTAAACATGCGCCGGCTAGAATTGGCAGAGGTGCGAGAACATCTGTTGTGTGATGGATTTCTTCAGAGTTATACGCGATGGATATGGCATGGTGAACATGTTGAGGTGCCAAGTACTAGGTTTCAAACAAAAGACCAAAGTTTCACGCATGAGGTTGATGACGACATGGATGACCGACTTGAGGATATGATCCGTGATGTGGGGGTAGAAAGTTTTAAGAGAGCTCACGTATATGCGAGTCTATGTGAGGATGCTGAAAAGCCGTTGTATCCGAATTGCTCTAATTTCAAGAGGTTGTCAGCAGTTTTATGATTATTTAATTTGAAAGCGATAAATGGGTGGACAGATAAAAGCTTCACTGACTTGCTTAAGTTGTTGAAAGAAATGCTCCCAGTTGGTAACACTTTGCCAAACTGTAACTATGAGGCTAAAAAGGTGTTGTGTCCTATGGGCTTGGAGTATACGAAGATACATGCATGCCTAAATGATTGTGTATTATACCGTGGTGAGTACAAAATGCTGCATCGATGTCCTAGGTGTGGGGTGTCACGGTATAAGAAGAAAAAGGTTGATTCTGATGATTTCTGTAAAAAAGGGTCTCCTACGAAGGTGTTGTGGTATCTCCCTATAGTTCCAAGACTAAAGCGTCTATTTGCCAATGCAGATGATGCGAAGCTTATGAGATGGCATGTTGATGAAAGGGTTGTTGACAGACTAGTTAGGCATCCGACAGATGGATTACAGTGGAAGAAAATGGATACGATGTTTCCAGATTTTGCCCGTGACCCAAGAAATGTTAGGCTTGCACTAGCCACAGATGGCATGAACCCATATGGGAACCAAAGCACAAACCATAGTTCGTGGCCTGTTTTGTTGTTTGTTTACAACTTGCCGCCATGGTTGTGCATGAAGCGGAAGTACGTTATGTTATCAATGATGATTTCTGGTCCACGACAACCAGGGAACGACATTGATGTATACTTATCTCCGTTAGTTGAAGACCTGAAAATGTTATGGGAAGAGGGGGTTGATGTGTTTGATGGGCTAACAAGACAATCATTCAATTTGAGGTCCATGTTATTCTGTACGATCAATGATTTTCCAGCATATGGTAACCTCTCTGGCTATAGCGTCAAAGGACATAAAGTGTGTCCTGTATGTGAGGAGGGAACTAGTTCTGATCAACTACATCATGGAAGGAAAAATGTTTATCTTCGACATTGTAGGTTTCTTACACCTAATCATCCACTTCATAGGTTGAAGAAGTCGTTCAATGGTGCACAAGAGTTTGAAATGCCTCCCCCATCATTATATGGTCGTCAAGTATATGAAAAGGTGAAAGAAGTTAATGTGGTTCTTAGTAAGTCTGAGAAGCAGTCTATCTCAAAAAACACGTGGAAGAAGAGGTCAATATTTTTTTATCTGCCATATTGGAAAGAGCTTGATGTGAGGCACTGTATTGATGTGATGCATGTGGAGAAAAACGTGTGCAATAGTTTAGTTGGAACTCTGTTAAACATACCTGGAAAAATGAAGGATGGCCTGAATTCGCGTCTAGACTTAGAGTTGTTGGGTATACATGAGGAGTTACACCCACAAGTAAAGGGCAAACGAACATATTTGCCGCCAGCATGTCATACCTTGTTTAGAAAAGAGAAACAAAGTTTGTGTGAATCGTTGTGTGGTGTCAAAGTACCATCTGGGTACGGTTCCAACATCAACACTTGTGTTTCCTTGAAGGATCTGAAGTTAGTTGGTTTGAAGTCACATGATTGTCATATGCTGATCCAACGATTTCTACCCATTGCCATTCGTGGCATTCTCCCTCAAAATATTAGACATGTGATAACAAGGGTGTGTTTTTTTTTCAATGCCATATGTGCCAAAGTAATCGCCCATGATGAGTTAGAAACATTGGAACAGGAAGGGTTTCTTATACTATCCCAGTTGGAAATGTATTTCCCTCCTTCATTCTTTGATATAATGGTACATTTAATCATCTATTTGGTGAGGGAGGTCCGTTTGTGTGGGCCAGTGTTCTTGAGGTGGATGTATCCTGTTGAACGATACATGAAAATTTTGAAAGGCTATATGAAGAACCAACGCCGTCCCAAAGCATCGATAGTAGAAAGGTACATTGCAGAGGAAGCAATTGAGTTCTGCACAGATTATATGTCACAGGCTGAAAGCATTGGTATTCCAAAGACTCGTCACGAAGGGCAATTGGATGGGAAAGGTACCATTGGGAAAAAAATTAAAAGCATGTCACGTGATGAAGTACTCCAAGCACACTTTTATATTTTGAACAACACAGATGCTGTGCTCCCGTATTTAGCTGCACATAAAGACATAGTCAAAAGAAACAACCCTAGAATGGCTGAAAAGTCGGTGTTGAACGAACACAACAAAACGTTCATGCAGTGGTTCAAAATGACCCTTCTTAAAGATACATCTACTTCTGAGACATTGTATCGACTGGCACTAGGACCCAACTTTGATGTAATCACTTATTGTGGCTATGACATAAATAATTATTCTTTCTATACAAGGATTCAAGATGATAAGAGTACGGTGTAAAACTCTGGAGTTATGGTTGTGGCCGAATCAATGCATTTTTTCACTTCAAAGGACAAAAACCCTGTCATGGCTGAGTTATGTTATTTTGGTGTCATTGAAGATATATGGGAAGTTGATTATGGTCGTTTCACAGTTCCTGTTTTTAAATGTAAATGGGTTGATAGCAAAAATGGTGTCAGAATAGATGACTTTGGTTTTACGTTAGTGGACTTAAACAAGATTGGTCATAAGGAGGAGCCTTTCATTATGGCAGCTTAAGTAAAACAAGTTTTCTACGTTGTTGACCCATCAGATAAACGATGGTCAGTTGTTCTCCAAGGTAGACACAACATTGAGGATCCATGTCTTGATGTCCTAGACATACCTTGTCTAACAACACGTACACCAACCGACGTTATGGAAGATCTCATAGATGATATAGTTGCGACTCGTAATGACCACCAGGAGGGTCTGTGGGAAACATAGGGTATGGTTGGGATATCATTCATCATGTTTATAAATTGATTCTTGTTTGCTAAAGCTGGTTTATTATACTCACCAATTATATTTTTGTTTTTTTGAACAGGATACCTATGGCTGATCAGGATTCACATGCGAGATCTGACTCCCAGAGCACAGATTCCTCAGCTAGGAGGAGAGGTGTTACCCGGATGACCAGTGTTGCACTTAGGCGCCATCAGGGTCAGAGGACCCATATTGACATTGATATTTGCACCGGGAGGACTTCAGGACCCAACGCCGCCAAGTTTCAGAGTTACTTAGGTGTCTTGGCACGGTCGAAGGTGTCCATCATTATCCCTGATTGGGATAGTGTTGAGGAGGTCGTGAAGAATGCAATTTGGGCTGATGTTGTTGTAAGTACATTTATCTGTACATTTATTTACTCGTATTATAATTTGTTATGCGTAATAATCTCATCCTTGTTTATTTGGCACTTGTAGGATGCTTGGGATATTCCTGCAGTTGATACACTACGTAGGAAGATCATGTCTCAGATCGCTGACCGATGGAGGACATTCAAGAGCAACCTGACCTCCACGTATATTTTAATTTTAAAATATAAAGTTAGTTTAAAATCATCATGTTTTAAGTTATCAATTACTTAATGTAAATATTTTAAATGTTAGGTATGTCTATGGGAAGAAGCAGGGTGAGTTCCCTGGAGATAAATACATATCCATAGATCGGCAGACTTGGGATGCGTTTGTGGCATCCAGGCACAAAAATGACTTTATTGTATGTATCTTTTATTGATTATGTTTTTATAGTTATCAGAGAATGTATAACCCATACGTGTCTTTTAATTATGTTTGATGCAGGCCAGATGCATGAAAGCACAGGAAATTCAGGGGAAAAATAACTGCCCTCATAGGTTGTCACGTGGGGGTTACCGATTATTGGAGGATCGGATAGTGGAGGAGAAAGCTAGGCAACGTCAAGGTAGCCACCCTGACGCTACTATTGTGGATCCCCCCTCCCCACCCGCACGACATGAAAAATAGAAGCATGCCAGGACGAAGAAGAGTGGTCAGTACACTTCATCACATGTTGAGGAGGTTGTCTCAAGGATTGTAAGTACAAAGCTTCTCAATACTTTTTATGAAACGTTAATTGTCCATCAAACCCTAACAACACTAATCACTGAGTTTTGGTTGTAGGATTCTTTGGTTGAGTAGTTGACCCAAGGGTCATTTGTGTCACATGGTAGGGATGATATATTGACCGCCGCCATCGGCTTACCAGAGCACCCTGGACGAGTACGTGCAGCTGGTCGAGGTCATGGTACGTTTACATTAATAGTCTTAGATTCTGTATGATAACATTTTTATTTCTAATTATTCTTTCTCCGTAGGCCTTCGAACCTATTTCGGCCGTCCCGCCACCCCTTCGTAATCCATATCTGATTTGGAGAAGACCTTTGAGGATAAGGTTGCCGCAGTGAAGGCAGAGGCAAAGCAGGAAATGTAGAGGCTGCTTCAGGAGGAGATGGCACGGTTTCAAAGTGAGATGATGGCCTCATTCAGTCAACAATGTCAACCTACACCACCGGTGATGGACCCACTGTTACATTGTACATTATTTAATCCAACAATCACCTATGATTCGTTATCATTATTTGTTGAATAACTTCAAAATGTTGTGTAATTATGCAGACTAGGCGGGTCAACACAAAAGGGTCATGTGCTGCACCTGACGGTGATTATGACGATGTAAATCTTAGAGACTACCGTCAGTGTGACCTATTTGTGGATGGAGTGGAAGAGCCAGTTGCCATTGGTTCAGTGTATAACCTAGGCCCTTTGGTTCACCATCAGAAATTGCCTGATGGTGTGTCAAGGATTTTGGTTGTACAGGTTGTAACATCCTGATTTAGATTTAATTACCAATTAAGGTTAATTACGGAATTAAAATTTATTGATTGAATAATAATATTAATGCCACGAAAAATTACGCATATGCCCTTGGTGGGTGAAAATGGGGTTCGGTCCCCTGTCTCCCTCAATTCCCACGCTGATGGGAGTGGCCTTAATTGGATGTGACGGCTGACTGTTGATGGGACGTGGAGCTGTCGTTGGACAGTGAAAGGATAAGGGCTTCAGCTTCTCATTTTCCACCCACTCTTTGCTCATTTCTCTTGGGTTCATGGAGAACCACTCTCCATTCTCTCTAAAACTTTCTGAAGCTCTGCTTTTTCTTCTTGCTGTTTCTTCATCTTCGTTTTCTCCTTCATCTTCTTCTTCCACTCGCATGCTGAGTAGAACCCCGAGTGGAAGTGGGAACACAAAGTGGGAACAGCCTGGTTATGAGAGAACCGTGTGGTGCTAAGTGTTTTAGAGGCTGAGATCCTCCTCTGTTCTGCCTAAGCAACGATGGGTGCTTGGAAGCTTGGGGTCCTCCAATGTTGGTGAGGACTGGTCTGTTCATGTGTTGGAACAGCCATGGAATCCTCCACTGGACTGAGTGTGGGGTGACGTTGTGCCTTGGAGGCTTGGCATGGAGTGTCTTGGTGGTAGATCTGCTCGTGAGGAAGCAGCGTTTGGTTCTTCCAAAAGCTGAGAGCAGAGTGCTGTTGGATGACTGAAGTAGGATCGTTCTGTTGAGAACGAGTGACTGAAGAACATTCAGTCGGTGCTGCAAGCTCAGGGAGCTTCTGGGATCTTTATTCCAGGCAGGGGGGCTAATTTACATCTCAAATGTATGGTTTATGGACAGGTTTTGGGTGGTTTTACTTTAATGTGTTGTGTCATGTTTGAAATATGTTGATTGATATGTTGTAGTTGAGTATTGGTACATGAAACACCCGGATTTGTGATCATTGTGGTCTGTGTGATGTTGTCATGATTCCGTCCATGAGATGTATGATGATAAATATGAAATACCGAGTGAATGCACGTAAATGTGAATGGCATTATGGTTACCGAGTGTATTAAACTGAGACAGTGGACAAATATTCATGTGTTTATACTAAAATGCATGTTGATGCCGGGTGCATAAGTTTGTTATATTGATCCCCGTGTGTGATTGTGTTTAAATACATGAGATGCTTGTCATTGAACATGCGAATGCTGAATGCATAAGATGGGGACCGTTGTGTTAATTCCATGTGGGATTTTACATGAATTAGCATGAGATGCTTGCTATGAAAATGTTAATGCCGAGTGGGTTTTATATGAAAAGCATGTGATGCTTGTTGCAAATGTTAATGCCAGGTGGATCTCATGAAATAGCATGTGATGCTTGTTATAAATGATAATTCTGAGTGGATGGCATTGTGATTGCCGAGTGCATGAGATGTGGGTCGATTATGTTAATTCCCGTTTGAGATTTTATATTAAAAAACATGTGATTTGCCAAGTGCATGTGATTGTCGAGTGCATGTATTGTGTTATTGCTATGCCGATCCCTGTTTATGAATAATAATGATAAAATGCATGGGATGTATGTTATTGATATTTGAATGCCGAGTGCGTATGTGTGGAAAACATATTGAAAGACCTTGGGTTGGACTCAAGGCAATGCCGAGTGCATTGGCGTTGGACGCCTGATGAATAAGACCGTATGCATCTGATTCGCCACTGGAAATGCTTGGAGCATATAGCGTTGGACGCTTAATACCGATCGGCAAACAGATGAATATGTGTTGAAAATATATTAAAAGACCTCGGGTTGGACTCAAGGCAGTGCCGAGTGCACTAAGAGTTGGACGCTTAAAGACCTTGGGTTGGACTCAAGGCAAGCCTACCGGGTTGGACTCGGGGCTGCCTGTAACACTTCCGTTGTCACTTGGAGTGACTATGTTACATGTGAGGGCAAACGGTTTGGTACCAGTAAAACGGCCGAATCAGCTTGGAGCTCACCCCTACTGTGGCTATATTTTTCAGTATATACAGGTCGGACTTGGAATGAGGAGATGGCCTCAAGTCTGAGTGATGGGCACTCCGATTGTTGAAGTGCACATATAGTATATATATTGTAAATAGATATGTTAAAGCCTTGACCGGCTCTCTTGTAATCCAACGGATTTAATTATATGGGTTGTCTATCGGGATTGTGAACAAGTATACATTTATATAAATATATATATATATATATATTACGTTGATATGATGTTACTTATACCGACTGAGATGTGATGTCGAATGGATAATGTTAAGTTAATAAATTCCAAGTGGAATATTATTGGGAGAGCCATTTCCGAGTGAGGCTTTAGTGTGTGTGTGGGCCTTTTCCGAGTGATGAAGGCTTAAGACAATTCCGAGTAAGATGTACTCGAGTGGGCTACTTCCGAGGGAAGACTAGTCCATATGTTACCGAGTGAAAATATGAGTAAACCCCGAGTGGGGAAGAGTCTGAATATTCCTGAGTGAGAAATCCCGAATGAACCTCTTCCGAGGGAAGAGTTGTTGTGATGGTTTTGATTGAGGTGTATCCTAGGAGTCCTCTTCCGAGTGAACGAGGATATATATATTCCGAGTGGTTAAGTTTTAAATAAGTCCGGGTGACTTAACTTGGTGAATTCCTCCGAGTGATGAGAGGTCAGAGGAATTCCGAGTGGGACTTGATTTTGGAGACTCCTTCCGAGGGAATGTAGGTTTAAGTGATCTCCGAGTGAGAAAGATCAAAATATGCCGAGTGAAGAATGGGTAATGTACCTCCGAGTGAATTGAGGTTGAAATATACCGAGTGGTATTGGACTGGGGAAATACTTCGGGTGAGGGAAGCTTATGGATTCCGAGTGGAATAACTGGGGAAATCATTTCCCGAGTGGAGATTAAATGCTTCCGAATGAAATACGAACATGAACTTCTTGAAATGAGTTTAGTATTTGACTAAGTATGAATTTATCGGGTGAAGTATAACCCGAGTGGGGACAGTTCCCGAGTGAACGTGGTCCCGAATCCGAGTGATGAAATTACCGAGTGAATGGGTCCGCTTCAGCGAGCAAGGCGTTCGCTCCAGCGAGAAGAGAACTCGCTCAAGCGCTGTATTCCGCTGGGCTGTGTGACCGAAGCTGAGTCTTGCCTATGTGTGGCTTTCTGACTCGGTCTTCCCTTCTTTGATCGATTTTTGCTTTCCCTTGCCTTACGTTTGGTTTATTTTTACCCTGACTGCTTGGTGAATTTTGGAAAAAATTTCCCTAGTCTCGGTTTTATTCTTTATTAAGTCGGGTTGTCTCAGGTACTAGGCTACGTTGAGTTAAAGAATCTTTGGAACAGGGGGAGACAACAAAGTAATAATGGTAAAGTACCTGGTGGTAGACTTTCCCAGCTCGTACAATGTGCTTCTAGGATGCCCATCGTTGAACACCCTGGGAGCAATCATTTCCACCTTGCATTTGACCATGAAGTTCTTACTTGGTGATGGATGAGTCAGGGTAATGCTCGCGATTGTACAAGAATGCTACTACGGAAGCTTGCAACCCAAGGAAACCTTCATAGTAGAAGAAGATGTGGAAATAAGATTCGATCCCCGAGACGATAGACAACATGAGCGCCCCCAACTAGTGGAATCTCTGAAGCTGATTCAAGTCGGATCAAGCCCGAGTCAATGTACTCAGATCAACGCAGTACTGGACCTGACCTTAGAAGAGTCCTCGGTCAGGTTACTGAAGGCCAATACGGGTCTCTTTGCATAGAGCCCCGCTGACGTGCCTGACATAGATCCAAAGGTCATATGTCACTCACTTAACGTAGAACCTAATGTCAAGCCCGTAACATAAGTAAGGATGTCAATAAGGTGGGGCGGGTACAGGTAGTATATTACCGTTACCCGTATCCACGGGTTTTAGGCGGGTAAAGAGTATTTGCGGTTCGAGTAGCGGGTACCCATGCGTACTTATGAATATTTATTATTTTTATAAAATAATACTAAAGAAGAAAATATGGTATAATGTATTAAACATAACATTATTTCAGTATAATATAATTCAAATTAATATTGTATCATACATTACAACTTCATAAATTAAAAGTATTATAATTGAAAAATATTAAATTTTGTTTATCTAATTATAAAATAAAATAAAAACATAGATATTTAAATATATTTAATAAAAAATATTAATAGTTAAACAGGTACCCGCAGGGCCGGTAGTGTGATACTGCTATCCACTCGTTTAGTACATATACGAGTATCCATTGTAGGTAACCCGCAGATTACCCTCGAGCATGAGTTTTTTTGCCATCCCTAAACACAAGAAGGAGAAGCTAGGACCAGATAGGCGAGCAGCTATCAAAGAAGAGACAAATAAGCTAGTGGCAATAAACTTCATTCGGGAGGTAAAATACCCAACTTGGTTGTCTAACGTTGTTATGGTGAAGAAGGCGAGTGGTAAATGGAGGATGTGCGTAGACTTTAGAGATTTAAACAGGGTATGTTCCAAAGACCCTTATCCTTTTCCTAGCATTGACTGGTTGGTAGATGACACTTCAGGGTACCGAATTCTGAGCTTCATGGATGACTACTCGGGTTATAATAAGATACGAATGGAGCCGAGGGACGAAGAGAAGACGACCTTCATAACAGGGAGAATTTCTACTATAAAGTTATGTCATTCAGACTAAAGAATGCAGGAGCAACTTACCAGCGATTAATGGACAAAATTTTTACCAAGCAAATATAAAAGTATGCATAGATGACATGGTGGTCAAGACTAAGGAGACACGAAACCACATCGCAGACTTAGAAGAGACATTTGCCGAGCTTCAGAAATATAATATGCGTCTTAACCCCGAGAAGTATTCTTTCAGGGTCTAAGGAGGAAAATTCCTAGGATACATGCTGATGCACAGGGGGATAAAGGCAAACCCCAACCATGCCGCGCCATATTGGAGATGAGAAGTCTCCAGAGCATCAAGGAGGTGCAACATCTTACGGGGAGAATTGCTACCTTGGCCCATTTCCTTTCCAGATTTACTAAAAAGTCGATGTTTTCTTACAAAGTGTTAAAGAGGACCGACACATTCGCCTAGCCCAAGGAGTGCAGGAATGCCTTTCAAAACTTGAAGGCCTACTTAGCATCACTGCCCATCCTAACCAAACCAAGCCCGGGGGTAGAAATCATTATATTTAGCAGCCAGAGAGCACGTTGTTAACTCAGCCCTTGTCCAAGAAGAAGGTCCCATCCAGTATACTTTACCATCAAAACTCTATAGGGGGCTGAGATGCGATACCAGAGGATGAAAAAGTTCACATATAGTTTGGTGGTAGCTGCACGAAGACTGCAACCTTATTTCCATAGCCACCAGGTCGTGGTTAGAACTGACCAACCACTCAGCAAGATACTTCAAAAGCCAGAACTTGCAGGAAGAATGGTGGCCTGGGCGGTCAAGCTCTCGGAATATGGAATTTGTTATGAACCATGAGGTCCTATCAAGGTACAGGTCCTAGCAAATTTCTTATTAGAGTTTGGAGATGTTCAAGAGGCATATGATGCAGAACACACTTTATGAACTCTCTCAGTAGACGGGTCATCCAATGTCAAGGGGAGTGGAGCTGGGATTATACTCGAATCCTCGACTGGTCGGGTAGTTGAAGAGTCTCTAAGGTTTTTATTTAAAACCAACAACAACCAGGCAGAGTATGAGGCGTTGATCATAAGTCTACGAATGACACTTGACCTTGGTGCCAGATGTATATAGATAAAAACTGACTCTCAGCTAGTAGCAAGGCAAGTAGATAAGGCGTACCAAGCGAAGGATCCCACTTTGGCCAAGTACCTTGTTCGAGTGAAGCAAATAGTGAGGGGTTTAAGCTCTACAAAATAGTTCATATCCCTAGAGCAAAGAATGAAAAAATAGATTTTCTCTCAAAATTAGCCAACACCTCAAAGACAGGTAATTTGAAGACAATCATACAAGTCACTCTAGATGAACCCACCAAAAAGGAGTCAGAACAAACACATCAAGTTGCCATTGCTACGGAAGAAACGACGTGGATGACCCTGATCATGGATTTTCTAACCAGAGAAAGTCTCCCTTTACCTATCAAAGTCTATGAAACTACAGACGCACGCAGCCAATTATACCATCATAAACGGACAACTCTTCAAAATGGGATTCACACTACCCCTCTTGAAGTGCTTGAACTCGGAACAAGCAGAGTATGTGATACGGGAACTTCACTCAAGAATTTGTGTTCATCATTGGGGAGTCAGTCCTCTAGCAGCCTGATGTGGATCTTGTTGAGGTCCGACAAGGGCTGATTTCTAGATGAAGAAGGACTGCACAAAAAGGGAAGAAATACACACAGACATACACAATACAAAGACAAATGGGGAAATCTAGAGTGAAGATTGAATTAAGAAAGTTATGTTTTGCTGTAAGGGTCAGAAATTCTACTTCAACTTGTCCTTGATTGTTTAGATTCCATGAGAGATTTAAGGATCAAAACTTGCCTCATTCTCACGTGAATTTCAGTTCACACTTTAATGGAAGTTAACACAATAACATGACACTAACACAACTTGGCAATTGATCTAAGGTTCCTTGATATTTTTTTTTTGTGTTTTTAATTCTTTAGAGTTCAGAATTTTGTTTTAAATTCAACTTGGAAGACAAGGTAGAAGAAAGACAAAACGCAAGAAATAAAATGATAAAAAGATGGACAACATCACACCTCCATAATGGACTAGCATTCATACACAAGTATCACACTAATGCATGGCTAATCAACCTTGCTTCACACAAGGACCAATAGCATCACACTCACCACTAAGTTTACAAAACTTAGAAAAATTCATTAATCAACTTCTCTTCTTTTTCCTCACCTTCATTCAGTTTTGTATAACTTGGCTAAACAAGACAAAAAACAAACTACTCCACTACCTAGAAACAAGGGTAACCGCCTACCACTAAGTCTTAGTGGGACAATGCTGAAAATTTAGTTGCATAACCGAAAATTACAAAAGAAAAAGAAATAAAGAAAAATGGGTCTAGGTAGGATTTGAACACAGGTCATTCAAGTCCTACACTACCCTATTCTTGAGGCTAGGCCATTTGTGCTAGGCCCTCTGCTGTTCATCCTTCCACATGATCAAATGAGTCAACTTGGGTATCCTTTGTGGCTCCTTGGTTATGTCTTCTAGGAGGGTGAGAATTAGCCTTTGTAAAGTGGCTTTGGTCTTCTTGGCCTTAGATCTTGTCATCGGCCCTCCTATTCCTTGTAGTGCCCCTGATTGGTGGGAGGTGTCCTCATCACAGCCTGAGTTATCAAGGCAGGGTACTTTTGGCCGACATTGCGTGCAGACTGCTCCCAATTCATCAAGAAATGTGATTCACACTAGAGGAACTAGCAACGGAGTCGTTGCTCTGAAGGGACGAAAACATAGACAGAACCTCATCCCTTACTCAGGAATATGAACCTTCAGTAGAAGAAGCCATGGAAAACAAAAAGAAAGGGGGGTAAAAAAGAAAAGAGGAAAGAAAGGACACTAACCTGTTGGATGAATAGGAAGGAAGAAAACATATAAGCTAGAAAGATGAGGGAGCTAATCCAGAAGACACTTGAGCAGAAAACCAACAGAAGTTAGGTCACAAGAACAACAAAAGGAAAGAAGAAATGAATAAAGAAGAAGCTATATATAGGTTTAGTCACAACCGTTCAAATCACAAGATCTAACGATTGGGAAACCATGAGTCATACCCTAGGGCCACAATATCTCCAAAGACACGTTCCTCAAACGCGTGACATTAGAGTTCCCCCTCATTTATGATACAATACACCATATCTTAAAAGCCACATTTAATGGCCTAGGGATACATAAACGTCTAAATCATTACGGCTGCGTGCAGGTAACTTTATGGGGAAACGAAGCGACTGTTAACTTCCACCCAACACGTGTAATCATCCTAAACGATCCAAGTTCCAGGTAAAGGTCTCACTCGGAAAAAGCTCCCTAACGAAAGACTCACTCAGAAATGATGTACTTAGGAGAACTCCCTCCAAAGCAAAGTTCCATACAAAACAACCCTTTTACTCGGTTCAACATCCTACCGTATGACTCAGTATTCAGTCACTCGGTATTCAACCACTTGGCATTCAACCGCTCGGTTCGGCTCTACGTTTGACACCCGTGACTAGGGGGCTCCTGTTCCCCTCTGATCGAGGAGGGGCCATTATACCCCCACTCCCTTACGTGATGAGTGAAAATCAAGAAGTATTAGTGCACTCACCAGATGCTACCAAAGTGTGTCATCATAGGCCCAGACCAATTCTCCTCGGCACCCCCTCATTCCCTTTCTTTGACACGATTACGGTATAAATGGCCTAGAGGCCCCCATCTATAATTAAGTGACACAATTTTTAAAGTTATAAACCATAATTCATAAAGTAATTCTTTAGCTTTATTCTAAACAATTTGAACAAAATTTTCTTTCATATAAAATACTTATAATGAAGATTAAAAAAAATAGAGAAAGTTCAAATTCTATCACTCAAGATCTTCTTTATTTTCTTTCCCCTTCACTTTTTCTTTTCTCTCCATGTCTCTATATTTTTCTCATACTTAAATACACATGGGTCCCAACATACACGTGAGTTCCTCACCATTAATTGGAGAAGATATTATAATTCTAAACAAGTTCATATTCTCTTCAATACTGTATAATTTTAATTCCTCGTTGAATTGATAAGATCAATAGAATTAGTATTGGTCAATGGATCAACGAAATTGGATGGACAAGTTCGAGAAAATGGATAGGATACTAATGTGTCAAATAACTTGAAATGCTGTGAAAAAGAGGTAAATAAGATATTTAAATAGATTCATTAATATGATTTTTTATATATTGTATTATCAAATGATACACATCAATATACAGCTTTTATATATTAGTTGAAATTTTTAAAAAATGTCATTATATGAAAGATTTTAATAATAAGATGAAAAATACAAAGTAGGGGAATTTTTTTGGAAAATGTGGAGACTCAGAGATTCTGAAAAATTAATGAACCCCGTTGAAAGGCAATCATAATAATTGAGAATTAAAAGTGTAAACGGAAGAAAACTGAATTTTGAAGAAGGGTTGATTGAAGTAGAAAGGATGAGAATCCAAAAAGTGAAAAACACTTTCTCTCTCTAACACAACACAGACACAGAGCACACACACTCTCTCTCACTCAGCAGGAATCAGAGAGAGAGAGAGAGAGAGTAGAATTCTGAATTCCGTTGTTATTGTAATTTGCAGATCCCACCACGTATCTATCAGTGCCCCACAAGCACAATAGAAGTGTGGAATGGGAAATAGCAATGAGGAAGAATCTCCGAATCTGAGTCTGAGGAAGCCACCATTGAAGAGGACAAAGACACTTCCTCCCAATCCAAAACCCTCTTTCAATCTCAGAGTCTCCATCGACAACCCCTCCTCCGCTCCTCCAACTGACTCCGACCACCAATGGAACTACCCTTCCTTCCTCGGCACCACCACCAGGAAACGAAGACCTTCCGCCAAACCCAAACCCAACCTCAACCTCACCAAACCCTCACTTGTTCCACCGCCGCCACCTCCACCACCACCGCCACCACCCTCTTCCTCCTTGCCACCCCCTCCCCTCCCCTCCACACCCCACCACCATAACCACCCTCCCATCTTCTATCTCGTTAGTTACTCGCTTCTCTCAATGTTTTTCCACACACCCATTATGTTTTTACACCTTTAACTGTTCTTTTGTTTTCTCTTCCACCACAGAATGCTTCATTGTTAATCATTTCAACCTTCCTTTTTTTTTTCCTGTTGCAGCTCATTATCACTTGTATTTCTTTGCTACTTCATTCTACTTATCTACAATATAGGCTTACAAAGCTGGAGGTAAGCATGCCAATCCACAAACTCAACATGGTGATTCACTTCTTGTTTATGTTGGATACATTCTTCATTGATTTCTTTTTGTTGTAGGATGAGAAACTTCACCTGTGCTGTGAAACTGATTTTTGTCCTGGCAATGGATGGATGTCCAAAGAAAAATATGATGGCTCGTTTTCTTATATCATGAATGCTGACAGTAGAACAGTCGCTTTGTATATTGTGGTGTTCACACTAATTTTGCCTTTTGTTTTGTACAAATATCTGGATTACTTTCCTCAAATAATAAATTTCTTGAGGAGAACTAACAATAACAAGGAGGATGTACCGTTAAAGAAGAGAGTTGCTTATATGGTAGATGTATTCTTCTCCATATATCCCTATGCAAAGCTGCTTGCACTTCTCCTTGCAACTCTGTTTCTTATAGGATTTGGTGGTTTGGCATTGTATGCGGTGACTGGTGGTAGCTTTGCTGAAGCGCTTTGGCATTCTTGGACTTATGTAGCTGACTCAGGAAATCATGCTGAAACAGAAGGAACTGGGCAGAGGATTGTCTCTGTCTCAATTAGTTCAGGTGGTATGCTGATATTTGCTATGATGCTTGGGCTTGTTTCAGATGCTATATCAGAGAAAGTAGATTCACTCAGAAAAGGGAAGAGTGAAGTGATTGAGAAAAATCACATACTCATTCTTGGGTGGAGTGACAAATTGGTAATCTCCTCAATGGTTTTGTATCAACTGTTTTGGATATTTGACTTGGATATGATGTTGATCATCATGTCAGGAAATTTATTGTCAGATAGTTCTTATGTTGTTTCAGCTTGATAGTATATCTAAAGGGAATTTTTGGCCTCCTTGCATATAAGCATGCATTATGCTCTGTATGAGCTATGTGCATCTGAGTGCAATAGTTATTTTTCTTTCATTTGAAATAAATAAAGGCTGATAGGCAATGTTTGATTGCAGGGTTCACTTTTAAAGCAGTTAGCAATAGCAAATAAGAGTATTGGTGGTGGTGTTATTGTTGTGCTTGCAGAAAAAGAAAAGGAGGAGATGGAAATTGATATATCAAAGCTGGAATTTGATTTCATGGGGACATCTGTAATTTGTAGAAGTGGAAGTCCTCTTATACTGGCTGATCTAAAGAAGGTACTGATAGGGGCATCTTTGACTCCTTGTTCTATTTTCAAAGGAAAGGGTACCTTAATATTATCTGTTTGATTTGAACCATATGATATGGGGAATTGGTGTTGAGATGTTCACTTCTATCTTCCATCTTCCTAACTGTTTTCTTTCTCTAATTTAATTATTATTTATTCACAGGTTTCAGTTTCTAAGGCACGTGCAATCATTGTACTAGCTTCTGATGAAAATGCAGATCAGGTTATTGACCTAACTCATTAGTCATTACCCCTTTGTTATTGGTGACTAACTTTTCTGAGGAACAACTTAGTCAAAATATTTTTCTTAAATCTTTGTCTACAGAGTGATGCGCGTGCTTTGAGAGTAGTTCTTAGCCTAACAGGGGTAAAGGAGGGCTTAAAGGGTCATGTTGTTGTGGAGATGAGTGACCTTGACAATGAGCCCCTAGTGAAACTTGTTGGTGGAGAACTTATTGAAACAGTTGTTGCACATGATGTAATTGGACGTTTGATGATTCAGTGTGCTCTGCAGCCTGGCCTTGCACAGGTTATTCAAATAACTCAATCTCTCTAGTATATATTACTGAAATTGGTAAGCCCCAGTCCTGCAGTTGATATCTTGGACAACTAGCTCTCTTCCATCCTCCTTTTTGAATGGTTGCACTCATTCCTTCATGTGGTTACAGTTGCTAGAGTGTGGTTAGAGTGACATAGTGAATGCCTCATGAATCCTGACTCTTAAGCATATGAATTTCTGCAGTAGCTATTTCCATTGAATCATTAACAATATATAAAACCTGTTTTCTAGATAGAGAAACCAACTACCATTTTTATGTGCTTCTAGTGGCTCAAACATTATGGACTTTGTCACTTCTCTGTTGCTTTTGGTTTCCATATACCTGACCCCATATCACTCAGTGTTTGGTCATTTGTTTCTTTCTCTTGACCAGATATGGGAGGACATTCTGGGATTTGAGAATGCTGAGTTTTACATCAAAAGGTGGCCTGAACTGGATGGTCTCCTTTTCAAAGACGTATTAATTTCATTTCCTGATGCAATACCTTGTGGAGTCAAGGTTGCTGCAGATGGGGGGAAGATTATCATTAATCCAGATGATAGTTATGTTCTGAGAGATGGGGATGAAGTCCTTGTCATAGCCGAGGATGATGACACTTATGCTCCAGGTCCTCTTCCAGAGGTTATCTTTCTGTCCCAACTCCTCTTGCAGAACTGCGACCATTTAGTACGGTTACCTTGTTGAAAAATATACTAATTTGGTGCTCAGAATGTAGTATATGACATTGTCTTGGATTTATTAAATCAATGATAGTAGATGCTGACCTGTGTAATAAATTTCTGTAAATTTAATGATACTTATATCTTTAATGTTGTATACTTTCTACAGGTATGCAAGGGCCTTTGCCCAAGAATACGTGATCCTCCTAAATATCCAGAGAAGATACTATTTTGTGGCTGGCGCCGTGATATTGATGATATGATCATGGTAAATCTCTATTCTGTATATTGTGTACACTTCACATCTCTGCCTTTAATTCATTATGTTTTTCATAAGCAGCATTGCTATTATCATTTTGCACTATCATAATGATTTGTAGAAAGAACTTATTCTCTTCTTTAATAGCTTTCTACAGTCTTAACAAGAACAATTGGAGCTTTTTTAGGCAACTTAGGTGTCCCCAACCCTTTTGGGTGTGGTACTATTTTGAGTATTTTTGCTACGATGGCAGCCTTGCCTTGGCCACAAGGTGCTTCGGTGCTTCTTGTGGGTTTCAAACTCCTACAAGCTGATGATTTAATACTTACCCAACCTGCCAAACATATTGTCTTAATTGTGTTAAGAGGTTTATGGAAACAATTTCTTGAATCTTGAGTCTGTTTATTTATTTTTAAAATTGTTTCATTTAAGTATTTCACAGAATAAAAGTATCAAAAACCTGTTTTATGAAATTTTTTTGAGAGTTAAGTTTTTACGTCATGAGGATGCAACCGACATTCTTTATCAAGTTGACTAAACACCCTAGTTAGTCCTTATCTCCAATAGCATCGGACACTTAGGTCCTCGGTTTAGTAAGTTGGTCCAATTAGTCTCCCACGTCCATCTTCGTCAGACACATAGGTTCTTACTGTCTGTTAGATTTAGATGACGTGTGTCGTTAAGTGCTAACAAAGGTGCCACGTATGCATGACTATTAACACCGGATATTTTATCCATTGATCCGGTGTTAAATACAAATTTTAACACCACACTTTTATTACCTGTTTCAGTATTTAACTGGTGTTAAAAGTTCCTGCTTTGTTTTATTCTTTTTATTTTGGATCCTGCTTTGCTTTATTCTTTTTTTTGGATTAAAAGACAATTTAATCAGAAATAAATATCTATATGCATCAATTGAAATATTTAAGGTCAAACATTAATATAACCAGAAGAACCTTTACAGGATGTAAATAAGTTTTACAATGAAACAAATTGCAATCTGAAACCTTGTAACTAGTAATTTATAACCAATCCGCTCAACTATGGACCTCAATACCTAATCCCTTACATCAATCATTGATTCACCATTTAAGCTTCGAGAGGAAATATTGGAAAAGGTTAAAAAAAGAAAATAAGAACACTACATAGAAAAAAATTAAATAAAATTGAATAAATCATCATAACCCAAATTTGGCTCTCACCTTCTCAATGAGTGAAAGATAATATGGCTTAACTTTTTCCACATTAATTAGAACTTTGCTCTTGCTATAGAGATCATATTTGCTGTCCAAAATTGTATTGTGCATTACGTTAATTAACAACTATAAAATATGTGGACAAATAAACAAATTTGCAAAAGTTAAAGCATAAACATACTTAAATATCCTGCTGATGGCAAAGTGTTTTATATTAATTGAAAGCAATAAAATATATGCCTAATAAACTACCTTTAAAGGGAGGAAATTACTATAAAAAGCATATCTATAAAACAAAATATAGGTAGAATAATTTTCAGCAGTCAGTGGCAATTTACATAAAGTTGAAAGAAACTGTTAGAATGATGTAAATATAGTAAGATATATTTTAGGACTAAATATATCAATCATATCTCTAATTATATATTCTGTATTTATGTACAAAATCCCTATAAATACAAAGCTCCGGGTGATCACAAAATACACGGAATTCATATGTCTTTTTGTTTTTCTCTCTTTTAACATGGTATCAGAGCCTAACGAGAGATCCATCTTATTCCGTGTTTTCCGGTGAGCCACTGCTCACTGCGTAAAATTTTTCCCTCCCTCCCACCTCGTTTTCCGCGCTGCCGTCCCAGATCTACCATCTCCGGCCACCATTTCCTTCCGGCGACCTTGCGACTGGCTTCCCCTTGCCCGGATCGGCGTTTCCCCGGAAGCCCTCCCCCACCGGAGCTCTCACGCGCCCCCACGCGCCGCCTCTTCCTCTGCGCGTGAAACCCACGCGCCGCCCCTCTCAACCGCGCGTGACGGCGCGTCTCACCTCCGGTGACGTCGCGCCTTCTTGGGTTCTGCTCGCCTCGGCCTCTTCTTCCTCGATCTGGTGTTCGTTTTCCGTTTTGGTCACTTTTTCCTTGCTGTTTGGCACGTTTTTCAACTCTGCCCCTGTCTTTCTCTCTCCACCAGCTTACCCATGGCTAATCCCGGTGATACTAAGTCTGATTCTTTGCTTTCGGGCACTTCCCTCACTGCCCTCCTCTCTTCCGAGCTGTTAGACGACAAAAACTACTCATATTGGGCCTCTAATATTAAAATTTGGCTTATTGGGCTAGGCTATGAGACCCACCTCACACAATCCGAAACTGAAATCCCCGAAACCGACCGACCGCGGTGGAGGAAAATTGATGCTCAACTATTTGCAATTATGCGGAACACTATTGCCCCATCCCATCGTGATTGCTTCCGTGGTCAAAAATCCTGCAAGGGAGTTTGGGACCATGCTGAGCAACTCTTCACCAACAATATTCAGCGACTCTATCAAATTGGTGAGGACCTTATGACCACCTTTGGCTCTCGACAGTTTCATGGATCTATAACTACTTATGTGGGCAAAGTGACTAATCTCTTGTGTGAACTCAATGAGATGCTTCCTATTGGTGCTACTCCTGAGGCTGAGCTTGAGAACCGTAAGAAATTACTTTTGTCCTTTGCCTTATATGGCCTACCTCCTGAGTATTCTTCTACTCGTGATCAGATTTTGGGTTGCCCCACAGAGGTTACTTTGGATGGTGCTTTGGCCACTCTCCTTCGGGCTAACATTCATGGCCCTATATCTCCCTCCATGCCTTCCTCTGCTGCTTCGACTGTTTCTCATCTTGATTCTTCCGCTTTGCTTTCACGCAATAGCGACTCTGCATCTCGTAGAGGGGGTAGGCCACGTCCTCATTGTGATCATTGTCACAAACCAGGCCACACCATTGATAAGTGCTGGAAACTCCATGGTCGCCCTCCTCGCACCGCACAGGTTGCTCAGGTTGCTCCTCCACCGTCTTCTGCTCCTCCGCTGCTGCCAGATCCGTCTCCATCGCCCTCCTACAATGACTTCCTAAAGTGGCGTGACGAACGTCAAGTCTCTGGTTCTACTGCTGCTGTTGCACACACTGGTAATTCTTTCGTTGGCATCTCCCATTCTTTGGGTCCTTGGGTCCTTGATTCAGGGGCCACCGATCATATTACTGGTAATAAATCTCTTTTTTCTTCTCTCTCTACCACTGGTTACTTACCTTCTGTTACTATGGCCAATGGTTCCCAAACACAATCCCAGGGTATTGGTATTGTCCATCCCCTCCCTTCTATTTCAGTTGATAATGTGTTATTTGTTCCTGGTGCCCCATTTAATTTGTTATCCATTAGTCAGCTTACTCGTACTCTTGATTGTATCATCTCTTTTACTAAAGATTCAGTTTCTTTGCAGGATCGGAATATGGGGAAGATGATTGGCTTCGGATGTGAGTCTCACGGCCTTTATCAACTTAACAGACCATCCCTTGTTGGTTCGGCTTCCGCATCTCCTCTTCTTATTCATGCTCAGTTAGGACATCCCGGTCTCGATGCTTTCAAGAAATTAGTCCCTCGTTTTTCTAATTTAGAATCTTTGTCATGTGAGTCTTGTCAGTTAGGTAAGCATACTCGTACTTTTTTTCCTACTCGCATAAATAATCGGGCCTCGTCCCCTTTTGCTTTGGTTCACTCGGATATTTGGGGTCCCAGTCGTATTGTGTCTTCTTTAGGATCTAGGTATTTTGTCACCTTTATTGATGATTTTTCCCGTTGTACTTGGATATATTTAATGAAAGATCGTTTTGAATTATTCACTATTTTTCAGTCTTTTTTTAATGAAATAAAAACTCAATTTGGGATTTCCATTCGTACCTTACAAAGTGATAATGCACGTGAATACTTGTCTAACTCATTTCAGATTTTTATGGCATCTCACGGTATGTTGCATCAAACCTCTTGTCCTCATACCCCCCAACAGAATGGGGTTGCTGAACGTAAAAATAGACATCTTCTTGAAACCACTTGGACTCTTCTTCTTCATTCTAATGTTCCTCTTCAATTTTGGGGTGATGCCGTCCTTACCGCCTGCTATCTCATCAACCGTATGCCTTCCTCTGTTCTTCAAGGTAAAATTCCTCATCAAGTCTTATATCCACATCGTCCTCTTCACTCTCTTCCTCCTCGCGTCTTTAGTTCTACTTGTTTCTCTCATGTCCTTGGTCCTGGCATTGATAAATTATCTGCTCGATCTCATAAATGTGTTTTTATTGGGTATTCCCGTACTCAGAAAGGATACAAGTGCTACTCTCCTTCCCTTCGCAGGTATTTTATCTCTGCAGATGTTACATTCTTTGAAGATGTTCCTTTCTTTAAGTCTGAAACACCTCCACCGGAGCCTCCTCTTCCTGTGACTACACCTACTGTTCTTTTTTCTCCTCCTGAGGAGTCTCCTCCCTCTCCAGATCCTCTTCCTCCTCCTCCTTTGCAGGTCTATCAGCGTCGTCCTCGTCCTCTACCACCACAGCCTGCCACCGATCAGACTGTAGACTCACATTCTGGGTTCACTCATCCGACCTCTTCTCCGGTCCCGCCTCTTGAGTCAGATCTTCCTATTGCCCTACGCAAAGGTATTCGTTCTACTCGTAATCCTTCTCCTCACTATACTGCTTTAAGTTATCATCGCATCTCTCCATCCTATTACTCTTGTCTTTCTTCTTTGTCCTCTGTTTCTATTCCTAAGAATGCAGGAGATGCCTTTACTCATCCAGGATGGAAACAAGCTATGATGGATGAAATGTGTGCCTTACAAAGCAGTGGAACTTGGGATCTCGTTCCTCTACCACCGGGGAAGTCTGTTGTTGGTTGTCGATGGGTGTACACGGTGAAGGTTGGCCCGGACGGATCAGTTGACCGCCTCAAAGCCCGCCTTGTCGCCAAAGGTTATACTCAGATCTACGGCTTAGATTATGGAGATACATTCTCCCCTGTTGCCAAAATGCCCTCGGTCCGCCTCTTCCTCTCTATTGCCGCCATTCGTCACTGGCCTTTATACCAATTAGACATCAAAAATGCTTTCCTTCATGGTGACTTGCTTGAAGAGGTTTACATGGAGCAACCTCCCTGTTTTGTTGCTCAGGGGGAGTCTTCTAGACTTGTTTGTCGCTTGCGAAAATCTCTATATGGCCTTAAACAGTCTCCCAGGGCATGGTTTGGCAGGTTCAGTACTGTGATTCAGGAGTTTGGCATGATCAGGAGTGAAGCAGATCACTCTGTCTTCTATCGTCATTCAGTTGTTGGTTGTATTTACTTAGTGGTATATGTGGATGACATTGTTATTACTGGCAGTGATCACCTTGGTATTACACAGGTAAAACAACATCTCTTCAAGCACTTTCAGACGAAGGACCTTGGCAAACTCAAATATTTCTTGGGGATAGAGGTAGCGCAATCCAAAAATGGAATCGTCATATCCCAAAGAAAGTATGCAATGGATATTCTGGAAGAAACAACGATGTTAAACTCCAAATCAGTTGACACTCCCATGGATCCCAATGTCAAGCTCCTACCAAATCAGGGGAAGCCCCTTCCAGATCCTGAGAGATACAGACGTTTAGTTGGCAACCTGAACTATCTCACTGTCACTTGCCTAGATATTTCATTTGCAGTTAGTGTGGTTAGTCAGTTCCTAAACTCTCCTTGTAAGGAACATTGGGATGCAGTGACTCGTATTGTTCGATATGTCAAGAAAGATCCTGGAAAAGGCCTGTTATATGAAGATAGAGGACACACTCGAGTTGTGGGTTACTCTGATGCTGATTGGGCCGGCTCTCCCATTGATAGAAGGTCCACTTCTGGATATTGTATTTTTGTCGGAGGTAATCTTGTCTCTTGGAAGAGTAAAAAACAGAACGTTGTAGCCAGGTCCAGTGCAGAGGCAGAATACCGTGCTATGGCTATAGCTAGTCAAGAACTCATATGGCTCAAACAATTACTTCAAGAACTTCAATTTGGAGAGGTTTCACAGATGACACTTGTCTGTGATAATCAGGCCGCTATGCATATTGCCTCGAATCCAGTTTTCCATGAGAGGACGAAGCACATTGAAGTTGACTGTCATTTTGTTAGAGAAAAAGTCTTATCTGGTGAAATATCCACTAGCTTTGTTAATTCTAATGATCAGTTGGCGGATGTTTTTACTAAGTCTCTAAGGGGCCCTCGGATTGACTATATATGTAACAAGCTTGGTGCATATGATTTATATGCTCCAGCTTGAGGGGGAGTGTTAGAATGATGTAAATATAGTAAGATATATTTGAGGACTAAATATATCAATCATATCTCTAATTGTATATTCTGTATTTATGTACAAAATCCCTATAAATACAAAGCTCCGGGTGATCACAAAATACACGGAATTCATATGTCTTTTTGTTTTTCTCTCTTTTAACAGAAACAATGGATTACATAAAGTTGTCTATCAGAATATGGTACACTATCTTCTCTTCTAAATTTCGCTCAATGAACAACACTAGCTGCTTCATCTTCTCAAAACCTGGAAGTTGTCATACCTGAAACAAATCAAGAATCAAAGACTAATTGTTAAAACTATTGATATAATTGACAGGTTCTAATGACTATGGAATAACCAATTAGCAATTTTTATGACTAAAATTTATCTCATAATTTTAAGTAATAAAACAGCCGATGATTATAATTTCTACATTTGAAATGAATGCCATCTTAAATTGAATACCATTCATTTGCAAATGAAGGCTCATCAATTTATAGCAATCAATTTTAATTCTCAATACAAATTCAGTTAAATCTATATATAATTCCATACCCCTCCCTCCAATTAATCACCATACTCTGCATAGTTCCAATTAGTCAGAAAATTCATTATCCATTCATCACAAACTAGAAAAAGAAGATAAAAATAAATCAGAAACACTTACACGTCCATATCTACCAGAAAGGTCAGTTTCAACATATTCAAACTGAACTTTGCCTCCCAATCTCCCCTTGTACACATAAAGTTCTACACGTCAAGTTTGCAGCAAGTCCAAAACCCAAAACACAAAACTGAGCTATAAAAACTACAATCTAAAAATTCTGGGGAAAAAAAATCAAAGGCTTGTTCACAAAAGCTATAAAGACAGGCCATCACAAAACCTCTGTATACAGCATAAAAACAACGTTATACAAAAAGAATTTGCAAAATTTTCTATACTAACAAAAGAGGCAAAATAGAAGGGAAAAACCTGATATGTCTCTGTCTGATGAGGACCCTAGCATGGTGAATGGACTTGGCCATTCCAGATTTGAAAACAAGGGTTTGAAGGCGGCATTCGAGAAAGTTTTCGACAGTGAGAGCCAAGACATAATCGAGTTTGTTTTGAGTGTTGTTGAGAAGACCGTAAAGGAACATCCTTCTAAGAAGCGCTTTTCCTTCGAAGATCCGAGTGGATTCTTCTCATCGAGAGTCAAGAGGTTTCTGGCATTTTTGCAGATACGGCTGAGGGCGTACTGAACCCTCCACAACTTCCTCTTGCACCAAAGACCAACAAGAGGTTTGGTGGTGACGCGGGTGGCCTTGAACCGGATGGTGTGGTCGACAAGGGCGTCATCGAAGGCGAAGACGGTCTTGGAGGGGTCATTAAGGGAAGAGTGAAGGAGAGGGAGGGGTGGGAGTAGTGGTGGGAGGAGGGAGGGGAGAGGAAGGAGCGGTGAATGGAGGAGGTGAGGCCAAAATGACAATTTACCGTTTAGGGTTTTCTATCAGCACTGTGCACAAACAACGTCGTTTTGAGGCCTATCTGGCAACTCCCTGTTGGCATTTAACGACACATAACATTTAACGTCTGTTGACGGTAAGGACCTATGTGTTTGACGATGATGGACATATGGGACTAACTAGACCAACTTACTAAATCGAGGACCTAAGTGTCTGATGCTATTGGAGACGGAGACTAACTGGGGTGTTTAGTCTTATCAAGTTATTGCATCTAAATCTAATGCATGATATCTTATGGTGAAAGTTTTGCACAAGACAAAAGAGGAAGAATATCAAATTATCAAATTTATTGTTTTTCGTATGTTTATAAACAACATCCCACAATCCCACTGGTCTAACTAATTGAGATTTAATATATTGAATTGCATTAATTTATGGAAACATTAGAAGAGTACTTTTATGACTAGAAAAATGTAGACAGTACTCAGTGAAAAACTGCATAATTGTATAGACTTTACTGATGCCCTGAATTATGCTGCCCCCCGCCCCATGGTGGATGCTGTTGTACAGATAAATAGTCATGTAAATTCAATCTAATAAATCTATCTCATACAAATATGCAACTTGGCTCTAGCTTCATAATTTTCTAAAATTTCCTTAATCATTGTTGTTTCATAGGTTTTAGAAGCACTCTTGGCTCCTGGTTCAGAACTTTGGATGTTCAATGAGGTTCCTGAAATGGAAAGAGAGAGGAAGCTTGTTGACGGTGGACTTGATGTTTCTGAGCTAGAGAACATAAAGCTTGTCCATAGGGAGGGAAATGCTGTAATTAGGCGGCACCTGGAGAGTCTTCCATTGGAGACTTTTGATTCTGTAAGTTTTGAAACTTTTTTCTCTAGCAAATGCAAATCAGTGCCTTAAGGCACCATTAAAGAATTTAGAATGAAAACTATTATTAATGAACTTCCCCTGCGATTTCCAATGCATCCCCAATATAAGTTCCAATTATTTATTCTTTTCATTTTTGATTCCTTGACCAATACCTAGCTAGAGCCTAGAACCTTTTGTCTTCATATTTGTAGCATATAAGGTTTGAAATGAAATGGCGTGGTCTGAGGAAGGAATCCTCTGGCACTTATGCACCATGTGAATATTCAGAGGCTGACCACATGAATGACCAAAAGGTCAAGCTGGGCATTGAGAGAATCAGATATATAACCATGAGGTCCAAATATAATTATGAGCTAAAATAAGTGTTGAAATAGGATTTAAATGTTAGAAAATACCTCTAGGTTAAACACAGTTAAAAGTAAAGTAAAAAAAAATTTCAACAGTATACTAACTCTAAGAGGACAGATCCTTATTCTTGCAGATGAGTCGGTGGAGGACTCTGTTGCTCACTCCGACTCAAGATCTCTTGCTACTCTTCTGCTGATTCGTGATATACAGGTATATGCTATTATTGCATTTCAGGTTAAGGTTATGGTGTTACTGACATATGTTGCATTGTTTTTGAACTGAATTCTAATAAATTTCCCTCCCCTGTTGTAGTCAAGACGTCTACCATATAAAGACACAAAGTCAAGTTCTCTGAGTCTGAGGTTATCTGGTTTCTCTCACAACTCTTGGATCTGTGAAATGCAGCAAGCTTCAGATAAATCAATAATAATTAGTGAAATTTTGGATTCTAGGACTAGAAATCTAGTGTCTGTCTCTAGAATCAGTGATTACGTGTTATCTAATGAACTAGTTAGTATGGCACTAGCTATGGTGGCTGAGGACAAGCAAATCAACCGCGTTCTTGAGGAATTATTTGCAGAAGAGGTATCCCTCATTTTAACTTATTCTTGCTATCTCTCATAATATTGATTGATCTGGACTGAATTTCAATTTTCTTGGTCATATCCCATTTCGATCTTTTAATTCCTTAGAATTTTCAATAGTGTAAACTTTAAACTTCTCGTTCAGCATTTTTTCAAAAAAGATATTGTTTTTGGATTACAAGATCAAAATTAAACATGTTGACATTTTGTTTATTCATGGCAGGGGAACGAGATGTGTATTAAACCAGCAGAGTTCTATTTATTTGACCAGGAGGAGTTGTGCTTCTATGATATAATGATTAGGGGACGTGCAAGAAAGGAGATTGTTATTGGCTATCGCCGGACAAATGAAGATCGTGCTATTATCAACCCTTCAGAAAAGTCAGTGCCAAGAAAATGGTCCCTTGGTGATGTTTTTGTTGTAATTGCCAAAGGCGATTGAAAAGGAGATAGTATATCATTCTTGTTCCTTTGTATCCTGAGGACGATTCATGGTTTGGTTTCATTGGATCCCTGTGATGACCCTACGTTTCCCTTCCCTGTCTCAAACTTGTCGAAGGTACAAGATGGGAATTTGGAGACTCGCTCCTAAAATTAGTAGATGAGAATGAGATTTTTACCCTTAGGAAATTGGTTAATGTCTTTATTTAATGTGGAACATCATATCTGTAACATTACTGCAACTTGTAAAATAATCTTTCATATATATAGACATTAGGTGACTGGGGAGGAATTCAAGTGGTGTAGGGCAACTCTTAACATGTATTTAAAAACTATGAGCTCAGTGCTCAATGAGAAAGATTTTGCTGTAACTAGAAGCGATTAAGCAGCATGTCTGAGAAAGGGAAAATTGCCACACGAACGTAGAGAAAACTGTATTATTATATAATGTCTTTATTACTACACATTGGGACATGAACTTGCGTGCTAACAAACAATCCTCAGCAAAAATAAAATAAAAAACATATTACAATTGTTCATATTCATTAATTATTATCACACTTCACTAACTCATGAGAAAAAAAGGCTTTAACAAATATTTTTACAAAATGAATAGGATAAGTACTGCTATGCCCTGGTGAATTCTCCTCATATTGAAATCTTCAACATGTCAATCATCAAATTCTCCATCATGAGCAAAGCTTCTTCGGAAGAGCAGTTGAAGTTGAAAGTTCCTTCGTGTGTATACATGGACACGGGGTGCTGCTTTAAAGGGCAAGATGAAATTGGAAGGACGGGGAGATTTTGGCAGTTGCATATTTCAATCATATACCCATCAGGGTCGTGGAAGAATAGCTGATCAACTTGAATTCCACCATCTTCAACAAGTGCTGTCACATACTGTATTTTCATTGCATCAAGTTTCTGCATTATATGTTTCATGTCTGAGCATTGAAAGGATATATGATTTTCTTTGGGGTTGATCTCTCTTTTGTCCACTGGAACCTTGTCTGATTCAAGTAGGTGAATGCCCACCCCATAATTGAATAACCTAAACAACACGTGCACAAATACATCTCATATCTAGCTGGAATAACAAATATAGCGACCGCAAAAAATAAATGATGAAAAGGGTCGGTGGGTGTGGTGTAGTAGATAAGACCGACAGATGAGGGCCCCTGATATTAAGACAGTGGTCAGAAATATTTGTAATATCTCTTGGATGACAGCCTGTCTCTTATTATGATATCACTTATCTTATCATATCACTTATCACTCCCATTCGTACCACTTTCGTCCTCAGGGCATCCTACCTTACGTTAATGATAATATTGGACCCACATTTAAAGACCCCGACCAGTGTACGTACGTAGCGTATTATTAGTTGTATAAGATCCACTAATTATGAAATATAAAGTCTAATTTCATATATTAAAAATAAAAAGTAGGAAATTTTTATAAAAATTGTTATCCCCAACATAATCTAAAATACTCTAGTTTGTAATCGGGTATTCTTCAAAACAAAGATTAAAATTAATGCTAAAAAGGTAAAGTTGCCTCAGTGACAGCTATAGAACTGGAACCAGTCATCATATCTAACTGCAATCCACAATTTCTTTTATTTTTCACATATCTAACTGCAGGGAATGAATCAGGGTTTTTTCCATAATCTCGGCGTGTCTTACAAATTAATTGACTACTCATTAGTATCATACCATAATTTTGAATAATAATTTTATTTCTTCACATGTTGGAAAGGGAAAGTTGTATTGTTTGATGATGGAGAGGAAATGAGAAAGATGAGAAACATACCATGCCCCTTCAAATTTGAAAGAAGATGGCCTCTTGATGAGGACAAATCCCAACACATTCTCATAGAATTTTACAGACTCACTCACACTTTTGCATACAAAAGAGACGTGGTTGAGTGAAAGAAGAGGTAGAGGTGTTGCTTTCAAATTCAATGACCCTTTTTCCATATGTCTCTCCAAAACACTCACAAACAAATATCTTGTGTTGTGCTGTGCCTGTGCTTGTGCTAGTGCTAGTGCTAGTGCTGAAGAAACAACCTCACAATGACCTTATTTAAAGGCACAATGAGGGGTTAAAATCAATGTTACTTTTATTTTTTTCTTCTATACACGCTTTACAGACAAATAAAAAGGGCAATTATCTGTTCACATCAATTATTTTTTCAACAACCAACCACACACACCACCTTCTTATGGGTATCGCCATTGTTGGATGGATCATGGTCTACTTTTCTTCCAAAACGTGCCACACGTTGTTTTGTACCATTCACTATGAAATTGAAATGTGGAAACAGAGAAGATTTTTTATTATTATTTCGATAAAAAAAAATCCAAAACATAACTGTTGGCGGGTTAAAATAAACAGGAAAAAATAGAATTTAAATCTCCTAAAATATTTATATAACAACGACATACTTAAATATTTTTAATTTTATTAAACACACGACACTAATTAAACTTATTGAAACTATTTTCTCAAAAAAAAAATTCTCTAGTTCTCTTTTCTTTCGCTTTTTTCACAATACATATACTACAATTTATTCTACTAAAGGTAAGTTATTTTTATTCTATTACTTCTTTAAAGCTTAAATTCTAATCAAAGCTTTCATCAATATTTGACTATTCAAATATTTATCACTAGCTCATATGCTTAATCGTTACATTGACTCTTCTAGTAAGTTCATGTAAGCCAAATTTTATTTCTAATAATATCTCAGACAATTTATACACGCTACTCATTTCCTTTAATGTATTATACCAAATTATATAAAAACAATAAAGCATGTAGATCTTTTATTTTTTCCTTTCATTTTAAATTACTACATTTTTATTAGGAATGTTGTTTTCTTACATTCACATCATGACATGTTAGTGAACTCTCTCAAAGAATATTTTTTCCATCCATAAAATTTAAACTTAAAATATTACTTAAAACAAGCATGTAACACATGAACCAATCATCCGTTGATTATCAAAATATCTTTAAAAACCAAATAAAGGATTTGGTCATAATTTTATGATTTCATTCTTAATTTTTCATATCCAGAAAATAAAACAAAAATAAATTAATAATTAAATAAACATCAATATATTCTTTTTATGAATAATTAAAGTAACAAAATAAATTTGGTTATATTTTTGTGTGACTAATTTAACAATAATTTTTTAAAACACTATAAATAAACTTAAGTTTTAAATAAAAATTCAAAAAATTATTGAAAACCAAATAAAGGATTTACTCTTATTTTTATTATTTCATTCATAAATTTTCATAGCCAGAAAATAAAACAAAACTAAATTAATAATTTAAATCAAAAAATGATTTTACTTTTAAAAAAATTCTTAAAATATTACTCCTTGTCCTTTTCTAATAAAACTCTTTCAACTACTTCACAAGAAGTCATAAATATAATTAATAGCATTAAATTTTTGTTATACTTACATAATTACTTTAAATGTAACAAAATAATAATTACTTTAATATTAAATAAAAAAGAGAGAAATTGTCTTTTTCTTATTCATTTAATCTCATGAGAGAGTTGTAATAACTAAAGAATTTATATAAAAAATAATCAATATACTTTATGAATTTAAAGAAACATTGTTAAAAAAACCAATAAGACAAATTTCCAAATGAGTTATATATATATATATATATATATATATATATATATATATATATATAAAAAGCAACTCTTTGGAGAACTTTCTGTCTCAAATATATATATATATATATATATATATATATATGAAAAATTTTATATTTCCATCATCAATTGTTTGTGTATTATTTTTAAGATAGCATATTCTAAGATTAAGAATATTTTAAAAAATGCACAAAATATTTTATTGCACTGGTAAAAACAGTATTTAACAACATTATGAATAAGCATGAAGCTAATTTTTTTTTCTTATATATGAAGTCGGAGGAAATGCTTTTTTTTTGGTCATAGGAGGAAATGCTTTATACTTTAATTTATTCCACTAGAATTTTTTTATTAGACAATTTGCGAGTGTTGGTGTAACGTTTTTGTTGTTTACCATGACGTTAGATTGATTAGAATAGAGTTATATTAATTTTAGGCGTGTAAGAGAGAACTTGTCCTTGGAATATGTCCATTTAAAAACTCCTACTTGGCTTCCACCTTTTTCACATATAAGTTTAGATTATTTTACTCATTTTTTCTATACAAATTGTTATTTTTTCGTTAGATACTCTCTTCCCTCTCCAGTTTCCACTCTACTGTCCCCACACACAACTACACAACTATTTGCATCTAAGAAAAAAACACACATGTTTAATGTAAGGATCTAATTAAAATTCAAGATTAATTATACCAATCAATTAATATCCTTAATTCTATGTATCAGATTTATAAATTTTTAAGGATAATTTTTTTTCTATTATCATTATTATTATTATTATATATATATATGTATATATAATCTATTATTATTAGTATAGCGTATCATTATTACATTTTAGTATTATGTATCATATTTATGCTTTAATATTATTATTATTATGACATTCCTAATAATAAGACACGGTACTTGCTATTAAATTTTTCCAAGGCAACTAAGAATTTCAGCAACAGATTATTTAGAGTTGTATGGTTAATTTTATAAACTACAATTTGATCACCATGATTAAGAAAGTTGAGGACAGAAAATTATGCACTAAAATATCAATGTTACTAACTCATGACAGCTAATTAGTTTTCAAGGATATAATTTCTTAAATCTTCAAAATGGCCAAGCTAATATTAGGAGACAATGAATGTACTGCAGAGTTAGCATACAGGTACAAGTATGGTTCAGTGGGCAATTTTCTTAGTGGGACACGCGAGCCATGAAGGTGCAGGACAGATTTACACACGCATGGATAGGAGAGGGAAGCACCACGTCTGGCGTGAATACGCGCGTCAAGGAAATCAAGGCACGGGGTAACTAAATGCAATTCACATTGGTACAATTCAGTAATACCAGGAAGGAATTTCCGTCTTCACTTAGATGATAGTATATCTAACCACATTTTTACACTAGACTTCTTGGGTGATTCAAACAAGCAAATACTATATATCTATGATTAATGAATTCAGATAAAGAAATTTGTTAACTCTTTATAGCAGGATTTCTAAAGAAATATCTAATGAGAAGCTAAATGATAGGTCCCAATTCCACAATTTCTTAGCTACTGAGAAATGGCTTGCTACAATAATTAAAATTAACTATGGAAAATAAAACTTCATTCAACTTGACTTTCATACAGCCTTCATTCAATATTTAAAGGAGATTGTAAAGAAGAAAACATTGTTGCCCTAAAATAGAATGGGCTCAGATTGCATATATTCAGATAAAATCTTTGAGCCAATTGGGTTTTTTTATTGTCCTTTTGGGCCTATTACTGCTTCACTGAATTGGGCCTGTTTCTATTTGAGGTGTATCACTAAAGAATTTACTCACTTCCAGCTCCCCACCACTAGAAAACAAAGAGAGGTACTAGAGTTATTATTAATACCCTGTACAAGTTCAACAGTAAATTAGATCCTATGTGCCATAGCTCAGCAGATCCTATGTGCAACACAACCTAAAAATCTATATCATTACCTTCTTCTTCTTCACTAAAACATGGTCCTTGTCACTATCTAATGGCATTACTTTAGTAACATTTTGCTAAAGCTATGGCCAGTGTACAGGGGTCCCTTAGATTGGCACACAAAAATTTGATTATGTTCCCAAAGAGACAAAAACCACCCCATGTAGCAGAATCAATATTAAAATTCGAAATGCATTACTACTCTAATAAAACCTGTAGTTAGAACTCAAAAGTGCCACCAAACATGAAATACCAATACTTCATGAAATCAGACAAAACTCAATACTTATATTATTGTAAATGCATTAATCCACAGATAACCAAATAAAAGCTAACCCTTCCTATTCCCCCAAATGAACATTTTTCTTTCCAGCAGGCAAAATGGAAAATTATTAACATTCACTCAAAAGATCACTAATATGACTCTGATCACTTCAACTTGGAAATAATATAGTTGAAAATAATATGTAACATAAAACTTAATGCTATGATAGTCAAAGATAACTTTCAATTAGTGATTTAGAATTCTATAGTTGTTAGTAATAATTCTTTTTTTTAATTGTTGTTATTATTTCATATTAAATGACATCATAGAAAATCCATTAGTTCTTGATCTGTGGTATAAAGAGTAGCTTCCAATAAACAGAATCACAAATCAATTCATAAGTTATTGAGTATATTCAAAACTAACAGAAGGGTGAAACTTCAAACACACAGTCTAAAGCAAATATTGAAACAAAGCCCACAATGTAGGAATTGAATCCATGTGAGGGTAATCTGTCCAATTTTCTCTACTAAGAGTGAAATATATTATACACCAGCATATTGCACATAATGGAATTAAAACTTGTTACAGATCACCTAGCTTAAAATTTTCACAGTTTGGTAATATATATATTCATAAGCCTATGGCTCAATACCAGTTTTCTAAAATTCAGAATATCATGAATACTCATTCAAATAGAATTTCATACGTGTGTATACTACAGAAAATTAGCTACCATATAGCATTACCAAAAACATCAAAATATCAACACCATGTTACACACATTAATATATATATATATATATATATATATATATACACACGTATCGCCACTACGGTTACCAAAACAGCCATATCACACTATCAACAACCATACACAACACATCTACTTTAAGCGTCTACTATGGCCCTTCAATGCATTTCTTACAATACGGATCATTGGGTAAATTCATCACTTGGTACATTCACTACAAAATCAACACACTTAGAGGATGAGTACAATTTGAGCAATAAGCGATAATTTATTATCCGATAAGTTAAATACAACCTCTTTCAAACACACACATGATCACAAATTTATATTTTCACTTTATACTCGTCAATCAAGGGTACCATTGAAAACTAAAATGCAAGAAGGGGATATGCAATAATAATTTTAAAATCTTCATTTAATTATGCAAAAAATCATGTAATGCGGATCCGTCATCTCAAAGTAGAGCAAGTGCCGAGATACCCACTCAGTGAACCATAGCACTGTAAATGAGGGGCATCCGGGTAACTATACAGTGAACCTAAACACTATCAGCAGTGATACCCGAGGTCTACCAGTAAACCATAGCACTGTAATCGGTAGCCTATAAAGCAACATGCCACAGACTGCACAGTAAACCATAGCACTATAATGTGACAGTCTCATCAGTAAACCTTAATGTTGAAAATGCATATGATAGTATGAAATGACAATTCACATGTAAAAATGTGAACTATAGCACACAATAATTTATACTTATATGATTTTACAACGCAACATAGATTTCAGTACACCCACAATAATAAACAACATAAGCATCACACCATGACTTCAATCAGGATCAATAGTTTTTACACATTTCACCACAGTAAGAAAATATTCACAGATATACAGCTTCTAAACAAACTAATTAGAACTTCAGATTCTAAATTCTCGTTATCCCTCAAATTATAAACAACACGTACATATAAAACGTATCAAAATGCGCTTTTCTATTTTGGTCAAGCTTCCGACTAATGAACACAATTTTTCCCAACTCCCGGAAGAGCCTTCCGCTTACCGACCACCTTCCGGTATAATTCTGATACTTGAAATACTCGTCGTTTTCCTCCGCAACAAGACTCTAACTCCGCCATTACCCAAGCAAAATTCAGAGTTCACAATTAGTGGGTGTTGATTTTCCAATAGCTATGATGGAGTGTTGAAACAAGAGGGTTGCGATTCTTACCTACGGGCTCCAAAGCGCAAGTTAATGGCTTCCGGTAGTTCAAACCTCAGTAGCTCACATGCAAGACAACCACGGTTCTAGCTGAAGAAAAGTGAAATCGAGATTGGGTCACCCTCCTTGGAGATTCACAAGCCATGAAGAAGAAGAAGAAGAAGAAGAAGAAGAAGAAGAAGAGGAAATCAAAGTTGCATGCACTTACCCCTTTGATGTAAAATCAAAACTTAGTGAAGGCTTGGGGGGAAGAAGAAGACACGGCGGGAGGTGATGAATTTGATGAGAAGAAGGAAAGCAACTCTGGTTTCTGTCCAAGGTGGAGAACATGCGTATGCAAGAGAGAGGGAAAAATGAAATATGACATAATATTGGACTTCAAGAATAGTATCAAAATGGGATTTTAGTAATTAGTGTTTACTTAGGAAAATGGCAAAAGTTAGTGTATATTTGAGTTAGCCTAAATAATTAGTTTGGTTTAGGTAATATGTTTCTGATTTAATTAAGTGCTTTTTTTTTATTTTTTAATTTTTAATTTTTTATTATTTTTTAATTGAAAAGGACTCTCTCTCTTTATTGCTTTTTAATATTTACCTATAATTTAATTTATCACCCTCATTTATGAATTTTTTAAAATTTTAGAATTTGAGGGTGTTACATTTAACACACAACAATAGGTTAATATTTTTGGGGGAAAGTTTTCACTTCAAGTATTTTCTTTCAATTGTGAGTTCAAAGATTAATCTTTAATTTCAATAGTCAATGTACTAGTGCCGTTAGGATTTTCCCTATAGCTTGACCTAGTTCCCCCAAATAGCTCCTCTCCTCTTCCCTTTATGGGGTCTCCTGTCACAGCCCAATTTTTAATTAAATTTGAATCGGTAATTAAATAGTAAAAAATTAAAGTTTCTTAGAAAAATAAGAAATAAATTTTAGAAAATAGGAAAATTTTATTCCGATTATAGGGATATTTTTATTTCGTAAATCGGATTTAAAATGAGACTAAACGTGTGACATCCTAAGTCGATTTACCTTTTGTTTACACCCGGTTAATCATTTACACAATAAATTTTTCGCGTTTAATAAAAATTTAGGTCTTATTATAAAATAATATTTACTTTTCTTAAACATACTGAAAATAATAACCGATCGGAAATGATTTAACTCGGTTTTAATATAAAATAGTATTAGATACATTCAGAATAACAATAAAAGCGTACGCAAAATAATATCCGATCGGAAATACACCTTTTAATAATATGGAGTTAAAAACAGCGGAAAAAGAAGAAGAAGAAGAAGAAGAAGAAGAAGACGGAGAGGTCACTCGCCTGAGCGGGACCCTGATGCGCTAAGGAGAAATCCGAGGGAGTCGCTTAAGCGAGTTCCGATTCGCTTGAGCGAATGCTACCTGGGCGAGTCAAAATTACCCGGGAAAACTCACAAGTCGGGGTTTCACTTTGCAAAATGGGTCACTCGGTCAACTCTCTCTCGGAAACAACTTACTCATACCTCACTCAGAAAAGGTTCATTCAATCTTATATCACTCGGAAAACCCCTAACCTTACTTCACTCGGAATAGACTCTCTCGGCCATATCTCACTCGGAAGCACTCTAATGTTCACTCGGAAACATTTTACTCTTTCTTCACTCGGAGACATTCCACTCTTTCTTCACTCGGAAACGTTCCACTATTTCTTTACTCGGAATTATTCTCCCGACCCTAGTTCACTCGGGACATCCTAACCTTCCACCCAGAAGAGTATCTCTCGGTTATTCTTTACTCGGAAAAGAAACGAGGGATTCCCACAGAGACAAAACAGACATCAAACCGACTGGCCTTCGCTCGGACAGGAATAAATCCTCTCGGGCAAGATTCGCCCGGTGATC
The DNA here is from genome assembly GCA_037962975.1 of Clitoria ternatea. Taxonomy (NCBI): domain Eukaryota; kingdom Viridiplantae; phylum Streptophyta; class Magnoliopsida; order Fabales; family Fabaceae; genus Clitoria; species Clitoria ternatea. The sequence goes on along the minus strand of CM075671.1, from coordinate 217,398,209 downwards.
GGCTTTACTACAGCAAACACGTGAAAATTAATACCAATCATCTAACAACATAAATTCACATTCGTTCCATACCCAACATATAGCATCACACACTCGAAAAACTCATTAGATATGCATATGTATATTACACAATTTATTCAAAACCACTCAGGCTTTGGCATCAATCTCCCGCTTGGCGCGCCTCCAGGGCTCCGACCTCCTCCCTATCACTGGTTACTAAATTGAAAACAACAGCAAGGGTGAGTGTTTGGCATCATAATTAATCTAGAACGGAAATTAATAGTTTACATGTATATCAACTCCGTTCGGTTACTTTATTATCAAATTGAAAGTCACACTCGGCAAATAACTCACTCTCGGCCAGTATAATAATTCATTCGGTAAATATAACAGGTTGCACTCGGAAAATTATCAAGTCATACTCAGCAATTATAACAAATTGAACTTGACAAATATAGCAAATCATATTCAACAAATATATCAAATTGCACTCGGCAAATATATCAACTCATACTCGGCAAATATAATAGTTCTCACTCGGCAAATGTAATAATTCTCACTCAGCAAATATAGCAAATCTCACTCAGTAAATATGTTAAATTTCACTCAGCAATATGGCAGTTCTCACTCGGCAAATATAGTAATTTTCACTCAGCAAATATAGTAATTTTCACTCAGCAAATATAACAAATCTCGCTCAGTAAATATGTTAAATTTCACTCAGCAATATGGCAATTCTCACTCGGCAAATATAGTAATTTTCACTCAGCAAATATAGCAAGTCTCGCTCAGTAAATATGTTAAATTTCACTCAGCAATATGACAGTTCTCACTCGGCAAATATAGTAATTCTTACTCGGGAAAATACAGTAATTCTCAGTAAATATAACCAATTGCACTCGGCAAATACATTAAATCATACTCAGCAAATATATCCCATTTAAACTCGGCAATTACATTAAATCACTCAGTAAATATTTCCAATTGAACTCGACAAATATATTAAATCATACTCAGCAGATATTTCCAATTTCACTCGGTAAATATATTAAATCATACTCATCAAATATATCAAATTGCACTCGACAAACATATCAACTCACTCAGCAAATATATCAATTTGCACTCGACAAGCATATCAACTCACTCAGCAAATATACCAATTTCACTCGACAAATACACATCACAACTAATAATTCATCGATTGTCACAACTGACTCTCACATAAAATTGACGCCTAGTATCCGGATACTAAAGGATCGGCCTTCAGCTGGGGGTCCTACTTGACACCCCGTGAACCCTGCTTGGTTCACCGAGTCCTGCTTGACTCTCCACCTCGACCACTGGGTCCTACTTGACCACTGGGTAGCTCAACTGGGCATAAAAACCACGGGAGCCGGAAATGAGGGGCTATACATACCGTCGGCCGTCCCACACCACATAATCACATATCAGGTCTCAATCATTACATATCATCAACAAACAACAGATGCAACCACCAGAAACTGGCATGTGCTCACAATACAGGGCGATCGACTTGTCAAACCCATCCATCACATAGTCAATCACATAACATAATCATACCATCCTTTTACTAGAAGCCTGTCAGGAGCCGCTCCTTGCTTGTGCAACGCACCGGCGACCACTCCCTGCCCTCAACAGTATACAGAGTATCTCATGCACAATATATATAACTTAATATAATTAAAACGTTATCAATCTCATGCACAAATGTTAGAACCGACATATAATCACCAGTCGGGCGGCCTACTTGCCAACCCATCCACACAAGCCACTATATACTTCAATTTATCTCAACATGTATTTCAAACTCAATCAAGCCACACACTATCCTCAACCGATCGGTGTCCATACTCATATGCATACACATACACATACCATTTTCGTTTAGTAATATCTTCTTACCATTTTCACAATCAATTTAATGACTCGGACTCACAGCATGTCCTATTCTAATTAACTATAACCCGAACACCCCCTTACCTCAGTTGCAAGCTTCAACGATCTTCTCCTGGTACTGATTCGTCCTCTTAGCACTGGGTTCATAGTCTCTCTTTCGAATGCAGCACCAGTTCCTTCACTGCTACCTATGGGTCGGAATGCAGAACTCATTAGCTTTACACCATTCTCAACTCTAAGGACCACCTTCGAGCTCACACTCACCAGAGGAGTGGAGAACAGGCCCACATACAGCCATGCATGACCACTCAGTCACCAAAGAAACGAAAGAGGCAGGGAAACAGAAATGCAAACGGATCAATGGGCTCACCTTGAGGCCACGGTCACAAAAATGAGCTTATCACTCGGTTTCGATACGAACAGAGTCCTCCTCTGGAGCATGCAACTCACAGCAATGGAGGAAGAAGAAGATGAACAGAAACCGAAGCAGATGAAAAAGAAGAAGAAGGAAGCAGTGGTTCACGTGAAGAATGAGGAAAGAGAAAAGGGGATCATTTTTATCTAAGACCCAGGGGCAACCGGTAACCTTCCCTGTGACGACCCGCGTCAATTTTCTTATTTTTCCAAGATAATTTTTCGCATTTAATAAAAATCCACTCGGTCTTAATATAAATTAATATTTACTTTTCTTAAATACTTTCAAAATAATAAAATCATACTTAAAATAGCAATTTCCGACAAGAACCGGTCCAAAATACATCCGTTAATAAAAGTTATTTAGAAACAGCGAAAGAAAGAAAAACAGTCGGATTTCACTCGAAAATGAATCCACTCGGTTTCATATCACTCGGACATGGCTTAACTTTCACTCAACAAAGGTTCCCTCGACCTGACATCACTCGGAAAACACATGAACTTTACTTCACTCGTAAAAGGCTCGCTCGGCCAATAGTTCACTCGGGAACATCCCACCCTTCCTTCACTCGGAAGAGCTCTCAATCCTTCATCACACGAAAAACATTCTAACCACTCGGAATCACTTTAACCTTCACTCGGAAACACTCTTATCTTTCTTCACTCGAAGTCTTAGCCATTGTTCACTCAGAGACACCCTAATCTTCCACTCGGAAATGGGTCTCTCGGTTATTCTTCTCTCGGAAAGAATGAAGGATACTCAAATGGGCATCAATTTAATAGGCCCTCGCTCGGATAAGAAATCCACTTGGCTAGATTCACCAGGAGATCAACTCTGCTACAACAATACAAATTCATTCATAAAATAAACACCGATCTCATAACATCAAAAATTTATATCCTCATTAATCAACATACCGATTCGAATTTTAACACACTCATGTAGCATCACACAGAAAACTCAAAATATATATATTACACTCGGAATTTATTTCAAAGCACTCGATTCCTTGGCATCAATCCTCCACTTGGCGCACCTCCATGGCTCTGACCTCTTCCCTGTCACTGGTTACTAAAATTGAAAACAACAGCAAGGGTGAGTGTTTAGCATCATAATTAATATAGAACGGAATAAAATACGAGTATAAACTCCGTCCGATTCCTTTATCTTCGAATTGTTCATTACACTCAGCATTTAACTCACATTCGGCAGTACACTCACACTCGACAATTTACTCATTAACTCTCGGTATTATAGTAATTCACACTCGGCAAACATAGCCATCACACTCAGCAATTATAACAGTTTACGCTCGTCAAATACAATAAATTACCCTCGGCAAATACAACATTATACTCATCAATTCTTACTCGGAAAATATGACATCTTACTCAGCAAGTATAATAATTCATACTCGACAAACATCACAATTCATACTCGGCATTATAATACTTCATACTCGACAGTACCTCACTCGGCAAGTAACTCATTCGGCAAGTATAACAATCTAATTCGGCAATTGTAACAAATAACCCATTCGGTAATTACAATTTACCACTCGATAAATCTAATACATCAAATCATACTCAGCAATTATATCAAATTCTCATTCATCAATATGACAATTCATACTCGGCAATTGTATCAAATTGCACTCGGCAAATGTACACATCATATTCATCAAATGTCACAACTGACTCTCATAAAATCGACGCCTAGTATCCGGATACTAAAGGATCGGCCTTCAGCTGGGAGTCCGACTTGACATCCCGTGAACCCGACTTGGCTCCCCCTTAACCACTGGGTCATAGACCTCTGGGTAGCTTAACTGGGTCCTGCTTGACCACTGAAGCCAAAAACGAGGGTAACATATACCGTCGGCCATCCCATACCACATAATCACATCTCAATCATTTCATATTATCAACAATCAACAAATGCAACTACCAGAAACTGGCATGTGCTCACAACACAGGGCGACCGACTTGTCAAGCCCATCCATCACATTATCACTCGGGCGACCTGCTTGTCAAACCCGACTTCATATTGCCATTAAACACCGATTGTCACAACATCAATTATTTCAAATTTCAATCAGCTCAAGCCACATACACACGATTAGAAACCGATCGGTGTCCACATACATGCATTCATACACATTCGTATACACTCATTTGGCATCATCTCAAATATCACAGCATCAATAATTTCTCAAGTCACATTCACACGATCAGAAACTGATCGGTGTTCACATACATACATGCATACTCACAACTTTTATTCAGCAAAGTCACACACACACACACGATCCTAAACCGATCGGTGTGTACATTCATACGTACATTCATATACATATTCACAGTTTTCATTCAGCATCAACTCTTACCTGGTTTAGTCTTTCCAACAACTCAGACAGTGTCCAATTCTAATTAATTATAACCCAAACACCCCCTTACCTCTGTTCTATGCTTCAACAATCGTTGGGTTCACTGTTCCTCCTCCGTTCCAGCACCAGCCTTCTCAAGCGTTCCACAGTGTTCGTTCCACCACCTACAGGTTTGGAACGTTAACGTCACACCACCACCCACACGGTTAAAGGGCCATTTCCAGGCTCACAGCCAAGAGGAGTGGAGATCGGAACAGTACTCCTCCTCACATGGCTATTCGTCCAGCAAAGAAAGAAAGAAGGTGGGATATTAATTTTGAACAGTTCAAAGGACTTACCTTGAAACCACTGTCACAGCTATGTAATTATTTCAAAGTTTGATGCAAAGAGACCTTCCTTCAAAGCTTACAACTCTTCGACGATGGAGGAAGGAAAGGAAGAAGAAAAACAAATGAAGAAGAAGAAGAAGGTTCTTGTAACAATGAATGATTGAGAGAGAGAAACCTTTATTTAAACCCATGGCAACCTATTACCTGCTCAACCGGTCACTTCCAACCGGTGACCTCTTCAACCGGTCATTTCTCCATTCCCTTTATAATTTCTTTAAAGGTTTTAATTAAACCTTTCTTCTACTAATCACACCTTTTATAATTAACCAATAATTGATAAAAATATCAAATAAATTCTTAAAAACAATTTTTAATATTTTCTCACTACACAAAAGTTTCTACAATTATCCGGGATGTTACATTCACCCCCCTAAAAAGGGATTTCATCCCCGAAATCCATGCACTTACTGAAAAAGATTGGGGTACACCCTTCTCATGCCCGATTCCAATTCCCAAGTGTAGGTTACCCCATTCAGATTCTGCCACTTCACTTTCACTAATGGCACCTCTTTGTTCCTTAGCTGTTTGGTTCGAACTCCTCAATACCGATCGGTGTAACTTCCACCGTCAGGTCTTCCTTCAATTCAATAGAGTCACTCGGAATATACACTCAGAGTTGTGACACATGAAACACATTATGGACGTCAGTTAACGAACTGTAACATTCCTGGTATTTTAATAAAGATTATAAAGAGTGGAAGATATTAGCAAATGTTTTAGAGATTTATTTAATATTTGATTTGCCTGAACCGGGATCAAGAAATTCGGTGTCGGACCGGTCTCTGATGTGAGGACCAAACGGTGTCGAAGATCGGTTGTACATGGGGGAACGGTCAAAGGCGTACTGTCTTGTAACTGATGCTTATTCGGTGTGCCCGGTGTGGTCTTGGACTAACCGATATGAGGAGAATGCCTAACTCAGAGTTATAGTCCGGATCAACCTCTTATAATGACTGAGGCAAATAGATATACGTAACCAGGATGTAAGGACGGATGAAGTGTCCGATCCCTCAAGCGTTAGCTCAAATTACCGAGGTGGGGACACTATGCAAGGATACCGGTTGGCAGGTATCCAGATCGGGTTAATACTCTTATGAAGTATTAGATAATTATGAATGACTAAACGTTGTGAAAGTAAATAGGCGTAGTTGGTTAGTTAATTATAAAAGGGTCCAATGTGGTGAAATTAATCAAAAACTTTTAATGAGAATGCAAATGAAGTAAGGGGAAAAGGCTGTCTTGCCCCTGAGCCTTGTATAAAAGGAAATTCTCTCTCTCCCTCTTCACTATTTACGAGAACTACTTCTTCTTTTTCTTCCTTGGTCTGTTTCTCCTTCTTCTTCGTTTCTCCTCTCTCGTTGCTGGGTTGCATGTTCCAGGAGAGGATCTTATTTGTATCGAAACCAAGTGTTGGGCTCATTTCTGTGACCGTGGCCTCAAGGTGAGTCCACTGACCTGTTTTGTTTGTGGGTTCTTATCCCTTTGTTCCTCTGGTAGCCAAGTGACCATGCATGGCTGTATACAAGTCTGTTCTCCACTCCTCTGGTAAGTGTGAGCTCGAGTGTGGCCCTTAGAGCCGAGGGTGTTGAGTTAACGGGTTTTGCATTCTGACCCGTAGGTAGTAGATCAAACAACGAAAGGCTGAGTGACTGAGCTGAGACTGTGAATCCAGTGCTCAGAGGACGAGACCGACACCAGGAGCAGATCATCGAAGCGTGGAACCGAGGTAAGGGGAGTGTTCGGGTTATGATTAATTTGAATAGGACTTATTTCCCATCCGAGTCACTGAACGTTATGAACAGGGTAAGAAAGTGTTATTGAATGTTGTTGCATGCCCATGTTGTACATGTGTGACTGTGTACACCGATCAATTGAAGATCGGGTGTGTGGTTGAGTTAATCATGTCATGAGCTTGAAATATTTAATGCTGAGATAATGTTGGATGAGTTGTATGTGTATGCATGTATGGGTGTATGGCTTGCAATGGCATGAAATACGTGATGGTTGTGGTAATCGGTATGTTATGTTGAGGGGCTTGACGAGTCGGTCGCCCTACGCTGTGAGCACAGGTCAGTTTCTGACAGTTGCAAGTGGTAATCAGAATGATATGTTTATGTTTATATGATGGAATGTGATTATGTGGTGGAGGATGACCAACGGTATGAACTACCCTGTTTTTGGCTTCAGTGGTCAAGTCGGACCCAGTTAAGCTACCCAGAGGTCTTTGACCCAGTGGTTGAGGGGGAGCCAAGTCGGGCTCAGTGAACCAAGTCGGGTTCATGGGATGTCAAGTCGGACTCCCAGCTGAAGGTCGATCCTTTAGTATCCGGATACTAGGCGTCAAATTTTATCTGAGAGTCAGTTGTGATAATTGATGAATTATAAGTTGTGATGTGTAGATTTTCCGAGTGACATTTGTATATTTGCCGAGTGACATTTGTTATATTTGCTGAGTGACATTTGTTATAATTTGTTGTATTTACCGAGTGAAGTTTGTTCTATTGGCCGAGTGTGAATTAATTACCGAGTATGATGTATTATAATTGCCGAGTGTGATTTGCAAAGTGATGAAAGTGCAATCGGACGTAACATATATATATATAACTTGTTAAATTTTGTTCTATATTAATTATGATGCCAAACACTCACCCTTGCTGCTGTTTTCAATTTAGTAACCAGTGACAGGGAGGAAGCCGGAGCCATGGAGTCGCGCCAAGGGGGAGATCGATGCGAAGGCCCGAGTGATTTTGAGTGATTGTGTAATGTATAAGTGAATAAGGAGTTTTTCCTGAGTGTGTGATATTATCTGGGTGCTGATCTGAATTGAATCGGATGCGAATTTATATTATATTATATTATGCTTGGTATAAATATTTTCTCATGTATGCTGTGACAGCTTATTAACTAGCGAATTCATCCCCGAGTGAAGAATAACCAAGAGACCCCCTTCTGGGTGGAAGGTTAGATTGTCCCGAGTGAAATTAGCTGGGATAAGGATTCCGAGTGAAGAAGGTGTATCATGATTCCGAGTGAAGAAAAGTAAAATGTTTCCGAGTGAAAATTAGAGTGCTTCCGAGGGAAGTGAGAATGTCCTGAATAAAATGTGGCCGAGAGAGTTTCTGCCAAGTGAAGTAAGGTTGGGGTGTTTTCCTGAGTGAGGATATCCGGAGAAACTCTTACCGAGTGTAGGGGGTTAGATTATTCCCGAAGGAGCTGTGACCGAGCGAACCTTTTGTCGAGTGAATAGAGGTAGAGTGATTTCCGAGTGAAACCCCTTTTGCCGAGTAAACCCGTTTACCAAGTGAAACCTCGATGTGAATTCTTATTTATGTTTTGTTTCGGATCAACGTATGGCATTCGCTCAAGCGAGTTGGCACTCGATTAAGCGACTCTCAAACTTCGCCTCAACACCTTGGGGTCTCGCTCAGGCGAGTGACCCCTGTCTTCTTCTTCTTCTTCTTCTTCTCCTGCTGTTTTAACTCTACTTTATTAAGAAAGGTGTTCCCGATCGAACATTATTTTGTGTATGTTCTTATCATTATTTGAATATATTTAAGAAACACTATTTTATATCAAGACCGAGCTGAATCAATTCTGATCGGTTATTACTTTTAGCATACTTTTACCAAAAGATTTATTTTCGATTGGTTTTGCTTACAATGAGTATGACTCTATTATTTATAAGGTAACTAAACGAAGTGAATATTATTTTTACATCATGGCCGAGTGGGCTGTTTATTAAGAAAGTAAATATTATTTTATATTAAGACCTAAATTTTTATTAAACGCGTAAATTTTATTATGGAAATAATCTACCGTGTGAAAAGAAAAAGGTAAATTAACCTAGGGTGTTACAGTTGGTATCAGAGCGGTTCTTTCTAGAGCCGGGTGCATGGGTCAATCCAGTGATTGTATGAGTCCTATGAGGGCTGGTTGCATTCAATTGTATTGTGTTTTGTTTGTGCAGCTTGGCATCGTTCCCTTGGCACTCCATTGGCGTGGTATTTTATGTGTGTGAGGTAAATCTCCGACTCCCTGGTTGGCATTGGTTATTAATGGTGATGTGTTTGCTCATTGTAGAATTACACTATGGCAGAAGGAACCAATTCCGGTGGAGGAGACGATTTCTTCTCCAAATTTACCCAGCTGATGAGTAGGACCGAGTCTGGTCCCACTCTGGATAAATTCCTGAAAAGGAATCCCCCGGCCTCTAAGAGAGGACACGATTATGACGGGGCATACATTTGGATCAGGGACATTGAGCAGGTCTTTGAGTATTTTGAGTGCTCGGAAAAGCAAAAGGTCTTGTTTGCCACCTACCAATTAAAAGATGAGGCTAGAGTATGGTGGTCTCGGGTGAAGGTACAGATGAACGCGGCAAATGAGCCGCTAGTATGGGAAAATTTCTGAAGGAGATTCCTTGTTAAGTACTTCCCGAATAAGTACAAAATCCGGAAGGAAATAGAATTCCTGAAGTTAGAGCAAGGCCGGCTGTCTGTGGCCGAGTACACCAGCAAGTTCGACGAGCTGTGTGATTTTTACCATCCTTTCTCGTTGGAAGGGACTGAGGGCAGCAAGTGTGCTAAATACGAGGCTGGACTACGGATTGAACTCCGTAGTGTAATTGTACCGATGGAGATTCAGGACTACCTGACTCTCATGAACAAAGCTAGGCTGACAGAAGAGGTGCAGTTACAAAGGACATCTCAGCCGAGAGACAAGAAGCCATTGAAGGCAAAGGGATTCAACTTCAAGAGGATGGGCCAATTCTTTTGGGGCGGCAAGTCTTCTGCTACCTCTTCATCCTCTTCCGGTCGGGGTTCTACTGGCCGATCGGGTAATCTGTCTGGTAGTCGTGCGTGCTACAATTGTGGCCAAGAGGGCCATATTTCAAAACACTGTCTGGCCAATCAGATTGTATGCTTCCAGTGTGGACAGCCGGGGCACCTTAGGCCCGATTGCCCACAGAGGCAGCAGCAGAGTAGGCAAGGCAATCGAGCCAACCCTTCTGGGACTCGAGGTGCCAATTTTCAGAGAGGAGGCAGGCATGGTGCTGGTCGAGGAGGCCAACAATCGGGAAGATCTGATGCCCAGTCCAGTGGTGCCCAGAATGCCATGACCGGGCAAGTATTCGCTTTTGATGCCTCGGAAGCCACGAGGAATGACAACTTGGTACAGGGTAAGTGCCTCATCTGTGGCTATCTTGTTGATGTAATTTATGATTCGGGCGCGACCCATTCATTTATTTCTGAGAGTTGTGTGCGACGGCTTGGTTTGCCAATCAGTTTAATGGAGAACGCTCTTATTGTTTCTACTCCAACCGGTTCCACTTTCCGCGCAACCACCGTGTGTAGAGAATTGCCGATGTAAATTGAAGACCATACTTTCCGAGTGAATTTTATCTGTATGCCGTTGAGGAACTTAGATGTTATTCTAGGTCTCGATTGGCTAGCTGCTAATCATGTGATGGTCGACTGCTATCGGAAGAGTATTGTTTTCTCCCAGGAAGTCGACACGAAGGCGTGGTGAGTGATGTCTCAGCCACATATGTTATTTTATTTGCTTCGGAGGGTCGGTATAACCTTGTGCGAAGTGATATCCCTATTGTGTGTGAATTTCCTGATGTTTTTCCGGAAGAAATTTTGGAGTTACCTCCCAGTCGGGAGATTGATTTCTCTATTGACTTGGTTCCCGGGGCCGAGCCTGTGTCCCGTGCGCCATATAGGATGTCTTCGGTGGAATTAGCCGAGGTAAAGAAGCAAGTGAATGAGATGCTTGAAAAAGGCTTCATCCGACCGAGTGCCTCACCATGGGGCACTACGGTGTTATTGGTAAAGAAGAAGGACGATAGCATACGAATGTGCATCGATTACCGACAGCTGAATAAATTGACGATTAAAAATAAATATCCATTGCCTCGGATTGATGACTTACTGGACTAGTTGAGAGGCGTTGTTGTGTTTTCTAAGATTGATTTGAGGTTGGGATATCCCCAGATTTGAGTGAAGTCGGAAGATATTCCGAAGACAGCGTTTCGGACTCGTTATGGGCACTTCGAGTACATTGTAATGCCCTTTGGGGTAACGAATGCCCCTGCCATCTTCATGGACTATATGAATCGAATTTTTCTACCATACTTGGACCAGTTTGTGGTGGTATTCATTGATGACATTCTGGTGTATTCGAAGTCGGTTGAGGAGCATGCTCAATACCTCCAAATTGTATTGCAGATACTCCGGGAGAAGAAGTTGTATGCTAAGCTATCCAAGTGTGATTTCTAGGAAAGTAGCGTACAATTCTTGGGGCACGTGACTTCCCAAGAGGGCGTCTCGGTTGATCCGACTAAAATTGAGGCGGTTATGGCTTGGGAGAGGCCGAGGTCGGTAACTGAAATCAGGAGTTTCCTCGGATTAGCTGGATACTATCGGCGTTTCATTGAAGGGTTCTCTCGGATAGCACTTCCTCTGACTCCGTTAACAAGAAAAGAGAATCCCTTTGTGTGGTCAGAAAAGTGCGAGCTGAGTTTCCAGACTCTCAAACGGTGTTTGACGACTGCCCCGGTGCTTGCATTGCCCGATGTAACGCGGGAATTTGTAGTGTATTGTGATGCATCCAAGTTCGGTTTGGGATGCGTGCTGATGTAATCCGACCGGGTGATTGCCTATGCCTCCAGGCAATTGAGACCCCATGAATTAAATTATCCGACTCATGATCTGGAGCTGGCAGCAGTAGTATATGCATTAAAGATTTGGCGTCATTACCTATATGGGTCCCACTTTGTGGTGTTCAGTGACCACAAAAGCTTGAAGTATTTATTTGATCAAAAGGAGCTAAATATGAGGCAGAGGAGATGGGTGGAGTACTTGAAGGATTATGACTTCGACTTGAGGTACCACCCGGGCAAAGCGAATGTTGTTGCCGATGCACTGAGCAGAAAGGTGTTGCATGCGGCTTACTTGATGGGCAGAGAGCAGGAATTGCTAGAGAGTTTTAGGGATATGAACATTGGAGTCGTTATGGACGCTCCAAACCGAATGACAGTCGGAATGTTGAAGATCTCCAATGAATTTCTAGAATCTATTGCTATTGCTCAGAAAGACGATGAGGAGTTCCTGAAACTGATTGACACTCAGGCACGAGGTAAGGATATGGAGTTAACTTGGGGTAACGATGGAATATGGAGATTCCGAGACCGAGTGGTGGTGCCTGCACACGGTGATTTCAGGCAAGCTGTGCTAGCTGAGGCACACAGGAGCTCTCTGAGTATTCATCCCGGTGTGACAAAGATGTATCATAACTTGAAGAAGGAATTCTGGTGGCCGGGCATGAAGAAGGAAATAACCGAGTACGTGAAATCCTGTGTGATATGCCAGAAGTGCAAAGTTGAACATCAGAGACCCCCAGGTTTGCTTCAACCTCTGGAGATTCCGATCTGGAAATGGGAGAGCATTACCATGGACTTCGTATCCGGGCTACCTCGTACCCGATCCGGGTGCAACGCGATTTGGGTAATTGTTGACCGACTGCCCAAGAGCGCCCACTTCCTGGCAATGAATATGAAATGGTCGTTAGACCGACTGGCTAGGCTGTATGTTACTGAGATTGTACGACTACACGGCGTACCCTCAAGCATTATTTCTGATCGGGATCCTCGATTCACTTCAAGATTTTGGGGGAGCCTGCAACAAGAACTGGGTACTGAGCTCGACCTACCATCCCCAGACCGATGGCCAGTCGGAGCGGACAATACAGACTCTTGAGGATATGCTGAGGGCATGTGTGTTAGAGCAGGGCGGATCATGGGAGAGATACTTGCCCTTTATGGAGTTTGCATACAATAACAGTTATCATAGCAGCATTGGAATGGCTCCGTATGAAGCCCTTTATGGTCGGAAATGTCGTACTCCATTATGTTAGAATGAGAATGGCGATGCCATTCATCTGGGGCCTGAGCTGATTCAAGAAATGAACGAACAAGTTGCTTTAATCCGAGAAAAGATAAAAATTGCCCAAGACTGACAAAAGAGCTATTATGACAATCGGCATAGGCCACTCGAATTTCAAGTGGGCGACTGGGTGTTCCTGAGGATTTCACCGACTAAAGGTGTAGGTCGGATCTTGAAGAGCCAGAAGCTTAATCCGAGATACATCGGACCATACCAAATATTGGAACGGATTGGTGAAGTTGCTTACCGACTGGATCTTCCCTAGTCGTTGACTAACATCCATAACGTGTTTCATGTATCACAACTTTGAGCCTATATTCCGTGCGACACAATGATTGTTCCGAGTCACTCCATCGAATTGAAGGAAGATCTGACGGTGGAAGCTGTACCGATCACTATTGAGGAGTATCAAACCAAACGGTTAGGGAACAAGGAGGTGCTGTTGGTGAAGGTGAAATGGCAGAACTTGGATTGGATAACCTACACTTGGGAATTAGAATCGAATTTGAAGCGGATGTACCCTCATCTTTTTCAATCGAAACATTGATTTCGGGGACGAAATCCCCTTTTATGGGGGGTAGATGTAACATTCCTGGTATTTTAATAAAGATTATAAAGAGTGGAAGATATTAGCAAATGTTTTAGAGATTTATTTAATATTTGATCTGCCTGAACCGGGGTCAAGAAATCCGGTGTCGGACCGGTCTCTGACATGAGGACCAAACGGTGTCGAAGATCGGTTATACATGGGGGAACGGTCAAAGGTGTACTGTCTTATAACTGATGCTTATCCGGTGTGCCCAGTGTGGTCTTGGACTAACCGGTGTGAGGAGAATGCCTAACTCGGAGTTATAATCCGGATCAACCTCTTATAATGACTGAGATAAACGGATATACGTAACCAGGATGTGAGGACGGATGAAGTGTCCGATCCCTCAAGCGTTAGCTCAAATTACCGAGGTGGGGACACTATGCCAGGATACCGGTTGGCAGGTATCCAGATCAGGTTAATACTCTTATGAAGTATTAGATAATTATGAATGACTAAACATTGTGAAAGTAAATAAGTGTAGTTGGTTGGTTAATTATAAAAGGGTCCAATGTGGTGAAATTAATCAAAAACTTTTAATGAGAATGCATATGAAGTAAGGGGAAAAGGCTGTCTTGCCCCTGAGCCTTGTATAAAAGGAAATTCTCTCTCTCCCTCTTCACTATTTACGAGAACTACTTCTTCTTTTTCTTCCTTGGTCTGTTTCTCCTTCTTCTTCGTTTCTCCTCTCTCGTTGCTGGGTTGCATGTTCCAGGAGAGGATCTCATTTGTATTGAAACCAAGTGTTGGGCTCATTTCTATGACCGTGGCCTCAAGGTGAGTCCACTGACCTGTTTTGTTTGTGGGTTCTTATCCCTTTGTTCCTCTGGTAGCCAAGTGACCATGCATGGCTGTATACAAGTCTGTTCTCCACTCCTCTGGTAAGTGTGAGCTCGAGTGTGGCCCTTAGAGCCGAGGGTGTTGAGTTAACGGGTTTTGCATTCTGACCCGTAGGTAGTAGATCAAACAACGAAAGGCTGAGTGACTGAGCTGAGACTGTGAATCCAGTGCTCAGAGGACGAGACCGACACCAGGAGCAGATCATCGAAGCGTGGAACCGAGGTAAGGGGGTGTTCGGGTTATAATTAATTTGAATAGGACTTATTTCCCATCCGAGTCACTGAACGTTATGAACAGGGTAAGAAAGTGTTATTGAATGTTGTTGCATGCCCATGTTGTACATGTATGACTGTGTACACCGATCAGTTGAAGATCGGGTGTGTGGTTGAGTTAATCATGTCATGAGCTTGAAATATTTAATGTTGAGATAATGTTGGATGAGTTGTATGTGTATGCATGTATGGGTGTATGGCTTGCAATGGCATGAAATACGTGATGGTTGTGGTAATCGGTATGTTATGTTGAGGGACTTGACGAGTCGGTCGCCCTACGCTGTGAGCACAGGTCAGTTTCTGACAATTGCAAGTGGTAATCAGAATGATATGTTTATGTTTATATGATGGAATGTGATTATGTGGTGGAGGATGACCAACGGTATGAACTACCCTGTTTTTGGCTTCAGTGGTCAAGTCGGACCCAGTTAAGCTACCCAGAGGTCTTTGACCCAGTGGTTGAGGGGGAGCCAAGTCGGGCTCAGTGAACCAAGTCGGGTTCATGGGGTGTCAAGTCGGACTCCCAGCTGAGGGTCGATCCTTTAGTATCCGGATACTAGGCGTCAAATTTTATCTGAGAGTCAGTTGTGATAATTGATGAATTATAAGTTGTGATGTGTAGATTTTCCGAGTGACATTTGTATATTTGCCGAGTGACATTTGTTATATTTGCTGAGTGACATTTGTTATAATTTGTTGTATTTACCGAGTGAAGTTTGTTCTATTGGCCGAGTGTGAATTAATTACCGAGTATGATGTATTATAATTGCCGAGTGTGATTTGCAAAGTGATGAAAGTGCAATCGGACGTAACTTATATATATATAACTTGTTAAATTTTGTTCTATATTAATTATGATGCCAAACACTCACCCTTGCTGCTGTTTTCAATTTAGTAACCAGTGACAGGGAGGAAGCCGGAGCCATGGAGTCGCGCCAAGGGGGAGATCGATGCGAAGGCCCGAGTGATTTTGAGTGATTGGGTAATGTATAAGTGAATAAGGAGTTTTTCCTGAGTGTGTGATATTATCTGGGTGCTGATCTGAATTGAATCGGATGCGAATTTATATTATATTATATTATGCTTGGTATAAATATTTTCTCATGTATGCTGTGACAGCTTATTAACTAGCGGATTCATCCCCGAGTGAAGAATAACCAAGAGACCCCCTTCTGGGTGGAAGGTTAGATTGTCCCGAGTGAAATTGGCTGGGATAAGGATTCCGAGTGAAGAAGGTGTATCATGATTCCGAGTGAAGAAAAGTAAAATGTTTCCGAGTGAAAATTAGAGTGCTTCCGAGGGAAGTGAAAATGTCCTGAATAAAATGTGGCCGAGAGAGTTTCTGTCGAGTGAAGTAAGGTTGGGGTGTTTTCCCGAGTGAGGATATCCGGAGAAACTCTTACCGAGTGTAGGGGGTTAGATTATTCCCGAAGGAGTTGTGACCGAGCGAACCTTTTGCCGAGTGAATGGAGGTAGAGTGATTTCCGAGTGAAACCCCTTTTGCCGAGTAAACCCGTTTACCGAGTGAAACCTCGATGTGAATTCCTATTTACGTTTTATTTCGGATCAACGTATGGCATTCGCTCAAGCGAGTCGGCACTCGCTTAAGCGACTCTCGAACTTTGCCTCAACACCTTGGGGTCTCGCTCAAGCGAGTGACCCCTGTCTTCTTCTTCTTCTTCTACTTCCCCTGCTGTTTTAACTCTACTTTATTAAGAAAGGTATTCCCGATCGAACATTATTTTGTGTATGTTCTTATCATTATTTGAATATATTTAAGAAACACTATTTTATATCAAGACCGAGCTGAATCAATTCCGATCGGTTATTACTTTTAGCATACTTTTACCAAAAGATTTATTTTCGATTGGTTTTGCTTACAATGAGTATGACTCTATTATTTAGAAGGTAACTAAAAGAAGTGAATATTATTTTTACATCATGGTCGAGTGGGCTGTTTATTAAGAAAGTAAATATTATTTTATATTAAGACCTAAATTTTTATTAAACGCGAAAAGTTTATTGTGGAAATAATCTGCCGTGTGAAAAGAAAAAGGTAAATTAACCTAGGATGTTACACGAACTGAGAAGATCCAGTCGATAAGCAACATTATCGATTCTCTCAAATATTGGATACGGTCCGATGTATCTCGGATTAAGCTTCTGGCCCTTCAATATCCGACCTACACCTTAGAACATCCAATCACCCGTCTGAAACTCTAGTGGTTTATGCCGATTGTCATAGAAACTTCTCTGTCGGTCTTGGACCATCTTCATTTTCTCTTGGATCAAGGCAACCTTTTCATAGCCAAGAAGTAAGCACTCTTGAATCGGTCTATAATCACCCAGATTGCCTTACACTCGGATTATACGAAATCCATAGTATTACTTTCCTACTTCCAAATCGGAATCTCCAATAGTTGAAACAATCCAGGGGTCTCTGGTGTTCAACCTTACAAGTTATTACATTCTTGATTTCCGACCACCAGAATCCTTCCTTACACGGTAACACCGGAATGAATGCTCAAAGAACCCTTTTTGCATGCACTACCACTCGGTCTCGGAATCTCCAAATTCCATCGTTACCTTCGGTTAATCCCATTATCTCGAGAATATCACTCGGATATATCTCTGCCCGAGTCCAAGCTTTTCTTCACTAAAAATTATTCCTCTCGGAAATGCTTCACTCGGAATCGAAGACCATCTCAAAGACGTCCCCGAGCACAAGCTCTCGCCCATTTTTAAAACACCCGAGCACGAATTAAATGAATTCACCACTCGGATATCTACTCCCCTCGGGAACTATTCACTCAGAAACATACTCATTTGAAATCCCTCTTTCTCTGTCCAGAAGTGCTTTTCCTAGAGAAAGGCTCACTCGGTATATCTTAATCGGTACCATTCCACTCGGAAAGTGTTGTACTCCACTCGGAGATATCCCACTCGGGAATTCACTATTCAGAAATATCTTAGCCTGAGTACTCATTCAAAATCAGCTTTTCTTCACCCGAAAGTACTTCTCTCAGACATGATTCACTCAGAAATTCTCCACTCAGTGTACCTTAGCAGGAACTCAATTCATCAAATTTCCTTTTTAGGTCATCTCTTCTCCCCAAAATCTAACAGTAATTCATACCGACTGCCTCATTACAATATTTACTTTTCTATACTCATCATTCGTCGGTTACCAAATCTTAGTTCTATTTGTTCCTCATCTCTAATCATTCACCGACTTCAGAGATACAAATCTTATACTTCTCTTCTCTAAATCCGATCATTCAAGATTGGCTAAAACACATCTGTCTCCTCGACTTCATACGACCTCAACCACTAGTGCAACTACCTGAGGTGATCAGTCTCAAGAGTTCAACACTTCATAGTTAATCCGAGTGAAAGTCGAGTATACAGTCCAACTATCCACATCACCGATTGACATGCAAGTTGTTTACATCATCATCCATTTACCCATGCCTATTGGCAACTTCACAATGAATTAATGTTAAAAGGAACCCACGGTGGCCAGCCATTATGATTCCCATGTAACACTAATATCAGTGCAAAGTCCAAATGACTCGGTAAAACTTCTCTTCATTCTTATTCAACTACTTTTTAATTACTTCGTCCCATGTCCTTCATTCACTACTTCTCCTTATCATGTACACCATAGTCCAATATATATACCTCACTCAATCGTCATTCACACATTTCATTCTCTGAATTATTCCGAGTGAATTCTCGCCTCATCAGTTATCTCACTAAAAATTATTACTAACCTCCCTTCGTCTATCACCTTCAACTTAGTCGGCATTCTTACACCGTCCTCCATTACCTACTCAGAATTTCTCTAAATGTCTGTCAATTAATCGTCTATCAACTTGGACATGACATACTGGTAACGTTTATTTAAACCACTTTATAGAATCACTACAGGAGGCTCACCCCTCCTAAAAGGTCAACCTTATTACAACGTTGCTAACTTGCATTACCTATTATTCCCACATCTTTGGGTGCTCGACTTTACTAGCATACCACCACTTGCTTACTAACCTTAAGCTCAACAGTTTATTGCATTAGTTTATTCCTTCACTTAAAAGAATTTTCGTACTATCCATCAAGTACGTTCAACACCTGAATGAACAATTAATATCAATCGTCATTCTGACCAGAAATTCTCAGCTACCAACGTACTTACTATTCTTATTTCATCACAGGATTTAACCTCCTCTCGGAAAATTAGCACCCCGAGTCCCAGAAGTATTGGCTCGGTTGCCATGCCCACTCGGTTGCTGCCTTTGTGGGCACTCGGCACAAGGTATCCCAGTTGTCCACATTGGAAACATACGATTTGTCCAGTCGGACAGTGTTTCGCAATATGGCTCAGCCACAACTATAGCACACTCGGCTACCCGAATGACTACCAGATCAGCCAGTAGAAATCCAACCAGAAGAGAAAGAAGACGTAGCAGAAAACTTACCTCCACGAAAGAACCGACCCATTTTCTTGAAACTGGATCCTCTCGCCTTCACGACCTTTTACCTTCCGACTGAAGGGTCCTCTATAATTGCACTTCCTCGGTCACCATACCCTTGCCCACTAGAATCAGATAATCCCGAATCTCAATCGGCATAATCACACTGCGAATTCTAATTCACAATCTCACTTCATACTTGGCACACTCACTACTCCCAGTTCCTTCCAGTGAGAAAGAGCGGTAGAAATCACACAACTCGTCAAACTTAGTAGTGTGCTCGGCCATTGACACTCGGCCTTATTTCAATCTCAAATTCTATTTCCTTTCAAATTCTCTAATTATCCGAGAAGTACTTAATAAGAAACCACTCTCAGAAAATCGTCCACACTAACGACTCACTCGTCATCTTCATCGGTACCTTAGTCCGAGACCATCATGTCCTAGCCTTGTCCTTCAACCGGTAATTCACAAACTGTACTTTCTGCTCCTCTGAGCACTCGAAATACTCAAGAGCTGACTCGGTTTCTCCTATCCAAACATACGCCCTTCCTTTATAAGCAAAGGGATTCCTTTTCAGGAATTTATCAAGAATGGGACCTGATTCGGTCCTACTCATCAATTGAGAAAATCCCGAGAAGAATAGTCATCTTCTCCACCAGAACTAGTTTTTCCGGCCATAAAATAATTCTATAAACCGAAGCAGATGAAAAAGAAGAAGAAAATGAACAGAAACCGAAGTAGATGAAAAAGAAGAAGAAGGAAGCAGTGGTTCACGTGAAGAATGAGGAAAGAGAAAAAGGGGATCGCTTTTATCCAAGACCCAGGGGCAACCGGTAACCTTCCCTGTGACGACCCGCGTCAATTTTCTTATTTTTCCAAGATAATTTTTCGCATTTAATAAAAATCCACTCGTTCTTAATATAAAATAATATTTACTTTTCTTAAATACTTTCAAAATAATAAAATCATACTTAAAATAGCAATTTCCGACTGGAACCGGTCCAAAATACATCCGTTAATAAAAGTTATTTAGAAACAACGAAAGAAAGAAAAACAGTCGGATTTCACTCGGAAATGAATCCACTCAGTTTCATATCACTCGGACATGGCTTAACTTTCACTCAACAAAGGTTCCCTCGACCTGACATCACTCGGAAAAGACACGAACTTTACTTCACTCGTAAAAGGCTCGCTCGGCCAATAGTTCACTCGGGAACATCCCACCCTTCCTTCACTCGAAAGAGCTCTCAATCCTTCATCACACGAAAAACATTCTAAACACTCGGAATCACTTTAACCTTCACTCGGAAACACTCTTATCTTTCTTCACTTGAAGTCTTAGCTATTGTTCACTCGGAGACACCCTAATCTTCCACTCGAAAATGGGTCTCTCGGTTATTCTTCTCTCGGAAAGAATGAAGGATACTCAAATGGGCATCAATTTAATAGGCCCTCGCTCGGATAAGAAATCCACTCGGCTAGATTCACCAGGAGATCAACTCTGCTACAACAATACAAATTCATTCATAAAATAAACACCGATCTCATAACATCAAAAATTTATATCCTCATTAATCAACATACCGATTCGAATTTTAACACACTCATGTAGCATCACACAAAAAACTCAAAATATATATATTACACTCGGCATTCATTTCAAAGCACTCGATTCCTTGGCATCAATCCTCCACTTGGCGCACCTCCATGGCTCTGACCTCTTCTTATAGAACGGAATAAAATACGAGTATAAACTCCGTCCGATTCCTTTATCTTCGAATTGTTCATTACACTCAACATTTAACTCACATTCGGCAGTACACTCACACTCGGCAATTTACTCATTAACTCTCGGTATTATAGTAATTCACACTCGGCAAACATAGCCATCACACTCAGCAATTATAACAGTTTACGCTCGTCAAATACAATAAATTGCCCTCGGCAAATACAACATCATACTCGTCAATTCTTACTCGGAAAATATGACATCTTACTCAGCAAGTATAATAATTCATACTCGGCAAACATCACAATTCATACTCGGCATTATAATACTTCATACTCGACAATACCTTACTCGGCAAGTAACTCATTCGGCAAGTATAACAATCTCATTCGGCAATTGTAACAAATAACCCATTCGACAATTACAATTTACCACTCGGTAAATCTAATACATCAAATCATACTCAGTAATTATATCAAATTCTCATTCATCAATATGACAATTCATACTCGGCAATTGTATCAAATTGCACTCGGCAAATGTACACATCATATTCATCAAATGTCACAATTGACTCTCATAAAATCGACGCCTAGTATCCGGATACTAAAGGATCGGCCTTCAGCTGGGAGTCCGACTTGACATCCCGTGAACCCGACTTGGTCACCGAGCCTGACTTGGCTCCCCCTCAACCACTGGGTCATAGACCTCTGGGTAGCTCAACTGGGTTCTGCTTGACTACTGAAGCCAAAAACGAGGGTAACATATACCGTCGGCCATCCCATACCACATAATCATATCTCAATCATTTCATATTATCAACAATCAACAAATGCAACTACCAGAAATTGGCATGTGCTCACAACACAGGGCGACTGACTTGTCAAGCCCATCCATCACATTATCACTCGGGCGACCTGCTTGTCAAACCCGACTCATTAACAACATCACTCGGGTGACCTGCTTGTCAAACCCGACTTCACATTGCCATTAAACACCGATTGTCACAGCATCAATTATTTCAAATTTCAATCGGCTCAAGCCACATACACACGATCAGAAACCGATCGGTGTCCACATACATGCATTCATACACATTCGTATACACTTATTCGGCATCATCTCAAATATCACAGCATCAATTATTTCTCAAGTCACATTCACACGATCAGAAACTGATCGGTGTTCACATACATACATGCATACTCACAACTTTCATTCAGCAAAGTCACACATACACACATACACGATCCTAAACCGATCGGTGTGTACATTCATACGTACATTCATATACATATTCACAATTTTTATTCAGCATCAACTCTTACCCGGTTTAGTCTTTCCAACAACTCGGACAGTGTCCAATTCTAATTAATTATAACCCGAACACCCCCTTACCTATGTTCCACGCTGCAACAATCGTTGGGTTCACTGTTCCTCCTCCGTTCCAGCACCAGACTCCTCAAGGGTTCCACAGTGTTCGTTCCACCACCTACAGGTTTGGAACGTTAACGTCACACCACCACCCACACAGTTAAAGGGCCATTTCTAGGCTCACAGCCAAGAGGAGTAAAGATCGGAACAGTACTCCTCCTCACATGGCTATTCGTCCAGCAAAGAAAGGAAGAAGGTGGGATATTAATTTTGAACGGTTCAAAGAACTTACCTTGAAACCACTGTCACAGCTATGTAATTATTTCAAGGTTTGATGCAAAGAGACCTTCCTTCAAAGCTTACAACTCTTCGACGATGGAGGAAGGAAAGAAAGAAGAAAAACAAATGAAGAAGAAGAAGAAGGTTCTCGTAACAATGAATGATTGAGAGAGAGAAACCTTTATTTAAACCCATGGAAACTTATTACCCTGCTCAACCGGTCACTTCCAACCGGTGACCTCTTCAACCGGTCATTTCTTCATTCCCTTTATAATTTCTTTAAAGGTTTTAATTAAACCTTTCTTCTACTAATCACACCTTTTATGATTAACCAATAATTGATAAAATTATCAAATAAATTCTTAAAACAATTTTTAATATTTTCTCACTTCACAAAATTTTCTCCGGGATGTTACATTCCCAGCCGGTTACCTCCCCATTTCCAATTATCGTTTCCTTTAAACACTTTTACTTAAACTCCTCCCTTCTTCTAATCGCTCCATATTTATTATTAGCCAATCAAATAATTTTATTTATATTCTTAATATTTAATTATTCATAATAGCCCAATAATTCATAAAAATACCGAATAAATTTCAGAACAATTAATAATATTTATACTACACATAATTTCTTTAAAAATACCCGGGATGTTACAAAACGAAAATAAAATACGACAATAAAAGGAAGAATTATTAAGGGACCCATTAATTAATTAAAAATAAAATAAAAAATAAAAAAATCTTCTCTGTTTCCTTTTCTTTCTCGAAAGCTCTCATTTCTTCTTCCTCGCACCGCCTTTCATTTCCACCGCCATTTGAAGCCTATAAATAAGGCTTCTACACTTCCAATTTTGTTAGAACAAAATACACTACCAATTCCACAACCTTTCATCTCCCTCTTCAAGCTTTCAAAACCTTCATTACCATACTAAAGCTCTTTAATTTTGTATAAGAAGAAATTACTCAAACTTAAAGAATTGAGGAACTTAAAGAATTGAGGAGATACAAGGGAGTTTAGCACAAGGAAAGCTTAGGGATCTTCAATTGAAGTAAGAAAGAGCAGATAGGATATTAAATACATAGAAATTAAGTTAGAATTGCTTGTTTAATTATTAATTATTTAAAAACTCATATAGTTATATTTTGATTTAATTTGAATCAAATTATGAAATTGATGTTAATTGGTTTGGAATATGATATATGATATGTTCCTAATGTTGTATATTGAATTGGAACCAATTGGTATGTTTAAATGGGAATTAAAATGATTGAAAATGCAAAAACAGAGAGAAACAGAGTGTTGTTTTCATTTCTGCATAATCAGACCCTATAACAGCGGATGTTTTCAAGCGGTGTTAAAACATGGAAGCGGTGGTATTTTCGTAAATAAAAATGTGCGGTGGCATTTTTGTAAATAAAATAGAACGATGACATTTTTGTAAATAAATTAGAACAGTGACATTTTCGTAAATAAGACCAGTGGCATTTTCGTAAATATGATTAAAAACTTAAAATATTGATTTTTTAAAAAATCAGAATTATTATTATTATTGGATTTTTATTATTCTAGAGACTTTATTTTGAAATAAATAAATAAAATTAATTAAATTAAATTTAGAAGTTTATTTAGACATATTTAAAGGAAGAAAACTCTTGTTTTTAAATTATTTTAGAAGTATAATTTTATATCATGGAAAATATATTTTCCATATTCTTTGGAATATGATATTAAATAATTACTATAACATGGAAAAATGTGTTTCCATATTCTTTGAATTATTAAATATTATGGAAAATGTGTTTCCATAGGTTTTGAATTATGATATAAATATTATGGAAAATGTGTTTCCATATTCTTTGAATTACAAATAAAGTATGCTTATTTGATTGTTATGATAATTTTATTGTTAAAATTAATTATATAAAGGAATTGATAATTTAATACATTCATGCATCATATGCATTGGCCGTTCAAAGAATCCACGAGGGGTTCTTTGAGGGGGTTTCCGATGGGGGAACGCGCTCTGTTGAGCAACAGACCTCTGCTGTGGTTTTATACCACAGCCGTCTTAAGGGCTGAGTAGTGTGTCCTTAAGGGGGGTCCCGCAACACTTGTTATTGATATGATTGTATTGTTATCCGATGTTGGTGTTGCATTATGGGGCGCGGTATCGGTTGGATATTTGTAAAAATATTATTGTTGGAAATCACTGCTTATGTTCCCACCAGAATGGATCCATCATGCATTTTCATTCATATAAAGAATGGAAATAATATAAATATAATACAAAACACTTGTTTGGCATCTGCATCGCATAGCATCCTACTTGTGATTGTGTATGTTCTAATTTAAATTTATATTTATTTGATATTTTATCTCACTCTTTTTGTTACTTGTGGCAACCCTTTAGTGGTTAATCAGGAAGACATGTAACAAAGTGGATGATGCTTGATGAGGATGAATTATGAAGGCTTTTGATGCTGATACTTGCTTGCGTGACTACTATGACTGTATTATGTATGCATATGCTATGTTTTGGTATTTTATATCTTTATATTTGATAAAAATCTAAGTGCCTGTTGTAAAATATAATATGTATGAAACTCTGATATTATGTATAATAAAATAAAGTTAGTTATGTAAAAAGTTTCACATGATATTATATCAGTAACCTCTGGAATCAGGTTGTAAATCACTTGATAATTACCAGACGAAAAATAAGTTATCCAGAAGATTTTATATGGTGACAGTAATTATCTTGGGATTTGCAATTTGGGTCCAAGGTGTTACATCTCCCTTCCCACAATAGGATTTATGTCACTAACCTCTGTCTTTATCATTGTTTACATCTAGATTGTCTCTGCATTATTGTTGTCTACTTTTGTCATTGTGCCTACCATCGTTGCTTAGTCAGCCCAACCTTGACCTAAATCACCGTCTTTATCATTTACCGTTTTCTTTTTATTGTGTAGTGTTGTTTCTTGTGTTATCCATTTTCCTTTTCTTAGTTAATACCTACTATTAAGCTTTCTGTTTTTAAATTTCATAGGTTATTTTTCTTATTCTTAAAGCCACGAATCTATGTATTTACTTGGGTATTGACAGGGTTGATATTGTCAAAGAAAACTTGAAGTGATTTGTGAAAAAATCATAGCTTTGTTGTTGATGACACAATTAACCTTTTCAAAGTTTATGGTTTTAGTTGAAGAATAAAGGATTGTGTGGTTTAATTTATCTCTGATATTGTATTTGCTTTAAGAGAGGTCTAAGTGAGCACGAGAACTTTAAATAAGCATGTATGTAATGTTTAATTTTATCTATATCATTATATATCACTCTTTGTAAGTGACATTTGACTTACCTTAGGATCTTTGAATAGTCAAAATATTGCTAACGGCCAAAAGAAAGCAAAATATCGTGGTTGGTTGGTCTTGAACCAAAAAAGAAGAAACCTTGCCCTGGTTAATTAGTTTGAAAGAAAAAACGAAACCAGCACTTAACAGATGAAACTAGGGAAAATAGCAATTTTTAAGAAAAAATAAATTAAAAGCAGATTCATGTTCCTGTCACTGCATGCATTTCTGTTTTTCAGCACGTTGACATGGGAATACAACGTTGCCAGCTAGAAAGTAGGATAAGTATAAGGAAGGAGCTCATAAATGTTCCTAAAATCGAAATTTTGGTACATTCAAAATCCACTTAGACGTGGTTACGCCTATCTAGCCAATTTAGGAGGAAATGCCAACTAAAAAAAGTATTCCCGGAAATTCTACAAAAGGCAAGGACCAAACTACACAATTCTACTCGATTGATGAACTAGGCACCACGAGCCATTTTCATTCTTGGCATTGCCTTTTTCATTTGCCGAGCACGCTCCTTTGCTTCCTTCTTACGAATAGCCTCTGCACTGAGCTTTGCCTCAGCCTCCTCCATCATCTTTTTCCTCTCTGCCTTTCTTCGCTGCATGGCCTCTTGTTGAGCATTTCGGAGTTCTTTTTGTGCCTCCTGAGCAACCTTCTGTCGTGCAGTCTCTGTCTTAGACCGCGCCTGAATCATGCACTCATGCAAGTCAATCAAGCACCAAGCGTAAAAAGTTCATAAATTACAAGCAATTTATATACATCAGTAACATTATAAGATCAAATTCACCCACCTGAGAACTTAATTTATATTTTCCAATCAAGTCAATATAATAGGGAACCAGAGCCACCAATCGTGTCATATCAGCCATGTTCTTAGCAGACGGAAGCACAAACTTGAACAACAATACCTTCTTGTGCATGCCAGAATGCTGGTCGGAGAAATGCAATGAAATTAAACCTTTTCCAAATTTCTCAAAAGCCTTGTCACCGAAAACCTGCAGTATATCAATAATAGCTGGTTTTGAGTCCAAGAAATAAACTGAACTTTGATAGAAAGTGAATTGTGATGAACCAAGACATGCATTTTTCATAACAAACTTGAAAATGATCTCTTTAAAATCATTGGATATAGAATATTTATTAGTCCTAGACTGTTTTAGTAATCTCCATCTCAACAGGGGGCACAATTGCCCAAAATACACACAAAGTTGATGAGATGAATTCCAAAGCCTATCCAACCATTGTTAGAATATATGAAAAACATCTTATCATTTTCCTTATTTCCCATTATCTCTTTGGATTAGAGCTCTAGGATTTATGCACACATCATTACATTGTAATACATTTCATAATATAACAGAATATTATACAAATCCTGTCTTCTCTCAATCTAAGTTGTCAAATGTGTGAGATCATGTTCACAATGGGAATTCATGTTGTGGTAGTCTGCCACCTTGGGGAAGGAATCGCTGTGGCCTTTTTTGTTGAGGGTGTTGTGTTTTGGCTGGGTGTCAACGTCGCAGGTCCTAGGGTGATGAGGACCTAGCCCATACACATTTTGTAAATATTTTTAGGATCATATACTTTATTTTAGAAATAATTAAGAAAGCCCAAAAGGCTCTAGGAGTTTGGGCCTTGCATGGCCAAGTTAGTTTGGGCCACTTTTGGGCCTTGTACATTGCACCTTTTCTAGTTTGGGCCATTTGTATAGGTTTTAGTTTTTGGGCCAAGGAGAGCATCAAAGCCCATAGTTAGAGGGAAGTATATAAGCTTCTCCTCCTTTGTAAAATGTAGCTAAGTCATTTTGAGAAATTCTAGTGAGATTGAGTGATTTTTCCTCTCTAAGATTCCCTAGAGTGCTTAGCTCTTTGCCTTTGAGTCTTATCCTTTGGACTCTCCAAGGGTGGCGATCCTCACTTTTGGCTTATCTCTCCATTGAGAGTGGTGCCAATCCCTAGCCATTTCCCTTCCTCTTCATCAATTTCATTTCTCTCCAAGCTTTCCTTTTCAATTCCTCTTGAATTTTCACTAAATTCCTTCATGTCTTTTCCTAACATGTGGTTCGGCCAAATCTCCAAGTGTGGAAAAGCTTAGATCTAAGGAAGTTTCAAGATGAAGATCCAAAGCTCCAACAAAATCCTACATCATAGGGATTACTATTGTGCCGCGATGGGGAAGATGACACTGTTTGTATTTTAGTAAATACCCACACCAAGAGGTGTTGTTTAAGATGATGTTTAAGACGTTCATTAACGATGTTTAAGTAAATATTCATTTTTTATTTTTTATAAAAAGAAACCTCAAAAATAGAAAACCCAAACAGCCTCTTTGTTCCTTCATTCACACATTGCCCTATTTCTTCCACACCAACTTCTCTTGCTCACTTTCTCGCCCATCATTCACGCTTTCTGGCCAACAACTGTGCCAGTGACTATGCCAGTGACGCGCGCACCTTCTGTGGTGCTTGCTTGGTGGTTCCCTTTTTATCTATTTGCCCTCTCTGCTGCTCGGTGGTGCTCTGTTTAACTTGCTCAGTCCCCTGTTTCTTGCTGCATCTCTGTTTTTCTTCATCCCTTCATCTCCAGCGAGATATACTACATACTGTTCTTACTACTTGCTAATGTCTATTAGAGACAATAATTTGCTACTTCCTAGTTCCCAGTTCCTATCCAAACAGTTCTTGGCTGCCTTAGAATGCTTCTTGCATCTCTATTTCCTTTATTTTGGATACTTGGGATGTGTTTATAACAACTGTTTTGAACTTGGATTAATGCAATTAGATGTTTTTAATTTTCAATTATGATGTGTGTGCTTTAAAAAAAATCCAGTATATCTAGATTATATATTTATTTTATTTTCTATCCCGCAATAGGATAGAATATCACCCGTGATCCGCACCGTAATCGCGATTTCCTATTTTGGGGGTTTAACACGACACTCCACGAACCAGGATTAACTACCTAGCTCAATTCTCTTCATCAATACTTAAAACCCCATCCTATGATGCACTACTCTGCTACTGCTATCCCGAAAATAGAGGTCTACTTTATTTTCATGATTCCTCCTTCAAATTAACTGTCTCTCTCGCCATGTTTCTTTCGGCATCAAGTCCCCACTCACTGTCTTCTATCCAGCAGCCCTCAGTTGGGTTCTCCAGTTTCTGAAGTATTTAATTGTGCATTTTACCTGCATGCTTCATGTTGTTATGGCCTCGTGTTCCTCTCCAAGTTCTGATCTCCTACACCTTTCATTTTGGCCACTATTTGGTTAATTTCTTCTCTCCTCTCGTTGACCCATGACATTCTCTGCTCAAATCTACTCTCTTTGGTACCATTACCATGCAGATAAATCAGAGAAATCATTCTGGCTCCACACTTTCCCAGTAGTATAAGTTACCCCTACAGCTCAGCCATTCTACATTTTAGTTTCTGTTTTGTAAAGAGTTTATTTGTAACAAGCTTAAACCTTAGTATGTTTTATCCCAAGAAGGAATATGAACATATCTTGAAGTACTACTAATTTTATGCTTATTAAGAATGTTAGTTTAAAACTCATTAATGCTGTATTGGTGTCAAATAATTGATGTATTTTCCATACTTGTCAATAGCGGCCATAGCGGCCGCTATAGCGCTGTAGCGGAGCGGAGCAGTCCTGGGGCGCGACGCTAGGACCAATCCCGGGATGCAAAAAATAGCGGGAATAGCGGCGCGAATAGCGGAATAACAGAGCGGCCAATAGCGGTCCAAATAGCCCGCTATTGCCTTCTCCCTGAAATGCCCCTTTTTAATACCTTTTTAAGGGTATTTTTGGTTTTTACTACCATTTTTGAAACCCATTTCTGAAACCCTAGCCCATTACAGCAGCCACCTTCCTCATTCCTTCTCATTTCAGCTGCTGCCATTACACCAAGCTGCTGTCCCTTGCACCTCCGGCAACACCCACCCATTTCCGGCGACACACACACAGATTCCGGCGACCCCCACCCTATTTCCGGCACCCCCACCCTTTTCTGGTTGTTTCTGGCGACCCCCCACCCTTCTCCGATGAAACCTTCCATTTCTTACCAACCCCACCCTTCTCTGACGAACTTGGTTGGCTAGCTGTCTTCTCCGGCGAACCTGGTTGTCTTCTCCGGCGAATTCTCCGGTCACCTTCAAAATAGAAGGCTGTTTTGCAGCTTTTACTTCACTTCTTCTCTGTTTTATTACCAATATCAACTCAAATCTTCGTCTCTAATCTGCAATGGCTGTTAGGTTTAGGCCCTCACCACTTCCTGGACATGTGAAGCCTAATGCACCTAACCAAGACATAGCTTGGTTTTTACTTGTCAAGAATATTATTACAATAGTATGGTACTGTGGTTTTAAATTTAATTTTGGTATTTTTTTGGGAATTTTTTTGGCGTGTTTAGAAAGTGTAGGAAATGTTTATATAGGTGTATCAAAATAGCGGTGATCCCGCTTTCCACTATTCCGCTATCCCAGTTTTAAGGGCGGGCGCTATTTGGGATTAACTAGTATGGTATTTTCTCAAAATATCCTCAATCTTATTTATTGCATAAAAAATTAGTTGTCTTGGGAATACTGTAAAAAATAGATACACTTGTTATACAAGCATTTAATGATGTTGGAAAACATAATTTTGCTTATATTTAAGACCAACAATAGTCATCCAAAATCTGCTTATATTTGAGATAGGTTGAAGTATCCTTGATCATCCTTCAGAACTAGTTAGCCTACTTCCCATTATCTCTTAGCGTTGATCATCATATTTCTTTATCTTATTCTCTGTTTCCTAATTAACTGAGATTACTTTTAGTATATTATAATTAAGGACCAGTGCTCTATTTTTTTTTACACATATCAATACATTATTATATTTATTGCATGGTAGAATATTATTACATAATCCTTTCTAATCTCTCCCTCAATACCAGAAACCCCATATATTCAACAACCTTGACACCTGAAAATCAGACATTCACCTTAGCCTATAGAATATCTAATGCAGTTGGGTTTTTAATCTATTTTGTAGCCTAGCAGCTAACCTAATGATTTCTTTGCCTTTTCATTTAAATTACCAAGAGTCGGTGAAGAGAAATAAAATAGAAAGGTTAAGAATAATGACTAACAGGAATTTTGAGGGGGGAAAGGATAGAATAAAGAAGTCATCTGCTGGATTGATTCATTAGTATTCATTGATAAAATCATACTTTCTATCCAAAAAAGTCATAACACATTTTCTATAACAAATACTCCTCTGACTTTTGGATCAGTGGCATTTTGGGTGGCTGCAAGCTTTCAGCTGTATCGAGTAGGATGTGAGAGAATTCATTTTAGTTTTAGAACAACTTACTTATAAATAGTTAAAGATAAAATCAACCTACAAAGATCTATTTCATTTTGTGTGTCTCTCGTGCAATTCATTCTGACAAAGATGTTAGAAACTATATATAAATTGAAATTTTTTTCATTTGTAGCAGAAGTTTTCAGTTTTTGTACTTTATATAGAGATAACATTGACCATAACTATTGACCCCCCCGTATATGGCTAAAAGCCTAAAACTTCTATTTATGGGGCATGTTTGGGTAAAAGAGCATATTAAGCCTACGTGAGAAATTATTCATAAGCTTATCAAGCGTGAAGGTTATAAGGGCGTTTCATCAACAATTTAATTAAGCACTTATTCAATAAGAGCTTATCACATGAGAATTCATAAGCATAACTATGCAAAGCTTGCTGAAATAAGCTAAAAAGTATCAATAGCGAGGTTATAAGCCCAAACAAGTAACTTAAAATCTTTTTGAAACACTACCTGATCTAAAGTAAAGAAATAGAGAGGAAAGATGAGAAAGGAAACCTGATCGATGACGGCATCGGTGATCAGATCAGCAGCGACTTCCTTAGATTCAGAAATGACAGCAAGGTCATCAGCGACCCACTTCTTGGAAGTGGGAGGGGAGAGAACATTGGCAAACCTCTGCAAATCCCTGACATCCTTGTGCATTGCTTTGGCAGCCTTTTTCTTAGCCAAGGCAAAGACCACGTGGTCCATGGCGTCGTCGTTCATGTAAACCTCGAAGGAGATCTCGTCCCTGGTGGGTACGATCATGTTGTAAATCCTGGCAATGAGATCGTGCCTGCTCTTCAGCTCCAACGTCGCCAGCAACCCCTGGCAGTACCTTCTCCCGCTGGCGTAGAACTTGAACGTCGTTTGGCCTTCCTTCAACAACAAGGGGGTGTCGTCGCCGCCGTCGCCGATCCCCAGGAGGCTGAAATTCTTCTCAAAGATGGAGTCCTTGGCGGCAAACTGCGCGGCCCAGGAGAGGGCTATGTTCTCGTTCTCGCGTTTTCCGGTGAAGTAGTTGATGGCGAACATGATGAGGAAAGAGCCGCAAAGGATCTCGACGGTGAAGGAGCGAGGAGTTTTAGGGTTAGGGTTAGGGATTTGGGGGTTCTGAGGGGAAGCGGAATCGGAGGAATTGTCGGGGGATTTGGGATCGGCGGCGGAGGGCGGTGGGTGTTCGATGGGGATGCCTTCGAATTCATCGTCGTCCCAGAAATCGAAAGTGGTGGTGGTTGTGGTGGTGAGTGCAGACTTGGGAAGATCGGAAGCTGGAGGATCGGGGTCGGGAGTAGGGGTGGTGAGAGATTGGGAAGGGGGTGAACGGAGAGAAGTGGGGTCGATGGAAGTGTCTTCGAAGTCGTCGTCATCGGCATCGGCATCGAAGCCTTCGAAATGGGAATCGGAGAGAACGAAGGCGAAGAAGAGAGAGAGGATGCATAGCATAGACAAGAGATTTGGGTTTTCCATTGACATTCAGATTCAGATTGAGATTGGGGATATGATTCGTAGTCTCAGGCTCACTGTCTCACTCCATATTCATATTCATTTTTTGGTGTTCCATCGGAGGTGCAAATAAAAATCAATTTTACTCCGACTAAGTTAAATAACATTATTATAAATGGTAATATTTTCCCTGCTAATTTTTTCTTATGATGAATGTTTCCTGTGAAATTTTAACATAACAAGGTAAAACTTTCATTACTTATTAAAATATTCTTTTCCAATGTATTATTAATTCCATGTAAATTTAGCATGAGTTGTTGTTTATGGTAGGATTAATGGGGTTCAGGTGAGATAGTGTGAGTCTCTTTTCTCTTAACTAAGTCTCAAGTTCGAGTCTTAAGTGTTCAGACATTTTAAAAAATGATTTATTTAATGGGGAATGGTAAAACACTTAAGTGCACCATTTTAGTTTACCAAAAGAAAATATATGCTTGGTAACATTTACATTATTTAGATTTCGAGTTTAAATGAAATCTATATCTAACATTTACAAATAATGGAATGATAGGTGTCATCATGTGGTATGTTTTATGTAACACCCCTATTTTTATTTTAATTTATTACAGAAAAATTTATATTAACATTTTGATGGAATTTAATCATAGACCTTTAGAATTTTTTATCAGTATACTATTTCAGAATTTATAAAAAAAATTTATTATTTAAAAAAACTAAAAATTTCTTTTTACACCCCTAAATTGCAATTTTGAAAATTTCAAACTTTGCACGGTAATCTGTCAGAAATTTTTAATTATTGCACAGTAATTAAATATTAAAATATTGAAATGTACAGTAAAAATTTTCCTTATAAATAACGAGGAAGCGAAACGAAGAATTCACAATTTCAAATTAATTTTTCTTAATATAGTAGTGCTGGTGAGATAGTGGTGGAAGTAAGAGAGAGAAATAATTTTCTTTAGAAAGTGGTTCCGTCAAAATTATAAGGTAAGAATAACCCTATTTCATATTCTTTATGTTTATTTTCATATCATTTTAAAATCTATTATTATACTGGATATAATATTATTATTTTAAGTTACTATGCTGAATAGTAAGTTACTATGCTAAATAGTAAATTACTATTTACCGTTACTATTCACAATTTACAATTTACTGTTACTATTCATGATTTATTATTTACCGTTACTGAACTGGTCTGAACCGGGGTCTACGATCCGGTGTAGGGACCAGCCACAAAAGTATATGTTTTGACTGTTTATACACCGGTACAGTGGGTATCCGGTATTATAATCCGACCTCTCAGTGGGAGAAGTCGGTCTTGTTGTCCTGAAGATCCTTCACACCAGAGTTTCGCGTTGTTAGAGGGCGAAAGGTGGTCACACCTGCGAAGATTCTCCGACGCTCAAGTTAGCAGAGTGTATGAAAACTCAATGAACACTTAAGCAATGTAATAGTAGAGTGAGAGTAAGAACAACGTAACCTTGCATGTGTTGGGGAATATGATATTTATAGTTGAGCGTGGAAAATGAATCGTTGGGTGCAAGTGGGCCCATGAGCTCTGATGTCATGTGCAAAGTATCAATCAGAGTAGTTCATTGTTCAGAGTGTGACAGTGGGTAGGTCAATGATCAGTGTACGATTCTGACACAAGGATGGGGATAATCCACCTTTTCCGTATATCACGCCTGTAATCGTACTTACTCCTTTCAGTGAATGATATAGACATATTCTGTTGTGCAGAGTATCTATCTTGATAAGTAATGACTCTACTTATCTTATTGTGACACTGAGGCAAACGGTTACATGTGATGGAGAAATGAGAGCGGATGAAGTATCCGGTGTCTCAGACGCAACTTCGGATGATCGGTGTAGGAGAGGCTCTTACATCATGTCTTTGCAGTACGGGCATTGACCTGTGATACCGGTTGACCTTCTAGGACAGCCAAGATGACGTCTTAACCTAAGGGCCGGTATCCAGACTGGATCATTTATCCCCTAGCTCGTGTGAGGGACTGTTAAGTTGCTCATATGAGCTATATTGTCCGCAAGAAGTCTGGAGATACTGGCGTGGTACGCAAGTAATCTCGCAAAAAAGTCTATAAGCTTCGTACTGATATTCTTCCCGTCTCACCATTCTATGGGCGAAGGAACCGCGCCTAAAATGCTCTCACAACGGATTTGGACAAATATTTGTAATAAAGGGGGATCCCAAGAGTTTTCGGAACTTGTAACTCTTGGTATTCGAGTGGCTGCTGGAACGCATTTAATGCTTCTGAATGATTTGGACAATAAATGCTTTTTAACGTGTGAGTCATTATTGCTCCAAACGGGCAACCGTCGCTATGACTATTTTGGGCCCGAAATTTGAATTTTTCGGCCCATTTCATCAAAACCTTTCGTGAAGTGTCACTGTTTCGCGCCTTTCGGGTTTGAAACGACAATGTCGTTTGACCCGGTAACGCTACGTTTTGCTTCAAACGACGCGTCTTCTATCCAACGGTTGGGCCTCCTCGTTACCTATAAAAGGACAACTTAGCGATTTCGAAAAATCACATTCGCCTTCAACCTTAGTGAAACTCTGCAGAAATTTCTCGAAGAGATTGTTGCTGGTATTTTGTGAAGTTCTTCCTTTCTTCCAACCCTAACTTCCTTTTAGGTAACCTTCTTTCCCTCTTTTTAACTTCTTCATCTTCATTTCTCTTGAACTTTTAACCATGCGCCCTAGGCAGAGCCACGCTGGTCCTTCGAATAAGAGGGGAAATATCCCTTACAGGCCTTCCGGTTACCGAAGTGGAAGGATTTCTATGGGTCCTTCCAGAGTTAGGTCTCGTGGTTCAGGGAGAGGTGGAGCCTCTTTCACGAGGTAGCTAGTGGTTAGGCTTGACTCTGAACCCTCCTCTAGTTCTGAGGCCATCAGTTCCCCAGGAAGCTCGTCGGGTTCAGAATGGTTCCTTGCTGATGACATTGCTTTTTACCACAGTACAGACGCTTTTGGCCATGCCACAGACGAGATGGAAATTGAGGGACGTGGTAAAGTTCCAATCGTACGCATTCAAGAGGGGTATGTCAATGTTGTGGCACACCGGTTGGACTGGGAATCTATCAATCGGACTCACCCCTATTGCTGGGTAGAGGAAGAGTTCAAAGAAATCCCCTCTCGACACGCTCGTGAAGATAGTAGACCGGCGTCCCCACGTTTTAGAGTTTTTACTGGAGAAGAAAATCGTGGGAAATTCTTGGTTCTAGCACCCCGACCTATGGAACGAATCTGCCACACCGTGCCAGACAAGCGCTCCGTTTATATGTACGACTTTATTTTTCAATACCTCAGAGTGCGCTTCCCAATGACTAATTTCCAAATAGGAGTACTGAGATTCCTGGAATGTGCTCCCTCTCAGTTGCATCCCAACGGATGGAGTATTGTCCGCACTCTGGAAGTCCTAGGTGCGCACTTCAATTTTAAACCCACCGTGGCTATGCTATTCTACTACTGCCAGGTGGTCTGCCGTGCTAACAAGAAAGGCAGTTTGGGCTTCATAACTCTCCGCTGCGATTCAAAAGTCATCAACTTCAAATCTTTCACTGAATCAGTGAAGATTGACGGACGCTCTTTCAAACAGTACTACACGAGGATTCGTGAAGCCGGACGAGCCGGTCTTCTGGATGAGTGAGGACAGAATCACTAAATTCCCCTTAAGCTGGACTTATGAGCACTTCTTGCTCGCCAGCCGTGATTATTTCACAAACGAGAGTGAACTTTCCTCTTACTCGATTGAAATCTTGGGTGCTCTGAGGGTGTTTACCTTTATTCACAAGGAAATCTCTTGCAAGCATCTCCTGGAGTCCGCTTCTAACATAAATATTTATCTGAGTAATTAGCTTAACTCTTTATACATGTATGTGATAATCCAATGTGTTATTGCAACTTATGCTTCTCTCTTTACTTTTGCTGGCTAGATAGAAAGGAATAGCTCAGAGATGCTTGCCTTAAAGTCTTTGCTGGTTGAAGATGGCTCCTCCTCTGAGAATGAGGAAAACAATGTTCAGCCTAAGAGGAACGCCGTCAAGGCAAGAGCTGAGATCATCCCCTTGACCTCCAAGGTGGGTGACGATATCCCCCTCTTGGATTCTCAAGCTGGCGAAGAGGAGGCCTCCCAAGAGGAACCGCAAGGGGAGAAGAAGAAGAAAAAGAGAGTTAGGCTTATTAAAGCCTCCGAAAAGGAGAAGACCTCCACCGTCGTGCCAGAGAAGAGGCAAAAAAATATTCATGATACCGACGCAGGAAAGGACACAGCATCTTCTGGAGCGACCCCTCAACCTTCTGACCGCTCTGTTCCTCCCTCATTCCCACAGGTAAGAATGGATCCACCCAACTACTCCTTCCTTTCTCCCTTCTTGGTGTACGAAGGGCCTTCTCCTATCGTACTTCCTCCTCCGCTCTACAAACTCCACCCCACTTTAGAAGTGGAAGAAATGAAAGAAGCCATTGACTCTGGCAAGTGGCAATTGGCTGAGTTAACTAGTCTCCTAAACTCCGTCAGCCGCACTATCGACAACGTTAAAGAAGCAGATGAGCTAGTTGGTAAGCTTGAGCATCTAAATCTCTCGGCTGTAAAGGACAGGGCTCATCTGAAGACAGCAGAGGAGAAACTAAAGAAAGCTCGGGAATTGGAATTGGAGCAAACAGCCGAGGTAGTTTCTCTGAGAAAATCAGTCAAATCTCTTGAAGGGAAGATTTCTGAACTTCAGGAGGATCTCAAGGCGGAGAAACAAAAGAGCTCCGAGCTTTCTGATGACCTGATAACTTCGGAGGCCGGTAAACTCAAAAGCCAGGAGGATTTTGCCGTTAGGGAGAGGGAGTTGCTCAAGCAGCTTGAAGAGTTAAAGGTGGGGAGTGCTGCAACTGATTCCTTAAAGAAGGAAAATGCCAAGCTGAAAAAGGACTTGGTTAAAGCCAAAAATAGGACGAATAAGGCTGTAGAGGCATGTACCGCTGTGGCTTATGATTCCTTTGGCCTTGCTGTCCGCCAAGTTTTTTATCGTAACCTCGGCGTGAAATTTGATTTATACGGTATAGATCCCTTCTATGAATTTTACGAAGGGAAATTAGTTGCCGTGGTGGATGGCAAGTACAAAGAACCCCCTCTAACTTTATATGAAATGCCCCCTCTCCCAGAAGGTCAAAGCATGGGTCCCTTTGGATCCACTCCGGATCAAGGGGATCATCAAAATGAGCAAGCTTAAGAGGAAGACATCGGAGCAGAGAAGACCCGGACTACCCAAGAGGACAACGGAGGTAAAAAGGCGTCCACAACGGAAAATCCGAAGCCTTCCTCTTAGTCTTGTATTTATTTTCTGCTTTTACTGCTGTGTTCTGGGTTCAGCTCCAGTTTTACGCCAACTCATATAGAACTTCCATCGAATGAATGCTTCCTTTACCCTTTAACTCCTTTAAGGGTGAGAAATTCCAACCGATCTCTATAATGTAATACCGTAGAACGGGTAATAATCACTAACAGATACTAAGAATAGCATTCCGTGCTTATAAATCTGTAAGAAAAATACTCCAACCATAAGGATGATGATTAAGTCCTCCATCTTAAAGATGGTGATGGGAATTGTCCGCGCCAGGAGTTACATCGTCAACTCACAAAATATGTGGTTGAGATCATCCGTCCTGGGGAAACTACTTCAATCATAAGCACGATGATTAATTCTTCACAACGTTCGGCCAAATCTACTAATTCTACTTGGAGTTTGGTTCAATCCTACAATCCAAGCCTTCATGTGGGGTTCGGTACAACCTTAAAAAAGGTTTGATCCTACAACCCATTTCTTGAGGTTCGATTTAATCCTACAACTCAAGTCTTCAACGGTGTTCGGTCTAATCCTACTAACCGTACTCGGAGTTTGGTTTAGTCCTACAATCTGAGTCTTCAGATGGGGTTTGGTACAACCTTGGAAAAGGTTTGATCCTACAACCCATTTATTGACTCGAGGAGTTACATCGCCAATCACAGAATAGGTGATTGGGATCATCTGTCCTGAGCTTTACCTTGTTGACCGGTCAATGCTATAAATTGCAATACAGGAGAGAAAAAGGTGAAATTAATGTATTCATGAATTAGATCTTTATTGAATTGAATGTGAATTACAAAGAAAGCATAGCTGAGGTTATGCCTCGTTAAAACCTTCTTAAGAAAACCCAATGGGAAAAAACTCAAGTGAGGAAAAAGAGTACATGCCGTCTTACCAACTAGTTGTAATAAATGCATAAATTTTGAGTGTTCCATTTATTACGGATTGGTGTTCCATCGAGCTTTTCTAACCGGTATGATCCTTTTTCGGTCACCTCGGATACTCTGTAAGGGCCTTCCCACGTCAGCGCCAATTTTCCTTGATGGGAAAACTTATTTCCCACACTCGCTTTCCTCAAAACTAGATCCACAATGTTGAAAGCTCTGTATTACACATGTTTGTTGTACCGGAGGGCGGCCTTCACTTTTATCGCCTGGTCCCTGACAAAAGCCTCTTCTCTTAACTCATGGAGAACATCTAGTTTTGATGCCAAATTGGCACTATTATTCTCCGCAGAAAAGTATTCCACTCTCGCCGATCTTGTCTGGAGCTCCACCGGAATCATCGCCTCAACCCCGTAAGTGAGACGGTATGGAGACTCATTGGTAGAAGAATGGGGTGTAGTATGATATGCCCACAAAACATGACATAGCTGATTAGTCCATCCTCCCTTTGCTTCACCAAGGTGCTTCTTCAATCCTTTCAGCACCTCTCTATTAGCTAGCTCAGCTTGTCCATTCGTCTGAGGGTGTTCAACAGATGAAAAGATTTGGATTATCCCTAGCCCTTCAAGCAACTCTGTGAACTTCCTATTTGTGAACTGGGTGTAGTTGTCAGTTACGATCCGCCTCGGGATGCTGAATCGTGCTATGATATTCTCGTATACAAAGCGTCGTGTTCGCGCTGATGTGATATGTACTACTGGCTCCGCTTCAATCCATTTGGTGAAATAATCAACTCCCGCGATGAGGTACTTAATGCCTCCAGGTGCGGTTGGGAATGGACCCAGGATATCAAGGCCCCATTGGTAGAAAGGCCATGGTACCACGGATGAAGAAAGTTCTTGGGCTAGTGTGTGATGAAGATTAGAAAATTTCTGGCAAGCATCGCACCTCTTAACAAAATCAATGGAATCCTACTTCATCATGGGCCACCAATATCCAGCCCTGAGGATTTTTCTTATTAAGCTTATTCCTCCGGCGTGGTGCCCACATTGCCCCTCGTGTACCTCTTCTATTACTCATTGTATCTCGTTCTCTTTTAAACAAAGGAGATATGGCACTGAGAATCCTCTTCTATAGAAAACACCATCAACCATGGTGAAATATGACAATTCCCTTTACTTTTCTCCTCTCTTTCTCATCGGTGGGCAGCTGTCCGTCAGCCAGGTAACGGATATACGGGGTAACCCATGAATTCTCGTAGGAAGCATTAACCATTATGGCATTTAGAGAAGGGAACAAAGGAATACTGGGCAATGTCAACGTACTCTGGACCACTGTTGTTGCACTGCTAGGCTGTTTCGTACTTGCGAGCCTTGATAGAATATCCTCTCTAGTATTTTCTTCTCTTGGTACATGCTTAAACTCCAACACATCGAATCTTCCTTTCAACTCATTCACACAATTCAAATATAGCTAAAGTTGAGGCTCACGAACCTGGTATTCACCTTGGATCTGCGATATCACTAGCTGTGAATCGCTACATAATGTCACCTCTGTTACGCTGATATCAATTGT
This sequence comes from Clitoria ternatea, assembly GCA_037962975.1. NCBI lineage: Eukaryota > Viridiplantae > Streptophyta > Magnoliopsida > Fabales > Fabaceae > Clitoria > Clitoria ternatea. The sequence goes on along the minus strand of CM075671.1, from coordinate 217,357,605 downwards.
CGCTTGGAGTCCGGCCAGACATGTTTCATATTCAGCTTGGTTGTTGGAGGTTTTAAAATTAAATCGAAGAGAGATCTCCAGGTGCACAACGTCATTACTCTCCACAACAACACCAACTCCACAACCTTTACTATTCGATGACCCATCCACATAAATGGTCCAGTGGGCGTGAGGTGCGGCTGGATCTGCCCCTGTCATTTCTACAACAAAATCAGCCAGGACTTAGGCTTTAATGGCTCCTCGTGGCTCATAAGAAATTTCAAACTTAGAAAGCTCTATAGGCCATTTGATCATCCTCCCAACGAGGGTGCTGACAGCTTCAGTATAGCTATTGTGGCTTCCAGGTGCATCTCTATGCCCACATACTTCGAAGCTTTCCTCTGGAACTCCTCAAACGTCATTGGAGGACTCTTTGCCAAAGACAAGGCAAAAGCTGATCCAGGTTATAAAGCTTCAACGATAATATGAAGTTGAATAGCCTCTGTGAGGTTAGGCACCAAAGCTACCTCCTTATAAAATCTCCTCAAAAACTCCTTAAGAGTTTCATTTTTCCTTGCCTAATCTGGGCCAAGGTATAAGAAGTCCTGGGAACATCTCTAGAAATAACGAAATGGCTCTCAAACGCAGCTGTCATTTTCTCCCAGGAATCTATCGAACCTGAGGGCAAACTCTTGAACCAACTAAGAGCTTTCTCCGTTAAGCTTCTTGGGAACATTCTGCATATTACATCTTCATCAGCTCCCAAATACATAGCCTCATACATGTAAGCATCAAGATGCTTAGTGGGATCTGTCTCCCCATTATACTTTCCGATCGAAAGTGGCTAGGTTGTTTGCAGATGCTTGGGGATAAGTACACTGATGAGCCTCCTTGAGAAAGGAACGTTGAGTTTGTATGCCCCAGAGGTCACCACCGCCTGCTTTTTCCTTCTTGCACTGACTCTATCTCCAGAGTATTGAGTTTGTTCCCCCTCCTCATAGGTGGGAATCTTCGAATATTGGAGAGTAGTAGACTTCTCTCTCGTAGATGCATGGTGAGTATCCTCAGCTTGAGACATCACTCTGTCCCCTGTCACCTTTTTCTCCCTTCTCAACTCCATCAACTCCTCCCTGAGTTGCCTTATAACTTCATCTCGAGGATCGGGGGTTGCAACTGGTACCATTCTCCTCGAGTGGGTTACAAGAGATTCGAAAACAAGTCTTCTTCCCGCTTGCTGATGAGTCATATCCTTCACGTGACCATAAACAAGATCGCGTCCATCTCCATCCATGGTTAACTACTGAACTTCTACAAAAAGTGGGAATAACTCTATCGTGTCCCACTAGGCGTGCCAATGAACTGGTCTGAACCGGGGTCTATGAAAACTCAATGAACACTTAAGCAATATAATAGTAGAGTGAGAGTAAGAACAACGTAACCTTGCATGTGTTGGGGAATATGCTATTTATAGTTGAGCGTGGAAAATGAATCGTTGGGCGCAAGTGGGCCCATGAGCTCTGATGCCGTGTGTAAAGTATCAATCAGAGTAGTTCAGTGTTCAGAGTGTGACAGTGGGTAGGTCAATGATCAGTGTACGATTCTGACACAAGGATGGGGATAATCCACCTTTTTCGTATATCACGCCTGTAATCGTACTTACTCCTTTCAGTGAATGATATAGACATATTCTGCTGTGCAGAGTATCTATCTTGATAAGTAATGACTCTACTTATCTTATCGTGACAATGAGGAAAACGGTTACATGTGATGGAGGAATGAGAGCGGATGAAGTATCCGGTGTCTCAGACGTAACTTTGGATGACCGGTGTAGGAGAGGCTCTTACATCATGTCTTTGCAGTACGGGCATTAACCTGTGATACTGGTTGACCTTCTGGGACAGCCAAGATGACGTCTTAACCTAAGGGCCGGTATCCAGACTGGATCATTTATCCCCTAGCTCGTGTGAGGGACTGTTAAGTTGCTCATATAAGCTATATTGTCTGCAAGAAGTCTGGATGCTGGCGTGGTACGCAAGTAATCTCACAAAAAAGTCTATAAGCTTTGTACTAATATTCTGCCCGTCTCACCATTCTATGGGCGAAGGAACCGCGCCTAAAATGCTCTCACAATGGATTTGGACAAATATTTATAATAAAGGGGGATCCCAAGAGTTTTTGAAACTTGTAACTCTTGGTATTCGAGTGACTGCTGGAACGCATTTAATGCTTCTGAATGATTTGGACAATAAATGCTTTTTAACATGTGAGTCATTATTGCTCCAAACGGGCAACCGTCTCTATGACTATTTTGGGCACGAAATTTGAATTTTTCGGCCTATTTCATCAAAACCTTTCGTGAATCGTCGCTGTTTCGCGTCTTTCGGGTTTGAAACGACAACGTCGTTTGAACCGATAATGCTACATTTTGCTTCAAACGACGTGTCTTCTATCCAACGGTTGGGCCTCCTCGTTACCTATAAAAGGACAACTTAGCGATTTCGAAAAATCACATTCGCCTTCAACCTTAGTGAAACTCTGCAAAAATTTCTCGAAGAGATTGTTGCTGGTATTTTGTGAAGTTCTTCCTTTCTTCCAACCCTAACTTCCTTTTAGGTAACCTCTTTTCCCTCTTTTTAACTTCTTCATCTTCATTTCTCTTGAACTTTTAACTATGCGCCCTAGGCAGAGCCGCGCTGGTCCTTCGAATAAGAGAGGAAATATCCCTTACAGGCCCTCCGGTTACCGAGGTGGAAGGATTTCTATGGGTCCTTCCAGAGTTAGGTCTCGTGGTTCAGGGAGAGGTGGAGCCTCTTTCATGAGGTAGCTAGTGGTTAGGCTTGACTCTGAACCCTCCTCTAGTCCTGAGGCTATCGGTTCCCCAGGAAGCTCGTCGGGTTTGGCATAGTTCCTTGCTGATGACGTTGCTTTTTACCACAGTACAGACGCTTTTGGCCACACCACAGACGAGATGGAAATTGAGGGACGTGGTAAAGTTCCAATCGTACGCATTCAAGAGGGGTGTGTCAATGTTGTGGCACACCAGTTGGACTGGGAATCTATCAATCGGACTCACCCCTATTGTTGGGTAGAGGAAGAGTTCAAAGAAATCCCCTCTCGACACGCTCGTGAAGATAGTAGACCGGCGTCCCCACGTTTTAGAGTTTTTGCTGGAGAAAAAAATCGTGGGAAATTCTTGGTTCTAGCACCCCGACCTATGGAATGAATCTGCCACACCGTGCCAGACAAGCGCTCCGTTTATATGTACGACTTCATTTTTCAATACCTCAGAGTGCGCTTCCCAATGACTGATTTCTAAATCGGAGTACTGAGATTCCTGGAACGCCCTCCATCTCAGTTGCATCCCAACGGATGGAGTATTATTCGCGCTCTGGAAGTCCTAAGTGCGCACTTCAATTTTAAACCCACCGTGGCTATGCTATTCTACTACTACCAGGTGGTCCGCCGTGCTAACAAGAAAGGCGGTTTGGGCTTCATAACTCTCTGCTGCGATTCGAGAGTTATCAACTTCAAATCTTTCACTGGATCGGCGAAGATTGACGGACGCTCTTTCCAACAGTACTACACGAGGATTCGTGTGAAGCCGGACGTGCCGGTCTTCTGGATGAGTAAGGACGGAATCACTAAATTCCCCTTAAGCTGGACTCATGAGCACTTCTTTCTCGCCAGCCATGCTTATTTCACAGACAAGAGTGAACTTTCCTCTCACTCGATTGAAGTCTTGGGCGCTCTGAGGGCGTTTACCTCTATTCATAAGGAAATCTCTTGTAAGCGTCTCCTGGAGTCCGCTTCTAGCAGAAATATTTATCTAAGTAATTAGCTTAACTCTTTATGCATGTATGTGATAATCCGATGTGTTATTGCAACTTATGCTTCTCTCTTTACTTTTGATGACTGGATAGAAAGGAATAGCTCGGAGATGCTTGCCTTAAAGTCTTTGCTGGTTGAAGATGGCTCCTCCTCTGAGAATGAGGAAAACAATGTTCAGCCTAAGAGGAACACCGTTAAGGCGAGAGCTGAGATCATTCCCTTGACCTCCGAAGTGGGTAAAGATATCCCCCTCTTGGATTCTCAAGCTGGTGAAGAGGAGGCCTCCCAAGAGGAACCGCAAGGGGAGAAGAAGAAGAAAAAGAGAGTTAGGCTTATTAAAGCCTCTGAAAAGGAGAAGACCTCCACCGTCGTGCCAGAGAAAAGGTAAAAAATTATTCATGATACCGACGCGGGAAAAGACACAGCGTCTTCTGGAGCGACCCCTCAACCTTCTGACCGCTCTGCTCCTCCGTCATTCCAACGGGTAAGAATGGATCCACCCAACTACTCCTTCCTTTCTCCCTTCTTGGTGTACGAAGGGCCTTCTCCTGCCGTACTTCCTCCTCCGCTCTACAAACTCCACCCCACTTTAGAAGTGGAAGAAATGAAAAAAGCTATTACAGCTGGCAAGTGGCAATTAGCTGAGTTAACCGGTCTCCTGAACTCCCTCAGCCGCATTGTCGACAGCATTAAAGAAGCAGATGAGCTAGCCGGTAAGCTTGAGCATCTAAATCTCTCGGCTGTAAAGGACAGGGCTCATCTAAAGACAGCAGAGGAGAAACTAAAGAAAGCTCGGGAGCTGGAATTAGAGCAAACAGCCGAGGTAGTTTCTCTGAGAAAATTAGTCAAATCTCTTGAAGGGAAGATTTCTGAACTTTAGGAGGATCTCAAGGCGGAGAAACAAAAGAGCTCCAAGCTTTCTGACAACCTGACAACTTCGGAGGCCAATAAACTCAAAAGCCAGGAGGATTTTGCCGTTAGGGAGAGGGAGTTGCTCAAGCAGCTTGAAGAGTTAAAGGTAGGGAGTGCTGCAACTGATTCCTTAGAGAAGGAAAATGCTAAGCTGAAAAAGGACTTGGTTAAAGCCAGAAATAGGACGAACAAGGCTGTAGAGGCATGTACCACTGTGGCTTATGATTCCTTTGGCCTTGCTATCCGCCAAGTTTTTTATCGTAACCCCGACGTAAAATTTGATTTATACGGTATGGATCCCTTCTATGAATTTCACGAAGGGAAATTAGTTGCCGTGGTGGATAGCAAGTACAAAGAACCCCCTCTAACTTTATATGAAATGCCCCCTCTCCCAGAAGGTCAAAGCATGGGTCCCTTTGGATCCACTCCGGATCAAGGGGATCATCAAAATGAGCAAGCTGAAGAGGAAGACACTAGAGCAGAGAAGACCCGGACTACCCAAGACGACGACGGAGGTGAAAAGGCGTCCACAACGGAAAATCTGAAGCCTTCCTCTTAGTCTTGTATTTATTTTTTGCTTTTACTGTTGTGTTCTGGGTTCAGCTCCAGTTTTACGCCATCTCATATAGAATTTCCATTGAATGAATGCGGTTTTCCTTGAATTTTCCTTTACCCTTTAACTCCTTTAAGGGTGACAAATTCTAACCGATCTCTATAATGTAATACCGTAGAACGGGTAATAATCACTAACAGATACTAAGAATAGTATTCCGTGCTTATAAATCTGTAAGAAAAATACTCCAACCATAAGGATGATGATTAAGTCCTCCATCTTAAAGATGGTGATGGGAATTGTCCGCGCCAGGAGTTACATCGTCAACTCACAAAATATGTGGTTGAGATCATCCGTCCTGGGGAAACTACTTCAATCATAAGCACGATGATTAATTCTTCACAACGTTCGGCCAAATCTACTAATTCTACTTGGAGTTTGGTTCAATCCTACAATCCAAGCCTTCATGTGGGGTTCGGTACAACCTTAAAAAAGGTTTGATCCTACAACCCATTTCTTGAAGTTCGGTTTAATCCTACAACTCAAGTCTTCAACGGTGTTCGGTCTAATCCTACTAACCATACTCGGAGTTCGGTTTAGTCCTACAATCTGAGTCTTCAGATGGGGTTTGGTACAACCTTGGAAAAGGTTTGATCCTACAACCCATTTCTTGACTCGAGGAGTTACATCGCCAATCACAGAATAGGTGATTGGGATCATCTGTCCTGAGCTTTACCTTATAGACTGGTCAATGCTATAAATTACAATACAGGAGAGAAAAAGGTGAAATTAATGTATTCATGAATTAGATCTTTATTGAATTGAATGTGAATTACAAAGAAAACGTAGCTGAGGTTATGCCTCGTTAAAACCTTCTTGAGAAAACCCAATGGAAAAAAACTCAAGTGAGGAAAAAGAGTACATGCCGTCTTACCAACTAGTTGCAATAAATGCATAAATTTTGAGTGTTCCATTTATTACGGATTGGTGTTCCATCGAGCTCTTCTAATCGGTATGATCCTTTTCCGGTCACCTCGGATACTCTATAAGGGCCTTCCCATGTTGGCGCCAATTTTCCTTGATGGGCAAACTTATTTCCCACACCCGCTTTCCTCAAAACTAGATCCCCAATGTTAAAAGCTCTGTATTGCACACGTTTGTTGTACCGGAGGGCGGCCTTCGCTTTTATCGCCTGGTCCCTGACAAAAGCCTCTTCTCTTAACTCATGGAGAACATCTAGCTCTGATGCCAAATTGGCACTATTATTCTCCGTAGAAAAGTATTCCACTCTCGCCAATCTTGTCTTGAGCTCCACTGGAATCATCGCCTCAACCCCATAAGTAAGACGGTATGGAGACTCATTGGTAGAAAAATGGGGTGTAGTACGATATACCCAAAAAACATGACATAGCTGATCAGTTCATCCTCCCTTTGCTTCACCAAGGCGCTTCTTCAATCCTTTCAGCACCTCTCTCTTGGCTACCTCAGCTTGTTCATTCGTCTGAGGGTGTTCAACAGATGAAAAGATTTGGATTATCCCTAGCCCTTCAAGCAACTCTGTGAACTTCCTATCTGTGAACTGGGTATAGTTGTTAGTTACGATCCACCTCGGGACGCCGAATCGTGCTATGATATTCTCGTATACAAAGCGTCGTGTTCGCGCTGATGTGATATGTACTATTGGCTCCGCTTCAATCCATTTGGTGAAATAATTAACTCCCGCGATGAGGTACTTAATGCCTCCAAGTGCGGTTGGGAATGGACCCAGGATATCGAGGCCCCATTGGTAGAAAGGCCATGGTACCGCGGATGAAGAAAGTTCTTGGGCCAGTGTGTGATGAAGATTAGAAAATTTCTAGCAAGCATCGCACCTCTTAACGAAATCAATGGAATCCTGCTTCATCATGGGCCACCAATATCCAGCCCTGAGGATTTTTCTCATTAAGCTTATTCCTCCGGCGTGGTGCCCACATTGCCCCTCGTGTACCTCTTCTATTACTTCTTGTATCTCGTTCTCTTTCAAACAAAGGAGATATGGCACTGAGAATCCTCTTCTATAGAAAACACCATCAACCATGGTGAAATATGGCAATTCCCTTTACTCTTCTCCTCTCTTTCTCATCGGTGGGCAGCTGTCCATCAGCCAGGTAACGGATATATGGGGTAACCCATGAATTCTCGTAGGAAGCATTAACCATTATGGCGTTCAGAGAAGGGAACAAAGGAATACTGGGCGATGTCAACATACTCTGGACCACTGTTGTTGTACTGCTAGGCTGTTTCGTACTTGCGAGCCTCGATAGAATATCCGCTCTAGTATTTTCTTCTCTTGGTACATGCTTAAACTGCAACACATCGAATCTTCCTTTAAACTCATTCACACAATTCAAATATAACTCTATCGTGTCCCACTAGGCATGCCAATGAACTGGTCTAAACCGGGGTCTACGATCCGGTGTGGGGACCAGCCATAAAAGTATATGTTTTGAGTGTTTATACACCGGTACAGTGGGTATACGGTATTATAATCTGACCTCTCAGTGGGAGAAGCCGATCTTGTTGTCCTGGAGATCCTTCACACCAGAGTTTTGCGTTGTTAGAGGGCGAAGATAGTGTCACCTGCGAAGATTCTCCGATGCTCAAGTTAGCAGAGTGTATGAAAACTTAATGAACACTTAAGCAATGTAATAGTAGAGTGAGAGTAAGAACAATGTTACCTTGCATGTGTTGCGGAATATGCTATTTATAGTTGAGCGTGGAAAATGAATCGTTAGGCGTAAGTGGGCCCATGAGCTCTGATGCCGTGTGCAAAGTATCAATCAGAGTAGTTCAGTGTTCAGAGTGTGACAGTGGGTAGGTCAATGATCAGTGTACGATTCTAACACAGGGATGGGGATAATCCACCTTTTCCGTATATCACGCCTGTAATCGTACTTACTCCTTTCAGTGAATGATATAGACATATTCTGCTGTGCAGAGTATCTATCTTGATAAGTAATGACTCTACTTATCTTATCGTGACACTGAGGCAAACAGTTACATGTGATGGAGGAATGAGAGCAGATGAAGTAGCCGGTGTCTCGGACGTAACTTCGAATGACCAGTGTAGGAGAGGCTCTGCAGTACGGACATTGACCTGTGATACCGGTTGACCTTCTGGGACAACCAAGATGACGTCTTAACCTAAGGGTCGGTATCCAGACCGGATCAATTACTATTCATGATTTACTATTTACCATTACTATTCATGAATTACTATTTGCCATTATTATTCACAATTTACTATTTACTGTTATTAATCACGGTAACTATTTAAAATTTACTATTTACTATTTACTGTTACTATGTGTTGGTTCGGAGAACAAACTTAGAATGGGGAGTTGAATAAGTCTATTCACTTTTTCAAACCAAATTGATATTTAAATGTGTAGAGTGTTATGCAACGGATCGAACTTATGAAGCGACAAAGACTGTGATTCTTTGATTGAGAGAGTAAGAGGGAGCGCTTATTTTACCAGACTTTCACTATCGAGTTTAACAATCATTGTGCACCAGACTTTTGATAGTAAGGAGTAAGAGTGAAAGAGACATTACACAAGCAATTTATACTAGTTCACCTCCAACGCGGAGTATACATCCAGTACCTTCAAATTTGAAGGATTTCCATTATGTAAAAATATTTTACATAAACAGCTCAGACCCAGCCTACGAGTATTATTGACTCCGGCCACTCATGGCTTAAGCACAACCCGTGCTTCAAGTATTTATGACACCGGCCACTCCTGGCCTAAGCACACCCCGTGCTTCAAGTATTCTTTTGTACGCACCCACTCCTGGGGTAGACCAAGTATTCTTTCATGACCCACTCCTGGCTCGAACCTCGAGTATTCTTTCAAAAGTCTCTCTAGGCCAAGGTGTTTCCCGACAGGTCTATCAGACCTGTATTTATAGAAGATATGAAAAATTAAAACAAGATAAGCCTCCTTCTTTTCACGGCTTATATATGACTGGATCTTATGAGTCTTCTTTTCTTTTCATCACACCATATTTGTGTGATAAGCTCATTTATCTCACAAGCTCTCTCTCTTTCTTTTCTCTTTTTATATGACTTTCCATTCTTCTTTTCTTTTCTTCAAAGTCATATAATGCTCACAATTTATGCATACAAGCTTATATTACTGTAACTTGTACTTTTCTCCCTTCTCATAATGTGAGTTATCCTTCTTACTCTCTTATGTTCTTTGATCTGCTCCCACTCTTCATAAGTGTTTTTCTCTCTTCTAATATTTCCTTTTGTTCTCCTAGAGAGCTACATCACAGAAGAGGTTGATTCTATTTATATAGACTCATCTCGTTGAGCTTAAGAAGAGGCTTGTTGATTATATAGTCGTTGAGAGAGTTATTGTATAAGAGACAAAAGTCTTTCTTGATGGAGTTACACGAAGGGTAAGAACTTTTGTTGTCAGAGAGAGACATTTTGTACACGCAACATAAATATGCAAGCTTTGAGGAGTATGCAGTCGTAGATGAATTAGATGTAGCACTAGTTTCACCAAGAAGGAAAGCTTTGATTCAGAGAATCTCTGAATGCGTAAGATGGAAGTGAAACTTAGTTGCTTTTCAGACTAAATTAAAATCCACTTTGTTTAGTTAATCTTCCTTTTTGTGAATCTTTTCAATAAGCTTTTAACGGACACGACTGTGACCGTTGATGCTTTATGTACCAGACCATTTCTGAGATGATTCAAGATGAGGGGATAGAGTCAAATGCTTTTGTATTTTTTGAAGCTTGAGCTGATACTGTTTGAGTCTGGGTCTGGTAAGTTACTCATATGAGAGAATTTCTTTTGAAGCGTAATGTTAGACCCTTTAGATTCTTCTTTTGTCTTGGATTGAAGAATTCAGGCTACGATTAAGTCTTCCATACTTTTGATGTGTAAGCTTTTTATGCATAGGCTCCCTTTTTCTTTTGTATCTTAGGACCACTTAAATACCTACATCAAGTGATAACAAACATCTTTATAGTTTTGTTTTACCAGTGATGTCCCCATTTAATTTATAACCTATGCTTTTTTTATCCTGAAACACTCGAGTGATCTTTATCAAACATTTAATAACTTATAATTTGATAAATTAAGATGCTTGATGTTGGTTATCAACAAATCTAAGAGTGCTTCAAATATTTTCTTAGTTCTAACAATCTCTCCCTATTTGTTGATAGCAAACATCAAGCCTTCTTAATTATTGAAACTTTTTTTTTTGCATGGAGCGGGGTCAACGTAGATCATTAATAGTAAGAAAGCAAATATAGTTAAAAGGACAAAATTTTGGAACAAAGACATTCATTTAGAAAAACGTACATTTCTTAAAGAATAGAATCCAAAAACCATAAAATCCAAAAAAAAGACTTCTAAATTATTTCTTTAATTTCCACCCTTTCTCCCCCTTTTGATATCAACAAATCAACAGAGTAAACAGGGACACAAAAAAATTATTTCTGCTCGGGGCTCTTAGAGCAAGAACTAGCCTCTCCCATCTTCCAGAGAATATGATTCCATAACTTTCTGGCGTCATCTTCAGTGTTGTTGGTGGAGGATAGCAATCTGGGAACTTCATCATTAGGAAGTCTTCTTGGTCTGGACTCATCCCAGGGCAGAGCAGGAGGAATAACAGATTTTGGTTCTTTTCCTTTTTTGGAGCAGTGAGGTTTGGGAGAATTGACAAGCTTATTAGGAGCAATCAGAATTTTGGTGGAACGTAGAATGAGGGCAGACTTTTCTTTGCTATTTTGAATGTCTTATAAAGATTTTCCTTGATGAAGATCCTTTAGAATGGCTCTATGTTCCTTCTTCAGTTTGCAGAAGGTGGCAACATTCGAAGCAATACAGAGTTTCTCATTACGAATGACTACCAGTGCAGGTAAGGGAGGAATAGGCGAGGATAAGGGTGCAGCAAAATTTTTCATACAAAGAATAGGTGTGCATGAAAATGAAAATGAATAAGACTGACTAAAAAATGTTATGTGTTAGAGACAGGAGGAGGGTCAGAGATTTTGAGTTAATCAAAGTTGATGAAAGAAGGGTCAGGAGAAGGGGAATTTTGACGAGCTTTCTTTAAAAGAGAGTTTGCAGGGGAGGGAGATCGAAGTCTTTTTGAGTTTGAAGAGGGGAGTTCATAGTAAATGGACGCGAGAATGTCTTCAGGCTCAGAGGACGATAATAAGGAAAAGATGGAGTCTGATGAAGTGGGAGAGACAGCAATGAAGGTTTGCAGAAAAGCCAAAAATGTGTTTTTTGAATCAGAATCTATAATGAAAGGATTGCCAGCCGAGGATCCTTCCTGGTTTGGTGATTGAGAAGCCATTTTAATGAAAAGATTTTGAAAAATGGAGAAACAAAGAGATAGGTTGATAAAATGGAAGAATAAATTTGATAAGCAAACCCAGATTGTAAAAACCCTTTTTATAAGATGGTGAACCGATGGAATATTGAGAGTTTTTGAAATAAACAGACATCATTAAAACATTTAATCAGTGAGAGATATGTTGTTTTGGAAAATTACAATTTTCAAAAATTCAGACATCGTTCCTTACTGATGAAGAGCGGTTATCAAGAAATTTCAATAAATGCTAAAGTAATCATATGTTAAATAAATTTAAGGAGTTATCGAAGAGTTACGTATAGTTACCCAACCATTAAGTGGAGATTATGTGGTTTGGACACGCTTTCTTGCTTGTTGAAATTGAAAATACTACATCTGATTGAACTTCTCTTCAGTCTTGAGTTAGATCCTGAGAGCTTTATTCTACACTTCCTTTGTTGTGATGTCTGGTGAGCACTTGGTCAATTTCAAATTTGAATTCTTGTGATCATCCAATAGAGAAATTTGTTAATGCTTTTGATTTCTTCCATTTTTCGTTCTTATATCCTCTATCTTCATAAGCTTGTCTTTTTCTTGAACTCTTGATCGTCTTCAGACTTTTAAATTCTTTAGTCTTTGAGAAACTTCTTCTTCTTGATTCTTTCTCTTAGTCTTCATAGGGGAGAGTCTCATCATAGATCATTCTTCCTCTACACTTGTTAGAGTGTTCAACCCCAAGAGGCCACGCTCTGATACCAATTGTTGGTTCAGAGAACAGACTTAGAAGGGGGGTTGAATAAATTTGTTCACTTTTTCAAACCAAATTGATAGTTAAACGTTTAGAGCGTTATGCAGTGGATCAGACTTATGAAGCGACTAAGATCGTGATTCTTTGATTGAAAGAGTAAGAGAGAGCGCTTATTTTACCAGACTTTTACTATCGAGTTTAACAATCATTGTGCACCAGACTTTTGATAGTAAGAAGTAAGAGAGAAAGAGACATTACACAAGCAATTTATACTAGTTCACCTCCAACGCGGAGACTACATCCAGTACCTTCAAATTTGAAGGATTTCCACTATGTAAAAATATTTTACATAAACAGCTCAGACCGAGCCTACGAGTATTATTGACTCCAGCCACTCCTGGCTTAAGCACAACCCGTGCTTCAAGTATTCTTGACACTGACCACTCCTGGCCTAAGCACACCCTATGCTTTAAGTATTCTTTTACACGCACCCACTCCTGGGGCAGACCCAAGTATTCTTTCATGAGACACTCCTGGCTCGAACCCCGAGTATTCTTTTAAAAGCCTCTCTAGGCCAAGGTGTTTCCTGACAGGTCTATCAGATCTGTATTTACAAAAGATAGGAAAAATTAAAACAAGATAAACCTTCTTTTCTTCACGGCTTATATATGACTGGATCTTGTGAGTCTTCTTTTCTTTTCATCACACTATCTTTGTGTGATAAGCTTATTTATCTCACAAGCTCTCTCTCTCTTTCTCTTCTCTTTTTATATGACTTTCCATTCTTTTTTTCTTTTCTTCAGAGTCATATAATGCTCATAATTTATGCATATAAGTGCATATTACTTTGACTTGTATTTTTCTCCTTTCTCATAATGTGAGCTATCTTTTTTACTCTTTTATGTTCTTTGATCTGCTCCCACTTTTCATAAGTGTTTTTCTCTCTTCTAATATCTCCTTTTGTTCTCTTAGAGAGCTACATCGGAGAAGAGGTTGATTATGTTTATAGAGACTCATCTTGTTGAGCTTAAGAAGAGGCTTGTTGATTATATAGTCATTGAGAAAGTTGTTGTATAAGAGACAAAAGTCTTTCTTGATGGAGTTACATAAAGGGTAAGAACTTTTGTTGTCAGAGAGAGACATTTTGTACATGCAACATAAATATGCAAGCTTTGAGGAGTGTGCAGTCGTAGATGAATTAGATGTAGCACTAGTTTCACCAAGAAGGAAAACTTTGATTCAGAGAATCTCTGAATGCGTAAGATGGAAGTGAAACTTAGTTGCTTTTCAGACTAAATTAAAATCCACCTTGTTTAGTCAATCTTTCTTTTTGTGAATCTTTTAAATAAGCTTTTGACGGACACGACTGTGACTGTTTATGCTTTATGTAGCAGACCATTTCTGAGATGATTCAAGATGAGGGGACAGAGTCTGATGCTTTTGTATTTTTTGAAGCTTGAGATGATACTGTTTGAGTCTGGGTCTGGTAAGTTACTCATATGAGAGAATTTCTTTTGAAGTGTAATGTCAGACCCTTTAGATTCTTCTATTGTCTTGGATTGAAGAATTTAGGTTACGATTAAGTCTTCCATACTTTTGATGCGTAAGCTTTTTATGCATAGGCTCCATTTTTCTTTTGTATCTTAGGCCTGAACCACTCAAATACCTACATCAAGTGATAACAAACATCTTCATTGTTTTCTTTTACCAGACTTATTGAATGCAAGCTCCCCTTTGATTCATAACCTGTGCTTTTTATCCTGAAACACTCGAGTGATCTTTATCAAACATTTAATAACTTATAACTTGATAAATCAAGATGCTTGATGTTGGTTATCAACAAATCTAAGAGTGCTTCAAATATTTTATTGGTTCTAACACTATGTATAGTTACCATTTACCATTTCTGTTTCAAATCTTAATTTTTATCTTATGTCTATACTGAAATAAATTAGTATTAATATTTCTAGAACTCAGAGGCGCAAAGCGAACTCACTTCTGGTAGCAATTCAAGGTAAGGGGGAGTGAGATAGGAATATAATATGAAAATATATAAGAATAATGGGAGGAGTCCCCTACTCCTTTTAAATTTAATAATATTATTATTTTAAAATAATAACTTTTTAATTTAAAAAATTATAATAAATTTTAAATTAAGTATCTTGAGTAACTTACTCTGAAATACTTATACAAGGACCTGGACTTTTATAACCTATATGAATTGGGTTAAACCTATGCAAGGACTTAGAATATTATGACCTATATGGATTAAACTAAACCTATGCAAGGACTGGATTATATAGCCTTACATAGACCTATGGGAGGAATGGATAAAAAGGACTCAAAGTCAACTATATTAATAACCATTGAATTTTGAATTATGATATGTATTAATGATATTGTTTTGATTATGATTGATTATATTTATTTGTGATTAATGATGTTTGATTGTGATTGACAATATTTGATTGTGATTGATGATCTTGTAATGTGGAGTTTGAGCATATAACAAGCATGACGGAAAGCTAAAACTCAGTAAAAATTTACTTATCTCTTATTTATTTATTTATTTATTTTTATTCAAATTACTTTTAAGAAATTTCCTAGTTTTCAATGAAACTACATAAATTTTTAGAAATCTCTTTTATCTTTAAAAAAAGTATATTTACTAAAATTAGGATTTCTAGTTAGTTTATCAGAAAGAAAAAGAAAGAGAAATTATTTTATAAAAAGAATTTTTTATACATATATACATATATAAAGACATCTAAATCTTAAATGAAAAGAAGATCTTTCACTAATATTTTACTTTAAACTCTTAAAAGATATATATATATATATATATCAATATAAATTTTATTTTCAAAAATGTATAAAAATATTATACAAAATTTTCAAGTACTATGATTTTAAAGATTGATAATTCCAAATTCGAGTTTTTAGTAATTGATTTTGAATTGACCTATAAATTTTCTAAAGAATGTTGTGAAATATATTTAAGGCTTTAAAAATTAAATTATGATGAGATTTGATTTGTGATTTGAAAAGGAACTATACTAAAATTTTATATGTGATAGAACTTATTTGAGAATTTGAAAAGTGCAGTTTACTGGGGTGGCTATGTTGCGATTCGTAGGCCCCGATAATATAATTGAGTTTCTAAAAGCTTTAACCAACTAAATATGCGAGTAGTTCATGCATCAAGAATCATCAAAGAGAAACAAAATGATATTGTTTGGGACGGATTTTAGAAACCGAGGATACATTAAAGGAGGCTTAATTTCGAGCCTTGGGATGAGAGGGTGTGGAAGGGTGCTTCAGGGGACCTGGGGTCGCTCCTTAGTGTCGGGTACTTTCACAATAAAAACCTTCTCAGTCTGATTAGTCTCTAAGTGTTTACATTCCAGTTGAGCTGTTCATGTTATTATTATCCAAAATTATAAAATAGTGTAAACTCCTGGCTAGCCTAGTGAAAATTAAAAATTTATGGGCCCGCATATATAGGTAAATTATAATGAAAATATTGCATAACATTCATATTCATAATTGATTGTGTATGTGATTGTGATTGATATTATTATATTAGTTTGTGAAAACTCTTTATTGCTTATGTCCTATTTGGGAATATCATATTTTGTTTCTCACTCCTTTCTCCGTGTTTTTGTTTCATATGTTTTAATTGATGGTTCGTACAGAGGGAATGATCGAAGAATTCAGGCAGTAAATATAATACGTTCTAAAAAGGGAGCTCGATATGAATACCGTGGTCCAATGAATAAATAATGTCATTAAGTAACTGCTCTTGGGCCATGAAGTTTCCTCTCTTTTTAATAATGTTTAATATTTATTTTTCTTCGGATAAATGTTTAATATTTATGAGGTATTTCAGAAATGTTGTATGTAATTTATTCTAATAGTTTCTTTTTAACGATCATATTTTTAGTAAAAAATATAGTGAAAAAAATTACAAGGTTTTTTTTTTGAATTTATTGAGATGTAATAAAGGGTTTTTTTTTAATTTATTAAGATGTAACAAAGGGCGTTACATTTTACTTCCCTCCAAAATCATTTATCTATTTAAAAAACTAAAAAGGATATATAGTTAATAATAGAACTATTTTCTCTTATAGAATCCCCCTTGGGTTTAATGTTCACACTTTCTCTTTATCATTCCCTTGTTTATTTGTCTTTCTTATTATTTCTCTTCTTTTCTCCAAATTTCTAGTTTGTTTTGTGTGAAGGAATACAAAGGGTCATAAAGGCATGTGTGGTTTCATGTCCTAATTAATAGACATGTTTCTTCGGTTTCTATTTATAATCAAAAGATATCTTCTTTCATGATTTCATTATGCGGTAAACCCTAAAACTTGATTTCGCTTAGTATGGTTCATTTTTGTCCTTGTCTCCTTATTTATTTCATTATTTTGAGGTACGAATTTAATTTACTTGTAGGGTTTATACATTGATTTTGATTTTTATATTCCTTTTTAAGGTTGATCAGTTAATGATGATTATGATTGAATGATTCAGTCAAATGTGTGTTTTATAGTTGGGATGGGGTTTTCCAAAGAATTATGATTACGCATTTTGAATACTTGCTTAGCCATTCTATTTAAATTTATAGTTTCATATTCTTTCTTTGCTTGACCATTCTCTTTAAAATTTATGATTTCATCTGTATGAGTTTACGAATTGTAGTTTCACTATATTTCTTATGATTTGTAACCCTAAATATGCTAAATGTGATTCATTTGATTAGTATTGGAAAATTTGAAACCAATCAACTCAAATTTCTAATTTTATATTATTTCCTTGCTTAATCATTCTTTTCACAATTTGATCTCATCCATACGAGTTTTTGAATTATAGTTTCAATTTATTTCTTATGATTTACATATCTAAATATCTCATATGTGATTCATTTAATTAGTATTGGGAAATTTGAAACCAAACAACTCAATGTGATTCATTTTGGTTATTATATGTTTATAAATTTTTTTTGTGTTCTTAGAATTGGCTTATGGTTCATTTTCCTTGAAATTGGCTTATAACATATTGATTTTTTGTAAAGTTATTGTGTTAAGGATACATCAATATCAATTATGGTTTCACTTGATTGCTTGTGATTTCCATCCCTAAATATTTCAAGTGTAAATATATATTATATTAAAAAATTAGTTTTGTATTCTTATAATTGGCTCTCATGGAATTTATTTGAATTAATATATTATTATATTAATATTAAGTGGATAAGTATTATTAATTTATTATATCTATATTTTGTTATTAATTATATAATAATAAAAATATGAATAGAATTATCTATTCAAATAGAGTGAAAACTAGGGCTTTTGGGGATTAATTACCACACCAAATCTCACTATTCAAAACCACCTTCTTTTTACTTTGAATCACATTTTCATTTTAAAATTAAAATATATGTTCAATCCTATCAATTTCGCCTTTTGGATTATTTTGTATCCATTTAATTTTTTATGTGTCCAAACATTTTTAAAGTTATCATTTCTATAACTTCATCTAACAAAAGTTTGTTTTTATTTTCCAAAATAAAATCTATTTCTCACATCGATTCAATATAAAATATATATTTTAAATTAGATTTTATGATAATCGATCAAAAACGTAAATATCTAATGAACTTCTCCTTGTTAAGCTAACAGGACAAAATAGACTACTTTAAAAAATATTTCAAAACATAAAAAATAAAATTGAAGATGTTTAAATAGGCCTTGCAAGAATATAGTGCCGTGCAGCAGGAAATTTCATACAAGTGACTCCTAGGTACCTCAGCAACACGAGAAGCTTACCTGTGTAATACTCCTCAGGAAAAAACCCTTGTCTTGTGTATTAAGGTTTCTATCATCTAACCCTTCTACCTTTACTATTACAGGTCCAATTGAAAGCTCCGGCCCCTTTAATGCTCTGAAAGAATTGCAGGCTAAGGCTGTCGCCGTTGTGGAAAATCTAATTTAGCCCAAGAGAAGTATACCAAAGGCGGATGTTGTCGCCCTCAAATTTAGGGATAAAGACATCCTAAAAATTCCTCTAAAAATTCCTCAAATTTAACCCATTTTTTAAGAGAATTATACATGCTATTTTTTATTTTAAATTTAAACTATTTTTAAATATTTTTTAAGAAAAATTAGAAATAAAAATTAGATTTCACATTTCTTAAGCAAAGTTTTTATAATTAATCCAATTTATTTCATTAAATGGAAACAATAAATAGTCATCAAAATTAATTCCGTATCAAATAATCAAAATTACAACCAACCAAATATTAATATTATATATAATATATTAATATATATAATTTAATAAAGGCCCGTCACGTTTGACAGGCCAAAATGGGCTAGGCCTATTTGAAAAAATAGGCTTCAAAGGTTGGCCTGGTCTGACCCGTTTTAACAGGCCAGCCCGTGGGCCCAACCCATATTGCCATCCGTAACGCCAGAGAAGGAGAATGGGTCCAGGAGGAGAGGACCAACAAAAAACAAGATGCTGAAAAATCAGAATGAAAAAGGTCAAAACCTTCCAACAGTAACCAATCCCCGCCCTCAAAGAGGCGAAAGCGAAAGGAAATCATTAATGTGGATGCCGGTGAGGGGGAGGCACCAGGCAACACGGAGATCCCGGGCAGCGCCGTCCTAGTCCAATTCGGCATCAATATTACAAAGTCGAGTGATAGTACGCCTAGATGATATTTTATTCCATTCGCCGTGTCCTGGCTAAACCCCTACATCTTCTACCAAGGTAAGGATTAGTACCAGAGTAAACAAAGGGCCCTGTGGTATATCTTACACCCTAAAATGGATTGTGAGGAGGTGAAAGGCGTCGTCCACGCTGCTCGCTGGCACCTATCTGAAATAGACGACATACTGGAGTCTTTCACTAAAATCGCAGACTAGGCCTGGGAGAGCGCTCTATACTTTGAGCAGAATGAGGGGATCAGGGTGGAAGCGAAAAATCTTCGTAAGGAGAATGAAAACTTGAATGAATTCATTAAGGCCAGGGACAAGGCCAATGACAAAAAAGATGAAGAAATCGTTGTCCTCCAAAATAAAGTTGAGAACTCTGTGCTAAGAGGAGTGTGGTGGAGTCTCTAAAGAAAGAGAATGAGGAGTTGATGGCATTGAACAACAAATGGAAGAAGGCCTACGATGATATCCAGGCTGACATTACCCGTTAAATTTCAGAGCATGTTGACAAGGAGAAGGTATGGAGGAAATAAAAAATCACGCTTTAATCTCAGGTGGAGAAATTGAAAAAGAAGATCTTAGAAATCAGTTCTTCGGATGATATGTGACCTGATCTGGGCCAGGGTGCAAAGGCCGGCCTCGTGACAGTCCTTAATACTTGTTTATATATGTGTATTTTACACCAGTCCAGTGGGGATCCGGTATTATATCCTATATTTTAGTGGGAAATAAAGGTCTTGGAGTGATTCCTCGTACCAAATCACCATCTTTAAGCGTTATGAGGTGAAAGAGGGTGTTACCTGTAAGGACACTTTGACGCTCAAGTCAGTGAATATTCAAAGGAATAGGAGAGCTTAAGCATAAGTTTGAGAGAAAATGTTCTACCTTTGTTATGTTGATGCATGGGTATTTATACCTAAAGGAAGGGGGAAAGCCTTCTTGCTCACAAAGTTTCCCATACACTGTGTTAATACTATTTTGATCCTTCGTAGAGAGGCTGACACATAAAAGGGACGTTTCCAAATGGCTCTACCTACCAATCAGTCACTTTGGAGCTTACTTATTTAACACGTTGATGCATAAGTCAACTCTGACTTTTCCGGTATTGAGAGAATGATTTATACCGGAGTCAGTTCAGGGACCTTGCGCGTGATACCAGAATGTTGGTGTTGTGGCATCAAGCTATGCGAGATACCGATCTTGAACGACGGGTTGTGGTTAAGTTACCGTATTGCCCATGAGTTGGTATCAGGATCGGATCAAGATTACTCTTTTTAAAATTAATGAGATTTCTTATGATATCATTATATTTCAAAAAGGATTAATTTTGGATTTTTTAAATGTACATAACACAATTACTTTTTGCACCCTCTTTATTTTACTATTTACACCCTCCTCATTTTAGTATTTTGCACCACCCTAGTTATACAATTCAGCCACCGTTTCATAGTGCAATAGAACTCCATTATGCATGTTACTGTACATGAACAAAATTTCAAACCTAAATAGTAAATTTTATAATAAAATAATGGAATGCATAGTAAACATTTTTTCTTATAAATACTGACACTTTTAGAACGAATTTTTCATATGAATTTAGAAAGATTTTAGAAGTATAATAGTGTTAGAGGGATCATAGTGAATGTAGGGAAGAAAATATCTTTTAGCAAAAAGAGGTCTGTCAAAATTATAAGATAATAATAATTTTCTTTCAACTCTTTTCGTGATTATTAAGTTTATTTTTATATCGTTTTAAAACCTATTATTATACTGGATATAATATCACTATTTCAAGTTACTATGCTTAATAATAAATTACTATTTCAAATAGTAAGTTACTATTACAAATAGTAAGTTACTATTACGTAAAATGAATTACTATTACGAATTATATTTACCGATTATTATTTACCATTTACTATTTACCATTTACCGAATTATTGTTCACTACTTACTATTTATCATATTCTATTCGTTATTTACTATTACCATTCACAATTACTATTTGAAATAGTAATTTTTATATAAAAAATTTATGATTATTTTATGCAAGATAACATTTATTTTAAGTATATTAATTATGATATACTTTTATATATTTTACATCGTTAAAATAATAAGTGTTGAGATTATATATATGTATATATTCCTTTTAAAGTATTTGTTTAAAAGAATTTTCAAATATTATATTTTATCCTAAACTAAGGTGGTATTAATGTGTTTTAGAATTTCAAGGCAAAGTGTACATAAACGATTCACAGAGGATCAAACTTCAAGAGGTAAGGGGAGTGAGATAAGAATATAGTATAAAAAAATATAAGGATAATGGGAGTAGCCCCTTTCTCCTTTTAAACCTAAAACAACTATTATATTTTAAACTAATATTTATTATTACCTTGAATGAATAAATTAAAATTTATAACACATATATCTTGCGTGACTTATCTTAAATGAGCCGGTATGGACTGTGATGAACTAGTATGATTGAACTATCTTAACTTGACATAGACTGTAATATATGATGATTGGACTACTATGACCTTATATAAACTAAGATGAATTGAGATGCACCTATGCGATAATTGGACTATTTTTGGACTTGATGCGGATCAAATAATATCATGACTAGATTATTAAGACTTAATATTATGGACTTTAATAACAAAGATACTTTAAATAAAATTGTGATGATTATGTTTAATGGTTATCTTATTTTTATTTGATTGATTTGTGAATGATAATTTTGTGTGGATATGAAGAGTGAGCATATAACAAGCATAACAGAAAGCTAAAAACTCAATAAAAACTTACTTATCTCTTACTCTTTATATTTTTACTTCTTAATGTTTATTTAGATTACTTTTAAAAAAATTATTTTTGTTCTTATTTTTAATATCTATGATTTAATACTTATTTAAATTTGCGTTAATTATTCTTATTTAAGAATCAGAGTTTTCTCGAAAACTCCTTTTAGTTGTAAAAAATATTTAAATTAAATTTTTAAGATAAGGACTTTTACTCATTCTTTTGATAAAAGAAATCACTTTATTAAAATACAAAGTTTGGGATATTTTATTTTTAAATGAAAATGGTAAATTTTCATTAGTATTAACAATTTGTTTAAATTCTTAAAACTATGAAAATTGAGTTTTAAGATGTTTAAAAAAATTATTTAACTTTTCATACACTAATTTTCAAGTATCTTATTCAATGATTTCATGTGGTGTACGAGTTAAGGTTAAATTTAGATAAGTTGGTTTTAAGTTCTCCAACATACTTATTAAAGAAGGATTTGAGATATTTAAGACTTTGAAACTCAATATTGACAAGATTTGATTTGTGAATGTTAAAGATATTATATTGAAATTTTCCAAAATATGGCAGATTTTATTTTAAATTTTAGAAACATACAGTTTATCAAGGTGGCTATGTCGTGATTTGTAGGCCTCAAAGACATAATTGTTAATTGAGTTTCTAAAAGTCTTAACCAACTTCATACGCAAGTAGTTTATGCAACATGAAAACTCAAAGAGAATAGATGTAATATTGTCTGATGACGGATTATAGAAACCAAGGATATATTAGAATAGGTTCAATTAATAAATTTTTAAGTGACCTGAGGTAACTTCCTAGTGTTGGGTAATTACATAATAAACTCTTCCACTCTCACTAGTCTCTAAGTGTTTCATACTAGTTAAGCTGTTTATATGACATTTATATTGTTATTATCTGAATTTATGGAAGTTGGCCCAGTGTAAAATAAGACTTTAAATGACCCACATGCATATATAACAAAAATGAATTGTGGCATTGGAAACATTGTGTGACATTCGTATGATCCTATTTGTGTTATGATATCTGTCAAAACCCTTATGCTTATGCCATATTAGTGAAGTATTATATTTCGTTTTATGTAGCCACGATGATAGATTAAAGAAGTCTCATCCTCGATCTGATAGTTGAAGAAACCTGTTGAGAATATAACTCATAGTCATATAATTCAAAGATGAGGAAACGAACAGTCATAGTAGCAATGGAGGTAGAATGTTAAAGTCAACTTTAGTTTTAAAATTTACCTTATTACAACATCATATTTCAAATAACTTCAATAAGGTAAAGATTTAAACTTTGGTACATTTTATCATTTGGACATAGTATTGTAACTTCTAATTTGTGACTTATGAAAATTGATTTTGTCGTTATAAGACAATTATTGAAAAACAAAATTTTTCACTTCCATATTTTTTTAAGAAATCAAGTTGCTTACGCGTCCTTGTATATATAAAATAGGAAATTCAAAAGAATCAAAATAATATATTCAATATATATATATCATCCGGTCTGGATACCGGCCCCATAAGTTGTGACGTCAGCATGACTGTTGAGAGGGACAACTGGTATTGCAGGGCAGTATTTTCACACCGGTTATCCGTTCTTACTTATCCGCTCTCACTTCTCCGGATACTTCATCCGTCCTCACTCCCCCGTCACATATAACCGTTTGCCTCAGTATCACAATGAGATAAGAGGGGTTATAACTTATCAAGTGTGGATACTCTGCACAACGGAATATGTCAATATCACTTGCAGAAAAGAGTAGGTACGATCACAGGCGTGACGTACGGAAAAGGTGATTATCCTCCATCCCTGTGTCATAATCGTACACTGATAATTGACCTACCCCCTGTCACACTCTGAATACTGAGCCACTCTGATTGACACTCTATACACGGTATCAGAATCTACAGGCCCACCTGCATCCAACGATTCATTTTCCACGTCCAACTATAAATAGCATATTCCAATACACATGGAAGGTTACATTGTTCTAACTTTCATCTTGCTAGTGCATTGCTTAAGTATTGACAGAGTTCATATACACTCTTCTAACTTGAGCGTCGGAGAATCTTTGCAGGTGACACCACCTTTCGCCCACTCCAACGCGAAACTCTGGTGTGAAGGATCTTCAGGACAACGAGGCCGGTTTCTCCCACTGAGAGGCCAGATTATAATACCGGATACCCACTATACCGGTGTATAAACATTAAAATATATATACTTTTGTGGCTGGTCCCACACCGGATCCTAGATCCCGGTCCAGACCAGTTTATTGGCACGCCTAGTGGGACGCGATAGAGTTATTCCCACTTTTTGCAGAAGTTTGGTAGTTCAATATGGAAAGAGATGGACACGATTTTGTTGATGGTCACGTGGAGGATGTGACCCATCAGCAAGCTAGAAGGAGACTCGTTTTTGAATCTCCTGTAACCAACACGAGGAGGATGGTACCTGTGGCAACCCCTGACCCTCGAGATGAAGTTATAAGGTAGCTTAGGGAGGAGTTGATGGAGTTGAGAAGGGAGAAGAGAGGAGCAGGGGACAGAGTGACGTCTCAGGCGGAGGATGCTCATCATGCATCCGCGAGAGAAAAATCCACGACCCTCCAATATTCAAAAATCCCTACTTACGAGGAGAGGGAGCAGACTCAGGACTCTGGTGATAGAGTCAGTATAAGGAGGACGGAGCAGGCAGTGGTAATTCTGGGGCATATAGACTCAGTGTTCCTTTCTCGAGGAGACTCATGAGTGTCGTTATCCCCAAACACCTGCAAACAACCCAGCCACTTTCAATCGGAAAGTATAATGGGGAGACTGATCCCACAAAGCACCTTGATGCTTATGTGTATGAGGCCATGTATCTGGGAGCTGATGAGGATGTCATGTGTAGGATGTTCCCAAGAACATTGATGGAGGAAGCTCTGAGTTGGTTTAAGAGCTTACCCTCAGGATCTGTAGATTCTTGGGAAGAGATGACAGCTGCATTTGAAAGCCATTTTGTTATCTCCAGAGATATTCCAAGGACTTCTCACACCTAGGCCCAGATAAGGCAAGGAGAGAATGAAACTCTTAAAGAGTTTTTGAAGAGATTCTATAAGGAAACTACGTTGGTCCCTAACCTCACGGAGGCTATACAGCTCCATATTGTGGTTGAGGCCTTACAACCTAGCTCTGCTTTTGCCTTATCTTTGGCAAAAAGTCCTCCAACAACCTTTGAGGAGTTTCGAAGGAAAACGTCAAAGTACGTTGGCATAGAGATGCACTTGGAAGCTACTGCAGCTAGAATGAAGTCACCAGCACCCTCACAGCAACCGCGGAGAGATAAGGAGAGGGTAAGGCCAGAGAAGCATGCCTCGAGGGAAAACTTTATGAACACTCGACCTCAGCAGTGAGACAGACGCGTTTTCTTTTTTAACAACTACGCCCCGTTGAACTCCAGGCATTCCCAAATCCTGAGGGAAGTTGGCTGGCCCACGTTCAGTGTCTATGGGGTAAGGAAACCCCCTCCAATGAAAAGACCGGGGAACTCACATAAATATTGTGTCTTTCATGAGCAAGTTGGCCATCACACAGATGAGTGTAAGGTGTTGAAGAATGCAGTGGAAACTCTTATTAGAGAGGGAAAACTGAAACAGTATTTGTTCAAGGAGAAGTCCTTGGATGAGCCAGACAGGATGGATAAGAGAGGGAGAGATCCAGATGATGAAGGTGATAACAGTTGTAATCCGGTCAGGAGGTTCACAGCCACAGAGAAACAGAAGGGAGTAGTAATTGCTGGAGGCGCTCAACAGGACGGTATGCCTCAGCAACAAAGGCAAGGCCGACGTGAGGTGATAGAGATGATAGCGGGAGGATTTGCTGAAGAAGGAGCGTCAATCACGGCTAGGAAGAATCACCACCGAATGATCCTGTCGGTTCAGGGGAAGCCCAGAGATAACCGCCCTTTTAGGGACGGTGTGGCAGCACCGGTGGTATCATTTGCATACGACGATTTTGGCCCAACGATCCCAGGAGGTGACGATGCAGTGGTTATCATCGCTGTCATAGCCAACAAGGATGTCAAGAGAATTCTCGTCGATCAAGGAAGTTCTTGCGATGCAATTTTTTATAATTGTTTCAAAAGAATGGGTTTTAATAATGCAGATTTGTAACCATATACGCAAGAGCTCACAGCGTTTAATGGAGCGAAGCAATCCACCAAAGGGTGTCTTGATACCCTCGTTTCTTTTGAGGGCAAACCTGGAGTGAAAATGGTGAAGTCTAGAATCCTGGTGATTGATGTGGAGTCCCCCTACAATGGGATCATAGGCCGTCCTACCCTGAACACGATGGAAGCAATCGTGTCTACTCCACACCTCCTTATCAAGTTCATTGACAAGGACAACTGTTTATCTTCCCTCCGTGGCGATCAGGACATGGCCATGTATTGTTACAACCTGAGCCTTAATATGGTTAAGTTGGAAGCATTCAGCAAGAAGAGGAAGCTGAACGATGGAGGAACAGCGGCTGGGTCTGTCAGTTTGATTGATCTGGACCCCAGAGAGGAATTGAAGATTGACCCTCTCAATTCCTCAAAGCCCACACCGGATGGTGGTTCCAAGGACATCGTCTTAGGGGATTCCCCAGAAAAGGTCACGCACATTAATGATAAGCTGGAGTCGATCATGGAGCAGCGCCTGGTGGCTCTCCTACAAGAGTTTAAAGACCTTTTCGCATGGACTGCTGCGGACATGCCTAGGATGGACCCTGATATCTACTGTCATAAATTGGCTGTTTATCTAGAGACAAGACTGGTTGCCCAGAAGAAGAAGAGATTGGGGTCAGAGAAACAGAAAACAACGTGTGAGCAAACAGAAGAATTGTTGAAGGCTGGTTTTATTAGAAAGATCCGTTATTCGTCTTGGCTCTCCAATGTAGTAATGGTGCAGAAGGCCAACGGCAAGTGGAGGATGTGTACAGATTATGTGGATCTCAATCGGTGTTGCCCGAAGGACCCTTATCCACTCCCAAATATTGATTGGATGGTTGATGATTCATCTGGTTATCAATACCTTAGTTTTATGGATGCTTATTCGGGGTATAATCAAATTTCGATGTGGGAGGAGGATCAAGGAAAGACGGCTTTTATCAATGACCGCGGTGTCTTTTGCTACACCGTCATGCCGTTTGGACTGAAGAATGCTAGCTCTACTTACCAGCGCATGATCAATAAAGTATTTAAAGGCATGCATACCAAGTTGGTGGAGGTATATATTGATGATATTATAGTTAAGACTCCCGCTGGAGGTGATCACGTTGAAGATTTACGACAAGTGTTCACTCGATTGCGACAATACAACATGAGGTTAAACCCATCAAAGTGCAACTTTGTAGTCCCAGCTGGGAAGTTTTTGGGTTTCATGTTGACCTAGCGCGGCATTGAGGCCAATCCCTGTAAGTGTCAGGCGATACTGGATATGCAAAGCCCCAAGAGCTTGAGGGAGGTACAATCGCTGAATGGAAAGGTGGCCGCTCTGGCTCGGTTCATGCCCAAAATGGTGCATAGGTCCCTTCCTTTGTACAAGGTATTGAAGAAGCACAATAAGTTTGAATGGGGAGAGGAGCAAGAACAGGCATTCCAGCAGCTCAAGTTCGTGCTTTCAAGTCCACCAATTTTGGTAAAGCTAGATCCTAGTGAAACCCTCATCCTGTACTTGGCAATTTCTGATGAAGCCTTGGGCGTAGCTTTGGTCAAGGAAACTCCAGAAGGACAGAGGCCAGTCTACTTCACTAGCAAGACATTCCAGGGAGCAGAGGGCAGATACCAGAAAATAGAAAAGGCCGCTCTTGCAGTTGTATGGGCTTCACGACGATTGGGACCGTATTTTCACACATATTCGGTGTTGGTAAAAACGGACCTGCCACTTCGATCCGTGCTCAGTAAACCGGACCTCGCTGGTAGGATGATCAAGTGGTCGATCGAGCTTTCTGAGTTCGAAATTTCTTATAAACCACGAGGAGCCATTAAAGCCCAAGTCCTGGCTGATTTCGTTGTAGAAATGACTGGGTCGAATCTAGCCACACCTCGAGCATATTTGACCGTTTATGTTGATGGATCGTCGAACAATAAAGGTTGTGGAGCCGGTGTTGTTGTGGAAAGCGACGACGGCGTGCATTTGGAGATTTCCCTCCAATTCAATTTCAAAACTTCCAACAATCAGGTTGAATATGAGGCATGCTTGGCCAACCTCCGTGCGGTAATAGATATCGGTGCAACAGAAGTGACGTTGTGCAGCGACTCACAGCTGGTGATTTCGTAATTTCAAGGAGAATATCAGGTCCGTGAGCCCCAACTTTAGTTGTATTTGAATTGTGTGAACGAGTTGAAGGGGAGATTCGACGTGCTGGAGTTTAAGCATGTGCCAAGGGAAGAGAATTCCAGAGCGGACATCTTATTGAGACTTGCAAGCACAAAACAGCCTGGTAGCACAACGACGGTGGTTCAGAGCACGCTGACATCACCTAGTATTCCTTTGTTCCCTTCTCTTAACTCTATAATGGTTAATTACCCCTATGAGAATTCCTGGGTTATCCCTTATATCCGTTATCTGGCTGACGGACAACTTCCCACCGATGAGAAGGAGAGAAGAAGAGTGAAAAGGGAATTGCCTTATTTTACTATGGTTGATGGTGTCTTGTACAGAAGAGGATTCTCAGTACCTTATCTCGTCTGTTTGAAAGAAAACGAAACACAAGATGTAATGGAGGAGGTACACGAGGGGTAATGTGGGCATCATGCCGGGGGAAGAAGCTTAATGAGAAAAGTCCTCAGGGCTGGGTATTGGTGGCCCACAATGAAGCAGGACTCAATTGATTTTATAAAGAAGTGTGATGCTTGCCAGAGGTTTTCTAATCTTCATCACACACCGGCCCAAGAACTCTCTTCATCCGCTGTGTCGTGGCCTATTTTGGGTCCATTCCCCACTGCTCCAGGAGGCATTAAGTATCTGAGCGTGGGAGTTGATTACTTTACCAAGTGGATTGAGGCGGAACTGGTAGTGCATATCACGTCAGCGCAGACGCGACGTTTTGTATATGAAAATATCGTAGCTTGATTTGGCGTTCCAGGGCGAATTGTAACTGACAACGGCACCCAGTTCACAGATAGGAAATTCACAGATTTACTTGAAGGACTGGGAATAGTCCAGATCTTTTCATCTGTTGAGCATCCCAGACAAACGGCCAAGCGGAAGTAGCTAATAGAGAGGTGCTAAAGGGGTTGAAGAAGCGCCTTGGTGAAGCCAAGGGAGGATGGACTGATCAGCTATGCCATGTCCTGTGGGCGTACCGTACTACGCCACACTCTTCCACTAATGAATCCCCATATCGGTTGACTTACGGGTTGAAGCGAAGATTCCGGTGGAGCTTCAGACCAGATCGACTCGAGTGGAATACTTTTTAGCTAGGGACAATGACGCCAATTTGGCATCAGAGCTAGACGTCCTCCATGAGTTGAGGGAAGAAGCTTTTGTTAGAGACCAGGCGATAAAGGCGAAGGCAGCCCTCCGGTACAATATACGTATACAATACAGAGCTTTCAATACTGGAGATCTTGTTTTGCGCAAGGTGAGTGTGGGAAATAAATTCGCTCATCAAGGAAAATTGGCGCCAACATGGGAAGGCCCTTATAGAGTCTCTGAGGTAAATGGAAAGGGGCCATACCGGCTTCAGGAGCTTGATGGAACACCAATCCGCAATAAGTGGAACACCTAGAATTTATGTATTTATTACAGCTAGTTGGTAAGACGGCATGTACTCTTTTTCCTCACTTGAGTTTTTTCCCATTGGGTTTTCTCGAGAAGGTTTTAATGAGGCATGACCCCAACTACGCTCCCTTTGTAATATACATTCAATTTAATGAGAATACAGTTCCTATCACTCTCACCTTTTCCTTTCTATGTTGTGATTCTTTGCCATAGGCCATTGCGCATAAGGACCCCCAAGACGGATGATCTCAATCACATATTCTGTGAATTGATGATGCGGCTCCTTGAGGGGTGAAATGGTTAGTAGGATTAAACCGAATGCCATTGAAGAATGGGTTGTAGGATCAAACCGAACCCCATTTAAAGTCCCAGATTATAGGATTAAACCAAACTCTGGGTACGGTTAGTAGGATCAAACCGAACCCCATTCGAAGGCTCGGATTGTAGGATTAAACCGAATTCCGAGTATGGGTTGTAGGATCAAACCAAACCCCATTTGAAGGCCCAGATTGTAGGATTAAACTGAACTCTGGGTACGGTTAGTAGGATTAAACCGAACGCCATTGAAGACATGGGTTGTAGGATCAAACCGAACCCCATTCGAAGGCTCGGATTGTAGGATTAAACCGAATTCCGAGTATGGATTGTAGGATTAAACCAAACTCCAAGTACGACTAGTAGGTGTGGCCAAATATTGTGAAAAAATCAATCGTTATCCTCATTATTAAGTTCGCTCAGAAGTACTTTCCTCGAGAATTCTTCACTCAGAAATATCTCACTTTGAAGTCACATTCAGGAAATATTCACTCGGGAATATCTCTACCCGAAACGCGTTCATTCAAGGTCAAAGCTTTTCTCTGTCAGAAGTACTTCCCTTGGAAATGACCCACTCAGAAATGTTTCGCTCGGTGCCATACCACGCGGGGATCGGAAATGCTTCGTTCGGTGCTGACGTGTTTGTCGTGGTTCCGTCAAATTAGTACATCAAAATTAATTAATGTAGTACTAGGGTGTCAACCTAGGTCGTTCTCTCAAGGATCAACACAGAAATTTAGGAAAAAAATTAAGTTTAAAATTAATTTTTACAAACAGAAATTTAACAAACATACAAATACAATTAGGGGGTTTTGATTGATTTTGTTGTGACAATTAAAACTAAAACAAAGTAAATATAGGATTTAAAACAATAAATAACAAGCGATTGATATTCTTGGAATATTGTAAATAAATTTATCCTTGGTTCACTAAAGATAATTTGTATACTTTCATTACTGTTGATTTCTTAGCTCAATTTGAATTAATCAACTAAGTGTCTTTTTCAATTCATAATTCCTTTACTTTCATTTAAAAATAAATATTTTAATCAAGCATCCTAATTAAGCAAAAGGAGTCAAGATCGTAAAATCTAGGAATTATTGAGCATATGTAAGAACATCGCCTACATACATAATCTATTCTCAAATTATGGAATTAAGCAAACCATAATTATTAAAAGTGATTATGAAAATATTCATTAAGCATGCATATTTTCTTAATCTATTTTAATTTAAAATCTTATTTTATTCCATTTGAATAATTAAACCGATTAAGTATACAAATTTAATTAAACAGAATGGAATTAAATAAGCCGAGTAAGATTATAAAGAAATAAACAATAATAAAAGCATACTATATTAAAAACAAGAACCTCAAAATTATATTACAATATTTTCCAAGAAAATCAATCTAGGGGTTTTAGCCTTCCATAATTAAAATAAACTAAAAATAAGAAAGACCGAACCCGGAATGGAAAAACTCCTCCAGAAGCCTTCCTCTAATGCTTAAAAGAAAGAAAAGGAACTAAGACAGAAGTGTAAAGTGAAGTGTCTGAAGATGATGTTCTGAAGCCTCTCGTTCTTCTCTATTTATAGGCAAATGAAAGGAGAAGCCAGCTAAGGAAAACGCGTTGCAAGTGGAAACTTTCGGTGATGATTTCCAACTGTTTCCAAGTTGTTTCCAAGTTGCGTTTTGTTGTTTCCAATGATTCGGCGCATGATTTCACTGATGAATCGATTCCTCCAGTTCATTTTTATGTAAAATACAGCTCATGAATCGATTCCTAGCAAGGGGAATCAATTCCTAGGCTCATGAATCGATTCCTATAGGTTGGGAATCGATTCCCAGGTGAAAAACATCAAATGAATCGATTCATGTGGGCTGGGAATCGATTCCCAAGTGCATGAATCGATTCCCATGGGCTGATTTGGTGTAGGAATCGATTCCCACCCTATTAGTGCGGTTCCTGTTACAACCGCACTAATAGATAGCGCACTAATAGCCAATTTTCATGCTTTTGTACCTTTTTTTCACCGGGGCTTGTTCTTATTGTTTCTTTATCATTGGATGGTCATTTTTCTCTTATTATTGACCCTTGGATTATCTTTGTACTTGTTCCTTAATTTTATTAATTTTTACAAAATAAAATACCCAAGTAAATAAGAGAAAACCAATATTTATTAAAAAAATAATCCTTAATTCATTTTAAAATCAAATATTAAATAAAGCTCATATGATGAAAATGTGTTAAAATGCAATATATTAGACAATAAGTGATGACAAATTATACACATTTAAAGTGAAGAATTAAAGATAAATCATGCATCATCAAATACTCCCACACTTATTCTTTTACACTCCTGGGCAAAATCAGAATAAAAACAAGTATCACAGTTTATTGAAAACATTAAGTTGGAAAATAGTAAACACACAAAACTAGCATGTTCAATATGAAATCTTTAGGAATATACAGAGAAATAAGAGTTATTCATCATGCAAGATATAGAGCATCAAGATATGTATAAAAATCATTCAAACACTTAGGCATATGAAAATTAAATTAAACTGAAAAGAAGATCATAAGTGACAGAATCTCACAAGACATACTCTCAACTCTCAAGTGTTTTGGGTTTGTGTATACACTCAAAATATTTCCTAAGAACAGACAGTCCCATAAATTTGGCAAATTTCTCAATTCCACAATCAACACAAATGCATGTATAGATCAACAGGGCTTTCCATGGTTGTAATGTGGCCAAGGTTAAAATGAGTGGTAAAATTTTGGAATTTGTGGCAAGTACCAAAAAGAATAAGGAGCAAATAATTTAACTGGCAAACAGTGAGGGTAAAACATTTATTGTTCCAATTTCTTTTGGTCGCAATCATCAAAATATTTTTTTTTCATTCATCATCATTTTTTTATACTATTGCTTAACACTTGAAACAAGAGTTGCGACTCCTTTTTGCACATCCTCATTCTTAATTGAATGCCTGTTTTTGACTTGATTCTAGAGCTCCAAAATATTCCTTAAGGTAGGTATATTTTTGGTTTTTCATCATGGCTTAATTGAGTTGCAACAAGGAAATGGTTAAATAGGCTCAAAAGGGGCTAGCAACGGATAATTTATTCATGGTAGACTTATATGGCTAGTGGCTTAATTGAACAAAATGCCTGTATCATTTCAAATACATTCACATGAGTTTCAAGTATCATTAAGAAATAAGACAAAGATTGAGATGTAAGCATTCAGGAATACATCACACATGAAAGAATTAAGATGGTTTAATGTGTTCCATCAAATTTTAAGGCTCAAAAATCTCACAAGGCATAATTCAATCATATATGATCATCTCTCAATTATCATGTTATTCTCAACATACCAAAAATGCTTGAGTTCAAATTATAACATATCATTAAACTCATATCAAACATGAAAGAAATTACCTGTTACTCATGCATATCCTAAAATTCCAATAAAACATGCCATTTTAAACAAAAACACACACAAAACCTTTATTTATTAATTTTTTTCACACAAAAACACTTCACACACGAAAACAGAAACACACACAAAAATATCATACAAGAATAATCTCACCCCCACACTTAAATCATACATTGTCCTTAATGTAAGACAGAGCATGCAAAATAGACAACAGAATGAAAAAGTAAAGAGATGGGTAAGAAAAACTCCCTCAAGGGGGATCAAGAAGTGGTTCCCCCAAAGTATGTTCCTCCATTGTAACATCCACAAGTGAAGGATTTTCATGAAATGGCTTCAGACGTTGTCCATTAACCTTGAAGCTTTTATTGGAGTTTTCACTTTTTATTTCAACAGCTCCATGGGGAAATACATTAGTAACAATGAAAGGTCCTTCCCATTTGGAGCGTAATTTTCCGGCCATCAGTTTCATCCGGGAATTAAACAGTAGCACTTTCTGTTCAGCAGTAAAATCCTTTCTAGTTATTGAGCTATCATGGAATTTCTTTGTTTTCTCCTTATAGAACTTTGAGTTCTCATAAGCTGCCAAACGGATCTCATCAAGCTCATTCAGTTGTAATTTTCTTTCTTCACCTGCTTGATCAAGTGCTAAGTTGCAAGCTTTTACAGCCCAATAAGCACGATGCTCAATCTCCACTGGAAGATGACATGCTTTACCAAAAACAGTTCTATAGGGAGACATTCCTATAGGTGCCTTAAAAGCTGTTCTATGTGCCCAAAGAGCATCATCCAGTTTCCTGCTCCAATCCTTTTTATTAGGCTGTACTATCTTTTGCAGGATTCTTTTGATTTCTCTGTTAGAGACTTCTGCTTGTCCATTGGTTTGGGGGTGATATAGAGTAGAGATTCTATGAATAACCCCATACTTTCTAAGCATAGCTTGCATGGTCCTGTTGCAGAAGTGTGTTCCTTGATCACTAATGATTGCTCTCGGGATGCCAAACCTGCAAAAAATTTGAGATCTAACAAAATCCACAACAACTCGAGCATCATTAGTTCTAGTGGCTTTAGCTTCCACCCATTTAGAAATATAATCTACAGCCAATAAAATGTAAGTAAAACCAAAGGATGGAGGAAATGGACCCATAAAATCAATGCCCCAAACATCAAATACTTCATAAAACAACATAGGTTGTTGAGGCATCTGTTGACGCCATGTGATAGCGTTTCCAGTTCTTTGGCATTTCTGACAGGTGTTACAAATTCTCCATGCATCCTTAAAAATTGTGGGCCAATATAAACCAGAGTCCAACACCTTCCTTGTTGTTCTTTGTGGACCAAAATGTCCACCAACTGGTGAAGCATGGCAGAATCGAAGAACTGATTCTATCTCATGATCGGGAATGCATCTTTGAATCACCTGATCATTACACAATTTCCACAAATACGGGTCATCCCATATATAATACTTTGCATCACTTTTTAATTTTGAAATTTGGTTCCTGGATGTATATGGTGGAAAAACAGAGGCAACAAGATAATTTACAATGTTAGCAAACCAAGGTGTATCAAAAGAGTTAGAAATACTCATAAGTTGTTCATCAAGAAAATGGTCCCGAATAGGTGCCGAGTCAGGAGCATTCTCAATTCTGCTTAAATGGTCTGTCACTAAGTTTTGTGTTCTACTTCTGTTATAAATTTCCAAGTCAAACTCTTGGAGCAAGAGCATCCAACGAATTAATCTTGGCTTGGACTCACCTTTCTTCAACAAGTACTTCAGAGCTACATGGTCAGTAAAGACAACTACTCGAGAACCGAGTAGGTAAGATCTGAACTTATCTAATGCAAAAACAATGGCCAAGAGCTCTTTTTCAGTAGTGGTATAATTTACCTGGGTGACATCTAAAGTTTTAGATGCATAGTAGATGACCCTAGGCTGCTTGTCAATCTTTTGACCAAGGACGGCTCCCAATGCATAATTAGAGGCATCACACATCAACTCAAATGGGGCTGTCCAAACAGGTGCTTGAATTATTGGGGTAGTAGTCAATGCTTGCTTCAGGCAATTAAAATCCTCCTTACACTTTTCATCAAACTCAAATACCACATCCTTTTGAAGTAGACTGGATAGTGGTCTAGCCTTCTTGCTAAAATCCTTTATGAATCTTCTGTAGAAACCTGCATGGCCAAGAAAAGAACGAACCTCTCAAACACAAGAGGGGTAAGGTAAATGTGATATAACTTTTATCTTGGCAGGATCTACTTCAATTCCTTTCTTAGAGATTACATGCCCTAAAACTATTCCTTGTTTTACCATAAAATGACATTTTTCATAGTTTAAGACAAGGTTAGTTTCAATACATCTGTTTAAAACTTTATCCAAACTATCAAGGCATGCATTAAATGAAGATCCATAAACAGTAAAATCATCCATAAACACCTCTATGCAATTTTCAATGAAATCATGAAAAATACTTATCATGCATCTTTGAAAAGTTCCAGGAGCATTGCATAGGCCAAATGGCATTCTTCTATAAGCAAATGTGCCAAAGGGACAGGTGAATGTCATCTTTTCTTGATCCTCAGGTGCAATATGAATCTGAAAATATCCAGAGAATCCATCAAGAAAACAATAATGAGATTTGCCTGCAAGACGCTCAAGCATTTGATCAATGAAGGGTAAAGGGAAATGGTCCTTCTTTGTTGCTTGGTTTAGTCTCCTGTAGTCAATACAGACTCTCCAACTATTTTGCACTCTGGTAGGGATCAATTCATCCTTCTCATTTTTCACAACTGTGATCCCTGTTTTCTTAGGAACCACTTGAATCGGACTCACCCATCGACTATCAGAGTAGGATAAATAATTCCTGCTTGTAGAAGCTTGGTAATCTCCTTCTTAACCACATCAAGGATTACAGGGTTGAGTCTCCTTTGAGGCTGTCTCACTGCTTTAGCATTTTCCTCCAGACATATCCTATGCATGCATATAGATGGGCTAATTCCAGGAATGTCTGCCAATGTCCAGCCTATAGCCTTCTTGTGTCTTTTCAATACCTGCAACAATTTTTCTTCTTAACTTTCATTAAAAGAAGTGGAAATTATTACCGGGAGCTGTTCATCATCCCCTAAGTATACATATTTGAGGTTCTCAGGTAGAGGCTTTAATTCTAACTTAGGTGCCTGTAAAACAGATGGAACTAACAAAGTAGATTTGGATTCCGCTGCTTGCACTTCAAAAATTTTGTTAGAGTTTTCTTGAAATCCTGCATTCAGCTCCTTATGGTTAACAGGTATATCTAAAGACTCTAAATCAGAAATTATGTATTTATCAATTTCAGCACAAATATCACAACTTCTAGAATCATTGCATGCAAAACAATTGTTTGAATCATCTATGCATTCTAAATCAACATTAGAAAAATGTTCAAAAACTAGTTCATCAATAATGTCAATTTGGAAAACAGAATGATTTTCAGCTGGGTATTTCATGGCATCAAGAATATTGAATTGAACTCTCGTGTCACCAAATTCCATAGAAAGAGTTCCAGAATGAACATCTATTTTGGTTCGTTCTTTTTTCAAAAATGGTCTTCCCAAAATTATAGGAATAGGAATTTGAGGCATACCTTCTTCCATATCAAGTACGAAAAAGTTAGCAGGGAAAACAAGTTGTTCTACCTGAACTAAAACATCCTCTATAACTCTAGCAGGGTAAGCGGTGCTTCTATTGGCTAGCTGAATTACTACACCAGTAGGTTGTAAATTTCCAAGAGACAAAGATTTGAAAACAGACATAGGCATAACATTTATTGAAGCTCCTAAATCTAACATGCAATTTTCAAATTTGTTATTGCCTATGATACAGGGTATAGAAAACGTACCTGGATCTTTACATTTCTCCGGGATATTTGGAACTTCCTTACCAAGTAATGCAGATACATTTCTTCTCATGCTTATCCTTTCATTACCCTTGAGTCTCCTCTTGTGGGTACACAGTTCTTTCAGAAATTTGGCATACTTGGGAATTTGTTTGATTGCATCAAGAAGAGGTATATTTACTTCCACTTTCCTGAAAGTATCCAAAATTTCTTTGTCCACTTCTTCTATCTTCTTGCTTGGAATTACTTTTGGTGGGAAAGGAAGAGGGATATGAGGTGGATTTTGGGGTGTTTGCATCTCAGGCTTGCTTGTGCTTGAAGAAGGTACATCATTCTCAACTGTTGTGGGCACATCTGTTTGTTTCTCAGGTTCCTTGGGTATGGGTAATTCAAGGTTTCTACCTGATCTTAACTGAATTGCACTCATATTTCTGGGATTTGCAGCTGGTTGAGATGGTAATTTGTCAAAGTTTTGAGATTGTAACTGGCTTAATGATGAAGCCAGTTGCCCAATTTGGTTGCTTAAACTCTGGATGGTAGCATCATTCCTCTATTGATACTCCAAGTTTTGTGTAGCCATTTGTTTCACTAGTTCTTCCAAAGAAAGGCCATTTGTGGATGGTTGAGGTGTAGGTCTTTGAAATGGAGGTTGGGTATTTTGTTGTTGGTTACCCCATCTCAAGTTTGGATGGTTCCTCCAACCTGGATTGTATCTGTTGGTGGAAAGGTCATGGTTTTGTTGTTGTTGTGGTGGTCTATCATGGTAGATGTTAGCTGCATAGGCTTGGGGACTATTATTATCCTTTTCTTGTAGAGAAGGACAACAATCAGTGGGGTGCTCTTGTGAAGAGCAGATGCCACATACTTTAGCAATCATGGATTTTTGATTTACTGCCAATTGTGTAACTAGAGTGGTGAGAGCATCCAGTTTGTTCTCTAATTTAATTCCGGATGAACTAGAATTTGAATCAAACATAGGTTTGAAAGAATCATTTCTCACACCAAATTGTTGAGAGTTAGATGCCATCTTTTCAATCAGGTTTCTTGTTTCAGCAGCAGTCATATCTCCTAAAGCTCCTCCACTTGCCGCATCAATCATGTTACGATCAACGTGGTGCAGACCTTCATAAAAGTACTGAAGAAGAAGTTGTTCAGAAATTTGGTGGTGAGGGAAACTTGCACAGAGTTTCTTGAATCTCTCCCAATACTCATAAAGATTTTCTCCAGAGAGTTGCCTAATGCCAGATATGTCCTTACGGATTGCAGTTGTCCTAGAGGCAGGAAAGAACTTTTCCAAGAACATTTTCTTTAAGTCATTCCAACTTGTGATTGATCTTGGAGCAAGGTAGTACAGCCAATCCTTAGCAACACCCTCTAAAGAATGAGGAAACGCTTTAAGATAGACATGGTCTTCTTGAACGTTTTGGGGTTTTATTGTGGAGCACACAATGTGGAATTCTTTGAGGTGTTTGTGCGGATCTTCACCCGCAAGACCATGAAACTTAGGCAACAAGTGTATAAGTCCGGTCTTAAGCATAAAAGGGATATCCTCTTCAGGATATTGAATACACAAACTTTCGTATGTGAATTCAGTTGCAGCTAGTTCTCTAAGAGTTCTTTCACGGGGTTCAGCCATATCAGAAAAACTAGTAGTAGTATTTCCAGCAGATTTAGATGAGATACTATCACTATCAATATCAACAAAATTATTATTAAATCTAGTTTCTCTAATTAATCTATGAAAAGTTCTATCAATTTCAGGATCAAATGAATATAAATGCTCAAAACTTCTTCTAGTCATACATAGCATACAACAAGATATTTGATGATCATGAGCAATAAATCATAAGAATCCTAAATCATAGAAATAAAATTTAAAAAAATTTATTTATTTTTATTTTTTCATTATTTTTTTATAATTTTTCAATTTTTATAAAAAAATTAATTTAAAACAAGAATTTTCCTAAAGATCGTTGATCCTCGGCTGCGGCGCCAAAATTTGACATATTTGTCGTGGTTCCATCAAATTAGTATATCAAAATTAATTAATGTAGTACTAGGGTGTCAACCTAGGTCGTTCTCTCAAGGATCAACACAAAAATTTAGGAAAAAAATCAAGTTTAAAATTAATTTTTACAAACAGAAATTTAACAAACATACAAATACAATTAGGGGGTTTTGATTGATTTTGTTGTGACAATTAAAACTAAAACAAAGTAAATATAGGATTTAAAACAATAAATAACAAGCGATTGATTTTCTTGGAATATTGTAAATAAATTTATCCTTGGTTCACTAAAGATAATTTGTATACTTTCATTACTGTTGATTTCTTAGCTCAATTTGAATTAATCAACTAAGCGTCTTTTTCAATTCATAATTCCTTTACTTTTATTTAAAAATAAATATTTTAATCAAGCATCTTAATTAAGCAAAAGGAGTCAAGATCGTAAAATCTAGGAATTATTGAGCACATGTAAGAACATCGCCTACATACATAATCTATTCTCAAATTATGGAATTAAGCAAACCATAATTATTAAAAGTGATTATGAAAATATTCATTAAGCATGCATATTTTCTTAATCTATTTTAATTTAAAATCTTATTTTATTCCATTTGAATAATTAAACTGATTAAGCATACAAATTTAATTAAACAGAATGGAATTAAATAAGCAGAGTAAGATTATGAAGAAATAAACAATGATAAAAGCATACTATATTAAAAACAAGAACCTCAAAATTATATTACAATATTTTCCAAGAAAATCAATCTAGGGGTTTTAGCCTTCCATAATTAAAATAAACTAAAAATAAGAAAGACAGAACCCGGAATGGAAGAACTCCTCCAGAAGCCTTCCTCTAATGCTTAAAAGAAAGAAAAGGAACTAAGACAGAAGTGTGAAGTGAAGTGTCTGAAGATGATGTTCTGAAGCCTCTCGTTCTTCTCTATTTATAGGCAAATGAAAGGAGAAGCCAGCTAAGAAAAACGCGTTGCAAGTGGAAACTCTCGGTGATGATTTCCAGCTGTTTCCAAGGTCTTTCCAAGTTGCGTTTTGTTGTTTCCAATGATTCGGCGCATGATTTCACTGATGAATCGGTTCCTCCAGTTCATTTTTGCGTAAAATACAGCTCATGAATCGATTCCTAGCAAGGGGAATCGATTCCTAGGCTCATGAATCGATTCCTATAGGTTGGGAATCGATTCCCAGGTGAAAAAATCAAATGAATCGATTCATATGGGCTGGGAATCGATTCCCAATGGGCTGATTTGGTGTAGGAATCGATTCCCACCCTATTAGTGCGGTTCCTGTTACAACCGCACTAATAGATAGCACACTAATAGCCAATTTTCATGCTTTTGTAGCTTTTTTTCACCGGGGCTTGTTCTTCTTGTTTCTTTATCATTTGATGGTCATTTTTCTCTTATTATTGACCCTTGGATTATCTTTGTACTTGTTCCTTAATTTTATTAATTTCTGCAAAATAAAATACCCAAGTAAACAAGAGAAAACCAATATTTATTAAAAAAATTAATCCTTAATTCATTTTAAAATCAAATATTAAATAAAGCTCATATGATGAAAATATGTTAAAATGTAATATATTAGACAATAAGTGATGGCAAATTATACACATTTAAAGTGAAGAATTAAAGATAAATCATGCATCATCAGTGCCATACCACGCGGGGATCGAAAATGTCTCACTAAGTGTCATCCTATTCGAAAAGTGTCACACTCGGAGACATTCCATTCAGAAAAGTTGCACTCAGAAAAATTCTCACTCGAATGAAGACTCGGATTATGGGGCAACCGCTTATTATGATTATTATTGGCCATTATTATTGGCCACATGACTTTGTGAGGAATCTAACAAGCACGTCCATTATCAAAGCGGACTAAATCCCTCATCCCTAAAGAGTTAAAGGCAGCATAAAACCTCACTCGGAAATCTTCCACCCGGAAGGATCACTCGGTATTTTTTAAGACAAGCCCGGGCACGAGCCCTCAGCACCAAAGAAAAAGAAGACTCGAATAACACACATATACTTTTACCAAATAGCACGAGGAGGCTCCAGGTAATGGAACTTCCCAGGTGACAAGGCCAGAACTTACCTCACTCGGAATCGCTCACTCGGAGTCAAATGCCTACTCGGAGTCACTCACTCAGAATCTTTCACTCAATAACGCTTGGGGACAATATTCAACGGTTAACAAGTACTTCAAAGGTAAAAACATGGCATGTATGTTTAAGTTATTTGATAACCATACACTTGTCACAAATAATAAAAGCAAGGTGAAGGAAGATTTTATTTACTTGAAGAAAAATTGTATACATATGAGCCTATGGAAACTAGAGCTGATCCCAATACACAGCTATAAAATAAAGGTGCAAAAACTAAGGAGCAGATGTTTGATTCTCCGATGTGGGCACATTCGTTCCTCCCTCCTTGGCTCCTTCAACTCCGGTCTCCTGACCAGATTGGACGTTATCTTGAATAATATTTTCAGGGCCAGGAGTAACCGGTGGTGGTTCCATACTTTGGCCCTCCGGAAGAGGGAGCAGTTCATAAAGTGCCTTCGGAAGATCTACGTGTGAGCCGTCACTCTTCACCATAACAAGTTTCCCTCCGTGGAACTCGTAGAACGGATCCAGCCCGTACAAGTTGAGTTTCACATCGGGATTGCGATAATAGACCTGACGAATAGCTAGGCCGAAGGACTCGAAGGCCACCTTCTTGCATATTTCCAAAGCTTTGGCAGCCTTAGCCTTGGAGGCAGCTAGCTTTTTCTGAAGTTTGGTGACCTCTTCCTCCAACGGCCCAGTGGCCGCGTTCCCCTTCTTCAGCTCTTCAATCTGAGCCTGCAACTCCTTCCTGAGGGCTTCCCACTCTCCCAAGCTTTTGTTGTGACCGGCCTCCGCTGTTGAGAGATCTTCACTCAGTTTAGCGGTCTTCTTCTTCTCGAGTTGGAGTTCTTCCTCCAGGAGGGGAATGGACTTGTTTTGTTGTTGAAGTTCAGACACCTGCCGCTCCAATGATTTGTTGGTAAAGTGGAGCTGGCTTATTTCTCCAGTCTTCTTCTCCAGTAGCTCCTTAGCATTTTTCAGCTCCGATTCAACCCCCTGGCAGTTTCAGCTTGCTTGACCGCCCAGGCCTCCTTCACGGCGATGTCGGCCTCAAGTTTTTCAACTTGCTCCATATAATTTGCCTTATGCTGAGGGAGTCTAGTAAACCGGAAAGTTCGTCTAGTTGCCAACGGCCGGCCTTGCATGCGCCTCGAACTTCTGCAGCCTCGAGAGAAGGGCGGAGGCAGTACCTTGCCTTAGGAAGTGTAGGAGGCATGGTGTAACATCCTAAAAATTTTATTCTCATGTATAATCATTTTGATTTAGACCATCAATGATATTATCCATTTTATCTCAACTTTCTACATAAATTTTTGGTTAGGACAACATCTTCAATTTAACCTTTTACCATGGTAAATAATTTTAACTTTATACCTTTGGTAAAAGTTAATCAAATAATTTATTACCTATTTCCTTAGTTATTAATTTCCTTGGCTTTTCCAATTACTCTCATCAAATTGCCACATACTCCACTCAAAATTCGTCATCTTGTACACATTTTAATTGTTAGTTAGAGTCCGAATTTGGAAATGTGTTCAACTACAAAGTTGTTCCTCTTTTTCTTATCTTTCCAACAAGACCAAATTTGTTAAAATCCATTACGATATGAGAGAGATATGCTCAAAATACCGAAACAGTGTCAGAATTGATATTTTACTTCAATCATATCATCTTGTACATATTTTAATACCTTGTTAGAGTCCGAATTTGAAAAACTGGTAAACTACAAAGTTGTTCCTCGTTGTCTTAGCTTTCCAACAAGACCAAATTTGTTAAAATCCATTAATATATGAGAGAGATATGCCTAAAATACCAAAACAGTGTCAGAATTGATATTTACTTCAATCAAACAAACTACATTATGTAGGCTGCGAAAATGGTCAACAATCCAGCCCATTTTTCTCACCTAAAACCTCCATTATCACCACAATTAATGCACCTAACATCCCACTACAATCCCATTATGAAAAGCTTGTCCCCCACTTGTCATTTGCATCATTAAATTAACACTACATCTTGTTCCCAAGTCTGAATTATTAGAACAAGCTAAAGTTAGTGAAGTCTCTCTCTTATTTTCTTTCACTTTCTCCATCAAGTTCACTCTTGATCTGAAGCTAGGACAATAATACAACACTTTCAACCACTTTAGGAACCTTCATTAAGGTAAGAGGGGATAGGGTTGTGAATAATTATGAAATGGATAGAATTGTATGCTGTTCTAGGATTCCAGTATTATTTTCGTATCTTGTTGCTCAGTTTTGAAGTTGAAAACGTATGAATTTAATTCTGACGTCTTCATGAAAGTTGTAGATCTTTTTGTTATGTGAATTTTGAGACCTGAACCAACTGATTTGGATATGTATAGCATGAGTTATAGCCAAAATACTACAGCATGTCCGATTGAAATCTTGTCTTATGTTTTGTGCATATATTAATATTCTGGGAATTATACATACGTTTTTAGACTTTGATGTCTTCATGAAAGTTGTAGATATTTATGTTATGGATCTATAGAAAGTGGTTTCAAGTCAAAAGGATTTTTGTAGCTTGAGTTATGCCTAAAATACTGAAGTATGTTCAAGCTGAAAAACTGTTAACATGAAATACGAATTTTATTTTTAAAACTGGAAATTTTGTGGTGAGAATTAATGATCGGTATCTTCATCAAAGTTGTAGATCTTTTTGTTATGTGAATTTTGAGACCTGAACCAACTGATTTGGATATGTATAGCATGGGTTATAGCCAAAATACTATAGCATGTCCGATTGAAATACTTGTCTTATGGTTTATGCATATATTAATATTCTGGGAATTATACATACGTTTTTAGACTGTGATGTCTTCATGAAAGTTGTAGATATTTATGTTATGGATCTATAGAAAGTGGTTTCAAGTTAAAAGGATGTTTGTATCTCTAGTTATGCCTAAAATACTGAAGTATGCTCAAACTGAAAATCTGTTAACAATGAAATACGAATTTTATTTTTAAAACT
The DNA here is from genome assembly GCA_037962975.1 of Clitoria ternatea. Lineage (NCBI taxonomy): Eukaryota > Viridiplantae > Streptophyta > Magnoliopsida > Fabales > Fabaceae > Clitoria > Clitoria ternatea. Next base: position 217,313,161 of record CM075671.1, on the reverse strand, counting down.
GGGAATTTTGTGATGCGAATTAGTGTTCAGTGTCTTCATGAAAGTTATAGATATTTGTGTTAGGAGTAATTTAAAACTGGTCCCATGCCAAAATTATTTTTGTAGCTCCAGAAACGTTGAAAATACTAACATATGTACGTTTTGAAAACTCTCTTTGAGGCAGTTCTGTATTCTGTGAATAAGAGGTGTTTCTGTTTGGAATATGAAATTATGGTCTTCATGAAAGTTGTAGATAATTATATTATTAAACTACAGAAAGTGGAATCACTTAAAAAGGATTTGATTTGCTCATGTTATGGCTGTTTTACTAACGCATGTTGCTGTTGGAAAATACTGAAACTTACCTATAATGGTTATTATGGATGAAAATGATATTTTTCATATAAATAATGATTTCTTATTGAATTATTGAGAAACTATAGATTATTATGGATGTTATTGAGTGCTCTATACTTGACTTACAGTATGAATGTTTTTGTCATTATATATATATATATATATATATATACATGAATGCCTTGCGGATATTGACACATGTGATTGAAACAGTAAATCCATGATTCTGAAAATTATTATATGTGATGTGTCCTTTGAGGACTTGTGGTTTTCCAAGTGGGTTCGGAAATGTTGATATCATGGTATGTTAAATGATAAAGAAAATTAAAGGCATTCATGCATCATAAGCATTTGGACGCACCATGGAATTTAGGGGTTCCATGATTGCCTACCCTGGTGGGGGGGTTACTCTATGATGAGTTTAAGCCCTATTTCTGTAGGAGCCATGAAGGTGTAGGGACTCATGGTTATGCTAATTCCTACTTGTGCACTTATTTTCGCAGGAGCCATGAAGGTGTAGGGATTCATGGTTATGCTAATTCCTACTGGAGTCTTTATGAGACTTTTTACTGCAGTATTCCCACCAAACCAAATGGATCCAGCATGACATCATGTGACTAATTAAAGATTTATAAACGAACTTGTTTGGCATATTCATCATATCATTATGCCTTGTTGGTTGTGTTTTGTACAATTTTATTTATTTTATATTTATTCTATATTTTGTCTCACTCTTACATTAATTTTTACAGTGAATGCTACACAGAATGAAGAGTGATGCCATGAATGGAGTTTACATGAATTATTGCTTGGAATTTGACTTTATTTTAATCTTGATGGGTTGTAATAATATAATGTTTCATGTACTGTATTTTTCTAAATCGTTTCCGCTATATAAATATTTCATGACTTTGATTATCCACGACTAGTATGTATGATAATAATCCGCGTTTATCAACTTTTACATGACTTATTACAAATTTCAAAAAATAATTTTTAAAACGTGAAAAATTTATTCGGAAAATTACTAAGGACGTCACACATGGACCCCTGGAACCAAAGGTAGGGAGAAAGGAAAGATTCCTTCGGAGGAGAGCTAGCAGGGGGAGGTAAACTCTCTGACCCCGTCTCTGAGCCAGTGTGTGAAGGAGGGGCACAGGAAGAGAGAACGGGTTTCTTCCCTTTGTCTTTCTTTATGCCAGACTCTTCTAGAGTTTTCTGGCGTTTCCTTGGAGAGTCACCAGCAGAAGACTTCTCCTTGTCTGCGGCTTTAATCAGGATTCTCTTTTTCTTCTTCTTCTTCTCAGGCGCAGGCTCCTCTTGATCTTCCCCTTCAGCCTGAGGTTGCTCCTCATGCTCCTTCTCTTCAAGGAGAGGGACGTTGTCCCCCACAGCGGATGTAAGGGGGGGTAGTGGGAGCTGCAGCCTTGAAGGAGTTTCTCTTGTCCTGGATCTCATTTTCCTCAGAAGAGGAATCGCCATCTGCCAGCATGAATTTTAAAGACAGCATCTCAGGGGAAACCTTTTCGATTTGCTCTGCAAGATAAAGAAAATTGAGTTAAAATATTGAAAGAAAAGCAGTAAATACAGAATGAATACGCAACACAACACAGTTAAAGAACGGTTATTACAGAGGTAGGTATCTCGGACTTCGGTACTCCCTAGGAGAAGCCTGCAAGAGAACCCCTTGAGGGCCTTTGAGGCCGACTACATGGCACTCAACACCTTCACAGAGTGAGGGGAAAGTTCGCCCTGTTCAGTATAGTAAGCACGGCTCAGCAACAGGAAATGCTCGTGCGTCCAGCTGGTGGGAAATTTTGTGAATCCCTCCTTGTTGAGCCAGAAGACCGGCTTGTTTGCTTGCCCTCGAATCCGCGTATAGTAATGCTTGAAAGAGCGCCCATCGATCTTCACGGATTCGGTGTAGGATTTGAAGTTTACCATCCTTGAGTCACAACGGAGCGTTATGAACCCAAGGTCGCCCTTCTTGTTGGCACGGCGGACTACTTGGCAGTAGTAGAAAAGTTTCGCCACAGTGGCTGTGAAGTTAAAATGCTCCCCAAGGATTTTGAGAGCATGCACCAGGCCCTAGCCATTGGATTGCAGCTGCGTAGGGGCACAGTCAAGGAAGCGGAGGACGACCATTTGAAATTTCATCATAGAAAAACGAACCCCCAAGTTCTGGAAGACGAAGTCGTACATGTAGACCGACCTCTCGTCTGGGACTCGATGGCAGACTCGCTCCATAGGCCGGGGTGCAAGGATGAGAAAACGGCCCTTGTACTTCTCTTGGGAGTAGACTCTACATCGAAGCTTAACAGGATTTCCGTCCTCTCTTGCGTGATGCGAAGGAATGTCTAAGAATTCCTCTTCGACCCAGCAATACGGTTTCTCCTTATTCAACCTTTCCCAGTTCAGCCGGTGTGACACAACGTTGACATACCCTTCTGCAGTCCTCAGGATCAATGTCTTGCCAGACCCAGGAATCTCCATCACGTCTAATGCGAGTTGAAACGCCTCTATACTGTGATAAAAGGCAACGTCGTCAGAGAGGTAGCCTTCAGCATTTGACCCGCTGTCAGAGCGGTTGGAGGTCCTCGAGTCAAAGGAACCCTCAATGCGGCGCCTAACCACTGGCGCTCGCGAGGAAGAAGTTTCAACCCTCTCCGAGCGACGAGGCCCAGCCACAGGAAGATTCACAGGAATCCTCCCACCACGGTGGCTAGAAGGGGCACGTGAACTCAAATTCCCCCTATTTGAGGTACCAGCGCTGCTTGGCCTAGGGCGCATGGTTGAAGTTGAAGCAACCAAAAATAATATGAAGGTAAGAGATAAGGAGGTTACCTAAAGAAGGGATAATGGAAGGAAGAACTTCGCGAAAGGAAAGAACAGCAACAGTATCTTCAAAATTTCAGCAGAGGTTCACTAAGCTTGAAGGCAGAAGTAAGTTCCGAAACTTACTAAGTTCCCTTTTTATAGGTAACGAAGGGGCACAGTGATCAGCCAAGAGTCATGTCGTGTGCCCCAAAACGCAACTTTTTGGATTTGAATGACTCTGTCGTTTCATGGTCCAAGGCGCGAAATGGTGACGCTTCATGAAAAGTTTCGAACGAAACAGGCCACGGAAGCCAAAGTCCAGGCCCAATAAGCCCAACCGACAGTTACTGTTAAGGCAATGATGGCTCGTGTCTTAAAAGGGCATTAATTGTCCAATCATTTCAGACGCATTAAATGCCCTCAACAACTATTCGAATACCAAGAGTCACGAGTTCCAAAAAACTCTTGGGATTACCCTCGCTGTAAATCTTTGTCCGAATCCGTTGTAAGGGCATCAAGAGAACGGATACGCTGGCAGAACACCGGTTCACAGTTGACAAGAGTTCTAAGTAAGCACTCTCAGGATACTTTACCGGCATCCAGACTTTTTGAAGACAGTGTAGCTCGTATGAGCAACTTAACAGTCCCTCATACAAGCTAGGGGACAAATGATCCGGTCTGGATACCGGCCCCATAAGTTGTGACGTCAGCATGACTATTCAGAGGGACAACCGGTATTGCAGGGCAGTATTTTCACACCCGTTATCCGTTCTCACTTCTCCGGATACTTCATCTGTCCTCACTCCCCCGTCACATATAACCTTTTGCCTCAGTATCACAATGAGATAAGAGAGGTTATAACTTATCAAGTGTGGATACTCTGCACAGCGGAATGTGTCAATATCACTTACAGAAAGGAGTAGGTACTGTAACATCCCTGATGTTTTAATGAGAATTATAAAAATGGAAAATGTTAGTAAATGTTTTAGAAATTTTATTTAGTATTTATTCTGTCTGAGCTGGAGTCGGGAAATCCGGTGTCGGGATCGGTCTCAGAAGCGCGGGCAGACGGGGTTGAAGATCGGATGTACAAGGGAGAACGGACAGAGAGGTGCGGTCTTGGACTAACCGGTGTGAGGAGAGCGCCTCACTCGGAGCTATAGCCTGGATCAACCTCTTATAATGACTGAAACAACGGGTGTACGCAACCAAGAGGTGAGAGCGGATGAGAGATCCGACCTCTTAAGCAGTAGCTCGGATTTTCGAGGTGTGGACACTATGTTGGAATGCCGGTTGGCCGGTATTCAGACTGGGCCTATACTCTTGCGAAGTATTAGAGAATTGTAGATAATTAAACGTTGTGAGAATAAATAAGTGTAGTTGATTTGATAACTATAAAAGAGTTCAGTGTGGTGAAGTTGATTAAAATTTAATAAGAATACAAATAAAATAAGGGAAAAGGCGAACTTGCCCCTGAGCTTTACATATAAAAGGAAATTCCTTCTCTCCCCTCTTCATTATTTACGAACTTCTTCTTTTGATCTGTTCCCTCTTCTTCGTTTTCTCCTCTCTTGTCGCTGAGTTGCATGCGCTGGAAGAGGACTTCATTCGTGTCTGAACTTCAATCGAACCCCATTCCTGTGATCGAGGCTTCAAGGTGAGCTCACTGATCCGTTTTATTTGTGACCCCTTATCCCTTTCGTTCTCTGGCAGTCAAGGGCCATGCATGGCTGTGTTCGAGTCTGTTCTCTACTCCTTTGGTGAGTGTGAGCCCAAATACGGTCTATGAACTAAGGGCGTTGAAGTAACGGGCTTTACCTTCTGATCCGAAGGTAGTAGGTTAAGCAACGGAAGACTGCGTGACGGAACTGAGACTGCGAACCCAGTGCTCAGAGGAAGGAATCGACACACGGAGCAGATTATCGAAGCGTGGAACCAAGGTAAGGGGGTGTTCAGATTATAATTAATTAGAATAGGACTTACTTCTTATCCGGGCCGTTGAGTGGTGTAAACAGGTTAAGAAAATGTTACTGAACGTAGTTGTGTGTTTGCGCTTGTACATATATGACTATGTATACCTATCAGTTGAGGATCGGGTGTATGGTTGAGTTTACCATGTTATGACTTTGAAATATTTAATGTCGAAATGATCGGTGTTAAGTGAATTTGGGTTGGCAAGCAGGTCACCCGAGTGATGAGAAGTTGATGATAATGTGTTAAATGTGAATTGTTGAATGACTATGTGGTGTGGGATGGCCGACGGTATATGATAGCCCCTCATTTTTGGCTCCCGTGGTTTTTGTGCCCAGTTGAGCTACCCAGTGGTCAAGTAGGACCCAGTGGTCGAGGTGGAGAGTCAAGCAGGACTCAGTGAACCAAGCAGGGTTCACGAGGTGTCAAGTAGGACCCCCAGCTGATGTGGATCTTGAAGGGACCAGCAAGGGCTGAATTCTTGATGAACAAAAACTGATTGGTGGCTGCCAAATGGAGAAAAAATAACACGGTCCAGGACTAGGAGGGGAGAGTTTTTCACGTTAGGAAAGAGAACAAGGGTGCAGAATTAATTTTGAAAATGCAATCCCTAGAAAATCTAGGTTAGCTTAACTTCCTCCTTTTATCTAGGGTTCTTGTTCCTTGATGATTTCAAATTCTGAAGTTGGTTATTTTGATCCCAAGGTTCAGATTAAGATGGAGTTAATTTAAGAAAAGATTGGCTGCACTTACACTTGATCAACCATGGAAGATGAATTAAATTGGGTTAATTTTTTTTTAGGATTCTGATCAATCCCCTCACGTGAAAACTAAGGCTGAAACAAAACTGAAAATGCAAGAAGAAAAACGAAAAACACAAAGGAAGAATCACACCTCCATAAATTGATTAGCATTCATACAAAAGCTTCACACCTATGCATGGCCAATCTTCCTTGATTCACACAAGGACTATGAGCATCACACTCACAACCTAAGTTTTCAAACCTAGAAAAAAAATTCATAAAAATTCCAAATCTGCCAATTCCATGTTACGTGAGATGTTTTGTGTAACTTGGCTGAACATGTTCCAAGCCATAACCGCCCCACTACCCACCATAAAGCAAACCGCCTATGTCCACTAAGCAAAAGGGAAAATGCTGAAAAATTTAAATTACATCAAGGATAACATAAAAATTAAAAGAAAAAGGGGTCTTGGTAAGGTTTGAACACAGGTCATTCAACCCCTACACTACCTAAGTCTTGAAAGCTAGACCATTCATGCTACGCCCTCCGCTATTCATCCTTCCACATGATCAAATGGGTAAGCTTGGCTTGCGTTGGCTCCTTGGTTATTTCTTCTTGGAGTGTGAGAATCAACCTTTGTAATGTGGCTTTGGTCTTCTTTGCTTTGGATCTCGTCATAGGTCCTCCTAGCCCTTGCAGTGAGTTGGTGTTGTCCTCATCATTCCCTCCCTCTTGAGCAGGATTTGTCCTCAAATCTAAGTCTTCATCACCTGTATCAAATAAAGACAAATCAGCCACATTAAAAGTAGAAGACACATTATACTCACCTGGCATTTGGATTCTATAGGCATTATCATTGATTCTCTCCAATACTTGGAAAGGACCATCTCCTCTTGGAAGCAGCTTGGATTTCCTTTGTTCAGGAAACCTCTCCTTCCTCATGTGTACCCACACCCAATCTCCAGGTTGGAAGACCACCTTTCTCCTACCTTTGTTGGCTTGCTTAGCATAGCTCTCATTCTTCTTGATGATTTGAGCTTTGACCCTCTCATGCAGCTCCCTCACAAAATCTGCTTTAGCCTGTCCTTCAGTATGCTTAAACACAGAAATGTTAGGCACAGGTAATAAATCAAGTGGAGATAAAGGATTAAACCCATAGACAACCTCAAATGGAGAACAATTAGTGGTGGAATGGACAGCGCGATTATAAGCAAACTCAATATGGGGTAAGCAAGCCTCCCACCGTTTCAGATTTTGCTTTAAAACTACTCTAAGCATAGCACCTAGTGTCCTATTGACCACTTCAGTTTGACCATCACTTTGGGGGTGACAAGTGGTAGAAAACAACAACTTAGTTCCTAATCTTCCCCACAAACTCCTCCAAAAGTGACTCAAAAACTTAGAGTCCCTATCACTTACAATACTCCTAGGCATGCCATGTATCCTAATGATCTCCCTAAAGACTAGTTCAGCTACATGGCTTGCATCACTGACCTTTTTGCATGGAATAAAATGAGCCGTCTTAGAAAACCTATCCACCACAACTAGTATAGCATCTCGGCCAGCACTTGACTTGGGCAAACCAAGCACAAAATCCATGGACAAATCTACCCAAGGGTGTTCAGGAACAGGTAGGGGAGTGTATAAACCTTGGGGGAGTACTTTAGACTTAGCTTGTTTACACTCAATGCATGACTCACAATGCTTGGCTACATCCTTTTTCATGTTAACCCAATAGAAATGTTCATGCAAGATATCATAAGTCTTATGCACTCCAAAATGACCCATTAATCCCCCCCCTATGTGCTTCCCTCACTAAAAGCTCTCTAATAGAAGATTGGGGAATACATAACCTATTCTCTCTAAACAAGAACCCATCAAACCTATAATACTCATCCTTAGGCACCTTTTCACATTCCCTATACTTCTGGCCGAACTCACTATCCTCTTCATAAAGCCCCTTTAGAACTTCTAACCCAAGCAATTTGGTCTCTACCATAGAAATAAGGGCATACCTCCTAGACAAGGCATCGGCAACTACATTCCTCTTCCCTTTCTTGTACTTAATGACATATGGGAATTGTTCTAGGAACTCAACCCACTTGGCATGTCTCTTATTAAGTTTGCCTTGACCCTTAAGATACTTAAGAGACTCATGGTCACTATGGATAACAAACTCCTTGGGGAAAAGGTAGTGCTGCCAAGTTTTGAGGGTCCTCACTAAGGCATAGAGTTCTTTGTCATAGGTAGAGTAATTCAAGGCTGCCCCACTTAGTTTTTCACTAAAGTAAGCTATGGGATGACCTTCTTGGAGCAAAACAGCCCCTATACCTATGCCCGAAGCATCACACTCTATCTCAAAAGACTTGGAAAAATTGGGCAATGCTAGAATGGGTGCACTAACTAGTCTTTGCTTAAGGGTTTGGAAAGCTTTCTCTTGTTTTTCCCCCCACTTAAAGCTCACATTCTTCTTCACTAACTCATTTAGTGGGGCTGCCAAGGTGCTAAAATCCCTCACAAAACGCCTATAAAAACTAGCTAGGCCATGAAAGCTCCTAATCTCACTCACAGTCTTTGGTGTTGGCCATTCTTGGATGGCCTTCACTTTTTCTTGGTCTACCTCTACCCTTTTAGAACTCACTACAAAGCCTAAAAACACCACATGATCTTGGCAAAACGTGCATTTTTCAAGATTGGCATACAATTGCTCTCGCCTCAAAGTAGATAACACAGAATGCAAATGATGAACATGCAAGTCTAAATCAGCACTATACACAAGTATGTCATCAAAATACACTACCACAAAGTGTCCTATAAATTCTTTAAGAACATGATTCATCAACCTCATGAATGTACTCGGTGCATTAGTTAATCCAAAAGGCATAACCAGCCACTCATACAAGCCAAATTTGGTTTTAAAAGCAGTTTTCCATTCATCCCCTTCTCTAATCCTAATTTGGTTGTATCCACTTTTTAAATCAATTTTGGAAAAGAACTTTGCACTATGCAATTCATCAAGTAAATCATCAAGCCTAGGAATGGGATGCCTATACTTAATAGTAATGCTATTCACACTCCTACAGTCACTACACATGCGCCACGATCCATCTTTCTTAGGCACTAAAATTACAGGCACAGCACAAGGAGAGATAGAATCTCTTACCCAACCTTTATCTAAGAGAGCTTCCACTTGCCTTTGTATTTCCTTGGTCTCCTCAGGGTTGCTCCTATAGGCTGGCCGGTTTGGAATGGTGGCTCCAGGTATCAGATCCACCTGATGTTCTATCCCTCTCAAAGGTGGCAATCCACTGGGTAGGTCTGAAGGAAAAATATCCTTGAATTCCTGCAAAAGAGAAGAAATAGGAGAAGGCAAAGAAGAAAAACAAATGGGATTAGTATTAAGAATAGGCTTGCAAACCAGCACGTAGAGTGGCTGCCTTGCAAGCAACACTTTCCTCACTTCTCTTTCTTTTGCTATCTCTCTCTCATTCTTTTTCCTCTCTTTTTCACTCTTTTCTCTTCCTTTTATTTTTCCCCTCTTTTCTTCACTCTCCTCTCTCTTTCTCCTCTTTCAAGCTCTCGGTCACACTCAATCCCTCACTCTCATGATCTTTTTTTTCTCTCATAATTTTCTCTTTCAATCTCAACTGATCATGACACACCTCCTGTGGGCTTAAAGGTTTAAGTACCACCTTCTTTCCTTGATGGGTGAATGATATTTTGTTGGAGAAACCATCATGGATAGTCTTGTGGTCATGCTGCCACGGCCTCCCCAACAACAAATGACATGCCTCCATAGGCACCACATCACACAAGATCACATCCGAATAGGTTCCAATGACTATAGGCACCTCCACCTGCTGCCTCACCCTTATTTCTCCATCATCACTTAGCCATTGTAACCTATAAGGTCTAGGGTGGGGTTTGGTAGGGAGATTCAACTTGGATACCATCCTAGTACTTGCCACATTAGCACAACTCCCACTATCCATAATCACCATGCAAAGTTGTCCATGTACAGCACACCTAGTGTGGAAAATGTTGTCCCTTTGGCTTTGGTCTAAGGGTTCTATATGGGATCCTAACAACCTCCTAACCATTAACAATCCCCCCTCGTTCACTTCTGGTTCTACACCCTCTCCCTCCTCACTCTCATACTCCTTAGATGTATCAGACTCACTAGACAATTCACCATCCTCCCTTATCACTACTGTCCTCTTTGTAGGGCATTCATAAGCATAATGCCCCTTACCTTGGCACTTGAAGCATGTAATGTCCCTAATCCTCTTAGGGATTGGTTCCTTCCCCTTAGAAGCATTATGATCAGCCTCCTTAGTGGCCTTAACATCCAAGGCCGAGCTACCTGCTGCTTTGGCTGAATAGGGTACTGCCCCAAAGCCCTCCCTCTTGGCTTTATCCTTCCACCCAGATGTGGGAGTAGGGGCAATTCTCCTTGTAGCTCCCTTCCTTTTTAGTTGCCTTTCTACTTGAAGGGCCTTATGCACAAGGTCATCCATCTCAATGAATTCCTGCAACTCCACAACATCACGAATATCAGTAGATAAACCAGCTAAAAATCTAGCCATAGTTACCTTAGGATCCTCTTCTAGATTGGCTTGGAGCATCAGCATCTCCATCTCCTTGTGGTACTCCTCCACACTCCGACTCCCTTGAGTGAGTCTTTGAAGTTTAAACTTCAAATCTCTCTCATAGGAGGCAGGCACATACCTCTTCCTCATCAATCTCCTCAAATCTGCCCAAGTACTCACTGGTGGCTCTCCATCTCTTTGCCTCTCCCTCTGCAGTTTATGCCACCATACCAAGGCATAGTGTGAGAACTCAGCGGCTGCCAATCTCACCTTTTGCTCCTCCTCAAACTCTCCACAAGCATATACATTTTCGATCTTAAGCTCCCAACTCAAGTATGCCTCCGGATCATTTTTGCCTGCAAAAGAAGGAATGTTTAGTTTTATCCCTTGAAGGGGATTGCTCCACTGCTCCTTAGTCCTTCTATCTTCTTCATGTCTTGGCATCCTTCCTCCATGCCTCCTTGGACTTCTCCTTTCATTCTCTAACTGGTCAATTCTCTCATGTATTTCGTCAGTGGCTTGTCGGAATAGCCTCTCAAGATGTTGAGTTAGAGCTTGCATTTGAAATGGATTAAGTCCCCCTTGTTCACCCTGTTCTGCCATCACTAAAACACTTATACAAGGTGAAAAACAATTATAACAGTTGCTGTTTGGACCTCACAAATAATTTCTCTCAAGTGTTCCACTCAAATTTTGGCTTTTTCTAATAATGTAATTTTCACTCTAGCCTTTTACCACTCTTGATGCTATTTAATCCTTGAGAGTCACAAGTATAGTTCAGCCACACACAAATGTTCTACCTAATGCAAAATGCTAATAATGGGAAATAGAGATTTGATCCTATCACTAGAGGCCAACAAAAAACAAGACACCAAAAAGGACACATAAACAGTACTAGAATTAAACTACAAACAAAGACAAAACATACAAGACTCAAGCACTTAGGATACGTTTTTGGGACACTATGGCAGAAAGCAAGAACACGAATTACAGCAAGCATGGACAGCCAAACAATTATAAATTGAGATACTCAAATTCAGAAATCAAATTAAAAGGCTAAAACACACAAACTAGACAAGAATTTGACAAGAAACAAGAAAGAAAAACAAAACAAGAACTCACCTAGACACTAACAAGAAGGTCACGGTTTTGAGACTCAACATGGCAGCAATCAAATTCAAATTTTGCAAGATTGGACAGCAAACAACATCAATTTAGGTCATACATATTCAGATTTCAATTCTGGATTTTTTTTGGAAAATTAGGGTGTGCAATTTGGGGAAAATTTTTCTAGCCACCATAACATGAAATTAATGCTTGGCTTCTTTTCTTTCACAACCCCAACCCTTAATTTAGATGTTCAGAAATTGAAAAATAACCTAGAGGCAAAGGAATTTCGAATTACCTTTTTGGGTGCTGTCCAAGAAATTTCAAGCCCTTGACTCCAAGAGCTTTGATACCAAATGATGTGGATCTTGAAGGGACCGGCAAGGGCTGAATTCTTGATGAACAAAAACTGATTGGTGGCTGCCAAATGGAGAAAAAATAACACGGTCCAGGACTAGGAGGGGAGAGTTTTTCACGTTAGGAAAGAGAACAAGGGTGCAGAATTAATTTTGAAAATGCAATCCCTAGAAAATCTAGGTTAGCTTAACTTCCTCCTTTTATCTAGGGTTCTTGTTCCTTGATGATTTCAAATTCTGAAGTTGGTTATTTTGATCCCAAGGTTCAGATTAAGATGGAGTTAATTTAAGAAAAGATTGGCTGCACTTACACTTGATCAACCATGGAAGATGAATTAAATTGGGTTAATTTTTTTTTAGGATTCTGATCAATCCCCTCACGTGAAAACTAAGGCTGAAACAAAACTGAAAATGCAAGAAGAAAAACGAAAAACACAAAGGAAGAATCACACCTCCATAAATTGATTAGCATTCATGCAAAAGCTTCACACCTATGCATGGCCAATCTTCCTTGATTCACACAAGGACTATGAGCATCACACTCACAACCTAAGTTTTCAAACCTAGAAAAAAAATTCATAAAAATTCCAAATCTGCCAATTCCATGTTACGTGAGATGTTTTGTGTAACTTGGCTGAACATGTTCCAAGCCATAACCGCCCCACTACCCACCATAAAGCAAACCGCCTATGTCCACTAAGCAAAAGGGAAAATGCTGAAAAATTTAAATTACATCAAGGATAACATAAAAATTAAAAGAAAAAGGGGTCTTGGTAAGGTTTGAACACAGGTCATTCAACCCCTACACTACCTAAGTCTTGAAAGCTAGACCATTCATGCTACGCCCTCCGCTATTCATCCTTCCACATGATCAAATGGGTAAGCTTGGCTTGCGTTGGCTCCTTGGTTATTTCTTCTTGGAGTGTGAGAATCAACCTTTGTAATGTGGCTTTGGTCTTCTTTGCTTTGGATCTCGTCATAGGTCCTCCTAGCCCTTGCAGTGAGTTGGTGTTGTCCTCATCACCAGCTGAAGGCCAATCCTTTAGTATCCAGATACTAGGAGTCAGATTGTATGAGAGTCAGTGGTGATTGTGATGAATGTGATGTAATTGCCTAGTTTGGGTTAATATGTTTATCGTATGTAATGCGCTATGTTTCCGAGTGCAATTTGGTAGATCTCCGAGTGAAAAGTTGACATATTTAATAAGTATGAATTGACTCCTTGATGATTGTAAATAATGTAGTTGTTGAGTAAACTGTTATGATTTCCGAATGATGCTTAATATATATATATATATATGTTAAATTCCATTCTATATTAATTACAATGCCAAACACTCACCCTTGCTGTTGTTTCAATTTAGTAACCAGATCGATGCCAGGGCCCGAGCGACTTTGAGTGATTCAGTAGAGTTATATGTGTGTATGATTAATTTCCGAGTGTTATTATTAGTTGTGTGATAACTAAGACTGAATCGGATACGAATCTGCATTTTAAAATACATTACTGCCTATTTATATGCTCTCATGGTTGCTATGGCAACTCGTTAGCTAACAGAATCGTCCCCGAATGAGGAGTAATCAAGCGAGTCGGAAAGGTTAGGATGTTCCTAGTGGGATTGACTGGGAGAGGATTCCGAGTGAGGGAATGTATAGAGATTCCGAGTGAGGAGGAATTAGACGTGCCGAGTGGGGAAATTTGAATTTCTTCCGAGAGAAGTAAGGATAGAGTATTCACCGAGTGAGGAGATCCGGAGAAGCAATAGACGAGTGAAAGAAGGGAATTATTCCGAGAGGGAGTTGTGGTCGGACGAAGCCTCCTAAGTGAGGAGTAGTAACGAGTCAAATGAGGAATGTCCGAGTGAATGGAAGTGGTGTGTTTTCCGAGTGAAACCCATTTGCCGAGTAAACCATTTTTCCGGGTGAAATCTCTCGGGAGTCAGTTAGTGTGTATTATTCGCTCAAATTTCAGGAAGGTATTCGCCCAAGCGAGTCGACGCTCGCTTAAGCGACTCTCGGGTCATTTAGGTACCTTGGGGTTCGCTCACGCGAGTGATCCCTGTTTTTCTCCTTTTTCCTCTCTATCTTCTTTTCCTTCCTCCGCTCTTCTTCTCCCGTCGCTCCTAATTCTGCTTGGTCAAATGAGGTATCTCCAATCGGATATTACCTTGCGTTCGTTTCATCAGTATTTCAAGGGTAATTAACGCCATTGTGTATTAGGAGCGGGTGAAGTAGTTTCCGATCGGTTGTCAGTTTCATTGGGTTAAGAGAAATAAATGTTATTTTTTTCACTAAGACTTAAATATTTATTTAAAGCGAAAAATTTATTGCGAAAATTAATTAATTAAATATAAATAAATGTAAATTTGGATTAGGATGTTACAGGTACGATTGCAGGCGTGACGTACGGAAAAGGTGATTATCCTCCATCCTTGTGTCAGAATTGTACACTGATAATTGACCTACCCTCTGTCACACTCTGAATACTGAGCCACTCTGATTGACACTCTATACACGGTATCAGAACCTACGGGCCCACCTGCATCCAACGATTCATTTTCCACGTCCAACTATAAATAGCATATTCCAATACACATACAAGGTTACGTTGTTCTAACTCTCATCTTGCTATTGCATTACTTAAGTATTGACAGAGTTCATATACACTCTTGTAACTTGAGCGTCGGAGAATCTTCGCAGGTGACACCACCTTTCGCCCACTCCAACGTGAAACTCTGGTGTGAAGAATCTCCAGGACAACGAGGCCAGTTTCTCCCACTGAGAGGCCGAATTATAATACCGGATACCCACTGTACCGGTGTATAAACATTAAAATATATATACTTTTGTGGCTGGTCTCACACCGGATCCTAGATCCCGGTCCAGACCAGTTCTATATATATATATATATATATATACACACACACACACAAGTGTATCCATCTTGTATATACAAGAACAAGAAGGGGTTACAATAAACATATTTATCATCCTTATATACTTCTCATTAATTGCTTTGATATACATTGACTTTAACATTAAAAAAACCTTAAAGAACTCATTCCCTTTTAGTCCATTAGGCTCTTGTAGAGATACCAACTTCCTTACATCAGATAACATACACCGAATTTTCAAAATTTATGAAAGTTATAAAATCATTAGAACCTACAACCTTAAACTAGCTACTCCAACCCTCTACTTCTAAAGCCAATTTTATGCCAACAATTAGAGAAGACTTAAGGTAGTTTTCTTTCACTTTAAATTGAAAGGGTTCCATTGTCTAATATCCTATATAGCCTACGGTTTCTTTACTTATGAAAGTAAATCCCCCTTTTAATGTTATGCAACGCTCTCCATTCCCAGATTACACTGAAATTACTATCAGAAGCCATAATTTAGGCAGTTCTTTGCGTCATTTTCAATCAAAACTAGAATTCAACTTGTGTGATAAAAAAAAATAAAGAATCGTCAAAGGTAAAATACTAAAATTATAATTATAACAGTAGATTATAAGTTTTGTACAATAATTAACTGGATTAAACAAACTAAGCATGTATGAATAATGAATGTAAGTTGGTAGTTTGGGGGGTGATGTTGAAGCACACCAACAGCTACACAATATATATTATTTTCTTAGCCTTCAAAAAACAACATACCATGGCAATGATATGTAAACATTGAAGTAGAAGCAAAGAAAAGAGAAAGGACCTAACCAATTACTCAGATCAGATATTATACCTCATCATCGATCTCATTTCACATTCAACATTCAACAATGGAGGCAAAGCCAAGCAACGATTTCAGCTCCACGGTCGACACGTCTCGTCCTTTCTCCTCCGTCAAAGAAGCCGTCGCCATATTCGGCGAACGTCTTCTCGTCGGAGAAATCTACTCTGCCAATCCAAAGGCAATCGCAGAGTACACATCGTATTCTCCGATAAAGCGAGAAGCGTCGTCACCAACGGAATCTGGAGAGGAAGAAAAGGGGGAAACCAATAGCCTGATGGATACGATTAACAAGCTGAAGGCAGAGCTAGAGGAAACGAAGGCGGAGCTGAAGGTGCTGAAGGAGAGAGGGAGTGAAACGGAGGTGGCGTTGGCGACGCTGAACGCGGAGCTTCACAAGAACATGTCGAAGTTGGCACAGGCTGAGGCGGCGGCGGCGGGGAAGGCGGCGGCGGCGCCAAAGACGGTGAGGTTTGAGATAGGTGAAACAGAGAGGAAGTCAGGGGGAGGAAGTTTGTGTGAGATGATGAGACTGGGAGAAAAGGATGATGATGATGATGAGTATCTGTTTGGAGGGAAAAAGATGAGGAAACACAAACCCATAATACCACTTTTGTTTTTCAAGAGAAAATCATCCCCTTCCACCAATCACCATAATCCTCTCTATGCTTCTCCATACTAATTTCTCTTCCTCTTCCTCTTCCATATTATTATTATGCTTTGTGCTTGTATCTATCCATATACTTCAATATCAAAATGCCTACTAAACAATTTCCTTTTGCCTTTTCATCTTTAGACACTGTAATTATTTTTTTAAAATCAAATTATCATTCTTTATTAATTCGCTATTAATTATAATCATGCATTATTTTTTATAAAGCCTTTTTTTATCATGTAGTATTTGGGGTGTTTGTGTGTTTCGGTTTACTTTTGAAGAAAAAGAATAGATCCAACCATACGTTAAAATGTTTGGTTCGGTTGGTACAGTTTTTATTTTTTAAAAAAATAAAAATTATAATTCAATTAATTTTGTAAAAAATCATCAATTAATATCATAACCATACTAAATTGATATGGTTTTGTAACAAATTACAGTTACAAATAAATAAAAATAAAAATTATATAAAAGTGTAATATTAAAAATGTTAGTTCTGTAATATTATTAAACTGACTTTAAATATTGCTATTAATTAAAGATTATATGTTAATTTTATTTAATTTACTTTAAACAAAATTAATTCTAAAAGTATAATGGTACATAACGAATGTGGAAATACAATTTAGTTGAGTTGAGATAGAGAATCACAAACCAAATCAAATTATATTTTTTTTTTGGTAACAAATCAAACCATATTAAAAACTGTGGTTTTTACAAAACACAATTTAACCGATGCTGCCCCAGTTATCTTGACACAACAGACCAAAAGCCCAAAAAAATGGAAGAAGAAACGTAACCGACTCCCAATTTGTTTTATAATCCACCTAATTTATTTTAAAAATAAATAGATGAATATTAATGGTCAAGAAGACTAGCTACTCATGTACGTAAGAGCAAGTAAGTTTGATTTTTAATAAAATAAAAAATTAATTCTTCTAATTAGTTTTTTTCCCGTGTTTTAGCTTTTAAAAAAATGGTATAGATTATTAATGTACACAAGTGAGAGACGTGTGTGTCTTCTTCCCAAATCAAGAAAAGAGAGAAAAACAAAATCGGTATCGTTAGGTTTCAGAAAACAGCGGAGCGATGCAAGGTGTGGTGCTGAATACACAATCATCTTGCTGCAGAGCCCTCGAACCTCCTTCCTTCCTCTCCAAGAAGGTTTCTCTTCTTCTCTCCTTTCTGGAGTTTCGCGTTACCTTCAATTAATCTTGTTTCTTTGCTGCTTCCCAGGGCACATGGTTTTTCGGTACCCATGTTTCTTTTCCCTCTCTTCGGATTCTTTCACCGCACTCTGCGCGTAGGATTGGTTAGTCTTCTTTCAATTCAATTTTTCTTTCCTTTATTTAAAGTCCAACAACACCTGGATTGGAAATTGGAATTGCTTTTTATTTTATTTTTTTACTTAAATATGTAAACACTTCCACATATCAACTTTTTTAATCTCTTCTTAGAATAGTCGTGGAGTTAATATTGCTTCCTTTGATTTCAAGGTCAGCTTGAGATTTTTTTGTTGAATTCGGAATTTATGATCTTAATTGTCTATGCTTGTTGTATGTTCAGATGTAAGGTGTGTTGCTACTCCTAATCCAGCTGTGGAATTGCCATTAACTGCTCAAAATGTAGAAAGTGTATTGGATGAAATTCGACCCTATCTCATTGCAGATGGTGGAAACGTGGCTTTGCATGATATTGATGGCAATGTTGTACGGTTGAAGCTACAGGGTGCATGTGGCTCCTGTCCCAGCTCTGTTACCACCATGAAAATGGGCATAGAACGTCGATTAATGGAGAAAATCCCTGAAATTGTAGCAGTTGAACCAATAGCTGATCAAGAAACCGGTCTTGAGCTAAATGATGAAAATATAGAGAAGGTTAGTTCTTGTGTTTCTTAATGATTATGTATATAGAGAATGTATTGAGTTTTAGAAAATAGAAATTAAAAAGTAAAACACTCCCTTATCCTTTGTGAGACAAATCAAGTAGTTTATGTTACTTGAGAGAATGAGATTTCAGACGAGATAATGTGCTTTGTGTCCTTAGGTTGTTGAATTTAAAATGTTATTCTCCATTTTGTAAGATGTATAGGATTATGGAATCAAAATAAGTTTATGATTCTTTTTATTGAGAGTACCGTACATCTGCCAATTTCTATTTGCAGGATATGTTCAATTCTTGTCTTATGTAATTTCTATTAAATTAGTATGATTTATAATGTTTCAGGTTCTTGAGGAAATAAGGCCATATTTGGTTGGGGCTGCCGAGGGGTCTCTTGAATTGGTAGCCATTGACGAGCCAATAGTTAAGGTGCGAATCACAGGTCCCGCCGCTAGTGTCATGACTGTTCGTGTAGCCGTTACACAAAAGTTGCGAGAAAAAATACCTGCCATAGCTGCAGTTCAACTGTTATAATATTTTGGATGAAAACAAGAACAGAACTATCATAACATTCATGTAATTTTTCACAAACGCCGTTGGATATAAACTGTTACATGTGATGTATAGTATATATGTAGCTATAGGATGATTCTTTTTTATAATTTGCATTGGCTACCTGATTTATGCAGATCATATCTAAAGAAAACTCGTAAATAGATATTGACATCCTGATGTCATCATGAATACATCATAATACAGATCCTCTGGATCTTCAACTCCCTAATCTTGTCAGAAATTATAGAATTTTAACTTTGCCTAATAACTTGTCTTATTTGATGTATAGTTTTCTGCTTGGCAATTATTTGACCAGCCTGACGTCTGAATTAACTTTTTAAGTGTGATTTCCTCACTTGGTTGTCAGTTTTGTTTCACCGTCTTCAAGATCACCTTACACATTTTCTCAGCTCCCAAAGCATTATACAATGAAGTATTGATTCAAATATAGCAGGGCAAGAATATGAACTCAAATTAGGGGTATTTTTCATCGTTTGTCGGTGGTTCTGTCTCAATCGCAATGTCGAACAAGCTATCACTTGAATCAGAATGGTCTTAAAATGGCATGTAAAAGTGCCTCGCAGAAATTACTTTATCCCCAAACCGATTCACCATACTTCAATCTGCTATCTCCAGATATACACATTACATTTAAACTCTTCTTTTTCGGGTTGCAGATTTTTTTATGAGCACAATTTTACCCATGACTATTAAAAGCAGACCAGAGATGTCAAACCGACTGTGATTTAAGTAGATGACCAACACAAATCAACTTTTTGCTAATAACAGTTCAGGAACAGATTAATCTCTTGTTTGACCAGAATTCAGTTGAATTAATACCTTAACCAATTCAATAATCAATCCAATTTCAAAAACATTGATTTTACCATTATCATACGCTACCGGTCCAATGAAACTTGGTCATGAGCTGTTATAGAGTAAGAAGCTTCCTTTGATGCTAGTGCTAAATACAATTACTAACATAGTTACTTAAGATAATTACTTTGATATGAGAATTTCCAGTGCCATGAGATCACGTGACTTTAGAAGTTTGAAAAAGGAAGCTGCCCTCTTAATAAATGACAGGCTAGCTGGGTCAGCTTTTAAAAAAACACCTAGTTATGCATCAAACAAAAAAGTAAATTGCAAACTACGTTTATGCTTTTCCAAAAAAAAACTACGTTTATGAAGTTAACTACAAACCCAAATGAAATGCCACATTCAGTCTCCCAAAATAAGGCATCCATTAGATGTCTTCATATAATTTGCTTATAATAGCTATATCTAAATTACATCAAAAATTGTAATTCTATTTCACAAGTTTGGGGAATATGAACTCCGGGAATGACATTTCAGCAAAAGAATTTGGAAAGTGAAAGAGAAGTGTGGGAAACGACACAAACAATCCGGAAAACCCGGGGCAGAAATTCACTCGCAGATGTGCTTCATTTCAGCAAGCCGTGCATTCTACATATCGAATCAGGAACAAAATTGTAGACAAAGTCACAGGCCACCCTATCCGCCTTTCACAAGCGTGTGTACAAGAGTACCCATTTATCTTAATGACAGTAAAGTTTAATCAGTTTATCAGCACCAGCCGTAAATAGCCAGGGTTGTCTGGGATGAAATTTACAGTCCAGTATCCCTGCGATGCAGACAATTTTCAAATTGGAAGAGTATGATCTATAATGGAAGAGAAAATGAAGATAGCAACACATTTAAGGGCCCGGTTGATTTCCATTTCCTTTTTTTTAATTACAATACAATATCATATTTTGTTTTTAAAAATTTACATAGAAAAAAATAAAAAAACAAAAGAAAGAAAAAAATCATTTTAAATATTTCATGGATAAATTTTTGAAAATAGGAAACGAAAATGGAAACCAATAAAATATTTGTAATCATAACAAATTACATCTACAAAAACCATATGTCAAATGTTAACTCTAACCCAAAAAAGCTGATTTAGTTGGAAGGTTGGTCTAATCATCCAAATATTACGTATAAGCTATTTTTAGTATTTTCATGCACACAGCCCAACCACTTGCAAGATTTTTTTTTCCAATTTTCTTCGCCTATGTTAATGAACCAAGCATCTGCCCATTAGCCTACTAGGACACAAATAAATGTGCATAAAAGCAGAGTATAGTATCATATCTTATCCCATTACTCCTTAGACAACGCTATCCATTCTAAGCAAATCCTATACTTAGATAATTTTGATGAATCTTCTTTTTTCCTTTGTAGACACCACTCCTAAACTCATGTCATAGTTAAAATACTTTATTTGTTCATTTTACAAGTTCATCTAAACTAAATTTGGCACAAAATATAACAACAATAAGCAATAAGCAATAGAAGTCTCACCTCTTCCATTTGAACTTGTATGACCTCTTAGAATTTCCAATGGCACAATAAGAGGATTTTGATTGAGATCAGAATAAACCATTCCATGAAAAACATATGCAGTGCAGTCATCAGAACATGAAGCAAACAATGGATATGAACGATGAAAAACCACATTGTTGATATCTTTTGGGTGACACCTGCAATGTAATCAAATGATTAAATTTTGTTGCCAAATATTGAGAGAGGTTCTTATATAAATTGTTGCCAAATAACCAATAGTTCATTAAGGCGTACATGGTTTTTGCCATGAATCTACAAACAAAGTATGGTCATTTGTTATGTTCTCTACTCCCTGTTAGCTTAGTCTTTCTAGAGATTGAAGTTTTGCTTTACATATATGGGCCGGGCATTGCTAACACTTACACAAGGGCACTGGTGAGGGTGATAAATCCAGAAGTTCAATCAAACAATTGGCTGAAATCTAGCAGGAAATACTATTTTCAAGCTCAATAATAATAAGCCAAAAAGGAGAGGCAAACTTAGATTTTTAATTACAAAAATATTTCCAATATATAACAGTACATATAGAACATCTCACTGATTGTTTCTGCCATAAGGCAAATTATTTCCTCCATCGTTCAGAAAGTTTTATAGCTCATACTGTATAAGTAATCTACATTAGGAAGTGAAGAAACACTTCTAGAACAAAATAATGTAACGAGTTTGGCATTGCTTTCAACTAATTGATCGAAGACTTACTTGAGAATTTTGTATGGTTTAGATGAAAGATCCATGTCAAACCAACACATCTTCCCTTCTTTGCTACCCACGATTAAATTATCACCTGCACACAATGCACAGACAAACAAATAATAAGATGAATAATTTTATATGACTAGAAAAGAAATTGATGACAATATAATTTCTTCATAACAGCCATAGTCATACCTCCCGGATGAACTGCAATGGATGAGGCTTCACGAAGCCCCGTATCAAGCTTTTTAATGACTTTGGTCTTCAATAAATCATACACTCGAACACTCTTTTTGGTACACACAAAGAAGATGGATCGGGATGGATGGAAGGTTGACCTAACAGCAAGTCCATGTAACTTGAAAGGAAGTTTTTGCGTAAGCTTCTTCGACAACTGGTGGATCAGCACTGCTCTTGATTCACGTAAAGAGCTTGTCAAGGAAAAACCAGTTCTAGTATAACATTTTATACCTCTAGTCCCATTCAATCCAATAACAAAGCAGCTAACAAATATGTAATCAACAACCAGCTTAACAGTCTGTTTTCTATAAGGTCCATGGATCATGTACCTACACTAAACACAGGCTTCACAGCCATGAATGACAGCAGATATTACACGAAGGGTCAAAATTTATCGCAAATAACACCAAGTTAAATGGTTATTTAAGTTAATTATACACGTCAAAAGCTAGCCGTGCCTCATGCTATGTTGAACAAAATAAGACTACCAGCCTACCATCAAGGTATATTGCAGTAATTTGTGCAAGGAAATCATGTGCACATTTACGCATACACCTAACAAGAAGCAAATAAAAATTTTAAAAGCATACCAAAAAGACAAAAATATTCTTTTCACAAAACAACCATTGTCCCTTTAAGAAATATAATCATTATCGTCAAGCAATAAAAAACCAATGACTAATGAAATGTATATCATTTTACTTGTAACACTCAAAAAGGATATCTGCTGGCATCACTGTGGAAAAGTAGTCACCTTTCCGGTGCCATTCTACAGTAGTAACAGTCTGCATAAACGCATCCACTAATGTTTAGTATCATTGAACTGAAAAACTTCAACAATCAAACCAAAATGGAAATGGAGACAAATATGGAAATACCTTAAAGTGTCTTAACCTTAAACCCTCATGTTTATCATCTTTAAGCCAGCTAACACTAGGTGCCTTGTTGCCTGCAAACATGAAAAAGGTTAGAAGATAACAGAACAAGCCAGTATGAGAAATCAGAAATCATCAGCATTGATGTTAACATCTAGCGAACATCCTCCCACAGAGGCCACTTAGCTTTAAAATTTGAGCTGATCTTTCTCTCCCCTTCAATTAAAAGTTCAGCTAGGGCTCGTGACCAATTTAAGACAAGATCTCTTGGAGCTTTCTTTTAAATAAATCAAATGTTCAGATTAAAACCAATGAAACAAGAAACAACAACACTGACCAGAGTCATCTGATGCTGTTGACGGGTCAACCCAGAGAAGATCCTTAATCCTTTTCTGCTCTTCTTCATCCCCCAAACAAGTGTTCAGTAGCAGTACATCTTGTCCCCTGAATCAAATCAAATAGTTACCATTGATTTATTTTCCCAATCAAGCCATATATACAACGAAGAGGGAAATTGTAAGATTTATACAGAACAAGAAAATATATAAACCTACATGGTCAATAAAACAGGACTTACACAGAAACCGCCAGAATATGAATATCAGGCAGAGGATTCCAAGCAATACAGCTAACAGCTTCACCAACCTCCCATTGCCTAAGACACCTACCAGTTTCTACCTCCCAGATTCGAACAGTTCCATCACTTGAACCTATGCAGATAACAGAAAGTAAGGGACCCATCCACATCCCATCTTAATTGAGACTGAAATATATGTTATCAACATCCATACCTGAAGCCATCCACTGTCCTGAAGCTTCAATAGAAATTGATGTAACAGCATCTTCATGGCCTTTATACTCAATATAGCATGTTATGGGATACGGCTTAAGCTCCTTTCGACTAGGAAGTTTTGGCTTTAAAGACTCAGGATCAATATTAAGCTGGAACAAAAAGATAATAAAATCAATATTATTTATATCAATCAATTATACATATATATATATATAATCTGGGAATAGTACTATGCAAGTTAGCGAGAACACAAAACATTTGCAAGGAAAACAAAATCAGTAAATTAGTTCCTCAAGCATATGCTACTCACACGTTTTTTCCGAACTCGAGGGCACAAGTACAGATCCAAACAACGTTCAAAGCAATCCTTCATAGCATTCTCATATGCAGGGATGCTCCTCATAGATGTAAACCTTACCAAAGTGTCATTTAAATTTACTAGTTCAATCAACTGTAGAAAAGTGGGAGAAGCAGATGAATGTTTGCCTTGAATACACAGTACCTTTTTGGAATAAACTTAGGGCGGTCTTCCTCATACATCAATTGATAAGAATTGATCTCTTCTTGGGTTGGAATGTACTCTAAAGGTGGATTATATGACTCATCATTCCCTAAGAAGCAAAATAAATTGTTAATGAAAGATAAGACAAATGCAAAACTAATATCAACTATTGGTAGATTTTTTAACTCCAATACTTATGTCAGCCTTAATACCGGGTAATCTTCGCTTTGGTGCAGGAATGTAAGCTAAATGATTTGCTTTTTCTGTTGAACCAGAATCATCTCCCCACAAGAGATAGGGACCATCTTCTTCCTTTGGCTTGTTAAAAGGTATTAAACCCTTGCGTATTGCTCTAACAAGCTGCACAACCTGTAGAATCATGGAAGTGTATGAGTGATAAGAAAAATCAATATGCCTTCTTTCTATATTCTAGCCTGAATCATCTTCACACTAGTTGACTCAGTTTCATTGTTTTTACGTTATGTGCAAATAGTATAGTAGTAAACAAAGGAATGGTTACCCTTTTATCTTCCCACTTTGAAGGAATAAATCTTCTTTTTGGCTCAGGTGCATTGGACAATGGATGTTTGGCATCTTCCCATTTAAACCAGTCAACATAGTCCTGGGTATTAGAAAGGAGAGAAGAAATTAAGGAACAAGAATATGCATACTAATTGTATTTAAAATCTTGTTAAATATTAACAACCTAAGGAAAAAGACAGAAATGATGTGGAAATCATTACAGACCGGATACGGATCAAAGTCGGCATGGGGTGCACGATTCTTTATTAGTCTACCAATAAGTTTGATTTCATCCTTTGTCAGCTCCACTACCTCATCATTGTACTCATCATAGACCTTCCGCCTTAAATGTTTAATATTTCAGACAAATCAAATATGTTTTCTAAAAAGGAGACAACATTAGTAAACTTAGCACAATCCCCCCTCCCCCCACAGAAGTATATGTTGATTAGATGAAGCTGCAGTGAAATAATATCACAGTGAAATAATATCACAGCAGGAAACCATGCAAAAACAAACTAAAGTACTTTGTAACCAAACCAAAAAATACTGTATCTACGTATCTTGGAAATCTATGGTTGATGGTAAAAGTTCAACAAGTGTCCAATAAGAAAAATTAAAAAATTAGAAAATTAAAAAAAAAAACTTCTTTCTTGTTCTTCAATTTTATGACTTGATATTTCTCTCAACAAAAAGTGCTGTTAGATTATTCTTCACAACAATAACAGCAACCAAAGTCTTTTCTATCCAGGTGGAGTTGGCAACAAGAACCAAATGTCACCTTTGTGTGCTGTCTAAAGCCAGTTATTGAGCAAGTGATTCAATTGCAGATCTTTTTTAATAGCCTTACTTGGAATCTTTATCAACCCACTTCTGTCTCTAATTATTGAATTATCCTATGTGATCAACTTTTAAAACTGGGGCCTCTATTTCTATTAGTGATGTGCATTGGGCTGCTGACAAGCTAATTATTATTTAGAAATAGGGATTTTATCTTAGTTAGGGGTTTTACTTTATCTTTTAGGTTTAATTATATCAGTGTTGTCTTTTATTAAATATAGTTAGTTTGGATTTCAGATATCATCTTTTTCAGATTGATTATATTCTATTCATCTATATATAAATGTCACCATAATCTTTTTGTCCAGGACAAGAAAAAGGGATAAGCATAATTTTAGGTTTCATCGTCATAAAGGTGTATCAAATCGAAGTATTCAAATAAAATAATATATACATACTCTGCGTGGATGGATGGAAGTTGTGTGTGTCCTAGTGTTTACAAACATAAGGAGAAGAAAGAAACATGAAATAATGGAAATTGAAATGAGAAAAAAATATGTAGAAACAGAAACACGAAACTAACCAACTCTTAGAATCATCAACATTTGCAAGAAATGAATCCAACTTGTCTTGCTTTTCCTTTTTCTTAATCTTCTTGCCCTTAATGTCGTATCCAATATGAGGTTCATCATCGTACCACTTCAAAGGGACATCTCCAACAGTGTTTCGGGGAGCCACCTATGAAAGGGGGGGAAAACAAAGCAAGCAAAAGTGAGCTTGGTAGAATGAAGCATACTCAAATGCATCAGTAGAAGATAACAATGACCACCTCATCCTCGGAGGAATCACTCTCAGCTCCTCCCTGATGAAGATCGGAGCTCTCATTGCCACCATCTTCATCATCTGTATTTACAACGCCCTGCAACAATTGCTTCCAAGCACATTAGTTTTAGCTGAACGAAGAGAATAACGGCAAAACTATACTA
The DNA here is from genome assembly GCA_037962975.1 of Clitoria ternatea. NCBI lineage: Eukaryota > Viridiplantae > Streptophyta > Magnoliopsida > Fabales > Fabaceae > Clitoria > Clitoria ternatea. The sequence goes on along the minus strand of CM075671.1, from coordinate 217,286,624 downwards.
CTATACCAGTCCTCCTAGTCGTAGCTAGCATGCCAGGTTATTCTTAATTGGTTAGAACAACAGTGACGGACCTCATCTTTAGACGCTCCGGCTTCTGAATCGCCGGAGACATCGTTCTCCGGCGAACCGTTTTCTGGTTCTGATTCGGATTGAGAATCCGGGGAGAAAGAAGAATCGTCGTCATCTGTAGAAGAGTCCTACAAGCAGAAAGGCATTAGCATAGTGATGGTCACGAGCGAATGAATTCAGGAACAAGATCAGTTGGGGAAAGAATACCTGGTAATCGGAATCGGAATCGGAATCGGATGCTGTTGGGGAAGGAAACTTCTCCGATGGATCCTCGTGGTTGTTTTGCTTCGTGGCCTTCTTCTTCCCCGTCATCCTCGACGAGTTAGGGTTTTGTTTGGTTTGGTGGAGGGAAACAAAGGGTTTTAGTTTTAGCAACTAGCAACGTTCCAGCCGCAGTTCTACTCATTACATTTTGGGCCTCTCGGTTAGGCCTAACCATCCCGTCCTGCTTCCGCTCTCAATTCTCATAAGCCCAAAACCCAAAGGTCCTTGGAGTTGACTTTTGTTTAGGCCAGATTTTGTCATCTTAAAAAATATTTGTTATTTTAATTATAGTATTGCCGTATTATTATTTTATTTATTATAATTTTAAAAAACAATATACGTTTATAAAATGTTGCAGGAGAGGAAATAAAATTAAAATAATATATTAATTAAAAATATAAATTGTTTTGAAATTAAATAATTCAATTAGAATTTAAGCTCTATATGTATTTCTATTTCCAGTTTTATATTACTTTTTTATTACTCTATGTAAAATACTATTTGAATCTCTTAATTATCTAACAACACATAAATAAATAAATATGAGTCTAAATATACAACACACATAAGTATTATAAAAATTAGTTCAATTTCACTTATCTAACTGGTTGGACCGTAAAATGTTATTGGTCCAAGGTGAACTAGTTTGACTTGGTGGCTTTTATAAAATCCTGAAGAACCAATGAGATGTTCAAAATTGATTTTTTTTATCTAAAGACAAACAGTTATATTAAAATTGGGTACAAGAGTATCCAGACTCATATATGCTAAAGGGGCTCAACTATGAACGCATAAAAGAAATTGTCTATATCATTCTAAAAATGGAAAGTGTCAATACCAACTCATATACTTGATTAAATCAAAAGTAGTCTCTTATGTCTCATCCATAAAAATAACATTATTCATTATAGACCATAATGTCTAAACTATATAATACCGAGTTATGATAAATATTTTCTTAAAGATTTTTCTTTTCACCCTACTTATCTACGTATATGCTAAATAGGTTATCCCGACAAAGATGATGCAACACATCTTGCAATTTTAGCCAACACTAAAACTTTACCAAATTGAGTATAACTCACAACATTCAAACAAAATATGATTATTGGCTTCCAAACAAACATTGCACAAAGAGCAAATACGTCATCACTTTGCAGTTATACTTCTTTCTTCAAAAGATTTCCCTTTGTCTGCAATTTGCCTTGTAATGTTTTCCAACCAAAAACTATAACTTCTGAAGGCACGAGATTTGACTTGAAACTGTAACATCCCAAATTTTAGAAAAAAAATTATGTATGTGATACAGATTAATTATTTGACGTTTTGAACTTATAGGAAAATTTATTAGACATTAACTGTAGATTACCGAAGGATTAAAATTTACTGGAATGGAGTGATTGAATGAAAGGTGTGGGACCCATTAAATCTTTTTAGGCGTTTGATGGGTTTAGAATGATAAGGATCTGGTACGATTAAAATAATTTTTTGTGTTGAGGGGATAATTATACAAACACTACGTATGCTTATAAACAACGAAAATACGAGTAAAATGAATTTAATAAAACTACAAATTCTCCCATTTCTTTTAATATTGTCGTGTACTCTTTCCGCTCTCTCCGTACTCTCTTTTGACCATTAGACAAAGGCTTACAGGTGTGTGTATTGATCGTTGGGTAACACCTAATTTTTACGCATTTCCTCTCTATTTCCCTCAAAAATTTGGTGCCTTCTCCTTTCCCCTCCACTCTTATTTGCTTTGCTCTCTTTTCACTTTTCTTTATTTACATAAAACTGAAACCTATTCTCCATAGCCATTCCCACAAAAATCAAAAGGTTTTCTTGAATTTATGAGGCATCATTAACATATTGGAGTATCTCTTCATCCATTTTTCCCTTTCTTCATCTTTAAATTTGTTTTTCTTTAAAGCTTAGGTTTAAAAGGTAAGACCCATTGTCTTTAATGACTTTCATTTGTTGTTTGAGGTTGTTGAAGCTTGAAAATAGTGGGTTGGTGTTATTATGATGAAATATACATGAGGGTGTGTGGAACCCTAGGTTATGAGGCTTAAAAATTGGATTCTTGGTGCATGTGTAGTATTACACAAATTTGGGAATTTGGTTATTGCCTAAATGATATATAAAAAATGATTAAAAGTTATGGTTTGTGTATGTTGGTTGAAACCCTAGATTGGGTAACTATGGGGTATTGGCAAAGGTAAAGAAAAATGTATGTATTGGTGTGGAAATGGAGATTGGGATGAAAGATGATTATTATTAGTGTTAGGAACTAGAGAAACCAAAAGAATGAAATGGTACTCCATATTGATAGGTATGGTGAGACTTGTATTATTATTGCAGTTGGTTTAGACAATGAGAATATGGCCTAATAAAACATTAGAAACCTATTATGGGTTATGGAACCTTAGTTAAGGGTTAAAAATGGCTATATGGTCTAGTTTACTTATGTGTGAGCCATGTCTCAATCTATGAGCGTAATACATGACTGGTAGAAATAATCGTGATGTTGCTACTATGGCTTCTGCTTTGAATTGTTTTGCTGATCTCTTGGAAAGGCAAGGCCAAGTACATGTAGGACAAGGTGCCCAAGGCCTTGATCATTTTCTCAAAAGGAAACCTTTTGACTTTCATGGAGGGTATAAGCCTGAAGAAGCTTATGTTTAGATTAATGACTTGGAGAGATCTTTGCAAGCTTTAAGTGTTCTGAGGCTCAAAAGGTGGAATATGTGGTCTTTATGAACCGTGATGAAGTTGGGTCTTGGTGGCGTCTTACTTGAGGACGTATAATAGCTGCTAATATTATGTTGACGTGAGAGACCTTCAAGATTGAATTCTTGAATAAATATGTCCTGAATAGTTACAAAACTAAGAAGGAGCTTGAGTTCATGGAACTTAAGCAAGGTGACATGACTATAGAGGAGTACGCCTCTAAGTTTGAAGAACTTTGTGTATTCTATCATCCTTTTCAACAAGAGAGAATCGAGGCTACAAACTACGTGAAATTTAAAAGTGGCTTAAGGCCCGAAATCAAACGGGCTATGCGACATCAAGAGATTGGAAGCTTTCTGACACTTGTGAACAAATATCAAATCTTTGAAGAGAATGATGTGGCTTCTTTGAGTTAAGAAAAGCATGAACCCAAGTTGAAGGGTCAATCTTCTAGCTTTAAGAAGCATGGTCACTTCAAGAAGAAGAAATTCTTCCGTGTTGGATCCTCTAGAACAAGAAGACATGGTGGACACAAGAACGGTAATGGTAACCAAGGTCGAGGTAATGCCCAAGGCCTTGCATGCTACAAGTGTGGTGTTTATCACTTAGTGAGATATTATCCTCAAGATGATGTGGTGTGCTATCAATGCAACCAACTAGGGCATATTCGTCCCAGTTGTCCCTTAAATGCGAGAAACACCAATGTTAATGTTATTGTTCATGTGAATCATAGTGCTAACCATAGAGACCATGGTGGATTTAGAGGTCGTGGTCGTGGAAACGGTAATGGTCATAGTGGTGGTCGTGGTGGAAATCATAATGGAGGCCAAAATGGTAATGGTTGAGGTAATAGTAATGGCAACCATAATGGTGGTAATCAACCACAAGTTACGGGTAAAGTCTTTGTCGTTACTGGTGAAGAAGTTGTACAAGCAGAAGACCTTGTTCAAAGTAAGTACAAAATTCTTGGCACCTCTATTTGTGTTATCTTTGATTCTGATGCTACCCACTCTTTTATTTCTGAAGATTATGTTAAGTGCTTGAAAGTGCTTGTTTGTGTGATGAAAGGTTCGTTGATAGTGACTACACCGACCGATGCTTGTTTGAGATCGGTAACTCGATATAAAAATGTCAAAATGACTCTTGAGAGTAGAAAATTTGTTGTTTCCCTCGTGTGTTTGCCTATGAAGGATCTAGAGATTATTCTAGGCATGGATTTGTTATCTGCCAATAAGGTTTTGATGGATTGTCATAATAAAGCGGTGATTTTTTCGACTCCGAATGTTGAATACCTACAAGGTATTTCTCAACTTCTTATGATGTCATGTATCGTTGATGGGAGTAGTACCTTGCAATCTTGTGAAATTTCTATTGTTTCCAAATTTTCAAATGTCTTTCCGATGATGTTCCTAGTTTTCCTCCTCCATGTGAGGTGAAATTTTCTATTGACTTGGTTTCTAGCGCTGATCCTATTTCTAGAGCTCTTTATAGGATTCTTATATAGAGTTATCTGAGCTTAAAAAGCAAGTCAATGAATTTTTGGAATAAGAGTTTATTCACCCAAGTGTATATCATTAGGGCGCACCTGTAATATTGGTGAAAAAGAAAGAAGAAAGTATGAGATTGTTCGTCAATTATTGCTAACTTAACAAATTGACTATTAAGAACAAATATCCACTTTCTCGCATTGATGATCTGTTGGATTAATTGAAGGGTGTTGTTGTTTTCTCTAAATTTGATTTGCATTTTGGATATTTTCAAATTAGGGTGAAGACTGATGATATTCCTAAAACAACTTTTCGAACACAATATGGCCACTATAAGTATGTGGTGATGTCATTCGGTATAACAAATGCTCCTATAATTTTCATGGACTACATGAATCGTATTTTCCATGAGTATCTTGACTAATTTATTGTGGTATTCCTTGATGATATTCTGGTGTACTCTAAAAGCCATGAAGAGCATAAAAGGCATCTTCGCCTTGTGTTGTCTATTCTCCTAGAGAAGCAGTTATATGCTAAGCTCTCTAAATGTGAATTTTGGTTGAATGAAATTTTATTTCTTGGTCATGTGATTTCTCGTGATGGTATTGTTGTTGATCCATCAAAGGTTGAAGCTTTACAGCATGGGAAACACCAAAATTTATTTTTAAGGTTTAGAGTTTTCTTGGTCTAGCTGGATATTACAGGAGATTCATTGAGGGATTTTCCCGTATCACTTTGCCTATGACCTAATTAACTTGAGAGAACCAAACATTTGTTTGGACACCTGAATGTGAGAAAAGTTTTCAAAAGTTAAAGTTGCAACTTACTTTTGCACCTGTATTGGCTTTGCCCAATCTACAAGAGAATTTGTTGTTTATTGTGATGCTTCCAAGCTTGGACTGGGATGTGTGTTGATGCAAAATAGGTGTATGATAGCTTATACATCAAGGCAATTGCGACCACATGAAACTAATTGTCTGAACCATGGTCTTGAATTGGCTGCGGTGGTCTTTACTTTGCAGTTATGGCGACATTATTTGTATAGTTCTAAGTTTGTCGTCTATAGTGATCACAAGAGCCTTAAATATTTGTTTGACCAGAAGGAATTAAATATGCACCAAAGAGGTGGATGAAATTCTTGAAAGACTATGACTTTGAATTGAAGTACCATCTTGGAAAAGCGAATGCTGTAGTTGATGCATTGAGTCAAAAATCTTTGCATGTTTCAGCCATGATGGTAAAGGAAATGGAATTGATTGAGCAATTTCATAACTTAAATGTTGGTGTGGAGATTCATACCTCGAACAAGGTATTGATGCCAATAAGGTTTTGATGGATTGTCATAATAAAGCGGTGATTTTTTCGACTCCGAATGTTGAATACCTACAAGGTATTTCTCAACTTCTTATGATGTCATGTATCGTTGATGGGAGTAGTACCTTATAATCTTGTGAAATTTCTATTGTTTCCAAATTTTCAGATGTCTTTCCAATGATGTTCCAGTTTTCCTCCTCTATGTGAGGTGAAATTTTCTATTGACTTGGTTTCTAGCGCTGATCCTATTTCTAGAGCTCTTTATAGGATGTTTTATATAGAGTTATCTGAGCTTAAAAAGCAAGTCAAGGAATTGTTGGAATAAGAGTTTATTCGCCCAAGTGTATCTCGTTAGGGCGCACCTGTAATATTGGTGAAAAAGAAAGAAGAAAGTATGAGATTGTTCGTCAATTATTGCTAACTCAACAAATTTACTATTAAGAACATGATCATGTTTAGACACCGGTCCCTAAAGTTGTGATGTCAGCATGACCTTTTTAGAAGGGCAACCGGTACCATAGGGAGGCATCGTCACACCGGTCATCCGTTTATATGCTACCGGCCTCGCAGGTACACTTTCGGACTACGACTCTGTATGAGACGTTCTCCATACCAGAATGCCGAGGTTCTTAGCCTATATACCAGAAAGTATCCACGTCACCTGACAGAGGGTACAGGGTACAGCCCCAAAGATGTTACACGAAAAATACGGCTCCCCCTACGTTGCGTGTCAGAGTCGTACACTGAGGAGTGTACTATTTGTCTCCTGGCCTCACCTGCGCCTAACGATTCATTTTCCACGCTTAACTATAAATAACATGTTCCAATACACATGCAAGGTTACGTTGTTCTATCTCACATCTTACTATTGCATCGCTTAAGCCTTCATTGAGTTCACTTACACTCTTCTAACTTGAGCGTCGGAGAATCTTCGTAGGTGACACCACCTTTCGCCCACTCCAACACGAAACTTTAGTGTGAAGGATCTCCAGGACAACGAGACCGGTTTCTCCCACTGAGAGGCCAGATTACAATACCGGATACCCACTGTACCGGTGTACAAACACTAAAATATATATACCTTTGTGGCTGGTCCCACACCGGATCATAGACCCCGGTCCAGACCAGTTCATTGGCACCCCCAGTGGGACTCGATAAAGTTATTCCCACTTTTCGCAGAAGTTTGGTAGTTTAGGATGGAAGGTGATGGACGCGATCTTGTTGATGGTCACGTGGAGGATGTGACCCATCAGCAAACTAGGAGGAGACTTGTTTTTGAATCTCCTATAACCAACACGAGGAGGATGATACCTGTAGTATCCCCTGACCCTCGGGACGAAGTTATAAGGCAGCTCAAGGAGGAGTTGATGGAGCTGAGAAGGGAGAAGAGAGGAGTCGGGGACAAAGTGACGTCCCAAGCAGAAGATGCTCATCATGCATCTATGAGGGAAAGGTCCACGACCCTCTAGTACTCGAAAATCCCTACGTACGAGGAGAGGGAACAGACTCAGGACTCTAGTGATAGAATCAGTATCAGGAGGAAGAAGCAAGCAGTGGTGACTTCTGGGGCATATAGACTCAGTGTTCCTTTCTCGAGGAGACTCATGAGTGTCGTTATCCCCAAACACCTGCAGACAACTCAATCACTTTTAATCAGAAAGTATAATGGAGAAACTGATCCCACTAAGCACCTCGATGCTTATGTGTACGAGGCCATGTATCTGGGAGTTGATGAGGACGTCATGTGTAGAATGTTCCCAAGAACACTGACGGAAGAGGCTCTTAGTTGGTTCAAAAGCTTACCATCAGGGTCTATAGATTCCTGGGAAGAGATGGCAGCTGCATTCGAGAGCCACTTTGTTATTTCCAGGGATATTCCAAGGACTTCTCACACCTTGGCCCAGATAAGACAGGGAGAGAACGAAACTCTTAAGGAGTTTTTGAAGAGATTCTACAAGGAAGCTGTGTTGGTTCCTAACCTCACGGAGGCTATACAGCTCCATATCGTGGTTGAAGCTTTGCAACCTAGTTCTACTTTTGCCCTATCTTTGGCAAAAAGCCCTCCAACGACTTTCGAGGAGTTCCAAAGGAAAGCTTTAAAGTATATTGGCATAAAGATGCACTTAGAAGCTACTGCAGCTAGAGTGAAGTCATCAGCACCCTCACATCAACCGCAGAGAGATAAGGAGAGAGTAAGGCCAGAGAAGCATGCCCCGAGGGATAATTTCATGAACACTCAACCTCAGCAGCGAGACAGACGCGTCTTCGCTTTCAGTAACTACGCCCCACTGAACTCCAGGCATTCCCAAATCCTGAGGGAGGTTGGCTGGCCCACACTCAGTGTCTATGGGGTAAGGAAACCTCCTCCTATGAAAAGACCGGGAAACTCACGTAAATACTATGCTTTTCACGAGCAAGTTGGCCATCACACGGATGAGTGTAAGGCGTTGAAGAATGCAGTGGAAACTCTCATCAGAGAGGGAAAACTGAAATAATATTTATTCAAGGAGAAGTCCTTGGATGAGCCCGACAGGATGGATAAGAGGGGGAGAGATCTAGATGATGAGGGCGATAACAGTCGTAACCCGGTTAGAAGATTCACAGCCGCAGAGAAATAGAAGGGAGTAATAATTGTTGGGGGATCTCAACAGGACGGTATACCTCAGCAACAAAGGCAAGGTCGACGTGAGGTAATAGAGATGATAGCGGGAGGATTCGCTGGTGGAGGAGCGTCAATCACAGCGAGGAAGAATCACCACCGGATGATCTTGTCGGTTCAGGGGAAACCCAGAAATAACCGCCCTTTTAGGGACGGTGTGGAAGCACCGGTGGTATCATTTACAGACGACGATTTTGGCCTGACGATCCCAGGAGGTGATGATGCAGTGGTTATCATCGCTGTCATAGCCAACAAAGATGTTAAGAGAATCCTCGTCGATCAGGGAAGTTCTTGCAATGTAATTTTTTATAACTGTTTCAAAAGAATGGGTTTTAATGATGCAGATTTACAACCATATACGCAAGAGCTCACAACGTTCAATAGAGCAAAGTAACCGACCAAAGGGTATCTGGATACCCTCATTTCTTTTGAAGGTGAGCCAGGAGCGAGAACGGTGAAGTCTAGAATCCTGGTGATTGATGTGGAATCCCCTTACAACGGGATCATAGGCCGCCCTACCTTGAACGCGATGGAAGCAATCGTGTCTACTCCACATCTCCTTATCAAGTTCATTGACAAGGACAATTATGTATCTTCCCTCCATGGTGATCAAGAGATGGCCAGGTATTGTTACAACCTGAGCCTCAATATGGTTAAGTTGGAAGCGTTCAATAAGAAAAGGAAGCTGAATGATGGAGGAACAGTGGCTGGGTCTGTCAGTTTGATTGATCTAGACCCCAGAGCAGAATTAAAGATTGACCCCCTCAATCCCTCAAAGCCCACATCAGATGGTGGTTCCAGGGACATCATCTTAGGGGACTTCCCAGATAAGGTCACACACATTAATGACAGGTTAGAGTTGGTCATGGAGTAGTGCTTGGTGGCACTCCTTCAGGAGTTTAAAGACCTTTTCGCATGGACTGCTGCGGACATGCCTGGGATGGACCCTAATTTCTGTTGCCACAAATTAGTTGTATACCCAGAGACAAGACCGGTTGCCCAGAAGAAGAAGAGGTTGGGACTAGAGAAGTAAAAAGCAGCGTATAAGCAAACAGAAGAGTTGTTGAAAGCTGGTTTCATAAGGGAGATCCGTTATTCATCTTGGCTTTCCAACGAGTAATGGTACAGAAGGCCAATGGCAAGTGGAGGATGTGTACGGATTATATGGATCTCAATCGATGTTGCCTGAAGGACCCTTATCCACTCCCAAATATTGATCGGATGGTTGATGATTCGTCTGGTTATCAGTACCTTAGTTTTATGGATGCTTATTCGGGGTATAATCAAATTCTGATGTGGGAGAAAGATCAGGAAAAGATGGCTTTTGTTAATGATCGTGGTGTTTTTTGTTACACCGTCATGCCATTTGGATTGAAGAACGCCGGCGCTACTTACCAGCGTATGATCAATAAAGTATTTGAAGGCATGCACACTAAGTTGGTGGAGGTATATATTGATGATATTATAGCTAAGACTCCCGCTGGAGGTGACCACGTTGAAGATTTACGCCAAGTGTTCACTCAGTTACGACAATACAACATGAGATTAAACCCATTAAAGTGCACCTTCATAGTCCCAGCTGGGAAGTTTTTGGGTTTTATGTTAACCCAGCGTGGCATCGAAGCCAACCCTGGTAAATGTCAGGCGATATTAGATATGCAAAGCCCCAAGAGTCTGAGGGAGGTACAGTCGTTGAATGGGAAGGTGGCCGCTCTGGCTCGGTTCATGCCCAAAATGGCACATAGATCTCTCCCCCTGTACAAGGCGTTGAAGAAGCACCAGAAGTTCAAGTGGGGAGAGGAGCAAGAGCAGGCTTTCCAGTAGCTCAAGGCCGTCCTTTCAAGTCTACCAATTTTGGTAAAGCCAGATCCTGGTGAAACTCTCATCCTGTACTTGGCAATTTCTGATGAAGCCTTGGGCGTAGCTTTGGTCAAAGAAACCCCAGAAGGACAGAGGCCAGTCTACTTCACTAGTAAGACATTTCAGGGAGCAAAGGGCAGATACCAGAAAATATAAAAGGCCGCTCTTGCAGTTGTATGGGCGTCACGATGGTTGAGACCGTATTTTCATGCGTATCCGGTGTTGGTGAAAACAGACTTGCCACTTAGATCCGTGCTCAGTAAACCCGACCTCGCAGGAAGGATGATCAAGTGGTCGATCGAGCTGTCTGAGTTCAAAATTTCTTATGAACCACGAGGAGCCATTAAAGCCCAAGTCTTGGCTGATTTCGTCGTAGAAATGACTGGGTCAGATCCAGCCACACCTCGAGCATATTGGAAAGTTTATGTTGATGGGTCATCAAACAATAAAGGTTGTGGAGCCGGTGTTGTAGTGGAAAGCGATGACGGTGTGCATTTGGAGATCTCCCTCCAATTCAATTTTAAAACTTCCAACAATCAAGCTGAGTATGAGGCATGTTTGGCCGGCCTCCGTGCGGCAATAGATATCAATGCAATAGAAGTAACATTGTGTAGCGACTCATAGCTGGTGATTTCACAAATTCAAGGAGAATATCAAGTCCGCGAGCCCCAACTTCAGTTGTATTTGAATTGTGTGAACGAATTGAAGGGGAGATTTGACGTGTTAGAGTTTAAGCATGTGCCAAGGGAAGAGAATACGAGAGCGGACATCTTATCAAGACTTGCAAGTACAAAACAGCCTGGTAGCATAACGACGGTGGTGCAGAGCACGCTGACATCACCTAGTATTCCTATATTCCCTTCTCTTAACGCTATACTGGTTAATTACCCCTATGAGAATTCTTGGGTTATTCCTTATATCCGTTATCTGGCTGACGGACAACTTCCCACCGATGAGAAGGAAAGAAGAAGAGTAAAGAGGGAATTGCCATATTTCACTATGGTTGATGGTGTCTTGTATAGAAGAGGATTCTCAGTGCCTTATCTCGTCTGTCTGAAAGAAAATGAAGTACAAGATATAATGGAGGAAATACACGAGGGGCAGTGTGGGCACCATGCTGGGGGAAGAAGCCTAATGAGAAAAGTCCTCCGGGCTGGGTATTGGTGGCCCATAATGAAACAGGACTCAATTGATTTTGTAAAGAAGTGCGACGCTTGCCAGAGGTTCTCTAATCTTCATCACACACTAGTCCAAGAACTCTCCTCTTCTGTGGTACCATGGCCTTTCTATCAATAGGGCCTCGATATCCTGGGTCCGTTCCCCACCACTCCAGGAGGCATTAAGTATCTGATCGTAGGAGTTGATTACTTTACCAAGTGGATCGAGGCAGAGTCGGTAGTTCATATCACATCAGCACAGATGTGACGTTTTGTATATGAGAATATCATAGCTCGGTTTGGCGTTCCAGGGCGGATTGTAACTGACAACGGCACTCAGTTCACAGATAGAAAGTTCATAGAGTTTCTTGAAGGACTGGGGATACTCCAAATCTTTTCATCTGTTGAACACCCTCAGACGAATGGCAAAGCTGAGGTAGCTAATAGAGATGTGTTGAAGGGGTTGAAGAAACGCCTTGGTGAAGCAAAAGGAGGATGGACTGATCAATTATGACATGTTCTGTGGGCATACCGTACTACGCCACATTCTTCCACTAATGAATCCCCATATCGGTTGACTTATGGGGTCGAGGTGATGATCCTAGTGGAGCTTCAGACCAGATCAGCTCGAGTGGAATACTTTTTAGCTGAGGACAATAACGCCAATTTGGCATCAGAGCTAGACGTCCTCTGTGAATTGAGGGAAGAAGCGTTTGTTAGAGACCAGGCGGTAAAGACGAAGGCGGCCCTCCGATACAATAAGCATGTGCAATACAGAGCTTTTAATACGGGAGATCTTGTTCTGCACAAGGCGAGTGTGGGAAATAAATTTGCTCATCAAGGAAAATTGGCACCGACATGGGAAGGCCCTTATAGAATCTCCTAGGTAACTGGAAAGGGATCATACCGGCTTGAGGAGCTTGATGGAACACCAATCCGCAATAAGTGGAACGCCCAGAATTTACGTATTTATTACAACTAGTTGGTAAAACGGCATGTACTCTTTTTCCACACTTGAGTATTTTCCCATTGGGTTTTCTCAAGAAGGTTTTAATGAGGCATGACCCCAACTACGCTCCCTTTGTAATGTACATTCAATTTAATGAGAATACAATTCCTATCACTCTCACCTTTTTTCCTTTCTATGTTGTGATTCGTAGCCATAGGCCGTTGCGCATAAGGACCCCTGGGATGGATGATCTCAATCACATATCCTGTGAATGACAATGTAACTCCTTGAAGGGTGAAATGGGTTGTAGGATCAAATCGAACCCCATTTGAAGGCCCAGATTATAGGATTAAATCGAACTTTGGGTACGGTTAGTAAATTTGGCTGAACACTGTTTGAAGACTTGGGTTATAGGATTAAACCGAACCCCAAGTATGGTTAGTAGGAATAAACCGAATGCCATTGAAGACATGGGTTATAGGATCAAACCGAATCCCATTTGAAGGCTCGGATTGTAGGAATAAACTGAACTCCGAGTATAGTTAGTAGGATTAAACCGAACACCACAGAAGACATGGTTAGTAGGATTAAACCGAACGCCATAAAAGACACGGATTGAAAGACTAAACCAAACTCCGAGTATGGTTAGTATGATCAAACCAAACGCGGGGATTGGAAATGATCCGCTCGGTGCTATACTACGCGTGGGTCAAGAATACTTCGTTCGGTGCCATGCCCCGTGGGGATCGGAAATGTTTCACTCAATGTTATCCTACTCGGAAACTGACGCACTCAGAGACATTCCACTTGGAAAAGTCACACTTAGGAAAATTCCCACCCGAATGAGGACTCGGATTATGGGGCAACCACTTATTCTGATTATGCAAACACGTCCATTACCGAAGCGGACCAAATTCCTCGTCCCTAAAGAGTTCAGGGCAGCATAAAATCTCACTCGGAAATCGTCCACCCAGAAGTATCACTCAATTTTCTTTAAGATAAGCTCGGGCACAAGCCCTCGAAACTAAAGAAATAGAAGACTCGGATAACGCATACATATTTTCACTAAATGGCACGAGGAGTCTCCAGGTAAAGGAACCTTCCAGGTAACAAGGCCGAAATTTGCCTCACTCGGAATCAATCACTCAAGGTCAAATGTCGACTCAGAATCACTCACTCAGAACCGTTCACTCAATAACGCTTAGGGACAATATTTAACGGTTAACACGTACTGCGAAGATGAAAATATAGCATATACCTACAAGTTAAGTAATAAGCATATGCTTCTCGTGAATGATAAAGGCAAAGCTGAAGGAAAAATTGTATACACGTGAGTTTACGGAAACTGGAGCTGATCCCAGTACACAGCTATTAAATGAAAGCACAAAATTAAGGAACAGGTGTCTAAGTCTTCGTTATGGGCACATCTGTTTCCCCCTTCTTGTTTCTTCACCTTGATGTCTCCCAACTCCGATCTCTTGGCCAGTTTGGGCGCCCTCCAGGTTAATATTTTCAGGCCCCGGAATGATTGTCAGTGGTCCCATGCTCTGACCCTCTGGAAGTGGAGGCAATTCATAAAGAGAGTCCGGAGGATTTACATGCGAGCCGTCACTCTTCACCATAACAAGTTTCCCTCCATGAAACTCGTAGAACGGATCCAGCCCATACAAGTTGAGTTTCACATCAGGATTGCGATGATAAACTTGATGAAGAGCCAGGCCGAAGGACTCGTAAGCCACTTTCTTGTATATTTCCAAAGCTTTGGCAGCCTTAGCTTTGGAGGCAGCTAACCTCTTTTGAAGTTTAGTGACCTCTTCCTCCAACGACCCAGTGGCTGCATTCCCCTTTTTTAGCTCTTCAATCTGAGCTTGCAACTCCTTCCTGAGGGCCTCCCACTCTCCCAGGCTTTTAGCATGACCGGCCTCCGCTGTTGAAAGATCTTCACTCAATTTAGCGGTTTTCTTCTTCTCGAGTTGGAGTTCTTCCTCCAGGAGGGGAATGGACTTGTTTTGTTGTTGAAGTTCAGACACTTGCTGCTCCAATGATTTATTGGTAAAGTGGAGCTGGCTTATTTCTCTGGTCTTCCTCTCCAGTAGCTCTTTAGCATTTTTCAACTCCGATTCAACCCCCCTGGCAGTTTCAGCTTGCTTGGCCGCCCAGGCTTCCTTCACGGCGATGTCGGCCTTAAGTTTTTCAACTTGCTCCATGTAATCTACCTTGTCGCTCAGGGACTCCAGCAAACCGGAAAGTTCATCCAGTTGCCAACGTCCGGCCTTGCATGTACCTTAAACTTCTGCAGCCTCGAGAGAAGGACGGAGGCAGTACCTTGCCTTAGGAAGGGTGGGGGGCATGGGCCCCTGAAACCAAAGGTGGGGAGAGAGGAAAGACTCCTTCGGAGGAGAGCTAGTAGGGGGAGGTAAACTTTTCGACCCCATTTCTGAATCGGCGTGTGAAGGAGAGGCAGAGGAAGAGAGAACGGGTTTCTTCCCCTTGTCTTTTTTCATGCCGGACTCTTCTAGAGTTTTTTAGCGCTTTCTTGAAGAGTCATCAGCAGAAGATTTTTCTTTGTCTACTGCTTAATCAGGACCTTCTTTTTCTTCTTTTTCTTCTCAGGTGTAGGCTCCTCTTGATCTTCCTCTTCAGCCTGAGGTTGCTCCTCACGCTCCTTTTCTTCAAGAAGAGGGACGTCATCACCCACAACGGATGTAAGGGGGATTGTGGGAGCTGCAGCTTTGAAGGAGTTCCTCTTGGTCTAGATTTCATTTTCCTCAAAAGAGGAATCGCCATCTGCCAGCATTGACTTTAAAGACAGCATTTCAGAGGAAACCTTCTCGATTTGCTCTGCAAGGTAAAGAAAATTGAGTTAAAATATTGAAGGAAAAGCAATAAATACCGAACGAATATATGACATAACACAGTTAAAGAACAGTTATTACAGAGGTAGGTATTTAGGACTTCGATACTCCCCAGAAGAAGCCTGCAGAAGAATCCCTTAAGGGCCTTTGAGGCTGACTGCTTGGCACTTAACACTTCCACCGAGTGAGGAGAAAGTTCGTACTCTTCGGTATAGTAAGCACGGCTCAACAATAGGAATTGTTCGTGTTTCCAACTAGTTGGGAATTTTGTGAATCCCTCCTTGTTGAGCCAGAAGACCGGCCTATTTGCTTGTACACGAACCCACGTGTAGAAATGCTTGAAAGAGCGTCCATCGATCTTCGCGGATTTGGTGTAGAACTTGAAGTTTACTATCCTTGAGTCACAATGGAACGTTATGAACCCAAGGCCGCCTTTCTTGTTGGCACGGCGGACCACTTGGCAGTAATAGAAAAGTTTTGCCACAGTGGCTGTGAAGTTAAAATGCTCCCCGAGGATTTCGAGAGCACACACCAAGCCCCATCCGTTGGGATGCAGTTGTGTAGGGGCACAGTCGAGGAAGCGAAGAACGGCCATTTGAAACTCCGTCATAGGAAAACAGACTCCCAGGTTCTGGAAGACAAAGTCGTACATGTAAACCGACCTCTCATCTGGGACTCGGTGGCAGACTCGCTCCATAGGCCGGGGTGCAAGGATGAGAAAGCGGCCCTTGTACTTCTCTTCAGAGTAGATTCTACATCGAAGCTTAACAGGATTTCCATCCTCTCTTGCATGATGTGAAGAAATGTCCAAGAATTCTTCTTCGACCCAGCAGTATGGTTTCTCCCTATTCAACCTTTCCCAGTTTAGCCGGTGTGATACAACATTGACACACCCTTCTACAGTCCTCAGGATCAATGTCTAGCCAGACCCAGGAGTCTCCATAACGCTTGATACGTGTTGAAACGCCTCTGTACTGTGATAAAAGGCAACGTCGTCAGAGAGGTAGCCTTTAACATTTGACCCGCTGTCAGAGCGGCTAGTAGCCCTCGAGTCAAAGGAACCCTCAATATGGCGCCTACCCATTGGCGCTCGCGAGGAAGAAGTTTCAACCCTCTCTGAGTGATGAGGCCCAACCACAGGAAGATTCACAGGAATCCTCCCACCACGGTGGCTAGAGGGGGCATGTGAACTCAAGTTCCCTCTGTTCGAGGTATCAGCGCTACTTGGCCTAGGGCGCATGGTTGAAATGAAGCAACCAAAAATGATATAAAGGCAAGAGTTCAGGAGGTTACCTAAAGAAGGGATAGTGGAAGGAAGAACTTCACGAAAAGAAAGAACAACAACAGTATCTTTGAAATTTCAGCAGAGGTTCACTAAGCTTGAAGGCAGAAGTAAGTCCCAAAAATTGTTAAGTTCCCTTTTTATAGGTAACGAAGGGACATAGTGATCAGCCAAGAGTCATGTCGTATGCCCCAAAACATAATTTTTTGTATTTGAACGACTCTGTCGTTTCATGGTCCAAGGTGCGAAATGGTGACGCTTCATGTAAAGTTTCGAACAAAACAGGCCCGTGGGAGCCAAAGTCCAGGCCCAATAAGCCCAAGTGACGGTTATGTTCTTGAATAATAAGGGCTTATGTTTAAAAAGGGGCATTTAATGTCCAATCATTTTAGACGCATTAAATGTATCCCAACAACTCTTTCAAATACCAAGAGTTACAATTTTTAAAAACTCTTGGGATTTCCCTCGTTGCAAATCTCTGTCCGAATCCGCTGCAAGGGCGTTAAAAGGGTAGACGATAATCTATAGAACGGATGCGCTGGCAGAAAACCAACACGCAGTTGGCAAAAGTTTTAAAGGATATTTTTGGAGTGTTTTACTGGCATCCAGACCTCTCGAAGACTGTATAGCTCGCAGGAGCAACTTAACAGTCCCTCATACAAGCTAGGGGACAAATGATCCAGTCTGGACACCGGTCCCTAAAGTTGTGACGTCAGCATGACCTTTTTAGAAGGGCAACCGGTACCACAGGGAGGCATCGTCACACCGGTCATCCATTTATATGCTACCGGCCTCGCAGGTACACTTTCGGACTACGACTCTGTATGAGACGTTCTCCGTACCGGAATGCCGAGGTTCTTAGCCTGTATACCAAAAAGTATCCACGTCACCCGACAGAGGGTACAGGGTACAGCCCCAAAGACGTTACACAAAAAATACGGCTCCCCCCGCATCGCGTGTCAGAGTCGTACACTGAGCAGTGTACTATTTGTCTCCTGGCCCCACCTGCGCCTAACGATTCGTTTTCCACGCTTAACTATAAATAACATGTTCCAATACACATGCAAGGTTACGTTGTTCTATCTCACATCTTACTATTGCATCGCTTAGGCCTTCATTGGGTTCACTTACACTCTTCTAACTTGAGCGTCGGAGAATCTTCGCAGGTGACACCACCGTTCACCCACTCCAACGTGAAACTTTGGTGTAAAGGATCTCCAGGACAACGAGACCGGTTTCTCCCACTGAGAGGCCGGATTACAATACCGGATACCCACTGTACCGGTGTACAAACACTAAAATATATATACCTTTGTGGCTGGTCCCATACCGGATCCTAGACCCCGGTCCAAACCAGTTCGGAACAAATATCCACTTTCTCGCATTGATGATCTGTTGGATTAATTGAAGGGTGTTGTTGTTTTCTCTAAATTTGATTTGCATTTTGGATATCTTCAAATTAGGGTAAAGACCGATGATATTCCGAAAACAACTTTTCGAACACGATATGGCCACTATAAGTATGTGGTGATGTCATTCAGTATAACAAATGCTCCTATAATTTTCATGGACTACATGAATCGTATTTTCCATGAGTATCTTGACCAATTTATTGTGGTATTCCTTAATGATATTTTGGTGTATTTTAAAAGCCATGAAGAGCATAAAAGGCATCTTCGCCTTGTGTTGTCTATTCTCCTAGAGAAGCAGTTATATGCTAAGCTCTCTAAATGTGAATTCTGGTTGAATAAAATTTTATTTCTTGGTCATGTGATTTCTCGTGATGGTATTGTTGTTGATCCATCAAAGGTTGAAGCTTTACAGCATAGGAAAGACCAAAATTTATTTTTAAGGTTTGGAGTTTTCTTGGTCTAGCTGGATATTATAGGAGATTCATTGAGGGATTTTCCCGTATCACTTTGCCTATGACCTAATTAACTTGTAAGAACCAACCATTTGTTTAGACACCTGAATGTGAGAAAAGTTTTCAAAAGTTAAAGTTGCAACTTACTTTTGTACCTGTATTGGCTTTGCCCATTCTACAAGAGAATTTATTGTTTATTGTGATGCTTCCAAGCTTAGACTGGGATGTGTGTTGATGCAAAATGGGTGTGTGATAGCTTATACATCAAGGCAATTGCGACCACATGAAGCTAATTGTCTGAACCATGGTCTTGAATTGGCTGCGGTGGTCTTTACTTTACAGTTATGGCGACATTATTTGTATGGTTCTATGTTTGTCATCTATAGTGATCAAAAGAGCCTTAAATATTTGTTTGACTAGAAGGAAGTAAATATGCACCAAAGAGGTGGATGAAATTCTTGAAAGACTATGACTTTAAATTGAAGTACCATCCTGGAAAAGCGAATGTTGTAGTTGATGCATTGAGTCAAAAATTTTTGCATGTTTCAGCCGTGATAGTGAAGGAAATGGAATTGATTGAGCAATTTCATAACTTGAATGTTGGTGTGGAGATTCATACCTCGAACAAAAATTTCCTTGGCTATTTTGAAAATTTGTAATGAGTTCTTTGAGGCGGTGAAAGAAAAATAGTTGACTAATGAGTATTTGATTAAGTTGAAAGAGACTCAAACTGGTGGAAAGAATATGATGTTGTCGGAAGGTCTTAACAGTATTTGGCTTGTTAAGGGCCGAATCTATATTCTATCCGATAATGATTTGAGGAAATCTGTACTTGAGAAAGCTCATAAAAGTGTGTTGAGCATCCATCTTGATTCGACTAAATGTATAAGACTTAAAGAAGAATTTTTGGTGGCCTGGTATGAAGTGTGGTGTTGCAAACCTTATTGCATCTTGCCTTGTTTGCCAGAAGGCTAAGGTTGAACGTCTAAAACCGTCTACTTTGTTGAGACCTCTTGAGATCCCAATCTGGAAGTGGGATAGTATTGCTATGGGTTTTGTTTCTGGTTTGCCCAGAACTCATGCAAGAAATGATGCGATATGGGTAATTATTGATCGATTGACTAAGTGTGCTAATTTCTTACCCATAAATATGAAGAGTTCATTGGAAAAGTTGGTCCAGTTGTACATATAGGAGATCGTTAGATTACATGGTGTGTCATCTAGCATTATATCCGATCGTGACCCTCATTTTACTTCCTGGTTTTGGAGAAGACTACATCAAGAGTTAGGCTCTAAGCTTAAGCTTAGTTCTACTTATCATCCTCAAACCGACAGATAGTCTGACAAGGCTACACAAAGCCTTAAAGATTTATTGAGGGTTTGTGTGCTTGAATATGGTGGTTGTTGGGAGAGATTTACTCTATTGATTGAATTCACGTAAAATAATAGTTACTGATCCAGTCTTGATACCGGTATCCGATCTACAAGACATATTTCAACGTCTTTGTCAATTCGCCAACATACAACTGGTGTCATCGGTATACATCCGGACTCTAATTCCATATCAGGCGCTCTCCCTATACCGGTTGTCCAGGATAACACCATGACACCAGATAACACACACATCACTATGCAGAAGACAAAAGGCATTGCTACAGGGAATGATCAATAATTCCCTGCACTACGAGCCAAAATCTATTCACGGGAATGGTCAACTTGTCCCCTAATTCTAGCCTATACTCTCTACGCTCAATATAACATAGCCACTTGACCTAATCATACTGGCAAGTGCGCAATAAAATAATAATTTACAGTGTTATTGGAGGTTGGTGGTTCCCCACTAACGAATCCTCGAATATCGAGCCAATCATGTATATGAACTCTCTTCATCAATGAAGGGAAGGATCTTTTGACTCTATCATCCCACAATTACTCTCTGAATACATTCCTGACTTGGAATATTATCACTGATTTGAGCGTCAGAGAATCTTCGTAGGTGACACCACCTTTCGCCCACATTAACGTGTTAGGTCGGTGTGAAGGACCTCCAGGGCGCCCAATCTGCTCTCTTCTCATACAGAGACGTCGGATATACAAACCGGATACTCATATAACCGGTCTTCAGAGACGTAATCTTCCTACTATTTGTGATTGGCCCGACACCGGAACTCTTGACCACGGTTCAGGACAGATCATTGGCACGCCCGGTGGGACTGATAAAGTTATTCCCATATCCTGAGAAAGAACAAGTGATCATCAATGGAAGGCGAAGCATATGATTTTGTGGAGAATCAACCTGAAGGCAGAACCAACCCCAACGCCTTCAGAAAGCTTAACTTCGATTCTCATGGGGGCAGCTCAAAGAAGGTGGTACCAGTGTCTAGCCCCGATCCTCGCGATGAGTTGATCAGTCAACTCCAAAGGGAACTCGTAGAATTGTGGAGAGAGAGAAGGCAGAGTGAGGACAAGGAGTCATCTCACACAAGAGACACTCCCCATACAACCGATGGAGAAAAATCCACAACTCTCCAATACTCAAACATCCCCACGTTCGAGGGGAGAGAACAGACCCATGATTCTGATGATGGAGCTGTTCGTGGGAAGAGGGAGCTAATTACAACACCCCCGGTAACTTACAAACTCAAAGTTCCTTTCTCAAGGAGGCTTATGAGTATCCACATCCCCAAACATCTTCAAACCACTCAGCCACTCTCCATTGGAAAGTATAATGGCGAAACTGATCCTACTAAGCATCTTGATGCTTACGTATTTGAAGCCATGTACTTAGGGGCTGACGAAGACGTGATGTGTCGGATGTTCCTGCGAACATTGTTAGAAGAGGCCCTCGGCTGGTTCAAAGGTTTACCCTCAGGATCCATAGATTCCTGGGCTGAAATGGCAGTTGTTTTTGAAACTCACTTTGTCATCTCTAGAGATGTTCCCAGGACATCTCATACTTTGGCCCAAATTAAGCAGGGTGAAAACGAGACCTTAAAGGATTTCCTGAAGAGGTTTTACAAGGAAGCATCCCTGGTTCCTAACCTCACAGAGTCTATTAAGCTGCATATCGTTATCGAGGCATTGCAGCCAGGATCAGGCTTTGCTCTCTCACTAGCAAAAAGCCCGCCAACAACATTTAAGGAGTTCAGGAAAAAAGCCTCAAAATATATGGGTATAGAGATGCACCTAGAGGCCATGGCTACGAAGAAAAAGCCACCAACACCACCTTCACAACCGCAGAGAGATAAGGAGAAAATGAGGTCAGAACGCATGGAGAGGCCATTCAACAACCCCAAAGCTAATAACTCCTCTCCTCGACCTCGAGAAAGGCGTGTTAATTCCTTTAGCCATTATGCACCTCTGACAGCCAGGCCATCTCAGATCTTGAGAGAGGTAGGATAGCTAGCATTCAGCATCTATGGCATTAGGAGACCAACCCCTGTGAAGAAACCAGGGAATCCCCGTAAGTATTATGATTTTCATGAACAAACAGGTCATTCCACTAATGAATGCCAAGCTCTAAAAAATGCAGTCGAAACGTTAATTAGAGAAGGCAAACTAAAGCAGTACCTGTTCAAAGAAAAATCCTTTGATAGGGTAGATCAGAATGAGAAAAGAGAAAGTGATCTAGACGATGGGGATGACAATAGCCGTAATCTGGTTAGAAAGTTCTCTCCTGCGGAGAAACAGAAAGGTGCAATGACTGATGATATAGCACACAGAGATGACATGCCTCAGCAACAGCGTCAAGGCCGGCGTGAAGTCATTGATATGATCGCTGGAGGGTTCACTGGGGGAGGAGCTTCAATTACAGCCCGTAAGAATCATCATAGAATGATTCTGTCTGTACAGGGGAAAGTTAAAGACAATCGTCCTTATAGAGGAGGGGTTGAAGCTCCAATAATTTCATTCTCTGATGAGGATTTTGGTCCTACCATTCCTGGTGGAGACGATGCTGTAGTCATCATTATAGTGATAGCCAACAAGGACGTCCGAAGAATCCTTGTTGACCAGGGAAGTTCCTGTGATGTTATTTTTTATAATTGCTTTAAAAGAATGGGTTTTAGTGACTCAGACTTACAGCCTTACACACAGGAACTAACAGCTTTTAATGGTGCAAAGCAACCAATAAAAGGGTATCTTGATACCCTTATCTCTTTTGAAGGTGAGCCAAGGGCTAGAACGGTTAAATACAGAGTGTTGGTGATTGATGTTGAGTCACCATTTAACGGCATCATAGGCCGCCCCACCTTGAATGCTATGGAGGCAGTCGTGTCAACTCCACACCTCCTTATCAAGTTTATCGATAAGGACAATGCTGTTTCGTCCATCCGAGGTGACCAAGAGATGGCCAGGTACTGCTACAACCTGAGCCTAAATATGACAAAGTTGGAAGCCTCCAATAAAAAGAGGAAACTCAATGATTCTGGAACAGCTGCTGGTTCTGTGAGCCTTATCGACCTGGACCCTAGGGCGGATTTAAACATTGATCCGTCCAACCCATCAAAGCCCACACCGGATGGAAGTTCCAGGGACATCGTATTGGGTGATTCTCCAGAAAAGGTCACCCATATTAATGACAACCTAGATACAGAAATGAAGCAGCCACTGTTGATGCTCCTACAGGAATTCAAAGACCTCTTTGCATGGACTGCAACCGATATGCCTGGCATAGATCCTGCTTTCTGCTGTCATAAATTATCCGTCTACCCAGAGATGAGACCGGTTGCCCAAAAGAAGAGAAGATTGGGACCAGAGAAATAGAAAGCAGCTTGCCAACAAACTGAGGAATTGCTGAAGGCCGGATTTATCAAGGAAATCCGTTATTCCTCTTGGCTTTCAAATGTAGCGATGCTCCAGAAAGCCAATGGCAAATGGAGAATGTGCATTGACTATATGGACCTCAACCGTTGCTGTCCAAAGGATCCTTATCCTCTTCCTAACATAGATCGGATGGTAGATGATTCCTCTGGCTATCAGTACCTGAGCTTCATGGATGCATACTCAGGATACAACCAAATTCCGATGTGTGAGGAGGATCAAGAGAAGACAACTTTCATCAATGATCGTGGTGTCTTTTGCTACACCGTTATGCCCTTCGGCCTGAAGAATGCTGGGGCTACATACCAGCGCATGATTAATAAGGTGTTTGAAGGCATGCATACCAAGCTTGTCGAGGTATACATCGACGACATCATAGCCAAGACACCGGTTGGAGGTGATCATATTGAAGACCTACGCCAAGTGTTTATCCGCTTAAGAGAATTTAACATGAGGCTAAACCCATTGAAATGCACTTTCACTGTCCCAGCTGGGAAGTTTTTGGGTTTCATGTTAACTCAACGCGGTATCAAGGCCAATCCAGGGAAATGCCAAACGATTCTCAACATGCAGAGTCCAAAAAATCTGAGAGAAGTCCAATCCCTGAATGGAAAAGTAGCAGTCTTGGCACGGTTCATGCCAAAGATGGCTCACAAGTCACTTCCTCTGTATAAAGTACTGAAAAAGTCCAAGAAATTTGAGTGGGGACAGGAATAAGAACAAGCATTCCAAGAGGACATGCTTGTTCTATACTTGGTTATTTCAGATGAAGCTTTGGGCATAGCCTTAGTAAAGGAAAGTCCTAATGGACAGAGACCGGTCTACTTCACTAGCAAAACATTACAAGGTGCTGAGATCCGGTATCAAAAAATTGAAAAGGCCGCCCTCGCTGTTGTTTAGGCCTCTCGATGGTTACGTCCTTATTTCCATGCCCATCCCATCATGGTAAGGACGGATCTACCACTCTGCTCTGTATTGATAAAACCTGACCTTGCTGGTAGGATGATCAAGTGGTCCATTGAGCTCTCAGAGTTTGATATATCCTATAAACCTTAAGGCGCTATTAAAGCTTAGGTCCTGGCCGATTTTATTGTGGAAATGACAGGGGTAGATCCAGATACACCTCGTGTCCATTGGACCATCTATGTCGATGGTTCATCAAATCAAAAGGGCTCTGGAGCAGGTGTAGTTCTTAAAAGCGATGACGGAGTACACTTAGAGATCTCCCTTCGTTTCAATTTCAAAACTTCCAATAACCAAGCTGAATACGAAGCTTGTTTGGCCGGACTACGAGCTGCGATTGACATCGGAGCCACTGAGGCGAGGCTCTGTAGTGATTCACAACCCGTGATTTCACAGATCCTGGGAGATTATCAAGCTCGTGAGCCTCAACTCCAATTGTACTTAAACTGTGTCAAAGAGTTGAGAGAGAAATTCTCAAAAATGGAATTTAAACATGTTCCACGCGAAGAGAATACAAGAGCAGATATACTCTCCAGATTGGCAAGCACCAAAAAGCCAGGCAGCACCACAACGTTGGTCCAGAGCACACTGACGTCGCCCAACATTCCTCTTTTCCCTTCTCTAAATGCCATAATGACCAATTCCCTTTATGGTGACACATGGATGACCCTCTACATCCGTTATTTGGCCGATGGGCAGTTGCCTACTGATGAGAATGAAAAGAAGAGAATAAGGAGAGAACTGCCATACTTCACTATGATAGATGGTAACCTCTACAGAAGGGCACTCTCAGTACCTTACTTAATCTGTCTGAGAGAGAATGAAGTACATGGAGTAATGGAGGAAGTGCACGAAGGACAATGTGGACACCACGCCGGAGAAAGAAGTCTGATGAGAAAAATCCTCAAAGCAGGATATTGGTGGCCCACAATGAAGCAGGACCCCATTGACTTTGTCAAGAAATGTGATGCCTGTCAAAAATTTTCTAATCTTCACCACACACCGGCAGAAGAACTCTTCATATCCGCCGTTCCATGGTCGTTCTACCAATGGGGATTGGATATTTTGGGCCCTTTCCCAACTGCTCCTGGGGGCATCAAATATCTCATTGTAGGGGTCGATTATTTCACTAAGTGGATTGAAGCAGAGCCGGTGGTGCGTATTACTTCAGCCCGAACTCGTCGTTTTATGTATGAAAACATTATAACACGATTCAGAGTCCCAGCACGGGTTGTCACAGGCAATGGCACCCAATTCACCGACAGGAAATTTACGAATTTACTTGAAGGGTTAGGAATAACCCAGATATTTTCCTCCGTCGAACATCCCCAAACTAACGGCCAGACTGAGGTGGCCAATAGAGAGGTGCTGAAAGGACTGAAGAAACGTCTTGGTGAAGCCAAGGGCGGATGGACAGACCAGTTGTGTCACGTCCTTTGGGCATATCGCACAACGCCTCATTCTTCCACCAATGAATCCATATATCGCCTGACCTATGGGGTGGAGGCAATGATACCTGTGGAACTGCAAATTACTTCTACTAGGGTCAAGTACTTCTCTAAAGAAAGCAATAACGTTAAATTGGCATCAGAAATGGATGTCATACAAGAACTCAGAGAAGAAGCATTCATTAGAGATCAGGCCATCAAAGCCAAAGTCGCCCTTCGATACAACAAACGAGTCCAATCAAGGACTTTCAACGTAGGAGATTTAGTTTTGAGAAAAGCAAGTGTGGGAAATAAATTCGCTCATCAAGGCAAACTAGCCCCAAACTGGGAAGGCCCATACAGGGTATCCGAGATTGCTGGCAAAGGCTCTTACCGCCTTGAAAACCTTGATGGCACTCCGATCCGAAACAAATGGAATACCCAGAACTTGCGCATTTATTACAGCTAGCTGCTGGAATGAATACAAACTCTTTTCTCCTCACTTGAGATTGTTCAACGGAGAAATCTTTATATCATGATGCCAGCTACGCTTTTATTGTAATTCTTATTTTTGTTCAATAAGAATTTCATACGCCAACTTAACTCTTTCGAGTTTTTCTTATACCATGATTTTCAGTTTATCCAGCGTGTACAAACATATTCAGGATGGATGATCTCAATTACCCATTCTGTAGTTGACGATGTAACTCCTCGAATATGTGTGAATAACTGAAGACCTGGGCACAGTAGGATTGGTCCTCTTGCAAAGACCATACCGAATCCCAGGAAAAGGGCGCAGTAGGATCAGACCTTTCCATAAGGCTGTACCGAACCCCATTCGAAGGCCCAGATTGTAGGATTAAACCAAACTCTAGGTACGGTTAGTAAGTTTGGCTGAACACCGTTGAAGGCTTGGATTGTAGGATTAAACCGAACTCCAAGTACGGTTAGTAGGTATGGCCGAACACCGGAGAAGGCTTGGGCGCAGTAAGCTGGTTCTTCTTCAAGACCATGCTGAACCTCGAGTAACGGGCACAGTAGGTTTAGGATTAGCCCTGATCCGAACCCCGTGTTGAAGACTCGGATTGTAGGATTGAACCGAACTCCGAGTATGACTAGTAGGTTTAGCCAAACGTCGGTGAAGAGCGGTGAATGGATAAAACCTAACACCGACTGAAGAACGGTTAGTAGGATTAAACCGAACGCCAAGAAAGACACGGGTTGTAGGATCAAAACCGAACCCCAATGAAAGGCTTGGACTGTAGGATCGAACCGAACTCCATATACAACAAGTAAGTTACACCGAACTTTAAATTTTCCAGAAGCACTTCTCCTGGAAATTCTTCAATCGGTAATACTTTCTCTTGAAATTCTTTATTTGAAGACATTTTAACTTCAAAGTTCGGGTCATATTTTATCGAAGCCTGACTCATGATTTCCGACTTAGGAATAATTCACTCGGGCATGTCTCTATCTGAGGCGTATTCACCCGAAGCATTTTGTTCGGAAATTCTCCATTCGGTACCGCGCCATGCAGGAATCATAGATATTCCATTCAGTACCATGCCACACGGGAATTGGAAATATTTTGCTCGGTCTTTTTCCTACTCAGAAATGCTCCACTTGGAGCTATGATATTTGAAAATGCTTCACTCAGTGAAATCCCACGCTAAAGTGCCATACTTGGGATTATTCAAAATCACTGAAAAGTACTTCCTTTAGGAATTCCCCACTCGGAAATATTTTCCCTTGGAATTCCTTACTCGGAAATACTTCAAGTTCGATACTATACTATTAAAATTCTTCAGTCGGTAATATTTCATTGAAATCTGACTCACGAAGAATCAATCATCACTCTCATTAACTTTGCTCAGAAATACTTTTCCTTAGAATTCCTTACTCGGAAACACTTCAAATTTAGTGTCTGACTCATGAATTCTTTAAATCGAAGATATTTCACTTCGGAGTTCCAATCAGCAATTATTCACTCAGAATATTTCTATCCGAAACGTATTTATGCAAACTCAGAACCTTTCTCTGACCAAAGGTATTTCCACTAAAATAGCCCACTCGGAAATTTTTCACTTGGTGCTATACCATGAAGAGTTGAAAATGTCTCACTCGGTGCAATCCCAATTAGTAGTGTTGCACTCGAAAATACTTCACTCGGGAGAATTTGCACTCAGAAAACTCGAGCCCGAATGAAAACTCAGATTGTAAGGCTAAAACTGAACTCCGAGTGTAGTAAGTACAATCAAACCGAGTGCGGCTGAAGAATCACTTAGAACCTTCTACTCAGGAAAGTTCAATCAGAACTCTTTACTCAGAAAGATTTACTTTGAAAGCTTCCACTTGGAGCTCTCACCCAAAAGAGTTTCCACTCGGAAACCTCACTCAGAAGAACTCCCACTCGGAATTCTCAATCGGAATAACTTCCACTCGGAAGTATCACTCGAAATTGTCATTGACAAAAAATAAGACTCAGTTAAAACGTACATGCTTTTACTGAGCAACTCGATGGGTAATGGAATTTCCCGGGTGACATGGCCCGAACCAGCCTCACTCGGAGTCACCCATTCAGAGTCAGTTGCTCACTCGGAACTGATCACCCAATAATGCTTGGGGACAGTATCCAATGACTAACGAGTATTCCGAAGGATGAACACTTAGTAAAACATCCTCACGATTACTTCCCCTCAAGGCTAACACTGCAAGCCGTTCTAATGATGACAACGTGTCTCACCATAATAGCAAACCTCATTATGGTACTTATAAACGAAAACCTAATCATTAAAGATTAAGGTACACCTTTTACCGGGCTCATATATGCCAAACGTGTGATTTAAGTAAACTACTTCGTCACACTACAATATCAAGGCAACAAAAGATATTTTATCTTTTCTATCAAACCAAACCTTTGGTTATCAAAGTACCTATACATGGGGACAGAACTTGTTTGCTGCTATCAGATTTAGTATCTACACGTCTAAATCCGGATTGGATCATTACACATACAATGATTCTATTGAAGTTATTTTCACAAACAAACGTGTAAAGCAAGTTGTCTTTTTATTTGATCAAATCTTGAATTACATGAGAATTAATTCACTAATCCCGAGCTGATCCCGGAATACAGCAGATTTGAATCAATAAAGACTAAAGACAAGGAAGGCACTATTTCTGTTGGCTTGTCTCTCCGCCCTTTCCTTTGCCTCTGGCCTTGCTACCCCCATCACCAGCAGCTTTACCTGCATCAGCACCTGCACTTGTTCCTTCACTTTTAGGCTGCTTAGTGACAGGGTTCAGAAGAGAAGGTCCCATTGACTGGCCTTTGGGGAGAGGAGCCAGCTTATACTTGATGTTTGGCGGTTCCTCCTGACGATCGTCAACCAAAGCTACGAGTTTCCCTCCTTGGAACTCATAGAACGGATCAATACCATTCAAATTGAGTTCTACTATGGGATTCCGGTATTGGATTTGACGTACAGCTAAGCCGAAAGATTCCTCGACTGCTTGGACACAAATAGCCATAGCCTCTTCTGCTCGGGCATTGGCAGCAGTCAAATCCACTTTTAGAGCGGTAACGACGTCATTTGAACTTGCCAGCTTTAAGTTCTCAATTTCCAGGAGCAGCTCCTTTTCCCTGTGAGCCCAGTCTTCAGCTCCTTGGGAGTAAACGACCTTATTTGCCTTCAATTCCTCTCCTAACTTAGTAGAATGCTCCTTCTCTGTACAGAGGCTGGCATGGAGGTCGGAATTGATTTTCTTCTGATCAAGCACTTGAGCCTCCAGCTCGTTAACAAGATATTTCAGCCTGGAGATTTCTTCTTCTTTCTGGTACCCTTCTTCCTTGGAAGCCTCCAACCGACTTTCCAAGCGAAGAATGTTCACTCTGTCCTTAGCTGAGGCAACGGTAAGGTCGTTAACCTTGCCTGACAACTTGCTAAGTCTTTTATTATCTTCTGACAGCCTGCGAACTGACCTCAGAAGACCAGATAGTTTAGCCAGTTGCCATTGTCTGGTGTCACAAGCTTGAGTTACTTCTCCAGGCTCTAAAGTCTTCAGCTTATACGGAGAATCGGGGATACATTCAGGAAGTAGACCCTCATACACTAAGTATGGGGCAAGATTGGAGTTGCTTGGAGGGGGACAGGAAACCTTGGGCGCAAAGTAGGAACTTATTGGTCTGGCGCCAAAGGTAACCACATTGCTGGGAGCAGCCGTTGTTGTCCCTTCTACTCCCTTTCCTTTAGAGGCCCCAAGATCAACTGCCCCTTCGGAAGTCTTTTGTTTTTTGGGGGAAGGCTGAGATTCTGTTTTCTTTTAGGAGTCATTTTTTGCTTTCTTCCTCCTCTCTCCGGCCTTTTTTCCCTCAACATTAGAGGTCGGTATGTCAGATCTGCCCTCCAATAAAGGAATATTGTCACCAGCGGACGAAGTGAGTATGATGGTCTCAACGGTAGCCTTCTTGGAATTTCGCTTTGCCTGAATATTGTTTTCAGCCGCAACAGATTTCCCTCCAGCTTTGAGGCCCTTTAACTTCTCCATCTCTGGTGACTCAGCTTCAATTTCAACTGCATAATCAGATAAAAAAACCATCAATAACAAAAGATATCAAGATATAAAAAGAAGGAAAACAAAAAATCATGGAAAATTATGTAAGTATTCTTCGCGGGTAGTTTCCGACCCTAGCAAAAGCCTGCAAGAGAAAAACTTGTGCGAGGCGGTGTATGATTGAAGAGCAGAAAGAACGGAGACCGATGTTGGGGTTAACTCGTCCTCATCGGTGTAATAAGCCTGGGACATCAACAAAAAGTGTTCATGAGTCCAGGCCACGGGAAATTCTTGAATCCCATCTTTATTCAGCCAAAAAATTGGATCACCGGGCTTCACGCGAATCCTGGTAAAATAAGATTTGAATGAACGCCCATCTACTTTGGCGGAGTCAGTGTATGACTCGAAGTTGATGACTTTAGAGTTAGTCTGGAGGGTTATCAAACTTACTCCTCCCTTCTCCTTATCCGCACGACGGACCACTTGCGTAAAATAAAAAAGCATGGCCACCGTGGGTGTGAAATTGAAGTGCTCCCCAAGCACTTCAAGAGAACGGATTAACCCCCATCCATTGGGGTGAAGCTGAGAGGGGGCGCAGTCCAAAAACCTCAACACCCCCATCTGAAATTTTATGAAAGGAAGGCGTACACCTAAATTCAAAAATACGAAGTCATACATGAATATTGACCTCTCATCCGGTGTATGACAAACCCGTTCTGAGAGAAGAGGAGCCAATACCATAAAACGCTCCTTGAATTTCTCCTTTTTGAAAACCGTGAAGCGAGGCTCCAACCTTGCTCCTTCCTCCCGAGCATGGATAGACGGTGTTGAGAGAAATTCACCCGCAACCCAGCAATAAGGACGCCCATTTTGGAGCTTAACCCAATCAATCCGGTGTGCAACTACATTGCACAGCCTGGAAGCTGTCTTCAAGATATATTGCTAAGATGGTGCTCCACTGCCAGAGGCACTTTCTCCAGTCATCTTCTTTACAGCTAGCTTAAACACCTTCACGTTGCGATAAAAACTCACATCATCAGAGAGGTATAAATCAACGCTCTCCTCACTCTCACTAGAAGAGGATTCTAAAGAGGGTATTATCACCCTTCGCCTTGAGTAAGACGAAGCCTTCCTCTCTAAATGAAATGGGTTTGAATGGAAGATCACAGGGATCCTCCCACCACGACTTGAGGAAATTCGAGACAAGGCTCTTCCTGCTCTTCCCCTAGGGCCAATGCGACTCGAGCCAGCGAAACCTCTCCCAGACATTTAGAAAAACTAGAAGAAAATACGAGAAGACAAAGGAAAGGTTACCTAAGGATGAAGAAGGGTGGTGAATCAAGTTTCACACAAGCAAACAGTAATGTCTTCTTGAAAGTTTTGCAGAGTTTCGTCAGGGAAGCAAGACTAAGTGATTTCTGAATTCACTAAGTTTTCCTTTTATAAGAGGTTAACAGACTCAATTACGGATCAAAGGTTATATCGTTTACCACCAAGTGACACCTTTTTGATAAATACAAGGCTGTCGTTTCAGACCCTGAGGCGCGAAATCAACGTCGATTCATCAAAAGGCCTCTCAAATGGGCCTCGAAATTTAAATTTCAGGCCCATAAAGCTCCTGAGTGACGGTTATAAAGACATGCGCATTTAAAGCAATAATGGCTCGCCCACATGATTAAAGGCATTAAATGTCCAATCATGAGAAACGTTGTAACTGTTGCTCGAATACCAAGGGTTACAAGTTTCAATAACTTCTGGGATTCCCACACAAAAAGCTTTTTGTACGAATCCGTCCTAAGGAGCACTATGACAACGGAACCTTCATTCCAAGAACGGATATTTACGTGACAACGTAATGTCTTTTATAAACAACGTATATTATCCAGTATCCAGACTTATTACAGACGACGTAGCTTATATGAGCCACTTTACTAGTCCCTCACACAAGCTAGGGGACAAATAGAGTGATGACCCTATCTCGATACTGGATTTGAACACGAAATTGAAAACTCAGTCTGTACCCTGACGATTGAAACATACTTCCCCAGGACGGATGCTCTCAATCACTTATTCTGTAGTTGACGATGTAACTCTTGGTGTGGTATACTTCCCCAGGACGGATGATCTCAATCACCCAATTTATGATTTAATGATGTAACTCCTGGCATGAACAATTCCCATCACCATCCTTATGATGGAAGCTTTTGAAATCTCAATCTGTATTCTAATGATTAAAAAGTGTTTCCCCAGGACGGACAATCTCAATCACCTATCCTGTGATTTGATGATGTAACTCCTGTGATCTTGAAGGCTCAATCCGTACTTTACGATTGAGAGGTATTTCCCCAGGACGGATATTCTCTATCACTTATTCTGTGATTTGATGACCCAACTCCTGGCGTGAACAAGTTCCCATCATCATCTTTATGATGGAAGATCCAACCATCATCTTTATGTATCTTTGTAGTTCCCCAAGCCCGGAACATTACTCTCACATTGGACAACGTTTTCATCTCCAATGAGAATAATATGAATCAATACTAGTCATCCGTCCTGTGACACCGCTACTATGAACAACGGATCGACTCCTTTTCTCCCCAAAAGAATTAAGGATGATGCTCTATGACAGGTACCTATTCCTTAACATACCTGCACTTGGGGACAGTATTCATATATATATCTTTCCGTTCTAAAATTATATGATTTTCTGAGGTGATTATTTCAATCCAACCTCAACGTTAGCCCTACAGAGCGGATTATCAATTACTAAAACGATATATACATCTAAGTCATATTATTCTTCATGAAGTATTGAAGACAAATTTCTAAAAGGGAATTTTATTCATTCGTGAAAAGCAAGATTACATGTAATACCGGAGTTGATCCCGGAACACAACTTTACATATAAAAAAATAGCAAGACTACGGAGGAGGGACTTGCTCTTTAGTCTCTTTCTGCCTTTCTCCTTCTCTAAAGTCTTGTACCCCTTCTTTAGGAGTTTCTTGCAGAGCTTTCTCTTCAGGTGCCTCTGCACCTCCTTCAGATGAGGCAACCTCAGGCATAGGAATAACGAAATCCGGCCACATGCTTTGACCCTTAGGAAGAAGGGCCAAACCATACAAGGACTCCAGAGGATCTTCATGTCGACCATCAACCACTACAACTAACCTCCCTCCATGGAATTCATAGAACGGATCCATACCATAGAGGTTAAGCGACACAGTGAGGTTACGATAGAAAACTTGGCGTATAGCTAGCTAGGCCGAAGGATTCTTCAACTGCTTAGGTGCATATGTCAATAGCTTCCTGCGCCTCGGCTTTTGCTACAGCCAATTCTTCCCGCAACCTCGAAAGATCTCCATCTGATCCTTGAGATTTTGTGCTCCTAGCCTTCAGTCCCTCAATCTCAAGGAGGAAATTCTTCTCCTTTTGGGACCATTCCTCTGCTTGTTTAAAATAATCCTCCGCAGCAGCTTTGCTTTTATCTTCAAGATCAGCTTGTTTAGCTTGACTGCTACGGAGTTCTTCTTGAGATTTACCGAGCATCTCCTCCTTCTCTGCCAGTTTACCCTCCAAGTCTTTAAGCATGGTTTTGAGCTTGAGATTTTCCTTGTTCATAAAATCTCTGAACTCTTTAGACTTGGTGAGGCGATCTTCAGCTAATTTTAGGGCAGCTTTATCTTTCCCCGCCGAGAGGTTGAGCTGTTCTACTTTATCACTCAACTTATCAACCTTGTCATCATCATCAGCTAACAAACTAAGCGAGTGAAGCATCCTAGTAAGCTCTGCTAACTGCCATTTTCCGGCCTCACATGCCTCTTTGATTTCTTTAGGTTTAAGCGTGGGCCGGAGCTCGTATAACGGCTGAGGAAGAATCACTGGGGTTGTCCCTCGACATGAGAGGAAAGGAGTAAGGAACGAAGTAGTTGGGTAGGAGATCGGACTTGAAGATCCAAAGTCCCCTTCGACATCCGACGTCAAAATGATCAACTCAAAACAACCCTTCATAGAATCCTTCTTAGGTTGAATTTCATTCTCACCAGCTACGGATTTACCTCCTACTTTCAAGGATTTCAGCTTGTCCATGTCTGGAGATTTTTGCTCTATTTCACCTACATGCATAAATAAAACGTATTAGCAACAAAGAAATGCTCAATACAATCAACAAAGGAGGAAAAAAGGAATAAAACAGGAATTACGTAAATATTCATCTCGGACTGCACTTGAACTACTTAAAAGACGTCTACACAAAAATGCTTTAAAGCGTGTAGAATATGCTTCAAGGGCGAATAACATCGTCGCCGTTTCAGTAGACAGCTCAGACTAATGAGTGTAGTATACTGAAGAGTTCAGAAGAAAGTGCTCATGAGTCCAGCTCAGAGGAAATTTATTAAGACCCTCTTCGTTCTTCCAGAAGACGGGCTTATTCTTTTTAATTGATATCCGGGTAAAGAAAGACTTAAATGACTTCTCGTTAACTTTAGCCGAATCGGTGTAGGATTCGAAGTTCACAAAGGAACATAGAGTCTGGAGTATGATTAGACCTACACCGCCTTGCTTGTTAGCCCTCTGAACTACCTGAGTGTAGTAGAACAGCATCGCTACGGTGGGCGTAAAGTTGAAGTAGTCACCCAATACTTCTAGAGCACGGACGAGTCCCCAACCGTTCGGATGAAGTTGAGAAGGTGCACAATTTAGGAACCTTAATACACCCATTTGAAACTCGGATAAGGGGAAACGAACTCCGAGGTGATGAAATACAAAATCATGCATATATACCGAACGCTCATCTGGGACAACGTGGTATATCCGTTCTGTAGGGAGCGATGCAAATACCCTGAACCATTTTTTCATTTCCTCCTCGGTGCAAACTAGAAACCTTGGCTGAATCCAAGCTCTGTCCTCATTCACGTGATGGGAAGCTAAGTTTTTAAACTCGTCAGCTATCCAGCAGAAAGGCCACTTAGCCTGGAGTTCTTCCCAGTTTAGCCGAGAGGTAACTACGTTGTACAGACCTTCTGCTGTTTTCAGAATAGTTTGATCTCCAGAGGTTCCTTCTCCAGTCATCGTTTGAGTAGCGTGAACAAAAATCTCTGCTCTACGATAAAAATTCACATCGTCAGAAGGGTAACAATCATTACTCATCTCACTTTTCAAAGAGCGACTACAATCAGAGGACGACTCTGAGAAGGGAAAAGTCACTCTCCACCGTGAGTAAGATCTCCTTTCTGAGCGACATGACTCAGCCCTCGAAAGAATCACAGGGATTCTTCCCCCACGATAATTAGGGTTGTGAGAAGTTAATCTCCCCTCGTAAGATACATTCTTTTTAAGCAAAAACAGCAGAGCAAAAGAAGACGGAAATAACAGGGGAAGAAAGTGGTTACCTCAGATGATAAGGAAGATGAAGACAGAGCAAGCTTCACAAAACAAGCAGCAAGCGTCCTTACAAAATTTCTGTAGATTTTTTTAAGGAATCAGAAGTAAATGGTTCCCAGAACCCACTAAGTGCTTCTTTTATAAGAATCGAAGAGGTTCAAGTTACCAAGTCTTAGGGTTGTGTCGCCCATGACTAAACGCGCCGGTTTACAAGTCAAACAACACAGTCGTTTCAAATTCATGGGCGCCAAAACAACGTTGATTTGCCAAAAGGCCTCTCCATTGGGCCCAGAAGTTGTAAGCCCATTAAGGCCTAAGCGACGGTTACTGAGATATACGCCTCAGACGCAATAATTGCTTACGCAAGTGACTAAAAACATTTAATGTCTAATCATGCAATGCAATTTATGCTTTACAGACGTTACTCGAGTTTCAAGAATCCTCAGTTTTCAAAAAACTTTTGGCATTCTCCTGCTGCGAATCTTTGTCTGAAACCGTTATAACAACATCATGACAACGGAACGTTCATCCCTAGGACGGTTCCTCATGATATAATGATGCTGAATAACACACATGCATAAAAACGTTTCCTACATAGTTATACCGGCATCTAGACCTTTCGCAGGTTGAGTAGCTCATGTGAACAATTACACAGTCCCTCATACAAGCTAGGGGACATATGATCCGGTCTTGATACCGGTATCCGATCTACAAGACATATTTCAACGTCTTTGTCAATTCGCCAACGTACAACCGGTGTCATTAGTATACATTCGGACTCTAATTCCGTATCAGGCATTCTCCCTATACCGGTTGTCCAGGATGACACCATGCCACCGGATAACACACACATCACTATGCAGAAGACAAAAGGCATTGCTACTAGGAATGATCAATAATTCCCTGCACTACGAGCCAAAATCTGCTCACGGGAATGGTCAACTTGTCCCCTAATTCTAGCCTATACTCTCTACGCTCAATATAAAATAGCCAATTGACCCAATCATATTGGCAAGTGCGTAATAAAATAATAATTTATAGTGTTATTGGAGGTTGGTGGTTCCCCACTAACGAATCCTCGAATATCGAGCCAATCAGGTATATGAACTCTCTTCATCAATGAAGGGAAGGATCTTTTGACTCTATCAACTTACAATTACTCTCTGAATACATTCCTGACTTGGAATATTATCACTGACTTGAGCGTCGGAGAATCTTCGCAGGTGACACCACCTTTCGCGCATATCAACGTGTTAGGCAGGTGTAAAAGACCTCCAGGGCGCCCAATCCGCTCTCTTCTTATACAGAGACATCGGATATACAAACTGGATACTCATATAACCGGTCTTCAGAGACGTAATCTTCTTACTATTTGTGATTGGCCCGATACTGGAACTCTTGACCCCGGTTCAGGACAGACCAGTTACCATAGCAATATCTGTATGACTCCCTCGTATAAGACACTTTATGGTAGAAAATGTAGAACGCATCTATGTTGGTTGGAAATTGGTGAGAATTTAACTTTAGGGCAAGAATTGTTCAAGAAACTACTAAACAGATTAGAAAGATACAAGAGAATATGAAGATTGCTCAAGATTGACATAAAAGTTATTATGATAAAAAGGTGGAAACCACTTGAATTCCAAGTTGGTGATCATGGAACTGGTAGGACTTTGAAGAGCATAAAGTTTAGTCCTAAGTTCATTAGACCGTATAAGGTTTTGGAATGAAACAGTGATGTTGCTTATCAAATTGCACTCCTTTCGCATCTTACGAATCTGCACAATGTGTTTCATGTGTCGTAGTTGAGGAAATATATTCCTGATCCTTCGCATGTGATCCCTATTGATGATGTTGATGCACGGGAAGACTTGTCGATTTCCCCCGTTTCTATCTGAATTGTGGAACATTTCGTTAAGAAGTTGTAGAATAAATTGATACTCTTGGTGAAGGTGGCATAAAAACATAGTAATGAGGAGACTCTTGCATGGGAACATGAAGACGATATGTGGCGGCGATATCCAAATGTTTTTGAATCAAGTATGTTAAATTTTGAAGACAAAATTTCTTTTTAGGTGGGGTGGATTGTAACATCCCAAATTTTTTAAAAAATAAATTAGTTATGTGATACAGATTAATTATTTGACGTCCTGAACTTATAGGAAAATTAATTAGACATTAACTATGGATTATCAGAGGATTAAAATTTATTAGAACGAAGTGATTAAATAGGAGACGTGGGACCTGTTAAATCTTTTTGGGCATTTGATGGGTTTAGAATGATGAGGATCTGTTGATGATTATAGTGGTATGATTAAAATAATATTTGGTTTTGAGGAGATAATTATACAAACACTGCGTATGCTTATAAACGGTGAAAATACGAGCAAAATGAGTTTAATAAAATTACAATTCTCCCTTTTCTCTCTAATATTACCATGTACTTTATCCACTTTCTCCTTACTCTCTTTTGATCATTGGACAAAGGCTTATAGGTGTGTGTATCGATTGTTGGGTAATACCCAATTTTTACGTATTTCCTCTCTTTTTCCCTTAAAAATTCGGTGCCTTCTCATCTCCCTTTCACTCTTATTTGCTTTCCTCTCTTTTCTCTTTTTGCATAAAATCAAAACCTACTCTCCATAGCCATTCCCATAAAAATCAAATGGTCTTCTTGGATTTGTGAGACATCAATGACACATTATAGCATCTCTTTATCTATTTCTTCCTTTTTTCCTCTTCAAATTTGTTTTTCTCTAAAGCTTGGGTTTAAGAGGTAAGACCCATTGTCTTTAATGACTTACATTTATTATTTTAAGGTTGTTGAAGCTTGGAAATGGTGAATTAGGTATTATTACGATGAAATATGTGTGTGGGTGTATGGAACCCTGGGTTAGGAGGCTTGGAAATTAGATTCTTGGTGCATGTGTGGTATTACACGAATTTGGGGATTCGGTTGTGCCTAAATGATATATAGAAAATGACTAAAAGTTATGGTTTGTGTATGTTGGTTGAAACCCTAGGTTGGGTAACTATAGGGTTTTGACAAGGTTGAAGAAAGATGTATTTATTAGTATGGAAATGGAGATTAGGATGAAAATGATGATTATTAGTTTTAGGAACTAAAGAAACTAAAATATTGAAATGGTACTTTATATTAATATGTATGGTGAGAGTTGTATTATTTTTACAGTTGGTTTGGACAACGAAAATGTTCTTTTGAAGAAAAAAGTGTTTTGGATGAAGATAAAATAGTTGTAAATGAATGTCTTGGCTAGTGATGTATATGATTGATGATTTTGTTCATATCATGTTGTATATGGCTCAATTTATTTTGTAAACATTACCCCATTCTTTTAAAGAATTGATTTGGCTATGTGTGTGTAATTGATGGCATATGTTGTGGATGTGTAAGTTGGATTACCAAATTGATGGCATGAATCTTGATTGAACATGATTATGGAATAGATAATGAATGATTATTTTCATGCCCAATTATGTTTGAGTATATAAATTGGATGATATTGAATTGGTATGTGTTTTGGGGCATGCATTGATTTGAATGGTAGTGTGATTTGGAACCTTGAGTATTGTGTGAATAGAGTTCAGATTCTCATATCTGAGAATCTCGCTCAAGCGAGAGTGTTATTGCATCAATGTTGTAGTCTATGGATTACTTTCGCTAGAGCAAGGGCATTTTTTCTCAAGCGAGGGCTACAGGAGATGGTTTCGCTTGCTGCTCACTCAAGCAAGGATTGAGCGAAAGGCATGAGTGAGGTTCTATGTGATTCTCACTCAAGCGAGAGTACAATTTTTGATTCTGTGGGATTTGCACTTAAGTGAGGGGTATCTCACTTAAGCGAAAATATATGGGTTGATTCAAGAAGAATCACGCTCAAGCAAGGGTGTGCCCGCTTGAGCAAAAACCCGTGTGTTGCTTTCTGGATCCTGCTCGCTTAAGCGAGTCTTCACTCGCTTAAGCGAGACTATCAGGATGGAAATTCTTCGCTTTTTTTAATTGTTTTGGATATTTTTCTCATATCTTCATATATGGGAAGAGATAATGCCTTGTATGCATATTCTTTTCTTTCGGTGTATATTTATTTTTCCACTTATACATTTAAGGTTTTTTTCTTCGATCCACTTCTTGTTATTTCTTTAAAATCGCGGTCTTCAATTTTTTACGGTTTGGGTCTTGATGTATGTTGCATGTTGTGGGGTTTTAAAACGCAAAAAAATTATTCATATTTTTATTGATTAAATGTAATTATATCGGGATTTGGATTCAGGAAACCGGGGCACAAAAACAATATTAGAAAAGCTTGTCTTAAACACCATGATAACTAGGGTTATGTTAAAAAAATTTAAATTCTTATTCTAATCATGAAAATTTAACCCTTCTACCTCTAATATTTAAAAATAAAATCACAATTTTATTAAAAGCCTAATACAAATTTTTGGGGTTTTAAAACTTGGAGACCTTTAGTAATTGAAGGCCATGTGCATAAGCATGGGTTGTTGTACTAGCGTGGTGATGATATTGAAGCAAAGCATAAGTTGACTAGACAGAGAAAACTCCACTAGAAAATGATTTTGTCTCACAATGATTATATATATATATATATATATATATATATATATATATATATATATATATATATATATATATATATATATATATATATATATAGAAAATGTATTGAGTTTTAGAGAATAGAATTAGAGAGTAAAACCCTTCCCTATCCTTTGAGACAAAATCAATTCCATATGGAAGAAGTTTATGTTGCTTGACAGAAGGGGAATTCATACAAGACAATGTGCTTTGTGCCCTTAGGTTGTTGAACTTTAATTGTTATTCTCTATATTTATTGATATATTATGTTTCCTAATGTTATTCCACCTCTGATATTTAAAAATAAAATTACAAGTTTAATAAAAGCCTAATGCAAATTTTTAGGGTTTTAAAACATTAGAATTGTATAATTTCAAAGATATATTGTTGAATTTTCTATAATTACATAAATGTCATGATAGTTCTATTCTTGTTTTCATCCAAAATATTATAACAGCTGAATTGCAGCTATGACAGGTATTTTTTTTCTTGCAACTTTTGTGTAACAGCTACATGCATAGTCATGACACTAGCAGCAAGACCTGTGGCTGGGACTTCAACTATTGGCTCATCAATGGCTACCAATTCAAGAGACCCCTCAGTAGCCCCAACCAAATGTGACCTTATTTCCTTAAGAACTGAGGAAGAAATTTTTAAAATGAATAATCAATTTTTTATTCTTTGGAATAACTATAAAGTGGATAGGCAAGAAGTGTATGAATAGTCCTTACAAGAAAAATTTATATGATAGCCTAACATGGTAATATTGGCTATGAGATTCAACTTATTTCACAATGACATTTATTATTGTGAAAAGTCTAAAGTATTTCTAAAAATAATTATCTTAAAAATATATATTATTGCATGTCATGGCTATAAGCGTTGTTACCAAAAGCTTTGCCACAATAATGAATGACGCTGTTATAGTAACAACAAACATTGTCGT
Organism: Clitoria ternatea; assembly: GCA_037962975.1. Lineage (NCBI taxonomy): Eukaryota > Viridiplantae > Streptophyta > Magnoliopsida > Fabales > Fabaceae > Clitoria > Clitoria ternatea. The sequence continues at coordinate 217,245,432 of CM075671.1, read as the reverse complement.
TGTAGTCCTTTACTAACAAATAAATTTATTGTTATTGATAACGTCATCACAATGATACTTAATGTTACCATGTCTATTTTATGTTACCATGTTGCAATTATTGATATTACTACAACGACTATTATTATTGTCTTATATAATATTTTGCTAACAATTAAAGTTATTATAATAACTTATCCATGGTAACAACCTAGGTTGTCATCATATGTTAGTCATATCTTATTTTTTCTTAATGAAAAAGTATTTTTTATTAATGAAAAATTACAAAAAATATCATTTCATGACGACTTAAATTATTTGGATAAAATTATTATTTCGTGATGACTTAAATTATTGAAAACATTATTGTTTATGTTGTTGTAAAAGATTTCATTTATATTTATTTTCTTAATAATTATATCTTTTATATATTATTTTTTAACATAAGTAATATTAATAATATATGATAATTTAATATTAAAATTGTTAAAATAATATAATTAAATAAATAGCTAAAATAAAACAAGCCCAGAGTCCATGTATAATATTATATATATATATATATATATATATATATATATATGAAAATTTTCAATGATATACAAACATTAGAATTGTATAATTACATGAATGTCATGATATATTTATCCTTGTTTTCATCCAAAATATCATAAGTGCTGAATTGCAGCTATGAGAGGTATTTTTTCTCGTAATTTTTGTATAACAGCTACGCATACAGTCATGACGCTAGCAACAGGACTTCTGATTCGGACCTTAACTCTTGGTTCATCAATGGCTACTAATTCAAGAAACCTTTTTGCAGCCCCAACCAAGTATGGCCTTATTTCCTCAAGAACCTGAAAATGATTATGTTTCCTAGTGATTATGTATTTAGAAAATTTATTGAGTTTTAGAGAATAGAAATTAAAAAGTAAAACTATCCCCTATCCTTTGTGAGACAAAATCAATTCCATATGGAAGTTTATGTTACTTGATAGAATAGGATTTCAGATGAGATAATTTGCTTTATGCCCTTAGGTCTTAAAAAATGTTATTCTCCATATTTATTTATATATTATGTTTCTTAATGTTATTCCACCTCTGATATTTAAAAATAAAATCACAATTTTAATAAAAGCCTAATGCAAATTTTTGGGGTTTTAAAACATTAGAATTATATAATTTCAATGGTATATTGTTGCGTTTTATATAATTACATGAATGTTGTAATATCCTAGTTTAGATTTCCAAAGTCAATTAAAGAACCTCAATTTGAATTAATTACTCCTAAATTAAACTTATTTTATTTAATTTTCCCCACTTAAGATTTTATTTCAAAATTATTCCTAAATTAATTTACTAACTTCCCTTTCTAATTCTTTTTCTTTTCTTCAATTTCATCTCTTTCGTAAACTCTTTCTCTCTTGGCTCCCTCTCTCGAAGCTCACCATCCCTCCATCGTGCTCTTTTCTCCCTCACGTCCCTCCCTATTCTTCGTTTCCATCTCCCCTCTCAAGGCGTACTCTCCCTTTTCTTCATTTTCTCAATTTCAGTTTTCCACTTCACCATGGTGAGTTTGAATGGTTCAATTTCTCCTCATCTCTTCCCCGCACGTATGCCTCTAATGTCATTCTTCTTTCTTATTTTTCTTCTGCTTGAGCTATGATGACCACGGTGTGACACCGTCGATTAACTAGGACAAATTCATACACCAAAATGTCCTACTTAATTAAGGAATCACTAGTTATTTAAAAAAGCTGAAGTTTTTTTTGTTCGGTGATCATCAACACATAGTTCGAAGTAAACATAATAATAACATAGATCAATTCTTCAGAACAACAGTGTACTCAAAAGATACAAGGCTCGTAGGCTCCCAACAAAACAACCACATTACAACATAATTTATAACTAAAATGCCAGGACCTGTAACAGTCTTGACATAAATAGGCAAGTACTGATACTCTACGTTCAAGGCCCGATGTTCACTACCGGAGATAGTCGAGGTCTTGTCCATGTTCGCCTTGTCCTTTAGCTGATGATCACAAAAAGGGAAAACAAACACAAAACACCAAAGGGGTGAGTAAAAACTCTCAACCTACATGATTTCCATGCAAGGGTAGCTGTAAACATTACATAAACATGCATATATCAAATGAAGAGAAAGATTGCATACAACACTTACTAACATAATGACATAGTAATCAAGGATATACTATTAATCACAGAGACAATACAATTCACAGAGTTAGTCACACAACTATAGTATGCTATGCATGTGTTAAATTCATTATAATTTATCTTGATTAAGTACCAGTATGCAATAGGGCCCAACTCCCTCCGATCAATCTCACACATATCACATACCAATATCCACTATGCACATCAATCCCACCTTATCCCCCTGCCCACTAGAGTGACTAAATCTTGCCTCGTTCTAGTTTTCACAAATGGGTAAGGACACGTAGTTTTATCATCAACAATGGATCCAAATCATAACTCATCAGAACGGGCACTTCACGGTCCCAGTAGCACTTGTTGAGTCAAAGTATACCAGGGTTGTCACGGGTTATCCGGTCTCGAATGCAACTCTGAGCCATTGGAGGTCCGCCCTGGTATACTCCCGAGACCTCCCGCAAGGTTGGAACGTCGTTGTTCTTAAGTGTACCATCACTGTGTGCTCTAGGGGATCACTCTATCATCCCTCCTCATACTCCATATATGTGACATCCTGACATTATTGAGGGCGGGGAGTAATCGTCAGTGCATTGACACGGACAAGGAGCGGCTCCTGGTAGGCTTCCAGCGGGAGGGGCACATGAACAAACTGAAAACATACCAGAATGAGATGGATCCAAAGACTATATAGGTATGAGGCTATACAATCGAGGTAGCTTAAAGGAATGAATTCGTACTACCTATACCAACAAATGCATTAGCCTTTTTGGTGCCTGATGCTAAAATCCCGAGTCATTAAATTGATATGAAAATCTTAGTAAAACAAAATGTGACTCTCGGATTTACACTTTGGCAAGCGCACCAGTCGTTAAAATTGTAGTGTATTTGATCGTCCCACAGGGATTGTGGTAAGTACCTCAATCTAGGACTAGTACAAGCTGAACCAACAGAAAATACATGAAGTTCATTCAGTTTTTATGGTTTTGGTGTTTTCTAGTTGTTTTTGGTATTTTCAGAAACAGAGTTAAGATGAATGTGAAAAGTGATTAAAAGAAAACAGGTCAGGATTGCTTTGGCTCACAATTTCCTCAAGAAACATGCAATTAAAGTATAATCGAACTTCACAATCTAGAGGACAATCCGCTTGTGGTTATTCCCTAATTCCTTAGGTGAAAAACACTAATCCTTAAGCAATGAACCTTAATTCCTTAAGTGCTCGATTAACCTAAGAATCTAATGCGAAATTGGAGGTTGAACTCTAACTATTCACCTAAATTGATTAGGCCTGAACTAGTTAGAAAGCTGGAAGTTACCTAAGCTTCAACCATGATTCCTCACTAGCGAAGTTCTTCATCAGTTCTGGATTTGTCAATCCAGCAGTTCTGCTCCACTTCTCAGCTTGTTCGCCTCAGGATCTAGAAGCCGATCTCCTTGCTCACAGTTTCAAGACTCCTTTGCTAACCTTTGCAATCCCAACCTTAGGGATTTAGAACTCCATTGACTTCGGTTCCATCGAAGGATTATGGAACGTCATGGAGGAGAGGATTTAGAGAGAGAAAAACGTGTAGTGAGATGTTCGAAGTGTTTATGAATGTTCTCCGTTCTGTTATTTCGTATCTGTGTATGCGTATATCCCCCTTTTACAGAATATGTACAACCTATATATATATGTTTCTACCTAACTCTAACTAACTTAACTGATAACTTAGAAAACTTAAGTTATCGTCTAAAAAAAAACTAATTACCTAACTTACAAAGTAACTAACTAATTACAGATCAGCTCCTAACAGATTCCAGCTCATCCCTAGCTGGTTACAGCACAGCGCCAGCTAATAACAGCTCAAAACTTAAGTTACTAAGGTGCAGTAGGAGGGACAATAACATGAAACTACATCGGTGTCGAGTGTGTTGTTGGAGGAAAGGAACAATGTTTAAGTTACTGCCTCTATGTTTCAGCAAACTGGATTATCGCTTGAGCTAATTTAACTCTCACTTGAGCGAGTTCGGATTTGTACTGCAGTGTTGTTTTCTCGCTTAAGCGCTATGGCGAAGCTTGGGCGAGTTCGGTTCTTTGAAGTCACTCTTGAACGAGGTCGGCTCTTGCTAGAGTGGATTAATAAATGAATCAACGTTCTAAAGTTGACGCTCGGGTTCTCATGCAGTATCTGATTCCCTGTTCTCTTTTGGAGTCGGTCTCTTGGGAGTCTTTTCAAGTCGGGCTTTTGTTAATTCCTTTCGGTCAACCCTTTGAAGTCTCAGCCAATCGGTCTTGTGAACTTCTTTTAGTCGGATTTACGACTGCTCACTCGGCTTTATAAATTCTTGCTTGGCTTTTGGTAATTCTTCACTCGGATTTGTCCTTTTTTTCTCGAGTGCGTCCTGTTCCTGCACAAAAAATCAACTAATTGCCTAGCATTTGTATGCTGGCTACTTATTAAATTTATAAATAGTAATAAACTCTTAATTTATTAATGTTTTTAACTATTCTCTTCTATAAATAAAACACTTTTGCAATATTTACATAATTTATAAATTATTATCAATTAATTGAATAATCAGGCTAAACTAACCACTTACACAGCGAATTAATTCCAATAAAAGGCAGAATAATTAAGTCTTTTCAAGACTTATCACATCCCCAAACTTAAAACTTTGTTTGTCCTCAAGCAATTATTCAGATTAATCAACTAATAAGCTGTTATCTAACACCATCAACCTTACCTTAACTTAGTTCATGCTATAATTATTGAATACCGATCATGCTTTCTTCTCGCAATTTCTAAAAGTATAAAAACTTACACCTCCTTTGGGAGACAAGCTGCTGATGCTTTCCTCTGTGGTCGGTGTTTAACTCTTCTCTCGGTGTATAGGGTAAATAAATTGCACTCATTACCTACATACTTGTTAGATAAACATAGGCTTGCAACAGTTCTACACGTCATGCCATATGCCAACACAATCAGATCAGTAAGGGCTTTTTAAGCTTATAATGAGGCTGAGCTACAGGCTCAATTATTGTTTTCCGAGTGAGTGTCAGGTTACAGGATGTATCTACTGATGCCTTGACTCAATTTTTAGCTTAACTGCCTCTTCCTTAGCAAGCTCCATTATTTTCCGAGTGAATGTTAACTTAACACTTTTGGTGCTTTGCACCTTCTTTTTCTTTCAGTCCTTCGGACTTTTCCCTTTTCTTTCTTCTTTTCCATCTTTTTCCGATCATATTTCAATCGGTGTATATATATATATTTTTTTATTTTTATTTTTATTTTTTTTCATTGGTGCTTTGCACCTTCTTTTTCTTTCAGGCTTTGTTACTTTTTTCTCTCGGCTTTGCCTTTCTACCTTTCATTTGTCAAGATACTCACCCATAATTTAGGTCAGAGTGTGTCCTGAATTACTGTTAGGCACACTCTTCATCCCCAAACTTAAAACTTGCTAGTCCCTAGCAATAAGAAAGAACCGAGCAACTCACCAGTGGAACATCCAGGGGTAACTTAGTCAGGTTTTTCTATATAGATGAGTTTGTAACATTGGGTGAATAAACAGAATAAAAGGGTCTCAGGCTCAAATTTTGGGGTCAAAGGATAATTAAATATATTGGGAAGGTTACTTTTTGGCCCTGGCTAAATTAACAAAGAAGGCCTTCATCATTTCCGATTGGTTGGCATACAAACAGTTAGCAAGTACTGAAGCAAATTCTGTCTCACTAACTAGCATGCAAGTTCACTCGGAAAAGAATAAAACAGGCTCAAAAGCTACGAATATAAAAGTTAATCAGCCAGTCATGTCCCCAAACTTAATGTAAGATCATACATTCAGATTGCTAACTAGCATACCGAGTAAATAATTAATTAATGATGAAAAATAGTTATGGGCAGATATGATGAGTTAAACAAAACCGATCAATTAATTTATCCGACTAGGCTTAAGAATCAGCAACTTTTAAATTATTAAGATGGATTGAAAGAAACAATAAATATAATTTAGCAATTAACAAGTCAGAATATTAATTAAGGAATGAGTCGGAAAGATACTTCCCTTTTTACCTGCGTGGCTATGGATGGGAAATACATAGTCGAATTGGGACGCATGGATTTTATCAATACATACGAAAAACTGAATAAAACAAACAAATTTAACAAGGAAAGAAAGTTTCATTACAAATCAAATAAAAGCACATTCATTGTTCAGGAAATAGTTTAGAATAATATCAAGTTAATTACATAAAAACATCATAATAATACGTAGTAGCAACTCAAGCATCCTGATCTTTATTCTCTTTGTCCTGCTTTGAAGGTGGTGAGAGGTCAGCTGCTTGGGATACATCCTGTGAGGGAATATTGAATCCAATGGAAGCTAACCACGTATTTCTATCAGGTGGAGCTCCCATTTCTGCCGTGTGCTCCACCCTCAGTTTCGTGGCAATCTTTCTGAGCATGAGATCGTGGTTCAAAACCCGATCATAAATTCCAAGTTGCATCTTCTTTATGACCTGCAATTCCTGCAACACTACAGAAATGTCAGAAGAAGAAGAACCAGCTCCTGCAGATTGCTTGGGACGCTCGGACTTCTTGGTTGTAAACTTTACAACATGATCTTCAGCAGCTTTAACACTTTCAACTTCTGGCAATTCATTCCTCTCAACTGCAGGGGATGCATTCCTTTGAACCAGAGGAGATACATTCCTTTCAGCTAGACGTTGACTGGGCACATGTTCAGAAGAATCAGATATACTTATGGTTGCTACTTCCCTTTCGTTATCTACTTGTTTTCTTTTCACACTTCCTTCTGCAAAATTTGGTCTAGGTTTTTGTAGGAGTCTCTGTGATCTTCTTTTCATGATTAATGTTAAAAGAATGATGATAAACAACCTAAAAAAAATAAGAACAGAAATCCAAAAGAAAGACAGCAAACCAAAACTATGAGATGCATAGCTTATGAACAGTGGAAAAACAATAACAATGAAACAAGAAGTAATAAACACGAACTTAGAAGTGCACGAAATAAGTGAAAGAAGTGGAAAGATAGTACCTTTCTTAGAACCCAGAAAATGTCTTTTCATCTTCAGCCCAAGTTCAGCATAGGTACTTAGGGTTTGGAAGTTGAAAGGTTTTTTATATTGTTGAATTCATTTTCCAAGAAACGCATAAATGTGTTCCATCTTTATTTATTACTTTATTATTATTATAATATATATATATTGTTATTTATTATTTATTATTTTCTTTTAATACACTCATATACTAGATAGGTAGAAGATCGAGTAAGAGTGGGAAGTGATGCCAAGTGGACACAAGAGAATGGAAGATGAATAAATGAACAAACGATAAGAAAGAATGGGCGAATGAAAACTATAAGTAAATAAACGAGTGAGTAAAAGAATGAATGCGTGAAAGATTTGTGAATGAATACAGGATCCCGAGTGGAAAATCAAATGAATGAAATACCGAGTAAATGAAAAAAAAATGAGTGGCTGAGGGAGGTAGAAATAATGAATAATAAACAAATCGAAGTGAATGAAGGAAACGAGTGGTTGGAAAGAACAGATGAAAAGATTCCGAGGCAATGGAATGAGTGAAAGCTATACTGACTGGATGAAGGAGATGAGTAAATGCACAAGCCAGTGGAAGAATAAATGGAAAAATGAATAACAAACTACCGAATGAATAACATCGAGAAAGGAGTCGGTCGAAGAAATAAAAGAATTTGAATGAGACTGAAAGGATGAAAAACCGAGTGATGTAAACACCGGGTGAATGAAAAATTAAATAACAGGAAACTGGGTACAGGAAATACGAATGTGACAATCACGAATGAAAAACGAGTGGATGAAGAAGGAAAATACAGCATGAGAGAATCAAGAAAGAAAGAAGTGAAATGAAACAACAAGTAAATGAATACCGAGTAGTGGTCGAAAAATGGAAAAATGAGTGGAAGAACCCGAAAGTATGTTTCATTGACCGGGTGAAAAAAAAATGAAAAAAAGAAGAAGATAAACTGAGTGGATAAAAGAACGACGATAGAGAGAACTAAGTGTTGGAAATACTGAGTGAATCATAAAAGAAAAAACGGAAGACACAGCATTTATGAAACAATGAGTGAAAAATCGGGTGAATGGAAAATAAATGACCGAGTGAATAGAGAATGAGTGAAATAGAGTGACCGAATGAATGAAAGCTGAGTGGGATACGAATGAAAAAAAAATGAGGTAAAAAATGAAAGTCAGAATAAGATGAAGTGACAGATTAAGAAAGATGAGTGACAAATGAACGACTGCGGAGGGATCCAAGTGAACAGAATACTGAATGGATGAAGAAGAAGAATAAATGTACGAGCGAGTGGAAGAAACCGAATACTCTAATGAGAAATTGAATGAATGAAAAAGGAACTATAGAAAGAGACGCATGAAAGAAATACTGAGTGATAAAGATCGGGCAAGAGAATGAGAGAAAACCGAGTGGATGAATGAAAAACCGAAAGACCGAGTGAAATGGATACAAAACTGATTGTGATGAGTGAGGAATCCGAGTGATAAAAGGCCGACTGAAATAAGTCGCCTTTCACCATCTGACCCGTTTATTAAATCAACACTAATCAGAAATCCTTCAAAATCTTTCTTTTTATTTGCATCACGAATTGAAATTTTATTGAAAAATGACGAGTGAAGTTTAGTCGGGAAGAAGGGTTAAGAATAAGTAACAGTTATCCGAGTGTACTATTCTCACTCAGACTCAGTAAGTTTTCGCTTAAGTGCGAAACAACAATCAGCAGTGTCTCGCCTAAGCTACAAATGCTTCACCTGAGCAAAATAGAAGAATCAAGCTCAGACTTCCTTCTTCAAACTTCACAAACTTTATTCACTAAATTTTTAGTTTTCTTTTTATTCATTCCGACTCACAGTTCAAAACAAAACAATCGGAACATAGGGTACCTCCCTAGAGCGCTTCTTTAAGGTCACTAGCTTGACCTTATGGCATCTAAGAAGATGCTTGCAATAACAAGGAGGTTTTCTGCCTATCAAACTCTCCTCCAAAGTAGAGTTTGAGTCGCTGGCCATTTACCTTAAAAATCCGACCGGTAATCGGGTCTTTCAGTTCGACTGCACCATGAGGAAAAACCTCATTTACAGTAAAAGGCCCCGACCACTTCGATCTAAGTTTTCCAGGGAAGAGTCTCAGTCGGGAATTGAATAATAACACCTGATCATCCTTCTGAAACTCTTTCTTATTAATTCGCTTATCGTGTCATTTCTTTGTTTTCTCCTTATAGATGGAGGCACTTTGATAAGCGTTGAGTTGAAACTCCTCTAATTCATGGAGTTTCAAAACTCTTTCCTCCTGAGATTGGTCACAGTCCATGTTTAATAGCTTTGTGGCCCACCACACCTTGTATTCCAACTCCACAGGGAGATGGCAAGCCTTACCGTATACTAATTGATACGGGGACATGCCAATCGGAGTTTTGAAAGCTGTTCGGTAAGCCCACAATGCATCATCTAGTTTTACCGACCAATCTTTTCTAGATTTCCCGACCACTTTCTCTAAGATTCTTTTGATTTCTCTATTTGACAGTTCAACTTGTCCACAAGTTTGTGGATGGTAAGGAGTCGATATCTTATGTAACACCTCATAGTGACGCAGGGCTTTTTCCATTATTTTATTGCAAAAATGTGAACCCCCATCACTAATAAGTACTCTCGGAACTCCAAACCTAGAGAAAATATTCTTCTTGATAAACCTAAGCACCACCTGTGCATCATTGGTTCTGGTCGGGACTGCCTCCACCCATTTGGAGACATAGTCTACAGCAACAAGTATATATTCGTTGGAGAACGACTTAGGAAAGGGTCCCATAAAGTCGATGCCCCAAACGTCAAATAATTCCACAATTAGAATGTTTGTCAAAGGCATGCCAGCTTTAGCAGAGAGACCTCCGCTCCTTTGACATTTATCGTACCTTTTGACATATTCTTTAGCATCTTGAAAGATAGTTGGCCAATAAAAGCCACTCTGTAAGATTTTTGCTGCTGTACGGGAGGCACCATGATGACCTCCATAATAGGAGTCGTGGCAATGCCACAAGAGCCTTTCTTGCTCGGATTCAGGCACACACCGCCTGATCAATCCATCTACTCCTATTTTAAACAGAAATGGATCATCCCAAAGGAAGTTTTTACTATCATGAAAGAATTTTTTTCTCATTTGGGATGTCCAACCATCAGGTACCACCGAGGCACTTTTAAAGTTGGCCATATCAGCGTACCATGGCCCGGTGATAATTGCCATCAACTTCTCGTCTGGAAATTCTTCTTTTATTAGAACAGAATCCGACTCACCTTCCAGACGAGACAGTTGGTCGGTAACTGAGTTCTCTACTCCCTTTTTGTCTCGTATTTCTAAGTCAAACTCTTGGAGTAACAGAACCCACCTGATCAGTCTCGGCTTGGATTCTTTCTTAGCTAGTAAATACTTGATTGTCGAGTGGTCTGTATATACAATAACCTTGGCCCCAATCAAGTAAGCACGAAATTTATCAAATGCATACACCACAGCAAGAATTTCTTTTTCAGTGGTGGTGTAATGTATTTGATTTTTGTTCAAAACTTTACTAGCATAATAAATTACATGAGTCAATTTTCCTACTTTCTGACCCAGTACAGCTCCGACTGCAAAGTCACTTACATCACACATTAATTCAAACGGTAAAGACCAATCGGGTGCTGCAAGGATCGGAGCTGAAATCAAACTTTGTTTTAATTTTTCAAAAGCCTTGACACAGTTTTCATTAAACGCAAACACATGATCTTTTACAAGCAAGTCGGTCAAAGGCTTAGCTATTTTTGAAAAATCTTTAATGAACCTTCTATAAAAGCCAGCACATCCTAGAAAACTTCTCACTCCTTTCACGTTGATTGGAGGAGGAAGTTTTTCAATAATTTCTATCTTGGCTCGGTCCACTTGAATGCCCTCAGCAGAGATTTTGTGGCCAAGAACTATCCCTTCCTTAACCATAAAATGGCATTTTTCCCAGTTAAGGACGAGGTTAGTTTCTTGGCATCTCACCAGCACCTTAGATAGGTTGCTGAGGCATGTATCAAAATTACTCCCAAATACCGAGAAATCATCCATGAACACTTCAATGAATTTCTCCACCATATCCCCAAAAATTTCCAACATGCACCTTTGAAAGGTTGCTGGAGCGTTGCACAACCCGAACGACATGCGCCTATATGCAAAAATTCCATAAGGACAGGTGAACGCAGTCTTTTCTTGGTCTTTTGGGTCAACCACAATTTGGTTATAACCCGAGTACCCATCAAGAAAACAATAGTACTCGTGCCCTGACAACCTCTCGAGCATTTGGTCAACAAATGGCAGGGGGAAGTGGTCTTTCCGAGTGAAGTCATTCAGCCTTCTGTAATCAATACACATCCTCCAGCCTGTTGTGGGCCGGGTGGCAATAACTTCACCTTGGTCATTTCTTATAGTCGTCATTCCTCCTTTCTTGGGCACCACTTGGACCGGGCTGATCCAAGTGCTGTCCGAGATAGGATAAATGATTCCTGCATCAAGGAGCTTGACCACTTCCTTCCTTACTGCTTCCTTTATAATGGGGTTCAATCTGCGTTGTGGCTGTACTATAGGGGAATAATCATCCTCCATTAGAATTTTGTGCATACAAAATGAGGGACTGATTCCCTTCAAGTCAGAAATATTCCAGCCAATCGCAGATTCATGTGCCTTTAATACCCCAATTAGTTTATCCACATCCTCATCGTTTAAGTCGGCATTAATAATGACAGGATGTGTGTCGTCTTCTCTCAGGAAAACATATTTCAGATGAGAAGGTAAAGGTTTTAAATCACATTTTTCTTCAGAAAATTCCTTTCCTTTCTCAACTTCAGTAATTTTCAAATTATTTTTCTTTTCTTTTTCAAAATCACCTACTTCTAATACTTCCAGTAGGCTCAATATTTCCGAGTGAGAGTCGTTTAACTCCTCAGTCTCGGAGTCAAAGTCATCCTCAAGAAAAGTTTGCAAGGCCTCTTCCTCAGTTTTTAAAAGCATTGGAGTGTGGTAGCTTTTAATCTCTTCAACCATTAAACAATCCATCCTTTCAGTCGGATGTTTCATGGAATTGAAGACATTGAAGGTTACCTGCTCCTCCTGAACTCTCAGCATGAGTTCACCCTTTTCTACATCAATTAATGCTCTGCCAGTAGCTAGGAAGGGTCTACCTAAAATTAAAGGGATCTCTCGGTCAGCTTCCATATCCAACACTATGAAGTCTGCTGGAAATATAAATTTATCTACTTTCACTAATAAGTCCTCCAGCATCCCTTGGGGATATTTAATGGACCTGTCCGCCAACTGCAAGGACATGCGAGTCGGTTGCAAGTCATTAATTCCCAATTTTTTCATCAAAGATAGAGGCATCAGATTTATACTGGCTCCTAGATCACAGAGAGCACTTCCTACATGAATATCCCCAATTGCACACGGTATTGTAAAAGATCCAGGATCCTTTAGCTTTTGGGGAAGTTGCTTTTGAATGATTGCACTGCACTCTTGAGTGAGAGTAATCATTTCACCCCCCTTAAGCTTCCTCTTCTTAGATAATAATTCTTTTAAAAATTTTGCATAGGAAGGCATCTCTTGCAATGCCTCAGCAAAAGGGATATTAATGTGAAGTTTCTTGAAAACCTCTAAGAACCTAGCAAACTTCTGCTCCTCTATTTGCTTTTTAAACCTGTGTGGAAATGGAGCATTCCTCAGTTTTCAGGAGTCAGCTTGGAAGCTTCCTCCAGAATCATATCAACCTTTTTCTTTTTCTTTTGATGGATTTTATTTTCTTTTTCTTTTTCTGTTTCATTTTTATTTTCTACTTCATTATTAACCTGCTCGGTTTCTTGTATTATTTCTTTTTCTTTTTCTTTTTCTGAACTTATTTCCTGACTCGGAGATGGAGAAATAATTTTTCCACTCCTAGTAATTATAGCCTTGCAATGTTCCCTTGGATTTACCTCGATATCTCCAAGGAAATTGCCTACTTGCCTCTCAACTAATTGTTTAGAAAGCTGTCCGACTTGATTTTCTAAATTTCTTATGGACGCTTCCTGATTCTTAAAACTGGCCTGAGTGGCCTGAATAAACTGAGAAAGTACATTCTTAAGTTCGTATTTTTCTTTAACAGGGGGTGAGAAGGTTGTTGTGGTCTATTTTTGGGTTGATTTGGTGGAATGTTCTGATTCAGATGTGGACCTTTCTGCCAGGAAAAATTGGGGTGATTCCTATAATTAGGATTAAAGGAATTAGAAGGATAATTCCTTTGATATTGTTGCTGCCCCATATAATTCACTTGCTCGGAAGGCACATTTGGATCACACAATCCATCCTCATGGTCTCCACCATAAAAATCACAACTGATCATAGAAACTTGACTCGGCTTTTGGAGTTCTGAAATCTGTATGCTTAGTTTCTCCAAAGCCTGAGTCATCAGTTTACTCTGAGCCAGATAAGCATCTTGTGCTTCTAATTCTAATATCCCTCTCTTAGGGATTTGGCTCCTCTCACTAATTAAGCATTCATTAGAAGCCATAACGTCAATCAGCTCTATGGCTTCTTCTACAGTTTTTGTTGTTAATGAACCTCCAGCTGAGGCATCAATCAGAACCCTGGTAGCTGGCCTGACACCATTATAGAAAATAGTTAACTGTTGCACATCAGAAATCTGATGATGAGGACATCTCCTCAAACTCTCTTTATACCGATCCCATGCTTCCATCAAAGACTCACCTTCTCTTTGTTGGAAACATGTGATTTCATTGCGCAACTTTGCATATTTAGAGGGAGGAAAATATTTAATCAAGAATTTTCGTTGCAAGTCCTCCCAAGTTGAAATACTGCCTCTCGGTTGACTCTACAACCAGGCTTTTGCTCGGTCCCTTACAGAAAACGGAAACAATCTCAGTCGGATTGCCTCGTCAGGGACTCCATTCATTTTTACTGTGTCACAGATTTGGAGGAAGGTTGCTAGATGCAAATTTGGATCCTCAACCTCACTTCCTCCGAATTGTTCATTTCTTACCAACTGCAGTAAAGCTGGTTTTAGTTCGAAATTATTTGCTGAAATTGGTGGCCTAAGGATGCTAGATTGCGATCCTTCTTCAGTCGGCCTGGAGTAGTCACCTAATGTAACTCTCCTCTATTCCATTTCTTTTTCTTCTTTTTGCTTTTTCTCTTTTCTTAGTCTACGTTCTAACAAGTCTATGTCAGGATCAAAGAAGAAAGGCTCTCCTCTGCTCCTTGACTGCATACAACAAATGTCACACAAAAGAACAATTCACAGCTACGACTAAATCTATGCAAAAATAACAAACTAATATTACTAAAAACAAAAGTGAAACTTCGTATTAAATGCAAACAAAAGTAGAACGGTTCAGTCTAGTACCGGTCCAAGGATTGTTGATATTACTCAACAATCCCCGGCAACGGCGCCATTAACTTGATGCTAAAATCCCGAGTCATTAAATTGATATGAAAATCTTAGTAAAACAAAATGTGACTCTCGGATTTACACTTTGGCAAGCGCACCAGTCGTTAAAATTGTAGTGTATTTGATCGTCCCACAGGGATTGTGGTAAGTACCTCAATCTAGGACTAGTACAAGCTGAACCAACAGAAAATACATGAAGTTCATTCGGTTTTTATGGTTTTGGTGTTTTCTAGTTGTTTTTGGTATTTTCAGAAACAGAGTTAAGATGAATGTGAAAAGTGATTAAAAGAAAACAGGTCAGGATTGCTTTGGCTTACACTTTCCTCAAGAAACATGCAATTAAAGTATAATCGAACTTCACAATCTATAGGACAATCCGCTTGTGGTTATTCCCTAATTCCTTAGGTGAAAAACACTAATCCTTAAGCAATGAACCTTAATTCCTTAAGTGCTCGATTAACCTAAGAATCTAATGCGAAATTGGAGGTTGAACTCTAACTATTCACCTAAATTGATTAGGCCTGAACTAGTTAGAAAGCTGGAAGTTACCTAAGCTTCAACCATGATTCCTCACTAGCGAAGTTCTTCATCAGTTCTAGATTTGTCAATCCAGCAGTTCTGCTCCACTTCTTAGCTTGTTCGCCTCAGGATCTAGAAGTCGATCTCCTTGCTCACAGTTTCAAGACTCCTTTGCTAACCTTTGCAATCCCAACCTTAGGGATTTAGAAATCCATTGACTTTGGTTCCATCGAAGGATTGTGGAACGTCATGGAGGAGAGGATTTAGAGAGAGAAAAACGTGTAGTGAGATGTTCGAAGTGTTTATGAATGTTCTCCGTTCTGTTATTTCGTATCTGTGTATGCGTATATCCCCCTTTTATAGAATATGTACAACCTATATATATATATATATATTTCTACCTAACTCTAACTAACTTAACTGATAACTTAGAAAACTTAAGTTATCGTCTAAAAAAAAACTAATTACCTAACTTACAAAGTAACTAACTAATTACAGATCAGCTCCTAACAGATTCCAACTCATCCCTAGCTGGTTACAGCACAGCGCCAGCTAATAACAGCTCACAACTTAAGTTACTAAGGTGCAGTAGGAGGGATAGCAGCATGAAACTACATCGGTGTCGAGTGTGTTGTTGGAGGAAATGAACAATGTTTAAGTTACTGCCTCTATGTTTCAGCAAACTGGATTATCGCTTGAGCTAATTTAACTCTCGCTTGAGCGAGTTCGGATTTGTACTGCAGTGTTGTTTTCTCGCTTAAGCGCTATGGCGAAGCTTGGGCGAGTTCGGTTCCTTGAAGTCACTCTTGAACGAGGTCGGCTCTTGCTAGAGCGGATTAATAAATGAATCAACGTTCTAAAGTTGACGCTCAGGTTCTCATGCAGTATCTGATTCCCTGTTCTCTTTTGGAGTCGGTCTCTTGGGAGTCTTTTCAAGTCGGGCTTTTCTTAATTCCTTTCGGTCAACCCTTTGAAGTCTCAGCCAATCGGTCTTGTGAACTTCTTTCAGTCGGATTTACGACTGCTCACTAGGCTTTATAAATTCTTGCTCGGCTTTTGGTAATTCTTCACTCGGATTTGTCCTTTTTTTCTCGAGTATGTCCTGTTCCTGCACAAAAAATCAACTAATTGCCTAGCATTTGTATGCTGGCTACTTATTAAATTTATAAATAATAATAAACTCTTAATTTATTAATGTTTTTAACCATTCTCTTCTATAAATAAAACACTTTTGCAATATTTACATAATTTATAAATTATTATCAATTAATTGAATAATCAGGCTAAACTAACCACTTACACAGCGAATTAATTCCAATAAAAGGCAGAATAATTAAGTCTTTTCAAGACTTATCAGTGGCCCATCACTTAAGGACTCCGAAGTTAAACGTGCTTAACTTGGAGAAATTTTGGGATGGGTAACCTCTTGGAAAGTTCTCGGGAAGTGTGTGATTAAGGACAAAGCACACTGGAAAGATCTCATGTTGGTTTGCAAGGAGAGTCATTCATTCCAGAAAAGCGGCTGGGGCGTTACAATGGTATCAGAGCATGGCCTCTCCTAGTACGGTATGGTTTGGGGATGAACCAGGCAGAAACTGGTAAGCATGTGACATCCCAGTGTTGTTGAGGGCGGGGAGTGATCGCCAGTGCATTGACACAGACAAGAAGCGGCTCTTGGCAGGCTTCTAGTGGGAGGGACACATGAACGAACCAAATACATACCAGAATGAGAGGAATCCAAAGACTGTATAGGTATAGGACTATACAATCGAGGATAGCTTAAAAGAATAAATTCGTACTACCTATACCAACTAATGCATTAGCTTTTTCAGTGACCCATCACTTAAGGACTCCAAAGTTAAGCGTACTTAACTTGGAGTAATTCTAGGATAGTGACCTCCTGGGAAGTTCTCAGGAAGTGTGTGAGTGAGGACAAAACACACTAGAAAGGTCTCGTGTTGGTTTGTAGGGAGAGTCATTCATTTCTGAAAAACAGCTGGGGCATTACAATATGCAATATAAAATCTACTCATTTTATCATAAGAGTGCCCAAGTGTTAGACGAAACCTTCTATTTGATATCCTTGTCCTTAAAGCGATTCAAACCAATCGTCATAATCTTTTAACAAGTAAGATTTGCATGCCAAGGTCTCGAATGCTACCTAATAACATGTCTTAGGGCACTAAGGTTTGGCCTTGACTAAAATAAATCTCTTATAAGAAAAGGATTTCCAAAGTCTTAAGCTTCTAAATATTTCTATGTTTTCTTGAACAATTATTGTAAAATATTTTTTACTTATCTTTGAAATAAATTTCTAACTTCATCTTTTTCAATCATACTTCTTAAAAATGAGTTGAAAATCTTAAATTTTCTTTAAGGAAACTGTATGTAAAAATATCTAATATTCCTTACGATATCTATGGCCATTTATCAGTATCGTCCCATTGTATTAACTTACGACAAAATTTATTTTATTGGCCTTTAATTTCATAATTACTAGAACCTCTACTCATAATTATTAAAGAGTTCATATAAATTTTATTGGAAGAAAATAATTTCCTTAGAACCAAGAAAAGTCCTAAATTTTCCTATTTCTCTTTGTTTTATCGAAAAACTTCGTTATTGTCGTATTTCTTCTAGAAAATTCTAAATTGAGTGATTCCAAAGCAAAAACTGCTTAACTTTTTAAATAATAATTAGATAAAACAAAATTAGACACTGATTTTGTCTAGAAAATAGATTTGAACGAAAATGATCAAATCGTTATATTTTTATCGTTTTGTCTTTCGTAAAAGCCATGTTTAAGGACAAGTATGTTAGTGTATGCATTATGAGCTTTATGTTTTTTTATTTGTGTCATTTTTTTGCTTATCAATAAAATAAGTATTTCAGTTTAAAATTGTTTTAAAACGTATTTATCCTTGGAGTAATAGTTCATATGAAAGTTATTCCTAAAATGTCCCTAGTCAAGTATTTACATGGGGACATGTAATTACATTGAGACTAGTGTGTGAGTGTACTGATGACCTGATCTCACAGGTCATAGATATAGATGATATCAAGTCTTCACACGGGTACACATTAAGAGTAATGATGTACTGGACAGACCCACCATGAGAACGTTGCATGGATCGTTACATGAATGTCATAAACGATTCTCAATGTGATAATGGTATATGTAGTCCTTCGACCTGAAGTCACTACGATTCCTACATGAGGAGTTTATTGTTTTAATACAATTAAATGTCTTCTGTAACAAGAGGACTATAAAGGTTGTGATTAGGCAATGAACAAATTATGCAGAAGGATGTGAGTGATGTAGATGGGATTTGTCTCTCCTATGTGACAGGAGTGATATCTATAGGCCACTTGATGGAGTAAGACTAAGAAAACGCATGGCCATGCTAGAAAGAATAAATATTAGATATTTATTCGGATCAAGTCTACTCCGGTATCAAGTAAAATAAATTGGGCCGTACAAGGATGACGCGACCATGCCTTGGGCCCAATTAGGATATCGTGACAAAAGGAATAAACATATTAAATAATTATCACTTATAGGTTATATTGATATTAAATAATATTCAGACATACTGATGTATTGCTAGATGCCGCTCTTATTTTATATTAATAATAAAATAATTTATTATTAATATGACCGGGTATTTTACCTATAGGGTCACACACATAGAGTAAGCCCATCAGAAAATGTTTTGTTTTATTTTAGTTGGACTAAAATAAAGCTATTGAGCCTAACTCAATTAGAATGAGTAAGGAGCCCACTCTTTAGAGAGAACAAATTAGGTTAAACCTAAGCCTATAAATAGAGCATAAGATGCTCATAGGCCGTTGTTAGTCCTCAAATTTACAATAAATCTTTTAATAAAAATTTCATAAAAATAATAAAAATTTGGTTAATTTGTTAGAAAATTAGGTTTTAATTCAATAAATGGATGTTGTTGGAAATAATCTGCCCTTGATCAATTTTCTCTAGTTTTGCAGTGAAAAAGTAAAGAATTCAAGAGAAAATTATACTGGAGGATCTGACGCGTAGCATCAATCCCACGCGTAGTGTGGACTCTGAATTTTAATGCTGACGCTACGCGTCACAGCCACGTGTAGCGTCAGTGCTGCGTGGACTCCACGTCCAACTTGGCCAAGCACTCAGCTTTGACCCAATAATGGCCACCCCACTCAGCACCAATGGCCACTCCACTCAACATAAATGGCCAAAACACAGTGGAGACACGTCCAAGTGGCCAATCATGATCAAATTTAATAATTTGGAGTGGCCATTATCAGCTGTTTAATGGAAGCTGAGTCAGGGGTCTGACGCCTAGCGTCACACTGACGCGTAGCGTCAGCACCCTTGCTCAGCCCTATAAATAGGGCCATCTAACACCATTCAACATATCCCATTCTCATTCACTTCTCTTCTTTTTTCTCTTTGTGCTCGACTTTAAGTACTTCTTTTGTGAGTTGTAGTTCTAGAATAGTTTTCTAGATACTTGAGAGTGTTGTGGTGTATTGTGATCGTTGTATCGTGAAGTTTCCATCGTCTTCGTAATGTCAAACTCTGTAAGTGTTGTTTTTACTTTCACCATGTGTAACTAATTTGTTTATGTTGGAATTGGTGAACTAATCTATTGAGTATAATGTTGTGAATTCGACCTCTGCATGTTTATGATTCAAGTCCATGTTAGTATTTCAACCTTTTATTAATATGAACGTCAAACGGGAGAATGATTTTCATGTGTATTGAAACTTGTTTTATTAGTATGAATGTCAAACGGGAGAATGATTATTCATGCCTATTGAAACTTGTTTTGACGAAAGTAAAAGTTGGAATAGCCTTGGTATCTCAATTCTATAGGGGTTGTTAACTATTGTTGCCATAAGGCCAGGTCTTAATGCAAGTTTTTACTGAGAAAGCTCACGAGGGATCGGACTTTACGGTGAATTCTTAGAATTTATATCACGAGGGATCGATTATAATGATTTTAAGCTGCAATGACATGAAACTTGATGATTAAATATGCATGTCTTAAGTTCCTCATTGTTATTCTAGATTAGGGATCCAATTTCCAACATAATTTGTTTATCTGTGTTTATCTCAAGTATCTTACCTATTCTAGATTGCAACTCAACTTTTTAGATAGATTTTTATTTTTTATCTCATGAACAACTCAACCATGCTATCTTGTGAATATTGTATAAATTGTATATAAATCATTCTTTTGTCCATAACTTTCTTCACATTTACCATAGTGAATAGAAAATTATTGTTGTTATTGGACTTTCAATCCCAGTGGAACGATATCTAAATTTTGAAAATTACAAACGATTGGTGCGCTTGCTAATTAACAACCCAGTGGTAGAAACGAACGGTTGAGACGCTATCGCCGGGTTAACAAGTTTTCTGGCGCCGTCGCCGGGGATTGAATTGTTTCAGTAAAACAGTAAATTTTTAATTACCGTGGTAAATAGTTTTTTTACCTTAGTTAATTTTTTTTATTTTGTTTACTTTTACTTATTGTTACACTAACTTTCTTTGTCTAGTTTGTGTATGCAAACCCGATCTACTGCAGGTAAAATTTATTTTGATCATGAGATAGAAAGGTTTGTAAAGAAAATCAAGTCTTTGAAATCTAAAACACAAACTAAATCTTCTTCTACTTCTAAAATTTTTGAAAATTCAAATATAGCTGCTGAAAGGAGAACATTGGGACAGTTTGCTGCTATTAATGGTCCACCCCGAGTTTCGGGAATGTTTCAAGGACCTGTTGTACCAGTGGAGATTAAACCTGCTACTTTAAATATTATTCAAAATAATCAATTTGCTGGTTTAAATCATGAAGAACCGTATGAACATTTAACTATTTTTTATGAGTTATGTAGCACAATTGGTTTTGAACCCAATCAAGAAGAATCTGTTTATATGAGATTATTTCCTTTTTCATTGATTGGTAAAGCTAAAGAATGGTTTAAATCTTGCCCACCGGGAAGTTTTGCAAACTGGTCCGATGTTGAAAGAAAATTTTTGGAAAGATTTTATTCTCCTTCAAAATATTTTGAAGCAATGAGAGCCATACACTCTTTTTCCCAAAATAATGATGAATCATTAGGAGAAACATGGGAACGATTCAAGGCACTCTTGAGAAAGTGTCCAAACCACAACTTGGATGATGCTGAAAAGGTAAGAATCATTTACCATGGTTTATTACCTCAGTTCAAGATGATGTTAGATGCTTGTGCAGGTGGTTCTTTAATGAACAAAATTATAGAGGAAGCAATTGAAATATTGGAACCAATGTCTATCAGTGACCGCCAAGCAAAACATGAAAGAGGTAATGTACAGAGGAAGCCAGGAATACTCGAATTGGGAGTGAATAATGTAGTATTGGCTCAGCAAAAATTGCTGACCCAACAAATTGAAGTTATGAGCAAGAAATTGGAGAAACTCCAAATGGCTCAAGTAACATCACCACCCCCTGCTCAACTTAAACAATGTATGCACTACATGGGAGAACAACCATGTGGTTACTGTGGAAATGAGCAAGAGCAAGCCAATTTTCTGAACCATCAAAGAATACCATTGGGTAACTTTTTCAATTATGGTAATTCTTTTCCTAATAATTTTCAACAGGGATGGCAGAATCAAAATTCTGGCTGGAGACAAGATGCTGGACCTTCCAACAAACCTCCTAACAATCAATTTAAGCCACAACAATCACAAATTGACAATGCAAGATTGACAAGGATTGAGGAATCTATCCAACAGTTATTGCAATTTGTGGAGACAAATGAAGCTGCCCGGAAAGCATCGGATATACAAATGGGTCAGCTTGCAAAAGAAATAGCCGAATTAAAAAGTTCTGGGTTTACTACAAACACGCAAAACTCAAGGGGACAATGTAATGCTGTTTCTTCTAATGTTATAAAAATTGATTGTAAATAAAAGAGTGAGAAAAAGAAAGAAGAAGAAGAAGAAGAAAGTGAAAAAATAAAAAAAATAAAAAAATAAAAAAAAATGAAAATGAAAAAAATATACAAGAATCTGTGGAAATAGAGCAAGAAACAAACTGTATTACCATCGTAACTCCGGAAAAATGTAAAGATCCGGGGAGTTTCACCATTCCTGTAACTATTGGAAATATCAACATCAGGAATGCTTTGTTAGATTTAGGGGCGAACATCAATCTGATGCCCCTAGATTTAATAAAGCGCACTGGTGAATTTGAGCTAAAAGAAGCTAAGACAAACTTACAGTTTGCGGATCGCTCTGTCAAGAAGCCTATGGGAATTGTGGAAGATGTATTGGTAAAGGTTGATAAGTACCACTTCAAGGTTGACTTTGTGGTACTGGATATGAAGGAGGATACTGAGATCCCCTTGATCCTAGGAAGACCTTTCATGAAGACTATAAAGATAAGAGTAGATGTTGATCAAAGTATGGTTGCAGTCAAAGTTTATGAAGAAGAAGTAAACTCCAGTGCTCATGAACATCTTAGGATGAATGATAAAGTTTACCCTTCAACCGAACTAGGTATACCTCTTCCCAATCAATTAAATTCTTTTAAATTAACTGATGCCTTGAATGATGAAAGACAGGTAATCAAGCATCGGAGAAGAAGAAGGAGGAACAAAAAGACAGGTGATTCCTTAACAAAAATTGAGAAACCACCTGATTAATCAGAGGTAATGTCTAGCTGGAGACATTAAACCTAGCGCTCAATGGGAGGCAACCCATTATTTTTGTTTTGTTTTTAAGTTATTTTTTTAAAAAAATAAAAATAAAAAAATTTATTTTTCAAATTTTTAGATAGAAAATTAATTTTGAAAAGAAAAGGGGTTTAAAACTCAAAAGAAAAGGTTTTTGAAAATCAAAATTTTGAAAAATCAAAAATAGAAGCCCACGCGTAGCGCCACTGTGACGCATAGCGTGGATTCTGAATTTTTAACCTAACGCGTAGCGTCCCAACCGCGCGTAGCGTCAGAGCCCATGTTCAGTTTCTAAAACTGAACCAGAGAGGCCTATCTTAGGTTTTAAAACCTAAAACCTCCTCTCTGCCTCACTTTAGTTTTCAAAACCCTAAAATTTCAAAACCCTCTTTTTCTCTCAACACTTCCAAACCTTCTCATATTTGCTCAAGGGATCACAAGTAAGTTTTCTAATCCTTTCTCTTTAGTTTGATTTTAATTTTCAAATCTTAGAATTGCATATGGTTAGGGTTAGAATTAGATGACCATTGGAAATTGCTTGCTGATTGAATTGAATGTGGTTTGGAAAGGGGTTGCTGTTGTGCAACCCCTGTTTTTGTTTCTGTTCTGCGCAGCTCACACGTAGCGTCCCACTGACGTATAGCGTGAGGATGGACTGTAAGCCCACGCGTAGCGTCCCATTGACGCGTAGCTTAGGCAGAACAGGCTGACGCGTAGCGTCCCACCCACGTGTAGCGTCAGCCTCTGTTTTTAATTTTGTTAAATTTTTAGTGATGTTTACTGTTTCATGTATATATTTATTTTTTTGTTTTTAATAAATCAGTCCAGTATGCCTATTTTGAAGTTTGTTTGTTGTTTTCTTTTAAATTAATAAATTTTCTTATTTAGTATTTGTTATACTTTCTTGCATTGATAAAAATTAAAAATATAAAATTTGTTGATGCATATTATTTTGTGTGAATTTTTGTTTTATTGTTAAAAATCCAAAAATATGCATATTAACTTTCTTTATAAATCACAAAAATACAAAAATATGTTGTTTTGAATTTTGTGAATTACATGTCTATTTTGTGTAAATTTTTATCCTTAGAAAAATCAAAAATATTTGTGTTTTAAATTTTGTGTAAATATTTGGTTGATTGTATATGATTGTTAATGTGTGATTTACTTTTTAATTTAATGCGTGTTTAATTTTAAAATTTTTAATTTTTATAGATGGCTCCGAAGAAATCCATCCCTGTCACTGGTCCTTCTAAAAGACAAAGAAGGGCCACTGACACCGATACTACTTCTGAGGATCCTGATCTTCAGGGACAGGAGGTGTTAGGACTGAGGGATCCTACAAGATTTCACACTGACGTGAAATGGGCCCGCTTTCATTAGATTAAGGGCCAAAAGCTGATGTGGGAGAGAGTATTGGATCTTAGTGCTGGAGACTATCCTGAGCTGCAGGATGAAGTTCAGAGGAGGAGATGGGGACCCCTATTTTCTCTACCGACTGAGGGGGATCCCATCTTAGTGATGGAATTCTACGCAAACGCCTACAGGACTCGTCAGGACTCGCCGAACATTGGCCAATAGAGGATAAGTTGGATAAGGGGCCGGCATATCACTTATGACCAGGATACCATTAGTACCCTATTGGGTAATCCTTGGGAGCCTACTCCCGAGAACGATACTTGTTTCTGGAAGGAAAACAGAAACAAGATCATTGCTGAGGGTGATCTAGGATATTCCCTCGAACAGGTTGCTCATTTCTTGAGCAAAGATGGAATCTTTTTCAACCTGAGTAAGGTTGGACGGAGTCCATCTAGCCTTCTGAAGACCCAGCTGACCCCTCTAGCCCAGGCGTGGTCCCACCTTATGCTGCATAACATCACTCCTGTCACTCACCTCTTATCTATCCCAGTTGAACGTTGTTGCCTTCTCTTTTCTATTCTTCAGGGCCATACCATCGACATCGCCGAGCTTATTTCTGAGCAGATTCACTTATATGCCCTTAGGTATAAAGTGAATCGCCCTATTCCATTCCCTCTCATCATATCTGCCTTATTGAGGAGGTAGGGAGTTGCTGTGCCATCACCAGAGTTCACGAGTTCTTCGGGGAGAGTCCCCAAGGTCTCGGTGAACAGAGATTACTTTGTTCAGTAGTGCGAGCTTCCACCTCTGGAGCAGGAGGCTCAGCCCAGACCCAGGAGGAGGAGACCACCAGTACAGCCACCACTTGTTGATGTTGTCACAGAGGGATTTGCTAGGATGACACTTGAGCATCAGCATATGATGCGGATGATGGCTGCTACACATAGAGCATATATTCATCTTCACGATGAATTTTATCAGTACAGATTACAGGGTGAGGGAGCACCATATGTCACACCGGTTGAGTTTGCAGCTCATGTAGCTTGGCCTGATGATTTACCTACCTACCCTGAGACTAGTGGACCTTCTGGAGCATAGACTGATACTGATGGTGATGCTGATGAGGAGGAGGAGGATGATGACCAAATGGAGGATTGATGGTTTATCTTTTGCATCTTTTTACATACATTTTTAGTTTATTGTTAGTTTCATGTTTACATTGGTATTATTTTGGATTATATTATATTTTGTCTTTTATTATGTGGTGTGTTTAATTTTGCGTAATTATGTTTTTGCATGACAAATCCAAAAATAAATTTTATCTTTCAATAAATAATCAAATTTTTGTTAGAAAGTTAATTTATTCACTTAACATTTTTACACAATAAAACCAATTTTCTAAAATCAATTATTGATTCTTTTATAACTTAGAAATTTTGATAAATTTAATTACAATAAGTTTATTAACTATCAAGCAAATTTCAAAAACCTGGTGAGTTGAGAGATCTTGTTAAACACTTGAGGGTTTAATCGACATAACTTCATTCGAATTGATTTTGCTTTAATCTTTGATTTGTGTTGTTGTACAGAGAATTCAGGAAAATGATCAAGGCACATTTATTAGTGAAAAGAAACCTTGGGCCAAACAGCTTACCTTGGTAAAAATTATTTTATCCTTTGAAAGCCAATTTAAGCCTAAAATAAATTGTTTGGTACCCTTAAAACCTAAATCTATTTTAACCATTCCCTATACTTGATTGATTAAAAGAGCAGTTGAAATAAATGAAAAATATCTTTAGTGTTCTTACAAACATGAGGGGTGAAAATAAGCAACTTGATTATTTTCAAAAGAAAATAAAGTATGAAAAAAAAGTCAAAAATAGTGAAAAGAATCAAGTTTGGGGTATTTATTTTTCATCAATAAAAGAAAATGAGAAGTTTGGGCCAAGAGAAAGCCTAAGAATTATAAAATGCTCTTTTATGATTTCAGGTTTTTGAATTCCAAGAAAAACCATTGATTCTTGTAAGCCAAGCCTCATTATAACCCATGAAAAGACCTTGTGATTTCTGAATTAACTCTGTATAACCAACCACTGATTAGATGAAAATCAAAATTAAATTCATTTGATTTTATGATTGATTGAGTGAAACAGGTTACCAATTGCATTGAGATAAACACTTGGAGAGGTAAGCCTGAAATTATGCTTGATATGTTAATAAAATATTGTAAAGAATTTTATCATTAAACCTTTGTTATATTAGATGTCTATAATTGATTATTTCAAAATGGTAAATTGTGTAATTACTTTTTGTGGTAAATTCTCGGACTAACTCAAAAATTTGATTTCAAATTTTTATTTTTTATTTTTCTCTCTTGCTCGAGGACGAGCAACGTCTCAAGTTGGACGTATTTGTTAGTCCTCAAATTTACAATAAATCTTTTAATAAAAATTTTATAAAAATAATAAAAATTTGGTTAATTTGTTAGAAAATTAGGTTTTAATTCAATAAATGGATGTTGTTGGAAATAATCTACCCTTGATCAATTTTCTCTAGTTTTGCAGTGAAAAAGTAAAGAATTCAAGAGAAAATTATACTGGAGGATCTTATGCGTAGCATCAATCCCACGCGTAGTGTCAGTGCTGCGTGGACTCCACATCCAACTTGGCCAAGCACTCAGCTTTGACCCAATAATGGCCACCCCACTCAGCACCAATGGCCACTCCACTCAACAAAAATGGCCAAAACACAGTGGAGACACGTCCAAGTGGCCAAGCATGATCAAATTTAATAATTTGGAGTGGCCATTATCAGCTGTTTAATGGAAGCTGAGTCAGGGGTCTGACGCCTAGTGTCACACTGACGCGTAGCGTCAGCACCCTTGCTCAGCCCTATAAATAGGGCCATCCAACACCATTCAACATATCCCATTCTCATTCACTTCTCTTCTTTTTTCTCTTTGTGCTCGACTTTGAGTACTTCTTTTGTGAGTTGTAGTTCTAGAATAGTTTTCTAGATACTTGAGAGTGTTGTGGTGTATTGTGATCGTTGTATCGTGAAGTTTCCATCATCTTTATAATGTCAAACTCTGTAAGTGTTGTTTTTACTTTCACCATGTGTAACTAATTTGTTTATGTTAGAATTGGTGAACTAATCTATTGAGTATAATGTTGTGAATTCGACCTCTGCATATTTATGATTCAAGTCCATGTTAGTATTTCAACCTTTTATTAATATGAACGTCAAACGGGAGAATGATTTTTATGTGTATTGAAACTTATTTTATTAGTATGAATGTCAAACGGGAGAATGATTATTCATGCTGTATTGAAACTTGTTTCGATGAAAGTAAAAGTTGGAATACCCTTGGTATCTCAATTCTATAGGGGTTGTTAACCATTGTTGCCATAAGGCCAGGTCTTAATGCAAGTTTTTACTGAGAAAGCTCACGAGGGATCAAACTTTAAGGTGAATTTTTAGAATTTATATCATGAGGGATAGGCTATAATGATTTTAAGCTGCAATGACATGAAACTTGATGATTAAATATGCATGTCTTGAGTTCCTCATTGTTATTCTAGATTAGGGATCTAATTTCCAACATAATTTGTTTATCTGTGTTTATCTCAAGTATCTTACCTATTCTAGATTGCAACTCAACTTTTTAGATAGATTTTTATTTTTTATCTCATGAACAACTCAACCATGCTATCTTGTGAATATTGTATAAATTGTATATAAATCATTCTTTTGTCCATAACTTTCTTCACATTTACCATAGTGAATAGAAAATTACTGTTGTTATTGGACTTTCAATCCCAGTGGAACGATATCTAAATTTTGAAAACTATAAACGATTGGTGCACTTGCCAATTAACAACCCGGTGGTAGAAACAAACGGTTGAGACGCTATCACTGGGTTAACAGCCATTCACTAAAGTGAGACACAAATTCGTAAAAGTTGCATGAGCTACACGCCGTCAAACTAGCAGTTGGCAAGTGTTGCGATTCTGGTGGGAGTGCTCGTGTGGACTCCTAAAGGACGATGCTACGACTGCTTCGGTGTTCTTCAAGAGGTAATCCAAAACGAATTTTTTTTGTGTTTGTTTTATGCTTTGAAACACAGCACTTTGCAAATCCTATGGAATCCCTATTTTTCCGCTGCTCATGTTCTAGGGATTCCCTAACAAAGTATCACGTGGGAACATTTCCAACCAATTTCATTCATTTGGGTAATTCCAATACTCATAAAATTCACATCATTCATCATAAAATTCATGCCCAAAACATATTTCCCACGTAAATACGTTTTAATCGTTTCCGACCATTGTTTGCGCCTACACTTAGGACTCCTTTTAATTATTTTTCAAACAACACCTTATACACAATTTTTATCATCAATTTCATAGTCATAAACATGAACAAAACAACAACTATGCCATGTCACTCAAGAGCCATAATTATCTCATATTTAAAAGCCATTTTCACTAAATCAAGCATGTAAAACGATTATTATGAAAATGGACATTTAACCACTTTAATTTTCAAAATTCCAGAATTAATAACCATGCTTATAATTCCATATTGTCACCAAAAATTCAAGATTTTACCATACACATCATTCATATTTATTAAGCTACTAACAATTAAGGCTTTCATGCAAGAAATTAAAGTTTAAGCCATTATCTTCAAGAATAAAATTTTAACAGCAATCATACCCATCACAAATACATTTCAAGATCATATTTTTAGCTTACTATTCTACACAAATTTAAGGGACCGGAGGCACATCACACAGCTACCCATTCAAGGAGAAAAATCAAATTTTTAGTTTATCTAACAACATGCATATAATTTTTAATGAAGCACTAAATCTGTCTAGCTTTAAAAATTATTTTAGTTTATGAAAAAAATTATGTTTTAGTGCTTAAGGGTCCGTTTAGTATGTAGTTGAGAAAATGAGGTTTAGAAAAAAGAGAAATCTAAAGGTTAATATTAATCCTTCACATTGTTCGAGATAGTCAAAACTCTATTTAACAGTAGGATTTATTTTCTCCTACTTGTAAACCTCGTTTACAAGTGGGGAACTTTAAACAAATAAATCTTGCATAAAAATAAAGGGGTCAGATCACGTTATTTTGGCCATAAAAAGAGTAAAAAATTTTCAAGTAATTGGTGACAAAATCGACATGCATGCATCCTCCATAGAGCACTATTTTCCACAGTACTAAAAACGTTAGTAAGGCAACATTTTCACGACTTAGAATTTAACAAAAATCAAGAGTAAAACTATAACATAGTGCAGTCATGGTGATTCCCAATAATGAAGGTTATCTTTAACAAGTACTTTAGTAATTAAAAGCTCAAAAGGTCGTGTTTGGGAATGGCACCAAGGTATGAGTCTTAGGGTAGCTCACACTAGGTCATGCATGTGAAAATCAAGGAGTAAAAGAGAGAGCACTCCCCCTACCTCAATGGTAGTCTCAGCCAAGAGAGGAAAAATGCAAGGACTTGGCTTCTTAACCTCCACAGGTACACCACCAAGGAATGAGGGAAAATGGAAGCTTTTTAGTGGTGTATGATCGTGATATGAAGAGAAGAAAGTAGTGTATTAATTCTATTTTTTGGAAAAAGGAAGAAAGGATGAAGTTTTGAGAAGAGAAATTTTTTTTGCAAAGAAACATAGGAGCAAGCTTTGTGTGCACGACTAGTCTAGAGAGAAAATAAGTAATTAAGGGTATGAGATGAAAGAAGAAAGGTGAGGTGTTGATTCTGTTTTGGAAAACTTAGAAAAATGTTGAAGTGTTTGAGAGAAAAAAGGTTTTTGCATGTAAAACATAGGAAACCAATAAGTGTCTCACGGCTAGGCTATGAGAAAAATGAGAGTATTGGGTAAGGAACTTATTTAACAAGTCCTTATTCAACAAGGAGGATTGTAAAGTAAGGGTTATTTTAGAGCTAACATGTGTCTTCAAGTAGTGAGAGCTGATTGGACCATATTTGCATGAGAGGCTGGTGTGGCACAATTCTGGGACAACAACTTGTCCAACAATTTTGAAGGGGTTACGATGGAAATTTGGAAAAACTCAAAACATAAAAGTTGTAGATCTATGTCTCCTCTTTAAAATAAGATATAGCACACAAAAACCAATATCGGGCGTGGGGGATATGGCCCTATTACAATATTCCAGGCTGGAACGAATACTAAGTTAGTGAACAAAATAAAAATTTTGGGATAAATGGGTAGGGAATTAGCTTTCATGTCCTTTATCAAAGTTGTAGATAAGTGAGTCTAGAAAATTTTAGAAAAAGAATCATTCAATTTCATGATCATATGAATGAGAAAAGTGGAAATTAATGAAAACGGGTCAAGCTATAATAATGAAAACGTAAGAAAGTGTGGTATTTTCAAATATGGGACCAAACAGGTAAGAATTGGACTTCATGGTTAACATCAAAGTTGTAGGGAGTTTTGATACAGAGATTTTAAGACAAGAACAACTTAATTTTATTAACAAGAGAGAAAGTTATGCTAAAAATATGAACATGTTGCAAAATGACTTTAACGATTAACTTAATTTATTGAAATAAATTCTTGGGGATCCGAGTGGTTGGAATTGGGCCTCGGGCCCTTCATGAAAATTGTAGGGTACGACAATACAAAAACTCTGGGATAAGAATGACTCCACTCAAACACTCTGGGTGTTTGCTTGGCTAGACTTGGTGAAATATATATAGAGTCAATAATTAAAATAATATAGTTGATATACTATTATTTAATTACTAAGTTTTCCTCAATTGATTAATGATTCTTTTTACTCAATTAAATCTCAAATGATTATTTTTGTCCTTTAAATCCTTCTAAAAATATTAACAAAGCATACAGATCAAGTCAGCCACAGCCCAAACATCATTTTATAGAAAACAAGCACTGAAAATAACGCATCTTGGTCAAGGGACCAATTACACAAAATGAGGGATGTTACACATGGGAGGTTCAAGGTGAAGCTTGGAAGCTGCCATTTCTTGTTTCAAAGCTTGTAAGGTAATGCACAAACCTATTTCCCTCTTCCTTTTTCTTCCAGCATTGTGCAAGCCCAGACCTATTATCTCAACCCTCTTGATCATGCGTGTGTTGGTGTTGGGCAACGTTTATATTTGACTTCAAAAACAAGCAAAAGGTTAAAGTTTTAGAACTGCTCGTGGGTTATTACCTTTCGGTAAGTTGTCTTTTATCAAAACTACATCGAACTAGCGTTACAAAACTTGAGCTGTACATTTTAATGGTTTGGGACTATCGAAATAATTATCGATAATTTGTAGGAGTTTTCAAGCTACGAAGCTTTGAAATCAGAATTTGTAATCGGTGTTTAGGAGATTGTATTAGAAAGTCAGATTCATTGTGAGGTACTTTTTACATACAAGGGGAGTTTATCGCTTGAGTAACGAATAGAAAGTTAGGTTTCAGGATGGATTTACAATTGAGATAATTGATGTTGCTTAAAATTCCTGTTATAAATTTATAGTGAATCTTGAATGGTTGTGTTGTGTACCTTTTATATGTTGATGTGAATTGATATTGAATGGCCCTAGTAGCAAACAACACTAAATGATTTGATGAACTATAATTGATTGCTCCATTGAGTGAGTTTACAATAAAATCTATGAATAATGGGTTGTGAACCATTATCGATGACAAGTGGCCCTAGTGGCATGTTATATAAGATATTGATATGAATTAGAATTGTGTTGTAAATTGAAGTGATTTGATATTTAATAAGCCTTGTGGCCAAATTGTGATAAATGATGATTGATGAGTTAAGATTATGGAATGATTTAGTGGAGTAGATGTAAATTTAAAGTTGATTATATTCTCTACAATTCGCATCATATGCATATGTGTATTTTCATGACATCATATGCATTTTGGCGCTATGATTTGCCCGACATTACAATTTGCCGATGAGACTGTCACCTATAGTGTTAGGATTCACTGAGCAATTCTCGAGTAACAATCAGGCTACTGCGTATATTGCTTCGATTCACTAAGCGATCCTCAAGTACCACCATTTATAGTGTCATGATTCACTATGTGGTTACTAGGGTGCCACCGTTTATAGTGTTATGATTCACTATGTGGTCACCCAGATGCCCCTCAATTATATTGCTATGATTCACTGAGTGGGTTATCCTTGGTACTATGATTTGTATTGAAAGTTGGATCCGCATAACATGTTTTTATGCATTAAAAAATGATTTTCAAAGTCCAAGTCATCTACTATATCATTTGTAAACTCTAGAGTTATATTTTAGTGAAGTAGTTGGGGTGGTCTATATGCTTTTGGCGATGATTGATATTGATCTTTAGAAGCCTAGTGCTCATTGAACTTAGGTATGGTTGATTGATGAGAATACGTGTGTGTGATAAATATGTTTCATTACGAGTGTAAGGTGATGACTTTCTAATGACAGGTTTCAATCTCAAGCGTTATTTCCTATTTACTGCTTTGAGTGGTACTCACTCCTCTACTTGTGATTTCAGTGAACTTTCAAGGGGATAATGAGGATGCCACCTAGTGATGTTGGAGTATGAGACGTGATGTAATGCCATGTGTAATGGACTTTTTAGTTATTACCTAGATGATGGTGATCTTTTATAGGTCTTGAGATAGCTAGTATATAAATGTATATGGGTGTGTTTACAATGTGCACAATTGATATATGATCACGAAACTTGATGTGTGGATGGTTATATTTGTATATAACTCTATGTTTTCTAATGCCAATAGTGAGGATTGATGGCTAACTAATATGTTGACACTTTTATAGGTCTTTGCTAATGAATGTCTTAAGATGCCTTGATTTCATGTGTATGTATAACATTTGATTTCATATGGTGTATTGTGAATTCGAATGATAATGTTGTGCCGTTATAGGTCTATGCCCTTTGAAGTGGCTAATTACATGGAATTAAGTTGATGTTATTGAAGTGTTTTCGTTTGGAATGACCTATATGCATTATTTCACACATCTCATTTATTTTTAAGGATATTTGAGTGTGGGTAATTTGTGTAGGTCATAAATGATGTGATTATATGTATGTTAAAATTTGATAGCAATTGGCATCGAAATGAAAGAGTTAGGTGACTTTAAAATTCATCATTTTGTCATTTATGCTTATCTCACTTTAACGAGCCTTCTATATGCCTTGAGGGTTGGTTCTGTGTGATTTTCACCCAAGTAAGAGATATCTCACTTGAGTGAGACTTACACTGTGAGCTTGTGTGAATCTCGCTTGAGTGAGTAACACGTCGCTTAAGCGAGTTTAAAGTGGTTGCTTACTGTATGTTTCTCGCCCAAGTGAGGATGGTCTTGCATGAGCGAGAATGACTTAATGAGCTACTGAGTGTTTCTCAACCAAGCGAGGATGATCTCGCTTGAGCGAGTATGTTTTTGCTTGGTTGCTGTCGGATTCTTGCTTGAGCGAGATGTAGAAGCTGGTTTCTATTTGTTTTTTGCTTGAGCGAAGATGGTTTCACTAGAGGTCGATGTTTGAATTATGTTACTTTTTTCGCTCAAGTGGGAGTGGTTTTGCTTGAGCGAGATTTTCCAGACATGGCTTTTCTTGTTGGTTTACTTTGTATGCAATATTTCTGGGCCCTCTATGCGTATTTTTGTGTTCTCTTATTTTGACACCACCCTTAGGTTCCATTGTTTAACTTCAGGGATGTTGAACGTGAAAATTTTATCCTTCTTTTATTAAAACCTTTAGGTAAATTCTAGAAACTTTTAAGGGGATGTCACAAATGTCATGATAGTTCTATTCTTGTTTTCATCCAAAATATCATAACAGCTGTATGGCAGGTATTTTTTTCTATAACTTTTATGTAACGCTTACACACACAGTCATGACCCTAGTAGCAGAACCTGTGATTCTGACCTTCACTATTGGCTCATCAATGGCTACCAATTCAGGAGACCCCTTAACAACCCTAACCAAAAATGACCTTATTTCCTCAAGAATAAAGGAAGAAATTTTTTAAATGAATAATCACTATTTTATTCATTACAATGACTATAAAGAGGATGGACAACAACAAGTGTAGGAATGATCCTTACAAAAAAGATCTATATGGAAGCCTAACATGGGACTTTTTGGCTACGAGATTCAACTTATTTCACAATGACGTTTATTAGTTCAGAAATGAATTATCTTTATATATATTGTCGCGACCGGGATCACGGCGGCGCGGCCGACCCTCGAAACGGTTTTAAATAATAAACAGGGAGTCGCCACCAATATTTTTAGGATAAAATACTGGAAAAACCTTTTGTTAAAGCACTGGTTATAAAAATGAGATTCCATGATTCGGGAGTCTGATTACAGGTGAGGAAGGTATTAGCACCTCACGACTGTCCGTTATAAAAACGGTTACCTCAATTTGATAGCGCGCATTATAATTAACCCAATAATTATTTTAACTTCTTCATAAAAAAGAAAAATGTACGGAACGACAAAATAAACAAAGATCAACACAAAATATTTACATGAGATTAACAGGACGTCTCGTCCAAATTAATCTCGCTCCGCCTTTTTAAAGAGATATATATATAAAAAAAAATATGAGATTTACAGGACGTCTCGTCCAAATTAACCTCGCTCCTCCTTTTTAAAGAGATATTAAAAATATGAGATTAACAGGACGTCTCGTCCAAATTAATCTCGCTCCTCCTTTTGATAGCAAGACAAAAAGGAAACTCTAAAAATTAAATAAAGAAAGGTGGGCCCGACAGGAACTGTTTCCCGCTCCTACGTATTCTCGAGCTTTCGAGAAATCAGGGTCACGTAGTTCTTTAAAAATGTTTTTTTTAGGAATAGATTAGGAAGATATTGATGGGCATCATTCTAGCGAAGAATCCATACAAGGCGAAGTGCTTCGCACGTGCACGGATCCTATAAAGGCTGTGTAGACGGAAGTATTTTCCGTACGACACTGATTAAGAAAAAAATGAATATATATATATAAAAAAAACTGAATGGAAGAGGAAAACGAGTGCAAAAAATGAAAAAAACGAGCGAAGAATAAGAAAACCGAGTGAAAAATAAGAAAACCGAGTGAAACTATGAAAATCCGAGTGAAAACAGAGAAAACCGAGTGAAACAGTGAAAATATGAGTGAAACAGTGAAAATCTGAGTGAAAATAAGGGAAAACCGAGTGAAACAGTGACAATATGAGTGAAACAGTGAAAATCTGAGTGAAACAATGAGAATCTGAGTGAAAATAAGGGAAACCGAGTGCAAAATAGTAAATCCTAGTGAAACAGTGAGAATCTGAGTGGAATAGTAAAAATCCGAGTGGAAATAAAGGAAACCGAGTGAAACAGTAAGAATCCGAGTGGAAAGAGGCTTACCGGGTGAAATTTGAGCAGAGCAGAACGATTGGGACAAGAATTGCAAGTCCGAGAGGGAAAAGGGAGCTGGAAGAAGTGCTGTTGAGTGAGAGTGTAGAGGATGTTGGGGTAAAGAAAGTGTGAAGGGTGAGGGGTGAGTGAAGTGAGAGGGAGAGAAGACTTAGCGTGAGAGAGAGAGAGAACAGAGGTTTGGCCAGAGTTTCCTCGTCTGAAGATTGCCTCCCTTGAACGCCCTCCCCCTTGCCTATTTATAGGCTGGTTTGAGTGGAAGGCCAGCTCAGGCTTCCACTTCCGAGTGGAATGCCAGCTCAGGCCTCCACTCAGAGTGAAGTGGGGGACAACGGCTGGGTGGGAATTTTTAATTCCCCCCACTTCCACCCCTGTTTGCCACTTGTCTGCCACCCCCAGGATTCCTGGATCCACTTGGGTGGTGGAATCCAAGTCAGCACGGTCTAACAGGGGGACCTGGTGGGAATCCGAGTGAGAATGGAAGAATTCCGAGTGAAAATGTTGGAAATCCGAGTGAAATGGTGGAATTCCGAGTGAGGATATTGAAATCCGAATTAGAATGGTGAAATCCGAGTGAAAATGGTGTGATCCGAGTGAGAATGGATCGGATCCACCTTCCAATCAGTATTCATTAACACTGGCAGTCAAATCCGAGTAAAAAAAATGGGGAATCTGAGTGATTCTCACTCGGATCACCCTCTCAGTCAGCATTAGGAGTCAAATCCGAGTGGAAAAAGGTATTCCCCGTAGAAGGCCGAGTGAGAATACTCCTTTCCGAGTGGTTTTACTCGGTTTGTGGTTACTGTGAGACATTCAATTGCAAACGAGTGTAAAAGCCTCGGAACCGACTCTAACGATTGGGAAATGACTTGAAATTGACTCGGAGTGGCTCGGATCTTGTTTGAAGAAGCAAACTGACTGAATTGCCAGTCGATTCCGACTGGAAGTTAATGGAAATGGGCTCGGGAAAGGTTTGAAGAAGCAAACCGACTGAATTGCCAGTCGGTTCCGACTGGAAATGGGTTCGGGAAAGGTTTGAACGAGGACTCGGAACCGATTGAAATGGCTCGGGTTTGAGTGGGAGTACTCACTCGGTTCTGACTGAAGAACAACACTCAGAATTTCTTCAAAAGTGACACAGAAACTTCAACGCTTCAAGGATTTACTCGGATCCTTCTTTTTTGCACTCGGAAATTGGATTTTTGGCCATTTGCACTCGGAATGGCTTGACAGAGAGCCTTCCACTCGGATTCACCTTCGATAAGGAAGCATTTTACTCAGAATTGACTCATCCTGAGTCATTTCACTCGGATTCTCTTCAACATGGCATAACCCACTCGGATTTGGTTTTATTCTGAGTCATCCCACTCGGATTCCCCAAACAGGATCCTATTCTACTCGGAAATACTTCATTTTCACTCGGTTTTGATCATTTCTGAGTAGTTTTACTCGGATTTACTCCATTCTGAGTAGTTTCACTCGGTTTTGACCATTTCTGAGTCATCTTACTCGGATTTCTCTTCAACAGGGGCATTTTCTACTCGGATTTGATCCTTTTTGAGTAATCTCACTCGGATTTGATCCGTTCTGAGTATTTTTACTCGGACTTGCTAGTTTTTGGGCCATTCCACTCGGATTTTTGTTCAACAGGGGCATTTTCTACTCGAATTTGATCCTTTTTGAGTCATCTTACTCGGATTTCTCTTCAACAGGGGCATTTTCTACTCGGATTTGATCCTTTTTGAGTAATCTCACTCGGATTTGATCCGTTCTGAGTATTTTCACTCGGACTTGCTAGTTTTTGGGCCATTCCACTCGGATTTTTGTTCAACAGGGGCATTTTCTACTCGAATTTGATCCTTTTTGAGTCATTTCACTCGGATTTGCCTCCAACAGGTCTATATTCCACTCGGAAATGCTTCCATCATAGTCATCTTGCTCGGATCTGACCATTTTTGAGTTATTCTATTCAAATCTGACCATTCTGAAGTATAAAAAGAATCATTCCACTTGGACCGGACCAAAAGAGGTGTTCACAGATGCCCCTCTTTACTTCTTTTTCACAAAAGAAACACGAAGCTTCTGTGTTTTTGAAGTGAAAAGGAAGTAAAGATATGAACACCGACGTAGGGGGGCCAAGTGGGACCTCTTGATTGGTATGGCAACTGATGGTATAGGCAATCACGAGTCTGTATGACCTCTGATTCTTAAAACGAGCATTCTCCACTTCTGTTTCTCTTCTTCTCTTCTTCTTTTTTTTTTGTTTTTTTTTTTGAATGGACAGGGAAAAATTGTCTTTTAGTTAACAGGAGGTAATGAGATCAGGATTGACTCCCAGTAGACTGGAAAGTAAAGGTTGCCCTCGTGGGCGACTGAAAAGTAAAGGTTGCCCTCGTGGGCGACTGAAAAGTAAAGGGTGCCTTGATAGGCGGCTGGAAAGTAAAGGATGCCATGATAGGCGGCTGGAAGATAAAGGATGCCTTGATAGGCGGTTGGAAGATAAAGGATGCCTCGATAGGCGGTTGGAAGATAAAGGATGCCTCGATAGGCGGCTGAAAGATAAAGGATGCCTCGATAGGCGGCTGAAAGATAAAGGATGCCTCGATAGGCGGCTGAAAGATAAAGGATGCCTCGACAGGCGGCTGAAAGATAAAGGATGCCTCGATAGGCGGCTGAAAAGGTAAAAGATGCCTTGATAGGCGACTGGAAAGGTAAAGGATGCCTTGATAGGCGGCTGGAAAAGTAAAGGATGCCTTGATAGGCGGCTGGAAGAAAAAGGATGCCTTGATAAGAGGCTGGAAAATAACGGATGCCTTGATAGGCGGCTGGAAAGATAAAGGATGCCTTGATAGGCGGCTGGAAGATAAAGGATGCCTTGATAGGCGGTTGAAAGATAAAGGATGCCTCGATAGGCGGTTGAAAGATAAAGGATGCCTCGATAGGCGGCTGAAAGTTAAAGGATGCCTCGATAGGCGGCTGAAAGTTAAAGGATGCCTTGATAGGCGGCTGGAAAGATAAAGGATGCCTTGATAGGCGGCTGGAAGATAAAGGATGCCTTGATAGGCGGCTGAAAGATAAAGGATGCCTCGATAGGCGGCTGAAAGATAAAGGATGCCTCGATAGGCGGCTGAAAGATAAAGGATGCCTCGATAGGCGGCTGAAAGATAAAGGATGCCTCGATAGGCGGCTGAAAGATAAAGGATGCCTTGAAAGGCGGCTGAAAGATAAAGGATGCCTCGATAGGCGGCTGAAAGATAAAAGATGCCTCGATAGGCGGCTGGAAAGGTAAAGGATGCCTTGATAGGCGGCTGGAAGATAAAGGATGCCTTAATAGGCGGCTGAAAGATAAAGGATGCCTCGATAGGCGGCTGAAAGATAAAGGATGCCTCGATAGGCGGCTGAAAGATAAAGGATGCCTCGATAGGCGGCTGAAAGATAAAGGATGCCTCGATAGGCGGCTGAAAGATAAAGGATGCCTCGATAGGCGGCTGAAAGATAAAGGATGCCTTGATAGATGGCTGAAAGATAAAGGATGCCTCGATAGGTGGCTGAAAGATTAAGGATGCCTTGATAGGCGGCTGGAAAGATAAAGGATGCCTTGATAGGCGGCTGGAAGATAAAGGATGCCTTGATAGGCGGCTGAAAGATAAAGGATGCCTCGATAGGCGGCTGAAAGATAAAGGATGCCTCGATAGGCGGCTGGAAAGGTAAAGGATGCCTCGATAGGCGGCTGGAAAGATAAAGGATGCCTTGATAGGCGGCTGAAAAATAAAGGATGGGGTTACCCCTCAATTGACAAAAAATACAAAGATTGGGGGGAGCTAACAGGACGTCTCGTCCAAATTAACTCACTGGTCCTAAAGGCTCGGGGTGATGCCCCAGTTTGACATGACTGAAAGAATTACTCTTTGACCGAAAGAGAGTGATCCTGGGGAGATGCCCTAATTTGACATGATTGAAGGAATCTTGGGGAATTGCTTTCTAAATGAAAGAGGGTGATCCTGGGGTGATGCCCCAGTTTGACATG
Source organism: Clitoria ternatea (assembly GCA_037962975.1). Lineage (NCBI taxonomy): Eukaryota > Viridiplantae > Streptophyta > Magnoliopsida > Fabales > Fabaceae > Clitoria > Clitoria ternatea. Next base: position 217,205,734 of record CM075671.1, on the reverse strand, counting down.
ATTGAAGGAATCTTGGGGAATTGCCTCTTGACTGAAATAGAAGAAATCTGAGGGATATGCCCCAGTTAGGAAGATTGAAGGGATCTCGGGGAACTGCTTCTTGACTGGAAGGAAAAATCTGGGGTCCACTGGGGATGTATAGTGGGCTTACTAAAAGAAAGAAATCTGGGGATGATCCAATTCAAGCTGTCTTGGATGATTCGGGGAACTGCTCCTTGATCGGAAGGAAAAGGAATGGGGAAAAATCTAGCTGAAGGAGCTAGGGATACTGTCCCTCGAACGGAGGGAAGATTTGGGGTGATACCCCAAATTTTGGAAAGATTAGAAGATTTAGGGATACCACCTCAAGGTTGGGGGAAGGATATGGGGTGACGCCCCACTTAGGGTGGTTGAAGAAGCTTGGGGGTACGTTCCCTTTTGACGGAGAGAGACCCGAGGTAATGTTCAGCTCAAACTTCCCGGGAGCATGGGGTACTGCCCTTGGGTTGACAAAAGATAACAACCTGGGGAAGATGCCCCAATTTGAAATGATCTGAAGAGCATTGGGGGAATCTAGGGAGATGCCCTAGCTTAATTTGTCTGGGAAGTGTAGTTCTACTTGGGGAAGAAATTGAGAGATAGCGACTTTAACAGTTAAGGATGAGACTTTGAAGGCACCTGATGGAAGAAGAAACCTTGAAAGGCGCTGGCTTTGGCGATTATGGTTCCATTGAGGAATGGATGGCAGGCCCGTCGGAGGAAAAAAATCTGATGGATGTCCCAGTTTAGGATATTTTAGTGAGGGTAACTTCGCTGGGGAAAGTGTTTTCCTCTTGGGAAAGGAATGCGTGGCCTTTGATCTCTGTGGTTCTGTCAGAAAGGTAATTCTGTTGGGTACAAATAGATTTTTTTTAAATCTGACCAGGAGTCCATTTGGTGGTTTTTTTTTTCAGGAGGAATCCTCAGTCTATTTTCCTTTTAAAGGTGATAGTGGGTCCACCGGAGAAGAGAAACCTGGGGGATGCCCCAGTTTTGGGTTGCTTGGGAGTTCAGAGTATTGTCTCTTAGGGAAACCTGGGGAGATGCCCCGGTTAAAGTATGATTGAAAGGATTTTTGGAGAATTGCCCCTTGGCTGAAAGAAGGGAGACCTAGGGTGATGCCCATGTTCAGAAAATTTACCTGAAGGAATTAGGGGTGCTTCTCCTTGACAGAAAGAGAATAGAGACGTGGGGAGATGCCCCAGTTTGGAAAGATTGAAAGTTTTCAGGTGTACTACCCCTGATCTGAAAGAGAGAAGTCCTGGGATATGCCCTAGTTTGACATGATTGAAAGAGTCCTAGGGAAAACTACTCCTTGGCCAGGACAGATGAAATCTAGGGGGATGCCTTAGTTCAAACCTTCAGGACACTACCCCTTGGCCAACAAAAGGTCTGGAGGTGAGGAATGACAGACTTGGGAGGTAAAGTCCCAGGTTTGAAGGATTCGGGGGTTAATAGGGCGTCCCGTCCAAATTAACCAGGTTCTAGAATATACCAAGTTGATCTCTTGGAGTTGTGACCCCTAACATGCCTCATGAACAAGACAGAAACCTTGAGAAGACGCCGGCTTCGACTACAAGGTAATGATGGACTTCATGGAAATCTCAAAGCAAAATGGAAACTCAGAAAGGTGTCATGTTTGGCCATAGAAGGGTGTTTTGTCCAATGATTTGGGTGGGTTACGAGAAGAAACTCGTGGATGACCTACTTCAATGAGTAAAGGCAAGAGTGAGCTTCGGAGACTGATGGACATACACCTGGAAAGTGCCAGTTTTGGCGGTTGAAGCTTGACACATCTACTTATTACAACATCCTGCAAGAAAGGTTAGCGGTGCAAAACAAATTGGAACTTGAAAAGACTTACCGCAAAAACACAATCCTTAGAGATCCGAAGTGACTTATGACTGAAACAGAGCAGATGAAGCAACCCTAGCTTTGGAAACGTGTCAGGCCCAGTCTTCATAATGATTGCTTGAGGCGAAATCAAGTAACAGGAACATCTTGTTCTCATGACTTTAAATTTTCATTACCTTCTCATTTTTATATATTAAGGGAAAACATATGTCTTATCAAATCAATGGAAAATCACAATAAATACATGTCAAAAATAGGTGAGATTGTATTTACAAGTCGAGTAAGTGTGGAAAAAGGGAAACCAAAAGCAAGTGAAGATGTATGGGAAATATTAATAATTGGGTAGAGTAGGAATGATTTTACAGATCTTCCAGTGAACTGTTGAGAACAAAGCATATCTTAATCCCACATCATAACTCTGAATTCACCCCTTGACTCTGCTTCTGAAAAGGTAGTCGGACTATGATTACTTGGCCAAAATCTTAATCCCAATTGATTGCCTGAGCCACCTATTCAGGTTTTCATCTTACCAGGTCGCTCTAACTTTTGCTTAGGCTGCCCTTCCAGGTTTTCAGCCTAGCGAGCTTCTCTCTCCATGTGACGTCTCTCTTTTTTCTTTTTCTTTTTCTTTTTTTTTTAAAGGTTGTGTCCCTCACGACAAAGGTTTAAACTGATTGCCAATGAGCTTATTTGATCTTCCTCAATTTGATCTCATCCTGTGGGGAAGTAGTTGTTATTTCAGATGAAAAAATTTGCCCCTAACACCATGTATCCAAAGAAACAAAGGCGTGCCCTTTTCAGTACCAATGAGGGGGCTCGTTCCTTGTTCATTTTTCATCTATTTTTTGTTATCTTTTTCTTTTTGCATTTGTTTTTGTTTTTTTTGTTTTTTTTTGTTTTTTTTTCTTTCTTTCCCTTTTTTTTTGTTGTTTTTTTTGAATGACCCCTTTGGTACCTTTGTTATGGTCTAGCTATTTTATCCCCTAACCAATGTGGTAAAGAGAATATGATATTAATGGTATCACAGTAGACCAATCCCTTGGTTACACTGGTGTGGGAATAGTTATACTCCATTAAAGTTGGGGTGTTGATTGCGACACAGATGAAACATTGTTTCTGCCGTGTTCTTAGCTTGATAACATTTATGCTCCCATATGGAAAAGTGATAATTTGATCTATGAATCAGCTCGCCTTAATTGGTATTTACGTAAGGCACCAACCTTGACTTTTTTTATATCATTTTTTTAGAGTATTTCTTGACCATCCACGTTGATCAATGCTAACATTTCTTTGAAGGGTAGATACGCCATTTATGGAATCTGGCACTATCTTCGTTTTGAGCTTGTAACGTCTTTAGTTGTTTGTGAATCTTCTTCATCCTGTGTGCTGACCTTGCCTTTGGGTAGAACTAGGTGACTCTTATCCAAACATCCTACACGATTCGGCCAAAGAACTTTCGTTTTCGCTACCCTTTTCGTCAGCGTAATCAACTGGGTGGTCAAAGTTATGAAATGGAATCATGATCTCATTGTTCTCAAAAGGATCATTTTTAGTCCTGTATTTTTTGGTTTTTTTTTTCATGGTAAAATGATAAAAAGAAATAGATAAAGGGAAAAGGATTCAAGGTGGCAATAAGGAAAGTAAGAAAAGGCATTTTGAAATTTGACACATATTTATTGAGAGAAACTTAAAATGATAAAAACATGTTTTTGCCCTTATTACATAACAATATCCCAAAGCCTTAGGCATAGCGTTTGGGTTGAAACAGAAGTTTAAAGTCATAAGGAACTAAGTGGTCTCCTGGTCATGAACCTCTCCAGTTGGCGTGTGATTCACAAAATCTTGCATGCATCATCTTTACACCCCTAGTCCCTCTTTATCACACTGACCCCAGAGGTCTCATGGTTAGACCTGGGGTTTATAATTATATTGGTACTCCCTTCCTGGAAATCTAGCCACTTAGCTTTAATCAAATCCCTTACTTTGAATTTCAAGGTATGACAGTCCTCAATAGAATGCCCCGAGGCTCCAGCATGGTATTCACATCGGGCATTGGGATTATAGCCTTTGGGGTAAGGAGGAACCACTGGTTTCAGTGGGCAGGGTACTGCAAGGGAATTACGAAAAAGGTGAGGTAGAAGTTCTGTGTAGGTTATGGGAATGGGGTCGAACCGGGCTGGTGTTCGATTATTGATGGGTTTTATTGTGCTTTGGTCTGGATTAGGTGGTTGAGTTTGTACTAGTGGGGAATGATAGGGTTGTGGAAGGGTAGACCTAATAGCAGGCAAATGAGAATAGAAAGGTATTTGAGGGATATACGGACGAAAGTAGAGTTGGAATGGGAAAAAATTAGAGCTCTGGTTAGGGGTGGTGGTGGCCATGTAAGGTGCAGGGAGATTGGCAGGTTGAAAGGGAGTATGTGTTATTGATCTGGGTTGGGCCCTTTTTTGGTTACGGGCAGTGGAATTAGCATCCCCTTTTCTCTTCCCCTTATCTCCCGATGCAGACATTCTTGTGATAGGAGCCCCAGGCGACCGGGAGGACTGTGAAATATGGGGATTCATCATTTGTAAATCATGATCCTCTTGTTGATTATGGAATGGGGGAATTTGGTCTTTTGTCAATCCAGGAAGGTGGAGTGGGGTGGTTGGCAAATGTTGATCATTCTTGACTCCCGCAGAGGGTTCCTCTTCTATGATCTTCTTCTCTAAAAGTCTGGCCATCTCCGCCATTTGCTTCCTTAGCTGGTTAACTTCGTTTCTGAGGTTTTCAATTTCTTGCTCTCTTTCAGCCATGAGTCTCCTTTGAAAGTCTAACAACGGTGTCATTCGGTGTCGTTGAAAGAAGAAAAAGAAATGTCAGGTGGAAACAGAAGGAAAGAGGATATCGTGGGAAGCAATCACAGACCTTGACAAACATCCTTTAACCATTCCTTAGAACGTATCGTTCAAAAGTACTAGGTAATACGGGATAGTTGTGAAGACAGAAAAATCCTTCATTCTGAAATGCAATAAGAGTCTCAAATTTAGCTATTTCTAGCTCGGGGAACCATGATCCGTCTCTTAAAGGTTTGATCCCACATTAATTTTCACGTCTTGGTCAAGGGTACTTGGTTAGGCTCTAAATAGCCTCCGGTGAGAATAAAAAGAAAGGAGAGAAAGAGCCATTGGGAATTGACGTGCTTTGCAAATCGATACTCCCCTAGTAATTTTCTTGAAAACATTTTTGTATTTAGGGGGGTACAACTTGCTAAAACTTATGTCAAATCAAGGGTTATGTGAGCTACGGATTTTCTGATCATCGACAATACAAAGAAAATTGATTTTTCTTTTGATTTCTTTTCTTTTTATATGTATTTTCTATGATTCAAAAGATCTGTAACTCAAGGCCCAAAGACTTGTACACAAAGAGAAAGAACTATTTGCCCATTAAAGGATCACTAGTTAAAAGTATGTCATTTTTTGAAAAAAGTAATCCACTAAATGGTCAAGTAGTCCTCTATTTTGGATCAGAAGGAAAAGTGAGAATGAGAAAAGGTAGAAGTAAAGTTTGCCCCTTTGTGTCTTAAAGTGGGTTTTTTCTGGAGGTCTCCTAATGGCTCTAAGGTTTGTCTAACAGTGATATCTCGCATTAGGTGGCTTGTTCTAAAACTTCTAAAGGTCACTAGAGCCAAGATCCTACTCATGATGTTGACCACAAATAGTAGGAAGTATACTAAGTGTGGGCACCATGAATAAGTCGAACTCTAGCTGAGATTCTCACGGTAACCAGACAGGAAGTACATCCCAAATGGCTCCGCTATCAACCTCCCCTAATCTTAAGTTTTATTTGGGCCCGGGTATAGGGTCCCACTCAAAAGTGTGTGCAAATTGTGAATGTAGTGTGTGAAAGAGGCATTCAATACCTGTACCTTACTTACCCTATACATAGAACAAACACAGAGCAACAAAATAAAGTCGATTACCCTAGGGTTCAATGATCATACAGATATTTACAGAACATAAATGATAGAATATAAACAAAACAGGAACTAAACATTGACAAGGAAATAAAATAAAAGAAAAAGTTAAATAATTAATATGCTAATTAAAACATGCGCTATCAAATTGACTGGCTTGACTCTCTAAGTCCCCAGTGGAGTCGCCATCTGTCGCGACCGGGATCGCGGCGGCACGGCCGACCCTCGAAAGGGTTTTAAATAATAAACAGGGAGTCGCCACCAATATTTTTTAGGATAAAATACTGGAAAAACCTTTTGTTAAAGCACTGGTTATAAAAATGAGATTCCATGATTCGGGAGTCTGATTACAGGTGAGGAAGGTATTAGCACCTCACGACTGTCCGTTATAAAAACGGTTACCTCAATTTGATAGCGCGCATTATAATTAACCCAATAATTATTTTAACTTCTTCATAAAAAAGAAAAATGTACGGAACGACAAAATAAACAAAGATCAACACAAAATATTTACATGAGATTAACAGGACGTCTCGTCCAAATTAATCTCGCTCCGCCTTTTTAAAGAGATATATATAAAAAAAAATATGAGATTTACAGGACATCTCGTCCAAATTAACCTCGCTCCTCCTTTTTAAAGAGATATTAAAAATATGAGATTAACAGGACGTCTCGTCCAAATTAATCTCGCTCCTCCTTTTGATAGCAAGACAAAAAGGAAACTCTAAAAATTAAATAAAGAAAGGTGGGCCCGACAGGAACTGTTTCCCGCTCCTACGTATTCTCGAGCTTTTGAGAAATCAGGGTCACGTAGTTCTTTAAAAATGTTTTTTTTAGGAATAGATTAGGAAGATATTGATGGGCATCATTCTAGCGAAGAATCCATACAAGGCGAAGTGCTTCGCACGTGCACGGATCCTATAAAGGCTGTGTAGACGGAAGTATTTTCCGTACGACACTGATTAAGAAAAAAATGAATATATATATAAAAAACTGAATGGAAGAGGAAAACGAGTGCAAAAAATGAAAAAAACGAGCGAAGAATAAGAAAACCGAGTGAAAAATAAGAAAACCGAGTGAAACTATGAAAATCCGAGTGAAAACAGAGAAAACCGAGTGAAACAGTGAAAATATGAGTGAAACAGTGAAAATCTGAGTGAAAATAAGGGAAAACCGAGTGAAACAGTGACAATATGAGTGAAACAGTGAAAATCTGAGTGAAACAATGAGAATCTGAGTGAAAATAAGGGAAACCGAGTGCAAAATAGTAAATCCTAGTGAAACAGTGAGAATCTGAGTGGAATAGTAAAAATCCGAGTGGAAATAAAGGAAACCGAGTGAAACAGTAAGAATCCGAGTGGAAAGAGGCTTACCGGGTGAAATTTGAGCAGAGCAGAACGATTGGGACAAGAATTGCAAGTCCGAGAGGGAAAAGGGAGCTGGAAGAAGTGCTGTTGAGTGAGAGTGTAGAGGATGTTGGGGTAAAGAAAGTGTGAAGGGTGAGGGGTGAGTGAAGTGAGAGGGAGAGAAGACTTAGCGTGAGAGAGAGAGAGAACAGAGGTTTGGCCAGAGTTTCCTCGTCTGAAGATTGCCTCCCTTGAACGCCCTCCCCCTTGCCTATTTATAGGCTGGTTTGAGTGGAAGGCCAGCTCAGGCTTCCACTTCCGAGTGGAATGCCAGCTCAGGCCTCCACTCAGAGTGAAGTGGGGGACAACGGCTGGGTGGGAATTTTTAATTCCCCCCACTTCCACCCCTGTTTGCCACTTGTCTGCCACCCCCAGGATTCCTGGATCCACTTGGGTGGTGGAATCCAAGTCAGCACGGTCTAACAGGGGGACCTGGTGGGAATCCGAGTGAGAATGGAAGAATTCCGAGTGAAAATGTTGGAAATCCGAGTGAAATGGTGGAATTCCGAGTGAGGATATTGAAATCCGAATTAGAATGGTGAAATCCGAGTGAAAATGGTATGATCCGAGTGAGAATGGATCGGATCCACCTTCCAATCAGTATTCATTAACACTGGCAGTCAAATCCAAGTAAAAAAAATGGGGAATCCGAGTGATTCTCACTCGGATCACCCTCTCAGTCAGCATTAGGAGTCAAATCCGAGTGGAAAAAGGTATTCCCCGTAGAAGGCCGAGTGAGAATACTCCTTTCTGAGTGGTTTTACTCGGTTTGTGGTTGCTGTGAGACATTCAATTGCAAACGAGTGTAAAAGCCTCAGAACCGACTCTAACGATTGGGAAATGACTTGAAATTGACTCGGAGTGGCTCGGATCTTGTTTGAAGAAGCAAACTGACTGAATTGCCAGTCGATTCCGACTGGAAGTTAATGGAAATGGGCTCGGGAAAGGTTTGAAGAAGCAAACCGACTGAATTGCCAGTCGGTTCCGACTGGAAATGGGTTCGGGAAAGGTTTGAACGAGGACTCGGAACCGATTGAAATGGCTCGGGTTTGAGTGGGAGTACTCACTCGGTTTTGACTGAAGAACAACACTCGGAATTTCTTCAAAAGTGACACAGAAACTTCAACGCTTCAAGGATTTACTCGGATCCTTCTTTTTTGCACTCGGAAATTGGATTTTTGGCCATTTGCACTCGGAATGGCTTGACAGAGAGCCTTCCACTCGGATTCACCTTCAATAAGGAAGCATTTTACTCGGAATTGACTCATCCTGAGTCATTTCACTCGGATTCTCTTCAACATGGCATAATCCACTCGGATTTGGTTTTATTCTGAGTCATCCCACTCGGATTCCCCAAACAGGATCCTATTCTACTCGGAAATACTTCATTTTCACTCGGATTTACTCCATTCTGAGTAGTTTCACTCGGTTTTGACCATTTCTGAGTCATCTTACTCGGATTTCTCTTCAACAGGGGCATTTTCTACTCGGATTTGATCCTTTTTGAGTAATCTCACTCAGATTTGATCCGTTCTGAGTATTTTCACTCGGACTTGCTAGTTTTTGGGCCATTCCACTCGGATTTTTGTTCAACAGGGGCATTTTCTACTCGAATTTGATCCTTTTTGAGTCATCTTACTCGGATTTCTCTTCAACAGGGGCATTTTCTACTCGGATTTGATCCTTTTTGAGTAATCTCACTCGGATTTGATCCGTTCTGAGTATTTTCACTCAGACTTGCTAGTTTTTGGGCCATTCCACTCGGATTTTTGTTCAACAGGGGCATTTTCTACTCGAATTTGATCCTTTTTTAGTCATTTCACTCGGATTTGCCTCCAACAGGTCTATATTCCACTCGGAAATGCTTCCATCATAGTCATCTTGCTCGGATCTGACCATTTTTGAGTTATTCTATTCAAATCTGACCATTCTTAAGTATAAAAAGAATCATTCCACTTGGATCGGACCAAAAGAGGTGTTCACATATATATATATATATATATTGTTGCATGTCATGATTATAAGTGTTGTTACCAAAAGCTCTGCCACAACAATGAACGATGCTGCTATAATAGACCTTAGCACAACAAACATTGTCATCGTAGTACTTTGCTAACAAAAAAATTTATTGTTATTGACAACGTTATCACAACAATACTGATCCGGTCTGGATACCGGCCCCAAGGTTACCCGGTCTGGATACCGGTTTTAAGGACAAAAGGGTGACTCAACCTTCCTAGAAGTCAACCGGTATCCCAGGATAATGATCCAGTCGGTGAACATGTTGATCCGATCTCACCTGAAGTAAAGTCTTTATAGCCGTCCTAGAGCTCAACCAGTGTCAAAGATATCGATCCGGTCTGCAACACACTAGGCAAATTTCACTTACACCGGTCATCCGAGGTGACATCCAAGATACCGGGTGGCCTATCCGCTCTTCTACACCGGGTGACTTATAATTGACTGCTCCAATATCATAATGAAGAAGGCATTCTGTACAGTGGAGTATGTCCCTTTCATCCACTGACAGGAGTAGGTATAATCACCAGCGTGATTTATGGAAAAGGTGATTACCTTTCCATCCATGTGACAGAAAAGTACACTGATAATTCACCTACTCTCTGGGCATATTCAGAATGCTGGCCCACTCGGATTGACTCTTTACACACGCTATCAGAACCAGTGGGCCCACTAACACCAAACGATTTATTTCCACGCTCAACTATAAGTAACATGTTGCAATACATGTTCCAGGTTACGTGTCCTTGCTCTCTCTCTCTTGCTATTATATTGTTTGAGCATTAACAAAGTTCGTTTACACTCTTCTAATTTGAGCGTCGGAGAATCTTCGCAGGTGACACCACCTGTCGCCCACACCAATCCGAGAGGTGGGTGTGAAGGATCTCCAGGACAACAAGACCGACCTCCACACACTGAGAGGCCGGATCAGAGAGACTGGATGCACACAACCGGTCCTCAATCTCATTCAATCTTCAACTCTTGAGGCTGTCCCGACACCGGATCCTAGACCCCGGTTGGGGACAGATCATTGGAACGCCCGGTGGGACTCGGTAGAGTTATTCCCACTTTCTGCAGAAGTTAGTAGTCGACCATGGAAGGAGATGGACGTGACTTTATGGATGGTCATGTGGAAGATGTGACCCATCAACAAGCTGAGGGGGGATTCATTTTCGAATCACCTGCAACCCACTCAAGGAGGATGGTACCAGTGACAATCCCTGACCCTCGAGATGAAATTATCAGGCAACTCAGGGAGGAGTTGATGGAGTTGCGAAGGGAGAAAAGAGGAACTGGGGATAAAGTGACGTCTCAGGCAGAGGACACTCGCCATGCATTTACGAGAGAAAAATCCACAACCCTCCAGTATTCTAAGATCCCTACCTTTGAGGGGAGAGAACAAACGTAAGATTCTGGGGACAGGATCGGTGCAAGGAAGAAGGGGCAGACAGCGATGGTTTCTGGGCCATACCGATTCAACATCCCTTTCTCCAGGAGACTCATGAACGTGATCATCCCCAAGCACTTGCAAACGACCCAGCCATTTTCCATCAGAAAGTATAATGGAGAAACTGACCCCATTAAGCACCTTGATGCTTACACGTATAAGGCCATGTACTTGGGAGCTGATGAAGATGTGATGTGCAGGATGTTCCCACGAACCTTAACGGAGGAAGCTCTCGGTTGGTTCAAAAGCTTACCCTCAGAATCAATAGATTCTTGGGAAAAAATGGCGACTTCATTTGAGAGCCACTTCATCATCTCTAAGGACATTCCAAGGACTTCCCATACCTTGGCTCAGATAAGGCAAGGGGAAAATGAGACTCTCAAAGAGTTTTTGAAGAGATTTTACAAGGAAGCTGCTCTGGTGCGTAACCTTACAGAGGCTATTCAGCTTCACATCATCGTTGAAGCCTTACAGCCTGGGTCCGCCTTTGCTTTGTCTTTGGCAAAAAGTCCTCCGATGACGTTGGAGGAGTTTCGAAGAAAAGCTTCGAAATACGTGGGCATAGAAGTGCACTTGGAGGCAACAGCGGCCAAAAGGAAATCTCCAACGCCATATTAACAACAGAGAGATACATCGGAACGCATGGAGAGACCAGACCGAAGCAGCGTCTTTGATAATCCTGCACCTCCGAGTCAGGAAGAAAGGATACATGCATTCAGCAATTATGCTCCGTTAAATCCTAAGCGGTCTCAGATTCTGAGGGAGATCGGATGGCTAACGCTTACTGCATACGGGGTCAGGACTCCGCCCCAGCTTCGCAAACATGGCGACCCTCAGAAATACTGTGAATTCCATGAGCAAGAGGGCCACTCAACAGATGAATGTCAGGCTCTGAAGAATACTATCGAGACCCTGATCTAAGAGGGTAAACTCAAACAGTATCTTTTCAAAGAAGCTACTTCTGGAAAGCCAAAGGGAGTCTGGATTGGCGAGCATGAACAGCAAAGTGTTATGCCCCAACAACATCAAGGCCCCCGAGAGGTCATTGATTAAAGATCAGGCCATCAAAGTTAAGAACGCCTTCAGCTACTGTAGCTAGTCGGTAAAACGGTCTGCACTCTTTCTTTTCTTGGATTTTTTTGATCAAGTTTTATCAAAAAGGGTTTAATTAGGCAAAACCCCTGGTTCGGCCCTATTTCTTTCTAAATTTTGTAGTTCATGATTGATGAAATATTCTCTCGGTTCATCTATGTCTTATGATTTTATTCAAAGCACAACTACGTTGTGACAAGATACTTTCAGGACGGATGATCCTAACAATATATCCGTCGTAAGTGATGAACCTCTTTAAAGGTACAACTGGGTGAACCATGTATTGAAGGCTCGGATTGTAGGATTAAACCAAACTCCGAGTATGGTTAGTAGGATTAAACCGAACACCGGTGAAGACCTGGGTTGTAGGATTGAACCGAACCTCAGGAAACAGATTGTAGGATTAAACCAAACTTCGAGTACGGTTAGTAGGATTAAACCGAACACCGGTGAAGACCTGGGTTGTAGGATTGAACCGAACCTCAGGAAATGGGTTATAGGATTGCACTGAACCTCATTTGAAGAACGGTGAATGGGTAAAATCCAACACCGATTAAAGGCCCAGATTGTATGACTAAACCGAACTCTGGGTACGGTTAGTAATTTTGGCTGAACATCGGTGAAGGCTCGGATTGTAGGATTGAACCTAACTCCGAGTATGACTAGTAGGTTTGGTCGAACGTCAGTGAAGGCCGATGAATGGGTAAAATCTAACACCGAATGAAGAAGAACGGTGAATAGGTAAAATCCCACACCGATTGAAGATACAGCTAGTAGGATAAAACCGAATGCCATTGAAGACCTAGGTTGTAGGATTGAATCGAACCTCAGGAAATGGGTTGTAGGATCGCACCGAACCCCATTTGAAGGCCGGTGAATGCGTAAAATCCAACACCGAGTGAAGAAAATGGTGAATGGGTAAAATCCAACACCGACTGAAGGCTCGGATTATAGGATTAAACCGAACTCCGAGTACGACTTCTAGACTTGGCCGGTTGCTATTGAAGAATCAATTGTTATCGAATTCACTCAAAAGTACTCCTAGGAATTCCTCACTCGGAAATATTCTCCCTTGGAATTCCTTTCTCGGAAACACTTCAAGTTCGATGCTAGACTCTTAAATGATCCACTCAACAATATCTCACTAAAGTCCGACTCTTGAATTCTGTAAGCTGAGGAAATCTCACTCTGGAGTTCCAGTCAGGAATTTTTTACTCAGAAAAATCTCTACCCGAGGCGCACTCATCCGAAGTCGAAGAATTCCTCTGTCTTTAAGTGTTTCACTCGGAAAATGCTTCACTCGGTATCATACTATATGGAAGTCAGAAATGTTCCACTTAGTGCAATCCCACGCGGAAGTGTCACACTCGGGGACACCCCTTTCGGGGACACCCCACCCGGAAATCTTCACACAGGAACGGTCACTCGGAAATCCTCCTCCTAAAAAGATCAATATGAGAGCTTCCACTCGAAAGTCTCACTCGGAACTTCTCAGGTAATACGACCAGAACCAATTTCACTCGGAGTGATCACTCAGAGTCAAATGCTCACTCTGAATCGGTCATTCAGAATCAAAGGTTCACTCGGAGTTGTTCATTCAACGTCAAACCTCCACTCGAAATTGCTCGCTCAGAGTCATTTAATTCGCAACGCTTGGTGCCAATTGACGATTAACGAGTATTACTAAGGTAAAAACATAACGTGTGATTTTACAGGTTATACCAGCATCCAGACCCCTCACAAGTTGTAAAGCTCATATGAGCAACTTCATAAGTCCCTCATATAAGCTAGGGGACAAATGATCCGGTCTAGATACCGGCCCCAAGGTTACCCAGTCTGGATATCAGTTTTAAGGACAAAAGACCGACTCAGCCTTCCTAGAAGTCAACCGGTATCCCAGGATAATGATCCAGTCAGTGAACATGTTGATCCGATCTCACCTAAAGTAAAGTCTTTATAGCCGTCCCAGAGCTCAACCAGTGTCAAAGATATCGATCCGGTCTGCAACACACTAGGCAAATTTCACTTACACTGGTCATCCGAGGTGACATCCAAGATACCGGGTGGCCTATCCGCTCTCCTACACTGGGTGACTTATAATTGACTGCTCCAATATCATAATGAAGAAGGAATTCTGCACAGTGGAGTATGTCCTTTTCATCCACCGACAGAAGTAGGTACAATCACCAGCGTGATTTATGGAAAAGGTGATTACCTTTCCATCCATGTGACAGAAAAGTACACTGATAATTCACCTACTCTCTGGGCATATTCAGAATGCTGGCCCACTCAGATTGACTCTTTACACATGCTATCAGAACCAGTGGGCCCACTAACACCAAACGATTCATTTCCATACTCAACTATAAGTAACATATTGCAATACATGTTCCAGGTTACGTTGTCCTTACTCTCTCTCTCTTGCTATTATACTGTTTGAGTATTAACAGAGTTTGCTTACACTCTTCTAACTTGAGCGTCGGAGAATCTTTGTAGGTGACACCACCTGTCGCCCACACCAACGCGAGAGGTGGGTGTGAAGGATCTCCAGGACAACAAGACCGACCTCGACACACTGAGAGGCTGGATCAGAGAGACCGGATGCACACAGCCGATCCTCAATCTCATTCAATCTTCAACTCTTGAGGCTATCCCGACACCGGATCCTAGACCCCGGTTGGGGACAGATCAAATACTTAATATTACCATGTCTATTTTATGTAAATAACTACAATTGTTGCAATTATTGATATTATTACAACGATTAGTATTATTGTCTTATATAATATTTTGCTAGCAATTAAAGTTGTTATAATAAGTTATTCGTGGTAACGACCTAGGTTGTCATCATATGCTAGTCATATCTGAATTTTTCTTAATGAAAAATATTTTTATTATTGAAAAATTACAAAAAAATTGTCATTTCATGACGACTTAAATTATTAGGATCAAATTATTATTTCACAATGACTTAAATTATTTAAAAAATTATTATTTATGTTGTTGTAAAAGTTTTCATTTATATTTAATATTTTAATAATTATATCTTATATATATTATTTTTTTAACATAAGTAATGTTGATAATACATAATAATTTATTATTCTAAATATTAAAATAATATATTTAAATATATAGCTAAAATAAAACACATATCTATTAGCCCAAAGTCAATGTATAATATTGATCCGGTCTGGATACCGGTCCCTAAAGTTGTGACATCAGCGTGACTGTTCTAGAAGGGCAACCGGTATCATAGGGCAGTACCCCCACACCGGCTATCTGAGGCTACGTTTGAGATATCAGATACTTTATCCGTTCTCGTTTCTCCGTCACGTATAACCGTTTACCTCAGTGTCATAATGAGATAAGAGGGGTTATAACTTATCAGTATGGATACTCTACACAGCGGAATGTGTCTATATCATTCATCAAAAGGAGTAAGTACAATCGCAGGCGTAATGTATGAAAAAGATGATTATCCTCCATCTCTGTGTCAGAATCGTACACTGATAATTGACCTACCCCCTGTAACACTCTGAATACTGAGCCATTTTGATTGACACTCTATACACGGTATTAGAACCTATGGGTCCACCTGCATCCAACGATTCATTTCCCACGTCTAACTATAAATAGCATATTCTAATATACATGCAAGGTTACGTTGTTCTAACTCATATCTTACTATTGCATTGCTTGAGTATTCATTGAGTTCTTATACACTCTTCTAACTTAAGCGTCAGAGAATCTTTACAGGTGACACCACCTTTCACCCTCACCAACGCGAAACTTTGGTGTGAAGGATCTCCAGGACTACGAGACCGGTTTCTCCCACTGAGAGGTCGGATTATAATACCGGATACCCACTGTACCGGTGTATACACACTAAAATATATATACTTTTGTGGCTGGTCCCACACCGGATCGTTGACCCCGGTTCAGACCAGTTCATTGGCACGCCCGGTGGGACATGATAGAGTTATTCCCACTTTTCGTAGAAGTTTGGTAATTCAATATGGAAGGAGATAGACGCGATTTTGTTGATGGTCACATGGAGGATGTGACCCATCAGTAGGCTGGAAGGAGACTCATTTTTGAATCTCCTATAACCAACACGAGGAGGATGGTACCTGTGGCAACCCCTGACCCTCGAGACAAAGTTATAAGACAGCTCAGGGAGGAGTTGATGGAGCTGAGAAGGGAGAAGAGAGGAACTGGGGACAGAGCGACGTCCCAGGCGGAGGATGTTCATCATGCATCTACAAGAGAAAGATCCACAACCCTGTAATATTCGAAGATCCCTACTTATAAGGAGAGGGAACAGACCCAAGACTCTAGAGATAGGGCCAGTACAAGGAGGAAGGAACAGGCAATGGTAACTTCGGGGGCATACAGACTCAGTGTCCCTTTCTCAAGGAGACTCATGAGTGTCATAATCCCCAAGCACCTGCAAACAACCCAGCCACTTTCGATCGGAAAGTATAATGGGGAGGCTGATCCCACTAAGCACCTTGATGCTTATGTGTATGAGGCCATGTATCTAGGAGCTGATGAGGATATTATGTGTAGAATGTTCCCAAGAATACTGACAGAGGAAGCTCTTAGTTAGTTCAAAAGCTTGCCCTTAGGATCGATAGATTCCTGGGAAGAGATGGCAGCTGCATTTGAAAGCCATTGTGTTATCTCCAGAGATATTCCAAGGACTTCACACACCTTGGCCCAAATAAGATAGGGAGAGAATAAAACCCTCAAGGAGTTTTTGAAGAGATTTTATAAGGAGGCTGCGTCGGTGCCTAACCTCATGGAGGCTATACAGCTCCATATTGTGGTTGAAGCCTTGCAACCTGGGTCTGCTTTTGCCTTATCTTTGGCAAAAAGTCCTCCAACAACCTTCAAGGAGTTCCGAAAGAAAGCTTCAAAGTATATTGGCATAGAGATGCACCTGGAAGCTACTGCAGCTAGAATGAAGCCGCCAGCACCCTCACAGTAACCACGGAGAGATAAGGAGAGGGTAAGGTCAGAGAAGCATGCCCTAAGGGAAGATTTTATGAGCACTCGACCTCAGCAGCGAGACAGACGCGTATCCTCTTTCAGCAACTATGCTCCTTTGAACTCCAGGCATTCCCAAATCCTTAGGGAAGTTGGTTGGCCCATGCTCAGCGTCTATGGGATAAGGAAGCCACCTCCAATGAAAAGACCTGGGAACACGCAAAAATATAGTGCTTTCCACGAGCAGGTCGACCATCACACTGATGAGTGCAAGGCGTTGAAGAACGCGGTAGAGACTCTCATTAGAGAGGGGAAGCTGAAACAATATTTATTTAAGGAAAAGTCCTTGGATGAGCCAGATCGGATGGAAAAAAGAGGAAGAGATCATGATGATGAAGGTGATAACAGTTGAAATCCAATCAGGAGATTTACAGCTACTGAGAAACAAAAGGGAGTGGTGACCTATGGAGAAGCTCAGCAGGACGGTATGCCTCAACAGCAAAGGCAAGGCCGGTGTGAGGTGATTGAGATGATCGCTGGAGGATTTGCTGGAGGTGGAGCGTCAATCACAGCTAGAAAGAATCACCACCGAATGATCCTGTCAGTGCAAGAGAAGCCCAGAGACAACTGCCCTTTCAGGGACGGCGTGGCAGCACTGGTGGTATCATTCACAGACGATGATTTTGGAGTAACGATCCCAGGAGGTGATGATGCGGTAGTTATAATCGCTGTTATAGCTAACAAGGATGTCAAAAGAATTTTCATCGACCAGGGAAGTTCTTGTTCTGTAATTTTTTATAATTGTTTAAAAAAAAGCTTTAATGATGCAGATTTGCAACCATATACGTAAGAGCTCACAACGTTCAACGGAGCAAAGCAGCCCACCAAGGGGTACCTTGATACCCTCATTTCCTTTGAGGGCGAGCCTGGAGTGAGGACGGTGAAGTCTAGAATCCTGGTGATTGATGTGGAGTCCCCTTACAATGGGATTATAGGCCATCCTACTCTGAACGCGATGGAAGCAATCATGTCTACTCCACACCTCCTTATCAAGTTCATTAACAAGGACAACGGTGTATCATCTCTCCGCGGCGATCAAGAGATAGCCAGGTATTGTTACAACTTGAGCCTCAATATAGTAAAGCTTGAGGCGTTTAACAAGAAGAGGAAGTTGAACGATGGAGGAACAACGGCTGGGTCTGTTAGTTTGATTGATTTGGACCCAAAGCGGAATTGAAGATCGACCCTCTCAACCCCTCAAAGCCCACGCCGGATGGAGGTTCCAGGGACATCGTCTTAGGGGATTCCCCAGATAAGGTCACACACATCAATGACAAGCTAGAGTTGGTCATGGAGCAGTGCCTGGTGGCACTCCTTCAGGAGTTTAAAGACCTTTTTGCATAGACCGCTGCAGACATGCCTGGGATGGACCCTAACTTCTGCTGCCATAAATTGTCTATTTATCCAGAGACAAGACCGATTGCTCAAAAGAAAAGGAGATTGGGACCGGAAAAACAAAAAGCAGCATGTGAGCAAACTGAAGAATTTTTGAAGGCTGGTTTCATTAAAGAGGTCCGTTATTCATCTTAGCTCTCCAATGTAGTAATGGTACAGAAGGCCAATGGCAAGTGTAGGGTGTGCACAGATTATGTAGATCTCAATCGATGTTGCCTAAAGGACCCATATCCACTCCCAAATATCGATCGTATGGTTGATGATTCGTCTGGTTATCAGTACCTTAGTTTCATGGATGCTTATTCGGGGTATAATCAAATTCCGATGTGGGAGGAGGATCAAGAGAAGACAGCTTTCGTCAATGACCGTGGTGTCTTTTGTTACACCGTCATGCCTTTCGGGTTGAAGAATGCTGGAGCTACTTACCAGCGTATGATCAACAAGGTGTTTGAAGGCATGCACACCAAGCTGGTGGAGGTATATATTGATGACATTATCGCCAAGACTCCCGCGGGAGGTGATCATGTTGAAGATTTACGCCAAGTATTCACTCGGTTGCAACAATACAACATGAGGTTGAACCCATTAAAATGCACCTTTGCAGTCCCAGCTGGGAAGTTTTTGGGTTTCATGTTAACCCAGCACGGTATCGAGGCCAATCCAGGCAAATGTCAGGCAATACTGGATATGTAAAGCCCCAAAAACTTGAGGGAGGTATAATCGTTGAATGGGAAGGTGGCCGCTCTCGCTCGATTCATGCCCAAAATAGCGTATAGGTCCCTCCCTCTGTATAAGGCATTGAAGAAGCACAAGAAGTTCGAGTGGGGAGACGAGCAAGAGCAGACATTCTAGCAACTCAAGACCGTGCTATCAAGTCCACCAATATTGGTAAAGCCAGACCCTGGTGAAACCCTCATCCTGTACTTGGCGATTTCTGATGAAGCCTTGGGCGTAGCGTTGGTCAAGGAAACTCAAGAAGGACATAGGCCAGTGTATTTCACTAGCAAGACATTCCAGGGAGCAGAAGGCAGATACCAGAAAATAGAAAAGGCCGCTCTTGCAGTTGTATGGGCCTTATGATGGTTGAGATCGTATTTCTATGCACATCCAGTTTTGGTGAGAACGGATCTGCCACTTCATTCCGTGCTTAGTAAACCGGACCTCGCTGGAAGGATGATCAAATGGTCTATCGAACTTTCTAAGTTCAAAATTTCTTATGAACCTCGAGGAGCCATTAAAGCCCAAGTCTTGGCGGATTTTGTCGTAGAAATGATGGGGACGGATCCAGCCACACCTCGAGCACATTGGACCATTTATATCGATGGGTTATCGAACAATAAAGGTTGTGGAGTTGGTGTTGTTGTGGAGAGCGACGACGGCATGCATCTGGAGATTTCCCTCCGATTCAATTTTAAAACCTCCAACAATCAGGCTCAATATGAGACATGTCTGGCTGGACTCCAGGCAGCAATCGATATCGGTGCAACAGAGGTGACATTGTGCAGCGACTCACAGCTGGTGATTTTGTAAATTCAAGGCAAATATCAGGTCCGCGAGCCTCAACTTCAATTGTATTTGAATTGTGTGAACTAGTTGAAGGGGAGATTCGACATGCTGGAATTTAAGCATGTGCCAAGAGAAGAGAATACCAGAGCGAACATCTTATTGAGACTTGCAAGCACAAAACAGCCTGGTAGCACAATGACAGTTGTTCAGAGTATGTTGACATCACCCAACATTCCTTTGTTCCCTTCTTTGAATGTTATAACAGTTAATTCCTCTTACAAGAATTCTTGGGTCACCCCATATATCCGTTATTTGGCTGACGGACAGCTTCTGATGAGAAAGAAAGAAGAAGAGTGAAAAGGGAGTTGCCATATTTCCCCATGGTCGATGGTGTGCTCTACAGAAGAGGATTCTCAGTCCCATATCTCTTTTGTTTAAAAGAAAGCGAAGTACAAGGAGTAATGGGGGAGGTACACGAGGGGCAATGTGGGCACCATGCCGGAGGAAGAAGCTTAATGAGAAAAATCCTCAGGGCTGGGTATTGGTGGCCCACAATGAAGCAGGATTCAATCAATTTTATGAAGAAGTGTGATGCTTGCCAGAGATTTTCTAATCTTTATCACACACCGGCCCAAGAACTCTCTTCATCTGCGGTGCCATGGCCTTTCTATCAATGGGGCCTTGATATTTTGGATCCATTTCCCACCGCACCAGGAGGTATTAAGTACCTGATCGTAGGAGTCGATTACTTCATCAAGTGGATAGAGGCAGAGCCAGTAGTGTATATCACATCAGCACGGACATGACGTTTTGTATATGAGAATATCATAGCCCGATTCGGTGTCCCAGGGCAGATTGTAACTAACAACGGCACCAGTTCACAGATAAGAAGTTCACAGATTTACTTGAAGGACTGGGGATAGTCCAAATCTTTTCATCTATAGAGCATCCCCAGACGAATGGCCAAGCGGAGGTAGCTAATAGGGAGGTGTTGAAAGGGTTGAAGAAGCGCCTTGGTGAAGCGAAGGGAGGATGGACTGATCAGCTATGCCATGTCCTATGGGCGTACCATACTATGCCACATTCTTCTACCAACGAATCCCGATATTGGTTGACTTACGGAGTGGAGGCGATGATTCCGGTGGAGCTCCAGACCAGATCAGCTAGAGCGGAATACTTTTTGGCTGGGGACAATGACGCCAATCTGGCATCAGAGCTGGACGTTCTCCATGAGTTGAGGGAAGAAGCTTTTGTTAGAGACCAGGCAATAAAGGCGAAGGCAGCCCTCCAGTACAATAAGCGTGTGAAATACAGAGCTTTTAACACTGGAGATCTTATTTTGAGAAAGGCGAGTGTGGGGAGTAAGTTCGCTCATCAAGGAAAATTAGCGCCAACATGGGAAGGCCCTTACAGAGTTTCGGAGGTGACAGGAAAGGGACCACACCGGCTTGAAGAGCTCAACAGAACACCAATCGCAATAAATGGAACACTCAAAATTTACTTATTTACTATAGCTAGTTGGTAAGATGACATGTACTCTTTTTCCTCGCTTGAGTTTTTTCCCATTGGGTTTTCTCAAGAAGGTTTTAACGAGGCATGACCCCAACCACACTTCTTTTGTAATGTACTTCTAATTTAATGAGAATGCAATTCATGAACTTATTGCCCTCACCTTTCCTTTCTATGTTGTGGTTCATAGCTGTAAGTCGTTGTGCATAAAGACCCCTGGGGACGGATGATCTTAATCACATATTCTGTGAATTGACGATATAACTCCTTGAGGGATGAAATGGTTTGTAGGACTAAACCGAACCCCATTTCAAGGCCCAAATTATAGGATTAAACTGAACTTTGGGTACGGTTAGTAGGATCAGACCTTTCTCAAGGCTGTACCAAATACCATTTAAAGACTTGGATTGTAGGATTAAACCGAACTCCAAGTATGGCTAGTAGGATTAAACCGAACGCCACTGAAGGCTTAAGTTGTAGGAATAAACCGAACCTCAAGAAATGAGTTGTAGGATCAAAACCTTTTTCAAGGTTATACCGAACCCCGCGTGAAGGCTTGGATTGTAGGATTGAACCAAACTCCAAGTACAACTAGTAGGTTTGGCCGAACGTTGTGGCAGAATCAATCGCTATCCTCATTTTTGAAATAATTTCCACAGGACAGATGACTGCATACACTGCGATATCACATTATAAAGATCAGATGAACTTTTTCACTCTCAAAAAGGGGTAAAGGTAACACTTCACAACAGATGTTTGCTTCCCAAAACACTCATACTTGGGGACAAAACACGTATGAATAATTCAATGCTATATTACTTATCTGTTACAATTTTTGTTACTTTCTCCGGGGTGCATACTACATTTTCAATGTTAACGCAGTTATGTAGAGCGGTCTCGCGAGTAATGCGAAGGTAAGAACATAGCATATATTTTTAAGTTATGTGACAACCATGCATTCCTTGCAAATGATAAAAGCAAAGTGAAGGAAAAGTTTCATTTATTTTAAAATTTTTTTATACATGTGAGTTCATTAAAACTGGAGCTGATCCCAGTACACAGCCGTGAAATAAAAGTGCAAAAATTAAGGAGTAGGTGTCTGAGTCTCCGTTGTGGGCACATTCGATCCTCCCTCTTTGGCTCCTTCACCTTGAGTTCCATCAACACCGGTCTCCTGGCTAGTTGGAATGTTCTCCTTAATAGCATTTTCAGGACCCGGAGTAACTGGTGGTGGTTCCATGCTTTGACCCTCCGGAAGAGGAGGCAATTTATAAAGAGAATCAAGAGGATCCTCATGTGAGCCATCATTCTTCACCGCAACCAGTTTGCCTCCATAAAACTCGTAGAACGGATCTAACCCATACAAGTTGAGTTTCACGTCGGGATTATGGTAGAAGACCTGACGAAGGGCTAGGCCGAAAGATTCGAAGGCTACATTCTTGTATATTTGCAAAGCTTTGGCAGCCTTAGCTTTGGAAGCAGCCAACTTCTTTTGAAGCTTAGTAACCTCTTCGTCCAACGGCCCAGCGCCCACACTCCCCTACTTCAGCTCTTCAATCTGAGCCTGTAACTCCTTCCTGAGGGCCTCCCACTCTCCTAAGCTTTTGTTGTGGCCGGCCTCTGCTGCCGCAAGGTCCTCGCTTAGCTTGGCAGATTTCCTCTTCTCGAGCTGGAGTTCTTCCTCTAGGAGGGGAATAGACTTGTTCTGCTGTTGAAGTTCAGAAACTTACCGCTTCAAAGATTTGTTGGTAAAGTAGAGTTGGCTTATTTCTTTGGTTTTCTTCTCCAGCAGTTCCTTAGCCTTTTTCAGCTCTGTCTCAACCTCCTTGGCAGTTTCTGCTTGCTTGGTCCACCAGGCCTCCTTTACAGCGATGTCAGTTTCAAGTTTTTCAAATTGCTCCATATAATCCGCCTTTTCGCTTAAGGATTCCAGCAAGCCGGAGAGTTCATCTAATTGCCAGCGACCGGCCTTGCATGCATCCCTAACTTCTGCAGCTTCAAGTGAGGGGCGAAGGCAATATCTTGCCTTAGGAAGCGTGGGAGGCATGGCCCCCTGGAACCAGAGATAGGGAGACAGGAAGGACTCTTTAGGAGGGGAGCTAACCGAGGGAGGCTCGCTCTCTGACTCCGTCTCTGAGTCGGTGTGTGAAGGAAGGGCAGAAGAAGAGAGAACTGGTTTCTTCCCCTTGTCTTTCTTCATGCCAGTCTCTTCCAGAGTCCTCTGATGCTTTCTTGGAGACTCACCAGCAGAAGATTTCTTCTTGTCAATGGCCTTAACCAGTACCCTCTTCTTCTTCTTTTTAGGGACGGGCTGCTCCTAGTTTTCCTCTTCAACTTGAGGTTGCTCCTCAGGATCCTTCTCCTCAATGAGAGGTACATCGTCCCCCACAGCGGATGTCAAGGGGATAGTGGGAGTTTCAGCCTTGAAAGAATTTCTTTTGGCCTGAACGTTGTTCTTTTCAGAAGAGGAATCATCATCTCTAGCATAGACTTGAGGGAAAGCATATCGACAGAAGCTTTTTTGATTTGCTCTACAAAACAAGGAAAGTCAAGTTAAAATACTGAAGGCAAAACAGAAAACATGAAATAAACATGCAACGCGTATAGCTAGAGAACGGATATTACGAAGGTATTTCTTCCTGACATCGTCACTCCCAAGGAGATGCCTGCAAGAGAACCCCTTAAGAACTTTTGAGGCCGATTGTATGGCACTCAAAACTTCCATAGAGTGAGGGGAAAGTTCACCCTCTTCAGTGTAGTAGGCACGGCTCAGCAACAGAAAATGCTCGTGCATCCAGCTGATGGGGAATTTTGTGAATCCCTCCTTGTTGAGCCAGAAGACCAGCTTGTTTGCTTGCACTTGAATCCACGTATAGTAGTGCTTGAAAGAGCGTCCATCGATCTTCGCAGATTCGGTGTAGGATTTGAAATTCACAATCCTTGAGTCACAACGGAGCGTTATGAACCCAAGACCGCCCTTCTTGTTGGCACGGCGGACCACTTGGCAATAGTAAAAGAGTTTAGCCACAGTGGCTATGAAATTGAAGTGTTCCCTAAGAACTTCGAGGGCACGCACCAGGCCCCAGCCATTAGGGTGCAATTGTGTGGGGGCGCAGTCAAGAAAATGAAGGACGGCCATCTGAAATTCCGTCATAAGGAAATGAACTCCCAAGTGTTGGAAGACGAAGTCGTACATATATACCGACCTCTCGTCTGGAACTCGATGGCAGACTCACTCCATAGGCCGAGGTGCAAGGATGAGAAAACGGTCCTTGTATTTCTTTCTTGAGTAGATAGGGAATCGAGCTTCAACAGGATTACCGTCCTCTCTTGCGTGGTGCGAAGCAATGTTCAAGAATTCTTCTTCGACCCAGCAGTACGGGTGCTCCCTATTTAGCCTCTCCTAATTTAGCTGGTGTACAACAACGTTGACACACCCTTCCGCAGTTTGCAGAATCAACGTCTTTCCAGACCCAGGAATTTCCATCTCGCCTGATGCGTGTTGAAACGCCTCTGTACTGTGATAAAAGGCAATGTCGTCAGAGAGGTAACCTTTAGCACTTGACCCGCTGTCAGAGCGACTGGTAGCCCTCGAGTCAAAGGAACCCCCAGGGCGGCGCCAAACCACTGGCGCTCGCGAGGAGGAAGTCTCAACCCTCTTTAAGTGACGAGGCCCAGCCACAGGAAGATTCACGGGAATCCTCCCACCATGGTGGCTAGAGGGGGCACGTGAACTCAGATTCCCCCTGTTCGAGGTACCAGCACTGCTTGGCCTAAGGCGCATGGTTGTAGTTTGAAGAAACTGAAAACAATACGAATGTAAGGGAGAAGGAAGATTACCTAAGGAAAGAGTAAAGGAGGTAAAAGCTTTCTGAAAGAAAGGGACGGCAACAGGGTCTTCAAAATTTAAGCAGAGTTTCACTAAGCTTGAAGGCGAAAGTGAGCTCCGAAACTTGCTAAGTCCCCCTTTTTATAGGTAACAAAGAAGTACAATGATCAGCCAAGAGTCGTGTCATATGCCCCAAAACGTAACTTTTCGGATTTAAACGACCTCGTCGTTTTATGGTCCAAGGCGCGAAATGGTGACGCTTCATGAAAAGGTTTAAGCGAACGGGCCCGCGGAAGCTAAAATCCAGGCCTAATAAGCCCAACCGACGGTTATTTTTTGAGCAATGATGGCTTACGTTTTAAAAGGGTATTAATTGTCTAATCATTTCAAGCGCATTAAATGCATCCCAATAACTATTCGAATACCAAGAGTTATGATTTCCAAAAACTCTTGGGATTTCCGTTGTTGCAAATCTTTGTCCAAATCCGCTGTAAGGGCATCAAGAGGGCGGATACGTAATCTGTAGAACGGTTACACTAGCAGAATACCAGCACATAGCTGACAAAAGTTTTGAATGGTATCTTCAGAGTATTTTACCTGCATCCAGACTTCTTGAAGACTGTGTAGCTTGTATGAGCAACTTAACAGTCCCTCATATAAGCTAGGGGATAAATGATCTGATCTGGATACCGGTCCCTAAAGTTGTGACATCAGCGTGACTGTTCTAGAAGGGCAACCGGTATCATAGGGCAGTACCCCCACACCGGCTATCCGAGGCTACGTTTGAGATATCGGATACTTTATCCGTTCTCGTTTCTCCATCACATATAACTGTTTACCTCAGTGTCATAATGAGATAAGAGGGGGTATAACTTATCAGTATGGATACTCTGCACAGTGGAATGTGTCTATATTATTCATCAAAAGGAGTAAGTACAATCACATGTGTAATGTACGGAAAAGATGATTATCCTCCATCCCTGTGTCAGAATCGTACACTGATAATTGACCTACCCCCTGTCACACTCTGAATACTGAGCCATTTTGATTGACACTCTATACACAGTATCAGATCTATGGGTCCACCTGCATCCAACGATTCATTTCCCACGTCCAACTATAAATAGCATATTCCAATACACATGCAAGGTTATGTTGTTCTAACTCATATCTTACTATTACATTGCTTGAGTATTCATTGAGTTCTTATACACTCTTCTAACTTGAGCGTCGGAGAATCTTCGCAGGTGACACCATCTTTCAACCTCACCAACGCGAAACTTTGGTGTAAAGGATCTCCAAGACTACGAGACCAATTTCTCCTACTGAGAGGCCGGATTATAATACCGGATACCCACTGTACCAGTGTATACACACTAAAATATATATACTTTTGTGGCTGGTCCCACACCGGATCGTTGACCCCAGTTCAGACCAGTTCAAATATTATATATATATATATATATGAAAAATTTCAATGATATACAAACATTAGAATTGTATAATTACATGAATGTCATGATATATCTATTTTTGTGTTCGTCCAAAATATCATAACAGTTGAACTGCAGCTATGGGAGATGTTTATTCTCACAACTTTTGTGTAATGATTACACGCACCCTCATGAAACTAGCAACAAGATCTGTGATTCAGACCTTAATGGCTACCAATTCAAAAGACCCCTAAGCAGCCCCAACCAAATATGGGCTTATTTCTTCATGAACTGAGGAAGAAATTTTTTAAATGAATAATCATTTTTTTATTCTTTAGAATGACTATAAAGTGGATGGGCAAGAAGTGTAGGAATGGTCCTGCAAGAAAAATCTAATGGAAGCCTAACGTGGAACTTTTTGGCTACGAGATTCAATCTATTTCACAACGACATTTATTATTGTGAAAAGTCTTAAGTTGTTTAGAAATGAATTATCTTATATACATATATATTGTTGCCATAGTAGACCTTAACACAACAAACATTATCATTGTATTCCTTTACTAACAAATAAATTTATTGTTATTGATAACGTCATCACAACGATACTTAATGTTACCATGTTTATGTTAATAACTACAATTGTTGCAATTGTTGATATTATTACAATTATTATTATTGTTATCTTATATAATATTTTGCTAAAAATTAAAGTTGTTATAATAAGTTATTCATGGTAATGACCTAGGTTGTCATGATATGCTAGTCATATCTAAATTTTTCTTAATAAAAAATATTTTTTATTGATGAAAAATTACAAAAAAATATCATTTCACGACAACTTAAATTATTAGGATAAAATTATTATTTCGTGACAACTTTAGCAGAGAATCAATAATGGAATGTACTACTCATACACCTTGTTAGAGGTTTAACTCAGACTGTAAAGCAATTTTGATCCACCTTTTAGTTGTATCCACCACATCGAGAGATAGATCCTTGATTTCGGTTTCTCATGGCTAGATCTCTATCTCTTTGTTTCTCTCTGTGCGAACTGCTAACAAACCTAGAGTTTTGCTTTTGGTGTTTGCGCCATGGTGACTTCTTCGAGTCTGAGCTGGTGCAAGGGCATTGTCTTCCAACAACGTTAAGGGAGTGGTCCTTGCTCTATCTTCAAGCTTCTTCATCAATGTCAACTTCATTGTTAAAAAGAAGGGTTTGAAGAAGGTCAGTGCTAGTGGAATCAAGGCTAGTACTTTTCTTCATTCTTATTGTTTCCTCGAGAACTGAGGAAGAAATTTTTTAAATCAATAATTATATTTTTTATTCTTTGGAATGACTATAAAATGGATGAGCAAGAAGTGTAAGAAGGGTCCTACAAAAAAAAATCTAGATGGAAGCCTAACGTGGAACTTTGTGGCTACGAAATTCAACTTATTTCACAACGACATTTAATATTATGAAAAGTCTTTAAGTTGTTAATAAATGAATTATCTTTTATATATATATATATATATATATATATATATATTGCTGTATGTCATAGACATAAGTGTTGTTACCAAAAGCTCTGCCATAACAATGAACGATGCTGCTATAGTAGACCTTAACACAACAAAATTGTAGTCCTATGGTAACGAATAAATTTATTGTTATTGATAACGTTATCACAATAATACTTAATGTTACAATGGGCTCATTTGTTTAAACTTATTTTAAGAGATAAGTGATTTTTTAATTAAAAAAAGCACTTATTTTAAATTTTGACATGTTTGTTTAAAGTTTCAAAAATAAGTAGAAGCTGAAAATAAGCTGATTTCAACTTATTTTAAGAAGTAACTCAGATCTGCTTACTAAAAAAGTGATTATAAAAAATTTATAATCACTTTTTTAATAAGCTTAAACAAACGGGGAAATGTCTATTTTATGTTAATAACCACAATTGTTGCAATTGTTTATATTATTACAATGATTATTATTATTATTATCTTATATAATATTTTACTAACAATTAAAGTTGTTATAAAAGTTATTCTTGGTAACCACCTAGATGTTAGTCATATCTTAATTTTTTAATGAAAATATTTTTTATTAATGAAAAATTAAAAAAAATATCATTTTATTATGAATATTTTAAGGAATAGTAGATGTCCAATTTTCCTATAAATACAACCACTTCCCCACTCCATTTGATACCTCTCTCTCAATAAAATCTCTCTCTTACTCTTGTATTTTTCTTCCTCTTCTCATACTCTTATTAGTTTAGTTTATTTTATAACACGTTATCAGCACGAGGTTCTGATCAACTGAGATCTAATTAAGTTTTCAAGAGGTAACACGACTATTTTATTTTAAATTTTATTTTATTTCTCCCTTCATGATTTTATTTTATGTATCTTCTGTTACATATATTATAAAAGGTTCCCGAAGAACCTATATTTTAACACGTCCTAGTAGGATGTATATATGTATAAAATTATATATAATAATAATAATAAGTTCCTAAAAAACTTATATTTTAAACATCCTAGAAGGATGTATAAGATTATGTCTATATCATATAAAAAAATTTCATATAAAAAAAAAGTTCCTGAAGAACTTATTTATAAAATATCCTTATAGGATGTATAAAATTAATAGTCAAATGACTCAGAGTTCTTAAAGAATTCTTTTAAAAAAAATTATTGATAATTCCTGAAGAATTATAACAATCTAAAAAAAAATAATTATTGCTCATTATATTAAATTATAATATATTTTATTATATAAAATAGTTAAGATATGTATTAATAAGGATTCGAACCCGGGATTTATAACAAGATAAGTTATCATCCTACCACTAGACCACTAATATTTGAATAATATTTTATGAAAATTTTAAATTTTCATTACCGAATCATTTATGTGAAATTTTATAAGTTACTCTATCTATTTTTTAAAAATATAATAATAGAAAATATATATATAAAAAATAAAATTGCTCTTATAATTTAATAAAATATAAAAATATTTATAATTATTATTGACTTGTTATGATTATTGTTATTACCATCATTATAATGATAATTATAGCTAATATATTTATTGAAGTATTATCTAACTTATTATTTGTAATTTCTTGCATAGAAATACACATGGCAAATATTACCAACCTTGAGTTTGTGGCCCTTGTTATTACTGGCAAGAACTATTTATCATGGACATTAGATGCTGAAATCCATTTAGATGCAAAAGATCTTGGGGAAACAATTAAAGATGGAAATAATGCATCTAGTCAGAACAAGGCTAAAGCCATGATCTTTTTACGCCACCATATCCATGAAGGGTTAAAAAATGAATATTTAACAGTTAAAAACCCCCTTATTCTATAGAATAATTTAAAAGAGAGATACGACCATCAAAAGGATATAATTCTTCCAAAAGCCCGTTATGAATGGATGCATTTGCGTTTACAAGATTTTAAATCTGTAAATGAATATAATTCTGCAATGTTTAGAATTACTTCAAGATTGAAGTTGTGTGGAGAAAAGGACACTGAAAGTGATATGTTAGAAAAGATATTCTCCACTTTTCATGCATCTAATATGCTCCTACAGCAGTAATATCATCAAAAGGGCTTTACTAAATACTCAGAATTGATTACTTGTCTCCTTGTGGCTGAGCAAAATAATGAATTGCTTATGCAAAATTATGAATCTCGTCCAACTGGAACTGCTCCATTCCCAGAAGTGAATGTAGCAACACACGATCATCATACTCATGGTCGTGGTCGTGGCCGTAGTCGCAGTCGTGGACGAGGTAATGCTCGGGGACATGGTATTGGTCGTAGTCATGGATATGGTTATGGTTGTGGTCATGGTAGAAATGATAAGAAATCATCATTCACATGGAAAAATAAAGAACATATGAAAAAAGGGACAGATGCTCAAAATAGCGAACAAACTAAAAATATCTACTATCGTTGTGGTAGCAAGGGACACTGGTCTCGAGTTTGTCGCACACCAAAGCATCTTGTAGATCTATACCAAAAATCCCTTAAAAATAAAGGAAAAATAATAGAGACAAATTTTACTGTATAGATGATGATTTCTCTGATTTTAATGTTGATGATTTTCTTACTCTTCCTGAAGAAGACATTGACCACTCGGTTGGAGAAGAGAGTGCCCCTAAATAAATTATTTTAATGTTTCATGTAATTTGTTTTGTTGTAAATTCTGTCTTTATCAATAAAATTTTGTTAAATATTATTGTTAATTATATTTTTACTTATGATTTATTTTTATTTATTTAATGAAGAATGAATGCTCACGTATAGATGATGATTTCTCTGATTTTAATGTTGATGATTTTCTTACTCTTCCTAAAGAAGACATTGACCACTCGGTTGAAGAAGAGAGTGCCCCTAAATAAATTATTTTAATGTTTCATGTAATTTGTTTTGTTGTAAATTCTGTCTTTATCAATAAAATTTTGTTAAATATTATTGTTAATTATATTTTTACTCATGATTTATTTTTATTTATTTAATGAAGAATGAATGCTCACGTGAATAATGAAGATATATGTCTCGCAGACAGTGCAACAATACACACTATTCTCAAGAATGAGAAATATTTCTACCATATAGTAAAATAAGAAGCAAATGTTAATACAATATCTGGTAGTATAAATATAATTAAAGGCTCCGGCAGAGCCAGTATTTTGTTACCTGGAGGAACAAAATTGCACATTGAAAGTGCATTATATTCTAAGAAGTCTCAAAGAAATTTGTTGAGTTTTAAGGATATCCGTAGAAATGGATACCATATTGAGACCACAAATGAAGGAAATGATGAATATCTATACATTACAAAGTTAATTTCCGATAAGAAATGTATATTAGAAAAATTGCCTTCATTTTCCTCCGGTTTGTACTACATATATATTAGTACAATTGAAACAAAATGCCATAGTAAACTAGAAGTTTACAAATAAGAATAACTTTGTTATTTGGCATGAACGGTTAGGCCATCCTGGAACAATAATGATGCGAAAAATAGTTGAGAATTCAAATGGTCATTGCTTGTCTAGCAGACAAATTCTCCAAACTAATAATTTCTCATGTGTTGCTTGCTCTCAAGGGAAATTAATTACTCGACCATCACCAATGAAAATTGGAAGTGAATCACTCACATTTTTAGAGCGTATACAAGGTGATATTTGTGGGCTAATACACCTTCATGTGGACCATTTAGATATTTTATGGTTTTAATTGATGCATCAACTAGATGGTTACATGTTTGCTTATTGTCAACTCGCAACCAGGCGTTTACGAGATTACTAGCTCAATTAATTCGTTTAAGAGCTCATTTTCCTGATTATCCAATTAAGAAAATACGCCTTGATAACGCTGGTGAATTCACATCTCAATCATTTAATGATTATTATATGTCAATTGGAATTGATGTTGAACATCCTGTAGCACATGTTTATACACAAAATGGACTTGCTGAATCATTGATTAAACGTTTGAAATTGATTGTGAGACCATTATTAATAAGATCAAAACTCCCAATTTCAACTTGGGGACATGCAATCTTGCATGCAGCAGCACTAATTCACATAAGGCCTACAAGTTATCATAAATATTCCCCTTTACAATTGGTTCATGGTAAAGAACCAAATATTTCCCATCTAAGAATTTTTGGAAGTGCGGTATATATTCCTATTTCTCCTCCACAACGAACTAAGATGGGACCTCAAAGAAGGTTGGGGATATATGTTGGGTATGAAAGTCCATCTATAATAAAATATCTTGAACCCTTGACAGGTGATTTATTTACAGCTCGTTTTGCTGATTATCATTTTGATGAATCTATTTTTCCACCATTAGGGGGAGAAAATAAACAGTTGGATAAAAGGATCAGTTGGAGTGAGATATCTCTCTCACATCTTGATCCTCGAACAAAGCAAAGTGAACTAGAAGTTCAGAAAATAATTAGTTTGCAAAGTTTAGCCAACCAATTGTCGAATGCATTCGCTGATCCAAAAAGAGTGACTAAGTCATATATATCGACTGTTAATACTCCAATAAAGATTGATATTCCTGCAGGACAATCTAAAATTGCAAATGAGACTGAAGCCAAAGTAAAACGTGGCAATCCTGTTGGTTCTAAAGATAAAAATCCTCGGAAAAGAAAAGTAAATAAAGAGGATGGTCAAATCGAGGATATAAAGACTCCAGTAGAGTCTCTTGACATAATCAAGGTTTCAAATCCAGAAGAAACCAAGGTATCTAAAATTGATACAAATAAAGAGATCTCAATAAATTATGTCATGGATAGAATACAATGGAATCGACCTGAAGTCGATGTTGATAAAATTTTTGCATTTAAAGTAGCTCTTGATATCATAAATGATGATAAAGATCATGAGCCAAAATCAGTTAAAGAATGTGCACAGAGAAATGATTGGCCAAAGTGGAAAGATACAATGCAAGAAGAGTTAAACTCACTTGCAAAACGTAAAGTTTTTGGGCCTGTAGTCCAAACACCCAAAGGTGTAAAACCAGTTGGGTACAAATGGGTCTTTACGAGAAAAAGAAATGAAAATGGTGAAATTGTGCGATACAAAGCAAGACTTATTGCACAAGGATTCTCACAAAGACCTGGTGTTGATTTCGAAGAAACATATTCACCAGTGATGGATGCCATTACTTTTCGATACTTGATAAGTTTGGCAATCCGTGAAAGGCTTGACTTACACCTTATGAATGTTGTTGCAGCATATTTATATGGATCACTTGAAAATGACATATATATGAAACTCCCTGAAGGATTTAATTTGCCTGAAGCAAACAAAACAAATCCTCGAGAAAATTATTCAATTAAATTGAATAAATCTCTTTACGGACTGAAACAATCTGGACGTATGTGGTACAACTGTCTCAGTGAATATTTGTTGAAAGAAGGGTATAAAAATGACCCGATTTGTCCATGCGTTTTTATGAAAAGATTGGGAAAAGAGTTTGTTATAATTACAATTTATGTGGATGATTTAAACATCATCGGAACTCCTAAAGAGCTCTCAAAGGCTGTAAATTGCTTAAAAAAAGGAATTCGAAATGAAAGACTTAGGAAAAACAAAGTTTTGTCTCGGATTACAATTAGAATATTTAAAGGAAGGAATTTTAATGCACCAAAAGACCTATACAGAAAAGGTGCTAAAGCGGTTCTATATGGACAAATTACACCCATTGAGTAGTCCAATGGTTGTAAGGTCACTTGAAGTAAGCAAAGATCCTTTTCGACCTCAAGAGAAAAATGAAGAACTACTTGGTCCTGAAGTACCATATCTCAGTGCAATTGGTGCACTGATGTTTCTTGCTAGTCATACACGACCTGATATATCATTTGCTATCAATTTATTAGCAAGATATAGTTCTTTACCCACAAAAGGCATTGGAATGAGATTAAACACATATTCCGATACCTTAGAGGTACAATGAACATGGGTTTATTTTTCCCATATGTACCTAAGGTAAACCTAGTTGGTTATGCTGATGCAAGGTATCTGTCTGATCCTTATAATGGTCGATCACAAACAGGATATTTATTCACATGTGGTGGTACAACTATTTCATGGAGATCCATAAAACAAACGATCACTGCAACATCATCTAATCATGTTGAAATCTTAGCATTACATGAAGCAAGTCGAGAATGTGTTTGGTTGAGGTCTATGATTCAACATATTCAAGAAACTTATGGCTTGCATGCTAGAAAACTAGCACCAACAATCTTATGTGAAGATAATGCAGCTTGTATTTCTCAGTTAAAGGAGAGTTATATTAAAGGAGATAGGACAAAGCATATTTCACCAAAATTTTTCTTTACTCATGATCTTATAAAGAATGGTGAAATAAATGTCCAGTAAGTCCGATCATGTGAGAATCTAGCAGATATCTTTACAAAATCTTTACCAACCAAAGTCTTCGAGCAACTAGTACAGAAGATTGGTCTTCGATGCTTACATAAATGTTCTGATGAGGGGGAGAATTAAATACTTGTACATTGAATTATTTATTTATTTTGTAAGGAATGTTGTACTCTTTTTCCTTCATTGGGTTTTTATCCCACTGGGTTTTTCTTAGTAAGGTTTTAACGAGGCACATTCTAAAACGTGGACATCCAAGGAGGAGTATTATGAATATTTTAAGGAATAGTGGATGTCCAATTTTCCTATAAATACAACCACTTCCCTACTCCATTTGATACCTTTCTCTCAATAAAATCTCTCTCTTACTCTTGTATTTTTCTTTCTCTTCTCATACTCTTATTAGTTTAGTTTATTTTAGGGTAAAATATACACATGGTCCCCCACATTTTATAAAAGTCACAATATGGTCCTATAAGTTTATTTAGTAACAGTCTGGTCCCTAACGTTGTTAACTTGTGTCAACGTTTTTGATCCGGTCCAAACACCGGCCCCCAAGAGCATGGTTTTAATGCTTTGCCAGATCAGCATTTTGAACAGGAGAAGTACGTTTCAAATACCTTATAATTACTTTTATACGGAGTACATACCGCCAGGGCACGTTACTCCGCCAAGGCACGTAACTCCGCCAAGGCATGTAACTCCGCCAGTGCACGTTACTCCGCCAAAGCTTATTACTCTGCCAAGGGGGAAGGTATTGAAAATCTTATACACATGCATAAAGCATTTCCAATGCATACTACTCCGCCAAGCCATAGGCTCAATACAGGCGGAATATTGAATTTCCTATATTGCGTAGCGAGCCCATACTTATAACCCCGGCACGAGATTGACTCTGTCTTGAGAGGTTGAAAATGGGAATCACGCTGTCACGCATAAAAGGGAATTATGAATAAAATAATAAAGCATTAACGCTTTCCAAGCAAGTGGAAATACCCACTACAATGATGGTGCTCGTGAACGACACAGGGACCCACTACCTTTCTTGCATTATGCCAGAAAACAAGGAACGGGCCCTACCAATAATGGAGCACCAGTAACAGGTATATAAACCTCAGCAAAAAGGTATAAGGGATCCCCCCTGAATTCTGAACCTTACACTTTTACTTGCATAATTCTCTCAGATTAGCTTTCTAAGTCTTACAGTATTTCAGAATACTGACTTGAGCGTCGGAGAATAATTACAGGTACCACCACCAATTGTGTCAAGGCAAAGGAGGCTACTTCAAGCGGACTGTCACACCGGCCAGAGTGCATTGTACTCTGCCCCAGTATACAAGAATACTCTGTATTTGTATCTGTATAAGGACCTCTCTGTAACAGATTTACATTATATGTACATTTTGAATTGTTCAACAATCATACATTTACACCCCCTGTAAAGAACAGTTCAGTTTTCCTTTTTTGTAACGCCGTTAGTATGCAAGACAGAGCAGGTCTACGTGTCACCAACGTCTTGCATACGTGTCATCAACGTGGATAGACGGTGTAGGAAGAGGGAAAAGTAAGGAGACTGCTGGAATTCCCTTTCTCTCCAAAGGTGTTTCAAAACTTGTGGTCGAAGGAAGTTGTGGAGAACGGAGGAACGATTGTGGTTATCGGAGGTATCAGAAGACATTACGTTATCAGCGATTAGCATTTCAAGTCGTGTGGACTGTCTCTATCGCAAGAGAAGGTACGCGTCTAAACAAAAGTTCTTCGTTGGGTTTATATGCATGACTGGACTGTGTATTGTGTACTGTGTAATGATAGGTTTAATAATTTGCCCATTGTAATTTGCATTTGTGTTTTTTGAATTAGGGCATGGATTTGTTTCAAGTAGAGTTTATTCATGGGGGTAACTTTGTTAGGCATGGTTTTAAGTGTAAATACGAGGGTGGGAAGAGTTCTATTTGGGACATTGATGCTGATAGGTGGAGCTATTTTGAAGCATTAGGACTCGTTAAGGAGATGGGGTATATTGATGTTAGTGGTTTGTGGTATAAAGCCCCTGCGGAAGGGTGTGAACATGGTTTAAAGGAACTGAAAGATGATAATAGGGCTATGGAGATATGTAAATTGTCAAAGCAAATGGGGATGGTAGAGATATATGTAGTGCATGCCATTTCGGAGGCAGTGGTTGTTGAGGGTATAGGTTATGAGGGTGCTAGTTATGATGAACAAGTGCAGGGTGGAGATCAAGTGCAGGATGATAATCATGTGCATGGTGATGATCTGGTTCAGGACATTGAGGATCAGGTCCAAGGGGGAGTTGAAGAGGGTGCTGGTGATAATGTGCAGGTACAGGAGGGAGTTGAGGAGGGTGCTGGGGATAATGTGCAGGTACAGGAGGGAGTTGAGGAGGGTGCTGGGGATAATGTGAAAGTGCAGGGGGGACGTGATAAGGTTGCTGGTTATGATGAAATGGTGCAGGAAGGAGTTGAGGAGGGTGCCAGTGATGATATTCAAATGCAAGGGGGAGTTGAAAGTGAGGATGACAGTGTCTTAGATATTACATTTGAGGACAGTGCTGAGGAAATAGATGATGTTGATCTCTTTGGTAATGTGAATAAAGGTTTGGATAATGCTGATGATGGAAGGGGTAAGGCTAAAGGGAAAAAGGTTAATGTTAAAGGGAAAAAGAAGAGGAGAGCAAGGAAGTCGCATGTGCATGGCCAGGTTGATAAAGCTCAATCAGATGGAATTGATAAAGAGAAGAGTTCTGCACCTAATGTAACTTCTATGCAGGGTGGGGGTGGCTTGTCTGATTCAGAGTATATATCAGAGGAGTTGCATAGCGGATGTGAAGGTGATGAGGGTGGTCAGTCATTCTGTTCAATGTTTCCCTCTTTTAAAATGCCTGCAAGTATGAATAACTACAAGTGGGAGGTAGGGTTGTTATTTTCAAATAAGGAAGAGTTTAAAAATGCCATTGTTACTTATTCTGTTCATGATGGCAGAGATTTGAAGTTTATTAAGAATGATAAATTAAGAGTGAGGGTGCGATGCAAGAGTGAGTGTTCTTGGATGGCTTATGCTGCTAAACTACCTCATGAAGACACATGGCAATTGAGGAAGGTGTTGGATGAACATTCATGTTGTAAGGAGTTTCGGGTGCAAATGTTGAGTACAAAGTGGTTGAGTCAGAATATAGAGAATTGTGTGAGAGAAAATCCAAATATTAAATTAGGTGACATTATGAACAGGGCTTATAGAAAGTGGAATGCTGGTGTAAGCAAGCAGAAGGCTTCAAGAGCAAGAAAGGTGGCTAAAAATGTTGTTGAAGGTTCATTCAAGGAGCAATATAGGCGACTATATGACTGGTGCCATGAGGTGTTAAGGACAAACCCAGGTTCAACTGTTCAATTAAAGGTTGATGCATATCAAGGTCAAGTTGATGACATAGAGGTCTCAAATGCAGTAACCTTTCAGAGGTTATACATGTGCCTTAAGGCTTGTAAGGACTCATTCCAGTTGTGCAGGCCCATTCTTCATTTGGATGGTTGTTTCTTGAAGGGGACTTATGGGGGACAATTGTTGGCAGCAATAGGACGTGATCCCAATGATCAGATGCTTCCAGTAGCCATTGCAGTTGTTAAGAGTGAAAATAAAGAGTCCTGGACATGGTTTCTGGACCTCCTTATTGCTGACCTTGGTGGGCAAAGAGCATGTCAGTCTATCACATTTGTTTCAGACCAACAAAAGGTGCATATGACTGCAACATTTTTTTTAGCTTTTTGCATAACTTATCCATTCAAACCTCCTTATTACTGACTTGCTAATTTTTGCAGGGATTGTTACCAGCAATTGAGGAGCTCATCCCAATAGTAGATCATAGATTTTGTATGCGCCACCTGTATAGTAATTTTAGGAAGAAGTTCCCTGGCAAACAATTAAAGGAGATGATGTGGAGAGCTGCAACTGCAACATACAGTAACCAATGGGAGAGGCAGATGAGGGAGATTCGAGAAGTCAATGAGGAAGCATACAAGCACTTAATGAAGCTACCTCCACGATTTTGGAGCCGTTTGAGATTTTCCTTCAATAGCAAGTGTGACACACTTACCAATAATATGTCTGAGATATTTAATGCAGCCATTGTTGCAACCAGAGAGAAACCCATCATCACTATGTTGAATGACATAAAGACATACTTCATGGAGAGATGGGCCAGTAACAGAACAAAAGTGCTGTCATGGGAGGGGGATATTCTGCCTAAAGTCATGAAAAGGTTACAAAAAGAGAAAACATACACAAACAACTGGATGGCAAGGTTGGTACCATGTTTAGTAAGTCTCAATTAGGTCCCCTTTGTTTTCAATAAGTTTTTAAGTAGTCCCACATGTTATTTAATCTGGTCCTATGTGTTCTTTTTTGTTTACAGGTGGTCAGGGGAGGATATTTATGAGGTTAGGCACACCAGCAGGGCAAGTGAGCAGTTGGTTGTGAATCTCAGAACAAAGGAGTGCTCTTGCAGGAGGTGGCAACTGACTGGCATACCTTGTTGTCATGCCATTGCTGGAATGAATGTGGGCAATAACAGGCCTGAAACCTATATACCTCCATATTTCAGAAGAGATCTATATGCCCAGGTTTATACCTCAGTCATATACCCTTGCAATGGTCAAGACTTGTGGGAGAAGACCCCATATCCAGATGTCATCCCTCCATCAATCAGAACAATGCCAGGAAGGCCAAAGAAAGCAAGAAGAAAGGGTCCTGAGGAGATAATGAAGAATTCTTCCCAGTTGACAAAGAAGGGACTGGCTCAGAAATGTAGCAATTGTAGTCAGTTTGGCCACAACAAGAAGACATGCAAGTTTCCAAGGGCACCAACTGCTGCACCCCAGAATATACCTGAGTCCACAACTCCTGCAGGCCCAACCCAGACTCAGACCACTATTCCACCAGGCCCATCCCAGTCTCAAACCACAACAGGCCCATCTCAATCTCAGACCAGCACTCCTGCCCAGACTCAGAACAGCACCACGGGCCCATCCAACGGTCATAACCTAGCAAACCTCAAAAGGAATATGACATTTAATGCACCTTTTAAACCACCAAGACAGTGTGAGACTCAACAGTTAACAGAGGCACCATTATCCAAAAGGCCCAAACTGCATCGTGTACTGGTGGTGTCATTTCTGGACCAGGTCGTTTCACAAGGTCACTGGCCAGGAGCTCACGGGGAATTACAACCAGGTCACAAGCAAGGGCTGTGACAGCACCACCCATCCAAGCTGCCATTAGACCGAAGCTTGTGGTTAGGAGAAAAAAATAGACAACAGAACTTGTATTTAGGAGGCTTTTTGTTGGAACTAATTTAGATTCATGCCATTGATGTTTTTATTTGGTTGTAATTCACAACGTTGGATTACTTGACAATTGCTGTTTTTGGTTCTGATTTACATTTGTAATTGACAATTCCTTGTAATTGACAATGTTGGGTTGCTTCACATTTGTTATTTTTGGTTCTAATTTACATTTTTGGAACTTCATTTTGCTTAACAATGTTGGAACTGATTGACATTTGCATAGGTATCATATATTGACTTCTTATTTGCTATTCTTATTCATGCTAATTGTAATGAAAAGGTTCCCCTTTATTGGCATATTTGCACAACAAATACACCAGTAAAATCAAATTTGCACAATAAATAACCACCAAAGTTACTTTCATTAATTTAAGCAAAGGCAGATACATTTGTAGTACAACCTCAACCCCACCAACACACCAACTACTCAGTACAATTCTCTGTCCTTTTTACCCCCAACCATGAAAAAAACCATAAATACAAACCAACAATTCACAGCAAAGCTAACACCTAGGATCACAAGCAGTAATTTATTCATCTTATTTAACTTCTTCAATGCTCCTTGCATGGACACTAGTTTCCTCCTCAATCTTAGTATCAACAACTCTTTGTCAACCATAGCCACATCTCCCAATTCTTTCCATTCAAAAAAACCGCAACCTTCACCATCCTGCAAATCAAATGTATAATTAACCAAAACCCTAAACCATAAAAAAAACCCTCATTTTCTAACACTTTTTTTGTTTATACCTTGTATTTTTTGCAGCCCCAAAAACGTCTACAAAATTCTCACTTGTCTTTGCAGTGCATAACACAGCTTCCTCGAGACATCCACAAATTGGAACTTCAACCCCACTCACTGTCCTTCGATTGATCCAACTCGTCCCACTCGTTCCACTCCTCGAGAATGAACCTTGGGAATCCATACCAAAAGAGATGGACAAGCAAAAAAAATGCCACTTGCAAGTTCAGATGGAGGACGAAGATGCACAACGAAGCCTCAGAAGCAGATGGAGAAGATGATAATAAACCAGATGAAGAACACGATGGAGATACAGATGGAGAAGAAGATCAACTTTAATCCAAATGCCCTAGTTTCCTTTCTCTTTAAAAAAAACCCTCCAACGGATCTATTGCAAAAAAAAATGCCATGTCACCTACAACTCATGTCAGGTCAATGACTAACCACACCCTTTTAACGGCGTTACAAAAAAGGAAAACGTTGACACAAGTTAACAACGTTAGGGACCAGACTGTTACTAAATAAACTTATAAGACCATATTGTGACTTTTATAAAATATGGGGGACCATGTGTATATTTTACCCTTTATTTTATAACACATTTCCCTTACTTAAATTATTAGGATAAAATTATTATTTGGTTGCCACTTTAACAGAGAATCAACAATGGAGTGTACTACTCATTCACCTTGTTAGAGGTCTAACTCGACTGTAATAATTTTTGCCACAGTTTTAATCTATTTCGCTATCGCAATCGCAATCGCAAAGCATTTCCGATCCAAAGGGAGATAGCCTTTGTGACAACTGTATCCACCACATCTGAGAGATAGGTTCTTAGGTTCTTCAATTTTGGTTTCCCACGGTGAGATCTCTATCTCTCTGTCTCTCTCTGTGCAAACTGCCAACAAACCTAGGGTTTTGCTTTTGGTGTTTGCGCCATGGCGACTTCTTCAAGTTCGAGCTGGCGCGAGGGCATGTCCTCCGACAACGTTAAAGGACTGGTCCTTGCTCTATCTTCAAGTTTCTTCATTGGTGCCAGTTTCATTGTCAAAAAGAAGGGTTTAAAGAAGGCCGGTGCTAGTGGAATCAGGGCTGGTACTTTTCTTCATTCTTCTTTTCTTTTTATCCATTTCGTTTCTCTCTCTCAGTTCTACTTTTACTACTTCTTTTACTCTCTCGCTTACTACATGAATTCGATTGTGTTGATTTTTCTAGGGATCTCGAGTTTTCCTACTTTTCTTTGATATCTAAGTTCAACAGCTGACTTAAATCTCGGGTTTTAACTCCATGTGTTGCTTTGCCAGGCTTTTTTTTTATGTGTTCTTCTCAACACAAATACATGTAGACTAGCCAGATTAGGTATTGTTTTTGAATTTTTCTCCAGTGCTTCGGGAGGAAGTTAAGAGTTTTTTATGTTCTCATCTATCTTTACTTATTCAGTGATGAGCGATCTAGTTTATTTTTGTCTTGTCTTAGAAATTGGAGTCTGATGTGACCTCAGATCCTGCGGCCAATGTTGAAAATATGGTGAAAAAACTGTACAGGTAAAATGTTTCCATGCTGGTGACACTCATCCGGATGGGCATCTTTAGTTTTTCTCCTATAGAGAT
The DNA here is from genome assembly GCA_037962975.1 of Clitoria ternatea. Classification (NCBI taxonomy): domain Eukaryota; kingdom Viridiplantae; phylum Streptophyta; class Magnoliopsida; order Fabales; family Fabaceae; genus Clitoria; species Clitoria ternatea. The sequence goes on along the minus strand of CM075671.1, from coordinate 217,163,596 downwards.
ACATTGTAGCATGTTATTATGACATGGATGTTTGCCCAACTCTAAATGACTCAACCTCAGCTTGGTTTGCATATATATATGTTTAGGTTTTCCTTTGATTTATTGAACCTACAAAATAGTTGTCGGTTTGTTTCCTTGTGTTTGTGTCTCTAGCATTTTCTCTATCTGTCAGGATGGTCATGGACATATGAGTCAGCGCACTTATGTTATTGTGTTCCTAATAATTTCTACTTTTTGTATCATTGTCTCCCTGATGGATCGTGTGCAATAGTGACTGCTTTCAAAATTTATTCTTGACAGGAAGTGGAGGTTATTCTTACTTGTATGAGCCGCTTTGGTGGGTTGGAATGATAACAAGTGAGTTATGATGATTCTGTTTGGTTTTTGAATGAGTAATGAATTGAGTGCTGCCTTTCTGTCCTTTAACAACTGTTGATGCCAATGCTCATTGATTGGCTGAATATCGTGAACGTGATCTTTGATTTTTTCTTTCGCAATTGTATCACTGGAGCTCCTTTCTTTTGTGAGTCTAGTTATTTGATAAGTGCAGAGGTAGTGTAGTCACAAGCTTACTATACTTGTATAGAGGACTATAATTGGGTTCTGTGCAGAAGCTTAACCATATTTATCAAACTTTTGAGTTAACTTTTAAACTCTCACGAGTTTATGATTCTAGAGAGATAGAGTTAACTCTTTAAACTCTTCCTTTCATAAATTCAGGTAGGCTCAGCAAACGTGTGCAAACTCGCATAAACTCTCAAGTCAAGAAACAAGTTAACGAGTTTGGAATTACATAAGATTTTTGTCACCAATTGACCCAAAACTAATATTTTATGCAAGTCACACCTTGTTTTAAAGCTAACATAAATGCAACATTTTAACAAGGCTTAAATGAATAACACAAATCAACCCTTACTATTATACCTTTTTTTTGCTTGATTACTTATGCAAAACATTATACATGTCTATTATACCAATTAATTAGTAACATTATAGATGAATTTTACTTTTGGAGTGTAGTCTATTCAAATGAAAATTTAAGTGTACAAACATCTATGTTTATGTATCTCTATTGTAGTATGATAAATTTTTATCATTTTTTTAATATAAATAGTTTTTGTTAAGTACCTTAATGCAAGGTAAACTCACAGTCTTCCGAGTTTATGAGTCAAGTTTACAGAAGCCACACGAGTTTACTTCAATTCTCGGGCTTGACAACTTTGAGCTTAACAAATCCAAGACGGGGCATTCTTCTGTATGTTCCCCCTTTGTATCTGTATGGTCTTAACTTTCTGTGACTTATTAAGATGAAGGTTGCTAAAGCTTATAACTTCCATCTACTGTGTGTTTTATTTTGTTTTGCTCTGGAATTCTCCAAGAGAATGTTTCTGCATGGAAACAAAGGCCTATTTAAAAGATGCTAAAAATATTTGCACATGCAATTTATTTATGAGTTACCTGTAGTAAATGATAACAGAAAGTGGATTAAAATTGCCATTTTAACAGATTTGTCATTTCCACAGTGATTGTTGGAGAGATTGCCAATTTTGCAGCTTATGCATTTGCTCCAGCTATTTTGGTCACTCCTCTTGGTGCTCTTAGCATCATTATCAGGCATGATAAAAGTTTAGCTTCAAATTGATGCTTTACTCTTAGTACATTCCTGATTTGTGATGTTTTATTGCAGTGCTGCTCTTGCTCATATTATTTTACGGGAGAGGCTACATATATTTGGAATTCTTGGTTGTGCTTTGTGTGTTGTGGGATCTACAACAATTGTTCTGCATGCACCTCAAGAACGGGAAATTGAATCAGTGACAGAGGTGTGGGATCTTGCTATGGAGCCAGGTAGCTATGTTCCTACTTGAAATATCACTTTCTTTACTCAATCTATCATATTGGACTACTAACCAAGAAGATAATCTTTCTTTGCAGCATTTATCTTCTATGCAGCTTTGGTTATAACAGCTACCTTTATCCTTATCTTCCACTTCATTCCTCTATATGGCCAGACGCACATAATGGTTTATGTTGGTGTTTGTTCCCTTGTCGGTTCTCTATCGGTAAGTTTCGTTATCTAGTTGTTTTTGACTTTCTTATTCTATCTGTTCTCCGTTTGTTATTTTTCCCTGTATTTATTTTGTAAGATTTTCCTTTGATAGGTTATGAGTGTTAAGGCTCTAGGAATTGCCATAAAGTTAACACTGTCTGGGATGAATCAGCTAATATATCCCCAGACCTGGGTATTCACTCTAGTTGTAACTGTTTGCGTTCTTACCCAAATGAATTATTTAAACAAGGTACAATAGTTTTCTTACTAGTTCCTGAACTTCAATTTTTTTTGATGTACTATTATGCACTTCTTTTTGTTGATATTCTATGAGTTTTGTTGTGTACCTCCTTTGGTCAGCAAGTATCATGTACATGGAAATGGTATGATTGAATTTCCACTATACCATTCTGTTAAAAATCTGTGGAATGGAAGCATCTTGTATTTTATGTTTGTGCTGTTTGTAAATGCTCTTTGAAAATTTTACACAGGTTATCGTGTTCTAGATAGTAGATATTGACAAGAATATAAAATTTTCCTTGTGGAAGTTATTTATCTTCTCATCTGACTTGTGCATTATATATTTCTTGAATGATGAACCTTTTTCTTGTGGAACTCATTTAAGTAAACTACTATGATTGATTGAGAAATTTATCCCTTGGTTTAAAGATAAATAACTGATTTTGTTATATCCACTTTTTTTTTTTATCAGCAAATGTTAATTTGTTAGAAGTGTTAGTGGGGGGTGGGGGGTTTGAACTCAACACCCCCTGTTATATCCATGGCGGGATGAATAGTTTTGGCCTAATGCATAGAATGTGGCTTTGTATCAGTGAGAATATAAAATGTCGCTAGCTTAGGTTCCCAAGAAATATAATACCACCTCTGTTACTATTTATTTGTTTAGAGAGAGCGAATGAATTTTGTTCAAGACAATATTATGTACTATTTTTCCATTCATACCATTTTATCAACACAAAGAAATATAAATAAATGAAGGATGGATGAGAAACTTCATCCAATAATTATTATACAATAAGTAGATTACTTGATCTGTGTAATTTTGTGTCTCTCTGGATGGATAAATTGGAATAGAGGTTGTAAAAGGAGTGGTAGTAAAATGATGAACATGTCATCCATTAATCACATCTTTTGTGAAGATATTTTACTGTCTTGCTGTGCTAGTTCTGCTATAAAGATAATGTTTTTTCTTAAAAACTCATGTTTTACATTATTATTTATGAAAGAGAAATGCCCTTCTTGTAGTCCATATTTTCCTTGAACCAGTAAATTAGTGAATTGAAATTTGATATGTTAATCAGTACTCAAATGGCTTGCGGGTTGGTAATGAATAGGAAGATCTGAGAAAGCAAGTCTATTGAACTTTATAAATTCAATCTTACTACAGGTTCATTTTCTCTAAAGCTATAAACTTGGATTTGTAGGTTTAGGATGATTGTTTTTGGCATGACCCTGCTACTTATTTATGTTAAGCTATTACCTTTACATATCGTCACCTCTTTGACTTGATGAATAGTTATTTTTCGCTTTATAATTCATGTGATTATATGTTTTCATTTCTGTGGTCAGGCGCTGGATACCTTTAATACAGCAGTGGTATCTCCTATATATTACGTTATGTTCACAACATTAACCATTGTGGCCAGTGTTATTATGTTCAAGGTAAGTTTTGCTGCCTAACTGATGTAGAGGGACCTTTTTACTTCTATCTATAAATTATGTTATAATAATTAGGAGTTGTCTTTATATTGTATAATAAGCATTTGATAAGCCTTTTGGCAATTGTGTTTAGGTTTAAAGTATCTTTCTTTATTCACTGTATTGTTGTTTGTTTAAATTCCATGTGCTTTTACTGTAACTGTAAAATAGAAAGCAACAGTTAAGAAAGATATTTATATTTCAAGGCCAGATAAAATCAGGTATAAGATCTCTTTTTTGTTTTTACCTGTTTCTTCAAATTGGTTTGCTAGTTGCTCCTTGGAAGTTTGAGACATTCTGACCTTCTGGTGATTCATGGTAGATATTTTTTTTCAGGTGTCTTTAGACTGTTGTATACTTTTGTTCTTGTCAGTATGTGAAGGTTTAGGCATGTGCAAAGAAGACATGTAGAAATCCCTATAAGGAGAATAGATCAAACAGTGGTGGGAATCCCAATTGCCAAAGCCCAAAGGCAAAGGGAGGCTGAGAAAAACTACAGGCGAAGCCTTTAAGAATGATTGATAGGTTAATAGTTTGTCCATAAACATGATTTATGGCAGAGCATTATGATTATGTCATTTGATCCATGTTGCCAACCTGTAGGAAATATTGATGATCCTTTATACTGGTGGTTGCTTATAACCATGTCAACCTAATTTTGTTTGCTAGACATTAGTCAAGATTCTCTTAGTAGGTGTGACCAATGAAGTGAGAGATGAGTTTTTTTTTTTTTTTTTTTGGAATAGGAAATAATAGTTGTTAGTTTGTTAATTTTTATTAGTAGAGGGAGTCGATCCACGATCTCTGCTTCATTCCCCCCTTCATTTACTACTAGACCGACCTTATATATCTGAGAGATGAATGTTGTTGGAAATGATTGAGTCTTTGCTGAGGCATATATATCTAAAAGACGTGAAATCTGTGTGCAAATACGTACATTAGGGTGTGAAACTTCTTTTGCTCTTTCCCTTAACTAGCACAGCATACTGATGTGCAAATCTTCCAGTACACAAATAGAACTGGTTGTCTTTGATTCGTCTTTTCAATTGTCTTATTTGATGTGCAGATGCATTAGTTTAATTATTATTTACACATTCAATGTCTGGGCGCTGTATGCCATATTTTGAAGGTTGACGTTTGATTGAGAATTGAATTTGATACCAGGACTGGGATAGGCAAAGTCCAACACAAGTTATCACAGAAATATGTGGGTTTGTGACCATACTTTCAGGAACTTTTCTTCTCCACAGAACCAAGGATATGGTTGATGGTATGGTAGCACTTAGATAATGCACCTCCTCGTGTAAGGTCTTGAAGCCATCAAATGTGATTTATTAATATTATCTTCATGTGCAGGCTTACAAACATCTTTATCTATAAGACTTCCTAAGCATTCAGAAGAGGATGCCTTTGATGGTGGTGAAGGCATTCCTCTTAGACGGCAAGATAGCATGAGAGCAACATGATTGATATATTCTTGCTGATCACATCTTGCACATTTGAATGAGCTTGAGGCGCTGGGGAGGGACTGCAAGGTCATTGTGTATTTTACTGATTGTTTCCTTCCCCATGACATTTTTTTTACTGATACAGTTGGAGTCGCAGGATGAGAGTTTCGTATCAATGTTCTTTTGGCCTCTTGATGATTATGCTTTCCGATCTTGCCTTGTATACCCCCACCACATTCCATACCGGAGACAAAGGCCAATGTAATTTTGTGCACACTGATTATATATAGTGTACCTCAGTTAAATGAAAGTATTCATATCAAATTTTGAACTGGACAGCTTACAAATGTTATTGTCAGTGTCTGCCATTTGAACACTAGCTGACCTCGGTATTCCTCTGTGCTCTTGGGAATCAAATCAGGATGTGTAGATTTCAGGTCAAATGTATTGTTTAATACATGCTTGGGTGGATTGTTAATTGTTTCAAATTTTAGTTAGTACATAGAGTTAGCACAACACATGTCCGCTTTCTTCATGTCCTTTTGGTTAATACAGAGAAGATCATTTGTTTTTGTTATTCAAGTGTCCATTTAGAATGTCAAAGTATTAATAATAATAATATTTTTTAACAATATCTTAAAATGAGAAGAATTCATATAGTATAATAAATAAAGGTTAAATAAGAAATTTTGGTATAATATAATATAATATAATAAATGAAGGGTAAATAAAAAATTTTGATATGTAATTAAAATAATATAATTAAATATATTTATTTGTGTACTATTGGTATGTCAGTTAAATAAAAAGAAAGAGGGAGAGTAAATAGTATAATAATCATAGACCTCTTGCTTGTGTAACTCGGTAATTGTGTTACAAATGTCGAAATCCTGTGGTGTTGTTTTGGTCAACGTACCTTGGGAGGAGTTTGTTCACCTAAACTTTACCAGGTGAATGAGTCGAATCTAGCATGTGAAGTTTAGTCTCACTGTTCAAGTTTGATTTAATCTATTTAAGAAAATTTTGAATTAATATGAAAAATAGAGGAGAAAAGTAAAGAACATGATTGGTTGTGATAAAAGAATATGTGGACTTGGGAAAATATAATTAAACGTGTAACTTGAAATTTAAAAGTTACTAGTATATGCGTCTAAACAAGAAGCTTATATTTCATAACAATAAAGTTTACATTTCATCATAGTATATGTTGTTATTATATCAGTAATTAAAATCAATAAGTTGTGACGTCAGTGTGTTATACACGTAAAACCAAAAGTATCTTAAAATAATCTTAACTTTATCTGTCTGGTAGTAGTATTAGACTTAAATATGTTATGTTTTGTAACGGTTTAATGAGGATTAAGTATTATTCCTCTAAATTTAATAAATAATTTAAAGTTTTATAGTATTTTATTTAACACATTAGTATCTCGTATTGAAGGATCAAATAAGATGTCATATGTAAATTAATGCTCAAGTCAGTATGATATCAATAATGATGGTTCGGAGAACAGATTTGGAAGGGGTTGAATAAGTCTGTTTACTTTTTTAAACCAAAAAGTGATATTTAAACATTTAGAGTGTTATGCAGCGGACCAGAGTTTTGAAGAGATGAAGAGCGTGATACTTTGATTGACCAAGAGTATTTTTACCAGACTTTTACTGTAGAAGATTATGAACTTAAGTGCACCAGACTTTTGATAGAAAAGAGTAAGAGAGAAAGAGACAATACACAATCGATTTATACTGGTTCACCTCCAACTCGGAGACTACACCCAGTACCTTCAAATCTGAAGGATTTCCACTATGTAAAAACTTTTTACATAAACAACCCAGACCGAGCTTACGAGTATTATTGACTCCAGCCGCTCCTGACTTAAGCACAACCCAGTGCTTCTGAGTATTTTTGAATCCAACCACTCCTGACTTAAGCACACCCCGCGCTTCCGAGTATTCTTTTGCAAGCACCCACTCCTAGGGCAGACCCAAGTATTCTTGACTCCGCTACTCCTAGCCTGAGCACAACTCATGCTCTGAGTATTTTTGACTCTAGTTACTCTTGGCCTAAGCACAGCCTGTGCTTCAACACACCAGACCTCTCTTGATTCCTATGAGTATTATTTTGCAGCATCCACTCCTGGGGCATATCCAATTATTCTTTCACGAGCCACTCCTGGTTCAAACCCCAGAGTATTCTTTCAAAAGCCTCTCTAGGCTATTAGTGTTTCCCACACTAACAGAGTTTGGCAACACACCAGACCTACACTTCAAGAGGGTCGAAAGAATTATTTCAAATAAATGAGTCCTTCTAACTTAGCAGAGCTAAGTGATCAATTACATGAGGAAAGACTTATTCATTAAGTAGACTCAGTACTGTGTAGTATGAGAGATGGGTACAGTAGGTACTGAGTCTGAAAGCATGACCAAAGATGACATGCTCTTAAAAGAGCAACGAAATATGAGCTGGTGACATATCTCTGGTTGTTATGGCTTCTGGGAGAAAAGGAATGCACATAGCGAGTTTTCTTCAACTTTATGGCAGTTCTTCTAAATCTGATCTTTTGTTCTATAAGCAGACTGCCATCTTATTCTTCTTTCTAGACTGTTGTGTATGAACGTCTGGTACTTGTTCATATTTCTTCTTCCTTACTCACATTTTTCTTAATGTGTCTTTCCCATCTTCTTTTTCTTCAACAGGACCTCTCTCTTTTTTATTTCATACTCTCTCTATAATTTTTGCTCTTGTTTAGAGTTTGCTCTTGCGATCTATTTCCGCCTACTTCTTCTGAAGAGATTGGTTCAATATATAAAGGATTGTTCTAAAGAGCCCAAGGAGGGGTTACCAGATGTAAGTCCATTGAGATATGATATACTTGAGGAGAAGGATGTTGCACAATGGACAAAAGGCTTTCTTTTGTCTGAGAGAGACGTTCTGAGCATGTAATTATAGGATAAAAAGCTTTGAGATATGTGCGATCATAGGAAGGGTAGAGGTAGCGTAAGTTTCACCAAGGAGGAAGCTTATATTTAGAGAATCTCTAAATCTATAAGACACAGGTGAAAGACTTGACGTTATTTTGGATAGAGCGTAGACTGCCTTGCTTTGTTGTTCTTCTTTTTGTAGATCTTTGCTTAAGCGTGCTTACAAGAATATTTTCTAACCATTGAGATTTTTAAGCCAGACTTGTATGGGAACTCCCTTTAAAGTGGATTCTGGATCCAATGATTCACAAGATGTTCAGACGCCTTTGTTAGGTCTGGGAGCTTTTTATGAGAGAGACAAGATTTGATGTTCAAACTTTGTAGTATGGGATAAACTTTTCTGAGATAAGTCTAGTAGGTATTCAAATGCAAAGTTCTTTTTCTTTGAGGACGATTTCTAGACTTCAAGACTTTCCTAAGTTTGGATCAAAGAGAGTTTATGATAAGACTAGACTTTTAAAGATTCTTTTGGCATATGTACTCCTACTTTCTTTCGTAACACAATCCTCATGTTTTCCTGAAACACTTAAACTCACATATTAAATAATAACATGATATGACTCTATTTAAATTAGAATACGCAATATTGAATATCAACAAATCTCATGAAGTCTGGTTTAAATAATTCGACATTTTTCAGACTTTTCTTCAACAAATAGCTTAAACGTTTGAATTAAGTTGAATGTTCTTCGTGTATGGTCAATGAGAGTATTTAAAGAACCTGAATGAAAATTTTATGTCATGATGTATGTATCAATACTTTTCCATAAACTGTGGGGGAAACTAATATAAACGTAGATTTTTCTTACACATTTACAGGTATTAACCGATATAACCTCATAATGCCCTTTAACTTTGGTATGATTCATTAGCCATATCAGTTATCACAAGTTATATGGGAGGTGACAGTGTGATGCACATATACAAGACGTCATGTGTAGTTATCGGTATGTATGTTATGATACCGACAATGGTATTGGGCGGAGATCAATGTTATTACATAATATTTATAAAAAGATAGAATAAAATTAATAAATAATTGTTTCAAGATTACATTATATTTTAAGAGAAACTAACGATATATTCGTGCATTATACAAGTTGATCTGGTATCCCGCATAGCTTGATATCACAACACCGACTTTCCAGTATCATGCGCTAGGTCCCTAAACTGACTCCGGTATGAACAATTCCCTCAACACCGGAAAGTCTGAGTTGACTTATACATCGGCGTGTTAAACAAATAACCTGCAAAGTGACTGATTGGTAGGTAAAGTTATTTGGAAATGTCTCTTTCATGTGTCAACCTTTATGCGAAGGATCAGAATAGTACTAACACTGTACGGGAAACTTAGTGAGCAAGAAGGCTCTTCTGCTACCTCCAAGTATAAATACCCATGCATCAACATAACAAAGGTAGAACATTCTCTCTAGAACTTACGCTTGAGCTCTGATGTTCCCTTTGAATATTCACTGACTTAAGCATCAGAGTGTCCTTGCAGGTGCATCCTCTTTCGCCCCTACACGTGTAAGGCTAGTGGTTTTGTACGAGAAATCACTCCAAGACCTTTATTTCCCATTGAAATAAAGGATACAATACTAGATCTCCACAGGACCAATGTAAAATCCAAGCTTATAAACATTATTGGGATTGTCCCGAGGCCGGCCCTTGCACCCCAACCCAAACCAGTTCATTGGCACGCCTAATGGGACCTTTAAATTTTTAGTCCCACATTCACATCTCTAAGTCAAGTTATCATGGAGGAAAGAGTGCCTGAAGGGCATGTGGATCATCTTATGTTTTTGGAGCCAAGGCGTCTTGCCTTTGAAAACCGTAGCGTATCTGCTAAGAAGATAGTCCCAATGGTCATTCCTGACCCGATGGACGAAATCATCAAGCAACTCAGTGAGGAACTTGCCGAATTAAGGCATGAACACCCTGCACAAGTTGAGAGGGTGAGTCCTCTTAGACTTTACTAACCTGGAGTTTTCAGGCCTGAGATATCTCACACACCCCATTACTCAAAGATTATAACGTATGAGGAGGAGCAAGAGACCCAATCCCATGTTGAGCACTAAACCATACGGTGAAGAGGCCAACTATAACATCCTTGATGTTTATAAATTAAAAATAAACGAAAGTATAATTTGGCCAAAAATAATAATGATATATGAAATATAAAGTGGGGAAAAGGATATAAAATGAAATTTTAAAAGAAAATGGAATCAGAACCCTGACGTGTAGCGTCGGGTGCGGATTAATGAGCTGACGCGTGATCAGCTTTTAAATGAGACATGCAAAACAGTTGGGCAGAAACGTTTTTCTCCTATTTCTTCCTCTCTTTGTGCAATTTGGCCAGAACTTGATTGGAACCTTGGATTTTAGTGGTTTTGGAAGCTTGGAAGGCGAGGTAAAGCATTTGGGATCCTTAATTTTAATTCTCTTCTTCTTCTTCCCTTGTTCTCTCTCAAACCGCGCATGCATGTTATGTGGGAAGCTTGGATTCTGAGTTTTAACAGATTTGGAAGCTAAGATTGCGAGTTTTGAGGTGTGAGAAAGACAATGTGCTAACCGGTTTGATGTTTCGGTAACCGTAGGTGCCGAAACTAGCGTTGGGCGAGCGATCGACGAAGTGGGCGTAGAGGAACGATGAATCAAGCGACTGGAGGATGTAACCGACACCAAGAACAAATTGTTGAAGCTTGGAATAGAGGTAAGGGGGTGTTCGGGTCGTAATTAATTAGGATTTGAATATATGATAGCTTCGGGAGGTTTAGAAGTTATTTAGAAAATGTTGTTGATGACGTATGGTGGTTAAATATAATTAATATAATTTTATAAGTATGTTTGAGTGTGGTTAAGTTATTGTTTGAAAAAGAATTATCTCGATTAAGCAAATGTGAGTTAGGAAGTAATGAAATAAATATATACAAATTATATAAGTGGGTAACATCGAATAAATTATAAAATTTTATTGATGTTAATGAGGTGTTTTATGATATTTAGTGATGTTATTATGTATGATTTGATGAAAATGTTGGGATTAAATAAGATAGGTTTATGTGCCTGTATAGCATGGCTTGTGATGATGGGCTTGACAAGTAGGTTGCCTGAGTGATAAGTACATATCAGATTCTGACATTGTATATGTGATGCATTGATAGTATGCCATATTGATATGAATTGTTATGTGATTATGTGGTGTGGGATAGCCGACGACATGTGTAGCCCTTCGTTTCTGGCTCGCGTGGCCTTTGTGCCTAGTTGAGCTACCTAGTGGTCAAGTAGGACCCAGTGGTTGAGGTGGAGAGTCAAGCAGGACTCAGTGGACCAAGTAGGGTCCACGGGGTGTCAAGTAGGACCCCCAACTGAAGGCCGATCCTTTTTAGTATCCGGATACTAAGAGTCAGATGCATGCGAGTCAGTTGTGAATTACATGAATTGATGATTGATGTATGATTTTTTTGAGATATGAATTGATGATACACTATGTTGATTGTGTGAATCTTTCATGATCTATGATGTTCGCGATAAACCGTGGTATTAATTGAATTGAGAATAAGTATATATGTGTATATATATATATATATATATATATATATAGCTTGAGTTGATGTGAAAAATATAAGAGAAGAGTTAGATATATGAAAATATATGTTTAAATGTAGGAAGTTGGAGGAATTACTTAATAATACGAATATGGGGTATTGTTAGATTATACTATTCTGTCCTATATTAATTATGATATGCCAAACACTCACCGTTGCTGTGGTTTATTAAATTTTAGTGACCAGTGACAGGGAAGATGCTAATACTCTTGAGGTGTGCCAAGCGGAAGATTGATGCCAAGGTATAACACCCCCGATTTTCTGGACCCGAATCTCGATGTAATCAAAATAATTAACTAATAAAAATGTGAGTAAATTTTTCGCATTTGAATATTTCCAAAACACAACTACGATTACATCAAGACCCAAATCACAGAAAACTGAAGAGTGAGATTTAATAAAATATAACTAGATCGTTAAATAGTTTGCCCATAATGGTATACAAAATAACAGAGTTCACAACAGAAGAAGAATGTGTATACCTGGCATACGCCTAGTCACATATATGAAGATATGAGAAAAGGCTCAGCAAGGCATGCAAACATACAACACAAGTCCATTTAAGCCACATCCAAACTTACACGTAAATCATAAACATGCATTGCCTAAGGTACATACATATACTTAGCTATATGTTCATACATCATACATCTCCAACATTCATATTCTATATTTCACCACACTCAATTCAACCTCAATATCAAGTATCATCAACATTTATATATTCCCAAAATGGGCTACATGTCTAATGTCACTATATTCATCAAATGGGTATGTACCCCAATACTCCAAATATCAATGTATCACTCACATGTCTATCCATTTACAATACTTCCTCTAATATCTATAATTACTTACACTATCATATACATTCATTCACAATTCAATAAATTACAAATCACTGTCAGCCAAGGCATTCCATTACCACTATTTTACCTTTACAAAAGCTTTTCTTAAAAAATATTCTCTTCCCATGACATCCCTGCATCAATACTAAAAAGTAGACCACATGGGAGAGTGAGTTATACATTTCAAACAACGATATGAATACAATTGAAATTATGTGCATGTGCATATCAACATTATGTATGCTTTGCTAAACACATCAATGATAATCATAAATCGTTAATTCAACAACTTATACATATTTCATATTCGTTAACTAAGTCATAGCAAAGCAGGCATATACACATCTATTCCAACGCCACAACGGGCTAACATCATCAACATCGACCATTCCGGTCTTTTCTCAAAGCCACCACGGGCTAACATCATTATTATCAATCATAAGCAAATACGCCTTTCATTACATTGGGCCGTAACATACATATCGTCATATTCGATATCATTTCATATATTCATATCATTTATTACTTTTATATGGTCTTTTAGGTATATTAATTACCCATTTCACCAACACCACACCACAATCTCAATCATCATCAATCATCATCACCACCTGGAATATCTCCATGCTAGATGCAAATGCTCTTAGGCTAATGCATATGCACAATAGAATAATCAACAACAATTACGGATCCGACTGTGGGAATAAATACCAAATTGTGGGTCAAGCATAGGTGTGCTACTATGCTCCTACTGTAGTAGTAAAAGTGTACACTTATATCTCAATTCATGCATGCTCAACATCATATTTTACTGGTACCAAACCGCTATCGCCCATCTGTAGCACTAGTCACCCCGTGACTTGCGGATCAACAACATGGCCTTACTTGCCAAAAGTGCTACGGGCCCCTCCCAAACACACATTGAGAGAGCCGTGTCCCGTCGGACACCGAGGTAACTCGCTCACCATAGAGCTGCCCTCCCACTGGGCCTGCCACATAGGGTGCCTCGTCACCAAACTATGGACAGCTTTGTGACTCACACACCGAGCCACAGGGGAAACAACAAGAATGCTCGTGCACTGAGCCGTCCTCCCACTGGGCCCGCCTAGTGGAACCCCCTAATATTCCACATAGACAACGATCGATATGCCATGGATGCAATGCAATGCAAATCAAATGCATTTCTCACACTGTGCATCCTAAATGCCACTCATCAACCATCATTATCATAATCACCAACACCACCATATACACCTTAGTGGATTTTATCATTGTTGGTTTTAGCCATTGTTTTCAAGCTTTAAGTGTGGCATTTCATTTAACATCTTTCATATATATTTATATATATTTCATATCACACATGCAAGATAATACTTGCAATCAACCTCAACGGCATCATATCATTACATATCATTTATAAATATTACCACACATTCATTTAGTGGATTTTCATCCCATTATTCATCACCATTGGCTTACATATTAGTGTGGTATTCACAATAATTCATAAATATAATTTGACCATACATACAAGTTAGCGCTTGCATCACAATTTCAATGGAATTCAACAATTATCATTAATGACATTCACCCATCTATTCAAGGGATGATCACAACATCATTTATTGTAACACGATACCGACATCATCTCCGATTTATCGGTTTATAACAACCACCTCGTCATTTAATCATTCTCTCATTAGTTTAGTAACCGCTCTAGGGTGTATGGGATTGAAAAGAGGTCCACTAATGTCCCATTTAACTGTTAAAATGGCCTAAGTAACTAAGGAATACGAGATAAGTATTCAAGAGTAGTAAGAATGCCATTTCCAAGCTGATCTAATCAATTAAACAAGTGATAATCGATTACGGAGAATAAGGTAATCAATTACTACACTTTTGTAAGTGGTATAATACATCAGGTGTTTAGCCTAATCGATTACAAGGCTAGGATAATCGATTACCTTGGCTCTGTTTGTTACATAATCGATTATAATACTAGGGTAATCGATTACCTGGGTTATGTTTAGTACATAATTGATTACGACCTTGAACATAATCGATTACAGTGTTGTGTACAAGGTTGGAATTGATTAAGCTAATCGATTACTATCGAAACAGAATCCTAGTAATCGATTAAGCTGAGGAGATAATCGATTACAGCCTATCAGGATGCAGAGATTATGCAGGAAAATACAAGATTTTGGACTTCTAACCCCCCTAACTTTTTCATATCAACTCCAAATGCTACCAAATTTTGACACCAACTAAATTACACTATTTGTGACGTGTGGCTACTGGTCTCACTCAAAAATTCTTAAAAATGAGGGACTTATGCATATAAACGCGTTTTGCCCACTTTGAGGCACTTTTGTGCAACTCAAGGGCCTATTCTCAATGGAATTGGCCTATTCCAATTCCTACAAGTCATAAACTACATATATAGGCTATTGGAACTATCACATGCCATCAAAATCACATAAAACTCTATTTGGATCTATAAGTTCCTCAATTTTGTATTAACGTCAATACCTAATTTCACATTTTGAGCAATTTCTCTATCAATATATACATTAATGCCATCAAATGGGTCTTAGCCTCTCATTACCAATATTCATTCATCAAAATTACATGGAATTCTAATTTCACATGGTGTATGCATATTTCAACCCCTCATGGGTTATTCATCAACAATGTATTACTCCTATTAAAAGGGCACTAAACACTCATCATCAATTCATATATGTACATATATATATATATATATATATATATATATTATTCTCAAGAATCCACCATTGCCAAGCATAACATTCATCACATAACTAATACAACTATGGCAAGGCAAGCATGAGTAACCACACATACATTAATCATCAATTATTCTACTCATGCATTTGGAATGTAAAACTCCTCTCCTACCTCGAGAGAAGAACCACAACACAATTGCATCGATCATTCTGCACCATCGTCCAGAATACAATCCTATCAACAAATACACATACACATCAATCAATAAACCATCATAAGGCATCATATTTTAAAACTTATTATCAAGTCCTAGACCTGTCTAAACTCCAATTCTTACGCTTGTGTTAGGCTTCAGGAATTCTTTTCCCAAAACCAAGATTCTCTAGGTTTCAAAAGGGCTAACCACACCCAACAACAACAAGATCATATCCCTTATTCATATGGCATCTAATCTTCATATAAATCATCCATTTGCCATCATTGTCACTCAAATTCATTATAAGCCATCTTAGCTTCACTTAAGTCATCATCAATCAACAAATTTCAAGTGACACATACCATAGTCTAAGGCCTCATCAAATTCTCATCAAAATCCAACAACCTCCAATATCAACTCCTCTAATTCTTATATATCTTCATATACATATATCTTTCACTTTAAGATTGGAACCTCAATAATCAACACCAATGCTTCTAAAATTTATTTCCTCATATAAAATTACTCTAAGGTATTCAAAACCATCATAATCACTTATTTAGCCAAAACCCCCAATTTATCATACTTAGGGTTTCCTTAAAACTCAATAATCATTTCTCATAACCATCAATCTCCATCATTAACAACACCAACACACACATTATGATGGGGTTTCACTAAAAATCATCTTTCATGGCATTACTATTCATTTCCCCCAATTCCTATAGTTAGGGTTATATTGAAATCCAACAATCACCACTCAAGATAATCATCTTCCATCATTAATCATGCCATTTTCGTGTACCATATTGTTCCCTCATAACACTCACACTAAAACACCCCACCTTAGGGTTTCTTATCATAAATGCCTCTCCAAGATCTACCCATACACCTTTAACACTCTCCCAACAACCCAATCACATAACCAAGGGTTAGAGCTCAAGAAAATAGAGAGGAAGCTTTACCTCAAGCAAAAGGGAGTGAGCTCCAAGAATTGGAGAGAGAGAGAGAGAACAAAAATACAAGGGAGAGGGAGAGCTTCTAATCACCATTGTCATCTCTTCCAAGCTTGAAGGAAAATGAAAATGAAGAAGGAGAAGGCACACCACCATGCTTAGGGTTTTTAGAAGAGGAAGAAGAGGAAATAGAGAAGGGAAATAAGCGAAGAAGAAGAAATGTGATTGCCAAATGGGAGCAAGGAGCCAACGAAAGTAAGGAGAGAAGAATAGGCTTTTGGTTTTAATTTTTAACTCTCCATTAAAAGTTCATCATTTTATGGCAAACAGGATCTCTGTTCGGGCTCAATACTAAATCCAAAAATTATTCCGAAGACATATTTGGATTCCCAATAATATTCTTAACAGCCCTGACCAACGACATCTCAATTGGAGATACTTGGTCTGACACCCATATTCTAACTGGGTATAATTTTAACTCTTAAAGTCCCAATAAATCATAAATAATTCTCATAAATCTCAATTTAATCATTTCAATATTTTTGGGACATTTATTAACCTATTTATAATTATTTAATATTTATTTCTCCTATTTAATTATTTTTATAAAATTCGGGATGTTACACAAGGAATGCAATGGAATTGTAAAATAAGTAGATTTATGTAATATATGTTTATATGTGTAATAAGCTACTAGTTATATGTGATGAATCAATTAGTTATGCTATGCTTGTTTGATTCTTGAATTAATTTGGCATATTGATGATATGATGATGATTCATGTGGATGATTTGATGATGGGATTGATAATCTTAGGGAATTGATGTATAATAAGAATTTTGGCATGGAGCCAACCCTGTGTGAATGGTGAATGCTATTGGTAGGTTCTGTTGAAATGCATGATTATTGTGTGTAATGTGATTGTGAATTGATTGGTGTTTTGGTTGATTTAAAAAGTTATGCACATAGTAAATGGTTATGATTTAAGGAACTGATTAGATGAATTTGAGATCCAACGGGTTTTGGGACCCCCGGAAGGTACCATTAGGTCCTCTAGGACATTTAGGAATTACGTGTACTGGCCTTGGGCCAATTGGAACCCATTTAGGGTGTTTGGTGCAAGGGTTTTGCACAAAAAGGGTTTAAACTGCATTTTGCATATAACTTACACATATGTTGGAATTTTGGTGAACGGGTGGCCCCAACAATTCTGGAATGGGGAAAACATGTGGCCCGTGAAGTTTCATGGCAATCAGACCTAAAACGGGCAATTTGGGTAGGTTAGAAGTTGGCCGATTGGCCTAAAAAGTGTATCAGCAGATGCTGCTACTGTTATTCTCACGCTACGCATGGGGCTGATGCGTAGCGTGAGTTGCGCTTGCGCAGCTCTGGGCTGACGCTACTGTTAGTCCTCAAATTTAAAATAAATTTCTTAATAAAATTGTGTAAAAAATAATAAAAATTAGTTTAATTTCTAAGAAATTTAGGTTTTAATTGTAATAAATGGAAATTATTGGATTTTATCTGCCTTGATCAATTTTCTCTAGTTCTGCAGTGAAAAATTAAAGAAATTCAAGAGAAAATTGAAGATCTGGAGAGCTGACGTGTAGCATCAACACCACGTGTAGCGTGGGAATTTCTGATGCTGATGTTACGCGTCACAGCGACGCGTAGCGTTAGAAGCTACATGGACTCCACTTCCAGGTGGCCAAGCACTCTACCAAGTGGCCCAAATAATGGCTAACCCACTTACACCAGATGCCAAATCGTAGTGGGAGACTATTGGCCCAATGTCTGTTTATGATTAGAATTAAATAATCTCAATCATGGCCACTTCAAGATGCGTTTAATGGAGGCTGAGTCAGGAACCTGACGTGTAGCGTCAGGACCCTTTCTCAGCCCTATAAATAGGCCAATTCCAAGGCATTCATGGTGTAACATCCTATTTTCATCACAAATAGGAAATAGATATTAATATATATTTCTTGAAAAATACTTACTATAAGTTAGTTTATTATTATTTTTTTTTTGAAATTTAGGTATTTATATTTTTATTATTTGTTTTTTTAAAATAATAATAATAAAAAATGAAAATATTTCTAAATGAGAATTCTAAAGTGACTTAATTAATATTCACTAATTAAGAAAATTATATTAAGAATTTTTAATATCCTTATTATTCACCATTTTTATTTTATGTTGTTATATTTTTGTTTTTTTACATATTTAAGATTTAAGTCTTATTAGAATTTTAAAATAAAATTTTGAATGAATTAGACTATAGTTCTTTTGAACTTTTTGATCTACATAATATTTATGATTTTTTGGAATTTTTTGAAAATTTTGAATTATTTTAATAAAATAATATATTTTAAATAATTTTAAATTCATATAAAGTTACTTAAAATTAAAAATATTTACAAGAATGTAAAGTTAAATTATAAGAAAATTTTCTAAAATCCATTTCAAGTAGACTTATCTAAAAATTATCGGTTTGAGAAAAATCTTGATTTTTTCTAATCGTTAAAAAATTAGAAACGTATCAATAAATTTTTATTAACAGAAAATTTTAGATTTTTAAAATTTCAGCTTTATATTACTTATTATAAAATTAGTGAGGACTGATATAATGTCGCTAAATTTTAAAAAGGACTCATTTTGAATATTTAAAATATACCGAGTGAAGGGTTACTATTTGACTTAATAATTTTGCCGACAATTACTATGCAAATCACTGTGCATGTATGAAATTTTCAAAAGATGCACAGTAACCTGGAATAAAAAATTCAAAAATGCATAGTACTTTTATATTAAAATAATGGAATGCATAGTAAAATTTTTTCCTATAAATACCGAAGGATTTCTTCTTTAGAATTCACAATTTCAGATTAAGTTTTCTTAATATAGTAGTGCTAGTGAGATAGTGGTGGAAGTGAGAGAGAGAAGAAAAGTTTTTGGAGAGAAGGTTCTGCCAAAATCCTAAGGTAAGAATACTTCTCTTTTATATTTTTTGGGTTATTTTTATATCGTTTTTAAAAATCTGTTATTATACTGGAAATAATATTATTTTAAGTTACTATTCTGTATAGTAAACACTATTTCAATAGTAAACTACTATTCAAATAGTAAATTACTATTTACTGTTACTATTTACCATTACTATTCACGATTTACTATTTACTGTTACTATTCACGTTTTACTATTTACTGTTACTATTCACGATTTACTATTTACTGTTACTATTCACGTTTTACTATTTACTGTAACTATTCACGTTTTACTATTTACTGTTACTATTTACGATTTACTATTCACTATTCACTATTCACTATTCACTATTCAAAATTTACCATTTTTTATTTTAAGTTGTAATCTTAATTTTCATCTTGTAATTATATTAAAATGAAATTGGTATGTTTTAGAACTCGGAGACGAGGCGCGTATGGATTTTCAATAACGAATCGGTATACAAGAGGTAAGGGGGAGTGAGATAAGAATATAATATGAAAGACATAAGAATAAAGGGAGGAGTCCCCTACTCCTTTTAAATTTAATAATATTATTATTTTAAAGTAATAACTTCTTAACTTAAAATTTATAATAAATTTAATATATTGTGTAACTTATTCTGAAATATCTATACATAGATCTGAATTATTATAACTTATACGGACTGAACTAAACCTATGCAAGGACTTGGATTTTTATATCCTATATGGATCGAACTAAACCTATGCAAGGACTTGGACTATTATGACCTGTCTAGACTGAACTATACCTATGCGAAGACTGGATATATGGACTTATATAGACCTGTACGAGGAATGGACTATAAGGACTCAAAATCAAATCTACTAATTTAAATAACCATTAAAAATTTGAATTATATTTATAAGCGATATTTAGTTGATTTGACTTGATTATAATTAATTATATTTGATTTCGATTAATGATATTGTGATTTATAATATTAGACTGTGATTAATAATATGCAATTATGATTGATGATATTTGATTGTGATTGATGAGATTACTATACTTGATTGTGGTTGATGAATGATTGATGATCTTGTGATATGAAGTTTGAGCATATAGCAAGCATGACGGAAAGTTAAAACTCAGTAAGAATTTTCTTACCTTACTCTTTAAATTTTTATTCCAAGAGAAAGTATTTTGTAATTATTCTAGTCTTTTATTTCTTCTTATAAATAATTTTTATTAACTTTATTTTTAATCTCTATAATAAAATCTAGTATTAGAAAGAAGCTATTTTATGAAAATCAGAGGTTGAGATAATTAATCCTTGAATTAAAGAAAATTTTTATAGTTTTAAGTATTCTTAGTTAATGATTTTAAATTATTTTCTTTAGAAATTAGAAGTTTAAAGTAAATTATTTTGGTTTTCCCCAACGAAATAACTAAAGAATATTTTGTGGAGATTTCAAAAACTCAATCTAGTTAAGATTCAAATTGAGAAAGATTATGTAAATATATGAAGATTTTTAAGAGAAAGCTTTGAGATATTTAAGGCTTGGAAACTCAATTTTGGTAAGATCTGAATTTGAAGACTGTACTAAATTATTTCAGTATAACAGAAGTTCAAAGAAGAACTTATGGAAATGTACAGTTTATTGTGATGATTTTGTGAACCTTTATGGTATTTAATAATTGAGTTTCTAAAAGCCTTAACCAACTAAATATACGAGTAGTTCATGCATCATGAATCATTAAAGAGAAATGAGATGTGATATTGCCTGGGGACAGATTATAGAAACCGAGGATACATTAGAGGAGGCTTAATTGCGAGCCTTGGGATGAGAGAGTGTGAAAGGGTGCTTCAGGTGACCTGGGGTCGCTCCCTGGTGTCGGGTACTTTCACAATAAAAACTTTCTCAGTCTGACTAGTCTCTAAGTGTTTCCATGCCAGTTGAGCTGTTCATATGCCATGAAGGCATTTATGTTATTATTATCCAGAATTTATGAAACAGTGTAAACTCCTGGTTGGCCCAGTGCAAACTAAAACTTTAAGGGCCCACATGCATAAACTGAATGAGATAGTAGCATAAGCATTACATAACATTCATGTGATTGTGACATTCTATATGGATGGTTATGAATGAAAATATAAGTGTTATGTATGTGGAAACCCTATATTCATAATTGATTGTATATGAGATTATGACTGATATTACTATATTAGTTTGTGAAAACCCTTATGCTTATGTCTTATCTGTAATATATTATATTTTGTTTCTCACTCCTTCTTGTTTGAATTTTTGTGTCCAAAATATATGTTATATGATATATAGCTAGCAGTCCAAGATGGAAGGATATGTAATTACAAGAGGATAAAGTGGTCTCAACCTCAATCGATTAGATGAAGAGATATGACAAGAGTAGGATTCAAAAACTCGATGGTTCAAGGACTAGGAAATGTTTGTTCACATTTGTAGTAGAGGTATAGTTTAGTTTTATTTTGCCTTATTACAATATCAAGTAGATAATTGTAACAAGGTAAAGGTTAAACTTTGATAAACTCTTTCATTCGGATATAATATTGTAATGATTTATCACTTATGATTTCTATAAATTATTTTGTCATTATGGATAAATATTGAAAGACAATTTTTTTTACTTTCAATATTCAAAGGAAATCAGATGTATATACGTCCTTGTATACACGAGATAAAGAGTGATAAATATGTATATCTTTCTAAAAGTTTTTTTTATCTCGTGTATATAAGGGGGTGTTACAAAGTGGTATCAGAGCAGTTCAATCCAAACCGGCTTGTGGTATGGTCTTACTAGCGTGTTAGTGTACTCTGATGGTTGAGTTTGACAAGAGATTTTATGGTTGAGAAAAGAGGAAATTTTATTAGAGTAAATGGTAAGAAGTAAGTGAAGAAAAATTAGGAGTATAGAAAAAGGAACTAATATTAAGTTCATAAGAAGTATAAGTTAGAACTTTATAGCCTGTTACTTGAAAAATGTTATTGCAGGGATTATCAGAAACTGGCCATTCTGAAGTCTTTCTTGACATTGTTTAAGTACGGGCCTTAATGTATGGTGGAATGATAAGGTAAATTAACTAATGCAGTTATTTCCTTTTATTCCAAATGTATTGTATGCACTAGTGCAAAATATGGAAACAAAGACGGGATATAAGGACGGTTTATAGCCAAACGTGTTAAAAAAGGGCGCGGTGGCAAATTTGAAATTATCAACAACTTTATAAACACGGTTCTTATTCAACCGTGTTTGTAGACTATCATTAAGGACGGTTAGTCATGGAACCGTGTTTATAGGGGAGGATATAAGGACGGTTATAATAAAACCGTGTTTAAAAGTGCCCGGTGGCAATTTTGTAAATACCTTGGAGCGTCCATCTGTTTCTAAAAAAATTTGAAAATTCATATATAAAGACGGTTATGTATGAACCGTGCTAATATGGGGTCTATAAGGACGGGTATTTCCTAACCGTGCTTATAAGTTCTGCCTTTTAACCATTTTCGAAGTTGGTCTTTTCATTTCACTGTTTGTTCCCTCTTTCTCTGTGTTTCGTCTTCCCCCTTCTCTGTGAGGAACCCGTTTGGCTCCCTCTCTTTCTCGAAGGCATTTCCCTCCCTTTATTTCGTCTTCACATTTCAAAGTCATTTCCTTCCCTCTATTTCATTTCCGTGTTTGACTAAGGGTTCCCTCCTCCCATTTCTTCTTCGCATTTGACAAAGGCATTTCCCTCTCTTTCACCAAGGTTCTTCTTCTCACAACGTCGAGGTGTTCTTTGGCTAACCACGAAGGTTTTTCTCTCTACCACGAAGGCTCCTCACGCTTCTTCTTAGGTTCTTCTAAAACTCATTTTCCTTTTATTATGTTGGTTAGGAATGTGTTTAGCATGATTAGGATTAGGATTGCTTGGGATTGATTAATGTTAGCTATAGATTAATGTTGTTATAGATTAATGTTAGCTATAGATTAATGTTGTTATAGATTAATGTTAGCTATAGATTAGAATTGCTTGGGATTAAATTTATTTTATATTTTTGTGTTTTATTAATTTGGGTATCTATAAATAATATTTTCAATATATAAACATTAATTAGTATTATTCCTTACATTAGTTAAAAAAATTAAATACATAAAAATTGATAACTTTAACTAAATAAAAAGTTAGTTGTAAGAGTAAAATAAAAAATGGTATTAAACATGAACATTGTAAAAAAAATAAAATAACCCCATAATTAATGTTGATAAGGCAATTTAAGATTTATTAGATAATGAACTAATCCCAAAATTAATTTAGTTGTATAATTTTAAATAATTTTATTATAATAATAATAAGTAGTTTTATTATTATTAAAGACCCCAATATTACATTGGAAATCTAATTTGTACCCGACCAAATAAAAAAATTAGTAGTGGTAAACTAATTACTGTCTTTAGTTGAAATTTTAATTTTGTTTGGTAATTTTGATTTGTTATTTGTTTATGATGTGATAAGTTTATTTAGTCCGTTTAAATGAGTTTGTGATTTTTTAAATTGTAAATGAGTGAACCATAGTATCCCGTTTGAGATTCGATACAAATGGTAATTAAATTAATTGATTTCATCATTTGTGTTGAATCTTGAATTGTCTGTTTTGACAGTTTGGGATGAACAATTTTTTTATGCATCATTGCTATATACAATATAGGACTTATTTTAAAATTTGATAAAGTTTTGGTTAGTTAAGTTTTGTATTGTTCTCTGGGTGCATATTTGATTGTGGTTGAATTTGATTTCATCACTTTCATTTCGTGTACTTAGAGACCAATGCGAAATGCTGCCGAAATTTTATCAGATTTTAAAATGACTCCCAAGTTGTATGTGGTTATGAGGTATAGAAAAATGTTCATCCTGAATGGGTAGGACCACCACCTTTGTGAAGAAAGTAAGATTCATAGCACCGTTAAATTTACTGTTATTGTAAACAGTGAGTATGGATCGAAGTTGGATAACTGCATCACGTATAAGTCCAGAATATGAGGGTGGAGTTGAAACATTCATAGAGTACGTGATACGAAATGCTGAAGAGGTGAATGGAATGTATTTTTGCCCTTGTGTTAAATGCTTAAACATGCGCCGGCTAGAATTGACAGAGGTTCGAGAACACCTGTTATGTGATGGATTTCTTCAGAGTTATACGCGATGGATATGGCATGGTGAATATGTTGAGGTGCCAAGTACTACTTTTCAAACAAAAGATCAAAGCTTTGCTCATGAGGTTGATGATGACATGGATGACCGACTTGAGGATATGATCCGTGATGTGGGGGTAGAAAGTTTTAAGAGAGCTCACGTATATGCGAGTCTATGTGAGGATTCTGAAAAGCCGCTGTATCCGAATTGCTCTAATTTCACGAGGTTGTCAGCAGTTTTACGATTATTTAATTTGAAAGCGATAAATGGGTGGACAGATAAAAGCTTCACTGACTTGCTTAAGTTGTTGAAAGAAATGCTCCCAGTTGGTAACACTTTGCCAAATCGTAACTATGAGGCTAAAAAGGTGTTGTGTCCTATGGGCTTGGAGTATACGAAGATACATGCATGCCCAAATGATTGTGTATTATACCGTGGTGAGTACGAAATGCTGCATCAATGTCCTAGGTGTGGGGTGTCACGATATAAGAAGAAAGAGGTTGATTCTGATGATTTCTGCAAAAAGGGGTCTCCTGCGAAGGTGTTGTGGTATCTCCCTATAGTTCCACGACTAAAGCGTCTATTTGCCAATGCAGATGATGCGAAGCTTATGAGATGGCACGTTGATGAAAGGGTTGTTGACGGATTAGTTAGGCATCCGGCAGATGGATTACAGTGGAAGAAAATGGATACGATGTTTCCAGATTTTGCCTGTGAACCAAGAAATGTTAGGCTTGCACTAGCCACAGATGGCATGAACCCGTATGGGAACCAAAGCACAAACCACAGTTCTTGGCCTGTTTTGTTGTTTGTTTACAACTTGCCGCCGTGGTTGTGCATGAAGCGGAAATACGTTATGTTATCAATGATGATTTCTGGTCCACGACAACCAGGGAACGACATTGATGTATACTTATCTCCGTTAGTTGAAGACCTGAAAATGTTGTGGGTAGAGGGGGTTGATGTGTTTGACGGGCTAACAGGACAATCATTCAATTTGAGGGCCATGTTATTCTGTACGATCAATGATTTTCCAGCGTATGGTAACCTCTCAGGCTATAGCGTCAAAGGACATAAAGCGTGTCCTGTATGTGAGGAGGGAACTAGTTCTGATCGACTACATCACGGACGAAGGTGTCCATCATTATCCCTGATTGGGATAGTGTTGAGGAGGTCGTGAAGAATGCAATTTGGGCTGATGTTGTTGTAAGTATAATTATCTATACATTTATTTACTCGTATTGTAGTTTTTTATGCATAATAATCTCATCCTTGATTATATGGCACTTGTAGGATGCTTGGGATATTCCTGCAGTTGATACACTACGCAGGAAGATCATGTCTGAGATCGCTGACCGATGGAGGACATTCAAGAGCAACCTAACCTCCATGTATATTTTAATTTTAAAATATCAATGTTTAAACTCATCATTTTTTAAGTTATCAATTAGTTAATTCAAATATTTTAAATTTTAGGTATGTCTACGGGAAGAAGCAGGGTGAGTTTCCTGGAGATAGATACACATCCATAGATCGGCAGACTTGGGATGCGTTTGTGGCATCCAGGCACACGGACGAGTTTATGGTATGTATGTTTTACTGATTATGTTTTTCTAGTTATCGGAGAATGTACAACGTATAAATGGCTTTGAATTGTTTTTGATGCAGGCAAGACGCATGAAAGCACAGGAAATTAAGGGGAAAAATGACTGCCCTCACACGTTGTCACGTGGGGGTTACCGATTATTGGAGGATCGGATAGTGGAGGAGAAAGCTATGCAGCGTCAAGGTAGCCACCCTGATGCCACTATTGTGGATCCCCCCTCTCCACCCACACGACATGAAAAATGGAAGCGTGCCAGGACGAAGAAGAGTGGTCAGTACACTTCATCACATGTTGAGGAGGTTGTCTCAAGGATTGTAAGTATAAAGCTTATCACTACTTTTTATGAAACGTTAAATGTCCATCAAACCCTAACACTGATCACTGATTTTTGGTTCCAGGATTCCTTGGTTGAGCAGTCGACCCAAGGGTCATTTGTCCCACATGGTAGGGATGATATATTGACCGCCGCCATCGGTCGACCAGAGCACCCTGGACGTGTACGTGCAGCTGGTCGAGGTCATGGTATGTTTACACTCCAGCGTCTTAGATTCTGTATGATAACATTTTTATTTCTAATTATTCTTTCTCTGCAGGCCTCCGAAGCTATTTCGGCCATCCAGCCACCCCTTCCCAGTCCATATCTGATTTGGAGAAGACCTTTTAGGAGAAGGTTGCTGCAGTGAAGGCAGAGGCAAAGGAGGAAATGCAGAGGCTGCTTCAGGAAGAGATGGCACGCTTTCGGAGTGAGATGATGGCGTCATTCAGTCAACAATGTCAACCTACGCCACCAGTGGTGGACCCACAGGTTACATTGTACATTATTTAATTGACTCACCTGTGATTCGTTATCATTATTTCTTGAATAACTTTAAAATGTTGTGTAATTATGCAGACTAGGCGGGTCAGCACGAAGGGGTCATGTGCTGCACCTGACGGTGACGATGATGACGTAAATCTTGGAGACTGCCGTCAGTGTGACCTATTTGTGGATGGAGTGGAAGAGCCAGTTGCCATTGGTTCAGTGTATAACCAAGGCCCGTTGGTTCACCATCAGAAATTGCCCGATGGTGTGTGTGAACACCTCTTTTGGTCCGGCCCAAATTGTTATGACACCGGACTCATCCTTGAAATCGGGAACACCGGACAAGGCCTAAGTTAACACCGCACCTCAACTCCGTCCATGAGTCCTCATCTTAACACTCCGCCCATGAGTCCTCAATACTCCGCCCATGAGTCCTTAACACTCCGCCCATGAGTCCTCAATACTCCGCCCATGAGTCCTTAACACTCCGCCCATGAGTCCTCAACACTCCGCCCATGAGTCCTCAACACTTCGCCAACCACCCTCATTTGCACTCCGCCCCATGAACGGTGCGGAACTCCGCCTCTTCACACACCGTCCCATAAACGGTGTGGCACTCCGCCCTCTTCACACAACGTTCCACAGGGTTTTAGCCAACATCAACTCCGCCCAAACGTTCGTCCTCACCTCAGGAGTACCTTAAACGGCCGATGTCGCGGATCTGACAACAAAAGACGAGGCGAGTCCGGCCTAAGTAAGACGATCTCATGGTTTGACCGAGGTCAAAATGGGCACACCGGCTGGTAGTAGATCCGGGCCAGGAAGGAGAACATCGGCCCCTGTGATTACATTGAAAGATTCAGCCGGTGTGAAGACACATGCAATGGTTCTTAAGGCCCCACATCGGATCAGTGGAGACTCCGTCCAACCAATGTCTTTGCTAACCGGTGTCACAAATTTGACAACGGAAGGGTGAGGTCGGAAGATTGTGCGCGGTGACCTGGAATCGCACTCCCTGGAAAATGGCAGACAGGGAGGCGAAAGTGGGCAATTAAAAAAATCCCACTGAAAACCTTGCTCCCCACCAATGGTAATGGCCAGAGCAGCACACCACTACACAGATGGGCGAGTGGGATTTCTGGTTGTCCCAAAACCCTCAGCCCATGACTCAAAGGCCCTATAAATGCCCCAACCAAGGAAGCTCAAGGGGTTGGCTTTGAGATTCTCCCTCTACGCGAGAAAACTCTTCTGAAATTCTCTCTGATTCCTCAAGATCCTTAACTGACCTCCCCATCTGAAACCAGTGACCTGCCCTAGTCACCACAAAGGACTCCTTAGTTCGAAAAAGGGTTTGAAGTTTTCTTTTCTCACTAACACAAAGTCACTGCTCTCACACCGTCCGTATCCCGAACGTACCTCGTCACCACAGAGCTGATTCCACTCCAATTCCCATACGTTGTCAATCCTTGTCACTGCTCAACAGCGTTCACTCCGGATCAACCTCCCACAACACCGGTCGCGACCCTCAGATCTCCAGTTCGGGTCCAACTCCGGTTCATTGTCCCTGCCAGCGTACGGGTTCGAAATCAGTCCGACACCGTCACTGTGCTCAACCTCTCACATCGGTTTGTAGCTCGTCACACCGGTTCCACTCCTTTCCTTAGTTCTTTTGCTGTTAGTCCCTTTTTTTATTTTATTTTACTTTCCTGTGAGTTTACTGCTTGTTGATTGTAGTTGTCTGCGCACCTTTAGTTTACGCTGTTAATATTTTTTACCCTTTTCCATAATAAGTTGACATAATAAAAAACAGTTTTGTAAAAAACAGTGTCGTACGGGAGCACTCCTGTCTACACCACCCTCTTAGGATTCGTGCACGTGCGAAGAATTTCGCTTTGTATGAATTCCCCTCTTTAATGATATCCATCAACATCTTTCTAATCCCTCTCTAAAATAGCAATATTCAGAACTACGTAACCCTGATTTCTTGATAACTCAAGAATACGTAGGAGCGGGACTTTAACTCCTGTCGGGCCCATCTTTCTTATTTCCTTTTTTTTCTCTGTTGTTGATTTACTGCTTTACTTTTTATATTTCCTTCATAAACTTCCCTTTTTTAGTCACTTCCGTGAAAATCAATTTAGACGTGACGTCTTGTTGGTTTCCCATAGTTTTGTGCCCAAGCCTCGCCATAATTTCATAGGGAAGGGGTACTTAGGACAAGACGTCCCGCTTATCCCTTTCCTATCCCTATCCTTTTATTCTAGGATGTCCAATTTAGACGCGACGTCTTGATGGCATCCTCTCACCCCTCTGTCTCATATCGAAGTCGAGCTTAATTCGGACAAGAACGTCCCATTAACCTCGCTTTGGCCTTCTATGTCTGTACAGTCCTTTCCTCCATTCCATCATTTTTCAAAATAAAAGGGAAGAAACCATGTTTTATTTAAGGCTATTTATGTCGTGCTTTCAGTCTTGGTACTGTCTTTGACAGGCGATGTAGGGTGCTAATACCTTCCCTACTCGTAACCGACTCCCGAACTTGGATTTCAATTTTTTTAAAACCAGTGCTTTACTGAACCTAGTTTTTTCCCAATGTTTTTCCTATGGATAAAAAAACGTTGGTGGCGACTCCCTGTTTCATCTTTTTCTTTCTCGTTCGCCGCGCCGTCGCGATCCAGGTTGCGACAGATGGCGACTCCACTGGGGAAACTTAAGAGAGTCAGGCCAGTTTGATTGAAAACGCATGTTCTTTTTATATAGCCTTTGTTATCTCGGATTTCTTCCCATTGTCTTATTTTCTATCGATTGTTGTGAATGTTTGTTCTTGTTTTAATCGTCTTGTTATTTGTTTCGTTGTCTATATTTTGCATGTTTATTGAACCCTAGGGTATGAGACCATGTTACTTTTCCGCAAACATTGAACCCTAGGGTAGACGACTTTGTATACTTGCTCTGTGTTTGTTCCTTGTGCAGAATGGGTAAGGTATAAGATATGGACTGTCCTTCCACACACTACACTCACGATTATTTGCACACACTTATGAGTGGCGCCCTATACCCGGGCCCCAAATGAAGCTTAAGTTAGGAGGGGTTGGTAACGGAATCGTATGGGATGTACTTCCTATCCGGTATTCGTGAGAACCTCAACCAGAGTTCGACCTCTCATGATATACGCACTTAGTGAATTCCTCACTGTTTGCGCCCCTGTCATGATTAGGATCTTGGCTCTGGTGACCTTCTAGATGTCTAGCGGAAGCCACCCAATGTGAGAAATCCACTGTTAGATAAGCTATAGGTCCCAGAAAAGACTTTCAAAAAAACCTGGCTTAAGGCACAAAAGGGCAGACTTTACTATACCTTATCTCATTCTCGCTTTCCCTTTAAATCCAAAATTGATGAACTGCTTACGTGTTCAGAGGGTTACTTTATTCCAAACAAAGGGTGAATCATTTTTCTTTTAAAAAAAAAATAGTAATCCTTTAACAAATAAGCAGTTCCCTCACTTTTTGTGTACTTATGAGTCCTGGGTTATAGATCTTCCCAATCGTCAAAATGAAAACAAAATTCTATTCAAGCAGATATTGATGACGTTGGGAAGATCCGTAACCCGTACGACTTTAGTTTCACATGAGTTTTGCCGACCGTTACTTCTCAAACTGAAAATGTTTTCCAATAAATTAATGAAGAAGTAGCGGTTCACAAAACATTAGCAGTAACTGACTTCTTTTTCTCTCTCTTTGCTCTTGCAGGAAGTTGTTTGGAATTTAGCGGGTACCTTTGAGCAATATGGAAATTAACATGAGATCTGACAGTTGTGACACAAATGTGACCGAGTTGAGGAAAGTATTGCACCTTAAGGCCAAGAAGATTGACGTGGGTAGTCTGCAAACAATGGGGAGAAAATTAAGCCTGACACAGAAAATGGCTTTTACAAGAAGATATGGAAGGATTCTGAAGTTGTTAGAAGTGGAAGTGCAAACTGAGGCGATCACTGCCTTAGCACAATTCTATGACCCACCTCTCAGATGTTTCACGTTTAGAGACTTTCAGTTGGCCCCATCTATTGAAGAATTTGAACAAATCTTGGGGATGCCTTTGGAAGGGCAGATACCTTATCGTCATCTTGACCATCATGCAACTATCGCTTCCATCGCCCGTGTCCTGAAGATTCGTCCCGACACCTTAAGGGATGCACAACTAAACAGAAATCAGATCCCCGGATTCACTCGAGAATTTCTCGAGAAACATATGCAGGTCCTGGCAGAAAGAGAAGATTGGGAGGCCTTTATGGATGCTTTAGCTATTACCATCTATGGTGTTGTTTTGTTCCCCAATATTGATAACTATGTGGATTATGATGCTATTGCCGTATTCCTGGCTCGCAAGCACAGGCTTGAGAATCCTGTCACGGCTGTGTTGGCAAATGTGTACTACACCATGGATTTCTGTCACACACAAGGTGGAAAAAGGGTTGTTTGTTGTCTACCTGTTTTGTATGTATGGCTCACATCACACGTTTTCCACCAAGTTTGTAAGGCCGAATGTCCGGTTTCTGATCTGAAGCTATGTCAGTTAACAGTGAAAAGTGGGCGCGAGTGGGCCAATCACCTCATAGGGCTCACAGCAGAGAAAGTTAGGTGGTATCCCCAATGGTTGGAAGTTGAGTCAATTGTTCACCACTGTGGGAATTACCCAAATGTTCCCCTTATTGGTACGCAAGGATGTATCAACTATAATCCCGTCATAGCCAAGCGTCAGCTAGCTTATCCCTTGCTTGGACCACCTGATGAAGAGTCTCTCATTCCTTTCGTCTCATATTACTCGAAAGGAAGTTGTGTCCTTGTCATTCGGGATATAGCGAATGCATGGAAGAAAGTCCACCGAAAGGGAAGAGAGCTGGGGGCCCGAAGCCATGATGTCAGAGGAGAATATTATGAGTGGATCTTGAATAGGGTCTCTATTATAAAATTACCCTTCAGGACTCGTCTCCAGGAAAACCCTCCTGCTCCATCACCTGTTGCGGAGGATGAAGCAACCAAGGCGCTAAAAACCAAAATAGAAGAGTTAGCTGCCAGGAACAAGGAGCTAGAGGAAGACTTATTGAGATGTCAGCAAGAATATACCCTTCAAAAAAGGGAGAACCTGGAGAACAAGCAAGCTGTTGAAGAGATCAGGAAGAAACGAAAGATTGATGAGAGCTACATGATAAAACAAGACCAATGTCTTCAAGCGGCCAATTCTCAACTAAAAATGAAGAACAAGCAAAGTGATACCATCCTGGCTGAGAAACGTCTTCTGAAAGATATGCTGGCACAATCAAAAGAAAATGAGCAGAATATCATGGTACAAAAAGAGCTCCTACAGACACAAGTCCACAAATTGGAACAACAGCTCAATGAAATGAAAAAGGCTTGCGAACAAGAGATAAGTGGGGAACGACAACGCGCCGTAAACATTGAGCAAGATTGTCAAGAGACCATACGCCTCTTAGAAGCTGAACAAAACGAAACCATTCACTTATGGATGGATCGTTTTGCTAAGTTGGCGTACCTGGCCAACGGGGCTCTAGAAGATCTCCCATTTTTGCTCAAACAAGCGGAAGGAATTGCTAACCCGGTCAATACTCCTAGGGAAATTGCCACGTTCTTAGACTACTGCAGAGGACGAATTTGTAAAATGAGGGAAATGATTGCCCGAGCTAGGGATGGCTGATTTATTTTCCGCTTTGTAACTTGGCACTTTATGGCAATAATGTACTCTTTTCGAAATAATGAATTCCTTTGTCTTCACAACTATCTCATGTTAATTTCCATTCAATGCTTTACTTAGTACTTTTGAACATGACGTTCTGAGGAACAGTCGAAGGATCCGTCAAGTTCCAACATCGCTTCCCGCGTAATCTCGTTCCACTTAATTTTTTCTCTAATTTGCTTATCCTTTCTAAATTTTCTTTTGTGTTTCTTTCTAAAGACATTACGGGTAAACATTCTTACGGGACCAGGCTCAGGAAGAAACTCATGGCTGACATAGAACAAGAAAATGAGAATTTGAAGGCTGAGCTTGCCCAGGTCAAGGAACAAATGGCCGAGATGGCCAAGCTCCTGGAAAGGAGAGTCACAGAAGGGGGATCTTCTGCAGGGGTTGAGGACGCCCGACAACAGCAACCCACCTCTCATCAAGGTCAAGATCTGGCTACAGGATCTGACCCCAGGAACACCGGGCCTCCTCTCGTTGTTCGCATAAGGAGGCCAAATCCTGCAAACACCCAACAACACACCTTTGTGGATGAGGAAGGAAATGTTATTCCCTTTCCTCCGTATGGTTTGCCACACGGATATTTTCCACCACTCCAAGAAGAACCTTGCCACCAAGACCAAGTTCCCATCACTGCCCAGCCCAACACTAATCAACCAAACAATCCGCTTACCCAAGCACAAGCCACCCAGGTGCCACCTACTCATACACAAGCCGCCCAAGCACAGCCTGTTCATACCATTCATATACCCCGAACCACTGCCAAACCAGATACCTTCATACCAAACCCTGACATGTTTCATTCCTACCAGCAATACGGGAAGGTTAGTCAACATACTGCTGCCAGTCCAAATGCTGTGGCTACTACCCAAGAAGAGAGGTTGGAATTCTTGGAAAGGCGTTTAAAGGAGATGGAAGGGACAAGTAGATTTAGGACAGGCACTGCTGCTGAACTTTGTCTAATCCCTGATGTCGTCATACCTCCTAAATTCAAGACGCCTGATTTTGACAAATACAGAGGGTTGACATGCCCGAAGAATCATCTAACCATGTACTGCCGTAAGATGGCTTCGCATGCGTCAAATGACCCTCTGCTGATTCATTGTTTTCAGGACAGCCTGGTTGGGGCTCCCCTGACATGGTACAATCATCTAGAGCGCTCTCGTATACGCTGCTGGAAAGACCTAGCAGACTCGTTCATGCAACAATACAAGTATAACCTGGACATGGCCCCGGATAGGGGACAATTACAGAACATGACTAAGAAAGATAACGAGACGTTCAAAGAGTACGCCCAAAGGTGGCGCGAAGTGGCGGCACAGGTTGACCCACCTCTATCTGAAAAGGAGGTGATCACTATGTTCATAGATACACTTCAAACTCCTTTCTATGAGAAGATGATTGGAAGTGTCTCGTCCCATTTCTCTGATATTGTCACTATTGGAGAAAGAATAGAAAATGGGCTAAGGACCGGCAGGATAGTCCGAAGTCCATCTGGGATGGGAGCTGCAAGGAGACCTACACTAGGCGAAAACAGGAGAAGAGAAGGGGAGACCAACTTTGTCTCTCACAACCAGAGAAGGAACCTGGCAGGGCCACCTACCCCAGTTAGCCTTTCACCAGTATATCCCGGCGTGTCGCACCCGTATGTGGCAGCCATTCCAAACCATAATCCACCACAATTCAGACCAACCATTGTACGGCCACCTGCGCCACCACAGATACCACACCAAGCACCACAAGCCAACCCACCGCCAAATATCCAAAGAAGGAACAATGACCGTGCTCCACCCCAGTTCGATCCCATCCCAATATCCTATACCGAACTCTTGCCTCACCTCATTGAAAAAACTCTAGTAGTACCCTGTCCCTTGAGGCCACTACAGCCACCTTATCCTAGGGGATATGACCCTAATGCCCGGTGCGATTATCATGCGGGTGCACCAGGCCATTCTACTGAAAATTGTCTGGCTTTGAAATATAAAGTAAGGGACCTGATTCAGGCAGATTGGATAAGCTTCCGAGAAGGAAGTCCAAATGTAACAACAAACCCTCTGCCTAATCATGAAGGGCCCGGGGTCAATGCTATCGGGGAGGATGTGGAGTATACGTCCAATGTTGAGGACATTCGGATGCCTCTAAAAGAAATTCACTCCCTTATGTTTGAGGTAGGGTTAGTAAAGGACAAATGGGATGAAGACTGCGATGATGCCCAGTCGGCAAAGCAGCAAGAGTTTCGAAAAACTCTCCAAAGGTTTATGGACGGTCACACTATACGAGTCTGCAAGCGCCATGGCAATGAGGTAAATATGATACAGGGACAGACTGGACTTCGGGCCCCAAAACCCCTGGTCATATTTTATAGTAAAAATGCGCCGCTAACGCAGACCCCTGCCAAAACTACTATTACGGCACGGCCACCTGCTCCATTCCCGTATGACAACTCCCACGCCGTGCCTTGGAAGTATAACACGGACATAGTTGTTTCCAACCCCGTAATAGTTGATCCGGCGCCTGCTTTATTGGTTACCAACATCGCCGGTGTAGGCGGAATGACCCGAAGTGGGAGAGTATATGCGCCTTCAGAGCCAAAGCAAGACAAGACTACCGCGGAAGGCAAAACCGGGAAGGTTGGGATCGCTGGCGAAGCAAAGAAGGTTGTGCCAGAAGAAGAGACTGGGGAGTTCTTAAAATTTATCCGCCACAGCGATTACCAGGTATTGGATCAGTTGAACTATACCCCCGCCAAGATCTCCTTATTATCTCTGCTGACAAGTTCTGAATCACATCGGAACGCGCTGATGAAGGTGCTGAGTGAGGCGCACGTGAAACATGACTTGCCTGTTGATAAGTTCCAAGGCATTGTTGGACATATAGTGGCCAGTAACTATCTAACTTTCACGGATGACGAGGTGCCGGTAGAAGGGAAAGGACACAACAAAGCTCTCCACATCTCTGTGAAGTGTCAAGACCATATTATGGCAAAAGTGCTCGTCGATAATGGATCATCCTTGAATGTGATGCCCAAGTCTACATTAGCTAAACTACCCATAGATAGGGCATGCATGAGACCGAGCTCCATGATAGTAAGAGCTTTTGATGGGACCCGACGGGAGGTCATAGGCGAAGTTGAGCTACCCATACAAGTTGGACCCCATATCTTTCAAGTTCTCTTCCAAGTAATGGATATCATGCCCGCCTATAGTTGCTTGTTAGGGAGGCCATGGATCCATTCAGCGGGGGTAGTTCCTTCCACTTTACACCAGAAACTAAAGTTCATAGTTGATAACAGACTGGTAATCGTTTCTGGGGAGGAGGATCTTCTGGTCAGTAAGCCAGTTACTACCCCCTATGTAGAGGCAGCCGAGGAAGCCCTCGAGACATCATTTCAGGCTTTGGAGATAGCCAACGCCACAAGTATGCCTTTCCCAAAGGTACCGCTAGCAGTAGCGAAGACCATGCTACGAGGAGGATATAAGCCCGGAAAAGGACTTGGAAGAGAACTGGAAGGAAGAACTCAACCTGTATGCCTCCCTGAGAACAAAAATAGATACGGCCTGGGGTACCAACCTACCGCGGAAGACCAAAAAGGGGAAGAAAAAGAGAGGAGAGGGAAGAGGATTACTCGTCATATCGGGCATGCACTCAACACTGCAAAAATCCCCATCTGTGACCTCTACCAGAGCTTCAAGAGCGCCGGAATAATGTTTCCAGATCAAGTGGCCGTGATCCAAAGTGATCTTGATGAAGGCCCCGGATTTGTGTATGCTGGCTCACCTGGTCAGGAACTGAACAACTGGGAGGTCATAGAATTCCCCACGATTTGTACCATTTCATCAAAGTAATCATGTTTTCTGTTCGATCCCGTAGCTATGCTTCGGGATCTCATTTTGTAACAATAAAAACTTGTTCGTTTGTTTGAATAATGAATGCCGTCAGTTTCCAAATAGCTTAATCTGTTTAGTAACCTATTATTTAAACCTTTCTCTTGCTTGTTTTCCTTTTCATTTGCTATGATACACTGAAAATGCAGATCCGAAAGCGATTCATCTGAGAATAGTGAGAATTCGGTCTTATTTCACGATTTTGACTGTCTGACTGATTGCGCCAATGAGGAATATGATGAAGACTGCGATCCCTCGCCTGAGTTAACCCGGTTATTGGAACAAGAGGATAGGGAAATTCTGCCCTACTTAGAGATAGCCGAGGTTATCGATTTGGGAATTGGAGGAGTTAAAAAGGAAGTCAAAATTGGTACCTCGTTAAGTAAAGAACAGAGGCAGGAACTGATTGGGTTGTTGAGAGAGTTCAGCGATGTTTTCGCCTGGTCTTACCAAGATATGCCGGGACTGGACAATAGCATTGTCGAACATAGGTTACCATTAAAACCCGAATGTCTGCCAGTAAAGCAGAAGCTGCGACGTATGAAACCTGAGATGCTTTTGAAAATCAAGGAAGAAGTCAAGAAGCAATTTGATGCCGGGTTCTTAGCCGTGGCAAAATACCCACAGTGGGTGGCAAATATCGTCCCGGTCCCGAAAAAGGATGGCAAAGTACGAATGTGCATGGACTATCGCGATTTGAACAGGGCTAGCCCCAAGGATGATTTTCCCCTGCCTCAGATTGATGTTCTGGTCGACAATACCGCGCAACATACGATCTTTTCATTCATGGATGGTTTCTCCGGATACAATCAAATTAAGATGGCGCCCGAGGATATGGAAAAAACCACATTTGTCACCTTGTGGGGAACCTTCTGTTATAAGGTGATATCTTTTGGTCTAAAGAATGCCGGAGCAACTTACCAGAGGGCCATGGTAACCCTTTTCCATGACATGATGCACAAGGAGGTGGAGGTTTACGTCGATGATATTATTGCCAAGTCTAAAACGGATGAAGGGCATATGGAAGACCTAAGGAAACTCTTCGAAAGGCTGAGGAAATTCAAACTTAGGCTAAACCCAGCCAAGTGCACCTTCGGCGCAAGATCCGGGAAATTGCTGGGATTCATAGTAAGCAAGAGAGGCATAGAGGTCGACCCTGACAAAGTTAAAGCCATTCTTGAAATGCCTCCTCCCCATACAGAAAAGGAAGTTAGAGGTTTCCTAGGGAGATTAAATTACATCGCTCGCTTCATCTCACAGTTGACGGCAACATGCGAGCCAATTTTCAAATTGCTCCGTAAAAACCAACCAGCTCAATGGAACGAGGATTGTCAAAAGGCTTTTGAAAAGATAAAGCAGTACTTGCAGAACCCGCCAGTTTTGATCCCACCGACCCCGGGAAGACCACTCATTTTATACCTTACAGTGTTAGATGAATCCATGGGTTGTGTGTTGGGGCAACATGATAAGACTGGGAAGAAAGAGCATGCCATTTATTATCTAAGCAAGAAGTTCACTGACTGCGAGATGAGGTATTCTGCTCTGGAAAGGACCTGTTGTGCGTTAGCATGGGCAGCCCGACGTTTGAGACAATACATGATAAACCACACTACTTGGCTAGTTTCCAAAATGGACCCTGTCAAATATATCTTTGAAAAACCTGCCTTAACCGGGAGGATTGCTCGATGGCAGGTCCTGCTAACTGAGTACGATATAGTCTATGTCACTCAGAAGGCTATAAAAGGAAGTGTTCTGGCTGACTACCTAGCTCATCAACCCATAAGAGATTATCGGCCCATGCAGTTTGACTTCCCGGACGAAGATATCATGGCCCTGATTGATGAAGAAGGAACCCAAAAGGATAAATGGACCCTAAGGTTTGATGGTGCTTCTAACGCATTAGGACACGGAATCGGAGCAATCCTCATTTCACCTGACAGAGAACTTATCCCCGTTTGTGCTCGATTATGTTTTGATTGCACCAATAACATCGCTGAGTACGAGGCGTGTTCTCTGGGAATCCAAGCAGCGTTAGATGCCAAAGTGAAGAAATTGGAAGTATACGGGGATTCTGCCTTGGTCATTCACCAACTAAAAGGAGAGTGGGAGACTAGAGACAGCAAATTAATTCCCTATCAAACTCGCATCAAGGAGTTGATTAAGGAATTTGATGATGTTTCTTTTCACCATGTTCCCCGAGAGGACAACCAAATGGCTGATGCTTTGGCTACCCTAGCATCTATGTTCAAGGTGAGCAATGATTACGACATGCCTCTCATCGAAATAGTGCGGCACCACGAACCCGCA
The DNA here is from genome assembly GCA_037962975.1 of Clitoria ternatea. NCBI lineage: Eukaryota > Viridiplantae > Streptophyta > Magnoliopsida > Fabales > Fabaceae > Clitoria > Clitoria ternatea. Next base: position 217,124,508 of record CM075671.1, on the reverse strand, counting down.
TATTGCCAGATGATTGAAAGGGAGTCAGATGGGAAGCCTTGGTATTACGATATCAAGAGGTATGTCCGAAATCGAGAATATCCCGAAGGTGCTACAGAGAATGATAAGAGAACCCTGCGACGGCTCGCCATGGGTTTCTTCTTAAACGGTGATGTGCTTTATAAGAGAAACTACGACTCTATCCTTCTTCGTTGCATCGACACCGACGAGGCAAGTAAAATCATGAGAGATGTCCACGAGGGATGTTTTGGAACTCACACCAACGGGCACGCCATGTCGAGAAAGATCTTGAGGGCTGGTTACTACTGGATAACCATGGAGTCAGACTGTTTTGCCTATGTTCGTAAGTGTCACAAATGTCAGATATACGCGGACCATATTCACGCTTCACCGTCTTCCCTAAATGTCTTGTCAGCTCCCTGGCCCTTTTCAATGTGGGGTATGGACGTCATTGGACCCATCGAGCCAAAAGCCTCTAACGGTCATCGTTTCATTTTAGTCGCTATCGACTATTTCACGAAATGGGTAGAAGCTGCTTCGTACGCCAATGTGACAAGGAGTGTTGTGGTTAAATTTGTCAAGCGTGAACTGATATGCCGGTACGGTCTGCCGAGTCAGATCATCACTGATAATGGCATGAATTTGAATAACAAAATGATGAAGGAACTTTGTGAAGACTTCAAAATCCACCATCATAATTCCTCCCCGTATCGCCCTAAAATGAATGGGGCAGTCGAGGCAGCCAATAAAAACATCAAGAAGATTGTACAGAAAATGGTTGTGACCTACAGAGATTGGAGCGAAATGCTCCCCTTTGCTTTACATGGGTATCGTACCTCGGTCCGAACTTCAACTGGGGCAACTCCATTCTCCCTAGTTTATGGTATGGAAGCGGTCCTGCCTTTCGAAGTAGAGATCCCTTCTCTTCGAGTAATAATGGAGGCGGAATTAAAGGAAGCTGAATGGACCCAAGCTCGGCATGACCAGTTAAATCTGATTGATGAGAAGAGATTGGCGGCCCTTTGTCATGGACAGCTGTATCAAAAGCGTATGAAACGAGCGTTTGAAAAGAAGGTACGACCTCGACAATTCCGAGAAGGAGACCTAGTCCTCAAGAAAATCTTGCCAATCCAAAAGGACATCCGAGGGAAATGGACACCTAATTACGAAGGACCATACGTCGTGAAGAAGGCTTTCTCTGGAGGAGCTCTAATCCTTACCAACATGGATGGAGAGGATCTACCAATGCCTGTGAACGCTGACGTGGTGAAGAAATATTTTGCCTAAAAAAAAAAAAAAAAAAAAAAAAAAAAAAGGGTGCTCGCTAGGCTGAAAACCCATGGGGCAGCCTAGGCAAAAATTAGAGCTGCTTGATGAGTCGAAAACCCGGAAGGGCGACTCAGGTAGAATAAAAAGCTACAAGTTCAGGCATAAGGACGAAGACTCTTCAGAGAAGGAAAACTGGTCAGGCAGGCGTATCTTTGTCAAAAGTCATTTCCCAGAAGTAAAATCAGAGGACAGTCTCGAAGTCGTGAGGAAAGGTCCGGATTCTTATCACTCGCGGGGAGTCGCTGGAGGGTTCAAAAGGCCTTCTTTCCCTCCCACCTTTATACATATGTTTTTGTTACCTTTACCTTCGTTACCAGTGTACATACTTATATTCAATAATAAAATGAGCTTTCCCTTTCCTTCCCCTGAGTCAACGGCTGAATCTTATAAACGAACAAGTTTTTCTTAAGAGGAAATTTTTGAAATGAAAAGTGATGAAATGAAAAGTCGTGGTGAAGCAAAATGTATCCTGGCGTCAGACCTGGCCCGTGAGAAAGCATAACCAATTCTGTTAATTATGTTCCTGGAAGATAGAAATTGTCTCTATCTCATCCATGAGTTATCCTGAAAGCCTATCTTTCGAGAGAGGTCACTCGAAATGTCGATTCTTTTGATTACTCTTGCTTCTAACCATCTGTTTTGAAGGGTGATGGAACTACGTCACACAGAAATGAAGAACCTAACACCAAGGATCCGGACCAGAAGTTTTCCCTAAGAGAAATTGGTAGATTGGCATCCCCAGTGAAATCACAATCGCCAAAGCTAGCACTTCCCAAGTTCTCACTCCCCAGCAGAACCATAATCATCAAAAAACTACACTCCCCAAATCCTTCCCCAGTGGGACTACACTTCCCGGTCAACCCAAACTGGGGCATCTCCCTGAGTTCGTTCTTTCATTCAAAGGGACAGTTCCCCGAGATTTCATCCAATCATGTCAAACTGGAGCATTTTCCCAGGTTTATTTTTCATTCAAGGGGCAGTCCCCTAACAACCTTCAGTCATATCAAACTGGGGGATCTCCCCAGATTCCCTTTCAAAGGTTGATTCCCTAACAGCATGCAGTCATACCAAACTGGGGGCATCTCCCCCAGATCTCATTCTCTTTCCTTAGAAGGACAGTTCCCTGATAACCCCCAGGTTACTCTATCCCAACTCACCTAATACTTTCCCAGTGGTACCTTGAAGGTCACTAAGAAGAGTTATCCTTCCCAGTGGAACTGTACTTCCTAAACAATTCCAACAGGAGCATCCCCCAGGCAGCTTCCCAAAAACTCGCAGTCAGGACAACCGAGGGGCAATCCCCCACCTTTACCTTTTGCAAACCAAGGGCCACACCCCAATTTATTTTCCTGTCAATCAAGGGGCAATCCCCCACCTTTACCTTTTGCAAACCAAGGGCCACACCCCACATTATTTTCCTGTCAGTCAAGGGGCAATTCCCCACCTTCACCTTTTACAAACCAAGGGCCACACCCCACATTATTTTCCTGTCAGTCAAGGGGCAATTCCCCACCTTTACCTTTCTGCAAACCAAGGGCCACACCCCACATTTATTTTCCTGTCAGTCAAGGGGCAATCCCCCACCTTTATTTTCCTGTCAGTCAAGGGGCAATCCCCCACTTTTACCTTTTGCAAATCAAGGGCCACACCCCACATTTATTTTCCTGTCAGTCAAGGGGCAATCCCCCACCTTTACTTTTCTGCAAACCAAGGGCCACACCCCAATTTATTTTCCTGTCAGTGAAGGGGCAATCCCCCACCTTTGCTTTTCTGCAAACCAAGGGCCACACCCCAATTTATTTTCCTGTCAATCAAGGGGCAATCCCCCACCTTTACCTTTCTGCAAACCAAGGGCCACACCCCAATTTATTTTCCTGTCAGTGAAGGGGCAATCCCCCACCTTTACTTTTCCACAAATCAAGGGCCACACCCCATATTTTATCTTCAGTCAAGGGGCAGTTCCCCGCTCTTACCTTCCTATCACCCACTGTATGAAAAAAAAAAAAAAAAAAAAGAACGGTGTTGATCCGACGTGAATACTAAGTGGAGGAGGTCCACTTTATTCTAAGACATGATGACCCAAAGGACGATGTTATGACCCCCAAGGTCGAATGAAGGAGACCCTGTCAAGTTGCGAGAGACGGTGTCCCAATGGTTTCACCTCTTACTACTTCGAGGCGTAACAAACGGTGTCATGAAACCCACCTCGGATAGAATTGGGTTGCTGCCAAGACCGATGTCAGGACAACTACAACGAAGGTTCAAAGGTTAATCGAAGTTGTGGACGGGGTGGCCATGATACACCGATCCGATGTTCTATGCTTCGCAAAAGACCGAATTAAGTCCGTGTCCCAAGTTGATGATTAGACGGTGTTACTTCAAGTCATACCGGTCACAAGAAAAAGATACTTAGAAATATTTTGAAGGAAAAGAGAAGACAAGCTGATGGATGAAATTTGCATTGCATTAATAAAGGGCACTGAGGCCATTACAGAATTAAAACTCCGGAGCCCATCCCGGAACAAGGCTGAGAAAAAAAGAAAAATCAAGAGTTGGGTGCTGGAGAGTCCGGTCTAGCAGAGGCTGTCCTCTCAGATTCCTCCGACACCGTCCTCAGTTCCATGCTTTGGCCTTCGGGGAGAGGCATCAGTTCGTAAGGAATATCCTCAGGTTCCGAAGCCTGACCCCGGTCCATAGCATATAGGTGGCCACCATGAAATTCATAGTAGACACCTATACCGTTCAGGTTAAGTTGAACAGCGGAATTCCGGTGTACAACCTGGCGAACGGCAGAACTGAAGGCAACATCGGCCAGTACCGAAAATTCAGCCATCTGCTCCTCGGCTTCCATCCGCTCCTTCGCTTGCTCTTCCTGCACATCGGCGAGCTTCCCAGATAGTTCTTTATTTTTCTTGTCCACCTCGGCCTTTGCAGCCTTGGCTTCATCCAGTTCGGTCCGGAGAGCTTTGAGAGCGTCCTCTGAAGCTTTAGCCTTAGCCTCAGCAGCATCTGCCCTCTTGGCAGCCGATGTGTAGGCAGCAGTGAGTTCGGACAGATCCTCCTTGCTCTTAGTCAGCTCCTGCTCCTTCTCGGCCAAAGCAGTCTGAGCCTCGACTCTCAAGGCCTCAGCTTTCTTCATCCGGTCTAGGCATTCCTTAGCCTCGATACCGGAATAGTAAGAGCGGCCTAAAGAGCTGAGGACCCCGGCTGCCTCAACCAAATTAAAAATAGCAGCTTCAGCAGCAGTCTGAGCTTCAGAAGCAGGAAGATCGGCCTTGAGCTTGAAGGGGATGTGGACCCGAGCCGGTGTCCCTCCAACGTACTCTAGAAAGTCCGAAAGGCGGAAGTTGACGACGATGTCGTCGGGTTGAGACCGGACCGGAGAAATATTTACAGGACCGGCCTCCTCCTCCCTTGGTGCCTCCACCTCGGCCACAACCGTTGGAGCCTTGCGTTTTTTCGGCCTGGAGGTTGAGCCGATGTTGGACTTCCTTTTAGCTGGGGCCCTTTCAGCCGGTCCCAGAGTCATTGCCTCAATGTTTTCTGCCGGTATGCTCACCACTTTGGCCGGCGTGCGACGAGGAGTCACCCTATTCTCCTGTGCAGCAGCAGCAGCGTTTCGGGCTTCGGCAGCCTCCCTCAGTTTCCTGAGGATGTCTATCCGAGCCATCTCGCCTGGAAGAAAAAAAAGAGACAATGTTAATACCGGTGTGAATATATAATGGAAAAGAGTAAAGTTAAATAATATCTACCAAGGTAAGCATCCCGGCCTGACTCCGTCCCCAAAAGCCTCTTGCAGGAGAACTTGGCAATGGCCGAATAACCCTTCAGAGCGTCCAGGACTCTCTTGGACTCAGTGGACAAGTTACTCTCACTGACGATGTAGGCATTGCTTGTCAGGAGAAAGTGTTCATGAGTCCAGCCGGTGTAAAACTTTCTAGAAAAATCAGAATTTTCCCAGAACACCGGCCTACCAGCATTGACCTCGACTTTGACATAGGAGTGTTTGAAACTGACCCCGTCCGTCTTGGCCGATTCGGTGTAACTTTCGAAGTTAACCACCTTTGAGTCGCAGCGAAGGTTGATGAAGCCTAGACCCCCTCCAGAGTTACCCCGGCGCATCACCCTGCAATAGGTAAAAAAGAGGGCCACTGTGGGGACGAAGTGGAAGTACTCCCCAAGCACTTCCAAAGACCTTACCAAGCCCCAGCCATTGGGATGAAGTTGGCTAGGGGCGCAGTCAAGAAACCGGAGTACCCCCATCTCAAACTCCGTCAATGGAAAACGGACGCCGATCTTGGAGAAGACCATCTCATACATAAAGAGGTTCCTTGACCCCGGTTGATGGCAGATCCTGTCCGAGGTTAGGGGGCAGAATACAGTAAAGTCGTTTTCATGCTCCACATCGGCATGGACAACGACGTCTTCGATGGTGACATCGGCAGCATCTTCAGCATACCGAGAGGCAATCGTCTTTGGGTCTTCATGAACCCAGAAGTAGGGATCCCTGGCCTTCTCAGCTAGCCAGTTGATCCGGTGTGCCAGAACATTGGTCTCGATAGGGTCAGTCATCACAGCAACACCGGTGGAGGAATTTTCAGAAGCCATTCGGACGGTATGGCGAAGAAAGGGAATACAACTGTAAAAGGCCACATCGTCAGTAAGATATAAATCGGCACTGCTTCCCCCTTCACTAGCAGCGCCAAAGTTAAATGAGGAGCCTGACGATGTGTCAAACCCCTCTGTTTCCCACAAAGGCAATTCGGAGAAACGATGCCCTGATGAGACGAACCGATGTGAAGCTCCCGAAGTTGCCCCACTTTGGTGACTCGGACCTCGGCTCGAAACTCCACCCGGCTGACGCCGGGATGTAATTGAAGGAGGACCGGACAGGACCTCAATGGAGTCATTACTCGAACCGGTGTCCCCCATGACCTATCTACGAAATTAAAGTGAAGTTTGGGATGGCTACCTGCTGAGGCGATGCGTGCAGTTCTTTTAGTGCGAGCCAGGTCGTAACACCGGAGGAAAAGCTTGAACGTCGGAGGAGAACTTTGAACACCGGAGGGGTTGAACGTCGGAGAGACAGCACTTCAGTATCAAGAAAGGAGTGAAAATGATGGATCCCCGAAGTTGCTTTTATAGAGGGAGGAGCGGAGATCCAGAACCTTCCGCATCCCGGCCCATGGCCCATTAAGAAGGGCCGACTTTTGGCATTCCGGCCCAATGGCGCGAATTTTAAATTTTGAAAGAGCCAGTTAGCTGGTGACACGTGGAAATGCCCAATCACCCAGTGACGTGGACCACATTTGAGACACGTCAGCTGTTTAAAATGCCACATCATTAAGCCCTACACCGGATTTTGGTCTTGCTTAACCCCTACATCGGTGTTCATATCTTTACTCCCCTTTCACCTCGGAAATTTACATTTCTCTTGTGAAAGAGAGTAAAGAGGGGCATCTGTGAACACCTCTTTTGGTCCGGCCCAAATTGTTATGACACCGGACTCATCCTTGAAATCGGGAACACCGGACAAGGCCTAAGTTAACACCGCACCTCAACTCCGTCCATGAGTCCTCATCTTAACACTCCGCCCATGAGTCCTCAATACTCCGCCCATGAGTCCTTAACACTCCGCCCATGAGTCCTCAATACTCCGCCCATGAGTCCTTAACACTCCGCCCATGAGTCCTCAACACTCCGCCCATGAGTCCTCAACACTTCGCCAACCACCCTCATTTGCACTCCGCCCCATGAACGGTGCGGAACTCCGCCTCTTCACACACCGTCCCATAAACGGTGTGGCACTCCGCCCTCTTCACACAACGTTCCACAGGGTTTTAGCCAACATCAACTCCGCCCAAACGTTCGTCCTCACCTCAGGAGTACCTTAAACGGCCGATGTCGCGGATCTGACAACAAAAGACGAGGCGAGTCCGGCCTAAGTAAGACGATCTCATGGTTTGACCGAGGTCAAAATGGGCACACCGGCTGGTAGTAGATCCGGGCCAGGAAGGAGAACATCGGCCCCTGTGATTACATTGAAAGATTCAGCCGGTGTGAAGACACATGCAATGGTTCTTAAGGCCCCACATCGGATCAGTGGAGACTCCGTCCAACCAATGTCTTTGCTAACCGGTGTCACAAATTTGACAACGGAAGGGTGAGGTCGGAAGATTGTGCGCGGTGACCTGGAATCGCACTCCCTGGAAAATGGCAGACAGGGAGGCGAAAGTGGGCAATTAAAAAAATCCCACTGAAAACCTTGCTCCCCACCAATGGTAATGGCCAGAGCAGCACACCACTACACAGATGGGCGAGTGGGATTTCTGGTTGTCCCAAAACCCTCAGCCCATGACTCAAAGGCCCTATAAATGCCCCAACCAAGGAAGCTCAAGGGGTTGGCTTTGAGATTCTCCCTCTACGCGAGAAAACTCTTCTGAAATTCTCTCTGATTCCTCAAGATCCTTAACTGACCTCCCCATCTGAAACCAGTGACCTGCCCTAGTCACCACAAAGGACTCCTTAGTTCGAAAAAGGGTTTGAAGTTTTCTTTTCTCACTAACACAAAGTCACTGCTCTCACACCGTCCGTATCCCGAACGTACCTCGTCACCACAGAGCTGATTCCACTCCAATTCCCATACGTTGTCAATCCTTGTCACTGCTCAACAGCGTTCACTCCGGATCAACCTCCCACAACACCGGTCGCGACCCTCAGATCTCCAGTTCGGGTCCAACTCCGGTTCATTGTCCCTGCCAGCGTACGGGTTCGAAATCAGTCCGACACCGTCACTGTGCTCAACCTCTCACATCGGTTTGTAGCTCGTCACACCGGTTCCACTCCTTTCCTTAGTTCTTTTGCTGTTAGTCCCTTTTTTTATTTTATTTTACTTTCCTGTGAGTTTACTGCTTGTTGATTGTAGTTGTCTGCGCACCTTTAGTTTACGCTGTTAATATTTTTTACCCTTTTCCATAATAAGTTGACATAATAAAAAACAGTTTTGTAAAAAACAGTGTCGTACGGGAGCACTCCTGTCTACACCACCCTCTTAGGATTCGTGCACGTGCGAAGAATTTCGCTTTGTATGAATTCCCCTCTTTAATGATATCCATCAACATCTTTCTAATCCCTCTCTAAAATAGCAATATTCAGAACTACGTAACCCTGATTTCTTGATAACTCAAGAATACGTAGGAGCGGGACTTTAACTCCTGTCGGGCCCATCTTTCTTATTTCCTTTTTTTTCTCTGTTGTTGATTTACTGCTTTACTTTTTATATTTCCTTCATAAACTTCCCTTTTTTAGTCACTTCCGTGAAAATCAATTTAGACGTGACGTCTTGTTGGTTTCCCATAGTTTTGTGCCCAAGCCTCGCCATAATTTCATAGGGAAGGGGTACTTAGGACAAGACGTCCCGCTTATCCCTTTCCTATCCCTATCCTTTTATTCTAGGATGTCCAATTTAGACGCGACGTCTTGATGGCATCCTCTCACCCCTCTGTCTCATATCGAAGTCGAGCTTAATTCGGACAAGAACGTCCCATTAACCTCGCTTTGGCCTTCTATGTCTGTACAGTCCTTTCCTCCATTCCATCATTTTTCAAAATAAAAGGGAAGAAACCATGTTTTATTTAAGGCTATTTATGTCGTGCTTTCAGTCTTGGTACTGTCTTTGACAGGCGATGTAGGGTGCTAATACCTTCCCTACTCGTAACCGACTCCCGAACTTGGATTTCAATTTTTTTTAAACCAGTGCTTTACTGAACCTAGTTTTTTCCCAATGTTTTTCCTATGGATAAAAAAACGTTGGTGGCGACTCCCTGTTTCATCTTTTTCTTTCTCGTTCGCCGCGCCGTCGCGATCCAGGTTGCGACAGTGTGTCAAGGATTTCGGTTGTACAGGTCCTTGAGGCAGATGCAGTTGTTCCCATTCCAACATCTGAGGTACATCTGGTCGGCCAGGCTGTAGGACACTTCCTTATGTGGCCGACCAGACTTGTGTCAGATTCCGGTCCCCAGGTATGCTCTTTACCCAAGCATGAACTATATATTAAGTTATGGTTTCAATAATCATAAGTTGCTTCTAATTTTTTAACTATTTTAACAGGGTATTGCCCCATCAAAGAAGCCAGAGCCACCCCTTGATCCGATAGAACGACTATGGGACATATCTGCTGGGCTTCGCAATTGCACTATCCCGGTCCCATGGGAGAAATCCGTTTTTGGTGTCCCTAGTGCTATCCCAGTGTACATTGCACGACCTGACTTGTGTGAGGTCCTAGTGGGGAACACGATGTTGAACATTTCAGTGATTCAGTGTTGGGAGCTGTAAGTATAATGTTTTTTATTCAATGATAGTGTCAATTAAATTTATATTTTTACAACACTAAACGTCTACAAATTTGATTAGGTTTTTACATAGACTTTGCATAGAGAGAGGTGTCGATAACACTTATGGTTTCCTGGAGCCCTCTCTAATACAACTTCGTGGGAACAGCAAGGAGGAGATTCAGGCATACATCCAGAATTGGATGCATGCCTCGAACAAGACTGTGTACCTTGCACCACTTCATAGAGAGTAAGAGTCTAATAAATATTTAGTTATTTTTGTCAATTTAATAATGGATTGTGTTGTTAATATTCAATGGCACATTGCAGCCTTCACTGGCAACTGTTGGTCATTTGCCCGAAGGACGGCATTGCTGCATGCTTCTGTTCGTTGTATGGGAGTCCTGGTGCGGACTACATGAAAATACTCGACGGGTAAGTTGATTTTTAAAAAATAAAACAACTTAACATATTTGATTAAGTCATTCTATTAACCTGGTCGATGTTTTATTCTCTTACAGGGCTTTAATTGGGTACCATCTACTACGCGGCAAAGTGAGCAAGAAAAGACTAGAGTGGGTCTTCCCAAAAGTAAGCACTTCAATAATTAATAAGAATTACTTTTAAAGTTACCTCAATTAGTAACAAAAACAATAACTAATTATGAATCAATGTATGGTACCTTGTAGTCTTATCGGCAGGATGGCAGCTTTGAGTGTGGGTATTTTGTGATGAAGACGATGCTCACCATTATCCAATCTGGTATAGTAGACGGATGGACAACTGTAAGTTTTTGCTGCCTACTTTAATTTATTTGGTTTTGACATATTACTATTGCGATTTGTTGCCTACTTATTAATGATTATGTCTTCTTTACAGCACTTTCGAGACTCTTCCTCAATGTTCCCTGAAGGATACATTGACGAAATCAGAAGCCAATGGGCCTCCAGCCTTCTTCAACTCAAGGAAGGAGCCCAATAGACTTCTGTCATTAATTACATTATTACTGTGTAGTTATATATCTATTAGTGTAGCTTAATTACTTATTGTGCATTTTATATACCATATTTGATGTTTAGACAATTTGATTGAATTTTTTAAAACGTTCATTATTAAATCATTGGACTGTCTGGGACTGTTTACAGGTTTCTGGGAAAGAATAAAAATCAAAAAAAAATTTTTTAAAAAAAAATTAAGGTTTTAAGCACGGTTAAGGTTTAACCGTGCTTAAAAGTCATCCTTTTAAGCACGGTTAAGCCTTAACCGTTCTTAAAAGTCCAGCAGAAACAAGCACGGTTCAGGAGGAACCGTGCTTAAAAGTCCAACCTACGAGCACGGTTGAAAATAACCGTGCTTAAAAGTCCCACCTACGAGCACGGTTGAAAATAACCGTGCTTAAAAAGTCACCTACGAGCACGGTTGGAGAACCGTCCTTAAAAGTCTTAAGCTACAAGCACGGCGGGAACAAGCACGGTTCCAGAACCGTGCTTAAAGGGTCCCCAGAACCGTGCTTAAAAGTCCTTTTTGCACCAGTGATGGTGTTTGATTCTCTGATTACTATGTGATAGTGAAATATTCTAACATTTTCCTGTTTTACAATATGGTATGAGACAACAAGGGAGATAAGACAATAGAAAATTCTTAGAAATATTTTGGTATGAATTCTAGACTGGAGCTGTCGTGACTTTGACTACTTAGTTATAAACTATCGGGACTGATCACCCCAAATGATTTGCACTAAGTAGTGAAAGACATGTCAAAAGAAGGATGTTAAGATCAACGAATTTAACCTTGGGTTAATGTGGTATATGGAGAAATGGAGATAAACTCAATAAATTCTATTAGGATATTCCTTACCATGTCCTTGAAGTTGTAAGAGATACTTGTGTGAATTAGAATTCCAATGGGTAGATAACTGTTGTAATCCCAAACTAGTATAACAAATTGTTTAAGATAGAATCATAGTTTTGTCTTTTGGTGATATATTTTGAAAAGAAAAATGTGTGGATGTATGCTTCATGAAAGAAATATGATAATTTATAACTTGTTTGATATAACAAATAATCATATTAGGAATTGTATCTCTGGCTATTTGTATTGATTCTTCTTTTGTATGACATATAAAATATGTTAATTATTGTTTGATTTGATGAAGTTTTCATTTATGATGTCTACGATTGAATAATATATATGATGGTTATGTGTGTAAATATATGAATTAATGAAACTTTTATGATTGTGACATCGAATGTAATTAACCATATATTTTTGAATTTTTTTTAAATTGATTTATTATGATAAATATATCAATGAATGACCTAAAATAAGCATTATAGATCTTTGGAAGACATTGATATTGGTTTAATATTTAGAAATTGTGACATAAAATATTTTTGTGATTCCTAACAATATGATACATGTTTATCAAATTATTTTCTTTTAGTCATCGATTTTGTTCGACGAATATACATACCTGATATAAATCATTGTTATGTAATGACCATTGCAGATTTAAAATAAAGAAGTGTGTTAGTAAACCATGAGGAAATATATATGAACCTTTACTCATTGATTTTCCTATAAAGAGAATTACATAAGTCTTAGTTACCCATAAAAAAAAAATTTCAAGTGAGTATTTCTAAGTCAACGTAGTGATTTGTGATCATTTAAGATTGGAGAATTTATCAAATATATGTAATGGTTGTAGTCAATTATAATGGAATGTGCAATCACTTAGTTAAGGAATATTTAATTCATTATAGAAGACAATAAGAAATGATTACATACCCTGGATTATCATGAAGCAAAGACCACAAGGATTTAATTAGATAAACAAGTACAACATGGACTAAGACATATTTATCCTTTCTCACTAGGATAATTTATTATACACGATTACATTAAGGAAAATAAAATAGAACATCTAGTATATCATAGATAGAGGTCTAAGAGTCTTGGCAATACAAAAATTATCCAAACTAGAGAAATAATCATAACGATTATAAGAAGTGAGGCACTTGTTACCACAACCTGTAGTCCATCCCGACTTCGTTCTTCCTTACTTCTAGGAAGGTTGGCCATCGAATAGTATGATAGTACTTGAGAAAAAGATTGAAGAAATTAGATAGAAGAGAGAAACTAAGAAATCTTGAAGTTGTGATAGGAAGTGAGAATGGAATGAGAATTTATAAGCAAGCAAGGGAGGGAGAGTTGCAACGGTCATAAACGGCTAGTCCAACGGCTAGTCCAACGGCTAGTTGCTAACGGCTAGTTGTCCAGTAATTAATTCTCAGCAGTCCATTTTACTATGTTATGAGTAGGAATTTTAATTAATAGATGTTATGGATTAGGTTAAGTAAGATTTTAATAGATTGAGAAACGTAATTATTGAAGTGTTTAGAGTTAACCATCAATTTATGATGAGCATGGTTGACAAAAATTAAGACGAGTAATATTTTTGAGTTAAGAAAAAAAATACTGATAAGATTAAAAAAAAAAGAGATAAATGGCAATGTTAAGGAAAATGTACACAATTGTCAAGGAAACTAGAAATATATTTTAGAACAGTTCAGTTAGTTTATCTATGGTAAAATTTATTAACAATATTAAATTTCGAGGACAAAATTTCTTTTAGGGGAGTAGAGTTGTAACATCCTATTTTCATCACAAATAGGAAATAGATATTAATATATATTTCTTGAAAAATACTTACTATAAGTTAGTTTATTATTATTTTTTTTTTTGAAATTTAGGTATTTATATTTTTATTATTTGTTTTTTTAAAATAATAATAATAAAAAAATGAAAATATTTCTAAATGAGAATTCTAAAGTGACTTAATTAATATTCACTAATTAAGAAAATTATATTAAGAATTTTTAATATCCTTATTATTCACCATTTTTATTTTATGTTGTTATATTTTTGTTTTTTTACATATTTAAGATTTAACTCTTATTAGAATTTTAAAATAAAATTTTGAATGAATTAGACTATAGTTCTTTTGAACTTTTTGATCTACATAATATTTATGATTTTTTGGAATTTTTTGAAAATTTTGAATTATTTTAATAAAATAATATATTTTAAATAATTTTAAATTCATATAAAGTTACTTAAAATTAAAAATATTTACAAGAATGTAAAGTTAAATTATAAGAAAATTTTCTAAAATCCATTTCAAGTAGACTTATCTAAAAATTATCGGTTTGAGAAAAATCTTGATTTTTTCTAATCGTTAAAAAATTAGAAACGTATCAATAAATTTTTATTAACAGAAAATTTTAGATTTTTAAAATTTCAGCTTTATATTACTTATTATAAAATTAGTGAGGACTGATATAATGTCGCTAAATTTTAAAAAGGACTCATTTTGAATATTTAAAATATACCGAGTGAAGGGTTACTATTTGACTTAATAATTTTGCCGACAATTACTATGCAAATCACTGTGCATGTATGAAATTTTCAAAAGATGCACAGTAACCTGGAATAAAAAATTCAAAAATGCATAGTACTTTTATATTAAAATAATGGAATGCATAGTAAAATTTTTTCCTATAAATACCGAAGGATTTCTTCTTTAGAATTCACAATTTCAGATTAAGTTTTCTTAATATAGTAGTGCTAGTGAGATAGTGGTGGAAGTGAGAGAGAGAAGAAAAGTTTTTGGAGAGAAGGTTCTGCCAAAATCCTAAGGTAAGAATACTTCTCTTTTATATTTTTTGGGTTATTTTTATATCGTTTTTAAAAATCTGTTATTATACTGGAAATAATATTATTTTAAGTTACTATTCTGCATAGTAAACACTATTTCAATAGTAAACTACTATTCAAATAGTAAATTACTATTTACTGTTACTATTTACCATTACTATTCACGATTTACTATTTACTGTTACTATTCATGTTTTACTATTTACTGTTACTATTCACGATTTACTATTTACTGTTACTATTCACGTTTTACTATTTACTGTAACTATTCACGTTTTACTATTTACTGTTACTATTTACGATTTACTATTCACTATTCACTATTCACTATTCACTATTCACTATTCAAAATTTACCATTTTTTATTTTAAGTTGTAATCTTAATTTTCATCTTGTAATTATATTAAAATGAAATTGGTATGTTTTAGAACTCGGAGACGAGGCGCGCATGGATTTTCAATAACGAATCGGTATACAAGAGGTAAGGGGGAGTGAGATAAGAATATAATATGAAAGACATAAGAATAAAGGGAGGAGTCCCCTACTCCTTTTAAATTTAATAATATTATTATTTTAAAGTAATAACTTCTTAACTTAAAATTTATAATAAATTTAATATATTGTGTAACTTATTCTGAAATATCTATACATAGATCTGAATTATTATAACTTATACGGACTGAACTAAACCTATGCAAGGACTTGGATTTTTATATCCTATATGGATCGAACTAAACCTATGCAAGGACTTGGACTATTATGACCTGTCTAGACTGAACTATACCTATGCGAAGACTAGATATATGGACTTATATAGACCTGTACGAGGAATGGACTATAAGGACTCAAAATCAAATCTACTAATTTAAATAACCATTAAAAATTTGAATTATATTTATAAGCGATATTTAGTTGATTTGACTTGATTATAATTAATTATATTTGATTTCGATTAATGATATTGTGATTTATAATATTAGACTGTGATTAATAATATGCAATTATGATTGATGATATTTGATTGTGATTGATGAGATTACTATACTTGATTGTGGTTGATGAATGATTGATGATCTTGTGATATGAAGTTTGAGCATATAGCAAGCATGACGGAAAGTTAAAACTCAGTAAGAATTTTCTTACCTTACTCTTTAAATTTTTATTCCAAGAGAAAGTATTTTGTAATTATTCTAGTCTTTTATTTCTTCTTATAAATAATTTTTATTAACTTTATTTTTAATCTCTATAATAAAATCTAGTATTAGAAAGAAGCTATTTTATGAAAATCAGAGGTTGAGATAATTAATCCTTGAATTAAAGAAAATTTTTATAGTTTTAAGTATTCTTAGTTAATGATTTTAAATTATTTTCTTTAGAAATTAGAAGTTTAAAGTAAATTATTTTGGTTTTCCCCAACGAAATAACTAAAGAATATTTTGTGGAGATTTCAAAAACTCAATCTAGTTAAGATTCAAATTGAGAAAGATTATGTAAATATATGAAGATTTTTAAGAGAAAGCTTTGAGATATTTAAGGCTTGGAAACTCAATTTTGGTAAGATCTGAATTTGAAGACTGTACTAAATTATTTCAGTATAACAGAAGTTCAAAGAAGAACTTATGGAAATGTACAGTTTATTGTGATGATTTTGTGAACCTTTATGGTATTTAATAATTGAGTTTCTAAAAGCCTTAACCAACTAAATATACGAGTAGTTCATGCATCATGAATCATTAAAGAGAAATGAGATGTGATATTGCCTGGGGACGGATTATAGAAACCGAGGATACATTAGAGGAGGCTTAATTGCGAGCCTTGGGATGAGAGAGTGTGAAAGGGTGCTTCAGGTGACCTGGGGTCGCTCCCTGGTGTCGGGTACTTTCACAATAAAAACTTTCTCAGTCTGACTAGTCTCTAAGTGTTTCCACGCCAGTTGAGCTGTTCATATGCCATGAAGGCATTTATGTTATTATTATCCAGAATTTATGAAACAGTGTAAACTCCTGGTTGGCCCAGTGCAAACTAAAACTTTAAGGGCCCACATGCATAAACTGAATGAGATAGTAGCATAAGCATTACATAACATTCATGTGATTGTGACATTCTATATGGATGGTTATGAATGAAAATATAAGTGTTATGTATGTGGAAACCCTATATTCATAATTGATTGTATATGAGATTATGACTGATATTACTATATTAGTTTGTGAAAACCCTTATGCTTATGTCTTATCTGTAATATATTATATTTTGTTTCTCACTCCTTCTTGTTTGAATTTTTGTGTCCAAAATATATGTTATATGATATATAGCTAGCAGTCCAAGATGGAAGGATATGTAATTACAAGAGGATAAAGTGGTCTCAACCTCAATCGATTAGATGAAGAGATATGACAAGAGTAGGATTCAAAAACTCGATGGTTCAAGGACTAGGAAATGTTTGTTCACATTTGTAGTAGAGGTATAGTTTAGTTTTATTTTGCCTTATTACAATATCAAGTAGATAATTGTAACAAGGTAAAGGTTAAACTTTGATAAACTCTTTCATTTGGATATAATATTGTAATGATTTATCACTTATGATTTCTATAAATTATTTTGTCATTATGGATAAATATTGAAAGACAATTTTTTTTACTTTCAATATTCAAAGGAAATCAGATGTATATACGTCCTTGTATACACGAGATAAAGAGTGATAAATATGTATATCTTTCTAAAAGTTTTTTTTATCTCGTGTATATAAGGGGGTGTTACACATGGCATCCCATTCTGATCTATTTTTAGCTCTGAGATTCAAAATTTCCTTTCTTTCTTTCGAGTTTTGAGTGTTCTTTTGTGAGTTTGTAAGTTTAGAGTGATTTCTAGATACTTGAGAGTGTTGTGTAGTACTGTGAGCTCTTGTATCGTGAAGTGTTTTCAAGTCTTCATAATGTCAACCTCTGTAAGTGTTGTTTTTACTTTTACCATGTGTAACTAAGTTGTTTATGTTGGAATTTGGTGAATCAATCTATTATATGATGTTGTAATTATAACCTCTGCATGTTTATGATTCAAGAACCATGTTAGTATTTCAATCTTTTGTTAGTATGAATATCAAACGGGAGAATGATTTTCATGCATATTGAAACTTATTTTATTAGTATGAATGTCAAACGGGAGAATGATTATTCATGCCGAATTAAAATCTGTTTTAATGAAAGTAAAAGTTGAAATACCCTTAATATGCTAATTACTAGGGATAGAGTTGGTGATTATTATTGCCATAGGGCCAAGACTTAATGCAAGTTTTTACTGAGAAAGATCACGAGGGATCAGACTTTACGGTAACTACTTAGAATTTATATCACGAGGGATCGGTTATAATGATTTTAAGTTGCAATGACATGAACTTGATAATTAAATATGTATGTTTGTAATCATTTCATTATATTTTAGTGTGAGAATCCTAATTCCAACATAATTTGTCAATCTGTGTTTTTACTTCAAGTATCTGAATTATTCTGAATTACATCTTAACTTTCTAGATAGATTTTATCTTTATCACCTTTTTACCACATGAACAAATCAATCATCAAATTCTGTGAATATTGTATAAATTGTTTATAAATCATTCTTTTATTAATAAGCTTTGATACATTTGCCATAGTAAATAGAAATTACTGTGAATTACTAGAACTTTCAATCTCAGTGGAACGATATCTAAATTTGAAAACTACAAACGATTGGTGCACTTGCCAATTAAAAGACCCAACAGTATTCAGGGTTTAACAGCGTCAGGCCCCCTGTTTCAGGTTCTTGATTTCTTTCTTTTTTAAATGGTTTTGGGGTTTAGATCATTAAATATATTTTATAATTTAGTGATTTTAAATGAAAATAGTCATTTTCTTAAATTAGTGTTAATTAAATTATTTAATCGTGAAAAATTTATTGTGAAAATTATAAAACCAGGTAAAAATAAATATAAAATGGCGAAAGACGCTACACCAATCTTTCAACACTCCTCCCTTTGGTTACAAGCTGAGTGTTCGTTTCTCAAGGAGGCTCATGAGTATACCTATCCCTAGGCACCTGCAAACCATCCAACCTCTCTCTATAAGAAAGTACATGGGTGAAGCAGATCCATGTAAGCATCTCGATGCTTATGTTTATTTCTCAATGAGGCTCATGAGTGTGCCTATCCCCAGGCACCTGCAAACCATCCATCCTCTCTCTATAGGCAAGTACATGGGTGAAACAGATCCATGCAAGCATCTCGATGCTTATGTTTACGAGGCCATGTTTCTAGGAGCTGAGGCAGACATCATGCGTCACATGTTCCCTCGTACACTAATGTCTGAAGCCCAAAGTTGGTTTAAGGGCCTTCCATCTAGATCATTGACTTCCTGAGAGGAGATGACCGAAGCTTTTGGAGAACACTTTGTGATCTCTAGGGACATACCTATGACATCTCACACCCTGACTCAGATTAAGCAGGGTGAGAAGAAATCCTTAAAAGATTTCTTGAAAAGTTTCTATAAGGAGGCAACCATGGTTCCAGATCTGAAGAAGCCATCCAACTGCACATCATCAATGAGGCGTTGCAACCTAAGTCTCTATTTTCTTTGTCTTTGTCAAAGGGACCACCCATCACTCTTGAGGAGTTTAGGCGCAAGGCGTCAAAATATGTGGCTATTGAGATGTACCTTGAAGCTACAACAGCAAGAAGTAAGGCACTAAACTCTTCACCATGTGTGGAGAAGGAAAAAAAGAAATTTAACAAGACACCCCAAAGGAAAGAGGTAGGGATCAACAACCCCGCTAACAGGAGAAACGAGTTGTTGAGTTCACTCATTACGCTGCCTTGAATGCTAAGCCTTCCCAATACTTGCTAGTATTTCCTGACTGCTTCATTGGCATAGGTTTCTTAACTTCTTGCACTATCAATCCAACCTCCCTCAAAGTTTACCCTGGCTGGACTGACAAATGAGTGTAATGAGCAAAATTAACACTCCTGTGCCCCTTCTGCTTTGGGGCCGCATCCTGGTTATGACTTCTAGGCTTAAACTTTGGACCTTTCCTCTTATGAATCGAGGTCCTTTCTTCTGCAACCGGGGTCTTTCCTTTAGCAGCAACGAGGTTATTCCCCTTCCAATATACTTTACTGCCTTCCTCCTAAACTCCTCAAAAGTTTGTGGGGCTCTTTTTGCTAAGGACAATGCAAAAGGTGACTGCGTTTGAAGGGCCTCAATCGCTATGTGTAATTGAATTTGCTCTATCGACCCCGGTACTAGAGCTATTTCTTTATAAAATCTCTTTAAGAAATCTCTTAAGCTCTCATCAACACCTTGCTTTATCTGAGCCAAGCTGTGAGATGTCCTTGGAACATCTCAGGAGATGACGAAGTGCTGCAGGAATGCTTGGGCCATATCGTCCTAAGAATCAATAGACCCCGGTGGCAATCCTTTGAACCAACCTAGGGCCTCAGCAGGTAGAGTCCTGGGAAACATTCTACGCATTACGTCCTCCTCAACGCCCAAGAAAAAAGATTCATTCGCATAGGCATCCAGGTGAAGTCTTGGGACTCTTTCTTCGATATATTTTCCTATTGACAACGGTTGAGGCGTCTGTAAATGCCTCAGGATTAATACATTCATCAACCTCCTCATGAATGGGATGTTGAACCGGTATTCTCCACCTCCCCTGCCTTGTTGTAAGGGCCTCTTCTGGCCATTCAAAGCCTTCGTTCTATAAGTTGACTCATGCTCATCATAGGTTTGAACTCACAAATATTCCTTAGTGGGGGATGATTCATGTTGCTGTCTCTAATTTCCAGTTGTTGTCTCCCTTACCTTCTTACTTCTTTTCAACTTCTGCAACTCCAGACGTAGTTGCCTTATTATCCCATCCTTGGGGTCGGGATGCACTACAACAACTATTCTCCCTTGATTCTGATCCGTTCCCGGACTCTCAACGATTCTGATGCCGTACTCCAATATGTAGTGTTCCACCCTTTGGGCCAAATTCTAGACATGGGCCTCCACAGTGCCATTCCTTCTATTTTGCTCCATGACTTGCTTATTACTTACGATGTGGGACTAAATTGATGCGGTCCCACCGGACATGCCAATGTTCTATCCGGTGTGTAAGGTGCAAAGTATGTAACACCCCGTTTTCAACACAAATAGAAAATAGATATTAATATATCTTTCATGAGAAATACTTACTATAAGTTAGTTTATTATTATATTTTTTTTTTGAAATTTTGGTATTTATATTTAATTATTTATTTTTTAAAATAAAATAATAATAATAATAAAATAAAAATATTTCTGAATGAGAATTTTAAAATGACTTAATTAGTATTCACTAATTAAGAAAATTATATTAAGAATTTTTAATATCTTTATTATTCACCATTTTTATTTTATGTTCTTATATTTATGTTTTTACATATTTAAGATTTAACTCTTATTAGAATTTTAAAATAACATTTTGAAGGAATTAGACTATGATTCTTTAAAACTTTTTGATCTACATAATATTTATGACTTTTGGAATTTTTTGAAAATTTTGAAATATTTTAATAAAATAATATTGATCCGGTCTAGATACCGGCCCTAAGACTAAGAGATAATTATCTCAGCCGGCCCAGAGTTCAGTTGGTATCACTGAACAATGATCCAGTCGGTATACCACTGGACAACGATCCAATCGGTAAAAATGTTAGCCAGCCTCAATCGGTATCACAAGATACCGACTCAGTCTGCAACTATACCGGTTATCCGAACAGTGACCAAGATATCGGATACCTCATCCGTTCCCCTTTCACCCGGTGTTGAGAAGCTGATCCGGACCGATCAACCGGTTTCTATCATAACACATGCAATCGGTATCATCGGTATACATCCGGACTGTAATCCCGAGTCAGGCGTTCTCCCTGCACCGGTTAGTCCGGATAACACCATGCACACCGGATAACATACTCGTCACCCAACAGAAGACGACGGGCATTTCTACAGGGACCGATCAATAATTCCCCACACTACGAGCCAAACTCTGCTCCAGGGAATGATCAACTTGTCCCCTAAGTCTAGCCCATACTCCCTACGCTCAATATAAAATAGCCACTTGCCTCAATCATGTTGGTGAGTGTGCATTAAACAATAATATACTTGCATAATGAAGGTTAGTGGTTCCCCACTAACGAGTCCTCGTAAATCGAGCCAATCAGGTATAAGAAATCATTTTAGTTTACTGGAGAAGGGTTCTGAGTTCTGGGTTCTCTCCCTAATATCCTCTTACATTCCATACTTAGAATATCTCACTGACTTGAGCGTCGGAGAATCTTCGCAGGTGACACCACCTTTCGCCCACATCAACGCGCGAGGACGGTGTGAAAGACCTCTAGGACGCCAAGACCGGTCTCTTCATTCAGTGACACCAGATACACATATCGGATACTCACAGAGTCGGCCTTCAGACATAGACTTTTCTCACTACTTGTGACTGGCCCGACACCGGATCTCTTTGACCCCGGTTCAGGACAGAACAAATATATTTTAAATAATTTTAAATTCATATAAAGTTACTTAAAATTAAAAATATTTACAAGAATGTAAAGTTAAATTATAAGAAAATTTTCTAAAATCCATTTCAAGTAGACTTATCTAAAAATTATTAGTTTTAGTAAAATCTTGATTTTTACGAATCGTAAAAAAATCGAAAATGTACTAATAAATTTTTATTAACAACAAATTTTAGATTTTTAAAATTTAAACTTTATATTACTTCTCATAAAATTAGTGAGAACTGATATAATATCGCTAAATTTCGAAAAGGGTCGATTTTGAATATTTAAAATATACCGAGTGAAAGGTTACTATTTGGCTTAATAATTCAGCCGACATTTACTATGCAAAACACTGTGCATATACAAAATTTCCAAAAGGTGCACGGTAACCAGGATTGAATTTTCAAAAAATACACAGTACTTTTATATTAAAAAAATGGAATGCATAGTAATTTTCCTTCCTATAAATACCGAAGGAATTCTTCTTTAGAATTCATAATTTCAGATTAAGTTTTCTTAATATAGTAGTGCTAGTGAGATAGTGGTGGAAGTAAGAGAGATAAATAAATTTTTTTGGAAGAAGGTTCTGCTAAAATCCTAAGGTAATAATACCTCTCTTTTATATTTTTTAGGGTTATTTTCATATCGTTTTTAGAAATCTATTATTATACTGGAAATAATATTATTTTAAGTTACTATTCTGAATAGTAAAATACTATTTCAATAGTAAAATACTATTTCAATAGTAAATTACTATTCAAATAGTAAATTACTATTTACTATTATTATTTACCTTTTACTATTCACGTTTTACTATTTACCATTACTATTCATGATTTACTATTTACCGTTACTATTCATAATTTACTATTTATCATTACTATTTACGTTTTACTATTTACTATTCAAAATTTACCATTTTTGCTTTAAGTAGTAATCTTAATTTTCATCTTGTAACTATATTAAAATGAAATTGGTATGTTTTAGAACTCGGAGACGAGACGCGCACGGATTTTCAATAATGAATCAGTATACAAGAGGTAAGGGGGAATGAGATAAGAATATAATATGAAAGACATAAGAATAATGGGAGGAGTCCCCTACTCCTTTTAAATTTAATAATATTATTATTTTAAAATAATAACTTCTCAACTTAAAATTAATAATAAATTTAATATATTATGTAACTTATTCTGAAATACCTATGTATGGATATGAATTATTATAACTTATACAGACTGGACTAAACCTATGCAAGGACTTGGACTTTTATATCCTATATGGATCAAACTAAACCTATGCAAGGACTTTGACTATTATGACCTGTATAGACTGAACTATACCTATGCGAAGACTGGATTATATATATGGACTTATATAGACCTGTGCGAGGAATGAACTATAAGGACTCAAAATCAAATCTACTAATTTAAATAACCATTAAAATTTGAATTATATTTATGAGCGATATTTAGTTGATTTGACTTGATTATAATTAATTATATTTGATTTCGATTAATGATATTGTGATTTATAATATTAGACTGTGATTAATAATATGCAATTATGATTGATGATATTTGATTGTGATTGATAACATTATAATACTTGATTGTGGTTGATGAATGATTGATGACCTTGTGATATGAAGTTTTGAGCATATAGCAAGTATGACGGAAAGTTAAAACTCAGTAAGAATTTTCTTACCTTACTCTTTAAATTTTTATTCCAAGAGAAAGTATTTTATAATTATTTTAGTCTTTTATTTCTTCTTAGAAATAATTTTCACTAACTTTATTTTTAATCTCTAGAATAAAATCTAGTATTAGAAAGAAGCTATTTTATGAAAATCAGAGGTTGAGATAATTAATTCTTGAATTAAAGAAAATTTTTATAGTTTTAAGTATTCTTAGTTAATGATTTTAAAAAAATATTTTCTTTTAGAAATCAGAAATTTAAATTGGTTTTCCCTAATAAAATAACTAAAGGATATTTTGTTATAGTCGAGATTTCTAACCTCAATCTAGTTAAGATTCAAATTGGGAAAGATTATGTAAATATGTGAAGTTTTTTTTAAGAGAAAGTTTTGAGATATTTAAGGCTTGAAAACTCAATTTTGGCGAGATCTGAATTCGAAGACTGTACTAAATTTATTCTGTATAATAGAAGTTCAAAGAAGAACTTATGAGAATGTACAGTTTATTGAGATGATTTATGAACCTTTATGGTATTTAATAATTGAGTTTCTAAAAGTCTTAACCAACTAAATATGCGAGTAGTTCATGCATCATGAATCATTAAAGAGAAATGAGATGTGATGTTTCCTGGGGACGGATTATAGAAACCGAGGATACATTAGAGGAGGTTCAAATGTGAACCTTGGGATGAGAGGGTGTGGAAGGGTGCTTCAGGGGACCTGGGGTCGCTCCTTAGTGTCGGGTACTTTCACAATAAAAACCTTCTCAGTCTGACTAGTCTCTAAGTGTTTCCACGCCAGTTGAGCTGTTCATATGCTACAAAGGCATTTATGTTATTATCTGGAATTATGGAACAATGTAAACTCCTGGTTGGCCCAGTGCAAATTAAAACTTTAAGGGTCCACATGCATAAAATGAATGAGATGGTAGTATTAAAAACATTGCATGACATTCATGTGATTGTGACATTCTATGTGGGTGATTGTGAATGAAAGTATAATTGTTATGTTATGAAAACTCTACATTCATAATTGATTATGTATATGATTGTGTTTGAAATTATTATAGATTGTGAAAACTCTTATGCTTATGTCTTATCTGTAAAGTATTATATTCTGTTTCTCACTCCTTTTTGTTTGAATTTCTGTGTCCAAAATATGTTAAATGAGATATAGCTAGCAGTTCGAGATGAAAGGATGAAATTACAAGAGGGTAAATTGGTCTCATCCTCAATCGGATAGGAGAAAAGATGTGACAAGAGTAGGATTCCAAAATCACATGGTTTGAAGATAAGGAAATGATTGGTTACAGTCGAAGTAGAGGTATTAAATCTTTAGTTTTAGTTTACCTTAATACAATATGAAGTTGGATGATTGTAATTCAAGGAAAAGGTTAAACTTTAATAAACCTTATTCTTTGGATATGATACTGTAATATTTGATCACTTATGATTTTCTGAAAGTTCATTTTATCATTCTGAATAATTTAAAACTTTTTACTTTTAAAATTCAAAGAAAATCAGATGTATGTACGTCCTTGTATACATGAGATAGGAAATGATAAATATATATCTTTCTAAAAAAAATTTAAAAGCAAGAAGAATAGATATATATCTCATGTATATAAGGGGGTGTTACAAAGTACTCCTCATACAACCGGTGTCAAAGGTTCCTTTCTTTCTTTCTTTCTCTTTCTCTTTCTCTTTCTTTTACACCGTCTCAGTGGGAGTCTGAAATTGTAAACACAAGTTCAATGGGAACACTGTGCCCTTCAAGTCTAAACTTTTCTTTCATTTAATTTTGAACTAGAGTAAATGGGACACACCGGGGGTGTACCTGTAAAAGGGGCTCCGATGCTTAAGTCAGTATGAGAATAACAGAGTAATAAAGAGATTATAGAAGGTAGTTAATAAGAGTAAATGCTGTAACTTGTGAATTAATGAATGCCTTCTATTTATATAATTTCCCTAAGTGTAACTTGTGATTTGACCTTTGTCAGTGCAACAGTGCTACAATTCTTGCACAAGAGCAAGTTGCTCACTTCCGTCTGACTCTGACTCAGGTGTCAATTTTTCCAATCGGGGTCAGGTTTACATATCCATACCAAAGTCTCCGTCCAACACTTGATTTAACTTAGTATTTATTAATATTTTACCGTATCCGGTGTCGCTTGCTTTTAGAGGCTGGTATGCACATCGGATCAAAATTTACGTTTGTAAATGATTAGTCTTTAAGACATGTCATAAAAAAAATTCACTATTCAACATTTAAACTGAATTTTATAAAATCAAAATTAAAATTTATGTTTAAAAAACAAAATATAACTCTTAAAATCAGTTAAAAAAAACCTCTTAAAATCACTTAAAAAACGGGAGTTAGTTTATATTACAAAAGTAGATAAGAGGTTAATATTTTTATTCAAATTTAAAAGTGATACGATTATCTCTTGTGAATTAGTAATATTAAAGAAAGAAAAGAAAAATCAATTACCTGAATTAATTAATAATTTGAGATTTGTGAGAGAAGACAAAAAGGTTGTAAGTGGGGGAAGGGAAGAAAGGAAAAGGAAAGAGAAAGAGAAAATTGGTTGATGAAGTCAAAGGTTGTTTTGTGATTGTAATGGAAGAAGGCAACTCCAAAGTGAAAGTGGCTTCTCTTCTTTGGTTGGAAGGTTTCAGAGAAGCTTGTTGCCTTCATCGCGTTCTTATTCTCTGTTTCAGGTAATCCCTTTTCCTTTCCCTTTCATCAATCCAATTCATTCTTCTGCTAATTCTAATTTATATTTTTCTAGGTCGAACACCCTTTTGATTCGAACAGGCCAGTGTTTCCTCTTGAATGGTTTCATATTCTTAGGAAGGTATTTTCTTTCTCAATTTCTCTCTCTCCTACGCCAAATCAAATTATTCTCAACTTGCTTTGTGTTTAATAATTTGAACATCTCTGTGCAGTATATTCGTCCTAAACTCGCTTGTCATCCCTGCATTGCGTTGGATATTACCTGATCAATGCTCACACCTTGTTTCTCATGAACTCTGTGACTTAGGTGCCACTTTCAAATTTTATTCTTTCCTACGCCTTGCACTCATTCAGCTCTTTTATGTAAGTATGAATTATACTATTTTTCTAGTGCTCATTATTACTCTGTTGCTTCCTCTTACCATCCCTGTCTTCCTAGTTGATTTGGTTTGCCTTTACAACATGCATCAATTTTCACCATATCAATTATCCATATGGTTTTCCAAAATAAAGCAATTTGGTTCCATGAAATATCTTGTCTTGAATCAGGGTATTGTCACTAAGTTTCTCCCCAATACCAGTTAAATGAACTCAATGACCTACCATTGATTTAGAATAGAACAGAACAGAATAGAAAGCCTACTAGATATATGAAGAACCAATACTTGTCTAGCTAGTTGCATACTTGCTCAGAGGATTTTATTTGTTTCATTGATAAAATGTATTTTAGATGTCTTTCTATATCTAGTTTCATGAAAAAGCTTTGAAGTTAAATGTCTTTTTCCAATTAATCTTTTGTGATTGGTCTTATTGTTCCCTGCAGGTGCTCTGGTTTTATCCATTATATGTGTTTAGCATAGTTCTAAGCACCATATGGTAATAATTCCATTTTGATTGTCTTTTTCCCACCTTTATTTTCATGTTTTATGCATGCATTGGGCTGTTCTTTATTGTTAGTGTTCATTTTGAAGTTATTTTACATCTGTATACATTCTCTTTGCTAAGGAGTGAAATTTCCTAATCTGGCAAAATAAGCGAATAGCTATTATGAGGGTTAGATAATCATCAAAATATCATATGTATATTAAGGGCAGGAGTATTATAACCCTCCCAGTCCCATTGTATGTCCATATAAACAATCCTACCCAGATAAATATTATGGATTACTTTTTCTATCCAAAATGAATGCTGCACTGCAGTTCTCGTTGGAAATTCTAGCTTTTGATTTCCAACATAGGTTTTAAGCACATCAATAATGTCAAATAGTGCTTGCCTTTATGGGAAAATTCTTCAGTCGATTGTCATGTTCCCATTGCAACAACAAGCTTTGTATTAGTTCTGTTAGAACTTTAGAAGTAGAAACTGCTCCATGACAGTTATTTGTAGTAAATAACTGACATCTGTTCTGTATTATAAGTATATTAGGTAGTAGGGTGTGTAATCAGACAGTGTTTTGTTAAAAATACAGTTTGTGGACAGAGAATACTCTCTTGGAGTTTTCTGTCTCTGGGACAGCAATTATATTGCTGTATTCAGTAATATATTTAGTCAGTTTATTAATTGGTGGTCTATCAGAAAGCTTGGGCTAGTTGGTTTCTCCATAGCTTTTATTATCGCTATTTCCCTTTCCTTTATTCTAAATATACTGCAATGGGAGTGTTTTCAGGTACAATGACATTGCAAAGTATGGGTATGCTGCAATGGGAAGATCTAAGCTTACTGTGGAGAAAGGCTCAGGACAAAACAAGTCACTGACTGTACAAAATACTAGCCATGTAAAAAGACCATCTGGCTTGGGAGGGTAAGTTCATTGATAGTTAATGCTGCTATATTTTTTTCTCATTTTCTTATTGTCATTGATTCTTACTGTGTAAATCAGTGCTGAATGGGTTAGCTTCTATGTTTGCTTCACTCAGGGTCATGATTGGAATAGGAGAGCAAGTGTACTCGTTACTCCTTTTGAGTGTTTTCTTTCTTGAGGTAACAAAATCATTGTAATGTCAGTTTCCTTATTAATATTAAATTGAAAATGCTAACCAGTACCCCTAGTGCCCTTAGCACTGGTTAAGGAGTCAAAAGTTTGCTTAAAGTCTACCCTCCCTGATGTCTAAGCAGTTCCAACACCATTTCCCATAAAAATTTTGAACTTTTGATTCCTTTAACAGTGCTGTTAGGACATTGGTTAACAGGAACCATATAATATACATGTCTTGATATCTGGTAAAATCATTTTTTCTCCATTATGAGTCCTTACTAGTTAGATAACAAGCAACTTCTGATGTTATATTCAGGTCTATGCCACAGGGTTCATACCATACATAGGGAAGGTGCTCAATTTTTTACTGCTTTCCTGGATGTATGCATATTACTGTTTTGAGTATGTGATCCATAACTCCATACACACCTTTTGTTTCATGTCCTCCTTAACAGGTGAGTGCATGGTAAAAATAATGTTTTTTTTTATTAGGTACAAATGGAATTTCAACGAAGTGGCTCTTGAAAGAAGGCTGGACTACTTTGAATCTAACTGGCCATTTTTTGCTGGTTTTGGTAATTTTTTATCAACTTATATTTACATTAACTTTATTATGTATTGGCTTCTCTTCGATTGTTTTATTGGTGCTTATGAGATAAAACTACTAATAATACTAACCTTGGGAGGAAAGACAACGTGTAAGAGACCAAGTTATGGGTTTTTAGTGGAAGGATAACTGACGGAATGGGGATGAGGATGGAGGATTTACAACTTTGCCTGAAGTGTGAAGATATTAAGCAGAATGCCATATAATTCCTTATGTGCCCTTGCCTGCCTGCCAAATTTGAAATACATTCTACAATTCTATTTCCATTTTGAAGAATGTTGAAACAAAATTTGTATATTACATATAATACTTAATCCTCAGATTCACTTCATGTTGAGATTAACAAGCAACGTATGTCCTTATAGGAAGCCCTTGTGTTTTGGCCATATTCTTTTTCTCTCCCCTTGTGAGTTATGGGATCATGGCTATACTTTTTCCACTGGTATGTGCGATTATGTTGTATGTTACCCTACTATTTCTTCTTTCTTCATCTCAAATGAACTTGATTTCTTTATGCATGTTTTGCATTTCCTTGTTATTCAAAAGCAAAATATGTTACATTAATAAATTAATTAGTAGCATACTTCATATATTTCAGTTTGTTCTAACTGCTACTGGATCTGAGGTGGAGCAAGAAATATCCTTTGAAAAACACAAATGGAGAGCTGCAGGAGTGGGAAGGCTTCCAATATTTTATGTTGCAGACAATGTGTCGTAAGAAATTCATTACTCATTCTCCCTTTGCTCTAGAGTCACAGACATTGCATCACTAAACTTAGCTACTAGGCAAGTGATCCTAAAGGGCACTCCCCACTCATATGATAATTAGTGCTCTAATGACCTTGTTTGATACATGAAGACACTAATAGTGCCAGTTTCAACAACAATGCAAAATTTATTTATGTATACATGGAAACAATTTTGAGGTTGTCAAGTTCCGTGTAGTTACCATTCATTTCCTTCACCCTATTCTCTCTTTGTTGCTGCCTCTTAATAGATTGAAAGTTGAACATATACATTGAATTTGTTAAGCAATCTGTCTGTTTAATATAAATATTCACTATGTGCTGTGCTATAAATGGAAATTGCTCAAGAATTAAACGAATTTAACTCTATTAATATTATTGTTTTCATCATTTGGCTAGTGGAATATATTGAACTTTTCCTTTGTTCTCTATTTTATACTTACGAAGAGAATTGGTGAAGTTGCCTAATGTTCTTCTGTTATCATTTTAAATGGTTATAGAATTTTTAGCAGAAGATCAAGTATCTGAACCAATATTCTTAAGCCATCAGTTAATGATCTCATGTTTCATGTATGAGCTAAACCTGGGCAGTCAATTTATCTTGTACACCTCTGGTGTCTCATTCTATTTTGCCGGTGAAGTAAGGATTTAGGATGCTATTAAGGTTAACGGATTGGTGATATTGTTGCTCAAGTTGTTTCGAATAAATTTATCTTTCCAATTCAGATTTTTGATTAGCATGAGATGTATTGATGAAGTCATTCACTGTTTGATCTAGGCCTGGTCAAAAAAACCAATAACCATTATCCTCACCCTAATTTAACCAACCCGGTTATTTTAAAACCAAATTTATAAAGGGTTTTTTTTTTTAACCCAAGCCATTTTAAAAAGTTCGGTTTTTTTTAACCCAACCCAATTGACAATATGGATATCCACTTTTTCGGCAAAGCAATTGTGACAGTGAGGAACAATCTCAATCATCATCACACTATCTTCCTTTCGACCCACATTCGGTGAAGCCTGAGATTCCCCTAATTCGCTGTCTCTGAAATTTGCCTCTTCACTCCACCTTGGTTTGCATCGTTTCTCTCTGTTTTGTATCCATTTGCTTCTTTTACTCTTCAAACTTTCAACTCCACACACATACTCCACTATCTAAGTCCCTTACTCTGAGTTTCACTTCATTGTTACTGTTTCTGAAATTGTTCTATACTTTAATTCTCTGAAGCCATTTTGGTACGATCAATTTGGATTGGAGCTGAGTGCAACACTCATCGGTTGTGCATTTGATTTTCTTTTGAGTAGCAAGATTATTTTTACTTTTTGAAAGATTTTGTTAATCTTGTTTGATTGGTGTTCAATTCATGAGATGTAAAAAAGGATCCTTTCAAATCTCGAAGAATGGGGATCAAAAGGATTGATCAAAAAATATTTGTTGTTTTTATTATAAGATCGTGATTGATCTACATATGTTTGGTAAAAGAATAATCTTTACTTAATTGCTTTTATTTTGAGGAAAACAAGTGATGCACTAATATCAGACGTTGAAAAGAATTGGAAAAAATTACTTGACACTCTCTAGAGATAGAAAGAAACGAAGGTAAATAATATCAAAAACCGTTTTTGTCTTTTTTTAGAAATTGGCTTTTGGTTCTAGAAACCGGTTTTAACTAGTTTCTGAAACTCGGTTTTAGGTTTAAAACCAGTTTGGAACTGGTTTATAAAAAAACCAAATTGGTTTGAATGAAAATGAGGTTTGGGTTTTGAAACCCAACCACATGTATGGATTAAAACTAGCTATGGTGTGTTTTTTTTTAAATCTTAACCATGAGCAGGCCTAGACTTTTGATCACCTAAATTTTCTAATGATGATTAATGGACATGCATGATGTATTATGAAGTATGTAGTGAGTTATTTCTAACATATTTGTTGTCGTTTATATATTGATTGTTGTTTATGTAGGATGTGGATGTTATCTCTTTTACCCTTGGAGAAGGGGGAACAGGTGCAAAATAGAAAAGCAGAATAAGATTGTTGTGGTCAATTATTATTCTGGCATAACCCATGACTGGTAAGAACATAAGTATTACTTTCAATCTGCTTTAACTACGCAAATCATATATGAAACCTACCACCAACCTACCCCTTTTTCTTTGGTTGAAAGTTGATTAATTTGTTTCGTTTGCTATGTCTGTCTCCCGTTTAGGATTTATTTTATTTAACAAGCTCACGCGGTGGACTGCACACCATGTTACTTCCGAAATCAGATACACAAAGGTTAATGTTTCTAGCCGCTGCCAAGTCCCACATTACACGGCTGTGTTGGGTCTGCCTCAACTTGGGTTTGCATTTTAGGAAGCATGTTTGGAGTTTTACATGTAACATTAGAGATTAAGTTGAATTCAATGTCACAAGTCTTTGTCCGCACTAGCAGCCTTGGTCAATATATATTTATACATTGAAATGAAAAATGTGTTTCACCAAAAAAATAAATGAAAAGTGTGTAGTAATATGTGCACATTCCCTTGCTTTTATTGATATCAACCTAAAATATGAATCTTCATGTAGAGGTGGGATACAAGTTTTTTGAAACCCGTTTTTCATCTAATCTCATGGTTTGAGATCATATTGGAAAAACAGATATTGCAACTTTTACTCAAGTTCTAGTCATGTCAAACTACATATTCTGTTTTTGTCTTTTACAATTTGTACTTATTTCAAAAGAAACGTATTCTCTTTAAACATTTTTTTTATGATGGTTCTTTATTTTTTCTATTTTTGAAACCGAATTCAACATTACTTCTTTCGAGCAGTAGATGTACTAAAAGGACTTTTATCGCCAAACAGAGACCATTTTATGATTGTTTGCATGCTCATTAAAGAAAGTGAAAAAGATATGAATATTTTGTGAGTTTGAATATGTAACTTAATTGAAAATTAATATAATAAATTATTTTTAAATGAGAACTTATATTTTAAATTTAATTTTAGAACTTGTTGAAGAAAGTTTAAAATAAGTTATTTTATAAGCTACACCAAGTAACTTATTGAAATAGATAAAAAATAATGTGTAAGATTCATAAACTATTTTTAAAGTTATTAATTAGTTTTTCCAATAGTCTCCTAAAAATATAAGAATTATTTAATATTTTCTAATATTAAAAGAGTAAGGGATGAAAAAAATAACATCTTGAGTTAGAATTGTGTCTGCTCGGTAATCTACACTAGATAAATACTTAATCTAAGGCGTTATGAGCTGAAGGTCAACCCTCGTGGCCCATGGATGAAGCAGAAGGCGAAACGAACCAGCTTAAAGGGCAAGCGTCACTTCAACTTCAAAACGGTAAGACCGTTCTGACAAGATGGTGTGTCGGACAACACACCAATAACATCACGTGCCGCGTAAGATTTCTGATGAAGGCCCAGCAAAGATCTTAATTGAAGTCCTAAACGTGATTAATTAACTTTAGTTAATGAATGATTAAACCTTAATTAGAAGAATAGAGGACTTTGACGGTAAAATTTGCACTACAGTCCAAGAATTGCAACATTAAGAAGGAAGGGTTTAAGACAAGATAACTCATTATCGTAAAGTTGCTAACTTGCTTTTGAACCAAGCCTACAACTTTGACATGAGTCAAATCACAAGTTGTACCATGAAGATGCCTATAAATAAGATGTAGAGGTCGTTGGGTTCCCAAAAAAAGATCCTACGATCAAATAGAGTTTTGAGTGTCTCAAACCTCATGAAGAATCAATATTAATCTTTAGATTTTTCTATTTTCATAACTCCGTTTCCTTGACTGCAAACCAAACAAGCATGCATTCATTAACAAGCAAGATTATTATGACACTCGTTGATTATACTCTGATAATTCATTATTGCTTTGTTATGATCCTTTACTAAGTTAAGCATCTCTTTTGTAAGTACAACCTCGGTGCGTCTAATATATTTCAAATCGAATTAAATAAGCAAGGATTGAAGGGCACAAAATTCCCAATGAACTTGTGTTTTATAATAACGAACTTCCACTGAGCTGGTGTAATATTTGAGTGAGAGAGAGTTTTGACACTAGTTGTACACTAGAACTTTACTCCTTGTACACCGACCAGAACAAAAGTCTGTTAAAAATTATAGTTAATTTAGGTATCATTTGGGCGGTTTTTTGTTTTAAATTTTTTAAAAGAAAAAATAATAATTTCAAAATTGAAAATCAAAAATTATTTTTTTTATGGTTTTGAAACATTTTCAAATTATTTTTAAAATGTGTTAAAAAGCAATTGAAACTTTTATTTGATTAAGTTTTATTTTTAAATTTACTTTTAAAAACTAAAAACGTTAGGGTCACCCAAAGAGCACCTTGGTTAATAACAATAGATTTATCAATTATTTTATTATACTTTTATAATTTTAATTAAATAATAATAAAACTTTAAGGGGATTAGAAATCATCACAGGTTCATTAAATGGATCCAAATGGCGAGTATTTAAGCAATAATCATGAAATAAACACAAGATATAATTAAATGGATCCAAGAAATTGGTTGTCATTGGGACATTATTACAAACAGCTATAGCGCATAGCCTTCTTCACCTTAAAACAAACTACGAATCTAAACACCAAACAATACAAACAAGACCCACAATTAAAAAAATGAAAGACATAAGCATGCTATAACATGAAATACGGAGGGTAGTTTGTGAAATTTAAACAATAAAAAGGAATGGAGGAGAGACAGAGAATCATTGTTGGTGGATGGTATAAGTCCCACGCGCGCAACCGGAGGCATATGATTGGAGCACGTGAGGCGCGTGGTGTTTGAATGCATTAATACTCACATTCGGTGCCCACCAAATAGTTATTAATACTATACATCCGTGACCACAAATTATTGTCATCAACCAACCATATCAGGTCAAAACTTGTGCTCTACCGGGATTTGCGGTTTCCTGCTAATGCCAAAACCCACTCCCCTTTTATTCATACAACAAGAAAAGGTAATTTTTCTTGTAAAGTGGGTGAAAGTTTAGTTTTGTCTCCTAATAATCTTCAAACTAGGGTATCCTATGCTCTGTCTTTTTGGTTTATTATATTCCCCTAGGTAAAAACCAAACTTTTTTTTTGAATGGATAATAATAATAATAATATTCTTAGTATTAAATTTGTCTACGGAAATTAAATTGGGAATCCAAAGCGTCACTGTTGTAGTATAGCAAATAAGGGTAAATGGTTAAAAGTGTAGGGTGATGAAAATAAAGAATGATTGGAGAATGAACAGAAACAAGTCATCTGAACTCATATAATTGACTGTTCAAGTCAACACCAAAGTCCTGCCTCTGGCTGGCTTATAGACAACGTTACCGTTTTGAATTTTCTTTTCTTTTTGTCTTTTTTAATCTTCAACTTTCCCGTTTTCGTAACCATCCACTTATATCTTATTTTGTTAAATTTTAACCTACAAATAACATTATCAACGTCAAAGTGACCCATCACATATTAACTACTTTCCGATAATCTTCTCTCATCTTTTTCTTCTACGTGTTAATAATCAATCACGTTCATTATATTTAACAAGCAAAAGGAAAAGTGAATGAGTAAGTAATAAAAAACAAAAAAAGATAGACTATTAATAATGCCTTGCTGTTCCTGTCATCTTGAACGGCACAGGACATGAGTAACTCAGACTTTTACGGTTGGTTTGGTTGGTTCATAATACTACTAAATCAATGTTTGACAAAAAAAAAATTCTTATAAAAAATCGATATTAATCATTATATTTTTATATTTTGATAAATTTATTTCCTCAACTAAATCACAGATGAACTCTTAGTCCAACAAGAATGAATTCCTATTAATATTATTATATATAATCCTATTTTTAGTCTAACTCTTTTATATAACAAAACCTTTCCCGCGGTAAGATGAAGATAAAAAATTAAAAAAATATATGTAAGGAATTTGATGAGTAGAAAAGGTTTGAGACAAACAGAAGCAGCATGGAATTGGAAGGAAACCATTCAAATCTTTCCTTTAAATTGTTTTAATTGTTTTTCATACTGTCATGCATAGAGACGAAAAGAAGCAAATAGAATTTTTTTAAAAAAAAAGCAGAGAAATTTCCTCCTATACAAACTCTCTCTGTCCGTCTGCTAAGGTCCCTTTGGACCAAAACCAAACTTGCAAACAACACAGCAAGACCTCCAAATCAAACTTACTTCCGCAAACAGAAGTACCAAAAATTAAATTCCAAAGAGAAAAAAAGCCATAACTAGAGCAACATCTAACTCAAGTCAACCCAACTTAACTGCGATGCATCCATGGATTTTTGAAAGCACTCATTGATCAACTCATGCAACTTCAAATCTGCAAGGAATTACAACGAACACATGAATCGGATATAGCTTTATAATAATTAATTTTCAGTTAATTAAAAACGAAAATAAAAAAAGACTAACCAAGATCATTGGGAGGTATTTGGAGCATCTTCTCCTCCACTGTCGGTAGGTTGAGGATCCAACGAATGATGATTATGATTATGATCAGAATTCATATTGAAACCAGCCCTTGTGTATGCGTTTAGAGCCGCTAACATACCCAAGTTTGAATCAGACATAGCCAAGCCCAGATGCTGAGATGGTTGCTGTTGCTGCTGCTGCTGCTGCTGCGGCGGCGGCGGCACTAACATTGACCCCAATTGTAGTGAACCCCCTCTCCCTCCACCTTGGAATTCAAGTCCACCGGGAAGGTTGAACCGAGGCACCAAACCCGTTTGAGGAAAAGCCCACATCTGAGTCTCCGAAGCAGAAGACGAATTTGACGAAGACGAAGACGAAGCAGTTACCGGAAGCATCCAAATTGTGCTACCGGGAGTACCACCGGTAGATGGGGCAGGTGCCACTGCCCACATGGCAGTTCCGGGTAGTAAATTGGAGGGTCGAAGAAGCCCAGAACCAGAAGAAGAACCACCTTCACCTTGTTGTTTGGGTAAGTGTATGTTGCTTGATTTGAATGCTTTGGGGGAAGACCCATCGCCGCTTTCGTTCCGGGATTGGTTGTTGTTGTTGTTGTTGTTAATGTTGTCGTCTTTAAAGAGATCTTCTCTGTACCGTTTCCTTATGTAGTTTTCGCTTGAGTCACCGCCGGGGAGTGCTTCGGCTATTTGATCGGCGGAGAGGAGGTGTTGGTGGTGAGAGTGGTGAGGATGAAACCCTAGAAGAGCCGTGTGCTGAAACGCTTCTTCGTAAGGGTGGTGGGCAAGTGCCAGCGCTCCGTGGAACGTGTGTGGGGCAGACTTTGATGGAGGAGCCGACAACGTGGAGCCGCTGCTCCGAAGGGACACGTTGAGGGTGGAGAAGTTGGCGGGGATTGTTCCGGTTCCGGTGGCGGCGATGATGGCGGGCTCGGCCTGCTGGAGGAGCCACTCGATGGTCTCGCCGTCGGACTTGTGTCCCAATTCGCGGGTCAATTGGAAAACCCTAGCAGCGCAGGTGGCCGGCATTCGAATTCTGCGGCCGCGGCCGTCGACTTTGGTGTGTCTATCCTT
Organism: Clitoria ternatea; assembly: GCA_037962975.1. Lineage (NCBI taxonomy): Eukaryota > Viridiplantae > Streptophyta > Magnoliopsida > Fabales > Fabaceae > Clitoria > Clitoria ternatea. The sequence goes on along the minus strand of CM075671.1, from coordinate 217,087,272 downwards.
GGTGGATCGCTTGGCGACAGCGGTGGACAATTGCTGGGGGGAATGATCAGATCTGGTGGCGATGGCGAGGGAGGCGTCGATGAGGTGAGGAGAAGAGGAAGAAGAATTGGATGAAGAAGAAGAGGAAGATGAAGGGATGATGAAGGGTCTTCCAGTTCCATCGAAAGGGACGGTTGTGGTTGTGGTTGTGGGTGGTGGTGCTGTGTTGTTTGTGTTGTTTTGCATATCTGATAGTTCCATTAGGTGGTGGTGGGGAATAGGGTCTCAGAAGCTTTCCCTATATTTTTATTTATTTATTTACTTAATTTCTCATTAGATTAGAAGATGATGATGATGATGAAACCAACACACAAAGAACTTAGGCCACTCGTGGGGTCTCGTAAGTAGCAGCCACTACACTACTACTACTACATATGTGTCTCTCTCTATCCAACCAATTTCATTTCTTCTATTTCTAACTAAAATTAATTTCTTTCTTCCTTCCCAAAAGACACAATTGCCCTCCCATGTCATTTTCAATATCTGCATATCTGCAGCTGCAACTGCAAGTTTTATCACTCAAATGCCTTAACCTACGATATATGGACCAAACAATCTCAAAGGAAAGAATATCATTACATTAAAATGGAGAAATCAACAATCTCTTTTTTGCTTAACTACTTTCAAACTTCACTAACTCCTCAAATTAAATCATCAAGCTATCAGTATTACAATCCTCACCCGTGTTCACAGATTTATAATGCAAAGAGTATTAACCTGTTTTAATTGCTTATAGAAAATGAAAATTTGCAAGAAATCATGTGCTTATAAAATATTAGTCGCTACATCAATCTCTGTATGTGGAGCATAAGACACAGTCACATATTTAAGGATAAAAATCTCACGTTATAATTCTTACATGTATGTTAATTTCTCCTATGTAAAATTGTAAAATTAACGCATGATATTATATGCCATACTCAAATGTAAGCCAATCATATTAGACTTTCTTATACTTTATTTTTATTATTCTAATCATTATTTATTATTATTATTATTATTATTATTATTATTATTATTAACATAATAGAATAATGTAGATAAAACAAATTGCACTAAATAAAAAATAACAATAAATACATATATAAAATTTTTAAACAAAATAAAATATTAGTAAAACAAAAAATTAAAATAAAGTCAATGTCCATGATGAAAACAACGATAAGTAAGGGGGCTAGACGGTCGATTGCTGATAAGGTTGACAATACTGCTAATGACATTCCTCCTCCTTTGAGACAAAATAGTCATCTAGGACAGTATCAAAATGTTAATCATTATTGCCAAACAACCCACCCTATGCTATGTTCAAGCTATAGTAGGCATCTGGGTATGTTGCTAGTCGAACTATGCATGTAACTTACCATACTGTGCTAGCTGACCTGTGATGTCCTACAACTCCTCCCAAAGGCGTGCCATATTTAGATTTACATATGCAAACTCAACGTCAGAGAAAAAAGAAGGTAGCGTTATCGAAGATGGCCCCCAACAAACACTAGAGGCTAAGGAGGCAGCCATAATGACAACTATATAGGGATGTACACAAGGCAGAGCAAGTGCAAGTAGTGTACTACTGATACCTATACTCGTTAAACTTTGTGGATACTCTTACCCTCAGGTAGTTGTAAAAGGTACCTACGAGTATTTAAAAAATATATAATAAAAAAGGAAATAATATGTAATATACTAAATATAATATTATTTTAGTATGGAATAATATAAATTAGTATTTTATAATAAAATTACAACTTAAAGATATTATCATGAATTAATAGTAAATAAATTTCATCTCATTATAAAATAACAAAAAATCTTAATATCTAAACAATTTAATAAAAAATAAATATTTATAAGTATACATATATCTATAAGGTGGGTAGTATAATATTTATACCTACCCGTTTAGTAAATGCGTGAGTACTTATTGTGGGTGGGTAACATAATATGTATACTTACCTGTTTAGTAAATGTGCGGGCCTGTGGGTACCCGCGAGCATGAGTATTTTTGCCAAGCTTACAATCGTGGAGCCTCCTACCAAATGTTCATTAATACATTAAAAACTATTAATAATGTTGAGTTAATTATATTTGAAATGGAATTAAAGTTGACTATAACTTACAATTGTATGACATGAGCGCTTATCAATGAAGCCCGTGTTACCTAATTATTTTCAATAATTCACCAGAAATAACTCCATTGGGCCAACAAGTCGCCCACATATCTCCTCCCACAAAAAATAGTTAAACAACTTAATGTTTGTTAAATTCATACTATACATAAAAAATAAACAGATAAACAACTTGTAATTCAGCAATGTCAATATCTGGCAGAGTATTTGTGGTTGGCAGCGTACAACCCTTCTCGTTATTCTGGTTATACCTGTTGCGCTCCTAACCACCTGGTATTTAGGATTTCCCCACTCAACGTGTAGGCCAACTCATGCAACCTTTATGATCCATGCGAGACACGTAGAGGTCTGACAACAGGGCCTTCTTTATGAGTCTTCCCCAGTATGTCACTGAGGTGTGACCTAACCTCTGTGAACACAAGCTTCATTGCATCCTCGTGCTTAGGTGCGAAAGTCACATCTTCCTATAGTTAATAAACAATCTATAAAATATTTAAAAATTAATATAATTAAACACTATAAACATTAACAAATGGCAAATAACAGTAACTCACCAACTACTTCCTCCGCCATTGGTTGATCGTATCTTTGGAACGAACATCCAATTCCTCCATAATTCATGGAAGTGCAATTGAATGACCTCTTTCAACTTAGTAGTATCTTCATTCTTCGATTTGAAGACACCATAGTCTAGTCCTCCCACAGTCCATGGAAGTGAAAATTATTGCCCAACATTGACATTAAACATGTCAACGTGATTTGTGTCTTGATATATGATGGTTCTCTTAAATTTCACACCACTATGGTTGGTCCATACCCAGTAGTTAGGTTTGAAACTAAACTTGTACAAGTGATTACTCAAGATCTTCAATACCTACATTTGGTGGTGCTCGCTTTGTAGAGGCACACAATGGACCCATGTCCGTGAAGGAGTGTTGACGTGTTTTTGGGGAAGAGACTGATGTTGAAGGTGTAGATCTACTAGTGTTCAAATGAGAGAGTGGCGCGATAGCATGGCTCTCATGAAAGAAAAAATAAGGAAGAAGAAAATAGAAATTGTTAAATGAGATTAAGGAAAAAGAATAATAAATGATATTGATCCGGTCTAGATACCGGCACTTGGGCAAGGGTGTAATTTCATTCATCCTCGCTGTGCTACCGGTCCCATAGGTACGCCTCTGGACTGTAAACCTGTATGAGGCGCTCTCCTTATACCGCGATATCCAGGTTTTTACCTTGCACACCAGAAAGCATCCACGTCACCCAATAGAAGGTACAAGGTACAACCGCAAGGGGGATTCACGGGAGACGCGGCTCTCCCCGTCGTGTGTCAGAATCATACATTGAGTAGTGTACTATTTGTCCCTTGGCTGAACCTGACAATTCATTCTCCACGTTCAACTATAAATAGCTCATTCTCATACTCAAAAAAGGGTTAGACTCAATTGCATTATTCACTCTTGCTGTTTACTGTTCCATTGCTCTTTTAACTTGAATTCTTATTCTGGTTACTGAATTGAGCGTCGAAGAATCTTCGCAGGTGACACCACCTTTGACCCCTCTACAACGCGAAAGCTTGGTGAGAAGGATCTCCAGGATAGTAAGGCCGGTGTCTCCCACTGAGATATCAGATTATAATACTGGATACCTACTGTACCGGTGTATAAACACTGCCCATAATTGACTTTTATGGCTGGTCCCCACACCGTATCATTGACCCCAGTTTAGACCAGTTCATTGGCACGCCCGGTGGGACACGATAGAGTTATTCCTACCTCTCGCAGAAGTTTGGTGATTCAACATGGAAGGCAATGAGAGGCATTTCAAGAGGGGCACGTAGAAGATGTCACTACCCAGGAGCAATCAATTCATAGGTGATTAGCCTTTGAATCCCCCATTGGAAGCTCACGAAGGATGATGCCTGTGGGAACTCCAGATCCCCAAGACGAAGTTATAAGGCAGCTCAGGGAGGAGCTGGCGGAGTTAAAGAGGGATATGAGGCAAACGGAAGAAAGGGTGATGTCCCAAGCTGAGGAGACCCACCATACTACTGGGCGAGAGAAGTCCACGATTCTCCAGTACTTAAAGATCCCTACTTATAATGAGAAGGAGCAGACTCAAGACTTTGTTGAGAGAGTCTACTTATGATGAGAAGGAGCAGACTCAGGACTCTGGTGAGAGAGTCAGTGCTAGGAAAAAAGAGCCAACAGCAGCAGCACCAGGTGCTTAGCGATTCAATGTTCCATTCTCACAAAGGTTGATGAGCGTGACTATTCCCCATCACTTGCAGATGATCCGGCCTTTTTCTGTTGGCAAGCATAATGGAGAGACAGATCCCACTAAGCACCGTGATGCTTACGCCTACGGGGCTATGTTCTTGGGTGCTGAGGAAGATGTCATGTGCAGGATGCTTCCTCGCTTTTTGGTTGGTGAGGCCCTCAGCTAGTTCAAAGGGTTCCCTTTTGGTTTCATTGATTCCTGGGAAAAGATGGCAACTGCTTTCGGAGACCATTTTGTCATCTCCAAAGACGTACCCAGAACGTATCACACCCTGGCTCAGATTAGGCAAGGAGAAAGCGAAACTCTTAAGGAGTTTCTCAAAATATTTTACAAGGAAGCCGTTATGGTCCCCAACCTCACTGAGGCCATTCAGTTGTACATTGTTATTGAAGCATTGCAACCTAGTTCAGCCTTTGCCCTGTCATTGGCAAAAAGTCCTCCGACGACGTTTGAAGAGTTCTGGAGGAAGGCTTCCAAATATGTAGGCATAGAGATGCATTTGGAAGCTATGACAGCTCGGGCTAAGTAATCAGTTCCCACACCTCAACCACGGCGGGATAAGGAGAGGGTGAGGTCAGAGAAGCATTTCCAGAGGGACAGTTTCAGAAGCCCTCAACCCCAGTAGCAGGAGAAGCGCATAGCCTCCTTCAGTAATTATGCCCCGTTAAGCACCAAACCTTCTCAGATTATGAGAGAGGTAGGATGGTCTACATTGAGTGTGTACGACATTAGGAGGCCAACTCCAATAAAAAAGCTTGGTAACTCATGCAAGTATTGTGATTTCTATGAGCAGGTTGGCCACTCAACGGATGAGTGCAAGTCCTTGAAAAATACTGTGGAGACCCTCATCTGAGAAGGAAAGTTGAAGCAATATCTCTTCAAGAAGAAGTCCCTCGATGAGCCAGATCAGATGGAGAAGCGGGGTTGTGACCGCGATGACGAGGGTGATAACAACCTACTCCAGTAAAGAGTATACACGGCTGTTGAAAAGCAGAAAGGAGTCGTCATTAACGAGGGTGCTCAGCAGGATGACATGCCTCAGCAACAGAAGCAGGGCCAGCGTGAGGTGATTGATATGATCGCCGGAGGATTTCCTTGGGGGCGGAACTTCGATCACAGCTTGGAAGAATCATTATCAAAAGATTCTGTCCTTTCAAGGGAAGCCCAGGGCCAACCTCCTATTTAGGGACGGAGTGTTAGCGCCGGTGGTTTCATTTTCTGACGAAGATTTTGGCCCAACCATTCTTAGAGGCGATGATGTTATGGTCATCGTAGTTGTGATTGCAAATAAGGATGTTAAAAGAATCCTGGTCGATCAGGAAAGTTCCTACAATGTTATCTTTTATAGCTGTTTTAAAAGGATGGGTTTTAATGACTCTGATTTACAGCCTTATACGCAGGAGCTTACAGCTTTCAACGGAGCAAAGCAACCACTAAGGGATATCTTGACACACTAGTGTCTTTTGAGGGCAAGCCCAGAGCAAGGACGGTGAAGTCCAGAGTGTTGGTGATTGATGTGGAGTCACCTTACAATGGCATTATTGGCCGCCCTATGCTGAACGCCATGGAAGCGATTGTATCAACTCTACACCTTCTTATCAAGTTTATTGATAAAGATAACAAGGTGTCTTCCCTCCAAGGTGATCAGGAGATGGCCAGGTATTGCTACAACCTGAGTCTGAATATGGTGAAGTTAGAGGCGTTCAACAAGAAAAGGAAACTAAATGACGGAGGAACCACGACGGGGCTGTGAGTTTGATTGATCTTGACCCTAGAGCGGAGTGGAAGATTGATCCGCTCAATCCCTCAAAGCCCACACTGGAAGAAGGATCTAAGGACGTCGTCTTGGGAGATTCTCTAGATAAGGTCACGCACATAAATGACAAGTTAGAAGGTGTGATGGGACAGGGTCTACTTGCGCTCCTCCAAGAATTCAAAGACCTTTTAGCATGGACAACCACTGACATGCCTGGGATGGATCCAAATTTCTGTTGCCATAAATTATCCGTCTATCCAAAGATGAGGCCGATGGCCCAAAAGAAAAGGAGACTGGCCCTGAGAAGCAGAAGGCAGCTTGTGAGCAAATAGAGGAATTGTTGAAGGCCGGATTCATTAGGGAAATCTGATATTCCTCTTGGCTCTCCAATGTAGTGATGGTGTAGAAGGCCAACGGTAAATAGAGAATGTTTACAAATTACGTGGACTTAAACCATTGCTGCCCAAAAGGATCCATACCCCCTTCCCAATATTGATCGTATGGTGGATGATTCTTCTAGTTACTAGTACCTATCTTTTATGGATGCTTATTCAGGGTACAACCAGATTCTGATGTGGGAAAATGATCAAGAAAAGACGGCATTCATCAATGACCATGGTGTTTTTTGTTACACTGTCATGCCCTTTGGTCTTAAGAACACTGGGGCCACATATCAGTGAATGATCAACAAGGTGTTTGAAGCTATGCAAACCAAGCTGGTGGAGATATACATTGATGACATCATTGCCAACACCTCAGTTGGGGGTGATCATATGGAGGATTTATGTCAAGTATTCATGCGTTTGAGGCAGTACAGTATGAGGTTAAACCCTCTGAAATGCACTTTCACTGTTCCTGTAGGGAAGTTTTTGGGTTTCATGTTGACTCAGCGCGGTATTGAAGCTAATCCGGGCAAATTCCAGACGATTCTGGACATGTAGAGTCCAAAGAACCTAAGGGAGGTCCAGTCTTTGAATGGAAAGGTGGCAGCCCTGGCACGGTTCATGCCTAAAATAGTGCACAGGTATCTTCCCCTATACAAGATTTTGAAGATGTCTAAAAAGTTTCAGTAGGGCAGGAGCAGGAGCAAGCGTTTCAGGAGTTGAAGGAGGTCCATTCCAGACCTTCTATTTTGGTAAAGCTTGACCCTGGAGAGACATTCATTCTCTACTTGGCTATCTCTGATGAAGCTTTGGGAATAGCGCTGGTAAAAGAAACCCTGGATGGATAGAGGCCGGTGTATTCCACCAGTAAAACACTACAAGGAGCAGAGGGCTGGTAACATAAGATTGAGAAAGCCGCTTTCTTAGTTGTCTAGGCCTCTCGTCGCCTTAGGCCGTATTTTCATGCGCACCTCATAGTGGTAAGGACGAATCTTCCACTCCGTTCTGTTTTGAGTAAGCCAGACCTTGCTGGGAGAATGATCAAATAGTCATTGAGTTATCAGAGTTTGATGTCTCTTATAAACCTCGAGGCACCATCAAAGCCCATATACTAACTAATTTTGTGGTAGAGATGACTGGGGCAAATCCAACAGTACCTCGTACCCATTGGACGGTTTATATGGACAACTGATCTAATAGAAAAGCGTGCGGTGCAGGTAAAGTGGTTGAGTGACGATGGTGTGCACTTGGAGATTTCTCTCCGATTCAATTTCAAAACATCCAATAACCAAGCTGAGTATGAAGCTTGTCTCGCCGGATTCAGAGCCGCAACTGATATCGGAGCAACAGAAGTGACCCTTTATCACAGTTGGTGATTTCGCAGATCCAGGGCGAATATAAAGTCTGTGATCCCTAACTCCAGTTGTATTTAAACTGCATGAATGAGCTGAAGGAAAGATTTTCAATGCTGGAGTTTAAGCACGTACCCAGATAGGAGAACACTAGGGTGGATGTAACACCCCTAATTTCGTTATTTCTTATTTAAAATAAAATTGCAAAGGAATTTGATTATAGTTCTTTAGAACTTTTTGATTTTTATATAATTTATAATTTTTTAGAATTTTCTTATTTTTTTATTTTTTTTTATTTTTTTATTATTATTTATTTTTTTTGAGAATGATAAAAATACCCTTAACCTTTCATCTAATAACCAAAATGCCATTACTGACATCATCGCTTACATCATCATCGCTTACATCATCGCTTACATCATGAATAGTAAAATAAATAATTAAATAATCTTAAATAGTAAAACTTTCTTCCTATAAATAGATGGCTCATTTACAACATTTCCACACCAAAAATTAGAGAGAGAATCTAGAGAGATAGTACGTAAGAAATTAGTGGGGAGTAAATTCTTTTGGTAAAAAGAAGTTCAGCTGGAGGTGTAAGGTAATAACTTTCTTTTATATTCTTTTTATAATTTTAGTTTATTTTTTTTAGCACTCTTAAACCATTGATATACTAGTACTATTATGAATAAGTTACTATAGTAAAAATAATTTACCACTGTGTTATTTTTACTATTTACTGTTACTATTCAAAATTTACTATTTACCGTTACTATTCAAAATTTACTATTCACTATTATTGTTCATGATTTACCATTTACCACTACTATTCAAAAAGTTACTATTCACAATTTACTATTTACTATTACTATTCAAAAATTACTATTTACTGTTACTATTAATGACTTACCATTTACCGTTACTATTTATTATTACTATACATATTTACTATTTATCATTCTGATAGCAATCTTAATTTTCATCTTAAGCTTATACTGAAATAAGTTAGTATTAATATTTTGTTAGAACTTGGAGGCGCCGAGCGAATTCACTTTTGGTAGCAAATCAAGGTAAGGGGGGGTGAGATTAAGGATATAATATGAAAATACATAAGAATATTGGGAGGAGTCCCCTACTCCTTTTAAACATAACAATATTATTATTTTAAAATAATAACTTTTAACTTAAAATTTATAATAATTGTTATTAATAAATTAAGCATCTTGTGTAACTTAATATCTAAAATATTTAAGAACTTGAACTATTATGACCTATGCGGACTGGATTGAACCTATGCAAGGACTTGAACTATTACAAACTTGACTGAACCTATGCAAGGACTTAGACTATTTATGACCTATATGGACTGAACTAGATCTATGCAAGGACTAGACTATCTTGGATTTACATAGACCCGTGCGAGGAATTGACCATAGAACTTAAAATAAACTTTATTAATTTAAATAACCATTGAATTTTAAAATTATCATATTTATAACTGATGCTTAATTATTTGATTTGATTATGATTGTTAATATTTATTTATGTTTTATGATGTTTGATTGTGATTGACAATGTTTGATTATGATTGATAATCTTGTACTGTGGAGTTTGAGCATATAGCAAGCATGACGGAAAGCTAAAATTCAGTAAGAATTTACTTATCTCCTACTTCTTTATTTACTTATTCATATTTATTCAAATTACTTTTAAGAAATTTCTTAGATTTCAATAAAACTACATAAGTTTTTAGAAATCTCTTTTATATTTTAATATATATGTATATATCTTTACTAAAATTTAGATTTTTTTAGTTTGTTTATTAAAAAGAAAAAGAAAGAGAAATTATTTTATAAAAATAAATTTTTTACTAATATTTTAATATATACATATATATACATATTATTTAAATGTATAAAAATATTATACAAAATTTTCAAGTACTAAGGTTTTAAAGATTGATAATTCCAAATTCAAATTTTTAGAAATTGATTTTGAATTGACCTATAAACTTTCTAAAGAAGGTTGTGAAATACATTTAAGGCTTTGAAACTCAAATTTATAAGGAGATTTGATTTGTGATTTGAAAAGGAACTGTATTAAAATTCTATGTGTGTATTTGAGAAGTTGAAAAAGTATAGTTTACTGGGGTGGCTATGTCGTGATTCGTAGGCCCTGATAATATAATTGAGTTTCTAAAAGCCTTAACCAACTAAATACGCGAGTAGTTCATGCATCATGAATCATTGAAGAGAAACAAAATGATATTGTCTGGGGACGGATTATAGAAACCGAGGATACATTAGAGGAGGCTTAATTATGAGCCTTGGGATGAGAGGGTGTGAAAGGGTGCTTCAGGGGACCTGGGGTAGCTCCCTAGTGTCGGGTACTTTCACAATAAAAACCTTTTCAATCTGACTAGTCTCTAAGTGTTTCCATGCCAGTTGAGCTGTTCATGTTATTATTATCCGGAATTATGGAACAGTGTAAACTCCTGGTTGGCCCAGTACAAATTAAAATTTAAAGGGCCCACATATATAGATAAGTTATGATGAAGATATGGCATATCATTCATACATTCATAAATTGATTGTGCTTGTGATTGTGATTGATATTATTATACTAGTTTGTGAAAACCCTTTTATTGCTTATGTCCCATTTGGGAATATTATATTCTGTTTCTCACTCCTTTCTCTATGTTTTTGTTTCATATGTTTTAAATTAATGGTTCGTACAGAGGGAAGGATCGAAGAACATTGACAGTATATATAGCACGTTCTAGAAAGGGAGCTCGGTATGAATACCGTGGTCCAATGAATAAATAATGTCACTAGGCAACTGCTCTTGGGCCATGGAGTTTCCTCTCTTTCTTATAATGTTTAATGTTTATTTTCTTCGGATGAATGTACAAATACTTTATAAAGTTTTAATAATATTGAAGTATTTCAGAAATAATGTATATAATTTATTCCGATAGTTTCTTTTTAACAAACATATCTTTAGTAAAAAAAAATTATTACGAATTTTTCTAGAATTTATTAAGGTGTAACAGAGGGTGTTACAAAGTGGTATCAGAGCAGTTAATCCAATAGGCCTGGGGAAAAGGTCTATCTTGCTTTGTCTGTAAACTCTGTATAGGTGATAGAGAATAAAATATCCGGCTTGGTAGTAACTGTGATTGATGTGACAAATCTCAGTTACTGTGAAACAGGAAACTAATGGCTGGAAACGATCTTGCTGGAGTTGTAGAACGCTTAATCAATGCAATGGGAGCACGTGAAGGTCAAGGTAACAATGCCTTGAGAAGGCTGGACCTATTCGAAAAGCGCAATCCACCTCGTTTCAAGGGAGGATATAACCCTGATGGAGCACAAATCTGGATTCGAGAGATAGAGAAGATCTTTCGAGCATTACAATGTAATGAAGCTGATAAGGTAGTCTTCGCTACTTATGCCTTATCTGAGGATGCCGAACATTGGTGGGATAGCACGCGTAGACAATTCGAAGTCAACGACGTGGAGATCACTTGGGATTATTTCAAGGATATGTTTTTGGAGAAATACTTTCCAGCTGATGTTAAAGAGAAAAGACAATTTGAATTCCTGTCGCTGACCCAAGGAAATATGACCGTTGGAGAGTACGCATCCAGGTTTGAAGAGCTATCTCATTTTCATTCTCATTATAATGATGCTACTAATGAAAGAGATCGGTGTGCAAAGTTTGTAAATAGATTGCGGCCAGAAATTAAGGAAGCTATACGAATGCAGGAAATCCGTGAATTTTCTGTATTGGTAAATCGCTGCAGGATCTTTGAAGAAGATCATAAGGATAGAATGACCAAAAGTCGTGAGCCCATTCACAAGGCAGGAGAAATGAGAAGTGGAGGACCTCACAATCACCAAAGAAGAGACTTCAGGAGAAATAAGCCTTACCAAGCGCCATTTCACCGGTTTGGAGCAGCATCTGTTCCTAACAGACCCCAAGCTTCAACTGGAAGCTATTACCCAACATCTGCACCAAATTTTAAATGTTTTGTCTGTGGAGGACCCCATTTGAAAAGGGATTGTCCTAAAAACACTTATGTTTGCTTTAAGTGTAACAAACCAGGTCATCACATCAAGGATTGTCCGGAGATGAAGAGGGAAAACCCTGAAGGTGCAAGTACAAGCATAAATACTCAAGGAGGCGCGCATAGTGCAGTCGGAAGGCCGAAGGCAAAAGGAAAGGTTTTTGCAATCACTGGAGAAGAAGCATCTCATTCTGATTCCATGGTGGAAGGTAAGTGTATCATTAATAAGATTCCTTTAACTGTTATGTATGACTCAGGTGCATCACATTCCTTTATTGCCAATGATTGTGTAGAAAAACTAAAGTTACCTGTGATAGAACTGCCATTTGACTTATCTGTACATACTCCTGGAAACAATCCCATTGTCACTTCTAAAGCCTGTTGGAAATGCCCTATTGTCATAAATGGTAGGGACTTTAAGGCCAATCTTTTCTGTTTACCCCTTTCTGGCTTAGAAGTTATTATTGGGCTAGATTGGTTGTCTGACAATCATGTTCTAATAGATTGTCATAATAAAACCATAATGTTTAAAGAACCAATGAATTTGAATCCTGAGGATTCGAGATTTCTAACCGCCAACCAAGTGAGTGCCTCTTTAAAAGGAGGGGCTCAAGGATTCATGCTATTGCTTTCAACGAAAGGAGAGCAAGAATCAAAAATCAAAAATCTGCCGGTTGTGTGTGAATTTCCTGATGTTTTTCCTGAAGATATCCTTGGTTTACCCCCAGAAAGAGATGTGGAATTTGCCATTGATCTAGTACCTGGAGTTGGACCTATTTCAATTGCACCATACCGAATGTCAACTCTAGAATTAGCAGAGTTAAAGAAACAACTTGAAGAGATGATAGAGAAGCAGTTTATACGACCCAGTGTATCCCCCTGGGGTGCACCAGTGTTGTTGGTTAAGAAAAAGGATGGTAGCATGAGGTTGTGTGTAGATTATCGGCAACTGAACAAGGTGACGATCAAGAACAAATATCCTCTACCAAGAATTGATGACTTGATGGATCAGCTGCGTGGTGCCACGGTGTTCTCCAAAATTGATTTGAGGTCTGGATACCATCAGATAAGGGTGAAGAAAGAAGATGTACCAAAAACTGCTTTTAGAACACGTTATGGCCATTACGAATATCTAGTAATGCCTTTTGGTGTAACTAATGCACCAGCCGTATTCATGGATTACATGAATAGGATTTTTCATCCATATCTAGATAAATTTGTAGTGGTGTTCATTGATGATATATTAGTGTACTCTAAAAGCAAAGAAGAACATGTTGAACACTTGAAGGTTGTGTTGGAAATCCTGAAAAAGAAATAATTGTATGCAAAGCTGTCGAAGTGTGAATTCTGGTTGGAAGAAGTGAACTTTTTAGGACATGTAATTAGTCAAGGAGGAATAGCTGTAGACCCTTCCAAGGTGGAGGCAGTTTTAAAATGGGAGAGACCAACCACGATCACTGAGATTAGAAGTTTCTTGGGCTTGGCTGGATACTATAGGAGATTCATTGAAGGATTTTCAAAGCTAGGATACCCATTGACCAAGTTAACACGGAAAGGACAACCTTTTATGTGGACGACACAATGCGAAAATAGTTTTCAAGAGCTAAAAGATCGACTTACTTCTGCGCCGGTGTTAGTACTCCCCGATCCACATCGAAGTTTTGAAGTTTACTGTGATGCGTCTAAACAAGGACTAGGAAGTGTACTCATGCAAGACAAGAAGGTTGTAGCCTATGCGTCGCGCCAATTAAGGCAACATGAGATTAACTACCCTACCCATGACTTAGAATTAGCCGCTGTAGTCTTTGCCTTAAAGATTTGGAGGCATTATCTATACGGTGCAACATTCGATGTGTTTAGCGATCATAAGAGTCTCAAGTATTTATTCGACCAAAAGGAGTTAAACATGAGGTAACGAAGATGGATGGAGTTCTTAAAGGATTACGACTTTGAGTTACAATACCATCCTGGAAAAGCGAACGTAGTAGCTGATGCTTTAAGTCGAAAGTCTCTGCATGCATCCACAATGATGATTAAAGAGCTGGAATTGATAGAAAACTTCAGAGATCTTAACCTAGCAGTAAAGGTTACTGCTAACATGTCACATCCCTGATGTTTTAATGAGAATTATAAGAAATGGGAAATGATTAGTAAATGTTTTAGAAGTTTTATTTAATATTTGTTTTGTCTTAGCCAGAGACGGGAAAGCCGGTGTCGAGATCGGTCTCAGGAGAGCGGTCAGGCGGAGTTAAAGATTGGGAGTGTAAGAGGAGAGCGGACAGGGCCAGGAGGTTTGGTCCGAACCGTTGTGAGGAGAGCGTCTCACACGGAGTCATAGCCCGGATTAACCTCATAATGACTAAAACAACGGATGTAGGTAACCAAGAGGTGAGCACGGATGAGATATCCGACCTCTCAGGTTGTAGCTCGGATTTCCAAGGTATGAACACTGAGATAGAACACCGGGGGCCGATATTTATATTGGGCCTATACTCTTGCGAAGTATTAGAGAATTGTGAATAATTAAACATTGAGGGAATAAATACGTGTAATTGATTTGATAATTATGTAATAGTTTAATATAGTGAAATTGATTAAATTTAGTAAGAATACAAATAAAATAAAGGAAAAGACGATCTTGCCCAGGAGCTATATATATAAGGAAATTCTCTTCCTTCCCTCTTCATTATTTACAAGTTACCTTTGCTGTTGGTCTGTTCCTTCTCTTTCGTTTTTCTCTTATCTCTTAACGCTGATTTGCATGCGCTGGAGAGGGACTCCATTTGTGTCTAAACTTTAATTGAACCCCATTCCTGTGATCGAGGCTTCAAGGTGAGTCTACTGATCCGTTCCAATTGTGATTCCCTTATTCCTTTTATTCTTTGGCTGTTAAGGGCCATGCATGGCTATATTCGTGGCTGTTCTCCACTCCTCTGGTGAGTGTGAGCCCAAATGCAGTCCATGAACTAAGGGCGTTGAAGTGACGAGCTGTACTTTACGATCCGTAGGTAGTAGGCTAAGCAACGGAAGATTGAGTAACGGAGTTGAGACTGCGAAACCAGTGCTCAGAGGAAGGAATCGACACAGAGAACAGATCATCGAAGCGTGGAACCAAAGTAAGGGGGGTGTTTGGGTTATAATTAATTAGAATAGGACTTGCTTCTTATACAGGTCATTGAAGTAACGTAAACAGGTTAAGAAAAATGTTGCTAAACGTAGTTGTGTGTTTATGCTTGTGCATGTGTGACTGAGTACATTAATTAGTGGAGGATCGGGTGTGGATGAGTTTATCATGTATGATCTTGTGATATCTAATGTGAAATGATCAGTGTTATGTGACGTCGGGTTAGCAAGCAGGCTACCTGAGTGATGAGGCATTGATATTATTATGTGAAAGGTAAACTGCTGAATGATTATGTGGTATGGGATGGCCGACGGTATATGATAGCCCCTCATTTCCGGCTCCCGTGGTTTTCCTGCCCAGTTGAGCTACCCAGTGGTCAAGTAGGACCCAGTGGTCGAGGTGGAGAGTCAAGCAGGACTCGGTGAACCAAGCAGGGTTCACGGGGTGTCAAGTAGGACCCCCAGCTGAAGGCTAATCCTTTAGTATCCGGATACTAGGAGTCAAATTGTATGAGAGTCAGTTGTGATCGTGATGAATGTGATGGAATTGTGTGGTTGGTTTAATATAGTTACTGTATGTAATACACTATGTTTCGGTATGCTTACTTACAAGTGATGCTTGATGTGTATGTATAAATATGCATGTATATTTGTTAAGTTCCATTCTATATTAATTACAATGCCAACCACTCACCCTTGCTTTTTTTTTTAGTAACCAGAGACAGGGAGGGGGAAGGAGCCATGGAGTCGCGCCAAGGGGGAGAACGGTGCCAGGGTCCGAGTGACTTCGAGTGACTCTCTATAGAGTCATATGTGTGTATAAGAACTTCTTAGTATTATTATTAGTTGTGTTTAATTAAGACCGGACCGGATGTAAACCTATATTTTAAAATACATCACTGTTATTTGCATATGCTTTCATGGTAGTTATGATAACTCTTTGGGTTCACAGAACCATTTTTAGAGTGAAATTTTGGAAGTCCGGTTGCATGTTTTGTATAATCCGATGTGTGAAAGGTATTCGCTCAAGCGAATAGAACCTCGTTTAAGTGAGAGTCCGGAATCTCGCTTAAACGAGTAGGGGCCTCGCTCAAGCGAGAAGCCCTGATTCCCTTTCTCCCATCCGTTGTGTTTAAATTAACTTGCTTTTCTTTTCTAGACCTCATTTAATTAATCTAACTGTGACTGCTGTCACTTAAATAAGTCAGTAAAAATAAATGCTTTTTCACTAAATATCGATTAATTTTCAAAAAAAAAAGAGGAAAAATTTATCGTAAGAGGTAATTATTTGAATAAAAATAAATGCAAAAATAACCTAGGATGTTACACTTGGTATCAGAGCGGTTCTTTCTAGAGCCGATGTATGGGCCGATCTAGTGATTATGATAGTTTTATGAAGGTTGATTGTATTTTGTTGTATTGAGATTGTGTGTGGCCTGGCATCGTTCCCTTGGCACTCCACTGGCGTAGTATTCTATAAATATAAGGTAAATTTACGATCCCCTGACTGATCTTGGTTATTAATGGTGATGTGTTTGCTCATTGTAGAATTACTAAATGGCCGGAGAGACTAGTTCTGGGGGAAGAGATGATTTCTTCTCTAGATTTACTCAGCTGATGAGTAGGACCGAGTCCGGTCCCACTCTGGATAAATTCCTGAAAAGGAATCCTCCGACTTACAAAGGGGGACACGACTATGACGGGGCATACATCTGGATTAGGGATATCGAGCAGGTTTTTGAATATTTTGAGTGCTCTGAAGAGCAAAAGGTTTTATTTGCTACTTACCAACTAAAAGAAGAGGCTAGAGTATGGTGGTCCCGAGTGAAGGTGCAAATGAACGCAGCCAATGAGCCGTTGGTATGGGCGAATTTCCGAAGGAGGTTCCTTGTTAAATACTTCCCAAACAACTACAAAATCTGGAAAGAAATGGAATTCCTGAAGTTGGAGCAAGACCGGATGTCTGTAGCTGAGTACACCAGCAAGTTTGACGAGCTGTGTGATTTTTACCACCCTTTCTCGTTAGAAGGGACTGAAGGTAGCAAGTGCGCCAAATACGAAGCTGGACTACGGATTGAGCTCCGTAGTGTAATCGTACCAATGGAGATTAGGGACTACCCAACCCTGGTGAACAAAGCAAGATTGACTGAAGAGGTGCAGTTACAAAGGACGTCCCAGCCAAGAGATAAAAAGCCACTGAAGGCAAAAGGATTCAACTTCAAGAGGATGAGTCAATTCTTCTGGGGTGGCAAGTCTTCTGCTACCTCCTCATCCTCTTCCGGTCGGGGTTCCACTGGTCGATTGGGTAATCCTTCTGGTAATCGTACCTGCTATAATTATGGTCAGGAAGGTCACATTGCCAAACATTGCCAAGCCAATCAGATTGTGTGCTTCCAGTGCGGACAACCAGGGCACCTCAGGCCCGATTGCCCTCAGAGGCAACAGCAGGGCAGGACGGATAACCGAACTAACTCTTCTGGGACCCGGGGTTCCAACTTTTCGAGGAGAGGCCGGAATGGAGCTGGTAGAGGGAACCAACAATCGGGAAGATATGATGCCCAATCTAGCGACGCCCAGAACGCCATGACCGGGCGTGTATTTGCGTTTGATGCTTCAGAAGATACGAGGAATGACAATTTGGTACAGGGTAAGTGCCTCATCTGTGGTTATCTGGTTGATGTAATTTATGATTCAGGTGCCACCCATTCCTTTATTTCGGAAAGTTGTGTGCGACGGCTTGGTCTGCCAATCAGTTTAATGGAGAACGCTCTTATTGTTTCCACTCCAACTGGTTCCACTTTCCGTGCAACTACAGTGTGTAGAGAACTACCGATGCAAATCGAAGCTCGTACTTTTCGAGTAAATTTTATCTGTATGCCATTGAAGGACTTAGATGTTATTCTGGGTCTCGATTGGCTTGCTGCTAATCATGTGTTGGTCGACTGTTATCGGAAGAATATTGTTTTCTCTCAGGAACTTGACATGAAGAACGGGGTGAGCGATGTCCTAACCACGTATGTTGTTTTATTCACTTCGGAGGGTCGGCATAACCTCCTGCTAAGTGATATTCCGATTGTTTGTGAATTTCCTGACGTTTTTCTGGAAGAAATTCCGGAACTACCTCCCAGTCGGGAGATTGATTTCTCTATTGACTTGATTCCCGGGGCAGAACCTGTGTCCCGAGCGCCATATAGAATGTCTTCGGTGGAATTAACCGAAGTGAAGAAACAAGTAAACGAATTACTAGAAAAGGGCTTTATCCGACCTAGTGCCTCACCCTGGGGCGCTCCGGTGTTATTGGTAAAGAAGAAGGACGGTAGTATGCGAATGTGCATTGATTACCGACAGCTGAACAAACTGACAATCAAAAATAAATATCCACTACCTCGGATTGACGATTTACTGGACCAGTTACGAGGCGCCGTTGTGTTCTCTAAGATCGACTTGAGGTCGGGATACCACCAAATCCGAGTGAGGTCGGAGGATATCCCAAAGACAGCATTTTGGACTCGATATGGGCACTTCGAGTACGTAGTAATGCCCTTTGGAGTAACGAACGCTCCTGCCATTTTTATGGATTATATGAATCGGACTTTTCAACCGTACTTGGACCAGTTTGTGGTAGTATTCATTGATGATATTTTGGTATATTCGAGGTCGGACGAGGAACATGCTCAACATCTTTGACTTGTTTTACAAGTACTTCGGGAAAAGAAGTTGTACGCTAAACTATCTAAGTGTGATTTCTGGGGGAGTAGTGTACAATTCTTGGGGCATATAATTTCCCAAGAGGGAATCTCAGTTGATCCGACAAAATTTGAGGCGGTTATGGCTTGGGAGAGGCCGAAGTCAATAACTGAAATCAGGAGTTTCCTCGGATTAGCTGGATACTATTGACGTTTCATTGAGGGGTTCTCTCGGATAGCACTTCCTCTGACTCGGTTAACAAGGAAAGGAAACCCCTTCGTGTGGTCGGAAAAGTGTGAATTAAGCTTCCAAACTCTTAAGCGATGTTTAACGACTGCCCCTGTGCTTGCACTGCCCGATGTAACACAGGAATTTGAAGTATATTGTGATGCATCCAAATTTGGATTGGGGTGTGTGTTGATGCAAGCTGATCGAGCAATTGCTTATGCTTCGAGGCAATTGAGGCCACATGAGGAGAATTACCCGACTCATGATCTGGAACTTGCAGCAGTGGTGTATGCACTGAAGATTTGGCGTCATTATCTGTATGGAGCTCGCTTTGTAGTATTCAGTGATCACAAGAGCCTAAAGTACTTGTTTGATCAAAAGGAGCTAAATATGAGACAGAGGCGATGGGTGGAGTATTTAAAGGATTACGACTTTGATTTAAAGTATCACCTGGGCAAAGCGAATGTTGTGGCAGATGCACTGAGCAGGAAGGTATTACACGTGGCTTACCTGATGGGTAGAGAACAGGAATTGTTGGAAAGCTTTAGAGATATGAATGTTGGAATTGTTATGGACGCACCAAATCGAATGACAATCGGAATGTTAAAAATCTCCAACGAATTTCTGGAGTCGATGGTAGCTGCACAGAAAGACGATAAAGAGTTACTGAGGCTTATTGATACTCAGACCCAAGGCAAAAGTGTGGAGATAACTAGGGGTGACGATGGTATATGGAGATTCAGGAACCGAGTGGTGGTGCCTGCACATGGAGGCTTCAGGCAGGCAGTGCTATCAGAAGCACACAAGAGCTCTTTGAGTATACACCCGGGAGTGACAAAAATGTATCATAACTTAAAAAAGGAATTCTGGTGGCCAAGTATGAAGAAGGCAATAATCGAGTATGTGAAATCCTGTGTGATATGTCAGAAGTGCAAGGTTGAGCACCAACGACCTCCAGGTTTGCTTCGACCTCCAGAAATTCCGATCTGGAAGTGGGAAGGTATCACCATGGACTTCGTGTCCGGACTACCCCGCACTCAAACCGGATACAATGCGATTTGGGTGATTGTTGATCGACTAACCAAAAGTGCGCATTTCCTGGCAATAAATATGAAGTGGTCGCTAGATCGATTAGCTAAGTTGTACGTTGCTGAGGTCGTACGACTGCATGGTGTGCCCTCAAGCATTATCTCCGATCGGGATCCCCGATTCACTTCAAGGTTTTGGGGGAGTTTGCAACAACAACTGGGTACTGAGCTCAAATTGAGCTCGGCCTACCATCCCCAAACCGATGGCCAATCAGAATGGACTATACAGACTCTTGAAGATATGTTAAGGGCATGTGTACTGGAACAGGGCGGATCATGGGAGAAATACTTGCCCTTGGTAGAGTTTGCATATAATAACAGTTACCATAGCAGCATTGGGATGACTCCATATGAAGCTCTTTATGGTCGGAAATGTCGTACTCCATTATGTTGGAATGAGAACGGCGATGCCCTTCATCTGGGGCCTGAGATGATTCAAGAGATGAATGAGCAAATCGCTTTAATCCGAGAGAAGATAAAAATTGCTCAAGACCGGCAAAAGAGCTATTATGACAATCGGCATAGACCCCTTGAATTCCAAGTGGGTGATTGGGTGTTCCTAAGGATTTCACCGACTAAGGGTGTAGGTCGAATTTTGAAGAGCCAAAAGCTTAATCCGAAGTATATTGGATGATACCAAATACTAGAACGGATTGGTGAAGTCGCTTATCGACTGGATCTTCCCCAATCATTGACTAACATTCACAACGTGTTCCACGTATCACAACTTCGAGCCTACATTCCGTGTGATACCATGATTGTACCGAGTGACTACATTGAAGTAAAGGAGAACTTGACGGTGGAGTTGGTACCAATCGGCATTGAAGAGCATCAAACCAAACGGTTAAGGAACAAAGAGGTCCCGCTGGTGAAGGTGAAGTGGCAGAATTTACATTGGATAAACTACACTTGGGAGTTAGAATCCGATATGAGACGAATGTACCCTCATCTTTTTCAACCGGAACACTGATTTCGGGGACGAAATCTCCTTTTAGGGGGGGTGGATGTAACATCCCTGATGTTTTAATGAGAATTATAAGAAATGGAAAATGATTAGTAAATGTTTTAGAAGTTTTATTTAATATTTGTTTTGTCTTAGCCAGAGACGGGAAAGCCGGTGTCGAGATCGGTCTCAGGAGAGCGGTCAGGCGGAGTTAAAGATTGGGAGTGTAAGAGGAGAGCGGACAGGGCCAGGAGGTTTGGTCCGAACCATTGTGAGGAGAGCGTCTCACACGGAGTCATAGCCCGGATTAACCTCATAATGACTAAAACAACGGATGTAGGTAACCAAGAGGTGAGCACGGATGAGATATCCGACCTCTCAGGTTGTAGCTCGGATTTCCGAGGTATGAACACTGAGATAGAACACCGGGGGCCGATATTTATATTGGGCCTATACTCTTGCGAAGTATTAGAGAATTGTGAATAATTAAACATTGAGGGAATAAATACGTGTAATTGATTTGATAATTATGCAATAGTTTAATATAGTGAAATTGATTAAATTTAGTAAGAATACAAATAAAATAAAGGAAAAGACGATCTTGCCCAGGAGCTATATATATAAGGAAATTCTCTTCCTTCCCTCTTCATTATTTACAAGTTACCTTTGCTGTTGGTCTGTTCCTTCTCTTTCGTTTTTCTCTCATCTCTTAACGCTGATTTGCATGCGCTGGAGAGGGACTCCATTTGTGTCTAAACTTCAATTGAACCCCATTCCTGTGATCGAGGCTTCAAGGTGAGTCTACTGATCTGTTCCAATTGTGATTCCCTTATTCCTTTTATTCTTTGGCTGTTAAGGGCCATGCATGGCTATATTCGTGGCTGTTCTCCACTCCTCTGGTGAGTGTGAGCCCAAATGCAGTCCATGAACTAAGGGCGTTGAAGTGACGAGCTGTACTTTACGATCCGTAGGTAGTAGGCTAAGCAACGGAAGATTGAGTAACGGAGTTGAGACTGCGAAACCAGTGCTCAGAGGAAGGAATCGACACAGAGAACAGATCATCGAAGCGTGGAACCAAAGTAAGGGGGGTGTTTGGGTTATAATTAATTAGAATAGGACTCGCTTCTTATACAGGTCATTGAAGTAACGTAAACAGGTTAAGAAAAATGTTGCTAAACGTAGTTGTGTGTTTATGCTTGTGCATGTGTGACTGAGTACATTAATTAGTGGAGGATCGGGTGTGGATGAGTTTATCATGTATGATCTTGTGATATCTAATGTGAAATGATTAGTGTTATGTGACGTCGGGTTAGCAAGCAGGCTACCTGAGTGATGAAGAATTGATATTATTATGTGAAAGGTAAACTGTTGAATGATTATGTGGTATGGGATGGCCGACGGTATATGATAGCCCCTCATTTCCGGCTCCCGTGGTTTTCGTGCCCAGTTGAGCTACCCAGTGGTCAAGTAGGACCCAGTGGTCGAGGTGGAGAGTCAAGCAGGACTCGGTGAACCAAGCAGGGTTCACGGGGTGTCAAGTAGGACCCCCAGCTGAAGGCCAATCCTTTAGTATCCGGATACTAGGAGTCAAATCGTATGAGAGTCAGTTGTGATCGTGATGAATGTGATGGAATTGTGTGGTTGGTTTAATATAGTTACTGTATATAATACACTATGTTTCGGTATGCTTACTTACAAGTGATGCTTGATGTGTATGTATAAATATGCATGTATATTTGTTAAGTTCCATTCTATATTAATTACAATGCCAACCACTCACCCTTGCTTTTTTTTTTAGTAACCAGAGACAGGGAGGGGGAAGGAGCCATGGAGTCGCGCCAAGGGGGAGAACGGTGCCAGGGTCCGAGTGACTTCGAGTGACTCTCTATAGAGTCATATGTGTGTATAAGAACTTCTTAGTATTATTATTAGTTGTGTTTAATTAAGACCGGACCGGATGTAAACCTATATTTTAAAATACATCACTGTTATTTGCATATGCTTTCATGGTAGTTATGATAACTCTTTGGGTTCACAGAACCATTTTTAGAGTGAAATTTTGGAAGTCCGGTTGCATGTTTTGTATAATCCGATGTGTGAAAGGTATTCGCTCAAGCGAATAGAACCTCGTTTAAGTGAGAGTCCGGAATCTCGCTTAAACGAGTAGGGGCCTCGCTCAAGCGAGAAGCCCTGATTCCCTTTCTCCCATCCGTTGTGTTTAAATTAACTTGCTTTTCTTTTCTAGACCTCATTTAATTAATCTAACTGTGACTGCTGTCACTTAAATAAGTCAGTAAAAATAAATGCTTTTTCACTAAATATCGATTAATTTTCAAAAAAAAAAAGAGGAAAAATTTATCGTAAGAGGTAATTATTTGAATAAAAATAAATGCAAAAATAACCTAGGATGTTACATGACAGCTACAGATTAGGAGCGTTGCAAGTGACAAGTGAATTCCTGAGGCAAGTTTTAGAGGCTCAAAGAGATGATGAATTCCTGCAAGAAAAGAAAGAACTCTTGAAACAAGGAAAAGAAGTCGAGTTCAATGTAAGAAGTGACCAATTACTGAGGTATAAGGATCGAGTGTGTATCTCTAATCAAGAGGAGTTGAGGAAAGCAATTCTGGAAGAAGGCCATAAAATTTATATGAGCATTCATCCTGGAGCTACTAAAATGTATCAAGATTTGAAGAAGTTATTTTGGTGGCCTGGAATGAAGAAAGCAGTAGCAGAGTACGTAGCTGCATGTCTAATTTGCCAGAAGGTTAAAGTGGAACATCAAAAACCCCTGGAATGCTACAATCAATGGAAATACCAGAATGGAGATGGGATAGCATTACCATGGATTTTGTGACTTCTCTACCTAAAACTCCAGTAGGACATGATTCAATATGGGTAATAGTTGATAGACTAACAAAGTCTTCCCACTTTATTCCCATTAATATTCGTTACTCTATGGAGAAGCTGGCAAAATTATACATCGAGGAGATTGTGAGATTGCATGGAATTCCTTCAAGTATCATTTCTGATCGGGACCCTCGTTTTACATCACAATTCTGGAAGAGCTTGCACAAGGCTTTGGGAACAAGACTGCGTCTAAGTTCAGCATATCATCCTCAGACGGATGGACAATCAGAAAGAACAATCCAATCTCTAGAGGACTTGTTACGAGCTTGTGTGTTAGAGCATAAAGGAAGTTGGAATCAATTCTTACCATATGTGGAGTTTACTTACAACAACAGTTTCCATGCTAGCATTGGCATGGCACCTTTTGAAGCATTATATGGAAGAAAATGTAGGACCCCGCTATGTTGGTTTGAGACTGGTGAAAACTTGATGCTAGGACCAGAGTTGGTACAACAAACCACGGATAAAATCAAAATAGTTCAGGAAAAGATGAAGGCAACACAAAGCAGGCAGAAAAGTTACTATGACAAAAGAAGAAAGCCGCTCGAATTTCAAGAAGGCGATCATGTATTCTTGAAAGTCACACCTATGACTGGGGTCGGTCGGGCAATGAAATCTCAAAAACTAACTCCTAGATTTATTGGTCCATATCAAATAATTCATAAAGTTAGTCCTCTTGCCTACCAAATAGCATTACCACCTTTTCTTTCTAATATCCATAATGTTTTTCATGTGTCAAACTTACGAAAGTATATATTTGATCCTACACATGTTATTGAACCTGATGTCATACAAGTTAAAGATAATCTTACATATGATGCACCACCTATCAGAATAGCTGACAGAAGAATAAAAAAGCTAAGAGACAAGGAAATTCCACTCGTGAAGGTCATTTGGAGTGAAATGAGAGGGGAAGATGCTACATGGGAACTAGAAAATGAGATGAGATAGTCTCATCCCCAATTGTTTTACTAAAAAAAAGTGTAAATTTCGAGGACGAAATTTTTTTAGGGGAGTAGAGTTGTAACACCCCTAATTTCGTTATTTCTTATTTAAAATAAAATTTCAAAGGAATTTGATTATAGTTCTTTAGAACTTTTTGCTTTTATATAATTTATAATTTTTTAGAATTTTCTTATTTTTTTTATTTTTTATTTTTTTTTTATTATTTTTTTTGAGAATGACAAAAATACCCTTAACCTTTCATCTAATAACCAAAATGCCATTACTGACATCATCGCTTACATCATCATCGCTTACATCATCGCTTACATCATAAATAGTAAAATAAATAATTAAATAATCTTAAATAGTAAAATTTTCTTCCTATAAATAGATGGCTCATTTACAACATTTCCATACCAAAAATTAGAGAGAGAATCTAGAGAGATACTGCGTAAGAAATTAGTGGGGAGTAAATTCTTTTGGTAAAAAAAAGTTCATCTGGAGGTGTAAGGTAATAACTTTCTTCTATATTCTTTTTATAATTTTAGTTTATTTTTTTTAGCATTCTTAAACCATTGATATACTAGTACTATTATGAATAAGTTACTATAGTAAAAATAATTTACCACTGTGTTATTTTTACTATTTACTGTTACTATTCAAAATTTACTATTTACCGTTACTATTTAAAATTTACTATTCACTGTTATTGTTCATGATTTACCATTTACCACTACTATTCAAAAAGTTACTATTCACAATTTACTATGTACTATTACTATTCAAAAATTACTATTTACTGTTACTATTAATGACTTACCATTTACCGTTACTATTTATTATTACTATACATATTTACTATTTATCATTCTGATAGCAATCTTAATTTTCATCTTAAGCTTATACTGAAATAAGTTAGTATTAATATTTTGTTAGAACTTGGAGGCGCCGAGCGAATTCACTTTTGGTAGCAAATCAAGGTAAGGGGGGGTGAGATTAAGGATATAATATGAAAATACATAAGAATATTGGGAGGAGTCCCCTACTCCTTTTAAACATAACAATATTATTATTTTAAAATAATAACTTTTAACTTAAAATTTATAATAATTGTTATTAATAAATTAAGCATCTTATGTAACTTAATATCTAAAATATTTAAGAACTTGAACTATTATGACCTATGCGGACTGGATTGAACCTATGCATGGACTTGAACTATTACGAACTTGACTGAACCTATGCAAGGACTTAGACTATTTATGACCTATATGGACTGAACTAGACCTATGCAAGGACTGGACTATCTTGGATTTACATAGACCTGTGCGAGGAATTGACCATAGAACTTAAAATAAACTTTATTAATTTAAATAACCATTGAATTTTAAAATTATCATATTTATAACTGATGCTTAATTATTTGATTTGATTATGATTGTTAATATTTATTTATGTTTTATGATGTTTGATTGTGATTGACAATGTTTGATTATGATTGATAATCTTGTACTATGGAGTTTGAGCATATAGCAAGCATGACGGAAAGCTAAAATTCAGTAAGAATTTACTTATCTCCTACTTCTTTATTTACTTATTCATATTTATTCAAATTACTTTTAAGAAATTTCTTAGATTTCAATAAAACTACATAAGTTTTTAGAAATCTCTTTTATATTTTAATATATATGTATATATCTTTACTAAAATTTAGATTTTTTTAGTTAGTTTATTAAAAAGAAAAAGAAAGAGAAATTATTTTATAAAAATAAATTTTTTACTAATATTTTAATATATACATATATATATACATATTATTTAAATGTATAAAAATATTATACAAAATTTTCAAGTACTAAGGTTTTAAAGATTGATAATTCCAAATTTGAGTTTTTAGAAATTGATTTTGAATTGACCTATAAACTTTCTAAAGAAGGTTGTGAAATACATTTAAGGCTTTGAAACTCAAATTTATAAGGAGATTTGATTTGTGATTTGAAAAAGAACTGTATTAAAATTCTATGTGCGTATTTGAGAAGTTGAAAAAGTACAGTTTACTGGGGTGACTATGTCGCGATTCGTAGGCCCTGATAATATAATTGAGTTTCTAAAAGCGTTAACCAACTAAATACGCGAGTAGTTCATGCATCATGAATCATTGAAGAGAAACAAAATGATATTGTCTGGGGACGGATTATAGAAACCGAGGATACATTAGAGGAGGCTTAATTGTGAGCCTTGGGATGAGAGGGTGTGAAAGGGTGCTTCAGGGGACCTGGGGTAGCTCCCTAGTGTCGGGTACTTTCACAATAAAAACCTTTTCAATCTGACTAGTCTCTAAGTGTTTCCATGCCAGTTGAGCTGTTCATGTTATTATTATCCGGAATTATGGAACAGTGTAAACTCCTGGTTGGCCCAGTACAAATTAAAATTTAAAGGGCCCACATATATAGATAAGTTATGATGAAGATATGGCATATCATTCATACATTCATAAATTGATTGTGCTTGTGATTGTGATTGATATTATTATACTAGTTTGTGAAAACCCTTTATTGCTTATGTCCCATTTGGGAATATTATATTCTGTTTCTCACTCCTTTCTCTATGTTTTTGTTTCATATGTTTTAAATTAATGGTTCGTACAGAGGGAAGGATCGAAGAACATTGACAGTATATATAGCACGTTCTAGAAAGGGAGCTCGGTATGAATACCGTGGTCCAATGAATAAATAATGTCACTAGGCAACTGCTCTTGGGCCATGGAGTTTCCTCTCTTTCTTATAATGTTTAATGTTTATTTTCTTCGGATGAATGTACAAATACTTTATAAAGTTTTAATAATATTGAAGTATTTCAGAAATAATGTATATAATTTATTCCGATAGTTTCTTTTTAACAAACATATCTTTAGTAAAAAAAAAATTATTACGAATTTTTCTAGAATTTATTAAGGTGTAACAGAGGGTGTTACAGTGGATATCCTCTCAAGACTTGCAAGCACAAAGCAACCTGGGAGTACTACTACCGTAGTGCAGAGTACGCTAATGTCACCCAGTATTCCCTTAGCCCCGTCTCTGGATGCGATAGCGTACAATGCCTTCGACGAGAATTCATGGGTAGTCCCTTATGAAAGGTACTTCGTCAATAGACAACTACCCACCGATGAGCTGGAAAAGAGGAAGTTAGAAAGGGAGTTGCCTTACTTCACGATAGTGGACGACATGCTGTTAGTCCTCAAATTTACAATAAATTTCTGAATAAAATTATGTAAAAAAATAATAAAAATTTGTTTAATTTCTAAAAAATTTAGGTTTTAATTGTAATAAAGGAAAATTATTGGATTTTATCTGCCTTGATCAATTTTCTCTAGTTTTGTAGTGAAAAATTAAAGAAATTCAAGAGAAAATTGAAGATCTAAAGAGCTAACACGTAGCATCAACACCACGCGAAGCGTGGGAATTTTTTATGCTCACGCGTAGCGTCAGAAGCTACGTGGACTCCACTGACAGATGGCCAAACACTTAGCCATTGACCCACATTTTGGCCACTCCACTTCAGCTAACAGCCAAGCCAAAAGAGGAAACATGTCTGGGCATTATTGAATAAAAAATTCTTAATCATGGCCACTTAATCACGTGTTTAATGGAAGCTGAGTCAGGAACCTGACGTGTAGCGTCAGGACCCTTCCTTAGCCCTATAAATAGGCCACTTCCAAGGCATATAAGGCATCCAATTTTCACTTCTGAGATTCAGAGTCCCCTTCCTTTCTTTCGAGTTTGAGAGTTTGTAAGTTTAAAGTGATTTTTAGATACTTGAGTGTGTTTTGTAGTATTGTGAATTCGTGTATCGTGAAGTGTTTCCACACCTTCGTAATGTCTCTCTCTGTAAGTGTTGTTTTTACTTTTACCATGTGTAACTAAATTGTTTATGTTGGAATTTGGTGAATCAATCTATTATATGATGTTGTGATTATAACCTCTACATGTTTATGATTCAAGTACCATGTTAATATTTCAATCTTTTCTTAGTATGAACATTAAACGGGAAAATGATTTTCATGCATATTGAAACTTGTTTTATTAGTATGAATGTCAAATGGGAGAATGATTATTCATGTCGAATTAAAATATGTTTTAATGAAAGTAAAAGTTGAAATACCCTTAATATGCCAATTACTAGGGATGGAGTTAGTGATTATTGTTGCCATAAGGCCAGGACTTAATGTAAGTTTTTACTGAGAAAGATCACGAGGGATCAGAATTTACGGTAACTACTTAGAATTTATATCACAAGGGATCAGTTATAATGATTTTAAGCTACAATAACATGAACTTGATAATTAAATATGTATATTTGTAATCATTTCATTATATTTTAGTGCGAGGATCCTAATTCCAACATAATTTGTCAACCTGTGTTTTTACCCCAAGTATCTGAATTATTCTGAATTACATCTCAACTTTCTAGATAGATTTTATCTTTACCATCTTTTTACCTTATGAACAAATCAATCATCAAATTCTATGAATATTGTATAAATTATTTATAAAGTATTCTTTTGTGAATAAGTTTTGATAAATTTACCATAGTAAATAAGAATTACTGTGAATTACTAGAACTTTCAATCTCAGTGGAACGATATCTAAATTTGAAAACTACAAACAATTGGTGCGCTTGCCAATTAAAAGACCTAACAGTATTCAGGGTTTAACAAGTTTTTTGGCGCCGCTGCCAGGGATTGAATTGATTTAGTAAAACAGTAAATTTTTAATTACTGTGGTAAATTTTTTTTTACCTTAGTTAAATTTTTAATTTTATTTTATTCATTCATTTATTCATTTTTCTTAACATTGTTACACTAACTTTCTGTATTTAGTTTGTTTATGCAAACTCGATCTTCTGTAGGGAAATTGTTCTTTGATCCTGAGATCGAGAAGTGTGCAAAGAAACTCAAAGCTTTAAAATCTAAAAAAACAAAAACTTCTTCTACTACTTCATCTTCTTTTGAAAATTTTAAAAAATTAAATATGGCTGCTGAACAAAGAAGAACATTGGGACAGTTTGCTGCTATCAATGGTCCACCCCGTGTTTCAGGGATGTACCAAGGACCTATTGCTGCTATAGAAATTAAACCAGCTACTCTAAACATTATTCAAAATAATCAATTTACTGGTTTAAATAATAAGGAACCTTATGAACACTTAACTATTTTTTATGAGTTATGCAGCACAATTGGTTTCAAACCCAATCATGAAGAATCTATTTACATGAGATTGTTTCCTTTTTCTTTGATTGGGAAAGCTAAAGAATTGTTTAAATCTTGTCTACCCGATAGTTTTGCAAATTGGTCTGATGTTGAAATAAAATTTTTGGAAAGATTTTATTCACCTTCAAAATATTTTGAAGCAATGACAGCCATACATTCTATTTCACAAAATCATGATGAATCACTCAGTGAAGCATGGGAAACATTCAAAGCGCTTCTTAGGAAATGTCCAAACCATAATTTGGATGATGCTAGGAAGGTAAGAATCATTTATCATGGTTTATTACCTCAGTTCAAGACGATGTTAGATGCGTGTGCAGGTGGTTCTTTAATGAACAAAACTGTTGAAGAGGCAATATCAATCATGGAGTCCATGTCAACCAGTGATCGTCAAGCAAAGCATGAAAGAAGTAGTACATCAAGGAAACCAGGTATGCTTGAGTTAGGAGTAAATGATGCAGTTTTAGCTCAGCAAAAATTACTAACACAACAAATAGAGGTAATAAGCAAACAATTGGAAAAACTTCAAATTGCTCAAGTATCATCACCACCACCCGCTCAATTGAAACAATGTGTGCATTGCATGGGCGAACAACCATGTGGTTGTTGTGCCCCTAATGGAAATGATCAAGAACAAACCAATTTCCTGATTCACTAAAGAATACCTTTAGGTACTTTTCCTATCAATCTTGGTAATTCTTTTCCTAACAATTACCCACAGGGTTGGCAGAATCAGAATCTTGGCTGGAAAAAAGATGTTGGACCTTCCAACAGACCTTTTAACAATTAATTCAAACAACAACAACCATAATCTGATCAAACAACAAGGCTAAATAGGATAGAGGAATCTATCCAACAATTGTTACAATATATGCAAACAAATGAAGTCGCACGTAAAGCGTCAGATATGCAATTGGGACAGTTAGCAAAAGAAGTAGCCAACATGAAAAGTTCTAGTTTTTTTGTAAATACTCAAAATCCAAGAGAACAATGTAAGGCTATCTTTACTAGAAGTGGAAAAGTTGTAGGAAATGATTGTAAAGATAAAAGAAAAAGAAGAAAAAGAGAAAAAAGAAAAAGAAGAAGAGAAAAAAGAAGAAAAAGAAAAAAATGAAAAGGGGAATGAAGAAAAAAATGAAGAAAATGATGAAAAAGAAAAACAAAAAAATCAGTATTTGGGTCAGACACCTCCAATTAAGGATCTACCTTATCCACATGCACCGTCAAAGAAGGATAAGGAAAAAGAATACAAAAGATTCCTTGAAATCTTCAAGCAATTACACATAAACATCCCATTCTCTGAGGCATTGAAACAGATGCCAACATATGCAAAATTTATAAAAGAATTGCTTACCAAAGAGAGGAGGTATAATAAGGAAATTGTTGAACTTGAAGCAGGTTGTAGTGCTATTTTGCAATATAACATACCAAAAAAGTCAAAAGACCCTGGCAGTTTCACCATTCCCGTCTCCATTGGAGGTGTAAACATTGGGAAATCCTTGTTAGACTTAGGGGCTAGCATTAATCAAATGCCTCTAAGTATGATGAAACAAATTGGGGATCTTAACCCTCAGAGAACAAAAATGACTCTGCAATTGGCTGATAGATCAATCAAGAGACCCTATGGTATTGTGGAAGATGTACTTGTAAAAGTTGACAAGTTCTACTTCCCTGTTGACTTTGTGGTTTTAGACATGGAAGAGGATGCTGAAGTTCCCCTGATCCTGGGAAGGCTGTAACATCCTGCTTTTAATAATAGCTCTATTTTGTAAATTTTGAGGTATAGAAGATCTGTTAGTGTTAATCAATGAATAAAAACACTCTATGGATGGTTTGTAATACTCCAAAATTTCATTTTTTTGGGTATAATTATAGAAATTACATAAACCTTTAATGATAAGACCCAATTTCTGAGTGAAAATGCCTTAGAAAGAACTGTCCGAGAGAGAAAGAGACTCTGTTCCGAGTGAAAACTGTAAATTCCGAGTTACCAAGAGGAATTCCGAGTGGAAAATGGAAATACCGAGTGCAAATTGTGTTTTCCGAGTGGAACATGGTCAAGAGGACTTATTCCGAGTGAAATTATGTCTCAGAGACTCACTGCTGAGTCAAACATGTCAGGAAGACTCAATTCCGAGTCAAGTTCTTCAAAGGACTCATTTCAGAGTCAATTATTCCTGAGTGACTCGTTTCCGAGACAAACATCCCAGAGAGACTCATTCCTGAGTCAGGCATCTTCCAAAGACTTGTTTCCGAGTCAATTAGGATTAGAAGTTGCAATCCTGAATGAAGGAATTCCGATTGACAACATATATGTCTTGGGTCGGTTTAGGATCAATTATACCGAGTGGCAAATTATATACCTTGAGACGTTTTCAGGAGAATCTGTCAAGTACGAAAACTGAGTGAATGATGAGCAATAAGGGTTACCTTGCCAAATGCTTTCTTTTTCCGAATGAAATTTCTCTGATTGTAGTATTCCGAGTGAAGAGACTCAGTTAGGGATATATCCGAGTTTAATCCGAGTGAGTTTGTCCAAGTCAGGACCTCCCTAGTGAGGAAGGGGATAGTATTCCGAGTAGAATGTATATAAGTATAAGTGTTTTATATTGATTTGATGCTTCTTACCGACTAGAATGTGTTGTTGAATTATGTAAGACGTGTTGATGGATGAAAGAGTATTAAGTTAATGATTCCGAGTGAGGCTGTAGTGTTTGGCCTTCTTTTCCGAGTGAAGAACACTTAAATGGATTCTGAGAGAAATTCCTTTAGATGAATAAATACTGTGTAGGCTTTGATGGGAGAATTTCCCGAGTGATCATGGGCCTAAATATTACGAAGTGAAAGATATGGGTATACCCGAGTGGGGAATGATTTGCATATGCCCGAGTGGAAACTCGAGTGAATCTCTTCCGAGGGAAAATTTGTTGTAATGGGTTAGATTGGAATAAATTTTAAGTATGTGATACAAGTATAATCCGAGTGATGAATGTGAAGTACATTCCCGATTGAATATATTCTAACTGTATGAGTTATAAATGTATTCCGAGTGAATAAAGATAATGTGTATTCTGAGGGTCTAAGTATGGAATGAGTCCGAGTGGGACTTAACTTAATGGTTTTCCCTAAGTGGTTAAGTAATTCATAAGTCCGAGTGACTTACCTGGTGAATTAATACTGAGTGGAGTACGGTTGTGGAGACTCCTCCTGAGAAATGAATGGCTAAAGTATTCTCCGAGTAAGAATAGGCATGAATGCCAAGTGTGAGGCCGAATGAGTGTTGGTCGGTCTTGGTATTAGTTACCGAGTGAGACACTGCTCAGAAGATGAGTTGATTATGAATGGTGTACCGAGTGATGAACTTGTAGAATACTCCCGAGTGAAATAAGGTTGGGATATGCCGAGTGGCATTTGATTGGGAGATATTCCGAGTGAGGGTTTATGGAATCCGAGTGGGGTAACCCTCAGTTGCCGAGTGGATTGTATAAGTAATTCTTGAGGTTAGAAAATAAGAGGCTAAGTTATGGGACGTATGAGATGGGGTCGAGTGATTGGAATCCCCTTATATTGAGTGGACTTGGGAATGAATCCCGAGTGGGCTAAGTCATTACCGAGTGAATGGAACACCAAATTCCGAGTGATGAAAATTACCGAGTGTCATTCGCCTCAGTGAATGAGGTATCCGCTCCGGCGAGTGTGTGTTGCTAGAAGGCTTTTTGGTTGGCTTCACTCAAGCGAGTCGGTATTCGCTTGAGCGAGATGGACCCCTGATACTCTATTTTTCGTTTCGCCCAGGCGGAGACAGTATGACTCGCTCAAGCGAGTCGGAAACGCTTGAGCGAAACTCCTTCGCCAGTGTAAAGTGTGGCACTCGCTCAAGCGAGATAGGATTCCGCTTGACCCGAGATGACTCAGATTTCTTTTCCTTCACATTTTTCAGTCGGCCTATATGCTAACTGGGAGGAATTCCAGTCGGTTTAGAGGCTCACCGGGTGGAATTCCAGTCGGTTTTCAGTGCCAGGAGTAACTTTTGACTCCTTTCTTGTCTTTTATGCATAGTTTAATGCATTTAGCCCCATTAATCCTCTCTAGTGAGTAGGACGGCCAGAAGTGGACCAATATAAGCCACTTTCTTATTTTAATCCTCCATTATCTCCACTATCAAAGCACTAACAGCACTAAACATCCACTCACAAGGATAATGTTCCCCACTTGTCTTGCATTATTAACTCTGCCACTTTGCTAGACCTGAAGGCATTAGAACAAGCTAGTGAACTATCTCTTCTTCAATTTCTTTCTTTCATACATCTTCAAACAGATTTGTGGACTGCAAGGAAGCCATTTCAGTCGGCAAACCATGTAAGAGGGGACAGGGTTGTGAATAATTATGGAATGGGTAGATTTGTATGCTGTTTTAGGATTCCAGTTTTAATTTTGTATATTGTTGCTTAATTTTGAAACTGAAAACGTATGAATTTGTCTCTAACTTCTTCATTAAAGTTGTAGATCTTTTTGTTATCTAAATTTTGAGACTTGAATAAATTAATTTAAGTATGTATAGCAAAAGTTATAGCCAAAATACTACAGCATGTCCGATTGAAATACTTATCTTGTGTTTTGTGCATATATGAATATTCTGGGAATTATACATACATAATCAGCCTTTGATGTCTTCACAAAAGTTGTAGATATTCATGCTAGAGATCTATAGAAAGTGGTTTCAAGTTAAAAAAATGCTTGTAGCTCTATTTATGCTCAAAATATAGAAGTATGTTCATGATGAAAATCTGTTAACTATGAAATCCGAATCTTGTTTTCAATATTGGGAATTTTGTGGTATGAATTAGTGGTCGGTGTCTTCATGAAAGTTGTAGATATTACGTTAAGAATATTTTAGAAATGGTTTCATGTTAAAATCATTTTTGTAGCTCCAAAAATGTTGAAAATACTAATATATGTATGTTTTGAAAACTCACCTGGAGGCAGTGTTGTATTTTGTGGATAAATGGTAATTCTGCTTAGAATCTGAACTTATGATCTTCATGAAAATTGTAGATATTTGTGTTAAGAGTAATTTAGAACTGGTTTCATGCCAAAATCATTTTTGTAACTCCAGAAACGTTGAAAATACTAATATATGTATGTTTTGAAAAAAACTCACCTTGAGGCAGTGTGGTATTTCGTGAATAAGTGATATTTCTGTTTGGAATTTGAAATTGTGTTCTTCATGAAAGTTGTAGACAATTATGTTATTGAACTACAGAAAGTAGAATCACCTAAAAAGGATTTGTTTTGCCCATGTTATGGTTGTTTTACTAATGTATGTTGCTGTTGGGAATGCTGAAACTCACTTATAAAGGCTAATATGAATGAAAATGATATTTTCTCTATGGGTAAAAATTTATTATTGAATTCTTGAGTGATTATGAATTATTATGAATGCTGTTGAGTATCATACAGTTTGTATATTGTGGTGGTGAATAATTATGAATGACTAAATTAATTTATACGTACATGAATGCCTTGTGATTATTGACATATGTGGTTGAAACAGTAAATCCATGATTTTGTGAATTATTATGTGTATTGTGTCCCTTGAGGACTTGTATTTTCCAAGAGGTTTTGGGAATGTGGATATCATGGTATGTTAAATGATAAAGAGAATTAAAGGCATTCATGCATCATAAGCATTTGGACGCACTATGGAATTTAGGGGTTCCATGGTTGCCTACCCTGGTGGGGGGTTACTCTATGATGAGTTTAAGCCCTATTTTCACAAGAACCATGGAAGTGTAGGGATCCATGGTTGTGCAAATTCCTACTGGTATACTTATTTGTGCAGGAGCCATGAAGATGTAAGGATTCATGGTTATGCTAATTCCTATTTGTGTATTTGAAAGCGAGGGCCATGAAGATGTAGGGATTCATGGTTATGCTAATTCCTATTTGTGTATTTGAAAGCGAGGGCCATGAAGATGTAGGGATTCATGGTTATGCTAATTCCTATTTGTGTACTTGAAAGCGAGGGCCATGAAGGTGTAGGGATTCATGGTTATGCTAATTCCTACTGGTGACTCTATGAGACTTTTTACTGCAGTATTCCCACCAAACCAAATGGATCCAGCATGACATCATTTGATTAATTAAAGACTTATTAAATATAAATGAACTCGTCTGGCATATTCATCATATCATTATGATTTGTTGATTGTGTTTGTGCAATTTTATCTATTTTATACTTATTCTATATTCTGTCTCACTCTACATTAATTTTTACAGTGAATGACACGCAGAATGCAGAGTGATGCCATGATTGATGCCTATTTGAATTATTACTTGGATTTTGATTTTATGGGTTGTAATAAGTATAACCTATCATGTACCGTTATTTTTCTAAATCGTTTCCGCTACTTAAATATTTTCTTGAATTTAATTATTCACGACTAGTATGTATGATAATATTCCGCAATTTTCAACTGTTACGTGAACTCTGAATTTAATTTATGAATTTTAAAATGATCTTTTAAAAATATGAAAAATTTATTCGGAAAATTACACAGGACGTCACAAAGGCCATTTATGAAGACTGCTAGGATACTTATTGATGTAGATAATGGGAAACTGGTAGTAATAGTACATGATGAAGAGGTAAACTTTGATGTTTTCAAAGCTATGAAACATCTCAACTCAAAACAAGACTGTTTTAAGGTGGATGTTCTCGACGAAATTTGCCTTTCCATATCCAAAGGTATGTCAATTTCTGACCCTCTAAATAAGTTACTAACTAACTCTGTGGAATGTTTGAGTGAAGAAGAAGAAAAAAGGTGGAAAAGTATCTTGACGACCTTGATCAAGGGAAAGAAATTTCCCCTGAATCAAAAAAAATTGAAGAAATCCAAGAAGTACCTGTTGAAGAAATCCAGAGGCCTGAATTGAAAGTGCTACCTTCCAACCTAAAGTATATCTTTTTGAAAGAAGGTAATCTAAAACCAGTAATTATTAGTAATTTGTTAAGTGAAACAGAGGAAGAAAAGCTGGTAGAAGTGTTGAAAAGAAATCAAGAAGCAATCGGATGGACACTTGAAGATCTGAAAGGTATAAGTCCATCATACTGCATGCATAAGATTTTGTTAGAGGATAATTTTAAACCTGTTGCTCAACCTTAAAGGTGCCTTAATCCAACCATGAAAGAGATAACCAAGAAGGAGGTTTTGAAATTGCTAAAAGCAGGTATTATCTATCCCATTTTTGATAGTGCATGGGTAAGTCCTGTATAAGTTGTTCCAAAAAAAGGTGGTATGACAGTAATTGTTAATGATAAAAATGAATTAATCCCAACAAGAACTGTCACTAGTTTGAGAATGTGTATTGGTTATAGAAAATTAAATCAAGCAATAAGAAAAGATCATTTTTCACTCTCTTTTATGGATCAAATGCTTAAAAGATTGTCTAGACAGACTTACTATTGTTTTCTTGATGGATACTTTGGATATAATCAAATTGTTGTTCACCCTCTTGATTAGGAAAAGACTATTTGTACATGTCCTTTTGGCATATTTGCTTATAGAAAGATGCCATTCGGATTATGTAACGCACCTGTTACTTTTCAGAGATGCATGTTTGCTATTTTTACAGATCTAATTAAAAAGACCATTGAGATTTTCATCGATGATTTCTCAGTCTTTGGGAATTCATTTGAATCATGTCTAACTAACTTGGACACCGTACTGAGGTGGTGTATTGAAACAAATTTGGTGCTAAATTAGGAGAAATGTCACTTCATGGTGAAAGAAGGAATTGTACTCGGTCACAAAATTTCTTCTAAAGGTATTGAAGTAAACCAAGCTAAGATTGAGGTAATCTCTAAACTCCCACCCCCTGTAAATGTAAAAGGTATTAGAAGTTTTTTAGGACATGCTGGATTCTATAGAAGGTTTATTCAAGATTTTTCAAGAATTGTTAAACCCTTAACAAATCTTCTAAATAAAGATGTTGAATTCAAGTTTGATGAAGCATGTCTTAAAGCTTTTAATTCATTGAAAGAAAAATTGGTTTCTGCCCCTGTAATTATTGCTCCTAATTGGAATTTACCCTTTGAACTTATGTGCGATGCAAGTGATTATGTTGTGGGAGCAGTTTTAGGTCAAAGATATGAAAATGTTTTTAGGGTTATACACTATGCTAGTAAGGTTTTAAATGAAAATCAAATAAATTATGCAACTACTAAAAAAGAATTACTAGCCATAGTGTATGCCTTAGAAAAATTTAGATCATACTTGATTGGATCAAAAATAATTGTTTTTACTGATCATGCTGTAATCAAGTACCTTTTGACCAAGACTGATTCCAAACCTCGGTTAATTTGATGGATTCTGCTCCTTCAGGAATATAATCTTGAAATCAAAGATAAAAAAGGAAATGAAAATGTAGTTGCTGACCATTCTTCTAGATTGATGAATGATGAGGTTACTACCAAAGAAAAAGACATCTTGGGAGAATTTCATGATGAAAATCTTTTTGAAATAACAAAATGGCCATGGTTTACTGATATGGCCAATTTTAAAGCAGCGAGAATTCTTCCAAATGATTTAACATGCAGCAAAGATTTTTTTTTAAAAGATGTAAAAAACTTTGTTTGGGATGACCCTCGTCTATTCAAAATTGGTATGGATAATTTGCTATGTCGTTGTGTACCTAATTGGGAAAAGTAAGATGTGTTGTGGCATTATCATAAATCACATTATGGAGGACATTTTAATGGAGAAAGAACTGCTGTAAAAATTCTTCAATCAGGTTTGTATTGGCCCTCCATTTTTAAGGATTCTCACTCATTTGTGCAAGCTTATGATAACTGCCAAAGAACAGGTAATGTTAATAGGAGCCAAGAAATGCCTCTCACAAACATTCAGGAGGTTGAGGTATTTGATTGTTGGGGTATTGATTTCATGGGACTTTTTCCTTACTCTCAATTCAATCAATATATCCTTTTATGTTTCAAAATGGGTAGAAGCAATCGCTTCACCTAATGCTGACACCAAAACTATAGTGAATTTCTTGAAGAAAAACATTTTTTGCAGGTTTGGAACACCAAGAACTTTGAACAGTGATGGAGGATCACACTTTTGTAACAAAGTTCTTCAGAAAGTGTTACAATATTATGGAGTGAGACATAAAGTGGCTACAACATATCATCCACAAACCAATGGATAGGCTGAAATTTCAAATCGTGAAGTGAAAAGAATTTTAGAAAAGAGTGTGTCTTCCTCCAGAAAAGATTGGTCATAAAAGCTTGATGATGCACTCTGGGCATACAGGACTGCATTTAAGACTCCTATTGGCCTTTCTCCTTTCCAAATGGTCTATGGAAAGCTTGTCATCTTCCAGTAGAGATAGAACATAAAGCATACTAGACCTTAAGATTCCTCAACTTTGATCCAAATGCGGCAGCTGATAAAAAAAAGTTGCAGTTACTTGAGTTGGAGGAAATGAGAAACAATGCTTATGAGTCATCTAGAAGTTACAAAAATAAGGTGAAAGCTTACCATGACAAGAAAATTAAAAATAGACACTTCACACCAGATCAGTAAGTTTTATTATTTAATTCAAGATTAAGACTGTTTCCTGGTAAATTGAAATCTAAGTAGTCAGGTCCATTTGTAATTAAGGAAGTTAAATCTTATGGAGCAGTTGAAATTAAAGATCTAACTTCCAAAAGAAGTTGGATGGTTAATGGGAAAAGATTGAAACCATATCTGGGTGGTGAGATCGACATACTCACTACCATTTGTTATTTAACTTATTTGTGATATGCAGGGTGTCAAGCTAGAGACAATAAATCAAGCGCTCAATGGGAGGCAACCCATTAATTCTTTTCATTGTTAATTTATTTTAAACATAATAAAAGAAAAATGTTTTTTCAAAATTTAGTTAGAATTATGATTTTAAAACTAAAAAGGGTTTTTGAAATTAAAAGAAAAAGGTTTTTGAAAATTTTAAGAAAATAAAAAAAAAGAATCCCATGCGTAGCGCCACACTGACGCGTAGCGTGGGTTCTAAATTTTCAACCTGACGCGTAGCATCCCACTCACGCGCAGCGTCAGGACCTGCGTTCAGTTTTTAAAAAAAGAACCCAGAAAAGAGGGAAGCCCAAATCCATTAATTTTAAACATCTTTTGCCTCCCTTAAAATCTCAAAAACCCTATTTTTCTAAAACCCTCACATTCTCTAAACCTTTCATTCTCTCTTCTCTCAATTGGCAAAAGATTACCAAGTAAGTTCCTCTAACCCTTTTCCCTTTAATTTGTTTTTCAATTTCTAGAAATATATGTTGTTAGGGTTAGGATAGAAAACCACTGAGTAATTGTTTGTTGATAGGATTAGAAAATGTATATGTGTTTGGAGGGGGTTGCTATTACGCAACCCCTGTTTTTCAGTTTTCTGTTCTGCAAGCCCACGCGTAGCGTCGCACTGACGAGTGGCGTGGGCAGAACAGGGCTGACGCTACTTTTGTTAATTTTTGTGTTTTATTTTCTATTTAATGTATATATTGTTTTTTGTTTTATTTTGAAAAAAAAATTCTATTCCATTTTTTTATGTTTGTTTGTTTGTTTGTTTTTCTTTTAAATTAATAAAAATTCTGAATTTGTATTGTTTGTTATACTTTCTTGCATAAAAATATAAAATAAAATTTTGTTTGAAAAATTTAAAAATTAAAATTTGTTTGTGTTGTATTTTATTTTCTTTCTTAAAAATAAAAATTTGTTTAAATATGAGTGTTGTGTGAATTGTAATTTTCTAAGTTTGTTTGTAAAATTGCATGTTGTGTGAATTTTATTTCTTTTATAAAATTATATGATGTGTGTATTATACTTAAAAAATCCAAAAATATGCATGTTAATTTTCTGATGTTTTGCATGATTATTTTGTTAAAATTTAAAAATAAAAAATGTGTATGATTTAGTTTAAATTATAAAAATAAAAAATATTATGATGTGTGTTTGATTTCTGTAAATTTTCTTTTGCAGATGGCACTAAAGAAGTCTATTCACACTACTGGTCCTAAAAGACAGAGGAGGACCACAGACACTGATACCACCTCTGAAGATCCAGATCTTCAGGGTGAGGAGCAGCTGGGACCCCGTGATCCTACTAGATTTCGTACTGATGCAAAATGGGCCAGATTTCATCAGATCAATGGCCAAAGATTGATTTGGGAGAGGGTCCTTGATCTCAGTGCTCGAGATTATCCTGAGCTGCAAGATGAAATCCAGAGGAGGAGATGGGGACCTCTATTTTCGCTGCCTACTGAGGGGATCCCATACTAGTTATGGAATTTTATGCTAATGCCTATAGGACACGCCAGGACTCACCGAATATTGGCCAGCAGAGGACAAGTTTGGTGAGGGGTCGACACATCACGTATGACAGGGACACTATCAGTACCCTTTTGGGTAATCCTTGGAAGCCTACTCCCAAGGGCGATACTTGCTTTTGGGCTAAAAATAGAAGCAAGATTGCAACTGAGGATGGTGATCTAGGATACTTCCTGGATCAGGTTGCTCATTTCTTGAGCAAAGATGGAATCTTCTTTAACCTGAGTAAGGTTAACAGATCTCCATCTAACCTTCTCAAGACCCAGATGACTCCTCTAGCTCAGGCGTGGTCTCATTTGATGCTCCATAACATCACTCCAGTCACCCATCTTTCTTCTATTCTTGTTGATCGTTGTTGTCTTCTTTACTCCATCCTGCAGGGACACACCATTGATATTGCTGCAATGATTTCTGAGCAGATTCACTTGTATGCCCTAGGGTATAAAGTGAATCGCCTTGTTCCTTTCCTTCTCATCATTTCTGCCTTACTGAGGAGGCAAGGAGTTGAGGTTCCTTCACCTGAGTTCACTAGTTCATCTGGGAGAGTTCCCAAGGTGGTAGTGAACTGATCCTATTTTGAGCAGCAGTGTGAGCTTCCACCTCTGGAGCTGGAGGCTCAACCCAGACCGAGACGTAGAAGACCAGCCCATCCACCATCTACTGATGCTATCATTGAGGGATTCACTAGGATGAGCATAGAGCATCATCATATGATGCAGATGATGGCTACCACCTACCGAGCTTATACACATCTTCATGATTCTTACTATGAATACAGGATTTAGGGAGAGGGAGCACCATACATGACACCAGCTGACTTTGCAGCCCATGTGGCTTGGCCTTGTGATTTACGCACATACCCTGAGGTTGGTGGACCGTCTGGAGCACATGCTGATACTGAGGGAGATGCTGATAAGGAGGGGTGATCCAGTCTTGATACCGGTATCTGATCTACAAGACATATTTCAACGTCTTTGTCAATTCGCCAACGTGTAACTGGTGTCATCGGTATACATCCGGACTCTAATTTTGTATCAGGCGCTCTCCCTATACCGGTTGTCCAGGATAACACCATGACACCGGATAACACACACGTCACTATACAGAAGACAAAAGGCATTGCTACAGGGACCGATCAATAATTCCCTGCACTACGAGCCAAAATCTGCTTATGGGAATGGTCAATTTGTCCCTTAATTCTAGCCTATACTCCCTACGCTCAATATAAAATGGCCACTTGACCCAATCATACTGGTAAGTGTGCAATAAAATAATAATTTAAAGTGTTATTGGAGGTTAGTGGTTCCCCACTAACAAATCCTCGAATATCAAGCCAATCAGGTATATGAACTCTCTTCATCAACGAAGGGAGGGATCTTTTTAACTCTATCAACCTACAATTACTCTTTGAAAACATTCCTCACTTGGAATATCACCACTGACTTAAGCGTCGGAGAATCTTTGCAGGTGACACCACTTTTCGCCCACATCAACGCGTAAGGACGGTGTGAAGGACCTCCAGGATGCCCATTCTCTCTCATCTTACAAAGACATTGGATATACAAATCGGATACTCATATAGCCGGTCTTCAGAGACGTAATCCTCCTATTATTCGTGATTGACCCGACACCAGATCTCTTGACCCCGGTTCAGGCTAGATCATTGGCACGCCCAGTGGGACGCGATAAAGTTATTCCCATATCCTGTGAAAGAACAAGTAATCATCAATGGAAGGCGAAGCACATGATTTCATGGAGAATCAACCTAAAGGCAGGACCAACCCCAACGCCTTCAGGAAGCTTAACTTCAATTCTTATGGGGGTAGCTCAAAGAAAGTAGTACCAGTGTCTAGCCCCGATCCTCGTGATGAGTTGATCAGTCAACTCCAGAGAGAACTTGCAGAATTGCGAAGAGAGAGAAGGCAGAGTGAGGACAAGGAGTCATCTCGCCCAAGAGACACTCCCCATACAATCGATGGAGAAAAATCCACAACTCTCCAATACTCAAACATCCCTACGTTTGAGGGGAGAGAACAGACCCACGATTCTAATGATGGAGCCGCTCAGGGAAGGAGGGAGCTAATTACAGCACCCCTGGTAACTTACAAACTCAAAGTTCCTTTTTCAAGGAGACTTATGAGTGTCCATATCCCCAAACATCTGCAAACCACTCAGCCTCTTTCCATTGGAAAGTATAATGGTGAAACTGATCCTATTAAGCATCTTGATGCTTACGTATTTGAAGCCATGTACTTGGGGGCTGATGAAGACGTAATGTGTCGGATGTTCCAGCGAACATTGTCAGAAGAGGCCCTCGGCTGGTTCAAAGGTTTACCTTCTGGATCCATAGATTCCTGGGCTGAAATGGCAGCTACTTTTGAAACTCACTTTGTCATCTCTAGAGATGTTCCCAGGACATCTCATACTTTGGCCCAAATTAAGCAGGGTGAAAACAAAACCTTAAAGGATTTCCTGAAGAGGTTCTACAAGGAAGCATCCCTAGTTCCTAACCTCACAGAATCCATTAAGCTGCATATCGTTATCGAGGCACTACAGCCAGGATCAACCTTTGCTCTCTCACTAGCAAAAAGCCCG
The DNA here is from genome assembly GCA_037962975.1 of Clitoria ternatea. Taxonomy (NCBI): domain Eukaryota; kingdom Viridiplantae; phylum Streptophyta; class Magnoliopsida; order Fabales; family Fabaceae; genus Clitoria; species Clitoria ternatea. Next base: position 217,043,110 of record CM075671.1, on the reverse strand, counting down.
CCAACAACGTTTGAGGAGTTCAGGAAAAAAGCCTCAAAGTATGTGGGTATAGAGATGCACCTAAAGGCTATGGCTGCGAAGAAAAAGCCACCAACACCACCTTCACAGCCGCGGAGAGATAAGGAGAAAATGAGGTCAGAACGCATGGAGAGGCCATTCAACAACCCCAAGGTTAATAACTCCTCTCCTCGACCTCGAGAAAGGCGTGTTAATTCCTTTAGCCATTATGCACCTCTGTCAGCCAGGCCATCTCAAATCTTGAGAGAAGTAGGATGGCCAGCCTTCAGCATCTATGGCATCAGGAGGCCAGCCCCTGTGAAGAGACCAGGGAATCCCCGTAAGTACTGTGACTTTCATGAACAAACAGGTCATTCCACTGATGAATGCCAAGCTCTAAAGAACGCAGTCGAAACGTTAATTAGAGAAGGCAAATTAAAGCAGTACCTGTTCAAAGAAAAATCCTTTGACAAGGCAGATCAGAATGAGAAAAGAGAAAGAGATCCAGGTGATGGGGATGACAATAACCGTAATCTGGTTAGAAAAATTCTCTGTTGCGGAGAAATAGAAAGGTGCAATGACTGATGATACAGCACACAGAGATGACATGCCTCAGCAACAACGTCAAGGCCGGCGTGAAGTCATTGATATGATCGCTGGAGGGTTCGCTAGGGGAGGAGCTTCAATTACAGCCCGTAAGAATCATCATAGAATGATTCTGTCTGTACAAGGAAAAGTTAAAGACAATCATCCTTACAGAGGAGGGATTGAAGCTCCAATAATTTCATTCTCTGATGAGGATTTTGGTCCTACCATTCCTGGTGGAGATGATGCTGTAGTCATCATTGCAGTGATAGCCAACAAGGACGTCCGAAGAATCCTTGTTGACCAGGGAAGTTCCTGTGATGTTATTTTTTATAATTGCTTTAAAAGAATGGGTTTTAATGACTCAGACTTACAGCCTTACACAGAGGAACTAACAGCTTTCAATGGTGCAAAGCAACCAACAAAGGGATACCTTGACACCCTTATCTCCTTTGAAGGTGAGCCAGGAGCCAGAATGGTTAAATCCCGAGTACTGGTAATTGATGTCGAGTCACCATTCAACGGCATCATAGGACGTCCCACCCTGAATGCTATAGAGGCAGTTGTGTCAACTCCACTTCTCCTTATCAAGTTTATCGATAAGGACAATGCTGTTTTATCCATCTGAGGTGACCAAGAGATGGCCAGGTACTGTTACAACCTGAGCCTAAATATGACAAAGTTGGAAGCCTCCAATAAAAAGAGGAAACTCAATGATTGTGGGACAGCTGCTGGTTCTGTGAGCCTTGTCGACCTGGACCCTAGGGCGGATTTGCATATTGATCCGTCCAACCCATCAAAGCCCACACCGGATGGAAGTTCTAGGGACATCGTATTGGGAGATTCTCCAGAAAAGGTCACCCATATTAATGACAAGCTAGATACAGAAATGGAGCAGCGACTGTTGATGCTCCTACAGGAGTTCAAAGACCTCTTTGCATGGACTGCAGCCGATATGCCTGGCATAGATCCTACTTTCTGTTGTCATAAATTGTCTGTCTACCTAGACACGAGACTGGTTGCCTAAAAGAAGAGAAGATTGGGACCAGAGAAATAGAAAGCAGCTTGCCAACAAACCAAGGAATTGCTGAAGGCCGGATTTATCAAGGAAATCCGTTATTCCTCTTGGCTTTTAAATATAGTAATGGTCTGGAAAGCCAATGGCAAATGGAGAATGTGCATTGACTATATGGACCTTAATCGTTGCTGTCCAAAGGATCCTTATCCTCTTCCTAACATAGATCGGATGGTGGATGATTCCTCTGGTTATCAGTACCTAAGCTTTATGGATGCGTACTCAGGTTACAACCAAATTCCAATGTGCGAGGAGGATCAGGAGAAACAGCTTTCGTCAATGATCGTGGTGTCTTTTGCTACACCGTTATGCCCTTCGGCCTGAAAAATGCTGGGGCCACATACCAGCGCATGATCAATAAGGTGTTTGAGGGCATGCACACCAAACTTGTTGAGGTGTACATTGACGACATCATAGCCAAGACATCAGTTGGGGGTGATCATATTGAAGACCTACGCCAAGTGTTTATCCGCTTGAGAGAATTTAACATGAGGCTAAACCCATTGAAATGTACTTTCGCTGTCCCAGCTGGGAAGTTTTTGGGTTTCATGTTAACTCAACGCGGTATTGAAGCCAATCCAGGGAAGTGCCAAATGATTCTCAACATGCAGAGTCCAAAGAATCTGAGAGAAGTTCAATCCCTGAATGGCAAAGTAGCAGCCTTGGCAAGGTTCATGCCAAAGATGGCTCACATGTCACTTCCTCTGTACAAAGTGCTGAAAAAGTCCAAGAAATTCGAGTAGGGACAAGAACAAGAACAAGCATTCCAAGAGCTTAAGGAGGTGTTGTCCAAACCTCCTATTCTTATGAAGCCTGACCCCGAGGACACGCTCATCCTATACTTGGCTATTTCAGATGAAGCTTTGGGCGTAGCCTTAGTAAAGGAAACTCCTGATGGACAGAGGTCGGTCTACTTCACCAGCAAAACATTACGAGGTGCTGAGATCCGGTATCAAAAAATTGAAAAGGCCGCCCTCGCTGTTGTTTGGTCCTCTCGACGGCTACGTCCGTATTTTCACGCACACCCAATCTTGGTAAGAACGGATCTGCCACTCCACTCTGTGTTAATCAAGCCTGACCTCGCTGGTAGGATGATCAAATGGTCCATTGAACTCTCAGAGTTTGATATATCCTATGAACCTCAAGGTGCTATTAAAGCTCAGGTCCTGGCCGATTTCATTGTGGAAATGACAGGGATAGATCCAGATACACCTTGTGTCCATTGGACCATCTATGTCGATGGTTCATCGAATCAAAAGGGCTCTGGAGCAGGTGTAGTTCTCGAAAGTGACGATGGAGTACACTTGGAGATCTCCCTTTATTTTAATTTCAAAACTTCCAACAACCAAGCTGAATACGAAGCTTGTTTGGCCAAACTACGAGCTGCGATTGACATCGGAGCCTCTGAGGTGACGCTATGTAGTGATTCACAACTCGTGATTTCATAGATCCTGGGAGATTATCAAGCTCGTGAGCCTCAACTCCAATTGTACTTAAACTGTGTCAAGGAGTTGAGAGAGAAATTCTCAAAAATGGAATTCAAACATGTTCCACGCGAAGAGAATACAAGAGCAGATATACTCTCCAGATTGGCAAGCACCAAAAAGCCAGGCAGCACCACAACGTTGGTCCAGAGTACACTGACGTCGCCCAGCATTCCTCTTTTCCCTTCTCTAAATGCCATAATGACCAATTCCCTTTATGGTGACACATGGATGGCCCCCTACATCCGTTATTTGGCCGATGGGCAGTTGCCTACTGATGAGAAGGAAAAGAAGAGAATAAAGAGGGAACTGCCATACTTCACTATGATAGATGGTAACCTCTACAGAAGGGCACTCTCAGTACCTTACTTAATCTGTCTGAGAGAGAATGAAGTACATGAAGTAATGGAGGAAGTGCATGAAGGACAATGTGGACACCACGCCAGAGGAAGAAGTCTGATGAGAAAAATCCTCAGAGCGGGATATTGGTGGCCCACAATGAAGCAGGACTCCATTGACTTTGTCAAGAAATATGATGCCTGCCAAAAATTTTCTAATCTTCACCACACACCGGCAGAAGAACTCTTCACATCCGCTGTTCCATGGCCGTTCTACTAATGGGGATTGGATATTTTGGGCCCTTTCCCAACTGCTCCTGGGGGCATCAAATATCTCATTGTAGGGGTCGATTATTTCACTAAGTGGATTGAAGCAGAGCCGGTGGTGCATATTACTTCAGCCCGAACTCGTCGTTTTATGTATGAAAATATTATAACACGATTCGGAGTCCCAGCACGGGTTGTCACAGACAATGGCACCCAATTCACGGACAGGAAATTTACAGATTTACTTGAAGGGTTAGGAATAACCCAGATATTTTCCTCCGTCGAACATCCCCAAACTAACGGCCAAGCTGAGGTGGCCAACAGGGAGGTGCTGAAAGGACTGAAGAAACGTCTTGGTGAAGCCAAGGGCGGATGGACAGACCAGTTGTGTCACGTCCTTTGGGCATATCGCACAACGCCTCATTCTTCCACCAATGAATCCCCATATCGCCTGACCTATGGGGTGGAGGCAATGATACCTGTGGAACTGCAAATTGCTTCTACTAGGGTCAAGTACTTCTCTGAAGAAAGCAATAACGTTAACTTGGCATCAGAAATGGATGTCGTACAAGAACTCAGAGAAGAAGCATTCATTAGAGATCAGGCCATCAAAGCCAAAGTCGCCCTTCGATACAACAAACGAGTCCAATCAAGGACTTTCAACGTCAGAGATTTGGTTTTGAGGAAAGCAAGTGTGGGAAACAAATTCGCTCATCAAGGCAAACTAGCCCCAAACTGGGAAGGCCCATACAAGGTATCCGAAATTGCTGGCAAAGGCTCTTACCGCCTTGAAAACCTTGATGGCACTCCAATCTAAAACAAGTGGAATACCCAGAACTTGCGCATTTATTATAGCTAGCTGCTGGAGCAACATGCACTCTTTTCTCCTCACTTGAGATTGTTCAACAGAGAAATCATTATATCATAATCCCAGCTACGCTTTTATTGTAATTCTTATTTTTGCTCAATAAGAATCTCATACATCAACTTAACTCTTTCGAGTTTTTCTTATGCTGTGATTTTCAGTCTATCCGGCGTGCATAAACATATTCAGGACGGATGATCTCAACTACCCATTCTGTAGTTGACGATGTAACTCCTTAAATGTGTGCAAATAAAGGAAGACCTAGGTGCAGTAGGATCAGACCTTTATATAAGGCTGTACCGAACCTCATTGGAAGGCCCAGATTGTAGGATTAAACCGAACTCTGGGTACGGTTAGTAAGTTGGGCTGACAACATTGAAGGCTTGGATTGTAGGACCAAACCGAACTCCAAGTACGGTTAGTAGGTATGACCGAACACCGGAGAAGGCTTGGGCGCAGTAAGCTGGTTCTCCTTCAAGACCACGCTGAACCCCAAGTAACGGGCACAGTAGGTTCAGGATTAGCCCTGATCTGAACCCCGTGTTGAAGACTCGGATTGTGGGATTGAACCGAACTCCGAGTACGACTAGTGGGCTTGGCCGAACGTCGGTGGAGAACGGTGAATGAATAAAACCTAACACCGACTGAAGAATGGTTAGTAGGATTAAACCGAACGCCAAGAAAGACATGGGTTGCAGGATCAAAACCAAACCCCAGTGAAAAGCTTGGACTGTAGGATCGAACCGAACTCCAAATACAACAAGTAAGTGACACCGAACTCTAAATTTCCCAGAAGCACTTCTCCTGGAAATTCTTCAATCGGTAATACTTTCTGTTGAAATTCCTTATTCGGGAACGTTTTAACTTCCAAGGCCCGGGTCATATTTTATCGAAGCCCGACTCATTATTTCCGACTCAGGAATAATTCACTCGGGCATGTCTCCGTCTGAGGCGTATTCGCCCGAAGCATTTCGTTCGGAAATTCTCCACTCGGTACCGCGCCATGCAGGAATCAAAGATATTCCATTCGGTACCATGCCACGCGGGAATTGGAAATATTTTGCTTGATCTTTTTCCTACTCAGGAATGCTCCACTCGGAGCTATGATATTCGAAAATGCTTCACTTAGTGAAATCCCACGCTAAAATGCCATACTTGGGATTATTCAAAATTGCTGAAAAGTACTTCCTTTAGGAATTCCCCACTCGGAAATACTTTCCCTTGGAATTCCTTACTCGGAAATACTTTCACTTGGAATTCCTTACTTGGAAATGCTTCAAGTTCGATACTATACTATTTAAATTCTTCAGTCGGCAATATTTCATCGAAATCCAACTCATGAAGAATCAATCATCACTCTCATTAACTTTGCTTGGAAATACTTTTCCTTAGAATTCCTTACTCGGAAACACTTCAAATTTAGTGCCCGACTCATGAATTCTTTAAGTCAAAATTATTTCACTTAGGAGTTCCAATCAGTAATTATTCACTCAGAATATCTCCATCCGAAACGTATATATACAAACTCAGAACCTTTCTCTGACCAAAGGTATTTCCACTAAAATAGCCCACTTGGAAATTTTTCGCTCAGTGCTATACTACAAAGAGTCGAAAATGTCTCACTTGGTGCAATCCCAATTGGTAGTGTTGCACTCAGAAATTCTCCACTCGGGAGAATTTGCATTCAGAAAACTCAAGCCCGAATGAAAACTCGGATTGTAAGGCTAAAACTGAACTCCGAGTGTAGTAAGTATAATCAATTCGAGTACGGCTGAAGAATCACTTAGAACCTTCCTCTCAGGAAAGTTCAATCAGAACTCTTTACTCAGAAAGAATTATTTCGAAAGCTTCCACTCGGAGCTCTCACCCAGAAGAGTTTCCGCTCGAAAATCTCACTCAAAAGAACTCCCGCTCGGAGTTCTCAATCGGAATAACTTCAACTCGGAAGTATCACACGAAATTGTCCTTGACGAAAAATGAGACTCAGCTAAAAAGTACATGCTTTTACTAAGCAACTTGAGGGGTAATGGAATTTCCCGGGTGGCATGGCCAGAACCAGCCTCACTCGGAGTCACTCATTCAGAGTCAGTTGCTCACTCGGAACTGATCACCCAATAATGCTTGGGGACAGTATCCAATGACTAGCGAGTATTCCGAAGGATGAACATTTAGTAAAACGTCCTCACGATTACTTCCCCTCAAGGCTAACACTGTAAGCTATTCTCATGATAACAACGTTTTTCCTCATGACGACATTCCCCATTACTTATACCAGGTTTGTGTATGTCAAATGTGTGATTTAAGTAAATGATTTCATCACACTAAAATATCCAAACTTGACAAAAGATATTCTCTCTTTTCTATCAAACCAAGCCTTTAGTCATTAAGGTACCCATACGTGAGGAAAATAATTGTATGTCGTTATCCATCCTTCATCCTACATGTCTAAATCCGGATTAGAGATTGTGTATTAATACCCGTTCTTCATTCTACACATTTAAATCTGGAATGGTTCATTATACATACAATGATTCTATTGAAATTATTTTCAACGGACAAACGTATAAAGCAAGTTGTCCTTTTATTGATCAGATCTTGAATTACATAAGAATTGATTAACTGATTCGGAGCTGATCCTGGAACATAGCAGATTTGAATCAATAAACACTAAAGACAAGGAAGGCACTATTTCTATTGGCTTGTCTCTCCGTCCTTTCCTTTCCCTTTATCTCCGGCCTCGCCTCCCCCATCACCAGCAGCTTTACCTACATCAGCACTTGTTCCTTCACTTCTAGGCTGCTTGGTGATGGGAGTCAGGAGAGAAGGTCCCATTGACTGGCCTTTGGGGAGAGGAGCCAGCTTATACTTGGTGTTTGGCGGTTCCTCCTGACGATCGTCAACCAAAGCTATGAGTTTCCCTCCCTTAAACTCATAGAACAGATCAATACCATTTAAATTGAGTTCCACTTTGGGATTCTGGTATTGAATTTGACGTACAGCTAACCCGAAAGATTCCTCGACTGCTTGGACACAAATAGCCACAGCCTCTTCTGCTCGGGTATTCGCAGCAGTCAAATCTGCTTTCAGAACTTTGACCTCGTCATTCGAACTCGCCAACTTTAGAAATAACTCCTGCTCCTTACGAGCCCAGTCTTTAACTCCTTGGGAGTAAACGACCTTGGCTTCTTTCAGTTCCTCTCCCAACTTGGCCGAATGCTCCTTCTCCGTACAGAGGCTGGTATGGAGGTCGGAATTGATTTTCTTCTGGTCAAGCACTTGAGCCTCCAGCTCTTTAACAAGATATTTTAGCCTGGAGATTTCTTCGTCTTTCTGATACCCTTCTTCCTTGGAAGCCTCCAACCGACTTTCCAAGCGAAGAATGTTTGCTCTGTCCTTAGTTGTGGCAACGTTCAGATCGTTAACCTTGCCCGTTAACTGGCCAAGTTTTTCATTATCTTCTGACAGCCTGCGAACCGATCTCAGAAGACCAGACAGTTCAGCCAGTTGCCATTGTCCAGCGTCACAAGCTCAAGTTACTTCTCCAGGCTCTAAAGTCTTCAGCTTATACGGAGAATCGGGGATGCATTGAGGCACTGGACCCTCATACACTAGGTATAGGGCAAGATTGGAGTTGCCTGGAGGGGGACAGGAAACCTTGGGCACAAAGTAAGAACTTATTGGCCTGGCGCCAAAGGTAATCACATTGCTAGGGGCATCCGTTGTTGTCTCTTCTTTCCCCTTTCCTTTAGAGGCCCCAGGATCAGCTGCCCCTTCGGAAGTCTTTGATTTTTTGGGGGAGGGCTGAGACTCCGTTCTCTTAGAAGAGTCATGTTCTGCTTTCGTCCTCTTCTTTCCGGCCTTTTTTCCCTCAACATTAGAGGTTGGTATGTTAGATCCGCCCTCCAATAAAGGAATATCGTCACCAGCGGACGAAGTGAGTATGATGGTCTCAACGGTAGCCTTCTTAGAAATCCGCTTTGCCTGAATATTGTTTTCAGCCGTGACGGACTTCCCTCCAGCTTTGAGGCCCTTCAACTTCTCCATCTCTGGTGACTCAGCTTCAATTTCAACTGCATAATCAGATAGAAAGACCATCAGTAACAGAAGATATCAAGACATAAAAAGAAGGAAAATAAAAAAAATCACAGAAAATTACGCAAGTATTCTTCACGGGTAGTTTCCGACCCTAGTAAACGCCTACAAGAGAAAAACTTGTGCGAGGCGGTGTATGATTGAAGAGCAGAAAGAACGGAGACCGATGTTGGGGTTAACTCATCCTCATCGGTATAATAAGCCTGGGAAGTCAACAAAAAGTGTTCATGAGTCCAGGCCACAGGAAATTCTTGAATCCCATCTTTATTCAGCCAAAAAATTAGGTCATTGGGCTTCACACGAATCCTGGTGAAATAAGATTTGAATGAACGCCCATCTACTTTGGCGGAGTCAGTGTATGACTCGAAGTTGATGACTTTGGAGTTAGTCCGGAGGGTTATCAAACTTACTCCTCCCTTCTCCTTATCCGCACGACGGACCACTTGTGTAAAATAAAAAAGCATGGCCACCGTGGGTGTGAAATTAAAGTGATCCCCAAGCACTTTAAGAGAACGGATTAACCCTCATCCATTGGGGTGAAGCTGAGAGGGGGCGCAGTCCAAAAACCTCAACACCCCTATCTGAAATTTTGTGAAGGGAAGGCGTACACCTAAATTCAAAAATACGAAGTCATACATGAATATTGACCTCTCATCCGGTGTATGACAAACCCGTTCTGAGAGAAGAGGAGCCAACACCATAAAACACTTCTTGAATTTCTCCTTTTTGAAAACCGTGAAACGGGGCTCCAACCTTTCTCCGTCCTCCCGAGCATGGATAGACGGTGTTGAGAGAAATTCACCCGTAACCCAGCAATAAGGACGCTCCTTTTGGAGTTTAACCCAATCAATCCGGTGTGCAACAACATTGCATAGCCCAGAAGCTGTCTTCAAGATATACTGCTGAGATGGTGCTCCACTGCCAGAGGCACTTTCTCCAATCTTCTCCTTTATAGCTAGTTTAAACACCTTCACGCTGCGATAAAAACTCACATCATCAGAGAGGTATAAATCAGCGCTCTCCTCACTCTCGCTAGAAGAGGATTCTGAATAGGGTATTATCACCCTTCGCCTTGAATAGGGCTACGCCTCCCTCTCTGAATGAAGTGGGTTTGAATGGAAGATCACAGGGATCCTCCCACCACGACTAGAGGAAATTCGAGACATCGCTCTTCCTCCTCTTCCCCTAGGGCCAACGCGGCTCGAGCCAGCGAAACCTCTCCCAGACATTTAGAAAAACTAGAATAAAATACGAGAAGACGAAGGAAAGGTTACCTAAGGATGAAGAAAGGTGGTGAATCAAGTATCACACAAGCAAACAATGTCTTCTCGAAATTTTTGCAGAGTTTCATCAGGAAAGCAAGACTGAGTGATTTCTGAATTCACTAAGTATTCCTTTTATAAGGGGTCAACAGACTCAATTACGGGTCGAAGGTTATGTCGTTTACCACTAAACGGCACCATTTTGGTAAATCCAAGGCTGTCGTTTCAAACCTTAAGGCGCGAAATCAATGTCGATTCATCAAAAAGGCCTCTCAAATGGGCCTCAGAATTTAAATTTCAGGCCCATGAAGCTCCCTAGTGACGGTTATAAAGACGTGCGCATTTAAGGTAATAATGGCTCGCCCACGTGATTAAAGGCATTAAATGTCCAATCATGAGAAACATTGCAACTGTTACTCGAATACCAAAGGTTGCAAGTTTCAAAAATTTTTGGGATTCTCACACAAAGAATCTTTGTCCATATCCGTCCTCACGAGTGCCATGACGATGGAACCTTCGTTCCAAGAACGGATGTCTACGTGACAACGTGTATCATCCGGCATCTACACTTCTTCTAAAACGACGTAGCTTATATGAGCCACTTTACTAGTCCCTCACACAAGCTAGGGGACAAGTAGAATGATGATCTCGTCTCGATACCGGACTTGATAATGAAATTGAAAACTCAATCTATATCCTGACGATTGAAAAGTGTTTGCCCAGGACGGATGATCTCAATCACCTATTCTGTGATTTGACGATGTAACTCCTGGCGTGGTGTACTCCCCAGGACGGACGATCTCAATCACCTATCCTGTGATTTGATGATGTAACTCCTGACATGGACAATTCCCATCATCATCCTTATGATGGAAGCTTCTGAAGTCTCAATCTGTATCCTGACGATTGAAAAGTGTTTACCCAGGACGGATGATCTCAATCACCTAATCTGTGATTTAATGATGTAACTCTTGGCGTGAACAAATTCCCATCATCATCTTTATGATGGAAGATCCAACTATCATCTTTATGTATCTTTGTAGTTCCCCAAGCACGGAACAATACTCTCACATTGGACAACGTTTTCATCTCCAATGAGAATAATACGAACTAATACTAGTCATCTGTCCTGTAACACCGCTACTGTGAACAACGGATCGACTCCTTTTCTCCCCAAAGGAATTAAGGATGATGCCCTATGATAGGTACCTATTCCTTAACATACCTGCACTTGGGGACAGTATTCATTTATATATCTTTCCGTTCTAAAATTATATGATTTTCTAAGGTGATTATTTCAATCCAACCTCAACGTTAGCCCTACAGAGCGGATTATCAATTACTGAAACGATATATACATCTAAGTCATATTATTCATCATGAAGTATTGAAGACAAAATTCTGAAAGGGAGTTTTATTCATTCGTGAAGAGCAGGATTACATATAATACCGGAGTTGATCCCAGAACACAACTTTACATATTAGAAATAGCAAGACTACGGAGGGAAAACTTGCTCTTCAGTCTCTTTCTGTCCTTCCCCTTCTCTAGGTTCTTGTATCCCTTCCTTTGGGATTTCCTATGGAATCTTCTCTTCTGGAGCTTTAGCACCTCCTGCAGATGAGGCGACCTCAGGTATAGGAAAAACGAAATCCAGTCCCATACTTTGACCCTTGGGAAGAGGGGCCAAACCATACAAGGACTCCGGAGGATCTTCATGTCGACCATCAACCACTGCAACTAACCTCCCTCCATGGAATTCATAGAACGGATCCATACCATAGAGGTTAAGCGACACAGTGGGGTTACGATAGAAAACTTGGGTATAGCTAGGTCGAAGGATTCTTCAACTGCTTTGCATATGTCAATAGCTTCCTGCGCCTTGACTTTTGCTACAGTCAATTCTTCCCACAACCTTGAAAGATCTCTATCCGATCCTTGAGATTCCGTACTCTTAGCCTTCAGTCCCTCGATCTCAAGGAGGAAATTCTTCTCCTTCTGGGACCATTCCTCTGCTTGTTTAAAATAATCCTCCGCAGCAGCTTTGCTTTTATCTTCAAGATCAGCTTGTTTAGCTTGACTGCTACGGAGTTCTTCTTGAGATTTACCAAGCATCTCCTCCTTCTCTGCCAGTTTACCCTCCAAGTCTTTAAGCATGGTTTTGAGCTTGGGATTTTCCTTGTTCATAATATCTCTGAACTTTTTAGACTTGGCGAGGTGATCTTCCACTAATCTTAGGGCAGCTTTATCCTTCCCCGCTGAGAGGTTGAGTTGTTCTATTTTATCACTCAGTTTATCAACCTTGTCAGCATCATCAACTAACAAACTGAGCGAGTGAAGCATCCCAGTAAGTTCAGCTAATTGCCATTTTCCAGCCTCACACGCCTCTTTGATTTCTCTAGGTTTAAGCGTGGGCCGGAGTTCGTATAGCGGCTGAGGAAGAATCGCTGGAGTTGTCCCCCGGTATGAGAGGAAGGGAGTAAGGAATGAAGCAGTTGGGTAAGAGATCGGACTAGATCCAGAGACCCCATAAAGAATACCCTTATGGAGTCCAGAAGAAACTTCAGCTGCATCCGAGGTCTCTACAGCTTTACCTTTTGAAGCCCTTGCCCTTTTTGGACTCCTTGAGGGTTTATATTTCTTCGTTGGTCTTCCTGAAGGGTCATTCTTGATCTTCCTCCTCCTCTCTGTTATATTGGGCTGACTTGCAGTTGCACCAACACCCGTTGAATCACCCTCCACCAGCGGAATTTCCCCTTCGATATCCAAGGTTAGAATGATCAACTCAGAACAACTCTTCACAGAATCCTTCTTAGGTTGAATTTCATTCTCACCAGCTATGGATTTACCTCCTGCTTTCAAGGATTTTAGCTTGTCCATGTCTGGAGATTTTTGCTCTATTTCACCTACATACATAAATAAAACATATTAGCGACAAAGAAATGCTCAATACAATCAACAAAGGAGGAAAAAAGGAATAAAACAGGAATTACGTAAATATTCGTCCCGGACTGCACTTGAACTACTTAAAAGACGTCTACACAAAAATGCTTTAAAACGTGTAGAATATGCTTCAAGGGCGAATAACACCGTCGCCGTTTCAGTAGACAGCTCGAACTGATGAGTGTAGTATGCTGAATAGTTCAGAAGAAAGTGCTCATAAGTCCAGCTCAGAGGAAATTTATTAAGACCCTCTTCATTCTTCCAGAAGACGGGCTTATTCTTTTTAATTGATATCCGGGTAAAGAAAGACTTAAATGACTTCCCGTCAACTTTAGCCGAATCGGTGTAGGATTCAAAGTTCACAAAGGAACATAGAGTCCGGAGTGTGATTAGACCTACACCGCCTTGCTTGTTAGCCCTCTGAACTACCTGAGTGTAGTAGAACAGCATCGCTACAGTGGGCGTAAAGTTGAAGTAGTCACCCAATACTTCTAGAGGACGGACGAGTCCCCAACCGTTTGGATGAAGTTGAGAAGGTGCACAATTTAGGAACCTTAATGCACCCATTTGAAACTTGGATAAGGGGAAATGAACTCCGAGGTGATAAAATACAAAATCATGCATATATACCGAACGTTCATCTGGGACAACGTGGTATATCCGTTCTGTAGGGAGCGGTGCAAATACCCTGAACCATTTTTTCATTTCCTCCTCGGCACAAACTGTAAACCTTGGCTGAATCCGAGCTCCGTCCTCATTCGCGTGATGGGAAGCTAAGTTTTTAAGTTCGTCAGCTATCCAGCAGAAGGACCACTTAGCCTGGAGTTCTTCCCAGTTTAGCCGAGAGGCAACTACGCTGTACAGACCTTCTGTTGTTTGCAAAACAATTTGATCTCCAGAGGTTCCTTCTCCAGTCATCGTTTGAGTAGCGTGAACAAAAATCTATGCTCTACGATAAAAAGTCACATCGTCAGAAGGGTAACAATCATTACTCATCTCACTTTTCAAAGAGCGACTACAATCAGAGGACGACTCTGAGAAGGGAAAAGTCACTCTCCACCGTGAGTAAGATTCCCTTTCTGAGCGACATGACTCAGCCCTCGGAAGAATCACAAGGATTCTTCCCCTATGATAATTAGGGTTGCGAGAAGTTAATCTCCCCCTCGTAAGATACATTCTTTTCAAGCAAAAACAGCAGAGTAAAAGAAGACAAAAATAACATGGGAAAGAAAATGGTTACCTCAGATGATAAGGAAGATGAAGACTGAGAAAAACTTCTCAAAACAAGCGGCAAGCGTCCTTACAAAATTTTTGCAGAGTTTTGCTAAGAAATCAGAAGTGAGTGGTACCCAGAATCCACTAAGTGTTTCTTTTATAGGAAACGAAAGGGTTCGGTTACCAACTCTTGAGGTTATGTCGTTCACGACTAAACGCGTTGATTTACAAGTCAAACGACACAGTCGTTCTAAATTCATGGGCGCCAAAACAATATCAATTCGTCAAAGGGCCTCTCCGCTGGGCCCAAAAGTTTTAAAAATTGTAGGCCCATTAAGCCCCAAACGACGGTTACTGAGGTTTACGTCTCAGACGCAATAACTGCTCACACACGTGATTAAAGGCATTTAATATCTAATCATGCGACGCAATCTATGCTTTATAGACGTTACTCAAATTTCAAGAGTCCTCAATTTTCAAAAGAAACTTTTGACATTCTACTGCTGTGAATCTTTATCTGAAACCGTTATAACAACATCATGACAACGGAACGTTCAACTCTAGGACGGTTCCTCATGATGTAATAATGCTGAACAACACACATACATAAAAACGTTTCCTGCATAGCTATACCGGCATCTAGACTTTTCACAGGTTGAGTAGCTCATATGAACAACTACACAGTCCCTCACACAAGCTAGGGGACATATGATCCGGTCTTGATACCGGTATCCGATCTACAAGACATATTTCAACGTCTTTGTCAATTCGCCAACGTGTAATCGGTGTCATCGGTATACATCTGGACTCTAATTCCATATCAGGCGCTCTCCCTATACCGGCTGTCCAGGATAACACCATGACACTGGATAACACACACGTCACTATGCAGAAGACAAAAGGCATTGCTACAGGGACCGATCAATAATTCCCTGCACTACGAGCCAAAATCTGCTCACGGGAATGGTCAATTTGTCCCTTAATTCTAGCCTATACTCCCTACGCTCAATATAAAATGGCCACTTGACCCAATCATACTGGTAAGTGCGTAATAAAATAATAATTTAAAGTGTTATTGGAGGTTAGTGGTTCCCCACTAACAAATCCTCGAATATCGAGCCAATCAGGTATATGAACTCTCTTCATCAACGAAGGGAGGGATCTTTTTGACTCTATCAACTTACAATTACTCTCTGAAAACATTCCTCACTCGGAATATCACCACTGACTTGAGCGTCGGAGAATCTTTGCAGGTGACACCACCTTTCACCCACATCAACGCGTAAGGACGGTGTGAAGGACCTCCAGGATGCCCAATTCGCTCTCATCTTACAGAGACATTGGATATACAA
This sequence comes from Clitoria ternatea, assembly GCA_037962975.1. Lineage (NCBI taxonomy): Eukaryota > Viridiplantae > Streptophyta > Magnoliopsida > Fabales > Fabaceae > Clitoria > Clitoria ternatea. The sequence goes on along the minus strand of CM075671.1, from coordinate 217,027,637 downwards.
ACCGGATACTCATATAGCCGGTCTTCAGAGATGTAATCCTCCTATTATTCGTGATTGACCCGACACCAGATCTCTTGACCCCGGTTCAGGCTAGATCAAGGGGGATGATGAGGATGACCAGATGAAGGATTGATGGTGTTATCTCATATTTTCTTGCACTTTTCATATATGTTTAGTTTAATTTGATATTTACACTAACATTATCTTTACATTTTGGATTATATATATATATTTGGAGTTTTATTTATTCTGTGTGTCATATGTGTGATAATTAGGTTTTATTTAAGTTCTTAAGTATGTTTCTAAATAAAAATGATTAAACTTTGAAATTTTTTTTTGAAAATTTTACTTGAAATTTTATACAACCATTTTTCATAATCAATAATTAAATTCTTAATTGTAACTAAGGCATTTTGATAAAATTAAAATACGATACTCTTATGAATAATCAAGCTAATTTCGAAAACCCGGTGAGTTGAGAGATCTTTAAACACTTGAGGGTTTCGACATAACTTCATTCAAATTGATTTTACTTTAATCTTTGATTTGTGTTGTACAGAGGATTCAAGAATATGATCAAGGCACATTTTTGGTAACCACAAAGAAACCTTGGGCCAAAAAGCTTACCATGGTAAAATCATAATTTTCCTTCGAAAGCCAATTTTGAGCCTGAAAGATAATTTCTTTGGTACCCTTAGCCCCTAATAATTTTTGACCATTCCCTTTACTTGATTGATTAAAAGAGAAAATGATCAAAATAGAAAAATATTTTGAGTGTTCTTACAAAATTGGGGAGTGAAAATTTTTCAACTTAATCCCTTTTCAAAAATGATGCATGTAAAATAAATTGAAAACAAAAATACATGCATAAAAAGAAAAAGAAAATAATAAAAAGGATTAAGTTGGGGGTATTCTCCAAAAAGGGAAGTGAGATTTGGGTCAAGAAAAAGCCTAGAAATTATGAAATGCTCTTTTATGATTTCAAGTGTTTGAATTCCAAGAAAAACCATAATTTCTTATAGCCAAGCCTCATTACAACCCTTGAAAAGACCTTGTGATTCTGGTTTGACTGTATGATTAACCATTGATTAGATGAAAATCAAAATTAAATTTGCTTGACTTTATGATCGATTGAGTGAAACAGGTTACCCTTTCGCAGAGATAAACACTTATGAGGTAGACCTTGAAATAAGCTTGATTTATTGATATGATATTGTGTATATTTTATCTTTAGGTCTTTCTTACATTAAAGATATTTAATCTTTGATTATTTTAAATGGTAAGTTGTAAATTATTTCTTGTGGTAAATTTTTGGACTAACTCAAATTTTGATCCCAAATTTATTTTTAAAATTTTTTCTCTTGCTCGAGGATGAGCAATGTCTCAAGTTTGGGGTATTTGTTAGTCCTCAAATTCACAATAAATTTCTTAATAAAATTGTGTAAAAAAATAATAAAAATTAGTTTAATTTCTAAAAAAATTTAGGTTTTAATTGTAATAAATGGAAATTATTGGATTTTATCTTCCTTGATCACTTTTCTCTAGTTTTGTAGTGAAAAATTAAAGAAATTCAAGAAAAAATTGAAGATCTGGAGAGCTAATGCGTAGCATCAACACCACGCGTAGCATGAGAATTTTTTATGCTGACGCTATGCGTCAAAGCCACGCGTAGCGTCAGAAGCTACGTGGACTCCATTGACAGATGGCCAAGCACTCAGCCATTGACCCACATTTTGGCCACTCCACTTCAATTAACAGCCAAGCCAAAAGAGGAAACAAGTCTGGGCATTATTGAATAAAAAATTCTTAATCATGGCCACTTAATCACGTGTTTAATGGAAGCTGAGTCAGGAACCTGACGCGTAGCGTCAGGACCCTTCCTCAGCCCTATAAATAGGCCACTTCCAAGGCATTGAAGGCATCCAATTTTCACTTGAGATTCAGAGTCCCCTTCCTTTCTTTCGATTTTGAGAGTTTGTAAGTTTAGAGTGATTTTTAGATACTTGAGCGTGTTTTGTAGTATTGTGAATTCATGTATCGTGAAGTGTTTCCACACCTTCGTAATGTCAATCTTTGTAAGTGTTGTTTTTACTTTTACCATGTGTAATTATTTATGTTGGAATTTGGTAAATCAATCTATTATATGATGTTGTGATTATAACCTATTCATGTTTATGATTCAAGTACCATGTTAGTATTTCAATCTTTTATTAGTATGAACATCAAATGCGAGAATGATTTTAATGCATATTGAAACTTGTTTTATTAGTATGAGTGTTAAACGGGAGAATGATTATTCATGCCAAATGAAAATCTGATTTAATGAAAGTAAAAGTTAAAATACCTTTAATATGCTAATTACTAGGGATAGAGTTGGTGATTATTATTGCCATAGGGCCAAGACTTAATGCAAGTTTTTACTGAGAAAGATCACGAGGGATCAGACTTTACGGTAACTACTTAGAATTTATATCACAAGGGATCGGTTATAATGATTTTAATCTGCAATGACATGAACTTGATAATTAAATATGTATGTTTATAATCATTTCATTATATTTTAGTGCGAGGATCCTAATTCTAACATAATTTATCAATCTGTGTTTTTACCTCAAGTATCTGAATTATTCTGAATTACATCTCAACTTTCTAGATAGAGTTTATCTTTACCATCTTTTTACCTTATGAACAAATCAATCATCAAATTCTGTGAATATTGTATAAATTGTTCATAAAGTATTCTTTTGTGAATAAGTTTTGATAAATTTACTATAGTAAATAAGAATTACTGTGAATTACTGGAACTTTCAATCTCAGTGGAACGATATCTAAATTTGAAAACTACAAACGATTGGTGTGCTTGCCAATTAAAAGACCCAACGGTATTCAGGGTTTAACACATGCTCATTCAAAGAGGATTTTCCTTACCATACTTCCATTGTCTGAATGGAAAGGAGGTACAAGGTGTTTTGGAAGAGGTGCATGAGGGGCAATGTGGACACCACACCAGGGGAAAGAGCTTGATGAGGAAGGTTCTTAGGACAAGTTACTGGTGGCCCACAATGAAGAAGGATTCTTTGGAATATGTTAAGAAGTGCGATCTATGCCAGAAGTTTTCCAACCTTCATCACACACCGGCTGAGGAACTCTCCACATCCGTCGTGCCTTAGCCTTTCCACCAGTGGGGTTTGGACATCCTGGGTCCATTCCCAACAGCGCCCGGGGGCATTAAGTGCCTCATTGTTGGGGTAGATTACTTCGATAGAAGCAGAGCTAGTAGTGCATATTACCTTAGCTCAAACCTGCCATTTTGTTTATGAGAATATCATAGCATGGTTTGGCGTGCTAGCACAGATTGTTACTGATAATGGCACTCAATTTACTGACAGAAAGTTCATAAAGCTGCTGAAAGGACTGAGGATAGTCCAAATTTTTTTATCTGTCGAACATCCATAAACTAACGGCCAAGCTGAGGTGGCCAATAGAGAAGTGTTGAAAGGATTGAAGAAGCGGCTTGGCAAAGCTAAGGGCGGATGGACAGACCAATTATGTCATGTTTTGTGGGCGTATCGCACGACGCACCATTCCTCAACTAACGAGACCCCGTATTGCCTTACCTACGACGTTGAAGCAATGATTCCAGTGGAACTTCAGACCGCGTCAACAAGGGTTGAGTATTTCTCTGAAGAAAATAACGATGCTAATCTAGCATCAGAGTTGGATGTTCTCCGGGAGCTCAGAGAAGAAGCCTTCATCAGAGACCAGGCTATCAAGGCAAAAGCGGCCATTCGCTACAATAAGCGCGTCAAGCTTAGGTCATTCAACGTGGGAGATCTCGTTTTAAGGAAGGCAAGTATGGGTAATAAGTTTGCTCATCAAGGCAAGTTAGGACCGACGTGGGAAGGCCCCTATAGAGTATCCGAGGTAACTGGCAAAGGCTCATATCACCTCGAAAACCTTGATGGCACACATATCCATAATAAATGGAACACCCAAAATTTACACATTTATTACAGCTAGTTGGTAAGATGGCATGTACTCTTTTCCCTAACTTGAGTTTTTTCCCACAGGGTTTTCTCAAGAAGGTTTTAACGAGGCATGACCCCAGCTACGCTTCATTTGTAATTCACATTCAATTCAATGAGAAATTTATCAATAACTGTGATGTCTTCACTCCTCTGTTATGTTTCTGATTTTTATTTTTATGCATGATGTGCAAGATAACCCTCAGGACGGATGATCTCAATCACCTATTCTGTAATTGGCGATGTAACTCCTTGAGCGGTTAAATGGGTTATAGGATTGGACCTTCTTCAAGGCTGTATCAAACCCCAGGGGAGACTCACCTTTAGGATGGATGATCCCAATTGCCCATTCTGCGATTGGCGATGTAACTTCTTGAGCGGTTAAATGGGTTGTAGGATCAAACCTTCTTCAAGGCCATACCAAACCCCAACGAAGACTTGGGTTGTAGGATTGGACCTTCTTCAAGGCTGTACCGAACCCCAGGGGAGACTCACCCTCAGGACGGATGATCCTAATTGCCCATTATGCGATAAGCGATGTAACTCTTTGAGTAGTTTGACGGGCTGTAGGATTGGACCTTTTCCCAGGTCATACCAAACCCCAGCAAAGATGTGCCTTCTGTGCTGAAAGTCTTAGTTACTCACTTCCGAAGCTAACAACAAGGCCTATAAGAAGTGCATAGTTATAAGCAATGTTCGTTCAATGGTACATTTGCTTAGACGATATGATTCTATAAGTCTGTTCCAAGCATGGATTAGAAGAGCGACCAACAGATTATATAGGTTAAATTTTAAACAGCTTTCTTGAAAAGCTTAAGAGATAAAGTTCGTTTTAAGCAATAAGTAGTTTATATCAAAGAAGATTTTTGAAGGGAAATTGAGATTGCATTAAAAAGGAATTCAAAGCCTTTACAAGAGTATTAAAAACCAGAGATGATCCCAGAACACAGCGTTACTGTTCAAGAAAAAGAAACAAAGCTAGGAAGGTGGAGCATCAGTTTGAGCCTTCTTGCATTCTTGTCCGCCCTCAGGAGTTATGTTCTCTTCTCCGATTTCCTCTTCAGGGGCCCTCTCGCCTCCGATCTCCCTATCTTTCACTCCTCCATCTCCTTCGGGCCCAAGAGTGGCAGGATCGGGCCCCATGCTTTGACCTTCAGGGAGAGGTGCCAGCTCGTAAATAGTGTTAGCAGGATCTTTGTGCTACCCATCTTTAACCTCAACTAGTTTCCCTCCGTGAAACTCGTAGAACGAATGAAGTCCATACAAGTTGAGTTTCACACCGGGGTTGCGGTAAAAAATTTGACGAACAGCCAAGCCAAAGGATTCATGCGCTACATTGATGCAGATTTTCAAAGCATTAGTTGCCTTAGCCTTCGCAGTGGCAAGGTTCTTCTTCAACTTAGCGTTTTTCTCCTCCAACGATCCAGCTGTAGCAGTCCCTTGCTTAAGTTCTTCGATTTGTGTAAGCAGCTCCTTCTCCTTGACAGCCCATTCTTCATTGTTCTTTATTCGCCCGGCCTTAGCAGCTACAAGATCGTTACTCAACTTGGTTGATTTCTTTTTTTCAAGCTTGAGATTCTCCTTTAGCTGGGGGACTTCCTTGGTTTCCTCCTTTAGCTCGAAAATAAGCCGCTCTAAAGATTTCATTGAGATGTTCAAGTTACTTATTTCAGTGGCTTGCTCTTTACCCAGATCCTTAGCCTTCTTCAATTCATCTTCAGCTATCCTCAAGGTCGTTCTTTCCTTGGTGGCCCAGGCGTCCCACTTTGCAATGTCAGCGTTGAGTTTTTCAATTTCTTCAACGTTGTCCGCAATTACGCTCAGGGAATCTAGGAGGCCTGATAGCTCAGATAGTTGCCACCTACCAACCTTGCAAGCTTCTTTGATCCCTGATGCTTCTAGTGTGGGCTTGAGGCAGTAATCCGGTTTAGAGAGTTTCAGAGGCATAGAACCCTTGAACCAGAGGTAAGGGGACAGGAAGGATGAATTTGGAGGAGTATGAACAGGAGGGGGCAGAGAATCTGACCTTGTCGTGGGTTCGGAGTCAGTGAAAGTTTCAATCTGGGTAACCACTGCTTTACCCTTTGTGACGCCCTACATTCCCATTTCTGTCAGGGTCTTCTGTTTCTTCTTGGTCAGTTCAGTGGGGGGAGGTTTTCGGGCATCAGCAGCCTTCACCCGATCTCTTTTCTTCTTCTTCTTTTCCGTTGCCTGTTCTGGTTGTTCTGTTTGCTGAGTTTCCCCATCCTCGGGGGCGTCCTTCAGAGGGACATCATCACCTACATCCGAGGTGAGAGGAATAAACTGGGTCACGGCCTTGGTGGAGTTCCTCTTGGCCTGAATATTGTTCTCCTCAGAGGAGCAGGCATCTTCTACAAGCATGGATTTCAGGGAATTCATCGTTGAGCAGGATTCTTCTATTTCTTTTGCATAGAAAAAGAAAGGAGTATCAGTGTCAGAACAACATATATCGGACCCCAACAGAAAAAATAAAGGATGGATTATTACTTAAATATTCGTCTCTAAGGAAATTGGATCCCGGGAGACGCTTGTAGGAGAACTCCCCAACATCGGCAGTGTATGCCCTTAGGGCACTCAAGACTTCGATGGAGTGCGGGGAGAGTTCACTCTCATCTGTGTAATAAGCCCGGGTGGCAAGCAAGAAGTGCTCATGTGTCCAGCTCGTTAGGAATTGGAGGATCCCTTCTTTATTTCGCCAAAATATTGAATTGTTGGGATGTATTCGGATCCTCGTGTAGAATTGCTTGAACGACTTTCCATCAATCTTAGCAGAATCAGTGAAAGATTTGAAGTTGATTATTTTCGAGTCACATCAGAGAGTGATGAACCCAAGGCTGCCTTTCGTATTCGCATGGCAGACCACCTGGCAGTAGTAGAAAAGCATCACTACGGTGGGTTTAAAATTGAAATGACTTCCTAGAACTTCAAGAGCACGGATGAGGCTCCATCTGTTGGGATGTATTGGGGAAGGAGCACACTCCAGAAATCTGAGCACGCCCATTTCAAAGTCGTTGAAGGGGAAGCGAACTCCCAGATGCTGGAATACGAAGTCGTACATATACACAGACCTCTCGTCCGATACGTGGTGACAAATTCGTTCTTCAGGATGGGGAGCCATCACCATGAATCTCTCTTTCAACCTTTCCTCAGCATAAACTCTGAATCGCGGATACATCCGTCCTCCCTCCGCCCTAGCATGGTTGGATGCTATTTCCTTGAAGTCCTCTTCAACCCAGCTGTAGGGGTGTTTTTCGTTCAGCTTTTCCCAATGCAGACGATGCGCCACGACGTTCATGCATCCTTCCACAGTTCTGAGAACTGGAACTCTTCCAGACCCTTCGATCACCATCTCGTCTTTAGCGTAGTGGAAGACGCCAGTACTATGATAAAAAGCGACGTCATCAGAAGGGAACCAATCCATACTTGACTCACTGTCAGAGAGGTTGTTAGCCTCTGAGCTAGAGGAGGGTACAGGGCGAGACCTAACCACTGGCACCCTAAGGAAGAGGTTTCTTCCCTTCCTGAATGACGATACTTGGCGACGGAAGGACCCACAAAAATCCTCCCTCCACAATAACCAACAGGTCTCTGAGGATTACGACCTCCCCTGTTTGTAAGACCAGCGCGGCTCTGTCTAAGGCGCATAGTTGCAGTTTTATGGAAAATGAAAAGGGATTGAAAGGAACTAAGCAAGGGAAGGAGTTGGTTACCTAAGAGAGATGGTAAGGTTGTTGGAATGGAGGTAGCTTCGCGATGATCACGTCAACAACCTTCTCAGAAATTTCGAGCAGAGTTTTCCTAAGGTTAATGCAAGCATGGTTCCAGAAAATGCTATGTCCTCCTTTTATAGTGTTGGAGGGGCGTAACCACTAGTCAGAGAGGGCGTCGTTTGTCAAAATATGACTATTCAATAATCAAACGGCACTGTCGTTTCAAGGCCCCAAAGCGCGAAAGGTGTGTCGCTTGGCATGAAAGTGAAATCAAATGGGCCCAAATTCAAATTTTTGGCCCATCACCATACTCGCGATGATTGATGAACCACGTGACTGGAAATCATTATTACTCATGTGTTAATAGCCTTTAAAGCTCATCATTGGAAGTGTTTTAATACGAAACTCGAAAGTGAGGAGTTACAAGTTCCAAAAACCCTCAGGATTCTATCGCAAGGTAAATCATTGTCTAAATCTGCTATCCACACTATCAAAACGACATAAGAGATGATTGACTTAGTCCGGTATCAGTGCCCACAAAAGAACAGATTTAACTTATATGAGCAACTTTACTAGTCCCTCACACAAGCTAGGGGACAAACGATCTGGTCTAGATACCGGCACCTAGGCAATGGTGTAATTTCATCCGTCCTCGCTGTGCTACCAGTCCCGCAGGTACGCCTCTGGACTGTAAACCTGTATGAGGCACTCTCCTTATACCGGTATGTCCAGGTTTTTACCTTGCACACTGGAAAACATCCACGTCACCCGACAGAAGGTACAAGGTACAGCTGCGGGGGGATTCGTGAGAGACACGACTCTCCCCGCGTTGTGTGTCAGAATCGTACACTAAGTAGTGTACTATTTGTCCCCTAGCTGAACCTGACGATTCATTCTCCACGTTCAACTGTAGATAGCTCATTCTCATGCTCGGAAAAGGGTTAGACTCAATTGCGTTATTCACTCTTGTTGTTTACTGTTCCATTGCTCCTTTAACTTGAATTCTTATTTTGGTTACTGACTTGAGCGTCAGAAAATCTTCGCAGGTGAGACCACCTTTCGCCCCTCTACAACGCGAAAGCTTGGTGAAAAAGATCTCCAGGACAGCAAGGCCGGTGTCTCCAACTGAGATATCGGATTATAATACCGGATACCCACTGTACTGGTGTACAAGCACTACCCATAATTGACTTTTATGGCTGATTCTCATACCGAATCCTTGACCCCAGTTTAGACCAGTTCAGATATTATTAAATTTTAACATGAGACAAACTTCCCATGCCATAACCAATATAAACACACATTTTCGATTTGCAAGGGTGGCGTGGGATGTGTCCCACACGTCCCACGTTATGCTACCAAGCTAAAAACAAACATTCCTGTAGTGTTAATAACCAAGCTAAAAACAAGTGTTAGTAAGTATTTAATATTTGTATGATCAAATAGAGATTTTTTTTGGTAAATATTATGTTTTATAATTACATTATAAATGGTACATGAATGAAACCTGATAAATTGCTACCCCTAGTCAGAACCATTCAAAGCAGCATCAAAAATCACATGCTATATGCTAGGACCGTGCAATCATTTGAAATGTTGGATGTATAATAATTTAGTGTACATATCATCCTTTGTATGTGTTAACGCAATAAAGGGGGAAAACATAATGAAAAATTTCCGTTATTTTATTTGTGGTACTTGTCATAAAAATAGCCTGAAGTGTTCTAATAGCACATATCTTTAAAAATATTATTTATATATCTTAGGCCGAATAAAATTAATAAATTACTATTTGAAATTTTGATTAGTTCGGATCTAACCCTTTTTTTGACCAAGCAGACATTAAGAGCATTATTTTAAAAAGTCTTATAATGTTTTCCAGCTGGAGAAATAAATTGTATTTAAAAAGAAAGAAAGAAAGAAATTTTGAGTTTTAATTTGGTTTGTCCTGTCACTATTATGGTGACCAGAGTAGGAGAGTACTTGAAGTGATCGTTTTTAATCTCTTTATTAAAAATTTGAAATTTGAAAAAAACATTAAATGAAGCCAAACAATCCACTCTGGACCCCTTTGCTTTATTAATAATAATAATGATAGGATATAATTAAATCTACTAACCACACAAACCCAACCTTCATCTTTATCTCTAACTCCTCAGAATATTAAATTGAACAAATCAAATGCCATTATCACTCAGATCACAATTAATTAATTAATATGGTGAGGGGTAGGTTCGTAAATAACTATTAATTTGACTGTTGTGCCTGCGAGGACAGTCACAGTGAGAATTACTATTCACACATCACACCATCTTTGTTTGGTTCTTCCTATAAATAAATGATTCTTGACAGAGACTTCACCATTTTCACATACGGTTTCCAACTAATAATCAAAATGCTCAAAATTTAAATGTATATATTATGTCACATTTGAAAATGATGGTGTCACAGGATTGTCATTAAATTAAAATAACTTCACCATGTCCTATCAATGATATTTCAGTGCCAATCTTTATTTCTTTCTGTTCCCACTTCCTTCTTCACCCTAACCATCCTCTCTATGTTACTCATTTAAATAATTTTAATTTTAAAAGTATTTAACATATTATTAATTCTAAATACTTTTTTAGTAACTTTTTCTTACTTACAATATACTCCCTCATTTTCAAATTGTTTTCAGATTATTTTTTTTGGTACTTAAATTGTTTTGGAATGTAAGAATATTGTATCTTTATTTTGAAATACTTGTCACTTTAGTAAGATAAGAGAGTGTCTTCTTTATTTTTATTTCATCGTCCACCTATAGATAATAATTATTTCTATTTAATTATCAACTTAAGAGCATTTAGAATTTCAAAACATGTTGTTTTTTAAATACTACATTTATTAATGCTACTAAAAGTGAAAAGAATTGTAAGAGTAATAAAGCAGTGGAGGATAAGAATAAAATAAAAAATAATTAAATATTTTATAAAAATTAATGATTTTAATTTCATTTTTAATATGTATAACTGTTCACATTAAAATAAAATTGAAAGGAAGTATTAACTTTTCTTAAAAATACCCTCTTGAATTTAAATCCCACTTATTATGTTTTTGTTAGAAAATCTCACCTAATTAATGAGAGTAATAAGGGTATTTAGATAAATAAAATTATTTTGAAATAATTAATTAACCGAATCATTTTCTTAAACTCTATGTATATCCGTATATTACTATATTCATGTGAAAAAGGGAGTAACTCAATTCGGCTCATTCAAACAGATCCACTGAAGTAGGTTAATCCAACTTTTTTTTTGTCAACATCACTTGAAATTAAGAAAAAGTTAAACGAGACTTTAATTAAATAGAATTATAATTTCAGTTAGAGCACTACAATAATACACTTTAAAATAAAGAATAAAAGTTAAACATGCTTGCTTATAATACCAAACATAGGCAACCTAAACCCCAAAGAAAATGCTTTTTGTTTCAACGCAGTGTAGCAACTTTTTTCTATTTTATTAAGAGTCCATTTAGTATGTAGTTGAGAAAATAAGGTTTAGAAAAAGGAAGGGAAAATTTAAAGTGTAATATTATCGTTCGAGAAAGTTAAAACTTCATTTAACTGTAAGATGTTTTTTTCTCTACTTACAAACCTCCGTTTGTAGATCCTAACTATTAAACAAACACACCCTAACTCATGTTGTTATGTAAAAAAGTTATTTTCATCAGCATTAACGAAGAGTACACATGATACATAAAACTAACACTGGTACTGGGATACTTTTGTGTGGTCATCTAGGGTCAATTCCGAAATGAATTTTACAATGTGATGCTCAGTAAATAAAATAGCAGTGTGAAAGCTCTCCATTAATCGCGTTAAAAAGAAATTAATAGAATAAACATTTTCAATTAAACATATAAGTTTGAGTTAGGTTAAATCCGATTAGTTTTTATACATAGATTCACGTTTAATCCATTAAAAAAAATCCGCTATTTTAAATTCCTAAAAAAATACATGGCTCGAGAGCCATCTACCTCACCATTTAAAAAAGGATAATATTAATTGATATTTTCAAAATACTGATTAAAGTTATAAAACTTTTACTAAAAAAATGTCACAGATAATAATACAAAGCAAATGTGCATGAATCCAACATCCAGGGAAGGAAACACAAGATCAAATTAATAAAATAAATGTAAAGGTAAGTTTTGCAAAATGTTTGTATTTGTTTTTGGTTAACGTTATATTCGTATGTGTTGGAAAGTTATTTATTTACAACTCGTTATCCACGTTGAAAGGGGATTTTCATGGCATGCTGTCTTTTGCTTTATTATTATTTTAATCTATTAATAAACAATATAAAAAGTATATGTCAATTTGATGTTAGGTGTAAAAATTATGAAATGCATAAACAAGTTTTCACGCTCTATTATTATATTTAAACTCTTTAAATATAGATATTTCTATTTATTGATCTTTGATTTTAAATTAATGTTATTATGGTGCGATATGGGAATAGCGAGTAGACGCGAGACAAAGAGCGTGGGAGGCAATCGCTAATTATAGAAGTGATTAGTGAATGAAAGTTATTCCCAAATAGATGGAACAATTCACGCATAATATTTTTCTTCGTTAATATATAAAAGTATTTAATACAGAAATTAACTCATTCTTTATTTACAACCAAAACAGGTAGATGACCTCACAAAAAACTCATTCTTTATTTTTATTAGTTTTTTTAGTTTTCTCATAACATCTTTCTTAATTCATAATTTATAGTGCGTATTTATTATTATTTTTAAATACATAGTCATTAATTAAAATATTCTCTTTAATATTAATGGACTACAAAAAAAAAAGTGGTGAAAAATATATAAAATGTTAAATCATTAACTTTATTTCAATTTCTTGGATTTTTTTTTTCAAATTAGTCTTTAATTATGGTAACAATTCTCTCCTTATTACTCACTCTCTCACCACTATGTGTCCATGTTCAAGTTCCCTCTTTCATTCTTCCTTCTGCTTTATCCTTTTTTTACAACCACACCTCTTATCCACTACCCTCATCTCTCATCTCTCATCCTTCCTTTAAATTATTTTTTTCTCCATCCTTAACATTTCCCCCTCCACACCCACCCCTTTATTATCCTTCTTCATTTAGTTTCAACTACATCAATAATTAATAATAATGACAATTTTGAGATAGTTTCAGACATTATAACTTTATAATGTAAAGAAAGTGAACATTATGAATGGAGGGAGAGTGATAGGTGAGGAGAAGATGGTAGGAATGATGAAGAAAATATGATAGGTGAAGAGAGAAAGATGGTGGTGGAAGTGGTGGAAAAGATCTTGTGAGTGAAAGAATGTTAGGCACATTAGTGTTATGACTTTATTTGAGAAATTTTTAATTATGTGAACTAATTTGAAACATCATAAAGACATTTAACATTTGTTGACATTATCAATTAAAACTAATAAAAATTTATAAATAAAATTGTTAGTATTGTTGAATGATCAATTTGACCGGGAAAAAAACAAATAAACATGGGACTGAATTGACAATAGGTGAAAGATAAAATACCAAATTAGTGATTTGACCTAAATGAAATACAATATATAATGTGACATAGGAAGAGAAAGATTTAAACAAATTATGAATAATGATAAGGAATACACAGGAAATGTAAAAAAAAGAGAATAATCAAATTAATCCCTCAAAGATAGAGTATTCTCAATTAGGTCTTAAAGGTGTTAAACCCCAAATAAATTATTTAAAATTGGTTTGATTACTATATTAGTTATTTAACTCCTTTACAAAATAAAAATTAGTAAACAAATGGTTGTTTTTTAACTAGTGTAAATATGGTGATGAAATTAATTTTTTAACTAGGATTAAATGAGTGATTTGAAGAATTTATTTATGATTTATCATATAGTTGGGAGACCATAGAAGACTAAACGTTTTCTGAAACTAAAATGGGAACTCTTGTCGTAATTAGCACACTACACAACAGCTCTAAACGTAGCCCATTGGACCAAACACTGCTAGCCCAATTCACTACATTACATCCATTCTTCTGATTTCTGAATACGTCAAAAAAATGCAGACGAAAATAAAATGGATTAAATGTCAGAGTCCAAAAAAAAAAACTAAAACACAGGATTTAAACTCCTAATAACATCCTACTTAAGTATCTATTAACTATTTGGGATTTGTTAGTTATTGTAATGTGTATTTTTATAGTATTGTTTTTGTTGTGTTACTCTTTTGGGTTTGAGATTCTTCTCTGTGCAAATGTCCTTTCCTTTGGCTAATGGAAGGTGTGTTTTATTTTATACTTATTCGGTATAAGCACAACACAACACGCACAAGAGAGAGGGTTCTGCTTCCTTCTGGCAATGGGGAGGACAATGTCCATAATTATCAAAGGCCTGTCATGTTTTGTTTTGAGCCAAACCAAAAAGTTCTTAAAAGCTCAAGACCATCCACCTGACGCACATAAAACTTTTCAAAAACACACACATGGATTCTATTTTATTGAGTTTTCTTCTTTTCTCACTCTATTCCTTGATCTTATCTGTTTTAGACACTCCAAATTAACCTTTCATTACATGTCCTTGCTTATCCTTAATTACATAATTGACTGTTTGTCTCTGGGATATACACATATATTATGTATTGTTCTGAGTTATTTCTTATGATAATTAAAAAATTTATAGATAAATTATTGAAATCACAATACATTAATATGTTCATGAGTAAATTTTTATGACAGTGGAAACAACTTCAAAAAAGTGAAGATAAAGAACACAAAGATGAAGTGAGATATGAGGAGCAGCTAATGGGCATCCCATTCCTTCCTTTAACTTTTTATTGCCACAAACTCTTTTGCTTTTTCCTTTAACTTTTCCTCTTATCAATATAATTCTTGGATTATAATTCTTTTCTTAATTATATCTCCAAAGCACCTTTATTCCCTGGGTACTACAAAGCTATAATAAGACATTACATCAACATATTGAAACCTTCAACTTTTCCTAAAATGGAGATTAAACTCACCCTTATCCTTGTGAGATTCCACGACTCCTTGTATAGCCCTCCATAACTCCATTAATGTACTGTGAAAGGAGAAGATCGATCAGACATTAATAACATATATATACATGGAAGAGTTTGATTATGAAGAGGTTGTAAGAGCAACAAATAACTTCAACCCTTCAAGGATCATTGGCAAAGGAAGCCATGGCATGGTCTATAAAGCTACACTATTCAAAGGTAACACTAACGGGGTTTTTGCTGTGAAGAAGCCATCTGAAGGGGTTGAATCCAAGGTTGAAAACGAAATACGAGTGCTATCTTGCCTACGTGAAAGCCCTCACGTGGTTAAACTTGTAGGAACGAGTCAGCACCGGAGTCATTTTGTTAATCCAGTTATAGAAAGAGAGTTTGAGTTTCGATCGAAACATCATTCAATGGTCAACATTGATCCGACTCATTATTTGAAATGCCAACCATTTCCATTTGATGATCACATCAGAAGTTCGATTCTAATCAAACCCAACTCAACCGAGAACCAAATGTGTGCCCAGAGTTATCACAAACTCATTGTGATGGAGCTGATGCCCAATGGCTCCCTCCACCACTTGCTCCACGAAGCCAAAACCCCACCCACGTGGCCCACACGTATTGAAACCGCCATGCAAATCGCACGTGCGATTGGGTTTCTTCACGAAGGCAAGGTGATGGTGATACACAGAGACATCAAGTCCTCAAACATCTTGTTCGATTCCCAAATGAAAGCCAAGTTGGCGGATTTTGGACTCGCGGTAATACGAGTTGACCCGCCGAGTCAACCCGCTGGGACAATAGGGTATTTGGATCCGAGTTACACCACCCCATGTAAACTCAGCACAAAAAATGACATTTTTAGCTTTGGAGTTTTGTTGTTGGAGATGATAAGTGGTAGAAAGGCCATTGATGTGTGCAAAAGTCCCTCTTCAATTGTGGAATGGGCTATTCCGTTGATCCAAGAAAAACGAGTTTTATTGGAAGAAATTTGTGACAGCAGAGTGGCTCTGCCTTGTGCACAAATTAGTGCCATAACTGGTTTGTTACGGTATGCTGCACGTTGCGTGTCATCCAATGAAGATGATCGTCCATCGGCAAGGGAATTGGTTATGGGAATGCAAAATTGTTTGGTGGAATTGGAACCACCCAGATTGAGAATGTTCCCCATTAATTGGATTTGGACAAGAGTTTTGAAGAGGTTGAGAAAGAGAATTAGTGCACAAACTCACACACAACATGTTACTTTGGTAAATGACGATGATCATGTCTCAAGTGGGAAGCTATCCATGACTATAAAGGAGGTTCTGCTGGCTGATGAGTTGATTCGCGGTGAACCGGTGAGTCACCAAACTCGTTTTGGTCAATCTCATTTGATTTAATTTCCCTCTAAGATAAAAATAAATAAATAAATTGGAGATTATTTATTTATATTTGTCTTTTGGCCTAGAGGGCAAGCACTAGAAGCATTGGTACAAAGCCAAAGGTGATGGTTACTGGGGTAGGCAGTCAGACAAAGAAGAGAATATATTAGCTTTAAGGGGATGCCCCAAACATGATGAAGCTTTTCTTTTTTTCCTTTTTCCTCATTTTCTTTTTAGCTTTATTTATGTAAGTCAAAAATTATGTTTGCACTTTAAAATTTACATTCTTTACTTAGTTGAGAAAATAAAAAATAAACAGAGCTTGTGTTGAAACACGCATGTTTTATAGTTTTATTATAGTTTGTTCTTAAACTGTGCTGTGGCGGATTTATTAATCTCCAAAAAAATTTCATTACTATATATTTCTAGGTTAACTTGTCCTCCATTTGGATTGTTGGCAGTGATGGTGTACCGGATTTGACTTGTCACCGTCTTCTACGTTGAATTGTATTGTACGTTACGTAATTTAACTAATCAATATGAATAAAAAATTATCATTTGGAAAATAGTATAGGAGAATAAGTATTAGGAAGTTGGAGAATAAAATTTTATGTCTAGCTGATTCAATGAGTTTATTATATTACAACAATCTTTTTCAGCTATAAAAAGAAATGAAACTAGACTTCTTTGCTATGAAAGTTTCACGTTTGTGTTTGTATTTGTAAGGTGGGAGTTTTAGAGAAATAAAAGTTATTTCATCTTGGCTTATGAAGGATTAAAGTTAACTAGACATATTCAACTATGTAAAATTGAGGTTCACATGGCGCATCATTAGCTGTTTTTCATATCCAATAGTCATATTGGTGACAATGATGGGAAAGGCAAACAAGATAGCGCATTGCATGGCTAATTTAGCATGTAATAAGGATTGGGTATAGAATATTATGAGGTTCTGATGAAAACCTTCCCCTTCCTTCACCTCTCTTTTTCGATTCCACAAAACCCTTTATCCATGATTCACATTCAGCCTCTCCCTCTCGTGCAATCAAGTTGAATCCTCTTACATATTCACATCCCACAGAACATATCTTTGCAAGCAAGAGGTCAATAAGTGTGTTGGATCACCTGCCCAGGCACCAATTTGTGTCTGTTTGGATCACCCGACTAGACACCATCCAACTTCAATTGGCCAACTACTTAAAATATTGCTTCTAATTAATCACGTTTAAATAACCTGAATTGGAGACTAAACAGGCAGTTCCTCTCACTTTGCAAGCATGGTAATCTCATCCCACTGAGCCATTAGGAATACGAGATTAAGAATTGCTACTATTATCACTAACTATTTATAGAAGTTCCACCTTTTTAATGGGAATTGACATATTGCTAAAAGTATGAGCATGAGGATTTATTACAGCAACTTTGCTACCTCTTCATATTCTAAATATTTAAAAGACTAAAAAGCAAAGTTAAAGCAGAAAACATAACTACAGATTATCAACTACATTTTGCCTCCTTTTCCTAAATCGAAACAAATTGTCATAGTCTAACACATGGAAAAATGAAGTTTTACATTTCAAATAAAACTATATAACCTTCCAAAGATCAGTTATAAGGAAAAACCAAACATGAAATACAACAGAGTGATCTATAGAAGTGGGAGCTCTTTCCGCCTCATTTTGCTTGACAACTTGAATTCTTGAGGCGATTGTAGTTCCCTTCATCCTGGGAAAATAACCAAGGGTTATTTAAACTCATTCATTTTGCAAACTTTGCTGAACACACATGGTTTCATCAACAAAACAGCCAAGATCTCACAACACCCAACAACAGAGAAAAACTATACTACCTATAAAAGCTTTCAATGAAAGCAGATATTCCGGAAAAAGAAAAGTCATCAAAAGTTGCTAATGGTAAATACTCAGTAGAGAGATAGGTAGTCATTAAACAGCCTCCTGAGACCACAGGTAGCAAATAGATAATGAAATAATCATACATCTAGTTTGATACAAATACTAGTGCGGAAATTACTGCCAGAAAATATTGAATATGATAAATATATATATATATATATATATATATATATATATATATATAATGACTGCATAAATCTTGAGGGTTGTCATTTAATGAATCAAAGCACCTTAATACGTTAATTTAAAAATAGGTGTAGCAGATATAATCCCAAAAATACCACTTTACAGAGCAATCAATGAACTGTTGAACAAATTGGCGTTTCAAGCAAATTTCACAACTGAAAGAAAGAGATCCAAGTAGAATTGATGGAAGAATGAGAGTTCACCTAGCCAGATCCGACGATGATGTTGTTAATGGGAATGAAGATGAGCTTGACGAAGAAACCGACGAATCCCATAACGACGAAACCAATGGCGGTACGCACAGCAACCTTGGAGAATTCTGAAACACGAAAAACATTGGAAAACGAAGATCGAGAAAATGAAAGGAATGAAAGAGAGGAATGGGATTAGGGTTAGGGTTAGACCTTTGCGATCTGGTTTGTGGCAGCGCTTGACGAGCCTAACGCTGTCCTTAGCGAATTCCCTAAGCGGATCGAACACAGAGTCAATGGCGTCCATTTTCCGATCTCAATTACAAATTGCAAATTACAAATACAATATCTTATCTTATGTATAAGCAAGCGCTTCTCCTTCATTTACAAAAATAAAAAGGATTAGGAAATTATACGTATACTTGCCCAATAATATGCTGCCACGCTGGATCCATCCTCTCCTTCTAATCAAAACTACCCCCGTTTCTCCTTCGTTTTAACTCTTTTTTATTTTAGCCCGGCATTGTACGGGAAAAATTTTAAATCATAATAAGAACATAATGTATGACAATAAAAAATTTATAGGTAAAATGTATAATAGAATAAAAGAAGTTCTTCATCTAATAGTTATCGATATTATTGAAATGATATGGTAAAAAAAAAATACAAAGAAATCACGACTTGAAAAGTCAAATTTTAGAAATAAATTAATATATCAATTAAGAACAAAAGAAGAGTGAAATTCATTTTTACTATAAGCATTTAGACGACCTACCTTGGAAGTATAGGTTATGGATATCCTTGAAATGGTATGGTAAACAAAACAAATACAAATAAGTCAGGACCTGAAAAGTACAGTAAAATTATTGAAATAAATTAGCATATTAAGAAATGGTATGGCAAGCAAAACAAATACAAAGAAGTCAAGACCTGAAAAGTACAGTAAAATTATTAAAATAAATTAACATATTTATTAAGAATAAAAGAAGAGTCTGAGATTGAATGTTACTATAAGCATTTAGGCATCCTACCTTGGGAGTATAGGTTATGGATATCATTAAAATTGTATGGTAAGAAAAACAAATACAAAGATTCCACGACCTAAAAAATGCAGAAATTTTTTTGAAATAAATGAATCTATCTATTAATAATAGAAAAAATGCATGAAAGTAAATGTTACTATTACCGTTTAGGACAGACGATAATTGTATAAGTAGTTTGTTATACCTAAATCAAGTTTGTAAAAACCTCTCAGTAGACAACATTAATAGTATGTCCTTCAGTCACATCTTCATGATTTTTCAACAGTACTCTTAATCCTTGCTTTGACCTCACTCTTAAGAATGCAGCATACAGTTGGCCATGTGTGAAAACTAGTCGGGGTAGGTAAACACCAACATTGGAGAGAGTTTGTCCTTGAGACTTATTAATAGTCATTGTAAATGACACAATCAAAGGAAATTGTCTTCGATTAAATTTGATAGGAAGAGTTTCAGTAGAAGAAGTCATTATCATCCTAGGAATATGAACTACATCACCAACATAGGTTCCAGTTAGCACTTGACATTGAAGAACATGCTTCCTCATTCGCTTTACTTGTAATCTTGTTCTATTACATAGGCCTTGAGATTGATCTATATTTCTCAACAGCATGACAGGCACCCCAATCTTCAAAGAAAGCTTGTGAGGGGGTAGTCCTGAGCAATTAATTGCATTCAAAATCTCCGGAGTAAAAGTTTCTAATTCAAAACTGGAATGCTTTTCGTCCATACAAAGACTATTTGAACTGAAGTAAATTTTTTCCTCTCCATCAACTTTATCCATTATATAGTTGTTGACATTAGATACAACATCCAATGTAGGAGCAAGAATACATATTTCTTTGAAATAGCCTTCAGCGGACATTTCTGTTGAGAGTGATGGATACACAAAGGGAATCAAGTCATCTAATCCAGATTTAGAAGGAGATATTAAAATATCTTATGGTATTTCAACCTCAAATTCTCCTTCAGTCGAATCTCCAATCAAACCATCTCCAATCTTAAGAAGCCAGCCACTGAACTTCCTTATTTCAGACGACCTATTTGAGGTGCTACTTTGGGTAAGTCATATGTTTTCAGATAAGGTCAACACTTTGTAAAAAGACCACAGGTAAGAGGAGTTGATTGTTACTTGACATATATTCTGCCTTGATCCTTTTGGGATTACCGGTAAAATTTGCCTAAAGTCACCCCCAAGAACAACCACCTTTCCTCCAAAAGGTATATTAGGGTTATATGAAGTAGAAAATCGCAGAACATCTCTTAATGTTTTGTCTAGAGCTTCAAAGCAGAACTTATTTACCATAGGAGCCTCATCCTAAATGATTAATGTTTCCTTATCCAATAGTTTGGCATGGACATAACCTTGCTTTATATTGCAAGTTGAATCTTCATTGACAATAAGAGGGATCTTGAATCTAGAATGAGCTGTTCGTCCGTTTGGAAGTAACAATGATGTAATACCACTTGAAGAAACATTTAAACATGTTTGACCATTAGACCTGATTGCTGCAAATAAAGTATTTCAAACATAAGTCTTCCCTGATCCACCATACTCATAAAGGAAAAAGAAACCACCCTTGTTTTTATGAATTGCTTCCATGATAACTTCATAGGTGTTTTTTGTGGTCCCTATTAAGAGAAGATACATATTTAGAAAGAAGCATTGAGAAATGGTCCCGATTGAAGTTTAGCTCCTCAGCAATAATTCGGTCTTGAAGATTAAAAACAAAATCACCCAATGGGAACGACATGGCAGGAAATTCTTTTAGAGTTCTCCCACTCTGTTGTAGAATTTGCTCTATTTCTGCAAGGTATAAGTTCTTGATCTCTTCATCTCCAAAGTTAATAGCTATAAATATATGAAGGAATTTTTTTATCAAAAAAAAGTATATCAACTCATGCACTAAGAATAAATAATGAATAAATAAAGAATAAAGAATAACTAACATAATTGTGTTACTTTTACATCTTAAGAATATTAAGTTTAGTAAGGATATGAGAAAGCAAGTTACCATTACACTCCATAATTCTTCTTTGTCTATAAACAATATCATCAGATAGTTGTTTCCAACAGGTAGACCAAACAACTTCTGGACTGCATATATTATTTGAAAGGAAAAGTATTGAAAACAACTTGCAAAGATAATGGCCAGAAGCCCAAAAGGAAGCTTCATTTACTGCATCAATAAATTCCCTATCATCTTGTAGCAACCCCAAAGCATAGCAAGCTTATTTAAATATTAGAAAGAGATTCCTGTCCACTGTTCGTATATCCTCGAAACTTTGGCATCCTTTTTGTACATTTAGGAGAAGACGTAGGTAATATTGTTCTTCGATGCCAACGGGTACATGAGATATCCTTCCTATAGGATGACCTTGCTTCCTTCTTGTCCACATGCTTATATCTTGTTTCCATACAAACATTGTTGGAAACTCGACATATAACAATGATCTCCCCTCAGGATACGTTGAATTTGTTGTCATCCACCCAAGAAACATCGTGTCTTTTAAATTTGCTCGTAAAAGGACATTTTCAAGGTTCTCTACATCATTGTACACAACCGTCTGCTTTCCAGGAAAATGAAAACTCATACGAATAACTGGAGGTTCTCTATATTGGATTTCAAATCTAAATAATCTCCATACAGCTTCACATGTGAAAATGTACCTACAAAAAATTCAATCATAATTCCTTTATACATATTAGTATAATGAAACCTTGATTTCACAATACGAATCCTCAAATATATTTGAACATACTGAATCATATAACAACAGAACATCTAAATCAAATTATTTAAGAAAACATAACTATCAAGCAAGTCAGTTTAGTAAAATTAGATTATGGTGTACAAAAAGTAAAATGAAGCCCGTAAAAATAAATTTCACATTGAGTGATATACCTACAGTCATAGAACACCTTAATTTCATCTACCACATCATCTTTAAGCAATGTTGTTGTGACAATAAAGCTATTGTCCAATTCAATATCTTTTTTTTGTCACAGTACATCCATCATCTCTTCTCCTGTACTTAGGAAACCCCTCTTCATCCAAGATTATGTGATTTTGATACCTTTTTAGAAAGTGTTTGGAACATCTACCATTCTTCATGCACGGAGACTTTTGATTGTATGAACCACATGATCCATGTACCATATATTTTTGAACTGCCTTAAAGAGTCTTGGATGTACTTGTTTATCTGGAATCTCTACAGAAATATATTTGTCAATATCCTCCGGTGACTGTGGTATATGTGAAGGGTGCATGAACAACAAAATATGGGCATAGGTTAATCCTTTTTTTTGAAACTCAATAGTATAAACATCTGTAAAAAAGGTAGATAAGGAAAGTTATTTAAATGCATTCATTTATACAAGGTATTTTATACCAACAAAACACAAACAATTACATTAGGGAATCACAACTAATTAAAAACACTTATAGCCAATAGTTTTTTCCAAAACTAACTCTATCTCTAAGATCCCGAATTAGGTGATCTAACTTCACTTTAAAAACTCGACAAAGAATATCCGGCGATCTTCAGGTTTGATATTTCTTGGAACAACAAATCTTTTAATTTCATCCCAATCTGGATTGCATGTCAGGGTGATGAAATAGCTAGGATACCCATAATGCTTGCATATGGCAAAAGCATCTTTGCAATTGTTAAACATGTATCGAGGATCCCCAGTAAAAGAACCTAGAATAATTATTCGTTTCCCTGTAGATGTTGCTTGAGCATTACCTTGTGATAATGACTACTGAATGCCTTTATACTCATCAGCCCTTAATTTAGGTTTAAAACATCCTAATATTTAAAACAAGGTTTCTAAAACCCAAATAAATTTTTCACGAATTACTTTCAATTTTAAAATAGGATTTTGGAACAGTACAATAACACTGTCATCACTATATCAATCTTCTAATATGCAATTCATCACCATACACACTAATCAACTCATCACATAACCTACCCATTTATAAAATGCAACAGTTTTATGGATATATCAAATATCACACACACATATATATATATATATATATATATATATAGTGGGACCAACCAGGGTCTCCACAATTCAACATCATCATCCACCACAACAACAAGCATATGCTCTAAATAAATCTAAGTTTCCAGCTAAAGCCGTCAGTTACCTATTCAACTAAGTATTTATATATACACATATATGTACACACAGCAAAACATGTATAAACAGGAGCCGGCCAAGGCAACTACGACATAACTATGTGCATCATGTACATTACATACATATACATAATGCTCTACATGAAACTTGTAGATCTTCTTTTTCCCTTCGATTTGATATATCATTTGCGATGATCCGATACCCGTAACCTGAGATATGGTCAAAATACAACAGGATGCTCTAATTGTCTATGAATCAGGTAGGTGCTCAGAAATAAATTCACCAAAAATTCTTCTTTGAGAATTGGGTTTCATGTCCTTCATAACAATTGTATATATTTTTGATACGGATCTATATCAAAAAGAACGAAGTGATTTGAATACCGAACAAGGAAGATTTTTCCATTTTTCTGAGACCTGTTACCATAGTGACATGATGAACAGGGGTCCTCAAAGATCTCCAAAACTGTACTGATCTGGGAAGATCTAGCTTTTGATGCCTTCACAAAAAATGTAGATAATTTTGTTACGGTGATTTTGACACCAAGTTTGCAAGAAACGAAGGTTGTATGAGATAGTTATGAATTTTTGAATGAACCATGCATAAAGTAAAAACGCGAATAATATGGTTCTAAGATGGATTTACTTAATCCTTGAATTTGAGCATGACAGATTGAGAATTTGGGATAGAGCCCAGAAATAGAAATTAAAGATCTCTTCGAAACAAAGTAAACGAGACCAGAATCATTCCAATCAAGCATCATTTGGGAAAATTAGACCCAAAATGTTAAAGGTGCACAGGAAAAGAATAAGCCACCGAGCCTTAATGAGTTATTTTCTAAAAATTTTCAAATTTAGGATGTTACAATTCTCCCCTCCTATAAAAATTTCGTCCTCGAAATTTAAACATAAAGACATACCTCAATGAAATAACTCGGGATATTACTGCCTCATAGCATCTTCACGTTCCCAAGTGTACATAGTACATTGATCCTATTGCCATACGACCTTGACCAACTGAACATTTTTGCTTCTCAAGCGTTTCACAGATCTATCCACTATACCAGTGGGCTCAACTATAGTGGTCAGGTTCTCTCTGATCTCAACATCATCATCTGGCATTTTATGAGTAGGATCTGACAAGTACTTTCTTAACTGAGAAACATGAAATATACTATGCAAATTTGACAAATGAGGAGGCAATGCAATCCGATACGCTACAGAACCAACCCTTTCAAGTACTTCATAGGGTCCAATGTATCTTGGGTTCAATTTTCTACTCTTCAAGGCTCGCTCAACACCCTTATTAGGAGAAACTTTCAGGAATACCCTATCTCCAACCTGAAACTCAAGTGGTTTCATCCGCTTATCATGATAACTCTTCTGTTGATCCTAGGATGCCTTCATTTTCTCTCTGATCATCTAAATCTGCTCTAAAGTTTGCTGCACAATCTCAGGCCCCAACATCAAGCTCTCACCGGTCTCCAACCAACAAAGAGGTGTTCGGCACTTCCTGCCATATAAAGCCTCATATGGAGTCATACCAATGCTACTATGATAACTATTATTATAAGTAAATTCAATCAATGAAAGATATCGCTCCCAGCCACCACCATGCTCTAGCACACAGGATCTCAATAAGTCCTCTAAACTCTGAATTGTACACTCAAACTGCCCATCTATCTGGGGATGATAGGCCGAACTCAATCGAAGCTTCAAGCCTAACTCCTGATGTAAGCTTCCCCAAAATCGGGAAGTAAATCTCGGATCTCTATCCGACATAATAGAAGATGGCATACCATGCAGTCGAACGATCTCACCAATATACAACTGTGCTAGTCTCTACAAAGGGTAACTTATATTAATAGGCAGGAAATATACAGACTTCGTTAACCGATCCACAATAACCCAGATAACGTCATGACCACTACGAGTCCTGGGTAATCCCATCACGAAATCCATGGCAATAGCATCCCATTTCCATACAGGAATCTTAAGAGGCTGTAAACCATCAGATGGTTTCTGATGTTCAACCTTTGCTTTCTGACAGATAATACAATGAGCTACATAATCAACCACATCTCTTTTCAATCCAGGCCACCAGAAATGTAATTTCAGATCATGGTACATCTTTGTAGTACCAGGATGAATACTCAACATACTTTTATGAGCTTCATCAAGTACCATTTTTCTCAAATTACCAGAATCAGGCACATAAACCCGGCCTTTCACTCGCTAAATACCATCAGAACCTTCTGTTAAGAACAAGTCTTTGCCACGAGCCTGAGTTTCTTTCATCTTGGCTAGATAAGCATCGGACATCTGCTGTACATATACCAGCTTCAAGAATTCATTGGCTATTTTCAAAGTACCAAGAGTTACCTTTCCAGGCAATGAAACATCTACATGCAGATTCATATCTCTGAACTGTTCAAGTAACTCCATTTCTTTAATCATCATAGTTGCTATATGAATAGATTTCTGGCTTAAGGCATCAGCTACAACATTCGCCTTCCCTGGATGATATCTCAAATTAAAATCATAGTCTTTTAAGAATTCAATCCATCTCCTTTGCCTCATATTCAGTTATTTCTGATCAAATAGATACTTTAGACTTTTGTGATCACTATACACTTCAAATTTAGAACCATAGAGATAATGCCTCTAAATTTTGAGTGCAAAGACCACAGCCGTAAGCTCCAAATCATGCGTAGGATAATTCTGTTCATGCGGTCGCAACTGTCGTGAAACATAAGCTATTACTTTACCATTCTGCATCAATACACATCCTAGGCCCAGCCTGGATGCATCACAATAAACCACAAAACTTTCCTGCGGATTAGGTAATGCCAGCACAGGAGTAGAAGTTAATCTAGCCTTCAATTCTTGGAAACTCCTTTCACACTTAGAAGACCACTCAAAAGGAACATTCTTTCGGGTTAGCTTGGTCAATAGCAATGCAATTTTGGAAAATCCTTCAATGAATCTCTGATAATAACCAGCTAAACCCATGAAACTCTTGACTTCAGTAACTGTCTTAGGTCTTTCCCAAGCCATAACAGCTTCCACTTTGGAAGGATCAACAGAAACACCTTCTTTAGAAATAACATGCCCCAGAAACTGAATCTTATCCATCCAAAAGTCACACTTGGACAATTTAGTAAACAACTGTTTCTCTTTTAGTACTTGAAGTACCAAGTGAATATGTTCTTCATGCTCCTCATGAGACTTAGAATAGATTAAAATATCATTAATAAAGACAACCACAAATCAATCTAAGTATGTATGGAAGATATTGTTCATATAATTCATGAACACAGCAGGAGTATTAGTTACACCAAACGGCATCACCATATATTCATAGTGGCCATATCGGGTCCTGAACGCTGTTTTAGGAATATCAGAAGCCTTAACTCTAATCTGACGGTATCCAGATTATAAATCAATCTTTGAAAAGACTGAAGCACCCCGTAATTGATCAATCAAATCATCAATCCTTAGCAACGGGTACTTATTCTTGATTGTAAGCTTATTCAACTGGCGGTAATCAACACATAACGACATACTACCATCTTTCTTTTTAACAAGTAACACCGGAGCACCCCACGGTGATATACTAGGTTGAATAAACTGTTTCTCAAGTAATTCATCAACCTGCTTCTTTAATTCTGCCAATTCAATAGAAGACATCCTATAAGGAGCTTTGGAGATTGGTTTAGCTCCAGGAACAAGATCAATAAAGAATTCAATCACCCTTTTAGGAGGAACACCAGGTACATCCTCTGGAAATACCTCAGAAAAGTCGCATACAACGGGGATCTCATGTACTCTAGACTCACTCCTTCTATCAGTCAAACAGAATAACATAAACAACTGGGATATACCTTGAATTATATAATCATTGGCATTCAGATTTGGAAAAATTACCCGCCGGTTTTGACAATCAACTAGGACTTTATTGGCTGATAGTCAATCCATACCAAGGACAATGTCAAGACCCCTCAAAGGTAGACATATCAAGTCAGCCATAAAACTCCTATCACCCAAAGTGAAGGATACATTTTTACACATCATAAAAGTCCATAGTTTAGTACCAGTCGGGTTAGATACATCAAAAGCCTGATTCATAGCAATAACAGGCAATCTCAAACGCATTACACAATCATTAGAGAAAAAGGAATGAGTCGCTCCAGAATCAAACACAACATTAAGAATAAAATCACCAATTAAACACTTACTCTGAACCAGATCATTAGCCTAGGCAGCATCCTCAGTAGTGATGGCATAGACTCTACCTGCAACTGGTGAATTAGAAGTTCCAGCTCGATCATTTCTAGGAACCATAGAATTATTACTACGTCCACCATTAACTCGGCCACCACGGTTACCGTTTCCACAGCCTCGTCCTCGGAAGCCTCCACGGTTAACGCTGGTATTAGAATCTGTCTGATGCAATAGAGGACAGTTAGGGCAGATGTGCCCCTTTTCATTGTAGTGATAACAAATAACTTCTTCTTCTTTATCACAATTCCTAGCAAGATGGTTACCACCACATTTGAAACATTTGCCATCCCTCGGATGACTAATAGAACGATTACCAGAGTTACCTCGGCCTCTGGATTTAAATGATGATCCACCTCTAGTAAACTTTCCTTACTTTTTAAAATTAATTGGTTGTGTCCTTGAAGAACTATCAGATTTACTGCTTGATCCAGTAGAAGCTTTATCATCATCTTCATAAATTCTGCATTTGTTGACAAGAACAGGAAACTCCTGATTTCTTGGTGTCTGAACACCTTTTTAATTTCAGGTCTCAGACCGCTCTCAAATTTAATACATTTAGAGCCTTCAGTACCAGGTTGCTGAAAAGGAGGGTAAAATAAATAAAGTTCTTCAAATTTAGCTGCATACTCTTCAACACTCAGATTGCCCTACCTGAGTTCCATGAATTCCAACTCTTTTTTACTCCTTACAGTGTCAGGGAAATATTTTTCAAGGAAACACACCTTGAAGTTCTCCTGGATTAATTCAGTTCCCGCATCTATCATCCTAGCTATAGTAATCTTCCACCAGTTCTCAGCCTCTTTCTGAAGCATAAATACAACATATTCGACCTTCTGTGCCTCAGTGCACTGTAAACTATCAAAGATCCTTTCTAAGTTTTGAATCCATGCATAACCTTGATCAGGATGAAAGCCTCCATGAAATTCAGTGGGTTTACGCTTCAAGAAACAATTCAGAATATGATTATCTGATGATTGAGGCTGATTCTATCTTTTAAGAATATCAGTAAAGCACTAAAAAGCAACAACCATGACATCCATACCTGGATGGTTAGCCATTTCTTATCCTAAAAATAATCACCACACTTTAGTACCTCCCATGGATAAGAATGCAATTTATTCATAGTTGATTTCCTCAACTATAATACTTAACAACTACCATATGATTTCACTTAATTCATAGCATTTAGTAGCTTAACCTTGGACTTGGACTTTTTCAAATCTGCTCTGATACCAAAATAAAACATCCTAATATTTAAAACAAGGTTTCTAAAACCCAAATAAATTTTTCATGAATTACTTTCAATTTCAAAATAGGATTTTGGAACAGTACAATAACATTGTCATCACTACATCAATCTTCTAATATGAAATTCATCATCATACAACTAATTAACTCATCATATAACCTACCCATTTATGCAATGCAACAGTTTCATGGATATATCAAATATCACACACACACACACACATATATATATATATAGTGGGACCAACCAGGGTCTCCATAATCCAACATCATCATCCACCACAACAACAAGCATATGCTCTAAATAAATCTAAGTTTCCAGCTAAAGTCATCAGTTACCTATTCAACTAAGCATTTATATATACACATATATGTACACACAGCAAAACAGGTATACACAGGAGCCGGCCAAGGCAACTAGAACATAACTATGTGCATCATATACATTACACACATATACATAATTCTCCACATGAAACTTGTAGATCTTCTTTTTCCCTTCGATTTGATATATCATTTGCGATGATCCGATATCCGTAACCTGAGATATGGTCAAAATACGACAGGATGCTCTAATTGTCTACGAATCAGGTAGGTGCTCAGAAATAAATTCACCAAAAATTCTCCTTTGAGAATTGGGTTTCGTGTCC
Source organism: Clitoria ternatea (assembly GCA_037962975.1). Taxonomy (NCBI): domain Eukaryota; kingdom Viridiplantae; phylum Streptophyta; class Magnoliopsida; order Fabales; family Fabaceae; genus Clitoria; species Clitoria ternatea. The sequence goes on along the minus strand of CM075671.1, from coordinate 216,997,797 downwards.
TTCATAACAATTGTAGATATTTTTGATATGGATCTATATCAAAAAGAACGAAGTGATTTGAATACTGAACAAGGGAGATTTTGCCATTTTTCTGAGACCTGTCACCATAGTGACGTGATGAACAGGGGTCCTCAAAGATCTCTAAAACTATACTGATCTGGGAAGATCTAGCTCTTGATGCCTTCACGGAAAATGTAGATAATTTTGTTACAGTGATTTTGACACCAAGTTTGTAAGAAACGAAGCTTGTATGAGATAGTTATGAATTTTTGAATGAACCATGCATAGAGTAAAAACGCGAATAACATGGTTCTAAGATGGATTTACTTAATCCTTGAATTTGAGCATGACAGATTAAGAATTTGGGATAGAGCCCAAAATAGAAATTAAAGATCTCTTCGAAACAAAGTAAATGAGACCAGAATCATTCCAATCAAGCATCATTTGGGAAAATTAGACCCGAACAAAAATAGGAGGAGCAGAGCCATCTAGTGGGAGAAGACTCCTCAGTGAATGGAAATTTTGTCCACCAAGAACAAAAATAGGAGGACCAGAGCCATCATTAATACCATAATTGATCTTCCTAGACATAGACGTGAACACAAACATTTCATTGAATGATCGAATATTTTTTAGAAAGTAAGCACTTCTTTCATCTTTGTTGGTGTGTAGATCAGTCAGTAGTTGGGGAGCTTTTTTTAACAACAGAAGTTGGACTTTGCCTTCCATACAACAAAGGGCAAATGTTGGATTCTTTGAGTTTTTTGATTTACACAACCTTTCATCTAACCACATGAAAGCCTTGCAATGTTCACATTGATATATGGGATCTCCAATGTCTAGAATATCAATATTTATAAGAAGAGAAATTATTTATATGTAGAAGGTGAATAATAATGTTTAAGCATAGACGATAAATAAAAAACCTATCCATTACAAAATCAATTAACAAAAATTAATTTTAACATATTAGTAATTAAATTAATCTTCATATGTATATTAGTTATTGGATGCAAAGTAAATGATAACACTAAGTCAATTGGGTTGATAGCTCAGGTTCATAAAATAAAAATGAATGAAAACAATACCTTGATATTGTGGTTCATAATTAACATGATTTCACCCATCTGATACATTGAATAAGTAAAGAATTATGGTTAGATGTAAAAAAATCCAACAATATATTGAAGGAAGTAGGGTTGATTATGATGACTCAGATGATTGCCTGGCTATGATTTTTAACAATTGTGTCCAATGTTCCTAATTCTGCTTGTCTATTTCCACCAACAGGATTATGTCTAAAAGTTTAGTTCTACACAATATAATAGTTGATCAATTAAATACATGTTTGACATTTTTTAATTTTGGTAGAACTAATATAGGTTGACTTGGAGTCATTTGTATACTATAAATTACCTGCATCAACTCCATTAGACACTTCTGATTGATTGTTTAATTGATGGAAATTGACTGGCTCCCCACGATGTACAACTGTAGTTACATATAAAGATAATAATAAAAAAGTTAGTTGATGTATAACAAACTAATTAAATGGTTGGTTGTAAGTATGTTATGGTCAAATTCCTAGTTGTCTTAACCAACTACCTTCATCATTATGTGTTTCAATAGATTCGGTGGATTGTCCATCTTGAAAATGTTTCGGTTGATTTGAAACTTCAGCCTCAAACAAAGCTGACAGGTTTTTTGAGGTATTAATATCAATTATTCTAGACTGAACAATTTTATGCTTCCCAACTCCCAATGAACTGCATAAATAAAATAACTGATTAACATGGGAATGAAACTTTGACAACATGATGTCCCTTAAATGACAACTCAAATAATACCTTTACCTCCTTTTTAGAAATACATGATATACTTCAGACATTGTGTTTGAATTAGCTACAGAATCTGTTTAACAACATAAAATAGTTATATAAAGAATATTACCATAGTTATATGACTATGAGATGGAAAAAATGTCAGAAAATCCACATTCAATATTTTTCCTCTTTAGAATTGGCTTTGGGGTACGAATCTTGACTCCTTTTTTCAAAGAAAGCATTCATATTATCAATATAACACTATTCAAGGTTAATTAAAAGTTGGGTGATGTATAACAAACTACCTTCATCATTATGTGTTTCAATACATTTTCCATTGTCCATCTTGAAAATGATTCAGTTGAGTTGAAACTTTTGTCTCAAACAATGCTGACAGGTTCTTTGAGTTATCAGTATCAATTATTCTAGAGTGAACAATTTTATGCTTCCCAACTCCTAATGAACTACATACATAAAATAATTAAATAACATGAGACTGGTACTTTGACAACATGATGTCGTTGAAAAGACAACTCAAAGAATACCCTTACCTCATTTTTGGAAATACATGATATACTTCAGTCATTGTGTTTGAATTAGCTGCAGAATCTATTTAACAAAACAAAATAGTTATATAAAGAACATTACCATATACATTATGTGACTATGAGATAGAAAAAAATGTCAAAAAATCCACCTTTAATATGTTTCCTCTTTAGAATTTGCTTTGGGGTAGGAATCCTTACTCCTTTTTTCAAAGTCCCGTCCTCTAATGACATTTTAAAAGCATTGATATTATCAATTAAAGACTATTCAACATTTTTTGAAAGAGGGAAAAATCAAACATGTTAGTGTACCATTAGTTATGTCTGATAAAGGGGTTCTATTCATTGAATAATGACTGGATTGTGGGTTGATTGAATTGGTTAATTGTCCATCTCCTACAATACAAATAAGTCAGCAAACAAAGTTTTCTCATTATATGCAAATGGGTAATATGCATAACAAACACAACAAAACATCTTCCCATTCTTTTATGATATTCACCTTTCAATCGGAGTGTAGGAGTTGATTGAGACAGATCATGGGCGGAATGTATTGTTGCCTGACCTTCACGTTCATTATTGACCTCAGTGGTATCTATTTGAACATGATGACATGATATATAACATTAGATGAAACTGGAACAAAATTTGGAAAAACATATTATAACATAGAATGCATATGAAGAGCAACAATGAAACATGTTATAACAATAATCTATAACATTTGGAGGAATTTTCTAAGGTGGGATAAACAACAAAATTATATAAACCAAAGTTTTATCTGATTTAATGTTTTATGTATGATACGAAACCTGAAAAAAATTGACAGCATTAACAATCTCAAATCTGCTTTTGTCATGTTTGATATAGGGGTTGTATTCACAGAAGGGGAATTAAAATTTGTGGGCATAAAAAATCTGAACTATGCATCTGTTTACAATGATAACAATAAACCAATCAGCCAAGCATCATTCTATGACAATCCTAAATGTGTAAGAAACATAACATGATATGTTATATTTGAAGTCCAGCACCATTTCTTATGCCAAAATTATTTTAATGGGGCGAATACACAGCTGTGTGATGTTGTCCATTTCATTCATCGTGAGATGTTGCACACCATATGGGATTATAAACATTAAAATCCACTGTAACATTATTGAATAACTTTACATGCATATGAAAATTTTCCTTTAGTTGCAATGGCCAGGATTGGTATGTAACAATTGGTAGACTTATCTATCATTGAAGGAGGCATCAAATTATATAGAAGAACAAAGTTTACAAAATAAACAAAAGAAGAGAATTGAAACAAAGGACACATACCATTGTCATCTATACTATCAGATTTGATACAGAAAGTCTTCCTCTTCTATGACGAAGTCGGTTTTGTCTCTCTAACCTTACAAGTTTCTTTTCTAAGTTGTTGATGAACTCCATGAATATGACCTTTCAGGTGCTGTTATATTGAGGGTTGTTTGCGTGTTTCATTTTGACACAATTATGAAAGAATAGGTTTTTTAGATAACAAGGAGCTATTCGATCTGCATCAAGGTCTACGACCTGTCCAGCGTAGCTGAACAGGCCAGGTATTAGTGGTTCCTAGCATCTCAGCAAGGATCTGTTTGGTCTTCTTAGTCAGAATGACTGACACCAAATTGGAAGACAAATCCTGAAAATAGAAAATGCAAAGTTATCAATTTGGAATAACAGTATGGCAAGGATGTCATAGTTAACATTACTTACCAAAAAGTTTTCCAGTTGAAATTTTGTAAGGACTTAGTTTTAGAGAATCTAAAAACATCAAAATGTTCCCGACGTGGAGCTCTGTCCATCTGTTAGACATAACTTGTTAATCTTTTTTGAATATGTTCATAAACGATAAAACAAACATGAAATATTGTAAAAAGAGATTTATGTGGGCATACAGAGTGTTGAGCAGCTCAAACAACACTCACATTGCAAGGTGCAACAACAGCAACTTCTTCAGACTAAGGATGAGGTACATAAGAAAAAGTAGAAGTTTAGACAATCAAAGTTACAATCATAACAAAACACATACAGAGGGAAGTTGAATAAATATTTGCAATTGCAATGACTAAAAATAACCTTGTCATCATAGACATCGATGACAACTGATGGTTGGCATCTTACAAACCCGGGTGGTCCATGCTGAGTTGACATAATAAAAGATAAATCAACACAAAAAAACGCACATCAGAAGTGTAAAACAAATGAGATGTAGAAGATGGTTTAAAATTATCCAAAATAAAACAAATAAAATACACACTAAGGTCGGATCGTCATCATCATCACCAGGTTCATTAATCTTAATAATAGTGTCTCCATCAGAGCTAACAATAACACTAGTATCATCTTGGGAGGGTTCCTATTAGATCAACAGAGATATGTAAACAATGTAGGGTTACTTCTATTAGTAATTGCCATATTTTTTATGAAAATTATCAATTAATATGCCACCAAAAAAAGAAAACACAAAAACAAACATATCCTAAAGAGAAGACACACAGAACATGAGATAAGTCATATATCATAAATGCAATGAAATACATTACAAAACCTTATACTACTAAAGAAAACACATCATTATAATGATTGGTATTAAGACAAAGAAGACCTGTTAGACAAACTTTTCATATATGAAACTGATCATTTCACATATTTAACTAAATTTAAAATTTCTCAAATATCAAAAGGATGTCTATATTAAGTTTCAGGCATAGAAAAGATTTACATGAACATTTCTTTGAAACATCAATAACTTAAAAATGATTATAATCATTGCATAATAAAAGAAAAAATGCTAAACAAGAAAAAATAACCTGAGGGTGAGGTTGATCGCGCATGATTTTTTTGCCTTTCCTTCTGGCAAAGATGTCACTTAAATTTTGGAGACAAAAAGGGAAGAAAATGATTAATTGTCAGTAAATTCCATATTTGTCATCAAAATTATCAATTAATATGCCACCAAAGAAAGAAAACAAAAAAAAATACCTTAAACAGAAGACACACATAACATAAGATAAGTCATATATCATAAATGCAAGGAAATACATTACGAAACTTTATGCTACTAAGAAACCCACTCCCTTACACACTTGAAGTCATGGTTAAAAGCCAACAGTTGTTGTTGTGATTTTACAAAAATTTAAACACCATACACTGACTTTTAAATCATTCAAGACCTGTTAGATAAACTTTTCATATATCAAACTGGTCATTTTCACATATTTAACTATATTACAAATTACTCATATCACTTATAATTTTCAAATAAATAGAAGGAAACACATAAAAAACAATATCTATGTTAACTTTCAGACATAGAAAAGGTTGACATGAAATTTTTTTCAAAACATCAATAAATTAAAAATGATTATAATCATTGCCACAACAAAAGAAACTGTACTAAACACAAACATAACCTAAGGGTCAGGTTGATCGTGCATGATTTCTTTGCCCTTCCTTTTGGCAAAGACGTCATTCAAATTCTGGAGACCAAAATGACCAATTTCATTTCCAAGCAGAATGAACCATTATCATAAGATCAAATATCACAAATGGAAGCAAATACAACACAAAAACCCTTTACTACCACACAAAAAACATATTATTTTTCTATAATTTTCTACTTCAAAACCTAAAAATTTAGAAAATAGAAAATGGAGGGTATAAACGAGTGGATGACATTAAACATGAAAATGTAGGGGATTAGAAAATAGATCAACTTGTAGAAAAAAGGAAAGGAAAATTTCATTTAAACTACATAAGGTAATTTAGAACTGTAGTGTAGTGCATTTAGAAGAGCCAGATTGTGAAATGTCATTGTTCCATATCATTGAGCAACTTCTTAACAATTATGTTCCTGAAATCATCCCTATCATAACCTTTCACACACTGACGTCTAAGATGATTGCACAGATGGAAACAAAATTAAAAAATACACAGTAAAACAAATATATAGAATGAGAATCTGATAAAAACTACATGTAGCAAAAAAATAAACAAATTATGGATGAATTTCAAGGATAATTTTTGGAAAACTAAAGAGAGTGCAGTGCATTCAGAATTGGAAGAGCCAGATTGGGCAACCTCATTCTTCAATATCATTGAAACTGCTTAACAATTATCTTCCTTAAATTATCCCTATCAATAACCTTTCAAAAACTTAACTGTCCAATGTAAATTAGAAGGCCGATATGTAAAACCAAAATAATCCAATTTTAAAATTAGAAGGCCAAATTTAAAACTCAAACTCATGAATAACCTTTCATAAACTCATGCCCAATTTATGACAGCCTCACATGCAAAGAAAATTTTAAAAATTGACAAACATTGTATTAAGGAGTACACTAGATTTAGCAGACCCGGTGTAGATAATTGTCTAACATGAAAATTGTCAAATGTTATTCTTAAAGACAATTATGGGATATGAAAACAATTTCCAGACATAAAAAAGACAATTATGGGATATGAAAATAATATCCTAGTTTTTCTTTTGTATTTCTTTAAAGGAGATTAATGCAAATGTCTATGTGCATAAAGAAGGTGGTAACACAGTAGGGTGACTGGTGATACATCACATTATGATACATGGACCCCCTTGATGCTCATCTTAACCAAACCAAAATTGATTATTCTTTTTGGTCATGGTTTACGGGTTGTACTAATTAATCATCAATAACAAATATTGCCATTCATCTAAGCTCATAGTCAATACTCAATATTTTTTATGTGAGGTTGGTTTAAATAGTATATGTTTGATTTTCTTAAAACAATTTTTAGGTTTATACTATGAAAATGAAAAAAAATGTTGAAAGAATTAGTTTCATAATAATATAAATGTTTTTGACTCAAAAATTGTCTTTGGTAAAAAATACTTATGATTAAACTAAAAACTAAAGCTTAATATTTATTTGACTCAAAAATAAGCCTCTTCTTTGTGAAGCAAGTTTCAACACAAATGTCAACTTACTAGTTTAACTAACTATACATCCAAAATCTAAATAGTCTTTGCATTAGCTAAACTTATCACACCAAACTAAAGGAAAGTAAAAGAAATAGAGGTTTTGTTGTTGTTTTCTGTGAAATAAGGTGAATCAAACAAATGAGGACAACTTTAAAGTTCCTTTATATTTTAACCAATAGATATTTAAGAAAATAAAAATGCATCCATACATATAATTTAAAGAAACCTTAGATAGGAAGAGAAATACATGATAAGCACTTTTTAACAAAAGAAGATTCGTACTCTCTCTTTAAACAAATTTTCCACTTAATAAGAAATGCCATCAATTTAGTGTGATTAACATACCAGGTTCATATCATCCATTGCAGCTTCATTGTTCCTCATTTGAGGCTTTAAGGTGAAAACAATAATCACATAGTCAGCATAACTATGGAGTTATAAAAACATACATAGATAAATTTGAAAGGCAAAGAAAACTATCTATAAAGAATACACAATAAATTAAATGTAAACACAAAAATCTACCACAGGTGTCGGATAATAGCTTCCAGATGAAGCTTGGGGTTTGTTAGGAACAGATGCTGCTCCAAACCGACAAAATGGCGGTTGATAAGGCTTTTTCCTCCTGAAGTCTTTTCTTTAGTGATGGAAAGGTCCTCCACTTCTCATTTCTCCCACCTTGTGAATAGGTTCATGGCTTTTGATCATTCGGTCCTTATGATCCTCTTCGAAGATCCTGCAGCGATTTACCAATATAGAAAATTCACGGATTTCCTACATTCGTATAGCTTCTTTGATTTCTAGCCGCAATCCATTTACAAATTTTGCGCACCGATCATCTTTATTAGTAGCATCATTATAATGAGAATAAAAACGAGACAGCTCTTCAAACCTAGATGCGTACTCTCCCACAGTCATATTTCCTTGGGTCAGCGATAGGAATTCGAATTGTCTTTTCTCTTTAACATCAGCTGAAAAGTATTTTTCCAGGAACATATCCTTGAAATGATTCCAAGTAATCTCCACGTGGTTAACTTCGAATTGTCTACACATGTTATCCCACCAATGTTCGGCATCCTCGGATAAGGCATAAGTAGCGAAGACTACTTTATCAGCTTCATTACATTGTAATGCTCGAAAGATCTCTATCTCTCGAATCCAGATTTGTGCTCCATCAGGGTTATATCCTCCCTTGAAATGAGGTGGATTCCGCTTTTTGAATAGGTCCAGCCTTCTCAAGGCATCATTACCTTGACCTTCACGTGCTCCCATTGCATTGATTAAGCATTCTACAACTCCGGCAAGATCGTTTCCAGCCATTAGTTTCCTATTTCACAGTAACTGAGACTTGTCACATCAATCACAGTTACTACCAAGTCATATATTCTATTCTCTATCACCTATATAGAGTTTACAAACAAAGCAAGATAGACCTTTTCCCCAGGCCTATTGGATTAACTGCTCTGATACCATATTGTAACGCACTCTGTTACATCTTAATAAATTCTAAAAAATCGTAAATTTTTTTTTACTAAACATATGATTGTTAAGAAGAAACTATCGGAATAAATTACATATAACATTTCTAAAATACCTCATAAATCTTAAGAAAACTATTTATAAAGTAATTTTACATTCATCCAAAGAAAATAAATATTAAACATTATAAGAAAGAGAGGAAACTCCATGGCCCAGAAGCAGTTATTTAATAACATGATTTATTCATTGGACCACGGTATTCATACCGAGCTCCCTTTCTAGAACGTACTATATTTACTGTCAAGATTTTTCGATCCTTCTATCTGAACCATCAATTCAAAACATATGAAACAAAAACACGGAGAAAGGAGTGAGAAATAGAATATAATATTCCCGTTCACAAACTAATATATAATAATATCAGTTACAATCATATACACAGTCAATTATGAATACATGAATGTTATGCAATATCTTCATCATAACTTACCTATATTTGTAGGCCCTTAAATTTTAATTTGTACTGGGCCAACCAGGAGTTTACACTATTTAATAAGTCTGGATAATAATACCATGAACAACTCAACTCGCATGGAAACACTTAGAGACTAGTCAGATTGAGAAGGTTTTTTTATTGTGAAAGTACCCGACACTAGAGAGCTACTCCAGGTCCCCTGAAGCACCCTTTCACACCCTCTCATCCCAAGGCTCGCAATTAAACCTCCTCTAATGTATCCTCGGTTTCAATAATCTGTCCCCAGACAATATCATTTTATTTCACTTTAATGATTCATGATGCATGAGCTACTCGCGTATTTAGTTGGTTAAGACTTTTAGAAACTCAATTATTAAATACCATAAAGGTTTACAATATCATCTAAATAAACTGTACACTTCCTCAATTTCTTCTTTGAATTTCTGTCATACAGAAATAAATTTGGTACAGTTTTCAAATTCAAATCTCACCAAAATTGAGTTCCCAAGCCTTAAATATCTCAAAATTTTCTCATATAAAACGTTACATAATCTTTCTCAAATTGAATCTTAGCAAAGATCAAATTTAGAAATCTCAATTATTTCCAAATATCTTTAGTTATTAGGTTAAAAAATAAAATAATTTACTTTTAAAAATTTTATTTTACTAAAAGAGAATAATTCTTAATTCATTAACTAGACATACTTAAAACTATAATTTTTTTTTTAAAATTCAAGAATTTAATTATTTCAACCTTTTTATAAACTAATTTTCATAAAATGTCTTCTTTCTAAAATAAATACTATATTTTTATTCTAAAGATTAAAAGTAAAGTTAATAAAAATAATTTCTAAGAAGAAATAAAAGATTAAAATGATTATAAAATACTTTCTCTTAAAATAAAAATTTAAAGAGTAAGGTAAGAAAATTCTTACTGAGTTTTAGCCTTCCGTCATGCTTGTTATATGCTCAACTCCACATGACAAGATCATCAATCACAATCAAGTATTATCAGTCACAATTACATATCATTAATCACAGTCTAATATTATAAATCACAATATCATTAATCAAAATCCAATATTATTAATTATAATCAAATTAAATCAATTAAATATCACTTATAAATATAATTCAAATTTTAATGGTTATTTAAATTAGTAGAGTTGATTTTTGAGTCCTTATAGTTCATTTCTCGCACAGGTCTATATAAGTCCATATATATAATCCAATCTTCGCATAGGTATAGTTCAGTCCATACAGGTCATAATTGTCCAAGTCCTTGCATAGGTTTAGTCCAGTTCGTATAGGTTATCCAGGTCTTTACATAGGTATTTCAGATCAAGTTACACAAGATACTTAAATTTAAAATTTATTATAAATTTTAAGTTAAATAGTTATTATTTAAAATAATAATATTATTATTAAATTTAAAAGGAGTAGGGGACTCCTCCCATTATTCTTATGTCTTTTCATATTATATTCCTATCACACTCCCCCTTACCTCTTGTATCTTGGTTCGTTATGGAAAGTCCGTGCGCGCCTCATCTCCGAGTTCTAAAATATACCAATTTCATTTTAATATAGTTAAAAGATGAAAATTTAAATTATTATTTGAAACAAAAAGGGTAAATAGTAATTATGCATAGTAATAATAAATAGTAAATTTTAAATAGTTACTGTGTGAATAGTAACAGTAAATAGTAAAACATAAATAGTAACAATAAATAGTAATAGTAAATAGTAATTTACTATTTGAATAGTAATTTACTATTTGTAATAGTAATTTACTATTTGTAATAGTGATTTACTGTTGACATAGTAATTTACGATTCAGAATAGTAACTTAAAATAATATTATATTCAGTATAATAATAGATTTTTAGGTGATATAAAAATAACCTTCATAATCATAAAAAGATTATAAAAGAAATTTATTATTACCTTAGAATTTTTATTGAACCTCTTTCCTTTGGAAAATATCTTCCTCTCTTCACTTAATAGTCTCCTTCCAACACTACTAAGTTTTCAAAATTCGATGGATTTCACGGTGCCTCGCCCCTCTATTTATAGCAAAATAAGTTACCATGCATTTGAATATTTTATTATAAAACTACTGTATAATTTTGAAATTTTCGTTCCTGATTACTGTGCAACATATGAAATTTTTGTTCATGCACAGTGTTTTGTATAGTAAATGTCGGGTGAATTATTAAGCCAAATAGTAACCATTCACTCGGTATATTTTAAATATTCTAAATTAGTCCTTTTTGAAATTTAGCAATATTATATCAGTCCTCCCTAATTTTATAATAAGTAATATAAAGTTTAAATTTTAAAAATCTAAAATTTTTTGTTAATAAAAATTTATTGGTACGTTTCTAATTTTTTTACGATTGATAAAAATCAAGATTTTTCTCAAACCAGTCATTTTTAGATAAGTCTACTTGAAATGTATTTTAGAAAATTTTCTTATAATTTAACTTCATTTTCTTATAAATATTTTTAATTTGAAGTCACTTTATATGAATTTAAAATTATTTAAAAAATATTATTTTATTAAAATATTTCTAAAATTCCAAACAAATTCTAAAAAAACATAAATAATACATAGATTAAAAAGTTCTGAAGAACCATAATCTAATTCCTTCAAAATTTTAATATAAAAATAAAAATAGGGGTTTTACAGCGGGTGTCGAATTCGGTAGAGGAATCGTGAATCGAGTGACCGGAGGACACACCAAGAACAAATTATTGAAGCTTGGAATCGAGGTAAGGGGGTGTTCAAGTCGTAATTAATTAGGATTGGATCGTATGATAGTTTTAGAAGCTTGGAAACTAATTAGGAATTGCTAAAAATAATATAGATTAGTTGGTCGTCATTTATATAATTATTTATGTATGTTTATGTGTGACTAGATAGTTAAAGTGTTAAGAAAATGTGTTAGAATAATTAATTATGTGATAGGAAGAAAGTAAATAAATATCTGGATTATATAAATATGTGCAATGCTTTGTAGATTGTGAGTTAGAATGAGTAATAATCGTGTTTGTGATAAATATGTTAAATTGATAATAAAAGAGATACGAAATTGATAAATCACTTGATGAGAATAATGAAATGACGATTATGGGAATTTGGTAACATGGCTGGTGAGGGCTGGGTTTGTGTGGCCGCCCTGTGTGGTGAGTATATATCAGTTTCCTATATTTATACATAAGATTGATGATGTTTTAGCCATGTTTGATGGGATTTGATATGTGATTATGTGGTGTGGGACGTATAGCCCTTCGTTTTCTGGCTCTCGTGGTTTTTGTGCCTAATTGAGCTACCTAGTGGTCAAGTAGGACCTAGTGGTTGAGGTGGAGAGTCAAGCAGGACTAGGTGGACCAAGCAGGGTTCACGAGGTGTCATGTAGGACCCCCAGCTGAAGGTCAATCCTTTAGTATCCAGATACTAGGAGTTAGTTATGCATGTAAGTCAGTGGTGTTATATACATGAATTAATGTTTATGATGAAATTGATGATTGATTATGAATATGACTTGGATGTGAAGGAGGTTTAGTGTAGGATATGTGCTTAGTATGAGTTTTGGAATAAGACCATGTATGTAGTTTATGTTGACTTGTAAATTATATTGTGGAATGTGTAGATACAGGGCATTATGACATAGAGGCAAGATATATGTATATTAATACAATGGAACCAGATAAGTTAATTAATAATGAGAATATTAGGTACTAAGTAAGTACATTCATTATCCTGTCTTATATTAATTACGATATGTCAAACACTTACTCTTGCTGTTGTTTAATTTAGTGACCAGTGATAGGGAGGATGTCAATGCCTCGGAGGTGCGCCAAGCGGAGAATTGATGCCAAGGAGTGAAGTAATTATGAAATAATAGATGTATGATGTGGATTTAGTGTGTGTAATAGCATATTATGCTTTGCGTGAATATGATTTAGTTTAGTCGAGTAATTATGTAAATGCATGATGAATTGATGATGTTGATGATGATTATGAGTTCATGATTTCATATGATCATGATGTTGGTGTATGCACTACGAGCTATTAATGTATCAATTTTAACTTATTAATAAAATTAGTATTTTCAGTTTTAGACAAATGCTATTTATCTTGGAATAATAGGTCATATGAGAATTATTCCTAAAACGTCCCTAATCAAGTATTTACATGGGGACATGTAAATACATAAAGATTAGTGTGTGAATGTACTGATGATTTGATCTCACAAATCATGGATATATGATATCAAGTCTTTACACGGGTACACATTAAGAGTAATGTTGTACTGGACAGACCCACCATGAGAACGTTGCATGGATCGTTACATGAGTGTCATAAACGGTTCTCAATGTGATAATGGTATGTAGTCCTTCGACCTGAAGTCACTACGATTCCTACATAAGGAGTTTATTGTTTTAATACAATCAAACGTTATCTGTAATAAGATGACCATAAAGATTGTGATTAGGCAATAGATAAATTATGCAGAGGGATGTGAGTGATGTAGATGGAATTTGTCTCTCCTATGTGACAGGAGTGATATCTATGGGCCACTTGATGGAGTGAGACTAATGAAATGCATGGCCATGCTAGGACGAATAAATATTAGATATTTATTCTATAAAGTCTACTCTGGTATCAAGTAAAATGAATTGGGCCATACAAGGATGACGACGACCATGCCTTGGGCCCAATTAGATATCGTGACAAAAGGAATAGATATATAAAATAATTATCACTTATAGGTCATGTCGATGATAAATAATATTCGGACATAATGATGTATTGCTAGATACCGTTCTTATTTTATATTTGTTAGCCAAGGCCTCGATACTCAAGAGGGGGGGTGAATTGAGTATTTCAAATTTTCGCGCGGAATCCCTTTCAAATCGGTTAGTAATATACAAATGATGCAATATAAAGGATGTAACAATTATGAAGCACATTTCATACTAAAACATATTGAGTTGAATGGACTATATTCAAGAATTGATTTGATGAACAAAGCAAGTTATTGGCTTAGACAATTCTTGAAGTTCTTAGCATGCTATAATTAATTTCAATATAAGTATAACTTCAACAACTCAAATTAATTAAGCATGATAGTTTACTAATTTGTTAACACCTATATTCTTCTTCCTCAATAATCAAATCCAATAATGTTTAAGTCAATTGATTCAAGGATTCAATTTTACCAAATCAATTTGATATAAGTATTTAGGCATGCAAATTAAGTCCACAATAAAGAGTTTAAGGGAAGAGAGAATTTGCAAACCGATATAACGAGTTCCACCACACCGGTGTACGTCTCGCCTTCAAGCAACCCACTTGAAGGATTTCCACTATTGGAGATTAGAGATACAACTTTGAGCAATCGCGGCTTCCTAGTGTCCCACACTCAAGAACCCAATCCTCACAAGTACAAGGGCACCCCACCCAATCTCTCAATCTCACAATTACAAGGTTGAACCCTCAACCCAAACCTCTAAGGGATTTTGGTGTTTTAATGGTTACAATGATAACTCTCCAATAGAGTGGATACACAACTTAAAGCTCATACAAAAATAACTCTCAAAGAGAGGATATACAAATTTAGCTCACAAATTACTTTCTCTCTAACTCTTAAATAACTCACTAAGAGAATATGCCAATATAGAACAAGAGAGAATGAGTAGAAGAGAATGAAGCAAGGAGGAAGAAGTAAGCAAATGGAAATGCTTCAATTGCTTGGTGTGAGTTTTGCCTTCAACTCCTTCTCTATTTATAGGCTCCATGAGGCATGACAAATTCAAATTTGAATTCCTCCATCACATGGCCTTGCATTATTTAATTCCTTGGAGCTTGAACTTGGAACATGCTTGTCTCAATTCAAAATGGCATTGCAATTCCAATGAAGCTTTTAATGTCTCCAAGAAGAACATGGCATGTGCATGTTTGATTTAATTCAAGTTAATTCCATTTCCAATAAAACACATGCATGTGGAGAGGGACAAAGTAATAAACCTTGCCTTGGGTCTTCCATTTTGTTTCAACCGAAGGGCACAATGTCTCCCCTTGAATTTTGAATAATTCCAACGTGCATTGAGGCTCCAGACAGCGTGAGAATCGATTCTTTCAAGATGTGAATCGATTCATCTCATTGAATTTAGAGTTACTGGTCAAAACAAAACGTGTGAATCGATTCTTCTTTGTTGTGAATCGATTCAGCCCTGTTAAAATCACATTTTTGGGCCTTGCAAAACGTGTGAATCGATTCTTCTTTGTTGTGAATCGATTCATGCTTGAATTTTCAATTTCCTGGACCCTGTACCCGTGTGAATCGATTCTTCTTAGTGTTCTTTGTGCCATGAATCGATTCAACCCATTGAAGAGTGATCCTGGGCCACTTTAAACGCATGAATCGATTCATGCTTCTTGCTGAATCGATTCATTAAGCTGATCCTCCATTTTCCATGTGCTTTTTGTTCCTTTGATAAATAAATGTGTATGGCTTTATTCTTTTGGGTCCTTAGGTACTTTGATGATCATTTTCCACTTGATTTAGGCCACTTAAAATGCCTTACAACATTTCTTTGTAATTCATCAATTTTCCATCATCAAACATAATTAATTCATCCATAAATATATATGTTTGATCTTGATCCTTCATTTGTTGTGTTATTATCAAAACCTACATCAACATAAAAATACATTCTCCCCCTTTTTGATGATGACAACAAATGCTTGTCTCTTGGGGTGTTAGTATCACAATAATTCAAATATATTTCAAGAAAGACTTGCCCTATCACATACAATTTGATACCAATTGTTGATGAATTCATAGGCACAAGTTTAGAAGAGAATATTTAAGATAAAAGGTCTCTCCCCTTTAATAAGGTCTCTCCCTCTTAATCATCTCCCCCTTAATCATTCAACACTTTAAAGATCTCTCACCTTTTACAAGATATTTTTATGCCATTTAGATAGTGTATATCTTCTCCCCCTTTCTTATATATTTCTCTCTTTATCTCTCCTCCTTTGTAAAAGACTTTATTCCATTTAGGGTGTATATATATCTTCCTATAATCTTCTCCCCCTTTGGCATCATCAAAAACTTTCCTTATGATAAAACATTAGTCATAGTAATTCTCCTCTTTTGGCATAAATAGCATTTTACTAACTCTTTCACTAATCTCTCCCCCTTTGGCATCATCAAAAAGATCATCATCTTAATTATATTCTATGCCATCAACATATAAACTCATGTATTTGAATAAGAGAGATTTAGAGCAAATAAAGGATTTCAAATCAAAGCTCATATCATGATCAAGTGTATATGCCAATTTGATGCATTTAGAGTCACTAATCAATCACATAGTTCATTCATCAAGTAAGCATATAATTGATTGCTAACTCATTTTCAATCATGTAATTGATATCACAAGTATGGTAAGCGTCACATGATTCTTTCCAAGTAAGCACACATATCACTTCAAGTAAGTACATCATCATTTTAACTAAGCACATAGTTTTCTCCCATTTTGGTATTATCAAAACACACAAGGATATTCTTTCAAGTAAGCATGTAGGAGAATAAAATTGTAAGCATAAATGCCATAAACATAAAGAGGTAAAATGATGGATATTCATTCATGTGTATGCTCCCCCTTACTATTGTAATTGATGTCACTTATAAAAACATATACCACTTATTAACATGTGAAATCAATTTGATGAAGTTTGATATCAATTGTTGAACACATGTCATGCATTTAATAGATACTAATTGTTGAAAGATATACCAATTGTTAAAAGATCATAATGTATCATGCAAGATATATCTCCTCCTTAGTCATTTAATAGACACTAAGATATCATGATATTTTCTCCCCTTTTCACATATATTTTGATATCAATTGTTATGAACCCAATTACACTAATTTGATCAAGTCTAATACCAATTGTTATTAACACATGTAATTTAATACCAATTGAAATTGAATACCAATTGTTATTAACTTCAATCAAGTTAAGCACCAAACACATATAATTGAATACCAATTGTTAGGCTAATTGATGTAATTCTTAAGCTAATTGATACCAATTGTTCATGTTGGCCTATTTAGCAAGTTTGATACCATTTGTTTATTTCTTAAGCACATGATCACCTTTTAATAGATACCACTTATGCAAAGAATAGAAGTCATAATATGAATAGATACCACTCAAGAGTTAGATACTAAATGTATATAAAATTCACTAATCAATCATCAATCAAAGTGGTAATCATAGAAGAATTTTCAACAATATGCACTCAAATGTAGGTATCATAGCAACGGTAGAATGATTAATATAACTTGTTGGCTTACTCATGCATTTGTATTGTAACTCATGCCAATATATCTATATGATTTTTCTCATGACCCTTTTTGTGTCAAACATTCTTTTCTTGATCAATCACCATTTATTTCTAATTCATTGTCCATACCACTTGTTACTAGTATCTAGGCATGATATCACTTAAAGATTTGCCAATTTAAGCTCTTGATATCAATTATAAACATTTAAGCACATTATCACATTCAAGCATACATCATAATGTTGTTCAAAAATTCTTTTCAATCTTAATGATGCATATATTCAAATTTCTTTTCACATTCAAGATCATGCATCATTAAACATATATGTCACTCAAGATAGATGCCAATTTGCTCAAGCATGGTGTATCAAGGAAGGTCATGTCATGTATTATAATGCATTGTCCTTTAATATACCAAGTGTTGTGACATATCATGCATTGTCTCTTAGTGTATGCCTATGATGTTACTAGTTATTTAAAGTCTAGGCAAACACTTGTTATAACATACATAAAGCATACATACTTTCTCCTTAGGCATTATCAAAACCAACATATAATTGCATAGAAAATATTTTGCCTAAGATGGACATCTTTATAAAAACATATAAGCATAACATAGTCCTAACTTAAAGCAACTTTAAGGTTGTTCATAATCAACTTGTCATAACATTCTTAATATGAAGTTCAATGCCACTTGTTATGGAAAGATGCTTGCTTGTTAGGAGAATGACATACTACTTGTTAAAACAAATTATGCATAAATTATCAAAGCATGGATACCACTTGTGCACAACATATGTATTTATCATCAAAGCATAGTGACAAGTATATAATCAAGAATATGTCATCATGATCTCTTCCTCTTACTAATTCAATTGATACCATTGTTAAAGGAAGATGTTTGTCACTTAGATACCACTAGTTAACTAACATACTTCTTGTTCAATAAATGATACATCATCAAGAATTCATGTTCAATCAAAAGTTCATATCATTAAGAATTCATACATTATCAAGGATACATACATCATATATCATCAAGAGTTTATGCATCAATTAAGACTTTGAATTTAAGCATCAAGATTTAACATTTCCATGTTTCAATCCTTCCTAACACACATGGATGCAAACAACTTTAATCATATCTCTTGTTTTTCATAGAATCAAACATATTATCCAAGTAATCATTCATCAAACTTTATACCAATCATTTAAATCATTAATCATCAAAAACATAAGGGTATGCACATACATCATTAATCCTAAATAGTTATTTATTTATTCATTTCAAAACACCTTTCATGTTCAACCATATCAAATCAAAGTTTGATCTCAAAAATTCACCATGAACAAGTATGGAATTTGGCTTTACAAAGTTATTTAGACATTTCTAAAAATTCTCAACAAATTATCAACCAAGTCCATAGATTGTTCAACATAATTAAGCATACAAACACATTGATCAACTAGAGTAAGGATCCGATTGTACCTTGTAGTTGTGTAAAGCCTTACGTTCTTATCCTTTTCATCCCTTGTTCTTTTAGGTGAAGATTGTGAATCTTGATTCCTTGGTAATTCGTCAATGAGAAATTGCCGATTGAAATATCCTACAAATTGTCAAGTTTTATGGTACCCTTTAAAAGTTGGGTCCTTTCTTGTTAGTTTAGGATTTCAAATTTGTTTTTGGAATCCATACCTTTCTTGTACACTTTTGACGGGATTTCTTTATAAAGCAATTAGAAGATATATGACCATATATTCCACAATAAAAACATGTTGCATCCAAAGAGTAAGTCATAGTAGAATTGTAATGGTTCTTATTATGTTCTATATGATTCCTTTTAAAACAATTAGGCAATGAGTTCTCTTTTCTTTCATGGTTTGTGCATCTAAGAGAAGATTTGGATTTTTCTTTGTAGGATGCACAAGGGTTCTTGTAATGAACTATTTTTCTTCTATCAAGTGTATGCTTTTGATCTTTAATAGGTGCACTTAGATTCTTTTGACTACTTGTAAGCTTACTAAGTGCTTCTTTTAGTTCTTTATTCTCTTTTTCAAGAAGCATACATTTGTCAATTAGCATACAATCTTTATTTCCATTACAAGTCCTAGGAGATGCATTTGGAGCTACTAATTTATCATTTTGAATTCTAAGAGTTTCCTTTTCAATGTGCACATTATGCAATTCATTTTCAAGCTTCAAAATGGTTTGTTTTGAGCATGCATATTTCTTTGATAACAAGACAAATTTTTCATGCAATTCTTTAAAAGCTTCTAGCAATTCATCTTTATCAATTTCATCATCACTATCATCACTAAAAGCATTTAAAGAGCATACCTCATCATCTTGAGAGTGCTTTGTCATTAGGCATGCAATTTCTTCTTCCTTCTCGTTGGTCTCTTTTTCAATGCTTCTTTCGAATTCTTCATCTTGACTAGAAAGAGTACTAATTCTTGCATCTTTATCACCATTAGTATTTCCATAAATTGTTTCAAGAGTTTCCCACATTTCTTTAGCATTGTTACAAGTAATAACTCTAGAAACATCCTTAGGTTCTAATGCTAATGTGATAAGAATTTTAGCTCTAAGATTAAATTGTACCTTTTTTTCTTCTTCCTTAGTCCATAAGTTCATGGGCTTTATGCATTCTATATTATCAACAATGTATTTAGGAATGAAAGGACCAAATTGAATAGCATTCCATACCTTGAGGTCATAGGCTTGGATAAAGATTTTCAACCTTTCTTTCCAAATAACAAAGTCTTTACCATTGAAGATTGGTGGTCTATTTATTATTTCACCTTGTGGAAATGCATCATAAGAAGTAGAGGCCATCTTGATCTCTTGAAGCGGTTAAGCTTGATCTTCCAAGAGTCAAGCTCTGATACCAATTGTTAGCCAAGGCCTCGATACTCAAGAGGGGGGGTGAATTGAGTATTTCAAATTTTCGCGCGGAATCCCTTTCAAATCGGTTAGTAATATACAAATGATGCAATATAAAGGATGTAACAATTATGAAGCACATTTCATACTAAAACATATTGAGTTGAATGGACTATATTCAAGAATTGATTTGATGAACAAAGCAAGTTATTGGCTTAGACAATTCTTGAAGTTCTTAGCATGCTATAATTAATTTCAATATAAGTATAACTTCAACAACTCAAATTAATTAAGCATGATAGTTTACTAATTTGTTAACACCTATATTCTTCTTCCTCAATAATCAAATCCAATAATGTTTAAGTCAATTGATTCAAGGATTCAATTTTACCAAATCAATTTGATATAAGTATTTAGGCATGCAAATTAAGTCCACAATAAAGAGTTTAAGGGAAGAGAGAATTTGCAAACCGATATAACGAGTTCCACCACACCGGTGTACGTCTCGCCTTCAAGCAACCCACTTGAAGGATTTCCACTATTGGAGATTAGAGATACAACTTTGAGCAATCGCGGCTTCCTAGTGTCCCACACTCAAGAACCCAATCCTCACAAGTACAAGGGCACCCCACCCAATCTCTCAATCTCACAATTACAAGGTTGAACCCTCAACCCAAACCTCTAAGGGATTTTGGTGTTTTAATGGTTACAATGATAACTCTCCAATAGAGTGGATACACAACTTAAAGCTCATACAAAAATAACTCTCAAAGAGAGGATATACAAATTTAGCTCACAAATTACTTTCTCTCTAACTCTTAAATAACTCACTAAGAGAATATGCCAATATAGAACAAGAGAGAATGAGTAGAAGAGAATGAAGCAAGGAGGAAGAAGTAAGCAAATGGAAATGCTTCAATTGCTTGGTGTGAGTTTTGCCTTCAACTCCTTCTCTATTTATAGGCTCCATGAGGCATGACAAATTCAAATTTGAATTCCTCCATCACATGGCCTTGCATTATTTAATTCCTTGGAGCTTGAACTTGGAACATGCTTGTCTCAATTCAAAATGGCATTGCAATTCCAATGAAGCTTTTAATGTCTCCAAGAAGAACATGGCATGTGCATGTTTGATTTAATTCAAGTTAATTCCATTTCCAATAAAACACATGCATGTGGAGAGGGACAAAGTAATAAACCTTGCCTTGGGTCTTCCATTTTGTTTCAACCGAAGGGCACAATGTCTCCCCTTGAATTTTGAATAATTCCAACGTGCATTGAGGCTCCAGACAGCGTGAGAATCGATTCTTTCAAGATGTGAATCGATTCATCTCATTGAATTTAGAGTTACTGGTCAAAACAAAACGTGTGAATCGATTCTTCTTTGTTGTGAATCGATTCAGCCCTGTTAAAATCACATTTTTGGGCCTTGCAAAACGTGTGAATCGATTCTTCTTTGTTGTGAATCGATTCATGCTTGAATTTTCAATTTCCTGGACCCTGTACCCGTGTGAATCGATTCTTCTTAGTGTTCTTTGTGCCATGAATCGATTCAACCCATTGAAGAGTGATCCTGGGCCACTTTAAACGCATGAATCGATTCATGCTTCTTGCTGAATCGATTCATTAAGCTGATCCTCCATTTTCCATGTGCTTTTTGTTCCTTTGATAAATAAATGTGTATGGCTTTATTCTTTTGGGTCCTTAGGTACTTTGATGATCATTTTCCACTTGATTTAGGCCACTTAAAATGCCTTACAACATTTCTTTGTAATTCATCAATTTTCCATCATCAAACATAATTAATTCATCCATAAATATATATGTTTGATCTTGATCCTTCATTTGTTGTGTTATTATCAAAACCTACATCAACATAAAAATACAATATTAATAATAAAATAGTTTATTATTAATATAACCGAATATTTTACCTATAGGGTCACACACATAGAGTAAGCCCACCAGAGGATAGTTTTATTTTAGTTGGACTGAAAATAAAACTATTTGGGCCTAACTCATTTAGAATGAGTTAGGAGCCCAATGTTTAATGAGAGCTCAGGTCAAGACCTAAGCCTATATATAGAGCATGAGATGCTCATAGGCTGCGGCTCAGAAATTAGATTACACTAAAATTCCGTACTAGCATTCGGATCGTTAGTTTTCTGGTGGGAGTGCTCGTGTGGACTCCTAAGGGCGAAGCTACAATTGCTTTGATCGAGGATCTTGTTCTGCGTCTACAAGAGGTAAACCCTAATTAAAATTTTAATTTAGCATAATGCTTTGAGACATACGTGTTTGCAATTCTTTCTTGGGAATCCTTTGTGTTTCCGCTGCCTGACCCTAATAGGATTCCCTAACACATGATGATGTTGTGATATGAGATATCATAGGATAATGGAAATTATGAAATGAATGGATTCATGTAGTATGTTTAATGTATGTAATATCATGATATGTTTTATGTGCTTGTTGGATCACCTTACATATAGTTAATGTGGCTATGATTGATTGTGATGAACGATGATTCGTAATTCGTGTGTTGATTTGATGATAATGTGAATTTATGTGGGTGGATTAATTATGCATGTAGCTGAATAGGCATTTACATGAAAACAAGGAACTAAGTAAGTGAATTCGAGATCCGGCGGGTTTTGGGACCCCCGAAAGGGAGCAATAGGTTCCCAAGGTCATTTAGAGACTATGCATATAGGCCTTGGGCCATTTGGTGTCCATTTAGGTAGTTTGGTGCAAGGGTTTTGCACCTATTTATGTTAAATTGCATTTTGCGCATAACTCGCACATGATAAAATTTTGGCGAATGGATGGCGCCAACAGTTCTGGAATGGGGAAAACATGTAGCCCACGAAGTTTCGTAGCAATCAGACCTGAAACGGGCCAAATGGGTAGGTTGAAAGTTGGTCGATTGGCCTAAATGCATAACAACATCTGATGTCGTTTCTGGTATGCTAACGCTGGGCAGGGCTACGAATGAGTGGCCTGACGCGTAGCGAGGGCCCTGTTTTAATTTTTGAGTTTCTTCCATTCCTAATGGCTTTTTTTTATAAATATGAGGAAATTAAATTAATTATTTACGAAAAAATTTATTATGAAATTTAATTAAACGACTTAAAATGATTGTAAAATTGACCTAGGACGTCACAATAAGTCATGGAAAAGATCCCTTAAGAAAAATCATCCTTCTCTATATTGCTTTCAATCTTTAATTTTAGACAGAGACCTTCTTTGTGTGTTCTACCTCTAGCAGGTCTTGGTCTCGTGTCATTCATAACTTAGTGTACAATCTATTAATTGTATATTTTCATACACTAAGTTCTGTGAGATATTTTTCACTTCTTACAAGCAATCTGTAAAACTCTGGTGTGTTTCCAGCTTTAATGAGTGTGGGAAACACTATTAGCCTGAAGAGACTTTTGAAAGAATACTTAGGTTGCTAAGCCAGGAGTGGCTTGTTGAAAAAGAATACTTGGGTGTTTAAGCCAGAAGTGACTGAAGTTAAAAATACTTGTGGTGTAAATCTGGTGCTGTTATTATAAAAGAGATTTTACAATAGTGGAAATCCTTCAAGTTAGAAGGGACTAGACATAGCTTGTGTTGGAAGTGAACCAGTATAAATTCTCTGTGTTGTTTTCCTTCCCTTGCTCTTTAAAAGTCTGCTTTGCAAAAATTGGTCAT
Source organism: Clitoria ternatea (assembly GCA_037962975.1). Classification (NCBI taxonomy): domain Eukaryota; kingdom Viridiplantae; phylum Streptophyta; class Magnoliopsida; order Fabales; family Fabaceae; genus Clitoria; species Clitoria ternatea. The sequence goes on along the minus strand of CM075671.1, from coordinate 216,973,536 downwards.
TGGTTTTCATTGGTTCATTATTCCACAAAAAGAGTCTCTGACTTATTCAACCCCCTTTTATCAGAGCTTATCTTTTGGGTTGATCACTCCATCGAGTGAAAAGGATAAAGATTTATGGCAGCATCTCAGAGTAATCAACTGATTGCAAAAGGATCCTCAATCAATAGACCTCCAGTCTTGTTTGGAGAAGATTACCCATACTAGAAGGATATAATGGAAATGTTCATTAAATTCACCCAGTACAGTCTATAGGTAGTCATTGAGATAAATGTCAAGGTCAGATTCTTGCTTACTTGTGCTCTCAGCAAATCAGAATACAATAAAGTATTCAATTACAAAACAACTAAATCCAAGAAAATACTGTGAACCAAAAAGTATATTACTTTCAAGACAAAGGATAAGAGATTATATTATGATATTAGGAGTTAATACTACTAACAAATTTATGGGAGATTATATTATGATATTATTCCTACCAATATTCAAGTTTCTTTAGTATGAAATATCTAAAATAATCTTCTTATTTTATATTGTATAATGTATAATTTCCCTCTCATAAATCAATTAATCTCTAGGTTGTTATCAATCGAATTTGAAAAAGTATTCAATTCATTTGTTTGAATATGCTTATTGTCAGGTTTAGTCTCTTACCGCCAACCTTTAAAAAATTAAAATTATTTTTAATATTTTAAAAAAATTAATAAGAGGTTAATGATTAATCCACTTAAGAATGTAAAACAATAGAAATTAATAAATATAACTAACTCATTATTTTGAATAAGAGAAGGTTAATTAAATTTTAAAAAATAAGTAGTATACCACTAAAATAAAAAATTTAAATATAATTATATTAATAATTCTAACTCTAACACTAACCAAAATAACATGTTATGAAAAAATTTAGAAAAATTAGAAAATTATCCATTATCCATCCCGTCCCGCCAAAAACCCATAAAAATACAAGGCAAGATGGACTAAATTTGAACCCACCACAAAATAAATTTGGTTAACTCGTTCCACCCTATTTTAGACAGGTTGACGTTTCACCCGATCAAGCTCGACCCGCTTTGACATCCCTTGTTGCACTGATCTCGTAATTCAAAAGGATAGATGTTTTATCAGATTTTGTAAAATAAATCCTTGGGTAAATTATCTTTTTATCCAAAAAGTTTAGGACATTAGACTTTCATTTTGAAAAACGAATATTGACCCCCAAAAGAAAATAAATAAATATGAATCCAATAATTTTGAGTTTGTTTCCACCGGTCAATTACCAACAATCCCAATCAAAACAGCACAAACAGGCAAAGGTAACCCAAATATTTCACCACTTCTAGAGAACATATAAATAAAAAACATCGTAAACCAGATGTTTATCTAAATTTATGAACGCGCATCCTTAGCCAACTTATAACACAGGCAAGTTTATCCAAAACTTGTCAATTCTAGAAATTGATGTACATATTGAATCATCATAATTCCTCCATATATCATAGTGTATAACTATCCTCTTTCTCGCCAAATATATATTATTTGTTGTGATTCATTAACTAGCTCCCCTGAACTGAGCCATCCACAACCAGTACGACCACACACGAATAGTTTATTTCACGTCATATAGCAGCATGTTTGACAACATTAAAACTTATCCTCCGTTGTTCTGTAAGTTCGTTAAATAGACAATCATATATGAACAACGAAACTAAATTAATTAGTAAAGGGACAATCAAATTATCATGTTTGATGCAGGACTCTTCCCTGTTGAATATCGGGAAAGTATTGGAGTCAAAGAACACCTCTTATAACTAAGAATACTGTATATCTATATATCCCCAAATATCGTAAAAGCTACATTGCGGGTACTAAGACTCAATCTCAAGACAGGATTTTAATATACTGCAAGTTGTGATCAAAAAATTGTCAGGGGTATTCTCTCTGGTAGTAACATAATAATAGCTGATAAGCAGCAAATCTTGTGAACTGCCAAATTCGTGTGGAAAGAATGGAAACTGCACTCTATTATGTGTTCATCGTTTAGAAATTTGTCAGATGTGCAATAAATTTCCAAACCGTGAAATTAATGCACAATTTTAATGAGACTAAAATATATCATCACTCTAGTCCTATGTCTTACTTAAATATATAGAATATATTAAAACAGAATTCACATAACATAGAAAAAATAGTACTTAAGATCCTCTAACTTTAAATCTGATTTAACTCATTTTAAACCTCATAATTGATTTGTCAAAATATCTGTTTCTCTTTTGAAAGTTATGTTGCCTTTCTTTTCTTCCAAACAAATCACTACATTCCAACATAAAAATGATGAGATTTTAGTGCAGAGAATCGCCCAAACTGAAACATTTAAACTAAAAGGAGAATTTAATGTTAGATATTGAATTAATCTGCATTTAGAGGTACAAAACTTTATTCTTGCCCATTATATTTTAAGTTTCATCCTATCCATCAAATCAAACACCGTGTGTTACGAACCCAACCAATCAATAGTTTGAAGAACATTCAGCGTGAGTGATTAATCGTTACCTTGACACACTCAAATAATTAAAATTCATAAGGAATAATACAAAACGCACGGGGATAATGGCATTCAGATTCTATCATATATATGAAGGATTCAAAACAGTACTAAGATTAAATTAAACGAGAATAAAGCATGAAAACGCCGCATTAAAGAGTAATAGTAATACAGAACAATCCATTGGGGGTTCAAAATGAGAACGAAACTAAAACGACATAGTTTAAGGGAAAGGGAATAGAATCAGAAACGAAGTTTGGTGAAGAACCACCTGTTCTTGCCGGTCTTGAAGCGGTCCTCGAAGCGCTTCTTGGTCTCCTTGAGGGCAGTGACCTTCTTGTCCTTGGAGTGGAGGGCATCGGGGGTGACAACATCCTTGAGATCCACATCGAGGGTGTAGCGAGTGGGCATGAGATGCTGATAGTTGACGACCTTAACGAAGGCCTTAACCCTTGATTTCTTGGCGGTCTTCTTGGCGGAATCCTTCTTGATGACCTTGCTTGGGTACTTCTTTATGCCGGCGACAAGGCAGTGACCGTAGGGGCGCTCGCGGGTTCCGTCGTCGAAATTCCGAACGATCACCGCCTTCCGCCCTGCGTACCGCCCTTGCAGGACGATCACCGCCTTGTTCGGCTTCAAGAACTTCACCATCTTCCTCTTGTTCTAGGGTTCTCTATCTCTCCACAGGCAAATGTTCAACAAAACCCTAACTCTCCTTTATATATCAGATGGGTCCGCTCCACTCAGGCCCAATCTGCCTAACATGGGCTTGTCCCTTTGCTTTTTCTTTTCAAGAAAAAATCCCTCAAATTGTGCAACCAAGAGTTCACAAAAAAAATTGTACAACCAAGTCAGCATTTTGTTTTGGAAAAAAACTGATAATCTTCTTCTTTTTTTTGTCTCACCCCCTTTAAAATTTTTTTGATTAGATGTTACAAAATTAATCCCCATTTAAAAATCGTAAACTATTATCTCCTTTCCTTTTTAACTTCATGTACAAGTTTTTTGAAATCTACCATTCACTAAAATTATTCTTGTATCATACGAAATAAAAGGAATATCTTTTCTATACTTATGTTCTAAAGTACCATAAACCTTTGTCAATACTTCAAATTGTATAATTTGAAAACTGAAAATAATTTTCTTAAACCATAGGTATGATTTGGAAGCTTTTATAGAAAGGGAAAAGAAAAAATTTTCATCCATGTATAATAGAGAAGAATTACTTATCAGCTTATGCTAATTATGAATGTCGTACCTTATAGTAAAAAAACAATAATGGTACAACAATTTAAAACATCAAGTACCCACATCACAAATCATACAAGAATAAAACAAATGATATGATTTTAAAAAATACAAGAATAACATATGATTTCAACAAAAATGTTAATCTTTCAAATTCTCAAAGTGGCTTGCCTATAGAAGAGAAGGAAGAAAAATATTAAGATTTGAATTGGGAGTTTTAAGTGAAAGAAAATTTTACAATATACCATTCAAAAAATTAAAAAGTTGAGGATAACAGGAGGTTTTAGTAACAACACTCTTTGTTTTTTGGTCGCCAAATTAACTAAGAAAAACCTCTAGATTCTTTTACAGTGAGACTTGTTTCTAGTTGAGTTTTAACAAATGGATCTTGGTCTCCCATTTCAACAAAATATAAAATATAAATAAATTTTTAAAATATTTAGTGCATAAGCTAATAATATTTTCCCATATAATCATAAATTATGCTTGAAAGGCTTATAAAAATATTTTTTAATTAAATTATTTTCTTTGTAGGAATTTCATCTTTGGCCTCTCCTCAATTTTTTTTATAAAAATTCATCCGATTTATAGTGTATATTTATTACTGTCTTTAGCAAACGTTGGTAGACTTTTCTATTGAAATCATATGAGAAGTGCACTACTATCATTGAGAATAATTTTAGGAATATAATAAAAATAATTTATAAATTTAATATTATTAATTAACTTAATTACTTTTCTAAATTCATATAGTTAGTAAAAATATCATAAACTAAATGGAGTATTTTTATTTGATCATGTAATAGTTTAAGACAATATTAAGTAATATTTTATACGAATATTCTTTTATCAATATAAAGGAACGAATTAAGTTGGGTAATTTATTTTCACTCAGTAGATAAATAGAAGGGAAGAAACATTGTGTGCATTAGCATAGAAAAAGTCTATAAACTCGGTTAAAATTTGGCTACAAACTTGGTTGTCAAAACGAGTTCGTTTTAATCATGTTTGTAAGTCTAAGGTATGAATTCGGTTTGGAACCGAGTTCATATGGTGTATCTATAAACTCAGTTTCAAGAGAGTTGTGCTCATAGATACAGACTTTAAACACGATTCTTTTACAGAATCATGTTTATAAAGTCACCCTACGAACTCGATTAAGTGTACAATTTCATTCAAATTCATTTCTGGACAACCTACAAACTCGGTTAAAGTCATAACCGAGTTCGTAGGTGGGGCTTTTTTTAATATCATTTTTGTTTTTGTATTACCACAATCCTACAAATTGTACAAGAGACAGACACAATGCAGTAATAGATACAACTAACAGAATTGCCAATTAAATTATCATCAATGTAATATTATTTTGTTCCTAACATATATGCAAACTACCCAAGCAAATGAATATATCTATAGTTACTGAAAATTCAAAGATAGACTTAAAAGAGGAGTTGAATTAGTCTCTAACTCTTTTTCAAAAAAGAACCTTATTTAAAAAGAAATGGGGTACCAGACTTAATAGGTATAGATTCAGACTTAACAAAGAGAGGAGATAGAGAGATTTGCGTATCGAATTTATACTGGTTCACTTCCAAACATTAAAGCTACGTCTAGTCCCTTCTGTCTAAAAGCTTTTCACTATGTAAATTTTTTTTACATAAACAGCACTGTTGTACCTCAAGTATTCTTGATTTCAGCCACTTCTGGCTTAACCCTAGTATTCTTTTACAAGCCACTCCTAGCTCAGTCCCAAGTATTATTTCAAAAGTCTCTTCAGGCCAACAATATTTCCTACTAGAAACTAAGACTGATTAACACAACCAAACTTGAACTAGAGTATAGAGATTTCAAAGATTAGGTATAACAAGGTTGTGCTTGAAAAATATAGAGAAATTACAAGTTGTAGTGTTAACAATTATAAGTTCTTCTATGTCTATTTTTGGATCTTCAACTTTTATATTCCAAATGCTAGGTCTTTTCTTTTTGGCATTTTTTATGTATTAGTCGTTATTGTTCCATTGATCAAGAGGTAGCTGTTTGAACATAGAAGCGCAAAAGAAGAAATGAGGACAATGTTTGGTTTGAGGATAGATGAGAATTTCATGAAAATAGGGTTCCTCGAATCTTGTAGAAAGAACGTCTCATTTTTGTTCTCTTTTATCCAACATAGGATATTGTAAAATAACTTGTTTGACTTTCTGAAGGCTTCTGACTTAAGCATAACATGTTGATAGCTTTTTGATGTGCTCAGAGTAGCTTCATCGATTTCTCCTCATGCGAACATTTGATTCTCTAAGAGTTTTATCTCTTTATTTATTTTAGGCTAGGAACAGACTTGACTGAAGAAGTTAGCACTGAGATAGCCTTGCATATTTTGATTTAGAATCAGAGATCTGTTCTTTAACTTGAAGTGTCTAAGTCTAATGTGTCTTGAAGCTTGAATAAATGATCATGTGAGAGAGAGACGCTGAGTTTGGAGGATGGTTTGTTTGAAGAACATAACTCAACAGACTCACGTCTGGGACATACATACTTGGAGAAATTTCTTTTAAACGTTGTATTCAACATAGACTTAAGGCTGGGACAGATTTGAAATATTTTGAATTGGTCCTATGCAAACTTTGAATGCTTTTTAAAATGATGGAGCCTTTGAATTGTAGCTCTTGCATCACAAACTTTGCATTTTGAAATACTCGAGTAAAAAGGTTAAATAACACTTAAACATACTTTATTTAATTAAAAACCTTGATGTGTGTTATAAACAAACATGGGGGTCTCTAAAATAATTTTTAGGTTCTCCAAAGTCCTTTATAAAATAGTCTTGGTTATAACAATCTCCCCCTATTTGTTGATAGCAAACATTAAGTATTTTATTAAATAGAGTCTTAGAGAGAGCTTTCATTTTGGCTTCCCCTTAAATCAATAAGAGTTTGAAACAATAAATTTTGATAGAGTCTGTGATAATCAGAATATTTCAAAGAGGTTATCAGAGCAACAAAATTTTATTAGAACACATGTTATCAAAGTATCAAAGCACTTATTTAAATAAGATTCAATGGAAACAAACATAAAGTTCAACAATTTATGATCAGAGCAGACAAATAAGGGAATCCATTGTGTTCATATCAGAGCATAAAAAACTACTGATTTTCTTGAATTAAGAATTAGAACACTTACAAATAAAATAATAATGATCAGAGCAAGCATATTATTATGAGACATACAAGGAACAATATTAACAACGGATAAGGAATTTGAGGAAAAGACAAACTTTTATTAATAACAAAAGGTATAAGTACAGGACTTCTTAGAAAAAATCCTAACACCTAACAGACTTGACTTATAACTATGACTCATAGCTACTTAACCCATAAAAGACTTAAGACATTATTCTCCCATTTTTTATATTAACAAAAGAAGAGGCATCATGGAGTCATCAAAGCCTGCGGGCATGCTAAACCTCACAACGAAGCCAGAAATTATAAACTGAAAGGTCTGAGATATGATTCTAAAAGGGAAAGTCTTCAAGGATGAAGAACAAAGGAGGGGGTAGGTCAAGAAAATGGTGAAGGTTAATGGGGTTAAGGTTGAGGTTGCGGAGATATACTGAAGGCTTGCTTGAGATCGTTAATCTAAAGCTTGCAAAAGATCAAGGGTTTATTTCGAAGATACTTTGAACCAAGTTCTTATCAAGAGAAACTGCTCTTATCATTAAAAGAGGAAAGAAGACAAATCAGTGCAAGAACCAAAGCTTATATGGGAAGAAACCAATGTAGCTGTTCTGTATATTTCAGAAAAACTGATGAAGATCAGTACTTATGTCAAAGCTTTCATAAGGTCAACCTTCTATGCTCTGCACGTTTTAGTTGAAAAAAGAAAGTCAGTGGAAGGTTTTTTGCTTTGAAGCACTCAAGAAACATCATTTCAGTGTAAGCTCTGATTTTTCTTATTCCAAACCTTTTATCCTTATTTCATCTTCAAGGTCCAATGCTCACTTTGGCTACATCCCGTCAACGGATTCACAACGGCTATCTCAAAGGCCGATATATATGAAGGATCTCAGAACTTGAGTAGTTAATAACTTTGAAAATCATAATCATGAAAACTTTTCTCTGCTCTTTCAAGCTCTCAGTCTTAGCTTTCTTCTCTAAAGCAAAGACTTTCTTTGTTGTTCTGTTCCTAGCAGACCTCAGTCTTTGTTTTTTATACTTAGAATATCAATCTTTATCTTGTATCTTTTGTATACACTAAGTTCTCAAAAACACAAACTCTCTTTCAAATCTTTATTTGTGTAAAAGTTTAGTGTGTTGTTAGCCTTAGTTTCTGTTGGAAAAAAGTTGTTGACCTGAAAATACTTTTGAAAGAATACTTAGGATTGAGCCAGGAGTGGCTTGTTGAAACAATACTAGGGTTTAAGCCAGAAGTGGCTTGAGTCAACAATACTTGTGGCACGATCTATGCTATTGTGTAAAAGGTGTTTTTACATAGTGGAAATCCTTCAAGTTTCAAGGGACTAGACGTAATTTCTGAATTAGAAGTGAACCAGTATAAATCATCTATTCTAAATCTCTCTATCTCTGATCTTTTAAAGTATGGTCCAAAAGTCTGGTAGATTCACATTCTCAAAGTTTCATGCGAAAAAAGTCTAAGACTTATTCAACCCCCTTTCTAAGTCTGACTCTGAACCATCAGATATATAAATATATACATATAAGAATAAATAAATAAATAAATGATTTTTTAACATACCTCGACAACGACCTTCAACAGTGATGTTGGCCACATGAGAATTGTTGAAGCGCTTGTAAAACATAGAATACCTCCTTTGTAGGCATTAAAATGACCATATCAGGTGTGATAACCTACACCACTGATACCCTTGACATGCCATCCAGCAAGGGGTGATGGTGAACCAACGACCCTGTACTGTATACTATCCCAAGGACAACTGGGTCATCTACTCCATCAATAAACAACTAACATTTCTTTCCATGGTCAATACTAGTGCTATGACCATCAAGATCTTCACCCTTCATGCTAATAGACACCTACTCAGGTACAATTATAGGTACTGAGATAGGGTGTGATATGGGAGCTGTGGCCTGTAACTGCTTGGTCAAACTCTGAATCTGCTTGGCCTGTGTATCCAAAACTTGCTGCAACCTACTGAATTTTTCATCATACTTAGAAGCGAGTTAAGCCTTAGCCTCACTTAACCTTGACTCACTTAATCTTTCATGATAGTCATTCTGAATCGCTGCATGAAAGTCTTGTTATGTTCGGTCAACACCCATTTCTCAAACATTCTTGAGTTATTTTTGTCACTAAGTCTTTGTGCTTATTTAAATAAGGCAAGACTTTGTCTGTGATGTTCAATATGTATAAATGTACCTAAAGCACTTCATCTCGTGGCTTGCTCTCTAATTTTAGCCCAATTGTACATTTACCAATAATTATTCCCTCATGGCGTGTTTTGGGAATCCCGATACTATCAAGTTAGGATATGTATTCATACAAAACTCACTTGCCTACTCTGCTACATATTGTTCTATGATCGATGCTTTAGGATCTATTGGTTTTTACATACCCTTTCAATATCTTTATGTATCATTGAATATGATGCATCCATCTCAAACATAATACCACATAATCCTACCTCTCTGGCTAAGTGAATGATTAAGTGCACCATGATATCGAAAAAGAAATGAGGGAAATACATTTCTAATTGACATAATATAATAACTGCTTCCTTTTCCAACGATGTCAACTTGTTAGGATCAATAACTTTACAATAGATAACGATAAAAAAAATACACAACCTTGTTATCACATGCCTCACGTTTTTAGGGAGAATGTCATGAATGGTGACAAGAAGAAATTATTATATCAACATGTGACAATCATGAGACTTTAATCCGAGTAACTTTATATCCTTAAGGGAAACATGACTTCTCAAGTTTTAACCATAACCTTGTGGAAGTTTCATACTTTGTAAACATTCACAGAAACTTGTCTTCTTCCTTTTCGATAATGTATGACAGGTTGGGGGAAACAAGTGTGTTTGCCCTTTAACTGTTCATACAATTCCAGTCGTATACCCATAAGTTGTAAATTAAGACAAGAATTCAAGTAATCTTTTGTCTTATCTGTATATTCAACAATGTTCCAACAATATTGTCACACATTTTTTCTCCACATGCATCACATCAATACAACATCTTACATCAAATTCCTTCTAATATAGCAAATCAAAGAATATCAACTTTTTCTTTTATATCCTTTGCGTACTATGTCATTTTTCAAACTTCCTAAGGGTTATATTTATGAATTTGACCCGTTCAAAAACTTATTTACCAGTTAATGTTGGATGAGCAATATCAAACTCTTATTCACCATCAAAGGCCTTCTTTAACCTATGGTATGGATGATGTACTTTTAGAAACCTTTGATGTCGAAGATAAATCTTCTTCCTCCCATGATGCAATTATTGGTAATGAGTGTTATCCTCATATATGAGACACACTTTATGGCCCTTTACATTATAACCAAATAAGTTGCCATAGGTTGGAAAGTCATTGATTGTGCAGAACAACATTGCATGTAACTTGAATGACTCACGTTCAAATGCATCAAAAACATTAACTCTCTCATCCCATAACAGTCTCAAGTCTTGAATCAACAGATTTAAGTACACGTCAATGTTGTTGCCCGGTTGTCTTGGACCTGGGATCATCATTGATAACATTATATATTTTCTCTTTATACATAACCATGGCGGTAGGTTGTAAATAAATAACAAAACAGGTCATAAACTATGTGTAGTGCTTAAGTTACTGAATGTGTTCATTCCATCTGTTGTCAGTCTGAGTCTTAAACTTCCTAGGTCATTTACAAACTCTGAAAATAGTGAATCAAACTTCTTCCATTGTAATTCATCTGTCGGATGCCTAAGTTGTCCATCAATCAACCTGTCCTTAGAATACCAACTCATCAGCTTTGCATCATTTTCATTGGCAAACAAACACTTCAAAGAATGTATTTCCTCCCGCTCTGCTTTTGAGTAAGCTCTGGTGCCTTACTTTCCTTTAAAGAAGATGGGATTCTTAATTTTTGGTCTCGGTTTTTTGAACAATATGAGGCACATTTATTACAAGATTTGGATGTTAAGGAAGAGGTCTTCTGATGAATATATAGGAATGATAAACAAACACCATAACACCTTTGTAGGAGGCCCTTTGATGCATACCTCATCATCAGAATCATTGTCTTTCTTCTTATACTGTGACAACCCATACCTTGGACATTCATGCATCATTTCATATTCACCTTCATATAACACACAACCATTTGGACATGTGTTTATCTTCTTATACTAAAACCCTATAGGACACAAAATCTTTTTAGCCTCGTAGTTATGATCTGGCAAGGTATTACTAACCGGAAGCATTTCTTTCAATAGTTACAACAATTAAGTAAAACTTTTACCCGTCCAGCTATTTTTTGCCTTCAAATTAAATAATCGTAAAACCGTGACAACCGTGTGAAATTAGTGCAATTTAGATACAATAGTTTGTCTGAATCTTCGCGAAGATTTTCATATATATGTGCTCTGTTAAAATTTTCTTCACCCACATCACGAATCATTTCCTCAAGTTGATCATCCATATCATAATCAACATCATGTGTAGAACCTTCATTTTGATTTTCATTTGTCACACTTGGCGTGTCAACATCACCATGTCATATCTAACGTGTATAGTTCTTGAGAAAACCATCACATAGCACATGTTTCCTCAACACTTCTAAGCCTGACAGACACGTATTCTCACATTTAACACAAGGGCAAAAGTATCTTCCATTCATATCTTTGACATTTCGAATTACAAACTCTATAAACGTTTCAACTTTATTCTCATACTCTTCACTTATACATAGTGCATTAATCAAACTTCTATCCATGAATTTGGCCCAAATGCAACACTTAAGGTGTGGTACTGTTCAACATAGAATACACCTAGTCGATTAAAATTAAGAAAATCAGTATAAAATAGACATTGTAATGGATTAGTGAATGAATACTGTAAACTAATTAAAATTATTGTCCAAAAAATTAGTCTTTGAACTTATGGTCCAAATTAGGAAAAAGTTATTATTATTATTTATATTTTAATGAAATTTTTATGTAACTTTTTTTGAAAATAAAATAAGAGGTAATAGTATTAGGAACTATTATAATTATGAATAGAAAATAAAATAAAAATAAATTATTTTAAACAAAACTTATCAGTTATTACCTCTTTGTTAGTTAATTAGATTAGATTTAGAGTTTCAAATTTTAAAATTTAAAATGAAAATTAGGATTGACAAGCTTTGAGGGATAATATATATTGAGGAAGAATAAACAAGTATAAAATAAAAAAGTGATGTAAGGAAAGTCGAGTAACATATTAGATATATTAATGTTAAAGTAAATTATATACTTTTAAAATATGTAACTAGGATCTTAAACTATATTTTAGCACTTACTTATAATATAATGTATAATATCTAACCTAATACTAGCTCCGATTTTAAATATAAGTAAATTTTAGTGGAGTTTTTTGGTCCCTTAATATAAGCAAAATTAGACTTTTCCAATATCATTAAATGCTTGTTTACCAAATATGTCCTCATTATATATATTTCCAAGACCACTAATTATTTATGTAATAAATGATACTAAGGGTATTTTAAAAAATTAAATCAAATATGTGGTAACATTAATGCAAATAACTACGCCTAATTACTATTACTAATAAGTTTAACATGGTTACATGACAAAAAATTTTATTTATAATAAAAGTTGAGATTTAAATTTAGAATTACAATATTCAAACTTTAACCTCTAAATCAACACTAATGTTGCGGTAGAAAGTTTCATCTCATGCAAGCTATAGCTCTTTGGAACTAAAACTATTTCATACAAAAGAGGGTAAGATTCCAAAACTAGTAGTGTAGTATGCATTTTGTTAGTGTACAATGTGCATTTTGTCAAACACATGGTGCGTGTATGCACTACTCCATCAAAGGAGGCATTTTGTCAAAGACATGGTATGGAGTGTGCATAGACCCTCTATCTATGCTACGTCCCAATGCTAGACCCCACACAATACAATGGCAAGCAATAAAACACAGATCTAAGCAACATGATACAATGGCAAAGAAACATAGATATATTCACGCAACAACATATACATAGTGTTAAAGAGTTCGAAGAGTTACTAACCGTGTGTATACCGTCAAGGAAGAAGAAGACAAAGACTTCACGTGTAATGGAAGCAAGAAGAAGACACAGACTTCATGCACAATGAAAGCAATGGAAGGAAGCAATATAGATTCAAATAAGGTTTTAGGGACGCACGACGGAAATGTAACACGAAGGGTTTAAAGGGGTTAAATAAGCCGAATGACTTCAAATGAATGCGCGAGAGACTTTATATGTACCCTCGGAACTCGGTTCCTACAAACACCAAGTTTATAGGTACAAGAAATTTGGCCTTATGAACTCGGTTCCCACTAGAAACGACTTCATAGGTGTGTTAAAAAAATGAAAAAAAAGCCTAAAACTCGGTTGTAGGAGAACTGAGTTCTTAGGTGTGTTTAAAAAATAAAAAAAATATATGCAACTTAAAAACTCAGTTCACCGTGGAACCGAACTTTTATAATTGTTTGATAATTTTAGAAAATGTTACCGCCACTTTTTCATATAAGTTTTCCTATTAAACCAAATTCATATATTGTATTCGTAGTTTATATATATATATATATATATATATATATATATATAAATATATAAATAAAAGGGTGATATATCATAATTAATATGGTTGATGGTTAATAATAAAATATGATTACATTAATACTACTCAGACCAGTTATTTAGTCAGAGTTCTTAACTTACGGACTCCATTATGTAAGCATTTGACCAACAAAAAATATATAGTGTGATAAAAGTAATTGAAAGGGAAAGAAAAAAATTGAAAACCACATTTTAAAATAAATTGAGCTTGGTGGACTCGAAACTCAAGGTAATGACATTAAAAGCAAAGAGAGTTCAGTTACGATAAAGAACAAATTACAGGTAAACGACAGTAACAAACTTGCAAAATTACAAAAGACAGAAATTAAGAAACTTTGACTAACTAAAGAAGCGATTAATGATCATTGGAGCGACGACGATTGTTGTTGAGCCACACAATGAACATCCTGCGACTCATTCCCATCTCCATGCAGAAGCGTTCGATTTCATCGCTTTTACCTTTTTGAACTCTCCACCCCAGAGTCTCGGCAAACCTCGTCATTCGATCCCTCTGTTCTGCAGTGAACACTGTCCTCTTCTTCCTTTTTGGCTTCACGGTATTCAATGGCATTATGGGAATGTAGATGGTTTGTTTGCGGTGAAAGTTGCGATGGCACCCGCAAGCATCACAGAGCAGTGCCTCCTCACCATTGTTCCTTTCGATAAATTCGTGACAACCATCGTATGAAACTCGATTAAGTGATGCTACATGATTGTGCCTACACTCTTTGTACACAGCCACTTCCTCAAAACCTGTTGGTGCCATATATGCTGATGTTGATGCTGTGTATTCTGCATTTGTGATTGTGAGGCTCTTAAATAAATACAAGGCCACATGGAATGCTATCATTGGTCCTAAAACGTGTATTATTTGGTTTTAATAAGTTTTTATCTTTACTTTGGCTTTAGTCCCTATTTTTTTTAAAAACCTTAACCATTTATTTTAGGTGATTATGAATAAATTATCATTTTATTTCTCATTTTTATTTGTTATAAATTACATATCTTTAATAGAAAAATCATGAGTGGATCTCAGAGTACCAACACTGATTAGTGTATAACCTCAAAATGTTTTTAACTAAAAAAAATTAAAATGTCTAATATTATCCACGATTTTTTTAATCTATACAGTCTTTGTATAGAATAAAAAATTTCAAAAGAAAAAGTTATTAAAATTTACGTTAAACTTGTATTGGAGATTACAAAGAGACTATATATTAATCTTAATTTAAATGAAATTTTTTCTATTTTCATTTTTTATCACATGTAAAAATTATACAAATTTATAAAAGAATCATTTTATTAATACTATCATCTCGTTCATATTTTTAATATAATTCATTAATATTGGGTTGTAAACACACTATAAATAAATAAAATTCTAGATAAGTTGTATTTAAGATTGGGTGTATTTAACATGAGGTGAACAAGTTATATTGAAGTGCATTACTTTTAAATTATTAGAATAATATTTGCATAGCTATGAAAATAAAATTTAAATAAAAATTTTATTTTCAAAAAGAAAATTTTACATATAAAATAATTGATAAATATTTATATCGTGAAATAAATTTAATATTTCAAGTTCGAATATGATATTTAAACCATAAAAGAATAAACTAGCCAAGAGTGTGTAGTTAGTGTAAAGTTTCAATTTTGAATTGTCATGTAAGCAACTATCATTAATTTTTATAATAATTAATTTTAAAGTCATACCAAAAATGAATTATAATTGATTAACATGGTCAATTTTTAGATTAAACATGGATTAAAATGTGATACAACTCCCTAATCTTAAATATAAGAAAAATAACTAATTAATTTCACACGTATTAAGAATGTTAGTTAAAATAGTTATTTGTATTTTCATAAAAAAAGTTATTTACATTAATGATATTAAACATTTGATGTAATTTCATAAAATACACTTAATATCATTTATTGTACAAGTTACCTTGAAAATATATACAAGAGAATATGTTTGGTAGATAAACATTTAATAACATTGGAAAGCTATATTTTTCCTTATATAATGAGACAAAAAAAATCCTCAAAAAATTCATGTTTAGAATATAAGAATAAATATACATATACAAATATACCTTTAATCCTCTATGATGTCCCTCCTTTCTGTTGACACCAAAAGAGGGAGAATGTAACATCCTGGTTTTTGATTAAAGTTAATTGTGGAATTAAGAATTATTAATTGAATAATAATAATAATAATAATAATAATAATAATAATAATAATAATAATAATAATAATAATAATAATAATAATAATAATAATGCCAATAATGAACCATGTGACCTTGGTGGCTTAAGAGAGTTTCGGTTCTCTCTCTCTTTGGCACGCTGATGGAAGTGCCTTAATGGTGATGTGATGGCTGATGGGAAGTGCATTGAATGTGAATGGAATGTTGAGTGAGAGGGAGAGTGGACGCTGGCAGTGAAGAGATAAGGACTTGGGTTTCTCATCTCCACTCACTCTTTGCTCATTCTCTCTTTGGTATATGGAGAACCATTCTCCTTTCTCTCAAAACTCTCTGGAGACTCTTCTTCTTCTTCTTGCTGTTCTCCATCCTTGTCTCCTTCTTCATCTTCTTCTTTTCTTCCACTCGAACACTGAGTGGGAGCACGAAGTGGGAAGTGGAAACAGCGTGGTAGCAGAGAGTTCAGCATGGTGCTGAGTGGTTTGGAGGCCAGGATTCTCCACTGTTCAGCCTTAAACTTTGATGGGTGCTTGGATGCATGGGAGTCCTTCACTGTTAGTGAGGACTGGGCTGTTCGGGTGTGGAACAGCGTTTAGAGTCCTCAACTGGGTTGCATGAGGACTGGTCGGTTTATGTGTGGGAGCAGAAGCCTTGGATCCTCCACTGGACCGAGTGTGAAGGCTGTCTGCGTGGTGCCTTGGAGGCATGGAACTCCACTGTCTTGTCACAGAGCATGGAATGCCTTGGAGGGGAGGAGCTGTTCGTAGGACCAAGCGGCTCGGTGCTCCTCCAAAGCTGGGTGTTGCAAGCTTATGGAGCTTCTAGATCTTCATTCCAGGTAAGGGGGGCTTTGCATGTCAAATGTATGGTTTATGGACGGGTTTCCGGGTGAAGCTAATACACTGTGACGTGTTATGTTTGTTACCTTGTTGTATGTTGTTTGAGTGAAGTCCGGATGTGTGATGATTATTATTATATGGTGTATGTTTTTCCGTCCATATGATGTATGATGCATGCCGAGGTTGAGTGAAATATGCTGTGAGACAACAACTAAATCCTTGTTGTGGTTTATGTGAAATACATGAGATACATGATGTTTATATTATGAATGCCGAGTGCAATTGCGTGTTAATTATGTTGATTTCCTAGTGGAATTCTATATGAAATGGCATGAGAGGCTTAGAAATGTTAATACCGAGTGAATCGCACGAATTAGCATATGATGCTTGCTTCAAATGATATTCCGAGTGAATGGCATTGTGGTTGCCGAGTGCATGAGATACGGGTCGGTTATGTTAATTCCCGTTTGGGATTTTATATGGAAAAGCATGAAATTACTGAGTGCATGTGTTGTGATATTGCATTGGATGCATGTGATTGATATTAAATGTCGAGTGCATGGGCGTTGGACGCCTGATGAATAAGACCGTATGCATTTGATTCATCACTGGAAATGCTTGGAGCATATAGCGTTGGACGCTTAATACCGATCGGCAATCAGATGAATACGTGTTAAAATATATTGAAAGACCTCAGGTTGGACTTGAGGCAGTGCCGAGTGTACAAAGCGTTGGACGCTTAAAGACCTTGGGTTGGACTCAAGGCAAGCTTACCGAGTTGTGTAACATCCTGTTTTTAATAATAGTCCTATTTTGTAAATTATGAAGTATGGAAGGTCTGTAAGTAATAATCAATGAATAAAACATCCAATGGATGGCTTGTATTACTTCAAAAATTCCATTTTTGAGTATAATTATGGAATTTATATAGACCTTTAGATATAATGTTCCTTTTTCCGAGCGGAAATGCCTTAGAAAGAACTGTCCGAGTGAAAAAGGGACTTTATTATGAGTGACGGATGAAATTCCGAGTGATGGATGAAATTTCAAGTGAAGGATGAAATTCCGAGTGAAGGTTATGTTTTTCGAGTGGAACATGGCCGAGAGGGTCTCTTCCGAGTGGAATATCTGTCTCAGAGACATTTCTGAGTGAAGAGGGTTTGATAGAACCTCTTCTGGGTGAAAGGATCCGAGTGACTCACCTTGGGTTGACTCATTACCGAGTCAAATTGCTTAGAAAGACTCGTTTCCGAGTCAAATGCCTTCAAATGACTCATTTCTGAGTCAATTATTTCTGAATGACTCGTTTCCGAGTCAAACACCCCAGAAAGACTCATTCTCGAGTCAAGTATTTTCCAAAGACTCGTTTCTGAGTCAATCATGGTCAGACGTTGCAATACTGAATGTAAGATTCACTGAGTGCCTTCATTTTCAAGTGAAGTACAGAGGAAAATGTATTTCCGAGTGGAAGGGTTCCGACTGGGGACACACGGTGTATGATTGCCCAGATGTGTCAACCCTGGAATGAGATTTCGAGTGAGTGGACAACTATGAGGGAGAAACGGTTTCTGAAAAGTTTTACCGAGTGGAACTGTGTGTGTGTGGAGACTCGGATTTGGAATGAAATTACCGAGTGGAACCCGTGTGAGTGAAGACACGGATTTGAAAATGAATTTACAAATGAGGAACCGAGTGTTGAAGACTGAGTAAAAGAGTTGACTCGGTTTTGGAATATATTACCGAGTGAAAAACAGAGAAGGATGACTCGGTTGGGAATAAATTGTGCCGAGTGAAAACCGAGTGGATGAAGGGTCGGTTTTGGGGAATGACGACCTCTGGTCGGATTTCGCTTAAGTGAGGCTTGTGTGTCTCACTCAAGCAAGTCAGTATTCGCTTGAGCGAAACTCACACTCGCTCAAGCGAGTCGGAAACGCTTGAGCGAAACTCCCTTCTGCTAGTGTTATATATGGCACTCGCTCAAGCGAGAGAGTATTTCGCTTGAGTGAGAGGGACTCGGATTCCCTTCTCCTTCACAACGACTGGCAGTTTCCAGTCGGTTTAGTGGCTGACCGAGTGGAATTCCAGTCGGTTTTCAGTGCAGGAGTAACTTTTTGACTCCTTTCTTGCCTTTTATGCATATTTTAATGCATCTAAACCCATTATTCACCCCTAGTACGTAGGACGGCCAGAAATGGGCACTAAGATAGCCACTTGATTAATTAAATCTCCATTATCTCCACTAACAGCCCACTAGCAATCCACTCACAAAAAAGTTGTCCCCACTTGCCTTTACCTTATTAAACTAACACTAACCCTGTAAAAGTCAGAAACTCTTAGAGTAAACAAGCTACCTCTCTCAATTTCTTCGAGCTGAAACTAGGACAGTAAGGGGACTTTTTTTCAGTCAGCCAAAGATCATCAATCCAAGTAAGAGGGGACAGGGTTGTGAATAACTATGAAATGGGTAGAATTGTATGCTGTTCTAGGATTCTAGTTTTAATTTCGTATCTTGTTGCTCAGTTTTGAGATTGAAAACGTGTGAATTTGATTCTGACTTCTTCATGAAAGTTGTAGACCTTTTTGTTATCTAAATTTTGAGACCTGAATCAATTAATTTGAATATGTATAGCAAAAGTTATAGCCAAAATACTACAGCATGTCCGAGTGGAATATTTGTTCTAGGTTTTGTGTATATATTGATATTCTTGGAATTTTACAAGCATAATCAGCCTTTGATGTCTTCACAAAAGTTATAGATAATTGTGTTATGGATCTGTAGAAAGTGGTTTCAAGTCAAAATGATTTTTGTAGCTCGAGTTATGCCTAAAATACTGAAGTATGTTCAAGCTGTAAATCTGTTAACTTGAGATACGTATTTTATTTTTAAAACTGGGAATTTTGTGGTGAGAATTAGTGATCAGTGTCTTCATCAAAGTTGTAGATCTTCTTATTATGTGAATTTTTAGAGCTGAACCGACTGAATTGGATATGTATAGCATGAGTTATGATCAAAATACTACAGCATGTCCGATTGAAATACTTATCTTGTGTTTTATGTATATATGAATATTCTGGGAATTATACATACGTTTTTAGACTTTGATGTCTTCCTGAAAGTTGTAGATATTTATGTTAGGGATCTATAGAAAGTGGTTTTGAGTTAAAAAGATGCTTGTAGCTCTAGATATGCTCAGAATACAGAAGTATGTTCATGATGAAAATCTGTTAACTATGAAATCCAAATCTTATTTTTAAAATTGGGAATTTTGTGGTGAGAATTAGTGGTTTGTGCTTTCATGAAAGTTGTATATATTTGTGTTAAGAATAATTTAGAGCTAGTTTCATGCCAAAATTGTTTTTTTATCTCCAGAAACATTGAAAATACTAAACTGTGTACGTTTTAAAAATCCTCTTTGAGGCAGTTTTGTATTCTGTGAATAAGTGATGTTTCTGTTTAGAATTTGAATTTATGGTCTTCATTAAAGTTGTAGATATTTATGTTATTGAGCTATAGAAAGTGGAATCACATGAAAAGGATTTGATTTGCTCATGTTATGACTGTTTTACTAACATATGTCGCTGTTGGAAATGCTGAAATTTGCTTATAATGGTTATTATGGATAAAAAAGATATTTTCCCTATGGGTAACAAATTATTATTGAATTCTTGAGTGATTATGAAGTATTATGAATGTTGATGAGTGTCTAATGAGCATTATTCAGTTTATATATTTTGGTGGTGAATAATTATGAATGACTAAATTAATATATATACATGAATGCCTTGCGGTTATTGATATATGTGGTTGAAACAGTAAATCCATGATTCTGAAAATTATTATATGTGATGTGTCCTTTGAGGACTTGTGGTTTTCCAAGTGGTTTTGGAAATTGATATATCATGGTATGTTAAATGATAAAGAGAATGAAAGGCATTCATGCATCATAAGCATTTAGACGCACCATGGAATTTAGGGGTTCCATGATTGCCTACCCTGGTGGGGGGTTACTCTATGATGAGTTTAAGCCCTATTTTCACAAGAACCATGGAAGTGTAGGGATCCATGGTTGTGTAAATTCCTACTGGTATACTTATTTCTGCAGGAGCCATGAAAGTGTAGGGATTCATGGTTATGCTAATTCCTACTAGAGTCTCTATGAGACTTTTTACTGCAGTATTCCCACCAAACCAAATGGATCCAGCATGACATCATTGGACTAAATTAAAGACTTATTAAATATAAATGAACTTGTTTGGCATATTCATCATATCATTATGGTTTGTTGATTGTGTTTGTGCAATTTTATTTATTTTATATTTATTCTATATTCTGTCTCACTCTTACATTAATTTTTATAGTGAATGCCACACAGAATGAAGAGTGATGCCATGATTAATGCCTATTTGAATTATTACTTGGACTTTGATTTTATGGGTTGTAATAAGTATAACATATTATGTACCGTTATTTTCTAAATCGTTTCCGCTACTTAAATATTTCTTAAATTTAATTATTCATGACTAGTATGTATGATAATATTATGAAATTATCAACTGTTACGTGAACTCTGAATTTAATTTATGAATTTTTAAAAGATTTTTTAAAAAATCAAAAAATTTATTCGGAAAATTATTCGGGACGTCACAAGTTGGACCCGGGGCTGCCCGTAACACCCCCGTTGTCGCTTGGAGCGATTGTGTTACATGTGAGGGCAAACGGTTTGGTACCTGTAAAACGGCCGAATCAGCTTGGAGCTGAGTGAAAGGCTTGGAGCCTATGTTGCAACAATAAAAATTGGTAACCGGATCTGGGTGAATTGATGTGTGTGCACTTATAATTGTCATTGAGCTTAATGTGAATTGTTGAATATGTGAATATGGAAATGATTGGGATGAATCCGATTGGATTAATGCATGTATACTGATGTATTTGCCGAGTGCAATATGCTATTATGGGTGTGATACATGCTGTGATGAATGATATGAATTATATGGCCACGTGTAAATTTAATATTCCGATTGGATGATTGAATATACATATGTTGATACTGTCGCCGAGTGCAAAGTGAGCCTATGGCTGTGATTATATGTGATTATAAATAATGTAAGTTTTATAGTCGAGTGGATTGGCTGGAATGAATTCCGATCGGATGATGATGTATGAGTATTCATATTTAAATGGCAGTGTGTGTTATGGTTGATTGAAATATAAAATTTGTATAACTGAGGATTGAGGTATAATCTGAGCCAATATCTATCATTTAATATGTAAACGCTCACCCCTACAACATTTTTCAGTATATGCAGGCCGGACTGGGAAAGAGGAGATAGCCTCAAGTCTGAGTGATGGGCACTCCGATTGTTGAAGAGCACATATAGTATATATATATACTGTAAATAGATATGTTAAAGCCTTGGTCGGCTCTTTTGTAATCCATTGTTTAACGTGGTTATATATATATATATATATATATATATATATATATATATGGGTCGGTGGATTGGAGTTGAGAATATGGATACACATATATGTATATAAATATTTTATGTTGATTTGATGTTTCTTACCGACTGGAATGTGTTGTTGAGTGGACAATGTTAAGGTTAAGATTTGATCGTTGTTGGGCGAGCCGTGTCCGAGTGAGGCTTGTTGTGTGGCCTTTTTCCTGAGTGGAAATCTGAGTAAAAGTCTTCCGAGGGAAGAAGGATTGTGATGGCCCTGATTTGAAGTGTGTTAGGAAGTTCTATTCCGAGTGAATAAGGTGATATAAATCCCGAGAGGATAAGGTTTAAATAGGTCCAAGTGGCTAAGTATGAAATAAGTCCGAGTAAGACTTAATGTTGTGATTTCTCCGAGTGAAGAAAAGTTAATGTATTACTGAGTGGTGAATGGTCAAGATGTGACCGAGTGATGTATGACCGAGAGGAAGGTTAAGTGATCTCCGAGTGTGAAGGATTAAGTTATGTTGAGTGCTGAGTGGGTAATGTACCTCCGAGTGAATTATGGTTGAAATATACCGAGTGGTATTGGACTGGGGAATAATCCGTGTGGGGAAAGCTTATGGACTCCGAGTGTAGTATCCGAGGGAATAATTTCCCGAGTGAAATATGCCCGTGGGTTTTATAATTGTAATTTGGCTAAGTAAGAATCTACCGGGTGAATGATGTATGTGGGGACAGCTCCCGAGTGGATGTGGTCCCGAAGCCGAGTGATGGAAATACTGAGTGGAGGTGTTCGCTTCAGCGAACAAGGTATTCGCTCCGGCGAGTGTGAAAGGATGAAAGCTTTTGGGTTGACTTTGCTCAAGCGAATGGTGTTTCGCCCGAGCGTGTTGGGCTGTCTCGCTTAAGCGAAGTTGGATCTTGCTTGAGCGAGTGAACGTTTTGTGAGGACCCGCTGAAGCTTGTTATTCCGCTGTCGGTTTTGCTTCCTTCCGTTATGCTGTTTCATTTTACCCGGCTGCTTGGTTTATTTTTGGGAAAAATTTTCCCTTATGTCGGATTTATTTTTAATTATGTAAGGATGTTTCAGAGAACATTGAAGTCTTGCTCCATTATTTTCTTTACTTTGTTATGAAGTTTCACTTTGTCAGGATCTGTAACACCCCAAATTTTAAAGAAAATAATTTATTGAATAATGGTGATTAATTATTTATGGCCCAATAATTGGGGGAGAATTAATTAGATGCTAGAGGTAAATTATCAATAAATTAAGATTTACCAGAATCAGATGATTTAACAGATGGTGTGGGACCCACTTAGTCAAATTGGATATTTAATGGGTCTAGGATACTTAAAAAATTGTTGTGGTTATGGATGTATAACTAAAATAATTTTTGGTATTGAGGAGATAATTAATTGGACTCGGCGTATGACATTAAACGACAAAAATATGAACCAAATGGAATTAAAAAGAAAATGAAAACTCCCTTTTCTTCTCCTCACCCAACCGTCCACTTTCCCTCTCTTTCGATACCCATTTTTGCCCATTGGATAATGAAATTTATTGCCCATTGGAAAAAGATAACATGATGCACCTTTTGTCCAATGGATAATGGCCAAAGTGGTCATCTTTTCCCTCTTTTTCTTCCTCCACCATGCATACTTCTTCTTCTCCCATCTATCTCTATTTTTCTTATTCTTTTCCATTCTCTCCTCACCAAAACCGAACCACCTCCTTCTCCTTCCATTTCTTGCCAAAAATTGAATTTAAGCATAGATTTGTGGAATATTTATGGGACATGGAGGCTTTGTTTGGGTCATATCCTTCTCACTCCTTCACCATTTTCATTGGGCATGAGCATGGACTTGAGGTAAGGGTTTCTTGCCTCTTTATTGTTCCATTTATGGTTCTTATGTTGATTAAGCTTGAAATATTAATGTTAAGGTTATGGGTATTGATGGAAAATGATGAACCCTAAGCTTGGATGACCTTGAGATGTGACTCTTGATTATGGTGTTGTGTTAGAAATGGATGTGGTTTATGGTTTGCATATGAATTTTAGAAATGGGTTGAAGTTGTTGATTGGGTGATTTTAGAGGAAAACCAAGTGTAATGATTTGGGGGGTTTTGGCCTAAATAATGATTTTGATGGTTTGGATGCTTTAGAGTAAATTATATGAGGGAAATGAATATTTAAAAGCATTGGGATTGATTATGGATGTTAATGAAATTTTAAGTTAAGTGTATTATGAATGATGAACTATGCATGTGAAACCCAAACCATAGGATAGATAACCATTAGGAAAATGGTGTGCTGTTTATATTGATTGGCACTTTGATGATGATATAATATTTGTAATGATGTATTAGAATTGATGGAATTGATGATTGGAAATTTGTATGAAATCCTTAAGAATTGATAATTGAAGCTTTTGACATTGATGAGGAGATTGATGATTTTGTTGTCATGAAAGTGACTCTTGGTTTTAGAAAAGATGATTGGGATCGTGGGTGTTGATACTTGAGATTTGTGAACTTTTGGTGACTTTAAATGGAGCCGAGGTGGCTTATGTTGAATATGAATGATAGAAATGACAATTGGATGATTTAGATGGTACTTTGGATACCTTATGAATGAGGAATGTGATGTTATTGTTGTTAGGTTTGGTTGACCCTTTAAGGCTTAGAAAATCTTGGTTTTGGGAAAAGAATTCCCGAAGCCTAACATAAGCGTGTAAATTGGAGTTTAGACAAGTCTAGGACTTGATACAATCCCTATAGGATGTTAACAATTTATTAGAGTTGTGAGGATGCCTTGTGATGGCTCATGATTGAATGAATGCATATATGTGTGTTATGTAGATTGTGTTCCGGATGATGGTGCGGAACGATCGAGGCATTGGAATTACGGTTCTTCTCTCGAGGTAGGAGAGGAGTTTACATTTCAATCGCATGAGTTAAACAGTTGATGATGAATGTATATGATTGATACTCATGCTTACTTTGCCATGATTGTGTTAATGTGATGAGATTAAGTGGTAATTGTTGAATGAAAAGATTGGTAATTTATTGACCATAAAAATGATATGAATATGTATATGAAATGGCCTTAAGAGTTTTGAACCTTTTGAAGGAAATAATATAATTCTTGGTGAATAATTATTAGAGGATAATTAGTGATGAAATGGAACGTGGATGTGTGCATAGATACATGAGATGTTGAGTTGAAATCCCTTGGAAAGATGTGTCCCTGCTTAAGCTCCTTGTGGTCACGCTCAAGAGCGGATTCTATTTCGCTTGAGCGCACGTCTCACACTCAAGCGTGAAGCTCCCTGCCTCGTTTGCGCTTAAGCACGCAACTCACGCTCAAGCGTGAAGTCCATTTCGCTTGAGCGCATGGGTCTTGCTCAAGCAAGGAGCACCTGATTGGTCACTGCCTCCATTTCACTTGAGCGCATAACTCACGCTCAAGCATGACAAGTAGTGGCCCTGGCGCTGGTTTTCCCTGCCTCTTACACTCAAGCGAGTGCCAGGGAGTAGTTTCTACCCAATTTCTGCTTAAGCTTGAGCATTCACGCTCAAGCGAGCTCACTTGGTCTGATTCTGCCCAACTCACGCTTAAGCTTGAGTATT
Source organism: Clitoria ternatea (assembly GCA_037962975.1). Lineage (NCBI taxonomy): Eukaryota > Viridiplantae > Streptophyta > Magnoliopsida > Fabales > Fabaceae > Clitoria > Clitoria ternatea. Next base: position 216,947,783 of record CM075671.1, on the reverse strand, counting down.
CACGCTTAAGCTTGGGGATAAGGTCTGATGCCATCAAATTCTCGCTCAAGCGAGGGCTTGAGCGCGAGCTCGCTTAAGCGCCCTAAATCTCGCTCAACCATGCTTATTTGGCTTTTTTATTGTTCATAAAAATTGTAGATAATTTTGTCTCCGTCGTTTTGATACCTAATTTGTGTCAATCAGAGTTCGGTAGCCTAAGTTATGTCCAAAATACTAGAGGGTGTTCAAGCTAAAAATTTCAGCAAGGCTGATTTCATAAATTGGCCAGTTAGGCAATATTCGGGGCATAATTGGCCTATGACTTCTTCATAGAAATTGTAGATAATTGTGTCAGGAAGCTATATAAATTGACCTCATCATAATTGGAGTTTTATAAATCTTATTTGGCCTAAAATACCGAACCCACCACATTGAAAAATTCAAATTTAAGAGTGTTTTGTACCCAACTTTTTATGATTTTCAAATTGGGACTAATGAGTGATATTTTTGAGATGTCCCACTATTTTTAAGACTAAAAATGAACTTTTCTCATGTCTTAATGTTGAAAATTTTCATGAGCTCATTCTTACCTAAAACCCCTTTATTATGTAAAAACAAAGGATTGTATTAGGGGTATATGATGATGGTATGTCCTAGTGGTGTTGATATTACTTGAAATATGTTAAGAGAACATGAATTCCCACTACTAATAATATTATGTGATGATTGATGATGAAAATTAATTGATGGGGTTATGTGACACACCTTTGCTTGATGATAAAACTATTGAAAGGACAATTGAATGACAATATATGGAATATAAACTAATGGAATAAAAATGATGTTGATGATGAATAAAAATGAATGTGATATTGATATATATGGACGGGTGATGATTGTTATTGATAATGGTGGTTAAATTCCATTGTGATTGATACGAGTGTGATCCTGTATGTGTGGTTTGAAATATATTGATAAATTGTTGTAAATACACACCAATATACAAAACAATGGTAATGATTAATGAGATGAAAAATCCACTAAGATATTATGTAGTGACATTGATGAACAACTGATGAATGTGGTAATGTTTGTGATGCCATTGTGATTTGTTACAAGTATTGACTTGTATGTATGATGTGAAATATGCTAAAATAAATTAAAACCTGAAAACAATGGCTAAAACCAGTGATGATAAAATCCACTAAGATGTATATGGTGGTGTTGGTGATTATGATGATGATGTTTGATGAATGGCATTTAGGATGCACAGTGTGAGAAATGCATTTGATTTGCATTACATTGTATCCATGGCATATCATACGCTGCCGGTGTTGGAATATTAGGGGATTCCCCCGGTTGGCCCAGTGGGAGGGCAGCTCAGTGCATGAGCATTCTTGTTGTTTCCCCTATGACTCAGTGTGTAAGTCACGAAGCTGCCCATGTTGAGCTACGGGGTGCTGCATGTGGTTAACCCTTATGGGGGGTGGCTTTTGAGGAGTAGGTGTCCCCGGTGGTCCTAGGGATCACAGCTGCCATGTTATAAATCATGGTTGACCCGCAACACCTTATATTGTTGATTATGTTGTTTACCGCGATCATGGTGAAAATGACCAGGTGTTGCATTATGGGTGATATGGTTTAGTACCAGTAAAAATTGGTGATTATGCATGCATTATGATATATGTGTACACATTATACTACTGTAGTAGGGGCATGGTATGTGATCATGCTTGACCCACAAATTAGTGTTTTATTCCCATAGTCGGATACGTATTTGTTGTTGTTATTCCATTGTACATATACATTAGCCTAAGAGCATTTACATATACCACAGAGATATGCCAAAAGGAGATGATGATTGAGATTAAGATATGATGATGATGAGATAGGTTAATGAATACCTAAGAGACAACTTGTAAAACATGAATACAAAGAAAAGATGTCGAATATGATCATGTTGTATGTGGTGGCCTAATGTGATGAAAAACTTGTTTGTCTATGTTGGTGACGATGATGTTGGCCTATTAGGGCATTGAGAAATGATGTGTATATGTGTTGCTTTGCCATGAATTAATTGATGAATATGGTACCTGTATATTGTTGAAATGAATAAATTATGATGATTGTTGATGATTTTAGCAAAGCATACATGATGTTAATATGCATATGCACATAATCTCAATTGTATTCATATTCGTCATTTGAAATGTATAACTCACTCTCCCATGTTGTCCATTTTTAGTATTATTGCAGAAATATCGTGGGATGAGGCTATTTTTAAAGTAAAGCTTTTGGGAAGGTAAATAGTAGTAATGGAATGCCTTGACTGGCATCGGTTGTAATTTATTGTATTATGAATAAAGTGTACATGATAGTGATGATAATCATTGATATCGATGGATGTAAAGTAAATGATAATGTAAGTGGGTGATGTACTGGTATTTGGGGTATTGGGATTCATACCCATTTGATGAATATAAAGATGTTGATTATGTATCTTAGGCATTGCGTGATTATGATTTCTATTGTGGCCTAATGGGCTAGTGTTGTATGTTTACGTGCTTTGCCAAACCTTTTCTCATATCTTCATATATGGGACTAGGTGTGTGCCCAGTATACAAATTCTTCTTTCGCTGTAAACTCTATTATTTCTGTATAACGTTATGGGCAAATTATTTATCGATCCAGTTATAGATTTTTAAATCTCACCATTTAGTTTGCTGTGGTTCAAGTCTTGATGTAGTCGTAGTAGTGTTTTGAAATTATTCCGAACGTGAAAAGTTTACTCGTATTTTTATTATTTAATTATCTTGATTACATTGGGATTCGAGTTAGGAAAATCGAGGTGTGACATGATCAATATGTTATGTCTTGAATACAATCTATTATACTGATCCTTTATCCTGATTAATGAAATCTTTTGCTCTAATATTTGATAAATCGTTTTATTCGTATAATGAGATGCTATTATATGAAAAGTCTAATTCTTAATTACTTTGATCTTAAATCAGTCTATCTAAAAGCTCTGGTAAGCAAGTATAGATCTTACATGAACTAGTTTCAGAGATTAAAAATTATTTATCAAGAAAATTCTTCAAACTCTAGTCCTCCTGAAAAACTTAAGTTCGTTTATAGCTTTGATACACATCTAAGTATATGCTCTGATGTCTCTCTTGTATAAATGCTCTATTATGGGATACCTTGATTTTTCTATGTTGTTACATCCAGACTCTAGGATTTGTTAATAACATACATCAAGACACTTAAACTAAATAAAGTCTACCAATGTGTGATCTAACCTGTTTATTTAAGTGTTTCAAGAATTATATACTAAGTGCATAAGTTACAAGTGATAGGGGAGTCCATAAAATCAAAAGTCTGATCCTTAAAAGTCAAAATTAAAAAGCCTAATTTAGAAATCTTTAATTATATGAATCAACTCAATCAGACATCAGACTTTTGAGCATTCAGAACTCTCAATAAGAACGTTACTTCAAAGTATAAATCACAATGTTCTAAAAACTCTTTAATGATGCATTGGAAGTCAAGCTCTTATTAAGTGCTTATCATCAAAAGAGATAAGAGAAAAATAAGCAGAGTAGCCAATACAGTTTTTTGAAGATCTCAACGTAACAACTCTGCGCATTTTCAAAAAAGTTGAACCAAGTCAGCTTATGTATCAGATCAAATCAGAAGAATTACAACGTTGATTTCTTTGTGATTACTAGAAGAAACAAAGCCAACAAATAACTTTATTCCCTGAAGTTATCAAGGAACACCTTATTCATGCAAGTGTTGAAGTTCTTTGCTACTAGACTTTTGGACATCCCTTCAGATTATCAAAAGTCTGGTACCTGCGCTTAAAGCAAACTCCTTCACAAGATTTTCAACGTTCATATCTCCTTTTTAGATTAGCAATGGTTATCTCATATCACCTATATATTCTTGAAGATGATCTAATTCAAATACACATAGAGAAAAGAAGCCTATCAAGAATACTTAGTCTTTGTGATCAAAATCTCATTAATCCCTTCTAGTTCTTCAAAGACAAAGACCTTCTTTGTTGTTATGCTTTTAGTAGACCCTGGTCTCTTGTCTTTCTTAACTTAATGTATTCATTTCTCATTTTATATCCTTTATACACTAGGTTCTATGAGATACCTTACACTTTTTCATTAAAATTAGTAATATGTAAAAGTCTAGTGAGCTATCAGTCTTTAGTTTCATTGGGAAACAGTTATGACCTAGAGAGGCTTTTGAAAGAATACTTGGATTATTGAGCCAAGAGTAGCTTGTTGAAAGAATACTTGGATATATGCCAGGAGTGGCTGGAGTCAAGAATACTTGTGACACTAGTCTGGTGCTGTTATTATAAATAAGATTTTACAACAGTGGAAATCCTTCAAGTTAGAAGGGACTGAATGTAGCTTTCGTGTTGAAAGTGAACCTGTTGGTATATGCGCTATGAGCTTTTATGCTTTTTCCATTTGTATCATTTTTCTGCTTATCAATAAAATACATATTTCAGTTTAAAATTGTTTTAAAACGTATTTATCCATAGAGTAATAGGTCATATGAAAGTTATTCCTAAAATATCCCTAGTCAAGTATTTACGTAGGGACATGTAAATACATCGAGACTAGTGTGTGAGTGTACTGATGACTTAATCTCACAGATCATAGATATAGATAATATCAAGTCTTCACACGGGTACACATTAAGAGTAATGATGTACTAGACAGACCCTCCATGAGAACATTGCATGGATCATTACATGAATGTCATAAACAATTCTTAATGTGATAATGGTATGTAGTCCTTCGACCTGAAGTCACTACGATTCCTACATGAGGAGTTTGTTGTTTTAATACAGTCAAACGTCTTCTATAACAAGAGGACTATAAAGGTTATGATTATGCAATGAACAAATTATGCAGAGGGATGTGAGTGATGTAGATGAGATTTGTCTCTCCTATGTGACAGGAGTGATATCTGTAGGCCATTTGATAAAGTGAGACTAAGGAAATGCATGGCCATGCTAGAAAGAATAAATATTAGATATTTACAAGGATGACGCGACCATGCCTTGGGCCCAATTAGGATATCGTGACAAAAGGAACAAACATATAAAATAATTATCACTTATAGGTTATGCTGATATTAAATAATATTCAAACATAATGATGCATTGCTAGATGTCATTCTTATTTTATATTAATAATAAAATAATTTATTATTAGTATAACCGGGTATTTTACCTATAGGGTCACACACATAGAGTAAGTCTATCAAAAAATATTTTGTTTTATTTTAGTTAGACTAAAAATAAAGCTATTGGGCCTAACTCATTCAGAATGAGTAAGGAGCCCACTCCTTAGAGAGAACAAATTAGGTCAAACCTAAGCCTATAAATAGATCATAAGATGCTCATAGGCCATTCACTAAAAGAGACACAAAAATATGCAAAAGTTGCAAGAGCTACACGCCGTCAAACTAGCAGTTGACAGGTGTAACGATTCTGGTAGGAGTACTTGTGTAGACTCCTGAAGGACGAGGTTACACTGCTTCGACATTCTTCAAGAGGTAATCCTAAAAACACAATATTTTTTTGTGTTTGTCTTATGCTTTGAAACACGACACTTTGTAAATCCTATGAGAATCCTTATATTTCCACTGCTCATGTACTAGGGATTCCCTAACAGAACCAATATAAACTCTTGGTGTTACCCCTTCTTCTTTCATTCCTTCTTGCAATTTTGTTTTGTAAAAGTTTGATTACTTGCACTTTAAAGTTTCATATTTCCGCATAATAGTCTAAGACTTATTCAACCTCCCTTCTAAGTCTAACTCTGAACCATCACATATCATCATATCATCAATCATCACATTCTCAAGAATCAAACACAATTGAGGATAGTTACACAATCTACTCATACCATTAGTAATCAAAATCATAGGCATCACTTTAATTAAGCATCAATTATCCCTTAATCCGTTCTTAACTCATACATTTAAGATATATAATACTCCTTTTACCTGGAATGGACACCTACATCGAATCAATTGTCGAACCCTCTAGTTAATAGACTAACCATTGAACCCATGTAATTTATTAATTTCTAACTTATCAAAAACCTAAAACATCATAAATATCATGAATTTAGCAAAACGACGAAGGCTCAAAAGTTCACGACTTATCGAATTTCATTGATAGGTTCTAAAAGTTAGGTTACAAAGTTCTGACGCTGTCCACTCTTCGAAATTGGTTCTGAAATAACCTATAGTCATGGAAATAAAGGGATTGGAGCTTGAATTTAAGGATTTTGATCCTTTTAGTATATGGGTTCTTGAGAGATTACCTTGTCAATGGGAACTTAAAGAACCCCCACCTTTCACTCATTGTCCCGAGTTCTAATTGATGTCAATGATCCTAAAATTGAACGGATTTAAGGTCTAGAAACATGAAAATGACCCAAAATATTAAAAATGGGTTCTGAACATTCTCACCTTACACTTGTAATGGGAAGACCCCCAGTCCTTGTTCCATGTATATACGTGAAGAGGGAAGAGGAAGAGTGGAGCTAAACTTACTTTTGGTTAAGGGAAAATGAAGAAAAAGAACACAGTGAGGTGGAGCCGTGAATGAGAAGAGATAAGGAATGTCCTTTTCTTCTTCCCACGTGCATGAGAGAGTGAAGGATAGCGAGGAAGAATAGAATTGAAATTAGAACATAAGAAACCAAAGGCAATTTTATCTTTTTACACGCTTGGTTAATTTATGAAAATAATCAGGTAACTTCAGGTTACACGAAACTTACCTAGGTAAATTTTAGAAATTAATATACCTGCCTACAATTATTTTGACATTCCAAATTTAATTATTTGATTAATAAAATTAACCAATAATTAAAATTAGGATGTTACAATTAACGTTATTACCTTTCTTTTCATTACTTAAGGTATATTTATTTTTAAATATATGTAACTTTTACCTTAATTAAAAAGTTATATAATAAATTATTTTTAAATAAAATTTCATACTATTACTTTAATTGTAAAATTTATCTGAATAAGTTGAAAATAATTTATTTTAACTAGCTACATGAGTAACTTATTAAAATAAGTTAAAAACAATTTATAAGAGTTATAAACTATTTTTATAAGTTGTCTACAATTTAGAAAAAAACTTATTTCCTGGAAAAAACTTCACATTCAAAAATAGGCTAAAATACATTTTCAGCCCTCTTAAAGTCTAGGATTTAGGAAAAACCCCTTAAAAATTTACCCTAAACTCTTGATCCATAAAAAAATTTAGGGTTTACAAAATCAAGAAAATGTTAGGTCTGGTTGTTAACTAATGAGGTGGCTAACGTCTGTGCCACCTCATCAGTGACATGTAGTTGACATGTAACAATTTTTTTAAAAAAATAAAAATTCCATGTCATCATTTATAAGAATTTTCTAAAAAAATAAAATTTCCCCTCTTCCCTCTTCTTCATCATTTCCCTTACTTTCTCTTTCTAAATCCTTAACTTTTCTCTCTGAATCCCTAAACATTTCCCTCACATGGCAACCGAAGCTTCCCTTGAACATGTAAAAATACCTTAAACTCATCACTCTTGTTGATCATTGAACGCACTGCTAATCGCCGTAGGTACTTCTCTAACGCCACCCTCCTCTACTCCATGAACTTCTGCTTCTACATAACCTGGCTCTTGACAATGCTCTTGTCTGACCTCGGCAGTATAAAGAACCCTCAATAAGCCTCTGCCAACTGATCTGAAAGTTAGTGAGGGCTGACGAGTTCCACAGCAATAGACGACGGCTAGACAACAGCTTCATAGGTGGTGACCAAACAAAATAACTTCTTTAATTCTTATTTTCAAATTCTCCCATTTCCACCATAACATAGTTTCATCTTGTTATAACTTGTTCAACATCTTCTATTGACAAACCAATACTGCTTATTTTCCTTTTCTGAATTCCCCATTTTTCCAGTGTGATGTGATTGGTGGCGTTGGCTATTTTAGTTAGAAATTGATGTGTTTGAGGGTTGTGGTCCTTTGGGTGTCATGTTTTTATTATAAAGGTTGAAGCTTTGAAAAGGGTTTTTGACTAAGATTTATGGGTACTCAGGATTTTGGGTTTGTGTCAGATCGAACATGTTTGGAATTGGTGAAGCTATGACTAACAATGCATGTTCCAAAGATTCTATACAAAATATAAACTTGAATTTGGAGGAAAAGCTTGATGAGCTTCGTAGGTTAATGGGGAAAGTGGATGGTGATCCATTGAGAATAGTTGGGGTAGTGCGTTCACTACTATGTTGTAGGAGGCTTATGGTAGTTTAAGAGAAAAGGTTCTAATTGGGATATAGAGAAGACTAAGAAGAATAGTTGATAGGGCCATGACTAAGCACTTGTTTGAGGTGATAAATCCAGGAAGGATGTGTTGAGGAGGTTGATTAGGCGGTGTGCATATTTGAAATATGTTGAGTGGAGATTAGGTGACGTACACCCTTTATGCAAATGAGATTTTGAAAGATGAGTTTTGCTTGAATATGATTAATACTAACTTGCAGGAGTTTTCGTTTGGTAAGAGTACTCATGAAAGTAACATATTTATTGTTGTCTAAGCCGTAACCAATTGGAACGGAGTATTAATTAGACTTGTCATTAATACATAACCAACTATGTTATTTACATGGAACACTAGCAGCTGACAATGGTAGTATGAATCACGAGAACTTCATGTGTGACTCTGACCCTCCTTGTTCAGTACAACCGACCAATTTTTTGAACTTACAGATGAGATGTGCATTATCTGAATCCCTTCCACACATCTTTGCATAGAAGCTTTTGTTTGGGAATAGACTTGCAGGCGTAGTGAAAACCTGTGGTCTTGTGGGTGTAGAGGTAGGTTGTTCCAATTTGGTTAGGGATCTGGTTAAGGATTTAGAGAGAGAACATAAGAGAAATGATGAAGAAAAGGAAAGAGGGACGAAGGAAAAAATTATTTTTTTTAGAAAATTATTATTTTTAGAAAATTATTATAAATGATGACGTGGAATTTTTATTTTTTAAAAATTGTCACATGTCAACTACATGGTACTGATGAGGTGGCACATATGTTAGCCACCTCATCAGTTAACAATCGGACCTAACATTTCCTTGATTTCGTAAACTCTAAAATTTTTTAAGGGCCAAAAGTCTAAGGTAAATTTTTAAGGGGCTTTTTCGTAAACTCTAAAATTTAAGAGGGCTGAAAATGTATTTTAGTCTAATAAATAAATTTTAAAAATATATATTTGATCATCTATTAACATGATTTTTTTTAATAATTAATAGTATCTTTTTAAAAAATAATTATTTATTTTCTATTTTATACTTATCACTGTCTTATTTGTTTCTTTTAAGATCTTGTCAACTCTTAAGATTAATATTGGGATATACTATAGGAAAAATATTAATTAATATCTTCTTAAAATTCTAGATCAATAACAAATATATTGAAACAAGTTTTTTCTCCTCATAAATAAAGGGTTAAAAAAAGCGGAGAGAGTAATTAGTAATTGTTTCACAGAGAAAATATATTAAGAAAAAAACTGCTAATATATGTTTGAGTTTTTAAATTTAAATGTCACAGTTTTTTATTCAATCTTTGACTTTCAAAAATTTGCAATTTAATTTTGGTATTTATTTTCGATTTTCAATATAACCCCTCATATAATATTTTATTTATTTATCTTTTGATCGAGTTCTGGTTGTATGTCTCGTAAATTACATATAGTTTAGCGATATTCAAAGAGATTATATGAATAAATAAAAATGAAACTGAACTAACAGATTGAGAAACAAAAAAATATGGAAATAAAAAATATTTACTAGAAATAGATTATTATTATTTTTTTAAAAAGGAGGTCCAAGAAGAAGTTAACATTATTTAATTAATTTTTTCTGCAATTAGTATCAAAATTTATTGGAAATTGCAGGGTTAGACCTGCATTTTGAAAATTACATGAGTCTAAATTTTCATTTAAATTAAAAGTTTTCTATTTTAATTTGTTTTATCTTATGTAGAGACTTTTAAAATTTGATTTGCGGAGGTATAATGCTATATCATATTTTATATAAGGATAATTTAAGATTCTGTTTGGATGAGAAAATATTTTTTGTTTTCAATTTTGATTGTAAAATTGTCATCATGTTTTATGTTTTAAAAAATTTGTAATGAGAAATAAAAAAAGTTATTTGTAGTGTTTCTTATAAAAAAATTTAAAAACAAAACAGTTTTGTAATTAAAATTAAAATCAAGAAATTAAAACAGAAAACGTTTTCCAAATGAAAATTAATTATTTATAGGAGCAAAATGAAAACAATAAAACTTAGATAACAACATATTATCATAGTAATAAAATAACAAAATGAATTAAGTGAGTACTTATGTCCCAATAACTCATAAGGTGTATCCATTTCTATTGGGTGATGTCTAACCATTTGAATTAACTAATTTAAAGTTGGAAATTGGAAGGACATCAAATTGATAAAAGTTGGTTCTCTCAGTCTCCTACATAAGGTCTTAAGCTAAAACCTTGATTAGGTGGAATGAAGTCACCTACGACAATTTGGACTCTATAATTAATTAAATATTTAAAAGATAATTATTTATGGAAAAGAAAAACTCAGAGTTCCAAACGGCAAGCATAATGAAATGCGTGAAAATCGAATGGTACACATTAAATGCAGGCTTAATTCCTTTTTATTCTGTTTGAATGCATTGCCATTACTACAAATGGCGTTTAGCTGTACATTTGCATATTTCCAATTAACATCACTCAAAACACTTTGCTGCGAGCTACTCACTAGTCACCGCCCTTTTTATTATTTATTATTCATTATTTTTCAGTTTCTCTAATCCAAATTATATCTTTCCTTTCTTTCATTCATTCCATGGCTAACCTTTTCATTTTCTCATTGTTCACCCTCTTCGTCTCGTCTTGTAAGTTTCTCTTTTATCATTTTTTATGAAATTCTTTTTCTTCATCATTCTTATTTATGATTGGAATGCAGATGGATACGATACGTTGGATCCTTTAGGCAACATCACCGTCACATGGGATTTTTTGTCCGATAACGGGGACACAATCGATGTAAGCAATTTTCTTTTTTAAATATTTTTCTCATTTATTTATCAACATTTTCATAGTTTTTGTTCCGAGTCACCGTCAGCATAGGGTTTTATTATGCCGATGAACCTTTCTTCAACGAAAATCTTTTGAATGTAAACAAAAAGGATATTTTAATAAACAAATAAATAATTGAAAAAGTTTTCATAATGTCTACGGATTTTTGATGTTCTTAAGGTAAAGAAGATGAGACGCGTACTTGTTTTCTGCGTTTGTTTGTTCAGCTGATGAGCTCAGGTGCTAGCACCAGTGTAGTCGTAGCCAATCACTTCACGCCATGTCACCAACCTATGTAATGTTTTTTAGGGCATTCTAGTAATTTACTCTGTGTGAGTCGGTGGTCACGTTATTAAAACTTAATCTGCTTCACCTTCAATCCTCATTGTGTAGAACAGCTAACATAGAACTTTGTCTTTTTTCTTAAGTAATTCATTCAATCCAAAATGAAAAGTTCTTTTTATTTATCATTCTTTGTTCATACCTCAAATCGAACAAAGTTTCATTTCAGTACTTAAGCAGTAAATTAATGGTAACAAAGTTTCAATGTGAAAGAAGAGACAGTTTCATCACTGCACTTGTGTAGATATGATGACAACAACTCTGAGATAGATATGTATACATATATTTTTGATGAACTTTGTAGGTGAGAGTATCAATATATAACTTCCAACTATTTAGGCATGTGGAGGAGCCTGGTTGGAGATTGGGTTGGACATGGAAAGATGATGAGGTGATTTGGGCAATGTTGGGAGCAGAGGCTACAGAGCAAGGGGATTGCACTAGATTTAGGGGACAGCAGAAACCCCATTGTTGTGAGAAGAAGCCAGTTATTATTGATCTTATGCCTGGAGCCCCATACAACATGCAGTCTACAAATTGCTGTAAAGGAGGGGTGTTAACATCCATGACACAAGATGCTTCAAAACTTGGTGCTACCTTCCAAATGAATTATATGAAAGCATCAGTCCCATTACGGCACCTTAAAGGTAGCAATTTTACAATGCCCAAACACTTCACGTTTGGAATTCCTGGTTATACCTGTGGGATACCATTTCAAGTCCCACCAACCAAGTTTACCAAAGATGGACACCGTTGGCAACAAGTTTTGGGTCAGTACTTCTCTTGCTTTTACTTCTATGACTAATCTTCATGTCAGTGTGGGAGCTCCCTTTAACTAACACTTCTGTTTATGTCTCTGATCAGAACATGATTAAAATTACTTCTCACATCGTATAAGACTTTTATATATAACATGTCATTGACATGGTACGTGTAATTTGTTCTCTCATTTTTTTGTGTGGGTTAATTACAGAGACATGGAATGTGACTTGTATTTACTCCCAGTTTCTAGCAGCACCTGCACCAAAATGTTGTGTCTCCTTATCTGCATTCTACAATAGTACCATTGTCCCTTGCCCCACATGCAGCTGTAATTGCCAAGGGCTATCAGGAGCCAATTGTGTCAAGTAATCTTCCAACATGAATGCTAGCAATACATCGTTTAACACTCACTTTTTAATATACCCCTTATGATTGATTGACTACAATTCACATGAATTCGACCCACGTTGATTTCAACCAATCATAGATGTTTAATTATTGCTTGCAATTTTCTTGTTATATGTTATATCCAAATTATGTTTATTATAGTTTCCCTATTTGTTGAAAATTTTCAGTTCTGATAAGACTTCAATGTTGCAACTGCCACAAGCGAAAGATGGAACACCGCCAGCACCGATAGTAAGGTGTTCACATCATATGTGTCCCATTCGTGTTCACTGGCACGTGAAACAAAGCTATAAAGAATATTGGAGGGTGAAGATCACAATCACAAATCTAAACTTGATCAAAAACTATTCCCAGTGGAATTTGGTGGTGTTACACCCTAACCTCCGAAGTGTATACCAAGTTTTCAGTTTCAACTACAAGTCCTTGCCAATATATGGGAATTTCAGTAAGTTACTGCCTTGGTTACTGCTTATGGTCATCTTGAATAAGTGTTGTTTGAATATTGTTTATGTAAAAAATTCAGATGACATAGGGATGTTTTGGGGGCTACAGTACTACAACGACATGTTGCTGGCACATGGGGACAATGGGAATGTACAAACAGAGGTTTTACTGCGCAAAGATGCAGGAGAATTCAGCTTTAAAGATGGGTGGACTTTTCCAAGAAAAATTTCATTCAATGGTGATGAATGTGTCATGCCATCTCCTGACGCGTATCCTAGGCTTCCCAACACAGCTCATGTTGCTACAAAAAGCCCTCTCATACTTTTGTTCTCAATAATAATCTTGTTACCAATATTGTTCTAAATCTAAAAATTTACGAAAAAGAAGGATAGTTCATGATGTCACAATTATCTAGTTCTACACCCAGTAAGCAAGTCTTGAAGGAATATTGGGTTCTTTTTATTTTAAAGAAAGGAGTATTATTTTTTGTGTGCCAAAAACACAGATTAACGAATTGTATCTATACACGAAGAAACACACAGATCATCAATGTTCATATTTTCATGTAAAGTGGTGAAACACCTTTTACTTTTTAAAAATTACTGCCTCTTTCATTTTATTGCTATTTAAGTTAATGTACTCTCTAAAGACTACTAAACCGTACCGTGTAAATATATAATATTTAATTTTAAAAATTATATACAAATTATAGTGGACCTCATCAGTTAGCCACCTCATCAGTTAACAGTCAGACCTAACGTTTCCTTGATTTCATAAACTCTAAAATTTTTTAAAGGTCAAAAGTGTAAGGTAAATTTTTAAGGAGCTTTTTTGTAAACTCTAAAATTTAAGAGGACTGAAAATGTATTTTAGTCTAATAAATAAATTTTAAAAATATATATTTGATCATCTATTAACATTAATTTTTTAATAATTAATAGTATCTTTTTGAAAATAATTATTTATTTTCTATTTTATACTTATCACTGTCTTATTTGTTTTTTTAAGATCTTGTCAACTCTTAAGATTAATATTGGGATATACTATGGGAAAAATATTAATTAATATCTTCTTAAAATTCTAGATCGATACAAATATATTGAAACAAGTTTTTTCTCCTCATAAATAAAGGGTTAAAAAAGCGGAGAGAGTAATTAGTAATTGTTTCACAGAGAAAATATATTAAGAAAAAAACTGCTAATATATGTTTTTGAGTTTTTAAATTTAAATGTCACAGTTTTTTTATTCAATCTTTGACTTTTGAAAATTTGTAATTTAATTTTGGTATTTATTTTCCATGTTCAATATAACCCCTTAATTAATATTTCATTTATTTATCTTTTGATCGAGTACTGGTTGTATGTCTCGTAAATTACATATAGTTTAGCGATATTCAAAGAGATTATATGAATAAATTAAAATGGCACTGAACTAACAGATTGAGAAGCAAAAAAATATGGGAATAAAAAATATTTACTAGAACTAGATTATTATTATTTTTCAAAAAAGGAGGTCCAAGAAGAAGTTAACATTATTTAATTAATTTTTCTGTAATTAGTAACAAAATTTATTGGAAATTGTAGGGTTAGACTTGCATTTTGAAAATTACATGAGTCTAAATTTTCATTTAAATTAAAACTTTTCTGTTTTAATTTGTTTTATCTTATGTAGAGACTTTGAAAATTTGATTTGCGGAGGTATAATGCTATATCATATTTTATATAAGAATAATTTAAGATTCTGTTTGGATGAGAAAATATTTTTTGTTTTCAATTTTGATTGTAAAATTATCATCATGTTTCATGTTTTAAAATATTTGTAATGAGAAATAAAAAAATTATTTGTAGTGTTTCTTATAAAAAAAATTTAAAAACAAAACATTTTTGTAATTACAATTAAAATCAAGAAATTAAAACAGAAAATGTTTTCCAAATGAAAATTAATTATTTATGGGAGCAAAATGAAAACAATAAAACTTAGATAACAACATATTATCATAGTAATAAAATAACAAAATGAATTAAGTGAGTACTTATGTCCCAATAACTCATAAGGTGTATCCATTTCTATTGGGTGATGTCCAACCATTTGAAGTAACTAATTTAAAATTGGAAATTGGAAGGACATCAAATTGATAAAAGTTGGTTCTCTCAGTCTCCTACATAAGGTCTTAAGCTAAAACCTTGATTAGGTGGAATGAAGTCACCTACGATAATTTGGACTCTATAATTAATTAAATATTTAAAAGATAATTATTTATGGAAAAGAAAAACTCGGAGTTCCAAACGGCAAGCATAATGAAATGCGTGGAAATCAAATGGTACACATTAAATGCAGGCTTGATTCCTTTTTATTCTGTTTGAATGCATTGCCATTACTACAAATGCGTTTAGTTGTACATTTGCATATTTCCAATTAACATCACTCAAAACACTTTGCTGTGAGCTACTCACCAGTCACCACCCTTTTTATTATTTATTATTTATTATTTTTCAGTTTCTCTAATCCAAATTATATCCTTCCTTTCTTTCATTCATTCCATGGCTAACCTTTTCATTTTCTCATTGTTCACCCTCTTTGTCTCGTCTTGTAAGTTTCTCTTTTATCATTTTTTATGAAATTCTTTTTCTTCATCATTCTTATTTATGATTGGAATGCAGATGGATACAATACGTTGGATCCTTTCGGCAACATCACCGTCACATGGGATTTTTTGTCTGATAACGGGGACACAATCGATGTAAGCAATTTTTGTTTTTAAATATTTTTCTCATTTATTTATCAACATTTTCATACTTTTTGTTCCGAGTCACCGTCATTATAGGGTTTTATTCTACCGATGAACCTTTCTTCAACGAAAATCTTTTGAATTTAAACAAAAGGATATTTTAATAAATAAATAAATAATTGAAAAAGTTTTCATAATGTCTGCGGATTTTCGATGTTCTTAAGGTAAAGAAGATGAAATACGTACTTGTTTTCTGCGTTTGTTTGTTCAATTGATGAGCTCAGGTGCTAGCTGTTAACCCGGTGATAGTGTCTGATCCGTTCGTTTCCACCACCGGGTTGTTAATTGACAAGCGCACCAATCGTTTGTAGTTTTCAAAATTTAGATATCATTCCACTGGGATTGAAAGTCAAATAACAACAGTAATTTTCTATTTACTATGGTAAATGTGAAGAAAGTTATGGACGAAAGAATGATTTATATACAATTTATACAATATTCATAAAATAGCATGGTTGAGTTGTTTATGAGATAAAAAGAAAATAAAAATCTATCTAAAAAGTTGAGTTGCAATCTAGAATAGGTAAGATACTTGAGATAAACACAGATAAACAAATTATGTTGGAAATTGGATCCCTAATCTAGAATAACAATGAGGAACTCAAGACATGCATATTTAATCATCAAGTTTCATGTCATTGCAGCTTAAAATCATTATAACCGATCCCTCGTGATATAAATTCTAAGAATTCATCGTAAAGTCCGATCCCTCGTGAGCTTTCTCAGTAAAAACTTACATTAAGACCTGGCCTTATGACAACAATGGTTAACAACCCCTATAGAATTGAGATACCAAGGGTATTCCAACTTTTACTTTCGTCAAAACAAGTTTTAATACGGCATGAATAATCATTCTCCCGTTTGACATTCATACTAATAAAACAAGTTTCAATACACATGAAAATCATTCTCCCGTTTGACGTTCATATTAATAAAAGATTGAAATACTAACATGGACTTGAATCATAAACATGCAGAGGTCGAATTCACAACATTATACTCAATAAATTAGTTCACCAATTCCAACATAAACAAATTAGTTACACATGGTGAAAGTAAAGACAACACTTACAGAGTTTGACATTACGAAGACGATGGAAACTTCACGATACAACGATCACAATACACCAAAACACACTCAAGTATCTAGAAAACTATTCTAGAACTACAACTCACAAAAGAAGTACTCAAAGTCGAGCACAAAGAGAGAAAAGAAGAGAAGTGAATGAGAATAGGATGATTTGAATGGTGTTGGATGGCCCTATTTATAGGGCTGAGCAAGGGTGCTGACGCTACGCGTCAGGCCCCTGACTCAGCTTCCATTAAACAGCTGATAATGGCCACTTCAAATTATTAAATTTGATCATGCCTGGCCACTTGGACGTGTTTCCACTGTATTTTGGCCATTTGTGCTTAGTGAGGTGGCCCTTGGTACTGAGTGGGGTGACCATTATTGGATGATATACTGTGGGGTGACCATTGGTTTGTGGATGATATGCTGTGGCTACCTTATGCTTTACTCTATAATGTTGTAGTACTTTCTAAAGAATTTTATTACAAAAGTGTGAACCACCATCACTGATTAAAGTTCTTGGTGTCCCAAATCTGCAAAAAATATTTTTCTTCAAGAAATTCACAACAGTTTTAGTGTCAGCATTAGGGGTAGCAATTGCTTCCACCCATTTTGAAACATAATCAACTGCCAAAAGAATGTATTGATTTGAGTATGAGTTAGGAAAAGGTCCCATGAAGTCAATTCCCCAACAATCAAATACCTCAACTACTTGTATATTTGTGAGAGACATTTCTTGCCTTCTTCCAACATTACCTGTTCTTTGGTAGTTATCACAAGATTGAACAAATAAGTGAGCATCTTTAAAAAGAGAGGGCCAGTATAAACCTGATTGGAGAACTTTTGCAGCTGTTCTTTCATCATTAAAGTGTCCTCCATATGGTGATTTATGACAATACCATAACACATCTTTTACTTCCCAGTCAGGCACACAACGTTGTAACAAATTATCTGCTCCAATTTTGAATAAATGAGGGTCATCCCAAACAAAATATCTTGCATCTCTAAAGAATTTTTTTCTTTGTTGCCAAGTCAAATCATTTGGAAGAACTCCTGCTGCTTTGAAATTGGCCATGTCAGCAAACCATGGCCGTTGTGTTATTTTGAAAAGTTTTTCATCAGGAAATTCTTCCAAAATTTCTTTCTCTTTGGCAGTAACCTCATTATTCATTAATCTAGAAAGATGGTCAGCTACCATATTTTCACTACCCTTTTTATCTTTGATTTCAAGATCATATTCTTGAAGGAGCAAAATCCATCTGATTAACCGAGGTTTTGAATTAGATTTAGTTAAAAGGCACTTGATTGCCGCATGATCAGCAAAAACAATTATTTTTGAGCCAATCAAGTAAGATCGAAATTTTTCTAAAGCATATACTATGGCTAGTAATTCTTTTTCAGTAGTTGCATAATTTATTTGATTTTCATTCAAAACTTTACTAGCATAATGTATGACTTTAAAAATTTTTTCGTATCTTTGACCTAAAACTGCTCCAACAGCATAATCACTTGCATCACACATAAGTTCAAAGGGTAGATTCCAATTAGGAGCAACAATTACAGGGGCAGAAACCATTTTTCTTTCAAGGAATTAAAAGCTTTAAGACATGCTTCATCAAATTTGAATTCAACATCTTTATTCAGAAGGTTTGATAAAGGTTTTGCAATTTTTGAAAAATCTTGAATAAACCTCCTATAAAATCCAACATGTCCTAAAAAGCTTCTAACACCTTTTACATTTACAGGGGGTGGGAGTTTAGAAATTACCTCTATCTTGGCTTGGTTAACTTCAATGCCTCTAGAAGAAATTTTATGACCAAGTACAATTCCTTCTTTCACCATGAAGTGACACTTTTCCCAATTAAGCACCAAATTTGTCTCAATACACCGCTTCAGTACGGTGTCTAGGTTGGATAGACATGTCTCAAATGAATTCCCAAAAACTGAGAAGTCATCCATGAAAACTTCAATGCTCTTTTCAATTAAATCTACAAAAATAGCAAACATGCATCTTTGAAAAGTAGCAGGTGCGTTACATAATCCAAATGACATTTTTCTGTAAGCAAATATGCCAAAAGGACATGTAAAAGCAGTTTTCTCCTGATCAAGAGGGTCAACAGCAATTTGATTATATCCAGAATAACCATCAAGAAAGCAGTAATATTCTTGTCTAGATAATCTTTCAAGCATTTGATCCATAAAAGGTAATGGAAAATGATCTTTTCTTGTTGCTTGATTTAATTTTCTATAATCAATGCACATTCTTCAACTGGTGACAGTTCTTGTAGGAATTAGTTCATTTTTTTCATTAACAATTACTGTTATACCACCTTTTTTTAGAATAACTTGAACATGATTTACCCATGCACTATCAGAAATAGGATAAATAATACCTGCTTTCAGCAATTTCAGAACCTCCTTTTTGGTTACCTCTTTCATAGTTGGGTTGAGGCGTCTTTGAGGTTGAGCAACAGGTTTGAAATCATCTTCTAACAAAATTTTGTGCATGCAGTATGATGGACTTATACCTTTCAAATCTTCGAGTGTCCATCTAATTGCTTCTTGATTTCTCTTCAATACTTCCACCAGTTTTTCTTCCTCTGTTTCACTTAACAGATTACTAATGATTACTGGTTTTAAATTACCTTCTTTCAAAAAGATGTATTTTAGATTGGAAGGTAACACTTTGAGTTCAGGTTTTTGGATTTCTTCAACAGGTGAGTCTTGAATTTCTTCAATCTTTCTTGATTCAAAGGAAATTTCTTTCCCTTGATCGAATTCTTCAAGATACCTTTCAATCTGTTTCTCTTCTTCTTCATTCAAAAATTCAACAGAATTAGTCAATAACTTATTTAATGGGTCAGAATTAGTCATACCTTTTGATAAGGAAAGATAAGTTTCATCAAGGATGTCCACTTTGAAACAGTCTTGCTTTGGGCTAGGATGTTTCATTGCTTTGAAGACATCAAAATTCACTTCCTCATCGTGCACCCTTACTGCTAGCTTCCCGTTATCCACATCAATCAGTACTCAAGCAATTTTCATGAATGGTCTTCCAAGAATCAGAGGAACATCAGCATCTTCCTCCATGTCTAAGATCACAAAATCCACAGGGAAGTAGAATTTGTCAACCTTTACAAGCACATCTTCTACAATCCCATAAGGTCTCTTGATGGATTTATCAGCTAATTGCAGAGTCATCCTTGTCTGTTGCGGATCAAGGTCACCAATGCGCTTCACCATACTTAGGGGCATTAGATTGATGCTAGCCCCTAAATCTAATAAAGCCTTTCCGATATTTACTCCGCCAATAGAGACAGGAATAGTGAATTTGCCAGGATCTTTAGATTTTTTTGGCATCTTATATTGTAAAATAGCGCTGCAACTTGCTTCAAGTTCTACTATCTCCTTATCATACTTCCTTTTCTTTGTAAGCAGTTCTTTCATAAACTTAGCATATGTAGGCATTTGTTCTAATGCCTTAGAAAAAGGAATGTTTATGTGTAACTGCTTAAAAATTTCAAGTAATCTCTTATATTCCTTTTCTTTATCTTTTTTTGATGGTGGATAAGGATAAGGTAAATCCTGGACAGGAGGTGTCTGTCCCAAATACTGATTTTTTTGATTTTTTCTTTTCTTTTTTATTTTTTTCACTTTCTTTTTCTTTTTCTTTTTCTTCTTTTTCTTTTTCTTTTTCTTCTTTTTCTTTTTCTTTTTCTTTTTCATAGTCCATACCTACAGTTTTACCACTTCTTGTAAAGATAGCCTTACATTGTTCTTTCACTTTGAATTCCTTGATGTCGGCTACTTCTTTTACTAGCTGACTCAACTGTTGATCTGATGCTTTACGTGCAGCCTTAATTGTCTCTATGTATTGCATCAATTGTTGAATACTTTCTTCAGCCTTTGTCAATCTAGTATTGTAATCACCTTGATTGTTGAAGGGTCTAGCATTTTGCCTCCAACCATAGTTTTGGTTTTGCCTTCCCTGCAGGTAATTGTTAGAAAAAGAATTTACAAGAGGATTTAGAGAATTACCTGAAGGTAACCTTTGATGAATTAAGGAATTAGCTTGTTCTTGTTCATTTTTGTCAAGAACACAGTAACCACATGGTTGTTCTCCCATGCAGTGCATACATTGTTTAAGTTGAGCAGGGGGTGGTGATGTTACTTGAGCAATTTGGAGTTTTTCCAATTGCTTGCTCATAACTTCAATTTGTTGGGTCAGCAATTTTTGCTGAGCCAATACTGCATCATTCACTCCCAATTCGAGTATTCCTGGCTTCCTCTGTACATTACCTCTTTCATGTTTTGCTTGGTGATCACTGATAGACATTGATTCCAATATTTCAATTGCTTCCTCTACAGTTTTGTTCATTAAGGAACCACCTACACAAGCATCTAACATCATCTTGAACTGAGGTAATAAACCATGGTAAACGATCCGTACCTTTTCGGCATCATCCAGGTTGTGGTTTGGACATTTTCTCAAGAGTGCCTTGAATCGTTCCCATGTTTCCCCTAATGATTCATCATTATTTTGAGAAAAAGAATGTATGGCTGTCATTGCTTCAGAATATTTTGAAGGAGAATAAAATCTTTCCAAAAATTTTCTTTCAACATCGGACCAGTTTGCAAAACTACCCGGTGGACAAGATTTAAACCATTCTTTTGCTTTACCAATCAATGAAAAAGGAAAAAGTCTCATGTAAACAGACTCTTCTTGATTGGGTTCAAAACCAATTGTGCTGCATAACTCATAAAAAACAGTTAAATGTTCATATGGTTCTTCATGATTTAAACCAGCAAATTGATTATTTTGAATAATATTTAAAGTGGCAGGTTTAATCTCCACTAGTACAACAGGTCCTTGAAACATTCCTGAAACTCGGGGTGGACCATTAAAAGCAACAAACTGTCCCAATGTTCTCCTTTCAGCAGCCATATTTGAATTTTCAAAAGTTTTAGAAGTAGAAGAAGATTTAGTTTGTGTTTTAGATTTCAGAGACTTGATTTTCTTTACAAACCTTTCTATTTCAGGATCAAAATAAATTTTACCTACGGTAGATCGGGTTTGCATACACAAACTAGACAAAGAAAGTTAGTGTAACAATAAGTAAAAGTAAAAAATTTTTTTAACTAAGGTAAAAAAATATTTACCACGGTAATTAAAAATTTACTGTTTTACTGAAAAAATTCAATCCCCGGTGACGGCGCCAGAAAACTTGTTAACCTGGCGATAGTGTCTGATCCGTTCGTTTCCACCACCGGGTTGTTAATTGGCAAGTGCACCAATCGTTTGTAGTTTTCAAAATTTAGATATCGTTCCACTGGGATTGAAAGTCCAATAACAACAGTAATTTTCTATTTACTATGGTAAATGTGAAAAAAGTTATGGAAAAAAGAATGATTTATATACAATTTATACAATATTCACAAGATAGCATGGTTGAGTTGTTCATGAGATAAAAAAAATAAAATCTATCTAAAAAGTTGAGTTACAATCTAGAATAGGTAAGATACTTGAGATAAACACAGATAAACAAATTATGTTGGAAATTGGATCCCTAATCTAGAATAACAATGAGGAACTTAAGACATGCATATTTAATCATCAAGTTTCATGTCATTGCAGCTTAAAATCATTATAACCGATCCCTCGTGATATAAATTCTAAGAATTCACCGTAAAGTCCGATCCCTCGTGAGTTTTCTCAGTAAAAACTTGCATTAAGACCTGGCCTTATGGCAACAATGGTTAACAACCCCTATAGAATTGAGATACCAAGGGTATTCCAACTTTTACTTTCGTCAAAACAAGTTTTAATACGGCATGAATAATCATTCTCCCGTTTGACATTCATACTAATAAAATAAGTTTCAATACACATGAAAATCATTCTCCCGTTTGACGTTCATATTAATAAAAGATTGAAATACTAACATGGACTTGAATCATAAACATGCAGAGGTCGAATTCACAACATTATACTCAATAGATTAGTTCACCAATTCCAACATAAATAAATTAGTTACACATGGTGAAAGTAAAGACAACACTTACAGAGTTTGACATTACGAAGACGATGGAAACTTCACGATACAACGATCACAATACACCAAAACACACTCAAGTATCTAGAAAACTATTCTAGAACTACAACTCACAAAAGAAGTACTCAAAGTCGAGCACAAAGAGAGAAAAGAAGAGAAGTGAATGAGAATGGGATGATTTGAATGGTGTTGGATGGCCCTGTTTATAGGGCTGAGCAAGGGTGCTGACGCTACGCGTCAGGCCCCTGACTCAGCTTCCATTAAACAACTGATAATGGCCACTTCAAATTATTAAATTTGATCATGCCTGGCCACTTGGACGTGTTTCCACTGTATTTTGGCCATTTGTGCTTAGTGAGGTGGCCCTTGGTACTGAGTGGGGTGACCATTATTGGGTCAAAGCTGAGTGCTTGGCCAAGTTGGATGTGGAGTCCACACAGCACTGACGCTACGCGTGGCTGTGACGCGTAGCGTCAGCATCAAAATTCATAGTCCACGCTACGCGTGGGATTGATGCTACGCGTTGGATCCTCCAGTATAATTTTCTCTTGAATTCTTTACTTTTTCACTGCAAAACTAGAGAAAATTGATCAAGGGCAAATTATTTCCAACAACATCCGTTTATTGAATTAAAACCTAATTTTCTAATAAATTAACCAAATTATTATTTATTTTTATGAAATTTTTATTAAAAGATTTATTGTAAATTTGAGGACTAACACTAGCACAGCGCAGTCATAGCCAATCACTTCACGCCACGTCACCAACCCATGTAATGTTTTTGAGGGCATTCTAGTAATTTACTCCGTGTGAGTCGGTGGTCACGTTATTAAAACTTAATCTGCTTCACCTTCAATCCTCATTGTGTAGAACAGCTAACATAGAACTTTGTCTTTCTTCTTAAGTAATTAATTCAATCCAAAATGAAAAGTTTTTTTTATTTATCATTATTTGCCCATACCTCAAATCGAAGAAAGTCTTATTTAGCACTTGAGCAGTAAATTAACGGTAACAAAGTTTCAATGTGAAAGAAGAGACAGTTTCATCATTGCACTTGTGTAGATATGATGACAACAACTCTGAGATAGATATGTATATATATGTTTTTGATGAACTTTGTAGGTGAGAGTATCAATATATAACTTCTAACTATTTAGGCATGTGGAGGAGCCTGGTTGGAGATTGGGTTGGACATGGAAAGGTGATGAGGTGATTTGGGAAATGTTGGGAGCAGAGGCTATAGAGCAAGAGGATTGCACTAGATTTAGGGGATAGCATAAACCTCATTGTTATGAGAAGAAGCCAGTTATTATTGATCTTATGCCTGGAGCCCCATACAACATGCAGTCTGCAAATTGCTGTAAAGGAGGAGTGTTAACATCCATGACACAAGATGCTTCAAAACTTGGTACTACCTTCCAAATGAATTATATAAAAGCATCAGTCCCATTACGGTACCTTAAAGGTAGCAATTTTACAATGCCCAAACACTTCACGTTTGGAATTCCTGGTTATACCTGTGGGATACCATTTCAAGTCCCACCAAGTTTACCAAAGATGGACACCGTTGGCAACAAGTTTTGGGTCAGTACTTCTCTTGCTTTTACTTCTATGATCAATCTTCATGTCAGTGTGGGAGCTCCCTTTAACTAACACCTCTGTTTATGTCTTTGATCAGAACATGATTAAAATTACTTCTCACATCTGTATAAGACTTTTATATATAACATGTCATTGACATGGTACGTGTAATTTGTTCTCTTATTTTTTGTGTGGGTTAATTGCAGAGACGTGGAATATGACTTACTTTTACTCCCAGTTTCTAGCAGCACCTACACCAAAATGTTGTGTCTCCTTGTCTGTATTCTACAATAGTATCATTGTCCCTTGCCCCACATGCAGCTGTAATTGCCAAGGGCTATCAAGAGCCAATTGTGTCAAGTAATTCTTCCAACATGAATGCTATCAATACATCGTTTAACACTCACTTTTCAATAATACCCCTTATGATTGATTGACTACAATTCACATGAATTCGACCCACATTGATTTTAACCAATCATAGATGTTTAATTATTGCTTGTAATTTTCTTGTTATATGTTATATCCAAATTATGTTTATTATAGTCTCGCTGTTTGTTGAAAATTTTCAATTATAAGACTTCAGTGTTGCAACTGCCACAAGCGAAAGATGGAACACCGCCAGCACCGATAGTAAGGTGTTCACATCATATGTGTCCCATTCGTGTTCACTGGCACGTGAAACAAAGCTATAAAGAATATTGGAGGGTGAAGATCACAATCACAAATCTAAACTTGATCAAAAACTATTCCCAGTGGAATTTGGTGGTGTTACACCCTAACCTCCGAAGTGTATACCAAGTTTTCAGTTTCAACTACAAGTCTTTGCCAATATATGGGAATTTCAGTAAGTTACTGCCTTGGTTAGTGCTTATGGTCATCTTGAATAAGTGTTGTTTGAATATTGTTTATGTAAAAAATTCAGATGACATAGGGATGCTTTGGGGGCTACACTACTACAAAGACATGTGGCTGGCACATGGGGACAATGGGAATGTACAAATAGAGGTTTTACTGCGCAAAGATGCAGGAGAATTCAGCTTCAAAGATGGGTGGACTTTTCCAAGAAAAATTTTATTCAATGGTGATGAATGTGTCATGCCATCTCCTGACACGTATCCTAGGCTTCCCAACACAGCTCATGTTGCTACAAAAAGCCCTCTCATACTTTTGTTCTCAATAATAATCTTGTTACCAATATTGTTCTAAAAATTTACAAAAAAGGAGGATAGTTCATGATGTCACAATTATCTAGTTCTACCCAGTAGGCAAGTCTTGAAGGAATATTGGGTTCTTTTTATTTTAAAGAAAGGAGTATTATTTTTTGTGTGCCAAAAACACAAATTAACGAATTGTATCTATACATGAAGAAACACACAGATCATCAATGTTCATATTTTCATGTAAAGTGGTGAAACACCTTTTACTTTTTAAAAATTACTGCCTCTTTCATTTTATTGCTATTTAAGTTAATGTACTCTCTAAAAACTACTAAACCATACCCGTGTAAATATATAATATTTAATTTTAAAAATTATATACAAATTATAGTGGAATAACTAGAAGTACCTCTTTATCCTTATTTATAAAAGTACATAATCATAATACAGGTGAATTCGTGACTTTGAGAGCAGTTCTTGCTTATAATATGAACTACGTTGTAAGAGATGCTGCTAAAATAGATTAGATCTGTCGATCTATAAAATTGGTGGATTCATACATTAAAAAAAAGTTCTCATTAATAATCTATTTCATAAAATAGATTAGGGCTATGTTTGGTTACTAGTTGGGTTGTTAAAAAAAATTCTACAATCAAATAAAGTTTTGATTATCTGGAATGACGTAAAAGATCAGTATTAATTTTTAGATTTTTCTATTTTTATAACTATGTTTCCCTATGATAACTATATATTTCTGGGTTTTTTTTACCAATTTAGGGCAGCTTTTAAAATAAATTATAAATATGGGGTGGATTTTAAACAATTTAAATATCGGGGTAGAAAATGTTAAATCGACATTTGCATTACGTATTTTCATTAAACGTAATACCCTTTACGTATTTTCACCAGGCGTATTGCAGGGATGAATGACACTTGGTAGAGATAGGTGTATTACGTAGGTTGGGAAAACGTAATGCATGGTGCATTACGTAAGTCAAAAATACGTAATGTTTTACGTATTCCTGTCGTGCGTAATGGTATTTATGTACCTCCAATAAACGTAACGTGTGCATGCAGGACCAATGAGACAATGCCACATGGCATTACATGATATGGAAATATGAAATGTTAGTTATATAACTCCACCCATTTCTCCTTCAGAATTCGTGAGTTTTGCAATCAGAAGTAACATTTAGCTTCTGAATACATAGTTATCTTTAAAGATAGGATCCGAAATCATGATGGTTCTTTATACAAATGGGCGAAAATATGAAGGGTCAGAAGGTTATACCTTTGAGGGAAACACAAAGTTGATTCAAGTTACACGTGATATTACTTTTGAGGAGCTGAAAGAGAAAATCTCAGGTAAGTTGAAACTAAAAAGTAATATTGTAATTACTCAGCTAACCAGCAGGGTAGTTATTGGTAAGAAAAAAAATAAATTTTCTAGTTTTCTAATAACTGATGATGAGGAGATTGAGCTAGTGTTGCGTCTTTTTGAAAAATAATCTGACATGGCTGTAGTCGAGATTTTTGTTGATGTTAGAAGGTGTGAGTTGCATGAGGCAGAGGGCCCTTCGCAATGTTTAACACAATGTAAACAATCTGATATGTTATGTAGGATTTGTTTGTTGTTAGTTTCCAAATAGATATAAAAAAGTTGTGTCATTTTTGTTGAACTGCAGACGAAAGAAATGGTGATTTAATTGTTGATGACTGAATTTGAATATTGAACTTGAGTTTGAAAGTGATGAAGAAGAATTTGATGAAGGCAACATTCCAATTGATAGTGGTGCAGACACTGATGTCAAAGGTGGCTTTGAGTCAATATCGGAGACCCTAAACTTAGGAAATGCACGTGGTGTTGGTCCGTCTGTAACTGGTTAGTATGTATTACTCACAACCTATATTTTAACTAAAAAATACGCCTAACACCTTCAACTGATTATTTACACTATAGGGTTGAGTGGTCCAACATTTTGGAGTTCTTCGCCATTTTACAGTAACGTAAATTTGGATCACCCAGATACAGAGAATGATATGGGAGGGTATAATGACCATCCTGAATGGCGTGTTGGGGATGAACTGTATGTTGGGTTAAAATTTAGCTCAAAAAATACGGTATAAATTATGTTGAAATAATACTCGATGAGGGTCCACCAAACGTACACAGTCGTTGAATCAAAGCCAACACATTTTACTATTCAGTGTCCAAATCATTTCGATGGTTGCCCATGGAGGATGAGGGTAATGTTGTCAAAAAAGACAAATTCGTGGCTTGTTATTAAGTGGGAAGGGTCTTATACTTGTATAAATGTAAGACTTTCTCTAGATCATGCCAAGTTAGAGCCAGAGTTTATATCTTCATTCATAATAGGTTGGTATGCATTGTCTGATGATCATAATGAATTAAAATGGGTTTGTTGTTCACACTTATCTAATTCTGTTTGGTAATGTTTTATGCAGGAATGGTTAACCAAGATCCGTCAATCTCTATCGCATTGATACAAGAACAGATAAGCAGCTAGGTTGGATATAAATGCTTATATAGTAAGCCATGGAAGGCCAAGCAAAAGGCAATTGTTAAGGTGTTTGGAGACTGGATGAATCATATCATTTATTGCCACGTTGGCTTAACCATATGTGCAATGTAGTTCGTGGTTCTGCGTTTGAAATGGTGATGATTGATATTTTTACTGGCACTGAGGTCGATGCACGGTCTCGTACATTTAAGCGGGTGTTTTGGACATTTAAACCATATGTTGATGCATTAGCCTTTTGCAAACCCATGCTTCAGGTTAATGGCACTTTTTTATACAAAAGTATCGACACACTTTGTTGATAGCTACAACACAAGATAGAAATAACTCGGTTATTCCGGTTGCTTTTGCTATAGTTCAAGGTGAGACCCTGCAGGCATAGAGTTGGTTTTTGGTGCAAATTAGATGCCATGTGACACAAAGGACTGGTTTGTGTCTTATATCAAACCGCCACCAAAGCATCAAGTCAGCTATTAGAAATCCACAGACAGGATGGCAACCACCAAACGCCCACCGTGTTTTTTGCATTTGACACATAGCTAGTAATTTCAACCACAAGTTTAAAAATGTTGCGCTTAAGCAAGACTTGTTGAAAATGGGTTAATGTTTAAGTTGTTTCCTTATTATACAATTTTCATCCAACCGTGATTAATATGTGTTGTTGCAGGATATACACCATGTAAAGCGGTGTTTGACAGAAGATTGCAAAGATTTCATGAGGTCAAACCAGAAATCACTGTGTGGATTGATGAAATCCCTAAAGAGCAGTGGAGCATGGCATATGATGTGGAGGGGCATAGGTTTGGGCACATGATAACCAACTTGGCTGACTGTGTCAACAAGGTCTTTAGAGGGGCTCAAAACATGCCCATCACAACGTTGGTTAAATGTACTTATTCACGGTTGGTTGAGTACTTTGTTCAGTGGAGCGCCCGTGCCAAAGCAGAGTTTGGGGAAGGCATGAGGTACACCGAGAGGTTGATTGATGTCCTAACAAAAAACTAGGCTAGCGCAAGTATAACACCCCGATTCTGAAAATAGGGGTAAATTTTTCACGTTTTAAAATAATTGTAAGTAGAAGAAATTCAATATATATATATAATACCGAGTAATTACCCTGGATCATTAATAACCGATCTTATATATGAAGATATGAGAAAGGTATCAAAGTGCACCTCGGACGAGCGGACTTGAGGCCGTCACAAGGGAAAAACAGAAGATGAAAAGTTACTAAAATATATACCAAAAAAAGGATGAAAGATGCCTGATCGATTTGTTAAGCAATAGAAATATAATTTAATGATAATAATAATATCATTCCTACATTATCAAGGTCATTAATGAAAATTAGCCATACACATCTGATCTAATTTTCCTACATGACCTTCCAAAGTCAACCATTATTAAATTAATTTCAAAATAAGCATATACGCACTATGTGCTATACAAAATGAGGATACACGTCGGCCAAGGCTCACCCACATTCCCTTCATATTTACCTTCTCCAATACTCGACCTCCAAAAGAGTAGGGTTTTACTTCACACCTACATCAAACTTAAAAATGGCAACAGGGAGTTGAGTAACATAATCCAAATGTAC
The DNA here is from genome assembly GCA_037962975.1 of Clitoria ternatea. NCBI lineage: Eukaryota > Viridiplantae > Streptophyta > Magnoliopsida > Fabales > Fabaceae > Clitoria > Clitoria ternatea. The sequence continues at coordinate 216,917,869 of CM075671.1, read as the reverse complement.
CAAAGTCATACATTATGATGATATTTATACATATGTGCATTACATTCATTTTTCAAGAAAACATCATAAGTTTCACACACATGATACATCATTCCATCTCAGCACATTACATGTCCAAATAAGTATATTCACAAGGCAATATCATATATAATATATCTTTAACATCCTCAACAATCATCGCATTTTTAATGTTAGTACTTTGGCTTACTTTCTCTCTCTTTAACAATCATCCATCGCCACCACGGGCTATCAACTAGGCATATCTTCGGCTATATTCAAATGCTCTTAAAGCTAATGCATATGCACAACGGAATTATTTTCAAGTGCGGATCCGACTGTGGGAAAACATCAACATATCAAATGTGGGACAAGCATAGGTGTGCTACTATGCCCGTACTACAATAGTAAAAATGTGTACACTTATATCCAATTTCATGCATGCTCAACAACATATTTTACTGGTACCAAACCGCTTTTGCCTATTTGTAGCACTAGTCACCTAATGACTGCGGATCAACATTATGGTCGTACTTGCCAAAGTGCTACTGGCCTCCCCCGAACACACATCAAGGGAGCCGTGCCCCGTCGGACACCGAGGTCAACTACTCATCACAGAGCCGCCCTCCCACAGGGCCTGCCACATAGGGTGCCTCGTCACCAAACTAAGGGCAGCTTCGTGATTCCTCGAATCATTAGGGAGCAATAACATTATACCCATGCACTGGGCCGCCCTCCCATTGGGCCTGCCTATTGGAACCCCTAACATTCCATATAAGCAGCGAATGATATGCCATGGATGCAAATGCCAATCAATGCATTCTCAAACTGTGCATCCTAAATGCCACTCAATCAATCGTCCATTCATAATTTCCACTTAGTGGATTTTAGTACTTTTAATCTTTACCAATTCTCGTTGGACTCATACACATCGGTAGTTAGTGGCAGTCACAGTTGTGAACACCTATTTTTGTCTGGCAAAATATATATTAAGACATGTAGAAAAAAAAAGAGTAAAGAAAAAAAAAGAAAAGAAAAGAAAAAAAAAGAAAAAAAAAGAGTTTATTTGTCCTAGAATCCAGAGTCAATGTTGACTGCATTAACCGGGGTCCTAGCACGGTCTCATGACCGGTGTTACCTCGTTAGTTCTAAGCTCGTACAGCCTCAGTGGAGTACGGTATTTTACACCTCAGTTCGAAGGGAATCCGAGGTTCTTCAAGTTAAAACTAATGTGTTAATCCGTACTTGAACTTCAAGACACATCGGAGGTAAACCTGCAGGAGATTCCCCAATGCTTAATATTTAACCGAGGTGAAGAGAAATGTCCATAGTTGACCAATGATTTTAGACCCCGGTTATAACTTACCAATTCTCATTGGTGACGCGGTACAGTGCTTAGAACCTCGTCCAGTCCAGATTGCCACCCCGGATCATATTTTAAAAAAAAATATATTAAAAATTGCATAGTGACCGTTGGAATAGTAACCCTTCCCCATTTCTATAAATGCCCAATCCCTCTTTATTTCCTACCACATCTCTCATTTCATCAATTCTCTTTATTTCTCTCAAGCAATGGCTGATGGATGCTGAAGCCAAGAGGAAAGAATAAGGGAGGGAAAATGATGTTTTGTGACTACCTTTTTACTCCTTATAGTGTGGGTAGTAATTTATATTTATTGGATATTTTATTTATTTCCATATATGTAATAAATAATTTATGCTCCCATTTGTATTTTTAAATAAAAGGCCCAAAAAAAAGAAAAAAAATCAAAAAATAATAAAAAAAGAAAAAAATAATAATAGATGGGACAAAAAAACCAAAAAAAAAATAAAAAATGAAAATGAAAAAAATCAAATAAAAAAGGGGCCAAAAATGGGCCCAAACAAAAAAAAATCTAAAAAAAGAGGCCCAAAATAAATATGGGCCCAAAAAAAAAGTTCCAAAAAAAATCTGAAAAAAAATGAAATTAAAAAAAAAAGAAATGAAAAGAAAAAGGAAAGATCGGTGGTTTATTAATGGTGGGCCCCGGTTTGGTTGGATAATTGGAGAAAATTGGGGAAATTGACATCAAATTTGGACAAATTAAAAAAGTAGAAAAGTGATGTCATTTATGGAGGATCCAATGCCAAATTTCTTCTATAAATAGAAGGTGATATTGAGGCATTTTGGAGGAAGAAGAGGAAAAATAGGGGAAAGAGTGTTAAATTTTTGTGAGAATTTTTAGAAGTTTGGGTTTTCAAAAATTACTTTGTGTAATCCTAGTTAGGAAAATGAGTGCACCACTCTTGTTTGTCTTAGTATGTGAGTTTTTGTGAGTTAAAATACTGTCCAAGTGTTGTAACCGGTATCCAAATACCTTCAAATCAAGTCCAAACAAAGCCAAAAGCAAAGGAAATCTACACAAAATTGATTTCCCGACTTCCGTTCTAGTTTCTCTGTAATTGATCTTGTACCAAGGTATTTTTTATTAATACAAAGTTGTTTATTTATATTTATTTATTCGTCTTATTTAATTGTTATTTATTTTTCTGCGCTTTTATTTTTCTTTATTTATATTCAAGCACTTTATTTTCCTACACTTTATTTTTCTGCAGTTATTTATCTGTTTATTTATTTTTATGCATCTCCATCTTTATTTATTTATTTATTTGTATCTTTATTTTTTTTTATTTATTTTTTTTTACACTTTTATTTCTCTTTATTTACTTTTCTGCACTTTTATTATTGTTAATTTATTCTTCTGCACTTTATTTATCCGTACTTTATATTTCTACAATTATTAGTTTATTTTTTTATTTTTTTATTTTTTACATTTTTTATTTATTTTTATGCCCTTTTATTTTATTTATTTACTTTCCTGCCCTTTATTTTCGTCATTTACTTATCTGCCCCTTTATTTTCATATATTTACTTTTCTGCCCCTTTATTTTTGTTATTTACATTTCTGTCCTTTTATTTTCATGTATTTACTTTCTGCCCTTTATTTTTGTTATTTATATTTTTGTCCTTTATTTTCATGTATTTACTTTCTGCCTTTATTTTTGTTATTTACATTTTTGTCCTTTATTTTTATGTATTTACTTTTCTGCCCCTTTATTTTTGTTATTTACATTTCTGCCCCTTTATTTTTATGTATTTACCTTTCTGCCCTTTATTTTTATTATTTACTTTTCTGTCCCTTTATTTTTGTTATTTACTTTCTTACCTCTTTATTTTTGTTATTTACTTTTCTGCTCTTTTATTTTTTTTCTTATTTATTTTTTTTGCCCCTTTATTTTATGCATTTATTTTTCTGCTCTTTTATTTTTATGTATTTATTGTTATGTCTATTTATTTATTTATTTATTTATTTGAACTTTTATTTATTTTTCTGTACTTTTATTTTATTATTATTATTTATTCTCTGTACTTTTACTTTTAATTATTTATCTTTTTGCCTTTTATTTATTTATTTATTCTTCTACACTTTCTATTTATTTATTTACGTTTGACCATTTTAATAGTTTATAAATATGTATATATATACATAATTATCCATTTTCATTATGGTCATGATTTCCTATTATTTTCTCTTAGTAACCTTTTGATAATTAAGAAAAATCACTTTCATAAAAAAAATATATCAAGACTAATAAATATTATGTTATTTATTCATTCATTTTTTTTCTTAAATTTAAGATGAGATTAATTTAGATGAGACATCTTATTAATCTTATTTTTTCTAAAAAATAAATAAATAATATTTCTTGTCAATTTTAATTAATTAAGTGTATTATATTTCTTTATCTTCATGTTGATGTGTTTAATTCTATTTTTTTCTCTTATTATTTATTTGTTTTGAACTTTATATTTCTCAATAAAATCAATTTTTTTACTAGAAAATAAGTAAGACAAGACGTCTTATTTTTTTTTTTTTTTTTATTTTTTTATCCTTTTTTATTTTTATGGTCTTTTAATCATTTGTTTATTTATTTTCATAGAACTAAAAGCAACAAACTTAGGAGATGTATTTTATTATTATCTTTGTTTTATTCATATTTATATTTTTTTTATTGTGTATATTATTTATGATTGTTTTATAAAGGATGAAATACTTGATAATCATTTTTGAAATTATGCATGATCAATTTGGGTAACTGTTTTTTTACGGACAGTGTGGGGTGCTAATACCTTCCCCTCCTGTAATTCGACTCCCGGACTAAACAGAATCTCATATTTTTTTCAAAAAAAAACCAGTGCTGTTTAAAGGTTTTCCTAATATTTTCCTTAATAAATATTAGTGGCGACTCCTTGAACCCTTTATCTTTTTTAGGCTTCTCAAGAGCCTCATTTCAATACCGTTTCAATTTTCTTTTATTTGTCTTTAACCAGTCTGCGTCGTGCGCCGGGACACCGGTCGCGACAGATGACGACTCCACTAGGGACATTTTGAGAGTCAAGCCCGTTAAATTGATCTTGTGTGTTTTGTTGATTGTTAATTATTTCATCCTTTATATTTATTTGTTATGTTATTCTCGTTGTTCATCTAATCTTTCATTAATTTTAGATTTTATATTATTATTATTATTATTATTATTTTTACTTCTTTATTGCCTTAATTTAGAACCATAGGGTAGAAGACATGTGATATTTATTTTGCCTTGTGTTTGTTCATTGTGAAGAATGGGTAAAAGGCCAGGTATGAATGCCCCACACACTTCACATTCATCATAATGCACACACTATTAGAAAGGACCCTATTCCCGGGCCCCGCAAAAGACATAGGCTAGGGGAGATTATTAGCGGTGTCATTTAGGACGAGACGTCCTATCATGATTCGTGTGAAAATCTCAGCCGGGGTGTTATCTTAGTTATGATGTCCGCACTAAGTAGGATTCCCTACTTTTTGCATAAGACTCATAGCTAAAGATCAGAGCTCCGGTGACCTTCTTAGAACTAATTAGAACAATCACCTTTTAAAGAAACACGATTAAATAGCCTTAGAGCCAATTAGGTGGTTACCTTGTCTAAGACACAATTGGGCAAACATTCCTTTTATCTTTTATTCATTTGCACAAAGTTTTTTAAAAAAAAATCAAAAATGTATATTTTCTATACTTAAGTCATGATAAATATTATCACACTCTTATGTGAGGATATTTATCAAACTGTTTTCTTTGTTAATCTGATTCATTTATTTCTTTTGTTAAAGGTGGAATTTAAACATCGGTAAGTATCACTAAAAAATGGAATTTAACATGAGATCAAGTCATCAAGAAGTGAAGGCAACTGGTTTAAAAAATTTGTTACACCTCAAAGTCATCAGATCAAATACTAGCAATCTGTTGTCCTTAAGCAAAAGGATGGATATTACTCAGAAAATGACCTTTACAAGGAAGTATGGAAAGATCCTAAAATTCTAAGAGGTCGAAGTGCAAGAAGGGGCCCTTACTGCTCTAGCTCAGTTTTATGATCCTCCTCTCCGCTGTTTTACATTCAAAGACTTCCAGTTAGCTCCTACTTTGGAGGAGTTTGAACAGATATTTGGCTTGCCATTAGAAGATTTGAAACCTTATCGTCGAACTGAACATCATGCTTCAATCTTCAGTGTAGCTCGCATTCTCAAGATGGATCCTGAAATGCTTAAGAAGGCTCAATTAAACAGGAACCAAACTTCAGGATTCGCACTAAGCTTTTTTGAGCAACAACTCCTCAGTCAGGCAGGGAAAGGAGAATGGGACGTGTTTGTTGACATTTTGGCGTTGGCCATTTATGGTGTGATCCTTTTCCCAAGCCTTGATATTTATATTGATTTCAAGGCAATTGATGTTTTCCTAGCTAGAAAGCTTAGGGGTGAAAGTTCCATGACTGCTGTCTTAGCTGATATCTATTGTACAATGGATTCCTGTCACAACCGGAATGGGAAGAAGATCGTCTGTTGTCTACCCGCCTTGTATGTATGGCTTACTTCTCATGTCTTCAATCAAGTTGGCAAGGTTGAATGTCCTATCTCTGATTTGAAGCTCCTTAGATTAACCAAGAAGACTAATAGGGAGTGGGCAGGACATCTGGCAGGATTATCTGCTAGCATGATTCGGTGGTACCCTTAGTGGATGAACATGGATTCCATTATTTACTGCTGCGGAAAATTTCCGAATGTGCCTCTCATGGGAACTCAAGGATGCATCAATTACAATCCTAGCATTGCAAAAAGACAACTTGCTTATCCTATGATACAGCCTCCAGAAGAAGAAACAGTAACACCTTTTCTTCATTATTATATTGAGGGAAATAGTGCTTCTGTTATTCAAACTGTCATTGATGCTTGGGGCAAGGTCCATAGGAAAGGAAAAGAATTGGGAGTCCGAAGTTATGCTGCAAAAGAAAGTTACCACCAGTGGATTTCAAATAGGGTAGCCATTGTCAAATTACCCTTCAAAGATCACGGTGCTCATGTGAGAAATCCAGCTCCCGATGAAAGCAAAGAGATTGAAAACTTGAGGAGTAAGTTGGCTGAAATGACAAAGAAAAATTAAGCTTTGGAGGATGATTTAATCAAAATTCAACAAGACAATGCTTCCCTTAAGAGAAAAAGATGTGAATTAGAAAATGCCTTTGAAGACATGGGTAAGAAGCGGCGAATTGAAAGAGAACATATGATGCAATTGGATCAATGCCTGCAAACAGCGAACAGCCAATTGAAGACTAAAGAGAAACAAAAGGATGATATATTGGCTGACAAAGGGCGGTTACGAGGAATTCTAGCCAAGACAAAAGAAGAAGCTCAAGTTGAAAAGAACCTTATGCAAGCATGAATTGATGAACTGGAACAACAAGTCAGAGATGTCGTCAGTGCTTGCGAGCGTGAAATAAATGAAGAAAAATGGCAAGCCATGGAAGACAAGGATAGATATGAAGAGATTATACGTTTAATGACCCTAGAAAGGGTTGAGTTGGAAAGTCTTGTCTATTCTTGGAGAGACCGTTTTTCTAATTTAGCCGGTCTTGCTAATGGAACACTTAGAGATATTCCCCACCTGTTGAAGAAGGCTGAAGCAATGATGAATCCGCTTTCTACACCGGAGGAAATTGTAACATTCATCCAATACTGCAAGGGGCGATTGGATGAAATGAAGGTCTGGATTGCTAGAGCGAGAGAGAATTGATTTTGATTTATTGTAACAAATAATGTATCAGAACTTGTTGATCAATGAATAAATCTCATGTTGAATTTCCATTTTTCTTCTAACTTAGTATTTTAGAAAAAGACATTCTAAAAGAAAGGTTTATCTTTGCTTACCGATATTTAAAATTCATCGTGTATTTACTTTACATCTCTTTATGTCATTTAACAATACTTGTTCTTGTACCAAATGAGGTTTCTTTGTATTTACTCTCATCACGGGGAGGAAGGGCTCAAAGCATCCTTATCAAACCCGACTGCAAACAAGACTCATGGCAGAGCCGGAAAACTTAGTTGAAGAATTGAGGAATGAAGTTGGCCAGATCAAGGAACAGATGACAAAAATACTTAAGCTCCTTGAAAAAAGAGGTACAGAAAGGGGATCTTCTGTAGGAAATGGGGAACAAACATCCACTCCTCAAGTTCAAGCTCAAGAGGGGAACCCTATACCTTTAAATGATCCTGCTCCAGTCACTGAAACTCCATTCATCTCACACCAACCTTATGGTATGCCATTGCTACCTTTTGTTTCCCAAGACGGGAATGTTCAGCAAGCATATGCTTGGCCTCCATATGGCTTACCTCAAGGATATTACACCATGCACCCTAATCCTAATCAAGAAAATCCTCCTGCTGCTCAACAAATTCCCAATCCTCCGGTATCTAACCCTCCAAATTTCAACCAATCAATAGCTGTTCCCCAAAACACTCAGGCTCCACCCAATGTCACTCCACCTAATATAATTCCACCACAAAATCACCAGACTCCGAATGATGCCACACAACCAAACCCACAAGCAGTGCCATATTATTTCCCTTACGGTTGCCCAATACCACAGGCAGGTGCTTCCCAAAACTTGTCACACAAAGCTCAGGTCCCTCCACCAAATCCTGATCAGCCAGCAGTGCCTTTGTCAAAAGGTCAAATGAAAATATTGGAAGAAAGGTTGCGCGCAGTAGAGGGAGGAAGTGGCTTAGGCATAACAAATGTTTCTGAATTATGCCTAGTTCCAGATGTGGTAATTCCTCCCAAATTCAAATTACCGGAATTTGATAAATATAAAGGAACAACTTGTCCTCGTAACCATTTAACCATGTACTGCCGAAAGATGGCTGGATATGCTTATGATGAAAAGTTGCTGATTCATTTTTTTTAAGATAGCCTTGCTGGGGCAGCATTGAGCTGGTACACTCACCTTGAACGAACTCGTATTCGTTGTTGGAAGGATCTAGCCGATGCCTTTCTGAAGCAATACAAATACAATATGGACATGGCACCAGACCGGCTGCAACTTCAAAACATGACCAAAAGGAATACTGAGTCCTTCAAAGAATATGCTCAACGATGGAGGGAAATGGCTGCACAAGTTGAACCACCGCTGATAGAGAAAGAGATAGTGGTAATGTTCATTGACACTCTTCAGCCACCGTTTTATGAAAGGATGCTTGGGAGTGTATCATCAAGCTTTTTTGATATGGTGGTAATAGGGGAAAGAATTGAAAGCGGTTTGAGAACAAGAAAAGTTGTCCAAAGTTCCCCGTCAATAGGAAGACCTATGACAGGGGCAGGAAGAAGGAAGGGTGAGGAAGCAAATGCTGTAATGGGAAATCAAGGTCAACATAATCAAAAAATGTTTCAACCTTCCCCTTTCCCTTTCCCACCTCATTATCCACCGTACGGACCTTACCCTTATGTAGCTGCTGCTTCTGGAAATTCATTTCCCCATCCTCAATCATATAGACCCCCATCTGTCCATAATTTCAAGAATACTCCACCTCCTCCTCCCCAACAATGGATGCAAAATCCCAACCCAAATCTTCCACAAAAAAAGCCAAACAATGACCGTCCTTCTGTCCAATTCGATCTAATTCCCATGACATATACTGAACTTTTGCCTCAACTTCTCAAAAGTTCTCTTGTTGTACAATGTCCTTTAAAACCCGTAGGGCCACCCTATCCTAAAGGGTATGATCCTAATATGAAGTGTGATTATCATGCTGGGGCACCGGGGCATTCTACAGAAAATTGCATTGCCTTAAAGTTTAAGGTACGTGATTTGATAAATGCCAAGTGGTTGGATTTTAAAGAAGGCTCCCCAAATGTGATTAGAAATCCTTTGCCTAATCATGGAAATGCTGGGGTAAATGCAGTAACACATGACTTGGGAAGTGATCATGTTAGGAATGTTTCAGATATTAAAACTCCTCTCCCATGGATCTATAATGAACTTTTGAGGAAATGATTAATATCTGAAACTCAAAATGAGGATATTTATAATGAGATGCCTAAAATGCTTCAAAGATTACTTGACACCCATCTGGTACAAGTTTATCGTCGCCCTTGCAATGATGTTAACATGATCCATGGACAGCATGGTACAAGCTCAGTAAGCCCAGTTACCCCCGTTCCTTTGGTGGTCTATTACACCAAGAAACCTTTGACCGAACCAGTCATAAACCATCCCTCCTTGACAATTAGGACCCCATCTCCATTTTCACAAAGATACCCATGCAGTACCTTGGAAGTATGAAGTGGATATAATCCCTCAACTCCTAAAGGGATCATCATCCTCGGTGACCAATATTTCTGAGACAAGTGGAATGACTAGGAGCGGACGAGTTTATGCTCCTGAAAACTTGAGAAAGGAGGATGCACCTGTAAGTGAAAAAGAAAGTCATGGTAAAGAACAAGACCCTCCCCAAGGAATAACAGAGGAAGATGCTTGTGAATTTTTGAAATTCATTAAGCAAAGCGAATACCAGGTCCTCGACCAGTTAAATCGTACTCCTGCAAAAATATCCTTGTTATCTCTCTTATTGGACTTAGAACCACATCGTGGAAGGTTATTGAAAGTCTTGAATAAAGCACATGTTGCGAAAGATATTTCGCCAGAAAAGTTTGAAGGGATAGTAGGGCATATTGCCTCAAATGACTACTTAACTTTCACCGATGAAGAGATACCTGCTGAAGGGAGAGGTCATAATAAGGCATTACATATCTCTGTCAAGTGTCAGGATCATATCTTAGCCAAGGTCCTAGTTAACAATGGATCCTCTCTGGATATCATGCCAAAGTCCACTTTAAATCAACTACCTTTTGATGGGTCACATATGAAGCCAAGCACAATGGTGGTAAGAGCTTTTGACGGTACTCGGAGAGAGGTCATTGGAGATATTGAGATCCCCATCCAAGTGGGCCCATGCACCTTCAACGTATTATTTTAAGTGATGGATATTAATCCTGCTTATAGCTGCCTATTGGGGAGGCCTTGGATACATTCTGCCGGTGTGGTTCCATCTACCCTTCATCAAAAGCTTAAATTTGTGGTAAACAACAAGCTAATCATTGTTTCTGGTGAGGGAGATTTCCTTATCAGCAAGCCCATGTCAACTCCATATATAGAAGCGACTGAAGAAAGTCTTGAGACTTCCTTCCAATCATTGGAAATTGCTCACACCACCTATGTGAGCGAAGGGTTACAACTAGCTCGTCCTTCCAAAGCTTCTATGATGATGGCCAAAGTGATGATGAAATCTGGATTCCAGCCAGGGAAAGGGCCTGGGAAGATGCTTGATGGAGAAGTAAGACCATTATTGGTTAAGGAGAATAAGAACGTCTTTGGGCTAGGATATCATCCATCTCCAATGGAAAGAGCGAAGGTTTTCACAGATAAAAGAGAAAAACGACTTGCACGGTTAGAAAACCGAGAACCCCTAACTACGAAGATCCCTATCTGTGACCTTTACCAAAGCTTCAGGAGTGCAAGCTTGACATCTCCAGGCCAAGTGGCGGTCGTCGATGATGAGTCCAAGAGAGGAGAAGACTTGATTTACCCTTGTCCTTCAGATACTGAACTGTGTAATTGGGAAGCCGTTGAGCTTCCAGAGATCATTTTAAAGTAATTGTTCACTTTGTAGGTTTTTGTTTAAATCCTTTGGCTATGCCTAAAGCCTTAGGATGAGTTTTAATAAGGGCCAAACATGTTTCCTTTATCATTTCAAATAAATAAAAGTTAAGTTCAATTATCATTTTCCTTATTTTGCCTTTTTTATATTAAATAAATTGCAGATCTGAAATTGAATTCCAAAATAATAAGATTGCTTTCTCCCATCATGATTTTAATCCAATAAGCGAAGAGGACGAAGAGTCCGATGAACCTTCCCCTGAATTACTAAGGCTGCTAGATCAGGAAGATAAAGAAATTTCTCCCTATCTAGAAATTGTTGAAGTCATAAATTTGGGGAGTGAAGAAAACAAACAAGAAGTCAAGATCGGTACCTCTTTGAGTAGAGAACATAGGAGGGAATTAATAGAATTGTTGGTCGAATTCAGCGATGTGTTTGCTTGGTCGTATCAGGATATGCCGGGATTAGATAACTGCATCGTTGAACACAAGTTGCCATTGAAACCCGGTTGTGTCCCCATAAAGCAGAAGTTGAGAAGGATGAAGCCAGAAATGCTCTTAAAGATTAAAGAAGAGATAACCAAACAGTTGGATGCTGGGTTCTTGGCTGTCTCCAAATACCCTGAATGGGTGGCCAACATTGTTCCGGTCCCGAAGAAGGATGGGAAGGTACGAATGTGTGTTGATTATCGGGATTTGATTAGAGCTAGCCCAAACGATGACTTTCCATTGCCACATATTGATGTTCTTGTTGATAACACAGCCCAACATTCCATTTTTTCATTCATGGATGGATTTTCTGGGTACAACCAAATCAAGATGGCACCCGAAGACATGGAAAAAACCACTTTCATTACTTTGTGGGGAACCTTCTGCTACAAGGTGATGTCTTTTGGATTGAAAAATGCCGGTGCCACTTACCAAAGAGCGATGGTAACTCTATTTCATGACATGATGCATAAAGAGATAGAGGTTTATGTAGATGATATTATTGCCAAATCCAAATCCGTTGAAGGTCACTTGATTGACTTACGAAAGCTCTTTGAACGCCTGAGAAAATTAAAACTCAGATTAAATCCAGCTAAATGCACTTTTGGGGCTAGTTCTGGAAGGTTGCTTGGTTTCATTGTCAGTGAGAAAGGTATCGAAGTGGATCCTGATAAAGTAAAGGCAATCATGGAAATGCTCCTAGCACTGAAAAAAAAGTACGAGGGTTCCTTGGAAGGTTAAATTACATAGCTCGTTTCATTTCTCAACTAACAGCTGTATGTAATCCAATCTTTAAGTTGCTTCGTAAAAATCAACCATCACAATGGAATGTTGATTGTCAGGAGGCCTTTGACCAAATAAAGCAATACTTGCAATCCCCACCGATCTTGGTTCCCTCAACCCTGGGAAGACCACTCCTGTTGTATTTGGCAGTGATAGATGAGTCTATGGGCTCTATACTGGGGCAGCATGATGAGTCTGGGAGAAAAGAATATGCTATTTACTACTTGAGCAAGAAGTTCATTGAGTGCGAAGCACGATATTCCACTGTGGAATGAACTTGTTGTGCATTAGCATGGGCTGCTCGTCGCCTAAGGCAATACATGTTATCTTATACTACTTGGTTGATATCTAAGATGGACCCAATTAAGTACATCTTTGAAAAACCAACTCTGACGAGAAGAATAGCTCGTTGGCAGGTTCTTTTGACTGAGTATGATATCATTCATGTCACCCAAAAAGCTGTAAGAGGGAGTGCTTTGGCTGATCACTTGGCCCACCATCCCCTAAAAGAATACCAACCAATGTCATTCGAATTTCCTGACAAAAATATTATGATGTTGTCAGAAGAGAAAGATTGTCCTAATAGAACTTGGATTTTGATGTTCGATGGGGCGTCGAATACACTGGGGCATGGGATTGGAGCCATCCTAATCTCACCAGATAACAAGCTTTTCCCATTCACTGCTAGACTTTGTTTTGATTGTACCAATAATATTGCAGAATATGAAGCTTGTGCTTTGGGGATTCAGGCAGCACTTGAAGCAAAGGTGAAATCTCTACAAATATACGGAGATTCTGCCTTGGTGATTCATCAACTGAAAGAAGAATGGGGTACTAGAGATGGTAAATTGATTCCTTATCAAGCTCACATCATGGAACTAATCAAAGGGTTTGATGAAGTCTCTTTCCATCATATTTCTCGGGATGATAACCAATTAGCCGATGCTTTGGCCACGTTGGCCTCCATGTTCAACGTAAGTAGGGAGTGTGACATGCCCTTCATCGAGATTGAAAGGCGTCTCGAACCTGCATATTGTCATGAGATAGAAGAAGAGCCCGATGGGAAACCATGGTTTCATGACATCAAAAATTATATTCAAAATCAAGAATATCCCCCTGGTATCTCAGAAAATGATAAAAGAACCCTCAGGCGCCTAGCCATGAATTTCTTTATGACTGGGAATACACTTTATAAGAGAAATTATGATTCTGTTCTCCTTCGTTGCATAGACGCGACAGAAGCTAACAAAATCATGAAGGATGTTCATGAAGGGCCTTTCGGAACACATGCAAATGGGCACTCGATGGCAAGAAAAATTCTCAGATCTGGATATTATTGGATGACGATGGAAAATGATTGTCATAACTATGCCAAGAAATGTCACAAGTGTCAAACCTATGCAGACAACATTCATGCACCACCATCTTCTTTACACGTTCTAACAGTGCCTTGGCCCTTTGCTATGTGGGGCATAGATGTTATTGGTCCCATTGAACCAAAAGCATCGAATGGGCATCGCTTTATTTTGGTGGCCATTGATTACTTCACTAAGTGGGTTGAAGCAGCTTCCTACACCAACGTGACTAAAAATGTTGTGGTCAAATTCATCAAGAGAGAATTGATTTGTAGATATAGTTTACCAAATCAGATCATCACAGATAATGGTACAAACCTGAATAATAAAATGATAGATGAACTTTGCGAGGGATTCAAAATCAAACACCTCAATTCATCTCCATACAGACCTAAGATGAATGGAGCAGTGGAAGCTGCTAACAAAAATATAAAAAAAATCATACAAAAGATGGTTGAAACCTACAAAGACTGGAGTGAGTTACTTTCTTTTGCTTTACATGGGTATCGTACCTCTATATGAACTTCGACAGGGGCAACACCCTTCTCATTGGTGTATGGTATGGAAGCTGTTTTACCAATAGAAGTGGAAATTTCGTCTTTAAAAGTAATCATGGATGCCAAATTAGAAGAAGCTGAATGGGTTCGGTCCCGATATGATCAATTAAATTTAATTGACAGAAAAAGGTTAACTGCTCTCTGTCATGGGCAGTTATACCAAAAGCGTATGAAGAAGGCATACGAAAAGAAAGTGCGACCTCGTCAATTTCATGAAGGTGATTTGGTACTGAAGAAAATCTTGCCGAATCAAAATGATCACCGAGGCAAATGGAAGCCAAATTATGAAGGACCATTCGTCGTAAAGAGAGCCTTTTCTGGAGGAGCTTTGATTTTGACGAACATGGATGGTGAGGAGTTATCTTTCCCGGTCAATTCAAATGTAGTTAAGAAGTATTATGCTTGAGCATACTCTAAAGGGATAGGGTAGTCTTTATGTCCTCTAAAAGTTTGGATTAAAAATTATGATGTAAACTTGTAACTTTCCCAAGTAAATATATGGAATTCTTAATTTCAGTTCCAATCCTTGTCTTGTCAGGTTTCATTTGCATGCATTTTGTGAAAAATATTAAAAAATCATGAAAAGCATATTTTTAATCTCAAACGAGCTTGATACTTCCCAATTACACAGACCTTGGTAATCAGGATATTCCGCTCTGCCATGAGTAATAACAAGTCCCATAAGGATTATGGTAGTCACCTGGAGGAAACAAGATCTTTAACCTTTGGTTTTCCACTTGATTATTTCTTCTATGCAGGGTTAAGGTTACAACAAGGACAAATATTTCCCATGAAGAGTCGAGATCAACAGTTTCAGCCTATCACCTAACTCTAGTCGGGATGGTTTACTAAGATGTGAAAATGCAATCCTTGTATTCACTCGAAACCCATACTAAGTCAGAAAAGTCAATCTCAGACACATTCTTCTTGAGCATAAATCTCATATAATTCTCCACCATAAGTCATTATAGTAGAGGTATTTCCCTTAAGTCTTACTTCATGTCCAAGCCTCAGGTATCCATTCCTAGGCTACTAAATCAAATCAGGGGCATCCCCCCAGTCATTTAGTTTCATGTCAAAGCCTCAGGTATCCATTCCTAGGCTACTCAAATCAAATCAGGGGCATTTCCCCAGTCATTTATTTTCATGTCAAAGCCTCAGGTATCCATCCCTAGGCTATCTCAATCAAAATCAAATCAGGGGCATTTCCCCAGTCATTTATTTTCATGTCAAAGCCTCAGGTATCCATCCCTAGGCTATCTCAATCAAAATCAAATCAGGAACATCCCCCCAGTCATTTAGTTTCATGTCAAAGCTTCAGGTATCCTTCCCTAGGCTATCTCAATCAAAATCAAATCAGGGCATCCCCCCCAGTCATTTATTTTCATGACAAAGCCTCAGGTATCCTTCCCTAGGCTATCTCAATCAAAATCATTCAGGGGCATCCCCCTGTCATCTATTTTGTGTCAAAGCCTCAAATACCCATTCTTAGGCTCTTCGAAATGTCAAGGCAACTTCATATTTTTCCAAAGCTTCAGGTATTAACCCCTAGGTTATGTCATTTATCTTCCTGTCATGTTCCAGGTGCCTCTCCTTAAACTGTCTAGCATTGGGTCAACACCATTCGGCTATTTACTTCTTGCCAAAAGTTGTCGAGTATTCTTAGTGGTGTTCACATCTTTACTTTCTTTTCACATCAATAATATGAATATGTCTTATATTCTTTCATGAAAAGAAGTAAAGAGGGGCATCTGTGAACACCTATTTTTGTCCGGCAAAATATATATTAAGACATGTAGAAAAAAAAGAGTAGAGAAAAAAAAGAAAAGAAAAAAAAAAGAAAAAAAAGGAGTTTATTTGTCCTAGAATCTGGAGTCAATGTTGACTGCATTAACCGGGGTCCTAGCACGGTCTCATGACCGGTGTTACCTCGTTAGTTCTAAGCTCGTACAGCCTCAGTGGAGTACGGTATTTTACACCTCAGTTCGAAGGGAATCCGAGGTTCTTCAAGTTAAAACTGATGTGTTAATCCGTACTTGAACTTCAAGACACATCGGAGGTAAACCTGCAGGAGATTCCCCAATGCTTAATATTTAACCGAGGTGAAGAGAAATGTCCATAGTTGACCAATGATTTTAGACCCCGGTTATAACTTACCAGTTCTCATTGGTGACGCGGTACAGTGCTTAGAACCTCGTCCAGTCCAGATTGCCACCTCGGATCATATTTTAAAAAAAATATATTAAAAATTGCATAGTGACCGTTGGAATAGTAACCCTTCCCCATTTCTATAAATGCCCAATCCCTTTTCATTTCCTACCACACCTCTCATTTCATCAATTCTCTTCATTTCTCTCAAGCAATGGCTGATGGATGCCGAAGCCAAGAGGAAAGAATAAGGGAGGGAAAACGATGTTTTGTGACTACCTTTTTACTCCTTATAGTGTGGGTAGTAATTTATATTTATTGGATATTTTATTTATTTCCATATATGTAATAAATAATTTATGCTCCCATTTGTATTTTTAAATAAAAGGCCCAAAAAAAAGAAAAAAAGAAAAAAAATCAAAAAATAATAAAAAAAGAAAAAAATAATAATAGATGGGACAAAAAAACCAAAAAAAAAATAAATAAAAAACAAAAATGAAAAAAAACAAATAAAAAAGGGGCCAAAAATGGGCCCAAACAAAAAAAACAAAAAAATCTAAAAAAAAGAGGCCCAAAATAAATATAGGCCCAAAAAAAAGTTCCAAAAAAAAATCTGAAAAAAAATGAAATTAAAAAAAAAGAAATGAAAAGAAAAAGGAAAGATCGGTGGTTTATTAGTGGTGGGCCCCGGTTTGGTTGGATAATTAGAGAAAATTGGGGAAATTGACATCAAATTTGGACAAATTAAAAAAGTAGAAAAGTGATGTCATTTATGGAGGATCCAATGCCAAATTTCTTCTATAAATAGAAGGTGATATTGAGACATTTTGGAGGAAGAAGAGGAAAAAGAGGGGAAACAATGTTAAATTTTTGTGAGAATTTTTAGAAGTTTGGGTTTTCAAAAATTACTTTGTGTAATCCTAGTTAGGAAAATGAGTGCACCACTCTTGTTTGTCTTAGTATGTGAGTTTTTGTGAGCTAAAATACTGTCCAAGTGTTGTAACCGGTATCCAAATACCTTCAAATCAAGTCCAAACAAAGCCAAAAGCAAAGGAAATCTACACAAAATTGATTTTCCGACTTCCGTTCTAGTTTCTCTGTAATACAAAGTTGTTTATTTATATTTATTTATTCGTCTTATTTAATTGTTATTTATTTTTCTGCACTTTTATTTTTCTTTATTTATATTCAAGCACTTTATTTTCCTGCACTTTATTTTTTCTGCAGTTATTTATCTGTTTATTTATTTTTATGCATCTCCATCTTTATTTATTTATTTGTACATTTATTTTTCTTTATTTATTTTTTTTACACTTTTATTTCTCTTTATTTACTTTTCTGCACTTTTATTATTGTTAATTTATTCTTCTGCACTTTATTTATCCGTACTTTATATTTCTGCAATTATTAGTTTATTTTTTTTATTTTTTTTATTTTTTACATTATTTATTTATTTTTATGCCCTTTTATTTTATTTATTTACTTTCCTGCCCTTTATTTTTGTCATTTACTTATCTGCCCCTTTATTTTCATATATTTACTTTTTTACCCCTTTATTTTTGTTATTTACATTTCTGTCCCTTTATTTTCATGTATTTACTTTCTGCCCTTTATTTTTGTTATTTACATTTTTGTCCTTTATTTTCATGTATTTACTTTCTGCCCTTTATTTTTGTTATTTACATTTCTATCCTTTATTTTCATGTATTTACTTTTCTGCCTCTTTATTTTTATTATTTACATTTCTGCCCCTTTATTTTTATGTATTTACCTTTCTGCCCTTTATTTTTATTATTTACTTTTCTGTCCCTTTATTTTTGTTATTTACTTTCTTACCTCTTTATTTTTGTTATTTACTTTTCTGCTCTTTCATTTTTTTTCTTATTTATTTTTTCTGCCCCTTTATTTTATGCATTTATTTTTTTGCTCTTTTATTTTTATGTATTTATTGTTATGTCTATTTATTTATTTATTTATTTATTTATTTATTTTTTGAACTTTTATTTATTTTTCTGTACCTTTATTTTATTATTATTATTATTTATTCTCTGTACTTACTTTTAATTATTTATTTTTTTGCCTTTTATTTATTTATTTATTCTTCTACACTTTCTATTTATTTATTTACGTTTGACCATTTTAATAGTTTATAAATATGTATATATATACATAATTATCCATTTTCATATTGTCATGATTTCCTATTATTTTCTCTTAGTAACCTTTTGATAATTAAGAAAAATCACTTTCATAAAAAAAAATATATCAAGACTAATAAATATTGTGTTATTTATTCATTCATTTTTTTTCTTAAATTTAAGATGAGATTAATTTAGATGAGACGTCTTATTAATCTTATTTTTTCTAAAAAATAATTAAATAATATTTCTTGTCAATTTTAATTAATTAAGTGTATTATATTTCTTTATCTTCATGTTGATGTGTTTAATTCTATTTTTTTCTCTTATTATTTATTTGTTTTGAACTTTATATTTCTCAATAAAATCAATTTTTTTACTAGAAAATAAGTAAGACAAGACGTCTTATTTTTTATTTTTATTTTTATTTTTTTATTTTTTTATCCTTTTTTATTTTTATGGTCTTTTAATCATTTGTTTATTTATTTTCATAGAACTAAAAGCAACAAACTTAGGAGATGTATTTTATTATTATCTTTGTTTTATTCATATTTATATTTTTTTTATTGTGTATATTATTTATGATTGTTTTATAAAGGATGAAATACTTGATAATCATTTTTGAAATTATGCATGATCAATTTGGGTAACCATTTTTTTACGGACAGTGTGGGGTGCTAATACCTTCCCCTCCTGTAATTCGACTCCCGGACTAAACAGAATCTCATATTTTTTTCAAAAAAAAAAACCAGTGCTGTTTAAAGGTTTTCCTAATATTTTCCTTAATAAATATTAGTGGCGACTCCTTGAACCCTTTATCTTTTTTAGGCTTCTCAAGAGCCTCATTTTAATACCGTTTCAATTTTCTTTTATTTGTCTTTAACCAGTCCGCGTCGTGCGCCGGGACCCCGGTCGCGACAACAGTCATCAATTCACACACACACATATATATTTCACATCATTAATTTCAATTCAAAACATGGTCTCAAACCATCATGACATATTCTATTAACATATTCAACACATTATCTAATCCAGTCTCGATATCGGTACCAAAGTATGGATATCACTTTATCCGTTCTGTATGCAATACAGACTCAACAGATAAGACATCAGGCATCAAGATCGATCTCCTCTCATTAGGATACCAGATAATCATACCGGATACATATAGTACCAGTCTAAAACCCAAGTCATCTATTGACTCTCGTGGCTGGTTCCACACCAGATTATTGACTCCGGCCCAATCCAGTTTAATAACACATTCATCATTCCAAATACATGCCACATAACATCAATTATTCTAAATGCATTCAAATCATGAAATCACTACATCGTCCACACCAGCATTCATTAAGCACAATCATATACACATATTTTTACATCATCAATGGATGAAATCATGCATTTAGAATAGTTACCCCTTCCTAACTCAAGAGAAGTAGTATTCACCACGGTCGGATGGTTCCGCCTCGAAACTGGGTTATTTCCTACATCACAATACATCACACAATTAATTTTTCTATTCAACCATCTTGGTTTAACATTCATATTCATTTATTTGATGTCTTCTGATATCTTAACTCTCAAGCCCGATTTATTTCGCTCATTCCACTACAACCACCATGGTTTAGGCTTCTGCATTTATTATTAGGTATATTTAATGCCAAACCCATTACCGGGTTCCCGTTCCCAACAATCATTAAGCTTCATTAATGGCCATTCACCATTAATACATCATTTCACCTCACCAACAACAATTATTTAACATAATAAATACTTCTCCACTCATATTTTACATTTCCCCCAAATCTTAGGGTTAGGGTTTCTCTAAAAACCCAACAACACTCATTAAATCACATTCCCAACATCAAAACCCAGAAACCCATAGTTCATACTCTTGAGAAATAGCAAGATCTTACCTCAAGAGAAGGAATGAGAGAGTTTTCCAAGAGAGGGAAAACCACACAAAAATGGAGAGAAGGAAAAGTGAGACTTCAAGCTCCAAGCTCCTCTAAGCTCTTTCAAGGACGGAAATGGGAGAGGAGAAGAAAACCACCACCTTTTTGCTTAGGGTTTTAGGAGAGAAGTAGAAGAAGAAGTGAAGGAGAAGAGTAGAGAAGAAGTAGAAGAAAAGTACATGTGATGAGAAATCCAAGAATCTGACGGGAATAAGAAGGAAAAATAGGCCATTTGGCTTTATTTTTAATTCCCCATTAAATTTTCATCGTTATATGACAAATAGGATCATTGTTTGGGCTCAATACCTAATCCAAAAATTATTCCAAACATATATTCGGATTCCCAATAATATCCTTAACAGCTCTGATCAATATCATCCCAATCAGAGATACTTGGTCTAACACCATATTTCAACCGGGTTCATTTCCAACTTATCTGATTCCAATAAATTATATCAATTCCCAAAAATCTTAATTTATTTATTCCTAATATTTTGGATCATTAAATAACCTAAATATAATTATTTAATATTTATCTCCTTAATAAATCTTTTATTTTAAAATTCAGGGTGTTACAGCAAGCACTCACTCTATCCGTTGATATGATATTTATGATACTCGGTTTGAAGTGGAGGAAGGGTTTGACCCTGTGGACCGGAAAGGTAGAAGAAAATATACGGTCGTATTGTCTGAAAAACTGAGGTGTGACTGTTGGAGGTTTGTAGGCATATCATTATTCGTGCTCGCATGTGATTACGACATGCCAAGTTGTGAGCATCGACTACTTTCAATTCATCCATCTTGTTTATACCATTGATTACGTTATAAATGCATACTCACCGCGATGGTACCCTCTTGGTAATGATGATGATATGCCTATCACCGATCACGGATGGGTCCTAACTCTCGACTATGGCCGCTTACGCCCTAAAGGTTGTCCAAAATCATCTCGTATTAGAAATGAAATGGACTTAGTCGAATCACAGTCAACGTAAGGTAGGTGTACAAAATATGGGAAAGAAGGTAATAACCGTCGTTGGTGTCCAACAAACACTAGCGGTTGTAGTTCACAATATTAGGGATTGTTAATAACCATTGTGTGGTAATGTTTGTTCATGTAATATAATGTAATGGTCATTGTCGTATAATATTTCATAATTTGTTCACATAATATAATGTTCATTCACATAATATAATGTTCGTTTGCATGATATAATGTTTCATTCGCATAATATAATGTTTATTCGCATAATGAAGAAAACATAATTAGATAAAAGATTGTATTACTTGACATAAAACAAAAGATGGCGTAATATATTGTTTGTTCACCTAATATAACAACCAATATAGAAAATAAAACAAACACATTAAACTACCTATGACGACGGGGGGTGTTGGTCTGGGGAAAATATGCATGGTCGTCTCTGACCTCTGGCATCTCAAGTTAGATTCTTTCTTGGTGACAATTCCTGTGCACCCTCATCTGTCGATAATTTGACGTCATCGGCTACAGTAGACAAATGTAGTGTAAGTTCTACACCTTGGCCAACATTACGTGAAGACCCTTCTCCCTTGTGTGTCACAAGTGGAGTCTCAGGTGTCATCAGCTCTCAAAGAAAGGTGGTTGGTGACTGTGTTGGTGATGGAACATATTCACTATCTCCGTAGTAGTTATCAGTTTGAGGAGTGTAATAGAATTACTCATTCCCACCGAACTTTGTTTGGGAAGGAAACTGATACATTGACCATGGATCATTAAGAACAGACTGTGATGGAACAAAGTAAGTTCCATGCTGATGAGGAGGCATCTCTGGGAGAGTTTAGGAAATTCTTTCTTCCTATGTATGACCCCTGGTAATGCCTTGACGTTCGTTGCATGTCCCGGGCATGTTAATGTCAAATTCGACTACAGGTGCCTCCTAAAGTGGAGCCAACGCAAACTATCTTGCTTCTAAAATCATGTACTCTTGCCCCATTATTTGTATCGCATTTAGGGATTGTGGCTTGATCTGGTCAAGCACCATGTCAGGATCCTGAGTCGCTATCCCTATCTCCTTGGATGCCATATAATGGATATTCTCCATAATGTTAACCTGAAATTATGAAATATGATGCAGTTCATTAGGGGTTAATAAACGCATGACTTATATAACATGCTTTGCAGTATTCTAATTTAACCATACTGGGCACTTCGATACAACATGTTTCCATGTTATCCACCGCCGAGTGTTCAAATTATCCCACCGTATGTAGTCCGGGTTTTCAGCCAGTAAACCCTCTTGTAGTGGGTTTGTATATACAAAATCGGTTCGACGCTGCCAAATATTGATCAGTGGTTGATAGACCTGGTTCTAATTTCCCCAACCTTCCCCTTCTATGTAATGTCGTGCAAATGATCAGGTTACCGAGGAGGAGAAGGAACGTGTTGTTGCATCCTAAATTGTCGCATCACCCGATTTGGTTGATACCACTCCACTATGTTTGTACAAAACAGTGGAACTATAGCTCTTCAACACTCTGCTCCTTGCAAACACACTGTAAGCAACGTTTGCATGACCTCATTCGTGGAAGGAGTCCACACAATCTACACAACAAAAATAAGAAAGTTAGTAAAACAAATATTATTAAAGTGTCTTACAACGGAGAATTCTATTGGCCTAACTTACATTAGAACGTTTCATCTGGTCAAAGGCACGATGCTAAAAATCAATGTCTTACCTAACCACCTTGAAAGTTTCCCTGCCCAACCACTTACATTAGAAGTTATTATAACAAGTTAAACACGGTTCACTGTGGATGAATAACATAACACAAAAATATTACAACTATGAAACACACTAAACCTTGCGGCATACGGCGTCCCTGTAGGTCTGCCCTATATCGTCACGTTTGGAGCAAAAGCTGGAAATCTATCCCAAGCCCACACTTGTAATAATAGGTGAAGCCCGTAAATAGATGTCCGCTCATACTTCGTTGATAAACACAACTCACGATACAAATAGCTTAAGGCTACAGATCCCCAACTATATTGGCCATACAAATCTAAGCCTTCTAACAGAGGCAGATATTTTAACGAAACCTGACTGCTTGAATGATCGGGAAATATTACACCCCCAATTAACCGTACGATGTACGCTCTTGTATACCTCAACAATTGTAGTTCACTGCCCATATGATCTGTAATGATTGAAAAGTTGTCTGATAGCCACTTCATTTTCAAACAACCAACCTGAAACGCATCTTCAGGTGGGTATATACCTAACAGATTAGCCACCATCGCACTCTAGTCACGAGCATGTATATCCACTATCAAAGGTAAACCATCTACACATAAACCAACCTGGATGGCCATATCTTGTAATGTAATGGTGCACTCTCCCGGTGGTATATGGAACGTATGTGTTTCAGACCTCTATCTCTCAACAAGTGCTGACAGTAACGCGGGCTTTATTTGAAAGAATTGAAGTTGGGAAACACCGAGAAATCCTGACCTTTGCAAAAGTGGCATGATCACCTCTGGCACACCCTGTGTATGACTGCGAAGAGCTAATACACGTCTACATTTCAAGATTCGATCTGGTTTTCCATTCCAAACTGATTTTGACATTGCATGTTTTGAAACCTCAACAACGATGAATCTTCTGGACCCAAGTTCACTTCACGGGACTGTGACAATGAGGCCATACTAACATAATACTAAAAAATTAAGCAATAGTTTAAACAAAAAATTTAATTAAAAAAATTAACAACATATTGTAACATCCCAATTTTATAATAATGTACCGGGTGAAATAAGCCATTAAAATAATAATTCAGAAGTGGAAATTGTTCACTAATTACCCTTAACTTAATTAATCAAAAGGTGATTAGCTTTAGTGGATGCTGATGGGACTGGGTGACGTGAGCAGACTGCTCCTCACGTTTTCCCACCCCACCATTCCCTTCCTTCATGCATGCGTTTATAATTGGTTGATGGCTTTCCTTGCCATTCATTCTTCAAATTTCCCTGTGAGTTCTTCTTCTTCTTCCTCCTTCTCTTTCTCTCTTGTTTTCCTTCTTCTCTTCTCCTTCTCTACTCTCTGTTTCCACTCCCTGTTTCGGAAGCCACATTGACGGTGCAGCAGAGGAGTCAGAGCTCCCTTATACGAGTAAAGGACGAGCGTCAAAGCAGAAGCAGAAGCAGCCCTGCACCACTCGTGGAAGGCAGCAGTATTCCAGTGAAGGTTAAACGAGTGAAAGTGTTGAGTGAAGCAACGAGGAAAAAGGACTAGCACCCAAGCAGAGAGTCTCTCGGAGTCTCGTAGTTGGTAGGGGGAGTACCTTACATGTTAAATGAATAGGTTATGAATGGGTTTCAGGTGTTGATACTTGTGGCTCTGTATTCTATTTGTATGATGTGCCTGCATGCGGAATACCCGAGTGTAGGATAAGTGAGAGTGAGTGTTGCATGTTATCATTGCCCTTGAAGATGTATGCGTTGATTAAGTCCTGACACTATTGTATACCGATTGCATGTTATGTCGTGTTGATTGGAATACTTATTTGAATCTGTTGATCTCTATATGGATGCATGCGTTGATTAAGTCCTGATACTGTTGTATACCGAGTGCATGTGATGCTTGAGTTGATGAGAATACTTATAGAATCTTGATATTGATTGACACCGATTGCATTGGACCTTTATGTTGCTGTATCCATCTAATGGAGTTATGATGATGATTGCATGGAAGTATGTGTGTGTTGGATTAATATGTGGAGTTCTGAAAATGGTATTACCGACTGCATGTGAAGTATGTATGGCTGAGTTAAAGATTGTGTGCATGAACTCTATGTTGTGTGATGAATCCGCGTGTGGCGCATGGGATGCGTTGTGCTGGGAGCACGTAGTGTGGGACACTACCATCGGTTATAAAGCGTGGGACGCTGTAAAATCCTTGAGTGGGACTCAAGGTAGCCTTCGAGTAGGACTCGGGCTGCCTGTGAACACCTCCATTGGCGCTGAGAGCGTTGGTGTCACCTGTGGGCAAACGGTTGGGTACCTGTAAAACGGCCAAGCAGCTGGGGGCTGAAATGATAGCTGAGAGCTATGTACAAAAGGCTGAGAGCCTACGTTGCAATGTCAGAACCGATTACACACGAATGAGGAATTGAGTGAATAATCTATGTGTATTAACTGCTGATATTGCTGGAATTGATTATGCATGAGATGATGAATGTATATATATATATATATATATCCGTGTGCATATGCTGTTGATGCTGATTGAAACCTGTTCTATGAATGTATGTTATGTTGTTGAAGGGTTGCGTATATACATATAGTTGTATAAATGTGTATCTATCATTTAAAATTTAAGATACTCACCCCTGCTGTGGCAATTTTTTAGTGAACATCTCTCGTAATGAGGATTGGAGGAGGAGCTGAAATGCCGGGTGAAGTGCTGAAGCACTATGGAAATTTTATGACTGTGCATGTACTGTATATAATGTTTGGGTTAAGCCTTGGCCGGCTCGTGTTTTGCTGTTAGTCTTTTATACAGAGTTGATCCCCTTAAAATGGGAATATGACAATGTGGTTGTAAATCCGTGATATGCACTCCTATATACATATATATATATATATGCCTATGTTTATGTCATGTTGCATGTCTATCTTATGCTGTGAAATGCCTGGGTAATCTTTATATATATGTGCGTTCATATTCCCGAATGTGCAGGAGATAACATAACTTAACATGAAGAAGCCAACCTATGGTCTAGAGGGGAGTTTGTGACTCTGTCACCGAGTGGGAAGGTTCAGACGCTGTGAGTGAGTGAAATCAGATAGCTCCGAGTAGGGATTGACATAGAAGACTGCCCCTAACGATGAGTTGTTAGGATCGAAATTGAGAGCCTAACTACACGTTTCGAGTGGTTATTACTAAAATTTCTCCCGAGCGTAGGATAATCAACGAACCCCGAGTGAGAATCCGCCGAGTGAAGGTTTTTCCGACTGGAGAGTGACACCTTAGACTCTAGGGGACCCCATTGTAGTAAGTTGTTAGAGACAAAGAATCCAAGTGAGTCTTGGCCTAGTAGAATGTTGAGAGTCAGAAGATTATGGTTACCGAGTGGAAACTAAGTGAAATACCCCGAGTGACAAAAAGGACGTGAAGATTACTCTGAGTGAGGAGTCCTCCTAGATCCCGAGTGAGTGATAGTGGGGACCACTTCCGTATTATTCGCGTATATGTTCTGATTGATGAAACCGTAGAATAAGTTGCATTGTTTGAATGGGACTAGTAGGTGCAAGAGCTAAGTTCGAGTAGACTGAGGTTGGATCCTTCCGAGTGAATCAGGCGCTGGAACCCGAGTGCGGAAATGCCGAGTGAAATGAACGAATACCAAGTGAAGTCTTCGCTTGAGCGTGTGCGCGTTGCTATGTGACCTGCCTACGCGATTTCTCCCTTCTTCCGCTGTTAGTTTCTTGAATTTCTTTTGTTCTCTTATTCTTCTTCTCCTCTCATTTCTTATACCGTGGTATTCTGGTTTTAATTGTGAAAAATTTTCCCTGTTTTTCCTGCCTATGATTTGTTTAAATTAGGGTGTTACATTTTGGTATCAGAGCAGACTGAAAGGTCCAAGGCCAAGGTATGCTTGCCGAGTGTGAGCGGTGTGTGCTTTCTGACTCAGTGGTCATCATGATTAAACCTGATTGATATTGACTTGTGGATAGGAGGTTGTTTCCCTCCTGGTCCGATTGATTGAGTAGTATATAGAAATAGTATGATGTGCTAAGTTACTGAACATTAGGCTGAAATCCGATCGGTATTAGGTGGCTTGGTATACTTATCCTTGAAGGGGTGTTAATTTCAGGATAAGGGATGACGCATCGCCAAAGCATGGAGGCTATAGCCACGGCATTTTAACGTTTTGCAGACGTGTTTGAGAGGCAGGGCCAGCCTCGAGCTGAGGAGGGCCAAGTGTTGGACCGCTTCCTGAAGAGGAAGCCGAGTGAATTTCTAGGAGGACGGAACCCTGAGACAGCTTTTAAATGGACTCAGGAGCTGGAGAGGATTTTTGGGGGTCTTCGCTGTACCGAGGCCTAAAAAGTAGAATGTGCAGTATACATGCTGCGTGACGAGGCGGAAAACTAGTGGAAGATAGCCAGAAACCAATTCCCTGACGATGATAATCAGCTGACCTGGAACGATTTCAAGACATGCTTCTTAGAGAAGTACTTCCCCGACACACTAAGGAGTCGGAAGGAGTTAGAGTTTATGTAGTTGAAACAAGGCTCCATGATTGTGGAAGAGTATGCGACCAGATTCAAAGAGTTATGCCTATTCTACCCACCTTTCCAACAACCAGGGACGGAGAGCTCCAAGTGCCTGAAATTTGAGAATGGATTAAGATCTGATATTAAGAGAGCTTGTAGATACCACGAGATACGGAGTTTTCCTGCGTTGGTGAATAAGTGTAGGATATTTGAGGAGGATGACAAGGCCCATTCGGGCCAGAGCAGCAGAGCCAACCATTCCTTGAGGCCCCAGCAATCCCGCTTCAAGAGGCCGAGTAACGTTGGCAGAAACCGATCCTTTTCTAGAATTGGGGGTCGGAACCAGCATGAAAGACGACCAGATGTGGGAGACGAAAAGTGTTTCAAGTGTGGAGGAAATCATTATACCCGAGACTGTAACAACGATGGTGAGGTGGTATGCTTTCATTGTAATAAAAGGGGACACATTCACCCCGATTGCCCCCAACTCCGTCAAGCAAACACCAGTGTACGTCAAGGAGGTTTCCAAGAGAGAAACCGAGTGAATGATAACCAAAGACCGGGTGGCAGAGGCAACAGAGCCAGAGGAAACATGATGCTTGCTCCAAATGGCCGAGAGAGGAATACCGACCAACCAGCAGCAGGAAGAGTCTACACCATCAATGCGAAAGATGCTACACAGGCGAATGACTTGGTACAATGTAAGTGCTCACTCGGTAGAGATACGCTTAATGTTGTTTTTGATTCGGGAGCCACCCATTCTTTTATAGCTGATGAGTGTGCAAAGCAATTAAAGTTACCGACTGTGTTTATGGATCAGACTTTGGAAGTAGCCAATCCGACTAGCGCTAAGGTGTTGACATCATCAATGTTCAAGGATGTAACATTTGTGTTGTGTGATCGAAGTTTCACTTTCGATTTGGTGTGCATACCCTTAAAGGACCTTGACATTGTGCTCGGAATAGATTAGCTTTCAGCCAACAAGGTGTGAGTGGATTGCAGAAACTGAAGGATAATCTTCCCGGGGCAGCACAATGAAGACGACACGGCACAAGGTATAGCTCAACTGTTTATGATGCTTTGTTTAACCGAGGGTGAGAGTAAAGCCCGGGTGAACGAAATTCCAACTGTCTGTGAATTCCCAGAGGTGTTTCCTGAAGACGTACCGAGTGTCCCTCCCAATAGAGAAGTCGAATTCTCTATAGACCTGATCCCTAGAGCCAAGCCAGTCTCCAGTGCACCATATAGAATGTCCCCAACTGAATTGGCCGAGCTGAAGAAACAAGTAGATGAGTTACTCGGAAAACAATTCATTAGGCCGAGTGTATCACCTTGGGGCGTACCTGTACTGCTTGTTAAGAAGAAGGATGGCAGCATGAGGCTTTGTATAGACTACCGACAGCTAAACAAACTCACGATTAAGAACCGATACCCATTGCCTCGAATTGATGACTTGATCGACCAACTGCATGGAGCCTCAGTCTTCTCGAAAATCGACCTACGATTGGGATACCACCAAATCCGAGTGAAGGACTCGGATATCCCAAAGACTGCCTTTAGAACTCGGTATGGTCACTACGAGTATGTAGTGATGCCGTTAAGTGTAACAAACGCCCCTGCTGTCTTCATGAATTACATGAACAGCATATTCCACCCATATTTAGACCGATTCGTAGTTGTTTTCATTGATGACATCCTAGTCTATTCTAAGACTTCTGAGGAGCATGAAGAACATCTCCGGGCGGTACTCCAAGTGTTAAGGGAGAAGCAGTTGTTTGCAAAGCTTTCAAAGTGTGATTTCTGGATGAATAAAATCCATTTCCTCGGACATGTGATTTCCGAGGAAGGTGTCTCGGTGGACCCTTCGAAGGTGACGGCTATAATGGCATGGGAGAGACCCAAGTCGGTCTCAGAGATAAGGAGCTTTATGGGCCTGGCAGGTTATTATAGAAGATTCATTGAAGGTTTTTCTAAGTTGGCCTTGCCACTAACTAAATTGACTCAGAAAAACATTCCCTTCGTATGGAGTTCCGAGTGCGAGAAAAGCTTCCGAGAGCTGAAGGACAAGTTGATGACTGCTCCAGTGCTGGCATTACCTGACTTGCAAGAGAGCTTCGTGGTTTATTGTGATGCATCAGGACTCGGATTAGGATGCGTGCTAATGCAGAAAGACCGAGTGATAGCGTACACCTCTCAGCAATTGAGACCTCACGAGCAGCATTATCCGACCCACGACTTGGAATTGGCAGCTGTGGTGTTCGCATTAAAAATCTGGAGGCATTATTTGTTCGGGTCCAGATTTGAAGTATACAGTGATCACAAGAGCCTCAAATACTTATTCGACCAAAAGGAACTGAACATGAGATAGAGGAGATGGATGGAATTTTTAAAAGATTATGATTTCGAGCTAAAGTACCATCCAGGTAAGGCAAACGTTGTTGCCGACGCGTTGAGTCGGAAATCCCTTCAGGTAGCAGTGATGATGGTGAAGGAAGTGGAGTTATTGGAACAGTTCCGAGACATGAACTTACATGTTGACATCCCCTCCTCTCGAAAAATGACGATCGGTACGCTGAGGATTACCAATGAATTCCTGAAATCCGTGTACGAGCAACAGCAGTCAGATTCCTACTTGGCTGAGATGAAGAAGACCCAGGCCAAAGGCAAGGATTTATCCTTGACTGAGGGATCAGATGGAATCTTCCGAGTAAGAAATAGAATATACGTGCCGGGTGGGGGAGAATTGAGAAGAATGGTGCTTGATAAAGCACACAAGAGCTTGCTAAGTATCCACCCGGGTGCCACGAAAATGTACCATGACCTAAGAACCCAGTTCTGGTGGCCCGGATTAAAGAGGAACGTGGTAGAATATGTGGCTCGGTGCATCACCTGTCAGAAGTCAAAAGTGGAGCACCAGAAGCCGTATGGTGCATTGCAACCCCTGGAGATTCCCGTGTGGAAATGGGACTCAATTGCCATGGACTTTGTTATGGGATTGC
The DNA here is from genome assembly GCA_037962975.1 of Clitoria ternatea. NCBI lineage: Eukaryota > Viridiplantae > Streptophyta > Magnoliopsida > Fabales > Fabaceae > Clitoria > Clitoria ternatea. The sequence goes on along the minus strand of CM075671.1, from coordinate 216,887,116 downwards.
CCAAAAACCGAGCGGGCCATGATGCGATATGGGTCATTGTTGACCGACTAACGAAGAGTGCACACTTCCTGCCTGTGAACATGAAGTACCCGATGCATAGGTTAGCTCAGATTTATATTCGCGAAATTATCCGACTGTATGGTATACCGACTTCTATCGTATCGGATAGGGATCCTAGGTTCACATCCCGGTTTTGGACCAGCCTGCACCAGGAAATGGGTACGAAACTTTGGCTTAGTTCTGCTTACCACCCCCAATCGGATGGACAATCCGAGCGAACGATTCAAAGCCTGGAGGACTTGCTAAGGGCGTGTGTGCTAGAGCACAGTGGGGAATGGGAGCAGTACCTTCCCTTGGTTGAGTTTACGTACAATAACAGCCATCACAATAGTATTGGTATGGCACCCTACGAAGCACTGTATGGTCGAAGATGCCGAACCCCGCTTTGCTGGTCAGAATTGGGTGAGAGTCTGCTATTGGGGCCAGAGGTTGTGAAACAAACTTCAGAACAGATCCGAGTGATAAGAGAAAAGATGAAGGCGTCTCAAGATAGGCAGAAGAGCTACCATGACAAACGCACCAGACCATTGGAATTTTCAGTCGGAGACAGGGTATTTTTAAGGATTTCACCGAGTAAAGGAGTCGGGCGAGTCTTGAAGAGTGGAAAGTTAAGCCCTCGATACATTGGGCCGTATGAAGTGTTGGAACGAGTCGGCTCCATGGCATACCGAATAGCATTACCGACTCACTTGTCTTGATTGCATGACGTGTTTCATGTGTCTCAACTAAGGACGTATCTGCCAGATTCTACTCACACAATGCCTGATGATGAAGTGGAAATCAGGGAAGACCTGACCACTGTAACTATACCGACTAGGATCGTGGACCGATCGGTAAAACGATTAAGGAGTAAGAATGTGCAACTGGTTGAAGTAGAGTGGCAGCAAGACGGGTATACTTCTTATACCTGGGAGCGCGAGGATGCCATGAGGCAGCAGTACCCCGAGTTGTTTGACCAAGGTGAGTTACCGACTGAATTTTGAGGACGAAATTCTTTTGAGTGGGGGAGAACTGTAACATCCCAATTTTATAATAATGTACCGGGTGAAATAAGCCATTAAAATAATAATTCAGAAGTGGAAATTATTCACTAATTACCCTTAACTTAATTAATCAAAAGGTGATTAGCTTTAATGGATGCTGATGGGACTGGGTGACGTGAGCAGACTGCTCCTCACGTTTTCCCACCCCACCATTCCCTTCCTTCATGCATGCGTTTATAATTGGTTGATGGCTTTCCTTGCCATTCATTCTTCAAATTTCCCTGCGAGTTCTTCTTCTTCCTCCTCCTTCTCTTTCTCTCTTGTTTTCCTTCTTCTCTTCTCCTTCTCTGCTCTTTGTTTCCACTCCCTGTTTCGGAAGCCATGTTGATGGTGCAGCAGAGGAGTCAGAGCTCCCTTATACGAGTAAAGGACGAGCGTCGAAGCAGAAGCAGAAGCAGCCCTGCACCACTCTTGGAAGGCAGCAGTATTCCAGTGAAGGTTAAACGAGTGAAAGTGTTGAGTGAAGCAGCGAGGAAAAAGGACCAGCACCCAAGCAGAGAGTCTCTCGGAGTCTCGTAGTTGGTAGGGGGAGTACCTTACATGTTAAATGAATAGGTTATGAATGGGTTTCAGGTGTTGATACTTGTGGCTCTATATTCTGTTTGTATGATGTGCCTGCATTCGGAATACCTGAGTGTAGGATAAGCGAGAGTGAGTGTTTCATGTTATCATTGCCCTTGAAGATGTATGCTTTGATTAAGTCCTGACACTATTGTATACCGATTGCATGTTATGTCATGTTGATTGGAATACTTATTTGAATCTGTTGATCTCTATATGGATGCATGCGTTGATTAAGTCCTGATACTGTTGTATACCGAGTGCATGTGATGCTTGAGTTGATGAGAATACTTATAGAATCTTGATATTGATTGACACCGATTGCATTGGACCTTTATGTTGCTGTATCCATCTAATGGAGTTATGATGATGATTGCATGGAAGTATGTGTGTGTTGGATTAATATGTGGAGTTCTGAAAATGGTATTACCGACTGCATGTGAAGTATGTATGGCTGAGTTAAAGATTGTGTGCATGAACTCTATGTTGTGTGATGAATCCGCGTGTGGCGCATGGGATGCGTTGTGCTGGGAGCACGTAGTGTGGGACACTACCATCGGTTATAAAGCGTGGGACGCTGTAAAATCCTTGAGTGGGACTCAAGGTAGCCTTCAAGTAGGACTCGGGCTGCCTGTGAACACCTCCGTTGGTGCTGAGAGCGTTGGTGTCACCTGTGGGCAAACGATTGGGTACCTGTAAAACGGCCAAGCAGCTGGGGGCTGAAATGATAACTGAGAGCTATGTACAAAAGGCTGAGAGCCTACGTTGCAACGTCAGAACCGATTACACACGAATGAGGAACCGAGTGAATACTCTGTGTGTATTAACTGTTGATATTGTTGGAATTGATTATGCATGAGATGATGAATGTATATATATATATATGTGTGTGCATATGCTATTGATGCTGATTGAAACCTGTTCTATGAATGTATGTTATGTTGTTGAAGAGTTGCGTATATATATATAGCCGAGTGAGAATTGTGGGTTCTGACTGATAAATGTTCAAAAGATGCATTCTGATTCATGGACCTTAACATCATGTCACTGATTGTTGTATGTCAATGTTATTAAGTTGATGTGTGTAAGGGGCGAGTGACAACTGGTAGATTCCAATCGGTAAGGATCTTGTGTGTGTGTTCTGGTTGATTAGTAATACTCTGGCCTTAATCATTGCCATGTGTGATTGTGTATGCATATATATATATAGTTGTATAAATGTGAGACAACCTGAGTCAGTATCTATCATTTAAAGTTTAAGATACTCACCCCTGCTGTGGCAATTTTTCAGTGAACATCTCTCGTAATGAGGATTGGAGGAGGAGCTGAAATGCCGGGTGAAGTGCTGAAGCACTATGGAAATTTTATGACTGTGCATGTACTATATATAATGGTTGGGTTAAGCCTTGGCCGGCTCGTGTTTTGCTGTTAGTCTTTTATACAGAGTTGATCCCCTTAAAATGGGAATATGACAATGTGGTTGTAAATCCATGATATGCACTCCTATATACATATATATATATATATATATGCCTATGTTTATGTCATGTTGCATGTCTATCTTATGCTGTGAAATGCCTGGGTAATCTTTATATATATGTGCGTTCATATTCTCGAATGTGCAAGAGATGACATAACTTAACATGAAGAAGCCAACCTATGGTCTAGAGGGGAGTTTGTGACTCTGTCACCAAGTGGGAAGGTTCAGATGCTGTGAGTGAGTGAAATCAGATAGCTCCGAGTAGGGATTGACATAGAAGACTGCCCCTAACGATGAGTTGTTAGGATCGAAGTTGAGAGCCTAACTACACGTTCCGAGTGGTTATTACTAAAATTTCTCCCGAGCGTAGGATAATCAACGAACCCCGAGTGAGAATCCGCCGAGTGAAGGTTTTTTCGACTGGAGAGTGACACCTTAGACTCTAGGGGACCCCATTGTAGTAAGCTATTAGAGACAAAGAATCCAAGTGAGTCTTGGCCTAGTAGAATGTTGAGAGTCAGAAGATTATGGTTACCGAGTGGAAACTAAGTGAAATACCCCGAGTGACAAAAAGGACGTGAAGATTACTCTGAGTGAGGAGTCCTCCTAGATCCCGAGTGAGTGATAGTGGGGACCACTTCCGTATTATTCGCGTATATGTTCTGATTGATGAAACCGTAGAATAAGTAGCATTGTTCGAATGGGACTAGTAGGTGCAAGAGCTAAGTCCGAGTAGACTGAGGTTGGATCCTTCCGAGTGAATCAGGCGCTGGAACCCAAGTGCGGAAATGCCGAGTGAAATGAATGAATACCGAGTGAAGTCTTCGCTTGAGCGTGTGCGCGTTGCTATGTGACCTGCCTACGCGATTTCTCCCTTCTTCCGCTGTTAGTTTCTTGAATTTCTTTTATTCTCTTATTCTTCTTCTCCACTCATTTCTTATACCGTGGTATTCTGGTTTTAATTGTAAAAAATTTTCCCTGTTTTTCTTGCCTATGATTTGTTTAAATTAGGGTATTACACATATAATTTAACTAACATAATACTAATTGATCCGGTCTTGACACCAGTACCAAGACATGTGTGACGTGTCACCCGATCCATCAATGTTACCGATCCAACAGGTAAGACATCGGAATAACAAGACTGTATCGGGGCTCTCCCTATACCGGTAAGCCCATGTTGACACCTAGCATATCAGACATAACACCTTCTCCACATCGGATTAGTTATTAATCAATTATTAGTAACCTTGGGAAGAATGCATCAACTCTGACTCACCCATGATGAATAACTGCCTTCGAGAGACAGGCATGTTATCCTGTAACCCATACTTGTTTCCCATGCTAATTAAATATGTATATACTCCCATGCTCTGACAGGACAAAAAGGATATTCCCCACTCCCAAGGATCATCTTACGAGGCAAGTCAGGTTTGTTCCCTAGGGTAATCAAACCCATCATTCTCCTCCACCTATAAATACAGTAAAAACATATACAGAAAGGGACTTTTTTCTTCTTTCCTTAGCCCTAAAATCTTTACATTACTTTATCATACTAACTTGAGCGTCAGAGAATTTTCGTAGGTGACACCACCTTTCGCCCCTCCTCAATGCAAAAGACCGGTGTGTATGACCTCCAGGACGGTAAGGCCGATTCTCTCCCACTGAGAAATCAGATTATAGTACCGGATACCCATTGTACCAGTGTACAAATACTAGAGACCTTAAACTCTTGTGGCCGGTCCCATACCGGATCTCTTGACCCCAAAAAGGGACAGTTCATTGGCACGCCTGGTGGGACCTGTAACATCCTGTTTTTAATAATAGTCCCATTTTATAAATTATGAGGTATAGAAGGTCTATAAGTGTTAATCAATCAATAAAACACTCTATGGATGGTATATAAGTCTCCAAAAATTTTATTTTTGGGTATAATTATAGGATTTACATAGACCTTTAATGATAAGATTCATTTTCCGAGTGAAATATGCCTTAGAAAGGACTGTCCGAGTGAAAAAGGGACTCTGTTCTGAGTGAAGAATGAAAATTCCGAGTGACTAAGAGAAATTCCGAGTGAAAAATGGAAATACCGAGTGAAGGTTGTGTTTTCCGAGTGGAACATGGCCGAGAGGGTTTATTCCGAGTGGAATTCTTGCCCCAGAGACACTTTTGTGTGAAGTGGACTGACAGAACCACTTCTGGGTGAAAGAATCCGAGTGACTCACCTTGGAGTGACTCACTGCAGAGTCAAACACCTCAGAAAGACTCATTTCCGAGTCAAGTACTCTCTAAAGACTCGTTTCCGAGTCAAATGCTTCTGAATGACTAGTTTCCGAGTCAATCATAGTCAGACATTGCAATTCTGACTGAAAGTTCACTGAGTGCCTTCATTTCTGAGTGAAGCACAGAGGAAAATATACTTTCGAGTGGAAGGATTCCGACTGGGGACACACAGTGTATGATGGCCAAATATGTCAATCTTGGAATGAGATTCTGAGTGAGTGGACAACTATGAGGGAGAATCGGTTTCTGAAAAGTCTTATCGAGTGGAACCGTGTGTGTATGGAGACTCAGATTTGGAATGAGGAACCGAGTGTTGAAGACTGTGAAGGGGGACTCGGTTTGGATTATTTTGCCGAGAGAAGAACGAGTGAATGATGATCAATAAAAAATTATTTTTACTGAGTGACAAACTTGAGTGCATGTGTCGGTCTTTGAAATAAGTAACCAAGTGAGTCTCATGTATATAAGCCAAATTCCGAGTGAGACTCGTATGTATGGGCCTTTTTCCGAGTGATAATGGCCCTGATGGACTCTGAGTGAAACATAGTTGAAGAAGTTGGTCTGATCTCGGCTAAGTAATGATTAACCGAGTAAGAACCCGAGTGGGAAATACTTCTATATTCCTAAGTGTTGATATCTGAGTGAAAGATATTATACATATTCCGAGTGAACCATGTAAACCGTATTCTGAGTGACTATGTATGGTGTAAGTCCGAGTGGGACTTGACTTGGTGAATTTTTCCAAGTGATGAGGAGTGGGATAATTCTGAATGGAACCTGATTGGGGAGTTTATTCTGAAGAAGGATTAGTTAAGGCATTATCCGAGTGAAATGGAGGCATGAATACCGAGTGTGGAAAACCAATAGAGTGATGGTCAGTTTTAGAGTAATTGCTGAGTGAAAAGACGGTGAAGAATGACTAAGTTTGGATCAATTATGCCGAGTGAAAAACTGGGCGAAAGAAGAGTCGGATTTGTAATAATGCTACCGAGTGGAATACCAGTGGGAGATGAGTTGGTTTTGATTGATTTGACCGAGCAATATGAGTCGGTTTTGGAAACAATTAGTCGAGTGACAGACCAAACGATTGTGGAGTCGGTCTGGGAAAATTTAACCGAATGAAAAACTAATGGGAGGTATCAGTACTGAATGGTCCGACTGAGTCATCTAAAAGGGATGAAAATCCAACCGAGTGTTCAAGGAAAAGCATTTCCGAATGGTTTCCCTTCTGAGTGAAGTGGTTTTGAAGGAGGAGACTGATGAATTCTCCTCAGCCGAACTCAGAAGTAATTTCCAGTCGGCTTAGAGAATAACCGAGTAGAATTCCAGTCGGTTTAGAGGCTGACCGAGTGAATTCCAGTCGGTTTTCATTGCCAGGAGTAACTTTTTGACTCTAATCTTGTCTCTTGCGCATAGTTTAATATATCTAAACCCATTATGCACCCCTAGTATGTAGGACGGCCAGAAGTGGACCATTATAAGCCCACTTTCTTATTTTTAATCCTCCATTATCTCCACTAAAAGTCCACTTACGGGAAAATTGTTCCCCACTTATCATTACATTATTAACACTACCTCTGTTCAGAACTCCTTAGAACAAAGTTAGTAAATATCTCTCTTTCAATTTCTTCCTCAATACACCTTCGAACAAGAGCAAGGACAGCAAGGGGACCATTTCCAGTCGGCAAACCAAGTAAGAGGGGACAGGGTTGTGAATATTTATGAAATGGGTAGAGTTGTATGCTGTTCTAGGATTCCAGTTTTAATTTCGTATCTTGTTGCTTAATTTTGAAGCTGAAAACGTATGAATTTTGTAACATCCTGTTTTTAATAATAGTCCCATTTTGTAAATTATGAGGTATAGAAGGTCTATAAGTGTTAATCAATGAATAAAACACTCTATGGATGGTATATAATACTCCAAAAAATTTATTTTTGGGTATAATTATAGGATTTACATAGACCTTTAATGATAAGATTCATTTTCCGAGTGAAACATGCCTTAGAAAGGATTGTCTGAGTGAAAAAGGCACCCTGTTCCGAGTGAAAGAGAAAAAATTCCGAGTAAAGGTAGAGATTCCGAGTGAAGGATGAAATTCCGAGTGACAAATTGAAATTCCGAGTGAAGAATGAAAATTCTAAGTGAAAAAGGAAAATTTCGAGTGACAAAGAAGAATTCTGAGTGAAGGTTGTGTTTTTCCGAGTGGAACATGGCTGAGAGGGTTTATTCCGAGTGAAACACCTTCAAATGACTCATTTCCGAGTCAAATACCCCAGAAAGACTCTATTCCGAGTCAAGTATTTTCCAATGACTCAATTCTGAGTCATACATTGTTAGGCGTTTCCATCTCTGAATAAAAGTTTCCCGAGTGCTTCATTTCCGAGAGGAGAGCAAAGGAAAATTCGTTTCCGAATGGAGCTTATGCATATGGCTTCTTTTCTGGTGAAAGCCTTAAAGGGTTCCGAGTGAAGAACAATTCAAGGAAGGTTAGTCTGTGATGCCAAGAGATGAATAACTGAGTGAGTCTCATGTATATAAGCCAAATTCCGAGTGAGACTCGTATGTATGGGCCTTTTTTCGAATGGTAATGGACCTGATGGACTCTGAGTGAAACGTAGTTGAAGAAGTTGGTTTGATCTTGACTAAGTAATGATTAACCGAGTGAAACCCGAGTGGGAAATACTTCTATATTCCTAAGTGTTGATATCCGAGTGAAAAATATTATACATACTCCGAGTGAATCATGTAACCCGTATTCTGAGTGACTAAGTAATGGCTGTGCTCGAGTGAGATTTGATTGTGATGCTTGTCTCTGATGAATGAATGGTTAAGTTATTCCTCATATGAGAAAGGGTATGAATACCGAGTGAAGATCGAATGGGCATTGGTCGGTCTTGGAATTAATTGCTGAGTGAAAGACTACAGGAGAGAATAATTCAGTTTCTAATTCACCGAGTGACAACTGATTAAGAAATGAGTCGGTAAGGAAAAAAATTGCCGAGTGATGGCCGATCTGATGTTGAGTCAGTTCTTGAAGGGAAATGCTGAGTGAATGATAATCAGTAAAGATTATTTTACTGAGTGGAAATCAGGGTGTTGGGAATCGGTTTTAATTGATTTTACCGAGTGCACAATCGAGTAGAATGAGTCGGTTTATAGTAATCTGCCGAGTGACAAGCCAAAGAGTGTGGATCGGTTTGGAAGATTTAATTGAGTGAAAGACTGCTTGTGATGACTCGGATTTAGGATAAATAGCCGAGTGATAGATTATGTGGGTGTGAGTTGGCTCTGACTGACTGAGTTGAATGAAAATGGATCGGTTTAAACTCTTATGCCAAGAGGGAAGCCAAGTGTGAGATGACTCGGACTTGAGTGATGATGCCAAGTAGACAGATTGAGAGTTGACTCGGTCTTGCTGAGTGAAAAACTGAGTGAAGAATGGCTCGTGCCGAGTGAAAACTGAGTGAGAAGGACTCGGATTTCATTCTTTTCACATTACTGACAATTTCCAGTCAGCATGGGTAGGATTCCAGTCGGCTTAGAGGCTAACCGAGTGGATTCCAGTCGGTATTCAGCGCAGGAGTAACTTTTTGACTCCTTTCTTGTCTCTTATGCATATTTTAATGCATCTAAACCCATTATTCACCTCTAGTGTATAGGACGGCCAGAAGTGGACCATTATAAGCCCACATTCTTATTTAATTCCCATTATCAACGCACTAATAGCACTAAACATCCACTCAAGGGAAAGTTGTTCCCCACTTGTCCTTACATTATTAACATTGCTTCTACTCAGACCTACCTTCAAAGAACAAGGCCAGTATACCTTATTCCTCTCTTTTACTCTTCTTCCTCAATACACCTTCGAACAGGAGCAAGGACAGCAAGGAGACCATTTTTCAGTCAGCAAACCAAGTAAGAGGGGACAGGGTTGTGAATAACTATGAAATGGGTAGAATTGTATGTTGTTCTAGGATTCTAGTTTTAATTTCGTATCTTGTTGCTCAGTTTTGAGATTGAAAACATGTGAATTTGATTATGACTTCTTCATGAAAGTTGTATATCTTTTTGTTATCTAAATTTTGAGACCTGAATCAATTAATTTGAATATGTATAGCAAAAGTTATAGCCAAAATACTACAGCATGTTCGAGTGGAATATTTGTTCTATGTTCTGTGTATATATTAATATTCTGGGAATTTTACAAGCATAATCAGCCTTTGATGTCTTCACAAAAGTTATGGATCTATAGAAAGCGGTTTCAAGTCAAAATGATTTTTGTAGCTTGAGTTATGCCTAAAATACTAAAGTATGTTCAAGCTGTAAATCTGTTAACTTGAGATACGTATTTTATTTTTAAAACTGGAAATTTTGTAGTGAGAATTAGTGATCGGTGTCTCTATTAAAGTTGTAGATCTTCTTATTATATGAATTTTGAGACCTGAACCGACTGAATTGGATATGTATAGCATGAGTTATGATCAAAATACTACAGCATGTCCGATTGAAATACTTATCTTGTGTTTTGTGTATATATGAATATTCTGGGAATTATACATACGTTTTTAGACTTTGATGTCTATATAAAAGTTGTAGATATTTATGTTAGGGATCTATAGAAAGTAGTTTTGAGTTAAAGAGATGCTTGTATCTCTAGATATGCTCAAAATACAGAAGTATGTTCATGATGAAAATCTGTTAACTATGAAATCCGAATCTTATTTTTAAAACTGGGAATTTTGTGGTGAGAATTAGTGGTTGGTGCCTTCATGAAAGTTGTAGATATTTTTGTTAAGAATAATTTAGAACTAGTTTCATGCCAAAATTGTTTTTGTAGCTCCAGAAACTTTGAAAATACTAACCTGTGTACGTTTTAAAAATCCTCTTTGAGGCAGTTTTGTATTCTGTGAATAAGTGATGTTTCTGTTTAGAATTTGAATTTATGGTCTTCATGAAAGTTGTAGATATTTATGTTATTGAGCTATAGAAAGTGGAATCACATGAAAAGGATTTGATTCACTCATGGTATGACTGTTTTACTAACGTATGTTGCTGTTGGAAATGCTAAAATTTGCTTATAATGGTTATTATGGATAAAAATGATATTTTCCCTATGGGTAACAATTTATTATTGAATTCTTGAGTGATTATGAAGTATTATGAATGTTGATGAGTGTCTAATGAGCATCATTCAGTTTGTGTATTTTGGTGGTAAATAATTATGAATGACTAAATTAATATATATATATACATGAATGACTTGCGGTTATTGATATATGTGGTTGAAACAGTAAATCCATGATTCTGAAAATTATTATATGTGATGTGTCCTTCGAGGACTTGTGGTTTTCTAAGTGGTTTTGGAAATTGATATATCATGGTATGTTAAATGGTAAAAAGAAGTAAAGGCATTCATGCATCATAAGCATTTGGACGCACCATGAAATTTAGGGGTTCCATGATTGCCTACCCTGGTGGGGGGTTACTCTATGATGAGTTAAGGCCTATTTTGTTGTGCGCCATGAAGTGTAGGGATTCATGGTTTATGCAAAGCCCTACTTATGATACTTGTGTACTTTAGTACTTAAGCGCCATGAAGTGTAGGGATTCATGGTATATGCTAAAGCCCTATTTGTGTCTCTATGAGACTTTTCTACTACAGTATTCCCACCAAACCAAATGGATCCAGCATGACATCATTGGACTAAATTAAAGACTTACTAAATATAAATGAACTTGTTTGGCATATTCATCATATCATTATGGTTTGTTGATTGTGTTTGTGCAATTTTATTTATTTTATATTTATTCTATATTCTGTCTCACTATTACATTAATTTTTACAGTGAATGCCACGCAGAATGAAGAGTGATGCCATGATTGATGCCTATATGAATTATTACTTGGACTTTGATTTTATGGGTTGTAATAAGTATAACGTATCATGTACCATTATTTTCTAAATCGTTTCCACTACTTAAATGTTTTCTTGAATTTAATTATTCACGACTAGTATGTATGATAATATTCCGCAATTATCAACTATTACGTGAACACTGAATTTAATTTATGAATTTTAAAATAATCTTTTAAAAACGTGAAAAATTTATTCGGAAACTTATACGGGACGTCACAAATTTGACTCTGACTTCTTTATGAAAGTTGTAGATCTTTTTGTTATGTCAATTTTGAGACCTGATTCAACTGATTTGAATGAGTATAGCAAAAGTTATAGCCAAAATACTACTGCATGTCCGAGTGAAAGATTTATTCCATGTTTTGTGTATATATTGGTATTCTGGGAATTATACATGCATAATCAGCCTTTGATGTCTTCACGAAAGTTGTAGATATTTATGTTAAGAATCTATATAAATTAGTTTAAAGTTAAAATGATGCTTGTAGCTCTATATATGCTAAAAATACAGAAGTATGCTCATGATGAAAATCTGTTAACTATGAAATCTGAATCTTATTTTTAAAACTAGAAATTTTATGGTGAGAATTAGTAATTGGTGTCTTCATGAAAGTTGTATATAATTGTATTATGAGTAATTTAGGACTGGTCTCATGTCAAAACTATTTTTGTAACTCCAAAAACATTGAAAATACTAATATATGTACGTTTTGAAAACTCACTTGGAAGCAGTGTTGTATTTTGTGGATAAATGGTATTTCTGCTTAGAATTTGAATTTATGATCCTCATGAAAGTTGTGGATATTTGTCTTAAGAGTAATTTAGAACTAGTTTCACGTAAAAATCATTTTTTTAGCTCCAGAAATGTTCAAATTACTAATATATGTACGTTTTGAAAACTCACCTTGAGCCAGTGTGGTATTTCGTGGATAAGTGATATTTTTGTTTGGAATTTGAAATTGTGTTCTTCATGAAAGTTGTAGACAATTATGTTATTGAACTACAAAAAGTGGAATCACCTAAAAAGGATTTGATTTGCCCTTGTTATGGCTGTTTTACTAACGTATGTTGCTGTTGGGAATGCTGAAACTTACTTATAAAGGCTATTATGAATGAAAATGATATTTTCTCTATGGGTAATAATTTATTATTAAATTCTTGAGTGATTATGAATTATTATGAATGCTGTTGAGTATCATACAGTTTGTATATTATGGTGGTGAATAATTATGAGTAACAAAATTAATTTATATGTACATGAATGCCTTGTGGTTATTGACATATGTGGTTGAAACAGTAAATCCATGATTTTCTGAATTATTATGTGTATTGTGTCCCTTGAGGACTTGTATTTTCCAAGAGGTTTTGAAAATGTGGATATCATGGTATGTTAAATGGTAATAAGAATTAAAGGCATTCATGCATCATAAGCATTTAGACGCACCATGGAATTTAGGGGTTCCATGATTGCCTACCCTGGTGGGGGGTTACTCTATGATGAGTTAAGCCCTATTTTGTTGTACGCCATGGAGTGTAGGGATTCATGGTTTATGCAAAGCCCTACTTATGATACTTGTGTACTTCGGTACTTAAGCGTCATGAAGTGTAGGGATTCATGGTATATGCTAAAGCCCTATTTGTGTCTCTATGAGACTTTTACTGCAGTATTCCCACCAAACCAAATGGATCCAGCATGACATCATTGACTAATTGAAGACTCATTAAATATAAATGAACTCGTCTGGCATATCCATCATATCATTATGATTTGTTGATTGTGTTTATGCAATTTTATCTATTTTATACTTATTCTATATTCTGTCTCACTCTTACATCAATTTTTACAGTGAATGCCACGCAGAACGAAGAGTGATGCCATGATTGATGACTATATGATATATTGCTTGGACTTTGATTTTTACTTTAATTTAATGGGTTGTAATAAATATTACGTGCTATGTACTGTTACTTCTAAATTGTTTCCGCTACGTAAATATTTTCTTGAATTTTATTATACACGACTAGCATACATGATTAATATTCCGTAAATATCAACTTATACGTGAAATCTGAATATTAAATTACGAGTTTTCTAAATGATCTTTTAAAACGTGAAAAATTTATTCGGAAAATTACACGGGACGTCACAGGACCCGTTAAAGTCATTCCCATATTTTGTTTTCGAAGTCTTGTCTTTTATCATGGAAGGCAATGGGAGAAACATGCAAGATGGGTATGTGGAGGATCTCACTGCCCAAGAGCAACCAGTGAATAGACGCCTGGCTTTTGATTCACCAGGAGGAAGCTCAAGGAGAATGGTGGAAGTACTAGCAACAACTGATCCACAAGATGAGATGATACGCCAGTTGATGGAGGAGCTGGTGGAGCTGAAGTGAGAAAAGAAGTCTGCAGAGGAGAAAGTAATGTCTTAAGTAGAGGAAACTCACCACACGAATGAAGGGAGAAAATCCGCGAACCTCCAATACTCACAGATCCCCATTTATGAAGAGAGGGAGCAAACACATGACCTTGGGGAGAGAGCCAGTGGCAGGAGATGGGAGCCAACTATGATGCATGGGGCCTATAGAGCCAACATCCCATTTTCCCAAAGGCTGATGAATATAGCTATTCCAAATCACTTACAAACTACTTAACCTCTTTCCATTGGGAAATATAGCGGGGAGGCTGATCCTACAAAGCACTTAGATGCATATGTGTATGAAACCATGTATTTGGGAGCTGATTAGGACGTCATGTGTAGGATGTTCCCTCGTACCCTAGTAGATGACGCTCTCGGCTAGTTCAAGGGGTTACCATCAGGCTCTATTGATTCGTGGGAAGAGATGGCGACAGCATTCGTGGATCACTTTGTCATCTCTAGAGATGTTCCCAGAACTTCTCACACGTTGGCTCAAATCAGGCAAGGGGAGTGTGAGACTCTTAAAGACTTCTTAAAGAGATTTTACAAAGAAGCAGCCGTTGTTCTAAATTTGGCAGAGGCATTACAATTACACATCATGATAGAAGCTTTGCAACCGAACTCCGTTTTCGCTTTATCACTAGCAAAAAGCCCTTCTATGAACTTTGAAGAGTTCAGGAGGAAAGCCTCCAAATATGTGGGCATTGAGATGCATTTAGAGGCAACAGTAGTGAGAGGAAAACCCCCAGTACCACAACAGCAACCATGGAGGGATAAGGATAGGCCAAGATCAGAACGCATGGAAAGACCATTCCATGGCAACGCCTTCAATAGCCCTGCACCCCGGTGTCAGGAGAAACGGGTAAATGCATTTAGTAATTATGCCCTGTTAAATACTAAGCATTCACAAATCTTGAGGGAAATCGGCTGGCCAACGCTTAACGTATATGGGGTCAGAAAGCCACCACAGATCTGCAGACACGGAGACTAGTGGAAATACTATGCATTTCATGAGTAGAATGGCCACTCTACATATGAATGTCAGGCCCTGAAAAATGCAGTCGAAACTTTAATCCGAGAAGGCAAGCTTAAGCAGTATCTATTCAAAGAAAAATCTATTGATAACCCAGAACAGATAAAAAAAGCAGGGAAGAGATTGCGAGGATGACAGAGATGATGATCACACTCCGGTTAGGAGATTCACAGCGGCTGAAAATAAAAAAGGAGTCATAGCCGATGGGCCCACACAGCAGAACGTTACACCCCAACAACAACGTCAGGGCCGACGTGAGGTTATTGACATGATTGCTGGAGGATTCACTGGAGGAGGAGCTTCCATCACAGCCAGAAAGAATCATTATTGCATGGTTCTTTCGCTGCAAGGGAAACCCAGAAACAACCGCCCCTACAGGGACGGTGTGATGGCACCAGTGATATCCTTTTTTGATGAGGATTTTGGCCCGACAATCCTTGGAGGCGATGACGCGGTGGTTATCATGGCTGTCATCGCTAACAAAGATGTGAAGAGGATACTTGTTGATCAGGGGAGTTCTTGCGATGTTATTTTCTATGGTTGCTTCAAACATATAGGATTTAATGATTCTGATTTGCAACCTTACATGTTAGTCTAGTGGCCTCCTATAACTCGAGAGAAGGGGAGTGAATTGAGTAGTTAGGAACTTTTTTCACTAATAAATTTCTTCTCTAAAAACTCAATATGCAATGATATGTGATTTGAATAATAATGCTTAAAACATAAAGAGTTTAAGTGTTAGAGAAGTGCAAACAGAGATTTATACTGGTTCGGCCAACCACTGCCTACGTCCAGTCTTCTCAAGACACACTTGAGGAAATTCACTATAATCAAATCCCTTGATTACACCACAATGGGGACTCACACCCCGATCACAAATGCCTTGAATGCTACACCACACCCAAGTACATCACCCTTGGATGCTTCACCACATCCAAGAACATCACCCTTGGATGCTACACCACATCCAAGAAGAACACCCTCAAAGATACACCACTCTGAGTATCAGTCTCACTTTAGAGATAAAAAACTCTACAAGAAAACTCTCTTCAAGAGTATGATGAACAAATTGAGGAACAAGAAAGAGTAATAACTCTATTAAGAGAATATGGCCATTATTGCTCTTAAGAAAAGATTGGAAGTATTTGGTGTTGGTTTTTTTGCAAATGAAATACCCTCCTATTTATAGGAGAGGAAATGGCTTCAAGAGATGTGAAATTATTGATTAAAATAATTGGAAAGGTACCTCTTGGATAAAATAATATTTTGTGAAAAGTTATAATGTTTCAACATGATTTTTTCTATCAGACTGTTACTGTAATCAATTACACCAAATAGGTAATCGATTACTGCTTTTAAACGTTTCATTTTAAAACCTCTGTTTGACCATGTAATCGATTACAACAAATAGGTAATCGATTACGTTAGTTTAAAATGTTATTTTTTAAAGCTCTGATGATCATGTAATTGATTACAAAACTTAGTAATCTGGTAATCGATTACGCCAATAAGGTAATCGATTACACATTATTAAAATGTGTTTTTAACTTATTTTAATGGCCATATTTTCTGAAAAGATCTTACTTTAAAGTGCTATGATCTTTGGTCTTGTCTTGCTTGAACTTTCTTCTTTGTTCTTGATCTTTTATCATTGGCCTTGTCATTATCAAAATACTTCATGGTCTTCATTCTCCCCCTTTTTGATGATGACAATATTTCATTGATTTCATGACTCTTTTTGTGCTTGACATGGTATATTGAATCTTCAAGTCTTGCGTCCATGTTGTTAATCATGTCTTGCATATATGTTGTTGATATCAAAACCTTAGTTCTTCATTACACACAGGACCTTACAGCTTTCAATGGAACCAAGCAGCCAACGAAGGGGTACTTAGACACCCTGATATCTTTTGAGGGTGAGCCAGGAGCCAAGATGGTGAAATCCAGAGTTTTAGTGATTGATGTGGAGTCACCATACAATGAAATTATAGGCTGCCCAACACTTAATGCTATGGAAGCCATCGTTTCAACTCCCCATCTGCTCATCAAGTTCATAGATAAGGACAACAATGTGTCTTCTATCAGAGACGACCAGGAGATGGCAAGATATTGTTACAATTTGAGCCTTAACATGGTGAAGCTTAAGACTTTCAACAAGAAAAGGAAGCTGAATGACGGAGGATCTGGGGCCGGGGCGGTGAGTCTGATCGATTTGGATCCTAAAGCAGAATTGAAGATTGATCCACTCAACCTATCGAAACCCACACCGGATGAAAGTTCCAGGGACATCGTCTTGGGAGATTCATCATAAAAGATCACACATATTAATGACAAGCTAGAACCAGTCATGGAGCAGCGTTTGATTACACTTCTTCAGGAATTCAAAGATCTTTTTACATGGACAGCGGCGGGTATGCCTGGCATGGATCCGAACTTCTGTTGTCACAAACTAGCCGTTTATCCGGAGACGAGGCCGGTTGCTCAGAAGAAACGCAGACCGGGTCCAGAAAAGTAGAAAGCAGCTTATGAGCAGACAGAAGAATTGTTGAAGGTCGGATTCATACGAGAAGTGCGTTACTCTTCATGGTTTTCCAACGTTGTGATGGTCCAAAAGGCCAATAGAAAGTGGAGGATGTGCACTGATTATGTGGACTTAAATCGTTGTTGCCCAAAGGATCCGTACCCTCTCCCAAACATAGACTGGATGGTCGATGATTCTTCTGGCTATCAGTACCTAAGCTTCATGGATGCATATTCAGGGTACAACCAGATTCCAATATGGGAAGATGATTAATAGAAAATGTGTTTCATCAATGATCGCGGGGTTTTTTGCTACACCGTTATGCCCTTTGGCTTGAAGAACGCTGGAGCCACATACCAGCGTATGATTAACAAGGTGTTCAAGGGCCTGTACACTCAGCTAGTAGAAGTATAAATTAATGAATTGCCAAGACCTTTGCTGGAAGTGACCATGTGGAGGATTTGCGCCAAGTGTTCCTGTGGCTGAGACAGTACAACATGAGGCTGAACCCATTAAAATGCACTTTCGCTATTTCGACCAGGAAATTCTTGGGCTTCATGTTGACTCAACACGGTATCGAAGCTAACCCAGGGAAATGCCAAGCCATCCTCAACATGTAGAGCCCAAAGAGTCTCAAGGAAGTTCAATCCCTGAATGGCAAAGTAGCAGCCTTGGCACGATTCATGCCCAAAATGGTGCACAGATCACTACCTTTATACAAAGTTCTGAAGAAGGCCAAGAAATTCGAATGGGGAAAGAGCAAGAGCAAGCCTTTCAAGAGCTTAAGGAGGTGCTTTCTAAACTTCCGATATTGGTAAAACCTGACCCCGGAGAAACACTCATTTTGTACTTAGTAATTTCGGACGAAGCGTTAGGAGTTGCATTAATCAAGGAGACTTTGGACGGACAAAGGCCGGTGTATTTCACAAGTAAGACGTTGCAAGGCGCTGAGAGTCAGTACCAGAAGATTGAAAAAGCTATTCTTACAGTTGTTTATGCCTCTCGTCGTCTACGACCTTACTTCC
The DNA here is from genome assembly GCA_037962975.1 of Clitoria ternatea. NCBI lineage: Eukaryota > Viridiplantae > Streptophyta > Magnoliopsida > Fabales > Fabaceae > Clitoria > Clitoria ternatea. Next base: position 216,868,773 of record CM075671.1, on the reverse strand, counting down.
ATGCTCATCCTATTATCATGAGAACGGATTTGCCACTCCGCTCTATGTTGAGCAAGCCAGACCTCGCAGGGAGAATGATTAAGTGGTCCATTGAGCTATCAGAATTTGATGTTTCTTACAAGCTACAGGGTGTGATAAAAGCCCAGGTTTTAGCTAACTTTGTAGCAGAAATGCTGGGGACAGATCCAACATCGCTTCAACGGCATTGGACCATCTATGTGGACGGATCATCCAATAACAAAGGTTGTGGAGCAGGAGTAGTGGTGGAAAGTGATGATGGAGTCCATCTGAAGATCTCCCTTTATTTCAATTTCAAGACATCCAACAACCAAGTTTAGTATGAAGCTTGCCTCACCGGGCTACGAGCTGTAATTGACATCGGAGCATCCGAAGTCACCCTCTACAGCGACTCTCAATTAGTAATATCACAGATACAAGGTGAATACCAAGTCCGTGAGCCTCAACTCTAGTTGTATTTAAATTGTGTAAAAGAATTGAGAGAGAGATTTTCGACATTGGAGTTCAAACATGTCCCGAGAGAGGAGAATGCAAGGGCAAATATCTTATCCAGGTTAGCAAGCACGAAATAGCTAGGAAACACCATGACGGTGGTTCAAAGTACACTGACATCACCTAGCATTCCTTTATTCCCCTCTCTGAATGCCATAGTGACCGATTCTTCCTATGGAAACTCATGGATGACTCTTTACATCCGCTATCTGGCTGATGGACAGTTACCCACTGATGAGAAGGAGAAAAGGAGAATTAAAAAGGAGCTGCCATACTTCACCATGGTTGACGGCGTCCTATATACAAGGAGTAATGGAAGAAGTGCACGAGGGACAATGTGGACACCACGCCAGAGGAAGAAGCTTGGTGAGAAAAATCCTCAGGGCTGGATATTGGTGGCCCACAATGAAACAAGATTCCATTGACTTTGTCAAAAGGTACGACGCTTGCCAGATTTTCTAACCTTCACCATACGCCGGCTGAAGAGCTATTTACATCGGTTGTGCCATGGCCATTTTACCAATGGGGTTTGGATATCCTAGGACCTTTTCCAACTGCACCTGGAGGCATTAAATACCTCATTATAGGAGTTGATTACTTTACCAAATGGATTGAGGCAGAACCAGTGGTATACATTACCTCAGCCCAGACTCGTCATTTTATGTATGAAAACATCATAACACGATTCGGGGTACCAGCTCGGGTGGTCACAGACAACGGTACTCAATTCACTAATAGGAAGTTCATAGACTTGCTTGAAGGATTGGGCATAGTCCAAGTATTTTCATTCGTTGAACATCCACAGACTAACGGTTAAGCCGAAGTGGCCAACAGAGAAGTGTTGAAGGGATTGAAGAAGCGCCTTGGGGAAGCCAAGGGTGGATGGACAGATCAATTATGTCATGTCCTGTGGGTGTACCGTACAACGCCCCACTCCTCCACAAACAAATCCCCATATCGTCTAATTTACGGTGTCGAGGCAATCATGCCAGTAGAGTTGTAAACCGCCTCTGTAAGAGTCAAGTACTTACCCGAGAAAGATGACAATGCCAACCTGGCATCAGAGATGGATGTGATCCAAGAACTCAGAGAAGAAGCTTTTATTAGAGACCAAGCTATTAAAGCCAAAGTCGCTCTTCGCTATAACAAATGAGTCCAACCCAGGGCTTTCAATGTTGGAGATTTGGTTTTGAGGAAAGGAAGTATAGGGAACAAATTTGCACACCAAGGCAAGCTTGCTCCAACGTGGAAAGGACCATACAGAGTATCTGAAGTCACTGGAAAAGGCTCATATCACCTAGAGAATCTTGATGGCTCACCGATCCATAACAAATGGAATACCCAGAACTTACGCGTCTATTATACCTAGTTGGTAAGACGGCGTGTACTCTTTTTCCTACTTGGGTTTTTCCCATTGGGTTTTTGCAAGAAGGTTTTAATGAGACACGACCCCAATTGGGCCCTTCATGTAATTCATACATAATTTAATGAAGAACTCTTGTGAAATTATGATATGTTCACCCTCTTTACTTGTTGTCATTTTTAGTAAGACGCTATGATAAGAAAGACCTTTTGGGACAGATGATCCTGACTCTTTATTCCATAGTTAGCGATGCAACTCGTCGAAAGAATCAAGAGATGGACACCGGAGAAGGCCTGGGCACAGTAAGCTGGTCCTTTTTCAGAGCCACGCTGAACCCCAGATAACAGAAGGCCTAGGCGCAGTAGAATGGCCCTCCCTTGGACCACGTTGAACCCCAGGTAACGGGCATAGTAGGTCCATGATTTGCCCTGTTCCGAACCCCGTGTCGAAGGCTTGGAGGGCAGGACCAAAACTGAACTCCAAGTATGGCTAGTAGGTACGACCGAACACCGGAGAAGGCTTGGGCGTAGTAAGCTGGTCCTTTTCCAGGGCCACACTGAACCCCAGGTAACAGAAGACCTGGGTGTAGTAGGCTGGCCCTCCCTTGGACCACGCTAAACCCCAGGTAACGGGCGCAATAGGTCCAGGATTTGCCCTATTCCGAACCCCGTGTCGAAGGCTTGGAGGGCAGGACCAAAACCGAACTCCAAGTACGCCTAGTAGGCATAACCGAACACCGATGAAGACCCAGTCATCACCCTTATGGGTGGGAAATTCTCTTGCAGATCGGAGGTTAACCACCTCCAAGCCGATGGCATACTCCCTAGTGTGAGCATTCCCTGTCATTTCACTTTTCACGAAAAGCTTAATCAACACTCTTGAGGTTAAGGTACTTTCCTTACAAGTTTTTACATATACGATATATGTTTATATTGAACAGTGAGATCATTATGAGTTAAGATTTCACCACGATAAAGGGCGAATACATTCTCTCATTCTTACCAAATTAAAGGCAACACCCCACAGCGGATGCTTATCTTTCAAACGTACTCGCCCTCGGGGACAACATTTATGGATGTAAATACCCGTTTTACATTTCAGTTATGAAAATTCGAGCTGATTAAATTTAACCCACGACAACCTCTTTTAAGCTACTTTTACACAACAGCCTAGAACATCGTATGAAGCTAAGAATTTAGCAAACCTATTGAAGAAACTTAGGACAAACATGATAGATAATACATAAGGTTAAAGTTCAATCCATTCATGTAAAAATTACATAAGTTGTTTAGAATTTAATAAAATCAGAGCTGATCCCGATACACAGCAATGTTGACTACAAAGAAAGAAATATATCAAGTCATGAGGTCAATTCTTCTTCTGGCCGGCTCCTTCACCACTTCCCTTCTTTTCAACTCTAACCTCACCCCCATTTCCACTAGCAGCCTCATTTTTAGCAGTAGTTGTGCTTGTCCCTTCGCCTCTGGGCTGCTGGGTGATAGGGACTAGGAGGGGGGTGCCATCGATTGACTCTCAAGTAGAGGAAGTAGCTCATATAAAGTGTTAGGCGGATCCCCATGATGATTATTGACAACTGCTACAAGCTTTCCTCCGTGAAACGCGTAGAACCAATTAATACCGCTCAAGTTAAGTTCCACTTTGGGATTGCGATGAAGGATTTGACGCACTGCCAACCCAAAGGAATCCTCAGCAACTTAGACACAGATGTCCACAGCCTCATCAGCTCTGGCGTTAGCAGCAGCCAGCTCCGCCCTCAAAGCCACGTCATTATCATTCGGACTCGCCAACTTTAGACGTTCGATTTCCATGAGCAGCTCATTCTCCCTCCGAGCCCATTCTTCAGTTTGCTTCGAGTAACTATAGGCTTTCGCCTTCAGTTCCTCTTCCAGCTTGGTTGTTTTTTCTTTCTCTGTGCAGAGGCTCGCATTGAGGTCGGAGTTAGTCTTCTTATGCTCAACTAACTTACCCTCCAAATCCTTTATCAGAGATTTCTGTGCCACGGTCTCCGCATACATCCGATCCCCGTAGTCCTTGGACATCTTTAATCGATCCTTAAGGAGCTTAATGCTCGCCCTCTCCTTGGCGGATGAAACGGTAAGGTCATTAACCTTACCAGTCAGTTTGTCGACCTCTGGGCCGTCGTCCGCCAATCTACAGAGCAACTTCAGGAGACCGGATAACTTCTCCAGCTACCATCTTTCGGCCTTGCAAGCTTCCTTGATCTGCTCGGGCTCCAGAGTGGGTTTTAGCTTGTACCGCGGACCTAGAATAGACTCCGGCATCGAACCCTTATAAACTAAGAACGGAGCGAGGCAAGAGTTGCTGGGAGGGGGTACAAGACCTTGGGCGCGAAGTAGGTGGTCAGAGGTTGAGTGCCAACAGTAGGGGCCTTGCTTGGAACATCCGAGGTTGACCCCGTTGCATTTTTGCCCTTGGAAGCCCCAGAATCAGTCTGACCCTCTGAGGTGTTGATCTTTTTGGAAGGAAAGGGGCGAGACTCCATTTGCTTTGAAGGGTCATTCTTTATTTTCTTCCTTTTCTCCCCAACCTTTTTCCCTTCAAAGATAGGGACGAGGTCAGCAAATCCACCCTCAACCAGGGGGACATCGTCACCTGCGGAAGAGGTGAGGATGATGGTCTCAGCATTGACCTTCTTAGAATTTCTTTTGGGCTGGATATTGTTTTCAGCAGCCACAGATTTTCCGCCAGCAACCAGTGATTTTAGCTTCTCCATGGATGAGGATGATTCCTCTATTTCAACTGCACAAACAGGCAAGGAGATGGTTAAATACTGCAAAATGGAAAAATATATAAAGTAACCAACAACAGAGAAAATGATTGAAAATTATGTAAGTATTTGTCATGAATAGTCTGCTAGCCTAATAAACGCTTGCAAGAAAAGGCTTTATGTTTGGTGGTGTATGACTCGAGAGCAAACAGAACGGTCACAGACTCAGCAGACAGTTTATCTTCCTCTGTGAAGTAAGCTTGGGAAGTTAATAAGAAGTGCTCATGAGACCATCTTACAAGAAATTTATTGATGCCCTCTTTATTCTGTCAGAAGATTGGCTTCTCAGGTTAAATCTGTACTCTGGTGAAGTACGATTTGAAGGATCGTCCATCGATCTTGGTTGAGTCAGTGTAAGACTTGAAATTGACAAACTTGGACAGAGTCTAGAGGGTGATCAAACTTATGCCTCCGCTCTGTTTATTGGCGTGACGAACTACCTGGGTATAGTAGATTAGCATGGCGACCGTTGGAGTAAATTTGAAGTAATCCCCAAGTACCTCCAGAGAACGGACTAACCCTCATCCGTTGGGATAAAGCTGAGAGGGGGCGCAATCCAAGAACCTCAATACCCTCATTTGGAACTCCGTCAGGGGGAAGCGCACACCCAAATTGAGAAAGAGAAAATCATACATATAAACTAATCTCTCATCAGGAACGACGTGGCAGATCCGCTCTGAAAGACGAGGCGCCAGCACCATAAATCTTTCCTTATGCTGTTCTTTAGCATAGACCCTGAACCGGGCTTCTATCCTTGCTCTGTCATCCCTGGCATGATGAGACAGTGTATCCCGAAATTCATCTACTACCCAGCAGTAAGGGTGTCTGTTTTGGAGCTTTACCCAGTCAATCCGGTGTGTAACCACGTTGTATAAACCTGAAGCAGTCTTTAGAATGTATTGTTGATTCGTCACCCTTTTATTAGATGTGCCCTCACTAGCTATCTTTCGGAGAGCCAAGTTGAAAATCTTTGCGTTATAGTAAAAAGCCACGTCGTCAGAGAGGTACAAATCAGCGCTCACCTCACTCTCATAATAACGGCTATCCCCTAACTCAGAGGAGGATTCTGAAGAGGGTATGATCACCCTCCGCCGTGAGCAAGGTGACGCCTCCCTCTCTGAGCAAAGTGGCCTGGTGCTAGAGGAAATCACAGGGATCCTCCCACCATGATATGTAGGAGTTCGAGACGAAGCTCTTCCTCCTCTAACCCTAGGGCCAACTTTGCTCGAGCCAGTATACCTTATCCCAGACATTCAGAAAGCTAAAAAGGAAAATATGGATAAGTGAAGAAGATGGTTACCTAAGATGATAAAGAAAAGGATTGTGGAATGAACTTCGCGAAGCAAGCAGCAAACGTCTCCTTGAAATTTTTATAGAGTTTTGTTAGGAAAGCAAGAACAGGTGACTTCTGAATCCACTAAGAGTCCCTTTTATAGGTAACAAAGAGTTTCAGTTATCAGTTCAAGGGTTGTGTCGTTTACGACCAAACGCTATTTATGTTCAAAACGACGCAGTCGTTTCAGACCCCAAGGCGTGAAAATAGTGTTGATTCGCCAAAAGGCCCCTTCGAAATGGGCCTAGAAATTCAAACTTTAGGCCCATCAAGCCCCAGGCGATGGTTACAGAGACACACGCTTTCAATGCAATAATGGCTCACCCACGTGTCAACAGCATTTAGTGTCCAATCATGAAGCGTTTCATGCGTAACAGCAGTCACTCGAATACCAAGGGTTTACAAGTTCCGATAAACTTTCGGGATCTTCGTACAACGAATCTCTCTGTCTAAATCCACCATCGGAACACTACAACAGCAGTGCCCTCACTCACAGGATGGCTCCACAAACGACGGAGCGGTACTGAACCAACGTGCATTCTGACAAGTATTTCTTGTACAGGCATACCGATATCCAGACTGCCTACAAGTAGTATAGCTTATCTGAGCAACTCTTCCAGTCCCTCAAACAAGCTAGGGGACAGATGATCCGGTCTTGACACCGGTACCAAGACATGTGTGACGTGTCACCCGATCTATCAATGTTACCGATCCAACAGGTAAGACATTGGAATAACAAGACCGTATAGGCGCTCTCCCTATACTGGTAAGCCCATGTTGACACCTAGCATATCGGACATAACACCTTCTCCACATCAGATTAGTTATTAATTAATTATTAGTAGCCTTAGGAAGAATGCATCAACTCTGAATCACCCATGATGAATAACTGCCTTCGAGAGACAGGCATGTTATCCTGTAACCCATACTTGTTTCCCACGCTAAATAAATATATATATACTCTCATGCTCTGACAGGACAAAGAGGATATTCCCCACTCCCAAGGCTCATCTTACAAGGCAAGTCAGGTTTGTTCCCTAGGGCAATTAGACCCATCATTCTCCTCCACCTATAAATACAGCAAGAACGCATACAGAAAGGGACTTTTTTCTTCTTTCCTTAGCCCTAAAATCTTTACATTACTTTATCGTACTAACTTGAGCGTCAAAGAATTTTCGCAGGTGGCACCACCTTTCGCTCTCCCTCAATGCGAAAGACTGGTGTGTAGGACCTCCAGAACGACAAGGCCGATTCTCTCCCATTGAGAAATCGGATTATAATATCGGATACCCACTGTATTGGTGTACAAATACTAGAGACCTTAAACTCTTGTGGTTGGTCCCATACCGGATCTCTTGACCCCGAAAAGGGACAGTTCACTAATTTTTTTAATTTATTTAATTAAAAAATTTACAACATACAATTTAACTAACATAATACTAAAAAATTCTTTAAATTATTTAATTAAAAAAATTTACAACACACAATTTAACTAACATAATACTAAAAAATTAAGCAATAATTTAAACAAAAAACTTAATTAAAAAATTTACAGCATACAATTTAACTAACATAATACTAAAAAATTCTTTAAATTATTTAATTAAAAAATTTACACCATACAATTTAACTAACATAATACTAAAAAATTCTTTAAACTATTTAATTAAAAAATTTACAGCATATAATTTCACTAACATAATTCTAAAAAATTAAGCAATAATTTAAACAAAAAAATCATCACTACATTATCCTTATACCTGTTAAAACCATGGTTTTTAAAACCGGATCGGTCATTAAACCGGTCCAAGCACTGGTTCAAGGTTTAATGGTTCAACCGTGGTCGAACCGGTGGTCAAACCAGTACTAACATAATATTAATTTAAATATTTTTTGGCATATTCAGCACATTTATTTTTAAAAAAAAAACACACCTTTCATTAAACTTACCATAAAAACCTAGAGTTTAGAAAGTTTCAACATCTCATCACACATTCATACAACTTAAGTTCAACAAAACAAATGAAAGACAACAATCAAGTTATCCATAATTGTTACATCCAATATGCAAAAGAAATCCCTATTAAGTCATCCATAATTGCTACATCAATAATCAATCATCATTATAAATCATAATAGTCATTAAGGTTGATTCCTTCCAATGCCAATGTGTCAACGACTAAGTTGCCTCTACTTGCACCAATACTTGCATCTCCAAATTGAAATTCATCAGAATTTAATTCAACTTCTTGAATTTCAGCTGCTTCACCACCTAAATAAATATAAAAAGAACGAGAAAATAAAAACATAGCTCTAAAATAGTTTTCAAAATAAACAACATTAAGTGTAATTAACCATAACCTGCTATTGGAATTGCATTATCTTGATAAATAACATTCTCAATGTCCATATCATCATGACCAAACTCAGGTTGTGGTTCTTCCTCAGTTACCTAAAAGTCAACTTTATCAATGGATTCATAATCAATTGGATCATAAGATTTGTTATGATATGCCCACCTAAAATGAAACATTATAATATCAATAATCAAATATCATATAGCATTTATGTTTAAAATTATAAACAACAATAATATAATATTAACTTGAAGAAAGTTATATACCTATTCTTCAAACGCAGGTTATAAGTAACATAAACAAGATCATTTAGCCTTTGGTGTTCAAGCCTATTTCTTCTCTTTGTATGAATACGTTCAAAGAAACTCCAATTTCTTTCACACCCAGAAGAAGAGGATGTTTGACTAAGAAGGCGAATTACCAACTTTTGTAAAGTTAGAGCGCTACCACCATACAATCTCCACCATTGATCTATAAGAAACTTAGTAAGTTATATAATATAACAATCAAACAAAATAGATGCTACAATACCTAGAGTAAGTTAAAGTAAGTTTTATTACCTAGTCGTATCGACTTTGTCACTTGTAAGACACTTTCTCGACCAAAAGTTCCCTGTCTCTCACGGTACAATTGCATCTCTTGAATACCTTGATTCAAGTTAGGACAAAGAGCTTTCTTCTCAAAGAAGTCCAAAAGTGAATGGGTAACCCTAGTCTTCTCAAGAAAATTCTTATTGTAAAAAAAAGTAGGATTCAAAAAATATCCTGCAGCATGAAGACTACGCTTTAAGTGCATCCCATCGAGCCTTGATAAGGTCAGTGTAAGGCTTATACAAATGTACCTTGTTCAGGAATAACTCTTTCACTGCATTTTTTGCCCGTTGCATACCTTCATAAGAATAGCCCATGGAAGGTTTCTCATCCCCATCAATAATTCTTAGCAAACGGATAATGGGAGCTACAATTTTTGCCATGATTAAACAACCATCCCAAAATTTGTTATCTAAAATGATTGTACTAATAACTTTTCCTGTTGGGGTTCTTACCAACCTATGACTAGTAAAATGTTTGTCTACTACTAAAGCTTGCAAATCATACTTATGCTCATAAAGATTTTTCAAAGTAATAAAAGTAGTAGCAAACCTAGTCACCCCTGGACGTACAATTTCTTTCCATCCCTTTCTCTTTCTCAACCAAGATAAGAAAACCATATGGTCATAGACAAATATTGTCACCTTTGACGCCTTTCCTGCAAGCTCAGCTACGTGAGGCATGCTCCCAATATCCTTCAAAAGCAGATTCAAACAGTGGGCAGCACAAGAAGACTAGAAGATAGTCTCATACTTTTCATGTATAAGCCTCCCAGCAGCCACATAGTTAGCTGTATTATCAGTAACAATATGAACAACATTAGCAGGTCCTACCCATTCAATCACTTCAGCAAACATGTCACATAATGTCTGAGCATCTTTCACAACATCCGATGCATCAACAGATTTGATAAAAGATATTCCTATAAGATAAATTTAAGAGCTATTACATTATAATCAAATAAAATTAATATTATAATAATTTATAAATAAGACAGCTTGTTTGAAAATAATACCTGTAGGACAATAAACCAAAAAATTTATCAATCTTCTTTGTCTTTGGTCACTCCATCCATCAGACATTATTGTACACCCAGTCTTAGCCCAAGTTTGTCGAAAGCCTTCAATAAGTAACTGACACTCTTTCTTACAATCTCCTAGTAAATTAACCCTTACTTCATGGTATGTTGGAGTTTTGAAACCAGGGCCAATAGCAGCAATTGCATCTATAGCCTTCTGATAATAAGGTGAATTCACTATATTGAATGGAATGCATGTATCATATAACCATCTAGCGACTGCCATCTTAGCTTTGTGCACTGCTTCTTTGCTAGATAACACACTTTTGAGTGTTGGTTGAGAGCCTGGAGTGGTTCTTGGAGCAAAGTAACCATCAATTTCTACTGTTGTCTTTCTTTTTGCTCTCTTTGGATCGATTTCTTGTGTCATGGATGGAAAAGTTTCACTTTCCGTATCATTAGTTGGATCATCATATGCTTCATCTAAATCATCGTATTTCTTCTTTTCTTTAATATTCTTCAATAGCTGTTGTATTTGGTAACGAACATCATGAGAAACTTTTTTACAAAACGATATTTGGCCTGTTACACCTGCGAGATGTTGCTTCATTCTATTGATTCCTCCACCTCTAAATGATGATGCATAATAAAGACATGTGTAGGTTGATGTTTTTCCTTGTCTTGTGTAAGCAACATGCTTCCAAGCAGGATCACTTTTGCCACAACATGACCCTTCTGAGGATTGGTTTTTAGATGCTGAAGGATTTGGTATACCTTGAGCATTGTCATCGGGACTCAAAACATCAACATTTTGAGACATTTTTACAAAATTACAACCTGCAATATAACATGAACTTAAACAACCTGCAATATAACCTGCAATATAAACCTAAACAAGTTTGAAAACTGGAGTATTTTACGCCATTTGAAATCAGAGTACCTACTAAGTTATAACTTATAGCAATAATATTATAACTTATAACAATAACTTATAGCAAGAATATTATAACTTATAGCAATGGTAATTTTAATTGGATCTGTCTTGGAAATCATGAGGGCCTATACTAATGGTAATTTTAATTGAAATGTTTTCACTATTTGATTTTTTATCATATGCAACCTTGTAGAGGTTAGAAAACTTATGTGTATATAAAAGAATTTATGGTAGCCAAAATAGAGAAGGTATTGCTATTAATATTGTTTAGTGTAGGATTTATTTAACCAAAATTTTTTTAACTAGTTTGATGTTAACAGCTACAATTTACAAATCTGCATAAAATTGGGTTTTCTTTACAAACAAAGAAGGTTAAATCTGCATAAAATTGGGTTCTCTTTACATGTTGCTACCACTAACAAATACAATTTACAAACTGATTTTCCACCTTATTGAGCAGTATTACTGCAGTATTATTCAGCAGCTATTATTCAGCAGCTATTATTGAGTAGCTATTATTGAGCAACTATTACAAATCTGCATAAAATTGGGTTCTCTTTACATGTTGGAAAGTTTTACTGCAGTATTATTCAACAACTATTATTGAGCAGTAATAATTTCTATTGCAATATTATATTATTTAGCAGCTAAAATTAATTTCTATTATAGAACAAATTCACATAGCATAGCAGATAAAAACCATGTTAAAGAGTAACCAAATGTCTACAAGGCGCTGATTCTTCAACCGTTTTCCAACTTTATTGTTTGTCACTTGAAAGAAAAAGCATTTTAAAATTACGCACATAATAGAGTAGCACACAAGGGAAGAATGAAAGTTATGAAAGCAAACCTGGAGGCAGATTGAAGGAGCTCGTTGTTTAGAGATGATCGGACGCACAGAGCTCAGATTGTAGGAGAAGAAAGGTTGCCGTCCACTACTGCTAGGGCAAGGGGAAAGGGAATGTGTCTTCTCACTCGAAGAAAGAGAATAAGAAAAAACAGAGCTCATTTTTTTTTGAAAAATAAACATCAAAACGACGTCGTTTTGATAAGTTTTAAGGCAAAACTACGTTGTTTAACAAAGTGTAGCTCTGACCGGGAAAAACCGTTGAACCACTGTTTCTGACCGGTTTTCATGATTTTGTACCAGTTTGACCGGTTTTCCACCGGTTTACATCCTGACCGGTTTAGAGGGTCACCCGAACCGGACTAGGCACCGATTCCCGGTCGAACCGGTCGAACCAGTAGGTCCGGTCCGGTTTTCAAAACCATGGTTAAAACCTTCAAAGGGATGCTCAAAACTTCAACTGGAGATCGAATTTTATGTAAAAGACCAAGGCATATTGCAAAGAGTAAAAGTGAAAGCGTAAAAATGGTGAAGGCATGGTGAAACAGTAAGGACCACACGCTTATAAAGGGGCCATTTGATGCCACGTGGCGGCTCCCTATGGGTTACATCTCTCCAAAAAACGTAACCCTGGTCAACACTAGACCACCTGCACACTCTGTATTATGCCCTGTGGAAATACGAAATACAGCTAACATTTCGTCGTTCAACACAACGTATTGCATGCATACTACGTTACCTGAGGCTACGTAATGCACCATGGCTTGCCACTTGGCAACCATGCAAGATTTACGTATTATGGGGGTACGAAATACCTGTTACGTATTTTGTGGTGCATAATGCAATTGTTGATATGATGTTTTCTACCTTAGACATTTAAATTGTTTAAAATCCACCCCATATTTATAATTAATTTTAAAAACTACCCTAAATTAGTAAAAAACTCATATTTCTGTTAATCCAATAGACTTATTCTGATACAAATCATGTCAGTGGCTTTTAAAGCAGCTAATAACCATGTCTACATATGACAAGGAATCATGGTCGGAGGAGTATGTAGTGAGACAAATCATTGATTCATACCTCTTTGGCAAGGGTTAAAGGTAAGAACAGCTTACGTCTAAAGCAAATTTTTAAATACGACCTTAAAATACTCTAAAATTGTTTAATTCTTTTAAAACAATTTATATTTTTTAAGATGAAAATTATGTATTAACTTGTTGTAATTTGATCCGGTCTCGATACCGGTACCTGGGACAGATAGATAATTACATTCGCTCTCATTGTGCTACCGGCCTCATAGGTAGACCTTCGGACTGTAAATCCGTATGAGGCGCTCTCCATACCGGCATGTCCAGGTTCTTACCTTGCACACCGAAAAGTATCCACGTCACCCAACACAAGGTACAAGGTACAGCCGCAAGGGGGATACGCGAGAAACACGGCTCTCCCCACGTCATGTGTCAGAATCGTACACTGAGCAGTGTACTATTTGTCCCCTGGCCCCACCTGTGCCTAACGATTCATTCTCCATGCTCACCTATAAATAGTTGATTCTCACACTTATAAAAGGTTACGATATTCTTAATCTCTATTGACTGTTATATTGCTCGAATCCCCTGGAATCCTTGTTCTATTTCACTGACTTGAGTGTTGGAGAATCTTCGAAGGTGACACCACCTTTCGCCCCTCTTCAATGCGAAATCTTGGTGTGTAGGATCTCCAAGACATCAAGATCGGATTCTCCTACTGAGAGTTAGGACTATAATACCAGATACCCACAGTACCAGTGTATAAACACTTCTATCCTTGACTTTTAAGGCTGGTCCCTGAGACGCCCCCGAAAATACGGGGAAATTTTTCGTGTTTTTATAAGTCATAATTCAATGGAAAGAAAATAAGTGGTGAAGCTATCTGTACGACACTTGGATCTATGATATACCACTCTCATATATGAAGATATGAGAGGGTAATTAAAAATATGATTTAATAATAATTGTCCAATTAAAAACAGCGGAAGAATTAATTTAAATTGATGGTTGTATGATTGAAATTGAGAGAAGTAATTTCATAGAGTTCCATGATTCACGATGTACCTAATAACACCTTTAAAGTGAGGCATGATAAGAATTTAATGCATGAAAAACAAAGGTTTATTTGAAAACAAACAAATGAGCATCAGGGTGACACTCGCTCAAGCGAGAATCAATTCGCTTGAGCGAGATGCAAAAGAAATCATTAAGCGAGTCAGCGAGACGCTTGAGAGAAGGAGGAGGTAAGCATCAGGTACCAATCTCGCTTGAGCAGATCATGACTCGCTTGAGCGGGATTGTTCCAGAAGCATTGGTAACTCTCTGGTCGATTTTTGCTTCGGCGAGGCATCTCTCACCTAGGCGAAAATCGTCTAGTATCTAATTCTCTTCCCCTTCGCTTGAGCTACCGCCCTCCCGCCTGAGCGAAAATTGTCTAGAGGCTAACCTCTGATTCAACATCAATCTCGCTTGGCCGAAATGGCCATTCGCTTGAGCGTATTCAGGCCAGTGATGATTCCCCTGTTTCATAACAATCTCGCTCGAGCGAGATTCTCACTCGCTTGAGCGAGTTCTGCAGAGTTTGTGCAAAAAATGCGAAATTGTACACCTTACATGCAACACACCATGCTAAAACTCATTCTACTATAATTCACTTACATTCAACATGGTTTACACATTATATAGCACATTTATAACTTGCCTCATTCATCATTATCCATTAAAGTCTATTCTAATTCATGAAATGATAATAAATCAGCACCATTGTAGGTGATCACCAAAACATAAATTTTCACATAGATGTTCATTCATTCCTAAAATTAATCATCAACAAGCATCATCATTCATCAAATTACATCCTTGGGTCATAAATGAAAATTGATCATACACCAAGGATCCAATTTTCCTACATGACCCTCAAAATCATATTACTACAACTAAATTACAGAATCAAGCATATGAACATCATATACTTCCATAAAACATTTTCATGCCGGCCAAGGCTCACACATTCCTATTCCATATTTACCTTCTTCAAACTCGGCCTCCAAAACAGTAGGATTTACATCATACCTACATCAACCTTAAAAATAGCAACGAGGAGGTGAGTAACATAATCCAAATGAATTAAAGTCATACATTATGATGAAATACATGTATACTTGCACATATAACACATCTTACCCAACATCATAGATCATTTATAAGCATATTTCATAATCTCAAGTATACATTCACAATTTCATTCATTTGGTTCACCAAATACATACATAGAGTTAGTATCCAACACTCTCCCTTTTCAATTCGCATTCATCCATTTGCCACTATGGCCTTTCAACTAGGCATATCTCTAGCTATATGCAAATGCTCTTAAAGCTAATGCATATGCACAAGGATTTCTCATCAAACAATGCGGACCTGACTGTGGGAATACAACATCAATTCAATTTGTGGGACAAGCATAGGTGTGCTACTATGCCCCTACTCCAGTAGTAAATTGTGCACACATATATCTCAATTTATGCATACTTACACCATCATAAATTTTACTGGTACCAAACCGCTCTCGCCCATTTGTAGCACTAATCACCCCGTGACTTACGGATCAACATCGTGGCCTTAATTACCATAAGTGCTACGGGCCCCTCCTGAACACACATCGAGAGAGCCGTGCCCCGTCGGACACCGAGGTAACTCGCTCACCATAGAGCCGCCCGCCCACCGGGCCCGCCACATAGGGTACCTCGTCACCAAACTATGGACAGCTTCGTGACTCACGCACCGAGTCACAGGGGAAAAACAACAATACGCTTATGCACTGAGCCGCCCTCCCACTGGGCCCGCCTAGTGAAACCCCCTAATATTCCACATAGACAGCAATGATATGCCATAGATGCAATGCAAATGCAAATCAAGTGCATCCTCAAACTATGCATCCTAGATGCCACTCCACATTCAATCATTTACCACCACCACTTGGTGGATTTCAATATTCTCATCATCCTCAATTATTTCCAATTCTCCTCAATACTTATACTCAATAATAGTTAGTGGCATACACATTCATCAATTCAACATACATCTTTGGGATATTTCATACCATAGATTTCAATTCACACATAGTTTTAAACCATCATCATATTTCATCTTCAAGATCTAATCACAACATCATATCACTATCCCAAATACAATGCCACACAACAATCATCATTCTAAATACATTAAAATCATAACATCATCACATCATCCATTCAAACAACATCAACATAATCACATATACATATTTTTACATCATCAATGGATGAAATCATGCATTTAGAATAGTTACCCCCTCCTACCTCAAGTGAAGTAGTGATCAACGCGGTCTGATGGTCCCGCCTCGTCAATGGGGTCACTTCCTACATCACAACATATTACACAATCAATTTTCTATTTACCCACCAAGACTCAAATACTTATATACTTCAATAACTTGGTGTTTATATTATTTTAACTCTCAAACCTCTTTTTATTTCATTTTATCCACCATAACCACCATAGGTTAGGTGCCACCATTTATTATTATGCATTTTAGAGCTAAACCATTTTTGGGTTTCTCCATCAATGACTTCCACCAACCAAATACCATCACCAATGGCCATTATTCATCATGAATTACATTTATTGCCAACAATAAATGCTCATCTACCCCCATTATACATTTCCCCCAAATTTATGAAGCTAGGGTTTCTTAAAACCCAACAACCATCACAAATACTCTTTTTCTTCTAACCATACACGCATCCATTTTCATTACTTCCCTAAGAAATCTTACTCTCATGAAAACCCACCTTAAAACTCATGCATTAAATACTCCTCATAAACATCCATTTACATGCATGGCTTCTAAACACATAATGCCATATACCCATAACCAAAACCTTACTAAAAATGAGCTTACATACCTCAAACCCAAAACAAAGTGGGTTCTAGAATGGAGGAGAACACCACACGAAAATAAGGAGAAGAAAGAGGAGAAGATTTTAACTCCACTAGTCTCCTTCAAGCTCCTTGCAAGACGGAAATGGAGAGGAAGAAGAAGTCACCAACTTGTTAGGGCTTTGGAAGAAGAAGATAAAAATATGAAGTGGAGTAGAAGAAGGAGAAGAAGTCACGGTTTTGCCCAAGGAGAAGGAAGCCAACGTGGGTTTTAGAGAAGAGATTGGGTTTTGGTTTTATTTTTAACCCCATTCATTAAAGATTCATCGTTTTCTTATAAACAGGCTCTTCGTTTGGGCTCAATACTTCATCTAAAATTATTTCGAATATATATTCGAATTCTGAATATTATCCTTAACAACCCTAACCAATATCATCTCATTCAGAGATACTTGGTCCGACGCCCATATCTTAACCGGGCTTATTTTCAGCTTAACCGGTCTCCATAAATCACCAACAATTCCCAAAATTGTTAATTTAATTAATTTCAATATATTAGGACGTTTAAATAATTTGTATTAGATTTATCAATATTTATTTTCCTTAATTAATCCTCTATTTTAAATTTGGGATGTTACAATCCACCCCACCAAAAAGAAAATTTCGTCCCTGAAATTTCACATACCGAATTCGAATACCTCGGGATATCGCCCTCTGATGTTGTCTTCACGTTCCCATGTAAGCGTCTCCACATTTCCATGTTTCCAAGCAACCTTCACCAAAGGTACCAACTTGTTCCACAATTTCTTCACGGAATGCTCGATAATGCGAATAGAAACAGGAGGTATAGATAGATCATCTTGTACATCAATCTCATCCATAGGAATCACGTGTAGAGGATCATGGACATATTTTCTCAACTGTGACACATGGAATACATTGTGTAGATTAGCAAGATGCGGAGGGAGTGCTATCCGATACGCAACCTCGCCAATCCGCTCCAACACCTCATAAGGTCCAATAAACCTAGGGCTCAACTTTCCACTTTTCAACGCCCTTCCAATTCCTTTATCGCGCGAGACCTTCAGAAATACATGATCACTAACTTGAAACTCAAGTAGTTTATGCCTCTTGTCATAATAACTCTTCTGTCTATCCTGAGCAATCTTCATATTCTCTTGTATCTTCTTAATTTGCTCTGTAGTCTTTTGAATAAGCTCTAGCCCTAAGGCCAAGTTTTCTCCAACCTCTAACCAACACAAAAGAGTTCTACACTTCCTTCTATATAATGCCTCATACGGTGCCATGCCAATGCTAGAATGGAAGCTATTGTTGTAGGTGAATTCAATCAATGGCAGGAATCTCTCCCAACATCCACCATGTTCGAGAACACAAGCTCTCAACAAATCTTCAAGACTTTGTATCGTCCTCTCGGATTGTCCGTCAGTCTGAGGATGATATGCGGAACTAAGTTTCAACTTAGAACCTAACTCATTGTGTAAACTTCCCCAAAACCGAGAAGTGAACCGAGGGTCACGGTCAGATATGATACTAGACGGCACACCATGCAGTCTAACAATCTCCTTTATATATATTTGTGCCAATTTCTCCAAAGAACTCTTCATATTTATGGGTAAGAAGTGAGCACACTTCGTCAACCGATCCATAATAACCCATATGGCATCGTTTCCAACACGAGTTTTGGGTAATCCAGAAACAAAATCCATAGCTATACTATCCCATTTCCACACAGGGATCTCCAACGTTCTCAAATAACCAGATGGTCTTTGATGTTCGACCTTAGTTTTCTGACAAACAAGGCAAGATACCACAAAGTTTGCCACATCGCGCTTCACACCGGGCCACCAAAAAATTCTTCTTCAGATCTTGATACATTTTGGTAAAACCAGGGTGAATGCTTAATATACCCTTGTGAGCTTTCTCAAGTACACATTTTCTCATATCACCACTTGAGGGAACATAAATTCGGCCCTTCACACGCCAAATGCCATCTTGACCTTCTACTAAAAACAAATTCTTCCCTTTTTCTTGGGTCTTCTTCATTTCAATCAAATACTCATCATTGGGTTGTTGCGCCTTTATATATTCAAGAAATTCATTTGTGACCTTCAACATTTCCAGCGACATCTTCTTGGGAGTATAAGTCTCCACACCCATATTCAAATCTCTAAAGTGTTCAATCAATTCCATCTCTTTCGCCATCATCATAGAGATATGTAACGATTTTCAGCTCAACGCATCGGCAACTACGTTCGCCTTTCCCGGGTGATACCTCAATTCAAACTCGTAATCCTTTAGGAATTCCATCCATCGCCTTTGGCGCATATTCAGTTCCTTTTGGTCAAACAAGTACTTCAGGCTCTTATGGTCACTAAAGACCACAAACTTAGAACCATACAAGTAATGTCGCCATAACTTCAATGCAAACACCACCGCCGCCAATTCCAAATCGTGAGTAGGATAGTTGACCTCATGCGGTCGCAACTGTCTCGACGCATAGGCTATCACACGCTCCTTTTGCATCAACACACAGCCTAGACTAAGTTTGGATGCATCACAATACACTACAAATTCATCCGTCAAATCGGGCAACGCTAACACTGGTGCAGTAGTAAGCCTCAACTTTAACTCTTGGAAACTTTCTTCGCATTCACGAGTCCACACGAAAGATTGATTCTTCCGAGTCAACTTCGTTAGTGGTAAAGCCAAAGGGAAAACCCTTCAATGAACCTCCGATAGTAACCGGCGAGACCAAGAAAACTTCTTATCTCCGTCACAAACGTTGGTTTTTTCCAAGCCATTACAGCTTCAACTTTCGATCTATCAACGACAACACCATCTTTTGAGATAACATGTCCAAGAAATTGGACTTCAGACAGCCAAAATTCACATTTGGAGAGCTTCACATACAACTCTTTCTCGCGAAGAATGGTCAATACAAGACGAAGATGTTTTTCATGCTCTTCGTGACTCTTGGAATACACCAAAATATCATCGATAAACACCACAACGAATTGATCAAGATATTCATGAAAAATGCGATTCATGTAACTCATGAAAATCACAGGAGCATTCGTCACTCCAAATGGCATCACTACGTACTCATAGTGTCCGTATCGCGTTTGGAAAGTAGTTTTCGGGATATCTTCGGTCTTTACTTGAATTTGGTGATATCCAGAATGCAAATTGATCTTCGAGAATACAACAGCACCCTTGGAAACTTTAACTCTTGGAAACTTTCTTCGCATTCACGAGTCCACACGAAAGATTGATTCTTCTGAGTCAACTTCGTTAGTGGTAAAGCCAAACGGGAAAACCCTTCAATGAACCTCCGGTAGTAACCGGCGAGACCAAGAAAACTTCTTATCTCCGTCACAAATGTTGGTTTTTTCCAAGCCATTACAGCTTCAACTTTTAATCTATCAACGACAACACCATCTTTTGAGATAACATGTCCAAGAAATTGGACTTCAGACAGCCAAAATTCACATTTGGAGAGCTTCGCATACAACTCTTTCTCGCGAAGAATGGTCAATACAAGACGAAGATGTTTTTCATGCTCTTCGTGACTCTTGGAATACACCAAAATATCATCGATAAACACCACAACGAATTGATCAAGATATTCATGAAAAATGTGATTCATGTAACTCATGAAAATCGCAGGAGCATTCGTCACTCCAAATGGCATCACTACATACTCATAGTGTCCGTATCGCGTTTGGAAAGTAGTTTTCGGGATATCTTCGGTCTTTACTCAAATTTGGTGATATCCAGAATGCAAATCGATCTTCGAGAATACAACAGCACCCTTCAATTGATCCAACAGATCATCAATACGTGGAAGAGGATATTTATTCTTAATGGTTAGTTTGTTGAGTTGGCGATAGTCAACGCATAATCTCATACTTCCGTCCTTCTTTTTCACCAACAACACAGGAGCACCCCAAGGAGACACACTTGGGCGAATAAACTCCCGTTCAAGCAATTCTTCCACTTGTTTCTTTAATTCCGCCAACTCCATAGGAGACATCCTATAAGGAGCTCTAGAGACTGGCTCAGCGCCAGGAATAAGATCGATAGAAAATTCCACTTCACGTGGAGGAGGTAATCTGGGAATCTCTTCCAGAAACACATCGGGAAATTCTAAAATAATAGGAATCCCACTAGATTGGGAAACACCATTCCCATCAACCAAGCAGAGCATTATAAGAAGCTGAGAGATACCTTGTACATCAAAGCCTTCAACATTCGAAGTCGGGAAGATCACCGTCTTGCCATGACAATCAACCAAGACCTTGTTAGTGGATAACCAATCCATGCCTAGAATAATATCCAGGTCCTTCATAGGCAAACATACGAGGGATACAACAAATTTTCTACCCTCTAGGTTCATCTCGACGTCCTCACATCGAGTTATCGATCTTAAACAAGTATCGATAGGTGTAGTTACCAATATAGAACCTTTCATCATACACACAGGCACCCGCAAGCACTTCACACAATCTTCAGAAATAAACGAGTGCGTAGCACCAGAATCATAAATAATATGTACCAGAACGCCAAGAATTTCACACTCACCACGGATAAGATATTCAGTTTGAGCAGCTTCTTCACTAGTAACTGCAAATACTCTACCTACAGTTTGCAGTTGATCACCAACATTACGGTTTCCATTTCTTCCACCACGGCCATTACCTCGACCATTTCTTCCGCCATTGTGATTTCCACCACGGCCACCATTATGGCCACCATTTTGACCTTGACCATTTCCACGACCACGGCCCCCAAAGCCACCATGGCCTCCACGGTTTACATCATTACGTACCACTACATCCGTGGTATTCAAGGGACAATCGGGACGAATGTGCCCTGGTTGGTTGCATCTATAGCACACCACTGTCTCTTCGTGGTTACATTCTCGGGCCAAATGATTTCCACCACATCGGAAATAACGAAGTCCTTGGCCATTACCTCGGCCATCGTTGGCACCATGCCTTCCACCACCTCGTCCACCTCTAAAGGAAGAGGAACTAAGCACAAAGTGTCTATTATTCTTAAAATTATCTTTCTTCTTAAAGCTCAAAGATTGGCCCTTCAACTTGTAATCATGCCTTGAGTAACTCTTTGGAGCAACATCATTCTCTTCAAAGATTCTACACTTGTTCACAAGAGTAGGAAAACTCCTAATCTCTTGGTGACAAATCGCCTTCTTAATCTCTTGGCACAGTCTATTTTCAAATTTAACACACTTTGAAGCTTCAGTGCCCTCTTGCTGAAAGGGAGGATAAAACACACATAACTCTTCAAATTTCAAATCATACTCCTCAACCGACATGCCTCCTTGCTTGAGCTCCATAAATTCAAGCTCTTTCTTGTTCTTATAACTCTCAGGAAAATATTTCCTAAGAAACTCCGCCTTGAAATTCTCCCAATTTAGAGAAGTGTGGGCAGCAATCATACGCCCACGAGTGAGAATCCACCAGGATTCTGCCTCACTCCTAACCATAAACACCGCATACTCTACTTTTTAAGCTTCGGTATATTCCATGCTAGCGAATATCCGTTCTAAATCACGGATCCAAACATAAGCATCTTCCGATTTATAGCCTCCATGAAATTCAGAAGGCTTTCGCTTAAGGAATCGGTCAAGACCCGATTCGGCTGACCAATAGGTTGTTGTTGCCGTTCAAGTATATCGGCAAGGCGATTAAAGGCTTCAGCCATAGCGGCTGTATCAACATTGCGCCTATTCGCCATCACTCAATCTATATACAAACAACATAAACACAATTAGAAACATAAGCTTTCTTTACCCAGTGTATATACATATATCATTCATCACTAACCATTCTTAACACAAGCATCATCATAATGTATTTCATAATTAGAAGGTAAATATGAGAAAGAAAATGCCTGGCCGGGCTTAACAACTCCATATAATAATCTCAATTCAATGACAACCATCATAATTCACCCACATAATTCATAAATCAATCAATCACAAACAATAATCACATGAACAACATCAATTATAATCGTATCAAGAGCAATGATTGCTCTGATACCAGGCTGAGACGCCCCCAAAAATACGGGGAAATTTTTCGCGTTTTTATAAGTCATAATTCAATGGAAAGAAAATAAGTGGTGAAGCTATATGTACGACACCTGGATCTATGATATACCACTCCCATATATTAAGATATGAGAGGGTAATTAAAAATATGATTTAATAATAATTGTCCAATTAAAAATAGCGGAAGAATTAATTTAAATTGATGGTTGTATAATTGAAATTGAGAGAAGTAATTTCATAGAGTTCCATGATTCACGACGTACCCAATAACACCCTTAAAGTGAGGCATGATAAGAATTTAATGCATGAAAAACAAAAGTTTATTTGAAAACAAACAAATGAGCATCAGGGTGACACTCGCTCAAGCGAGAATCAATTCGCTTGAGCGAGATGCAAAAGAAATCATTAAGCGAGTCAGCGAGACGCTTGAGCGAAGGAAGAGGTAAGCATCAGGTACCAATCTCGCTTGAGCGGATCATGACTCACTTGAGCGGGATTGTTCCAGAAGCATTGGTAACTCTCTGGTCGATTTTCGCTTAGGTGAGGCATCTCTCGCCTAGGCGAAAATTGTCCAATATCTAATTCTCTTCCCCTTCGCTTGAGCTACCGCCCTCCCGCCTGAGCAAAAATTGTCCAGAGGCTAACCTCTGATTCAACATCAATCTCGCTTGGGCGAAATGGCCATTTGCTTAAGCGTATTCAGGCCAGTGACGATTCCCTTGTTTCATAACAATCTCGCTCGAGCGAGATTCTCACTCGCTTGAGCGAGTTCTGCAGAGTTTATGCAAAAAATATGAAATTGTACACCTTACATGCAATACACCATGCCAAAACTCATTCTACTACAATTCACTTACATTCAACATGGTTTACACATTATATAGCACATTTATAACTTGCCTCATTCATCATTATCCATTAAAGTCCATTCTAATTCATGAAATGATAATAAATCAACACCATTGTAGGTGATCACCAAAACATAAATTTTCACATAGATGTTCATTCATTCCTAAAATTAATCATCAACAAGCATCATCATTCATCAAATTACATCCTTGGGTCATAAATGAAAATTGGTCATACACCAAGGATCCAATTTTCCTACATGACCCTCAAAATCATATTACTACAACTAAATTACAGAATCAAGCATATGAACATCATATACTTCCATAAAACATTTTCATGCCGGCCAAGGCTCACACATTCCTATTCCATATTTACCTTCTTCAAACTCGGCCTCCAAAACGGTAGGATTTATATCATACCTACATCAACCTTAAAAATAGCAACGAGGAGGTGAGTAACATAATCCAAATGAATTAAAGTCATACATTATGATGAAATACATGTATACTTGCACATATAACACATCTTACCCAACATCATACATCATTTATAAGCATATTTCATAATCTCAAGTATACATTCACAGTTTCATTCATTTGGTTCACCAAATACATACATAGAGTTAGTATCCAACACTCTCCCTTTTCAATTCTCATTCATCCATTTGCCACTATGGGCTTTCAACTAGGCATATCTCCAACTATATACAAATGCTCTTAAAGCTAATGCATATGCACAAGGATTTCTCATCAAACAATGTGGACCCGACTGTGGGAATATAACATCAATTCAATTTGTGGGACAAGCATAGATGTGCTACTATGCCCCTACTACAGTAGTAAATTGTGCACACATATATCTCAATTTATGCATGCTTACACCATCATAAATTTTACTAGTACCAAACCACTCTCGCCCATTTGTAGCACTAGTCACCCCGTGACTTGCGGATCAACATCGTGGCCTCAATTACCACAAGTGCTACGGGCCCCTCCTGAACACACATCGAGAGAGCCGTGCCCCGTCGGACACTGAGGTAACTCGTTCACCATAGAGCCGCCCGCCCACTGGGCCCGCCACATAGGGTGCCTTGTCACCAAACTATGGACAGCTTCGTGACTCACACACCGAGTCACAGGGGAAAAACAACAATACGCTTGTGCACTGAGCCGCCCTCCCACTGGGCCCGCCTAGTGGAACCCCTTAATATTCTACATAGACAGCAATGATATGCCATGGATGCAATGTAAATACAAATCAAGTACATTCTCACACTATGCATCCTAGATGCCACTCCACATTCAATCATTCACCACCACCACTTGGTGGATTTCAATATTCTCATCATCCTCAATTATTTCCAATTCTCCTCAATACTTATACTCAATAATAGTTAGTGGCATACACATTCATCAATTCAACATACATCTTTGGGATATTTCATACCATAGATTTCAATTCACACATAGTCTTAAACCATCATCATATTTCATCTTCAAGATCTAATCACAACATCATATCACTATCCCAAATACAATGCCACACAACAATCATCATTCTAAATGCATTAAAATCATAACATCATCACATTATCCATTCAAACAACATCAACATAATCACATATACATATTTTCACATCATCAATGGATGAAATCATGCATTTAGAATAGTTACCCCCTCCTACCTCAAGTGAAGTAGTGATCAACGCGGTCCGATGGTCTCGCCTCGTCAATGGGGTCACTTCCTACATCACAACACATTACACAATCAATTTTCTATTTACCCACCAAGACTCAAATACTTATATACTTCAATAACTTGGTGTTTATATTATTTTAACTCTCAAACCTCTTTTTATTTCATTTTATCCACCATAACCACCATGGGTTAAGTGCCACCATTTATTATTATGCATTTTAGAGCTAAACCCATTTTTGGGTTTCTCCATCAATGACTTCCACTAACCAAATACCATCACCAATGGCCATTGTTCATCATAAATTATATTTATTGCCAACAATAAATGCTCATCTACCCCCATTATACATTTCCCCCAAATTTATGAAGCTAGGGTTTCTTAAAACCCAACAACCATCACAAATACTCTTCTTCTTCTAACCATACACGCATCCATTTTCATTACTTCCCCAAGAAATCTTACTCTCATGAAAACCCACCTTAAAACTCATGCATTAAATACTCCTCATAAACATCCATTTACATGCATGGCTTCTAAACACATAATGCCATATACCCATAACCAAAACCTTACTAAAAATGAGCTTACATACCTCAAACCCAAAATAAAGTGGGTTCTAGAATGGAGGAGAACACTACATGAAAATAGGGAGAAGAAAGAGGAGAAGACTTCAACTCCACTAGTCTCCTTCAAGCTCCTTGCAAGACGGAAATGGAGAGGAAGAAGAAGTCACCAACTTGTTAGGGCTTTGGAAGAAGAAGATGAAAATATGAAGTGGAGTAGAAGAAGGAGAAGAAGTCACGGTTTTGCCCAAGGAGAAGGAAGCCAACGTGGGTTTTAGAGAAGAGATTGGGTTTTGGTTTTATTTTTAACCCCATTCATTAAAGATTAATCGTTTTCTCATAAACAGGCTCTTTGTTTGTGCTCAATACTTCATCTAAAATTATTCCGAATACATATTCGAAATCCCAATATTATCCTTAACAGCCCTGACCAATATCATCTCATTCAGAGATACTTGATCCGACGCTTATATCTCAACCAGGCTTATTTTCAGCTTAACCGGTCTTCATAAATCACCAACAATTCCCAAAATTCTTAATTTAATTAATTTCAATATATTAGGACATTTAAATAATTCATATTAGATTTATCAATATTTATTTTCCTTAATTAATCCTCCATTTTAAAATTTGGGATGTTACAGTCCCCACTCCAGATCTTTGACCTCGGATTAAACCAGTTCATAATTAATTTAATTTTTTAAAATTGATTAAAAATTCATTTAATCTTTATTAAAACATTTTTCATTTTAAATAAGTTTTTCTCAATTCAAATATAATAATAAGTATGAAAAACTTCAATAAATAAATAAATAAATCAATGATACTTAACTATTATTATCATCTTGAATTAAAATTAAGAACATTTAATAAACAAAATTTATTATTTAAACAATTAATTTTTATTTATTTTCAATTAATAATTTTTATAACAATTTATTCGTGTAAATAAATTTTTGGGCTTTTGCTTGCTGGGGCTTGATGTAAGGGCCGACCTTGTAACGGGCTTGACCAACATCAATGTTTTGTTACATCAGTGTGTTTAATATAATACAAAATTAAACTTACTAGAATTAAGGAAAGTAATAAAAAAATGTTAGCCAAAATTGAAAGCCATAAAATTTATAAAATAAATAATTAATAATTAAAGGACTGAACTAGAAAATTTTTAAAAAATAAAGGGCCAAAATTATATTTTGACTTAATTTTTGAAAAAGTTTTTTATCTTAAAAAAATATATAGATTAATCAATTTTATGAAACCTTTTTTAAAAATAGTTTTTATTTTTTAAAATTAATAAACCCCTATTTTCCTTTCTTTACTGGATTATATAATTATCAAGCAGCAAATGAACTAAATCAATTGATGGAAGTTTCTAAATTGTCATATCTAATTCGGCTCTAAAAATATCTTTATCAGCGAATAATTAACAAATGGTTAAACTTAAGAATTGATCCTCAACTTTATGCAACCACTGAAAAGTATTTACTAGGGATTCTTAACAAATATTAGTTTCTAAACACAACACCCATATTTTATGTGGCTTTCAACTCGATTTTCACTTTTAAATAAAATAAAAATATTAAATATTAAATAACATGTGAGGTCGATTTTAAGGTTGTTAAATAAAAACCTTAAAATAAAATCATGAGATAAGTAAATAGAAGTGATGTGTAGATGTGAAACTGTTGAAAATTATTCAAAAAATGCCTTATATACATTTTTATTAATGGCAAACTCGTAATTTCTCTCGCTTTTTGTTAGGGCTTCATTATTCTGTCTTCTCTCTCATTCATTTCGACACATCGTTTGCTCCGCCTCCACTTCGTGACTCATCGCTGCCGCTCGCCGGAGTTCCTTGATTCGCTGACATTACCAGGTTAGTCCATGAATGGATTATGTTGTTATGGTTCCGTCGTTCCCTTCGTGAATATCCATATATTGTGAAATGTCGAGGGACCCAATTGTTTGTTTACTCTAAATTTTTTACTCTGGATGAATGAGTGAACGCATGGGAGAAAGAAATGCAATTGAAAATTTGGTAATAGAAGTCTATAAGAACATGCTTACCAACTTGCCATGTGGATTTCAATTTTTATATAGCTCAGTTGCCCAATGTCAGTAAAAGAAAATCTAGTTGAGATGGTTCCAATCTTCAGGGGATGGTATGAACTATGGTTAAGATCATGCATCAATTTTTAACTCAATACATAATAACATACGGAAAAACTGAAGCTTGATAGAATCATGTACACATTTTATATTTCTGTTACCGCCCTTAGGCTACTCTCATATGCTTGCTTATGTAAAATCTGATTTTCCATGCAGTGTGTTTCTTCTAGCAATGCATCTTTCTTCTGCATATGTGTAGTTATGTATGCTCTGTTAAAAGAAAGTGGTTTCTCTTTCAACTAGCCGTGCTCCTGTTTTTCCTGGGGATATCTGTGGATGATGGTTGACAATTATTTTGGAGAAGTTTGCTTTATTATTTGTTCCCAAAAGTTCCAGAAGCTTTTGATGAAAAGCTTTTTTAAGCTCAAAATTAGCTAATCCAAACCTGCTAGAAATTTTGTTTCTTTGATATTTGTTTAACATTATTCTGAAAAATGTTTTTTAGGCTGTTGTGAACTGGTGTAAAGAAAACCTTAAACTGTCTATTCAGACTCCTGTCTGGTACCTCTATCTTCAACAGTCACCTCAGTTATATGCTTCCAAAATATTAGCTGATACTTCTGAAGGTTTACTATATCATGATATTTTATGTTCTATATGGTCCAAATGATGGTGAATTTGAATATCAGTTTATCAGTTCTTTTTATTTAGTCTATGTATCTCAAGTGCTCAGTAATACTAGTTGGGTGTTGATGCTTTTGATTTTGAGAAGAAAACATTACTCTCTGTAATGCCTTTTAAAATTAATTTCAATGTCTTGTGACATTTCTATCTTGGCAGAGGTTACAAAATGCTCCAATTTTATTGTTTTTAAAACTATTTTACGTAAAAATGAATCTCCAATACACATGATTCTAGATTTTCACAGTGAAGAAAAAATGTTTTTCCTTCAAAGAGAAGTTCAGTTCTAGAGAATTGACTTCAATGAAACCATGTTCATAAACTGAAGTTAGATTGTTGCCTTTGCATGCCTTAAAGCTCAAGTTTGATATGAACCTGAGATAGTTGAGTTGGGAGATCAGTTAATGGGACCATTACTCCCAACTGGTTCATGCTTTTATGGTAGCACATGCACGTGCTTATTAATTTTGAGGACACAGGTCTAAACATTTTGCCACAGCCTTTGAGGACTTGAATGAGTTCAGGGAACAGTTCTGGTCAATCATCATGGCAAGCAGAAGCTTTGATGACAATATTGTCCTTAAATGAGAGATGCATGTGCTATCTGATTAAACAAGGATTGGCCCTTGAGGTGTCTTTTGCCGGAATGGCACGGTAGGATATTTGATGTGGGATTTTGGCTTTCTTTTAACCATTTAAATAAAGTTAGGTCTTAGACTGGCGATCAATTGGGTCTTCATTGACACTCTCTATAATTGCTGCCTATGCATTTCCAACACTGACAAAATAAAAAATAATAGAGTTTTTTGTTTTAAAATAGCAAAATAATTTATCAAACAAGTTTTTTATTTTTAGTTTTTCAAAACAGTTTTTAAAAATCATTTATGAAATGACTTTTTATTTTTCTCATTTCTAAAATAGTTTTTAAAATTGGGTTATCAAACAAGTATTTTCTTATTTTCTTCCAAAAATAGTTTTTAAAAATTGATTTGTAAAATAAATTTTAAAAACTAAAAACTAAAATTGTATCAAACAAGCCCTAAGTAGGGATTTGTTGTAGCAATAATGATCACAATAAACACATTCAAATGATTCATCAACAAATGAATCAATTATGCAGATTTATCCCCCTGATGCCTTAGATAAACAGAAGGAAATTTACGGAAATATACCCCCCTCTCTTTTTTTTCAATATAAAAGTTGCAAAGGTGAGAGGCATAAGGAAGTCAGATAGGCTTTTTTACCTGTTTGGGACACATATAAAAGGCCTATTAAAAAGTCCCACATTGACTAGAGATATGGCCAATCAAAAGTATATAAAGTGGAGGGTAATTCTCATCCTATGAGCTAGCTGTTAGGATTGAGTTAGGTCCAATACCCAAATTTAAGATGGTATCGGAGCCTATCCTAGATCCGTTATTGGGTCACCCATGTTGTCCACGCTCCATTCCTGAGTGTAGGGGTGTTCTTCAAGTCCTGTGGGCTACCCATATTCATCCACGCTCCATTCCCGAGTGTGTGGGGGTGTGTTAAAAAGTCCTACATTGACTAGAGATATGGCCAATCAAAAGTATATAAAGTGGAGGGTAATCCTCATCCTATGAGCTAGCTTTTAGGATTGAGTTAGGCCCAATACCCAAATTTAAAAAGGCCCATAAGCAGCAATTTGTTTCTCTTCCCCTCTTCAAGAGTCTTTCATTTTTCCTGCTTCCTTAATTCTTGGTAACATTTTCATCTTCCTTATCCTCTGTTTTTTGTCTGATCATTTTCTGCATCACACATTGTATTTCCTCATGATCTGGTTTGATTCTATCTCAAAGTGGTAATAGAGCCAGACTCTTATGGGTTTAGGGTTACCCTGTGTGTTATATATTTGAAACCCTCATGTCATGGGTTTTAGCTGGAGCGGTCCTTCGGTTTGTTTTTCTGTTGCTTGATGTTATTGAATTGGCAATATTCTGCTGCTTTTTTACTTTGTTTCATTTATTCATTCAATTGTCTTTCAATGTGTGTATTCTATGTTTTATCCCCGACTTGCAACAATTGAATAACTTATTTGTATCCCTTGCTTAATTTAATCAACTGGTTGCATAGTTGTGGCGGAACCTTTTGATAGGAATATGTTTCTTTCTGAGTGGCCATTCCTCAACTGTTTCATCTATGTATTGCATAGCTTGCCCATAAGCTGTTCAGGGTTGGTCCCAGAATTAGTGCATTCATGTTTGTAGATATTTGAATGACTGATGAACTAGGGAACTGCAACCCTTCTGGTCTGGCTTCTCTCTCAGTCAGTTCTGGTATGGTAGTTTGGATTTTTGGGTTCCTCTGAAGAGTTCACCCACATATATTTCTTTCAATTTCAACTTCTAACTTATTCATATCAAACTCAACTGGAAGTCCCAAGCCTCGCAGGTCAACTCTGTTGTTTGAAGAACAGTACATAGCATGATAAATACCATAAAAAAGACTTTTTGCTGAGTCTAGCCTTCAATTCTCTGTTTCTTCTAGGTACTGCAGTTGTGGTTGCACATGAATGGCTGCATCAATGTTGAGAGGTCGCACACTCAACTTGTTCACCAATGGTCTCCGTCGTTTCTCTTCCGGTACCTCTTTCTCCCAATCCCATTTATCATTCTACAATTCCCATCTTCAATAATTCAGTTTTATTTCCCTGTTTCACTCTGAAGATTTGATTGCTATGCACCCTAGGCTTCCACAAATCAAACCAGATTTCTTCCTCTACTTTAACTCATTTCCCCCCTTTTCACAGATGTTGCAAATGCTGTTCCTTATAATACACGTGAGAGTATGATGAATCAAATGATGTACTCTGACATAAACTCACAAATTGGGAGTTGCATGCCACTGTCTGCAATGCGAATTGGAACAATCATTCACAACATTGAGTTGAACCCAGGGCAAGGTGGAAAGCTTGTGCGAGCAGCTGGAACTAGTGCAAAGATCTTGAAAGAGCCCACATCAGCATACTGTTTAATCCAACTTCCCTCAGGTGTTAAAAAATTGATTGATTCACGATGCAGGGCCACCATTGGTACAGTGTCTAATCCAAGCCATGGGGATTGCACACTAAGGAAGGCTGGACAAAGTCGATGGCTTGGTCGAAGACCGGTTGTTCGAGGAGTGGCCATGAATCCTATAGACCATCCTCATGGTGGAGGAGAGGGTAAGAGTAAGAGTGGTGGACGATGGGGGCGAGGATCCCTTACTCCTTGGGGCAAGCCAACAAAGAGTGGCTACAAGACTGGTCCCCTGAAGCGCCGAAAGTAGGTAAGTAATGTAATACACAGCATTTGATGCAGTTTATTTCTTATGCTACCATGCTTGTAATAATTGTGGAAACTGTTACGCGACTCACTCCTGTTCAGCAGATTTTGATTTTACTCATGGAATTTCATTAGATTTAGCCAATTTCTGGATTGTATGGATTCAAATTTGATAGTCATGAAAGTAAAATGTCAGAATTCTATTGTTAACAGGAGATGAAGTTGGCAAGATTATCTATTGTGCTTTTATAAATTTGTTTGTTAATTTTCTCGGATGAGAGAGAATGCATTTGGGATTTATCCTTTATCCTAGTATGTGGTTATTTATTAGAACATATATAGATATTCGTATTTGGGTGACGTTGTTCTGTATTTGAGAGGGAAATGTCTATTGGTGTCATGTGAGTCTCAATGGCTGATGTTTATCAGGGGTCATCGATTGCGAAGAAGGAAGAAGGAAGAAGGAAGAAGGAAGAAGGAAGAAGGAAGAAGAAAAGAGGGAAAGAGAAGGGGGAACTGAATGGTAGGGATGCCAGTTATGTGAATGAAGTTAGGATATAAAGTTTTTAGTGGCTTACTTTTTTGTCTTTAATCCTTTCATTTACTCTCTTGAATTAATATACAGATTGAAATAGAGAAAAAGACTTCACTTAGGCTATATTTGGGAGTTTGGATGAGAGGAGAGGAGGGAGAGTGCTTTATAAAATATACATATAAAAATCAAATTTCCAAACACAAAGGGGGACAGGACTTCTCATAAGCCTTATCCTCCCCTTACTTTTCCTCCAAAAACCAACTTGCAAACATACCCTTGGGAGTTTCATGTTGTACTTTACTGTTCACTTCACTATTTAGTAAGTTAAAAGAATGAAATACAAATTTCCTATCTTTTTTTAATGAAGAAATTCTAACCCCCTTTCAGAAGAAAACCAAAGCACCAAGACCTAGGTACAAAATAATCATGACAAAAATAGGTGGAACATAATTGAGACAATTGCAATGTGGATTTCCAAATGAGTGTGTTATATACTTTATTATTATTTTTATATAAAAAAAGTCATTCTTGTTGGAAGTCTCACATTGTCCGCCTCGTCATATTTCGTATGGTTTAAATATCTATTGGGCAACTTCAACCATAGCCAATTGGTTTTGGGATGGAACCTTTAACATGGTATCAGAGCCAGAGCATTCTTTCCGATTCTTATGGTCAAGAGTTGCCCTTTTATTGTGGGTCAAAAGTTACCCTTTGCCTGGTCCGGTAGGCTTTGTTGGAGGGGGTGTGTTGGAAGTCCCACATTGTCTGCCTCATCATATTTCGCATGGTTTAAATACCTGTTGGGCAACTCCAACCATAGCCAATTGGTTTTTGGATGGAACCTTTAACACTTGTATTTTACATAGTCGTAGGAAAATGTAGGCAAGACATTTTTTTATAGAAGAAATAGTTTGTTTGGTTTTCAAATGCTTGGAGGGAACCACCAAGAGTGAGTGATTGATATCATATTACTGTTGAGTAGTGATGTTAAGTTCAAGTTTAGGAATGAAGTTGGGTCAAACTCTAGTATGGAATGTTGTTCATATTGATAGTTTGAGCTTATATAAAGTATTGTAAACCAAACCAAAACAAAAACTTGGAAGGGAGAGATTTTAATTGTCAAATATAGTGAATTTTAACATTGTTATGAATTGTCATATGACCAAAACCTATTGATTTATGTATTAATTATTTTAAAAGACGTGTGTAATATATATATATATATATATATATATTATTAAACTACATTATTATATAATTATTAAATAAATAAAATATATTTTTGCTTCTTGTGTTTAATATTTCAATTTTAACTCTTCAAAGCATTTGGAAGCTACAACAGAAAAGGAAACTAGGTGTAGGAGAGAAGAACAGACAGACACAATAAATTAACACACAATATTTCAATTTCCCACTATTTTTTCATTTTGTAACTTCCATCAACCAACGGTGTTCCAAAATCAACACATAGAGGGTGTTTGGTTTGCAGTTGGGGAAACGAAGTTGAGTTGAAGTGAAAAATTTAAAGGTTGATATTAATTCTTCATGTCGTTCGAGACAATACAACAGAAAAGGAAACTAGGTGTAGGAGAGAAGAACAGACAGACACAATAAATTAGCACACAATATTTTAATTTCCCACTATTTTTTCATTTTGTAACTTCCATTAACCAACGGTGTTCCAAAATCAACACGATCAAAAATCTCATATCACTCAACGAAGGTTTTCTCTGTTTGCATATGAGTCCAAACGTACTCATAATAGTATTTTGAAGAGGAAAACCTTTATTTGTTTCAAGAATATTTTATTTTTATAATAACTAGACCATTGACCCGTGTTATGTACAGGTTTGTGTTAGTTTTTTTTAATACAAGTGATTATAATTTTTTTTATTGAAATATTAGACAAATTTTTGACCAAAAAAATATTAGACAAATTAATAAGATTTAAATTATTAAATATTAACTATAATAGAATATTTAAAATTAAAATATTTAAATTGTATGTTATATTTGTAATATTTGAAAATAGAAAATTTTTATATGATTTTACAATTATAATAGTATTTGATTTGATATAATATTACAATGAATAATTATTTAAAGATTTCATATCAATTATAAATACAATAACTGTTATTATTATGATATATAATAAAATTGTAAAAGTGAAATTTTAATTATGATATTATTTTTTGAATATTCCAATAAATACTATAAATGATATGTAAAAAAAATATTATTAAATCATATATAATATTTAGATGTGTATTGCAAGAATTTTTATTCATTTTATTATAATTTAATGAACATTAATATCAATTGCATATATTTTATAATGGAAAATAAAATAAGATATAGATTATATATTTAACATATTATAAAGTTGTGAAAATTATAATGCACAAATATAAATATTAAATGTTCTATAATTATAAATAGAATTTAATCGAAATACGACATGTTACTTTTTAGAATATTAAAATTATCAATTATTTATTATATTAAAATACAAAAAATATAATTTTCGATTATATATTTTACATTTTTGTGATTTTTATGAATCTTAAGCTTTATATTTTTGTGATTTTCATGACTCTTAAGCTTTATTAATTATATAATATATTTGTTACTATGGGAGTTATGAAGTAGTTCTAATGTTAAAGGATTCATCAATGATGGAAAAAGTCATAGATTCAACTTTCTTTAACAGTAGGATGATAATATATATGCTAGTAAGACACTAAATAATTATATAAAAACATAAGTTAAGAAGATAATTATTAAATTTAAAATATGATGTTGAGTTTTAGTATAACAAATACAAGTATTGACTATCGGAGATGATAATAATAAAATTGGTATTATTTTTTATTTTATTTCTTACAATTTTTTTGTTAAATAATTTTTTGCTATTATTGTGATAATTATTTTGTTAAATAATATTTGAATTATTTTGCTATTTAAACTATATTGTAATAAATATTTTATGAATATAAATCATGTGACACCTAAACGCCCTGATACCACTAAAAATGTGAGCACTTAATGCTCAATTAAATAAAACACGGGGAAAATTTTTTCTTATTAATTGCGAACTTCATTGGGCTGCTCGGAAGTCCTAAATATTAGATACTTTAACCTTAGAGGATTTAGGAAGGAATTAGGTGGAGTCCCAATGTGTTTCAGCAAGTTAAGGAGGTCATAAGCTACTGTGTAATCGATTACACAAATCCCTATAATCGATTACCATCACTAAAAGACAAATTCACGTGTCAAGGTGTATTTGGTAATCAATTACGAAGATGGTGTTGTTCCCTCCTGGGTCAGAGGGGGCCCATGATATCCCCTCATCCCTTTATTTTAAGGGATAACGATTTTCCATTATCCTGTCAGAGGCGGTTATTTTCCTTACTGGACTTGGGCCTAGATTCCCCTTTTTACTTTACAAGTGTATAAATACGGCATATAGACTCACATTGGAAGTTAAGTGAAACATCATAGAGAGATAATAAACCTAATCCATAGGGGAATTCTCTAGGGTTTTGTGTCTATTTTCTGTGTGTGAACATTTTGACTCCTACCGTGGGGTCTGGTAAAACGGTTCCTACTCACAAACCCTAAAACCGAAAAGGAGCTAATGGGTTCCGCCCACACCGTTCTAGTCATCATCTACTTCATCACCAACCTAGCATCTGGAACGCTTGAAGAATCGTAACATGGAACTCTATGATTATCATTGACACTCTTTCTAGATAATTACCTTTGTATTTTTAAATTTCACTAACCTTTTAAAAATATTTTATCCGAACTCATGCACGAAACCCCTTATCCGTACAACTATCTAGGTGTATATATGCATATGTTGACTTTTATTTTTCTCTCTACATTGTGCTTCCAAGAAAAGCCAAATCCATATCTAATTAACGCTTGGCTAATTAAAATCGAATAGATAAAAATAAGGAAGGCATGGCATAGCTCGCCAAGATTGACCAGCGTCATCGGTGATCATATTTTCGGGGCTACAATATGTGGTTGTCTAAATTTCGCAAACGTCAGTATGAAGTTCACAAATATTACATGATTCAACAATCATATCTGCTTTCTATTTTGCAAATACTTTACTTCTGATATTTAGCTAATTAATGCCGTGTGCCGCAATTCGGTGGGAAATTAAAACTACCTGATATTTCCCAACAATCGTGTTTAATTATCTTAACGAAAGCAAAATCAAATATAATCCTGTTTACAAAATTAGCGATACTATACCACACGATTGTGGCTCGGTGGGCTTGTTACCTTTTTTTTCGATACCTATGTTCGTGGCCCATGGCGCTAGATCTGTTGCAATATATCGAAATAAAAAGATAGTAACAAGGATGAACAAGAAAATTGATTTACATTCGGTCTTAAATTGATTTCTTCTAATTTGAAAGCTGAATATCAATTAAGAAAATTGATTTCCTCCAATTGTTAATTATGTAAATTGATTTCTTACAAATCCGTAACACGTGGCCTTCAACAATGATATAGAAGGCAGCTACTTCAACAATTATATTTGCATTAATTATTTCTGTTAATTATCTTCTAAACTATTGTTGTGCGGATAAATGCTACTCAATTGACCAGATTGTGTTCACGCATGAATGCTAACATGGTGTACGAGTTTCGGTTCCTATTTTTAGTATATTTGCCCGGATTTGACTCAGATTTTATTTGCGGGATTTCAATACGTATAAAATTGGATGGATACACCATTTTCAGGACTAGTCCACGTGCAGGCCATTAACTTCTGGGCTTTCTCATGTCGTTGAAATTGGACCCGACTCTACAATTGGACTACCTTTGGACCCAATAGCTTATGTATCCAAGAGGAGCCAAATCCATATCGGAATGATGCGTAGCTGATTAAAATCAAGTGGATTTTATCCAAAAATAAAAATAAAAAAAATCAAGTGGATTAAGATAAGGAGGACACGACATGGCTTGAATTAAGTCATCCCTCCTTACTTTTCACTTCTCATTTATTCATATAAAATAAATCTCTGTATTTGATATTAAGTTGTTTTCTATAGCTGCATAATGGCTTCAAAGCGTACAAAAATTTCAGAATCTCGTGCACATTTGGAGGAATTGAAGAATTGGAAAACACTTCAGGCTGGCAAATATGTTATTCACGTATAAATCATGCACCTGGAAGAAAAGGATTCTGAAGAATTGAAGCTCATCACGTAAATCGAGGAGACGACAAGAAGATATTGACAGAAGAAAGAAAAAATTCAAAGGGAAATTTAGTTTTTAACAGCGTGAAAAGAAGAGGAAGGGAGGAGCATATCTTCATGCACGGAAACCAAGACGCAAATAATAGAGAGAATGACGAAGATTATAGAGAATTGACGTAAAATTGAGTAAAGGCAACAAGAAAATTGGCATAGTTGATAAACAATTAATAAGCGTAGCACAACTTGGACAAATCCTCTGAGGATAAGAAGGGTAGAGATGAGCAAAAACCAGAGATCACACTGACACTTCTCAGAATATGTTTTAGAAACTGCAGGCAACCGCTAAAGTGCAATTAACAAAGAAAACCAGAAGAAAATCTCCAAGGATGAAAAACCGTCAAATCAAGCACACCTTGGAATGCAAAAAACCAACACCAGTCCTTGTGGCTTTTCAGTATCTAATACTGCACATGCTCTGATGCTCTGACCTTCTACAAAGGGAAACAAAAGCCAAACATATATGCCTACAACTACAAACAGAGACTATGGTTGACCCTATCTGGAGGTTCAAAGTCAGAACCACGAATGGAGGAGTTCGTGAAGTCCACCCGCTTTTTAAACAAGGACTAGATCGATTAACGCTATATACCAGTTGGGGTCAGAAAAGACAAGTACCCCGTGGTGCTCCTTTCGTTGCAGGTGTTGAAAATATTGAAAATCCGCCATGGAGAGCCAGCATAACGCACTCCTCGATGTCCCTCTTCTACTTACTCCTATGCTCCTATCAACCTCATCATCAGGATTAAAAGTTTGAAGAATGCTTAAAGAAGTTTGAAGAATTATCACTTAACATCTCACCCAGTATAACAACTTCCTATCATAAGTCGAGACAGAACTACAAACCACTTAATAGACAAGAGAATACACGCTGAGACACGTACTTTGGATTTCTAAGATTACGCGGCAAATATTATTCAGTAAAGAAACAGAGCATATCTAAAAGTTCGAGCGCAGAGTCGATCCCTCGGCACACGATCTGAAGGCTTGAATTCGTTCAAGTATCACGAAAAATTCGAGTGCGAAATCGATCTCTCGGCAAATACGACACACTAAAGTTTGAGCGTGGAGTCGATCCCTCGGCAAATACGATGTACTAAAGTCCGAGCGCAGAGTCGATTCCTTGGCAGAATACGAAAAGTCCGAGGTCAGAATCGATCCCTCGACACACGATCTGAAGGCTTGAATCCGTTCAAGTATTATGAAAAGTCCGAGGTCAGAATCGATCCCTCAGCACACGATCTGAAGGCTTGAATCTGTTCAAGTATTACGAAAAATCCGAGGTTGGAATCGATCCCTCGGCACACGTTCTGAAGGCTTGATTTCGTTCAAGTGTTACGAAAAGTCCGAGGTCAAAATCGATCCCTCGGCACACGATTTGAAGGCTTGAATCCGTTCAAGTGTTACGAAAAGTTTGAGGTCGAAATTGATCCCTCGACATACGATCTGAAGGCTTGAATCCGTTCAAGTATTACGAAAAGTCTGAGGTCTGAATCGATCCCTCGGCACACGATCTGAAGGCTTAATTCCGTTCAAGTATTACAAAAAGTCCGAGGTCGGAATCGATCCCTCGACACACGATCTGAAGGCTTGAAACCGTTCAAGTATTACAAAAAGTCCAAGGTCGGAATCGATCCCACGACACACGATCTGAAGGCTTGAATCTGTTCATGTGTTACAAAAAGTCCAAGGTCGGAATCGATCCCTCGGCATACATTTTGAAGGCTTGAATTCGTTTAGGTATCACGAAAAATCCGAGCGCAAAATCGATCCCTCGGCATATGTTTTGAAGCAAATACGAAAAGTCCGAGAGTGGAGTCGATCCCTCGGCAAATACGATGTACTAAAGTCCGAGCGCGGAGTCGATCCCTCAACACATACGTTGTGAAAACCTGAAAGGTGTTTAAGTACTAAAGCCCGAGCACGACCTCTCGGTAATCTTGAAGATAAGCCCGAGCACGGGCCTTCGGTATTTTTGAAGATAAGCCCGAGCATGAGCTCTCGACAACTTTGAAGATAAGCCCGAGCACAAGCTATCAACCATTTTACAATTAGTAATGTTAAGCCCAATACGCTAAAACCTGAGTCACATACCCTTACTCCGTGAATGACTCACATATGTTGAAGAAACAAAAGACTCAAGTAATATGCACGCGCTTTTGCCAAATAGAACGAAGGGGCTCCAAGCGACGGAACTCCCCATGTAACAGGACCAGGCCTTACCTCATCCGAAATCGCTCATTCAAAGTCAATTACTCATTTAGACTCACTCACTCATTCGGAGTTACTCACTCGAAATCGCTTACTCGGAGTCAATGATAATCTACCAATCGACACTAGGGAAACCTCGTTCGAGGAGTTGATTCCAATTCATGCTTACCCAAAAAACGATTCTTGAAACTTAAAAATCCATTCAAGCACGCAAGCACCATGTCGCTCCGACATTCAAGCATGCAAGCACCATGTCACTCCGACTACAAATTCCTGTGGTAAAACCAAGAGCCCCTTCCTTAAAAGAACGTCAGATGACGAAGAATCAAGAAAACTTAGACATTGATACAGAGAAGCGAAGCGTGGTCTACATTAAGTTATAAACCTCCACCAGACAAATAGGAGAAGCCACACCGGGTGAGGGACGTCATCAGTAAAAGGGCATACCGACTTGAAAGTATATCATAGACAAATATAACGAAAGCACTCTTTTTCCTACTCCAGGGGTTTTTCCCACTGGGTTTCCCCCCGAGAGGTTTTAATGAGGCCTGCCAAAATAGTAAAATATATTAGCGTTGAATGTAACAGGGGCACTATTTTTCTTGCTCGAGGGGTTTTTTCCACTAGGTTTTCCCCCGAGAGGTTTTTTACGAGGCACACCAGGATAACAAATGAGACATGTACGACTCAACTCATCTCACGAAGAAACAACAAAAGTTCAAGACCAGAAATCGTTTGGTATACAGCCACTCAGAATTGGTTACCCGATCCACTCAGGCCTAATCACTCGACATCGGCTCATACACCCTCAAGACGAATTTTCGCTCAGCACCCAACATGGAGGTGTCTCACCTTGGCACGTAGCCACTTCGCTCGGCTCTACGCCTAGAGCTCGTGCCTAGGGGGCTCCTGTTTCCTCCTGGGTCAGAGGGGGCCCACGATATCCCCTCATCCCTTTATTTTAACAGATAACGGTTTTTCATTATCCTGTCAGAGGCGGTTATCTCCCTTACTGGACTTGGGCCTAGATTCCCCTTTTTTACTTTACAAGTGTATAAATACGACCTATAGGCTCACATTGTAAGCTAAGTGACACATCATAGAGAGATAATAAACCTAATCCCTAGGGGAATTCTCTAGGGTTTTGTGCCTACTTTTTATGTGTGAACATGTGTAATCGATTACCAGTTGTCATTTAATCGATTAGGCCAACATAGACTATTACCAAGCAACTTCACCATCCAAATCCTATCCAAATGGGTCTAAACCACTTCTAACACCTCTCATTTACTATAATGGAGCTATCCAACCTATTGAAAGGTTTCAAAACCTCATGGATCAAATTTTGACATGTTCAATTCTTAATTATGCATGATTTCACAACACGACAAAATGTCATTCATCAAGTTTAATGGTACCAAACCATTTCCATCTCATTCAAGAACTCACATGCAATACGATAATCACAAATACCTGCCCATCATATCAATTCAACAATATGCACTAACTAACAGTTCTTGGGCATAATTCACAATATTTCATTCATCATGAATCCATCTTTATCCATATCTAAGCCAATAGCATGCATAACCACATCATCATATATATAATTCATCCAAGCTCGCAAGATCATATGAAAATCAATTCTAGACCTTTAATAAGGTCATCAACTACTTAGTTCACTATACAAAATACGTATACATATCAAGAGCCGGTCAAGGCTTATTATACCAAAACTATACAAATATCTACACCATGTATGTCAAGCTTAGGCTGGTTTAAATATCAACAATTTAAGTAAATAAAAATTTTAATTGCTTTCCACTGAACTCAATTTTTAGAATATATTTTTTACGTTTAGATCTCTTTAATTTATTTATCTTATCTATGTATATACATTCATGTTATATATATATATATATATATATATATATATATATATATATATATACTCTCAAGAGCAATGCATAGTTCCACTTAGAAGACAAAAACTTATGTTAGCACAAAACTTGGTCGTACAACCGCCCAGGGAGGCGTTCAAATGCCCAAAGCAGAGTAAAGGCGAATGTAAAACGAGACTAAAGACTAGAATCAAGACCTTGCCAGGATGATATCTCAGATCAAAACCATAATCTTTTAGGTGCTCAACCCATCGCCTCTGTCTCATGTTTAACTTCTTCTGATCAAACAAGTATTTCAAGCTCTTGTGGCCACTAAATACCACACAACGAGAACCATATAAATAATGGCGCCAGGTCTTTAATGCAAATACCACTGCCGCATGTAACATCCCTATTTTTAGTAGCAGTCTTAATCTTGTAAATTTTGAAGTATAGAAGTTCTGTAAGCGATAATCAGTAAATAAAATACCCTGCAGGTAGTCTGTAATATCCCAAAAAAAAAATTTCATTCTCGTGTATAATCATGGAAATTATCTAGACCATTAATGATATTATCCATTTTCCGAGTGAATCATGTCTTAGATAAGACTGTCCGAGTGAAGAAAGGAATCTGTTTCCGAGTGAGGTATGACCGAGAGAAATTCTGAGTGAAGGTTATGTTTCTGAGTGAGGTATGACCGAGAGAACCACTCCGAGTGGAGTCCTAGCCTCGGAGACATTTCTGAGTGAAGCGTGTCCGAGAGACCCACTTCTGAGTGAAAGGGGCTCTGGCTTCGAATGAGCACCTTTCGGACAAAGACGCTTCCAAGTTCCATACTTCCGGGTGGAGTGTCTCCGAGTGACTCATTTCTGAGTGAAACGTCTACGAGTGACTCATTTCCGAATGAAACGTTTCTGAGTGAAACGTCTTCGAGTGACTCATCTCCGTGACTCGTTTCTGAATGAAACGTCTCCGAGTGAAACATTTCCGAGTCAAACGTCTTCGAGTGACTCGTTCCCGAATGAAACGTTTCCGAGTGAAAAGGTTTCTGAGAGAAGTACTTCCGAACGAAGAAAAACTAATTTCAAATGAGTACTTCTCGGACCGAGATATTTCTGAGAAGTGAATTCCAGAGTAGGTTATCTTTGAGTTGAGTGTAACTTTCCCAAATGGGGTGTCTCCGAATGCGACACTCCCGTGTGGGATTTCACCGAGTGAGACATTTCCAAGTGGGATAACACCAAGTGAGATTTCCGATTTTCGGGTGGTATGTCATCGATTGAAATATACTGAGTGAGTCATTTTCAGGGGAAGTACTTTTGGACAGAGAAAGACTTTGACTTTGAATGAATAAGTTTCCGAGTGAAAGTTTCTGGGGGAGCAAATATCCGAGTGATAAACCCCTTCATTCTATTCGTGCTCAGATGTCTTAAAGTTGCTGAGAGTTTGTGCTCGGGTCCGTCCTCGAAATTGCCTTCAACTCCGAGTGATATTCTCAAGTGGAACGATTTCCGAGAGGACTGAACTTCAACTCCGAACGATCTCTCAGTTGTAAGATTTCCGAGTGACACAACTCCAAATGACCTTTCGGTTATATGATTTCCGAGTTATGCACTTCCGAGAGAAGTATTTTCGAGTGAAGAAATTCAATCAGAGATATATCCGAGTGGATAATTCCCGAGTGAATCAATTCGGAACGAAAAGTGGCTGACTTTGAAAGAACACTTTTCAGACAGATATATATCCGAGTGAGATATTTCCGAGTGATTCATTCCGAGGAAGGAAAGGCTATGTCCGAGTGTTTCAAGCAGAAACATTTCCGAGCAAATCCCCTCCGAGTGAAGCAATTCTGAACGAAAAAGGCTCTAATGAATTCTTCTCGGAAAGAGATATGCCCAAAATGCTGAACCAGTTTCAGAATTAATAGCGAAAGACTGAGCTCGCTCATGCTTTCATGTTTCAAACAAACCCAGACTAGGAAGCTTGAAATCCATATGATATGGATTTGTAAACTCCGATCAAAAAGAAACCAAACCATAAGGACTGGGAGAATGGATGGCTTCCAAGGCCCGGGCTCGATCCTACACAATTGACCTGCTTCATACCAGCTAGTATCTGATCGACTTAATGCACTCACAAGTGTTTGCATCGCTGCTCTAGCTTTGTGTTAAGGGCACAACGGAAAGAACTACTTTCTCTTTTGACGTAATATTCATTCATAGTGGCCAGGCGGGCCGTTCCATTATCAGGCTTAAACATTTTACTCCAATCATGTCGTTTGTTCATATTTTAATATATCTACTTCAATCATACAAGCTCCTGTATGTAGGCGGCGAAAATGGTCAAAATACAGCTCATTTTCTTATCTAAAACCTCTATTATTACCACAATTAACGCACCTAACATCCCATTATGAAAAAGCTTGTCCCCCACTTGTCTTTTACATTATTAAATCGGTA
Organism: Clitoria ternatea; assembly: GCA_037962975.1. Taxonomy (NCBI): domain Eukaryota; kingdom Viridiplantae; phylum Streptophyta; class Magnoliopsida; order Fabales; family Fabaceae; genus Clitoria; species Clitoria ternatea. Next base: position 216,824,410 of record CM075671.1, on the reverse strand, counting down.
CCACATCTTGTTTCCAAGTTTAAATTCTCAGAACAGCTAAAATCAGTAAAAGTTTCTCTCTCTCATTTTCCTTTTCTCCGTCAAGTCACCTTGGTCTGAAGCAAGGATAATAAAAGAACGTCTTCAACCAATCTAAGATCTTCCATTAAGGTCAGGGGGGTATATTCTCTGGTATTCTGGGGGGGAACTGAGTGTTTAGAAAGGCCAAGGTACTTCTGGTCCTTATCTTTCCAAGGGCAGGTTTGGGAATTGCTGTTAAATTAAGATGCTTTAATGTTTATATATTTGTTTTATATATATTTTTATTGATATGTATATGATTAATTGGCTGTGTTGATTATTAGTAACTATGATGATTAAATGGATATGATCGGTATTGAATTGTAAAAATATTAAGAACCATGGGTGTCTATGTGGATTCTAGTGAGGAAGTCTTGAAAGATGAGATAAACGAGGAAATAATGATGAAGGGTCACCATTTATATCACTGATGCTATTATTATGATTATGGTTACAATTATAATTATAATTATGAATATGATTATTATTATTATTATCATTATGATTATTATTATTATTATTATTATTATTATTATTATTATTATCATTATTATTATTATTATCATTATTATTATTATCATTATTATTATTATTATTAGTATTATTACTATTATTATTGTTACTAATATTATTATTGTTTTAGTTATGAACAATGAAATAAGAAACATACTACTTACTCTTTAAACAAAACATTATTTTAGCCAATATATAATCGATATATTTTCTAGAATAAAAATAAATAAAATAATAAAAATAACCTACAACGTCTGAAAAACTGGTGGGACCCAAGAACATGAGAACAAATATTATGAGGCTGGAAACACATAGATACCCAAGGATCAAATGATAGAACTTAAATAATGCATTTGTATCATGAAAATATTTTTGAAGGAGTAAAACTAGAGCATACACCTGGTACGCTGGAGGACATTCACGTCCGATCTCTGAGGAGAATCTTGGGAGTACAACCGGGATGGAAACCCAATGGCATCAGAGTCACGCCTGAAGCCAGGTCAGACGATGCAATTCTGGTGTACTTTGACTAAATGACGGAATGTAACTATGATCGTGTAGAGCCAAGTCCCAAGATAATATAATGATTAGAACCTGTGAGTTCATTCGTACCTTATGATGATTATAGTTGGTGAGCTCCGATCGCTCTAGAATGGAAACGTTGTGCCCAAAGGGCAACTTGAGCAGGACGACTGCCAAAGAATGAGATAATGGTGATGGTGGATTGATTTATTGGGCCCACATGCATAATGAGACTTAACTTAAGATAAATTATAATAAACCTAACTCATGCATTCCATGACAACATTATTGATTGTTATAGTTGTAAATATGTTAATTGTATGATTTATGTTATATTATCTGTTGTCTGGATATGTCCGCACCGGGAACCTTCAGGGTCTTGGGTATATACTCACCCTTTCTGATGAATAATAACAGAGGAGCTAGGAAACCAAGAACCGGAGTACGAAGAACAGCAACACGTTGGACCAACTGGGAGCATTCATTAAAAATAGGATATATGTAGTGGAATATTTATTAATAAATAATAAGACAATGGATGACTGTATCTATTTAAGGGTGCCTATGTGCCCCATTCTGTTAAGAGTACAATTGCTTATGGTTTGTGAATGACTATGTGAATTACCTACTATTTGCTTCCACTGATCTGCCATTATTTTATTTAAAAAAAAATATTTACTTTTTCTAAAAACTTTTAACCTCTTAGTTAAATAAGATGATCCTATAGAAAGGTCTATCTTATTTAACCGAGGGTGTTACACCGCAAGCTTAAGATCATGAGTAGGGTAATTCTGCTCATGTGATCTCAATTGCCTTGAAGCATAGGCAATCACCCTGTCATCCTGCATCAGTACACCTCCTAAACCAAACTTAGATGCATCACAATATACTACACACTCCTTCATCACATCAGGTAGTGCAAGTACCGGCGCTGAAGTCAAGCATTGATTCAAAGTTTGGAAACTCAATTCATATTTTTCCGTCCATACTAATAGATTCTCCTTTGGTTTATCTTGTTTCCTTAATTTCTATTGATACTTCATTAATTCTCCACTCAGTGTACCTTAGTAGGAACTCAAATCATCTGATTTCCTTTTAAGATCATCTCTTCTCTTCAAAATCTAGCCATAATTCATAACGACTACCATGTCACAATATTTACTTTTCTATACTTATTATTCATCAGTTACCAAATCTCATCTCTATTTGTTCCTCATCTCTAATCATTTACCAATTTCAGAAATACGAATCATACACTTCTCTTCTCTAAATCTGATCACCCAAGATTGGCTAAAACACGTCTGTCTCCTCGACTTCACACGACCTCAACCACTAGTGCAACTACCTGAGGTAATTAGGCTCAGAAGTTCAACACTTCATAGTTAAACCAGGTGAAAGTCGGGTATATAGTCCAACTATTCATATCATCGATCGATATGCAAGCTATTTACATCATAATTCATTTACCTATGCCTATTGGCAACTCCACAATGAATTAAAGTTAAAAGGAACCCACGGTGGCCAGCCGCTATGATTCCCACGTAACACTAATATCAGTGCAAAGTCCAAACGACTTGGTAAAACTTCTCTTCATCCTCATTATCTATCTGCTTAATTACTTTTTAATCACTCCTTTTAGTGTCATTCACTTACTACTTCTCTTATCACGTACGTAACAGTCCAGTATATATATATATATATATACTTCACTTGACCATCATTCATATAATACATTCCTTTAATCCTTTCCTGAGGGAATTATTGCCTCGTCAATTATATCACTGAAAATTATTACTAACCACTCTTCTTCTATTGTCTTCAACTTATACAGGCACTCTTACACCGTCATTCATCAATTACTCATAATTTCTCTTAATATCCATTAATCAATCGTCTAACAATATGAATATGATATACCTGTGACGTTTATTTATGTAACATCCCAAAATTTATGATTCTTAGAAAAATAATTTATTAAGGATTAATGGAGGATTTCCGAATAAAATTCCGAGTGAATACTATCTGAGATAAGACATTCTGAGTGAAAATGGATATGATTCTAAGAGAAGTAAGACCGAGAAAACTACTTCCAAGTGAAGTTAAGATGTTTCTGAGTGAAACATCATTAAGAGAATCATTTCTGAGTTAAGAAAAACTGTGTCCGAATGAGACACTTTTGAGTGAGGCAAATCCGAGTGAAACATTTCTGAATGGATCGTCTCTGATAGAAGTACTTCCGAATGAGGAGAAGCTTTGATTTCGAATAAATACTTCTCAGGCCAAGATATTTTTAAATAGTGACCGAGTGGAGTATCTCCGAGTTGTGTGACTTTCCGAGTGAAGTGTGTAACGCCCCGGCCGCTTTTCAGGAGTGAACGACTCTCCCCACAGACCAACACGAGACCTTTCCAGTGTGCTTTGTCCTCAATCACACACTTCCCGAGAACTTCCCAGGAGGTCACCCATCCCAGAATTACTCCAAGTTAAGCACGCTTAACTTTGGAGTTCTTAAGTGATAGACCACCGAAAAGGCTAATGCATTTGTTGGTATAGGTAGTACGAATTCATTTCTTTAAGCTATCCTTGACTGTATAGTCCCATACCTATACAGTCTTTGGATCCCTCTCATTCTGGTATGTATTTGGTTCGTTCATGTGTCCCTCCCACTGGAAGCCTGCCAGGAGCCGCTCCTTGTCCGTGCCTATGCACCGGCGATCACTCCCCGCCCTCAACAGTGCCCGGGATGTCACATGCCCACCAGCTTCCGCCTGGTTCGTCCCCGAACCATACCGTACTAGGAGAGGCTAGGCTCTGATACCACTGTAACGCCCCGGCCGCTTTTCAGGAGTGAACGACTCTCCCCACAGACCAACACGAGACCTTTCCAGTGTGCTTTGTCCTCAATCACACACTTCCCGAGAACTTCCCAGGAGGTCACCCATCCCAGAATTACTCCAAGTTAAGCACGCTTAACTTTGGAGTTCTTAAGTGATAGACCACCGAAAAGGCTAATGCATTTGTTGGTATAGGTAGTACGAATTCATTTCTTTAAGCTATCCTTGACTGTATAGTCCCATACCTATACAGTCTTTGGATCCCTCTCATTCGGGTATGTATTTGGTTCGTTCATGTGTCCCTCCCACTGGAAGCCTGCCAGGAGCCGCTCCTTGTCCGTGCCTATGCACCGGCGATCACTCCCCGCCCTCAACAGTGCCCGGGATGTCACAAAGTGTCTCTGAGTACGATACTTCCGAGAGGGATGGCACTGAGTGAGACGTTCCAAGTGGGAAAGCGTCAAGTGAGAAATTTCTAATTTCCGTATGGTGTGGCACCGATTGGGATATACCGAGTAAGTCTTTTCCAGGGAGAGTACTTCTGGACAAAGAAAGACTTCAACTTCGAATGAGTATATTCCGAGTGAATAATTCCGAGGGAAGTAAATATCCGAGTGGTGAATTCATTTAATTCGTGCTCGGGTCCATATTCAGAGTTGCTGTGAGTTTGTGCTCGGGTTCGTCTTTGAGATTGTTTTCGACCCCGAGTGATCCTTTCGAGTGGAAAGATTTCTGAGAGAGGATTGTCTTCAAACTCCGAGTGATCTTTTCAGATGGAAATCTTCCAAGTGACGCAAGTGAAGGCTTGACTCGGACAGAAATATATCTGAGTGAGATGTCTAAATGAGATATTTCCGTGTGGGACATTTCTGAGGAAGGAAAACTGAGTGTTTCATAGGATGAAACCTTTCCGAGAGAATTACCTTCGAATGAAGGAATTCTGAACGGACAGAGGCTGTGATGAATCTTCTCGGAAAGATGTGCCAGAATGCCAAAACCGAGTCGGAACTAATAATTATTTCAATTATTGAGACTTTCCACGTCACTCTGTTCTTTCACATTCTAGCAGATTCTATTTTCTGATATTTTCTAAGTATGGGACCCTCTCTGATGTTTTGTCCCCTTTTTAATAAATATCTTATTCCTTCCTTATCATTTAAAGATACGTGTAGCAGACATCTTCCTATCGTTCACGTCTCTTCTGCATGAACGATATATAAATACTTCTACTGTTGGATTAGTTTAAAAACTTTTGAAAGTGAAAAACATCATCTATAATCTTTTCTTTCCAATCTTTACTGGAAACCATCAAACAAAGAAGAAATCAATCTTCATTCCTTTTCTTTCATGTGAAAGCTTGGATTTCATAAGTAAGAAAGCTTTGAACTGGTTCAGATCTACAAATTCCAGTCGGAATTCGTGAGCAGTGATTTGGATATAGCTTGAAAAGTTGCTAGAACTCTTATTTCCAGCTAGGGGGAGCGTTACATTTTAAATGCATGGTTTATGAACGGATTCAGGATAATATTATTATCTTTAATACGAAATCCTGAATATATATATGTTACATGTGATATATTTGTGATGATTGTGATTTCCGTTCATATGATATTGATATGTGGTTGATGATGATTATATGAATATTATTCATGAATTTTTCATGATGTATGAATGCATGGGATGCATGTGTATTGAACAAATATGAAATAATATGTGGTTTTGAGGATTCCACAAAAAGACCTTGGGTGGGACTCAAGGCAAACCTCTTGAGCGGGGCTCGGGGTTTAGCCCGTGGCACTACCGTTGTCGCTGGGAGTGATTGTGTCACATGAGGGTGCAAACGGTTTGGTACCAGTAAAACGGCCGGATCAGCTGAGAGCTGAGCTATGGCTGAGAGCCAGTGTTGCAACAAAAATTAAAAGACTTAATAATGGATCCATTTGATTGAGCATGTGTATGTACTGATATATATATATATATATATGTTATTGAGAATAACATGATGATATGATCATTGATGATATGAGATTGTGTGATCCGGTTATGTTTTATATATAGTTATGAATTGGACCTTTAATCCGATTCAATAACTATCATTTGATATGTTTATGCTCACCCCTACTTGTTGTTATTTTACAGTGGATATAGGACAAAGCAATGATATGTGAAGTCACTCAGCCGCTCGGAGCATTATGTATTATATGTATTGTACATAGTGCACATAGTTATTTGTAGTAGCCTTGGCCGGCTCTTGTGCATACCGAGTATTTATAATTATTTGTATACTTAAATAAGCCGGTCGGTTGATGTAAAAAGGATTGTGTTATTATTTAATCCAAACTCTATTTTGGAAATTTAAATTATTTGTAAAAAATTTATTTGATTATTGAAATTTAATTTTAAAAATAAGAACGTTATAATTTAAACTACCTCATAGAAGCACTACAAAAGGCTCATCCCCTCCTAAAAAGGTTAACCTTATTAGAGCATTCATCTACTTATTTCATTCTATGTAATATCAAACTCCATTATTCAAACAAACTTATGGCTACCAACGCACTTACTATTCTTATTTCACTCCATATATATATATGATTACTTTAAATATCATTTCCATTACAATCTGTTATTCGTGTGTTTTATCTCTGTCCTACTTCACCTAATGTCTATAGTGTGGGCTATCTACAACCACCAGCTTTTAATTCTTTTAACATTCCAGCAACCCTTACCAATTAAGCAAGTATCGTTCATTGGCACATTTTATCAACTTGTTCAATTTTCCCGTATCCAAACATGCGCTCTATCATAGTCATGTATTCCTTTATAAGTAGATGGATTCCTTTTCAGGAATTTCTCAAGAGTTGGGCCGGTTTCAGTTCTACCTATCATTTGAGAAAATTTCGAGAAGAAGTCATCTCCTCTACCAGAACTAGCTTCTTCAGCCATAAGGTAATTCTACGATAACCAAACACATCACCATTACTAACCAATGATCTATCAGGGAGTAGGATATTTACCTCATACACATATAAAACACAACGCCACCGGAGTGCCAAGGGAATTATGCCAAGCTATACTGCCAGTAACACAAATAACCACAACAAATACACTATAATACATAATATCCCTATACGGGACTCACATAATTTATTACATATATCCACCTATTGCAATCCTGGAAAGAACTGCTCTGATACTACCTGTGACGTCCTACGTCATTTTACCTTTATTTATATCCGTTTAATTATTTTTCACAATAAATTTTTTTTCGTGTTTAATAATAATTAATTAGGTCCTAATGTAAAATAACATTTATTTTTCTTAAGCATACTCAAAATAATAAACAATAGTAAATAAATCAAATAATAAAATGGAATTAATTAAAATAAGTGGAAGAAGAAAAAGGTCAGGGGTCATTCGCTTGGGCGAGACCCTGATTCGCTTAAGCGAAACCAGTGAAGGCCGCTTGAGCGAGTTCCTACTCGCTTGAGCGAGTTACGAGACTTGCAAAGAAAATTCACTAACAATTCATAGTCTTTTACAAAGAAAAACAAGCAATATCCCTAAGGTGTTCCTTCAAGCGCACCCGCATCTGGAGTCTCTACACTCAGCGTGTTCCTTCATTCGAAGCCAGAACCTTCCTTCACTCGGAAATGGTCCTCTCAGTCATGCCTCACTCGAAAACATCCTAACCTTCCTTCACTCAGAAAGGGTTTTTCTCGGTCATGCCTCACTCAGAAACATCTTAACCTTTCTTCACTCGGAAGTGGGCGAGGGATATTCGCTTGAGCGAAAACAATCCAGAATCTAATCCTATGGCCCTCGCTCGAGCGAGGTTCAATCCGCTCGGGCGAAAATCATCCAGTAGCCCTCCCTCCCCCCCCCCCCCCCCCCCGTTACAACAAACACATCTCGCTTGAGCGGGAATCCTCACCGCTTGAGCGAATCTGACACATTGGCCATTTCCTCTAGCCATCGCTCAAGCGAAGCTGGATCCGCTTGAGCGAAACTGGGCCAGTGACTATACTATAGATACAGAGCATTCTCGCTTGAGCGAGAATTCATCTCGCTTGAGTGAGTTATGCAGCACATGCGTGGAAACTTAAAATTTTTACACAATCAGCATGCCTAAACATTCATATGTACTATTTGGTCTAATTTGGCCATTTACACATATTCAAACATGCAAATGGGATTGGTTTCAATTACCTATACTCTTCACTTCTAATCCCAACCTACTAAATGCATACCAACCATCAATGCACTAAACAATTCACACACCATTTGCATTATTCATGTCTCATAATTATGTACAAAACCTATCTTTAGCAATTTATCATTCATATCTACTATTGGCTCCATGCCACTATACATCAAATTCATGGAATTCAACATTGCTCATATTAATATCACCACCATACCACTTCATTAGTATGAATCCATATCCACATCATTCAACACACCAATCCTAACTCATTATCCATCACAACCACTCATATTATAAAGTTAATCCAACACACCCAAGAAAAATGCAAGCATAACATACACTAAACACAATACACATTGTACACAACATTTCATTTATAATTTCCTCTGCTCCTTGGCATCAATCCTCTGCTTGGCGCACCTCCAGGGCTTTGACCTCTTCCCTGTCACTGGTTACTAAATTAAAAGAAAATCACGGCAAGGGTGAATGTTTGGTATCATAATTAATCTAGAATGGTAATTTAAGAGCAAAATACATAATTACTACATTATGCAATTAACTTCCCTTTTTCTTTATCCATCACTTATACTTACAGATTCCTATCATTATTCAAGTTTCAACATCATCAAAGTATAATTCACAACCAACAACGCAATCAAACATATCCACATCATCACATAATGCCAACAATTTCAATAATAGCACAACTGACTCTCACATCAATTCGACGCCTAGTATCCTGATACTAAAGGATCAGCCTTCAGCTAGGGGTCCTACTTGACACCCTGTGAACCCTGCTTGGTCCACTGAGTCCTGCTTGACTCTCCACCTCAACCACTGGGTAGCTCAACTGGGCACAAAAACCACGGGAGCCAGAAACGAGGGGCTATACATACCGTCGGCCGTCCCACACCACATAATCACACATGTATATATCACATTCCTCATCTCATAGATCAAGTGGCCATCAATAACAAATCATACTCATCAAATGGGCGACCTACTTGTCAAGTCCGTCATCACCAATGCCACTATACACATCGATTTATCACAATGTAAAACACTTTATTCTCATAATCATCATAAACCATACACAATTCACATTCATACATATATACACATACAATTATCATCTAGTAGTCTTTCTTGCCGTTTTGGTATTTAGTTCGACGACCCGAACCCAAAATATGCACCTATTCTAATTAATTACAACCCGAACACCCCCTTACCTCAATTCCGAGCTCCGACGACTCGTTCTTGATGTCGACTGCGTTCTCTTAACGCTGCGTTCAAGGTCCTACCTCCGAGTTCAACACCCGCTTTGCTAATCAGTCCTTCGACGTCCGTTTCGTTACCTATAGAGGTTGAAACACCAAAACCCATTAACGTTATATTACCCTCATTGTTCCAATTATCGTTTTCAAGCTCACATGCACTAAAGGAGTAGAAAACAAGGCCTTATTCCACCATGCATGGCCGTCGGCTAGAGAGAAAAAGTGAAGAGGGAGGAAGATAACTCAATTTAAAGGGTCCATTGAACTCACCTCGAAGCCACGATCTCAGAAACGTGGTTATTTCGAAGTTTCGACGCGAAACGGGCCTCCCCTTGAGGCATGCAACTCACGGCCGTGTAAGGGAGAAGGAGAAGAGGAAGAAGACGCTGGCGTGAAGAAGATGAGGAAGAAGAAGAAAGATTGTCATTTTAAGGCATCAGGGGAAAAACTGTCCTTTCCCTTTTTCTTTTATAATTTCTTTAAAAGTTTTAATTAAACTTTTACCTTTTACCTCCCATCGGTAACTTCTAAATTTACCTCCTTCTAATTTCACCTTATTTAACCTTTTATAATTAATCAATCAAATAAATTTACTTATTCCCACCATATTTAATTACCTATAATTGCATTTATATTAATAATAATTCCCAAAATCTCAATAAATCCAGTTGGGCAATTATTAATATTTTTTGCCAATTAAAATTTTGCTAAAATCTTAAGGATGTTACACACCGTGGGAAGATGAATTGAAGGAAAAGGGTATGAATTCTGCCAAGGAAGATGGTACACGCATGAGAGGAACGTGGAATACATAGGAAGAGAACAAGGGAAAATATGAAAAGAATTAAAATTTAGAATTGATTAATTAAGAATAAAAAATTTAAGTTAGGATTTAGGAAATAAGACAAAATAATTCGAATTGGTCAATTAAATTTTTAATTTAAGTAGAACAACTTATTTAATTCCCAGTTCCTTGGTTTATTCAGAAAATTTAAATTAAGATTTAGGAGTTATTAAAATTAACTATTTAATTAGATTAACATAGTCATTCAATTTATTTTAATTAAACATATGCTCGTTAACTCAACCAATGTAATTCTAGATATGGTTTTCAATAGTTCACATAATTTAATTTATTAATCTTAATCATCAAACTCCCCAAAAAAATTTTAGGATGTTACAATGTACGTATGCACAAATCCTTTTAGATGAACTTCATCAAAGACTTGATGACCATTCACCATTCCTCGCCCCAGTCTAAATCCACTGAAAACGAATAACACTTAGGGTGAACATATATGTGTTAAATGATAGGTATTGAATTGGATTTCACTATTACACATAATAACACCTATCCAGTTCTACAATTATCATATCAACGCATAATTCATCATATTTTATATTGCCATTTAACATGCTTACACAATCACAAATTGCATCAATCACTACAATGCAAATCATAAGCTGTCAAAAGACTCAGGAATAATGTCCTTCAATGTCAGGTGTTAACAATGACTAAAATTGGTGACATCGTTCACATTCCAAGAATGAACATGATACCTTCCTCATAAACTCTTCCCATTAAATTTCAAAGGAGACAGTTTCCCATCATGTTGTCATTTGCAATGACAATAAATAAGTCTCAAGGGCAAACTCTTCCAAATATTGGGTTGTATCTACCCCAACCAGTCTTTACACATGACCAATTATATGTTGCATTATCAAGAGTTAGATCAAGAAAGGGTTTAAGGATCTTACTTGAAAACCATGATGATATTTCTCCAAATCACACCATCAACATTGTGTATATGGAAATATTCTATAAGTTGTCTTAGGTATGTATTTTCTACATTGTAATTTTGAACTCAACTTATCAATAATGTTTTTCTAAAAGCATGTATAAAATCTTATAATGAATTTGCTTCATTTCAATTATCTATCTACAAGAAATCCATCAATCAGGTATCATGAAAGGTATGCTTTTATTATCATTTTGTTTATATGAAAAATAAGAATTAACTTGTTTTTAGTATATGAAAAATAATCATTTTAAACCGAAAAATCACAATTCAGGCATCACAAAATACGATATTTGTATCAGGTACAAGACAAGGAAAAATACATTTGGATTGCATCACTCTACCGTTGAAAGGCTAAATCATGAGATCATATGATGTTTGTCCACCCAAACATCCATATATTGTAGTAAGGAATCATTAAAATGGTTGTAATTTGACAAATTTCAGAATTTCTTCCCATATCTATTTTTGTCTCTGTATTATTAAACCCATAATACAACACATTTACATGTTTATTCTCCTATATTTGATAATATGTAACTTCATGCTTTTTTTCTCCAAAATATGTTATTTACTTAAGTTCTTTCGTTATCACAATGAGTTATTAATGTTTCATTCCCAGCTAAAGAAGCAAATGTTTTCCCAACAAAAAATCAATTAAACTGAATGGTTAACTTACATATTTCCGCACCAATTATTTTTATGTGTGGAAAAAAGTTACTGCACAACGCACGGGTTTTAAAACTAATAGATATAAAAGAGCATTCCACAATATTTAAATTATCTGAAAATAAAATAGAAATTTACTTTCTAAAAAAATATAAGAAACAGTGCAAGAAATTATTAAAATTAAGAAATGAGAATAAAAAAAGATTTGAGTTAGATAAACCCCTATTAGGATCTTAAATAACACCAACAACTAGTTAAAAACGTTAGGTACTAAAAACAATTTTATTTTGTTTAAAGTAACTGAAATATTTTATCAAGCATATAAATACTTTTTTTTAGTTTTTTTTATGTAACTCAATTATAGGATCAATTATTTTATTACTCTTACAAAATTATCCTTAATACTAATTTAAAAAAGAAAAGTAAACTTACAGTATTCTACTATAGTAATTTATCAATTATTTTATTATTCTTACAAAATCATCCTCAATGCTATTGGAAAAAAACGTATCATGATCTATTAATATTAAAAATTATCATATTCTGTTGATAAGGAAAAGAAAAAGATAATAGAAACTGTAAAAAAATGGTATTATAAAAAAGATTAGAAGGTAAGTTACGAAAACATTTTAATTTGATATTTTTTTTGAAGGAAGGAAGGAGTAAGATAGGGCAGTTGGAGGTGTCTCATATAAATTCCGAAAAAGCAGAAAGCTTTGTTCTCTTTGCTTTGCTCTTCAGAGTCGGCTTCGCCATTCTCCTTTTTTCTTGGTAACGTTTTCATCTTTCATCATTTGATCCATTCTCTCTTTAATCACGATCTGCTTCCGATTATGTGTTTTCTGGGTAAAACTCTAACCTTTTTGTTTATACGTTTCATACCCCCTTTTGGGTTTTAGCCTCCGCGACGCTTTAGTTTGTTTGCTTGGGTTTTTTCTGTTGCTACCTGATTTTTCCTGTGATTTGATCCAATGGGTCATTTTCGTACTTTTCAATTTTGTTTTGTTTCGTCTTCTCATTCATAATTTGTTGTTCTGTGCCTTCTTGTTTTGAATTTTGCTGTTTTCTCTTGTTTGCATCTTTGCTAATGAAATCCACAAATCTTAGCTAACGACAACAATAAAACGAAATTTATTACGTCTCCCATGAATATTTTTTTCTCCTTGCTTTTTCATGTTTCCAATCGATTGCTTACTTTTAGATTGTTTTTTTATGAGTTATGGATGAACTTGTTGCAGTTTTAGCTTTCACTTTGTTGTTAGCAGACTTTCTTGTTTGGAGAATCTTTCCAAGTTTTCCTAGTTTTATTTCCTCTCTATACTGTTAATAAAATATATTCTCTTTTTCATTTTTTGTCACCGTGACGTAAAATTATCTGACTGAATTTCTTTGAAATATAGGTACAAATTGTTACAAAGTCAAATTTGAGGGCCATTGAATACTTCCAGGGTCTGTTGATCACCACTATGGCTGTCCATACAACCATCCAACTTATTGGTTACTCGCAGGAGATTGTAGATGGGCAGCCGATTTTTGTTTCTTCCAATTGTCTTCCTACCAAGGCTGTGAAATTTGAACCTGCAGGTCATGCCTTCCATTCCGCTGCACTTAAACTTTTAGGCGTTCATGAAGATAACGGAGATGATGATGCTGATAATAAGAAAGTTGCTGATGATAAGGAGCAGACATATTTTCCATCTGATTCTTACAGCACCAAAAGCAAAAAGAAATCTGGTTCTGGAGACAAACAACAAGATCACTATGCATTATTGGGTCTGAGCCATTTAAGGTATCTTGCTTCAGAGGATCAAATACGTAAAAGTTATCGTGAAACTGCCTTGAAGTTTCATCCTGACAAACAGGCTGCTCTGCTTCTTGCTGAGGAAACTGAGGCTGCAAAGCAGGCTAAAAAGGATGAAATAGAAAGTCACTTTAAGGCAATCCAGGAAGCGTATGAAGTGTTGATTGATCCAGTGAAGAGAAGGATATATGACTCCACAGATGAGTTTGATGATGAGATTCCAACTGATTGTGCCCCACAAGACTTCTACAAGGTATTTGGCCCTGCTTTTATGAGGAATGGTCGGTGGTCAGTTACTCAACCAATTCCGTCACTAGGCGATGATAACATGCCATTGAAAGACGTTGATAATTTCTATAATTTTTGGTACTCCTTTAAAAGCTGGAGGGAGTTTCCCCATGCTGATGAGTTTGATATTGAGCAAGCTGAATCAAGAGACCATAAGAGGTGGATGGAAAGGCAGAATGCAAAACTGTCAGAGAAAGCTAGGAAGGAAGAGTATGCACGGATACGCACTCTTGTTGATAATGCTTACAAGAGAGACCCAAGAATACTGAGAAGAAAAGAAGAGGAAAAGGCTGAGAAGCAAAGGAAAAAGGAGGCTAAGATCCTAGCAAAGAGGTTACAGGAAGAAGAAGCAGCCAGAATTGCAGAAGAGGAAAAGCGAAGAAAGGAGGAGGAAGAGAAGCAAGCTGCAGAAGCTGCTTTACAACATAAGAAGGCAAAGGAGAAAGAGAAGAAACTCTTGCGGAAGGAGCGAACACGTCTCCGAACTCTCTCTGGACCTATTTTATCAAAGCATTTACTGGATATTTCTGAGGATGATGTTGAAAGTCTCTGCATGAAACTTGATACTGAGCAGCTTAGAAGTCTATGTGAGAATATAGAAGGCAAAAAGGAGTTATTGGAGCAAGCAAAAGTTTTAAGGGATGCACTAAGTTGTAAGAAAGAGGCAGTTGATGAAAAATCTAATCAACAAAATGCTAATGGTTCCATCAAGGCTAATGGTACTGCTGCAATGAGCAACATTGAGAAGAAGGAGAAACCTTGGAATAAAGAAGAGATTGACCTGTTGAGGAAAGGAATGCAGAAATATCCCAAAGGAACTTCCCGTAGATGGGAGGTTATTTCAGAATACATTGGTACTGGAAGATCTGTTGAAGAAATTATGAAGGCAACTAAAACTGTTCTCCTACAGAAGCCTGATTCTTCTAAAGCATTTGATGCATTTCTTGAGAAAAGGAAACCGGCTCAATCAATTGAGTCTCCACTGACAACCAGAGAAGAATTGGAAGGGGTATCAACTCCTGCCTCCTCAACAACAACAACCAACATGGTAGATTCTCCTAGCAAAAGTGCTGATAATCAGAACTCTACTGCCAATGGAGTTTCTTCTGGTTCAGATCAGGATGTGTGGTCTGCAGTGCAGGAAAGAGCACTGGTTCAAGCTTTAAAAGCTTTTCCAAAGGAAACGAGTCAGAGATGGGAGCGAGTTGCCACAGCTGTACCTGGTAAGACTGTGAATCAGTGCAAGAAAAAATTTGCTATGATGAAGGACAATTTCAGGAGCAAGAAGAGTGCTGTTTAATGTCATGCAATTTTTTAGATTTTACTGAAAAATTCTCAAGAGCGTAGGTTAGTTCCAAGTTTTTCTTATATTATTATTGGTTGCCTTTGATAGCGTAGCTTGAACTTGAAATTAATACATTTACTTTATTGATCATGAGATAGCATATGCACTATTGTAGATCTAATCAAATATGGCAGTTCTTCGTTATTATTACAATTCTTTTATGGCACTCAATCTTTTTTACAACCAATTCTTTTATTTTGATTGCAAGAGACTTCACTTCTCCTATAGTATCTTGATATAAAAGCTCAAGTATTTATAATTTGGCTTGAGTCAATATAAGATAGTAGAAAAGCTTAAGCTATTGCAGTTGAAACGAAAATGTATTATTGAAGTGGAATTGTATTTTTGACTACTATAATTAATAATTTATCTTGGAAGAAAATGAACCATCTTTTTAACTGTATGTTTAGTATTAGAATATGTTGAAGGGATTCAGTAGATTGATAATATTATGTTGACATTCGGATCAAAATAGCGTATGTTTGGTTCTCCAAGTCATCTATACGAGGCAGATTTGATTAGTTGTGGTTTTGTGAAATCGATTTCGTGTTAAATTGATCTTGAAGTAACATACTTTCGTTTCGATGATAGATATTAGAAAACCAATTGTGATCTTGAAGTAACAAACTCTAAAAAATTGCCCGAGATAAATTATATGGATCCTTATTATAATTGATTTTTTTATCATCTTGAAAGTAAAAAAAAAGCTCCTTAAATAAAATTGTGGTTATGATCACATGAATCATTTCAAATCATAGTTTAGTTTTACAACACATTTAGTTCCTAGTACACGACAATACAATGATACAAGTGAAAAAATAATCCTACAATTAATATTAATAATTAATTTTTTTTTTTAATTGAAGTTATTTAATGATTTCAAGTAGTATAGCAATTTTGAAAGCAAATTTATTTAAAAAAATGGAGGAAGAGGAACAACTCATAATAGCTATGACATTAACTAAATTCATTATACAGTATTAATTGAATATCAATTAGATGCATAGTTAACCAAAAAAAATTAATTAGATGCATAGACAACATTTTGATAAAAAAAAGTTATATTACGATAATCTCTTGAAAGTATAGAAATGCTAATTTGTTTTACTGGTTATCATTCTTTCATCTTATTTTGTGGAAACAAATCGTGATAAATTCAAATACAACGAAGTGAGGAACCTGGATTCCAGATATACTTATCATCAACACTAAAAGATTAATTAAAAATAATCAACAATTATCTCAGATTCGTCTGTTAAGATACTTCTTTTCCACAAAGTTGGAGAGAGAAGCACGTATTCCTGAAATGCTTCTTCCAAGTCATTTGCAGTTTTTCTTACCTACGATTCCAGGCTTGAAAATTATGAGAATTAATAAAGGAGGACAGCTAATCATGTATACGAGGGAGATAAACACGCCACTTATTTTTAAAGGTAAAGAGAATATCAAAACCAAAACCACACTTGCCTGCAAAAGATCCATATTTAGAAAAATAAATCATATTTGAATTGAAGGAAAATGGTGATGGTAAAATAAACAAGCACATCAGAGCAATCGCCAATGAAAGTGTCAACCCCGTTTCAAAAAGGTAAAACAAACGGAAAACTGTATGGAAGAAAATGATTAGATATTTGAAGAAACAAAAAAATGGAGCATAAAATGTTTGTCGAATCAATATTAAATGGACAGTTTAAGGAGAAGAACTATGGAGCAGAAAGAGGAATTGGCTTCACAGAACTTTGAATGCGCCGGAATGCTGCTCTTACTCTTTCCTTGAGACCTTCATTCTCACTCTCAACGTCCCCGCTTTCTTTGTTGAGCTCTGCGACATTCCCATCAATGTTGATTATCAACTTGCCGTTTTCACCCACCTTTACATCTCCAAAGAGTGACACAAGAAGAGCATGCATAACCTTCTCTGCCTTCTTCTCATTCTCTTCATCAATTTTAGCAGCATCTGTTTCAGCCATTATTTTTGGGACATCACGATTGATATTTAGAACCAGAGCAACAATTGAATCTGATACCATGTCACTAATGGGGTCTGATGGCCAATGCAAGGAAATGTGCTTCTCAGACTCGCACTTCACTGTAACCCGCTCATGAACCTGCAGTGTTGGAACTCCAGATTCTTCATCCACTGACTGCTCCACACTCTCATATATCTGTTTGAGTCTATGCATTATGACCACAAAGGCTCCTGAACAAGGGATGGTAATTCTCTGAGTGACGTTTGCTGTAGACAGCTGAGAAAAGACATGAAGATCATCAGGTGCCATTATCTGATATGTGAACCCTTTTTTAACTAGCAAACCACTGACAGTCTCACCAACTTGTGGTGTTTTTTCAGCCAGTTTCCCAATGGTTTTTGCCATTTTCTGCGAATTGAAATACATCTCAACGGATTGGCAGTTTTTTGGGGTAAGGATTTTTGTGTTGCGATCGGCAAATTGAGTCATGAGCTTCTGTTTGAGCCTACCCATTTCATTAGCTTCCCCATGAACGAGTATTATGTTCGGAGGATTGAGCTCTTCTAGGAAAGCACTTGTTTGAGCAGAGTCAGCATGAGCAGAAAAAGAGATGTAGTGCACCTGCATGTTAAGAGGTGCGGCGAGTCCATTCATGAGCGTAACTTCCTTGGGTTCATTGATGATTGTTTTTGCCAATGTCCCTTCAACAACATACCCCGGTATGATACAAGAATTTTTTTTATCAGAGCACCACATATCAAATAATTGTCGTGACAACCCACTCTGCAGTCCACTAGGGCTTGCCATCACCACAGAAGGTCCTATATCTTTGAAAACTTCGATGCTACTTAAAGCTGATATGTACTTGAAGGAAAAGGGATTTGATTTTGCATTCTGGATCCTGTCATTCATGGAAAGGGTATACGTTTCATACACAGTCAAACATTTCTTTGCAAGCGGAGAAGCATAATATATAGGTATATTCTGTAGTTCAGGATGATTGGCCCAGTACTCATCAAGGATGAGGAGGAGCTCCTGCGCACGCCCAAGGGCAAATGCTGGAATCAACACACGACCACCTTGAGAAATGGTTGAGTGGATAACATCAGTGAAGCGTTTTTCTCGCGTGTGCCGAGGCTGATGGTGCTGCACACCATAGGTGGATTCAATAATGCAGACATCAGGTGAAAACTGCGGGGTCTCGGCAGCACGAAGATGCCTGTCTTCCTCACGTGAATAGTCTCCAGTGTATAGCACTCGAACACCTGCAATATCGACCATGAACATAGCAGCACCGAGGACATGCCCTGCAGTATAACACCAGAATCGAATGCCATTCACTTCTACAGTTTGATGGAAATCAATAACCTGGAGTCACCAAATAAATTTCTCAAATAACCTAACAAACTAAGATTCGTGTATTAAAAAACAATCAAATAATTGAGCAAAACCCTAAAGATGAGACCTCAATTTTGTCCATGGAGCGGTTGATGTCGTGTTCGTCATAGAGCATATCTTCGACAGAGACCTTACTGACTTTGACGAAATCGGACAAGAGGAGCTTGTAAATGGCTTTGGTGGCGTAGGTCATGAAGACGCGGCCTCTGAAGGTGGTTTTTTCGAGGAAGTAGGGCAAAGAAGCGGCGTGGTCAAGGTGAAAGTGAGTGATGAGGAGGACGTCGACGGTGGAAGGGTCGATTTCGTCGAAGTAGGGCAAAGCAGCCATGCCGGAGTAAGCAGGGTGAATACCGCAATCGAACAAGATGGTTTTGCTTTTGTAAGACATGTAAACGCATGATCGACCAACTTCGTTTCCGGCACCTAATGGCGTCACTATCAGTTGCTCTTCTTCTCTGTTGCTCCGATCACTCTCGCGTCTCTTCTCCATCCCGATTCCACGATTGATTCTCAAGACCTCCAAAACCCTACTTCCCCTGTAAACTATAAAGGATACAGAAACGACGCCGTTTCCATAAATAGGGTAAAAAATATAAGCAATCCGACCACAGTGGGAGTCGAACCCACGACCTTCTGATCCGAAGTCAGACGCGCTAATCCACTGCGCTATGCGGTCTTTGATGTTTAATCAACTGTAATTCATTACCTATATTCTAAGGAGTAACTGATTGTACAATTAGCTAGTTATTTGGTACGCTTTGTAAAATTATATTATATTTAAAAAAATAATAAATAATTTTTTACTAATTTTTATTTTCTATTTCATTCATAGTAACTTAACAATTTTAATATAAATCTAATTACTACAAATAATTCATGGGTCCCAATGAAAAATGTTTTCATGTACAAAAAGAAATCTGAAATGTAGCTTAAGAAGATTATATATATTCTTTAAAAGTCATTTTTTAAAAAATAATCATTTATTCGTATAAAATAAACTTTTTAACCTAATACGTCAAATTACCAGTTCTAGTAAGAGTAAAGCATAAAAATGTTTGGATCTGAGTTCCTAGACTTTACAAAATAACATTTAATTTATCCTTTTTAATATAACACAAAAATAAAAAATAAAATATAAATGACTAAAATAAATAAAAGTTTTCAATGTCAAAATTAATTTGAAATTTTAAGAATCTCACGAATCAAAATGTATGACATAAGGATTAACTCCCTTGTGCCGAGTGTACAATACAACTTCTCACTTACAACAACGATATTTGTTACCTAAACTAAAACTGACGTAACTGCTTAAAAAACGACGACAAACGAAAAGCTGCTTATAAAGAAAAAAACTGACGTTATGAACACACTAGGATACAAAGAGAGATTTCCTGTTTCAGTTGGAAATTAGCGTTTGTCATTTCTTATAACTATGTCTGCCTAAATAATAGTATAGAGGTTTCTTGACTAATCTGATACCAAATAATAAAGAAATTTACATAACAAAAGCTAATCATTTAACTGTTTTATACCTATCCACAATCTTATACAAAACAGTATTCCTAAAGATAATTTTAAGAATATACTTGTTTTGGTTAATCACGTCACGTGGTAAGTGCAGCCGGAAGAGATTGGGGTGATCCAAGAATTTTCCCACCAACATCAGGGAAAGTCTCATAGTCCGGCAGTGCACTGACAATTCCATCCTGGCTGACCTGAACTGGATACTGCATCAAATGTCCCCTCATCTCGTTCCCTTCGTCAGACACGTATGCGCTCCAGTTTTCTCTGGCTATCTTGTTTACATGTCTAACACATTCTAAGCTGTGTGGTTCTTCAAAAGATTCATCAATACCATCAAGGTGCTCAGCCCAGAGTGACATTCGGTAACCATACACCTGCATCAACACAAATTCTATGGAATTGCCAACTATTAAGAAACAAACGATGAAAACATAAAAAATTTGAATCTATTTTCTATTTAAATATTCATATAATATTGTCTTTTGCTTTGTGCCCCAAGTGATAGAAATGCTGGCAACACTTTCTTTGAATGCATTTTCAATTTGCTCAAAATTATATTGGACTAACTTCCTATTTGGTGAGAGACACCCGCATCAAATGCTTCATCATAGATCATCTCAAATTTTTAGTCCATTGGATAACTCATTCTAAGATTGTCATGTGGGCTAGAGATCCTTGTCATTTCAACTTAAGCCTCGGATAACATAAACTCTGGTTGTTCTTGGGAACCTCTAGTCTAGATTATACATACCTTCCTGTTGACATATACCATCAGTGACCAATCTTTCAATATGTTGCCTAGGATTCTCAATCACTAGCAAGAAATCTTTGATCTGAACTCATTTTCACTTGACTTCCAACCGCATTAACTATAGGTTTACTTGGCACTATAGCTAGACTTATCAGTTAGAGTATCTCAGCTTTAAAAATTGACAAACATGCCAATTATGGATGTATATGCAATTACTTTTTCAATATTTCAATGAAGATAATACTTCCTATTTCCCCTTGAAATACACAAGGGAAAATCATAATGAAAACAATCCCATGCTAAGTTGTTGTGACTCACTATTACTTTTGTCTTTTTAACATGACAATATCATATCAATACGAGAGGATCACAGTCTGACATGTTATGCTTCTCTTCTAGAACAATATACGCGGCTTGACTTCAGGTGGAAAGAGTAAACTGTTCACAAGTGAACTTAACAATCTATCTTTATTGATTGTTCTTAGGAGGTTTCTCATCAGCTTTTATGTACTTTCTTCAAGCAGAACCATATTTTTTTGCAAACAGCAGTAACAGGACAATTCAATCCCTTCACATAAACTGCTATCCATTCATTACTAGATTGTAACACCATTCTTTTGGTAACAAAAGCATTCATCCAAACCAAAGGTAAGGGACAAGAACAATTGAAGTGTACATGGTTAGCCACTAACCGGCAATCCATAAATATATGATTCAAAACTAGAAATAAAATGTGTATTTGGCCAGTTAAGTATTCTATAACAATTACAATTTTTCGTGAATTCCTTCATGATGGTTCCAAATTGAATTCCTTCACAGATTTTTTTGACAATAAGCAGAATGAGTACAATCTACAATGTGATATTTTTGTAACCACTAATAGAAACATGTTAATCAAAGACATTAATTGAAAAGTGAAGTAAAAACAAACCAAATACCCCTAACTTCATGATATATCTTGATGAAGTTGGAAAGCCATATTTAGCAAATTCTTTCCAGTGGTATCAGATTATTCTGTATCCAAGAAGGAATGGGGAATACATACTCATTTTTATACTTTGATTAATATGTTCACATGCCAATAATGACACTCTAGGCCATCAACCAACCGGACAAGATCTTCTAACCTGGCCATGTGGATGATAATTCTTTTCTTTCCATGTAGACTTTGGCTGATATGCACCAATAGCTATTTCTGTGTCCCTTGAACCGCCCAAGGATCTCTGGTTAATGTTTGCAGAACCCAAGATTACGTATTCATCATCAACTATCATTCCCTTGGCATGAACGTAAATCATAAAACGTCTAGATTTTTTAACAGATGCCTGATTGGAGAAAGGGGGAAAATAATAAGGAGAATTCTAATAGGGCAATGAAGATATCAGCCTCCATATTCTAATGAATCATATATACTAAACAATCCTTCAAATAGAATTACAAAAACGAGTGTTGCAAGGCCACATATTGATTTCATGGAAAAAAGTCAACTAACCCAATCTAATTGATCTTATTATGGTATCTTCCGATTGGTATGTTTAAAAACACAAAATTGAAAGAAAGATAAAGATTAAATCTGGAATTGAACTCCATAAGAAAAACTGATGAATTCTATTGTTAATGACAATCTAGCCAGATTTCTTTTTCTTTCTTAGCCCAAACCATAATATTCATGAGAAACAAATTAAAACTAGCCCAAAATGATAATGCAAACTGCTTTATTTTGACGTTCAAATTGCCAGTTAGACAAAGTTCAAGTGAATTTGTAGAATGCGAATGCAGTAGCAACTATTTTGGTGAAAAGTGACTAAGGCACAAATTAATTGCTTGTATTTCATAGCATATATCTCATGCTATTGTCAAGAAATTTAGTGTTCATAAATGCGTGCAAGGAAAACTTCTGCTAATAATACAGAAAGGTAGTTTGGCATACCAAAACACGATTTTCCGCAAGCTGAATTGATGTTGATAGACTTTCAGAGGAATGAGGCTCACGCTTTCCAAGGCAGTAAAAATTGAGATAATCTTGTGGATGATACTGATCAGAAACACCAGCCATTTTAATCGCATCGGCCACAACCTTGTACATCATAGACATAGTCTGTCCCTGCAGTCATTGAAATTTCCATATTCGGATAATCACAAGAGTAATATGATAGAAACAACTGATAAAACTGAATAGAAAGAATGATCTTTATTGCTGGACCTAATTCCCAATGCAGTACCAATGTGGTGGAGATTAGGAATCGGAGGTCAGACTACAAGATTTAGTAACCTGAGGTAATTTGAGAGACCTCACTCTCCACAAGCCCTATCTGTTTCAGATTTTTCTCTCCCCAGCTAACACTGATTTGTGCTCCTATTTATACAATTATTAAGTCGGCTGTCATAACTAACTTAGATTAGTTAGTTACTCACTAATTTCCTGATTTCCCTCTTTTCTTTCTGCTATATACATTCTTGAATCTATCAATACCCCCCCCCCCCCCCCCCTTAAAAGAGCCACCTTGTCCTCAAGGTGAAAGTCAGGGAAAACTTCTTGAATAGTGCTAGCTAATTCCCAGCTATTTTCATGATCTGGCAGTTGCTTCCACTTGATAAGAACTTCTGTTTCTCCTGCAGCATTCTGTCGAGTCTCCAACAGCTTGTCGAGGCTTACTTTTAGTTCATACTCTTCAGTCAACACAGGGGGTAGAGGTTGTGTTGATGTAGACAGATGAATAGCCTTTTTAAGTAGTGATACATGAAAAACCGGATGTATACGGCTATCTTTCGTAAGTTGTAGTTTGTAGGCCACCTGTCCAATTTTCTCTATAATCTGGTAAGGCCCATAATATCTAGGACTCAACTTAGCATTAGGCCTTTTTGCTAAAGATCTCTGTCTATAAGGTTGTAATTTTAAAAATACCCAATCACTGACTTGAAAAACAACATCTCGCCTGTGTTTGTTTGCCTGCAATCTATTCTGATCTTGAGCTTTACACAAGTTATTCCGCAACTCTTTCTCGTCTCTTTGCTCTTGTAACTGGTTGACTTGCTCAATCTTAGATGGAATAGTAGTACCCTTTAACAACAGTGGAGGGTCTTGACCATACAAGGCTTTGAATGGAGACATCTTTGTGGAAGCACTGTAATTAGTGTTGAACCAGAATTCTACCCAGCTCAACCACTCAGGCCAGTTTTTGGGTTTAGACCCTGTTATGCAACGTAAATATGTTTCTAAACAGCGATTCACCACCTCTGTTTGACCATCCGTTTGAGGGTGGTAAGCAGTGCTAAATTTCAATTTGGTGCCAGATTGTTTGAATAATTCCTTCCAGAAAGCACTCAAAAAAATTTGATCTCTGTCAGAGACAATGGTGGAAGGAAACCCATGTAGCTTCACTACTTCTTTCACAAAGGTATGCGTTACCTCCACTGCTGTGAATGGATGACTCAGTGGCATAAAATGGGCATATTTAGTAAGCCGATCCACCACCACCATGATGGTATCCTTACCTTGAGCCTTGGGTAATCCACCAATAAAATCCATAGAAATGTCTGCCCAAACCTGCGTTGGAATAGGCAATGGTTGCAATAATCCTGCTGGGGAAAGGGTCTCATGCTTGTTTCTTTGACAAATCTCACATTGCATCACGAACTCTTTGATATCTTTCCGCATTCCTTCCCAATATAACACCTCAGCGGTCCTTTTAAAAGTTCTGAAATAACCTGAATGCCCTCGTGTTGGTGAGCTGTGGAATTCATTCATAATTGCTGGAATCCTTGAAAATTGTTTAGGTAACACCAATTTTCCTTTGTAGTATAATTCCCGCCTCTCATGTAGTACCCAACATTTGTATTGGGGTCAACCAATAATTCTTGCATTATTGCTTGTAAGCGAGAATCCTTCTAGACTTCTATATCCCAATTCTCCCATTCATCAAATTTTAACACTATCATTGTCAAGAACATAGGCTTCCTGGAGAGTGCATCCGCAGCTGAGTTTTCTTTTCCAGGCCTATATTTAATCTCAAAATCATATCCGATTAATTTGGATACCCATTTAAATTGTTCCACTGTCAGTAATCTTTGTTCAGTGAGGAATTTGAGACTTTTCTGATTTGTAACTATGATAAAATGAGTGCCCATTAAGTAATGCCTCCACTTTTGTACTGCTTGTACTACTACCATCAATTCCCTTTCATAGACTGACTTATTCTGCCCTCTCAGTTAGTGCTTGACTCCAAAAAGCTAAAGGTTTACCTTCCTGCAATAGGACAACTCCTAAACCTTTACTAGAAGCATCGGTCTCCACAACAAAAGGTTTTCCAAAATCAGGGACTGCCAGAATTAGTAATTGGGTTACTGTTGCTTTCAACTCCTCAAAAGCCATTTGTGCTTCTTTATTCCACTTGAAGTTATCTTTCTTCAATAATTGAGTTAAAGGTTGAGCTATTTTGCCAGAACGCGCATAAATCTTCGGTAATAACCTGTTAAGCCCAAAAATCCCTGTAAACTTTTGAGGTCTTTAGGAGTGGGCCAAAGCCACATTGCTTCCACTTTTTTTCGATCTGCCGCGACACCTCTCTCCGAAATAATATGGCCTAGATATTTTAGACTTTGTTGCCCAAATGTACATTTCTTTTTGTTCACCTTTAATTTGTGTGTTTGCAACACCCTCAATACCTCTTTCAAATGAGATAGGTGTAGCTCAGCAGTGAGGCTATATATTAGTATGTCATCAAAAAAAACCAAAACATATTTTCGAAGAAAGGGTTGGAGTACCTCATTCATGAGAGCTTGAAAGGTGGATGGTGCATTTGTCAAACCAAACGGCATTACTAAAAATTCATAATGACCTTCATGTGTTCGAAAAGCAGTCTTCTCCACATCTTCTTTTTTCATTAGAATTTGATGATAACCAGATTTCAAGTCCAGCTTTGAAAATATTCAAGCTCCTGCCAACTCGTCTAATAGCTCTTCTATAACAGGAATTGGAAATTTATTAAGGACAGTTACCTTATTCAAAGCCCTATAATCTACACAAAATCTCCATCCTCCATCCTTCTTTTTCACCAAAATAATAGGACTAGAGTATGGGCTAATGCTAGGCCTTATGATTCTTTCTTTCAACATCTCCTGCACCAACTTCTCAATCTCATTTTTCTGATAATGAGGGTATTGATATGGCCTGATATTTGGTATAGAGGCTCCCTCCTTCAAATAGATAGCATGATCCTGGCCTCTGCTAGGCGGTAAGCCCTCTAGATCTTGAAACAACTCATTGTAATGTTGCAGCACTTCCTCAATGTCTGTAGGGATTATTTCTGTTTTCTCAGCAGGTTTAGTTTCCACTAATTCCACTAAATACCCCTCTCTTTCTTTCAATTCTTGCATCATCATCTTCATGGAAGTTTTGGTTTTGGACAAGGTTGGATCTCCTACTAGAACTCGTTGCTGTCCCTTTCTAATAGTCAAAATTAAATTTCCAAAATCAGCCTTAGTTTCTCCTAGGCTAGCCAACCATTCTAGGCCAAGAACTAAGTCTGCTCCCCCAAGCTCAAACAAGAAGAAATCTTGCTCAATTTTTAATCCTTGTAACTCCAGTATAAATCCCCTACATACTCCTTCACATTTCACTTTGTGTCCATCTCCGACCTCCACCACATAGGGAACAATTTCTTCTTTGACTAGATTGCATCTTTTCATCAACTCGTGAATATGAAATTATGGGAAGCTCCACAGTCTATCAAGATTATCACCTTCTTTCCTATTCTTCCCCAGACCTTCCAAGACTTTCTACATGTCAAACCAGTCATCGTCAACATAGACATCTGCAGTGTTTTCTCAGTTATCCTGTCTTCCTCTTCTTCCCATTTCCCTCCCATCATTGTCTCTGTCTCTCCTAGTTCCTCCTCTATAAGCAACATGTGTAATTGTTTATTTTTGCATATATGGTTCGGGCCAAATTTTTCGTCACATCGGAAGCATAATCCCTTTTTTATCTTATCTTGCATTTCCTCATCTGTCAATCTTTTAAAAGCCACTCCTCTATTTCTGCTCCCTCCCTGATTGTTGCTGCCAGCGCTACTTGCCCTGTCTGAAATCTCCTCCTTCCCTTTACTGTTGCCGAAATTTGATATATGTCTCCCTGTTTCTCTGGTATAACTTCTGGTCCCAGCGAATGACCTGAAAGATTTTCCTGTCTTGTTCCCTTGTTGAGTTGCTCCCCTCATTATAACCTGATTTTTTTCTTCCACCATTTGGGCTTTCATCATTAGCTCTGCCAGATTGCTAGGTTCGTGTAACTTTACCTCTGTTTTGATTTCTTCTTTCAGTCCATTCAAAAAAATTCCTACTAAGCAATCTTGATCAATACCCTTCAAGAACCCTGCATACTTCTCAAATTGTTCAACAAATTCTTCAACAGAATCTGTTTGTTTCAGCCCAATCAAGATTTCGAAGGGGTTCTTCATCATAGTTGGTTGAAATCGTCTTACAACTGCTGTCTTGAACGCACCCCATGTGGGATTGGGATTGCAAGATTCCCACCATTGAAACCAATTCAATGCCCTTCCTTCCATTGCTACCATGACTGCCTATATTCTTTCTTCTTCTTGAACTCCCTTCAAGCGAAAATATCTCTTTAAACGGTTGGTCCACCCATAAGCCTCGTCACCCGTGAATATCGGAATTTCAAGTCTTCGTCATTGCATTTCTTTACTGGAACTCTGAAAATCTTGTTCAGCATCAGAGTCGGAATCTCCTATTTTTCTATTTCTTCCATAGTTATGAGCCCTTTCTTGATTGTGACCCTTTTCTTGCCTGTGATTCCTTCATGACAAATCCCCTACAATGTCTATGAGATTTGAAATCATGCTTTCCAACTTCCGAAATCTTTAATCTTGCACATTTTCTTGAAGATCACGATCGTGATTCCAATTCTGTAGTGTGCGCTCCAATGCCTTGATTCTTGCTTCCATTCTTGTTCTGCCCATGCATCAATTTCCCCACAAGATCACTGCCTAGCACCAGGACCGGTGCTTTGATACTAGTTGATAGAAACAAACAACTGATAAAACTGAATAGAAAGAATGATCTTTATTGCTGGACCTAATTCCCAATGCAGTACCAATGTGGTAGAGATTAGGAATCGGAGGTCAGACTACAAGATTTAGTAACCTGAGGTAATTTGAGAGACCTCACTCTCCACAAGCCCTATCTCTGTTTCAGATTTTTCTCCCCCCAGCTAACACTGACTTGTGCTCCTATTTATACAATTATTAAGCCAGCTGTCATAACTAACTTAAATTAGTTAGTTACTCACTAATTTCCTGATTTCCCTCTTTTCTTTCTGCTATATACATTCTTGAATCTATCATAATAATAATAATTACCTCAAACTGCATTAGACTGATCTTGGAAAGATCACTTTCCAAATTCATCCTTCCACTTATAACTAGTGAATTGTGGGTTCATCATATCCAGTCACTTCAATATGATTTTTAGTTTTATTTCTTGAAAAAAAAAAGCTAGGTATTTATTCTTTGGGACAGGAATTTGAGTTATTAAAAACATGATGAGAAATTGCATAGAAAATTATATCATCCTTTTAATAATCTGTAACTTTATTATTGTAACTTTTAAATCCACTCCAACTTTTAAAGAATACCATTGACTAGTCATGAGAAGTTTATCCCGCAACAAGCTTACCTTTTCATGACTATCCAAACGAGACACCTGAAACCTATTGCAATAACTAATTCGCAAAATTTAGGAAGGAACAAAGACTGGAAATTGGTCTGACCTGCCAGAACAAAATTTCTTGAACAGCAGCACTAGTGGGAACCCCCTCTGGCCACATTGGTATAACTATATACACAGAAAAACGTTCATTTGCAGAAATTTTGCCTGCAATTTTCAAAGCCAATTCCATGGGAACCAAGTGGTTTGCACCTGTAGAAGATAGAAATCATCAAAGAAAATTGATCATGCAAACATTTCAGTAAAAAAAGAAAAAAGAAAAACAAGCACTGGAAAAATCAAATCAATGACAATTCAAATGGAAACTTAGGATCAAGAGACTAGGAAGCTATGATCATTTGGACATTCTAAACATACATGTCCAATTTATATGATAATTATTGAAGTGCATTTATAGTGTTATATCTTTTGTTCATTCCACATTAGAAACCGTTCTTGGTCTAATATTAAAACCTTTTAGAGTGTGTTTGATAAACATATAAAAAGTACTTTATTTTGATAAATATTCATTTCAATAATCAAATCAATTACGATAGAATCTACTTTGATGTTTGAATGTGGTTATGAAAAAGATTATTTAGATAATCTGTTTTGTTTGGATTGTATTTAAAAGTACTTTTTAAGTTTAAAATTACTAAAATGGATATAACAATTGTGAAATTTAGAAGATGCAAATGGTAAAATAGGAATAACAATGACTGTATAGTAGAAATAAGTATTTTTTTTATAATCAGAATTTACTTATTTTTTATTATAATCACCTTCCTTTATTAAAAATAATATAATAGATTATAATCTACTTTCTAAACAAACACCAAACACAGATAAATACTTTTCCGCAAACCGAGAAAATAAGGCCGCGTTTAGTTACAGAAAATTATTCTAGTTATCTGTAAAAAGTTTTCTGCTTGTTTTCCAAAATTTTCATTTCCTAGAATAGTTAGAAAAATTCTTGGAATTTTTTTTCACTTTTTAGTTTTCTTGGAAAACTTCTTTAAAGACTTCTCTATTTTTCTTCAAAAAATAGAAAACCAGGTTTCCAGTTTTCTATGAGTTTTCTTTGAATATTTTGTAAACAAACACCTTTTCTATTTTTCCAACTTTTTCAAGAATAGTTTTCCATTTTTCTTAGAAAACTTGCAAACTAAACACGACCTAAATACTTCAAAGAAAACACTCCCAAACACACACTTAGTTTAATTAATGAACCTTATTCGGGTTTAGGAAAGCTTGTGGTAGGAATTCTTCTAGAGTGTTTTCTTTATAAACACTATAGGATTTATACCTTCAAGATCGACAAGAATAATTTCAGTGAAATTTTACAAGTTCAGCAAATGGAAAAGAAAGTATTTAGAACAAAATTAATAAATCTTGATTGATATACTATAAAGATATATATACCTGCATTTTTGTGTGAAGGCCAATGATATGAGGATCCTAGAAAATACTGATTCTCAATGTATATGAAGTGTTGAGCTGATCTTATTGCTTTTACATAAGCAGAATGAATGCTTTTATCTACTTTCAAATTTTTTCCACAGAAAAGATTCTACAAAACATCGAGATTGCCGGTTAAAGGCAGATTAATCTACATACTAAAAGTTTTAGTATGTAGACAATGGACTTCATCACATCCAATTACTCCTATCAAATGTCAATCAAATATTTAAATAACAAAAAACAGATATTGGCAAAATAAGTGATAAGTATTTACAAATAAAATATTCAAATTATAGAATAAAAATTATAATATTTTAACAAATAAAATATCTAAAATAATGAAATGCAGTTAACATTTTAAAGTTTCTCATAAAATAAAAATATATTAACACTTATAAAGAAATATTAAAAACTAAATAATACACTATTCTGGAAAAAATAATATTATAACTTAAAAACATTTAATTGTAACTACTACCTTCTTTTCTTTTTGTTTGTCTACATGAGAGGTTAAAACACACATATTAAGACATGTAATTATTGTACTTGTTTTCATCAAAATATTCTTTAAACTTCCTATAGTGTTCTTGCTTACTTTCTCTATCCTTATTATTAATATAAGGGTATAAGTGTGGTAGTGAAGTATATATTACTATAACTTGGAATTAGTATAAAGGTAAAATTGGAAAAAAATATAATTAATGATGTCTTAAAAATTAAAATTGAAAGTGGATAGATAAAAAATGAATAGATGTAGTATTTTATCCACTTCTCATAGCAAAACATGTCATGCATAACCATACTCACTTGAGCCTTAGCTTCCTCAACGCCCCTTGGAAAACCCTTCACAGACCCCGAATCTATTGACCGAAATACCTGTATTCAATGTTTGTTCTTAACTTCAATAGGATTTTACATATGAAGAAGGATGATAGTATGTCTATTTTTATTAACATATTTCCTGCATACCTGTACATGCCAACTTTCAGGATCATTTTCACTAGTTACATAAACAGCTTTATCACCATTAGGACCGGAAGAAGGACTGTGAATCCATGAAATTCTATCTAGGCTTAGCAGGGCATCATCACTCCAATACTTTACCTTCTTTAGCCTAAAGTCACGGTTTTTGGCTCTCCTCCATCTTTGTTCAAAATTGATCAATATATCATATGCAGCTGGACCTTCTACTTTGCAATGTAAGTCATGCCATGGTTGCCTTGGTCCATGCAAATGTGCCTGCACTATGAAGGACACAATTACAACAGATTACTTCAGTAAATTTCCATATATACAACACTCTTCTTTTCGTGGTTCTAATTATCTATCCTTTTAATTTCCTCCTTTTACCCAATCAAGCTTAAATTATCACAATATTAATACAAATTTATCAAAGATGAACATTGTTATTATCATCATCAGTTAAAGTGAAAAATGGACGCATTTATATCAGAAAACCACTTTAAAAAGCAGCATGAAGATCAGATAACATTAAGGAATAACCTACTTGCAGATTTTGAAGCTACTTTACTATTTAGGTTCATATTTATTACATCCATTACTCTTAAGCTACGTAGGAACAAGTCAACACCACCTTGAGGAGACAATTAGTAAACTAAGGCATGTTTTATTGAACTCAAAGGATGAAAAACAGTAGGCTGACAAGGACAAATAAGACTTGTCACACTGAGATTATTAACATGTAAAGGTACGGTAATTGCACAAAAATGACTTACTGGAAATGTTGGATTGTGAACATCGTTTTTAAAGACAGTATCTAAATCATCAAAAAGCCGATGCTCAGGAGTATCATATCTGCCATCACATAAATCCAAGCCACCAATAAAAGCAGTTATTTTCCGATTATTCCCAGAAGCTTGAGTGTCTACGAGGACACACTTCTGATGATGTGTAAACAGAGTCCCCACAACCTGGACCAAAAGATTCCACCAAAGTGGAACTTTTTTTCAGTTTTCATTTAAAACGAAAAGCACACCATACTTTTTCTCTTTTTTTATTTAATCTATGACTATTCATTAATGGAAAGCCTTCCAACAAAATCATGATGTTTGTGTGATGCAGCAGGGAAATAAAAAAGAAATTATCCTACAAAATTTCAAATTCAAACACAAGAATTACATGCCTGTTGCTTGAAAATACTGAGTTTAGTGCTGGCATAACGTGGAGAAAGCACACAATGGACAGAGGAGTGTTTAAAATATTTTTTAGTTTCTTCATCGTGAGTCTGCATGACACCATCCTGCAATCAAGAAAATCAATAATCACACATTGCACAGCAAACTACAAATCTCAGTTAAGTAGAAGTACAAATTTGGCAAACACCAACACTGATAAACGTATTTTTATCCTAATCAAACAATTCACAGAGCGAAAGCTTATAGGTATGTCTTGTACTTTAGTCCCTTATATTTTAATCTCAAATTGGTCCTAACAGTGCAAATATCATCCATTTCAGCCTTTTTGTACTTTATTTTTCAATGTCATTTTACACTAAAATGGACTAAATTAAAGGTCGTTTTGTAAAGTTATGGACTAAATTAAGATTTGCAAGATTTTGAAGTGCTCTTACGATCTGGAGTACTAAGAAAAATAGAATTACAGTTTTGAGAAGAAAAGTGTCATGGGAAGTTTTGTCGTCCCAAATGAGCATAATGACGCGAACCCCTTCCTGTGACTTGTATTTCAACAACTCGCCAAGGGAAAGGTCTCCACCAGAGGGCAAAGGCCTGGTTGGCTCTCTGATAAGCCTCACGGGGTGGTGAATGGACCACCCTACAACATATATAAGGTGGTGAGCTTCCGAAATTGCATGACACATGTCCTCCCAACATCTACCCTGTTCAAACATCTTTCCACCCTCCAGAGGAATCCGATGCATCGTACCATCAGGTACATGCGCATCCTGATACAGGGTCACGCTCCCTCCTTTCCGAACAGGAAAATACGTGTTCGGAACCGCCAACCCCAGACGATCGGCGAATCCAATGGGTCTAAAGTGGAGAGCGATGTGCAAGGCAGGGTAGGGTTTCAGGCAACTAGAGTAATTTCCGATGATCGGGAACCAGTCATTAATGGTGTTTCCGGAGAGGATTTTGTGGACGGAGATCTCGACAATGCCGATGAGTTCGGCGCCGAGTATGTCGTTGTCTTTGACGTGGAAAACGAGTTTGCGAGCGGGATGAGCGACGGGGACGAGGAAGTGCTCGTCCCAGAGAGGGTTTTCGCAGTTGGGGATGACTCTGGTTTGGGCGACGGTGGCGCCGGCGAGGCAGAGAGAGACGTAGGGGTCGCTGGTGATGACTTTGTGTTTGCCGGAGCGAGTCTTGAAGCCTTTCATGAAGGGAGGGGAACACGTGCTCCCCATGGTGAAACATTTTCGCACTGCTTCTGCTGAAACATCCAAATTGGGAAGAGATTTACCTTCCAGTATCCACACATCAAGGTCACCGTGCAAGAACACTGCTTCGTGCTCCCAATTCATCACGTTTCTTACTCATTCTCGAATCAAAACAAAATTCCATGAAATCCATTGGGAACATGTGTGACCCGAAGAGAGAGAAACCGAAAATGGCGGAAAATCTCAAGACCCCCTCACAAAAGGAAAATTCTAACGTCCCCTCAAACTTTGATGTTTGACCGTATGGGGACGGTTAGAAATGGTTTGAGTCCGTTGATGAAAAGAACGGCACAGATGAAAAAGTGTAACTTGCTTAACCGGTCATATGTTTAAGAGGGTATACATGTAATTTGGCAAGATTACTTTAAACATGTACAGTGGAATGAAAAGTTGTACAGTAGGAAACGCGTATAGTAGGAATAGGTAGCATTTGAAATTGAGCGTCCTTTTCTTTTGTCCAGTGTTCGGGCTTTTGTTTTGTTTTCCACAACTGCATTGTGAGTTTGTTTCCTCCAATTGATGGACCGGTCATGTGGTTGTTCTTGTAACGAGAAAAAAAAGGAAAAGGCCAAGAAGAAGTGATATGTTGTGTATAAGGGAGTTCAACCAGGGATTTACAGCCGGTGGAGTGATTGTGAAAGACAAGTATGTGGATTTCACAAAGCATCATATGAATCCTTTGCCACATACGCCGAGGCCGTGGAACACTGGGAGCATTATTGTTGTATGGTCTCAGATATGGATTCAAGGGAGGAAAAGGCAAACAAAGGGGTAGAGCCATTCACCAAAGACCCTAAAATATGTACGTCTGACGAATGTTGTTCAACTGATGAGGATAATGATTTTAATATAAGGATGAGTTTTATTGTTGGACTAGTTTTAGGAATTTGTCTCCAGCAAAGGGGGAAACGATGATCAACAGATGCAAAGGAAGTGGAAAAATTTAGCTATGTAACTTTGTTATTTTATCATGTTTCCAAGTTGTAATATGTTTAGATATGTAACTTTGTTATTTTATCATGTTTCCAAGTTGTAATATGTTTAGCTATGTAACTTTGTTATTTTATCATGTTTCCAAGTTGTAATATGTTTGGTTAAGACATTTGTTCTTTTAGTAGAATATGAGTTGTTGTTAGTAGTTGTTTTGTAACGTTTATGAAAGTGTTTTTGGAGTTATAATTTTGGTTTGAATGATTATAACTCAAAGGTTTCATTTATCGTTAATTGCAACAATTGTTAATACGTGTTTGGAGTTATCGCGATGGACAACACTTTCTGAAGACATAAAATAGCTTAAAACACGTAAAATTATACATGTATGTTGTAGTCTGCAGGCTACTAGTAGGGTTTAAATATAATCATAAGATATATAATTAATAAATATAATATGATTAATTAATTTTGTAATATTTTGTTCATTGATTGAATAGTATGTTAAACAACCTCAATTTTTTATATTTATTGCTTTGTATTGTTCGGTACTTGTTTAGATTTTCAAAAGTTTGATCAGTGCGAAAATGAAAATACTCTGAATAAAGTATGAAACCTCTAATCCTATTAATTGCTTTTACAGTTGATGTGCCAAATTCTGCATGAATATTAATTCTTAAGATTTGCCAAATCTGAAGTTGTGTGTAAAAATGAGTAAAGAGTAATCATTTCCATGCATTAATTGTTATTAGGTGAATTAAATTGTTACCATTGTGTTTGTTCATAAATAGCAAATCCTGAGTGCTCATATAGTAGCTTTCCTTACTTTCTCGATTTAGTTAATAGCAGCATTTGTTAAAATGGATTCATTTGCCAGTCCTACTAATTTTGTTGATGATATCCTTGGTTATGTTAGACAACTTTCTGAAAGAATAAGCCATGCTGAGTCTAACATAAATTGGTTAAAAAATGAAAATGAAAATATGAGGATGACAATGTCAGTGCTCCCTTATGTGATTGGGAAGGGATCGGTCCAAAGTATGTTATTACAACATACAGATGTCATGAAATCTGACGAGAATGAAGTGATGGTGAAGGATAAAGGAAAGGCTAAAGTTATTGAGGAAGAGTTAGATGTAGATGCATATTTGGTTGACCCAGTATCAAACGACGTGATGGTGATGGATGCTGAGGATCCTTTGAAGATAGTGGTTCAGAGAGGGAAAGGACTGGCTATTAACGTGAATGCCACCCCTACAAACTCCTCTTCTGGTGGATGTACTTTGAACGTGACACCCTCAAAGGTTATAGTTAATTTAGTATCTTGTAATACCATCTTTATAAAGTTTTTTTTGTTGCTTTAAATTAATAAATAGTTTCTTCTTTTTTTTAGGAAATAAATGTAAGAGAAGTGTCATGCAAAAGGAGTATTTTGTCCTCTGAAGGAGGACCAAGTCCTAAGACCCCAAGGAAAAGTGTTTCCTCCAGTGAAATATGTGAAAAACTCGTCCCCCCTGTGGTTCTAAACTATGGTTTGACAAAAATTTCAACAACAACACCCCCACCTTCAAGAGTCCACCCTTAGCACCAAGAGTTAGAGGTAGTACAACAAAAAGAGCAGTTGGTTACATACTCCCAAAGGTACTATCATTTTACATATTATCACTATTTTTTAGAAAATGAATAAATAAAAATAGACATTGGCTTGTGATATACCATATTAACTTTGTTTTGATTTGTAATTAATGTAGCATTTGAAGAGTAACTTTAAAATAATTACTGATTACGGGCTGAGCAAAGAGGACCTCAAGTGTGCCTATTATATTTTTGGGTTTGCACTAGATTCAAGGTAAAAATGTAATATATTTGTGATTTATATGATTGTTGTTATTAACAAACCGTTTTTCCATACAGTGATGTTATTTACTCAAGAAACAATGTTATCTTGAATAGAGGAGACTTTCTAAGTCTGAGTCTCAACTGCACCCCTTCAGAGAAGGTTTGAAACTTATTTCAGCAATTATTTTGATATAAAATTGTTTAATGAGATATTTAACAACATAAAGTTGAATAGATTTTTAAGTTGATGGCAATGCGAATCAAACACTGCAATCAAGATAACATAACCACATGGTGTCTCCCCCCATCATTTGCTGTAAGTAATTTTAGTGTTTGACATGAGTGTTTACTATGTTTCATTATCCCAAGGATTTATTCTGATGAAGTATTTTTTTTCTTAAATGATTATCATGTCAGCATAATATGTTATCAGGACATTCAATAGGAGAGTTGTTAACTGATTTCGGGTTGGATTGGATGACCCCGTCACCTTACCTAAAATATGTATGTGAAGTTTGCTTTAAATATTTATATGAAGTTTGTTTGATAAAATAAACTGGTTTGATGTGAGCTAGCAATGAGCAGTGCATAACTAAGTTTGTGTTACAGATTTATATCCCAGTTAGAGATGATGGCCATATGTATTTAATGGTGATATGTGTGCATGAACATTTGATTTATAAACTTGATACATTCCCTGGTGAGGAAAAGCACACAGAAAGAATGAAGAACACTGGAAAAATAGTAAGTGAAGATTTAAAATTGGTTTTTGGTTAAAGTATTTTGTTAATATATGTCAATATATGAAATTGTAGGCTTATGTTGTGAGCCAAATTTTGAACACGGAATATTTTGATACAACAAAGATATTAACGGGCATTGATATGGAAAACTGGGATATAAAAGAGGCACGAGGTATTCCTAACATGGGATCGAGTAACAACTCCGCCGTATGGGTATTGGATTGGCTAAGTATGAGGAATGGGTTTCAAAAGAACTTGATTGGTGTGGTAAGCCCAAAACATTAAAGTTATTACTTATTTTAAATTGATTTTTATTTAATTAAACATAAATGTATTTTTCATTCCATTCAGTTGAATGAGCCTGTTGTGAGATTGAGGATTGCGATTGAAGGATTACTGGATAAGAGCAATGAACTGAAAGATTACGTTGAAGCAGCTCTAGAAATGCTTTGGAGTAACTGCAATACCTCAAAGTGATGGTGTATCACATTAGGGTTTGAAAAGTGTTGTGTTTTGACGTTGGTTGATAGTTATGGGTTTCGATTTGATGTTGGTTGTGTGATTCTATATGTTGAATGATGTATGTCGCTTCATGTGTTGGTTGTGAGTTTGTATTAGACAATCTATTTTAAATGATGTATTATGGGTGACTATGTTTTCAGATTTATTTTCAATAGTTAAATTCCTTCATGTATTTTGTAAGATATTATTTTTGCATTGAAATTATGATTTAGCGACACATTATGGGCCCGAGCGCACGCTTAAGCGCTACTTTCCTCGCTTGACAACGCGCTTAGGCGCGGGCCTTCACGCTTGGGCGCCTGGCCTCGTACGCGCGCGCTTAGGCGCTGCATCCCACGGTTGAGCGCTGTCCCCGATCGCGCTTAGGCGCTGGTTTCTACGCTTGGGCGCTGGTTTCTACGCTTGGGCACTGGTTTCTACGCTTGGGCGCTGGGCCTTGTACGCGCTTAGGCGCTGCCTTCCACGCTTGGGCGCCTCTCCCCGATCGCGCTTAGGCGCTGGCGTTCCACGCTTGGGCGCCTGTCCAGATCGCGCTTAGGCGCTGGCCTTCCACGCTTGGGCGCTCTTCGTCGGGCTTGAGCGTAAGCTTAAGCGCTACTTCCACGCTCAAGCGCGTGTACCCAATATAAATATATTCCAACAGAGCCCGAACGCACTTAAGCTGATTTACGCGTATGACTCCCGCTTAAGCTACTCCCATCAACGCTTGAGCCTGGAAACTTAGGCGTCATCCATAAACTGCCACACACCCACGTTGTGCACGAATTAAGTCTCATTAAGTCCCAACTTCTACAACTGTACCTCTTCCTCTTCCCATACCCTTGTCAACAGCACCATTCATTCTAAATTCCGAAAGCACCTTTCATTCTAAATTCCGAAGGAGTTGTTGCATGCTATTGTTTCCATTTTGTCAACAAAAAGGTATGTTTGGTTTTAAATTGTATTTTTCCTTTCGAAATCACATGTATGCTTGATTCCTTGGGTTTCCATGATTGATTAAGATTAATCTTGTATTATGATTGTTCCTGGTGCATGCCAAGTGTACGATGAAATGCTTCTAACATGATATAATGATCACTGTGACTCCAAATATGATTGCGTGCCATTTTATTCTTTGTGGAGTCAAGTATAATGTTTCGTTAACTACAAATTGTTATGTCCTATATTTTTCCAGGTAAAATCCAATATTCTTTAGTTTATATATGATGTTACATTAGTGTGGTTAATTTCTTTAGTGATCCCAGATGCCGAAAACTAAAGAGGTTGCTTCTACTTCTCCTCCAACTCGAAGCTCGAGTAGAAGAACAAAAGGTAAAAGACCCCGCACAGAAGACGAACATGCAGTTCCAAAATTTAGGGACGAAGGTAGAAGTAAGCGCTACGAAGATATCCAAAATTGGACATTCATCCCTGAGAGAAAGGTAGACTTGGCTCTTGGAGACTGTGATCCTTTTCTACATGTGGTCCTAATTGGTTAAAAATTTGCTACCCAAGGGACAAGTATGATCCTGACATAGTAAGGGAATTTTATGCAAATGCTTGGCCCACACAAGGCTCAGGTGACAGAAGGACATACGTGAGGGGAACATGGCTTTCTTATAGTAGAGATGAGATAAACAGATATTTGGGAAACATAATGGAATTGGCTTCTGGTGAAATGTGTGACTATGCTTCCATGAAACAGCGGAATGAGTTGATTGAAACTCATCTAATAGAAGAAAGTATATGCATTGCAGGGCATCATTTCAAAACTGGTCAAGGGGATAATCCACTGCGAATCTTAAGAAAAGACATGACCACTGTCTCCCAAGTGTGGACATCATTTTTACTGGAAAATGTGGCTCCTAATGCACATGTCTCTGATCTAATTTATACCAAATGCTATTTACTGTATTGTATTTTGCAGGATAATATTACAATAGATTTGGCTCAGATCATATCAGATGAAATTCATAAATTTGTAAGAGCGGAGCCAAGGATTTCACAGGGAGGACAAAAGGTGCAGGGGAGTCTAGGATTTCCTGCATTGATCACTGATATTTGTGCAGTAAATGGGGTTGATGTGCAAGATAATAAACCCATCAGGTGATCAATTGACAGGCGCTTCATACAGCACCACTGTACCCCCACACCTACCATACCACCAAATGCACCCCCTCCAGTAGCACCAGCGGCATCTTTATCATCAGAGAATGACATGATTCTTCAAGGTATTTACCAGAACAACCTGAAGCTAAATCATGTTATGGCACAGCAGAGTGCCAATCACAGAGGCCTTCTCCACCTTCACCATGGTTTATATCACAGTATCCAAGTGGGCCTGTTCAACCCCTAGATGGATCCTGCTCAGTTCGCAGCTCACATGGGTTGGCCTGGAGACATTCCTATTTTTCCAGGTACGGGGGGATCTCACGAAGTTGGAGGATCATCACAACAACCACCAGCCAGGGAAAATGCATCAGAGGATTCAGAAGATGATGAAGATACACAGGATGAAGAGGCACATGATGATGATTGATTAGTGAACATGAAACTCATTATATGTTGGAACTTGATAACTATTTTGTTGACTTTTATTTCATCTAGGTGTGTTGGTTTAATAATTTTGATCAATACATGCAACTCTCATTGATTGTGATAAGAAACGACAAGTCATTATACATAAGTTCGGAGTAGAAAAGTACAACAAAATCATAAACAAGTATCCGTATAACATTAATCATCCCAATTGAGTAAAATAAAATACTTGGTACTAGTTGCTAATCTGTAGATAATTTCTGGATCACTCCTTTATAGAGCACATATTACTCGGAGCTATCATTTTCATCAACATCTTGTAAAGCATCCTACAATTGAAAACAACCAACATTTTACCTCATTATTAAACCAACAGAGCATATGTAAAATGGACTGAATTATTAAAACTCAACTTACCTCTGGCGTTACACGTGAGCTTCCTGCATTAAATCGCATATTAGAAATTTGCCTAACGTACGGACAATTCCTACGTGTATGCCCAAAATCTCTGCAACAGGAACACCTACTAACACATCTTTGCATTGTTGGAACATTGCTACAGCTTCCTGAAGCACTAACAACACCATTTGGACTAGAAGTTTCACTTTCATCCCTAATGTCCATACTGTGACGGTTCCTTTGCTTTTGAATCAACCTATTTCTTTCAAATGCTAGCTTAGTGCGCAAATCGTTGAAATCTTCCAAACTCTGACAAGCTAGATTAACAACTTCACGTGAGGCAAAGGTTAACACGCTAGACCAAATCCTAAATTTTGACCTTGGATCTACAATGTCATGTACAACCTCATTCAATTCAGCAAAACAAGACTTTGCTTGTTTGGTCCATCTCTTCAACACCAAACAATCAGGAATATGATCATATTCCAAATAAATCAAAACAGTTATTAGATGGACACACGGCAAACCAACGGATTCCATTCCTAGACAACAGCACCGAAACTCTTCATACTCTTCCCAATACGATACACTCATTTGCATGTCTTCGTGTCCATCAAAAGAGACCAAAATTTTTTTTTGAGACATGCTACGAACCACCTCTACCACCCGATATCCAATTGACTTCTCCAACAAACATCTAAATTCAGTAAACATCTTTTTTGTATATATCATTGAAGCAAACGACTCCAACGACACAACAGAAGTTACCATAACCGGCTCACAGTAGTTTGACCTGTAGTCTTCTTCTTTTTCATTATTTCGCATGTGTTTCACACATCTTTGGAAATTTAATAAAAATTCCTTCAGATTATTTTTGCTTTCAATGTAGCGTCCCATTTGTACATGTAATCCTTCACATCGTGAGGTTGTACGTAAACCTCCAAAAAAACTCCCTTTAATGTATGCAGTGGCCCAAGATTTTTTCTTGGCATACAACTCTACAACATACGCATCATTAACCAAATTACACTCCAAAAGTGCCATATTCCAC
Organism: Clitoria ternatea; assembly: GCA_037962975.1. Lineage (NCBI taxonomy): Eukaryota > Viridiplantae > Streptophyta > Magnoliopsida > Fabales > Fabaceae > Clitoria > Clitoria ternatea. The sequence goes on along the minus strand of CM075671.1, from coordinate 216,782,853 downwards.
TTCTCCTCAAATTGGGCAACACTACAATCACTCAGCATATAGTTAGTAAACAACTTTATGAATTAAGGATTATGAAACTTGGCAGTCACATTTCTTATTAAATGCCAACCACATAACCTATGATAGGCATTTGGAAACACTGTACCTATGGCATGCTTCATTGCTTGATCCCCATCAGTAATCACACAGTTCGGTGTTTTGCCATTCATTGCAATCAGAAATTGTTCCAATAACCAAACATAGGTTGGAATTGTTTCATCTGAAATAATGGCACAACCAAACACACAAGTTTGCTTATGATGATTCACACCACTAAAAACCACAACAGGGCATTTGTATTTATTTCTTTTATAGGTAGCATCAAATGCAAGCACATCACCAAAAATATGATAATCCCTCCTACTATTTCCATCACACCAAAATAAATTAACCAATCTTCCATCATCCCCAATCTTATGACTCCAAAACACGTAGGGATCAACATCATGAAGGGAAACCAAAAATTTCTCTGCCTCAACAACATCTGACTCTTCTAATCTCCTTAATTTTTGTATCTCATTATACATATCCTTGCGCCCAAACCCAATCAGATCATACCTCCCAGACTGTTGTGTTGCAAATGTGTTATACACTTTGGTAGTACTAATCCCACTTTTCCTCATAGTTTCCATTTGAACCACATCTGCATCTACCATTTTCCTATGAGATCTTAATAAGCCACTGTAACTATCCCCCACCAAACAATGACTATGATCATCCAAAAAACGACTCATAGTCCATTGTCTACTTTGTAGATCTAATTGAATCTGCATTTCTGCTAGGCAGCCAAATCGAGTCTTACGTCTATGGTCCCTTTGTCTATTTGGAAGGTTAGTATATTTTAGGCGCCTGAAACCTTGCCCTGAACAAACAAACTGGTACCATACTAACTCCCCATTCTTATTCTTTCGGCTTCTATTTTTCCTAATGCTAAACCCATTTATTTTCCCGTACTGGTTGTAGAACATGTAAGCTTCTTCAATAGTAAAAAAACACAAATGCCTGTCCTGTGATGGTGAAATTTCCTCCATTTTCTTAAGCACATCAGCAAAAGTTTGCCCAACATCTTGTGTTTCCACATCCTCATCCATGTTCTGCCCAAACAAATAAAATGAAAACTATATATTACTTAAATTGCACTAACAACATAATACTTCCTAAATGAAACAAAATAAATTCACTTCACTAATCCTACAAATAAATCGTGTTCTACGTTATTTCAAAGTTATTTATAAATTTTTTTTTCTAAAATAACTCTCCACTCACCTCATTTTGTCCTCCAGGAGCACTATCCATAGCTCTCACTCAAACTCACGAAACCTTTAGCAAGCAATGAATGAAAACTCCTCACGTAAATATGAATTGATGATACAGTGGACAACCAAATGCACATACCAAAATAACCCTCATTTGAACATTTATTCACAAAATTACCATGGTTGTTACCGGTTATCACTTCTCTCGCGTTTTGTGCCTCAAGCTCAACCATATCCGTTGGATCACATCAACGGCCTATAATTATGCAGCTTTAATACTAACCTTTGGTCAAAGTTGTCGGCTGTGAGGATGTTAGCCGGACCCCTCACAAAACGGGTTCTATCTGCTTACAACTTCGTCCAAATGAATTCGGTTTGAACTAGTTTATTTGGGATTTAAAAGTTACCTGTAAGAGGTGTTTGGTATATATGTATTGTTTAAATTTTTTAAAAATTATGTTTATAACAAATTATATTATCTGAGAATTATATTTTCTATGAATGTTATAAATATGTTTGATGTGATTAAAATGTTTTTGTCAAAATTACATGGATTTTTTGAATTTTGATCATTGTCGCATTTTTAATAATTTTGAATGTGAATTTGATATGCAAAAGAATTTTAAATAAGTTTATATATGATATATAATTATATTTTTAATTGTAAAAAAATTCAGACCAAGGGAAATTAGGATTTTCATTCCTTTTGGTGAAAATTATTAACAAAAATAAATTTTCAGAAATCCTAATTTCCTAAAAACATTTTTTAAAATGGTTAGTAATATAAGATTTCCAATTTATAATTCCCAATAATCAAAAAAAGATCCACATACCAAATGCCTTTTAAGTTAAAGCTAAAAATAAAAGTTTTAAAAAATAAATGGGAAGTTGTTTAGTAGTTTTTTTAAAAAATTAACAAAATGATACTTGTTTAGTAAAATATTTGCTTAAAGCTTTAATTTTATTAAAAATTCAATCTAAGAATTAATTTCACACACCATTTTCTACTACAAGGATTCATTTGATATATGGAATTGGGCGAGACTGTGCTCGCTTAAGCGAGGCCTTGAGGACCAAAGCACCATATTCAGTAACTCCAAGGGCTCTCGCTGCTTCTTCACTTTGCCATTTTCTACCCCAAAACTCTACTCTTCTGTTGTCTGCTCTGCTGCACTGTGTCTTACCCGCACTAGAAAAACAGCAAGATACGTATACCCAGGTAGCCCTTTCTTCACCCCGACCTTTTATTTATTGTTTTTGCCATGTCGAATTTAACTGCTAACAGCGGCCACGTGAGAGATGATTCCATGGAAATTAACCCACCCTCGCAACCAACTTGAGGGAACTCGATCGGGACGACGATTTTCTCAAGCAGACATTCGCGGGTGGGTTTGGATGGGGTATTAGGGCGGCCCAATCAGGGAGGCTAGCTTAGCTGACCAGACTACAATCATGCCCCCTCACTTGAGTCATCTCCTTCGGTCGTCTTTTCCGTCTTCATCTCTAATCTGAGATGTTGACTCCAGTGTAGTCTATTACTACGCTGAAGATACTGACTTTTACGTGATTGTTCCTTTTTTAGACATATAGTTACGATGGATGCCAAAACCTCCGCTATCAGGATATAGCCTGAAGAAACCAACATGATCGCGAACGAGATTAGATTGGATGGCAAGGCCTAAGACCTTTATTTCTGGGTCTCAAAAGACGTTGTTGAAACTGCCAACCGTCATTCTAAAGTTAACGACGATCAAGAACTTGAGACCGGTCACTTTTGGCGTTCTCACAAGTACAAGGACTCATTTGCCTTGATTGTTCCATAATTTGTGGACCAATTTTCCACATCCCCCATGAAAGATTTTTCTTCTTCCATGAATTCCATCTAACCAAAATGGGAGTCCGGCTCCCTTTCATAAAATTTGAGATAGTGGTGTTAAAATTTTTGAACATCGCCCCCATCTAACTTCACCTTAACGAATGAGGTTTAATTCTTTCTCTGGAAGTGCTCACTGTAACATCCTAAAAATAAGATTTATTATTAAAGCATGGTAGGAATTTAGAGGAAAATGAGAGATTAATTAGAACAATTATCAAAATAACAAATACGTCCCTAACAATTATCGTAATGACCAATGCATCCCTAAGCTATTTAAAATTGAAAATCCCTTCTCTTTTCCTCCCATTTCATTTCGTTGGCAACTGAGAGCAAGAGACCTTGCTTCTACTTCTCTATCCCTTCCAATTAGTATCTCTAATACCTTTTCTTTTTCAAATTTCTTCAAGGTCATTAAATTGAAGTGGGACCAAGCCTTCTTCTTTCTTCCTTTTTTGTTTGGAACTAAGGTTTAAGGAGGAGAAAGCTTGAATTCTCCAATTTAAGGTAAGATGATGAACTCTCATATTGAGTTATGGTTTAATATTATTTCTATCCTTTGATTCCTTTAGTTTTATGAATTCCAAGCAATTGAAAGTCATTGACATAAGTGGAGAGATTAGGTTTTATTAAGAACTCTAAACTTTTCTTGGAAAAGTGGAATCAAGTGGCTTTTAGATTTCTAACTTTGTGGATTGAAGCTTAATAATGGTTGTTGCAATGGAATTAGGTAGCTTTAGAAATTTTTAGAATTTTTTGAGTTTGGAGTTAATCGAAATCAAATACTGGAAGTTGTTGAAGCTTGTCGGTAAGTTAAACCATACCGAAAAATGATTGCAGTATGACGTTTATTGATCGGAATACAAAGGTAATGTCAAATACGGTGTTTAAATACATATATTGTTAATTCTAGGAAGTTGTTCAATTCAAGGAATAGAGATCGAGGCTTACAATTCACGGTTGTGAGTGTTCGATAGTTCATGGAGTTTCTCGGAATTCTCTATTCAAGGTAGGGGGAGCTTTACATTTTGAATGTATAGTTTATAAACGGATTAAGGGTAGTATTGTTATGCTATATGTTATGAATTATTAGTGTGGAACCCCGAATATATGATATGTGTGACATATGTGTGACATATTTGTGTTGCGATGTTTCCCGTTCATAATATTGATATTGAATTAACATGGGGTATAGATTGTATTTGTGAAATCATTGTGATATATATATATATATATATATGTATATATATATGTATTCATGAGATGCAAGAAGAATGAATGATTCCTATGCATGAGATGTAATAGGATAATTGATTGATATGAATTATATGCATGAGATGCAAATTGACATAGCATGAGATGTTGTACCTATACATGAATATGAAAGAGAATAAATATGATTATGGTTTCAAGGATTCCACAAAAGACCTTGGGTGGGACTCAAGGCAAAACCTCTTGAGCGGGGCTCGGGGTTTAACCCGTGGCACTACCGTTGTCGCTGAGAGTGATTGTGTCACGTGAGAGGGCAAACGGTTTGGTACCAGTAAAATGGCCGGATCAGCTGAGAGCTGAGTATATGGCTGAGAGCCAGTGTTGCAACACAAAATAAAACTTAATAATGAATGATTGGATCCAATTAATTGAGCATGTTTATGCATTGATGAATGTTGTTGAGAACAACATGGATTGTATGGCCATTGAGAATATATGAATGTATGAAATGTGATGAGAATGTATGAATTATGAATATTATTTATGTATGATAATGAATTGGACAAGTAATCTGATTCAATAAATGTCATTTAACATGTAAGATGCTCACCCCTATTTGTGGTTGTTTTTACAGTGGATATAGGAAAAAGTGAAGGTATATGAGAGATCACTCAACATAATCATGGAGTATTATGTACATATGTTTGTGCATAGTGTACATAGTAGTATGTATTTGCCTTGGCCGGCTCTTGAGAATACATTATAATATGTATGAATGATTAGTGGTTTTGGATAATGGGTTGCTTCACTTGGAAGCTTGAAATTTGAGTATGTATATGAATATATGGTATGATAAATGAGTTTGAACTTATAAAAATGAAATGATGCATATGCATAAAGTGAAAAATTAGGAACTGGAAGAGTGAAATTATGTTCTGATGAGTTTTTGGGCTGTCGGAAGGGATCGATAGATTCCCTATATCATTTATGAATTGTCCAAATAGGTTTTGATATGTTTGAATGGAATTAGAATATGAGGTAATGCATGGAAATTGCATAGTTTGGTCATATTGTATAATTCTGCATAAGTTGGTCATATGTTAGAATTTTGGCAAACGGACATCACCATTAGTCTTCGAATGGGGAAAATATAGTGCCCATGAAGTTTCATAGTAATCAGAGTTGAAACGGGCAAAATAGTGAGTTAGAAGTTGGTATAGGAGTTTGGCATGTCATTAGACATGAAAAATCCGAACTTCCAAGTCTTTGCTACAAAACTCGCTCAAGCGAGATAAGGCAGCTAGAGATAAAAGGCTTACTGGCCAATTCTCGCTCAAGCAAATTTGGTTCGCTCAAGCGAGAATGATAGTTCGCTCAAGCGAGAATGATCCTTGCTCAAGCGAGACCTTCATGCATCAGAGGTGTGGCCTCTGGCCCAATCTCGCCCAAGCGAGAATAGTACTCGTGTTAACCCGGCGATAGCGTCTCAACAGTTCGTTCCACCACCGGGTTGTTAATTGGCAAGCGCACCAATCGTTTGTAGTTTTCAAAATTTAGATATCGTTCCACTGGGATTGAAAGTCCAATAACAACAGTAATTTTCTATTTACTATAGTAAATGTGGAGGAAGTTATAAACAAAGGAATGATTTATATACAATTTATACAATATTCACAGGATAGCATATTGAGTGGTTCATAAGATAAAAGAAAATAAAATCTATCTAAAAAGACGAGTTGCAATCTAGAATAGGTAAGATACTTGAGATAAACACAGATAAACAAATTATGTTGGAAATTGGATCCCTAATCTAGAATAACAATGAGGAACTCAAGACATGCATATTTAATCATCAAGTTTCATGTCATTGCAGCTTAAAATCATTATAACCGATCCCTCGTGATATAAATTCTAAGAATTCACCGTAAAGTCCGATCCCTCGTGAGCTTTCTCAGGAAAAACTTGCATTAAGACCTGGCCTTATGGAAACAATGGTTAACAACCCCTATAGAATTGAGATACCAAGGGTATTCCAACTTTTTACTTTCGTCAAAATAAGTTTCAATACGGCATGAACAATCATTCTCCCGTTTGACATTCATACTAATAAAACAAGTTTCAATACACATAAAAATCATTCTCCCGTTTGACGTTCATATTAATAAAAGGTTGAAATACTAACATGGACTTGAATCATAAACATGCAGAGGTCGAATTCACAACATTATACTCAATAGATTAGTTCACCAATTCCAACATAAACAGATTAGTTACACATGGTGAAAGTAAAAACAACACTTACAGAGTTTGACATTACGAAGATGATGGAAACTTCACGATACAACGATCACAATACACCGAAACACACTCAAGTATCTAGAAAACTATTCTAGAACTACAACTCACAAAAGAAGTACTCAAAGTCAAGCACAAGAAAGAAGAGAATGAAATGCTATGGAATGGGATGGGATGCTTAGAATGGTGTTGGATGGCCCTATTTATAGGGCTGAGCAAGGGTGCTGACGCTACGCGTCGGTGTGACGCTACGCGTCAGGCCCCTGACTCAGCTTCCATTAAACAGCTGATAATGGCCACTACAAATTATAAAAATAGATCATGCTTGGCCACTTGGACGTGTCTCCACTGTGTTTTGGCCATTTGTGTTGAGTCGGATGGCCCTTGGTGCTGAGTGGGATGACCATTATTGGGTCAAAGCTGAGTGCTTGGCCAAGTTGGAAGTGGAGTCTACACAGCATTGACGCTACGCGTGGATATGACGCGTAGCGTCAGCATCAAAAACAGTTGTTGATGCTACGCGTGGGATGAGGCTACGCGTCAGCTCCTCCAGTGTAATTTTCTCTTGATTTCTTAACTTTTTCACTGCAAAACTAGAGAAAGATCAAGGGTAGATTATTTCCAACAACATCCATTTATTGAATTTAAATCCTAATTTTCTAACAAATTAAACTAATTTTTATAATTTTTATGAAATTTTTATTAAAAGATGTATTGTAAATTTGAGGACTAACAAATACCCCCAACTTGAGACATTGCTCGTCCTCGAGCAAGAGAGAAAAATAAAAATAAAAATTTGGAATCAAATTTTTGAGTTAGTCTGAGAATTTACCATAAAAAATAATTACACAATTTAACTAATTTGTAATAATCAAAAATTGATATCAAATATAACAAAGGTTTAATGATAAAATTATTTACAATATTCTATTAACAACCAAGCAGAATTTTAGGCTTACCTTACAAGTGTTTATCTCTATGCAATTGGTAACTTGTTTCACTCAATCAATCATAAAATCAAACGAATTTAACTTTGTTTGTCATCTAATCAATGGTTATTTATACAGAGTTAATTCAGAAATCACAAGGTCTTTTCACGGGTTGTAATGAGGCTTGGTTTACAAGAATTAATGGTTTTTCTTGGAATTCAAAAACCTGAAATCATAAAAGAGCATTTTATAATTCTTAGGCTTTCTCTTGACCCAAACTTCTCATTTTCTTTTATTGATGAAAAATAAATACCCCCAACTTGATTCTTTTCACTATTTTTTTCTTTTTCATACTTTATTTTTTTTATTTTTTTTTGAAAAGAATCAAGTTGCTTATTTTTACTCCCCATTTTTGTGAGAACATTTAAAATATTTTTTTCATTTATTTCAACTGCTCTTTTAATCAATCAAGTATAGGGAATGGTAAAAACAGATTTAGTTTTAAAGGTACCAAGGAATTTTATTTTAGGCTCAAATTGGCTTGCAAAGGATAAAATAATTTTTACCGAGGTAAGCTGTTTGGCCCAAGGTTTTGTTTCACCAATAAATGTGCCTTGATTATTTTCCTGAATTCTCTGTACAACAACACAAATCAGAGATTAAAGCAAAATCAATTCGAATTGAAAATATGTCGATTAAACCCTCAAGTGTTTAAAAAGACATCTCTCTGCTCACTGGGTTATCGAAATTTGCTTGATAGTTAATAAACTTATTGTAATTAAATTTATCAAAATTCCTAAGTTAAAAAGAATCGATAATTGATTTTTACAAAATTGGTGTTATTGTGTAAAAACTCTAAGTGTATAAATTGACTTACTAACAAAAATTTGATTGATTTATTAAAAGATAAATTGGATTATTTTTTGAATAAAATATGCAAAAACAAATAATTACGTAAAAACACACCACACAATAATAAAATACCATAATATAAAATGTAAATGTAAATGTAAATATAAACTAAAAGCAACTGTACTCAAAGTAAATAAGAAGATGGCATCATCGATCCTCCATCTGATCATCATCCTCCTCCTCCTCATCATCACCATCGCCATCAGAGTCAGCCTGTGCGCCAGACGATCCACCAGTCTCAGGGTAGGTAGGTAAATCTCCGGGCCAAGCTACATGTGCTGCAAACTCAGCCGGGGTAACATAAGGTGCTCCCTCTCCCTGTAACCTGTACTGATAAAATTCATCGTGAAGATGAATATAAGCTCTGTGAGTGGCAGCCATCATCTGCATCATATGCTGATGCTCAAGTGATATCCGGGCAAAGCCCTGTGTGACAGCATCAGTAGATGGAGGCTGCACTGGTGGTCTCCTCCTCCTCGGTCTGGCTGAGCCTCCTGCTCTAGTGGTGGAAGCTCGCACTACTGCACAAAATAGTCTCTGTTCACTAGAACTTTAGGGACTCTCCCTGAAGAACTATTGAACTCTGGTGAAGGTACAATGACTCCCTGCCTCCTCAGTAAGGCAGATATGATGAGAGGGAATGGAATGGGGCGATTCACTTTATACCCAAGGGCATAAAAGTGAATCTTCTCGGATATAAGCTCAACGATGCCAATGGTATGGCCCTGGAGGATAGAAAATAGAAGGCAACAACGCTCAACTGGAAGAGATGAAAGGTGGGTGACAGGAGTGATATTATGAAGCATGAGGTGGGACCATGCCTGGGCTATAGGGGTCAGCTGGGTCTTTAGGAGGTTAGATGGACTCCTTCCAACCCTACTCAGGTTGAAAAAGATTCCATCCTTGCTCAAGAAATGAGCAACCTCCTCGAGGGAGTATCCTAACTCTCCCTCAGCAGCAATCTTGTTTCTGTTTTCCTTCCAGAAACAAGTGTCATTCTCGGGAGTAGGCTCCCAAAGGTTACCCAATAGGGTGCTGATAGTGTCCCGGTCATATGAAATATGCCGGCCCCTTACCCAACTCGTCCGCTGCTGCCCTATGCTCGGTGCGTCCTAGCGAGTCCTGAAGGCGTTTGCATAAAATTCCATCACTAAGATGGGGTCCCCCTCAGTAGGTAGAGAGAATAGAGGTCCCTATCTCCTCTGCTGAACTCCATCCTGAAGCTCAGGGTAATCTCCTGCACTCAAATCAAGAACCCTCTCCAAATAAGTCTCTGGCCTTTGATTTGATGAAACCGTGCCCATTTCGCATCAGTGCGAAATCTGATGGGATCCCTCGGTCCTAACACCTCCTGTCCCTGAAGATCAGGATCCTCAGAGGTGGTGTCAGTATCTGTGGTCTTCCTCTGTCTTTTAGAGGGACCAGCAGTGGGAATGGATTTCCTTGGTGCCATCTGCAAAAAATTTTAAAATTAAACACACATTAAAAAGTAAATCACATATTAACAATCCTATACAATCAATCCATAAAATTTAAAACAAAAATATTTTTGGTTTTTCTAAAATTGAAATTCAAATACACCACAACATATTTTTGTATTTTTATGATTTATAAAGAAAGTAACACACATATTTTCAAATTTTCAAAACAAAATACAATTTATTCAAAATTTATACAAACTTATTTTTATATTTTTATGCAAGAAAGTATAACAAATATTAAATATGAAAATTTATTAATAAAAAAAAGAAAACAACAAACAAACACACAACATAAATTAACAAAAATTAAAAACAGAGGCTGACGCTACGCGTGGTATAACGCTACGCGTCAGCCTGTTCTGCCCACGCTACGCGTCTGTGGGACGCTACGCGTGGGCTCACAGTTCATCCTCACGCTACGCGTCAGTGGGACGCTACGCGTGAGCTGCGCAGAACAGAAAAAAAAACAGAGGTTGCACAACAGCAACCCCTTTCCAAACCACATTATATCCATTCAATTCCTAATTCCTAACAGCAATCAATTCCAATGGTCTTCTAATCCTAATCTTAACCACATTTATTTCTAAAAATCAAAAATTTAAAAACAAAACTAAAGAGAAAGGATTAGAACACTTACTTGTGGTTCCTTGAGCAATAGGATTGAGAAGGTTTGGAAGAGAGAAAATGAGGTTTCTAAAATTTGGTTTTTGAAAACTAAGTGAGGCAGAGAAGAGATTTTAGGTTTTAAAACCTAAGATGGGCCTCTCTGGTTCAGTTTTAAAAACTGAACGTGGGCTCTGACGCTACGCGTGGGTGGGACGCTACGCTTCAGACCCAAAATTCAGAGTCCACGCTACGCGTTACAGTGGCGCTACGCGTGGGCTTCTGTTTTTGATTTTTCAAAATTTTGATTTTCGAAAACCTTTTTCTTTTGAGTTTTAAACCCCTTTTCTTTTAAAATTTTTGTTTTTTTTTGTTTTTTTGTTTTTTTTGTTTTTTTTAAAAATATTTAAAAATAACAAGAAAAGAATGGGTTGCCTCCCATTGAGCGCTAGGTTTAATGTCTCCAGCCAGACATTACCTCTAATTAATCAGGTGGTCTCCCAATATTCGTTGAGGAATCACCTGTCTTTTTCTTCCTTCTTCTTCTTTTCCGATGCTTAATTACCTGTTTTTCATCTTTCAAGGCATCGGTTAATTTAAAACAATTTAATTGATTGGGAAAAGATATACCTGGTTCGGTTGAAGGGTAAACTTTTTCCTTATTACTTATCCTGAGGTGTTCATGAGCACTGAAGCTTACCTCTTCTTCATAAACCTTGACTGCAACCATACTTTGATCGACATCTACTCTGATTTTTACAGTTTTCATGAAAGGTCTTTCTAGGATCAGGGGAATCTCAGTATCCTCCTTCATATCCAGTACCACAAAGTTAACCTTGAAGTGGTACTTGTCAACCTTTACCAATACATCTTCCACAATCCCAAAAGGCTTTTTGACAGAGCGATCTGCAAACTGTAATTCTGTCTTTGCTTCTTTTAGCTCATATTCACCAATGCGCTTTATTAAATCTAAGGGCATCAAGTTGATGTTAGCCCCTAAATCTAATAACGCATTCCTGATGTTGATATTTCCAATTGTTACAGGAATGGTGAAACTCCCCGGATCTTTACATTTTTTTGGGATTATACAGTTTGTTTCTTGCTCTGTATCTACTTGCACATTTTTTTCTTTTTTCTTTTTTTCATTTTTTTCTCTTTCTTTTTCTTCTTCTTCTTTCTTTTTCTCACTCTTTTCTTTACAATCAATTTTTACAACATCAGAAGAAACAGCATTACATTGTTCCCTTGGGTTTTGAGTGTTTGCAGTAAACCCAAAACTCTTTAATTCGGCTATTTCTTTTGCAAGCTGACCCATTTGTATGTCTGATGCTTTTCGGGCAGCTTCATTTGTTTCCACAAACTGCAATAACTGTTGAATAGATTCCTCTATTCTTGTCAATCTTGCATTGTCAGTTTGTTGTTGCTTGAATTGATTGTTAGGAGGTCTGTTGGAAGGTCCAGCATCCTGTCTCCAGCCAATATTCTGATTTTGCCAACCCTACAGGTAATTGTTAGGAAAAGAATTTCCATGATTAAAAGGAAAATTACCTAAGGGTGCTCTTTGATGATTCATGAAATTGGCTTGCTCTTGCTCATTTCCACAGTAACCACATGGTTGTTCTCCCATGCAATGCATACATTATTTTAGTTGAGCAGGGGGTGGTGATGCTACTTGAGCAATTTGGAGTTTTTCCAATTGCTTGCTCATAACTTCAATTTGTTGGGTCAGTAATTTTTGCTGAGCCAATACTGCATCATTTACTCCCAATTCGAGCATTCCTGGCTTCCTTTGTACATTACATCTTTCATGCTTTGCTTGGCGGTCACTAATAGCCATTGATTCCAATATTTCTATGGCTTCCTCCACAGTCTTGTTCATTAAAGAACCACCTGCACAAGCATCTAACATCATCTTGAACTGAGGCAATAAACCATGGTAAACGATTCTTACCTTTTCGACATCATTCAGGTTATGGTTTGGACATTTTCTCAAGAGTGCCTTGAATCGTTCCCATGTCTCTCCTAGTGATTCATCATTATTTTAAGAAAAAGAGTGTATGGCTGTCATTGCTTCAAAATATTTTGAAGGAGAATAAAATCTTTCCAAAAATTTTCTTTCAACATCGGACCAGTTTGCAAAACTACCCGGTGGACAAGATTTAAACCATTCTTTTGCTTTACCAATCAATGAAAAAGGAAAAAGTCTCATGTAAACAGACTCTTCTTGATTGGGTTCAAAACCAATTGTGCTGCATAACTCATAAAAAACAGTTAAATGCTCATATGGTTCTTCATGATTTAAACCAGCAAATTGGTTGTTTTGAATAATGTTTAAAGTGGCAGGTTTAATTTCCACTAGTAAAACTGGTCCTTGAAACATTCCCGAAACTCGAGGTGGACCATTAATAGCAGCAAACTGTCCCAATGTTCTCCTTTCAGCAGCCATATTTGAATTTTCAAAATTTTTAGAAGTAGAAGAAGAATTAGTTTGTGTTTTAGATTTCAAAGACTTGATTTTCTTTACAAACTTTTCTATCTCAGGATCAAAATAAATTTTACCTGCGGTAGATCGAGTTTGCATACACAAACTAGACAAAGAAAGTTAGTGTAACAATAAGTAAAAAAATAATAAATAATAAAAAATTTAACTAGGTAAAAATATTTATCACGGTAATTAAAAATTTACTGTTTTACTGAAACAATTCAATCCCCGGCGACGGCGCCAGAAAACTTGTTAACCCGGCGATAGCATCTCAACAGTTCGTTCCACCACCGGGTTGTTAATTGGAAAGCGCACCAATCGTTTGTAGTTTTCAAAATTTAGATATCGTTCCACTGGGATTGAAAGTCCAATAACAACAGTAATTTTCTATTTACTATGGTAAATGTGGAGGAAGTTATAAACAAAGGAATGATTTATATACAATTTATACAATATTCACAGGATAGCATGATTGAGTGGTTCATAAGATAAAAGAAAATAAAATCTATCTAAAAAGACGAGTTGCAATCTAGAATAGGTAAGATACTTGAGATAAACACAGATAAACAAATTATGTTGGAAATTGGATCCCTAATCTAGACTAACAATGAGGAACTCAAGACATGCATATTTAATCATCAAGTTTCATGTCATTGTAGCTTAAAATCATTATAACCGATCCCTCGTGATATAAATTCTAAGAATTCACCGTAAAGTCCGATCCCTCGTGAGCTTTCTCAGTAAAAACTTGCATTAAGACCTGGCCTTATGGCAACAATGGTTAACAACCCCTATAGAATTGAGATACCAAGGGTATTCCAACTTTTTACTTTCGTCAAAACAAGTTTCAATATGGCATGAACAATCATTCTCCCGTTTGACATTCATACTAATAAAACAAGTTTCAATACACATAAAAATCATTCTCCCGTTTGACGTTCATATTAATAAAAGGTTGAAATACTAACATGGACTTGAATCATAAACATGCAGAGGTCGAATTCACAACATTATACTCAATAGATTAGTTCACCAATTCCAACATAAACAGATTAGTTACACATGGTGAAAGTAAAAACAACACTTACAGAGTTTGACATTACAAAGATGATGGAAACTTCACGATACAACGATCACAATACACCGAAACACACTCAAGTATCTAGAAAACTATTCTAGAACTATAACTCACAAAAGAAGTACTCAAAGTCGAGCACAAGAAAGAAGAGAATGAAATGCTATGGAATGGGATGGGATGCTTAGAATGGTGTTGGATGGCCCTATTTATAGGGCTGAGCAAGGGTGCTGACGCTACGCGTCGGTGTGACGCTACGCGTCAGGCCCCTGACTCAGCTTCCATTAAACAGCTGATAATGGCCACTACAAATTATAAAAATAGATCATGCTTGGCCACTTGGACGTGTCTCCACTGTGTTTTGGCCATTTGTGTTGAGTCGGATGGCCCTTGGTGCTGAGTGGGATGACCATTATTGGGTCAAAGCTGAGTGCTTGGCCAAGTTGGAAGTGGAGTCTACACAGCATTGACGCTACACGTGGATATGACGCGTAGCGTCAGCATCGAAAACAGTTGTTGATGCTACGCGTGGGATGAGGCTACGCGTCAGCTCCTCCAGTGTAATTTTCTCTTGATTTCTTAACTTTTTCACTGCAAAACTAGAGAAAGATCAAGGGTAGATTATTTCCAACAACATCCATTTATTGAATTTAAATCCTAATTTTCTAACAAATTAAACTAATTTTTATAATTTTTATGAAATTTTTATTAAAAGATGTATTGTAAATTTGAGGACTAACAAATACCCCCAACTTGAGACATTGCTCGTCCTCGAGCAAGAGAGAAAAATAAAAATAAAAATTTGGAATCAAATTTTTGAGTTAGTCTGAGAATTTACCATAAAAAATAATTACACAATTTAACTAATTTGTAATAATCAAAAATTGATATCAAATATAACAAAGGTTTAATGATAAAATTATTTACAATATTCTATTAACAACCAAGCAGAATTTCAGGCTTACCTTACAAGTGTTTATCTCTATGCAATTGGTAACTTGTTTCACTCAATCAATCATAAAATCAAACGAATTTAACTTTGTTTGTCATCTAATCAATGGTTATTTATACAGAGTTAATTCAGAAATCACAAGGTCTTTTCACGGGTTGTAATGAGGCTTGGTTTACAAGAATTAATGGTTTTTCTTGGAATTCAAAAACCTGAAATCATAAAAGAGCATTTTATAATTCTTAGGCTTTCTCTTGACCCAAACTTCTCATTTTCTTTTATTGATGAAAAATAAATACCCCCAACTTGATTCTTTTCACTATTTTTTTCTTTTTCACACTTTATTTTTTTTTGAAAAGAATCAAGTTGCTTATTTTCACTCCCCATTTTTGTGAGAACATTTAAAATATTTTTTTCATTTATTTCAACTGCTCTTTTAATCAATCAAGTATAGGGAATGGTAAAAGCAGATTTAGTTTTAAGGGTACCAAGGAATTTTATTTTAGGCTCAAATTGGCTTGCAAAGGATAAAATAATTTTTACCGAGGTAAGCTGTTTGGCCCAAGGTTTTGTTTCACCAATAAATGTGCCTTGATCATTTTCCCGAATTCTCTGTACAACAACACAAATCAGAGATTAAAGCAAAATCAATTCGAATTGAAAATATGTCGATTAAACCCTCAAGTGTTTAAAAAGACATCTCTCTGCTCACTGGGTTATCGAAATTTGCTTGATAGTTAATAAACTTATTGTAATTAAATTTATCAAAATTCCTAAGTTAAAAAGAATCGATAATTGATTTTTACAAAATTGGTGTTATTGTGTAAAAACTCTAAGTGTATAAATTGACTTACTAACAAAAATTTGATTGATTTATTAAAAGATAAATTGGATTATTTTTCGAATAAAATATGCAAAAACAAATAATTACGTAAAAACACACCACACAATAATAAAATACCATAATATAAAATGTAAATGTAAATGTAAATATAAACTAAAAGCAACTGTACTCAAAGTAAATAAGAAGATGGCATCATCAATCCTCCATCTGATCATCATCCTCCTCCTCCTCATCATCACCATCGCCATCAGAGTCAGCCTGTGCGCCAGACGATCCACCAGTCTTAGGGTAGGTAGGTAAATCTCCGGGCCAAGCTACATGTGCTGCAAACTCAGCCGGGGTAACATAAGGTGCTCCCTCTCCCTGTAACCTGTACTGATAAAATTCATCGTGAAGATGAATATAAGCTCTGTGAGTGGCAGCCATCATCTGCATCATATGCTGATGCTCAAGTGATATTCAGGTAAAGCTCTGTGTGACAGCATCAGTAGATGGAGGCTGCACTGGTGGTCTCCTCCTCCTCGGTCTGGGCTGAGCCTCCTGCTCTAGTGGTGGAAGCTCGCACTGTTGCACAAAATAGTCTCTATTCACTAGAACTTTAGGGACTCTCCCTGAAGAACTATTGAACTCTGGTGAAGGTACAATGACTCCCTGCCTCCTCAGTAAGGCAGATATGATGAGAGGGAATGGAATGGGGTGATTCACTTTATACCCAAGGGCATAAAAGTGAATCTGCTCGGATATAAGCTCAGCGATGTCAATGGTATGGCCCTGGAGGATAGAAAATAGAAGGCAACAACGCTCAACTGGAAGAGATGAAAGATGGGTGACAGGAGTGATATTATGAAGCATGAGGTGGGACCATGCCTGGGCTATAGGGGTCAGCTGGGTCTTTAGGAGGTTAGATGGACTCCTTCCAACCCTACTCAGGTTGAAAAAGATTCCATCCTTGCTCAAGAAATGAGCAACCTCCTCGAGGGAGTATCCTAACTCTCCCTCAGCAGCAATCTTGTTTCTGTTTTCCTTCCAGAAACAAGTGTCATTCTCGGGAGTAGGCTCCCAAAGGTTACCCAATAGGGTGCTGATAGTGTCCCGGTCATATGAAATATGCCGGCCCCTCACCCAACTCGTCCGCTGCTGCCCTATGCTCAGTGCGTCCTAGCGAGTCCTGAAGGCGTTTGCATAAAATTCCATCACTAAGATGGGGTCCCCCTCAGTTGGTAGAGAGAATAGAGGTCCCCATCTCCTCTGCTGAACTCCATCCTGAAGCTCAGGGTAATCTCCTGCACTCAAATCAAGAACCCTCTCCCAAATAAGTCTCTGGCCTTTGATTTGATGAAACCGTGCCCATTTCGCATCAGTGCGAAATCTGGTGGGATCCCTCGGTCCTAACACCTCCTGTCCCTGAAGATCAGGATCCTCAGAGGTGGTGTCAGTATCTGTGGTCTTCCTCTGTCTTTTAGAGGGACCAGCAGTGGGAATGGATTTCCTTGGTGCCATCTGCAAAAAATTTTAAAATTAAACACACATTAAAAAGTAAATCACATATTAACAATCCTATACAATCAATCCATAAAATTTAAAACAAAAATATTTTTGGTTTTTCTAAAATTGAAATTCAAATACACCACAACATATTTTTGTATTTTTATGATTTATAAAGAAAGTAACACACATATTTTCAAATTTTCAAAACAAAATACAATTTATTCAAAATTTATACAAACTTATTTTTATATTTTTATGCAAGAAAGTATAACAAATATTAAATATGAAAATTTATTAATAAAAAAAAGAAAACAACAAACAAACACACAACATAAATTAACAAAAATTAAAAACAGAGGCTGACGCTACGCGTGGTATAACGCTACGCGTCAGCCTGTTCTGCCCACGCTACGCGTCTGTGGGACGCTACGCGTGGGCTCACAGTTCATCCTCACGCTACGCGTTAGTGGGACGCTACGCGTGAGCTGCGCAGAACAGAAAAAAAAACAGAGGTTGCACAGCAGCAACCCCTTTCCAAACCACATTATATCCATTCAATTCCTAATTCCTAACAGCAATCAATTCCAATGGTCTTCTAATCCTAATCTTAGCCACATTTATTTCTAAAAATCAAAAATTTAAAAACAAAACTAAAGAGAAAGGATTAGAACACTTACTTGTGGTTCCTTGAGCAATAGGATTGAGAAGGTTTGGAAGAGAGAAAATGAGGTTTCTAAAATTTGGTTTTTGAAAACTAAGTGAGGCAGAGAGGAGATTTTAGGTTTTAAAACCTAAGATGGGCCTCTCTGGTTCAGTTTTAAAAACTGAACGTGGGCTCTGACGCTACGCGTGGGTGGGACGCTACGCTTCAGACCCAAAATTCAGAGTCCACGCTACGCGTTACAGTGGCGCTACGCGTGGGCTTCTGTTTTTGATTTTTCAAAATTTTGATTTTCGAAAACCTTTTTCTTTTGAGTTTTAAACCCCTTTTCTTTTAAAATTTTTGTTTTTTTTTGTTTTTTTGTTTTTTTTGTTTTTTTTAAAAATATTTAAAAATAACAAGAAAAGAATGGGTTGTCTCCCATTGAGCGCTAGGTTTAATGTCTCCAGCCAGACATTACCTCTAATTAATCAGGTGGTCTCCCAATATTCGTTGAGGAATCACCTGTCTTTTTCTTCCTTCTTCTTCTTTTCCGATGCTTAATTACCTGTTTTTCATCTTTCAAGGCATCGGTTAATTTAAAACAATTTAATTGATTGGGAAAAGATATACCTGGTTCGGTTGAAGGGTAAACTTTTTCCTTATTACTTATCCTGAGGTGTTCATGAGCACTGAAGCTTACCTCTTCTTCATAAACCTTGACTGCAACCATACTTTGATCGACATCTACTCTGATTTTTACAGTTTTCATGAAAGGTCTTCCTAGGATCAGGGGAATCTCAGTATCCTCCTTCATATCCAGTACCACAAAGTCAACCTTGAAGTGGTACTTGTCAACCTTTACCAATACATCTTCCACAATCCCAAAAGGCTTTTTGACAGAGCGATCTGCAAACTGTAATTCTGTCTTTGCTTCTTTTAGCTCATATTCACCAATGCGCTTTATTAAATCTAAGGGCATCAAGTTGATGTTAGCCCCTAAATCTAATAACGCATTCCTGATGTTGATATTTCCAATTGTTACAGGAATGGTGAAACTCCCCGGATCTTTACATTTTTTTGGGATTATACAGTTTGTTTCTTGCTCTGTATCTACTTGCACATTTTTTTCTTTTTTCTTTTTTTCATTTTTTTCTCTTTCTTTTTCTTCTTCTTCTTTCTTTTTCTCACTCTTTTCTTTACAATCAATTTTTACAACATCAGAAGAAACAGCATTACATTGTTCCCTTGGGTTTTGAGTGTTTGCAGTAAACCCAAAACTCTTTAATTCGACTATTTCTTTTGCAAGCTGACCCATTTGTATGTCTGATGCTTTTCGGGCAGCTTCATTTGTTTCCACAAACTGCAATAACTGTTGAATAGATTCCTCTATTCTTGTCAATCTTGCATTGTCAGTTTGTTGTTGCTTGAATTGATTGTTAGGAGGTCTGTTGGAAGGTCCAGCATCCTGTCTCCAGCCAATATTCTGATTTTGCCAACCCTACAGGTAATTGTTAGGAAAAGAATTTCCATGATTAAAAGGAAAATTACCTAAGGGTGCTCTTTGATGATTCATGAAATTGGCTTGCTCTTGCTCATTTCCACAGTAACCACATGGTTGTTCTCCCATGCAATGCATACATTGTTTTAGTTGAGCAGGGGGTGGTGATGCTACTTGAGCAATTTGGAGTTTTTCCAATTGCTTGCTCATAACTTCAATTTGTTGGGTCAGTAATTTTTGCTGAGCCAATACTGCATCATTTACTCCCAATTCGAGCATTCCTGGCTTCCTTTGTACATTACATCTTTCATGCTTTGCTTGGCGGTCACTAATAGCCATTGATTCCAATATTTCTATGGCTTCCTCCACAGTCTTGTTCATTAAAGAACCACCTACACAAGCATCTAACATCATCTTGAACTGAGGCAATAAACCATGGTAAACGATTCTTACCTTTTCGGCATCATTCAGGTTATAGTTTGGACATTTTCTCAAGAGTGCCTTGAATCGTTCCCATGTCTCTCCTAGTGATTCATCATTATTTTAAGAAAAAGAGTGTATGGCTGTCATTGCTTCAAAATATTTTGAAGGAGAATAAAATCTTTCCAAAAATTTTCTTTCAACATCGGACCAGTTTGCAAAACTACCCGGTGGACAAGATTTAAACCATTCTTTTGCTTTACCAATCAATGAAAAAGGAAAAAGTCTCATGTAAACAGACTCTTCTTGATTGGGTTCAAAACCAATTGTGCTGCATAACTCATAAAAAACAGTTAAATGCTCATATGGTTCTTCATGATTTAAACCAGCAAATTGGTTGTTTTGAATAATGTTTAAAGTGGCAGGTTTAATTTCCACTGGTAAAACTGGTCCTTGAAACATTCCCGAAACTCGGGGTGGACCATTAATAGCAGCAAACTGTCCCAATGTTCTCCTTTCAGCAGCCATATTTGAATTTTTAAAATTTTTAGAAGTAGAAGAAGAATTAGTTTGTGTTTTAGATTTCAAAGACTTGATTTTCTTTACAAACTTTTCTATCTCAGGATCAAAATAAATTTTACCTGCGGTAGATCGAGTTTGCATACACAAACTAGACAAAGAAAGTTAGTGTAACAATAAGTAAAAAAATAATAAATAATCAAAAATTTAACTAAGGTAAAAATATTTATCACGGTAAATAAAAATTTACTGTTTTACTGAAACAATTCAATCCCCGGCGACGGCGCCAGAAAACTTGTTAACCCGGCGATAGCGTCTCAACAGTTCGTTCCACCACCGGGTTGTTAATTGGCAAGCGCACCAATCATTTGTAGTTTTCAAAATTTAGATATCGTTCCACTGGGATTGAAAGTCCAATAACAACAGTAATTTTCTATTTACTATGGTAAATGTGGAGGAAGTTATAAACAAAGGAATGATTTATATACAATTTATACAATATTCACAGGATAGCATGATTGAGTGGTTCATAAGATAAAAGAAAATAAAATCTATCTAAAAAGACGAGTTGCAATCTAGAATAGGTAAGATACTTGAGATAAACACAGATAAACAAATTATGTTGGAAATTGGATCCCTAATCTAGAATAACAATGAGGAACTCAAGACATGCATATTTAATCATCAAGTTTCATGTCATTGCAGCTTAAAATCATTATAACCGATCCCTCGTGATATAAATTCTAAGAATTCACCGTAAAGTCTGATCCCTCGTGAGCTTTCTCAGTAAAAACTTGCATTAAGACCTGGCCTTATGGCAACAATGGTTAACAACCCCTATAGAATTGAGATACCAAGGGTATTCCAACTTTTTACTTTCGTCAAAACAAGTTTCAATACAGCATGAACAATCATTCTCCCGTTTGACATTCATACTAATAAAACAAGTTTCAATACACATAAAAATCATTCTCCCGTTTGACGTTCATATTAATAAAAGGTTGAAATACTAACATGAACTTGAATCATAAACATGCAGAGGTCGAATTCACAACATTATACTCAATAGATTAGTTCACCAATTCCAACATAAACAGATTAGTTACACATGGTGAAAGTAAAAATAACACTTACAGAGTTTGACATTACGAAGATGATGGAAACTTCACGATACAACGATCACAATACACCGAAACACACTCAAGTATCTAGAAAACTATTCTAGAACTACAACTCACAAAAGAAGTACTCAAAGTCGAGCACAAGAAAGAAGAGAATGAAATGCTATGGAATGGGATGGGATGCTTAGAATGGTGTTGGATGGCCCTATTTATAGGGCTGAGCAAGGGTGCTGACGCTACGTGTCGGTGTGACGCTACGCGTCAGGCCCCTGACTCAGCTTCCATTAAACAGCTGATAATGGCCACTACAAATTATAAAAATAGATCATGCTTGGCCACTTGGACGTGTCTCCACTATGTTTTGGCCATTTGTGTTGAGTCGGATGGCCCTTGGTGCTGAGTGGGATGACCATTATTGGGTCAAAGCTGAGTGCTTGGCCAAGTTGGAAGTGGAGTCTACACAGCATTGACGCTACGCGTGGATATGACGCGTAGCGTCAGCATCAAAAATAGTTGTTGATGCTACGCGTGGGATGAGGCTACGCGTCAGCTCCTCCAGTGTAATTTTCTCTTGATTTCTTAACTTTTTCACTGCAAAACTAGAGAAAATTGATCAAGGGTAGATTATTTCCAACAACATCCATTTATTGAATTTAAATCCTAATTTTCTAACAAATTAAACTAATTTTTATAATTTTTATGAAATTTTTATTAAAAGATGTATTGTAAATTTGAGGAGTAACAACTCGCTCAAGGGAGCGAAGAGAAATTGGTTCTGGATGAAATACTCTCAGGTGAGCCAATGTTGCCCAAGCAAAATATGGGAGGCAAGTCTATATCGCCCAAGCGAAATGAGGGAGAGATGGTTTCTGGAAGGATTTCGCTCAAGCGGGATAAACTCGCTCAAGCGAAACTCCTCCATATTTGATGAATAAATTCTGGAGGAAATTCGCTCAAGCGAGTTTGCTTCGCTCAGGCAAAATTGAGGGTTTCGCTCAAGCGAGCGTGTTTCGCTTAAGCGAGGGAGAAAGTCTGATACTTTTTGTAAACTCGCTCAAGCGAGTCAGGCCTCGCTCAAGCGAGTCAGGCCTCGCTCAAGCGACCTTTGTAGAACTCGCTTAAGCGAGTAAGGGCTTCGCTCAAGCGAGATTCGCCCAGATTGCAAATTTCTTTATTTTCTCCAATATAGTTTTATTATTTTTATTATGAAATTGCATTTTCTTTTATTTAATAACTAGAATACGCTTTCCGCTAATCCTTGTGATCATCACAATATTGATTGTCCAATGAGCACTTTTAATTAATTTTTATACCTTCACATATCACCATATATGGGATAGGTTCTTTTAAATGGTCCAGTAGTATTTGTTAAATTTTCATTTTGCGGCTTTTTCTACAATTTATATGATTTAATAAACTACGAAAACTTTACCCTCAATTTAATTATTCTAATTAATCTTATTGGGGTTAGGATGTTTTACTCGCCAAGCACCTCGGTTTCACTCCAACAGTCGCCATCTTCTTTCGCTATGCTCACGTAATGCGATGTGGCAGCTCCGACATGGGTTTCATCAACCTCCGATGTCAAAGCGACATCGTCAATTTTAAAGCGTTTGTAAAGTCCACAAAGACGGCAGGTGCCTTCTTCAAACATCCATTCTTTAAAATTTTTGCTAAAGAAACCGATTCTCCCTTCTGGAAGAATGAAGAAAGCTGGTTTTTGATCCACATTAGCTGGACTCACCAACATTTTCTTCTAGTGAGCTTGGCATACACTGTTGAAAAGCGCCAACTTAGTGAAGGCTTCAAGGCCGTAGTGGATGCCCTTCACGTAATTTCCCAGGTTGTTCCCTAAAGTGTCGTTCTCTGCTTGGCACTGAGGAGACGAGGATAAATTACCTCGCTCGCTTGGGTATTTACCCTTCTTTTTTTTCTTTTAACATCAGTTTTTATTATATCAGTTGTAACCTTTTAACTTGTGATTCTTTTTAGGGAACATGGGTGGGGATGCACTCGACCAAATCTGAAGCGTGCTAGCCGGTATGAACACTAGTGCATCTAAAGAGAACCAGGTCACTCCCCAACTCTGGAAGGCTGCAACCCTCCCCATTCTTGGGGGAAACACCTCGATTAAACTTGTACCCAAGAGGAAGAAAGAGAACTCTGAGGGTCACAGGAAAAAACAGAAGGTCACCGGGGGAGAAGAGAGGGACTCTGACAGTGGTAAGGGAAAAGAGCCCATCATCGAGGGTGAGCAACTAAAAGAGACCCCTCTCTGTGACAACAATTTGGAGGGTATTGATGACTTGTTGGATAGGATTTACCCTCCATCAACAGGATTTACTTTTCTATACTGGCTCCAGGAGGGGTTAAGCTCAAAAGATATAAACTATGCTCTGGACACGGCGATGTGCTCCCATTTGAAGTCTCTCTCTGTCATTCATTCTACCACCACCTAGGGTCCACTTAGAGAAATTGAGCGATTAAGGGAGAAGAATGCCTGTCTGTTGGATGACCAGGGCTGAGTCCATCAACGACTTCAAACTATTAGTGAGAGCAACCAGGCCCTGTAGAAGGTAGAGGGTGAGCTAAAAACTGACAATGATAAGCTTCACCAAGAGGTGGATAACCTGAAGAACCAAGTGTCCAGGCTTCAACAAGAAAATAAGGTCCTTTCCATCTTGGTCAAGGATGAACATATAACGTCCTTATTTTTAAAATTAATTTTCAAAAATCTGAATAAATTTTTCGCAAATAATTTAAATATCAAAACAGAATTTGAATTAAATAGTAATACTGTCACTTTTCCAATAGCCGACCGACCCATTTAAATATACAAATAAATATAAATACTCGGTATGCACAGGAGCCGGCCAAGGCTACTACAAACAACTATGTGCACTATGTACAATACATATAATACATAATTCTCTGAGCAGCTGAGTGACTTCACATATCATTGCTGCGTCCTATATCTACTGTAAAAATAACAACAGTAGGGGTGAGCATATACATGTCAAATGACAGTTACTGAATCGGATCAAGTGTCCAATTCATAACCATAAATAAATCAAATCATAACACATAATCACATCATATTTCATTCATTCTCATATCATCAAATGATCATATCATCATGTTATTCTCAATAACATATATCAATGCATATGCATGCGGATCCGACTCTAATGATGGGATTTACACAACATAATATCTTAGCTCCCAGCTGATTCGGCCGTTTTACAGGTACTAAACCGCGTGCGCCCATAATGTAGCACGAGTCACTCTCAGTGACAACGGTAACACAACTCGGTGTTACGGGCCGGCCTTGAGTCCAACTCAAAGGCGTCTGTGGAATCTGAAGAAACCACCATAGGGTCTGTGCCTTATCATCAGGCCGCCCTCTTATCTGGGCCGACATCACAGGCCCCCTGCAGTCCTGTGTGCGTCTGAATGCAAATGCTATGCCAAATAATAATCAATCATCAACAAACCACCTGATTACCATCATCAGGGGCTACCACTTGGTTACCATCACCAAGGGTCTCAACTCATTATAACAACAAACATAGCATGTATTCATATATTATGAAACTTCATGAATATCAATATCATTTATATAGCATCTTATGCTATTCAAATCATCATCATTAATCACATATCATCATCATATTTCCTACTACATCTCAAGCATAGGAATCATCATAAATTGACATATATCACATATACAATTCATATCACATATATATCACACATATCATACATATTCGGGATTTCTTGTTGAAGATAACAATATTATCCCGATTCCGTTCATAAACTATTCATTTAAAATGTAATGCTCCCCCTACCTGGAAATAAGAGTTCCAGTAGCTTTTCAATCGATATCAAGTCATAGCTTCAAGAATTCCGACTGGAATTACAGCACTGAATCAGTTCAAAGCTTTCTTTGTGAAGAAAAGAAATGAAGAATGATTTCTTCTTCGTTTGATGGATTTCCAGTAACGATTGGAAAGTAAAAGATTATCAACGGTGTTTTCAGTTTCAAAAGTTTCTAAATTCCTTTCACAGTAGAAGTTGGTATATATATATATATATCGTTCATGCAAAAGAGACGTGAACGATAGAAAGAAGTCTGACACACGTATCTGTAAATGATAAGGAAAGAATAAGATATTTAATGAAAAGGGACAGCACATCAAAAAGGGTCCCATACTTAGAAAATTATCAGAAAAAGAATCTGTTGGAAGGTAGAAGAACAGAGTGACGTGGAAAGCTTTAATAATTAAAATAATTATTAATTCCAACTCGGTTTCGTCCTGGGCATATCTTTCCGAGAAGATTCATCACAGCCTTCGTCCGTTCAGAATTCCTTCATTCAGAGGAAATTCACTCGGAAAGGTTTCATCCCATGAAACACTCAGCTTTTCTTCCTCGGAAATGATCCACTCAGAATGTCTCATTCAGACATCTCTCTCAGATATATTTCTGCCCGAGTCAAGCCTTCACTTGCGTCACTCAGAAGTCTTTCTTCTGAAAAGATCACTCGGAGTTTGAAGACAATCCTCTTAGAAATCTTTCCACTCGAAAGGATCACTCGGGATTGAAGACTATTTCAAAGATGAACACGAGTACAAACTCAGCAGATCTAAACATCGACCCAAGCACAAATTAAATGAAATTCACCACTCAGATATCTCAATCGGTACCTTCCCTCTCGGAAGTATCACACTCAGAGATACTTCACTCGGAAAGTCACAGAACTCGGAGTTACTCCACTCGGTCATTATTCAAAAATATCAGCTCGTGAAGTACTTATCCAAAATCAAAGCTTTTCTTCGCTCGGAGGTACTTCTCTCAGAAACGATCCATTCGGAAACGTTTCACTCGGAGACAAGTCACTCAGATTTGCCTCACTCAAAAACATCTTATTCAGACAAAGTTTTTCTTCATCAGAAATGATTCTCAGTCATGTTTCACTCGGAAACATCTTAATCTTTACTTCACTCGGTAGTTCTTTTACCCAGAAAGATTTTACTCAGAATTATATTCCTTTTCTTCACTCGGAATTATCTCAACTTTCCCACACTTGGAAATATCTTATCTTGGGAGCGTCTTTGCCCGAATGGTATTCATTCAAAGTCAGAGCTCCTTCCTTTTCGCTCGGAATCAATCCACTTGGAATTATTCCTTTCCGATAGAAGCATTCGTCTAAAGTCGGACTCGGGAATATGTTAATCTTCCTTCACTCGGAATCACATCCATTTTTCACTCGAAATGTCTTGTCTCAGACATTTTTCAATCGAAATTCCTTCACTTATCAGACATTTTTCACTCAGAAACTCTCCACTTAGCTTTAATGAATTATTTTCTAAAATTATAAATTTTAGGATATTACAGAACAAGCAAAGTATTAAAGAGATATGGAGTTGTCCGTCCACGCTGCCCTGGATGCCTTTAGCCACGCAATTCAACAAGTCGTTTACCATAATCGAGGTACCAATTTAAACTTGAACGGAATTGGAATTTGCAACAAGTTCTGGACTGGGGAATTGGTTACCGTGGTTGATTATGAAGCCTATGTGCCCTCCAACATGCCCTTCGAGTACACTTCCTGGCAGCTGATGAGGATGACACCCCGCATAATTTATTACACAAAGAAAACAATGGTGGTGATGAAGATTGTGACGTCCTTAGTAATTTCTCGAATAAATTTTTCGCGTTTTAAAAATCATTTTTTTGAAATTTGTAATAAGTCATGTAAAAGTTGATAAACGCGGATTATTATCATAAATACTAGTCGTGAATAATTAAGTCATGAAATATTTATATAGCGGAAACGATTTAGAAAAATACAGTACATGAAACATTATATTATTATTATAACCCATCAAAGTAAAATAAAGTCAAATTCCAAGCAATAATTCACGTAAACTCCATTCATGGCATCACTCTTCATTCTGTGTAGCATTCACTATAAAAATTAATGTAAGAGTGAGACAGAATATAGAATAAATATAAAATAAATAAAATTGCACAAACACAACCTACAAGGCATAATGATATGATGAATATGCCAAACAAGTTCATTTATAAATCTTTAATTAGTCACATGATGTCATGCTGGATCCATTTGGTTTGGTGGGAATACTGCAGTAAAAAGTCTCATAAAGACTCCAGTTGGAATTAGCATAACCATGAATCCCTACACCTTCATGGCTCCTGCGAAAATAAGTGCACAAGTAGGAATTAGCATAACCATGAATCCCTACACTTTCATGGCTCCTACAGTACCGAAGTACACAAGTAGGACTTAGCATAACCATGAATCCCTACACTCCATGGCTCCTGCAAAAATAGGACTTAAACTCATCATAGAGTAACCCCCCACCAGGGTAGGCAATCATGGAACCCCTAAATTCCATGGTGCGTCCAAATGCTTATGATGCATGAATGCCTTTAATTCTCTTTATCATTTAACATACCATGATATCAACATTTCCAAAACCACTTGGAAAATCACAAGTCCTCAAAGGACACATCACATATAATAATTTTCAGAATCATGAATTTACTGTTTCAACTACATGTATCAATATCCGCAAGGCATTCATGTGTGTATATATATATATATATCAATTTAGTCATTCGTAATTATTCACCGCCAAAGTATACAAACTGTATGATACTCATTAGACACTCAACATCATCCATAACAATTCATAGTCACTCAAGAAATCAATAATAAATTGTTACCCATAGGGAAAATATCATTTTCATCCATAATAACCATTATAAGTAATTTTCAGTATTTCCAACAGCAACATACGTTAGTAAAACAGCCATAACATGAGCAAATCAAATCCTTTTTCAGTGATTCCACTTTCTGTAGTTCCATAATAGAATTATCTACAACTTTCATGAAGACCATAATTTCAAATTCCAAACAAAAACACCACTTATTCATAGAACACAAAACTGCCTCAAAGAGAGTTTTCAAAACGTACATATGTTAGTATTTTCAACGTTTCTGGAGCTACAAAAATAATTTTGGCATAAGACTAGTTTTAAATTACTCCTAACACAAATATCTATAACTTTCATGAAGACACTGATCACTAATTCTCACCACAAAATTCCCAGTTTTAAAAATAAAATTCGTATTTCAGATTAATAGAATTACAGCTTGTACATACTTTAGTATTTTAGGCATAACTCGAGCTACAAAAATCCTTCTAACTTGAAAAAACTTTTTATAGATCCATAACATAAATATCTACAACTTTCATGAAGACATCAAAGTATAAAAACATATGTATAATTCCCAGAATATTCATATATGCACAAAACACAAGATAAGTATTTCAATCGGACATGCTGTAGTATTTTGATCATAACTCATGCTATACATATCCAATTCAGTCGGTTAAGGTCTCAAAATTCACATAACAAGAAGATCTACAACTTTGATGAAGACACCGATCACTAATTCTCACCACAAAATTCCCAGTTTTAAAAATAAAATTCGTATCTCAAGATAACAGATTTACAACTTGAACATACTTCAGTATTTTAGGTATAACTTGAGCTACAAATATCATTTTGACTTGAAACCACTTTCTATAGATCCATAACACGGATATTTATAACTTTCATGAAGACATCAAAGGCTGATTATGCATGTATAAGTCCCAGAATTTTAATATATACACAAAACATAGGATAAATATTCCATACAGACATGCTGTAGTATTTTGGCTATAAATTTTGCTATACATATTCAAATCAATTGATTCAAGTCTCAGAATTCACATAACAAAAAGATCTACAACTTTAATGAAGAAGTCAGAATCAAATTCATACGTTTTCAGCTTCAAAATTAAGCAACAAAATACAAAAATAAAACTAGAATCCTAGGACAGCATACAATTCTACCCATTTCATAATCATTCACAACCCTGTTCCCTCTTACTTGGATTGAAGATAGTTGGCTGATTGAAAATGGTCTCCTTGCTGTCCTAGCTTCAGATCGAAGGGCCTTGATGGAGAAGAGTAAATGAGAGTTTCAGAAGAGGTGTGTTTGTTTAATAAGGCAAAGTGGGTTTCTAGTGGGCTGTTAGTGGAAAATAATGGTGGTTTAGATAGAAAGTGAGCTTCATTTCTGCCGGCCTATATGCTAGAGTGTGCATGATTGATTTAGATAAATTAAAATATGCAATAGATGACAAAATTGGAGTCAAAACGTTAATCCTAACACTGAATACCGACTGAAATTCCACTCGGTCAGCCTCTAAACCAACTGGAAACTGCCAGTCGTGTGAAAAAGAAGGGAATCTGAGTCCCTCTCGCTCAAGCGAATATCGACTCGCTTGAGCGAGTGTCATACAATGCACTGGCAGAGGGGGTTTCGCTCAAGCGAATACCGACTCGCTTGAGCGAGACTCACAAGCCTCGCTTATTCCACTCTCACTCGCTTAAGCGAGGAATTCATTCGCTTAAGCGAAATCCGACCAGAGGTAGTCATTCCCCAAACCGACTCCTCTTACTTGGTTTTCACTCGGTACAATTTATTCCCAACCGAGTCATTCTTCACTCAGTTTTTCACTCAGCAATATATATCAAAACCGAGTCAACTCTCAATCTGTCCACTTGGCATCATCACTCAAGTCCGAGTCATCTCAATCAGTTTTTCACTCAGTTAACTTATTCCAGACCGACTCAAAGCTCTTAAGTTCCCACTCGGCAGAAACTTCTTAAACCGACTCAACTCTTAATCAGTTCGCACTCGGTGAATTACCTCAAAACTGACTCTTCTTTCTTATAGTCATTCACTCAGCAATTAACACACCACTCAATCAGTGGTCCACCTAGTATAATAATTCAGTCCGAGTCCTCTCTCACTCAGACTTCCACTCGGTAAATCCATTCCAAATCCGAGTCTCCACATACACACGGTTCCACTCGGTAAGACTTTTCAAAAACTGATTCTCCTTCATAGTTGTCCACTCACTCGGAATCTCATTCCAGGATTGACACATCTGGGCAATCATACATCGTGTGTCCCCAGTCGGAACCCTGCCACTCGGAAATACATTTTCCTCTGTACTTCACTCAAAAATGAAGGCACTCAGTGAATCTTTCATTCAGAATTGCAACGTCTGACCATGATTGACTCGGAAACGAGTCATTCAAAAATAATTGACTCGGAAATGAGTCATTTGAAGGCATTTGACTCGGAAACGAGTCTTTCCAAGTAATTTGACTTGGCAGTGAGTCACCCCAAGGTGAATCACTCGGATCCTTTCACCCAGAAGAGGTTCTATCAAACCCTCTTCTCTCAGAAATGTCCCTGAGACAGGGATTCCACTCGGAGGAGATCCTCTCGAGCATGTTCCACTCGGAAAACACAACCTTCACTCGGAATTTCAATATTTCACTCGGAATTATCTTAGTCACTCGGAACAGAGCCTCTTCCTTACTCGGACAGTCCTTTCTAAGGCATGTTTCACTCAGAAAATGGATATTATCATCAAAGATCTATATAAATTCCATATTTATACTCAAAAATGGAATTTTTGAAGTAATACAAGTCATCCATTGGATGTTTTATTCATTGATTATTACTTATAGACCTTCTATACTTCATAATTTACAAAATGGTACTATTATTAAAAACAGGATGTTACAAAGATGACCACCGGGGGGAGGAAGAGGATGACAATAAGGACGTTGTGGACCCTTAAACTTTTCTGCTTCTATTTTGTAAGCTTTGTAGACGGGATGAGCTCCGTCTGACTTAAACAATTTTTTGGTTTAGCCATTTATTCCTTTTTTTGTTCTTTTGCCATTTGAGGTATGGCCAATGATCTCACTGTGAATGACTTATGATTTTTTAATGACATCGCCTTTTGCTTTTATATCGGCTTCCTGTATAAATATTGCAACATCAGCTCTTTATTTACTTGGAAGAATTTGTTGTTATGAATTTGACATCGTCCATAAATAAACTCCATAACTTAGAAAAATTTTAACCTTTTGCAATTGTTTTCGATATCTAAATTAAATGACCTTTGGATTCTATTTTTATAACTTGTATAACTATGATGCACCGGACTAAATAATCATCCTAAGATATTTTCTTTTGACCACTCCAGGGCTTTTACGCTGCTCTAGGGTCTTAAAACTTTTTAACCTTTTTGGGGCTTTTCAACTATTCTAGGGTTTATTCGCCTAAAACCTCTTTAAGGTTTTTTAACCACTCCAGGGTTTAGATTTATTTGATAACCGCTCTTGGGCTTTCTTAGCCACTACAGGGTTTGATTTCTTTAGGATTTGTAAAGTCCTTAGACCATTGTTAGAAATAGAACAATAAAGGAAAGACCATATCTTCTTTGAAATTGATTTCATTTCTTGGTAAAACACCCTAACTGCCTGCCTCATTAAAAACCTCCTAGGCAAAACTTTGTGGGGAAAACCTTAGGTAGGGAAAAAGAGTACATGACTTATGACACTAGTTAGCTATAGTACATTCACAGATTTTGATGTTCTATTTATTCTTGAAGACTTCTCCCTGCAAAGTTTCCAAGAGATAGGATCCTCCAAATGTTACGTCGTTGACCCGGTATGGACGTTCTCAATTTGGTCCTAACTTTCCTTGGTGGGTGAAGTGATTCCCCATCGAAGCTCTTCTCAAGACTAGGTTGAAACGCCCTAAATTTAATTAATAAAAATAGGGATAAATTTTTTATGATTTAAACCAAAACAATTGAAGAGTGAAGTGTGACATGAATTATAGTTTCAATAATCACTCTCTGGATCATTTAAAAATCCCAACTCATATGTGGAGATATGAAAAGGTTAGAAATTTTAATTTAAAAATAATCCTAGGACACCCCATCATCATATACCCCTAATACAATCTCTTATTTTTACATAAAAGGGGTTTTGAGTAATAATAAGCTCATGACAATTTTCAATATTAAGACATGAGAAAAGCTCACTTTTAGTCTTAAGAATAGTGGAATATGTCATAAATATCACCTATTAGTCCCAATTTGACAACCATAAAAAGTTGGGTTCAAAACCCTCTTAAATTTGAATTTTACAACGCAGTGGGTCATGTATTTTACGCCTAATAAGAGTTAGAAAACTCTAGTTAAGGTGAGACCAATTCTCTCACCTCTATAACACAATTATCTACAACTTTCATGAAATCGGCCCTGCTAAAATTTTCAACCTGAACACCCTTTAGTATTTTGGACATAACTCGGGCTACCGAACTATGATTGATACAAATTGGGTATCAAAACGACGAAGAAAAAATTCTCTATAACTTTTATGAACTGTTCAAAGGCCAAATCAGCTCGCTTGAGAGAGATTTGGGGTGCTTAATGTAACATCCCAAAATTTGTAATTTTTAGAAAAATCATTCATTAAGGATTAATGGAGAATTTCTGAATGAAATTCCGAGTGAATACTGTTTGAAATATGATATTCCGAGTGAAAATGGTATGATTCCGAGAGAAATAAGACCGAGAAAGCTATTTCCAAGTGAAGTTAAGATGTTTCCGAGTGAAACATCATTAAGAGAATCATTTTTGAATTAAGAAAAACTGTGACCGAGTGAGACACTTTTGAGTAAGGCAAAATCCGAGTGAAACGTCTCCAAGTGAACCGTTTCCAAATGGATATTTTCCGAGAGAAGTACTTCTGAAAGAAAGAGAAGCTTTGATTTCGGATAAGTACTTCACGAGTAGATATTTTTGAATAGTAACCGAGTGGAGTATCTCCGAGTTGTGTGACATTCCGAGTGAAGTGTCTCTGAGTGTGATACTTCCGAGAGGGATGGCACCGAGTGATATGTTTCCAAGTGGAATAGCGTCAAGTGAGATATTCCCGACTTCAGAGTGGTGTGGCACCGATTGGGATATGCCGAGTAAGTCTTTTCCAGGGAGAATACTTCTGGACAGAGAAAGACTTCAACTTTGAATGAGTATATTCCGAGTGAATGGTTCCAAGAGAAGTAAATGACCGAGTGATAAATTCATTCAATTCGTGTTCGGTCAGAGTTTCTAAGTTTGTACTCGGGTTCGTCTTTGAAATGGTCTTTGATTCCGAGTGACCCTTTCGAGTGGAAAGATTCCCGAGAGAGGATTATCTTCAAGCTTCGAGTGATCTTTTTAGATGGAAGACTCCCGAGTGACGCAAGTGAAGGTTTGAATCGGACAGGAATATAACTGAGTGAGCTGTCTGAATGAGATATTTCCGTGTGGGGTATTTCCGAGGAAGGAAAGCTGGGTGTTTCATGGATGGAACCTTTCTGAGTGAATTTCCTCCGAATGAAGGAATTCTAAACGGACATAGGCTTTCTCGGAAAGATGTGCCTAGAACGAAACTGAGTCGGAATTAATGATTATTTTAATTATAGATGCTTTCCACGTCACTCTGTTCTTCTACCTTCCAGCAGATTCTTTTTCTGATATTTTCCAAGCATGGGACCCTCTCTGATATGCTGTCCCTTTTCATTAAATGCTTATTCCTTCCTTATCATTTGAAGATACGTGTAGCAGACAATTTTCTATTATTCACGTCTTTTCTGCATGGATAGCATATAAATACTTCTACTGTTGGATTAATTCAAAAACTTTTGAAAGTGGAAACACCATCTATAATCCTTTTCTCTCCAATCTCTACTGGAAACCATCAACAAAGAAGAAATTAATCTTCCTTTCTTCTTCTTTACGTGAAAGCTTGAATTTCATAAGAGAGAAAGATTGGACTAATTCAGGACTGTAATTCCAGTCGGAATTTTTGAAGTTGTGACTTGATATCGATTGAAGAATAGTTGAAACTCTTTATTTCCAGGTAGGGGGAGTGTTACATTTCAAATGAATAGTTTATGAATGGATGTGGGGTGATACTGTTATGATGTATATATGTTATGTGTATAAATTGTTATTAAGACCCCGATTGAATAACATTTTATGTATTCATATCTTCCATTCATATTATTGATATTGATGTGATGATTGTATATATGTGTGACCGATGATGAGAATGGTTTCCATGAATTTTTCATGAGATGCTTGTGTGATGAATGAATATGAAATATGATGTGGTTTCCACAAAAGACCTTGGGTGGGACTCAAGGCAACCTCTTGAGCGGGGCTCGGGGTTTTAGCCCGTGGCACTAACCATTGTCACTGAGAGTGATGGTGTCACATGAGGGTGCAAACGGTTTGGTACCAGTAAAACGGCCGGATCAGCTGAGAGCTGAGTTATGGCTCGGGGAGCCAGTGTTGCAACACAATTTAAAAGACTTAATAATGGATCCATTTGATTGAGCATGTGTTTGCACTGATATATATATATATATATATATATATATATATGTTATTGAGAATAACATGCTGCTTTATGATGAGCTTTGTATGACTCGGTTATGTTTTATATATAGTTATGAATTGGACTTTTAATCCGATTCAATAACTATTATTTGATATGTTTATGCTCACCCCTATTATTGTTATTTTTACAATAGATGTAGGACAGAGCAATGACATGTAAAGTCACTCAACTGCTCGACTTATACATAGTGCACATAGTTATTTTGTAGAAGCCTTGGCCGGCTCCTATGCATACCGAGTGTTATATTTACTTGTATATTTTATGGGCCGGTCGGCTGATGTAAATATGGCAATGATATTATTTAATCCAAATTCTGTTTTGAAATTTAAGTTTATTGTGAAAAATTTATTTGATTATTGAAATTTTATTTTTAAAATAAGAACGTTATACTGAAGCGTGACTCTCGCTCAAGCCCTTGAGCAAGAATTTGACAACATTAGACCTTAATCCTCAAGCTTAAGCGAGAATGCTCAAGCTTAAGTGGAAATTGGGCAGAATCAGACCCTGGTAAGCTTGCTTAAGCAAGAATGCTCATGCTTAAGCGAAATCTGGATAGAAACTACTCCTTGGCACTCGCTTGAGCGAGAATTACCTAGCTTGAGCGAGATTGAGAGCTCTTAACATATAAATCAACTTCCAGCCTACCTATTTTGCCCGTTTCAACTCTGATTACAACAAAACTTCATGGGCACTATATTTTCACCATTCTGGAGCTGTTGACGCTGTCCGTTTGCCAAAATTCTTGCATATGACTAAGATATACACATAATTGTAATTCACCAATTTTAAGATAAAGGTAAGCAACACAAGGGCCATTTCTCATTAGATTTGGCCCATTCTAATTTCTACAAGTCATAAACCATACATATAAGCTATTGGGACCATCACATACTATCCAAGACTCATAAAACTCTTTTTGAACCTATTGGTTCCTTAATTATGCATAAATTCAATGTACCACCTTCACAATTCAATCAATTCATCAAACAACATGCATATCAATGCCATCAATTGGCTATGGAAATTCATCAACAACATTCATTCTTCAGTATGGCAAACAAAGTCATTGAATCCTAATTAGTATCGACCAATATTAAGATCACTACCAAAAATTGGCCTTTCAAAACATATAAGGCTCAATTTTCACAAGTGACCCTCAAAAGAATACATGTCATCATTCAATATTCATGAAACCAAAATAAGTATATACAAGTATTAAGTGTTTTACAAAAAGAGATGTCGGCCAAGGCTTACAAGCTTCCATTTCCATATTTACCTTGTAACATCCTAAAATTTATAATTTTAGAAAATAATTCATTAAAGCTCAGTGGAGAGTTTCCGAGTGAAAAATGTTTGATCAGTGAAGAAATTCCAAGTGAAATATGTCTGAGACAAGACATTCCGAGTGAAAAATGGATGTGATTCCAAGTGAAGGAAGATTAACATATTCCCGAGTCTGACTTTGGACGAATGCTTCTATCAGAAAGGAATAATTCCAAGTGGATTGATTTCGAGCGAAAAAGAAGGAGCTCTGACTTTGAATGAATACTATTCGGGCAAAGACGCTCCCAAGATAGGATATTTCCGAGTATGGGAAAGTTGAGATAATTCCGAGTGAAGAAAAGGAATATAATTCCAAGTAAAATCTTTCTGGGTGAAAGAACTACCGAGTGAAGTAAAGATTAAGATGTTTCCGAGTAAAACAAGACTGAGAATCATTTCTGATGAAGAAAAACTCTATCTGAATAAGATGTTTTTGAGTGAGGCAAATCCGAGTGACTTGTCTCCGAGTGAAACGTTTTCGAATGGATCATTTCTGAGAGAAGTACCTCCGAGCGAAGAAAAGTTTTGATTTCAGATAAGTACTTCACGAGCTGATATTTTTGAATAATGACCGAGTGAAGTAACTCTGAGTTCTGTGACTTTCCGAGTAAAGTATCTCTGAGTGTGATACTTCCGAGAGGGAAGGTACCGATTGAGATATCCGAGTGGTGAATTCATTTAATTCGTGCTCGGGTTGATGTTTTAGAGCTGCTGAGTTTGAACTCGGGTTCGTCTTCCAAATGGTCTTTGATTCCTAGTGATTCTTTCGAGGGGAAAGATTTTCGGGAGAGAATTGTCTTCAAACTTTGAATAATCTTTTCGAATGAGACATTTCTGAATGGGTCATTTCCGAGGAAGAAAAGCTGGGTGATTCATGGATGCAACCTTTCCGAGTGGATTTCCTCTGAATGAAGAAATTCTGAACGGACAGACACTGATGAATCTTCTCGGAAAGATATGCCCAGAATACTGAAACCGAGTCGGAATATACTAAAACTGAGTCAGAATTAATAATTATTTCAATTATTGATGCTTTCCACGTCATTCTGTTCTTCTACATTCTAGTAGATTCACTTTTCTAATATTTTCTAAGTATGGGACCCTCTCTGATGTGTTGTCCCCTTTTCATTAAATATCTTATTCCTTTCTTATCATTAAAGATACGTGTGTCAGACTTATTCCTATCGTTCACGTCTCTTCTGCATGAACCATATATATAAATATTTCTAATGTTGGATTAGTGGAAGACTTTTGAAAGTGAAAAACATCATAATCCTTTTCTTTCCAATTCTCTACTGGAAACCATTGAACAATGAAGAAAATTAAATCTTCATTTCTTCTCTTCACGAAGAAAGCTTGGGACTGGTACAGAACTGTAATTCCAGTCGGAATACGTGAGCAATGATTTGGATATCGCTTGAAAAGCTACTGGAACTCTTATTTCCTGGTAGGGGGAATGTTACATTTTAAATGTGATCCGGTCTGGATACCGGCCCCCAATGTTATGACGTCAGACTGATCTTATAAAAGGAGAACCGGTGTCACGGTTCATTATTGCCATACCGGATATCCGGTCTCCCCTCATCCGCTCTTGTCTCATCAGCTGTTCCACTCGTTTTCTCTACAACGGATGATCGTTCATTCTCACCAAACGTCTATATAGCCGTTAGACCCTCAGTCACAGCGAGATAAGAGTTCCTAATAACTTATCAGCGAAGATACTCTATGTGGTAGAATATGTCATGTCAATGGCCTCAGAGAGCAAGTACATGTGTCAGCGAAATATGCGGAAAGATGATTATCCTCCATCCCTATTACGGGATCGTACCCTGATAATTGACCTACCCCCCTGACACACTCTGAGTATTGAGCCACCTTGATTGACACACTTCACACGCTATCAGAACCAAGGGACCCACTTGTATCCAACGATTCATTTCCTACGTTCAACTATAAATAGCTCATTTCAATACGCATGCAAGGTTACGTTGTCCTAACTTACTCTTTGCTATTACATCGCTTGAGCATTCACTGAGTTCTTATACTCTTCTAACTTGATCGTCGGAGAATCTTCGCAGGTGGCACCACCTTTCGCCCCCCCACTTCAACGCGAAACGTTGGTGTGAAGGATCTCCAGGACAACAAGACCGGTTTTCTCCCACTGAGAGACCGGATCGTGACACCGGATACCCGTGATACCGGTGTACAAACCCTAAAAACACTTGTATTCTTGTGG
The DNA here is from genome assembly GCA_037962975.1 of Clitoria ternatea. NCBI lineage: Eukaryota > Viridiplantae > Streptophyta > Magnoliopsida > Fabales > Fabaceae > Clitoria > Clitoria ternatea. Next base: position 216,744,251 of record CM075671.1, on the reverse strand, counting down.
CTAGTCCCACACCGGATCTTAGACCCCGGTTCAGACCAGTTCATTGGCACGCCCAGTGGGACTCGATAGAGTTATTCCTATTTTCACAGAAGTTTGGTTGTCGTGATGGAAGGTGATGGACGAGATTTCGTTGATGGTCATGTGGAAGATGTGACCCACCAACAGGCTGGAAGGAGACTTGTCTTTGAGACTCCTGCAACTCAAACCCGGAGGATGGTGCAAATGCAAACCCCTGATCCTCGTGATGAGGTTATCAGGCAACTCAGGGAAGAGCTGGTGGAGTTGAGGCGGGAGAAAAGAGAAACGAGGGACAGGGCAGCGTCCCATGCAGAGGATGCTCATCATGCATCAGTGAGGGATAGATCCACAACCCTCCAATATTCGAAAATCCCCACGTACAAAGAGAGGGAGCAGACCCAAGACTCTGGGGACAGAGTCAGTGCCAGGAGAAGGGAGCAGGCAGTGGTAACTTCTGGGACCTACAAACTCAGTGTTCCTTTCTCAAGGAGACTGATGAGTATTGCCATCCCGAAGCATTTACAAACGACTCAACCACTGTCGATCAGGAAGTATAATGGAGAAACTGATCCAACTAAGCACTTGGATGCTTATGTGTATGAAGCCATGTATTTGGGAGCTGATGAAGACGTCATGTGCAGGATGTTCCCAAGGACACTGATGGAGGAGGCTCTCAGTTGGTTCAAGAGTCCCCCCTCAGGATCCATAGATTCTTGGGAGGAAATGACAGCTGCATTTGAAAGCCATTTTGTCATCTCCAGGGATATCCCAAGAACTTCTCATACTCTGGCCCAGATAAGACAAGGAGAGACTGAAACTCTTAAGGAGTTCTTGACGAGGTTCTATAAGGAGGCTGCTTTGGTCCCCAACCTCACGGAGGCCATACAACTCCATATCGTAGTGGAAGCTCTGCAACCTGGATCTGCATTTGCGCTATCTTTGGCAAAAAGCCCCCCAACGACCTTCGAGGAGTTTCGAAGGAAAGCTTCGAAGTACGTGGGCATAGAGATACATCTGGAGGCAACGGCAGTTAGAATGAAGCCCCTAGCACCCACTCAGCAGCCACGGAGGGAGAAGGAGAAGGTGAGACCCGAGAAACACACCTTTCGAGAGGACTTTGTAAGCGTTCGTCCACATCAACGAGACAGGCTCGTCTTGTCGTTCAATAACTACGCTCCCCTGAATGCCAGACACTCCCAAATCATGAGGGAGGTTGGGTGGCTAACGTTGAACGTTTTTGGTATAAGGAAACCACCCCCAGTCAAGAGGGGTGGTAACCCACGTAAGTATTTCACATTCCATGAGCAGATAGATCACAATACCGAAGAATGCAAGGCGTTGAAGAATACGGTGGAGACTCTCATTCGGGAAGGAAAGTTGAAACAGTACTTGTTCAGGGAGAAATCTGTAGACGAGCCTTAAAGGATGGACAAGAGGGGCAGAGATCCTGATAATGAGGATGATAACACTCATAACCCAGCCAGGAAGTTCACTGCAGCTGAAAAGCAGAAGGGAGTAGTGATCGCTGAAGGAGCCTAACAGAACAACATGCCTCAGCAGCAGAGGCAGGGCAGACGTGAAGTGATTGAGATGATAGCTGGAGGATTTGCTGGAGGAGGAGCATCAATCACAGCTCGGAAGAACCACCACAGAATGATTCTGTCTGTCCAGGGCAAACCAAGAGATAACCGCCCTTTCAGGGACGGTGTGACAGCCCCAATGGTGTCATTCACGGATGATGATTTTGGCCCAACAATCCCAGGAGGTGACGATGCAGTAGTTATCATCGCAGTCATAGCCAACAAGGATGTCAAGAGGATCCTCGTTGATCAGGGAAGTTCCTGTGATGTTATTTTTTATAATTGTTTCAAAAGAATGGGTTTCAATGATGCAGATTTACAGCCTTACACGTAAGAACTCACAGCGTTTAATGGAGCTAAGCAACCCACTAAGGGATACCTTGACACCCTAATTTCCTTTGAAGGAGATCCTGGTGCAAGAATGGTCAAGTCAAGAGTTCTGGTGATCGATGTGGAGTCTCCCTACAACGGTATCATAGGCCGTCCTACACTGAATGCAATGGAAGCAATCGTATCTACTCCTCACCTCTTGATCAAATTCATTGACAAGGACAACGGTGTGTCCTCTCTCCGCGGAGATCAGGAGATGGCTCGGTACTGTTACAACCTGAGCCTCAATATGGTCAAGTTGGAAGCATTCAACAAGATCGACCCTCTTAATCCCTCAAAGCCCACACCGGATGGTGGTTCCAGGGACGTCATTTTAAGGGATTCCCCAGAGAAGGTCACGCACATCAATGATAAGCCGGAGTCAGCCATGGAGCAACGCTTGTTAGCCCTCCTGCAGGAGTTCAAGGACCTCTTCGCATGGACAGTAGCAGACATGCCTGGGATGGACCCTAATTTTTGTTGCCACAAACTTGCTGTGTACCCTGAAACGAGACCGGTGGCCCAGAAGAAGAGGAGGTTGGGACCGGAGAAACAGAAAGCAGCATGTGAACAGACTGAGTAGTTGTTGAAAGCGGGCTTTATAAGGGAGATTCGCTATTCTTCTTGGCTTTCTAATGTAGTCATGGTGCAGAAAGCTAATGGCAAGTGGAGGATGTGCACAGATTATGTGGATCTCAACCGTTGTTGCCCCAAAGACCCATATCCCTTACCAAACATTGATCGCATGGTAGATGACTCATCTGGTTACCAGTATCTTAGTTTCATGGATGCTTATTCTGGGTACAACCAGATTCCGATGTGGGAAGGAGATCAAGAGAAGACGGCTTTTGTCAATGACCGCGGTGTCTTCTGCTACACCGTCATGCCATTCGGATTGAAGAATGCTGGTGCTACTTATCAGCGCATGATTAACAAAGTCTTCGAAGGGATGCACACCAGACTGGTCGAGGTGTATATTGATGATATTATAGCCAAAACGCCCACTGGAGGAGACCACATTGAGGACCTGCGCCAAGTTTTCACTAGGCTGTGTCAGTACAACATGAGGCTAAACCCCTTGAAGTGTACCTTTGCCGTTCCAGCTGGGAAATTCTTGGGATTCATGTTGACCCAACGAGGCATTAAGGCTAACCCTGGGAAGTGTCAAGCAATCCTAGACATGCAGAGCCCTAAGAGCCTGAGGGAGGTCCAATCGTTAAATGGGAAAGTAGCCACTCTAGCTCACTTCATGCCCAAGATGGCACACAGATCCCTCCCCTTGTATAAGGCGTTGAAGAAACACAAGAGTTTTGAATGGGGAGAGGAGCAAGAACAAGCCTTCCAACAGCTCAAGGCCGTTCTCTCAAGTCCACCAATATTGGTTAAGCCTGACCCTGGTGAGATTTTGATCTTGTATTTAGCAATCTCTGATGAAGCCCTGGGTATGGCTTTGGTGAAAGAAACCCCTGAAGGGCAGAGGCCGGTGTACTTCACCAGTAAGACGCTCCAGGGGGCGGAAGGTAGATACCAGAAGATTGAGAAAGCCGCTCTAGCAGTTGTGTGGGCATCACGACGGTTAAGGCCCTATTTTCACGCGCACCCAGTGTTGGTGAGAACGGATCTACCTCTCTGTTCAGTGCTTAGCAAACCAAACCTCGCTGGAAGAATGATCAAGTGGTCCATTGAGTTGTCTAAATTTGAAATTTCTTATGAGCCTCGAGGAGCCATCAAGGCGCAAGTATTGGCTGATTTTGTTGTGGAGATGACTGGGGCGGATCCAGCCATACCTCGAGCACATTGGACCATCTATATTGACGGATCGTCAAATAGTAAAGGCTGTGGGGCAGGTGTTGTGGTGGAAAGCGATGATGGCGTGCACTTAGAGATTTCCCTCCGTTTCAATTTCAAAACCTCCAATAACCAGACTGAATACGAAGCATGTTTGGCCGGTCTTCGAGCGGCGATTGACATCGGAGCATCAGCAGTCACGCTGTGCAGTGATTCTCAACTGGTAATTTCGCAGATCCAGGGGGAGTACCAAGTTAGGGAGCCACAACTTCAGCTATACTTAAATTGCGTGAATGAATTGAAGGGAAGATTTGAAGTTCTAGAGTTCAAGCATGTGCCTAGAGAGGAGAACACCAGGGCGGATATTTTGTCAAGGCTCGCAAGTACAAAGCAGCCCGGTAGCACAACGACGGTTGTTCAAAGTACTTTGACATCACCTAGCATCCCTCTATACCCTTCCCTGAATGTTGTAATGGTGCATTATCCTTATGAGGATTCTTGGGTCATCCCCTATATTCGCTACTTGGCAGATGGACAACTCCCTACCGATGAGAAAGAAAGGAGACGAGTGAAAAGGGAGCTGCCATATTTTACTATGGTTGATGGTGTTCTCTACAAGAGGGGATTCTCTGTCCCATACCTTCTCTGTTTGAGAGAAGATAAAGTTCAAGCAGTCTTGGAAGAGGTCCACGAGGGGCAGTGTGGGCACCATGCTGGGGGTCGGAGCTTAATGAGAAAGGTCCTCAGGGCCGGATATTGGTGGCCCACTGTGAAACAAGACTCTGCAGATTTTGTGAAGAAATACGATGCTTGTCAAAGATTCTCCAACCTCCATCATACACCAGCCCAAGAACTTTCTTCTTCCGCTGTGCCTTGGCCGTTTTACCAGTGGGGCCTTGATATTTTGGGTCCGTTCCCCACAGCGCCTAGAGGTATCAAATATTTGATTGTGGGGGTAGATTATTTCACCAAGTGGATCGAGGCTGAGCCAGTAGTGCATATTACTTCTGCGCGAACAAGGCGTTTCGTGTACGAAAATATCATAGCGCGATTCGGGGTGCCAGGGCGGATCGTGACTGACAACGGCACCCAGTTCACAGACAAGAAGTTCACAGATTTGCTTGAAGGACTGGGGATAATCCAGATATTTTCATCTGTCGAACACCCTCAAACCAATGGCCAAGCGGAAGTAGCCAATCGCGAAGTGCTAAAAGGGTTGAAAAAGTGTTTGGGAGAAGCGAAGGGAGGATGGACTGATCAGCTGTGTCATGTTTTATGGGCATACCGCACTACGCCTCATTCGTCCACTAATGAATCCCCATACTGGTTGACGTATGGGGTTGAGGCGATGATTCCAGTAGAGCTGCAAACAAGATCGGCCCGTGTAGAGTATTTTTCACATGAAGACAACAATGCCAATCTGGCATCAGAGCTGGACGTCCTTCATGAGTTAAGGGAAAAGGCCTTTATCAGAGACCAGGCAGTAAAAGCAAAGGCAGCACTCCGGTATAATAAACGTGTCCAATACAGAGCTTTCAATACCGGAGATCTTGTTTTAAGAAAGGCGAGTGTGGGGAATAAATTTGTTCATCAAGGAAAGCTAGCGCCGACGTGGGAAGGCCCTTACAGAGTTTCTGAGGTTACTGGAAAAGGGTCATACCGATTGGAAGAGCTTGATGGAACTCCAATCCGTAACAAATGGAACACTCAGAACTTACGTGTTTATTACAGCTAGTTGGTAAGGCGGCATGTACTCTTTTTCCTTACTTGAGTTTTTCCCATTGGGTTTTCTCAAGAAGGTTTTAACGAGGCATGACCCCAATTACGCTCTATTTGTAATGTACTTTCAATGTTAATGAGAATAGAGTTTGATTGCCCTATCACTCTTACTTCTTTTGTATGTTGTGATTTATAGCCGTAGCTTAGTACGCATACACCTCAGGACGGATGAACTCAACTACCAATTCTGTAGTTGACGGTGTAACTCCTCGAGGGACTGATGAAGACCCCTTAGGACGGATGATCTCAATCACACATTTTGTGTATTGACGATGAAACTCCTCGAGGTGGAATGGGTTGTAGGGCTGGTCCTTTTTCACGGCCACAAACCGAACCCCATTCGAAGAATACATGGGTTGTAGGGCTGGTCCTTTTTCAAGGCCACAAACCGAACCCCATTTGAAGATAACATGGGTTGTAGGGCTGGTCCTTTTTCAAGGCCACAAACCGAACCCCATTTGAAGATAACATGGGTTGTAGGGCTGGTCCTTTTTCAAGGCCACAAACCGAACCCCATTCGAAGACTACATGGGTTGTAGGGCTGGTCCTTTTTCAAGGCTACAAACTGAACCCCATTCGAAGACTACATGGGTTGTAAGGCTGGTCCTTTTTCAAGGCCACAAACCGAACCCCATTTGAAGATAACATGGGTTGTAGGGATGGTCCTTTTTCAAGGCCACAAATCGAACCCCATTTGAAGATAACATGGGTTGTAGGGCTCGTCCTTTTTCAAGGCCACAAACCGAACCCTATTCGAAGACTACATGGGTTGTAGGGCTGGTCCTTTTTCAAGGCCACAAACCGAACCCTATGTGAAGGCTTGGGCGCAGTAGGCTGGTCCATCAAGAGAACCACGTTGAACCCCGAGTAACGGGCACAGTAGGTTCAGGATTAGCCCTGATCCGAATCCCGTGTCGAAGGCTTGGACTGTAGGGTTGCACCGAACTCCAAGTATGGTTAGTAGGATCGACCCGAACACCGTGTGAAGACTTGAGTTGTAGGACCAAACCGAACCTCAAGAGAAAGACGTGAAACTTACCCCTTTTTAAGGTGGTACCGGACTTCAAATGCAATTTCTGTCCTCAACTCTGAAATATTCGTTACAGAGCGGCTGAACGTTAGTGTATCCGCTCTACATTTTCGAGGTCAGATGAACATTTCAAGCTTGTTAAGAAGTTAAAGGTAACTCTTATAATGAAATTTCCTTTCCCAACGTACTTGCACTTGGGGACAGGGCATACTTTAACTTAGTTATCGCTTACTTGTTGCAAAGTTATTACTTTAATCCGATGTGATAAAAACACTTTAACAACGGTATAGCCAGACAAGAGCGGCTTTGCAGAGTATAGAAAAAGTTAAAGTATTATATATATTGTTAAGTCATTTGGCAATCATACACTGGACATAAACGATTAATGAGAAACAAGGCAAATTTTATTTTGAATGAAGAGGTGTACAGGAATCAAAATATTCAAAAGCTGGAGCTGATCCCAGAACACAGCCATAATTGAAAGCATAAAATTAAGAAGCAGGTTGTTGATCCTCCCGAGTAGGCACCTCCGTTCCCTCCCCTTCAATTCCAGCAGCTTGGGTCTTGTCCGCTCCGACCTCAGGATCAGAGTTAGTCTTTGCAGGTTCCATGCTCTGACCCTCCGGAAGTGGAGGCAGTTCGTAGAGAGAGTCGCGAGGGACTTGGTACGAGCCATCTTTCATCACTTCGACAAGTTTCCCCTCGTGGAACTCATAGAATGGATCCAGTCCGTACAGATTCAGTTTTGGCCCAGGGTTTCGATAGAATACTTGACGAAGTGCCAGCCCAAAGGATTCATAAGCTACATGTTTACATATTTCCAAGGCATTGGTAGCCTTGGTCTTGGCAGCAGTTAACTTCTTCTGGAGCTTGGCAAAATCTTCCTCCGATGGGCCAGTGCTCGTACCTCCCTTCCTCAACTCCTCAAGCTGGGCCTGCATCTCCTTCCGAAGGGCCTCTCACTCCCCAAGGCTCTTGCTGTGTCCGTCCTCTATTACTTTGAGATCGTCAGCAAGCTTGGCCGACCTTTTCTTCTCCAGCTGTAGTTCTTCTTCGAGGAGCGGAATGGATTTATTCTGCTGTTGAAGCTCAGCGACCTGCCGTTCTAGAGCCTTATTAACAAAGTGAAGTTGGCTCGCTTCCTCTGTCTTCCTCTGAAGTGTTTCCTTGGTGTTCTTCAGTTCAACCTCCACACTTCTACAAATTTCAGATTGTTTGGCCGACCATTTCTCCTTCACAGCGAGTTCGGCTTCGAGCTTTTCAATTTGCTCCATATAATCTGCCTTTTCGTTCAGGGATTCAAGGAGGCCGGACAGCTCGTCCAGCTGCTAACGGCCGGCCTTACAAGCTTCTCGAACTTCAGCAGCTTCGAGCGAGGGGCGAAGGCAGTATCTAGCTTTTGGAAGAGTGGGGGGCATGGACCCCTGAAACCATAAGTAAGGGGCAAGAAAGGAATCGCGTGGAGGGTCAAACGCCGGAGGAGGGCCACTCTCAGAAGTCGGGGCGGATGTGGTTTGCGATGTGGGGGTAGAAGAGTCAAGAACGGGCTTCTTCCCCTTATCTTTCTTCATCCCAGATTCATCAAGTGTTTTCTGGTGCTTCTTCGTAGGGTCACCAGAAGAGGGTTTTTCCTGATCCACTGTCTTTACCAGATGCCTCTTTTTCTTCTTTTTCTCTGGGACGGCCTCCTCATCGCTCGCCCCAGTGGCCTCCGTTTGCTTTTCTATCTCTTCCTCGTCAAAGAGAAGAACTTCCTCACCCATTGCAGAGGTCAGGGGAATGAGTGGAGTTTTGGTGGCGTTCCTTTTCGCCTGAATCTCATTCTCCTCGGAGGAGGAGTCATCATCAGCCATCATGGTCCTTAAGGACAACATTTTGGGGCAGGCTTTTTCAATTTGTTCTGCAAAACAAGAAAAGTTGAGTTAGCACGTGGGAAGAGGATAATCAAAATAGAATAAGCATACAACACAAATACAGTAAGAGCGGATATTACGGAGATAGGTGGTTCGGACGTCGTCCTCAGCCAGGAGGAGCCTGCAGGAAAATCCTTTGAGTATTTTCAAGGCCGTCTGCATGGCGCTCAAAACCTCGACGGAATGAGAGGAGAGTTCACTCTCATCAGTGTAATAAGAACGGCTCATAAGGAGAAAATGCTCGTGCATCCAACTGAGGGGGAACTTGGTGAATCCCTCCTTGTTACGCCAGAAGACTGGCTTATTGGGCTGAATACGGACCCGCGTGTAGTAATGCTTGAAGGAGCGCCCATCCACCTTCGCGGATTCCGTGTATGATTTGAAGTTTATCACCCTTGAGTCACAACAGAGCGTTATGAACCCAAGGCCGCCCTTCTTGTTAGCATGGCAATAATGGAACAGCTTGGCCACAGTGGCAGAGAAGTTGAAGTGCTCTCCTAGGATTTCGAGAGCTCGCACTAGACCCCAACCGTTGGGATGCAGCTGTGTAGGGGCACAGTCCAAGAAGCGCAGGACGGCCATCTGGAATTCCGTCATGGGGAAGCGCACCCCCAGCTTTAGAAACACGAAGTCGTACATATAGACCGACCTCTCATCAGGGACGATATGGCAGACTCTCTCAGAGGGATGGGGTGCCAGCACAGTATAGCGTGTTTTGTACTTCTTGTCTGAGTAGATCTTACAGCGGAGAGGGACCGTGCGCTCCTCTTCACTTGCGTGATGTGAGGGGATCTCCAGGAATTCCTCTTCCACCCAGCAGTAAGGTCTTTCCCTATTGAGCTTTTCCCAGTTCAACCGGTGTGCCACAACATTGACACACCCTTCTGCAGTTCGGAGAACCAAAGTTTTGCCGGACCCAGGGATTTCCATGGTTGTGGATGCACGATGGAACGCGTACATGCTGTGGTAAAAAGCAACATCGTCAGAGAGGTAGCCTTCATCACTTGACCCTTCATTAGAGCGGCTGGTAGCCCTCGAGTCAAGGGGAACCTCAGAGCGACGTTGAGAAGAGGACGCTCGTGAGGAAGATGTTTCAACCCTCTCTGAGCGACGAAGCCTTGCCACAGGAAGATTCACTGGAATCCTCCCACCACGGTGGCTAAGGGGAGCCTGAGAGCTAGAATTCCCCCTGTTCGAGGGACCAGCGTTGCCTGCTCCAGGGCGCATGGTAGAAGCAAAATGAATAAAATGTGTAGGGAGATGAAGGAAAGGGAGGTTACCTAAAAGGAAGAGGAACTTTGTGAAGTTTGAAGGCAGCAAGGAAATCTCCAAGAAATTCGAGCAGAGTTTCACTAAGCTTGAAAACAGAGGTGAATTCCCAAATTTGTTAAGAGCCCCTTTTATAGGTAACGAGGAGGCACAATGCTCTGTTGGAAGTCACAACGCTTGCTTCAAAATGCAACCCTTCGAATTCAAACGACGCCGTCGTTTCGTTGTGTTCGAGCGCGAAAATGGTAACGTTTCAGCAAACGTTTTTGCAAAATGGGCCCTCCTTTTTAGTTTGAATCCAGGCCCAATAAGCCCAATCGACGATTATACTCTTGGGTAATGATGGCTCGAGCGTAAAAGGCGCATTTAATGTCCAATCATTTCAGACGTATTTAATGCATTTCAAACACTCTTCGAATACCAAGGGTTTGATTCCCAAAAACTCTTGGGATTTCCCTCACTATTTTATGCTGTCTGAGTCCGTTGTATGTAGCATCAGAAGAGCGGCCACCCAGTTGGCAGGACAGATGCCTCAGAGCTCCCAGGTAATTTCCAGAACGTCCCACCGGCATCCAGACTTCTTAAGGGTTGTATAGCTCATATGAGCGACTTAACAGTCCCTCATACAAGCTAGGGGACAGATGATCCGGTCTGGATACCGACCCCCAATGTTATGACATCAGACTGATCTCATAAAAGGAGAACCGGTGTCACGGTTCATTATTGCCATACCGGATATCCGGTCTCCCCTCATCCGCTCTTGTCTCATCAGCTGTTCCACTTGTTTTCTCTACAACGGATGATCGTTCGTTCTCACCAAACGTCTATATAGCCGTTAGACCCTCAGTCACAGTGAGATAAGAGTTCCTAATAACTTATCAGCGAAGATACTCTATATGGTAGAATATGTCATGTCAATGGCCTCAGAGAGCAAGTACATGTGTCAGCAAAATATGCGGAAAGGTGATTATCCTCCATCCCTATTACGGGATCGTACCCTGATAATTGACCTACCCCCCTGACACACTCTGAGTACTGAGCCACCTTGATTGACACACTTCACACGCTATCAGAACCAAGGGACCCACTTGTACCCAACGATTCATTTCCTACGTTCAACTATAAATAGCTCATTTCAATACGCATGCAAGGTTACGTTGTCCTAACTTACTCTTTGCTATTACATCGCTTGAGCATTCACTGAGTTCTTATACTCTTCTAACTTGATCGTCGGAGAATCTTCGCAGGTGGCACCACCTTTCGCCCCCCCACTTCAACGCGAAACGTTGGTGTGAAGGATCTCCAGGACAACAAGACCGGTTTTCTCCCACTGAGAGACCGGATCGTGACACCGGATACCCGTGATACCGGTGTACAAACCCTAAAAACACCTGTATTCTTGTGGCTGGTCCCACACCGGATCTTAGACCCCGGTTCAGACCAGTTCAAAATGTATGGTTTATGAACAGATTCAGGATAATATTAAATCCTGAATGTATATATATATATTATGTGTGATATATCTGTGATATTTCCGTTCATATGATATTGAATTTATATAAGAAATGATTTATATATGTGATGTGTGATTATTCCTATGCATGAGATGTAGTAGAAAACATGATATTGATATGTGATTGATGATGATGATGATGATATGAATGATATTCATGAAGTTTTCATGATATATATATGCATGTGATGCATATTGATAAAGCATAAGATGCTTATGTGATGATTATGATAATGATTGATCATTATTTGGCATAGCATGTGCATTCAGACGTACACAGGATTGCAGGGGGCCTGTGATGCCGGCCCAGATGGGAGAGCGGCCTAATGATAAGGCACAGACCCTGTGGTGGTTTCTTCGGATTCCACAGACGCCTTTGAGTTGGACTCAAGGCCGGCCCGTAACACTTAGTTGTGTTACCGCTGTCACTGAGAGTGACTAGTGTTGCATTATGGGCGCACGCGGTTTGGTACCTGTAAAACGGCCAAATCAGCTAGGAGCTGAGATATTATGTTGTGAAAATCCCATCATTAGAGTCGGATCCGCATGCATATGCATTGATATATATTATTGAGAATAACATGATGATATGATCATTTGATGATATGAGAATGAATGAAATATGATGTGATTATGTGTTATGATTTTGATTTATTTATGGTTATGAATTGGACACTTGATCCGATTCAGTAACTGTCATTTGACATGTATATGCTCACCCCTACTGTTGTTATTTTTACAGTGGATATTGTAACATCCTGTTTTTAATAATAGTCCCATTTTGTAAATTATGAGGTATAGAAGGTCTATAAGTGTTAATCAATGAATAAAACACTCTATGGATGGTATATAATACTCCAAAAATTTTATTTTTGGGTATAATTATAGGATTTACATAGACCTTTAATGATAAGATTCATTTTCCGAGTGAAACATGCCTTAGAAAGGACTGTCTGAGTGAAAAAGGGACCCTGTTCCGAGTGAAAGAGAAAAATTCTGAGTAAAGGTAGAGATTTCGAGTGAAGGTTAAGTATTCCAAGTGGAAGATGGCCGAGAGAGTTTTTCTGAGTGGAATCCTTGTCTCAGAGGCAATTCTGAGTGAAGAGGGTTTGATAGAACCTCTTCAGGGTGAAAGAATCCGAGTGACTCACCTTGAGTGACTCACTGCCAAGTTAAATGCCTTCAAATGACTCATTTCTGAGTCAAACGCCTCAGAAAGACTTATTTTCTAGTCAAGTATTTTCGAATAACTCATTTCCGAGTCAAATGCTTCTGAATGACTCATTTCCGAGTCAATCATGATCAGACGTTGCAATTCTGAATGAAAGTTCACTGAGTGCCTTCATTTTCGAGTGAAGTACAGAGGAAAATGTATTTTCGAGTGGCAGGGTTCCGACTGGGGACACACGGTGTATGATTGCCCAGATGTGCACTGGAATAACTTCGTGTGAGTGAAGAAGAAAAGAGGTCAGCTTTAGGAATGAGATGTCGAATGAAAGATCTTCGAGTGTGCCTCCGAGTGGGATGGTACCGAGTGGAACTCGTGTGAGTGAAGACACGGATTCGAAGATGAGTTTACAAATGAGGAACCGAGTGTTGAAGACTGAGTGAAAGAGGAATCGGTTTGGATTATTCTATCGAGAGAAGAACGGAATGAATGATGGGTCAGTAAGGATTATTTTACTGGGTGGCAAACTTGAGTGCATGAGTCGGTTTCAGAGGAATTCTACCGAGCAGAAACCTAAGAGTTGGGAATCGGTTTTAATTTATTTCACCGAGTGGACAGTCGAGTGGAATAAGTCAACTTTGAGGTAATTCACCGAGTGAGAACTGATTAGGAGTTGAGTCGGTGTTGTGAGGAATTTCCCAGTGAGAATCGATCAGGTATTGAATCGGACTTAGAATAAATAACCAAGTGATAGACTATGTAAGTGTGAGTCGGCTTAGGAATGATTTAGTTTGAAATTGCCGAGTGAGAGACTGATTGAGAGCTGACTCGGTTTCAGGAGGTTCTGTCGAGTGGGAATCTGAGAGCTTTGAGTCGGTCTGGATTAAGTTGTTGAGTGGAAACCGAGTAGATGAAGGATCGGTTTTGGGGAATGACGACCTCTGGTCAGATTTCGCTTAAGCGAATGAATTCCTCGCTTAAGCGAGTGAGAGTGGAATAAGCGAGGCTTGTGAGTCTCGCTCAAGCGAGTCGGTATTCGCTTGAGCGAAACTTCCCCTGACAGTGCAATGTATGGCACTCGCTCAAGCGAGAGAGGGTATTTGCTTGAGCGAGAGGGACTCAGATTCCCTTCTTCTTTACACGACTGGTAGTTTCCAGTCGGTTTAGAGACTGACCGAGTGGAATCTCAGTCGGTATTCAGTGTCAGGATTAATGTTTTGACTCCAATTTTGTCATCTATTGCATATTTTAATAAATCTTCTTCAATCATGCACACTCTATTAGGCAGGCGGCAGAAGTGGACAATTATAGAGCCTACTTTCTTATCTAAACCACCCTTATTTCCCATTAACAGCCCACTAGAAACCCACTCATGGAAAGTTGTCTCCCACTGCCTTGCATTATTAAACAATCACACAATGATTCTGAAACTCTCAATACCTATTCTCCATCAATACACTTTCGATCTGAAGCTAGGACAGCAAGGAGACCATTTTCAATCAGCCAACTATCTTTAATCCAAGTAAGAGGGGATAGGTTGTGAATAATTATGAAATGGTAGAATTGTATGCTGTTCTAGGATTCCAGTATTATTTTTGTATCTTGTGGCTCAGTTTTGAAGTTGAAAACGTATGAATTTGATTCTGACTTCTTCATGAAAGTTGTAGATCTTTTTGTTATGTGAATTTTGAGACCTGAACCGATTGATTTGAATATGTATAGCAAAAGTTATAGCCAAACTACTACAGTATGTCTGTGTGGAATATTTATCCTATGTTTTGTGTATATATTAAAATTCTGGGACTTATACATACATAATCATCCTTTGATGTCTGTATGAAAGTTGTAGATATTTGTGTTATGGATCTGTAGAAAGTGGTTTCAAGTCAAAATGATTTTTGTAGCTCGAGTTATACCTAAAATACTGAAGTATGTTCAAGCTGTAAATCTGTTAACTTGAGATATGAATATTATTTTTAAAACTGGGAATTATTGTGGTGAGAATTAGTGATTGGTGTCTTCATAAAAGTTGTAGATCTTCTTGTTATGTGAATTTTGAGACCTGAACCGACTGAATTGGATATGTATAGCATGAGTTATGATCAAAATACTACAACATGTCCGATTGAAATGCTTATCTTGTGTTTTGTGCATATATGAATATTCTGGGAATTATACATACGTTTTTAGACTTTGATGTCTTCATGAGAAAGTTGTAGATATTTATGTTATGGATCTATATAGAGTGGTTTCAAGTCAAAAGGATTTTTGTAGCTCGATTTATGCCTAAAATACTGAAGTATGTACAAGCTGTAATTCTGTTAATCTGAAATATGAATTTTATTTTTAAAACTGAGAATTTTGTGGTGAGAATTAGTGATCAGTGTCTGCATGAAAGTTATATATATTTGTGTTATGAGTAATTTAAAACTGGTTTCATGCCAAAATTATTTTTGTAGCTCCAGAAACATTGAAAATACTAACATATGTACGTTTTGAAAACTCTCTTTGAGGCAGTTTTGTATTCTGTGAATAAGTGGTGTTTCTGTTTGGAATTTGAAATTATGGTCTTCATGAAAGTTGTAGATAATTCTATTATTGAACTACAGAAAGTAGAATCACTTAAAAATGATTTTATTTGATCATGTTATGGCTGTTTTACTAACGTATGTTGCTGTTGGAAAATGTTGAAACTTACCTAAATGGTTATTATGAATGTTAATGATATTTTCCATGTGAGCAATGATATATTTATGAATTATTGGGGAACTATGGATTATTATGGATGTTATTGAGTGTCCTATGAATGTCATTCAGTATGTATATTTTTGTGATGAAAAATTGTGAATGACTAAATTAATATATATAAGAACATGAATGCCTTATGAGTTGTTGAAATATGTTTTTGTAACAGTAAATTCATGATTCTGAAAATTATTATATGTGATGTGTCCTTTGAGGACTTGTGATTTTCCAAGTGGTTTTGGAAATTGAAGTATCATGGTATGTTAAATGATAAAGAGAATTAAAGGCATTCATGCATCATAAGCATTTGGACGCACCATGGAATTTAGGGGTTCCATGATTGCCTACCCTGGTGGGGGGTTACTCTATGATGAGTTTAAGCCCTATTTTCACAAGAACCATGGGAGTGTAGGGATCCATGGTTGTACAAATTCCTACTGGTATATTTATTTTCACAAGAACCATGGGAGTGTAGGGATCCATGGTTGTGTAAATTCCTACTGGTATATTTATTTTCACAAGAACCATGGGAGTGTAGGGATCCATGGTTGTGCAAATTCCTACTGGTATATTTATTTTCACAAGAACCATGGGAGTGTAGGGATCCATGGTTGTGTAAATTCCGACTAGTATACTTATTTTTGCTATGAGCCATGAAGTGTAGGGATTCATGGTTATGCTAAGTCCTACTTGTGTCTCTATGAGACTTCTTACTGCAGTATTCCCACCAAACCAAATGGATCCAGCATGACATCATTTGACTAATTAAAGACTTATTAAATATAAATAAACTTGTTTGGCATATTCATCATATCATTATGCCTTGTTGGTTGTGTTTGTGTAATTTTATTTATTTTATATTTATTCTATATTCTGTCTCACTCTTACATTAATTTTTACAGTGAATGCTACACAGAATGAAGAGTGATGCCATGAATGAAGTTTATGTGAATTATTGCTTGGAATTTGACTTTATTTATTTTGATGGGTTGTAATAATGTAATGTTTCATGTACTGTATTTATCTAAATCGTTTCCGCTATATAAATATTTCATGACTTTAATTATTCACGACTAGTATGTATGATAATATTCCGCGTTTATCAACTTTTACATGACTTATTACAAATTTTAAAAATGAATTTTTAAAATGCAAAAAATTTATTTGGGAAATTATTTGGGGCGTCACAGATATAGGACGCAACGATAATATATGAAGTCACTCAGCTGCTCGGAGCATTATGTATTATATATATTGTACATAGTGCACATAGTTGTTTGTAGTAGCCTTGGCCGGCTCCTGTGCATACCGAGTATTTATATTTATTTGTATACTTGAATGAGCCGGTCGGTTGATGTAAAACTGATATTGTTATTGTTTAATCCGAATTCTGTTTTGGAAATTTAAATTATTTGTGAAAAATTTATTTGTATTTTAAAAAATTTATTTGGATTATTGAAATCAAATTTTAAAAAAATTGGGACGTTATATACCTCCTCCATGATTTGATCCTCCAAAAGAGTAGAATATCCAACCTACCTACATCAAACTTTAAAATGGCAACTAGGAGGTGAGTAACATGCACCAAATGAATCAAGTCATACATTATGATGATATGTATACATGTGTGCATAACATCCATTTCTCAAGAAACGACATAAGTCCATTCACATATCATGCTATTCCATTTCAACGTCATACATATCCAATTCAATGTATATATATATATATATATATATATATATATATATATGTTCCCAACATTCATGACTCAAAGAGCATCATAAACCTTATTCTCATATCATATCATCTCATCTCAACATGACACATACTTAATGTTAGTACCAACTCTCTTTCTTCTTTATTTATCAATTATCCATCACCACCATGGGCCATCAACTAGGCATATCCCTGGCTATATGCAAATGCTCTTATGGCTAATACATATGCACAAAGAATCAATAATAATAGCGGATCTGGCTGTGGGAAAACGACATCATATCAAGTGTGGGTCAAGCATAGGTGTGCTACTATGCCCCTACTACAGTAGTAAAAGTGTACACTTATATCTCAAATCATGCATGCAATACCTTATCCTTTTTACTGGTACCAAACCGCTATCACCCATATGTAGCACTAGTCACCCCCGTGACTTATGGATTCAACAACTTGGCCTCACTTGCCATAAGTGCTACGGGCCTCTCCCGAACACACATCGAAAGAGCCGTGCCCCATAGGGACACTGAGGTTACTGCTCACCATGGAGCCACCCATCCACTGGGCCCGCCATATTAGGGTGCCTCGTCACCAAACTAAGGGCAGCTTTGTGATTCCAAGAATCACTAGGGAACAGATATATGATTTTACCCGTGCACTAGGCCGCCCTCCCACTAGGCCCGCCTATTGGAACCCCTAACATTCCACATAGACAACGAATGATATGCCATGGATGCAATGCAATGCAATTCAAATGCATTCTCCCACTATGCATCCTAAATGCCACTCCACAATCACACTTTACCACCAACACTTAGAGAAACTCCATATGCTTGTTATTCTCAACCATCACTAACATTCATCGGGTTTCATATACATAATTAGTTAGTGGCAATCACGATTCATCAATCCATATTTCATGGGATGTTCAAAAACATTGAGATCAATATAATCATGGTTCCAAGCCACTAACAACAACTCTTATTATTCATGAGTCAATTTAATATCATAATCATCATTTCACAAACATAAGCCACACAACACTATTCTCTCTAAATGCATTCCAATCAAGTAATCATCAGTCATTCATTCAAGTCAAATAGCATAACATAATCATATACACACATCACTAATGGATGAAATCAAGCATTTAGAGATGTTACCCCTTCCTACCTCAAGAGAAGTAAAAATCAACGCGGTCGGATGGTCTCGCCTCGTCAATGGGGTTGTTTCCTACATTACACATACATGCAAATTTCAATCAATTGACCTTCCAAGGCACATTTTCAAGTCTTAATCACTCATTATTACATTTAAAATTTTCAAACATGTATTAAACATGTCATAAACATCACTTTCCTTATTTTGTTAGGTTTTAGGAATTCCTTCCATAATTTCTATATTCAAAGGTTATAAGACAATCTTAAGCCCAACATTCACAAATACCACATAATGGTTTCCAACAGCCATTTTCAATCACTAAATCTCATTCATGATCATCCTTCATAAATGCTACAATCCCACATCATTAAATACACTTTTCTAACATTAATAAACATCCTTCTAACATCAATAAATATTTTCCTAACACATTCTCTCATACCCATCATTCAAATATTACATATTTCCTCTTGATATTCTTGAATCCATATTCATCATTTTCCCCAATTTTCCAAAGTTAGGATTTTTCTAAAAATCCAACAACACCATAAATAATTATCATTTTCCACCACATTTAATGTCATTTTCGCATACCTATTTATCTCCTCTTAAAACTCACATTAAAAGCACCCCACCTAAGGATTTCCCATCATAAATGCTTCCTTATTAGTAACCCATATGCATTTCCTCCTTAAAACCATAATAACCCTTAACCTAGGACATAACACCATTAAAATGGAGAGGAACTTACCTCAAGCCAAGAAAATAAATGGGTTTCCAAGAGAGGGATAGAGGAGCACGAAAATAAGAGAGGGAGAGGGAGAGGTTCAAAGAACCATCACCTTCCTTCAAGTTTCCATGAAAACGAAAATGGAAGGGGAGAACAAACCACTTTGTGGATTTCAAGAGGAAGAAGAAGAGGAATAGGAGATGAAGTGTTGAAGGGAAAAAAGAGTATGGAGGGAGAAGAAACAGCAACGTGAAGTGTAGAGGGAAAAAAAGAGTTTTTATGTTTTATTTTATCCCTTCTTTAAAGTTTCTTCGTTTTAATTCAAACAAGATCTCTGTTTGGGCTCAATACTTTATTTAAAAATTATTTCAAATATATATCCAGACTCCCAATAATATTCTTAACAACCCTGACCAACGGTACCTCAATCGGAGATACTTGATCTGACAATCGGGCATTATTTTCAACTATTTAAGCAATAATAAATTAGAAATAATCCCTAAAAATCTTAATTTAATTACTTCCAATATTTTGGGACATTAATTAACTCACTTATAATTATTTAGTATTTATTCCACTTACTTAATCATTTATTTTAAAATTTGGGATGTTACACAGGTCGCCGATGTTAAACCTTTGTCTTTGTACCTTCATATTGTAATGCATGGCGGCTTTGGCTTTTATAGCTTGACCCCCGACAAAAGCTGTCTTTCTAACTTCATGAAGCGAATCCAGTTCATTCTTCAATCTTGAACCATTGTCTTCCTCAATGAATTACTGGATTCTTGGGAAAATCTGGTTAATCTCTACCGGTATCATTGTTTCGACACCATACACTAACCAGAATAGGGTTTCCCTATTGATGAATGCGGCGTTGTTCGATAAGCCTATAGGACATGGCACAACTGATTTACCCATTCTCTTTTTGTATCCCTAAGTCATTTTTTCAAACCTTTCAGGATTTCTCTATTTGCCATCTCAGTCTGCTCGTTGGTCTGAGGGTGTTCAACTGATGAGAAGACTTGTTGGATTTGAAGCCCTTCAAGAAGGGTCACAAACTTAGCATCTGTAACCTGTGTGCCGTTATCAATGACCACCCGTCCTGGAATGCCAAATCGTGTAATGAGTTCCCATACAAAAATCAATGAGTTCGGGCCAAAGTTATATGGACTATGGCTTCTGCTTCAATCCACCTGGTAAAATAATCAACACCAATAATTAAATACTTGATTCCGCCTGGAGCTTTTGGAAACGGACCCAAGATGTCCATCCCCACTGGTGGAAGGCCATGGTACTGCCTAGTGAATAATTCCTCTGCTGGGACGTGGTGCTCGTTGTTATTCTTTTGACACGCGTTACATTTTTTGACATGTTCCACTGCGTCTTTAGTCATTATGGACCACCAATATCCAACTCGTAGAATTTTCCTTGTCAAGCTCTTTCCATCACAATGGTGTCCATAAGATCCTTCGTGGACCTCAGCCACAACCTCGTTAATTTCTATCTCATTCAAGCACTTCAAGTAAAGGGCCGATATTCCCCTCCAGAATAGATTTCCATCAACCAACACAAAGTTAGAAAACTCTTTTTTTTTTTAACTTCTTCTTCTTAAGTGGATCGGTTGGAAGCTGTCCACTGACCATATACCGGATTATTGGGATGACCCATGAGCAGAGCTGGGTATACGGGCCAACCCGCCCCGTAACGGGCTGGCCCGCATAAGCCCGCCCCGTAACACGCTGGCCCACGGAACCCGTTTTCTAAATAGGTCAATTTTTTTGGGCCTACAGCGCCTATGAGATATTTTTTTGCTTCTCTTTTATTCCTTTGAATTTGTTGGGCCTTAATTATTTTTTATGAAACCAAAAACATATGTACTTCAACATATTTAATTATCTAAAATCTAAAAAATCCAATCATGATTCATGAAATAAGCTCATAAAATTTTAAATTTAATAGTTTTTTCATCCAAATATAAACCTTAAACATAACAAATAAGTTTCAAATGCATGATAATAATTAATAACATCATCAATGTCTTAAAAACTCTAAATATAATTACATGAGTTTAAGTTAGGGTTAGAGTTTTTAGTTTTTTTTCTATTTTTAATTTATTTTTAATATATTTTTTATTTTTACTCGGCCCAGGGGTTGGTCCGCAAACCCGCGGGTCATACCCGTTTCAACCCGCGAGTTACGCGGTCCCAACCCGTGAGCCTGCTTTTTAAATGGTCCAATTTTTTTTGACCCACAACCCGCATAAGGAGTAACTAAACGGGCCGGCCTGTGGGCCCAGACCCGTTTACCCAGATGAGTCATCTGGGTAGGCTCTAGACTGGATGACGCAAACTTTGACAGGTGCTAATATGTTTGGGGCTGCTAAGGTACTTTGAATAACCGTAGTCGTAGACCCCTTTTTTTGGTACTTGCTAACCGAGATATAATATCGGCTCTCACATTATCTTCTGTTGGGACATGCTTATATTCAATCTCCTTGAACTTCTCTCCTAAGTCCTTCACCTTGGCCAGATATTGTTGCAACAACGACTCCTTAGCCTAATAATTTCCATTAATCTACGAGGTGTTCAACTGTGAATCGCTACAAAGAACAACAGTTCGGGCTCCAATATCTAGAGCCGCCCTTAATCCTGCCAGGCATACCTTGTACTTCGCCTGATTTTTGATGTTTTAAAATCTAACTTGAGAGAAATCTTTACATTCACTCCATCTTCGCTTTCTATGACCATGTTGGCGCCGCACCCTTTTGAATTTGATGAGCCATCTAGAATGAGCCATCTACATAGATGACCCAATGCTCTCTCAAGGTTATGGGTGTTTCTCTAATCAACTCAATGATAAAATTTGCCAACAATAGGGCCTTGATGGTCATTCTTGGTTCATAAGAGATGTCAAACTCTGAAAACTCGATAGCCCATTTAATTATTCTTCCCACTAAGTTTGGTTTATGAATGACTACCCATAGTGGGAGGTCGGTTCGTACTACAAATACGAAGAAAAGGTAACTCCTAATTAAGAGATCCAAAGTTAGGAACAATCTCACCCACCTTATGGACACAATGTCATAATGACTCTTTAAGGACAACTGCCTTCAACACATGGCAAATGAATCATTTTGTTGAGAAAAAGTCCGAATGGAAAAGAATTTTAAGTTTTATTGGACCAGACCCCAAACTTTATATCCCTGAATTTGTCAATATCGCTCATCAAGTTTTTTGCTTGGAAGTGAAGTCTATACTATTTATAACTTATTTGTGCGCCTAAGTATTTCCAGGATACAAGTATTAGGCTGTGAAAATAAAAGGGGAGTATCAGCACTTCAAAAGTCTGGCAAACAATCAAAAGTCTGATAAAAGCATTCTGATCAAAGAGTCATTCTCAACGTTCCTAAATTCTATTTAAGTGATGTATTGAGATTCATGCTTTTATCATATTTGCATGTTTATCATCAAAGAACACAAGGAACTAGATCAAAATGAGTAGCAACTGTCAACATACCTACCTTTACGCATACTGATCATGTTCAGAGCTTATGTCAGAATATTTCAAAAGACTCTGGCGTCCCACTTGATGTTCAATCAAGAATTAGTTTACGAATGGTTTATGCATGGGAATGCATGAGAAACCTTTTTCATGAAAAAGCTGAAGAAGTTTTGTACCAGCCCCCTTGAATCCATTTCATCCTCAAGGTCTGGTAACAAGAAGCTTAAGGCAAATTCCTTCAAAGAATTTTCAACGTCTATATCTCCTTTCAAGAAGCACTAACGATCATATCCTCCAGCTTTTATAAATACCAAGAAAGATTGAACTTCAAAAACATATAGAGAACTTACGAACTCTTATTCAGTCTCTTCCAAGTTTTGAATTCTCTTGTTCATTCGTTTCTTGTAAGATAAAGACCTTCACTGTTTCTGTTCTGCCTCTAGCAGACCCTAGTCTTGTGTCATAACTTAGTGTACAATTCATAGTTATTTATTTCTCATACACTAAGTTCTATGAAATACTTTTCTTTTATTCAAACACTTTGTAAAAGTCTACTGAGTCACCAGAACTCGTTTGTGTGGAAAACACTGTTGGCCTGAAGAGGCTTTCGAAAAAAATACATGGGTTAAGCCAAGAGTGGTTTGTTGAAACAATACTTGGGTTAAGCCAGAAGTGGCTGAAGTCAAGAATATTTATGGCATAGGTCTGATGTTGTTGATGTAAAGAAGATTTTTACAATAGTAGAAATCTTTCAAGTTAGAAGGGACTAGACGTAGCTTGTGTTGAAAGTGAACCAATATAAATTTTTTGTGTTGATTTCTTCTATTTTTCTATTTGCTTGATTACTTGTATAATTTGGTTCATATTTTCCACGAAAAGAGTCCGTGACTTATTCAACCTCCTCTTCTAAGTCTGACTCTGAACCATCACATTCATTTTGAAACGATACATGAAAATCAAAGGATGCATTTAAGAGCCTAGGGATACAAAAAGCCTCATCATTACGAGAACAGCTAGGCGTAAACATCACATTAAGAGATAGAGCAACGACAATTCACCCTTCGACACGTGTCTCTGGAACCCTCTGAAAACGTTACGAATTCCTCAAGCGGAACATTGTTTCACTCGGAACTCTTCGTCTTGAGCTTTGACTAGGGGGCTCCTATTCCCCCAGAGTAAAGGGGGTCCCACGAGAAATGCCCCTTCTCTCCTACTATTCTTATAAAACACTTTCTTGATATTTTGTTTCCTCCCTAACTTTCGCAGATAATAGTTATCATCCTTTTTTAAATGGACCTAATTCAAACCGTTTTTTGACTTTACCATTGTATAAATATAGTCTCATGCTTCCTTTGTACTGTAAGTGACATTTTGAGCAATAGAACTCTAATTTTCCTAAAGCTCTAGGGTTTTGTGTTTTACATACTCAGAGTGAACAATTACATTTTAAAAAAATAATAGACCTAACTGAATAAAAAAATTAGGAGCCTAACTTGAAATTTAGTTAAAAAAGAATAAGAGATTGGAATAGAATAGTGATTTAACCTATAATATATATATATATATATATATATATATATATAAAAATTTAAATTAATTTTTAATTCCTTTTAACCCTTCAAAGATTTGAACTAATATTGATTGTGATCTATCATGTAAGTATAACCCTTTCGTTAACTTATAAACACCTAGCTGAAAAGATTGATCCATACACAACGATGACCAATATTTGAAAAGTTTATTTGATATATAAAAAATTAAAGAATTAATTTCATATTATTTACATTTTTATAAACAAATAAATGATTTGTTAATCAAATAATTTATAATGTTTATTTAATAAAATACATGCTTAATGTAGATTGCAAATCTATTTAATAAAATTATAAAAAGAACATTAAATATTATAAAATAAAACATTAATCAATTTACAAACCCGTAGTGGATAATTTCATTGGACATTTACCGTCTGTTTTGCCAATGACAAGTGGACGTGTACAAGAACTTCAAGATGGCGTTAGCATTTTATGCGAAGAATGGATTTCATTAATGGTAAGTTGGTAACCAACGCATGATAGACAGTAGGAAAACAAATAAAAAAAATCCGCAGACGTGGTTGTGGCACCCGTAAGCTCAAACTTGGAAGAGTTAGAACAAACTTAAAAATAACACTTTTTTATACTAATAAAATAATTTATTAAAATTATCATAATTTTTTTATCAATAAAAAGTTAACAGTCACTTAAAATATTTTAACTAAACGTTATGTTTTTAAATATAATTTTAAAATCAAATATTTTTTAAAATTTTTAAAACTATATTAATACTTAAAAAAATTGGGGGCCTAAAGCCATTGTTTTAGCTGCTTGGACCTTAAGTTGGTCTTAGTACCCATAATTGTCAAATAGCAAAGTCGCGACTCGCGTCGTGAAATTGCATTACAACTTTCTCTCTCTTCAATATTCGGGACACTTTCCTAGTACATTATAAGTGTGATCACGACAAAGACCACTATTTAAAATTGGCCTCAAAACTACATTGTTTACTTAGTTAATGAAGAGCACTCGAATCATCTTGCCTTTTCCTCTTCTTCCCCACCCACCTTTTCTCTCACGCCATTCCTTTTTCTCCTTAACCTGCAAGCCTCACTGTCACCAACGACAGCTATTCCGTCACTGGTGACAAGCCCAATATCTCTAGCAACTACCCTTGGATTCGCTATGAGGTCTACAACTTTATCAAGCTCTATCATTATTGTCTGCCACAGTCCAACGCCTTCCCTGACCACCTTTGCACACTATGGTGACCTACTAGCCAGCATACTCTAGTAACCTCCCAACCACTACCATACACTTCGATGACCTTCGACAACCAACACTCTGATGACCTCCGACAGCCATTGTACCTTCTGTTTCTTCATCTTATTGTAAATTATCTTTAATAGCACTTTGAAAACTCTCAATTAATGGCAACCGGTGGACAACAACTTGCAAACATATCTAACATACCTCAATCAACTGCACAAATTGAAATGTATAAGCCAACAGGGAAGAACCTTGACATTGCTTGGACTTGGAAATTTTGGAGAAACTTCGTCAACGACACTAAGTTGGTGAGACATAGAGTTACAAGGTTTGCTACAACCTTTTTGACGTCGCAAAGGCTATACAATCTAAAGAGCCAACTTTGTAAGATGTTTACATTGGATTAATGGTTGAAAAACAAAAGTGTGAAAGATGCCAAAGGCAAAAGAGTAATGGATACAATACTACTTCCAACATTTTGAGCTAATGTGGTTTATTTGGAATCTATTATGCTGGTGTTGAGATTAATGGATAATGAGAAAAAGCCTACAATAGGTTACATCTATGAAGCTATGGAGATGGTTAAGGAAAACATTCAAAATGCTTTCAAAGGCAATGAAAGTAAGTATAAGGACATCTTTTAGATAATTAATAGGATATAGATTATCAGTTGCATCATTCATTGCATGTTAAGAGGTATTATCTTAATCCTCAATTCTACTTTGCAGATCCAGCTATTAAGAAGGATGGAGAGGTGAAACATAACTTCATTACAGTCATAAAAGATATGGTTATAATAGAATTGAGAAACTACAAAATGACTAATGGATTGCCTAGTGGACTTAGGGTCATTAGACAAAGGGGTACTTTAGCCCCAGATAAGAGTTTCCTTTTTTGTTTTATAACAATAATTGTTTGTTTCATAAAAACCAGCAACTCACATAATTAATTAATTCCATTCGTGGAAGACCTGAGACACTTGCTCCACATTTGTAGAAGATTGCCCTTAAGGTCTTGTTGACTTGGAACGTATCATTGAAAGGAACTAGAACATTTTTTAACATGTAGGATTCATCATAAATATTCTAGTTGACATTATTAGTGTTCTTATTTTAATATTCATTTGTTAACATTTTTTAAAACAATAAAACAAATTCACTCTAAAACAAAAAGTCAGCTTAAACATCAAAAGTTTGAGGACTTGATTTTCATCAAATACAACCAAACTTTGAATGATCATTTTAAAGAAAATGGCATTCTTGATCCAATTATCCTAAAGGAAATTGATGAAAACAGTACTATTGAAGGGTTGTTAGGATAATTGGGTAGTGATAAAGATAGTGAGGATGAGCTCGTGTTTAATGATGAAAATGACTTGAAAGCAAGTGGCTTATCAAGACATTACATTAGGAGAAAGAAGATGAGACAATAAACTATCACCATTGAGACATCTTTCCGACCTTCAGAGAAAGGGGAAGCAAGTTGTTGTGCAAGAGAAGGATGAAGAAGAGTGGAATGATGAAGAGAAGAAAGAAGGATGAAGAAGAGTGTAATGATGAAGAGACAAAAGAAGATGATGAAGGAGAAATATATGAGTTCAGGTAGAGAGGAAAACCGTTGAAACTTGGAGATAAAGATAAAAACTATATGACTTGTGTTTTGCTACCTAGGGATTAATGAGACTTGAACTCTGGTGTGTGCTGATTAAGAATTTATGCATTTCAAACCATGATTTGAATCTTTTGATTCAGATAATCAGATTTCAATGATATAACCCCTGATATAAAATCCAATAGAATAGGCGATTTGTTCCGCAACGCCGCAATCTCAATTTTGAGCTCGGCCTCTATGCTCGCTATTTGAAATTAACTACTATGAGTGGCAATCGCTATAACATCAATTATTCCTTCTGTTATGAGCAGAAGGCTGGGTGAGAGTCAGATTGAGGATAATAGAATCACATGTTCAATAAACAAGTCGGCAGCCAGTGACAACATATCAGGTCCAACTTTATCTCAGAACTGGGAGTGAACTCAAAATTGACGAATATACAACTCAAATGGAATCAACTTTCCATCAAAGTGGCAACGACAAGCAATCAGAGCTTTAGAATGCAAGTACTAAATTTACTACAAGCTGCCATATCAGATTGCCATCAATATCTTCCCTGCAAAAACAACAAAAACAAATCACCATTTGCATTGATTGAGACGAGATCGACAATTTTACAATACAAACGGATTACAGATACAGGCAGTTTCACAGGCTACTAAAACATTGAACTAAATATTACTGTAAACCAAGAGAAGTAATAGTTTTCAAGTCAACATTCAACATCCAAACTAGTCATCAATGTTATATGGGTTTAATCTCAGATTATAAAAGTCCTTCATTAGTTCTTGATTTTGCAAAATAAAAACGAAACAAGACAAAATTAAATGAGAGTTTGTGAAGTCAAGGACTAAGTTTACTCATTGATTTTCATAGAAACATTTCTCTAATCAGATCCAGAAACAGAAAGTTCAATATTTCAACATATTTTTGGATTTTTATCATACCTCTCCAGTGAAACTGCCATGGCCAGAAGGTGGATATCTTTGTTGGGGCCCAGTCTGTTCTTTGGTGGGGTAATTCCCCTGCTCAGCCTGTTCAAATTCCGCCATGTATGATGGTTTGAAGCCCTTCTTCATATACGATGGGGTAAAATTATCACCATCTGCCTCAGAAGCACCTTGCCTAGGCACAGGATCCCTTCTTTCTCCTTGTCCTGGTCGTCCAAAGTTCTGCTGTGGCACAGAATTACTTCTTTCTCCTTGTCCTGGAGACACAAAGCTCTGCTGCTGTGCATATTGTGGTGAAGCAGGCCCATATTTTTGCTGCTGTGGATAATTCCGGGATGCTTCATCAAAGCCCTGTTGAGGTGAATAACTTTGTGGTGCTTGGCCGTAGTTCTGTTGGGGTGGATAATTTTGAGGTGCCTGGCCATAGTTCTGTTGAGGAGGATAATTTTGGGAGGCTTGGCCATAGTTCTGTTGGGGAGGATAATTTTGGGATGCTTGGCCATAGTTCTGTTGGGGAGGATAATTTTGCGATGCTTGGCCATAGTTCTGTTGGGGAGGATGATTGGGTGATGCTTGGCCATAGTTCTGTTGGGGAGGATAGTCCTGTGATGTTTGGCCATAACTCTGTTGGGATGGATAAGTGGGTGATGCTTGACCATAGTTTGGTTGGGGAGGATAATTCTGTGATGTTTGACCATAAGTCTGCTGGGGTGGATAATTCTGTGGTGCTTGGCCATAGTTCTGTTGGGGTGGATAATTTTGTGAAGCTCCATAGTTCCTTTCGTCCCGTGGCATTGGCCCTCGACTATTGTAAGAGGGATTGGTTTGAGGGTTTGGCATCGGAATTGGATTCTCTTGGCGGTTATATTGGCCAGGACTCCTATTCCGGTCTCGTCTTCCTTGATTTCTCCCGTACTGTATTGGTGGAGGTCGAGGGATAATTGTTCCATTAATGTACTGATCTCCTGTTTACCACACAAAAAGTTGCTTTCAGAAACTGTGTTGCAATAAAAAAGGTAGCCAGCCTCACATTGATATCGAAGCATGAATAAGCTTATTATAACACGGGATAATCCACTGAACAGAAAAAACATTACCTCCATATTGCTTGTTCACTGGATCAATATAGGAATCTGGTAGCACAAAAATGACTTCGGGAAGGGCTGTTAACATGCAGAAAACCAAATATTAAATCACATTCTCTAATTAAACCGGGCCATGAAATTCAGGAACGGGAACAAAAATACCTTCAAATTTTTTGGACTCTTCTTCAGTCATGACAGCCTGAAAGCCTGTGTAAGTTGTTGTGCTACAGGCATATATTTTCTTCTTCGCCTCTTCCACACTAAAACCACACGGAAAAACTACAACTCATGCTATAATCTTTCACAATCTTACTCGTCAGTGTATAGGAATGCTAATTAGATTATTTTTCATTTAATACAGTGAAAGTTAATGTTAATTCGCTTATTTCGCATCATTGAACGCAGCTTATAATTAAATCAAAATCTGATTGTGAAAATAAGAGAGAGAGTGAAACCTGATGTTGAGACCCTTGGCACAGGTCTCCTCGTAGGTGCGAACCATTTCTTCAGGTGAGGGCATGTTGTCCTTGGGGAAATCCATGACGAAGAGCCAGTGGTTGTAGTCGCAGCCTTCGAAGAGAATGGTATCAGGACCAATCTCGTCAGGGATGTTGTTCTGTGAAGATCGAACAGATAGAAGAGAAATCGATGATGACCTCAATGAACGGGATTGGACCCAGCCGTTCGGTGACTGCAAGGTCGATGGAGATGAAGCAGTTGCATGGATGGGGGCAGAAAACGCCGCCGCATACGTCGCAGGGGAGGGGCGGGGGACGACGGAGAGTGCTCTGAGGGCACGGCGGAGGCGTATTAACGTCGAAGCCATGAGAAAATGTAGGGTTTTGGGAGTTAGGGTTTTAGTGGATTTTTCCTTTGTTATTTGAAGACTGAATGAGTGTCAACTGGTGAAGGTTCGCGAATTGAAATGTTACTATTTTACGCTCATTCTAAATATTTAGAAATTAGTTTTTATAAACAAATTTATGAGTATTGTTCTGCCAAAAAAATATAAGTATTAACCGGTGTTTGGTAACTATTTTTTAGAACAATTTTCTATTTTTTAAATTGATTTGCTAAATTATTTTCTATCCATTGTGTTTTAAAAATATACAAATTATTTTTAAAAACTAAAAAATAGAAACAACTTTTAAATGTTTTTTTAGGAGTTGCTTCTAAAAACAACCTGTTCTCAAAAAAATTAGCTATAGGAAAAAAAAATAATGTTTTATTATTTTTTACAACTCATTAAATTCACTCTAATCAATTTTTAAATATTATTAACCTTTATAAGTATAAATATTTTCTAAAATAATTTTTAACAGATAAATATTGCTTTGGTACTAATTAGTGATTATATTTTAACATATATTTATTTAAACTAATTTTAAATAATAAGTTTATTTGAAGATCTAATTAATTAAATATTTAATAATTTTTAATCTTAAATATATTTAAAAAATAAATTCATAAAACAAGTTTTTTATATTGAAAACTATTTCTTAAAATTATATTGTCAGATGGATTTTTTTTATTTTTAAAAACTGTTCATAGAATATGTTTTGAAAAAAGTTTTTAAAAATTAAAAAAAAACAGTGTCCAACGGGCATAGGTTTCTATGTTTTTTTTTTGTAACATGAATAAAATAAATTTGGTGCATCATTAGCGAAAATTTGTTAAATAATACTAACATGTTGACAAACTACATCGTCAATGTCATGTGGTCGTACATTTGTTGTGTTAATATACTTCCACTAATTACATAAACGTACATTTGTTGTGTTAATTTATTAACTTTCACCAAAATATACATAAATCAATTTTTTAACCATAAGATATAAAAACTATATTGTGACAAATAAATTTAAATGAATCAAATTCCGAATATTGAATTTTAATAACAAGACTGAACACCTATTTAAACTTTTTTACATTTATTTACAAAATATTATTTTTAATAAACTTTTTTATTCAATTTAAAGTGTTAATTATAATGTAAAAAACATTATTAGGCGGCAAAAATGTAAAAAAATTATTAAATTATTTCAAGAATAATTTATTTTAGCCTCTAGATAGGTAATAAATGAATTATTTGGAAATTGTTAAGAATTAAAATTTAATTAATTGAGTGCTTTTAATTAGTAATGTGATTGAATTAATTAATTAAAAGTGATTAATTAAGAAAATAGTTTTAAATTAAATTGTGATTGGTAAATTATTAGTCACCAAGAGGTAAAAGTAAAAAGTCATTATTTAAAAAACGTAAACAATTTTTGTTAAATTATTAGTTTTTCAAACTTCTCTAAACTTTGTTTTCAACCTCACAATTTCCTTTATATTTTTTTATGCAAAGACAATCATTTTGAATCACGTTAATCACATTGTATTCGTGACAAAAAAAAAAGGAAGTGTTTTCACCTGGTTATAATTTGATTTTCGTTAATATTAGTAACCTTTTTGCTTCCTTTTATTATGATACTTGTAATAACTCTACAATAAATGATTTACCTTTTATACTTAATATCGAGGATCTCTATGATAGTAAGTATGTTAATAAGGTCATGTAACAACCTCGTTCCTATTTGGAGGGTAGTATACAATGTTTGTGTGATATGTAAATGCATAAGGTTTTTGAGTAAATGTGAAGTTAAATTTCATTTATAAAAGAATGGTTTCAAACCCAACTATTAGGTTTGAACCGAGTATGGACATATGAAATTTAGGAGAGTAGGACATGTTGTGGTTAGTGGAACAATTAGTACCACTTGTAACATCCCTGATGTTTTAATGAGAATTATAAGAAATGGGAAATGTTAGTAAATGTTTTAGAAGTTTTATTTAATATTTGTTCTGTCTGAGCCAGAGACGGGAAAGTCGGTGTCGAGATCGGTCTCAGATGAGCGGGCAGGCGGAGTTGAAGATCGGGAGTGTAAGAGAAGAGCGGACAGGGCCAGGTGGTTTGGTCCAAACCGATGTGAGGAGAGCGCCTCACTCGGGGTCATAGCCCGGATCAACGTCATAATGACTGAAACAACGGGTGTAGATAACCAAGAGGCGAGCACGGATGAGATATCCGACCTCTCAGGTTGTAGCTCGGATTTCTGAGGTATGAACACTAAGCTAGGACGTCGGGGTGCCGGTATTCATACTGGGCCTATACTCTTGCGAAGTATTAGAGAATTGTGAATAATTAAACGTTGAGGGAATAAATATGTGTAATTGATTTAATAACTATGAAATAGTTTAATATGGTGAAATTGATTAAAATTTAGTGAGAATACAAATAAAATAAAGGAAAAGACGATCTTGCCCATGAGCTTTATATATATATAAGAAGATTCTCTTCCTTCCCTCTTCATTATTTGCGAGTTACCTCTGCTGCTGGTCTGTCCCTTCTCTTTCATTTTCTCCTCTCTTAACACTGAGTTGCATACGCTGGAGAGGGACTCCATTTGTGTCTGAACTTCAATTGAACCCCATTCCTGTGATCGAGGCGTCAAGGTGAGTCTACTGATCCGTTCTAATTGTGATTCCCTTATCCCTTTTATTCTTTGGCGATCATGGGCCATGCATGGCTATATTAGATGTTGTTCTCCACTCCTCTGGTGAGTGTGAGCCCAATTGCGGTCCATGAACTAAGGGCGTTGAAGTGACGAGCTGTACTTTATGATCCGTAGGTAGTAGGTTAAGCAACGGAAGACTGAGTGACGGAGCTGAGACTGCGAAACTAGTGCTCAGAGGAAGGAATCGACACAGAGAGCAGATTATCGAAGCGTGGAACCAAAGTAAGGGGTTGTTCGGGTTATAATTAATTAGAATAGGACTCGCTTCTTATACAGGTCATTGAGATGGTGTAAGCAGGTTAAGGAAAATATTACTAAACGTAGTTGTGTGTTTATGCTTGTGCATGCGTGACTGTGTACATTAATTAGTTGAGGATCGGGTGTGTGGTTGAGTTTATCATGTTATGATCTTGTGATATCTAATGTTGAAATGATCAGTGTTATGTGACGCCGGGTTAGCAAGCAGGCTACCCGAGTGATGAAGAATTGATATTATTATGTGAAAGGTAAATTGTTGAATGACTATGTGGTATGGGATGGCCGACGGTATATGATAGCCCCTCATTTCCGGCTCCCGTGGTTTTCGTGCCCAGTTGAGCTACCCAGTGGTCAAGTAGGACCCAGTGGTCAAGGTGGAGAGTCAAGCAGGACTCGATGAACCAAGCAGGGTTCACGGGGTGTCAAGTAGGACCCCTAGCTGAAGGCCAATCCTTTAGTATCCGGATACTAGGAGTCAGATTATATGAGAGTCAGTGGTGATTGTGATGAATGTGATGGAATTGCTTGGTTGGGTTAATATAGTTTTAGTATGTAATACACTATGTTTCTATGTGCAATTTGATAGATTTCCGAGTGAAAAGTTGATATCTTGTTAAGTATGGGCTAACCCCTTGATGGTTGCAAATGATACACTTGTTGAGTAAACTGTGCTTACTTTCGAATGATGCTTGATGTATATATATAATTATGTATGTATATTTGTTAAGTTCCATTCTATATTAATTACAATGCCAAACACTCACCCTTGCCCTTTTTTTTTAGTAACTAGTGACAGGGAGGGGGAAGGAGCCATGGAGTCGCGCCAAGGGGGAGATCGGTGCCAGGGTCCGAGTGACTTTGAGTGACTCTATAGAGTTATATGTGTGTATAAGAACTTTCGAGTATTATTATTAGTTGTGTTTTAACCAAGACCGGATCGGATACAAATCTATATTTTAAAATACATCACTGTCATTTACATATGCTCTCATGATAGCTATGACAACTCTTTGGTTAACAGAATCATTTTTATGGTGAGATTTTTCAGGAGTCCGTTTGCATGTTTTGCCCAATCCGATGTGCGAAAGGTATTCGCTCAAGCGAATAGAAACCTCGTTCAAGCGAGAGTCCGGAATCTCGCTCAGACGAGTAGGGACCCCGCTCAAGCGGGAGGTCCTGATTCCCTTTTTCCCCATCTGTTGTGCTTAGATTAACTTGTTCTTCTTTCTAGATCTCATTTATTTAATTTGACTGCGACTGCTGTCACTTGAATAAGTCAGTAAAACTAAATGCTATTTCACTAAACCTCGATTAATTTTCAAGAAAAGGAAAAATTTATCATAAGATTTAATCAATTGAATAAAAATAAATGCAAAAATAACCTAGGACGTTACACTTGGTATCAGAGCGGTTCTTTCTAGAGCCGGTGTATAGGTCGGTCTAGTGATTGTGTTAGTCTTATGAAGGTTGATTGTATTTCGTTGTACCATGATTGTGTGTGTGGTCTGGCATCGTTCCCTTGGCACTCCACTGGCGTAGTATTCTATGTATATAAAGTAAATTTCCGATTCCCTGGCTGACCTTGGTTATTAATGGTGATGTGTTTGCTCATTGTAGAATTACTAAATGGCCGAAGAAACTAGTTCTGGGGGAGGAGATGATTTCTTCTCTAGATTTACTCAGCTGATGAGTAGGACTGAGTCCGGTCCCACTCTGGATAAATTCCTGAAAAGGAATCCTCCGATCTACAAAGGGGGACACGATTATGACAGGGCATACATTTGGATCAGGGATATCGAGCAGGTTTTTGAATATTTTGAGTGCTCAGAAGAGCAAAAGGTTTTATTTGTTACTTACCAACAAAAAGAAGAGGCTAGAGTATGGTGGTCCCGAGTGAAGGTGCAGATGAACGCAGTAAATGAGCCGTTGGTATGGGCGAATTTCCGAAGAAGGTTCCTTGTTAAATACTTCCCGGATAACTACAAAATCCGGAAGGAAATGGAATTCCTGAAGTTGGAGCAAGACCGGCTGTCTGTGGCCGAGTACACCAGCAAGTTTGACGAGCTGTGTGATTTTTACCACCCTTTCTCGTTAGAAGGGACTGAGGGTAGCAAGTGTGCCAAATACGAAGCTGGACTACGGATTGAACTTCGTAGTGTAATTGTACCGATGGAGATTAGGGACTACCCAACCCTGGTGAACAAAGCAAGACTGACTGAAGAGGTGCAGTTACAAAGGACGTCCCAGCCGAGAGATAAAAAACCACTGAAGGCGAAAGGATTCAACTTCAAGAGGATGAGTCAATTCTTCCGGGGCGGCAAGTCTTCTGCTACCTCCTCATCCTCTTCCGGTCGGGGTTCCACTGGTCGATCGGGTAATCCTTCTGGTAGCCGTGCATGCTACAATTGTGGTCAGGAAGGTCACATTGCCAAACATTGCCAAGCCAACCAAATTGTGTGCTTCCAGTGCGGACAACCAGGGCACCTCAGGCCCGATTGCCCTCAGAGGCAGCCGCAGGGCAGGCAGGACAACCGAACTAATTCTTCTAGGACCCGGGGTTCCAACTTTCCGAGGGGAGGCCGGAATGGAGCTGGTAGAGGAAACCAACAATCGGGAAGATATGATGCCCAATCCAGCGGTGCCCAGAACGCCATGACCGGACGAGTGTTTGCGTTTGATGCTTCGGAAGCTACGAGGAATGACAATTTGGTACAGGGTAAGTGCCTCATCTGTGGCTATCTGGTTGATGTAATTTATGATTCGGGTGCCACCCATTCCTTTATTTCGGAAAGTTATGTGCGACGGCTTGGTCTGCCGATCGGTTTAATGGAGAACGCTCTTATTGTTTCCACTCCAACTGGTTCCACTTTCCGTGTGACTACAGTGTGTAGAGAACTGCCGATGCAAATCGAAGCCCGTACTTTTCGAGTGAATTTTATCTGTATGCCATTGAAGGACTTAGATGTTATTCTAGGTCTCGATTAGCTTGCTGCTAATCATGTGTTGGTCGATTGTTATCGGAAGAATATTGTTTTCTCTCAGGAACTTGACATGAAGGACGGGGTGAGCGATGTCCTAACCACGTATGTTGTTTTATTCGCTTCGGAGGGTAGGCATAACCTCCTGCCGAGCGATATTCCAATTGTTTGCGAATTTCCTGACGTTTTTCTGGAAGAAATTCTGGAGCTACCTCCCAATCAGGAGATTGATTTCTATATTGACTTGATTCCCGGGGCAGAACCTATGTCCCGAGCGCCATATAGAATGTCTTCGGTGGAATTGACCGAAGTAAAGAAACAAGTAAATGAATTACTAGAAAAGGGCTTTATCCGACCCAGTGCCTCACCCTGGGGCGCTCCGGTGTTACTGGTAAAGAAGAAGGACGGTAGTATGCGAATGTGCATTGATTACCGACAGCTGAACAAACTGACGATCAAAAATAAATATCCACTACCTCGGATTGACGATTTACTGGACCAGTTGCGAGGCGCCGTTGTGTTCTCTAAGATCGACTTAAGGTCGGGGTACCACCAAATCCGAGTGAGGTCGGAGGATACCCCAAAAACAGCATTTCGGACTCGGTATGGGCACTTCGAGTACGTAGTAATGCCCTTTGGAGTAACGAACGCTCCTGCCATTTTTATGGACTATATGAATCGGACCTTTCAACCGTACTTGGACCAGTTTGTGGTGGTATTCATTGATGATATTTTGGTATATTCGAGGTCGGACGAGGAGCATGCTCAACACCTTCGACTTGTTTTACAAGTACTCCGAGAGAAGAAGTTGTACGCTAAACTATCTAAGTGTGATTTCTGGGGGAGTAGTGTACAATTCTTGGGGCATGTAATTTCCCGAGAGGGAATCTCTGTTGATCCGACAAAAATTGAGGCTGTTATGGCTTAGGAGAGGCCGAAGTCAGTAACTGAAATCAGGAGTTTCCTCGGATTAGCTGGATACTATCGACGCTTCATTGAGGGGTTCTCTCGGATAGCACTCCCTCTGACTCGGTTAACGAGGAAAGAAAACCCCTTCGTGTGGTCGGAAAAGTGTGAATTAAGCTTCCAAACTCTCAAGCGATGTTTAACGACTACCCCTGTGCTTGCACTGCCCGATGTAACGCAGGAATTTGAAGTATATTGTGATGCATCCAAATTTGGATTGGGGTGTGTGTTGATGCAAGCTGATCGGGCAATTGCCTATGCTTCAAGGCAATTGAGGCCACATGAGGAGAATTACCCGACTCATGATCTGGAACTTGCAGCAGTGGTGTACGCACTGAAGATTTGGCGCCATTATCTGTATGGAGCTCGCTTTGTAGTATTCAGTGATCACAAGAGTTTAAAGTACTTATTTGATCAAAAGGAGCTAAATATGAGACAGAGGCGATAGGTGGAGTATTTGAAGGATTACGACTTCGATTTAAAGTATCACCCGGGCAAAGCGAATGTTGTGGCAGATGCACTAAGCAGGAAGGTATTACACGTGGCTTACCTGATGGGTAGAGAACAGGAATTGCTGGAAAGCCTTAGGGATATGAATGTTGGAATTGTTATGGACGCGCCAAACCGAATGACAATCGGAATGTTAAAAATCTCCAACGAATTTCTGGAGTCTGTGGTAGCTGCACAGAAAGACGATGAAGAGTTACTGAGGCTGATTGATACTCAGACCCAAGGCAAAAATATGGAGATAACTCGGGGTAACGATGGTATATGGAGATTCAGGAACCGAGTGGCGGTGCCTGCACATGGAGGCTTCA
Source organism: Clitoria ternatea (assembly GCA_037962975.1). NCBI lineage: Eukaryota > Viridiplantae > Streptophyta > Magnoliopsida > Fabales > Fabaceae > Clitoria > Clitoria ternatea. The sequence goes on along the minus strand of CM075671.1, from coordinate 216,706,941 downwards.
GGCAGGCGGTGCTAGCAGAAGCACACAAGAGCTCTCTGAGTATACATCCGGGAGTGACAAAAATGTATCATGACTTAAAAAAGGAATTCTGGTGGCCAAGCATGAAGAAGGCAATAATCGAGTATGTGAAATCCTATGTGATATGCCAGAAGTGCAAAGTTGAGCACCAACGACCTCCAGGTTTGCTTCGACCTCCAGAAATTCCGATCTGGAAGTGGGAAGGTATCACCATGGACTTCGTATCTGGACTGCCTCGCACTCGAACCGGATACAATGCGATTTGGGTGATTGTTGATCGACTAACCAAAAGTGCTCATTTCCTGGCAATAAATATGAAGTGGTCGCTAGATCGATTAGCTAAGTTGTACGTTGCGGAAGTTGTACGACTGCATGGTGTGCCCTCAAGCATTATCTCCGATCGGGATCCCCGATTCACTTCAAGGTTTTGGAGGAGTTTGCAATAACAACTGGGTACTGAGCTCAAACTGAGCTCAGCCTACCATCCCCAGACCGATGGCCAATCAGAACGGACTATACAAACTCTTGAAGATATGTTAAGGGCATGTGTGCTGGAACAGGGCGGATCATGGGAGAAATACTTGCCCTTGGTAGAGTTTGCATATAATAATAGTTACCATAGCAGTATTGGGATGGCTCCATACGAAGCTCTTTATGGTCGAAAATGTCGTACTCCATTATGTTGGAATGAGAACGGCGATGCCCTTCATCTGGGGCCTGAGATGATTCAAGAGATGAACGAACAAATCGCTTTAATCCGAGAGAAGATAAAAATTGCCCAAGACCGGCAAAAGAGCTATTATGACAATCGGCATAGACCCCTTGAATTCCAAGTGGGTGATTGGGTGTTCCTAAGGATTTCACCGACTAAGGGTGTAGGTCGAATTTTGAAGAGCCAAAAGCTTAATCCGAAGTATATTGGACCATACCAAATACTAGAACGGATTGGTGAAGTCGCTTATCGACTGGATCTTCCCCAATCGTTGACTAACATTCAATACGTGTTCCACGTATCACAACTTCGAGCCTACATCCCGTGTGATACCATGATTGTACCGAGTGACTCCATTGAAGTGAAGGAGAACCTGACGATGGAGGCTATACCGATCAGCATTGAAGAGCATCAAACCAAAAGGTTAAGGAATAAGGAGGTACCGCTGGTGAAGGTGAAGTGGCAGAATTTACATTGGATGAACTACACTTGGGAGTTAGAATCCGATATGAGGTGAATGTACCCTCATCTTTTCCAACCGGAACACTGATTTCGGGGACGAAATCTCCTTTTAGGGGGGTGGATATAACATCCCTGATGTTTTAATGAGAATTATAAGAAATGGGAAATGTTAGTAAATGTTTTAGAAGTTTTATTTAATATTTGTTCTGTCTGAGCCAGAGACGGGAAAGCCGGTGTCGAGATCGGTCTCAGATGAGCGGGCAGGCGGAGTTGAAGATCGGGAGTGTAAGAGAAGAGCGGACAGGGCCAGGTGGTTTGGTCCAAACCGATGTGAGGAGAGCGCCTCACTCGGGGTCATAGCCCGGATCAACGTCATAATGACTGAAACAACGGGTGTAGGTAACCAAGAGGCGAGCACGGATGAGATATCTGACCTCTCAGGTTGTAGCTCGGATTTTCGAGGTATGAACACTAAGCTAGGACGCCGGGGGGACGGTATTCATACTGGGCCTATACTCTTGCGAAGTATTAGAGAATTGTGAATAATTAAATGTTGAGGGAATAAATAAGTGTAATTAATTTAATAACTATGAAATAGTTTAATATGGTGAAATTGATTAAAATTTAGTGAGAATACAAATAAAATAAAGGAAAATACGATCTTGCCCATGAGCTTTATATATATATAAGAAGATTCTCTTCCTTCCCTCTTCATTATTTGCGAGTTACCTCTGTTGTTGGTCTGTCCTTTCTCTTTCATTTTCTCCTCTCTTAACACTGAGTTGCATGCGCTGGAGAGGGACTCCATTTGTGTCTGAACTTCAATTGAACCCCATTCCTGTGATCGAGGCGTCAAGGTGAGTCTACTGATCCGTTCTAATTGTGATTCCCTTATCCCTTTTATTCTTTGGCGGTCATGGGCCATGCATGGCTATATTAGATGTTGTTCTCCACTCCTCTGGTGAGTGTGAGCCCAATTGCGGTCCATGAACTAAGGGCGTTGAAGTGACGAGCTGTACTTTATGATCCGTAGGTAATAGGTTAAGCAACGGAAGACTGAGTGACGGAGCTGAGATTGCGAAACCAGTGCTCAGAGGAAGGAATCGACACAAAGAGCAGATTATCGAAGCGTGGAACCAAAGTAAGGGGGGTGTTCGGGTTATAATTAATTAGAATAGGACTCGCTTCTTATACAGGTCATTGAGATGGTGTAAGCAGGTTAAGGAAAATATTACTAAACGTAGTTGTGTGTTTATGCTTGTGCATGCGTGACTGTGTACATTAATTAGTTGAGGATCGGGTGTGTGGTTGAGTTTATCATGTTATGATCTTGTGATATCTAATGTTGAAATGATCAGTGTTATGTGACGCCGGGTTAGCAAGCAGGCTACCCGAGTGATGAAGAATTGATATTATTATGTGAAAGGTAAATTGTTGAATGACTATGTGGTGTGGGATGGCCGACGGTATATGATAGCCCCTCATTTCCGGCTCCCGTGGTTTTCGTGCCCAGTTGAGCTACCCAGTGGTCAAGTAGGACCCAGTGGTCAAGGTGGAGAGTCAAGCAGGACTCGGTGAACCATGCAGGGTTCACGGGGTGTCAAGTAGGACCCCCAGCTGAAGGCCAATCCTTTAGTATTCGGATACTAGGAGTCAGATTGTATGAGAGTCAGTGGTGATTGTGATGAATGTGATGGAATTGCTTGGTTGGGTTAATATAGTTTTAGTATGTAATACACTATGTTTCTATGTGCAATTTGATAGATTTCCGAGTGAAAAGTTGATATCTTGTTAAGTATGGGCTAACCCCTTGATGGTTGCAAATGATACACTTGTTGAGTAAACTGTGCTTACTTTCGAATGATGCTTGATGTATATATATAATTATGTATGTATATTTGTTAAGTTCCATTCTATATTAATTACAATGCCAAACACTCACCCTTGCCCTTTTTTTTTTAGTAACCAGTGACAGGGAGGGGGAAGGAGCCATGGAGTCGCGCCAAGGGGGAGATCGGTGCCAGGGTCCGAGTGACTTTGAGTGACTCTATAGAGTTATATGTGTGTATAAGAACTTTCGAGTATTATTATTAGCTGTGTTTTAACCAAAACCGGATCAGATACAAATCTATATTTTAAAATACATCACTATCATTTACATATGCTCTCATGGTAGCTATGACAACTCTTTGGTTAACAGAATCATTTTTAGGGTGAGATTTTTCAGGAGTCCGTTTGCATGTTTTGCCCAATCCGATGTGCGAAAGGTATTCGCTCAAGCGAATAGAAACCTCGTTCAAGCGAGAGTCCGAAATCTCGCTCAGACGAGTAGGGACCCCGCTCAAGCGGGAGGTCCTGATTCCCTTTTTCCCCATCCGTTGTGCTTAGATTAACTTGTTCTTCTTTCTAGATCTCATTTATTTAATTTGACTACGACTGCTGTCACTTGAATAAGTCAGTAAAACTAAATGCTATTTCACTAAACCTCGATTAATTTTCAAGAAAAGGAAAAATTTATCATAAGATTTAATCAATTGAATAAAAATAAATGCAAAAATAACCTAGGACGTTACACCACTCAAACACAAGTTGTAGATAACTTTTACTTGTTTAAGGTCAATATTGAGCAACTATTTGCTAATGTTGTAGAACCACGTCACAAGCAAAAGTTAGTCACATAATCCATGAGATCTCTCCCCCTCCTAATATTGGTGTGTTTCACCTAAAAACCCTGGTAGAGGGTTAAAGGCACTTATGTTTTTATGCTTGTTTAAATGTAACTCTTGATGATTAGTATCATATTCTAAAACCTAAACTAAAAATTCTTATAAATTACATAAAAATTTAATATAAAAAATATGATTAAATTTAAGAATAATCAATTAAGAATCACCAAAGAAGCATGTGTAGCAAAGGCTGTTATAACTTAACCTGTAGTCCTTAGTTCAAGTCATAAATAATGCAACTTTGTCAAAACTTGTTTAGGAGCTTTGCTATTTGTAATGGTTATGATCGACTTGAACTCAAATAAAGTATGTGTGTATAATCAATGAATTAAAATCAATCAATGAAAAATCTATTGGTTATAAATTGTTATTGCTTCTCGGTTCATTTAAATTTAATAATTTTTCAAAAAATTAATAAACCTATCAATCAATTCATTTGTGCAAACTTTATGTTAGTCAATTACAGATACAACAACAAAATTTTATCCCACTAAAGAGAGTAGGCTGCTAAACAATTATAGATATGAACTAATTTTGGATTATAAAACACTTCATTTACATGTTTTATGATAAACATTTTATCTTTTTAAGAAAATGATAATATTTTATCAAGAGGTGATTTAAAGAACACCCACATTAATTTACTTTTGAAAAATGACAAACAATTACATTAATTTTTAGGATGAATTACAAACATTACCATTTAGATTTAATAAAATTACAACTCATCTCATTACTTTTAGAAAGTCTATATCACGCCCAAAATCTATAAACTGGGTAGGGGTGGTGTTTGTAATTTATCTTAAAAATTAATATAAGTATTTATCATTTTTGAAAAGTAAATTAACGTAGATGATCATATCATAATGATAAGTGAGTCAATAAATCAAACTGGGGTTTAACAAAAAAAATCGTTAGTTTAACAGAATTTTAATTGTCTCAAATAATATAAAAAATTAATATTAATTATTAATTTTTTTATTTTTATAAATATATTTTTTCCCCGATTAGACACCAAACAAACTCTGAAAATGTGTCTTTTAAGTGATTATTATCTATTCAACCCAAGTTACGTAATTCACAAGGAAAAAAAGAATCAGTAACGTATTCATTTCTCGGAAGGAGAGGTAGTAAGAAGAAATTAATATATAATCTTATAAATAGGAGGAAACGATTCATGCATGAATATCAATAAGGCATTATTGGGCAGAGGGAAGGAATAGTTTAATCATTAAAATACCGTTCTCTCTCCCACTTTTGTTGTTGTTGTAATACAAGTCACTTTTGGTTTGCTATAAATTGGGATTCATCGTATCACCATACACCATACCATACTAGTTTAGTAGTTTTGGGACCATAGCAAAATCCTGCCACTTGGAGAATCAACCTTTTTTGATTTTTCGGTAGAGAAATAAAATGAAATGAAAATTAATAGGAAAGAATGTAAAAATGTAAAAATAAGATTAGAAAAAATATGTAAAAGAAGAAGTGAAATTTTTTTTTCTTCTTTAAATGTATAAAAATATAGATGAAAATAAATTAATTATATAAAAATTAAGTTAATTAATTTTTTATTATAATAAATTTTGATATAAAAACTTTATTTTTGGAAATTTATAATATTCATTAAAAGAATCTCCTAAAAAAATTATTTTTTAATTAGTCTCGTTTCCTTTTATATCTTATTTAAATTTTTTCTTCCAAACTACTCTGAAACGTCACATATGGTGATTTAGACTGCATCATTATGATAGTTAGAGATAGACTATGGTTGATATCGACACTCCACCTCAAATCAACTATGATAAATCCATGGATGTAAATGGGATGTGGTAGATGCGGTTAGTATGTTACCGTAGTCATATCTGCAAGTTAAAGAGCAAGTGTCAGTATTTAAGTGGAGGAGTAAGTAACAAATATTTAATTATGTTTAATCTTTTTTAAAAGTTAATAATATAATATTATTTTATTATGGTATAATATAAATTAGGACTAGATAATTTAATTATAACCTTACATACTAAAAACATTATGATGAAATAATATTTTTAAAAAGTATCTCATTATAAAACAATAACATATCTTAATATCTAAATATATATAATAAAAACAAGTATGAAGGTAACATTATTAGCTAGACTCTTTTAGATGGGAATAAAAAATGGAGTTGAGACCATTATTTAAAATAAATAATAAAGAATGAATTTATTATGTTGAAAAGTGAGCATGGCTTCCACTCCCCACATGCACTTTCACCTAATAAACAAACTCTCTTTTACGTTGCACTTTCCCATGCCATGGATCCCATCTGGGTCAGGAATCAAAAGTTCGTATCTTTTCCATGAAAGCCTCCAACTTTATGTAGCAGAGCTGAAGGGTTGTGTTGATGTGAGAAATGGCAGAGGTGCTGCAGGGAGGTCGCTCTCTGTCTGAAACGCCCACATATTCAGTTGCCTCTGTTGTTACTGTCATGGTCTTCGTATGCTTCTTCTTTGAGCGTTCAATCTACCGTTTTGGAAAGGTAACACTGAAGTGAACACAGTGATAGAGGGAACACTTTTAGCTCTTTGTATATTGACCCACTTCTTCCTATGCTTTTTGTTTACTTTTCTTGGATGAGCAGTGGTTGAAGAAAACAAGAAGGAAAGCACTTTTTGCTTCACTGGAGAAAATTAAGGAAGGTAAAATGTTTTATTCACAACTCGTAAACACAGGAGGACACTGAGTACGATTCCACTATGCCTTATGTGCTCCAGTGTTGTTGGTTTCAGATGACATTTTCTTTTCATATTGAATCACAAAACTTTCATATTGTTTCCTGATTTTAAAAATTATTCAGAAAATACTAAAAACAGTTTTTTTCTAATGAAAACAGAAAACATTTTCTGAAAACGAAAACAAATAGCTCGTGATACCTTGAATTTGAAGAGCCGTGGAATTGAAATTGAGTACCTTTAGACACCATCCTATCACTAGGGCGTATGGTAATAGGATGAAAGGATGAGTAGCCAGTGAGATAGAATTGACTAAGAGAAAAGGAGGGGTAAGCAAGAATAGAGTGAAGATTGGGAAGCAGTGTCTCTGTGTTTGTTTCTGTTCTGTGAGTGCAAGAGTTCTAGATCTAACTACTAATACTGATGTCATCTTTATATCAGTAGCAGACAAGGCATTTCCAGTGTGAATATTCAATTATAATACTACTAACCTGATTCCAGTTTACTATCAGATACTTTGGTTTCTTTACTGATTTATTATTTTGTGTTTAACTTGCATTGATCTTTTGTGATAGAGTTGATGCTGCTCGGGCTTATCTCTTTGTTGTTGGCACAAAGCGCTAGGTGGATCTCTGAAATTTGTGTGAATTCATCACTTTTTAGCAGTCGATTTTATATTTGTTCTGAACAAGACCTTTACATGAATGAGAATATCATGCTTGAAAGCTCATCTTCTATCCCTGCTGAAACTACTACTCCAAAGGGACTAAATAGTGGTGCATTCCACCAATGTGGAGAGGTAACATGTTTCAATTACAATTTAGGAGTTATGATTGGGAAACGGGTGTCTTAAAAACAAAATGCAGGGGATTATCTTCTATTGAGCAAAATGAGACTACATAATTGTTTCTTCACGATACTACAAATCATCTTTTGGGATACTGATAAATGAATGCAGGGCCATGAACCATTTGTGTCATATGAGGGTCTTGAGCAGCTTCACCGGTTCTTATTTGTTCTTGGGATCACTCATGTTTTGTATAGTTGTCTGGCTGTTGGTTTAGCAATGAGCAAGGTGATTCATCCACTTTCCAATGTGTTATAGATAATGTACAATATTTCTCCTTGGCACTTCTATTAAGTACCATTAACTTGTTTTGGCAACAGCAATACTATAATATTATTCACAATTGTTATCGTTTAAAGATGTGTCAATGTCCTTCTTAATATTATAGTTTAATTCTTTGCTTGCGTAGTATATGATCATTGTGAATGATCATTGCCTCTTGCGTGCTAAGTAAGCAGTGGTTTATTATTTTCTCTTTGATGCATGTGTTTGTAGATCTATAGTTGGCGCAGATGGGAAAATCAGGCTACAATTGCAACCGATGGAAACCTGCAAGGTACAATGGTGCCTCATTGACCAACCACTATAGGAACTTTGTCAATATAGAAACAAATGACAGAGGACAAACTTGGTTTCTTTGCTTGTTTCTGATCATGTAATAACTTCTGCAGCACATATCACAACTTAGTAATTTACCAATTTCTGTTCAACAGGTAAGAGAAACAAGGTGATGAGGCGGCAGACAACCTTTGTTTTCCATCACACTTCTCATCCATGGAGCAGGAGTCCAATACTAATCTGGATGGTGATGTATCATCAATATAAATTGCACATCCTTCATTATTTGTGTTTATTTTTACTGTCATAACATTTTGATGGACCATTTGGCTAGCAAATGAACTAACTAAACATGCTTCTGTTTGAAGAATATTAGAATTCCAAAAGTATCACAGATTCACAGGATAGTGAAATGCTAAAATATTCCTGGATTGGAAAATATTTTTTTTTGCAACTTTTCTCTTCTTTCTTGCTTCTAATTTTGCCTAGTGTCAGCTTCATGGTTCATGCATATTTTTTATTTTTAGAATGTCTTTACTAATATATGACAATTTTGTAACTGACCTTGCAGCTGTGTTTTCTACGTCAGTTTAGGAGTTCTTTAAGAAAATCAGATTATCTTGCACTCCGTCTTGGTTTTATCACTGTGAGTTTTTATTTGTTGAGGGTTTCCTTCTTTTAATTATTGTTCCCTGATAGCGTAAAAGCCTGATTATTTTAGTTCTTGAAGGAACCTTCTACATCTAAGTAATATGTTTAACCGAGCTTTACTTACTGTCATTTTTCAAATAAATGATCATGATATTAGAATGTGAGGATAACAATCAGTCATCATTCTAGAATTAAATCATTAACCTGCTTTGTAAACTTACAGGAGCACAAATTGCCATTGTCATATAACTTTCATAGTTATATGGTTCGAAGCATGGAAGATGAATTTCATGGCATTTTAGGAATAAGGTATCAAGTCTGAAGCCTTTCAAAATGTATTTCTCCTTTAAACTGTTTACTGCATTGCACAACTATGTGTGTTATTAAAAGTAAGGTGCTTAATTAGCATGAAATTCTCATGATTAACAAACTGTAGCTATCACCAAGGTTTTTTTCTTGTTAAAATCAGACTTGAGTTTTATTAAAGAAATACAATGTGAAAATAACTTGGAGGTGAATAACCTTTTTTTGAATTTTGCAGCTGGCCGCTTTGGATTTATGCCATAGTCTGTATCTTTGTGAACATCCATGGTAACTTCTATTCCTCAGAATTGTGTATATTGTCAGTCTTTCATCAATTTTCTCAGATATTTAAGTATTTAAAATTTGCAGGTCTGAATATATACTTCTGGCTATCGTTTATCCCAGCAATTGTATGTATATTCTGGTTTGATATTTCAACAAATCAAAATGAAACAGTCCATTGAAAGTTATTTTCCTTAAGGTCTGATTTCTCTACGTGTAAAAGCTTGTCATGTTGATAGGGACAAAACTTCAACATGTTGTATCCACTTTAGCACTTGAAATCATGGAGCAGACGGGTCCATCTGCTAGGACACAAGTAAAGCCACGTGATGGTCTTTTTTGGTTCAAAAAACCAGATATACTGTTATGGCTGATACAATTTGTCATATTTCAGGTAAATGATAACACCTTATTTTTAGTTGATTCTCTACATGGTCGTGTTTTCTGTTCTTATTTTCTCTATTGTTCATGCAGAATGCCTTTGAAATGGCAACATTTATTTGGACATTGGTAAGGCTTAAACTTTTCAAGATTGTGTCTGTGGTTTATGACATGAATTGATTAGATAAATTTGTTAATTATCTAGTGGGGACTCCAAGAACAATCGTGCTTCATGAGAAACCATTACATGATCATCATTCGATTGACTTCTGGGTTGGTTTCATCTCTCTTTATAAAAATGCTCTGTTCTTGACTAATTTTCCAGATTTACAAGGACTCATTTTTCTTATTTTTAAGCTTGCAGTTCTCTTGTTCAGTTTTGGTGTAGCTATATGACAGTGCCCCTCAACGTAATAGTTTCGCAGGTTAGCTTAACTCTCTCTCTCTGATAAGCTCTTATTTCTAAGTATTCAAAGATCATTTTTTCCTGTTTAATTGAAAGGATAGACAGGTCTATTACATAGTTTAAAAGTGCCTTAGACACAAAAGCTGATATGGTATCACACTAAAAAATACTACCTTTCTCTCTGAATATAAGATGCTTTTGAGAAAAAAATTTATCACTTAATATAAGACCCTCTTTCAAGTTTTTATACCATTAATTATCTTATAACCAAAATACCTCTATTATTGTATAATTTTTTATTGGAATTAATATACAATAAATGAGATACATCAATTACATTATTTATCTCTTATGTGATAATTAAATAGCAAGTAAGAGAGACTAAATAGAAAGAATAAGTGTAGAAGATTGAATTCAAGGACAATTTTGAAAAACTATAATAAAATTTCAAACAAACTTAATGATTTTAACTAAATTAACCATCTTTCTTAATACTTAATATGTGTGAATTAAGTAAAAAATCTTATATTTTGGGATCTTTTTATACCGAAATTTCACACACTTTATACCTCTGCCTACTTATCATACTCATCACCCCTAGAAGAAGAATCACACGAAACAAGTGATGATGGCTTCACTGCCACTTATTCTTTTACAGATGTTTGCAATGTTCATTTTATTATTCAATCTCATCATGCAATGTTTTATGTTCCAAGCTCTAACAGAAATGTTTATTTGATCAGATGGGATCTCGATGTAAGAAGGCCTTGGTGGCAGAGAGTGTAAGGGAGTCCCTGCATAGTTGGTGTAAGAGAGTGAAACAGAAGTCTAAGCACTCTCATACCGCTAGATCAGTATGTTCCCTGGAATCAACAATTGATGAGAGGGACGAAATAACAGTTGTATCTGGTACTCTAACAAGAAGCTCTTCCTTAGACTTAGAGTCCTTGAATCAGATGACAGTGACCTCAGTAGATCAGCTCAACTTTGACACTTCCAACAGCACAAAAGATTCAACCAACGTGGCTCACTATTTGTCTGAATCTGTACATATTAATGGTGAAGACCACGTTGGGATTGGCAACACAGTGGAAGCCAAAGTTGAGACTCTTTTTGATTTGTTTCAGAAAACATGACCTGACCAATTCAGCATGTACTACACATACGATTAGATATCATCATATCTCTCACTTTTTAAGCAATATGTTTATCTCCTAGCCCTCAGAATTAACATCATCTTATCACAAAATTTAGCTTGTAAATTGAAAGGAAGTATGTGCAGAAACAATAAGGATAACATTATTGAAGTTACAACAATTTCACTTGTTTCTTCAGGTGAAGTGATAATAAAGTTACTCATGAAGCATAAACAACCATCTCCTTAGAAAAGGGCACAAAAATAAAGCAACAAACATGAGTACATAATTATTATAATTTAATAACTAGTGAGCTCCTCCTCCTTGTGGGTCTCAATGACAACATCAGACTTGGGGAAAGCAACACAGGTGAGGACAAAACCTCCTTCAATCTGGTCATCATCAAGGAAGCTACCATCTGACTGGTCAACTGTGCCACCAGCAACTTTGCCAGCACAGGAAGAGCAAGAACCAGCTCTGCATGAGTAGGGAAGGTCAACACCAATTTCCTCAGCCCTGTCAAGAATGTAAACATCATCTGGGCACTCAAATTCTTGTGGTCCCTCTGGGGTCAGCAGCTTCACCTTGTAAACAGCCATGGCTGTCACACCACCTCTACATCCTCCTTTCACACCAAACACCTGACCCACGTTAGGGAATGCCTTCAGGCCTGTGCTCACCGGCTGCCTCTTCAGGAAGGAGGTGCTCATCAAGGTGCCACAGAAACCAGGTGTTGTGGCCATTCTTTTCTGTTTCTAACACCGTTTTCGATTACTATGGATAACAAAACTCTCTAGGAATGTTACTCTACCAAATGCTGCTTCTTCATAATAACGGGCAGCTTGTGGAAATAGTGTGGTTACAACGAGAACATGCAACCCTATCTGCCACGTGGCATTATTTTAGGCCTCACTCTATCTATCTCCATTTTCACCACACATGGTTATTGGTTGGTGATCCTGGTTGTCAACCCTCATGGCACAAGTTTAACTTCTCCACCAATATAATGAATCTTATCATATGGCCATTAGTAATATGATTATTATGAATTGGTGACAACCATGGGATAATTCGTTTTGGAAATTTCAACTTGGCAGGGATTTGCGAGCATATTATAGCCACAAAATTCAGTTTTCGATACCTAATGTTTGTACCACAATTACGACTTACTACTTGTAAAGCTACTATACAAAAATTTCCAAGCACATTTGAATATACATAAGCTGTTGTAAGAAATTGTTGTAAAATTCATCTTGGATCTCTTGCCAAATTCTAATGAAACCTAATCAACAGTTGTCCTTAACAATTGAATCTCGAAGGTAGCAAAAAGGAGCAAAATACATGCTAATCAACGACCTTCGAATGTTTATCTTGTCGTGCAGTATTTGATACCCTATGTTCTAGGAAAACTGCCAAAAAAAAAAAAGACTAAAACAGAACACAGTTAAAAAACTGAGCATCCACCTATTCAGCTAGACTACTCCCTTTTATTCTATTCTATTAATGTATTAATATAATTAATGTTTATATTATTCAACAGATAGATATAAGATTTACTGTTTGATATATAATTAGAGAAACAACTATGAAAATTAAAAAATTAACAGTTAATATTAATCATTCACACCGTTTGAGATAATTAAAACCCTATTTAACCATAAGATAAATTTTTCAACCTTTCGGAACCTCTGTTCCACACCAAAGAGGCTGGTAGTTAAAGGATAAGATCATGCCTCACGTTACTGCCAGACTCCCAAGGAACATTGAAATATTTGCATGTAGGCTAAAAATCAAAATGCACATCGATGATTAAAAACTCGAACATGAAGAGAAGTCCAGGTTATATAGTTAGAAATGATATTCATATTTGATACAAAATTCAGAAGCGCAAAATTCATTTCCGAGACTTCATCCCCTCTACGTACAATAGCTAAACCGTTTGGGGGAATCAGACATCATTCCATCAATCGGGCACCTATTTATAAAAAGGATGAAAAGGTAACGAAGAGTCTGATATTTTGCTAGCTATCTAAATTATAAAGATCAATCCCTGCATTCTAAATCAAGGCTTTCAGTTACAGCCATGGGGCAAAAATCTCAGGGCTTCCCTAATACAGAGAAAGAATACATCCCCACCCTCAACCCGTGATGTGATACTACCTGTAAGCATTGTATGATCCCCCACATATGACCAAAGGCTTCCTCTAAGAATCTATTGTCTCCAGCAACAAACATATGGAAGTTCTCTGGTCTCAGACCCCTAAAAAAGCCTTAGTCACACTTTATGTTTCTGTAGATCCTCCTCACAAATAAATTCGAACCAAGGTGACCCACAGCTCCTGCACATTAGGATAAAATTTTTTAATCCAATTCAGGTGATAATAGCACACAATCAATAAGGTATTCAGCACTTAATTAAGGCATCCCATTTCATTCCTGCACAGTGAAAACAATAACCACTACCATTAAACTGAACACTTACCACAGAGGATTCCTAGTCCAAGACAAAACATCAATGTATATCCAAAATAGAAGCTGGTTTGGAAGAAGCCTGACATCTTTGTCTTCACATAGTAGTAGTATACTGAGTACAAATACACATAAACAGCTGTTGAGGCAGCTGAAAAGAAAGAGGTCCATTGCCAGTGGTAGTTCTCAGCATTTAACAAAAAGTATGTCCCCACAATTGTCACACAAACGGTAACAATGACAAGAATCAGAAAAACCAGTAGCATGAACCCATAGACATAGTACACCTGTTAGGCACAAAGTAAAAGCCAGACAAAGAAAACATGTAAGACGACAGTGCATGTGTTTACTCAGCTTTCACAGGAATATAACAGTTACTACTTGAGATTAAAGACCATTATATAGAAATACTTTTGTCAAGAAATAATTATTGGCACTGCTCTGATAAAGTAAATGCAAATCTTGCAATGAACCAACAAGAGATAAAAAAACTTTATTGCCCAAACTATTAATTGCAGTGCAATTCACCTTGTAATTCCAGAAGGAAGTAAATACAAAATACATCTCAATGAATATGCTGCCGAATGGAAGCAGTCCTCCCATCAGAGAAACTACAGATGGCGTGAGGTACCACTTCTTCTCAGGAATGGGACGAGGAATGGTCTTCACACGACAGGGATTATTTGGAGCACCACTCCAGTTTCTTCCAACAACTGTGCCAAGAAGTGCTAGAGGAAAAGATATAAAAGCCCAAATAACAAAGACAACCACCATTGTACCAAAGGGGATTGCTGCTAGAGATCCATAGAATATAGCAATTGTGTTTAAGACAAATCCAATTCCAAAGCACATGAATGGGAACAGAGATGCTGTAAGGATCATGGATTTAATCCAATTTTTACCTAAAAAAGATAAGTAAGGTTACAATTATAGAGAGACAGAGAGAGAACCATCCAAGTCCCAAAACAAGTATGAAGGGAACATGTATCACAGCTCAATGCAGATTGCAAAGTCTTACCCCCATTTCGTGAGTACATCCCCCCACTCACATAACCAGAAATGAAAGATGTGAGAGCATAGCATACAATGAAGGTTGTGACAATGGCTCCTCGTCTGCACATTGAAGGAAACTTTCATTAACAATGAAGGGAGAACTTGAAATATAGTAAATAGGAAAACTAGAGGAAAGGGACATCAAGTGGATTTTGCAGACAAAGACACTATCATTAAGAAAATCATTATTCAGAGTAATATTACAGTCAGTTTTAAAGTTATGTACTTACCCAACATACAGCATACCAACAATAGCCAACAAAATGACAAGAAGAACCAGCAATGCAAGCTGAGCACCCGTACCCACAACAGCTGAAAGAATAACCAAATTACGAGGAGGCCGAAAAACATCACCATGCACAAGTTTCCAGCCAGATTCTTCATTAACATCTCTTTCCTGGAAATATTTGAAGTTGACCAAAAATTGATAATGGGAAGCACAATGAATTTTCCAGAAAAACAGAATCTGATTTCCATACATATATTTTTTAAAAAATGACAAAAGACAACAAAGCCTCACCAGAGTTTCCAAATCATCATCTTCCCGAGCATACTTTGCATAGTCATTTCTCAAAGTTCGCATTAATATCATTGACACCAATCCAGTAAGGAAGATGACCATCATAAAAGAGTTAAAAATGGAGAACCAATGAATCTACAGAAAGAAAATGATTTTTCTCAATGGCATGGCTAAGGAGGATCCACATGAATGAACACATGGCAGGTAACCAAAAATAAACACCTCCTTAGTCTAAATACAAAGCTTGCGGAATTTATTTGCACCTGATGCTCAAAAAATGGATAATCCAGGTATACATCAAACCGGCGTCCAAAAGTAACATTAGTAGGAATCCATTTGACAGAATACGTCATGTCCAAGGATCTTCCTACTTCTAGAGGCTTTGGGTTGACATGAGTTAGATTCACGTGAATGATCTGCAACAAACTAAGCTTAAGTATGGCACTCCATGAATCCCAAAGCAGCATAGGATAGAAAAGATATTTCGATGGCTTCTGACCTGATCTTTATTGTATTTAACAATGATGTTCTTGTGTGTGTAAAGTACATGCTTGCCACTATCACTGTTCTTATCAGGATGTAGCTCACCAACATACCCTTAAACATGAATAAAAGAATCTTATAATGATCAACCAATGAAATGCAAAATCAAATCAAATAAAGAGAAAGTGGCAGTTGTAGGCATACCCCATAGTGGAAGGTCATCTGAATGTGTGTTAGGCGCATCAACGACCAACAAATATAACAACCAAGGAAAGAAACCAGGCCAAGAGTAAGTTATTCAGAAAATTGAAGAAAATAAAGAGCCAAATGAGAATAAATAAAAGGGGCAACCCATAGAACAAACCCTCACTCACATTGTTATACCTACCAAGACAGCACAATATCAAAATCCAACATTTGTTAAGGTATTGAAAAATGCTTAGTGAATAACTTAAAACAAAAAATTCTTCATTAGTAGATTGTAGTAGAACCTTGGTGTCATTTCCAAGGTCGAGTGTGTCCAAGTTAAAAAATCAGCCTTTTGCAAATGCAAGGTACAGCTGCCTGCTGTAGGCCTACATAGCAGGCCAACCATTCCCTAGATCCTACACATAGAAGGTTCTCTGCTGCAGCAAGATTGCCTTACCCTTTCTTAGTTCAAGCAATTATAATATCATTCCAGAATGCTTAAGCATTGACTTCACATAAAAAAAATTTAATTTCATACTTTTTTTCAACTTAATTAACTATATACATCACAAAACACCTCGCCTGATGGGACGCTGTACTGCTTTACAGAATCAAGCATTTCTAATTCAGTCAATGTGTCATGCTGCATAATGTATAAAAATACAAGTTCCATCATTACTCATGAATAATTCCCCATGAATGTAGATGACAAAATAAGTTATTTGAATGCCTATTTTCCTTAGAATCAGGGAAAGAAGTCCCATGAGCTCACCAACACAACAACAATTACAGAGAAAGTAAGAAGTCAGGTGTGTTTCTTCAATTTTAAAGGACACTTTTAAATCATTTTTATCACAGACTACAGAGCAGAAAGAACTATATGCATTCAATAACTTTAGCTAAAGCCCTTTCTTTCAGCTTCCCCTTTGATTATTAGCAATAAACTAGGCTTCTCAGACTCTCAGCAATTGTGTGAATATACAAGTGCAGGTATTTTCCAGGTTGATTGTACGACTTAACATATCAGCCACAATTAAAATCTACTACTTTCCTCTTAAATGGAATCCCCCTGAGGTAGATTTGAAGGCTATATTTATTTTACAACGGCTGATTAAGCAGCAAATACAGCGTAAAACACGGCATGCTGCAGGTGGATATTATTTATTCCAGCTACTTCAGTTTATGCAACGGCCAGGGACAAAAAGATTGCTTCCAGCTTCTAAACTTTCTTGCCTATCCAAAAGTATAATCATTCTATCAATTCTAAGTAATAGGTGAAAGAAATAACCAGCGCAGAACATACCCATGAAGAACTCAAACCAGTAATTATTCTCTATTGCATCCTTGAACTGTTTAACCTTTGCTTCATCAAGTTCCAGGCGGCAAAAGGTGGTCTTTTCCACATTTCCTTGAAAAAAAAAATCCATTTAAGCCAACTTGTCTACTGATTGGTATTATGAAATACATAGGATAAAAGAAGCCCTCATACCTAGGAACTTTATATCAAGTTGGCTATCTATGAGTTCATTACCACCCAAAACCTCACCAAGACCACCCCATTTGTGTGCAGGATTTCCAGGCAGACGGCAAAAGGGGAGGCTGTAATAGTTGTATGTTTCTTGTGGGTTGTTATAAGGACCAACTTTGTTCACCCATAGAATAACTGGATCATCTTGTTGATACTGCAATAAGATGAAACACATTTTAAATATGATGCACAAATACAATACATAAACTGGATTAACACGACAATTACGACTACTCCAAAACAATATAGGATATGATAGTGATACAGGTAGGATACTTCTTGGACTAATTCTTGCAAATCCAAATTAATGACTACTTCTTGGACATTATTAAAAATAATATAAAAATTATAAATCAGGGTCATAAAAATGATTTACTTATTGCTATGCCTACAGGAATAGCATCAATGATCAATCTCATTTGTTTCATAGTATAGTTAGTCTACAAAGAGAATAACTTCCCAATTTTATTCATTAAGAGACTGTTTCTATCTTATACAGGCTCTTATGTCTCATATCTAGTTACTAGTTATATTATATTATATTTTCATAATTTTTCTAAGAACTTGGATATTTCATAGCTATTTGTGAAGTATCTGTTAACTATCCAAGAGTATCATATTGGATACATATCCAATTATAATTTCATAATTTTTTGAGAACTTAGGTACTTCATACTGGGACTGCCATTGCATCTTGCAGGACATCCATCAGGGTTGCACAAGATTGATAACTATTAGTATTTTCCAGAGTATTAGTATCAGATACATATCTGGAATCCAGATTACAAATATGTGAGACAAATGCGAGTATTTGTGCTTTAAAGCTGGAAGCTACAGATAAAAACAAAACATATTTTTAACTTTACCCCTAGCCCTAGCTCAATGAAATGAGAAGTGGGGGGATTCAGTAATATAGCAATTAAACCACAACGGCTTAATGAAATTTAGAAGTACATTCTCTCTCTATATAAATGTTGATATTAATTAAGAACATTCATGTGAGTGTACCAATTACAATTTTCAGGTATGTTGTAAGTTTTATGAGGTTAACATGAGGTCAAACATGACACAAAGTACATGCATGGTCCGGTGTGGAAGTCTAACCCAACATTCAGAGGCTTCTATGAAGACTGACACCCAAACTCCCAATGCGCAGAAAGTTAAATGGACCTATGAACTCAATTATTTTTCCAATCGAACTTTCCCATCAGATGGGTGTGTGCATCATTTCAGCCCTTGAAACACTAAAAGATGGCTAACAGACAGCACAGAAGACTAGGAACTGTAAAACCCACGACTGTTTGCGTACCAAACAGAAGAACAACAAATATCAAGCTTGTAGGCTGAGATGAGATTATGCATGAAAACGAGCAACCTAACAACAATGAATTTCCCTATATGTTCAATATCAGCCGGTGCAAATCACATAAACGGGATTCAAGTTCAATGACAATGGGTTCAAACAACAGCAAAATAATTAAAGTAGACAAACTAGCTAAATTAAGTAAATGTGAATGTGAACGCAATAGTTTCTCGCATTTACTTAGAAATCAAAACATAGCCAATATCATGAATCAATTACAGAAGAAGCAAGAGATGAAATTGAAATCCAAATCCAAATGCAAAATGATAATGCGAATCATTATTAGTTTAGATCTAAAGATAACGGAAAAGGAAAAATCGCGGAGCTGAGAAAATGAAAGGTAGATCTAATTGAAGAGTAGATCGAGGAGAATGTTACCCTATGATCTGACTCGGAAGCGAAGGCCGGAGAGAGGAGGAGAGAGAGGAAGAGGAGAGAGAATCTGAAGAACATGGTGGATCTCGGGGAGAGAGAGAGAGAGAGAGAACGAGGACTTGCCCTTGAAGAATTGAGACTCTTTCTCTCTGTGCCACTGATATGTTCAACCAAACAAAGCTTGCACTTTTTTCTTCTTCTCCTTTTTATGTTTTTTACGTTACACCCAAAATAAAATCCATTTTTCAGTTTTGTGTTTTGACCATGGATTTTTTTTATTCAACTGTGTTATGAAAACTGGGCCCTCATTTCAATTGGGCTTTTGGAGATAATCGATCCAATGGGCCATGACTTGGATTCTGTTTCATGAGGCTTCAGAGCCCCACCGCTTTGACCACAAACTATGACCCCACCTTTACCCATTTCTTATATAGAAAATTTAATTATTCATGGTCATTGATGTAGTTGTATGTTATGTATTTATAAGTGCTCTTCATTGGCATGATTCCAAAGAATATTTATGAAGTTGAAGAATCTGCACTTTTCTCCAAGTATGGAGCTATAAAGGATCTATATATTTTAAGAGGTTCTCAACAAACAAGTAAAGGTACTGATTTTATAGCTCAATTCATACTTAATTCAGGGGATTCTTAGCCACATGATAAAACTATAGTTATAGTTCTCCTATTTTGGTGGCAGGTTGTGCATTTTTGAAATATGAAACCAAAGAGCGGGCTTTTGCTACTTTGAAGCAATCAATGGAAAGCATAAAATGGAGGTTGGTGTTCATTAAAACCATCTCCTGAATTTTTAATGCTTTCTTTATTTGGTAGAAGTGGAGTTTATTGTGTAATATGACGAACATGTTCATAAATTTTTAGTCTATCTTACTAATGGAGGGGTAGAGAGAATTAGATTAGATGTAATTTACAGGATGGAACTATGTGGTTAGCAGATTGAGACTTTATAGGTACTATGTAATGTTGCTAATGCAATATATATGAAGACATGAATTTATAACCAAAAATATTATGGTCTATTTTTCTTAATTGTAGATACTATAGATATTATTAAATTTTTTATATGCAAAAACTTGATTAAAAATAATATATGTATCATCTAATTTGATTGTTATTTAACATTTATTTTACTTCTGGTTATTGTTGCATTGTTTAAAGTTAAGGCTAAAAGGTAAATTTAGCCCCTAGAATTATTGAGAATTTGAGTTTGCCCCCTGAAATGATTTTTCTTAGTATTGCCTCCCTAGCAAATTTTTAAGGTTAGAATATAACTCCTTCCGTTGACTGCCTCTGCCAACTGATGAGGTGGAGCCCAGTCACATGTCTGTCATTGCATACGTGGCATGTGACTCATCATATTAAGAGCCAAGTCACTGATTAGCACAGATTAGCCTTTTTTAATTAAAGGTTAATGAAATTATTTATTAAGTGAATTAACAAAATAAAAAAAATAATAGAAAAAACACGTTGGGTCACTCTTCCTCTTCCTCACTTCGTCTGACCTTCGTGTTTTGCAGGGGACTTTTTTCATAGCATAAGTTCCATCTTCTGCAGAAAGTAGATATTATAGTTGATGAATCAATTCAATTCAAATAAATCAAAATCATATGGTTCCATCTATGTATCAGTTTGCTTGCTTTTAATTTTATCGAAAGTTTTTAGGTAGTTACTTCATCGAACAGAACTTTCTCCATTTCATCACTGATAATAAAAACTAAACTCGAACACAATAACAAAATAGCATCACCTATTTCCATTAGTTGGAAAGAGCGCGGAAATTACACGCACTATCAATTACCACCGACAAAGTCAGAAACAAGACATTAATCACATTTCATCGAAGAAACAATATTAAACTCGAAGTTGCCATAACATAACACAACAACAGAATCGCATAAAAGTCTCTACGAACGGTAGCATTCGAAAAGGATTAAAAGAAAAACTCGAATCAGAATCTAATTTCAATAGATCGAAAATCGAAGCGTATTCTCATTAATTGACAAAGGAAATGCTATCGCAGATCAAGAAAATTGGCGCGGTAAAGTGCGAAAAACGGCACAGATTAAACAGATCAGGCTACGACAAGGTCTAACAAAGCATATTTCGTAAAAAAAAAAGAAAAAAAAGAGCGAGAGATGAAAATGACCGGAGATATGAGAGGAGTGTTTCAGCTTGGCGGCGAGGCCACCGGAGGCAGAGTCGTTGAGAACTTCCTTGACGAGGCAGAGTCATTGTGAAAGGAGGTGGAAGCACACGAAGGTCAGACGAAGTGAGGAAGAGGAAGAGTGACCCAACGTGTTTTTTCTATTTTTTTATTTTGTTAATTCACTTAATAAATAATTTCATTAACCTTTAATTAAAAAAGGTTAATCTATGCTAATCAGTGACTTGGCTCCTAATATGATGAGTCACATGTCACGTATGCAATGACAGACATGTGACTGGGCTCCACCTCATCAGTTGGCAGAGGCAGTCAACGGAAGGGGTTATATTCTAACCTTAAAAATTTGCTAGGGAGGCAATACTAAGAAAAATCATTTCAGGGGACAAACCCAAATTCTCAATAATTCTAGGGGCTAAATTTACCTTTTAGCCTAAAGTTAATTATGTTGTTTCTCAGGTTGACATAAGCAAGAGTTTGGAGGCACCTTATACAAGCACCAGTACATGAATACTGTACGCCGGGGATCGAAGTAATTGAATTAAGTTATTACGGTGTGTGAATACTGTACGTATTGCATTTTTGTGTTGTTTAGTATCAATTTCTTGGTTAACCTCTCCTTTGCTAGCTTTGCTTATGATATTAAGAAGTCAGGGATTCAAAGAACAGGTTGAAATAGATCCTGAAATTGAAAAGACTTTGAAGAAAATCAAAGCTAAAGCAAAAGCACAACAAGAGGAGGACCAATCTTCTTCTTCTTCTTCTCCAATTTCAACACCAACAACAATTCCAAAATCAGAAGCAAATATGGAAGGACATCAACCACCAAGGCGTACCTTGGGAGACTATGCCAATCAACAAGGACCTAGATATTTTTCAAGCATAGCAATCCCACAAACCAGAGCTTTGGAAATGAAACCAGCATTTCTTAGTTTAATTAGTGCTCACCAATTTACTGGAATGTCACATGAAGACCCATATACTCACTTGGCTACATTTTATGAATTGGTAGGTACTATGGGCTTTGAGCAAGGAGATCTTGAATCAGCATACCTCCGGTTGTTCCCATTTTCTCTAGCTGGAAAGGCCAAAGAATGGTTGCAATCCCATCCAAACCAAAGCTTGAATAATTGGTCTAGTGTGGAGGAGAAATTCTTGTTTCGTTTCTTCCCACCGTCAAGATTCATAAAAGCAAAGTCTGACATTTCAACTTTCCGTCAAGGAATGGAAGAACCTTTTTGTGAAGCATGGGACAGATTCAAGTCCTTATTGCGCAAATGTCCAAATCATGGATTTGAAGATATAGCGCAGCTGAATATTTTCTACAATAGTCTAAGGCCTGATACAAAGATGATTCTAGATGCTGCTGCTGGTGGAACAATGATGACAGTAGATGCTGACCAAGCAACCAGAATCATAGAAGCTTTGTCATCCACAGATTATCAAGCACAGCATGATAGGCAGCAAGTACAAAAGAAAGGAATTCTGGACTTGAATACTTCTGATGCTATTTTAGCTCAAAACAAAATTTTGACCCAACAGATCGAAGCCTTAACTCAACAGATGGCCAAACTTCCTCAACAATTGCACTCAGTTCAATCTGCACAACCTCAGCAACAAATGAATGCAAGATGTGATTTTTGTGGAGGTGACCATCCAAATGGACATTGTGGGTCGCAGGAAGAAGCTGTCCATTACATGAACAATCAAGGTAGACAAAATAATTTCAATTCCAATTTTACTAATCAACCATTTCAGGGATGGAGGAACAATGCAAATCAAGGCCAAACTTGGAGGCAAGAAGCTAATACATACAATAGACCACAGGCCCACCAACAAGGACCGTCTCTGATGGAAAAGACAACTAGATTGGAAGATACATTGGAAAAGTTCATGCAAGCTTCTCTAACAAATCAGAAGAACACAGAAGCTTCCATCAGGAATCTAGAGACTCAGGTTGGACAGCTTGCCCGTCAAATGGCAGAACAAAAAAGACCTCATTATAGAGCCAACACTGAAGCGAATCCTAAGGAGCAATGTCAGGCAGTGATGACCAGAAGCGGAAAAACTACAGGTGTAGAGTTGGGTGAAAAAGAAAAGGAAGAAGAAAGATTTTTGAAAGAAAAAGAAAAAGAAAAAAATAGAGAAAAAGATGAAAATGAAAAGAATGAGACTGTAAATAAAGAAAAAGAAAAAGAGAAAGATCAAAAGAGTGATGTAGAGAAGGGAAAGATGAAGGTGGATGAAGGTATACCACAACTGAAAAGCACGCCTTACCCCAAAAATCCTTCCAAGCGGGATAAAGAAAGGCAGTTTGCTAGGTTTATGGACATATTCAAGAGATTACAGATCAATGTGCCATTCATGGAAGCCATGGAGCAGATGCCTACCTATGCAAAATTTATGAAGGATTTACTGACAAAGAAGAGAAGATTTTCGGAGGAGACAGTAGAATTAGAGGCTGGATGTAGTGCTATAATTCAAAAAGCATTACCGCAGAAGACCAAAGATCCGGGAAGCTTTACAATTCCTGTCACCATTGGTAGTCTGCCAGTAGGAAAAGCATTACTTGACCTAGGAGCAAGCATTAATCTGATGCCATTATCTATGCTGAAGAGAATTGGTGATCTGGAAATTCGACCAACTAGAATGACCCTCCAATTAGCTGATAGATCAATGAAGTTCCCTTATGGAGTTGCAGAAGATGTTCTAGTGAAAGTAGACAAATTCGTGTTTCCAGTGGATTTTGTGATCATGGATATGGAAGAGGATTCAGAAGTACCTTTGATCTTGGGACGACCATTTATGAAGACTGCAAAAGTTATCATAGATGTTGATGATGGGAAATTAAAAGTAAGAGTCCAAGACGAGGAAGTCAATTTTGATGTTTTTGAAGCCATGAAATATCCTGCAGACAAGCAGAGTTGTTTCAAAATTGATGTGGAAGAGAAGACAATTTCAAAACAGCTTCACAAGATGAACAATTCAAGCCCTCTTGAAAAGGTTCTAGTGAATGCTGTTGAGAGTTTTAATAATATGGAGATGGATGAAGTGCAAGAGGTTTTGCAAAGTCTTGAAGCCGGTAAGGTGGTGACAAGCGAGGAAAGCAAAATGGACAAACTAGATGAAAAACAAAGTCCTGAGGTTCACAAGATAGAATTGAAAGAATTACCTTCAAATCTGAAGTATGTCTTTTTAGATGACCAAGGTAATAAACCAGTAATAATTAGCAGCACTTTGTTGAAAGAAGAAGAAGAAAAGCTGATTGAAATTCTGAAAAAGAATGAGCAAGCTATTGGTTGGAAACTAAGTGATTTGAAAGGCATCAGTCCATCTTATTGTATGCATCATATTTTTATGGAGCAAGAATACAAACCAGTGGCTCAACCTCAAAGGCGGTTAAATCCAATAATGAAAGAGGTCGTGAAGAAAGAAGTGCTGAAGTTGCTGGAAGCAGGAATGATCTACCCTATTTCAGATAGTGCATGGGTGAGCCCAGTTCAAGTGGTACCAAAGAAGGGAGGCATGACGGTAGTGAGGAATGAAAATAATGAGTTGATTCCAACCAGAACAGTAACGGGATGGAGAATGTGTATAGACTACCGAAAGCTCAACCAAGCAACAAGGAAAGATCATTTTCCATTACCATTCATGGACCAAATACTGGAAAGGTTGGCGGGACAAGCTTATTATTGTTTTCTGGATGGATACTCAGGCTACAATCAAATAGCAGTGGCTCCAGAAGACCAGGAGAAAACAGCATTTACTTGCCCTTTTGGTGTTTTTGCATATCGAAAGATGCCTTTTGGACTATGTAATGCTCCAGCCACTTTTCAACGGTGCATGCTGGCAATTTTTTCAGACCTTGTGGAAAAATGCATAGAAGTCTTCATGGATGACTTCTCCGTCTTTGGTAAATCATTTCATTCTTGTTTAGAAAACCTTGATACCGTGTTGAAAAGGTGTGTGGAAACCAACTTAATGCTCAATTGGGAAAAATGTCACTTTATGGTAACTAAAGGCATAGTGTTGGGTCACACCATTTCAAACAAAGGCATTGAGGTGGATAGGGCAAAAGTTGAAGTTATTGAAAAATTACCCCCACCAATAAATGTCAAAGGTGTCAGGAGTTTTCTAGGTCATGCAGGATTTTACCGAAGGTTTATAAAAGATTTTTTGAAAATTGCTAAACCTTTGAGTAATCTGCTGCAAAAAGAGAATTCTTTTCAATTTGATAATTCATGTTTGCTTGCTTTTCAAACGTTGAAGGAAAAATTAACTACTGCACCTATCATAGTTGCACCCGATTGGAATCTTGATTTTGAACTCATGTGTGATGCAAGTGATTATGCAATAGGTGCAGTGTTAGGACAAAGAAAATCTAGAATTCTTCATCCAATACATTACGCTAGTAAAGTTTTGAATGAAGCTCAAATCAATTATGCCACAACTGAAAAAGAATTACTAGCTGTTGTGTATGGGCTTGAAAAATTCAGATCGTATTTAATTGGTGCACGAGTAATAGTTTTTACAGATCATGCAGCAATCAAATACTTGATGAATAAATCTGATTCCAAACCAAGATTAATTAGGTGGATTTTGCTGCTACAAGAGTTTGACTTAACCATTCTTGACAAAAAGGGCAGTGAGAATCACATTGCAGATCATTTGTCCAGATTAATTAATGATGAAGTTACAAAGATACAGCCAGAAGTTCCTAAAGAATTCCCAGATGAAAGGCTGTTGTTGATTCAAGAAAGACCATGGTTTGCCGACATGGCAAATTTCAAGGCTGCCGGAGTGATTCCTGAAGACTTTACATGGCAGCAAAAGAAGAAACTTATGAAGGATGCACAACAATTTATTTGGGATGATCCTTACTTATTCAAGCTTGGATCAGATAATATTTTGAGAAGATGTGTATCTGAACAAGAAGCCAGGAGTATTTTGTGGCACTGCCATAGTTCAGCATATGGAGGACATTTCAACGGGGAAAGAACCGCTGCTAAGATCCTACAATCAGGTTTTTTCTGGCCCTCTATATTTAAAGATGCTAACTCTTTTGTGCAGAACTGTGATACCTGTCAGAGAAGTGGAAGTATCTCAAGGAGGAATGAAATGCCACTAACAACCATCTTAGAGGTAGAAGTTTTTGATTGTTGGGGCATAGATTTTGTTGGACCGCTACCCTCATCACTGTCAAATGAATACATCCTGGTAGCTGTTGATTATGTTTCGAAATGGGTCGAAGCAATGGATTGTGCAAAGGCAGATGCCAAAACTGTAATCAAATTTTTGAAGAAAAATATTTTCAGCAGATTTGGCACTCCTCGAGTTCTGATAAGTGATGGAGGATCTCACTTTTGCAACACACAACTTCAAAAGTGCTTGGAACATTATGGTGTCAAACATAAGGTGACTTCTCCTTACCACCCACAAGCCAATGGCCAAGTGGAAGTATCTAACAGGGAGATCAAAAGAATTCTGGAAAAGACAGTTTCCCAAAGTAGAAAAGATTGGTCTTTAAAGTTGAATGACGCTCTGTGGGCATATAGAACAGCTTTTAAAGCTCCAACAGGGTTCTCACCCTACCAATTAGTCTATGGAAAAAGCTGTCATTTACTGGTGGAACTAGAACATAAGGCCTATTGGGCAATGAAGTTGCTCAATTTTGATCCTGAAACATCAACAAAGGAAAGGAAGATTCAGTTGGAAAAATTGGGAGAATGGAGGCGAGAGGCTTATGAATCATCAAGAATTTATAAAGACAGAATGAAAGCCTACCATGACAAAAAGATTTTAGCAAAAAGCTTCTACCCAGGACAATCAGTTCTTCTATTCAATTCGAAGCTAAAACTTTTTCCAGGAAAACTAAAATCAAAATGGTCTGGACCTTTCCTTGTTAAAGAAGTCAAATCATATGGTACTGTTGAGTTGCAAGATCCTAATTCTGACAGAACCTGGACAGTTAATGGACAAAGACTCAAACCATATATGGGTGGCAGAGTGGAAAAGCTAGATATGCTGATCCACTTTATTGAAAACTGAAACATTAATCAGGCGTCGAGCTAACGACGTTAAACAAGCGCTACCTGGGAGGCAACCCAGTGTGTTTAATTTGTTGTTGTTTTGTTTAGTTATGCAATTGTGTGAATGTTTCTTTTTGAATGAGATGCTTTATAAATGAGTGAGAAGACTAGAAGGAATCAAAGGATCGAATGATGAGATAAGTTTTTGAAGAAAATACAAGTGGAGGATATAAATTTTCAAGTATGAGGGTATTCGCTCAAGCGCATCCATTTAGCTTAAGCGAAAAACTTATATTTTGATACTGGACATAAGTCGCTTAAGCGGCCCACCTTTAGCTTGAGCGAATGTCCTCTTCGCTTGAAAAATTTCACCTTTCGCTCAGGCCAAGACAAGGGAATAGCTACTGGATAAATTTCGCTTAAGCTAATTAAAGACCGCTCAAGCGAATTATGCAGAACATTCATTTAATTGAAGAAAAACCCATTTTCTGCAATTGTCGCTCAAGCGAATTAAATCACGCTCAAGCGAAGTATCTTTTATTAAACACTGGAACAAAATCGCCCAAGCGAACTCATCTCGCTGAAGCGAATTTTGTCCAGAAAGCAAACACTGCATACTCGCTTAAGCGCCATTCATTTCGCCTTAGCGAATTTTACCCAGTGTCTTAAACACATTGATTCGCCTAAGCGAAGGATATTTAAGTCAAGCGAAGGGATTTTGGGAGTATCAGGTACCTTCTAATTTCGATTTCGCTACAGCGAACCATAATCGCTTGAGCGAAATTAGAGAGTGGAACTTAAATTCGCTGTAGCTGTTTAATCTCGCTTGGGCGAATTTAAGCGGTTACGCATTCCTTTTAAAAGCACACAACCTGTTCTACTTCCGAACTCCCAAAACCTTTTTAAAAGCCCTCAACTTCTAAATCCCTCACACTATCATCGTTGATTCCGAAGGGTTTCTTGCAGTTTCTCCCTCATAATTGGTCTCAAGTTCTCATTTTTCTTTTCTTTCCAAGTAAGTTCTCTCATTTCTCATGCATCTCTTCATCTTCTTCTTCGTTACGGTTGTAGCTCTTTAGTTATTTTTCCATGTGGGTTACAATGTTGTTTGATTTTAGTTTTAGGATAGTTAGGGTTTGATTTTCGTCTCTACAATGTTGTTTTGCATAATGAAACCCATATGTAAATTATGCCCTAGAATAAAGTAGTGAAACCATTCCCCTTGAGCATGCTCTGTTTTTTTTTATTTTATTTTATTTTTGTGTGGCTGCTGAAAAACCAATGCATGCACTTATATAATGTTCCCGATTAGGTTCGGTGTTGGCAGAAACAATTAACCATGTCCATTTTGTGATTCATGACGTCAATAGCACAACGTTTTTTGTAACTGTCGAAACCTTTCCTCATGCTCTGTTTTTCAGTAAAATATTGTGAACTAGATGGTGTAAGCAATAAACTCTGGTTTTGAGTACTTTTTGCCTTATGAACTCTATACGCATTTTCTGTTTTTCAGGATGGCAAGAACCAAAGTAACAAGTGCTGAACCCCCACGACAGAGCGAAAGAGAAAAGGGTAAACAAAAAAGGGTTGAAGGGAGCTCGTCCCAACAAAACCAGAAATTCAGGAGTAAGGAGCACAAGCAACGCCTTGAGAACATAGACCATTGGACCTTCATTCCTGAAAGAAAGGTTGATTTACGTGCGGGAGAGTGTGATGACTTCCTGGAATTATTGAGAAGAAGAAAATGGTTGAGAGTTGCAAACCCCAGACATAAATTCGACCCAGAGATTGTCAAAGAATTTTATGCCAACGCATGGAACAAGGAGGGCACTTTGGAACGCAAAACATGGGTTAGGGGCACCTGGATATCGTATGATAGAGACACTATCAACGAACATTTAGGTGATATGCTTCAGTTGCCTGACGGAGATTTGTGCACCTATGGCACTTTGAAGAAAAACCGACATATTTACCCCACACAGGATCTTGAAGATAAACTCTGTTTACCAGGGCATCATATGTATCGAGGGGCTAGCCAGCATCCTTCCAGACTTCTGAGGAAGGATATGACAATGCTGACTAGGGTGTGGACAACATTTCTCCTAGCAAATGTCATCCCGAATGCCCATGTATCTGATTTACCCCTTCCAAAGTGTGAGCTTCTATTCTGCATTCTCTCTCGAAATATGTCTGTTGATCTTGCTCAGATAATTTCAAATGAAATCTTTAGGTTCGCTCAGCAAAATCCGAAGACTACATTAGCTGATACAAAACCTAAAGCCAGCCTTGGTTTCCCTGCATTCATCACTGGACTTTGTGCAGTCCATGGGATCGATGTTAACCCCACCACTCCGATTAGGCCATCCATCGATCAGAAATTTATAGATTTGAATTGCAGGATACCCACACCTACACCACAGGTTCAGACACCACCACCACCACCTGTGGTATCATCACCTACAGTTCAGCCACCTCTCCAACCACCGCCTCCACCTACTTATGATCCTACCCTCCTTGCTCATCTTCTACACATTGAGCGACAGCAGGCCGCTCTTCACAGAGGCATGTTGTATCATTACAGAGCTAGCTATTGGAGCCATCCTTCAGGCCCTTTTATGCACCCCGACCAGTTCGTGGAGCGTGTTGCTTGGCCTGGGGACAGTCCTATTTTGCAGGAGGAGGAGAGACCAGCAGCTGACGCTGCTGAGCCAGCAGCTGACGCTGCTGAGCCAGAGGCACCACCATCACCACCAGCCACATCAGCAGGACCAGCAGGACCAGCAGTTGCACCTGTCACAACACCAACTGATACACAGACTCATCAGCAGCAGGAGGCTGAGGACAGGGAATTTGAAGAGCAGCTGGATCGAGTGGTCACTGATATCGTGATGATGCAAGACTGAGCATGCTATTGTGGTTCCTTTAAATTTTGTCAAGTTTATTTAAGTTTATGCTACTTTATGTTTCTTTTATTATGTTACTTTACATTCAGTACTTATTATTCAGTACTTTCCTTTTATGTCAATTTCATATGATTTACAGTAGATTTTCATGTTTGCGCCTAAATGAATTTTGTACATACGTTAGTTATAATGTTTAGGCGCGGAAATTTTGTTTTTATGACATGGAAAAGTGAAGAAAGATGTGAATTAATCCTAGGCTTACATAAAAGGAAGGATGACTAGTTTTGGAAACTATGATAATTCTTATGAATGTTGAATGAATCTTTCTAATTCTTGAGTTAGGAATTAGTTCACAATGTTTGAACCCTCTTCTGTGAGAATAAAGAAATCAAGACAATTAACCCAGTGAGATAGTGCAACTTTAAACACTGAGAGTTCATTGATCTTTGTGTAATCTTTCATTGCATGAATTTCTAGCAAGGATTATTGCTTAGGCAAGCATGGATAGGATAGAGGCAAATTTTGTGTAGAATAGGTTAAACAAGAGCCAAAAAGCCAACCTTCAAGTAATCAATCCAAAATTTGTGTTTAAACCCAATTGAGCCAAAATGAATTTTGTTCTTAACCTTAGAGCATGCCTGTACGAAAAACTCAAACCAACCTTAATGCATGCTAAGGACAGGAATAATTTTTCAAGAAGGGTATGTGAAGAGTTTGGCTGTGATTGTCAAAAGAAAAGAAAAAAAAAATTTTGGAACACAACGTAAGATCCTCCTACCAAGGTCAAAGAATAAACAAAATGAAGGAGGAATATAAAGAAAAAGTTGAACGGCTTACATGAAGCAAAAATGATAAAAAAAAAAAAAAGCCAAGGCCAAGAAATCTAAGTGTCCTTAGTATGTCTTTGCATCCAAAGAAAAACCAATGAATTTCTTGTAAGCCTGGCCAAGTTACAACCTATTAAAGACCTCTTGATCCATGTTTGTTTGAGTGGTTATCTCATGCAGTGAAATGAAATGCAATGATTGAATAACACTTGACCAATGATAAAGAGAACAAACACTCACCTGGAAGGTATAAACAGAGAGAATTTCTTGTTTTTTTTTACAGCAGAGTGGTTACTTACAATTGTGTATTCTAGTTTCAAACTTAGAATTTGGTTAGATAAAATGAAGCATGATTGAGGATTTATCATTTGTGGATAGCGAAAAGTGTCCTTCACTTTATTTGCAGCTTTGATTAATTAAGATCTTTGTTTCACTTAAACTTTCTCTTGACCAATTGCTTGAGGACAAGCAAAGTTCTAGGTTGGGGAGAGTTGATAGATATCCAATTTACCTATATTTTGCATGATTAATGAAGCATAAATTGGATATAATGTACAATGTTTGTCAATTTTGTAAGCTAAATAGAAAAGAAATAGTGAATGAACATTGTACAAGTTGATTGGCTAAATTTTGTTACAATCTCAGGAAAACTCAAAGAAGAAAGAAGAAAAGAAATGAAGAAAATCACCAAGTGTTAAGCAAACAGAGTGATATTCGCTCAAGCTAAGGAGATATCGCTTGAGCGAATCATGATCGCTGAAGAAAAATTGAAGAGCCCGCTTGGGCGAGCCATGAATATAACAAATAACAAGTATCAGGTCAAAACTCGCTTGAGCGAGGAGAGATACGCCCAGGAGAAATCAAGCCAGTATTGAAAATGAAGTATTCGCCCGAGCGACCACTGAAGCCGCTTGAGCGAGATTGGAACAGAATGGACTAGCAGTAGTTTCGCTCAAGCGTTGTGAATAAAGAAGCCAGCGAATTTCTTCCAGAATGCAACAATGTGAAGGGCGCTTGAGCGGCACTATTTCGCTCAAGCGGAATTTGTCCAGAACCAAATTTTAAAAGGGCTCGCTGCAGTTTATGAAGACACGGCTCAAGCGAAATGGAATAAAGTATCAGATATGAAGATTCGCTTAGGAGAATCTAGACCGCTTGAGCGAATCAAGCCCATAATGAAGTAGGACGTGGATTTCCTTCGTGCTGAAGAATGCTCATCGCCTGAGCGAAATATAAACTCGCTTGAGCGAGTTTTCTTTTATATAAGCTTACTGCATGGCGGCTAAGAAGAGGGCTAGACATTTTTAGAAAAACACTTTTGTACTCTGTATTTTCTTCATCTTCTCTAAGCTGTAATGACCACCATGAGTGGCTAAACCTTTCCTTGGGATTGGATGTAGCCTTTCTTACTAGAAGATTATCAATGATATATTCATGAATCGGGTAACTTTGTTCTATGATTCTTGGTATTTCATTTTGTGTTTAATGCTTGAATCTACTTGATCACTAGTTTCTTGAATTAAGTTTACGTTTGTTGTTGGAAAATAACTTTCGAAAACAGATCTAAATGAAATGCTCAATGTGAGTAAATAACCAGGGATGGTATTTAACGCATTGAACGTCCAAACAATCGGTCGTAATGCTGGAATGGAATTGAAACGATCAAGGGATTGACGTTATCAAATCTGTTCTTATGAATTTCATAGTCAAGGAATTGATATGAATGACATTGATTGTGACGTAAAGTATTATAGTTAAAACCCCGTTTTCATGAATATACGTTGTATATCGGAAGGTAAGATCGGTGAATCCTAATCCCAGCCTTTACAATTAGATAAACTCCTTTTATTTCACTGCATAATCGTTCATATATTATCGTTTATATTGTGAACTCAAAACCATGAA
Source organism: Clitoria ternatea (assembly GCA_037962975.1). Classification (NCBI taxonomy): domain Eukaryota; kingdom Viridiplantae; phylum Streptophyta; class Magnoliopsida; order Fabales; family Fabaceae; genus Clitoria; species Clitoria ternatea. Next base: position 216,673,920 of record CM075671.1, on the reverse strand, counting down.
AACAATCGTTTTAATCCGCCGTAATATCTTAAGTTTCAATTGCTGATGATCCTTAGTGGGAACGATATCTTTTATAACTACAACCACCGTGTTTAAAACTTGGCACGTTTCTTTGAGTGTATTATACAAACTTGATTCTCTTAAAATACACCAGCAGTTTCCTGAGTGAATGATTCTGAGAAGAATAAATATCCGATTGATAAATTCCATTTAATTCTTGCTCGGATTGGTCTTCAGTTTCCGAGTGAGAATGTATACGATGTCGAGTGAATTATGATTATCCGAATGACAGTTATTCAGTTCCGAGTGAAATAGGGCTGAGAAGATCAATTCCATGTAAAGTGAAGATGTTTCCGAGTGAAACATCATTACAAGAATCATTCCAGAGTGAAGAAACTTTATGTCCGATTGAGACACGTTCGAGTGAGGTAAAATCCGAGTGAAATAGAAACATCTCCGAGTGGAGTCTATCTGGACTGATGGTTTTCAGAATGAAGTGCCTCTGAATGGGACACTTTCGAGTGAGATGATATTCTGAGAGTCTTTCCAGTAGGGTTTTGGATTTAGGGAAATAATTAAACAATGAAATTTGGAGAATCAGAGCATAACTCACTCAAGTAGTCGCACTCGCTTAAGCGAGACCGAGTGGGGTGCTTGGGCGAGCTATGGCACACGCTGAGCGAAAAGAAGAAGAAGAGTATCAAGGGTCGTCTCGCTTGAGCGAGCCCCAACTCGCTGGAGCGAGATTCTCAGAGTTCGCTTGGGCAAGGCAAGCGAGCGTAAGCGAAATTCGTCTAGAATCTAACATACGTTCACTCGCTTGAGCGAGTGCCACATCCAAAGGCCTTTCGCTCAAGCAAAAATAGTCCAGTGGCAAAATACCTCACTCACGCTCGGGCGAGACCCTACTCACCTAAGCGATTTTTCTCTAGTGGGTAACATCAGATGCGTGGGCAATCTCGCTTGAGCGAGACCCACTCTCGCCTGAGCGAGAATTGGCCAGTGGCTATATACCAACACAGGGGATTCTCGCCTGAGCGAGATCCCATCTCGCTTGAGCGAGAATACCAGTAAAAACACAGATAACAGGGGAATTAAACAACTGAACATACCAAAACTCAATTCAAGTCAAATTGGTTAAATTTATCACCTCACATACATCATGTTAAGCCTTTAAAACTCATTCCAAACCATCATACCTATAAATTTTCATTCCAACTCATGAATCATGTTCTAATTAAGCTTATTACTATATATGTTCTATAAAGTACAATTCTTATAGAAACCTTCATTCATTCATTAATTCTAACTACATCATACGTAATTTTCATTATCTAATCAAAGTTAAGGTCACCAATGAAAATGAGCCATAAGTACTAGGGTCTCATTTTCCATACATGACCTCCAAAAATCATCATCATATATTCATCATCCACACCAATTATCCATATTAATTGGTAGCTATACAAAATGTCATTATATCTACATACATTACAAAAGCCTAGCCATAAAATCAAACATTTGCCGGCCAAGGCATTTTTTACCCAAAATGAACTTCCTTCACACCATTTCTCCACACCAGAGCTCCATGGGCAAGCCCTACACACAAGAGCTAAAAAGATGGACCACATGGAGAGTGGGACACTCGGAATATGCTGAATCCGAGTCAGAATTAATATATGATATCCATCGTATATATATGACATTCTATATTTTATTTTTTGTATATTACATAGTATATTATATTATGATACAAATATTACAACAATTAATATAACATATTAGTTAATAATTTTAATCAAAGGTCATAACCCGTGCGTCCGCACGAGTACATAACTAGTTAAATACAAAGACAATGATATGCCACAATCTTCTCTTTCATGATTTTCTTTTTACTCCAAGGCTTAAATGACTTGCTATTTCTAAGCAAGATTTTGTGTATACCCAAAAAAAAAGTCGCACTGGTAGTTTAGTTTGTCATATTTAAATACGTGATAATTTTTAAAAACTAAAGTAATTTAGAAATTGAAAAGCAGTTTTATTATTAATGTATTAAATATTGAGATAGATGTGTTACCACGTAAAAAGATCAAATTCGTAACGATAATATTTAAAACTGTGTTAGCACCACCTGAAAAGATATAATTTAAAATCGTTTAAAATGATATGAAGATGTATAGTGGAAAAAACTTATTGCTAAGAATTGTTTTATTAGATGAAATCTTAAAAAAATTTATAATGATAAAACATAATAATATTGTAGGATGTGGATTTGTTATTGGTGAGAGAATGAAACACGCATAGAAAATGTCACTCTCTAATCTAATGATGTGAGTTGATTTTGGAGTGAGGGGGAAGAGAATTTCAGAAGTTGATAAACCATTAACAAAAAATAAGGTTGGTTTGGTTTATTATTGGGTTGGTCAACTCTTAACCTTAAAAAATAAATCTTAGATCAAATAAAAATATTATTAATTTTTTTACTTTTAAATTTTTTTGAACTACAAACTAAATAGACACTGATATAAAGAGGCACGACACCGCACTAGCCTCATCTTGCGTCAAACCTCACGACTCATGCGGTCATGCCATTGTTATATCGGCTCATGCAAATCCAGGTACCAGTGTCGTGCGTCATGCATATATGGTTTGTGCATTTTTTTTTTAAAATGACATCAACTACTCACAAAATATCGCTAATATAATTTTCAATGTCATTATTAGGCTTAAATATATGTTTGATTATTTATGTTTAGTTTGGATCTTGATTTTATTCTCAAATGTTTTATTTTTTCTCAATTTTATCTATTATATTTTGAAATGGTTTCAAACTCATTATTTCTATTAAAAAAAATTAAGAGAAATTTATCATTTTAAATTAGTTATCACACAACCAGTTTAAAATATATTTTTTAAACTTATTTCTATTAAAAATCGACTTAAAAATTCTAAACTAGTTTTTCATTAACTGATTTAAAAGACAAATTTATATTTATTTTTTAATAGAAATGATTATTTTAAAAATAAGGGATAAAATTGAAGGAAAAACATTTGGGATGAAATTAAAATATAAAAGACTAAATATATATTTCAACTCACTTATTATATTCTATTCGCATAATAATTCATAATTAAATAATGTAAAAAGCATATTACACTAACCAGGTATATTTTAATTAAATTCATATTGTCATTTTTCTTCTTTAGCCCATTTATTATTAAAAAACATAAATGATTATGTAACAAAAAGAATTCCAGAAATAAAGCTCGCTATTTTACTTCATAAAGTTTAACTACTTTACATAATTACATGTAATTAATCAAATCTTTTTACACAGCACTGGGTTGTGTCTAAATATAAATATATTCAATATCTAATTTAAATTATTTCACGATCTTCATTTTTTTAAATCACTTGCAAAATGTTTAATCGCAAAGTTTATACGTAAATGATTGTAACCTTTCAGCGTCCCTTAAACTTGTTTCGCAACATTAGTTGAACAAGAAATACTGTTTTTTTAGGGTTTGGGTCTGGTGGATTTTTAGCAGGCTTATTTTTTAACCTTTTTTTTAATTTATAATTTATACAACCACTTAAAATATATCAAAATTTTACATATTGTAATCTCATTTAGGTTAGAGGGTAGTTTTTTTTTTATGTTAATAGAAAAATATAAAACAAACATATTGCAAGCTACATGCTGACTGGTCCAACCTAATAAAAAATCAACTGGGTGCAGACGGAACTTAAAAGGTCCAATTTTAATTCAAGTTTTTTATTTTTTAGTGTTCAAACCCACTTATTTTTTCGGGTCTAACTACTTTTGAAAGTTCATTATGTATGACTTGATATTTAGAATAGAAGATATATTTATTTTTATTTATATTTATTGCAGTATCTTTATTCTTTTAAAATCAATACCATTAATAACTTAATATCATATATAACAAATGATAAAACTTAATTAAAAAAAATTAATGCAATGCTTTTTTTATTTCATCCTTATCCAAAGTTTTGAATATTTGGGATTCGAACAAAAAGTTGGCAATACTAGTGGAAAAAATGGATATAATCACGGTTAAAAAAGGCCTTTATTCACGGTTAAAGAACCGTGGTTGTTGCATCCGTGGTAGTTGATGATGGTCTTTAACCACGGTTAACAACCGTGGTAATAAATCACATCTAACCACGGTTAAGAACAACTGTGAATATAACTTACTATTTATATTCACGGTTATCGAGCACAACCGTGAATATAAGAACTGAAAGGTGTCAGTTACATCCACTTATATTCACGGTTATGATGGACAACCGTGGATATAGATATATTTTATCCACGGTTGTCCATCATAACCGTGAATATAAGTAGTTTGTAACTGAAACCTTTTAATACTTATATTCACGGTTATGATGGACAACCGTGGATAAAATATATCTATATCCACGGTTATGGTAGTAACCGTGGATAAATATAGTCTATAACTGACACCGTTCTTATTGTCAACCCATTTGCATTTAAACACAGGAACGGTGAAGGGACCGTAATCAACTTCCCATATATCTTCAATCACACCAAAGTAGCATGACTCGGCCATCACAGGGTTGTTGTCCTTTACAGTTGAGAAATGCATTGACTAAGCCATAACCATCACTCCACTGTTTTGATTTGTACTCTTTTCATCCTGTGTCCTTGTATAAAACGAATAGTTGTTTATGTCATACCCACAAAAGGTAAGGACATCAAAGTTCGGGCCCTGTGCTAGTCGATGTAATGTCGAGGATGCAGATGCATCTTTCAGGACGGTCTTTTGGAACCACTGCATGAAACTCTTGTTGTGTTCATTCAACAACCACTTTTCAGTCATTTTAGGGTTGGTTTTCTTGACTAGCTCCTTGTGTGTGGCTAGATACGGTTGCACGTCGTCTGTGTTGTTTAAAATATACAAGTGTGCCTGAAGGACATCAGCACGTGGCATGCTCTTCACTTTTTTTCCAATCGTTCCTTTCCCATCCAATCTCCCTTCATGACGAGTCGTTGGAATACCAATGCTTGCAGCATGTGACATGTATTCAGTGCAAAACTCAATTGCTTCCTCTGCAATATATCTTTCCACAATTGAAGCTTCAGGACGACGTTGGTTCTTCATATACCCTTTCAATATCTTCATATATCGCTCAACGGGATACATCCACCGTAAGAACACTGGACCACACCAACGGACCTCTCTCACCAAATGGATGATTAAGTGGACCATTATGTCAAAAAAAGAGGGCGGGAAATACATTTCAAGCTGACATAATATAAGTGATGCTTCCTGTTCCAACACATCCAATTCGCCGGGCACGATTACCTTGCAACATATGGAATTGAAAAACATACACAACCTTGTTATGACATTTCTCATTTTTAGGAAGAATGTCACGAATGGCGATAGGCAGAAACTGCTGCATCAACATGTGACAATCGTGAGACTTCAACCCAACTAACTTCAAATCTTTCATGGAAACACAAGACTTGATGTTGGAGCCATAACCAGACGGAACTTTCACACTTCGTAACGATTCACACAGACTTTGCTTTTCTTTTCTGGATAACGTATGACATGCTGGAGGCAAATATGTTCTTTTGCCCTTTGATTGTGGATGCAAATCCTGACGTATACCCATCAACTCTAAGTCCATACGCGAGTTTAGGCCATCCTTAGTCTTCCCGGGTATGTTTAAGAGTGTACCAACTAAACTGTCGCACACATTCTTCTCCACATGCATTACATCAATGCAGTGTCTTACATCAAGCTCCCTCCAATATGGCAGGTCAAAAAACACTGACCTTTTCTTCCAGTTGTTTTGTGTCGGGTGCTGTTTTTCACACTTACCAAATTGCACGTTGACGTCCTTCACCTTTTCATATGCCTGGCGACCAGATAGTGGTGGAGGAGCCATTTCAAAATCTTGGGCACCGTTAAACGACTTCTTCAACCTTCAAAACGGATGATTCGCTTTAAGAAACCTTCGATGTCGAAGATAAACATTTTTCCTGCCATGATGCAACCGCACAGAACTAGTCCCCTCCTCACACACTGGACAAGCTTTATGACCCTTCACTGGTCAAATCAAATTCAACCACAACCAAATATGCACCCAAAGAACAACACAAAATACAAGTTACCGAAATTTTATCAAATTTTAAAATAACTCCTAACTTGTACATACTAACAATGACGTATAAAAAATAATTGTTCATCCCAAACTGTCCAAACGGACAATTCAAGATTCAACACAAACGATGACATTAATTGATTTAATGACCATTTGTGTCGAATCTCAAACGGGGAACTACGGTTCACTCATATGCACAACAACTTTCATACTAGTTAACAACCACACACATACAACAGCAATAAACATAACATATAAGAGCAACCAACAATAACAGAAATAAAATGTATAATAATTTAGTTAACTTTTTTCCTAAATTAGTATGATGTTTTTAATTTGTGTTATTTTGAAGTAGAAGTATGGTGTTGGAGTATGGATTATGGATTATGGATTATGATGTTGGTTTATAATGCAGGTTCAAACTTTAGACTTTTATTTAGTAATTAATATGATATTTTTAAATTCTATTATTTTCAAGTAGAACTATGGTGTTAGATGATGGATTATGGATTATGAGAATTGAGATTTGTACTTTTATTTTATGGATTACGGCTTATGGATATGGTGTTGAATTTGGTTAAATTCTACTTAAGAAGAACAATATAAGTTCTAGGAGAACAGTAATCTCAACCATTTAGAACTTTTCAATTTAGGGAGTACATTTTAACCAAAAGAGGTATCTTATAATATTTCTAAAGTTCATACACTCAATTTAAACTTACAACTACAAATCAATAGGTTGGTTCATCCAAAGATTGTTAATGTAACTAGTTATCCTATGAATATAAGGCTTCCATCTTAATTTTCTAGAATATATAGGTGATAAATTTTCACTGTTGCAAAATCGATTATCTGTGATATATAAACAGAGTTTAAACCTGGTAATTTTCTCTATAACTTAAGCTTTTGAACCAATTACTATCGTGTCACAGGAAACAAGGAATCAAATTATTATGTACCAACAGAGAAAGAATCAATAATTGAACAATGAAATTATTATGTACTTACGACCTAACAAAACAGGACCATTCATAAACAACACAAAATAACAAACAGAGGAAGAAGAAGTGTTCGTCGCTGCTCCTACGCCGGGTGACCTCCGTGCAGGCCATCCAACAAATATAGACACAGAGGTAACATTAACAATGAAAAGACATACACAGAGGCAACATTGGTTCAGCTTCTACTACATACGCATTTTAATGGGGGGTTCAGGGAACAGAGGGTTCTCAGCAGCAAGTGACCGAATGACAAACACGCATGACAATGGGGGTTCAGGGAACCTACCTGAATGAAGAAAGGAAGAAGATGCTGAACAGAGAGAAGGGCACGAAGCTCAGGGCACGAAGCTCAGAGAGAATGGAGAAGACGACAACCAACGCGCAGAAGAAGAGAAAGTGAAAAAAGAGTGAAAGGCGCGGCTTTTGAAGTTTCAGAAAGGATGTATATTCACGGTTCCCCTTGAAACCGTGAATATATTACACATATATTCACGGTTTAACAAACAACCGTGGATAAATGTTAACTATATATCCACGGTTATGATCCCAACCGTGGATATATATTGAAATCTATAATCACAGTTAAAGAAACAACCGTGGACATACAGTACCCAGTGATTAAACCCTAAAACCTGAACTATATATCCACGGTTGGAAATACAACCGTGAATATTGACTTCTATATATATCCACGGTTCACAACATAACCGTCATCGTACCCAGGAATATATATTCACTGTTGTGAACACAACCGTCGATATATATTTCAGGTACTATATATCCACGGTTGACTCCTCAACCGTGAATATATATTGATGGGTACGTTCACGGTTATGATGTTAACCGTGGATATATAGTTTTCTCTGATTAAAACGTTCACCTTATAATTTCAAAAATGCCACCGCGCATGTTTTTATCACTGATCCTCTTCTACCCGTGAATAATATCCCGTTGTTATATCCAATTTTTGCACTTTGAAATTTGACTTTATATATAAAAGAAACAAATTAACCGAACTATTTCCTGATCCTTCAATAAAATATATAAGAATAACATTCAAATTATTATATGGACATTTTTTTTTGGACAAATTTATGGACATTTAGACGCTTGTTTATAAATATACTTACTGTTATTGATGGAAATGGTAACAAATAATACAATTGTGTCACTTACGATATTACAACTTCAAAATATACCATATTAAAATTTTATTGAGTCATATAAGGTTCGTACAATGATATTTAACATGAACATTTAAATGATAATACTAAGTTAAAAAAATGATGTGAACACGATTTGGATTTGATTTAAAATTATTTCCTTTCCCACACCCTCTTTAAATTTTTTAAATATTATTCTGAAACTAGTTTTAAACTTAAGTATTCTTGCTCTCACAATCTCATGAATTCTAAAAATAAAATAAAAAACAATGGAGAACAAAATCAAATAAAATTAAAAATCAATCTAGTTATTTAAAAAATAATTTTGCATAAAAATATTGTTGATAATCTTAAGACATATTCTGATCCGACCTGAGAATCCAACTAACCTGTATTTTTTTTAAATAAGATTATACTTTAATAATTAATGACAAATCCATAAAAACTGCTATAGATGAAGTGTCTATTTAATAATCTATCAACAAACAGTACATTTTAACAAAATCATAAATCAACCGTCCTCTTGAAGAAAAAGATAAACACTAAAAATAAGAATTAAGAGAAAAATATATTATTGTTATTATAGAAGTTTATCTATCCTATACAATTTTACATACGATAATAAATTAAAAAAAACATTTCTTTCAAAAATATCATAAATATCTACCTACTGTTATTTTTAAGGAATATCCGCACAAAAATTTTAACAAACAAATTCCATTCTAATATTTACAAAAATACTTTCATTCACGTGAGGAAATAAATGAGATTCAAATGTGTGATTGACCAACCCCTTCAATAATAGTATTATTTTTAAAAAATCCTCTAAATAAAATATAAAATATAAAATATAAAATATAAGGTGTACGGATACATTTTAAAAATGAAATTATTATTTATATATTTAATTAATAAAAACCATTTTATATTTTTAAATCAAGAATCTAAAATAAATTTATCAAATAATTTTTTTTTAAAATTTGTAATCTATTTCTAAAGTCTATATTGTGAAATGGGTTTTTTTAATTTCTTAATTTTAAAAAATGTTTTATGAACACTTTAAGAACGAGTTATTATAAATTGAAAAATAAAAAACAATTTCGGTGATCTTGTAACTTTTTTATGTATAAAGACAAGATTAAATAATAAAATTTATTAATTATTTTTATATAAATTTATTACACCTGAAATTTTTATAAGTAATGTTAAAAATATATTTTTATATAAATTATTTTTAGGAGTGTAATTTTTCTTTTTGAGATGAGATTGGAGTGATTTGAAATGGGCGAACGATGATGGAGGTGCAGAGCAGTGCGATGCAGGAGGAGGTGCACCCTAGAAAGAAAAGATAGATATACCAATACTATATTGGGCTCGTTTGTTTAAGCTTATTTTAAGAGATAAGTGCTTTTTTAATTAAAAAAAGCACTTATTTTAAATTTTAACGTGTTTGTTTAAAGTTTCAAAAATAAGCAGAAGCTGAAAATAAGCTGATTTCAGCTTATTTTAAGAAGCAACTCTGATCTGCTTATTAAAAAAGTGATTATAAAAGAATCACTTTTTTATAATCACTTTTTTAATAAGCTTAAACAAACGGGCCCATTCTTTCTTTCTTTTTAACTTTATTTATATATGTTTTGAATTGCAATGCAGTGTGTTAGAATTAGCACGCTACGCACGACAGATGAAAACAGAACACAGTACGTTCCTTTGTCTCTTTCTTATTTTCTTTTTCTCTCTCACAGACAAGCCCTGCGTTAAAGTTGCAAATTCTTCTGTTTATTCAATAAACTAATCAACACTCTTTCTTCTTTTCTTAGTTTTAAATTACTATTGATTTTGCTGCACCCCATTCGTTGCTTTCCTTCCAAACTCTCTTCTCTTTGTGGAATTGAAAGTGGAGGAGATGGACAAGTACGAGCTGGTGAAGGATATAGGATCTGGCAATTTTGGGGTGGCAAGACTCATGCGCCACAAAGATACCAAACAACTCGTTGCCATGAAATACATTGAACGCGGTCACAAGGTTTACTCCTTTTCTCAATTATCATTTTTAATCCTAACATTATTCCATCTGGGTATTAAGAAAGCACTTGTCTTTCATCTTTGTTCCACTTGGGTATTAAGAAAGCACATGTCTTTCATCTTTATATAGCATGAATTTGATTGGTTGGTGTTTTTCAGATTGATGAGAATGTTGCTAGGGAAATCATAAACCATAGAAGTCTTCGCCACCCTAATATTATTCGCTTCAAAGAGGTTTGTATTATTGTGTTTGAGACTTGAGAGTGATTATTTGGATTTTCTATACTATTCAGGTTGTTTAATTTGTGATTTCAGTTTTGCAGGTGGTTTTGACTCCTACACATTTGGGTATTGTTATGGAGTATGCAGCTGGTGGAGAGCTCTTTGAGCGGATTTGCAATGCTGGAAGATTCAGCGAAGATGAGGTTTACTCTCTCTCTCTCTCTACCAAATGATGTTTTTCATTTGACAGCTTCACAATACAATGTTCACAACCTTTATACTTTACCGTTGTTTGATAAGTAGACAGTGGAACCTGTATTGAAAATAAAATGGCATTGTAGTGAAATGCATGTTAAAACAACTGAAGTAGCTAGTGTCAGCTATCAAAACTTGAGGGCTTAACTTCTATTCATTTGTAACTTATTCTTCTTTCTCCACTTTCCTTTTTGTTAGTTGCCATAGCTTCCTCTCTCCCTTCACCCTCTTCATTCTTGGTGACCAAGTCTTGGCTGATTCTATTATTTGTTTCTCATTCTTGTTATCTCATCTGCATTTACAGGCTCGATATTTCTTCCAGCAACTCATCTCAGGAGTTAGCTACTGCCATTCCATGGTGAATAGAATAATTATTCTAGGAATGGATTGTGTCAGTTCGTATTTTCTTTTTTGTTTACTCTTTTGGTTATTTTTCTTTCTGATTTTCCTTGTTTTGCAGCAAATCTGCCATCGAGACTTGAAGCTGGAGAACACCTTGTTGGATGGCAACCCTGCCCCACGGCTCAAAATTTGTGATTTTGGTTATTCTAAGGTTCAAATATGGAGTGATATGAACAACAGATTCTTTAAATTAAATTATTATATCATGTTTGACAAGTTTTGCATCTGATAACCTTTGTTTTTCTAGTCATCGCTGCTTCATTCTAGGCCTAAATCAACAGTGGGAACTCCAGCCTACATTGCACCAGAGGTTCTTTCTCGTAGAGAATATGATGGAAAGGTAATTTGTTTCTGTCACTGATTCATAGAGGAATGGGATTAAGAATGTGTTTGGAATGGTGGTTCAACCAACAGAGAAATAAATCAACAGTGATGATAATTGTTTCTTTTGCTACAAAGCCATCAAGCAATGTAGTTTACTTGCAGAATGCAATTTGTGCGTTGTGCTCAATGACTTGATGTGGCCACATATAACTGGCAGAATAACATGGATAAAATAGTATTTGTGAATTTGCTCAATGACAATGTGTCCACATATACTTGCTCAGTGACATGGACAAAATCATGTGTGTAAATTTGGTAGTTTAGAATGCAAATTGTGAGTATTTTACTTTCTGCAGTACAGTGCCTAATAATGAATTTAAAAATTTTCAAATGCTCTTAAAGGATTTAGCCATCTGAAGGAAAGGAGGAACCATTTGGAGTATTTTGGCCCCGGATAGATTGAATATTGCTTGATGAGCTTGCTGTATATGATGTGTCAATGATGTCCATTTTCTTTGTTCTTCTATTCTGTTTTTGTTTCTGTTCAGTTAGCAGATGTATGGTCCTGTGGAGTGACTCTTTATGTAATGCTGGTGGGAGGTTACCCATTTGAAGACCAAGAAGATCCCAAAAATTTCAGGAAAACCATCAATGTACGTTTTCCCCCATCATTCACTTGATAGATTTATAAAACGCCTAATCTTTCTGACTCTTTTCATTCTTATACAGCGGATTATGGCTGTTCAATACAAGATCCCAGACTATGTTCATATTTCTCAAGACTGCAGACATCTGCTATCTCGCATTTTTGTGGCAAATCCAGCTAGGGTATGCACAAAATATCCTTTGAAGTTGGCTTATAATTTCAACAATTCCATAGTCATAGTTTGTAGTGTTTTTGTAGTAAAATAAAAACTATCAATGTATATTGTGAATTGTTGCAGAGAATCACCATTAAGGAAATCAAGTCCCACCCGTGGTTTTTAAAGAACTTGCCTAGAGAATTAACAGAAATGGCTCAAGCTGTCTACTACAGAAAAGAGAACCCAACTTTTTCTCTTCAAAGTATAGAAGACATCATGAATATTGTCGAGGAGGCCAAGACTCCACCTCCGGCATCCAAGTCAATTGGAGGATTTGGCTGGGGGGAAGAAGAAGAAGAAGAAGAAGAAACAAAAGATGAAGTGGAGGCTGGGGCAGAAGAAGATGAGTATGAAAAGAGAGTTAAGGAGGCACAGGCTAGTGGTGAATTTCATGTCAGTTAAAACTTGAAAAAAGTGTTTACTTTTAGATAGAGCAGTAGATTCATGGTTTCCTTTGCATTTGGTTAAGTTCAAGTGTTCAACTACGGTGAGAGTGTTTTGCTCATATGTATAAAGTTCAGTTTTCAGCATAGGACTTGTAGTTGAATAAATGACTGTACATTTTTCAATACTGTAATGGTGACCATATTATAAGTATTAAGTTGTCTTTTTTGGTTCTTCGTCCCACCCTTCTCCCAGTTTTATCTGGCAGCAGGGATTTAGGTTTTCCAATTATGCTTCTGTAAAATGCTAGCTGTGATGGTTTGTTATGTCAGTGTTCTTTCCCCTCGGTTTAGTTTTAAAAGCGTGAAAGTGTCTCTTCTTGTTTAGTCTGGTTTTATGTCTATGCTAGTAGTGGTGGCCGTTAGTATGTCAGCTGTATAATAATCTTGGGAGCTTAGCTTCCCAATTGAGATTGTCTAATTAGGGTTAATCAAAAATAAATTTTTGATCAAATGACCAAATAAAGTTAAAAGGTATCTTAAAAGGTATGCAGGATTGACACCGGCATTTGCTAAACTCCATTTGTTTATCTGAATTGGGTTATCATACATGTACAAAGTCTTGGAAAGCAAAATTCTAAGCAGAAGGGCTTTGCGTAAATAACAAAACTCTCAATATTTATTTAAATTATGCTTCTATTTTCATTTGGTCATAACTCTAGATAAAGTTACGCTTCAAGAAAATGCAAAGTAGTTTTCCGAACAATCAATTCTTGCGATCATTCAACCTATAAATCAGCAGGCACGAATATAGAACAAAGGCAAGAGTATGGACCTCCAGACATGTTTTGTTCCGCCCCAGTATTGGGCAGTGCATAAGTCCCCTTTATTGGAATCTTCTAGTTTAGCATGGGTGCGTAAAGAATATGCAGTTGTATATTTCCATTAAAGGTGAAAGCAACCAGAACAATAATAAATTAGTAACCACCCCACTCCTTCGGCTTTAAGCAAGACCCAGCAAAATTGGTCCCACATTCCATTATCTTCATTGTATTAATAAAGCTGCCTAACTTATCACCGCGAGCAAGTTTTTTGTCTCAGTTAAAACGCATTCCCTATCAAATAGAGCAGAAACAACAGCAACCCCTTTCAGATTTGGTACACCAATTTCCATGATTGCGCGTGCATTTGACAGACCAATGCCACCAATAGCAACCACAGGCAGTTTAGAAACCTGGCACACGTCCTTCAACCCGTCTAAGCCTATAGTACGATTTGCCTTTGTATTGGTGGGATATACACCACCACAACCAATATAATCAGCACCATCAACCCATGCTTGTTCTGCTTGCTCTGGTGTCTTGCATGATACCCCAATTATCTTTTCAGGACCAAGGAGAGTTCTAGCAAGACTTGCAGGCATGTCAGACTGACCAATATGAACACCATCAGCATCACAAGCAAGGGTCACATCTATACGATCATTTATAAGCAGAGGCACTCTATGGGAACGGCATATTTTAAGGCATACTTTGGCAACATCAAGAAAATCCCGGGTCTCAATATCCTTTTCCCTGAAAAAGCAGAAACGTGAAGCAGCCTAAATTGATTTATGCATGTTGAAATTATGGGGATTTAGATATTGACTGAGGGAAAAAAACATAGAATAGGAACTGAGACTGAGCATTCTGTTGTGTTTTGATGTGATTTAAAACACAAAACACTAATCTCTATTTACAATAGCCCTATTTAAATAAGGAGACAAATAATGAGAAAATAAAGAAATATATAGAAACTAATCCTAAAGATACCAAGATCACTCTACTATACAATCAAGATATTTTGGATGTTTTTCCGTTTATTGTAACAATGCCCATTCACAAGTCCTAACAGGAAGTAAAAATCAAACAGCATCATTAGACACTTCAATCAAAGTGGGAAAACATATATTTCTAATTTCAAGAACACTATTAACCACAATCAAGCACCCATTCAATCAATAATCATGGCACAACAGGAATTAATGTCTCTGCTGAATGTTTTCCTTTAAAGGATAGCCTAATGTCGCTTCAATTATGAGACAATATCTGATACTGCTAGATGACTACCAGGCAGACAGGTTAAGTAATAGGTTAAGATATGATCAAAGAATTAGAAAAAACAGATATTTGGTGATGATAAAATTATTTGCATGAGATTATGATACATTTTGATGCCATGGTTGTTCAAACTGTTAAATGAGACGTTTGCAATAATAAAGATAAAATAAAACATAAAATGACATGATGTAAACAGTATCAAGTAGGATATAGTTAATACTTCACAGAGGTTTTATATCTAATGGCACACACGTGATGTGAAACAAACAAAGGCAGGCTTCAAGTGCAGTAAAACAGAAATCTGAATGCAATAAAAGAAAAAATTTCCTGGTGTAATATTTAGTGAACATTCAACTAATCAGGCAAGAAATTAAACACCTGACTCTGTACTGGGTGCTTAGTATTTTGCTTTTCTTTGGGTGGGGAAGGGGATGAAATTAAAGGAAATACAGTAAAAAAAATCCAAGAAAAAGATTGAAAATATTTTCTTCATGATTAAAAATGACATTAATTTCCAGATCTTTAGGATAGACAGCTGGTATATTAAACAAAGAATATTATATCTGCAATCAAATACCAATGGCAAGAAAATCAGATATTCTGTGTAACATATATATGATAATACAAAAACAAGAGAAGCAAGTTTAAATAACCAAACCTTAATTGAACAATGGTAGCACCTCCTTCTACAGCAGCCTTAACAGCTTCAGCAATAGAACGGCCCCACTTCCTATTCATAGTTGAATCTGTAACAGCATATAACAGTAAGGTATCTGGATTGAACCTATTCTGCCTATAAGCACTCTGATTGACATTCTTAAGTGCCAAAAAATGGTCAAAAGGGCCTTGAGCTCCATTTCCAATGACCAGGTCTTTACTGTAGTCCAAGGCAGCCTTGATAAATTGTTTAGCTGTCTGCCAGAATCCAGATATGCAGAAATATTATAATTATAGTTACAATTACAATGATAGCATATTCCATCTTTGATTCTCTTTTGCTCCTTCTCTATTTTGTTTCCAAAAGGACCTTAAATATTAAAGTGAATTGAGAATAGTTGAACAAACCTTAACCGCTGAAAGCATTGATGAACCTTTTGCCAGCTCTGCTGCAATGCATGATGCCAAAGTACAACCAGTACCATGAGTATTGCGTGTATTTACACGTGATGAACACAGTTCATAGAATTCCTCACCTGCAAAACTCAAGACCAAGAAATGGAGTTCATTTTGAACAAAGATTTTGGCATACATTAGCAAAAAGTAAAGAAAACAAGTGGTTGTGTCCCATAGATTTTGTTTTTTTTCTCCTGGGGATGGGGACTATTGTGTCTAATTAAAGACTTGAATCTCACCATTGAAGAATACATCAATAGCATCTAATGAATTAGGAAGGTCGCCACCTTTGACAAGTACATTCCTGCAATGAAAATAAATTATCTGCAAAAGCACACTAATAATCACTTTATTTCCACAGATTATCAAACTCCATTAGAAGTGATTTACATGAGATATGTAAAAATATCCATTGTTCTTCTGGAAATATTTTACTAGAAGGCTATGCTTGGTAAAACAAGTTTATAGCTTATAGTTTGCAGGCCAATAACTTGTAGCTTATGGCTTTTTGAGTAGTTTATAGCTTGTAGCTTTTCTGGTAATTTATTGAAATAAAACTATTTGATAAAACTAACTTAAGTTATGTTAAATAACTTTAAAGGACATAATATTATAATTATGTGTGAGGTCAAAGTTGCCTTTTTAAAAAAATATAAAGACAAAAACAATAACTAAACAATTAATGAAGAAGCTTATACCTTTTGAAAAGTCATAAACCACCTCAAGCGGCTTTTCAAAAGCTATAAACTCTTATTTTTTGTTTACCAAACAACTCCACTAGCTTTTGAAAAGCTACAAAGTTCTAAATAAATTATGAGCTACCTTTACCAAACGAACATGGAGTTCATAAGTTCATGTTTTGTCATATAAATATAAATAGTATCAAGTGTTGACTTTGTTCCAAAGTTTATTATGAAAGTCTGAAGAAAAACAATAAAAAAAATGAAGGCAATGCAATGCTACTACAATATAGACACGTACTTTAACAAGTAAATATGGCATGTGATGTGAGATACTTGCAACTTAAGCTGAAAGTGTATACCACATAATTTCACTAATGTTATTCTGATTTTGAAGTTTGTGTCACCATATATTATGTAGTTCTCAAGATCTACATAAAATTAATTTATGAAAAGTACACATTTGGACTTATGTTTAGAGAATGGAATGTTTCTCTTCACAAGAAAATTCATTAAGAAAGGAATATACAAATCTACCATTGTTACATATTTGATTTTCTCACTATTTGAACTCTTCTCAGAAACCGACACAAAATTTTAAAGGTACAATAGGTCATATCTTGTAATTTGTAAAGCTCAGGGTGTACCAAACAAGCAGTTTAATGTTGGAAGTCTGCCACTCATGCAACAAAATTCTGCTTAAAAAGAAACTTATATTTAATGTGAACATAAGTTTCTTAAAGCACAGACAAATAACTAGTAGTAATAGTAAGACTAAAAAAAGAAGTTATAAAACAAGATTATACTGGAACCAAATATTGAACTACAATAGACAGGAACGAACCTAGGACCCAAATCATGTATCAGTTTTGCAGCAGCACGCATGTCAGACACTGATTTCAGTGGCACATCACCAAGTAAAACTGATGCCTCTTTTAAATTTGGGGTTACAATGTCGGCCATGGGAAGCAACTCCTCCCTGTATTCAGAATCCAAAAAATGACAGGATCAAGTTCCTACAGTTTTTATAAATATACATGAAATAACTTTAGAAACAATATTTATACTCAATAACTATCTATCTATATGTGTATCTATCTATTCTGTGTTGTTTATAGAATGATGAAAAAAAGGAATTTTAAATATACTGTACACTTCCACCAAAAATATAAAAACCAATAGACAGAAACCCGTAACAAAAGAAAAATAAGCATAATATTACACAATAAAAGGATTTCAGATAGTCTCCGGATCCAGCTGTGAAGACAAAGATATGAAAAATATTTACATGGATTCAAGTTAGAAAGCACATACCGAAATCCAGCAAGAACAGAAGAACCCGCTAGTACATCTCCACTGGTAGATATCATGACAGGATCAACCACAAGAGCTTCCTTCAGCGAAAATGAAGTCAGTTCAATTGCAAATAAATTAACATGTTAGAAATTTTTGTACAGGTGAATACCTTTGACAGGAAATTTCCTAAGGTTTTGACAAAGAACCTTCACTATACCAAGAGAAGGCAGCATGCCTGTTTTGACCTAAGGTCACAGCATAATCAGTTCAGATGGAAAAAATAACAGCAACCACTGCTAAACAAGGTATGTAGGTGTATAAAGGTGATAGTTTTACCACATCAACATGCATATCAGAGAGCACAGAGTTCAACTGCTGTGCCACAAAATGCTCGTGTAGAATGTGGACACCCTGAACTCCAACGGTGTTTTGTGCAGTAACAGCGGTGATGACAGTGGAACAATAGACGTGTCTGGAAGCACAAGCCTTGAGATCAGCTTGGATACCTGCACCGGCCCCTGAATCAGAGCCAGCAACACTTAGCACGTGGGGAATTTTGCTGGGTTGAGTCATCATCGTCTTTGGGTTATTCCTAAATGGAACCTACAAACACCAACGTGTTATGTGTGAATATTCACTTCATCCAGAAAATGAAAAAGTGAATGAATAGGTTACCTGACCGCAACACATACCTGACCGCAACACAACACCTCAACCTTCGCCATTCGCTTCGAACAATCCGATGGTGTAGTACATAAACTCCACTCCACTTATGATCTCCACCCTGGATTTAGGTTTAAAAAGTTTCGACGGCTTAGATTTCTTACGAGCAACCTCGATTTTATAGTTACAAAACCACATTGAAATATTGGATGCAGTTTTGATTACAGTGCATCTATCCTTCAATATGTATTTTAATACACAATTACATATCACATAATATGAATTTATTTATAATATATGATTCATGTAAAATATTTATACACTATCAATTTAATCATAGATAAATACATTGTTTAAATTTATTAACCGTTTATTATTATAATAAGTCATACTTTTAAGATTAAGACATTGTTAAGTAAATGGTCCTTGAAAAGTTTGAGTTTTGGATATACTTCCTATTAAAAAAATTGTTAGTGTATAGTCCCTAACTTTTTGTTTTTTTGGAAATGATTGCAATTGTTAAATCATTGCCCTTGAGTAATGATGTGCTCAATAAGTAACCACGTCATCACATTCATGTGTCATGTTTGACAATTACATGTTAAGTTTAAGTGTTATATTAGCACATCCAAATCCTTTATCTATCTCCTCTTTATCTTTCCTTCATTTCTCCACGTTTTATCTTTATCTCCCCTTACTCATCCCCCTTAGTTTATCAACCCACTATCCTTCATCTTCACCATAACCACCATAGCCCAAACATAACCACCATATATGAACAGAGCCACTCACGATCAAACTTTATCCCTAACCACTACGACGTAAAATTAAGTCATTTCAAAATCGTAATTTGAAAAATAAAAATAGGAGCAAGTTCTCAAGGGGATTAAATCCTATAACAACCATAGCCTAATCTATTCATTTAATCAAGTGCTACTTAGAAGTAGAAGTTTAAGTGAAAGTGGAAAAAATGAATGTCGCTTACAAGTAATCAAACACCTTGTATACTTAGTTTGAAGAAATTGAAGGATTTGATAAAGTGCCCTTTTTATTCTACAAGGATTCCAATGATTCAAACACCCTTTATAATAAAGTGCCGCATGTTCAATAAATTTGAGGGTTTGAAACAAATCACTCACTTATATGCAAGGAACGTACAAAATTTACAAGTGAAGGATTAGGTGTAAGGTTGCAATGGAAGGGGTGGGAAATATGGGTGAAGTTGTTGTGGGTGCTGAGAGAAAGGGAGAGATAAGAATAGAGTGTGGAAGGAGATGAGAGAGAAATAAAAGAAAGAAGAAAGATATGATGATGATGTAATTAATTGATTTATTAATTTATTATTTTTGCAAACACGTGAGAAAGTGATTGGAATGATGATGTGACTTCTTATTAACCACGTCATCACTTAACAACAGATTATTAATGACATGAACCATTTTTTTTAACAAAATAAGAAGTAAGAGACTGAATCCT
This sequence comes from Clitoria ternatea, assembly GCA_037962975.1. Classification (NCBI taxonomy): domain Eukaryota; kingdom Viridiplantae; phylum Streptophyta; class Magnoliopsida; order Fabales; family Fabaceae; genus Clitoria; species Clitoria ternatea. The sequence goes on along the minus strand of CM075671.1, from coordinate 216,653,795 downwards.
AACCAAAAAAAAAATTACAAGGACTATATGCGAAACAAAAAAATTTTGATGAACTATTTATTAATTAAACCTATTTTTAATATATTTTAATTTGCCAAAAAATATTTAAAATATATTTATACCCATATATCATAATTAAACTCGTATAGTATAATAATTTGTATGTGTAAATCATACCATTAATTTATTTTCATTGACCTTATTTCCTAAAGAAAAAATTGTTGAATTTGTATAAAAGCATGAAATTTAGTATTAATTGGTCCTATAATAAGTGATTTTTTTTTTCATAATAACATTTTATATTTTGTTAGGATAAGACCAATCACTTCCGTTGAAGCTATACAACAACAAAATTTTGTGGAGGTTTGGAAATGATATATTATATGTCTAGGCATTTGCAATTGCCTTGCACCTTAGCATAATGACTAATGTCATTTAGAAGTACAGAGGAGGTGCAGGGGGGCGACATTTTGGGTTTGATAAAAGATTTAATAACCTACATGATCTTAATTTTATTGTCATTTTGGAACCCTATATCAGCAATGTGACACGACAAATTAGGCTTATAAGCCACCAACATGTTAACAACGAAGGATTTTTTTGTAACAGTTGGTGTATGTGGTGTCTCAGGAAATTGTGGTTGACTATGAAAGGCCAAGAGTAATGTATACATGTATAACTTAATGGGCCAAAGGGTTTAAGTTGGTATCCAACACCTCTGTATGCTAACATGGTTGAGAGGCATGGAAAGCTTGAGTTCATTGAGGTTTCCAGTTTCATCATTAATGTTGCTTTGTATGGGAAAGCTTGTCAAAACAAAGCCACCTCTGGAAGTCTATTGCCTAAATCTAAGATGCTTAATCTCTTGATGCAATAGGTGTTCTGCCCTCACAAGTCTGCAAAGGATACTGTATCTAAGTTGGACTAATTCTGTATGTACCATATGCTAATGAAGGAACAAGTAAATCTAGCCAACATCCTCTTGACCTACATGATGACTTCTGTTGTGAAAAACTAGAAGAAGGTGCCCTACCCAACTGTTCTCATGAAGATCTTCAAACTTGAGAATGTGCCCTTGGAGTCTGTAATCGATTAGATGATTTGAAGTCGGTTAATAACCAAGCTGCCAACCTTTTCTCCTTTATTGGATCAGCTTGCACCCACAGCTTCACAAGTACAGAAATCTCCTCTAAAGAGGAAAGTCAAGTCTGAACCTGAAGTGGAACCACCTAAGGCCAAGAAGCCTAAGGTTACAAAAATTTATGTAATGGCTGGCAAGACTCCTACTTAGAAGTCTGAATCCATCCCCGCTCAGAAGTCTGGATCCACTCATGCTTACCCCACTCATCCATCCTCTTCCTCGGGATGAATTGTCCATTAGACAAGTCTTAAGAAAGAAGAAGTCTGAACATCCTTTTGCTGAAACTCAGTCTACTGCTGCTGTTGAACCTTGGCCTGCTTCCCCAAACCCCTCGTCCAAGAGCTCTTATGATCCATACTCCACTTCATTAAAGGATTATGTGAAGATTCCATCAAAGAAGCGATATGTTAACTTCATTCGCTACTACTATAAGAAATTTTCTGATGTGGATGTCGTGAAATGGACGAAATATGATTGGGTAGACTTATACAATCTCAATTATCACAACTAAAAAAAACTTGTTAGCGACCAAAAAATACGGTCGCTAACAACTGCTTCTGGAGTCGCTAACACCACTAGCGACGACATTTATGACGGACATATACCTGTCGCTATATCCTTAGTCGCTGACACAATAGTGACGCTAAAGGACCCCGTCGCTATTTTGTCGACGACGTAACACCGTCGCTAACTCGGTCCTTATGCTGGTGACCAACGCCGTCGCTATGGGTGCCCATCAACGACCACATAATCCTGTCGCTACTCCTACAAATAGCGACCACAGTTCGTCGTCGCTAAAAGTATGCCTTCAGCGACCACGCACTGCCGTCGCTAAAAGTATGTAGTCAACGACCACACTTTACCGTCGCTAAAAGTATACCTGGAGCGACTACACACTGCTGTCGCTAAAAGTATGTAGTCAGCGACCATATTATTCCGTCGCTAATACTTTTATTTGTTTTTTATAATTTTTTTGAATATTATTTATTTTAATATTAAATTGTTATTAAAAACACAATAAAGGTTAAATTTAATTATCAAATAGATTGAATTATTATGAATAATCACAATAAGGCGTTTTTCTTTGAATTTAATTACAAATATCGAATATTGACATAATAAAATAATAAATGGAAAATGATAAAATAAATACTGAATGAAATATAATATAAAAAGTATAAATCAAATATATAATGTGTATACATAATAAAAAAGTATAAAAAAGTAATCATGGTGATGAGGGATCCTGTGGTGGTGGTGGTGGCGACTAGGAAGTAAGGGGAGGTAGCCTTGCCATCAACTACATCAGTAGCTCCTGCTGCTGAGCAAGTTGTCGATGAGTCTCGGCTTGCTGCTCCTCGGCCCGCCGTCGATCATCCTCGACCCACTATCGATCTGCCTCGGCCTGTAACACCCCGGTTTAACGATTTTGAAAACAGGGGTAAAATTTTTTTTCGTGAATTTTAAAATAATAGTAAGTAAAAGAAATTCAATATATGAATATAATACCGAGTAATTACTCTGGATCATTAGATAACTGATCTCATATATGAAGATATGAGAACGGTATCAGAGTGCACCTCGGACGACCAGCCATGAGGCCATCACAAGGGAAAAATGGAAGATGTAGTTAAGTATAGAGTTATTAAAATATATACCGAGAAGAGGATGAAAGATGCCTCATCAATTTGTTAAGCAATAGAAATATAATTTCATACTAAAAATATCATTCACATCATCAAGGTCATTAATGAAAATTAGCCATACACATCCGGTCTAATTTTCCTACATGACCTCCCAGAATCACCCGTTATCAAATTAATTTCAAAATAAGCATACACACACCGTATGCTATACAAAATGAATACATATATGCCAGCCAAGGCTCACCCACATTCCTTTCATATTTACCTTCTCCAATGCTCGACCTCCAAAATGAGTAGGTTTCACATCATACCTACATCAAACTTAAAAATGGCAACAGGGAGGTGAGTAACATAATCCAAATGAATCAAAGTCATACATTATGATGATATTTACACATGTGTGCACCACATTCATTTTTGAAGAAAACATCACAAGTTTCACACACATGATACAATATTCCATCTCAGCACAAGACATGTCCACACAAATGTATTCACAAGGCAGTCCCATATATATAATATCTTTAACATTCTCAATAATCATCACACCTTTAATGTAAGTACCTCAGCTTACGTTCTCTTTATTTAACAATCATCCATCCCCACCACAGGCTATCAACTAGGCATATCTCAGGCTATATGCAAATGTTCTTAAAGCTAATGCATATGCACAACAGAATTATTTTCAAGTGTGGATCCGACTATGGGAAAACAACATAATTAAATGTGGGACAGGCATAGGTGTGCTACTATGCCCCTACTGCAGTAGTAAAATGTGTACACTTATATCCAATTTCATGCATGCTCAACATCATATTTTACTGGTACCAAACCGCTCTCGCCCATCTGTAGCACTAGTCACCCCGTGACTGTGGATCAACATTATGGCCTTACTTGCCAAAGTGATACAGGCCTCCCCCGAACACACATCAAGGGAGCCATGCCCCGTCGGACACCGAGGTCAACTGCTCATCATAGAGCCGCCCCCTACAGGGCCTGCCACATAGGGTGCCTCGTCACCAAACTAAGGGCAGCTTCATGATTCCTCGAATCACTAGGGAGCAATAACAGTATACCCATGCACTGGGCCGCCCTACCACTGGGCCTACCTATTGGAACCCCTAACATTCCATATAAGCAACGAATGATATGCCATGGATGCAATTGCTAATCAATGCATTCTCACACCATGCATCCTAAATGCCACTCAATCAATCATCCGTTCACGACTACCACTTAATGGATTTCAATATTCTCAACCTTTACCAATTCTCGTTGGAACTCACACACATTGGCAGTTAGTGGCAATCAGATTCATCAATTCATATATACACATTGAGATATTTCACATCATTGATTTTAATCAAAAACATGGTCTCAATCCATCATAACATATTTCATTAACCTATTCATCATAATATCGGATCCGGTCTGAATACCAATCCCGAAGTATGAATATCACTTCATCCGTTCTGTACACAATGCAGACTCAGCAAGTAAAACATCAGACATTAAGATTGATCTCCCCTTACTGGGATACCAGATAATGACACCGGATACATACAACACTGGTCTAAGAACCTCAGCCATCTACTAACTCTAGTGGCTGATCCCACATCGGGTCATTGACTCCGGTTTAGACCATTTCATTATCATATTCCATATCCCAAATGCATGCCATATAACATCAATCATTCTAAGTGCACTCAATTCATGAAATCATCACATCGTCTACACAAGCAATCAACAAGCATAATCATATACCTATATTTTCACACCATCAATGGATGAAGTCATGCATTTAGAATAGTTACCCCCTCCTACCTCAAGAGAAGTAGTAATCACTGCGGTCAGATGGTTACGCCTCGTAACTGGGGTTATTTCCTACATCACAATATATCACACAAACAATTTTGTATTCAACCACATCGGTCTAACATTTATATTTATTTACTCGATGTCTTCTAGCATCTTGACTCTTAGTCCCATTTATTTCATTCGTTCAGCCACCACCATCACGGTTTAGGCATCTGCATTTATTATTATGCACATTTATTGCCAAACTCATTACCGGGCTCCCACATTAATGGTTCCCAACAACCATTAAGCTTCATTAATGGCTATTCACCATTAATAACAATATTTCACCTTACCAAAAATAGTTATTTAACACAATAAATGCTTCTCCACTCATATCTCTCATTTCCCCCAAATTATAGGGTTAGGGTTTTCATCAAAACCCAACAACATTCATTAAATCACTCACCCAACATAAAAACTCAAAGCCCCTTAGTTCATACTCTTGAGAAATAGCAAGATCTTACCTCAAGAGTAGGAATGAGAGAGTTTTCCAAGAGAGGAAAAATCCACACAAAAATAAGGAGGAGGAAGGAAGAGACTCCAAGCCCCAAGCTCCTCCAAGCCCCAAGCTCCTCCAAGCTCTTTCAAGGACGGAATGGGAGAAGAGAAGAGAACCACCACCCTTTTTGCTTAGGGTTTTTGGAGAGAAGAAGAAGAAATGAAGAGTGATGAGGGAAGAACGAGTGTGCACGATTTTGGAGAAAGGAAAGAGAAAAAGATGCCCATTCTGGTTAATGTCCAAGGGTTAAAAGGGTACATCATCTCTACTTTTCCTAATGGTTAATAGTTCTTAATACCCAACGGATACAAATGCTAATCAAGAGGGAAAAATGCACACAGCTGAGTGAGGAGAAAAAAAGGAAGTTTTTCAATTTCTTTTAATCCTTTCCTTAACACTAAAAATTATTTCAACTATACCACCCTAATCACAATAATCTTCTAAACCCTCTAGACCCATCAAATATTTAATTTGACCAAGTGGGTCCTACATTATCTGTTAAATTATCTAATTTCGGTAAATCTTAACTCACCTATAATTCACCTCTAGTGTCAAATTGATTCTCCCATATTTATTGGACCATAATTAGTTAATTTTTCTATTCAATAAATTTATTTTCTTTAAAATTTAGGGTGTTACAATCTACCCCACCTAAAAAGAAATTTCATCCCCGAAATTTAACATACCGGATTCGAACACATCAGGGTACTGTGCTCTCACATCGTCCTCACGTTCCCATGTGAGTGTCTCAGTATTTCCGTGCTTCCATGCAACTTTCACTAAGGGTACCAATTTGTTCCGTAGCTTCTTCACAGAGTGTTCAACAATACGAAAAGAAATAGGAGGAATGGACAGATCATCTCGTACATCAACATCGTCCATAGGAATTACATGTAGAGGATCATGGACATATTTCCTCAACTGTGAGACATGGAACACATTGTGTAGATTATCCAAGTGTGGAGGGAGTGCAATCCGATATGCAACATCGCCAATCCGCTCTAGAACCTCATAGGGTCCAATGAACCTCAGATTTAACTTCTTACTCTTTAAAGCTCTTCCAATACCTTTATCTCTTGATACTCTTAAAAATACGTGATCGCCAACTTGAAACTCAAGTGGCTTCTGCCTTTTATCATAATAACTCTTCTGTCGATCTTGGGCAATTTTCATCTTTTCTTGTATCATCTTAATCTGTTCATTTATTTCAGCAATCAACTCCGGCCCCAAAGCCAAACTCTCTCCGGTTTCAAGCCAACACAACGGAGTTCTACATTTTCGACCATACAATGCTTCATATGGAGCCATACCAATGGAACTGTGGTAACTATTGTTGTATGTAAATTCAATTAGTGGTAGGAATCTTTCCTAACAACCACCGTGCTCCAATACACAAGCTCGCAATAAATCTTCAAGGCTTTGAATTGTCCGCTCGGATTGTCCATCCGTTTGTGGATGATACGCCGAACTGAGCTTCAACTTGGAACCCATCGCCTCGTGCAAGCTTCCCCAAAATTGGGAAGTGAATCGCGGGTCGCATCCGACACAATACTCAAAGGTACACCATGTAGTCTAAGATCTCCTTTATGTACATTCGGGCTAATTTCTCCAATGAACTCTTCATATTCATGGGCAAGAAGTAAGCACACTTCGTTAACCGATCTATAATTACCCATATAGCATCATTGCCAGTACGTGTTCTGGGTAGTCCAGAAACAAAGTCCATAGCAATATTGTTCCACTTCCACACCGGAATATTAAGGGTCTCAGATAACCAAATGGTTTCTGATGCTCAACCTTCACCTTTTGACAAATAATGCAAGAGGCTACATAATTAGCTATATCCTGCTTCATACCGGGCCACTAGAAATTCTTCTTCAGATCTTGATACATTTTCGTGGCACTAGGATGTATGCTTAACACACTTTTGTGAGCTTCTTCAAGTACCAATCTTTTTAGATCACCACCAGATGGGACATAAATCCGGCCTTTCACACGCCAAATGCCATCACGACCTTACTAGAAACAAATTCTTCCCTTTTTCTTGAGTCCTTCTCATCTCAATCAAATACTCATCCTTCAGTTGTTGCAACTTCACGGTCTCAAGGAATACATTTGCTACTGTCAACACCTCAAGAGACATCTTTTTCAGGGTATATATTTCTACACCCACGTTTAAGTTCTGAAATTGCTCGATGAGCTCCATTTCCTTCACCATCATAACGGAAACATGCAACGATTTCTGACTTAAGGCATCGACAACCACATTTGCCTTTTCGGGATGATACCTCATTTTGAACTCATAATCTTTTAGAAATTCCATCCATCTCCGTTGGCGCATATTAAGCTCCTTCTGATCAAATAAATATTTGAGACTCTTGTGATCACTAAAGACCACAAACTTAGAGCCATACAAATAGTGCCGCTATAACTTCAAGGCAAACACCACCGCTGCCCATTCAAGATCATGTGTGGGGTAATTAACCTTATGCGGTCACAACTGTCTCGACGCATAGGCTATCACACGTTCTTTTTGCATCAACACGCAACTAAGACCAAGCTTAGAAGCGTCACAGTACACCACGAAGTCATCCAATAAGTCTGGCAAAGCCAACACCGGAGCAGAAGTAAGTCTAACTTTCAACTCTTGGAAACTCCTTTCACAATCAAGACTCCACACAAATGGTTGATTCTTACGAGTTAGCTTTATCAAAGGCAAAGCCAATCGGGAAAATCCTTCAATGAATCTTTGGTAGTAACCGACAAGACCGAGAAAACTTCTCACTTTGGTCACGGACATCGGTCTTTCCCAAGCCAGCACGACTTCAATCTTAGACGGGTCAACAACCACACCATCCTTGGAGATAACATGTCCAAGAAATTGGACCTCGGATAACCAAAATTCACACTTTGAGAGTTTCGCATGCAACTTTTTCTCCCGAAGAATATTCAAAACAAGACGAAGATGCTTTTCATGTTCCTCATGGCTCTTGGAATAGACAAGAATGTCGTCGATAAACACCACCATGAACTGGTCAAGATACTCATAAAAGATGCGATTCATGTAATCCATGAATATCACAGGAGTATTTGTCACTCCGAATGGCATCACTACATACTCATAGTGTCCATATCGAGTTCGGAAGGCAGTTTTAGGAATGTCCCTGGTCTTCACCCGAATTTGGTGATATCCGGAACGCAGGTCGATTTTTGAGAACACAACGACATCCTTCAATTGATCCAAAAGATCGTCAATACGAGGTAGGGAATATCGGTTCTTAATGGTTAACTTGTTAAGTTATCGATAGTCCACACCTAACCTCATACTTCCATCCTTCTTTTTCACCAGTAAAACAGGCGCACCCCAAGGAGACACACTTGGGAGAATAAATTCTCATTCCAATAACTTTTCAACTTGTCTCTTCAACTCGGCTAATTCCATAGGAGACATCCGATATGGCGCTTAGGAAACAGGTTCCGCTCCCAGAACGAGATCGATAGAAAACTCTACCTCTCGTGGAGGAGGTAAACCAGGTACCTCATCGGGAAATACATCCAAAAATTTGGACACAACGAGAATATTTAAGGGATCGGGACCATTTATCCCATCGGCAAGAGTTAATAGTATGCAAAGTTGAGTTATACCTTGCACATCGAATTTCCCCACATCTGAGGAAGGAAAAATAACAGTCCGTTGTTGACAGTCAACCAAGACTTTATTAGCGGAGAGCCAATCCATACCCAGAATGATCTCCAAGCCCTTCATAGGTAGGCAAATGAAAAAGTAACAAACTTCCTTCCTTCTAGGAGCATATCGATGTTATCATATCGGTTAACCGATCTGAGACAAGCACTAGTTGGGGTAGTAACCACAAGGGCATTTTTCATTAGGCACACCGGCAATCTCAATCGCCGTAGACAATCTTCAGATATAAAAGAATGGGTCACACCTGAATCATAAATAACATGCACAGGATTTCTGAGTATCACACACTTACTTTCAACTAGGTTATCGGCTTGGGCTGCCTCTTCACCGGTCACAGCAAATACTCTTCTAGCAGTTTGTTGATTAGTACCATGATTATGGCCATTCCGGCCACCATTGCCATTACCTCGACCGTTCCCATCACCACGACCGTTGCCACCATTTCTGTTGCCGTTACGACCACCATTGCGACCGCCATTACCATTTCCATGACCATGGCCTCTAAAAGCACCATAGCCACCCCGGTTTCCATCATTACGAATCATCACGTCCGTGGCATTCAAAGGATAATCGGGACGAATGTGCCCCTGTTGGTTGCATCTATAGCACACCACCATCTCTCCATTACTATAATCACGGGTTAAATGGTTTCCGCCATACCAGAAATAACAAAGTCCTTGGCCACCACCTCGGCCACCATTTGCACCATGTCTTCCACCACCTCGTCCGCCTCTAAAAGAAGAGGACCTACGTACAAATTGTCTATTATTCTTAAAGTTGCCCTTCTTCTTGAAGTTAGGGGATTGACCCTTCAGTCTTTGATCATGCCCAGCATAATTCTTGGGCACCACATCATTCTCTTCAAAAATCCTACATTTGTTCACAAGAGTAGGAAAGCTCCTAATCTTTTGGTAACATATCGCCTTCTTAATCTCTTGGTGTAATCCATTCTTAAACTTAACACATTTTGAAGCTTCAGTACCTTCTTGTTGAAAAAGAGGGTAAAACACATACAACTCTTTGAATTTTGAGGCATATTCCTCCACCGACATGCTTCCTTATTTGAGCTCCATAAATTCAGGCTCTTTCTTGTTCTTGTAGCTCTCAAGAAAGTACTTTCTAAGGAACTCCACCTTAAAGTTCTCCCAATTCAAAGGAGTGTAAGCCGCAATCATAGCCCACGGGTGAGAATCCACCAAGATTCAGCCTCATCTCGGACCATAAACACCGCGTATTCGACCTTCTGAGCTTCAGTACACTCCATACTAGCAAATATCCATTCTAAGTCACGGATCCAAACATAAGCGTCCTCCGGTTTATAACCTCTATGAAATTCGGAAGGCTTCCACTTGAAAAATTGGTCAAGGCCATGATTTGGCTGACCAACGGGTTGTTGTTGCCGTTCTAAGATATTGACAAATCGATTGAGGGCTTCAGCCATAACGGCTACGTCAATATTACACCTATTCGCCATCAATCACTCTATACACATAACACAACATAATCAGAAACCTTGTGTTTCTATCCTCAATATATATATATCAATCATTATCAACTATTATCAATATAAATATCATCATAATATATTCATAATCTGAAGGTAAATATGGAAAGGAAATGCCTGGCCGGGCTTAGTATCAGTCACAATATAAAGTAGTGAGCAATTCAAGCTCCAATAATGCTTAATCACAACTGTGACATGTCAACATTAAGTGACTATCAGTCTCTAACAACATTTTAACTCACATAATCCATCAAGGAGAAATCAATGCTCTGATACTAGGTTGTAACACCCCGATTTAATGATTTCAAAAACAGGGGTAAAATTTTTTTTCGCTAATTTTAAAATAATAGTAAGTAGAAGAAATTCAATATATGAATATAATACCAAGTAATTACCCTGGATCATTAGATAACCGATCTTATATATGAAGATATGAGAACGGTATCAGAGCGCACCTCGGACGACCAGATTTGAGGCCGTCACAAGGGAAAAATGGAAGATGTAGTTAAGTATATGAGTTATTAAAATATATATCGAGAAGAGGATGAAAGATGCCTCATCGATTTGTTAAGCAATAGAAATATAATTTCATACTAAATATCATTCATACATCATCAAGGTCATTAATGAAAATTAGCCATACACATCCAGTCTAATTGTCCTACATGACCTCCCAAAATCACTCGTTATCAAATTAATTTCAAAATAAGCATACACACACCGTATGCTATACAAAATGAATACATATATGCCAGCCAAGGCTCACCCATATTCCTTTCATATTTACCTTCTCCAATGCTTGACCTCCAAAATGAGTAGGTTTCACATCATACCTACATCAAACTTAAAATGGCAACAGGGAGGTGAGTAACATAATCCAAATAGATCAAAGTCATACATTATGATGATATTTACACATGTGTGCACCACATTCATTTTTGAAGAAAACATCACAAGTTTCACACACATGATACAATATTCCATCTCAGCACAAGACATGTCCACATAAATGTATTCACAAGGCAGTACCATATATATAATATCTTTAACATTCTCAATAATAATCACACCTTTAATGTAAGTACCTCAGCTTACGTTCTCTTTATTTAACAATCATCCATCGCCACCACGGGCTATCAACTAGGCATATCTCAGGCTATATGCAAATGTTCTTAAAGCTAATGCATATGCATAACAGAATTATTTTCAAGTGTGGATCCGACTATGGGAAAACAACATAATTAAATGTGGGACAAGCATAGGTGTGATACTATGCCCCTACTGCAGTAGTAAAATGTGTACACTTATATCCAATTTCATGCATGCTCAACATCATATTTTACTGGTACTAAACCGCTCTCGCCCATCTGTAGCACTAGTCACCCCGTGACTGCAGATCAGCATTATGGCCTTACTTGCCAAAGTGATACAGGCCTCCCCCGAACACACATCAAGGGAGCCATGCCCCGTTGGACACCGAGGTCAACTGCTCATCATAGAGCCGCCCCCTACAGGGCCTGCCACATAGGGTGCCTCATCACCAAACTAAGGGCAGCTTCGTGATTCCCCGAATCACTAGGGAGTAATAACAGTATTCCCGTGCACTGGGCCGCCCTCCCACTGGGCCTGCCTATTGGAACCTCTAACATTCCATATAAGCAACGAATGATATGCCATGGATGCAATTTCCAATCAATGCATTCTCACACTGTGCGTCCTAAATGCCACTCAATCAATCATCCGTTCACGACTACCACTTAGTGGATTTCAATATTCTCAACCTTTACCAATTCTTGTTAGAACTCACACACATCGGAAGTTAGTGGCAATCAGATTCATCAATTCATATATACACATTGAGATATTTCACATCATTGATTTTAATCAAAAACATGGTCTTAATCCATCATAACATATTTCATCAACCTATTCATCATAATATGGGATCCGGTCTCAATACCAGTCCCGAAGTACGGATATCACTTCATCCGTTCTGTACACAATGCAGACTCAACAAGTAAAACATCAGACATTAAAATTGATCTCCCCTCACTGGGATACCGGATAATGACACCAGATACATACAGCACTGGTCTAAGAACCTCAGCCATCTACTAACTCTAGTGGCTGATCCCACACCGGGTCATTGACTCTAGTTTAGACCATTTCATTATCATATTCCATATCCCAAATGCATGCCATATAACATCAATCATTCTAAGTGAACTCAATTCATGAAATCATCATATCGTCTACACAAGCAATCAACAAGCATAATCATATACCTATATTTTCACACTATCAATGGATAAAATCATGTATTTAGAATAGTTACCCCCTCCTACCTCAAGAGAAGTAGTAATCACCGCGGTCAGATGGTTACGCCTCATAACTGGGGTTATTTCCTACATCACAATATATCACACAATCAATTTTGTATTCAACCACATCGGCCTAACGTTCATATTTATTTACTCGATGTCTTCTAACATCTTGACTCTCAGTCCCGTTTATTTCATTTGTTCAGCCACCACCACTACGGTTTAGGCGTCTACATTTATTATTATGTCGTGACTAATGTCGTGAGTTTGGTGGCTAATGTCGTGACTAATTTTCTTTCCAGGGTCCCTTTTTGGGTTGTGGTCACTATGGTGGTCGCTATATTAGCGACGACGTGTGTCGGTCGCTAGTTTGAGTAGCAATCAGAAGGTTTTTTAGTAGTGTATGATATGTATAAGTTTGATAGGGCTATATGGGAAGCTGAAAAAGCTAAGGCTAAGAAAAGGGCTGAAGCTGAAGCAGGTGTTGTAAAAAGAAAGTCTAAAGATCAAGCTATGGTGTAGAAACACTCAATGAAGAAGAAGAAAAAGAAAAAGCCGTCTAAAGCTTCTGTTCAGACCCTATCCTCTACCCCTACCACAAATCTCTCATCTGTCCCTCCACCTAAGGTATCTCAACCAAAACCCTCTACCCCTTCACCAAAATCTGTGACTAAACCTTATGTCACTCAACCCTTTCAACCTAAACCTTTTGTCACCAAACCTTCTTAACTTAAACCTTCTACACCTAAACCCAAACCTAAAAAGTCTGTACCCCCCATCTAAACATGCTTTTAAATCTTATGTATTTATATCCTCTATGCTCATACCTCTTATACCTGAAATCACATATTCTCCACACACCTAATTTTACCAACCTCTTGTTGTACCCCTAGCCATACAAAAACCTGTACCATAAGTCCCCAACTCCTTAGTCGTCCTTTCCCCTTTCATGCTCCTAATGAACTTCCTACCTTTAAATAAACCTTTTTCCCTAGAAGTGGAGTCCACATCTTTCCATGGTCTCATTTCCACCCTGCCATCCCTCCTGAAGACCTCCTATCCAACCCTCACCTTTACTCCCATGTCGTCCTTGCCTTTTCCCAAGCCATCCGCTTGCAACAGAAGTTTCGCCACCTTATTCGAGATCTCAATGCCCTTGCTAAACCATGGATTCAGGCTTTTGCCAAGCCTCAGGCTCGCCTCTTGGTATATTTGGAGCGTCTGATGCCCAAGAACCGCAGGATCATCACCAACAAGCTCGAGCAGAAAGTTTGGATCTCTGCACCCTCTGCTCCTAACTGGTATATGCAGCTTGCAAAGAAACTTCCTGATGATATTTTGAAGATTCTTCGCTCAAACCGCTCTCTTAATAGGGACACCCGAGGACATCTGTGGGCACATTATCTCTGGGAACGTGATCAAGCTTGTAGCACTCTGCTGGAGAGATTGTGATTGACATTCCTAATTTTTGGGGATGTGTTGGAAGAATTGCTCAAACTCATCCTTCTTTTTAGGATCCTTCCAGAGCTATTATCCTTCCTTCCATCTGTTTCCCTTCCATTATTGTCACTGACCACCCTCACTTCTTTTATCGTCAAATTAGTCATTTGCTTCCAGTTTTTATTTCCACTTCTTATTTTATTTTTGTTTCTACCTCATAGTGTCTTCCTTGTTGGAAATATACACTAAGAGCCTATATAGGACACAACATTTTGAATAAGTCTTATTTTGTTAAATAGTTTAGTAGCCTTTATTTATCCTTGAAGTAATAGGTTATATGAGAGTTATTCCTAAAATGTCCTTAGTCAAGTATTTACGTCGGGACATATAAATACATTAAGACTTGTGTGTGAGTGTACTGGTGATCTGATCTCATAGATCATGGATATAGATGATATCAAGTCTTCACACGGGTACATATTAAGAGTAATGATACACTAGACAGACCCACTATGAGAATGTTGCATGGATCGTTACATCAATGTCATAAACGATTCTCAATATGATAATAGTATATATAGTCATTCGACCTGAAGTCACTACGATTCATACATAAGGAGTTTGTTGTTTTAATAAAATCAAACGTCTTCTGTAACAAGCGGACTATATAGGTCGCAATTAGGCAATGAACAAATTATGCAGAGGGATGTGAGTGATGTAGATGGGATTTGTCTCTCCTATGTGATAAGAGTGATATCTATAGGCCACTTGATGGAGTGAGACTAAGGAGATGCATGGCCATGCTAGAAAGAATAAATATTAGATATTTATTCGGATAAAGTAAAATAAATTGGACCGTACAAGGATGACGTAACCATGCCTTGAGCCCAATTAAGATATCGTGACAAAAGGAACAAACATATAAAATAATTATCACTTATAGGTTATGTTGATAATAAATAATATTCGGCATAATGATGCATTGCTAGATATCGTTCTTATTTTATATTAATAATAAAATAATTTATTATTAATATGACCGAGTATTTTGCCTATAGGGTAACACACATAGAGTAAGCCCATCAGAAAATGTTTTGTTTTATTTTATTTTAGTTGGACTAAAATAAAACTATTGGGCCTAACTCATTCAGAATGAGTAAGGAGCCCATTCTTTAGAGAGAATAAATTAGGTCAAAGCTAAGCCTATAATTAGAGCATAAGATGCTCATAGGCGGTGGACCAAAAAGAGACACAAAAATATAAAAGTTGCAAAAGCTACACGCCGTCAAACTAGCATTTGGAAAGTGTAGCGTTTCTGGTGGAAATACTCGTGTACTCCTAAAGGAAGAGGCTATGTCTGCTTCGATTTGTTGGTGTATGCACTACGAGCTATTAATGTATCAATTTTAACTTATCAATAAAATTAGTATTTTCAGTTTTAAGACTAATTTTAATGCTATTTATCCTGGAATAATAGGTCATATGAGAATTATTCCTAAAACGTCCCTAATCAAGTATTTACATAGGGACATGTAAATACATTAAGATTAGTGTGTGAATGTACTGATGATTTGATCTCACAAATCATGGATATATGATATCAAGTCTTTACACGAGTGTTAAGAGTAATGTTGTACTGAGAGACCTACCATGAGAACGTTGCATGGATTGTTATATGAGTGTCATAAACGGTTCTCAATGTGATAATGGTATATAGTCCTTCGACCTGAAGTCACTATGATTCCTACATAAAGAGTTTATTGTTTTAATACAATTAAACGTTATCTATAATAAGATGACCATAAAGATTATGATTAGGCAATGGACAAATTATGCAGAGGGATGTAAGTGATGTAGATGGAATTTGTCTCTCCTATGTGACAGGGGTGATATCTATGGGCCACTTGATGGAGTGAGACTAACAAAATGCATGGCCATGCTAGGATGAATAAATATTAGATATTTATTTTGTAAAGTCTACTCTGGTATCAAGTAAAATGAATTGGGCCATATAAGGATGACGACGACCATGCCTTGGGCCTAATTAGATATCATGACAAAAGGAATAAATATATAAAATAATTATCACTTATAGGTCATGTCAATGATAAATAATATTCAGACATAATGATGTATTGCTAGATACCACTCTTATTTTATAATAATAATAAAATAGTTTATTATTAATATAACCGAATATTTTACCTATAGGGTCACACACATAGAGTAAGCCCACCAGAGGATAGTTTTATTTTAGTTGGACTAAAAATAAAACTATTTGGGCCTAACTCATTTAGAATGAGTCAGTAGCCCAATGATTAATGAGAGCTCAGGTCAAGATCTAAGCCTATATATAGAGCATGAGATGCTCATAGGCTGCTGCTCAGAAATTAGATTACAATCAAATTTCCATACTAGCATTCGAAACTTTGTTTTTCTGGTGGGAGTGCTCGTGTGGACTCCTAAGGGCAAAGCTACAATTGCTTCGATCGAGGAACTCATTTTACATCTACAAGAGGTAACCCTAAATCAAAATTTAATTTTTCATAATGCCTTGAGATATTTGTATTTGCAATCTGTAACATCCCAAATTTTAAAATAGGGGATTAATTAACGGAATAAATATTAGAAAATTATATGTGAATTATTAAACGTCCTAAATTATTGAAAATAATTAAATTAAGAATTTTGGGAATTGTTGGTGATTTATAGAGACTGGTTGAGCTGAAAATGAGCCCGGTTGAGATATAGATGTTGGACCAAGTATCTCTGAATGAGATGATATTGGTCAAGACTGTTAAGGATAATATTGGGAATCCGAGTATGTGTTCAAAATAATTTTTGGATGAAGTTTTAAGCCTGAACGAAGAGCCTGTTTATGGGAAAACGATGAATCTTTAATGAATGGGGTTAAAAATAAAACCAAAACCCAATCTCTTCTCTAAAACGCATGTTGGCTCCCTTCTCCTTGGGCAAAATCATGACTTCTTCTCCTTCTTCTACTCCACTTCATATTTTCATCTTCTTCTAAAGCCCTAACAAGTTGGTGACTTTTTCTTCCTCTCCATTTCCGTCTTGCAAGGAGCTTGAAGGAGACTAGTGGAGTTGAAGTCTTCTCTTCTTTCTTCTCCCTATTTTCGTGTGGTGTTCTCTCTATTTTAGAACCCATTTTGTTTTGGGTTTGAGGTATGTAAGCTCATTTTTATTAAGGTTTTGGCTATTGATATATGGCATTATATGTTTAGAAGCCATGCATGTAAATGGAATCTTATGAGAAGTATTTGATGCATGAGTTTTAAGGTGGGTTTTCATGAGAGTAAGATTTCTTGGGGAAGTAATGAAAATGGATGCATGTATGGTTGGAAGAAGAAGAGTATTTGTGATGGTTGTTGGGTTTTAAGAAACCCTAGCTTCATAAATTTGGGGGAAATGTATAATGGGGGTAGATGAGCATTTATTGTTGGCAATAAATGTAGTTTATGATGAATAATGGCCATTGGTGATGGTATTTGGTTGGTAGAAGTCATTGATGGAGAAACCCATGAATGGGTTTAGCTCTAAAATGCATAATAATAAATGGTGGCACCTAACCCATGGTGGTTATGGTGGATAAAATGAAATAAAAGAGGTTTGAGAGTTAAAATATTATAAACACCAAGTTATTGAAGTATATAAGTATTTGAGTCTTGGTGGGTAAATAGAAAATTAATTGTGTAATGTGCTGTGATGTAGGAAGTGACCCCATCGACGAGGCGGAAACGTCAAACCGCGTTGATCACTACTTCACTTGAGGTAGGAGGGGGTAACTATTCTAAATGCATGATTTCATCCATTGATGATGTGAAAATATGTATATATGATTACGTTGATGATTGTTTGAATGGATGATGTGATGATGTTATGATTTGAACGCATTTAGAATGATAATTGTTGTGTGGCATTGTGTTTGGGATAATATTGTGATGTGGTGACGATATTATGATGATGAAGTATGTTGATGGTTTGAGATCATGTATGAATTGAAATCTATAATATAGAATATCCCAAAGATATGCGTATGATTTATTGAATGTGTATGCCACTAACTATTAATGTGAATAAGTCTCAAAGAGAATTGGGATTGGATGAGAATGATGAGAATATTGAAATCCACCAAGTGGTGGTGGTGAATGATTGAATGTGGAGTGGCATCTAGGATGCACAGTGTGAGGATGCATTTAATTTGCATTTGTATAGCATCCATGGCATATCATTGCTGTCTATGTGGAATATTAGGGGGTTCCACTAGGCGGGCCCAATAGGAGGGCGGCTCAGTACATGAGCGTATTGTTGTTTTTCCCCTGTGACTCGGTGTGTGAGTCACGAAGCTGTCCATAGTTTGGTGACGAGGCACCCTATGTGGCGGGCCCAATGGGCGGGCGGCTCTATGGTGAGCGAGTTACCTCGGTGTCCGATGGGGCATGACTCTCTCGATGTGTGTTCGGGAGGGGCCCGTAGCACTTGTGGTAATTGAGGCCACGATGTTGATTCGCAAGACACGGGGTGACTAGTGCTACAGATGGGCGAGAGCGGTTTGGTACCAGTAAAATTATGATGATGTTGAGCATGCATAAATTGAGATATATGTGTACATAATTTACTACTACAGTAGGGGCATAGTAGCACACCTATGCTTGTCCCACAAGTCGATTTGATGTTGTACTTCCCACAGTCGGATCCGCGTTGTTTGATGAGAAATCCTTGTGCATATGCATTAGCTTTAAGAGCATTTGCATATAGCTGGAGATATGCCTAGTTGAAAGCCCATAGTGGCAAATGGGTGAATGAGAATTGAAAAGGGAGAGATTTGGATACTAACCCTATGTATGTATTTGGTGAACCAAATGAATGAAATTGTGAATGTATACTTGAGATTATGAAATATGTTTATAGATGATGTATGGTGTTGTGTGAGATATATTATATGAATAAGTATACATGTATTTCATCATAATGTATGACTTTAATTCATTTGGATTATGTTACTCACCTCCCCATTGCTATTTTTAAGGTTGATGTAGGTATGATGTAAATCCTACCGTTTTGGAGGCCGAGTTTGAAGAAGATAAATATGGAATAGGAATGTATGAGCCTTGGCCGGCATGAAATCATTTTGTGGAAGTATATGATGTTCATATGCTTAATTTTATAATTTAGTTATGGTGATAAATGATTTTGGCGGTCATAGAGGAAAATTAGATCTTGGTGTGTGACCAATTTTCATTTATGACCCAATGATGTAATGAACGGATGATGTTGTGTGTTGATTTGAATGAATGAATTTGGCAGAATTTGTGGATGCATGATGATGCAAGATGAGGATTTGTGTTAAGTATTAATGATTGTTAATTATAATAGATGAAGAGTTAGGATTGGTATGAATTTATGGACTAGAAAGGATTCTAGGGAGTAAGGATGAATGAGACATGTTATAAATATACAATATGATGTGTAAGGCATGTTGAAATGAAATGAATTGGAGTAGAATAATTTATGGTATAGTAGGTTGCATGAAATTTTCGTAACTGGTTGTTTACTGCATAACTCGCTCAAGCGAGTGAGAATCTCGCTCGAGCGAGATTACTATGAAACAGAGATTTGGCCTCTGGCCTGATTTCACCCGAGCGGGTGGCAATTTCGCCCAGGCGAGATTGATGGGGAATCAGAGGTTAGCTTCTGGACTATTTTCGCTCAGGCGGAAGGGCGGTCGCTCACGCGAAGGGGAAGAGAATATGATACTGGACGATTTTTGCCTAGGCGAGAGATGTCTCGCCCAAGCGAAAATCGGCCAGAGAGTTCCCATTGTTTTCTGGAGCAATCTCGCTCAAGTGAGACATATTTCGCTCAAGCGAGATTGGTACCTAATGCAATCATCTTCCCTCGCTCAAGCGTCTCACTGGCTCACTTATGGTTTCCCTTCGCATATCGCTCAAGCGAGACAGGGCTCGCTCAAGCGAGATGAGCCCCTGATGCTTGCCCTTTTCATTCGCTCAGCTTTTCTTCATTTCGCCCAAGCGTGCCTACGGTGGCTCGCTCAAGTGAATGCAATTCCCGCTTGAGCGAGTGGCACTCTGATACTCATTTGTTTATTTTCAAGTAAACCTTTGTTTTTCATGCATTAAATTCTTATCATGCATCACTTTAAGGGTGTTATTGGGTACGTCGTGAATCATGGAACCCTATGAAATTACTTCTCTCAACTTCAATCATACAATAATTAATTTAATTAATTCTTCCGCTGATTTTAATTGGAAAATCGTTATAAAATAATCCTTTAAATTACCCTCTCATATCTTCATATATGGGAGTGGTTTATCTTAGGTCCAGGTGTTGTATTAAAAGCTTCACCACTTATTCTCTTTTACTGAATCATGATTTATAAAAACGTGAAAAATTTCCTCGTATTTTCGGGGGCGTCTCACAATCTTTTTAGGAATCCTTTGTGTTTCCGCTGCCTGACCCTGGTGGGATTCCCTAACACGATTTTCTTCAAGAGGTAATCCTAAAATGCTTAAATAAAATATTTAATGTTTGTCTTATGCTTTGAAACATGAAGTTTTGCAATTCCAATGGGAATCCTTGTATTTACGCTGCTTATGCACTAGGTATTCCCTAATAGTGGTATCAGAACCTGGTTGCAAAACCGTGTTTTGGGCAAATGTTTGTTTAAAGAACATGTGAAAAAATTTTCTTTTACGAAAAGAATTGTAAAGGTTGAATCTTTTGCAAGGGTTGCATCTTTTATTAGATATGATACAAAGGTTGCATTTTTAATGAGATATTATGTAAAGGTTGCATTTTTTTACAAGATATGTTGTAAAAGTTGCATTTTTTACAAGATATGTTGCAAAGGTTGCACCTTTTTGGAAGCTAGTATCAATTTAATTATATTTTGTGTATATTGATTGCTTTTCTCAACATTTTAATTAAAAAACATGTTTTTTGGATGTGCTTTATTATATGAACATGTTGTATGTTGCAATGGTGATTGTTTTGTATGTGTTCTAATTATAAAGCATAATTTTATATTCGTTTAATTAAATTGAAACCAAAGCTTTTATGCAATGCATGTCTATATGATTTCTCTTTCTAATATAAATTGTTCATGTGAGATTGTGTTTAGAAAGTTTAAGAATTAAACCCTAGCCGTAATGAAAACTAGGATTCAAAAGTTAAAACCTAGCCATCATGGTATTTTATTTATTTGTAAATGTTATAAATAAGATATTTGATTTTAATATTATATTTTAAATTTGATTTGTAAATGTTGCAAATCAAATTTTAAATGTTTGTTAAATTTAAAGTTTATAAGAGTTACAAATTTAAATAATTTATTCTTATTAATTTTAATATGATTTGCATCGTATGTGATCTTCTTAAAGTTAATGTGATTTATAGGAGTTACAAATTGATTCATATTTATTAAATTTAATATGATTTGTAAAATTTACAAATAGAAGATAAGATCTTTATTAAATTTAATAATTTTTAAAATCAAATATTTAATCCTTAAGAAATTTGAGAGATTTGCAAAAGTTGCAAATTAAAGATAAGATCTTTATCAAATTTAATAGGATTCAAAATAAAATATCTTGAACCCTAGAGATAAGGGTTAAAATTTAAATATTGATCATTCTTAAAAATAGGATGATTGTTGAGACTCTAGAGATAATGTTTAAAAGTTAAACCTTGGCCATTCTAAAATTTAGGACTTTAAATTGTTTGAAATCATAACCGAATATTTTGAGCTGTTAATGGTCAGTGGGACATTCTGGCTAGGAAAGACTTGGTACTTAAGTGGTCACACCGGACCCACCTCTTTTTCCTGGGAACTAACCTGATTATAGTACTAAATTTTTGGGTTGGAACGCCACTCGGCACCCTATAAAGGGTAGCCTCCCCATGACCCTGTCCATTGAATGGTCAACGGAACCACCAAACTTCTTTGTGTAGTTTTCCTTATATGACCCCGTGTGTTTAATTATGTGTTTTAAAATTTATTTTATTTTAAATGCAATTGATCACTCTATTAATTGATTAATTAACACGTCCAGCGATGAATGGTTATGGTCTTAGATTTTTTAATTTTAAATATAGCCTGCGTGCTGTGCCTTTCTCTATTCTTGAATTTCTTCTCTCAACCCTTCGCTCGTATGTAAAACGAGTTTCTTTATTACATTGTAATCTTGAAGAAGCCAACAAGGTGGAGACCTAGAAGAAACCTAGCATGGTGACTCTTGATGGATATGACCTTGAAGAAACAAAGGAGTGGTGACTCTAGGAGGATGTGGTTTCAAGAAGTAGGACTTCATGAAGTCAAGGCACCATAGTTCCTTTAGGTGTATTTTATTTTCTAGGAAGACTATAACCATCTCACAATTTTGATTGCATGTTTTAGGGTTTTATTTTGTGTTAAAGCGTTTAATGAAAGTCAGTAATGAGCAAGAAGAAAATTGAAATCCCTCAAGCCCGACAATCATATCTTCCAATAAGTAATAACGTCTAACTTGATATAGATAAAGTGCAGGACACACCATTGTTGGGTGCCTTTATTTATGTTTAGTAGGACATGATTGGATAATTGGATTATCCAAGTATAACTTATTAAGTTTTATTCAAATAGATATTTTTCAATTGGATTGGAAAAGCCTAAAGGTATGAATAGTCTAAAACGTGTTCCAATAAGCAATACTCATCAATGCTAGTTTCAATAAAGTGTAGGTTCTTCCAAAGTAGGGTGCTTTTATTGATATTAGTAAAGGATGATGGATAATTGGATTATCCAACCATTTGTTATTGGGCTTATCTAGGTAACTTTAATCAAATTAAAGAACCTAGAAGCGTTAATATTAATTTTAAACATCTTCTAATAAGTAATACTTATCGAGACTAATGTCAATAAATAGTGGGCCTACCAAAGCAGAGTGCTATCATTTATATTAGTAAGGCACGATGGGATAATTGTAATATCCAAATTGTTTTTATTGGGCCTTAACTTAACTAAGTTTTTCAATTAGATTGAAAATAACTTAGGCGTAAGGATTGAGCTTAAATTCATAAGATGAATAAGGTAAAGAGTTACCTACTTAATCATCCAAGAGTTACATGAGATGCAATTGGAAATGTGTTTCCTACCTAAATAACCAAGGGTTAAGCGATCAGCCAAAGCTGACTCAACACTAGGCCAAATATAGATCTTGGCCCACTAGAAAAATTTCCAACGGGAATTTTTCTGATTCAGTGAGGGTATTTATTTTGAATCAAAGTAGTGGGAGACAACATATTTATTTAATGACCAAAAGTTAAATATGTTTTAAATAGAAGTGATAGATTTGCATGTAATTTGTTTTAGAATAACCATGACAAACCAAATATTGTTTTGTTGCAATCTGTCCTTTGGAAGGACACTTTATCTGGAAAAATACCCAGATAAGTATCGAGACTTGAGAATTATATTCAATAAAGAGGAAGTGATAGTGTGTCATGTTTGACTAATTTCAATATCATCTATTGTTGGGTATTGAATACCCTATGGAGTCTGCATAAACTGAGTTGTAAAAGGCAATATGAATGTATGGAGATATATGATATGATTGTATACAGACTTTAAAAGGTGATCAAGAAAGGAAATTGTTTCCAGTTTTAGCCAAATAAGACATTGAAATAATTTGTCTAAAGAACTTGAAGGATTTCAAAAGAAAGGGAAGTAAGACTTCCGCTACAAGTCATGTTATAGAAGTCAAGTTATTTTACTTCACTGACATTAGTATTAGATACTAGTAGCAGATCTCACATTTTGAAATATCAAGGAAGTAGATCACTTGCTAAAGGTGGAGAAATTTGTGTAAAATTGAGCAAAAGTTACTACAATAAAGATAAGATCTTTACTTATTAGGCTAGTTAGTGAACTAGACATTGTGCATATTGTTTCTTGTTGGACAAGAAAAGTTTTTATATATAAAATAACTTTATTTCTTCAAAAGGATGTTGATGCACAATTAAGTAACGGATTCCACATCCTAAATCTCAAAACACTCCTCTATAACATAACTATCAAAGTAGGTTAAACTAAGTGATTTTGAACATTACTTATATGGTATTGTCTCCTAAGGCAAATGAATGAGAAACATATTTCTAAATACCATTAATGTGGTTATTTGGACTCTTTTGATTTTGGAATCAATTGAGACATGTAAATGTTATTTATTGGAAAGATAGTTAAGACCTCATTCATTAAAAAGTGAAAGATGATTAATCTGTTATCTAATACATGACGATGTATGTGGGCCTATTGGAACAATAACTAGATATGTTTTTCAATACTTTGACATACTACTTGGAAAGTCAATGAGTATGGATTTATGTAACATAAGTTAAAAAGTCTTTGAAAAGTTCAAAGATAATGAAGTGAAAAACTAAATTGGCAAGACAATTAAAGCTTTTGATTAGATTAAGATAGCAAATAATATGAGCTACAAGTTTGAAAACTATTTAATAGAGTAAGAGATTAGCTCTTAACTCATTCCTCATGGAATGCCATAATAGCATCTCTACGGGAAAAAGTCAAACCTTGTTGGACATAGTTTGATTATTGATTATTATCAAACATCTCTAACTCCTTCAATGTTCCTTTATTGACAAAATTTCCACACTTAACCATGTTCCATCTTAGAGTTTCTTAAAGAAACCATATATGATATGGACTAGGAAGAAGCCTAGTATGTCTTTACTAATAATTTAGAACTATGATGATTCTATAGAGCATCCAACTCTGACAAGGTCAGATCCAAATTGGATAAATATCTTCTATGAGATACCCAAAGAAAGCTAAGGGTTATCATTTCTACAATCCATCTGAGAACAAAAGGCTTGTTGCTTAGAATATTGTATTCTTGAATAAGAGTACATCTCTTAAAGAATCAGTGGAGGATTGTCGAACTTAAAGAAATTCTATTATCACAAAGCATTCAAAAGTCAAGGATGGACTTGGAGCAAAAATCATGAAGTGTTGTGACATCATTAGCTCTGGTAGCACAAGACTTGCGTAAGATTAAATAGGATATGTCACCAAATCTGAAAGATATAGATATCTTATAAATTAGGAAATAGGCATATTACTACCAAGCTTCTTATGAAGAGGCGAATACAAGTTTAGATTCTAAGACATGGCATAAGACCATGGGATTTAAAATGGGCTCCATGTATATTGATAAGGTATGAACCTTGGTTGACTCACCTAAAGGGTAATACCTATAGGATGCAAGTGGGTTTTCAAAAGGAAAACTAAACATGGATGGTAATAAGAGTACCTTTAAAAGCAAGATTGACAAAATTCAATTAGCTTAAAAACTATTTAGATCCTGCTTGTTGTAGTAGTATACCACCATTATGAGATATGGTAGATAGATGTGAAGATGGAAATCATCTTGAGGATGTGTATATGACACAACCTAAAGGCCTTTTATGCCTGAAACATCTAGGAAGGTATGTGAACTACAAATGTTCTATTTATGGACTAAAGCAAGCTTTTAGAAGCTAGAATCTTCATTAAAGAATGAAGATAAATCTTATGACTATAAAAAGGTTAGTAACTGCATAATTATAGTTCTAGTATTACATGTAGAAGACATGCTTCTTCTAGAACTAATATTCTCATTTTATAGTAAAAAATATCCTTAAACACTTAAGAAGGACGAAGGATTTGATCTTGATAAATGGAAGATGAGCTTGTTGTAAAGGTTACATCGATCCTAACCTTCTGAGTGATTTGAATGACTTAAGATTGCAATCAAAATATATATGTGTTGTCAAGATGATTACGATGTATGCTTGAAAGGCTCAAAACAAGAAACAATTGTTGGTTCTACTAACAAATCTAAGTATTTTGCTATATTAAATTACAAAAGAAGTTAATTTACATTTAATCATTCTAAATGTTTTGTACCCTATGAGTTTCCACTATGATGACAATAGAACCATAGAACAATATACGGAAGTGGATTAATCCAAGAATATACTTAAATAGTTCCATCTTTAGAAGATATGAAAATATGCAATGCGCATATCAACAAAATTGTTGGTAACCCACTAGTAAAATCGCTTGCATAGCAAAAGCATGACGACACTGTAGACATCATTGGGCATTAACCTTATTGACTCGAAGTGCAAGTGGGATATTGTTGGAAATATGCACTAAGAGTCTATATAGGACGCATCATTTTGAATAAGGCTTATTTTGTTAAATAGTATAACAACCTTTCTTTATCCTTAAAGTAATAGGTCATATGAGAGTTATTCCTAAAATGTCCCTAATCAAGTATTTACGTGAGGACATGTAAATACATTAAGACTAGCGTGTTAGTGTACTGATGATCTGATCTTATAAATCATGGATATAGATGATATCAAGTCTTCACATGAGTACACATTAAGAGTAATGATGTACTAGACAGACCCACCATGAGAATGTTGCATGGATTGTTACATGAATGTCATAAACGATTCTCAATGTGATAATGGTATATGTAGTCATTTAACCTGAAGTCACTACGATTCCTACATAAGTAGTTTGTTGTTTTAATAAAATCAAAAGTCTTCTGTAATAAAAGGACTATAAAGGTCGCAATTAGGCAATGAACAAATTATGCGCAAGGATGTGAGTGACGTAGATGGGATTTGTCTCTCCTATGTGACAAGAGTGATATCTATAGGCCACTTGATGGAGTGAGACTAAGGAAATGCATGGTCATGCTAGAAAGAATAAATATTGGATATTTATTTAGATAAAGTCTACTCCGGTATCAAGTAAAATAAATTGGAACGTACAAGAATGACACAATCATGCCTTGGGCCCAATTAGGATATCGTTACAAAAGGAACAAACATATAAAATAATTATCACTTATAGGTTATGTTGATAATAAATAATATTTGGACATAATGATGCATTGCTAGATGCCGCTCTTATTTTATATTAATAATAAAATAATTTATTATTAATATGACCGAGTATTTTACCTATAGGGTCACACACATTGAGTAAGCCCATCAAAAAATATTTTGTTTTATTTTATTTTAGTTAGACTAAAACAAAGCTATTGGGCCTAACTCATTCAGAATGAGTAAGGAGCCCACTCTTTAGAGAGAACAAATTAGGTCAAACCTAAGCCTATAAATAGAGCATAAGATGCTCATAGGCGGTGGACCAAAAAGAAACACAAAAATACAAAAGTTGCAAAAGCTATGTTAGACCTGTAATATAGTGTTGCAGAAAACTTGTTAACTTCGTGTTACTGTTGGGTCTTTTAATTGGCAAGCACACCAATCGTTTGTAGTTTTCAAAATTTAGATATCGTTCCACTGGGATTGAAAGTCCAATAGTTACAGTAATTTTCTAGTTACTATGGTAAATTTATCGAAACCTATTCACAAAAGAATAATTTATATACAATTTATACAGTATTCATAAGATTGCATAGCTGAGTTATTCATGTGATAAAAAGAAAATAACAATCTATCTAAAAAGTTGAGTTGCAATTTAAAATAGCTAAGATACTTAAGGATAAAACACAGATAAACAAATTATGTTGGAATTTGGATCCCTAATCTAGAATAACAATGGAGGAACTCATGACATGCATATTTAATCATCAAGTTTATGTCATTGCAGCTTAAAATCATTATAACCGATCCCTCGTGATATAAATTCTAAGTATTCACCGTAAAGTCCGATCCCTCGTGAGCTTTCTCAGTAAAAACTTGCATTAAGTCCTGGCCTTATGGCAACAATAATCACCAATTCTATCCTTAGTAATTGGCATATTAATGGTATTCCAACTCTTAATTTTGTTAAAGCAAGTTTTAATAAGGCATGAATAATCATTCTCCCGTTTGACATTCACACTAATAAAACAAGTTTCAATACGCATGAAAATCATTCTCCTGT
Source organism: Clitoria ternatea (assembly GCA_037962975.1). Lineage (NCBI taxonomy): Eukaryota > Viridiplantae > Streptophyta > Magnoliopsida > Fabales > Fabaceae > Clitoria > Clitoria ternatea. Next base: position 216,625,694 of record CM075671.1, on the reverse strand, counting down.
TTGACGTTGATACTAATAAAAGATTGAAATACTAACATGCACTTGAATCATAAACATGCAGAGATCAAATTCACAACATCATACTCAATAGACTAGTTCACCAATTCCAACATAAATAGATTAGTTACACATGGTGAAAGTAAAAACAACACTTATAGAGATTGACATTACGAAGATGATGGAAACTTCACAGTACAATGATCATAATACTACACAACACTCTTAAGTATCTAGAAAACTATTCTAGAACTACAAACTCACAAAAGAACCACTCAAACATGAGTGTATAAGAGAAGAAGAGAACTCAGAATGTGAGATGGGATGCCTTGAATGTGTGGAGAATGGCCCTATTTATAGGGCTGAGGAAGGGTCGTGACGCTACGCGCCAGCCTGACGCTACGCGTCAAGTCCCTGACTCAGCCTCCATTAATCAGCTCGAAGTGGCCATTATTGTATAATTATTTTAATTAATCATGCCCAGACAGATGTGCCTTGTCCCCCAATTCGGCTTGGACACTTGTGGGTAGTGGAGGGGTCATTGGCTGAGTGCTTGACCACTTGTCAGTGGTGTCCACGTAGCTCCTGGCGCTACGCGTGGGTGTGACGCGTAGCATCAGCATCAGAAGTGCCCACGCTACGCGTGGTGTTGATGCTACGCGTCAGCTCTCTAGTTCTTCAATTTTTCTCTTTAAATTCTCCACATTTTTACTGCTAAACTAGAGAAAATTGATCAAGGGCAGATTATTTTCAACAACATCCATTTATTGAATTTAAAACCTAAATTTCTAACAAATTCTTATTGTTTTTACAAAATTTTTATTAAATATTTTATTGTAAATTTGAGGACTAACAAATACCCCCAACTTGAGACATTGCTCATCCTCGAGCAAGAGAGAAAATTAAAATAAAATTCGAAATCAAATTTTTGAGTTAGTCCAAGAATTTATCACAAAAAGTAATTTCACAATTTACCATTTTGAAATAATCAAAAATAGATATCTTATGTAATAGAGGTTTAATGACAAAAAATCTTTACAATATTTTATTAACAAATCAAGCATAATTTCAGGCTTACCTTACAAGTGTTTATCTCTGTGCAAAGGGTAACTTGTTTCACTTAGTCGATCATAAAATCAAACAAATTTAATTTTGATTTTCATCTAATTAATGGTTAATCATACAAAGTTAATTCAAGAATCACAAGGTCTTTTCAAGGGTTATAACAAGGCTTGGCTACAAGAAATTTTTGTTTTTCTCGGAATTCAAAAACCTGAAATCATAAAAGAGCATTTTATAATTTTTAGGCTTTTTCTTGGCCCAAATCTTATTTCCCTTATTGATGATAACAAATACCCCCAACTTGATTCTTTTCTCTAGTTTTAATTTACATATATTTCTTTTCATTTTATTTTATTTTCATTTATATGCATAATTTTGATTTTTCTTGAAAAGAATCAAGTTGTTAATTTTCACTCCCTACTCAAAATATTCTTTCCATTTTGATCAATTGCTCTTTTAATCAATCAAGTAAAGGGAATGGTTAAAATTTGATAAGGGTCAAGGGTACCAAAGAAATTATTTTTCAGGCTCAAAATTGGCTTTCAAAGGATAAAATAATTTTACCATGGTAAGCTTTTTGGCCCAAAGTTTCTTTTACCAAAAATGTGTCTTGATCATTTTCTTGAATTCTTTGTACAACACAAATCACAGATTAAAGCAAAATCAATTTGAATGAAGTTATGTCGAAACCCTCAAGTGTTTAAAAGATCTCTCAGCTTACCGGGTTATTGAAATTAGCTTGATAGTTAATAAAATTATTATAATTAAATTTATCAAAATTCCTTAATTACAAAAAGAATCGATAATTGATTTAAAAATGGTTTTATTGTGTAAAAACTTTAAGTGTATAAATTTCTTTAAAAATTTGATTTAAACGATAAAACTTATTTTTTTTGGATTTTCAAAGAAAACACGCAAAAACACACCACGATAAATTTACGCAATAAAACACACCACATAATAAAAGACAAACTATAATATAATCCATAGAGTAAAAATACCAATGTAAATATCAAACCTAAAGTAAACTAAAGTGTATGTAAAAGATGTAGAGAATAACACCATCAATCCTTCATGTGATCCTCATCATCTCCCTCCTCATCTGCATCATCCTCTGACTCAGCATGTGCTCCAGATGGTCCACCAGTCTCAGGGTAAGTGGGTAAATCACCAGGCCAAGCTACATGAGCTGCGAACTCAGCTGGTGTGACATAAGGTGCTCCCTCTCCCTGAAGTCTGTACTGATAAAATGCATCATGAAGATGCATATAAGTTCTGTGTGTGGTAGCCATCATCTGCATCATATGCTGATGCTCAAGAGTCATCCTAGCAAATCTATTAGTGATAGCATCAGTAGATGGTGGCTGAACTGGTGGTCTCCTCCTCCTCTGTCTGGGCTGAGCCTCCTGCTCCAGTGGTGGAAGCTTACACTACTGGATGAAATAATCTCTGTTCACTAGAACTTTGGGGACTCTCCCCGAAGAACTAGTAAACTTTGGTGATGGCACAACAACTCCTTGCCTCCTCAGTAAGGCAGATATGATGAGAGGGAATAAAATAGGGCGATTCACCTTATACCCAAGGGCATAAAGGTGAATCTGCTCAGATATAAGCTCAGCAATATCAATGGTATGGCCCTGAAGAATAGAGTAAAGAAGGCAGCAGTGATCAACTGGGATAGAAGAAATGTGAATGACAGGAGTGATGTTATGAAGCATGAGGTGATACAACGCCTGAGCTATAGGAGTCAGTTGGGTCTTGAGGAGGTTAGATGGAGTCCTTCCAACCTTACTCAGGTTGAAGAAGATTCTATCTTTGCTCAAGAAGTGAGCAACCTGATCTAGGAAGTATCCTAAATCACCATCCTCAGTTGCAACCTTGTTTCTGTTCTCCTTCTAGAAACAAGTATCGCTCTCGGGAGTAGGCTCCCATGGGTTACCCAGTAGGGTACTAATCGTGTCCCGGTCATAAATGATATGTTGACCCCTCACCCAGCTCGTCCTCTGATGACCAATGTCCGGTACGTCCTGGCGAGTCCTGTAAGCATTTGCATAAAACTCCATCACTAGGATGGGATCCCCCTCACTATGAAGTATGAAATAAGTCTAAGTAGATAGGAATATGTATTTCTGTAGTCTGTAGTCCTTTTATGTTTTTCGTAGCATAAAGTCTTTATACATGTAATAAATTCCATTTGCATAAATGATAATATGCTCTGATTGCATATCTGTTTTCTTCACAATTGTTTATAAATCATAACTGAAGTCTATTATATGAGAATAATTTGATTGTCTTAAAACTGAAAAATATAACAACTCATATTATTTTAAATCCAGCATATCATTGCTTCAACTTTCCCTGTAATGTAGACCTCAATTCATCTAAAAGACTTAATGTTTGTTATCAACAAATAGGGAGAGATTATTAGAATCAAGTCTAAATTAAAGACTAAGAAGTTTGAGCCTTTGTGATTTGTTAATAATATACATCAAGACTCTTAGCTAAAATGAAGTCTGTATGTTTGGTTTTTCTAACTATTCTATTCAAGTATGACAGGAAGTCCATAGAGATCTAGTTGTAAAGAACAAGGGGAGTCCATGAAACTCAATTTGCTCTTAAAAAGGAGAGTCTGTACTCAATGAAGGCTTCATTGAATCAAGCTCTTCTGAAGCTCTTTCCTCCTCTAAAAAGCGTCTAAAAAGGATTTTCCTCTCCAAATAAGGAGCTACAAGGACTTTATCACATCAACTCTGTGTCCTTCCTTAAAGAATTAATGAACGAAAAAGTTGAAAGCCTGCTCACTTAAACCAAGAAAATTGCCTCGCATATCCCAAGATGTTAGCAAAAGTTGAACCTGTGCAAGTTAGATAGCCTAAAGGTCAATGTCTATGAAGCTATACCAAATTGCTTAAAATAGATAAGCAAAAAAGGATCTCTTTGTAAAGACTATCGAGGAAACCCTTTTATGTGAATATCTCTGAAGTATGTTTTTGCAAACGCTACCTGTACTATCCTTGAGAAGATCAACTTTTTTGAAGCTGAACGAATAACTATCTCAAAGAAGCCTATAAATACAAGAAGTTTTCAAATGCATAGAGACTTTTGCCAATATCATTGAACACTCTCTGATCTCCCTTAAAAGAACTAAAAAGTCTAAAGGATTTTCTTTAAAAAATTTTAAGTTCTTGTATCTATATATATAAGTCTTCTTTGTAGTTCTGCTTCTAGCAGACCTTGACTTATAGTAGTGTGTAGCTCAGTGTACCCATCTTAACATTTCATATATCTATATACTGAGTTATCTGTTGTAACATAAAACTCTTTATCATTCTTTTTCATAGAATCTGGTGTGTTGTTAGAGTCTGTTAGTGTGGGAAATACTATATGGCCTAAAGAGGCTTTTGAAAGAATACTTAGGTGTCTATAGCCAGGAGTGGCTCGTTAAAACAATACTTGGGTATAAGCCAGAAGTGGCTGGAGTTAAGAATACTTGAGGCACTAATCTAATGCTGTAATTGTAAAAGGTGTTTTTACAATAGTGGAAATTTTCAAGTCTGAAGGTACTGGACGTAACTTCTACTCGTGAACTAATATAAATCTGTTGTGTGATTCTCTTTCCCTTTTCTGGTCTGTTCTAGTTTTTAATCGTATAGAGTTTGTAAAATTGAAAAAAGTTAAAAACTTATTCAACCCCCTTCTAAGTCTAACTCTGAACCATCACTCTTTGTAGGCAACATAAAACTAACATGTTGATGTATAAGGAGAGGGAGACTTGCCTTGTTGCTGACCAAAAAGAATTCTTTGTTACTCTAGACATAGATGGTAGACCATGGTGGCATCTTCTACGGATGAGAGAAGGGGATTGGCCAAGGCTTCTTCTTTAGGTAGAGGTGGCACAAACCTAGGATTGGTGAAGAGTGTGATCTTTTCCACAATATACTTATTGTGAACAAGGTGCTTCAATCCAGGGGTTACCAGACTGAGTCTGACAGGATCATGAGGCTTAGGTGGAGATGAGGGAAGGTAATGAGAGGTTTGGAATAGCTTTTTAATGTGGCCAGTAGGAAGGAAAGGTAGCAGGATTGGAAGGGTGTTTGGTTTATGAATTTTATGGAGTTGGGTATTTAAGATTCAGTAGGAAGATGGGTTAATGAGATTGGTCTAGGAAGAGGTTAAATAAGAGGGTGGAGGAGACACGATATAGGGTTGAAAAGATTGAGAAAAGAGTAAAGCAAGAAGGATGGAGAAGCAGACTTATCAGACCTGGAGTCTGGTAAAGCTGAATGTATGAATAACTTTACAGGTTCTTTATTCTTTTTCTTTTTCTTTTTCTTCTTATTCTTCTTTTCCTTATGTTGTCTGGTATAGAATCTATACTTCTTATTCCAATCAAACACAGACCATCTGGAGTAGTTGACTAAAGGATACTTTTTTTGATATTTTCCACAAACTTCAGCAACTTCCTCTTGGTGATAACTAACTCAGGCTTAGTCCTGGTGAACTTGACATTATCAGCTCTTTCTGAAGGAGTTTGAACAAAAGGATTAGGTAGATCCTTCAATTTAAGCTTGATGGGCTTGTCATCGTCTGAGTCTAATGACTCAATGATCTTGACATTTGGTGTAGCAACAGCCATAATCACTAAGGCAATTAAAGGAGTGCCTTTGGCTGTGAGGGGTACAACCTTAACAGGGGAGACATAAGCTTCTCGTTCAAACTTTCTTATAGGTCTGATAGACCTTGGTTTCTTCACAACAACCTTGGTCATTTTAGGTTAGCTATAACTTTTCTATTCATACTAAACTTTTTAGTAATGGCAATCTACGCCTCTGGGGTGGGGAATATTGAGAAGGGTACGAGCTTGGTAATGAGAGCATTACAGACCCTTAAATCTTGGAGGGAGCCTATTGAAACATTCTTAAGGGTAAAAATCTTACTAAAAATAGCTAGATAAGGGATCTTCTTCTGATTCTTGCTGAGGGAGAAGATCATATAGGTGGATAACGTTGGGCAAATTCACCCCCTGCTTTTACATCATGTGGAACATACAGAAATGGTCTAGCTTTGTCTCAGTGTCCTTGGCACTCTTCCTTAGACAAAATACTTGCCTCATCATTAGATGACTTAGACGTCTTACTTGAAGGGTTGGATTTCCTATATAGAGTTCGGTTCATTTTTGAAGTAGAGACTATGGTTCCTTCATAGTCGTCAACATATATAATTCCTTCATTGGTGCAGTCACAGACGGTAGTGATGACATCTTCATAAACTTCTACTCTCTTGCCCATAAGGGTTCCATTGATAATGAAACGGTTCTTAACAGATTGAGCAGAGTTCCAAAATTATAGAACCATAGAGGGAGAGTAAAGATGTTTTTCCATACAGAAGCAAACCATTCTATTCCTTGGAGCTTAGCTATGACATCCCGTCCTTCCATTTTATGTTGCATGGGTATGAAGTAGGCAGACTCCACGATGTCTTCAATGTAGTAGGTGACTGCCATTGATGAAGTTAAGGTTTGGTGAGGAAGAAGATGTTTGAGATTTAAGGCTTAAAGACTTGAGAGCAAGAAACACAAAGAGAGTTGAGAAAACTAATGTTGCGTTTAGTTTATAAGTTTTCTTAGAAAAATAGAAAATTATTCCTAGAAAAATTAAAAAATAAAAAACTATTTATTTACAAATTATTCAAAATTTTTGTATAGAAAAATAGAAAACTGATTTTCTATTTATTAAGAAAATCAGAAAACTCTTTTAAAAGATTTTCTAAGAAAAGTAAAAAAATAGAAAAATGGTAACTGAATTACAAGATAAGGTAACTGAATTACAAGATAAGATAACTAAATTACAAGATAAGGTAACTGGATTACAAGATAAGATAACTGAATTACAAGATAAAGACTGTTCTAACCAAATGGGAATATGAAACAAACTGCTACTAATTTGAAAAGTTCTACTGCTACATGTTTTCAAAAATTAGAAACACGACAACTTGCACTATTCATTTAATTTAGTATTATCATCCTTAAATATTGAATTGACTTTCCTGTAATCCTACTTAACAAAAGAAATGGTAAAGGGTTGTAGAGACCTTATCTATATTATAAGTTAGTTATTAGCGAAAAAACCAACCCTACCATATCTATCCATTTACATTTGTATTGTTTTGTTAAATTTGAGATTTAATATTTCGTATGATTTTTATGATGTATCATGATAATATTTTTATTATTCTTTGTAACTATTTTGAAATATATTTAAACACAAACTTATTTTCTCTTATTTTAATATTACTTTAAATTTTTTTCATAATTTTTATGTGATGCATATACTATACAATATTGTCATAAATAATATATATAAGACATATCTCAATTAATTTGAATTAAAGAATGTTTGAAAAAATTTAGAAAATTAAGTGCACTTGGACAACTTTTTTAGTTTTCTAGTTTTTCAAATTGAAAAATTGTCACATTATCTAAACGGGTTTTCAAAATTTTTCTAGCTATTATAGGAAATGAAAATTTTGAAAAACAAGTGAAAAGCTTTTCCTAGAAAACTAGAATAATTTTCTGTAACTAAACGCAGCCTAAGAGATTTTCAAAGAAAGGGAAAAAGGAACACATTAAATTGGTTTTTTAGGAATTTCAAAAAAGAGTTTAAGAGAGAGAAGGAAAGTAACACAGTTCAGAGAAACGGTTAGAAAAGTAGCAAGGATCCCACACGTTTTCATATTAATGGGCCATAACTATGAAACAGTTATAAAAAGGAAATAGACCCAAATGATTTTAGTCTCTTAGCATGATTAAAAGTATACTAAGTTCTTAATGGGTTAAGACATATACACAACTTTTATAAAACTCAGATTTATATAAAATTCAGACACCTATACAGACACAGACTTATATAAAATTCAGACAGACATAGCTAGACTTTAAACAAGATTTCTTAAGTTTAAGTTATACTTTATAAAAGCAAACCTGGCTTCAACCAATGGCTTGATGGATATATTTGTCATTGATGGTCTGTGCCAATAAACTTTATGTCCAAAACCCCTTTTTGCATATAGTCTCTTATGAAGTAATACTTCACTTCTATGTGGTATTTCACATAGTCAAGGGACTGCCAATTTTTTTTTTTCAACAGCCCCCTGTCTTATGAAGTATGCTAAAGAGGGAAACAACAAAAAACCTATTTTGAAAACAAAAATGTTGTTTCCACAGCCAGACCATTAAAACGATTACATTTAGATCTATTTGGTCCATCTCAAGTACAGAGTCTTATAGGAAAGAAGTATGGATTTATCATGGTTGATGATTACACAAGAATGACAATGAGTATACTTCCTAACCTATGGGGATGAGTTTGTAAAAGTATTTAAGATTTTCTACAAGAAAATCTAGAATAAGAAATGATTATGTATTGGTACAATAAGAAGTGATTATGACAGAGAATTTGAAAATGAAGTTTTTGAAAAATTCTGCAATGAGTCTAACATAACTCATAGTTTTCTTCTCCAAGAACACCTCAACACAATTGTGAAAAGGAAAAATAGATCTCTACGAGAAATTGCCAAAATACTGCTTTGTGAAAATGATCTTCCAAAATATTTCAGGGTAAAGGCTGTGAGTGTGACATCCTGGCTTTGTTGACGGCAGGGAGTGATCGTCGGTGCATAGGCACGGACAAGGAACAGCTCCTAGCAGGCTTCCAGTGGGAGGGACCCATGAACGAACCGAATACATACCATAATGAGAGGGATCCAAAGACTATATAGGTATGGAACTATACGGTCGAGGATAGCTTAAAGGAATGAATTCGTGCTACCTATACCAACAAATGCATTAGCCTTTTTGGTGGCCTATCACTTAAGGACTCCAAAGTTAAGCGTCCTTAACTTGGAGTAATTTTGGGATGGGTGACCTCCTGGGAAGTTCTCAAGAAGTGTGTGAGTGCGGACAAAAGCACACTGAAAAGGTCTTGTGTTGGTCTGTGGGGAGAGTCGTTCATTCCTGAAAAGCGGCCGGGACGTTACAATACCCACTAGTTCTTCTTATATCACCAAATTATATTATTTTATGATGATTAAGAAATTTACTTATTTTAGGTAAACATATTAAATTTGTCAATTATTCTTGGTATACTTTTCAAGTTACATTGGATAACAATGAAGAAAGATCAATGATTATTGGTATACTTTTCAAGTTACATTGAATAATTAAAATATTATGTTCTTTAATGTTGATTAAGAAATTTAGTTATTTTACGTAAACTTATTAAATTTGCCAATTGTTCTTGTTACACATTTCAAATTAAATTGAATAACAAATAATAAAGATTGATGATTATTTCCTATTCCATCGATATAAATAGTATCAAGATTAATGAATAAGAGTATGTGTTGAAAAAAAATCAATGCAAATTGTAATTTGAAAGAAGTCATTTAAAAATTAATAAGAGAAATTCTAAAATTTGTCTCATAAAAAGATAAGAGAAAATACATTAAAAATTAAAGAAAAATAAAATATATTAATTATATTTTTCATTAATATTAATATATTTTTAATTATATGCATCAAATAAGACTTGATGTGATCCTTTACGGGATTCTTACAAACTAAACCTTAAAAAATAAATGAATATAATTATTAATAATATATATTTTATTAATTATTTTTGTCAGATTCTTTTACTATCGACCTTTAGTATCAATAAATGGATAAAGAGAATTTATCATCTTCTATTGATAATTGGTATCCAAAGTGAGAGAATCCAATTAAAATAATATTTATAAAAGTAATAACATATAATTGATATCAAAGATGACAAAATCCAATTAATTATGTTATTTGTAAAAATAATGATACATTCACGTTATAAAGCAACTAAAAAACTTTTAAAAAGAAAAAAGTCTCCCCAATAGTTCTTTATCTATCACCATATTATGTTATTTGATGTTGATTACGAAATGTAGTTATTTTAGGTAAACATATTAAAATTATTAATTATTCTTGATATACTTTTCAAATTACATTGAAAAATAATGAAGAAAGATAAATGATTATTTCATATTCCACTGGTATAAATAGTATCAAGATTAACTAATAACAGTATGTGTTGAAAAAAAAATAATCAATGCACATTGTAAGTTGAAACAAGTCATATAAAAATTAACAAGAAAAATTCTAAAACACGTCTCATAAAAAGGATAAGACAAAATACATTGAAAATTAAAGAAAAATAAAATATACTAATTATATTTTATTATTAATAATAATATATTTTTAATTGTATACCTCAAATAAGACTTGATGTGATCCTTTACGAGATTTTCTTACTAAAATAATTTAAAAAATAAAAAATATAATTATTAATAATATATAATTTGTTAATCATTTTTGTCAGATTCTTTTACTATCGATTTCTAGTATCAATAAATACAAAAGGGAATTTATCATCTTCTAGTGATAATTGAAATCAAAAGTGAGAGAATCTAATTAAAAATAATATTTATAAAAATAATAACATATAATTGATATCAAAGATGACGGAATCCAATTAGGAATGCTATTTGTAAAAATAATGATGTATTCATGTTATTAAACGACAAAAAAACTCACAAAGACTTCATAAATGCATACACATGTATGGACGTACGTACGCACGAACAAAAATTATTAAGTAGTTTCATTGTATGGAATCCAAAACAACTTTGAATGTACTTTTAAATATTAAATAAAACTTTTAAAAAGAAAAGAAGTATCCGCACTAGTTCTTCTTCTATCACAATATTATGTCATTTAATGTTGATAAAGAAATTTAGTTATTTTATGTAAACATATTAAATTTGTCAATTATTCTTGGTATACTTTTCAAATTACATTGAATAACAAAGAATAAAGATCGATGAGTATTTCATATTTCATCGATATAAATAGTATCAAGAAAAATGAATAAGATTATGTGTTGAAACAAATAATCAATTCAAATTATAAATTGAAAGAAGTCATATAAAGATTAACAAGAAAAATTCTAAAATAGGTCTCATAAAAAGGATAAGAGAAAATACATTAAAAATTAAGAGAAAATAAAATATATTAATTATATTTTTCATTAATAATAACATATTTTTAATTGTATGCATCAAATGAGACTTGATGTGATCTTTTATGGGATTATTTTATTAAACAAACTTAAAAAATAAAAGAATATAATTATTTATAATATATAATTTGTAAATTATTTTTGTCATATTCTTTTACTATTGATCTTTATTATCAACAAATGGAAAGGGGAATTTATCATATTCTATTGTTAATTGATATCAAAAGTGAGAGAATCCAATTAAGAATAATATTTTAAAAAATAATAACATATAATTGATATCAAAGATGACAGAATCCAATTAAAAATGCTATTTGTAAAAATAATGATAGATTCACGTTATATGTAACACCCTAAAAATGGGGGTAAATTTTTTTTTCGATAAAAAATAATTATAAGTAGAAGAAATCCGATATATATATATATATATATATATATATAAAATGTAAAGTAATTACCCCAGATCATTTAATAACCTATCTCATATATGAAGATATGAGAAGGTACCAGAGTGCTTCTTGGATAACCGGACTCGAGGTCGTCACAAGGGAAAAGTGAAAGATTGGATAAAATTTAAGAGTTATCAAAATATATGTGAGGAAGGGGATAGAAGATGCCTCATCAACTGGTTAAACCTTAATAATACAATTCTATAGTAAAAACGATATTTCTATAATGTATGAGTACCAAAACAAGCAAGAAAATTGAGCCAAGCAGCAAAAATAAAGAAACTAGGAACAGGGCAACTCGCTTGAGCGAGTCCCTGTCTCGCTTGAGTGAGACCCACATGGGTCGCTTGAGCGAAGCCAGCGAGCGTGAGCGAAAACGCTCCAGTATCAAAACCACGCTCGCTTGCTTGAGCGAGGCACGCTCACTTGAATGAAAAAGGGACAAAACCTTACTGCCCACATTTCGCTCGAGCGAGGACAGGCCCGCCTGAGCGAAATTCGTCCAGTAAGCACCCACCTGATACTCATACGCCTCGCTTGAGCAAATTTGGGCCAGAGGCCACCCCTCTAATACAGGGGATTCTCGTTTGAGCGAGTATCCATCTCGCTTGAGTGAGATTATCAGTTCATACACAGAAAACATGGAAATCTCACAATCTAACATATGAAAATTCATCCAAGCAAAATTGATCAAAATGAACCTATCACATACATCATATTAAGTGTTGACAACTTGTGTCAAGTATCCATATTCAATAATTTTCATTCCATTTCATGAATCATATCACAATCAAGCTTATCACCTTATATATTTTATAAAACACAACATCTTGGGAAATATGTCATTCATCCCTCAATTCTAATAACATTTCACATCATATTTGTCATCCATACCTTGTCAAGGTCATTAATGAAAATAAGCCATACATACAGGGGTCTCATTTTCCTACATGACCTCCAAAATCATCATCCATCATATTAGATTACAAAATTGGGCATGTATAGATTATATACCATACAAAATAACAATATGCTGGGCAAGGCTCACCCACGTTCCTTCCACATTTACCTTCATCAATACTCGACCTCCAAAAGAGTAGGATTTACATCACACCTACGTCAAACTTAAAATGGCAACTTGGAGGTGAGTAACATAATCCAAATGTATCAAAGTCATACATTATGATGATACTCATACATGCTTACATATGATACATTTCTCAAGAAACATCACAGTTTCATTCACATACTACATCATTTCATTTCAACATGTTACACACTCAAAGAAATACATCTACAACACACATATATAAATCATTGGTATTCTCAATAACATCATCATACACATAATGTTAGTACCACATTTCTTTCCTCTTTATTTTTCAATCATCCATCGCCACCATGACTTTCAACTAGGCATATCTCCAACTATATGCAAATACTCTTATAGCTAATGCATATGCACAAAGGAATTATTATCAAATACGGATCCGACTGTGGGAAAACAACAACATACTAAATGTGGGACAAGCATAGGTGTGCTACTATACCCCTACTGCAGTAGAAAAATATGTACACATATACCTTAATTCATGCATGCTCAACAACATACTTTTACTGGTACTAAACCGCTCTCGCCCCTATGTAGCACTAGTCACCCCGTGACTTGTGGATCAACATCATGGCCTTACTTGCCAAAGTGCTACGGGCCCCTCCCAAACACACATCGAGAGAGCCGTGTCCCGTCAGACACCGAGGTAACTTGCTCATCACAGAGCCGCCCGCCCACTAGGCCCGCCACATAGGGTGCCTCGACACCAAACTATGGATAGCTTCGTGATTCCCAGAATCACTAGGGAATACCACAATATACCCGTGCACTAGGTCACCCTCCCACTGGGTCCGCCTAATAGAACCCCTAACATTTCATATAGACAACGTATGATATGCCATGAATGCAAATGCTAATCAATGCATTCTCACTCTATGCATCCTATCATACCACTCCACATTCAACAATTCACCACAACCACTTAGTAGATTTCTTATACTCATCATCCTCCACCGCCACCAATATTCATTGGATTTCATACACATAATTAGTTAGTGGCAATCAACATTTATTGGCTCACATATTATGGGATGTTTAATAACCTATCACTTAATACAACCATGGTCTCAAGCCATTCATAACAAATTCATTAACATGAATCAAAACAACACCATACTCATCATCCCAAAAGCATATGCCACATAACATCAATCATTCTAAATGCATTTCAATCATAAAATCATCATATCATCCACTCAAGCCAATCTATCATAACACAATCATATATATTCACATCATCAATGAATGAAATCATGCATTTAGAATAGTTACCCCCTCCTACCTCAAGAGAAATAGTAATCAACGTAGTTCGATGGTCCCGCCTCGTCAATAGGGTTGTTTTCTACATTATACAATATACCACACAATTATTTTTTATTCAACCACCAAGACTCAATGCTCATACTTATTTACTTGGTGTTTATAACACTTTTAAATTCCCAAACCTCATTTATTTCATTAATTCCACCATAACCATTATGGGTTAGGTTCCTCCATTCATCATTATGCATCTTTAATATCAAACCCATTATTAGGTTCCCATATTAATGGTTCCCAATAACCATAATTAATCATCAAACTTCATTAATGGTTATCCACCATCAATGATATCACTTTACCTCATTAATAACATTTATCTAATACAATAAATGCTTCATTACACATATTCTACATTTTCCCCCAAATCATAGGGTTAGGGTTTCTCTAAAGCCCAACAACCATAATCAATGCCCATCTCTTTTTCCATCATCTTTCTTGCCATATACACCCACTCATAAATACCTATTTATAACCCTCATCAATGTCACCCCATCTAAGGGCTTTCCATCATAAATGCATTCTATTATTATTTCCATATACATTACCCTCCCAAAACCATAAGAACCCATAGCCAAGGGTTTAAGCTCATGAGAACAATCAAGAGCTTACCTTAGGAGAAGAAAAGAGAGAGTTCCCAAAGGGGAAGTGGAGTCACACGAAAATGAGGGGAGAGGAGGATGAGGCTTCAAGCTTCAAGATCTCCTTGCAAGCTCTAAAGAATGAAAATAGGAGGAGGAAGGGCACAACACCTCTTTGTGGATTTTTAAGGAAGAAGAAGATGAGTAGGAGAGTAGAAGAAGAAGAGAAGGAAGAGTGTTTGCTAAGAAAGAGAGTGCCAACGTGAAGTGTAGGGAAAAATGAGAGTTTTAGTGTTTTATTCCATCTCCTCATTAAAGATTCTCCATTTTAAATCAAACAGGATCTCAGTTTGGGCTCGATACTTTATTAAAAACTATTCCGAATACATATTCGAATTCCCATTAATATTCTTAACAACCCTGACCAATATCATCCCAATCGGAGATATTTGGTCCGACACCCATATTTTAACCGGATATTATTTTCAACTATTCAAGCCCCCATAAATTATGAAAAATCACAAAAATTCCCAATTTAATCATTCCAATATTTTTGGGACATTAATCAATTCATATTTAATTATTCACTATTTATTTCTCTTAATTAATCATTTATATAAATTTTAGGATGTTACATTATAAAACGAGTAAAAAAACTCACAAAGACTTCATAAATGCACACGTATACAAGGACGCACAAACGAAAATTATTAAATAGTTTCATTGTATGCAATCTAAAACAATATTGAAAGTATTTATAAATATTGTATAAAACTTTTAAAAAGAAAAGAAGTCTCCCTACTAGTTCTTTTTCTATCACCATATTATGTTATTTTATGTTGATTAATAAATTTAGTTATTTTAGATAAAAATATTAAACTTGTCAATTATTTTTGGTATACTTTTCAAATTACATTGGATAATAATGAAGAAAGATCAATGATTATTTCATATTCCGCTGATATAAATAGTATCAACATTAATTAAAAGGAATATGTGTTAAAAAAATAATCAATACACATTGTAAATTGAAATAAGTCATATAAAAATTAAGAAAAAAATTTTAAAACACATCTCATAAAAAGGATAAGAGAAAATAAATCAAAAATTACAGAAAAATAAAATATATTTTTATATTTTTTATTAATATTAATATATTTCAAATTGTATACATCAAATAAGACTCGATGTGATCTTTTACGTGATTCTCTTTCTAAATAAACTTTAAAAAATAAAAGAATATAATTATTTATAATATATAATTTGTAAATTATTTTTTTCATTTTACTATCGATCTTTATTATCAATAAATAGAAAAGAAAATTTATCATCTTCTATTGTTAATTGATATTAAAAGTGAAAGAGTCCAATTATGAATAATATTTATAAAACAATAACATATAATTGATATCAAGATGACAAAATCTAATTAAAAATGCTATTTGTAAAAATAATGATAGATTCACGTTATAAAACAACTAAAAAAACTCATAAAGACTTCATAAATGCACACGCATGCATGGACACACGTACATACACTAAGTAGTTTCATTGTATGGAATCCAAAGCAATACTGAAAGTATTTATAAATATTGTATAAAACTTTTAAAAAGAAAAGAAGTCTCCCCACTAGTTCTTTTTCTATCACCATAATATGTTATTTTATGTTGATTAACAAATTTAGTTATTTTAGGTAAACATATTAAACTTGTCAATTATTTTTGGTATACTTTTTAAATTACATTGAATAATAATAAAGAAAGATCAATGATTATTTCATATTCCACTGATATAAATAGTATTAAGATTAATTAATAAGAGTATGTCATAAAAAAATAATCAATGCGCATTGTAAATTGAAAGAAGTTATATAAAAATTAACAGGAAAAATTCTAAAACACTTCTCATAAAAAGGATAAAAGAAAATACATTAAAAATTTCTAAAGAACAAAATATATTATTTATATTTTTATTAATATTAATATATTTTAAATTGTATGCATCAAATAGGACTTGATGTGATCCTTTACGTGATTCTCTTTCTAAATAAACCTTAAAAAAATAAGAGAATATAATTATTTATAATATATAATTTGTAAATTATTTATCATTTTTGTAACACTGTAGAACCAACTTGCAAATCCCAAAATAATTACCGTCACTATATAAATTTTCTTATTATAACTTATTTTTTGCCTGCTAATTATCAAGTGATTCATAACCTGATGTAACATCCTAGATTTCATTAGAGATAAACCCGGGGCAAGGGAAATTTTTTTTTTTAAAAGAACATGAAGAACCGGGCCAAAAATTTAGTAGAAGGGAAGGAAGGCAAAGGAAAATGTGAGTTGATTAAAGAAGGCATACAGCAGAAGACTAAACAGCGCCTGAGCGAAGGTCATAAAGCAATGCCCGCTCGCTCAAGCGAGATTCAGCTCCGCTTGAACGAAATGGCCCAACTCGCTCGGGCGAACGCTAATTCGCTTAGGCGAAACCACACAAAAGCCTTTCCCAGAACCACATTCGCTGGAGCGAATGCCTTGCTCGCTGAAGCGAGAAGTCACACTCACCCGGTATTCCCTTCACTCTGAATCCAAGGGTTCCATTCACTCGGATATCATTTTCAGTCCCCTCGGTAAGTAGGAAAATTTAAGCACCCAATACCATCTCAGACGTCCCAATAACTTAGCCTCATAAACTTTTATCCACAGGGGCCACACGCAATGAACCACTCGGAAGTGAGGGTTATCCCACTCGGATTTTTATCAAAACTCTCTTACTAGGGTTATTACTCAACCAGACACCGCTCAGTGTATTTAGTCAGAATCCGAGTCTCCATTCACAAAAATCCCACACGGTAATCTCACTCCAGAACCGAGCCTTCTCAATTACTTCTTTCACTCGGTAGTGTGTATGCCATTCAATCGGAGAAAACCATTAAGTCCCTCACAGGTTCGTTCCAAACTTTAATGAATAGAGTACACATCACATTATCCAATCGGAATAGGTAAACAGGTTCACTCGGATAACGTATATAACTCATACGTAAAATACATTCAATTTAATTCATCATAACATCCCTCCACTCGGAGAAGGATCACTCGGATTATCCACCCGGGATATTCGAATTATTCCCGTTCGGGGCTCACCATGAATTTCTCACTCGGGAAGTGGTCACCCATTGAGTCTTACTCAGGAGTGGATCTAAAACCTCCTATATTCCTCTCGGAATTAATTAATTAGGACATGCTCATACAACATCACTAATATACCAGTCAGTAAGAAGCATCAAATCAACATAAACACTGATAAATGTATCTTCATCTATTCACTCAGAATTCGTATCATATTATTCCCTCGGGACGGATACTCACCTTCATCCATTCAGAATATTCCCAAATACCCATTACTCGGTAGATTATGATAGATTATTACGCGGAATGATTCCACGTAAATCCCCATACAGACTATACGACCTCATTCACTCGGTAAACCTGGGTCTTACTCACCCGAA
This sequence comes from Clitoria ternatea, assembly GCA_037962975.1. Lineage (NCBI taxonomy): Eukaryota > Viridiplantae > Streptophyta > Magnoliopsida > Fabales > Fabaceae > Clitoria > Clitoria ternatea. Next base: position 216,607,560 of record CM075671.1, on the reverse strand, counting down.
AATACTCAAACCCTTCCACACTCGAATTAGTGCCAAATACCTTGTTTCCCAACTAGTAAATCAGCACATTCTTTCCTCAAGAATCATACCAACTCATACACTTGATCAATATAAATATATCTCTCTCAAACATTCATCTATAATCATTACACATAGAATAAGATAAACACAGCAACATATATATATATATATATATATATACATATGTATTCATACATAATAAGTTGTACTCTCAACCCGAGAGATTTAATTCTCATACGTTTAGACAAAAGGTTATACTAGAGCCGGCCAAGGCTAAGACAACATTCTTCACACAATATATATATACATATATCTACATATTTATATGCCTCCACAGTCCCAATACCCTGCGCATGGAAATGAGATCTTCTTCACTTGCTGTCCCGAGCGACTTTCACTGAAATATAGCCACAGTAGGGGGGGGTGAGCTTACACATATAAAATGATAGTTAATGACTCGGAAAATCCTCCAGCCTTCATTACACAATGCAATTACTTGCTCAATTCAATTTATGCACTACCACTAAATATATCTATACACACAGTGCTATCCAGTCAGGATTCATTTAATTAATACATGGCTACATCATCCCTGTCAACCCCAACACATATACATGCAATCATATTAAGTTCATCAACAATATAAACATGTACCATTCAATTCCGATCGGTTTTTAGCAATTATTACATTGCAACATAGGCTCCAAGCCTTTTACTCAGCTCCAAGCTGACCCGGCCGTTTTACTGATACCAAACCGTTTGCCCTCACACGTGACACAATTGCTCCAGGCAACAACGGAAGTATCATGGGCAGCCCCGAGTCCCACTCGGTAAGCTTGCCTTGAGTCCAACCCAAGGTCTTATATCATATTCAACAAGCATTCATTAGCAACGCAGTAGTGTTTCAGTCGGTAAAGCCATGCAGTATATACATCTTAAATATTCATTATGAAATCCCACCATATACATGCAAACAACGATAATATATCAGCCTACCATCCCAATCTTCATATATTTGCATACAAGGCTACCAACAGAACCCAGCTAACAAATATGCACACCCAATATTCATAAGTTATCATTAAAATATTTCACACAATCATCAAATTCACACACACACACACGATACTTTTATCCTGGGCCCGTTCACAAACTACTTATTTAAGATGTTAACTCCCCCTACCTCTAGGAGAACTTAGAGTTCCTCGAGTTAGAACGCTAGACTGGTTACTCCTTCACACGAACAGCCTTTGAACCCAGATATAAACTCTGAACCAACTTGGGAAGACCAAAGGTTAGCCTCTTCTTCAATAGTTACTCACTTCAACAACCCCCGCAGTCTTATGTACCTCACATAACAACTTCCTACCAACCACTAACAGTTTTAAACAAGTGATGAAAGGAAGGAGAAAAAGAAAAAGAAGAAGACAACGAAAAGGGAAGAGGAAGAAGGAGAGTCTCCAAAGGATTTCTGAGAAAATGAGAGAATAGGAAAGATAGATAGGAGATGAAAGGCCTTCAGCACATATATTCTCCAAGGACCAATGAAGGGTGGGTGTTCCAACGTATAATGATTGCTGCTGCACCATCACGTCACTGTCCACCAGCCATCAACCATCATATATTAATTGGAGTGGATCAGAATTATCACATAGTTAATTTTGCAATTTCCCTTAATTACCAATTTAGTTTAACCTTAATTAATATTTATTCCTTAATTACCCTTAATCTAAAAATTGGGATGTTACAATTCTCCCCCACTCAAAGAATTTCATCATCGAAATTCAAAAATGAGGTTACCTCAAGTAAATAACTCGGGATACTGTTGTTTCATGGCATCTTCACGTTCCCACGTATAAGAGAGACACTCATTTTGCTGCCATGCTACTTCAATCAATTGCACATCTTTACTTCTCAAACGCTTTACCGATCGGTCCACAATCTTAATTGGCACAGCTACAGTAGTTAAGTCCTCCCTGATCTCAACTTTGTCATCTGGCATTTCATAAATGGAATCGGGTAGATACTTCCTCAGTTGGGACATGTGAAACACATTATGTAATCGTGACAGATGAGCCGGTAATGCTATTCGATAAGCCACCGAACCGACCCGTTCCAAAACTTCATAAGGTCCAATGTAGCGGGGATTCAGTTTTCCACTTTTCAAAGCTCTCCCGACTCCTTTATTTGGTGAAATCTTGAAGAACACCCTATCACCGATTGAAAATTCAAGCGGCTTAGTACGCTTATCGTAATAGCTTCTCTGTCGGTCTTGGGATGCTTTCATTTTCTCCCTGATTATTTGAATCATCTCGGTAGTTTGCTTCACAATCTCTGGTCCCAATAACAAACTTTCACCAGTTTCAAGCCAGTAGAGTGGGGTTCGACATTTTCGGCCATACAATGCTGCATATGGTGCCATGCCAATGGTACTATGATGACTATTATTATACGTAAATTTGATTAACGGGAGATACTGTTCCCAACTTCCACCATGTTCTAATACACATGATCTCAATAGATCCTCCAAGCTTTGTATCGTTCGCTCGGTTTGTCCATCTGATTAGGGGTGGTAAGCCGAACTCAATTGAAGTTTGGTGCCCAATTCCTGATGCAAACTAGTCCAAAACCTGGACATAAATCTTGGGTCTCTGTCGGATACAATGGAAGACGGTACCCTATGTAATCGAACAATTTCTCGGATGTAAAGTTGGGCCAATTTCTGTAATGAATACCTCATGTTCATGGGTAAGAAATGGGCAGACTTTGTTAACCGATCAATGATAACCCAGATGGCATCATGACCCGCTCGGGTTTTAGGCAGTCCCATAACAAAATCCATGGCAACAGAATCCCATTTCCACATGGGAATGTCAAGTGGCTGTAAACTCCCATAAGGCTTCTGATGCTCAACCTTTGACTTTTGGCAAATGATACACCTGGCCACATAATCCACCACGTCCCTCTTCAATCCGGGCCACCAGAATTGCAGTCTCAGATCATGGTACATCTTTGTAGTTCCCGGGTGAATACTTAATAGGCTTTTATGGGCTTTATCAAGCACCATACGTCTTAATTCTCCAGCACCCGACACGTAAATTCTACCCTTCATTCGGATAATTCCATCTGGCCCCTCAGTAAGGGACAAGTCTTTTCCCTTAGCCTGAGTCTTCATCATTTCAGCTAAGTAGGAATCCGACCTTTGCTCTTCATAAACTAGCTTCAAAAAGTCATTAGTTATCTTCAGTGTCCCAAGCATTAACTTCCGTGGTGAAGAGATGTCCACATGTAAGTTTAGGTCTCGGAATTGCTCTAATAATTCTACCTCCCTCATCATCATCACTGCCATATGGATTGATTTCCGACTCAACGCGTCGGCAACAACGTTGGCCTTACCCGGGTGGTACTTTAGTTCAAAATCATAATCCTTCAGGAATTCTGTCCACCTTCTTTGCCTCATATTTAACTCTTTCTGACTGAATAAGTACTGAAGGCTTTTGTGATCACTGTATACTTCAAATCTCGTTCCATAAAGATAATGTCTCCAGATCTTCAAAGCAAAGACTACAGCTGCCAATTCTAAGTCGTGGGTTGGGTAATGTTGCTCGTGTGGCCTTAATTGCCGAGAAGCATAGGCTATCACTCGGTCCTTCTGCATCAGTACACACCCCAGGCCGAGTCCAGACGCGTCACAGTACACTACGAAGCCCTCTTGTAAATTGGGTAGTGCCAATACAGGGGCAGTTGTCAACTTAGCCTTTAACTCTCGAAAGCTTCTTTCATACTCGGGACTCCACACGAAAGAGACATTCTTCCGAGTCAATTTGGTTAGAGGCAAAGCCAGTTTAGAAAACCCATTAATAAACCTTCGGTAATACCCGGCCAGACCCATAAAGCTTCTGATTTCCGAGGCCAATTTGGGCCTCTCCCATGCCATCACAGCTTCTACCTTAGCAGGATCTACCGAGACACCCTCCTCGGAAATTACATGTCCAAGGAAATGGATTTCATTCATCCAGAAGTCACATTTTGAAAGCTTTGCAAATAGTTGCTTCTCCTTCAACACCTATAGTACTGAATGAATGTGTTCTTTATGCTCCTCGATCGATTTAGAATAGACTAATATATCATCAATAAAAACGACCACGAATCGGTCCAAGTAAGGATGGAAAATGCTGTTCATGTAATTCATGAAAACAGCAGGGGCGTTGGTTACACCGAATGGCATTACCACATATTCATAATGACCATACCGGGTCCTGAATGCGGTTTTAGGAATATCCGAGTCCTTCACTCGGATTTGGTGATAACCCGACCACAAGTCGATTTTTGAGAAAACTGTAGCACCCCTTAACTGATCAATCAGATCATCAATCCTCGGTAATGGATATCGATTCTTTATAGTAAGCTTATTCAACTGTCGGTAGTCGATGCATAGCCTCATGCCACCATCTTTCTTTTTGACGAGCAAGACTGGTGCTCCCCAAGGTGACACGCTCGGTCGGGTGAATTGCTTGCCAAGCAGCTCATCCACTTGCTTTTTCAACTCGGCTAATTCTGTCGAGGACATTCTATAGGGTGCATTGGAGACCAGCTCGGCTCCAGGGACTAAGTCAATAGAGAATTCAATTTCTCTACTCGGAGGAATACCTGGCACATCCTCCAAAAACACTTCAGGAAAATCACAAACAATAGGAATATCCTGCACTCGGATTCTGCTCTCACACTCAGTCAAGCAGAGCATTACAAGGAATTGTGATATGCCTTGAATCGTATAATCATTATGGATTTGTCTCGGAAAAATCACCTTTCTGCTATGGCAGTCCACCAACACCTTGTGGGCTGCTAACCAGTCTATTCCCAACACAACATCAATGCCCTTCAAGGGTAAACAGATTAAATCAGTAGTAAAGCTCCGATCATCCAGCGTAAAAGATACATCCTTGCACATCATTGACGTCCCTAATTTAATACCGGTCGAAATGGATACCTCCATTTTCCAATCCATAACAACAGCGGGTAATCTTAACCGCCTCACACAATCATCAGCAATAAAGGAGTGTGTAGCTCCTGAGTCGAAGACAATGATAAGAGTGTGGTTACCGAGTAAACACTTTGTACCAAATCATGTGCTTGCGTAGCTTCCTCTGCGTTAATTGCATATACCTTGCCCGCAGTCGGTTGCTCAGCATTCCTCTCTCGGTTATATGGGGCAATCATCATGTTTCCCCTAATTCCATCGCCTCTACCACCATTTCCTCGACCACCATTCCCGCGGCCTCTTCCTCTGAATCCTCCACGGTTAGCATTAACATTTTCCGATCATAGCTGGGGATAGTCGGGACGAATATGCCCTTTTTCATTACAATGGAAACATATCACTTCATTCCCAACAATACATTCCCTGGAAAAGTGGTCTCCGCCACATTTAAAACACTTGCCATCTCTAGGGCGATTCCCAAAACGACCCCCACGATTTCCTCGTCCTCTCAATCTAGAGGAGGGTCCACCCTTACTAGTATTGCCTTGCCTCTTAAAGCGAGATTGCTGGGGCCTCAAGGAGGTATCAGTCCTACTACTCTGGCCAGCATGGGCCTGATCGTCTTCCTCAAAGATTTGACACTTATTCACTAACACTGGGAAGCTCCTGATCTCCTGGTGCCTAAAAGCTCTTTTAATATCTGACCTTAGTCCACTTTCAAATTTAATGCACTTGGAACTCTCAGTCCCAGGTTGCTGGAAGGGCGGATAGAACAAGCATAGTTCTTCAAATCTAGCAGCATATTTCTCTACTGACAGGGAACCCTGTTTCAGTTCCATAAACTCTAATTCCTTCCGACTTCTCACTGTGTTAGGAAAATACTTCTCCAAGAAGCACGCTCTGAAATTCTCCCAGGTTAACTGGGTACCAGCATCATTCAATCGGTTCCTGGTGATTTTCCACCAATTCTCAGCTTCATTCCGCAGCATGTACACTGCGCACTCCACCTTCTGGGCCTCTGTACAAGGAAGGCCCCCAAATATCCTCTCTAAATCCTGAATCCATTTATAGGCTGCTTCGGGGTTAAATCCCCCTTGAAATTCAGTCGGTTTCCTCTTTAGGAAACAATCCAAACTTTGATCATTATCAACACGAGGCTGATTCTGCCTCTCAAATACATCAGCAAAGCGTTGAAATGCTGCTGCTATAGCTTCCATACCTTGTCGGTTCGCCATGTCTTATCCCTGAAATATAACTCACGAGTATTAATCTCAGGGCAAGAATACCGAATCATTCACATCTGATCGGGCTTTAATATCACACTTCTACATTCATGGCACATTATCATACAATCCACATAACGTGTAGGCAATCTCCCACAGTCAAGAATCACTACCATGACTCATACAAGCATTTAGTCATCAATCCGATTCCCACACACATATATATATATATATCCCTACTATTATATAAGTAATCAACCAGGGTAGAAACATTCCTCTACCCCACAGTCAACTCCCCCTCCAGTAGTATCTCATGCTACTGTTCACCATAAGAATTAATGGGCTTATAGCCACACAATCATGCTTAAGCATACATCGCGCCCATCAATTATTATAGGCAATTACATCGATCGGTTGCATTACACACAACCCGCCTACTAATAGTAAGCGTACCTTGGCCTTGGACCTTTTGGGTCTGCTCTGATACCAAAATGTAACATCCTAGATTTCATTAGAGATAAACCCGGGGCAAGGGAAATTTTTTTTTTTTTAAAGAACATGAAGAACCGGGCCAAAAATTTAGTAGAAGGGAAGGAAGGCAAAGGAAAATGAAAGTTGATTAAAGAAGGCATACAACAGAAGACTAAACAGCGCCTGAGCGAAGGTCATAAAGCAATGCCCGCTCGCTCAAGCGAGATTCAGCTCCGCTTGAATGAAATGGCCCAACTCGCTCGGGCGAACGCTAATTCGCTTGGGTGAAACCACGCAAAAGCCTTTCCCAGAACCACATTCACTGGAGCGAATGCCTTGCTCGCTGAAGCGAGAAGTCACACTCACCCGGTATTCCCTTCACTCGGAATCCAAGGGTTCCATTCACTCGGATATCATTTTCAGTCGCCTCGGTAAGCAGGAAAATTTGAGCACCCAATACCATCTCAGACGTCCTAATAACTTAGCCTCATAAACTTTTATCCACAGGGGCCACACGCAATGAACCACTTGGAAGTGGGGGTTATCCTACTCGGATTTTTATCAAAACTCTCTTACTAGGGTTATTACTCAACCAGACACCGCTCGGTGTATTTAGTCAGAATCCGAGTCTCCATTCACAAAAATCCCACACGGTAATCTCACTCCAGAACCGAGCCTTCTCAATTACTTCTTTCACTCGGTAGTGTGTATGCCATTCAATCGGAGAAAACCATTAAGTCCCTCACAGGTTCGTTCCAAACTTTAATGCTTAGAGTACACATCACATTATCCAATCGGAATAGGTAAACAGGTTCACTCAGATAACGTATATAACTCATACGTAAAATACATTCAATTTAATTCATCATAACATCCCTCCACTCGGAGAAGGATCACTCGGGTTATCCACCCGGGATATTCGAATTATTCCCGTTCGGGGCTCACCATGAATTTCTCACTCGGGAAGTGGTCACCCATTGAGTCTTACTCAGGAGTGGATCTAAAACCTCCTATATTCCTCTTGGAATTTATTAATTAGGACATGCTCATACAACATCACTAATATACTAGTCAGTAAGAAGCATCAAATCAACATAAACACTGATAAATGTATCTTCATCTATTCACTCGGAATTCGTATCATATTATTCCCTTGGGACGGATACTCACATTCATCCATTCAGAATATTCCCAAATACCCATTACTCGGTAGATTATGATAGATTATTACGCGGAATGATTCCACGTAAATCCCCATACGGACTATACGACCTCATTCACTCGGTAAACCTGGGTCTTACTCACCCGAAAATACTTAAACCCTTCCACACTCGAATTAGTGCCAAATACCTTGTTTCCCAACTAGTAAATCAGCACATTCTTTCCTCAAGAATCATACCAACTCATACACTTGATCAATATAAATATATCTCTCTCAAACATTCATCTATAATCATTACACATAGAATAAGATAAACACAGCAACATATATATATATATATATATATATATACATATGTATTCATACATAATAAGTTGTACTCTCAACCCGAGAGATTTAATTCTCATACGTTTAGACAAAAGGTTATACTAGAGCCGGCCAAGGCTAAGACAACATTCTTCACACAATATATATATACATATATCTACATATTTATATGCCTCCACAGTCCCAATACCCTGCGCATGGAAATGAGATCTTCTTCACTTGCTGTCCCGAGCGACTTTCACTGAAATATAGCCACAGTAGGGGGGGGTGAGCTTACACATATAAAATGATAGTTAATGACTCGGAAAATCCTCCAGCCTTCATTACACAATGCAATTACTTGCTCAATTCAATTTATGCACTACCACTAAATATATCTATACACACAGTGCTATCCAGTCAGGATTCATTTAATTAATACATGGCTACATCATCCCTGTCAACCCCAACGCATATACATGCAATCATATTAAGTTCATCAACAATATAAACGTGTACCATTCAATTCCGATCGGTTTTTAGCAATTATTACGTTGCAACATAGGCTCCAAGCCTTTTACTCAGCTCCAAGCTGACCCGGCCGTTTTACTGGTACCAAACCGTTTGCCCTCACACGTGACACAATTGCTCCAAGCAACAACGGAAGTGTCACGGGCAGCCCCGAGTACCACTCGATAAGCTTGCCTTGAGTCCAACCCAAGGTCTTATATCATATTCAACAAGAATTCATTAGCAACGCAGTAGTGTTTCAGTCGGTAAAGCCATGCAGTACATACATATTAAATATTCATTACGAAATCCCACCATATATATGCAAACAACCATAATATATCAGCCTACCATCCCAATCTTCATATATTTGCATACAAGGATACCAATAGAACCCAGCTAACAAAGATGCATACCCAATATTCATAAGTTATCATTAAAATATTTCACACAATCATCAAATTCACACACACACACACACACGATACTTTTATCCTGGGCCCGTTCACAAACTACTTATTTAAGATGTTAACTCCCCCTACCTCTAGGAGAACTTAGAGTTCCTCGAGTTAGAACGCTAGACTGGTTACTCCTTCACACGAACAGCCTTTGAACCCAGATATAAACTCTGAACCAACTTGGGAAGGCCAAAGGTTAGCCTCTTCTTCAACAGTTACTCACTTTAACAACCCCCGCAGTCTTATGTACCTCACATAACAACTTCCTACCAACCACTAACAGTTTTAAACGAGTGATGAAAGGAAGGAGAAAAAGAAAAAGAAGAAGACAACGAAAAGGGAAGAGGAAGAAGGAGAGTCTCCAAAGGATTTCTGAGAAAATGAGAGAATAGGAAAGATAGATAGGAGATGAAAGGCCTTCAGCACATATATTCTCCAAGGACCAATGAAGGGTGGGTGTTCCAACGTATAATGATTGCTGCTGCACCGTCACGTCACTGTCCACCAGCCATCAACCATCACACATTAATTGGAGTGGATCAGAATTATCACATAGTTAATTTTGCAATTTCCCTCAATTACCAATTTAGTTTAACCTTAATTAATATTTATTCCTTAATTACCCTTAATCTAAAAATTGGGATGTTACACCTGATTCCAGAGGTTACTGATAAAATATCAGAGTGCGCAACTTTTTACATAAGTAACTTCTTATTATTATACATAACCTTAGAGTTTCATACATATCATATTTTACAACAGGCACCTAGATCTTATAAAATGTAAAGATATAAAGCACCAAAACATAGTATACGCATACATAATACAACCATAGTAGTTATGCTAGCAAGCATCAGTATCAAGAGTCTTCATGGGTTATCCACATCAAGCATCATCTAGTTTGTTATATATCTTCCTGATTAAACACTAAAGGGTTGCCACAAGTATCAGAAAGAGTGAGATAAAATATGAAATAAATAAAATTAAATTAAAACATACACAAACACAAGTAGGATGCTATGTGATGCAGATGCCAAACAAGTGTTTTGTATTATACTCATATTATTATATTCCATTCTTTTATGAAAATGCATGATGGATCTATTCTGGTGGGAACATAAGCAGTGATTTCCAATACTAATATTTTTACGGATATCCAACCGATAATGCGCCCCATAGTGCAACACCAATATCGGATAACAATACAATAATATCTATAACAAGTGTTGTGGGACCCCCTCTTAAGGACACACTCCTCAGCCTTTAAGACGGCCGTGATATAAAATCACCGTAGAGGTCTGTTGCTCAACAGAGCGCGTTCCCCCACCGGGAACCCCCTCAAAGAACCCCCTGCGGATTCTTTGAACGGCCAATACATATGATGCATGAATGCAATAGATCTAAATTAAATTATCAAATTCCTTTATATAATTAATCTTAACAATAAAATTATCATAACAATCAAATAAGCATACTTTATATATAATTTAAAGAATATGGAAACACATTTTCTATAATATTTATATCATAATCCAAAGAATATGGAAACACGTTTTCCATAATATAAAATTATACAACTAAAATAATTTAAAAACAAGAGTTTTCTTCCTTTAAATATGTTTCTGAATTTAATTTAATTAATTATATTTATTTATTTCAAGATAAAGTCTCTAGGACAATAAAAATCCAATAATAATAATCTATTATTTTAAGTTTTTAATCATATTTACAAAAATGCCACTGGTCTTATTTACGAAAATGCCACCGTTCTGATTTATTTACAAAAATACCACCGCTTGTTTTTATTTACGAAAATGCCACCGCTTCCAGTTTTTAACACTGGTTGAAAATATCCACTGTTAAAAGGTCTGATTATGCAGAACGAAAACAACAGCTCTGTTTTTGCTATTTTATCACTTCTAATTGCAAATTAAACATACCAATTGATTCTAAATCATCATACAACATCAGAAATATATCATACATCATATGGTTGGCAATTAAAATAAATTGCCTAGTTGAAATTGAGATGCTATAAAAATTATGAACACTCAAGGAACAATTTTTGACACACAAAGTATTTGTATATTGGATGAATAGTACACTAAAAATATTGGCTTTTGTTAATAGCCAAATTACGCACTCAAAATAATACTACAACTCACAAAAATTCTCAAAAAATTAATTAAGCTCGTTGGAGCTTTTATCTCTCATACTTTTCTCTTTGTTTTTCTTTTCACTCTCACCACTACAAACATAATACCGCAACCTTCTATTTATACTAATTGGAGTCGGTTTTACAAGCTTCATTACCGACTTTGGACAACAAATTGTTATTTCAACATGTTTGCATATTAGCCATCTTTTTTGACCAATTTTAATATTTCAATTTGGCAAATTGGCATCTTGCTGTTCCAGCTGCAATTACTTTTATGTAAGTAACTTGACAACTTGCAATTGGACAAATTATAATTTTGTCATGTTACCAAGTTTAACTCCTAACACATATTCCAAACTAATTAACATCAATTTCACAACTTAATTCAAATTAAATTAAAATCTAACTATATGAGTTTATAAACAATTAACAATTAAAAAAGCAATTCTAACTTAATTTCTATGTATTTAATATCCTATCTCCTCTTTCTTACCTCAATTGAAGATCCCTAAGCTTTCCTTGTGCTAAACTCCCTTGTATCTCCTCAAATCTTCAAGTTTGAGTAATTCCTTATTATGCAAAATTGAAGGGCTTTAAGATATAGAAATGGATATCTAGAAGCTTGAAGAAGATGATGAAGGGTTATAGGATTTATAAGGTATTTTGGTTTGAAGAAATTTGAAGGGTTGAAGCCTTATTTATAGGCTTCAAATGGAGGTGAAAGAAGGCAGTGAAGGAGGGAGTAGGAAGCTTCGTGAGGAAAATCTCACGAGGATTTTTCTTCTTTCTTTTTTTTTTCTTTTTTATTAAAATAACAGGTTCCTTAATAATTCTACGTTTTATTGTCGTGTTTTATCTCCATTTAGTCTCAATTTAAATCTGATCTATGAAATAAAAATATCCCTATAACCGGAATAAAATTTCCTATTTTCTAAAATTTATTTTTTATTTTTCTAAGAAACTTTAATTTTTCACTGTTTAATTACCGATTCAAATTTAATTAAAAATTGGGCTGTGATAATTTTACTATTGATCTTTATTATCAATAAATGGAAAAGATAATTTAGCATCTTCTATTGTTAATTGATATCAAAAGTAAGAGAATCCAATTATGAATAATATTTATAAAAACAATAACATATAATTGATATCAAGATGACAGAATCCAATTAAAAATGCTATTTATAAAAATAATGATAGATTCACGTTATAAAACGACTAAAAAACTCACAAAGACTTCATAAATGCACACGCATGCATGGACGCACGTACACACATGAAAATTATTAAGTAGTTTCATTGTTTGGAATCCAAAGCAACACTATTGTATAAAACTTTTAAAAAGAAAAGAAGTCTCCCCACTAGTTCTTTTTCTATCACCATAATATGTTATTTAATGTTGATTAACAAATTTAGTTATTTTAGGTAAACATATTAAACTTGTCAATTATTCTTGGTATACTTTTCAAATTACATTGAATAATAATGAAGAAAGATCAATGATTATTTGATATTCCACTTATATAAATAGTATCAAGATTAATTAATAAGAGTATGTCATGAAAAAAATAATCAATGCACATCGTAAATAGAAAGAAGTCATATAAAAATAACAGGAAAAATTCTAAATCACATCTCATAAAAAGGATAAAAGAAAATACATTAAAAATTACTAAAAATTAAAATATATTATTTATATTTTTATTAATATTAATATATTTTAAATTGTATACATCAAATAAGACTTGGTGTGATCCTTTACATGATTCCCTTTATAAATAAACCTTAAAATTAACAGAGTATAATAATTAATAATATATAACTTGTTAATTATTTTTGTCAGATTCTCACTAGTGCAAAAATTAGATATAACAACGGGATATATTCACGGGTTGTAGTGGATCAGTGATAAAAACATGCGTGGTGACATTTTTGAAATTATAAGGTGAATGATATAATCAGAGAAAACTATATATCCACGGTTAACATCATAACCGTCATCGTACATGTCAATATATATTCACGGTTGAGAAGTCAACCATGGAAATATAGTACCTGAAATATATATCCACGGTTGTACGCACAACCGTGGATATATATTCATGGTATGATCAGGGTTATGATGTTAACCGTGGATATATATTGATGTCTATAATGACGGTTGTATTTTCAACCGTGGATATATACTTCAGGTTTTAGGGTTTAATTACTGGGTACTATATGTCCACGGTTGTATATATAACTGTGAATATAGATTTAATATTTATCCACGGTTGGGGTCGTAATCGTGGATAAATAGTTAACATTTATCCACAGTTCTTTGTTCAACCGTGAATATATGTGTAATATATTCACGATTTTAAGAGGAACCGTGAATATACATCCTTCTGAAACTTCAAAAGTCATGCCTTTCACTCTTTTTTCACTTTCTCCTTACTTTCGCGCTGGTTATCATCTTCTTCCTCGTCCTCCTCTTTGCTGGTCGAAGGCTTCTGGGTTCCCTTCCTTCTTCTTTTGCGTGCCCTTCTTCTTCTTCGTTCACCATTGTCAGGTAAGTGCTTCGTTGCCCTTCTTCTTTCGTTCACAGAGAAAGCTTCGTTGTCTGAGAGTTTATGTTTTTATATTCGACGTGAACTCTGTCTCTGGTATTTTGACATTGCCTGTGACACTGTGTGTGTAACAATGTTGTATACCTATGACATTGTCTCTGTTAAAGCTTGTATCTGTGTCTCTGTTCCTTTTACACTTGCTGGTAATATTTTTGGGTCACTTTTATTTTTATGTAATGAAGGTTGGATTAAAGATTGGTGTTGGTTGCTAAGGTAGACATTCAATTTTTATTAGACATTCAATTTTTATTGGTGTTGGATGAGGGACTTGTTAAAAAAGTTGAGGTGTATAAGTTGATTTTGTGTCAGTTTCATAATCAGTTGGGGAAACATGGTTGTGAAAATGGAGAGATGTACTTGATATATTTTGATGGGATGTTGGATGCATAGGCAGATTTATAGGGACTATATTGGTCTGGTTCTATGTTGGTTACTGATATTCTAAGAGCTGTGATGCATGAGATAAATTAAAATATGAATAGAGATGGGATGCTAAATTACTAATGGATATACTTGCTGAAATTTGGTGAACTATGAAGCATGAGATGAATCATAATATTAATAGAGAATAAATGCTAAATTATTAATAGATTATGGATGAGTTAGGGGTTGAGTCGGACATATATAATTAAACCAAATTCCTAAAGAACGCTTGTTTCACCCAGGAACACAACCGACTGAAAAATCACAGAAACAACTAATTGAATACAGAATTCTAATACGTCATGCATGCACCATGCTTGACCCGATTTCTTTATTAGAGTTTAACAACAACGTCAAGTATCAACCTTGTGTGCAAGCTCAACCTTCATTTACTTTTATTGCTGTTCTTGTTGGTTGCTCGTATATAATGTTATTTCTATCTATTGTATGTATGTGGTTTTGCAATCTTGCAAACTCGTAGGCTCATACTAGTTAACTAGTTAACTAGTATGGAAGTTGTTGTGCATATGAGTGAACCGTAGTTCCCCGTTTGAGATTCGATACAAATGGTCATTAAATTAATTAATGTCACCATTTGTGTTGAATCTTGAATTGTCCGTTTGGACAGTTTGGGATGAACAATTATTTTTTATACGTCATTATTAGTATTTACAAGTTAGGAGTTATTTTAAAATTTGATAAACTTTCGGTAACTTGCATTTTGTGTTGTTCTCTGGGTGCATATTTGGTTGTGGTTGAATTTGATTTGACCACTCTCATTTTGTGTACTTAGAGACCAATGCGAAATGCTGTCAAAATTTCATCAAATTTTAAAATAACTCTTAACCTAACCTGTATATATGAATGATGTATAAAAACAATTGTCATCCTGAATGGGTATAGGACCACCACCTTTGAAGAAAAAGTGATGTTGATCATAGCACCTTGTAAACAGTTGGCATGGATCGGAGTTGGATAACTGCATCACGCCTAAGTCTAGAGTACGAGGGGGGAGTTGAATCATTTATAGAATTCGTAGCGAGGAATGCAGTGGAGGTGAATGGAAAGTATTTTTGCCTTTGTGTTAAATGCTTGAACCTGCGTCGGGTAGACTTGGAAGAGGTGCGAGAACATCTACTGTGTGACGGTTTTCTGCGTAGTTATACAGGTTGGATATGGCATAGTGAAGATGTGGTGGTGCCAAGTAACAGCTCTCAAACTGAAAATCGAAGCTCGATGCATGACACCGATGTCAACATGGATGACTGACTCAAGGATATGATCCGTGATGTGGGGGTAGAAGGTTTTAAGAAAGCTCATGTATATACGACTCTGTGTGAGGACTCTGAGCAGCCGTTGTATCCAAACTGTGTAAATTTCACGAGGTTATCAGCAGTTTTGTGATTGTTTAATTTGAAGGCCATAAACGGGTGGACGGATAAAAGTTTCACTGACTTACTGAAGTTGTTGAAAGAAATGCTCCCAGTTGGAAACACCTTGCCGAATCGTAACTATGAGGCCAAAAAGGTGTTGTGTCCTATGGGTTTAGAGTATGAGAAAATACATGCATGCCCAAATGATTGTGTATTATTCTGGGGTGAGTTAGAAATGCTGCATCGATGTCCTAGGTGTGGGGTGTCACGGTATAAGAAGAAAGAGGCGGATTCTGATGAGGTATGCACTAAAGGGTCTCCTGCAAAGTTGTTATGGTATCTACCTATAGTTCCAAGACTAAAGCATCTGTTTGCCAATGCAGATGATGCAAAACTTATGAGATGGCATACTGATGAGAGGGTTGTTGATGGACTACTTAGGCATCCGGCCGATGGATCGCAATGGAAGAAAATGGATACGATTTTTCCAGAATTTGCCCATGAACCAAGAAATGTTAGGCTTGCACTAGCCACAGACGGCATGAACCCGTTTGGGAACCTGAGCACAAACCATAGTTCGTGGCCTGTTTTGTTGTTTGTTTACAACTTGCCGCCATGGTTGTGCATGAAGCGAAAATATATGATGTTATCAATGATGATTTCTGGTCCACGACAACCGGGGAACGACATTGATGTATATTTAACTCCATTGGTTGAAGACCTCAAAAGGTTGTGGGAAGACGGGGTTGAAGTGTTTGATGGGTTTACCGGGCAATCATTCAAATTGCGTGCCATGCTATTTTGCATGATCAATGACTTTCCAGCGTATGGTAACTTATCCGGGTACAACGTGAAGGGTCATAAAGCTTGTCTAGTATGTGAGGAGGGGACTAGTTCTGTGCAGTTGCATCATGGTAGGAAAAATGTTTATCTTCGACATTGAAGGTTTCTTAAAGCGAATCATCTGTTTCGGAGGTTGAAAAAGTCGTTTAACGGTGCCCAAGATTTTGAAATGGCTCCTCCACCACTATCTGGTCGCCAGGCATATGAAAAGGTGAAAGACGTCAACGTGCAATTTGGTAAGTGTGAAAAATAGCACCCGACACAAAACAACTGGAAGAAAAGGTCAGTGTTTTTTGACCTGCCATATTGAAGGGAGCTTGATGTAAGACACTGCATTGATGTAATGCATGTGGAGAAGAATGTGTGCGACAGTTTAGTTGGTACACTCTTAAACATACCCAGGAAGACTAAGGATGGCCTAAACTCGCGTATGGACTTAGAGTTGATGGGTATACGTTAGTATTTGCATCCATAATCAAAGGGCAAAAGAACATATTTGCCTCCAGCATGTCATACATTATCCAGAAAAGAAAAGCAAAGTCTGTGTGAATCGTTATGAAGTGTGAAAGTTCCATCTGGTTATGGCTCCAACATCAACTCTTGTGTTTCCATGAAAGATTTGAAGTTAGTTGGGTTGAAGTCTCACGATTGTCACATGTTGATACAGCAGTTTCTGCCTATCGCCATTCATGACATTCTTCCTAAAAATGTGAGAAATGTCATAACAAGGTTGTGTATGTTTTTCAATGCCATATGTTGCAAGGTAATCGTGCCTGGCAAATTAGATGCGTTGGAACAGGAAGCATCACTTATATTATGTCAGCTTGAAATGTATTTCCCGCCCTCTTTTTTTGACATAATGGTCCACTTAATCATCTATTTGGTGAGAGAGGTCCGTTGGTGTGGTCCAGTGTTCTTATGGTGGATGTATCCCGTTGAGCGATATATGAAGATATTGAAAGCGTATATGAAGAACCAACGTCGTCCTGAAGCTTCAATTGTGGAAAGATATATTGCAGAGGAAGCAATTGAGTTTTGCACAGAATACATGTCACATGCTGCAAGCATTGGTATTCCAACGACTCGTCATGAAGGGAGATTGGATAGGAAAGGAACGATTGGAAAAAAAATGAAGAGCATGCCACGTGCTGATGTCCTTCAGGCACACTTGTATATTTTAAACAACACGGACGATGTGCAACTGTATCTAGCCACACATAAGGAGCTAGTCAAGAAAACCAACCCTAAAATGACTGAAAAGTGGTTGTTGAATGAACACAACAAGAGTTTCATGCAGTGGTTCCAAAAGACCGTCCTGAAAGATGCATCTGCATCCTCGACATTACATCGACTAGCACAGGGCCCGAACTTTGATGTCCTCACCTTTTGTGGGTATGACATAAACAACTATTCATTTTATACAAGGACACAAGATGAAAAGAGTACAAATCAAAACAGTGGAGTGCTGGTTGTGGCTCAGTCAATGCATTTCTCAACTTTAAAGGACAACAACCCTGTGATGACCGAGTCATGCTCGAGGAGGATGCTGCTATGCCAGTGGCAACTCCGGAGGTGAAGACCGTCGGTCAGGCGTTCTGATATGGCCCGACAAACTTTTGGTGATTGCCTTTTGACAGGTAAAAACCCTACACACTAACTAATTTTGTTATATTGTCAATTATGGTACAAAATGTGATGGTTGTCAATTGTTCAATAGGAACAGACATTGAAGAAGCCAGACCCGGCCAAGGATCCCATCCGGATGCTATTGCGCATCGGCTATGAGCAAGGAGAGGACACTGTTCAGGTCCCATGGCAGCCACTAGTGTTCGGCCGTCCAAGTGATCTTCCACTTTACGTCACACATTCTGACATGTGTAACAATATTTCGGGGACGTCGATGCTGAACGCCTCCATCATTCAGTTGTGGGAGCTGTAAGTATATCATTTTTTGTCCAATTTTTTCATTATACAAGTTATTTGTCGCTAACCATGTCTTAACTTGTTTAGGTTTCTGGCAAAACTCTGTGTGGACTTGGGTTTCCAAGGAACTTATGGTTTCTTAGAGCCCTCGCTCATACAGAAGCAAGGAAACACCCCACAGGACACCCAGGCATACATCCAGAATTGGATGTTTGAGTCTGGGAAGCCTGTATACATGGGCCCCTATCATAAAGGGTAATATTCTATTCCATAATTATTGTCATGAATTTTTGCATTTTGAAGTCTCACTTATCCCTGGTAACTGCAGGGCTCACTGGACGCTTGTGGTGATCCGTCCGAAGGACTATCTTGCTTTGCATTTTGATACTTTGCATCAGACAGTTCCACAAGACCTGAAAGATATAGTAGACCGGTAAGTTAATCCCTAAAAAATAAGTACAAATTCGATTACATCATTTTTAGAACTATACGATTCTAACTTATCTTGTGTTTTGTTTGACGTAGGGCGGTGGTTGGATACAATCTACTGATTGGAAACAAGTCCAACGGAAGAAAAGTTACATGGGTGCACCCAAAAGTAAGTCAATCGTATTCATTCAAATCTTCAATACATATTTTTTAAGTTGCGAATTCACTTATTCTATACTATACGTCCATTGTAGTCTTACAGGTAGAAGGGTACCTTCGAGTGTGGCTATTTCATCATGCACACTATGCTGACCATTGTCCAACAATATTTAGTAGATGGATGGACAGATGTAAGTCTCATCATTTGGACTACTTTTCTACCAATTTCATCAATTTCATGTAATAAATAAAGCTTTTGTTCTAATTGTTTTGTTCATTGTTTGTAGTACTTTAAGGACTGGTCATATTTCCCAAAGGCACTTGTAGATGATGCTAGAAAGCAATGGGCCTCACACTTCATTGAAGTTAGGCGAAGCTAGATATAGGATCTTTATTCTTTTATATATGTATCTAGTAGGATTTAGGGTTTACTTTTATTAGATTACATTCAACTTAATTGTATATACTTTCATTTTTTAGGTTGTTATGAATTGATATAGAAAATAAATTGTTATATACATACCATTCTTTTTATATAGTGTTGCTGTGGCATGCTGTATACTGTACTGGTTGTCTGAATGCAGGTTTGGGAAACGATAAAACAGAAACCATATTAAAAAAAAAAAACCTCAGTATTTATTCACGGTTATGGTAACAACCGTGAATATAGACTATATTTTCCATGGTTACAACCATAACCGTGAATATAGATTCTATTTATCCACGGTTGTCCAACATAACCGTGAATATAAGTACTAAAAGGTTTCAGTTATAAACTACTTATTATATTCACGGTTATGATGGACAACCGTGGATATAGATACATTTTATCCATGGTTAGTAGCATAACCGTGAATATAATAAGTAGTTTGTAACTGAAACCTTTTAGTACTTATATTCACGGTTATGATGGACAACCGTGGATAAATAGAATCTATATTCACGGTTATACTGGACAACCTTGAATATAGATACACTTTATCCACGGTTATTAGCATAACTGTGAATATAAGTAGTTTGTAACTAAAACCTTTTAGTTCTTATATTCACGGTTATGCTCGATAACCGTGAATATAAATAGTAAGTTATATTCACGGTTGTTCTTAACCGTGGTCAGATGTGATTTATTACCACGGTTCTTAACCGTGGTTAAAGGCCCTCATCTACTACCACGGCTGCAACAACCACGGTTCTTTAACCGTGAATAAAGGCCATTTTTAACCGTGATTATATCCATTTTTTCCACTAGTGTCTTTTACTATCGATCTTTATTATCAATAAATAGAAAAAGGAATTAATCATTTCTATTGATAATTAATATCAATAGTGAGAGAATCCAATTAAGAATAATATTTATAAAAATAATAGCATATAATTGATATCAAAGATGACTGAATCCATTTTAGAATGCTATTTGTAAATATGATGACACATTCACGTTATAAAACGACTAAAAAAACTCATAAAGTCTTCATAAATGCACACACATGCATGCACGCAGCACGCACACATGAAAATTAGAAGCTGCATTGTACGGAATCCAAAACAACATTGAATATATTTTTAAATATTATAAAACTTTTAAAAAGAAAAGAAGTCTCCCCTGTAGTTCTTTTTCTATCACCATATTATGTTATTTTATGTTGATTAGCAAATTTAGTTATTTTGGATAAACATATTAAACTTGTCAATTATTCTTAGTATACTTTTCAAATTACATTGAATAATAATGAAGAAAGATCAATGATTATTTCATATTCTACAGATATAAATAGTATCAAGATTAATTAATAAGAGTATGTGTTAAAAAAATAATCATGCACATTGTAAATTTAAATAAGTCATATAAAAATTAAAAAGAAAAATTCTAAAACACGTCTCATAAAAAAGATAAGAGAAAATACATAAAAAATTACAGAAAAAATATTATTTATATTTTTATTAATATTAATATATTTTAAATTGTATGCATCAAATAAGACTTAATGCCATTATTTTCGCGATTCTCTTTTTAAATATACCTTAAAAACTAAAAAAATATAATTATTAATAATATATAATTTGTTAATTATTTTTGTCAAATTCTTTTACTATCGATCCTTACTATCAATAAATGGAAAAAAGGAATTAATCATCTTCTATTGATAATTGATATCAAAAGTGAGAGAATCCAATTACGAATAATATTTGTAAAAATAATAACATATAATTGATATTAAAGATGACTGAATCTATTTAAGAATGTTATTTGTAAAAATGATGATACATCCACGTTATAAAATGACTGAAAAAACTCAAAAAGACTTCATAAATGCCCACACATGTAATGACGCATGTACGTGAGATGACCCAGAAAATACGGGTAAATTTTTCGCGTTTTAAAAAGAGTTGATCGATATAATAAAACATGGTGAAGTTTTAAATTCAACACCCTGGATCAATGAAAAGTCACTCTCATATATGGAGATATGAGAGGGTGAGTTAAAAATTATTAATGAGATGTTTTCAATTAAAACCAGCAGAAATAATCATTTAGATGGATGTTGTATGATTGAATTTAGAGAGTGTGGATTGCATGAAGTTTAAGCGTCCATGATGTGTCCAAATTATTTTTAAGAGTGATGCAAAAGAAGATTTAATGCAATTAAGAGTGAAAATAATTCAAGCCAAAGCATTTGGGGGAGACAGGGCTCCACTCGCTCAAGCGAGAGCCACACTCGCTTGAGCGAGTTCGCGTGGTACGCTTGAGCAAGCCAGGGAGGATGGTGAGTGAAAGAAAGGAAGGAGTGTCAGGGGCCATCTCGCTTGCGCGAGTTCCATCTTGCTTGAGCGAGATCCTCAGGATCCGCTTGAGCGAGGCAAGCGAGCGTGAGCGAAAACGCTCCAGAACCCATTTTTCCTTTGTTCGCTTGAGCGAGCCATAAGCACTGACCATTTCACTTGAGTGAAAATGGCCCAGTAACACCACCTAATCACTTTTTCATCTCGCTGGGGTGAAGCACCAATTCGCCTAAGTGAATTTCGCCCAGGAACCACTCCACGCACTACTCGCTTGAGCGAAGACAAGTTCGCTCAAGCGAAAAATGTCTAGTAGCTAAATCTCCAATTTCAAGCAGATCTCGCTTGAGTGAGATCATTGCTCGCCTGAGCGAATAAGGGCCAGAGGCCACCCCACTGCCACAAGGGGGTCTCGCTTGAGCGAAATTTCCACTCGCTCAAGTGAGTTCTGCAGAACACACGCAGAAATAGGGAATTTCACACAATTTCATATACCAATCCTTATTTTATACCACTTTAACCTATCCTAATACATTAGATACACTTCTTTATACGTTTCAAGGCTCATTCAATAGTTTATACATTTCAAAACAATTCCTAACTCACTCAATGCATAGAATTTGAATTACTTCTACATAAACTTCTTGAAATATACAAATTGTGAAATGCATCATTCATTCATGAAATTTGACATCAACTAACATCATAATTCATCATCTTATATCATTTGGGTCATTAATGAAAATTGGCCATACACACCAAGGTCCAATTTTCCTACATGTCCCTCAAAAATCATCAACTACAATCTAGATAGCAAAATAAGTATACATGTACATTATATGATATACAAAAATCTAGATTTGTCGGCCAAGGCACTTTTTATACATCTATTTATACTTGGTATACTTTTCAAATTACATTGAATAATAATGAAGAATGATCAACGATTATTTCATATTCCATCTATTCCCCCCTCAATATGAGAGGTGGTCCCTACCAATCCCTCATATCTCTATTTAATATCAAACAATAGAATAATTTATATTTTGAAGCCATTGGGCCGAAGCCCACCTAATAACTTTGTATAAAGGCACTTATTATTTACATTGTAACCTAAGTGACACATCATAGAGAGATAATAGACCTGATTCCTAGGAGGATTTTCCTAGGGTTTTATGCCTACTTTCTATGTGTGAACATTTTGGCGCCCACCGTGGGGCCTGGTAAAACGAATCCTACACCACCAGAACCCTAATCCTAATTAGAGAAAAAGTCAAGCCTCAACCATGGTGAACACTCGTAATACACGGCGAGAGGAGGACAATAGACACCAAGCCTCCTCCGATCATAAGGATCGGATACAACACCTTACCAACATTGTTGAAAACCTTTAATGGACGGTTACCAATCTGCAGCAGGATAACACAGAGCTTAGAAGATAAAAGAGAGGAGAGCACGAGGCTTCCAGTCATAACATTGAATGATCCAATCACCAAAAGACCACCGGCCAACCCTCATACCAGACGGAGACTGCCAAATATAATCCTGAACTACCCTTTGCCGTGCACCCCTGGACTAACCCGATCATGGAGGCACCTACCCTCCACGACTACAAACCCCCGGTGATCAAAAAATACAATGGAAGCAACGATCTTGAGGATCACCTTACCATTTACACCAACACCATATTGGTAACGGGAGCCTCTGATTCACTCTTGTCGGTTTTCCCTATAACCCTGACTAAATCAGCGTTATGGTGGTTCTCCCATCTCCCTCTGAAAAGTGTCTCCAGTTTTTCCGACCTGAGCAGAAAGTTTCTTAGCCAATTCTCCACTAGCAGGGTTGTGCAACAGACGTCATATAGCTTGGTTAATCCATGTTAACTTCTGGGAGAATCACTAAAGTAGTACATGGCACGTTTCTTCGAACAAGCCATCTAGATTCGATGTAACACCCTAAATTTTAAAATAAAGGATTAATTAAGGAGATAAATATAAAATAATTATATGTGGGTTATTTAATGTCCCAAAATATTGGAAATAATTAAATTAAGATTTTTGGGGACCACTCATAATTTATTAGAGCCGAATATGCTGAAATTATGCCCGATTAAAATAGAGGTGTCAGACCAAGTATCTCCGGTTGGGATGATATTGGTCAGGGCTATTAAGGATATTATTGGGAATCTGAATATGTATTCAGAATAATTTTTAGATAAAGTATTGAGCCCAAACAGAGATCCTGTTAGTCACAAAATGAGAACTTAATGAGGAGATAAAAATTTTGAAGGCAAAAGCTCACTTCTCTCTTCTCATTCCCGTGGGCTCCTTGGTCTTATTTGGGAAAACACACTTGCTTCTTCTTTCTCTCTATTTCCTCTTCTCCTCTTCTTTTCTTCTAAAAACCCTAAGCAAAAAGGTGGTGGCTCTCATTCCTCCTTAATTTTTGTTTCAAGGAAGCTTGGAGGAGATCATTGGAGCTTGAAAATCTCTTCCCCCTTCTATTTTCGGGTGGTCTCTCCCTCTCTTTTGAACCTAATTTTTTTTGGGTGTAAGGTAAGTTATTCTCACCATTTTGTTGAGTTTATGGCCATGGGTATGAGTCTTATAGCTTGGGAGAGTAATGTGTATGAATGGGGATTTGTGAAGAGTCATAAATGCATGATCCCTAAGATGGGTTGCTATAAATGTGAGCTTTTATAAGGAAGTAATGAAGTAAATACATGTGTGGTTGGAGGAAGATGAAAGTCTATGATACATTTATAATAGTTGTTGAGTTTTAATGAAACCCTAACCCTAAGATTTGGGGAAAATGCAAAATATGGGTATAAAAGCATTTATGGTGTTAGAAAATTGTTATTAGTAAGGTAAAATGATGTTATTAATGATAAATGGCCATTAATGAAGTTTAATGGTTGATAATGGTTGTTGGGAACCATTAATGTAGGAGCCCATGAATGGGCTTAGCTTTAAATGCATAATAATAATAAATAAAGACACCTAACCCATGATGGTTATAGTGGATTGAATGAAATAAATGAGACTTGGGAGTTAAGATGTTAGAAAACACCAAGTGGTCAAATATATTAACATTGGAATCTTGGTGGTTTAAATGGAAAATTGATTATGTGGTATATTGTAATGTAGGAAATAACCCCATCGACAAGGCGGAACTATCGGACCGCATTGATCACTACTTCTCTTGAGGTAGGAGGGGTAACTATTCTAAATTCATGATTTCATCTATTGATGATGTGAAAATATGTATATATGATTGGGTTTGATGATTGTTTGGATGGATGATGTGATGATTTCATGATTTGAGTGCATTTAGAATGATTGATGTTATGTGGCATGTGTTTGGGATAATGAATATGATGTTATGTTGAAGTATGTTGATGAATATGTTATGAATGGTTTGAGACCATGTTCGTATCGAATTCAATGTTATGAGATATCCCAATATGTATGTGTGAATTGATAAACGTGATTGCCACTAACTATCGATGTGTATGAGTTCCAATGAGAAATTGGTAAAGATTGAGAATATTGAAATCCACTAAGTGGTAGTGGTGAATGGATGATTGATGAGTGGCATTAGGATGCATAGTGTGAGAAATGTATTTAATTTGTATTGCATTGCATCCATGGCATATCATACGCTGTCTATATGGAATGTTAGGGGTTCCACTAGGTGGGCCCAGTGGGAGGGCGACCCAGTGCACAGGTATATTGTTGTATTTCCCTAATGATTCTAGGAATCACGAAGCTGTCCATAGTTGGTGATGAGGCACCCTATATGGCGGGCCCAGTGGGCGGGCGATGATAAATCAATTTTAATACACTTCTTATAGTTTTACACTTGGGGTTTATTATATAATTACTATGTTTAATAATAGTATTTTAATTAAGTTTTATGTTGTTTAGTTAAATTGAAGCATTATGTATATATGTTTCAATTTTCGTTTTTTGTATGTATCTTGAGTATCTTGCCTTATTTTAGCCATAACTTGGGCTTTTGTGATCCAAATGGGCTAATCTTGGAGCCCATGGAAAGCTAAGACAGAGGGCTACATCATGATAATCATATTTGGTTATTTTGCATTTGAAAAAATAAAGAAATGGAGCTTGAATCAATCAACCCTCATGTGTCCCACCAGCATTGATATAGTTCACCAAAATACACATATTTGGAGCTATAGATGTCCAAATGACCTCATTCTTATGCCAAATTCTCAATAAGACAGAGATCTATAACTTTAATGTTGAAGGTTTTGTAACATTCGGCCATCTAGAAGGTCATATTTGACTCGCAAGGTGGAGAAGATAAAGAGGAGAATGAATTTCAACACCTACCATTATCTTCTTTTGAATTATTGTAATTTCAAGCCCACCAATGATGACAAAAAATCCATTAATAATCAGAAAATGAATGTATAGTATCATCATATCTTACCTATAAATAGATGCTTGAAGTTGTAAGGAAGATACACAAGAAATACATAAGAAATACATGCTTTAGTTTTGATTACATTTCTATATCTTTGCTTTAGTTTCTTAAGTTTTAGTTCTTTCTCTTGCTTTATCTCTTTATGCTATATTCCATCCCTCAAGTTATGGTTTTCATTTCCCTTCCTCAATATCAAGTAAGTTAATTTTATTATTTGTTATTTACTTTTATAATCAAAGTTATAGTTAATTTAATATTAGCTTTCATTGTTAAAACTTATTATGGAAGCTTAGTCTTTTAAAATCAACTCAAGGAATTTAATTTTTCTTTATATTAACTTTGAGTTCTTGCTCTTAATATTTTGATTGAAGATAATTACTTTTCTTTGTTTCTCAAATATTTATGATGATAGATTATTTAAGTATATAACCGATTGGTATATAATTAAACAATCTATAATCTAAACTGATGTTGATTGGTTAATCAATAATCAATTTGAGAACAAAGATTAAGTCACTAAATAAGAGATTTCTATTTAGTTTCTTAACTCAATCAAAATATGGTTTTAAAGTTATTTTAGTAATTAATAAGAATATATCGATTGATTATTCTTATTAATTCATTAATTTGATTCTAGAAGATTTTCTAGAATATAATCATTTAGGGATTCCAAATGATTCAAGATTGAGAAATTAATTACATTTAATCATATTTGTGATCAATGATTAGTTAAGTAAAGATTTATTAATTCATTGGGTTGGTTCTTTCTAAATTTGATTATTCTCACTCATAAATTTACTTTTTACATTATTATATAATTACTTAATTTTCCTTTCAATCTCAACACAAATCCCCCCTTTGTTATAACTAAATTGAGTGTAACTAATTGAACTAAGGTCTTCGAGAGATGACTAAGGTTGTTCACCTTATACTATATTAATTTAACTTTTTATTTGACCCGACAACGACAGCGTGTCAAATTTGGCACCGTTGCCCGGGACCTTTGGTCCTAATTATTTGCATTCAATTATCTAATATGTTTTATATTTTTTTGTAGGTGTATTAAAGATATTAAGGTTTGGTTGAATGTGAGCATATAAGAAAATAAAAAAATTCCACTTTATTATATTCTTATTCATTTTCTAGTAATCTTATTTTTAACCATTGAAAAAATATAATTATAAAAAATCTTTAAATTTTTAAATATATGTTCTAAGCATTTCATAATTAAAATGATAACTTTTTCCTTTTATTACATAGTTGTAGTATTTTGTTACAATATATGTAGATGTATTGTGCATGACTAGATCTAATCCCGAACCACTATATTCTTTTGATCCTAAAATAGATAGAACATTGATCATCTAAGAAATTAGACAATAATAATAATAATATTCTAGCTAATAGCATAAATAGTGAAACTAAACCTTCAACTTCTGAATATTTGCATAACATGGCTGAAAAGACATTAAAAGAACTAGCTACACCAGATGTTACTAATCAAAATCATACATCTTATATCCTGAGGAAGATGTTCCTTTTGTGCTTAAAACTGGTTTAGTTCATTTGTTACCAAAGTTTCATGGTCGTGCAGGTGAAGATCCTCATAAACACTTAAAAGCATTTCATATCCTTTGCTCTACCATGAAACCTGAAGGGGTTTCAGAAGAACATGTAAAACTTAAAGCTTTTCCTTTCTCCCTAGCAGATATCGCTGAGGATTGGTTATTTTACCTTCCTCCTGGCTCCATTACAAGTTGGGATGACCTAAAGAAAATGTTTCTTGAAAAATTTTTCCCCGCTTCAAGAACTTCCGCAATTAGAAAAGAAATATATGGCATTCGGCAACATGACCGGGAAAATCTTTATGAATACTGGGAAAGATTTAAAAGATTGTGTGCTAGTTGTCCCTATCACCAAATTACGGACCAACTTCTCATACAATATTTCTATGAAGGTCTTAATCCAATGGATAAAACTTTAGTTGATGTAGCTAGTGGTGGTGCTTTGCAAAATAAAACTACAAATGCAACAAAAACTTTAATTGAGAACATGGCTGCTAATGCTCAATAACATGCCACCAGAAATAATTCTGTAGTAATTAGAGGAGTCCATGAAATTGAAACTACTAATGATGGAGATAAAAAATGGGAAAGTAAATTTGCTGAACTAGCAACACTTATGAAAAATATTATTGTGTCTCAAAAACAACAACCTGCAACCCCTGCTAAGGTATGTTCTATCTGTACTTCATTAGATCATTATACCGATTGTTGTCCTTCACTGCAGGAAGCTAAAATTCTCGATGAAAATCCTCAAGTATGTGCTGCCAACTTATACAATAACAGACTGCCACAACAACAACATAATAATTATGATCTTTCTTCTAACAGATATAATCCTGGTTGGAGGAATCACCCTAATTTAAGATGGGGTAATTCCTCACAACAACCTCATGCACCTTTTTAGGCAAATACTGGACCAAGCAGACCATATCAACCTCCTCATGTACAATAACAAGCTACACAAATAGCTGCACCTTCCACTGAGAAATCAAATTTAGAGGAATTGATAAAGCAAATGTCAATAGATAATCTGAACTTCCAAAAAAGAACTGAGGCTACAATTCAAACTCTTGAAAATCAGATTGGTCAATTCGCTACATCTTTAAACCATTTACAGTCTCAAGGTTCAGATAAGTTACCGGCTCAGACAATTGTCAATCCTAAAAATGTAAGTTCAATTACTTTAAGATCTGGTAAAGCTATCCATGGACCAGAAAAACAATAACAAACTGAAAATATTATTGTCATAGAAAAACATGCAGAAGAAGTTTTAGATAGTTCAAGTAATAATAGTAATGATATATCTCTTACAAATCCTCCTTCTGCAGCTGGTCCTGATAAACAACATATCCCTCTTCCATTTCCACAAAGACAAAAATCTATACAAAATAAGAAAATGGATGAGGAAATCTTGGAAACATTTAGAAAAGTAGAGGTAAATATACCTTTATTAGAAGCCATCAAGAAAATCCCAAGATATGCCAAATTCCTTAAAGAGCTATGCACTAATAAAAGAAGACTAAAAGGCAATGAAAGGATTAGTATAAGTAGAAATGTGTCTGCATTAATTAGGAAACCTTTGTCACATATACTAAAAAAATGTAAAGACCCTGGGACGTTTACCATTCCATGTATAATAGGCAATAACAAATTTGAAAATGCCATGCTAGACTTAGGTGCATCTATTAATGTTATGCCTATGACTGTATTTACTTCACTTTCCCTTGGACCTTTGCAAACTACAGGTGTGGTTATACAATTAGCAAATCGAAGCTCTGCACATCCTGTAGGAATTATTGAAGATGTCCTTGTTAAAGTTAACGATTTAATTTTTCCTACAGATTTTTATGTTCTAGATATGGAAAGTGAGAATTCCACCAATAAAGCTCCAATAATTTTAGGTAGACCATTCTTAAAAATAGCTGGAACAAAGATAGATGTGCATGCAAGAACACTTTCTATGGAATTTGGAGATAGTGTGGTTAGATTCAACATTTTAGATGCTATGAAGCATCCTACTGAGGATCATTCTATTTTTCAAATTGACTTAATAACTGATTTAGTTGAGGATAATATTATTAAGTTGTCTGATGATGTTGATTTTCCTGTATTGTCTGATTTTTATGATTCATTTGTTTGTGATTCATGCATGGATTCTCATCAATGTAATGTGTGTACTGAAATTGAGAAATATCTGCTTAATGATAATAATGATCCATACTCCCTTAAAATAGAAAATATAGTTCCAGATGTTGTTTCAAAAGAATCAGAGTAAATATATCTGATTATGTTGAAGTACAGGTTGCTGAGACAAATTCAACCAAATTGATTCCTTCAATAATGTAGCCTCCCATGTTAGAGTTAAAACCTCTTCCTGAACATTTAAAGTATGCATATTTAGAGGAAGATAAGAATCTTCCAGTGATTATTTCTAACAAATTAAATGTTGATCAAGAAACAAGGTTGTTGCAGATTATTAGGAAGCATAATAAAGCAATTGGTTGGACTTTGGCAGATATCCCAGGTATTAGCCCTTCCATGTGTATGTATAGAATTCTATTAGAGGAAGAAGTTAAACTAGTAAGGCAACCACAAAGAAGACTTAATCCTCAGATCCTTGATGTAGTTAAAAAAGAGGTAACAAAATTATTACAACCTGGCATCATTTACCCTATATTAGATAGCACTTGGGTCAGCCCTGTACAAGTGGTTCCCAAAAAATCTGGAATCACAGTGGTTAAAAATGAAAATGATGAACTAATTCCTACCAGAATCCAAAATAGTTGGTGAGTATGCATTGATTACAGGAAACTTAACAAAGGAACTCGAAAGGATCACTTTCCTTTACCTTTCATTGATCAAGTGTTGGAACGACTGGTAGGTAAGTCACATTACTGTTTTCTAGATGGATTTTTAGGTTACTTCCAAATTTATATTGCACCAGAAGATCAAGAAAAACCAACATTTACATGTCTTTTTGGCACTTTTGCTTATAGGAGGATGCCTTTTGGCTTATGCAATGCCCCTGGTACCTTTCAACGATGCATGATTAGTATCTTTGCTGATTTTCTTGAAAATTGCATAGAAGTATTTATGGATGATTTCACAGTATATGGTTCATCATTTGATGCTTACTTAAATAGTCTAGATAAAGTATTACATAGATGCATTGAAACTAACCTTATTCTTAATTATGAGAAATGCCACTTCATGGTAGAAGAAGGAATAGTTTTAGGCCATGTAATATCTAAAAAAGGCATAGAAGTAGATCCTGCAAAAATTAATGTAATTTCTCAATTACCTTATCCTTCTTGTGTACGAGATATTCATTCTTTTCTTGGCCATGCAGGTTTTTATAGAAGGTTTATAAAAAACTTCAATAAGATAGCCCTTCCGTTGTCTAACTTACTACAAAAAAATATAACACTTGACTTTAATGACAAATGTAAAAAGGATTTTGATTGCTTAAAGAAAGCTTTAACTACCACTCCTATCATCCAGGCACCAGATTGGTCACTTCTATTTGAACTTATGTGTGATCCATCAAATTATGCATTAGGAGCTGTTCTTGCTCAAAGAGTAGGTAAAATACAACATGTTATTTACTATGCCTCACGAACTTTGGATATTGCACAAATAAACTATACTACCACAGAAAAAGAACTACTTGCTATTGTGTTTGCACTTGATAAATTTAGATCTTATTTGCTCGGTTCAAAAGTAGTTGTATTTTCAGATCATGCAGCATTAAAGTTCCTTTTAAAGAAACCAGATGCAAAACCAAGATTGATCAGGTGGATGTTGTTGCTCCAAGAATTTGACATTGAAATTAGGGATAAAATTGGAGCAGAAAATTTGGTGGCTGATCACTTAAGCAGAATTGAAAAATAACTTGACCCAATTTCTATTAGAGATGATTTCCCTGATGAACAACTTATGGGAATACATGATTCCACTCCATGGTTTGCTGATTTGGTAAACTACTTAGTTGCTTCTGTTACTCCCATACATGCATCTAAATAACAAATAATAAAACTAAAAAGTGATTCTAAATACTATGTTTGGGATGATCCTTACTTATGGAAACTTTGTAGTGATCAAGTCATCAGAAGGTGTGTACCTGAAAATGAATTTCATTCCATTCTTACATTTTGTCATACATATGCACGTGGTGGACATTTTGGACCTCAACCTACAGCAAGGAAAGTATTAGAATCTGGTTTGTATTGGCTAACAATTTTTCATGACACATATACATTTTGTAAATCTTACGAACGATGTCAAAGAATGGGAAATGTAACATCCCAATTTTTATAAAAATAACTTAAAAAGGATTAAAGAAGAATTTCTGAATGAAATTCCGAGTGGAAAATGAATGAGACAAGATTTTTCGAGTGAAATGAATCAGATTCTGAGTGAAATAAATCTGATCTAAGTGAAATAAGACAGAACACCGTTTCCAAGTGAAGTTAAGATGTTTCCGAGTGAAACATCATTAAGAGAATCATATCTGAATGAAGTAACGCTATGTCCAATTGAGACACGTTCGAGTAAAGCAAATCCGAGTGAAATGTCTCCGAGAGGAATGTTTCCGATTAAGTTGCCGAGTGAAGTGTCTCTGTGACATTTCCAAGTGAGTCCTTCCAGAAAGAGTGCTTCTGGACAGAGACTTAAAATTTGATTAAGTTTGTTTCTGAATGAATAATTCCAAGGAGGATAAAATCTGAGTAATCCTTTCAAGTGGAGTGATTTCCGAGAAAGGAATTGGACTTCGAATTCCGAGTGATCTTTCAGATGAAAGACTTCCGAGTGAACGCAAGAGGAAGACCTTGACTCGGAAATAAGTATAACCGAGTGAGATGTCTGATATATTTCCGAATGGAGTTCTGAACGAACAAAAGTTTTCTCCGAGTCGGAATAAGCTGAAACCGAGTCGGAATACACAGAAACCGATTTAGAATTAATAAATATTTTACTGTGGATGCTTTCCATGTAAATTTGTTCTTTTACCTTCTAGCAGTTTCACTTTTAAGATATTTTCTAAGAATGGGACCCTTTTTGATGTGTTGTCCCCTTTTCATTAAATATCTTAATTCTTTATTATCTAAGATACGTATGTCAGAGTACTTCAAGTCATTCACGTCTCTTCTACGTGAAGGACATATATAAATACTTCCATTGCTGGATTAATGGAAGAACTTTTGAAAGTGAGATTACTATCTAAAATTCTCTTATTTCCAAACTTTACTGGAAACCAACGAGCAAGAAGAAAGTTAAGTCTTCATTTCCTTCTCTTTAGAGGAAAGCTTGGAGTGGTGCAGAAGTGCAATTCCAGTCAGAATTCTAGAGCAGTGACTTGATTATAGCTGCTGGAACTTCTTATTCCAGGAGGGGGAGCGTACATCTCAAATATATGGTTTATGAATGGATTTGGGGTGATGTTAAGATGTGTATATGATATGTGAGACCCCAATTGAATTATATGCTTTATGTTTCCTTATTTTCCATTCATATTGATATGTTGATTAAATATGTATATGATGCTGATAAGAATGGTTTCCATGAACTCTTCATAGGATATTTATATGATGATTATGTTGATGGTTGTATCGGTTGATGGCATGAGATAATGTGTTGATATGTGGTTTGTAACTTCCTGGTTTAGAATTAATTACCAATTAAGGTTAATTACAGAATTAAAATTGTTGATTGAATAATAATAACAATAATAATGCCAGGTAAATTACACATGTGCCCCTGGTGGTGTTAAGGGGAGCTTCGGTCCTCTCTCTCTCTCTCCCTCGTGATTCCCACGCTGATGGGATAAGAGATTAATGGGATATGATGGCTGATAGGAGTGAAGCTGTCACGGGGCAGTGAAGGGATAAGAGCTACACATTTCCCACTCTCTGCCCATCTCACTTTGTTTATGCTGCAAACACTCCTCCTTTCTCTCTCGAGTTCCTGTGGCCTCTTCTTTTTCTTCGCTGGTTCTTCGTCTTCTCCTTCATCTTCTTCTTCCACTCGTACGCTGAGTAGTGACAGGGCCCGCAAGCGCACGGGTTATGTCGCGTAATATAAAAGATTATCGTTCTCCACAGGGACTGTGTTCAAAGTACCAGCATATTGAAATTTAATTATCCACACAATTGATTTTTAAGATTTTTATAAAATAAAGCACAAATTAAAGTCGCACTGAATACTAATAAATATAAAAATAAAATTTACTTGACACTTTAAAAATCAGAGTTGAGAATATCTTGGGATTTCGGGGGATTAAGACTCTATTTTATGTCAATGAATTTTAACTTTTCATAAATAAGAATCGAATTAAGTTTTCCAAGGCGAATTTTCCAAAAGCTAATTAATATGTTCCTCTTGAAATCCTATTAATGTACCTAACCTATGGAAAGCGCTGCTTAATCCTCAGAAAGGCCCATTATTGTTTTATGAAAACCCCTTTTATTTCCTCAAAAGAATTTTGATTACTTTCACGGTTTTACCGAGGTCACAAAAAGCATTTCAAAAATCTTAGGTTTAGTTCAAAGCTTTTCGGTAAAAATAAATCTCTCGATTCTATTTATTACCTAAACTTACTAATATACCTGCAAGTATACAGTTTTATCATTTAGGTTCTTGTTAGGAATCACTAAAAGCATTAAACATAATTGAACTAAATGGAAAATAGAAATTTATTTAATTCCAAGTCAAAATAACATTAAAATAAAATATTACCATACCCCCTTTTATCCCAAGATAATTAATTTAGCTACTCATGAAATAATTCAAATTCATATAAATAATGGAAAAATAAAACATACAAGACATGGTAAAAATAAAAACTTACGGGTTTCTCCAAAAGCTCAGAATAATTTACCACTTGTCGCGACCGGGATCACGGCGGCGCGGCCGACCCTCAAAACGATTTTAAAAATAAACAGGGAGTCGCCACCAATATTTTTTAGGATAAAATACCGGGAAAACCTTTGTTAAAGCACTGGTTATAAAAATGAAATTCCATGTTCGGGAGTCTGATTACAGGTGAGGAAGGTATTAGCACCTCACAACTGTCCGTTATAAAAACGGTTACCTCAATTTGATAGCGCGCATTATAATTAACCCATTAATTATTTTAACTTTTTCATGAAAAGAGAATATACGAGGTGATAAAATATACAAAAATAAACAAAAAGAAATTAAACACAGAATATTTACATGAGATTAACAGGACGTCTCGTCCAAATTAATCTCGCTCCACCATTTTTTAAGAAATATAATAAAGATTACAATAATAATAATAACGACAATAATAATAATTACAATTTTTATGCTAGTCCGAATAGAAAGTGTGAAACATTCATTTCTATTACTATTTATTAATTAATAGAAATTAATTAATAACATAGTCATCAAACAGTAATTAATTTAACAGAAAATGAAATAAATACGAGTATTAAAAATGAGAGTGAGACCGATGTGGTGAGAAAGGAGCTGGATGGTGTGCAAAAGAGAAGGACGGCTGAAGGAGTTTGTTGGTGAGGTCGGATGGGTGTTTGAGGGGAAGGACGGAGGTGTGTGTGTGGTTTGGTTTTGAAGGAGAAAAGGAAGGGAAAAGTGAGCGTGGAGTGAGGGGGAAATGGGATAGTGAAAGGGGGCTGTGAGGTGTAGAGAGGGAGGAAACAGTGGTGAAGGGTAAGGGTGGAGGACGGAGTGAGGCAAGGGAGAGAGGGACAGTGTAGAGGGGCTGTGAGGAAGGCGGAGTGAGGAGAGAGGACGTGAGGAAGGTTTGGGGCGGTGTGGAGCAGGACAGTGTGGGGAGTGAGGAGAGAGGACGGTGTTGGGAGAGGGCTGTGAGGCGGTGTTGAGGGGCTGTGAGGAAGGCGGAGTGAGGTGAGGAAGGGAGACGGTGTAGAGGGGCTGTGAGGCGGTGTTGAGCAGGATAGTGTGGGGAGTGAGAGAGGACGGTGTTTGGAGGGTGAGGACTGTGAGGCGGTGTTGAGGGGCTGTGAGGACGGTGTTGGGTGAGGTGAGTGGGGACGGTATTAAGAGGGACGGTGTTTTAGATGAAGGGGGCTGTATGGGAAAGGAGAAGGATGGTTGAAAAGTGAGGAAAAAATTTGTTTCGAATTCTCTCCAATGAATGCTTCCAGGATCCCTTCTTCTTCCTTTGTTTGCAGTATTTATAGAACATTTGAGGAGCATGATGATTGCCTGAACAGACCCGTGACAGCCTGGCTGCCAATTGGTGAGGATTTTTTAATATTTCCACATTGTCTTGTTGCCAGCCGCCCCTTGAAATTGTCAAACAACTTGGATAGTGTGTTGGGAACAGCCTGGATCTTTGACAATTAAGGAGAATGGAGGCTGGTGGCAATTCTTTATCATTTTCCTCCTTGTCTGGTTGCCAACCACCTCCCGTAATTCAAGGATCCACTTGGATAGTGGAAATCCAAGTCAGCATGGTGAAAATCCGAGAGAAAATGATGGAAATCCGAGTGAGAATGGTAGAATTCCGAGTGAAAATGACTCGGATCAGCCTCTCAGTCAGTATTCATCCATATTGGGAGTTAATTCTGAGTGGAATGAAGCATTTCCCATAGAAAGCCAAGTGAAAATACTCCTTCCCGAGTGAGAATTCTTCTGGGAGGAGTCCTTTTATGGAAGGCCGAGTAGAGGTTTTGCTCGGTGTGAGGCTGCTGTGAAACATTCAATCGGAACCGAGTAACAAGTGACTTGGAACCGACTAAAATGGTTGAATAATGACTCAGAATTGGGTGGAGATGACTCGAAATTGAGTGAGAAGTCACTCGGGAATTGGTGAAAATGACTCGGAATCTGGGTGAGAATTGACTCAGAAACGAGTAAAGGATGACTCAAAATCTAGGTGAGAATGGTGAATCAGATTTGGGTGAAAATGAGCTCGGGTTTGATGAAAATGAGCTCAGTGATGTTGAAATGTGGCTCGGTGATGGTTTAAAGAGTGACTCGGGAATGGGTGGAATGGAGGGTGATAGTAAAAGAATGGCTTGGAGCCGACTAAAAATGGAAGGGAATGACTCGGTGCAGACTGGAAATACTTTACTCGGTTCTGAGTGGAGAGGCATCACTCGGTGTTGATTGAAGATTCTTCACTCGGCGTTGATTGAAGATTCTTCACTCGGTATAGCTTCATATCTTCCTTCACGATATGCTCGGAATTGGCTTCATACTGCAGCACTCGGTGTCATCCTTTACACCCCAATCAGAATTGAGAAATTGAGAATCTGACCACTCAAATATGCTTACCCGGGAATCAACCTGTTCTCTTCGATCAGAAAAGTTTTTCTCAGCCTTTTCAACGCACTCGGAGTCGGTCTTCCCTCCACTCAGAATTTGGATCTTAGACATTTTCACTCAAAATTGCATATTTCTTACTCAGAAATTCAAATTTGGTAATCTGACTCGGAATTGGCCCTGTTTTCACTCGGAATTGGCCTTATTCCTCACTCAGGATTTAGAACTTGGACAACCACTCGGAAACCGCCTTATTATCACTCGAAACTTGGAAATTTTGACATATCCACTCGGAAACCGCCTTCTTATTACTCAGAATTTGGAAACTTGGCATTTTCACTCGGAATCTGCCTGCTTTTCAATCAGAACATGGAAATTGGACTCGGAATAATTGCAGTGGGACAACTTCCACTCGGGTTTACTTCTAATAGGGACATATTTCCTCAAGATCAACAACTTTTCATTCAGAATGGCTTTGATAGGGAAGTTTCCACTCGGATTTTCACCAACAGTGAAGTATTCCACTCGGATTCGTTCCATTCTGAGTAATTCCACTCGGTTTTGGTCATTTCTGTGTAATTCCACTCGGATTTCATTGTTCTGAGTAATTCCACTCGGAATTCATCATTCGAAGGAAAGGAATATGCATCGGGTATCAATCTCGCTCGGGTGTGACATGTCTCGCTTGAGCGAACCATCACCCGCTTGGGCGAAAACAGGCCAGGGACCATGTCTTACTCGGAAATGATCATTCCGAGTCCCTTCACTCGGAAATGATCATTTCTGAGTCTTTTTTTTTTACTTGTACTTTTTTCTTTCTTCTTTTCTTTTTTACTTGTATTTTTTTTACTTGTGGATCGACCGGACTGAAATAGGTGTTCACAGATGCCCCTCTTTACTTCTTTTCCATGAGAAGAGCATGAAGTTTCTTCTTGCTTTTTGAAATGGAAAGGGAGTAAAGACGTGAACACCATTGTCAAAGTATCAGATGAGGGGAAAACCTAGGAACTGACAGGAAAAGTAAAAGGTGAGGGTGTTGCCTCTCGGTCGACAGGAAAAGTAAAAGGTGAGGCTGTTGCCTACAGGAAGGTAAAAGGGTTGCCATTTGATCGGCGACAGGAAGGAAAAAGGGCGAGGGTGTTGCCTCTCTGTTGACAGGAAAAGTAAAAGGTGAGGGTGTTGCCTCTCGATTGACAGGAAAGGTAAAAGGTGAGGGTATTGCCTCTCGGTTGACAGGAAAAGTAGAAGGTTGAGGGTATTTCCTCTCAATTGACAGGAAAAGTAAAAGGTGAGGGTGTTGCCTCTCGATTGATAGGAAAGGTAAAAGGTGAGGGTGTTGCCTCTCGGTCGACAGGAAAAATAAAAAGGTGAGGGTGTTGCCTCTCGGTTGACAGGAAAGGTA
The DNA here is from genome assembly GCA_037962975.1 of Clitoria ternatea. Classification (NCBI taxonomy): domain Eukaryota; kingdom Viridiplantae; phylum Streptophyta; class Magnoliopsida; order Fabales; family Fabaceae; genus Clitoria; species Clitoria ternatea. Next base: position 216,569,044 of record CM075671.1, on the reverse strand, counting down.
AAAGGTGAGGGTGTTGCCTCTCGGTTGACAGGAGAAGTAAAAGGTGAGGGTATTGTCTCTCGGTCGACAGGAAAGGTAAAAGGTGAGGGTGTTGCCTCTTGGTTGACAGGAGAAGTAAAAGGTGAGGGTGTTGCCTCTCGATTGACTGGAAAAGTGAAAGGGTTGCCATTTGATCGGCGACAGGAAAGTAAAGGGAGAGGGTGTTGCCTCTCAATTGACTGGAAAAGTAAAAGGTGAGGGTATTGCCTCTCGATTGACTGGAAAAGTAAAAGGTGAGGGTGTTGCCTCTCGATTGACTGGAAAAGTCCTGGGGTGATGCCCCAGTTTTTTAGGAAAAGTGATCTGGGGGTTAACAGGACGTCTCGTCCAAATTAACCAGGATCTGAAGCTTTGGGGTGATGCCCCAATTTTGAAAAAATGATTTGGGGGTTAACAGGACGTCCCGTCCAAATTAACCAGGATCTGAAGTTTTGGGGTGATGCCCTAGTTTGAGATGATTGAAAGAATCTTGGGGTTCTGCTCCTTAAAAGAAGGAGGTCCGGAGTGATGGTGATGCCCCAGTTTCTAGAAATGTTGAAGAAATCAGGGGTACTGCCCCTTGACAGAGAAAAACCTAAGGTAATGCCCTAGTTTTGGGAGAATCTTGAGGAACTGCCCCTTGACTGAAACCTGGGGAGATGCCCCAGTTTGAATTGTTTGGGAAGTGTAGCTCCACTGGGGAAAGATTTGGTTAGCATTTGTCTGGTAACCTTCATGGTTCCACTGGGGAAGTATTGGGTGATTTGGGATATTGTCCTTTGATCGGAAGAGTGATCCGGGGGATATTGGGAAACTGCCCTTTTAAGGAAAGAGAATGAAATCTGGGGAAATGCCCCAGTTTGATATGACTGGAATTCATTTGGGGAATTGCCCCTTGAATGAACTCTGGGGAGATGCCCCAGTTTGACATAACTGAAGGTTGTTGGGGACTGCCTCTTGAAAGAAATCTGGGGAAATGCCCCAGTTTGAGCCTTTTGGAAATTCGGGGTACTGTTCTTTGACTGGAAGAGTGATCTAGGGAGATGCCCCAGTTTGAGCATTTTTAGTGAGAGGAGTATAATGGGTGCTAGTTCGGTAATGGTGAGCTCACTGGGGAAGGATAAGTCCTCTGATTAAAGAAATATCCTGGTTGAGGGAACTGATCCCATTTTCGTGGGACTCCTCGGGAGAGATCTTCAGTCTATAGGTCTTGCTGAGAGAAAACTTCGGCGAATACCCGTTTTTGGATGATGGGTTTGGCGTCCTTTTGACAAAAAAAATGAGTTAGTATAAAAAGACTTACAGGTAAATCTTCCCTGGCGACTGACTTTTTGAGATAACTCATGGATGAAATAGAAACATCTCCAACTTTTGGCGAGCGTATTTAGCAGAGATAGCTATGCTTATACCAAGCGAATTCTGGCGCTAGGATGCATTTTGTTCCCCATAACTGTACGCTCTATCATTTCCTATTTCAAAATTTCTTTTAGGCAAAAACTTGTTTATTCATAAAATTTAGTTATGAACACATGTCAGAAGAAGGGAGACTTTTATTTATAAACATCAGGTGTGTACAATAGAGATGAAAATAATATTAAGCACAAAGATGTGATAAGATATAGAAAATGGAAGGCAAGTGGAAAAGGGGAGGTTCATATATCCTCTAGTGATCTTCCGCAAGCAATGAGAAACTTGATCCTTTATCACGACTTTGTGTTCGTCCTCTGATTTTGCTTCTGAGGATGTAATTTGACAATGACCCTAATACCCGTTTTGACCTCCTTTGTCTTTAGCTTGAAGGGTTTATGTTGTGGAGTCGAGTTTGTGGAACCGCCTTTTCAGGTTTTCGACTCATCTTGCTGCTCTAACTTTTGCCTAGGTCGCCTTTTCAGGTTTTCAACCTAGCGAGCCCCTTTTTTTTTATTTATGCAAAGTATTTCTTCACTGCATCGGCATTTATAGCCATTGGCAGGTCATCTCCATCCATGTTGGTGAGTATGAGGGCTCCTCTAGAGAAAGCCTTCTTTATAACATAATGTCCTTCATAATTAGGTGTCCATTTCCCTCGGACGTCCTTTTGAATTGGCAAAATCTTCTTGAGGACCAAATCACCTTCTTGGAACTGTCGGGGGCGCACTTTCTTTTCGTATGCCCGCTTCATGCATCTTTGATACAATTGTCCCTAGCAAAGGGCGGTTAACCTCTTCCCGTCAATCAGATTCAATTGGTCATATTTGGTCTGGACCCATTCAGCTTCCTCCAGTTTGGCTTCCATGATCACCCTAAGGGATGGAATTTCCACTTCAAATAGCAGTACAGCTTCCATTCCATAGACCAAAGAAAATGGCGTTGCCCCAGTTGAAGTTCGCACTGAGGTTCGGTATCCGTGCAGCGCGAAAGGGAGCATTTCATGCCAGTCTTTGTAAGTTACTACCATCTTTTGCACTATCTTCTTGATATTTTTGTTGGCTGCCTCAACTGCTCCATTCATTTTCGGACGGTATGGAGAGGAGTTATGGTGGGAGATTTTAAAATTCTCGCAAAGCTCCTTCATCATTTTGTTGTTTAGATTTGTACCATTGTCCGTGATGATTTGGTTTGGTAAGCCGTACCGGCATATCAGCTCACGCTTGACGAATTTGACCACAATATTTTTCGTCACATTGGTGTACGAAGCTGCCTCTACCCACTTAGTGAAATAATCGATGGCCACTAGAATGAAACGATGACCGTTTGAGGCTTTTGGCTCAATGGGCCCAATTACATCCATACCCCACATTGAAAAAGGCCATGGTGCTGACAAGACATTTAAGGATGAAGGCGGTGCATGAATGTGATCAGCATAAATCTGGCATTTATGATACTTCCGTACATAAGCAAAACAATCTGCTTCCATAGTCATCCAATAATACCCAGCTCTCAAGATTTTTCTTGACATAGCATGCCCATTCGTATGAGTTCCAAAAGATCCTTCGTGGATATCTTTCATGATTTGGTTTGCTTCAACAGTATCAACACACCGGAGGAGAATGGAATCATAATTCCTCTTGTATAGCACGTTACCACTCAATAGGTATCCCATGGCTAGTCTTCTCAAAGTTCGTTTGTCATTATCCGTGATACCTTCAGGGTATTCTTGGCATTGGAGGTATCTTTTGATGTCATGATACCAAGGCTTGCCATCCGGTTCTTCTTCTATGGCCTGGCAGTGGGCAGGTTCTTGCTGCTTCTTTATCTTAATGAGAGGCACTTCGTAATCATTGCTGACTTCGAACATAGCGGCTAAGGTGGCTAAAGCATCTGCCATTTGGTTGTCTTCCTGTGGAACATGATGGAAGGTAACTTCATCGAATCTTTTGATCATCTCCTTGATGTGAGCATAATAGGGAACTAGTTTGCTGTCTCTAGTTTCCTACTCATCTTTTAGTTGATGGATAACCAAAGCAGAATCTCCATAAACTTCCAGAACCTTTATTCCCACGTTTAGAGCTGCTTGTATTCCTAGAGAACATGCTTCATATTCTGCAATATTATTGGTGCAGTCAAAACATAGCCGAGCACAAATAGGGATGAATTCCTTATCAGGTGAGATTAGGATAGCCCCAATTCCATGTCCTAGTGCATTGGACGCTCCATCGAATCTCATGATCCATCTGGTTTCCAGACCATCTTCTTCTTTGGAAAGAGCCAAGATATCCTCATCTGGGAAATCATGCCGCATTGGTTGGTAAGCTTCAATGGGTTGGTGTGCCAAGTAATCTGCCAGCGCACTCCCTTTAATTGCCTTTTGGGTGACATATGTTATGTCATATTCCGTCAGTAACACTTGCCAACGGGCAATCCTTCCAGTCAAAGCAGGTTTTTCAAAGATATACTTGATGGGATCCATCTTAGACACCAGCCAAGTAGTATGATTAAGCATGTATTGCCGTAAGCGACGGGCAGCCCAGGCCAATGCACAACATGTTCTTTCAAGAGATGAATACCTCATCTCACATTCAGTAAATCTCTTGCTCAAGTAGTAGATGGCACATTCCTTCCTCCCAGTCTCATCATGTTGACCTAATACACATTCCATGGATTCATTCAGCACGGTCAGGTATAGAATTAGTGGTCTCCCATGAACAGGTGGCACTAAGACTGGTGGCTCCAGTAAATACTGCTTTATTTTTTCAAATGCAATCTGGCAATCTTCATTCCACTGCCCAGGCTGGTTCTTGCGAAGCAATTTAAAAATCGGCTCACAGGTCGCTGTTATTTGGGAAATGAATCGGGCGATGTAATTTAATCTTCCCAAGAATCCTCAGACTTCTTTTTCAGTACGAGGAGGAGGCATTTCCAGAATTGCCTTGACTTTGTTAGGATCAACTTCTATCCCTCTCTCATTCACAATGAATCCTAACAATTTGCCGGATCTTGCGCCAAAAGTGCATTTGGCGGGATTCAATCTAAGCTTGAATTTCCTCAACCTTTCGAAAAGTTTTCTCAGGTCAGCAATATGCTCCTCCTCAGACCTAGACTTGGCAATTATGTCATCCACATAGACTTCTATTTCCTTGTGCATCATGTCGTGGAAGAGGGTCACCATTGCCCTTTGATAAGTGGCTCCTGCATTCTTCAATCCGAAGGACATTACTTTGTAACAAAAGGTGCCCCACAGAGTGATGAACGTGGTCTTTTCCATATCTTCTGGTGCCATCTTGATCTGATTATATCCCAAAAATCCATCCATAAATGAGAAGATGGAATGCTGAGCTGTGTTATCAACCAATACGTCAATCTGAGGTAAAGGAAAATTGTAACATCCCGATTCTTAATTTAATTACCGATTGAGATTAAGCTATTAATTAAGGGTTAATTGTAGAATTAGGATTAATGGTTAATTAGAGTAATTGCTGATTGGTTAGAAATAATTGAATAAATAATGTTAATGCCAGGTGAAAGGACGCATGCACCCCTGGAGGTATAAAAGAACTTCAACTCTCTCTTTCCCTTATTAGTCACGCTGGACAGCTCTCCTTCATGCGTACATCTGGTCTCTTCCTTTTACTGTCTCTCTTCTTCTTCACCCTCATTCGCATCACCCACGTGGAAAGAACAGGGAGAGAGTTGAAGAGCTTTTCTGGGTGAAACAGCGACGTGGCCCTGTTTCCACTCCCTGTTCTCTTCATCCCCTCTGTCTTCTTTTTCTTTTTCTTCTTCTTCTTCTTCTTCTTCTTCTTCTTCTTCTTCTCCTTCCGCTTGAAGCTGTTAGTGTCCCAGTTGGAAGCTATGCTGGGAAGTGCCTTGGGGCCGTGGGGAAGACGAACCCGTTGGAAGAAAGAGCAACTCTGGCCCAGGATCAACGCTGAGCTCGAAGGCTGTTGGAGGAGGTGTAACAGAAGGGCGATCAGTAAGCATTACAACTCGAGGAGTCCCTGAACCCCGACAACAGGTAGGGGGCGCTTTGCATGTCAAGTGTACGGTTTATGGACGAATTCCGGGTGCTTGCTTTAATGTGATGTGTTATGTGTGAGATGTGTAGTTCGATGTGTTGTGATTGAGTAATTGTGCATGCAACTCCCGAGTTGGTGATGTTGTGAACTGCTTTGTGGTGTGATTCCATCTATTAGTGCATGTTAATGTTTCTGAGCATGTTGACCGAATGCATGTAACTATGAGTTAAAAAGGGTGGTGATTTGCTGGGTTCTGTATGCTGTTATGTTGAATGTATTTGAATGAGAACGCCATAATGATTTCTGAATGCTCGAGATGTGAGTTGATGCTTGATTCCATTTAGAAAACTGTGTGGTATTGCATGAGGTTGCACATACGAGGTGCCTTCCAGTCCTGGCTAGTTCCATGAGGGCCCGTGGTAGCCGTAGGAGCTAGAGAGGAGTCTCGAGACGCCAATGGGAGGCCAGTACCACGCGGGAAGGGCTAATGGACGAGGGGCCAGGAAGGAATCTGTAACTGAAATCATGCTTTAAGCCGGATCCGCATGCATGTGTGTATGAGCATGGTTATCGAGACCAACATGATTGGCCTGGATTGATTGATTTGAATGAATGCCGACTAGATGATGTCATATGAGTGAATTCCGACTGAATGAATATGTATATATTGATGCTGTCGCCAAGTGCCATGTGATGTGTGATTGAGAAGGTATGTTATTGTGTAATTTCCGATTGGATGATGTTGTGTGACTTTTATATTAATTGGCAGTAGATATATATATTTGTGGATTGAGCCAGGTAAATTATATAATTGAGGTTTGAGGTAAAATCCGAGTCAATAACTATTGCTTCATATGTAAAAGCTCACCCCTACACCATTTTTCAGTGTATGCAGGTCGGACTCGGAATGGTGTGAAGACCTCAAGTCCGAGTGACGTGCACTCTGACTGTTGAGTGCTTGTATCGCATTTATTACGTTTAAGTCAGTTATAGCCTTGGCCGGCTCATAATAACAGTGTTGTATAATGAATATAAATTTATATATATAAGTAATCTGAACTATTATGACCCGAGTGCATGTTTATATACGTATATGGTTTATGATGATAACCTGTGCTTGTATCGGATACCAGGTGCTGATAAATGAATGATGGAAGGTAATGAGTATCTCGAGTGCATGATCATGTAGGTACATATATGTTGTATACTGGTGACTTGGGTTTGAGTAGACGGAGAAAGAATGGTGGATAGAATATCGCTAAGTTAATGATTCTCCTAGTAAACTTAGTTGTGGGAGCCATCTCCGAGTGAGACTATAAATGGCTGGGCCTTCCTTTCCGAGCAGTGATGCTTAATTGGATTCTGAGTAAGATACCTTAGATGAACTTATATTGTGTAAAAGCTGATGGGCGAATCTCCCGAGTAATATTAAGAATGATCGTTGCCGAGTGAAATTATAAGGAAACCCCGAGTGGGGAATTATTTTGTATAGGCCCGAGTGGAATCCGAGTGAACTTCTCCGAGGGAAGAGTTATTACGATGGATTAGATTGGACATATTTTAAGTGTTTTATATATAATCCGAGTGAAGTTATATATGTATTCCGAGTGGAAGACTGAATAGGTATTGGTCGGTCTTGGAGTTAGTTTACTGAGTGATAGGTGTGTGGCACATTCTGATTGAATGTGGTTGGAATACACCGAGCGGTGTTTGGTTGGGTGGTAAGCCGAGTGAGGGAAATTATTAGACTCCGAGTGGAGTAACTTCATAGATTCCGAGTGGAATTATTAATATTTTCCGAGTGGGCCATTGCGTGGCCTCTGTGGACAAAATTGAGAGACTAAGTTACGAACTTCCGAGGGAGGCAAGTATTGGAGCTGTTCCCGAGTGAATGGAACCCCTGAATATCGAGTGAAACCCTTTACCGAGTGATGGGAATGCCGAGTCTGGCTTCATGCTTCAACGAGTGAGTTCTCGCTCCAGCGAGTATGTCCTCAATGGAAGGCTTTGGGTCGGCTTGGTGGGGAAGTAATTTCCCGAGTGGTTTATACTTGTAACCTATATAAATGAAATGAGGAGCTGTGTAGATTCCCGAGTGAGGTTCGAGCGTGATGATTTACTGGGGGAAACTATGTCCCAAATCCGAGTGAAAGATTACCTTGTACCTGTGTCCGCCCCAGCGAATGAGACATTCGCTTCAACGAGCGTGAGCGCATAGGAAGGTTTTTGGTTGATTTCGCTTAAGCGATGGGGTGTACGCCCGAGCGAGTTGGGCTGCTCGCTCAAGCGTGCTGTATCTCCCTTGAGCAAGTGCACGCTGTTTTGGGGTCTCGCTCAGGCGCTGTTTTATTCTTCCACTGTGAATGTTTTTCCTTGTTCTAATCGGTTTCCGAGCTTCTGGTCAGCTCTTTGCCTTCCTTTACTATTGTCTAATTCTACCCGGTTGCTGGGTTGGCTTTTTTTTGGGAAAAATTTTCCCTGTTCTGGATCTCATTTAATTATTAAAATGAGGGTGTTACATTTTGGTATCAGAGCATACCAAAAGGTCCTTGGCCAAGGTTTGCGTACTGTTAGTGGGCGGTTGTGTGCAATATGACCGATTGTCATTATTGCCTGTAGTATTCTGTTAAATTGATACATGATTAATCATGATTTGTGTGATTCTATGCTTATGTGTTTTGTTGCAGACAGTAGTGAAGGGTACTACTGTTGTGACGTTGATTGGGGGATAGAAGACTGGATGCTACCCTAGCCTGATTGTTTATGATCTACCTAGGGGTTATTTTAAGCCTGGGTCAGTCAGAAGAAATAGAGTGATAAATGTTGGGACCCTGGTACAGGTGGAGGTCGGATCAATTGGTTAGGACTCTTGGGTGCGCTATGCTGATGGTTCATGGCCAAGTCATGCTTGTTGAATGGATTAGAACTCTTATGTTCGAGTTGATTAAGTGAATGATGTATGACGTGTGTAGTTTATGGCATAAGTAATTTATTGCAGTTTTCTAAGTTGCCAGGTACATATCTTTTGGCACGTGAATCCTATATGGTATAGGATGTAATTGATTGATTGCAGATTCCTAAATTGGGAAATTGAGTGAGCAATGAATGAACGATATATGATGTATACGATATATGGTATGAGTGATGTGTTGCAGTTTCCTAAGTTAAAAATCTGGGTGTGTGATAAGTAAACAAGGGCAAGATCGGGTATATGTTAAATTGGGATTACGTCTCGGTGGTTGGTGAGGAAACCAAGTGGCTGATGGACTAGATGCTGGACCACTAGGTGTGGTGACCCAGTTAATTGGGCATGATCATGAATGAATGAATGTGACATAGAATACCTGTTTGATTTGAATACTGTCTCGGTTTTGGTGTGTGAAGGCTGAGTGAATGGCATTGGGCTTTATAATATTTGGATATTTTGGGTGTGACCCACGATGGCTAAGTGGTGACCCCTTAGAAATTCTAAGTCTGATAATTTATTAATCTTGTGAGTTGTTGAGCTCGAGTAAAGCAAGTGCGTAGTAACTCATTGAGGCTTGGATTACCATTGTGTGATGACTTGGGTTAGACTCGGTGTTGTGGCTGAAAACCGAGTAAATTATTGATTGAATTGTGACCCATAAGGTGTATAAAACCGATTGGGTTTAGCATGACCTTATACTGTTAGACTTATGGAATCAGACACTATGGTGAGCTAGGCTCGGTGATAATTGGATGTTGTGAGAATGCCTAAGACGGGTACTTAATGACCCCTAGAAATTTCGATTCTGATAATTTGATTAACCCTGTGAATTGCTGAACCGAGTAAGGCAATTGTATGGTAACTCCTTGAGGATTGAATAGCCATATGGTGAAGTGCAAATAATGAATGATACCTGATGGATAAAGAAATGGTAGTGTTGAGTCCTGGGTGTGATTGGGTATTGAGTAGAGTAATGACAGAACTCGTGTGATGAGGCTGATTGTACATCCAATAGGAGGGTTGTACTTATGATTGGCGAAGAAAGTCCACTAAGGTAAAAACTTGTGGTTTAATCGGAAATTATATGGTAACCTCGAGATGTATACTCAAGTGGGATTAATGAATTGTTAGGCTCCAATTGATTGATGAATGACGACATGATGGAATAATAGACTGTCAGATTATAGCTTTATGAGGATAAGATTCAGCGACGAGGTGTGAACCCTGTGTGAGTCGGATATCTATTGCTATTGTACACTTTTATAGTGATGGTAATTGATAACTTATGACTGTTGTTGTGTGATGTACCCTAGTCGGTGCATAACAATGATGTTGATATAAATGTGTTATTTATAAATTTATGTGAATTGTCATTAATTTCATGTGCTTTAGTATTACCTGTGTGAGTACAGCCGGTGTAAGCTATGCTGTTCCGAGACGACTCTACATACCATGGGCATTGTGGCAGCGTACACTCTTGCAGTGACTTTATGTAATTGTTGTAACCCTATAGGAACGAGACGTCATCCTATAAGTTGGATGCAACAATTCATGAGTCGGGCAGGTGAGGTTGTAGCTGCTTATGGTGATGGTGAGTCTATCGGGCTGTCCTGGGTAAAAGTGAGAGTGTGTCGAGTGGATGGTAATTGATAGTGTATTCAGAAGAGGATAGGAGACTTGTTTGGCATTGAGGTGCTTACCTCTGAGAGAATCAGAGGTTATGTGGAGTATGGTTGATTGTGAAAGTGGTGTTGACTGTCGGGGACAAGAAGGTGATCTTGCCAACATATGTACCTTGTGTTACTGATCGAAAGGTGTGGCGGTGGTGTATGGTCATGCCTTGATTGCCAACCGATTGAGTAAGTTAACTATAGGAAATAATAACCACTACAGAGTACTGAAGATTTGGAGGATTAATTATGTGCGACTCGGTTTACCAGAGTCAATTGACGCTTAGAATGCCATTAGAGCGGATTAAGGTCCCTGATATACCTAGAACAACGTTTAGAAATTGCTACAGCCATTATTGGGAATGTAGTAATGCTGTTGGTATGACAAGTATTCATTGATGGTAGCCAGAATCCTGATGGGAGCAATTAGTTGCTGAGTGTATATATCCGTGACCCAAACCTAACACCAGAATTAGAGGTTTATGGGTTTAGCCGAGTAATGTTGAGGATTTGATGAAGGGTCATGATTTACGAGCTGAGATAATTAATGAGGCAAGATTTACTTAGGAAAGGTTAATATAATTTGAGTGACAGGAGGTAGAGATGATTATGAGTGAAGAGAAGGAATGTAATTTCGAGTAAAACCTTTTGGGAGAAAGGATTACTGAGTGAAGTTATGGTGTTCCGAGTAGAACCTTATAGAGAGGATCATTGCTAAGTTAAGGGAATTGTGTCCGAGTGTGACACTTCTGAGTAGGGTAAGATTCGAGTGGTGTGACTCGGAGCGTGATGTTTCTGAGTGGAATGGTACGAAGTAAATGATTCATCGTGCGAAAATTTTAAGTCTGTAGGATGTGCCCCTGACTAATCTTACCAAATGGACGTCTGGTCGGAATGTGGGGCTATGAATGGGTAAGTCTCCTAGTGAATTATCCCGAGGAAGAGTTAATGCCCGAGGGGTAAATTTATCCATAGATGTGTTCGGATTGATGTTCGAAGCTGCTGAGTTGGAACTCAGATTTGTATTCGGAGTGGGCTTGAATTCCGAGTGCAAACTAGGGTAAATGGAAAGTTTTTCGGGTAAGAATTTCCTTCAAACACCGAACAACCCTTTTGATCGAGTGACCTTCTCAGGGTGTAGGCATGGAATTGGCCCAAGGAATGGTTAGAAATCGGAGATTCTAGAACCGAGTGTGATGCCTGTAAAGGGAAAATCCAGGCAGTCTGTGCTAATTGGAGCACCTTGAAGCTCTTTTGAGTGTTTGTCTCGGTATTGTCAAGATATATCATGATTTAGAGAAGAAATTTTGGAGTCGGATGTTGACTACCCGAGGGTCTAATTCAAGGTGAATCAGACATTGGTGAGTATTCTGTGGGAATCGGTAATGCTTCTTGCCGATTAAACTGCCCCAACACTATAATCGACACGACTTTGTGTTTATACCCGGTGTGGATACATAATTATTCTGAGTGACTCCATTGGGACTAAAGGAACAGTTGGTGGATGTGCACCGATTAACGTTGAGTGTGTAAGGCCGAGTGGCCAAGGAACTTGATGTACCATTGGTTATAGTGGACTGGCAGAGTTGAATGGGGGTAACTACGTGGGGAATGGAATCCCGAATGTAATAAAGACTATGAAGAGTTGTTTTATTTATGCTGATTAGAAATTACGAAGCAGTCGGAGACGTGGAAGAGCGAAGAGTTGTAGTCAGAGCATGACTGTGGTATTCCGATCTGTTTGTTGAGGTAAGTCTGAGTGAAAGAAAGGAATGTTATTCCGAGTCGATGGTGACACTTCTGAAGTAAAAATGTGTTAAGAGTGATGTCTCGGCTTTCTGGGTGGAGCGGTCGGTAGATTGCTTTGGAAACCAATTATACCGACTGGAATTTAAACAATGTACGAATACTTGAGATGCATAGAGGTGTAATTGCTTATTGTGGTATGACAGCGATTTTCCGAGTGGTTTATTAAGGCTAAGCATGTGTTTGAATTTCAAGGACGAAATTCTTTTGAGAGGGGGAGAACTGTAACATCCCGATTCTTAATTTAATTACCGATTGAGATTAAGCTATTAATTAAGGGTTAATTGCAGAATTAGGATTAATGGTTAATTAGAGTAATTACTGATTGGTTAGAAATAATTGAATAAATAATGTTAATGCCAGGTGAAAGGACGCATGCACCCCTGGAGGTATAAAAGAACTTCAACTCTCTCTTTCCCTTATTAGTCACGCTGGACAGCTCTCCTTCATGCGTACATCTGGTCTCTTCCTTTTACTATTTCTCTTCTTCTTCACCCTCATTCGCATCACCCGCGTGGAAAGAACAGGGAGAGAGTTGAAGAGCTTTTCTGGGTGGAACAGCGACGTGGCCCTGTTTCCACTCCCTGTTCTCTTCATCCCCTCTGTCTTCTTCTTCTTCTTCTTCTTCTTCTTCTTCTTCTTCTTCTTCTTATTCTTCTTCTCCTTCCGCTTGAAGCTGTTAGTGTCCCAGTTGGAAGCTATGCTGGGAAGTGCCTTGGGGCCGTGGGGAAGACGAACCCGTTGGAAGAAAGAGCAACTCTGGCCCAGGATCAACGCTGAGCTCGAAGGCTGTTGGAGGAGGTGTAACAGAAGGGCGATCAGTAAGCATTGCAACTCGAGGAGTCCCTGAACCCCGACAACAGGTAGGGGGCGCTTTGCATGTCAAGTGTACGGTTTATGGATGAATTCCGGGTGCTTGCTTTAATGTGATGTGTTATGTGTGAGATGTGTAGTTCGATGTGTTGTGATTGAGTAATTGTGCATGCAACTCCCGGGTTGGTGATGTTGTGAACTGCTTTGTGGTGTGATTCCATCTATTAGTGCATGTTAATGTTTCTGAGCATGTTGACCGAATGCATGTAACTATGAGTTAAAAAGGGTGGTGATTTGCTGGGTTCTGTATGCTGTTATGTTGAATGTATTTGAATGAGAACGCCATAATGATTTCTGAATGCTCGAGATGTGAGTTGATGCTTGATTCCATTTAGAAAACTGTGTGGTATTGCATGAGGTTGCACATACGAGGTGCCTTCCAGTCCTGGCTAGTTCCATGAGGGCCCGTGGTAGCCGTAGGAGCTAGAGAGGAGTCTCGAGACGCCAATGGGAGGTCGGTACCACGCGGGAAGGGCTAATGGACGAGGGGCCAGGAAGGAATCTGTAACTGAAATCATGCTTTAAGCCGGATCCGCATGCATGTGTGTATGAGCATGGTTATCGAGACCAACATGATTGGCCTGGATTGATTGATTTGAATGAATGCCGACTAGATGATGTCATATGAGTGAATTCCGACTGAATGAATATGTATATATTGATGCTGTCGCCAAGTGCCATGTGATGTGTGATTGAGAAGGTATGTTATTGTGTAATTTCCGATTGGATGATGTTGTGTGACTTTTATATTAATTGGCAGTAGATATATATATTTGTGGATTGAGCCAGGTAAATTATATAATTGAGGTTTGAGGTAAAATCCGAGTCAATAACTATTGCTTCATATGTAAAAGCTCACCCCTACACCATTTTTCAGTGTATGCAGGTCGGACTCGGAATGGTGTGAAGACCTCAAGTCCGAGTGACGTGCACTCTGACTGTTGAGTGCTTGTATCGCATTTATTACGTTTAAGTCAGTTATAGCCTTGGCCGGCTCATAATAACAGTGTTGTATAATGAATATAAATTTATATATATAAGTAATCTGAACTATTATGACCCGAGTGCATGTTTATATACGTATATGGTTTATGATGATAACCTGTGCTTGTATCGGATACCAGGTACTGATAAATGAATGATGGAAGGTAATGAGTATCTCGAGTGCATGATCATGTAGGTACATATATGTTGTATACTGGTGACTTGGGTTTGAGTAGACGGAGAAAGAATGGTGGATAGAATATCGCTAAGTTAATGATTCTCCTAGTAAACTTAGTTGTGGGAGCCATCTCCGAGTGAGACTATAAATGGCTGGGCCTTCCTTTCCGAGCAGTGATGCTTAATTGGATTCTGAGTAAGATACCTTAGATGAACTTATATTGTGTAAAAGCTGATGGGCGAATCTCCCGAGTAATATTAAGAATGATCGTTGCCGAGTGAAATTATAAGGAAACCCCGAGTGGGGAATTATTTTGTATAGGCCCGAGTGGAATCCGAGTGAACTTCTCCGAGGGAAGAGTTATTACGATGGATTAGATTGGACATATTTTAAGTGTTTTATATATAATCCGAGTGAAGTTATATATGTATTCCGAGTGGAAGACTGAATAGGTATTGGTCGGTCTTGGAGTTAGTTTACTGAGTGATAGGTGTGTGGCACATTCTGATTGAATGTGGTTGGAATACACCGAGCGGTGTTTGGTTGGGTGGTAAGCCGAGTGAGGGAAATTATTAGACTCCGAGTGGAGTAACTTCATAGATTCCGAGTGGAATTATTAATATTTTCCGAGTGGGCCATTGCGTGGCCTCTGTGGACAAAATTGAGAGACTAAGTTACGAACTTCCGAGGGAGGCAAGTATTGGAGCTGTTCCCGAGTGAATGGAACCCCTGAATATCGAGTGAAACCCTTTACCGAGTGATGGGAATGCCGAGTCTGGCTTCATGCTTCAACGAGTGAGTTCTCGCTCCAGCGAGTATGTCCTCAATGGAAGGCTTTGGGTTGGCTTGGTGGGGAAGTAATTTCCCGAGTGGTTTATACTTGTAACCTATATAAATGAAATGAGGAGCTGTGTAGATTCCCGAGTGAGGTTCGAGCGTGATGATTTACTGGGGGAAACTATGTCCCAAATCCGAGTGAAAGATTACCTTGTACCTGTGTCCGCCCCAGCGAATGAGACATTCGCTTCAACGAGCGTGAGCGCATAGGAAGGTTTTTGGTTGATTTCGCTTAAGCGATGGGGTGTACGCCCGAGCGAGTTGGGCTGCTCGCTCAAGCGTGCTGTATCTCCCTTGAGCGAGTGCACGCTGTTTTGGGGTCTCGCTCAGGCGCTGTTTTATTCTTCCACTGTGAATTTTTTCCTTGTTCTAATCGGTTTCCGAGCTTCTGGTCAGCTCTTTGCCTTCCTTTACTATTGTCTAATTCTACCCGGTTGTTGGGTTGGCTTTTTTTTGGGAAAAATTTTCCCTGTTCTGGATCTCATTTAATTATTAAAATGAGGGTGTTACAAAAATCATCCTTAGGACTCGCCCGATTCAAGTCTCGGTAGTCCACACACATTCTTACCCTCCCATCTTTCTTTGGAACGGGAACTATGTTGGCTACCCATTGCGGATACTTAGCTACGGCTAAGAAACCAACATCGAATTGTTTTTTGACTTCTTCTTTGATCTTAAGAAGCATTTCTGGTTTCATTCGTCGCAACTTTTGTTTGATCGGCGGACATTCCGACTTTAAAGGCAACTTATGTTCCACAATGTTATTATCCAGACCCGGCATATCTTGATACGACCATGCAAAAATGTCTCGAAATTCCCGAAGCAGTTTAATCAATTCACTCTGCCATTGTTTACTCAAGAGGGTGCCTATCTTGACTTCTTTATTCTCCCCTTCATCCCCCAGGTTAATGGTCTCAATCTTTTCCTGATGAGGTTGAATTTCCTTATCTTCCTGTTCCATTAACTTTGTCAATTCGGGTGAAGGTTCAAAGTCTTCCTCACTATCCTCATAGGCGTAATCATTTGGATTATCAGAGTCATAAAATAGAACCGAGTTCTCATTACTCTCAGAAGAATCGCTTTCAGATCTGCATTTGGTGTTATATTATAATGAATGAAAACAAAGAACGGCAAACAAATGGAAGGTTTAAAAGAAAAAGATTGAATAAAGATGAGGTATGAAATTGGACTGCATTCATTTAATTTAATAAACAAGCAAGTTTTTGCCTTTATTACAAAATAAATCCCAAAGCCTTAGGCATAGCAAAGGGATCGACAAGTTTTGAAAACAACAATTACTTTGACTGAGGATTGATAGTTATGGGGAATTCCATGGTTTCCCAGTTGTCTAGTTCTTGACCGGGTGAACAAGCATGCACCAATTCCATATCACAGCTGGGCCCGTCTCCAATCATAGTCACCTGACCTGGATATATAATCCCGACGCTCCTGAAGCTTTGAAAGAGGTCACAGATATGGATTCTAGCAGTGTCGAACACTTGACCGGTAAGGCGAGCCATCGTTCTCTCCCTTCTTTCTTCTCCTACCCTTTTTCTATCAGCTGCTGTAGGCTTGTATCCCAGACCGTATCTGTCCTTGTTTTCTGGAAGGCATATAGGTTGGGTTCTTCCTTCCAATTTTCGACCTAACCCTTTTCCCAGCTTATATCCTTCTCTTAACATTGTCTTTGCAACCATCATTGGCACGTTAAGGAAGGATGTCTTTGTAATGCTTGTTGCATTGGCCACCTCTAAAGCTTGAAACGAGGTTTCGAGGGCTTCCTCAGTCGCTTCAATGTATGGGGTGTTGGCGGGTTTGCTGACCAACAAGTCCTCTTCTCCAGAGACAATCACTAACTTGTTGTTGATGATAAATTTCAATTTCTGGTGCAGAGTGGAGGGAACTACCCCAGCCGAATGGATCCATGGCCGTCCCAGCAAACAACTGTAAGCGGGCGTAATATCCATGACTTGAAAAAGGATTTGAAAGGTACATGGCCCAACTTGTATAGGCAGTTCAATTTCTCCCATAACCACCCAGCGAGTTCCGTCAAAAGCCCGGACTACCATGGAACTGGGTCTCATATGGGTCCTGTTAAAAGGCAACTTTGCCAATGTAGATTTTGGCATTACATTCAAGGATGACCCATTGTCAACCAGCACCTTCGCCATGATATGATCTTGGCATTTTACGGAGATATGAAGGGCTTTATTGTGCCCTCTTCCTTCTACTGGCGTCTCATCATCTGTAAAAGTTAGGTAGTTGTTGGCCACAATGTGTCCTACTATGCCTTTAAACTTATCTACTGGAAAATCATGTTTCACATGTGCCTCACTCAAAACCTTCATTAGAGTGTTCCGGTGTGGTTCGGAGCTCATTAGCAAGGACAACAGAGAAATTTTTGCCAGGGTGTGGTTCAGTTGGTCCAACACCTGGTAGTCACTATGGCGAATAAATCTTAGAAATTCTTGGGCCTCCTCTTTAGTTACAGCCTTCTTTGCCTCACTTGAGGATTCTCCTTTCCCAGGTCTAACATCCCCTGTAGCTTTGTCAAGTTTTGGTTTTGGGGGAGCATATACTCTTCCACTTCGGGTGACACCCCCAATTCCAGCAATATTCGTGATAGGGGATGATGGTGTAGGTTCAACTACCTCAGAACTAGTAACAACCACTTCAGTGTAATACTTCCATGGCACAGCTCGTGAATCCTTATAAGGGAACGGGGTTGGCGCATTCACCGTGATAATAGCCTTAGTAGGAGTCGAAGCCACTGGTGCATTTTTGTTGTAAAATATGACTAGAGGCTTTGGGGCTCGAACTCGGCTTTGATCTTGTATCATATTTATTCTGCCTTTATACTGTCGGCAAACTTCTATGACATGACTGCCATAAGTCCCTGAAGGGTTTTTTGGAAGTCCCTTCGCTTGGTGGACTGGAGATCATTGCACTCTTTATCCCATGATCCTTCTATCAAACCCATCTTAAACATATGGGAATGAATCGTTTCCATTGGCATTTGGATGTCCTGAACCTTGGAAATACATTCCTCATCTCTTTCCACAGCATTAACACCTGATCTCCCACGGTTAGGCAGGGGATTGGTGGTCACATTCGGGCTTCCTTCCTTGAAGCTTATCCAATCAGCTCTGATTAAATCTCTTACCTTAAACTTCAGTGCCAGGCAATTCTCGGTGGAATGTCCCGGTGCACCGGCATGGTAATCACACCGCGCATTTGGGTCATACCCTCTGGGATAAGGTGGTTGAAGCGGTTTTAGAGGGCAAGGTACCACCAATGTGTTTTCAATAAGATGGGGGAGAAGCTCGGTGTAGGTCATGGGAATTGGATCAAATTGCACTTGAGTGCAGTCATTATTTTGTCTCCTCAGGTTTGGATTCGGTGGGTGCATTTGTGGTTGTTGATACAGTGCTTGTGGTGGTGTAGTGGTCGCATAACTGGTGGTCGGAAATGTGGTGGGTTCGAATTTGGAATTGCAGCCACATATGGGTGTGGCGCATTGTGGTAAGTTGACGGAAAGGTGACGGGAGTAGGTGGTCTGAGCTGGTTCCTTCTTTGGTTGTGAGAGACCAGGTTAGTCTCTCCCTCTCTTCTTTTACCTTCTCCAAGCGAAGTTTTTCTTGCTGTTCCAACCCCAGGTGGGCCACGAGTAATTTTCCCAGTCCTCAGGCCATTCTCTATTCTTTCTCCCTTAGTGACGATGTCGGAGAAATGGAAGGAAATGCTTCCAATCATCTTATCGTAGAAGGGTGACTGGAGTGTATCAATAAATGTAGAAATTACCTTCTTCTCTGATAGAGGTGGGTCAACCTGCGCTGCTACTTCTCGCCACCGTTGGGCATACTCTTTAAACGTCTCGCTATCCTTTTTAGTCATATTTTACAATTGTACTCTATCTGGCGCCATATCCAGATTATACTTGTACTGTTGCATGAAAGCATCTGCTAGATCTTCCCAACAGCGTATATGAGATCGTTCAAGGTGATTGTACCAGGTCAGAGGTGCTCCCGCCAAGCTATCCTGGAAACAATGAATGAGCAGAGGGTCATTGGAAGCGTGAGAGGCCATCTTCCGACAGTACATGGTAAGATGGTTCTTCGGACAGGTTAGCCCCCAATATTTGTCAAATTCTGGCATTTTGAATTTGGGGGGAATGACAACATCAGGAATCAGACAGAGTTGTGCAGCACTGCCCATTCCAAACCTGTTCGTTCTTTCCATTTCTCTGAATCGCCTTTCCAAAAACTCTAATCTTCCCTCCTGGGTAGCAGCAGCAGCATTTGGTTCTGCAGCGACATGATGACTAGTATCCCTAACTGGTTGGTCGACATGTGCCGGGTTTGCATTAGGCATTGAGATGTGGGGTCTAGCTGTTGCTTGAGCAGCTTGTGGTTGCACGGCTTGTGTATAGATTGGAATCGTTTGGGGATCCCGGACGGGTGGGTGATGCTAAAATCCCGAGTCATTAACTTGGTGGTGAAAATCTTAGTAAAACAAAATATGACTCTCGGATTTACACTTATGGCAAGCGCACCAGTCGTTAAAATTGTAGTGTATTTGATCGTCCCACAGGGATTGTGGTAAGTACCTCAATCTAGGACTAGTACAAGCTGAACCAACACGAAATACAGGAAGTTCATTCGGTTTTTATGATTTTAATGTCTTCTAGTTGTTTTTGGTATTTTCAGAAACAGAGTTAAGATGAATATGAAAAGTGATTAAAAGAAAGCAGGTCAAGATTGCTTCGGCTCACAATTTCCTCAAGAAACATACAAATAAGTATAATCGAACTTCACAATCCAGAGGATAATCCGCTTGTGGTTATTCCCTAATTCCTTAGGTGAAAAACACTAATCCTTAAGCAATGAACCTTAATTCCTTAAGTGCTCGATTAACCTAAGAATCTAATGCGAAATTGGAGGTTGAACTCTAACTATTCACCTAAATTGATTAGGCCTGAACTAGTTAGAAAGCTGGAAGTTACCTAAGCTTCAACCATGATTCCTCACTGGCGAAGTTCTTCATCAGTTCTGGATTTGTCAATCCAGCGATTCTGCTCTACTCCTCAGCTTGTTCGCCTCAGGATCTTAGAAGTCGATCTACTTGCTCACAGCTTCAAGACTCCATTGTTCACCTTCGCAATCCCAACCTTAGGGATTTAGAACTCCATTGACTTCAGTTCCATCGAAGGATTGTGGAACGTCATGGAGGAGAGGAATTAGAGAGAGAAAATGAAGTAGTAAGATGCTCGAAGTGTGTAATGAAAAGAATGTGTTCTATGTATTCTCTGTCTCTGTTTTTTCCCCGTCTTATTTACAGAGTATGTTCATGAGTATATATAGGCTTCTATCTAAAAACTAACTAACTAAAACTGATAACTTCGAAACCTTAAGTTAACAACTAAACTTAACTAACTAATCACAGCTCAGCTCTTAGCAGATTACAACTCATCATTAGCTAATGTACAACTCAATGCCAACTAATAACAGCTCACTACTTAAATTATTAAGGTACAAGTAGAAGCGAAGGCAATGAAAGATGGAAACTGCACTGCGTCGAGTGTGTTGTTGGAGGGAAGGAACAGTGTTTAAATTACTGCCTTTATGCTTCATCTACTGGGTTCTCGCTTGAGCGGACTAAACTCTCACTTGGGCGAATTCGGGAATTGCACTGCAGTGTTCCTTTGTCGCTTAAGCGTTATGGCGAAACTTGGGTGAATTGGAAATATGTAATACAGAATAGCTTTCTCGCTCAAGCGTGATTGCTTCGCTTGAGCTAATTTTTGACCTTCGCTTGAGCGAATTTAACTCTCGCTTGAGCGAGTTGATTATTCAATCGGTATTCTGCAGTTGGCGTTCGGGTTCTTCATGCAATATTCCGAGTCCTTGTTCTCTTTCGGAGTCGGTGTCTTGGGAGTCTTCTTAAGTTAGCTTTCCTGAAGTCTCGCTTGGTCAGTATTTGAGCTCCTTTCAGTCGGATTTGTGAAGACTCACTCGGAATTATCAATTCCTGCTGGATTTGTAGGATTTCACTCGGAATTTTCTCCTTATCTCGAGTGCGCCCTGTTCCTGTACCAATAAAAAGCTACTTGCCTAGGAATTATATGCGGGCTGCTTAGTGAATTTATAAATACTTCAAAATTCCTTAACTAATTAATATTTTCAATCGGTTTCTTACATAAATAACATACTTTTGAAATGAATAACTAAAACATGAATTATTAACAAATTATTAAATAATAATATCAAAACTAGACAATACTTAGTAATTTATGTTAAATAAACAGTGGAATAATTAAGTCTTTTCAAGACTTATCACATCCCCAAACTTAAATCTTGCTTGTCCTTAAGCAATTATTCAGACTTATTAACTAACAGCATTTGATCAACATAATCAACCTTTCCTTAACTTAATTCATACTATAATTATTGAATACCGATCATGCTTTCTTCTCACAATTTCTAAAAGTATAAAAACTTACACCTCCTTTGGAAGACAAGCTGCTGATGCTTTCCTCACTGGTCGGTGTTTAACTCTTTTCTCGGTGTGTAAGGTGAATAAAATGCACTCAGCACCTGCATACTTGTTAGATAAACATAGGCTTGCAACAGTTCTATACGTCATACCATATGCCAACACAATCAGATCAGTAAGGGCTTTTTAAGCTTATAATGGGGCTGGGCTACAGGCTCAATTATTGTTTTTCCGAGTCATAGATAGGTTACAAGATGTATCCACTGATGCCTTGCCTCAATTCTAACTTAATTGCCTCTACTAACAACTCTCTTAACTTTTCCGACTGAATGCTACTTAATAACTCATGCTGCTTTGCACCTTCTTTTCCTTTTAGTCCTTCGGACTTTTTCTTTTTCTTTCTTTTCTTTCCATCTTTTCCGATTGAATTTTTTTTTATTTTTTTTTATTTATTTATTTTTGACTTTATTCAATTTTTTCTCTCGGCTTTGCCTTTCTTCCTTTTATTTTTCTACATATTTATCCATAATTAAGGTCGGAGTGTGTCCTTAATTACTGTTAGGCACACTCTTCATCCCCAAACTTAGAAATTGCTAGTCCCTAGCAATAAGCAAAAACCGAGTAATTCACCAGTGGAACATCCAGGGTACTCTAGTTGGGTTTTTCTTGGATAATTAGGCTTGTAACGTTAGGTTTTTAAAACGAATAAAAGGGTCTCAGGCTCAAACATAATTATTGGGTCAAAGGATGATTAATAGATTAGGAAGGCTATTTTTTTGGCCCTAGCTAAATAAACAAAGAAGGCCTTCATCATTTTCGATTGGTTGACATACAACAATTAGCAAGCACTGAGGCAAATTCTGTCTCACTAACTAGCATGCAAGCTCACTCGGAAAAGGATAAAACAGGCTCAAAAGCTATGAATATAATAGTTAATCAGCCAGTCATGTCCCCAAACTTAATGTAAGATCATACATTCAGATTGCTAACTAGCATGCCGAGTAAACAATTTTAATTAATGATGAAAAATCGTTAGGGGCAGGGATCATGAGTTAAGCAAAAACCGATTAATTAATTTATCCGACTGAAGCTTAAGAATCAGCAACTTTTAAATTATTAAGATGAAGTGAAAGAAACAATAAACATAATTTAGCAATTAATAAGTCAGAATATTAATTAAGGAACAAGTCGGAAAGATACTTCCCTTTTTACCTGAGTGGCTGTGGATGGGAGACGCGTAGTCGGATTGGGACTCATGGATTTTACCAATACAAATGAAAAACCGAATAAAACAAACAAATTAACAAGAAAATAAAATATTCATTACATAATTAAAATAGAAGCAAGTTCACTGTTCAGAAAGCAGTTACAATAATGTCAAATTAATTACATAGGAAACATCATAAAAACGTGGAACAACTGCTTAAACATCTTGATCTTCATCGTCTTTGTCCTGCTGGGAGGGAATCGTGAATCCAATGGAAGCTAACCACGTATCTCTATCAGGTTGGGCTCCCATTTCTGCTGTGTGTTCAACCCTCAGTTTCGTGGCAATCTTCCTGAGCATCAGATCGTGATTCAAGACCCGATCATAAATTCCAAGTTGCATCTTCTTCATGACCTGTAATTCCTGTAACACCATAAGAATGTCAGAAGAAGATGAACTAGCTCCTACAGATTGCCTGGGACGTTCTGGCTCTGTGGCTTTAAACTTCATTGCACAGTTTTCAACAGCCTTAACACTTTCAACTTCTGGTGATTCATTTTCCTCACTTGCAGGGGACACATTCCTTCGAACCAGAGGAGATACATCCCTTTGACCCTGACTTTGACTGGGTACATGTTCAGACGAATCAGATATAGTGATGGTTGCCACTTCTCTTTCGTTATCTATTTGTTTTCTTCGCACACTTCCTTCTGCAAAATTTGGTCTAGGTTTCTGCAGAAGTCTTTGTGATCTTCTTTTCATGATTAATGATAAAAGAATGATGATAACCAACCTAAGTAATCAAAAATAAGAACAGCAAGCCAACAGAAAGATAGCAAACCAGAACTGTGAGATGCATGGCTTGTGAACAGTGGAAAACAATAACAATGATCAAGAAGATAATAAACATGAACTTACAAATGCCTGAAATAAGTGAAAGAAGTGGAAAGGTGATACCTTTCTTCGAAACCAGCAAATGACTTTTCGTCTTCAGCCCTCGCATAAGTACAGAGGGTTGGAAGCTGAAAGGGTTTTTTTTTATATTGTTGAATTCAATTTTCAAGAAACGCGTAAATGCGTTTCAGCTTTAATTATTACTTTATCATAATATATATATGTATTATTATTATTTTTATTATTTTTATTTTGTTTATTATTTATTTATTTATATTTTATTATTATTATTATTATTTTTATTTTTATTTTTATTTATTATTTTATATTTTTATTTTTATTTTATATATATATATTTTATTTATTTATTTGAAAATATACTCAAATACTGGATGGGTAGAAGATCGAGTAAGAGTGAGATGATAGCAATGTAATGCCAAGTGGACATAAGAGAATGGAAGATGACTAAATGAACAGACGATAAGACAGAATGGGCAAATGAAAATTATAAATGAATGAGCAAAAGAATAGATGAATGAAATAGAGGGTAAAAAAAACGAGTGAACCACTGTAGTGAAATACGAGTGAATAGAGCATCAAATGGATAATAAAAGAAACGAATGGAAGTATGAATGAATGAAGGAATACCGAGTAAATGAATAATGAGTGAAAAGAGTGGAAGATCGTAAAAGAAGAGATTGCGTAAATGAGTGAAAAGAACGAAACGATAATGACTGAGTGAGTATGGAGAAAGATACCGAGTGATGAAAAATGAATGACTGAACAACTAGTAAACGTAAGAACAAAAAAAAACGAGTGGAAGAACATGAAAGAATGAATGAATAAACGGGTGAATAAAAAAAAATGAGCGAACGACAGAAGAAGACGAAGATAAACTGAGTGAATGAAAATACTGAGTGGAAAGAATACTGAGTGGATCATAGAACGAAGGAAAGAATAAAGGATGAATGCAACGAGTGTGATAATGAATGGACGAGTGAACAACTACAATGAAATACGAGTGAACAGAGAAGCGAGTGGGAGAAAGAACGAATAAAAGTAATACCGAGTGAACGAATGGGAGACAGTGAATAGAATACAGTGAATGGAAAACTGCAGAGAAAGAGTCCGAGTGAATATGGAGAAAAATTATCGAGTGAGAAAGGTCCGAGAGATGAAGAACGAGTGAGTGACAATAAGAGTTCGGGTGAAGAACAAAAATAATAGGAGTGGAAAAACGAATGAATGAAATACCGAGTAAATGAAAGGCCGAGTGAACAAAACGAATGCAGCGAGGGGCCGAGTGAATGGAGAAACTAGGGGAATGAAAAACAAAATGACAGGAAACTGAGTGACTGGAAATACTGAGTGTGACAATCGCGAATGAAACACGAGTGGATGAAAAAGAAAAATACAGCGTGAGAAAACCGAGAAAGAAAGTAGGTGGAATGAAACAACGAGTAAATGAATACCGAGTGGATTATACCGAGTAAAAATGAGAAACGAATGAACAAACAACGAGTGGTCGGAAAATGGAAAAACAAGTGAAAGAACACGAAAGAATGACTGACTGACCGGGCGAAGAAAATGAAAAGAAGAAGAAGATAAACTGAGTGGATAAAAGAATGACGATAGAGGAAACTGAGTGCTGGAAATACTGAGTGAATCGTAAAAGAAAAACGGAAGACACAACATTTATGAAACAATGAGTGAATCAAAATCGGGTGAATGGAAAAATAAATGACCGAGTGAATGAAAGAATCAAGTGAATGAAAGAACGACTGCAGAGGGGTCCGAGTGAACAGAATACCGAGTGGAAGAAACCGAATACTCTACTGAGACATTTGAGTGAATGAAAAAGGAATTGTGAAAAGAGACGCATGGAAGAAATACCGAGTGATAAAGGTCGGCCAAGAGAAAGAGAGAAAGCCGAGTGGATGAATGAAAAACCGAAAGACCGCATGAATAGAAGACTAATGGATACAATACTGATTGTGATGAGTGAGGAATCCGAGTGATAAAAAAGCCGACTGAAATAAGTCACCTTTCACCATCTGACCCATTCATTACATCAACGATCAGAAATCCTTCATAGTCTTTCTTTTATTTGCATCAGAATTTGAAATTTTATTGAAAACTGACGAGTGAAGTTCAATCGGGAAGAAGGATTGAGAATAAGTAACAGTTATTCGAGTGCACTATTTTCTCTAAAAACTTAGTAAATTTTTCGCTTAAGTGTGAAACAACACCCAGCAATGTCTCGCTTAAGCTACACGTGCTTCGCCTGAGCTGAAATAGAAGAATCTAGCTCGGATTTCCTTCTTCAACTTCATAAACTTCATTTATTAGATCTTTAGTTTTTTTTTTCTTTTTATTCATTCTGACTCAAATTTCAAAACAAAACAATCGGAAGATAGGGCTGCCTCCCTAGAGCGCTTCTTTAAGGTCACTAGCTTGACCTTATTGCATCTACGAAGATGCCTTCAGTAACAAGGAGGTTTTCTTCCTATCAAACTCTCCTCCAAAGTAGAGTTTGAGTCGCTGGCCATTCACCTTAAAAATTCGATCGGTAGTCGGATCTTTCAGCTCAACCGCTCCATGAGGAAAAACCTCATTTACAGTAAAAGGCCCCGACCACTTGGATCTAAGTTTTCCAGGGAAGAGTTTCAGTCAGGAATTGAATAACAAGACCCGATCACCCTTCTGAAACTCTTTCTTATTAATTCGCTTATCGTACCATTTCTTTGTTTTCTCCTTATAAATGGAGGCACTTTGATAAGCGTTGAGTCGGAACTCCTCTAATTCATAGAGTTTCAAAACTCTTTCCTCCTGAGATTGGTCACAGTCCATGTTTAATAGCTTTGTGGCCCACCACGCCTTGTGTTCCTACTCCACAGGGAGATGACAAGCCTTACCGTATACTAATTGATACGGGGACATGCCAATCGGAGTTTTGAAAGCTGTTCGGTAAGCCCACAGTGCATCATCTAATTTTACCGACCAATCTTTTCTAGATTTTCCGACCACTTTCTCTAAGATTCTTTTGATTTCTCTATTTGACAGCTCGACTTGTCCACAAGTTTGTGGATGGTAAGGAGTGGATATCTTATGTAAAACCTCATAGTGACGCAGGGCTTTTTCCATTATCTTATTGCAAAAATGTGAACCCCCATCACTAATAATTACTCTCGGAACTCCAAACCTAGAGAAAATATTCTTCTTGATGAACCTAAGCACAACCTGTGCATCATTGGTTCTGGTCGGAATTGCCTCTACCCATTTGGAGACATAGTCTACAGCAACAAGAATATATTCGTTGGAGAACGACTTAGGAAAGGGTCCCATGAAGTCGATACCCCAAATGTCAAATAATTCCACAATTAGAATATTTGTCAAAGGCATGCCAGCTTTGGCAGAGAGACCTCCACTTCTTTGACATTTATCACACCTTTTGACACATTCTTTGGCGTCTTGAAAGATAGTTGGCCAATAAAAGCCACTCTGTAAGATTTTTGCTGCTGTACGGGAGGTACCATGATGACCTCCATAATAGGAGTCGTGGCAGTGCCACAAGAGCCTTTCTTGCTCAGATTCAGGCACACAGCGCCTGATCACTCCATCTACGCCTATTTTAAACAAAAATGGATCATCCCAAAAAAAAGCCTTACTATCATGAAATTTTTTTTTTCTCATTTGGGATGTCCAACCATCAGGTACCACCGAGGCACTTTTAAAATTTGCCATGTCAGCGTACCAAGGCCCAGTTATAATTGCCATCAACCTTTCGTCTGGAAATTCTTCTTTTATTACGACAGAATCCGACTCAACTTCCAGACGAGACAATTGGTCTGCAACTGAGTTCTCTACTCCTTTTTTGTCTCGTATTTCTAAGTCAAACTCTTGGAGTAACAGAACCCACCTAATCAGTCTCGGTTTAGACTCTTTCTTAGCTAGTAAATACTTGATTGCCGAGTGGTCTGTATATACAATAACCTTGGCCCCAATCAAGTAAGTACGAAATTTATCAAATGCATACACCACAGCAAGCATTTCTTTTTCAGTAGTGGTGTAATGTATTTGATTTTCATTCAACACCTTACTAGCATAATAGATTACATGAGTTAATTTTCCTTTTTTCTGACCCAGCACAGCCCCGACTACAAAGTCACTTGCATCACACATTAATTCAAACGGTAAAGACCAGTCGGGTGATGCAAGGATCGGAGCTGAAGTCAAACTTTGTTTTAATTTTTCAAATGCCTTGACACAGTTTTCATTAAATGCAAACACATGATCTTTCACAAGCAAATCGGTCAAAGGCTTAGCTATTTTTGAAAAGTCTTTTATGAATCTTCTATAAAACCCAGCACATCCTAGAAAACTCCTTACTCCTTTCACGTTGATCGGAGGAGGAAGTTTTTCAATAATTTCAATCTTGGCTCGGTCCACTTGAATGCCCTCAGCAGAGATTTTGTGGCCAAGGACTATTCCTTCCTTAACCATAAAATGGCATTTTTCCCAGTTAAGGACAAGGTTAGTTTCTTGGCATCTCACCAGCACCTTAGATAGGTTGCTGAGGCATGAATCAAAATTACTCCCAAATACCGAGAAGTCATCCATAAACACTTCAATGAATTTTTCCACCATATCCCCAAAAATTGCCAGCATGCACCTTTGAAAGGTTGCTGGAGCGTTGCACAGCCCAAACGACATGCGCCTATATGCAAAAATTCCATAAGGACAGGTGAATTCAGTCTTTTCTTGGTCTTTTGGGTCAACCACAATTTGGTTATAACCCGAGTACCCATCAAGAAAACAATAGTACTCATGCCCTGATAACCTCTCGAGCATTTGGTCAACAAATGGCAGGGGGAAATGGTCTTTCCGAGTGAAGTCATTCAGCCTTCTGTAATCAATACATATCCTCCAGCCTGTTGTGGGCCGGGTGGCAATAACTTCACCTTGGTCATTTCTTACAGTCGTCATTCCTCCCTTTTTGGGCACCACTTGGACTGGGCTAATCCAAGTGCTATCCGAGATTGGGTAAATGATTCCTGCATCTAGGAGCTTGACCACTTACTTCCTCACTGCTTCCTTCATAATGGGGTTCAGTCTGCATTGTGGCTGTACAACAGGGGAATAGTCATCCTCCATCAGGATTTTGTGCATACAAAAGGATGGACTGATTCCCTTCAAGTCAGAAATGTTCCAGCCAATGGCGGATTCATGAGCCTTTAATACCCCAATTAGTTTCACATCCTCTTCTTTTAAGTCGGCATTAACAATGACAGGATGAGTGTTGTTTCCTCTCAGGAAGACATATTTCAGATGAGAAGGTAAAGGTTTTAAATCACATTTTTCTTCAGAAAATTCCTTTCCTTTCTCAGCTTCAATATTTTTCAAATTATTTTTCTTTTCTTTTTCAAAATCACCTACTTCTAATACTTCCAGAAGGCTCAATATTTCCGAGTGAGAGTCATTTAACTCCTCAGTCTCGGAGTCAAAGTCATCCTCTAAAAAAGTTCGTAGGGCTTTTTCCTCAGTTTTTAATAGTAATGGAGTCTGGTAATTTTCAACCTCTTCAATCATTAGGCAATCCATCCATTCAGTCGGATGTTTCATGGAATTGAAGACATTAAAAATTACTTGCTCCTCTTGAACTCTCAACATGAGTTCACCCTTTTCTACATCAATTAGTGCTCTGCCAGTAGCTAAGAAGGGTCTACCTAAGATCAAAGGGATCTCTCGGTCAGCTTCCATATCCAACACTATGAAGTCTGCTGGAAAGATAAATTTATCTACTTTCACTAACAAGTCTTCCAGCATCCCTTGGGGATATTTAATGGACCTGTCAGCCAACTACAAGGACATGCGAGTCGGTTGCAAGTCATTAATTCCCAGTTTTTCATCAAAGATAGAGGCATCAGGTTTATACTGGCTCCTAGATCACAGAGAGCACTTCCTACATGAATATCCCTAATTGCACACGGTATTGTAAAAGATCCAGGATCCTCTAACTTTTGGGGAAGTTTCTTTTGAATGATTGCGCTACACTCTTGAGTGAGAGTAATCATTTCATCCCCCCTAGGCTTCCTCTTCTTAGACAATAATTCTTTTAAAAATTTTGCATAGGAAGGCATCTCCTGCAATGCCTCGGCAAAAGGGATATTAATGTGAAGCTTCTTGAAAACCTCTAAGAACCTAGCAAACTTCTGCTCCTCTATTTGCTTTTTAAAGTTGTGCGGAAATAGAGCATTCCTCAATTTTTCAGGAGTCAGCTTAGAAGCTTCTTCCAGAATCAGATCAACCTTTTTCTTTTTCTTTTGATGGACTTTATTTTCTTTTTCTTTTTCTGTTTCATTTTTATTTTCTACTCCATTTTTATTGTCCTGCTCGGTTTCTTGTATTATTTCTTTTTCTGAACTTATTTCCTGACTCGGAGATGGAGAAATAATTTTTCCACTCCTAGTAATTATGGCCTTGCATGTTCCCTTGGATTTACCTCGGTATCTCCAGGGAAATTTCCTGCTTGCCTCTCAGCTAATTGTTTAGAAAGCTGTCCTACTTGGTTTTCTAAATTTCTTATGGACGCTTCCTGATTCTTAAAACTGGCCTGAGTGGCCTGAATAAACTGAGACAGTACATTCTCAAGTTCGGATTTTTCTTTAATAGGAGGGTGAGAAGGTTGTTGTGGTCTATTTGTGGGTTGACTCGGTGGAATGTTCTGATTCAAATATGGACCTTTCTGCCAGGAAAAATTGGGGTGGCTCCTGTAATTAGGATTAAAAGAATTAGAAGGATAATTCCTTTGATATTGTTGTTGCCCCATATAATTCACCTGCTCGGAAGGCACATTTGCATCATACAATCCATTCTCATGGTCTCCACCACAAAAATCACAACTGATCATAGAAACTTGACTCGGCTTTTGGAGTTCTGAAATCTGAATGCTTAATTTTTCCAAAGCCTGAGTCATCAGTTTACTCTGAGCCAGATAAGCATCTTGTGCTTCTAATTCTAATATCCTTCTCTTAGGGACTTGACTCCTCTCACTAATCAAACATTCATTAGAAGCCATCACATCAATCAGCTCTATAGCTTCTTCTACAGTTTTAGTTGTTAATGAGCCTCCAGCCGAGGCATCAATCAGGACCCTGGTAGCTGGCCTGACACCATTATAGAAAATAGTCACCTGCTGCACATCAGAAATCTGATGATGAGGACATCTCCTCAGGCTTTCCTTATACCGATCCCATGCTTCCATCAAAGACTCACCTTCTCTTTGCTGAAAACATGTGATTTCATTGCGCAACTTTGCATATTTAGAAGGAGGAAAGTATTTAATCAAAAATTTCCTTTGCAAATCCTCCCAGGTGGAAATACTGCCTCTCGGTTGACTCTGCAACCAGGCTTTTGCTCGGTCCCTCACTGAAAACGGAAACAATCTCAGTCGGATTGCCTCGTCAGGGACTCCATTCATTTTTACCGTGTCACAGATTTGGAGGAAGGTTGCTAGATGCAAATTTGGATCCTCAACCTCACTTCCTCCGAACTGTTCATTTCTTACCAACTGCAGTAAAGTTGGTTTTAGTTCAAAATTATTTGCCGAAATTGGTGGCCTAAGGATGCTAGATTGCGATCCTTCTTCAGTCGGCCTGGAGTAGTCACCTAGTGTAACTCTCCTCTGTTCCATTTCTTTTTCTTCATTTTGCTTTTTCTCTTTTCTTAGTCTACGTTCTAACAAGTCTATGTCAGGATCAAAGAAGAAAGATTCTCCTCTGCTCCTTGACTGCATACAACAAATGTCAAACAAAAGAACAATTCACTGCTACGACTAAATCTATACGAAAATGACAAAAATACTTTTACTAAAAAAAAACTTGAAACTACGTATTAAATGCAAACAAAAGTAAAACGGTTCAGTCTAGTACCGGTCCAAGGATTGTTGATATTACTCAACAATCCCCAGCAACGGCGCCATTAACTTGATGCTAAAATCCCGAGTCATTAACTTGGTGGTGAAAATCTTAGTAAAACAAAATATGACTCTCGGATTTACACTTATGGCAAGCGCACCAGTCGTTAAAATTGTAGTGTATTTGATCGTCCCACAGGGATTGTGGTAAGTACCTCAATCTAGGACTAGTACAAGCTGAACCAACACGAAATACAGGTAGTTCATTCGGTTTTTATGATTTTAATGTTTTCTAGTTGTTTTTGGTATTTTCAGAAACAGAGTTAAGATGAATATGAAAAATGATTAAAAGAAAGCAGGTCAAGATTGCTTCGGCTCACAATTTCCTCAAGAAACATACAAATAAGTATAATCGAACTTCACAATCCAGAGGACAATCCGCTTGTGGTTATTCCCTAATTCCTTAGGTGAAAAACACTAATCCTTAAGCAATGAACCTTAATTCCTTAAGTGCTCGATTAACCTAAGAATCTAATGCGAAATTGGAGGTTGAACTCTAACTATTCACCTAAATTGATTAGGCCTGAACTAGTTAGAAAGCTGGAAGTTACCTAAGCTTCAACCATGATTCCTCACTGGCGAAGTTCTTCATCAGTTCTGGATTTGTCAATCCAGCGATTCTGCTCCACTCCTCAGCTTGTTCGCCTCAGGATCTTAGAAGTCGATCTACTTGCTCACAGCTTCAAGACTCTATTGTTCACCTTCGCAATCCCAACCTTAGGGATTTAGAACTCCATTGACTTCAGTTCCATCGAAGGATTGTGGAACGTCATGGAGGAGAGGAATTAGAGAGAGAAAATAAAGTAGTAAGATGCTCGAAGTGTGTAATGAAAAGAATGTGTTCTATGTATTCTCTGTCTCTGTTTTTTCCCCGTCTTATTTACAGAGTATGTTCATGAGTATATATAGGCTTCTATCTAAAAACTAACTAACTAAAACTGATAACTTCGAAACCTTAAGTTAACGACTAAACTTAACTAACTAATCACAGCTCAGCTCTTAGCAGATTACAACTCATCATTAGCTAATGTACAACTCAGTGCCAACTAATAACAGCTCACTACTTAAATTATTAAGGTACAAGTAGAAGCGAAGGCAATGAAAGATGGAAACTGCACTGCGTCGAGTGTGTTGTTGGAGGGAAGGAACAGTGTTTAAATTACTGCCTTTATGCTTCAGCTACTGGGTTCTCGCTTGAGCGGACTAAACTCTCGCTTGGGCGAATTCGGGAATTGCACTGCAGTGTTCCTTTGTCGCTTAAGCGTTATGGCGAAACTTGGGCGAATTGGAAATATGTAATACAGAATAGCTTTCTCGCTCAAGTGTGATTGCTTCGCTTGAGCTAATTTTTGACCTTCGCTTGAGCGAATTTAACTCTCGCTTGAGCGAGTTGATTATTCAATCGGTATTCTGCAGTTGGCTTTCGAGTTCTTCATGCAATATTCCGAGTCCTTGTTCTCTTTCGGAGTCGGTGTCTTGGGAGTCTTCTTAAGTTAGCTTTCCTGAAGTCTTGCTTGGTCAGTATTTGAGCTCCTTTCAGTCGGATTTGTGAAGACTCACTCAGAATTATCAATTCCTGCTCGGATTTGTAGGATTTCACTCGGAATTTTCTCCTTATCTCGAGTGCGCCCTGTTCCTGTTCTAATGAAAAGCTACTTGCCTAGCAATTATATGCGGGCTGCTTAGTGAATTTATAAATACTTCAAAATTCCTTAACTAATTAATATTTTCAATCGGTTTCTTACATAAATAACATACTTTTGAAATGAATAACTAAAACATGAATTATTAACAAATTATTAAATAATAATATCAAAACTAGACAATACTTAGTAATTTATGTTAAATAAACAGTGGAATAATTAAGTCTTTTCAAGACTTATCAGTGGGACGTTTTGTTGAGCTGTGTGAAGGATTGCTTCCTGATAATCAGGCTCTTCTTGAAGTGGCGGGAAATAGCCAGGTGGCAATCCATATGGGGGAAAGGGTATGGCATTACCTTCCTCATCTATATAGATGGTTTGCTGGGTGTTAGCAGGGTTTGATTTCCTAACGTGAATAGTTAGAGGAGGCGGAACAGGGTTTGAACTTGGCTCTCCAGTAGGACCCTGAGTGTGTTAGGGAGCGGATGGTCGTTGTCTGGTATTTTCAGCACCTGCTGAAGAATCCCCTTCTGTGACTCTCCTTTCAAGAAGCTTGGCCATCTCAGCCCTCTGTTCTTTCAACTGATTGACTTCGGCTCTCAAGCTCTCATTTTCTTGTTCTATTTCAGCCATGAGTCTTGTATTAAGCCTAGTCGCGTAAGGATGTCTACCCGTTATGCCTGGAAACCACAATATTTTGTTAGGAAAGTAAAAGTAAACAGATAAAGGAAAAGAAAAACAAATGATGTTACGCAGGATGCGATTCTGAATTTAGCCCGTATTCTCCGACCGTTCCTCAGAACGTCCCGTTCAAAAGTACTAGGTAAAGCAGTAAAGTGGAAATTAACATGAAGCAATTATGAAAGCAGATTTATTCATCATTCCATTCTTCTGTAAAGGTACAATATTGCTCGAAAGATTTGATTACAATATTTTAACCATCCCTGGCCCGAGCGATCATGTCCCTCATTTTACAAAGTCTTTCCTGGCAATAATTCAGAAATGATGATATCTCTTTTGGGGTGGATAAAGGATTGACCATGCCTTCGGCCTGTTTCAACATTGAGGGAAAATCCTCCAAGATTCCATTAGCTATGTATGCCAACTTGGCAAAACGGTCCATCCATAAATGAACAACCTCATCCCGTTGAGCTAACTCAGTCCCAAGAGCTCGTGTGGCATTTTGGCAGCGTTGCTCAGCATCACAGGCTTTTTTTTGTTCATTATGTATTTCTTGTTCATAAGCCCTCATTGTTTCATCAAGCTGTTGCTCCAATTTATGGACCTGAGTCTGCAGCATTTCCTTTTTCACCAAGGTCTCTTTTTCTT
This sequence comes from Clitoria ternatea, assembly GCA_037962975.1. Lineage (NCBI taxonomy): Eukaryota > Viridiplantae > Streptophyta > Magnoliopsida > Fabales > Fabaceae > Clitoria > Clitoria ternatea. The sequence continues at coordinate 216,534,735 of CM075671.1, read as the reverse complement.
TTTCTTTGGATAGTGTCAGCATGTTTTTCAGGACTTGTTTTTCGGCCAATATGGCGTCACTCTGTTGGCCTTTTATTTTAAGCTGGGAATTAGCCGCACGAAGGCAATGGTCTTATTTCACCCTGTAGTCTTCGTCAATCTTCCTCTTCTTTCGCATTTCATCCATAGCATGTTTCCCTTCGGAATTCTCCTTCCTCTGAAGGGAGCACTCTTGTTGACATTTCAAAAGGTCTTCTTCTAGCTTTTGATTCTTTGTTGTCAACTCTTCTATTTGCACTTTCAGAGCTATGGTGACCTTGTCTTCCATGATGACTGGCGGAGGGAAATTATTCACGAATTGATATGAAGGGCTTTTGAAGGGCAGTTTTACAATGGAGGCCCTGTTTAGGACCCATTCAAAATATTCAGCTCCTACAGCATGGGTTCGTACCCCTAATTCTTTTCCCATTCTATGGATCTTCTTCCACACATTGGCTATATCCCGAACAACGGATGTGTAATTCCCTTTTGCATAGTACAAAATGAAAGGAGTGAGTAGTTTTTCGTTCGGTGGCCCGAGTAGAGGATAAGCCAACTGACGCTTTGCAATAACAGGGTTGTAATTGATGCATCCCTGTGTACCCATGAGAGGAACATTCGGGTAACCTCCGCAACTATAGATGATTGACTCAACCATTAACCATTGAGGATACCACCTGACTTTTTCAACTGTAAGGCTTACGAGGTGATTAGCCCATTCACGCCCACTCTTCACGGCCAATTGACACAATTTCAAATTAGAAATCGGACACTCGGCTTTACATATTTGATGGAAGACATGAGATGTGAGCCATACATATAAAACGGGTAAACAGCAAATGATCCTCTTTCCCCCTTGTGTGTGGCAGAAATCCATGGTGCAATACACATTAGCCAAAATGGCTGTGACTGGATTCTCGAGCCGGTACTTACGAGCCAGGGAAACAGCAATAGCGTCATAATCCACATAGTTATCTAAATTAGGGAACAAGACAACCCCGTAAATAGTGAGGGCTAAAGTATCCATGAAAGCCTCCCATTCCTCTTTATCGGCCAAGATCTGCATGTGCTTTTCGAGAAATTCTCGGGTGAACCCGGGAACTTGATTTCTGTTCATTTGCACATTCCTCAATGCCTCGGGAGAGATTTTCAAAACACGGGCGATTGAAGCGGTTGTTGCGTGATGGTCAAGATGGTGATAGGGAATTTGCCCTTCCACTTGTATCCCCAATATCTGTTCAAATTCTTCTATTGACGGAGCTAATTGAAAATCTCTAAATGTGAAACAGCGGAGGGGTGGGTCATAAAATTGTGCCAAGGCTGTAATTGCTTTGGTTTGGACTTCCACCTCTAATAGTCTCAAGACCTTCCCATATTTCCTGGTAAGGGCCATCTTTTGAGTCATACTTAATCTTTTCCCCAGTGCTTGCAGACTAACTGTATCAACTTTCTTAGCTTTGAGATGTAATATTTTCTTCAACTCTGTCACATATGTACCATAATTGTCATGTTTCATGTTAATTTCCATACTTGCCCAGAGATACTGCCAATTTCTAAATCGTTTCCTGCGAATATTGAAATAAAGAAAAGGAATCAGTTATTGTTATGTTTTGAAATTCATGTTTTCCCAAAGATGTGATGTAAAAAATGTTTTTGTTTTTTTTTTGTTTTTTTTTTGGGAAACATTGATTTCCAAAACTCATGCGAGTCTAAGTTGCAGAAGCCATAGATTTTCTTAATCGTCATTGATGCCCCAGTTAAAGGGATCCAAAATTGTTCCTTTTGATTTTCTTGTTTTGACGAGCATGAAAATCTACAACTCAGGACTTGGAGGTACATGATCAAAAGAGAATTATCTATCCACTTGGAGTGTACTGGGTGTTTTGGAGATGAATCACTGTTTTTGAAATAGAGTACCCTCAATGGATAGATAATTCATTCATTTGGATTTAAAAGGGAGAGTGAAAATGACATAAGGTAAAATAAAGTCTGCCCTTTTGTGGCCTAGGTTGGGTTTTGTTGAAAGTCTTTTCTAGGACCTATGGCTTGTCTAAAAGTGATTCTCCATACCGGGTAGCTTATACTAGACATCTAGAAGGTCACCAGAGCCAAGATCCTACTCATGACAGGGACGCAAACAGTGGGGAATCCACTAAGTGTGTATATCATGAGAGGTTGAACTCTGGTTGAGGTTATCACGAACACCGGATAGGAAGTACATCCCATACGATTCCGTTACCAACCCCTCCTAACTTAAGCTTCATTTGGGGCCCGGGTATAGGGCGCCACTCATAGGTGTGTGCAAGTAAATGTGAGTGTAGTGTGTGGAAGGGCATTCAATACCTTTTACCTTACCCCATTCTGCACAAAGAACAAACACAGAACAAATATACAAAGTTGTCTATCCTAGGGTTCAATAATCACACAGACATATAAATGATAAAATTCAAACAAAACAGAAACTATATACAAACATTGACAAAAAATAAAATAAAGGAAGAAGTTAAATAATTAATATGCTAATTAAAATATGCGCTATCAAATTGACTGGCTTGACTCTCTAAATCCCCAATGGAGTCACCATCTGTCGCGACCGGGATCGCGGCGGCGCGGCCGACCCTCAAAACGATTTTAAAAATAAACAGGGAGTCGCCACCAATATTTTTTAGGATAAAATACCGGGAAAACCTTTGTTAAAGCACTGGTTATAAAAATGAAATTCCATGTTCGGGAGTCTGATTACAGGTGAGGAAGGTATTAGCACCTCACAACTGTCCGTTATAAAAACGGTTACCTCAATTTGATAGCGCGCATTATAATTAACCCATTAATTATTTTAACTTTTTCATGAAAAGAGAATATACGAGGTGACAAAATATACAAAAATAAACAAAAAGAAATTAAACACAGAATATTTACATGAGATTAACAGGACGTCTCGTCCAAATTAATCTCGCTCCACCATTTTTTAAGAAATATAATAAAGATTACAATAATAATAATAACGACAATAATAATAATTACAATTTTTATGCTAGTCCGAATAGAAAGTGTGAAACATTCATTTCTATTAATATTTATTAATTAACAGAAATTAATTAATAACATAGTCATTAAACAGTAATTAATTTAACAGAAAATGAAATAAATACGAGTATTAAAAATGAGAGTGAGACCGATGTGGTGAGAAAGGAGCTGGATGGTGTGCAAAAGAGAAGGACGGCTGAAGGAGTTTGTTGGTGAGGTCGGATGGGTGTTTGAGGGGAAGGACGGAGGTGTGTGTGTGGTTTGGTTTTGAAGGAGAAAAGGAAGGGAAAAGTGAGCGTGGAGTGAGGGGGAAATGGGATAGTGAAAGGGGGCTGTGAGGTGTAGAGAGGGAGGAAACAGTGGTGAAGGGTAAGGGTGGAGGACGGAGTGAGGCAAGGGAGAGAGGGACAGTGTAGAGGGGCTGTGAGGAAGGCGGAGTGAGGAGAGAAGACGTGAGGAAGGTTTGGGGCGGTGTGGAGCAGGACAGTGTGGGGAGTGAGGAGAGAGGACGGTGTTGGGAGAGGGCTGTGAGGCGTTGTTGAGGGGCTGTGAGGAAGGCGGAGTGAGGTGAGGAAGGGAGACGGTGTAGAGGGGCTGTGAGGCGGTGTTGAGCAGGATAGTGTGGGGAGTGAGAGAGGATGGTGTTTGGAGGGTGAGGACTGTGAGGCGGTGTTGAGGGGCTGTGAGGACGGTGTTGGGTGAGGTGAGTGGGGACGGTATTAAGAGGGACGGTGTTTTAGATGAAGGGGGCTGTATGGGAAAGGAGAAGGATGGTTGAAAAGTGAGGAAAAAATTTGTTTCGAATTCTCTCCAATGAATGCTTCCAGGATCCCTTCTTCTTCCTTCGTTTGCAGTATTTATAGAACATTTGAGGAGCATGATGATTGCCTGAACAGACCCGTGATAGCCTGGCTGCCAATTGGTGAGGATTTTTTAATATTTCCACATTGTCTTGTTGCCAGCCGCCCCTTGAAATTGTCAAACAACTTGGATAGTGTGTTGGGAACAACCTGGATCTTTGACAATTAAGGAGAATGGAGGCTGGTGGCAATTCTTTATCATTTTCCTCCTTGTCTGGTTGCCAACCACCTCCCGTAATTCAAGGATCCACTTGGATAGTGGAAATCCAAGTCAGCATGGTGAAAATCCGAGAGAAAATGATGGAAATCCGAGTGAGAATGGTAGAATTCTGAGTGAAAGTGACTCGGATGAGCCTCTCAGTCAGTATTCATCCACATTGGGAGTTAATTCCGAGTGGAATGAAGCATTTCCCATAGAAAGCCGAGTGAAAATACTCCTTCCCGAGTGAGAATTCTTCTGGGAGGAGTCCTTCTATGGAAGGCCGAGTAGAGGTTTTGCTCGGTGTGAGGCTGCTGTGAAACATTCAATCGGAACCGAGTAACAAGTGACTTGGAACCGACTGAAATGGTTGAATAATGACTCAGAATTGGGTGGAGATGACTCGGAATTGAGTGAGAAGTCACTCAGGAATTGGTGAAAATGACTCGGAATCTGGGTGAGAATTGACTCAGAAACGAGTAAAGGATGACTCGAAATCTGGGTGAGAATGGTGAATCAGATTTGGGTGAAAATGAGCTCGGGTTTGATGAAAATGAGCTCAGTGATGTTTAAATATGGCTCAGTGATGGTTTAAAGAGTGACTCGGGAATGGGTGGAATGGAGGGTGATAGTAAAAGAATGGCTTGGAGCTGACTAAAAATGGAAGGGAATGACTCGGTGCAGACTGGAAATACTTTACTCGGTTCTGAGTGGAGAGGCATCACTCGGTGTTGATTGAAGATTCTTCACTCGGCGTTGATTGAAGATTCTTCACTCGGTATAGCTTCATATCTTCCTTCACGATATACTCGGAATTGGCTTCATACTGCAGCACTCGGTGTCATCCTTTACACCCCAATCAGAATTGAGAAATTGAGAATCTGACCACTCGGATATGCTTACCCGGGAATCAACCTGTTCTCTTCAATCAGAAAAGTTTTTCTCAGCCTTTTCAACGTACTCGGAGTCGGTCTTCCCTCCACTCAGAATTTGGATCTCAGACATTTTCACTCAAAATTGCATATTTCTTACTCAAAAATTCAAATTTGGTAATCTGACTCAGAATTGGCCCTGTTTTCACTCGGAATTGGCCTTATTCCTCACTCAGGATTTAGAACTTGGACAACCACTCGAAAACCGCCTTATTATCACTCAAAACTTGGAAATTTTGACATATCCACTCGGAAACCGCCTTCTTATTACTCAGAATTTGGAAACTTGGCATTTTCACTCGGAATCTGCCTGCTTTTCAATCAGAACGTGGAAATTGGACTCGGAATGATTGCAGTGGGACAACTTCCACTCGGGTTTACTTCTAATAGGGACATATTTCCTCAAGATCAACAACTTTTCATTCGGAATGGCTTTGATAGGGAAGTTTCCACTCGGATTTTCACCAACAGTGAAGTATTCCACTCGAATTCGCTCCATTCTAAGTAATTCCACTCGGTTTTGGTCATTTCTGTGTAATTCCACTTGGATTTCATTGTTCTGAGTAATTCCACTCGGAATTCATCATTCGAAGGAAAGGAATATGCATCGGGTATCAATCTCGCTTGGGTGTGACATGTCTCGCTTGAGCGAACCATCACCCGCTTGGGCGAAAACAGGCCAGGGACCATGTCTTACTCGAAAATGATCATTCCGAGTCCCTTCACTCGGAAATGATCATTTCCGAGTCATTTTTTTTTTACTTGTACTTTTTTATTTCTTCTTTTCTTTTTTACTTGTATTTTTTTTACTTGTGGATCGACCGGACTAAAGTAGGTGTTCACACCACTGTAATTCCTTGTTGCAATATTCTCCATCAATTACAAATTTAAATTCTCACTTTTACAGCCCTCACACTCTTACAAAATAAAAGAAAGAGAAGAAAATAAAAAGAAAGAGAAGAAAAACGAACAGAGAAAGAAAAATGGAAAAGAAGAAAACTAAAGAGAAAAAAGAAAGAAAGTAACGAAGAAAAGAAAATAGAATGAAGCTAATGGAATTCGATGGGAAGAAGTTGTTTCTATGCTCCTGGTTGCTCTCCCTTTTATAGGTGAATGGATGAATGAATCCAGCTAAGGAAACGCGTTAAAATTTGCAAGTGGGAGAAACTTTCGGTGCATGTGAATTCCAGCTGTGCCAACTTGTTTCCAATTTGCATATTTTAATATTTCCAATAATTCGGTGCTTGGATTTATTCAGTTGGTCAAATTCTGAGTAGAAAGGTGTTGGAATTTCATAAGACCGAATAAAAGCTTGCTGTTTGGTATTGGTTGCTGGACGTTGTTGGTTTATATGTGGCAGGTATGGTGGTATGAGGGACAGTGGAGTTGCTGGACGATGTGGTGGATGGAGCCGGTGTTGGTAGGAGAGGAGTCTGGGCTGTGTTATGGATTAGGAGCCTGGGCGGTGTGGATGATGGAGAGAAAATGGATAGCGGATAGAAGAGGGAATGAGACGGTGTTAAGAAGTGAGGACAGTTGGGTGTTTTGGGAGAAAGGGACGGTGTTGTGGAGTTTGAGGGACAATAGAGTTGCTGGACGGTGTTCAATTGATCCGGTGTTGGGCCTGTGAAGAGAGTCTGGGCGGTGTGGAGAGTACTACTGGACGGTGTTGTGGATGGAAAGGAGAGCCTAAGCGGTGTTGGTTGGGGAGAAGAGTCTGGGCGGTGTTGGTTTGAGGAGAAGAGTCTGGGCGGTGTTTGTGGAAGAACCGATCGGTGATGAAGCTGGATGAAAGGACGAGTGAAGAGTGACTGAAGAGTAACTTCCGATTGAGCCATTCAGTCAGAATTGAATGCAGGAGGACTCAGAACCGACTGAAACCATTCACTCGGCTCAGGTTCATGGAGTTCATTTGGAACTGATTGCAGAGTGAATCGGAACCGAGTGAATAGTGATTCACTCGGGATTAGAATTTATTCAATCGGTTCTCAATCATTTTCACTCGGCTGTAATCTGAACCACTCGGTTAAAACTCTGCTCGGATTTTTGCCCTGGAATTCACTCAGAAGTGCCTTTTTATTTTTCACTCAGAACTTGCACTTGAAGGACTCTGGAAGCTGGCTGGTAGAAGTTTATGTCCGAGCCTTGTCTTGCTCGGAAGTGAAGCTTTCTGCCTTATCTCACTCGGATGTCTTCCTTGGAGACTTTTCACTCGGATTTAATGCGAAACTTAAAAGTCAGTCCGAGTGTGATTCACTCCTGGTCAGATTTCACCTTGCCCGATTAAGACACCACTCGGAAATGCCTTGTTCTCCGAATGAAACCACTTGGATTCGCCTTAGTCAGCATTTATTCATTCAATGGCATTCCTTCTGCTCAGAATCAATTCATTCGGAATCAGCTTTTTGCCCAGAAAAACACTTGTTCTTTGGTCAGACCTGCTTCAGTCAGCATTCTTCACTCGAATTTACTTCAATCAGCAAATTCTCACTCGGATTCACTTCAATCAGCAATCCTTTCACTCGGAAAATACCTTTGGGTAGCATTTATTAGAGCTCAGTTCCTGTTTTCACTCGGAATTGTTGCATTCGGACAGCTTCCAATTGGATTTTCCTAAAACCTAGACTTATTCCTTTTTAGCATTGATCCTTCACTCGAGTCAGCCATTTATCACTCGGAATGGCTTTGACAGGGAACTTTCCACTCGGATTTGGCTCCAACAGTGAAGTATTCCACTCGGCAATGCTCCATTCTGAATTGTTCCACTCGGAAAGGCTCTATTCTGAGCCATTCCAATCGGATTTACCTTCAACAGTGCAGTATTCCACTCGGATTTGCTCCATTCTGAGTAATTCTACTCGGATTTGGTCCTTTCTCAGTCATCCCACTCAGATTTGGTCATTTTGAGTCGGAATTCAGCATTTCTGAGTCGGATTTTAACATTCTGAGTCGGATTTCAGCATTCTGAGTCGGAATTCAGCATAAAAAGAGAGTTCTTTCTACTTTAGGCTTGTTCTTCTTGTTTCTTTATCATTTTATGGTCATTTTTCTCTTGTTTTTGACCCTTTATTACCTTAATTCCTGCAAAATAACATACCCAAGTAGACTAGAGTGGAAAGAAAGCAAAAATCGCAATAAATAAAGGAAATACAGTGGATAATGACTAAAATCCTAAGCAATTTAGACCTAATTTATTGTATTATAAAGCACTTATCAAAATACCCCAAACCAAAACATTGCTTGTCCTCAAGCAATCACCATATTCACAAGATAAAATACAGAAAACACTAAACTTAATAAACTAAGGAATCCAAAATAGAGAAACAGATTTATTCAAATGCAGTTTTATTTTTCTTATGTGAATCAATTTTCAATGTCAAGATTTGAGATACTCTTCTCACAATTTTCACTCAAGTGTTTCAAGGTTTGAGTATCTCTCAAATCATCATAGTCAAAAAATATTACCATAAGCTTGTTAATAAACCAGAAACTCCACAGTTTAAATAGAAAATATGTCAAAGTCTAAAGGTCTTTCAAAGGTTGTAATGTGGCCTTGGGTTGTATTGTCAAGGTAGGAATTTCAAGAAAAATGGAATACAAAAGGGCTTTAACAGTCATGAATGATTCAAATCACCATTATAAATTTAACAGAGCAAATTTTTGAACTTTTATGGACTTTTTGGAATTCATTCAATATCATCCTTTTGATTTTCTTTTTCTTTTTCTTGCTTTTCTTTGCATCCAATACCATATTTTTCTTAAGTCCTTTTTTATTTCTTTGCTCCACTAAATTTCCAACTTTTTTACCATTAAGAGAATATCATTCAGTGAAAGGTTTCAAGGAAAAATTTTTGCTTTTAGGCTCAAAAGGGGCAACTAGGGATCAAATTATACAAAATTCTGAGGCTTAAGAATAAGACCTAATTGTGCCTTTATCATTCTAAGACATATAATCAAAAACCATTTTGAATCGGTTGAAAAACAAGTTCTAGAATATTAACGACTATGAGATTCACTCAATCAAGAAAATATGGGTTTTGAAAATTTGTTTGATAAATAACCCATTTTGGCTCAAGTCTAACCATGGAAAGTCTTTTCAAAGAAAATTTAATCACATAAAGTTCATTTAGACATTGATTTGGCATTTAAACAATCAAATTTTGAAAATTTTACTCAAAATTTTGGGATCCTTAGATACTTTAGCCTTGTGTTCAAAGTAAATTTATCATGCAATCATGGTAAATTACAAGATTACAAACAAAATAAGGAAAACACACATGCATAAAAAATATAATCATTACACAACAAAACAAAGCAATTAAGTTTTCTTACCTACCACCCCAAACCAGAATTTGACATTGTCCTCAATGTTAAAATGGATGATAAAGGATAAGAAAACTTACTTGTAGTAACCCCAAACCAGCATCTGACATAGTTGGTTTTTTTTTATTCTATTTATTAAAGCTTAAAAATAAAGACATGGGGTTACCTCTCCACAAGTGCTAAGTTTAATGTCTTCAGCCAGACTCTATCCCTCAATCACAGTCAAGAATCGATTAGGGCCTAGAAACTCATACCTTAGTATGGAAAGTGAAGATTTAAGTTTAATATTTGGCCTTACCATGACCTCAGTGTCATGTCTCAGTGGTATGTTACCTTCACTGCTTTTTGATGTTCCTGCAAACTTATTCAGAAAAATAGATTCAAGTGGGTCTTTAAGAAGAGTTTCATCCTTCACCACTTGGTCAACAATTTTAATTCCATAGCAAACATCATTAAAAGGTTTTTCTAAAACATTTTTCAAATTAAAATCAACCTTTTGGTCTCCAACAGTTAGTGACAACTTACCATTTTTGACATCGATCATAGTACCTGCAGTTGCTAAAAATGGTCTGCCTAAAATAATAGGAATCAAAGAATCTTCGTCCATTTCAAGCACAACAAAGTCAGCAGGTATAAAAATTTTTCCTACCTTAATAGGAACATCTTCTAAAATTCCTACAGGATATTTGATAGATCTATCAGCCAACTGTAAAGATATCCTAGTAGGTTTTGGCTCTCCCAATCCTAACTTTTTAGCAACAGATAATGGCATTAAACTCACACTCGCTCCCAAATCACACAATGCTCTATCTATAGCTATGCCACCAATCATACAAGGAATAGAAAAGCTACCTGGATCATGAAGTTTTGGAGGCATTTTCTTTTGAATTAGAGCGCTACACCCCTCAGTGAGTGCCACGGTTTCATCTTCCTCAAGCTTTCTTTTGTTGGACAAAATATCCTTCAAGAACTTCGCATAGATAGGCATTTACTGCAAAACATCTATGAAGGGAATATTGACATACAATTTCTTTAAAATATCAAGAAACTTACCAAATTGTTTGTCCAACTTTGCTCTAGCCAGGCGCTGAGGAAATAGAATAGGAGGTTGATATGGCTTAACCTGTTCTTTCTTTTCTTGTGGTTTTTCTTCCTTATTCATTGGGTAAGATGGAGACTCATCCAATTTCTTTTTCTCTTCAGTCTTACCAACTGGACCATCATATTGAGTACCACTCCTAAGAGTGATAGCCATTGCATGGTTGGAAGGTCCAGCCTCAGGTTTCCCAGGAAATGTTCCTGGTGCTCTTTGAGAGTAGGAGGCTTGTTGGGCAATTTGAGTCTCCAATATTTTGTTATGGGTGGCAAGGGAGTCCACCTTTGAAGCTAAGTTCTTTATTGCATCAGAGAATTCATCGTTCTGCTTCTGTTGAGTAACTACAAATGTCTCCATTAAGGACTCTAGTTTTGATTTCTGTGGATTGTAGGGTCCTTGTTGAGGGTTGTAGTTATTTTGGAATTGAGGTGGCCTATTTTGGAAGCCTGGTGGACCTTGTGGAGGTCTGTAGTTACCTTGATAATTTCCACCGTAGTTTCCAATAGTATCCACCTGATGCATTTCTTGTTCTTGATTAGGGGTCATTGCTAAATTGCAGTTTGTAGCTCTATGTCCTGAAACACCACAAACTTCACAAACAATATTAGTAGCACCTGTTGACCCTATTTTATCAAGTTTTAATATTAATGCTTCAACTTTGGCAGAAAGTAGGGAAAGAGCATCAACAAAGTACTTACCTGGTGTTTTAGTAGGTAATCCTCTCTCAGAGTTCCACTGGTGAGTGTTTTGAGCTATTTCCTCAATCAGGTTCTCAGCTTCATCAACATTTTTACTCATGAAGGCTCCTCCAGCTGCAGCATCTAAAGAGATCTTTTGTGTGGAAGTTAGTCCATTATAGAAAATATGGATTGTCAACCACCTTTCTATCCCATGGTGAGGACATTCTCTTAGCATCTCCCTGTATCTTTCCCAGGCTTCATACAAGGATTCATCATCTTTTGTGAAAAATTGATGATTTGTTTTCTCAGCATATCAGTCTTGTTCCTTGGGTACCATTTATTTATAAAAGCACTGGACAATTATTCCCAAGTTGTGATGGATCCTTCAGGAAGAGAGTATAACCACACTCTCGCTTTATCTCTTAAGGAGAAAGGGAAAAGTCTTAAGCGAATGGCATCATTGGTAGCTCCGTTCATCTTCAGGGTGTCACAGTATTCAAGAAAGATTTGAAGGTGAAGATTTGGATCTTCGGAGGGTAATCCTCCGAATTGGTTCTGTTGAACCATTGAGAGTAGTGAAGGCTTCAATTCAAAATTGTTAGCCTCCACTGTGGGTCTGAGGATGCTGGATCCTCTTCCATTAGTGCTTGGAGCGGCAAAATCTCTTAAGGGTCTGTGTTGGTCTGCCATTTGTTTTTCTTTTTGTTCTTTTTGTTGTTTTTGTTGTTTTCTTAAAGCTCTAAGGGTACGTTCTATCTCAAGGTCAAATCCTAAGTTTAGATCGACACTACGGCTTCGTCGCATAAATAGAAAATAAATGACAAATAAAACAAACAATTACAAAAATAAAACAACAGATTCATAGAATATAGAACAAAATACAAAATTACAAAGAAAATAAAAATAAAAATAAAAATAACAATAAAAATATTAACAAGTATGATCTAATCGAATTTCAATATTGCCGATATTTGAGGGACAACAGTCCCCGGCAACGGCGCCAAAAACTTGACAGGGCCCGTAAGCGCACGGGTTATGTCGCGTAATATAAAAGATTATCGTTCTCCGCAGGGACTGTGTTCAAAGTACCAGCATATTGAAATTTAATTATCCACACAATTGATTTTTAAGATTTTTATAAAATAAAGCACAAATTAAAGTTGCACAGAATACTAATAAATATAAAAATAAAATTTACTTGACACTTTAAAAATCAGAGTTGAGAATATCTTGGGATTTTGGGGGATTAAGACTCTATTTTATGTCAATGAATTTTAACTTTTCATAAATAAGAATCGAATTAAGTTTTCCAATGCGTATATTCCAAAAGCTAATTAATATGTTCCTCTTGGAATCCTATTAATGTACCTAACCTATGGAAAGCGCTGCTTAATCCTCAGAAAGGCCCATTATCGTTTTATGAAAACCCCTTTTATTTCCTCAAAAGAATTTTGATTACTTTCACGATTTTACCGAGGTCACAAAAAGCATTTCAAAAATCTTAGGTTTAGTTCAAAGCTTTCCGGTAAAAATAAATCTCTCGATTCTATTTATTACCTAAACTTACTAATATACCCGTAAGTATACAGTTTTATCATTTAGGTTCTTGTTAGGAATCACTAAAAGCATTAAACATAATTGAACTAAATGGAAAACAGAAATTTATTTAATTCCAAGTCAAAATAACATTAAAATAAAATATTACCATACCCCCTTTTATCCCAAGATAATTAATTTAGCTACTCATGAAATAATTCAAATTCATATAAATAATGGAAAAATAAAACATACAAGACATGGTAAAAATAAAAACTTACGGGTTTCTCCAAAAGCTCAGAATAATTTACCACTGTAATTCCTTGTTGCAATATTCTCCATCAATTACAAATTTAAATTCTCACTTTTACAGCCCTCACACTCTTACAAAATAAAAGAAAGAGAAGAAAATAAAAAGAAAGAGAAGAAAAACGAACAGAGAAAGAAAAATGGAAAAGAAGAAAACTAAAGAGAAAAAGAAAGAAAGTAACGAAGAAAAGAAAATAGAATGAAGCTGATGGAATTCGATGGGAAGAAGTTGTTTCTATGCTCCTGGTTGCTCTCCCTTTTATAGGCGAATGGATGAATGAATCCAGCTAAGGAAACGCGTTAAAATTTGCAAGTAGGAGAAACTTTCGGTGCATGTGAATTCCAGCTGTGCCAACTTGTTTCCAATTTGCATATTTTAATATTTCCAATAATTCGGTGCTTGGATTTATTCAGTTGGTCAAATTCTGAGTAGAAAGGTGTTGGAATTTCATAAGACCGAATAAAAGCTTGTTGTTCGGTATTGGTTGCTGAACGTTGTTGGTTTATATGTGGCAGGTATGGTGGTATGAGGGACAGTGGAGTTGCTGGACGATGTGGTGGATGGAGCCGGTGTTGGTAGGAGAGGAGTCTGGGCTGTGTTATGGATTAGGAGCCTGGGCGGTGTGGATGATGGAGAGAAAATGGACAGCGGATAGAAGAGGGAATGAGACGGTGTTAAGAAGTGAGGACGGTTGGGTGTTTTGGGAGAGAGGGACGGTGTTGTGGAGTTTGAGGGACAATAGAGTTGCTGGACGGTGTTCAATTGATCCGGTGTTGGGCCTGTGAAGAGAGTCTGGGCGGTGTGGAGAGTACTGCTGGACGGTGTTGTGGATAGAAAGGAGAGCCTGGGCGGTGTTGGTTGGGGAGAAGAGTCTGGGCGGTGTTGGTTTGAGGAGAAGAGTCTGGGCGGTGTTTGTGGAAGAACCGATCGGTGATGAAGCTGGATGAAAGGACGAGTGAAGAGTGACTGAAGAGTAACTTCCGATTGAGCCATTCAGTCGGAATTGAATGCAGGAGGACTCGGAACCGACTGAAACCATTCACTCGGCTCAGGTTCATGGAGTTCATTTGGAACTGATTGCAGAGTGAATCGGAACCGAGTGAAAAGTGATTCACTCGGGATCAGAATTTATTCAATCGGTTCTCAATCATTTTTACTCGGCTGTAATCTGAACCACTCGGTTAAAACTCTGCTCGGATTTTTGCCCTGGAATTCACTCAGAAGTGCCTTTTTATTTTTCACTCAGAACTTGCACTTGAAGGACTCTGGAAGCTGGCTGGTAGAAGTTTATGTCCGAGCCTTGTCTTGCTCGGAAGTGAAGCTTTCTGCCTTATCTCACTCGGATGTCTTCCTTGGAGACTTTTCACTCGGATTTAATGCGAAACTTAAAAGTCAGTCGGAGTGTGATTCACTCCTGGTCGGATTTCACCTTGCCCGATTAAGACACCACTCAGAAATGCCTTGTTCTCCGAATAAAACCACTCGGATTCGCCTTAGTCAGCATTTATTCATTCAATGGCATTCCTTCTGCTCGGAATCAATTCACTCGGAATCAGCTTTTTGCCCAGAAAAGCACTTGTTCTTTGGTCAGACCTGCTTCAGTCAGCATTCTTCACTCGAATTTACTTCAATCAGCAAATTCTTACTCGGATTCACTTCAATCAGCAATCCTTTCACTCAGAAAATACCTTTGGGTAGCATTTCTTAAAGCTCAGTTCCTCTTTTCACTCAGAATTGTTGCATTCGGACAGCTTCCAATTGGATTTTCCTAAAACCTAGACTTATTCCTTTTTAGCATTGATCCTTCACTCGAGTCAGCTATTTATCACTCGGAATGGCTTTGACAGGGAACTTTCCACTCGGATTTGGCTCCAACAGTGAAGTATTCCACTCGGCAATGCTCCATTCTGAATTGTTCCACTCGGAAAGGCTCTATTCTGAGCCATTCCAATTGGATTTACCTTCAACAGTGCAGTATTCCACTCGGATTTGCTCCATTCTGAGTAATTCTACTCGGATTTGGTCCTTTCTCAGTCATCCCACTCGGATTTGGTCATTTTGAGTCGGAATTCAGCATTTCTGAGTCGGATGTTAACATTCTGAGTCGAATTTCAGCATTCTGAGTCAGAATTCAGCATAAAAAGAGAGTTCTTTCTACTTTGGGCTTGTTCTTCTTGTTTCTTTATCATTTTATAGTCGTTTTTCTCTTGTTTTTGACCCTTTATTACCTTAATTCCTGCAAAATAACATACCCAAGTAGACTAGAGTGGAAAGAAAGCAAAAATCGCAATAAATAAAGGAAATACAGTGGATAATGACTAAAATCCTAAGCAATTTAGACCTAATTTATTGTATTATAAAGCACTTATCAAAATACCCCAAACCAAAACATTGCTTGTCCTCAAGCAATCACCATATTCACAAGATAAAATACAGAAAACACTAAACTTAATAACCTAAGGAATCCAAAATAGAGAAACAGATTTATTCAAATGCCAGTTTTATTTTTCTTATGTGAATCAATTTTCAATGTCAAGATTTGAGATACTCTTCTCACAATTTTCACTCAAGTGTTTCAAGGTTTGTGTATCTCTCAAATCATCATAGTCAAAAAATATTACCATAAGCTTGTTAATAAACCAGAAACTCCACAGTTTAAATAGAAAATATGTCAAAGTCTAAAGGTCTTTCAAAGGTTGTAATGTGGGCTTGGGTTGTATTGTCAAGGTAGGAATTTCAAGAAAAATGGAATACAAAAGGGCTTTAACAGTCATGAATGATTCAAATCACCATTATAAATTTAACAGAGCAAATTTTTAAACTTTTATGGACTTTTTGGAATTCATTCAATATCATCCTTTTGATTTTCTTTTTCTTTTTCTTGCTTTTCTTTGCATCCAATACCATATTTTTCTTAAGTCCTTTTTTATTTCTTTGCTCCACTAAATTTCCAACTTTTTTACCATTAAGAGAATATCATTCAGTGAAAGGTTTCAAGGAAAAATTTTTGCTTTTAGGCTCAAAAGGGGCAACTAGGGATCAAATTATACAAAATTCTGAGGCTTAAGAATAAGACCTAATTGTGCCTTTATCATTCTAAGACATATAATCAAAAACCATTTTGAATCGGTTGAAAAACAAGTTCTAGAATATTAACGACTATGAGATTCACTCAATCAAGAAAATATGGGTTTTGAAAATTTGTTTGATAAATAACCCATTTTGGCTCAAGTCTAACCATGGAAAGTCTTTTCAAAGAAAATTTAATCACATAAAGTTCATTTAGACATTGATTTGGCATTTAAACAATCAAATTTTGAAAATTTTACTCAAAATTTTGGGATCCTTAGATACTTTAGCCTTGTGTTCAAAGTAAATTTATCATGCAATCATGGTAAATTACAAGATTACAAACAAAATAAGGAAAACACACATGCATAAAAAATATAATCATTACACAACAAAACAAAACAGTTAAGTTTTCTTACCTACCACCCCAAACCAGAATTTGACATTGTCCTCAATGTTAAAATGGATGATAAAGGATAAGAAAACTTACCTGTAGTAACCCCAAACCAGCATCTGACATAGTTGGTTTTTTTTTATTCTATTTATTAAAGCTTAAAAATAAAGACATGGGGTTACCTCCCCACAAGTGCTAAGTTTAATGTCTTCAGCCAGACTCTATCCCTCAATCACAGTCAAGAATCGATTAGGGCCTAGAAACTCATACCTTAGTATGGAAAGTGAAGATTTAAGTTTAATATTTGGCCTCACCATGACCTCAGTGTCATGTCTCAGTGGTATGTTACCTTCACTGCTTTTTGATGTTCCTGCAAACTTATTTAGAAAAATAGATTCAAGTGGGTCTTTAAGAAGAGTTTCATCCTTCACCACTTGGTCAACAATTTCAATTCCATAGCAAACATCATTAAAAGGTTTTTCTAAAACATTTTTCAAATTAAAATCAACCTTTTGGTCTCCAACAGTTAGAGACAACTTACCATTTTTGACATCGATCACAGTACCTGTAGTTGCTAAAAATGGTCTGCCTAAAATAATAGGAATCAAAGAATCTTCGTCCATTTCAAGCACAACAAAGTCAGCAGGTCTAAAAAATTTTCCTACCTTAATAGGAACATCTTCTAAAATTCCTACTGGATATTTGATAGATCTATCAGCCAACTGTAAAGATATCCTAGTAGGTTTTGGCTCTCCCAATCCTAACTTTTTAGCAACAGATAATGGCATTAAACTCACACTCGCTCCCAAATCACACAATGCTCTATCTATAGCTATGCCACCAATCATACAAGGAATAGAAAAGCTACCTAGATCATGAAGTTTTTGAGGCATTTTCTTTTGAATTAGAGCGCTACACCCCTCAGTGAGTGCCACAGTTTCATCTTCCTCAAGCTTTCTTTTATTGGATAAAATATCCTTCAAGAACTTCGCATAGATAGGCATTTGCTGCAAAACATCTATGAAGGGAATATTGACATATAATTTCTTTAAAATATCAAGAAACTTACCAAATTGTTTGTCCAACTTTGCTCTAGCCAGGCACTGAGGAAATGGAATAGGAGGTTGATATGGCTTAACCTCTTCTTTCTTTTCTTGTGGTTTTTCTTCCTTATTCATTGGGTAAGATGGAGACTCATCCAATTTCTTTTTCTCTTCAGTCTTACCAACTGGACCATCATATTGAGTACCACTCCTAAGAGTGATAGCCATTGCATGGTTGGAAGGTCCAGCCTCAGGTTTCCCAGGAAATGTTCCTGGTGCTCTTTGAGAGTAGGAGGCTTGTTGGGCAATTTGAGTCTCCAATATTTTGTTATGGGTGGTAAGGGAGTCCACCTTTGAAGCTAAGTTCTTTATTGCATCAGAGAATTCATCGTTCTGCTTCTGTTGAGTAGCTACAAATGTCTCCATTAAGGACTCTAGTTTTGATTTCTGTGGATTGTAGGGTCCTTGTTGAGGGTTGTAGTTATTTTGGAATTGAGGTGGCCTATTTTGGAAGCCCGGTGGACCTTGTGGAGGTCTGTAGTTACCTTGATAATTTCCACCGTAGTTTCCAATAGCATCCACCTGATGCATTTCTTGTTCTTGATTAGGGGTCATTGCTAAATTGCAGTTTGTAGCTCCATGTCCTGAAACACCACAAACTTCACAAATAATATTAGTAGCACCTGTTGACCCTATTTTATCAAGTTTTAATGTTAATGCTTCAACTTTGGCAGAAAGTAGGGAAAGAGCATCAACAAAGTACTTACCTAGTGTTTTAGTAGGTAATCCTCTCTCAGAGTTCCACTGGTGAGTGTTTTGAGCTATTTCCTTAATCAGGTTCTCAGCTTCATCAACATTTTTACTCATGAAGGCTCCTCCAGCTACAGCATCTAAAGAGATCTTTTGTGTGGAAGTTAGTCCATTATATAAAATATGGATTGTCAACCACCTTTCTATCCCATGGTGAGGACATTCTCTTAGCATCTCCCTGTATCTTTCCCAGGCTTCATACAAGGATTCATCATCTTTTTGTAAAAAATTGATGATTTGTTTTCTCAGCACATCAGTCTTGTTCCTTAGGTACCATTTATTGATAAAAGCACTGGACAATTGTTCCCAAGTTGTGATGGATCCTTCAGGAAGAGAGTATAACCACGCTCTCGCTTTATCTTTTAAGGAGAAAGGGAAAAGTCTTAAGCGAATGGCATCATTGGTAGCTCCGTTCATCTTCAGGGTGTCACAGTATTCAAGAAAGATTTGAAGGTAAAGATTTGGATCTTCAGAGGGTAATCCTCCGAATTGGTTCTGTTGAACCATTGAGAGTAGTGAAGGCTTCAATTCAAAATTGTTAGCCTCCACTGTGGGTCTGAGGATGCTGGATCCTCTTCCATTAGTGCTTAGAGCGGCAAAATCTCTTAAGGGTCTGTGTTGGTCTGCTATTTGTTTTTCTTTTTGTTCTTTTTTTGTTTTTGTTGTTTTCTTAAAGCTCTAAGGGTACGTTCTATCTCAGGGTCAAATCCTAAGTTTAGATCGACACTACGGCTTCGTCGCATAAATAGAAAATAAATGACAAATAAAACAAACAATTACAAAAATAAAACAACAGATTCACAGAATATAGAACAAAATACAAAATTACAAAGAAAATAAAAATAAAAATAAAAATAACAATAAAAATATTAACAAGTATGATCTAATCGAATTTCAATATTGCCGATATTTGAGGGACAACAGTCCCCGGCAATGGCGCCAAAAACTTGACAGGGCCCGTAAGCGCACGGGTTATGTCACGTAATATAAAAGATTATCGTTCTCCACAGGGACTGTGTTCAAAGTACCAGCATATTGAAATTTAATTATCCACACAATTGATTTTTAAGATTTTTATAAAATAAAGCACAAATTAAAGTTGCACAGAATACTAATAAATATAAAAATAAAATTTACTTGACACTTTAAAAATCAGAATTGAGAATATCTTGGGATTTCAGGGGATTAAGACTCTATTTTATGTCAATGAATTTTAACTTTTCATAAATAAGAATCGAATTAAGTTTTCCAAGGCGAATTTTCCAAAAGCTAATTAATATGTTCCTCTCAGAATCCTATTAATGTACCTAACCTATGGAAAGCGCTGCTTAATCCTCAGAAAGGCCCATTGTCGTTTTATGAAAACCCCTTTTATTTCCTCAAAAGAATTTTGATTACTTTCACGGTTTTACCGAGGTCACAAAAAGCATTTCAAAAATCTTAGGTTTAGTTCAAAGCTTTCCGGTAAAAATAAATCTCTCGATTCTATTTATTACCTAAACTTACTAATATACCCGCAAGTATACAGTTTTATCATTTAGGTTCTTGTTAGGAATCACTAAAAGCATTAAACATAATTGAACTAAATGGAAAACAGAAATTTATTTAATTCTAAGTCAAAATAACATTAAAATAAAATATTACCATAACCCTTTTTATCCCAAGATAATTAATTTAGCTACTCATGAAATAATTCAAATTCATATAAATAATGGAAAAATAAAACATACAAGACATGGTAAAAATAAAAACTTACGGGTTTCTCCAAAAGCTCAGAATAATTTACCACTGTAATTCCTTGTTGCAATATTCTCCATCAATTACAAATTTAAATTCTCACTTTTACAACCCTCACACTCTTACAAAATAAAAGAAAGAGAAGAAAATAAAAAGAAAGAGAAGAAAAACGAACAGAGAAAGAAAAATGGAAAAGAAGAAAACTAAAGAGAAAAAGAAAGAAAGTAACGAAGAAAAGAAAATAGAATGAAGCTGATGGAATTCGATGGGAAGTTGTTTCTATGCTCCTGGTTGCTCTCCCTTTTATAGGCGAATGGATGAATGAATCCAGCTAAGGAAACGCGTTAAAATTTGCAAGTGGGAAAAACTTTCGGTGCATGTGAATTCCAGCTTGCCAACTTGTTCCCAATTTGTATATTTTAATATTTCCAATAATTTGGTGCTTGGATTTATTCAGTTGGTCAAATTCTGAGTGGAAAGGTGCTGGAATTTCACAAGACTGAATGAAAGCTTGCTGTTCGGTATTGGTTGCTGGACGTTGTTGGTTTATATGTGGCAGGTATGGTGGTATGAGGGACAGTGGAGTTGCTAGACGATGTGGTGGATGGAGCCGGTGTTGGTAGGAGAGGAGTCTGGGTGGTGTTGTGGATTAGGAGCCTGGGCGGTGTGGATGATGGAGAGAAAAGGGACAGCGGATAGAAGAGGGAATGAGACGGTGTTAAGAAGTGAGGACGGTTGGGTGTTTTGGGAGAAAGGGATGGTGTTGTGGAGTTTGAGGGACAATAGAGTTGCTGGATGGTGTTCAATTGATCCGGTGTTGGGCTTGGGAAGAGAGTCTGGGCGGTGTGGAGAGTACTGCTGGACGGTGTTGTGGATGAAAAGGAGAGCCTGGACGGTGTTGGTTGGGGAGAAGAGTCTGGGCGGTGTTGGTTTGAGGAGAAGAGTCTGGGCGGTGTTTGTGGAAGAACCGATCGGTGATGAAGCTGGATGAAAGGACGAGTAAAGAGTGACTGAAGAGTAACTTCCGATTGAGCCATTCAGTCGAAATTGAATGCAGGAGGACTCAGAACCGACTGAAACCATTCACTCGGCTCAGGTTCATGGAGTTCATTCGGAACTGATTGCAGAGTGAATCGGAACTGAGTGAAAAGTGATTCACTCAGGATCAGAATTTATTCAATCGGTTCTCAATCATTTTCACTCGTCTGTAATCTGAACCACTCGGTTAAAACTCTGCTCGAATTTTTGCCCTGGAATTCACTCGGAAGTGCCTTCTTATTTTTCACTCAGAACTTGCACTTGAAGGACTCTGGAAGCTGGCTGGTAGAAGTTTATGTCCGAGCCTTGTCTTGCTCGGAAGTGCAGCTTTCTGCCTTATCTCACTCGGATGTCTTCCTTGGAGACTTTTCACTCGGATTTAATGCGAAACTTAAAAGTCAGTCCGAGTGTGATTCACTCCTGGTCGGATTTCACCTTGCCCGATTAAGACACCACTCGGAAATGCCTTATTCTCCGAATGAAACCACTCGGATTCGCCTTAGTCAGCATTTATTCATTCAATGGCATTCCTTCTGCTCGGAATCAATTCACTCGGAATCAGCTTTTTGCCCAGAAAAGCACTTGTTCTTTGGTTAGACCTGCTTCAGTCAGCATTCTTCACTCGGATTTACTTCAATCAACAAATTCTCACTTGGATTCACTTCAATCAGTAATCCTTTCACTTGGAAAATACCTTTGGGTAGCATTTATTAAAGCTCAGTTCCTTTTTTCACTCGGAATTGTTGCATTCGGACAGCTTCTAATTGGATTTTCCTAAAACCTAGACTTATTCCTTTTTAGCATTGATCCTTCACTCGAGTCAGCCATTTATCACTCGGAATGGCTTTGACAGGGAACTTTCCACTCGGATTTGGCTCCAACAGTGAAGTATTCCACTCGGCAATGCTCCATTCTGAATCGTTCCACTCGGAAAGGCTCTATTCTGAGCCATTCCAATCGGATTTACCTTCAACAGTGCAGTATTCCACTCGGATTTGCTCCATTCTGAGTAATTCTACTCGGATTTGGTCTTTTCTCAGTCATCCCACTCGGATTTGGTCATTTTGAGTCAGAATTCAGTATTTCTGAGTTAGATTTTAACATTCTGAATCGGATTTCAGCATTCTGAGTCGGAATTCAGCATAAAAAGAGAGTTCTTTCTACTTTGGGCTTGTTCTTCTTGTTTCTTTATCATTTTATGGTCGTTTTTCTCTTGTTTTTGACCCTTTATTACCTTAATTCCTGCAAAATAACATACCCAAGTAGACTAGAGTGGAAAGAAAGCAAAAATCACAATAAATAAAGGAAATACAGTGGATAATGACTAAAATCCTAAGCAATTTAGACCTAATTTATTGTATTATAAAGCACTTATCAAGTAGAGCCCGAGTGGGAAGTAGGAACACGAAGTGCGAACAGCGTGGCTGTGAGAGAACCGTGTAGTGCTGAGTGTTTTGGAGGCTGAGATCCTTCTCTGTTCTGCCTAAGCAACGATGGGTGCTTGGAAGCATAGGGTCCTCCACTGTTGGTGAGGACTGGTCTGTTCGTATGTAAGAACAGCCATGGAATCCTCCACTGGACTGAGTATGGGGTGACATTGTGCCTTGGAGGCTTGGCATGGAGTGTCTTGGTGGTAAATCTGCTCGTGAGGAAGCAGCGTTTGGTTCTTCTAAAAGCTGAGAGTAGAGTGCTGTTGGATGACTGAAGCAGGATCGTCCTGTTGAGAACGAGTGACTGAAGAACGTTCAGTCGGTGCTGCAAGCTCAGGGAGCTTCTGGGATCTTCATTCCAGGTAGGGGGCTAATTTACATCTCAAATGCATGATTTATGGACGGGTTCCGGGTGAAAATTACTTAACTGTATTGTGTTGCATTGGTAATGTGTTTATTGTTGTTAGCTGATTGAGTGATAGCCCGGATATGTGTTGATAATGAATTATGTGGTGGTGCATGTTGATTTCCGTCCATGAGATGTATACCGAGTGAATGTATGTATATGTTATTATGAAAAGCCGAGTGCATGTAATGTGAACCAGTGTGAATACCAAATGCATGTGGTGTATAAATGATGTGCTGGTTTTGTTTATAATTCTATATGAATGTATGAGTTGCTTGTGGCTGATAATGAGAAAGTCGAGTGCATGAGTTGTACTGATCCCCGTGTGTGATTGTGTGTTTAAATGCATGTGATGCTTGTCATTGAACATGCGAATGCTGAGTGTATAAGATGGGGACTGTTGTGTTAATTCCGTGTGGGATTTTATATGAATTAGCATGAGATGCTTGCTATGAAAATGTTAATGCCGAGTGGGTTTTATATGAAAAGCATGTGATGCTTGTTATAAATGATAATTCTGAGTGGATGGCATTGTGATTGCCGAGTGCATGAGATGTGGGTCGGTTATGTTAATTCCCGTTTGGGATTTTATGTTAAAAAGCATGTGATTTGCCAAGTGCATGTGATTGCCGAATGCATGTATTATGTTATTGCTATGCCGATCCCTGTTTATGAATAATAATGATAAAATGCATGGGATGCATGTTATTGATATTTGAATGCCGAGTGCATTGGCGTTGGACGCCTGATGAATAAACCGTATGCATCTGATTCGCCATTGGAAATGCCGAGTGCATATAGCATTGGACGCTTAATACTGAATCGGCAAGCAGATGAATACATGTGAAATATAATGAAAGACCTTGGGTTGGACTCAAGGCAATACCGAGTGCATTGGCGTTGGACGCCTGATGAATGAGACCGTATGCATCCGATTCGCCACTGGAAATGCTTGGAGCATGTAGCGTTGGACGCTTAATACAGAGTCGGCAATCAGATGAATACGTGTTAAATATGATAAAAGACCTCGGGTTGGACTCGAGGCAGTGCCGAGTGCACTAAACATTGGATGCTTAAAGACCTTGGGTTGGACTCAAGGCAAGCCTACCGGGTTGGACTCGGGGCTGCCCGTAACACTTTCGTTGTCGCTTGGAGTGACTGTGTTACATGTGAGGGCAAACGTTTTGGTACCAGTAAAACGGCCGAATCAGCTTGGAGCTGAGAAAAGGCTTGGAGCCTATGTTGCAACAATAAAAATTGATAATAAATAACCGGATCTGGGTGAAATGAATGTGTGCACACTTATGATTGTCATTGAGCTCACTATGAATTGTATGAATATGTGGAATGTTATTAGAAATAACATGATTGATATAGTCTTAAATGACTTGAGTGGAATCTGATTGGATGAATGCATGTATACTGATGTTATTGCTGTTATTGCCGGGTGCAATATGATGTTATGGTTGTGGTACATGTTGTGATGAATATGAATTATATAGCCATGAATAATTGGTGTGAATTCCGACTGAGTGAATATATGTACATTGGTACTGTTGCCGAGTGCAAGGTGATGTTATGGCTGTGAATATGTGATTGTGAATGTTGTGAATTACTCAGTCTTGATTGAATTGCATGAATCTCGAGTGGATGAAGTTGTTGTAGGGTTCATATTGAATGGCAGAGTGCATTATTGCTGATTGAGATATGTTATTGTATGGTTGAGGATTCGGAGATTAATCTGAGTCAATAATTATCATTTAATATGTAAAAGCTCACCCCTACTGTGGCTATATTTTTCAGTATATGCAGGTCAGACTGGGAATGAGGAGATGGCCTCAAGTCCGAGTGATGGGCACTCAGATTGTTGAAGTGCACATATAGTATACATATTGTAAATAGATATGTTAAAGCCTTGGTCGGCTCTCTTGTAATCCGAACGGATTTAATTATATGGGTTGACTATTAGGATTGTGAACAAGTATACATTGTATATATATATATATATTACATTGTTATAAAGTTACCCGAATTGTTCATTATGTGGTGTTGGGAGAATAATGCTAAGTCAATGAATTTCGAGTGGAATATTGATGGGAGAGCCATTACCGAGTGAGGCTATTGTTTGTGTGGCCTTTTTCTGAGTGATGAAGGCTTAAAATGGTTCCGAGTAAGATGTACTCGAGTGGGCTACTTCCGAGGGTAGACTAGTCCATATGTTACCGAGTGAAAATATGAGTAAACCCCGAGTGGGGAAGGGTTTGAATATTCCCAAGTGGGAAATCCTGAATGAACCTCTCCCGAGGGAAGAGTGATTGTGATGGTTCTGGTTAAGGTGTATTCTAGGAATCCTCTTCCAAGTGAACGAGGCTATATATATATTCCGAGTGAATGTTATATATTCTGAGTGGATAAGTTTTAAATAAGTCTGAGTGACTTAACTTGGTGAATTCCTCCGAGTGATGAGCGGTCAGAGTAATTCTGATTGGAACTTGATTATGGAGACTCCTTCCGAAGGAATGGAGGTTATGGTGATCTCTGAGTGAGGAAGATCAAAATATGCTGAGTGAAGAATGGGTAATGTACCTCTGAGTGAATTGAGGTTGAAATATACTGAGTGGTATTGGATTGGGGAAACAATCCGGGTGAGGGAAAGCTTATAGACTCCGAGTGGAGTATTCGAGGGAATCATTTCCCGAGTGGAGATTAAGACGCTTTCGAATGAAGCATGTATGTGGGCTTACTGAAATGAATTAAGTATCTGGCTAAGTGTGAGTATACCGGGTGAAGTATAACCCGAGAGGGGACGGTTCCCGAGTGAACTTAAGCCCAATTTCGAGTGACGGAATATCCGAGTGAATGCGTCTGCTTCAGCGAAAGAGGATTTGCTCCGGTGAGAAAAGGGCTCGCTTAAGCTACATCTTCCGCTGGTCTGTTTGAACGAAGCTGAGTCTTGTCTTCGTGTGGTATCATGACTCGGTCTCCCTTTTACTCTGATCGGCTTTTGTTTCCCTTGCCCTCAGTTTGTTCATTTTACCCCGAGTCTTATTCTAAGCTGTTTGTGGACGTTTGGAACGTTCTAAATTTTGGAAAAATTTTCCCTAGTCTTGGTTTGGGTTTATTTAAGCCGGGTTGTCTCATGGTTGATTGATGATTGATATTTGTTTGATATATCAACTGTATTGAGATGCACACAGGACTGCAGGGGGCCTGTGTTGCCGGTCCAGATGAGTGGACGCGCCTGATGATGGCATAGACCCTGTGGTGGTTCCTATATACCACGGACGCCTTTGAGTGTGACTCAAGGCCGGCCCGTAGCACTGAGTAGAGGACCGTTATCACTTTGGGAGTGGTACTCGGTGTTACATTATGGGCGCAGAGCGGTTGGGTACCTATAAAATGGCCAGATCAGCGAGGAGTTGGATTATGGCTCGGGGAGCCAGTGTTGCAACACAAACAGTATAATGATCCCATTTTGGTTGGTCATGTATACTGATGTTGATACATATTAATGGATCCATTTGATTGAACATATGCATACACTGATTTTTGTGTTATTGAGAGAACATGCTGTTATGATGAATATATATGTCTCGGTTTTGAGAATGAATGATTTGTGATGTTTGCCGAGTATGAATTATTATACTTGCTGAGTATGATATTGTAATTGCCGAGGGCAATTTATTGTATTTGACTAGTGTGAAATGATATAAATACCGAGTGTGGTTGGCTAGAATTGCCGAGTGTGAGTTAAAATTGTCGAGTGATTTATTAGATTTACCGAGTGGTAAATTATAATTGCCAAATGGGTTATTTGTTACAATTGCCGAATGAGTTACTTGCCGAGTGAAGTTTGTTATATGTCTCAGTTTTGTGGTATTTTTATGGTGAGCAAAATGAATATATAATTATTGTGAATGACTTATGATCGGTTTTGTTTATAGTTATTAATTGGACTTTTATCCAATTCAATGACTGTTATTTGATATGTTATGCTCACCATCAACAATTATTTTCAGTGAATGGAGGGCCCAACCATGATATGAGAAGTCACTCACGCTGCTCGGATTGTATATGAGTAGAAGCCTTGGCCGGCTCCTGAATACCGAGTGCTTTTATTTATTTACTGTAAACTTAAAAGAGCCGGTCGGCTTTTTGTAAAAATTGATATTGTATTTATTTAATTCAAATTCTGTTTTGGAAATTTGAATTATATATGAAATTTTATTTGATTTATTGGAATTTATTTTTAAAAATTAAGGATGTTATAATTTGGTATCAGAACAGATTTGAAAAGTCTGAGGCTAAGGTTTAGCTACTGAATGCTATGAGCTGAGTGAAGCATATCATTGTTGTTACGTGTTATAGTTAAGGAAGTCAACTATAAATACATTGTTTTGATATTCATGAGAGGTATTAAACTGTGACGATTATTTCAGGATAGGAAAATGGACCCTTGTGGTATGGATGCCATGGCTACTGCCTTCCAGCGTGTTGCTGACATATTAGAAAGGCAGAATACCCCTCAGCCGAGTGACAATCAAAGTATTGATTGTTTTCTCAAACGAAAACCGACTAAATTCCATGGAGAATTTCAGCCCAACCGAGCGTATGCCTGGATCCAGAATCTTGAATGGATCTTTGGCAGTTTACAGTGCACTGAGGCACAGAAGGTTGAATACGCTACATTCATGCTTCGTAAGGAAGCTGAGAACTGGTGGAGAATGGCCAAAAACCGAATGGAAGCCATGGAAATCGAGTTAAATTGGGAAAATTTCAAGGAATGTTTCCTTGAAAAGTATTTTCCGAACACGGTTAGAAGCCAGAAGGAGTTGGAATTTATGGAACTCCGACGGGGTAATCTTAGTGTGGAGGAATACGTGGTAAAATTTAAGGAGTTGTGTATGTTTTACCCTTCTTTTCAAATGTCGGGTACTGAGGGCTCAAAGTGCATCAAGTTCGAAAGTGGACTGAGACCAAACATCAAAAAGGCATTCCGACACCAAGAAATCAGGAGTTTTCCGATTCTTGTCAACAAGTGTCAGATATATGAGGAAGATGATAAAGTTTCCTCTGGAACAAGTAGCCGATCGGATAATTCTTCTAAGCTATCACCGATCAATTTTAAAAGGCAAGGGAAGTTTAATAAAGGTGAATCATCCTTTAAGTCTCGGGACCGATTGAATTTTGGTGGCCGATCAGTGAGTTTTCCGAGAAACATTAAATGTTTCAAGTGTGGTGGTGACTATTTTATGAGTGATTGTAACCGAGACAAAATTGTTTGTTTCGAATGCAACAAGGAAAGACACATTCATCCAAATTGTCCTCAATTGCAACTGACCGAGCTCAATGCTAGCATAAGCCGACAAGGTTTTCAAAGACAAGGCCAAGGAGTCAAAAATAGAGGAGTCGGAAGGGGAAATAGTGGACGAAGTAATTTAATGATTGGAAGAGATGACCAGGAAAGGAATGTTAATGCACAAGTTGTTGGCCGAGTATTTAACATTTACACAGAAGAGGCCAAACAAGCTGGTGACGGTGCAGAATGAGCTCTCAGAAATTTTTAAATCCAGGTGCTATACGTATTTTTATTTCTAAAATGCATGTTAGACCTGCAAATATTTGTTGTTATGTAAAGCGAGAATTGTATATATTTATACTTATGGATTTCATGTGCAATTTGTGCCTAAGTAATTTATTAAATTTCGAGGACGAAATTTTTTAAAGATGGGGAGAAATGTAACATCCCGATTAACTTAAAAAGGATTAAAGAAGAATTTCTGAATGAAATTCCGAGTGGAAAATGAATGAGACAAGATTTTCCGAGTGAAATGAATCAGATTCTGAGTGAAATAAATCTGACTCCGAGTAAAATAAGACAGAACACCGTTTCCAAGTGAAGTTAAGATGTTTCCAAGTGAAACATCATTAAGAGAATCATATCTGAATGAAGTAACGCTGTGTCCAATTGAGACACGTTCGAGTAAAGCAAATCCGAGTGAAATGTCTCCGAGAGGAACATTTCTGATTGAGTTGCTAAGTGAAGTGTCTCTGTGACATTTCTGAGTGAGTCCTTCCAGAAAGAGTGCTTCTGGACAGAGACTTGAAATTTGATTAAGTCTGTTTCTGAATGAATAATTCCGAGAAGGATAAAATCTGAGTAATCCTTTTAAGTGGAGTGATTTCCGAGAAAGGAATTGGACTTCAAATTCTGAGTGATCTTTCAGATGAAAGACTTTCGAGTGAACGCAAGAGGAAGACCTTGACTCGGAAATAAGTATAACCGAGTGAGATGTCTGATATATTTCCGAATGGAGTTCTGAACGAACAGAAGTTTTCTTCGAGTCGGAATAAGCTGAAACCGAGTCAGAATACAGAGAAACCGATTTGGAATTAATAAATATTTTACTGTGGATGCTTTCCACGTAAATTTGTTCTTCTACCTTCTAGCAGTTTCACTTTTAAGATATTTTCTAAGAATGGGACCCTTTTTGATGTGTTGTCCCCTTTTCATTAAATATCTTAATTCTTTATTATCTAAGAAATGTATGTCAGAGTACTTCAAGTCATTCACGTCTCTTCTACGTGAAGGACACATATAAATACTTCCATTGCTGGATTAATGGAAGAACTTTTGAAAGTGAGATTACTATCTAAAATTCTCTTATTTCCAAACTTTACTGGAAACCAATGAGCAAGAAGAAAGTTAAGTCTTCATTTCCTTTTCTTTACGAGGAAAGCTTGGAGTGGTGCAGAAGTGCAATTCCAGTCGGAATTCTGGAGCAGTGACTTGATTATAGTTGCTGGAACTTCTTATTCCAGGTAGGGGGAGCGTACATCTCTAATATATGGTTTATGAATGGATTTGGGGTGATGTTAAGATGTGTATATGATATGTGAGACCCCAATTAAATTACATGCTTTATGTTTCCTTATTTTCCATTCATATTGATGTGCTGATTATATATGTATATGATGGTGATGACAATGGTTTCCATGAACTCTTCATAGGATATTTATATGATGATTATGTTGATGG
This sequence comes from Clitoria ternatea, assembly GCA_037962975.1. Classification (NCBI taxonomy): domain Eukaryota; kingdom Viridiplantae; phylum Streptophyta; class Magnoliopsida; order Fabales; family Fabaceae; genus Clitoria; species Clitoria ternatea. Next base: position 216,504,788 of record CM075671.1, on the reverse strand, counting down.
TTGGATCGGTTGATGGCATGAGATAATGTGTTGATATGTGGTTGATTGATGATTCATATTTGTTTGATATATCAACTGTATTAAGACGCACACAGGACTGCAGGGGGCCTGTGTTGCCGGTCCAGATGAGTGGACGCGCCTGATGATGGCATAGACCCTGTGGTGGTTCCTATAAACCACGGACGCCTTTGAGTGTGACTCAAGGCCGGCCCGTAGCACTTAGTAGAGGACCGCTATCACTCTGGGAGTGGTACTCAGTGTTACATTATGGGCGCAGAGTGGTTGGGTACCTATAAAATGGCCGGATCAGCGAGGAGCTGGATTATGGCTCGGGGAGCCAGTGTTGCAACACAAACAGTATAATGATCCCATTTTGGTTGGTCATGTATACTGATGTTGATACATATTAATGGATCCATTTGATTGAGCATGTGTATACACTGATTTTTGTGTTATTGAGAGAACATGCTGTTATGATGAATATATATGTCTCGGTTTTGAGAATGAATGATTTGTGATGTTTGCCGAGTATGAATTATTATACTTGCCGAGTATGATATTGTAATTGTCGAGGGCAATTTATTGTATTTGACTAGTGTGAAATGATATAAATACCGAGTGTGGTTGGCTAGAATTGCCAAGTGTGAGTTAAAATTGCCAAGTGATTTATTAGATTTACCGAGTGGTAAATTGTAATTGCCGAATGGGTTATTTGTTACAATTGCCGAATGAGTTGCTTGCTGAGTGAAGTTTGTTATATGTCTCGGTTTTGTGGTATTTTTATGGTGAGCAAAATGAATATATAATTATTGTGAATGACTTGTAATCAGTTTTGTTTATAGTTATTAATTGGACTTTTATCCAATTCAATAACTGTTATTTAATATATTATGCTCACCCTCTACAATTATTTTTCAGTGAATGAAGGGCCCAACCATGATATGAGAAGTCACTCACACTGCTCGGATTGTATATGAGTAGAAGCCTTGGTCGGCTCCTGAATACCGAGTGCTTTTATTTATTTATTGTAAACTTAAAAGAGCCGGTCGACTTTTTGTAAAAATTGATATTGTATTTATTTAATTCAAATTCTATTTTGGAAATTTGAATTATATATGAAATTTTATTTGATTTATTAGAATTTATTTTTAAAAATTAAGGATGTTATAGGAAACATATCTCATAGAAATGAGATGCTTCAATAACCCATGTTATTTTGTGAAATTTTTGATGTTTGGGGCATAGATTTCATGGGACCTTTTCCTGTATTTTTTGGTTTTGTTTATATACTACTTGCGGTCGATTATGTGTCTAAATGGGTTGAAGCTAAAGCTACTCGAACTGATGATTCTAAAGTTGTTGCAGATTTTGTTAGATCACATATATTTTGCAGGTTTGGTGTCCCTAAGGCCATCATTAGTGATCAAGGATCACATTTTTGCAACTGTAAAATGGAGTCCCTTCTTAAAAAATATGGAGTTATGCATAAGGTTTCAACACCTTATCACCCCCAAACAAATGGACAAGCTGAAGTGTCTAATCGGGAATTAAAAATGATCCTTCAAAAAACAGTACAACCAAATAGGAAAGATTGGAGCAAAAGGTTAGAAGATGCTCTTTGGGCTTATAGAACAGCTTATAAAACACCTATTGGAATGTCACCCTATAGGATTGTTTTTGGAAAATCATGCCACTTACATGTAGAAATTAAGCACAAAGCTTATTGGGCAGTAAAACAATGTAACTTGGACTTAAATGAGGCCGGTAAAGAAAGGAAACTCCAACTACAGGAACTGGAAGAAATTTATTTGGAAGCTTATGAAAGTTCTAAAACCTATAAAGAAAAAGCCAAATCCTTTCATGACAAACAAGTCTTGAGAAAAAACTTTTTCATTGGACAAAAAGTTTTATTGTGCAATTCACGTCTAAAGCTCATATCTGGTAAGCTTCGCTCTAAATGGGCAGGCCCATTTGAAATAACTAATATCTTTCCTTATGGTGTGATTGAAATTTCAGATAAAGCGACAAACAAGGTTTTTAAGGTAAATGGGCACCAACTTAAACCTTTCTTTCAAGGGTTTCAAGAGCACATAATACGGAGGTGTATTTGTGTGATGCCAAATATTTTGACTAATTTTTCCTAATAACAATATTTATAAAAAAATAAAAATAATAAAAAATAATAAAAAATAAAAAATAAAAAAATAGATATCAATTAATTACATCATCATTCTTTTCGGTGCTAACACTTGTCTTAATCATTATTACTATTATTGTTTTGGCATTATTATTGTAACATCCCGGATATTTTAGTAAAATTTTGATGAGTGGAAAATATTAATAAATGTTTTAGAGATTTATTCGATATTTTGATGAATTATTAGGCAATTATAAATAATTCACTATTGTGGAATTAAATAAATTTAATTGATTGATTAATTACAAAAAGGGTTAAATGAGGTGAAATAAGAAGGAGGTGAACGTTTAATTAAAACTTTAAAAGAAAATATAAAAGGAATGTGGAAAGGACAGTTTTGCCCCTGGGCTTTAAATAATAAAACCCATCTTATTCCTTATTCATTCACTTTCACGTGAGCCCACATCTGCTTCTTCTTTCTCCTTCTGATTCTTCTTCTTCTTCTTCTCCTCACCGCTGTTGACCTGCATGCCCCAGAGGAAGGTCAATTTCGCATCAAAACTTTGAGATAACTACATTTCTATGACCGTGGTTTCAAGGTGAGTACGATGGACTCTTTAGTTTGAGTTATCTTGTCTCTTTTCATTTTTACTCCCTGGCCGAATGGTCATGCATGGCGGGGTAAGGCTCTATTTTCCACTCCTCTGGTGAGTGTGAGCTCGAAAATGGTCTTTAGACTTAGAGAGTGGTACGATGTTAACGGGTTTTGCATTTTGACCCCCGTAGATAGCAGAACGAACACCGGAGGACTGATTGACGAAGCTGGTGCTGGATTCAGAGATGAAACCGTGAACCCAGCGCTTAGAGGACGCAATCGGCATCAAGAGTAGATTGTTGAAGCTTGGAACCGAGGTAAGGGGGGTGTTCGGGTTGTAATTAATTAGAATAGGTACATATTCTGGGTCCGAGTCGCTGAACTGATTATGGACACGGTAAAAAATATTAGATGATAGTTGCATGTGTATGTATGTATGAATGTGAATTGTGTATGGTTTATGATGAGATTTAGTTGTGTTAATAAAAGTTGTGACAGTATCTTGATGAGTTAGCAAGTCGGTTATTCTGTATGGTAAACACATGTCAATTTCTGATAATTGTGTGTTTGATTAATAATGCTTTAATTATATTAAGTTGTATATTATGAATGAGATACCCTGTATACTGTTAAGGGCGGGGAGTGGTCGCCGGTGCATTACACGGTCAAGGAGCGGCTCCTGGCAGGCTTCCAGTAAAGGGATTGAATGTTTATGCTATATAATTGATTATGTGTGATGGCATTATATTGACGGGCTTGACAAGTAGGTCGCCCAGTGGCAATGTGATGGATGGGCTTGACAAGTCGGTCGCCCTGTATTGTGAGCACATGCCAGTTTCTGGTAGTTGCATCTGCTGTTTGTTGATGATATGTAATGATTGAGATATGATATGTGATTATGTGGTATGGGACGGCCAACGGTATGTATTACCCTCGTTTTTGGCTTCTGCGGTCAAGTCGGACCCAGTTGAGCTACCCAGAGGTCTGTGACCCAGTGGTTGAGGGGGAGCCAAGTCGGGCTCAGTGAACCAAGTCGGGTTCACGGGATGTCAAGTCGGACTCCCAGCTGAAGGCCAGTCCTTTAGTATCCGGATACTAGGCGTCAATTTTGTCTGAGAGTTAGTGGTGACAATTGATGAATTATTAGTGTTGTGATGATGTGTATGTACCTGGTTATATTTACCGAGTGTGGATTAGCTATATTTGCCGAATGTGATTGGCTATATTTGCCGAGTATGATTTGCTGTATCTGCCGAGTGTGAAATGCTATATTTGCTGAGTGAGATTTGCTATACTTGCCGAGTAAGATTTACTATATTTGTCGAGTGAGAATTGCTATATTGCTGAGTGAGAATTGCTACATTGCCGAGTAAGATTTTCTATATTTACTGAGTAAGGTTTGCTATATTTGCTGAGTGAGAATTGCTATATTTGCCTAGTGAGAATTGCTATATTGCTGAGTGAGATTTGCTATATTTGCTGAGTAAGATTTGCTATATTTGCTGAGTGAGATTTTCTATACTTGCCGAGTAAGATTTGCTCTATTTGCCGAGTGAGAATTGCTATATTGCTGAGTGAGATTTGCTATATTTGCTGAGTAAGATTTGCTATATTTGCTGAGTGAGATTTGCTATACTTGCCGAGTAAGATTTGCTATATTTGCCGAGTGAGAATTGCTATATTGCTGAGTGAGATTTGCTATATTTGCTGAGTAAGATTTGTTATATTTGCTGAGAGAGATTTGTTATACTTGCCGAGTAAGATTTGCTATATTTGCTGAGTGAGAATTGCTATATTGCTGAGTGAGATTTGCTATATTTGCTGAGTAAGATTTACTATATTTGCTGAGTGAGAATTGCTATATTTGCCAAGTGAGAATTGCTATATTTGCCGAGTGAGAATTGCTATATTGCTGAGTGAGATTTGATATACTTGCCAAGTAAGATTTGTTATATTTGCCGAGTGAGAATTGCTATATTTCTGAGTAAGATTTGCTATATTTGCTGAGTAAGATTTGCTATATTTGCTGAGTGAGAATTGCTATATTTGTCGAGTGAGAACTGCTATATTGCCGAGTGTGATTTACAATTTATGGATAAAGCAGTCGGACGGAGTTTATATACAAGCATTTTGTTAATTTCCGTTCTAGATTAATTATGATGCCAAACACTCACCCTTGCTGTGGTTTTCAATTTAGTAACCAGTGACAGGGAAGAGGTCGGAGCCTTGGAGGTGCGCCAAGCAGAGGATTGATGCCAAGGAACCGAGTGATTGTGAAATGAATTGTGTGTAATGTATAATGAATTCTCCGAGTATGTGATGTTTTACTATGTTGCCTTTGTATGTTGACTAATGAGCATATGAATTATGTTGCTATGTGATCAGTATTGATTTTCATGAGTGAATTTGTGTTGCTGTAGTAAAGTCGATTACCGGACGAAATCTCGCTGAGCGGATCTAGTCTTGTCCGAGCGAGGGCTGGGGGAATTTGATCCTGTGCCTATTTCGCTCAAGTGAGTATCCCTCGTCCCCTTCCGAGTGAAGATTAGAATGTTTCCGAGTGAAGATTAGAGTGTATCCCAGTGAAGATTAGGATGTTTCCGAGTGAGGTATGGCCGAGAGAACCTCTTCTGAGTAAGTAAGGTTAGGGTGTTTTCCGAGTGATACATGACCGAGAGAACCCTTTTCTGAGTGAAGGTTAAGGGGTTCCCGAGTGAGATATGACCGAGTGGACCCATTTCCGAGTAAAACTGATTTGTTAATTTTCCTTGCATGTCTCGTGTTTCACTCAGTTTTGAAATGTAGGATTCGTTCAAGCGAGTCGGAACTCGCCTAAGCGATCTTCTCGGGTTTCTCCTAAGCGAATCAGGGTCTCGCTCAAGCGAGTAACCCCCTGTTTTCATCTTTCTCCTTCTGCTGATTCTAATCAATCCCATTTTATTAATGGACCTATTTCCGATCGGTTATTATTTTGAGTATGCTTAAGAAAAGTAAATATTATTTTATATTAAGACCTAATTAATTTTCATTAAGCGTGAAAGATTATTATGAAAAATGATTAACCGGGTGTAATTAAATGGTAAATTGACACGGGTCATCACAATTATGATTTTTCTTGCAGTAGTTAAAAGGTCATCATCAGGCTCGTGACGTTAAATAAGCGCTTGATAGAAGGCAACCTATCACCTTTTCACCTTCTTCATCTCTACTATTCTCTATAACCTCGTTTCTATTCTCTCTTTTCTAAACAGCTACAACTTCAAAGTAATCTGACAATGGAACAGACCCTTGTAAAACTTAAGGAAAGATTCCCTACACTTCCACGTGATGTGATTGTAAAAATTTATAAAGCTCAAGTTCAAACGTTAAAACTACTCACATATTTTGGCATTCCAGAGGATGATCGTTGGCTTATTGAAGCAAAGGTACATCTCTCCGGTGAATTACATAAGTCCTATATAAAATATTTGCCAGGTATGGGACGTAGTTCTTATTCTAAAAAATGGAGAGCTAAGAGGATAGGAGTTTTCCATAAGTGTGCAAGATGGAATTGTGATACACGTTGTAGAAACCTTGGAATGATATCTATAAATCGGGAGGACAAAATTAAATTTATAAAGGATGGATTGAGTAAAGAGAACTTGATAACTTAATCCAAACTCTTGAGACGCATCCATGTGGAATTGTACAAGGAGTCCTTCTGAAATTATATGATCTATTCATTCAACAAAAAGAAAACTATAGCCTTGGGAATCTGGCGTTAAATGACCCTGTTTGCCAGTTTATAAGAAAACTGGATGGGTAGCAAAAACCTCGACTCATAGAAGGCGTTTAAGCCGTTACTGGATGTAAAACCAGAGGAAGATGTGAGCCACAATCACAACTACTGTACATATTTACTGTTGTTTTCAATGTTTTACTTTTCTGAATTCACTTTGACTTTTAAAATTACCTATTTTTATTTTCTTCAATCATGTCTTTTCGAATTTCTTCAGTACTGTCATTTTTTATTATAATAATAATTGTGTAAACTTTTTATCTTTCATCAATTATTTCATCTCATTTTTCATCTATATAAGGGCGCATAACTCTACATAGAGAACATAAAAAAATGAAAAAAATCAAATCCATTTGTGTGTTTGGAGGATCCAACAATGGTAATTGTAAGGAGTACCTAATAGCAGCTACTAAGTTGGGAAAACTATTGGCTGCGAAAGAAATAAAGGTCTTGTATAGAGGAGGAGTACAAGGTTTGAGAGGCTCCATGGCACTATCTGCACTAGATGAAGGAAGCAACGTCTCTAGTATTATCCTACATCATGTTGGTATTACACCAGCTATTGCTGTAGGAACTGAGGTAAAAGTTACAAGCATCCATCAATGAATGGCTCGTATGGTTATAGGTGCTGAAGCCTTTATCGCACTTCCTGGAGGTTTTGGTACTTTTGAGGAAATATTTTGCATTGTATCATGGTGTAGCATGAACCTTCATAAAAAGCCATTAGGATTGTTAAATATTAATGGTTTTTATGACAGTTTGTTAATGTTTTTAGATAAAGATGTGGAACAGGGCCTTATAACTCAAGATGATCGATCATTCATTCATGCTTCTTCAAATGCAGATGAATTGATTGATATTTTACAGAGCTTTTTACCCCAACCTCAACCCCTCTTAAAGCAAGATAAGGATCACATGCACAAGCGTAAGAATCCAGAACCAGACACCACCCTTCGGTTATAACTTCTTTGTCACCTTTATCTATATTTAAAAAAATAAAACATAAAATAACAAAAAGAAAAAAAATAAACTGTGGAAATCATATAAGACACTAAGGACAATGTCTTGAATAAGTGTGGGGGGGTCTGAGTTATATATATATATATATATTTTATTATCTTTTTGTGAGGGATAGACAGAGTAAAGATTAATTTGGGAAAGTGGTATCTAAATTCATAAAGATGCATCTTTGAGAACCAAAGTCTTGAGAAGTATCCTTCACTATATAGTTTCAGTATCAATTTTGTTTAATTTTTTTGTTTTAAACTAAAAAAAAATAAAATTTAATTGTGTCATGAGTACTTTTGTTGGGATGGGCTGAGTAAAGAGTCCAAACTCTTGAGATGCATTCTCGCAACACATCTCACTCGGATAACCACAATCGTTTCACCTTCTTTATCAATTTTTTTAAAAAAAAACACACACACACATAGCCACTGTATTTACTTTAGTATCGGGTATCCTTTACCTTTACCTTCACCACGATCATTTCCATCCGGCATCAACCATTCTGCAACCATAAACATCATCTTCATCAGCCTCCAGCCGCCATACTTTGCCTTCATCCTTTTCTTTTAGATTGGAGCCACACCTCACCACTAGTCAATTATCAGGTTCTTTATTTTCTCTTAATGGATGATATAGCAGAGTCTTTCTATAGGCATACGAATGAATTAAGATGTATGTTATTGCTTTTGATGCTACTCATGGTTGTGTTGATGATATTTTTCTTTTGGGTTCTAACACAAGTCCCATTAAACTAGGTTATATGACACAATCAAATTGTTCAGCTATACTAATAATTTCACATGCAATTGAACTGACCAATTTGTTGTAGGTATCTTCGTTACTAAGCGCCCTTAAAAAAAAAGTACAAAGCAAGAAGCATAAGGAACAAGATCCTGACACCAATATTTGGTTATGATTTATTTTTCCTTCTTTGTTTCTTGTTCACAAAAAAAAAATCATCATTTCCAAGTTTTTCATTTTAAATTCTACATGCTTTTCACTGATTTTTTTAATTTGTCTGAGTAATGAGTAATTACATCACCCTTGTCCAATATTTCATGACATGTTGTGAATAATTTCCTTGCATATTAATTTAATAAGTTGTTTGTGAAGATCAAATTGTATATGAATTGTGATAGATTGACCACCCTCGGTGAGATTTTAAGCTTAATTGGATGGACCAGATTATGCTATCTTTCTTTTGTTTTTGATTGACCTTTATTTGTTAGTATTATAGAACTTGACTTGTTTCTTTTTGATGTATTATGTTCCATATGCATGCTTTGATGTGATTAAGGCCATTTTTGTTTTAACTAACCACTAGCCATATGCCTTACCTTGCATATTTTCCATTGTTACCCACGTTGAGCCTATATCCATTTCTTGATTCAGCCACATAATTAGCCAATAGCCAAAAAAAAAACATAATCACGTTTGCTTAGGAATTGATTAGGAGTTTTGGAATCACTATGAATAAAGATTCTTGATGATTGTGGAAATGTACCCAAGATATGTATGTTGTTGTTTCATTGTTCAAAAAAAAGAAAAAAAAGAAAGAGAAGAAAAAGAAGAAGTGGTGAATATATGTATGAAAATAATCAGGAGGATTTATTCTCATGTTTTATCCTCCATCATGTTTCATTTTGCTAAGTATTGAGTTTCAAAATGTACTTCCACAATCACTGAATCACTTACTCCATTGCTCTTTTTCAACCCTAAGTTTAGCCATACTATTTCATTTTATCTACCCTATATCACCTTGGCCCCATTACAACCTTAATAAAGTCCTTTTGATCTTTGTATGCATATGTGTTCAAATATGGAAATTAGAAATTTGTCAAGCCTATGGTAAAGTCCTTTTGATCTCTGTATGCATATGTGTTCAAATATGGAAATTAGAAATTTGTCAAGCCTATGGTAGTGCTAATTTATTTGGGTGATTTTTGAGAGTATACACAAACCCAAACAATTGAGATATAGAGAGCATGAAGAGAACATCTATCACATTTTCATCCACTCTTTGATTTGATCACTCAATTTGTGTAACTAGTATGTAATGCTTCTTATTCACACTTATCACGACTTCTTGATATAAGGGATAATATGTATTACTTATTATTTTAGACTTCAAAAAAAAAGAGAGTTAAAAATCAATTTGAAAAAAGAAAAACCTTTTTTCTATTGTTTCTCATTTTAGTTTTTGGTTTGGTTTTGCCCTGGAGTGCAAAGTGTGGGGGAATTTGATAAATCAATTTTAATACACTTCTTATAGTTTTACACTTGGGGTTTATTATATAATTACTATGTTTAATAATAATATTTTAATTAAGTTTTATGTTGTTTAGTTAAATTGAAGCATTATGTATATATGTTTCAATTTTTGTTTTTTGTATGTATCTTGAGTACCTTGCCTTATTTTAGCCATAACTTGGGCTTTTGTGATCCAAATGGGCTAATCTTGGAGCCCATGGAAAGCTAAGACAGAGGGATACATCATGATGATCATATTTGGTTATTTTGCATCTGAAGAAAATAAAGAAATGGAGCTTGAATCAATCAGCCCTCATGTGTCCCACAACATTGATATAGTTCACCAAAATAAACATATCTGGAGCTGTAGATGTCCAAATGACCTCCTTCTTACGCCAAATTCTCAATAAGACAGAGATCTACAACTTTAATGCTGAAGATTTTGTAAAATTTGGCCATCTAGAAGGTTATATTTGACTCGCAAGGTGGAGAAGATAAAGAGGAGAATGAATTTCAACACCTACCATTATCTTCTTTTGAATTATTGTAATTTCAAGCCCACCAATGTTGAAAAAAATACATTAATAATTAGAAAATGAATGTATAGTATCATCATATCTTACCTATAAATAGATGCTTGAAGTTGTAAGGAAGATACACAAGAAATACATAAGAAATACATGCTTTAGTTTTGATTACATTTCTATATCTTTGCTTTAGTTTCTTAAGTTTTAGTTCTTTCTCTTGTTTTATCTCTTTGTGCTATATTCCATCCCTCAAGTTATGGTTTTCATTTCCCTTCCTTAATATCAAGTAAGTTAATTTTATTATTTGTTATTTACTTTTATAATCAAAGTTATAGTTAATTTAATATTAGCTTTCATTGTTAAAACTTATTATGGAAGCTTAATCTTTTAAAATCAACTCAAGGAATTTAATTTTTCTTTATATTAACTTTGAGTTCTTGCTCTTAATATTTTGATTAAAGATAATTACTTATCTTTGTTTCTCAAATATTTATGATGATAGATTATTTAAGTATATAACTGATTGGTATATAATTAAACAATCTATAATCTAAACTAATGTTGATTGGTTAATCAATAATCAATTTGAGAACAAAGATTAAGTAACTAAATAAGAGATTTCTATTTAGTTTCTTAACTCAATCAAAATATAGTTTTAAAGTTATTTTAGTAATTAATAAGAATATATCGATTGATTATTCTTATTAGTCCATTAATTTAATTCTAGAAGATTTTCTAGAATATAATCATTTAGGGATTCCAAATGATTCAAGATTGAGAAATTAATTATATTTAATCATATTTATGATCAATGATTAGTTAAGTAAAGATTTATTAATTCCTTGGGTTGGTTCTTTCTAAATTTGATTATTCTCACTCATAAATTTACTTTTTACACTATTATATAATTACTTAATTTTCCTTTCAATCTCAACACAAATCCCCCCTTTGTTATAACTAAATTGAGTGTAACTAATTGAACTAAGGTCCTCGAGAGACGACTAAGGTTGTTCACCTTATACTATATTAATTTAACTTTTTATTTGACCTGACAATGACAGCGTGTCAGGCGGCTCTATAGTGAGCGAGTTACCTCGGTGTTCGACGGGGCACGATGAGACGCCCCGAAAATAAGGGGAAATTTTTCACGTTTTTATAAATCATAATTCAATGAAAAGAAAAGAAGTGGTGAAGCTCTTAGTTCAACACCTGGATCTTTGATAAACCGCTCCCATATATGAAGATATGAGAGGGTAAATAAAAATGACTTGTTGATAAAATTCCAATTAAAAATAGTGGAAGAATTAATTAATTTAATTGTTGCATGATTGAATTTCAAGAGAAAAGATTTCATGTGATCATGGAATGTATTTCATATAACGTAGAGATTCATGATATACTCCAAAATACCTTTAAGATGATGCATGATAAGGATTTTATGCAATACGAAACATAATTTATTTGAAATAAAATAAGTGGGGCATCAGGTGGATACTCGCTCAAGCGAGAGCAACACTCGCTTGAGCAAGCACACGCAGTGACGCTTGAGCGAGCATGAGGAAGGCTGAGCGAGGAAAGATATTATGCATCAGGGGCTCCTCTCGCTTGAGCGAGCCCCATCTCGCTCAAGCGAGAAGCAAGGGCCCAACCTGGGCGAGCCAGCGAGGCGCTTGAGCGAGAGAAGAGATTTACCACTGGACCCATTCTCGCTTGAGCTAGATCCCTCCAGATACCAATGCAGCTCACTGCCCAATTTTCGCTTGGGCGAGGCATGACCCGCCCAGGCGAAAATTGTCTAGTAACGATGTAACACCCCCTTATATACATGAGACATATATCTATTCTTCTTGCTCTTTTTTTTAAGAAAGATATACATATTTATCACTTCTTATCTCGTGTATACAAGGACATATATACATCTGATTTTCTTTGAATTTTGAAAGTAAAAAGTTTCAAATTATTTATAATGATAAAATGAACTTTCAGAAAATCATAAGTGATCAAAGATTTCAGTATCATATCCAAAGAATAAGGTTTATTAAAGTTTAACCTTTACATTGATTTACAATCATCCAACTTAATATTGTATTAAGGTAAACTAAAACTAAAAATTTAATACCTCTACTTCGACTGTAACCAATTATTTCCATATCTTCAAACCATGTGATTTTGAATCCTATTCTTGTCACATCTCTTCTCCTATCTGATTGAGGATGAGACCAATTTACCCTCTTGTAATTTCATCCTTTCATCTTGAACTGCTAGCTATATATCATATAACATATATTTTGGATACAAAATTTAAACAAGAAGGAGTGAGAAACAAAATATAATACTTTACAGATAAGACATAAGCATAAGGGTTTTCATAACATAACAATTATATTTTCATTCACAACCACCCATATAGAATGTCACAATCATATGAATGTCATGCAATGTTTTTAATACTATCATCTCATTCATTCTATGCATGTGGGCCCTTAAAGCTTTAGTTTGCACTGGGCCAACCAGGAGTTTACACTGTTCCATAAATTCTGGATAATAATAACATAAATGCCTTCATGGCATATGAACAGCTCAACTGGCGTGGAAACACTTAGAGACTAGTCAGACTGAGAAAGTTTTTATTGTGAAAGTACCCGACACTAGGGAGCGACCCCAGGTCACCTGAAGCACCCTTTCACACCCTCTCATCCCAAGGCTCGCAATTAAGCCTCCTCTAATGTATCCTCGGTTTCTATAATCCGTCCCCAGGCAATATCACATCTCATTTCTCTTTAATGATTCATGATGCATGAACTACTCGCATATTTAGTTGGTTAAGACTTTTAGAAACTCAATTATTAAATACCATAAAGGTTCACAAAATCATCACAATAAACTGTACATTCCCATAAGTTTTTCTTTGAATTTCTGTTATACTGAAATAATTTAGTACAGTCTTCAAATTTAGATCTTACCAAAATTGAGTTTCCAAGCCTTAAATATCTCAAAACTTTCTCTTAAAAATCTTCACATATTTACATAATCTTTCTCAATTTGAATCTTAACTAGATTGAGTTTTAGAAATCTCGACAAAATATTCTTTAGTTATTTCGTTGGGGAAAACCAAAATAATTTACTTTAAACTTCTAATTTCTAAAGAAAATAATTTAAAATCATTAACTAAGAATACTTAAAACTATAAAAATTTTCTTTAATTCAAGAATTAATTATCTCAACATCTGATTTTCATAAAATAGCTTCTTTCTAATACTAGATTTTATTATTGAAATTAAAAATAAAGTTAGTGAAAATTATTTCTAAGAAGAAATAAAAGACTAAAATAATTATAAAATACTTTCTCTTGGAATAAAAATTTAAAGAGTAAGGTAGGAAAATTCTTACTGAGTTTTAACTTTCCGTCATGCTTGCTATATGCTCAAACTTCATATCACAAGGTGATCAATCATTCATCAACCACAATCAAGTATAGTAATCTCATCAATCACAATCAAATATCATCAATCATAATTACATATTATTAATCACAGTCTAATACAATATCATTAATCGAAATCAAATACAATTAATTATAATCAAGTCAAATCAACTAAATATTGCTCATAAATATAATTCAAATTTTAATAGTTATTTAAATTAGTAGATTTGATTTTGAGTCCTTATAGTCCATTCCTCGCATAGGTCTATATAAGTCCATATATATAATCCAGTCTTCGCATAGGTATAGTTCAGTCTAGACAAGTCATAATAGTCTAAGTCCTTGCATAGGTTTAGTTCGATCCATATAGGATATAAAAGTCCAAGTCCTTGCATAGGTTTAGTCTAGTCCGTATAAGTTATAATAATTCAGATCCATGTATAGATATTTCAGAATAAGTTACACAATATATTAAATTTATTATAAATTTTAAGTTGAAAAGTTATTACTTTAAAATAATAATATTATTAAATTTAAAAGGAGTAGGGGACTCCTCCCTTTATTCTTATGTCTTTCATATTATATTCTTATCTCACTCCCCCTTACCTCTTGTATACCGATTCGTTATTGAAAATCTGTGCGCGCCTCGTCTCCGAGTTCTAAAACATACCAATTTCATTTTAATATAATTACAAGATGAAAATTAAGATTACTACTTAAAATAAAAATGGTAAATTTTAAATAGTGAATAGTGAATAGTGAATAGTAACAGTAAATAGTAAAACGTGAATAGTAACAGTAAATAGTAAATCATAAATAGTAACGGTAAATAGTAAAATGTGAATAGTAAAAGTAAATAGTAACAGTAAAGGTAAATAGTAATAGTAAATAGTAATTTACTATTTGAATAGTAATTTACTATTGAAATAGTAATTTACTATTGAAATAGTGTTTTACTATACAGAATAGTAACTTAAAATAATATTATTTCCAGTATAATAATAGATTTCTAAAAACGATATAAAAATAATCCTAAAAAATATAAAAGAGATGTATTCGTACCTTAGAATTTTAGCAGAACCTTCTTCCAAAAAATTTATTTCTCTCTTTTACTTCCACCACTATCTCACTAACACTACTATATTAAGAAAAGTTAATCCGAAATTATGAATTCTAAAGAAGAATTCCTTCGGTATTTATAGGAAAAAAATTTACTATGTATTCTATTATTTTAATATAAAAGTACTATGTGTTTTTTCAAATTTAAAACCTAGTTACTATGCATCTTTTGCACAGTGTTTTGCATAGTAAATATCAGCAGAATTATTAAGCTAAATAGTAACCTTTCACTCGGTATATTTTAAATATTCAAAATTAATCCTTTTTGAAATTTAGCGATATTATATCGGTTCTCACTAATTTTATGATAAGTAATATAAAGTTTAAATTTTAAAAATCTAAAATTTTCTGTTAATAAAAATTTATTAGTACGTTTTTAATTTTTTTACGATTGGTAAAAATCAAGATTTTACTCAAACCGATAATTTTTAGATAAGTCTACTTGAAATAGATTTTAAAAAATTTTCTTATAATTTAACTTTACATTCTTGTAAATATTTTTAATTTTAACAACTTTATATGAATTTAAAATTATTTAAAATATATTATTTTATTAAAATAATTTAAAATTTTCAAAAAATTCCAGAAAATCATAAATATTATGTAGATCAAAAAGTTCAAAAGAACCATAGTCTAATTCCTTCAAAATTTTATTTTAAAATTCTAATAAGAGTTAAATCTTAAATATGTAAAAACATAAATATAAGAACATAAAATAAAAATGATGAATAATAAAAATATTAAAAATTCTTAATATAATTTTCTTAATTAGTGAATACTAATTAAGTCATTTTAAAATTCTCATTCAGAAATATTTTTATTTTATTATTATTATTATTTAAAAAAACAAATAATTAAATATAAATATCAAAATAAAAAATGATAATAATAAACTAACTTATAGTAAGTATTTCTCAAGAAAGATATATTAATATCTATTTCCTATTTGTGATGAAAATAAGATGTTATAGACGATCCCCTCTTCCCTTCACTTGAGCGACCACCAACATAGGACCACTTCGCCTGAGCGAAAATGGTCCAGTGACCAAACACTGTTTTCTACCGAGTCTCGCTTGGGCGAGAAGGCCATTCGCCTGAGCGAGTTTCGGTCAGTGGCCAAAACACTGATACAAGAGGATCTCGCTTGGGCGAGATTCTTACTCGCTTGAGTGAGTTCTACAGAGAAACAAAAAAAACACTAAGTTTCTTGCAACATAATAGGCCAAAATTCATTCTACTCCAAATCCTTTAAATCCAACATGGTTTAGATATCATATTACCCATTTAAAACTTATCTTATTCATCCTTAACTTCTAAAGTCCATTCTAATCCATGAAATCTTAATAAATCAAACACACCATCTCATGTAATCACCGAAACATAAATTTTTGCATAAACGTTCATTCATACATAGAATTAAACATCAACAAGCATCATCATTCATCAAATTACATCCTTTGGGTCATTAATGAAAATTGGCCATAACACAAGGATTCAATTTTCCTACATGACCCTCAAAATCATCAAATATCATCTAGATTACCAAAATAAGCATACATTACATCTCATATGCTATACAAAATCTAGATTTCACCGGCCAAGGCACTTCCTATACCACTATTTACCTCCACAACCAAAATGTACTTCAAAATGTCAACCCTTCCTACGAGTGCCCTGCATCACAAATCTAAAAATGGACAACATGGGAGAGTGAGTCACACATTCCAAAAGAATGAATATGAATACCATGTGATTACGTAATATGTATCAAAACATGTATACTTCGCATATACATATCATCCACCATACTATTTATCATCATAACACCATCATACATACATCACGAGTAACATTACAATTTAGACAAAGTACACAAGAACATACATAATCAAATCCTTCAATGATTGGACTATTACACAACTATTATTTGGTATTCATGTCTTTTATGTTGTCTTAATATATTATTACATCCTCATCACATTCATCATCATATCTCATCACATTCATCATCATATCTCATGTCTTTTATATGGTAATGTCCCTTTAGGAACCCACACCTTTCTTATAACCTTTGGCCCTAATTTTCTAACATTACAATTTGAAGAGTTATGTCCTCTAAAGCCATAATGATTGCATCTCATAAAAGGTGATGATGATCTCCTATGTGGTACAAAGAAGTTTTTGTAGTGTTTTTCCTTTTTGGTAGAGTTGTATCCTAAACCAGTTTTATCAAACATACATCTTTGGTTTCCAAGATGTTCTATTTAAATCTAGGACTTTCTTTACTAGATCAACACATTTATTAAAGTATTCACATAAATTTGAGCAAGTTTGTTTTTCAACAATCTTCTTTTTCAAGGACTCATTTTCCTTTACTTGCTCAATTAGATGTGTTTCTAGAGTTTCTATAGTTTTTCTAGACAATTTATACCTACTAGAAAGCTTAATAAATTTATCATACAGTTCTTTAAATGCATCAAGCAATTCACTTCTATCTAGGTCAAGAAGACTAACCTCATTATCTTTCTCTTGATGATTTGCCATCAAGCAAAGGTTTGCTTCTTCATTTTCAGACTCATCGGAGCTACTTACATCATTTTCGTCCTAAGCGATGTAAGTTCTTCTTCTTCCTCTCTTTTCCTTGTTCTTCTTTTTGAGATTTGGGCAGTCTACTTTGAAGTGCCCTTTCTTGCCACATTCGAAACAACTTGGTGAAGAAGAGGATTCATTAGAAATTGGTTTCTTACCTTGGGGTTTGAGGTTCTTTTGGAATCGTTTGTTTCTCATAAACTTTCCGAATCATTTTACAAACAATCCAAACTCTTCTTCTTCGTCAAGATCACTACATGATTCTTCTTCATGTGTAGAAGTGGCCTTGAGAGCTAGGCCTTTCTTTTTGGAGGTTTTCTCTTCTTTCTCTGCTAGCTTTAAATCCCTTAGTTCTTGCTCTTGCTCTTGTAGCTTTCCGAAGAGTATGGCAAGAGACATCTTATTGATGCTTGGGGATTGTTTAATGGTAGTGACAAGAGGTTGCCATTCCCTGCTAAGACTTTTCAAAACTTTATGCACAAGTTCTTTGTTAGTATAAACTTTATCAAGAGTAATAAGATGATTGATTATAAGGGTAAATCTTTTTTACATCTCTACAATGGTTTCTCCATAATTTATCCTAAAGCTTTCATATTGACTAGTCAAGGTACTAATCTTAGAGTCTCTTACATCACTAGTACCTTCATGGGTTACTTGCAAGGTATCCCACATTTTCTTAGCCGTTTGACAAGTCATTGCCCTAAAGAATTCATCGGGACCTAATGCTAGAGTAATGAGATTTTTAGCCTTATAATTGTATTATACTTTCTTTTCTTCATCATTAGTCCAATCATCCATGGGTTTCTCAACATTTTTACCATTAATAGTATGCATGGGTATAAAATGACCATTCTCAATGGCATTCCAAATTCTTAAATCAATTGATTGAACAAAGATTTTCATTCTTTCTTTCCAAAACACATATCCTTCCCCATTGAAAGCAGGAGGTCTATTTGTGGCACCACCCTTGGGAAAAAGGTTTAGAGAACTTGAGGCCACTTTATCTCTTAAAGCTGTTAAGCTTGATCTACCAAGAGTCAAGCTCTGATACCACTTGTTATTCAAGTGGCCTCAATACTCAAGAGGGGGGGTGAATTGAGTTTTTAAAACTTTGCTTGAAATGCCTTTGAACTTGATTCTTTTATTACAAGTTTAAAGATTATGCAAGTGAAGCCAAGTATAGTACAAGAGATAAGGCAAAATAAGATGTGAATATTGCTGAGACAATTTGTCAAACACTTGGGGTGCACTACTTTAATGTAACTGATTCAAGCAAGCTCAAATAAGCAAATAACAATCAATCAACAACAATCCAATCAAATGCAATATATCAATGTAAAAGAGTAAGGGAGGAGAGCTTACAAACCAATTTAATGAGTTCCACCAACCTCGGTGTACGTCTCGCCTTCAAGCAACCCACTTGAAGGATTTCCACTATTGAAGTTTAGAGATTACAAGCTATGAGCAATTGCAGCTTCCTAGTGTCCCACACTCAAGAACTCAATCCTCACTAGCACAAGGGTAACCCACCCAATCTCTCAAACTCTCAATACCCAAAGGTTGAACCCCAGCCTTTGTGACCACTCAACCTAGAGTGAAAAGCCTTTGTGTTTAGTAGTGTTTACAAAATAATGACTCTCTAAATAGAGTAGATATACAAGTGAAAGCTCTCTCAAATTCTAACTCTCAACAAGAGAGAATATACAAGTTGAAGTTTTAAGTTTTAGAAAAGTGAAACTATACAAGAATAAGACTCATAAGACTTAAGAATTGATTTCCCTTTGATGGATGTGATTGATACTTTGAGTAGCTTGAAGAAGTCTTGCATTTATAGAGCTTGGAGAAGAGCATAATGGAGTTCCTAGCCATTGCAATTCGTGGGTGCATGAGAGATGCGGAGAAATGAGCTGGTTTCTCACTAAAAAGCACTTTCCCCAAATTCTGGCACTATCGTAATCGATTACGCCTCGAGCTGTAATCGATTACACTTTGAAATCTTCAGTGTTTTTGTGCTGTAATCGATTAGCATGTACCCTGTAATCGATTAGCTATAACTCAGAACCTTGGTAATCGATTATGTCTTATCTTGTAATCGATTAGTGATGGCACCTGATGCATTTAATTTGGTTACACAGCTTGGTAATCGATTATGTCCTCACTGTAATCGATTAGTGTCATTCCAGTAGCCTTGTAATCGATTAGCTGATGTCTTGCAATCGATTAGCATAAGTACCTGATATATTTAAATTAATTTTTCATCTTGGTAATCGATTAGGGTTATAGTGTAATTGATTAATGTACAAACAAAAGCTATTTAATCGATTAGCCTGATGTGTGTAATCGATTATATGGCAAAACAGAAGCCATCTAATCGATTAGTTACGCCTTCCTAATCGATTAGCTGCATTGTTTTTGCAAGTCTGATGCTATTTCTTGTTTCTCCAAGAGTTTCTTCAAGAGTCCTTTGTCATTATCAAAATCTTTGAACCTGTAAACATATTCAAACACAGCTCCCATATATGAAGATATAAGAGGGTAAATCAAAGTGACTTGTTGATAAAATTCCAATTAAAAACAATGGAAGAATTAATTAATTTAATTGTTGCATGATTGAATTTCAAGAGAAGAGATTTCATGTGATCATGGAATGTATTTCATATAACGTAGAGATTCATGATATACTCTAAAATACCTTTAAGATGATGCATGATAAGGATTTTATGCAATAAGAAACATAATTTATTTGAAATAAAACAAGTGGGACATCAGGTGGATACTCGTTCAAGTGAGAGCAACACTCGCTTGAGCGAGCACACGCAGTGACGCTTGAGCGAGCATGAGGAAGGCTGAGCATGGAAAGATATTATGCATCAGGGGCTCCTCTCGGTTGAGCGAGCCCCATCTCGCTTGAGCGAGAATCAAGGGCCCAACCTGGGCGAGCCAGTGAGGTGCTTGAGTGAAAGAAGAGATTTACCACTGGACCCATTCTCGCTTGAGCAAAATCCATCGCTCCAGCAACCAAAGCAGCTCACTACCCAATTTTCGCTTGGGCGAGGCATGACCCACCTGGGTGAAAATTGTCCAGTGACGATCCCCTCTTCCTTTCACTTGAGCGACCACCAGTATAGGACCACTTCGCCAGAGTGAAAATGGTCCAGTGACCAAACACTGATTCCTACCGAGTCTCGCTTGGGCGAGAAGGCCATTCGCCTGAGCGAGTTTCGGTCAGTGGCCAAAACACTGATACAAGAGGATCTCGCTTGGGCGAGATTCTCACTCGCTTGAGCGAGTTCTGCAGAGAAACAAAAAAAAACACTAAGTTTCTTGCAACATAATAGGCCAAAATTCATTCTACTCAAAATCCTTTAAATCCAACATGGTTTACATATCATATTACCCATTTAAAACTTATTCATCCTTATCCTCTAAAGTCCATTCTAATCCATGAAATCTTAATAAATCAAACACACCATCTCATGTAATCACCGAAACATAAATTTTTGCATAAACGTTCATTCATATATAGAATTAAACATCAACAAGGATCATCATTCATCAAATTACATCCTTTGGGTCATTAATGAAAATTGGCCATAACACAAGGATCCAATTTTCCTACATGACCCTCAAAATCATCAAATATCATCTAGATTACCAAAATAAGCATACATTACATCTCATGCTATACAAAATCTAGATTTCGCCGGCCAAGGCACTTCCTATACCACTATTTACCTCCACAACCAAAATGTACTTCAAAATGTCAACCCTTCCCATGAGTGCCCTGCATCACAAATCTAAAAATGGACAACATGGGAGAGTGAGTCACACATTCCAAAGGAATGAATATGAATACCATGTGATTATGTACATATGCATCAAAACATGTATACTTTGCGCATACATATCATCCACCATACTATTTATCATCATAATACCATCATACATACATCACGAGTAACATTACAATTTAGACAAAGTACACAAGCACATACATAATCAAATCCTTCAATGATTGGACTATTACACAACTATTATTTGGTATTCATGTCTTTTATGTTGTCTTAGTATATTATTATATCCTCATCACATTCATCATCATATCTCATCACCATCGGTATACTTCCTTACTATATACAAATGCTCTTAAGCTAATGTATATACACAAAGGAATATTTCAACAATTGCAGATCTGAATATGGGAATACAACACCGAATATGGGATTCAAGTATGATCATCTAACCTTACCCCTACTGCAGTAGTAAAATATGTACACTTATTCTTAAATTTGCATGCATTAACCAATTATTTTACTGGTACCAAACCGCATTGCCCGTTTTGCAACACCTGGTCATTTTCACCATGACCACGGTATACAACACATTCAACATATGATGTTGCGGGCCGACCAGATATCAAATCATGGCGGCTATGATCTTAAAGACCACCAGGGTCACCTGCTCATCAAGAGCTACCCCCCACAAGGGTCAGCCATATGTAGCTCCCCGAAGTGATACATGGGCGGCTTCGTGACTTACACACCGAGTCACAGGGGAATTAAAACTTGCTTGTGCACCAAGCCACCCTCCCACTGGGTCGGCCGAGGGAACTCCCCTAATGTTCCAACAACGGCGGCTATGCAGTATGCCATGGATGCAATATATGGATCATATGCATTTCTCACTCTATACATCCTATACATGCCACTCATCATACAACCTCATCAACATCATTACCAACATCACCACAAAGCTTTTATTATTGTTGGTTATTCACATTAGTTTAAGTCTTGGTGTGGCATTCTCATTTGTTCTCATTCTTTTCACTCAACTTTACCATCAAAACAAAGACTTCAATCATTCTATATCAAATATTATCAACATTCATCTTATATTCATGGTAGATACAAGCATAACACCATATCATTGATCACTATACATCACCATATAGCATACCATGAACATTCTAAATGCACCAAAGCATGTTGCCAAACATATTATCCATACCATATAGCACATTACAAATTTCTCATATCATCTCAAGCAAGGCGAACATGCATACCAATACATATGGCAATCAAATAACATCCAAATTCATGCTTTTAGAACATAAGACTCATCTCCCGCCTCAAGAGAAGAATTCTGATTGATAAGATGCACCCGCCTCGTCGTTCGGAATGGATCCTACATTAACATGCATATAGAATCCCAATCAATCAAATACTCAAAACACAATTCCAATTCTAATTGGTTATTATTATATCTACTAATTCATAGCATATACAAGTCATGCTATAGACATT
Source organism: Clitoria ternatea (assembly GCA_037962975.1). NCBI lineage: Eukaryota > Viridiplantae > Streptophyta > Magnoliopsida > Fabales > Fabaceae > Clitoria > Clitoria ternatea. Next base: position 216,482,058 of record CM075671.1, on the reverse strand, counting down.
ATTTTTCATCATTTGTTAGGCTTTGGGAATTCCTTCCCATTAAGCCACATTCATTAAATTCAAGGGATACAAGACAATTTTAGCCCCCACTTTCACAAAACACCATCTACCAACATTTATACTTTCTCAATGTCATGCATTTCTTCATAAAACATATTCTTAAATCAACATTAACTATTTTCCCCAAATCTTAAAGTTAGGGTTTTCCTAAAACCCAACAACTCTCATTAATGCATCATTAATCTTCATCTCTTACCATCATAAATACATCTACCACTATTAACTCCTCATTAATACTCACATTTATGGTAACCCATCCTAGGGCATAAGCATTAAATGATTCTCTACAACCACTCATCCACATACATTACTCCCCCCAAGGATAAATACATACACCCATGGCCAAAACTCAACAAAAGAGTGAGTATAGCTTACCTCACACCCAAAACAAAGTGGGTTTTCAAGGGAGGGAGAAAGGTGCATGAAAATAAGGAGGAGAAGAAAGAGAAGACTTCAACCTTCTAGCTTGCCCAAAAACAAAAATGAGGGAGAAGGAGAGAGTTCACCACATTAGCTTAGGGTTTTAGAAGGAGGAGGACATGAAGAGGAAGTAGAGAAAAAGGAGAAGAGAAGAAGAGTGAAGTGTTTGCTTAGGGACTCAAAGAAGCCAACGTGAGAATGAGTAAAGGGGTAAGGCTTTTGTGTTTTATTTTAAATCCCCTTCATTAAAGATTTATTGTTTTATGGCCAACAGGCTCTCTATTTGGGCTCAATACTTAATCTAAAAATTATTCCGCACATATATTCGGATTCCTAATATTATTCTCAATAGCCCTGACTAATATCATCTTATTCAGAGATACTTGGTCCGACACCCATATCTCAACCGGGCTCATTTTTAGCTTAACCGGTCACCATAAATCACCAACAGTCCCCAAAAATCTTAATTTAGTTATTTCAAATATTTTGGGTCATTAAATAATTTACCTTCAATTTGTTAATATTTATTTTCCTTGATTAATGCTCTATTTTAAAATTTTGGGATGTTATACACGACTCTCTCGATGTGTGTTTGGAAAGGGCCCGTAGCACTTTTGGCAAGTGAGGCCATGTTGATCCGTAAGTCACGGGGTGATTAGTGCTATAGATGGGCGATAACAGTTTGGTACTAGTAAAATATGTTGTTGAATATGCATAAGTTAAGATATAAGTGTACATATTTTACTACTGCAGTAGGGGCATAGTAGCACACCTTTGCTTGTCCCACAATTGACTTAGTGTTTTTTCCCACAGTCGAATCCTTATTTGATGATAATTCCTTTATGCGTATGTATTAGCTTTAAGAGCATTTGTATATAGTCAGAGATATGCCTAGTTGGAAGCTTGTGGTGGCGATGGATGATTGAGAAATAAAGAGGAAAGGAATGTGAGACTAACACTGTGTGTGTGATAATGTTGTGGAGAATGCTAATGATTTGATTATATGTGTTGTGAATGTATTTTTTTGAGTATGCAAGATATGGCAATAAAATAACATATATTGTGAATAAAATTATGATGTTCTTGAGGAAGTATCATGTGTGAGTATGTATGAGTATCATCAAAATGTATGAGTTTGATACATTCACATTTTACTACTGCAGTAGGGGCATAGTAGCACACATATGCTTATCCCACAATTGACTTGGTGTTGTTTCCCATAGTCGAATCTAGATTTGATGATAATTCTTTTGTGCATATGCATTAGCTTTAAGAGCATTTGCATATAGCCGGAGATATGCCTAGTTGGAAGCCCATGGTGGCGATGGATGATTGAGAAATAAAGAGGAAAGGAATGTGAGACTAACATTGTGAGTATGATAATGTTATGGAGAATGCTAATGATTTGATTATGTGTGTTGTGAATGTATTCTCTTGAGTATGAAAGATATGGCAATGAAATAACATATATTGTGAATAAAATTATGATGTTCTTGAGGAAGTATCATTTGTGAGTATGTATGAGTATCATCAAAATGTATGACTTTGATACATTTGGAATATGTTACTCACCTCCTGGTTGCCATTTTAAGTTTGATTGTAGGTGTGATGTAGATCCTACTCTTTTGAGAGGCTGAATTTTGAAGAAGGTAAATATGGGATGGAAATGGATGAGCCTTGGCCGGCGTATCGTTATTTTGTATGGAATATAATATGTATATGCCCAAATTTTGTAGCTTGATATATGAATGATGATTTTGGAGGTCATGTAGGAAAATGAGACCCTTTGTATGTATGGTTCATTTTCATTAATGACCTTTAGTGATGTATGATGTTAATACGAAGCGTGAAATTTACTCAACTTGATGAATGGATGATGAGAACCATGAATTACAATTTTTCATGATGTATGTTTGAGATTTTGTATAGTTGTTTTATATATAAGTTAGGAACTAGCATGGCCAATTTGTGATGGATGAGGTTTTAGTGTGATGTGATGAATGCAATGGTTTACATATGTCAATTATGACTTGTGGACAAAGGAATGGTTCCATTTTGTGGGAAATAGACCCCTTGGATGCCTTAAAATGCCTTGAAATGAGATAAATGCAATTATGCGCATAATTTACTCGTTTTTAGGAATTTTTGAGAGTGGCCAGTGGCCATACATCACAAATGGTTTATTATAACTTGTGTTAAAGTTTGGTAGCGTTCCAAAATTATTTGCATACTTTTTGGTAGGTGGGAAGTTCATGTCCCTATGAAAATCTGCATAATTTTTGCATTCTGATAGAGTGTAATCGATTAGCTTACTAGCCTAATTGATTACAAGGTTTCTGTTTCCAAAGAAATCGATTAGCTCAATTGATTACAGTCTCATACGCAGCAATGTAATCGATTATGTTCGAGGTTGTAATCGATTATGCACCCACCAGAACCAATATAATCGATTGGGTTCAGAGTTGTAATCATTATGGACCAACCAGAACCGATGTAATTGATTATGTCCAATATTATAATCGATTATGAGCCAAACAGAAACAATGTAATCAATTGTTCTAAGTCTTGTAATCAATTAGGTAAAACACCTGATTCATTGGACCACTTACAGGAGCTTGGTAATCGATTATGCCTTCCTCTGTAATCGATTATGGCTTTGTAATCGATTAACTCCTGTTCTGCAATCGATTAGGGCAATTGATTAGTATATGAATTAATCAATTATATCAGTTGAAAATTGTAATGGTACTACTCGAGTATTTCTTGTGCACTCTGATACCTACTCATATCTTTATATATGAGATAGGTTATTAAAAGATCCGGGGGAAGTCACTTAATATTTTATATCACGATTCACTTTACTTATAAATGAATTTTAAATCACAAAAAATTTACCCCCAATTTTAGGGGTGTTACATTTGAGACCTCAGCCCGGAAGTGGCTTTTCATGTCATCCAAATGGGTCTATGCCCAGGTAAATTCGCTGATTCCTTGGCGAAGAAACCACCGTTAGACATGGATGTTTTCCGTACGAGGGCCGCAAGATACATTGCTGTGGATGAACGTGAGGCTGACCAAACCAAGGTGATCAATCGGGTTAACCCTGCAGAGCGGAAAAACCCTCGTCCCGAGCAAAGAAGGAGAAGCCCCAGAAGAAACCGAGATATCAGAGCTTAAACTGCCCCCCATTACACAGATTTCACACCGTTGAGAGACCATCGTGACCGCATATTGCACGAAGTCTACAACACGGGGCTCCTACCTCTGCCCCCCAGGAGATGGCCCTAAAAGGTCTGATACCTCCAAAATTTGTGAGTTCCACAGAGCCTTCCATGCTACAAAAAACTGCCGATCCCTACACAACCAGATAGAACATTTAATTTGCCAGGGGCATCTGGCAAGGTTTGTCGTGCGGGGATGTGACAACCCTTAAGAAGGCTTTCAGAGAAGGGAAAAAGGATCGCCTTAACCAGGTAAAACTCTAAACTCGAAATCACTCCCTGCGGACCAAACCGAGATGAACCCATGGTAGTGACCATGGAGGTCGAAGACTTCGTGATCAAGTAAGTGCTTATAGACCAAGGTAGTTCAGCAGATATACTTCATTGGAAGGCGTTCCAGAAGATGGGTCTCCTTCTCCAACAACTACAAAGGTATGATGGTTCACTTTTTAGCTTCTCAGGTGATTCTGTGCAGGTTTTAGGATGTATTGACTTGAGGACCAGCTTCAGGAACGAAGGAGATTGTCTTGCAATATAGGTTAAATTCCTGATCGTAGATTTCCCCAGCTCCTACAATGCTCTGTTGGCCCGACCCTCGCTCAAGGCCTTAGGTGCCGTCGTCTCGACTATGCACCTGACCATGAAATTTCCCCTCAAAGACGGAAGAGTGGGAGTTGTCAGAGCCAACCCCGAAGTGGCACAGACGTGCTATCATGAAAGCCTCTGTCCTAAATCAGCTTTCATAATTGAAGAAGATGTGGAGACAAGATTTGATCCTCGGGATGATCAGAAATATGAGAGACCCCAGCCTGTAGACACTTAAACTTGTTCAAATCGGGTCTTCCCCTAGCCAATTCACACGGATCAGTGCGATTCTTGACCCATATTTTGAGGATGCCCTTATTAGGCTACTGAGGGAAAATGATGATATATTTACATGGGACCCTGCCAACATGCCGGGCATCGACCCCAATACCATCTGCCACTTACTCAACCTTGAACAAGATGCAAAACCTATGTCTCAAAGGCCCAGGAAGATAGGCCCCAATCAAAAGAGTGCAGTCAAAGAAGAAACAGAGAAGCTCCTGGCCGTGAATTTCATTTGGGAGGTCAAATACCCAACCTGGCTATCCAATGTGGTCATGGTAAAAAAGTCAAATGGCAAGTGAAGAATGTGTGTCGACTTTACTGATCTGAATAAGGTATGTCCCAAAGATCCCTACCCTTTACCTAGTATTAATAGTTTGGTAGATGGTACTTCAGATTACAGGATGCTGAGTTTCATGGATGGCTACTCAGGTTATAATCAGATTTGAATGAACCCGAAAGATGAAGAGAAAACGGCCTTCATCACTTGGGGGGCCAATTTTTGTTATCGGGTGATGCCCTTCGGTCTAAAAAACATGGGGGCAACTTATCAAAAACTGGTTGACAAAATATTCGTGAACCAAATTGGACAAAACATGGAGGTATACGTAGATGATATGGTCGTAAAAACCAAGCAAGCTGAGTCACATGTACAAGATCTAGAAGAGACATTCGCTGAGCTATGCAAGCACAACATACAACTAAATCCTGAAAAATGCTCTTTCAGAGTCCAGGGGAAAATTCCTGGGGTACATGCTTACTTACAGAGGCATCGAGGCCAACCCTAACCAATGCTGAGCCATTTTGGAGATGAGAAGTCCCTAAAATGTCAAGGAAGTTCAGCGCCTAACCAGGCAGGTCGCAACCCTCTCCCGATTCCTTTCAAAATTCACCGAGAAGTCCATGCCATTTTACAAGTTGCTAAAAAAGACAGATGCATTCGAATGGACCCCCAAGTACGAGCAAGCTTTCCAAGATCTCAAAGTCTACCTGGCATCCCCCTAATTTTAACGTAACTCGAGACAGGGTTAGATTTGATTCTTTATCTCTCAGTAGGGACGGAGGCAGTAAGCTCAGTTTTGGCACAAGAAGATGGCCCAATCCAGAAACTGGTATACTTCACCAGTAAAACGTTGTAGGGGTCAGAAATACGTTACCAGCGGGTGGAGAAATTTACCTACACCCTTGTTGTGGCTTCCCGGAGGCTCCGCCCCTATTTCCATAGTCATCAAATAGTGGTACAGACGGATCAGCCACTGGGGAAGATTCTTCAGAGGCCTGAAATTGTTGGGCGCATGGTATCCTAGGCGGTAGAATTATCCGAATACGGCATTCAGTACGATTCTCGAGGACCCATAAAGGCCCAGGTCTTGGCAGACTTTTTGGTGGAGTTAGGGGAGGATAAAGATGAATATGACGCAGAGCATGGCCTATGGACCCTCTTGGTGGATGACTCCTCCAATGCTAAGGCAGCGGAGCAGGTGTTGTCTTAGAATCTCCAACCGGGCTAGTTATTGAAGAATCATTGCAGTTCCAATTCAAGGCCAACAATAATCAAGCTGAATATGAAGCACTCATTGTAGGGCTACAGATAACTATTGACCTGGGCGCTCGATGCGTTCAGGCCAAGACTGATTCCCAACTAGTAGCTCGGTAAATTTAAGGAGCATACTAAACCAAGGATTCAACTCTAGCAAAATAGTTGGCCCGAGTGAATGAAATAACCCAGAGCCTTAAACACTTTCAGATCGTTCATGTCCCGCGAGCAGCAAATGAGCGAGCAGACATCTTGGCCAAGCTTGCCAACACAGTCAAAACGGGGAATCTGAAAACAATTGTCCATATTGTTCTAGAGAAACCTACCTTCCAGGAAACATAACATATTCTTCAAGTAAGTGAGGTCCAAATTGAAAATACGTGGATGACCCCAATAATTGATTTTCTGAAATAGGGAGTTCTTCCAGAGGAGCGGTAACAAGCCAAAAAGTTACAGGTTCAAGTGGCCAACTACACTTTGATAGATGGATAACTGTACAAGAGGGGTTTCACAGCACCCTTCTTAAAATGCCTAAGTAAAGAATAGGCCGACTACGTCATGTGAGAGCTGCACTCAGGAATTTACGGTCTTCATGGGGGAGTTCGACCTTTGGCTACTCGTGTCCTCCGAGCAGGATATTTCTGGCCTACCCTCTGATCCGACTATTCCGAATTGATGAAAATATGTGACTCTTGCCAACACAACACTAATAGGATCCACAGCCACTCGGAACCACTGCATGGAATCCTATCACCTTGGCCTTTTAATACTTGGGGGATGGACATTTTAGGTCCGTTCCTTCCCGGCAAAGGACAGCTTAAATTCCTCCTTGTAGCCATAGACTTCTTTACCAAGTGGATTGAAGCGGAAGCCCTGGCCACTATAAAAGCAGCTAAAGTACAAACCTTCACATGGAGGAATATCATTTGCTGACATGGCCTCCCCTACACCATTATTTCTGACAACGGTCGGCAATTTGCAGACAAGAACTTTGTAGAGTTCTGTGAAAACTTGGGCATCAAAAGAAAGTTCTCTTCTGTAGAGCACCCACAAACCAACGGTCATGCCGAGGTGGCAAATAAAGTCATCCTTTAGCAACTCAAGAAACGACTTGGGCAGGCCAAAGGTCGATGGGTAGATGAGCTCCACGGAATTCTCTGGGCCTATCACACCACTCCACACTCCATTCTGACTCACCTATGGAGCCGATGCCATGATACCCATTGAACTAGGAGAACCCACCCTCCGATGGCTTAACTATGATGGCGACATGAATGATGCAAAGAGGAGAGAAGACCTAGACCTTAGTTTAGAAGAGGGGGATATTATGTATGTTAAGATTCAAGCAGCCAAGCATAAAGCTGCTCAGAAATGGAATTCCCTTCTCTGACCCAGACCTTTCAAGAAAGGTGACCTTGTCTTATGCATTGTAGACAACAACAGGAAAGCACAAGAAGACAGAAAGCTTGCATATTCTTGGGAAGGACCATATCGAATCAAGGAAGCACTCGAAAAAGGCGCATACCGTATAGAAGAATTGTCCGGGAAGGAACTGCCTAGAACTTGGAATACAACTCATTTAAAATTTTATTTCAGTTGGATACTTTATACACTTGGGCACTCTTTTTCCTACCTGGGGGCTTTTTCCAATTGGGTTTTTCCTTCAGGAGGTTTTAATGAGGCCCCCTATTTATATTTTAATAAAGACTTTCACACTTTTAAGTTAAAATAGAGTTAAAACATCATGAAAAGCCCGAGCGTGGAATCGATCCCCTGGCATTAGATTTTTGAAGACTTGAATTCATTCAAGTAAAGCCTGAGTGCAGAATCGATCCCTCGGCATTCGATTTTTGAAGACTTGAATTCGTTCAAGTGAAGCCCGAGCGCGGAATCGATCCCTCGACAATTGATTTCTAGAGACTTGAATTCGTTCAAGTGAAACCTGAGCACGGAATCGATCCCTCGGCAATTGATTTCTGGAGACTTGAATTCGTTCAAGTGAAGCCCGAGCACGGAATCGATCCCTTAGCATTCGATTTTTGAAGACTTGAATTCTTTCAAGTAAAGCCCGAGCGCGGAATCAATCCCTCGACATTCAATTTCTGAAGACTTGAATTCGTTCAAGTAAAGCCCGAGCGCGGAATCGATCCCTCAGCATTCGATTTTTGAAGAATTGAATTCGTTTAAGTGGAGCCCGAGCGCAGAATCGATCCTTCGGCATTCGATTTTTAAAGACTTAAATTCGTTCAAGTAAAGCCCGAGCGCGGACTCCACCCTCGACATTAGATTTTTGAAGACTTTAATTAATTTAAGTAAAGCCCGAGCGCGGAATCGATCCCTCAGCATTCAATTTTTGACGACTTGAATTCGTTTAAGTGAAGCCCGAGCGCGGAATCGATCCCTCGACATTTGATTTTTGAAGACTTGATTTCGTTCAAGTAAAGCTTGAGCACAGAATCGATCCCTCGGCATTTGATTTTTGAAGACTTGAATTCGTTCAAGTGAAGCCCGAGCGCGGAATCGATCCCTCGGCATTTGATTTTTGAGGACTTGAATTCGTTTAAGTAAAGCCCGAGCGCGGAATCGATCCCTCGGCATTCGATTTCTGAAGACTTGAATTCATTCAAGTGAAGCCTGAGCGTGGAATCAATCCCTCGACATTAGATTTTTGAAGGAACGAATCATCCTACTTACATAGTGAGCCCGTGCACAGGGCTAATATCACGATCGATGACTTATAAATCTAAGCGTTATACGACAAAAAGAAAATTCAATTACTCTTCAATCAGACCAAATGACAGAAAAAGGGGTGTACAGGTACGACAAATTAATCTCATCAATCTTACATAGAAGCATAAAGCAGAAAATAAAATGAGTCCTCGAGACTTCTCTACTTAGATACTCCTCTTTCCTCATTTTCGTTTGCTTCCTCTCGCTCGCCCTCCGTATCGGGTGTAGACATAATGTAGCCATCTACAACTACTTTAAAGGGGTTGAGACCTTGGACATTCAGCACAACAGCAGGGTTTAGAGCAGTAATCTGTTCCTGACACAGTTAGAATGCACTAACATACTTCACAGTGGTATCCCTCTCCGCAGCAATCAGACTCTCTTCCATCTCTTTTTGCAGAGCCTCTAGTCTCAATCAAGCCACCTGCAGCTCCCTCTCCAAAGCAAGCTTTTTGAGCGATAGCACGTTATACGTCTCCTCAACCTTTGACACCTTCTGGTCCCAATAGCAGCATCTCTTCTCCGCAATTGACAATTGTGACTCAGCCCAGTCTTGCCCTGCTCTAGTGACTTTCAAATCTTCCTCCAGATTAGCCAACTCCGACCTTGCCGAATCCCGCTCTTCTCGGGTAATGTTTAATTCTAATTTCGATTGCTGTAAAACCGATTTCATGCTAGATATCAGCTTTCTTGTTTCCCCAATACGAGTAGCATCTTTCTTCTTCCCCTTGCACAATAACTCATTCTCTTTCTTCAAGGCATCATACTCCCAAATTAACGCCTCTACCACCTTGTCCTGATTAGCCACTCATTTTTCGACGGCCCGAGACAATGAAGTTGCTCGGAGCCCGTACATCTCCACAGCCCGACACATAGACACGAGGTTGAAAGAGGTGAATCTTTCTCGTCTTCCCCAAAAAGAATGGTGTGGCCCACAAACTGTGAAATGGGGAAATGACTATCCTTGAGAGACTGAACTGGACTCCTAGCCGTACCCAACAACCCATTAATTAATTCCTCCTCAAAACATTCAGTCGGGGCCACATCACTCGAAAGAGTCCTGGCAATACACTCTGTAGAAAGGATACGACCAGTCTTGGGTACCACACTCTTGTCTGGCTCTGAAGTCTCCCTATTAGCCACCAAGGTTGCACTCCCTAAATCTTTTTCTCTCTCGTCGACTAAGTCACCAGTAACCATCGGAAGAGGCCCGGACTCAGATGATCCAACATCCCCTTCCACCATCAGGTAAAGTCTTGGTTTCTTAGTCACGACCCCCTCTGGCTGCACCTCGTGGTAGAGTCTTATCAGATCCTTAAGTGTCAACTTACGAGGAGCCATGTCACCTGCCCACAAGCACAGGGTACACGATCAGAAACATATAAAAGTAAATAGCTTACTCAGCAACCGACAAGTTCTCTCTACTCTAGAAACTATTGTTAATAGTTTAAATTCCAAAGGAAGAGCCCTCAACACACACGTTAAACCCCCAAGCATTACACTGGGCGATATCCCCAAACACATGCATACACGATGCAAGTAACCACATGAAAGATAAAGTGGGAGTAAAAGACACAGAGCAAAATATTTCATTCATTCATCAAAATAGGAGTACAATTGTAATGGAAATCATATTGAAACAAAAATAACTAAATAAGGGAATTCGCGGCTGGGGTGTCGGTAGTTGGGGTCGGTGGGACAACAATCGAAATCTCATTCTCAGAATTGGGAGTGTTCGCAGCAGAAGAAGTTGTAATCGGGTCAGCACGATCCTCCATTTCGACTCTGACAGTGGCATCAGCAGCTGCCTCCTCCTCGTCCTCAGAATCGGGAAGGTCCATGATCTTCCCGTCTACAATGACATGGAAAGGATCGATCCCTTCCAAATTCAACTCTAAGGTAGGATTTAGCAACTATATCTGCTGGTGGCATAATTCGAAAGCTGACACGTACTTCTCCTACACTTCCTCCATGACAAAAGCCTTATAAGACTCTTTCTCCTCTCTCTCCCTCGCCAAAGCCAATTTCGCCTCTTTTAACTTCTTGTCCACCTCCCATTTGCTTTCGCAAACCAAACCGTAAGCCTTCTCAACAGAAGTCAACCTCTTGCCCAAGTTGGCACACTGCTCGATTACGGTAGCCAACTTCACCTCGACCAGCTTCTTGCCCTTCTGAGTCTCAGACAGCTCGGCCTTGACCTGCCTAAGCTCACTGGTGATTTCCCTGACTTCCTTCCGGGTGTTGCTAAGCTATAAGGAAGAAAAGTCGCTAGACTACTACAACTGGCCTTTCTCCTTAAGCAAAGCAACCTTTTTGGCCCGCAACATCCCTAACTTCTTCTATTGCTCGCAGAACTTCTTCTCCAAGAACCGAGTCATAGAAGTCGCTGGGAGGTTTAACATCGGCCTGACACATGGAAGGCGCGGTCGAACCCTTAAACTTCTTCTTGTCCTCCTTGAAGACCACGGTTTAGTCCACAAAGCCAGGGACAGGGAAGCAAATATTCCACAGGGATTGAACTAGATTATGAGTAGCGACCAGAGTTCCGTTGGCAAAGTGCTCCCACGCCCTACCCTCGAGCTCTGTTTCACTCAGAAGAGTCACGACAATTCGCTCCGCCAACACCTCCTTTGTGGAAATGGCCTCCCTGGATCTTTGAGTCACCCTGATCTGAAGCTCAGGAATCTCCTCTTCCTGCTTAGGACTGTCAGAAACCATAATTCGAGAAGTCTCCGCTCCCGGTTAATCTCCAGTGCTCTGGGGGAGCCAACGTGGTTAGCCCCAATAGCCTCTGATCTCGTTTCCCCTTCAGAGGGCCCTACTCGTAGCCTTTTTTGCACTCGCCCAGCCTCCCTTTCCAACTGAGAAGAAGTTAGGACCACAGAGATAGGAGCAGCATTGGTAATAACTTGAGAAGAACCCTCAGGGACGATAGAGCTCTCGCCTTTCTGAGACACCCTCTTGCTCCCGCCTACTCGGGTACCCTTTCCAAGATAATGTTTTTTCAGGTCCTTCACGGAAAGCTTCTCGGGAGTCATATCAGCTGCACAAGTAACAAACACTCAGTCAAACAAAAACAAAAAGGGGGAAAGCTACAAAACACGAAACACAACAACAATAAGAACCACTCTCACTTATCCAGGTGTCGAGAGAATCTAGGTGAGGGGAAAGGGTAATCAGGGCCTGAAAGCTAAAGAAAATTCCCAAGTCATCCGATAGAAATTTGGCATCGGCCCTCTCAGACAAGCTCAGGTCATCCAAAGATATACGAAATTGAACCGGATCACGGGTCTAGTACAGTGGGAAACGAGGTCGGGAATCAGGGTAATGTAAAAAATCTTCCCCAGGTGGATCCAGTCCCACTCAGATTTTGAAGAAGCCCATTTTGAAATTTTTGTAGGACTAGTCGAAAGCCTTAATCAGATTGCGACGAGCAACGCCGTTCAAAGAAATCCACCCCACTGGTGTCCCGGCTTTAGGGATTTTTGCATTAAAGAAATAAAAAAATAGAGAACTGAAGGGGTGCGACCAAAATGCTCGCACAAAATCTCGAACGCCTGTACAAACGCCCAGCCGTTCGGATGCAATTGGGTAGGAGCGATGTTCAACACACACAATACCCTAATTTAAAAATCAAAAAAAGGAAAGGAAAGATGGAGTCGGGAAAAGAAAGTCTCATACACAAAGGTAAAGTCTAACTCGCTAGGGTCCCTACACTTATGACAAACCCCATCAAGCTCGGAACAGCAAATACACTCCATATTTTGGGCAAGAGTGCACTAGTTGAAGGTCCCCGATGCCCATAACTAGGCCACAGAATCCTCATTTTGAAGAGACGAAGAAATGAGCAGCACCTCGTCTTTCACTTAATCATAATCTCCCTCCATAGATATACTACACGACCCTCACAGACAAAGAAAATTTGAAGCAAAGAAAGACACTAACCTGGCCAAGAGAAATTCTAGCAAAGTCAAGGGCGCAAGTGTAGAAATAGAAGTTATAGCAAGAGGCGCACAGAGCTTTCAGTTACTAAGGTCAAAGGTAAAAGGAGATATGGAAAATCTGAAATTTTGGAAAAGAAGAAAGGAAATAAATTTATAAGAAAGAACCCTTGCTCATCATACCCCTTAATCCAACGGTTAGAAGACCAAGGGGTGGGAAGGCGCGAGGGACACGATGCATTTGAAAAAAGGTGCCCCAAGTGAAGCCACGTGGCCCAGAATCCAACGGTAGAAATTTGAAAGTCTCAAATCAACAGACATGATGCTTTCAGATAACTTTGGATGAAGCGACGCACTCTTAAATGGCCTAGAGGTACAAAAATGGCACAATGATAGCAGGCACATGCCCCCACCCCCTCGTAAAGACAAATGGTGGTTATCCTTTTTATGCCACGTCACCAAGACTCACCCCACTTGGAGTTCTCACTCAGAGAGGAAGACTTTCCTCACTCAGAGCTCTCACTCAGATGAAGACTTTCCTCACTCGGAGTTCTCACTCAGAGATGAAGACTTTCCTCACTCGAAGTTCTCACTCAGAGCTAAAGATTTTCCTCACTCGGAGTTCTCACTCAGAAATAAAGACTCCTCTCCTTCAGAAAAGAGCAACTTTTCACAGCATCTTACACTTGGTGGCACGTAAGACAGGACAAAGAGAGGGATTGCTTGAGTTATATTTAAACCACTTTGTCTGGCCTTATACCCAAGGCTCGTGGCTAAGGGGCTCATGTTCCCCCCCTCAATATGAGAGGTGGTCCCTACCAATCCCTCATATCTCTCTTTAATATCAAACAATAGACTAATTTATATTTTGAAGCCATTGGGCCGAAGCCCACCTGATAACTTTGTATAAAGGCACGTGTTATTCACATTATAACCAAAGTGACAAATCATAGAGAGCTAATAGACCTGATTCCTAGGAGGATTTTCCTAGGGTTTTGTGCTTACTTTCTATGTGCGAACACCACCGATATAAATAGTATCAAGATTAAGTAATAACAGTATGTGTTGAAAAAAAAATCAATGCACATTGTAAATTAAAAGAAGTCTATAAAAATTAACAAGAAGAATTCTACAACATGTAACATCCTAAAAATTAATTAGAGTGAAACCCGGGACAGGGGAAATTTTTCCCAAAATAATCATGAAGAACCGGGCCAATTAATTAGAAAATACCTGGATCAATAATTAAAAGCCACTCTCATATATGAAGATATGAGAGGTAGGTCCAATGACCATTAATAAAAAGGGAAGGAAGGAAAGAAGAAGGAAAAAGCTGAGAAAACCGATCAGAACAAAGGAAAACATTCACAACAGAAGAATAAAACAGCGCCTGGGCAACCCAACAATACGGCATGCACTCGCTCAGGCGAGATCCGACTCCGCTTGAGCGAGGCCGACCAACTCGCTCGGGTGAGCACACATTCGTTTAAGCGAAACCAACCCTAAGCCTTCCATCAGCACACACTCGCTGGAGCGAGGACCTACCCGCTGAAGCGAGAAGCCACACTCGGCAAATCCACCACTCGGTATCCGAGACAACCATTCATTCGGCAGCCCATAACTTAGTCATCTATTTTATCCACAAGGGTCATATATATATATAATCCACTCAGGAATGAGGGGGTATCCCACTCAGACTCCATAAAACCCCTCACTCGGGTTATTACCCCACCAAACACCACTCGGTATAATTCAACCTCGAGTCACTCGGTAAACATCAACCAAACACCACTCGGTGTATTTAACCATAATTCAATCGGGAGTCCGCCAACACACATCACTCGGTATTTCATCCATCAAGTAATTCACTCGGACTTATGAAATACTTAACCACTCGGGGTAAACCATTAAGTCAAGTCCCACTCGGATTCATTCCATACATAAACACTCAGAATACATATTACCTTATTCACTCAGAATAGGTACCCATGTTCACTCGAAATACATGTATAACTTCACTCGGATCATATATATATAAACCACTCAGAATATGTCCAATCTAATCCATCATAACAACTCTTCCCTCGGAGAGGTTTACTCGGATTTCCACTCGGGTTTATACAAAATCATTCCCCACTCGGGGTTTACCCATATTCTCCACTCAGAATACACAAGAGCTACCAACACACAGAAAGAGGCTCACAGATGAGTCACACTCGGATATGGAGTCACATACATAAGACTCACTCGAAAAGCAACTAAGCCACTTATATTTCACTCAAGATTCATTAACTTAGAAATATTCATACAACATCATTTCCTAGTCAGTATGAAGCATCAAATCAACATAAATCACTTATGTAAATATATTCTCTAATTCCTAAATCCGACTACCGACCTATATATGTATAACCATACACTCGGATACTTATTATCTTTATACTTTCCATTCACCAACACATTCAGTCGGTATGCATATAATACCATTCACTCGAAGTATATATATATATTAACATACACTCGGATTCCAGTACATATATATTTCATATTCATGATACAACATTGTTATGAGCCGGCCAAGGCTTTAATACATCAAATGTACTCGAAACATAATATTATATACACAGCCTTATCATAAACACCCAACACTCTGGTTTAAGACCATCACATCATCCAAACCGACCTGCATACACTGAAAAATGGTGTAGGGGTGAGCGTTACATATTAAATGATAGATATTGGCTCGGATTAATCACAGAATCCTCAACATGTAATAACATATATATCAATCAGCATAACAAACACTGCCATTCAATATGAACAATCACAAACATCTTCCGATCGGGATTCACCCTTTTTACTCGGCTATAAAGCTCAATTCACTCAGTAACAAGTAGACTGATCCACTCAGATTTCACTCAACTCCGAGCCCTGCTCAAGGAGTGTGCCTGAGCCCAGCTCCAGGACTTAACCATATTCATCACATGTTGTCATCTGATTTGCCAATCGGTATTAGGAGTCCAACGCATTCCAGTGGCGAATCGGATGCATACGGTTTCATTTACTCGGCGTCCAACGCCAATGCACTCGGTATTTCATGAAGCGTCTCAATTCACGCTTAGTGCCCCAGGCACTGCCCCGAGTCCAACTCGAGGTCTTTCATCACATTCAACATTAAGACCACGTCCTCTTCACTCGGGATTATACCCTTGTGGCACCCCGCAAGGTGTTCATATTCAATAACTCAATAACACTATATGCACACTCGGAAGGTGTTCATATTCAATAACTTAACTCATATTCATTCAATTGCTCACTCGGAAATCTGCGTTCAACACTATATGCACACGACAATTCAACAACAATCAGATGACTCGGCTTATACCATATCCACTCGGCAATCCTATGCCATCCACTCGGATTATCATCTATCACTTGGATTTATCCTCTATTCAATCGGATCTATCCTTTCCAGTAAGCATTTCATGCTTCCCTCTATAAAGCCTACTCGGCATTCATCATAACAGTCCCCATTCATTCATTTATCACAAGTATATGCATCAACAAGCATCACATGCATTTAATCATACCATCACAAACATAGGGACTAATAACAACCACACAATGCACTCAGCATCAACGTAACATGCATCTCAAGCATCATAACATAATCATCATACATCATATGGACAAATAAGCATGCACCATGCAGCAATAAATAATCGTACATCCGGGTTCAACTCAACAACAATACACAATACACATCAAACGCAACACAATACAATCATGTCACCCAAAAATCCGTCCATAAGCCATGCATTTGAGATGCAAAGCCCCCCTTACCTGGATGAAGCTTCCAGGAGTCACATGGGCCACTCGGCCCAGCCACAGCAGCACTCTGCTCGGCTTCCAGCCATAGGAGAGTCAAACACAGCTTCCTTTGAAGCAGCTCTCCCACCAAGTCAGTGGAGAAGCTCCAAGCACAACACAAAACTGTTCCATACATCCAACAGCACCGTCCTCACCACCATGGAGGACAACCAAGCTTCCACGTACCATGACTCCTTCCTCACAACGCCACAGCCTCAATACAGTGGACCATCTTCCACAAACCAAGGCACTCCACGCTGCTGGCACAAGCTCCCAACCGAGCCACAAACAGCCTCATCAACAAGAGGAAGAAGAGGAGGAAGATGAAGCAGAAGCTCCAATGAATTCTAGAGAGAAAGAGGAGCATTTCTCTCCTCCATAATATACACCCACAAAGGAAATAAAAAGAGTGTGGAGGAAAACCAAAGCTGAAGCCTTATCAACACACACACTCTCCCATTCAGCTCATCATCACGCTGCTCTGCCACAGCCATCACCTTCGTATTTAATGCAAGTCCCATCAATATTCCATCCAATTAAAGCCATCAGCCATCACTCGTGAGGACCACACGGAAGAGAGGGAAGAGAGAACCGAAACTCTCTCTAATGCCACCAAGGCATTACTATTATTATTTTTATTATTATTAAAATTATTATCACTCAATAATTTGCCCAAATGGCAACTAATCCTTAATTAACCATTAATCCCATCAATCCATAACCTTAATCTGAAATTTATAATTATTTAAAAATCTGGGATGTTACACAACACGTCTCATAAAAAGGATAAAAGAAAATACATTAAAAATTACAGAAAAATAAAATATATTAATTATATTTTTTATTAATATTAATATATTTTAAATTAAATGCAGCAAATAAGACTTGATGTGATCATTTACACGATTCTCTTACTAAATAAACCTTAAAAAATAAAAAATATAATTATTAATAATATATATTTTGTTAATTATTTTGTCAGATTCTTTTAGTATCAATCTTTACTATCAATAAATGGAAAAAGGAATTAATCATCTTCTATTGATAATTGATATCAAAAGTACGAGAATCCAATTAAGAATAATATTTATAAAAATAATAACATAGAATTGATATCAAAGATGACTGAATCAATTTAAGATTATCATTTGTAAAAATAATGATACATTCACGTTATAAAATGACTAAAAAAGCTCACAAAGACTTCATAAATGCACACGAATGCATGGACGCACATACGCAAACAAGAAAATTATTAAGTAGTTTCATTGTATGGAATCCAAAACAACATTGAATATATTTTTAAATAGTATAAAACTTTTAAAAAGAAAAGAAGTCTCCCCACTAGTTTTTTTTTTCTATCACCATAATATGTTATTTTAGGTTGATCAACAAATTTAGTTAATTTAGGTAAACATATTAAACTTGTCAATTATTCTTGGTATAGTTTTGATATTATATTGAATAAAAATGAAGAAAGATCAATGATTATTTCATATTCCACCGATATAAATAGTATCAAGATTAATTAATAAGAGTATGTGTTGAAAAAATAATTAATGCACATTGTAAATTGAAAGACGTCATATAAAACTAAACAAGAAAACTCCTAAAACACATCTCATAAAAAGGATAAGAGAAAATACATCAAAAGTTAAGGAAAAATCAAATATATTTTACATTAAATGTAGCAAATAAGACTTGGTGTGATCCTTTATACGATTCTCTTAGTAAATAAACCTTAAAAAATAAAAAAATATAATTATTAATAATATATAATTTATTAATTTCTTTTGTCAAATTCTTTTACTATCGATCTTTACTATCACTAAATGGAAAAGAGAATTTATCATCTTTTGTTGATAATTGATATCAAAAGTGAGAGAATCCAATTAAGAATAATATTTATAAAAATAATAACAAATAATTGATATTAAAGATGATAGAATCCAATTAAGTATGCTATTTGTAAAAATAATGATACATTCACATTATAAAGCGACTAAAAAAACTTACAAAGACTTCATAAATGCACACCATCTATGGACGCACGTAGGCACACACAAAAATTATTAAGTAGTTTCAGTGTATGGAATCCAAAATAAAATTGGATATATTTTTAAATATTATAAACCTTTTAAAAAGAAAGGAAGTCTCCCGACTAGTTCTTTTTCTAGCACCATATTATGTTATTTTATGTTGATTAACAAATTTAGTTATTTTAGGTAAACATATTAAACTTGTCAATTATTCTTGATATACTTTTCAAATTACATTGAATAATAATGAAGAAAGATCAATGATTATTTCATATTTCACCGATATAAATAGTATCAAGATTAGGTAATAAGAGTATGTGTTAAAAAAATAATCAATGCACATTGTAAATTGTAACAAGTCATATAAAAATTAACAAGAAAAATTCTAAAACACATCTCATAAATAGGATAAGAGGAAATACATTGAAAATTAAGGAAAAATAAAATATAATTTTTATATTTTTATTAATATTAATATATTTTACATTAAATGCATCAAATAAGACTTGATGTGATTCTTTACGTGATTCTCTTACTAAATACATGTTAAAAATAAAAGTACAATTATTAATAATATATAATTTGTTAATTATTTTTGTTAGATTCTTTTATTATCGATCTTTACTATCAATAAATGGAAAAGGGAATTTATCATCTTCTATTGATAATTGATATCAAAAGTGAGAGTATGACACCCAATTAATAAAAATACGGGGAATGTTTTTTATTTTTCAATTTTTAACACATCTGTCTGATCGTTCAGAAATTCCAAAACATATATATAAACATATATACATACAACTTGCATTAAAAGATTATTCTTAATACATAAGGAACCGGCTAAGGTGATACTATACTAACAACTATACGAATATATACATATTTATATAGGTCTTCAAGACCACGATGACTCTAATCGAGCAATCACCAAGTTTCACTTCGATCCACATTCACTGAAAATTAACCACAACTTAGGGGTGAGCATATATATATATATATATATATATATATATATATATATATATATATATTAAATGACAAGTACTAAATTGGATTCAAGATAATTTACTAATCAATTATCCAGTTCCAACACAATCAATATTTCATACGATTAGATTACCTCGAATGCAATCAACCACAATTATCATATACTATAAGTTGTCCCACAATATTTAGAATCACAATATTTATATGTGTATGCATATGCATGCGGATCCGACTCTAAAGATGGGAATCACACAACATAATAATATATCTCAGCCCCCAGCTGATTCGATCATTTTACAGGTACCAAACCGCTCTCGCCCATAATGTAACACCAGTCACTCTTAGTGACAGCGGCAACTCAACTTGGTGTTACAGGCCGGCCTTGAGTCCAACTCGAAGGCGGATGTGGAATCTGAAGAAACCTTCACGGGGTTGTGCCTTACCATCAGGTTGCCCTCCCATCTGGGCCGACATCACAGCCCCCATGCAGTCCTGTGTGCGTCTGAATGCAAATGCTATGCTAGATAATTATTAATCATCAATAGACCACCTGATTACCATCATCAGGGGCTACCACTTGGTTACCATCACCAAGGGTTGCATCTCAACAGAGCAACAAGCATAGCATGCAGCAATCAATAATTAATTATCAACACAACATACTTAAAAAATATTAACCGAAACAACAATAACAATTAAGGGGTATATTGCCAGTAACCACAAATAACATCATCATGAAATTCATCAAGCATCAATCAATATAAACAAACACATATACCCCTATCAATTCATAATCTATGCATTTAAAATATAATACTCCCCCTACCTGGAATCCTCGATTCCTAAAGCTTGAAACGCTCCTCGAACGCTTTGAGTCAATTACTATTTTCTGGTTTCCAAAGCCAGAAATTCTAAATTAATAATAATTATTTTTAATGACCTACACGCTATTTTAAAATTATATTTCAGCGTTTAAATAACGTTTAGTTTGAAAGGCAATAATGTATTGGATCTTAAAAGTGGTAAACGAACTAGTAGAAATATTAAGTGGTGTCACTTTAATTTAAGAAGGTACTCGTCTGTTAATTATATTAAAATAATAATAACAACAATAATAATAATGCTAGTAACAAGAATGGTAGTTTTAATAATAACAATACTAATAATTATGAGGCGGCAGGGCCGACTATTAAATTTGATAATATAAATGACAGGATTAAATAAGGAAAATACTAAGAGCGGTGGCAAAGCTGACCATGAGCATAATATAATAACATGATTTAATAAAGAAAATATTTACGAGCGGCGGTAGAGCCAGCCATTATGCTCAATAATATAATAACATGATTTAATAAAGAATGTATTCATGAACGGCGGCAGAGCTAGCTGTTATGCTCAATAATATATAGGTAATTAATTAAAATATTATTCTATTTAGTAGTAAAATTCGTAAAATTTAAAATAATTATTTTTAATATAATAAACTTATTCATAATTACCAAAAAATTATATAACTTAAAATCTGACCGTTGGATCACGACGAAACTGAAAACCATAACTCTCGGATACTAAAGCAGCGTTACGAAGCAATTTAAAACACTATCAACCGAAGAGAGGATCCCCTTACCTCTTGATGACTCTTAGTTTTGGGAAAGGAGTAAGGGAGGTCCGCCGAAATTTTATCAAACTCCTTCGATCATCCACCGGTTAACGCTGATAGCTCCTGATCCTAAAATAATTTTACATGCACGGTCAGAAGCGGAAGAGGGGCCACGATTTCTAGCCTCCAAACAGCAAGAGAAACACCACTTAATTTCCAAAATAAAAATAGAATTTGAACCATAAAAGTTTAAGAGCAAAGCTTAAGAGGAAAAATTGTCAAACTTACTTAGAATGGACTAAAGAGAGCTCACGGTTTTGAAGCTCTAAAACAATGAGATGAAATTTTATTCTTCAAGACCCTTGCATGAAACTAAAGAGTTGATTTGGTGATGGTTGGTCAAGGTTAGAAAAAGAGGAAAAGAAAGGAAGTAGAAAATTTAAAATGGTGAGAAGTGTAACTGATTTTCGGCTTATATTTATTTACTTATTTATTGGAAGCTTAAGAAAAATAATTGTTGTTGATTTGATGAAATAGAAAAGGATTGGAAGGTTTTGTTGATCCCTGGCCCTGAATTAGAGTGGGGGAAAGTGAAGTAAAATTGTTTAAGAGAAAGTAATGATTGATTTACATTGAATAGGATTATTGATTGCATTTGGAATTTGAAGTCTGAAAATGAAAAGGGATTGTGAATTGGTTCTGTCCGTGGAGGTGAAGAAATGGAATGAACAAATGTTGATTTTATGCCAAAGAAAAGGAATAAGCCATCATGAATTGGTTAGCATTAAATGCCAAGTGGAAGGCAACTGATGGGAGTGAGCTGGTGGCGTGAGTGGGCTGGAGGGATAGGGTGGTGACACCTATCCCACAAGGTGACTGGTGGTGGTGGTAGGCTAGAAAATTAAATTGTTACCCGATAATTTTTGGTGTGCAGGATTTTTAGGAACCGAAATTGAAAGATGTTAAAAGTAAATATAGAATAATTTGTAGGACGTGAATCTCAAAACATGCCCAACACAAAACTTGTAGATTTTCTTTTTCTCTTTAATTTGATATATCATTTGTGGTGATCCAATATCAGTAGCCTGAGATATGGACAAAACAAGATAGGATGTTCTAATCTTTCCTGAATCAAATAGGGCTATAGAATTAAATTTGTAATTATTTCTCCTTTAAGAATTGGCCTTTATTATATTCATAAGAATTATAGGTTTATTTGATACGGATCCATAACAAAAAGAATAGAGTGATTATCATTCCGGAAGAGGGTGATATGCCTATTTTTCTAGAACTAGTCAGCATAGTGACGTGATGAATGGAGATTGGCAAAGATCCTAAAAACTATACTAATCTGGGAGAATTTAGCCTCCAATGTCTTCAAGGAAAATGTAGATAATTTTGTTACGGAGATGTTGACACCAAGTTTGCATGAATCGAATATCGTATGAGAGAGTTATGAATTTTTGAATGAACCATGCGCAGAGTAAAAGTACGAATACCATGGTTTTAAAATGAATTCACTTTGGACATGACAAAGTATGAATTTAGGATCGAGACCAGAAATAGGGGTTGAAGATATCTTCAAAATAAAGTGAACAAGACTAGAATCATTCCAATCAAGCATTGTTTGAGAAAGTTAGGTCCGAAATACCAAAGATGTACAGGAGAGGAGCAAGCTACCGAGTCTAATAAGTTATTTTCAAAAGTTTTCAAACTTAGGATGTTACAGAGACAATCCAGTTAAGAATAATATTTACAAAAATAATAACATATGATTGATATCAAAGATAATAGAATCCAATTAAGAGTGTTATTTGTAAAAATAATGATACATTCAAGTTATTAAACGACTAAAAAAACTCACAAAGACTTCATAAATGCACACACATGCATGGACGCACGTACACATACACAATAATTATTAAGTAGTTTCATTGTATGGAATCCAAAACAATATTGAAAGCATTTATAAATATTGAATAAAACTTTTAAAATGAAAAGAAGGCTCCCCACTAGTTCTTTTTCTATCACCATATTATGTTATTTTATGTTGATCAACAAATTTAGTTATTTTAGGTAAACATATTAAACTTGTCGATTATTCTTGGTATACTTTTCAAATTACACTGAATAACAATGAAGAAATATCGATGATTATTTTATATTCCATCGATATAAATAGTATAAGGATTAATTAATAAGATTATGTATTAAAAAATAATCAATGCATATTGTAAACTAAAATAAGTCATATAAAAATTAACAAGAAAAATTCTAGAACCGTCTCATAAAAAGGATAACAAAAAATACATTAAAAATTAAGAAAAAATAAAAGATATTAATTATATTTTTATTAATATTAATATATTTTTAATTGTATGCATCAAATAAGACTTGATTAGATCCTTTATGGGATTCCCTAACTAAAAAAAACTAAAAAACTAAAAAATGTAAATATATAATTTGTTAATTATTTTTGTCATATTCTTTTATTATCGATTTCTAGATTCAATAAATGGAAAATGAAATTTATCATCTTCAATTGATAATTGATATCAAAAGTGAGAGAATCCAACTAAGAATAATATTTATAAAAGTAATATCATATAATTGATATCAAAGATGACATAATCCAATTAAGAATGCTATTTGTGAAAATAATACATTTACGTTATAAAATGACTAAAAAAACTCATAAAGACTTCACAAATGCATATGCATGCATGGACGCACATACGCACATATGAAAATTATTAAGTAGTTTCATTGTATGGAATCCAAAACAACAATGAATATATTTATAAATATTGTATTAAAAAGAAATGAAGTCTCCTCACTAGTTCTTTTTCTATCACCATATTATTTTATGTTGATTAAGAAATTTACTTATTTTAGGTAAACATATTAAATTCTTCAACTATTCTTGGTATACTTTTCAAGTTACATTGAATAATAATGAAGAAAGATAAATGATTATTTCATATTCCATCGATATGAATAGTATTAAGATTAATTAATAAGAGTATGTGTTGAAAAAAATAATCAATGCATATTGTAAATTGAAAGAAGTCATATAAAAAATAACAAGAAAAATTCTAGAACACGTCTCATAAAAATGATAAGAGAAAATACTTAAAAATTAAGGGAAAATAAAAGATATAATTATATTTTTATTAATATTAATATATTTTTAATTGTATGCATCAAATATGACTTGATTAGATCCTTTACGGGATTCTCTTACTAAAAAAACTTAAAAATAAAAATGTAATTATTTATAATATATAATTTGTTAATTACTTTTGTCAGTTCTTTTATTATTGATTTCTAGATTCAATAAATAGAAAAGTGAATTTATCATCTTCTATTGATAATTGATATCAAAAGTGAGAGAATCCAATTAAGAATAATATTTATAAAAATAATAACATATAATTGATATCAAATATGATACAATCCAATTAAGAATGTTATTTGTAAAAATAATGATACATTTACGTTATAAACGACTAAAAAAGCTCATAAAGACTTCATAAATACACACGCATGCATGGACGCACGTACGCACGCATGAAAATTATTAAGTAGTTTCATTGTATGGAATCCAAAATAACACTGTGAAACTAGCATAAGAAATCCAAAAAGTATATAACCATTTCTTCAACAGCACATAACATCACATGCATATCTAATAATCAGTATACATCCACCATGATTTTTTACACACATTTACATATCATCAAACTTAATTTCAACACTAATCATATGTTGATATTAATAAAATTTTATTTATAAAATATTTTGATCAATATTGTATTAAAAAGAAATGAAGTCTCCCCACTAGTTCTTTTTTTATCACCATATTTTGATCAATATATTCAATATTGTATTGATCAATATTTTTAATCGTATACAGCAAATAAGACTTGATGTGATCCTTTACGTGATTCTCTTTCTAAATAAACCTTAAAAAATAAAAGAATATAATTATTAATAATATATAATTTGTTAATTATTTTTGTCAGATTCTTTTACTATCGATCTTTACTATCAATAAATGAAAAATGAAATTAATCATCTTCTATTGATAATTGATATCAAAAGTGAGAGAATCCAATTAACAATAATATTTATAAAAATAATAACATATAATTGATATCAAAGATGAATGAGTCCATTTAAGAATGCTATTTGTAAAACTGATGACACATTCACGTTATAAAACGACTAAAAAAACTCACAAACACTTCATAAATACACACGCATGCATGCACGCACGTATGCACACATGAAAATTATGAAGAAGCTACATTGTATGGAATCCAAAACAACATTGAATATATTTTTAAATATTATAAAATTTTTAAAAAGAAAATAAGTCTCTCCTCTAGTTCTTTTTCTATCACCATATTATGTTATGTTATGTTGATTAGCAAATTTAGTTATTTTAGATAAACATATTAAACTTGTCAATTATTCTTGGTATAACTTTTTAAATTACATTGAATAATAATGAAGAAAGATCAATGATTATTTTATATTCCACTGATATAAATAGTATCAAGATTAATAAATAAGAGTATGCGTTGAAAAAAATAATCAATGCATATTATAAATTGAAATAAATCATATAAAAATTAAGAAGAAAAATTCTAAATAACCTCTCATAAAAAGGATAAGAGGAAATACATCAAAAATTACAGAAAAGTAAAATATATTGTTTATATTTTTTATTAATATTAATGTATTTTAAATTGTAGGCATCAAATAAGACTTGATATGATCCTTTACACAATTCCCTTTCTAAATAAACATTAAAAAATAAAAGAATATAATTATTAATATTATATAATTTGCAAATTATTTTCATCAGATTCTTTTATTATCATTCTTTATTATCAATAAATGGAAAAAGGAATTTATCATCTTCTATTGATAATTGATATCAAAAGTGAGAGAATCCAACTAAGAATAATATTTATAGAAATAATAACATGTAATTGATATCAAAGATGACAGAATCCAATTAAGAATGTTATTAGTAAAGAACATTGAATGTATTTATAAATATTAAATAAAACTTTTAAAAAGAAAAGATGTCTCCCCACTTGTTCTTTTTCCATCACCATATTATGTTATTTTATGTTGATTAAAAAATATACTTATTTTAGGTAAACATATTAAACTTGTCAATTATTCTTGGTATACTTTTCAAATTACATTGAATAATAATGAAGAAAGATCAATGATTATTTCATATTCCACTAATATAAATAGTATCAAGATTAATTAATAAGAGTATGCGTTGAAAAAAATAATCAATGCACATTGTAAATTGAAATAAGTCATATAAAAATTAAGAAGAAAAATTCTAAATTACCTCTCATAAAAAGGATAAGAGAAAATACATCAAAAATTATGGAAAATAAAATATATTGTTTATATTTTTATTAATATTAATATATTTTAAATTGTATACATCAAATAAGACTTGATGTAATCCTTTACGTGATTCTCTTTCTAAATAAACCTTAAAAAATAAAAGAATATAATTATTAATAATATATAATTTGTTAATTATTTTTATGAAATTCTTTTACTATGGATCTTTACTATCAATAAATGGAAAAGGGAATTAATCATCTTCTATTGATAATTGATATTAAAAGTGAAAGAATCTAATTAAGAATAATATTTATAAAAATAATAACATATAATTGATATCAAGGATGGCAGAATCCAATTAAGAATGCTATTTGTAAAAATAATGATATATTCACGTTATTAAACTACTAAAAAACTCACAAAGACTTCATAAATGCACACACATGTATGGACGCACGTACACACACATGAAAATTATTAAGTAGTTTCGTTGTATGGAATCTAAAACAACTTTGAATGTATTTATAAATATTAAATAAAAGTTTTAAAAAGAAAAGAAGTATATCCACTAGTTCTTCTTCTATCACCATATTATGTTATTTTATGTCGATTAAGAAATTTACTTATTTTAGGTAAACATATCAAATTTGTCAATTATTCTTAGCATACTTTTCAAGTTACATTAAATAATAATGAAGAAAGATCAATGATTATTTCATATTCCATCGATATAAATAGTATTAAGATTAATTAGTAAGAGTATGTGTTAAAAAAAATAATCAATGCTCATTATAAATTGAAAGAAGTCATCTAAAAATTAATAAGAAAAATTCTAAAACACGTCTCATTGAAAAAATAAGAGAAAATACATTAAAAATTAAGGAAAAATAAAATATATTATTTATATTTTTTATTAATGTTAATATAATTTTAATTGTATGTATCAAATAAGACTTGATGTGATCCTTTACGAGATTCTCTTATTAAATAATCCTTAAAAAATAAAAGAATATAATTATTAATAATATATAATTTGTTAATTATTTTGGTTAGATTCTTCTACTATCGAGCTTTAGTATCAATAAATAGAAAAAGGGAAATTATCATCTTCTATTTGATAATTTTTATCCAAAGTGAGAGAATCCAATTAAAATAATATTTATAAAAGTAATAACATATAAATGATATCAAAGATGAGAGAATCCAATTAAGTATGCTATTTGTAAAAATATTGATACATTCACGTTATAAAGTGACTTAAAAACTTAAAAAGACTTTATAAATGCACACGCATCCATAGGCACACACGAAAGTTATTATGTAGTTTCATTGTATGGAATCCCAAACAACATTGAATATATTGTTAAATATTATAAAACTTTTAAAATGAAAGGAAGTCTCCCCGCTAGTTCTTTTTCTATCACCATATTGTGTTATTTTATGTTGATTAACAAATTTAGTTATTTTAGGTAAACATATTAAACTTGTCAATTATTCTTGATATACTTTTAAAATTACATTGAATAATAATAAAAAAATCAATAAATATTTCATATTCCATCGATGTAAATAGTATCAAGATTAAGTAATAAGAGTATGTGTTGAAAAAAATAATCAATGCACATTGTAAATTGAAATAAGTCATATAAAAATTAAGAAGAAAAATTCTAAAACACCTCTCATAAAAAGGATAAGAAAAAATACATCAAAAATTAGGGAAAAATAAAATATATTATTTATATTTTTATTAATATTAATATATTTTAAATTGTATGCATTAAATAAGACTTGATGTGATCCTTTACGCGATTCTCTTTTTAAATAAACCTTAAAAAATAAAAGAATATAATTATTAATAATATATAATTTGTTAATTATTTTTGTGAAATTCTTTTACTATTGATCTTTACTATCAATAAATGGAAAAAGGAATTAATCATCTTCTATTGATAATTGATATCAGAAGTGAGAGAATCCAATTAAGAATAATATTTATGAAAATAATAACATATAATTGATATCAAGGATGACATAATCCAATAAAGAATGTTATTTGTAAAAATAATGATAAATTCACGTTATTAAACGATTAAAAACACTCACAAAGACTTCATAAATACACACACATGCATGGACGCACGTACGCACACACAAAAATTATTAAGTAGTTTCCTTCTATGGAATCCAAAACAACTTTGAATGTATTTATAAATATTAAGTTCAACTTTTAAAAAGAAAAGAAGTATATCCACTAGTTCTTCTTCTATCACCATATTATGTTATTTTATGTTGATTAAGAAATTTACTTATTTTAGGTAAACATATTAAATTCTTCAACTATTCTTGGTATACTTTTCAAGTTACATTGAATAATAATGAAGAAAGATAAATGATTATTTCATATTCCATCGATACGAGTAATATTAAGATTATTTAATAAGAGTATGTGTTGAAAAAATAATCAATGCACATTGTAAATTGAAAGAAGTTATAAAAATTAAGAAGAAAAATTCTAAAACACGTCTCATAAAATGGATAAGAGAAAATATATTAAAAATTAAGGAAAAATAAAATATATGTTTTATATTTTTTATTAATATTAATATATTTTTAACTGTATACATCAAATAAGTCTTGTTGTGATCCTTTATGGGATTCTCTTATTAAATAATCCTTCAAAAATAAAAGAATATAATTATTAATAATATATAATTTGTTAATTATTTTTGTCACATTCTTTTACTATCGACCTTTAGTATCAATAAATGGAAAAAGGGAATTTATCATCTTCTCTTGATAATTTGTATCCAAAGTGAGAGAATCTAATTAAAATAATATTTATAAAAGTAATAACATATAAATGATATCAAAGATGACAGAATCCCATTAAGTATGCTATTTGTAAAAATAATGATACATTCATTGTAACATCCTAAGTTGATTTACCCTTTTTATTTACATACGGCAAATTATTTTCAAAATAAATTTTCGCGTTAAATAAAAATTTGTATCTTAATATGAATTAGTATCTACTTCCTCTAATAAATAATCCACTCGGCCCTGATGTAAAATAATATTTACCTCTTTTAATTACATGAAATCAACTCAGAATGAAAAAAATTGTTTCTAAAATAAATCCTTAAATAAAAGTATGTTAAAATAATAACCGATCAGAAATGGTTCCACTCGGTCTTGATAATAATTAGTATTCACTTAAATATAATCAAAGTAATAATAAGAGTGTACGCGAAATAATATCCGGTCGGAATACATCCTTCGGTAAAGTGGAGTTACAACAGCGGGAGAAGAAGAAGAAGAAGAAGAAGAGGACAGGGGTCATTCGCCTGAGCGAGACCCCAAGGTACCTGAGCGAAATCCGAGAGTCACTTAAGCGAGTGCCGACTCGCTTGAGCGAATGCCACACCTGAAGTCTGAGCGAACAAGACGCACATGTGGACTCACATGGGGTTTCACTCGGTAAAATGGTTTACTCGGCAAAGGGTTTCACTCGGAAAACACTCAACTTTCATTCACTCAGACATTCCACACTTGACTCTTTACTACCTTTCACTCAGAAAGCTTTGCGCGGTCACAACTCCCTCGGAGATAATTCAGCCTCATTCACTCGGTTATAGTTTCTCCGGATATCCTCACTCGGAGAATACCCTATCCTTACTTCCCTCAGAAGAAACTCTCTCTCGGCCACATTTTACTCAGAAACACTCTCACCTTCCCTCGGAAGCACTCAAATTTCCACTCGAACACATCCAACTTCTCTTCACTCGGAATCATGATACACCTTCTTCACTCGGAATCTTTATACACTTTCTTCACTCGGAACTCTCTCCCAACCAATCCCACTCGGGACATTCTAACCTTCCACCCGGAAGGGGATCTCTCGGTTATCCTTCACTCGGGAATGAATCCGTTAGTTAATGAGCTGTCACAGCAAACATGAGAACATATATATCAATGTATTTTAAAATATAAATTCGCATCCGATTCAAATTAAGTTGGCACACAGATAATATTAAACACTCGGAAACTCGGAAACTCCTTATACACACATATACTCTACACAATCACTCAAAATCACTCGGGCCTTGGCATCGATCTCCCCCTTGGCGCGACTCCATGGCTCCGGCTTCCTCCCTGTCACTGGTTACTAAATTAAAATAACATCAAGGGTGTGTTAGGGAATCCCATTAGGGTCAGGCAGTGGAAAGACAAAGGATTCCCAAAAGAATTACAAACACGTATGTCTCAAAGCATTATGCTAAATTAAAATTTTTAAATTAGGGTTTACCTCTTGTAGACGCAGAACAAGATCCTCGATTGAAGCAATTGTAGCTTCGCCCTTAGGAGTCCACACGAGCACTTCCACCAGAAAAATAGAGCTCTGAATGCTAGTACGGAAATTTTGTTTTGGTCTAATTTCTGAGCAGCAGCCTATGAGCATCTCATGCTCTATATATAGGCTTAGGTCTTGACCTGAGCTCTCATTAAACATTAGGCTCCTGACCTATTCTAAATGAGTTAGGCCCAAATAGTTTTATTTTCAGTCCAACTAAAATAAAACTATCCTTTGGTGGGCTTACTCTATGTGTGTGAGCCTATAGGTAAAATATTCAGTTATATTAATAATAAACTATTTTATTATTAATATAAAATAAGAGCGGTATCTAGCAATACATCATTATGTCCGAATATTATTTATCATCGACATGACCTATAAGTGATAATTATTTTATATATCTATTCCTTTTGTCACGATATCTAATAAGGCCCAAGGCATGGTCGTCGTCATCCTTGTATGGCCCAATTCATTTTACTTGATACCAGAGTAGACTTTATAGAATAAATATCTAATATTTATTCGTCCTAGCATGGCCATGCATTTCATTAGTCTCACTCCATCAAGTGGCCCATAGATATCACTCCTGTCATATAGGAGAGACAAATTCCATCTACATCACTCACATCCCTCTACATAATTTATCTATTGCCTAATCACAATCTTTATGGTCATCTTATTACAGATAACGTTTGGCATCATAATTAATATAGAACGGAATTTAATAAGTTAAATATATATATATATATATATATTCTATCCGAATGCATCTTCGTCCCTCTTTCAAATCGTACTCAACAATCATAATAGCGAATTTCACTCGGCAAACTTAATGACAAATCACGCTAGGTATATATATATGTATAAGTCTCATTCAGAAATCGTAGCAGTTCACTCAGTAAAACCCAACAACAGCATTCAGTAAAGATAACAATTCATACTCATCAAATATATTAAATTTTCACTCGGAGATTTATCAAGTCACACTCAGAAATTATAGCACATTGCACACAATGAACATATCAACTCAACTTAGCAATTATATCAAATTCATCAATAATCACCACTGACTCTCATGCAATCTGACTCATAGTATCCGGATACTAAAGGATCGGCCTTCAGCTGGGGGTCCTACTTGACACCCCATGAACCCTGCTTGGTTCACCGAGTCCTGCTTGACTCTCCACCTCGACCACCGGGTCCTACTTGACCACTAGGTAGCTCAACTGGGCACAAAAACCACGGGAGCCGAAAATGAGGGGCTATAACATACCGTCGGCCGTCCCACACCACATGGTCATACATACAGTTCACATTTCACATATCAAACATGGCCATTAACATCAATTTCTCTTCACTCGAGTGACCTGCTTGTCAAACCCGGATTCACATTATAACATCGATCATCTCAACATTAAATATTTCAAGCTCATGACATGATTAACTCAGCCACACACTCGATCCTCAACTGATCGGTGTACACAGTCACACATGCACAAACATAGGCACACAACAACATTCAATAACGTTTTCTTACCCTGTTCATACCATTCAACGGCTCGGATAGGAAGTAAGTCCTATTCTAATTAATCATAACCCGAACACCCCCTTACCTTGGTTCCACGCTTTGATGATCTGCTCCCGATGTTGGTCCCTTCCTCTGAGCACTGGATTCGTAGTCTCAGCTCCGTCACTCAGCCTTTCGTTGCTTAATCTACTACCTACGGGTCAGAATGTAAAAACCCGTTAACTCAACGCCCTCAGCTCTTAGGCCACATTTGAGCTCACACTCACCAAAGGAGTGGAGAACAGACTCGAATACAGCTATGCATGGCCCTTGGCTACTAGAGAAACGAAAGGGATAAGGAGCCACAAATAAAATGGATCAGTGGACTCACCTTGAGGCCATGATCACAGGAATGGGGTTCGATTGAAGTTTTAACACGAACGGAGTCCTCCTCCGGAACATGCAATTCAGCAACGCGAGAGGAGAAAACGGAGAAGAAGGAGAACAGACCAAGAAGAAGAAGTGGTTCGTGAATAATGACGCGGGGAGAGAGAGAATTTCCTTTTATATAAAGCTCAAGGGCAAGACAGCCTTTTCCCCTATTTCATTTGCATTTTCATTAAAAGTTTTAATCAATTTCACCACATTGGACTCTTTTATAATTAACCAACCAACTACGCTTATTTACTTTCACAATGTTTAATTATTCATAACTGTCTAATACATCATAAGAGTATTGACCCGATCTGGATACCGGCCAACCGGTATCCTAGCGTAGTGTCCACACCTCGGAAATCTGAGCTAACACTTGAGAGATCGGATACTTCATCCGTTCTCACATCCTGGTTACGTACATCCGTTTGCCTCAGCCATTATAAGAGGTTGATCTGGACTATAATTCCGAGCTAGGCATTCTCCTCACACCGGTTCGTCCAAGACCATATCAGGCACACCGGATAAGCATCAGTCACAAGACAGTACGTCTCTGACCGTCCTCCAATGTACAACCGATCTTCAACACCTTTTTGGTCCTCACATCTGAGACCGGCCCGACACCAGATTTCTTGACCCCGGTTCAGGCAGATCAAATATTAAATAAATCTCTAAAACATTTACTAATATTTTCCACTCTTCATAATTTTTATTAAAATATCAGGGATGTTACATCCATCCCCCTAAAAGGGGATTTCGTCCCCGAAATCAATGTTCCGATTGAAAAAGATGAGGGTACATCCGCTTCATATTCGATTCTAATTCCCAGGTGTAAGTTATCCAATCCAAGTTCTGCCATTTCACCTTCACCAACGACACCTCCTTGTTCCTTAACCGTTTGGTTTGGTACTCCTCAATACTGATCGGTACAACTTCCACCGTCAGATCTTCATTCAATTCCATGGAGTCACTCGGTACAATCATTGTGTCGCACGGAATATAGGCTCGAAGTTGTGATACATGAAACACGTTGTGGATGTTAGTTAACAACTAGGGAAGATCCAGTCGGTAAGCAACTTCACCAATCCGTTCCAATATTTGGTATGGTCCGATGTATCTCGGATTAAGCTTCTGGCTCTTCAAAATCCAACCTACACCTTTAGTCGGTGAAATCCTCAAGAACACCCAGTCGTCTACTTGAAACTCAAGCGGCCTATACCAATTGTCATAATAGCTCTTTTGTCGGTCTTGGGCAATTTTTATCTTCTCTCAGATTAAAGCAACTTGTTCATTCATCTCTTGAATCAGCTCAGGCCCCAGATGAATGGCATCGCCATTCTCATTCCAACATAATGGAGTACGATATTTCCGACCATAAAGGGCTTCATATAGAGCCATCCCAATGCTGCTATGATAACTGTTATTGTATGCAAACTCCACCAAGGGCATGTATCTCTCCCATGATCCGCCCTGCTCTAACACACATGCCCTCAGCATATCCTCGAGAGTCTGTATTATCTGCTCTGACTGGCCATCGGTCTGGGGATGATAAGCTAAGCTCAGTCTGAGCTCAGTACCCAGTTCTTGTTGCAGGCTCTTCCAAAATCTTGAAGTGAATCAGGGATCCTGATCATAAATAATGCTTGAGGGTACACCGTGCAGTCGTATAATGTCAGCAACATACAGTCTAGCCAATCGGTCCAGTGACCATTTCATATTCATCGCCAGGAAGTGGGCACTCTTGGTTAGTCAGTTAACAATTACCCAAATCGCGTTGCACCTGGTTCGGGTGTGAGGTAGCCCGGATACGAAGTCTATGGTGATACTTTCCCACTTCCAGATTGGAATTTCTGGAGTGTAAAGCAAACCTGGGGGTCGTTGATGTTTGACTTTGCACTTCTGGCATATCACGCAGGACTTTACGTACTCGGTTATTGCCTTCTTCATACCCGGCCACCAGAATTCCTTCTTCAAGTCGTGATACATCTTTATCACACCGGGATGAATACTCAGAGAGCTCCTGTGTGCCTCAGTCAGCACGGCCTGCCTGAAATCACCATGTGCAGGCACCACCACTCGGTCCCGGAATCTCCATATTCCATCGTTACCCCGAGTTAACTCCATATCCTTGCCTCGAGCCTGAGTGTCAATCAGTTTCAGTAACTCCTCATCGCCTTTCTGAGCAGCAACAATAGACTCCAGAAATTCATTGGAGATCTTCAACATTCTGACTGTCATTCGGTTTGGAGCGTCCATAACGACTCCAATGTTCATATCCCTAAAGCTCTCCAGTAATTCCTGCTCTCTACCCATCAAGTAAGCCGTGTGCAACACCTTCCTGCTTAGTGCATCAACAACAACATTCGCTTTGCCTGGGTGGTACTTCAAGTCGAAGTCATAATCTTTCAAGTACTCCACCCACCTTCTCTGCCTCATATTTAGCTCCTTTTGGTCGAATAAATACTTCAAACTTTTATGGTCACTGAACACCACAAAATGGGATCCATATAGGTAATGACGCCAAATCTTTAATGCATATACTACTGCTGCCAGCTCCAGATATGGGTCGGATAATTCAATTCATGGGGTCTCAACTGCCTGGAAGCATAGGCAATCACCCGGTCGGATTGCATTAGCACGTATCCCAAACCGAACTTGGTTGCATCACAATACACTACAAATTCCCGTGTTACATCAGGCAATGCAAGCACCGGGGCAGTCGTCAAACATCGTTTAAGAGTCTGGAAACTCAGCTCACACTTTTTCACCACACAAAGGGACTCTCTTTTCTTGTTAGCCGCATTAGAGGAAGTGCAATCTGAGAGAACCCTTCAATGAAACGTCGATAGTATCCAGCTAATCCGAGGAAACTCCTGATTTCAGTTACCGAGCTCGGCCTCTCCCAAGCCATAACCGCCTCAATTTTAGTCGGATCAACCGAGACGCCCTCTCGGGAAATCACATGTCCCAAGAATTGTACACTACTTTCCCAGAAATCACACTTGGATAGTTTAGCATACAACTTCTTCTCCCGGAGTATCTGTAAAACAATCTGAAGGTGTTGAGCATGCTCCTCAACCGACCTTGAATACACCAGAATGTCATCAATGAATACCACCACAAACTGGTCCAAGTACGGTTGAAAAATCCAATTCAAGTAGTCCATGAAGATGGCAGGGGCATTCGTCACTCCAAAGGGCATTACAATGTACTCGAAGTGCCCATACCGAGTCCGAAACGCTGTCTTCGGAATATCTTCTGACTTCACTCAGATCTGGTGGTATCCCGACCTCAAGTCGATCTTAGAAAACACGTCAGCGCCTCTTAACTGGTCCAGTAAATCGTCAATCCGAGGCAATGGATATTTATTTTTAATCGTTAGTTTATTCAGCTGTCAGTAATCGATGCACATTCGTATGCTACCGTCCTTCTTCTTTACCAGTAACACCGGAGCGCCCCATGGTGAAGCACTCGGTCGGATAAAGCCTTTTTCCAGCAGTTCATTTACTTGTTTCTTTACTTCGGCCAATTCCACCGAAGACATTCTATATGGCGCTCGGGACACAGGCTCGGCCCCGGGAATCAAGTCAATAGAGAAATCAATCTCCCGACTGGGAGGCAACTCTGGAATTTCTTCCGGAAAAACATTAGGAAATTTACAAACAATTAGAATATCACTTGGCAGAAGGTTATATCGACCCTCCAAAGCAAATAAAATAACATATATGGCTGAGACATCACTAACCACGTCCTTCGTGTCGAGTTCCTGGGAGAAAACAATACTCTTCCGATAGCAGTCGACCATCACATGATTAGCAGCTAGCCAATCGAGACCTAGAATAACATCTAAGTTCCTCAAGGGCATACAGATAAAATTCACTCAGAAAGTACGGTCTTCGATTTGCATCGGCAATTCTCTACACACGGTGGTTGCATGAAAAGTGGAACCGGTTGGAGTGGAAACAATAAGAGCGTTCTCCATTAAACCGATCGACAAACCAAGCCATCGCACACAACTCTCGAAAATAAATGAATGGGTCATGCCTGAATCATAAATTACATCAACAAGATAGCCACAGATGAGGCACTTACCCTGCACCAAGTTGTCATTCCTCATGACTTCCGAGGCATCAAACGCGAATATCCACCCGGTCATGGCATTCTGGGCATCACTGGACTGGGCATCAGATCTTCCCGATTGTTGGCCTCCCCGACCAGCACCATGCCTGCCTCCTCTCTGAAAATTGGCACCCCGAGTTCCAGAAGGGTTGGCTCGGTTGCCCTTCCTGCCCTGCTGCTGCCTCTGTGGGCAATCTGGCCTGAGGTGCCCCGGTTGTCCATATTGAAAGCATACAATTTGGTTGGCTTGACAGTATTTGGCAATGTGACCCTCCTGGCCACAATTGTAGCACGCACGACTACTAGACAGATGACCCGATCGGCCAGTAGAACCCCGACCGGAAGAGGATGAAGAGGTGGCAGAAGACTTACCGCCCCGAAAGAATTGGCCCATCCTCTTAAAGCTGAACCCCTTTGCTTTCAGTGGCTTTTTGTCTCTCGGCTGAGATGTCCTTTGTAACTGCACCTCGTCGGTCAGTCTAGCTTTGTTCACCAGAGTCGGGTAGTCCCGAATCTCCATCGGTAGAATTACACTACGGAGTTCAATATGTAGTCCAACCTCGTATTTAGCACACTTGCTGCCCTCAGTCCCTTCCAACGAGAAAGTATGGTAAAAATCACACAGCTCGTCGAACTTGCTGGTGTACTCGGCCACAGACAGCCGGCCTTGATCCAACTTCAGGAATTCCATTTCCTTCTGATTTTGTAGTTATCCGGGAAGTACTTAACAAGGAATCACCTTCGGAAATTTCCCCATACTAGCGGCTCATTTGCCGCGTTCATCTGCACCTTCACCCGAGACCACCATACTCTAGCTTCGTCCTAATTGATAAGTAGCAAACAAAACCTTTTGCTATTCTGAGCACTCAAAGTATTCAAAGACCTGCTCTATGTCCCTGATCCAAATGTATGCCCTGTCATAATCGTGTCCTCCCTTGTAGGCCGGGGGATTCCTTTTCAGGAATTTATCCAGAGTGGGACCAGACTCGGTCCTACTCATGAGCTGGGTAAATTTGGAGAAGAAATCATCTCCTCCACCAGAACCGGTTCCTTCGGCCATATTGTAATTCTACAATGAGCAAACACATCACCATTAATAACCAATGCCAACCAGGGAGTCAGAAATTTACCTCATACACATAAAATACCACGCCAATGGAGTGCCAAGGGAACGATCCCAAGCTGCACAAGCAAAACACAACACAATTGAATGCAACCAGCCCTCATAGGACTCATACAATCATTGGATTGACCCATACACCCGGCTCTAGAAAGAACCGCTCTGATACCAACTGTAACATCCTAGGTTGATTTACCCTTTTTATTTACATACGGCAAATTATTTTCAAAATAAATTTTCATGTTGAATAAAAATTTGTATCTTAATATGAATTAGTATCTACTTCCTCTAATAAATAATCCACTCGGCCCTGATGTAAAATAATATTTACCTCTTTTAGTTACATGAAATCATACTCAGAATGAAAAAAACTGTTTCTAAAATAAATCCTTAAATAAAAGTATGTTAAAATAATAACCGATCGAAAATGGTTCCACTCGGTCTTGATAATAATTAGTATTCACTTAAATATAATCAAAGTAATAATAAGAGTGTACGCGAAATAATATCCGGTCAGAATACATCCTTCGGTAAAGTGGAGTTACAAGAGCGGGAGAAGAAGAAGAAGAAGAAGAAGAAGAGGACATGGGTCATTCGCCTGAGCGAGACCCTAAGGTACCTGAGCGAAATCCGAGAGTCACTTAAGCAAGTGTCGACTCGCTTGAGCGAATGCCACACCTGAAGTCTGAGCAAACAAGACGCACATGTGGCCTCACATAGGGTTTCACTCGGTAAAATGGTTTAGTCGGCAAAGGGTTTCACTCAGAAAACACTCAACTTCCATTCACTCGGACATTCCACACTTGACTCTTTACTACCTTTCACTCAGAAAGCTTTGCTCGGTCACAACTCCCTCGGAGATAATTCAGCCTCCTTCACTCGGTTATAGTTTCTCTGGATATCCTCACTCAGAGAATACCCTATCCTTACTTCCCTCAGAAGAAACTATCTTTCGGCCACATTTTACTCAGAAACACTCTCACCTTCCCTCGGAAGCACTCAAATTTCCACTCGAACACATCCAACTTCTCTTCACTCGGAATCATGATACACCTTCTTCATTCGGAATCTTTATACACTTTCTTTACTCGGAACTCTCTCCCAACCAATCCCACTCGGGACATTCTAACCTTCCACCCGGAAGGGGATCTCTCGGTTATCCTTCACTCGGGAATGAATCCGTTAGTTAATGAGCTGTCACAGCAAACATGAGAACATATATATCAATGTATTTTAAAATATAAATTCACATCCGATTCAAATTAAGTTGGCACACAGATAATATTAAACACTTGGAAACTCCTTATACACACATATACTCTACACAATCACTCAAAATCACTCGGGCCTTGGCATCGATCTCCCCCTTGGCGCGACTTCATGGCTCTGGCTTCCTCCCTGTAACTGGTTACTAAATTAAAATAACAGCAAGGGTGAGTGTTTGACATCATAATTAATATAGAGCGGAATTTAATAAGTTGAATATATATATATATATATATTCTATCCGAATGCATCTTCGTCCCTCTTTCAAATCATACTCAACAATCATAATAATGAATTTCACTCGGCAAACTTAATGACAAATCACGCTAGGTATATATATATATATATATGTATAAGTCTCATTCAGAAATCGTAGCAGTTCACTCGGCAAAACCCAACAACAGCATTCAGTAAAGATAACAATTCATACTCTTCAAATATATTAAATTTTCACTCGGAGATTTATCAAGTCACACTCAGAAATTATAGCACATTGCACACAATGAACATATCAACTCAACTTAGCAATTATATCAAATTCATCAATAATCACCACTGACTCTCATGCAATCTGACTCATAGTATCCGGATACTAAAGGATCGGCCTTCAGCTGGGGGTCCTACTTGACACCCCGTGAACCCTGCTTGGTTCACCGAGTTCTGCTTGACTCTCCACCTCGACCACCGGGTCCTACTTGACCATTGGGTAGCTCAACTGGGCACAAAAACCACGGGAGCCGGAAATAAGGGGATATAACATACCGTCGGCCGTCCCACACCATATAGTCATACATACAGTTCACATTTCACATATCAAACGTGGCCATTAACATCAATTTCTCTTCACTTGGGTGACCTGCTTGTCAAACCCGGATTCACATTATAACACCGATCATCTCAACATTAAATATTTCAAGCTCATGACATGATTAACTCAGCCACACACCCGATCCTCAACTGATGGTGTACACAGTCACACATGCACAAACATAGGCACACAACAACATTCAATAACGTTTTCTTACCCTGTTCATACCATTCAACGGCTCGAATAGGAAATAAGTCCTATTCTAATTAATCATAACCCGAAAACCCCTTTTACCTCGGTTCCACGCTTCAATGATCTGCTCCCGATGTCGGTCCCTTCCTCTGAGCACTGGATTCACAGTCTCAGCTCTGTCACTCAGCCTTTCGTTGCTTAATCTACTACCTACGGGTCAGAATGTAAAAACCCGTTAACTCAACGCCCTCAGCTCTTAGGCCACATTTAAGCTCACACTCACCAAAGGAGTGGAGAACAGACTCGAATACAGCCATGCATGGCCCTTGGCTACCAGAGAAACGAAAGGGATAAGGAGCCACAAATAAAACGGATCAGTGGACTCACCTTGAGGCCACGATCACAGGAATGGGGTTCGATTGAAGTTTTAACACGAACGGAGTCCTCCTCCGGAGCATGCAATTCAGCAACGAGAGAGGAGAAAACGGAGAAGAAGGAGAACAGACCAAGAAAAAGAAGTGGTTCGTGAATAATGAAGCGGGGAGAGAGAGAATTTCCTTTTATATAAAGCTCAGGAGCAAGACAGCCTTTTCCCCTATTTCATTTGCATTTTCATTAAAAGTTTTAATCAATTTCACCACATTGGACTCTTTTATAATTAACCAACCAACTACGCTTATTTACTTTCACAATGTTTAATTATTCGTAACTGTCTAATACATCATAAGAGTATTGACCCGATCTGGATACCGGCCAACCGGTATCCTGGCGTAGTGTCCACACCTCGGAAATCTGAGCTAACGCTTGAGAGATCAGATACTTTATCCGTTCTTACATCCTGGTTACGTACATCCGTTTGCCTCAGCCATTATAAGAGATTGATCCTATAACACCCTTAGTTTATCTGTACTCGAATCCCGATGTGATCGTCATAATTAATAAAAATACGAGTAAAGTTTTCACGTTTGAAAACATTTCCAAGACACCACCATGATCACACCAAGACCCAAATCACAGAAAACCAAAGAGTGAGATTATATAACCTAAAGCTGGATCGATAAATAATTTGCCCATAACGGTATACCAAAATAATAGAGTTTACAGCGGAAGAAGAATATGTATACCGGGCACACGCCTAGTCTCATATATGACGATATGAGAAAAGGCTCGGCAAAACACGCAATGGCATATCGTAAGCCTAATAGACATCCATCATCCTTTTACATAATTATATAAGCATGTAATGCCTAAGATATAATTACATATACATAAATATATTCATCTACATTCGGGGATCTTCTCCCGACTATCACAACCATCAATTAACATCATTCAATTTCAATCCTTCTAATACACATCAAATCATCTCTTACATTCTATATATATATATATATCATTCATC
Source organism: Clitoria ternatea (assembly GCA_037962975.1). Classification (NCBI taxonomy): domain Eukaryota; kingdom Viridiplantae; phylum Streptophyta; class Magnoliopsida; order Fabales; family Fabaceae; genus Clitoria; species Clitoria ternatea. The sequence continues at coordinate 216,440,201 of CM075671.1, read as the reverse complement.
AATTCAATGGAGTAACTTATACATACTCAAAATCTCTAAATCATCTATACAATCATATACAATTTATTCATTACACAAGAATCCATAAATGATGCCGGCCAAGGCACTTCCATCACCACTATTTACCTTCACCAAGCTTTAATTGAAATCTGAACTCATCCCATGGTAACCTGCATCACAATGCTAAAAAAAGAAAACCACATGGGAGAGGAAGTTATACATTCAAAATGACGAATAATATATATATATTGTGATCATGTGTATATGCATACAAACGTCATGTGTGCTTTGCTATCAAATCATCAAATCATCATTCATATATCATTTTATTATTATAATAGGCCTACATGCCTCATGAATCACAATTCATATTATAATCAACCACAACATATACACAATCATATACCACCACCATGGGCCATCACATCGTCAACATGGACCATTCTGGCCCTTCATTAGAGCCACCATGGGCTAACATCATCATCATCAATTATAACAATTACGCCCTTCAAACATTGGGCCCCAATATATATATATCGTCATATTCACATCATTTCATTTATTCATATTATTTATTACCTTTATGTGGTCCTTCGGTATATTAAATTACCCTTCTCACCAATACCATCTCATCATCTCAATCATCATCAATCGTCATCATATTATGGCATATCTCCATGCTATATGCAAATGCTCTTATGGCTAATGCATATGCACAATGGAATAATCAACAACAAATGCGGATCCGACTGTGGGAATAAACACCAAGTTGTGGGTCAAGCATAGGTGTGCTACTATGCCCCTACTGCAGTAGTAAATTGTGTACACATATCTCAAAGCATGCATGCATCTCGACAACATCTTTTACTAGTACCAAACCGCTGTCGCCCATCTGTAGCACTAGTCACCCTGTGACTTGCGGATCAACATCGTGGCCTCAACTACCACAAGTGCTACGGGCCCCTCCCGAACACACATCGAGAGAGCCGTGTCCCGTCGGACACCGAGGTAAACTCGCTCACCATAGAGCCGCCCGCCCACTGGGCCCGCCACATAGGGTGCCTCGTCACCAAACTATGGACAGCTTCGTGACTCATACACCGAGTCACAGGGGAAAATCACAATACGCTCGTGCACTGAGCCGCCCTCCCACTGGGCCTGCCTAGTGGAACCCCCTAATATTCCACATAGACAGCTATGATATGCCATGGATGCAATGCAATGCAAATCAAATGCAAGCTAACCCTGTGCATCCTAAATGCCACTCATCAAACATCATCATCATCACAATCACCAACACCACCATACACCTTAGTGGGTTTCAACCTTGTTGGTTTCATAATTATTATTTTCAAGTTTTAATGTGGCATTTCCATCTCAACATATTTTCGCATATATTTCACATCATACACGCAAGTCAATACTTGTAAACAGCCACTATGGCATTTCAACATCACATATTATTCATCAATATTACCACACTTCATTTAGTGGATTTTCATCTCATCATTCATAACAATCCATACATGGATATCAAAGGGCATAGCAATCATCATAATATTAATCCACACACGTTGCAACAAGGTGTTACGAATTACATATACATATATAGCAACCATAATTGCCTCACACACATGCAAGTCAATTACTTGCACCCATCACAAGAATATCATAATAGTTCTCAATAATTATCAAATTGTCATTTCAATTAATTCAATACATATACATGGCAAGGCAAGCATGAGTATAGAACACATACAACAATCACCATCAAACTACTCATGCAATTTGAATATATAACTCCTCTCCTACCTCAAGGGAAGAGTCGAACGGTTCCAATGCTCCAAATGCTCCTTCACATCATCCGGAATACGATCTACATACCATACATATACATACACATAATCAATAACCATCATAACTCTAAACATTTGTTAGCTTATCGTAAAGCTTAACCCCAAGTCCTAGACTTGTTAAACATCAACTTATGCAATTGTGTTAGGCTTCGGGAATTCCTTTCCCAAAGCCAAGATCCTCTAGATCTTAAAGGGTCAACCATTCCCAATTACAACAGCATCACATTTATCCCTCATCCATAATGCCACCCATATTACCTTTAGTGAATCCGTTCGTTTTTCCATAATAATAGAGGTCTTAGGCAACAATGAGCCCGTGATAACTTTCAACATTAGGACATGGGAAGAGTTCATTTTTAGCCTTAAAAATAGAGGGACACGTCATAAATATCACCCATTAGTCTCAATTTGATAACCATAAAAAGTTGGGTTCAAAACCCTCTTAAACTTGAATTTTATGACGTAGTAGGTCCGGTGTTTTATGTCTAATGAGAGTTAGAAAACTCCAATTAATGTGAGACCAATTCTCACACCTCCGTGACACAATTATCTACAACTTTAGTGAAGAACTCGGAGGCCAAAAATGTCATTAAGATGCCCAAACGGGCCAAAAACAGCAAAGAAAACAGACCAGTTGGAAAAACAGCACAACAGTGGCCATAACAGGGCTCTGAATCGATTCAGACTCGTGTGAATCGATTCGAGCGTCCCAAAATCTCAAATTTTGACAAACAGAGGGCCTTGAATCGATTCAAACTCGTATGAATCGATTCAAACACCCCTGGAGCCCAAAATAGTGAAAACAGTACCTCTTGAATCGATTCAAAGGGTCTTGAATCGATTCAAGACAGCCCTGCTGCTGTTTTTATGCAGAACAACACCAAAATTTCAACTTCCAATCACCCAATCTCATTCAATTCAAATCCAATGACCATCAAAATTTGTCACAAGCTAAAATATATTATTTGTGACGTGTGGCCATCGGCCTCACTCGAAAATTCCCAAAATTGAGAGACTTATGCGCACAATTGCGTTTTACCCATTTAGAGGCACTTTTATGCAACTCAAGGGCCTATTCTCATTAGAATTGGCCCATTCCAATTCCTACAAGTCATAAACAACATATATGGGCTATTGGAGCTATCACATGCCATTCCATTCTCATAAAACTCTATTTGCCTCTATTAGTTTCTCAATTATGCATAAACCTCAAACTTATCACTAATACCATCACAATGGCTATCACATTCAATGCCAATCATCCACATAAATTCTCAATTCACAAAACACATACTTCATCCCCTCAAGGATGGTTCATTAACATGTACATATTTCAACCCCTCATGGGTTATTCATCATCATATATACACATACATTATCATCAATAGCCAACAATTTGCCATTCATATCATTCCACTAAAAACATGGCATATATCAAGGCCTACTTATTCATTAACTCAAGTATCTATTTTCTTAATCCATTATCAATGGCTTGCAACCATTTTTAACATCATCATAAACATCAACAATCCAATTTAATTCTTCCAACCTCATTAATCAACACCAATGCTTCAAACATTCATCTCCTCATATAAAATCATTCTTAAGACATCAATAATCATCAAAATCACCTATTTAGATAAGACCCCCAATTTATCATACTTAGGGTTTTCATCAAAACTCAATAACCATTTCTAATAACCACCAATCTCCATCGTTAACAACACCCATACACATATTATCATGGGTTTTCACTAAAAATCTTATTTCATGGCATTATTACTAATTTCCCCCAAATCCTAGGGTTAGGGTTTCATTAAAATTAAGCAATCACCACTAACAACCATCATCTTCCATCTCTAAACACCATATTTTCGTGTACCCCTTCATACCCATCCAAAAACACATATAAATCATACTCACCTTAGGGTTTTACACAAAAATAGCTTCTAATATATAACCCATACATAAGGTACTCTCTTAACCAAATAGAAACCAAAAGCTAAGGCCAAAAACATCAAAAGAGTAGAGAAATTTACCTCAAGCTCCAAGTTTTACCAAGCCCTAGCATGTACACGAAGATGAAGGAGGGGAAGGAGGAGGATGATCCCATAAAACTTCCAAGCTCCATAAATGCTTCACAAAGCTAAGCTCTGTTGTTGATTTTTTGTAAGAAAATGGAATGGAAAAGGGGTGGTTTGGTTTGTCCATTAGAGAGGGAGAAGGAGATGGAAAATGAAGAAGAAGGTGAGAGGGAGAAGCTGCCGAGAATGAAGGGAAAAAGAGAGAGAAAGGTGAGGTTTTTATTTTAAATATTACCCTCTTCATTAAGACTTCTCTATTTTACAACAAACAGGATCTTTGTTCGGGCTCAATACTAAATCCAAAAATTATTCTGAAGACATATTCGGATTCCCCGTAATATTCTTTACTGCCCTGACCAATAGCATCTCAATCGGAGATACTTGGTCTGACACCCATATCTCAGTCGGGTCAGTTTTCAGCTTATCTGGTCTGCATAAATCACCCATAGTCCTAAAAATCTTAATTCAATTATTTCTAATATATTGGGACATTAAATAATGCACAAATAATTTTTCTAAACACTCAAGACCCATCAAATATTTATTTCCACTTAGTGGGTCCCATATTATCCGTTAACTCACCCGATTCCGGTAAATTTTAATTTACCGATAGTTCATCTCTAATGTCTAATAAATTCTCCCATAATTATTCATCCATAAATAATTAATTATCCTCTTCCAATAAATTTATTTCCTTTAAAAATCCGGGATGTTACAATCCACCCCACCAAAAAGAAACTTCGTCCTCGAAGTTCAACGTCGGCATATACCGTAAGGCCATACTTCGGCCATACACCAATAGGGTTCGATGACACCACAAAATAACATCAGACTTCTCAAAGTCTGTCAAGACATGTTCATTATCACTTCATCATTCTTAACATAAAATTCCTACATCAAAGTGTGTCATATGTCATTAATCATAAATCACCCAATAGAGCTCACATGTTCATACTCAGTACGACCAGATAGGCTCAATACATTCACCATAAGCAGTTACAATCCCTACACCTGCCCGGCCTATGTATTGCTGCATCCGACATACAGGAAGGCGTCCCAATCCCGTAGTGGTTACCACAAACACATAAGGTTGGCGCATAAGTGCATGTTGCCACGATGCCTATGGCATGTAAGGCCATATCGAGAACAACACTTCGTATTCCCATGCTCACATCGGTCACACTTATCCAAATAATACCAATTCACATGAGACTTAATGACAACTCGTATAAGTCTGTCACTCAACATGTTCATGTTACGTCATCATTAAATATAATTCGGCATCATTCGTACCGTATAAATCATCAAATATCGATTACCATAACCATACATTGCTACATGGGTAATAATTTTCCAACCATCACAGGGTAATCACCCCACCATTGGACTTCATCCATTTGAAGTCATGGTCAAGCAACTTAGTAATCATCAGTTTATTTCAAACATTATCGGCTGTAATTCGATTCAAACCTGATCTATTCACCAAACTCACATCAAATATATGCTCCCAAGGTTAAAAGAAGGTTCATACCCATGTAATAATTTTCCCACACTACTGATTTTCCTTCACATATCACAACCAAAGTCCATAAATTGGACATACGATTCACATCGTGTCACATCGGCATAGGGTTTCTATCACCAATTTAATCCTTTTCAAAATGAAAAGAGAGGTATCTACAGGATTAAACTCCATTTACCAGCTCATGTTCACACCTATCATCTCTACATCACATCATAATCCATAATTAATCCAATGATCATAATCCCAAGGGCACACAATTTAGCCCAAGGTCACTTCATAAAATCATATACCATAATCAATTCCAATTATACCCCGAATTCAACATTATTATTCATCAATCATTAGGGGTTACATTCATTATTCGCATTCCATCACATACCAGCTCTAGCTTCAACAACGTATTTCACAATTAATTTCGTTATGGCTTAACCATTCATAAGGTTCGATCAATCAATAGACTTAGGAAGTCTAAGGGTTACCTAGCACCCATTATGGAGTTCTCACATACCACACAACATCATTAGATATGGCTCACAAAAATAACATAGAGCCTAGACCGCCATAGGGTCCAATCAAATTAATTCTCTACAACAATTGATCGTACAAGATCATACCAAGTCCATCTAGGTCATCACACCTAGTGGGTTAAAATCAAATCAATTGCTCACTCGGTTTTACAAACACCAAAAACCGATACACAACTCCAATCTAACACGTATCCGATTTCACATTTAATCGCCTATCACACATTCAAATTCCTAATATAGGGGGATACAATAAATCACTTGTATCATAGGATATATAGGGTCCTTGTGCCAAAGGATATAAAATCCATCCTTCACAAATGGCACAACCAATCATTTAGATTCAAACATACTCATACTAGGGAATTACTCAATATTATTCATTCATCCACTCAAGCATGTGAGTTTCATTTCATTTAACAAGCATTCCTTGGCTAAACGCCACAAGCATAATGCATATAAGAGACCCAACCAACAATTTATATATAAGGTGCGCATGCACATCAAGGTCTCAATAGGTATGGTCTACTACCATATCAATTTCTTTCTCAATACCTTCTATCCGTATTAACACACGGCATAGGTCTATCATTAAATCAATGCATAACTAACATATCATATCTATGATCACACATGTTACAAATTCATCATCATATTGATTCATATCTCATATTTGATTTCCATGATTAACATCCAACATGGATCTATTTTCAAATCAATTTGCATGATATATATCAACATCAATGCACAATAATAATATATTCGTCATTTGAAGGTAATAGGGTAAGGAACTTGGCCGGTCTTACACAATAAACACATCCATCATATATTGAGGAAATTTATTCACTCATTTTCAATCTCATAATTCATTCATGATCATCAATGAGCAACTAGGCTCCACAAGTTCATCATATAACCCTAATGATAAAAAGGGTATACTCCCAATAGACAATAATCACATCTTATGAATCACAATCTCATAAAAATCCTCATTGGGCATCAAACCCAACTTATCTCCAATGATTTACAATAATTCATCAATAAGCATTAATGTCTCTATAATCCATCCATAATCCTTAGACCACTAGTTACTCACAAATCTACATAGGGTAATCAATACCCACTCAATATTAATGATGCACAATAATCCTCAATATACAAATATGCCCTTATGATCAATTCATAATTCCTAGACACTGAGTCCCTCATATGTCCATGTAGGGCAATCAAACATAATATCATCATTCTCTAGATAATTATCATTCTTAAATCTATACAAACAACCATATTCCAATAATGAGCAATCTCGCTCTAAAGATCACCATAAGTATCTCACCATTAAGCAATCATGCTCCAATCATCCATAATATCAAATCCTCACAGAGCACCCATGCTCTGGTAGTAACCAATAACTCCAATTCTGAGCAAAATATGCTCTGATACCAGATTATAACACCCTTAGTTTATCTGTACTCGAATCCCGATGTGATCGTCATAATTAATAAAAATACGAGTAAATTTTTCACGTTTGAAAACATTTCCAAGACACCACCATGATCACACCAAGACCCAAATCACAGAAAACCAAAGAGTGAGATTATATAACCTAAAGCTGGATCGATAAATAATTTGCCCATAACGGTATACCAAAATAATAGAGTTTACAGCGGAAGAAGAATATGTATACCGGGCACACGCCTAGTCTCATATATGACGATATGAGAAAAGGCTCGGCAAAACACGCAATGGCATATCGTAAGCCTAATAGACATCCATCATCCTTTTACATAATTATATAAGCATGTAATGCCTAAGATATAATTACATATACATAAATATATTCATCTACATTCGGGGATCTTCTCCCGACTATCACAACCATCAATTAACATCATTCAATTTCAATCCTTCTAATACACATCAAATCATCTCTTACATTCTATATATATATATATATCATTCATCAATTCAATGGAGTAACTTATACATACTCAAAATCTCTAAATCATCTATACAATCATATACAATTTATTCATTACACAAGAATCCATAAATGATGCCGGCCAAGGCACTTCCATCACCACTATTTACCTTCACCAAGCTTTAATTGAAATCTGAACTCATCCCATGGTAACCTGCATCACAATGCTAAAAAAAGAAAACCACATGGGAGAGGAAGTTATACATTCAAAATGACGAATAATATATATATATTGTGATCATGTGTATATGCATACAAACGTCATGTGTGCTTTGCTATCAAATCATCAAATCATCATTCATATATCATTTTATTATTATAATAGGCCTACATGCCTCATGAATCACAATTCATATTATAATCAACCACAACATATACACAATCATATACCACCACCATGGGCCATCACATCGTCAACATGGACCATTCTGGCCCTTCATTAGAGCCACCATGGGCTAACATCATCATCATCAATTATAACAATTACGCCCTTCAAACATTGGGCCCCAATATATATATATCGTCATATTCACATCATTTCATTTATTCATATTATTTATTACCTTTATGTGGTCCTTCGGTATATTAAATTACCCTTCTCACCAATACCATCTCATCATCTCAATCATCATCAATCGTCATCATATTATGGCATATCTCCATGCTATATGCAAATGCTCTTATGGCTAATGCATATGCACAATGGAATAATCAACAACAAATGCGGATCCGACTGTGGGAATAAACACCAAGTTGTGGGTCAAGCATAAGTGTGCTACTATGCCCCTACTGCAGTAGTAAATTGTGTACACATATCTCAAAGCATGCATGCATCTCGACAACATCTTTTACTAGTACCAAACCGCTGTCGCCCATCTGTAGCACTAGTCACCCTGTGACTTGCGGATCAACATCGTGGCCTCAACTACCACAAGTGCTACGGGCCCCTCCCGAACACACATCGAGAGAGCCGTGTCCCGTCGGACACCGAGGTAAACTCGCTCACCATAGAGCCGCCCGCCCACTGGGCCCGCCACATAGGGTGCCTCGTCACCAAACTATGGACAGCTTCGTGACTCATACACCGAGTCACAGGGGAAAATCACAATACGCTCGTGCACTGAGCCGCCCTCCCACTGGGCCTGCCTAGTGGAACCCCCTAATATTCCACATAGACAGCTATGATATGCCATGGATGCAATGCAATGCAAATCAAATGCAAGCTAACCCTGTGCATCCTAAATGCCACTCATCAAACATCATCATCATCACAATCACCAACACCACCATACACCTTAGTGGGTTTCAACCTTGTTGGTTTCATAATTATTATTTTCAAGTTTTAATGTGGCATTTCCATCTCAACATATTTTCGCATATATTTCACATCATACACGCAAGTCAATACTTGTAAACAGCCACTATGGCATTTCAACATCACATATTATTCATCAATATTACCACACTTCATTTAGTGGATTTTCATCTCATCATTCATAACAATCCATACATGGATATCAAAGGGCATAGCAATCATCATAATATTAATCCACACACGTTGCAACAAGGTGTTACGAATTACATATACATATATAGCAACCATAATTGCCTCACACACATGCAAGTCAATTACTTGCACCCATCACAAGAATATCATAATAGTTCTCAATAATTATCAAATTGTCATTTCAATTAATTCAATACATATACATGGCAAGGCAAGCATGAGTATAGAACACATACAACAATCACCATCAAACTACTCATGCAATTTGAATATATAACTCCTCTCCTACCTCAAGGGAAGAGTCAAACGGTTCCAATGCTCCAAATGCTCCTTCACATCATCTGGAATACGATCTACATACCATACATATACATACACATAATCAATAACCATCATAACTCTAAACATTTGTTAGCTTATCGTAAAGCTTAACCCCAAGTCCTAGACTTGTTAAACATCAACTTATGCAATTGTGTTAGGCTTCGGGAATTCCTTTCCCAAAGCCAAGATCCTCTAGATCTTAAAGGGTCAACCATTCCCAATTACAACAGCATCACATTTATCCCTCATCCATAATGCCACCCATATTACCTTTAGTGAATCCGTTCGTTTTTCCATAATAATAGAGGTCTTAGGCAACAATGAGCCCGTGATAACTTTCAACATTAGGACATGGGAAGAGTTCATTTTTAGCCTTAAAAATAGAGGGACACGTCATAAATATCACCCATTAGTCTCAATTTGATAACCATAAAAAGTTGGGTTCAAAACCCTCTTAAACTTGAATTTTATGACGTAGTAGGTCCGGTGTTTTATGTCTAATGAGAGTTAGAAAACTCCAATTAATGTGAGACCAATTCTCACACCTCCGTGACACAATTATCTACAACTTTAGTGAAGAACTCGGAGGCCAAAAATGTCATTAAGATGCCCAAACGGGCCAAAAACAGCAAAGAAAACAGACCAGTTGGAAAAACAGCACAACAGTGGCCATAACAGGGCTCTGAATCGATTCAGACTCGTGTGAATCGATTCGAGCGTCCCAAAATCTCAAATTTTGACAAACAGAGGGCCTTGAATCGATTCAAACTCGTATGAATCGATTCAAACACCCCTGGAGCCCAAAATAGTGAAAACAGTACCTCTTGAATCGATTCAAAGGGTCTTGAATCGATTCAAGACAGCCCTGCTGCTGTTTTTATGCAGAACAACACCAAAATTTCAACTTCCAATCACCCAATCTCATTCAATTCAAATCCAATGACCATCAAAATTTGTCACAAGCTAAAATATATTATTTGTGACGTGTGGCCATCGGCCTCACTCGAAAATTCCCAAAATTGAGAGACTTATGCGCACAATTGCGTTTTACCCATTTAGAGGCACTTTTATGCAACTCAAGGGCCTATTCTCATTAGAATTGGCCCATTCCAATTCCTACAAGTCATAAACAACATATATGGGCTATTGGAGCTATCACATGCCATTCCATTCTCATAAAACTCTATTTGCCTCTATTAGTTTCTCAATTATGCATAAACCTCAAACTTATCACTAATACCATCACAATGGCTATCACATTCAATGCCAATCATCCACATAAATTCTCAATTCACAAAACACATACTTCATCCCCTCAAGGATGGTTCATTAACATGTACATATTTCAACCCCTCATGGGTTATTCATCATCATATATACACATACATTATCATCAATAGCCAACAATTTGCCATTCATATCATTCCACTAAAAACATGGCATATATCAAGGCCTACTTATTCATTAACTCAAGTATCTATTTTCTTAATCCATTATCAATGGCTTGCAACCATTTTTAACATCATCATAAACATCAACAATCCAATTTAATTCTTCCAACCTCATTAATCAACACCAATGCTTCAAACATTCATCTCCTCATATAAAATCATTCTTAAGACATCAATAATCATCAAAATCACCTATTTAGATAAGACCCCCAATTTATCATACTTAGGGTTTTCATCAAAACTCAATAACCATTTCTAATAACCACCAATCTCCATCGTTAACAACACCCATACACATATTATCATGGGTTTTCACTAAAAATCTTATTTCATGGCATTATTACTAATTTCCCCCAAATCCTAGGGTTAGGGTTTCATTAAAATTAAGCAATCACCACTAACAACCATCATCTTCCATCTCTAAACACCATATTTTCGTGTACCCCTTCATACCCATCCAAAAACACATATAAATCATACTCACCTTAGGGTTTTACACAAAAATAGCTTCTAATATATAACCCATACATAAGGTACTCTCTTAACCAAATAGAAACCAAAAGCTAAGGCCAAAAACATCAAAAGAGTAGAGAAATTTACCTCAAGCTCCAAGTTTTACCAAGCCCTAGCATGTACACGAAGATGAAGGAGGGGAAGGAGGAGGATGATCCCATAAAACTTCCAAGCTCCATAAATGCTTCATAAAGCTAAGCTCTGTTGTTGATTTTTTGTAAGAAAATGGAATGGAAAAGGGGTGGTTTGGTTTGTCCATTAGAGAGGGAGAAGGAGATGGAAAATGAAGAAGAAGGTGAGAGGGAGAAGCTGCCGAGAATGAAGGGAAAAAGAGAGAGAAAGGTGAGGTTTTTATTTTAAATATTACCCTCTTCATTAAGACTTCTCTATTTTACAACAAACAGGATCTTTGTTCGGGCTCAATACTAAATCCAAAAATTATTCTGAAGACATATTCGGATTCCCCGTAATATTCTTTACTGCCCTGACCAATAGCATCTCAATCGGAGATACTTGGTCTGACACCCATATCTCAGTCGGGTCAGTTTTCAGCTTATCTGGTCTGCATAAATCACCCATAGTCCTAAAAATCTTAATTCAATTATTTCTAATATATTGGGACATTAAATAATGCACAAATAATTTTTCTAAACACTCAAGACCCATCAAATATTTATTTCCACTTAGTGGGTCCCATATTATCCGTTAACTCACCCGATTCCGGTAAATTTTAATTTACCGATAGTTCATCTCTAATGTCTAATAAATTCTCCCATAATTATTCATCCATAAATAATTAATTATCCTCTTCCAATAAATTTATTTCCTTTAAAAATCCGGGATGTTACAGATCCGGACTATAATTCCGAGCTAGGCATTCTCCTCACACCGGTTCGCCCAAGACCACATCAGGCACACCGGATAAGCATCAGTCACAAGACAGTACGTCTCTGACCATCCTCCAATGTACAACCGATCTTCAACACCTGTTTGGTCCTCACATCTAAGACCGGCCCGACACCAGATTTCTTGACCCCGGTTCAGGCAGATCAAATATTAAATAAATCTCTAAAACATTTACTAATATTTTCCACTCTTCATAATTTTTATTAAAATATCAGGGATGTTACATTCATGTTATAAAGCGACTTAAAAACTTACAAAGACTTCATAAATGCATACGCATCCGTAGGCACACACGAAAGTTATTAAGTAGTTTCATTGTATGGAATCCCAAACAACATTGAATAGATTGTTAAATATTATAAAACTTTTAAAATGAAAGGAAGTCTCCCCGCTAGTTCTTTTTCTATCACCATATTATGTTATTTTATGTTGATTAACAAATTTAGTTATTTTAGGTAAACATATTAAACTTGTCAATCATTTTTGTTATACTTTTAAAATTACATTGAATAATAATGAAGAAAGATCAATGAATATTTCATTTTCCACCGATATAAATAGTATCAAGATTAAGTAATAAGAGTATGTGTTGAAAAAATAACCAATACACATTGTAAATTGTAACAAGTCATATAAAAATTAACAAGAAAAATTCTAAAATACGTCTCATAAATAGGATAAAAGAAAATACATTAAAATTTAAGAAAAAATAAAATAAAATTTTTATATTTTTTATTAATATTAATATATTTTACATTAAAAGCATCAAATAAGACTTGATGTGATCCTTTACGCGATTCTCTTACTAAATACACGTTAAAAAATAAAAGTATAATTATGAATAATATATAATCTGTTAATTATTTTTGTCAGATTCTTTTATTATCGATCTTTACTATCAATAAAAGGAAAAGGAAATTAATCATGTTCTATTGTTAATTGATATCAAAAGTGAGAGAATCCTTTTAAGAATAATATTTATAAAAATAATAACATATAATTGATATCAAAAATGACAGAATCCAATTAAGAGTGTTGTTTGTAAAAATAATGATACATTCACGTTATTAAATGACCAAAAAAACTCATAAAGACTTCATGAATACATACGCATGCACGGACGCACCTACGCACATACAAAAATTATTAAGTAGTTTCGTTGTATGGAATCCAAAACAACATTGAAACTATTTATAAATATTGAATAAAACTTTTAAAAAGAAAAGAAGTCTCCCCACTAGTTCTTTTTCTATCACTGTATTATGTTATTTTATGTTGATTAATAAATTTAGTTATTTTAGGTAAACATATTAAACTTGTCGATTATTCTTGGTATACTTTTCAAATTACATTGATAAAGAAAAGTCAATGATTATTTCATATTCCATCCATATAAATAGTGTAAGCTCTCTTCCACTTTCAAAATTAGTTATACTAATTAATTAATATCCTAAAATTCCATGAACACGGTTCATAAATTTTATAAGTAAATTTTTTTTTACTTAGTTCATACTACTATTTATCTCTGAAAAATTTTATTGTAGATATTAAGCATGTTCCCATAAAAGGTACAGGGCATGCCATCAAATTATTCTAAGGCAATTCAACTTTCAGCGACAAGATTATTAAATTTGGGGCTCTATGATTAATTTAAGGAGCTCCCAGTTATAATCACCAAAATCAAGAATGTCTCCCATTAGAATATCAAACAACAGGTGACGTGCAAGGAGTAGGTCCAATCAAACATGCACAGCGATTGGGGATCAGTTGGTGACCAGCGTGGTGACGCCAGCTTGGCGTGCTTACGCGCGTATTGCAACAGGTGAGTGGATACTGCCAAAAATTTGATTTATGTATAATGTATCTTAACCTTTAATGAAAACTGGTTTTGATCGACAAAGAGATAAAATCTAAAATTTTGTGGAGTTAAAAATACTCGTCTAAGATGTCTTAGTTTTCTAACAAAAGGAACAACTTTAATAGCTAGAATTATGCATAATACTATAGGACAAGGTCAACTTAAGTAGAAAAAAAATGCAGTAAACAACAGTAATGAGAAAAACTAGAACTTGCTTTATTGAATAATGTTTCTCAGTCTGACCAAAAAAGGCAATCAAATTCAACTTAGGTAACCAGAATTATGCATGAAACGGTAACTGCTTCAAGGATTAAATCACCCATGCAATTTATGCAGAAATATACCTGACTAAAATATATAATTACTTAATGGACTCAAGAACTGAATCTACTACTAACTGTTCCAATTAAACCAAAGAATTATGTAGGGGAAACATGTAGCATTAGCCATGGAAGTGGATGAGGGACACAAAAGAATAGGGCATTCTAAGTCTTGTATTAATATGTCGCAACATCAATTCTAATATCCCTGGTCAATGTACATACAAATTTCAGAATTGTGCCATTTCAACAATTCCTTGTAAGACCAATTGAGTTAGATATTTTCTAAAAGACATGACTCCTACCATTTTGACAACCAAGTCTCAATTTGGACAGACTTCAAACACAACCAGTCCTATTGTGGCAATCAATAATAAATCCTTATTTAAGATTAATTTTTGACATATTCCAATTCAGTCCATTAATTAACTCTAAAACAAACACACCCAAACTCTAGTGATTTTAGACAACAATAACAAACATAAAAGAAGAATGGATGATTTGAGCATGTTATGCTATATAATGCGTTATATTTACATTAGGTATAATCCAAGGCACCAGAACAATCTATTGCAGCTAAATCTTCAATTTAATCCTACACACAGATTTGTTATACCTATCCTAACGTGTTGAAATACTCTAGAAAGTCCTATTCCTTCAAATGCACAATGTGTGACAAGGTCTCTTATGTTGCCATTCGCATATAGATACAGCATGCTGAATCAATTACTTCTTACCTGTTCATAGACTCAACCCAAATTTTGTACCATCCTACCAACATCTTGACATATGGTTGTTATCTACATTACGGTTCATCGAATACATTACATTTCACACAACTTCGACAAATGCATCATATTTCAAAATAGCTCCGCAAATATTATATCCACGTCTTATTCTACCTCCTACACCTTCCATGACATAATCAATTCCAGCTATTTCAAGATACTACCCTTAAAATAATTATTTAGCAGCTATCTTAAAGATATAATCAATACATGATCCATTAACTCATCACCCGTCTAACATGCTTGTCATCACACCCGATATGATTTAATTCAACCACGTGAATCTGTCTATAACATTCACATTTCAACTACTCTTATGCATCTATATATATATATATACATACATATATAGTTGGAGACCTAGAATCATATATCAGATTTACTACACACTGTTAAGATACCTTAAAGCCTAGGACCCCACTAGTCCTAGCATGATTTTAACCCTATAGCTTCAGAAAATATACATATACACAGTCCAAAACCTAAATTCATCACATCATAATTCATGGTATCAATTCAATTGCAGTTCAGCAATGTGCATTTTAGGTCTCTACTCTAGGATACTAAAGAAGATAAAACAATAGTATAGTCGTTAAATCATTTAAGCTATGTTATTCATAATCATACAACATATATGTCTATGTATATATATACATTCCTTTTGGCCAGGCAATGCAATTTCCGCCTCTGGATCTTCAAACAAACTTGACCCCCTGTACATTTACTTAAATATCCATAACATTAAAGGGGTGAGTACTAGTCAAATAACAAATGACAATTTAATAAACAGGGTAATTACCTTACCTCCCTCATCATCAAATAAATATCAAGATACTACATTTTAGGTGCACTAAACATGATATCTATATAAAATCAAAACTAACCATCCTCAATACACATGTGTTAAGGCTTCTAAAATTAATTCTTTCATTCCCATGATTCCATTCCACACATCCATCAACCAACCAACATAACTCTTAATATTTATCAATACAATCTATGCATGCCATGGTCTTTGAAATCTTTTCTTTCAATTGTGCATAAAAACAATGGAATACGGATCCGACTAGCAATATAGAGCAAGTGCCAAGATAACCCACTCAGTGAACCATAGCTCTACAATCGAGGGGCATCTGGGTAACCACACAGTGAACCATAGCACTATAAGCGGTGGTACCCAAGGACTACTAGTGAACCATAACACTATAATCGGTAGCCTCAAGAACAACATGCTATAGGCTGCACAGTAAACCAAAGCACTATAATCGTGACAGCCTCTTCAGCAAACCATAGCGCTAGAAATGCATATGATGTCATGAATGCAATCAATGCATGAAATGCGAACCATAGCGCGTAAACACCATCAACACTAACATCATAGCCTACCTCTCTAAACTATTCAATAATAACAACTCAACCATCATCATCTATCTCAACTGTCGCAAGGCCAAATTGATACTACATCATTTTAAATTGTAACATAATAATAGTCCCTACTTTTATCACGCAAGGCATACTACTGAGGCCATTATCCTCAAGTTATCACTTAACATCCCTTTGACAATTGTAGGGAACAAACGACCTAGTTACATAACATCCCTTACACATTCAACGCATTTGGCTAATTTCATAGTATACTTTAATCAATATAATTCAATTTCAAAGATTTTAAGCATCATAGATCACAATTAAAATTTTAAAATTCTAATTCAATTACAATCCAGGTTCAACCGTAACATGGCATCAAAACCATTTCGATCACAGAACTATCACACATTTATTCAACACTATACAGGAATCAAAATACCATTAACATACCTAAGCAAATATATTTTTAATCAAGTTTAAAACCCTAGAATTAAATTCCTACTCATTATTTAACTAGTATTCCCCTCGTACGTTAAACGTACCTTATGGTGAATCGAACCTCACAGTTTAAGCTTCTGAACATGACAATGTCTTTCGACTACAATTGTTCAATATTCAAAATTCTAGAATATCATCCCGCTTGCCGACGACCTTCCGATACATTTTCGGTACACTGAACGTCAACCGATTGTTTCAAAAATAATTTTTCCAAAAACTTACAACCTTTGAATGGCTTCATACTCAAAACCTTACTTTGATTCTCTTCGAAACAAATGTTAAGCTGTTGTTCATCATTGTTTGGCTCAAATTAGCAAAATTAAAACAATGGTTGTTGGCACAAGCTCAACCGTGAAATATCTAGAGAAAGGGGTATAGGTCCTTACCTCCTTAAAGCTTTAAACGACATGTCTAATGCTTCACAAGCCCTCACGAATCCCACACGGCAGTCACAGTCTACTAAAATGGAAAGGAATCATGGATTTAACTTAGCCAAAAGGGAGCCCGTGAAAGGAGAAGAAATAGAGAAGAAAAGAGTTTGAGGTTTTCATGCACCTACCTCTTAAAATGGTGATCATGGATTATCTTGAGCAATGGCCAATATACAAGGGTATTAGTCTAAGAAGATAATAAATGCAAAGGGGGGAAAAGATGGGAGTTTTGATTCTACCCAAGAAGGGGACCGTGTGCAATGAGATAGAGGAAGAAATCAGAAAGTGAATCATGTGTTGCTTAGAATAGATTCATTAGGAATAAGATAACAAGAATTATAATGAGATTAAGGTTTAGGTAATACTTAGTTGGTTTAACAACCTTTTTTAAATTAAATTTACAATTATAAAATTTAACCTAATCCCAATTACTAGGAATTATTTAATTTGGACATTAAGGTTTTAAAGTAAACAAAAGTTATTATTTACCTGAATTAGTGTAGTCATTTAATTTATTTTTAACTAAGCGTATACCTATTAATACAGTTTACTATAATTTGGAATATTATCTCCTAATATTTCTCATAATTTAATTTATAAACTTTTAATTGTCAAATTTCCCAGATTTAAAATTTTAAGGATCTTACAAATAGTATAAAGATTAATTAATAAGAGTATGTGTTGATAAAAATAATCAATGTACATTATAAATTGAAATAAATCATATAAAAATTAACAAAAAAATTCTAGAACACGTCTCATAAAAAGGATAAGAGAAAATACATTAAAAATTAAGGAAAAATAACATATATTAATTATATTTTATTAATATTAATATATTTTTAATTGTATGCATCAAATAAGACTTGATTAGATCCTTTACGGGATTCTCTTACTGAAAAAACTTAAAAAATAAAAAGTGTAATTATTAATAATATATAATTTGTTAATTACTTTTGTTAGATTCTTTTATTATTGATTTCTAGATTCAATAAATGGAAAAGGGAATTTATCATCTTCTATTGATAACTGATATCAAAAGAGAGAGAATCCAATTAAGAATAATATTTATAAAAATAATAACATATAATTAATATCAAAGATAATAGAATCCAATTAAGAATGCTATTTGTAAAAATAATGATACATTTACGTTATAAAATGACTAAAAAAACTCACAGACTTCACAAATGCACACACATGCATGGACGCACGTACGCATGAAAATAATGAAGTAGTTTGATTGTATGGAATCCAAAACAACAATGAATATATTTATAAATATTATACTAAAAAAAGAAATAAAGTCTCCCCACTAATTCTTTTTTATCACCATATTATTTTATGTTGATTAAGAAATTTATTTATTTTAGGTAAATATATTAAATTCTTCAATTATTCTTGGTATACTTTTCAAGTTACAATGAATAATAATGAAGAAAGATCAATGATTATTTCATATTCCATCGATATAAATAGTATAAAGATTAATTAATAAGAGAGTGTGTTGAAAAAAATAACTAATGCACATTGTAAATTGAAAGAAGCTATATAAAAATTGACAAAAAAAATTCTAAAACAGGTCTCGTAAAAAGGATAAGAGAAAATACATTAAAAATTAATAAAAAATAAAATATATTAATTATATTTTTTAATAAAAATAACATATTTTTAATTGTATGCATCAAATAAGACTTGATGTGATCCTTTATGGGATTCTCTTATTAAATAAACCATAAAAAATAAAAAAATGTAATTATTTATAATATATAATTTATAAATTATTTTTGTCAGATTTTTTTACTATCGATCTTTATTATCAATAAATAGAAAAGAGAATCTATCATCTTGTATTGTTAATTGATATCAAAAGTTAGAGAATCCAATTAAGAATAATATTTATAAAAACAATAATATATAATTGATATCAAAGATGACAGAATCGAATTAAGAATGCTATTTGTAAAACTAATGAGAGATTCACGTTATAAAATGATTAGAAAAACTCACAAAGACTTCATAAATGCACATGCATGCAAGGACACACGTACGCACACACGAAAATTATTAAGTAGTTTCATTGTATGGAATCCAAAACAACATTGAAAGTATTTATCAATAATGTATAAAACTTTTAAAAAGAAAAGAAGTCTCCCCACCAGTTCTTTTTCTATCACCATATTATGTTATTTATGTTGATTAACAAATTTAGTTATTTTACGTAAACATATTAATCTTGTCAATTATTCTTGGTATACTTTTCAAATTACATTGAATAATAAAAAAAGATTAATGATTATTTTATATTCCACTGATATAAATAGTATCCAGATTAATCAATAAGAGTATGTGTGGAAAAAATAATCAATGCGCAATGTAAATTGAAAGAAGTCATATAAAAATTAACAAGAAAAATTCTCAAATATGTCTCATAAAAAGGATAAGAGAAAATACATAAAAATTATATAAAAATAAAATATATTATTTATATTTTTATTAATATTAATATATTTTAAATTGTATGCATCAAATAAGACTTGAGGAGATCCTTTACACGATTCTCTTTCTAAATAAACCTTAAAAAATAAAAGAATATAATTATTATTAATATATAATTTGTTAATTATTTTTGTCAAATTCTTTTACTATCGATCTTTACTATCAATAAATGAAAAAGGAAATTAATTATCTTTTATTGATAATTGATATTAAAAGTGAGAGAATCCAATTAAGAAAAATATTTATAAAAATAATAAAATATAACTGATATCAAAGATGACTGAATCCATTTAAGAATGCTATTTGTAAAAATGGTGATACATTCACGTTATAAAATGACTAAAAACGTCACAAAGACTTCATAAATGTACAATATGCAATGACGCATGTACACACACAAGAAAATTATTAAGTAGTTTCATTGTATGGAATCCAAAACAACATTGAATTTATTTTAAATATTATAAAACTTTTAAAAAGAAAAGAAGTCTCCCCACTAGTTCTTTTTCTATCACCATAATATGTTATTTTATATTGATTAGCAAATTTAGTTATTTTAAGTAAACATATTAAACTTGTCAATTATTCTTGGTATACTTTTCAAATTATATTGAATAAAAAGAAGAAAGATCAATGATTATCTCATATTCCCCCGATATAAATGGAATCAAGATTAATTAATAAGAGTATGTGTTGAAAAAAAATAATCAATGCATATTGTAAATTGAAAGAAGTCATATAAAACTTAACAAGAAAACTTCTAAAACACGTCTCATATAAAGGATAAGAGAAAATACATCAAAAATTATGGAAAAATAAAATATTTTTTTTATATTTTTATTAATATTAATATATTTTAAATTGTATGCATCAAATAAGAATTGATGTGATCCTTTATATGATTCTCCTTCTAAATAAACCTTAAAAAATAAAAGAATATAATTATTAATAATATATAAGTTGTTAATTATTTTTGTCAAATTCTTTTACTATTGATCTTTACTATCAATAAATGGAAAAAGAAATTAATCACCTTTTATTGATAATTGATATTAAAAGTGAGAGAATCCAATTAAGAATAACATTTATAAAATAATAAAATATAATTGATATCAAAGATGACTGAATCCATTTAAGAATGCTATTTGTAAAAATGATGATACATTCACGTTATAAAAGGACTAAAAATATGTTATTTTTAGGGTTTAGGGTTTAGGGTTATAAAAGGACTATAAAAGGACTAAACCCTAAACACTAAACCCTAAACACTAAAAATAATAAAATAATATGTTATTTTATGTTGATTAACAAATTGAGTTATTTTAGTAAACATATTAAACTTGTCAATTATTCATGGTATACTTTTCAAATTACATTGAATAAAAAGAAGAAAGATCAATAATTATCTCATATTCCCCTAATATAAATAGAATAAAGATTAATTAATAAGAGTATGTGTTGGAAAAAAATAATCAATGTATATTGTAAATTGAAAGAAGTCATAAACTTAACAAGAAAACTTCTAAAACACATCTCACATAAAGGATAAGAAGAAATACATAAAAAATTACAGAAAAATAAAATATATTATTTATATATTTTATTAATATTAATATATTTTAAATTAAATGCAGCAAATAAGACTTGATGTGATCCTTTACGCGATTCTCTTACTAAATAAACCTTAAAAAATAAAAGAATATAATTGTTAATAATATATAATTTGTTAATTATTTTTGTCAAATTATTTTACTATCAATCTTTACTATCACTAAATGGAAAATGGAATTAATCATCTTCGATTGATAATTGATATCAAAATTGTGAGTGTAGCACCCCGGTTCTCCGGACCCGAATCCCGATGTAACCAAAACAAATAATCAATAAAAATGTGAATAAAATTTTCACGTTTGGAATATTTCCTGAACACAACTACGATTACATCAAGACCCAAATCACAAAGAACCAAAGAGTGAGACCTAATAAAATATAACTGGATCGTTAAATAGTTTGCCCATAACGGTATACAAAATAACAGAATTTTACAGCGAAAGAAGAATGTGTATACCGGGCACACGCCTAGTCCCATATATGAAGATATGAGAAAAGGCTCGGCAGAGCATGCAATGGCATATCATAAGCCTAATAGACAACCATTATCATTTTACATAATCACATGAGCATGCAATGTCTAATTTATATGTATATACATATCCACTTATATCGTTATTCATAATATACATCCAAAAATATCAATAAATATCAGCACTATCATGTACATTCATTCACAATTCAATAAATTACAAACGCTGCCGACCAAGGCATTCCATTACCACTATTTTACCTTCACCAAAGCTTTTCTTTAAAAATGTTCTCTACCCATGACATCCCTGCATCACTACTAAAAAGTAGACCACATGGGAGAGTGAGTTATACATTTCAAATGACGATATGAATACAATTGAAATTATGTGCATATGCATATAAACATCATGTATGCTTTGCTAAGCACACCCATAGTCATCATAGATTATTAATTCAACAATATATATACTTATTTCATACTTGTTCATCAAATTATAGCAAAGCAAGCATATACACATGTATCACGTCGCCACAATGGGCTAACATCATCAATATTGACCATTCCAATCTTTTCTCAAAGCCACCACGGGCTAACATCAATATTATCAATCATAAACAAATACGTCCTTCATTACATTGGGCCATAACATACATATCGTCATATTCAACATCATTTCGTATATTCATATCATTTATTACTTTTATGTGGTCTTTTGGTATATTAATTACCCATCTCATCAACACTATACCACCATCTCAATCATCATCAATCATCATCATATTCTGGCATATCTCCATGCTATATGCAAATGCTCTTATGGCTAATGCATATGCACAATGGAATAGACAACAAATACGGATCCGACTGTGGGAATAAATACCAAATTATGGGTCAAGCATAGGTGTGCTACTATGCCCCTACTGTAGTAGTAAAATGTGTACACATATCTCAAAGCATGCATGCATATCAACAACATTTTTTACTGGTACCAAACCACTATCGCCCATTTATAACACTAGTCACCCCGTGACTTGCGGATCAACATCGTGGCCTTAATTACCACAAGTGCTACGGGCCCCTCCCGAACACACATCGAGAGAGCCGTGCCCCCATCGGACACTGAGGTAACTTGCTCATCACAGAGCCGCCCGCCCACTGGGCCCGCCATATAGGGTGCCTCATCACCAAACTATGGACAGCTTCATGACTCACACACCGAGTCACAGGGGAAACAACAAGAATGCTCGTGCACTGAGCCGCCCTCCCACTGGGCCCGCCTAGTGGAACCCCCTAATATTCCACATAGACAGTGATCGATATGCCGTGGATACAATGCAATGCAAATCAAATGCATTCTCACTCTGTGCATCCTAAATGCCACTCATCAAACATCATCATCATAATCACCAACACCACCATAAACCTTAGTGGGTTTCATCATTGTTGGTTTCTTAGCCATTGTTTTTAAGTTTTAATGTGGCATTTTCATCTCAACATATTTCACAAATATTTCACATCATACACGCAAGCCAATACTTGCAATCAACCACAATGGCATTACAATATTACATATTATTCATCAATATTATCACACTTTCATTTTGTGGATTTTCATCTCATTATTCATGACCATTGCCTCATGTATACATATATATGTATATATATATATATATTGGTGTGGCATTCACAACATTTTCATTATCATATTTCATACCACACATACAAGATCATGCTTGTATCACACACAATGGCACACAACAATTTATCAATATTAACGATCATCCTTTACTCAAGGAAATGATCCACAACCTCATTCATCATCAGGTAATACCAATGTCATTTTTGATTCATTGGTATATAACAATTACTAAGTCATCCAATCACTCACTCATCGGTCTTATAATTATTCTAGGGTATCTCTCATAACCCCACCATCATATTCTCATTATCCTCCTCTCGCTATTCCATTTTAGGTGGTAGATACATCTTAATTAATTAATCCCAATGTTCCAATCCATCCCAATCTACACCATGTTATATCATCATTAAATTGCCTTTTATACACCCCCTTAATCATCTCATGATAACAAGGAAGGGGTCCATCAATAGCCCAAGGCCAGGAAAATAAAATAATTTCAAACTGGGGAAAACTCGCTCAAGCGAGATTCACCTCCGCTTGAGCGAGACAGATCAGACTCGCTTGGGTGAGCCCAGCGCGCGTAAGCGAGAAGCTCCCAGGGGCGTGTCTACGCTCGCTCGCTTGAGCGAGACTGCCTTCCACATGGCCACTCGCTTGAGCGAGTAAAGGCACAACATCAGACCCCTCACGCCCGCTCAAGGGACTCATGCTCGCTTGAGCGAAAATCATCCAGTACCTATTCTAGGCTTGCTCGCTTGAGCGAGATACAATATACCTCATCACTCGCTTAAGCGAGACTCACCCAGTGTCACATTTCTATCACGCTCGCTCAAGCGTGGCCACGCCCGCTTGAGCGAGATTCATCCAGTATCTCACCAGCCTTATTGTGCTCACCTCGCTTGAGCGGAACACCATCTCGCCTGAGCGAGATTGAGCCAGAAACCATAATACTAGTCCAGGGGATCCTTGCTTGAGCGAAACACCATCTCGCCTGAGTGAGATTATTAGAACTTATGCAGGGAAACGTAAATTTTCCCAACCCAGCACACAAAATCTCATTCTAATTCAATTTAATCACAACCAACACATCATACACATCACACAAGGCATATAAAACTTGTTCTAACCATTCATACTCTGAAATTCTCATTCCAACTCATCGATTATTCTTACTTATTTAATCTATGAGGGGAAGATTTTAACTACACCCCACATCACTCCCTCATTCATTTTTCCACACAATCTCTTCAAAACAATCCTCTACAATTTATGTAGTTCATCCATTCATAGATTTTCACCATCATCTAATTTATGTCCAACCAAGGGACCATCAAACACTTATCATTAACATCATATAAATACATATATTTTCATAACAATCAACATAAGCCAAGCCATCATTCATCACTTCAGCAACTCAATTATATAAGACATTCATGGCAAGGCATTGCATGAGTTCAACATATACATAATTAGCAATTAATTCACTCATGCAATTTAAAATGTAAACTCCTCTCCTACCTCGAGAGAAGAACCGCAATCCAAATGCTCCGATTGCCTCGATTATTATGCATCATTGGCCGGAATACAATCTTATCAACAACACACATATGCACATGAAATTAATAAGCCATCATAAGGCATTATCTCATAAGACTCATTATCAAGTCCTAGACTTGTCTAAACCCCATTTATATGCTCATGTTAGGCTTCGAGAATTCCTTTCCTAAAACCAAGATTCTCTAAGTCTCAAAGGGTTAACAATCCGAACAACAACACCACGGCCCATATCCATAAGGCTTCTAAGTCATCTCAAGAATCACTCAACTATTATCACCAATTAACAATTCCCAAATGGACATATCAAGACTTAAGACTTCATCAATTCAAATATCCATTTCCTTAGTCCACTATTAATGGTTTGCAACCATTATCAATATCATAAACATCAACACTTAAGATTAATCCCTCAAATCAACATACCTATATACATGCATACATCTTCATTCGCAACTCATGACTTAGTTCACCATTTTATCAACATCAATATTCAACCCTATCCTTGAAAATTCATTTCCATGTATAAAATCATTCTAAGGTACCAAAAATCATCAAGACCACCTATTTAGCCAAAATCCCCAATTTATCATACTTAGGGTTTTTCATCTAAAATCATTTAACAATACTCTCCATCAATCTCCTTAAATCATCATGGTTACTATAACTCTCTCTTCATCCTACAACATCAAACCATATTCAAATTCACACCTCTATTATTTATGCTTGGGGTTTCACTTTAGGTTTTCCAACACAATCAACACCCATCCACATGCAAGGCTTCTAACATTATCATTTTAAGCTTAAGAAATCATAGACCACAAATAGAGAAGGAAGGATTCAAAGTCTTACCTCAAGAGTCCAAGCTAAAGCCAAAATGAAAATAAGGAGAAGGAAGAGAGAAGGCCACCAAATATTTGCCCCATTATGCTATATAAACCTCATGAATCCATGCATTGTTTTTAATTTTGGCAAGAATGGAAGGGAGAAGGGTGGTGGACGGTTGGTGGAGAGAAGGAGAAGAAGAAGAAGAAAATTGAAAGTTAGATGGGAGAAGAAGAAGGTGTACCCGGTTGGAAAAGAGAGAGAAGAGAGTAAAGGTTTTTAGGTTCAAATCCATTGGGTAAAAGGGGGCCCCATAATGCCATTTTCCTATGGGCAATATTCCTCTTTGTCCTTTGGACAAAAGAAAGTAGCAAAGTGGAGAAAAGTCACACGGCTATGAAAAGAGAAGGAAGGAAATTTTCATTTTTCTTTTAATTCAATTTTGGCTCGTATCATCCCCGTTTCATATACTACGTCGTATCCAATTAATCGTTTCCTTAGTACTAAAAATTATTTCAACTATACCATCATAACCACAATAATTTTCCGAACATCCTAGGCCCATCAATTATTTAATCTGATCAAGTGGGTCCCACACCATTCGTTAAATCTCCCGGTTCCAGTAAATCTTAATCTACCGATAATTCACCTCTAATGTCTAAGAAAATCCCCCATAATTATTTGACCATAAACAATCAATTATCATTACCAAATAAATTATTTTCTTTAAAATCCAGGACGTTACAATGAGAATCCAATTAAGAATAATATTTATAAAAATAATAACATATAATTGATATCAAAGATGATTGAATTCATTTAAGAATGCTATTTGTTAAAATGATGATACATTTACGTTATAAAACAACTAAAAAAAACTCACAAAGACTTCATAAATGCACACGCATGCATAGACGCACGTATGCAAACAAGAAAATTATTAAGTAGTTTCATTGTATGGAATCCAAAACAATATTGAATATATTTTTAAATATTATAAAACTTTTAAAAAGAAAAGAAGTCTTCCCACTAGTTTTTTTTCTATCACCATAATGTGTTATTTTATGTTGATTAACAAATTTAGTTATTTTAGGTAAACATATTAAACTTGTTAATTATTCTTGGTATACTTTTCAAATTACATTGAATAATAATGAAGAAAGATCAATGATTATTTCATATTCCATCGATATAAATAGTATCAAGATTAATTAATAAGAGTATGTGTTAAAAAAGTAATCAATGCACATTGTAAATTAAAAGAAGTCATATAAAACTTAACAAGAAAACTTCTAAAACACATCTCTTAAAAAGGATAAGAGAAAATACATCAATAGTTAAGGAAAAATAAAATATATTATTTGTATTTTTATTAATATTAATATATTTTACATTAATAATACTTGATGTGATCCTTTACGCGATTCTCTTACTAAATAAACCTTAAAAAATAAAAGAATTTAATTATTGATAATATATAATTTTTTAATTTCTTTAATCAAATTCTTTTACTATCGATCTTTACTATCACTCAATGGAAAAGGGAATTTATCATCTTCTGTTGATAATTGATATCAAAAGTTAGAGAATCCAGTTAAGAATAATATTTATAAAAATAATAACATATAATATATATCAAAGATGTTAGAATCTAATTAAGAATGCTATTTGTAAAAATCATGATACATTCACGTTATTAAACGACTAAAAAACTCACAAGAACTTCATAAATGCACACACATGCATGGACGCACCTATGCACACACAAAAATTATTAAGTTTCATTGTATGGAATCCGAAACAACTTTGAATGCGTTCCCCCCTCAATATGAGGGGTGATCCCCACCAATCCCTCATATCTCTCTCCCATATCAGATAATAGATTAGTTTATATCTTAAATCTAATGGGCCGAAGCGCACCTAATAGCTTTTGTATAAAAGCACATGTTATTCACCTATTGTAATCAAGTGACACATTATAGAGATTAGTAGACCTAATTCCTAGGAGGATTTTCCTAGGGTTTTGTGCTCCAAGCTCTGTGTGTGAACATTTTGGCACCCACCGTAGGGCCCGGTAAAACGGATCCTACACCACCAGAACCCTAATCCTGATTTTGAAGCCAGACAAACCCTAATCATGGTGAACACTCGTAGCACATGACGGGAAGAAGATAATGGACACCAAGCCTCATCTAATCACGATGATTGGATACAACACTTTACCAACATCATTGAAACCCTATAAAGGACGGTTGCAAATCTATAACAGGAGAATGCAGAACTCAGAGAACAAAAAAAAGGGGAACACGAAGCCTCCAGTCACAATGCTAGACGATCCACTCGCCATAAGACCGCTGGTCAAGCCTCATACTAGATGAAGACTGCCAAATATAACCCTGAACTACCTTTCGCCGTACATCCCTGGATCGACCCGATTATGGAGGCACCTATCCCCCTCAATTATAAACCCCCGATGATGAAAAAGTACAACAGAAGTGGCGATCCTAAAGACCACCTTACGATCTACACCAACACCATGTTAGTGACAGGGGCATCTGATTCCCTCTACTGCCGAACTTTCCCCACCACCTTGACTAAATCAGCGCTACGGTGGTTCTCCCATCTCCTTCCGAAGAGCGTCTCCAGTTTTTCCAACCTAAGCCAGAAGTTTCTCAGCCAATTCTCCACTAGCAGGGCCATATGACAAATGTCGCACAGCCTAGTTAATCTACGCCAGCTTCCGGGAGAATCACTAAAACAATATATGGCACGTTTCTTTGAACAAGCCATCTAGATCTGAGATCTCAGCCCAGAGGTGGCTCTACACACCTATTTAAACGGGTTTACGCCCAGGCAAATTCGGTGACTCCCTGGCAAAGAAGCCACCACTAGACATGGATGATTTCCGTATGAGAGCCTCAAGGTATATTACTGTTGATGAGCGTGAAGCCGATCGGACCAAGGTGATCGATCGGGCTAGCCAAGCAGATCGGAAAAATCCTTGTCCCGAGCAAAAAAAGAAAAGCCCCAGAAGAAATCAAGATATTAAGGCTTACCTTGCCTCCTACTACATAAACTTCACACCCCTGAAGGACCGTCGTCACTGAATTTTGCATGAGGTCTACAACACGGGACTCCTAGCTCTACCACCCCTAGGTGAGGGCCCTAAGGGGTCGAATACATCAAAATTCTGTGAATTCCACAGAGCTTTTGGCCACTCTACAGAGAACTGTTGATCCCTTCGCAATCAGATAGAGTATTTAATTTGGCAGGGGCACCTTGCAAGGTTTGTTGCACGGAGGGGTGACAATCCCCGGGAAAGTTTCAGAGAAGAGAAAGAGACCGCCCGACCAGGTGGAACTCCGGGCTCGGGACCGCTCACGAGCCCCTCGCTCCCGCTCTCCCAGGCCCGCAGAAGAAAGGGGAGGCCCACAACGAGTCATACATACAATTTCGGCTAGATTCCCAAGAACCCGAGCACGCTGATCGTGCCAGTCGGGTCAGGAAAATTTGCTATAGGAACACCCCGACTCCACTGCTATCACGTTCAACAAGTCAGATTTCCCTAGGGGTGGACTAAACTGAGACGAACCCATGGTGGTAACCATGGAAGTCGAAGACTTCGTGATCGAGTGAGTACTTATAGACCAGGACAGCTCCATAGACATACTTTATTAGAAGGCGTACCAGAAGATGGGCCTCCCTCTCCAAGAACTCCAAAGGTATGATGGTGCACTTCTTAGTTTCTTGGGTGATTCTGTGCAGGTTTTAGGATGTATTGACTTGAGGACCAACTTTGGAAATGGAAGGGATAGCTGTGCGATGTGGGTCAAGTTCCTGATTGTAGACTTTCCCAGCTCCTACAATGCTCTATTTGGTCGACCTTCGCTCAACGCCTTAGGTGCTGTCGTCTCAACCATGCACCTGACCATGAAATTTCCCCTCGGAGATGGAAGGGTGGGAATTGTCAAAGCCAACCCTGAAGTAGCACATGCATGTTACCATGAAAGCCTCTGCCCTAAATCAGCCTTCATAATCGAGGAAGACATGGAGACAGGGTTTGACCCTCGCGATGATCGGGAATACGAGAGGCCCCAACCAGTGGAGTCACTCAAGCTTGTCCAAGTAGGATCTTCCCCTGCAAACTCACACAAATCAGTGTGATTCTTAACCCATATTTGGAAGAAGCCCTCATTAGACTGCTGAAGGAAAACACCGATCTGTTTGCATAAAACCTTGCCGACATGCCAGGCATCGACCCCAATACCATCTGCCACTCGCTCAATCTCGAGCAGGACATAAAACTTATGTCCCAAAGACCTAGGAAAATGGGTCCTGAACGAAAGAGTGAAGTCAAAGAAGAAACAGAGAAGCTCCTGTCTGCGAAATTCATTCGGGAGGTCAAGTACACAACTTGGCTATCAAATGAGGTCATGGTAAAAAAGTCAAATGGCAAGTGACGGATGTGTGTTGACTTCACCGATCTGAATAAGGTATGTCCTAAAGATCCCTACCCTTTACCTAGTATTGATAGTTTGGTGGGTGGTACTTCAGGTTACAGGATGCTGAGTTTCATGGATGGTTACTAGGGTTAAAACCAGATCCGAATAGACCCGAGAGATGAAGAGAAAATGGCTTTCATCACCGGGGGGCCAATTATTGCTACCGGGTGATACCCTTTGGCCTAAAAAACGCAGGGGTAACTTACCAAAGGCTGGTCGACAAAATATTCGCCAACCAAATTGGAAGGAATATGGAAGTGTACGTAGATGATATGGTCATGAAAACCAAGCAAGCTGAGTCTTATGTACAGGATCTAGAAGAGACATTCACTGAGCTGCGCAAGTATAACATGCGGCTGAATCCTAAAAAATGCTCTTTCGGGGTCCAAGGGGGAAAGTTCATAGGGTACATGCTTACTTATAGAGGCATCGAGGCCAACCCTGACCAATACTGAGCCATTTTAGGGATACGAAGTCCCCAAAACATCAAGGAGGTTCAGCGCCTGACCGGGCGGATTGCGGTTCTCCTGATTCCTTTCAAAATTTATCAAGAAGTCCATGCCATTCTACAAAGTGTTAAAAAAGACAGATGCATTCAAGTGGACCCCGAAGTGTGAGCAGGCTTTCCAAGATCTCAAAGCTTACCTGGCATCCCCCCAATTTTAACGCGGCCTGAGGCAGGGTCAGACTTGATTCTTTATCTCTCAACAGGAGCTGAGGCGGTGAGCTCAGCCTTGGTCCAAGAAGATGGCCCAATCCAGAAACCGGTATACTTCACTAACAAAATGTTGTAGGGGGCTGAGATACGATACCAACGGGTGGAGAAATTTACCTATAGCCTTGTCATAACCGCCCGACGGCTCCGCCCCTATTTCCATAGTCATCAAATAATGGTACGAACGGATCAACCACTGGGGAAAATTCTTCAGAAGCCCAAAATTGTAGGGCGCATGGTGTCTTGGGCCGTGGAGTTATCCAAATACGGTATTCAGTACGAATCCCAGGGACCTATAAAAGCCCAAGTCCTGGTAGACTTTTTAGTAGAATTAGGGGAAGACAAGGATGAGTACGACACAAAGCATGGTCTGTGGACCCTCTCGGTCGATGGCTCCTCCAAGGCTAAAGGCGGTGGAGCAGGCGTTGTCTTAGAATCCCCAACCAGACTAGTTATTGAAGAATCACTACAATTCCGATTCAAGGCCAGTAACAACCAAGCCGAGTATGGAGCACTCATTGCAAGGCTACAGACAGCTATTGACTTGGGTGCCCGATGCGTTCAGGTAAAGACCGACTCCCAGCTAGTAGCTCGATAGATTGAAGGGTCATACCAAACTAAAGACTTGACCCTAGCAAAGTACCTGGCCCGAGTGAATGAAATAACCCAGAACCTTAAACATTTCTGAGTCGTTCATGTCCCGCGAGCAGACATCTTGGCTAAGCTTGCCAGCACGGTCAAAGCAGGGAATCTTAAGACGATTATCTAGGTTGTCCTAGAAGAACCTACCATCCAAGAAACACAACAGATTCTCTAGGTGAGTGAAATCCAAATTGAAAATACATGGATGAGCCCTATAGTTGATTTTTTGAAACAGGGAATTCTGCCAGAGGAGCGGTAACAAGCCAAAAAATTGCAAGTTCAAGCGGCCAACTACACTCTGATAGATGGACATCTGTACAAGAGGGGTTTCACAGTGCCTTTCTTAAAGTGATTGAATGAAGAACAGGCCGACTACGTCATGCGGGAGCTACATTCAGGGATTTACGGTCTTCATGGGGGAGCCGACCCTTGGCCGCTCGCATCCTCCGAGTGGGATATTTCTGGCCCACCCTCTGATCCGACTACTCTGAACTAGTGAAAAAATGTGATTCTTGCCAGTGCAACGCCAATTAGATCCATAGCCACCCGGAACCACTGCATGGAATCTTATCGCCTTGGCCTTTTAATACTTGGGGGATAGACATCTTGGTGTCCCTTTTCCCCAGGAAAAGGACAGCTCAAATTCCTCCTTATAGCCATTGATTTCTTTATTAAGTGGATTGAAGCAGAAGCCCTGGCCACTATCACAGCAGCTAAAGTATAAACTTTCACATGGAAGAACATCATTTGCCGACACGGCCTCCCCCACACCATTATTTCTGACAACGGTCGGTAATTCACAGACAAGAACTTTGTGGAGTTCTGTGAAAACTTAGGCATCAAAAGAAAGTTCTCTTCTGTAGAACACCCACAGACCAATGGTCAGGCAGAGGCAGCGAACAAGGTCATCCTTCAACAACTCAAGAAACGGCTCGAGCAGGCCAAGGACCAATGGACAGAGGAACTATACAGAATTCTCTGGGCCTATCACACCACTCTGCATTCTTTCACCCATGAGACTTCATTTCGACTTACTTATGGAGCTGATGCCATGATACCTGTTGAATTGGGAGAACCCACTCTCCGACGGCTTACTTATGATGAGGATATGAACGATACAAAAAGGAGAGAAGACCTAGACCTTAGTCTAGAAGAACGAGATATGTTAAGATTCAAGCGGCCAAGCATAAATCTGCTCATAACTAGAATTCCCTCCTCTGACCCAGACCTTTCAGGAAAGGTGACCTTGTCCTACGCACTGCAGACAACAGTAGGAAAGCATGAGAAGACGGAAAGCTTACACATTCCTGGGAGGGACCATATCGAATCAAGGAAGTACTCGGAAAAGGCGTATACCGTATAGAAGAATTATCAGGGGAGGAATTGCCTAGAACTTGGAATGCAACTCAGTTAAAGTTTTATTTTAGTTAACCATTTTGTACACTTGGGCACTTTTTTCCTACCTGAGGGCTTTTTCCCACTGGGTTTTTCCCTCAGGAGGTTTTAACGAGGCCCCTCTTATCTTTTAATAAAAACTTTTGTATTTTTCAGTAAACACAGAATTAACATCATGAAAATCCCTAACGCAG
Source organism: Clitoria ternatea (assembly GCA_037962975.1). NCBI lineage: Eukaryota > Viridiplantae > Streptophyta > Magnoliopsida > Fabales > Fabaceae > Clitoria > Clitoria ternatea. The sequence continues at coordinate 216,406,216 of CM075671.1, read as the reverse complement.
AATTGATGCCTCGGCTCACGATTTGAAGACTTGAATCCATTCAAGTATACGAAAAGTCCGAGTGTAGAATCGATCCCTCGGCACATGTTTAAAGGCTTGAATTCGTTCAAGTAAATCCCAAGCGCGGAACCGATCCCTCGGCACTCAATTTGAAGACTTGAATCCGTTCAAGTATACGAAAAGTCCGAGCGCGGAACTGATCCCCGGCACTCGATTTGAAGACTTGAATCCGTTCAAGTATACGAAAAGTCCAAGCGCGGAATCGATCCCTCGGTACATGTTTGAAGACTTGAATTCGTTCAAGTAAAGCCCGAGTGCGGAACTGATCCCTCGGCACTTAACTTAAAGACTTGAATCCGTTCAAGTATACGAAAAGTCCGAGCGTGGAATCAATCCCTCGGCACTCGATTTGAAGACTTGAATCCATTCAAGTATACGAAAAGTCCAAGCGCGTAACTGATCCCTCGACACTCGATTTGAAGACTTGAATCCATTTAAGTATACAAAAATTCCAAGCTTGGAACTGATCCCTCGGCACTCGATTTGAAGACTTGAATTCGTTCAAGTATACGAAAAGTCTGAGCGCGGAATCAATCCCTGGGCACATGTTTGAAGACTTGAATTCATTCAAGTAAAGCCTGAGCACAGAACAGATACCTCAGCACTTGATTTGAAGACTTGAATCCGTTCAAGTATACGTAAAGCCCGAGCAAGGAATCGATCCCTCAGCATACGAAAAGTCCAAGCATGGAATCGGTGCCTTGACACTCAACTCAAACTCGTTCAAATATAGAAAAACTCGAGCGTAAAAACAATCAAAGCATCTTAACAGCATGCAACCAATAAAAACTTCATTAATATCATTTAATAGTTATACAAGTACCTTCAGAAGACAAAAGGAAAAAAGAAGCTACATGAAGAATCGCCTAGGGAGGCCCAATAGTCAAAACTTCGGTATCAACCCAAGCACACCTCACTCCTTGCCTCCGTCAGCTCCCTTCTGCTCGCCCTCGGAGTCGGATAGGGGGACAATCTAGCCATCCACAACCACTTTAAAAGGATCAAGACCTTCGAAATTCAGCACGGCAGAAGGGTTTAAAACAAAAATCTGCTCTTGAAAAAGTTGGAATGCATTGAAATATTTCACAGTGATATCCTACTCTACTGCCATAAGATTCTTTCTGGCCTCCCTTTCTAAAGTCTCCTAATCCGATTGAGCCGACTGAAGGTCTTTTTCTAATATATGCTTCTTAAGAGACAAGATGTTGTATGTCTCCTCAACCTCCGTAACTTTGTGGTCCCAGTAGGAGCACCTATCCTCAGCAATCAAAAATTGGGATTCAGCCCAATCTCGTCCCGACCTCGTAATCTTCAGGTCCTCCTCCGCTACAGCCAACCGTGACTTGGTCGAATCTCGCTTGGCCCGTGCGGTCATCAAGTCTTGCTTCGATCGTTGAATGACCGACTTCATACAGCAATAAGTTCCCTTGTATCCTAAACACAAGCAACATCTTTCCTTCTCCCCTCTCATAGTAGTTCATTCTTCTTTCTCAAAGCATCATGCTCTCGGATCAACTTTCCTGTCACCTTGTCCTGGTTAGTCACCCATTTCTTAAGGGTTCGCGCTATCAAGGACGCCCGAAGCCTAAGCATTTCTGCAGCCTTGTACATGATAATTGGATCAGAAGAGGCATATACTTCCGCATCCTCCTTGAAAAGGATTGCGTGGTCCACAAATTGCGAAATAGGGAAGCGGGTGTCGTAGAGCGAAAGTGCTGGACTCTTGTCTGCACCCGACAAACCACCAACAAATTCTTCCCCAAGACCATCAGTCGAGGCCACATCACTCGGAATTACCCTGGTAATGAACTCCGCGGATAGAAAGTGATCGGGCTCAGACATCACACCCATGATTGGCCCTGAAGTCTCCCCACTAGTCACCGAGACACTAACTCCCATCTCTTTCTCTCCCTCGTCGACGAAAGCAGTAACAACCCCAATAGGAGTAACCATCGGAGTCAGGCAAGACTCAGACGCTTCGACATCCCCTGTCACCACCGGACAAAATCTCAATTTCTTAGTCCCGACCCCCTGCGGATGCACCTCCTGGTAACACTTCATCAAATCCTTAAGTGTCAACTTACGCAGAGCCATATCACCTGCCCACAAACATACAACACACAGTAAGAGGCACATCAAAAGTAAGCAATCTAATCGACACTCTACAGATTTTCACCAAAAATTTAAGTCCTCAACGGGAAGCACACCCCTCGGTGTATACGCCGAGTTTTCAAGCATTACACGAAGCGAGACTCCCAAACACACGTGTATACGACACAATCAACAACATCAAGGATAAAATATAGTTAAAGACATAGATCTCAAAAGTACTTCATTCATTCATTAAAGTCAAGATTACAATTTTGAACGACATAAAAATAAATAGGAAAAATAGCTAGGCAAGAGAATCAGCAGTCGGTATCTGTAGCGGGGGTCTCGGTCTCGGGAGCATTAGGGACAGAAAATTTTTTGGCCAAATCCGTACGATCCTCTGATTTGACCCTGATAGCAGCATCAGCAGTTGCCTCCTCCTCTCCTTCAGAATCCGGAAGGTCCACTATCTTACCATCCACAATGACGTAAAATGTGTCGATACCTTCCAAATTCAACTCTAAGGTAGGATTCAGCAAATGTATCTGCTGCAAGCATAGTTCGAAAGCCGATACATACTTCTCTGACACCTCTTCAATGATAAAAGCTTTGTAAGACTCCCTCTCCTCCTTCTCCTTCTTCAGCGCTGACTCCGCCTCCTTCAACTTCTTCTCCACCTCCCCCTTGCCTACACAAACCAAGCCATAGGCCTCCTCGATAGAAGTCAACTTCCTGCCCAGATTGGCACATTGCTCTGCAGCAGTAGCCAGCTTCGTCTCGGCCGACTCTTTGCCCCTCCAAGCCTCAGACAGCTCAATCTTAGCCTACCTGAGCTCGTCGGTTATTTCTCCGACTTCCTTTCGGGCATTGTCAAGCTGTAGGGCAGCAAAGTCGTAAGACTGCTACAATTGGTCCTTCTCCCTGAGCAAGGTAGCCTTCTCCATCCTCAACACCCCAAATTCCTTCTCCTGCTCCACAAACTTCTTCTCCTAGAACCGAGTCATCGAGGTTGCCCGAAGGTTGAACATCTCAATTACGTGAACATCGATGATGCATTCGAACCTTCAAACTTCCTCTCGTCCTTCTTGAAGACCATTATCTGATCTACAAAACCTGAAACCAGGAATCGGACATTCCACAGAGACTGTACAGGATTATGGGTGCCAGCCAAGGACCCATTTACAAAGCTCTCCCACTTCCTGTCTTCAAGCTCTGTTTCACAAGGAAGGGTAGCGGCAATTCGCTCTGTCGATACCTCCCTAAAAGAGACAGCCTCATCTTACCTTCGATGCACTCGGCTCTGAAGCTCCGAAATCTCCTCTCCCTGTTCAGGGCTATCAAAGACCACAATTCAAGAAACCTTCCCTCCAGATTGACCTTTAATGTGCCTAGGGGAGCTAGGATGATCTGACCCAAAAGTCTCCGATCCTGACCCACCGCATTCTTGACCAGGTTGCTCCGAGCGTGGCCTCTTGGACGATCGCCCCGCCTTCCTCTCTAATTGTGAAGTGGTGAGAACCATGGAGATGGGGATGACATTAGTGATAACCCGGGGAGAACCTACGGGTGCAGAAGAACTCCCGCCCCCCTGTGATGCTTTCTTGCTCCCTCCTGCTCGGGAGCCTTTCCCTGGATAATGTTTCTTCAAATCCTTCATGGATAGCTTCTCAAGGGCCATGTCGGCTGCACAAGCAACATACACCCACTCAAACAAAACAAGTCATAAAATAAAAAAGCACAATGACAGTAGAAACCACTCTCACCTATCCACATGTTAAGAGAATTTGGGTGAGGGGACAGGGCGATCAAAGCCTGGGAGCTAAAGAAAATCCCTAAGTCGTCCGACAAAAATTTGGCGTCTGTCCTCTCGGACAAACTCAAGTCATCCCAGGAAACACGGAATTGAACCGGGTTGCGAGTCTAGTATAGTGGGAAACAAGGTTGGGAGTCTGGATAATGTAGAAAATCCTTCTCGGGTGGATCCAGTCCCACTCGGACTTTGAAGAAGCTCATTTTAAAGTTTTTGTAGGACTGGTCAAAAACCCTAATAAGATTATGGCGAGCAACACCATTTAGAGAAACCCATCCTACCGGCATCTCCGCCTTGGGGATTTTAACGTTAAAAAAATAAAAAAAATAGAGGTACCGAAGGGGTGCGGCCGAAATGCTCGCACAATATCTCGAACGCTCGCACAAATGCCCAGCCATTCGGATGTAATTGAACGGGGGCAATGTTTAGAGCACACAATACCACAATTTGAAAATTGGAAAAGGGAAAAGAAAGATGGAGTCGGGAGAAAAAAGTCTCGTATACAAAAGTGAAGTCTAACTCGCTAGGGTCCCTACGCTCATGGCAAACCCTATCGAGTTCTAAACAACAAACACACTCTACATTTTGGGCAAGGGTACAATGGTTGAAGGTCCCCAATGCCCATAACTGGGCCACGGATTCTTCATTCTGGAGAGACGAAAAAACGAGTAGCACCTCGTCTTTCACCCAGTCGTAATTCCCCTCCATAAATACACTAGACAACCCTTACAGGCAAGGAAAGCCTGAAGCAAGGAGAAGCACTGACTTGGTAAGAAGAAATCCTAGCAAAGTCACGAATGCAATTGCAACAACATAACTCACAACAGAGGCACAGAGAACTCTCAATTACCATGATTAAGGGAAAAGAAAGATACGAAAAGTCTGAAAGTTTGCAAAGGAAAGAAGGAAATGAATTTTAAGAGGGAAACACCCTTCGATCATACCTCTTAATCCAACAGTGAGAATGACAAAGGATAAGAGGGAACAACGGACGTGATGCATCTAAGAGTCGATACCCTCAAGGGGAGCCACGTGGTCCAGAATCCAATGATAGAGATTCAAGAGCCCCAAATCAATGGAGGTAACGTGTTAAGACAACTTTGGACGAAACGAAACACCCTTAAATGACCTAAGGATGCAAAAAAGGCGCAATCATGACAGGCGCGTGTCCCCACCACTTCGTAACAGCAAATGGCGATTATCATTCTCCTGCCACGTCACTAAGACTCTTTTTACTCGGAAATGAAGACTCTCCTCACTCAGAAATAAAGACTGTCCTCACTCGGAAAGGAAGACTCCTCGCTCAGAACCTTTACTCGGAAATGAATAATCCCAATTTTCACATTAACCCAAGCGTCTTACACATGTTTTTCACTTAAAGCAAGGCAAAGAAGGATTGCCCGACTTATATTTAAAACACTTCGCTCGGCCTTACACCCAAGACTCGTGGCTAAGGGGCTCTTGTTCCCCCTCAATATGAGGGGTGGTCCCCACCAATCCCTCATATCTCTCTCCCATATCAGATAATAGATTAGTTTATATCTTAAATCTAATGGCCCAAAGCCTATCTGATAACTTTTGTATAAAAGCACATGTTATTCACCTATTGTAATCAAGTGACACATTATAAAGATTAATAGACCTAATTTCTAGGAGGATTTTCCTAGGGTTTTGTGCTCCAAGCTTTATGTATGAATAGAATGTATTTGTAAATATTAAATAAAACTTTTAAAAAGAAAAAAGTATACCCACTATTTCTTCTTCTATCACCGTATTAGATTATTTTATGTTGATTAAGAAATTTACTTATTTTAGGTAAACATATTAAATTTCTCAATTATTCTTGGTATACTTTTCAAGTTACATTGAATAATAATGAAGAAAGATTAATGATTATATCATATTCCATCGATATAAATAGTATTAAGATTGATTAATAAGAGTATGTGTTGAAAAAAACAATCAATACACATTGTAAATTGAAAGAAGTCGTATAAAAATTAAGAAGAAAAATTCTAAAACAAGCCTCATAAAAAGGATATGAGAAAATACATTAAAAAGTAAGGACAAATAAAATATATTTTTTATTAATATTAATATATTTTTAATTGTATGCATCAAATAAGACTTGATGTGATCTTTATGGGATTCTCTTATTAAGTAATCCTTAAAAAATAAAAGAATATAATTATTAATAATATATAATTTGTTAATTATTTTTTTCAGATTCTTTTACTATCAACCTTTAGTATCAATAAATGGAAAAGGGAATTTATCATTTTCTATTGATAATTTGTATCAAAAGTGAGAGAATCCAATTAAAATAATATTTATAAAGTGTAATAACATATAATTGATATGAAAGATGACAAAATCCAATTAAGTATGCTATTTTTTAAAAATAATGATACATTCACGTTATAAAACGACTAAAAAAACTTACAAAGACTTCGTAAATGCACACGCATCCATGGACGCATTTAGGCACACACCAAAATTATTAAGTAGTTTCATTGTATAGAATCCAAAACAACATTGAATATTTTTTAAATATTATAAAACTTTTAAAAAGAAAGGAAGTCTACCCACTAGTTCTTTTTCTATCACCATATTAAGTTATTTTATGTTAATTAACAAATTTAGTTATTTTAGGTAAACATATTAAACTTGTCAATTATTCTTGATATTCTTTTAAAATTACATTTAATAATAATGAAGACAGATTAATATTTTTTCATATTCCACTGATATAAATAGTATCAAGATTAAGTAATAAGAGTATGTGTTGAAAAAAATACTCAATGCACTTTGTAAATTGAAACAAGTCATATAAAAATTATCAAGAAAAATTCTAAAACACGTCTCATAAATAAGATAAGAGAAAATACATTAAAAATTAAGGAAAAATAAAATATATTTTTATATTTTTTATTAATATTAATATATTTTACATTAAATGCATCAAATAAAACTTGATGTGATCCTTTACATGATTCTCTTACTAAATACACGTAAAAAAATAAAAGTATAATTATTAATAATATATAATTTGTTAATTATTTTTGTCAAATTGTTTTATTATCGATCTTTACTATCAATAAATAGAAAAAGGATTTTATCATATTCTATTGATAATTGATATCAAAAGTGAGGGAATCTAGTTAAGTATAATATCTATAAAAATAATAACATATAATTGATATCAAAGATGACAGAATCCAATTAAGAGTGTATTTGTAAAAACAATGATACATTCACGTTATTAAACAACTAAAAAAACTCACAAAGACTACATAAATGCAAACGCATGCATGGACGCACATACGCACTCACCAAAATTATTAAGTAGTTTCATTGTATGGAATGCAAAACAACATTGAAAGTATTTATAAATATTGAATAAAACTTTTAAAAAGAAAAGAAGTCTTCCCAATAGTTCTTTTTCTATCACCATATTATATTATTTTATGTTAATTAACAAATTTAGTTATTTTATGTAAAAATATTAAACTTGTTGATTATTATTGGTAAACTTTTCAAATTACATTGAATAACAATAAAGAAATATCAATGATTATTTCATATTCCATCGATATAAATAGTATAAGGATTAATTAATAAGAGTATGTGTTAAAAAAAATTAATCAATGCATATTGTAAATTGAAATAAGTCATATAAAAATAATTAAGAAAACTTCTAGAGCACGTCTCATAAAAAGGATAAAAGAAAATACATTAAAAATTAAGGTAAAATAAAAGATATTAATTATATTTTGTATTAATATTAATATATTTTTAATCATGCAACATCCTAGTTTTGTAATATAGTTAAACTAGATTAAATTAGAAGTAATGGGGAATTAGATGGATTAATTAATTAATGTGGTATGAAATTCCCTTATTGTCCTTAATGATATATTTGCCAAATTTTCAATTCTTCCTTCTTTCACTCTCAGTTTCACGTTCATGCAGCCGAAGAGAAATCAAGTTTTCTTCTTCTTCTTCTTCTCTTTCATTCGGTGGCACCATCCATCTTCTCTTCTAATCTTCTCTCAATTTCTTCAATCAAGAGTAAGGGTTTACTTTCTTCACCTCTCTTTTCTTCTCATCTCACGTGATAACTTTGGAGTAAGGGGAAAGTCTCAATTGGTTAAAAATTAGAGGTAATCAATGGAACCCAATTCTTGGCTTATGAAATTTATAAACCCCATCTTCTAATTCTTATAATTCTTGAATTATAGAGCAATTGTGAAGTTGGTTTGAAGTGGGGCAACTTGTGAATCTTTAAGGTTCAAATCCTCCAAGTATAGGTAAGTTGAAAATTAAAAACTATGACTTCTAGATTACTATTTCTATAAGATTAAAGCTTAATAATTGTTGTTTCAATGGAATAAGGTAGTTTCAGAATGATTCAGAGCTTGAAGCTTGATTGGAGGTGAGTTCTAAAGTCGACGACTTAGTTTGGTGAGTTATATCTTACCGAAATGGTCATAATTTAATGATTCCTAACTTGGCAATCGATGTTTGTAGTGATTATGGTATTAAAATCAATTATTATGAATTTTAGGAAGTTGTTTGATTTTGAGGGATCACTACTCAAAAAAGCATTCATACCTACTGGCCTTTAGCGACCGACATAGTCTGTTGCTATTTAGAGACTGCCTTAGCGACGGAAACATGAAAAGAGACCCTTAAAAGAATACATAGCGACCAAATCAGCGACCACAAGCACCCCACCGCTAAGTTTGGCAAACAACTGTCACTAAGGCCGTCACTAACTATCCCACCGTCACTAAAGCGGTCGCTACTTTTCAGTTCCCTCCATTTTTTTTGTTTCCCTCCATGGTTTTGTTAGCGCCAAACATTAATGACGAGTCAGGGTCGTCGCTATGTTGTCATCTTAGCGACGATATTTAAATTGGTTGCTATGTTGGTGTGACAGCGACGTGTTACCAGACGGTCGCTATAATTGTATACATCGTCGCTACTTTGAAGACGTTGGGGGGATTGAACTAATGGATGTTAGTGACGGATCTCAAGGCGTCGCTACAGCAATATGATTTAGCCACCGCATTTCTCTGTCGTTAGTGTGAAAACTTAGAGGTAAAACAAAAAAATTAGAGGGATTTCAAATTTAGCGACAGCTGTTGCCGTCGCTAGTATGGAAATTGTAGCGACGGCGGTCTGTGACCGTTGCTAAACCTTCCACGTGCCAAATTTTTTCTAAATTAGCCACGGATTAAGGGACGGGTTTAGTTCCATTGTAACACCCCAATTTTCTGGACTCGAATCCCGATGTAATCTAAATAATTAAACAATAAAAATATGAATAAATTTTTCACGTTCGAAATACTTTCGAAACACCACCACGACTGCATCAAGACTCGAACCATAGAAAACCCAAAGGGTAAGATTTGATTATCAATAACTGGATTGTTAAATAGTTTGCCTATAACGGTATACAAAATAATAGAGTTTTACAGCGGAAGATATATGTATATACATATCTATATGATCATGCATCATACATCTCTAATACCCATAATCTATAATTGACCATATTCAATTCATCCTTAAAGTCATACATTATTAACACTTATACATTATTCACATTACATCCACCAAATAACAGTAATTATCAACAATCTTACATACATTTATCCATAATGAAATAATTCACAAATACTGCCGGCCAAGGCATTCCATTACCACTATTTTACCTTCACCAAAGCTTACTTTAAAAATCATCCTCACTCCATGATATTCCTGCATCAATACTAAAAAGTAGACCACATAGGAGAGTGAGTTATACATTTCAAATGACGATATGAATACAATTGAAATTATATGCATATGCATATCAACATCATATATGCTTTGCTAAACATATCAACAATCATCATAATCTATTCATTTCACAATATATACATCATGTATTCACCCGTCATATCATAGCAAAGCAAGCATATACACATCTATCACAACACCATAATGGGCCAACGTCGTCAATATCGACCATTATGGTCTTTTCTCAAAGCCACCATGGGCTATCATCAATATCATTAATCATAATAATTATGCCCTTCATTACATTGGGCCATAATATACATATCGTCATATTCAATATCGTTTTGTTGTAATTATATCATTTATCAATTTTATGTGGTCTTTTAGGTACTCAATTACCCATCTCATCAACACCATACCACAATCTCAATCATCATCATCATCTGGCATATCTCCATGCTATATGCAAATGCTCTTATGGTTAATGCATATGCACAATGGAATAGACAACAAATGCGGATCTGACTATGGGAATAAACACTAATTGTGGGACAAGCATATGTGTGCTACTATGCCCCAACTGTAGTAGTAAAATATGTACACATATCTCAAAGCATGTATGCGTATCAACAACATACTTTTACTGGTACCAAACCGCTATCGCCCATCTGTAGCACTAGTCACCCCCTGACTTGTGGATCAACAACATGGCCTCACTTGTCATAAGTGCTACAGGCCCCTCCCGAACACACATCGAGAGAGCCGTGCCCCGTCGGACACCAAGGTAACTTGCACATCACAGAGCCGCCCACCCACTGGGCCCACCACATAGGGTGCCTCGTCACCAAACTATGGACAACTTTGTGATTTCCAGAATCACTAGGGAACAACAATAACAATATACCCGTGCACTAGGTCGCCCTCCCATTGGGCTCGCCTAGTGGAACCCCTAACATTCCACATAGACAGTATACGATATGCCATGGATTCAATGCAATACAAATCAAATGCATTTCTTACACTGTGCATCCTAAATGCCACTCATCAAACATCATCATCATAATCACCAACACCACCATACACACCTTAATGGATTTTATCATTGTTGGTTTTAGCCATTGTTTTTTAAGTTTTATATGTGGCATTTCCTCTCAACATATTTCACATATATTTCATATCATACATGCAAGTCAATACTTGCAATCAACCATAATGGCATTACAACATTACATAATATTCATCAACATTACCACACATTCATTTAGTGGATTTTCATCTCATCATTCATCACCACTGTCTCATATATATATATACATTGGTCTGGTATTCACAATAATTCATTAATATAATTCAAACCACACATACAAGATCACACTTGTATCACACATAATGGTACACAACAAAATCATTAATAATAATGATCATCCTTTACTCAAGGAAATGATCCACAACATCATTCATCATTACATATTATCATTGTCATCTCTGATTCATCGGTTTATAATAAACACCTCATTATTTAATCATTCTTTCATTGGGTTCATATTCACTCAAGGGTATATCTCATGACCCATCATCAAACTCTCATTATTATTCTTTCATATCACATTCTTGGTGATGAATATATCATGATTAAATCATCCCAAGTATATCCATCAATTCCAATCACCACCATGTTATACCATCATTAAATACCCCATATATATTTCCTCAAGCATCTCACAGTATAAGGGAAAGGGTCCAACATAAGCCCACAATAAAGAAAATGGAATAAATTCAATTCCAGTGGAAACTCGCTCAAGCGAGATTCACCTTCGCTTGAGCGAGATTAGCAAAGCCCGCTTGGGCGAGCCTTCTCGCGTAAGCAAAATTCCCCCAGTAATGTTTCCACGCTCGCTCGCTTGAGCAAAATTTCCTTCACTTGGTCACTCGTTTGAGCGAGTGGAGTCACAGCGTCAGACCTTCGTGCACGCTCAAGAAACTCTTGCTCACTTGGGCAAAAAAAATCCAGTACCTCAGTCAAGGCCCGCTCGCTTGAGCGAGATTCCATTTGCCTCGCCACTCGCTTAAGCGAGATCTATCCAGAACCATTTTTCCTCTCGCTCGCTCAAGCGCGGCCACACCCGCTTGAGCGAGGTTCGTCTAGTAGCTCACCCCATGTTGCATACGCGTCTCGCTTGAGCGAGACTCCTACTCACCTGAGCAAAATTGGGCCAAAGGCCACCGCTCTGATACAAGGGACTCTTGCTTGAGTGAGGATCCATCTCGCTTGATTAAGATCATCATCATCTCACACCCAACACTCAAGTTTTTCACTCATTATCACATGGCATTATCTATCCTTTGTAAAAATTGGCCTAATCCAACATCATACTTAGATGGAATCATATCCTTAGGCCTATACCAACAAGTTATATCTCTCCATTTCTAATTCTAATTCATCAATTACATAAGGGAGGTTTTAACAATACTCCACATCACTTCTTCACTCATTTGGCTACACAATTATCACAAAACAATCCTCTACACTTTAATTAACTCATCCATTCATAGATTTTCATCAACATTTAATTCATGCCCAACTGAGGGACAATCAAGTACTCATTTTCATTTCATATATATATATACATACACAATTTTTTTAACATTCAACATAAGCCAAGCCATCACTCATTACATCATCTATTCAACATACAATATATTCATGGCAAGGTAATGCATGAGTCCACACATATACATAATTCAACATTTATTCACTCATGCAAATTTGAAATGCAAACTCTTCTCCTACCTCAAAAGGAGAACCGCAATGCAAATGCTCCGATTATTCTGTATCTTTATCTGGAATTGAATCCTATCAACAACACATACATATACATGCAATTAATAAACCATCACAAGGCATTATCTCTTAAAACTCACTATCAAGTCCTAGACTTGTCTAAACTCTTATCCACAAGTCTTCCAAATTATCTTATGGACCATTCAACTATCATTATTATCATTCATGTTCAATACAAGCCCCATGGTTCCATTTAAGACCATCATCAATCAACGACCTCAATGGCATATATCAAGGCCTAAGACTTCACTAAATCAAATATTCATTTCCTTTATATAATTTACTCTAAAGCATTTAAACCATCAAAATCATCATTTAGACCAAAACCCCCTAAATCATCACACTTAGGGTTTTACCAAAAATTACATAACCACAATCCTCATCATTTCCTCAAAACCTTTCCACCACAAGGATATTCATCCTCAAGAAGCACTACTCTATAACTAAACCCATGTTTTCCAAGCCATTCAAGCCTAGGGTTTCATATTTTCCTCAACACCCATACAACCTAACATTAATGTTTCAAGCTTAATCATCACAAAACCATGAATAGAACAATAAAGAGGCAAGAAACCCTTACCTCACAACAAGCTCTACAAAATAAAATTGAGGGGAAGGGAGAAAGAGATGCTCCAAGCTTTTTGCTTCAATATGCCGTTTAATCCATCATGAATCCAAGCTTTTGTGTTAATTTTTGATAAAAATGGGTATAGATGGAGGTGGGTCACGGTTTGGCATGGTGGATTAAAGAAGAAGAAGAAAAATGAAGTTAGATAGGAGAAGAAGGGAGCTGCCAAAAATAGAGAGAAGAGAGAAGGAAATTTGTGCAAAATAATGGTTAAAACCATGTCACATTTTACTTTTACCAAAGGATAATAAATCCCCATTGTCCAATGGGTAAAAGGACCAAAAGAAGAAAGGGAAGTAGCTATGGTTAAGTGAAGGGAGAAATAGGAATTTACATTTTCTTTTTAATCCCATTTGGTTCGTATTTTCCCCATTTTGTATCATATGTCGTGTCCAATTAATCATTTCCTAACACTAAAAATCATTTTAACTATATCGTTATAACTACAATAATTTTCTAAACATTCTAGGCCTATCAAATATTTAATTTGACTAAGTGGGTCCCACATCATTTGTTAAACTATCCGGTCCTGGTAAATCTTAATTTACCGATAATTCACCTCTAACGTCTAATAAAATCTCCCATAATTATTTGACTATAAATAATCAATCATCATTATCTAATAAATTTATTTTCTTTAAAATCTGGGATGTTACATCCGTCGCTAAATCTTATAACTTATTCGACTAAACCTTTTCTTCTTTGCCACTTCCACGAGCCCTAAACACCCCTAAACAGTTCTCTGCTTCTCCTCCCCGCCCCTCTGGTTCTCTTCCCTGCTATGCCTCCCTCCTCTATAATCTTGTTGTTCCTCCGTTCTATACGCGGTTCGTTGTGGGCTGCATTACGTTGTCATCTTCTTCTTCGAGGACATCGCCAAAGCTATTCCTGTAGTGCCGTCTTCCTCATTGTCGTCCCTGTCGCCCACCACTGTGAGCTACTGTAGCACTCATAGGCTGTACCCCTAGGTAATGTACCTTAATTTCAGACGTAATGCATTGTATGTACTTGTTTCTTTCTTGTAATTTCCCTGTGCATCAATGTGTGTAGTTTCTCTGCTTTTTCTTTTAGAATTCCAACATGTTTCTAAGGTAATAGATAATGATTAGTCAATTAGGGTTAGGTAATGGATTTGGTCAATAGAATGTCACCTTGTATGTTTGGTGTTCATTGTTAAGTGAATTTGCAGAGCACAATTATATACGCCTATATCTTATCCATATCATTTGAGGCAAGGATGTAAACTTTTTCTTGCTACATATTGTGTGCCTCTAAAGTGAGAAATGGGGAATTTATCCAGAGTTGATTTTGATTTGAAATATTTTATAGAATTTTATATGAATGTTAAAAGTTTAATATTGTCATTCATTTATGAATTATATAGTGAAAAATTCTATCATAGTTTTTTCAACCCGTACTATATTCAGTTTTCTATCTCTTTTTCTTCTATATCACTTTACACACCACAAGCTCATTTTATGTCAAAGGTGTCAATTAGGTGAAGGGTATAAAACAAAACTTTACATGAAGTTTTTTGAATTTATATAACATGTTATTAGGTCATTTAATGGTTTCACACATTGTAACTTGTTATACCTTTTGTTATGCCTTTACATTTCTTGCCTCATCTAGCTTTCACCAAATTTAATTTCTTTCAATTAGAGCAAGAAAATTCGTCTTTATTTTGAGGTAATGGATTTGACTTTGGTTCTTCAAGAAGAGAAATGATAATATCTTCTATTCTTTTAGTTTTTTAACTGAATAAGAAGACATCAATTATGTTTTATGAGATAATTATTAGATATAAAAAATTAAGAGCCACTTTATATTTGTATTATCTGCAATCTAATATTTTATCTTGTGTCTCTAAGAGTGACAAATTTTTAAAGATATAATCAAAATAGTAAATCTTCTCACAGTTTTATTGGGACTTTAATGTGCCAAAAGGATTACTTTTTTACTACTTTAAATAACATGTCACTACTCTGTGTTATTGGCTGCCAAATATTTGAGTGCTCATTATCTGTTTTTCTTTTAACAATTCAATACAAGATACATACATTGCTTGAATACAATTAGGTATTATGATTTATTTATTTATATCTGCAATTCAGGCATACACTAGCTGGCTGTCATATTTAGGCGATTGAAAAGTACTATTTTTTTGTAATATTAATGATGATGACAGAGGCAGTTTGGATTAACATTTGTTCAATGTGACAGACACAGTTTGGATAATAGTAAAATGAGAAGATCCTAGGTAATAGGTAATGATTAGTCGATTAGGATTAGGTAATGGATTAGTTGATTAAGATTACTATAGTTATGTACTTTTATGTGTTGATACATTCATGCATATGTTTATGTTCTATAAGAAAAAATGCTAAAAACCAGTTATGTTACTTCTAACATTTTAAGCTCATTCTTGTCATGTCATGTATGCCAGTGTAATTTGCCCAACTGCCAATGTCATGTATGATTTTTTATTTTTTTCATCTTTAGCTTTTAAGATAAACTTTGTGCATTGTTTTTGGATCTACGCCATCTCAGTTTGGTTTGGCTTGGCTTGTGTGGCTTACATTGTGGTTCAATTGAATCAATTATAGTTTTATATATATAATGACAATGATAATACTATTTTATTGTTTGTTTTTAATGATTTATTCAAGATCTATGTTAAAGAACTATGTTACCCTTCGTGCTCTCCTTTGTCCATAGTTAGTTAAAAAAATCAAAAAGGAATCAAATAATTGGTTTGCTAAGTGGCCTATGATATTTTTTTGCTTGAATTTGATATGTTTTAATTGATTTCTCGGCATCATATCATTTCTCTACTTTATTACATGATTTGTATGTGTATTTCTCTTTGGTTGAAAATTGAAAGCTTGGTGAATGGTAAACTAGATAAGTGTTAAATCCATTGTGATAATATTAACCTACAAAATGAAAAATAATACTTATTTCCTTTGTTTTGGCAAATACCATATAAATAGTCTTAAACAAATGGCAATAACAACATTAAGAAAGATATTACCTCATGCTAAGCTAATTATTGGGTAGACATGGTGATCTCTTGGCAAACTTGTTCTTGTTTTTGTGCATCCACACTTTGAGGACTCTCTTCTTGATTCCAACCTATTGGCAAAACTTTTGCACTATAGATTCCTCTTAGTTCTGCATCCTTCACCCTGCCCTCTCTACAAAACCCAATATTTTCTCCTTCTATTCTTGTATGATTTTAGTTCTGAATCTTTTCTTGACCTTTTCACTTGGATTTTCCAATTCTTTATTTATCCCATCCTCATAGTCCTTGTCATAAGACCACTTAGAAGGACTAATAGAACCACTTTTGTTAGGAGATAAATGGGCCAAAATGGACCTTATAATCTGAGTTGTATTATCAATATCAGGAACCGGAAGACTAGAATTTGAATTACACTTTATCTCTTTTCTGTGAAAATTTCTATGGCAGTTACAAGCTAAACACTTGAGAGCCTCAAAGGTGGCTTCTTCCCCTCCACCCATGAACTCACCACACCCATCAGTTGGATTACCACCAAGGGTAGCTGAATGGTTCTTCATACATTCTTTGTATCTTATTATCACCTACAAGATCTTATTCCCCTTAGAATGTTTGATATTTGAGTTTTGAAAAGTGTAAATGTACTTAAATATTAGAATGCTTAAGAGAAATGTTCGATGTAATATAAAAATTTTCATATAGTATTATATTCTATATTTTACTAAGAAGAATTTGTATTTTAATTTACTCTATTGTTATTTTAACAGAATCTGAGTTGTAACTCTACTCTCAACTCTTTATATTAAAGTAAAATATCAGTTTTGATTGTCTTCCTACTTAAGATGATAATAGATCAGAAGTAGCTTGCACAAGACTGATGTAGAAGCTTCTTCAAGTCTCCTTAGAGAGGGTTGGATCTTGGATCTTTTCCTTCTTCTAGCCTTCAATTGCCATGGATGGATGCTTCTTCAAGATGGAAACTGAAACAATAAAAGACTAAAGACTCTAAGACTTAGATGAATTGGAGAAAGGAAAAAGGGAAAAGATGAAAGGAAGGGAAGGAAAGGAGGAATATGGAAGGTGGAATGGAAGTGGTTGAATGGGAGGCCACTCCTAAAGAAGATAACTCCCTTGACTTGCCACCAAGGAGGGAGAGGACCTTCTTGGATGAGAGCTTGTAAAAGATCACTCTAGCCTAGAGAGAAGGAAAAGAGTCTCTCACTAAAAATCACACTCAAAATGCTCTAAAATCTCAAAATGCATATTATGTCTTGATTTTACAAAGGAGAACTCCTTATATAGGCTATGGAGCATTTGGCCAAGGAGTGCCTTATTGGGATTCTCCATGCTTCCTAGGCCCAATGATGCTAAAAGAGAAAGGTATGGCCTATATATGGCCCAAAATAAGAGTACATGGCCCTAAAGTGGCCCATTTGACCTTGTACGACCCATACAAAACCTAAATGACTAGAGAATCTAACTAGGACTTATTTTACAAGATAAGTACAAGTAGATCCTCATGGTATCTCCCTTGGGCTTAGGCCCACTAAGCAAAGCGAGGAAGGAAGATAAGGCTTTGTGGATGCTCTTTTTGGCTTTCTTGGTCTTGGCCCTTGTGAAGGGACCCTTGTAAGCCTCTAGTACTTTGTCTAAAATAGTGTGAGGGTCCTCCCTTGGTGTGTCCTCATTATGCTTCCCCTCTTCAAAAGGATTTATCCTCAAATCTAAGGCATCATCCTCTTCATCTATGTTAAAAGGAGATAAGTCAGACATATTAAATGAAGCACTCACACTATAGTCTCCTAGTAAATCAAGGACATAGGCATTATTTCCCATTTCTTAAGTATTTGGAAAGGACCATCACCTCTAGGGTCAACTTTAGATTTTCTCAAGTTTGGAAATCCATCTTTTCTAAGATGTAGCCAAACCCAATATCTAACCTTAAAGGTGACTTACTTTCTCTTCTTATTGGAACAACGAGCATAATGTTCATTCTTAGTTTGTATTTGGTTTTTAACCTTCTCATGAAAATCTTTGATAAATTTGGCCTTTGCCTCTCCATCCATGTGAAGGACAGAATCAGAAACATCAATGGGCAAAAGGTCCAATGGAGTGAGAGGGTTAAAACCATACACAACTTCAAAGGGACTATGCTTAGTTATGGAGTGTTGTACCCTATTATAAGCAAATTCAATGTAGGGTAAACACCCATCCCAAGATTTAACATTTTTAATCACTAGGACCTTAAGTAGTTAAGAAAGGGTCCTGTTTACTACCTCTGTTTGGCCATCTGTTTGAGGATGGAAAGTGGTAGAAAAGAGAAGCTTTGTTCCCAGCCTTGACCAAAGAGTTTTCCAAAAATGGCTTAGGAATTTGGTGTCCCTATCAGAAATGATAGTTTTAGGGATACCATAAAGTCTTACTATTTCTTTGAAAAGCAACTTAGCAATATGACTTGCATCATCCACTTTATGATAAGGAATGAAATGAGCCATTTTGCTAAACCTATCTACCACCACAAAGATAGAATCCATTCTGTTTTGGGCCCTAGGAAAGCCTAACATAAAATCCATAGAAATATCAACCCAAGGAGAAATAGGTATAGGCAATGGAGTATGCAAACCACTAGGTGAAAGTTTAGATTTAGCTTTCCTACATACTATACACCTAGCGTAAAGTTTTTGTACATTTTTTTTCATTTTAGGCCAATAAAAGTGTTGTATCTTCCAAAGTGGCCCATTAAGCCTCCCTCATGGCTTTCTCTAAGTAAAAGATCTCTTAAAGAGCTCCTAGGAATGCAAAGTCTATTGGCTTTAAAGAGGTAGCCATATAGAATGTAGAAGCCTTTATGAGATGAAGAAGTGGAAGATGAGTTGAAAATGGTTAAAAAATCAAGGTCACTTGGATACAAAGTCCTAATCTCATCAAGTCCAATAACTTTGGCTCCAAGAGAGGCAAGTAAAGAGTGCCTTCTTGATAAAGCATCAGCTATAGTATCAGATTTTTCATTTTTGTACTTGATAACATATGGAAATTGTTCTAAGAACTCAACCCACTTAGCATGTCTCTTGTTCAACTTATGTTGCCTTTTAATAAATTTTAGTGATTGGTGATCAGTATGGATGACAAACTCTTTTGGGATCAAGTAATGTTCCCAAGTTTGAAGGGCTCTAATTAATGCATAGAACTCTTTATCATATGAGGGATGATTGAGGGTGGCCCCATTAAGTTTTTCACTAAAGAAAGCAATGGGGTGACCTTCT
This sequence comes from Clitoria ternatea, assembly GCA_037962975.1. Taxonomy (NCBI): domain Eukaryota; kingdom Viridiplantae; phylum Streptophyta; class Magnoliopsida; order Fabales; family Fabaceae; genus Clitoria; species Clitoria ternatea. Next base: position 216,386,713 of record CM075671.1, on the reverse strand, counting down.
TGCAATAGGACAGCTCATATACCTACATTTGAAGCATCACACTCAAGCTCAAAGGTTTTTAAAAATTTGGAAGTGCCAAAATTAGAGCATGAGTGAGCTTGTCTTTGAGATCTAGAAAGGCTTTCTCTTGCCTTGGACCCCACACAAAAGCAACATTCTTTTTCACCAACTCAATTAGAGAAATCTTTCACAAATCTCCTATAAAAACTTGCTAGACTATGGAAACTTCTTACTTCACTCACATTTTTAGGTGTTGGCCAATCTTGGATTACCTTTACTTTGGAGTGGTCTACCTTAACACCCTTAGAACTTACTACAAATCCAAGGAATACAATGCTATCCATGCCAAAAGAACATTTTTTGTAACACCCTCGGTTAACTAGGATAATCCCTTCCACTAGATTATCCTGGTCAACTGAGAGGTTACGAGTTTTAGAAAAATATGGAAGTTTTTTTTGTACAAGAAAGCTTGGTGGAACAAATACATCGTATATATATAACATGGTCATATACAACACATGGTCAAAACAACAACTATTCAACTGAAAGAAAAAGAGGCACGCAGGCTCCTGTAAATGAAAACAAAATTAACCTATTCTACTTGTCTTTGGTCCAGGAAGAGTCTGGCTGATCCTTAATGTAGAGTCGGTGACCATCACCATGATGTCTGGAAAAATTAGCGTAAGGGTGAGTCTTTACCTCCACAACAATCGGGAAGGTGTCTCATCAACACCTTACCACATACAACACAAACAACCCAAGATCGAGTCTCACCCACTCTCTTTAGGGTTCCTAAGATATATTTTAAGTTATCTCACCACTTTTTATCTTAGTTAATTATCCCCATTTTCCCATTCATCTCTCAGGATTATTAAGTTCTACAAAGTCATACTTAAGTAATAAACAGTCACAGTCACAGTACAATGATGCAATGCATGAGTTCTTTTCGCTATTTCTATTCTTTTTATTAGTTATCATGATGCATGTGGGCCCATCTCCTCCTCAACAATCTCATTAACCATGTGCTCGATCGGTCGCCCTTATATCCCCTGCCCAACTAGAGTGATCGGAGCTCTCCTCGTTCTAGTTTTCACAAATAGTTAAGGACTCTCAGTCCCACCATCAAAATGGCCAATCATACATATCACACATCACCACAGAACAGGCATTCCATGATCGTAGAAACCCCCGCCTCTTGTCGAAGTATATCAGAGTTTGCCATGGGCTATCCGACGTCGGGCGTGAATTTGAGCCATTGGAGGTCCGCCCACATATACTCCTAACACCGCCCTCAGGGGATCGAGACGCCTGCTATTTCTTCACTGTCCCACCACTATATGCTTTAGGGGATTATTCCAACATCCCTCCTTAACTCTATATATGATGCATACAATACACAATTTTCTTTTCACTAGTCGTCGGTAGGGTCCTTTTAATGACTCCGGTTTATTTCTAACGTCGGGTCTATTTCAATTTATTCGTTCTTTGTCTTAAAAAAATTTTCCAATCCATAATGATCTTACCCGACACTTAGAAATAAAATGAGACTTCACGTTTTCCATAAAACCATGGGGTATATTGGCGCTACAACGCCCATGATCACATCGGATCTGATCTAGTCTTATCATATCATTTTCAAAATTTATTCATCTCAAGATCCCTACTGAGACATTTGTTAGACCTAAAAAATACGGGTAAATTTTTCACGTTTTATTAATCATTTTCAGACAAGAAATAAAGTGGTGAAGCTTTAATTCAACACCCCAGATCTATGAAAAACCTCTCTCATATATGGAGATATGAGAGGGTAAATTTAAATGATTTCACAACAAATTTTTAATTAAAAATAGCAAAAGAATCAATTAAATTGATGTTGCATGATTGGATTTAAAGAGAATGGATTTCATGAGGTTTAATGATTCATAATATGTCCAAAGTACCTTTAAGATGATACAAGAAAAAGATTTGATGCAAAAGGAATGAAAATAATTAAAACAAAGCAAATGGGAGCATCAGAGTGCCATTCGCTCAAGCGAGTACCACACTCGCTTAAGCGAGTTTGCGTGGTAACGCTTGGGCGAGGCCAGCGAGGATGCTTGAGCAAAAGGGAAAAATAGCATCAGGGGTCAATCTCGCTTGAGCGAGCTCTACCTCGCTTGAGTGAGATTGCTCCAGTAGCATCAAGCACCTTACTGTCCGATTTTTGCTCGAGCAAGGCTAGGCTCGCCTGGGTGAAAATCATCCAGTATCCATTTTTCCCTTGCTCGCTTAAATGAGTTGCCAGACACTGGCCATTTTGCTTGAGAGAAAATGGTCTAGTAGCTCTCCCACTCGATCTCGCTCGGGCGGAGCCTTACCCGCCTGAGCGAAATAACTCAAGTAGTTAACCTCTGATTCAAAGCAGGTCTCGCTTGAGCGAGATCATCACTCGCCTGAGCGAATTTAGGCCAGAGGCCACCCCACTGTTACAGGGAGTTCTCGCTTGAGCGAGATTCTCACTCGTTTGAGCAAGTTCTGCAGAACATGCGTAGGAACCTAGAATTTCACACAACTTCATATACCAATTCTCATTTTATACTATTTCAGCCTATCCTAATGCATTATATACATTTCTTCATGCATTCCAAAGTTCATTCAATGGTTTTCACACATCAAGATCAAATCTCATTCATTCAATGCATAGGATTAAAGTCATTTCTACATAAACTTCATGAAATACTACGAATTGTGAAATACATCATTCATTCATAATATTTGTCATCCGCAAGTATCATAGTTCATCATCTTACATCGTTTTGGGTCATTAATGAAAATTGGTCATACACACCAAGGTCCAATTTTCCTACATGACCCTCAAAAATCATCAACTACAATCTAGATAGCAAAATAAGCATACATGTATATTATATGCTATACAAAAATCTAGATTTTCCGGCCAAGGCGCTTCCTATACACCTTCCACAAAATGTACTTCAAAAGATTCACTCCACCCATGAGTGCCCTGCATCACAAGTCTAAAAAGTGGACAACATGGGAGAGTGAGTCATGCATTCCAAAAGAATGAATATGAATACCATGTGATCATGTGCATATGTATCACAATATGTATACTTGCATTCACATACAACTTATCATCAACTATCATCATAATATATAATCAATTTTATAAATCAAGCAAGTATAAAATCACACATGTGATCTAGTCCTTCAATAATAGGACTATCACACAATTCATCATCTTACTCACATTGTTATTTTGGTATTCACATCTTTTATGTTGTCTTAATATAATTTCTCATTCTTAACACAACCATTATCATATCTCATCACCTTTAGCATACTTCCTTGCTATATGCAAATGCTCTTAAGCTAATGCATATGCGCAACGGAATATTTTAACAATTACAGATCTGACTGTGGGAATATAAACACCAATTATGGGATTCAAGTATGATCATCTAACCATACCCCTATTGCAGTAGTAAAATGTGTACACTTATCCTTAAATTGCATGCATTTCACCAATCTTTTACTGGTACCAAACCGCATCGCCCATTTTGCAACACCGGTCATTTACACCATGACCGCGGTAAACAACATATTCGACATATGGTGTTGCGGGCCAACCATGAGTCATATCATGGCAGCTGTGATCCCAAGGACCACCGTGGACACCTACTCATTAAGAGCCACCCCCCACAAGGGTCAACCACATATGGCTCCCCGTAACACAACATGGGCAGCTTTGTGACTTACACACCGAGTCACAGGGGAATTACAAATCGCTCGTGCACAGAGCCGCCCTCCCACTGGGCCAACTGGGTGAATCCCCTAAAATTCCAACACCGACAACTATGCAGTATGCCATGGATGCAAATGCCAATCGTATGCATTTCTCACTCTATGCATCCTATACATGCCACTCATCATACGTCATCATCATTATCATTACCAACACCACCTCACTATTCTTAGTGGATTTTATTATTGTTGGCTTTAGTCTTTATTCTCAAGTTTCAATGTGGCATTTTAATAATTCACTCACCATTTACAACGGTACTCATCATCAATTTTAATCATCAACTTTACATTATCAATCATGGCATGCTATTTATTCACACCCAATTTCAACCAAACATTAATTTTATTCATTTCACATTTGAGGTGGATACAAGCATAACATCTTAATTTAGGCACAGTCTTGCCAAGTAATTCATATCACCATATAGCACACCACATTCATTCTAAATGCATCAATGCATGTTGCCTACACCATCAATATTAACATATTCAATCATCATAATCCATTACCAAAACACAAGCAAGCAAACATGCATGCCAACACATATGGCAATCAAATACTATTCAAATCATGCATTTAGAACATAAAGACTTCTCTTCTACCTCACGAGAAGAATTCCGATGGATACGACGTGCCCGCCTCGTCGTTCGGAATGGATCCTACATTAACATACATGTAAAATCCTGATCAATTTTACTATTCAAGACACAATTTAACTCTATTTACTCATAATCATATCTATAATTTCATAACATGTATAAGACATGTTATAGATATTATTTTCCTTCACTTATTAGGCTTCGGGAATTTCTTCCCACTAAGCCACATTCACTATATTTAAAGGCTACAAAACAAGCTTTAAACCCCCAATATTCATACAACTCCATTCATCAACATCCACACCCATCAATGTCATATATTCCCTCTCAAGTATATTATTCAATCAACATATACCATTTTCCCAATTCTTAATAGTTAGGGTTTTCACCAAACCCATTACATTCATAATGATTATCAATCTTTCATATCCTTCTAACCACAAGTTTACCTACCACATTTATTTCACTTAAACCTTGCATTTATGACAACCCACTTTTGGGTTCATGCATTTAAAGCTTCCATTAAACACCCATTCATATATATTACTCTCCCCAAACCATAATAACACATACCATAGCATTTAAACCCATCAAAGTGGTGAGACAAGCTTACCTCACCCAAAACAAAAATGGGTTCCAAGAGGGGAGAGGGAGTTACAAAAATGGAGGGGAAGAGAAAGAAGATTTCAAGCTCTAATGGCCTCCTTGCAAGCTTCTTAAATGAAAATGAGAGGAGGAAGAAGATCACCACCTTTGCTTAGGGTTTTAGAAGAAGAAGATAAGAGGAAATGGGGAAGGGAAATAAGAGAAGGAGAAGAAGAATGTGTTTTGCCAAAGTGACCAGCAAACTCACGAAAGGAGAAGGGAAAAATTGGGCTTTTGCCTTTATTTTTAATACTCTCATTAAAAGATTCATCGTTTTATGATAAATAGGATCTCTATTTGGGCTCAATACTTTATCTGAAAATTATTCTGGATACATATTCAGACTCCCAATATTATTCTTAACAGCCCTGACCAATATCGTCCCAATCAGAGATACTTGGTCTGATACCCATATTTTAATCGAGTCAGTTTTCAGCTTATTCGGTCCCAATAAATTACCAACAGTCCCCAAAAATCTCAATTTAATTAATTCCAATATTTTGGGACATAAATTAATTCACATTCCATTATTTAATATTTATTCCCTTAATTAATCCATTATTTCAAAATTTGAGATGTTACAATCCACCCCACCAAAAAGAAAATTTCGTCCTCGAAATTTAACATACAAGACTCGAATACATCAGGGTATCGTTCTCTGACATCGTCTTCACGTTCCCATGTGAACGTCTCCACATTTCCATGCTTCCAAGCGACCTTCACCAAAGGCACCAACTTGTTCCGTAATCTCTTCACAGAATGCTCGACAATACGAACAGAAACAAGAGGAATGGACAGATCATCCCGTACATCAACATCGTCCATAGGAATTACATGTAGAGGATCATGGACATATTTCCTCAAATGGGATACATGGAATATGTTGTGTAGGTTAGCAAAATGTGAAGGAAGTGTAATCTGATAAGCAACGTTGCCAATCTGCTCCAACACCTCATAAGGTCCAATAAACCTAGGGCTTAACTTTCCACTTTTCAACACCATTCCAATCCCTTTATCATGCAAGACCTTCAAAAATACACGATCACCCACTTGAAACTCAAGTGGTTTATGCCTCTTATCATAATAACTCTTCTGTCTATCTTAAGCAATATTCATATTCTCTTGTATCTTTCTAATCTGCTCGGTAGTCTCCTAAACAATCTCCGGCCCTAAAGCCAAGTTTTCACTGGTCTCCAGCCAACATAGAGGCGTTCTACACTTTCTTCCATAAAGTGCCTCATAGGGAGTCATACCAATAGAACTATTATAGCTGTTGTTGTATGTAAACTCAATCAGCGGTAAGAATCTCTCCCAACATCCACCGTGTTCAAGAACACAAGCCCTCAACAAATCTTCAAGGCTTTGTATCGTCCTTTCGAATTGTCCGTCGGTTTGAGGGTGATAAGCGGAACTAAGTTTTAGCTTAGAACCCAACTCTTTATGCAAACTTCCCCAAAATCGAGAAGTAAACTGAGGATCACGGTCAGATATGATATTAGACGGCACACCATGCAGCCTAACAATCTCCTTTATGTATAATTGTGCCAATCTCTCCAAAGAACTCTTCATATTCATGGGCAAGAAGTGAGCATACTTCATCAACCGATTTACAATCACCCATATAACATCATTTCCAGCACGAGTTTTGGGTAGTCCAGAAACAAAATCCATAGCTATGCTATTCCATTTCCATACAGGGATCTCCAAAGGTCTCAAATAACCAGATGATCTTTGATGTTCGACCTTAGCCTTTTGACAAACAAGGCAAGATGCCACAAAGTTTGCCACATTATGTTTCATACCAGGCCACCAAAAATTCTTCTTCAAATCTTGATACATCTTGGTGGAACCAGGATGAATGCTCAATACACTCTTGTGAGCTTTCTCAAGTACATATTTCCTTATATTACCACTTGAGGGAACATAAATTCGACCCTTCACATGCCAAATGCCATCTTAACCTTCCACTAGAAACAAATTTTGCCCTTTTTCTTGGGTTTTCTTCATCTCAATCAGATACTCATCATTTGGTTGTTGTACCTTCACATATTCAAGAAACTCATTTGTGACATTCAACATTTTAAGCGACATTTTCTTTGGAGTATATGTCTCCACGCCCACATTCAAATTTCTAAATTGTTCAATCAACTCCATCTTTTTCGCCATCATCATATAAATATGCAACGACTTCTGGCTCAAAGCATCGGCAACCATATTTGCCTTTCCGGGATGATACCTCAATTCAAACTCATAGTCCTTTAGAAATTCCATCGATCGCCGTTGGCGCATATTAAGTTCCTTTTGGTCAAACAAGTACTTAAGGCTCTTATGGTTACTAAAGACCACAAACTTAGAACCATATAAGTAATGTCGCCACAACTTCAAAGCAAACACCACCACCGCCAATTCGACAACATGAGTAGGATAATTAACCTGATGCGTCACAATTGTCTCGATGCATAGGCTATCACACGCTCCTTTTACATCAACATGCATCCAAGACCAAGCTTAGACACATCACAAAACACCATAAAATCATCCGTCAAATCGGGCAATGCTAACACTGGTGCAGTAGTAAGCCTCAACTTCAACTCTTGAAAACTTTCTTCACATTCACGGGTCCACACGAAAGGTTGATTCTTATGAGTCAACTTCGTCAATGGTAAGGATAAGCGAGAAAATCCTTCAATAAACCTCCAATAATAACCGGTGAGACCAAGAAAACTTCTTATCTCTGTCACAGACGTCGGTTGTTCCTAAGCCATAACAGCTTCAACTTTCGATCTATCAATGGCAACTCCATCACCGGAAATCACATGACCAAGAAAACCAATATCACTCATCCAGAATTCATATTTAGAGAGCTTAGCATACAATTCTTTTTCTTGAAGAATACACAATACAAGACGAAGATGTCTTTCATGCTCTACATGGCTCTTAGAGTACACCAAAATGTCATCAATAAACACCACGACGAATTGGTCAAGATACTCATGGAAGATGCGATTCATATAATCCATGAAAATCGCAGGAGCATTTGTCACTCCAAATGGCCTCACTACATATTCATAGTGTCCATATCGCGTTCAGAAGGTAGTTTTTGGGATATCTTCGGTCTTCACCCGAATTTTAGAGAGTACTACAGCACCCTTCAATTGATCCAAAAGATCATCAATGCGAGGAAGAGGATATTTGTTCTTGATACTCAACTTGTTGAGTTGGCGATAGTCAACGCACAATCTCATGCTCCTGTCCTTCTTTTTCACCAATAACATAGGAGAACCCCAATGAGACATACTTGGGCGAATAAACTCCCATTCAAGCAATTCCTCGACTTGCTTCTTCAATTCAGTCAACTTCATAGGAGACATCCTGTAAGGAGCTCTAGAAACAGGCTCAGCATCGGGAATGAGGTCAATAGAAAATTCCACTTTTTGTGGAGGAGGCAATCCAGGAATTTCATCCGGAAAAACATCAAGAAACTCTGAAACAATAGGGATTTCACAAGATTAGGAAGTACCATTCCCATCAAGCTGGGAGATACCTTGCACATCAAAGCCTTCAGCATTTAAAGTCGGGAAGATCACCGTCTTGTTATGACAATCCACGTAGACTTTGTTAGTGGATAGTCAGTCCATGCCTAGAATAATGTCCAGGTCTTTCATAGGCAAGCATACGAGAGATACAACAAATCTCCTACACTCTAGAGTCATCTCGACATTCTTACATCAAGTCACCGATCTCAAACAAGTACCGGTCGGTATAGTCACTAATATGGAACCTTTCATCATACAAATAGGAACCTTTAAGCACCTCACACAATCCTCAAAAATAAATAACTGTGTAGCACCAGAATCAAATATAACATATGTATCATAGTGCCAAGGATTTCACACTTACCACGGACAAGATCTTCAGCTTGAGCGGCTTCTTCACCAGTAATTGCAAATACCCTACCAGCAACTTGTGGTTGATCACCACCATTACGGTCACCATTTCTTCCACCATGGCCATTGCCTTGACCATTGCCATTTCTTCCACCGTTATGGTTTTCACCACGGCCACCATTTCGGCCACCATTATAACCATTTCCATTTCCATGACCACGGCCTCTAAAGCCACCATGGCCTCCACGGTTACCATTAGGATTAACACGTACAGGAGTATTAGCATTAACATTCTTTGTATACAATGGGCAATTAGGGCGGATATGCCCCAGTTGATTGCATTGGCACCACCTCATCTTATGGACAATCTCTTGCCAAGTGATTAGCACCACACTTGAAGCAAGTTAGGCCTTTGACATTTTCACGACCTTGGTTACGACCACCATAACCACCTCTAAAAGCACCACGTCCTCTTGCATTCGAGGATCCACCACGAACGAACTTGTTCTTCTTGAAATGACCTTACTTCTTGAAACTAGAGAATTGGCCCTTCAACTTGGGCTTGTGCTTACCATGACTCGAAGGGGCCACATCATCTTCTTCATAAATTTGACACTTGTTCACAAGCGTCGGAAAGCTTCTAATTTCTTGATGCCGAATAGCCCGCTTAATCTCAGGCCTCAACCCATTTTCAAACTTTACACATTTGGAAGCTTCAGTACCCTCTTGTTGATAGGGCGGATAAAATGCACAAAGTTCTTCAAACTTGGAGGCATACTCCTCCATAGTCATACCACCTTGTTTTAGCTCCATAAACTCGAGCTCTTTCTTACTTCTGTAGCTATTTGGGAAATACTTCTTCAAGAACTCAACATTGAAATTTTCCCAATCCAAGGGAATATCAGCAGATATCATGCATCCCCTAGTAAGACGCCACCAAGCTTCAACTTCATCGCGGATCATAAAGACCGCATACTCCACCTTTTATGCTTCAGGACACTCAAAGCTAGCATAAATTCTTTCTAAATCGTTGATCCACACATAAGCATCCTCGGGCTTATAACCTCCATGAAACTTTAAAGGTTTCCTCTTGAGAAATAGATCAAGACCTTAGGAGCCTAGTCCCATATTCAGTTGGCCTTGTCTTTCCAATAGATCAACAAATCGATTCAAGGCATTTGCCATAGCAGCAGCCTCACGATTAGGTCTACCAACTATATTTTAAGCCTATACATCAAAACATGGCTTACACATGAGTAAACTAGACCAAACAATAACCTTTCAACTTATGAATTCAAAGGTCTTAGCACTTATAAGCTTATTATGCACCACATCACATGATCATCTCAATTTCAATACATAATCACAATATATTCATTATTGAAGGTAAATAATGTAAGGACTCTTGGCCGGACTCAAACAACATAGACATTGGCTTCAATTCAATAACACACAGTCACAATTCAATCAAATAATCCACAACTTGGGTGTTTATAGCTCATATGATTCAATCATAAGCAACAACTACTTGAACAACATCAATCATGTTTGTATCAAGAGTAACCAATGCTCTGATACCAGGTTGTGAGACCCGAAAAAGTAAGGGTAAATTTTTCACGTTTTATAAATCATTTTTAGACAAGAAATAAAGTGGTGAAACTTTAATTCAACACCCCAGATCTATGAAAAACCTCTCTCATATATGAAGATATGGGAGGGTAAATTAAAATGATTTCACAAGAAATTTTTAATTAAAAACAATGGAAGAATCAATTAAGTTGATGTTGCATGATTAGATTTAAAGAGAATGGATTTCATGAGGTTTAATGATTCATAATATGTCCAAAGTACCTTTAAGATGATGCAAGAAAAAGATTTGATGCAAAAGGAATGAAAATAATTAAAACAAAGCAAATGGGAGCATCAGAGTGCCACTCGCTCAAGGCAAGGCCAGCGAGGATGCTTGAGCGAAAGGGAAAAGTAGCATTAGGGGTCAATCTCGCTTGAGCGAGCTCCACCTCGCTTGAGCGAGATTGCTCCAGTAGCATTAGGCACCTTACTGTCCGATTTTCGCTCGAGCGAGGCTAGGCTCGCCTGGGTAAAAATCGTCTAGTATCCATTTTTCCCTTGCTCGGTTAAGCGAGTTGCTAGACACTGGCCATTTCGCTTGAGCAAAAATGGTCCAGTAGCTCTCCCACTAGATCTCGCTCGGGCGGAGCCTCACCCGGCTGAGCGAAATAACCTCTGATTCTAAGCAGGTCTCGCTTGAGCGAGATCATCACTCGCCTAAGCGAATTTGGGCCAAAGGCCACCCCACTATTACAAGGACATCTCGCTTGAGCGAGTTCTGCAAAACATGCACAGGAACCTAGAATTTCACATAACTTCATATACCAATTCTCATTTTATATTATTTTAGCCTATCCTAATGCATTATATACATTCCTTCATGCATTCCAAAGTTCATTCAATGGTTTTCACACATCAAGATCAAATCTTATTCATTCAATGCATAGGATTAAAATCATTTCTACATAAACTTCATGAAATGCTATGAATTGTGAAATACATCATTCATTCATAATATTTATCATCCACAAGTATCATAATTCATCATCTTACATCATTTTGGGTTATTAATGAAAATTGGCCATACACACCAAGGTGTAATTTTCCTACATGACCCTCAAAAATCATCAACTACAATCTAGATAGAAAAATAAACATACATGTACATTATATACTATACAAAAATCTAGATTTGCCAGCCAAGGCGCTTCCTATACACCTTCCACTAAATGTACTTCAAAAGATTCACTCCACCCATGAGTGCCCTGCATCACAAGTCTAAAAAGTGGACAATATGGAAGAGTGAGTCATACATTCCAAAAGAATGAATATGAATACCATGTGATCATGTGCATATGTATCACAACATGTATACTTTCATTCACATACAACTCATCATCAACTATCATCATAATATACAATCATTTTTGTAAATCAAGCAAGTATAAAATCACACACATGATCTAGTCCTTCAATAATTAGACTATCACACAATTCATCATCTTACTCACATTATTATTTTGGTATTCACATCTTTTATATTGTCTTAATATAATTTCTCATTCTTAACACAATAATCATCATATCTCATCACCTTTGGCATACTTCCTTGCTATATGCAAATGCTCTTAAGCTAATGCATATGCACAATGAAATATTTCAACAATTGCAGATCTGACTGTAGGAATATAAACACCAATTATGGGATTCAAGTATGATCATCTAACCATACCCCTACTGCAATAGTAAAATATATACACTTATCCTTAAATTGTATGCATTTCACCAATCTTTTACTGGTACCAAACCGCATCGCCCATTTTGAAACACCGGTCATTTACACCATGACCGCTGTAACATCCTGAATTTTAAAATGAGAGAATTAATTACCGGAATAAATATTAGAAATTGGTATATAGAGTATTTAATGTCCCAAACTATTGAGAATAATTAAATTGATAATTTTAGGAACTGTTAGAAAATTATGGAGATCAGTTAAGCTAAAAATGAGCCCGGTTGAAATATGAGTGTCGGACCAAGTATCTCGGAATGAGATGATATTGGTCAGGGCTGTAGAGAATAATATTGGGAATCCGAATATGTATTCGGAATAATTTTCAGACGATGTATTGAGCCCGAACTGAGAACCTGTTAGTTATAAAAATATGAAGTTTTAATGAATGGGAATTTAAATAAATCAAAAACCCCATTTTCTTTTCTCTATTCACGTGGGATTGCTGAAGGTGTTGAGCACTTGCACTTCACTTCTTCTTCTCTTCACCATCTTCTCCAATCTCTCTATTCCTTCTTTTAAAAACCCTAGCAAATTGGTGTCATCTTCATCCTTCACCATTTTCGTTTGGAGGAGCTTGAAGGAAGCTTGGGGCTTAGATTTCCTCTCCTCCTTCCACCTTATTTTTGCAACTCTCTCTCTCTCTATTGGAGCCCATTTTCGTTTTTGGGTTTTGAGGTAAGTATACCCATTTTTGCTAAGGTTTTGGTTATGGGTATATGGCATTTATGTGTTTTGAAGCCATGCATGTGTATGGATGTTCTTAAGGAGAGCATTTAATGCAAGGGTTTAATGTGGGTTCTTATGAAAGTAAGGTTTCTTTGAGAAGTAATGAAGTGGATACATTTATGGTTGGTAGGAGAAGAATATTTATGATGGTTGTTGGAATTTTATAAAACCCTAACCTCATGAATTTGGGGGAAATGCATAATAGAGGTTAATAAGTATTAATTATTGGTAATAAATGTGAGTTATGATGCATAAGGGTCAATGGTGATGGTATTTGGTTGATGGAAGTCATTAATGGAGAAACCCATGAAAGGGGTGGTTGTTGAGTACATAATAATAAATGGTAGCACCTAACCCATGGTGGTTATGGTGGATAAAATGGAATAAAGGAGTTTTAAGAGTTGAAATAATATAAACATCAAGTTATTAATATATGTATAAGTATTTGAGTCTTAATGGGTAAATAGAAAATTGATTGTATAATGTATTGTGATGTAGGAAGTGACCCCATCGATGAAACGGGACCATCAAACTGCGTTGATCACTACTTCACTTGAGGTAGAAGGGGGTAACTTTTCTAAATGCATGATTTCATCCATTGGTGATGTGAAAATATGTATATGTGATTATGTTAATGGTTGTTTGAATGGATGATATGATATGTGTAATTTGAATGCATTTAGAATGATGATTGTTATGTGGCATTGTGTTTGGGATAAAATTAATGATGTGGTAATACTATATTAATGAAGTATGATGATGGTTTGAAACCATATGTGAATTGAGATTGTGATGTGAATATCCCAAATATGTGTGTATGAGTTATGGAATGTGTATGCCACTAACTATTGATGAGAATAAGTTTAAAAGAGAATTGGGATTGGATAAGAATGATGTGAATATTGAAATCCACCAAGTGGTGGTGGTGAATGATTGAATGTGGAGTGGCATCTAGGATGCATAGTGTGAGGATGCACTTGATTTGCATTTGCATTGCATCCATGGCATAGCATAGCTGTCTATGTGGAATATTAGGGGGTTCCACTAGGCGGGCCCAGTGGGAGGGCGGCTCGGTGCACGAGCGTGTTGTGGTTTTCCCCCTGTGACTCGGTTTATGAGTTACGAAGCTGTCCATAGTTTGGTGACGAGGCACCCTATGTGGCGGGCCCAGTGGGCGGGCGGCTCTATGGTGAACGAGTTTACCTCGGTGTCCGACGGGACACGACTCTCTCAATGTGTGTTCGGGAGGGGCCCGTAGCACTTATGGTAGTTGAGGCCACGATGTTGATCCGCAAGTCACAGGGTGACTAGTGCTACAGATGGGCGATAGCGGTTTGGTACCAGTAAAATTATGATGATGTAAGCATGCATGAATTGAGATATATGTGTACATAATTTTTTCTACTGCAGTAGGGGCATAGTAGCACACCTATGCTTGTCCCACAATTGAATTGATATGGTATTTTTCCCATAATCGGATCCGCATTGTTTGATGATAAATTCTTATGCATATGCATTAGCCTTAAGAGCATTTGCATATAGCTGGAGATATGCCTAGTTGAAAGCCCATGGTGGCAACGGATGAATGAGAATTTAAAAGGGAAAGAGTTGAATACTAACCCGATGTGTGTGTTTGGCAATCCAAATGATTGAAATTATGAATGTATACTTAAGATCATGAGATGTATTGTGTATGATGTATGATGTGTTGTAATGATTGATATGTGGGTAAGTATACGTGTATTTCATCATAATGTATGACTTTAATTCATTTGGATTATGTTACTCACCTCCCCGTTGCCATTTTTAAAGTTGATGTAGGTATGATTTAAATCCTACAGCTTTTGGGAGGCTGAGTTTGGAAGGAGGTAAATATGGATAGGAATGTGTAAGCCTTGGCCGGCATGAAAATCTGTTTTGGTAGAGTGTATGAGGTTTATATACTCAATTTTTGTAATGTTGATAATTTTGGAGGTCATGGGAGAAAATTGGACATGTTTGTGTAAGGCCAATTTTCCTACATGACCCAAATGATGTAAAGAATGGATTATGATACTTAACTTTGATGAATGAATGGACGTAGTGTTTTATGTTAGTTCATGGATTTTGTGTGAAGATGTTGAATTTGGATTATATGCATGAATCAATATTGGCATGATGATGTTGTTGGTGTTAAATTACATGGAAGAATCATGTAGTTGTAGATTATAGCATTATATGAAGTGATACATGCATAATGAAGTAAGATATGGTCTTAGGTAAGGCCAAAAAATTGAAGGCTTTGATGTTTTCTGGGCTATGTTAAGTGAAATTCGTTTTTTGCTGAGTTTCTGCAGAACTCGCTCAAGCGAGTGAGAATCTCACTCGAGCGAGATTGTTGTGAAATGGGGAATTGGATTCTGCCTCATTTTCACTCAAGCAGAAGTGCTTTTCGCCCAAGCGAGATTGCCACAGAATCAGAGTTTTGATTCTGGATAATTTTCACCCAGGCGGATGAGGGAGCGCTTAAGCGAGGGAGAAGAAGAATTGATTCTGGATGATTTTCGCCCAGGCGAGTGGTGCCTCGCCCAAGCAAAAATTGGCCAGAGAGTTCTGAACGTTTCTGGAACAATCTCGCTCAAGCGAGCCTTGGGCCGCTCAAGCGAGATTGGGGCCTGATGCTCCCTTCCTTCTTCGCCCAAGCGCCTCGCTGCCTCGCTCAATGTTTTCTTTTGTATCTCACTTAAGCGAGACAGGGCTCGCTCAAGCGAGCTGAGCCCTGACACTGATTTCTTTCTTTTGCCCAAGGTCGCCCAGCGCCCGCTCAAGCGTGTGTACGCTGGCTCGCTCAAGCGACTTGAGTCACGCTTGAGCGAGTGGCACCTGATGCTGCTAATTATTATTTTAAACTGAATCTTTGAATCCTATGCATGATTGTTTCTTTAAATATTATTTTGAAGCATTGAGGAGTGATGTTTTGGCCCTCTAGATTATACAAATTATATCCCATATTTTTATGAAAGGACTTCTCTTGAAAATTAATTAGCCATTGATTAAATAAAATTAAATCATTCTTCCGCTGATTCTGATTGCAAAATTTATCTGTTAATTTCACCCTCTCATATCTTCATATATGGGAGTGGTTTATTTTAGATCCAGGGGTTTGGTGAAAAATACTTCGCCACTTTAATTATTTGATTTATTATTATTATTTTCAAAGACGCAAAAAATTTCCTTCTATTTTACATAGGGGTTTGGGGCGTCTCAACCGCGGTAAACAACATATTCGACATATGGTGTTGCGGGCCAACCATGAGTCATATCATGGCAACTATGATCCCAAGGACCATTGGGGACACCTGCTCATCAAGAGCCACCCCCCATAAGAGTCAACCATATGTGGCTCCCTGTAGCACAACATGGGCAGCTTCATGACTTACACACCGAGTCATAGGGGAATTACAAATCGCTCATGCACAGAGTCGCCCTTCCACTGGGCCAACTGGGTGAATCCCCTAAAATTCCAACACCGGCAACTATGCAGTATGCCATGGATGCAAATGCCAATCATATGCATTTCTCACTCTATGCATCCTATACATGCCACTCATCATACATCATCATCATCATCATTACCAACACCACGTCACCATTCTTAGTGGATTTTATTATTGTTGGCTTTAGTCTTTATTCTTAAGTTTCTATGTGGCATTTTAACAATTCACTCACCATTTACAACGGCACTCATCATCAATTTCAATCATCAACTTTACATTATCAATCATGGCATGCTATTCATTCACACCCAATACCAACCAAACATTAATTTCATTCATTTCATATTTGAGGTGGATACAAGCATAACATCTCAATTTAGGCATAGTCTTTCCAAGTAATTCATATCACCATATAGCACACCATATTCATTCTAAACGCATCAATGCATGTTGCCTACACCATCAACATTAACATATTCAATCATCATAATCCATTACCATAACAAAAGCAAGCAAACATGCATGCTAACACATATGGCAATCAAATACCATTCAATTCATGTAGTTAGAACATAAAGACTCCTCTCCTACCTCACGAGAAGAATTCTGATTGATACGACGTGCCCACCTCATCGTTCGGAGTGGATCCTACATTAACATACATGTAAAATCCCAATCAATTCTACTATTTAAGACACAAAAAGAGAAGGGAAAAATTGGGCTTTTGCCTTTATTTTTAATCCTCTCATTAAAAGATTCATCATTTTATGATAAATAGGATCTTTGTTTGGGCTTAATACTTTATCTAAAAATTATTTTGAATTCATTTTTGGACTCCCAATATTATTCCTAATAGCCCTGACCAATATCGTCCCAATCGGAGATACTTGGTCCGACACCTATATTTTAATCGGGTCAGTTTTCAGCTTATTCGGTCCCAATAAATTACCAACAGTCCCCAAAAATCTCAATTTAATTAATTCCAATATTTTGGGACTTAAATTAATTCACATTCCATTATTTAATATTTATTCCCCTAATTAATCCATTATTTTAAAATTTAGGATGTTACAACATTTATTCAATATTTTCTTATTTATTTCATCATATTCATTTAATGCATCATATAAGTACAACATTATGGTACGATATTATGTAGATCATACAAAGAAATAAAGTGTTCAAGGAAAGAGAATCAAGTTTGTATTATATGAACTCAATGGAATATTTGTGCCAAGTTTAAACACAGTAGTTGTAGTATAGTATAGATGTCGTTCCACTGAGGAGGTGTTGGTTTGAAGATTTTAGTTCTCGAATTGATTTTGACAAAAGATTTGATTTTGTTGTGCAAAAGATTGAATACAAAAGAAACAACAAGTGAATGAAAATAATGACAGTAAAGTGTTTGAGTAAAAATTAGATTTGGAAAACTGGGATTGGTTTCATCGCATCTCACCTTTCATAAGCTGAATAAATTGCATGTATGTAATTTGAAATGATAATTTCTATGTCACAATCAAAGTCATTTGTATCGATCCCTCGACTACAAAATTCATAAGAATGATTTCAAACCGCTGATCCCTCAGTCACTTTGAAATCATTCCAGCATTAGCGATCGATTGTTTTGACGTTCATTGTGTTAGATGCCATCCTGGTCAGCTACTCACAATGAGTATTTCATTCAGATCTGCTTTCAAAATTTACTTCCCAGTATACTTAAGAAAACTTAAAACAAGAAAATAGTGATCAAGTACCTTCAGGCATTAATGGCAGAATGAAATACAGAAAGTATCAAATCTCATTAACATACATAAAAACTTACATCAGCATTACTTCAGGTTTAATTGATTACAACCAATCCCAATAAGAAAAAATTAGTTACTCATGCTATGCATTTTCACTTAAGAAAAATTGGAAATGAATAGAGAATGAATGGTGGGATGCAGGAGATGTGTTTGATGATATGAAGGAGATTCCTTCCAATGATCGTCTCTGCTAAATTATAGTGATTATGTTTCAGCTTCCTTTGCCCACTTGCATAATGCCCCTGAAGGAATATTCAGAGACATGCAGAAACACTTCAAGGTGGTTGAGTTGGCATCGCACCATTGGTCAATATTAAATTACAAACCCCATACTGCATGAGTCACGCTTGAGCTTAATGGTCACGCTCAAGCGTGAAGGCCCTGATGCTCATTGTAGTTTCTGTTTTCCTGTGCTTGATCACGTTTAGAGTCACACTCAAACATCCCTTGTATCACGCTCAAGCGTGATGAATTTTAACTCCCTATGCTCAGGCCACGCTCAATCCACGCTTAGGCTTTCATTTTTATCATTCCACGCTTAAGCGCCTAGTGTTCACGCTCAAGCGTGAAAGGCCCTGGAGCTTACTGTCCTACGCTTTAAATGCAAGGCTCAAGCTTAAGCTTCCACTATTTCACGCTCAAGCGTCCATGTCACGCTTAACCATGGGAGGTCTTGATGCTGTTTAACTTGCTCAAGCTTTAAGCTTGAGCAAGCTTAAGCTTGCTTACTCAAGCTTAAGCTTGGTTGTTCAAGCTTAAGCTTGCTGTCTTCACATGCTCCTGATCACGCTTAAGCTTGCTCTTTCAAGCCTAAGCTTGCTCTTTCACGCTTAAGCTTGTTCTTTCATGCTTAAGCTTGCTTGCTCAAGCTTAAGCTTGCCTGCTCAAGCTTAAGCTTGCCTGCTCAAACTTAAGCTTGCCTGCTCAAGCTTAAGCTTGCATTTCTTTCTTGTTGAATTTCCTACAACTTTCCCTGTAACTTTCCAAGAGTTTTAACATAATTCTTCTTTTATACACCTATCCATCACCACTTGAAAGAGTCATGCTTAATTCCTTTAATGATTCATCAATTCAGCTTAAATTTTTACAAAATTAGTTCAAATGAGTCATGAAATCAATTCTTAATCAATACTTGTCACATTATAGTCCATATACATGTCATCTTACCATACTCATCATACATCTCATCACACATACTCATCACGTATAATTAACACAATTCATTCATGAACATAATTATATAATAGTCGTCATACACATCATTCATCATACAAATATTATACAACAATCATGATATATTATTATAATGAGAGGATCACATATATCAGTATACTCATGAATATTTATTTATAAATGTTTTAATCTAGGTTTCTTACTTGAATCTTATCAGACTATTTATCTTGATTATCCTCTTTAATTAATTGACTTATCAATAGTAAAGTTATATTCATGGGTTATGTTTCCTTAGGCATGACTTATCTCTTGTTACTGAGTGTTCTTATGTAACTATTTAATATATTACTATGTGAACTTGGTTTCTTGAAAATACGCTTTGAATGACTTAACCTTACATTACTAACAAAAGTACTTATTAAATATATTTAAGGTGCTAGTAACACCTTTTATTATCCCTTACTTACTACCACCGAGTTAATTATTCTTTAATTTATTCATTTATCATTTAAGTTGCTATTAATATTACTATATATTATCGATATAAGTATTCATTCATTTCCTTTAAATTCTTCTCCTAAGTAACATTCTTATGAACTTTAATATACTTACATTGATTATCGCATGGTATTACCTTTTAATTCTCATTGAAGTTTAGCATCCTTGGTATATGTATACTTAAATGTTTAGGTCATGATTACATTAGTTGATTTGTTATTATATCGCAGAACTTCTCTTAAGATTTTCTAAACTATCTTCGTTTTCTAAAATCTCCTTACTCTTTCTTTTTAGTTCTTGGTATAGTTGTTGTCTCTAAATTTTACTCACTAATTCAAATAACCCATAGTATATTGCTCTAAAAATATTTTTATTACATAAGTCTCATTATTTTCCTAAGGCTTTATCCAACTCACTAAATCTAATTATCACTTCTTGTAAAATTCTTATTTTTGTTACATTCTACTTAATGTACTTTCCTTAGGAAAATGCTTTAAATCTAATCCCTATTGTAATTCCTAAATGTCGAATTTAATCAAAATAATTGTTATCTTATAAGTTACATTAACTTCTTTTATCCATTTATTAACACCAAATTCCAATACTCTTTCTATGACTTTCATTCCACTAGTTTACTAAAATATTTAAATTTCTAATGAATATTGCTTACCTATTCTAACTTTTCAATATC
Organism: Clitoria ternatea; assembly: GCA_037962975.1. Lineage (NCBI taxonomy): Eukaryota > Viridiplantae > Streptophyta > Magnoliopsida > Fabales > Fabaceae > Clitoria > Clitoria ternatea. The sequence goes on along the minus strand of CM075671.1, from coordinate 216,366,047 downwards.
ATTTTTCTTATCTTATGCTAAGGTGAAACTCTTTAAATTTCTAAGTTCCTAATTTATTCCACTGGTCACTAATTTAGTCTCTCTTTTTCTTCTTTCTTCTCTTTTTTTATTATTTATTAAATTCCGAATTGGACCTAAAATTTCCTTTTCTTTTTCTACTAGGCTAACTTAGTTCATTAAAATATTTAAATCAAGCCTTATTCCCTAATTAAATTCCTAAAATCCTTTTTTTATATTTTCCCTCAATTGGTCACTAAGTTGGTCACTAAAATGGTTGTTAGAAATTTAGTCACTAATAACTCCTTATTATTGCTAACATTCATTATACTAAAACTTCACTTGTTTTATTTTCTTTACTTAACTCATAAAATGTCATTTGTGCCTAAGTTATAGAAATCCTTAATAAAGTTCTTTTAAGTAAAATTTTCTATCTAAAAGGAATTTCTAATTTGTTTATTTAACTACTATTATATGGTTACACATATTTTTCTTCGGAATTATTATCTTACTAAATTTTTTTATACTTCTTATTATAATTTAAGAAAATATTTTAATTGTCCAAACGGTAAATTTTCTTGAAAGTACACAATATTCCTAAAACGACTTCGGCAACATATAAACGGTAAATTAAATTTCTAGCGGCGGGGCTTACCAAAAAAATTTAAATTACAAATTACATAAGTACTTCACAAATTAAAAATAATTAATACAACCATATTGAATCAACCGAGCCCGCTAAATCTCTAGATTTTTACTTTCTTGTTCGATCGCGATGAAATCCTTCCGAACACATGAACGTCGAATTACGTCAATTAAATTTTTAAAAGTACCCATTAACTTAAAAATGTTGTTATTATTATTATTATTATTATTATTATTATTATTATTATTATTATTATTATTATTATTATTATTTAACCATCAGTTACGAAAAATTATGCTGTTTGGAATCTAACCGTTAGATCGCGGTGAAATTTCAAACGGTGGTTCTCGGAAACTTAAGCGATATTATGGAACAATTTAAAACACAATCAAATAAGGCCAAGACCCCTCTTACCACACAGGACAGCTGCTGCCCGGAAGAAGAAAATGGTGGTCTCACCAAAAATTCGCCGAATGTTCCAAAACGTCCACTGATCGTCACTGACGGTACCTAAAACTTAACATGCAAAACTTTTTGAGCTACAACGGGGTCACGGCCAGCAAAGGAATTTATAGGATAGCCATGAATCTAACTTAAATCAAAGGGACCAGTTGCCAAAAATTTACTGTTCACTTAAAACTTTTTGTTGTTCTTCGCTGATCGTTCCCGATCTTAAGAAAACATAATGTAACATCCGAAATTTTATAAAAATGAATAATTGATGAGAATAAAGAATAAATAATTGTATGTGAGTTATTTGTGTCCCCAAAATATTGGAATGATTAAATTGGGATTTAATTGGGATATTTGTAATTTATTGAGTTTATATAAGATAAAATTATACCCGATTAGAATATGGGTGTCGGACCAAGTATCTCCGAATGAGATGCCATTGGTCAGGGCTGTTAAGAATATTATTGGGAATCCGAATATGTATTCGGAATAATTTTTGGATATAGTTTTGAGCCCGAACTGTAAACCTGTTTATTTTAAAATGATGAACCTTTAATGAAGGATTAAAAATTAAAACCAAAAGCCTATTATTCTCTTCATATTTTTATTGGGTTCTTACCCTCATTCGAAAATGTCATTTCTTCTTCTTCTTCTTCTTCCACCTTCTCCATTTCCTCTTTTCTTCTTTCCATGAACCAAAAGCCGTGTGGAGCTTTCTTACCCTCCACCATTTTTGTTTATGGAAGCTTGAAGGAGAAGCTCATGGTTGGGTCCTCTTTCCCTCTTCTCCTCTATTTTTGTGTAGATCTCTCTCTATTGGAAGCTCATGTTGCCTCTTTGGGTGAGGTAAGTTCCTCATCATTTTCATGAGCTTTATGCCCTAGATTTTGGGTTCTTGGTATTTGGGAGAGTGTTTATTTCATATAGATTGTTGGGAGAAGCTTTAAATGAGGAAACCCTAAGGTGGGGTGTTGTTATTATGGCATTAATGGTGGGTTGTTATAGGTGCATGGAATTAATACTTGGATGAGTAGAAAATAAATGAGCATTTATGATGTTGATGGGTTTTTAGTGAAACCCTAACTTTAATAAATTGGGGAAAGTGTGAAATGTGTATAGAATATAGGTTTAATGATATTGGAGAATGATATTAATAATGAAAGATGGCCATTGATGGTGATTAATGAGCATGGGTAAATGTTATTGGGTTTTGATGAAAACCCTAGCCCTAAGAATTTGGGGAAATGGATATTGTATAGCTTGAAAGGTTGAATTGAATGTTAATGGGTGATGTTTAGTGATGAGTGTTGTTATGAATGTGGAATGTAAGGGATTGGTGTGAAAAGATTGTGACTTGATGAGGTTCTAAACCATTGTGGTTATTGAAGGATATGAGAGCTAAGTTGAATAGTGAGTAGTAATGATGATGTTTGAAGGATTGAGGTGATTTGAGACTACATTGTGTAATGGGTAAGATGATGATATTGTTGGGTCTAGTTAGCCTTTTATGATCTAGAGGATCTTGGCTTTGGGAAAGGAATTCCCAAAGCCTAATACAATTACATAACTTGGTGTTTAGCAAGTCTAGGACTTGATGTTAGGCTTTATGATAAGCTAGCAAATGTTTAAGAATTATGAGGAATGCCTTGAGATGGCTTATTAATTGTATGAATGCATATATATATTATGTAGATTGTATTCCGGGTGATGCGATGGAGCTTCCGGAGCATTGGAACCGTTTCGGCTCTTCCCTCGAGGTAAGAGAGGAGTTAACATTCAAATTGCATGAGTAAATTCGATAGTGATTGTTGTATATGATGAATACTCATGCCTGCCTTGCCATATAGTTATTAAGATGTTTAGAATGGCAAGTTGATGATTATTATGGATAATGTATGAGAATATGTTTGTTAAAGATGATGAGATTGAATCTTGCATGATTAATAAGTTTCGAATAAAGATTTATAAGTATGAATGTGGGAATCGGTTGTACATGCCTTTTTATGTGTATGAAATGTTGGTGATATCCAAATTAATGAGAACTTCCGAGTGAGAATGCTTAGAACGAGTTGTATATGCCTCACATGTTGTATATGATTTATTGGAAGTGAGTGAATTGGCCTTTAATGTGATTTCGTATGTTGAGCTATGAGAATTTTGTTTTCTGTTTATGTTCTGGTAATCTCGCCCAGGCGAGATGGGATCTCGCTCAGGCGAGGATCCCCTGTATCAGTATTATGGCCTCTGGGCCAATCTTGCCCAGGCGAGTGGGACTTCCGCTCAAGCGAGATGCATGTTATGCAATCAGGGGAGTTACTGGACGAATCCCCGCTTGAGCGAGCTAGTGAGGAAATGGTCACTGGACATTTTTCACCCAAGTGTGTGTGAGTGGCTTGAGCGAAAGTGTGAAGTCTGATGCTGGGATGGTGCTCACTCAAGTGTGTGACTAGTATGGTTATGTTTTGACCGAGTGTGACCAGTGTATGGTGAGTAAGTGGGACTCTACACGAAATTCCACTTGAGTGGGAACCTTAGAAAATAATTCTATGATGTAGTGAATTTTCGAGTGAAATTCTGAGTGGGCTATGTCCGAGTGAGGAAGTGCGTATAATTCCAAGTGAAGGGTTTCCCAATATGATACCCCGGGTAGTGGAGTTCCGAGTAGAAATTTCCGAGTTCAAAGTAACTCGTTCCGAGTGGAGTCCCTCCGTGTGTGTAATTCCGAGTGAGGATTGCACCGATTGGGGATACATGGTGTGTTTGTCCAGAAGTATTCTGGAATAACTTCACTCGTGAGAAAATGAAAAGGAAGTCGGTTTTTGAAATAAATTACCGAGTGAGAAAAGACTAGGTCTGAAATGATTTAACCGAGTGGAAGACCGAACGAGTGTGGGGTTGGTCTGGAATGATTTAATCGAGTGAGGACCATCAGAGATGGACTTGGGAGGAAGTTGCAGAGTGAAAAACTGATTGAGATGACTCAGACTTGGAGTGAAGTTGCCGAGTGAAAGACTGATTGAGAGATGACTCAGATTTGGAATATATTGCCGAGTGAAAGGTCAAGTGAGAGACGAGTCGTCTTTGATTGATTTTTCCGAGTAGAAAACCAAGCAAGATGAGTCGGTGTGAGGGTGAGTTACCGAGTGAATGATCGATCGAGTGATAAGTCGGTTTTAATGTAAATAGCCAAGTAAGGGACCGAATGAGAGGAATCGGTTCTGGAATAACTTCCCCGAGTGCAAAATCGAGTGATGGGAAAGACGACCTCTGGTCGTATTTCGCTTAAGCGAGGGGGTGCCTCGCTCAAGCGAATGTAGTGGGATTCCTTACTGGAACATTTTCACCCGAGCGAGTGGCTGGGTGTGTGGTGCTTCGCTCAAGTGAGCCACATGGAAATTTGATACTGGTAGGATTTTTCCCGAGCGAGATAGGTTCGCTCAAGCGAGACTGGGGTCTGATACTTAAAATCCCCTATTTGCTCAGGAAAACTTGGGGCGCTTGAGGGAACTACCCTTATCTCGCTCAAGCGAAAGTGAATCTCGCTTGAGCGAGATACCCAAAACTTGGGATTAAGCTTTTTCCCTCTATAATTGATGCCGAGCCCCATTCCCTTATATTATGGGATATTTATGGAGATGTATATGTGGTAATTATTGATGATATGCCACCATGGGGAAATAAAAATAAATTGATGAATTCGAAATAAATTATTTGTGATGTTTTCACCACTAAGAGTGGGACACGAGGGAATGATGAGAAGAATTTAATAGAGAGGCTATATGATACACTTTAAGACTGGTGATAAATAATGAAAGGTAAGCCCACTAAATTAATGTGTAGTAACATTGAGGAATATTACCTAATGACGTAAACATAATGTGATTGAATACAAGTGTTGACTTGCCACATGATATGAAATAGATATATGTGAAATGATGAACATGCCTAGAATTATTATATGTGTGGCTTGATATTATGATGTTTCCTATGCCCTTTGATATCCATGTGTGGATTGTTATGAATGATGTTGTGGCCATTGAATGCCAATTATATGAATGATGTGCCTTGAAGGTCTAGTACATAATTATATGGTTATTGAAAATACCACATTAAAAACTTGAAACAATGACTAAGAAACCAACAATGTTGAAATCCACTAAGGGGTTTGGTGGTGTTGGTGATTATGATGATGATGTTTGATGAGTGGCATTTAGGATGCACAGAGTGAGAATGCATTTGATTTGCATTACATTGCATCCATGGCATATCATAGCCGCCGATGTTGGAACATTAGGGGAGTTCCCTCGGCTGACCCAGTGGGAGGGTGGCTCAGTGCACGAGCAATTTGTTGTATCCCCTGTGACTCGATGTGTAAGTCACGAAGCCGCCCATGTATTGTTACGGGGAGCTACATGTGGCTGACCCTTGTGGGGGGTGGCTCTTTATGAGCAGGTGACGCTGGTGGTCCTTGGGATCACAGCCGCCATGATTTGATATTTGGTCAGCCCGCAACACCATATGTTGAATATGTTGTATACCGCGGTCATGGTGAAAATGACCAAGTGTTGCACGATGGGCGATGCGGTTTGGTACCAGTAAAAGTATGGTGAATATGCATGCATTATGATATATGTGTACATATTTTACTACTGCAGTAGGGGCATGGTGTGTGATCATGCTTGCACCCACAAATTGGTGTTTATTCCCACAGTCGGATCCGTAATTGTTGTTGTCTATTCCATTATGCATATGCATTAGCCATAAGAGCATTTGCATATAGCATGGTGATATGCCAGAATATGATGATGATTAATGATGAATGAGATGGTGGTATGGTGTTGATGAGATGAGAAATTAATATACCGAAAGACCACATAAAAGTAAGGAAAGATATAAATTAATGAAATGATGATGATAATTTGTGAATGCCCTTGTTGATAAGTGGCAAAGTGATGGCGTATGTGATTGTGTATATGTTATGCTTGTTTATGATATGAATTGCGGTTCATGAGGCTTGTATGCCTATTATAATAATGAAATGATGAATGAATGATAATTTAATGATTTTATAGCAAAGCACACATGATGTTGTATGCATATACACATGATCACAATATATATTATTCATCATTTTGAATGTATAACTCACTCTCCCATGTGGTCTCCTTTTTAGCCTTGTGATGCAGGTTGCCATGGGATGAGTTCGGATTTTAATTAAAGCTTTGGTGAAGGTAAATAGTGGTAGAGGAAGGGCCTTGGCCGGCATCATTTATGGATTCTTGTATAATGAATAAGTTGTTTATGATGATATAGACGATTTAATGAATTTGGGTATGTATAGGATGATCCTTCGGAGTTGTGAATTATGGACATAATTGTAGTAAGTAAGAAATGATTTGATGTGTACTGGAAGGATTGAAATTGAATGATGAATATTGATGATTGTGATAGTCGGGAGAATATTCCCGAATGTATAAATATAATCATATCTTAGGCATTGTATGTAAATGTATATGTATGTATATATATATATATATTTATCTTGGGCAATGCATGTGTATGTTGCGAATGAAGGAATAAGTTAGGATCTCTTGTATGTTTGCAAGCTTTGCCGAGCCTTTTCTCATATCATCATATATGGGACTAGGCGTGTGCCCGGTATACATAATCTTCCGCTGTAAACTTTATTATTTTTGTATACAGTTATGGGCAATTTATCTATCTATCCAGCTTAGGGTTATTTGATCTCACTCTTTGTTTTTCTGTGATTTGGGTCTTGATGTGATCATGGTGGTGTCTTGGAAATATTTTCAAATGCGAAAAATTTATTCGTATTTTTATTAATTATGACGATCACATCGGGATTCGAGTATAGAAAATCAGGGGTGTTATACACAACATACACACAATATTTAGTAAGTGAGGTCACGGTTTTGGGCTTCCCAAACAACAAAGAAAAGTCTCAAAGTGAATGCATGGATATGGAAAAAAAACTTAGAGAAAAGAAGAAGTAAGAGTTTCAAGAGCAAAGGTTCAAAACTTCACCTTTCTTGCCAAGGGAAGCTCACGGTTTTGGCAGCCAATGTAAGGAGTTTGGAGCTGTCTTCTAGAGGCTAGATCTTGTAGAAAACTAAGAGAAAATTGGTGGTTGTTTTGGGTGAGGTTGGCTATGGATTAAGAAGAGAAAATGGAGGAGAAGAGAATTCATGGTGGTTGGTGGTGGTGTGGTGTAGCCATGAAAAGGGAAGGGAAAAGTGGATGATGGTGGCTATTTTTATGATTTAGAAGGAAAGTAAATGAAGAGGAGAAGAAAATGGAGATGCTACCGTGGGGTAGAAGAGAGGTTAGACATGTGAACTTAGAAAATTTTCTAAGTGGAGAAAGGCTAAGGTGATGGGATAGTGATTAGTTTGCATGTGTTTTAATTGGATGGCTAAGGGGGATGGTATGGTATAACATGATGGGTGATGGGATAAAATAATAGAAGAAGGAACCCTTTGCTAAACAAGGAGTGTGCCGTGAATTGAAGGAACAATTTGAAGTGGAGTAGGGTCATGGGCATGGCATGATGATGGATGCACATTATGGTTCATATCATGATAGCAACTTGTTGAGCAAGTTGGTCAAACTTGTGGAATAAGGGGTGTGGCTGAGTAAGACATATGGTGGGTAGGTGTTGCATGGAGGGAATGCATAGAGGGAGGAGCTAAGGTGGAGGAGACAAGTGTGCCTTGAGTGGTGGAAGTTAATTGGCCAAGGTTGCATGGAGAAGCTGAGGTGTCTAGCTTTGGGCATAACTTTGTGTAAGTTTTTAAGGGATGATGCAGGCCGAATCTAGAAATAGGCTGAACACAAGTTGTAGAAATTGTTGTTCTCTTTAACTCCATATAAAGTATAAAAAAATCCATCAAGAATTGAGTAAGATATGGCCCAAATACTAAAAGGATGCAGGTCTATGATGGGGTTTTTGTCCCTGTCATAGATTAATTTTCTAGGCCAAATGGGTTACGATTTGGGCTTTGAGTCCTTCATAAAAGTTGTGAATAATTGAGTTAGGAAAAATTCAGTGAAGGACTCATTCAATGTAATGGTCATATGAGAAAGATATGTGGAAAATACTGCATCTAATGCAAGCTGTTGCTGGAGAAATGTGAATTGCTGTAGTGTTTTACATTCTGGGATTTATGGAGTGGGAATTTGATTTCAATCCCCTTATGAAGTTTTTAGATCTTACTTTCCTCTTTAATTTGATATATCATTTATGACAATCCAAGTTTTTTAGCCTGGGATATATCTGATTTACGACAAGGTGTTGTAGAAGCTTCTCGGATCAGCTAGGGTCTTAGAAATAAATTCACCATTAATTCTCCTCTGGGAATTTGATTTTGTGCTCTTCATGAAAGTTATATAGGTCTATAAGAATTATTCATAAAAAAATGAACAAAGTGATTAAAGCACCGGACGAAAGAGATACACAAATTTTATCGAAGGCTGCTAGCATTGAAGTGAAACAACCAAGGGGTCACAAAGATTTATTAAACTGTACTGATTTAGAGAGGTTTAGCCTTTAATGTCTTCATGGAAAATGTACATAATTTTGTTACAGATATTTTGACACCAAGTTTGCATGAATCGGAGGTCGTATGAGAAAGTTATGAATTTTTTTCTAAACTATACGCAGAGAAAAATGTCCAAATGTTGGAATTTTGAGATGAATATACTTAATCTACAATTTTGGGGCTGACAGAGTAAGAATCGGAGTTTGGTGATAGAAACAGAGATTGAAGATATTTTCAAAACGAAGAGATTAAGATCAAAATCATTCAATTCTAAGATCTTATGAAAAATCTGGGTCCAAAACACCAAAGGTATTCAGGTCGAGTTTTAAAGCGATTTCTAAGGAAATCAACTTATTGAAAAACAGGGATGATAGAGTTTGAATCAAGCTTCGGTCCCTTCAGGAAAAATTCCCAAAATGTCAAAATGAGTCACCAGAGACTGACTGTGTCACCATCGGATATCCCAAGGTATATGAACGGTCAAACGTAAGAGACGCCAAAGGTTCTGATTGAGCTTATCAGGCTAAGTCAGACACGCTTGATTCTTCACAGAGAGATTCTAATAGGACTAGTATCCCTACTGGATCACTAGTCTTAGTTCAAACGGTCAGAGTCTGACCTCGGGCTGGGTCCCACAGTTCAAATCTGAGGAACCAAGCAGTATCATATTAAATATAATTATCAAATAAATAAATAATTTAATATATATATATAATTTCAAAATAAATTATTATAATTATTTATCTATTAAATATTGTCAACAAAAAATAATCATTAAATAAATATAGTTATAAATTAATTTGTACTGAAATAATCATCGTTACGTATTTTTTTCTAATTAAACAGTGTTGTTGAATGTTATTTATTATTTTCTTATTTCTGCCTTTCTCACTCATTACATTCTCTTGGTATTCTTATCTTTCAAATTAAACTCTGCTTCTCTCTATTTTCTCATTCTAAACTGTTCAGAGAACAGGCCGAAGCCTCGAGCTTCTTACCAAAAGCTCAACAGAGTGTCCTCAAGAGTCCTAAGGGTCTGGTTTCCTATTCCCAAAAACTAGGGCTGATACATTTCTTAAAATTTGTATAGAGACTATTTGTTCTTAAAGCAAGCATAACTTGTTTTAGATGGTTCAGATGAGAGGTCATGGTCTTTGAGTAGATCAAAATATCATCAAAGTAGACCATAACAAAATGCCCAATGAATTCCCTCAAAACATGATTCATGAGTCTCATAAAAGTACTTGGTGCATTAGTCAAGTCAAAAGGCATAACTTACCACTCATATAATCCAAGTTTGGTTTTAAAAGCGGCTTCCCATTCATCTCCTTCTTTGATTCTTATTTGATGATAGCCACTTTTAAGATTAATCTTGGAAAATATAGTAGAACCACTAAGCTCATCAAGCATATCATCAAGTCTAGGTATTGGATGCCTATACTTGATGGTTATGTTGTTTATGGCTCTACAATCCGTACACATTTTCCACGAACCATCTTTCTTAGGAACTAGTAAAATCGGTAAAGCATAAGGGCTTAAACTCTCTCTAATCCATCCCTTAGATAGTAGTTCATTCACTTGGTTTTCTATTTCTAGGCTTTCCCTAGGGTTGAACCTATATGCAGGTCTATTTGGAAGACTAGCACCAGGGATTAAGTCTATTTGATGCTCAATGTCCCTTATAGGAGGTAAGCCTTTTAGGATATCCTTAGGGAAGAGGTCTTTGAATTCATTTAAGATGTTTTGAATCCCTTTGGGCAAATAAGGAGGAGAAGAGCCCATTGAGCACAAAGAAGTGCTAGGGATATCTTTATCATACATGATAAAGCATTGTTTTTGTGAAAACATAGCATGTTTCACATCATGTTTATTGGCCAAGAGATTGGCTCTAGAGTCCTCATAAAATGACAACTCCTTTTCCTTTATCCTCTTTTTTGTTTTTCTTATGTTTTTCTAAATGATTAGAAGAAGAAGATCCTAACTCTCTATCTCTTTTAAGCTTCATTTGTAGTTAATCTTTAGCTACTTGTTGTAGAGTTAGAGGGTGTAAAACTATCTTTTTGCCATCAAATTTGAAAGTGAGGGTGTTAGTGAATCCCTCATGGATGACCTTCCTATTCAAATTGCCAAGGTCGTCCTAATAATATGTGAGTTGCCTCCATAGGTACTACATCACAATTGACTTTATCTTTATATGTGCCTATGGTGAAGTTGATTAAGACTTGCTTATTAACTAACATTTCCCCTTTTTCATTAAGCCATTACAACTTATAAGGTCTAGGGTGTTCTATTAGTTCTAAGCCCATCTTATTTACTAATCTTTGGCTCACTACATTTGCACAACTCCCACTATCCACAATGAGAGAACATAGTTTGTCATTTATGTAACATCTTGTATAAAAGATGTTCTCTCTTTGTGTAGTGTCATCTAGCTTAACATGACAACCAAGTAATCTTCTAATCATGTACAACTCACCATCATCCCCTAATATATGTTCACTGTCATAGGAATCACTACTTGAGTCATCACTTGATGCGTAGTAATCTTCTAATCATGTACAACTCACCATCATCCCCTAATATATGTTCACTGTCATAGGAATCACTACTTGAGTCATCACTTGATGCGTGATTATCAAAATCAGACTCTGATTGACTTGAGTAGGTTCCATTTATTTTCAAATCATAGTTCTTTTTGTTGGACAGTCGGAAGCAATGTGACCTCTACCAAGACATTTAAACCTACCCTTATTTTCTTGACCTACCCACTTAGACTTGTAGGCTTTATTCTCCCCACTATAGGATTCTCTCTCTTTAAATTGGTTCTCTACCTTAGTGCATTGGTGTAGTAACTCTTCTATATCAACATGAGGAAGAAGTTCTACCTTATTTTTGATGTTCTTATTGAGGCCATGTAAGAACCTATGTATCAAGGTTTCTTCATCTTCTTCTAGATTGGCCCTAATCATGGCTATTTCTAAAGCTTTGTAGTAATCTTCTACACTTTTTGAGCCTTGGGTGAGTCTATTTAGCTTTACTAATAGCTTCCCACGATAATAGTTAGGAACATATCTTTTTCTTAGGAAGGCTTTTAAATCTACCCAATCATCTATGGGTGGAAAGTCATGTCTCTTTCTTTCCTTACATATTTGAGTCCACCAAACTAAGGCATAATTTTGGAATGAAAGAGTTATAATCCTAACTTTCTTTTCTTCTTTTATTTGATGAGAGTTAAACAATTGTTCAACTCTCATCTCCCATTTTAGGCAAGCCTCAACATCACTCTTACCATTAAAAGGGGGAATTTCTAATTTTACTTCTCTTAAGCCTAAATCTTCTCTTTTATGTTCATGTTGTCTTCTATGTCTAGGCACATCCTCACTATCACTATTGTTATGTCTTTGATTTCTTTGATTTCTAGGTCTAGTTCTAGGGTTATGCTTTAGGTTAGTTAACCTATTGTTGATGTTATTCAAACTATCCATTATATTATGAAGCATAGATTTGTTATCCCTATCACTTGAAGACATCTTTTAAGGTTGTCAAAAAAATTAGAGGCAATGGAAACAAAGTTGTAAAACAATCTAGTCGAGGATGCTTGATGCAATGAAAGTATAAGAAACACACAACAATCCTAAAATACAAGTACTAGGTTTCTATCCTAAGGGGAACAAGAACCTAAGTTATCTTGTACTAGGTTAGATCCTAGGTTGTGGTACTATGATTAGTTATGCAAGACCTAGGTTATCTTTACCTATGTTCCTTATGAGAATCCTAGGTTATAACTAATCAAGTAACTAACCCTAGACAAAGCTAACAAACTCAGCTATCTAACAAAATTAGTTCAACTAATTAACTAACACCTAACAAACCCTAACTAGAATGAGTTATTTAGTTATGATAGTTGTAACTAGATCTAACAACCCTAACTAATAACTAATTTTGATTATGGATTGGTTTTGACAACTAAGCAATCTAATTAGGATTAGTTATGACAACTAGAATTAGTTCTAACTACTAACTAATTAACCAACTTAGTTAAGACAAGTAACTAACTAACTACTTCTAGTTTGAACCAACTAAATAATTAATAAACACACAAATGCACATGCCACTAAAAGCTAGACAAAATTACTAGAGGGAAAAAAAATTAAGAGGCCAAAGTCAAATGTCCACTTAGTGTCCAAAATACAAGATAAAATAAACATACTACAATTTTCGAAGAATTAAAAATTTCTCTAAGTTTTGTACTAGTACAAGGCTTTTGCTTCCTTTACAATGGTCTTTAAATCTTCACTTGAATGTAGAAGCTCCTCCTTACCTAGCAAAAACAACACAAAGAAAACTTCCAAACGAAAATTGTTAGGGAAAATCAAACAAGAATGTGAAACCTCTCAAGTGTATCTCTTAAGTATGTCCTCACAATTCTTACCCTTTCTCTTTGGTTCAAGTTCACTTAAGCAATTAACACTCTCACCTCAAGTGTTCTCAAGATGCTACCCTCAATGTTATAGAGAAGGAAATTATCAATGAGTTGTGAATGGAAGAAAACTCAAGATAACAAAACTTAAGAAAGAATGAATGACAAACTAAAAAGACTAATTTTAAGAAAGCTACTCAAATGGAGTGTTTTTGGATTTTTGATTTTTGACAAGACACAAAAGCAATAAATGTTCAAATGAATAAGGGCTACACTAATGGAATTTCAAAAATGATGATGATGGACAAAACAAGACAAGCAACAATATAAAATGCAAGAACAAAGGCTAAGTACAACCTAAACTTATAAACTCTAGAGTTGTAACTACTAAGCAAGCAAGTTCAATTAAAAAAATGTGTACAATATCAACTAGCAAACACTTCTCTTAAGATTTGGAATTTCAAAAATGACAAATTGGTTTGGTGTCTATCTTCTCAAAACTTTTGTTAAAGAGGTCTACTTTCACACTTTTCTTTTAACACCCTTTTCTTAATTTTGTAAAGTAGGGATTTTGCTTTTATTTTCCTTTTATGTTCTTCTTCTTTTCTTTTTATCTTTTGCCTCTTGATTTTGTAATGAACTACACCAAATGATAATTCCAAAACCGAAACCACAAGCTAGTCCAAGAGTTTCAATTTTTACTCTTTTGCTTAGGTCAAGATGCAACCTTCTCCAACTAAGATGAATGGAAGGTGTATGGTTCTTTTTGACAAGTTTTCTTTTTATGCTTTACAATATGCAAACCGAATTGGAAATGGTATCCTATTAGTGCATAAAAATCAAAATCAAACCTAGATGAAAACTAAGAGTAGATTTCTAACAAGCCTATAGATGAGGTGACTTTAGAGCACCTAAAAATCAAGGTCTCTTTACGCTAGGATTTGGAACCTTTGGAGGAGTCATTAAAGATGTTTAGCAACTCTTCACCACACGGTTTTTGCACTTCTACCAAGTTGAATCAAACAAATTCTTAGAACAAAGAAAAGGTTCCAAAAGGCACAACAAACTCCTATTTGGCTCTAACTAGTACAAACTTGTAACTATAAGCTAACAACTCAAAACTGAATCAAACTAGGTGCCAACTCAGAATTCTAAGCACAATTGAAAGCATATGATAAAACTAAACCAAACTACTCAAGAACGATATGCAAAAATTAAAAGAAAATGACTCAACATATAAAGAACTTCTAACTTTTTATGTTTTTTCTACTTTTAACATGGCAAAAGAAACTTGGAAGCATGAAATCGAAATTGAAGTCGTGTAACACATGCCATAGAATTCAAAATTTGGAAGGGAGAAGAACTAGAAAAAGAACCTCTTAGGCTCAATGATACCACTTGATGTATGAGCTTCTTCAAGTCTCCTTAGAGAGGGTTGGATCTTGGATCTTTTCCTTCTTCTAACCTTCAATTTCCATGGATGGATGCTTCTTCAAGATGGAAACTGAAACAATAAAAGACTAAAGACTCTAAGACTTGGACGAATTAGAGAAAGGAAAAAGGGAAAAGATGAAAAGGAGGGAAGGAAAGAAGGAATATGGAAGGTGGAATGGAAGTGGTTGAATGGGAGGCCACTCCTAGAGGAGATAACTCCCTTGACTTGCCACTAAGGAGGGAGAGGACCTTCTTGGATGAGATCTTGTAAAATATCACTCTAGCGTAGAGAGAAGGAAGAGAGTCTCTCACTAAAAATCATACTCAAAGTGCTCTAAAATCTCAAAATGCATATTATGTCTTGATTTTACAAAGGAAAGCTCCTTATATAAGCTATGGAGCATTTAGCCAAGGAGAGCCTTATTGGGCTTCTCCATGCTTCCTAGGCCCAATGATGCTAAAAGAGAAAGGTATGGCCTATACATGGCCCAAAATGAGAGTACATGGCCCTAAAGTGACCCATTTGACCTTGTAAGGCCCACATAAAACCTAAATGACTAGAGAATCTAACTAGGGCTTATTTTACAAGATGAGTACAAGTAGATCCTCATGGTATCTCCCTTAGGCTTGGGCCTACTAAACAAAGAGGGGAAGAAAGATAAGGCTTTATGGATGTTCTCTTTGGCTTTCTTGGTCTTGGCCCTTGTGAGGGGACCCTTGTAAGCCTCTAGTCCTTTGTCTAAGGTAGTGTGAGGGTCCTCCCTTGGTGTGTCCTCATTAAAGACCTTGAACTTGTTTTTTTTGTTATAAAGTTCCCCATTTCCTGACTGTCTTAACCCATTTTTTTCTTTATATACTAATTAACCTCTTTGTCAAGTAGTGTTACCAATTAATATGGCTTTGATTTGTATAGCATGAGGTTCATGAGTCAATCACATAACACCTTTGTCTAGTAATCAAAGTAATCACCAGCCATGACACTTTACATGATAAATTAGTTATGAAAATAAAGTTATAAAAATATTATATTTCAGTTATCAATAATCATGTGCTCATGTGTTTGTTTAATAATTAGTTATGAACATAAAGAAATTTTAATACTTAATATATAATACCATTAATATTAGATAATTAAATTTTTATTGAGTCAATAAAAAAATTTTTGTTGGCCGAATCCTAATTTGGTTAACAAACAGTCACCAAGCATGTTTTACCGAGCTTTTTTTTGGTGAAATTACTACAATTATTTTTAAATTAACATTAATTATGTTGGTTGATTTGTTTGATTTCGAAGGCTTCAAAATAACATAAAGTGGAAATTGAATGAAATGGACTCGACCTTTTTTAATCAAAATAGTTTTAAAATGTTAATCTAATTTCATGTATGAAAATATTTACAAAATCTCATAGATAGTGGTTATGCTGTGAATTATAAATTGAATGATATTAGATGTAGTGGTTATGAATTTTATTTATAAAAATTTCTTGTTGAATTTAAACAAAATCTCATATTAGAAGTCTTGATTTTGTTTTAAGAAAAAGATATTATTAGGACTTATGAAAACATAATATTTGTGTTTCTAGTTCCAAGTTAGAACTTGTTGAGTTCTCTTTGTTATTATCTGTTCTGTTTTTCATTTTCTTTTGGCTCTTCAGTGCAATTGTCTCTAGTGCTAACGTGCCTTCCTCTTAGTTCATCTCTCTTGAGCTAGTCTCAATCGCTGTGTCTCTTTCCCAGGTAATCCTTTAATGCTAACTATCTCGTGATCTACGTTGATACTCTCTATGTGTTATTTTATCTTTCTATATATATTGTTTCCTTTTGTAAGTATACTTGATTTATTAAGATTGAGTTTGGATTGAATTATTTTGGTATGATATGTGTTCATAAATTGATTTTGTCAGAAAGTTGACACTCAAGTCACATAATTCAGTACAAGAAAAATAGTAACAATAAACTCTTTTGAACACAAGTTTTTTTTATTGATTAAAATGTATAAAATTATGTAAGTTTCACTTCTAATTTAATATATTTCATTCATGATTTATACTTCTGAACAAATTCAAACCAATAATAAATAGTATGTGTTGGAAAATAAGTTATATAAGCATTCTTCTTTAAAATTATATTATTTAGGTATTAAAAAGGAGTTATCCGTGCTCACAAAAAAAGAAAGGAAGTATTTGTCTTTTTTATATTGTATAAATATGATAATTGGGGAAATAATACTTGTTGTGTGTATTATATAACATCAACGAAATGAATTAACTCATCTAAGATGAGACTCTATAGTCAACCCTTAGAATGTTTAATAATGCAAATGTAGTCTCTGTTGCCTCTCTCATGGACTCATTCTCACATGGATCCCTAGTCTCTAGATCACTAAAAAGTTACTGTTGTGTAAATAATGCCACATCTCTGTGCCTTTGAGATTGTGTAAATAATGTCAACCACTTCTCGGTTTGTCATGTAGACTAGCACACCTTACGCGTGGTCTTTGTTGGTCTTTCTTTAGCTTTGTCTTCAGCGCTTACTTTCTTTCCAGGTAATCCCCTAACGCTAACTTTTCTATCTATGTGTGTTGTATCTTCTGAAGTGTATGCATGTTGATTGTTCTTTGTTAGTAGAGAGCAGAGCTCATTAGGAATTGGTTATATGTGCTGATAACATATGTTAATAGTGTGCATGTGTATTGTTGTTTGTTAGTGGAGAGCAGAGCTCATTAGGCGTTGGATATGTATGCCGATAACATGTGTTAAAAGTGTGCATGTGTACTATTGTTTGTTAGTTAAGAGCAGAGCTCACTAGGTTATGGTGTTGTTTGCCTTAATTTCATATGCAAGTCGTACTTATATATTGAACTGTACTAGAAACTTTTTTATATGTAATAGGACGTTTCTAAAATTTGGAATGTCTAGTTGATAGGGGAGACTGCTGAAATTTCAGTAAGCTCCCTGTTTTAGGATAAATAAAGAAGTATATTAAAGTTTAATAATGTAGGGTTTAGTCGTGTGTGTACCAAGTAGGTTCCCCTTCAAGATTCAAGACAACTGGCCGACATACCGTGTTGTGTTGGATCTTGAATTGTCCCAGTTGGACAGTTTGGGATGAATTTGTAACCAGTAGGGCGTAACCTGTCATTGTTGTTTAGGATTTATCTTGTGTTGTTCATGTCCATTTCAAATTTTAATTATTGTGTTTTGTATTGTCTCCAGGTGCATGTCTGCGTGCTATGTTTTATACTGCATGTATCTCTGTGTACTCAGGGACCAATACGAAATGCTGCCAAAATTCTACATGAACATCAACGATTCAAGATAGATCGTAAACAACATCGATGGGCTACGGATGGTTGCATATCATCATGAATAGGATAGGGCCCTACCTACTTACAACATCAAAAGATAAAAAGCGATTCACGAACGATAGTCACATAATGTTTAAATCAAAGTAACTAGAACTCTGCTTCTTAGATATCATGAATGGAGGTTTCGATAAATCGGCAATGGATGTACAACCAGTTAGATCGTAGTTGGTGAGTGATTGAGGAGTTTATGATAGGGCTGTTGGAGTTATTCTGTTCGCTACAGTGAACACGCCAGGTTTTGAAGCGTCTCAGAAGTTTGTTGTTCGTGCTCAAGGTGTAAATGCATTATTTTTAAATACACGGATGATGTCATGTACCACCTAAGTGAGAAAGGGTTCATGGAAAGATACTACTGCTGGTACAACCATCGTGAGTAGTTACCGCCCAGACCATCAACCGTAACCCTATAACAATCTTACTATGAGGTCAAAGGAAATAGGGATACGTACAACAACATGGAGTAGATGGTGATGGATCATGTTGGACACTCCACTGGCCATATGCTACAACATGATGACCAAGCAGGGAATGAGGATGATAATGTAGAGGAGGATCCTAATCTGGAGGTCGTCGCTGCATGTGGTCACTGAATACATACTGTTAGCGACACCAACCTATGGTCGCTGAATATATACTTTTAGCGACGGCACCCTATGGTCACTGAATACATACTTTTAGTGACGCCAACCTGTGGTCGCTACTTTATAGGATTAGCGACAGGGTCATGTGGAGGCACCCATAGCGACGACATGCATTACCAACATAAGAACCACATTAGCGATGGCATTACGTCATCGACAAGGTAGCAACAGAGTGCTTTCGTGTCACTGTGGTGTCAACGACTATGGATATAGCAACGGAGCTATGTCCGTCATAAATGTCGTCACTAATAGTGTTAGCGACACCGAGAGCATTTTTTAGCGACCGTATTTTTCCGTCGCTAATAAGCTTTTTTTAGTAGTGGATAGAGATCGGAGCTTGTAATTAGTGGTTCGCTAGTGTTCGATAGGTCGAGGAGCTTCTGAAATTCTCTATTCCAGGTAGGGGGAGCTTTATATTTTAAATGAATAGTTTATGGACGGGTTAGGGGTTATATTATAATATTATATGTTGAGAATTGATGAATTGATATGTGAAATTGTGAGTGGCTTATGAAACCCCGACCATATGATATATGTGATATGTCTTGTGTTATGATGTTCCCATCTCCGTCCATGTTAGTGGTATTGAAATGGATTATGATGCAAATGTTATTCTTGAAATTGTTATGGTATATGTATGTATTAAATGTATGACTTGGTTCATAGTACTTATGTATGAGATGCAGTAGGATAATTGATTGATTGTGTGAATCATTGTATCAGATACAAGTGATAAATATCGAGGGCATATGGCGTGAGACGCTTGTTAATTGAAATAAGATTTCTATGTCATGTGGTATCATGGATTCCACAAAAGACCTTGAGTGGGACTTAAGGCAAGCCTACTGAGTGGGACTCAGGGCTGCCCGTAACACTGCTGTTGTCATTGAGAGTGATTGTGCTAGAGGGTAAACAGTTTGGTACTAGTAAAACAGACAAATTAGATGAGAGCTGAATATATGGTTGAGAGCCAGTGTGCAACACAAAATTTAATAATGAATAATTGGATCCAATTGGATGAGAAATATATGTGTGTATATGTATGTCATTGAGAATAACATGATGATATAGCACTGTGTTGAGAAATTGTGAATAACTTGATTATGGTAACTATGTGAATTTATGATAAGAATATATGATGTGAGTAAATAATGTTGAATGGCAGTCTATGTTACTGTTTGATTGTGATATTTCATTGAATCAGTTCAATAACTGTTATTTAACATGTATAATGCTCACCCCCTATTTGTGGATATGTTTAGAGTGGACTTAGGACGTGACAGTGATTGAGGAGAGGTCACCAAGGTTGAACGTGGAGCATTATATATACCTTGTATATAATGCACATAGTAGTAGTTTTGTAGTAGCCTTGGCCGGTTCTTATGTATACCTATTTTGATGATTGTATATATGTAAATGCTTAGTGGATTAGGCAACTGATGGCTTCAACTGGAAGCCTTGATACATTTTGAGCATATACTTGATGTTGAGATGAATAAAGATGTTTTGTTGATGATATTGAGTGTGCAGACCATGAATGGCCCCACCATATACATATGAGATTTAATATAGCCAGGAATTTGGGACATGTATGTGATACCATGTGGATGTATGAAATGCCCAAGGACTGTTAATTGTATAAAGAATGACAATAGTTATGTGTTAGAGCCGTGAATGTGTGATTGTTATATGGTTTTCATGCATAATTGGGTAATTGAGATAGTCAAATAGAAGTTTATAAGGTATGAATGGCATAGGACAGTTTCAATAGCATTTATGCATGATTTGTGATTTATGGAAACTGGAATGGGCCAATTCCATTGAGAAATGACCCCTAAGTTGCATCAAAATGCCTCAAAATGAGTCAAATGCAATTACGCGCATAAGTCTCTCGTTTTTAGGAATTTTTTAGTACGGCTAGTGGCTACGCGTCACAAATAATGTATTTTAGCTAGTGTCAAAGTTTGGTAGTCATTGGATTTGATATGAAAAAGATAGGGTAGCTATAAGTTGAAAAATTTGATATTTCCTGAGTTGTTGTCAAGAAACTGATATACAGTAGGTGTGAATCGATTCCCCTATTGCTTGAATCGATTCATGGTACTCTATGAATCGATTCCCCTGTTTCATGAATCGATTCATTATGTTGTGTTTCAACTATTTCATAAAATTTGCATGTATGAATCGATTCACCATATGGATGAATCGATTCAAGGGCCTGATCTATGAAAAATTAAACATGTGAATCGATTCCCAGGGGAGGGTAAATCGATTCATCCCCCTATGGCACCTATTTTTGGCAAATTTTTATACATGAATCGATTCATGCCTCTAATTCTTCAAAAAAATTTATGTTTTGCTGTATATTGGGTACCATTAAGCCAGGTATGATTATATATTGATGTATAAGTGTATCTACTATATTTTGGTAATTAATTTAAGTACCTTTGAACCCTTGTTCTGATTTCGGATTGAATCGTGAAAAATTTCCTTAGGTTTTCAGGCTTGTTTTTATTAATTCTGGATATTTCATTTTGGTATTAGAGCAGACTTGAAAAAGTCCAAGGCCAAGGTTAACCTACTAAATGCTATGAATTGAGTGAAATTATATGATAGTTGTTAAGTATAGAATTAGTTGATGAGATCAACTATGAATAAATTACATTATTATCCATGAAAAGTACTAAAGTGAGATGTTATTTTTAGGATAAGATATGGCTAACTGTCAGGGCATGGATGCTACAGCGGCTGCATTTCAACATTTCACTGATATCCTAGAGAGGCAGAATCAGCCTCAACCAGCAGATAATCATAGTCTTGATTGCTTCTTGAAGCGTAAACCGATCAAGTTTCATGGAGGCTTTCATCCTGATCAAGCTTACGCTTGGATTCAGAACTTGGAGAGAATCTTTGGTAGTTTACTATGCATTGAGGCACAAAGGATAGAGTACACCGTGTTTATGCTTCAGAATGAAGCCGAGGATTGGTGGAACATCACTAAGGCCAGAATGATAGCTACTGGAACTCAATTAATCTGGGAGAATTTCAAGGCATGTTTTCTTGAAAAATATTTTCCTGAGACTGTGAGGAGCAGAAAGGAGCTGGAATTCATGGAACTCGGGCAGGGTAATATGAGTATTGAAGAATATGCTGCTAAGTTCGAAGAGCTATGCCTATTCTATCCTCTTTTTCAGCATCCTGGGACCGATGGTTCTAAATGTATTAAATTTGAAAGTGGCTTAAGACCTGAAATCAAGAAGGCATTCAGGCATCAAGAGATTAGAAGTTTCCCTATTCTTGTAAATAAATGTAGGATCTATGAAGATGATGACAAGGCTCATGCTGGATCAAGCAGTAAACCTGATGTTTCTTCAAAGCTAGAGCCTACTAATTTCAAAAGGCAAGGAAAGGTTAACAAAGGTGGATCATCCTCTAAATCAAGAGGCCGAGGTACTCATGGTAATCATTCTATTGGTCGTCCAAGGGACGACAAATGCTTTAGATGTGGTGGTGCTAATGATTACCGTGGAGGCTTCTGGGGACGAGGCCATGGAAACGGTAACCGTGGTGGCCAAGGCAATGGAGGCCGTGGTAATGTGATGGTTTCAAGAAATAATCATGGTGGAAATGCTAACCCACCAGCTGCAGGCAGAGTCTATGTTATCAATGTTGAGGATGCTGCTCAGACTAATGATCTGGTACAAAGTAAGTGTTTACTTGGTGACTTTATTCTTGATGTTGTATTTTATTCTGGAGTAACTTATTCCTTTATTGCTGATGATTATGTGAGGCGTTTGAGACTGCCTATTGTTCATATAGATCGGACCTTGGATGTATCCAACCCGACTGGTATTAGACTATGGACATCTATGATGTGTAAAAATGTATCCTTCACTTTGGGTGATAGGAGTTTTACGACTGACTTGATATGCTTACCTTTGAAGGGTCTTGATATTGTACTTCGCATGGATTGGCTATTAGCCAATAATATAATGGTTGATTGTCAGAACCGGCGAGTGATCTTTCCAAATTGGAATACTGAAGACTACACAATCCAAGGTATATCTCAGTTGCTTATGTTGTTCTATTTAACTGATGGAAAAAGTGGATCTAGAGTGTGTCATATTCTGGTTATCTATAATTTTCTTGAGGTATTTCTAGAGGATATACCGGGTATTCCTCCTGAAAGGGAGATTGAATTCTCTATTAATCTTGTTCCTGGAGCTGAACCAGTCTCCAGTGCTCCCTATAGGATGTCCCCTGTTGAGTTAGTAGAATTAAAGAAGCAGGTTAATGAATTACTAGAGAAATAGTTTATCTAATCTAGTATATCACCGTGGGGTGCTCTGGTGTTACTAGTTAAAAAGAAAGATAGCAGTATGCAGTTATGTTTTTATTACCGCCAGTTGAATAAGCTTACAATAAAGAATAAGTATCTGTTGCCAAGGATTGATGATTTGATTGATCAATTACGGGGTGCTTTAGTCTTTTAAAAAATTGATTTGTGAGCTGGATACCATCAAGTCTGAGTTAAGGCTTCAGATATTCCCAAAACGGCGTTTAGGATCCGATATGGTCCTTATGATTATGTGGTGATGTCGTTTAATGTAACCAATGCCCCTACTATGTTCATGAATTATATGAACAACATCTTTCATCTATACTTAAACCGATTTGTGGTTGCCTTTATCGATGATATCTTAATTTATTCTAAGTCTCACAAAGAGCATGAAGAACATCTCCGTTTGGTACTTTAAGTACTAAAAGAAAAATAATTGTTTGCTAAATTGCCCAAGTGTGACTTCTGGATGGATAAGATCTAATTTTTGGGAAATGTTATTTCTAGTGAAGGTGTTTCTGTTGATCCTTCCAAAGTAGAAGTTGTTATGGCTTGGGAGAGACCTAAGTCAATTACTGAAGTCAGGAGTTTTATGGGTTTAGCTACATATTATCGGAGATTCATTAAAGGGTTCTCTAAAATCGTGTTGCCGATGACTAAGTTAACTCAAAAGAATGTTCCTTTTGTGTAGTCTCCTGAATATGAGAAGAGTTTCCAATAACTAAAGGCTAGATTGACTTTTACTCCTATATTGGCATTGCCTAATTTGTAGGAAAGCTCTATGGTATACTGTGATGCATCCAGGCTAGGCCTTGGGTATATACTGATGCATAGTGGCATGGTAATTGCTTATGCCTCACAACAGCTATGACCACATGAACAAAACTATCCTACCTATGATTTAGAACTTGCAGCTGTGGTCTTTGCACTGAAAATTTGGAGACATTACCTTTATGGTTCCAAATTTGAGGTGTATAGTGATCATAAAAGTCTAAATTATCTATTTGATCAGAAGGAGTTAAATATAAGGCAGAGAAGGTGGATTGAGTTTCTAAAAGATTATGATTTCGATTTGAAATATCATCCAGGAAAGGCGAATGTGGTAGCTGATGCCTTAAGCCAGAAATCCATTCATATTGCAATTATGATGGTTAAAGAGATGGAGTTACTTGAGCAGTTCAGAGATTTAAGTCTAACTGTGGATGTTTCTGCACCTAAAAAGGTGGTTCTTGGCACTTTAATGATAGCAAATGAGTTTTTGAAGCTTGTATATGTGCAACAGTTGAGTGATGCTTACCTAGCTAAGCTGAAAGAGACTCAGGCGAGTGGTAAGGACCTATTCTTAACGGAAGGTTCTACTGGCATTTGGTGAGTAAAAAGCCAAGTTTATGTGCCTGATTCTGGTGATTTGAGAAAGATAGTACTTAATGAAGCTCACAAAAGTATGTTGAGTATCCATCCGGGTACTACAAAGATGTACCATGACTTGATATTGCATTTTTGGTGGCCTGGATTAAAAAGAGATGTGGTTGATTATGTAGCTCATTGTATTATTTGCCAAAAGGCAAAGGTTGAACATTAAAAGCCATCTGGTGGTTTACAACCTCTTGAGGTTCCTGTATGGAAATGGGATGCTATTGCCATGGATTTCGTGATGGGATTACCCAAGACTCATAGTGGTCATGACGTTATCTGGGTTATTATGGATAGATTAACGAAGTTTACACATTTCTTGCCTATCAATATGAGATATCCCTTGTTGAGACTAGCATAGTTGTATATCAGTGAGATCGTTCAACTGCATGGTGTTCCATCTTCAATTGTGTCAGATAGAGATCTGAGGTTCACTTCCCGATTTTTGGGAAGCTTACACAAGGAGTTAGGTTCAAAGCTCCAGTTGAGTTCGGCCTATCATTCCCAAACAGATGGACAGGCTCGTACCATTTAAAGTTTAGAGGACTTGTTAAGGTCCTGTGTGCTAGAGCATGGTGGTGGATGGGAGCAGTATCTCCCATTGATTGAGTTTACTTATAATAATAGCTACTACAACAGATCGGTATAGCTCCATATGAGGCTTTATATAGCAGGAAGTGTCGAACACCTCTTTGTTGGTTGGAGACCGATGAGAGCTTGATGTTGGGGCCTGAGATTCTGCAACAAACTTCTGAGCAGATACAAATGATCAGAGAGAAAATAAAGGCATCCTAGGACCGACAGAAAAGTTATCACGATAAGCGGATGAAACTACTTGAATTTCAGGTTGGTGATAGAGTGTTCCTGAAAGTTTCTCCCAATAAGGGTATTGGGCGAGTATTGAAAAGCTGAAAATTGAACCCAAGATATATTGGACCCTATGAAGTGTTGAAGAGGGTTGGACCCGTGGCCTATCAGATAACATTGCCTCCTCATTTGTCAAATCTATATAGTGTGTTTCACGTTTCTCAGTTGAGAAAGTATTTGCCAGATTCTACGCATGAGATGCCTGATGATGATGTTGAGATCAGGGAGAACCTGACCCCTATTGCTAAGCCCACTAGTATTGTGGATAGATCTGTGAAACGCTTGAGAAGCAAGGATGTACAGTTGGTCAAGGTGGCATGGCAATAGAACCGATGTACTATATATACTTGGGAGCGTGAGGATGCTATGAGGCAACAATATCCCAAGTTATTTCATTGAGGTATGGATATCTTTGAATTTTAGGGTCGAAATTCTTTGATGATGGGGAGAATTGTAACATTCTAGTTTTGTAATATGGACAAACTAGATTAAATTAGAAGTAATGGGGAATTAGATGGATTAATTAATTAAAATGGTATGAAATTCCCTTATTGCCTTTAATGATATATATGCCAAATTTTCAATTCTTCCTTCTATTCACTCTCAGTATCATGTTCATGCAGCAGAAGAGAAATTAAGTTTTCTTCTTCTTCTTCTCTTTCATTCGGTGGCACAATCCATCTTCTCCTCCAATCTTCTCTCCATTTCTTCAAATTAAGAGCAAGGGTTTACTTTCTTCACCTATTTTTTCTTCTTATCTCACGTGACAGCTTTGGAGTAAGGGGGAAAAGTCTCAATTGGTTGAAAGTTAAAGGTAATCAATGGAACCCAACTCTTAGCTTATGAAATTTCTAAACCCCATCTTCTAATTCTTATAATTCTTGAATTATAGAGCAATTTTGAAGTTGGTTTGAAGTGGGGCAGCTTGTGAATCTTTAGGGTTAAAATCCTCCAAGTATAAGTAAGTTGAAAATTGAAAACTATGACTTCTAGATTACTATTTCTATAAGATTAAAGCTTAATAATTGTTGTTTCAATGGAATAATGTAGTTTCAGAGAGTTTCGGAGTGATTCGTAGCTTGAAGCTTGATCAGAGGCGAGTTCCAAAGTCGACGACTTGGTTCGGTGAGTTATATCTTAACAAAATGGTTATAATTTAATGATTCCTAACTTGGCAATCAATGTTTGTAGCGATTGTGGTATTAAAATCAATTATTATGAATTTTATGAAGTTGTTTGATTCTGAGGGATAGAGATCAGAGCTTGCGATTAGTAGTTCGCTAGCATTCGATAGGTCGGGGAGCTTTTTGGATTCTCTATTCTAGGTAGCGGGAGCTTTACATTTTAAATAAATAAATTATGGACGGGTTCAAGGTTATATTATAATATTATATGTTGAGAATGTGATGAATTGATATGTGAAATTGTGAGTGACTTATCAAATCCCGATTATATAATATATGTGATATGTCTTGTAATATGATGTTCCCGTCTTCGTCCATGTTAGTGGTATTGAAATGGCTTATGATGCAAATGCTATTCTTGAAATTGTTGTGGTATATGTATGTATTAAATGTATGACTTGGTTCATAGTACCTATGCATGAGATACAGTAGGATAATTGATTGATTGTGTGAATCATTGTATGAGATACAAGTGATAAATGCTGAGGGCATATGGCATGAGACGCTTTTTAATTGAAATAAGATGTCATGTGGTATCATGGATTCCACAAAAGACCTTGAGTGGGACTCAAGGAAAGCCTACTGAGTGGGACTCGGGGCTTCCCGTAACACTACCGTTGTCGCTGATAGTGATTGTGCTACGTGAGAGGATAAACAGTTTGCTACCAGTAAAACTGTCAAATCAGCTGAGAGCTGAATATATGGCTGAAAGCTAGTGTGCAACACAAAATTTAATAATGAATAATTGGATCCAATTGGATAAGAAATGTATGTGTGCATATGTATGTCATTGAGAATAACATGATGATATAGCACTATGTTGAGAAATTATGAATAACTTGATTATGGTAACTATATGAATTTATGATAAGAATATATGATGTGAGTAAATAATGTTGAATGGCAGTCTATGTTACTGTTTGATTGTGATATTTCATTGTATGTTAGAGAAATAGATAATTAAATCAGTTCAATAACTGTATTTAACATGTATAATGCTCAACCCTATGGAGCATTGTATATACCTTGTATATAATGCACATAGTAGTAGTTTTATAGTAGCCTTGGCCGGTTCTTGTGTATACCTATTTTGATGATTGTATATATATATATATATAAATGCTTAGTGGATTAGGCAACTGATGGCTTTAACTGGAAGCCTAGATACATTTTGAGCAGATACTTGATGTTGAGATGAATAAAGATGTTTTGTTGATAATGTTGAGTGTGGAGACCATGGATGGTCCCACCATATACATAAGAGATTTAATATAGTTAGGAATTTTGGACATGTATGTGATATATGGATGTATGAAATGCCAGGGACTGTTAATTGTTTGAAGAATGTAACATCCTAAAAAAAATTCATTCTCATGTATAATTCATCCGAGGTTTATTTCCCAATTTTAGGGAAGCTTGCATCAAGAATTTAGTTCAAGGCTTCGGCTAAGTTCAGCCTATCATCCTCAAACAGATGGACAGACAAAACGTACCATACAGAGTTTGGAGGATTTATTGAGATCTTGCGTGCTTGATCATGATGGTATACCAATAGCTACCATAACAATATTGGTATGGCTCCATTTTAAGCATTATATGGCAGAAAGTGTCGAACACCTCTTTTTGGGTTAGAAACTGGTGAAAGTCTACCGTTAGGGCCTGAAATTGTGCAACAGACTACTAAACAAATAGAAATAATCAGAGAGAAGATGAAGGCATCCCATGATAGACAAAAGCATTATTACAATAAAATGAGAAAACCACTTGAATTCCAAGTTGGTGATCATGTATTTTTAAAGGTTTCACCTCACAAGGGCATTGGTCGAGCACTGAAAAGTAAAAATTTAAGCCCAAGGTTCATTGGACCATATGAAATCCTAAAGAGAATTGGCCCAGTGGCCTATGAGATTGCCTTCCTCCTCATCTTATAAATTATACAATGTGTTCCATGTATCACAATTGAGGAAGTATGTACAGGATTCTACTCATGTGATTGCTACTGATGATGTTGAAGTTAGAGAGAATTTGACCATTCCTGTGAACCTTTACAAATTATGGAAAGGTCAATTAAACGCTTGAGAAGCAAGGATGTACCATTAGTGAAGGTGGCATGGAAACAAGGAAATGATGTAACTTTAACTTGGGAGCGTGAAGATGTTATGAGGACACAATACCCAGAATTGTTCCACTGAGGGAAGTGTTGTATTAAATTTCAAGGACGAAATTTTATTAGGGTGGGAGAATTGTAACATCCCAAAAAAAATTCCATTCTTATGTATAATTATTTTGATGAAGACCATCAATGATATTATCCATTTTATCTCGACTTTCTATGTAAATTTTTGTTAGGACAACATCTTCAATTTAACATTTTATTGTTGTAAATAATTTTAACTTTATACCTTAGGTAAAAGTTAACCAAATAACTTATTACTTATTTCCTTAGTTATTAATTTCTTTGCCTTTTCCATTTACTCCCATCAAATTACCACATACTCCACTTAAAATGCGTTATCTTGTACACATTTTAATGTCTAGTTAGAGTCCGAATTTGAAAATATGATCAACTACAAAGTTGTTCCTCTTTTTCTTATATTTCCAACAAGACCAAATTAATTAAAATCCATTAAGATTTGAGAGAGATATGCCCAAAATACTGAAACTATTTCAGAATTCATATTTTACTTCAATCATATCATCTTGTACACATTTTAATGCCTAGTTAAAGTTTGAAGTTGAAAATATGGTCAACTAAAACGTTGTTCCTCTTTGTCTTATCTTTCCAACAAGACTAAATTCATTAAAATACATTAAGATATAAGAGAGATATGCCTAAAATACAGAAACTATCAGAATTAATATTTACCTTAATCATACAAGCTACATTATTTAGGCTGCGGGAATGGTCAACAATACAGCCCATGTTTCCTACCTAAAACCTCCATTATCACCACACATAATGCACCTAACATTCCACTACAATTCCATTATGAAAATCTTGTCCCCCACTTGTCATTTGCATGATTAAATCAACACTACATCTTGTTCCCAAGTCTGAAATCTTATAACAAGTTGAAGTTAGTGAAGACATATCTCTCATTTTCTTTTATTTTCTCCATCAAAGTCACTCTTGATCTGAAGCTAGGACAACAAAAGAACACTTTCAACCACTTTAGGATCCTCCATTAAGGTGAGAGGGGAAAGGGCTATGAATAAATATGGAATGGGTAGAATTATATGTTGTTCTAGGATTTCTATAATTATTTTTGCAAATTGTTACTTATATTCGAAGTTGAAAATATGTGAATTTGACTTTTACTTCTTTACCAAAGTTGTAGATCTTTTTGTTATGTGAATTTGGAGACTTGAACCAACTGATTTGGATATGTATAGCATGAGTTATGGTCAAAATACTGAAGTATGTTTCTTTTGAATGTTTCATGACTTGGTTCTGGATATATGTTGAGATTCTAAATTTTGTGAGTATGATTAGTCATCTTTATCATCATAAAAGTTATATATATAGATGTTATGATTCTGTTAGATTTATTCTCATATCAAAATTCTTAGTAATATGAAATTTATGCTTAAATTACTCTCATGTGCTCATGTTGTTTAATTGTTTCTAAAAATGAGCGTCTTTAATTAAAGTTTGGTAATTCATATATTTCAAAATTGAAAATGATATATTTATGAAAGTTGTAGATCTTTATGTCCTATAAATTTAGAGACCAAAACCTTCCAAAAAGGATAAGTAAAACATGAGTTATGATTTATTTATTTAAGTATGATGTTTCTGGAAGTTATGTATGGGTCAGTGTTTGTTTAGCTGTTTGAGAATAATTTATAAGGAATTAATTTTTGAGCAGTTCACAAAAGTTTTAGATATTTGAGTTATGAACATGTAGGATTTAGTCCCATGTAAAAATAATTTTTCTATTAAATGATATACAATTTTTACCAAAGGTTGTCAAAGTTGTAACTGAATCTGTAATACTGAAATTATTGTTTTGAAGTTAGAAAGTAATTTTGAAACTGCTTTTTATACTTAAATAATTGGGACATATGGTCTTCATAAAAGTTATACATAATTCTATTTTTGAAAATTTGGCTCAAGTTTCATCTTAAAATATTTTTTTACAATGAGATATGCCTATTTTACCAAACTGTGCACATGCAGTAAAAATTTACAAAAGTCAGTGTGTTGTTTGTAACGTGGAGCAAATTCTGTAAGGAATTAGAATTTTTAGTCTTCATGAATATTATAGATAATTTTGTTATGGAACTATAGAAAGTGGAATTACTCAAAAAAGATTTGATTTGCTCACGTTATGACCTTTTTACTAATGTATGTTGCTGTTGTAAATTTCTGAAATTTACCTATGATGGTTATTATAGATGAAAATAATATTTTTCATGTGGGTAATGATTTATTTATGAATTAGTAAGGGATTATTGATTATTATGTATATTATTGAGTGTCCTATTAATGTTATACATGTTATTCAAGTGGCCTCAATACTTAAGAGGGGAGGGGTGAATTGAGTTTTTAAAACTTTGCTTGGAATGCCTTTGAACTTGATTCTTTTATCACAAGTTTAAAGATTGTGCAAGTGAAGGCAAGTATAGTGCAAGAAATAAACCAAAACAAGATGTGAATATTGCTGAAGCAATTTGTCAAACACTTAGTGTGCAGCGCTTTAAAGTAACTAATTCAAGCAAGCTCAAGTAAGCAAATCACAATCAATCCACAACAATTCAATCAAATGCAATATATCAATGTAAAAGAGTGAGGGAGAAAAGCTTGCAAACTGATTTAACGAGTTCCACCAACCCTGGTGTACGTCTCGCCTTCAAGTAACCCACTTGAAGGATTTCTACTATTGAAGTTTAGAGATTACAAACTATGAGCAATTGCAGCTTCCTAGTGTCCCACACTCAAGAACTCAATCCTCACTAGCACAAGGGCAACCCACCCAGTCTCTCAAACTCTCAATACCCAAAGGTTGAACCCCAACCTTTGTGACCACTCAACCTAGAGTGAAAAACCTTTGTGTTTTGTAGTGTTTACAAGATAATGACTCTCTAAAATAGAGTAGATATACAAGTGAAAGCTCTCTCAAATTCTAACTCTCAACAAGAGAGAATGTACAAGTTAAAGTTCTAAGTTTCAGAAAAATGAAACTATACAAGAATAAGACTCACAAGACTCAAGAATTAATTTCCCTTTGATGGATGTGATTGATGCTTTGAGTAGCTTGAAGGAGTCTTGAATTTATAGACCTAGGAGAAGAGCATAATGGAGTTCCTAGCCGTTCCATGTGATGGGTGTTTGAGAGATGTGGAGAAATAAGCTGGTTTCCACCTAAAAAGCACTTTCCCCAAATTCTGGCACTATCGTAATTGATTACGCCTCGAGCTGTAATCAATTACACTTTGAAATCTTTAGTGTTTTTCATGTTGTAATCGGTTAGCATATACCTTGTAATCGATTAGCTGTAACTTAGAACCTTGGTAATCGATTATGTCTTGCCTTGTAATCGATTAGTGATGACACCTGTTGCATTTAATTTGGTTATGCAGCTTGGTAATCGATTATGCCTTGTGTCTAATCGATTAGTGTAAAAACAGTAGCCCTGTAATCAATTGTCTGATATGCGGTAATCGATTAGGTGTTTTCCAGAAGCCTTGTAATCGATTGTTCTAAGTTCTACAATCGATTAGCATAAGTACCTGATCCATTTAAATCAATTTTTCATCTTGGTAATCGATTAGGGTTTAGGGTGTAATCGAGTAGTTGACAAACAAAATCCTTGTAATCGATTAGTGTTCACTCTGTAATTGATTCTAATCGATTATCTGTCCTTCGTAATCGATTAGCCTGCGTGTTTTTGCAGGTCTGATGTTGTTTCTTGTTTCTACAAGAGTTTCTTCAAGAGTTCTTTGTCAATATCAAAATCTTTGAACCTGAAAGCATATTCAAACACATTCTCCTCCTTTTTGATGATGACAAACAATGTTCATCTCTTGAGGGTCATTAGTTTCAAAAATAAACTTATCTCTAATCTTTATCTGCAAAAACATGTTTAATTCAAATTCTGCACAATGTTATCTCAATAGGTTATCTCTTGATTTAAAAAAATATCTCCCCCTATCTAAAAGAAGTTATGCCATAGAGATAATTATCTAGTCCACTTGTTAATCACTTGTTATTATCAATCAGTTTTTAGCACTTAGCAATCAGATTAGATAAACTTAAATATTTCTCCCCCTTTGTAATCATCAAAAAATAGTAAAGCAATAGAGAGATATAATGAAACAGAAACTTTTATTCATTGCAGAAAAGGGAACTTACATAATGAAAATTTGCAGAATCAAAAAGAAACTGAATGAAAAACAACTCAAACAAAGCACAATAAAACGGATCTAATTAATTGGATGGAAAAAGCGGAATTCAGAAATCTGGCGAGACAGCTCATCGTAACGTTGTTGCATAATTTCAAAATGTTGTTGCTCAGTCATTTGGAACTCTTGAAGAGAGTTCTCAATTCTGTCGAACCGACGGTCAAGGTACGCATAAAAGGAGGCAAAGGGGTCAGCAGGGACGGAGGGTTCAGCTTGAGTTGCAAGAGGAGGAGGGGCAAGTTCATCAGCAGGAGCTTCAAAAGGAATATTAGCATTAATGCCTTCCATTTTTGAGTGCCAAGCTCCATTCACATAAATGATACCCATCTTTGTGAGATAATGGGTGCCAATGCATGCTTTGGAAGGCACCTTCTCTGACAATTCTCCAGCCAAGTCAACTCCAAAAGCCTTGAAGATTTTGGTGAGAAGGATGGCGTAGGGGAGCTTTTGCTGGTCTTGGCCCTTGTGAAGGGACCCTTGTAAGCCTCTAGTACTTTGTCTAAAATAGTGTGAGGGTCCTCCCTTGGTGTGTCCTCATTATGCTTCCCCTCTTCAAAAGGATTTATCCTCAAATCTAAGGCATCATCCTCTTCATCTATGTTAAAAGGAGATAAGTCAGACATATTAAATGAAGCACTCACACTATAGTCTCCTAGTAAATCAAGGACATAGGCATTATTTCCCATTTCTTAAGTATTTGGAAAGGACCATCACCTCTAGGGTCAACTTTGGATTTTCTCAAGTTTGGAAATCCATCTTTTCTAAGATGTAGCCAAACCCAATATCTAACCTTAAAGGTGACTTACTTTCTCTTCTTATTGGAACAACGAGCATAATGTTCATTCTTAGTTTGTATTTGGTTTTTAACCTTCTCATGAAAATCTTTGATAAATTTGGCCTTTGCCTCTCCATCCATGTGAAGGACAGAATCAGAAACATCAATGGGCAAAAGGTCCAATGGAGTGAGAGGGTTAAAACCATACACAACTTCAAAGGGACTATGCTTAGTTATGGAGTGTTGTACCCTATTATAAGCAAATTCAATGTAGGGTAAACACCCATCCCAAGATTTAACATTTTTAATCACTAGGACCTTAAGTAGTTAAGAAAGGGTCCTGTTTACTACCTCTGTTTGGCCATCTGTTTGAGGATGGAAAATGGTAGAAAAGAGAAGCTTTGTTCCCAGCCTTGACCAAAGAGTTTTCCAAAAATGGCTTAGGAATTTGGTGTCCCTATCAGAAATGATAGTTTTAGGGATACCATAAAGTCTTACTATTTCTTTGAAAAGCAACTTAGCAATATGACTTGCATCATCCACTTTATGACAAGGAATGAAATGAGCCATTTTGCTAAACCTATCTACCACCACAAAGATAGAATCCATTCCGCTTTGGGCCCTAGGAAAGCCTAACATAAAATCCATAGAAATATCAACCCAAGGAGAAATAGGTATAGGCAATGGAGTATGCAAACCACTAGGTGAAAGTTTAGATTTAGCTTTCCTACATACTATACACCTAGCGTAAAGTTTTTGTACATTTTTTTTTCATTTTAGGCCAATAAAAGTGTTGTATCTTCCAAAGTGGCCCATTAAGCCTCCCTCATGGCTTTCTCTAAGTAAAAGATCTCTTAAAGAGCTCCTAGGAATGCAAAGTCTATTGGCTTTAAAGAGGTAGCCATATAGAATGTAGAAGCCTTTATGAGATGAAGAAGTGGAAGATGAGTTGAAAATGGTTAAAAAATCAAGGTCACTTGGATACAAAGTCCTAATCTCATCAAGTCCAATAACTTTGGCTCCAAGAGAGGCAAGTAAAGAGTGCCTTCTTGATAAAGCATCAGCTATAGTATTAGATTTTTCATTTTTGTACTTGATGACATATGGAAATTGTTCTAAGAACTCAACCCACTTAGCATGTCTCTTGTTCAACTTATGTTGCCTTTTAATAAATTTTAGTGATTGGTGATCAGTATGGATGACAAACTCTTTTGGGATCAAGTAATGTTCCCAAGTTTGAAGGGCCCTAATTAATGCATAGAACTCTTTATCATATGAGGGATGATTGAGGGTGGCCCCATTAAGTTTTTCACTAAAGAAAGCAATGGGGTGACCTTCTTGCAATAGGACAGCTCATATACCTACATTTGAAGCATCACACTCAAGCTCAAAGGTTTTTAAAAATTTGGAAGTGCCAAAATTAGAGCATGAGTGAGCTTGTCTTTGAGATCTAGAAAGGCTTTCTCTTGCCTTGGACCCCACACAAAAGCAACATTCTTTTTCACCAACTCAATTAGAGAAATCTTTCACAAATCTCCTATAAAAACTTGCTAGACTATGGAAACTTCTTACTTCACTCACATTTTTAGGTGTTGGCCAATCTTGGATTACCTTTACTTTGGAGTGGTCTACCTTAACACCCTTAGAACTTACTACAAATCCAAGGAATACAATGCTATCCATGCCAAAAGAACATTTTTTGTAACACCCTCGGTTAACTAGGATAATCCCTTCCACTAGATTATCCTGGTCAACTGAGAGGTTACGAGTTTCAGAAAAATATGGAAGTTTTTTTTGTACAAGAAAGCTTGGTGGAACAAATACATCGTATATATATAACATGGTCATATACAACACATGGTCAAAACAATAACTATTCAACTGAAAGAAAAAGAGACACGCAGGCTCCTGTAAATGAAAACAAAATTAACCTATTCTACTTGTCTTTGGTCCAGGAAGAGTCTGGCTGATCCTTAATGTAGAGTCGGTGACCATCACCATGATGTCTGGAAAAATTAGCGTAAGGGTGAGTCTTTACCTCCACAACAATCAGGAAGGTGTCTCATCAACACCTTACCACATACAACACAAACAACCCAAGATCGAGTCTCACCCACTCTCTTTAGGGTTCCTAAGATATATTTTAAGTTATCTCACCACTTTTTATCTTAGTTAATTATCCCCATTTTCCCATTCATCTCTCAGGATTATTAAGTTCTACAAAGTCATACTTAAGTAATAAACAGTCACAGTCACAGTACAATGATGCAATGCATGAGTTCTTTTCGCTATTTCTATTCTTTTTATTAGTCATCATGATGCATGTGGGCCCATCTCCTCCTCAACAATCTCATTAACCCTGTGCTCGATCGGTCGCCCTTATATCCCCTGCCTAACTAGAGTGATCGGAGCTCTCCTCGTTCTGGTTTTCACAAATAGTTAAGGACTCTCAGTCCCAACATCAAAATGGCCAATCACACATATCACACATCACCACAGAACAGGCATTCCATGATCGTAGAAACCCCCGCCTCTTGTCGAAGTATATCAGAGTTTGCCATGGGCTATCCGACGTCGGGCGTGAATCTGAGCCATTGGAGGTCCGCCCACATATACTCCTAACACCGCCCTCAGGGGATCGAGACGCCTGCTATTTCTTCACTGTCCCACCACTATATGCTTTAGGGGATTATTCCAACATCCCTCCTTAACTCTATATATGATGCATACAATACACAATTTTCTTTTCACTAGTCGTCGGTAGGGTCCTTTTAATGACTCCGGTTTATTTCTAACGTCGGGTCTATTTCAATTTATTCGTTCTTTGTCTTAAAAAAATTTTCCAATCCATAATGATCTTACCCGACACTTAGAAATAAAACGAGACTTCACATTTTCCATAAAACCATGGGGTATATTGGCACTACAACGCCCATGATCACATCGGATCTGATCTAGTCTTATCATATCATTTTCAAAATTTATTCATCTCAAGATCCCTACTAAGACATTTGTTAGACCTGAAAAATACGGGTAAATTTTTCACATTTTATAAATCATTTTTAGACAAGAAATAAAGTGGTGAAGCTTTAATTCAACACCCCAGATCTATGAAAAACCTCTCTCATATATGGAGATATGAGAGGGTAAATTTAAATGATTTCACAACAAATTTTTAATTAAAAACAGCAGAAGAATCAATTAAATTGATGTTGCATGATTGGATTTAAAGAGAATGGATTTCATAAGGTTTAATGATTCATAATATGTCCAAAGTACCTTTAAGATAATGCAAGAAAAAGATTTGATGCAAAAGGAATGAAAATAATTAAAACAAAGCAAATGGGAGCATCAGAGTGCCATTCGCTCAAGCGAGTACCACACTCGCTTAAGCGAGTTTGCGTGGTAACGCTTGGGCGAGGCCAGCGAGGATGCTTGAGCAAAAGGGAAAAATAGCATCAGGGGTCAATCTCGCTTGAGCGAGCTCTACCTCGCTTGAGTGAGATTGCTCCAGTAGCATCAAGCACCTTACTGTCCGATTTTTGCTCGAGCAAGGCTAGGCTCGCCTGGGTGAAAATCATCCAGTATCCATTTTTCCCTTGCTCGCTTAAATGAGTTGCCAGACACTGGCCATTTTGCTTGAGAGAAAATGGTCTAGTAGCTCTCCCACTCGATCTCGCTCGGGCGGAGCCTTACCCGCCTGAGCGAAATAACTCAAGTAGTTAACCTCTGATTCAAAGCAGGTCTCGCTTTAGCGAGATCATCACTCGCTTGAGCGAATTTGGGCCAGAGGCCACCCCACTGTTACAGGGAGTTCTCGCTTGAGCGAGATTCTCACTCGTTTGAGCAAGTTCTGCAGAACATGCGTAGGAACCTAGAATTTCACACAACTTCATATACCAATTCTCATTTTATACTATTTCAGCCTATCCTAATGCATTATATACATTTCTTCATGCATTCCAAAGTTCATTCAATGGTTTTCACACATCAAGATCAAATCTCATTCATTCAATGCATAGGATTAAAGTCATTTCTACATAAACTTTATGAAATACTACGAATTGTGAAATACATCATTCATTCATAATATTTGTCATCCGCAAGTATCATAGTTCATCATCTTACATCGTTTTGGGTCATTAATGAAATTTGGTCATACACACCAAGGTCCAATTTTTCTACATGACCCTGAAAAATCATCAACTACAATCTAGATAGCAAAATAAGCATACATGTATATTATATGCTATACAAAAATCTAGATTTTCTGGCCAAGGCGCTTCCTATACACCTTCCACAAAATGTACTTCAAAAGATTCACTCCACCCATGAGTGCCCTGCATCACAAGTCTAAAAAGTGGACAACATGGGAGAGTGAGTCATGCATTCCAAAAGAATGAATATGAATACCATGTGATCATGTGCATATGTATCACAATATGTATACTTGCATTCACATATAACTTATCATCAACTATCATCATAATATATAATCATTTTTATAAATCAAGCAAGTATAAAATCACACATGTGATCTAGTCCTTCAATAATAGGACTATCACACAATTCATCATCTTACTCACATTGTTATTTTGGTATTCACATCTTTTATGTTGTCTTAATATAATTTCTCATTCTTAACACAACCATTATCATATCTCATCACCTTTAGCATACTTCCTTGCTATATGCAAATGCTCTTAAGCTAATGCATATGCGCAACGGAATATTTTAACAATTACAGATCTGACTGTGGGAATATAAACACCAATTATGGGATTCAAGTATGATCATCTAACCATACCCCTATTGCAGTAGTAAAATGTGTACACTTATCCTTAAATTGCATGCATTTCACCAATCTTTTACTGGTACCAAACTGCATCGCCCATTTTGCAACACCGGTCATTTACACCATGACCGCGGTAAACAACATATTCGACATATGGTGTTGCGGGCCAACCATGAGTCATATCATGGCAGCTGTGATCCCAAGGACCACCGTGGACACCTACTCATTAAGAGCCACCCCCCACAAGGGTCAACCACATATGGCTCCCCGTAACACAACATGGGCAGCTTTGTGACTTACACACCGAGTCACAGGGGAATTACAAATCGCTCGTGCACAGAGCCGCCCTCCCACTGGGCCAACTGGGTGAATCCCCTAAAATTCCAACACCGACAACTATGCAGTATGCCATGGATGCAAATGCCAATCGTATGCATTTCTCACTCTATACATCCTATACATGCCACTCATCATACGTCATCATCATTATCATTACCAACACCACCTCACTATTCTTAGTGGATTTTATTATTGTTGGCTTTAGTCTTTATTCTCAAGTTTCAATGTGGCATTTTAACAATTCACTCACCATTTACAACGGTACTCATCATCAATTTTAATCATCAACTTTACATTATCAATCATGGCATGCTATTTATTCACACCCAATTTCAACCAAACATTAATTTTATTCATTTCACATTTGAGGTGGATACAAGCATAACATCTTAATTTAGGCACAGTCTTGCCAAGTAATTCATATCACCATATAGCACACCACATTCATTCTAAATGCATCAATGCATGTTGCCTACACCATCAATATTAACATATTCAATCATCATAATCCATTACCACAACACAAGCAAGCAAACATGCATGCCAACACATATGGCAATCAAATACTATTCAAATCATGCATTTAGAACATAAAGACTTCTCTTCTACCTCACGAGAAGAATTCCGATGGATACGACGTGCCCGCCTCGTCGTTCGGAATGGATCCTACATTAACATACATGTAAAATCCTAATCAATTTTACTATTCAAGACACAATTTAACTCTATTTACTCATAATCATATCTATAATTTCATAACATGTATAAGACATGTTATAGATATTATTTTCCTTCACTTATTAGGCTTCGGGAATTTCCTCCCACTAAGCCACATTCACTATATTTAAAGGCTACAAAACAAGCTTTAAACCCCCAATATCCATACAACTCCATTCATCAACATCCACACCCATCAATGTCATATATTCCCTCTCAAGTATATTATTCAATCAACATATACCATTTTCCCAATTCTTAATAGTTAGGGTTTTCACCAAACCCATTACATTCATAATAATTATCAATCTTTCATATCCTTCCAACCACAAGTTTACCTACCACATTTATTTCACTTAAACCTTGCATTTATGACAACCCACTTTTGGGTTCATGCATTTAAAGCTTCCATTAAACACCCATTCATATACATTACTCTCCCCAAACCATAATAACACATACCATAGCATTTAAACCCAACAAAGTGGTGAGACAAGCTTACCTCACCCAAAACAAAAATGGGTTCCAAGAGGGGAGAGGGAGTTACAAAAATGGAGGGGAAGAGAAAGAAGATTTCAAGCTCTAATGGCCTCCTTGCAAGCTTCTTAAATGAAAATGAGAGGAGGAAGAAGATCACCACCTTTGCTTAGGGTTTTAGAAGAAGAAGATAAGAGGAAATGGGGAAGGGAAATAAGAGAAGGAGAAGAAGAATGTGTTTTGCCAAAGTGACCAGCAAACTCACGAAAGGAGAAGGGAAAAATTGGGCTTTTGCCTTTATTTTTAATACTCTCATTAAAAGATTCATCGTTTTATGATAAACAGGATCTCTATTTGGGCTCAATACTTTATCTGAAAATTATTCCGGATACATATTCAGACTCCCAATATTATTCTTAACAGCCCTGACCAATATCGTCCCAATCAGAGATACTTGGTCTGATACCCATATTTTAATCGAGTCAGTTTTCAGCTTATTCGGTCCTAATAAATTACCAACAGTCCCCAAAAATCTCAATTTAATTAATTCCAATATTTTGGGACATAAATTAATTCACATTCCATTATTTAATATTTATTCCCTTAATTAATCCATTATTTCAAAATTTGAGATGTTACAATCCACCCCACCAAAAAGAAAATTTCGTCCTCGAAATTTAACATACAAGACTCGAATACATCAAGGTATCGTTCTCTGACATCGTCTTCACGTTCCCATGTGAACGTCTCCACATTTCCATGCTTCCAAGCAACCTTCACCAAAGGCACCAACTTGTTCCGTAATCTCTTCATAGAATGCTCGACAATGCAAACAGAAACAAGAGGAATGGACAGATCATCCCGTACATCAACATCGTCCATAGGAATTACATGTAGAGGATCATGGACATATTTCCTCAAATGGGATACATGGAATACGTTGTGTAGGTTAGCAAGATGTGAAGGAAGTGTAATCTGATAAGCAACGTTGCCAATCTGCTCCAACACCTCATAAGGTCCAATAAACCTAGGGCTTAACTTTCCACTTTTCAACACCATTCCAATCCCTTTATCATGCAAGACCTTCAAAAATACACGATCACCCACTTGAAACTCAAGTGGTTTATGCCTCTTATCATAATAACTCTTCTGTCTATCTTAAGCAATATTCATATTCTCTTGTATCTTTCTAATCTGCTCGGTAGTCTCCTAAACAATCTCCGGCCCTAAAGCCAAGTTTTCACTGGTCTCCAGCCAACATAGAGGCGTTCTACACTTTCTTCCATAAAGTGCCTCATAGGGAGTCATACCAATAGAACTATTATAGCTGTTGTTGTATGTAAACTCAATCAGCGGTAAGAATCTCTCCCAACATCCACCGTGTTCAAGAACACAAGCCCTCAACAAATCTTCAAGGCTTTGTATCGTCCTTTCGAATTATCCGTCGGTTTGAGGGTGATAAGCGGAACTAAGTTTTAGCTTAGAACCCAACTCTTTATGCAAACTTCCCCAAAATCGAGAAGTAAACTGAGGATCACGGTCAGATATGATATTAGACGGCACACCATGCAGCCTAACAATCTCCTTTATGTATAATTGTGCCAATCTCTCCAAAGAACTCTTCATATTCATGGGCAAGAAGTGAGCATACTTCATCAACCGATTTACAATCACCCATATAACATCATTTCCAGCACGAGTTTTGGGTAGTCCAAAAACAAAATCCATAGCTATGCTATCCCATTTCCATACAGGGATCTCCAAAGGTCTCAAATAACCAGATGATCTTTGATGTTCGACCTTAGCCTTTTGACAAACAAGGCAAGATGCCACAAAGTTTGCCACATTATGTTTCATACCAGGCCACCAAAAATTCTTCTTCAAATCTTGATACATCTTGGTGGAACCAGGATGAATGCTCAATACACTCTTGTGAGCTTTCTCAA
Source organism: Clitoria ternatea (assembly GCA_037962975.1). NCBI lineage: Eukaryota > Viridiplantae > Streptophyta > Magnoliopsida > Fabales > Fabaceae > Clitoria > Clitoria ternatea. The sequence continues at coordinate 216,324,272 of CM075671.1, read as the reverse complement.
GTACATATTTCCTTATATTACCACTTGAGGGAACATAAATTCGACCCTTCACATGCCAAATGCCATCTTAACCTTCCACTAGAAACAAATTCTGCCCTTTTTCTTGGGTTTTCTTCATCTCAATCAGATACTCATCATTTGGTTGTTGTACCTTCACATATTCAAGAAACTCATTTGTGACATTCAACATTTTAAGCGACATTTTCTTTGGAGTATATGTCTCCACGCCCACATTCAAATTTCTAAATTGTTCAATCAACTCCATCTTTTTCGCCATCATCATATAAATATGCAACGACTTCTGGCTCAAAGCATCGGCAACCATATTTGCCTTTCCGGGATGATACCTCAATTCAAACTCATAGTCCTTTAGAAATTCCATCGATCGCTGTTGGCGCATATTAAGTTCCTTTTGGTCAAACAAGTACTTAAGGCTCTTATGGTTACTAAAGACCACAAACTTAGAACCATATAAGTAATGTCACCACAACTTCAAAGCAAACACCACCACCGCCAATTCGACAACATGAGTAGGATAATTAACCTCATGCGTCGCAATTGTCTCGATGCATAGGCTATCACACGCTCCTTTTGCATCAACATGCATCCAAGACCAAGCTTAGACACATAACAAAACACCATAAAATCATCCGTCAAATCGGGCAATGCTAACACTGGTGCAGTAGTAAGCCTCAACTTCAACTCTTGAAAACTTTCTTCACATTCACGGGTCCACACGAAAGGTTGATTCTTATGAGTCAACTTCGTCAATGGTAAGGATAAGCGAGAAAATCCTTCAATAAACCTCCAATAATAACCGGTGAGACCAAGAAAACTTCTTATCTCCGTCACAGACGTCGGTTGTTCCTAAGCCATAACAGCTTCAACTTTCGATCTATCAATGGCAACTCCATCACCGGAAATCACATGACCAAGAAAACCAATATCACTCATCCAGAATTCACATTTAGAGAGCTTAGCATACAATTCTTTTTCTTGAAGAATACACAATACAAGACGAAGATGTCTTTCATGCTCTACATGGCTCTTAGAGTACACCAAAATGTCATCAATAAACACCACGACGAATTGGTCAAGATACTCATGGAAGATGTGATTCATATAATCCATGAAAATTGCAGGAGCATTTGTCACTCCAAATGGCCTCACTACATATTCATAGTGTCCATATCGCGTTCAGAAGGTAGTTTTTGGGATATCTTCGGTCTTCACCCGAATTTTAGAGAGTACTACAGCACCCTTCAATTGATCCAAAAGATCATCAATGCGAGGAAGAGGATATTTGTTCTTGATACTCAACTTGTTGAGTTGGCGATAGTCAACGCACAATCTCATGCTCCTGTCCTTCTTTTTCACCAATAACATAGGAGAACCCCAATGAGACATACTTGGGCGAATAAACTCCCATTCAAGCAATTCCTCGACTTGCTTCTTCAATTCGATCAACTTCATAGGAGACATCCTGTAAGGAGCTCTAGAAACAGGCTCAGCATCGGGAATGAGGTCAATAGAAAATTCCACTTTTCGTGGAGGAGGCAATCCAGGAATTTCATCCGGAAAAACATCAGGAAACTCTGAAACAATAGGGATTTCACAAGATTAGGAAGTACCATTCCCATCAAGCTGGGAGATACCTTGCACATCAAAGCCTTCAGCATTTAAAGTCGGGAAGATCACCGTCTTGTTATGACAATCCACGTAGACTTTGTTAGTGGATAGTCAGTCCATGCCTAGAATAATGTCCAGGTCTTTCATAGGCAAGCATACGAGAGATACAACAAATCTCCTACACTCTAGGGTCATCTCGACATTCTTACATCAAGTCACCGATCTCAAACAAGTACCGGTCGGTATAGTCACTAATATGGAACCTTTCATCATACAAATAGGAACCTTTAAGCACCTCACACGATCCTCAAAAATAAATGACTGTGTAGCACCAAAATCAAATATAACATATGTATCATAGTGCCAAGGATTTCACACTTACCACGGACAAGATCTTCAGCTTGAGCGGCTTCTTCACCAGTAATTGCAAATACCCTACCAGCAACTTGTGGTTGATCACCACCATTACGGTCACCATTTCTTCCACTATGGCCATTGCCTTGACCATTGCCATTTCTTCCACCGTTATGGTTTTCACCACGGCCACCATTTCGGCCACCATTATAACCATTTCCATTTCCATGACCACGGCCTCTAAAGCCACCATGGCCTCCACGGTTACCATTAGGATTAACACGTACAGGAGTATTAGCATTAACATTCTTTGTATACAATGGGGAATTAGGGCGGATATGCCCCGGTTGATTGCATTGGCACCACCTCATCTTATGGACAATCTTTTGCCAAGTGATTAGCACCACACTTGAAGCAAGTTAGGCCTTTGACATTTTCACGACCTTGGTTACAACCACCATAACCACCTCTAAAAGCACCACGTCCTCTTGCATTCGAGGATCCACCACGAACGAACTTGTTCTTCTTGAAATGACCTTACTTCTTGAAACTAGAGAATTGGCCCTTCAACTTGGGCTTGTGCTTACCATGACTCGAAGGGGCCACATCATCTTCTTCATAAATTTGACACTTGTTCACAAGCGTCGGAAAGCTTCTAATTTCTTGATGCCGAATAGCCCGCTTAATCTCAGGCCTCAACCCATTTTCAAACTTTACACATTTGGAAGCTTCAGTACCCTCTTGTTGATAGGGCGGATAAAATGCACAAAGTTCTTCAAACTTGGAGGCATACTCCTTCATAGTCATACCACCTTGTTTTAGCTCCATAAACTCGAGCTCTTTCTTACTTCTGTAGCTATCTGGGAAATACTTCTTCAAGAACTCAACATTGAAATTTTCCCAATCCAAGGGAATATCAGCAGATATCATGCATCCCCTAGTAAGACGCCACCAAGCTTCAACTTCATCGCGGATCATAAAGACCGCATACTCCACCTTTTATGCTTCAGGACACTCAAAGCTAGCATAAATTCTTTCTAAATCGTTGATCCACACATAAGCATCCTCGGGCTTATAACCTCCATGAAACTTTGAAGGTTTCCTCTTGAGAAATAGATCAAGACCTTAGGAGCCTAGTCCCATATTCAGTTGGCCTTGTCTTTCCAATAGATCAACAAATCGATTCAAGGCATTTGCCATAGCAGCAGCCTCACGATTAGGTCTACCAACTATATTTTAAGCCTATACATCAAAACATGGCTTACACATGAGTAAACTAGACCAAACAATAACCTTCCAACTTATGAATTCAAAGGTCTTAGCACTTATAAGCTTATTATGCACCATATCACATGATCATCTCAATTTCAATACATAATCACAATATATTCATTATTGAAGGTAAATAATGTAAGGACTCTTGGCCAGACTCAAACAACATAGACATTGGCTTCAATTCAATAACACACAGTCACAATTCAATCAAATAATCCACAACTTGGGTGTTTATAGCTCATATGATTCAATCATAAGCAACAACTACTTGAACAACATCAATCATGTTTGTATCAAGAGTAACCAATGCTCTGATACCAGGTTGTGAGACCCAAAAAAGTAAGGGTAAATTTTTCACGTTTTATAAATCATTTTTAGACAAGAAATAAAGTGGTGAAGCTTTAATTCAACACCCCAGATCTATGAAAAACCTCTCTCATATATGGAGATACGGGAGGGTAAATTAAAATGATTTCACAAGAAATTTTTAATTAAAAACAATGGAAGAATCAATTAAGTTGATGTTGCATGATTAGATTTAAAGAGAATGGATTTCATGAGGTTTAATGATTCATAATATGTCCAAAGTACCTTTAAGATGATGCAAGAAAAAGATTTGATGCAAAAGGAATGAAAATAATTAAAACAAAGCAAATGGGAGCATCAGAGTGCCACTCGCTCAAGGCAAGGCCAGCGAGGATGCTTGAGCGAAAGGGAAAAGCAGCATTAGGGGTCAATCTCGCTTGAGCGAGCTCCACCTCGCTTGAGCGAGATTGCTCCAGTAGCATTAGGCACCTTACTGTCCGATTTTCGCTCGAGCGAGGCTAGGCTCGCCTGGGCAAAAATCGTCTAGTATCCATTTTTCCCTTGCTCGGTTAAGCGAGTTGCTAGACACTGGCCATTTCGCTTGAGCAAAAATGGTCCAGTAGCTCTCCCACTAGATCTCGCTCGGGCGGAGCCTCACCCGGCTGAGCGAAATAACCTCTGATTCTAAGCAGGTCTCGCTTGAGCGAGATCATCACTCGCCTAAGCGAATTTGGGCCAAAGGCCACCCCACTATTACAAGGACATCTCGCTTGAGCGAGTTCTGCAAAACATGCACAGGAACCTAGAATTTCACACAACTTCATATACCAATTCTCATTTTATATTATTTTAGCCTATCCTAATGCATTATATACATTCCTTCATGCATTCCAAAGTTCATTCAATGGTTTTCACACATCAAGATCAAATCTTATTCATTCAATGCATAGGATTAAAATCATTTCTACATAAACTTCATGAAATGCTATGAATTGTGAAATACATCATTCATTCATAATATTTATCATCCACAAGTATCATAATTCATCATCTTACATCATTTTGGGTTATTAATGAAAATTGGCCATACACACCAAGGTGTAATTTTCCTACATGACCCTCAAAAATCATCAACTACAATCTAGATAGAAAAATAAACATACATGTACATTATATACTATACAAAAATCTAGATTTGCCAGCCAAGGCGCTTCCTATACACCTTCCACAAAATGTACTTCAAAAGATTCACTCCACCCATGAGTGCCCTGCATCACAAGTCTAAAAAGTGGACAATATGGAAGAGTGAGTCATACATTCCAAAAGAATGAATATGAATACCATGTGATCATGTGCATATGTATCACAACATGTATACTTTCATTCACATACAACTCATCATCAACTATCATCATAATATACAATCATTTTTGTAAATCAAGCAAGTATAAAATCACACACATGATCTAGTCCTTCAATAATTAGACTATCACACAATTCATCATCTTACTCACATTATTATTTTGGTATTCACATCTTTTATATTGTCTTAATATAATTTCTCATTCTTAACACAATAATCATCATATCTCATCACCTTTGGCATACTTCCTTGCTATATGCAAATGCTCTTAAGCTAATGCATATGCACAATGGAATATTTCAACAATTGCAGATCTGACTGTGGGAATATAAACACCAATTATGGGATTCAAGTATGATCATCTAACCATACCCCTACTGCAGTAGTAAAATATATACACTTATCCTTAAATTGTATGCATTTCACCAATCTTTTACTGGTACCAAACCGCATCGCCCATTTTGAAACACCGGTCATTTACACCATGACCGCTGTAACATCCTGAATTTTAAAATGAGAGAATTAATTACCGGAATAAATATTAGAAATTGGTATATAGAGTATTTAATGTCCCAAACTATTGAGAATAATTAAATTGATAATTTTAGGAACTGTTAGAAAATTATGGAGATCAGTTAAGCTGAAAATGAGCCCGGTTGAAATATGAGTGTCGGACCAAGTATCTCGGAATGAGATGATATTGGTCAGGGCTGTAAAGAATAATATTGGGAATCCGAATATGTATTCGGAATAATTTTCAGACGATGTATTGAGCCCGAACTGAGAACCTGTTAGTTATAAAAATATGAAGTTTTAATGAATGGGAATTTAAATAAATCAAAAACCCTATTTTCTTTTCTCTATTCACGTGGGATTGCTGAAGGTGTTGAGCACTTGCACTTCACTTCTTCTTCTCTTCACCATCTTCTCTAATCTCTCTATTCCTTCTTTCAAAAACCCTAGCAAATTGGTGTCATCTTCATCCTTCACCATTTTCGTTTGGAGGAGCTTGAAGGAAGCTTGGGGCTTAGATTTCCTCTCCTCCTTCCACCTTATTTTCGCAGCTCTCTCTCTCTCTATTGGAGCCCATTTTCGTTTTTGGGTTTTGAGGTAAGTATACCCATTTTTGCTAAGGTTTTGGTTATGGGTATATGGCATTTATGTGTTTTGAAGCCATGCATGTGTATGGATGTTCTTAAGGAGAGCATTTAATGCAAGGGTTTAATGTGGGTTCTTATGAAAGTAAGGTTTCTTTGAGAAGTAATGAAGTGGATACATTTATGGTTGGTAGGAGAAGAATATTTATGATGGTTGTTGGAATTTTATAAAACCCTAACCTCATGAATTTGGGGGAAATGCATAATAGAGGTTAATAAGTATTAATTATTGGTAATAAATGTGAGTTATGATGCATAAGGGTCAATGGTGATGGTATTTGGTTGATGGAAGTCATTAATGGAGAAACCCATGAAAGGGGTGGTTGTTGAGTACATAATAATAAATGGTAGCACCTAACCCATGGTGGTTATGGTGGATAAAATGGAATAAAGGAGTTTTAAGAGTTAAAATAATATAAACATCAAGTTATTAATATATGTATAAGTATTTGAGTCTTAATGGGTAAATAGAAAATTGATTGTATAATGTATTGTGATGTAGGAAGTGACCCCATCGATGAAACGGGACCATCAAACTGCGTTGATCACTACTTCACTTGAGGTAGGAGGGGGTAACTTTTCTAAATGCATGATTTCATCCATTGGTGATGTGAAAATATGTATATGTGATTATGTTAATGGTTGTTTGAATGGATGATATGATATGTGTGATTTGAATGCATTTAGAATGATGATTGTTATGTGGCATTGTGTTTGGGATAAAATTAATGATGTGGTAATACTATATTAATGAAGTATGATGATGGTTTGAAACCATATGTGAATTGAGATTGTGATGTGAATATCCCAAATATGTGCGTATGAGTTATGGAATGTGTATGCCACTAACTATTGATGAGAATAAGTTTAAAAGAGAATTGGGATTGGATAAGAATGATGTGAATATTGAAATCCACCAAGTGGTGGTGGTGAATGATTGAATGTGGAGTGGCATCTAGGATGCATAGTGTGAGGATGCACTTGATTTGCATTTGCATTGCATCCATGGCATAGCATAGCTGTCTATGTGGAATATTAGGGGGTTCCACTAGGCGGGCCCAGTGGGAGGGCGGCTCGGTGCACGAGCGTGTTGTGGTTTTCCCCCTGTGACTTGGTTTATGAGTTACGAAGCTGTCCATAGTTTGGTGACGAGGCACCCTATGTGGCGGGCCCAGTGGGCGGGCGGCTCTATGTTGAACGAGTTTACCTCGGTGTCCGACGGGACACGGCTCTCTCGATGTGTGTTCAGGAGGGGCCCGTAGCACTTATGGTAGTTGAGGCCACGATGTTGATCCGCAAGTCATAGGGTGACTAGTGCTACAAATGGGCGATAGCGGTTTGGTACCAGTAAAATTATGATGATGTAAGCATGCATGAATTGAGATATATGTGTACATAATTTTTTCTACTGCAGTAGGGGCATAGTAGCACACCTATGCTTGTCCCACAATTGAATTGATATGGTATTTTTCCCACAATCGGATCCGCATTGTTTGACGATAAATTCTTGTGCATATGCATTAGCCTTAAGAGCATTTGCATATAGCTGGAGATATGCCTAGTTGAGAGCCCATGGTGGCAACGAATGAATGAGAATTTAAAAGGGAAAGAGTTGAATACTAACCCGATGTGTGTGTTTGGCAATCCAAATGATTGAAATTGTGAATGTATACTTAAGATCATGAGATGTATTGTGTATGATGTATGATGTGTTGTAATGATTGATATGTGGGTAAGTATACGTGTATTTCATCATAATGTATGACTTTAATTCATTTGGATTATGTTAGTCACCTCCCCGTTGCCATTTTTAAAGTTGATGTAGGTATGATTTAAATCCTACAGCTTTTGGGAGGCTGAGTTTGGAAGGAGGTAAATATGGATAGGAATGTGTAAGCCTTGGCCGGCATGAAAATCTGTTTTGGTAGAGTGTATGAGGTTTATATACTCAATTTTTGTAATGTTGATAATTTTGGAGGTCATGGGAGAAAATTGGACATGTTTGTGTAAGGCCAATTTTCCTACATGACCCAAATGATGTAAAGAATGGATTATGATACTTAATTTTGATGAATGAATGGACGTAGTGTTTTATGTTAGTTCATGGATTTTGTGTGAAGATGTTGAATTTGGATTATATGCATGAATCAATATTGGCATGATGATGTTGTTGGTGTTAAATTACATGGAAGAATCATGTAGTTGTAGATTATAGCATTATATGAAGTGATACATGCATAATGAAGTAAGATATGGTCTTAGGTAAGGCCAAAAAATTGAAGGCTTTGATGTTTTCTGGGCTATGTTAAGTGAAATTCGTTTTTTGCTGAGTTTCTGCAGAACTCGCTCAAGCGAGTGAGAATCTCACTCGAGCGAGATTGTTGTGAAATGGGGAATTGGATTCTGCCTCATTTTCGCTCAAGCAGAAGTGCTTTTCGCCCAAGCGAGATTGCCACAGAATCAGAGTTTCGATTCTGGATAATTTTCGCCCAGGCGGATGAGGGAGCGCTTAAGCGAGGGAGAAGAAGAATTGATTCTGGACGATTTTCACCCAGGCGAGTGGTGCCTCGCCCAAGCAAAAATTGGCCAGAGAGTTCTCAACGTTTCTGGAACAATCTCGCTCAAGCGAGCCTTGGGCCGCTCAAGCAAGATTGGGGCCTGATGCTCCCTTCCTTCTTCGCCCAAGCGCCTCGCTGCCTCGCTCAATGTTTTCTTTTGTATCTCACTTAAGCGAGACAGGGCTCGCTCAAGCGAGCTGAGCCCTGACACTGATTTCTTTCTTTTGCCCAAGGTCGCCCAGCGCCCGCTCAAGCGTGTGTACGCTGGCTCGCTTAAGCGACTTGAGTCACGCTTGAGCGAGTGGCACCTGATGCTGCTAATTATTATTTTAAACTGAATCTTTGAATCCTATGCATGACTGTTTCTTTAAATATTATTTTGAAGCATTGAGGAGTGATGTTTTGGCCCTCTAGATTATACAAATTATATCCCATATTTTTATGAAAGGACTTCTCTTGAAAATTAATTAGCCATTGATTAAATAAAATTAAATCATTCTTCCGCTGATTCTGATTGCAAAATTTATCTGTTAATTTCACCCTCTCATATCTTTATATATGGGAGTGGTTTATTTTAGATCCAGGGGTTTGGTGAAAAATACTTCGCCACTTTAATTATTTGATTTATTATTATTATTTTCAAAGACGCGAAAAATTTCCTTCTATTTTACATAGGGGTTTGGGGCGTCTCAACCGCGGTAAACAACATATTCGACATATGGTGTTGCGGGCCAACCATGAGTCATATCATGGCAACTATGATCCCAAGGACCATTGGGGACACCTGCTCATCAAGAGCCACCCCCCACAAGAGTCAACCATATGTGGCTCCCTATAGCACAACATGGGCAGCTTCATGACTTACACACCGAGTCATAGGGGAATTACAAATCGCTCATGCACAGAGTCGCCCTTCCACTGGGCCAACTGGGTGAACCCCCTAAAATTCCAACACCGGCAACTATGCAGTATGCCATGGATGCAAATGCCAATCATATGCATTTCTCACTCTATGCATCCTATACATGCCACTCATCATACATCATCATCATCATCATTACCAACACCACGTCACCATTCTTAGTGGATTTTATTATTGTTGGCTTTAGTCTTTATTCTTAAGTTTCTATGTGGCATTTTAACAATTCACTCACCATTTACAACAGCACTCATCATCAATTTCAATCATCAACTTTACATTATCAATCATGGCATGCTATTCATTCACACCCAATACCAACCAAACATTAATTTTATTCATTTCACATTTGAGGTGGATACAAGCATAACATCTCAATTTAGGCACAGTCTTTCCAAGTAATTCATATCACCATATAGCACACCATATTCATTCTAAACGCATCAATGCATGTTGCCTACACCATCAACATTAACATATTCAATCATCATAATCCATTACCATAACAAAAGCAAGCAAACATGCATGCTAACACATATGGCAATCAAATACCATTCAATTCATGTAGTTAGAACATAAAGACTCCTCTCCTACCTCACGAGAAGAATTCTGATTGATACGACGTGCCCACCTCATCGTTCGGAATGGATCCTACATTAACATACATGTAAAATCCCAATCAATTCTACTATTTAAGACACAAAAAGAGAAGGGAAAAATTGGGCTTTTGCCTTTATTTTTAATCCTCTCATTAAAAGATTCATCATTTTATGACAAACAGGATCTTTGTTTGGGCTTAATACTTTATCTGAAAATTATTTTGAATTCATTTTTGGACTCCCAATATTATTCCTAATAGCCCTGACCAATATCGTCCCAATCGGAGATACTTGGTCCGACACCTATATTTTAATCGGGTCAGTTTTCAGCTTATTCGGTCCCAATAAATTACCAACAGTCCCCAAAAATCTCAATTTAATTAATTCCAATATTTTAGGACTTAAATTAATTCACATTCCATTATTTAATATTTATTCCCCTAATTAATCCATTATTTTAAAATTTAGGATGTTACAACATTTATTCAATATTTTCTTATTTATTTCATCATATTCATTTAATGCATCATATAAGTACAACATTATGGTACGATATTATGTAGATCATACAAAGAAATAAAGTGTTCAAGGAAAGAGAATCAAGTTTGTATTATATGAACTCAATGGAATATTTGTGCCAAGTTTAAACACAGTAGTTGTAGTATAGTATAGATGTCGTTCCACTGAGGAGGTGTTGGTTTGAAGATTTTAGTTCTCGAATTGATTTTGACAAAAGATTTGATTTTGTTGTGCAAAAGATTGAATACAAAAGAAACAACAAGTGAATGAAAATAATGACAGTAAAGTGTTTGAGTAAAAATTAGATTTGGAAAACTGGGATTGGTTTCATCGCATCTCACCTTTCATAAGCTGAATAAATTGCATGTATGTAATTTGAAATGATAATTTCTATGTCACAATCAAAGTCATTTGTATCGATCCCTCGACTACAAAATTCATAAGAATGATTTCAAACCGCTGATCCCTCAGTCACTTTGAAATCATTCCAGCATTAGCGATCGATTGTTTTGACGTTCATTGTGTTAGATGCCATCCTGGTCAGCTACTCACAACAAGTATTTCATTCAGATCTGCTTTCAAAATTTACTTCCCAGTATACTTAAGAAAACTTAAAACAAGAAAATAGTGATCAAGTACCTTCAGGCATTAATGGCAGAATGAAATACAGAAAGTATCAAATCTCATTAACATACATAAAAACTTACATCAGCATTACTTCAGGTTTAATTGATTACAACCAATCCCAATAAGAAAAAATTAGTTACTCATGCTATGCATTTTCACTTAAGAAAAATTGGAAATGAATAGAGAATGAATGGTGGGATGCAGGAGATGTGTTTGATGATATGAAGGAGATTCCTTCCAATGATCGTCTCTGCTAAATTATAGTGATTATGTTTCAGCTTCCTTTGCCCACTTGCATAATGCCCCTGAAGGAATATTCAGAGACATGCAGAAACACTTCAAGGTGGTTGAGTTGGCATCGCACCATTGGTCAATATTAAATTACAAACCCCATACTGCATGAGTCACGCTTGAGCTTAATGGTCACGCTCAAGCGTGAAGGCCCTGATGCTCATTGTAGTTTCTGTTTTCCTGTGCTTGATCACGTTTAGAGTCACACTCAAACATCCCTTGTATCACGCTCAAGCGTGATGAATTTTAACTCCCTACGCTCAGGCCACGCTCAATCCACGCTTAGGCTTTTATTTTTATCATTCCACGCTTAAGCGCCTAGTGTTCACGCTCAAGCGTAAAAGGCCCTGGAGCTTACTGTCCTACGCTTTAAATGCAAGGCTCAAGCTTAAGCTTCCACTGTTTCATGCTCAAGCGTCCATATCACGCTTAACCATGGGAGGTCCTGATGCTGTTTAACTTGCTCAAGCTTTAAGCTTGAGCAAGCTTAAGCTTGCTTACTCAAGCTTAAGCTTGGTTGTTCAAGCTTAAGCTTGCTGTCTTCACATGCTCCCGATCACGCTTAAGCTTGCTCTTTCAAGCCTAAGCTTGCTCTTTCACGCTTAAGCTTGTTCTTTCATGCTTAAGCTTGCTTGCTCAAGCTTAAGCTTGCCTGCTCAAGCTTAAGCTTGCATTTCTTTCTTGTTGAATTTCCTGCAACTTTCCCTGTAACTTTCCAAGAGTTTTAACATAATTCTTCTTTTATACACCTATCCATCACCACTTGAAAGAGTCATGCTTAATTCCTTTAATGATTCATCAATTCAGCTTAAATTTTTACAAAATTAGTTCAAATGAGTCATGAAATCAATTCTTAATCAATACTTGTCACATTATAGTCCATATACATGTCATCTTACCATACTCATCATACATCTCATCACACATACTCATCACGTATAATTAACACAATTCATTCATGAACATAATTATATAACAGTCGTCATACACATCATTCATCATACAAATATTATACAACAATCATGATATATTATTATAATGAGAGGATCACATATATCAGTATACTCATGAATATTTATTTATAAATGTTTTAATCTAGGTTTCTTACTTGAATCTTATCAGACTATTTATCTTGATTATCCTCTTTAATTAATTGACTTATCAATAGTAAAGTTATATTCATGGGTTATGTTTCCTTAGGCATGACTTATCTCTTGTTACTGAGTGTTCTTATGTAACTATTTAATATATTACTATGTGAACTTGGTTTCTTGAAAATACGCTTTGAATGACTTAACCTTACATTACTAACAAAAGTACTTATTAAATATATTTAAGGTGCTAGTAACACCTTTTATTATCCCTTACTTACTACCACCGAGTTAATTATTCTTTAATTTATTCATTTATCATTTAAGTTGCTATTAATATTACTATATATTATCGATATAAGTATTCATTCATTTCCTTTAAATTCTTCTCCTAAGTAACATTCTTATGAACTTTAATATACTTACATTGATTATCGCATGGTATTACCTTTTAATTCTCATTGAAGTTTAGCATCCTTGGTATATGTATACTTAAATGTTTAGGTCATGATTACATTAGTTGATTTGTTATTATATCGCAGAACTTCTCTTAAGATTTTCTAAACTATCTTCGTTTTCTAAAATCTCCTTACTCTTTCTTTTTAGTTCTTGGTATAGTTGTTGTCTCTAAATTTTACTCACTAATTCAAATAACCCATAGTATATTTCTCTAAAAATATTTTTATTACATAAGTCTCATTATTTTCCTAAGGCTTTATCCAACTCACTAAATCTAATTATCACTTCTTGTAAAATTCTTATTTTTGTTACATTCTACTTAATGTACTTTCCTTAGGAAAATGCTTTAAATCTAATCCCTATTGTAATTCCTAAATGTCGAATTTAATCAAAATAATTGTTATCTTATAAGTTATATTAACTTCTTTTATCCATTTATTAACACCAAATTCCAATACTCTTTCTATGACTTTCATTCCACTAGTTTACTAAAATATTTAAATTTCTAATGAATATTGCTTACCTATTCTAACTTTTCAATATCATTTTTCTTATCTTATGCTAAGGTGAAACTCTTTAAATTTCTAAGTTCCTAATTTATTCCACTGGTCACTAATTTAGTCTCTCTTTTTCTTCTTTCTTCTCTTTTTTTATTATTTATTAAATTCCGAATTGGACCTAAAATTTCCTTTTCTTTTTCTACTAGGCTAACTTAGTTCATTAAAATATTTAAATCAAGCCTTATTCCCTAATTAAATTCCTAAAATCCTTTTTTTATATTTTCCCTCAATTGGTCACTAAGTTGGTCACTAAAATGGTTGTTAGAAATTTAGTCACTAACAACTCCTTATTATTGCTAACATTCATTATACTAAAACTTCACTTGTTTTATTTTCTTTACTTAACTCATAAAATGTCATTTGTGCCTAAGTTATAGAAATCCTTAATAAAGTTCTTTTAAGTAAAATTTTCTATCTAAAAGGAATTTCTAATTTGTTTATTTAACTACTATTATATGGTTACACATATTTTTCTTCGGAATTATTATCTTACTAAATTTTTTTATACTTCTTATTATAATTTAAGAAAATATTTTAATTGTCCAAACGGTAAATTTTCTTGAAAGTACACAATATTCCTAAAACGACTTCGGCAACATATAAACGGTAAATTAAATTTCTAGCGGCGGGGCTTACCAAAAAAATTTAAATTACAAATTACATAAGTACTTCACAAATTAAAAATAATTAATACAACCATATTGAATCAACCGAGCCCGCTAAATCTCTAGATTTTTACTTTCTTGTTCGATCGCGATGAAATCCTTCCGAACACATGAACGTCGAATTACGTCAATTAAATTTTTAAAAGTACCCATTAACTTAAAAATGTTATTATTATTATTATTATTATTATTATTATTATTATTATTATTATTATTTAACCATCGGTTACGAAAAATTATGCTGTTTGGAATCTAACCGTTAGATCGCGGTGAAATTTCAAACGGTGGTTCTCGGAAACTTAAGCGATATTATGGAACAATTTAAAACACAATCAAATGAGGCCAAGACCCCTCTTACCACACAGGACAGCTGCTGCCCGGAAGAAGAAAATGGTGGTCTCACCAAAAATTCGCCGAATGTTCCAAAACGTCCACTGATCGTCACTGACGGTACCTAAAACTTAACATGCAAAACTTTTTGAGCTACAACGGGGTCACGGCCAGCAAAGGAATTTATAGGATAGCCATGAATCTAACTTAAATCAAAGGGACCAGTTGCCAAAAATTTACTGTTCACTTAAAACTTTTTGTTGTTCGTCGCTGATCGTTCCCGATCTTAAGAAAACACAATGTAACATCTGAAATTTTATAAAAATGAATAATTGATGAGAATAAATAATAAATAATTGTATGTGAGTTATTTGTGTCCCAAAAATATTGAATGATTAAATTGGGATTTAATTGGGATATTTGTAATTTATTGAGTTTATATAAGATAAAATTATACCCGATTAGAATATGGGTGTCGGACCAAGTATCTCCGAATGAGATGCCATTGGTCAGGGCTGTTAAGAATATTATTGGGAATCCGAATATGTATTCGGAATAATTTTTGGATATAGTTTTGAGCCCAAACTGTAAACCTGTTTATTTTAAAACGATGAACCTTTAATGGAGGATTAAAAATTAAAACCAAAAGCCTATTATTCTCTTCATATTTTGTTGGGTTCTTACCCTCATTCGAAAATGTCATTTCTTCTTCTTCTTCTTCCACCTTCTCCATTTCCTCTTTTCTTCTCTCCATGAACCAAAAGCCGTGTGGAGCTTTCTTACCCTCCACCATTTTCGTTTATGGAAGCTTGAAGGAGAAGCTCATGGTTGGGTCCTCTTTCCCTCTTCTCCTCTATTTTTGTGTAGATCTCTCTCTATTGGAAGCTCATGTTGCCTCTTTGGGTGAGGTAAGTTCCTCATCATTTTCATGAGCTTTATGCCCTAGATTTTGGGTTCTTGGTATTTGGGAGAGTGTTTATTTCATATAGGTTGTTGGGAGAAGCTTTAAATGAGGAAACCCTAAGGTGGGGTGTTGTTATTATGGCATTAATGGTGGGTTGTTATAGGTGCATGGAATTAATACTTGGATGAGTAGAAAATAAATGAGCATTTATGATGTTGATGGGTTTTTAGTGAAACCCTAACTTTAATAAATTGGGGAAAGTGTGAAATGTGTATAGAATATAGGTTTAATGATATTGGAGAATGATATTAATAATGAAAGATGGCCATTGATGGTGATTAATGAGCATGGGTAAATGTTATTGGGTTTTGATGAAAACCCTAGCCCTAAGAATTTGGGGAAATGGATATTGTATAGCTTGAAAGGTTGAATTGAATGTTAATGGGTGATGTTTAGTGATGAGTGTTGTTATGAATGTGGAATGTGAGGGATTGGTGTGAAAAGATTGTGACTTGATGAGGTTCTAAACCATTGTGGTTATTGAAGGATATGAGAGCTAAGTTGAATAGTGAGTAGTAATGATGATGTTTGAAGGATTGAGGTGATTTGAGACTACATTGTGTAATGGGTAAGATGATGATATTGTTGGGTCTAGTTAGCCTTTTATGATCTAGAGGATCTTGGCTTTGGGAAAGGAATTCCCAAAGCCTAATACAATTACATAACTTGGTGTTTAGCAAGTCTAGGACTTGATGTTAGGCTTTATGATAAGCTAGCAAATGTTTAAGAATTATGAGGAATGCCTTGAGATGGCTTATTAATTGTATGAATGCATATATATATTATGTAGATTGTATTCCGGGTGATGCGATGGAGCTTCCAGAGCATTGGAACCGTTTCGGCTCTTCCCTCGAGGTAAGAGAGGAGTTAACATTCAAATTGCATGAGTAAATTCGATAGTGATTGTTGTATGTGATGAATACTCATGCCTGCCTTACCATATAGTTATTAAGATGTTTAGAATGGCAAGTTGATGATTATTATGGATAATGTATGAAAATATGTTTGTTAAAGATGATGAGATTGAATCTTGCATGATTAATAAGTTTCGAATAAAGATTTATAAGTATGAATGTGGGAATCGGTTGTACATGCCTTTTTATGTGTATGAAATGTTGGTGATATCCAAATTAATGAGAACTTCTGAGTGAGAATGCTTAGAACGAGTTGTATATGCCTCACATGTTGTATATGATTTATTGGAAGTGAGTGAATTGGCCTTTAATGTGATTTCGTATGTTGAGCTATGAGAATTTTGTTTTCTGTTTATGTTCTGGTAATCTCGCCCAGGCGAGATGGGATCTCGCTCAGGCGAGGATCCCCTGTATCAGTATTATGGCCTCTGGGCCAATCTTGCCCAGGCGAGTGGGACTTCCGCTCAAGCGAGATGCATGTTATGCAATCAGGGGAGTTACTGGACGAATCCCCGCTTGAGCGAGCTAGTGAGGAAATGGTCACTGGACATTTTTCGCCCAAGTGTGTGTGAGTGGCTTGAGCGAAAGTGTGAAGTCTGATGCTGGGATGGTGCTCACTCAAGTGTGTGACTAGTATGGTTATGTTTTGACCGAGTGTGACCAGTGTATGGTGAGTAAGTGGGACTCTGCACGAAATTCCACTTGAGTGGGAACCTTAGAAAATAATTCTATGATGTAGTGAATTTTCGAGTGAAATTCTGAATGGGCTATGTCCGAGTGAGGAAGTGCGTATAATTCCAAGTGAAGGGTTTCCCGATATGATACCCCGGGTAGTGGAGTTCCGAGTAGAAATTTCCGAGTTCAAAGTAACTCGTTCCGAGTGGAGTCCCTCCGTGTGTGTAATTCCGAGTGAGGATGGCACCGATTGGGGATACATGGTGTGTTTGTCCAGAAGTATTCTGGAATAACTTCACTCGTGAGAAAATGAAAAGGAAGTCGGTTTTTGAAATAAATTACCGAGTGAGAAAAGACTAGGTCTGAAATGATTTAACCGAGTGGAAGACCGAGCGAGTGTGGGGTTGGTCTGGAATGATTTAATCGAGTGAGGACCATCAGAGATGGACTTGGAACGAAGTTGCCGAGTGAAAAACTGATTGAGATGACTCAGACTTGGAGTGAAGTTACCGAGTGAAAGACTGATTGAGAGATGACTCAGATTTGGAATATATTGCCGAGTGAAAGGTCAAGTGAGAGACGAGTCGGCTTTGATTGATTTTTCCGAGTAGAAAACCAAGCAAGATGAGTCAGTGTGAGGGTGAGTTACCGAGTGAATGATCGATCGAGTGATAAGTCGGTTTTAATGTAAATTGCCGAGTAAGGGACCGAATGAGAGGAATCGGTTCTGGAATAACTTCCCCGAGTGCAAAATCGAGTGATGGGAAAGACGACCTCTGGTCGTATTTTGCTTAAGCGAGGGGGTGCCTCGCTCAAGCGAATGTAGTGGGATTCCTTACTGGAACATTTTCACCCGAGCGAGTGGCTGGGTGTGTGGTGCTTCGCTCAAGTGAGCCACATGGAAATTTGATACTGGTAGGATTTTTCCCGAGCGAGATAGGTTCGCTCAAGCGAGACTGGGGTCTGATACTTAAAATCCCCTATTTGCTCAGGAAAACTTGGGGCGCTCGAGGGAACTGCCCTCATCTCGCTCAAGCGGAAGTGAATCTCGCTTGAGCGAGATACCCAAAACTTGGGATTAAGCTTTTTCCCTCTATAATTGATGCCGAGCCCCATTCCCTTATATTATGGGATATTTATGGAGATGTATATGTGGTAATTATTGATGATATGCCACCATGGGGAAATAAAAATAAATTGATGAATTCGAAATAAATTATTTGTGATGTTTTCACCACTAAGAGTGGGACACGAGGGAATGATGAGAAGAATTTAATAGAGAGGCTATATGATACACTTTAAGACTGGTGATAAATAATGAAAGGTAAGCCCACTAAATTAATGTGTAGTAACATTGAGGAATATTACCTAATGACGTAAACATAATGTGATTGAATACAAGTGTTGACTTGCCACATGATATGAAATAGATATATGTGAAATGATGAACATGCCTAGAATTATTATATGTGTGGCTTGATATTATGATGTTTCCTATGCCCTTTGATATCCATGTGTGGATTGTTATGAATGATGTTGTGGCCATTGAATGCCAATTATATGAATGATGTGCCTTGAAGGTCTAGTACATAATTATATGGTTATTGAAAATACCACATTAAAAACTTGAAACAATGACTAAGAAACCAACAATGTTGAAATCCACTAAGGGGTTTGGTGGTGTTGGTGATTATGATGATGATGTTTGATGAGTGGCATTTAGGATGCACAGAGTGAGAATGCATTTGATTTGCATTACATTGCATCCATGGCATATCATAGCCGCCGATGTTGGAACATTAGGGGAGTTCCCTCGACTGACCCAGTGGGAGGGTGGCTCAGTGCACGAGCAATTTGTTGTATCCCCTGTGACTCGATGTGTAAGTCACGAAGCCGCCCATGTATTGTTACGGGGAGCTACATGTGGCCGACCCTTGTGGGGGGTGGCTCTTTATGAGCAGGTGACGCTGGTGGTCCTTGGGATCACAGCCGCCATGATTTGATATTTGGTCAGCCCGCAACACCATATGTTGAATATGTTGTATACCGCGGTCATGGTGAAAATGACCAAGTGTTGCACGATGGGCGATGCGGTTTGGTACCAGTAAAAGTATGGTGAATATGCATGCATTATGATATATGTGTACACATTTTACTACTGTAGTAGGGGCATGGTGTGTGATCATGCTTGCACCCACAAATTGGTGTTTATTCCCACAGTCGGATCCGTAATTGTTGTTGTCTATTCCATTGTGCATATGCATTAGCCATAAGAGCATTTGCATATAGCATGGTGATATGCCAGAATATGATGATGATTAATGATGAATGAGATGGTGGTATGGTGTTGATGAGATGAGAAATTAATATACCGAAAGACCACATAAAAGTAAGGAAAGATATAAATTAATGAAATGATGATGATAATTTGTGAATGCCCTTGTTGATAAGTGGCAAAGTGATGGCGTATGTGATTGTGTATATGTTATGCTTGTTTATGATATGAATTGCGGTTCATGAGGCTTGTATGCCTATTATAATAATGAAATGATGAATGAATGATAATTTAATGATTTTATAGCAAAGCACACATGATGTTGTATGCATATACACATGATCACAATATATATTATTCACTCTCCCATGTGGTCTCCTTTTTAGCCTTGTGATGCAGGTTGCCATGGGATGAGTTCGGATTTTAATTAAAGCTTTGGTGAAGGTAAATAGTGGTAGAGGAAGGGCCTTGGCCGGCATCATTTATGGATTCTTGTATAATGAATAAGTTGTTTATGATGATATAGACGATTTAATGAATTTGGGTATGTATAGGATGATCCTTCGGAGTTGTGAATTATGGACATAATTGTAGTAAGTAAGAAATGATTTGATGTGTACTGGAAGGATTGAAATTGAATGATGAATATTGATGATTGTGATAGTCGGGAGAATATTCCCGAATGTATAAATATAATCATATCTTAGGCATTGTATGTAAATGTATATGTATGTATATATATATATATATATTTATCTTGGGCAATGCATGTGTATGTTGCGAATGAAGGAATAAGTTAGGATCTCTTGTATGTTTGCAAGCTTTGCCGAGCCTTTTCTCATATCGTCATATATGGGACTAGGCGTGTGCCCGGTATACATAATCTTCCGCTGTAAACTTTATTATTTTTGTATACAGTTATGGGCAATTTATCTATCTATCCAGCTTAGGGTTATTTGATCTCACTCTTTGTTTTTCTGTGATTTGGGTCTTGATGTGATCATGGTGGTGTCTTGGAAATATTTTCAAATGCGAAAAATTTATTCGTATTTTTATTAATTATGACGATCACATCGGGATTCGAGTACAGAAAATCAGGGGTGTTATACACAACATACACACAATATTTAGTAAGTGAGGTCACGGTTTTGGGCTTCCCAAACAACAAAGAAAAGTCTCAAAGTGAATGCATGGATATGGAAAAAAAACTTATAGAAAAGAAGAAGTAAGAGTTTCAAGAGCAAAGGTTCAAAACTTCACCTTTCTTGCCAAGGGAAGCTCACGGTTTTGGCAGCCAATGTAAGGAGTTTGGAGTTGTCTTCTAGAGGCTAGATCTTGTAGAAAACTAAGAGAAAATTGGTGGTTGTTTTGGGTGAGGTTGGCTATGGATTAAGAAGAGAAAATAGAGGAGAAGAGAATTCATGGTGGTTGGTGGTGGTGTGGTGTAGCCGTGAAAAGGGAAGGGAAAAGTGGATGATGGTGGCTATTTTTATGATTTAGAAGGAAAGTAAATGAAGAGGAGAAGAAAATGGAGATGCTACCGTGGGGGAGAAGAGAGGTTAGACATGTGAACTTAGAAAATTTTCTAAGTGGAGAAAGGCTAAGGTGATGGGATAGTGATTAGTTTGCATGTGTTTTAATTAGATGGCTAAGGGGGATGGTATGGTATAACATGATGGGTGATGGGATAAAATAATAGAAGAAGGAACCCTTTGCTAAACAAGGAGTGTGCCGTGAATTGAAGGAACAATTTGAAGTGGAGTAGGGTCATGGGCATGGCATGATGATGGATGCACATTATGGTTCATATCATGATAGCAACTTGTTGAGCAAGTTGGTCAAACTTGTGGAATAAGGGGTGTGGCTGAGTAAGACATATGGTGGGTAGGTGTTGCATGGAGGGAATGCATAGAGGGAGGAGCTAAGGTGGAGGAGACAAGTGTGCCTTGAGTGGTGGAAGTTAATTGGCCAAGGTTGCATGGAGAAGCTGAGGTGTCTAGCTTTGGGCATAACTTTGTGTAAGTTTTTAAGGGATGATGCAGGCAGAATCTAGAAATGGGCTGAACACAAGTTGTAGAAATTGTTGTTCTCTTTAACTCCATATAAAGTATAAAAAAATCCATCAAGAATTGAGTAAGATATGTCCCAAATACTAAAAGGATGCAGGTCTGTGATGGGATTTTTGTCCCTGTCATAGATTAATTTTCTAGGCCAAATGGGTTACGATTTGGGCTTTGAGTCCTTCATAAAAGTTGTGAATAATTGAGTTAGGAAAAATTCAGTGAAGGACTCATTCAATGTAATGGTCATATGAGAAAGATATGTGGAAAATACTGCATCTAATGCAAGCTGTTGCTGGAGAAATGTGAATTGCTGTAGTGTTTTACATTCTGGGATTTATGGAGTGGGAATTTGATTTCAATCCCCTTATGAAGTTTTTAGATCTTACTTTCCTCTTTAATTTGATATATCATTTATGACAATCCAAGTTTTTTAGCCTGGGATATATCTGATTTACGACAAGGTGTTGTAGAAGCTTCTCGGATCAGCTAGGGTCTTAGAAATAAATTCACCATTAATTCTCCTCTGGGAATTTGATTTTGTGCTCTTCATGAAAGTTATATAGGTCTATAATAATTATTCATAGAAAAATGAACAAAGTGATTAAAGCACCGGACGAAAGAGATACACAAATTTTATCGAAGGCTGCCAGCATTGAAGTGAAACAACCAAGGGGTCACAAAGATTTATTAAACTGTACTGATTCAGAGAGGTTTTGTAACACCCTAATTATTTGCAACTAATAAATCCCAAAATATGAGGAAATTTTTCACAAAAACAGTCACGTAATATTTAATGTAAAAGGGAGCAGGCAATGGGGAAAACTAAGAACATTCATGCGCATAAAGCAGCCTACAGGGAAGCTAAAAACTGGGCCGGCTCAATGGGTTTATCGTAACGCACCAACACTAGGGCGGATTGCGCAACACCGTTTATTCGCTCAGACGGGGTCTTACACCGTCCAGGCGGAGTATGGTAATACAGCAGCGGATAGAGGAGATTTCGCACCGAGGCTTCCCTTCGAGAAATACTGATCACTCAACAGGGGGAATAGATAAGGGAAATATGTTAATACATTCACACGCGTAGCAATTGGTGGAAAAGCGAAGTTAGAATCATCCTACTTGGCTAGGCGGGGTATATTTATCTTGGGCGGGCTGTCCTAGTTACTTGGGCGAGGTATAACGCCGCCTAAACGAAGTCTAAATAACGCCTCTTTAACACAACTACAAGGTAATTTCCTCCATCGGGTATGGACAAGGGTTCACTAAGTAAATCCTCACACTCGCCTTTCACTCAGAAAAATGAGAAGTTACAGGGTACATATACGTTGGTAGGATGTGGAGAAAGGAAGAGTTTGAACCTATTCCGCCCAACTCAACTAATTATGGCAACGCCTGGGCGGACTTAGCCATACGCCCAAATTCGGGGTTCAACATCGGGGTCCGGATTGCGTTAGTATCACAACGGATAGGAAAGGAAAATGGTCAATATCTCGCTCTGGTAATTGCTCGCTTCAGCGTGAGTTCTCGCGCTTGGGCGGATTGCTCCCATACTTCGGGCGGGGTACGACTCCGCCCAACGTATCCGACATGAGTTTTTCCTAAGACAATTCTCGGTTCATTCGGACTTAACTATAACCTGCTCAATCAGATTGTCCCTGCGTATCTATTAAAACATAATTAGGAAACAAAGCAGCACATAGCATCACGCACACCAAGACCATACATCCATATATATACATAAAAGTGCATGTCAATATTTACAATACAAAATTGGACTTCTTCCTATCCATAAGGTTCTATTCATTCACAAAAACATTAACATCCGGTATGAGCCAGTCCGGGCTTCATCCAACAACGCTTTAATGGAACCTTCGAAACGCATCAGCACTCCGCCCAGCATTTCGGCTCTGCTTCTGATCCTCCTCACGAAAGATATTCACTGAAAATGGCCACTGCAGGGGTGAGCTTTTACATGTATAATGATACTCACAGACTCGGTATCAGCGTCAGTACACGCTCCTGCTATCATTCAACCTTTCTCAAGTAACCAAGTTCATACAATTCAAACAACATTCATGACACACATAATTCACAGAGTTTATTCCACATCTCAATATATATACATATATATTTTCATGCATTCAAAATCATACACATGCGCATACATAGATTTATATATCACCACAATCAGCCTTAATCTATATGCATGCACGCGGATCCGACTCGGGAAAAGACTCTCAGTTACAGCCCCCTTTTTCTTTTGGCCCCTCGTCCCTCAGCTCTTACCAGGTGGTACCGGCCCCCACGGCGTCTCGAGACTCATTTCTCTAGCTCCAACGGCTACCACGAGCCCTATTGGGATCTAGCCAGAGTTGGTAACTGGAAGTCATTTCCCTTGGGGTTCTTGACCTTCCATGGGTCACCCCAACTCTTACTCATGCAACTAACACATTTATCATTACACATCATCGCACCATGAACATTTTACCGTAGTCATTAAACAAGGACGGATTTCGCACACTGCTCATAATCATTCAGTCAATCACACCAGTGCATGTTACAATCGGTCATCACACTAACAACGTTGAACAATCCCATTAAGGACATGCACACACATAATTTTCATAGTGGCAACAAAATAGACCCATCATTATCATCCACGAGCAAACTACGCCATCGTCACGAAGATCACTATCAAAATCTCAAATCATGCATCAGTTTTAGCAATTGTGAACACATGCACACATGCACGTCATCAGTTTTAATGAATTATAAAAACATGCACACACACACACACTTGGCAGAACGTTCATCCGGTACCGTTCTTAGACCATGCATTCGACATGCAAGCGCCCCCTACCTTTAGAAGACTCCTCAGAAACCTTTTCCGTTCTTGTCGTTGGGTCCGATGTCCTTCTCCTGGTTCGTCCGGTCTTGCTTGGCTTCGTCGTATGCTGCGTCTGATTCTGGGATGATGTGTAGTCTGTTCTTCAGTACTGGAATCAAGATCTCCAGGAGCGAAGAGTGAGAGAAGAGAAGAAGAAGAAAGATGAAGACGAAGAGAGGAAAGTAGAGGATGAAGTGACGGAGAGGAAGTCTGAAGAATTGGCAAATGCGTTCATCACTAAAGGCTCACGACATATATATATAAGTGTGCACGCGTACAGTAAACGAAGAGTGGGATGGGAGAGTGTGTGCTGCAGCAGCCACGCGCACTCCACTCCATCCCTGACCATCACCTTTTTCGTATACTTTAATGGCTTAAACCCACTTAGTTAATGCAATTAACAGTCATTTTTAGTTGAAATTAAGTCTTAATGGTTCATTCTTCATTCAGCACTTAATTTTAAAACGGGGATGTTACAGTTCTCCCCCACTGAAAAAGAATTTCGTCCCCGAAATTCAGTTGGTACTTACGTAGGTAAACAATTCGGGGTACTGCTGTCGCATAGCGTCTTCGCGTTCCCACGTATAGGAGGTGATCTTGCCTTGCTGCCACTCCACCTTAACCAGCCTTACGTTCTTGTTTCTTAAGCGTTTTACCGATTGATCCACGATTCCAACCGGTGTAGTCACAGTGGTTAGGTCTTCCTTAATCTCTACCTCGTCGTCAGGCATCGTGTGGCTGGGGTCATGCAAATACTTCCTTAGTTGAGACACGTGAAATACGTTGTGCAATCGGGACAAGTGAGTTGGTAACGCGAGACGGTATGCCACGGGGCCAATCCGTTCTACTACCTCATAAGGTCCGATGTAGCGAGGGCTTAACTTCCCACTTTTTAAGGCTCGTCCAACTCCTTTACTCGGAGAGGTTCTCAGAAACACTCGATCTCCGACTTGAAATTCCAATGGCTTGATGCGTTTGTCATGGTAGCTCTTCTGCCTGTCTTGTGATGCTTTCACCTTCTCCCTTATTACTCGGATCTGTTCTGTGGTTTGCTTCACGATGTCTGGTCCCAATAGTAGACTTTCACCTGTTTCCGACCAACAGAGTGGGGTTCGGCATCTACGCCCATATAATGCCTCATAAGGTGCCATGCCAATGCTGTGATGATGGCTGTTGTTGTACGTAAACTCGATCAAGGGAAGGTACTGCTCCCAGTCCCCACCGTGCTCTAACACACACGCTCTCAATAAGTCTTCTAGACTCTGAATCGTTCGCTCGGATTGTCCATCCGATTGGGGGTGGTAGGCAGAACTAAGCCAAAGCTTCGTCCCCAGTTCTTGGTGCATGCTGGTCCAAAACCTGGACGTAAATCTGGGGTCCCTATCTGAGACGATGGAAGTAGGTATGCCATGCAGTCGAACAACTTCTTGAACGTAGATTCGAGCCAACTTATGCAATGGGTACTTCATATTTACAGGTAAGAAGTGTGCGCTCTTCGTCAATCTGTCAATAATGACCCAAATGGCATCATGGCCCGCTCGGTTCCTGGGTAATCCCATGATAAAATCCATCGCAATTGAGTCCCATTTCCACACGGGGATTTCTAGAGGCTGCATTGCACCGTACGGCTTTTGGTGCTCTACCTTCGATTTCTGACAAGTGATACACCGGGCCACGTACTCTGCCACATCCTTCTTTAGTCCGGGCCACCAAAACTGCCTCCTCAAGTCGTGGTACATCTTCGTGGTTCCTGGGTGAATGCTGAGTAGGCTTTTGTGGGCTTCATCAAGCACCATTCTTCTCAATCTTCCTTCACTTGGTATGTATATTCTGTTCCTCACCCGGAAGATCCCATCTGACCCTTCTGCCAAGGATAAATCCTTTCCTTTAACCTGAATTTCCTTCATTTCAGCTAGGTAAGAGTCCGCCTGTTGCTGTTCGTACACGGATTTTAAGAATTCGTTGGCAATCCTCAACGTACCGATTGTCATCTTCTGAGAGGAAGGGGTGTCAACATGCAAGTTCATGTCTCGAAACCGCTCTAACAACTCAACTTCTTTCGCCATCATGGCTGCTATGTGGAGGGATTTTCGACTCAATGCGTCCGCTACGACATTTGCCTTACCTGGGTGGTATTTCAACTCGAAATCATAGTCCTTCAAAAACTCAATCCATCTTCTCTGCCTCATGTTCAGCTCCTTTTGGTCGAATAGGTATTTAAGGCTCTTATGATCGCTGTACACTTCAAATTTGGATCCGTACAAGTAATGCCTCCAGATTTTCAATGCAAAAACTACTGCTGCCAACTCCAAGTCATGGGTCGGATAATGTTGTTCGTGGGGTCTCAATTGTCGAGAGGCATATGCTATCACTCGCTCTTTCTGCATGAGTACACATCCTAGTCCGAGTCCGGACGCGTCACAATAGACCACGAAGCTTTCTCGTAACTCAGGTAATGCCAACACCGGAGCCGTTGTCAACTTATTCTTCAGCTCTTGGAAGCTGCTCTCACACTCCGGACTCCACACAAAAGGAACGTTCTTCCGAGTCAATTTAGTCAGAGGTAATGCCAACTTAGAAAAACCTTCGATGAACCTTCTATAATAACCTGCCAAGCCCATAAAACTCCTTATTTCCGAGATCGATCTGGGCCTTTCCCACGCTATTACAGCGGCTACCTTCGCAGGATCCACTGAGACGCCTCGCTTGGAGATCACATGCCCGAGGAAGTGGATCTCATCCATCCAAAACTCGCACTTTGAAAGCTTTGCAAACAATTGCTTCTCCTTCAACACTTGGAGTACCGCTCTGAGATGTCCTTCATGCTCCTCCGATGTCTTAGAATAAACTAGAATATCATCGATGAAGACAACAACAAACCGATCTAAGAAGGAATGGAATATGCTGTTCATGTAATTCATGAAAACAGCAGGGGCGTTTGTCACACTGAACGGCATCACTACATACTCATAGTGACCATACCTAGTCCTAAAGGCAGTTTTAGGAATGTCCGAGTCCTTCACTCGGATTTGGTGATATCCCGATCGTAAGTCGATTTTTGAGAAGACTGAGGCTCCACGCAGCTGGTCAATTAAATCATCAATTCTAGGCAGTGGGTATCGATTCTTGATTGTGAGTTTGTTAAGCTGTCGATAATCTATACAAAGTCTCAAGCTGCCATCCTTCTTCTTAACAAGTAGCACAGGTGCGCCCCATGGTGACACGCTTGGTCTAATGAACTGCTTCTCAAGTAACTCATCTACTTGTTTCTTCAATTCTACCAATTCAGTTGAGGACATTCTGTAGGGTGCACTGGAGACCGGTTCGGCTCCAGGGATCAAGTCTATAGAGAATTCAACTTCTCTATGGGGAGGTACACTCGGGACGTCCTCTGGGAACACTTCTGGGAATTCGCAGACAACCGGAATTTCGTTCACTAGGGGCTCATTCTCACCTTTGGTTAGGCAAAGCATTATAAATAGTTGGGTTATACCTTGTGCCGCGCCATCTTCAGTGGGTTGTTCTGGGAAAACGATCTCTCGGTTTCTACAATCTACTAATACCTTATTGGCTGAAAGCCAATCTATTCCAAGCACAATATCAAGACCCTTTAAGGGCATGCAAATCAGATCGAAGGTGAAACTCCGATCATACAACTCAAATGCTACATTTTTACATATGGACGATGTGAACACACTAGGGCCAGTGGGGCTGGCCACTTCTAAAGTCCGGTTCATAGACACAGTTGGTAGCTTCAACCGTTTCACGCACTCATCAGCTATAAAAGAATGGGTTACTCCCGAATCGAAAACAACATTAAGCGTATTTGTTCCAAGTGAGCACTTACATTGTACTAGATCGTTTGCGGGTGCAACATCCTCTGCATTGATGGTGTAGATCCTTCCTGGCGCTGTTGGGCCGGTGTTCCTCTCTCGACTGTTCGGGGCATGCATCATATTTCCTCTGGTTCCGTTGCCTCTGCCACCAGGTCGTTGGTTATCATTCACTCTGGTTTGATCTTGAAATCCTCCTTGACGCACATTGGTGTTCGCCTGGCGGAGTTGAGGGCAGTCCGGGCGAACGTGTCCCCTCTCTCCGCAGTGGTAGCATTTCGTATCATTGCATTCCTTAGCAAAATGATCACCGCCGCATTTAAAGCATCCGCCATACCTGGGTCGCCCACTCATCTGTCTCCCTCGGTCATTATGGTTCTGATATCTGGTGAAGGGTTCATTCCTCCTCACGTTCCCTGGCCTCTTGAAACGTGATTGCTGAGGCCTCAAGTGTTGGTTGGCTCTGCTGCACTGGCCCGAATGAGCCCTGTCATCCTCTTCGAATATTCTACACTTGTTCACTAAGGCGGGGAAACTCCGGATTTCATGGTATCTGCAGGCCCTCTTGATATCCGATCTCAGTCCGTTCTCAAACTTAAGACACTTGGAGTGCTCCGTTCCCGGCTGCTGGAAGGGCGGATAAAATAGGCACAATTCTTCAAATCTGGTCGCGTATTCTTCCACAGTCATGGAGCCCTGTTTTAACTCCATAAACTCCAGCTCTTTCCGACTCCGCACTGTGTCGGGAAAGTATTTGTCTAGGAAGCAGGCCTTGAAATCGTCCCATGTCAGTTGATTGTCATCTTCGGGAAATTGACTCCTGGCTATCTTCCACCAATTCTCCGCTTCATCTCGCAGCATATACGCTGCGCATTCCACCTTCTGGGCTTCGGTACAGCGAAGGCCCCTAAAAATTCTCTCTAATTCCTGAGTCCACTTGAACGCAGCCTCAGGGTTCCGTCCTCCTAAGAATTCACTCGGCTTCCTCTTCAGGAAGCGGTCCAGCACATGGCCATCCTCAGGTTGAGTTTGGCCTTGCCTTTCAAACACATCAGCAAAGCGTTGGAATGCTGTGGCTATAGCCTCCATACTTTGACGATGCGCCATTCCTTATCCTGAAATTGACATTTAAGGATAAGTACACGGAGCCACTTACTACCGATCTAGTTATTAGCCCAACAATCAATAACTTAGCACATTATGCTATCTCTATATATATATTATACAATCAATAGGACCAGGAGGGGCAACACCCTCCTATCCGCAAGCCAATATCAATCAGGTTCAACCAGCATCAGAACAATTTCAACCATTCAATCAATAGACACAAACACCACCGCTTACACTTGGTAAGCATACTTTTGGCCTTGGACTTTTCGGTCCGCTCTGATACCAAAATGTAACACCCTAATTATTTGCAACTAATAAATCCCAAAATATGAGGAAATTTTTCACAAAAACAGTCACGTAATATTTAATGTAAAAGGGAGCAGGCAATGGGGAAAACTAAGAACATTCATGCGCATAAAGCAGCCTACAGGGAAGCTAAAAACTGGGCCGGCTCAATGGGTTTATCGTAACGCACCAACACTAGGGCGGATTGCGCAACACCGTTTATTCGCTCAGACGGGGTCTTACACCGTCCAGGCGGAGTATGGTAATACAGCAGCGGATAGAGGAGATTTCGCACCGAGGCTTCCCTTCGAGAAATACTGATCACTCAACAGGGGGAATAGATAAGGGAAATATGTTAATACATTCACACGCGTAGCAATTGGTGGAAAAGCGAAGTTAGAATCATCCTACTTGGCTAGGCGGGGTATATTTATCTTGGGCGGGCTGTCCTAGTTACTTGGGCGAGGTATAACGCCGCCTAAACGAAGTCTAAATAACGCCTCTTTAACACAACTACAAGGTAATTTCCTCCATCGGGTATGGACAAGGGTTCACTAAGTAAATCCTCACACTCGCCTTTCACTCAGAAAAATGAGAAGTTACAGGGTACATATACGTTGGTAGGATGTGGAGAAAGGAAGAGTTTGAACCTATTCCGCCCAACTCAACTAATTATGGCAACGCCTGGGCGGACTTAGCCATACGCCCAAATTCGGGGTTCAACATCGGGGTCCGGATTGCGTTAGTATCACAACGGATAGGAAAGGAAAATGGTCAATATCTCGCTCTGGTAATTGCTCGCTTCAGCGTGAGTTCTCGCGCTTGGGCGGATTGCTCCCATACTTCGGGCGGGGTACGACTCCGCCCAACGTATCCGACATGAGTTTTTCCTAAGACAATTCTCGGTTCATTCGGACTTAACTATAACCTGCTCAATCAGATTGTCCCTGCGTATCTATTAAAACATAATTAGGAAACAAAGCAGCACATAGCATCACGCACACCAAGACCATACATCCATATATATACATAAAAGTGCATGTCAATATTTACAATACAAAATTGGACTTCTTCCTATCCATAAGGTTCTATTCATTCACAAAAACATTAACATCCGGTATGAGCCAGTCCGGGCTTCATCCAACAACGCTTTAATGGAACCTTCGAAACGCATCAGCACTCCGCCCAGCATTTCGGCTCTGCTTCTGATCCTCCTCACGAAAGATATTCACTGAAAATGGCCACTGCAGGGGTGAGCTTTTACATGTATAATGATACTCACAGACTCGGTATCAGCGTCAGTACACGCTCCTGCTATCATTCAACCTTTCTCAAGTAACCAAGTTCATACAATTCAAACAACATTCATGACACACATAATTCACAGAGTTTATTCCACATCTCAATATATATACATATATATTTTCATGCATTCAAAATCATACACATGCGCATACATAGATTTATATATCACCACAATCAGCCTTAATCTATATGCATGCACGCGGATCCGACTCGGGAAAAGACTCTCAGTTACAGCCCCCTTTTTCTTTTGGCCCCTCGTCCCTCAGCTCTTACCAGGTGGTACCGGCCCCCACGGCGTCTCGAGACTCATTTCTCTAGCTCCAACGGCTACCACGAGCCCTATTGGGATCTAGCCAGAGTTGGTAACTGGAAGTCATTTCCCTTGGGGTTCTTGACCTTCCATGGGTCACCCCAACTCTTACTCATGCAACTAACACATTTATCATTACACATCATCGCACCATGAACATTTTACCGTAGTCATTAAACAAGGACGGATTTCGCACACTGCTCATAATCATTCAGTCAATCACACCAGTGCATGTTACAATCGGTCATCACACTAACAACGTTGAACAATCCCATTAAGGACATGCACACACATAATTTTCATAGTGGCAACAAAATAGACCCATCATTATCATCCACGAGCAAACTACGCCATCGTCACGAAGATCACTATCAAAATCTCAAATCATGCATCAGTTTTAGCAATTGTGAACACATGCACACATGCACGTCATCAGTTTTAATGAATTATAAAAACATGCACACACACACACACTTGGCAGAACGTTCATCCGGTACCGTTCTTAGACCATGCATTCGACATGCAAGCGCCCCCTACCTTTAGAAGACTCCTCAGAAACCTTTTCCGTTCTTGTCGTTGGGTCCGATGTCCTTCTCCTGGTTCGTCCGGTCTTGCTTGGCTTCGTCGTATGCTGCGTCTGATTCTGGGATGATGTGTAGTCTGTTCTTCAGTACTGGAATCAAGATCTCCAGGAGCGAAGAGTGAGAGAAGAGAAGAAGAAGAAAGATGAAGACGAAGAGAGGAAAGTAGAGGATGAAGTGACGGAGAGGAAGTCTGAAGAATTGGCAAATGCGTTCATCACTAAAGGCTCACGACATATATATATAAGTGTGCACGCGTACAGTAAACGAAGAGTGGGATGGGAGAGTGTGTGCTGCAGCAGCCACGCGCACTCCACTCCATCCCTGACCATCACCTTTTTCGTATACTTTAATGGCTTAAACCCACTTAGTTAATGCAATTAACAGTCATTTTTAGTTGAAATTAAGTCTTAATGGTTCATTCTTCATTCAGCACTTAATTTTAAAACGGGGATGTTACAGGTTTAGCCTTTAATGTCTTCATGGAAAATGTACATAATTTTGTTATAGAGATTTTGACACCAAGTTTGCATGAATCGGAGGTCGTATGAGAAAGTTATGAATTTTTTTCTAAACTATACGCAGAGAAAAATATCCAAATGTTGGAATTTTGAGATGAATATACTTAATCTACAATTTTGGGGCTGACAGAGTAAGAATCGGAGTTCGGGGATAGAAACAGAGATTGAAGATATTTTTAAAACGAAGAGATTAAGATCAAAATCATTCAATTCTAAGATCTTATGAAAAATCTGGGTCCAAAACACCAAAGGTATTCAGGTCGAGTTTTAAAGCGATTTCTAAGGAAATCAACTTATTGAAAAACAGGGATGATAGAGTTTGAATCAAGCTTCGGTCCCTTCAGGAAAAATTCCCAAAACGTCGAAATGAGTCACCAGAGACTGACTGTGTCACCATCGGATATCCCAAGGTATATGAACGGTCAAACGTAAGAGACGCCAAAGGTTCTGATTGAGCTTATCAGGCTAAGTCAGACACGCTTGATTCTTCACAGAGAGATTCTAATAGGACTAGTATCCCTACTGGATCACTAGTCTTAGTTCAAACGGTCAGAGTCTGACTTCGGGCTGGGTCCCACAGTTCAAATCTGAGGAACCAAGCAGTATCATATTAAATATAATTATCAAATAAATAAATAATTTAATATATATATATAATTTCAAAATAAATTATTATAATTATTTATCTATTAAATATTGTCAACAAAAAATAATCATTAAATAAATATAGTTATAAATTAATTTGTACTGAAATAATCATCGTTACGTATTTTTTTCTAATTAAACAGTGTTGTTGAATGTTATTTATTATTTTCTTATTTCTGCCTTTCTCACTCATTACATTCTCTTGGTATTCTTATCTTTCAAATTAAACTCTGCTTCTCTCTATTTTCTCATTCTAAACTGTTCAGAGAACAGGCCGAAGCCTCGAGCTTCTTACCAAAAGCTCAACAGAGTGTCCTCAAGAGTCCTAAGGGTCTAGTTTCCTATTCCCAAAAACTAGGGCTGATACATTTCTTAAAATTTGCATAGAGACTATTTTTTCTTAAAGCAAGCATAACTTGTTTTAGATGGTTCAGATGAGAGGTCATGGTCTTTGAGTAGATCAAAATATCATCAAAGTAGACCATAACAAAATGCCCAATGAATTCCCTCAAAACATGATTCATGAGTCTCATAAAAGTACTTGGTGCATTAGTCAAGCCAAAAGGCATAACTTACCACTCATATAATCCAAGTTTGGTTTTAAAAGCGGCTTTCCATTCATCTCCTTCTTTGATTCTTATTTGATGATAGCCACTTTTAAGATTAATCTTGGAAAATATAGTAGAACCACTAAGCTCATCAAGCATATCATCAAGTCTAGGTATTGGATGCCTATACTTGATGGTTATGTTGTTTATGGCTCTACAATCCGTACACATTTTCCACGAACCATCTTTCTTAGGAACTAGTAAAATCGGTAAAGCATAAGGGCTTAAACTCTCTCTAATCCATCCCTTAGATAGTAGTTCATTCACTTGGTTTTCTATTTCTAGGCTTTCCCTAGGGTTGAACCTATATGCAGGTCTATTTGGAAGACTAGCACCAGGGATTAAGTCTATTTGATGCTCAATGTCCCTTATAGGAGGTAAGCCTTTTAGGATATCCTTAGGGAAGAGGTCTTTGAATTCATTTAAGATGTTTTGAATCCCTTTGGGCAAATAAGGAGGAGAAGAGCCCATTGAGCACAAAGAAGTGCTAGGGATATCTTTAGCATACATGATAAAGCATTGTTTTTGTGAAAACATAGCATGTTTCACATCATGTTTATTGGCCAAGAGATTGGCTCTAGAGTCCTCATAAAATGACAACTCCTTTTCCTTTATCCTCTTTTTTGTTTTTCTTATGTTTTTCTAAATGATTAGAAGAAGAAGATCCTAACTCTCTATCTCTTTTAAGCTTCATTTGTAGTTAATCTTTAGCTACTTGTTGTAGAGTTAGAGGGTGTAAAACTATCTTTTTGCCATCTAATTTGAAAGTGAGGGTGTTAGTGAATCCCTCATGGATGACCTTCCTATTCAAATTGCCAAGGTCGTCCTAATAATATGTGAGTTGCCTCCATAGGTACTACATCACAATTGACTTTATCTTTATATGTGCCTATGGTGAAGTTGATTAAGACTTGCTTATTAACTAACATTTCCCCTTTTTCATTAAGCCATTACAACTTATAAGGTCTAGGGTGTTCTATTAGTTCTAAGCCCATCTTATTTACTAATCTTTGGCTCACTACATTTGCACAACTCCCACTATCCACAATGAGAGAACATAGTTTGTCATTTATGTAACATCTTGTATAAAAGATGTTCTCTCTTTGTGTAGTGTCATCTAGCTTAACATGACAACCAAGTAATCTTCTAATCATGTACAACTCACCATCATCCCCTAATATATGTTCACTGTCATAGGAATCACTACTTGAGTCATCACTTGATGCGTAGTAATCTTCTAATCATGTACAACTCACCATCATCCCCTAATATATGTTCACTGTCATAGGAATCACTACTTGAGTCATCACTTGATGCGTGATTATCAAAATCAGACTCTGATTGACTTGAGTAGGTTCCATTTATTTTCAAATCATAGTTCTTTTTGTTGGACAGTCGGAAGCAATGTGACCTCTACCAAGACATTTAAAACATTTGATGGTAGAAGATCTAGAGGATTATGGTTTAGATGTGGATTCATGCTTATCTTTTTGGTTTCTAAAAATTTTTCCATTCTTATGCAACTCGCTTGGAATTTTGGAAGAGGAAGTGCCCACTCCCTTCTCCCTAGGATTTCTTTTAAACCTACCCTTATTTTCTTGACCTACCCACTTAGACTTGTAGGCTTTATTCTCCCCACTATAGGATTCTCTCTCTTTAAATTGGTTCTCTACCTTAGTGCATTGGTGTAGTAACTCTTCTATATCAACATGAGGAAGGAGTTCTACCTTATTTTTGATGTTCTTATTGAGGCCATGTAAGAACCTATGTATCAAGGTTTCTTCATCTTCTTCTAGATTGGCCCTAATCATGGCTATTTCTAAAGCTTTGTAGTAATCTTCTACACTTTTTGAGCCTTGGGTGAGTCTATTTAGCTTTACTAATAGCTTCCCACGATAATAGTTAGGAACATATCTTTTTCTTAGGAAGGCTTTTAAATCTACCCAATCATCTATGGGTGGAAAGTCATGTCTCTTTCTTTCCTTACATATTTGAGTCCACCAAACTAAGGCATAATTTTGGAATGAAAGAGTTATAATCCTAACTTTCTTTTCTTCTTTTATTTGATGAGAGTTAAACAATTGTTCAACTCTCATCTCCCATTTTAGGCAAGCCTCAACATCACTCTTACCATTAAAAGGGGGAATTTCTAATTTTACTTCTCTTAAGCCTAAATCTTCTCTTTTATGTTCATGTTGTCTTCTATGTCTAGGCACATCCTCGCTATCACTATTGTTATGTCTTTGATTTCTTTGATTTCTAGGTCTAGTTCTAGGGTTATGCTTTAGGTTAGTTAACCTATTGTTGATGTTATTCAAACTATCCATTATATTATGAAGCATAGATTTGTTATCCCTATCACTTGAAGACATCTTTTAAGGTTGTCAAAAAAATTAGAGGCAATGGAAACAAAGTTGTAAAACAATCTAGTCGAGGATGCTTGATGCAATGAAAGTATAAGAAACACACAACAATCCTAAAATACAAGTACTAGGTTTCTATCCTAAGGGGAACAAGAACCTAAGTTATCTTGTACTAGGTTAGATCCTAGGTTGTGGTACTATGATTAGTTATGCAAGACCTAGGTTATCTTTACCTATGTTCCTTATGAGAATCCTAGGTTATAACTAATCAAGTAACTAACCCTAGACAAAGCTAACAAATTCAGCTATCTAACAAAATTAGTTCAACTAATTAACTAACACCTAACAAACCCTAACTAGAATGAGTTATTTAGTTATGATAGTTGTAACTAGATCTAACAACCCTAACTAACAACTAATTTTGATTATGGATTGGTTTTGACAACTAAGCAATCTAATTAGGATTAGTTATGACAACTAGAATTAGTTCTAACTACTAACTAATTAACCAACTTAGTTAAGACAAGTAACTAACTAACTACTTCTAGTTTGAACCAACTAAATAATTAATAAACACACAAATGCACATGCCACTAAAAGCTAGACAAAATTACTAGAGGGAAAAAAAATTAAGAGGCCAAATTCAAATGTCCACTTAGTGTCCAAAATACAAGATAAAATAAACATACTACAATTTTCGAAGAATTAAAAATTTCTCTAAGTTTTGTACTAGTACAAGGCTTTTGCTTCTTTTACAATGGTCTTTAAATCTTCACTTGAATGTAGAAGCTCCTCCTTACCTAGCAAAAACAACACAAAGAAAACTTCCAAACGAAAATTGTTAGGGAAAATCAAACAAGAATGTGAAACCTCTCAAGTGTATCTCTTAAGTATGTCCTCACAATTCTTACCCTTTCTCTTTGGTTCAAGTTCACTTAAGCAATTAACACTCTCACCTCAAGTGTTCTCAAGATGCTACCCTCAATGTTATAGAGAAGGAAATTATCAATGAGTTGTGAATGGAAGAAAACTCAAGATAACAAAACTTAAGAAAGAATGAATGACAAACTAAAAAGACTAATTTTAAGAAAGCTACTCAAATGGAGTGTTTTTGGATTTTTGATTTTTGACAAGACACAAAAGCAATAAATGTTCAAATGAATAAGGGCTACACTAATGGAATTTCAAAAATGATGATGATGGACAAAACAAGACAAGCAACAATATAAAATGCAAGAACAAAGGCTAAGTACAACCTAAACTTATAAACTCTAGAGTTGTAACTACTAAGCAAGCAAGTTCAATTAAAAAAATGTGTACAATATCAACTAGCAAACACTTCTCTTAAGATTTGGAATTTCAAAAATGACAAATTGGTTTGGTGTCTATCTTCTCAAAACTTTTGTTAAAGAGGTCTACTTTCACACTTTTCTTTTAACACCCTTTTCTTAATTTTGTAAAGTAGGGATTTTGCTTTTATTTTCCTTTTATGTTCTTCTTCTTTTCTTTTTATCTTTTGCCTCTTGATTTTGTAATGAACTACACCAAATGATAATTCCAAAACCGGAACCACAAGCTAGTCCAAGAGTTTCAATTTTTACTCTTTTGCTTAGGTCAAGATGCAACCTTCTCCAACTAAGATGAATGGAAGGTGTATGGTTCTTTTTGACAAGTTTTCTTTTTATGCTTTACAATATGCAAACCGAATTGGAAATGGTATCCTATTAGTGCATAAAAATCAAAATCAAACCTAGATGAAAACTAAGAGTAGATTTCTAACAAGCCTATAGATGAGGTGACTTTAGAGCACCTAAAAATCAAGGTCTCTTTACGCTAGGATTTGGAACCTTTGGAGGAGTCATTAAAGATGTTTAGCAACTCTTCACCACACGGTTTTTGCACTTCTACCAAGTTGAATCAAACAAATTCTTAGAACAAAGAAAAGGTTCCAAAAGGCACAACAAACTCCTATTTGGCTCTAACTAGTACAAACTTGTAACTATAAGCTAACAACTCAAAACTGAATCAAACTAGGTGCCAACTCAGAATTCTAAGCACAATTGAAAGCATATGATAAAACTAAACCAAACTACTCAAGAACGATATGCAAAAATTAAAAGAAAATGACTCAACATATAAAGAACTTCTAACTTTTTATGTTTTTTCTACTTTTAACATGGCAAAAGAAACTTGGAAGCATGAAATCGAAATTGAAGTCGTGTAACACATGCCATAGAATTCAAAATTTGGAAGGGAGAAGAACTAGAAAAAGAACCTCTTAGGCTCAATGATACCACTTGATGTATGAGCTTCTTCAAGTCTCCTTAGAGAGGGTTGGATCTTGGATCTTTTCCTTCTTCTAACCTTCAATTTCCATGGATGGATGCTTCTTCAAGATGGAAACTGAAACAATAAAAGACTAAAGACTCTAAGACTTGGACGAATTAGAGAAAGGAAAAAGGGAAAAGATGAAAAGGAGGGAAGGAAAGAAGGAATATGGAAGGTGGAATGGAAGTGGTTGAATGGGAGGCCACTCCTAGAGGAGATAACTCCCTTGACTCGCCACTAAGGAGGGAGAGGACCTTCTTGGATGAGATCTTGTAAAATATCACTCTAGCGTAGAGAGAAGGAAGAGAGTCTCTCACTAAAAATCATACTCAAAGTGCTCTAAAATCTCAAAATGCATATTATGTCTTGATTTTACAAAGGAAAGCTCCTTATATAAGCTATGGAGCATTTGGCCAAGGAGAGCCTTATTTGGCTTCTCCATGCTTCCTAGGCCCAATGATGCTAAAAGAGAAAGGTATGGCCTATACATGGCCCAAAATGAGAGTACATGGCCCTAAAGTGACCCATTTGACCTTGTAAGGCCCACATAAAACCTAAATGACTAGAGAATCTAACTAGGGCTTATTTTACAAGATGAGTACAAGTAGATCCTCATGGTATCTCCCTTAGGCTTGGGCCCACTAAATAAAGAGGGGAAGAAAGATAAGGCTTTATGGATGTTCTCTTTGGCTTTCTTGGTCTTGGCCCTTGTGAGGGGACCCTTGTAAGCCTCTAGTCCTTTTTCTAAGGTAGTGTGAGGGTCCTCCCTTGGTGTGTCCTCATTAAAGACCTTGAACTTGTTTTTTTTGTTATAAAGTTCCCCATTTCCTGACTGTCTTAACCTATTTTTTTCTTTATATACTAATTAACCTCTTTGTCAAGTAGTGTTACCAATTAATATGGCTTTGATTTGTATAGCATGAGGTTCATGAGTCAATCACATAACACCTTTGTCTAGTAATCAAA
Source organism: Clitoria ternatea (assembly GCA_037962975.1). Classification (NCBI taxonomy): domain Eukaryota; kingdom Viridiplantae; phylum Streptophyta; class Magnoliopsida; order Fabales; family Fabaceae; genus Clitoria; species Clitoria ternatea. The sequence goes on along the minus strand of CM075671.1, from coordinate 216,284,934 downwards.
TTAATCACCAGCCATGACACTTTACATGATAAATTAGTTATGAAAATAAAGTTATAAAAATATTATATTTCAGTTATCAATAATCATGTGCTCATGTGTTTGTTTAATAATTAGTTATGAACATAAAGAAATTTTAATACTTAATATATAATACCATTAATATTAGATAATTAAATTTTTATTGAGTCAATAAAAAAATTTTTGTTGGCCGAATCCTAATTTGGTTAACAAACAGTCACCAAGCATGTTTTACCGAGCTTTTTTTTGGTGAAATTACTACAATTATTTTTAAATTAACATTAATTATGTTGGTTGATTTGTTTGATTTCGAAGGCTTCAAAATAACATAAAGTGGAAATTGAATGAAATGGACTCGACCTTTTTTAATCAAAATAGTTTTAAAATGTTAATCTAATTTCATGTATGAAAATATTTACAAAATCTCATAGATAGTGGTTATGCTGTGAATTATAAATTGAATGATATTAGATGTAGTGGTTATGAATTTTATTTATAAAAATTTCTTGTAGAATTTAAACAAAATCTCATATTAGAAGTCTTGATTTTGTTTTAAGAAAAAGATATTATTAGGACTTATGAAAACATAATATTTGTGTTTCTAGTTCCAAGTTAGAACTTGTTGAGTTCTCTTTGTTATTATCTGTTCTGTTTTTCATTTGCTTTTGGCTCTTCAGTGCAGTTGTCTCTAGTGCTATCGTGCCTTCCTCTTAGTTCATCTCTCTTGAGCTAGTCTCAATCGCTGTGTCTCTTTCCCAGGTAATCCTTTAATGCTAACTATCTCGTGATCTACGTTGATACTCTCTATGTGTTATTTTGTCTTTCTATATATATTGTTTCCTTTTGTAAGTATACTTGATTTATTAAGATTGAGTTTGGATTGAATTATTTTGGTATGATATGTGTTCATAAATTGATTTTGTCAGAAAGTTGACACTCAAGTCACATAATTCAGTACAAGAAAAATAGTAACAATAAACTCTTTTGAACACAAGTTTTTTTTATTGATTAAAATGTATAAAATTATGTAAGTTTCACTTCTAATTTAATATATTTCATTCATGATTTATACTTCTGAACAAATTCAAACCAATAATAAATAGTATGTGTTGGAAAATAAGTTATATAAGCATTCTTCTTTAAAATTATATTATTTAGGTATTAAAAAGGAGTTATCCGTGCTCACAAAAAAAGAAAGGAAGTATTTGTCTTTTTTATATTGTATAAATATGATAATTGGGGAAATAATACTTGTTGTGTGTATTATATAACATCAACGAAATGAATTAACTCATCTAAGATGAGACTCTATAGTCAACCCTTAGAATGTTTAATAATGCAAATGTAGTCTCTGTTGCCTCTTTCATGGACTCATTCTCACATGGATCCCTAGTCTCTAGATCACTAAAAAGTTACTGTTGTGTAAATAATGCCACATCTCTGTGCCTTTGAGATTGTGTAAATAATGTCAACCACTTCTCGGTTTGTCATGTAGACTAGCACACCTTACGCGTGGTCTTTGTTGGTCTTTCTTTAGCTTTGTCTTCAGCGCTTACTTTCTTTCCAGGTAATCCCCTAACGCTAACTTTTCTATCTATGTGTGTTGTATCTTTTGAAGTGTATGCATGTTGATTGTTCTTTGTTAGTAGAGAGCAGAGCTCATTAGGAATTGGTTATATGTGCTGATAACATATGTTAATAGTGTGCATGTGTATTGTTGTTTGTTAGTGGAGAGCAGAGCTCATTAGGCGTTGGATATGTATGCCGATAACATGTGTTAAAAGTGTGCATGTGTACTGTTGTTTGTTAGTGAAGAGCAGAGCTCACTAGGTTATGGTGTTGTTTGCCTTAATTTCATATGCAAGTCGTACTTATATATTGAACTGTACTAGAAACTTTTTTATATGTAATAGGACGTTTCTAAAATTTGGAATGTCTAGTTGATAGGGGAGACTGCTGAAATTTCAATAAGCTCCCTGTTTTAGGATAAATAAAGAAGTATATTAAAGTTTAATAATGTAGGGTTTAGTCGTGTGTGTACCAAGTAGGTTCCCCTTCAAGATTCAAGACAACTGGCCGACATACCGTGTTGTGTTGGATCTTGAATTGTCCTAGTTGGACAGTTTGGGATGAATTTGTAACCAGTAGGGCGTAACCTGTCATTGTTGTTTAGGATTTATCTTGTGTTGTTCATGTCCATTTCAAATTTTAATTACTGTGTTTTGTATTGTCTCCAGGTGCATGTCTGCGTGCTATGTTTTATACTGCATGTATCTCTGTGTACTCAGGGACCAATACGAAATGCTGCCAAAATTCTACATGAACATCAACGATTCAAGATAGATCGTAAACAACATCGATGGGCTACGGATGGTTGCATATCATCATGAATAGAATAGGGCCCTACCTACTTACAACATCAAAACATAAAGAGCGATTCACGAACGATAGTCACATAATGTTTAAATCAAAGTAACTAGAACTCTGCTTCTTAGATATCATGAATGGAGGTTTCGATAAATCGGCAATGGATGTACAACCAGTTAGATCGTAGTTGGTGAGTGATTGAGGAGTTTATGATAGGGCTGTTGGAGTTTATTCTGTTCGCTACAGTGAACACGCCAGGTTTTGAAGCGTCTCAGAAGTTCGTTGTTCGTGCTCAAGGTGTAAATGCATAATTTTTAAATACACAGATGATGTCATGTACCACCTAAGTGAGAAAGGGTTCATGGAAAGATACTACTGCTGGTACAACCATCGTGAGTAGTTACCGCCCAGACCATCAACCGTAACCCTATAACAGTCTTACTATGAGGTCAAAGGAAATAGGGATACGTACAACAACATGGAGTAGATGGTGATGGATCATGTTGGACACTCCACTGGCCATATGCTACAACATGATGACCAAGCAGGGAATGAGGATGATAATGTAGAGGAGGATCCTAATCTGGAGGTCGTCGCTGCATATGGTCACTGAATACATACTGTTAGCGACACCAACCTATGGTCGCTGAATATATACTTTTAGCGACAGCACCCTGTGGTCACTGAATACATACTTTTAGTGACGCCAACCTGTGGTCGCTACTTTATAGGATTAGCGACAGGGTCATGTGGGGGCACCCATAGCAACGGCATGCATTACCAACATAAGAACCACATTAGCGATGGCATTACGTCATCGACAAGGTAGCGACAGAGTGCTTTCGTGTCACTGTGGTGTCAACGACTATGGATATAGCAACGGAGCTATGTCCGTCATAAATGTCATCACTAATAGTGTTAGCGACACCGAGAGCATTTTTTAGCGACCGTATTTTTCCGTCGCTAATAAGCTTTTTTTAGTAGTGGATAGAGATCGGAGCTTGTAATTAGTGGTTCGCTAGTGTTCGATAGGTCGAGGAGCTTCTGAAATTCTCTATTCCAGGTAGGGGGAGCTTTATATTTTAAATGAATAGTTTATGGACGGGTTAGGGGTTATATTATAATATTATGTGTTGAGAATTGATGAATTGATATGTGAAATTGTGAGTGGCTTATGAAACCCTGACCATATGATATATGTGATATGTCTTATGTTATGATGTTCCCATCTCCGTCCATGTTAGTGGTATTGAAATGGATTATGATGCAAATGTTATTCTTGAAATTGTTATGGTATATGTATGTATTAAGTGTATGACTTGGTTCATAGTACTTATGCATGAGATGCAGTAGGATAATTGATTGATTGTGTGAATCATTGTATCAGATACAAGTGATAAATATCGAGGGCATATGGCGTGAGACGCTTGTTAATTGAAATAAGATTTCTATGTCATGTGGTATCATGGATTCCATAAAAGACCTTGAGTGGGACTTAAGGCAAGCCTACTGAGTGGGACTCAGGGCTGCCCGTAACACTGCTGTTGTCATTGAGAGTGATTGTGCTAGAGGGTAAACAGTTTGGTACTAGTAAAACAGACAAATTAGATGAGAGCTGAATATATGGTTGAGAGCCAGTGTGCAACACAAAATTTAATAATGAATAATTGGATCCAATTGGATGAGAAATATATGTGTGTATATGTATGTCATTGAGAATAACATGATGATATAGCACTGTGTTGAGAAATTGTGAATAACTTGATTATGGTAACTATGTGAATTTATGATAAGAATATATGATGTGAGTAAATAATGTTGAATGGCAGTCTATGTTACTGTTTGATTGTGATATTTCATTGAATCAGTTCAATAACTGTTATTTAACATGTATAATGCTCACCCCCTATTTGTGGATATGTTTAGAGTGGACTTAGGACGTGACAGTGATTGAGGAGAGGTCACCAAGGTTGAACGTGGAGCATTATATATACCTTGTATATAATGCACATAGTAGTAGTTTTGTAGTAGCCTTGGCCAGTTCTTATGTATACCTATTTTGATGATTGTATATATGTAAATGCTTAGCGGATTAGGCAACTGATGGCTTCAACTGGAAGCCTTGATACATTTTGAGCATATACTTGATGTTGAGATGAATAAAGATGTTTTGTTGATGATATTGAGTGTGCAAACCATGAATGGCCCCACCATATACATATGAGATTTAATATAGCCAGGAATTTGGGACATGTATGTGATACCATGTGGATGTATGAAATGCCCAAGGACTGTTAATTGTATAAAGAATGACAATAGTTATGTGTTAGAGCCGTGAATGTGTGATTGTTATATGGTTTTCATGCATAATTGGGTAATTGAGATAGTCAAATAGAAGTTTATAAGGTATGAATGGCATAGGACAGTTTCAATAGCATTTCTACATGATTTGTGATTTATGGAAACTGGAATGGGCCAATTCCATTGAGAAATGACCCCTAAGTTGCATCAAAATGCCTCAAAATGAGTCAAATGCAATTACGCGCATAAGTCTCTCGTTTTTAGGAATTTTTTAGTATGGCTAGTGGCTACGCGTCACAAATAATGTATTTTAGCTAGTGTCAAAGTTTAGTAGTCATTGGATTTGATATGAAAAAGATAGGGTAGCTATAAGTTGAAAAATTTGATATTTCCTGAGTTGTTGTCAAGAAACTGATATACAGTAGGTGTGAATCGATTCCCCTATTGCTTGAATCGATTCATGGTACTCTATGAATCGATTCCCCTGTTTCATGAATCGATTCATTATGTTGTGTTTCAACTATTTCATAAAATTTGCATGTATGAATCGATTCACCATATGGATGAATCGATTCAAGGGCCTGATCTATGAAAAATTAAACATGTGAATCGATTCCCAGGGGAGGGTAAATCGATTCATCCCCCTATGGCACCTATTTTTGGCAAATTTTTATACATGAATCGATTCATGCCTCTAATTCTTCAAAAAAATTTATGTTTTGCTGTATATTGGGTACCATTAAGCCAGGTATGATTATATATTGATGTATAAGTGTATCTACTATATTTTGGTAATTAATTTAAGTACCTTTGAACCCTTGTTCTGATTCCGGATTGAATCGTGAAAAATTTCCTTAGGTTTTCAGGCTTGTTTTTATTAATTCTGGATATTTCATTTTGGTATTAGAGCAGACTTGAAAAAGTCCAAGGCCAAGGTTAACCTACTAAATGCTATGAATTGAGTGAAATTATATGATAGTTGTTAAGTATAGAATTAGTTGATGAGATCAACTATGAATAAATTACATTATTATCCATGAAAAGTACTAAAGTGAGATGTTATTTTTAGGATAAGATATGGCTAACTGTCAGGGCATGGATGCTACAGCGGCTGCATTTCAACATTTCACTGATATCCTAGAGAGGCAGAATCAGCCTCAACCAGCAGATAATCATAGTCTTGATTGCTTCTTGAAGCGTAAACCGATCAAGTTTCATGGAGGCTTTCATCCTGATCAAGCTTACGCTTGGATTCAGAACTTGGAGAGAATCTTTGGTAGTTTACTATGCATTGAGGCACAAAGGATAGAGTACGCCGTGTTTATGCTTCAGAATGAAGCCGAGGATTGGTGGAACATCACTAAGGCCAGAATGATAGCTACTGGAACTCAATTAATCCGGGAGAACTTCAAGGCGTGTTTTCTTGAAAAATATTTTCCTGAGACTGTGAGGAGCAGAAAGGAGCTGGAATTCATGGAACTCAGGCAGGGTAATATGAGTATTGAAGAATATGCTGCTAAGTTCGAAGAGCTATGCCTATTCTATCCTCATTTTCAGCATCCTGGGACCGATGGTTCTAAATGTATTAAATTTGAAAGTGGCTTAAGACCTGAAATCAAGAAGGCATTCAGGCATCAAGAGATTAGAAGTTTCCCTATTCTTGTAAATAAATGTAGGATCTATGAAGATGATGACAAGGCTCATGCTGGATCAAGCAGTAAACCTGATGTTTCTTCAAAGCTAGAGCCTACTAATTTCAAAAGGCAAGGAAAGGTTAACAAAGGTGGATCATCCTCTAAATCAAGAGGCCGAGGTACTCATGGTAATCATTCTATTGGTCGTGCAAGGGACGACAAATGCTTTAGATGTGGTGGTGCTAATGATTACCGTGGAGGCTTCTGGGGACGAGGCCATGGAAACGGTAACCGTGGTGGCCAAGGCAATGGAGGCCGTGGTAATGTGATGGTTTCAAGAAATAATCATGGTGGAAATGCTAACCCACCAGCTGCAGGCAGAGTCTATGTTATCAATGTTGAGGATGCTGCTCAGACTAATGATCTGGTACAAAGTAAGTGTTTACTTGGTGACTTTATTCTTGATGTTGTATTTTATTCTGGAGTAACTTATTCCTTTATTGCTGATGATTATGTGAGGCGTTTGAGACTGCCTATTGTTCATATAGATCGGACCTTGGATGTATCCAACCCGACTGGTATTAGACTATGGACATCTATGATGTGTAAAAATGTATCCTTCACTTTGGGTGATAGGAGTTTTATGACTGACTTGATATGCTTACCCTTGAAGGGTCTTGATATTGTACTTCGCATGGATTGGCTATTAGCCAATAATATAATGGTTGATTGTCAAAACCGGTGAGTGATCTTTCCAAATCAGAATACTGAAGACTACACAATCCAAGGTATATCTCAGTTGCTTATGTTGTTCTGTTTAACTGATGGAAAAAGTGGATCTGGAGTGTGTCATATTCTGGTTATCTATAATTTTCTTGAGGTATTTCTAGAGGATATGTCGGGTATTCCTCCTGAAAGGGAGATTGAATTCTCTATTAATCTTGTTCCTGGAGCTGAACCAGTCTCCAGTGCTCCCTATAGGATGTCCCCTGTTGAGTTAGTAGAATTAAAGAAGCAGGTTAATGAATTACTAGAGAAATAGTTTATCTAATCTAGTATATCACGGTGGGGTGCTCCGGTGTTACTAGTTAAAAAGAAAGATAGCAGTATGCAGTTATGTTTTGATTACCGCCAGTTGAATAAGCTTACAATAAAGAATAAGTATCTGTTGCCAAGGATTGATGATTTGATTGATCAATTACGGGGTGCTTTAGTCTTTTAAAAAATTGATTTGTGAGCTGGATACCATCAAGTCTGAGTTAAGGCTTCAGATATTCCCAAAACGGCGTTTAGGATCCGATATGGTCCTTATGATTATGTGGTGATGTCGTTTAATGTAACCAATGCCCCTACTATGTTCATGAATTATATGAACAACATCTTTCATCTATACTTAAACCGATTTGTGGTTGCCTTTATCGATGATATCTTAATTTATTCTAAGTCTCACAAAGAGCATGAAGAACATCTCCGTTTGGTACTTTAAGTACTAAAAGAAAAATAATTGTTTGCTAAATTGCCCAAGTGTGACTTCTGGATGGATAAGATCTAATTTTTGGGAAATGTTATTTCTAGTGAAGGTGTTTCTGTTGATCCTTCCAAAGTAGAAGTTGTTATGGCTTGGGAGAGACCTATGTCAATTACTGAAGTCAGGAGTTTTATGGATTTAGCTAGATATTATCGGAGATTCATTAAAGGGTTCTCTAAAATCGTGTTGCCGATGACTAAGTTAACTCAAAAGAATGTTCCTTTTGTGTAGTCTCCTGAATGTGAGAAGAGTTTCCAATAACTAAAGGCTAGATTGACTTTTACTCCTATATTGGCATTGCCTAATTTGTAGGAAAGCTCTATGGTATACTGTGATGCATCCAGGCTAGGCCTTGGGTATATACTGATGCATAGTGGCATGGTAATTGCTTATGCCTCACAACAGCTATGACCACATGAACAAAACTATCCTACCTATGATTTAGAACTTGCAGCTGTGGTCTTTGCACTGAAAATTTGGAGACATTACCTTTATGGTTCCAAATTTGAGGTGTATAGTGATCATAAAAGTCTAAATTATCTATTTGATCAGAAGGAGTTAAATATAAGGCAGAGAAGGTGGATTGAGTTTCTAAAAGATTATGATTTCGATTTGAAATATCATCCAGGAAAGGCGAATGTGGTAGCTGATGCCTTAAGCCAGAAATCCATTCATATTGCAATTATGATGGTTAAAGAGATGGAGTTACTTGAGCAGTTCAGAGATTTAAGTCTAACTGTGGATGTTTCTGCACCTAAAAAGGTGGTTCTTGGCACTTTAATGATAGCAAATGAGTTTTTGAAGCTTGTATATGTGCAACAGTTGAGTGATGCTTACCTAGCTAAGCTGAAAGAGCTCAGGCGAGTGGTAAGGACCTATTCTTAACGGAAGGTTCTAATGGCATTTGGTGAGTAAAAAGCCAAGTTTATGTGCCTGATTCTGGTGATTTGAGAAAGATAGTACTTAATGAAGCTCATAAAAGTATGTTGAGTATCCATCCGGGTACTACAAAGATGTACCATGACTTGATATTGCATTTTTGGTGGCCTGGATTAAAAAGAGATGTGGTTGATTATGTAGCTCATTGTATTATTTGCCAAAAGGCAAAGGTTGAACATTAAAAGCCATCTGGTGGTTTACAACCTCTTGAGGTTCCTGTATGGAAATGGGATGCTATTGCCATGGATTTCGTGATAGGATTACCCAAGACTCACAGTGGTCATGACGTTATCTGGGTTATTATGGATAGATTAACGAAGTTTACACATTTCTTGCCTATCAATATGAGATATCCCTTGTTGAGACTAGCATAGTTGTATATCAGTGAGATCGTTCAACTGCATGGTGTTCCATCTTCAATTGTGTCAGATAGAGATCTGAGGTTCACTTCCCGATTTTTGGGAAGCTTACACAAGGAGTTAGGTTCAAAGCTCCAGTTGAGTTCGGCCTATCATTCCCAAACAGATGGACAGGCTCGTACCATTTAAAGTTTAGAGGACTTGTTAAGGTCCTGTGTGCTAGAGCATGGTGGTGGATGGGAGCAGTATCTCCCATTGATTGAGTTTACTTATAATAATAGCTACTACAACAGATCGGTATAGCTCCATATGAGGCTTTATATAGCAGGAAGTGTCGAACACCTCTTTGTTGGTTGGAGACCGATGAGAGCTTGATGTTGGGGCCTGAGATTCTGCAACAAACTTCTGAGCAGATACAAATGATCAGAGAGAAAATAAAGGCATCCTAGGACCGACAGAAAAGTTATCACGATAAGCGGATGAAACTACTTGAATTTCAGGTTGGTGATAGAGTGTTCCTGAAAGTTTCTCCCAATAAGGGTATTGGGAAAGTATTGAAAAGCTGAAAATTGAACCCAAGATATATTGGACCCTATGAAGTGTTGAAGAGGGTTGGACCCGTGGCCTATCAGATAACATTGCCTCCTCATTTGTCAAATCTATATAGTGTGTTTCACGTTTCTCAGTTGAGAAAGTATTTGCCAGATTCTACGCATAAGATGCCTGATGATGATGTTGAGATCAGGGAGAACCTGACCCCTATTGCTAAGCCCACTAGTATTGTGGATAGATCTGTGAAACGCTTGAGAAGCAAGGATGTACAGTTGGTCAAGGTGGCATGGCAATAGAACTGATGTACTATATATACTTGGGAGCGTGAGGATGCTATGAGGCAACAATATCCCAAGTTATTTCATTGAGGTATGGATATCTTTGAATTTTAGGGTCGAAATTCTTTGATGATGGGGAGAATTGTAACATTCTAGTTTTGTAATATGGAAAAACTAGATTAAATTAGAAGTAATGGGGAATTAGATGGATTAATTAATTAAAATGGTATGAAATTCCCTTATTGCCTTTAATGATATATATGCCAAATTTTCAATTCTTCCTTCTATTCACTCTCAGTATCATGTTCATGCAGCAGAAGAGAAATTAAGTTTTCTTCTTCTTCTTCTCTTTCATTCGGTGGCACAATCCATCTTCTCCTCCAATCTTCTCTCCATTTCTTCAAATTAAGAGCAAGGGTTTACTTTCTTCACCTATTTTTTCTTCTTATCTCACGTGACAGCTTTGGAGTAAGGGGGAAAAGTCTCAATTGGTTGAAAGTTAAAGGTAATCAATGGAACCCAACTCTTAGCTTATGAAATTTCTAAACCCCATCTTCTAATTCTTATAATTCTTGAATTATAGAGCAATTTTGAAGTTGGTTTGAAGTGGGGCAGCTTGTGAATCTTTAGGGTTAAAATCCTCCAAGTATAAGTAAGTTGAAAATTGAAAACTATGACTTCTAGATTACTATTTCTATAAGATTAAAGCTTAATAATTGTTGTTTCAATGGAATAATGTAGTTTCAGAGAGTTTCGGAGTGATTCGTAGCTTGAAGCTTGATCAGAGGCGAGTTCCAAAGTCGACGACTTGGTTCGGTGAGTTATATCTTAACAAAATGGTTATAATTTAATGATTCCTAACTTGGCAATCAATGTTTGTAGCGATTGTGGTATTAAAATCAATTATTATGAATTTTATGAAGTTGTTTGATTCTGAGGGATAGAGATCAGAGCTTGCGATTAGTAGTTCGCTAGCATTCGATAGGTCGGGGAGCTTTTTGGATTCTCTATTCTAGGTAGCGGGAGCTTTACATTTTAAATAAATAAATTATGGACGGGTTCAAGGTTATATTATAATATTATATGTTGAGAATGTGATGAATTGATATGTGAAATTGTGAGTGACTTATCAAATCCCGATTATATAATATATGTGATATGTCTTGTAATATGATGTTCCCGTCTTCGTCCATGTTAGTGGTATTGAAATGGCTTATGATGCAAATGCTATTCTTGAAATTGTTGTGGTATATGTATGTATTAAATGTATGACTTGGTTCATAGTACCTATGCATGAGATACAGTAGGATAATTGATTGATTGTGTGAATCATTGTATGAGATACAAGTGATAAATACTGAGGGCATATGGCATGAGACGTTTTTTAATTGAAATGAGATGTCATGTGGTATCATGGATTCCATAAAAGACCTTGAGTGGGACTCAAGGCAAGCCTACTGAGTGGGACTCGGGGCTTCCCGTAACACTACCGTTGTCGCTGATAGTAATTGTGTTACGTGAGAGGATAAACAGTTTGCTACCAGTAAAACTGTCAAATCAGCTGAGAGCTGAATATATGGCTGAAAGCTAGTGTGCAACACAAAATTTAATAATGAATAATTGGATCCAATTGGATAAGAAATGTATGTGTGCATATGTATGTCATTGAGAATAACATGATGATATAGCACTATGTTGAGAAATTATGAATAACTTGATTATGGTAACTATATGAATTTATGATAAGAATATATGATGTGAGTAAATAATGTTGAATGGCAGTCTATGTTACTGTTTGATTGTGATATTTCATTGTATGTTAGAGAAATAGATAATTAAATTAGTTCAATAACTGTATTTAACATGTATAATGCTCAACCCTATGGAGCATTGTATATACCTTGTATATAATGCACATAGTAGTAGTTTTATAGTAGCCTTGGCCGGTTCTTGTGTATACCTATTTTGATGATTGTATATATATATATATATATATAAAAATGCTTAGTGGATTAGGCAACTGATGGCTTCAACTGGAAGCCTAGATACATTTTGAGCAGATACTTGATGTTGAGATGAATAAAGATGTTTTGTTGATAATGTTGAGTGTGGAGACCATGGATGGTCCCACCATATACATAAGAGATTTAATATAGTTAGGAATTTTGGACATGTATGTGATATATGGATGTATGAAATGCCAGGGACTGTTAATTGTATGAAGAATGTAACATCCTAAAAAAAATTCATTCTCATGTATAATTCATCCGAGGTTTATTTCCCAATTTTAGCGAAGCTTGCATCAAGAATTTAGTTCAAGGCTTCGGCTAAGTTCAGCCTATCATCCTCAAACAGATGGACAGACAAAACGTACCATACAGAGTTTGGAGGATTTATTGAGATCTTGCGTGCTTGATCATGATGGTATACCAATAGCTACCATAACAATATTGGTATGGCTCCATTTTAAGCATTATATGGCAGAAAGTGTCGAACACCTCTTTTTGGGTTAGAAACTGGTGAAAGTCTACCGTTAGGGCCTGAAATTGTGCAACAGACTACTAAACAAATAGAAATAATCAGAGAGAAGATGAAGGCATCCCATGATAGACAAAAGCATTATTACAATAAAATGAGAAAACCACTTGAATTCCAAGTTGGTGATCATGTATTTTTAAAGGTTTCACCTCACAAGGGCATTGGTCGAGCACTGAAAAGTAAAAATTTAAGCCCAAGGTTCATTGGACCATATGAAATCCTAAAGAGAATTGGCCCAGTGGCCTATGAGATTGCCTTCCTCCTCATCTTATAAATTATACAATGTGTTCCATGTATCACAATTGAGGAAGTATGTACAGGATTCTACTCATGTGATTGCTACTGATGATGTTGAAGTTAGAGAGAATTTGACCATTCCTGTGAACCTTTACAAATTATGGAAAGGTCAATTAAACGCTTGAGAAGCAAGGATGTACCATTAGTGAAGGTGGCATGGAAACAAGGAAATGATGTAACTTTAACTTGGGAGCGTGAAGATGTTATGAGGACACAATACCCAGAATTGTTCCACTGAGGGAAGTGTTGTATTAAATTTCAAGGACGAAATTTTATTAGGGTGGGAGAATTGTAACATCCCAAAAAAAATTCCATTCTTATGTATAATTATTTTGATGAAGACCATCAATGATATTATCCATTTTATCTCGACTTTCTATGTAAATTTTTGTTAGGACAACATCTTCAATTTAACATTTTATTGTTGTAAATAATTTTAACTTTATACCTTAGGTAAAAGTTAACCAAATAACTTATTACTTATTTCCTTAGTTATTAATTTCTTTGCCTTTTCCATTTACTCCCATCAAATTACCACATACTCCACTTAAAATGCGTTATCTTGTACACATTTTAATGTCTAGTTAGAGTCCGAATTTGAAAATATGATCAACTACAAAGTTGTTCCTCTTTTTCTTATATTTCCAACAAGACCAAATTAATTAAAATCCATTAAGATTTGAGAGAGATATGCCCAAAATACTGAAACTATTTCAGAATTCATATTTTACTTCAATCATATCATCTTGTACACATTTTAATGCCTAGTTAAAGTCTGGAGTTGAAAATATGGTCAACTAAAACGTTGTTCCTCTTTGTCTTATCTTTCCAACAAGACTAAATTCATTAAAGTACATTAAGATATAAGAGAGATATGCCTAAAATACAGAAACTATCAGAATTAATATTTACCTTAATCATACAAGCTACATTATTTAGGCTGCGGGAATGGTCAACAATACAGCCCATGTTTCCTACCTAAAACCTCCATTATCACCACACATAATGCACCTAACATTCCACTACAATTCCATTATGAAAATCTTGTCCCCCACTTGTCATTTGCATGATTAAATCAACACTACATCTTGTTCCCAAGTCTGAAATCTTATAACAAGCTGAAGTTAGTGAAGACATATCTCTCATTTTCTTTTATTTTCTCCATCAAAGTCACTCTTGATCTGAAGCTAGGACAACAAAAGAACACTTTCAACCACTTTAGGATCCTCCATTATGGTGAGAGGGGAAAGGGCTGTGAATAAATATGGAATGGGTAGAATTATATGTTGTTCTAGGATTTCTATAATTATTTTTGCAAATTGTTACTTATATTCGAAGTTGAAAATATGTGAATTTGACTTTTACTTCTTTACCAAAGTTGTAGATCTTTTTGTTATGTGAATTTGGAGACTTGAACCAACTGATTTGGATATGTATAGCATGAGTTATGGTCAAAATACTGAAGTATGTTTCTTTTGAATGTTTCATGACTTGGTTCTGGATATATGTTGAGATTCTAAATTTTGTGAGTATGATTAGTCATCTTTATCATCATAAAAGTTATATATAGATGTTATGATTCTGTTAGATTTATTCTCATATCAAAATTCTTAGTAATATGAAATTTATGCTTAAATTACTCTCATGTGCTCATGTTGTTTAATTGTTTCTAAAAATGAGCGTCTTTAATTAAAGTTTGGTAATTCATATATTTCAAAATTGAAAATGATATATTTATGAAAGTTGTAGATCTTTATGTCCTATAAATTTAGAGACCAAAACCTTCCAAAAAGGATAAGTAAAACATGAGTTATGATTTATTTATTTAAGTATGATGTTTCTGGAAGTTATGTATGGGTCATTGTTTGTCTAGTTGTTTGAGAATAATTTATAAGGAATTAATTTTTGAGCAGTTCACAAAAGTTTTAGATATTTGAGTTATGAACATGTAGGATTTAGTCCCATGTAAAAATAATTTTTCTATTAAAAGATATACAATTTTTACCAAAGGTTGTCAAAGTTGTAACTGAATCTGTAATACTGAAATTATTGTTTTGAAGTTAGAAAGTAATTTTGAAACTGCTTTTTATACTTAAATAATTGGGACATATGGTCTTCATAAAAGTTATAGATAATTCTATTTTTGAAAATTTGGCTCAAGTTTCATCTTAAAATATTTTTTTACAATGAGATATGCCTATTTTACCAAACTGTGTACATGCAGTAAAAATTTACAAAAGTCAGTGTGTTGTTTGTAACGTGGAGCAAATTCTGTAAGGAATTAGAATTTTTAGTCTTCATGAATATTATAGATAATTTTGTTATGGAACTATAGAAAATGGAATTACTCAAAAAAGATTTGATTTGCTCACGTTATGACCTTTTTACTAATGTATGTTGCTGTTGTAAATTTCTAAAATTTACCTATGATGGTTATTATAGATGAAAATAATATTTTTCATGTGGGTAATGATTTATTTATGAATTAGTAAGGGATTATTGATTATTATGTATATTATTGAGTGTCCTATTAATGTCATACATGTTATTCAAGTGGCCTCAATACTTAAGAGGGGAGGGGT
This sequence comes from Clitoria ternatea, assembly GCA_037962975.1. Classification (NCBI taxonomy): domain Eukaryota; kingdom Viridiplantae; phylum Streptophyta; class Magnoliopsida; order Fabales; family Fabaceae; genus Clitoria; species Clitoria ternatea. The sequence continues at coordinate 216,269,541 of CM075671.1, read as the reverse complement.
GAATTGAGTTTTTAAAACTTTGCTTGGAATGCCTTTGAACTTGATTCTTTTATCACAAGTTTAAATATTGTGCAAGTGAAGGCAAGTATAGTGCAAGAAATAAACCAAAACAAGATGTGAATATTGCTGAAGCAATTTGTCAAACACTTAGTGTGCAGCACTTTAAAGTAACTAATTCAAGCAAGCTCAAGTAAGCAAATCACAATCAATCCACAACAATTCAATCAAATGCAATATATCAATGTAAAAGAGTGAGGGAGAAAAGCTTGCAAACTGATTTAACGAGTTCCACCAACCCTGGTGTACGTCTCGCCTTCAAGTAACCCACTTGAAGGATTTCCACTATTGAAGTTTAGAGATTACAAACTATGAGCAATTGCAGCTTCCTAGTGTCCCACACTCAAGAACTCAATCCTCACTAGCACAAGGGCAACCCACCCAGTCTCTCAAACTCTCAATACCCAAAGGTTGAACCCCAACCTTTGTGACCACTCAACCTAGAGTGAAAAACCTTTGTGTTTTGTAGTGTTTACAAGATAATGACTCTCTAAAATAGAGTAGATATACAAGTGAAAGCTCTCTCAAATTCCAACTCTCAACAAGAGAGAATGTACAAGTTAAAGTTCTAAGTTTCAGAAAAATGAAACTATACAAGAATAAGACTCACAAGACTCAAGAATTAATTTCCCTTTGATGGATGTGATTGATGCTTTGAGTAGCTTGAAGGAGTCTTGCATTTATAGACCTAGGAGAAGAGCATAATGGAGTTCCTAGCCGTTCCATGTGATGGGTGTTTGAGAGATGTGGAGAAATAAGCTGGTTTCCACCTAAAAAGCACTTTCCCCAAATTCTGGCACTATCGTAATTGATTACGCCTCGAGCTGTAATCAATTACACTTTGAAATCTTTAGTGTTTTTCATGTTGTAATCGGTTAGCATATACCTTGTAATCGATTAGCTGTAACTCAGAACCTTGGTAATCGATTATGTCTTGCCTTGTAATCGATTAGTGATGACACCTGTTGCATTTAATTTGGTTATGCAGCTTGGTAATCGATTATGCCTTGTGTCTAATTGATTAGTGTAAAAACAGTAGCCCTGTAATTAATTGTCTGATATGTGGTAATCGATTAGGTGTTTTCCAGAAGCCTTGTAATCGATTGTTCTAAGTTCTACAATCGATTAGCATAAGTACCTGATCCATTTAAATCAATTTTTTATCTTGGTAATCGATTAGGTTTTAGGGTGTAATCGAGTAGTTGACAAACAGAATCCTTGTAATCGATTAGTGTTCACTCTGTAATTGATTATGTGATAAAACAGAAGCTATCTAATCGATTATCTGTCCTTCGTAATCGATTAGCCTGCGTGTTTTTGCAGGTCTGATGCTGTTTCTTGTTTCTCCAAGAGTTTCTTCAAGAGTTCTTTGTCAATATCAAAATCTTTGAACCTGAAAGCATATTCAAACACATTCTCCTCCTTTTTGATGATGACAAACAATGTTCATCTCTTGAGGGTCGTTAGTTTCAAAAATAAACTTATCTCTAATCTTTATCTGCAAAAACATGTTTAATTCAAATTCTGCACAATGTTATCTCAATAGGTTATCTCTTGATTTAAAAAAATATCTCCCCCTATCTAAAAGAAGTTATGCCATAGAGATAATTATCTAGTCCACTTGTTAATCACTTGTTATTATCAATCAGTTTTTAGCACTTAGCAATCAGATTAGATAAACTCAAATATTTCTCCCCCTTTGTAATCATCAAAAAATAGTAAAGCAATAGAGAGATATAATGAAACTGAAACTTTTATTCATTGCAGAAAAGGGAACTTACATAATGAAAATTTGCAGAATCAAAAAGAAACTGAATGAAAACCAACTCAAACAAAGCACAATAAAACGGATCTAATTAACTGGATGGAAAAAGCGGAATTCAGAAATCTGGTGAGACAGCTCATCGTAACGTTGTTGCATAATTTCAAAATGTTGTTGCTCAGTCATTTGGAACTCTTGAAGAGAGTTCTCAATTCTGTCGAACCGACGGTCAAGGTACGCATAAAAGGAGGCAAAGGGGTCAGCAGGGACGGAGGGTTCAGCTTGAGTTGCAAGAGGAGGAGGGGCAAGTTCATCAGCAGGAGCTTCAAAAGGAATATTAGCATTAATGCCTTCCATTTTTGAGTGCCAAGCTCCATTCACATAAATGATACCCATCTTTGTGAGATAATGGGTGCCAATGCATGCTTTGGAAGGCACCTTCTCTGACAATTCTCCAGCCAAGTCAACTCCAAAAGCCTTGAAGATTTTGGTGAGAAGGATGGCGTAGGGGAGCTTTTGCTGGTCTTTTGCATGGAGCATGTGCGACTTTAGCATTTGAACCCAGTTAATTTCTTTTTGGTTGTGCATGGCCCATATTAAGAGAACATCGTCCTCCTCAACCAGAGTGTAGTTCCCACCACGAGGAACCAACATCTTTACTAAAAAGAAGTGAAGGAGACAGTTGTTCATGGTCAAGTGGCCTACCAGTTTATGATTGCTCCTTGGCCGAGCAGCCTTCCATAGTGATTGTCGAGTAGTAATGGCATTGAAATCCCATTTGTCCTTGGGATCTCCTCTAACGAACTCAGCATCATTGAGCGGAAGTAGAGTGATTTTCGCCAGTTGGGCATTTGTGATCCTAAGGGTCACATTCTTGACCTTTGATTCAAGCAACCCATCAACAAGCCTAAGGTTGCAATAGAACACCCTTATGAGCTCGGGATAATAAAATTCTTCTTTAAGGGTGAGGAAGGGGAAGAGGTTGTAGTGGTGGAGACTTTGGGTGAAGGTGAGGCTGGGGTGGTCAAATATTTCAGCATTGATGAAGTGAGGAGAGATAATATCTTTTTCAGAGAAGTTTTTGATGAAGTTTTGAAGGCCTCTAGAAGATGAGAAGAATCTTGAAAAATCAAGAGGGTTGTTGGTTTGGGCCATTGAAGACCTTGCCCTCTTAATAGTGCATGAGGAAGACATGGCAAAAATGTAGAAAGAGAAAAGAATGAGAGATTTGAAGGGAGAGCTCTTAAAGCTTGGGAGAGTGGAAGAAGAGGTAGTGTGAGATAAGAGAGTGAGGGAAGGTGATTTTATAGGGAAAAGTAGGGTTTAGAATGGAGAGAAAGGAGTTAATGAGGAGTGGATTGATTGGGCCAATGATTTGCCTCGAAAATCTACACTTTGACTGCTCCAATTCCGACGCTAATCGATTAGGCAGCAGAGGCTAATCGATTAGGATACGGTTTTAGAGGAAGGTGGAACGTTTTTCACATAGCGTAATCGATTAGAGCACATGGGTAATCGATTATGTTAAAAACAAAATCTTTACAATCGATTAGGAGAGGATGGTAATCGATTATTAGGAAGTTGAAACGTTGGTAATCGATTATCTAGAGTATCTAATCGATTAGGCATGGAACAGAGGCTTCGTAATCGATTATCTAGCAAGGGGTAATTGATTACTCACAAAATAGAGGCTTAGTAATCGATTACGTGTCTCTTTGTAATCGATTAGATAGTTCAAAAATGCACAGATTTTGCAGATTTCATACAAGAATACTGGAGAGTTAATGAATCATACCACAATTGATTACAAACTCATTAAACATGCTGTAGGACAAGGAATTATCAAAATTACTCATTAATCAAACACAATTGGACATATCTAGTATTCCTAACTCTCTTCTAATGTATATGAATTATTCTTTTGCCAAGGGTTTTGTGAAGATATCCGCTAACTGCTTGGAAGTTTCAACATGTTCAAGCATGCAATCACCTTTCAATACATGATCTCTAATGAAATGATATCGTATCTCTATATGTTTGGTCCTTGAATGCATGACAGGATTCCTTGAAATATTAATGGCACTAGTATTATCACACTTAAGAGGCATATGGTCTAATGTAACACCAAAGTCAAGAAGTTGTTGCCTCATCCAAAGGATTTGAGCACAGCAACTTCCAACTGCAACATATTTTGCCTCAGCTGTAGATAAAGCAACACTTACTTGTTTCTTACTATGCCAAGAAACAAGAGAGCTACCAAGCAAGTGACATGTTCCACTAGTGCTTTTCCTATCAAGTTTACATCCAGCGAAATCAGCATCAGAATATCTTATGAGAGTACATTCAACACCTTTAGGATACCAAAGACCTACATTTAGAGTTCTAACCAGATATTTCATTATTCTTTTAACTGCAGTAAGGTGTGATTCTTTTGGACATGCTTGGTATCTTGCACACATACAAACAACAAACATGATATCCGGTCTACTAGCGGTTAAGTAAAGTAAGGGTTCGATCATACCTCTATATTTTGTGAGTTCAATATCCTTACCTTTTTCATCCTTATCTAGATAGCATGAAGTGCCCATAGGTGTGGCAATATCATTTGCCTTATCCATGTTAAATTTCCTAAGCAACTCCTTGTAATACTTTGATTGACTAATGAAAGTGCCTTCTTTTGTTTGCTTAATTTGTAGTCCTAGGAAGAATGTTAGTTCTCCCATCATGGACATCTTAAATTCGTCCTGCATTAGCTTAGCAAACTCTTTGCACAAAGATTCATTAGTAGCACCAAAAATGATATCATCAACATATACTTGAAACAATAGTATGTCATTCTTTTTATGCTTAATGAATAATATTGTGTCAACCTTTCCTCTTTCAAAATTGTTTTCTAAAAGAAATTTACTTAATCTTTCATACCAAGCTCTTGGAGCTTGTTTTAAACCATATAAAGCTTTCTTTAGTTTGAAAACATGATTTGGAAATTGATAGTTTTCAAAACCTAGAGGTTGATCAACATATACTTCTTCTTGCATGTATCCATTCAAGAAAACACTTTTGACATCCATTTGGTACAACTTGAAATCCTTACAATAAGCAAAGGCTAAAATAATCTAATGGCTTCTAGCCTAGCTACGGGAGCATATGTATCTTCATAGTCTATTCCTTCTTCTTAATTATACCCCTTAGCAACTAATCTAGCCTTATTTCTAATGATTATACCGTTTTCATCTAATTTGTTCCTAAAAACCCATTTAGTACCTATTATTTGATGATCATTTAGTCTTGGCACTAATTCCCAAACTTGATTTCTTTCAAATTGATTTAGTTCTTCTTGCATAGCCAACATCCAATGCTCATCAATAATAGCCTCATTTATGGTTTTAGGTTCAATTTGAGAGACAAAAGCCAAATGATTGCAAGTATTAAAAGAGCGACGGGTACTTACACCTTTTGTGATATCACTTATGATGTTATCCAAAGGATGGTCTTTTGAGATGATCCATTCCTTTTGTTGAGTTTCCACTTCTTGTGTTGTGTCCTTGTCTTTGCTATCTTCTTCTTTATCATCCAATGTTAATTCTTGGAAGGTACCTACAATGTCATCAACATCTTCCTTCCTCAAGGAGTTATGGCCATTTTCATCAAATTTCACATGAATTGATTCCTCAATAGTGTTAGTTTGTTTGTTAAAGACTCAATATGATTTACTAAATGATGAATATCCTAGAAAGATTGCCTCATCAAATTTTGCATCAAACTTTCCTAGATTATCCTTTCCATTATTGAGCATAAAACATTTGCATCCAAAAATATGAAAATAAGAAATATTAGGTTTTCTTCCCTTGTAAAGTTCATAGGGGTTTTCTTTAGAATAGGCCTTATTAAACATCTATTCATAACATGACACACGGTATTTACCGCATCGGCCCAAAAATGTTTCGCAATGTTATTTTCATTTAACATGGTTCTTGCAAGCTCCACTAAAGATCTATTTTTCCTTTCAACCACTCTATTTTGTTGTGGAGTTCTAGGAGCTGAAAAATTGTGATTGATACCATATTTTTCGCAAAACTTTTCAAAGGATTGGTTTTCAAATTCTCCCCCATGATCGGTTCTTATGGATGCAATTTTTGAATTTTGCTCATTTTGGATAATCTTGGCTAGTTTCTTGAATGCATGATATGCTTCATTTTTATGAGCAAGAAACAAGGTCCATGTATATCTTGAATAATCATCTACAATTACTAGACCATAGTAATTACCACCAAAGCTTTTGATTTTGGAAGGTCCAAATAGATCCATGTGCAAAAGTTATAAAGGCCTTTGAGTGGAAACAATGTTTTTAGCTTGAAAGGATGCCTTTACTTGTTTTCGCTTTTGACATGCATCACAAAATTTGTTTTCAAATTTAAGCTTTGGTAAACCAATTACTAATTCCTTAGAAATAAGTTTGTTCAAATGGTCTACATGTATATGAGCTATTCTTCTATGCCATAACCAAGTTTCATCCTCTCTAGTCATAAAGCATTATACATCATTTGAGGACAAACTATCAATATCAATCATGTAAATGTTATCAATTCTTTGACCAACAAACTTAACCTCTTTATTTAGCTTATTCTCAATTATGCAACAATTGGATTCAAACAAAACTCTATATCCTTTATCACATAATTGGCTAATGCTAAGCAAGTTGTGTTTAAGCCCTTCAACATACATTACGTCACTAATTGAGGTAGAGGAATTTTTACCAATGTTTCCAATGCCTAGAATTCTTCCTTTGGTGTTATCCCCATACGTGACACTTCCTTTTCTCTTGGGAGTGAATGATGTGAACTTGCTCATATCTCCCATCATATGTTTTTAACACCCACTATCCAAATACCAATGGGTGTTGCTTGCCTTGAAGCATACCTACAAAACAAAATTAGTTTAGAGAATTAGGTACCCATTTTATGTTGGGTCCTTTTAGGTTAGCTTGTGGTAATGTCCCTTTGGGAACTCACACCTTTCTTACAACCTTTGGTCCTTGTTTTCTAACACTACAATTTGAAGAATTATGTCCTTTAAAGCCATAATGATTACACTTCATAAAAGGTGATGATGCTCTTCTAGGTGGTACAAAGAAGTTTTTGTAGTGTTTTTCCTTTTTGGTAGAGTTGTATCTTAAACCAGTTTTATCAAACATACATCTTTGGTTTCCAAGTAATACATTCAAATTATCTCTACCATTTGTAAACTTTTCTAATGTTCTATTTAAATCTAGGACTTTCTTTTCTAGGTCAACATATTTATTAAAGTATTCACATGATTTTGAGCAAGTTTGTTTTTCAACAATCTTCTTTTTCAAGGACTCATTTTCATTTACTTGCTCAATTAGATGTGTCTCTAGAGTTTCTATAGTTTTTCTAGACAATTTATATTTACTATAAAGATTTATAAATTTATCATACAACTCTTCAAATGCATCAAGTAGTTCATTTTTATCTAAGTCAAGAAGACTAACCTTATCATCTTCCTCTTGATGATTTGCCATCAAGCAAAGGTTTACTTCTTCATTTTCGGACTCATCAGAGCTACTTACATCATTTTCATCCCAAGCAATGTAAGTTCTTTTTCTTCCTCTTTTCTCCTTGTTCTTCTTCTTAAGATTTAGGCAGTCTACCTTGAAGTGCCCTTCGTTGCCACATTCAAAACAGTTTGGTGGGGAAGAGGTTTCATTAGAAATTGGTTTCTTACCTTGGGGTTTGAAGTTCTTTTGGAATCGTTTGTTTCTCAAGAACTTCCCAAATTGCTTTACAAACAATCCAAATTCTTCTTCTTCATCAAGATCACTACATGATTCTTCTTGATGTGTAGAAGTGGCCTTGAGAACTACGCCTTTCTTCTTGGAGGATTTTTCTTCCTCTTCTGTCATCTTTAATTCTTTCAACTCTTGTTCTTGTTCCTGCAACTTACCAAATAGTGTGGCAAGAGACATTTCATTAATGCTAGGTGATTGTTTGATGGCGGTGACTAGCGGTTGCCATTCCCTGTTAAGACTTTTCAACAGTTTGTGAATGAGCTCTTTGTTAGGGTATGTCTTTCCAAGGGTAATAAGTTGATTAATAATGATAGTGAACCTTTTTTGCATATCAACTATTGATTCACCAGGGTTTAATCTAAAGCACTCATATTGACTAGTTAATGTACTGATCTTAGAGTCTTTAACATCATTAGTGCCTTCATGGGTTACTTGTAAAGTATCCCACATCTCCTTGGCGGTTTTACATGTGATTATTCGAAAAAATTCATCTGGTCCTAATGCAAAAGGGATGAGATTTTTAGCCCTGTAATTATACTGTACCTTTTTCTCTTCGTCACTTGTCCAATCATCCATTGGTTTTTTAACATTTTTGCCATTAACAATGTGCATGGGAACAAAGGGACCATTTTCAATGGCATTCTAAACTCTTAGATCAATAGATTGAATAAAAATTTTCATTCTCTCTTTCCAAAACGTATATCCCTCACCATTAAAAGCGGGAGGTCTATTTGTTGCACCGCCCTCGGGGAAAAGATTTAGAGAAGTTAAGGCCATTGTTCTCTTGAAGCTGTTAAGCTCGATCTACAAGAGTCAAGCTTTGATACCACTTGTTATTCAAGTGGCCTCAATACTCAAAAGAAGGGTGAATTGAGTTTTTAAAACTTTGCTTGGAATGCCTTTGAACTTGATTCTTTTATCACAAGTTTAAAAATTGTGCAAGTGAAGGCAAGTATAGTGCAAGAAATAAACCAAAACAAGATGTGAATATTGTTGAAGAAATTTGTCAAACACTTGGTGTGCAGCGCTTTAAAGTAACTAATTCAAGCAAGCTCAAGTAAGCAAATCACAATCAATCCACAACAATTCAATCAAATGCAATATATCAATGTAAAAGAGTAAGGGAGAAGAGCTTGCAAACTGATTTAACGAGTTCCACCAACCCCGGTGTACGTCTCGCCTTCAAGCAACCCACTTGAAGGATTTCCACTATTGAAGTTTAGAGATTACAAACTATGAGCAATTGCAGCTTCCTAGTGTCCCACACTCAAGAACTCAATCCTCACTAGCACAAGGGCAACCCACCCAGTCTCTCAAACTCTCAATACTTAAAGGTTGAACCCCAACCTTTGTGACCACTCAACCTAGAGTGAAAAACCTTTGTGTTTTATAGTGTTTACAAGATAATGACTCTCTAAAATAGAGTAGATATACAAGTGAAAGCTCTCTCAAATTCTAACTCTCAACAAGAGAGGATGTACAAGTTAAAGTTCTAAGTTTCAGAAAAATGAAACTATACAAGAATAAGACTCACAAGACTCAAGAATTAATTTCCCTTTGATGAATGTGATTGATGCTTTGAGTAGCTTGAAGGAGTCTTGCATTTATAGACCTAGGAGAAGAGCATAATGGAGTTCCTAGCCGTTCCATGTGATGGGTGTTTAAGAGATGTGGAGAAATAAGCTGGTTTCCACCTAAAAAGCACTTTCCCCAAATTCTGGCACTATCATAATTGATTACGCCTCGAGCTGTAATCAATTACACTTTGAAATCTTTAGTGTTTTTCGTGCTGTAATCGATTAGCATATACCTTGTAATCGATTAGCTGTAACTCAGAACCTTGGTAATCGATTATGTCTTGCCTTGTAATCGATTAGTGATGACACCTGATGCATTTAATTTGGTTATGCAGCTTGGTAATCGATTATGCCTTGTGTCTAATCGATTAGTGTAAAAACAATAGCCCTATAATCGGTTGTCTGATATGCGGTAATCGATTAGGTGTTTTCCAGAAGCCTTGTAATCGATTGTTCTAAGTTCTACAATCGATTAACATAAGTACCTGATCCATTTAAATCAATTTTTCATCTTGGTAATCGATTAGGGTTTAGGGTGTAATCGATTAGTTGACAAACAAAATCCTTGTAATTGATTAGTCTTCACTGTGTAATTAGTTATGTGATAAAACAGAAGCTATCTAATCGATTATCTGTCCTTCGTAATCGATTAGCCTGTGTGTTTTTGCAGGTCTGATGCTGTTTCTTGTTTCTCCAAGAGTTTCTTCAAGAGTTCTTTGTCATTATCAAAATCTTTGAACCTGAAAGCATATTTAAACACAATACAGTATGTATATCTTTGTGATGAATAATTATGAATGACTAAATTAATGTATATATGAATGCCTTATGGTTTATTGAGATATGTTGTTGAATTGTAAATCCATGATTTTGAGAATTGATATATGTGATGTGTCCTTTGAGGACTTGTGGCTTTCCAAGTGATTATGGAAGTATTAATATCATGGTATGTTAAATTGATAAAGAGAATTAAAGGCATTCATGCATCATAAGCATTTGGACACACTATGGAATTTAAGGGTTCCATGATTGTTGTAACACCCTGGCCCGAAAATAGGGGTAAATTTTTCAAGATTTGAATTGATTATAATTAGAAGAAATTCAATATATATATAATGCCAAGTAATTACCCCGGATCATTTAATAACCTATCTCATATATGAAGATATGAGAAGGTATCAAAGTGCTCCTTGGACGACCGAACTCGAGGCCGTCATAAAGGAAAAGTAGAAGATGTAATTAAATTTAAGAGTTATTAAAATATATACCAAAAAGAGGATGAAAGATGCCTCGTCAATTTGTTAAACGATAAAATAAAATTTAATAATAATAATATCATTTATACATTATCAAGGTCATTAATGAAAATTAGCCATACACATAAGGTCTAATTTTCCTACATGACCTCCAAAATCAACTATTATCAAATTAATTTCAAAATAAGCATATACATACTATATGCTATACAAAAATGAATATATATGCCGGTCAAGGCTCACCTATATTCCTTCCGCATTTACCTTCATCAATCCTTGACCTCCAAAAGAGTAGGATTTTACATCACACCTACATCAAGCTTAAAAATAGCAACTAGGAGGTGAGTAACATAATCCAAATGTACCAAAGTCATACATTATGATGATATTTATACATGTGTGCATTATATTTAGAAAACATCACAAGCTTCACACATATGATACATCATTCCATCTCAGCACAATACATGTCCAATTAAGTATATTCACAAGGAAATATCATATATAATATATCCTTAGCATTCTCAATAATCATCACACTTTTAATGTTAGTACCTCGACTTACTTTCCCTCTATTTAACAATCATCCATCGCCACCATGGGCTATCAACTAGGCATATCTCCAGCTATATGCAAATGCTCTTAAAGCTAATGCATATGCACAATAGAATCATTTTCAAATGCGGATCCAACTGTGGGATACAACAACATATCAAATGTGGGACAAGCATAGGTGTGCTACTATACCCCTACTATAGTAGTAAAATATATACATATATATCTTAATTCGTGTATGCTTACGACATCATACTTTTACTGGTACTAAACTGCTCTCACCCATCTGTAGCACTAGTCACCCTGTGACTTGCGGATCATCATTATGCCTTTACTTTCCAGAGTGCTACGAGCCTCCCCGAACACACATCAAGGGAGCCATGCCCCGCCGGACACCAAAGTAAACTACTCATCACAGAGCCGCCCTCCCACAGGGCCTACCACATAGGGTACTCATCACCGAACTAAGGGTAGCTTCATGATTCCCCGAATCACTAAGGAGCAATAACTGTATACCTGTGCACTGGGTCGCCCTCCCACTGGGGCTGCCTATTGGAACCCCTAACATTCTATATAAGCAGCGAATGATATATGCCATGGATGCAATGCCAATCAATGCACTCTCACACTGTGCATCTTAAATGTCACTCAATCAATCATCCATTCACGACTACCACTTTGTGGATTTCAATATTCTCAATCTTTACCAATTCTCATTGGAACTCACACACATCGACAGTTAGGGGCAATCACATTTATCAATTCACATATACATAATTAGGATATTTCACATCATTGATTTCAATTCAAAACATGGTCTCAAACCATCATGACATATTTCATCAACATATTGAACATAATATCTGAACCAATCTCGATACCAGTACCAAAGGACGGATATCACTTCATCCGTTCTATGTGCAATACTGACTCAACAGGTAAAACTTTAGACTGATAAGAACGTATAGGCGATCTCCCTATACCGGTATGTCCGTGTCAAACCTCACATATCGGATAGAATCCTTTCTCCATATTAGAGACGTAAGGGATAATTGTAAGTGGCTTAAGTAGTATTGCCCATTCCCATTACTGGTTTCAGGGATGTTCCCCCGAAATATGCATTCTCCACCTCTTAAGCCACACTTGTCTCCCATATGCATATTATATATATATTCCATACTCCGACAGAACAAGGTGGTTAGTCCACTTTCAATTTACGTGGCTCGAGGAAAGTCTGGTTTTGTCCTATAGTCAAAGAAGATCCACCATCCTCCACGCTCATGTTATTCTGATACATTTATTGACTTGAGTGTCAGATAATCCTCGTAAGTGACACTACTTTCATCCACATCATTGCGTAAGGTCGGAGTGAAGGATCTCTAAGACATCAAGATCAGTCTCCTCTCACTGGGATACCAGATAATCATACCGGATACATACAGCACCGGTATAAAACCTTAGCCATCTATTGACTCTCGTGGCTGGTCTCATACCGGATCATTGACTCTGGCTTAGACCAGTTCAATATCATATTTCATCATCCCAAATACATGCCACATAACATCAATCATTCTAAATGCACTTAAATCATGAAATCATTACATCGTCCACCCAAGCAATCATTAAACACAATCATATATACATATTTTCATATCATCAATGGATGAATCATGCATTCAGAATAGTTACCCTCTCCCACCTCAAGAGAAGTAGTAATCACCGTGGTCCGATGCTTCCGCCTCGTCAATGGGGTTATTTTCTACATCACAATATATCACACAATTATTTTCTATTCAACCACCTCGACTTAACATTCATATTCATTTACTTGGTGTCTTCCAGCATCTTAACTCTTAAGTCCCATTTATTTCATTCATTCTACCACGACCACCTTGGTTTAGGCACCTACATTTATTATTATGCATTTTTTAATGTCAAACCCATTAATGGGTTCCCACATTGATGGTTCCTAACAACCATCATCAATTATTAAGCTTTATTAATGGCCATTCACCATTAATAACATCATTTCACCTCACCAATAACAATTATCTAACACAATAAATGCTTCTCCACTCATATTTTGCATTTCCCCCAAATCATAGGGTTAGGGTTTCTCTAAAACCCAACAATACTCATTAAATCATTTTCCCAACATCAAAACCCAAAAACCCATAGTTTATACTCTTGAGAAATAACAAGAGTTTACCTCAAGAGAAAGAATAAAAGAGTTTTCCAAGAGAGGGAAGAGCCACACAAAAATAAGGAGAAGGGAGGGTGAGACTTCAACCTCCAAACTCTTCCAAGCTTCTTCAAGAACAGAAATGGGAGAGGAGAAGAGAGCCACCACCCTTTTGCTTAGGGTTTTTGAATAGAAGTAGAAGAGGAAATGAAGGAGAAGAATAGAGAAGAAAAAGTAGCAAGGTGTTTGTTAAGAGGAACCAAGGAGCTAACGGGAATAAGAAGAGAAAATGGGTCATTTGGCTTTATTTTTAATTCCTCATTAAAGACTCATCGTTTTATGACAAACAAGATCTTTGTTTGGGCTCAATACTTTATCCAAAAATTATTGCGAATACCAATTCGGATTCCCAATAATATCTTTAACAGCCCTGACCAATATCATCCCAATCGGAGATACTTGGTCCGATACCCATATTTCAACTGGGCTCATTTTTAGCTTATCCGGTTCCAATAAATTATAAATAGTTTCTAAAAATCTTAATTTATTTATTCCCAATATTTTGGAACATTAAATAACCCAACTATAATCATTTAATATTTATCTCCTTAATTAATCTTTTATTTTAAAATTTAGGGTGTTACAATTGTCGGCCCTGGTGGGGGTTACTCTATGATGAGTTAAAGCCTTATTTTCGTTGAACGCCATGAAAGGTAGGGATTCATGGTTATGCTAAGTCCTACTTGTGTACTTCGGTACTTGAACGCCATGAAGGGTAAGGATTCATGGTATATGCTAAGTCCTACTTGTGTACTTTGGTACTTGAGCGCTACGAAGGGTAGGGATTTGTGGCATTATGCTAAGTCCTACTTGTGTCTCTATAAGACTTTTTACTGCAGTATTTCCATTAAACCAAAATGGATCCAGCATGACATTATTTGGCTAAATTAAAAACTATTAAATGTAAATGACCTTGTTTAGCATATTCATCATATCATAATTGTTTGTTGATTGTGTTTGTGCAATTTTACTTATTTTATATTTATTCTATATTCTATCTCACTCTTAAGTTATTTTTAGTGCATGCTTCACAGAATGATGAGTGGTGAAATTGATAAGCTTTTATGTTTTATAGCTTGGACTGACTTTATTTGACTTTTAATGTGATGTAATAATATTATTATGTACTTTGTACTGCAATCTTATCTATCGTTTTCACTATATAAATGTATTATGTTTTATTCGTTCACGACTAGTATGCATGATAATATTCCGCATTTATCAATTTTTACATAACCATAGAATTTAAATTACGAATTTCAAAATGATTCTTTAAATGTGAAAAATTTATTACAAAAATTTAGGCTAATTAATTGGAATTTCTAATTTGGGTTTTGGGTGTCACAAAGAATGACAGTAGTTATGTGTTAGAGCCATGAATATGTGACAGTTATATGGTTTTCATACATAATTGGGCAATTGAGATAGTCAAATAGAAGTTTATAAGGTATGAATGGCATAGGACAGTTTCAATAACATTTATGCATGATTTGTGATTTGTGGAAACTGGAATGGGCCAATTCCATTGAGAAATGACCCCTAAGTTGCATCAAAATGCCTCAAAATGAGTCAAATGCAATTACGTTATAAGACTCTCATTTTTAGAAATTTTTGAGTGTGGCCAGTGGCTATACGTCACAAATAATGTATTTTAGCTAGTGTCAAAGTTTGGTAGTCATTGGATTTGATATGAAAAAGATAGGGTAGCTAGAAGTTGAAAAATTTGACATTTCCTCAGTTGTTGTCAAGAAACTGATATACAACAGGTCTGAATCGATTCCCCTATTTCTTGAATCGATTCATTGTGCTCTGTGAATTGATTCCCCTGTTGCTTGAATCGATTCCCCTGTTTCATGAATCGATTCATTGTGCTGAGTTTCAACTGTTTCATAAAATTTTCATGCATGAATCAATTCACCATATGGATGAATCGATTCAAGGGCCTGATCTATGAAAAATTAAACGTGTGAATCGATTCCCAAGGAGGGTGAATCGATTCATCCCCCTGTGGCACCTATTTTTGGCAAATTTTCCACATGAACCGATTCATGCCAGCCTTGAATCGATTCATTTCTCTGATTCTTCAAAAAAATTTCTGCTCTGCTGTATATTAGGTACCATTGAGCCAGGTATGATTATATATTGATGTGTAAATGTATGTACTATATTTTGGTAATTAATTTAAGTACCTTTGAACCCTTGTTTTGATTCTGGATTGAATCCTAAAAAATTTTCTTTAGTTTTTGGGCTTGTTTTTATTAATTCTGGATGTTTCAGTGAATATATCAATATTTTTACAAATAACATTCTTAAATGCATTCAGTCATCTTTTATTTCAATTATATGTTATTATTTTTATAAATATTATTCTTAATTGGATTCTCTCACTTTTGATATCAATTATCAATAGAAGATGATTAATTCCCTTTTCCATTTATTGATAGTAAAGATCGATAGTAAAAGCTTCTGACAAAAATAATTAACAAATTATATATTCTTAATAATTATACTTTTATTTTTTAAGGTTTATTTAGAAATAGAATCACGTAAAGGATCACATCAGGTCTTATTTAATGCATACAACTTAAAATATATTAATATTAATATAAAATATAAATTATATATTTTATTTTTTTGTCATTTTTGATATATTTTCTCTTATCTTTTTGTGAGACGTGTTTTAGAATTTTTCTTGTTAATTTTTATATGACTTGTTTCCATTGATAATGTGCATTGATTATTTTTTTCAACACATACTCTTATTAATTAATCTTGATACTATTTATATTGATGGAATATGAAATAATCATTGATCTATCTTCATTATTATTCAATGTAATTTCAAAAGTATACCAAGAATAATTGACAAGTTTAATATGTTTACCTAAAATAATTAAATTTCTTAATCAACATAAAATAACATAATATGGTGATAGAAAAAGAACTAGGGGGAGACTTCTTTTCTTTCTAAAAGTTTTATACAATATTTATAAATACTGTTAATGTTGTTTTGGATTCCATACAATGAAATTACTTAATAATTTTCATGCATGCGTACGTGCGTCCATGCATGTGTCTGTATTTATGAAGTCTTTGTGAGTTTTTTTAGTTATTTTATAATGTGAATGTATCATTATTTTTACAAATAGCATTCTTAAATGGATTCAGTCATCTTTGATTTCAATTATATGTTATGATTTTTATAAATATTATTGTTAATTAGATTCTCTCACTTTTGATATCAATTATCAATAAAAGATGATTAATTCCCCTCCATGTATTGATAGTAAAGATCGATAGTAAAATAATTTGATGAAATTAATTAACAAATTATATATTATTAAGAGTTATATTCTATTATTTTTTAAGGTTCATTTAGAAAAAGAATCGTGTAAAGGATCACATCAAGTCTTAGTTGATGTATACAATTTAATATATATAGTAATATTAATAAAAAATGTAAATAATATATTTTGTTTTTCGTAATTCTTAATGTATTTTCTCTTATCCTTTTTATGAGACGTGTTTTAGAATTTTTCTTTTTAATTTTTATAGGACTTAATTCAATTTACAATGTCCATTGATTATTTTTTCAACACATACTCTTATTAATTAATCTTGATACTATTTATATCAGCGGAATACGAAATAATCATTAATCTTTCTTCTAAAAGTTTATTATGTTTACCTAAAATAACTAAATTTCTTATATGACTTCTTTCAATTTATATGACTTCTTTTTTTTCTAAAAGTTTTATACAATATTTATAAATAAATACTTTCAATGTTGTTTTGGATTCTATACAATGAAACTACTTAATAATTTTTGTGCGTCCGTACGTGCGTCCATGCATGCGTGTGAAACAACCTTAATTAATAAAAATAAGTCTGAAAACCCAAGAAAACTTTTCACGATTAAATCTGAAATCAGAACAAGGGTTTAAAAACACTTAAATTAATTACCAAAATATGGTAGATAAGTTTATACATCAATAAATGGTCATGCTTGGCTCAATGGTACCTACATACAGCAAAGCTTAAAATTTTTTGAAGAAACAGGGACATGAATCAATTAAAGGCTGGCATGAATTGATTCATGTAGGAAATTTGTCAAAAACAGGAATGCAATAGGGGGATGAATCGATTCATCCCCCCTGTGAATCGATTCAAACTGCCAGGAATTTCACATAACAGGTCTGTGAATCGATTCATCAATGTGGGGAATCGATTCATGCATAAAATATTTTACTGGGAATTGATTCATGGCACAGGGAAATCGATTCACACCTGTTGTATATCAGTTCTGGGCAGAAACTCAGTAGGAAATGTCAAATTTTTCAACTTCTAGCTACCCTATCTTTTTCATTTGAAATCCAATGACTACCAAACTTTGACACCAGTTAAAATACATTATTTATGATGCGTAGCCACTGACCGCACTCGAAAATTCCTAAAAACGAGAGACTTATGCGTATAATTGTGTTTGACTCATTTTGAGGCATTTTGATGCAACTTAGGGGTTTATTTCTCAATGGAATTGACCCATTCCAGTTTCTACAAGTCACAAATTATGTATAGATGCTATTGAAACTGTCCTATGTCATTCATACCTCATAAATTTCTATTTGACTAACTCAATTACCCAATTATGCATGAAAACCATATCACTATCACACATTCATGGCTCTAACACATATCCACTGTCATTTTTCATAAAATTAATAGTCCCTGGGCATTTCATGCATCAATATTGTATCATATACAAGTTCAAAATTCCTGGATATGTTGAAACTCATATGTATATGGTGGGACCATCCATGGTCTCCACACTCCAACATCATCAACTAAACATCATCATTCATCACAACAGCAAGTATATGATCAAAATGATTCTACTCAGTTACTTAATCCACTAAGCATTCATATATACATATATACATTAAAATAGGTATATGTATCATATACAAGGTATATACAATGATCCACGCTTGACTTTGGTGAAGGTAACCTCTCACCATTCTCCATCACGTCCTAAGTCCACTGTAAATATATCAACAAATAAGGGTGAGCATTATACATGATAAATGACAGTTATAGTACTGATTCAATTATCCAATTCTCTATTATACAATGAGATATCACAATCAAACAATGCATAAACTACCATTCAACATTATCCATTCACATCTCAATGCTATATCATCATGTTATTCTCAATGACACATATATGTTCACATACAATTCTCATTCAATTGGATCATCGTTAAATCTTATGTTGCAACACTGGCTCTCAGCCATATATTCAGCTCTCAGCTGATTCAGCCATTTTACTAGTACTAAACCATTTGCCCTCTTATGTAACATAATCACTCTCAGCGACAATGGCAGTGTTACAGGCAGCCCTAAATCCCACTTAATAGGCTTTTCCTTGAGTCCCACTCAAGGTCTTTTATGGAATCCTCGAAACCATATAACATTGAAATCTTTTTTCATGTTAAATCATCACATAATGCATCTCATGCAACATTTCCATATCCAAAACAAGCATCACTTGCCTAGGTACTACCCAATCAACCATTACATCTATAACACCCCTGATTTTCTATACTCGAATCCCGATGTGATCGTCATAATTAAATAATAAAAACACGAGTAAATTTTTCACGTTTGAAAATATTTCCAAGACACCACCATGATCACATCAAGACCCAAATCACAGAAAACCAAAGAGTGAGATTAAATAACTCTAAGCTGGATCGATAGATAAATTGCCCATAACGGTATACGAAAATAATATAGTTTACAGCGGAAGAATGTGTATACCGGGCACACGCCTAGTCCCATATATGATGATATGGGAAAAGGCTCGGCAAAGCATGCAATGGCATATCATAAGCCTAATAGACAAACATCATCATTTTACATAATTACATAAGCATGCAATGCCTAAGATATAATTATATATATTTACATATACATCCGGGAATCTTCTCCCGACTATTTCAATCATCAATGAACGTCATTCAATTTTAATCCTTCTAATATACATCAAATCATCTCTTACATTTTACATATATATTCATCATCTATCAATTCAAAGGATTATCTTATACATACTTAAAATCTCTAAATCATCTATATCATCATATACAATTTATTTATTACATAAGAACTCATAAATAATGCCAGCCAAGGCACTCCCATTACCACTATTTACCTTCACCCAAGCTTTAATTAAAATCTGAACTCATCCCATGGCAACCTGCATCACAATGCTAAAAAACGGAGACCACATGGGAGAGTGAGTTATACATTCAAAATGACGAATACTAATATATATATTGTGATCATGTGTATATGCATACAAACATCATGTGTGCTTTGCTATAAAATCATTAAATCATCATTCATTCATCATCATTATTATAACAAGCATACAAGCCTCATGAATCGCAATCATATCATAAACAAGCACAACATATACACAATCACATACACCATCACATTGCCACTTACCAACAAGGGCATTCATAATCATTATCATCATTAATTCATTAAGGCTTCACTCAATACCTCCTCGCAAGGGGTTTCTCATCACTCGTGGTCATCCCATCACAAATGCCATGCTCTTATGGCTAATGCACATGTCAACGGTTTAATGCATATGCAACGGATCCGATTTCATATCACGGGTGATCGCAACCACCATAATCAATCATTCATAATCATTGGTTTCCCGCATCGCAAGGGGTACTCCCTATAGCAGCCTTGCAAGGTGCTTCTCGTGATCACAACCACGTTCAACAATTTCTCATAGGTTTCCCGCCTCGCAAGGGGTACTCTCGCCTCATGATCGCAACCATGGGCATCATAGGTGCTCACAAGCCCTTTATCATATCAAATACCAAGTGATCGCAACCACTGGCTCATCATCATACAATGGTCCCCGCAGGGCCTTTCATATTTCACAACCAGGTGATCGCAACCACCGGCACAATATCATATCATAATCACATTGGTTTCCCGCCTCGCAAGGGGTACTTCCTTCATAGAATCCCGCAGGATCTTTCATCGTTGTGATCGTAACCACAAAGTAACAATGCTATGCCATGCCATGAATGCAATGCGATAATGCATATACCCATCAACCTCGCAAGGATATCTCACCCTTTCAATTAGGGATATAATTTAATTTGGTATTTTAATAATTATTCATAATCATTTACAAAACCCCGCAAGGCACATCATTCATATAATTGGCATCTCATTGGCCACAAACATCATTCATAACAATCCACACATGGATATCAAAGGCATAGCAAGCATCATAATATTAAGCCACACAGGTGATAACAAGGCATTTTTGGAACATATATATATATATATAGCAATCATCATTGCCTCACACACATACAAGTCAATTACTTGTATCAACCACATTATGTTTACATCATTAGGTAATATTCATCAATGTTATCACACATTCCTTTAGTGGGCTTTCCTCTCGTTATTTATCATCATTATCTTAAAATGTATCTTATAGCCTCTTTATTAAATTCTCATCATCATTCCCTCTTATCCCACTCTTAGTGGTGAAAACATCACAAATAATTTATTTCAGATCCATCAATTTATTTTCATTTCCCCATGGTGGCATATCATCAATAATTACCACATATATATCTCTATAAATATCCCATAATATAAGGGAATGGGGCTCGACATCAATTATTGAGGGAAATAACAAAATCCTAAGTTTTTGGGTATCTCGCTCAAGCGAGATTCACCTCTGCTTAAGCGAGATGAGGATAGTTCATTTAACCGCCCAGAGTTTTCCTGAGCGAAAGGGGTTTTAAGTATCAGACCTCAGTCTCGCTTGAGCGAGCCTATCTTGCTCGGGCAAAATAACGCCAGAATCTATTTCCAGGTTCCTCGCTTGGGCGAGACCCCACACACCCGGCCACTCGCTCAGGCGGAATTACTCCAGTAGCCATCTCTACACTCGCTCACTTGAGCAAGGTATCCACTCGCTTAAGCGGAATCCGACCAGAGGTCGTCCTTCTTTCCGCACTCGCTCACTCGGTGAGGCTTCCCAACACTCGGGTTTTTACTCAACAATTCAATCAAAACCGACTCATCTTGCTTGGTTTTCCACTCAGCAAAATCAATCAAAGCCGACTTGGCTCTCACTCGACCTTTACTTAGCAATTTATTCTAAATCCGAGTCATCTCTCAATCAGTCTTTCGCTCGGTAATTTCATTCCAAATCCGAGTCATCTCTTAATCAGCCTTTCACTCGGTAATTTCATTCTAAATCCGAGTCATCTCAATCAGTCTTTCACTCAGTAAACTTATTACAAAGCTGACTCCTTTTTCTTTCACTCGAGCGAGGTTTCCTAGCACTAAGTCTTTCACTCGGGCGAAGTTATTCCAGAGTACTTTTGGACAGACTCACAGTATATCCCCATCAGTGCCAATCCCAACTCGGAATTACACACACGGAGGCACTCCACTCGGAATGAGTTACACTGAACTTGGAAATTCCCCACTCAGAACTCCACTGCCCGGAATATCATACTAGGAGGCCTTTCACTCAGGATTATCCACTTCCTCACTCGAAAGATCCTGTCTCGGACATAGCTCACTCGGAATTTCACTCGGAAATTCACCACCATGAAATTATTTCCTAACATTCCCGCTTGAGCGGAATTCGTCCAGTGCCAATTTTCCTCTCTCGCTTGCTCAAGCGCGGCCATGCCCGCTTGAGCGAGATTCGCCCAGTAACTCCCCTGATTGCATAATATGCATCTCGCTTGAGCGGAAATCTCACCCGCCTGGGCGAAATTGGCCCAGAGGCCATTATATTGATACAGGGGATCCTCGCCTGAGTGAGATCCCATCTCGCTTGAGCGAGAATATCAGAATATGCGTAAGGAACATGAGAAACCCACAACCAAACATACCAAAACTTATACCAACAAAAATTCATCAAATCTAATATAGCATATACATCATACTAGGCATTTAAAACCTGTCCCAGACCTTTATACCCATTAACATTCAATCCAATCTATCATTCATGTCAAATTCAAACTTGCTATCATCTTATATGAATATACATTTTCATATCAATTCAACACATATTCTCATACATCATCCTCAATAATCATCAACTTGCCATTTCAATTAATTCAATACATATACATGGCAAGGCATGCATGAGTATTCATCACATATAATAATCACTATCGAATTTACTCATGCAATTTGAATGTTAACTCCTCTCCTACCTCGAGGGAAGAGCCGAAACGGTTCCAATGCTTCGAATGCTCCATCGCATCATCCAAAATACGATCTACATACCAATATATATGCATACACATAATCAATAATCATCATAACTCTAAACATTTGTTAGCTTATCATAAAGCTTAACATCAAGTCCTAGACTTGGTAAACATCAACTCATGCAATTGTGTTAGGCTTCGGGAATTCCTTTCCCAAAGCCAAGATCCTCTAGATCTTAAGGCTAACTAAACCCAATAACATCATCATCTCATCCATTCCATAATGCAACCCCATATTACATCAATCCTTCAAACATCATCATTATCCTCGTCTATTATCATACCTAATGATACCCATTAATCACCACAAATGGTTCTATATCATTTTAAGCAACATTTAATCTTAAACACCATCCATTCACTTTCAATTTAACCTTCTAAATTACAACATATCCATTTTCCCCAAATTCTTAGGGCTAGGATTTTCATCAAATTCCAACAACATTTACCCATGCTCATTAATCACCACCATTGGCCATTTTTCATCATTAATATTATTCTCCAATATCATTAAACTTACATTCTACCCATATTTCATACTTTCCTAAATTTGTTAAAGTTAGGGTTTTCACTAAAAACCCATCAACATCATAAATGCTTATTTATTTTCCACTCATCCAAGTATTAATTCCATGCACCTATAACAACTCACCATTAATGCCATAATAACAACACCCAACCTTAGGGCTTCCTCATTTAAAGCTTCTCCCAATAACCCTTATGAAATGAACACTCTCCCAAATACCAAGAACCAAAATCTAAGGCATAAACTCATAAAGAATGGTGAGGAACTTACCTCAACCAAGAGTTAGCCATGAGCTCCCAAGGAAGAGAGAGAGCCATACGAAAATATGAAGAAGAGAGGAGAGGAATTCCAGCCATAAGCTTCTCCTTCAAGCTTCCATAAAAATGAAAATGGTGGAGGAGAAGAAGACTCCACACGGCTTGGGTTTTTGGAGAGAAGAAAAGAGGAAATGGAGAAGGGAGATAAGAGAAGAAGAAGAAGAAGTGTCACTTTTCCAAATGAGGGCAAGAACCCAACGAAAATAAGAAGAGAATAATAGGCTTTTGGTTTTAATTTTTAATTCTCCACTAAAGGTTCATCATTTTATAACAAACAGGCTCACAGTTCGGGCTCGATACTAATTCCAAAAATTATTCCAAATATAGATTCGGATTCCCATCAATACTCTTAACAGCCCTGACCAATGGCATCTCAATCGGAGATACTTGGTCCGACACTCATATTCTAATCGGGTATAATTTTATCTCACATAAGCTCAATAAATTATAAATATCCACAATAAATCCTAATTTAATCATTCCAATATTCTTGGGACACAAATCCACTCATATACAATTATTTATTATTCATCCCCATCAATTATTCATTTTTAAAAAATTTCGGGGTGTTATAACATCTCATGTAATATATACCACACAACAATACTAATTATAATTTGCATCTTATGCATTCTATCATAATTTCATGGATGGCAAACAACATACTTAATATAATTCATAGAACACTTCATTCACAATTCAATATATCAATATACCTCAAATCCATATATAAACCATGCATTTAAAATGTAAAAGCTCCCCTACCTGGAATAGAGAATTCCAGAAGCTCCTCGACCTTATCGAATGTTAGCGAACCACTAATCACAAGTTCCGCTCTTTATTCCTCAAAATCAAACTACTTCCTAAAATTTATAATAATTGATTTTAATACCACAATCGATACAAACATCGTTTTCCAAGTTAGGAATCATTAAATTATGACTATTTTAGTAAGATATAACTCACCGAACTAAGTTGTTGACTTCGAAACTCGCCTCCAAACCAAGCTTCAAGCTCTGAATCACTCTAAAACTCTCCGAAACTACCTTATTTCATTGAAACAACAATTATTAAGCTCTAATCTTATAAGAATAGTAATCAAGAAGCCATTTCATCTCACTTTTTCATGAAAAGCTTAAGGTCCTTGAAAACCCAAGCTATCCACATATGTTAATAGCTTCCAATTACTTCAAAATTCACAAAATTGAAAGAATTAAAGGGTGGAGGCAAGATTAAACCAAAGCCCAAAGTGGAAGTTCATCATCTTACCTCAAATTTAAGAATTTGGAGTTCTCCCCTGTGAATTCAAGCTGTCAACGTGAAGGAGAAAGGAAAAAGAGCTTGGATATCACTTAATTTGACGAATTTAAGAGAGAATTGAAGAAGAAAGATGGTGGTGCAGAATGGAAGAGAAGAAGAAGAAAGAAGTGAATTTTTCCTCTTTGTTGCCTACGTGAAACAAAAAATGGAAAAGGAGAAAGGGATTGTCAATTTAAAGAATTAAGGACATATGAGTCATTTTTGTATTTGTTTTAATTAATCAACCATTTTAATTAAATTTCTCTTTAATCTTACTTGGCAAATAAATCCTAATTTAAGATGTTACAGCGTGTGTATTTATGAAGTCTTTGTGATTTTTTTAGTTATTTTATAACCTGAATGTATCATTATTTTTACAAATAACATTCTTAAATGGATTCAGTCATCTTTGATTTCAATTATATGTGATTATTTTTATAAATATTATTCTTAATTGGATTCTCTCACTTTTGATATCAATTATTAATAGAAGATGATTAATTCCCTTTTCTATTTATTGATAGTAAAGATTGATAGTAATAGAATCTGAAAGAAATAATTAACAATATTATTAATAATTATATTTTTAAATTTTTTCAGGTTTATTTAGAAAGAAAATTGCATAAAGGAGCACATCAAGTATTATTTGATGCAAACAATTAAAAATATTTTAATATTACTAAAAAGTATAATTAATATCTTTGATTTTTCCTTAATTTTTAATGTATTTTCTCTTTTCTTTTTATGAGATGTATTTTAGAATTTTTCTTGTTAAATTTTATATGACTTCTTTCAAATCATAATGTGCATTGATTATTTTTTTTAACACATACTCTTATTAATTAATCTTGATACTATATATATCAATGGAATATGAAATAATCATCGATCTTGATTCTTTGTTATTCACGTAATTTGAAACGTTTACTAAGAATAATTGATAAATTTAATATGTTTACATAAAATAACTAAATTTCTTAATCAACATAAAATAACATAATATGGTGATAGAAAAAGAACTAATGGGTACTTCTTTTCTTTTTAAAAGTTTTATAATGTTTAAAAGTATATCCAATGTTGTTTTGGATTCTATACAATGAAACTACTTAATAATTTTCGTGCATACATGCGTCCATGCATGTGTGTGTATTTATGAAGTCTTTGTGAGTCTTTTTTGTCATTTTATAACGTAAATGTATCATTACTTTTACAAATAACATTCCTAAATGGATTCAATCATCTTTGATTTCAATTACATGTTATTATTTTTATAAATATTATTCTTAATTGGATTCTCTCACATTTGACATCAATTATCAATAGAAGATGATTAATTCTCTTTTCCATTTATTGATAGTAACGATCGATAGTAAAAGAATTTGATAAAAATAACTAACAAATTATATATTATTGATAGTTTTATTCTTTTATTTTTTAAGGTTTAGTTAGAAAGAGAATCCCGTAAAGGATCACATCAAGTCTTATTTGATACATATAATTAAAACTATTTTAATATTAATAAAAAATATAATTAATATATTTAATTTTTCCTTAATTTTTAATGTATTTTCTCTTATTCTTTTATGAGACGTATTTTAGAGTTTTTCTTGTTAATTTTTATATGACTTCTTTCAAACTACAATGTGCATTGATTATTTTTTTCAACAAATACTCTTTTAATTAATCTTGATACTATTTATATTGATGGAATATGAAATAATCATCGATCTTGAATCTTTTTTATTCAATTTAATTTGAAAAGTTTATCAAGAATAATTGACAAATTTAATATGTTTACCTAAAATAACTAAATTTCTTAATCAACATAAAATAACATAATATGGTGATAGAAAAAGAACTAGTGGGTACTTCTTTTCTTTTTCAAAGTTTTATAACAATTAAAAGTATATTCAATGTTGTTTTGGATTCCATACAATGAAACTACTTAATAATTTTCGTCCGTGCGTACGTGCGTCCATGCTTGTGTGTGTATTTATGAAGTCTTTGTGAGTTTTTTAGTCGTTTTATAACATGAATGTATCATTATTTTTACAAATAGCACTCTTAACTGGATTCAGTCATCTTTGATTTCAATTATATGTGAGTATTTTTATAAATGTTATTCTTAATTGGATTCTCTCACTTTTGATATCAATTATCAACAGAAGATAATGAATTCCTTTTTCCATTAATTGATAGTAAAAATTGATAGTAAAAGAATTTGATAAAAATAATTAACAAATTATATATTATTATTAATTATATTTTTTAATTTTTTAAGGTTTATTTAGAAAGAGAATCACGTAAAGGATCACAGCAAGTCTTATTTGATGTATACAATTAAAAAATTTTAATATTAATAAAAAATATAATTAATATATTTGATTTTTCCTTATTTTTTAATGTATTTTCTCTTTTCTTTTTATGAGACGTATTTTATAATTTTTTTTAAGTTTTACGACTTCTTTCAAATTACAATGTGCATCGATACTATATATATCAATGGAATATGAAATAATCATCGATCTTGATTCTTTATTGTTCAATGTAATTTGAAATGTTTACCAAGAATAATTGAAAAATTTAATATGTTTACCTAAAATAACTAAATTTCTTAATCAACATAAAATAACATAATATGGTGATAGAGAAAGAACTAGTGGGGAGACTTTTTTTCTTTTAAAAAGTTTTATAATATTTAAAAGTATATTCAATGTTGTTTTGGATTCCATACAATGAAACTACTTAATAATTTTTGTGCGTGCGTACGTGTATCCATGCATGTGTGTGCATTTTTGAAGTTGTTATGAGTTTTTTTAGTCGTTTTATAATATGAATGTATCATTATTTTTACAAATAGCATTCTTAAATGGATTCAGTCATCTTTGATTCCAATTATATATGTGATTATTTTTATAAATATTATTCTTAATTGGATTCTCTCACTTTTGATATCAATTATCAATAGAAGATGATTAATCCCCTTTTCCATTTATTGATAGTAAATACCGATAGTAAAAGAATATGACAAAATAATTAACAAATTATATATTATTAATAGTTATATTTTTTTAATTTTTTAAGGTTTATTTAAAAAGAGAGTCGCATAAAGGATCACACCAATTCTTATTTGATACATACAATTAAAAATATTTTAATATTAATAAAAAATATAATTAATATATTTCATTTTTCCTTAATTTTTAATGTATTTTCTCTTTTCTTTTTATGTGACGTATTTTAGAATTTTTCTTTTAAATTTTATATGACTTCTCTCAAGTTACAATGTGCATCGATTATTTTTTCAACACATACTCTTATTAATTAATCTTGATACTATATATATGGATGCAATATGAAATAATCATCGATCTTGATTCTCTATTTTTCAATGTATTTTGAAAATTTTACCAAGAATAATTGACAAATTTAATATATTTACCTAATATAACTAAATATTTTAATCAACATAAAATAACATACATGGGGACAGAGAAAGAACTAGTGGGTACTTATTTTCTTTTTAAAAGTTTTATAATATTTAAAAGTATATTCAATGTTATTTTGGATTCCATACAATGAAACTACTTATTAATTTTCGCGCATGCGTAGGTGCGTTCATGCATGTGTGTGCATTTATGAAGTCTTTGTGAGTCTTTTTAGTCGTTTTATGACATGAATGTATCATTATTTTTACAAATAACATTCTTAAATGGATTCAGTCATCTTTGATTTCAATTATATGTTATTATTTTGTTAAATATTATTCTTAATTGGATTCTCCCACTTTTGATATTAATTATCAATAGAAGATGATTAATTCCCTTTTCCATTTATTGATAGTAAAGATCGATAGTAAAAAAATCTGGCAAAAATAATTAACAAATTATATATTATTAATAATTATATTCTTTTATTTTTTAAGGTTTATTTAGAAAGAGAATCGCGTAATGGATCACATCAAGTCTTATTTGATGCATACAATTAAAAATATTTTAATATTAATAAAAAATATAATTAATATTTTATTTTTGGTTAATTTTTAATGTATTTTTCTTATCATTTTATTAGACGTATTTTAGTGTTTTTCTATTAATTTTTATGACTTCTTTCAAATTACAATGTGCATTGATTTTTTTTTTCAACACATACTCTTATTAATTAATCTTGATACTATTTATATCGATGGAATATGAAATAATCATCAATCTTGAATCTTTGTGATTAAATTTAATTTGAAAAGTTTAACAAGAATAATTGATAAATTTAATATGTTTACCTAAAATAACTAAACTTTTTAATCAACATAAAATAACATAATATGGTGATACAAAAAGAAATAGTGGGTACTTCTTTTTTTTAAAAGTTTTATAACAATTAAAAGTATATTCAATGTTGTTTTGGATTCCATAAAAAGAAAGTACTTAAAAATTTTTATGCGTGTGTCCATGCATGTGTGTGTATTTTTTAAGTCTTTGTGAGTTTTTTTAGTCGTTTTATAACATGAATGTATCATTACTTTTACAAATAACATTCTTAAACAGATTCAGTCATCTTTGATTTCAATTATATGTGATTATTTTTATAAATATTATTCTTAATTGGATTCTCTCACTTTTGATATCAATTATGAAAAAAAGATGATTAATTCCATTTTCCATTTTTGATAGTAAAGATCGATAGTAAAAGAATCTAACAAAAATAATTAACAAATTATATATTATTAATAATATATTTTTTCTATTTTTTTAAGGTTTATTTAGAAAGAGAATCGCGTAAAGGAGAACATCAAGTCTTATTTGATGCATACAATTAAAAATATTTTAATATTAATAAAAAATATAATTAATATATTTGATTTTTCTTTAATTCTTAATGTATTTTCTCTTTTCTTTTTATGTGACGTATTTTAGAATTTTTCTTGTTAAATTTTATGACTTCTTTCAAATTACAATGTCCATCGATTATTTTTATGACACCCTAAATTTTAAAGAAAACAATTTATGGAATAATAGTAATTAATTATTCATGGTCCAATAATTATGGGAGAATTAATTTGACATTAGAGGTGAATTATCGGTAAATTAAGATTTACCGGACTTGGATGATTTAACAGATGATGTGGGACCCATTTGGTCAAATTAAATAATTGATGGGTTTGGAATGTTTAGAAAATTATTATGGTTATGGTGATATAGCTGAAATAATTTTTAGTGTTAAGGAGATAATTAATTAGACACGACACATGACACTAAATGGGGAAATTACGAACCAAATGGAATCAAAAGACTAAAAAATCCACTTTCTCTTCTCCAATTCAGCCGTCCACTTCCTCTCTCTCTCCTATATTGCTTTTCATGCTATTACACAATGGTTAATGGGGTTTTAGGACACAATTGACAATAGGTAATGATACATGGCTTTACCCGTTGGACAATGACCAATTTTGGTCAATTTCTCACTCTTCCTCTCCCATTTTCGATGATGCTTCTCCCTCTCACCCTCTTCTTCATTTTTCCACTTCCTTCCTCCTCTCTAATGGACAAAACTGAACCACCTCCTTCTCTTTCCATTTTCCTACCAAAATTAAAGATAAATCTTGGATTCATGAAGCATTGATGGCACTTTGGGGCTAATATTGAAGCATCTTCCTTTTCTTTTCCATCATTTTCGTTTTGGCCATGGTATGGAAAAGAGGTAAGACTTTAAATCCTTCCACCTCTATTTGTGGTTTTATGATTACTTAGGTTTGAAATAGTGGTGCTAGAGGTTAAGGGTGTTAATGAAAGTGTGGAAACCCTAGGCTTGAATATTTGAGAAATGATTTTGATTATGGTTTTGTGAATATATAAGAATGAGGTTATTGAGTTTATGAGGATTCTTGGAAAATGGTGGATGTTGAATGTTATTGGAAAAATTTTAGAGAAACCCTAAGTGTGATGATTTGAGGAATTGAGTTTGAGAATGATTGTGTGATGTTATAGTTGGGTGTTGTTGGTTATGATGGGAAGTGATAACAATAATGGTGGATGACCATTGATAGTGGATACTTGACTTGATGAAGTCTTAGGGCATGATAAATACCATAAGAGTTTGTTGATTAATGATCGTCTTGAATGGAGCCAAGAGGCTTATAATGAGTTTGAATAAATTTTGATAATGGTTGAGTGATTCATGAGATAATTTGGAAGACTTATTAATAAGAGGTAATGATGTTTTTGGGTATAGTAGCCCTTTTGAACCCTAGAGAATCTTGGTTTTGGGAAAAGAATTCCTGAAGCCTAACACAAGCGTGTGAATTGATGTTTAAACAAGCCTAAGATTTGATATTGAACCTTAAGGGATGATGTCAATTACTTAAAAATTATGATGAATGCCTTGAGATGGCTTAATGATTGAGTATATGTATGCGTGTGTAAATTGTAGATTGCGTTCCAGACGATGATGCGGAATAATCAGAGCGTTGGATTGCGGTTCTTCTCTAGAGGTAGGAGAGGAGTTTGCATTTCAAATTGCATGAGTGAACAATTGTTAATTATGTATATGTATGAACTCATGCATTGCCTTGCCATGAATGTATTGAATATTGACTTAATGATGCAATGAATGATGGCTTGGTTTTTGTTGATTATTATGGGAATATATAATGATATGATGATAAGTGTTGGGTTGTTCCTTTGTTGGACATGAATTATTACTAATGAAAATCTATGAATAGATAAATCACTTAAATTGTGAAGTGGTGTTATGATAATTAGGCATAATGACATATGTGATTGAAAGAAAACTTGTGTTGAAACCTCCCTCATGTAGTTGATAAATTAGAATAAGAGTGGAGAGGTATAACTTGTTGAATTAGGACTAAATATGTGATTTAATGTGTGTATAATATTGAATTGGGCCAATTTTGCATGAGATGGATAGTGGTATGCAATGGAGAATGAAAAACTTAAGTTTTGGGCGTATGATGGTAATCTCGCTCAAGCGAGATGGATTCTCGCTCAGGCGAGAGTCCCCTACATCAGAGGGGTGGCCTCTGCCTCATCTCGCTTAGGAGAGAAGAGTCTCGCTTAAGCGAGACACGTGTGTAACAGGGGGTTACTTACTGGACGAATCTCACTCAAGCAGGTGTGGCCGCGCTTGAGCGAGTAAGATGGAAAAGTGGTTCTGGACAGATTTCGCTTAAGTGAGTGGTGAGGCTTGTTAGGTCTCGCTCAAGCGAGCGAACATACAATTGGATACTGGATGGTTGTCGCTTGAGCGAGTGACCAGATGTGGGAAGTCTCGCTCAAGCGAGGGAACGTGGAGACGTCACTTGAGGCTTTCGCTTATGTGAGAGGGCTCGCCCAAGCGAGCTATGTTGATCTCGCTCAAGCGAAGGTGAATCTCGCTTGAGCGAGTTCCCCATATTGGAATTTTATTTGATTTCCTTTATTTTGGGCTTATGTTGGACCCCCCTTCCTTTGTGTTATAAGATGATTGAGGGAATGTATAAGGGGTATATAATAATGATTAAACATGGTGGTGATTGGAATTGATGGATACACTTGGAATGATTTAATCATGGTATATTCACCACCTAGAATATGATATGAAAGAATGATAATGAGAGTTTGATGATGGGGTTGTGAGATACACCCTTGGATGATTATAAAACCAATGATGGGATGATTCAATGACATAATATTTGTCATAAGTCAATAAATCAGAAATGACATTGATAATGAATAATGATAGATGATGATGTTGATCACTCCCTTGGATAAAGGGTGATTGTTATTATTGATGAATTGTAGAATACCATTATGTGTGATTGTTAACCCGGCGATAGCGTCTCAACAGTTCGTTCCACCACCGGGTTATTAATTGGCAAGCGCACCAATCATTTGTAGTTTTCAAAATTTAGATATCGTTCCACTGGGATTGAAAGTCCAATAACAACAGTAATTTTCTATTTACTATGGTAAATGTGGAGGAAGTTATAAACAAAAGAATGATTTATATACAATTTATACAATATTCACAGGATAGCATGATTGAGTGGTTAATAAGATAAAAGAAAATAAAATCTATCTAAAAAGACGAGTTGCAATCTAGAATAGGTAAGATACTTGAGATAAACACAGATAAACAAATTATGTTGGAAATTGGATCCCTAATCTAGAATAACAATGAGGAACTCAAGACATGCATATTTAATCATCAAGTTTCATGTCATTGCAGCTTAAAATCATTATAACTGATCCCTCGTGATATAAATTCTAAGAATTCACCGTAAAGTCTGACCCCTCGTGAGCTTTCTCAGTAAAAACTTGCATTAAGACCTGGCCTTATGGCAACAATGGTTAACAACCCCTATAGAATTGAGATACCAAGGGTATTCCAACTTTTTACTTTCGTCAAAACAAGTTTCAATACGGCATGAACAATCATTCTCCCGTTTGACATTCATACTAATAAAACAAGTTTCAATACACATGAAAATCATTCTCCCGTTTGACGTTCATATTAATAAAAGGTTGAAATACTAACATGGACTTGAATCATAAACATGCAAAGGTCGAATTCACAACATTATACTCAATAGATTAGTTCACCAATTCCAACATAAACAGATTAGTTACACATGGTGAAAGTAAAAACAACACTTACAGAGTTTGACATTACGAAGATGATGGAAACTTCACGATACAACGATCACAATACACCAAAACACACTCAAGTATCTAGAAAACTATTCTAGAACTACAACTCACAAAAGAAGTACTCAAAGTCGAGCACAAGAAAGAAGAGAATGAAATGCTATGGAATGGGATGGGATACTTAGGATGGTGTTGGATGGCCCTATTTATAGGGTTAAGCAAGGGTGCTGACGCTACGCGTCGGTGTGACGCTACGCGTCAGGCCCCTGACTCAGCTTCCATTAAACAGCTGATAATGGCCACTACAAATTATAAAAATAGATCATGCTTGGCCACTTGGACGTGTCTCCACTGTGTTTTGGCCATTTGTGTTGAGTGGGATGGCCCTTGGTGCTGAGTGGGATGACCATTATTGGGTCAAAGCTGAGTGCTTGGCCAAGTTGGAAGTGGAGTCTACGCAGTATTGACGCTACGCGTGGATATGACGCGTAGCGTCAACATCAAAAACAGCTGTTGATGCTACACGTAGGAAGAGGCTACGCGTCAGCTCCTCCAGTGTAATTTTCTCTTGATTTCTTAACTTTTTCACTGCAAAACTAGAGAAAATTGATCAAGGGTAGATTATTTCCAACAACATCCATTTATTAAATTTAAATCCTAATTTTCTAACAAATTAAACTAATTTTTATAATTTTTATGAAATTTTTATTAAAAGATTTATTGTAAATTTGAGGACTAACAAATACCCCCAACTTGAGACATTGCTCGTCCTCGAGCAAGGGAGAAAAATAAAAATAAAAATTTGGAATCAAATTTTTGAGTTAGTCCGAGAATTTACCATAAAAAATAATTACACAATTTAACTAATTTGTAATAATCAAAAATTGATATCAAATATAACAAAGGTTTAATGATAAAATTATTTACAATTCTATTAACAACCAAGCAGAATTTCAGGCTTACCTTACAAGTGTTTATCTCTATGCAATTGGTAACCTGTTTCACTCAATCAATCATAAAATCAAACGAATTTAACTTTGTTTGTCATCTAATCAATGGTTATTTATACAGAGTTAATTCAGAAATCACAAGGTCTTTTCACGGGTTGTAATGAGGCTTGGTTTACAAGAATTAATGGTTTTTCTTGGAATTCAAAAACCTGAAATCGTAAAAGAGCATTTTATAATTCTTAGGCTTTCTCTTGACCCAAACTTCTCATTTTCTTTTATTGATGAAAAATAAATACCCCCAACTTGATTCTTTTCACTATTTTTTTCTTTTTCATACTTTATTTTTTTTTTGAAAAGAATCAAGTTGCTTATTTTCACTCCCCATTTTTGTGAGAACATTTAAAATATATTTTTTTTCATTTATTTCAACTGCTCTTTTAATCAATCAAGTATAGGGAATGGTAAAAACAGATTTAGTTTTAAGGATACCAAGGAATTTTATTTTAGGCTCAAATTGGCTTGGAAAGGATAAAATAATTTTTATCGAGGTAAGCTGTTTGGCCCAAGGTTTTGTTTCACCAATAAATGTGCCTTGATCATTTTCCCGAATTCTCTGTACAACAACACAAATCAGAGATTAAAGCAAAATCAATTCGAATTGAAAATATGTCGATTAAACCCTCAAGTGTTTAAAAAGACATCTCTCTGCTCACCAGGTTATCAAAATTTGCTTGATAGTTAATAAACTTATTGTAATTAAATTTATCAAAATTCCTAAGTTAAAAAGAATCGATAATTGATTTTTACAAAATTGGTGTTATTGTTTAAAAACTCTAAGTGTATAAATTGACTTACTAACAAAAATTTGATTGATTTATTAAAAGATAAATTGGATTATTTTTCGAATAAAATATGCAAAAACAAATAATTACGTAAAAACACACCACACAATAATAAAATACCATAATATAAAATGTAAATGTAAATGTAAATATAAACTAAAAGCAACTATACTCAAAGTAAATAAGAAGATGGCATCATCAATCCTCCATCTAATCATCATCCTCCTCCTCCTCATCATCACCATCGCCATCAGAGTCAGCCTGTGCGCCAGACGATCCACCAATCTCACCGTAGGTAGGTAAATCTCTAGGCCAAGCTACATGTGCTACAAACTCGGCCGGGGTAACATAAGGTGCTCCCTCTCCCTGTAACCTGTACTGATAAAATTCATCGTGAAGATGAATATAAGCTCTGTGAGTGGCAGCCATCATCTGCATCATATGCTGATGCTTAAGTGATATCCGGGCAAAGCCCTGTGTGACAGCATCAGCAGATGGAGGCTGCACTGGTGGTCTCCTCCTCCTTGGTCTGGGCTGAGCCTCCTGCTCTAGTGGTGGAAGCTCGCACTGCTACACAAAATAGTCTCTATTCACTAGAACTTTAGGGACTCTCCCTGAAGAACTAGTGAACTCTGGTGAAGGTACAATGACTCCCTGCCTCCTCAGTAAGGCAGATATGATGAGAGGGAATGGAATGGGGCGATTCACTTTATACCCAAGGGCATAAAAGTGAATCTGTTCGGATATAAGCTCAGCGATGTCAATGGTATGGCCCTGGAGGATAGAAAATAGAAGGCAACAATGCTCAACTGGAAGAGATGAAAGGTGGGTGACAGGAGTGATATTATGAAGCATGAGGTGGGACCATGCCTGGGCTATAGGGGTCAGCTGGGTCTTTAGGAGGTTAGATGGACTCCTTCCAACCCTACTCAGGTTAAAAAAGATTCCATCCTTGATCAAGAAATGAGCAACCTCCTCGAGGGAGTATCCTAACTCTCCCTCAGCAGCAATCTTGTTTCTGTTTTCCTTCCAGAAACAAGTGTCATTCTCGGGAGTAGGCTCCCAAGGGTTACCCAATAGGGTGCTGATAGTGTCCCGGTCATATGAAATATGCCGGCCCCTCACCCAACTTGTCCGCTGCTACCCTATGCTCGGTGCGTCCTGGCGAGTCCTGAAGGCGTTTACATAAAATTCCATCACTAAGATGGGGTCCCCCTCAGTAGGTAGAGAGAATAGAGGTCCCCATCTCCTCTGCTGAACTCCATCCTAAAGCTCAGGGTAATCTCCTGCACTCAAATCAAGAACCCTCTCCCAAATAAGTCTCTGGCCTTTGATTTGATGAAACCGTGCCCATTTCGTATCAGTGCGAAATCTGGTGGGATCCCTCGGTCCTAACACCTCCTGTCCCTAAAGATCAGGATCCTCAGAGGTGGTGTCAGTATCTGTGGTCTTCCTCTGTCTTTTAGAGGGACTAGTAGTGGGAATGGATTTCCTTGGTGCCATCTGCAAAAAATTTTAAAATTAAACACACATTAAAAAGTAAATCACATATTAACAATCCTATACAATCAATCCATAAAATTTAAAACAAAAATATTTTTGGTTTTTCTAAAATTGAAATTCAAATACACCACAACATATTTTTGTATTTTTATGATTTATAAAGAAAGTAACACATATCTTCAAATTTTCAAAACAAAATACAATTTATTCAAAATTTATACAAACTTATTTTTATATTTTTATGCAAGAAAGTATAACAAATATTAAAAAAAAAAGAAAACAACAAACAAACACACAGCATAAATTAACAAAAATTAAAAACAAAGGCTGACGCTACGCGTGGTGTAACGCTACGCGTCAGCCTGTTCTGCCCACGCTACGCGTCTGTGGGACGCTACGCGTGGGCTCACAGTTCATCCTCACGCTACGCGTCAGTGGGACGCTACGCGTGAGCTGCGCAGAATAGAAAAAAAAAACAGGGGTTGCACATCAGCAACCCCTTTCCAAACCACATTATATCCATTCAATTCCTAATTCCTAACAGCAATCAATTCCAATGGTCTTCTAATCCTAATCTTAACCACATTTATTTCTAAAAATTGAAAATTTAAAAACAAAACTAAAGAGAAAGGATTAGAACACTTACTTGTTGTTCCTTTAGCAATAGGATTGAGAAGGTTTGGAAGAGAGAAAAGGAGGTTTCTAAAATTTGGTTTTTGAAAACTAAGTGAGGCAGAGAGGAGATTTTAGGTTTTAAAACCTAAGATGGGCCTCTCTGGTTCAGTTTTAAAAACTGAATGTGGGCTCTGACGCTACGCGTGGGTGGGACGCTACGCTTCAGACCCAAAATTCAGAGTCCACGCTACGCGTTACAGTGGCGCTACGCGTGGGCTTCTGTTTTTGATTTTTCAAAATTTTGATTTTCAAAAACTTTTTTCTTTTGAGTTTTAAACCCCTTTTCTTTTAAAATTTTTGTTTTGTTTTGTTTTTTTTTAAAAAAAAAATTTAAAAATAACAAGAAAAGAATGGGTTGCCTCCCATTGAGCGCTAGGTTTAATGTCTCCAGCCAGACATTACCTCTAATTAATCAGGTGGTCTCCCAATATTTGTTGAGGAATCACCTGTCTTTTTCTTTCTTCTTCTTCTTTTCCGATGCTTAATTACCTATTTTTCATCTTTCAAGGCATCGGTTAATTTAAAATAATTTAATTGATTGGGAAAAGATATACCTGGTTTGGTTGAAGGGTAAACTTTTTCCTTATTACTTATCCTGAGGTGTTCATGAGCACTGAAGCTTACCTCTTCTTCATAAACCTTGACTGCAACCATACTTTGATCGACATCTACTCTGATTTTTGCAGTTTTCATGAAAGGTCTTCCTAGGATCAGGGGAATCTCAGTACCCTCCTTCATATCCAGTACCACAAAGTCAACCTTGAAGTGGTACTTGTCAACCTTTACCAATACATCTTCCACAATCCCAAAAGGCTTTTTGACAGAACGATCTGCAAACTGTAATTCTGTCTTTGCTTCTTTTAGCTCATATTCACCAATGCGCTTTATTAAATCTAAGGGTATCAAGTTGATGTTAGCCCCTAAATCTAATAACGCATTCCTGATATTGATATTTCCAATTGTTACAGGAATGGTGAAACTCCCCGGATCTTTACATTTTTTCGGGATTATATAGTTTGTTTCTTGCTCTGTATCTACTTGCACATTTTTTTCTTTTTTATTTTTTTCATTTTTTTCTCTTTCTTTTTCTTCTTCTTCTTTCTTTTTCTCACCCTTTTCTTTACAATCAATTTTTACAACATCAGAAGAAACAGCATTACAATTGTTCCCTTAGGTTTTGAGTGTTTGCAGTAAACCCAGAACTCTTTAATTCGGCTATTTCTTTTGCAAGCTGACCCATTTGTATGTCTGATGCTTTTCAGGCAGCTTCATTTGTTTCCACAAACTGCAATAACTGTTGAATAGATTCCTCTATTCTTGTCAATCTTGCATTGTCAGTTTGTTGTTGCTTGAATTAATTGTTAGGAGGTCTGTTGGAAGGTCCAGCATCCTGTCTCCAGCCAATATTCTGATTTTGCCAACCCTGCAGGTAATTGTTAGGAAAAGAATTTCCATGATTAAAAGGAAAATTACCTAAGGGTTCTCTTTGATGATTCATGAAATTGGCTTGCTCTTGCTCATTTCCACAGTAACCACATGGTTGTTCTCCCATGCAATGCATACATTGTTTTAGTTGAGCAGGGGGTGGTGATGCTACTTGAGCAATTTGGAGTTTTTCCAATTGCTTGCTCATAACTTCAATTTGTTGGGTCAATAATTTTTGCTGAGCCAACACTGCATCATTTACTCCCAATTCGAGCATTCCTGGCTTCCTTTGTACATTACCTCTTTCATGCTTTGCTTGGCGGTCACTAATAGCCATTGATTCCAATATTTCTATGGCTTCCTCCACAGTCTTGTTCATTAAAGAACCACCTGCACAAGCATCTAACATCATCTTGAACTGAGGCAATAAACCATGGTAAACGATTCTTACCTTTTCGGCATCATTCAGGTTATGGTTTGGACACTTTCTCAAGAGTGCCTTGAATCGTTTCCATGTCTCTCCTAGTGATTCATCATTATTTTGAGAAAAAGAGTGTATGGCTGTCATTGCTTCAAAATATTTTGAAGAAGAATAAAATCTTTCCAAAAATTTTCTTTCAACATCGGACCAGTTTGCAAAACTACCCGGTGGACAAGATTTAAACCATTCTTTTGCTTTACCAATCAATGAAAAAGGAAAAAGTCTCATGTAAACAGACTCTTCTTGATTGGGTTCAAAACCAATTGTGTTGCATAACTCATAAAAAATAGTTAAATGTTCATATGGTTCTTCATGATTTAAACCAGCAAATTGGTTGTTTTGAATAATGTTTAAAGTGGCAGGTTTAATTTCCACTGGTAAAACTGGTCCTTGAAACATTCCCGAAACTCGGGGTGGACCATTAATAGTAGCAAACTGTCCCAATGTTCTCTTTTCAGCAGCCATATTTGAATTTTCAAAATTTTTAGAAGTAGAAGAAGAATTAGTTTGTGTTTTAGATTTCAAAGACTTGATTTTCTTTACAAACTTTTCTATCTCAGGATCAAAATAAATTTTACCTGCGGTAGATCGAGTTTGCATACACAAACTAGACAAAGAAAGTTAGTGTAACAATAAGTAAAAAAATAATAAATAATCAAAAATTTAACTAAGGTAAAAATATTTATCACGGTAAATAAAAATTTACTATTTTACTGAAACAATTCAATCCCCGGCGACGGCGCCAGAAAACTTGTTAACCCGGCGATAGCGTCTCAACAGTTCGTTCCACCACCGGGTTGTTAATTGGCAAGCGCACCAATCGTTTGTAGTTTTCAAAATTTAGATATCGTTCCACTGGGATTGAAAGTCCAATAACAACAGTAATTTTCTATTTACTATGGTAAATGTGGAGGAAGTTATAAACAAAAGAATGATTTATATACAATTTATACAATATTCACAGGATAGCATGATTGAGTGGTTCATAAGATAAAAGAAAATAAAATCTATCTAAAAAGACGAGTTGCAATCTAGAATAGGTAAGATACTTGAGATAAACACAGATAAACAAATTATGTTGGAAATTGGATCCCTAATCTAGAATAACAATGAGGAACTCAAGACATGCATATTTAATCATCAAGTTTCATGTCATTGCAGCTTAAAATCATTATAACCGATCCCTCGTGATATAAATTCTAAGAATTCACCGTAAAGTTTGATCCCTCGTGAGCTTTCTCAATAAAAACTTACATTAAGACCTGGCCTTATGGCAACAATGGTTAACAACCCCTATAGAATTGAGATACCAAGGGTATTCCAACTTTTTACTTTCATCAAAACAAGTTTCAATACGGCACGAACAATCATTCTCCCGTTTGACATTCATACTAATAAAACAAGTTTCAATACACATGAAAATCATTCTCCCGTTTGACGTTCATATTAATAAAAGGTTGAAATACTAACATGGACTTGAATCATAAACATGCAGAGGTCGAATTCACAACATTATACTCAATAGATTAGCTCACCAATTCCAACATAAACAGATTAGTTACACATGGTGAAAGTAAAAACAACACTTACAGAGTTTGACATTACAAAGATGATGGAAACTTCACGATACAACAATCACAATACACCGAAACACACTCAAGTATCTAGAAAACTATTCTAGAACTACAACTCACAAAAGAAGTACTCAAAGTCAAGCACAAGAAAGAAGAGAATGAAATGCTATGGAATGGGATGGGATACTTAGGATGGTGTTGGATGGCCCTATTTATAGGGCTGAGCAAGGGTGCTGACGCTACGCGTCGGTGTGACGCTACGCGTCAGGCCCCTGACTCAGCTTCCATCAAACAGCTGATAATGGCCACTACAAATTATAAAAATAGATCATGCTTGGCCACTTGGACGTGTCTCCACTATGTTTTGGCCATTTGTGTTAAGTGGGATGGCCCTTGGTGCTGAGTGGGATGACCATTATTGGGTCAAAGCTGAGTGCTTGGCCAAGTTGGAAGTGGAGTCTACGCAGCATTAACGCTACGCGTGGATATGACGCGTAGCGTCAGCATCAAAAACAACTGTTGATGCTACGCGTGGGATGAGGCTACGCGTCAGCTCCTCCAGTGTAATTTTCTCTTGATTTCTTAACTTTTTCACTGCAAAACTAGAGAAAATTGATCAAGGGTAGATTATTTCCAACAACATCCATTTATTGAATTTAAATCCTAATTTTCTAACAAATTAAACTAATTTTTATAATTTTTATGAAATTTTTATTAAAAGATTTATTGTAAATTTGAGGACTAACAGTGATACCATTATGATCTTTTATGTGTGGTTTGAATTATATTAATGAAATGTTGTGAATACCACACTAGTTATGAAACGATGGTAATGATAAATGAAATGAAAATCCACTAAATGATTATGTGGTGGTATTGATGAAAGACAAATAAATGTTAATGATGATTTGTGATGTTTGTGAAGCCATTGTGTTTGATTTTAAGTGTTGACTTGCATGTATAATATATGATATATTCAGATGAAAATGCCACATATAAAACTCAAAAACAATGGCTAAAACCAACAATGATAAAATCCACTAAGGTGTGTGATCCGATCTAGATACCAACCTCCATACTATGATGTCATCTTGAGTGTTCTGAAGGTCAACCGGTATCACAGGTCGACATTTGGACTATAAAAATACCGTGCTAGGAGCTCTCCCTTCACCGGATATCCGAGATAGCACCTAAGACACCGGATACCTGATCCATCCTTATTTTTTCGTTACGTGTAACCGTTCGCTTATACTACAATAGGATAAGTGGTTATACTACTTATCACGATTGATACCCTGCAAGCAGAAGATGTCTATGTCACCCA
The DNA here is from genome assembly GCA_037962975.1 of Clitoria ternatea. Taxonomy (NCBI): domain Eukaryota; kingdom Viridiplantae; phylum Streptophyta; class Magnoliopsida; order Fabales; family Fabaceae; genus Clitoria; species Clitoria ternatea. Next base: position 216,227,378 of record CM075671.1, on the reverse strand, counting down.
TCAAAAAGTGCAAAGTACAACTACAGGAACAACATACGAAAAAGGTGGATCTTCCCTATTCCTGTGTTAGAATCTTACACTGATCATTGACCTACCCTCGATCGTACACTGAGTATTAAACTACTCTGAATGATACACTGCACACGGCATCAGAGCCTCCTGGCCAACTTGCACCGAACGATTCATTTTCCACATTCAACTATAAATAGCATATTCTGATACACATGTAAGGTTACGTTGTTCTCACTCATAACTTACTATTGCATCGTTCAAGTTCTTTGTGTTCTTAGTATCCTCACTAACTTGAGCGTCAAAGAATCTTCGCAGGTGACACCACCTTTCGCCCCCACCAACGTGAAAATCTAGTGAGAAGGATCTCTAGGACAACAAGACCGGCCTTTCCTATTGAGAGGTCAGATTATAATACCGGATACCCACTGTACCAGTGTATAAACACTTAAATCACTAACTTTTGTGGCTGGTTCCCAGTCCGGATCCTTGACCCCGGACTACACAGTGTGTATGGTGGTGTTGGTGATTATGATGATGGTGATTGATGAGTGGCATTTAGGATGCACAGTGTGAGAAATGCATTTGATTTGCATTGCATTGCATCCATGGCATATCATACGCTGTCTATGTGGAATGTTAGGGGTTCCACTAGGTGGGCCCAGTGGGAGGGCGACCTAGTGCACGGGTATGTTGTTGTTGTTGTTCCCTAGTGATTCTGGGAATCACGAAGCTGTCCATAGTTTGGTGACAAGGCACCCTATGTGGCAGGCCCAGTGGGCGGGCGGCTCTATGATGAGCAAGTTACCTCGGTGTCCGACAGGACACGGCTCTCTCGATGTGTGTTCGGGAGGGGCCCGTAGCACTTGTGGCAAGTGAGGCCATGTTGTTGATCCACAAGTCACCGGGTGACTAGTGCTACAGATGGGCAAAAATGGTTTGGTACCAGTAAAAGTATGTTATTGAGCATGCATGATTTGAGATATATGTGTACACATTTTTCTACTGTAGTAGGGGCATAGTAGCACACCTATGCTTGACCCACAATTTGGTGTTTATTCCTACAGTCAGATCCATATTTGTTGTCTATTCAATTGTGCATATGCATTAGCCATAAGAGCATTTGTATATAGCATGGAGATATGCCCGAAGTTGATGATGATTAATGATGATTGAGATTGTGGTATGGTGTTGATGAGATGGGTAATTGAGTACCTAAAAGACCACATAAAATTGATAAATGATATAATTACCATGAAACAATATTGAATATGACGATGTGTATGTTGTGGCCCAATGTAATGAAGGGCATATTTGTTTATGATTGATGATAATGATGTTAGCCCATGGTGGCTTTGAGAAAAGACCTGAATGGTCAATACTGATGATGTTGGCCCATTGTGGCATTGGAATTGATGTGTATATGCCTGCTTTGCTATGACTTGATTAAAGAATATGAAATATGTATATGTTGTTGAATTTAACAATTTGTGATTATCATTATTGTGTTTAGCAAAGCATACATGATGTTGATATGCATATGCACATAATTTCAATTGTATTCATATTGTCATTTGAAATGTATAACTCACTCTCCTATGTAGTCTCCTTTTTAGTATTAATGCAGGAATATGATGGGATGAGGATATTTATAAAGTAAAGTTTTTAGAAGGAAAATAGTGGTAACAGAATGCCTTGGCCGGTAGCGTTTGTAAATTAGGGAGTTGTGTATAAAATGGATATTATGATGTTGCTAATCACTGATATTGATTGATGACTTTGAATAATGTATATATATGGATGATGTATCGATATTGGAAGTATTGGATTTTTACCAATCTGGTGTATAATAGGATGTTGATTTATTAATCCTCTAAGTATGTACAAGTATTGGGAATACATAAATCGAGGGTTGAAATGATATGGTCAATTATAGATTATGAATATTGGAGATGTATGATGCATGACCATATAGATATGTATATGCATATATCTTAGGCATTGTATGTTCATGAAATTATGTGAAAAGATGGTGGTTGTCTATTAGGCTTATAATACGCCGTTACATACTTTGCTGAGCCTTTTTCCATATCTTCATATATGGGACTAGGCGTATGCCCGATATAGACATTCTTTTTCCGTTGTAAACTCTGTTATTTCTGTATACCGTTATGGGCAAACTATTTACCGATCCAGTTATAGATTATCAAATCTCACCCTTTGGTTTTCTGTGGTTTGAGTTTTGATGTAGTCGTAGTGGTGTTTTGGAATTATTTCAAACTGAAAATTTCTTCATATTTTTATTGTTTAATTATTTATATTACATCGGGATTCGAGTCTAGAAAATCGGGGTGTTACAACCTGGTATCAGAGCGTATTTTGCTCTTAATGAGATTTATTAATTAACATCAGAGCATGGTTAGTCTATAATGAATTGGTATTATGGATGATTGAAGCACGATTGCTCAATAGTGAGACATTTATGGTGATCTTTGGAGGGGGATGCTCATTGTTGGAAAATGGTTGTTCTGTATAGACTTAAGAGTGAAAAGTTATCTAGAGGATAATGATATGTTAAAGTATTAATTGCCCTATATGGATTTATGAATGACTAGTTGTCTAAGAATTGTAAATTGACTATCAGGGCATTATTTTCTAAATGGTGATTTCTTGTGAACCATTAGTATTGGATTGAGAATATAGCTCATTGAGGATTCTTGTAAAATTTTATTCATGAGTTATAATTGTTGTTTATGGAAGTATGATCATTGTCATTGAGGTTATGTGATGCACAAAGGGAGCGTAGTTGCTCATTATTGATTATGGTTAATTCATGGGGATCAGATGTATATGAATAACTTCTTCAATATGATTGATATGGTTGTTTGTGTAAATCCAGCCAAGTTCCTTACACTATTTCCTTCTAATGACGAATACATTGATATTATGCATTTGAATATTGATATATTGAGTATGACTTAAATTGGTGATGAATTTGTACCATGTGTGATCATGGATATAATATATTAAATCTGAATTGATTTGATGAAGGAACTATGTCGTAAGTTGATCACGGATAGGAGATATTAGATGTGAATGATTCATGTGTTAAAATTGATTGAATAAATGATAGTGAAGGAATTCCCTAATGTGGATATTCATAAATTAAGACGATTGATTGTACTATTTTGAATTATGGATTTCATATCCTTGAGCATGAAAATCTTGTATTATATGATGCAATAGATTTGTTGTATCTCTTTAGATAGAGAACAAGAATGAGTAATAAGGCGATTAAATGTGAAATATGTATGCACGTGATTGGGGTTATGTGTCGGTTTTATATTTTTGAACCGAATGGATGATTGATTTAATTATGACCCACTAGGTATGATAACCTAGATTAACTTGGTATGATCTTGTATGATCAGAGTTTTATGAGATTAGACCCTATGGTGGTCTGGGCTCTATGCTATTTTATGAGCCATGTCTAATAACGTTTGTGTGTTGTGGAAATATTCCACGATGGGTGCTAGGTAACCCTTGAACTTTCAAAGCCTAATGATAGATTAAATCTTATAAACGATTGAGCCGTAGTAAAATAAATTATGGAATAAATTGTTGAGGCTAGAGCAGATGTGCAATGGAATTCGAATAATGAATGTAAACCCCTAAGTATTTCGTGAATAATGATGTTGAATTCAGGGTATGACTTAGCATTGGCTATGATAAAAAATTTTATGATATGACTTTGGGCTAAATTGTGTACCCTTGACGTTTTGATTATTAGATCAATTGTGGATTATAATATGATGTAGAGGTAATATATGTAAACATGAGTTGGTAAATAGAGTTTAATCTTGTAGATAGCTCCCTTTTTATTTTGAAAGGAATTACATTAGTGATAGAAACCACATACCGATATGACACAATATGGATCGTATGTCTAATTTATGGACTTTGGCTATGATAAATGAGGAAATCCACTAGTATGGAAGCTTATTATATGATTATGAACCCTACCTTAAACTAGAGGGTGTATACTTGATATGAGTTTGGTGAACCAATTAGGCCTGAACCAAATTATAGCCGATGATGTTTGAATTAGACAAATGATTTCTAAGTTACTTGACTATGACTTCGGGAGGGATGAAGTCTAATGGTGGGGTGATTACCCTATGATGAATAGAAATCTATGGTTGATATATTAATATACGGTTGTGGTGGCTGGCGATTAATGAATTATATGGCATGATTTACGCTGGATCATGACTAAACGATAATATGATGTGAGTGTATTGCTTATGGACTTGTGTGACTTCTTACAAAGTCTCGTGTATGAAGAGATATTATTTGAATTAAAATGAATAATGTAAACGATAAGATATGAAGGTACTTATCCTGATATGTCTCTACATGCCATAGGCATTGTGGCAACATGCACTTATGCGCCGACCTTATGTGTGTGGTAACCACTATGGGATTGGCACACCTTCCTGTATGTCGGATGCAGCAACACATAGACCAGGCAAGTGTAATGTTGTAACTGCTTACGGTGAATGTATTGAACCTATCCGGTGGTACTAGATAAGAATGTCAGAGTTATAATGAATAAATTGAGAATTGATGAGTGGTGACTCACTATGAATATATGAGGCAGTATGCTTGGACAAGGAATGATAATAATCATGTCTTGCTGGACTTTGGAAAGTCCGATATTACTTCATGGTGTCATTGAACATTAGTGGTGTATGGCCGAAGTGTGGCCTTACGATGTATGCCGATGTTAAACTTCAAGGACGAAGTTTCTTTTGGTGGGGTGGATTGTAACACCCTAAATTTTAAAGAAAACAATTTATGGAATGATAGTAATTAATTATTTATGGTCCAATAATTGTGGGAGAATTAATTTGAAATTAGAGGTGAATTATTAGTAAATTAAGATTTATCAGAGTTAGATGATTTAACAGATGATGTGGGACCCACTTGGTCAAATTAAATAATTGATGGGTTTGGAATGTTTAGAAAATTATTATGGTTATGGTGATATAGCTGAAATAATTTTTAGTGTTAAGGAGATAATTAATTAGACACGACACATGACACTAAGCGGGGAAATTACGAACCAAATAGAATAAAAGAAAACTAAAAATTCCACTTTCTCTTCTCCAATTCAGCCGTCCACTTTCTCTCTCTCTCCCATATTGCTTTTCATGCTATTACACAATGGTTAATGGGGTTTTAGGACACAATGGACAATAGGGAATGATACATGGCTTTACCTGTTTGACAATGACCAATTTTGGTAAATTTTCTCACTCTTCCTCTCCCAAATTTGGTGATGCTTCTCCCTCTCACCTTCTTCTTCATTTTTCTACTTCCTTCTTCCTCTCTAATGGACAAAACCAAACCATCTCCTTCTCTTTCCATTTTCCTGCCAAAATTAAAGATAAATCTTGGATTCATGAAGCATGGATGGCACTTTGGGGCTAATATTGAAGCATCTTCTTCTTCCTCTCCATCATTTTCGTTTTGGCCATGGCATGGAAAAGAGGTAAGACTTCAAATCCTTCCACCTCTATTTGTGGTTTTATGATTACTTAGGTTTGAAATAGTGGTGCTTGAGGTTAGGGGTGTTAATAAAAGTATGGAAACCCTAGGCTTGAATGTTTGAGAAATGATTTTGATTATGGTTTTGTGAATATATAAGAATGAGGTTATTGAGTTTATGAGGATTCTTGGAAAATGGTGGATGTTGAATGTTATTGGAAAAGTTTTAGAGAAACCCTAAGTGTGATAATTTGAGGAATTGAGTTTGAGAATGATTGTGTGATGTTATAGTTGGGTGTTGTTGGTTATGATGGGAAGTGATAACAATAATGATGGATGACCATTGATAGTGGATACTTGACTTGATGAAGTCTTAGGGCATGATAAATACCATAAGAGTTTGTTGATTAATGATGGTCTTGAATGGAGCCAAGAGGCTTATAATGAGTTTGAATAAATTTTGATAATGGTTGAGTGATTCATGAGATGATTTGGAAGACTTATTAATAAGAGGTAATGATGTTTTTGGGTATAGTAGCCCTTTTGAACCCTAGAGAATCTTGGTTTTGGGAAAAGAATTCCTGAAGCCTAACACAAGCGTGTGAATTGATGTTTAAACAAGCCTAAGATTTGATATTGAACCTTAAGGGATGATGTCAATTACTTAAAAATTATGATGAATGCCTTGAGATGGCTTAATGATTGAGTATATGTATGCGTGTGTAAATTGTAGATTGTGTTCCAAATGATGATGTGGAATAATCAGAGCGTTGGATTGCAGTTCTTCTCTTGAGGTAGGAGAGGAGTTTGCATTTCAAATTGTATGAGTGAACAATTATTAATTATGTATATGTATAAACTCATGCATTGTCTTGCCATGAATGTATTGAATATTGAGTTAATGATGCAATGAATGATGGCTTGGTTTTTGTTAAATATTATGGGAATATATAATGTTATGATGATAAGTGTTGGGTTGTTCCTCTGTTGGACATGAATTATTATTAATGAAAATCTATGAATAGATAAATCACTTGAATTGTGAAATGGTGTTATGATAATTAGGCACAATGACATATGTGATTGTAAGAAAATTTGTGTTGAAACCTCCCTCATGTAGTTGATAAATTAAAATAAGAGTGGAGAGGTATAAGTTGTTGAATTAGGACTAAAATATGTGATTTAATGTGTGTATAATATTGAATTGGGCCAATTTTGCATGAGATGGATAGTGGTATGCAATGGAGAATGAAAAACATAAGTTTTGGGCGTATGATGGTAAATCTCGCTCAACGAGATGGATTCTCGCTCAGGCGAGAGTTCCCTACATCAGAGGGATGGCCTCTGGCCCAATCTCGCTCAGGCAAGAAGAGTCTCACTCAAGCGAGGCGCGTGTGTAACAGGGGGTTACTTACTGGATGAATCTCACTCAAGCGGGTGTGGCCGCGCTTGAGCGAGTAAGATGGAAAAGTGGTTCTGGACAGATTTCGCTTAAGCGAGTGGTGAGGCGTGTTGGGTCTCGCTCAAGCGAGCGAGCATACAATTGGATACTGGATGGTTCTCGCTCGAGCGAGTGACCAGATGTGGGGAGTCTCACTTAAGCGAGGGAACATGGAGACACCACTTGAGGCTTTCGCTTACGCGAGAGGGCTTCCCAAGCGAGCTATGTTGATCTCGCTCAAGCGAAGGTGAATCTCGCTTGAGCGAGTTCCCCATAATTGTATTTTATTTCATTTCCTTTGTTTTGGGCTTATGTTGGACCCCCCTTTCTTTGTGTTATGAGATGATTGAGGGAATGTATGAGGGGTATATAATAATGATTAAACATGGTGGTGATTGGAATTGATGGATACACTTGGAATGATTTAATCATGGTAGATTCACCACCAAGAATATGATATGAAAGAATGATAATGAGAGTTTGATGATGGGGTTGTGAGATACACCCTTGGATGATTATAAAACCAATGATGGGATGATTCAATGACATAATATTTGTCATAAGTCAATAAATCAGAAATGACATTGATAATGAATAATGATAGATGATGATGTTGATCACTCCCTTGGATAAAGGGTGATTGTTATTATTAATGAATTATAGAATACCATTATGTGTGATACAATTGTGATCTTTCATGTGTGGTTTGAATTATATTAATGAAATGTTGTGAATGCCACACTAGTTATGAAATGATGGTAATGATAAATGAAATGAGAATCTATTAAATGATTATGTGGTGGTATTGATGAAAGACAAATAAATGTTAACGATGATTTGTGATGTTTGTGAAGCCATTGTGGTTGATTTCAAGTGTTGACTTGCATGTACAATATATGATATATTAAGATGAAAATGCCACATAGAAAACTCAAAAACAATGGCTAAAACCAACAATGATAAAATCCACTAAGGTGTGTATGGTGGTGTTGGTGATTGTGATGATGGTGATTGATGAGTGGCATTTAGGATGCACAGTGTGAGAAATGCATTTGATTTGCATTGCATCCATGGCATATCATACGCTGTCTATGTAGAATGTTAGGGGTTCCACTAGGCGGGCCCAGTGGAGGGCAACCCAGTGTACGAGTATGTTGTTGTTGTTCCCTAGTGATTCTGGGAATCAAGAAGCTGTCCATAGTTTGGTGACGAGGCACCCTATGTGGCGGGCCCAGTGGGTGGGCGGCTCTGTGATGAGCAAGTTACCTCGATGTACGACAGGACATGGCTTTCTCGATGTGTGTTCGGGAGGGGCCCGTAGCACTTGTGGCAAGTGAGGCCATGTTGTTGATCCGCAAGTCACGGGGTGACTAGTACTACAGATGGGTAAAAATGGTTTGGTACCAGTAAAAGTATGTTATTGAGCATGCATGATTTGAGATATATGTGTACACATTTTTCTATTGCAGTAAGGGCATAGTAGCACACCTATGCTTGACCCACAATTTGGTGTTTATTCCTACAGTCGGATCCATATTTGTTATCTATTCCATTATGCATATGCATTAGCCATAAGAGCATTTGTATATAGCATGGAGATATGCCAGAAGTTGATGATGATTAATGATGATTGAGATTGTGGTATGGTGTTGATGAGATGGGTAATTGAGTACCTAAAAGACCACATAAAATTGATAAATGATATATACCATGAAACAATATTGAATATGACGATGTGTATATTATGGCCCAATGTAATGAAGGGCATATTTGTTTATGATTGATGATAATGATGTTAGCCCATGGCGGCTTTGAGAAAAGACCTGAATGGTCAATACTGATGATGTTGGCCCATTGTGGCGTTGGAATTGATGTGTATATGCCTGCTTTGCTATGACTTGATTAAAGAATATGAAATATGTATATGTTGTTGAATTTAACAATTTGTGATTATCATTATTGTGTTTAGCAAAGCATACATGATGTTGATATGCATATGCACATAATTTCAATTGTATTCATATCGTCATTTGAAATGTATAACTCACTCTCCTATGTGGTCTCCTTTTTAGTATTGATACAGGAATATCATGGGATGAGGATGTTTATAAAGTAAAGTTTTTAGAAGGGAAATAGTGGTAACGGAATTCCTTGGATGACAACGTTTGTAAATTAGGGAGTTGTGTATAAAATGGATATTATGATGTTGCTAATCACTGATATTGATTGATAAACTATGAATAATGTATATATATGGATGATGTATCGATATTGGAAGTATTGGATTTTTACCAATCTGGTGTATAATAGGATGTTGATTTATTAATCCTCTAAGTATGTACAAGTATTGGGAATACATAAATCGAGGGTTGAAATGATATAGTCAATTATAGATTATGAATATTGAAGATGTATGATGCATGACCGTCTAGATATGTATATGCATATATCTTAGGCATTGTATGTTCATGAAATTATGTGAAAAGATGATGGTTGTCTATTAGGCTTATAATACGCTGTTACATGCTTTGCCGAACCTTTTTCCATATCTTCATATATGGGACTAGGCGTATGCCCGATATACATATTCTTCTTCCGTTGTAAACTCTGTTATTTCTGTATACCGTTATGGGCAAACTATTTATCGATCTAGTTATAGATTATCAAATCTCACCCTTTGGTTTTCTGTGGTTCCAATCTTGATGTAGTCGTGGTGGTGTATTGGAATTATTTCGAACGTTAAAATTTATTCGTATTTTTATTGTTTAATTATTTAGATTACATCGGGATTCGAGTCTAGAAAATTAGGGTGTTACAATTTTTTTCAACACATACTCTTATTAATAAATCTTGATACTATATATATATATTGATGGAATATGAAATAACCATCGATCTTGATTCTTTGTTATTCAATGTAATTTGAAAAGTTTACCAAGAATAATTGACAAATTTAATATGTTTACCTAATATAACTAAATTTTTTAATCAACATAAAATAACATAATATGGTGATAGAGAAAGAATTAGTGGGGAGACTTTTTTTCTTTTTAAAAGTTTTATAATATTTAAAAGTAAATTCAATGTTGTTTTGGATTCCATACAATGAAACAACTTAATAGTTTTCATGCATGTGTACGTGCATCCATGCATGTGTGTGTATTTTTGAAGTCATTGTGAGTTTTTTTTAGTCATTTTATAACGTGAATGTATCATTATTTTTACAAATAGCATTCTTAAATGGATTCAGTCATCTTTGATTTTAATTATATATTATTATTTTTATAAAGATTATCCTTAATTGGATTATCTCACTTTTGATATCAATTATCAATAGAAGATGATTAATTTCCTTTTCCATTTATTGATAGTAAAGATCGATAGTAAAAGAATCTGACAAAAATAATTAACAAAGTTTATATTATTAATAATCATATTCTTTTATTTTTAAGGTTTATTTAGAAAGAGAATCACGTAAAGGACCTCATTAGGTCTAATTTGATGCATACAATTATAAATATTTTAATATTAATAAAAAATACAATTAATATATTTAATTTTCATTAATTTTTAATGTATTTTCTCTTATCTTTTTATGAGACATATTTTAGATTTTTTTCTTCATTTTTATGTGTCTTCTTGCAAATTACAATGTGCATTGATTATTTTTTTCAACACATCCTCTTATTATTTAATCTTGATACTATTTAATCGATGGAATATAAAATAATCATCCATCTTGAATCTTTGTTATTCAATTTAATTTGAAAAGTTTACCAAGAATAATTAACAAATTTAATATGTTTATATGAAAGAACTAAATTTCTCAATTAACATAAAATAACATAACTTGGTGATAGAAAAAGAAATAATGGGTACTTCTTTTCTTTTTAAAAGATTTAAAATAATTAAAAGTATATTCAATGTTGTTTTGGATTCCATACAGTGAAACTACTTAACAACTTTCATGCGTGCGTACGTGCATTTATGCATATGTATGCATTTATGAAGCCTTTGTGAGTTTTTTTAGTCGTTTTATAACGTGAATGTATCATTATTTTTACAAATAGTATTCTTAAATGGATTCAGTCGTCTTTGATTTTAATTATAAGTGATTATTTTTATAAATATTATTCTTAATTGGATTCTCTAACTTTTAATATCAATTATCAATAGAAGATGATTAATTCCATTTTTCATTTATTGATAGTAAAGATCAATAGTAAAAGAATATGACAAATTATATATTATTAATAATTATATATTTTTTTAATTTTTTAAGGTTTATTTAGAAATTAGAGTCGCGTAAGGGATCACATCAAGTTTTATTTAATGCGCACAATTAAAAATATTTTAATAATAATAAAAAATATAATTAATATATTTGATTTTTCATTAATTTTTAATCTATTTTCTCTTTTCTTTTTATGAGACGTATTTTAGATGTCTTTTAAAATTTTATTACTTCTTTCAAATTACAATGTGCATCGATTATTTTTTCAACACATACACTTATTAATTAATATTGATACTATATATAATGATGGGATATGAAATAATCATCGATCTTGATTCTTTGTTGTTCAATGTAATTTGAAAAGTTTACCAAAAATAATTAACAAATTTAATATGCTTACCTAAAATAACTAAATTTCTTAATTAATATAAAATAACATAATATGGTGATAGAGAAAGAACTAGTGGGTACTTATTTTCTTTTTAAAAGTTTTATAATATTTAAAAGTATATTCAATGTTGTTTTGAATTTCATACAATGAAACTGCTTAATAACTTTCGTGTATGCGTACGTGCATCCATGCATGTGTGTGCATTTTTGAAGTCGTTGTGAGTGTTTTTAGTCGTTTTATAATGTGAATGTATCATTATTTTTATAAATAGTATTCTTAAATGGATTCAGTCATCTTTGATTTCAATTATATATGATTATTTTTATAAATATTATTCTTAATTGGATTCTTTCACTTTTGATATCAATTATCAATAGAAGATGATTAATTCCCTTTTTTCCATTTATTGATAGTAAAGATCGATTGTAAAAGAATATGACAAAATAATTAACAAATTATATATTAATAATATTTATATATTTTTAATTTTTTAAGGTTTATTTAGAAAGAGAATCGCGTAAATGATCACATCAAGTTTTATTTGATGCATACAATTAAAAATATTTTAATATTAATAAAAAATATAATTAATATATTTAATTTTTCCTTAATTTTTAATGTATTTTCTCTTTTCTTTTTATGAGACGCATTTTAGAATTTTTCTTTTTTAATTTTATATGACTTCTTTCAAATTACAATGTGCATCGATTATTTTTTTCAACACATACTCTTATTAATTAATCTTGATGCTATATATATCTATGGACTATGAAATAATCATCGATCTTGATTATTTATTTTTCAATGTAATTTGAAAATTTTACCAAGAATAATTGACAAATTTAATATGTTTACCTAATATAACTAAATTTCTTAATCAACATAAAATAACATATATAGTGATAGAGAAAGAACTAGTGGGTACTTATTTTCTTTTTAAAAGTTTTATAATATTTAAAAGTAAATTCAATGTTGTTTTGGATTCCAAACAATGAAACTGCTTAATAATTTTCGTGCTTGCGTACGTGCATCCATTCATGTGTATGCATTTTTGAAGTTGTGAGTTTTTTTTAGTTGTTTTATAACGTGAAAGTATTATTATTTTTACAAATAACGTTCTTAAATGGATCCAGTCATCTTTGATTTCAATTATATGTTATTATTTTGTTAAATGTTATTCTTAACTGGATTCTCTCACTTTGATATTAATTATCAATAGAAGATGATTAATTCTCTTTCTATTTATTGATAGTAAAGATCAATAGTAAAAGAATCTGACAAAAATAATTAACAAATTATATATTATTAATAATTATATTCTTTTATTTTTTTAAGGTTTATTTAGAAAGAGAATCGCGTAATGGATCACATCAAGTCTTATTTGATGCATACAATTAAAAATATTTTAATACTACTAAAAAATATAATTAATATATTTGATTTTTCGTTAATTTTTAATGTATTTTTCTTATCTTTTTATGAGACGTATTTTAGAGTTTTTCTTGTTAATTTTTATGACTTATTTCAAATTACAATGTACATTGATTATTTTCTCAACACATACTCTTATTAATTAATCTAGATACTATTTATATCGATGAAATATGTGTAACACCCCGGCCCGAAAATAAGGGTAAATTTTTCACGATTTGAATTGATTATAAGTAGAAGAAATTTAATATATATATATATATATAATGCCAAGTAATTACCCTGGATCATTAATAACCGATCTCATATATAAAGATATGAGACGGTATCAAAGTGCTCCTCAGAAGATCGGACTTGAGGCCGTCACAAGGGAAAACAGAAGATGTAATTAAATTTAAGAGTTATTAAGATATATACCAAAAAGAGGATGAAAGATGCCTCATCGATTTGTTAAACAATAGAAATATATTTTCATAATAATAATAATAATATCATTCATACATTATCAAGGTCATTAATGAAAATTAGCCATACACATAAGGTCTAATTTTCCTACATGACCTCCAAAATCAACTATTATCAAATTAATTTCAAAATAAGCATATACACAGTATATGCTATACAAAGATGAATATATATATGCCAGCCAAGGCTCACCCACATTCCTTCCATATTTACCTTCATCAATCCTCGACCTCCAAAAGAGTAGGGTTTTACATCATACCTACATCAAACTTAAAAATGGCAACTAGAAGGTGAGTAACATAATCCAAATGTACCAAAGTCATACATTATGATGATATTTATACATACTTATGTATGATACATTTCTTAACAACATCACACCTTTATTCACATAACATATCATTTCATTGCAACATATTACATATTCAAAGGGATACATCCATAACACACATATTCATTTCATTATCATTAATAATATCATCATCGTACACATAGTATTAGTATCACATTTCTCTCCTCTTTATTTCTCAATCATCCATCGCCACCTCAGGCTTCCAACTAGGCATATCTCCGGCTATATGTAAATGCTCTTAAATCTAATGCATATGCATAAAGGAATCATTTTTAAATGCGGATCCGACTGTGGGAAAACCACAACATAATAAGTGTGGGACAAGCATAGGTGTGCTACTATGCCCCTACTGTAGTAGTAAAATGTGTACACATATATCTCAATTTTGTCATGCTTACAACATCATACTTTTACTGGTACCAAACCGCTCTTGCCCATCTGTAGCACTAGTCACCCCGTGACTTGCGGATCATCATTATGGCCTTATTTGCCAAAGTTCTATGGGCCTCCCCCGAACACACATCAAGGGAACTGTGCCCCGTCGGACACCGAGGTAAACTGCTCATCACAGAGCCGCCCTCCCACAGGGCCTGTCACATAGGGTGCCTCACCACCGAACTAAGGGCAGTTTCGTGATTCCCCGAATCACTAGGGAACAATAACAGTATACCCATGTACTGGGTCGCCCTCCCATCGGGCCTGCCTATTGGAACCCCTAACATTCCATATAAGCAACGAATGATATGCCATGGATGCAAATATCAATCAATGCACACTCACACTATGCATCCTAAATGTCACTCAATCAATCGTACATTTACTACTACCACTTAGTGGATTTTAGTATTCTCAATCTTTACCAATTCTCTTTGGAACTCACACACATCGGCAGTTAGTGGCAATCACATTTATTAATTCACATATACATAATTGGGATATTTCACATCATTGATTTCAATTCAAAACATGGTCTCAAACCCTCATGACATATTTCATCAACATATTCAACATAATATCAGATCCGGTCTCGATACCGGTACCAAAGTACGAATATTACTTCATCCGCTTTGTGTGTAATACTAACTCAGCAGGTAAAACATTGGACTGATAAAAGGCGATCTCCCTATACCGGCATGTCCGTGTCAACACCTCACATATCGGATGGAATTCGCTCTTCCATATCAAAGATGTAAGGTCGATGTGAAGGATCTTCAGGACATCAAGATCGGTCTCCTCTTACTAGAATATTGGATAATCATAGCGGATATATACAACACTGGTATAACCTTAGCCATCTATTGACTCTCATGGCTAGTCCACACCGGATCATTGACTTCGGCTCAGACCAGTTTAATATCATATTCATCATCCGAAATACATGCCTCATAACATCAGTCATTCTATATGTACTCAAATGATGAAATCATTACATCGTCCACACAGGCAATCATTAAGCACAATCATATACACATATTTTCACATCATCAATGGATGAAATCATGCATTTAGAATAGTTACCCCTTCCTACCTCAAGAGAAGTAGTAATCAATGCGGTCCGGTGATTCCACCTCGTCAATGGGGTTATTTCCTACATCACAATATATCACATAATTATTTTCTATTCAACCACCTCGGCTTAATGTTCATATTCATTTACTTGATTTCTTCCAGCATCTTAACTCTCAAGTCCCATTTATTTCATTCATTCCACCGCAACCACCATGGGTTAGGTGCCTACATTTTTTATTACATATTTTTAATGTCAAACCCATTAATGTGTTCCCATATTAATGGTTCCCAACAACCATTAAGCTTCATTAATGACCATTCACCATTAATAACGCTATTTCACCTCACCAATAACAATTATCTAACACAATAAATGCTTCTCTACTCGTATTTTGCATTTCCCATAAATCATAGGGTTAGGGTTTCTCTAAAACCCACAATACTTATTAAATCACTTTCCCAACATCAAAACCCAAAAACTCATAGTTCATGCTCTTAAGAAATAGTAAGAGTTTAACTCAAGAGAAGGAATGAGAGAGTTTTCCAAGAGAGGGAAGAGCCACATGAAAATGAGGAGAAAAGAGGGTGAGACTTCAAGCTCCATGCCCTTCCAAGCTCCTTCAAGAACGGAAATGGGAGAGGAGAAGAGAGCTACCACCCTTTTTGCTTAGGGTTTTTGAAAAGAAGTAGAAGAGGAAATGAAGGAGAAGAATAATAAAGAAAAAGAAGCAAGGTGTTTGTTAAGAGGAACCAAGGAGCTGACGGGAATAATAAGATAAAAATGGGCCATTTGGCTTTATTTTTAATCCCTCTTTAAAGATTCATCATTTTATGACAAACAGGATCTTTGTTTGGGCTCAATACTTTATCCAAAAATTATTCTGAATACATATTCAGATTCCCAGTAACATCCTTAACAGCCCTGACTAATATTATCCCAATCGGAGATACTTGGTCTGACACCCATATTTCGACCGGGCTCATTTTCAGCTTATCAGGTTCCAATAAATTATAAACAATTCCCAAAAATCTTAATTCATTTATTCCCAATATTTTGGAACATTAAATAACCCAATTATAATCATTTAATATTTATCTCCTTAATTAATCTTTTATTTGGGGTATTACAATCCACCCCACCTAAAAAGAAATTTTGTCCCCGAAATTTAACATACCATATTCAAACACATCGGGGTACCGTGCTCTTATATCGTCTTCACGTTCCCATGTAAACGTCTCTATATTTCCATGCTTCCATGTAACTTTCACCAAGGGCACCAATTTGTTCCGTAGCTTCTTCACGAAGTGTTCGATAATACGAACGGAAACAGGAGGAATGGACAAATCGTCTCATACATCAACATTGTCCATAGGAATTACATGTAGAGGATCATGGACATATTTCCTCAATTGTGACACATGGAACACATTATGTAGATTAGCGAGACGTGGAGGGAGTGTAATCCGATATGCGACGTCACCAATCCGCTCTAAAACCTCATAAGGTCCAATGAACCTAGGGCTTAACTTTCCACTTTTCAATGCCCTTCCAATACCCTTATCTCTTGACACTCTCAAAAACATGTGATCGCCAACTTAGAACTCAAGTGGCTTCTGCCTTTTATCATAATAACTCTTCTGACGATCTTGGGTAATTTTTATCTTTTCTTGTATCATCTTGATTTGTTCTTTTGTCTCTATAATCAACTCCGGACCCATAGCCAAACTCTCTTCAGTTTCAAGCCAACACAATGGAGTTCTACATTTCCAACCATACAACGCTTCATAGGGAGCCATACCAATAGAACTATGATAACTATTGTTGTATGTAAATTCAATTAGTGGTAGGAATCTTTCCCAACAACCATTGTGCTCCAACACACAAGCCCGTAACAAATCCTCAAGGCTTTAAATTGTTCGCTCTGATTGTCCATCCATTTGTGTATGATACGCCGAACTAAGCTTCAACTTGGAACACATTGCCTCGTGCAAGCTTCCCCAAAATCAGGAAGTGAATCGCAGGTCGTGATCCAACACAATACTCAAGGGTACATCATGTAGTCTAACGATCTCCTTAATGTACAATTGTGCCAATTTCTCAATGAACTCTTCATGTTCATGGGCAAGAAGTGAGCACACTTTGCCAACCAATCTACAATCACCCATATAGCATCATTTCCAGTACGTGTCCTGGGTAATCCAGAAACAAAGTCCATAGGAATGTTGTCCTACTTCCACACCGGAATATCAAGAGGTCTTAAGTAACCAGATGGTTTCTGATGTTCAACTTTCACCTTTTGACAAATAATGCAAGAGGCTACAAAATTAGCCACATCCCGCTTTATACCGAGCCACCAGAAATTCTTCTTCAGATCTTGATACATTTTTATGGCACTAGGATGTATACTCAACACACTCTTATGAGCTTCTTCGAGTACCAACCTTCTTAAATCACCACTAGATGGAACATAAATTCAGTCCTTGACACGCCAAATGCCATCATGGCCTTCCATCAAAAATGAATTTTTCCCATTAGCTTGAGCTTCTTTCATTTCAATCAAATACTCATCTTTCGGTTATTGTAACTTCACGGTCTCAAAGAATACATTTGTTACCGTCAACACCTCAAGGGACATCTTTTTCGGGGTATATATTTCTACACCCACGTTTAAGTTCCAAAATTACTCAATGAGCTCCATCTCTTTCACCATCATAGTAGAAACATGCAACGATTTTCGACTCAAGGCATCGACAACCATATTTGCTTTTCCGGGATGGTATCCCAATTCGAACTCATAATCTTTTAGAAACTCCATCTATCTCCGTTGGCGCATATTAAGCTCCTTTTGATCAAATAGGTATTTAAGACTCTTATGATCACTAAAGACCACAAACTTAGAGCCATACAAATAGTGCCACCATAACTTCAAGGCAAACACCACCGCCGCCAATTCAAGATCACGTGTAGGGTAGTTAACCTCATGCGGTCACAACTGTCTCAACGCATAGGTTATCACACGCTAACCTTGCATCAACACGCAACCAAGACTAAGCTTGGAAGCATCACAATACACCACGAAGTCATCCAATAGGTCTGGCAAAGCCAATACAGGAGCATAAGTGAGTCTAATTTTTAACTCTTGGAAACTCCTTTCACAATCAAGACTCTACATAAATGGTTAATTCTTAGGGGTTAGCTTCATCAAAGGCAAAGCCAATCGGGAAAATCCTTCAATAAATCTCTGGTAATAACCGGCAAGACCAAGAAAACTTCTTACTTTGGTCATAGACATCAGTCTTTCCCAAGCCAGCACGGCTCTGATCTTAGATGGGTCAACAGCAACACCATCTTTGGAGATAACATGTCCAAGAAATTGGACCTCGGACAACCAAAATTCACACTTGGAAAGCTTTGCATACAACTCTTTCTCTCGAAGGATATTCAAAATAAGACAAAGATGCTCTTCATGGCTCTTGGAATAGAGAAGAATGTCATCGATAAACACCACCATGAACCAGTTAAGATACTTATGAAAGATGCGATTCATGTAATCCATGAATATTGTAGGAGCATTTGTCACACCAAAAGGCATCACCACATATACGTACTTGCCATATCACGTTCGTAAAGCAGCCTTTGGGATATCCTCAATCTTCACCTGAATTTGGTGATATCCAGAACGCAAATCAATATTTGAGAATTGATAAATCAATTTTGATACACTTCTTATAGTTTTATACTTGGGGTTTATTATATAATTACTTTGTTTAATAATAGTATTTTAATTAAGTTTTATGTTTAGTTAAATTGAAGTATTATGTATATATGGTTCAATTTTCATTTTTTCTATGTATCTTGAGTATCTTGCCTTGTTTTGGCCATAACTTGGGCTTTTGTGATCCAAATAGGCTAATCTTGGAGCCCATGGAAAGATAAGACAGAGGCCTACATCATGATGATCAGATTTAGTTATTTTGCATCTAAAAAATGAAGAAATGAAGCTTCAATCAATCAGCCCTCATGTATCCTACTAGCATTGACATAGTTCACCAAAATACATATATCTGGAGTTGTAGACGTCCAAATAACCTCATTCTTTTGTTAAATTCTCAATAAGATAGAGATCTACAACTTTTATGTTGAAGGTTTTGCAAAATTCAGCCATCTAGATGGTCATATTTGACTCGTAAGGTGGAGAAGATAAAGAGGAGAATGAATTTCAACACCTACCATTATCTTCTTTTGAATTATTGTAATTTCAAGCCCACCAATGTTGAATAAATGCATTAATGATCAGAAAATAAATGTATAGTATCATGATATCTTGCCTATAAATAGATGCTTGAAGTTGTAAGGAAGATACACAAGAGATACATAAGAAATACATGCTTTAGTTTTCATTACATTTCTATATCTTTCCTTTAGTTTCTTAAGTTTTAGTTTTTTCTCTTGCTTTATTGCTTTGTTCTATATTCCATCCCTCAAGTTATGGTTTTCATTTCCCTTCCTCAATATCAAGTAAGTTATTTTTATTATTTGTTATTTACTTTTATAATCAAAGTTATAGTTAATTTAATATTAGCTTTCATTGTTAAAAATTATCATGGAAGCTTAATCTTTTAAAATCAACTTAAGGAATTTAATTTTTCTTTATGTTAACTTTGAGTTCTTGCTCTTAATATTTTGATTGAAGACAATTACTTTTCTTTGTTTCTCAAACACTTATGATAGTAGATTATTTAAATGTATAACCGATTGGTATATATTAAATAATCTATAATCTAAACTGATGTTGGTTGGTTAATCAATAATCAATTTGAGAACAAAGATTAAGTCACTAAATAAGAGATTTCTATTTAGTTTCTTAACTCAATCAAATTATGGTTTTAAAGTTATTTTAGTAATTAATAAGAACATATCGATTGATTATTCTTATTAGTTCATTAATTCAATTCTAGAAGATTTTCTAGAATATAATCATTTATGAAGTCTTTGTGAGTTTTTTTAGTCGTTTTATAACGTGAATGTGTCGTCATTTTTTTGTAGGTGTGTTGAAGATATTCAGGTTTGGTTGAATGTGGGCATATAAAAAAAATTTAAAAAAATTCCACTTTATTATATTCTTTTTTATTTTCTAGTAATCTCATTTTCAACCATTGAAAAAAAATAAATATAAAAAAATCTTTAAATTTTTAAATATATGTTCTAAGCATTTCATAATTAAAATGATAACTTTTTCCTTTTATTACATAGTTGTAGTATTTTGTTACAATATATGTAGATGTATTGTGCATGATTAGATCTAATCCTGAACCACTATATTCTTTTGATCCTGAAATAGATAGAACATTTCATCAATTAGTTAGATCATCTAAGAAACTATTAGACAATAATAATAATAATAATAATAATAATAATAATAATAATAATAATAATAATAATAATAATAATAATATTCTAGCTAATAGCATAAGTAGTGAAACTAAACCTTCAACTTCTGAGTATTTGTATAACATGGCTGAAAAGACATTAAAAGAACTAGCTACACCAGATGTCACTAATCAAACATCATGCATCTTATATCTTGAGGAAGATGTTCCTTTTGTGCTTAAAACTGGTTTAGTTCATTTGTTACCAAAGTTTCATGGTCGTGCAAGTGAAGATCCTCATAAACACTTAAAAGCATTTCATATCCTTTGCTCTACCATGAAACCTGAAGGGGTTTCAGAAGAACATGTAAAACTTAAAGCTTTTCCTTTCTCCCTAGCAGATATCGCTGAAGATTAGTTATTTTACCTTCCTCCTGGCTCCATTACAAGTTGGGATAACCTAAAGAAAATGTTTCTTGAAAAATTTTTCCCTGCTTCAAGAACTTTCTCAATTAGAAAAGAAATATATGGCATCCGACAACATGACCGGGAAAATCTTTATGAATACTAGGAAAGATTTAAAAGATTGTGTGCTAGTTGTCCCCATCACTAAATTACGGACCAACTTCTCATACAATATTTCTATGAAGGTCTTAATCCAATGGATAGAACTTTGATTGATGCAGCTAGTGGTGGTGCTTTGCAAAATAAAACTACAAATGCAGCAAAAACTTTAATTAAGAACATGGATGCTAATGCTCAACAACATGCCACTAGAAATAATTCTGTAGTAATTAGAGGAGTCCATGAAATTGAAACTACTAATGATAGAGATAAAAAATAGGAAAGTAAATTTACTGAACTAGCAACACTTATGAAAAATATTATTGTGTCTCAAAAACAACCTGCAACCCCTGCTAAGGTATGTTCTATTTGTACTTCATTAGATCATTATACTTATTATTGTCCTACATTACAAGAAGCTAAAATTCCCGATGAAAATTCTTAAGTATGTGCTGCCAACTTATACAATAGCAGACTGCCACAACAACATAATAATAATTATGATCTTTCTTCTAACAGATATAATCCTGGTTGGAGGAATCACCCTAATTTAAGATGGGGTAATTCCTCACAACAACCTCATGCACCTTTTCAGACAAATACTGGACCAAGCAGACCTTATCAACCTCCTTATATTCAACAACAAGCTACACAAATAGCTGCACCTTCCACTGAGAAATCAAATTTGGAGGAATTAATAAAGCAAATGTCAGTAGATAATTTGAACTTTCAAAAAAGAACTGAGGCTATAATTCAGACTCTTGAAAATCAAATTGGTCAATTGGTTACATCTTTAAACCATTTGCAATCTCAAGGTTCAGATAAGTTGCCCGCTCAAACAATTATCAATCCTAAAAATGTAAGTGCAATTACTTTAAGATCTGGTAAAGCTATCCATGAACCAGAAAAACAACAACAAACTGAAAATACTATTTTCACAGAAAACATGCAGAAGAAGTTTTAGATAGTTCAAGTAATAATAGTAATGATATATCTCTTACAAATTCTCCTTCTGCAGCTGGTCCTAATAAACAACATATCCCTCTTCCATTTCCACAAAGAAAAAAATCTATACAAAATAAGAAAATGGATGAGGAGATCTTGAAAACATTTAGAAAAGTAGAGGTAAATATACCTTTATTAGAAGCCATCAAGCAAATCCCAAGATATACCAAATTCCTTAAAGAACTATGCACTAATAAAAGAAGACTAAAAGGCAATGAAAGGATTAATATAAGTAGAAATATGTCTGCATTAATTGAGAAACTTTTGTCACATATACCAGAAAAATGTAAAGACCCTGGGACGTTTACTATTCCATGCATAATAGACAATAACAAATTTGAAAATACCATGCTAGACTTAGGTGCATCTATTAATGTTATGCCTATGACTGTATTTACTTCACTTTCCCTTAGACCTTTGCAAACTACAGGTGTGGTTATACAATTAGCAAATCGAAGCTCTGCACATCCTGCAGGAATTATTGAAGATGTCCTTGTTAAAGTTAACGATTTAATTTTTCCTGCAGATTTTTATGTTCTAGATACGGAAAGTGAGAATTCCACCAATAAAGCTCCAATAATTTTAGGTAGACCATTCTTAAAAATAGCTAGAACAAAGATAGATATGCATGCAAGAACACTTTCTATGGAATTTAGAGATAGTGTGGTTAGATTCAACATTTTAGATGCTATGAAGCATCTTACTGAGGATCATTCTGTTTTTCAAATTGACTTAATAACTGATTTAGTTGATGATAATATTATTAAGTTGTTTGATGATGTTAATTTTCCTGTATTGTCTGATTTTTGTGATTCATTTGTTTGTGATTCATGTATAGATTCTCATCAATGCAATGTGTGTGCTGAAATTGAGAAATATCTGCTTAATGATAATAATGATCCAAACTCCCTTAAAATAGAAAATATAGTTCCAGATATTGTTTCAAAAGAATCAGAGTGTAATAATTTGATTAAAGTAGTTACAAATATATCTGAATATGTTAAAGTACAAGTTGCTGAGACAAATTCAACCAAAATGATTCCTTCAATAATACAGCCTCCTATGTTAGAGTTAAAACCTCTTCTTGAACATTTAAAGTATGCATATTTAGAGGAAGATAAGAATCTTCCAGTGATTATTTCTAATAAATTAAATATTGATCAAGAAACAAGGTTGTTGCAGATTATTAGGAAGCATAAGAAAGCAATTGGTTGGACTTTGGCAGATATCCCAGGTATTAAGAAGTTAAACTAGTAAGGCAACCACAAAGAAGACTTAATCCCTAGATCCTTGATGTAGTTAAAAAAGAGGTAACAAAATTATTACAAGCTGGCATCATTTACCCTATATCAGATAGCACTTGGGTCAGCCCTGTACAAGTGGTTCCCAAAAAGTCTGGAATCATAGTGGTTAAAAATGAAAATGATGAATTAATTCCTACCAGAATCCAAAATAGTTAGCGAGTATGCATTGATTATAGGAAACTTAACAAAGCAACCCGAAAAGATCACTTTCCTTTACCTTTCATTGATCAAATGTTGGAACGACTGGCATGTAAGTCACATTACTGCTTTTTAGATGGATTTTTAGGTTACTTCCAAATTTATATTGCACTAGAAGATCAAGAAAAAACAACATTTACATGTCCTTTTAGCACTTTTGCTTATAGGAGGATGCCTTTTGGCTTATGCAATGCCCCTTGTATCTTACAACGATGCATGATTAGTATCTTTGCTGATTTTCTTAAAAATTGCATGGAAGTATTTATGGATGATTTCACAGTATATGGTTCATCATTTGATGCTTGCTTAAATAGTCTAGATAAAGTATTATATAGATGCATTGAAACTAACCTTGTTCTTAATTATGAGAAATACCACTTCATGGTAGGAGAAGGAATAGTTTTAGGCCATGTAATATCTAAAAAAGGCATAGAAGTAGATCCTGTAAAAATTGATGTAATTTCTCAATTACCTTATCCTTCTTGTGTACGAGATATTTGTTCTTTTCTTGGTCATGTAGGTTTTTATAGAAGGTTTATAAAAAACTTCAGTAAGATAGCCCTTCCATTTTCTAACTTACTATAAAAAAATATAACATTTGACTTTAATGATAAATGTAAAGAGGCTTTTGATTACTTAAAGAAAGCTTTAACTACCACTCCTATCATCCAGGCACTAGATTGGTCACTTCCATTTGAACTTATGTGTGATGCATCAAATTATGCATTAGGAGTTGTTCTTGCTCAAAGAGTAGGTAATGTACAACATGTTATTTACTATGCCTCACAAACTTTGGATACTACACAAATAAACTATACTACCACAGAAAAAGAACTACTTGCTATTGTGTTTGCACTTGATAAATTTAGATCTTATTTGCTCGGTTGAAAAGTAGTTGTATTTTCAGATCATGCAGCATTAAAGTTCCTTTTAAAGAAATTGGATGCAAAACCAAGATTGATCAGGTGGATGTTGCTGCTCCAAGAATTTGACATTGAAATTAGGGATAAAATTGGAGCAGAAAATTTGGTGGCTGATCACTTAAGCAGAATTAAAAAAGAACTTGACCCAATTTTCATTAGAGATGATTTCCCTGATGAACAACTTATGGGAATACATGATTCCACTCCATGGTTTACTGATTTGGTAAACTACTTAGCTGCTTCTGTGATAAGTCTTGAAAAGACTTAACTATTTCAACTTTTATTTAACATAATTCATTAAATATTGTTTAGTTTGGCTTTATTATTTAATAAATTGTTAATAATTCGTATTTTATTTATTTATTTCAAAAGTGTTTAATTTATGTAAGAAAATGATTAAAAATAGTAATTAGTTAAGAAATTATGTTATTTATAATTTCACTAACCCAGTGTACAAACGCTAGGCAATTATTTATTTATTGGTGCAGGAACAGGTCGTGCTCAAGCTGAAAAGAGAAGAAAGGAAAATCTGAGTGAGATTCCAAAAATCCGAGTGAAATTCCAAAAGTCCGATTGAAAAATACTTCAAGACACCGACTGAAAAATGGAACAAAATACCGAATGAAGAACCCGAGCGAGACTTCAAAACACCGATTGAATAATCTAAGCGCTCAAGCGAGAGCCCTTCACGCTCAAGTTTGAAGGCAGTTATTTAAACACTGTTGTTCCCTCCAAAAGACACTCGGCACCATTTCTGTTCCTGCTGCGTTATCCTCTGCTTTTGTACCTTAGTAATTTAAGTCTTGAGATGTAATTAGTTATTTATTGTGTAATTATGTAATTAGTTTAGTTAGTTTAATTATTAATTAAGCTTTCTTAGTGATTAGTTAAGTTAGTAAGTTAGTTAGATGCCTATATATACTTGTACATACTCTGTAAAATAGAGATAGAGAACAGAACACAGATATAAAACACGACTCATTTTCCATTTCCAATCTCTCTCTAATTCTTTTCTCTCTCTAAACTCTCTCATCCATGTCTCTCCAAATTCCTTCGATAGAACCTATGTCTATGGGTTTCTAAGTCCCTAAGGTTGGGATTGCGAAGGTTTGCAATGAAATCTTGAAAGTGTATTAAGGAAATCAACTTCTAGATCTTGAGGAGAACAAGCTAAGGAGTGGATCTATTTTGCTGGATTGACAAATCCAGATCTGATGAAGAACTTCACCAGTGAGGAATCATGGTTGAAGCTTAGGTTCTAACTAATTCAGGCCTAGTAATTAGGTGAATAGTTAGAGTTCAACCTCCAATTTCACATTAGGTTCTTATGTTAATTGAGCACTTAAGGGATTAAGGTTTGATGCATAGGAATTAGTGTTATTCACCTAAGGAATTAGGGAGTAACCACTTGCGGATTGTCCTCTTGATGTCTGAAGCTTGAGTATACCTTAATTGCATATTTTTTGATGAAATTGTAAATTGAAGCAATCCTAACCTATCTTCTATTAATCACATTTCATCTTTCATACTGTCTCTGAAAATACAAAAACATTAGAAAGCTTAAAAACAACAAAAACCAAATGAATCTTATATGCATTGTGTTGGTTTAGCTTGTATCAGTCTAAGATTGAGGTAATTACCACAATCCCTGTGGAAACAATCAAATATATTACAAATTTAATGATTAGTGCACTTGCCACAAGAATAAATCCTCCGAGAGTCACATATTAAGTCAAGATTTTCACACCAAGTTAATGACTCGGGTTTATCGCATCAAGTTAATAGCGCCGTTGCCAGGGATTGTTGAGTAATATCAACAATCCTTGGACTGGTACTAGACTGAACCGTTTAATTTTGTTTAGCATTTAGTAAGTAGTTTGATTCTTGTTTTTAGTATAGTAGTAGTAGTTTGTTTTTGTGTAGCTGTTACAGTAGCTGTGAATTGTGTTTGTGTCTAACATTTGGTGTATGCAGTCAAGAAACATAGGAGAGCCTTTCTTGATCCTGATATTGATTTGTTAGAGCGTAAGTTGAGAAAGGTGAAAAAGCAAAAAGAACAGAAAGAAATGGAACAGAGGAGAGTTACATTAGGTGATTACTCCCGGCCGACTAAGAAGGATCGCAATCTAGCATCCATAGGCCTCCGATTGCAGCCAATAATTTTGAACTTAAACCAGCTTTACTGTAGTTGGTTAGAAATGATCAATTCGGAGGAAGTGAGGTTGAGGATCCAAATTTGTATCTAGCAATCTTCCTCCAAATTTATGATACTGTGAAAATGAATGGAGTCCCTGAAGAGGCAATTAGACTGAGATTATTTCCTTTTTCTTTAAAGGACAGAGCAAAAGCCTGGTTACAGAGCCAACCGAGAGGTAGTATTTCAACTTGGAAGGATTTACAAAGAAAATTTTTGATTAAGTATTTCCCTCCTTCCAAATATGCTAAGTTACGTAAGGAAATCACTTGTTTCCAACAAAGAGAGGGTGAATCTTTAATGGAAGCATGGGATAGATATAAAGAGAGTTTGAGGAAATGTCCTCATCACCAAATCACTGATGTACAGCAAGTTACTATATTCTATAATGGTGTAAGACCAGCTACTAGGGTCTTGATTGATGCCTCAGCTGGAGGATCATTAACGACCAAAACTGTAGAAGAAGCTATAGAGCTGATAGATGTTATGGCTTCTAATGAATGTCTGGTTAGTGAGAGGAGCCAAATCCCTAAGAGAGGGATACTAGAATTGGAAGCACAGGATGCTTATTTGGCTCAGAGTAAGTTGATGACTCAGGCTTTAGAGAAATTAAGTGTACAGATTTCAGAACTTCAAAAGCCGAGTCAAGTTTGTATGATAAGCTGTGATTTTTGTGGTGGAGATCATGAAAATGGAATGTGTGATCCAAATGTGCCTTCTGAACAAGTGAATTATATGGGGCAGCAACAATTTCAAAGGAATTATCCTTCCAGTTCCTTTAATCCTAACTATAGGAATCACCCCAATTTTTCATGGCAGAAAGGTCCACATTTGAATCAGAACATGCTATAAAATTAAACCACAACTAGATCACAACAATCTCTTCCCCCTCCTTCTAAAGAGAAATCGAAACTTAAGAATGTGCTGTCTCAGTTCATTCAGGCCACTCAGGCCAGTTTTAAAAATCAGGAAGTGTCCATTAGAAATTTAGAAAATCAAGTTGGACAGTTATCGAAACAATTAGCTGAAAGACAATCAGACAATTTTCCTAGAGATACTGAGGTAAATCCAAGGGAACATTGCAAAGCAATAACTACTAGGAGTGGGAAAATTCTTTCTCCACCTCCGAGTCAAGAAGTGAGTTTAGAAAAAGATGAAGAAAAAGAAAAAGAGTAGGAAAATGAGCAAGATAATAACAGAATTGAAAATGAAGTTGAAACAGAAAAAGAAAAAGAAAATCAAGTCCATCAAAAGAAAAAGAAAAAGGTTGATTTGATTTTGAAGGAAGCTTCTAAGCTAACTCCTGAGAAATTAAAGAATGCTCCATTTCCATATAGATTTAGAAAACAAATAGAGGAGCAAAAGTTTGCTAAGTATTTAGATGTGTTTAAAAAACTTCACATTAATATTCCCTTTGCTGAGGCATTGCAGGAGATGCCTTCCTATGCTAAATTTTTAAAAGAACTTTTATCTAAGAAGAGGAAGCTTAAAGGAGATGAAATGATTGCTCTCACTCAGGAGTGCAGTGCAATTATTCAAAAGAAACTTCCTCAGAAGCTGGAAGATCCTGGATCTTTTACAATACCTTGTGCAATAGAGGATGTTCATGTAGGAAGTTCCTTATGTGATCTAGGAGCTAGCATAAACTTGATGCCCTTATCTTTGATGAAGAAGTTAGGAATTAATGACCTGCAACCAACTCGCATGTCTTTGCAGTTGGCTGATAGGTCCATTAAATATCCTCATGGGATGCTGGAAGATCTATTAGTTAAGGTAGATAAGTTTATCTTCCCAGCAGATTTTATAGTCTTGGATATGGAGGCTGATAGAGAAATGCCTTTGATTTTAGGAAGACCTTTTTTAGCCACAGGAAGAGCTTTAATTAATGTAGAAAAAGGTGAACTAATGCTGAGAGTTCAAGAGGAGCAAGTAACTTTTAATGTCTTTAATGCCATGAAACATCCAGCTGAGAAGATGGATTGTTTAATGATTGAAGAAATTAAAAGTTATAAAACTCCTATGCTGTTAAAAACTGAAGAAGAGGTTTTACAAGCCTTTTTGGAGGATGATTTTGACTCGGAAACTGAGGAGTTAAATGAATCTCATTCTGAATTGTTGAATCTACTTAAAGCATATGAAGTAGGTGATTTTGAAAATGAAAAGAAAGAAAATTTGAATAATACTGAACTTGAGAAAGGTAAGGAAATGTCTGAAGAAAAACATGAATTAAAACCTTTGCCTTCTCATTTGAAATATGTTTTCCTGAGAGATGATGAAACATACCTTGTAATCATTAATGTTGAGTTAAAGGATGAGGATGTAGAAAAATTGATAGGGGTTTTAAGGAAACATGAATCTGCTATTAGCTGGAACATATCTGATTTAAAGGGAATTAGTCCATCATTTTGTATGCATAAAATTCTGATGAAGGATGACTATTCCCCTGTGGTTCAGCCATAAAGAAGATTAAACCCTATAATGAAAGAAGCTGTAAGGAAAGAGGTGGTTAAACTTCTTGATGCAGGAATTATCTATCCTATCTCGGATAGCGCTTGGATCAGTCCAGTCCAAGTGGTGCCTAAGAAAGGAGGGATGACCACTGTTAAAAATGAAAAAGGTGAAGTCATTGCCACTAGACCGACTACAGGTTGGAGAATGTGTATAGATTATAGAAGGCTTAATGACTTCACTAGAAAAGACCACTTTCCTTTACCATTTGTGGACCAAATGCTTGAGAGACTGTCAGGACATGAGTATTACTGCTTTCTTGATGGATATTCTGGTTACAACCAAATTGTGGTTGATCCAAAAGATCAAGAGAAGACAACATTCACCTGTCCCTATGGAATCTTTGCTTATAGGCGCATGCCATTCGGGTTGTGCAATGCTTCAGCAACCTTTCAAAGGTGTATGCTGGCCATTTTTGGGGACATGGTAGAGAAGTTCATTAAAGTATTCATGGACGATTTCTCTGTGTTTGGAAGTAGTTTTGAGTTATGCCTCAGCAACCTATCTAAGGTGCTGGTGAGATGTCAGGAGGCTAACCTTGTCCTTAACTGGGAAAAGTGTCATTTTATGGTTAAGGGAGGGATAGTCCTTGGCCACAAAATCTCTGCTGAGGGCATTCAGGTAGATAGAGCCAAGATAGATATCATTGAAAAACTTCCTCCTCCGATCAATGTGAAAGGAGTGAGGAGTTTCTTAGGATGTGCTAGCTTTTATAAGAGATTTATAAAAGATTTTTCAAAAATAGCTAAGCCTTTGACTGATTTGCTTGTGAAAGATCATGTTTTTGTGTTTGATGAAAACTGTGTCAAGGCTTTCAAAAATTTGAAACAGAGATTGACTTCAGCTCCAATCCTTGCAGCACCCGATTGGTCTTTACCATTTGAACTAATATGCGATGCAAGTGATTTTGCTGTAGGAGTTGTGCTGGGTCAGAAGAAAGAAAAATTAACTCATGTGATTTATTATGCTAGCAAAGTATTAAATGAGAATCAAATAAATTACACCACTACTGAAAAAGAAATGCTTGTTGTGGTGTATGCATTTGATAAATTTAGAGCTTACTTGATTGGTGCTAAGGTCATTGTGTATATAGATCACTCAGCAATCAAGTACTTGCTAGCTAAAAAAGAATCTAAGCCAAGGTTGATCAGGTGGGTTCTTTTACTCCAGGAATTTGATTTAGAAATAAGAGACAAAAAGGGAGTAGAAAACTCAGTTGCTGATCAACTGTCTCATCTGGAAGATGAATCAGATTCTGTTTTAATTAAAGAAGAATTTCCAGATAAGAGGTTGATGGCAATTATCACCGGGCCATGGTATGCTGATATGGCTAACTTTAAAAGTGCCTCGGTGGTACCTGAAGGTTGGACATCTCAAATGAAGAAAAAATTCTTTCATGACAGTAAAACCTTTCTTTGGGATGATCCATTTCTTTATAAGATAGGAATAGATGGAGTGATTAGGAGATGTGTGCCTGAATCCGAGCAAGAAAGGCTCCTGTGGCATTGCCATGACTCTTATTATGGAGGATACCATGGTGCCTCTAGAACAGCAGCAAAAGTTTTACAAAGTGACTTTTATTGGCCGACCATTTTTCAGGATGCTAAAATGTATGTTCAAAGGTGTGATAAGTGTCAAAGAAGCAGAGGTCTCTCTGCTAAAGCTGGCATGCCTTTGACAAATATTTTAGTTGTGGAGTTATTCGATGTTTGGGGTATCGACTTCATGGGACCATTCCCAAAGTCATTCTCCAATGAATATATTCTTGTTGCTGTGGATTACGTCTCCAAGTGGGTGGAGGCAATCCATACCAGAACCAATGATGCACATGTGGTGCTTAGGTTCATAAAGAAGAACATTTTTTCTAGATTTGGAGTCCCTAGAGTCCTCATTAGTGATGGTGGGTCACATTTCTGTAATAAAATCATGGAAAAAGCCCTGAGACACTATGAGGTACTGCATAAGATATCTACTCCATACCATCCATAAACTTATGGACAAGTTGAGCTTTCTAATAGAGAAATTAAAAGAATTTTAGAGAAAGTGGTAGGGAAGTCTAGGAAAGATTGGTCTGTGAGATTGAATGATGCATTGTGGGCCTATAGGATAGCATTTAAAACTCCTATTGGCATGTCTCCGTATCAGTTAGTTTATGGTAAGGCTTGCCATCTCCCTGTGGATTTAGAACATAAGGCATGGTGGACCACAAAGCTGTTAAATATGGATGTTGACCAATCTCAAGAGGAAAGAGTCCTAAAGCTCCATGAACTTGAGGAGTTCTGACTCAATGCTTATCAAAGTGCCTCCATTTATAAAGAGAAAACTAAGAGGTGGCATGATAAGTGGATAAATGAAAAAGAGTTTCAAAAGGATGATAAGGTCTTGTTATTCAATTCTAGATTGAGACTTTTTCCAGGAAAGCTTAGATCTAAGTGGTCGGGACCTTTTATTGTGAATGAGGTCTTTCCTCATGGTGCAATTGAATTGAAAGACCCAACCACCGATAGAACTTTTAAGGTGAATGGCCAAAGACTCAAACTCTACTTTGGAGGAGAGTTTGATAGGCAGAAAACCTCCATGCTGCTGCAGGCATCTTCGTAGATGCCATAGGGTCAAGCTAGTGACCTTAAAGAAGCGCTCTAGGGAGGCAGCCCTACATTTTATTCTTACATTTGCTGTTTTTGTGTTTGAAATAATAAAAGAAAACTAAAATGTTTATGAGTAAAGTGTGAATAAATTGGTGAATTCTTGAATAAGGTTTCAGTGTTCATACTCATTCATTCCTTAGTTAGAATTAGAATCAGGTGCCTAGTGAGCTTGAGCAAATCTATTGCGCTTAAGCATGACCTCCTGATTGTCTAGGCGCTTGAGCGAAGTCTATTGGCGCCCGAGCGTGACTAGTTATATTCTGTGGCGCTTGAGCGTGATCCTTTCTCGCTTAAGCATGAATGGTGTCTGATGCTAATTCCTTATGTTCACTCAAATGAGTACACTGTGAGCTTAAGTGAGTGCATCCATTTCTTTCATTTCGCTCGAGCGAAACACTTTGCGCTTAAGCGAATTTAATACAGAATGCAAATTACTACAGATTTGTCTTCTCGCTTAAGCGAAACCAATTAAGCTTAAGTGAGAAGCTCCTGTTGTTGTTTCATGCTTAAGCGAAAGCTTAGAGAGCTTGAGCGAATCATCCCCTATTGCACCTCACGCTTAAGCATAATCCGACACGCTCTAAGCATGATCATGAAGTTTGACCCTGTTGCATCTCTCACCTGGGTGTAATCAACACGCTTTGAGTGTGCTTTGTTTATAAGTGTCGCGCTTAAGCGTCTCCAGCTCTCACTTGAACGTGATCGGGGCTGAGGATGTACTGTTCATTTTCTCGCTCAAGCATGTTACTATGAGCTTGAGCGAGAGTGCCACATTCGGGCCACTGATACTCACTTTTTCCGACTGGACTTGACCCTTTCCGACCGGAAAATTTTCTTCATCCCCTCCAACTTTGATGTTGGACCAAGGGGGAACTTTAATAAATGGTTTCAGGTCGTTGATTTAATAAACGGGTAAGATGATGAAGGGTAACTTGTTCCAGTCGGCCCTTTTACCACTCGTCTCTCCCTCTCTGTCTCTCTGTCACTTATGTTTCATTCGCTCGATTCCCTTATTCCTCACTTAGTCTTTCGGTTCCCTCGCCCGATCCCTTTCCCGATCTCTCCTACTCGGTATCTTTTTCATTCATTCTTTCATGCATTCTCATTCTGTCTCTTTCTCGATCCTTCATCCAATCGGTATATCTTTCACTCGCCTTTCTGCAGTCATCTTTCCATTCACTCAGCCCTATTTTCATTCGATTCTTTCCATTTGTCTCTCACTCTTTTGTTCCTCATCCGATATCATCCATTCGGTGTCTCCATCACTCGGTCCTTCATTTTTTGGTCTCTCTCATCATTCTGTTACTCTTTCATTTTTCACCTGATATTTTCCACTCGGCTTTTTATCCACTCGGTATCTTTTTCATTCATTGTTTCATTCACTCGTTCTTTCAAATCACCTAATCTCTTTCTCGGTTTTCTCACCCATCTCTCTGTATTTTTCTCATTCACTCGTTCTTGCCCGATCTTTTTCTCGGTCTTTTATGCACTCGTTGTTTTTCTCACTCCTCTTTCATTCAGTCGTTCTTCCACTCGTTCTTGCATCCACTCGTTTTTCATTCACTTGGTTTGGCACTTTACTCACTCATTTTTTGTTCCTCATCCGATATTTTCCACTCGTCCTTTATTCACTCGATATTTTGTTTATTCATTATTTCATTCATTCATTCTTTCATCCACTATCATTCTATCGCTCATTCGTTTTTCATCCACCTGGTATATTTCTTTCACTCGTTCTTATCCACTCGTCTCCTTCATTCACCTGGCCCCTCTCTGCACTCGTCTTTTATCCACTCGGTATCTTTTTCATTTGATCTTCCACTTTCATTTTGTCACTTTTATTCTTCACCCGATCTCTCATTCTGTCACACACTAGTTTCTCATCCACTCATTGTACACTCGTCTTTCACTCTCTCGGTATCTCTTTCTCAGTTTTTCTTGGTCTCTCATCTACTCGGTATGTGAGCTTTAGCGAGAGTGCCATATTGATGATACCCGATGCTATTTGTATGACGCTTGAGCGGGGTATGACACGCTTGAGCAAATACCATACCTGATGCTTTATTTGTGATTTAAATTGGGCGTTGGCACGCCAATATTTTAGCGTACTTATGTGTATCTCAGGTAGTGGGTTCAATAGTATAAAACCCCCTCAGTGTACAAACCCTAAACTCCTACGCTGAAACTTAGGTTTTTGGAAGAGAGAAAGGCACAACTTGTAATTCCTGAAAAAGGTACCATCTTTGCATTTACTTCTTTCAATTCTTAGTTACATAGTTAATATGTTACTGTTTCATTGTAAAAATTCTTCCATCGTTCATAGTCATTCATCTTACATTTTTCAGTTTGCTGTGATTGTTTGGTTTTTGTTACTTGTTTTCATTTAGGCTGTTTTACCACCATTTTTACCATTTATAATGAGGAGAAGATCACAAAGACTTTTGCAAAAACCTAGACAAAATTTTGCAGAGGGAAATGTAAAGAAAAACCAAAAAGATAAAAGGAGAGGGGGTGGTAACTATTAGTATTTCTGAGTCTCCATCACATGAACCAAGTTAAAGTCCGAGTGAGAGGAATGAATCTCCTGCAGTTGAGAGGAATGAATCTCCAGCAGTTGAAAGTTTTGATGGGTATAGGTTTAGAGATTCTAAGGCTGCCCAAGAATATGAGAAAAAGTTCAAAACCAGAGGAGTAATCAGGGACAGAGCTCTGGTCCTTGATGGTGGAAAATGTGCTGATATTGATGTGCAAGCTGTGATGATTCAAAGGGGATGGCAGTTCTTCAATGAAAATTTGGGCAATGGTTACCAAGAACTCACTCGAGAATTTTATGCCAATCTGAGGGCTCATTCTATAGAGGCTGAATTTCCTTTTTCTTCCTTCTTGAGAGGAGTCACCATTCCTTTATCTGGTAATATTCTGAACGAGCTATTGAAAGTACCCATTCTGGAGGAAGAAGGATGTCAATACGCATGGAAGGTAGATATTTTTCATCGGGCTAAAAATAAATATCTGAGGAAAGAAATATTGGAGGAATGCTGTGAACAGGACGCTACATATTTGACACGGGCTAATGGTCTACCAAAAAGTGTCAGGAAGAATTGTCTGAACCACCTTCCCCTGCTGTGGTGTCACTATATCCTATCATCTTTGCAGCCTGTATTGCATGCTACTGAGATTACCAGTAAGAGGTTGGTCTTGATATATTGTCTAATGAAAGGTTTGTATGTAAATCTGGGTGAGTTAATACTGGGGGAGATGATGAAAAACCTTGAAAAGAATCTTCAATTGCCATATTGCTCGGTTATCACACTATTGGCCCAAAAGAATCAGGCTATAGTGAATTATGCTGAGCTAACAAAGATATAGCTTGAGAGGATTATGGATAAGCAATGGGTGAAAAACCATATTGACAATTTCATGCCTAAAGAGCCCAAGCGTCCAAGGCAACATCAATCAACAGGAGCAGGTCCTTCTTCTGATCTTTCTATGATATTGCAGGAACTGCAGGTTATGAAGAAGATGCAGCTAGGAACTTATGATCTGGTCCTGAACCATGATCTTATGCTGAGAAAGATTGCCACCCGATTGAATGTGGATCACACTGAAGAAATGGGAGTTCCACCTGACAAAGATTCATGGTTGGCTTCCATTGGATTCACCATTCCCTCTGATGACACACCCTTGGCAGCTGAATTTCCACCCTCTCCTGAGCAGGATGATGATGCGTCCATGAATGAAGACAATGAAGAAAAGGACGACTGATCTTTTACTCTCTAATTATGTTATGATGTTTTCTTTGTAATGACTTTATTTAAATATTATCCTGAACAATGTATTCATTTTTTTTAGTTGTAATGGAACTTTATTTCGTTGATAAATTGTTTGTTATCATTTCTTTTTTCAATTGTATCGGTAAATCCATGCACACAATTGCTTACCATGCACTGCCATTCAGGTAAAAAGGGAAGTATTCTATCATTCTGACTGTGAACACCTCTTTTGGTCCGGTCCAAATGGAACAAATCTTCTTTTATACTTAATTCTGATTCAGAATGGTCAAATCTGAATAGGATGGCTCTAAAATAATCAGAACCGAGTGAGATAACTCAGAATGAAGCTTTTCCAAGTGGAATATTGCCCTGTTGGAGGCAAATCCGAGTGGAATGACTCAAAAATGATCAGATCCAAGCAGGATGGCCCTGAATGAAGCTTTTCCGAGTGGAGTATGTCCCTGTTGAAGAGAAATCTGAGTGGAATGACTCAAAAAATAATCAAATCTGAGTCATAATGAAGCATTTCTGAGTAGGAATAGGCTCCTGTTTGGGAATCCAAGTGGAAGGACACAAAAATGATCAAATCCGAGTAGAATTCCTCAGAATAAGTCATTTCCGAGTGGAATACAATTGCGGACTGAAGTGAATCCGAGTGGGAGCTTTATGAATACAAGTAATCTGAATGAAGAAATGCTGATTAAAGTGAATCTGATTGAGGAATGTGTTTTTCTGGGAAAACCGAGTCCGAGTAAACACATCCGAGGGGCGAACGTTGATTGAAAGCCCTTTGGTTGAAGTGTAAAGGCTGATTCCGAGTGAAAATGCCAAGTTTCCAAGTTTTGAGTTGAAAAAGAGCCAGTTCCGAGTGAAAACAAAGTTTGAGGACCTGTTATTGAATAAGCTCTCCTGACTGAAGTAAAAAAGACCGACTCTGAGTGTAACTGAGTGGTCAGGTTCAGACTGGAAGGAAAGCCCGACTCTAAGTCTATCTGAGTGGTCAAATTCTCTCAAGTACCAATTTCTGAGAGGAAAGAAGACCGAGTCCGAGTGAAATAATCCCAACATCCGAGTAAGCATATCCGAAGGAGAAATGTTGATTGAAACCTTCTGATTGAAGTGTGAAGTCCGATTCGCAGTGAACCTGGGTGGTCAGATTCCGATTGGAACAGAAGTCCGATTGTGAGTATATCTGGGTAGTCAGATTTTAATGGGAAGAAAACCGATTCCGAGTGAAAATGTAAAAGTTTCCAAGCTTTGATTGCAAAAGAAGGTCAACTCCGAGTGACAAATCCGAGTGATAACTCCGAATGAATATTTGCCGACTGAGCCATTCTTCAATCAGTTTCGTTGTCAATCTTCAATCGGTTTCCGAGTGACAATGATTGAATGAAAGGATTTCTGAATAAATGTGTCCAATTAGACTGAAGAAAGGAAAACCCGTGTGAAATCCTTCTAAAGACCACTCCCAAGTGAGTGCACCGAGCAGCTGATTGCCGAGTGAAAGCCGTTCCTGATTGGAAAATAAGGGCGAGTGAGTGCAATGAACAATTGACGACTGAATGAAAATTCTGAGTGAGGATAAGACTGACTCCGAGTGGAAAATGGATAGTTCCGAGTGAAAATGGTTGTTACCGAGTGAGATATCCGAGTCAGATGCCTCTCTAGTCGCTACCGAGTAAAGTATCTCCAGTAAGAACCGAGTGATGCCTCTTCAGTCAGCACCGGGTCACTCTCTTAGTCAACACCGAGTCATTCTCTTCAATTTTCAGTCGGCTCCGAATCATCCTTTACCATTACCGAGCCACTCTTTTAACCATTCCCGAGCCTTCTTTTACCCATTTATGAGACCCTTTCCACTCAACTTCCGAGCCATTCTTTCACCCATTTTTGAGACACTTTTCACCAATTCTGAGTGACACTTTTCAATCAGCACCGAGTCCTCTTCAATCGGTTCTGAGTCAATTTTCACTCGGTCTGATTGATTGTTCCAATTAGAATTGCCTTGTTTGTCCCCTCAATCCAATTGCACACTTTTTTACTCGGATTCACCTCACAGCGACCCAATACCGAGCAAAACTTCCACTCGGCCTCCCATAGGAGAGCTCCTCCCAGAAGAATTCTCACGCGGAAAGGACTATTTTTCACTCAGAATTGACTCGAATTAAGGATGAATGCTGACTGAGAGGCTAATCCGAGTCATCCTCTCTCGGATTTCCACTATCCTCTCTCGAATTTCCACCATCCTCTCTCGGATTTCCACCAGGCTCCCCCTGTTTGCCCGTGCTAACTTGGATTCCACCACCCAAGTGGATCCAGGAATCCTGGGGGTGGCAGACAGGGGCGGAAGTGGAGGAATTAAAAATTCCCACCAGCCGTTGTCCCCCACTACCAGGCTGCCTCCACTTTGAGTGGAAGCATGAGCTGGCCTTCCACTCTGAATGGAAGCCTGAGCTGGCCTTCCACTCGGAAAAGCCTATAAATGGACAAGGGCTGAAGCTTTGTGGGGGGTGAAGGTATTCATTAAGAGAAAAAACTATGCCTATCTCTCCACTCACCAGCTCCGTCCCTTCCTTCACTCACCAGCTCCCTTCCCTCTCCTCACCAGCCCCCTTCCTTCACTCACCAGCACCCTTCCTTCACTCACCAGCTCCCTTCCCTCTCCTCACCAACACCACCCAGTACAGCCCCTCTCCTCACCAATACCACTCAGTATAACCCCTCTCCTCACCAGCACCCTTCATACCTCACTGTTCAGCATCCTGAGACCAGCTTTCCTGCTCCATCACTCAGTTTCTCAACTTTCACTCGGTATTCTACTTTTTCACTCGGTATTTTCACTTTTCACTCGATTTTTTCCATTTTCACTCGGTTTTACTATTTTTACTCGGTTTTCCCATTTTTCACTCGGTTTTTTTCCACTTTTACTCGGTTTTTCCCTTTTTCTCATTCAGTTTTCTCTTCTCCTACTCATTTTTCGCTTATTTTTCCCTCTCTTTTCTGAACATACTATTTCCCTTTCTCTCTTGTAGCTTCTGCTACCCTCCCTCTTTTGCTTCGTAGTAAAAAGTATAATAAAGGGAAATAAATGTTTCCTATGTTTTCTTTCAATATAAATAAAATCAAAAAAGAAACAAATCATTTTTAGTCAGTGTCGTACAGAAAATACTTCCGTCTACACAACCTCTATAGGATCCGTACACGTGCGAAGAACTTCGTCTTGTATGGGTTCCTCACCAAAATGATACCCACCAACATTTTCCCAATCTTTTCCTAAAAGAAAAAAAACACTCAGAACTACGTAACCCTGATTTCTTGATAATTCAAGAATACGTAGGAGCAGGACCTCAACTCCTGTCGGGCCCATCTCTCTTGTTTCCTTTTACTGATTTATTTCCTCACTTTTGTGTCCCTTTCATAAATGTTCCTTTTTTTCATCGCTTTCGTGAAAATCAATTTAGACGTGACGTCTTGTTGATTTCCCCCTAGTTTTTTTTTGTTCAAGCCTCGCCACAATTCATAGAGAAGGGATACTTAGGACGAGACGTCCTGCTTATCTCTTTCCTATCCCTGTCCCTTTTTTATTCGAGGATGTCTAATTTAGATGTGATGTCTTATTAGCGTTCTCTTCCTCTCTCCTTCTCATATCGAAGTCGAGTTTAATTCGGATGAAACGTCCCATTAACCTCGCTTCGACATTTTATGTTTGTACAGTTCACTTACTCCCTTCCGTCGTTTTCAAATAAAAATACAAAAAAAGGAAGAAACCATGTTTATTTAAGTCTATTTATATTGCGCTTTCAACCTTGGTACTGTTTCTGACAGGCGATGTAGGGTGCTAATACCTTCCCTACTCGTAACCGACTCCCGAACTTGAATCTCAATTTTTAACCAGTGCTTTACTGAACCTAGTTTTTCCCCAATGTTTTTCCTATGAATAAAAACGTTGGTGGCGACTCCCTGTTTCATCTCATTGGTTTTCTCTCTTCGCCGCGCCGTCACGATCCAGGTTGCGACAGATGGCGACTCCACTAGGGACACTTAAGAGAGTCAGGCCAGTTTGGTTGAATGCGTATTTTTATATATAACCTTTGTTAGTTTGGATTTCTTCCCCTTGTTTATTTTCTGTTGATTATTGTGAATGTTTGTTTTTGTTTTAATTGTATCTTGTTATTTGCTTTGTTGTTTATGTTTTGCATGTCTGTTGAACCCTAGGATAGAGGACCATATTACTTTCCTGTAATTATTGAACCCTAGGGTAGAGGAGTTTGTATATTTGTTTTGTATTTGTTCTCTGTGTAGAATGGGGTAAGGTAAAGAGGTATTGAATGCCCTTTCACACACTATACTCACAAATTACTCGTACACACTTATGAGTGGCACCCTATACCCGGGCCCTAAATGAAACTTAAGTTAGGAGGGGTTGGTATACGGAATCGTATAGGATGTACTTCCTATCCGGTGATCGTGAGAACCCCAACTAGAGTTCGACCTTTTGTGACATACGCACCTAGTGGTTGCCCACTGTTGCGTCCCTGTCATGGGTAGGATCTTGGCTCTGGTGACCTTCTAGAAGTCTAGTATAAGCGACCCGGTGTGAAGAGTCACTTTTAGACAAGCCATAGGGCCTAGAAAAGACTTTCAACAAAACCCTACCTAGGCCACAAAAGGGCAAACTTTACTTTACCTTACGTCATTTTTGCTTTCCCTTTTATCCAAAAAAAATGAATTATCTACCACCCGCAGATTTACTGAGTTTTTGAAATAATGACTCGTTTTGGAACACACAGTATTCTTCGGATGAATAGATAATCCTCTTTTAGTCGTGTACCTCTGAGTTCTGAGTCATAGATTTTCCTAATTGTCAAAAGAAATATAACTTTATTTCCGCTCCAACAGGGGGCGTCAATGATGATTAAAAAAATCATGACTATTGCGGCTTGGACCCTTGGTAATTGTTGTTTCCCAAAAAAAATTTTGCTTTATGTTAAATCAATGGGGAAGCACCGATTCCAAAACATGACATCAACTAATTTCTTTTCCTTATCCTCATTTCGTGGAAGGTTGTTCAGAACTTAACGAATACCCTTGAGTATATATGGAAACTAACATGGGATTGAACTTAAGAAATGAGGGTTGTAACTGCCTGAAAAAATGTTTGAGCTTGAGGCTCCCACCTCCAGATGAAAGATTTCTTCTGCCTTCACAACTATCCCATATTAATTTCCATGTTTACCATACCTAGTACTTTTGAATGATAAGTTCTAAGGAATAGTCAAAGGATATTCGCCAAAGCCTTTAATTGCTTCCCACGACATTCTCCTTCTTTCTATTTCCACCGAACATTTCTTTTCTTTTCTTTAAAAAAAAAAAGAAACACAGACGTCACGGGTAGGCATCCTTACCAAACTCGACTTCAAAGGAAACTCATGGCTGAGGCAGAACCTGTTGATGGAGACTTTAGGACTGAGTTTGATCAGCTGAAAGAGTGAGTGGCAGAGTTAACTAAACTTTTAGAAAAGAAACTCACAGAAGGAGGCTCTTTTGCAGGTGTTGAGGATGCCCAACAACAACCTGCCACCGTACCACCTCCCCTTGATTCTGACCCAGCAAGAACCCAACTCCCTAACACAACGACACCCCCTATCACCATTCATGTCGGAAGACCTAACCCTGCCATTGAGACCCAGTCACCTTACAGCCAGTCTTATGCACAACAGCATACATTTGTCGGTCGTGATGGCAACCCAATACCTTTTCCACTTTATGGCCTACCACCGGGGTACTATCCCCCGCTCGCTAACCAACAAGAAGCCCACAACCAGCAAGCGATGAATCCCCAGGCTTCATACCCCACCCAGCCAAACATGCCACCACTCCACCAAACCCAAAACATGCAAACCCATGACCCACAAGCCCACCAAACCCAAAACACACAGGTGCATGACCCACAAACCCACCAAACCCAAAACACACAAGCCCCAGTGGCCCAGCCAACTTACAACGCACAAGCCCAAAACACACGAGCCCAGATAATCCAACCGACTTATGCCATACAAGCTACGGCCCAACCCCAAGGTCCCTCACCAAATACAGGCCTAATGAACCAGTCCTATACATTGCCTCATTTCAACCAGCCATTCGGCTATCCATACGGATACGCAACCCCCTATATGACCAATCTCCAAGATACAACCCGTATGATGAACCCAGTAGCCGGTCTTAGCACAGTTGCAGCTCCCCAAAAGGAAAAGATAGAGATCTTAGAGGAGCGTTTGAGAATGATGGAAGACGCCGGAGGTTTTGGACTGATAGATGCTTCTGAGCTATGCCTAGTCACAGATGTTGTCCTCCCGCCTAAATTTAAGATGTCGGACTTTGATAAGTATCGGGGAATGACTTGTCCAAAGAACCATCTCACGATGTACTCGTGAAAGATGGCATCTTATTCTTCTAACGACCAATTGTTGATCCACTACTTCCAAGATAGTCTGGCAGGGGCCGCTCTTACATGGTATGCTCACCTTGAGCGGAACCATATTCCTTGTTGGAAGGACCTGGCAGATGCCTTCCTTAGGCAATACAAGTATAATATGGATATGGCACCTAACAGGGTTCAGTTACAGAACATGGTAAAGAGGGACAATGAAACGTTTAAGGAGTATGCCCAACGATGGAGAGAGACAGCGGTGCAAGTGGACCCCCCATTGTCGAAAAAAGAGATAGTCGCGATGTTTATCGACACGCTCCCATCACCTTTCTATGGCAAAATGATTGGTAGTGTTTCAGCCAACTTCTCCGATATCGTGACTATTGGGGAAAGGGTGGAGAGCGGAATACGAATGGGGAAGATCACTCAAGGCCCATCTGGGGTGAACATGACAAGAAAGCCGGCGCCTGGGAGAAGGGATGGGGAAACTAATTCTATTTCTTCTAATCAAAAGACGACTCCGCCGAGACCATTCGCCCCTACTATGATTCAAGCTCCCAATCCTTATGTGGCCGCTGCCACTCAGGGCCCGACAGCTTATACTCCCCACTTCCGTCCGCCCATGGTGAGAGCGCCAATGCCACAACCCATGCCATACCATCACCCGCAGCAAGTGACTCGACCACCCAATCATAATCAGAATACGAGGAATCCCAACAATGAGCGCACCCCTGTGTAGTTCGATCCAATTCCCATAACATATGCCGAACTTCTTCAACTCCTCGTTGAGAGGGGAATGATAGCTCCATGCCCCATGAGGCCGTTGCAACCTCCTTACCCGAGGGGGCATGACCCGAACGCTCATTGTGATTACCATGCAGGAGCACCAGGGCACTCTACAGAAAATTACATGGCTTTGAAATATAAAGTGAGAGATTTGATCAAAGCTGATTGGATTAGTTTTCAAGAAGGAAGCCCTAATGTGACCGTAAATCCTCTGCCTAATCACGAAGGTTCAGGAGTTAATGTCATGGTGACAGATGTTTGAAATGGTTTTTGATGATAATGCTGGTTTGGGTGGCCGCTTGCCCGCCGGGCCGAGAACTCAGTAACTGGGAAGCTGTCGAATTCCCTTAGATTTTAAATGATTCACCAAAGTAATTTGTCATTGCCTTAAAAGTCTTGT
Source organism: Clitoria ternatea (assembly GCA_037962975.1). Taxonomy (NCBI): domain Eukaryota; kingdom Viridiplantae; phylum Streptophyta; class Magnoliopsida; order Fabales; family Fabaceae; genus Clitoria; species Clitoria ternatea. Next base: position 216,183,890 of record CM075671.1, on the reverse strand, counting down.
TTATCCCTCTGCTATGCCTAAGGCTTTGGGACTTTCCATGTAATAAAGGCGAAAAAACTTGTTTTACTAGTCAATCAATAAATGCGTATCAGAATTCAAAATTTTTCTCATCTTTTTATCCTTGCTTTTGACTCATTCTCTTGCTTTTCCTTTCTCTTATTTATTTTGCCATAGTACACCTAAATTGCAGACCCAAAAATGATCTTCTTGAGACTAGTGAAATCACAACCCCGCTTCACGATTTTGATCACTCGATTGATTGTGTTGACAAAGAAGGTAGGGAAGCTCGTGAGCCACTACACAAGTTAACAAGATTGTTAGAACAAGATTGTTAAGGAATACCCCTGAGTCAAGAACGACTGAAGGAATCATGGGGCAATATATCAGAAGACATTAGTAATATTGTTTCAGGATGTGGAAAGAATCTATGTGAATGATATATAACATTGCCAAGTCCTGAATTGGACAAGTGGTAGGCCAGTCAACTAAGAAAACCACAATAGTTACCAGCATAAATAGGGGAAAATTGCTAATGCCTTAAATGCAGATACAGTCAAGGGAGACTTGGCCAAAAATTCAAAAAAAAAAGAAAAATAAAAAAATGAAAAGTAGAGTCAAGCTTGAAGTCCAATGCACATACCAAGCGGGGAAAGCTGGTTACGTCCAGATCCTCGAGCAAGCTGTCATTTTCTGTATAAGGGGAACAAATGTCGTCAGGCCAAGAATTCGCATTCTGGTCATCATCAACACCTCAACCCTAAGGAGTGCGCCATTCTTCATACCTATGTAGCCAAGGAAATAGTCTGTCAGATTGAGTCGTTGCGTCATTAAGGGGATTAAAAAAAACAAAGAAAAAAAACAAAAACAAAAAAAAGGAGGGCAAACAAAAAGAAATGGAAAATAAAAAAAATGAAAAAAAATAAAAAAGAAAAGGCCAAAATGATGATTGAAGAGTAATTCCCTCTCATTGATGCTAAAAGACTCACCAATATTTCCTTGGGTATATGGCATAGGAGTGGAGTCTCTTATTTGAAGTGACATCAGTTCCCCAAAGGATCAAACTAAATTTGAAAAAGGTTAGGCAGATTCAGCTGGAACGTGATCAGTTTCAACCTTTTACTGTAAAGGATGTAGCCAAGAAGAAACAAGAAAAGAACACATGAAAAAGCTTGCTAGGCTGAAAACCTAAAAGGGCAGCTTAGGCAAATGTTAGAGCAACCTGGTGAGTTGAAAACCTGAAAAGGCGGCTCAGGTAAAAATTAGGGTCAAGATTTCGGCAGAGTAACTAAGGTTTCCAATGCAAAACGTGCGAACTGAGGCATGTGGACCATGGTTAAACTACCCTCTCAAAGGCATAGTTGAACGATGTACTTGAGGTCGTGACGTGGGATTAAGGTTCTCACTAGTCTCAGGAACTCACTGGAGGATCCTCGAACCTTCCCTGTTTCTCCTGGCCTTGACCTGTCCTACGTAACTTCATTCCATCCCATCTATTTTCCCCTTTGTCCATTCTCTGTATTCTGTTTGACATACATGAATAAAATTTATCCTTTTTCGATACGTGTTATGAATTGCATTGATCTGATAAAACATTGTGTTTTTATAAAAATAAAATGAAAGAATGGTGAACATTTAAAGTCGTAAGGGACAAGACGCTCCCACTACTTGACCTTGACAATCATCACAAAGACTCAGCCAGGCACGCGCTTCAAAGCTATGATCGCCTCTTTAATTCTCCTCTGTCCATGAGTTATCCTAAGGGCCGCGGTTTCACAGGACCTACCAGTTTTTGAATGTATCTTTGCACTACTTACCCTTTTTCTGTAGGTTATTACAACGGACAGTCATGTCATGCATTGACGCCTCAATCAAGTCCTTTTCCTCAATGGAACCGCAGCTGCCAAAACTAGAATCTTTCAAGTCTTCTCCTTAATCGCCAAAGTTGGCACTCCTCAGAACTCCTTCCTCAAATCGCCAAAGCTGGCACCTCTCAAAGTCTTCTCCTTAATCGCCAAAGTGGACACTCTTCAGAATTGCTTCCAAATCACCAAAGTTGGTACCTCCCAAAGTCTTTTCCTCAACTGCCAAAGCTGACACTTTTTCAAACTCCCTTCCAAGGATTCTACCTAACACATTCTGACAGTCAAGCATATCTCCTTCCCAAGCCCAAGGATAGTTTCCAGCAAAATTCTTTCCCCCCAGTAGAATCACCAAACTTTCCCCAGTGAGCCTACAATTCAGATCATCTTCTCCCACTAGTAAGAACATTTTCTAATCAGGCTTAGAAGAACTCTCCCCAAAGGGGGGCCAACACATTTCTCTCAGTAAATCCACACATACCAGGTGGACCCCAGATTTTCCCTTCCCAATCAAGGGGTGATGCTCGAGCCATCAATCCTTCTCCAGTGGAACTACACTTCCCAGACAAATCAAACTGGGGCATCACCCCCTGGTTCATTCTCTTTCACCCAAAGGGGTAGCACCCCGAATCATCAATCCTTCCCTAGTGGAAATATATTTCCTAAACAACTCAAACTGGGGCATCTCCCTAGATTTCTTTTTTTCATTCAAGGAGTAGTTCCCCAACAACCTTCAAATCACCTCAAACTGGGGCATCTCCCCAGATTTCTTCTGTTCTAGTCAAGGGGTAGTTCCCCAAGGTTCCTTCAAAATATGTCAAACTGGGGCATCTCCCCAGTTTTCTTCTGTTCCAGTCAAGGGGTAGTTCCCCAAGGTTCCTTCAAAATATGTCAAACTGGGGCATCTCCCCAGATTTCTTCTGTTCCAGTCAAGGGGCAATTCCCCAAGAACCTTCAATCATGTCAAACTGAGGCATCACCAAGAGCCTTTAAGTCTAGTGAGTTAATTTGGACGAGACGTCCTGTTAGCTCCTCCAATCTCTGGATTTCTATTCGCCTATTCAGGCATCCTTTACTTTTCGTTTGCCTATTCAGGCACCCTTTTACTTTCCATTCGCCTATTCAGGCACCCTTTACTTTCCGTTCGCCTATTCAGGCACCCTTTGCTTTCCAGTCGCCTATTCAGGCACCCTTTACTTTCCATTCGCCTATTCAGGCACCCTTTACTTTTCGTTCGCCTATTCAGGCACCCTTTTACTTTCCATTCGCCTATTCAGGAACCCTTTACTTTCCGTTCGCCTATTCAGGCACCCTTTGCTTTCCAGTTGCCTATTCAGGCACCCTTTACTTTCCATTCGCCTATTCAGGCACCCTTTACTTTTCATTCGCCTATTCAGGCACCCTTTACTTTCCATTCGCCTATTCAGGCACCCTTTACTTTTCGTTCCTATTCAGGCACCCTTTTACTTTCCATTCGCCTATTCAGGAACCCTTTGCTTTCCAGTCGCCTATTCAGGCACCCTTTACTTTCCATTCGCCTATTCAGGCACCCTTTACATTTTGTTCGCCTATTCAGGCACCCTTTACTTTTCGTTCGCCTATTCAAGCACCCTTTACTTTCCATTCGCCTATTCAGGCACCCTTTACTTTCTGTTCTCCTATTCAGGCACCCTTTAATTTCAATCCGCCTATTCAGGCACCCTTTACTTTCCATTCGCCTATTCAGGCATCCTTTACCTTTTCGTTCGCCTATTCAGGCACCCTTTTACTTTCCATTCGCCTATTCAGGCACCCTTTACTTTCTGTTCGCCTATTCAGGCACCCTTTGCTTTCCAGTTGCCTATTCAGGCACCCTTTACTTTCCATTCGCCTATTCAGGCACCCTTTACTTTGCATTCACCTATTCAGGCACCCTTTACTTTCCATCCGCCTATTCAGGCACCCTTTACTTTTCGTTCCTATTCAGGCACCCTTTTACTTTCCATTCGCCTATTCAGGCACCCTTTGCTTTCCATTTGCCTATTCAGGCACCCTTTACTTTCCATTCGCCTATTCAGGCACCCTTTACTTTTCGTACGCCTATTCAGGCACCCTTTACTTTTCGTTCGCCTATTCAAGCACCCTTTAATTTCCATTCGCCTATTCAGGCACCCTTTACTTTCTGTTCGCCAATTCAGGCACCCTTTAATTTCCATCCGCCTATTCAGGCACCCTTTACTTTCCATTCGCCTATTCAGGCATCCTCTACCTTTCTGTTCGCCTATTCAGGCACCCTTTACTTTTCGTTCACCTATTCAGGCACCCTTTACTTTCCATTCGCCTATTAGGCACCCTTTTACTTTCCATTCGCCTATTCAGGCACCCTTTACTTTATGTTCGCCTATTCAGGCACCCTTTAATTTCCATCCGCCTATTCAGGCAGCCTTTACTTTTGTTCCTATTCAGGCACCCTTTTACTTTCCATTCGCCTATTCAGGCACCCTTTGCTTTCCAGTCGCCTATTCAGGCACCCTTTACTTTCCATTCACCTATTCAGGCACCCTTTACTTTTCGTTCGCCTATTCAGGCACCCTTTACTTTTCGTTCGCCTATTCAAGGACCCTTTACTTTCCATTCGCCTATTCAGGCACCCTTTACTTTCTGTTCGCCTATTCAGGCACCCTTTAATTTCCATCCGCCTATTCAGGCACCCTTTACTTTCCATTCGCCTATTCAGGCATCCTTTACCTTTCCATTCGCCTATTGAGGCACCCTTTACTTTCCATTCGCCTATTCAGGCACCCTTTACTTTTCGTTCGCCTATTCAGGCACCCTTTACTTTCCATTCGCCTATTCAGGCACCCTTTTACTTTCCATTTGCCTATTCAGGCACCCTTTACTTTATGTTCGCCTATTCAGGCACCCTTTAATTTCCATCCGCCTATTTAGGCACCCTTTACTTTCCAGTCGCCTATTCAGGCACCCTTTATTTTCCAGTTGCCTATCAAGGCAATTTTCCTTTCCAGTCTACCAGGGGTCAATCCCGATCTTCTCACCTCCTGTTAACTGAAAGAATTTTTCCCGGTTTATTCAGAACTCGAAAAAAAAAACAAAACAAAAACAAAACAAAAAAACAAAAAAAACAAAAAAAGGAGAGAAAAGAGAGAAAAGAGAGATACAGATGTGGAAAAGTGGAAAAGGTCACAATAACTCGTGATTGCCAACACCATCAGTCGCCATATCAATCAAGAGGTCCCACTTGGCCCCTACATCGGTGTTCATATCTTTACTTCCTTTTCACTTCAAAAACACAGAAGCTTCGTGTTTCTTTTATGAAAAAGAAGTAAAGAGAAGCATCTGTGAACACCTCTTTTGGTCCGGTCCAAATGGAACGAATCTTCTTTATACTGAATTCTGATTCAGAATGGTCAAATCTGAATAGGATGGCTCTAAAATAATCAGAACCGGGTGAGATAACTCAGAATGAAGCTTTTCCAAGTGGAATATTGCCCTGTTAGAGGTAAATCTGAGTGGAATGACTCAAAAATGATCACCAAGATGCAGGATGGCCCTAAAGCAAGCTTTTCCGAGTGGAGTATGTCCCTGTTGAAGAGAAATCCGAGTGGAATGACTCAAAAAATGATCAAATCCATGTCATAATGAAGCATTTCCAAGTAGGAATAGGCTTCTGTTGGGGAATCCGAGCGGAAGGACACAAAAATGATCAAATCTGAGTAGAATTACTCAGAATAAGTCATTTCCGAGTGGAATACTATTGCTGACTGAAGTGAATCCGAGTGGGAGCTTTCTGAATGCAAGTAATCTGAATGAAGAAATGTTGATTAAAGTGAATCTGATTGAGGAATGTGTTTTTCTGGGAAAACTAAGTCCGAGTAAACACATCCGAGGGGCGAACGTTGATTGAAAGCCCTTTGGTTGAAGTGTAAAGGCTGATTCCGAGTGAAAATGCCAAGTTTCCAAGTTCTGAGTGGAAAGAGAGCCAGTTCCGAGTGAAAACAAAGTTTGAGGACCTGTTATTGAATGAAGCTCTCCTGACTGAAGTAAAAAAGACCGACTCTGAGTGTAACTGAGTGGTCAGGTTCAGACTGGAAGGAAAGCCCGACTCTAAGTCTATCTGAGTGGTCAAATTCTCTCAAGTACCAATTTCTGAGAGGAAAGAAGACCGAGTCCGAGTGAAATAATCCCAACATCCGAGTAAGCATATCCGAAGGAGAAATGTTGATTGAAACCTTCTGATTGAAGTGTGAAGTCTGACTCTCAGTGAACCTGGGTGGTCAGATTCCAATTGGAACAGAAGTCCGATTGTGAGTATATCTAGGTAGTCAGATTTTGATGGGAAGAAAACCGATTCCGAGTGAAAATGTAAAAGTTTCCAAGCCCTGATTGCAAAAGAAGGTCAACTCCGAGTGACAAATCTGAGTGATAACTCCGAATGAATATTTGCCGACTGAGCCATTCTTCAATCAGTTTCGTTGTCAATCTTCAATCGGTTTCTGAGTGACAATGACTGAATGAAAGGATTTCTGAATAAATGTGTTCGATTGGACTGAAGAAAGGAAAATCCGTGTGAAATCCTTCTGAAGACGACTCCCAAATGATTGCACTGAGCAGCTGATTGCCAAGTGAAAGCCGTTCCTGATTGGAAAATAAGGGCGACTGAGTGCACTGAACAATTGACGACTAAATGAAAATTCTGAGTGAGGATAAGACTGACTCTGAGTGGAAAATGGATAGTTCCGAGTGAAAATGGTTGTTACCGAGTGAGATATCTGAGTCAGATGCCTCTCCAGTCTCTACCGAGTAAAGTATCTCCAGTAAGAACCGAGTGATGCCTCTTCAGTCAGCACCGGGTCACTCTCTTAGTCAACACCGAGTCATTCTCTTCAATTTTTAGTCGGCTCCAAATCATCCTTTACCATTACCGAGCCACTCTTTTAACCATTCCCAAGCCTTCTTTTACCCATTTCCGAGACCCTTTCCACTCAACTTCCGAGCCATTCTTCCACCCATTTCTGAGACACTTTTCACCAATTCTAAGTGACACTTTTCAATCAGTACCGAGTCCTCTTCAATCGGTTCTGAGTCAATTTTCACTCGGTCTGATTGATTGTTCCAATTAGAATTGCCTTGTTTGTCCCCTCAATCCAATTGCACACTTTTTTACTCGGATTCGCCTCACAGCGACCCAATACCGAGCAAAACTTCCACTCGGCCTCCCATAGGAGAGCTCCTCCTAGAAGAATTCTCATGCGGAAAGGACTATTTTTCACTCAGAATTGACTTGAATTAAGGATGAATGCTGACTGAGAGGCTAATCCGAGTCATCCTCTCTCAGATTTCCACTATCCTCTCTCGAATTTCCACCATCCTCTCTCGGATTTCCACCAGGCTCCCCCTGTTTGCCCGTGCTAACTTGGATTCCACCACCCAAGTGGATCCAGGAATCCTGGGGGTGGCAGACAGGGGCGGAAGTGGAGGAATTAAAAATTCCCACCAGCCGTTGTCCCCTACTACCAGGCTGCCTCCACTCTGAGTGGAAGCATAAGCTGGCCTTCCACTCTGAATGGAAGCCTGAGCTGGCCTTCCACTCGGAAAAGCCTATAAATGGACAAGGGCTGAAGCTTTGTGGGGGGTGAAGGCATTCATTAAGAGAAAAAACTCTGCCCATCTCTCCACTCACCAGCTCCGTCCCTTCCTTCACTCACCAGCTCCTTTCCCTCTCCTCACCAGCCCCCTTCCTTCACTCACCAGTACCCTTCCTTCACTCACCAGCTCCCTTCCCTCTCCTCACCAACATCACCCAGTACAGCCCCTCTCCTCACCAATACTACTCAGTACAACCCCTCTCCTCACCAGCACCCTTCACACCTCACTGTTCAGCATCTTGAGACCAGCTCTCCTGCTCCATCACTCGGTTTCTCAACTTTCACTCGGTATTCTACTTTTTCACTCGGTATTTTCACTTTTCACTCGGTTTTTTCCATTTTTACTCGGTTTTACTATTTTTACTCGGTTTTCCCATTTTTCACTCGGTTTTTTCCACTTTTACTCGGTTTTTCCCTTTTTCTCATTCAGTTTTCTCTTCTCCCACTCAGTTTTCGCTTATTTTTCCCTCTCTTTTCTGAACATATTGTTTCCCTTTCTCTCTTGTAGCTTCTGCTACCCTCCCTCTTTTGCTTCGTAGTAAAAAATATAATAAAGGGAAATAAATGTTTCCTATGTTTTCTTTCAATCTAAATAAAATTAAAAAAGAAACAAATCATTTTTAGTCAGTGTCGTACGGAAAATACTTCCGTCTACACAACCTCTATAGGATCCGTACACGTGCGAAGAACTTCGTCTTGTATGGGTTCCTCACCAAAATGATACCCACCAACATTTTCCCAATCTTTTCCTAAAAGAAAAAAAAATACTCAGAACTACGTAACCCTGATTTCTTGATAATTCAAGAATACGTAGGAGCAGGACCTCAACTCCTGTCGGGCCCATCTCTCTTGTTTCCTTTTACTGATTTATTTCCTCACTTTCGTGTCCCTTTCATAAATGTTCCTTTTTTTCGTCGCTTCCATGAAAATCAATTTAGACGTGACGTCTTGTGATTTCCCCCTAGTTTTTTTTTGTTCAAGCCTCGCCACAATTCATAGAGAAGGGATACTTAGGGGCGAGACGTCCTGCTTATCTCTTTCCTATCCCGTCCCTTTTTTATTCGAGGATGTCTAATTTAGACGTGACGTCTTATTAGCGTTCTCTTCCTCTCTCCTTCTCATATCGAAGTCGAGTTTAATTCGGATGAAACGTCCCGTTAACCTCGCTTCGACATTCTATGTTTGTACAGTTCACTTACTCCCTTCCGTCGTTTTCAAATAAAAATACAAAAAAAGGAAGAAACCATGTTTATTTAAGGCTATTTATATTGCGCTTTCAACCTTGGTACTGTTTCTGACAGGCGATGTAGGGTGCTAATACCTTCCCTACTCGTAACCGACTCCCGAACTTGAATCTCCATTTTTAACCAGTGCTTTACTGAACCTAGTTTTTTCCCAATGTTTTTCCTATAAATAAAAACGTTGGTGGCGACTCCCTGTTTCATCTCATTGGTTTTCCCTCTTCGTCGCGCCGTCGCGATCCAGGTTGCGACGCTGACTAATTAATTGATAAACTTTGTTAACTGTGTTTAAGTTAGAATCCATCTTAATTATTTAAATCTTGCTGATTCTCAGGCTTTAGTCGGATAAATTAATTGATCGGCATTGCTTAACTCATGATCCCTGTTCATAACTATTTTTCATTATTAATTATTTGTTTATTCGGCATGCTAGTTAGCAATCTGAATTTATGATCTTGCATTAAGTTTGGGGACATGATTGGCTGATTACCTGTTAATTTTTTGCTTTTGAGCTTTTATTATTCTTTTCCGAGTGAGCCTGCATTCTAGTTAGTGAGACAAAATTTGCTTCAGTGCTTGCTAAATGATTATATGTCTGCCAATTGGAAATGATGAAGGCCTTCTTTGTTAATTAGCCAGGGCCAAAAATTAGCCATCCTAATATTATTAATTATCCTTTGACCCAATAATTATATTTTGAGCCTGAGACCCTTTCATTCTTATTAGGTACCTAACTTTACAAGCCGATTTACCTACGAAAAACCAACTGAATTATCCCTGGATGTACCACTGATGAATTGTCGAGTCTTACTTATTGCTAGGGACTAGCAAGTTCTAAGTTTGGGGATGAAGAGTGTGCCTAACAGCAATTAAGGACACACTCCAACCTTAATTATAGATGAGTATTTTGAGAAATGAAAGGAAGAACAACAGAGCAGAAAAAAAATCAGTAAAGAAAGAAGGTGCAAAGCACCACAAGGAAAAAAAAATTTTTTTGAAAGAGATGGAAGAAAAGAAAGAAAAGAAAAAGTCCAAAGGACTGAAAGAAAAGAAGGTGTAAAGCACCACAAGTTATTGAGTTACCATTCATATGAAGAATAATGTAAGCAAGAGAGCTTGTTAGTAGAGGCATTTAAGTTAAGATTGAGGCAAGGCATCAGTGGGTACATCTTTTAACCCAACATTGACTTGAAAAACAATAATAGAGCCTGTAGCCTAACCCCATTACAAGCTTAAAAAGCCCTTGCTGATCCAATTGTGCTGGCATATTTCATGATGTTTAGAACTATTGCAAGCCTATATTGATCTAACAATTATGCAGGTGATGAGTGCGTATTATTGAACCTTATACACTGAGAAAAGAGTGAAACACGAATCCAGTAAGGAAAGTATCACCATCTTGTTTCCCAAAGGAGGTGTGAGTAATTATATTTTTAGAATTTGCGAAAAGAAAGCATGGTCGGTATTCAATAATTATGGTATGAACTAAGTTAAGGAAAGGTTGATTGTTTTGAGTAAGTGCTGTTAGTTAATTAATCTGAGTATTTGCTTGAGGACAAGCAAGTTTTAAGTTTGGGGATGTGATAAGTCTTGAAAAGACTTAATTATTTCAACTTTTATTTAACATAATTCATTAAATATTGTTTAGTTTGGCTTTATTATTTAATAAATTGTTAATAATTCGTATTTTATTTATTTATTTCAAAAGTGTTTAATTTATGTAAGAAAATGATTAAAAACAGTAATTAGTTAAGAAATTATGTTATTTATAATTTCACTAACCCAGCGTACAAACGCTAGGCAATTATTTGTTTATTGGTGCAGGAACAGGTCGCGCTCAAGCTGAAAAGAGAAGAAAGGAAAATCTGAGTGAGATTCCAAAAATCCGAGTGAAACTCCAAAAGTCCGACTGAAAAATACTTCAAGACACCGACTGAAAAATGGAACAAAATACCGAATGAAGAACCCGAGCGAGACTTCAAAACACCGATTGAATAATCTGAGCGCTCAAGCGAGAGCCCTTCACGCTCAAGCGTGAAGGCAATTATTTAAACACTGTTGTTCCCTCCAAAAGATGCTCGGCACCATTTCTGTTCCTACTGCGTTATCCTCTGCTTTTGTACCTTAGTAATTTAAGTCGTGAGATGTAATTAGTTATTTATTGTGTTATTATGTAATTAGTTTAGTTAGTTTAATTATTAATTAAGCTTTCTTAGTGATTAGTTAAGTTAGTTAGATAGTTAGATGCCTATATATACTTGTACATACTCTGTAAAATAGAGACAGAGAACAGAACACAGATATAGAACACGATTCATTTTCCATTTCCAATCTCTCTCTAATTCCTTTCTCTCATCCATGTCTCTTCAAATTCCTTCGATAGAACCTATATCTATGGGTTTCTAAGTCCCTAAGGTTGGGATTGCGAAGGTTTGCAATGAAATCTTGAAAGTGTATTGAGGAAATCAACTTCTAGATCTTGAGGAGAACAAGCTGAGGAGTGGATCTACTTTGCTGGATTGACAAATCCAGATCTGATGAAGAACTTCACCAGTGAGGAATCATGGTTGAAGCTTAGGTAACTTCCAGCTTTCTAACTAATTCAGGCCTAGTAATTAGGTGAATAGTTAGAGTTCAACCTCCAATTTTGCATTAGGTTCTTATGTTAATTGAGCACTTAAGGGATTAAGGTTTGATGCATAGGAATTAGTGTTATTCACCTAAGGAATTAGGGAGTAACCACTTGCGGATTGTCCTCTTGATGTCTGAAGCTTGAGTATACCTTAATTGCATATTTTTTAATGAAATTGTAAATTGAAGCAGTCCTAACCTATCTTCTATTAATCACATTTCATTTTTCATACTGTCTCTGAAAATACAAAAACATTAGAAAGCTTAAAAACAACAAAAACCGAATGAATCTTATATGCATTGTGTTGGTTCAGCTTGTATCAGTCTAAGATTGAGGTAATTACCACAATCCCTGTGGGAACGATCAAATATATTACAAATTTAACAATTGGTGCGCTTGCCACAAGATTAAATCCTCCGAGAGTCACATATTAAGTCAAGATTTTCACACCAAGTTAATGACCTGGGTTTGTCGCACCATTCTGTTACTCCCATACATGCATCTAAACAACAAATAATAAAACTAAAAAGTGATTCTAAATACTATGTTTGGGATGATCCTTACTAATGGAAACTTTGTAGTGATCAAGTCATTAGAAGGTGTGTACCTGAAAATGAATTTCATTCCATTCTTATAGTTTGTCATACATATGCATGTGGTGGACATTTTGGACCTCAACGTACAGCAAGGAAAGTATTAGAATATGGTTTGTATTGGCCAACAATTTACATATACATTTTGTAAATCTTGTGAACGATGTCAAAGAATGGGAAACATATCTCGTAGAAATAAGATGCCTCAATAACCTATGTTATTTTGTAAAATTTTTGATGTTTGGGGCATAGATTTCATGGGACCTTTTCCTGTATCTTTTGGTTTTGTTTATATACTACTTGCGGTCGATTATGTGTCTAAATGGGTTAAAGTTAAAGCTACTCGAACTGATGGTTCTAAAGTTGTTGCAGATTTTGTTAGATCACACATATTTTACAGGTTTGGTGTTCCTAAAGCCATTATTAGTGATCAAGGATCATATTCTTACAACCGTAAAATGGAGTCCCTTCTTAAAAAATAGAGTTATGCATAAGGTTTCAACATCTTATCACCCCCAAACAAATGGGCAAGCTGAAGTGTCCAATCGGGAATTAAAAATGATCCTTCAAAAAATAGTACAACCAAATAGGAATGATTAGAGCAAAAGGTTAGAAGATGCTCTTTGGGCTTATAGAACAGCTTATAAAACGCCTATTGGAATGTTACCCTATAGGATTGTTTTTGGAAAATCATGTCACTTACCTATAGAAATTGAGCACACAACTTATTGGGTAGTAAAACAATGTAACTTGGACTTAAATGAGGCCGGTAAAGAAAGGAAACTCCAACTACAGGAACTGGAAGAAATTCATTTGGAAGCTTATGAAAGTTCTAAAATCTATAAAGAAAAAGCCAAATCCTTTCATGACAAACAGGTCTTGAGAAAAACCTATTTCATTTGACAAAAAGTTTTATTGTACAATTCATGTCTAAAGCTCATATTTGGTAAGCTTCGCTCTAAATGGGCAGGCCCATTTGAAATAACTAATATCTTTCCTTATGGTGTGATTGAAATTTCAGATAAAGTGACAAACAAGGTTTTCAAGGTAAATGGGCACCGGCTTAAACCTTTCTTTCAAGGGTTCCAAGAGCACATAGATACGGAGGTGTATTTGTGTGATGCCAAATATTTTGACTAATTTTTCCTAAATAACAATATTTATAAAAAATAAAAAATAAAAAATAAAAAATAAAAAATAAAAAAATGGATATCAATTAATTACATCATAATTTTTTCGGTGCTAACACTTGTCTCAATCATTATTACTATTATTGTTTTGGCATTATTATGATTTTCTTGCAGTAGTTAAAAGGTCATCGTCAGGCTCGTGACGTTAAACAAGCGCTTGATAGAAGGCAACCTATCACCTTTTCACCTTCTTCATCTCTACTATTCTCTATAACCTCATTTTCTATTCTCTCTTTTCTAAACAGCTATAACTTTAAAGTAATCTAAAAATGGAACAAACCCTTGCAAAACTTAAGGAAAGATTCCCTACACTTCCACGCGATGTGGTTATAAAAATTTACAAAGCTCGAGTTCAAAGGTTAAAACTACTCACATATTTTGGCATTACAGAGGATGTTCGTTGGCTTATTGAAGCAAAGGTACGTCTTTCTGGTGAATTACATAAATCTTATATAAAACATTTGCTAGGTATGGGACGTAGTTCTTACTCTAAAAAATGGAGAGCTAAGAGGATAGGAGTTTGCCATAAGTGTGCAAGATGGAACTATGATACATGTTGTAGAAACCCTGGAATGGTATCTATAAATCGGGAGGACAAAATTAAATTTATAAAGGATAGACTGAGAAAAGAGTGCAACTTGGATAACTTAATCCAAACTCTTGAGACGCAACCATGTGGAATTGTTCAAGAAGTCCTTCTGAAATTATATGATCTATTCATTCAACAAAAAGAAAACTATAGCCTTGGGAATCTAGCGTTAAACGACCCTGCTTGCCAGTTTATAAGAAAAATAGATGGGTAGCAAAAACCTCGACTCATAGAAGGCGTTTAAGCCATTACTGGACGTAAAACTAGAAAGAAGATGTGAGCCACAATCACAACTACTGTATATATTTACTATTGTTTTTAATGTTTTACTTTTCTGAATTCACTTTGACTTTTAAAATTACCTATTTTTATTTTCTTCAATTATTTCTTTTCAAATTTCTTCAGTACCGTTATTTCTTTTTATATGATAATAATTGTGTAAACTTTTTATCTTTCATCAATTATTTCATCTCAGTTTTGATCTATATAAGGGCGCATAACTCTATATAGAAAACATAAAAAAAAGATGAAAAAAATCAAATCCATTTGTGTGTTTGGTGGATCCAACAATGGTAATTGTAAGGAGTACCTAATAGCAGCTACTAAGTTGGGAAAACTATTGGCTGCAAAAGAAATAAAGGTCTTGTATAGAGGAGGAGTACAGAGTTTGAGAGGCTCCATGGCACTATCTGCACTAGTTGAAGGAAGCAACGTCTCTAGTATCATCCTACATCATGTTAGTATTACACCAGCTATTGCTGTAGGAACTGAGGTAAAAGTTACAAGCATCCATCAACGAATGGCTCGTATGGTTATAGGTGCTGAAGCTTTTATTGCACTTCCTGGAGGTTTTGGTACTTTTGAGGAAATATTTTGCATTGCATCATGGTGTAGCATGAACCTTCAAAAAAAGTGATTAGGATTGTTAAATATTAATGGTTTTTATGACAGTTTGTTAATGTTTTTAGATAAAGCTATGGAACAGGGCCTTATAACTCAAGATGATCGATCATTCATTCATGCTTCGTCAAATGCAAATGAATTGATTGATATTTTACAGAGCTTTTTACCCCAACCTCAACCCCTTTTGAAGTAAGATAAGGATCACACACACAAGCGAAAGAATCCAGAACTTGACACCACCCTTCGGTTATAACTTCTTTCTCACCTTTGTCTAGATTAAAAATAAAAAAAGAAAAAAAGAAAAAAATGAGACTATGGAAATCATATAAGACACTGAGGACAATGTCTTGAATAAGTGTGAGGGGGTCTGAGTTATATATATATTCTATTATTTCTTTTTGTGAGGGATAGACAGAGTAAAGATTAATTTGAGAAAGTTGCATCTAAAATCATAAAGATGCATCTTTGAGAACCAAAGTCTTGAGACGTATCCTTCACTATATAGTTTCAGTATCACTTTTGTTTAATTTTTTGTTTTAAAATAAAAAATAATTTTTTTTGTCATGAGTACTTTTGTTGGGATGGGCTGAGTAAAGAGTCCAAACTCTTGAGACACAAACTCATAACACATCTTACTCGGATAACCACAATCGTTTCACCTTCTTTATCAATTTTAAAAAAAAAACAAAAAAAACACACACACACATAGCCACTATCTTTACTTTAGTGTCGGGTATCCTTTGCCTTTACCTTCACCAGAATCATTTCTATTCGACATTAACCATTCTGCAACCATAAACATCATCTTCATTATTCTTCAGCCGCCACACTTTGCCTTCATCCTTTTCTTTCAGATCGGAGCCACACCACACCACTAGGCAATCATTAGGTTCTTTATTTCCTCTTAATAGATGATATAGCAGAGTCTTTCTATAGGCATACAAATGAATTAAGATGTATGTTATTGCTCTTGATGCTACTTATGGTTGTGTTAATGATATTTTTCTTATGGGTTCTAACACAAGGCCTATAAAACTGGATTGTATGACACAATCAAATTGTTCAGTTATACTAACTATTTCACATGTAATTGAACTGATCAATTTGTTGTAGGTATCTTCATTACTAAGCGCCCTTAAAAAAAGTACAGAGCAAGAAGCATAAGGAACTGGATCTTGACACCAATATTTAGTTATGATTTATTTTTCCTTCTTTGTTTCTTGTTCATAAAAAAATCATCATTTCCAGTTTTTTATTTTAAATTCTACATGCTTTTCATTGATTTTTTTTTAATTTATCTGAGTAATGAGTAATTACATCAACCTTGTCCAATATTTCATGACATGTTGTGAATAATTTCCTTGCATATTAATTTAATAAGTTGTTTGTGATGATCAAATTGTATATGAATTGTGATAGATTGATCACCCTCGGTGAGATTTTAAGCTTAATTGCATGGACCAGATTATGCCATCTTTCTTTTGTTTTTGATTGACCCTTATTTATTAGTATTCTAGAACTTGACTTGTTTCTTTTTGATGTATTATGTTCCATATGCATGCTTTAATATGATTAAGGCCATTTTTGTTTTGACCAAACACTAGCCATATGCCTTACCTTACATATTTTCCATTGTTACACACGTTGAACCTATATCCATTTCTTAATTTTAGGAATTGATTAGGAGTTTTGGAATTATTATGAATAAAGATTCTTGATGATTATGGAAATGTACCCAAGATATGTATGTTATTGTTTCATTTTTCAAAAAGAAAGTAAAAAAAAGGGAAATGTTAAAAAAAAGAAGAAGAAGAAAAAGAAGAAGTGGTGAATATATGTATGAAAATAATCAGGAGGATTTATTCTCCTGTTTTATCCTCCATCATGTTTCATTTTGCTAAGTATTGAGTTTCAAAATGAACTTTCACAATCACTGAATCACTTACTCCATTGCTCTTTTTCAACCCTAAGTTTAGCCATACTATTTCATTTTATCCACCGTGTATCACCTTGGTCCCATTATAACCTTAATAAAGTCCTTTTGATCTCTACATGCATATGTGTTCAAATATGAAAATTAGAAATTTGTTAAGCCTATGGTAGTGCTAATTTATTTGGGTGATTTCTGAGAGTATACACAAACCCAAACAATTGAGATATAGAGAGCATGAAGAGAACATCTATCACATTTTCATCCACTCTTTGATTTGATCACTCAATTTGTGTAACTAGTATGTAATGCTTCTTATTCACACTTATCATGACTTCTTGATATAAGGGATGATGTGTATTACTTACTATTTTAGACTTCAAAAAAAAAGTCAAAAATCAATTTGAAAAAAAAACCTTTTTCTGTTGTTTCTCATTTTAGTTTTTGGTTTGGTTTTGCCCTGGAGTGCAAAAGCTTAAGTGCGAGGGAATTTGATAAATTAATTTTAATACACTTCTTATAGTTTTACACTTGGGGTTTATTATATAATTACTATGTTTAATAATAGTATTTTAATTAAGTTTTATGTTGTTTAGTTAAATTGAAGTATTATGTATATATGGTTCAATTTTTGTTTTTTGTATGTATCTTGAGTATCTTGACTTATTTTGGCCATAGCTTGGGCTTTTGTGATCCAAATGGGCTAATCTTAGAGCCCATGGAAAGCTAAGACAGAGGCCTACATCATGAAGACCAGATTTGGTTATTTTGCATCTGGAAAAAATGAAGAAATGGAGCTTGAATCAATCTGCCTTCATGTTTCCCACTAGCATTGACATAGTTCACCAAAATACACATAGCTGGAGTTGTAGATGTCCAAATGACCTCATTCTTATGCCAAATTCTCAATAAGACAGAGATCTACATCTTTAATGTTGAAGTGTTTGCAAAATTTGGCCATCTAGATGGTTATATTTGACTCGCAATGTGGAGAATATAAAGAGGAGAATGAATTTCAACACCTACCATTATCTTCTTTTGAATTATTGTAATTTCAAGCCCACCAATGTTGAACAAATGCATTAATGATCAGAAAATGAATGTATAGTATCATGATATCTTGCCTATATATAGATGCTTGAAGTTGTAAAGAAGATACACAAGAGATACATAAGAAATACATGCTTTAGTTTTCATTACATTTCTATATCTTTGCTTTAGTTTCTTAAGTTTTAGTTCTTTCTCTTGCTTTATTGCTTTGTTCTATATTCCATCACTCAAGTTATGGTTTTCATTTCCCTTCCTCAATATCAAGTAATTTAATTTTATTATTTGTTATTTACGTTTATAATCAAAGTTATAGTTAATTTAATATTAGCTTTCATTGTTAAAAATTATCATGGAAGCTTAATCTTTTAAAATCAACTCAAGGAATTTAATTTTTCTTTATGTTAACTTTGAGTTCTTGCTCATAATATTTTGATTGAAGATAATTACTTTTCTTTGTTTCTCAAACACTTATGATGGTAGATTATTTAAATGTATAACCAATTGGTATATAATTAAATAATCTATAATCTAAACTGATGTTGGTTGGCTAATCAATAATCAATTTGAGAAAAAAGATTAAGTCACTAAATAAGAGATTTCTATTTAGTTTCTTAACTCAATCAAATTATGGTTTTAAAGTTATTTTAGTAATTAATAAGAACATATCGATTGATTATTCTTATTAGTTCATTAATTCAATTCTAGAAGATTTTCTAGAATATAATCATTTAGGGATTCCAAATGATTTAAGGTTTAGAAATTAATTATATTTAATCATATTTGTGATCAATGATTAATTAACTAAAGATTTATTAATTCCTTAGGTTGGTTGTTTCTAAATTTGATTATTCTTACTCATAAATTTACTTTTTGCACTATTATATAATTACTTAATTTTCCTTTCAATCTCAACACAAACCCTCCTTTGTTATAACTAAATTGAGTGTAACTAATTGAACTAAGGTCCTTGAGAGACAACTAAGGTTGTTCACCTTATACTATATTAATTTAACTTTTTATTTGACCCGACAACGACAGCGTGTTAAGAATACAACGGCATCCTTCAATTGGTCTAAAAGATCGTCAATGCGAGGTAGGGGATATCGATTCTTAATGGTCAACTTGTTAAGTTATCGATAGCCCACACATAACCTTATACTTCCATCCTTCTTTCTCACCAATAAAATAGGCGCACCCCAAGGAGACACACTCGGGCGAATAAACTCTCGTTCTAATAACTCTTTAACTTGTCTCTTCAACTTGGTTAATTCCATAGGAGACATTTGATAAGGCACTCAGGAAATAGGTTCCGCACCCAAAACAAGATCAATAAAAAACTCCACTTCTCGTGAAGGAGGTAAACCAGGTACCTCATTAGGAAATACATCCGAAAATTCAAACACAATGGGAATATTTAAGGGATTGAGACCATTTATCCCATCGGCAAGAGATAATAGTATGCAAAGTTGAGCTATACCTTGCACATCGAATTTCCCCACATCTGAAGAAAGGAAAATGACAGTCCGTTGTTGACAGTCAACCAAGACTTTATTGGCAAAGAGCCAATCCATACCAAGAATGATCTCCAAGCCCTTCATAGGTAGGCAAATGAAAGAAGTAACAAACTTTCTCCCTTCTAGGAGCATATCAATGTTATCACATTGGTTAACCGATATGAGACAAGCACCGGTTGGGGTAGTAACAACAAGAGCATTTTTCATTAAGAACACCGGCAATCTCAATCGTCGTACACAATCCTCGGATATAAAAGAATGGGTCGTACCAGAATCATAAATAATATGCACAGAATTTCTGAGTATTTTACACTTACTTTCAACTAGGTTATTGGCTTGAGCTGCTTCTTCACCAGTCATAGCGAATACTCTCCTAGCAGTTTATTGATTAGCACCATGATTGTGACCATTCCAGCCACCATTACCATTACCTCGATCGTTCCCATTTCCACGACCGTTGCCACTATTTCCGTTGCCATTACCATTTCGAGCACTATTGCGGTCGCCATTACCAGTTCCATGACCACGGCCTCTAAAAGCACCATGGCCACCACGGTTTCCATCATTACGAGCCACCACATCCACAACATTTAAAGGACAATCGGAACGAATGTGTCTCGGTTGGTTGCATCGATAGCACACCACAACTTCTTCATTTCCACATTCAAAGGCTAAATGGTTTCTACCACACCAGAAACATCGGAGTCCTTGGCCATTACCTCCCCCACCACTAGCACCATATCTTCCACCACCACGTCCACCTCTAAGAGAAGAGGAACCACATATAAATTGTCTATTTTTCTTGAAATCACCCCTCTTCTTAAAGCTAGAGGATTCGCCCTTCAATCTATGATATTGCCCCGAATAATTCTTAGGAGCCACATTATTCTCTTCAAAAATTCTACACTTGTTCACAAGAGTAGGGAAACTCCTAATCTCTTGGTGACAAATCACCTTCTTGATCTCTTGGTGCAAACCGTTCTCAAACTTAACACATTTTGAAGCTTCGGTACTTTCCTATTGGAAAGGAGGGTAAAACACATATAGCCCTTCAAACTTTGAGGCATATTCCTCCACTGACATGCTTCCTTGTTTGAGCTCCATAAATTCAAGCTCTTTCTTGTTTTTGTAGCTCTCAGGAAAGCTTTTCTAAGGAACTTTACCTTAAAGTTCTCCCAATCCAAAGGAGTGTGAGCTACAATCATACACCTACGAGTGAGAATCCACCAAGATTCAGCTTCATCTCGGACCATAAACACCGCGTATTCGACCTTTTGAGCTTTCGTACACTCCATACTAGCAAATATCTATTCTAAGTCATGGATCCAAACATAAGCGTCCTTCGGTTTATAACCCCCATGAAATTCGGAAGGCTTCCGCTTGAGAAATCGGTCAAGACCATGATTTGGCTGACCGGCGGGTTGTTGTTTCCGTTCTAGGATATCAGCAAACGGATTAAAGGCTTCAGCCATAACGGCTGCGTCAATATTACGCCTATTCACCATCAATCACTCTATACACACAACACAAACATAATTAGAAACCTTGTGTTTCTTTCCTCAATATACCAATCATCATCAACTATCATTAATACAAAGATCATCATAACATATTCACAATTTGAAGGCAAATATGAGGAAGGAAATACCTGGTCGGGCTTAATATCAACCACAATATAAAGCAGTGAGCAATTTAAGCTTCATGCTTAACTATAACTATAACATGTCAACATTAAGTAACAATCACTCTTTAAAAACATTTAACTCATATAATTCATCAATGAGCAATCAATGCTCTGATACCAGGTTGTAACACCTGGCCCAAAAATAGGGGTAAATTTTTTGCGATTTGAATTGATTATAAGTAGAAAAAATTCAATATATATATATATATATATAATGCCAAGTAATTACCCCGAATCATTAATAACCGATCTCATATATAAAGATATGAGACGGTATCAGAGTGCTCCTCGGACGACCGGACTTGAGGCCGTCACAAGGGAAAAATAGAAGATGTAATTAAATTTAAGAGTTATTAAGATATATACCAAAAAGAGGATAAAAGATGCCTCATCGATTTGTTAAACAATAGAAATATATTTTCATAATAATAATATCATTCATACATTCTCAAGGTCATTAATGAAAATTAGCTATGCACATAAGGTCTAATTTTCCTACATGACCTCCAAAATCAACTATTATCAAATTAATTTCAAAATAAGCATATACACACTATATGCTATACAAAATAGCGTTTGTAACAAATCGAGTAGGGGATTTTGGTTTATTATTGGGAATTTTAGGTATTTATTGGATAACTGGTAGTTTAGAATTTCAGGACTTGTTTCAAATATTCAATAATTTGATTTATAAGAATGAAGTTAATATTTTTTTTGTTACTATGTGTACTCTGTTGCTATTTTGCGGTTCAGTCGCTAAATCTGCCCAATTTCCCCTTCATATATGGTTACCAGATGCTATGGAAGGTCCTACCCCCATTTCCGCTCTTATACATGCCGCTACTATGGTAGCCGCGGGAATTTTTCTTATAGCTCGACTTCTGCCTCTTTTCATAGTTCTACCCCCTGTAATGAATGGAATAGCTTTTATAGGTATAATAACAGTAGTTTTAGGAGCTACTTTAGCTATTCCTCAAAAAGATATTAAGAAAAATTTGGCCTATTCAACAATGTCTCAATTAGGTTATATATATATATATATATATATATATATATATATATATATATATATATGCTGGCCAAGGCTCAGCAACATTCCTTCCATATTTACCTTCATCAATCCTCGACCTCCAAAAGAGTAGGGTTTTACATCATACCTACATCAAACTTAAAAATGGCAACTAGGATGTGAGTAACATAATCCAAATGTACCAAAGTCATACATTATGATGATATTTATACATACTTATGTATGATACATTTCTTAACAACATCACACCTTTATTCACATAACATATCATTTCATTGTAACATATTACGTATTCAAAGGCATACATCCATAACACACATATTCATTTCATTATCATTAATAATATCATCATCGTACACATAGTGTTAGTATCACATTTCTCTCCTCTTTATTTCTCAATCATCCATCGCCACCTCGGGCTTCCAACCAGGCATATCTCCGGCTATATGTAAATGCTCTTAAAGCTAATGCATATGCACAAAGGAATCATTTTCAAATGCGGATCCGACTGTGGGAAAACCATAACAAAATAAATGTGGGACAAGCATAGGTGTGCTACTATGCCCCTACTGCAGTAGTAAAATATGTGTACATATATCTTAATTCATGCATGCTTACAACATCATACTTTTACTGGTACCAAACCGCTCTCGCCCATCTGTAGCACTAGTCACCCTGTGACTTGCGGATCATCATTATGGCCTTATTTGCCAAAATGCTAAGGCCTCCCCTGAACACACATCAAGGGAGCCATGCCCCGTCGGACATCGAGGTAAACTGCTCATCACAGAGCCACCCTCCCACAGGGCCTGCCACATAGAGTGCCTCACCACCGAACTAAGGGCAGCTTCGTGATTCCCCGAATCACTAGAGAACAATAACAGTATACCCGTGCACTGGGTCACCCTCCCACTGGGCCTGCCTATTGGAACCCCTAACATTCCATATAAGTAGCGAATGATATGCCATGGGTGCAAATGCCAATCAATGCACTCTTACACTGTGCATCCTAAATGCTACTCAATCAATCATCCATTTACTACTACTGTAACACCCTAATTTAAACAAATCAAAGACAAGAAAAATAGGGAAAATTTTTCACAATTAAAACCAGAATACCACGGTATAAGAAATGAGAGGAGAAGAAGAATAGGAGAACAAAAGAAATTCAAAAAAAACTAACAGCGGAAGAAAGGGAAAATTGCTTGGGCGAATTCACACAACAAAGCGCACTCGCTCAAGCGAAACTTCACTCGATATTCGCTCATTTCACTCGGCATTCCGCACTCGGGTTCCAGCTCCCAATTCACTCGGAAGGATCCAATCTCAGCTCACTCGGATTTGGCTCTTGCACTTACTAGTCCCACTCAGGAATGTAATTTATTCTACGGCTTCAACAATCAGAACACATACACAAATAATACGGGAATGGTCCCCACTATCACTCACTCAGAATCTATGAGGACTCCTCACTCGGAACACCCTACGCGCCCTTTATGTCACTCAGGGTATTTCACCTAATTTTCACTCGGTAACCATAATCTTCCTACTCTAAACATTCTACAAGGTTAAGACTCACTCAGATTCTTTCGTTACCAACAGTTTACTACAGTAGGGTCCCTTAAAGTCTAAGGTGTCACTCTCCAGTCGGGAAAATCATCACTCAGCAATTTCTCACTCGGGGATTATTGATTATTCTACACTCGGGAGGATTCCTAGCAGTTGTCATTTAGAAGCATATCTAGACTCTTAGCTCTGAATCCTAACAGCTCGTCGTTGGGGGCAGTCTTCTATGTCAATCCCTACTCAGAGCTAATTGATTTCACTTACTCAGAACGTCTGAACCTCCCCACCCGGTGACAGAATCATAAACTCGCCCTTTAAACCATAGGTTGGCTTCCTTCATGTTAAGTTATGACATTTCCTACACATTTGGAAATATGAACGCATATACAAATATATAGATTACCCAGGCATCATACATAATAAGATTGACATGCAGCATGGCATAACATAGGCATATATATATATATATATATAGAAGTGTATGTCACAATTTTACAACCACAATATCATGTTCCCATCCCAGGGGATTCAACTCTGTTTAAAAGACTAACAACAAAACACGAGCCGGCCAAGGCTTAACTCAAAACACTATATACAGCATATACACAGGCATAAAATTCCATAGTGCATCAACACTTCACCCGGCATTTTAGCTCTTCCTCCAATCCTTATTTCGAGAGATATTCACTGAAAATTGCCACAGCAGGGGTGAGTATCTTAAATTTTAAATGATAGATGCTGACTCAGGTTGCCTCATATTTGTACAACTAGACATAAATACATACACACAATCATACGTGGCAACAATAAAGGTCAGAGTTTTACTGATCAATTCAGAACACACACAAGATCCTTACCGATCAGAATCCCCCAATTGTCGCTCGGCTCTTTACACACATCAACTCAGTAATATTAACATACAACAATCCATGACATGATATTAAGGACCATGAATCAGGACGCCTCTATAAAACATTTATCAATCAGGGTACAAAATTCTCACTCGGTCATATATTCACAGCTCTTCAACAACATAACATACATTTATAGGATAGATCTCAGTCAGCATTAACAGCACATGCACACGGAATAATGCACACAGTCATGAGTATACGTCGTCTTACTAGTATCATCACATGCATAATTAATTCCTCACAGCATCGGTAAGAATATATAAATATACAGATTATTCACTCGGTTCCGCATTCGTCTGTAATCGATTCTGACGTTGCAACGTAGGCTCTCAGCCTTTTGTACATAGCTCTCAGCTATCATTTCAGCTCCCAGCTGCTTCGCCGTTTTACAGGTACCCAACCGTTTGCCCACAGGTGACACCAACGCTCTCAGCGCCAACAGAGGTGTTCACAGGCAGCCCGAGTCCCACTCGAGGGCTACCTTGAGTCCCACTCAAGGATTTTATAGTGTCCCACGCTTAGTAACCGATGGTAGTGTCCCACACTACGTGCTCCCAGCACAACGCATCCCATGCGCCACACGTGGATTTACCACACAATATAGAATTCATGCACACAACCTTTCATTCAGTTATACATATTTCACATGCAGTCGGTAATACGCGTTTTCAGGACTCCACATATTAATTTAACACACACATACTTCCATGTAATCATCATCATAGCTCCAATAGCAACATATGAGTCCAATACAATCAGTGTCAAACAATATCAACTTCTATAAGCATTCTCATCATCTCAAGCATAACATGCACTCGGTATACAGCAGTGTCAGAACTTAATAAACGCATGCATCCATATGAAGATCAACAGACTCAAACAAGCATTCCAATCAACACAACATAACATGCAATCGGTATACAACAGTGTCAGGACTTAGCCAACGCATGCATCCATATGAACATGAACAGATTCAACAAAGCATTCCAATCACACAATATAACATGTAATCGGGTTCTGTGGTATCGAAACTCAAACAACGCATGCATCTTCAAGGACGATAATAACATGCAACATTCACTCTCACTTATCTTACACTCGGGTATTCCACATGCAAGCATATCATACAACAGGATATAGAACCACTATTATCAACACTCAAAACCTGTTCCTAACCCATGCATTTAATGTGTAAGGTACTCCCCCTACCAACTATAAGACTCAGAGAGACTTTTCTGCTTGGGTGTTGGTTCTCTTCCTTGCTGCTTCGCTCAACGCTTCCACTCGCTTAGCCTTTACTTGAATGCTACGGTCCTCCATGTGTGGTGCAGGGGCTGTTTCTGCTTCTGCTTTGACGCTCGTCCTCTACTCGTATAAGGGAACTCTGACTCCTCTACAGCACCGTCACATGGCTTCCAAAACAGGGAATGGAACAGAGAGCAGAGAAAGAGAAGAGAAGAAGAAGGATAAGAGAGAAAGAGAAGAAGGAAGAAGAATAACTCGCAGGGAATTCTGAAGAACGAATGGCAAGGGAGGCCATCGTCCACTTATAAACACACGTCACCCAGTCCCACCAGCACCCACTAAGGCTAATCGCCCTTTTCAATCAGCACACCCTTTGATTAATTATGTTAATGGTAATTAATAAACAAATTCCCACTTCGGTAATTATTTTAAATGGCTTTATTCACCCGGTACATTATTAAAAAAAATTGGGATGTTAGAGTTCTCCCCCACTTTAAAAGAATTTCGTCCTCGAAATTCAGTCGGTAACTCACCTTGGTCAAACAACTCGGGGTACTACTGCCTCATGGCATCCTCGCACTCCCAGGTATAAGAGGTATACCTGTTCTGCTGCCATTCCACTTCAACCAGTTGCACATTCGTACTCCTTAATCGCTTTACCGATCGATCCACGATCCTAGTCGGTATAGTTGTAGTGGTCAGGTCTTCCTTGATTTCCACCTCATCATCAGGCATTATGTGAGTAGAATCTGGCAGGTACTTCCTTAGTTGAGACACATGAAACACGTCATGCAATCGAGATAAATGGGTCGGTAACGCTATTTGGTATGCCATGGAGCCGACTCGTTTCAACACCTCATAAGGCCCAATGTATCGAGGGCTTAACTTTCTGCTCTTCAAGGCTCGCCCGACTCCTTTACTCGGTGAAGTCCTTAAAAATACCTTGTCTCCAATTGAAAATTCCACTGGTCTGGTGCGTTTGTCATGGTAGCTCTTCTGCCTATCTTGAGACGCCTTCATCTTTTCTTTTATCACCCGGATTTGTTCTGAAGTTTGCTTCACAATTTCTGGTCCCAATAGCAGACTCTCACCCGATTCTGACCAGCAAAGCGGGGTTCAGCATCTTTGACCATACAGTGCTTCGTAGGGTGCCATACAATACTATTGTGATGGCTGTTATTGTACGTAAACTCAATCAGGGGAAGGTATTGCTCCCAATCCCCACCGTGCTCTAGTACACACGCCCTTAGCAAGTCCTCTAAGCTCTGGATTGTTTGCTCGGATTGTCCATCAGATTGGGGGTGGTAAGCAGAACTAAGCCAAAGTTTTGTACCCATTTCCTGGTGCAGGCTGGTCCAAAACTGGGACGTGAACCTAGGATCCCTATCCGATACGATAGATCTTGGTATACCATGCAGTCGGATAATTTTGCGAACATAGATCTGAGCTAACCTATGTATCGGGTACTTTATGTTCACAGGTAGGAAGTGTGCACTCTTCGTTAGTTGGTCAACAATGACCCATATTGCATCATGGCCTGCTCGGGTTTTGGGCAATCCCATGACAAAGTCCATAGCAATTGAGTCCCATTTCCACACGGGAATCTCCAGGGGTTACAATGCACCATACGGCTTCTGGTGCTCCACTTTTGACTTCTGACAGGTGATGCACCGAGCCACATATTCTGCCACGTTCCTCTTTAATCCGGGCCACCAGAACTGGGTTCTCAGGTCATGGTACATCTTCGTGGCACCCGGGTGGATACTTAGCAAGCTTTTGTGAGCTTCATCAAGCACCATTCTTCTCAATTCTCCCCCACTCGGCACGTATATTCTATTTCTTACTCGGAAGATTCCATCTGATCCCTCGGTCAAGGACAAATCCTTACCTTTGGCCTGAGTCTCCTTTATCTCAGCCAAGTAGGAATCTGACTGCTGTTGCTCGTACACGGATTTCAGGAATTCATTGGCAATTCTCAGCGTGCCGATTGTCATTTTCCGAGAGGAGGGGATGTCAACATGTAAGTTCATGTCTCGGAACTGTTCCAATAGCTCTACCTCCTTCACCATCATCACTGCTACATGAAGGGATTTCCGGCTCAACGCGTCGGCAACAACGTTTGCCTTACCCGGATAGTACTTTAGCTCGAAATCATAATCTTTTAAAAATTTCGTCCATCTTCTCTGCCTCATGTTCAGTTCCTTTTGGTCAAATAAGTATTTGAGGCTCTTATGATCACTGTATACTTCAAATCTGGACCCGAACAAATAATGCCTCCAGATTTTTAATGCGAACACCATAGCTGCCAATTCCAAGTCGTGGGTCGGATAATGCTGCTCGTGAGGTCTCAATTGTCGAGAGGCATACGCTATCACTCGGTCTTTCTGCATTAGCACGCATCCTAATCCGAGTCCTGATGCATCACAATAAACCACGAAGCTCTCTTGCAAGTCAGGTAATGCCAGCACTGGTGCAGTCGTCAACTTGTCCTTCAGCTCTCGGAAACTGCTCTCGCACTCGGGACTCCACACGAAGGGCATGTTTTTCTGAGTCAATTTAGTCAGTGGCAAAGCCAACTTAGAAAAACCCTCAATGAATCTTCTATAATAGCCTGCCAGGCCCATAAAGCTCCTTATCTCTGAGACCGACTTGGGTTTCTCCCATGCTATTACAGCTGCCACCTTCGAAGGGTCCACCGAGACACCTTCCTCGGAAATCATGTGTCCGAGGAAATGGATTTTATCCATCCAAAAATCACACTTTGAAAGCTTTGCAAACAACTGCTTCTCCCTCAACACTTGGAGTACCGCCCAGAGATGTTCTTCATGCTCCTCAGAAGTCTTAGAATAGACTAGGATGTCATCAATGAAAACAACTACGAATCGGTCTAAATACGGGTGGAATATGTTGTTCATGTAATTCATGAAGACAGCAGGGGCGTTTGTTACACCAAACGGCATCACTACATACTCGTAGTGACCATACCGAGTCCTAAAGGCAGTCTTTGGGATATCCGACTCCTTCACTTGGATTTGGTGGTATCCCGATCGTAGGTCGATTTTTGAGAAAATTGAGGCTCCACGCAGTTGGTCAATGAGGTCATCAATTCTGGGCAACGGGTACCGATTCTTAATTGTGAGTTTGTTTAGCTGCCGGTAATCTATACAAAGTCTCATGCTGCCATCCTTCTTCTTAACAAGCAGCACAGGTGTGCCCCATGGCGATACGCTCGGTCTAATGAATTGCTTTCCGAGTAACTCGTCTACTTGCTTCTTCAGCTCGGCCAATTCAGTTGGGGATATTCTATAAGGTGCACTGGAGACTGGCTCGGCTCCAGGGATCAGGTCTATAGAGAATTCGACTTCTCTATTAGGAGGGACACTCGGTACGTCTTCAGGAAACACCTCTGGGAATTCACAGACAGTTGTAATTTCGTTCACTCAGGCTTTGCTCTCACCCTCGGTTAGACAAAGCATCATAAACAGTTGGGTTATACCTTGTGCGGTGTCGCCTTCATTGTGCTGCCTCGGGAAGACGATCCTTCGGTTTCTGCAATCCACTAACACCTTATTGGCTGAAAGCCAATCTATTCTGAGCACAATGTCAAGGTCCTTTAAGGGTATGCACACCAAATCGAAAGTGAAACTTCGATCACACAACATAAATGTTACATCCTTGCATATTGACGAAGTCAACACTTTAGGGCCAGTCAGATTGGCCACTTCCAAGGTCCGATCCATAAACACAGTCGGTAACTTTAAACGCTTTACACACTCATCAGCTATAAAAGAATGGGTGGCTCCTGAATCGAAAACAACATTAAGTGTATGTCTACCGAGTGAGCACTTACATTGTACCAGGTCATTTGCTTATGCAGCATCCTCTGCGTTGATGGCGTAGACTCTTCCCACTGCTGGTTGGTCGGTATTCCTCTCTCGGTTATTTGGAGCAAGCATTATGTTTCCTTTGGCTCTGTTGCCTCTGCCGCCCAGTCGTTGGTTATCATTCACTCGGTTTCTCTCTTGGAAACCTCCTTTTCGTATACTGTGTTTGCTTGACGGAGTTGGGGGCAATCGGGGCGAATGTGTCCCCTTTTATTGCAATGGAAGCATACCATTTCACCATTGTTGTTGCAGTCTCGGGCATAATGATTTCCTCCACACTTGAAACATTTTCCGTCTCGTACAACTGGTCGTCTTTCAGACTGATTCCGACCCCCAAATCTGGAAAAGGATCGGTTTCTGCCAACATTACTCAGCCTCTTGAAGTAGGATTGCTGGGGCCTCAAAGAATGGTTAGCTCGGCTGCTTTGGCCCGAATGGGCCTTGTCATCCTCCTCAAATATCCTACACTTATTCACCAGTGCAGGAAAACTCCGTATTTCTTGGTACCTACAGGCTCTCTTAACATCAGATCTTAATCCATTCTCAAATTTAAGGCACTTGGAACTCTCCGTCCCCGGTTGTTGGAAAGGCGGGTAGAATAGGCACAACTCTTTGAATCTGGTCGCATACTCCTCCACAGTCATGGAGCCTTGTTTCAACTCCATAAACTCCAACTCCTTCCGACTCCTTACTGTGTCGGGGAAGTACTTCTCCAAGAAACATGTCTTGAAATCATTCCATGTCAGCTGAGCATCATCATCAGGGAATCGGTTTCTGGCTATCTTCCACCAGTTTTCCGCCTCGTCTCACAGCATGTACACTGCACACTCTACCTTTTGGGCCTCGGTACAGCGAAGACCCCCAAAAATCCTTTCCAGCTCCTGAGTCCACTTAAACGCTGCCTCAGGGTTCCGTCCTCCTAGAAATTCACTCGGCTTCCTCTTCAGGAAGCGGTCCAGCACTTGGCCCTCGTCAGCTCGAGGCTGGCCCTGCCTCTCAAACACGTCTGTAAAGCGTTGGAATGCCGTGGCTATAGCCTCCATGCTTTGGCGATGCGTCTTCCCTTATCCTGAAATTACACCCTTCAAGGATAAGTATACCAAGTCATTTGCTACCGATCAGATTTCAGCCTAATGTTCAGTAACTTAGCACATCATACTATTTCTATATGCTACACAATCAATCGGACCAGGAGGGAAGCAACCTCCTATCCACAAGTCAATATCAATCAGGTTCAATCATGATGACCTCTCAGTCAGAAAGCACACAACCGCTCACACTCGGTAAGCATTCCTTGGCCTTGGACCTTTCGGTCCGCTCTGATACCAAAATGTAACACCCTAATTTAAACAAATCAAAGACAAGAAAAACAGGGAAAATTTTTCACAATTAAAACCAGAATACCACGGTATAAGAAATGAGAGGAGAAGAAGAATAGGAGAACAAAAGAAATTCAAAAAAAACTAACAGCCGAAGAAAGGGAAAATCGCTTGGGCGAATTCACACAGCAAAGCGCACTTGCTCAAGCGAAACTTCACTCGGTATTCGCTTATTTCACTCGGCATTTCCGCACTCGGGTTCCAGCTCCTAATTCACTCGGAAGGATCCAATCTCAGTTCACTCGGATTTGGCTCTTGCACTTACTAGTCCCACTCGGGAATGTAATTTATTCTACGGCTTCAATAATCAGAACACATACACGAATAATACGGGAATGGTCCCCACTATCACTCACTCGGAATCTATGAGGACTCCTCACTCGGAACACCCTACGCGCCCTTTATGTCACTCGGGGTATTTCACCTAATTTTCACTCGGTAACCATAATCTTCCTACTCTAAACATTCTACAAGGTTAAGACTCACTCAGATTCTTTCGTTACCAACAGTTTACTACAGTAGGGTCCCTTAGAGTCTAAGGTGTCACTCTCCAGTCGGGAAAATCATCACTCAGTAATTTCTCACTCGGGGATTATTGATTATTCTATGCTCGGGAGGATTCCTAGCAGTTGTCATTTGGAAGCATATCTAGACTCTCAGCTCCGAATCCTAACAGCTCGTCGTTGGGGGCAGTCTTCTCCGTCAATCCCTACTCGGAGCTAATTGATTTCACTTACTCAGAACGTCTGAACCTCCCCACCCGGTGACAGAATCATAAACTCGCCCTTTAAACCATAGGTTGGCTTCCTTCATGTTAAGTTATGACATTTCCTACACATTCGGAAATATAAACGCATATACAAATATATAGATTACCCGGGCATCATACATAATAAGATTGACATGCAGCATGGCATAACATAGGCATATATATATATATATATAGAAGTATATGTCACAATTTTACAACCACAATATCATGTTCCAATCCCAGGGGATTCAACTCTGTTTAAAAGACTAACAACAAAACACGAGCCGGCCAAGGCTTAACTCAAAACACTATATACAGCATATACACAGGCATAAAATTCCATAGTGCATCAACACTTCACCCGGCATTTTAGCTCTTCCTCCAATCCTCATTTCGAGAGATATTCACTGAAAATTGCCACAGCAGGGGTGAGTATCTTAAATTTTAAATGATAGATACTGACTCAGGTTGCCTCATATTTATACAACTAGACATAAATATATACACACAATCATACATGGCAATAATAAAGGTCAGAGTTTTACTGATCAATTCAGAACACACACAAGATCCTTACCGATCGGAATCCCCCAGTTGTCGCTCGGCTCTTTACACACATCAACTCAGTAATATTAACATACAACAATCCATGACATGATATTAAGGACCATGAATCAGGACGCCTCTATAAAACATTTATCAATCAGGGTACAAAATTCTCACTCGGTCATATATTCACAACTCTTCAACAACATAACATACATTTATAGGATAGATCTTAGTTAGCATTAACAGCACATGCACACGGAATAATGCACACAGTCATGAGTATACGTCGTCTTACTAGTATCATCACATGCATAATTAATTCCTCACAGCATCGGTAAGAATATATAAATATACAGATTATTCACTCGATTCCGTATTCATGTGTAATCGGTTCTGACGTTGCAACGTAGGCTCTCAGCCTTTTGTACATAGCTCTCAGCTATCATTTCAGCTCCCAGCTGCTTGGTCGTTTTACAGGTACCCAACCGTTTGCCCACAGGTGACACCAACGCTCTCAGCGCCAACGGAGGTGTTCATAGGCAGCCCGAGTCCCACTCGAGGGCTACCTTGAGTCCCACTCAAGGATTTTACAACGTCCCACGCTTAGTAACCGATGGTAGTGTCCCACACTACGTGCTCCCAGCATAACGCATCCCATGCGCCACACGCGGATTTACCACACAATATAGAATTCATGCACACAACCTTTCATTCAGTTATACATATTTCACATGCAATCGATAATACGCGTTTTTAGGACTCCACATATTAATTTAACACACACATACTTCCATGCAATCATCATCATAGCTCCAATAGCAACATATGAGTCCAATTCAATCGGTGTCAATCAATATCAACTTCTATAAGCATTCTCATCATCTCAAGTATAACATGCACTCGGTATACAGCAGTGTCAGAACTTAATAAACGCATGCATCCATATGAAGATCAACAGGCTCAAATAAGCATTCCAATCAACACAACATAACATGCAATCGGTATACAACAGTGTCAGGACTTAGCCAACGCATGCATCCATATGAACATGAACAGATTCAACAACGCATTCCAATCACACAACATAACATGCAATCGGGTTCTGTGGTATCGAAACTCAAACAACGCATGCATCTTCAAGGACGATAATAACATGCAACATTCACTCTCACTTATCTTACACTCGGGTATTCCACATGCAAGCATATCATACAACAGGATATAGAACCACCATTATCAGCACTCGAAACCTGTTCCTAACCCATGCATTTAACATGTAAGGTACTCCCCCTACCAACTACGAGACTCCGAGAGACTTTTCTGCTTGGGTGTTGGTTCTCTTCCTTGCTGCTTCGCTCAACGCTTCCACTCGCTTAGCCTTTACTTGAATGCTACTGTCCTCCACGTGTGGTGCAGGGGCTGTTTCTGCTTCTGCTTCGACGCTCGTCCTCTACTCGTATGAGGGAACTCTGACTCCTCTGTAGCACCGTCACTTGGCTTCCGAAACAGGGAATGGAACAGAGAGCAGAGAAGGAGAAGAGAAGAAGAAGGATAAGAGAGAAAGAGAAGAAGGAAGAAGAAGAACTCGCAGGGAATTCTGAAGAACGAATGGCAAGGGAGGCCATCGTCCACTTATAAACACATGCACGAGGGAAGGAATGGTGGGGTGGGAAAACGTGAGGAGCAGTCTGCTCACGTCACCCAGTCCCACCAGCACCCACTAAGGCTAATCGCCCTTTTCAATCAGCACACCCTTTGATTAATTATGTTAATGGTAATTAATAAACAAATTCCCACTTTGGTAATTATTTTAAATGGCTTTATTCACCCGGTACATTATTAAAAAAAATTGGGATGTTACAACTACCACTTAGTGGATTTCAATATTCTCAATCTTTACCAATTCTCGTTGGAACTCACACACATAGGTAGTTAGTGGCGATCACATTTATCAATTCACATATACATAATTGGGATATTTCACATCATTGATTTTAATTCAAAACATGGTCTTAAACCATCATGACATATTTCATCAACATAACATAATATAAGATCCAGTTTCGATACCGATACTAAAGTACGAATATCACTTCATCCGCTCTGTGTGTAATACTGAATCAGTAAGTAAAACATTGGACTGATAATACCGTATAGGCGATCTCCCTATACCGGCATGTGCGTGTCAACACCTCACATATCGGATGGAATTCGTTCTTCCATATCAGAGACGTAAGGTCGGTGTGAAGGATCTCCAGGACATCAAGATCGGTCTCCTCTCACTGGGACACCAGATAATCATACCGAATACATACAACACAGATATAACCTTTCCCATCTATTGACTCTTATGGCTGGTCCTACACCGGATCATTGACTCCGGCTCAAACCAGTTTAATATCATACTCATCATCCCAAATACATGCCACATAACATCAGTCATTCTAAATGCACTCAAATCATGAAATCATTACATCGTCCATATAAGCAATCATTAAGCACAATCATATACACATATTTTCACATCATCAATGGATGAAATCATGCATTTAGAATAATTACCCCCTCCTACCTCAAGAGAAGTAGTAATTAACACGGTCCGGTGATACCACCTCGTCAATAGGGTTATTTCCTACATCACAATATATCACATAATTATTTTCTATTCAACCACCTAGGCTTAATGTTCATATTCATTTACTTGATGTCTTCCAGCATCTTAACTCTCAAGTCCTATTTATTTCATTCATTCCATCGTAATCACTATGGGTTAGGTGCCTACATTTTTTATTACACATTTTTAATGTAAAACCCATTAATGGGTTCCCATATTAATGGTTCCCAACAACCATTAAGCTTCATTAATGACCATTCACTATTAATAACGCCATTTTACCTCAGCAATAACAATTATCTAACACAATAAATGCTTCTCTATGCATGTTTTGTATTTCCCCTAAATTATAGGGTTAGGGTTTCTCTAAAACCCACAACACTCATTAAATCACTTTCCCAACATCAAAACCCAAAAACTCATAGTTCATACTCTTGAGAAATAGCAAGAGTTTACCTTAAGAGAAAGAATGAGAGAGTTTTACAAGAGAGGGAAGAGCCACACAAAAATGAGGAGAAAGGAGGGTGGGACTTCAAGCTCCAAACTCTTCCAAGCTCCTTCAAGAACGGAAATGGGAGAGGAGAAGAGAGCCACCACCCTTTTTGCTTAGGGTTTTTGAAGAGAAGTAGAAGAGGAAATGAAGGAAAAGAATAGAGAAGAAAAAGAAGCAAGGTGTTTGTTAAGAGGAACCAAGGAACTGACGGGAATAAGAAGAGAAAAATATGCAATTTGGCTTTATTTTTAATCCCTCTTTAAAGATTCATCATTTTATGACAAATAGGATCTTTGTTCGGGCTCAATACTTTATCCAAAAATTATTCTTAATACATATTCGGATTCCCAATAATATCCTTAACAGTCTTGACCAATATCATCCCAATCGGAGATACTTGGTCCGACACCCATATTTCGACCGGGCTCATTTTTAGCTTATCTAGTTCAAATAAATTATAAACAGTTCCCAAAAATTTTAATTCATTTATTCCCAATATTTTGCAACATTAAATAACCCAATTATAATCATTTAATATTTATCTCCTTAATTAATCTTTTATTTTAAAATTTAGGGAGTTACAATATGAAATAATCATCGATCTCGAATCATTGTTATTCAATTTAATTTGAAAAGTTTACCAAGAATAATTGACAAATTTAATATGTTTACCTAAAATAACTAAATTTTTTAATCAACATAAAATAACATAATATGGTGGTAGAAAAAGAACTAATGCGTACTTTTCTTTCTAAAAGTTTTATAACAATTAAAAGTATATTCAATGTTGTTTTGGATTCCATAAAATGAAACTAGTTAATAATTTTTGTGCGTGCGTGCGTACGTGCATCCATGCATGTGTGTGCATTTATGAAGTCTTTGTGAGTTTTTTAGTCATTTTATAACGTGAATGTATCATTATTTTTACAAATAGCAGTCTTAAATAAATTCAGTCGTCTTTGATTTCAATTATATGTGGTTATTTTTATAAATATTATTCTTAATTGGATTCTCTCACTTTTGATATCAATTATCAATAAAAGATGATTAATTCCTTTTTCCATTTATTGATAGTAAAGATCGATAGTAAAAGAATATGACAAAATAATTAACAAATTATATATATTATTAATAATTATATATTTTTTTAATTTTTTAAGGTTTATTTAGAAAGAGAGTCGTGTAAAGGATCACATCAAGTTTTAATTTATTTTCTCTTTTCTTTTTATGTGATGTATTTTAGAATTTTTCTTGTTAAATTTTATATGACTTCTTTCAAATTATAATGTGCATCGATTATTTTTTTCAACACATACTCATATTCATTAATCTTGATACTATATATATATATATATCGATGGAATATGAAATAATCATCGATCTTTATTCTTTGTTATTCAATGTAATTTGAAAATTTTACCAAGAATAATTGACAAATTTAATATATTTACCTAATATAACTAAATTTCTTAATCAACATAAAATAGCAATTATAGTGATAGAGAAAGAACTAGTGGGTACTTATTTTCTTTTTAAAAGTTTTATAATATTTAAAAGTATATGCAATGTTGTTTTGGA
This sequence comes from Clitoria ternatea, assembly GCA_037962975.1. Taxonomy (NCBI): domain Eukaryota; kingdom Viridiplantae; phylum Streptophyta; class Magnoliopsida; order Fabales; family Fabaceae; genus Clitoria; species Clitoria ternatea. Next base: position 216,147,057 of record CM075671.1, on the reverse strand, counting down.
TTCCATACAATGAAACTACTTATTAATTTTCATGCGTGTGTACGTGCGTTCGTGCATGTGTGTGCATTTTTGAAGTCGTTATGAGTTTTTTAATCGTTTTATAACGTGAATGTATCATTATTTTTACAAATAGCATTCTTAATTGGATTCAGTCATCTTTGATTTCAATTATATATTATTATTTTTATAAAAATTATCCTTAATTGGATTATCTCATTTTGATATCAATTATCAATAGAAGATGATTAATTTCCTTTTCCATTTATTGATAGTAAAGATCGATAGTAAATGAATCTGACAAAAATAATTAACAAATTATATATTATTAATAATCATATTCTTTTATTTTTAAGGTTTATTTAGAAAGAGAATCGCGTAAAGAATCTTATCAAGTCTTATTTGATGCATACAATTATAAATATTTTAATATTAATAAAAAATAAAATTAATATATTTAAGTTTTTGTTAATTTTTAATGTATGTTCTCTTATCTTTTTATGAGACGTATTTTAGATTTTTTTTCTTGTTCATTTTTATGTGGCTTTTTTCAAATTAAATACTCTTATTATTTAATCTTGTTACTATTTAATCGATGGAATATGAAATAATCATCGATCTTGAATCTCTGTTATTCAATTTAATGTGAAAAGTTTGCCAAGAATATATGACAAATTTAATATGTTTATCTAAAAGAATAAATTTCTTAATTAACATAAAATAACATAACATGGTGATAGAAAAAGAAATAATAGGTACTTTTTTTCTTTTTAAAAGATTTATAACAATTAAAAGTATATTCAATGATGTTTTGGATTATATACAATGAAACTACTTAATAATTTTCAAGCGTGCGTACGTGCGTACGTGCATGTGTGTGCATTTATGAAGTCTTTGTGAGTTGTTTTAGTCGTTTTATAACATGAATGTATTATTATTTTTACAAATAGCATTCTTAAATGGATTCAGTCGTCTTTGATTTTAATTATATGTGATTATTTTTATATATATTATTCTTAATTGGATTCTCTCACTTTTGATATCAATTATCAATAGAAGATGATTAATTTCCTTTTTCCATTTATTGATAGTAAAGATCAATAGTAAAAGAATATGACAAAATAATTAACAAATTATATATTATTAATAATTATATATATTTTAATTTTTTAAGGTTTATTTAGAAATAGAGTCGCGTAAGGGATCACATCAAGTTTTATTTGATGCATACAATTTAAAATATTTTAACTAATAAAAAATATAATTAATATATTTGATTTTTCCTTAATTTTTTATGTATTTTCTCTTTTCTTTTTATGAGACGTATTTTAGAATTTTGTTAAAATTTTATAACTTCTTTCAAATTACAATGTGCATCGATTATTTTTTTCAACACATACTCTTATTAATTAATCTTGATACTATATATATCGATGGAATATGAAATAGTCATCGATCTTGATTTTTTGTTGTTCAATGTAATTTGAAAAGTTTACAAAGAATAATTGACAACTTTAATATGTTTACCAAAAATAACTAAATTTCTTAGTCAACATAAAATAACATAATATGGTGATAGAGAAAGAACTAGTAGGAAGACTTTTTTTCTTTTTAAAAGTTTTATAAAATTTAAAAGTATATTCAATGTTGTTTTGGATTTCATACAATGAAACTGCTTAATAATTTTTGTGCGTGCGTACGTACGTGCATCCATGCATGTGTGTGTATTTTTCAAGTCGTTGTGAGTTTTTTTAGTCGTTTTATAATGTGAATGTATCATTATTTTTACAAATAACATTCTTAAATGGATTCAGTTATCTTTGATTTCAATTATATGTGATTATTTTTCTAAATATTATTCTTAATTGGATTCTCTCACTTTTGATATCAATTATCAATAGAAGATGATTAATTCTCTTTTCCATTTATTGATAGTAAAGATCGACAGTAAAAGAATATGACAAAACAATTAACAAATTATATATTATTAATAATTATATATTTTTTATTTTTTAAGGTTTATTAAGAAAGAGAGTCGCGTAAAGGATCACATCAAGTTTTATTTGATGCATACAATTAAAAATATTTTAATATTAATAAAATATAATTAATATATTTGATTTTTCCTTACTTTTTAATGTATTTTCTCTTTTCTTTTTTTGAGACGTATTTTAGAATTTTTCTTTTTAAATTTTATATGACTTCTTTCAAATTACAATGTGCATCGATTATTTTTTTCAATACATACTCTTATTAATTAATCTTGATACTATATATATCGATGGAATATGAAATAATCATCGATCTTGATTCTTTGTTTTTCAATGCAATTTGAAAATTTTGCCAAGAATAATTGACAAATTTAATATGTTTAGCTAATATAACTAAATTTCTTAATCACCATAAAATAACATATATGGTGATAGAGAAAGAACTAGTGGGTACTTATTTTCTTTTTAAAAGTTTTATAATATTTAAAAGTATATTCAATGTTGTTTTGGATTCCATACAACGAAACTACTTATTACTTTTCACGCGTGTGTAGGTGCGTCCATGCATGCGTGTGCATTTATGAAGTCTTTCTGAGTTTTTTTAGTCATTTTATAACTTGAATGTATCATTATTTTTACAAATAAAGTTCTTAAATGGATCTAGTCATCTTTAATGTCAATTAAATCTTATTATTTTGTTAAATTTTATTCTTAATTGGATTCTCTCACTTTGATATTAATTATCAATACAAGATGATTAATTCCCTTTCCATTTATTGATAGTAAAGATCGATAGTAAAAGAATCTGACAAAAATAATTAACAAATTATATATTATGAATAATTATATTCTTTTTTTTTGAAGGTTTATTTTGAAAGAGAATCGTGTAATGGATCACATCAAGTCTTATTTGATCCATGCAATTAAAAATATTTTAATATTACTAAAAATATAATTAATATATTTGATTTTTCATCAATTTTTAATGTATTTTTCTTATCTTTTTATGAGACGTATTTTAGAGTTTTTCTTGTTAATTTTTATGACTTTTTTCAAATTACAATGTGCATTGATTATTTTTTCAACACATACTCTTATTAATTAATCTAGATACTATTTATATCAATGAAATATGAAATAATCATCGATCTTGAATCATTGTTATTCAATTTAATTTGAAAAGTTTACCAAGAATAATTGACAAATTTAATGTGTTTACCTAAAATAACTAAATTTTTTAATCAACATAAAATAACATAATATGGTGGTAGAAAAAGAACTAATGGGTACTTTTCTTTCTAAAAGTCTTATAACAATTAAAAGTATATTCAATGTTGTTTTGGATTCCATAAAATGAAACTAGTTAATAATTTTTGTGCGTGCGTACGTGCGTCCATGCATGTGTGTGCATTTATGAAATCTTTGTGAGTTTTTTTTAGTCATTTTATAACGTGAATGTATCATTATTTTTACAAATAGCAGTCTTAAATGGATTCAGTCGTCTTTGATTTCAATTATATGTGATTATTTTTATAAATATTATTCTTAATTGGATTCTCTCACTTTTGATATCAATTATCAATAAAAGATGATTCATCACTTTTTCCATTTATTGATAGTAAAGATCGATAGTAAAAGAATATGACAAAATAATTAACAAACTATATATAATTAATAATTATATATTCTTTTTATTTGTTCAAGTTTATTTAGAAAGAGAGTCGCGTAAAGCATCACATCAAGTTTTAATTTATTTTCTCTTTTCTTTTTATGTGACATATTTTAGAATTTTTCTTTATATGACTTCTTTCAAATTACAATATGCATCGATTATTTTTTTCAACACATACTCTTATTAATTAATCTTGATAATATATATATATATATATATATATATATATATATATATCAATGGAATATGAAATAATCATCGATCTTTATTCTTTGTTATTCAATGTAATTTGAAAATTTTACCAAAAATAATTGACAAATTTAATATGTTTACCTAATATAACTAAATTTCTTAATCAACATAAAATAACATATATGGTGATAGAGAAAGAACTAGTGAGTACTTATTTTCTTTTGAAAATTTTTATAATATTTAAAAGTATATTGAATGTTGTTTTAGATTCCATAAAAGAAACTACTTATTAATTTTTACGCGTGCGTACGTGCGTCCGTGCATTTGTGTGCATTTATGAAGTCTTTGTGAGTTTTTTTAGTCATTTTATAACGTGAATGTATTATTATTTTTACAAATAACATTTTTAAATGGATCCAGTCATCTTAGATTTCAGTTATACATTATTATTTTGTTAAATATTATTCTTAATTGGATTCTCTCTCTTTTGATAGCAATTTTCAATACAAGATGATTAATTTCCTTTTCCATTTATTGATAGTAAAGATTGATAGTAAAAGAATCTGACAAAAATAATTAACAAATTATATATTATTAATAATTATATTCTTTTATTTTTTAAGGTTTATTTAGAAAGAGAATCACGTAAAGGATCTCATCCAGTCTTATTTGATACATACAATTAAAAATATTTTATTATTAATAAAAATATAATTAATATATTTGATTTTTCATTAATTTTTAATGTTTTTTCTTTTTTCTTTTTATGAGACATATTTTATAATTTTTCTTTTTAAATTTTATGACTTCTTTCAAATTACAATGTACATCGATTATTTTTTTCAATACATACTCTTATTAATTAATCTTGATACTATATATATCGATGAAATATGAAATAATCATCGATCTTGATTCTTTGTTTTTCAATGCAATTTGAAAATTTTACCAAGAATAATTGACAAATTTAATATGTTTAGCTAATATAACTAAATTTCTTAATCACCATAAAATAACATATATGGTGATAGAGAAAGAACTAGTGGGTACTTATTTTCTTTTTAAAAGTTTTATAATATTTAAAACTATATTCAATGTTGTTTTGGATTCCATCCAATGAAACTACTTATTACTTTTCACCTATGCGTAGGTGCGTCCATGCATGTGTATACATTTATGAAGTCTTTGTGAGTTTTTTTAGTCGTTTTATAACGTGAATGTATTATTATTTTTACAAATAACGTTCTTAAATGGATTCAGTCGTCTTTGATTTCAATTATATGAGATTATTTTTATAAATATTATTCTTAATTGGATTCTCTCACTTTTGATATCAATTATCAATAGAAGATGATTAATTCCCTTTTCCATTTATTGATAGTAAAGATTGATAGTAAAAGAATATGACAAAATAATTAACAAATTATATATTATTAATAATTAATATTTTTTTAATTTTTTAAGGTTTATTTAGAAAGAAAGTCACGTAAAGGATCACATCAAGTTTTATTTGATGCATACAGTTAAAAATATTTTAATATTAATAAAAAGTATAATTAATATATTTGATTTTCCCTTAATTTTTAATGTATTTTCTCTTTTCTTTTTATGAGACGTATTTTAGAATTTTTCTTTTTAAATTTTATTTGACTTCTTTCAAATTACAATGTGCATCGATTATTGTTTTCAACACATACTCTTATTAATTAATCTTGATACTATATATATCGAAGGAATACGAAATAATCATCGATCTTGATTCTTTGTTTTTCAATGTAATTTGAAAATTTTACCAAGAATAATTAACAATTTAATATGTTTACCGAATATAACTAAATTTCTTAATCAACATAAAATAACATATATGGTGATAGAGAATGAACTAGTGGGTACTTATTTTCTTTTTAAAAGTTTTATAATATTTAAAAGTATATTCAAGGTTGTTTTGGATTCCATACAATGAAACTACTTATTACTTTTCACGCGTGCCTACGTGCGTCCATGCATGTGTATGCATTTATGAAGTCTTTGTGAGTTTTTTTAGTCATTTTATAACGTGAATGTATCATTATTTTTACAAATAACGTTCTTAAATGGGTCTAGTCATCTTTGATTTCAATTATATGTTATTATTTTGTTAAATATTATTCTTGATCCGGTCTAGATACCGGTCCCTACAATTGTGACATCAGCATGACTGTTCTAGGTTGCAACCGGTATCACAGGGCAGTATCTTCACACCGGTCATCCGCTCTCACTTATCCGTTATCACTTCATCGCATACTTCATTCGTCCTCACTCCCCTGTCATGTATAACCGTTTGCCTCAGTGTCATAATGAGATAAGAGGGGTTATAACTTATTAGTATGGATACTCTGCACCGCAGAATATGCTAATATCACTTGTAAAAAGGAGTAGGTATGATTGCAGGCGTGATGTATGGAAAAGGTGATTATCCTCCATCCCTGTGTCAGGATCGTACACTGATAATTGACCTACCCCCTGTCACACTCTGAGTACTGAGCCACTTTGATTGACACTCTGTACACGGTATCAGAACCTATGGGCCCACCTGCATCCAACGATTCATTTCCTACGTCCAACTGTAAATAGCATATTCCAATACACATGCAAGGTTACATTGTTCTAACTCTCATCTTACTATTGCATTGCTTAAGTATTCCCAGAGTTCATATACACTCTTCTAACTTGAGCGTCGGAGAATCTTCACAGGTGACACCACCTTTCGCCCACATCAACGTGAAACTCCGGTGTGAAGGATCTCCAGGACAACGAGACCAGTTTCTCCCACTGAGAGGTCAGATTATAATACCGGATACCCACTGTTCCGGTGTATAAACACTAAAATACATTACTTTTGTGGCTGGTCTCACACCGGATCGTAGACCCTGGTTCAGACCAGTTTATTGGTACGCCCGGTGGGACTCGTTAGAGTTATTCCCACTTTTCGTAGAAGTTTGGTAGTTCAGTATGGAAGGAGATGGACGCGATTTCGTTGATATGACCCATCAGCAGGCTGGAAGGAGGCTCGTTTTTGAATCTCCTGTAACCAACACGAGGAGGATGGTACCTGTGGCAACCCCTGACCCTCGAGACGAAGTTATAAGGCAGCTCAGGGAGGAGTTGATGGAGCTGAGAAGGGAGAAGAGAGGAACTAGGGACAGAGTGACGTCTCAAGCAGAGGATGCTCATCATACATCCGCGAGAGAAAAGTCCACGACTCTCCAATATTCGAAGATCCCTACTTACGAGGAGAAGGAGCAGACTCAAGACTCTGGTGATAGAGTCAGTACAAGGAAGAAGGAGTAGGCAGTGGTAACTTCTGGGGCATGCAGACTCAGTGTTCCTTTCTCAAGGAGACTCATGAGTGTTATTATCCCCAAGCACCTGCAAACAACCCAGCCACTTTCGATTGGAAAGTATAATGGGGAGACTGATCCCACTAAGCACCTTGATGCTTATGTGTATGAGGCCATGTATCTAGGAGATGATGAGGATGTCATGTGTAGAATGTTCCCAAGAACACTGACGGAGGAAGCTCTTAGTTGGTTCAAGAGCTTACCTTCAAGATCTATAGATTCCTGGGAAGAGATGATAGCTGCATTTGAAAGCCATTTTGTTATCTCCAAAGATATTCCAAGGACTTCACATACCTCGGCTCAAATAAGACAAGGAGAGAATGAAACCCTCAAGTAGTTTTTGAAGAGATTTTATAAGGAGGCTGCGTTGGTGCCTAACCTCATGGAGGCTATACAGCTCCATATTGTGGTTTAGGCCTTACAGCCTGGGTCTACTTTTGCCTTATCTTTGGCAAAAAGTCCTCCAATAACCTTCAAGGAGTTCCAAAGGAAAGCTTCAAAATATGTTGGCATAGAGATGCACCTGGAAGCTACTGCAGCTAGAATGAAGCCGCCAGCACCCTCACAGCAACCACGGAGAGATAAGGAGAGGGTAAGGCCAGAGAAGCATGCCCTAAGGGAAGATTTTATAAGCACTCGACCTCATCAGCGAGATAGATGTGTTGCTTCTTTTAGCAACTATGCGCCTTTGAACTCCAGGCATTCCTAAATCCTGAGGGAAGTTTGTTGGCCCACATTCAGCATCTATGGGATAAGGAAGCCACCTCCAATGAAAAGACCTGGGAACACTCAAAAATACTATGCTTTTCACGAGCAGGTTGGCCATCACATAGATGAGTGCAAGGCATTGAAGAACACGGTGGAGACTCTTATTAGAAAGGGGAAACTGAAATAGTATTTGTTCAAGGAGAAGTCCTTAGATGAGCCAGACAGGACGAATAAGAGGGAAAGAGATCTGGATGATGAAGGTGATAACAACCGTAATCCGGACATGAGGTTCATAGCCGTAGAGAAACAGAAGGGAGTAGTGATCACTAAAGAAGCTCAGTAGGACGGTATGCCTCAGCAGCAAAGGCAAGGCCGGCGTAAGGTAATTGAGATGATCGTTGGAGGATTTTCTAGAGGAGGAACGTCAATCACAGCCAGAAAGAATCACCACCGTATGATCCTATCAGTACAAGGGAAGCCCAGAGACAATCGCCCTTTCAAGGACGGCGTCGCAGCACCAGTGGTGTCATTCACAGACGACGATTTTGGCCCAACGATCCCAGGAGGTGATGATGCAGTGGTTATTATCATTGTCATAGACAACAAGGATATCAAAAGAATTCTTGTCGATCAGGGAAGTTCTTATGATGTAATTTTTTATAATTGTTTCAAAAAAATGGGCTTTAATGATGCAGATTTGCAACCATATACATAAGAGCTCACAGCGTTCAACGGGGTGAAGCAACCCACCAAAGGGTATCTTGATACCCTTATTTCTTTTGAGGGTGAACCTAGAGCAAGAACGGTGAAGTCCAGAATCTTGGTAATCGATGTGGAGTCCCCCTACAATGGGATCATAGGCTGTCCCACTCTGAACACGATGGAAGCAATCGTATCTACCCCATATCTCCTTATCAAGTTCATTGACAAGGACAACGATGTATCATCCCTTCGTGGCGATCAAGAAATGGTCAGGTATTGTTACAACCTGAGCCTGAATATAGTGAAGTTGGAAGCATTTAACAAGAAGAGGAAGCTGAACGATGGAGGAACAGCGGCTGGGTCTGTCAGTTTGATTTATCTGGACCCCAGAGCGGAATTGAAGATTAACCCTATCAATCCCTCAAAGCCTACACTAGATGGTGGTTCCAGGGATATCGTCTTAGGGGATTCCCCAGATAAGGTCACGCACATTAATGATAAGCTAGAGTTGGTCATGGAGCAACGCTTGGTGGCACTCCTTCAGGAGTTTAAAGACCTTTTCAAATGGACTGCTGCGGACATGCCTGGGATGGACCCTGATTTCTGCTACCATAAATTGGCTGTCTATCTAGAGACAAGACTGGTTGCCCAGAAGAAGAGGAGATTGAGACTAAAAAAACAGAAAACAGCGTGTGAGCAAACAGAAAAATTATTGAAGGCTGGTTTCATTAAAGAGGTCCACTATTCATCCTGGCTCTCCAACGTAGTAATAGTGCAGAAGGCCAACGGCAAGTGGAGGATGTGCACAGATTATGTAGATCTCAATCGATGTTGCCCGAAGGACCCATATCCACTCCCAAATATCGATCGTATGGTTGATGATTCGTCTGGTTATCAGTACCTTAGTTTCAAGGATGCTTATTTGGGGTATAATCAAATTCCGATGTGGGAGGAGGATCAAGAGAAGACGACTTTTGTTAATGACCGCGGTGTCTTTTGCTACACCGTCATGCCTTTCGGGTTAAAGAACGCTGGAGCTACTTACCAGCGTATGATCAATAAGGTGTTCGAAGGCATGCACACCAAGTTGGTGGAGGTATATATTGATGACATTATCGCTAAGACTCCCGCTGGAGGTGATCACGTTGAAGATTTACGCCAAGTGTTCACTCGGTTGCGACAATACAACATGAGGTTGAACCCATTAAAGTGCACCTTTGCAGTCCCAGCTGGGAAGTTTTTGGGTTTCATGTTAACCCAGCGCGGCATCAAGGCCAATCCTGGTAAATGTCAGGTGATACTGGATATGCAAAGCCCCAGGAACTTGAGGGAAGTACAATTGTTGAATGGAAAGGTGGCCACTCTGGCTCGATTCATGCCCAAAATGGCACATAGGTCCCTTTCTTTGTACAAGGCATTGAAGAAGCACAAGAAGTTTGAATGGGAAGAGGAGCAGGAGTAAGCGTTCCAGCAGCTCAAGGCCATGCTATCAAGTCCACCAATTTCGGTAAAGCCAGACCCAGGTGAAACCCTCATCCTGTACTTGGCGATTTCTGATGAAGCCTTGGGTGTAGCATTGGTCAAGGAAACTCCAGAAGGACAGAGGCCAGTGTATTTCACTAGCAAGACATTCCAGGGAGCAGAGGGCAGATACCAGAAAATAGAAAAGGCCGCTCTTGCAGTTGTATGGGCCTCACGACGGTTGAGACCGTATTTTCATGCACATCCAGTTTTGGTGAGAATGGATTTGCCACTCCGTTCCGTTCTTAGTAAACTGGACCTCGCTGGAAGGATGATTAAGTGGTCTATTGAACTTTTTGAGTTCGAAATTTCTTATGAACCACGAGGAGCCATTAAAGCCCAAGTCTTGGTGGATTTTGTTATAGAAATGACGGGGATGGATCCAGCCACACCTCGAGCACATTGGACCATTTATGTTGATGGTTCATCAAACAATATAGGTTGTGGAGCTGGTGTTGTTGTGGAGAGTGACAACGGTGTGCATTTGGAAATTTCCCTCCGATTCAATTTCAAAACTTCTAACAATCAGGCCGAATATGAGGTATGTTTGGCCGGCCTTCGAGCAGTAATCGATATTGGTGTAACAGAAGTGAAGTTGTGTAGTGATTCACAGCTAGTGATATCATAGATTCAAGGTGAATATCAGGTTCGTGAGCCACAACTTCAATTGTATTTGAATTGTGTGAACAAGTTGAAGGGGAGATTTGATGTGCTAGAGTTTAAGCATGTACCGAGAGAGGAGAATACTAGAGCGGACATCTTATCGAGACTTGCAAGCATAAAACAGCCTGGCAGCACAATGACGATGGTTCAGAGCACGCTGATATCGCCTAACATTCCTTTATTCCCTTCTCTTAACGCTATAATGGTTAATTACCCCTACGAGAATTGTTGGGTTATCCCACATATCCGTTATCTGGCTGACGGATAGCTTCTCACTGATGAAAAAAAGAGAAGAGTGAAAAGGGAGTTGTCGTATTTCACTATGGTCGATGGTGTTTTATACAGAAGAAGATTCTCAGTGCCTTATCTCATCTGTTTAAAGCAGAGTGAAATACAAGGAGTAATGGAAGAGGTACACGAGGGGCAATATGGGCACCACGCCGGAGCAAGAAGCTTAATGAGAAAAGTCCTCAGGGCTGGGTATTGGGGGCCCATAATGAAGCAGGACTCAATTGATTTTGTGAAGAAATGTGATGCTTACTAGAGGTTTTCTAATCTTCTTCACACACCGGCCCAAGAACTCTCTTCATCCGCAGTGCCGTGGCCTTTCTATCAATGGGGCCTCGATATTTTGGGTCCATTCCCAACCGCTCCAGGAGGCATTAAGTATCTGATCGTGGGAGTCGATTACTTCACCAAGTGGATTGAGGCAGAGCCGGTAGTGCATATCACATCAGCACGGACAAGGCATTTTGTATACGAGAATAGCATAGCTCGATTTGGTGTTCCAGGGCAGATTGTAACTGACAATGGTACCCAGTTCATAGATAAGAAGTTTACAGAGTTGCTTGAAGGACTGGGGATAGTCCAAATCTTTTAATCTGTCGAACACCCTCAGATGAATGGCCAAGCAGAGGTAGCTAATAGAGAGGTGCTGAAGGGGTTGAAGAAACGCCTTGGTGAAGCAAAAGGAGGATGGACTGATCAATTATGCCATGTTCTGTGGGCATACCATACTATGCCATATTCTTCTACTAACGAATCCCCATATCGGTTGACTTATGGGGTCGAGGCGATAATTCCCGTGGAGCTCCAGACTAGATCAGCTAGAGTGGAATACTTTTCGGCTGGGGACAACGACGCCAATTTGGCATCAGAACTAGATGTCCTCCATGAGTTAAGGGAAGAAGCTTTTGTTAGAGACCAGGTGATAAAGGCGAAGGCAGCCCTCCGGCACAATAAGCGTGTGCAATACAGAGCTTTTAATACTGGAGATCTTGTTTTGAGGAAGGCGAGTGTGGGGAATAAGTTCGCTCATCAAGGAAAATTGGCGCCAACATGGGAAGGCCCTTACAGAGTTTCTGAGGTAACTGGAAAGGGATCATACCGGCTTGAGAAGCTCGATGGAACACCAATCTATAATAAGTGGAACACCCAAAATTTACGTATTTACTACAGCTAGTTGGTAAGACGGCATGTACTCTTTTTCCTCACTTGAGTTTTTACCCATTGGGTTTTCTCAAGAAGGTTTTAATAAGCCATGACCCCAACTACGCTCCCTTTGTAATATACATTTGATTTAATAAGAATGTAGTTTATAAACTTATTGCTCTCACCTTTCCTTTCTATGTTGTGATTCATAGCCATAGGCCGTTGCACATAAGGACCCCCAGGACGGATGATCTCAATCACATATTCTGTGAATTGACGATGTAACTCCTTGAGGGGTGAAATGGGTTGTAGGATTGAATCGAACCCCATTTGAAGGCCCATATTGTAGGATTAAACCGAACTCTGGGTATGGTTAGTAGGATTAAACCGAACCCCGTTTGAAGACTTGGATTGTAGGATTAAACCGAACTCCAAGTATGGTTAGTAGGATCGAACCAAAAACCATTTGAAGGCCCAGATTGTAGGATTAAACTGAACTCTAGGTACGGTTAGTAGGATTAAACTGAACCCCATTTGAAGACTTGGATTGTAGGATTAAACCGAACTCCAAGTATGGTTAGTAGGATCGAACCGAAAACCATTTGAAGGCCCATATTGTAGGATTATACCGAACTCTGGGTATGGTTAGTAGGATTAAACCAAACCCCGTTCAAAGACTTGAGTTGTAGGTCTAAACCGATCCTCAAGAAGTGGGTTGTAGGATCTAACCTTTTTCAAGGTTGTACCGAACCCCACATGAAGGCTTGGATTGTAGGATTGAACCGAACTCCAAGTACAATCGCCGTCCTCATCTTTGAAATAATTTTCACAGGGCGAATGACTACAAACAATGCGATATCGCGGTGTAGATATCAAATGAACTTTTTCACCCTCCAAGGAGTTAAAGGTAACACTTCACAACAGATATTTGCTTCCCAAAACACTTATACTTAGGGACAAAGCACGCGTGAATAATTCAACGTAATATTGCTTATCTGTTACGATGTTTGTTATTTTCTCTAGGGTGCAAACTATGCTTTCAACGTTAACGTAGTTTAACAGAGCAGTCTTGCGATTAATACAAAGGTAAAATCATAGCATATATGTCTAAGTTATTTGACAACCATACACTTGTCGCAAACGATAAAAGCAAAGTGAAGGAAAATTTCATTTATTTAAAGAAAACTTTTATATATGTGAGTTCATGGAAACTGGAGCTGATCCCAATACACAGCTATAAAATAAAAGTGCAAAAAAATTAAGGAGCAGATGTCTGAGTCTCCACTGTGGGCACATCCGTTCCCCCCTCCTTGGCTCCTTCAACTCCAGTCTCTTGGCTAGATTAGACGTTCTCTTGAATAACATTTTCAGGGCCAGGAGTAACTGGTGGTGGTTCCATACTTTGGCCCTCTGGAAGAGGGGGCAGTTCATAAAGAGAGTCCGGAGGATCCTCATGCAAGCCGTCACTCTTCACCATAACAAGTTTCCCTCTGTGGAACTCGTAGAACGGATCCAGCCCGTACAAGTTGAGTTTTACATCAGGATTGCTGTAGTAAACCTGACGAAGGGCTAGGCCGAAGGATTCAAAGGCTACATTCTTGCATATCTGCAAAGCCTTAGCAGCCTTGGCCTTGGAAGCAGCCAACTTCTTCTGAAGCTTGGTAACCTCTTCCTCCAACGGCCCAGCGCCCGCACTCCCCTTCTTCAGTTCTTCAATCTGAGCCTGCAACTCCTTCTGAAGGGCTCCCCACTCTCCCAGGCTTTTATTATGGCCGGCCTCCGCTGCTGCAAGATCTTCACTCAGCCTGGCGGATTTCTTCTTCTCAAGCTGGAGCTCTTCTTCTAGGAGGGGCATAGACTTGTTCTACTGCTGAAGTTTAGAAACTTGCCGCTCCAAAGATTTGTTGGTGAAGTGGAGTTGGCTTATTTCTTCGGTCTTCTTCTCCAACAGTTCCTTAGCCTTTTTCAGCTCCGACTCAACCCCCCTGGTAGTTTCCGCTTGCTTGGCCGCCCAGGCCTCCTTTACAACGATGTCAACTTCAAGTTTTTCAACTTGTTCCATATAATCTGCCTTATCGCTTAAGGAGTCCAGAAGGCCAGAGAGTTCATCCAGCTGCCAGCGACCGGCCTTGCATGCGCCCCTAACTTCAGGAGCCTCGAGAGAAAGGTGGAGGCAATACCTTGCCTTAGGAAGTGTGGGAGGCATGGACCCCTGGAACCAGAGGTAGGGAGAAAGGAAGGATTCTTTCAGAGGAGAGCTAGCAGGGGGAGGCCCGCTCTCTAATTCCGTCTCAGTGTCGGTGTGTGAAGGAGGGGTAGAGGAAAAGAGAACTGGTTTCTTCCCCTTGTCTTTCTTCATGCCAGTCTCTTCCAAAGTCCTCTGACGCTTTCTTGGAGACTCACCAACAGAAGATTTCTTTCTGTCAGCAGCCTTAACCAGGACCCTCTTCTTCTTCTTTTCTGGGACAGGCTGCTCCTGGCTTTCCTCTTCAACTTGAGGTTGCTCCTTAGAATCCTTTTCCTCATGGAGAGGTACATCATCCCCTACAGCGGATGTCAAGGGGATGGTGGGAGTTTCAGCCTTGAAAGAATTTCTTTTGGCTTGGATGCTGTTCTTCTGAGAAGAGGAATCATCATCTGCCAGCATCGATTTTAGGGAAAGCATGTCGACGGAAACTTTTTCGATTTGTTCTGTAAAACAAGAAAGTTGAGTTAAAATACTGGAGATAAAGTAGAACATACAGAATGAACATGCAACGCGTGTAGTTGGAGAATGGATATTATGAAGGTATTTCTTCCTGACATCGTCACTCCCAAGGAGATGCCTGCAAGAGAACCCCTTAAGGGCCTTTGAGGCCGATTGCATGGCACTCAACACCTTCATAGAATGAGGGGAAAGTTCGCCCTCTTCAGTGTAGTAAGCATAACTCAGCAACAGGAAATGCTCGTGCATCCAACTGATGGGGAATTTTGTCAATCCCTCCTTGTTGAGCCAGAAGACCGGCTTGTTTGCTTGCACTCTAATCCGCGTATAATAGTGCTTGAAAGAGCGCCCATCGATCTTCGCAGATTTAGTGTAGGATTTGAAATTCACAATCCTTGAGTCACAACGGAGCGTTATGTGTAACACCCCCGGTTTTTCGGACTCAGATCCCGATGTAATCAAGATAATAATCAATAAAAAGGTGGGTAAATGTTTTGCGTCCGATGTCACACCGAAACCCGAATCACAAAAAATCGAAAGCGTACGATTTAATAAGGTATAACTGGATCGATAGATAACTTGCCCATAACGGTATACAAAATAATAGAGTTTATAGTGGAAGAAGAATGTGTATACCAGGCATATGCCTAGTCCCATATATGAAGATATGAGAAAAGGCCTAAGCAATCATACAGTTTCATAGTATAAGCCTATTAGGCCATAATCGACTATGCACTTGAATCATAATCATATATCATCAATCGTAAGTAGTCTCTACGTGAGACATCCATCACCAGATAGTATAAATCTAATCATCACTTACATACTAAACTTATATTCACCATTCATAAATTCAAGGGATTATCTTATACATATCCAAATTCACTAAATCCTCAATATCATCACATATAATTTATTCTATATATTAAAGTTCACAATTGATGTCGGCCAAGGCACTTCCATTACCACTATTTACCTTGGCCAAAACTTCAATTCAAAGTCTCATCTCAGCCCATGATAACCCTGCATCACAATCCTAAAAAGGAGACCACATGGGAGAGTGAGTTATACATTCAAAATGACGAATATAATATATTGTGATTATGTGTACATGCATACAATCATCATGTGTGCTTTGCTATAAAATCATTAATTCATCATTCAATCATCATCACATTGATATAATAGGTATACAACCGTCATGAAACGTATTTCACAACATAAGCAAGCACAAGCACATACACAATCACATTGCCACTTATTAACAAGGGCATTCACAATCATCATTATCATTTTATTAAATTTTTATTCCATTCCTCCTTGCAAAGGGTCTTTAATCTCTCGTGGTCATCCCATCTCAAATGCCATGCTCTTATGGCTAATGCATATGTCAACTGTTTAATGCATATGCAATGCATCCATTTCATTTCATCAGGTGATCGCAACCACCATATCATTCATTCACATGGGTTTCCCGCCTTGCAAGGGGTACTCCCTCTAGCAGCCTCGCAAGGTACTTTCTCGTGATCGCAACCACGTTCAATAATTCATAATGGTTTCCCGCCTCGCAAGGGGTACTCCCGCCTCGTGATCGCAACCACGGGCATCATAGGAACTCGTAAGCCCTTTTTCATTTCAAATACCAAGTGATCACAACCATTGGCTCATCATCATACAATGGTCCCCATAGGGCCTTTCACTTTCCACGACCAGGTGATCGCAACCACCGGCTCAATATCTTATCATCATCAAGTTGGTTTCCCGCCTCGCAAGGGGTACTCCCTTCATAGAATCCCACAAGATCTTTCATCGTTGTGATCGCAACCACATTTCAATGTTATGCTATGCCATGAATGCAAATGCAATAATGCATATACCCATCAACCTCGCAAGGATATCTCACCTCTCACATAGGGATATACTTTAATTTGACATTTTCAATCAATAACATACAATCATTTACAAAGCCCCTCAAGGCATATCATTCATAAACTTTACATCTCAATGGCCAAACTATCATTCTTATATTAATCCACGCATGGAATTCAACAAGGCATGACAACAAACACATTTCTAGTTTATAGCATCACATGCTAGCCAATACAATCCAAGTTATACACACAATAGTTCACTTGCATCAAACATAATGGCTTAACAATAATAATAATCATCGTTGACACTTTTTTCAAAATTCATTGAGTTATAATAATTCATTGCCATTTAATTATTCCCTTATTAGTCCCATCGTCCATCAAAGTATGTCATACAATCAAGATTCATAATATATCAATAAAGGGGAAGCAAACATGTTTTCATAACATAGCACAGGCATACACATACCTTGCTAAGGCTTTGAGCCATTCTCCAATCACCACTAAGACACACCACACATATACCCCTAGTGGATTTGCTTGTAATTACTCTAAAAGTATACATGGGATTGGAAGAAGGTTTTAGAATACTCTATTTAATTGTCAAGTAGGCCTAAAGGACCAAGGAGGAAAAGGTAAGTACCCAAAAGAAGTAAAGATGCAAATCCTAGGCTGATTTAATCAAATTAGCTAGTGATAATCGATTACGGGGTAGGATCTAATCGATTACAATGCTTCTGTAGGTAGTATAATGTATCAGGTGTTGTGCATAATCGATTATGGGACTAGAGTAATCAATTACCCTGTTTCTGTTTTAGTACATAATCGATTACACCTTCGAATATAATCGATTACATTAGTTCAAGATGGTCCATAATCGATTACAGTATGATTCCTAATCGATTAGATGAAGGACAGAGGCCTAGTAATCGATTATACCTTAGAGGCTAATCGATTACGCCCTGTCATTCTGCCGAAATTATGCAGATTTTGCACCAAAAATGAACTTCTCAACTACCAAAACCCATGCAAACGATATCGGAATGTCACCAAATTTTGACACAGGCTAAAACACATTATTTGTGACGTATGGCCACCGGCCTCACTCAAAAATCCTTTAAAATGAGTGACTTATGCGCATAAATGTGTTTTACCCGTTTAGAGGCACTTTTGTGTAACTCAAGGGCCTATTCTCATTAGAATTAGCCCACTCCAGTTTCTACAAGTCAAAATCTACATATATAGGCTATTGGAACTATCCCATGCCATCAAAATCATGCGACTCTCAATTTGACTCTATGAGTTCCTCAATTATGCATTATCTTTCAATCTTATCATTAATGTCACCACAATGGCTATCACATTCAATGCCAAACATCCACATAACTTCTCAATTCATGAAACATATACTTCATCCCCTCAAGGATGGTTTATCAACAACACATCATTTCCACCAAGGGATAGCTAACCATTCATCATCATCACATATATATATATATATCATCATCAATAGTCAATAATTGCCATTCACATCATTTCACTATAAACATGGCAAGGCAAGCATGAGTATCATAACATATAAGAATCATCAATTATATAACTCATGTAATCTCTCCTACCTCGAGGGAAGAGCCGAAATCCGAATGCACGCTCCGAATGCTCTGCCACATAATACGGAATGCAATCTACATACCATATACATGTGTATTCACACAATCAATAACCATCATAATTCTAAACATTTGCTAGCTTATCAAAAAACTCAACATCAAGTCCTAAACTTACTAAAACACCAATTCATACCATTGTGTTAGGCTTCGGGAATTCTTTTCCCAAAACCAAGATTCTCTAGATCTCAAAGGGCCAACTACGTCCAACGACATCAATATCACTCTCATCATTTGTAATGTGTTCCTTATTACTCGAACCATCCATTTCCCATTCAAGTTCATCATGAGCCACTTGGCTCCTATCAAACCATTATCCATCAACAATCCCATATGGCACACCAATGGTCTAAGACCCCATCAAGACACATGCTCATTTCACTAACCCCTTACATTCACCATGGCTTTGGTGTTCATATTCATCATTTCATACTCATATTAACACCTACATTGGGTATTTTCTAACCACATTCAATTCAACCTTCCTAACCACAATACATATATTCCCTCAAATTCTTAGGACAAGAGTTTTCATCAAAACTCAACAACCATTATCAAGATTCGTCAATTCATCATCAATGGCTATCTCTCATCATTAACATCATTCTCTAACATCATTAAACTTACACTCTACTCACATTTTACATTTCCCCCAATATATTAAAGTTAGGGTTCCATCAAAACCCAACCATCGCCACAAATAATCAATTCCAATCTTCCCAAGACCCATTCTAACGCATAAATCATTAATACCTATCAATTGGCCAAAAGCCCCAAATTCCTAAACCTAGGGTTTTCACCAATAATCAACAATCATCAATTTCACCTATTTATATGCATCATCTCAAGCACTCATGAGCTAACAACATATCACTCAAACCCTTAACAACCATAACAACAATCCAATGGTTTCATAAGCTAGGGTTTGGTTCCCCAAGCTATTTTCCATCAAAATAACACCCAATCTCCCATCACAATACTTAAATAGGCTCAAAACCATAAACTAAAGCCATGGGTGTTCAAGATCATACCTCTTTCTCCAAGCTCAAACCCCAAAACGAAAATGAGATAAAGAGAAGAAGAGATGAGCCAAGCTTTGCTCCAAGTGCCTTCCTTGCCTCATGATTCCATTAGATCCCAAGCTTTTTGGATGAAAAATGATTTATGGAGGGAGGGAGGGAGTGAATGGTTTTGGAGAAGAAGAATGGAGGGAGAGGAAGAAAAGGAAAGTGAATGAAAGAGGGGGAGAGAGGCCAACGTGAGAAATGAGAGAAAAAAGAGGTTTTGTGTTTTAATTTTAATTCACCACTTAAAATTCTCCGTTTCAAATCAAACAGGATCTCCGTTCGGGCTCAATACTAAATCCAAAAATTATTCCGAATATAGATTCGGATTCCTAATAATATTCTTAATAGCCTTGACCAATGGCATCTCAACCGGAGATACTTGGTCCGACACCTATATCTTCACCGGGTATAATTTAACTCTTAAAGCCCCAATAAATTATAAATAATCCTTATAAATCTCAATTTAATTATTTTAATATTTTTAGGACACTTATTAACCCACTTATAATTATTTAATATTTATTCTTCCTATTTAATCATTTTTATAAAATTCGGGATGTTACATTATGAACCCAAGGCCGCCCTTCTTGTTGGCACGGCGGACCACTTGGTAATAATAGAAAAGTTTTGCCATAGTGCCTGTGAAATTGAAGTACTCCCCGAGAACCTCGAGAGCACACACCAGGCCCCAGCCATTAGGATGCAATTGTGTAGGGGCGCAGTCAAGAAAACAAAGGACGGCCATCTGAAACTCCGTCATGGGGAAACGAACTCCCAAGTGCTGGAAGACGAAGTCGTACATGTATACCGACCTCTCGTCTGGAACTTGATGGCAGACTCGCTCCATAGGGTGGGGTGCAAGGATGAGAAAATGGCCCTTGTATTTCTTTCTTGAGTAGATAGAGAATCAAGCTTCAACAGGATTACCGTCCTCTCTTGCGTGGTACGAAGCAATGTTCAAGAATTCTTCTTCGATCCAGCAGTATGGATACTCCCTATTTAGCCTCTCCCAATTTAGCCGATGTGCAAGAACGTTGACACACCCTTCTGCAGTTTACAGAATCAACGTCTTTCCAGACCCAGGAATTTCCATCTCGTCTGATGCGTGTTGAAACGCCTCTGTGCTGTGATAAAAGGCAACATCGTCAGAGAGGTAACCTTCAGCACTTGACCCGCTGTCAGAGCGACCGGTAGCCCTCGAGTCAAAGGAACCCTCAGGGCGGCGCCAAACCACTGGCACTCGCGAGGAGGAAGTTTCAACCCTCTCTGAGTGACGAGGCCCAGCCACAGGAAGATTCACAGGAATCCTCCCACCACGGTGGCTAGAGGGGGCACGGAAACTCAAATTCCCCCAGTTCGAGGTACCAGTGCTGCTTGGCCTAGGGCGCATGGTTGAAGTTGAAGCAACTGAAAATAATATGGAGGTAAGGGATAAGGAGGTTACCTAATTAAGAAATAACGGAAGGAAGAACTTTGCGAAAGGAAAGAACAGCAACGGAGTCTTCAAAATTTGAGCAGAGGTTCACTAAGCTTAAAGGCGAAAGTAAGTTCTGAAACTTGCTAAGTTACCCTTTTATAGGTAACGAAGGGGCACAGTGATTAACCAAGAGTCGTGTCGTATACCCCAAAATGCAGCTTTTCGGATTTAAATGACCCTGTTGTTTCATGGTCCAAGGCGCAAAATGGTGACGCTTCATGAAAAGTTTCAAGTGAAACGGGCCCGCGGAAGCTAAAATCCAGGCCCAATAAGCCCAACCAACGGTTATTTTTAGGACAATGATGGCTCATGTTTTAAAAGGGCATTAATTGTCTAATCATTTCAGGCGCATTAAGTGCATCCCAACAACTATTCGAATACTAAGAGTTGCGATTTCCAAAAACTCTTGGGATTTTCCTTGTTGCAAATCTTTGTCCAAATCCGCTATAAGGGCATCAAGAGGGCGGTTACATAATCTATAGAACGGTTACGCTGGCAGAATACCGGTGCGTAGTTGACAAGAGTTCTGAATGGGTATCTTCGGAGTACCTTACCAGCATCCAGACTTCTTGAAGACTGTGTAGCTTATATGAGCAACTTAACAGTCCCTCACATAAGCTAAGGGACAAATGATTCGGTCTGGATACCAGTCCCTATAGTTGTGACATCAGCATGACTGTTCCAGGGGGCAACCGATATCATAGGGCAGTATCTTCACACTGGTCATCCGCTCTCACTTATCCGTTCTCACTTCATCAGATACTTCATCTGTTCTCACTCCCCCATCACGTATAACCATTTGCCTCAGTGTTATAATGAGATAAAAGGGGTTATAACTTATCAGTATAGATACTCTAGCAGCCTCGCAAGGTACTTTCTCGTGATCATAACCATGTTCAATAATTCATAATGGTTTCCCGCCTCGCAAGGGGTACTCCCGCCTCGTGATCGCAACCACGGGCATCATAGGAACTCGTAAGCCCTTTTTCATTTCAAATACCAAGTGATCACAACCATTGGCTCATCATCATACAATGGTCCCCATAGGGCCTTTCACTTTCCACGACCAGGTGATCGCAACCACCGGCTCAATATCTTATCATCATCAAGTTGGTTTCCCGCCTCGCAAGGGGTACTCCCTTCATAGAATCCCACAAGATCTTTCATCGTTGTGATCGCAACCACATTTCAATGTTATGCTATGCCATGAATGCAAATGCAATAATGCATATACCCATCAACCTCGCAAGGATATCTCACCTCTCACATAGGGATATACTTTAATTTGACATTTTCAATCAATAACATACAATCATTTACAAAGCCCCTCAAGGCATATCATTCATAAACTTTACATCTCAATGGCCAAACTATCATTCTTATATTAATCCACGCATGGAATTCAACAAGGCATGACAACAAACACATTTCTAGTTTATAGCATCACATGCTAGCCAATACAATCCAAGTTATACACACAATAGTTCACTTGCATCAAACATAATGGCTTAACAATAATAATAATCATCGTTGACACTTTTTTCAAAATTCATTGAGTTATAATAATTCATTGCCATTTAATTATTCCCTTATTAGTCCCACCGTCCATCCAAGTATGTCATACAATCAAGATTCATAATATATCAATAAAGGGGAAGCAAACATGTTTTCATAACATAGCACAGGCATACACATACCTTGCTAAGGCTTTGAGCCATTCTCCAATCACCACTAAGACACACCACACATATACCCCTAGTGGATTTGCTCGTAATTACTCTAAAAGTATACATGGGATTGGAAGAAGGTTTTAGAATACTCCATTTAATTGTCAAGTAGGCCTAAAGGACCAAGGAGGAAAAGGTAAGTACCCAAAAGAAGTAAAGATGCAAATCCTAGGCTGATTTAATCAAATTAGCTAGTGATAATCGATTATGGGGTAGGATCTAATCGATTACAATGCTTCTGTAGGTAGTATAATGTATCAGGTGTTGTGCATAATCGATTATGGGACTAGAGTAATCAATTACCCTGTTTCTGTTTTAGTACATAATCGATTACACCTTCGAATATAATCGATTACATTAGTTCAAGATGGTCCATAATCGATTACAGTATGATTCCTAATCGATTAGATGAAGGACAGAGGCCTAGTAATCGATTATACCTTAGAGGCTAATCGATTACGCCCTGTCATTCTGCCGAAATTATGCAGATTTTGCACCAAAAATGAACTTCTCAACTACCAAAACCCATGCAAACGATATCGGAATGTCACCAAATTTTGACACAGGCTAAAACACATTATTTGTGACGTGTGGCCACCGGCCTCACTCAAAAATCCTTTAAAATGAGTGACTTATGCGCATAAATGTGTTTTACCCGTTTAGAGGCACTTTTGTGCAACTCAAGGGCCTATTCTCATTAGAATTGGCCCACTCCAGTTTCTACAAGTCAAAATCTACATATATAGGCTATTGGAACTATCCCATGCCATCAAAATCATGCGACTCTCAATTTGACTCTATGAGTTCCTTAATTATGCATTATCTTTCAATCTTATCATTAATGTCACCATAATGGCTATCACATTCAATGCCAAACATCCACATAACTTCTCAATTCATGAAACATATACTTCATCCCCTCAAGGATGGTTTATCAACAACACATCATTTCCACCAAGGGATAGCTAACCATTCATCATCATCACATATATATATATATATATATATCATCATCAATAGTCAATAATTGCCATTCACATCATTTCACTATAAACATGGCAAGGCAAGCATGAGTATCATAACATATAAGAATCATCAATTATATAACTCATGTAATCTCTCCTACCTCGAGGGAAGAGCCGAAATCCGAATGCACGCTCCGAATGCTCTGCCACATAATACGGAATGCAATCTACATACCATATACATGTGCATTCACACAATCAATAACCATCATAATTCTAAACATTTGCTAGCTTATCAAAAAACTCAACATCAAGTCCTAAACTTACTAAAACACCAATTCATACCATTGTGTTAGGCTTCGGGAATTCTTTTCCCAAAACCAAGATTCTCTAGATCTCAAAGGGCCAACTACGTCCAACAACATCAATATCACTCTCATCATTTGTAATGTGTTCCTTATTACTCGAACCATCCATTTCCCATTCAAGTTCATCATGAGCCACTTGGCTCCTATCAAACCATTATCCATCAACAATCCCATATGGCACACCAATGGTCTAAGACCCCATCAAGACACATGCTCATTTCACTAACCCCTTACATTCACCATGGCTTTGGTGTTCATATTCATCATTTCATACTCATATTAACACCTACATTGGGTATTTTCTAACCACATTCAATTCAACCTTCCTAACCACAATACATATATTCCCTCAAATTCTTAAGACAAGAGTTTTCATCAAAACTCAATAACCATTATCAAGATTCGTCAATTCATCATCAATGGCTATCTCTCATCATTAACATCATTCTCTAACATCATTAAACTTATACTCTACTCACATTTTACATTTCCCCCAATATATTAAAGTTAGGGTTCCATCAAAACCCAACCATCGCCATAAATAATCAATTCTAATCTTCCCAAGACCCATTCTAACGCATAAATCATTAATACCTATCAATTGGCCAAAAGCCCCAAATTCCTAAACCTAGGGTTTTCACCAATAATCAACAATCATCAATTTCACCTATTTATATGCATCATCTCAAGCACTCATGAGCTAACAACATATCACTCAAACCCTTAACAACCATAACAATAATCCAATGGTTTCATAAGCTAGGGTTTGGTTCCCCAAGCTATTTTCCATCAAAATAACACCCAATCTCCCATCACAATACTTAAATAGGCTCAAAACCATAAACTAAAGCCATGGGTGTTCAAGATCATACCTCTCTCTCCAAGCTCAAACCCCAAAACGAAAATGAGATAAAGAGAAGAAGAGATGAGCCAAGCTTTGCTCCAAGTGCCTTCCTTGCCTCATGATTCCATTAGATCCCAAGCTTTTTGGATGAAAAATGATTTATGGAGGGAGGGAGGGAGTGAATGGTTTTGGAGAAGAAGAATGGAGGGAGAGGAAGAAAAGGAAAGTGAATGAAAGAGGGGGAGAGAGGCCAACGTGAGAAATGAGAGAAAAAAGAGGTTTTGTGTTTTAATTTTAATTCACCACTTAAAATTCTCCGTTTCAAATCAAACAGGATCTCCGTTCAGGCTCAATACTAAATCCAAAAATTATTCCGAATATAGATTCGGATTCCTAATAATATTCTTAATAGCCTTGACCAATGGCATCTCAATCGGAGATACTTGGTCCGACACCTATATCTTCACCGGGTATAATTTAACTCTTAAAGCCCCAATAAATTATAAATAATCCTCATAAATCTCAATTTAATTATTTTAATATTTTTGGGACACTTATTAACCCATTTATAATTATTTAATATTTATTCTTCCTATTTAATCATTTTTATAAAATTCGGGATGTTACATTATGAACCCAAGGCCGTCCTTCTTGTTGGCACGGCGGACCACTTGGCAATAATAGAAAAGTTTTGCCATAGTGCCTGTGAAATTGAAGTGCTCCCTGAGAACCTCGAGAGCACACACCAGGCCCCAGCCATTAGTATGCAATTGTGTAGGGGCGCAATCAAGAAAACAAAGGACGGCCATCTGAAACTCCGTCATGGAGAAACGAACTCCCAAGTGCTGGAAGACGAAGTCGTACATGTATACCGACCTCTCGTCTGGAACTTGATGGCAGACTCGCTCCATAGGGTAGGGTGCAAGGATGAGAAAATGGCCCTTGTATTTCTTTCTTGAGTAGATAGAGAATCAAGCTTCAACAGGATTACCGTCCTCTCTTGCATGGTGCGAAGCAATGTTCAAGAATTCTTCTTCGACCCAGCAGTACGGATACTCCCTATTTAGCCTCTCCCTATTTAGCCGATGTGCAAGAACGTTGACACACCCTTCTACAGTTTACAGAATCAACGTCTTTCCAGACCCAGGAATTTCCATCTCGTCTGATGCGTGTTGAAACGCCTCTGTGCTGTGATAAAAGGCAACATCGTCAGAGAGGTAACCTTCAGCACTTGACCCGCTGTCAGAGCGACCGGTAGCCCTCGAGTCAAAGGAACCCTCAGGGCGGCGCCAAACCACTGGCACTCGCGAGGAGGAAGTTTCAACCCTCTCTGAGTGACGAGGCCCAGCCACAGGAAGATTCACAGGAATCCTCCCACCACGGTGGCTAGAGGGGGCACGGAAACTCAAATTCCCCCAGTTCGAGGTACCAGTGCTGCTTGGCCTAGGGCGCATGGTTGAAGTTGAAGCAACTGAAAATAATATGGAGGTAAGGGATAAGGAGGTTACCTAATTAAGAAATAACGGAAGGAAGAACTTTGCGAAAGGAAAGAACAGCAACGGAGTCTTCAAAATTTGAGCAGAGGTTCACTAAGCTTAAAGGCGAAAGTAAGTTCTGAAACTTGCTATGTTACCCTTTTATAGGTAACGAAGGGGCACAGTGATTAACCAAGAGTAGTGTCGTATACCCCAAAATGCAGCTTTTCGGATTTAAATGACCCTGTTGTTTCATGGTCCAAGGCGCAAAATGGTGACGCTTCATGAAAAGTTTCAAGTGAAACGGGCCCGCGGAAGCTAAAATCCAGGCCCAATAAGCCCAACCGACGGTTATTTTTAGGACAATGATGGCTCATGTTTTAAAAGGGCATTAATTGTCTAATCATTTCAGGCGCATTAAGTGCATCCCAACAACTATTCGAATACTAAGAGTTGCGATTTCCAAAAACTCTTGGGATTTTCCTTGTTGCAAATCTTTGTCCAAATCCGCTATAAGGGCATCAAGAGGGCGGTTACATAATCTATAGAACGGTTACGCTGGCAGAATACCGGTGCGTAGTTGACAAGAGTTCTGAATGGGCATCTTCGGAGTACCTTACCAGCATCCAGACTTCTTGAAGACTGTGTAGCTTATATGAGCAACTTAACAGTCCCTCACACAAGCTAAGGGACAAATGATTCGGTCTGGATACCAGTCCCTATAGTTGTGACATCAGCATGACTGTTCCAGGGGGCAACCGATATCATAGGGCAGTATCTTCACACCGGTCATTCGCTCTCACTTATCCGTTCTCACTTCATCGGATACTTCATTTGTCCTCACTCCCTCATCATGTATAACCATTTGCCTCAGTGTTATAATGAGATAAAAGGGGTTATAACTTATCAGTATAGATACTCTACACAGCGAAATATGCTAATATCACTTACAAAAAGGAGTACGTACGATTGTAGGCGTGATGTACGGAAAAGGTGATTATCCTTCATCCCTGTGTCAGGATCATACACTGATAATTAACCTACCCCCTGTCACACTCTGAGTACTGAGCCACTTTGATTGACACTCTATACATGGTATCAGAACCTATGGGCCCACCTGCATCCAACGATTCATTTCCTACGTCCAACTATAAATAGCATATTCTAATACATATGCAAGGTTACGTTGTTCTAACTCTCATCTTACTATTACATTGCTTAAGTATTCCCAGAGTTCATATACACTCTTCTAACTTGAGCGTCAGAGAATCTTCGCAGGTGACACCACCTTTCGCCCACATCAACGTGAAACTCTGGTGTGAAGGATCTCTAGGACAACGAGACCGGTTTCTCCCACTGAGAGGCCGAATTATAATACCGGATACCCACTGTTCCGGTGTATAAACACTAAAATACATATACTTTTGTGGCTGGTCCTACACCGGATCGTAGACCCCGGTTCAGACCAGTTCAATTCTTAATTGGATTCTCTCACTTTGATATTAATTATCAATAGAACATGATTAATTCTCTTTACTATTTATTGATAGTAAAGATCGATAGTAAAAGAATCTGACAAAAATAATTAACAAATTATATTTTATTTATATATATATATTCTTTTATTTTTTAAGGTTTATTTAGAAAGAGAATCACGTAATGGATCACATCAAGTCTTATTTGATGCATACAAGAGTAGAGTATACAAGATACCTACATCAAGATTTAAAAATAGCAACAAAGAAGGTGAGTAACATATACCAAATCATCCAAAGTCATACATTATGATGATACCAACACATATATGCATAACATGTATTTCTTAAGAAACATCATAACCTTCTTTCACACATTATCTCATTCCATTCTACATCATACATGTCCAAATCATTACATTTATAATTCACACATCAAAATCATGGCATTCTTAATAAAAGTCATCAAATATTCAATGTTAGTATCACAACTTCCTTCCTCTTTATTTAACAATCATCCATCGCCACCACGGGCTACCAACTAGGCATATCTCCAGCTATATGCAAATGCTCTTATGGCTAATGCATATGCACAAAGGAATCAATAACAATTACGGATCCGACTGTGGGAAAATAACATCATATCAAATGTGGGTCAAGCATAGGTGTGCTACTATGCCCCTACTGGAGTAGTAAAATGTATACACATATACCTCAATTCATGCATGCTCAACAACATACTTTTACTGGTACTAAACCGTTCTCGCCTATCTGTCGCACTAGTCACCCCGTGACTTGCGGATCTATAATCACGGCCTTACTTGCCACAAGTGCTATGGGCCCCTCCGAACACACATCGAGAGAGCCGTGTCCCGTCGGACACTGAGGTAACTTGCTCATCATAAAGCCACCCGCCCACTAGGCCCGCTACATAGGGTGCCTCATCACCAAACTATGGACAGCTTCATGATTCCCAGAATCACTATGGAAATACAATAACATACCCATGCATCAGGTCGCCCTCCCACTGGGACCGTCTAGTTGAACCCCTAACATTCCACATAGATAGTGAATGATATGCCATGGATGTAATGCAATGCAAATCAAATGCATTCTCACACTATGCATCCTAAATGCCACTCCACCATCCATAATTCATCCTCAACACTTTAGTAGAACTCTAGGTTCTTATCATCCTCAACCATCACCAACATTCATTAGATTTCATATACATAATAGTTAGTGGCAATCACAAACCATTAATTCATATATCATAGGATGTTCATCAACAATGTAATCAATACAATCATGGTTCTAAACCATCACAACAACTCTCATTATTTAAGAGTCAATTCAACATTATATTCATCATCCCACAAACATAAACCACATATGCCACATAACATCACTCACTCTAAATGCAATTCAATCAAGTAATCATCAAATCATTCATCCAGCCAAATTAGCATATCACAATCATATATACACATCACTAATGGATGAAATCAAGCATTTAGAGATGTTACCCCATCCTTCCTCAAGAGAAGTAGAAATCAACACGGTTCGATGGTCTCGCCTCGTCGATGGGGTC
This sequence comes from Clitoria ternatea, assembly GCA_037962975.1. Classification (NCBI taxonomy): domain Eukaryota; kingdom Viridiplantae; phylum Streptophyta; class Magnoliopsida; order Fabales; family Fabaceae; genus Clitoria; species Clitoria ternatea. The sequence continues at coordinate 216,117,569 of CM075671.1, read as the reverse complement.
GTTCCCTACATTATACAACATACCACACAATCATTCTCTATTCAAACCACCAAGATTCAAGTACTCTTAATTAACCACTTGGTGTTTTATGCCTTTTTAATTCTCAATCTTTACTTATTCATTTAATCCACCATAACCACCATGGGTTAGGTGCCCAATCTCATTATTATGCATTTAAGGCTAAACCCATTCATGGGCTTCCACATTAATGAACTCCACCAACCATTTACCATCATTAATGGTCACTACACACCAAAAATAGCAACTACCATCAATAATAAATGCTCATCTACCCACATCCCACATTTCCCCTAATTTATAAAGTTAGGGTTTAATCAAAAACCCAATAACCACCAATTGTGTTCATCATTTTCCATCATTCTCATGTCATTTTCGTGTGCCACCCAAGGCCCTTATAAAACTTATATTAAATACACCCTACCTTAGGGTTTCTCATTTTAAATGCTTCCCACTCATAACCCATATGCATTAAACTCTCTCCCAACAACCATTACCCAAAACCTAGGGCATAAGGTTCAAGAAAATTAAGGGAGATCCTTACCTCAAGTCAAAAGAAATAAGCCCCTAGAATGGGTGAGGAAGAGCATGAAAATGGAAAGAGAGAGAGAGAAGAGAGTCTTCAAGCTTTAAGTTCCTTTCCTCTTGTTCCAAGGAGAACGAAAATGGTGAAGGGAGAGTGGTACCCAACACTTAGGGTTTGTAGAGAAGAAGAATGGGTGGAAATGTAGAAGAAAAAGAGAGCAAAGTGTTTGCTGAGAAAGGGCCAACGTGAAATGTAGGGGAAAATAGGAGTTTTTCATTTAATCTTGTCCCTTCACTTAAAGCTTCTCTGTTTTAATCTAAACAGGACCTCTGTTCGGGCTTAATACTTTATCTAAAAGTTATTCCGAATACATATTCGGACTCCCAATAATATTCTTTACAGCCCTGACCAATATCATCCCAATTGGAGATACTTGGTCTGACACCTATATTTTAATTAGGCATAAATTCAGCCTGTTCGGCTCCAATAAATTATGAGTAGTCCCCAAAAATCTTAATTTAATTATTCTTAATATTTTAAGACATTAATTAATCCTCATACAAATATTTAATATTTATTTCTTTAATTATTCTTTATTTTAAAATTTAGGGTGTTACAGGGTATGTCGTATCAATCGGAATTCTTCTCTTGAGGTAGGAAAGGAGTCTTTATGTTCTAAATGCGTGAATTGAATAGTACTTGATTATCATATGTGACAATATGCATGTTTGTCTTGCTTGTAATGTTATGATGAATTGAAATGTTGTGTATGATGTTTGGCAACTTGCATTTGTGCATTTAGAATATAAGAGGTGTGCTATATGGTGGCGTTAAATTGTTTGGCAAGTGTACGCCTTGAATATGATGTTGTGTTTACATCCACCATGAATGTGGAATGAATGTTATTGATGATTAAATGAGAGTGGTGTGAATGAATAACATTCCTTGATTGATAATGAAAGATTGATGTCATTGTGATTGATAAAGGAATTGAATTATGTTAATGAGAATTATTGAGAATGCCACACGAAAACTTAAAACAATGGTAATAACCAACGATAACAAATCCACTAAAAGCCTTATGGTGATGTTGGTGATAATGATAATGATGATTGATGAGTGGCATGATTAGGATTAGAGTGAGAAATGTATATGATTGGCATTTGCATGCATGGCATACTAAATAGCTGCCGGTGTTGGAATTTTAGGGGATTCCCCGGTTTGGCCCAGTGGGAGGGCGGCTCTGTGTACAAGCAATTTGTTATTTCCCCTGTGACTCGGTGTGTAAATCACAAAGCTGCCCATGTTGCACTACGGGAGCCACATGCAGTTGACCCTTATGGGGGTGGCTCTTGATGAGCAAGTATCCCTGGTGGTCCTTGGGATCACAGCTGCCATGATATGATTCATGGTTGGCCCGCAACACCATATGTTGATTATGTTGTTACCGTGGTCATGGTGAAAATGACCAGGTGTTGTAAATAGGCGATATGGTTTGGTACCAGTAAAAGATTGGTGAAATTCATGCAATTGGATGATAAGTGTACACATTTTACTACTACAGTAGGGGTATGGTTAGATGATCATACTTGAATCTCACAATTGGTGTTTATTTCCCCCAGTCAGATCTGCAATTATTGAAATAAGTCGTTGTGCATATGCATTAGCTTAAGAGTATTTGCATATAGCCAGGAAGTATGCCAAAGGTGATGAGATGTGATGATGGTTGTGTTATGGATAAGAGCATGTATTAAGACAACATAAAAGATGTGAATACCAAATGATAAAATGAGTAAAACAATGAGGTGTATAGTAGCCTAAATCATTGAAAGACTGGATTATGTGTATGCTTGTATACTTTGCTTAATCTATAATGTCGTTTGTAATATACGTATGATAGTATTATGATGATGAATGAGATAATGAATGATATGTGTATGCAAAGTATACATGATCTTGATGAATATGCACATAATCACATGGTATTCATATTCATTTTTGGAATGTATGACTCACTCCCCCATGTTGTCTACTTTTTAGACTTGTGATACAAAGCACTCATGGGTGGAGTGAATCTTTTGATGTACATTTTGATGAATGAGGTAAATAGGTGTATAGGAAGTTCCTTGGCCAACAAATCTGGATTTTTTGTATAGCATATAGTGTACGTGTATGCTTATTTTTCCATCTAGATTGTAGTTTGATGATTTTGAGGGTCATGTACGAAAATTGGACCTTGAGGTGTGTGGCTGATTTTCCTTAATAACCTAAATGTTTCTTGTGGATGAATTATGATGTTAATTGATATTGAATTCCATGTATGAATGAAGTATTTTACAATTTATAACAATTTATGAAGTTTATATGAAAATGACTTAAACATCATGCATTGGATGAATGAGAATTGATTTTGATGAGCATGAATTATTGGATGGACTTTTAAATGTATGGTTGAATGTATCCAACATATTAGTATAGGCTAAAATGGCATGAAATGAGATTTGGTATGTCAAGTTATATGAAATCCCCATGTTTTTTCCTTGTTTTACGGAACTCGCTCAAGAGAGTGTGAATCTCGCTCAAGCGAGATCCTCTTGAATCAGAGGTGTGGCTACTGGTCACATTTCACTCAGGTGGGCAAGGCCTCGCCTGAGCGAGAGTGAGGTGGAAAGCTAATGGACCATTTTCACTTGGGCGAATGGTTAGTGCTTGGAGGCTTGCTCAAGCGAGAGGGGATGGGAATGGATACTGGAGCTATTTCACTTAGGCGAGGATGCCTCGCCCAAGCAAAGGGGAACCATTTAGCTACAGGAGTGATCTCGCTCAAGCGAGCATAGCTCTCTCCAGCGAGATGGGTACCTGATGCGCACTGCATCCCTCGCTTGAGCGTGTTCGCTGGCTCGCCTAGGCGTGGCTATTGGAACTCGCTCAAGCAAGTGGGGCATCCGCTCGAGCGAGATGCCCCTAATTCCTCCAAATGCTTTTGTTTCAATTAATTTGGCTTTCTTTGGCATTAAGGTTTCTCCTTGAATCATTATACTAATATAGTTAACATATTATGAACCAATAAACTCCATGAAATTCACTCTCTTCAAATCCAATCATATAACATCAATTTAAACTATATTTCCGCTGTTTGTAATTATGAGATTATCACGAAACATTTTGAACTTGCCTTCTCATATCTTCATATATGAGATAGGTTTTTCATAGATCTAGGGTGTTGAATTAAAGCTTCACCACTATATTTTTGTGTCAAATAATGATTTATAAAACTGAAAGATTTATCCCAATTTCCAAGGTGTCACATTATATACACATGTTTATGTTTCATCATAATGTATAATTTTGAATCATTAGGTATATGTTACTCACCTCCTAGTTGCCATTTTAAAGTTTGATGTAGGTATGATGAAAATCCTATCTTTTGAATGGTGAGCTATGTAACATCTAAAAAATAAAAAAAAATCAGTCTCATGTATAATTATTTCGATGAAGACCATCAATAATATTATCCATTTTATCTCGACTTTTTACGTAAATTTTGGTTAGGACAACATCTTCAATTTAACCTTTTACTGTTGTAAATAATTTTAACTTTATACCTTAGGTAAAAGTTAATCAAATAATTTATTACTTGTATCCTTAGTTATTAATTTCTTTGCCTTTTCCATTTACTCCCATCAAATTACCACATACTCCACTCAAAATGCGTCATCTTGTATATATTTTAATTGCTAGTTAGAGTTCAAATTTGAAAATGTAGTTAACTACAAAGTTGTTTCTCTTCTTATTAGCTTTCCAACAAGACCAAATTGATTAAAATCCATTAAGATTTAAGAGAGATATGCTCAAAATACCGAAACTATTTCAGAATTGGTATTATATTTCAATCATATCATCTTGTACATATTTTAATGCCTAGTTAGAGTCTGAATTTGAAAAAGTGGTAAACTACAGAGTTGTTCCTCTTCTTCTTAGCTTTCCAACAATACTAAATTCATTAAAATTCGATTAAGATATGCCCAAAATACTAAAACTGTATCAGAATTAATATTTTACTTCAATTATACAAGCTACATTCTTTAGGCTACGAGAATGGTCAATAATGTAGCCTATTTTTCTCACCAAAAACCTCTATTATTACCATACATAATGCACCTAACATCCTACTACAATTCCATTATGAAATGCTTGTCCCCTACTTGTCATTTGCAAGATTAAACCAACACTACATCTTATTCTCAAGTCTGAATTCTTATAACAAGCTGAAGTTAGTGAAGACATAACTCTCATTTTCTTTCATTTTCTCCATCAAAGTCACTCTAGATCTGAAGCTAGGACAATAAGAGAACACTTTCAACCACTTTAGGATCCTCCATTAAGGTAAGAGGGGATAGGGTTGTGAATAAATAGGGAATGGGTAGAATTGTATGCTGTTCTAGGATTTTCAGATTTATTTTCGTAACTTGTTACTTAACTTTGAGTGTTTTTAATTATAGAGTGTTTTTAATTAAAGTTTGGTAATTCACATATTTTGAAATTGAAAATGATATATTCATGAAAGTTGTAGATATTTGTGTCCTATAAATATAAAGACCAAAATCTTCAAAAAAGGATAAGTAAAACTTGAGTTATGATTTATTTATTAAAGTATGACGTTGCTGGAAGCTATGTGTGGGTCAGTGCTTGTCTAGCTATTTGAGAATAATTTATAAGGAATTAATTTTTAAGCCCTTCATAAAAGTTTTATATATTTGAGTTATGAACATGTGGGATTTAGTCCCATGTAAATATATTTTTTCTATTAAAAGATATACAATTTTTACTAAAGGTTGTCAAAGCTGTAACTGAATCTGTAATACTGAAATTACTGTTTTGAAGTCAGAAAGTAATTTTGAAACTGCGTTTTATACTTATAGAATTGGGACATATAGTTTTCATAAAAGTTATAGATAATTCTATTATTTGAAAATTGGCATAAGTTTCATCTTAAAATAATTTTTTTACAATGAGATATGCCTATTTTACCAAACTGTGTACATGCAGTAAAAATTTACAAAAGTCAGTGTGTTCTTTGTAACGTGGAGCAAATTCTGTAAGGAATTAGAATTATTGGTCTTCATGAATATTGTACATAATTTTGTTATGGAACTACAGAAAGTGGAATTACTCAAAAAGGATTTGATTTGCTCACGTTATGGCCTTTTTACTAATGTATGTTGCTGCTGTAAATTTTTTAAATTTACCTATGATGGTTATTATAGATGAAAATGATATTTTCCATGTGGGTAATGATTTATTTATGAATTAGTGAGGGACTATTGATTATTATGGATGTTATTGAGTGTCCTATGAATGTCATACAGTATGTATATCTTTGTGATGAATAATTATGAATGACCAAATTAATGTATACATAAATGCCTTGTGGTTTATTGAGATATGTTGTTGAACTGTAAATCCATGATTTTGAGAATTGATATATGTGATGTGTCTTTTAAGGACTTGTGGCTTTCCAAGTGATTATGGGAGTATTAATATCATGGTATGTTAAATTGATAAAGAGAATTAAAGGCATTCATGCATCATAAGTATTTGGACGCACCATGGAATTTAAGGGTTCCATGATTGCCGGCCCTGGTGGGGGTTACTCTATGATGAGTTAAAGCCTTATTTTCATTGAGCGCCATGAATATTAGGGATTCATGATTTATGCTAAGTCCTACTTGTGTACTTTGGTACTTGAACGCCATAAAGGGTAGGGATTCATGGTATATGCTAAGTCCTACTTGTGTACTTTGGTACTTGAGCGCTACGAAGGGTAGGGATTTGTGGCATTATGCTAAGTCCTACTTGTGTCTCTATGAGACTTTTTACTGTAGTATTTTCATTAAACCAAAATGGATTTGTCATGACATTATTTGGCTAAATTAAAGATTATTAAATGTAAATGACCTTGTTTGGCATATTCATCATACCATAATTGTTTGTTGATTGTGTTTGTGCAATTGTACTTATTTTATATTTATTTTATATTCTATCTTACTCTTACATTATTTTTACAGTGCATACTTCACAGAATGACGAGTGGTGAAATTGATAAAGCTTTTATGTTTTATTGCTTGGACCTTGACTTTATTTGACTTTTAATGTGTTGTAATAATATTATTATATACATTATTCTGCAATCTTATCTATCGTTTCCGCTATATAAATATATTATGTTTTATTCATTCATGACTAGTATGCATGAGAATATTTCACATTTATGAATTTTTACATGACCTCAGAATTTAAATTATGAATTTCAAAATGATTCTTTAAACGTGAAAAATTTATTACAAAAATTTGGGTTAATTAATTGGAATTTGTGATTTAGGTTTTGGGCTTCACAACTGAAGTGGTATCAGAGCATTTTCAAAAAATTCAGGGCCAATTGCTACGACATGTATTATTTCTTTGATATACTACATGAATTGTTTGGTTACTTGCTTAATAATATGTTAAGTATGTATTAAATGACTTGTTGCCTAACTGATAAATTGTAAAGTATTTATAGTTGTCTTATAATCTTGTAATTATATATGATATACTTTCCCTTAGAATTAGTATAAATTGAACTACGAATATAGGTTGACAAGAAACAATAACGACGCTATGGCAGCCGCTTTCAACCGCTTGGCTGAGGCCTTGGAGAGGAAAAATCAACCAAGAAATACTAGAGGACTAAACGGATTGGATCACTTCTTGAAAAGGAAGCCATCGCAGTTTAAAGGAGGCTATAATCCAGAGGTATCATACCTGTGGATTAAGGAAATAGAACGCATCTTCCATTCCTTACCTTGCATAGAATTTAAAAAGGCTGAGTATCCTACCTACATGATGATTGAGAAGGCAGAGAACTGGTGGATCCATGTGAGGATTTGTATGACTGAGTTTGGCAGACCATTGGATTGGGCTAACTTCAAAGACTATTTTCTAGAGAAATATTTTCCAGCAAGTGTGAAGAGCCGAAAGAAGCTGGAATTCATGGAGTTGAAACAAGGGTCAACACCTGTTGGTGAGTATGCTGCTAAATTTGAAGAATTATCCCTCTTTTACCCTCTTTTCCAACATGCAGGTGTCGAAGCCTCAAAGTGTGTCAAGTTCGAGAATGGTTTGAATCCCGAGATCAAAGAGGCTATCTGTTATCAAGAAATTTGGAGCTTCTCAATCCTAATCAATAAATGCTGAATTTTTGAAGAAAGCCACCAAGCCAGATTGTCTTAAGAGAAGATCAATAAACAATTGAGACCTCAGCCCTTCAAGAGGAAAGGATCGTCCTATCAAAATCGTTTTCGGGGAGGATCTTCATCTTCTGCAGGAATGCCTAGAAATTATCCTGAGATGCAACAAAGTCAAAGATGCTTTAAATATGGAGGGAACCACCATATCCATGATTGCCCCAGACGCTCAGAGGACATGATTTGTTTTTAATGTAACCAAAAAGGTCATATCCGCCCAAATTGTCCTCAGAATCGCCATCCCTTTATCAGCAACAACAACAACAACAACAATGTGGTACATAACCGTAGAGGTGCTACCCATAGAGGAGGTTGTAATGGAAATGGGCGGGGAACTCAACCTCAGATAAAGGCTGAGTCAGCAGATAAGAGATTACAACTAGCAACAGGAAGAGTCTTTGCCATCAGTGGTTCAGAGGCAGACCAAGCAGACGACCTTATGCAAAGTAAGTGTGAGATAAACGGTACCATTTTATCTGTATTATTTGATTCTGGTGCTACACATTCTTTTATTTCTAAGAAGTGTGTTAGACGTCTTCAATTACCTGTAAAGTCTATAATGTATGACCTGATTGTTTCCACTCCCACCGGTACACAACTTAGGACTACTATGGTGTGTAACGATTGTTCTGTGCTTGTAGAAGGTAGAAACTTTCTTGTCAATCTTGTTTGTTTGCCTTCGCAGGATTTAGAAGTAATTCTAGGGATGAATTGGTTATCGGCGAATCGAGTCCTGGTAGACTGTCATAACAAGACCGTGATATTTCCATTAGAAGGAAACACTATCTCTGACAATCCCAAGATCTTTGCTTTAAAAGGAGAAATTCAATTGTTTGCTCTTTCCAAAGGAGAGGGTGAATCTAAAACAATTAAGATGCCAATTGTCTCTGAATTCCCTAAAGTATTTCTAGAAAATGTCTCAAGTTCACCTCTAGAACGTGAAATAGAAATCTTAATTGACTTAATTCCTGGACCAGAACTAATGTCTAAGGCTCCATATTGTATGTCACCTGTTGAACTGACAGAACTGAAAAAGCAAATTGAAGAGTTGTTGGAGAAGCATTTCATCAGGCCTAGTGTGTCGCCATGGGAGTACCAGTATTGCTCGTCAAGAAGAAAGATGGAAGCATGAGATTATGTGTAGATTATCGTCAGTTGAATAAATTGATAGTGAAGAATAAATATCCTTTGCCCAGAATTCATGATCTAATAGACCAATTGAGAGGTGCTACAGTATTTTCCAAGATTGATCTATGATCGGGTTATCATCAAATTTTTGTCAAGTTTGAGGATATTCTAAAGACAGTCTTTAGAACACGCTATGGTCATTACGAGTATCTTGTGATGACTTTCGGAGTGACCAATGCCCCAGCTGTATTCATGGATTACATGAATTGAGTGTTTCATCCATACTTGTATCAGTTTGTTATTATCTTCATTGATGACATTCTGATTTATTCTAAGACTTGGGAGGAGCATGAAAAGCATCTTCAAGTGGTATTACAGATTCTGAAAGAGAAGAAGTTGTATGCTAAGTTATCTAAATGCGAGTTCTAGTTGAAAGAGGTAAAGTTCCTAGGCCATGTGATCTCAAGCGAAGGAGTGTTTGTGGAACCTTCCAAAATAGAAGCTGTAACAAACTGGGAGAGACCTAATTTAGTTACTGAGATACGAAGCTTCCTAGGATTAGCTGGTTATTACTGGAGATTTATCGAGGGGTTTTCTCGAATTGCCTTACCGATGACTCGTCTGACTCAGAAGAATCAACCTTTTGCCTGGAGCCAGAATGTGAGAAAAGTTTCTAGGAACTAAAATTAAAGCTTACATCTGCTCCAATCTTAACTTTACCTAATCCACAAGAAGAGTTATGGTTTACTGTGATGCTTCTAAGATGGGTTTGGGTTGTGTTTTGATGCAAAAACAAAAGGTGATTGCCTATGCTTCTAGGCAGCTAAGGCCGCATGAAATAAACTATCCAATGCATGATCTAGAATTGGCAGTGGTGGTATTCGCTTTGAAAATCTGGAGACACCATTTATATGGAGTGAAGTTTGAGGTGTTCAGTGACCATAAGAGCTTAAAGTATTTGTTCGATCAGAAGGAATTGAACATGAGGCAGCGAAGGTGGATGGAATTTCTTAAAAAAGATTATGATTTTGATTTGAAGTACCATCCAGGAAAAGCAAATGTGGTAGCAGATGCACTTAGTAGGAAATCCATTCATATGGCGTATTTAATGGTAAAAGAGATGGAAATGATAGAACAGTTTAGAGATATGAACTTGGGTGTGGAGATGAAATCTTCAAGAAGTATGACCTTGGGAACTTTAAAGATCACCAATGATTTTCTGAAGCTGATAGGTGAGATGTAGAAAAAAGACTTAAAATTGCAAGAATTGAGAAAGACTCAGGAAAATGGAAAAGATATGGGATTACAAGAAGGATCAGATGTAATCTGGAGGATTAAAGGTAGAATATGTGTACCAAATGACATTGATATACGGAGAACAATTTTAGAAGAAGCATATAAGAGTATGTTGAGTATTCATCTTGGATCAACCAAAATGTATCAGGATCTAAAGAAGAGTTTTTGGTGGCGAAAGATGAAGCAAGAGATAGCTAAATATGTATCATCATGTTTGGTATGCCAAAAGTCTAAAGTAGAGCATCAGAAGCCATCAGGTGTCATAAAACCATTGGAAATCCCTATCTAGAAATGGGATGATATTGCAATGGACTTTGTTTCAGGATTGCCAAGGGCACGTTCAAGTGATGATACGATATAGGTTATTGTGGATAGATTAACTAAGTCTGCTCATTTTCTTCTAATGAATATGAAGGATTCTCTACAAAAGTTGGCACAATTATATGTGAAAGAGATTGTGAGATTGCATGGGGTACCATTCAGTATTGTGTCAGACCGAGATCCAAGGTTTACTTCTCGATTTTGGGGAAGCTTGCATCAAGAATTAGGTTCAAGTCTTCGGCTAAGTTCAGCCTATCATCCTTAAATAAATGGACAGTCAGAGCGTACTATACAGATTTTGGAGGATTTACTGAGATCTTGCGTGCTTGAGCATGGTGGTAGTTGGAAGAAATTTCTTCCACTTATTGAATTCACATATAACAATAGCTACCATAGAAGCATTGGTATGGAACCATTTGAAGCATTGTATGACAAAAAGTGTCGAACCCCCTTTATTGGTTAGAAATTGGTGAAAGTTGGGCGTTAGGGCCTGAAATTATGCAACAGACTACTGAACAAATAGAAATAATCAAAGAGAAGATAAAGGTATCCCAAGATAGACAAAAGTACTATTCCAAGTTAGTGATCATGTTTTTTGAAGGTTTCTCCTCACAAAGGCATTGGCTGAGCATTGAAAAGTAAAAAGTTGAGCCCAAGGTTCATTGGACCATATGAAATTCTAAAGAGGATTGGCTCAGTGGCCTATCAGATTGCACTTTATCCTCAGCTTGCAAATTTGCACAATGTGTTCCACGTATCACAATTGAGAAAATATGTACAGGATTCTACTCATGTGATTGCTACTGATGATGTTAAAGTTAGAGAGAATTTGACCATTCCTGTAGAACCTGCACAGATTATGGAAAGGTCGATTAAACACTTGAAAAGCAAGGATGTACCATTAGTGAAGGTGGCATGGAAACAAGGAAATGATGTAACTTTAACTTGGGAGCTTGAAGATGGTATGAGGACACAATACCTAGAATTATTCCACTAAGGGATGTGTTGTATTAAATTTCGAGGATGAAATTTTATTAGGGTGGGAGAATTGTAACATCCCAAACAAAAAAAATCATTCTCATATATAATTATTTCAATGAAGACCATCAATAATATTATCCATTTTATCACGACTTTCTACGTAAATTTTGGTTAGGACAACATCTTTAATTTAACCTTTTACTGTTGTAAATAATTTTAACTTTATACCTTAGGTAAAAGTTAATCAAATAACTTATTACCTATTTTCTTAGTTATTAATTTCTTAGCCTTTTTCCATTTACTCCTATTTAATTACCACATACGCCACTCAAAATATGTCATCCTGTACACATTTTAATTGCTAGTTAGAGTCTGAATTTGAAAATGTAGTTAACTACAAAGTTGTTCCTATTCTTATTAGTTTTCCAACAAGACCAAATTGATTAAAATCCATTAAGATTTAAGAGATATATGTCCAAAATACCAAAACTATTTTAGAATTGGTATTGTATTTCAATCATATCATCTTGTACATATTTTAATACCTAGTTAGAGTCTGAATTTGAAAAAATGGTAAACTACAAAGTTGTTCCTTTTCTTCTTAGCTTTCCAACAAGACCAAATTCATTAAAATTTGATTAAGATATGCCTAAAATACCAAAACTGTATCAGAATTAATATTTTACTTCAGTCATACAAGCTACATTATTTAGGTCGCGGGAATGGTCAACAATGCAGCCTATCTTTCTCACCAAAAACCTCCATTATCACTATACATGATGCACTTAACATCCCACTACAATTCCATTATGAAAAGCTTGTCCCCCACTTGTCATTTGCAAGATTAAACCAACACTACATCTTATTCCCAAGTCTGAATTCTTATAACAAGCTGAAGTTAGTGAAGACATAACTCTTATTTTCTTTCATTTTCTCTATCAAAGTCACTCTATATCTGAAGCTAGGACAATAAAAGAACACTTTCAACCACTTTAGGATCCTCCATTAAGGTAAGAGGGGATAGGGTTATGAGTAAATAGGGAATGGGTAGAATTGTATGCTATTCTAGGATTTCCAGATTTATTTTCATAAATTGTTACTTAACTTTGAAGGTGAAAATATGTGAATTTGACTTTTACTTCTACATCGCAGTTGTAGATCTTTTCGTTCTGTGAATTTTGAGACTTAAACCAAATGATTTAAATATGTATAGCATGAGTTATAGTAAAAATACTGAAGTATGTTTCTTTTGAATGTTTCATGACTTGGTTCTGGATATATGTTGAGATTCTAAATTTTGTGAGTATGATTAGCCATCTTTATCTTCATAAAAGTTATAGATATAGATGTTATGATTTTGTTCAACTTGGTCTTATATCAAAATTCTAAGTAATATGGAATTTATGCTTAAATTACTCTCATGTGCTCATGTTGTTTAATTGTTTTTAAAAATGAGTATTTTTAATTAAAGTTTGGTAATTCACATATTTCGAAATTGAAAATGATACATTCATGAAAGTTATAGATATTTGTGTCCTATAAATATAGAGACCAAAAACTTCAAAAAAGGATAAGTAAAACTTAAGTTATGATTTATTTATTAAAGTATGATGTTACTGGAAGCTATGTATGGGTCAGTTCTTTTCTAGCTATTTGAGAATAATTTATAAGGAATTAATTTTTGAGCCCTTCATAAAAGTTTTATATATTTGAGTTATGAACATGTGGGATTTAGTCCCATGTAAATATAATTTTTCTATTAAGAGATATACAATTTTTACCAAAGGTTGTCAAAGCTGTAACTGAATCTGTAATACTGAAACTACTATTTTAAAGTTAGAAAGTAATTTTAAAACTGCGTTTTATACTTATAGAATTGGGACATATGGTCTTCATAAAAGTTATATATAATTCTATTTTTTGAAAATTTGCATAAGTTTCATCTTAAAATAATTTTTTTACAATGAGGTATGCCTATTTTACCAAACAGTGTACATGCAGTAAAAATTTACAAAAGATAGTGTGTTGTTTTTAACGTGGAGCAAATTCTGTAATGAATTAGAATTTTTGGTCTGCATGAATATTGTAGATAATTTTGTTATGGAACTAAAAAAAGTGGAATTACTCAAGAAGGATTTGATTTTCTCAAGTTATGGCATTTTTACTAATGCATGTTGTTGCTGTAAATTTCTGAAATTTACCTATGATGGTTATTATAGATGAAAATGATATTTTCCATGTGGGTAATGATTTATTTATGAAATAGTTAGGGATTATTGATTATTATGGATGTTATTGAGTGTCCTATGAATGTCATACAGTATGTATATCTTTGTGATGAATAATTATGAATGACCAAATTAATGTATACATAAATGCCTTGTGGTTTATTGAGATATGTTGTTGAACTGTAAATCCATGATTTTGAGAATTGATATATGTGATGTGTCTTTTAAGGACTTGTGGCTTTCCAAGTGATTATAGGAGTATTAATATCATGGTATGTTAAATTGATAAAGAGAATTAAAGGCATTCATGCATCATAAGTATTTGGACGCACCATGGAATTTAAGGGTTCCATGATTGCCGGCCCTGGTGGGGGTTACTCTATGATGAGTTAAAGCCTTATTTTCATTGAGCGCCATGAATATTAGGGATTCATGATTTATGCTAAGTCCTACTTGTGTACTTTGGTACTTGAACGCCATAAAGGGTAGGGATTCATGGTATATGCTAAGTCCTACTTGTGTACTTTGGTACTTGAGCGCTACGAAGGGTAGGGATTTGTGGCATTATGCTAAGTCCTACTTGTGTCTCTATGAGACTTTTTACTGTAGTATTTTCATTAAACCAAAATGGATCTGTCATGACATTATTTGGCTAAATTAAAGATTATTAAATGTAAATGGCCTTGTTTGGCATATTCATTATATCATAATTGTTTGTTGATTATGTTTGTACAATTTTACTTATTTTATATTTTTTCTATATTCTATCTCACTCTTACATTATTTTTACAGTGCATGCTTCACAGAATGACGAATGATGAAACTGATGAAGCTTTTATATTTTATTGCTTGGACCTTAACTTTATTTGACTTTTAATGTGTTGTAATAATATTATTATGTACCTTGTACTGTAATCTTATCTATCATTTCTGCTATGTAAATGTATTATGTTTTATTCGTTCATGACTAGTATGCATGATAATATTCCACATTTATCAATTTTTACATGACCTCAGAATTTAAATTACGAATTTTAAAATGATTCTTTAAACGTGAAAAATTTATTACACAAATTTGGGTTAATTAATTGGAATTTTATAATTTGGATTTTGGGTGTCACAAGCTAGGATAGAGGTAAATATAGAAAAAAGTGTGAGCCTTGGTCGACATCTTTTGTGAATCACTTGATAAGTGTAGATCTTTATTTTGTATATGATAAATGGTTGGTCATGAATATTAATTTATGGGTCATGTGTAAAAATTAGACCTATGTGTTTTGAATGACTAATTTTTAGTAATGACCCTAACACTAGATGATATTGTTTGTAAATTGAAGGATCATATGCTATGTTAATGGATGGATCTTGATATTGTGATGTTTATGTTTATTAACCATACATATAAGTCTTGCGTATGAATGAGAATGTGAGTAGGGTATTAGAATGATGAATGAATGATTTTGGCATGAAGTATATGATGAATTTTCATGGTTTTATGCATGATTGAGGAACCGTTTGTAACAACCCAATTTTTAATTAAATTTGAAACGGTAATTAAACAGTAAAAAAATTAAAATTTCTTAAGAAAAATAAGAAATGAATCCTAGAAAGTAGGAAATTGAATTTTGAATATAAGGATATTTTTAGTCTGACTTAAAAGGAAATTAAACAAAAATGGCACGTAGAATAAAATAAAATAATAAATAAAATAAAAATCTTCCATAGTAATCTGCTACAGTAAAATGCTACAGTATCTGTCACATGAAAAATCTTGCAACTTCATGAGAATTCTTCCTCCTTCGCACTGCCTCATGTCACTTCGATTTGCTATAATGATTTGCTACAGTATCTGCTACAGTATTTGCTACAGTGATTTGCTACAATAACCGCCATTGAAATCCTATAAATAAGGCTCCAACCTTCCAAATTTCTTCAAAAACTAAAAACATTACCAATTCCATAACCTTTCATCTCCCTCTTCAAGCTTTCAAAACTTTCAATTGCCATACTCAAACTCTTTAATTTTGCATAAGAAGAAACTACGCAAACTTGAAGATTTGAGGAAATACAAGGGAGTTAGCATAAGAAAAGCTTAGGGATCTTCAACTGAGGTAAGAAAGAGGAGATAGGATATTAAATACATAGAAATTAAGTTAGAATTGCTTGCTTAATTGTTTGGAAACTCATTTAGCTAGATTTTAATTTAATTTGAATTAAATTATGAAATTGATACCAAATAGTTTGGAATATGATATATGATATGTTTCTAATGTTGTATGATGATTTGGAACCAATTGGCATATTTAATTTGCAATTAAAATCATTAAAACAACAAAAATAGAAGGAAACAGAGTGCTGTCTTCATATACGGATTATACTTGTAAATATGATGAAATGTCGTATCTTCTTGAATTTTACCATAAATTCTTATTGTTAAATTATGAATAAATTTAATGATATAAATTTACTGCATTCATGCATCATATGCATTGGCCGTTCAAAGAATCCGCAGGGGGGTTCTTAGAGGGGGTTCCCAGTAGGGGAATGCGCTCTGTTGAGCAAGAGACCTCTGCGGTGGTTTTATACCACGGTCGTCTGAAGGACTAAGCAGTGTGTCCTTAAGGGGGGTCCCGTAACACTTGTTATTGATATTATGATATTGTTATCTGATATGGTGTTGCATTATGGGGCGCGGTATCGGTTGGATATCCATAAAAATGTTATTATTGGAAATCACTACAGATGTTCCCACCAGAATAGATCCATCATGCATTTTCATTCATATAAAATAACAGAATATAATAACATAAGTATAAGACAAAATACTTGTTTGGCATCTGCATCGCATAGCATCCTACTTGTGATTGTGTATGTTCTAATTTGATTTCTATTTATTTGATATTTTATCTCACTCTTTCTGTTACTTGTGGCAACCCTTTAATGGTTAACCAGGAAGACATGTGACAAAGTGGATGTTGTTGAATATGAATAAATTATGAAGGCTTTTGAGGCTGATGCTTGCTTGCGTGACTACTATGGCTGTATTATGTATATGTTATGTTTTGGTATTTTACATCTTTATATTTTATAAGATCTAGGTGCCTGTTGTAAAATATAATATGTATGGAACTCTGATGTTATGAATAATAATAATAAGTTAATTATGTAAAGGTTGCGTACTCTGATATTGTATGAGTAACCTCTGGAATCAGGTTGTGAATCACTTGATAATTACCAGGTGAAAAATAAGTTATCCATGAGATTTTATATGGTGAGGATAATTATCTTGGGATTTACAAGTTGGCTCCAGGGTGTTACACCATTAGGGTCAAATTGAGTTTTATATGATATTAAGGGCATGATAGTTCCAATAGCCCATATATGTAATTTATGACTTGTAGAAATTAGAATGGGCCAATTCCATTGGGAATAGGCCCTTGAGTTACACAAAATGCCTCAAAACAAGTGGAACGCATTTATGCATATAACTCTCTCATTTTTAGGAACTTTTGAGTGCGGCTGGTGGCCACACGTCACAAATTATGTGTTGGTGTCAAAATTTGGTAGGCATTGGAACTCATATGAGAAAGTTAGGGGGTTAGAAGTCCAAAAATATGACCTTTTCTACATAAAATGGCCTCTGTATTATCATGAATCGATTCACAATAGTGTGTGAATCGATTCAAGGTCCACTGGATTCATTGTTCCTAATTTTGGACACTTTGAATTGATTCAATCCCCCATAGGAATCGATTCAAAGGGCCCTGTTTTCACTAGTTGGACTCCAGAAGCATCTGAATCGATTCATGGGGTTCTCGAATCGATTCATGGCCCTGTTTTCACACATTTTCCTTTGCTTTGGGGTATGATTGGTATTGTTTGGTCACGTTATGATTGTACAACAACATACGTATATAATTAACATGTTTTAACAACTATATGGGATACTCTTAAACCTTCCCTCATTTTCCTTCACCCTTTATGAATTAATTGTGCACTTCCGCTATTCCTTGTTGATGATCATGAGATTGATTGTCCAAGGAAGACTCTTGATTTAATTTATTCACCTTCTCATATCTTCATAGAAGGGATAGGTTGTTTATAATGATCTGGGGTTCCTTATTAACGATTTATCTCGTGGTTTCTTCTATTCTTTAATTACTTTAAAATCGTGAAAAAATTACCCTCATTTTTGGGCATCCCAATTAATATATTTGATTTTTTGTTAATTTTTAATAAATTTTCTCTTATCTTTTTATGAAACATATTTTAGATTTTTCTTGTTAATTTTTATACGACTTCTTTCAAATTACAATGTGCATTGATTATTTTTTCAATACATACTCTTACTAATTAACCTTGATACTATTTATATCGATGCAATATGAAATAATCATCGATCTTGATTCTTTATTATTCAATGTAATTTGAAAAGTTTACCAAGAATAATTGAGAAATTTAATATGTTTACCTAATATAACTAAATTTCTTAATCAACATAAAATAACATAATATGGTGATAGAAAAAGAACTAGTAGTAAGACTTCTTTTCTTTTTAAAAGTTTTATAATTTTTAAAAGTATATTCAATGTTGTTTTGGATTCTAGACAATAAAACTACTCAATAATTTTCGTACGTGCTTGCGTGCATCCATGCATGTGTGTGTGTGAGTTTTTTTAGTCGTTTTATAACATGAATGTATAATTATTTTAGCATTCTTAATTGTATTCAGTAATCTACGATTTCAATTATGTATTATTATTTTCATAAATATTATTCTTAATTGGATTCTCTCACTTTTGATATCAATTATCAATAAAAGATGATAAATTCTCTTTTTCATTTATTGATAGTAAAGATCGATAGTAAAAGAATCTGACAAATATAATTAACAAATTATATATTATTAATAATTATATTCTTTTAGTTTTAAGGTTTATTTAGAAAGAGAATCGTGTAAAGGATCACACCAAGTCTTATTTGATGCATACAATTAAAAATATTTTAATATTAATAAAAAATATAATTAATATATTTGATTTTTTCTTAATTTTTAATGTATTTTCTCTTATCTTTTTATGAGACGTATTTTAGAATTTTTCTTGTTAATTTTTATATGACTTTTTTCAAACTACAATGTGCATTGATTATGTTTTTCAACACATACTCTTATTAATTAATCTTAATACTGTTTATATCGATGGAATATGAAATAATCATCGATCTTGATTCTTTGTTATTCAATGTAATTTGAAAATTTTACCAAGAATAATTGACAAATTTAATACGTTTACCGAAAATAATTAAATTTCTTAGTCAACATAAAATAACATAATATGGTGATAGAAAAAACACTAGTGACTTCTTTTCTTTTTAAAAGTTTTATAATATTTAAAAGTATATTCCATGTTGTTTTGGATTCCATACAATGAAACAACTTAATAATTTTCGTGCGTGCGTACGTGCGCCCATCGTGTGTGTGCATTTCTGAAGTCTTTGTGAGTTTTTTTAGTCGTTTTATAACGTGAATGTATCATTATTTTAGCATTCTTAATTGGATTTAGTCATCTTTGATTTCAATTATACATTATTATTTTTATAAATATTATTCTTAAATGGATTCTCTCACTTTTGACATCAATTATCAATAAAAGATGATTAATTCTCTTTTCCATTTATTGATGGTAAAGATCGATAGTAAAAGAATCTGACAAAAATAATTAACAAATTATATATTATTAATAATTATATTCTTTTAGTTTTTACAGTTTTATTAGAAAGAGAATCCCGTGAAGGATCACACCAATTCTTATTTGATGCATACAATTATAAATATTTTAATATTAATAGAAAATATAATTAATATATTTGATTTTTCCTTAATTTTAATGTATTTTCTCTTAACTTTTTATGTGACGTAATTTAGAATTTTTCTTGTTAATTTTTATATGACATCTTTCAAATTACAATGTGCATTGATTATTTTTTTCAACACATACTCTTATTAATTAATATTGATACTATTTATATCGATGGAATATGAAATAATCATCGATATTGATTATTTGTTATTCAATGTAATTTGAAAAGTTTACCAAGAATAATTGAAAAATTTAATATGTTTACCGAAAATAACAAAATTTCTTAATCAACATAAAATAACATAATATGCTGATAGAAAAAGAACTAGTGGGTACTTCTTTTCTTTTTAAATGTTTATAATATTTAAAAGTATATTCAATGTTGTTTTGGATTCCATACAATAAAACTATTTAATAATTTTTGTGTGTGCGTACGTGCGTCCATGCATGTGTGTGCATTTTTGAAGTCTTTGTGAGTTTTTTTAGTCGTTTTATAACGTGAATGTATTATTTTAACATTCGTGATTGGACTCAGTCATCTTTGTTTTCAATTATACATTATTAATTTTATAAATAATATTCTTAATTGGATTCTCTCAATTTTGATATCAATTATCAATAAAAGATGATTAATTCTCTTTTCTATTTATTAATAGTAAAGATGGATAGTAAAAGAATCTGATAAAAATAATTAATAAATTATATATTATTAATAACTATATTCTTTTTTTAAGATTTATTTAGAAAGAGAATCCCGTAAAGGATCACATCAATTCTTATTTGATGCATACAATTACAAATATTTTAATATTAATAGAAAATATAGTTAATATATTTCATTTTTCCTTAATTTTAATGTATTTTCTTTTATCTTTTTATAAGACGTATTTAAGAATTTTCTTGTTAATATTTATATGACTTCTTTGAAATTCCAATGTGCATTGATTACTTTTTTCAACATATACTCTTATTAATAAATCTAGATATTATTTATATCGATGGAATATGAAATAATCATCGATCTTGATTCTTTGTTATTCAATGTAATTTGAAAAGGTTACCAAGAATAATTGAGAAATTTAATATGTTTACCTTATATAACTAAATTTCTTAATCAACATAAAATAACATAATATGATGATAGAAAAAGAACTAGTAGAGAGACTTTTTTTCTTTTTAAAAGTTTTATAATATCTAAAAGTATATTCAATGTTGTTTTGGATTCCAAACAATGAAACTACTTAATAATTTTCATACGTGCTTATGTGCACCCATGCATGTGTGTGTATTTATGAAGTTTTTGTGAGTTTTTCTAGTCGTTTTATAACGTAAAAGTATCATTATTTTAGCATTCTTAATTGGATTCAGTAATCTTCGATTTCAATTATGAATTATTATTTTTATAAATATTATTCTTAAATGGATTCTCTCACTTTTGATATCAATTATCAATAAAAGATGATTAATTCCCTTTTCCATTTATTGATAGTAAAGATCGATAGTAAAAGAATCTGACAAAAATAATTAACAAATTATATATTATTAATAATTATATTCTTTTAGTTTTTAAGGTTTTATTAGAAAGAGAATCCCGTAAACAATTCTTATTTGATGCATACAATTAAAAATATTTTAATATTAATAGAAAATATAATTAATATATTTGATTTTTCCTTAATTTTAATATTTTCTCTTAACTTTTTATATGACGTAATTTAGAATTTTTCTTGTTAATTTTTATATGACTTCTTTCAAATTACAATGTGCATTAATTATTTTTTTCAACACATACTCTTATTAATTAATATTGATACTATTTATATCGATAGAATATGAAATAATCATCGATATTGATTCTTTGTTATTCAATGTAATTTGAAAAGTCTACCAAGAATAATTGAGAAATTTAATACGTTTAGCTTATATAACTAAATTTCTTAATCAACATAAAATAACATAATATGGTGATAGAAAAAGAACTAGTAGAGAGACTGCTTTTCTTTTTAAAAGTTTTATAATATTTAAAAGTATATTCAATGTTGTTTTGGATTCCAGACAATGAAACTACTTAATAATTTTCGTACGTGCTTACGTGCATCCATGCATGTGTGTGCATTTCTAAAGTTTTTATGAGTTTTTTTTGTCGTTTTATAACGTGAATGTATCATTATTTTAGCATTTTTAATTGGATTCAGTCATCTTTGATTTAAATTATGTATTATTATGTATCATTATTTTAGAATTTTTCTTGTTAATTTTTATATGATTTCTTTCAAATTATAATGTGCATTGATTATTTTTTTCAACACATACTCATTAATTAATCTTGATACTATTTATATCAATGGAATATGAAATAGTCATCGATCTTGATTCTTTGTTATTCAGTGTAATTTTAAAAGTTTATCAAGAATAATTGACAAATTTAATATGTTTACCTAATATAACTAAATTTCTTAATTAACATAAAATAACATAATATGGTGATAGAAAAAGAACTAGTAGGGAGACTTCTTTTCTTTTTAAAGTTTTATAATATTTTAAAGTATATTCAAGGTTGTTTTGGATTCCATACAATGAAACTACTTAACAGTTTTTGTGTGTGCGTACATGCGTCCATGCATGTGTGTGCATTTATAAAGTCTATGTGAGTTTTTTTGGTCGTTTTCTAACGTGAATGTATCATTATTTTTACAAATAGCATTCTTAAATGGATTCAGTCATTTTGGATTTCAATTATATGTTATTATTTTTATAAATATTATTCTTAATTGGATTCTCTCACTTTTGATATCAATTATCAATAGAAGATGATGAATTTCCTTTTCCATTTATGATAGTAAAGATCGATAGCAAAATATGCTGACAAAAATAATTAAAAAATTGTATATTATTATTAATTATATTCTTTTATTTTTAAGGTTTATTTAGAAAGAGAATCCCGTAAAGAATCACATCAAGTCTTATTATGCATACAATTTAAAATATATTAATATTATTAAAAAATATAGATAATATATTTTATTTTTCCGTATTTTTTAATGTGTTTTGTCTTATCTTTTTATGAGATGTGTGTTAGAATTTTCCTTGTTAATTTTTATATGACTTCTTTCAATTTACAATGTGCATTGATTATTTTTTCAACACATACTCTTATTAAATAATCTTGATACTATTTACATCCGTGAAATATGAAATAATCATTGATCTTTCTTCATTATTATTCAATGTAATTTGAAAATTATACCAAGAATAATCGAGAAGTTTAATATGTTTACCTATAATAAGTAAATTTCTTAATCAACATAAAATAACATAATATAGTGATAGAAAAAGTAGTGAGAGACTTCTTTTCTTTTTAAAAGTTTTATACAATAATTATAAATACTCTCAATGTTGTTTTGGATTCAATTTAATGAAACTACTTAATAATTTTCATGCGTGCGTCCGTGCCTCCACGCATACGTGTGCATTTAAGAACTCTTTGTGAGTTTTTTAGTCGTTTTATAACATGAATGTATCATTATTTTTACAAATAGCATTCTTAAATGGATTTAGTCCTCTTTGATATCAATTATATGTTATTATTTTTATATATATTATTCTTAATAGGATTCTCTCACTTTCGATACCAATTATCAATAAAAGATGATTAATTCTCTTTTCCATTTATTGAAAGTAAAGACCGATAGTAAATGAATCTAACAAAAATAATTAACAATTTCTATATCATTAAAAATTATATTCTTTTATTTTTTAAGGTTTATTTTGAAAGAGAATTACGTAAAGGATCACATCAAGTCTTATTTGACGCATACACTTTAAAATAGAATAATATTAGTAAAAAATATAAATAATATATTTTACTTTTCTGTAATTTGTAATATATTTTCTCTTATGCTTTTTATAAGACGTGTTTTAGAATTTTTCTTTTTAGTCTTTATATGACTTCTTTCAATTTACAGTGTGCATTCATTATTTTTTTAACACACACTCTTATTAATTAATCTTGATACTATTTATATCCGTGGAATATGAAATAACTATTGATTTTTCTTCATTATTATTCAATGTAATTTGAAAAGTATATGAAGAATAATTGACAAGTTTTATATGTTTACCTAAAATAACTAAATTTCTTAATAACATAAAATAACATAATATGGTGATAGACAAAGAACTAGTGGGGAGACTTCTTTTCTTTTTAATTGTTTTATACAATAAATATAAATACTTTCAATGTTACTTTGGATTCTATTTAATGAAACTACTTAATAATTTCGTGTGTGCGTATATGCGTCCATGCATACGTGTGCATTTATGAACTCTTTATAAGTTTTTTTAGTCACTTTATAATGTGAATGTATCATTATTTTTACAATTAACATTTTTAAATGGATTCAGTTGTAACACCCCTGATTTTCCAGACCCAAATCCTGATGTAATCAACATAATTAATTAATAAAAATACGAATAAATTTTTCACATTTTAAATATTTCCAAGACACCACCATGATTACATCAAGACTCGAATCACAGAAAGCCGAAGAGTGAGATTTAATAAAATATAACTGGATCATTAAATAGTTTGCCGATGATTGTATACAAAAATAACAGAGTTTACAGCGGAAGAAGAATATGTATACAGGGCACACGCCTAGTCCTATATATGAAGATATGAGAAAAGGCTTGACAAATCATGCAAATATACAACATAAGCCTATTAGGCCATAACCAATCTTATACATAAATCATAAACATGCAATGCCTAATATACAAATACATATATTTATAGGGTCATGTATAATACATCTCCAATATCCATAATTTCATAATTGACCACATTCAATTCAACCTTAAAGTCGTAAATCTTCAACACATATACATTCCCAAAGTGGCTACATAATCAACACCATTATATCCATCTATTGGGTATGAATCCCAATACCCCTAATATTCATACATCATCCGTATTGGTACATATTCACAATTCATCCATTAACATCAATAAATAATAACATCACCCTATCCATTTATACGTGACACAATAAATTACAATGCTACCGGCCAAGGCAATCCATTTCTATAACACCCTAATTTAATGAATCAAAGACGGTAAAGTAGAGGAAATTTTTTTTTTAAAGAAAATTAGAATGTCTTGGCACAAAAGAAATGAGAGGAGAAGAAGAACAAGGGAGGTAAAACCGAATCAAAGATGCTGACAGCGGAAGAATGGGGAAATCGCTTGGGCGAATCACACCGCAACGCGCACTCGCTCAAGCGAAAGCTTCACTCGGTATTCGCTCACTTCACTCGGTATTTCCGCACTCGGATTCCAGCTCCCAATTCACTCGGAAGGGTCCAATCTCAGTTCACTCGGATTTAGCTCTTGCACTTACTAGTCCCACTCGGGAATGTAATTCATTCTACGGTTCTAACAATCAGAACACATACACGAATAACACGGGAATGGTCCCCACTATCACTCACTCGGACTCTATGAGGACTCCTCACTCGGGACAGCCTACGCGCCCTCTATGCCACTCGGGTTATTTCACCAAATTTTCACTCGGTAACTATAATCTCCCTACTCTAAACATTCTACTAAGTTAAGACTCACTCAGATTCTTTCGTTACCAACAGTTTACTACAGCAGGGTCCCTTAAAGTCTAAGGTGTCACTCTCCAGTCGGAAGAACCATCCCTCAGCAATTTCTCACTCGGGGATCATTGATTATTCTACGCTCGGGAGAATTCCTAGCAGTTGTCACTCGGAAGCACAACCAGACTCTCAACTCCGAATCCTAACAGCTCGTCGTTGGGGGCAGTCTTCTACGTCAAACCCTACTCGGACTATTTGATTTCACTCACTTAGAATGTCTGAACCTTCCCCCGCCCGGTGACAGAATCATAAACTCGCCCTCTAAACCCTAGATTGGCCTCCTCCATGCTGAGTTGTGACGTTTCCTACACATTTGGGAATATGACCGCACATATACATTCATATATATAGATTATCCAGGCATCACACACAATAAGATGGACATGCAGCATGGTACAGACGTAGGCGCATATATATATAGAAGTGTATATCACAGTTTACAACCACAATATCATGTTCTCATTCTGAGGAATTCAACTCTGTTTAAAAGACTAATAACAAAACACGAGCCGACCAAGGCTTAACTCAAAACACTATATACAACATATGCACAGACATAAAATTCCGTAGTGCATCAGCACTTCACCCGGCATTTCAGCTCCTCTTCCAATCCTCATTACGGGAGATGTTCACTGAAAATTGCCACAGCAGGGGTGAGTATCTTAAATTTTAAATGATAGGAGCTGACTCAGGTTGCTTCATATTTATACAACTATATAAATACATACACACAATCATACGTGGCAACAATAAAGGTCAGAGTTTTACTGATCAATCCAGAACACACATAAGATCCTTACCGATCGGAATCCCCTAGTTGTCGCTCGGCTCTTTACACACATCAACTCAGTAATATTAACATACAACAATCCATGACATGATATTAAGGACCATGAATCAGAACGCCTCTATAGAACATTTATCAATCAGGGTACAAAATTCTCACTCGGTCATATTTTCACAGCTCTTCAACAACATAACATGCATTTATGGAGTAGATCTCAGTCAGCATTAACAGCACATGCACACGGAATAATGCACACAGTCATGAGTATACGTCATCTTACTAGTATCATCACATACATAATTAATTCCTCACAGTATCGGTAAGAATATATATATATATATATATATACAGATTATTCACTCGGTTCCGCATTCGTATGTAATCGGTTCTGACGTTGCAACGTAGGCTCTCAGCCTTTTGTACATAGCTCTCAGCTATCATTTCAGCTCCCAGCTGCTTGGCCATTTTACAGGTACCCAACCGTTTGCCCACTGGTGACACCAACGCTCTCAGCGCCAACAGAGGTGTTCACAGGCAGCCCGAGTCCCACTCGAGGGCTACCTTGAGTCCCACTCAAGGATTTTACAGCGTCCCACGCTTAATAACCGATGGTAGTGTCCCACACTATGTGCTCCCAGCACAACGCATCCCATGCGCCACACACGGATTCATCACACCATATAGAATTCATGCACACAACCTTTCATTCAGTTATACATATTTCACATGCAGTCGGTAATACGCGTTTTCAGGACTCCACATATTAATTTAACACACACATATTTCCATACAATCATCATCATAGCTCCAATAGCAACATATGAGTCCAATGCAATCGGTGTCAATTAATATCAAACTTCTATAAGCATTCTCATCATCTCAAGCATAACATGCACTCGGTGTACAGCAGTATCAGAACTTAATCAACGCATGCATCCATATGAAGATCAACAGGTTCAAACAAGCATTCCAATCAACACAACATGACATGCAATCGGTATACAACAGTATCAGGACTTAACCAACGCATGCATCCATATGAACATGAACAGATTCAACAAAGCATTCCAATCAACACAACATAACATACAATCGGGTTCTGTGGTATCGAAACTCAAACAACGCATGCATCTTCAAGGACGATAATAACATGCAGCATTCACTCTCACTTATCTTACACTCGGGTATTCCATATGCAAGCATATCATACAACAGGATATAGAACCACCATTATCAACACTCGAAACCTGTTCCTAACCCATGCATTTAACATGTAAGGTACTCCCCCTACCAACTACGAGACTCTGAGAGACTTTTTGCTTGGGTGTTGGTTCTCTTCCTTGCTGCTTCGTTCAACGCTTCCACTCGCTTAGCTTTTACTTGAATGCTACTGCCCTTCACATGTGGTGCAGGGGCTGTTTCTGCTTCTGCTTCAACGCTCGTCCTCTACTCATATGAGGGAACTCTGACTCCTTTGCAGCACCGTCACTTGGCTTCCGAAACAGGGAATGGAACAGAGAGCAGAGAAGGAGAAGGGAAGAAGAAGGAGAAACTCACAGGAAATTCTGAAGAACGAATGGCAAGGGAGGCCATCGTCCACTTATAAACACATGCACGAGGGAAGGAATGGTGGGGTGGGAAAACGTGAGGAGCAGTCTGCTCACGTCACCCAGTCCCACCAGCACCCACTAAGGCTAATCGCCCTTTTCAATCAACACACCCTTTGATTAATTATGTTAATGGTAATTAATAGACAAATTCCCACTTCGGTAATTATTATTTAATGGCTTTATTCACCCGGTACATTATTAAAAAAAATTGGGATGTTACAATTTCCACTATTTTACCTTCACAAAGGCTTTACTTTAAAAATGCTCTCTTCCCATGACATCCCTGCATCAATACTAAAAAGTAGACCACATGGGAGAGTGAGTTATACATTTCAAATGACGATATGAATACAATTGAAAATCATGTGCATATGCATATCAATATCATGTATGCTTTGCTAAACACATCAATAAATATCATAATCTATTCATTTAACATTATACATATCATGTATTCACCTATCAATTCATAGCAAAGCAAGCATATACACAAATATTCAAAAACCACAATGGGCCAACATCATCAACATAGACCATTCCGGTCTTTTCTCAAAGCCACCACGTGCTAAAATCATTATCATCAATCATAAACAAATATGCCCTTCATTACATTGGGCCATAACATACATATCATCATATTCGATATCATTTCGTATATTCATATCATTTATTACTTTTATGTGGTCTTTAAGGTATATCAATTACCCATTTCACCAACACCACACCACAATCTCAATCATCATCAATCGTCATCACCACCCGACATATCTCCATGCTATATGCAAATGCTCTTAGGCTAATGCATATGCACAATGGAATCAATAACAACAAATGCGGATCTAACTGTGGGAATAAACACCAAATTGTGGGTTCAAGCATGATCACATACCATGCCCCTACTACAGTAGTATAATGTGTACATATATCTCATAATGCATGCATAATCACCAATTTTACTGGTACCAAACCGCATCGCCCATTTTGTAACACCGGTCATTTTCACCATGACCGCGGTAAACAACATAATCAACAATATAAGGTGTTGCAGGCCAACCATGATTCTCAACATGGCAGTTGTGATCCAAAGGACCACCAGGGACACCTGCTCCTCTAGAGCCACCCCCTACAAGGGTCAACCACATGCAGCTCCCTATAGCTCAGCATGGGCAGCTTCGTGACTTACACATTGAGTCACAGGGGAAACAACAGAAATGCTCGTGCACTGAGCCGCCCTCCCACTAGGCTAACCGGGGGAATCCCTTAATACTCCAACACCGATAGCTATGATATGCCATGGATGCAATACAAATCAAATTCATTTCACACACTGTGCATCCTAAATGCAGCTCATCAATCATCATCATCATAATCACCAACACCACCATACACACCTTAGTGGATTTTATCATAGTTGGCTTTAGCCATTGTTTTTAAGTTTTATATGTGGCATTTCATTTAACATCTTTCATATGTATTTCATATCATACATGCAAGTCAATACTTGCAACATTCATAATGGAATCACAAACATCAACAACATTCATCAGTATTTCATCAATATCACCACATAATCTCTTAGTGGATTTTTATCTCATTGATCATTACTATTGTTCATACATTAGTGTGGCATTCACAATAATTCACCAATATAATTATAAACCACACATACAAGTACACACTTGTATCACACACAATGGCATTCAAAAAATCATCAATGATAATAATCATCCATCATTACTCATTATCGACATCATCTTTGACTCGTTGATTTATAACAAATACATTGTCATACAATTATCCCTCTATTAGTTTCATCATCATTTAAGGGTGTGTTATACATCAACCATCATTTAATATCATTAGTGGTGAATATTCATATTCTTATAATGTGTGTCAATCAATATCATCACCACCTAGACTCACCATCATCATATACCCCTAATACAATCTCTTGTTTTCACGTAATAAAGGGGTTTAGAGTAATATTATGCTAATGATAAATTCCAATACTAAGACATGAGAAAACTCATTTTTAGTCTTATGAATAGTGGTACATGTCAATAATATCACCTATTAGTCCCAATTTTATAACCATAAAAAGTTGGGTTCAAAACCCTCTTAAATTTGAATTTTATGACGCAGTAGGTCCAGTGTTTTATGCATAATGAGAGTTAGAAAACTCCAATTAATATGAGACCAATTCTTATACCTCCGTAACACAATTATCTACAACTTTCATGAAGAAATCAAAGGCCAAAAATGTCATTAAGATGCTCAAACAGTCCAAAAATAACAAAGAAAATAGAGCAGTTAGAAAAACAGCATGGCAGTGGCCATAACAGAGCCATGAATCGATTCCCATATATGGTGAATCGATTCATGCATCAAAAATTCTGAAAATTGGCTTACAGAGAGATAGGAATCGATTCCTATATCCCATGAATCGATTCATGCGTTCAAATGCCCAAAAATAGTAAAACCAAGGGGTATGAATTGATTCATCCCCTGGTATGAATCGATTCACACGTTCCTGCCCAATTGAACAGTAATTCTAGCAAGCTTTGAATCGATTTGAGCCTTTCTTGAATCGATTTAAGCTTGGAAAATTAGACCCCTGTTGCATTTTATGTAGAAAATTACCCAAATTCCAACTTCTAATCACTCTAACTTTTTCATACGAATTCCAATGCCCACCAAATTTTAACACCAACTCATATATATTATTTGTGATGTGTGGCCATTGGCCTCACTCAAAAATTCCGAAAAATGAGATACCTATGCGCATAATAGTGTTTTACCCGATTTAAAAATATTTTTAGGCAACTCAAGGGTCAATTCTCATTAAAATTTGCCCATTCCAATTTCTACAAGTCATAAACTATATATATGGGATATTGGAACTATCCCATGCCATCAAAATCACATAAAGCTCTATTTAACCCTTTCAGTTCCATGATTATGCATTAAAAATGCACTTTGTGAATTACAATATGACCCAAACCATCTATAATTCATTTCAATATGGGTCTTTCATTACAATGCACCAATTCCCATCAAGGGACCACTAACCATTCATCACCATTACATATCTATATATAAAAAATTTCCAAAATTCAAGAATTTGCCAAGCCTATCATTCATACCTTCATCAATTCAAACATTTAATATATTCATGGTAGGCATTGCATGAGTTCATACATAAACATAATTAACAATTTTTCACTCATGCAATTGAAATGTAAACTCCTCTCCTACCTCGAGAGAAGAACCATGATTCCAATGCTCCGAATGCTCCGCTTCATCATTTGACATTGAATCTATATATGGCACACTTATACACATAATTAATAAGCCATTATAAGGCATCATCTCTTAAAGCTCAATATCAAGTCTTAGATTTGTCTAAACACTCATCCTTATACTTAGGTTAGGTTTCGGCATTTCCTCTCCCAAAACCAAGATTCTCTAAATCTCAAAAGGGTTAACCAACCCCAGAGCAACAAGATGTCATCTAATTGCCATCATTGTCACTCAAATTCATCATAAGCCATCTTAGCTTCATTCAAGGCCATCAACAATCAATAAACTCTTGAGACACTCATCATGGTCTAACTACTCATCAACTCAATTATCACTTATCAATGGTTTTTAACTATTATTATCTCAATAACAACGTCTCATATTCACTCTCAACCCAACACCTCAAACCATCATTCCTACATACATGTATATATCATCTTACACAACCTCATGAACATAGTTTAAAATATCATCAACCTTATTAATCAATTCCAATGATTTCTAAAGGTTTATTCCCTTCATATAAATCATTCTAGAGTATTCAAAACTATCAAAATCATTAATTTAGCCAAAACCCCCAAATCACTATACTTAGGGTTTTTTATCAAAACTCAATAACCATTTCTAATAACCATCAATCTCCATCATTAACAACACCCACACACACATTATTATGGGTTTTCACTAAAAATCATCTTTCATGGCATTATTACTCATTTCCCCCAATTCCTATAGTTAGGTTTCCATTGAAATCCAACAATCACCACTAATAATCATCATCTTCCACATCCAACATTGAAATTTTCGTATATCCCTTTACACCCACACAAAAACACACAAAAATCATACCCCACCTTTGGGTTTTTTATGAAAATGGCTCCCATTCCTAAACCCAATCATAAAGCACTCTCCTAACCAAATAGAAACCAAAACCTAGGGCCAAAAACATCAAAAGAGTGGAGAAATTTACCTCAAGCTCCAAGCTATCCCAAGCCCTAACATGTACATGAAAATGAAAGGAGAAAAAGAGAGCTTCCAAGCATTTGAATCATCTCCAAAATGAAGAAGAAGAAGCATGGTTGGTTGGGTATGGAAGAAGACTCATAAAAATGGTGAGCTTTATAAAAGAAGAGAAGAAAAGAGAGGGTTTGTGTAAGGGAGAAGAGAAGTAACGAATATGAGGGAGAGGGGAAGAGAAGACAACTGTGAAAATGAGGGAGAGAAAGAAGGAAATAAGTTATATCTTGGTCTATCATTAAAATGTTTCCCATTTTATAACAAACAGGATCTCCGTTCGGGCTCAATACTAAATCCAAAAATTATTCTGAAGACATATTCGGATTCCCAATAATATTCTTAACAGCCCTGACCAACGGCATCTCAATCAGAGATATTTGGTCTGACACCCATATTTCAACTGGGTATAATTTCAACTCCTTAAATCTCAATAAATTATAAATATCCATAATAAATCTCAATTTAATTATTTCCAAATTTTTGGAACATAAATCAACTCAGATATAATTATTTATTATTCATTCTCCTCAATTAATCATTTTTATAAATTTCAGGATGTTACAATCCACCCCACCTAAAAAGAAACTTCATCCTCGAAGTTTAACATCGACATACATCATAAGGCCACACTTCAGGCCACACACCAATAGAGTTCCATGACACCATAAGGTGATATCGGACTTTACAAAGTCTAGAAGGACATGACTATCGTTATCTCTTTGCCCAAGCATAAGGTTCCTTATATCCAAAATGAGTCACCACTCATTGATTCTCAGTCTATTCATCACAACATTCATATTTTATCCAGTACCACCGAATAGGTTCAATACATTCACCGTAAGCAGTTACAACATCACACTTGTCCGGTCTATGTGTTGCTGCATCCGACATACAGGAAGGCGTCCCAATCCCATAGTGGTTACCACAAGCACATAAGATCAGCACATAAGTGCACGTTGCCATAATGCCTATGGCATGTAAAGACATATCAGGATAAGTACCTTCACGTCTTATTTCTCACATTATCCATATTAGTTCAAATAATGTGCCCTCATACACGAGACTTCGAAAGAAGTCACACAAGCTCATGAGTAATACACTCATCTCATATCATCATCTAATCAGGATCTGGCGTAAATCATGCCATATAATTTATCAATCGTCTATCACAATAACCATATATTGACATATCAACCATAGATTTCTAATCATCATAGGGTAATCACCCCACCATTGGACCTCGTCCATCCTAAAATCATAGTCGAGTAACTTAGAAATCATTTGTATAATTCGAACATTGTCGGCTATAATTCGATTCAAGCCTATACAAATCACCAAACTCACGTCAAGTATACACCCTCAAGGTTAAAAATATGGTCCACAATCATGTAATGATCTTCCACACTAGTGGGTTTTCTTATTTATCATAGCCAAAGTCCATATACGGGACATACGATTCATATTGGGTCACATCGGTGTGTGGTTTCTATCACCAATATAATTCCTTTCCACAACAAAAAGGAAGGTATCTACAGAATTAAACTCCATTTACCAACTCATGTTCACATATATTACCTCTGCATCACATCATAATCCATAGTTGATCTAATAATCATAATGTCAAGGGCACATAATTTAGCCCAAAGTCATATCATAAAATTTCATCATAGCCAATGCTAAGTCATACCCCGAATTCAACATCATTATTCACCAAGTACATAGGGGTTTACGTTTACATTTCTAATCCAATCACATATCAGCTCTAGTCTCAACAACTCAGTTCACATTTTATTTCACTACAACTCAATCGTTCACAAGATTTAAGTTATCATTAGGCTTAGAAAATTCAATGGTCGCCTAGTACCCCTCGTGGAATACTTCCACAACACATAAAGTCAATAAACATGGCTCATAGAAACATCATAGAGCCTAGACCACCATAGTGTCTAATCCCAAAAGGTTCGATCTTACAAGATCATATTGGGTTATCCAGGGTTACCATACTTAGTGGGTCACAACTAAGTTAACCATCCACTCGGTTTAAAAATATAAAACCGAGACATAACCCCAATCATGTGCCAACATAGTTTCACATTTAATGAGTATACCATGGTTGTGAGCCACTTCATAATTCATACAAGAGAACTAAGCAAATAATTCAATTTCAATATACATACATATCAAGGTCTCAACATTTCACGGTTTATTACTATATCAACTCATATTTAATATGTCCTATCCATGGTCAACACACGGGATAGGTTCATCATCAAACCAATTCGTATTTAATATATTATATCCATGATCACACATGGTATAAATTCATCGTCAATTAAAGTCATACTCAATATATCAATATTTAACTGCATAATATTAATATATTCATCATTAGAAGGAAATAGTGTAAGGAACTTGGCCAAACTTACACAATCAACCATATCAATCGTATTGAGGAATTCATCCACATGTATTCAATCTCATGATTTCATTGAGTTTTTCAATGAGCAACTATGCTCCACAAGTGCATCATACAACCTCAATGATAAAAGGGCATACTTCCATAAACATCAATTATATCTTCTGGATCATAATCTCACAAAAGTCCTCAATGAGCATCAATCACAACACAACTTTAATGATTCATAATAATCCTCAATAAATAATAATGCCCTTATAATCAATTCATAATTCTTAGGCAATTAGTCATTCACAAATCCATATAGGGCAATCAATACCTTAGCATATCATCATCCTCTAGATAATTATCACTCTTAAATCTATACAGAACAACCATATTCCAATGATTACCAAAATGGCCCTCTATTGAGCAATCACACTCCAATCATCTGTAATATCAATTCAATATAGAGCAACCATGCTCGGGTAATAATCAATAACTTTAATTCAGAGCAAAATACGCTCTGAAACCAGCTTGTAACACTCCCAATTTTCCAGACCCGAATCCCGATGTAATCAGGATAATTAATTAATAAAAATATGAATAAATTTTTTACGTTTTAAATATTTCCAAGACACCACCACGATTACATCAAGACTCGAATCACAGAAAGCCGAAGAGTGAGATTTAATAAAATATAACTGGATCATTAAATAGTTTGCCGATGATTGTATACAAAAATAACAGAGTTTACAGCTGAAGAAGAATATGTATACAGGGCACACGCCTGGTCCCATATATAAAGATATGAGAAAAGGCTCGACAAATCATGCAAATATACAACACAAGCCTATTAGGCCATAACCAATCTTATACATAAATCATAAACATGCAATGCCTAATATACAAATACATATATTTATAGGGTCATGCATAATACATCTCCAATATCCATAATTTCATAATTGACCACATTCAATTCAACCTTAAAGTCGTAAATCTTCAACACATATACATTCCCAAAGTGGCTACATAATCAACACCATTATATCCATCTATTGGGTATGAATCCCAATACCCCTAATATTCATACATCATCCGTATTGGTACATATTCATAATTCATCCATTAATATCAATAAATAATAACATCACCATATCCATTTATACGTGACACAATAAATTACAATGGTTCCAGCCAAGGCATTCTATTACCACTATTTTACCTTCACAAAAGCTTTACTTTAAAAATTCTCTCTTCCCATGACATCCCTGCATCAATACTAAAAAGTAGACCACATGGGAGAGTGAGTAATACATTTCAAATGATGATATGAATACAATTGAAAATCATGTGCATATGCATATCAGTATCATGTATGCTTTGCTAAACACATCAATAAATATCATAATCTATTCATTTAACATTATACATATCATGTATTCACCCATCAATTCATAGCAAAGCAAGCATATACACAAATATTCCAACGCCATAATGGGCCAACATCATCAACATAGACCATTCCGGTCTTTTCTCAAAGCCACCACGGGCTAAAATCATTATCATTAATCATAAACAAATATGCCCTTCATTACATTGGGCCATAACATACATATCGTCATATTCGATATCATTTTGTATATTCATATTATTTATTACTTTTATGTGGTCTTTTAGGTATATCAATTACCCATTTCACCAATACCACACCACAATCTCAATCATCATCAATCGTCATCACCACCCGGCATATCTCCATACTATATGCAAATGCTCTTAGGCTAATGCATATGCATAATGGAATCAATAACAACAAATGCGGATCCGACTGTGGGAATAAATAGCAAATTATGGGTTCAAGCATGATCACATACCATGCCCCTACTGCAGTAGTATAATGTGTACACATATCTCATAATGCATGCATAATCACCAATTTTACTGGTACCAAACCGTATCGCCCATTTTGCAACATCAGTCATTTTCACCATGACCGCGGTAAACAACATAATCAACAATATAAGGTGTTACGGGCCAACCATGATTCTTAACATGGAAGCTGTGATCCAAAGGACCACCGGGGACACCTACTCCTCAGTGGCCATCCCCCACAAGGGTCAACCACATGCAGCTCCCCATAGCTCAGCATGGGTAGCTTCGTGACTTATACATCGAGTCACAGGGGAAACAACAGAAATGCTCGTGCACGGAGCCGCCCTCCCACTGGGCCAACTGAGGGAATCCCCTAATATTCCAACACCGGCAGCTATGATATGCCGTGAATGCAAAGAAAATCAAATTCATTTCGTACACTATGCATCTTAAATGCCACTCATCAATCATCATCATCATAATCACCAACACCACCATACACACCTTAGTGGATTTTATCATAGTTGGCTTTAGCCATTGTTTTCAAGTTTTATATGTGGCATTTCATTTAACATCTTTCATATGGATTTTATATCATACATGTAAGTCAATACTTTCAACATTTATAATGGCATCACAAACATCAACAACATTTATCAGTATTACATCAATATCACCACATAATCTCTTAGTGGATTTTTATCTCATTGATCATTACTATTGTTCATACATTAGTGTGGCATTCATAATAATTCACCAATATAATTATAAACCACACATACAAGTTCACACTTGTATCAGACACAATGGCATTCAATAAATCATCAATGATAACAATCATCCATCATTACTCATTAT
This sequence comes from Clitoria ternatea, assembly GCA_037962975.1. Taxonomy (NCBI): domain Eukaryota; kingdom Viridiplantae; phylum Streptophyta; class Magnoliopsida; order Fabales; family Fabaceae; genus Clitoria; species Clitoria ternatea. The sequence continues at coordinate 216,080,418 of CM075671.1, read as the reverse complement.
CGACATCATCTCTGACTCGTTGATTTATAACAAATACATTGTCATACAATTATCCCTCTATTAGTTTCATCATCATTTAAGGGTGTGTTATACATCAACCATCATTTAATATCATTAGTGGTGAATATTCATATTCTTATAATGTGTGTCAATCAATATCATCACCACCTAGACTCACCATCATCATATACCCCTAATACAATCTCTTGTTTTCACGTAATAAAGGGGTTTAGAGTAATATTATGCTAATGATAAATTCCAATACTAAGACATGAGAAAACTCATTTTTAGTCTTAAGAATAGTGGGACATGTCAATAATATCACCTATTAGTCCCAATTTTATAACCATAAAAAGTTGGGTTCAAAACCCTCTTAAATTTGAATTTTATGACGCAGTAGGTCCAGTGTTTTATGCATAATGAGAGTTAGAAAACTCCAATTAATATGAGACCAATTCTTATACCTCCGTAACACAATTATCTACAACTTTCATGAAGAAATCAAAGGCCAAAAATGTCATTAAGATGCTCAAACAGTCCAAAAATAACAAAGAAAATAGAGCAGTTAGAAAAACAGCATGGCAGTGGCCATAACAGAGCCATGAATCGATTCCCATATATGGTGAATCGATTCATGCATCAAAAAGTCTGAAAATTGGCTTACAGAGAGATAGGAATCGATTCCTATATCCCATGAATCGATTCATGCGTTCAAATGCCCAAAAATAGTGAAACTGAGGGGTATGAATTGATTCATCCCCTGGTATGAATCGATTCACACGTTTCTGCCCAATTGAACAGTAATTCCAGCAAGCTTTGAATCGATTCGAGCCTTTCTTGAATCGATTCAAGCTTGGCAAATCAGACCCCTACTGCATTTTATGCTGAAAATTACCCAAATTCCAACTTCTAATCACTCTAACTTTTTCATACGAATTCCAATGCCCACCAAATTTTAACACCAACTCATATATATTATTTGTGACGTGTGGCCGCTGGCCGCACTCAAAAATTCCGAAAAATGAGAGACCTATGCACATAATTGTGTTTTACCCAGTTTAAAAATGTTTTTAGGCAACTCAAGGGTTAATTCTCATTAAAATTTGCCCATTCCAATTTCTACAAGTCATAAACTACATATATAGGATATTGGGACTATCCCATGCCATCAAAATCATATAAAGCTCTATTTTCCCTATTCATTTCCATGATTATGCATTAAAAATGCACTTTGTGAACTACAATATGACCCAAACCATCTATAATTCATTTCAATATGGGTCTTTCTTTACAATACATCAATTCCCATCAAGGGACCACTAACCATTCATCACCATCTCATATCTATATATATAAATTTTCTAAAATTCAACAATTTCCCAAGCCTATCATTCATAACTTCATCAATTCAAACATTTGTTAACCAAGTGACCTCAAGTACTCAAGAGGGGGGTGAATTGAGTATTAAAAATTTTTACTTTGAATGCTTTTGAAGTTAATTCTTTAGTTACTATGTTTGATGAAGATGATAAACTTAATGGTAAATAGTAACAATTTATACACAAGACAAAATAATTAGCACTTAAAAAGGTCTAAGTAATATTCAAGAAATGGAATCAAAATAATCTCAACACTATTTATGGAACTTAGAAATATTTCAAAATAATTCAAGAATATTACTTAAGGCTAATTTCAACAATGTTAATCGAAATAATTTATAACTTAATATAACATGCACTTAGTCCAAATTAATTGGTTATAATATAATAAATCAAGCAAGCAAGTTAAGTGCACAAATTAAATAAGTTTAGGGAAGAGAGATTTGCAAACCGATATATACGAGTTCCACCACACCGGTGTACGTCTCGCCTCTAAGCAACCCACTTAGAGGATTTCCACTATTTGAGATTAGAGATACAACTTTGAGAAATCGCGACTTCCTAGTGTCCCACACTCAAGAACCCAATTCTCACAAGTACAAGGGCACCCCACCCAATCTCACAATTACAAGGTTGAAACCCCAACCCAAAGATTTTAAGTTGTTTGGTGTTTGAGCATACAAGGAAACTCTCCAATAGAGTGGATATACAAATTAAAGCTTTCACAAAGTAATAACTCTCAAAGAGAGGATATGCAAATTTGAGCACTTCAAGAAAATAATTTCTCTCTTAAAAAAATATTAATTTGTAAGTTTAGAAAATAATTTTGCTCACCAAATTTACTCTCAAAGTAATAAGCCAAGAAATAGAAACAGAGAGCAATTAAGAGAGAATGAGAAGAAGAAGAAGAAGAAGAACGTGAGGGAAGGAGAAAGCAAAAGAACTGCTTCAATGCTTTGGGACGAATTGCTTCTTCAAGTTCCTCTCTATTTATAGCCTCCAGTAGCATGGCATTCTAATTAAATTATTTCCTTCGATGCAATGTAAGTGGAGCAAGGGAGCATCTGTCTTCAATTGTTTAATACATAGTGCGATGCGTAATTTGCGTAGTGCGTTCAGTGCTGTTTCCATTTAAACTGAATGAATTGGTGCATGAATGGATTCCCAGCGTGTATTTTGGCCTTCTGACAGTGTATGAATCGATTCCTAGGATGAATGAATTGATTCCCATGTGTTTTCAAGGAGCATGAATCGATTCCTCTAGCTATGAATTGATTCCCATGTGTTTTCAATGTCCATGAATCGATTCTTTCAACAGGTGAATCAATTCCCAGCATTTTTTGGCACCATGAATCGATTCTTGCTTCTAGTGAATCGATTCCCACGTATTTATGGCTTCATGAATCGATTCCCCATGTGGTGAATCGATTCCCATTTTATTTCTTGCACAATAAATCGATTCTTCATGTTGTTCTTTATGTTTTGATGCGTTTTAGACCCTTTTTGATACATAATTTCATACTTTTTATTTCCTTTGATTCTTGGCACTTTTGTTGATCATTTTTCACTTGATTTAGATCTTTGCGAATGCCTTGACTTAAGCCCTTTATTGTTCATCAATATTGATAGCTTGATCTTCATGGATTGATTCTTAATTAATCGCTTTGCACAACATCCTTAATATATCTTCATTTGTTGTATCATTATCAAAACCTACATCAATATATAAATACATTCTCCCCCTTTTTGATGATGACAACAAATGTTCATTTCACGGGGTGTTAGTTTCATAACAATTCATATACATGGCATAAATGACTATCCCTTACACATATAATTTGATACCACATGTTATACATATAATTGAATACCACTTTGTCATTTACACATGTAATTTGATATCACTTGTTGTAAAGAAATATAGTAAGGCTCCCCCTTCATGCATTTTCAACAAGGATAGATAGAGATATTGATTTCTAGATTTTATCTTCCCCTTAATCATTTAATAGATACCATTATTACATCATCATATTCTCTCCCCCTTTGTAAGATATTTTATGCCACTTAGAATGTATATATTTATTTTCTCCCCCTTTGGCATCATCAAAAACATTTAAGAATATATATAACACTTTAAGAAAGATACATTCAATATTAAAGCAAAATACCAATTATATAAAACTCCCCCTAAAGCATACAACAGATATCACAGAATAGTTCAAGGCATGTAAGCAATCATAACGATGTTTTCTCTTTCTTTTGGATAAGAAAAGTTAGAGGTTATATAGATTTAAAATTTTGCAATTTGCCAATGATTTTATTGCATAAGATAGTCAAGAAAATCAAAGTCATTTGCCATTTATTTTTGAGAACCATGTGGTACATAGAAGATTATCTTTGTGTCAAAAATATGTTTACTTAAGTATATGCTTCCTGAGAACTTGAAATAAAATAAGAGTTTTTGTGGAGTATGTATTTACTTCAAGAATTGTATGTATATCACAAAGGAAAGTACTATGTTCAAAGAAATGAAAAACAATTTAAAATCTTTTAGTTAAAGATTTTCAAAATTATGTTCAAGGAGTAAAAAAAAATGATAAACATCAATTTAAACAATTTCCAAAATTCCCAATTCCCTTCTAATATTTATAAATTGTTCTTTTGGAAGGGGTTTCGTAAAAATATCCGCCAATTGTTTTGAAGTTTCAACATATTCAAGTACACAATCTCCTTTCAAAACATGGTCTCTTATAAAGTGATGTCTTATTTCAATGTGTTTAGTCCTAGAATGCATGACTGGATTTTTAGAGATATTTATTACGCTAGTGTTGTCACATTTAATGGGCACTTTGTTTAAAACAACACCAAAGTCAAGAAGTTGTTGTCTCATCCAAAGAATTTGAGCACAACAACTACCAGCTGCTACATATTCTGCCTCAGCTATCGATAAAGCAACACTTACTTGCTTCTTGCTATGCCAAGAAACAAGGGAACTACCAAGTAAATGACATGTGCCACTAGTACTTTTTCTATCAAGTTTACCCGCAAAGTCAGAATCAGAATATCCTAAAAGATTACATTCAACGCCTTTGGGATACCATAAACCAACATTTTGAGTACCCACAAGATATTTCAAAATTCTTTTTACAGCAGTGAGATGTGATTCTTTAGGACACGCTTGATATCTAGCACACATGCATACAACAAACATAATATCGGGTCTACTAGCTGTTAAGTAAAGTAAGGAACCAATCATACCTCGGTATTTAGTTATTTCAACGTCCTTACCCTTCTCATCTTTGTCTAAGTAGCAAGATGTACTCATGGGTGTAGCTATTTTGTTTGCTTTGTCCATTTCAAACATTTTAAGTAGTTCTTTACAATATTTTGTTTGACTAATGAACGTTCCTTCATTTGTTTATTTGATTTGTAATCCAAGGAAGAAGGTGAGTTCTCCCATCATGGACATTTCAAATTCATCTTGCATATTCTTGGCAAACTCTTGACAAAGAATTTCGTTAGTAGCACCAAATATTATGTCATCAACATAAACTTGTACCAAAAGAATGTCATTGTTTTTACGTTTTATAAACAGCGTAGTATCAACCTTTCCTCTTTCAAAATTATTTTCTAAAAGAAATTTACTAAGTCTTTCATACCAAGCTCTTGGAGCTTATTTCAAACCATATAAAGCTTTTCTCAATTTAAAAACATGGTTTGTAAATTTATGATTTTCAAAACCGGGAGGTTGATCTACATAAATTTCTTCTTGAATATAGCCGTTTAGAAAAGCGCTTTTGACATCCATTTGATAAAGCTTAAAATCCATACAACAAGCAAAAGCTAACAGTAATCTTATGGCTTCTAGTCTAGCTACGGGAGCATACGTTTCTTCATAGTCTATTCCCTCTTCTTGATTATATCCTTTAGCAACTAATCTAGCTTTATATCTTGTTACAATTCCATTTTCATCTAGCTTATTTCTAAAAACCCATTTAGTACCTATTATTAGATGGTCATTGGGTCTTGGCACAAGTTCCCAAACTTTATTTCTTTCAAATTGATTCAATTCTTCTTGCATAGCCAATATCCAATGTTCATCAATAATAGCTTCATTGATATTTTTGGGTTCTATTTGTGATACAAAAGCTAAGTGATTGCATGCATTTCTAATAGCGTTTCGAGTACTTACACCTTTTGTTATTTCTCCTATAACATTGTCCAAGGGGTGATTCTTTAAGGTGATCCATTCCTTTTGTTGAGGTTCACCGTTTTGTGTTGTATCTCCTTCATTTTTATTTCTTTCTTCGTCTTCCAAGTTCATTTCTTGGAAGGTACCTAAAAGATCATTAATTTCCTTTCTCGGAGGATTTTAGTTAAGTTCATTAAATTTAACATGTATAGACTCTTTAATTGTACATGTTCGTTTGTTAAAGAGTCGATATGCTTTACTAGTAGATGAATAACCTAGGAATATTGCTTCATCAGATTTTGCATCGAATTTGCTGAGATTATCCTTCCCATTGTTTAAAATAAAATATTTGCATCCAAATATATGAAAATAAGAAATATTTGGTTTTCTTCCTTTATAAAGCTCATAGGGGGTTTTCTTTAATATAGGCCTTATCAAACATCGATTCATAACATGGCAAGCAGTATTTACTGCATCAGCCCAAAAATGTTTTGAAATGTTACTTTCATTTAACATAGTTCTTGTGAGCTCCGCTAAAGATCGATTTTTCCTTTCAACTACTCCATTTTGTTGTGGAGTTCTTGGAGCCGAAAAATTATGATCAATGCCAAATTTTTCACAAAATTTTTCAAAAGATTGGTTTTCAAATTCTCCCCCATGATCAGTTCGAATAGATGCAATTTTCAAATTTTGTTTGTTTTGGATGATCTTGGAAAGTTTCTTAAATGCATGATATGCTTCATGTTTATGAGTAAGAAACAGAGTCCATGTATACCTAGAATAATCATCCACAATCACAAGACCATAATAGTTTCTACCAAAACTTTTAGTTTTTGAAGGTCCAAATAAATCCATATGTAAAAGCTGTAAAGGTCTAGTTGTTGAAACAATATTTTTCGCTTGAAAAGAAACCTTTACTTGTTTTCCTTTTTGATAAGCGTCACAAAATTTATTTTTGAATTTCAATTTTGGTAAACCAATTACTAAATCTTTCAAAACAAGTTTATTTAAATGGTCTATATGAATGTGAGCAATTCTTCTATGCCATAGCCATGATTCATCCTCTTTAGTTATGAAGCATTGCACATCATTTGAAGCAAGACAATCAAGATTAATCATATAAATATTATCAACTCTTTGACCAACGAATTTTATTTCCTTGTTTAGCTTATTTTCAATTATGCAACCATTTGATTCAAAAACAATTTTATAGCCCTTATCACATAATTGACTGATGCTAAGCAAGTTATGTTTAAGTCCTTCAACATATAATACATCGTTTATAGAAGTGGAAGAGTTTTTGCCAACATTTCCGATTCCTAGTATTCTTCCCTTCGTGTTATCTCCATAAGTAATGAATCCTTTATTTCGTGGAGTAAATGATATGAACTTACTTTTGTCTCCCATCATGTGTTTTGAACACCCACTATCCAAATACCAATGGGTGCTATTCGTTTTAAAGCATACCTACAAAACATGTCAAGTTAGAGAACTTGGTACCCATTTTATGTTGGGTCCTTGTAGGTTAGTTTGAGGTAATGTTCCTTTAGGAACCCATACTTTTCTCACAACCTTTGGCCCTAGTTTTCTAACACTACAATTAGATGCGTTATGTCCTTTAAAACCGCAATGATTACATTTCATGAAAGGTAATGAAGTTTTACTAGGTGGTATAAAGAAGTTCTTATAATTCTTTTGTTTCTTAACGGCATTGAAACTTAAACCCGTTTTATCAAACATACACCGTTGTTTACCAAGTAAAACATTTAAATTTTCTCTACCATTTGTAAATTTTTCTAGAGTTCTATTCAAGTCCAAAACCTTAGTTTCTAGCATGTCACATTTCTTTACAAATTCACAAGGTTTAGTCCTAGAGCATGCTTGAACATTTACTAACTCATTTTTCAAACATTCATTTTCTTTACAAACTTCCATAAGATGCATCTCAAGAGTGTCAATGGTTTTTCTAGATAATTTATGCTTATTAGACACTTTCATAAGTTTATCATACAATTTTTCAAGAGCATCAAGTAGTTCTTCCTTATCTAAGTCATGAAAGTTTACCTCATCTTTTTCATCTTGGTGATTGGCCATAAGACAGAGGTTTGCTTCTTTATTTTCTGAATCGTCCGAGCTACTTATCTCATTTTCATCCCATGTGATATATGCTCTTCTACTTTCTTTTCTTTCTTTATTTTTCTTCTTTAGGTTTGGACAATCTATCTTGAAGTGTCCTTCTTTTCCACATTCAAATCAAGTAGGTGAAGTAGAATTTTCTTTAGGATTAGATTTCTTACCTTGTGATTTGAAGTTCCTTTGGAAACGTTTGCTCTTCATAAGCTTTCCAAAATATTTCACAAATAGGCTTAACTCTTCATCCTCGTCAAGATCACTCTCGGATTCATCTTCAACAATTGATGTGGCTTTGAGAGCTATCCCTTTCTTCTTAGAGACTTTTTATTCTTCCTCCGCTTGTTTCAAGTCTTTCAATTCTTGTTCTTGTTCTTGGAGTTTACCAAACAAAGTGGCAAGAGACATATCATTTATATTGGGAGATTGTTTGATGGCCGTAACAAGAGGTTGCCATTCCCTAGTAAGACTTTGTAGAACTTTGTGGATAAGTTCCTTGTTAGTATAAGATTTACCAAGTGTAATAAGATGATTAATAATCAAAGTAAATCTCTTTTGAAGTTCTAAAATAGATTCATTGGAATTCATTCTAAAACTTTCATATTGACTAGTTAAAGTACTAATCTTAGAGTCCTTAACATCGCTAGTTCCTTCATGAGTTACTTGAAGGGTATCCCACATATCCTTAGCAGATTTACATGTAACTACTCTAAAGAACTCATCGGGACCTAAGGCTAAAGTGATAAGATTTTTTGCTTTGTAATTATATTGTACTTTCTTCTCTTCCTCACTAGTCTAATCATCCATAGGTTTTTCAACTTGTTTATCATCAACAGTATGTATAGGTACAAAAGGACCATTTTCAATAACATTCCATACTTTCAAGTCAATTGATTGCACAAAAATTTTCATCCTTGCTTTCCAAAAAGCGTAGCCCTCACCATTGAAAGCGGGAGGTCTATTTATGGCACCACCTTCGGGAAAAAGGTTTAGAGAATTTAAGGCCATTTGTTCTCTTGAAGCTGTTAAGCTTGATCTACCAAGAGTCAAGCTCTTATACCACTTGTTAACCAAGTGGCCTCAAGTACTCAAGAGGGGGGGTGAATTGAGTATTAAAAAATTTTACTTTGAATGCTTTTCAAGTTGATTCTTTAGTTACTATGTTTGATGAAGATGATAAACTTAATGGTAAATAGTAACAATTTATACACAAGACAAAATAATTAGCACTTAAAAAAGTCTAAGTAATATTCAAGAAATTGAATCAAAATAATCTCAACACTATTTATGGAACTTAGAAAGATTTCAAAATAATTCAAGAATATTACTTAAGGCTAATTTCAACAACATTTAATACATTCATGGTAAGGCATTGCATGAGTTCACACATAAACATAATTAACAATTTTTCACTCATGCAATTGAAATGTAAACTCCTCTCCTACCTCGAGAGAAGAACCATGATTCCAATGCTCTGAATGCTCTGCTTCATCATTTGACATTGAATCTATATATTGCATACTTATACACATGTATTTAATAAGCCATTATAAGGCATCATCTCTTAAAGCTCAATATGAAGTCTTAGACTTATCTAAACACTCATCCTTATACTTAGGTTAGGTTTCGACATTTCCTTTCCCAAAACCAAGATTCTCTACCTCAAAATGGTTAACCAACCCCATAGCAACAAGATGTCATTCCCTTATCCATAAGGCATCTAACACCTCATAAATCATCTAATTGCCATCATTGTCACTCAAATTCATCATAAGCCATCTTAGCTTCATTCAAGGCCATCAACAATCAATAAACTCTTGAGACACTCATCATGGTCTAACTACTCATCAACTCAAGTATCACTTATCAATGGTTTTTAACTATTATATCTCAATAACAACGTCTCATATTCACTCTCAACCCAACACCTCAAACCATCATTCCTACATACATGTATATATCATCTTACACAACCGCATGAACATAGTTTAAAATATCATTAACCTTATTAATCAATTCCAATGATTTCTAAAGGTTTATTCCCTTCATATAAATCATTCTAGAGTATTCAAAACTATCAAAATCATTAATTTAGCCAAAACCCCCCAAATCACCACACTTAGGGTTTTTCATCAAAACTCAATAACCATTTCTAATAACTATCAATCTCCATCATTAACAATACCCACATACACATTATTATGGGTTTTCACTAAAAATCATCTTTCATGGCATTATTACTTAGTTCCCCTAATTCCTATAGTTAGGGTTCCATTGAAATCCAACAATCACCACTAATAATCATCATCTTCCACATCCAACATTGAAATTTTCGTATACCCCTTTACACCCACACAAAAACACACAAAAATCACACCCCACCTTTGGGTTTTTCATGAAAATGGCTCCCATTCCTAAACCCAATCATAAGGCACTCTCCTAACCAAATAGAAACTAAAACCTAGGGCCAAAAACATCAAAAGAGTGGAGAAATTTACCTCAAGCTCCAAGCTATCCCAAGCCCTAACATGTACACGAAAATGAAAGGAGAAAAAGAGAGCTTCCAAGCATTTGAATCATCTCCAAAATGAAGAAGAAGAAGCATGGTTGGTTGGGTATGGAAGAAGACTCATAAAAATGGTGAGCTTTGTAGAAGAAGAGAAGAAAAGAGAGGGTTTGTGTAAGGGAGAAGAGAAGTAACGAATATGAGGGAGAGGGGAAGAGAAGACACACGTGAAAATGAGGGAGAGAAAGAAGGAAATAAGTTATATCTTAGTCTATCATTAAAATGTTTCCCATTTTATAACAAACAGGATCTTCGTTCGGGCTCAATACTAAATCCAAAAATTATTCCGAAGACATATTCGGATTCCCAATAATATTCTTAACAGCCCTGACCAACGGCATCTCAATCGGAGATACTTGGTCCGACACCCATATTTCAACCGGGTATAATTTCAACTTCTTAAATCTCAATAAATTATAAATATCCATAATAAATCTCAATTTAATTATTTCCAAATTTTTGGAACATAAATCAACTCAGATATAATTATTTATTATTCATTCTCCTCAATTAATCATATTTATAAATTTCAAGATGTTACATCAGTCATCTTTGATATCAATTATATGTTGTTATTTTTATAAGTATTATTCTTAATTGGATTCTCTCACTTTTAATATCAACTATCACTAGAAGATGATTAATTCTCTTTTCTATTTATTGATAGAAAGGATCGATAGTAAAAGAATCTAACAAAAATAATTAACTAATTATATATTATTAATAATTATATTCTTTTTATTTTTTAAGGTTTATTTTGAAAGAGAATCACGTAAAGGATCACATCAAGCCTTATTTGATGCATACGGTATAAAATATAATAATATTAATAAAAATATAAATAAAAAAGATGTTTTGGATTCAATATAATGAAATTTCTAAATAATTTTCATGCATGCGTTCGTGCGTCTATGCATGCATGTGTATTTATGAAGTCTTTGAGTTTTTTAGTTGTTTTATAATATGAATGTATCATTATTTTTACAAATAACATTCTTAATTGGATTCTGTCATCTTTAATATCAATTATATGTTATTACTTTTATAAATATTATTCTTAATTGGATTCTCGAACTTTTGATATCAATTATCAAAAAAATATGATAAATTCCCTTTTTCCATTTATTGATACTAACAGTCGATAGTAAAAGAATTTGACAAAAATAATTAACAAATTATATATTATTAATAATTAAATTTCGTAAAGTATCACATCAAGTCTTATTTGATGCATAGAATTAAAAATATATTCATATTAAAAAAATATAATTAATATATTTAATTTTTCCTTAATTTTTAATGTATTTTCTCTTATCTTTTTATGTGACGTGTTTTAGAATTTTACTTGTTAATTTTAATATAAGTGGAATATGAAATAATCATTGATCTTTCTTGATTATTATTCATTGTAATTTGAAAACTATACCAAGAATAATTGACAATTTAATATGTTTACATAAAATAACTAAATTTCTTAATCAACATAGAATAACATAATATGGGGATAAAAAAAGAACTAGTGGGGAGACTTCTTTTCTTTTTAAAAGTTTTATAATATTTTAAAGTATATTCAACGCTGTTTTGGATTCCATACAATGATACTACTTAATAATTTTCGTGCGTACGTGCGTCCATGAATGTGTGTGCATTTAGAAAGTCTTTGTTAGTTTTTTTAGTCATTTTATAACGTGAATGCAACATTATTTTTACAATAGCATTCTTAAATGGATTCAGTCATCTTTGATTTTAATTATATGTTATTAGTTTTATAAATATTATTTTTGAATAGATTCTCTCACTTTTGATATTAATTATCAATAGAAGATGATTAATTCATTTTTCCATTTATTGATAGTAAAGATCGATAGTAAAAGATTCTGACCAAAATAATTAACAAATTATATATTATTGATAATTATATTCTTTTATTTTTAAGGTTTATTTAGAAAAAGGATCGTGTAAAGGATCACATCAAGTCATAGTTGATGTATACAATTTAGAATATATTAATATTAATAAAAAATCTAAATAAGATATTTTATTTTTCTATAATTTTTAACGTATTTTCTCTTATCCTTTTTATTAGACGTATTTTAGAATTTTTCTTGTTAACTTTTATATGACTTCTTTCAATTTACAATGTGTATTAATTATTCTTTCAACACATACTCTTATTAATTAATCTTGATACTATTTATATAGTGGAATATGAAATAATCATTGATCTTTCTTCATTATTATTCAATGTAATTTGAAAAGTATATCAAGAATAATTGACAAGTTTTATATGTTTACCTAAAATAACTAAATTTGTTAATCAACATAAAATAACATAATATGGTGATAGAAAAAGAACTAGTGTGGAGACTTCCTTTCTTTTTAAAAGTTTTATATAATATTTATAAATATATTCAAAGTTGTTTTAGATTCCATACAATGAAACTACTTAATAATTTTCGTATGTGCTTACGTGCGTCCATGCATGCATGAATGTATCATTATTTTTACAAATAGCATTCTTAAATGGATTCAGTCATTTTTTATTTTAATTATATGTTATTTATTTTATAAAAATTATTCTTAATTAGATTCTCTCACTTTTGATATCAATTATCGATAAAAGATGATAATTACCTTTTCCATTATTGATAGTAAAGATCGACAGTTAAAGAATCTGACAAAAATAGTTAACAAATTATATATTATTAAGAATTATATTTTATTATTTTTAAGGTTTATTTAGAAAGAGAATCACGTAAAGGATCACATCAAGTCGTAATTGATGTATACAATTTAGAATATATTAATATTAATAAAAATGTAAATAAGATATTTTATTTTTCCATAATTTTTAAAGTAATTTCTCTTATCCTTTTTATTAGACGTATTTTAGAATTTTTCTTGTTAATTTTTATATGACTTCTTTCAATTTACAATGTGCATTAATTATCTTTTCCACACATACTCTTATTAATTAATCTTGATACTATTTATATCAGTGGAATATGAAATAATCATTGATCTTTCTTCATTATTATTCAATATAATTTGAAAAGTATATCAAGAATAATTGACAAGTTTTATATGTTTACCTAAAATAACTAAATTTTTTAATCAACATAAAATAACATAATATAGTGATAGAAAAAGAACTAGTGTGGAGACTTCCTTTATTTAAAACGTTTTATTTAATATTTTAAATATATTCAAAGTTGTTTTGGATTCCATACAACAAAACTACTTAATAATTTTTGTGTGTGCGTACTTACGTCCATGCATGCGTGAATGTATCCTTATTTTTACAAATAGCATTCTTAAATGGATTCAGTCATCTTTGATTTCAATTATATGTTATGATTTTTATAAATATTATTATTAATTAGATTCTCTCACTTTTGATATCAATTATCAACAGAAGATAATTAATTCTCTTTTCCATTTATTGATAGTAAAGATCGATAGTAAAAGAATCTGACAAAAATAATTAACAAATTATATATTATTAAGAATTATATTCTAGTATTTTTTAAGGTTTATTTAGAAAGACAATCGCGTAAAGGATCATATCAAGTCTTATTTGATGCATACAATTTAATATATATTAATATTAATAAAAAATGTAAATAATATATTTTATTTTTCGTAATTTGTAATGTATTTTCTCTTATCCTTTTTATGAGACGTGTTTTAGAATTTTTCTTGTTAATTTTTATATGACTTCTTTCAATTTACAATATGCATTGATTATTGTTTTCAATACATATTCTTATTAATTAATCTTGATACTATTTATATCGGCAGAATAGGAAATAATCATTGATCTTTCTTCAAAAAGTTTATTATGTTTACCTAAAATAACTAAATTTCTTATATGACTTCTTTCAATTTATATGACTTCTTCTCTTTCTAAAAGTTTTATACAATATTTATAAATACTTTTACTGTTGTTTAGGATTCCATAAAATGAAACTACTTAATAATTTTTATGTGTGCGTACGTGTGTCCATGTGTGCATATGTATTTATGAAGTCTATGTGAGTTTGTTTACTCATTTTATAACGTGAATGTATCATTATTTTTATAAATAGCATTCTTAAATGGATTCAGTCATCTTTGATTTCAATTATATGTTATTTATTTTATAAATATTATTCTTAATTAGATTCTCTCACTTTTGATATCAATTATCCGTAGAAGATGATTAATTACCTTTTTCATTTATTGATAGTAAAGATTAATAGTAAAAGAATCTGACAAAAATAATTAACAAATTATATATTATTAATAATTATATTCTTTAATTTTTAAGGTTTATTTAGAAGAGAATCACGTAAAGGATCACATCAAGTCTTATTATGCATACAATTTAAAATATATTAATATTAATAAAAAATTAATTAATATATTTTATTTTTCCTTAATTTTTCATGTATTTTCTCTTATCTTTTTATGAGACGTGTTTTAGAATCTTTCATGTTAATTTTTATATGATTTCTTTCAATTTACAATGTCCATTGATTAGTTTTTTCAACACATACTCTTATTAGTTAATCTTGATACTATTTATATCAGTGGAATATGAAATGTTCATTGATCTTTCTCTATTATTATTCTATGTATTTTGAAAAGTATACCTAGAATAATTAATATGTTTAATATGTTTACCTAAAATAACTAAATTTCTTAATCAACATAAAATAACATAATATGGTGATAGAAAAAGAACTAGTGGGGATACTTTTTCTGTTTTTAAAATTTTTATAATATTTTAAAGTATATTCAACGTTGTTTTGGATTCCATAGAATGAAACTTTAATAATTTTCGTGTATACGTACGTGCGTCCATGCATGTATGTGCATTTATGAAGTCTTTCTGAGTTTTTTTAGTCGTTTTATAATGTGAATGTATCTTTATTTTTACAATAGCATTCTTAAATGGATTTAGTCATCTTTGATTTCAATTATATGTTATTATTTTTATAAATATTATTTTTAATTGGATTCTCTCACTTTTGATATCAATTATCAATAGAAGATGATTAATTTGTATTTGCATATTGTAAACAGATTTTGATAATGACAAATGCACAAGAACAAGAAAGACCTCATGGATTAAAAACAAGTGCAAGGAACAAAACAAAGGAATACACAAAGAGGGATTTGATGAAACACAAAGCAAATATCAAGAAACCACAAAGAACACGCTCCCAAATGATCAAAGAATCAAGAAAGTAATACATGAAGATCAAGGAAAGGAACCATAACTCAAAATGCATCAAAGGAACATTAAAAAGCATGGAAAAATACCAAACAGCAAGGCTTGAATCGATTCACACACGTAGGAATCAATTCAGAGGCCTGGAAGTCCCAAAATCATGAAAACAGAATGTCCTGAATCGATTCACCAGACCCTGAATCAATTCACACGAAGCTGACAGCCCAGGAATTCAAAATAGAACAGCCTGAATCGATTCACCAACGCTTGAATCGATTCAGATAGTGGGAAACACCATTAAAAGGACATTTTTGAGTGGGAAATAAAGATCTAAACACCCACTACGCAAAGGACAACTCAAAGCTCATTTGCAACGGCTAGGAGGACCTTCAAAGCTCTATAAATGGACCTCTAACTCAAGCACAACACATAATAAATAGAGGCAATCAATCTATACTTGCATTTGTGCTTAGTGGGTTCATTTTCTTTGTATATTTTGAAACTTTGAGCTTAGAACTTATATATCCTCTCTTGTTGAGAGTTAGAAAATTGTGAGAACTTTCATTTGCTTATCTACTCTATTGAGAGAGTATAATCTTGTAATTCAAACACCAAAACACCAAGGTATTCACTCTAGGTTGAGTGGTCACAAAGGTTGGGGTTCAACCTTTGGGTATTGAGAGATTGTGAGATTCGGTGGGGTGCCCTTTGCTTATGAGAATTGGGTTCTTGAGTGTGGAACAGTAGGAGATAATTGCTCAAAGCTTGTATCTCAAATCTTCAATAGTGGAATCCTTCAAGTGAGTTGCTTGAAGGCGAGATGTACACTAGATTGGTGGAACTCGTTAAATTGGTTTGCATGTCTTACCTTGAACTCTTTACTTGCTTGTGCATACAAACTGTTTGCTGAATTGCTTGAGTTAATTGTGATCCTAAGAAGGAACTTAACCATTGCACACCAACTGTTTGATAAAATTACTGAACCATTATTCTCTCTTGATTCTCATTTCTCTGTTAAGTTTCACTTAACTCTAAGAGTTCTTTATCTCAAATCAAACCAATTTCTGTGTGTTGCATTATTGTTGCTTATAATTTTCTATATATCTCATTAAGATTGCATAAAGAACTAAGTTCAAAGGCATTCCAAGTTAAAGTTTTTAAACACTCAATTCACCCCCCTTGAGTATTGAGGCCACTTGAGTAACAAGTGGTATCAGAGCTTGACTCTTGGTAGATCAAGCTTAACAGCATCAAGAGATAAATAGCCTCTACTTCTTATAACATGTTTCCCGAGGGTGGTGCCACAAATAGACCTCCTACTTTCAATAGGGAAGGATGCATTTTTGAAAGAAAGAATGAAAATTTTTGTATAATCTATTGACTTGAAAGTCTGGAATGCAATTGAAAATGGTCCCTTTGTACCTATGCATGTTGTAGATGGTAAACAAGTAGAGAAACTCATGGATGATTAGAGCAGTGAAGAGAAAAAGAAAGTCCAATACAATTACAAAGCAAAAAATCTCATCACCCTTGCCTTAGGTCTGGATGAGTTCCTTAGAGTTGTAACTTGTAAAACCGCTAAAGAAATGTGGGACACTCTCCAAGTCACACATGAGGGAACTAGTGATGTAAAGGATTCTAAGATTAGTACTCACTAGTCAATAAGAAAGTTTTAGATTAAATTCCGGAGAAACGATTGTTGATATGCAAAAGAGATTCACTCTAATTATAAATCATCTCATTACTCTTGGCAAAACTTACACTAACAAAGATCTCATTCATAAAGTTTTGAAAAGCCTTACTAGGGAGTGGCAACCCCTTTTCACCACTATCAAACAATCACTAAACATAAATGAAAGGTCCCTTGCTACATTGTTTGGTAAGTTACAAGAGCAGGAACAAGAATTGAAGGACTTGAAGATTGCGGAAGAAGAAGAGAAATCCTCCAAGAAGAAAGGACTTGCTCTCAAGGCCACTTCAATCAATGAAAATGAATCCGATGATGAGCTGGATGAAGAAGAAGAATTTGGATTATTTGTAGAGCATTTTGGAAAATTTATGAGAAACAAACGCTTCCAAAAGGGCTTCAAGTCTCAAGGTAAGAAACCGATCTCAAATGAAAATTCTTCCTCACCAAATTGCTTTGAGTGTTGCAAGGAAGGGCATTTCAAGGTGGATTACCCAAGCCTCAAGAAGAAAAACAAAGAGAAAAGAGGAAGAAGAATACCTTACATTGCTTGGGACAAAAATAAAGTAAGTAGCTCAGAAAAATCAAACAATGAGGAAGCCAACCTATGCCTCATGGCAAATCATCAAAATAAAGATGATAAGGTAAATTTTCTTGACTTAGATAGAGAAGAATTACTTGATGCATTTGAGGAATTGTATGACAAATTTGTTAAAATCTCAAACAAGTATAAACTGTCTAGAAAAACCATTAATACTCTAGAAATGCATCTTATGGAGATTAGTAAAGAAAATAAATGCTTGAAAGAGAAAGTAACTAATGCTCAACCTTGTTCCAAGAACAAACCATGTGAATTTGTTGAAAAATGTGATCATCTAGAAAAGAAAGTCCTAGACTTGAATACAACTCTTGAGAAATTCATAAATGGTAGAGATAATTTAAATGTTTTACTTGGAAATCAATGATGCATGTTTGATAAAATCGGATTAGGATATAATCCCACTAAGAAGGAAAAACATTACAAGAACTTCTTTGTACCACCTAGAAAATCTTCATCACCATTTACTAAATTCAATCATTGTGGTGCTAAAGGACATAATGCTTTAAATTGCCATATTAGAAAACTTGTACCAAAATTGGTAAGAAAGGTGTGGGTTCCCAAAGGAACATTACCACAAGCTAACCAAAAAGGACCCAACATAAAATGGGTACCAAGTTCTCTAAACTAATCTTGTTTTGTAGGTATGTTTCAAAGCAAGCAACACCCATTGGTACTTAGATAGTGGGTGTTCAAAGCACATGACGGGTGATATAAGCAAGTTCACATCATTTACACCCAAAAGAAAAGAAAGCGTCACCTATGGGGATAATACCAAAGGAAGAATTCTTGGCATTGGGAAAATTGGTAAAAATTCTTTCACTTCAATCAATGATGTATTATATGTAGAAGGACTCAAACACAATTTGCTTAGCATAAGCCAATTATGTGATAAAGGATATAGAGTAATATTTGAATCAAATGGTTGCATAATTGAAAATAAGCAAAATAAAAAGGTAAAGTTTGTTGGTCAAAGAGTTGATAACATTTACATGATTGATGTTGATTGCTTGTCCTTAAATGATGTACAATGCTTCATGACTAGAGAAGATGAATCATGGCTATGACATAAAAGAATAACTCATATACATATAACCATATAAATAAACTTGTTTATAAAGAATTAGTGATTAGTTTGCCAAAGTTAAAGTTTGAAAATAAATTTTATGATGCATGTCAAAAGGGAAAACAAGTAAAGACATCATTTCAAGTCAAAAATGTTGTTTTAACTCAAAGGCCTTTACAATTTTTTACACATGGATTTATTTGGACCCTCTAAGGTCAAGAGCCTTGATGGTAATTACTATTGTCTTGTAATTGTAGATGACTATTCTAGATATACATGGACTTTGTTTCTTGCTCATAAAAATGAAGCATATCATGCCTTCAAGAAACTAGCCAAGATTATCCAAAATGAACAAAATTCAAAGATTGCATCCATAAGAACCGATCATAGGGGAGAATATTTGAAAAATTTTGTGAAAAACATGGTATTGGTCATAATTTTTTAGCTCTTAGAACTCCACAACAAAATGGAGTAGTTGAAAGGAAAAATAGATCTTTGGTGGAGCTTGCAAGAACCATGTTAAATGAAAATAATGTTGCAAAATATTTTTGGGCCGATGTGGTAAACATCGCTTGTCATGTTATGAATAGATGTTTGATAAGGCCTATTCTAAAGAAAACCCCCTATGAACTCTACAAAGGTAAAAAACCAAATATTTCCTATTTTCATATTTTTGGATGCAAATACTTTATACTTAACAATGGAAGGGATAATCTAGGAAAGTTTGATGCAAAACCTGATGAGGCAATCTTTCTAGGATATTCATCATCAAGCAAATCTTATCGAGTCTTTAACAAATTAACTAATACTATTGAAGAATCAATTCATGTGAAATTTGATGAAAATAGCCATAACCCTCTAAGAAAGGAAGATGTTGATGACCTTGTAGGTACTCTCTAAGAATTAAGCTTGAATGACAAAGAGGAAAACAAAAATGAAGGAGATGCAACACAAAATGATCAAGCTCAATAAAAGGAGTGGATCACCTCAAAAGACCATCCTTTGGACAATATTATAGGTGATATCACTAAAGGTGTAAGTACTCACTACTCTTTTAATACTTGCAATCATTTAGCATTTGTTTCTCAAATTGAACCTAAAACCATTGATGAAGCTATTATTGATGAACATTGGACATTGGCCATGCAAGAAGAACTAAATCAATTTGAAAGAAATGAAGTTTGGGAACTAGTGCCAAGACCCAATGATCACCAAATAATAGGAACTAAATGGGTATTTAGGAACAAGCTAGATGAGAATGGAGTAATAACTAGAAACAAAGCTAGGCTAGTAGCTAAGGGTTACAATTAAGAAGAAGAAGTTGACTATGAAGAAACGTATACTCCCGTAGCTAGACTAGAAGCTATTAGATTATTATTAGCCTTTGCATGTTGTAGAGATTTCAAATTGTACTAAATGGATGTCAAGAGTGCCTTCTTGAATGGTTATATTCAAGAAGAAGTATATGTTGATCAACCTCCTGGTTTTGAAAACTATCAATTTCCAAATCATGTTTTAAACTAAGAAAAGCCTTGTATGGTTTAAAACAAGCTCCAAGAGCTTGGTATGAAAGGTTAAGCAAATTCCTTTTAGAAAACAACTTTGAAAGAGGGAAGGTTGACACAACATTATTCATTAAGCATAAAAGGAATGACATACTATTAGTACAAATCTATGTGGATGATATTATTTTTGGTGCCACTAATGAATCACTTTGCAAGGAGTTTGCTAAGTTAATGCAGGATGAATTTGAAATGTCCATGATGGGAGAACTTACATTCTTCCTTAGACTGCAAATTAAGCAAACCAAAGAAGGTACATTCATTAGCCAATCCAAATATTGCAAAGAACTTCTAAAGAAATTCAACATGGACAAGGCAAATAAAATTGCCACACTTATGGGCACCTCATGTTATTTGGATAAGGATGAGAAAGGTAAGGATGTAGAACTCACAAAATACAGAGGTATGATTGGATCCTTACTTTACTTAACCGCTAGTAGACCGGATATCATGTTTGTTGTTTGTATGTGTGTAAGATATCAAGCATGTCCAAAAGAATCACACTTAACTGCCGTGAAACGAAAAATGAAATATTTGGTTGGAACTCAAGATGTTGGTTTATGGTACCCCAAAAGGTTGAATACACTCTTATTGGTTACTCTGATTCTGACTTTGCAGGATGTAAACTTGATAGAAAAAGTACTAGTGGTACTTGTCACTTACTTGGTAATTCTTTTGTATCTTGGCATAACAAGAAACAAGTTAGTGTTGCATTATCAATAGCTAAGGCAGGGTATGTTGCAGCTGGTAGTTGTTGTGCCCAAATCCTTCGGATGAAGCAACAACTTCTAGATTTTGGTGTTGTTTTAAACCATGTGCCTCTTAAATGTGATAATACAAGTGCCATTAACATTTCAAAGGAACATGTTGAAACCTCTAAGCAATTAGCTGATATATTCATAAAACCACTTGCAAAGGAACAATTCATAAACATTAGGAGAGAATTAGGAATTTTAAAGATGTCGAATCAGTTACATTCTTTCAAATAAATTGGTGTGAAATTTGTCTATAGATGTTTCTTAATATTATATCATAAAAGTTGAATGTGTATATAATTTGATCTTCCTTGGTATAATAATCACCTTATGAATCATAAATGTTGATTAAATTTATTGTTTTATAAAGTTCATGATTCTTATGTATGAATAATGCATTAATTGAGTCTTAAATTGCACAAATGATTGAGTAAGATGTTGCTCATAAGTGTTTTATTGAATTAGAAGGCAAAAAGAGTCATAAAAGTGAAGTTTTTAATGATCCAAAAGCGTTGCCCTATGCCTCGAATTGATTCAGCAGTTCAAAACTGCAGTTCAAAGGGAAGCAAAATCAACTGAATCGATTCAACCATCCCCTGAATCGATTCAAAGACCTGATTCTCCAATTTTTCACAAACAGAGAGGTTCAAATCGACTCATACGCATGTTGAATCGATTCAAACCCCTGATGCCCCATGTTTCCCACAACCAACAATGTCTGAATCAATTCACAGTACTCTAAATCGATTCACATGACTAATTTTGCCTATTTTATGTTGTTCTGGGCTCATTTCTTAATTCCACTCAAATTCTCCTACTCCCTTTCTCCTCCTTCTCTCTAAAAATACTTCTCTCTCTAAAAAACCTCCTCTCCAAACCTCTATTCCTCATGGCTTCATCCTCTCAACCAAGGAAGAAACAGAGGGCAAATATTGTTGGCTCCTCTATACCTCAACATTCTAATTTGTCACACTTCTTCACCACACAAAAGGAATTAGAAAGGTACCAAAACACCTTTTCAGAAAAGTAATTGATTTCACCACATTGGATTGATGTTGCATTCTTTGAATCCTCTGGTCTTCCTATCCTTACTACTCTTCACCAACAAGAACTTATTGGATTCATGGCTCTTGAGGAGATTACTATGTACCCCGAATTGATCTGTGTCTTCTACTCCACATTGCGCCTACAAGATGTCGATATTATGCCAAGGTGAAAGGCAAGACCATTGTTCTTTACAATGAAGTCATGAACAAAGTCTGAAAACTTCCTATAAGTGATGCTCACTTCTTTGGCAAAGAACCCCTCCTTGGTGGAACTACAACCCATTAGAGGCAAAAGTATTCTTCAATCTCACCTCCCCTGCAAGTACAATTGACACACTAAGCATTGAACACCATCTCTTGCACTATGTTCTAGTAAAGATCATCCTTCCATTAGGTGGAAATTATGCAAGAATCAATGAGTCTTAAATTCTAATGCTTTGGGTTATCCTCAACCAAAAAGAAATAAATTGGATCAATGTTATGAGGCATCACATGCTCGATGCTCAAAATCTTACTCGCCTCCCATATGCAATCTTCATTACCAAGCTGCTTCGTTACTACAAGGTGGATATGAAAAACAAAGTCAAAGAACTGATCAGACCAAAAGGACACATTGGGAAATATTATCTCACAAAGATGAACATCATTGAGTATCATGGACTTTGGCAGTATCTTCGTCGTCCTTGTGCTACGCATATTGGAAATGATGATGATAATGCAACTGCTGCTCCTCCACCTCCTCCACCTGCTCCTGCTGATGATCTTTTTGCTCGTCTCACTGCTCATATGGATCGTCACTTTGATGCCATGGAAGCAAATATCAACACCAGGCTTGATAAGCTCAAAGCAAACATGGAGGAACGCTACACAGAGCTTGCCACCCAAATCTCCAGCCTCTAATTTCCTCAGCCTTAGTTGGCTTTCTTTTCTAAATTATGCTTGACATTAGTTAAATATGTTTTATGGTTATCTTGCTTAAAATTTGTTGCCCTTATATGGCCTTTTGGTTGTTAAATTTTATATGGCTTAGATTTTATGTTGATTGATTTTCACGCTTGTTCAAACTTGATGGTAATTGATCCTTGTTATGCAATGAATATTTCTTTTCTTTCCCTAAAGCTTACATGTTTTTGATAATGACAAAAGGGGAGAGTAATGCATATGAATGATAAGAGTAATGTATGATGAGATGAGTATGAATGAATGCAATGATTCAATACATATCTAACTGAAAAACAAAGGGGAGACACACTCTATTCTAAAAACTTGGAATTATTCAACAAGTGGTCCTTTCTCATTTTACATTGATACTAACACCCTAAGAGATGGCCATTAGTTATTATCATCAAAAGGGGGAGAATGTATTTGCATGTTGTAAACAGATTTTGATAATGATAAATGCACAAGAATAAGAAAAGACCTCATGGATCAAAAACAAGTGCAAGGAACAAAACAAAGGAATACACAAAGAGGGATTTGATGAAACACAAAGCAAAGATCAAGAAACCATGAAAAACACATTCCCAAATGATCAAAGAATTAAGAAAGTAATACATGAAGATCAAGGAAAGGAACTATAACTCAAAATGCATCAAAGGAACATCAAAAAGCATGGAAAAACACCAAACAGCAAGGCTTGAATAGATTCACACATAAGGAATCGATTCAGAGGCCTAGAAGTCCCAAAATCATGAAAACAGAATGTCCTGAATCGATTCACCAGACCCTGAATCAATTCACATGAAGTTGACAGCCAAGGAATTCAAAACAGAACAGCCTGAATCGATTCACACACGCTTGAATCGATTCAGATAGTGGGGAACACCATTAAAATGATATTTTTAAGTGGAAAACAGAGATCTAAACACCTACTATACAAAAGGACAACCTGAAGCTCATTTGCAACGGCTAGGAGGACCTTCAAAGCTCCATAAATGGACCTCTAACTTAAGCACAACACACAATAACTAGAGGTTAGAAAATTGTATATTCTGAAACTTTGAGCTTAGAACTTGTATATCCTCTCTTGTTGAGAGTTAAAAAATTGTGAGAACTTTCATTTGCTTATCAACTCTATTGAGAGAGTATAATCTTGTAATCCAAACACCAAAACACCAAGGTATTCACTCTAGGTTGAGTGGTCACAAAGGTTGGGGTTCAACCTTTGGGTATTGAGAGATTGTGAGATTGGGTGGGGTGCCCTTTGCTTGTGAGAATTGGGTTCTTCAGTGTGGGACACTAGGAGACAATTGCTCAAAGCTTGTATCTCAAATCTTCAATAGTGGAATCCTTCAAGTGGGTTGCTTAAAGGTGAGATGTACACCGGATTAGTGGAACTCGTTAAATTGGTTTGCATTTCTTCTTACCTTGAACTCTTTACTTGCTTATGCATACAAACTGTTTGTTGAATTGCCTGAGCTGATTGCTTGAGTTAATTGTGATCCTAAGAAGGAACTTAACCATTGCATACCAACTGTTTGATAAAATTACTAAACCATTATTCTCTCTTGATTCTCATTTCTCTGTTAAGTTTCACTTGACTCTAAGAGTTCTTTATCTCAAATCAAACCAATTTGTGTGTGTTGCATTATTGTTGCTTATAAATTTCTGTATATCTCATTAAGATTACATAAAGAACCAAGTTCAAAGGCATTCCAAGTTAAAGTTTTTAAACACTCAATTCACCCCCCTCTTAAGTATTGAGGCCACTTGAATAACATAATTCTCTTTTCCATTTATTGATAGTAATGATCGATAGTAAAAGTTTTTGACAAAAATAATTAAAAAGTTCTATATTATTATTAATTATATTCTTTTATTTTTAAGGTTTATTTAGAAAGAGAATCACATAAAGGATCACATCAAGTCTTATTTGATACATACAATTTAAAATATGTTAATATTAATAAAAAAATGTAAATAAGATATTTGATTTTTCTGTTATTTTTAATGTATTTTCTCTTATCCTTTTTATAAGATGTATTTTAGAATTCTTCTTGTTAACTTTTATATGACTTCTTTCAATTTACAATGTGCATTGATTATTTTTTCAACACATACTATTATTAATCAATCTTGATACTATTTATATTAGTGGATTATAAAATAATCATTCATCTTTCTTCATTATTATTCAATGTACTTTGAAAATTATACCAAGAATAATTGACAAGTTTAAAATGTTTATCTAAAATAACTAAATTTGTTAATCAACATAAAATAATATAATATGGTGATAGAAAAAGAACTAGTGCGGAGACTTCCTTTCTTTTTAAAAGGTTTATTTAATATTTATTAATATATTCAAAGTGATTTTTGTGACACCTAATTAATACAAATACGGGGAATTTTTTTTGATTTTTAGCGCATTTGCCTGATCGTTCGGAAATCCCAAAGCATATATATAAACATATATACATACAGTCTGTATTAAAAGATTATTTTTAATACATAAGGAGCCGGCCAAGGTGATACTACACTAACAACTATACAATTATATGCATATTTATATGGGTCTCCAAGACCATGATAACTCCCATGGAGCAATCACTAAGTATCGCCTCGGTCCACATTCACTGCAAAATGACAACAACTTAGGGGTGAGCATATATATGTTAAATGACAGGTATTGAATTGGATTCGACACAACTCATCAACCAAACATCCAGTTCCACATCTAATAAATAACTTGTCATCATCATTACCACACACTGCCATTTAATACGATTGCATTACCTTAAATGCAACCAGCATAAAAATACATATCATAAGCTATCCAATAGCTTCTCAGTCTCAATAATTATATGCGAATGCATATGCATGCGGATTTGTCTCTAATAATGGTGAACTAGTCTGGACTGGGGTCTATGATTCGGCGTGGGACCAGCCACAAGAGTCAACAGATGACTAAGATTGGATACCGGTACAGTGAGTATCCAATCTATAATCCGGTATCTCATTCAGAGAAGGCCGGTCTTGACGTCCTGGAGATCCTGTACACCGACCTCACACATTGATGTGGGTAAAAGGTGGTGCCACCTGTAAAGATTCTCCCACACTCAAGTCAGTGATTGTATTCCAGAGAAAAGGAATAGCATAGAGTGATCTCAGATAGAATAGATCTGAGAGAGAGAATACTTGAGAAAGTTTTTAAATACCTGATTGGCTCATTTTACGAGGAATCGATAGTGATACAACCACCAACCTCCACTATATGGATAAATGGTTATTTAATACGCACTCACCTGCATGATTAAGGCAAGTGGCAATTTTATAATTAAGCATAAAGAATTGTGGGGCTAGATTAGGGGACAAGATACCCATTTCCAGGACCATGTTTTAGTCTCGTAGTATGGAAAGTAGAATCCTTATCGTTGTCCCTGTAGTGATACACATTATCTTTTGTCAAGTGGCGTGGATGTATCCAGTGTGCATGGTGTTATCCTGGATAGACCCGTATAGGGAGAACGCCTGATACGGATTTAAAGTCTGGATGTATACCTACCACACCGGTGATGCGTCAAGGAACGATCAGATGACGTTATGTATAGGTCCTAGTCTAGATACCGGTATCTAGACCGAATCATCTATCCCCTAGCTTGTGTGAGGGACTATGAAGTTGCTCATACAAGCTATACTGCTTGCAAGAGGTCCGGATACTGGTGTAATATACAAAAGCATTTACCAAGATGCATAACTCTAAGTTGACGTACTGTTTATAAGGCTGTTCTACGAGCGAAGGCGCCATTCTCATAATGTTCCCACAATGGACTTGGACAAAGATTCGTAGTGTGAGGAATCCTAAGAGTTTTTGGAACTCGTAACTCTTGGTATTCGAGTGACTACTGAAGTGTATAAATGCTTTGAATGATTGGGCAATAAATGCTTTTAGCACGTGAGCAAGTCATTATTGCCTCAGATTTGGTAACCGTCACTAGGGTTATTTTGGGCCTATTTCAATGAAACTTTTCATGAAGCGTCACTATTTCACGCCTTTGGGTATGAATGACGTAGTCGTTTTAACTTGACGGGTTATGTTTTGGGGTATACGACGTAACCTTTGGTTAATTCTTGAACCCCTTCGTCACCTATAAAAGGGTGACTTAGCAAATTTCAGGAATCACATTTGCCTTCAAGCTTAGTGAAACTCTGCAGAAATTTCAAAGAAACCGTCATTGCCATTTTTGCGAGGTTCTCATCTTCTTCCAACCTTAACTCCTCCTTAGGTAACCTCACTTCTCCTTCCTCCTTAACTTATGTTTCTTTAAGTTTCTTTAAACCACAACCATGCGCCCTAGACAGATCCGTGCTGGTTCCTCGAATAGGGGGAGACAAAGTACTCATGCCCCCTCAAGCCACCGTGGTGGGAGGATCCCTGTGGGTCTCACAGTGGCTGGGTTTTATCACTCGGAGAGGGTCAAAACTTCCTCCTCTCGGTGACCAGTGGTTAGGCGTCGCCCTGAGGATTCCTCTAACTCGAGGGCTAGCAGTTATTCTGATAGTGAATCGAGTACGCATAGATACCTTTTTGATGATGTTTCCTTTTATCATAGCATCAAAGCTTTTCAACACGCTCAGGACGAGATGGAGATTCCTGGATCAGGAAAGACATTGATCCTTCAAACTACTGAAGGGTGTGTCAATGTTGTTGCACACCGGCTCAATTAGGAGCGACTAAATCGGACGCACCCACACTGTTGGGTTAAAGAGCAATTCAAGGAGATTGCCTCACGCCATGCTAAAGAAGATGGGGGTCCGGTCAATCCGGACTTCCAAGTTCACTCTAAAGAAAAGTACAAGGGGCGTCTCCTCATTCTCGTACCTTGGTCAATGGAGAGGGTTTGCCATCGGGTCCCTGATGAAAGGTCGGTATATATGTACGACTTTGTCTTTCAGAACCTGGGGGTGCGCTTCCCCAGACAGAATTCCAGATGGCCATTCTACATTTCTTGGAGTGCGCCCCTACGCAGTTACATCCAAACGGGTAGGGCCTGGTCCATGCTTTAGAGGTCCTTGGAGAGCACTTCAACTTCAAACCCACTGTAGCAAAGCTCTTCTACTACTGCCAAGTGGTCCGTCGTACCAATAAGGTAGCCTCAGGTTTATCACACTCCGGTGTGACTCGAGGATAATTAATTTCAAATCCTTCACCGAATCTGTAAAGATTGATGGACGTTCTTTCAAGCAATATTACACGCGGATTCGGGTGCAACCAAACAAGCCGGTCTTCTGGCTTAATAAGGAGGGGATTTTGAAGTTCCCCACAAGCTGGACGCATGATCATTTTCTGCTTATAAGCCATGCTTATTACACTAAGGAGGCCGAACTTTCTCCATACTCTGTGGAGGTGCTGAGCGCAATGAGGTCTTGCTCAGCTACTCTTAAGGGAGTCTCCTACAAGCATCTCCTTGGGAGTGCCGCTGTCAGGGATAAATACCTTAGTAAATATCCGCTCTCTTTACTTTATAACTATTCCTCAATATATCTTGCTTTGACCTTGGTACTTATGTTACTTTCCTTTTTACACAACAAATCGGAGAAATCTCAGCCGAGATGCTTTCATTGAAGTCTATACTGGCGGACGATGATTCTTCCTCTGATAAAAATAATATTCAGGCCAAGAGGAATTCCTTCAAGGTTGAAGTCCCAATAATCCCACTGACTTCCGATATGGGGGATGATGTACCCCTAAACTAGGAGGAGGGCGATGAAGAAGAAGCTCAACAGCAAGAGCAACCTGTGCCCGAGAAGAAAAGGAGGAGAATACTGGTTAAGGCTGCGGATAAGAAAAAGCCTCCTAGTGATGAGTCCCTTAAGAAGAGGCAAAAGACTCTGGAGGAGTCCGGTATAAAAAAGAAAGACAAGGGGAAGAAGCCGGTTAAATCTCCTATCACTTTTCCTTCCAATACTGACTCAAGGGCGTGGTCGGAAGATGAAGTTCCCATCATCTACTCTCCTCTGAAGGAGTCTTTCCTCACTCCCTTCCTCTGGTATCAAGATTCCATGCGAACAACACTCCCCAAGTTGAGATACTGCCTCTGCCCTTCTCTCAAGGCTGCTGAAGTGAGAGAGGCTTGCAAGGCTGGTCATTAGCAGTTGGATGAGCTCTTAGGCCTGCTGCATTCCCTGGGTGAGATGGTGAATTACATGGAACAAGTTGAAAAATTTGAGGCCGATATCGTAGTGAGGAAGGCCTGGGCGGCTAAACAAACGGAAACTGCAAGGGGAGTTGAGACAGAGTTGAAGAAAGCAAAAAAGTTGAAGAAGAAGCAAGTTAATGAAATAACTCGTCTTCATATAACGAACAAGTCCTTAGAACGACAGGTTTCTGAACTCCAACAACAAAACAAGTCTATTCCCCTTCTGCAAGAAGAGCTCCAGCTTAAGAAAAAGAAGTCTGTCAAGCTGAGTAAGGACCTTGCAGCAGCAGAGGCTGGCCATAGCAAAAGCGCTGGGGAGTGGGAGGCTAGGGAAAAGGAGTTGCTATCACAGATCGAGGAATTAAAGTGGGGGAGCGTAATAGCTGGGTCAATAGAGGAGGAAAATGCCAAGCTGGCAAAAAGGCTAGCTGCCTCAAAGGCTAAGGCGGGCAAGGCTATTGAAATTTACAAGAACGTTGCCTTTGAATCCTTCGGCCTAGCTATTCGCCAGATCTTTTACCGCAACCCCGGCGTGAAACTCAATTTATATGGGCTCAATCCGTTCTATGAGTTTCATAGAGGAAAACTGGTTGCGGTTAAGAGTATGGTTCATATGAGGATCCTGCTGAATCACTTTATGAACTGCCTCTTCTTCCTGAAGGTCAGAGCATGGAGCCTTCATCTGCTACTCTGGGCCCCAAAGGTGCTACTAAAGAAAATGTCACAAAGGATGGAGAACCCAGAGATGAAGGAGTCTAAAAGTAGAAAGAAGATGGAGGAGGAGAGGTCATCACCACAGAGGATCAAACACCTGCCCCTTAATCTTATATTTTTCTTGTCCTTTTACTGCTGTGTACTGGGATCAGCTCCAGTTTTATTACAATTTGTATGGAATTTATCCTGAATGAATAGAATTTTCTTCAATCTCTGTCTTTAGCACTTGCAATAAATGAACTGCTATGATATAGCTTCTGACGTTCTTGATATACTTGTTATGTTTTTATCTTCACAATATTCATTATACCATTCTGTGAAAGTAGCTTAAGATCGGGTTGCAGTAGGTTCCCCGAAGAGGATCAATTGTATCGGTCTTGAAGTAACAAATTTTAGAACGGATTATCATTCGTATGAATACTATCCCCAAGTATGAGTATGTTAGGAGATAGGTACCTGTTATAGGGTGCTTCCCTTAACTCTTTAGGGACGAAGAAGTTTATCCATTCTTTATAATGGCGATTGTCGTAGAACGGATAATTAGCGTTAGCACATAGTTGTCTTATTGGAAGAGTTACATCGTCTAATACAAGAGTTGTGTTCTATGCTTAGGAACCTGTAAGGAAAATACTTCAACCATAGGAATGATGGCTGGGCTGACAATCATAAGAGTAGTGATTAGAATTGTCCGCGCTAGGAGTTACAACATCAATTCACAGAATAGGTGATTGAGATCATCCGCCCTGGGAGAAAATATACCTCAATTGTAAGAGTAACGACTGGGTCTTCATCCTATAAGAAAATACCTCAGCCATAAAGATGATGATTGGGTCTTCCATCATAAGGGTGATGATGGGAATTGTCCGCGTCAGGAGTTACATCGTCAATTCACAGAATAAGTGATTGAGATCATCCGTCCTGGGGGAAAATATACCTCAATGGTAAAGTTAAGGATTGAGTCTTCACCGACGTTCGGCCAAACCTACTAGTCATACCTGGAGTTCGGTTTAATCCTATAATCCAGGCCTTCACCGGTGTTCGGCCAAGCCTACTAACCGTACCTAAAGTTCGGTTTAATCCTACAATCTGGGCCTTCAAATAGGGTTTGGTACAGCCTTGTCAAAAGGTCTGATCCTACTACACCCTTTTCCTGGGGTTCGGTATGGCCTTCAAAAAGGTCCAACCCTATTGCGCCCAGGTCTTCAAGTGGGATTTGGTATAGCCTTGAAAAAGGTATGATCTTTTAATCCATTATTCCACTCGAGGAGTTACATTTCCAACTACAGAATAGGTAGTTGGATCATCCATCCTAAGCATTCTCATACACGCTAGAGAGAACTGTAAATCACAGTACCAAGAAAAGCGTGAAAGAATCATGTTTGTATATGATGTTCTTATTGAATTGAATTTGAATTACAATAAAAGCGTAGCTGGAGTCATGCCTCGTTAAATCCTCCTTGGATGAACCCAAGCAAGGAAAAAGAGTGCACGTCGTCTTACCAACTAGCTATAATAGACGCGCAAGTTCTAGGTATTCCATTTATTGCGAATTGGAGTGCCATCAAGGTTTTCTAGGCGATAGGAGCCTTTGCCAGTGACCTCGGATACCCTGTAAGGGCCTTCCCATGTCGGAGCCAATTTACCTTGATGAGAAAACTTATTACCCACCCTTGCCTTTTTGAGAACCAATTCCCCGATGTTGAACGCCCTAGGTTGAACTCGCTTGTTGTATCGTATGACGGCTTTGGCTTTAATGGCCTGGTCTCTGATGAATGCCTCTTCTCTGAGTTCTTAGAGTACATGCAGTTCTAAAGCCAAGTTAGCATCATTATCTTTCTTAGAGAAATACGCCACTCTGGTAGGGGTAGTTTGTAACTCTACTGGTATCATTACCTCGACACCGTACGTGAGGCGATATAGCGATTCATTTGTGGAAGAGTGGGGTATTATGCGATAAGCCCATAAAATGTGGCACAATTGATCTGTCCATCCACCCTTGGCCTCACCAAGCCATTTCTTCAACCCTTTCAATACTTCCCTATTGGCCACTTCAGCTTGTCCGTTGGTTTGGGGTTGTTCGACGAATGAAGATTTAGGTTATGTTTAATCCCTCAAGCAGATCCGTGAACTTCTTATTAGTAAATTGGGTACCGTTGTCAGTGATGATCTGTGCTGGCACTCCGAACCGTGCTATGATATTCTCATTGACGAAATGGCAGGTTCGTATCGATGTAATATAGACCACTGGCTCTGCTTCGATCCATTTAGTAAAATAATTGATCCCCACGATTAGGTATTTAATGCCCCCAGGCACAGTTGAGAATGGTCCTAAAATATCCAATCCCCACTGGTAGAACAGCCATGGGACAGCCGATGTGAAGAGTTCCTTGACTAGCATGTGATGAAGGTTGGAAAACCTCTGACAAGAATCGCACTTCTTAACAAAGTCGATGGAATCTTGTTTGATTATGGGCCACCAATATCCAGCCCTAAGAATTTTCCACATCAGGCTTCTTCCCCCAGCATGGTGTCCACATTGTCCTTCATGAACTTCCTCCAAGACGCCTTGTACCTCATTTTCATTCAAACATCTGAAGTAAGGTACGGAGAATCCTCTTCATAGGAGCATCCATCTATCATCATAAAGTATGGTAGCTCTTTTTTCAACTTCCTCTTCTCTAAGTCATCAGTGGGTAGTTGTCCATCTATGAAGTATCGTATGTAAGGAATTACCCATGAGTTCTCATTAAAAGTACAGAACCTTATTTCATTTAAGGATGGTGTCAGGGGAATGCCGGGAGACTTAAGCGTACTCTAAACCACCATTGTGGTGTTCCCTGGCTGCTTAGTATTTGCCAGCTTGGACAGAATATCTGCTCTAGTGTTCTCCTTACGTGGCACGTGTTTGAATTCTAGTTTTAA
The DNA here is from genome assembly GCA_037962975.1 of Clitoria ternatea. Taxonomy (NCBI): domain Eukaryota; kingdom Viridiplantae; phylum Streptophyta; class Magnoliopsida; order Fabales; family Fabaceae; genus Clitoria; species Clitoria ternatea. The sequence goes on along the minus strand of CM075671.1, from coordinate 216,047,447 downwards.
GAGCTTTTCCCTCAACTCTTTGACACAATTCAAATATAACTGGAGTTGAGGCTCGTGGACTTGATAATCTCCCTGAATTTGTGATATCACCAGCTGTAAATCACTACAAAGGGTTGCTTCAGATGCTCCGATGTCTATCGCAGCTTGTAATCCGGTGAGGCAAGCTTCATATTCAGCTTGGTTATTAGAAGTTTTAAAATTAAAACAGAGGGAAATCTCCAGATGCACACCATCGTCGCTTTCTACCACTACATCTGCTCCACAGCCCATGATGAAATCAGCCAGGACTTGGGCTTTGATAGTGCCTCGTGGTTCATAAGAGATGTCAAACTCTGAGAGTTCGATGGACCATTTAATCATCCTTCCAGTGAGGTCGGGTTTGCTCAATACTAAACGGAGAGGTAGATCCATTCTCACCACAACTGGATGAGTGTGAAAGTACGGTCGTAAACGATGAAAGGCCCAAACAACAGCGAGAGCGACTTTCTCAATCTTCTGATACCGGCTCTCAGCACCTTGTAGTGTTTTACTTGTGAAATATATCGGCCTCTGTCCCTCCGGTGTCTCCTTCAGTAAGGCTATGCCCAAAGCTTCATCAGAGATTGCCAAGTACAAGATGAGTATTTCTCCAGGGTCAGGTTTTACCAATATTGGAGGTTTAGACAGTACCTCCTTAAGCTCTTGAAAATCTTGTTCCTCTTCCTGTCTCCACTCAAATTTCTTGGACTTTCTTAACACTTTATACAAGTTACCGAGCCTAATAAGTTATTGTCTAAAATTTTCAAACTTAGGATGTTACAATTCTCCCCTCCCACAAAAATTTCATCCTCAAAATTTAATAGATTGCATACCTCAATGAAACAACTCAAGATACTGTTGTTTCATCGACCCCTCGCGCTCCCAGGTAAAGGTTGTATAGTTTTCTTATTACCACATTACCTTCACCAATGATACATTTGTTATGGAGTATCAGAGACTGGTTCAGCTCCAGGCATAAGATTAATAGGAAATTCAAAGTCTCTTTCAGGAGGAACATTGGGCTCATTCTCCAAGAACACTTTGAGAAATTCACAAACAACAGGGATCTCATCTAGTTTTAGGTTTATTCTTTCCGTCAACTATAGCTAAAATCATAAACAACTGAGATATGCCTTAGACTGTGAAGTCTTCGGTATCCCTCGGTAGAAAGATCACTTTTCTGTTTTGACAGTTTACCATCACCTCATTGGCTGATAGCCAATCCATACCAAGAATAACCTCCAAATCTTTCAGAGGTAAACATACAAGGGCCAAAATAAATCTTCTACCCTCAAGAAGCGTATTGACAAGTGTTTATTGAGTATTGATTTCATGCTTCAATTTAACCCATTTTTTTATAAGAATTCAACTAAAAGTGTACATAATTGAGCATGAAATCTATTATGAAAAATTCTTTGTGTAAAAAGACTATCTTTTCAAACTCTTAAGAAAAATTGCTTCAAAATTCTTAACAAGTTACAGGAATTCAAGGGGGCTAAGTTAAACAACGATGAAGAAGCTACAACATAAAGAAATAAGCATCAGGCCTCCTCATGCTTAAGCATAAGGAAAAGACGCTTGGGCAAGGGACACAATGGCAAAGTTAAGTATCAAGACCCTTCCACTCTTAAGCGTGAGAAGGGGGCGCTTGAGCGTGAATGCCAATAAGAGAAAGCCACGCTTAAGCGTGACTGAGCGTGAGAGACAACATCAGTTCTTCTTCTCACGCTTGAGCTTGAACACCACAAGCTTGAGCGTGAGCGCGAGCACGCTTGAGCGTGACTTTGGGTGTGACCAAGCACAGGTAACACAGAAGCTACAAGAAGGCATCAGGTCACTCACGCTTGAGCGTCACCATTAAGCTCAAGTGTGACTCATGTAGTATGAGATTTTTAATTTAATATTAACCAATGGTGCGATGCTAACTCAACCACTTTGAGGTGTTTCTGCATGTCTTGGAATATTCCTTCATGGGCTCTATGCAAGTGGGCAAGGGAAGCTGAAGCATAACCCCTATAAATCAAGCAGAAAACAGGGCATTGGAGATATGCTTCATATCATCAATCATTCCCTGCATCTCCTACAAAATCCAATCTCTCCATTATTCCTTTTACCTTCTATATTCATTTCCAAATTTTCTTGAAGTGAAAATGCAAATCATGAGTAACTAATTTTCCTTTATTGGGATTGGTTATAATCAATTCAAACCTGAAGTAATGCTGCTGTAAGTTTTTATGCATGTTAATGAGATTTGATACTTTTTGTATTTCATTCTGCCATTAATTCCTGAAGGTACTTGATCACTATTTTGGAAGCAGATCTGAATGACATACTCATTGTGAGTAGCTGACCAGGGATGGCATCTAACGCAATGAACGTCAAAACAATCGATCGCTAATGCTGGAATGATTTCAAAGTGACTGAGGGATCAACAGTTTAAAATCATTCTTATGAATTTTGTAGTCGAGGGATCGATACAAATGACTTTGATTATGACGTAGAAATTATCATTTCAAACTACATACCTGCAATTTATTCAGCTTATGAAAGGTGAGATACAATGAAACCAATCCCAATTTTTCAAATCTGATTTTTTCCCAAACACTTTACTGTCATTATTTTCATTCAACACTTGCTATTTATTTTGTATTCAATCTTTTGCACAACAAAATCAAAACAAATCTTTTGTCAAAATCAATTCAAGAACTAAGATCTTCAAACCAACACCTCCTCAGTGGAACGACATCTATACTATACTACAATCACTATGTTTAAACTTGGCACAAACATTCCATTGAGTTTATATTATACAAACTTGATTCTCTTATTTGAACATTTCATTTCTTTGTATAATCCATAAAAATCCATTACCACATATCAATATCCAAACATTTAGTTATAGATCGTATACAAAAGCCCATGAGTGTATACATGTAACATCCCAGATTTTAAAAATAAAGGAATAAATTAAGGAAATGAATATTGAATAATTGAATGAGTCATTGGATGTCCTAAAATATTGAGAGTAATTAAATTAGGATTTTTAGGGATTGTTGGTGATTTATTGAGACCAGATAAGCTGAAAATAAGCCCGATTGGAATATGGGTGTCGCACCAAGTATCTTTGATTGAGATGATATTGGTCAGGGCTGTTGAGGATAATATTGGGAGTCTGAAAATATATTCAGAATAATTTTTAGATTAAGTATTAAGCCCAAACAGAGATCCTGGTGGTCATAAAACGATGAATCTTTTAATGAGGGATTAAAATTAAAAACCAAAAGCCCCAAATTCTCCTTCTTTTTACTTGAGTTTGCTTAAGCATATGACAAAAACACATTCCTCTTCTCTACTTCTTTATTCATTCCTTCTTTCTCTCTTCTTCTCCCAAAAACCTTTGGCAAAGGTGGCGTCATCTCCATTCCCTCCATTTTCATTTGAAGAAGACTTGGAGCTTGATGTTTTTACTCTCTTCTTCTTCTCATTTTTGTGTGGCCTCCCTCTCCATTGAAAACCCATTTCATTTTTGGGTGTGAGGTAAGTTATACTCACTCTTTTATTGAGTTTTTGGCCATGGGTGTGTATTATTATACTTTGGGGGAGCAATGTATGTGGATGGGTGGTTGAAGAGAGCATTTAATGCATAAACCCTAGAGTGGGTCGCCATAAATGTGAATAGTTATGAGGGGTTAAGGGTGGAGGTGCATGTATGGTTAGAAGGTGATGAAGATTAATGATGCTTTAATGTGTGTTGTTAGGTTTTAGAGAAACCCTAATTTTTAAGAATTTGGGGAAGGTGGTGAATATTGGGTGAATGATATGTTTGAGAACAAATGCAAACCATTAAGTGTATGGGTATCAATTGGTGTAGTATTTTGTGAAGGTTAGGGCTACGGTTGCCTTGTAGCCTTTGAATCCAATGGATGTGGCTTAATTGGAAGGAATTCCCGAAGCCTAATAAATGATAAAAAATGATGTCTAGTACATGTTATGAAATTATAAATATGATTATGATTAAATAGAATTGAAATGATGTTTTAGATGGTTGATTGATTGGGATTCTATATGCATGTTAATGTAGGATCCATTCCGAACGACAAGGCGGGTGCGTCGTATCAATCGAAATTCTTCTTTTGAGGTATGAGAGGAGTTTTATCTTCTAAATGCATGAATTTGAATGGTATATGATTGCCATATTATTGATATACATGTTTTCCTTACTTGGAGTGCTACATAATGTTGTGTATGATGTTGATGATATGTTTTTGGCAACAAGCTTGATGCATTTAGAATGATTTTGGTGTGTTGTATGGTGGCGTAAATTGTTTGATGATATGTGGTGATATACATGTCCACCATAAGTGTATAATAAATATTGGTGATGTGTGATAGAGAATGGTTGAGGTCTTTGTATTGATGATGAAAGTGAATGATATGAATAAGAACTATCAAAAATGCCACACAAAGATTTAAACTAATAAAAATAACCAATACTAATGAATCCACTAAAAGCCTTGTGGTGATGTTGGTGATAATGATGATGATGTATGATGAGTGGCATGTGTAGGATGCATAGAGTGAGAAATGCATATGATTTGCATTTGCATCCATGGCATACTGCATAGCTGCCGGTGTTGGAATTTTAGGGGATTCCCCCGTTTGGCCCAGTGGGAGGGCGGCTCTATGCACGAGCAATTTTATATTTCCCCTATGACTCGGTGTGTAAGTCATGAAGCTGCCCATGTTGTGCTATGGGGAGCCACATGTGGTTGACCCTTGTGAGGGGTGGCTCTTGATGAGCAGGTGTCCCCGGTGGTCCTTAGGATCACAGCTACCATGATATGAATCATGGTTGGCCCGCAACACCATATGTTGAATATGTTGTATATCGCGGTCATGGTGAAAATGACCAGGTGTTGCAAGATGGGTGATGTGGTTTGGTACTGGTAAAATGATTGGTGAAGCGCATGCAAATTTAAGAATAAGTGTACATATTTTTACTACTGTAGTAAGGGTATGGTTAGATGATCATACTTGAGTCCCACAATTGGTGTTTATATTCCCACAGTCAGATCTGCAATTGTTGATATATTCCATTGTGCATATGCATTAGCTTAAGAGCATTTGCATATAGCAAGAAGGTATGCCAAAGGTGATGAGTTATGTTGACGGATGTGATGAAGATGAGATAACATATTAAGACAACATAAAAGATATGAATATAAAACAATAATTGTGTAATAGTCCAATTATTGAGGGACTTGATTATGTATATGCTTGTGTACTTTGCCTAAATTGTAATGTTACTTGTGATGTTATGTATGATGGTGTTATGATAGTAAATAGTATAGTGAATAGTATGCAGAGTATATAAGTTTTGATGTATATGTACATAACCACATGGTATTCATATTCATTCCTTTAGGATGTATGACTCACTCTCCCATGTTGTCCATTTTTAGACTTGTGATGCAGGGCATTTATGGGAAGAGTGGATATTTTGAAGTACATCTTGGTTGAGGAGGTAAATGGTTGTATAGGAAGTGCCTTGGCTGGTGAAATCTAGATTTTTGTATAGCATATAGGATGTATGTATGCTTATTCTGTTATCTAGATTAGAGATGATGATTTTGAGGGTCATGTAGGAAAATTAGACCTTGGTGTGTAAGGCCAATTTTCATTTATGACCCAAATGATGTAAGATGATGAGTTATGGAGTTAGTTGATGATGAATTCTCATGAATGAATGATGTGTTTTATAATTTATGATATTTGATGAAGATGTTGTGAGATTGATTTAAATACTTTGTAATGAATGAAAGGGAGTTGAATTTAATATGTAAGAAAGAGTGGATAGACTCCCAAATGCATAATAGAATATGAGGAATGCATTAGAATAGGCTAAAATAGCACTAAATGGTATTTAGCATGTTAGGTTGCCTGAAAATCTCATGTTTGCCCGTTTTCTGCATAACTCGCTCAAGCGAATGGTGATCTCACTCGAGCGAGGTCCTCCTGCATCAGTTTTTTGGTCACTAGCCAAAGTTTGCTCCAGCGAACGGCCTTCTCACCCAGGCAAGATTGGTCTGGAATCAGTGGATGGTCACTGGACCATTTTCGCTCAGGCGAAGTGGCTTTGGTTGGAGACTTGCTCAAGCGAGGAGGATGGGAATAGACACTGGAAGATTTTCGCCCAGGCAAGACTTGCCTCGCTCAAGTGAAAATCGGGCAGAGAGTCTCTAATGTCATTGGAGCAATCTCGCTCAAGTGAGATGGAACTCGCTCAAGCGAGATGGGCTCCTGATACAAACCTCCCCTCTCGCTCAAGCGTCTCGCTGGCTCGCCCAAGGGGGATTCTCGAATCTCGCTCAAGGGAGATGGGGTCCGCTCAAGCGAAGGGACCCCCCTGATGCTCGAACTTCCTCTCGCTCAGCCTTTCTTGTTTTTGCTCAAGCGTGTCTACGCGAGCTCGCTCAAGCGAATGTGGTACTCGCTTGAGCGAGTGGCACCCTGATACACATATTTGTTTTGTTTTAAATGATTGTAATTCCTTTGCACTAAAACCTCTTCTTGCATCATCTAAACATTTGTTTGGAAATATTATGGGTCCTTGAATCCCATGAAATCTTCCCCTTTTTAAAATCAATCATACACCAATCAAATTAATTATATTCTTCCATTGTTTTAATTGGAGATTCACTATAAAATTATCTTTCAAATTACTCTCTCATATCTTCATATGTGGGAGTGGCTCTTCATAGATCCAGGGGTTGAGTTAAATGCTTCATCACTCTAATTATTTGATTAATTAATGCTTTAGAAAATGTGAAAAATTTCTGCGTATTTTCAGGGCGTCTCAATACACATACAACTCACGCTTTAACATAGCAACAGGTAGTTTCAGGCGCCTAACACACTCTTCAGAGATAAAAGAATGTGTGGCACCTGAATCAAAGATCTCAAAGAGCTCAGAACCATGTATAGTTCACTTAATTTGTACCAGGTCACTAGCTTGTTCGGCCTCTTCCGCGTGAATGGCAAACACTCTGCCAGCAGCTTGCAGGTTAGCATTCCCATCTTGGTCATTTCTTCCAATCATTAAGTTACCACGACCACCATTACCGCGGCCTCCGCGGTTATCGTTCTCACAACCTCCGTCTCTAAAGCCTCCATTGTACACATTAGCATTTCCTGCTTGTCGGTTCTGAGGATAGTTAGGGTGAATGTGCCCTTTCTCATTGCATTGGAAGCAGAAAATCTCATTGCAGTCACAGTCACGCGTAAAGTGATTGCCACCACACTTAAAGAACTTGTCATTCCTTGGACAGTCTCCAAAATGTCCACCATATCCGCCATGCCTTCCTGACTTAGAGAATGACCTATCTCTACCAGAATTACCTTGCTTCTTGAAGCTAGGCTGCTATGGCTTCAAAGCAATATCAGTCTTGCTGCTTTGGCCAGAGTGGGCCTTGTCATCTTCCTCAAAGATTCTACATTTGTTAACCAACACTGGAAAACTCTGGATCTCCTGATGCCTAAATGCTTCTTTGATTTCAGGCCTTAGTCCACTCTCAAATTTAATACACTTGGAACCCTCGGTCCCAGGCTGCTGAAAGGGAGGATAAAACAGAAAGAGCTCTTTAAACTTCGCAGCATATTCCTCCACATTCATAGAACCTTGCTTAAGTTCCATGAATTCCAGTTCTTTCTTGCTTCTGATTATATCTGGAAAATATTTTTCTAGAAAGCATGCTCTAAAATTTTCCCGAACCAAATGGGTACCAGCTGCAATCATTCTTGCTCTTGTAATTCTCCACCAATTTTTTGCCTCACCGCAAAGCATATAAACAACATATTCTACCTTCCATGCCTCAGTGCACTGAAGGCTACTAAAGATTCTTTCTAGCTCCTGAATCCAAGTATATACAGGTTCAGGATTAAACCCACCATGGAACTCATTCGGCTTCCTTTTCAAAAAACGATCCAAGCCCTAACAAGTCAGCAAAGTGTTGGAAAGCTACCGCTATGGCATCCGCGCCTTGACGATTCGCCATACCTTATCCTAAAATTAACACCAATTCAAGGATAAGAATACATAACCATTTGCAGCTAATCACCTCGTAGTTCCAACACTTAATAATTTATCATGCAATATCATACAACTTATAGCATATAGTAAGTATTCCCTGGCCTTGGACTTTTTAAGTCCGCTCTGATACCACTAAAATTGTGACACCTAATTAATAAAAATACGGGGAAGTTTTTTTCAATTTTTAGCGCATCTGCCTGATCGTTCAGAAATCTCAAAGCATGTATATAAACATATATACATACAATCTGTATTAAAAGATTATTTTTAATACATAAGGAACCGGACAAGGCGATACTACACTAACAACTATACAATTATACACATATTTATATAGGTCTCCAAGACCACGATGACTCCAACCGAGCAATCACCAAGTATCGCCTCGGTCCACATTCACTACAAAATGATAACAGCTTAGGGATGATCATATATATGTCAAATGACAGGTACTGAATTGGATTCGACACAACTCATCAACCAAACATCTAGTTCCACATCTAATCAATAACTTGTCATGATCATTACCACACACTGTTATTTAATACGATTGTATTACCTTAAATGCAACCAGCATAAAAATACATATCATAAGCTATCCAATAGCTTCTCAGTCTCAATAATTATATGCGAATACATATGCATGCGGATCCGACTCTAAGGATAGAAATTACACAAAATATCTCAGTTCCCAGCTGATTCAGCCGTTTTACAGGTACCAAACCACGTGCCCATAATGTAACACTAGTCACTCTCAGTGACAATGGCAACTCAACTCGGTGTTACGGGCCGGCCTTAAGTCTAACTCAAAGGCGGTTATGGAATCCGAAGAAACCACCATAGGGTCTATGCCTTATCATTAGGCCGCCCTCCGGCATCACAGGCCCCTATAGTCTTTTGTACGTCTAAAAGCAAAGGCTATGCCAGACAATAATCAATCATCAATAGACCACCTGATTACCATCATCAGGGGCTACCACTTGGTTACCATCACCAAGGGTCGCATCTCAACATAACAACATGCATAACATGCAACAATCAATAATTAATTTTCTACACAATATACTTAGAAAATAGTAACTGAAGCAACAATAACAATTAAGGGGTATATTGCCAGTAACAACAAATAACATCATCATGAAATTCATCAATCATCGATCAATATAAACAAACACATATACCCCTATCAGTTCATAATCTATGCATTTAAAATATAATGCTCCCCCTACCTGGAATCCTGGATTCCCAAGCTCGAACACTCCTCGAACGCTCTGAGTCAATTACTGATTTCTCATTTCCAAAGCCAAAATTTCTATGTTAATAATAATTATTTTTAAATCTACACGCTATTTTTTTTAAAAAATTTCAACATTTAAATAACATTTTGTTTGAAGAGTAATTAATGTGTTTAAATAATGATAATAATAATAATAACATCAACAATAATAATTAGGCGACATAACCGACCATTGTATTCCAATATAAATAACAAAGGTTAAATAAAAGAAAATATTAAGAGTGACGGCAGAGCCGACCATTATACTCAATAGTATAGTAACATAAACTTATAAAGAAAATGTCTAAGATTAGCGGCGACAGAGCCAGCCATTATGCTCAATATAGTAACATGGTTTAATAAAGAAAATATTTACGAGCGGTGGCAGAGCCAGCCGTTCTGCTCAATAATATAGCTTAGTAGAAAAAAATGTTTATGAGCGGCGGCAAGGCCGACCATTTGCTCAATAATATAAGTAATTAAATAAAATTTGTATAAGCATCCTCGATCGTCTACTGATAGTCGCCGATGGTTCCAGATCCTAAAATAAACGACATGTACGGTTAAAAGAGGAATAGATGGACACAGTTTTTAGCCTTCAAAATAGAAATAGAGCTCCATTTTATTTGTCAAAATAAAACTGATTTGGGTCAAAAGAAATCAAGAAAAGATTCAAGAGGAAGAAAGTGTCAAAACCCACCTAGGAGTATCCAGAATACCTCACGGTTTTAGAGTTCTTTGAGCAAGAGAATTTATGGCTGAAATTTGGAATTCAAAGTGGAGGAGAATTGGTTTTGGTTCTATCGTGAAATGAAGGAATGAAACAAGATGGGAATTTGGCATCTGAATTCATGAATAGGTGTAGGAATGAAATTGAATACATTAGAAGTGTTATGTGATAACACATCACGATGTTGTTTCCTTGAGAAAAGCTGTAACACCCAAGTTTTCCAGACTCAGATCCCGATGTAACCAAGATAATAATCAATAAAAATACGGGAAAATTTTTCACGTTTGAAAACCCTCAACGATTTCGTCAAGACCCGAATCACAGAAAACCAAAGCGTAAGATTTAATAAACCAAAACTAGATCGATAACTAAATGCCGATAACGGTATACAAAAACAATAGAGTTTACAGCGGAAGAAGAATATGTATACTGGGCAAACGCCTAGTCCCATATATGACGATATGAGAAAAGGCTCGGCAAAGCATGTAAATACCCGACATATACCTACTGAAACAAGCTCGTCTAATTCACTCACAACATACACATGCTTTGCCTAAGACACAATTATATATATATATATATATATATACATACGGGGATCTTCTCCCAACTTCCGCAATCATCAATGTTCGTCATTCAATTTCAATCTTTCTAGTACACATTAAATCATCTCTTACATACTATATTTGTATTCACCATTCACAATTTCAAAGGATTATCTCATACATATCCAAAATCACTAAATCCTCTATATCATCATAAGCAACTTATTCATTTCATAAATTCAATACTTGATAGTTCACAGATGATGCTGGCCAAGGCCCTTCCTTTACCATTATTTACCTTTACCAAAGCTTTGATTTAAAATCCAAACTCATCCCATGGCAACCTGCATCACAATGCTAAAAAGGAGACCACATGGGAGAGTGAGTTATACATTTAAAATGACGAATATAAATATATTGTGATTAAGTGTACATGCATTCATTCATCATGTGTGCTTTGCTATAAAACCATCAATTCATCATTCAATCATCATCACATTAATATAATAGGTATACTACCCTCATGAAACACCATTCACAATAAAAGCAAGCACAAGCACATACACAATCACATTGCCACTTATCAATAAGGGCATTCACAATTTATCATCATCAATTTATTAGATCTTTACTCATTTCCTCCTCGCAAGGGGTTTCTCATCTCTCGTGGTCATCCCATCTCAAATGCCATGCTCTTATGGCTAATGCATATCTCAACTGTTTAATGCATATGCAATGGATCCATTTCATCCAATTAGGTGATTGTATCCACCATACCATTCATTTCACAATAAATATCATAATACCATCATCACTCAGGGATACACCCTTCGTGGCACCCCGCAAGGTGATTCATTTCACAATAATTATCACAATACCATCATCACTCAGGGATACACCCTTTGTGGCACCCCACAAGGTAATATATTCAATAATATGATAACATCATCTTCACTCTGGGATTTACCCTTCGTGGCACCCCGGAAGGTGATATATTCAATAATATGATAACATCATCTTCACTCCGGGATATACCCTTCGTGTCACCCCGCAAGGTGATATATTCAATAATATGATAACATCATCTTCACTCTGGGATATACCCTTCGTGGCACCCTGCAAGGTGATATATTCAACAATATGATAACATCATCTTCACTTCGGGATATACCCTTCGTGGCACCCCGCAAGGTGATATATTCAATGATAACCAACTTTATCAATGCCATGCTATGCCATGAATGCAACAATGCAATAATGCATTTGCCCAACAACCTCGTAAGGATATCTCACCATCTCAATTAGGGATATATCGTATATTTAATCTTATTATCATTGGCATATAAGAAATCATAAGGCCCCTCAAGGCACAACATTCATATAATTAACATTTCAATGGCCACAACATCATTTCATATCATTCCACACATGGAGATCAAAAGGCATAGCAGACATCATAATATTAATCCACACTTAGAATCATTCGAGGCATATTCATCTCCCTACTTACATGGCAATTACACTTATGCCCAACACAATCATGTCCTTGACATTACATCTCAACATCATATATACGTATATTTCATATCATATGCAAGTCAATACTTGCATTCAACCATAGTGGCATTATAACATTATCTCATTTATCAACGTTGTTTAGTAACTAGTGTGGCGATACCACAACTCATCACTTTAATTCTGAGCCACTTATGTAATGTTGCACTTATTATAAAATGCAAGGACATTTCACAATTTAATAATAACATATGTCCTCTTGCACAAGGAATAATCATTACATTATTTATTGTCACACGATACCGATATTATTTCGACACTTCGGTTTATAACAACCACCTCACCGTTCGATCATTCTCACAACGGGTTTGTGTCACCCAAGGGTACCTCTCATAGCTCATCGTTAAACCCTTACCATCGCTCTCACATATCTCATTCTTGGTGGTTAACATTCATGTTTCATATTATATATTATGGGCATAGACAAGTTATCCCAATATCTTAATCATTATGCAACACTACCATGTTAGGTCATGATTATATATCCCTGTACATCCTCTCAAGCATCTTACAATATAAAGGAAAAAGGCCTAACACCACCAAAACCAAGAAAATGAAGCAACATTCAGTTCTGGGCAACTCGCTTGAGCGAGCCCCTCACTCGCTTGAGCAAGCTTAACATAGCTTGCTTGGGCGAGCCCCTTCGCGCGAGCGAAAATTGTCCAGCAACGTTTCCACGAGAATCGTCCAGTATCAAATTCCACCAACACTCGCTTGAGCGAGGCACACCAGTGCCAGTTACTCGCTTGAGCGAGTATCGCCCAGCATCAGACCCCCCACACTCGCTCAAGCGTCTCACGCTCGCTTGAGCGAAAAACATCCAGTATCAATTTCCTCTCTCGCTCGCTCAAGCGTGGCCACGCCCGCTTGAGCAAGATTCGTCCAGTGTCTCCCCTGCTCACTCCATATTCGTCTCGCTTGAGCGAATAGCTCACTCGCTTGAGCTAGATTAGGCCAGAGGCCATAATAATGGTACAGGGGATTCTCGCTTGGGCAAGAATCCATCTCGCCTGAGCGAGATTATCAGGTTTTATGTAGAAAACAAAAGTTCTTACAACTCATCATATGAAATCTCATTATAAGCCAATTTGGTCATATCCAACATATCATACATATCATAGGAGGCATACACAACTTGTTCAAACATTCATACTCATAAATTCTCATTCCAAACTTATTAATTACATTGAAATCATACTTATCATCAACAAACATAGATATACATACTTCCATTACAATCATCACATCCACTCACACACCATACTCATTATTCATTAAATTGTCATTCATAATAATCTCACTAACTACATGGCAAGGCAAGCATGAGTACTAAATACATACACAATCACTATTAATCTACTCATGCAATTTGAATGTAAACTCCTCTCCTAATTCGAGGGAAGAGCCGAAATCCGAATGCATGCTCCGAAGGCTCCGCCACATAGTTCGGAACACAATCTACATACCATACACATGTGCATTCACATAATTAATAACCATCATAATTCTAAACATTTGCTAGCTTATCATAAAGCTCAACATCAAGTCCTAAACTTGCTAAACATCAACTTATGTAATTGTGTTAGGCTTCGGGAATTCCTTTCCCAAAGCCAAGATCCTCTAGATCTTTAAGACTAACTAAACCCAACATCATCATCATCTCAGCCATTACATAAGGTAGTCCCAAATCACCTCAATTCTTCAATATCCTCATTATCACTTAGAGCTCAACACAAGTTATCCTTGCTTATTTTATAGCACTCTTAATTAACCAACTCTAATGACACAACCATGGTCTATCAATTCACCAACCAAAATGTATATCCCATTGATTCCACCATTAAGGGTTATCTACAATGTTCATCATTGTTCACCACTATAACTAACAACACACATATTAAATATCACCCATTCACTTCCAATTCAACCCAACAAGTCATAATATATACAATTCCCCAAATTCTTAAGGCAAGCGTTTTCATCAAAACCCAACAGCTGTTTCCAATACTCATTAATCACCATCAATGGCCATCTTTCATCATTAATGTCATTCTCCATTATCATTAAACCTACATTCTACTCACATTTCATACCTTCCCCAATTTATTAAAGTTAGGGTTTCACTAGAACCCATCACCATCATAAATGCATATCAATTTTCCACCCATCCAAGTATTAATTCCATGCACCCACAACAACCCACCATTAATGCCATAATAACAACACCTCACCTTAGGGTTTCCTATATTAATGGCTTCATTCAATACCCCAATAATTTTTCTAACCTAGGGTTTGATTCTGTAACATCCTGCTTTTAATAATAGCTCTATTTTGAAAATTTTGAAGTATAAAAGATCTGTTAGTGTTACTCAATGAATAAAAACACTCTATGGATGGTTGTGATACTCTAAAATTTCTTTTTCTGGGTATAATTATAGGAATTACATAAACCTTTAAGGATGAGGCCCAATTTCCGAGTGATAATACCTTAGAAAGAACTATCCGAGTGAGAAAGAGAGTCTGATCCGAGTGAATCATGTAAACCGTATTCCGAGTGACTAAGTAATGACTGAGTCCGAATGAGACTTGACTGTGATGCTTGTCTCTGAGGAATAAATGGTTAAGTTATTCCTCAGATGAGAAAGGACATGAACACCGAGTGAAGATCGAATGAGCCTTGAGTCGGCCTGAGAAGACTTAACCGAGTGAAAAGTTAAAGAAGAGGAGTCGGTTGAATGAGATCGGAAGAGACACTTCTGATCCGTTCTGATGTCAAAAGGTAGGACGACGTCAAGACTTCAAAGAAGAAGATCGGATGCCCACTAATACCACATCACATCGGATGACCGATGTAGGGAGGACAGCTTATGTGAAGCAGACCAGATCAACGTTTTACTGAATGAGCTATGGGTCGCATGACCATGAGACCGGATTAATGCTTTGTCATTTGTGAACACCGGTTAGATTCAAGGAAGGTTCATCCTTAAAACTAATGTTCACAGAGGATAAATTGTACCGGTATTAAAGACCGGACTGAGTCCGTCCAGAGAACAGAAGATTACAGACTAGGAAGGGTACAGTTTTCCTATAAAACTGGGGTCTCATGCCTTGGCGGAGTAGTAAATTTAGGCGGGGTCACACGTTTTGGCGGAGTCATAAGCATTGATGAGGTCAAATGCCTTGGCGGAGTAACATGAACATCTTTTAGAGCATGGACATCTCTTAAGATACACTCAACACCGCCCTTCACACAACACCGCCCTTCACACAACACCGCCCGTCATTCCACACCGCCCTCACCCTCCACACTGCCCTCACATAGCATACCGCCTCACACGCCACACCGCCCTCTCTTAATACCGCCCATATACGGCACTCCGCCCTCACACCCTACACCGCCCCATATACCCAATGCCGCCCTCTTCAAAATCTCCAACAACGAACACCTTTTAACTCCACTCAGACCACTTTATATAAATTAATATATCACTAACCTCTTTAATGCAAAGATGACAGGGAGACGAGTCAAAAGGTTCCATTAAATCTCACCTAATCCTTCATTCAAGTCTGCCACTTATTCTCTCATTATTAACAACTTACCACCTACATACGAACCACTTAGCAAATCACACACTCTTTTCTTCTTCTTCTCATTCTTGTACGTTCAAAAGGCTGTTCTTTCCATTTCTTCCATTACGGACTGGAACGAGGGAACTACAAGACATACCTTGTTAATCAAAGGACATCAAATCAGGTAAGAGGGGAGAGGGTTGTGAATATTTGTGAAATGGGTAAAACTGTATGCTGTAGTAGGATTCCAGAATTAACTTCGTAACTTGTTGCTCATTTTTGAAATTGAAAACGTGTGAATTTGACTCTGACTTCTTCATGAAAGTTGCAGATCTTTTTGATATCTGAATTTTGAGACCTTAATCGAGTAATTTGAATAAGTATAGCAAAAGTTATAGCCAAAATATTACAGCATGTTCGTGTGGAAAGTTTATCCTTTGTTTTGTGTATATATTGATTTACTGGGAATTGTACGTGCATAATTAGCCCTTTATGTCTTCATGAAAGTTGTAGATAATTAAGTTGTGGATTTTTAGAAAGTGGTTTCACATCAAAATAATTTTTGTAACTCAAGTTATGCTCAAATTACTGAAGTATGTGCAAGTTGAAATTCTGAAATTTTGAAAATTTGAAATCCGAATCTTGTTTTTAAAACTGGGAAGTTTGTGGTGAGAATTAGGGGTTGGTGTCTTCATGGAAATTGTAGATATGTGTGTTAAGAATAATTTAGAATTGGTTTCATGTCAAAATCACGTTTGTAACTCCAAATACGTTCTAAATACAAATCTGTGTACATTTTGGAAAACTTATCTTGAGGCAGTACGGTATTTTATGAAAAAGTGGTATTTCTGATTGGAATCTGAAACTGTGTTCTTCATGAAAGTTGTAGATAATTGTATTATTGAGCTATAGAAAGTGGAATCATCTAAAAAGGAGTTGATTTTCCCATGTTATGACTGTTTTGCTAATGTATGTTGCTGTTGGGGATGCTGAAAGTCACTGAAAAAGGCTATTTTGAAAGAAAATGATATTTTCTCTATGGATAAAGATTATTTATTAAATTCTTGAGTGATTATGAATTAGTATAAATGCTGTTGAGTATCACACAGTTTGTATATTGTGATGGTGAATAATTATGAATGACATAATTAATATATATATACATGAATGCCTTGTGGTTATTGACATATGTGGTTGTAACAGTAAATCCATGATTTTATGAATTATTATGTGTATTGTGTCCCTTGAGGACTTGTATTATCCAAGAGGTTTTGGAAATGTGGATATCATGGTATGTTAAATGATAAAGAGAATTAAAGGCATTCATGCATCATAAGCATTGGACGCATCATGGAATTTAGGGGTTCCGTGATTGCCTACCCTGGTGGGGGGTTACTCTATGATGAGTCCAGCCCTATTTTGTTGTGTGCCATGGAGTGTAGGGATTCATGGTCTATGCAAAGCCCTACTTATGATAATTGTGTACTTCGGTACTTAAGCGCCATAAAGTATAGGGATTCATGGTATATGCTAAAGCCCTAATTGTGTAAGCGCCATGAAGTATAGGGATTCATGGTATATGCTAAAGCCCTAATTGTGTAAGCACCATGAAGTATAGGGATTCATGGTATATGCTAAAGCCCTAATTGTGTAAGCGCCATGAAGTATAGGGATTCATGGTATATGCTAAAGCCCTAATGGAGTCTCTATGAGACTTTTACTGCAGTATTCCCACCAAAACCAAATGGATCCAGCATGACATCATTTGACTAATTGAAGAATTATTAAATGGACTTGTTTGGCATATTCATCATATCATTATGAGTTGTGGATTGTGTTTGTGCAATTTTATCTATTTTATACTTATTCTATATTCTGTCTCACTCTTACATTAATTTTTACAGTGAATGACACGCCGAATGAAGAGTGATGCCATGATTGATGTCTATTTGAATTATTACTTGAACTTTGATTTCATGAGTTGTAATAAGTATAACATGTCATGTACCATTATCTTCTAAATCGTTTCCGCTATTTGAATATTTTCTTGAATTTAATTATTCACGACTAGTATGTATGATAATTTTCTGCTGTTATCAACTGTTACGTAAACTCTGAATTGAATTTATGAATTATAAAATGATCTTCTGAAAACGCAAAAAATTTACTCGAAAATTTTTAATTAACGTTTCGGGGCGTCACAGATTCCATACACCACCATTCATCAAAACAACATCTAACCTTTCATCATAACACTTCAATAACCCAAAACTATCAATAAAAACCATGGGTGGTCAAAAATCATACCTCTCCTCCAAGCTTAAGCTCCAAAACGAAAATAAGAGGGAAAGAAGAGGAGATGAGCCAAGCTTTGCCTCCTTATCCATTACAAGCTTCATAAACCCAAGGAATCCTCTTGATTTTTGGGTGGAAATGGCCATGGGTAGTGGTGGTCACATTTAGTAAGAGAGGGAATGGAGAAGAAGCAAGAAATAAAGAAAGAGAAAGGAGGGGAAGGTAACGTGAAAATAAAGGAGAAAAGAAGGGAGTGTTATGTTTTATTTTTAACCCTCATTAGTAATTTCATCGATTTAGGACAAACAGGTTCGCAGTTTGGGCTCAATACTAAATCCAAAAATTATTCTGAAGGTATATTCGGATTCCCATTAACATCCTTAACAGCCCTGACCAACGGCATCTCAATCGGAGATACTTGGTCCGACACTCATATGTTAACTGGGTATAATTTCAACTTTTAAAATCTCAATAAATTATAAATATTCATAATAAATTCCAATTTAATTATTCCAATATTTTTTTTGGGACACAAACCAACTTATATATAATTATTTATTATTTATTCCTCATATTAAATTATTTTTATAAAATTTGGGATGTTACAATCCACCCTACCTAAAAGAAATTTCGTCCTCGAAATTTATCCCTGACACATACATCGGAAGGCCATACTTGAGGCCACACACTATCAGAGTTCAATAACACCATGAAGTAATATCAGACTTCACGAAGTCCATTAGAGCATACATGTTCATACTCAGTATGACCAGATAGGCGCAGTACATTCACCATAAGCAGTTACAATCCCTACACCTGCCCGGCCTATGTGTCGCTACATCCGACATACAGGAAGGCGTCCCAATCCCGTAGTGGTTGCCACAAACATATAAAGTCAGCGCATATGTGCATGTCGCCATAATGCCTATGGCATTTTAATTCCTATTAGGGCGAGTACTTCGTATTCCCATTGCTCACATCGGTCATACATATCCTAATAACATCAATTCACATGAGACTTAGTGACAATTCTCACAAGTTCCTAATTAACATATTCATATCTCATGGTCATTATTCAATTAACTTGGCATGATTCATGCCATACCAATGATCAAATATTAGTTAACATCACCATATATTAGTGTACCAACCATAGATTCTCAATCATTACGGGGTAAATACCGCATCATCGAGCTTCATCCATCCCGAGGTCATGATCAAATCACCTAATAATCCTTTACCCCATTCACACATCGCTGGCTATAGATCGATTCCAGCCTAAACAAATCACTAACTCGCAGAAAGTACGCAACTCCAAGGTTAACATAGGGTTTCCAATCATGTAATGTGCTTTCACATTAGGAATTCTCCTCACAGATCACAACCAAAGTCCATAAGAAAGACGTATAATTCATATCACATTACATCTCTACATGGTTTCTACCCTCGATATAGCACCTTCAATTAAAGAGGGAGGTAATAACATGATCAAATTTCCATTTACCGACTCACAATCACGCATGTCATCCCTATGTCATATCATAATCCATAGCTAGTTTCATGATCACAACATCGACGGCATACAATTTAGCCCAAAATCATACCATAAAATCACATACACCATAGTCAACACCAATCATACCTCAAGTTCAACATTATTATTCATTAATCATCAGGGGTTACATTCATTATTCGCATTCCATCTTATGACAGTTCTAGCATCAACACTTTATTTCCCAATCAGCTTTACCATAAGTCAACTAGCCATAAAACTTAGCCAATCATCATACTTGGTAATATCAAAGGGTTATTTAGTACCCATTGTGGAACACCTCCACAACACCTATCATTAAGTATGGCTCATGAATAGTATAGAGTCTAGACCACCATAGGGTCCAATTAAATCAATTCCCCACAATACTTAATCATACAAGATCTTGCCGAGTTAACCTGGAGTACCACGTCTAGTGGGTCATAATTAAATAAATCATTCCCTCGGTGCTCACATACATAAAATCAAGTCATCACCCCAATCTGACAAGTATACAATTTCACATCTAATCACTTTTCACATATTCAAGTTCCCAATCTAGGGAGGTACAACAAATCACTTATATCATATAACATATAGGGTTCTTGTGCCAAAGGATATAAAATTCATCCCATACAAATGGCACAACCAATCATTTAAATTGAAAACACCCACACTAGGGAATTCTTTCAATATCATTCATTTAATCAACTTAAACATATGAGTTTCGTCACATTTATCGAGTACTCCTTGGCTAGACGCCACAAGCGTAATGCATGTAAGAGACCTAACCAACAATTCGTATTCAAGGTGCATATACACATCAAGGTCTCAATATATATGGTCTACCACCATATCAATTCACATTTTATATCTCACATTTATCAATACTAATATTTCCTTTCCATGATTAATATTCAACATTGATCCATCATCAAATCAATATGTATTCTATATATCAACATCAATGCACAATAACAATGTATTCGTCATTAAAAAGGTAATAGGGTAAGGAGCTTGGCCAGACTTACACAAATAACCATATCAATAACATTGAGGAATTCATCCTTATGTATTCAATCTCATGATTCAACCATAATCAACAAGGAGTAACTATGCCCCACAAGTATATCATACAACCTCAATGGCAAAAGGCATATATCCATAAACAACAATCATGACTTATGAATAATCATTCATCAAAAATCCTCAATAAGCAACAATGTCCCTATAATCAATTCACAATCCTCAGACAACTATTCATTCATAAGTCCATATAAGGCAATCAATGTTTTCAACATATTATCATCCTCAAGATAATTGTCACTCTTAAATCTAGGCAAACAACCATATTACAATGATCATCAGAATGTTTCCCAATCGAGCAATTATGCTCCAACATCCATAATGCCAATTTATACAGAGCACCCATGCCCAGACAATGATTAATAGCTTCTATACAAGCAAATATGTCCTAGTAGAATCAATAACATCCATACAGAGCAGACCACGCTCTGATACCACCTTTGTAACACCCCAGTTTTCTGGACTTAGATCCCGATGTAACCAAGACAATAATTAATAAAAATGCGGGAAAATTTTTCACCTTTGAAAACCCTCAATAATTTCATCAAGACCCGAATTACAGAAAACCGAAGCGTACGATTTAATAAACCAGAACTGGATCGATAACTAAATGCCCATAACGGTATACAAAAACAATAGAGTTTACAGCGAAAGAAGAATATGTATACCGGGTAAACGCCTAGTCCAATATATGACGATATGAGAAAAGGCTCGGCAAAGCATGCAAATACCCGACATATACCTACTGAAACGAGCTCGTCTAATTCACTTACAACATACACATGCTTTGCCTAAGACACAATTATATATATATATATACATACGGGGATCTTCTCCCAACTTCCGCAATCATCAATGTTCGTCATTCAATTTTAATCCTCCTTGTACACATTAAATCATCTCTTACATACTATATTTGTATTCGCCTTTCACAATTTCAAAGTATTATCTCATACATATCCAAAATCACTAAATCCTCTATATCATCATAAGAAACTTATTCATTTCATAAATTCAATACTTGATAGTTCACAGATGATGCCGACCAAGGCCCTTCCTCTACCATTATTTACCTTCACCAAAGCTTTGATTTAAAAGCCGAACTCATCCCATGGCAACCTGCATCACAATGCTAAAAAGGAGACCACATGGGAGAGTAAGTTATACATTCAAAATGACGAATATAAATATATTGTGATTAAGTATACATGCATTCATTCATCATGTGTGCTTTGCTATAAAACCATCAATTCATCATTCAATCATCATCACATTAATATAATAGGTACACTACCCTCATGAAACACCATTCATAATAAAAGCAAGCACAAGCACAAGCACATACACAATCACATTGCCACTTATCAATAAGGGCATTCACAAATTGTCATCATCAATTTATTAGATCTTTACACATTTCCTCCTCGCAAGGGGTTTCTCATCTCTCGTGGTCATCCCATCTTAAATGCCATGCTCTTATGGCTAATGCATATGTCAACTGTTTAATGCATATGCAATGGATCCATTTCATCCAATTAGGTGATTGTATCCACCATACCATCCATTTCACAAGAAATATCATAATACCATCATCACTGAGGGATACACCCTTCGTGGCACCCCGCAAGGTGTTTTATTTCACAATAATTATCACAATACCATTATCACTCAGGGATACACCCTTCATGGCACCCCACAAGGTGATATATTCAATAATATGATAACATCATCTTCACTCCAGGATTTACCCTTCGTGGCACCCCGCAAGGTGATATATTCAATAATATGATAACATCATCTTCACTCTGGGATATACCTTTTGTGGCACCCCGCAAGGTGATATATTCAATAATATGATAACATCATCTTCACTCCGGGATATACCCTTCGTGGCATCCCGTAAGGTGATATATTCAACAATATGATAACATCATCTTCACTCTGGGATATACCCTTCGTGGCACCCCACAAGGTGATATATTCAATGATAACAAACTTTATCAATGCCATGCTATGCCATGAATGCAACAATGCAATAATGCATATGCCCAACAACCTCGCAAGGATATCTCACTGTCCAAATTAGGGATATATCGTATATTTAATCTTATTATCATTGGCATATAAGAAATCATAAGGCCCCTCAAGGCACAACATTCACATAATTAGCATTTTAATGGCCACAACATCATTTCATATCATTCCACACATGGAGATCAAAAGGCATAGCAGACATCATAATATTAATCCACACTTAGAATCATTTGAGGCATATTCATCACCCTACATACATGGCAATTACACTTATGCCCAACATTATCATGTCCTTGACATTACATCTCAACATCATATATACGTATATTTCATATCATATGGCAAGTCAATACTTACATTCAACCATAGTGGCGTTATAACATTATCTCATTTATCAACGTTGTTTAGTAACTAGTGTGGCGATACCACGACTCATCACTTCAATTCTGAGCCACTCATGTAATATTGCACTTATTATAAAATGCAAGGACATTTCACAATTTAATAATAACATATGTCCTCTTGCACAAGGAATAATCATTACATTATTTATTGTCACACGATACCGATATTATTTCGACACTTCGATTTATAATAACCACCTCACCGTTCGATCATTCTCACAACGGGTTTGTGTCACCCAAGGGTACCTCTCATAGCTCATCGTCAAACCCTTACCATCGCTCTCACATATCTCATTCTTGGTGGTTAACATTCATGTTTCACATTATATATTATAGGCATAGACAAGTTATCCCAATATCTTAATTATTATCCAACACTACCATGTTAGGTCATAATTATATATCCCTGTACATCCTCTCAAGCATCTTACAATATAAGGGAAAAAGGCCTAACACCATCAAAACCAAGAAAATGAAACAACATTCAGTTCTGGGCAACTCGCTTGAGCGAGCCCCTTACTCGCTTGAGCGAGCTTAACATAGCTCGCTTGGGCGAGCCCCTTGGCGCGAGCGAAAATTGTCCAGCAATGTTTCCACGCTCGTTCGCTTGAGCGAGACACCCTTATACTCGGTTGCTCACTTGAGCGAGAATCGTCCAGTATCAAATTCCACCAACACTCGCTTGAGCGAGGCACACCAATACCAGTCACTCACTTGAGCAAGTATCGCCCAGCATCAGACCCCCCACACTCGCTCAAGCGTCTCACACTCATTTGAGCGAAAAACATCCAGTATCAATTTCCTCGCTCGCTCGCTCAAGCGTGGCCACGCCCGCTTGAGCGAGATTCGTCCAGTGTCTCCCCTGCTCACTCCATATTCGTCTCGCTTGAGCGAATAGCTCACTCGCCTGAGCGAGATTTAGCCAGAGGCCATAATAATGCTACAGGGGATTCTCGCTTGGGCGAGAATCCATCTCGCTTGAGCAAGATTATCAAGTTTTATGTAGAAAATGAAAATTCTTACAACTCATCATATGAAATCTCATTATAAGCCAATTTGGTCATATCCAACATATCATACATATCATAGGAGGCATATACAACTTGTTCAAACATTCATACTCATAAATTCTCATTCAAAACTTATTAATTACATTGAAATCATACTTATCATCATCAAACATACATATACATACTTCCATTACAATCATCACATCCTCTCACACACCATACTCATTATTCATTAAATTTCCATTCATAATAATCTCACTAACTACATGGCAAGGCAAGCATGAGTACTAAACACATACACAATCACTATTAATCTACTCATGCAATTTGAATGTAAACTCCTCTCCTACCTCAAGGGAAGAGCCAAAATCTGAATGCATGCTCTGAAGGCTCCGCCACATAGTCTGGAATACAATCTACATACCATACACATGTGCATTCACATAATTAATAACCATCATAATTCTAAACATTTGTTAGCTAATCATAAAGCTCAACATCAAGTCCTAAACTTGTTAAACATCAACTTATGCAAATGTGTTAGGCTTCAGTAATTCCTTTCCCAAAGCCAAGATCCTCTAGATCTTAAAGACTAACTAAACCCAACATCATCATCATCTCATCCATTACATAAGGTAGTCCCAAATCACCTCAATTCTTCAATATCCTCATTATCACTTAGAGTTCGACACAAGTTATCCTTGCTTATTTTATACCACTCTTAATTAACCAACTCTAATGACACAACCATGGTCTATCAATTCACCAACCAAAATGTATATCCCATTGATTCCATCATTAAGGGTTATCTACAATGTTCATCATTGTTCACCACTATAACTAACAACACACATATTAAATATCACTCATTCACTTCCAATTCAACCCAACAAGTCATAATATATACAATTCCCCAAATTCTTAAGGCAAGGGTTTTCATCAAAACCCAACAACTGTTACCAATACTCACTAATCACCATCAATGGCCATCTTTCATCATTAATATCATTCTCCATTATCATTAAACCTATATTCTACTCACATTTCACACCTTCCCCAATTTATTAAAGTTAGGGTGTCACTAGAACCCATCACCATCATAAATGCACATCAATTTTCCACCCATCCAAGTATTAATTCCATGCACCCACAACAACCCACCATTAATGCCATAATAACAACTTCCCACCTTAGGGTTTCCTATATTAATGGCTTCATTCAATACCCCAATACTTTTTCTAACTTAGGGTTTGGTTCCATACACCACCATTCATCAAAACAACATCTAACCTCCCATCATAACACTTCAATAGCCCAAAACTATCAATAAAAACCGTGGGTGGTTAAAAATCATACCTCTCCTCCAAGCTTAAGCTCCAAAACAAAAATAAGAGGGAGAGAAGAGGAGATGAGCCAAGCTTTGCCTCCTTATCCATTACAAGCTTCATAAACCCAAGGAATTCCCTTGATTTTTGGGTGGAAATGCCATGGGTAGTGGTGGTCACATTTAGTAAGAGAGGGAATGGAGAAGAAGGAAGAAATAAAGAAAAAGAAAGTAGGGGAAGGTAACGTGAAAATAAGGGAGAAAAGAAGGGAGTGTTATGTTTTATTTTTAACCCTCATTAGTAATTTCATCGATTTAGGACAAATAGGTTTATAGTTCGGGCTTAATACTAAATCCAAAAATTATTCTGAAGGTATATTCGGATTCCTATTAATTTCCTTAACAGCCCTGACCAATGGCATCTCAATCGGAGATACTTGGTCCGACACTCATATGTTAACCGGGTATAATTTTAACTCTTAAAATCTTAATAAATTATAAATATTCATAATAAATTCCAATTTAATTATTCCAATATTTTTTTTGGACACAAACCAACTTATATATAATTATTTATTATTTATTCCTTATATTTAATTATTTTTATAAAATTCGGGATGTTACACAAGCTGGTGTGAGATGGTTGGCAAAAGGAAATAATAATGATAAGTTTGTTAGGTAAGTGATGGCAGCTGGTGGGTGAGGTGTATTACTTCATTGGAAATAACAAGCACTAGTTGAGCTTTATGAATGCAGCTGAATATTTTGGATTCTAGACTGGGTCATGGGCTCATGCAGCCGTGAATAACAATGGAATGGGTGGAAGAATTTACAATTTGTCTAGTGGTGCCATGGTGTTATGGCAACAAGTAAACATATGAGTAATTAATATTGAGTGGAAGTAGCAACTAGCACTACCAAAAAAAGCTCTGATAGCTACCTGAAATTAGTGACCGACAAGCTCCATCGCTAATTAGCGACCGAGTTGGCGACCAAAGTACGAGAAAGGGACCAAAAAAGAAGATTAGTGACCACATTAGCGACCAAAATAACGTCGTCGCTACATGTTGCAAACCTCCGTTGCTAACGTCGTCGCTAATACTAAGACCGTCACTAACCCAGTCGCTAAGATCATCTCCCTCTAACTTTCTTATTTGGCTCTAAGTTTTTGTTTTGGCGCGTATTTTAGCGACGGCCTAATGTTGTCTCTAATTTGATGCCCATCACTATGGTTGTCGCTAACACTACTAGAAAAACTCTCCATAGCCACTTCCATTTAGCGACCACCAGAGTTCATCGCTATTTTATGACCGTCTTAGCAATCGTAACAAAAAAGGACCTCAAAAAGCAAAATTAATGACCCCATCAGTGAACACCATAACTGTCGTTGCTAAATTTGGCAAACTGTCATTGCTAAATTTGGCAAACAGTCGTCGCTAAGACCGTCGCTAAAATACACACCGTCACTGACTCATTCGCTATGTTTCACTTCCCTCTATTTTTTTGGTTTCGCTCTATGGTTTTGTTGGCGCCAGAAGGTAGTGATGGGTCCCAGCCGTCGCTACACTAAACCCCTGGATGGGAAAACAAAAAGTTAGAGGGATTAAAGTTAGCGATGGGATGGAGTTGTCGCTAGTTCTGAAATTTAGCGACATTTTGCTATGGCCGTTGCTAGACCTTCCACGTGTCAACTTTTCTAATATAGCGACGGTGTTAGTGACGTGGTGCTCTCGTCGCTAAGGTTCATAACTTACTCGAGTAAAACCTTTCCCCTAGATCATTTTGTGTTTTCCTCAACCCTAAATTCTTTTCCTCTAATTCCTCTTTCAAGCGACCATCAACCTTATTCCTTCCCCTGTCTCTGACGACCGGAGATCTCCTCTGTCTGACAAAGAGTTTTTGCCTCCGACCGACAATCCCTTTCCCCCTGTCTCAGAAATAGCTTTTGGTTTCCCTCTCTTACTATCCAAAAACTGTCTTCCCCTCTTTCGGTCATAGGTGCCTTACCTCACTCCTTGGACTCACTCTCATCTGACTCTCAACAGCAAGGTATGTCTTTCATCTCACTCACTCTCTCTCAAATGTATGTTCTTGTTGTTGGGTTACGGAATGGTGTGTTTCTGTCACCACAAATTCTTTCTCTTGGCCCAAAGTTCAACCGTGTATGAGTAAGATGACATGATTATGTATGTGCCTCACTTGCTGGTATAAAAGCCAAACATATGAGAAAGCCAGCTAGACTCAACCCACATGTTAATCCATAAATGGTAAAATTTGGCAATGTATTTTGTTTTGATTTGATGAGGGAATTTACCGAACTTGTATGCTAAAGATAAAAATATCCTTGAAGCCTGCATCATGGTCTAGGTTAATAGTAAAAGACAAAGCAAAATATGATGGACAATATTCTTTATACTTATAGTAGTGCTGTATTTGTTTCCATTTGATGTACTCTTCCGAAACTCTTTTCCATATAAATGCAATGGAAGAATAATAATTAAATGTATTATTATTTCTAAATATCTTCCTCTTTTTTTCTACCTCACATACACATGTAGGTTCCTATAAATGTTGTGACTTGAATTTTTTGACCACTTGCACCTTTCATGATTTTTAGACTACCTATATTGGATGTGTATGTAATGTACCTTTTACATTGATATGCCCATCATTTTAATTCATACATAGATGACCATGGCCATCCTCCAAGGTTGTGGCTCTTACGAAATCCTTAAAAGACAATGCTTAAGTTGCAACTTTTGTCATGGAAAATGGTTTCACTTGCTTAAGGGGGTGTTTGAATAAGAGTTAGATTAATCCAAAATGTATAAATAAGACTCATATTTTAACACACTATATAAGTACCTTTTTCTTTCATATTTCTTAATGCATATTTAATAACTCAGATCATTGATATTATCTAATGATGATAGTTGATTTGACATGTTTTTTAAACACTTTCAAACTTTATATTACCTTCCATGTATTCCTTATGAAGGCTAAAATTTAAGGAAATAGTTCTATGATTATGTGAAGTATACCTTTTTTCATTATTCTTTTTCGTGTATTGGAAAAAGCATAATAGATTAGCTTAACAAGTGAATGCTAGGTAGTTAGTTGATTAGTTGGGCCTTTACACGTGAACTGATATGTACACATGGAGGTAAGACTTTAGGTTCTAAGATGTTAAAATTTTTTTTAAAAAAAAGATGAAATAGAAGTTCTCACTTTCAAATTAATAGAAAGTTAAGTCATTCCTGTGTTATTGATATTTATATAAGTTTGTATACGTATATGTAAATAATATAAAAGTGAGATATAATATAATTCTTTACTGTAAGTTAAATGTAAGTTTCAATAAAAATTTTACATTTTTATATTGTTTAATTAGAAATGTGATGGCCAAAGAAGAAGGAAGCTGATAGTGATATTGATAATTACATGGAAAGGGAAGGGTATATATTGCTAGTGTAGTGGTGAATGGAGAAGGAGATATACAGGTTGTGGAATCGACTTCATTTACTTAACAAAAAATTAACCAACTAACAATTAATTTGTATCTGTAAAACACCATGAGATTGGATGTAGTTGTAATTTACTTTTCTTTTAACTATATGGATGCGAGTTTGATTCTTACTTATGGGAATAAAATGATATTTTGTAGTTATCTAACAACTATTTTGTGAAACTCAGCTTTTGGATAATGATTTGTTATTACATTTCATAGTTGATAAAGATAAAAAAATCAGTACATGTGTAAAAGGGTTTGGTAACAATGTAGAAACAGAAGCACTGAAAAAAATGAAACTATTCTTAGAGAGAAGAAAATTCTTGTCAAACACAGTTTATAGAAATTAGTGAAGAAAGTTTTATATAACTCTAGTAGTACTACTATATTTCTTTTTGGGTCTAATATGATATGTACTTAAATTTTGGTCTTGGATTGTCGTAAGAGTTTAATATTCACAGCAAGCATATCACTTTGGATTGCTTTCAAAAAGTGAGATTTTGGAGTTTGTCTTTTAATTTGTTATAGTGCTTGAAACTGAAATTTTAGTACCTTGTTCTATAGGTTTTACTAAGTTCAAATAGTTATGGATTCTGTAACTTTGATCAAGAAAATGGTCAAAGCTGATTTTATAAAACTTTTTTCATATTTAGATTAGTTGTATGAGTTGCTTATATCTAAGTATGAGTTCCTAATATTTATTTTTTATTCCAAAAAGAATCAACTCTCAACATCTTTGCCTTCTTTCTTCTTATTCCTTACACTAGTGCAAAAATTGGATATAACAACGGGATATATTCACGGGTTGTAGTGGATCAGTGATAAAAACATGCGCGGTGGTATTTTTGAAATTATAAGGTGAACGTTATAATCAGAGAAAATATATCCACGGTTAACATCATAACCGTCATCGTACACGTCAATATATATTCACGGTTGAGAAGTCAACCGTGGATATATAGTACCTGAGATATATATCCACGGTTGTGTTCACAACCGTGGATATATATTCATGGGTATGTTCAGGGTTATGATGATAACCGTGGATATATATTGATGTCTATAATGACGGTTTATATTTGCAACCGTGGATATATAGTTCAGGTCTTAGGTTTAATCACTGGGTACTGTATGTCGACGGTTGTTTCTACAACTGTGATTATAGATTTAATATTTATCCACGGTTGTGGTCGTAACCGTGGATAAATAGTTAACATTTATCCATAGTTTTTTGTTTAACCGTGAATATATGTGTAATATATTCACGGTTTCAAGGGGAACCGTGAATATACATCCTTTCTAAAACTTCAAAAGCCGCGCCTCTTAGGCTTTTTTCACTTTCTCTTCTTCTTTCACGCTGGTTGTCGTCTTCTTCCTCGTTCTCCTCTGTTGCTCGAGTTTGTTCTTTGCTGGTCGTGGGCTTCTACGTTCACTTGCTTCTTCCTTCTTCCTTTCGTGTTGTTGTCATCTTCACACCATTTTCTTGTAAGTGCCTCATTACCTTTCTTCTTCGTTCACTGTTGGGCTACTTCACTGTTATGGTCTATCATTGTTTGTGGAATATATTGTGTATGTTTTCACTTGCGTATAGTCGAACCTGAATGAATGTGTTGTCTCTGTGTGTGTGGGTATTATTTCATTGTTCAAGGTGAAGCTTGTCTCTGTCTCTGTGTTATTATTAGGTTTGGTTAAGCTTGTCTCTGTCTCTGTCTCTGTCATTATTTGACAATGCCTGTGTGTTATTAAGTTTGGTTAATTCTGCCTCTGTGTTGTTAACCATTTGTAATAAGCGGCTGAAACTTTGTTTGTAAAAGAAATAATGTTGTTGTTAATAACTATTTGTTTCTAAAAGAAATAATGTTGTTGTGAATAAATTTGTTTCTAAAAGAAATTTTACTATCCAATGACAAATCCCTTATAAGATGGAATGTTTATTTCACAAATTCTAAGCTTGGACTGAACAATATAATCAGTAGTTATACATGCTAGAGAGCTTGTGAAGGAAATTTTTATTTTATTGTGATTTATGTATTAATTGACATTAAGCAGTAAGTGTTCACTCCTTTGGTTGGAATTATAAGCACCGGACTCAAAGTTAAATCGTTTTCTTTTGATACCCAAATGCACTTAAGTGAACAAGTGAGTTTCATCGAGTGTTTCTTTAAAAGTCTTATAAACCAACATCATAATCCATAATCAATAATACATACTCCAACACCATACTTGTACTTCAAAATAACACAAATTAGAAACATCATACTAATTTAGGTAAAAAGTTAACTAAATTATTATCCATTTTATTTCTGTTGTTGTTGGTTGCTCTTATATAATGTTATGTCTATTGTTGTTGTATGTGGATGGTTGTTAATCTTGCAAACTCATAGGCTCATAGTATGAAAGTTGCTGTGCATGAGTGAACCGTAGTTTCCCGTTTGAGATTCGACACAAATGGTCATTAAATTAATTAATGTCATCATTTGTGTTGAATCTTGAATTGTCCGTTTGGAGAGTTTGGGATGAACAATTATTTTTTATACGTCATTGTTAGTATGTACAAGTTAGGAGTTATTTTAAAATTTGATAAAATTTCGGTAACTTGCATTTTGTGTTGTTCTCTGGGTGCATATTTGGTTGTGGTTGAATTTGATTTGACCACTCTCATTTTGTGTACTTAGAGACCAATGTGAAATGCTGCTGAAATTTCATCAAATTTTAGAATAACTCATAACCTGTATATATGAATGACTTATAAAAACAATTGTCATCCTGAATGGGTATAGGACCACCACCTTTGAAGAAAAAGTGAGGTTGATCATAGCACCTTGTAAACAGTTGGCATGGATCGGAGTTGGATAACTGCATCACGCCTAAGTTTAGAGTACGAGGGGGGAGTTGAATCATTTATAGAATTCGTAGCGAGGAATGCAGTGGAGGTGAACGGAAAGTATTTTTGCCCTTGTGTGAGATGCTTAAACCTGCGTCGGGTAGACTTGGAAGAGGTACGAGAGCATCTACTGTGTGACGGTTTTCTGCGTAGTTATACGCGTTGGATATGGCATGGTTTTCTACTGTGTGACGGTTTTTTGCTGTGTTCAACAGGAACAGACATTGAAGAAGCCAGACCCGGCCAAGGATCCCATCCGGATACTATGGCGCATCGGGTATGAGCAAGGAGAGGACACTGTTCAGATCCCATGGCAGCCACTAGTGTTTGGCCGTCCCAATGATTTTCCAATTTATGTTACACATTCTGACATGTGTGACATTATTTCAGGGACGTCGATGCTGAACGGCTCCATCTTTCAGTTGTGGGAGCTGTAAGTATATCCTTGTTTTGTCCAATTTTTTCATTATACAAGTTATTTGTCGCTAACCATGTCTTAACTTGTTTAGGTTTCTGGCAAAACTCTGTGTGGACTTGGGTTTCCAAGGAACTTATGGTTTCTTAGAGCCCTCGCTCATACAGAAGCAAGGAAACACCCCGCAGGGCACCCAGGCATACATCCAGAATTGGATGTTTGAGTCTGGGAAGTCTGTATACATGGGCCCCTATCATAAAGGGTAATATTATATTCCATAATTATTGTCATGAATTTTTGCATTTTGAAGTCTCACTTATCACTAGAAACTGCAGGGCTCACTGGACGCTTGTGGTGATCTATCCGAAGGACTATCTTGCTCTGCATTTTGATACTTTGCATCGGACAGTTCCACAAGACCTGAAAGATATAGTAGACCGGTAAGTTAATCCCTAAAAAATAAGTACAAATTTGATTACATCATTTTTAGAACTATACGATTCTAACTTATCTTGTGTTTTCTTTGACGTAGGGCGGTGGTTGGATACAATCTACTGATTGGAAACAAGTCCAATGGAAGAAAAGTTGCATGGGTGCACCCAAAAGTAAGTCAATCGTATTCATTCAAATATTCAATACATATTTTTTAAGCTGCGAATTCACTTATTCTATACTATATGTCCATTGTAGTCTTACAGGCAGCAGGGTACCTACGAGTGTGGCTATTTCGTCATGCACACTATGCTGACCATTGTCCAACAACATTTAGTAGATGGATAGACAGATGTAAGTCTCATCATTTGGATTACTTTTCTACCAATTTCATCAATTTCATGTAATAAATAAAGCTTTTGTTCTAATTGTTTTGTGCATTGTTTGCAGTACTTTAAGGACCGGTCATATTTTTCAAAGGCACTTGTAGATGATGTTAGAAAGCAATGGGCCTCACACTTCATTGAAGTTAGGCAAAGCTAGATATAGGATCTTTATTCTTTTATGTATATATCTAGTAGGATTTAGGGTTTACTTTTATTAGATTACATTCAACTTAATTGTATATACTTTCATTTTTTAGGTTGTTATGAATTGATATAGAAAATAAATTGTTATATACATACCATTCTTTTGATATAGTGTTGCTGTGGCATACTGTATACTGTACTGGTTGTCTGAATGCAGGTTTGGGAAATGATAAAACAGAAACCATATTAAAAAAAAACCTCAGTATTTATTCACGGTTATGGTAACAACCATGAATATAGACTATATTTATCCACGGTTACTACCATAACCGTGAATATAGATTATATTTATCCACGGTTGTCCATCATAACCATGAATATAAGTACTAAAAGGTTTCAGTTACAAATTACTTATATTCACGGTTATGATGGACAACCGTGGATATAGATACATTTTATCCACGGTTAGTAGCATAACCGTGAATATAAGTAGTTTGTAACTGAAACCTTTTAGTACTTATATTCACGGTTATGATGGACAACCGTGGATAAATAGAATCTATATTCACGGTTATACTGGACAACCGTGAATATAGATACTCTTTATCCACGGTTATTAGCATAACGGTGAATATAAGTAGTTTATAACTGAAACCTTTTAGTTCTTATATTCACGGTTGTGCTCGATAACCGTGAATTATATTCACGGTTATTCTTAACCGTGGTCAGATGTGATTTATTACCACGGTTGTTAACTGTGGTTAAAGGCCCTCATCTACTACCACGGCTGCAACAACCACGGTTCTTTAACCGTGAATAAAGGCCATTTTTAACCGTGATTATTTCTATTTTTTCCACTAGTGTTATCTTCTATAAATCTACACTAAATAAATAACAACTGTTAATCCTTAGAAATGCCTAAGTGACTAAAGTCATAAAGGAACCAAGTGTATCACACAAAGCTATTTTGAATATCTAGAAGAGAATGAAAACATGTATATATTACTTCCCTCCTTATCCTTTAAAATCTTATACTCTCTGTATGCTTCGAAAATGGTGCTGGTGTTGCATAAATTATGGAATGGAATAGAATCATTGTTTTTGTACTCATATGTTGCTCAAATGTAAACTATGGATGCAGATTTTTCAGCTACACTTTCTATTTATGCATTGTAGTTAAAGTGTCTTGTTTCCCTTTATATTAATATTATAATTTTAAGTACTTGTATGGTTATGACTGATTTTTTCTCTTCTACACCTTGTTAGAAAAATAATAACTATATATAACTCTTCAAATGAATTCGGGGCTAAATAAAACGTATTTGTTAGGTTTCTTGTTCCCTAAATTTTGACTTCCTTTCCTTACGCCATTATTATTCTCTTCACCTAAAATATTTCTTATGAAGATATCTAAATCATTTTACCAGAATAATCTCACATGCCATTTAACTCCTAATTATAAATGAGTAATGGTTTATACACTGCAAGTATCCTTAAACTTTTCTTTTTTAATTGCGTATATGCATCACTTTTCTTGTTATTATTTCAATTTGACAAAAATTTATAGTGTTGTCACTGCCACATTTTCAATAAACAGACGTTACCTGATTCCTTCTTTCATATTTGAATTAGTTATTCTTTCATATTTGAATTAGTTAATTTGAATGACTTGTTTTAAATGAAATGTATCAGAATTTAGGGTTTTTAATTTTTAGCTTGCCTCTTGAATTTTATTATTGAATTTATGATATAAGGTCTCACATGATAAGAAATATAAGTGCTTAATTATTAATTTGTTAAATCAAATGCACCTTAATTCCTAATGTTGGTTGTAGCTTCTTTATTTTAAAAAAGTTAATACTATTACCTAATGTTTTTTTAAATATAAAAATATCATACATGATAATGAAAACTTAATGTTTTGGGTTTGATACACTACTAAAAAACCTCTGATAACTACTTCTGGTTAGCGACAGCTATACACCGTGATAGTGCGTGTGTAACATCCTGGATGTTTGATAAATTGGAAATAAGATAAAATATGTTTTGGGGTGTAAAATAATAATAAATAAAAGAAGGAAGTGGAAAATAGAATTTTAAATGGAATTTCAAGAAAAATAGAATCAGGGGCCCTAACGCGTAGCGTGGATGTGGCGCGTAGCGTCAGGTGTGAATTAGTGAGCTGACGCGTAGCGTCAGTGGGACATATAGCGTCAGCGTCGCGATCAGTTTAAATCAGAGGCATGCAAAACAGAAACCCACGAGCTCTTTCTTCTCCATTTTCTCTCTTCCCATGCGATTTTGCTTGGAGCTTGGGGGATCCTTCAAAATAATTGCGTAATTGGTCTTGGAGAAGTAAGGTAAGCACATTAGAACTTTGATTTATGATTTCCTTCTCTTTCCCTCTCTAATCCGTGACCCTATTTGTGTTTGAGGTTTAATTCTTGAGTTTAAATGGTTGCTGGAACTTAGATGAGGACCTTGGAGTATCGGGTGTAGCGGAAAGTTAACCAATTTTGTATTCCGACGCTTGTAGGTTCGGTTTTAAGGATTAGAAAGCCGTTTGATATGGAGGAACTTGGAAATAAAGGTCGAAAATAGAAATGGTAAGCTTCTGTAACTTAAAGTTGGAATTTGGACTTGTTTTAAGGTTATGGATTACAGTTTAGTAATTATAATAATTTATTGAAGCTTTGTTAAATTTGTTTTAGAGTTCTGAGAATTCAGGAATGGACCCATCAAGTGATTTGAAGCCTTGCAAAGCTCCGAATTGAGGTAAGGGGGGTGTGCTAGGTTAAGATTAATAGAGAAATTAAATTTATGTGCTTGACGTATGGAAGATAGGTATATTATAACTACTTATAATTATTCTAAATTAATTAAGATGAGAAATTAAATTAGGAATTTATTGATGAAGAATTAGAGAATAATAAGTAAGGGATCAACGAATGAATAAATAAGAAATTGAATATGTTAATATATGATGATTAGGGAACTTCTAGAATAGCCTATATAAAATATGTGAATTGTAAACTATGTATATGGTAGTTGATGAACTAGAAAGGGAGGTAAGTGAGTGGAGGGAGACTGATAAGTTGTAGCATAGATGCGTGAATGATAGTACAATGATATAAGGATTATGTGACTATAGTCAAAAACCAAAATGAATAACTTGATGAAAAGTCATGATAAAATAGGATGATATGCATATGTATATGTATATGTTTGGGTGTAAGAATAATAAGTATCACTATGATTGATAATCATCCTTGTAGAAATATGTATATATATATATTGTTGAGTTAAAGCATGAGAATGACCCTGATATGGTGAGCCAAGGATGAACTAATAAGGTAATGTGTCGGTAAGTTAAAGATAATGATGGGTTATATTGATGATTAGTATGGTTAGAATCGTGTAAAGATCGATGGAAATGAACAATGTGGTTTCCTATGTTAAATTGATGATTACAATGATATGTATGTTGAATATGTGATGTGTGTTGTATAATGTGGAATATTCAATAATTGAGATAATGGGTTATTGGATTGTATGTGTGATAAGATGATTTATGAGTATGAATTATGATAAACATCTGCTATGTGTGGCATGGTGTGTATTGTTTTAGTGAGGCGTAACATGATAAGAATAATGAAATAGTGACTAAGAAAAGGTATAACATGGCTTATAGTGATGGGCTTGACAAGTCGGTCGCCCTATGCTGTGAGCACATGTCAGTTTCTGACAGTTGCATATGATGCTTGTAATGGTATGCCATGATGTATGATATATGATATGTGATTATGTAGTATGGGATGGCCAACGGTATGTATACCCCTCATTTTCTAGCTCCTATGGTCTTTGTGCCCAGTTGAGCTACCCAGTGGTCAAGTCAGACCTAGTGGTTGAGGTGGAGAGCCAAGTCAGGCTCGGTGAACCAAGTCGGGTTCACGGGATGTCAAGTCGGACTCTCAGCTGAAGGCCAATCCTTTAATATCCGGATACTAGGCGTCATGTTATCTATGTGAGAGTCAGTTGTGTTTTATACTCCTTGGCTTATTTATATGCTTATGATGACGATTGTAATATTATATGATGATTGAACTATTAGAATGTGTGTAATGTGTGATGTTGGTGATCAGATGAGAATGAACATAGGAGCTTAAGGCTAAACAATGGGTTGATTTATATGTAAGGAACGTGTAGTAATGAAAGGGTAGCAAGGAACACTGTTGATGAAAATAGAACATAGCTATAAGATTATCCTCTTCCAGTTTTGATGTTTATTTCTGTATTAATTCTAATTCCAGTCACTCACCCCCTGTATTGTGGTTTTAGTGACTGTTTACAGGTATGGATGTAACCGCGGAGGCGAGAGCTAAATGAGGCAGGGCAACAAGGGAAGAAATATATTTACATGGTTATGTAATTGTGTGTCGATTTGTAAGATGTTGAATTATATTACTTTATTGATGAGGATGGGTAATGATATTGTGTGGTATTAGTTTATATTGTGCATTGTGTGGCACTGAGCCGTTGTGTGATATGGGCAGGTCTATGATATATATATATATATGTGTGTGTGTGTGTGTGTGCTATGTGATTGATGTTTGATTAATAGATCAGATTGATTTAACAAATCATGCATATAGTTGTTTTTATTAATGTAAGGAACTGGATAGGTGAATTAGAAATCCGGCGGGTTTCGGGAACCCCGGATTGCATCAATAAGTTCCTTAGGATATTTATAAGTTGTGTGTATTGGCCTTGGGCCAATTGGAACCCATTTAGGGTGTTTGGTGCAAGGGTTTTACACATAAATGGTTTAAGCTGCATTTTATGCATAACTCGCGCATATGTTGGAATTTTGGTGAACGAACGGTGCCAACAGTTTTGGAATGGCGAAAGCATGTGGCCTGTGAAGTTTTGTGGCAATTGGATCTAAAACAGGCCATTTGGGTAGGTTAGAAGTTGGCCGGTTGGCGTAAATTATGTAACAGCATCAGGTGCTGTTACTGTCATGCCCACGCTACGCGTGAGGCTGACGCGTAGCGTGAGGTGCGCAGGGCCAGACTGACGCTACGCGTAGGGCTGGCACGCAGCGTCAGGCCCTTGTTTCAGGTTTTTTATTTCTTTTGAGAATAATTGAGTTTTAGAGTTTTGAAGGGTTACATAATTATCATTTAGAATCTGTTTAGTGAAAATAAATGTTATTTTGAATTAAGACCAATTAAATTTAGTTAAATGTGAAAATTTTATTATAAAAATTAAGTAAACGGGTAGAAATAAATACAAAATGAT
The DNA here is from genome assembly GCA_037962975.1 of Clitoria ternatea. Classification (NCBI taxonomy): domain Eukaryota; kingdom Viridiplantae; phylum Streptophyta; class Magnoliopsida; order Fabales; family Fabaceae; genus Clitoria; species Clitoria ternatea. Next base: position 216,008,890 of record CM075671.1, on the reverse strand, counting down.
GAAAGACGTCACAGTGTGATAGTGCCACTATGATGGCGTATTGCAAAACCCCTTCTACTATCAGACTCGACATAACTCACCAGATGCCTTGGTGTAGCAACTGGAGCATCAGCATTCATAGCCCCTCTTATCGAGATTCACACCCTATCGATGGGTATAAAATTCTATTTCCCCTACTAAATGTCATCTTTTAGTTATTTCGGAGGGCAGCCTCAGAATGTTGCCTCCCATTTCACGTAAGAGACTTTCTTATCTCTTCTCCATCCAACATGGAAATCGTGGTCTACCGAAATTTGGCCTGAGTTCCCATCCTTGAATACCTTCATGTATATTAGCTTTCCTATGAGTAACCTTACCTCTAGTGTAACATCCCCGTTTTAAAATTAAATGTTGAATGAAGAATAAACCATTAAGACTTGATTCCAACCAGAAAATAACTGTTAATTGCATTTAACTAAGTAGGATTAAGCCATTAAAGTATAAAAAAATGGTGATGGTCAGGGATGGAGTGGAGTGCACGTGGCTGCTGCAGCACACACTCTCCCATCCCACTCTTCTCTTGTTCATGCGCATGTACACATATATATATATATATATCGCGAGCCTTTAGCGGGGAACACACTTACTCTTTCTTCAGACTCTCTCCTCCGTCACTTCATCCTCTACTTCCTCTCTTCGTCTCCATTTTCTTCTTCTTCCATCTTACTCTTCGCTCCTGGAGATCTTGATTCCAGTACTGAAGAACGGACCACACTTCATCCCAGAATCAGGCGCAGGATACGACAAAGCCAAGGAAGACCGGACGAACCAGGAGAAGGACATCGGACCCGACAACAAGAACGAAAAAGGTTTCTGAGGATTCTTCTAAAGGTAGGGGGCGCTTGCATGTCGAATGCATGGTCTAAGAACGGTACCGGATGAACATGCTGCTGAGCGTGGGTGTGTGTGTGCATGTTTTTATAATCATTAGAACTGATGCTGTGCATGTGTGCATGTATTCACAATTACTAAAACTGATGCATGATTTGAGATTCTGATAGTGATCTTCGTGGCTATGGCGTAGTCTGCTCGTGGATGATAATGATGGATCTATTTTGTTGTCACTATGAAAAGTATGTATGTGCATGTTCTTAATTGGATTGCTCAATGTTGTTAGTCTGATGACCGATTGTAACATGCGCTGGTGTGACTGACTGAATGATGACGAGTAGTGGAGGATATTCGTTCTTACTTAATGACTACGGTAATGTGTTCATGACGCGATGATGTGTAATAATGAATGTGTTAGTTGCATGAGTAAGAGTAGGGTGACCCATGGAAGGTCAAGAACCCCAAGGGAAATGACTTCCAGTTACCAACCCTGGCTAGATCCCAATAGGGCTCGTGGTAGCCGTTGGAGCTAGAGAAGTGAGTCTCGAGACGCCGTGGGGAGGCCGGTGCCACCTGGTAAGAGCTGAGGGACGAGGGGCCAAAAGAAAGGGGGCCGTAACTGAGAGTCTTTTCCCGAGTCGGATCCGCAGGCATGCATATAGAAATAAGGCTGATTGTGGTGATGTATAAATCTATGTATGTGCAAGTGTATGATTTTGAATGCATGATTATATATTTGGATGTGGAATAAACTCGGTGAATTATGTGTGTCATGAACATTGTTGAATTGTATGATTTTGGTTACTTGAGAAAGGTTGAGGTATAGCAGGAGCGTGTACTGACGCTGATACCGAGTCTGTGAGTATCATTTTACATGTAAAAGCTCACCCCTGCAGTGGCCATTTTCAGTGAATGTCTCTCGTGAGGAGGATCAGAGGCAGAGCTGGAATGCTGGGCGGAGTGCTGATGCATTTCGAAGGTTTAATTAAGGCGTTGTTAGATGAAGCCCGGACTGGTTCATACCGGATGTTAATGTTTTGTGATGAATAGAACTTTATGAACAAGTAGAAGTCTGATTTTGCATTGTAAATATTAATATACACTCTTATGTACACATGGATGTATGGTTTTGTGAGTGTGATGCTATGTGCTGCCTTGCTCTATAATTGTGCTTTAATAGATACGCAGGGACAGTATGATTTGAGCAGGCTATAGCCAAGTCAGAGTTAATTGAGAATTGTCTTAGGAAAACTTATGTTGGATACGTTGGGCGGAGTCGTACCCCGCCTGAGGTATGGGAGCAATCCGCCCAAGCGAGTGGACTCGCGTTGGAGCGATGTAGTTGTTAGAGTGGGACACCGTCCAATTATCCTTCCTATCCGTCGTGATACTAACGTAATCCGGACCCCGATGTTGACCCCGTATTGGTCGTTATGGCTAAGTCCGCCCAGGCGTCGTCATACTTAGTTGAGCTGGGTGGAATAGGTTCAGATCCCTCCTTTCTCCACAACTTACTAACGTATATGTACCCTGTAACTTCTCATTTTCTGAGTGAAAGGCGAGTGTGAGGATTTACTTAATGAACCCTTGTCCATAACCGATGGAGGAAATTACCCTGTAGTTGTGTTAAAGAGGCGTTATGTAGATTTCGTTTAGGCGGCGTCATACCTCGCCCAAGTAACTAGGACAGCCCGCCCAAGATAAATATACCCCGTCTAGCCAAGTAGGATGATTCTAACTCCGCCTTCCACCGAAAGCTACGCGTGTGAATGTATTAACGTATTTCCCTTATCTATTCCTCCTGTTGAGTGACCAGTATTTCTCGAAGGGAAGCCTCAGTGTGAAATCTCCTCTATCCGCTGCTGCATTCCCATACTCCGCCTGGACGGTCTTATACCCCGTCTAAGCGAACAACGGTGTAGTGTAATCCGCCCTAGGGTTGATGTGTTGCGATAAACCCATTGAGCCAGCCCCAGTTTTAGCTTCTCTGTAGATTGTTATATGTGAGTGAATGCTCCTCGTTTCCTCCCTGCCTGCTCCCCTCTATATCAAATGTTGCGTGACTGTTTTGTGAAAAATTTTCTCATATTTTTGGAATTATTAGTTGCAAATGATTAGGGTGTTACATTTTGGTATCAGAGCGGACCGAAAAGTCCAAGGCCAAAGTATGCTTACCAAGTGTAAGCGGTGGTGTCTGTGTCTTTTGATTGAATGGTTGAAATTGTTCTGATGCTGGTTGACCTGATTGATGATTGTCTTGGGGACAAGGGGTTGTTTCCCCTGGTCCGATTGTGTGTATGACTTAGGCGAATGACATAATGTGCTAAGTTATTAATTGTTGGACTAGTAACTAGATCGGTAGTAAGTGGCTCCGTATACTTATCCTTAGATGTCAATTTCAGGATAAGGAATGGCGCATCGTCAAAGTATGGAGGCTATAGCCACAGCATTCCAACGCTTTGCTGATGTGTTTGAAAGGCAAGGCCAAACTCAACCTGAGGATGGCCATGTGCTGGACCGCTTCCTGAAGAGGAAGCCGAGTGAATTCTTAGGAGGACGGAACCCTGAGGCGGCGTTCAAGTGGACTCAGGAATTAGAGAGAATTTTTAGGGGTCTTCGCTGTACCGAAGCCCAGAAGGTGGAATGCGCAGTGTATATGCTGCGAGATGAAGCGGAGAATTGGTGGAAGATAGTCAGGAGCCGATTCCCCGAAGATGACAATCAACTGACGTGGAACGATTTCAAGGCCTGCTTCCTAGACAAATACTTTCCCGACACAGTGAGGAGTCGGAAAGAGCTGGAGTTTATGGAGTTAAAACAGGGCTCCATGACTGTGGAAGAATACGCGACCAGATTTGAGGAATTGTGCCTATTCTATCCGCCCTTCCAGCAGCCAGGAACGGAGCACTCCAAGTGTCTTAAGTTTGAGAACGGACTGAGATCGGATATCAAGAGGGCCTGCAGATACCATGAAATCCGGAGTTTCCCTGCCTTAGTGAACAAGTGTAGAATATTCGAAGAGGATGACAGGGCCCATTCGGGCCAGTGCAGCAGAGCTAACCAGCACCTGAGGCCTCAGCAATCACGTTTCAAGAGGCCAGGGAACGTGAGGAGGAATGAACCCTTCACCAGATATCAGAACCGTAATGACCAAGGGAGACAGATGAGTGGGCGACCAAGGTATGGCGGATGCTTTAAATGTGGCGGTGATCATTTTGCTAAGGAATGCAATGATACAAATGTTAAATGCTACCACTGCGGAGAGAAGGGACACGTTCGCCCGGACTGCCCCCAACTCCGCCAGGCAACCACCAATGTGCGTCAAGGAGGATTTCAAGATCGAACCAGAGTGAATGATAACCAACGACATGGAGGCAGAGGCAACGGAACCAGAGGAAATATGATGCATGCCCTGAACAGTCGAGAGAGGAACACCGGCCCAACAGCGACAGGAAGGATCTACACCATCAATGCAGAGGATGTTGCACCAGCAAACGATCTAGTACAATGTAAGTGCTCACTTGGAACGAATATGCTTAATGTTGTTTTCGATTCGGGGGCAACCCATTCTTTTATAGCTGATGAGTGCGTGAAACGGTTGAAGCTACCAACTGTGTCTATGAACCGGACTTTAGAAGTGGCCAGCCCCACTGGCCCTAGTGTGTTCGCATCGTCTATATGTAAAAATGTAGCATTTGAGTTGTATGATCGGAGTTTCACCTTCGATCTGATTTGCATGCCCTTAAAGGGTCTTGATATTGTGCTTGGAATAGATTGGCTTTCAGCCAATAAGGTATTAGTAGATTGTAGAAACCGAGAGATAGTTTTCCCAAAACAACCCACTAAAGATGGCGCGGCACAAGGTATAACCCAACTATTTATGATGCTTTGTCTAACCAAAGATGAGAATGAGACCCTAGCGAATGAAATTCCGGTTGTCTGCGAATTCCCAGAAGTGTTCCCAGAGGACGTCCCGAGTGTACCTCCCCATAGAGAAGTTGAATTCTCTATAGACTTGATCCCTGGAGCCGAACCGGTCTCCAGTGCACCCTACAGAATGTCCTCAACTGAATTGGTAGAGTTGAAGAAACAAGTGGATGAGTTACTTGAGAAGCAGTTCATTAGACCAAGCGTGTCACCATGGGGCGCACCTGTGCTACTTGTTAAGAAGAAGGATGGCAGCATGAGACTTTGTATAGATTATCGACAGCTTAACAAACTCACAATCAAGAATCGATACCCACTGCCTAGAATTGATGATTTAATTGACCAGCTGCGTGGAGCCTCAGTCTTCTCAAAAATCGACTTACGATCAGGATATCACCAAATCCGAGTGAAGGACTCGGACATTCCTAAAACTGCCTTTAGGACTAGGTATGGTCACTATGAGTATGTAGTGATGCCGTTCGGTGTGACAAACGCCCCTGCTGTTTTCATGAATTACATGAACAGCATATTCCATTCCTTCTTAGATCGGTTTGTTGTTATCTTCATCGATGATATTCTAGTTTATTCTAAGACATCTGAGGAGCATGAAGGACATCTCAGGACGGTACTCCAAGTGTTGAAGGAGAAGCAATTGTTTGCAAAGCTTTCAAAGTGCGAATTTTGGATGGATGAGATCCACTTCCTCGGGCATGTGATCTCCAAGCGAGGCGTCTCGGTGGATCCTGCGAAGGTAGCTGCTGTAATGGCATGGGAGAGGCCCAGGTCGATCTCGGAAATAAGGAGTTTTATGGGCTTGGCAGGTTATTATAGAAGGTTCATAGAAGGTTTCTCTAAGTTGGCATTACCCCTGACTAAATTGACTCGGAAGAACGTTCCTTTTGTATGGAGTCCGGAGTGTGAGAGCAGCTTCCAAGAACTGAAGAATAAGTTGACAACTGCTCCGGTGTTGGCATTACCTGAGTTACGAGAAAGCTTCGTGGTCTATTGTGACGCGTCCGGACTCGGATTAGGATGTGTACTCATGCAGAAAGACCGAGTGATAGCATATGCCTCTCGACAATTGAGACCCCACGAGCAACATTATCCGACCCATGACTTGGAGTTGGCAGCAGTAGTTTTTGCATTGAAAATCTAGAGGCATTACTTGTACGGATCCAAGTTTGAAGTGTACAGCGATCATAAGAGCCTTAAATACCTATTCGACCAAAAGGAGCTGAACATGAGGCAGAGAAGATGGATTGAGTTTTTGAAGGACTATGATTTCAAGTTGAAATACCACCCAGGTAAGGCAAATGTCGTAGCAGACGCATTGAGTCGAAAATCCCTCCACATAGCAGCCATGATGGCAAAAGAAGTTGAGTTGTTAGAGCGGTTCCGAGACATGAACTTGCATGTTGACGCCCCTTCCTCTCAGAAGATGACAATCGGTACGTTGAGGATTGCCAACGAATTCTTAAAATCCGTGTACGAACAGCAACAGGCGGACTCTTACCTAGCTGAAATGAAGGAAATTCAGGCTAAAGGAAAGGATTTATCCTTGGCAGAAGGGTCAGATGGAATCTTCCGGGTGAGGAACAGAATATACATACCAAGTGAAGGAAGATTGAGAAGAATGGTGCTTGATGAAGCCCACAAAAGCCTACTCAGCATTCACCCAGGAACCACGAAGATGTACCACGATTTGAGGAAACAGTTTTGGTGGCCCGGACTAAAGAAGGATGTGGCGGAGTACGTGGCCCGGTGTATCACTTGTCAGAAATCGAAGGTAGAGCACCAAAAACCATACGGTGCAATGCAGCCTCTAGAAATCCCCGTGTGGAAATGGGACTCAATTGCGATGGATTTTATCATGGGATTACCCAAAAACCGAACGGGCCATGATGCCATTTGGGTCATTGCTGACAGATTGACGAAGAGTGCACACTTCTTACCTGTAAATATGAAGTACCCATTGCATAAATTGGCTCGAATCTACATTCAAGAAGTTATTCGACTACATGGCATACCTACTTCCATCGTCTCAGATAGGGACCCTAGATTTACGTCCAGGTTTTGGACCACCATGCATCAAGAACTGGGGACGAAGCTTTGGCTTAGTTCTGCCTACCACCCCCAATCGGATGGACAATCCGAGCGAACGATTCAGAGTCTAGAAGACTTATTGAGAGCGTGTGTGTTAGAGTACGGTGGGGACTGGGAGCAGTACCTTCCCTTGATCGAGTTTACGTACAACAACAGCCATCATCACAGCATTGGCATGGCACCTTACGAGGCATTATATGGGCGTAGATGCCGAACCCCACTCTGTTGGTCGGAAGCGGGTGAAAGTCTATTGCTGGGACCAGACATCGTGAAGCAAACCACAGAACAGATTCGAGTAATAAGGGAGAAGATGAAAGCATCACAAGACAGGCAGAAGAGCTACCATGACAAACGCATCAAGCCAGTGGAATTTCAAGTCGGAGATCGAGTGTTTCTGAGAACCTCTCCGAGTAAAGGAGTTGGACGAGCCTTAAAAAGTAGGAAGTTAAGCCCTCGCTACATCGGACCTTATGAGGTAGTAGAACGGATTGGCTCCGTGGCATACCGCCTCGCGTTACCAACTCACTTGTCCCGATTACACAACGTTTTTCATGTGTCTCAGCTAAGGAAGTATTTGCATGACCCCAGCCACACGATGCCTGACGACGAGGTAGAAATTAAGGAAGACCTAACCACTGTGACTACACCGGTTGGAATCGTGGATCAATCGGTAAAACGCTTAAGGAACAAGAACGTAAGGCTGGTTAAGGTGGAGTGGCAGCAAGGCAAGATCACCTCCTGCACGTGGGAACGCGAAGACGCCATGCGACAGCAGTACCCCGAATTGTTTACCTACGTAAGTACCGACTGAATTTCGGGGACGAAATTCTTTTTCAGTGGGGGAGAACTGTAACATCCCCGTTTTAAAATTAAATGTTGAATGAAGAATAAACCATTAAGACTTGATTCCAACCAGAAAATAACTGTTAATTGCATTTAACTAAGTAGGATTAAGCCATTAAAGTATAAAAAAATGGTGATGGTCAGGGATGGAGTGGAGTGCACGTGGCTGCTGCAGCACACACTCTCCCATCCCACTCTTCTCTTGTTCATGCGCATGTACACATATATATATATATATCGCGAGCCTTTAGCGGGGAACACACTTACTCTTTCTTCAGACTCTCTCCTCCGTCACTTCATCCTCTACTTCCTCTCTTCGTCTCCATTTTCTTCTTCTTCCATCTTACTCTTCGCTCCTGGAGATCTTGATTCCAGTACTGAAGAACGGACCACACTTCATCCCAGAATCAGGCGCAGGATACGACAAAGCCAAGGAAGACCGGACGAACCAGGAGAAGGACATCGGACCCGACAACAAGAACGAAAAAGGTTTCTGAGGATTCTTCTAAAGGTAGGGGGCGCTTGCATGTCGAATGCATGGTCTAAGAACGGTACCGGATGAACATGCTGCTGAGCGTGGGTGTGTGTGTGCATGTTTTTATAATCATTAGAACTGATGCTGTGCATGTGTGCATGTATTCACAATTACTAAAACTGATGCATGATTTGAGATTCTGATAGTGATCTTCGTGGCTATGGCGTAGTCTGCTCGTGGATGATAATGATGGATCTATTTTGTTGTCACTATGAAAAGTATGTATGTGCATGTTCTTAATTGGATTGCTCAATGTTGTTAGTCTGATGACCGATTGTAACATGCGCTGGTGTGACTGACTGAATGATGACGAGTAGTGGAGGATATTCGTTCTTACTTAATGACTACGGTAATGTGTTCATGACGCGATGATGTGTAATAATGAATGTGTTAGTTGCATGAGTAAGAGTGGGGTGACCCATGGAAGGTCAAGAACCCCAAGGGAAATGACTTCCAGTTACCAACCCTGGCTAGATCCCAATAGGGCTCGTGGTAGCCGTTGGAGCTAGAGAAGTGAGTCTCGAGACGCCGTGGGGAGGCCGGTGCCACCTGGTAAGAGCTGAGGGACGAGGGGCCAAAAGAAAGGGGGCCGTAACTGAGAGTCTTTTCCCGAGTCGGATCCGCAGGCATGCATATAGAAATAAGGCTGATTGTGGTGATGTATAAATCTATGTATGTGCAAGTGTATGATTTTGAATGCATGATTATATATTTGGATGTGGAATAAACTCGGTGAATTATGTGTGTCATGAACATTGTTGAATTGTATGATTTTGGTTACTTGAGAAAGGTTGAGGTATAGCAGGAGCGTGTACTGACGCTGATACCGAGTCTGTGAGTATCATTTTACATGTAAAAGCTCACCCCTGCAGTGGCCATTTTCAGTGAATGTCTCTCGTGAGGAGGATCAGAGGCAGAGCTGGAATGCTGGGCGGAGTGCTGATGCATTTCGAAGGTTTAATTAAGGCGTTGTTAGATGAAGCCCGGACTGGTTCATACCGGATGTTAATGTTTTGTGATGAATAGAACTTTATGAACAAGTAGAAGTCTGATTTTGCATTGTAAATATTAATATACACTCTTATGTACACATGGATGTATGGTTTTGTGAGTGTGATGCTATGTGCTGCCTTGCTCTATAATTGTGCTTTAATAGATACGCAGGGACAGTATGATTTGAGCAGGCTATAGCCAAGTCAGAGTTAATTGAGAATTGTCTTAGGAAAACTTATGTTGGATACGTTGGGCGGAGTCGTACCCCGCCTGAGGTATGGGAGCAATCCGCCCAAGCGAGTGGACTCGCGTTGGAGCGATGTAGTTGTTAGAGTGGGACACCGTCCAATTATCCTTCCTATCCGTCGTGATACTAACGCAATCCGGACCCCGATGTTGACCCCGTATTGGTCGTTATGGCTAAGTCCGCCCAGGCGTCGTCATACTTAGTTGAGCTGGGTGGAATAGGTTCAGATCCCTCCTTTCTCCACAACTTACTAACGTATATGTACCCTGTAACTTCTCATTTTCTGAGTGAAAGGCGAGTGTGAGGATTTACTTAATGAACCCTTGTCCATAACCGATGGAGGAAATTACCCTGTAGTTGTGTTAAAGAGGCGTTATGTAGATTTCGTTTAGGCGGCGTCATACCTCACCCAAGTAACTAGGACAGCCCGCCCAAGATAAATATACCCCGTCTAGCCAAGTAGGATGATTCTAACTCCGCCTTCCACCGAAAGCTACGCGTGTGAATGTATTAACGTATTTCCCTTATCTATTCCTCCTGTTGAGTGACCAGTATTTCTCGAAGGGAAGCCTCAGTGCGAAATCTCCTCTATCCGCTGCTGCATTCCCATACTCCGCCTGGACGGTCTTATACCCCGTCTAAGCGAACAACGGTGTAGTGTAATCCGCCCTAGGGTTGATGTGTTGCGATAAACCCATTGAGCCAGCCCCAGTTTTAGCTTCTCTGTAGATTGTTATATGTGAGTGAATGCTCCTCGTTTCCTCCCTGCCTGCTCCCCTCTATATCAAATGTTGCGTGACTGTTTTGTGAAAAATTTTCTCATATTTTTGGAATTATTAGTTGCAAATGATTAGGGTGTTACATCTAGCTTGTTTCTGTCTTCTCCCCTTACAATGGTCCTTTCATCAAATTGAAGTTCATAATCACATGTTTTCAGCCACCATGGTTTTCGATTACAGTTCGCAGCCCATGTACCCTACTTCAAATATTACAACAAGTTTAATTAGTTTAATTAGTTTACTAATTAATTGGTCGTTGTACTAATCAAACAACCTTTTAATTAGTTGTCTTAACTAGTTGAGTTACTTGGGTCTGAGTTAGTCAATCTTTATGTACGTGTATATAAATGCTTCTGGGTTTCAATTCATAATTCATCAATTGAGAAAATCTGTTACATGTTCTTGCTCATTTCTCCCTTATCATGGCTCTGATTATATTCTGTTTCTCTCTCTTTTCCATGTCTATTAACGACTCTTTTTTAAAAAAGTCATCACATCTGAACTCTTTTAGTACTGATAAATTTGGGTTATTTAGAAAAAAATAAAAAGTGAATGAAAATGTCCCCATAAGCCTCCAACACCAATTTCTTTGTGTAACTTTCCACACCTGAAACAAAATATCCCCATAAGCCTCCAGCACTGATTTCCTTCTAAACGGTATATGCAAATGAATCATTGCCAACAATTCCCTTCCATGCTGAAGACTTAACCTAAAGATAAACACCAGAACTTTCTCCCGTCCTTGGTTTTCAAATACAATGAAGAAATCACACACCGAACCCAGACGAGTCTCCTTGAAGGTCATGTCAGCCTCCAACATACTTGTCTTTACATCACTAAGATGAGTCTCTATCTTCAATGTCTCTAACTTAGAAGATTTTAATTGGGTTTCCTTTTCATGGAGCATTGCCTTGAGATTAGAGACCTCTTCACAAATTTGTTATCTGTGTTGATTTGATGCTTTAAGTAAAGCCTTAGTCTTGACATACTCATCTTGGAGTTGAGCGAGTTTTATTTTTTCCTCATCCATCAGTTTGTTGTGTTCCTCTATAGTAAAGGCATTTTTTGTGGAGTTGTCTATTTCTGTAATTGATGTAGAAAATTGATATAGGCCAAGACATGATCAAAAGGAAAAATTAGTGTTAGACAAAATACCATCTCCAGCATTCTAAAGTATAGTTAGGATATATTAGTCTTGGATTCATTAAAGAAAAAATTATAACATGTCAAGATCAGTTGCCTTCTCAATTTTTCTTTTCAAAACAAAAAATTTATATCATGTCAACCTCTTTTTTGTTTGCCATGCAGATCTACACGCCGTGTGGTCTTTGATCGTGTCTCTTCAACTTTGTCTCTATAGTTGTGTCACTTTTCCAGGTAATCCCCTTATGCTAATTTTCTCGTGATCTGTAACCTAAGATGATTGTGTGTACATGTTGATTGTTATTTGTTAGTAGAGACCAGAGCTCATTAGGCATTGCTTATGTGTGCTTATAACATGTGTAAAAAGTGTGCATGTGTATTTTTGTTTGTTAGTGGAGAGCAGAGCTCATTAGGCATTGGTTTTGTATGCTGATAACATGATGTTAAAAATGCATGTGAATTGTTGTTTATTAGTGGAGAGCAGAGCTCACTAGGTTATAGTGATTACTGTAACACCCCGAATTTTTAAAATAGAAAGTAAATTAAGAAAATAAATATTGAATAAATAAATGTGGGTTAATTAATATCCCAAAACACTAGATATAATTTAAATAAGGTTTTCGGAGACTGTTAGTGAGTTATTTTGACCGAATAAGTGAAAACTGACCGGGTAAGATATGGGTATCAGACCAAGTATCTCTGATTGAGATGTCGTTGGTCCGGGCTGTAGATAAAATTGTTGGGAATCCGAATATGTATTCGGATTAATTTTTAGAATATGTATTGAGCCCGAACTGAGAGCCTGTTTAATGAAAAATGGAAGAGTTAAGTAATGGGGATAAAAAAATAAAACAAAAGCGTCACTCTTTCACTCTCATTTTCCCGTAACTCTCACTCTCTCTTATGCAAACATATCTCTTCTCTTTTCTATCTTCTTCCCACTCACCTTCTTCACTCTCTTCTTCCCTAGACACTTAAGAAAAACTTGGAGCCCTTCTTCTCTACTATCTTCGTTCACCATTGAAGCAAGGAGAAGCATTGGGTACTTGAAGTCTTCCCTTCCTCTCCTCTATTTTCAAGTTCATCATTTCCCCCCTTGGTTTTCATTTTTGTTTATTGATTAATGTATGTTCTCCCCATTTTAATGTTGGTTGGACCCTAGAATATGGGTTACTAAGACTTGGGAAAACATTAAATGCATAAACCCTAAGGTAAGGATGAAATAAATATGGACATTTATGAGCAATAAATGAGGTATATGAAGATAGGGTTGAGAGATGATGAGTATTTATGATGGATGGTGGGTTTGATGGAAACCCTAACTTATGAAATTTTGTGGGAAATGTATAATAGTGAAGGGGGTTAACATTTATTTGTGAGGGAAGTGTAATGAATAATGAGGCATTGTGTAACACCCCGAATTTTATAAAAATGGATAATTGATGGGAATGAATAATAAATAATTGTATATGAGTGGATTTGTGTCCCAAAAATATTGGAATGATTAAATTGGGATTTATTATTGATATTTATAATTTATTGAGTTTAAGTGAGATAAAATTATACTCAGTTAGAATATGAGTGTCGGACCAAGTATCTCCGAATGAGATGCCGTTGGTCAGGGCTATTAAGAATATTATTGGGAATCCGAATCTATATTCGGAATAATTTTTGGATAATGTATTAAGCCCGAACTGAGAGCCTGTTTGTTATAAAACGATAAACTTTTAATGGAGAGTTAAAAATTAAAACCAAAAAACCCATTCTTCTCTCCTTATTTTCGTTGGGTTCTTGCTTCCATTGGCAAGCACATTTCTTCTTCTCTTACTTCCATTCTCCTTCTCTACTTCTTCTTCTCTTCAAAACCCTAAGCCAATGGTGGTGCCTCTTCCTCCTCCCTCCATTTTTGTTCTTCCATGGAGCTTGAGGAAGATGATGTTGATTGAAGCTCTTTTCTTCTCCTCTCCCTCTCACTTTCATTTTGGAGCTTAAGCTTGGAAGAGAGGTATGGTTTTTGACCACTCATGGTTTTTATTGATGGTTTTGGGTTATTGAAGTGTTAAGATGGGAGGTTAGATGTTGTTTTGATGAATGGTGGTGTGTGGAATTAATCCTAGGTTAGAAAAATTACTAGGGTGTTGAATGAAGCCATTAATATAGGAAACCCTAAGGTGGGGTAGCTTAGATGTGAGCCTTTGTAAGTATTTAATGAGGCACTTAGGATTAATTTTTGATGGTGATGAGAAATAAAGGGATATTAACGAGTGTTATTGGGTTTTAGTGAAACCCTAACTTTAATAAATTGAGGAAAGTGTGAAATGTGAATATAATATAGGTTTAATGATTATGAGAGTGATATTAATGAAGAAAGATGGCCATTAGTGGTGATTAATGAGCATGGGTAAATGTTGTTGGGTTTTGGATGGAAACTCTAGCCCTAAGAATTTGGGGACATGGATATAATGTAGTTTGAAAGGTTAAATTGAATGTAATGAGTGATATTTAACATATGTGTTGTTAATTTGGTGATGGCTTTAAAGTGGCAAGGATAATTTATGTTAAACTCTAAGCGACAATGATGATGTTTGAAGGATTGATGTAATATGGGATTGTATTATGGAAAGGATGAGATGATGATGTTATTGGGTTTAGTTAGCCTTTAAGATCTAGAGGATCTTGGCTTTGGGAAAGGAATTCCCGAAGCCTAATACAATTACATAACTTGTTGTTTAGCAAGTCTAGGACTTGGGGTTAAGCTTTATGATAAGCTAGCAAGTATCTAAAATTATGATGGTTATTAATTATGTGAATATACTTGCATATGGTATGTAGATTGTATTCCGGGTGATGCAATGGAGCATTCGGAGTATTGGAACCGTTCGGCTCTTCCCTCGAGGTAGGAGAGGAGTTAACATTCAAATTGCATGAGTAAATCCAATAGTGATTGTTGTATGTGTTGAATACTCATGCTTGCCTTGCCGTGTGTGTGTATTGAATTAATTGAAATGGCAAGTTGATGATTATTGAGGATGATATGTGAGAATATGTGGATTTGTTGTGGCAAGGTATGAATGTATGTGTATAAGATGATGATGAGTTGAATTCAACATGATTAATATGTTGGAATGAGAATGTTATAAGTATGAATATTTGAGTAAGATGGATATGCCTTATACGATGTATATGATAGCTTGGATATAATTGAATTGGCTTATAATGAAGTTTTATATGATGGCCTATGTGAATTTTCATTTTTTTGACTATGTGTTGATATTCTCGCTCAAGCGAGAAGGGATCTCGCTTAGGCGAGAATCCCTTGTATTGGTATATTGGTCTCTAGACCAATTTCGCCCAGGCGGGTGAGGTTTCCGCTCAAGCGAGCTGCATATTATGTAATCAGGGGAGTTACTGGACAAATCTCGCTCGAGCGGGCATGGCCGCGCTTGAGCGAGCTAGAGAAGAAATTGTCACTGGACGTTTTTTGCTCAAGCGGTTTTGAGTTACTTGAGCGAGAATGTGAAGTCTGATGCTGGGATGGTGCCCACTCAAGTGAGTGACTGGTATGGTTGTGTTTTGACCGAGTGTGACGAGTGTATGGTGAGTAAGTGGGATTCTCGGCGAAATTTCAAATGAGTGGGAACCTTAGAAAATAATTCTATGATGTAGTGAATTTCCGAGTGAAATTCTGAGTGGGCTATGTCCGAGACAGAACCTTCCGAGTGAGAAAGTGCATAGAATTCTGAGTGATGGGTCTCCCAACATGATACCCCGGGTAGTGGTGTTCTGAGTGGAAATTCCCGAGTTCAAAGTAAGTCGTTCCGGGTGGAGTCCCTCTGTGTGTATAATTCCGAGTGAGGATGGCACTGATTGGGAATACCTGGTGTGTTTGTCCAGAAGTATTCTGGAATGACTTCACTCGTGTGAAAATGATAAAGGAAGTCAGTTTTTGAAATGAATTACCGAGTGGCAAACCGAGTGAGAAAAGACTCGGTCTGGATTATTTTTCCGAATGGAAACCCGAGCGAGTGTGAAGTCGGTTTTAAGATAATTCACCGAGTGTGGACCGATCAGGTAATGAGTCGGTTGTAGAGTAATTACCTAGCGAAACACCGAGCAAGAGATGACTCGGATTCGGAATTAAATAACCGAGTGAAAGACTGATTGAGAGATGACTCGGATTTGGAATAAACAGCCGAGTGAAAGGCCAAGTGAGAGATGAGTCAGTTTTGATTAATTTTAACGAGTAGAAAACCAAGCAAGATGAGTCGGTTTTGATTGAATTGCCGAATACAAAACCGAGTGATGGGAAAGACGACCTCTGGTCGGATTTCGCTTAAGCGAGTAGGTGCCTCGCCCAAGCGAATATAGTGGGATTCCTTACTGGAGTAATTTCGCCCGAGCGATTGGCTGGGTGCACGGTGTCTCGCCCAAGCGAGCTACATGGAAACTTGATACTGGCAGGATTTTGCTCGAGCGAGATAGGCTCGCTCAAGCGAGACTGGGGTCTGATACTTAAAATCCCCTATTTGCTCAGGAAAACTTAGGGCGCTCAAGGGAACTGCCCCCATCTTGCTCAAGCAGAGGTGAATCTCGCTTGAGTGAGATACCCAAAACTTGGGATTTTGCTGATTTCCTCAATAACTGATGCTGAGCCCCATTCCCTCATATTATGAGATATCTATGGAAATGTAAGTGTGGTAATTACCGATGATATGCCACCATGAGGAAATAAAATTAATTAAGGTATTCGGGACAATTTAATCGTGATGTTTTCACCACTAAGAGTAGGATAAGAGGGGATGATGAGGAAATTTTAATAATGAGGCTATATGATACATTTTAAGACAATGATGATAAATATTGTAAGGAAAGCCCACTAAATAAATGTGTGGCAACATTGATGAATATTACCTAATAATGTAAACATATTGTGGTAGAATACAAGTGTTGACTTCCCACACGATATGAAATAGATATATGTGATGTATTGAGATGTATAATCAAGAACATGATTGTATTGGGCATAAGTGTGATTGCCATATATGAAATGATGAATATGCCTCGAATAATTCTATGTTTGGATTAATTTTATGATGTTTGCTATACCTTTTGATATCCATGTGTGGATTGTTATGAATGATGTTTGTGGCCATTGAATGCCAATTATATGAATGATATGCCTTGAGGGGCTTGTAAATAATTTCATGATTCTTGAAAATGTCAGATTAAATTATATCCCTAATTGAGAGGGTGAAATATCCTTGCGAGGTTGTTGAGCATATGCATTATTGCATTTTGCATTCATGGCATGGCATAGCATTGTTATTATGTGGTTGCGATCACAACGATGAAAGATCCTGTGGGATTCTATGAAGGGAGTACCCCTTGTGAGACGGGAAACTAATGTGATGATGATATGATATTGTGCCGATGGTTGCGATCACCTGGTTATGAAATGTGAAAGGCCCTGCTGGGACCAATGTATAATGATAAGCTAGTGGTTGCGATCACTTGGTATTGATATGATAAAGGGCTTGCGAGCACCTATGATGCCCATGGTTGCGATCATGAGGCGGGAGTACCCCTTGCGAGGCGAGAAACCTATGTGAATTATTGAACGTGGTTGCGATCACGAGAAGCACCTTGCGAGGCTTCTATAGGGAGTACCCCTTGCAAGGCGGGAAACCAATGATTATAAATGATTGATTATGGTGGTTGCAATCACCCATGATATGAAATCGGATCCGTTGCATATACATTAAATAGTTGACATATGCATTAGCTTTAAGACCATGGCATTTGAAATGGGATGACCACGAGTGTTGAGAAACCCCTTGCGAGGAGGTATTTGAGTGAAACCTTAATGAATTAATGATGGTAATGATTATGAATGCCCTTGTTGATAAGTGGCAAAGTGATGGTGTTTGTGATTGTGTATATGTTGTGTTTATTTATGATATGAATTACGATTCATGAGGCTTGTATGCCTATTGTGATAATGAGATAATGAATGAATGATAATTTGATGTTTTGATAGCAAAGCACACATGATGTTTGTATACATATACACATGATCACAATATATATATTATTCGTCATTTTGAATGTATAACTCACTCTCCCATGTGGTCTCCTTTTTAGCATTGTGATGCAGGTTGCGATGGGACGAGTTTGGATTTTAAGTTGAAGCTTGGGTGAAGGTCAATAGTGGTAGAGGAAGTGTCTTGGTTGGCATCATTTATGAGTTCTTATGTAATGAATGAATTGGTTATGAGAATGTAGATGATTTAGAGATTTTGAATATGTAAAAGACAATCCTTTGAACTTGTGGATGATGAATATATATGTAGAATGTAAGAGATGATTTGATGTGCATTAGAAGGATTGAAATTGAATAACGTTCATTGATGATTGAGAGAGTCGGGAGTATATTCCCGAATGTATATAAAATTAGTTATATCTTAGGCATTGTATGCTTATGTAATTATGTAAAATGATGATGGTTGTCTGTTAGGCTTATGATATGCCATCGCATGCTTTGCGAGCCTTTTCTCCTATCGTCATATATGGGACTAGGCGTGTGCCCGGTATACATATTCTTCCACTGTAAACTCCATTATTTTCGTATACCGTTATGGGCAATTTATCTATCGATCCAGCTTTAGGTTATATAATCCCACTCTTTGGTTTTCTGTGATTTGGGTCTTGATGTGATCATGGCGGTGTCTTGGAAATGTTTTCAAACGCGAAAAATTACTCGTATTTTTAGTAATTATGACGATCACATCGAGATTCGAGTATAGAAAATCAGGGGTGTTATAAGGTGGTTTCAGAGCATATTTTGCTCTGAATTAGAGTTATTGGTTATTAGCAGAGCATGACTGCTCTGTGAGGATTTGATATCATAGATGATTGGAGCATGATTGCTCAATGATGAGATACTTATGGTGATCTTTGGAGCGAGATGCTCATTATTGGAATATGGTTGTTTGTATAGATTTAAGAATGATAATTATCTAGAGAATGACGATATTATGTTTGATTGCCTTACATGGACATATGACAGACTAAGTGTCTAGGAATTATGAATTGATTATAAGGGCATTATTGTTTGTTGAGGAATTGTTGTGAATCATTGATGTTAAGTTGGAATGGATGCTCAATGGGGACTCTTATGAGATTTTGATTCATAAGATGTGGTTGCTGTCTATTAGGAGTATACCCTTTTTATCATTAAGGTTGTATGATGTACTTGTGGAGCCTAGTTGCTCATTGATAATTATGAATGAATTATGAGATCGAATGTGAGTGAATGAATTTCCTCAATATGTGATTGATGTACCTATTTATGTAAGACTGGCCAAGTTCCTTACCCTATTACCTTTAAATGATGAATACATTGTTATTGTGCATTGATGTTGATATGTATAATGCAAATTGAATTGAAAATGGATCTATGTTGAATATTAATCACAGAAAGGAAATATTGAGTAATGAATATGAAATATGAGATATGACTTGGATATGATGATGAATTTGTACCATGTGTGATCATGGATATGATATGTTAATTATGTATTGATTTAATGATAGACCTATGTCGTATGTTGATTACGGATAGGAAGTATTGAGAAAGAAATTGATATGGTAGTAGACCATACCTGTTGAGACCTTGATGTACATATGCACTTTGAATATGAATTGTGGTTAGGCCTCTTATATGCACTATGCCTATGGTGTCTAGCCAAGGAGTGCTTGTTAAATGAAAACGGAACTTATATGTTTGAGTTGATTGAATGAATAATATTGAAAGAATTCCCTAGTGTGGGTATTTTCGAATTTGAATGATTGGTTGTGCCAGTTGTAAAGGATAGATTTTATATCCTTAGGCATAGGAGCCTTATATGTTAAATGATACAAGTGATTTGTTGTATTTCCCTAGATTAGGAGACTGAATATGTGATAAGTGATTAAACATGAAATTGGATACATGTTAGATTGGGGTTGTATCTCGGTTTTGAGGTGTGAAGACCAAGTGGACAATTGATTTGATTCTGACTTACTAGGTGTAATGACCTAGATTGACTTGGTATGATCTTGTATGATCAATCGTTGTAGAGAATTGACTTAATAGACCCTATGGCGGTCTAGGCTCTATGTTGCTTTGTGAGCCATAACCAATGATGATTGTGTGGTATGTGAGAATTCCACAATGGGTGCTAGGTAACCCCTCATGAATGATGGATAATAGTGTTGAATTTGGGGTATAATTGGAATTGATTATGGTATATGATTTTATGAAGTGACCTTGGGCTAAATTGTGTGTTCTTGGGATTATGATCATTGGAATAATTATGGATGATGATGTGATTTAGGGATGACATATGTGATTGTGAGTTGGTGAATAGAAATTTGATCATGTCATTACCCCCTATTTTATTTGAAAAGTGCTATATCGATGATAGAAAGCACGTAGTAATGTTGTACTAATATGAGATGTAGGTCTAATTCATGGACTTTGGTTGTGATCTGTGAGGAGAATGCCTAATGTGGAAGCTTATTATACGATTAAGTAGCCTACTTGATAAAAGTTGGGTGAATCTTTTAAGGCTTGAATTGATTTATAGCCAACAAATATGTAAGCGGGACAAGAATTTTAGGTTATTTGAGCATGGATTTGGATGGATGAAGCCTGAGGACAAGGTATTTAATTTGTGATGATTGAAAATATATGATTGGTACACTGATTGATGGTGAAGATAATTAAGATTTGATGATTGATATGGCATGATGGATGCCAAATTAATTGTAGAATGACAATGAAGTATGAATATGTTAGCTGTGGACTGGTGAGGATTGTCACCGAGTCTTATATGGTTTGGTATCGCTTGAATATATGTGACCGATATGAGCAATGGGAATACGAAGTACTGGTCCCGATATGGTCTTACATGCCATAGGCATTGTGGCAACATGCACTTATGCGCCGACTTTATGTGTTTGTGGTAACCACTACAGGATTGGGATGCCTTCCTGTATGTCAGATGTAGCAACACATAGGCCGGGCAGGTGTAGGGATTGTAACTGCTTATGGTGAATGTATTGAACCTATCTGGTCATACTGAGTATGAACATGTGAGCTCTGTTGGACGAGTTATAGTTGAGGATATATGACACACTTGATGTGGGAATTTTATGTTAAGAATGATGATGTGATGATGAACATGACTTGATGGACTTTGGGGAGTCCAATGTTATTCTATGGTGTCGTTGAACCTTGTTGATGTGTGGCCTGAGGTATGGCCTTGCGATATGTATATCAGTGTTGAATTTCGAGGACGAAATTCTTTTTAGGTGGGGTGGATTGTAACACCCTGAATTTTATAAAAATGAATAATTGATGGGAATGAATAATAAATAATTGTATATGAGTGGATTTGTGTCCCAAAAATATTAGAATGATTAAATTTAGATTTATTATTGATATTTATAATTTATTGAGTTTAAGTGAGATAAAATTATACCCGGTTAAAATATGAGTGTCAGACCAAGTATCTCTGAATGAGATGCCGTTGGTCAGGGCTATTAAGAATATTATTGGGAATCCGAATCTATATTCGGAATAATTTTTGGATAATGTATTGAGCCTGAATTGAGAGCCTGTTTGTTATAAAACGATGAACTTTTAATGGAGAGTTAAAAATTAAAACCAAAAAGCCCATTCTTCTCTCCTTATTTTCGTTGGGTCCTTGCTTCCATTGGCAAGCACATTTCTTCTTCTTCTCTTACTTTCATTCTCCTTCTCTACTTCTTCTTCTCTTCAAAACCCTAAGCCAATGGTGGTGCCTCTTCCTCCTTCCTCCATTTTCGTTCTTCCATGGAGCTTGAGGGAGATGATGTTGATTGAAGCTCCTTTCTTCTCCTCTCCCTCTCACTTTCATTTTGGAGCTTAAGCTTGGAAGAGAGGTATGGTTTTTGACCACTCATAGTTTTTATTGATGGTTTTGGGTTATTGAAGTGTTAAGATGGGAGGTTAGATGTTGTTTTGATGAATGGTGGTGTGTGGAATTAATCCTAGGTTAGAAAAATTATTAGGGTGTTGATTGAAGCCATTAATATAGGAAACGCTAAGGTGGGGTAGCTTAGATGTGAGCCTTTGTAAGCATTTAATGAGGCACTTAGGATTAATGTTTGATGGTGATGAGAAATAAAGGGATATTAATGAGTGTTGTTGGGTTTTAGTGAAACCCTAACTTTAATAAATTGGGAAAAGTATGAAATATGAATAGAATGTAGGTTTAATGATTATGAGAGTGATATTAATGAAGAAAGATGGCCATTAGTGGTGATTAATGAGCATGGGTAAATGTTGTTGGGTTTTGGATGGAAACTCTAGCCCTAAGAATTTGGGGACATGGATATAATGTAGTTTGAAAGGTTAAATTGAATGTAATGAGTGATATTTAACATGTGTGTTGTTAATTTGGTGATGGCTTTAAAGAG
This sequence comes from Clitoria ternatea, assembly GCA_037962975.1. Classification (NCBI taxonomy): domain Eukaryota; kingdom Viridiplantae; phylum Streptophyta; class Magnoliopsida; order Fabales; family Fabaceae; genus Clitoria; species Clitoria ternatea. The sequence goes on along the minus strand of CM075671.1, from coordinate 215,986,947 downwards.
GCAAGGATAATTTATGTTAAACTCTAAGCGACAATAATGATGTTTGAAGGATTGATGTAATATGGGATTGTATTATGGAAAGGATGAGATGATGATGTTATTGGGTTTAGTTAGCCTTTAAGATCTAGAGGATCTTGGCTTTGGGAAAGGAATTCCCGAAGCCTAATACAATTACATAACTTGTTGTTTAGCAAGTCTAGGACTTGGGGTTAAGCTTTATGATAAGCTAGCAAGTATCTAAAATTATGATGGTTATTAATTATGTGAATATACTTGCATATGGTATGTAGATTGTATTCCGGGTGATGCAATGGAGCATTCGGAGCATTGGAACCGTTCGACTCTTCCCTCGAGGTAGGAGAGGAGTTAACATTCAAATTGCATGAGTAAATCCGATAGTGATTGTTGTATGTGTTGAATACTCATGCTTGCCTTGCCGTGTGTGTGTATTGAATTAATTGAAATGGCAAGTTGATGATTATTGAGGATGATATGTGAGAATATGTGGATTTGTTGTGGCAAGGTATGAATGTATGTGTATAAGATGATGATGAGTTGAATTCAACATGATTAATATGTTGGAATGAGAATGTTATAAGTATGAATATTTGAGTAAGATGGATATGCCTTATATGATGTATATGATAGCTTGGATATAATTGAATTGGCTTATAATGAAGTTTCATATGATGGCCTGTGTGAATTTTTGTTTTTTTGACTATGTGCTGATATTCTCGCTCAAGCGAAAAGGGATCTCGCTTAGGCGAGAATCCCTTGTATTGGTATATTGGTCTCTGGACCAATTTCGCCCAGGTGGGTGAGGTTTCCGCTCAAGCGAGCTGCATATTATGCAATCAGCGGAGTTACTGGACGAATCTCCCTCGAGCGGGCATGGCCGCGCTTGAGCGAGCTAGAGAGGAAATTGTCACTGGACGTTTTTTGTAACATCCCAAATTTTAAAATAGAGAATTAATTACCGGAATAAATATTAGAAATTGGTATATGGAGTATTTAACATCCCAAACTATTGAGAATAATTAAATTAAGATTTTGGGAATTGTTGGTAATTTTGGAGACCGGTTAAGCTGAAATTAAGCCCGGTTGAGATATGGGTGTCGGACCAAGTATCTTAGAATGAGATGATATTGGTCAGGGCTGAAGAGAATAATATTGCGAATCCGAATATGTATTCGGAATAATTTTCAGATGATGTTTTGAGCCCGAACGGAGAACCTGTTGGTTATAAAACGATGAAGTTTTAATGAGTTGGATTAAAAATAAATTGAAAATTCCATTTTTCCCTTTCTTATTCACGTGTGTTTGCTGATGGTATTAGGTATTTTCACTTCTTCTTCTTCTCTTCATCATCTTCTCCATTTTCCTTCCTCTTCTTCTTCCAAACCCTAGCAATTTGACTTCATCTTCCATTCCTTCTCATTTTCGTTGGTGGAGCTTGAAGGAGGTTGTGGAGCTGCTGTTTTTCCTCCTCCTCTTCCTCATTTTCGCAGCTTTCTCTCCCTCTAGTGAACCCATTTTTGTTTTTGGGTTTTGAGGTAAGTATACCTATATTTTTGCTAAGGTTTTGGTTAAAAGTATGTGGTATTATGTGTTTTAGGAGCTATGCATGTGAATGGATGTTCTTGAGGAGAGTAATTAATGCAAGGGTTTAATATGGATTTTATGAAAGTAAGGTTTCTTTGTGAAGTAATGAAGTGGATGCATTTATTGTTGGAAGGAGAAGAATATTTATGAAGGTTGTTGGAAATTTTATGAAACCCTAACTTCATGAATTTGGGGGAAATGCATAATGGAGGTTGATGAGCATTAATTGTTGATGATAAATGTGAGATATGATGTTTAAGGGTCATTGGTGATGATATTTTGTTGGTGGAAGTTAATAATGGAGAAACCCATGAAAGGTTTTGGTTGTTGAATGCATAATAAAAAAGGGTAGCACCTAACCCATGGTGGTTATGGTGGATAAAATGAAATAAAAGAGTTTTGAGAGTTATAATAATAAAAACAGCAAGTATTTATTGATATATAAGTATTTGAATCTTAATGAGTAAGTAGAAAATTGATTGTATAATGTATTGTGATGTAGGAAGTGACCCCATTGACGAAGCGGGACCATCGAACCGCGTTGATCACTACTTCACTTGAGGTAGGAGGGGGTGACTTTTCTAAATGCATGATTTCATCCATTGCTGATGTTAAAATATGTATATATGATTATGTTGATGATTGTTGAATGGATGATGTGATAATGTTATGATTTGAATGCATTTAGAATAATGATTGTTATGTGGCATCATGTTGGGAAAATATTATGATGTGAATATCCCAAATTGTGTGTATGATTTATTGAATGTGTATGCCACTAACTATTGATGTGAATGAGTTCAAAAGAGAATTGGGATTGGATGAGAATGATGAGAATATTGAAATCCACCAAGTGGTGGTGATGAATGATTGAATGTGGAGTGGCATCTAGGATGCATAGTGTGAGGATGCACTTGATTTGCATTTGCATTGCATCCATGGCATATCATAGCTGTCTATGTGGAATATTAGGGGGTTCTACTAGGCGGGCCCAGTGGGAGGGCGGCTCAGTGCACGAGCGTATTGTTATTTTCCCCTGTGACTCAGTTTATGAGTCACGAAGCTGTCCATAGTTGGTGATGAGGCACCCTATGTGGCGGGCCCAGTGGACGGGCGGCTCTATGGTAAGTGAGTTTACCTCGGTGTCCAATGGGATACGGCTCTCTCGATGTATGTTCGGGAGGGGCCCGTAGCACTTGTGGTAGTTGAGGCCATGTTGTTAATCCGCAAGTCACAGGGTGACTAGTGCTACAGATGGGCGAGAGCGGTTTGGTACCAGTAAAATTATAAAGATGTAAGCATGCATGAATTGAGATATATGTGTACATAATTTTTTCTACTGCAGTAGGGGCATAGTAGCACACCTATGCTTGTCCCATAATTGATTTAATGATATATTTTCCCACAGTCGGATCCACATTAATTGTTGATGAGAAATTCTTGTGCATATGCATTAGCTTTAAAAGCATTTGCATATAGCTGGAGATATGCCTAGTTGAAAGCCTATGGTGGCAACGGATGAATGAGAATTGATAAGGGAAAGAGTGAAATACTAACCCTATGTGTGTGTATGGCAATCCAAATGATTGATATTGTGAATGTATACTTTAGATTATGAGATGTGTTGTGTATAATGTATGATGTGATGAAATGAATGATATGTGAGCAAGTATACATATGTTTCATCATAATGTATGACTTTAATTCATTTGGATTATGTTACTCACCTTCCCGTTGCCATTTTTAAAGTTGATGTAGGTATGACTTGAATCCTACAATTTTGGAGGCCGAGTATGAAGGAGGTAAAATATGGATAGGAATGTGTAAGCCTTGGCCGACATGAAAAATCTGTTTTGGTAGGGTATATGAGGTTTATATGCTCAAACTTTGTAATGTTGATGATTTTAGAAGTCATGGGAAAAATTGGGCATGTGTATGTAAGGCCAATTTTCATTCATGACCTAAATGGTGTAAAGAACAAACTATGATGTTTGATGTTGTTGAATTTAATGTAATGACATGCTTGGTTAGCCCAAAAGGGCTTGAAACGCTATTGGAACCTACTTCGATATGGGAAATGAATCATAGGATGAGTCTTGTAGGAGCAAGTCACATTTATATATGTGAATATAAGTCTATAGAAAGTTTAGACCAAAACAAGACCATTTGTAATTTGGTATGTCATGTAAAATGCCCAAAATATGCATAAAACTACCCTATAGCTTAGATTTTGATTGAGATGGAATTTAGGCTTGAAACTTTGTCACATAATTGATATTAGGGTAGGTAAGTTGTATATAAAATTCCATGCAAATTGGAGTTGAATAGCCTAGTCAAAAGGGGTCCCAAAGTTGGCAAAATTATAAGGGTCAAAAAGCTACAGAAAAGTGGTTGCAGCAGGGAGATCCACGGCCAGTGGGTTTTTCCCACTGCCAATGGATCGTTCTGCCTCAAAACGGAGGAAAATTGACCATTTTGGGTGGTCCAGACAGTGGGATCCACGGCCAGTGGGAATTTCCCACGGCCAGTGGGTTTCCCCACTGTCAGAAAATTCCAACTGCTCTGATTTTCTTGCTGTTTTTGGCCCGTTTGGGCATCTTAATGACATTTTTGGCCTCCGACTTCTGCATGAAAGTTATAGACAATTAAGTCACGGAGGTGTGAAAATTGGTCTTACCTCAATTGGAGTTTTCAAACTCTCATGAGGCATAAAATACCGAACCCACTGCGTTGAAAAATTCAAGTTTAGGAGGGTTTAAAACCCAACTTTTTATGACTTTCAATTTGGGACTAATAGGTGATATTTGTGACATGTCCCACTAAATTCTAAGACTAAATATTCATATATTTGTCCTAATTTTAGAAATCAATTGAAGTATCCTTGAACTATATTTCATAATCATTTGTGCTTCTTGAATTAATGTATATTTCAACTATTCTTGTTGAAGATTATGTGATTGATTATCTAAATAGAACTCTTGTTTTGAAGTTATACATCCTCTCATATCTTCATATATGGGATGGGTTTCTTTAAAAGATCCAGGGTTACTTGTTGAAAACTTACTCCGCGATGCTTTCTTTTCCTAAATTATTTCCTCGTTAAATCGCAAAAAATTTACCCCTACGATTTGGGGTGTCTCATTTTTCGCTCAAGCGGGTGTGAGTTGCTTGAGCGAGAATGTGAAGTCTGATGTTGGGATGGTACCCACTCAAGTGAGTGACTAGTATGGTTGTGTTTTGACCGAGTGTGATGAGTGTATGGTGAGTAAGTGGGATTCTTGGCGAAATTTCAAATGAGTGGGAACATTAGAAAATAATTCTATGATGTAGTGAATTTCCGAGTGAAATTCCGAGTGGGCTATGCCCGAGACAGAACCTTCCGAGTGAGGAAGTGCGTATAATTCCGAGTGATGGGTCTCCCAACATGATACACCGGGTAGTAGTGTTCCGAGTGGAAATTCCAGAGTTCAAAGTAACTCGTTCTAGGTGGAGTCCCTCTGTGTGTGTAATTCCGAGTGAGGATGGCACTGATTGGTAATACCTGGTGTGTTTGTCCAGAAGTATTCTAGAATGACTTCACTCGTGTGAAAATGATAAAGGAAGTCGGTTTTTGAAATGAATTACCGAGTGGCAAACCGAGTGAGACTCGGTCTGGATTATTTTTCCGAGTGGAAACCCGAGCGAGTGTGAAGTCGGTTTTGAGATAATTCACCGAGTGAGGACCGATCAGGTAATGAGTCGGTTGTAGAGTAATTACCGAGTGAAACACCGAGCGAGAGATGTCTCGGATTCGGAATTAAATAACCGAGTGAAAGACTTATTGAGAGATGACTCGGATTTGGAATAAATTGCTGAGTAAAAGGCCAAGTGAGAGATGAGTGAGTTTTGATTGATTTTAACGAGTAGAAATCCAAGCAAGATGAGTTGGTTTTGATTGAATTGCCGAGTACGAAACCGAGTGATGGGAAAGACGACCTCTGGTCGGATTTCGCTTAAGCGAGTAGGTGCCTCGCCCAAGCGAATGTAGTGGGATTCCTTACTAGAGTAATTTCGCCCGAGCGATTGGCTGGGTGCACAGTGTCTCGCCCAAGTGAGCTACATGGTAACTTGATACTGGCAGGATTTCGCTCGAGCGAGATAGGCTCGCTCAAGCGAGATAGGCTCGCTCAAGCGAGACTGGGGTCTGATACTTAAAATCCCCTATTTGCTCAGGAAAACTTGGGGCGCTCAAGGGAACTGCCCCCATCTCGCTCAAGCGGAGGTGAATCTCGCTTGAGTGAGATACCCAAAACTTGGGATTTTGTTGATTTCCTCAATAACTGATGCCAAGCCCCATTCCCTCATATTATGAGATATCTATGGAAATGTAAGTGTGGTAATCACTGATGATATGCCACCATGAGGAAATAAAATTAATTAAGGTATTCGGGACAATTTAATCATGATGTTTTCACCACTAAGAGTGGGATAAGAGGGGATGATGAGGAAATTTTAATAATGAGGCTATATGATACATTTTAAGACAATGATGATAAATATTGTAAGGAAATCCCACTAAATGAATGTGTGGTAACATTGATGAATATTACCTAATAATGTAAACATATTGTGGTGGAATACAAGTGTTGACTTCCCACACGATATGAAATAGATATATGTGATGTATTGAGATGTATATTCAAGAACATGATTGTATTGGGCATAAGTGTGATTGCCATATATGGAATGATGAATATGCCTCAAATAATTCTATGTTTGGATTAATTTTATGATGTTTGCTATGCCTTTTGATATCCATGTGTGGATTGTTATGAATGATGTTTGTGGCCATTGAATGCCAATTATATGAATAATTTGCCTTGAGGGGCTTGTAAATAATTTCATGATTCTTGAAAATGTCAGATTAAATTATATCCCTAATTAAGAGGGTGAGATATCCTTGCGAGGTTGTTGAGCATATGCATTATTGCAATTTTCATTCATGGCATGGCATAGCATTGTTATTATGTGGTTGCGATCACAACGATGAAAGATCCTGCGGGATTCTATGAAGGGAGTACCCCTTGCGAGGCGGGAAAGCAATATGATGATGATATGATATTGTGTCATTGGTTGCGATCACCTGGTTGTGAAATGTGAAAGGCCCTGCAGGGACCAATGTATAATGATGAGCTAGTGGTTGCGATCACTTGCTATTGATATGATAAAGGGCTTGCGAGCACCTATGATGCCCATGGTTGCGATCATGAGGCGGGAGTACCCCTTGCGAGGCGAGAAACCTATGTGAATTATTGAACGTGGTTGCGATCACGAGAAGCACCTTGCGAGGCTGCTACAGGGAGTACCCCTTGCGAGGCGGGAAACCAATGATTATAAATGATTGATTATGGTGGTTGCGATCACCCAGGATATGAAATTGGATCCGTTGCATATGCATTAAACAGTTGACATATGCATTAGCTTTAAGACCATGGCATTTGAAATGGGATGACCACGAGTGTTGAGAAACCCCTTGCGAGGAGGTATTTGAGTGAAACCTTAATGAATTAATGATGGTAATGATTATGAGTGCCCTTGTTGATAAGTGGCAAAGTGATGGTGTTTGTTATTGTGTATATGTTGTGTTTATTTATGATATGAATTGCGATTCATGAGGCTTGTATGCCTGTTGTGATAATGAGATAATGAATGAATGATAATTTGATGTTTTGATAGCAAAGAACACATGATGTTTGTATGCATATACACATGATCACAATATATATATTATTCGTCATTTTGAATGTATAACTCACTCTCCCATGTGGTCTCCTTTTTAGCATTATGATGCAGGTTGCCATGGGACGAGTTTGGATTTTAAGTTGAAGCTTGGGTGAAGGTAAATAGTGGTATAGGAAGTGCCTTGGCCGACATCATTTATGAGTTCTTATGTAATGAATGAATTGGTTATGAGAATGTAGATGATTTAGAGATTTTGAATATGTAAAAGACAATCCTTTGAACTTGTGGATGGTGAATATATATGTAGAATGTAAGAGATGATTTGATGTGCATTAGAAGGATTAAAATTGAATGACGTTCATTGATGATTGAGATAGTCGGGAGTATATTCCCGAATGTATATAAAATTAGTTATATCTTAGGCATTGAATGCTTATGTAATTATGTAAAATGATGATGGTTTTCTATTAGGCTTATGATATACCATCACATGCTTTGCCGAGCCTTTTCTCATATCGTCATATATGGGACTAGGCGTGTGCCTGGTATACATATTCTTCCGCTGTAAACTCTATTATTTTCGTATACCGTTATTTGCAATTTATCTATCGATCCAGCTTTAGGTTATATAATCTCACTCTTTAGTTTTCTGTGATTTGGGTCTTGATGTGATCATGGTGGTGTCTTGGAAATGTTTTCAATCGTGAAAAATTTACTCGCATTTTTATTAATTATGACGATCACATCGGGATTCGAGTACAGAAAATCAGGGGTGTTATACATTGTCATTAAATGATGATTAGAGATGGATGTTGAAGAACATAAATGAAAATCCACTTGGAATGGGATTAAATGTAAGCTTGGTAAATGGGATAACCTAACAAGTCAGGTTGTAGCCTTGATAATAATGAGTGTTGGATTAAGGGAAGGAATTCCCAAAGCCTAAGTAAGCAAATGAATAAACTTATAATAATTTCCACATGATAGGAATCATGTGTACATAGACATGTATATGTATATTGAAATGGCCTTTGAATGAATAATTGATATGGCCCTATAAAGATTCGTGTAGGATTTGATAACACGGGTAAAGCGGGAACATTAAACCCGGAAGTGTACTTCTCTTAAGGTAGGGGAGGGTATATTTTCTAAATGTATGAGAATTTTGATGATAATGTATGTATTAATGCAATATGGCATGTTTTCTTGAATGAGTATGATAGCTTGTGTATGTAATGAGAATTGTGTATGGTGTTTTGAAATGAGTGTTTATATGATGCGGCCTAAATGAGGCTATGAATGGCATAATATGTGATGGTGTATTATTGATTTCATAAATGATATGATGAGTATCTAAAATCCTTGGTTGGAATGTTTCTTGAATATAAAGATTGATGTTTATGTTTGAACTTGTGAATAATAGTGCAGTTGAGTGAGAACATACCCTAGATGAGAGGGTGAGAGAATCCTATTGAGATTGAGGCATGCATGAGCATTTCATCCATGGCATGGCATGCATATTGTGATGATGTTTATCATATTGTTGAATATAACACCTTGCGGGGTGCCACGAAGGGTATATCCCGGAGTGAAGATGATGTTTATCATATTGTTGAATATATCACCTTACGGGGTGCCACGAAGGGTATATCCCGGAGTGAAGATGATGTTTATCATATTGTTGAATATATCACCTTGTAGGGTGCCACGAAGGGTATATCCCAGAATGAAGATGATGTTTATCATATTGTTGAATATATCACCTTACGGGGTACCACAAAGGGTATATCCCGGAGTGAAGATGATGTTTATCATATTGTTGAATATATCACCTTGCGGGGTGCCACGAAGGGTAAATCCTGGAGTGAAGATGATGTTTATCATATTGTTGAAAATATCACCTTGCGGGGTGCCACGAAGGGTATATCCCGGAGTGATGATGTTAATTTATGTGACTGAGATCACTATTGAATTGAAATCGGATCCGTGCATATGCATTTTAAACACTAGCATGTGCATTAGCCATAGAAGCATGGCATAAAGTGATACCCTATTGATGAGGTTATGTGAGGAGTAGGTGGAACCCTTTTTCTTACGACTACTAACTATGATTGTGATCTTGATTGATGAGACCTTGAGAAATTTGATGGATATGTGTATTTAGATGATATTGATAAATAAATGACTTGGTGTTGATTGAACTCCTTTTAAGAGGGGATGTTTACATTGCATTCATGCATATATTGTCTTAATTGTTAGATTTTCATCATTTAGAAAGTATACTCACTCTCCATGTGGTATATCTTTTTAGCTCCTGTGTTGTAGGACTTGCCTTGGAGCTGTTCTGTGGAGGAGAAGTGTGAAGGAAGCCTATTTTGGGTAAAGAATGCCTTGGCCGGCAATATTTTGATTTTATAGTTCTGTTGACTGTTTGTGATGCATATAGTATTCTATATATTTTGTATAGTTTGGATTTGGGATAGATGTTTGTATGGATAGTGAATATATATATATATATAATGGTGATTTTTGGAAGGTCATGGAGGAAAATGAGATCTTTTGTTTATGACTCATTTTCATTTATGACCCTACGAATATATGAAGGATGAACTCATGATGAAACCTTCCTTACTTTGATGAATGAATGAAGAATCATATTTAAGTGTTAATTTTATGAAGTAGAGGAGATGATAGTTTGATACTTGTATGCATATAATGAAATGTAATGCAAATTTATGAGTATGCTTGTATGGAACAAGTTTTAAATGACTAATTTGATGGTTATGATGCAATGAATTGAAGTAAATTGGCTTGAGATGAGTTTTGATATGTTGTGTTGTTCAATTCCCACGTTTCTGCATGTTTCTGATATTCTCGCTCAAGCGAGATGGGATCTCGCTCAAGCGAGAATCCCCCCTGTATGGAAATTGTTCTTTGGATAATTCTCGCTCAGGCGAGAATGGGTCTCGCTCAAGCGAGACTGTCCTAGCATCAGTGTTTTGGTTTCTGGAGGAAACTCGCCCAGGAGAGTAGGATCTCGCCTGAGTTGGAGCGAGGGAAAATCTATACTGGCCAAATTTCGCTTGAGCGAATGGCCTTGGGATTGTGCTCGCTTAAGGGAGTGGGTGCTAATTTTGGTTCTGGACAATTTTTGCCCATGCTCGCTGGCTCCGCCCAAGCGATTCTTGTGTGTCTCGCTCAAGCGAGACAGGGCTCGCTCAAGCGAGTTGGCCCCTGATTCTCCATTAGTTTTCTCGCTCAGCGTGTGGTGATGCCGCTGATGTGCCCCACATGTTCTTGCTCAAGCGGAGATGAACCTCGCTCGAGCGAGATGGCCATTGAAGCTTCTTTACCTCTTTTCGCTCAGCCATTCCTGTCTCACCCAAGCGTTCTATATGGCACTCGCTTAAGCGAGTGGGGGATCTCGCTTGAGCGATGGGACCCTGATTTCCCAAAACACATTATTCAAATTATTTCCTCTCTTCTTCACATTAAACCTTAATCCCACATTACTTCATGAATACTTTGGGCATAAAAATTGGGCTTCTTAATTTCAAAGTGATTGACCTCTTAAAATCAAATCATATAGCATTAATTTATTCAAATTCTTCCGCTGTTTTTAATTGAGCATTCCTTCATGGTTGCTCCTCTTAACTTACTTTCTCATATCTTCATATATGAGATAGGTTCTTCTTAGATCCAGGGTATTAAATGAATAGCTTCACCACTTGTGTTTTCATAAAATCAATAACATCACAATCGCCAAAAAAAATAATTTACCCCCTATTTTTGGGGCGTCACAATTACCTCCCTAAATGCATAGTATATATATTAAACTGTACTGGAAAATCTTCTGTGTAATAGGGCATTGTAAAAAATTTGGAAATGTCTAGTTTACAGGGGAGACTCTGCCAAAATTTGGGTGGGCTCCTTGTTTTAGGGAACAGAAAAAAGTAGATTCAAGTTTAACAATGTGGGGTTTAGTTGTGTGTGTACCCATTAGGTTCCCGTTCAAGATTCAAGACAACCGGCCGACATACTGTGTTGTGTTGGATCTTGAATTGTCCCGGTTGGATAGTTTGGGATGAATTTGTAACCTGTAGGGCGTAACCCATCAATGTTGTATGAAATAACCCGGTTTAGATAACAGCAGCCTGAGACAGGGAAAATTTTTTTTCCCAAAGATCGCAGGGTGTTCAGGGCAAAATAAGCGATTGAAGGTTAAGAAGAGTAGAAATCCGACTCCGAAAAGAGAAGGCTGGGTCAGAATATTACACATCAGTAAGATGTAGCTCCAGCTACGAGAGTCAGCGGGTGAAAATACATAAGCGGCTACACTCGCTAGAGCGAGGATTTATTCGCTGAAGCGACGCATACACTCGGATCGTTTCCCACTCGTAATAGAGTCCAGATTCACTCGGGAAGGTCTTTGCGCTCACGCTTCCCTCGGAAGTTCATTCAACACATCCTATTCTAGCCTTAGAGTTCACAGGTATAAACTACTCGGGAGATGACTCCCCTCGACCACTTCACTCGGGATCTATACCTCCTTTCTCACTCGGAGTACTCTCCTCAGCCAGATATCATTCGGGAGTGTTTTCCACACCCATCACTCGGGAAATGTAGTCTACTTCACACTAAGGCTCCCTCACTAATTCAAATCTCACTTAAAGGATTGTATAACTTCCCTCACTCAGAAATGCTCTAACTCTTCGCCACTCGGGATACATAATAACTCCTCTACATGCGGAAGACCTTGTTAGACTAAAATCTACTCCGTATCATCCAGATCTTACTCCCTCTAATAAGTTCACTACTACAGGCTCCACTCAGAATCGTATTGTCAATTCAACCATCGGGGAAAACATTCACTCGGTTGACTTTCACTCGGAAACATCTAAATACCCTTCAATCGGAAGGTTGTATCTAAGAAATCTCTTACTCCATAACATGTTGACCAACTTACCTCGAAAGCGATTTTAATGGGCATATTCCGCTCGGAGTTGGCCCAACCTTTCTTCATTCGGAAGAAGGTCACTCATCACACCTTACACAGGATTAACTTAGCTCTTATTTATTCAGAATCATGCGGGCTCTACATGCTTAGTAAAATGCAACGTATACCACCCGGACATTCACACACAGCACAAGATGAACACACAGTATTATATATATAAATATTTACATGCACATGATCATACTCTCAACCCGAGAGAGTTTTATTCTGGTACAGTTAGACAAAAGACCAAATTAAGAGCCGACCAAGGCTATGACAAAACCTTATATACAGCATATACATATATGTATACATTTCCACAGTACACAAGCACTCCACATGGTATGTAGCTCCTCCATCATTCACCGTCTCGTGTGATGTCCACTGAAATATAGCCACAGTAGGGGTGAGTATCTTAGATATTAAATGATAGATACTGACTTGGATTATTCCTCAATCATGCAATAACATATATATATATATATATATATAGATAGCAACAATCAATAACATACATAGTGCCATCCAATCGGGACACTCGGAATCTACCTAGTTATCTCTCCGCTATATGCACATATTATTCTCAATAACACTAACACATATACATACAATCGCGTCACAGTCAACATCAATTGTACATGTACACAGGTTCATTCAATCGGATCCGACTCGCATATTATTGGTTTTTATTGTTGCAACATAGGCTCTCATCCTTTTATTCACCTCTCAGCTGACTCGGCCGTTTTACTGGTACCAAACTGTTTGCCCTCACTTGTAACACAAACACTCTCAGCGTCAATGGTAGTGTTACGGGCAGCCCTGAGTCCCACTCAGTCGGCTTTCCTTGAGTCCCACTCAAGGTCTTTAACAGCATCTCATGCATATAATTACCGATTCAAGTGGTAGTGTCACACACTACATGCTCTCAGCATTCTTACCAATGCATTTCATGCAAGTATTGTCATTAGATTACGAACAGAATCGGTAAATCACTTCCACACTATTAACTCATGCACCTCATGCACCACATATATATAACCACACACGGAATGATCATACAAACACAGATTTCACACACTCGACCTTTTACTCAACAATACATGCATCACATGCAATTGGTATTAGACATTATCAGAACTTAGTAAGTTAATCTTTCCTTACATGCAGTCAGCATTTAGATTCATAGTAGCCTGCATGTCACATAAATCACACGGTAATCATCAACAATACTTTAACACATTCTCCTCATGCAATCATTCAACATTCTCAAGATTATTAACATGCATTTCATGGACGGAATTTGACATGCATTACCCAACTCCTAGTCATCATGCATCCGGGCATCACATATCCCTTACTCAATCAAAACACACCTATCAACGCATTTTAAATCACCAGAATCAACAAGTCATCAACACCCGGAACCCGTCCATAACCCATGCATTTAAGATATAAGATAACCCCCTACCAACTAAAGAGACTCCAAGAAGTTCCTCTGTTTTCAGCGTTGGTCCGCTGTCCTGTTTGCTTCGTCCACCACTCTCCCTTGTTTAGTCCCCCTCGAACACAGTCGCACCCTTTAATCAGCTTGGGAACAGGAAGCTGTTCTTCTTTCACTAGAACGATTGCTCCTTACCAACAGTGGAAATCTCGGGTTCTCCACTTCACCACAGTCGCGAAGTTACGAAAAACAGGGGACAGAGAAGAAGAAGAACAAAAAAGAACGAAGAAGAAGGAGAAGTAAGAGAAAATGGAAAGTCTTACAGAAATTTAGAGTGAATGGAGAAGTGGTTAAGGGCTTCAGCCCATATACTCCTAGAAACGCGAAAAGTGAGTGGGGAACACGGATCAGAGCCTGCTGCACGGTTACACGTCACAATTAGTCAGTCCCGTCAGTAGTCAAGTTTTTAATTTATAATTAACCTTACTTAACACTTAATCTTAATCTAGTCCCTAATTAATACGCAGGATGTTACAATTCTCCCCCTCTCAAAGAATTTTATCCTCGAAATTCAAACGGTGACTTAACTTAAATGAACAACTCGGGATACTGCTGCCTCATGACATCGTCGCGTTCCCAGGTATAAGAAGTACACCCGTTTTACTGCCACACTACTTTGACCAGTTGTACATCCTTACTCCTCAAGCGTTTTACCGACCGGTCTATAATTCTAGTCGGTACAGCCACTGTGGTCAAATCCTCTTTGATCTCCACTTCATCATCTAGCATTTTGTGAGTGGGATCGGGTAGATACTTCCTTAGTTAAGACACATGAAACACGTTATGCAATCTGGATAGGTGAGTTGGTAATGCTATTCGGTATGGCACAGAACCGATCTGCTCCAATACTTCATAGGGTCCAATGTATCGGGGGTTCAACTTCCCACTCTTCAAGGCTCGTCCGACTCCTTTACTCAGTGAAATCTTTAGGAACACCCTATCACCGACCAAGAACTCAAGTGGCTTAGTCCATTTATCATGATAGGTCTTCTGCCTGTCCTGAGACGCCTTCATCTTTTCCCTAATTACTTGGATCTGTTCTGAAGTTTGTTTCATAATTTCGGTCCCTAATAGTAAACTTTCACCAGTTTCCGACCAACAGAGTGGGGTTTGGCATTTCCGGCCATACAGTGCTTCATAGGGTGCCATGCCAATACTGTTGTGGTGGCTATTATTATATGTAAATTCGATCCGAGGGAGGTACTGCTCCCAACTACCACCATGCTCCAACACACACGCCCTCAGTAAGTCCTCTAAACTTTGTATTGTTCGCTCGGATTGCCTATCCGACTGGGGATGGTAGGCGGAACTCAGCCAAAGCTTCGTGCCTAATTCCTGGTGCAAGCTTGTCCAAAACTGGGACGTGAATCTAGGATCCCTGTCTGACACGATAAAAGTCGGCACACCATGCAGTCGGACAATTTCTCGGATATAGATCTGGGCTAACTTCTGTAACGGATATCTCATGTTCACAGGCAGAAAGTGTGTAGTTTTTGTCAACCGGTCGACAATGAACCAAATGGCATCATAACCCACTCAGGTTCTAGGCAATCCCATTACAAAGTCCATGGCAATTGAGTCCCATTTCCATACGGGGATTTCAAGGGGTTACAACGCACCATACGGCTTCTGGTGTTCGACCTTCGATTTCTGGCAAGTAACACACCGAGCCACATATTCCACCACATTTCTCTTTAATTCGGGCCACCAAAATTGCAGTCTTAGATCGTGGTACATCTTTGTAGTGCCCGGGTGAATACTTAACAGGCTCTTGTGGGCTTTATCAAGCACCATCCTTCTTAATTCTCCTTCACCCGGCACAAATATTCTACCCTTCACTTGGAAAATTCCATCTGATCCCTCGGTTAGAGACAAGTCCTTACCCTTAGCCTGAGTCTCCTTCATCTCAGCCAAGTAGGGATCTGACTTCTGCTGCTCAATTACTAATTTCAGGAACTCATTGGCAATCTTCAACATACCGAGCGTTATCTTCCGAGACGGAGGGAAGTCCACATGCAAGTTCATGTCTCGGAATTGCTCTAGTAACTCCACCTCCTTCACCATCATCACTGCCACATGGAGGGATTTCTAACTCAATGCGTCGGCTACAACGTTCACCTTACCTGGATGATACTTCAGCTCAAAGTCGTAATCTTTCAAAAACTCCGTCCATCTCCTCTGCCTCATGTTCAGCTCTTTCTGGTCGAATAAATATTTGAGGCTCTTGTGGTCGTTGTACACCTCGAATTTAGAACCGTACAAGTAATGCCTCCATATTTTTAATGCGAAGACTACAGCTGCCAATTATAAGTCATGGGTCGGATAATGTTGCTCGTGTGGCCTCAATTGCCGAGAGGCATAAGCTATCACTCGGTCCTTCTACATTAGTATGTACCCCAGGCCGAGTCCCGACGCATCACAGTAGACCACGAAGCTCTCTTACAAATTTGGCAATGCCAACACTGGAGCGGTTGTCAACTTAGTCTTTAACTCTCGGAAACTGCTCTCACACTCGGAACTCCACATGAAAGGGGCATTTTTCCGTGTCAACTTAGTCAAGGGCAAAGCAAGCTTAGAAAAACACTCAATAAACCTTCTATAATAGCTAGCTAGACCCATGAAGCTTCTTATTTCCGAGACCGACTGGGGTCTCTCCCATGCCATTACAGCTGCTACCTTTGAAGGATCTACCGAGATGCCTTCCTTGGAAATTACATGCCCAAGAAAGTGGATCCTATCCATCCAGAAATCACACTTCTAAAGTTTTGCAAACAGCTGTTTCTCCTTCAATATTTGGAGTACCGAACGGAGATGTTCCTCATGCTCCTCAGGGGTCTTGGAATAGACCAAGATATCATCAATAAATACGACCACAAATCGGTCTAGGTATGGGTGGAAGATGTTGTTCATGTAATTCATGAATACAGCAGAGGCGTTTGTCACACCAAACCGCATTACTACATACTCGTAGTGGCCATACCGGGTCCTGAAGGTAGTCTTGGGAATATCCAAGTCCTTCACCCAGATCTGGTGGTATCCCGATCGTAAATCGATTTTCGAGAAGACTGAAGCACCACGCAGCTGGTCAATTAGGTCGTCAATCCTGGGCAATGGGTACCGGTTCTTAATTGTTAGCTTGTTTAGCTGTCGATAGTCTATACATAACCTCATGCTGCCGTCCTTCTTCTTAACAAGTAACACCGGTGCACCCCATGGTGATACACTCGGTCGAATGAACTGTTTGCCGAGTAACTCATCCACTTGCTTTTTCAACTCAGCCAATTCTGTTGGGGACATCCTATAGGGTGCACTGGAGACCGGCTCGTCTCCAGGAATTAAGTATATAGAGAATTCAACTTCTCTATTTGGAGGGACACCCGGCACATCCTCCGAAAACACTTTGGGGAATTCACAAACAGTCAGAATATCGTTCACTTGGGCTCTACCCTCTCCCTCAGTTAAACAAAGCATCATAAATAACTGAGCTATACCTTGTACCGTGTAGTCATCACTGATCTGCCTCAGAAAAATTACTCTTCGGTTTCGACAGTCCACCAATACCTTGTTGGCTGATAGCCAATCCATGCCAAGTACGATGTCGAGGTCTTTCAGAGGCACACATACTAAATCCAAGGTAAAACTCCGATCACCCAACGTAAAAGTTACATCTTTGCACATCATTGATGTCAACACTTTAACGCCGGTCAGATTGGCTACCTCCAAATTCCGATCCATATACACAGTAGGCAACCTCAAACGTCTCACACAATCGTCAGCTATAAAGGAGTGGGTAGTTCCAGAATCAAAAACTACATTAAGTGTATATCTACCGAGTGAGCACTTACTTTGCACCAAGTCATTCGCTTGTGCAGCTTCCTCGGCGTTGATGGCGTAAACTCTCCCAGCAGCCGGTTGGTCAGCATTTCTTCCCCGGTTGTTTGGGGCAAACATCATGTTACCCCGAGCTCCAATGCCTCTGCCTCTATTCCCTCAGCCACCATTTCCACAGCCTCTCCCTCAGAAGCCTCCATGGTGCACATTGGCGTTTGCTTGATGTAGTTGAGGGAAGTCAGGGCGAATGTGCCCTTTTTCATTACAGTGGTAGCATACCATTTCATCATCGTTGTTGCAATCCCGAGCATAATCCCTGCTGACCCCGACCCCTAAACCTGGAGAAGGGTCTGCTTCTGCCAATATTGCTCGGTCTCTTGAAGCGAGATTGCTGGGGCTTCAAGGAGGGGTCTGCCTTGCTGCTCTGGCCCGAGTGGGCCTTGTCATCTTCTTCAAAAATTCTACATTTATTCACCAGTACAGGAAAGCTTCTAATTTCCTGGTGCCTGAACGATCTCGTAATGTCCGACCTCAGTCCACTCTCGAATTTAATGCATTTGGAACTCTCGGTTCCGGGTTGTTGGAAGGGTGGATAAAACAGGCACAACTCTTCAAACCTGGCAGCGTATTCCTCTATAGACATGGAACCCTGCTTCAGTTCCATAAATTCTAGTTCTTTCTGACTCCTTACTGTGTCAGGGAAATATTTCTCCAGGAAGCACGCCTTAAAATTTTCCCAGATCAGCTGGGTGCCAACGTCAGTCAATCGGTTTTTGGTGATCTTTCACCAATTTTCTGCTTCGTCCCGTAGCATGTACACTGCGCACTCGACTTTCTGGGCTTCAGTACAGTGAAGGCCCCCAAAAATTCTCTCCAAATCTTGAATCCACTTGTAAGCTGCTTCGGGATTAAATCCCCCTTGGAACTCACTCGGCTTCCTCTTCAGGAAGCGATCCAATACTTGGCTATCTTCAGTTCGACGCTGGTTCTGCCTCTTGAATATGTCAGCAAAACGCTGGAATGCCGTGGCTATGGCTTCCATGCTATGATGATTGCCATGACTTATCCTGAAATTAACACCCCTTTCAAGGATAAGTTTACAGAATTACTCACTACCGATCGCACTTCAATCCAACATTCAACAATTATAACACATTATTATACAATTCTTAAATATCATATAATTAATCGGACCAGGGTAGGAACAACCTTCTACCCCCAAAACAACACCTTATAAGCACATGGCCACACAAATTATACTTAATTAGGCATCAAAGTCCTCAGATATTACAAGCAATTTATGACGACCGGTCATAATGTACATCACCGCTTACTGGGAGTAAGCATACCTTGGCCTTGGAACTTTTAAGTCCGCTCTGATACCAAAATGAAACAACCCGGTTTAGATAACAGTAGCCCGAGACAGGGAAAATTTTTTTTTCCCAAAGATCGCAGGGTGTTCAGGGAAAAATAAGCGATTGAAGGTTAAGAAGAGTAGAAATCCGACTCCGAAAAGAGAAGGCCGGGTCAGAATATTACACATCAGCAAGACGTAGCTCCAGCTACGAGAGTCAACGGGTGAAAATACATAAGCGGCTACACTCGCTAGAGCGAGGATTTATTCGCTGAAGCGACGCATACACTCGGATAGTTTCCCACTCGGAATAGAGTCCAGATTCACTCGGGAAGGTCTTTACGCTCACGCTTCCCTCGGAAGTTCATTCAACACATCCTATTCTAGCCTTAGAGTTCACAGGTATAAACTACTCGGGAGATGACTCCCCTCGACCACTTCACTCGGGATCTATACCTCCTTTCTCACTCGGAGTACTCTCCTCAGCCAGATATCATTCGGGAGTGTTTTCCACACCCATCACTCGGGAAATGTAGTCTACTTCACACTAAGGCTCCCTCACTAATTCAAATCTCACTTAAAGGATTGTATAACTTCCCTCACTCAGAAATGCTCTAACTCTTCGCCACTCGGGATACATAATAACTCCTCTACATGCGGAAGACCTTGTTAGACTAAAATCTACTCCGTATCATCCAGATCTTACTCCCTCTAATAAGTTCATTACTACAGGCTCCACTCAGAATCGTATTGTCAATTTAACCATCGGGGAAAACATTCACTCGGTTGACTTTCACTCGGAAACATCTAAATACCCTTCAATCGGAAGGTTGTATCTAAGAAATCTCTCGCTCCATAACATGTTGACCAACTTACCTCGAAAGCGATTTTAATGGGCATATTCCGCTCGGAGTTGGCCCATCCTTTCTTCATTCGGAAGAAGGTCACTCATCATACCTTATACAGGATTAACTTAGCTCTTATTTATTCAGAATCATGCGGGCTCTACATGCTTAGTGAAATGTAACGTATACCACTCGGACATTCATACACAGCACAAGATGAACACACAGTATTGTATATATAAATATTTACATGCACATGATCATACTCTCAACCTGAGAGAGTTCCGTTCTGATACAGTTAGACAAAAGACCAAATTAAGAGCCGGCCAAGGCTATGACAAAACCTTATATACAACATATACATATATATGTATACATTTCCACAGTACACAAGCACTCCACACGGTATGTAGCTCCTCCATCATTCACCATCTCGTGTGATGTCCATTGAAATATAGCCACAGTAGGGGTGAGTATCTTAAATATTAAATGATAGATACTGACTCAGATTATTCCTCAATCATACAATAACATATATATATATAGCAACAATCAATAACATACACAGTGCCATCCAATCCGGACACACATAAGGCATCTTTCAATCGGAATCTACCTAGTTATCTCTCGGCTATATGCATATATTATTCTCAATAACACTAACACATATACATACAATCGTGTCACAGTCAGCATCAATTGTACATGTACACAGGTTCATTTAATCGGATCTGACTCATGTATTATTGGTTTTTATTGTTGCAACATAGGCTCTCAGCCTTTTATTCAGCTCCCAGCTGACTCGGCCGTTTTACTGGTACCAAACCGTTTGCCCTCACTTGTAACACAAACACTTTCAGCGTCAACGGTAGTGTTACAGGCAGCCCTGAGTCCCACTCAGTTGGCTTGCCTTGAGTCCCACTCAAGGTCTTTAATAGCATCTCATGCATATAATTACCGATTCAAGTGGTAGTGTCACACACTACATGCTCTCAGCATTCTTACCAATGCATCTTATGCAAGTATTGTCATTAGATTACGAACAGAATCGGTAAATCACATCCACACTATTAACTCATGCACCACATATATATAACCACACACGGAATGATCATACAAACACAGATTTCACACACTCAACCTTTTACTCAACAATACATGCATCACATGCAATCGATATTAGACATTATCAAAACTTAGTAAGTTAATCTTTCCTCACATGCAGTCAGCATTTAGATTCATAGTAGCCTGCATGTCACATAAATCACACGGTAATCATCAACTATACTTTAACACATTCTCCTCATGCAATCATTCAACATTCTCAAGATTATTAACATGCATTTCATGGACGGAATTTGACATGTATTACCCAACTCCTAGTCATCATGCATCCGGGCATCACATATCTCTTACTCAATCAAAACACACCTATCAACGCATTTTAAATCACCAGAATCAACAAGTCATCAACACCCGAAACCCGTCCATAACCCATGCATTTAAGATATAAGATAACCCCCTACCAACTAAAGAGACTCCAAGAAGTTCCTCTGTTTTCAGCATTGGTCCGCTGTCCTATTTGCTTCGTCCACCACTCTCTCTTGTTCAGTCCTCCTCGAACACAGTCGCACCCATAGGTTACCCAGTGCATAGGTTTGGTAGAGAGTCGAAGAGTTTCCGTACATCTAGGATAAGAATGTTAAGGAGTTTACGGGTTATGGGAAGGAACACCACTAGGTGAAGTGGAGTATCTTGTGGGATTTTCCATATTGGAAAGACTTGTTGTTAAGACACAACATTGATGTCATGCACACTAAATGAAATGTTTTCATGAATATTTTTGACACTATGATAGACAGCAAAGGGAGAACAAAGGACAACAAGAAGAGTCATCTAGACCTTCCGATTTGGTGTTCTAGGAAGGAGTTAGAATTCAGGGATCCGGGACGTGGAAGAATGTTGAAACCCCATGCAAAATATGTTTTAACTAGACCTCAACAGATTGTTGTGTATGTTTGGATGAATAGGTTGACCCTACCTGACAGATTCACTTTTAACTTAAGTAGATGTGTCGACGTGAAGGAGGGTAGGGTGTTTGGCATGAAAAGTCATGATTGCCATGTGTTTATGCAACAACTACTCCCGTACGCGTTTCATGCCTTACCGAAGCCTATTTAGAAATCGTTGGTTGAGTTAAGTCACTTCTTTAAGGAGTTGATAGCAACTTCGTTCACTATGGAGAAACTTCTAATGATGGAAGAAACTATCCCAGTATTGATTTGTAAGTTGGAGCAGATTTTCCCACCAAGTGTTTTTGACTTGATGTAGAATTTGCCTATCCATCTACCGTACAAGGCCTTAGTTGGTGGCCCAGTGCAGTATCATTGGATGTATCTATTCGAAAGGTGAACGCCAAAACTCTTTAATTTTCTGGCAAATATTTCCTATAATAGTATTTTCTAACTTAACATTTGTTTATGTTGTTGAATATTCTTACGCTCTTTAAAAGACAAAGTGTCAAACAAAGCATGCATTGAAGCATCAATTTGTGAGGCATACTTAGTCAAAGAAATGACAAATTTTGCCTCTTTTTATTTTTCGACGGAGATAGAAACTAGAATGAGTAGAATTCCCTGCAATCTTGGGGTGGCCACCCGCACAGGGTTGGATGATCAAATTTCAATTTTTAACTATCCTGGTCGTCCGGGGGGCAAGGTCACAAAATGTTACATTGATGAGAAAGATCGAAAGGCGGCTCACTTGTACATTCTTTTAAATTGCCCAGAAGTGGAACCCTTTCTTAAGTAAGTCACCAACTTATATGTTACATTCTAAAGTTGTGTTTTATAGTATCTAAATGTTTTTCCTTCAAATATCTTATATACAGATATGCTAAAACTTGAGCAAAATGATTTAACTGATGACCAAGTTCATAGTGAGGTGTCATCCAAGTTCATCGGTTGGTTAGCATAACACGTAAGACCCGCATACCATGTGTTTTTTATCTGTACTTCTAACGTTAGGTATCTAACGATGACCTATTTGTTATGTTGTACATAGATACAAGACTCTAACAACCATATTGAAGATCCTTTACTCCAAGCCCTTTCTTGGGGGTCGGTGAAAACTATTAAAAAATGGCCCATTTACTATGTAAATCGCTATAAGTTTAACAATTTTCAATTGAGTGAAGGGATGCGTACCCATAACTACGGGGTTTATGTTAAAGGCACAGCCAGACAGTTAGAGGAAGACTTTTATGGAGTGCTGACAGAGATTGTTGAAGTTTCTTTCTCCAAACGACTAAGAAGAGATATTGTTCTCTTCAAATGTGATTAGTACGACAACACAATCGGTGTAGGAACAAAGGTTGACAACAACTACAGCTTAGTTAAGGTCAAGAAAAATGGTAGATGTAAACGGTTTGATCCCTTCATTTTTGCCCAATAAGCTGAGCAGGTTTATTACACTGACTTCCCAGGAGGTCATCGGGACTAGTATACAGTAATCAAGGCAAAGGCCCAAAGTCAGATCACTGATAATGTCTCCGATGAGGTTGAAGATGCTTATCAACTTGCAGTAAACGAGCTCAACGATAGTCATCTGTTGTTCAACATTGATCCAGTGATAATGGATGGGACACTCGCCATGACAGGGGGTGAACACATTGACAAAGACATTGTCTCCCGATCAAAACGGTCTAGGGCTGATTTGGATACTGATGAACTTATTGAAACAGATAGCCATAGTGACACTGAAACTGAGGGGGAATTTCAAACTAAAACAGACACAGAGTATGTAGTTGTTAAACATATTACATATCTTTAATATCCTATCATCCTAACATTTATTTTTATGGTTTTATTCACAGATGACAGGATGTCAATTACCATTTAGTCAGGGTGGTGGCTCGAGGATCCCAGCATCTCGTCTGGGGACTCCACCACTACAACAGGGCGCCACTCCACCACCACAGTAGGGCACCACTCCATCACCCCAACAGCCCACTCCTTCACCACCACAGCACACTACTCCTTCACCACTACAGCAGACCACACCACAGCAGACCACCCCACACCAGACCACTCCACTTGGTGGCTTGGAGGACCCTGGCCTCGAGGAGACCCCACCTTCGACATCCCCCCTACCCATGCTTGTCCCAGTGCCATCCGAAGATGATTAAGTATACAATAATTCGATTTAACTTTCTTAGTCAGTGGTTATTTATTCAGACTTCTGTATATAAAACTCACATAGTTGTAGGTTACTTGTATGGTAGTTTATTGTATGTTAGTTTATTTAGTACTTGTATACATTAAATTGTACTGGGAAATCTTCTGTTTGTAACAGGGCAATTGTTCAAACTTAGAAATGTTACAATTACAGGGGAGACTCTATCGAAATTTTGGTAGCCTCCCCGTGTGTTTCCTATAATACTATTTATTTATAATTATTGGCTTCAAAATTTTAGTTTTGTAGATAGTAGTTGCACTACTAAAGCGATTACTAAGGTGTTTAAGGCCCAGTGGGATGGTCCATACATCTCATGGACAGATGCTGGGAAGGTTATACAGGATAGGTGGTTTGACACCTTCTCGATAAGTTAACACTTTTTTGTTGTGAAATTATGGCTAAAATATACCTGTTATTAATTTTAAAATATGATTTCATTGTTACAGCGTGATTATCAATGGGCAGAGGGTATAATTGATGAGATTAGGAAGGTCTTTGCCACAAAGACCTCTAAAATCATCAAGAGTACCCTTTGAAAGGTGAGGGACAAGGGCGAGCGCCCTCGTTGGATCCCCAAGGACCATTGGGAGGGGATGGTCCTAAAGTGGGGCGGTGTCTTGTTCCAGCAGGTGAGTGCTTGGAACAAGGCAAACAGAGTCACCGATGCTGCAGCGTCAGTTTACACTGGGGGTAGCATTTCAACCCTCGAGCACAAGAAACAATTTGTAAGTTTATTTATGTTAAACATTTTTATTATGATTAGTCTGACATGTTTAGGAATAATAACTCCAGTGCTTGTTGTCCACTATAGGAGCTGAGGGAGCACCGTGATCCTTCTTTGTTTGAGGTCATGCAAATTATTACACCCCCGATTTTCTGGACTCGAATCCCGATGTAATTAAGATAATTAATTAATAAAAATGTGAATAAATTTTTCACGTCTGAAATATTTCCAAAACACAACTACGATTACATCGTGACCCAAATCACAGAAAACCGAAGAGTGAGATTTAATAAAATATAACTAGATCCTGAAATAGTTTGCACATAACGGTATACAAAATAACAGAGTTTATAGTGGAAGAAGAATGTGTATACCGGGCATACGCCTAGTCCCATATATGAAGATATGAGAAAAGGCTCGGCAAAGCATGCAAACATACAACACAAGCCCATTTAGGCCACATCTAAACTTACACGTAAATCATAAACATGCATTGCCTAAGGTACATACATATACTTAGCTATATGGTCATACATCATACATTTCCAACATTCATATTCTATATTTCACCATATTCAATTCACCCTCATTATCATGTATCAATAACATTTATATATTCCCAAAATGGGCTACATACATGATGTCATTCCAAATATCAATATATCATTCATACGCCTAGCTATTTACAATACATCCACCAATATCAATAAATTATCAACACTAGGATACACCTTTTATTTCACAATACAATGAATCACAATGGCTACCGGCCAAGGCATTCCATTACCACTATTTTACCTTCACAAAAGCTTTTCTTTAAAAATATTCTCTTCCCATGACATCCATGTATGCTTTGCTAACCCATGACATCCAAGACCACATGGGAGAGTGAGTTATACATTTCAAACGATGATATGAATACAATTGAAATTATGTGCATATGCATATCAACATCATGTATGCTTTGCTAACACATCAATGATCATCATAAATTGTTAATTCAACAACATATACATATTTCATATTCATTAACTAAGTCATAGCAAAGCAGGCATATACACATCTACTCCAACGCCACAACGGGCTAACATCATCAACATCGACCATTCTGGTTTTTTCTCAAAGCCACCACAGGCTAACATCATTATTATCAATCATAAGCAAATACGCCCTTCATTACATTGGGCCATAACATACATATCGTCATATCCGATATCATTTCGTATATTCATATCATTTATTACTTTTATGTGGTCTTTTAGGTATATTAATTACCCATTTCACCAACACCATACCACAATCTCAATCATCATCAATCATCATCACCACCTGGCATATCTCCATGCTATATGTAAATGCTCTTATGGCTAATGCATATGCACAATGGAATAATAACAAATGCGGATCCGACTGTGGGAATAAACACCAAATTGTTGGTCAAGCATAGGTGTGCTACTATACCCCTACTACAGTAGTAAAAGTGTACACTTATATCTCTATTCATGCATGCTCAACATCATATTTTACTGGTACCAAACCACTATCGCCCATCTGTAGCACTAGTCACCCCGTGACTTACGGATCAACATGGCCTCACTTGCCAAAAGTGCTACAGGCCCCTCCCGAACACACATCGAGAGAGCCGTGCCCCGTCGGACACCGAGGTAACTCGCTCACCACAAAGCCGCCCGCCCACTAGGCCCGCCACATAGGGTGCCTCGTCACCAACTATGGACAGCTTCATGACTCACACACCGAGTCACAGGGGAAAATAACAATAATGCTCGTGCACTGAGCCGCCCTCCCACTAGGCCTGCCTAGTGGAACCCCTAATATTCCACATAGACAGCGATCGATATGCCATGGATGCAATGTAATGCAAATCAAATACATTTCTTACACTGTGCATCCTAAATGACACTCATCAACCATAATCATCATAATCACCAACACCACCATATACATCTTAGTGGATTTTATCATAGTTGGTTTTAGCCATTGTTTTCAAGTTTTAAGTATGGCATTTTCATCTCAATATATTTTACATATTTTTCATATCATACATGCAAGTCAATACTTGCGATCAACCACAACGGCATCACATCATTACATATCATTCATAAATATTACCACACATTCATTTAGTGGATTTTCATTTCATTATTCATAACCATTGTCTTACATATTAGTGTGGTATTCATAATAATTCACAAATATAATTCAAACCACACATATAAGATCATATTTGTATCAACATAGTAGTATTCAATAAATCATCAATATTAGCAACCATCCTCTATTCATGGAATGATTAACAATCTCGCCCATCATCATTCATTATCGATATCATCTCCGATTCATCGACTTGTAATAAACATATTGTCGTACAATCATCCCTCATTAGTTTCATCACCATACAAGGTGTGTTATACATCAATCATCATTTAATATCATGAGTGGTGAATATTCATACTCTCATAATGTGTGTCAATCAATATCATTATCACCTAGACTCACCATCATTATATACCCCTAACATAATCTCTTACTTTTACATAATAAAGGGGGGTTTTAGGTAATAACAAGCTCATGTTAAATTTCAATACTAAGACATGAGAAAAGCTCACTTTTAGTCTTAATAATAGTGGGACATACCACAAATATCACCTATTATTCCCAATTTGACCACCATAAAAAGTTGGGTTCAAAACCCTCTTAAAATTGAATTTTATAACGCAGTCAGTTCGGTGTTTTATGCTTAATGGGAGTTAGAAAACTCCAATTAATGTGAGACTAATTCTCACATCTCCGTAATACAATTATTTACAACTTTCATGAAGAATTTGGAGGCCAAAAATGTCGTTAAAGATGCCCAAATGGGCCAAAAATAGCAAAGAACGCTTATTGAGCAATCCTGCCGTAATCGATTACGATAATCAATTATAGCCTAAACAGAACACTCGTAATCGATTACACTCACCTCTGTAATTGATTACACCTGAAGCTAATCAATTACGCCTAAAACAGAGTGTCTATAATCGATTACGCTCACCTTCGTAATCGATTACACCATACCAGAATGCAGAAATTATGCAGAAAATGCATGATTTTGGAACTTCTAACCCTCCTAACTTTTTCAAATCAACTCCAAATGCTACCAAATTTTGACACCAACTAAATTACACAATTTGTGATGTGTGACCACTGGTCTCGCTCAAAAATTCTTAAAAATGAGGGACTTATACATATAAATGCGTTTTACCCATTTTAAGCCATTTTAATGCAACTCAAGGGTCATTTCTTACTTAAATTGACCCATTCCAATTTCCACAAGTTTTAATTCATACATGGAAGCTATTGGAACTACCCTATGTCATCAAAACCACATGAAACTCTATTTGACCCCTTCACTTCCATGATTATGCATTAAAATGCCCTTTGTGAACTACAATATGACTCAAACCATCTATAATTCATTTTATTATGGGTCTTTCGTTACAATGCATCAATTCCCATCAAAGGACCACTAAACATTCATCACCATCTCATATATATATATAGAATTTCCAAAATTCAACAATTTTCTAAGCCTATCATTCATTACATCATCAATTCAACATTCAACATAATTATGGCAAGGCAATGCATGAGTTCATACATATACATAATTCAACAATTATTCACTCATGCAAATTTGAAATGCAAACTCCTCTCCTACCTCGAGAGAAGAACCGCAATTCCAATGCTCTAAATGCTCCGCTTCATCATTCAATTTTGAATCTACATGTCGCAAACATATACACATGCAATTAATAAGCCATTACAAGGCATTATCTCTTAAAACTCATTGTTAAGTCCTAGACTGTCTAAACTCTAATCCATACACTTATGTTAGGCTTCGGGAATTCCTTATCCGAAAACAAGATTCCCTAGGTTTCAAAAGGGCTAACCATACCCAAAAACAACAAGATCATATCCCTTATTCATATGGCATCTAATCTTCATATAAATCATCCATTTGCCATCATTGTCACTCAAATTCATTATAAGCCATCTTAGCTTCACTTAAGCCATCATCAATCAACAAATTTCAAGTGACACATACTATGGCCTAAGGCCTCATCAAATTCTCATCAAAATCTAACAACCTCTAATATCAACTTCTCTAATTCTTATATATATATCTTCATATACATATATCTTTCACTTTAAGATTGGAACCTCAATAATCAACACCAATGCTTCTAAAATTTATTTCCTCATATAAAATTACTCTAAGGCATTCAAAACCATCATAATCACCTATTTAGCCAAAACTCCCAATTTATCATACTTAGGGTTTCCTTAAAACTCAATAATCATTTCTAATACCCATCAATCTCCATCATTAACAACACCCACACATACATTATCATGGGTTTTCACTAAAAATCATCTTCTATGGCATTATTAACCATTTCCCCCAAATCCTAGAGTTAGGGTTCCATTAAAATCAAACAATCACCACTAACAACCATCATCTTCCATCTCTAATCTTGCAATTTTCGTATACCCCTTCACACCCATCCAAAAACACACATAAATCACACCCCACCTTTGGGTTTTACACAAAAATGGCTCCCACTCCTAAACCCATACATATACCACTCTCCCAAGCAAGTAAGACTCAAAACTTAAGGCTTAAGTTCATCAAAATGGAGGGTAACATACCTTAAGCCAAGAAACCATAATGGGATTCCAAGAATGGGAGATGGTGATGAAAATCCAAGAGGAAAAAAGAGAGCTTTCATTCAACACCATCTCCTCCAGGCTTGAAGATGGCAACCGAAATGGAGGAGAAGAAATGTGTCACCTTGGCTTAGGGTTTTGGAAGAAGAAGAAAGCAATAGAGAAGAGAAATAAGAGAGGACGGAGAAACAATATGTTTGCCAAAATAAGAGAAGAGGGTTACGAGAATGAGAAGGGGAAAAAGGGGTTTTTGGTTTTAAGTTTAATCCCTTCATTAAAAATTCATCGTTTTATGACTTAAAGGATCTCCGTTCGGGTTCAATACTAAATCCAAAAATTATTCCGAAGACATATTAAAATTCCTAATAATATTCTTAACAGCCCTGACCAACGGCATCTTAATCGGAGATACTTGGTTCGATACCTATATCTTAACCTGGTATAATTTTAGCTCTTAAAGCCTCAATAAATTGTGAATAATTCTCACAAATCCCAATTTTATTATTTCAATATTTTTGGGACATAAATCAGCTCATGTTTAATTATTTATTATTTATTCCACATATTTAATCATTTTTAAAAAATTCAAGATGTTACACAAATGACCAAGAAGAACAAAGCCGGTGCATGGGTAAACCAGAAGACTACAGATCTAGCGGTATTTACTTTTAACTTACACTTGCTTATAATTTATAAATCAGATTACTAATCCTATTAGTGTTTTTGAATTTACAGGAAGCGTATCAGGCCAGGAGGGCCAAGAAGGAGGCAGACTTGGTGGCTTTGACTCCTAAGGGGAGGTTCCTCCCACCCTGTCTTGTTTTGACAATAACGCCATCTATATGGAGGTTGTTGGCGGCGTGAATAAGAAAGGGAGGATCTTTGGATTGGGCGGCGTCGGCACGCAGTTGGTGAAAAAGGGGAAGACCTCTTCCTCTTCCTCTTCCTCTTCGTCTGGCCTTCCGACTGAAGTTGTTCAGGTAATTCAAAACCTAAACAACGAGCTACAGGAGGAGCGAGTCAGAGGTAGCTTTTGTAGGAGCGGGCCGAGGCGGACCGACAGCAGGCCGAGGATGATCGACGACGGGCCGAGGAGCAGCACGTCGAGACTCGTCGATAACTTGCTCAGCAGCAGGAGCTACTAATGCAGTTGATGGCGAGCCTACCTCTCCTCACTTCCCTGTCACCACCACCACCACAGGATCCCCCACCACCATGATTACTTTTTTATACTTTTTTATTATGTATAGACATTGTATATTTGATTTATACTTTTTAAATTATGTTCCATTCGGTATTTATTTTATGTCATTCTTTATTTATTATTTTATTATGTCAATATTAGATATTTGTAATTAAGTTCAAAGAAAAATACCTTATTGTGATTATTGCAAATACTTCAATCTATTTGATAATTAAATTTAATCCATCATTGTGTTTTTAATAACAATTTAATATTAAAATAAAAATATTCAAAATTTAATTATCAAAATTTCTAGTTTAAAAAGCAAGCATTCAACGAATAGAAGATATTATTCAAAATTTCTAGTTTAAAATTAAATTAACAAAACCTATAAATATTGAAGAGGTTGAAAAACTATTTTAAAAATAAAAATAATATTAGCGACGGCTAGAGGGCATCGCTGTATGGTTACTAACAGCGACGGATAGATGGTGGTGGCTGTATTGTTAACATAGCAACGGGATCACGTGGTCGCTATAAGTAACCATAGCGACGGCCTCACGTGGTCGCTGTATGGTTACCCATAGCGATGGCGTTACGTGGTCGCTGTATGGTTACCCATAGCGACGACATTACGTGGTCGCTGTATGGTTACCCATAGCGACGACGTTACAGGGTCACTGTATGGTTACCCATAGCGACGGCGTTACATGGTCGCTATAAGTAATCATTAGCGACGGTGGTCGTTACCAATTTAGGGACCATATTAGCGACGGTAATATGGCATCAAAAATGTAGCGACGGAAGGATTCATTGTCGTTGTTCTGTCTGCGACCATGGTCTTAGCAACTGTGAGTGGCCTGGTCTCTCCTGGGGTTGACACTTGCCCTGGGAGGTGGCTGGTGTGGTGGTGAGTTGGAAAACCGGTGACCGGAAAATTAAATTGTTACCCGATGATTTTTGGCATGCAAGATTTTTAAGAACCGAAAATTAGGGACGTTAAAATTAATTATAGAACAATTCATGGGGATAGAATCTCGAAAAGTTCCCAACACAAAACTTGTAGATCTACTTTTTCCCTTTAATTTGATATATCATTTGCGATGATCCACTATCAGTACCCAAGATATGGCCGAAACGATACAGGATGTTGTATTCATTCCCAAAATAGATTGGGCTCTAGGAATAAATTTGTAGTTAATTCTCCTTTGAGAAATGGCCTTCGTCCCCTCCATACTAATTGTAGGTTTCTTTGATACGGATCCATTGAAAAAATAACGAAGCGATTCTCATTTGGAAGAGGGTGATATGCCCATTTTTTTAAAACTATTAGCAAGGTGACGTGATGAACAAGGGTCCTCAAAGATCCTCAAAACTGTATCGATCTAGGAAGATATAGCTCTCAATGTCTGCACAAAAAATGTAGATAATTTTTTATAGAGATTTTGACACCAAGTTTGCACGAATTGAAGGTCGTATGAGAGAGTTATGAATTTTTGAATGAACCATGCGCAGAGTAAAAACACGAATAACATGGTTCTAAGATAGATTTATTAATCCTTGAATTTGAGCATGATAAAGTGGGAATTTGGGATCCAGCCTAAAAATAGAGATTGAAGATCACTTTGACACGAAGCGAACGAGACTGGAATCATTCTAATCAAGCATCATTTGAAAAAGTTAGACCCGAAATGCCAAAGGCGTGTAGGAGAGGAACAAGTTACTGAACCTATTAAGTTATTTTCTAAAATTTTCAAACATAGGATGTTACAGTTTTGGATTTCATACAATGAAACTACTTAATAATTTTTGTGCACGCGTACGTGCGTCCATGCATGCATGTGCATTTATGAAGTCTTTGTGAGCTTTTTATTATTTAATAAAGTGAATGTATCATTATTTTTACAAATAGCGTTCTTAATTGGATTCTGTAATCTTTGATCTTTCTTCACTATTATTCAATATAATTTGAAAAGTTTACCAAGAATAATTGACAAGTTTAACATGTTTACCTAAAGTAACTAAATTTCTTAATCCACATAAAATAACATAATATGGTCATAGAAAAAAAAAACTAGTGGGGAGACTTCTTTTCTTTCTAAAAGTTTTATACAATATTTATAAATATTTTCAAAATTGTTTTAGATTTCATACAATAAAACCACTTAATAATTTTCATGTGTGCGTACTTGCGACCATGCATGCGTGAATGTATCATTATTTTTACAAATAGCATTCTTAAATGGATTCAGTCATCTTTGATTTCAATTATATGTTATGATTTTTATAAATATTATTCTTAATTATATTCTCTCACTTTTGATATCAATTATCAATAGAAGATGATTAATTCCCTTTTCCATTTATTGATAGTAAAGATCGATAGTAAAAGAATCTGACAAAAATAATTAATAAATTATATATTATTAAGAATTATATTCTATTATTTTTTATGGTTTATTTAGAAAGAGAATCATGTAAAGGATCACATCAAGTCTTATTTGATGCATACAATTTAATATATATTAATATTAATAAAAAATGTAAATAATATATTTTAATTTTTCATAATTTTTAATGTATTTTCTCTTATCCTTTTTATGAGACGTGTTTTAGAATTTTTCTTGTTAATTTTTATATGACCTCTTTCAATTTACAATGTCCATTGATTATTTTTTTCAACACATACTCTTATTAATTAATCTTGATACTATTTATATCAGCGGAATAAGAAATAATCATTGATCTTTCTTCTAAAAGTTTATTATGTTTACCTAAAATAACTAAATTTCTTATATGACTTCTTTCAATTTATATGACTTCTTTTCTTTCTAAAAGTTTTATACAATATTTATAAATACTTTCACTCACTAGTGTAAAAAGTAGTTATGACCACAGGATATAATCACGGTTATAGGATAACCGTAGTAGCAAAAGCGCGGTGGCATTTTTGAAATTATGGGCAAAGTTTTTAATCACGGTTAGTTGTAACCGTGGTCATAGGCAGGCTAAAAAATTTTAAATTTAATTTTTAAGAAGGCTATTACCACGGTTTTATTAGAACCGTGATCGTAGGTCAGGCTATTACTACGGTTGTATTAGAACCGTGATCATAGGTCAGGCTATTACCACGGTTGTGCATGGAACCGTGATCGTAGAGGTTAATTACCACGGTTCATTGATAACCGTGGTCGTATAGTGACCCTTCTTATTCCGTTTCATTTCCCTCTACTCTATTTCATTCCCCCTTCACCCAAAACTTTTCCCTCCTTCGTCCAGCACTCCACTTTCTCTCTCTTCACTTCCGTCGTCCAGCACGCTAGTCTCCCTCTTCCTCTCTTCATTTCTCTTCATCTAAATGACACACGCACGCTGTTGGGTGTCCCTCCTCCCTCCTTCACTTCCGTTCTTCTTCCATCCTCCTCCCTCCTTCACTTTCGTTCTTCTTCCATCCTCCTCCCTCCATATTCTCAAGTGGTTGGTCTTCCCTCCTCCTCCCTCCATCTCCGTTGACGTTGGGCTTCTGTAAGAGGTATTTTTTTCTAAAACCCCATATTTCCCATTTTTAATGCTTATGTTGAGATTATGCAATGTTAGGCTTAGTTAGTGTTAAGATAATTAAAATGTTATTAGTTATATGTTAGTAAAATTAGTTGTTAACAATAGATTAAATGGTTAGATATTGAATGTGGAAATTATTTTGTATATACTCTGTTAATGTTAGGCATAGTTTTATGAAAATGAGAATATTATATATTAGGAAATTGGAATTTTGTTAGATATAAATTAAATACTTTGATTGATTGTTACTTAGTTATAGATTAAAAGTTATAGATTATTCAACTTAGATTGATTGTTACTTAGTTATAGATTAAAAGTTATAGATTAATCAACTTAGATTAAATACTTAGATTAAATACATAAAATTAGTAATATTTTTTGCACTATTTAAAAAATTAAATACAAAAAGGTTGATTTTTAAAGTAAATAAAAATTACACACAATCCTTACAAAGGATGATTTAAATTATAATTTAGTGGTAGTATGTGTTTAAATTGTTGATTAGGTAGTTTAAAATTATAATTACATAATAAATTAAGCCTATAATTATTTTTGTTCTATAATTGTAAATAATTTTATTATTATTATAATAATAATAATAATAACTAGTTATGTTTATTATAGAACACCCGAAAATAACATATGTTAAATCTAAATACTACCTGACAAAATAAAAAAATTACTAATAGTTAAGTAATAAAATCCTTTGTTTATTGTCTTTAATTTGAATTTGAATTGGATGACACTAATGTTAATATTTTAGTCCGTTTTAGATGAGTTTATGATTTTTTAAATTGTATATGAGTAAACCATAGTTTTCCCGTTTGAGATTCGACACAAATGGTAATTAAATTAATTGATTTCATCGTTTGTGTTGAATCTTGAATTGTCCGTTTGGACAGTTTGGGATGAACAATTTTTTATACATGATTCTATGTACAAGTTAGGAGTAATTTTAAAATTTGATCAAGTTTTGGTTAGTTAAATTTTGTATTGTTCTCTGGGTGCATATTTGATTGTGATTGAATTTGATGTCACCACTTTCATTTCGTGTACTAAGAGACCAATGCGAAATGCTGCCGAAATTTTATCAAATTTTAAAATAACTCCTAAGTTGTATGTACTTATGATGTATAGAAAAATGTTCATCCTGAATGGGTAGGACTACCATCTTTGTGAAGAAAGTAAGATTCATAGCACCGTTAAATTTACTGGTATTGTAAACAGTGAGTATGGATCAAAGTTGGATAACTGCATCACGTATAAGTCCACAATATGAGGATGGAGTCGAAACATTCATAGAATTCGTGATACGAAATGCTAAAGAGGTTAATGGAAAGTATTTTTGCCCTTGTGTTAAATGCTTGAACATGCATCGACTAGAATTGGATGAGGTGCGAGAACATTTGTTGTGTGATGGTTTTCTTCAGACTTATACGCGATGGATATGGCATGGTGAACATGTTGAGGTGCCAAGTACGAGTTTTCAAACAAAAGACCAAAGCTTTGCGCATAAAGTTGATGACGACATGGATGACCAACTTGAGGATATGATACGTAACGTGGGGGTAGACAGTTTTAAGAGATCTCACATATATGCGAGTCTGTGTGAGGATTCTGAGAAGCCGTTGTATCCGGATTGCGCCAAATTCACGAGGTTGTCAGCTGTTTTACGATTGTTTAATTTGAAGGCGATAAATAGGTGGACAGATAAAAGCTTCACTGACTTGCTTAAGTTGTTGAAAGAAATGCTCCCATTTGGTAACACCTTTCCAAATCGTAACTATGAGGCTAAGAAGGTGTTGTGTCCTATTGGATTGGAGTATACCAAAATACATGCATGCCCAAATGATTGTGTATTATACCGTGGTCAGTATAAAATGTTGCGTCGATGTCCTAGGTATAGGGTGTCACGATATAAGAAGAAATAGGTTGATTCTGATGAAGTCTGCACTAAAGGGCCTCCTACAAAGGTGCTATGGTATCTCCCTATAGTTCCAAGACTAAAGCGTCTATTTGCCAATTTAGATGGTGCAAAGCTTATAAGATGGCATGTTGATGAAAGGGTTATTGACGGACTACTTAGGCATCCTGCAGATGGATTGCAGTGGAAGAAAATGGATACGATGTTCTTGGATTTTGTGCGTGACCCAAGAAATGTTAGGCTTGCACTAGCCACAGACGGTATGAACCCATATGGGAACCTAAGCACAAACTACAGTTCGTGGCCTGTTTTGTTGTTTGTTTACAACTTGCCGCCATGGCTGTGCATGAAGCGAAAATATGTTATGTTATCAATGATGATTTCTGGTCCATGACAAACAGGCAACGACATTGATGTATACTTAAGTCCGTTAGTTGAAGACCTGAAAATGTTATGGGAAGAGGGGGTTGATGTGTTTGACGGGTTTGTAGGACAGTCATTCAAATTAAGAGCCATGTTATTCTGCAAGATAAATGATTTCCCTGCTTATGGTAACCTCTTAGGCTATAGCGTCAAAGGACATAAAGCATGTCCTGTATGTGAGGAGGGAACTAGTTCTGATCGACTGCATCATGGAAAGAAGAATGTTTATCTTCGACATCGTAGGTTTCTTACAGCTAATCATCCGCTTTGTAGGTTAAAGAAGTCATTCAATGGTACGCAAGAGTTTGAAGGGCCTCCTCCAACACTGTCTGGTCGTCAAGTATATGAAAAGGTTAAAGACGTCAATGTTGTGTATGGTAAGTTTGAGAAGCAGTCCGCTACAAAAAACAGCTAGAAGAAAAGGTCAATATTTTTCGATCTGCCATATTAGAAAGAGCTTGATGTGAGACACTGTATTGATGTGATGCATGTGGAGAAAAATGTGTGTGATAGTTTGGTTGGAACCCTGTTAAACATACCTAGAAAAATGAAGGATGGCCTGAATTCGCGTGTAGACTTGGAGTTGTTGGGTATACGTGAGGAGTTGCACCCACAAGCAAAGGGTAAACAAACATATTTGCCTCCAACATGTCATACCTTGTCCAGAAAAGAGAAGCAAAGTTTGTGTGAATCGTTGCGTGGTGTCAAAGTTCCATCTGGGTATAGTTCCAACATCAACAGTTGTGTTTCCTTGAAGGATCTGAAGTTAGTTGGCTTGAAGTCGCATGATTATCATATGCTGATGCAACAATTTCTGCCCATTTCCATTCATGACATTCTCCCTTAAAATGTCAGACATGTGATAACAAGGGTGTGTTTGTTTTTCAATGCCATATGTGGCAAAGTAATTACCCATGAGGAGTTGGAAGCATTGGAACAGGAAGGGTTTCTTATACTATGTCAATTAGAAATGTATTTCCCACCTTCATTCTTTGATATAATGGTACATTTAATCATCCATTTAGTGAGGGAGGTCCATTTGTGTGGGCCAGTATTCTTGAGGTGGATGTATCCTGTTGAGCGATACATGAAAATATTGAAAGGCTATATGAGGAACCAACATCGCCTCGAGGCATCGATTGTAGAAAGGTACATTGCAGAGGAAGCCATTGAGTTCTGCACTGATTATATGTCACAGGCTGAGAGCATTGGTATCTTGAAGACTCGTCATGAAGGGCGATTGGATGGGAAAGGTACCATTGGGAAAAGAATCAAAAGCATGTCACGTGATGAAGTCCTCCAAGCACACTTTTATATTTTGAATAACACAGATGCTGTCCTCCCGTATTTAGTTGCACACAAAGACATAGTTAAAAGAAACAACCCTAGAATGGCTGAAAAGTGAGTGTTGAACGAACACAACAAAACGTTCATGTAGTTGTTCAAAATGACCCTTCTCCAAGATACATCTGCTTCTGAGACATTGCATTGACTAGCTCTAGGACCCAACTTTGATGTAATCACTTATTATGGCTATGACATAATTCATTCTATACAAAGGCCCAAGATGACAAGAGTACGGTGCAGAACAGTGAAGTTATAGTTATGGCCGAATCAATGCATTTTTCCACTTCAAAGGACAGAAACCCTATCATGGCTGAGTTATGTTATTTTGGTGTCATTGAAGATATATGGGAAGTTGATTATGGTCATTTCGCAGTTCCTGTGTTTAAATGTAAATGGGTTGATAGTAAAAGTGGTGTAAAAATAGATGATTTTGGATTTACGTTAGTGGATTAAACAAGGCCGGTCATAAGAAGGAGCCTTTCATCATGGCAGCTCAAGTAAGACAAGTTATTTACGTTGTTGACCTATTAGATAAACGATGGTCAGTTGTTATCCAAGGTAGACATAATGTAACATCCTAGAATTAATTAAAGTTAAACTCGAGACAAAGAAATTTTTCCCAAATAAATTATGAAGAACCGGGCCAGAATAAAACAAGAAAGGCAAGGCAAGGCAATTAAACCGACCAAGAAGAGAAACAGCGGAAGGATAAAACACGCTCAAGCGAAACCACAATACAATGCTCACTCGCTCAAGCGAGATCCGACTCCGCTTGAGCGAGACAGCCAAACTCGCTCGGGCGAGCACACAATCGCTTGGGCGAAACCACACTAAAGCCTTCCAAACCAACATACTCGCTGGAGCGAGAACTCATTCGCTAAAGCGAGAAGCCACACTCGGCAAATCCACCACTCGGCACTGAAGGTTATCCCACTTGGGCTCCATAGACCCTCACTCAGAATATCTTCCACTCAACGCCGCTCCGTATAACACAATCTCAATTCACTCGGGGTATTCTACAAGTTCCTCACTCAGTACATGGGTTTCACTCGGTATCGGTCCTAACACACACACACGCCTCACTCGACAGTTCACAACAGTCTTACAATTTTATCCACAGGGGTTACGTAAGGATCCACTCGGAAACTTTAGTCATAATCCGGGTCTCAACCCTCACAGATTCTACTCGGTAGTCCTACTCCAAAACCGAGTCATCCCCATCAGCCTTTCACTCGGATCATTCGTGAATCACATACTTAGATTATATTCTAGTCTCAATTCATTCCAACCACTCCCCCTTCAGGAAAGGATCACTCGGATTTCCACTAGGGATATTCGAATTATTCCCCATTTGAGCTCACCATAACTATTTCACTCGGAAAGGCTACCCAGTACATCTCACTCGGAATTAGATCTAAATCTTCTATAATCCACTCGGAATTCATTAACTTGGAAGAGTTCGCACAAACATCACTAATATTCCAGTCGGTAAGAAGCATCAAATCAACATAAACACTAATATGTGTATTTTCATCTATTCATTCGGAATATTCCAGATCCTCGTTACTCGGTAGATTCTAATAGATTATGGCGCGGACGTTCTTCCAAGTAAATCCCTACACGGATTATACGACCTCATTCACTCGGAAAAACTGAATCTTATACACTCGGAAATAGTTGCAGAAAGTATCTCTCATAAATTATTTAGGTTATTTTTCCCTAAGGTTAGCCCAACGAACATGATTCACTCGGAAGTACTCTAGTCCTTCCATACTCGAGATAGGGCCAAATATCTCGTCTCCCACACTAATAACTCAGCACATTCTTTTTCTTAAGGGTCATACCAACCCATACAGTTAGTCGAATATAATTATATCCCTCTTGAACCTTAATCTACAATCATTACTCAGAGAATGAGATAGCACAGCAATACATATATATATATATATATATATATTCATATCTAATAAGATATACTCTCAACCCGAGAGATTTAATCCTCATACATTTAAACAAAAGATTATACTAGAGCCGGCCAAGGCTGTGACAACATCCTTCTTATAATATAAATATATTTACATATGTATGCCCCCATAATCCCGATACTCTGCACATGGAAATGAGTTCTTCTTTCACTCGCTGTCCTGAGCAACTTTCACTGAAATATAGCCACAATAGGGGAGTGAGTTTACACATATAAAATGATAGTTAATGACTCGGAAATCCTCCGGCCTTCATTATACAATGCAATGACTAGCTCAACTCATATCATGCACTACCACTAAGCATATCTATACACACAGGGCCGTTCAATCAGAATTCATTTAACTAACACATGGCTATATCATTCCTGTCAAACCCCAACGCATTCACATGCAATCGTATCGAGTTTATCAATAATATAAACATATACACATTCAATTCCGATCGGTTTTTAGTAGTTATTATGTTGCAACATAGGCTCCAAGCCTTTTACTCAACTCTAAGCTGACCCGGCCGTTTTACTGGTACCAAACCGTTTGCCCTCACACGTAACACGATTGCTCCAAGCAACAACGGGA
This sequence comes from Clitoria ternatea, assembly GCA_037962975.1. Lineage (NCBI taxonomy): Eukaryota > Viridiplantae > Streptophyta > Magnoliopsida > Fabales > Fabaceae > Clitoria > Clitoria ternatea. The sequence goes on along the minus strand of CM075671.1, from coordinate 215,946,410 downwards.
GTGTTACGGGCAGCCCCGAGTCCAACTCAGTAAACTTGCCTTGAGTCCAACCCAAGGTCTTTTATCATGTTCAGCAAGTATTTATTAGCAACACAGTAGTTGATGATGCATGATTTATCCTTAATTCTTTGCTTTAAATGTGTATAATTTGCCATTGCTAATTGTGTAATATTATGCATTTTAACACATTTTCATAATTCAAGCTTTATTTAATATTAAATGAATTAGGCGATAATCTTTAAATGGAAATAATAAATCTTACTTGATTTCCCTTATATTGTAGTGAATAATTGAGGTTGCAATTGGGAAATTATGAAATTGAGCATTAGGGCTGACGCGTAGCGCCAGTACCACGCGTAGCATAAGACCTCAAGAGCTTACGCGTAGCGTCAAGCCTACGCGTAGCGTCAACAGTGACGAGGATCCCATTAACAGGTTGTATGCAACTTCAGAAGTGGGGGATTTATTTATATTAAACACATATTGGCCAATCCATTATAGACATACGGCACTATCTCAGTGGGGAACATGCAGCACAAGTGTCTAAGCATTATTGAAGAATTATTGGAGAAAATAATGTATTCTGAGTCAGAAAACCTCACGCGTAGCCTCACAACTACGCGTAGCGTGGAAGCAAATTCGCAACCCTGACGCGTAGCGTCCTGCTGACGCGCATAGGTTTCAAACACACCATTCCTCCAGCATATTCATTCGGAGTAACAGAGGTACAAAGCCTCTAGGAGGAAATTCTTCTTTCCTATTCTGGGTTTGATCTTTCTTGTTTTTAGTTTATTGTAGTTATGGAGGGCTAAAACCCTTAGATTGATTTTCTTGGAGGTTAATGTAATTTTATTTTTGAGGTTTTGATTTTTAATACATTTCCTTGTCATTAATCTCTTCATAATTCTAGCTCAATTATTTAATGTCTATATTGTTTAATTAAGTTGCATGCTTAATCAATTTAATTATACAGTTAGAATTGAATAAGAATCATATTAAGATAGATTAAGAAATACACATGCTTAATGAATATTTCAAGATCAATCTTGATAGTTGTGGTTTGCTTAATTCCATAACATTGAAGTTAGATTATGTATGTAGGCGATGTTCTATATATGTTCAATAATTCCTAGAATTTAAAATCTTGACTCCTTTTGCTTAATTAGGATGCTTGATTAAAATCTTCATTTTTATTGAATGAAAGTAAAGGAATTACGAATTAAAAGACACTTAGTTGATTAATTCAAATTGAACTAAGAGATTGATAATAAGGAAAATGTATAGAATTCTTTTCAAATCCAAGGATAAAATAAATTACAATACTCCAAGAAAATCAATCACTCGTTAGTTATTTGTTTGACATTTATTCTGAATTCTTGTATCCTGTATTAAAATTTCTGTGACAATCAAAACCCCTCCATTGTATGTTCATTGAACTGTTGTTTGTAAAAAAATTTTAGTTGTCGAGTTTTTAATTTTTAATTGTTAAAAATTAGTTTAAGACTTGATTTTCCTAAATTTTTGTGTTGATCCTTGAGAGAACGACTTAGGTCGACACCCTAGTACTACATTAATTAATTTTAATGCACTAACTAATTTGACGGGGCCACGATCGCCAACGTCAAATTTTGGCACCGCAGCCGGGGATCAACGATCTTTAGGAAAATTGTTGTTTTAAATTAATTTTTTTAATTTTAAAAAATAATATAAAAAAATAAAATATTTTGTTTGTATGTTTGTTTAATTTTATTTCTTTTGCATGATTTAGGATTTTTATGATATATTGCTCATGATCATGGAATATCTTGGTGTATGCTATGTATGACTAGAAGGACTTTTGGGCATTTATATTCATTTGATCCTGAAATTGATAGAACTTTTCACAGGTTAATTAGAGAAGCTAGATTTAATAATAATTTTGTTGATATTGATAGTGATAGTATTTCATCTAAATCTGTTGAAAATAATTCTGAAAATTTTTCTGATATGGCTGGACCTCGTGAGAGAACTCTTAGAGAACTAGCTGCACCTGAATTCACATACAAAAGTTTGTGTATTCAATATCCTGATAAGGATGTCCCTTTTATTCTTAAGATCGGACTTATACACTTGTTGCCTAAGTTTCATGGTCTTGCGGGTGAAGATCCGCACAAACACCTCAAAGAATTCCACATTGTGTGTTCCACAATGAAACCCCAAAACGTTTAAGAAGACCATGTCTATCTTAAAGCGTTTCCTCATTCTTTAGAGGGTGTTGCTAAGGATTGGTTGTACTACCTTGCTCCAAGATCAATCACAAGTTGGAATGACTTAAAGAAAATGTTCTTGGAAAAATTCTTTCCTGCCTCTAGAACAACTGCAATCCGTAAGGATATATCTGGTATTAGGCAACTCTCTAGAGAAAGTCTTTATGAGTATTGGGAGAGATTTAAAAAACTCTGTGCAAGTTGCCCTCACCACCAAATTTCTGAACAACTTCTTCTTCAGTACTTCTATGAAGGTTTGCACCACGTTGATCGCAACATGATTGATACGGCAAGTGGAGGAGCTCTAGGAGATATGACTGCTGCTGAAGCAAGAAATCTGATTGAGAAGATGGCATCTAACTCTCAACAATTTGGTGTGAGAAATGATTCTTTCAAACTCATGTTTGATTCCAATTCTAGTTTATCTAGAATTAAATTGGAGAGCAAACTTGATGCTCTCACCACTCTGGTCACACAATTAGCAGTAAATCAAAAATCCATGACTACTAAAGTATGTGGCATCTGCTCTTCACAAGAGCAACCCACTGATTGTTTTCCTTCTCTACAAGAAAAGGATAATAATAGTCCTCAAGCCTATGCAGCTAACATCTACCATGATAGACCTTCACCACCACAACAACAAAACCATGACCTTTCCACCAACAGATACAATCCAGGTTGGAGAAATCATCCAAACTTGAGATGGGGTAACCAACAACAAAATTCCTATTCCCAACCCCCATTTCAAAGCAATGCACCAACCTTTCAAAGACCTATACCTCAACCATCCACAAGTGGCCCTTCTTTGGAAGAACTGGTGAAACAAATGGCTGTACAGAACTTGGAGTATCAACAGAGGAATGATGCTACCATCCAGAGTTTAAGCAACCAAATTGGGCAATTGGCTTCATCATTAAGCCAGTTACAATCTCAAAACTCTGACAAATTACCATCTCAACCAGCTGTAAATCCAAGAAATGTGAGTGCAATTCAGTTAAGATCAGAAAGGAACCTTGAAGTACCCATACCCAAGGAACCTGAGAAACAAACAACTGAGCCTGAAATAGTTGAGAATGATGTACCCTCTTCAAGCAAATCTGAGATACAACCATCCTAAATCCCATCTCATATCCCTCTTCCTTTCCCACCAAAAGCAATTCCAAGTAAGAAGATGGAAGAAGTGGATAAGGAAATTTTGGATACTTTCAGGAAAGTGGAAGTGAATATACCTCTTCTTGATGCAATCAAGCAAATTCCCAAGTATGCCAAATTTCTGAAGGAGTTGTGTACTCACAAGAGGAGACTCAGAGGTAATGAAAGGATCAGCATGGGAAGGAATGTATCTGCACTACATGGTAAGGAAATTCCAAATATCCCTGAGAAATGCAAAGATCCAGGTACGTTTTCTATACCCTGTATCATAGGCAATAACAAATTTGAAAATTGCATGTTAGATTTAGGAGCTTCAATAAATGTTATGCCTATGTCTGTTTTTAAATCTTTGTCTCTTGGAAATTTACAACCTACTGGTGTAGTAATTCAGCTAGCCAATAGGAGCACTGCTTACCCTGCTGGAGTTATAGAAGATGTTTTGGTTCAGGTAGAACAACTTGTTTTCCCTGCTGACTTTTTCGTACTTGATATGGAAGAAGGTATGCCTCAAATTCCTGTTCCTATCATTCTGGGAAGACCATTTTTGAAAACAGCTCAAACCAAAATAGATGTTCATTCTGGAACTCTCTCTATGGAATTTGGTGACACGAGAGTTCAATTTAATATTCTTGATGCCATGAAATACCCATCTGAAAATCATCCTGTTTTCCAAATTGACATTATTGATGAACTAGTTTTTGAACATTTTTCTAATGTTGATTTGGAATGCATAGATGATTCAAACAAATGTTTTGCATGCAATGATTCTGGAAGCTGTGATATTTGTGCTGAAATTGATAAATACATAATTTCTGATTTAGAGTCTTTAGATATACCTGTTAACCATAAGGAGCTGAATGCGGGATTTCAAGAAAACTCTAACAAAATTTTTAAGGTGCAAACAGCGGAATCCAAATCTGCTTTATTAGTTCCATCTGTTTTGCAGGCACCTAAGTTAGAATTGAAACCCCTGCTTGAGAACCTCAAGTATGTATACTTAGGGGATGATGAACAGCTCCCGGTGATAATTTCCACTTCTCTTGATGAAAATCAAGAAGAAAAATTGTTGCAGGTATTGAAAAAACATAAGAAGGCTATAGGATGGACATTGGCAGACATACCTGGAATTAGCCCATCCATGTGCATGCATAGGATATTTCTGGAGGAAAATACTAAAGCAGTAAGACAGCCCAGAGGAGACTCAACCCTGTAATCCTTGATGTTGTTAAGAAGGAAATTACCAAGCTTTTACAAGCAGGAATCATTTATCCTATCTCTGACAGTGAATGGGTGAGTCCAATTCAAGTGGTTCCTAAGAAAACAGGGATCACAGTTGCAAAGAATGAGAAGAATGAGTTGATCCCAACTAGAGTGCAAAATAGTTGGAGAGTCTGTATTGATTACAGGAGACTTAACCAAGCAACCAAGAAGGACCATTTTCCTTTACCCTTTATTGATCAAATGCTTGAGCGTCTCGCAGGTAAGTCTCACTACTGTTTTCTTGATGGATTCTCTGGATATTTTCAGATTCATATTGCACTTGAGGATCAAGAAAAAACCACATTCACCTATCCCTTTGGCACATTTGCTTATAGGAGAATGCCATTTGGCCTATGCAATGCTCCTGGAACCTTTCAAAGATGCATGATAAGTATTTTTCATGATTTCATTGAAAATTGCATAGAGGTGTTTATGGATGATTTTACTATTTATGGATCTTCATTTAATTCATGCCTTGAAAGTTTGGATAAAGTTTTAAATAGGTGTATTGAAACTAACCTTGTCTTGAACTATGAAAAATGTCATTTTATGGTAAAACAAGGAATAGTTTTAGGGCATGTAATCTCTAAGAAAGGAATTGAGGTAGACCCTGCCAAGGTAGAAGTTATATCACATTTGCCTTACCCCTTTTGTGTTCGAGAGGTTCGTTCTTTTCTTGGTCATACAGGATTCTACAGAAGATTCATAAAGGATTTCAGCAAGAAGGCTAGGCCACTATCCAGTCTGCTTCAAAAGGATGTGGCATTTGAATTTGATGAAAAATGTAAGGAGGCTTTTAATTGCCTCAAGCAAGCATTGACCACTACCCTAATAATTCAAGCACCTGTTTGGACAGCCCCATTTGAGTTGATGTATGATGCCTCTAATTATGCATTGGGAGCTGTCCTTGGTCAAAAGATTGACAAGCAGCCTAGGGTCATCTACTATGCATCTAAAACTTTAGATGTTGCCCACATAAATTACACCACCACTGAAAAAGAGCTCTTGGCCATTGTTTTTGCATTAGATAAGTTCAGATCTTACCTACTCAGTTCTCGAGTAGTTGTCTTTACTGACCATGCAGCTCTGAAGTACTTGTTGAAGAAAGGTGAGTCCAAGCCAAGATTAATTCGTTGGATGCTTTTGCTCTAAGAGTTTGACTTGGAAATTCATGACAGAAGTGGAACACAAAACCTTATGGCAGACCATTTAAGCAGAATTGAGAATGCTCCTGATTCGGCACCTATTCGGGACCATTTTCCCGATGAACACCTCATGAGTATTTCTAACTCTTTTGATACACCTTGGTTTGCTAACATTGTAAATTATCTTGTTGCTTCTGTTTTTCCACCATATGCATCCAGAAACCAAATTTCAAAATTAAAAAATGATGCAAAATATTATATATGGGATGACCCGTATTTGTGGAAGTTGTATAATGATCAGGTGATTCGAAGATGTATTCCTAATCAAGAGATAGAATTAGTTCTTCGATTCTGTTATGCTTCACCAGTTGGTGGACAGTTTGGTCCACAAAGAACAGCAAGGAAGGTGTTGGACTCTGGTTTATACTGGCCCACCATTTTTAAGGATGCATGGAGAATTTGTAACACCTGTGAGAAATGCCAAAGAGCTAGTAATGCTACCACATGCAGACAACAGATGCCTCAGTAACCTATGTTGTTTTATGAAGTATTTGATGTTTGGGGCATTGATTTTATGGGTCCATTTCCTCCATCCTTTGGTTTTACTTACATTTTATTGGCTGTAGATTATGTTTCTAAATGGGTGGAAGCTAAAGCCACCAGAACTAATGATGCTCGAGTTGTTGTGGATTTTGTTAGATCTAAAATTCTTTGCAGGTTTGGCATTCCGAGAGCAATCATTAGTGATCAAGGAACACACTTCTGCAACAGGACCATGCAAGCTATGCTCAGGAAGTACGGGGTTGTTCATAGAGTCTCTACTCCATATCACCCCTAAACCAATGGACAAGCAGAAGTCTCTAATAGAGAAATCAAAAGAATCCTGGAAAAGATAGTACAGCCTAATAAAAAGGATTGGAGCAGGAAACTGGATGATGCTCTTTGGGCACATAGAACAGCTTTTAAGACACCTATAGGAATGTCTCCCTATAGAATTGTTTTTGGTAAGGCATGTCATCTTCCAGTGAAGATTGAGCATCGTGCTTATTGGGCTGTAAAAGCTTGCAACTTAGCACTTGATCAAGCAGGTAAAGAAAGAAAATTACAACTAAATGAGCTTGATGAGATCCATTTGGCAGCTTATGAGAACTCGAGGTTCTATAAGGAAAAAACAAAGAAATTCCATGATAGCTCAATAGCTAGAAAGGATTTTACTGCTGGACAGAAAGTGCTACTGTTTAATTCCCGGTTGAAACTGATGGCCGGAAAATTGCGCTCCAAATGGGAAGGACCTTTCATTGTTACTAATGTAATTCCCCATGGAGCTGTGGAAATAAAAAGTGAAAACTCCAATAAAAGCTTCAAGGTTAATGGACAACGTTTGAAGCCATTTCATGAGAATCCTTCACTTGTAGATGTCACAATGGAGGAACATGCTTTGGGGGAACCACTTCTTGATCCCCCTTGAGGGATTTTTTCTTACCCATCTTTTTACTTTTTCATTATATTGTCTATTTTGTATGCTCTGTCTTACATTGAGGACAATGTATGATTTAAGTGTGGGGGTGGGAATATCCTTGTATGTTGTTGTGTGTTGTTTTCATTGTGTGAATTTGTGATTAATTTTGTGTGACTATTTTTCAAAAAAAAAAAAAGAATATACAAAAAAGTAAAAAAAAAATTAAAAAAAAATTTTAAAAAATAAAATTGTGTGTTTTTGTTTTAAAAAAGCATGTTTTATTGGAATTTTAAGATATGCATGAGTAACAGGTAAATTCTCTCATGACTGATATAAGCTTAATGATATGTTATGATTTGAACTCAAACATTTTTGGTATGTTGAGAATGACATGATAATTGAGAGATGGTCATATATGATGGAATTATACCTTGTGAGATTTTTGAGCCTTAAAATTTGATGGATCACTTAAAACCATCTTAATTCTTTCATGTGTGATTAATTCCTGAATGATTACATCCTAATTTTTGTCTTGTTTCTTAATGATACTTGAAACTCATGTGAATGTATTTGAAATGATACATGCATTTTGTTCAATTGAGCCACTAGCCATATAAGTCTACCATGAATAAATCATCCTTTGTTAGCCCTTTTGAGCCTATTTAACCATTTCTTTGTTGCAGCTCAAATAAGCCATGAAACAAAAAAACCAAAAATATACCTACCTTAAGGAATATATTAGAGCTTTGGAATCAAGTCAAAAACAGGCATTCAAATAAGTCTGGGGGTATGTAAAAAGGAGTCGCAACTCTTGTTTCAAGTGTTATGCAATCGCATAAAAAAAAATATTGATGAAAAAAAATAATAAAAAATATTTGATGATTGCGACCAAATATGATACAATAAATGTTTTACCTTCATTGCTTGCTAGTTAAATTAATTGCTCCATCATTCTTTTTGGTATCTAAACTTATTTTCTAAAAATTTTACCACCCACTTTGACCTTGGCCACATTACAACCCTAGAAAGCCCTGTTGATCTATACATGCATTTGGGTTGATTGCAGAATTGAGAAACTTGCCAAATTTTTGGATTGTCTATTTTTCAGGAAATATTTTGAGTGTATACACAAACCCAAAACACTTGAGAGTTGAGAGTATGTGTTGTGAGGTTCTGTCACTTATGATTTTCCTTTCAGTTTGATTTAATTCTCACATGTCTAAGTGTTTGGATGATTTTTATACATATCTTAATGCTCTGTATCTACATGTCAGATAACTCCTGTATCTCTGTATATTTTAAAACTCAATAATGTGCATGCCAAATCTGTGTGTTTACTATTTTAACATTGTCAATAAATTGTGAGATTTGTTTTTATTCTGATTTTGCCCGGGAGTGCAAAAGAATAAGTGTAGGAGTAATTGATGATGCATGATTTATCCTTAATTCTTTGCTTTAAATGTGTATAATTTGCCATTGCTAATTGTGTAATATTATGCATTTTAACACATTTTCATAATTCAAGCTTTATTTAATATTAAATGAATTAGGCGATAATCTTTAAATGGAAATAATAAATCTTACTTGATTTCCCTTATATTGTAGTGAATAATTGAGGTTGCAATTGGGAAATTATGAAATTGAGCATTAGGGCTGACGCGTAGCGCCAGTACCACGCGTAGCATAAGACCTCAAGAGCTTACGCGTAGCGTCAAGCCTACGCGTAGCGTCAACAGTGATGAGGATCCCATTAACAGGTTGTATGCAACTTCAGAAGTGGGGGATTTATTTATATTAAACACATATTGGCCAATCCATTACAGACATACAGCACTATCTCAGTGGGGAACATGCAGCACAAGTGTCTAAGCATTATTGAAGAATTATTGGAGAAAATAATGTATTCTGAGTCAGAAAGCCTCACGCGTAGCCTCACAACTACGCGTAGCGTGGAAGCAAATTCGCAACCCTGACGCGTAGCGTCTCCACTATAAATAGGACCAATGCCAAAGGTTTCAAACACACCATTCCTCCAGCATATTCATTCGGAGTAACAGAGGTACAAAGCCTCTAGGAGGAAATTCTTCTTACCTATTCCGGGTTTGATCTTTCTTGTTTTTAGTTTGTTGTAGTTATGGAGGGCTGAAACCCTTAGATTGATTTTCTTGGAGGTTAATGTAATTTTATTTTTGAGGTTTTGATTTTTAATACATTTCCTTGTCATTAATCTCTTCATAATTCTAGCTCAATTATTTAATGTCTATATTGTTTAATTAAGTTGCATGCTTAATCAATTTAATTATACAGTTAGAATTAAATAAGAATCATATTAAGATAGATTAAGAAATATACATGCTTAATGAATGTTTCAAGATCAATCTTGATAGTTATGGTTTGCTTAATTCCATAACATTGAAGTTAGATTATGTATGTAGGCGATGTTCTATATATGTTCAATAATTCCTAGAATTTAAAATCTTGACTCCATTTGCTTAATTAGGATGCTTGATTAAAATCTTCATTTTTATTGAATGAAAGTAAAGGAATTACGAATTAGAAGACGCTTAGTTGATTAATTCAAATTCAACTAAGAGATTGATAATAAGGAAAATGTATAGAATTCTTTTCAAATCCAAGGATAAAATAAATTACAATACTCTAAGAAAATCAATCACTCGTTAGTTATTTGTTTCACATTTATTCTGAATTCTTGTATCCTGTATTAAAATTTCTGTGACAATCAAAACCCCCCCATTGTATGTTCATTGAACTGTTGTTTGTAAAAAAAATTTAGTTGTCGAGTTTTTAATTTTTAATTGTTAAAAATTAGTTTAAGACTTGATTTTCCTAAATTTTTATGTTGATCCTTGAGAGAACGACCTAGGTCGACACCCTAGTACTACATTAATTAATTTTAATGTACTAAATAATTTGACGGGGCCACGATAGCCAACGTCAGTAGTATCTCAGTCGGTAAAGCCATGCAGTACATACATCTCATATATTCGTTATGAAATTCCACCATGTTCATGCGAGCAATCATAATAATATATATCTACCAACTGTTCCACAATATACACTCAGTATATACATACATAACTAGTACTCTTTTATGTTTGAGTATAACACCTTAACACACGTCTCAATCTAATACATTTACGTACAAGGTTGTCAATAAAATCTAGTTAACACACACACACACGTTATTCCTAAGTTATCATCAAAGTATTTCACACAATCATCACGTACACAAACCATGCATTCGAGATGTTAAACTCCCCCTACCTCTAGGAGAACTTAGAGCTCTTCCAGTTAGAACGCTTGACTGGTTACTCCTGCACATGAACAGCCCTTAAACCCAGATATCAACTCTGAACCAGCTTGGGAAGACCAAGGTTAACCTCTTCTTCGACAGTTACTCACAACAACAACTCCACAGTCTTATGTATCTCACACTACAACTTCCCACCGAACACTTAACAGTTTTAAACGAGAGATGAGAAAGTAGAAGAAGAAGAAGACAACAAAAGGGAAGAGGAAGAAGGAGAATCTCCAAGGGATTTCTGAGAAACTGAGAGAATGGGAAAGGTAGAAGGAGAATGAAGAGTCTTCAGCTCATATATCACTTGGAGACGTTTGAAGAGCAGGTGGGTTCCACACGTGATGATGGTTGCTGCACCATCACGTCACCGTTCGTCAACCATCAGCCATCACACATTAATTGGAGTGGATCAGATTTATCTCTTAGCTGATTTGCAATTTCCCACAACTACCAATTAAACTTATCCTTAATTAATATTTATTCCTTAATTACCCTTAATCCAAAATTAGGATGTTACAATTCTCCCCCACTAAAAAAATTTCATCCTCAAAATTCAAGAATGAGCTTACCTCAAGTAAATAACTCGGGATACTGTTGTTTCATGGCATCTTCCCGTTCCCACGTATAAGAGAGACATCCATTTTGTTGCCATGCCACTTCGATAAGTTGCACATCTTTACTTCTCAGACACTTTTCCGACCGGTCCACAATCTTAATTGGCATAGCTACAGTAGTTAAGTCCTCCCTGATCTCAACTTCGTCATCTGGCATTTCATAAACGGAATCGGGTAGATACTTCCTCAACTGAGACAGATGAAACACATTATGCAATCGTGATAGGTGAGCTGGTAATGCTATTCGGTAAGCCACAGAACCGACCCGTTCCAATACTTCATAAGGTCCAATGTAGCGGGGGTTCAGTTTTCCACTTTTCAAAGCTCTCCCGACTCCTTTATTTGGCGAAATCTTCAAGAACACCCTATCACCGATTGAAAATTCAAGCGGCTTAGTACGCTTATCGTAATAGCTTCTCTGTCGGTCTTGGGACGCCTTCATCTTCTCCCTGATTATTTGAATCATCTCAGTAGTCTATTTCTCAATCTATGGTCCCAATAACAAACTTTCACCAGTTTCAAGCCAGCAGAGTGGGGTTCGACATTTTCGGCCATACAGTGTTGTATATGGTGCCATGCCAATGGTGCTATGGTGACTATTATTATACGTAAACTCGATTAAAGGAAGATACTGTTCCCAACCACCACCGTGTTCTAGTACACATGATCTCAACAAATCCTCCAAACTCTGTATCGTCCGCTCGGTTTGTCCATCCGATTGGGGATGGTAAGCCGAACTCATGTGAAGTTTGGTGCCCAGTTCCTGATGCAAGCTAGTCCAAAACCGGGACGTAAATCTTGGGTCTCTGTCTGATATAATAGAAGATGGTACACCATGCAATCGGACAATTTCTTGGATGTAAAGTTGGGCTAATTTCTGCAATGAATATCTCATGTTCATGGGTAAGAAATGGGCAGACTTCATTAACCGATCAACGATGACCCAAATGGCATTGTGTCCCGCTCGGGTTTTAGGCAGTCCCATAACAAAGTCCATGGCAATAGAATCCTACTTCCACACGGGAATGTCAAGTGGCTGCAAACTCCCATAAGGCTTCTGATGTTCAACCTTTGACTTTTGACAAATGATACACCTGGCCACATAATTCACCATGTCCCTCTTCAATCCAGGCCACCAGAATTGTAGTCTCAGATCATGGTACATCTTTGTAGTACCCAGGTGAATACTTAATACGCTTTTATGGGCTTCGTCAAGCACCATACGTCTTAATTCTCCCGCACCCGGCACATAAATTCTACCCTTCATTCGGATAATTCCATCCGGTCCCTCGATAAAGAACAAGTCTTTTCCCTTAGCCTGCGTCTTCATCATTTCGGCCAAGTAGGAATCCGACTTTTCTCTTCATAAACTAGTTTCAAAAAGTCATTAGTTATCTTCAGTGTTCCAAGCATTAACTTCCGAGGTAAAGACATGTCTACATGTAAGTTCAGGTATCGGAATTGCTCTAATAACTCTGCCTCCTTCATCATCATCACTGCCATATGGATTGATTTTTGACTCAACGCGTCAGCAACAACGTTTGCTTTACCCGGGTGGTACTTCAGTTCAAAATCATAGTCCTTCAAGAATTCTGTCCACCTCCTTTGCCTCATGTTCAACTCTTTCTGACTGAACAAGTATTGAAGGCTTTTGTGATCACTATATACTTCAAATTTCGTCCCATAAAGATAGTGTCTCCATATCTTCAAAGCAAAGAATACAGCTGCCAACTCTAAGTCGTGGGTGGGGTAATGTTGCTCATGTGGCCTTAATTGCTGAGAGGCATAGGCTATCACTCGGTCCTTCTGCATCAGTACGCACCCCAGGCCGAGTCCAGACGCGTCACAGTACACCACAAAGCCCTCTTGCAAATTTGGTAATGCCAATACAGGGGCGGTTGTCAATTTAGCCTTTAATTCCTGAAAGCTTCTTTCACACTCGGGACTCCACATGTAAGGAACGTTTTTCCGAGTCAGTTTGGTTAGAGGCAATGCCAATTTAGAAAACCCTTCAATAAATCTTCGGTAATACCCGACCAGACCCATAAAGCTTCTGATTTCCGATGCCGACTTGGGCCTCTCCCATGCCATCACAGCTTCTACCTTAGCAGGATCTACCGAAACACCTTCCTCGGAAATTACATGTCCAAGGAAATGGATCTCATTCATCCAGAAGTCATATTTGGAGAGCTTTGCAAATAGTTGCTTCTCCTTCAACACTTGAAGTACTGAACGGAGGTGTTCCTCATGCTCCTCGGGTGATTTAGAATAGACCAATATATCATCAATAAAAACGACCACGAACCGGTCCAAGTAAGGATGGAAAATGTTGTTCATGTAATTCATAAAAACAGCAGGGGCGTTGGTTACACCGAATAGCATTACCACATATTCGTAGTGACCATACCGGGTTCTGAAGGCGGTTTTAGGAATATTCGAGTCCTTTTCTCGGATTTGGTGATAACCCGACCGCAAGTCGATTTTTGAGAAGACTGAAGCACCCTTTAACTGATCAATTAGATCGTCAATTCTCGGTAATGGATATCGGTTCTTTATAGTAAGCTTATTCAGCTGTCGGTAGTCAATGCATAACCTCATGCTACCATCTTTCTTTTTGACGAGCAAAACTGGTGCTCCCCAAGGTGACACACTGGGTCGGATAAACTGCTTGCCAAGCAGCTCATCCACTTGCTTTTTCAACTCGGCCAATTCTATTGGGGACATTCTATGGGGTGCACTAGAGACCGGCTCAGCTCCAGGAACTAAGTCAATAGAGAATTCAATTTCCCTACTCGGAGGGATACCTGGCACGTCCTCTGGAAACACTTCAGGAAAATCGCAAACAATCGGAATATCCTGCACTCGGGTTTTGCTCCCACCCTTGGTCAGACAGAGTATTACAAGGAGTTGTGATATGCCTTGAATCGTATAATCATTATGGATTTGTCTCGGAAAAATCACCCTCCTGTTTTGGCAGTCCACCAACACCTTGTGGGCTGCTAACCAGTCCATTCCCAACACAACATCAATGCCCTTCAAGGGTAAACAAATTAAATCAGCAGTAAAGTTTCGATCATCCAGTGTAAAAGATACATCCTTACACATCATCGATGTCCCTAGTTTAATACCGGTCGGAATGGATACCTCCATTTTCTGATCCATAACAACAGCGGGTAATCTTAACCGCCTCATACAATCATCAGCAATAAAGGAGTGTGTAGCTCCTGAGTCGAAGACAATGATAAGAGTGTGGTTACCAAGTAAACACTTACTTTGCACCAAGTCATGTGCTTGCGTAGCTTCCTCTACATTGATTACATACACCCTACCCGCAGTCGGTTGCTCAGCATTCTTCTCTCAGTTATGCGGGGCAACCAGCATGTTTCCTCTAATTCCATTGCCTCTACCACCATTTCCTCGACCACCATTTCTGCGGCCTCTTCCTCTGAATCCTTCGTGGTTGGCATTAACATTCTCCGGTCGCAGCTGAGGGCAGTCGGGGCGAATATGCCCTTTTTCATTACAATGGAAACATATCACCTCATTCCCAACAACACACTCCCGGGCAAAGTGGTCTCCACCATATTTAAAACACTTACCATCCCCAGGGCGATTCCCAAAACGACCCCCACGATTCCCTCATCCTCTCAGTCTAGAGGGGGTCCGCCTTTGCTAGTATTGCCCTGCCTCTTGAAGCGAGATTGTTGAGGTCTCAAGGAGGTGTCAGTCCCACTACTCTGGCCTGCATGGATGTGAACACCTCTTTTGGTCCGGTCCAAGTGGAATGAATCTTTTTTATACTGAATTCCAATTGGAAGTGGTCAAATTCGAGTAGAATGGCTCCAAAATAATCAGAACCGAGCGAAATAACTTAGAATGAAGCTTTTCCAAGTGGAATATTGCCCTGTTGGAGGCAAATCTGAGTGGAATGACTCAAAAATGATCCAATCCGAGCAGGATGACTCAGATTAAAGCATTTCCGAGTGAAATACAGCCCTGGTGGAGATAAATCCGAGTGGAAAAACTCAAAAATGGTCAAATCCGAGTCATAATGAAGCATTTCCGAGTGGAATAGGCTCCTGTTGGGGGAATTCAAGCGGAATGACGCATAAATGATCAAATTCGAGAAGAATTAATCAGGATGAGTCATTTCCGAGTGGAATATGCTCCTGTTTGAGTCAATCAGAGTGGGATGACTCAGAAAGGATCAAATCTGAGTGGAATTACTCAAAATGAGTCAGTTCCGAGTAGAATGCTTCACTGATGAAGATGAATAGGAGTGGAATGACTCCCTGCTAGAGCCATTCCGAGTGATGAATAGCTGACTCTGTTGGGGGATGAATGCTGAGAAGGATTGCTTTCTGATTGCATCTAATCCGAGTGAAGAAGTGCTGATTGAAGTGTGAAGTCCGACTCTTAGTGAATCTGGGTGGTCAGATTCTGATTGGAACAGAAGTCCGATTGTGAATATATCTGGGTAGTCAGATTTTGATGGGAAGAAAACCAATTTCGAGTGAAAATGTAAAAGTTTCCAAGCCCTGATTGCAAAGAAGGCCAATTCTGAGTGAAATTCCAATGTCTGAGTGGAAAATAGGTAGATTCTGAGTGAAAAAATTCAAATTTCCAATTTCTGAGTGAAAAGAAGGCCAATTCTGAGTGAAATTCCAATTTGAGAGGAAAGAAGGCCGGATCCGAGTGAAGATTGCCAAGTCTCCAAATTCTGAGTGAGAAGAAGGCTATTTCCGAGTGAGAATGGCCAAAATTCCAATTTCTGAGTGCAAGGAAGGAAGGTTCCGAGTGAAAATGTCCAAGTTCCATTCTGATTAAGAGCTCCCAAGGTCAGTTCTGAGTAAATTCTTCAAGCAGTGAAGTTCTGTGTCACTTTTGAAGAAATTCCGAGTGAATGCTTCACGCAGAGATGAGATCCGAGCAAAATACATCCGACTGAAAGAATTCTAAGTGTTGCCTCTTCAATCAGAACCGAGAGTTACTTCTTCAATCAGAACCGAGTGAAGTATTTCCAGTCAGAACCGAGTGAGCCACACTTTCAGTCAGCACCGAGTGAGTCCTTTCACTCAATTTCCGAGCCATTTTTAGCCAATTCTGAGTCATACTTCATCCATTTCAGTCGGTTCCGGGTCATTGGTCACTCAGTTTTTGTATAAACAGCTCCTTTTCAACTCGGTCTTGTGCACAAATTCATTTTTTCCACTCGGATTATGGATAGGAGGTGAAATCCGAGCCAATTTTTAGTCAGTACCGAGTGACCCACTTTTCACTCAATTCCGAGCCACTTTCCACCTAATTTCGAGTCATCCTTTGATCATTTCCGAGTCCTCTTCAGGTCTTTCGCCCAAGCGATTCTTGTCACGCTCAAGCGAGAATGGGAGTCCCTCTTCAGTCAGCCATTTTTCAGTCAGATCCGAGTCACTTTTCACTCGGTTCCGATTGAATGTTCCAATCGGAATTTCTTTGCTTGCCCACTCAATCCAATTGCACACAACACCAACATGATTTCGCTCGGTCTTTTGCACAAAAAGGACCTTTTCCAGTCGGATTTAGGAGGCAAAGTGAAGACCGACCCCTTTTTCCACTCGGATTTCCATTATGCTGACTTGGATTTCCACTATCCAAGTGGATCCTTGAATTATGGGAGGCGGCTCACTACTAGACAAAGGAGGAAAATGATAAAGAATTGCCACCAGCCTCCATTCTCCTTGATTGTCAAAGATCCAGGCTGTTTCCAACACACCATCCAAGTTGTTTGTCAATCTCGTGGGGCGGCTGGCAACAAGACAAGGAGAAATAATAAGTTATTTATCCCCATTGGAAGCCAGGCTGTTCAAGCTGCCATTGCACCCCTATAAATACCTCAACGCATGAGAAGAAAAAGGAGCCTTCATGAGATGTTTAGAAGAAGATTTCATTAGAGAGAGAAACGAAGGGAAGCATTTTAGAGAGAGAAAATAGAGCTTTAAAAACCAACAGCTTTAGCCCCTCCCCTCGAACACCATACAACCCTCTCTTCACTCGGTCCAGCCCTCTTCACACCGTCCTCCCATTCTTCCTACCTCTCTCCAACCGTCCTCAATCCTTCACCTCCTTCCAACCACATTGTCCCAATCTCCTTCAATTTCACCATCCACCCATTCTCCACTAAAACCACGCTGTTCTACCTCCCTTTCACCACACCGTCCCAACCTCCTTCCCTTTCCACACACCGTCCTAACCTCCTTCCCTTCTCCATACACCGTCCCAACCTCCTCCTCTTCTCCACACACCGTCCCCACTCACCTCACCCAACACCGTCCTCACTCACCTCTCTCCCAACACCGTCCTCACCCTCCAAACACCTTCCTCTCTCCTCACTCCCCACACTGTCCTGCTCCACACCGTCCCAAACTTTCCACCTCAATACCTCCACACCGTCCTCACCATACCCCCTTCACCTCCACACCGTCCCACACACCGTCCTCACCATACAGCCCCACACCGTCTCTTCACACCGTCCTTCACCTCCACACCACAGCTCCCCACACCAACACCAACCGTCCTCCTCAAAACCTACACCGTCCTCTCTCCTAACCTACACGATCCTTCCTTTCCCCAAATCCGTACCGTACAAGCTCCTCCTAAATACCCACACACCATCCAGCCCCCATAATTCAACAGAAGCTCCAATTCCAGCGCTCTTTCTCTCTCTCATCACACTGGTCCCAATCTGTCCCTCCTTTAATTTTAATTTTTTATGCTTGTATTATTTATTTCTTTTCTGTTAAAATTAATTGTTGTTTGGTGGAATTATTTCCTGTTCAATAAGTAATTAATTCCCTTTGATCGGATTAGTCCCTCATCAAAACGAAACTGTTCCTCATTATTAGTATTTATTATTATTTATTTTCCGTCAAAATTAATTAACTGTTAATTAATGGATCCATTTTTTTAAAATTATTAATTAATTTCTGGTAATTGAATTAATTCCCACCAAGGTGCATATTAAATATTAATAAGAATGAGTATTTCAATTCTTATTATTTTCTTAAAAGGGGGCGGAGCGAGATTAATTTGGACGAGACGTCCTGTTAATCTCATTTTTTTATTTTTATTTTTATTAAAAAATGGTGGAGCGAGATTAATTTGGACGAGATGTTCTGTTAATCTCATGTAAATATTCTGTGTTTATTTTTGTTTATTTTTTTGTATATTTTGTCATCTCGTATATTTTCTTTTCATGAAGAAGTTAAAATAATTACTGGGCTAATTATAATGCGCGCTATCATATTGAGGTAACCGTTTTTATAACGGACAGTTGTGAGGTGCTAATACCTTCCTCACCTGTAATCAGACTCCCGAATCATGGAATTTCATTTTTATAACCAGTGCTTTAACAAAAGGTTTTTCCAGTATTTTATCCTAAAAAAATATTGGTGGCGACTCCCTGTTTTTTTTTATCTTTTCGAGATGGTATTGAGGGTCGGCCGTGCCGCCGCGATCCCGGTCGCGACAGATGGCGACTCCGCTGGGGATGAGAATTTAGAGAGTCAAGCCAGTCAATTTAATAGCGCACGTTTTAATTAGCATATTAATTATTTAACTTCTTCTTTTATTTTTATTTTTATTTTTTTTTGTCAATATTTGTATATGGTTTTTGTTTTATTTATATTCTATCATTTATGTCCTGTAAATGTTTGCATGTTTGTTGAACCCTAGGCTAGAGGACCATGTTGCTTTTCTACAATCATTGAACTCTAGGGTAGATGACTTTGTATATTTGTTTTGTGTTTGTTCTTTGTGCAGATTGAGGTAAGGTAAAAGGTATTGAATGCCCTTCCACACACTACACTCACATTTTTTGCACACACTGATGAGTGGCACCCTATACCCGAGCCCCAAGTAAACCCTAAGTTAGGGGAGGTTGGTAGCGGTGTCGTTTGGGATGTACTTCCCATCCGGCAATCGTAAGAACCTCAACTAGAGTTCGACTTATTCATGGTGCCCACACCTAGTAGACTTCCTACTATTTGTGGTCAACATCATGAGTAGGATCTTGGCTCTAGTGACCTTTAGAAGTTTTAGAACAAGCCACCTAATGCGAGATATCACTGTTAGACAAACCTTAGTACCATTAGGAGACCTTCAGAAAAACCCGACTTAAGGCACAAAAGGGCAAACTTTACTTCTACCTTTTCTCATTCTCACTTTCTCTTTTGATCCAAATTAAGGGACCACTTGCCCGTTTAGTGGATTACTTTTTCAAAAAAATGACCTACTTCTAACCAGTGATCCTTTAATGGGAAGGTGGTCCTTTCCTTTTATATTTGCTTAAGTCTTAGGATCTTGAGTTACGGATTTTCTGAATCATCAAAAAAAAAAGCCAAAAATTTTACAAAAAAAAATAATACAAAAAAATAATAAAAATAAAAATTTTATTGACAATGATCAGAAAATCCATAGCTCACGTGATCTTTAACTTGACACAAGTTTTGTCAAATCGTAACCCCCCTTAAATACAAAAATGTTTTCAAGAAAGTTACTAGGGGAGTATCGATTTGCAAAACACGTCGTTTCCTGACGGCTCTTTCTCTCCTTTCTTTCTATTCTCACCGGAAGCTATTCAGGGCTTAACGAATACCTTTGAGCAAGATATGGAAATTAACGTGGGATCAAACCTTTAAGAGGAGGGTCATGGTTCCCTGAGCTAGAAATAGCTGAACTTGAAGCTCCTAATGCATTTCAGAATGAAAAATTGCTTCTGTCTTCACAACTATCCCGTATTAATTTCCATGTTTACCATACCTAGTATTTTTGAACGATAAGTTCTAAGGAATGGTCAAAGGATACTCGCTAAAGCCTGTGATTGCTTCCCATGACATTCTCCTTCTTTCTATTTCCACGTGACATTTCTTGTTTTTCTTTCAAAGACACTCACAGACATCACAGGTAGGCATCCTTACCAGACCCGACTTCAAAGGAAACTTATGGCTGAGGCAGAAGCTGTTGATGGAGACTTTAGGACTGAGTTCGATCAGCTGAAAGAGAAAGTGGCGGAGTTAACTAAACTCTTAGAAAAGAAACTCACAGAAGGAGCCTCCTCTGCAGGTGTTGAGGACAGCCAACAGCAGCCTGTCACCGCACCACCTCCATTGGTTCTGACCCAGCAAGAACCCAACTACCTAACACAACGACACCCCCTCTCACTATTCATATTGGAAGACCTAACCCTGCCATTGAGACCCAGCCACCCTACGGTTAGTCTTATGTACAACAACATACATTTATCGGTCCTGATGGCAACCCAGTACCTTTTGCACTTTATGGCCTACCACCGGGGTACTATCCCCCGCTCGCTAACCAACAAGAAACCCAAAACACGCAAGCCCATGGCCCACAAGCGTACCAAACCCAAAACACGCAAGCCCATGACCCACAAGCTTACCAAACCCAAAACACGCAGACCCATGACCCACAAACCCATCAAATCCAAAATACACAAGCCCCGATGGCCCAGCCAACTTGCAACGCACAAGCCCAAAACACACGAGCCCAGATGACCCAGCCAACTTATACTGTACAAACTATGGCCCAACCTCAAGGACCCTCACCAAATACAGGCCTAATGAACCAGTCCCATGTGTTGCCTCCGTTCAACCAGCCACTCGGTTATCCATACGGATACGCAACTCCTTATATGACTAATCTCCAAGATACAACCCGCATGATGAACCTGGTAAGTGGTCATAGCACGGTCGTGGCTCCCCAAAAGGAAAAGATAGAAATCCTAGAGGAGCGTTTGAGAATGATGGAAGGCGCTGGAGGTTTCAGACTGATAGATGCTTCTGAACTATGCCTAGTCACAGATGTTGTCCTCCCACCCAAATTCAAGATACGAGACTTTGACAAGTATCGGGGAATGACTTGTCCAAAGAACCATCTCACGATGTACTGTCGAAAGATGGCATCTTACTCTTCTAACGACCAGTTATTGATCCACTGCTTCCAAGATAGTCTGGCGGGGGCCGCTCTTACCTGGTATGCTCACCTTGAGCGGAACCATATTCGTTGTTGGAAGGACCTGGCAGATGCCTTCCTTAGACAATACAAGTATAACATGGATATGGCACCCAACAGGGTTCAGTTACAGAATATGTTGAAAAGGGACAGTGAAACGTTTAAGGAGTATGCCCAACGCTGGAGAGAAACAGCGGCACAAGTGGACCCCCCATTATCGGAAAAAGAGATAATCGCAATGTTTATTGACACACTCCCATCACCTTTCTATGGCAAGATGATTGGTAGTGTTTCATCCAATTTCTCTGACATTGTGACTATTGGGGAAAGGGTGGAAAATGGAATATGAATAGGAAAAATCACTCAGGGCCTATCTGGGGCAAGCATGATGAGAAAGCCGACACCTGGGAGAAGGGATGGAGAAACTAATTCCATCTCTTCTAATCAAAAGACGGCCCCGCCAAGACCATTCGCCCCTACCATGATTCAAGCTCCCAATCCTTATGTGGTCGCCGCCACTCAGGGCCCGACAACTCATACTCCTCACTTCCGTCCTCCCATGGTAAGAGCACCAATGCCACAACCCATAGCATACTATCACCCGCAACAAGCGATTCGACCACCTGATCATAATCAGAATACGAGAAACCCCAACAATGAGCGCACCCCTGTGCAGTTCAATCCAATTTCCATAACATATACCGAACTTTTACCAATCCTCGTTCAAAAGGGTCTGGTAGCTCCATGCCCCATGAGGCCGTTGCAACCTCCTTACCCAAGAGGGTATGACCCAAACGCTCATTGTGATTACCATACTGGGGCACCAGGGCATTCCACAGAAAATTGCATGTCTTTGAAATATAAAGTGAGAGATTTGATCAAAGCCGACTGGATTAATTTTCGGGAAGGTAGCCCTAACGTGACCACAAATCCCCTGCCCAATCATGGAGGTTCAGAAGTTAATGTCGTGGTGGCCGATATTGAAGATGGTTCCGATAATAATACTGATTTGGTTATCGCTTGCCCGCTGGACCAAGAGCTCAGTGACTGGGAGGCTGTCGAGCTCCTTTCGATTTTAAATGATTCACCAAAATAATTTGCCATTGCCTCAAAGTCTTGTTTATCCCTCTACTATGCCTAAGGCTTTGGGATTTTTCATGTAATAAGGGCGAAAAAAAACTTGTTTTACCAGTCAATCAATAAATGCGTATCAAAATTCAAAAAAAAAAATTCAAAAAAAAATATCATCCCTTTATCCTTGCTTTTGACTCATTCTCTTTAATTTGCTTTTCCTTTCTCTTCTTTATTTTGCCATAACAAACAAAATTACAGATCCAAAAATGATTCTCTTGAGACTAGTGAAATCGCAATCACGCTTCACAATTTCGATTACCCAGTTGACTATGCCAACGAAGAAGGGTAGGGAAACCTGTGAGCCACCAGTTGACAAGATTGTTAGAACAAGAGGTTAAAGAATACCCCTAAGTCAAGAACAACTGAAGGAATCACGGTGGTAATCTATCAGAAGGCATTAGTATTTTGTTTTAAGACGTGGAAGGAATCTATGTGAATGACAACATTGCCAAGTCCTGAATTGGACAAGTGGTAGGCCAGTCAACTAAGAAAAACCATAACAGTTACCAGCATAAATAGGGGAAAATTACTAAATGCCTATAAATGTAGATATAGTCAAGGGAGAATTTACAAAAAAAAAATGAAAAATGAAAAGCAGAGTCAAGCTTGAATGCACATACCAAGCAGGAAAGCTGGTTACGTCCAGATCATCGAGCAAGCTGTCATTTTCTGTATTGGGGGAATGAATGTCACTAAACCAAGAACTTGCATTCTTGTCGTCAACAACACCTCAACCTTAAAGGGTACTCCATTCCTCATGCCTATGTAACCAAGGAAATAGTCTATCAGATTGAGTCATTACATCATCAAGGGGATAAAAAAAATGAAACAAAACAAAAAAGGAGGGCAAAAAGCAAAAAAGAAAAAGAAAAAGAAAATAAAGGCCAAAATGATGATTCAAAGTAATTCCCTCTCATCAATGCGAAAAGTCTCACCAATATTTCCTTGGGTACATGCCATAGGAATAGAGTCTCTTATTTGAAGTGACAACAACTCCCAAAGGATCAAACTAAATTTGGAAAAGGATAGGCAGACTCAACTGGAGTGTGATCAGTTTTAACTTTTTACTGTAAAAGATGCAGCCCAAAATAAACAAGAACACATTATAAAGAAAGAGAAAAGCTCGCTAGGCTAAAAACCTGAAAGGGCGGCCTAGGCAAAAGTTAGAGCAACCCGGTGAGTTGAAAACCTGAAAAGGCGGCTCAGGTAAAAATTAGGGTCAACATCTCAGCAGAGTAACTAAAGTTCCCAATGCAAAACGTGCAAACTAAGGCATGTGGACCATGGTCAAACTACCCTCTTGAAGGCAGAGTTGAACGATGTACTTGAGGTCGTGACGTGGGATTAAGGTTCTCACTAGTCTGAGGAATTCACTGGAGGATCCTTGAACCTTCCCTGTTTCTCCTGGCCTTGACCTGTCCTATGTAACCTCATTTCATCCCATCTATTTTCCCCATTATCCATTCTCTGTATTCTGTTTGACATACATCCTTTTTTCGATACGCGTTATGAATTGCATTGATTTGATAAAACATTGTATTTTTACAAAAATAAAATAAAAGAATGGTGAACATTTAAAGACGTGAGGAACAAGACGCTCCCACTACTTGACCTCATCTTGGACAATCATCACAAAGACTTAGCCAATACACGTGCTTTAAAGCTATGATCGCCTCGTTGATTCTCCTCTGTCCATGAGTTATCCTAAAAGTCGTGGTTTCACAGGACCTACCCAGTTTTTGAATTTTACTTTGCACTACTAACCTTTTTCTGCAGGTTATTACAACAGACAGTCATGTCAAGTGTTGACACCTCAATCAAGGCCTCCAAGTTCCTTCCTCGAACCGCCAAAGTTGGCAATTCTCAAATTCTTTCCTCTACCACCAAAGTTGGCACTCCTCAAAATTCTTTCCCCCAAATCGCCAAAGGTGGCACCGCTCAAAATCTCTTCCTTAATCAGCCAAAGATGGCACCTCTTAAAGTTTTCTCGAATCGCCAAAGCTGGCACTCCTCAGAATTCTTTCCTCAAATTGCCAAAGCTGGCACTTCTCAGAACTCCTTCCTCAAATCGCCCAAGTTGGAACTTCTCATAACTCCTTCCCTAAATCGCCAAAGTCGGCACTTCTTGAAGTCTTTTCCTCAATTACCAAAGCTGACACTTCTTCAAACTCCCTTCCAAGGAATCTACCTGATACATTCTGACAGTCAAACGTTTCCCTTCCCAAGGATAGTTTCCAGCAAAATTCTCTCCCAACAGAATCATTAAACTCTCTCCCCAGTGAGCCTACAATTTAGATCATCTTCTTCCCCGAATAAGAACTCTTTTCTAATCAGGCTTAGAAGGACTCTCCCCAAGGGGCCCCAGCACACTTCTCTCAGTGAATCTACACATACCAGGTGGATCCCAGATTTTTCCTTTCCCAATCAAGGGGCAGTACCCCAAACCATCAATCCTTCCTCGGCAGAACTACCCTTCCCAAACAAATCAAACTGGGGCATCACCCCAGGTCCATTTATTCTCACCTAAGGGGTAGTTCCCCAAGGTTCCGAGGCAGATAGTTCAAACTGGGGCATCACCCCAGGTTTATTCTCTTTCACCCAAAGAAACAGTACCCCGAATCACCAAATCACACTGGGGCATCTCCCCAGATTTCTTCTGTTCCAGTTAAGGAGCGGTTCCCCAAGGCTCCTTCAGACCATCTCGAATTGGGGCATCACCCCAGATCTCTTTCAATCAAGAAGTATGTCCCCAAGATTCCTTTATATCATGTCAAACTGGGGCATCACCCCAGATCTCTTTCAATCAAGATGCACTATCCCCAACAACCTTCAATCATGTCAAACTGGGGCATCACCCCAAGTTTATTTCTCTTTCAGTCAGGGGGTAATTCATCAACCTCTTCAACTGGGAACGTCACCCTAAGGGTGTCCTTTTTAAATCAATGGGTAGTTCCACAAAATCCTTTCGGTCTTCATAAATAGGACACTTCCCATATTCTCTTCCCTAGTGAAACCATAATTGCTAAAGCTGGTACCTCCCAAATTTTTTCCATTGGAACCAATCGCCAAAGCTGGCACCTTTCAGGGTTTTTCTTCCCC
The DNA here is from genome assembly GCA_037962975.1 of Clitoria ternatea. Taxonomy (NCBI): domain Eukaryota; kingdom Viridiplantae; phylum Streptophyta; class Magnoliopsida; order Fabales; family Fabaceae; genus Clitoria; species Clitoria ternatea. The sequence goes on along the minus strand of CM075671.1, from coordinate 215,920,971 downwards.
GACTGCCAAAAATGGCACCCTTTACTTTCTATTCGCCTATGCAGGCACCTTTTACATTCTGTTCGCCGAAGTTGGCACCCTTTACTTTTTGTTCACCTATTCAGGCACCCTTTACCTTTCCAGTTGCCGAAGTTGGCACCCATTTACTTTCCAGTCGCCTATTCAGGCACCCATTTACTTTCCGTTCGCCTATTTGGGCACCATTTACTTTTCTAGTCACCGAAGTTGGCACCCATTTACTTTTCCAGTTGCCGAAGCTGGCACCTATTTACCTTTTCCAGTCGCTGAAGCTGGCACCCATTTACTTTCCAGTCGCCTATTCAGGCACCCTTTACTTTCCGTTCGCCTATGCAGGCACCTTTTATATTCCGTTCGCCTATTCAGGCACCCTTTATTTTCTGTTCGCCTATTCAGGCACCTTTTAATTTCTGTTCGCCTATTCAGGCACCCTTTACTTTTCCAGTCGCCGAAGCTGGCACCCATTTACCTTTTCTAGTCGCCTAAGCTGGCACCCATTTACCTTTTCTGTTCGCCTATTCAGGCACCCTTTACTTTTCCAGTCGCCGAAGCTGGCACCCATTTACTTTTCCAGTCGCCGAAGCTGGCACCCATTTACCTTTTCCAGTCGCCGAAGCTGGCACCCATTTACTTTCCGTTCGCCTATTCAGACACCCTTTACTTTTCCAGTCGCCGAAGCTGTCACCCATTTACTTTTCCAGTCGCCGAAGCTGGCACCCATTTACTTTTCCAGTCGCCGAAGCTGGCACCCATTTACTTTCCGCTCGCCTATTCAGGCACCCTTTACTTTTCCAGTCGCCGAAGCTGGCACCCATTTACCTTTTCCAGTCGCCGAAGCTGGCACCCTTTACTTTTCGTCCGCCTATTCAGGCACCCTTTACTTTCCGTCCGCCTATTCAGGCACCCTTTAATTTCCGTCCGCCTATTCAGGCACCCTTTACTTTCCGTCGGCCTATTCAAGCACCCTTTACTTTCCTGTCCGCCTATTCAGGCACCCTTCACTTTCCTGTCCGCCTATTCAGGCACCCCTTTACTTTCTGTCCGTCTATGCAGGCACCCTTTACCTTCCAGTCTACCGGGGGTCAATCCCGATCTTCTCACTTCCTGTCCATTTGAAAACAATTTTTCCTGGTCAATTCAGAGTTCAAAAAAACAAAAAAAAAAAGAGGAAAAAAGAAAAAGAGAGAGGAGAAAAGAAGAGAAACAGAAGTGGAGAATGCTCATTTTTAAGAAAAAGAAGTCACACTAACTCGTGATTGCCCACACCATCAGTTGCCATACCGATCAAGAGGTCCCACTTGGCCCCCTACATCGGTGTTCATACCTTTACTTCCTTTTCACTTCAAAAACACAGAAGCTTCGTGTTTCTTTTGTGAAAAAGAAGTAAAGAGGGGCATCTGTGAACACCTCTTTTGGTCCGGTCCAAGTGGAATGAATCTTTTTTATACTGAATTCCAATTCGGAGTGGTCAAATTCGAGTAGAAAGGCTCCAAAATAATAAGAACCGAGCGAAATAACTTAGAATGAAGCTTTTCCAAGTGGAATATTGCCCTGTTAGAGGCAAATTCGAGTGGAATGACTCAAAAATGATTAAATCTGAGCAGGATGACTCAGATTAAAGCATTTCCGAGTGAAATACAGCCCTGGTGGAGATAAATTCGAGTGGAAAAACTCAAAAATGGTCAAATCCAAGTCATACTAAAGCATTTCCAAGTGGAATAGGCTCCTGTTGGGGGATCCGAGCGGAATGATGCATAAATGATCAAATCCGAGTAGAATTAATCAGGATGAGTCATTTCCGAGTGGAATATGCTCCTGTTTGAGTGAATCAGAGTGGGATGACTCAGAAAGGATCAAATCCGAGTGGAATTACTCAAAATGAGTCAGTTCCGAGTAGAATGCTTCACTGATGAAGATGAATAGGAGTGGAATGACTCCCTGCTAGAGCCATTCCGAGTGATGAATAGCTGACTCTGTTGGGGGATGAATGCTGAGAAGGATTGCTTTCTGATTGCATCTAATCCGAGTGAAGAAGTGCTGATTGAAGTGTGAAGTCCGACTCTTAGTGAATCTGGGTGGTCAGATTCTGATTGGAACAGAAGTCCGATTGTGAATATATCTGGGTAGTCAGATTTTGATGGGAAGAAAACCAATTTCGAGTGAAAATGTAAAAGTTTCCAAGCCCTGGTTGCAAAGAAGGCCAATTCTGAGTGAAATTCCAATGTCTGAGTGGAAAATAGGTAGATTCCGAGTGAAAAAATTCAAATTTCCAATTTCTGAGTGAAAAGAAGGCCAATTCCGAGTGAAATTCCAATTTGAGAGGAAAGAAGGCCAGATCCGAGTGAAGATTGCCAAGTCTCCAAATTCTGAGTGAGAAGAAGGCTATTTCCGAGTGAGAATGGCCAAAATTCCAATTTTCGAGTGCAAGGAAGGAAGGTTCCGAGTGAAAATGTCCAAGTTCCATTCTGATTAAGAGCTCCCAAGGTCAGTTCCGAGTAAATTCTTCAAGCAGTGAAGTTCTGTGTCACTTTTGAAGAAATTCCAAGTGAATGCTTCATGCAGAGATGAGATCCGAGCAAAATACATCCGACTGAAAGAATTCTGAGTGTTGCCTCTTCAATCAGAACTGAGAGTTGCTTCTTCAATCAGAACGGAGTGAAGTATTTCCAGTCAGCACCGAGTGAGCCACACTTTCAGTCAGCACCGAGTGAGTCCTTTCACTCAATTTCCAAGCCATTTTTAGCCAATTCCGAGTCATACTTCATCCATTTCAGTCGGTTCCGAGTCATTGGTCACTCGGTTTTTGTATAAACAGCTCCTTTTCCACTCGGTCTTGTGCACAAATTCATTTTTTCCACTCGTATTATGGAGAGGAGGTAAAATCCGAGCCAATTTTCAGTCAGTACCGAGTGACCCACTTTTCACTCAATTCCGAGCCACTTTCCACCTAATTTCGAGTCATCCTTTGATCATTTCCGAGTCCTCTTCAGGTCTTTCGCCCAAGCGATTCTTGTCACGCTCAAGCGAGAATGGGAGTCCCTCTTCAGTCAGCCATTTTTCAGTCAGATCCGAGTCACTTTTCACTCGGTTCCGATTGAATGTTCCAATCGGAATTTCTTTGCTTGCCCACTCAATCCAATTGCACACAACACCAACATGATTTCACTCGGTCTTTTGCACAAAATGGACCTTTTCCAGTCGGATTTAGGAGGCAAAGTGAAGACCGACCCCTTTTTCCACTCGGATTTCCACTATGCTGACTTGGATTTCCACTATCCAAGTGGATCCTTGAATTATGGGAGGCGGCTCACTACCAGACAAAGGAGGAAAATGATAAAGAATTGCCACCAGCCTCCATTCTCCTTGATTGTCAAAGATCCAGGCTGTTTCCAACACACCATCCAAGTTGTTTGTCAATCTTGTGGGGCGGCTGGCAACAAGACAAGGAGAAATAATAAGTTATTTATCCCCATTGGAAGCCAGGCTGTTCAAGCTGCCATTGCACCCCTATAAATACCTCAACGCATGAGAAGAAAAGGGAGCCTTCATGAGATGTTTAGAAGAAGATTTCATTAGAGAGAGAAACGAAGGGAAGCATTTTAGAGAGAGAAAATAGAGCTTTAAAAACCAACAGCTTTAGCCCCTCCCCTCGAACACCATACAACCCTCTATTCACTCGGTCCAGCCCTCTTCACACCGTCCTCCCATTCTTCCTACCTCTCTCCAACCGTCCTCAATCCTTCACCTCCTTCCAACCACATTGTCCCAATCTCCTTCAATTTCACCATCCACCCATTCTCCACTAAAACCACGCTGTTCTACCTCCCTTTCACCACACCGTCCCAACCTCTTTCCCTTTCCACACACCATTCTAACCTCCTTCCCTTCTCCATACACCGTCCCAACCTCCTCCTCTTCTCCACACACCGTCCCCACTCACCTCACCCAACACCGTCCTCATTCACCTCTCTCCCAACACCGTCCTCACCCTCCAAACACCGTTCTCTCTCCTCACTCCCCACACTGTCCTGCTCCACACCGTCCCAAACTTTCCACCTCAACACCTCCACACCGTCCTCACCATACCCCCTTCACCTCCACACCGTCCCACACACCGTCCTCACCATACAGCCCCACACCGTCTCTTCACACCGTCCTTCACCTCCACACCACAGCTCCCCACACCAACACCAACCGTCCTCCTCAAAACCATCACCGTCCTCTCTCCTAACCTACACGATCCTTCCTTTCCCCAAATCCATACCGTACAAGCTCCTCCTAAATACCCACACACCATCCAGCCCTCATAATTCAACAGAAGCTCCAATTCCAGCGCTCTTTCTCTCTCTCGTCACACTGGTCCCAATCTGTCCCTCCTTTTATTTTATTTTTTTATGCTTGTATTATTTATTTCTTTTCTGTTAAAATTAATTGTTGTTTGGTGGAATTATTTCCTGTTCAATAAGTAATTAATTCCCTTTGATCGGATTAGTCCCTCATCAAAACGAAACTGTTCCTCATTATTAGTATTTGTTATTATTTATTTTCCGTCAAAATTAATTAACTGTTAATTAATGGATCCATTTTTTTAAAATTATTAATTAATTTCTGGTAATTGAATTAATTCCCACCAAGGTGCATATTAAATATTAATAAGAATGAGTATTTCAATTCTTATTATTTTCTTAAAAGGGGGCGGAGCGAGATTAATTTGGACGAGACGTCCTGTTAATCTCATTTTTTTATTTTTATTTTTTATTAAAAAATGGTGGAGCGAGATTAATTTGGACGAGATGTCCTGTTAATCTCATGTAAATATTCTGTGTTTATTTTTGTTTATTTTTTTGTATATTTTGTCATCTCGTATATTTTCTTTTCATGAAGAAGTTAAAATAATTACTGGGCTAATTATAATGCGCGCTATCATATTGAGGTAACCTTTTTATAACGGACAGTTGTGAGGTGCTAATACCTTCCTCACCTGTAATCAGACTCCCGAATCATGGAAATTCATTTTTATAACCAGTGCTTTAACGAAAGGTTTTTCCAGTATTTTATCCTAAAAAATATTGGTGGCGACTCCCTGTTTTTTTTTATCTTTTCGAGATGGTATTGAGGGTCGGCCGTGCCGCCGCGATCCCGGTCGCGACAATGGGCCTTATCATCCTCCTCAAAGATTCGACACTTATTCACTAGCATTGGGAAACTCCTGATCTCCTGGTGCCTAAAAGCTCTTTTGATATCCGACCTTAGTCCACTTTCAAATTTAATGCACTTAGAACTCTCAGTCCCAGGTTGCTAGAAGGGCGGATAGAACAAGCATAGTTCTTCAAATCTAGCAGCATATTTCTCTACGGTCATGGAACCCTGCTTCAGTTCCATAAACTCCAATTCCTTCCGACTTCTCACTGTGTCAGGAAAATACTTCTCCAAGAAGCACGCTTTGAAATTCTCCCAGGTCAACTGGGTACCAACATCATTCAGTCTGTTCCTAGTAATCTTCCATCAATTCTCTGCTTCATCACGCAGCATGTATACTGCACACTCCACTTTCTGGGCCTCTAAACAAGGAAGGCCCCCAAATATCCTCTCTAAGTCCTGAATCCATTTATAAGCTGCTTCCGGGTTGAATCCTCCTTGAAATTTAGTCGGTTTCCTCTTTAGGAAACGATCCAAACTTTGATCATTATCAACACGAGGCAGATTCTGCCTCTCAAATATGTCAGCAAAGCGTTAGAATACTGCAGCTATAGCTTCCATACCTTGTCGGTTTGCCATGTCTTATCCTGAAATATAACTCATGAGTATTAATCTCAGGGCAAGAATACCGAATCATTCACATCCGATCGGACTTCAATCTCACACTTCTACATTCATAACACATTATCATACAATCCATATAACGTGTAGGCAATCACCCACAGTTAAGAATTACTATTATGACTCATACAAGCATCTAGTCACCAATCCGATCTCCATACATATATATATATATATATATCCCTAATACTATATGAGTAATCAGCCAGGGTAGAAATAATCCTCTACCCCACCATCAACCTCCCACAGTAGTATCTCGCGCTACTGTTCACCATAAAAATTAATGGGCTCATAGCCACACAATCATGCTTAAGCATACATCACGCCCATCAAATATTATAGGCAATTGCATTGATCGGTCGCAATGCACAAAACCTGCCTACCAAAAGTAAGCGTACCTTGGCCTTGGACCTTTTTGGTCTGCTCTGATACCAAAATGTAACATCCTAGAATTAATTAGAGTTAGACCCGAGACAAAGAAATTTTTCCCAAATAAATTATGAAGAACCGGGCCAGAATAAAACAAGAAAGGCAAGGCAAGGCAATTAAACCGACCAAGAAGAGAAACAACAGAAGGATAAAACACACTCAAGCGAAACTACAATACAATGCTCACTCGCTCAAGCGAGATCCGACTCCGCTTGAGCGAGACAGCCAAACTCGCTCGGGCGAGCACACAATCACTTGGGCGAAACCACACTAAAGCCTTCCAAACCAACATACTCGCTGAAGCGAGAACTCACTCGCTAAAGCGAGAAGCCACACTCAGCAAATCCACCACTCGGCACTGAAGGTTATCCCACTCGGGCTCCATAGACCCTCACTCAGAATATCTTCCACTCAACGCCGCTCCGTATAACACAATCTCAATTCACTCAGGGTATTCTACAAGTTCCTCACTCGGAACATGGGTTTCACTCGGTATCGGTCCTAACACACACACACGCCTCACTCGACAGTTCATAACAGTCTCACAATTTTATCCACAGGGGTTACGTAAGGATCTACTCAGAAAATTCAGTCAGAATCCGGGTCTCAACCCTCACAGATTCTACTCGGTAGTCCTACTCCAAAACTGAGTCATCCCCATCAGCCTTTCACTCAGATCATTCGTGAATCACATACTTAGATTATATTCTAGTCTCAATTTATTCTAACCACTCCCCCTTTAGGAAAGGATCACTCGAATTTCCACTAGGGATATTCGAATTATTCCCCATTTGAGCTCACCATAACTATTTCACTCGGAAAGGCTACCCAGTACATCTCACTCGGAATTAGATCTAAATCTTCTATAATCCACTCGGAATTCATTAACTTGGAAGAGTTCGCACAAACATCACTAATATTCCAGTCGGTAAGAAGCATCAAATCAACATAAACATTGATATGTGTATTTTCATATATTCATTTGGAATATTCCAAATCCTCGTTACTCGGTAGATTCTAATATCTCGTCTCCCACACTAATAACTCAGCACATTCTTTTTCTTAAGGGTCATACCAACCCATACACTTAGTTGAATATAATTATATCCCTCTTGAACCTTAATCTACAATCATTACTCAGAGAATGAGATAGCATAGCAATACATATACACATATATATATATATATTCATATCTAATAAGATATACTCTCAACCCGAGAGATTTAATCTTCATACATTTAAACAAAAGATTATACTAGAGCCGGCCAAGGCTGTGACAACATCCTTCTTATAATATAAATATATTTACATATGTATGCCCCCACAATCTCGATACTCTGCACACGGAAATGAGTTCTTCTTTTACTCGCTGTCCTGAGCAACTTTCACTGAAATATAGCCACAATAGGGGAGTGAGTTTACACATATAAAATGATAGTTAATGACTCAGAAATCCTTCGGCCTTCATTATACAATGCAATGACTAGCTCAACTCATATCATGCACTACCACTAAGCATATCTATACACACAGGGCCGTTCAGTCGGAATTCATTTAACTAACACATGGCTATATCATTCCTGTCAAACCCCAACGCATTCACATGCAATCGTATCGAGTTTATCAATAATATAAACATATACACATTCAATTCCGATCGGTTTTTAGTAGTTATTATGTTGCAACATAGGTTCCAAGCCTTTTACTCAGCTCCAAGCTGACCCGGCCGTTTTACTGGTACCAAACCGTTTGCCCTCACACGTAACACGATTGCTCCAAGCAACAACGGGAGTGTTACAGGCAGCCCCGAGTCCAACTCGGTAAACTTGCCTTGAGTCCAACCCAAGGTCTTTTATCATGTTCAGCAAGTATTTATTAGCAACACAGTAGTATCCCAGTCGGTAAAGCCATGCAGTATATACATCTCATATATTCGTAATGAAATTCCACCATGTTCATGCGAGCAATCATAATAATATATATCTACCAACTGTTCCACAATATACACTCAGTATATACATACATAACTAGTACTCTTTTATGTTTGAGTATAACACCTTAACACACGTCTCAATCTCATACATTTATGTACAAGGTTGTCAACAAAATCTAGTTAACACATACACACACACGTTATTCCTAAGTTATCATCAAAGTATTTCACACAATCATCACGTACACAAACCATGCATTTGAGATGTTGAACTCCCCCTACCTCTAGGAGAACTTAGAGCTCTTCCAGTTAGAACGCTTGACTGGTTACTTGTTAGCCTAGGTGGCCTCTAGGAAACTCAAGGGGGGGTGAATTGAGTAGTTAGGAACTTTCTCACTAATAAATTTCTCCTCTAAAAACTCAATATGCAATGATATGTGATTTGAATAATAATGCTTAAAACATAAAGAGTTTAAGGGTTAGAGAAGTGCAAACAGAGATTTATACTGGTTCGGCCAACCACTGCCTACGTCCAGTCTTCTCAAGACACCCTTGAGGAAATTCACTATAATCAAATCCCTTGATTACACCACAATGGGGACTCACACCCCGATCACAAATGCATTGGATGCTACACCACACCCAAGCACATCACCCTTGGATACTACACCATACCCAAGAACATCACCCTTGGATGCTACACCACATCCAAGAAGAACACCCTCAGAGATACACCACTCTGAGTATCAATCTCACTTTAGAGATAAAGAACTCTATAGAAAAACTCTCTTCAAGAGTATGATGAACAAATTGAGGAACAAGAAGAGTAATAACTCTATTAAGAGAATATGGCCATTATTGCTCTTAAGAAAAGATTGGAAGTATTTTTGTGTTGGTGTTATTGGTGTGCTTTTACAAATGAAATACCCTCCTATTTATAGGAGAAGAAATGCCTTCAAGAGGTGTGAAATTATTGATTAAAATAATTGGAAAGGTACCTCTTGGATAAAATAATATTTTGTGAAAAGTTATAATGTTTCAACATGATTTTTTGCTTTCTGATCACGTTGTAATCGATTACATAAAATAGGTAATCGATTATAGCCTTTTAAAATCAGTTTTAAAACATAACGTTTATATGGTAATCGATTACTTAAACATGGTAATCGATTACATTGCTGAGGTAATTGATTACACTAATAAGGTAATCAATTACACGATGTAATTGATTACACTAATGAGGTAATCAATTACATTCCATCAGAATGTATTCTTATTTTAAAACCTTTTTATATTAATGGTCGTACTTTCTTTTTATAGAGTCTTACTTTAATTATGCCTTGGTCTTGGATCTTCATTCTTGATCTCTGGCATTGGCCTTGTCATTATCAAAATCCTTCATGGTCTTCATTCTTCCCCTTTTTGATGATGACAATATTTCATTGATTTCATGACTCTTTTTGTGCTTGACATGGTATACTAAATCTTCAAGTCTTGCGTCCATGTTGTTAATCATGTCTTGCATATATGTTGTTGATATCAAAACCTTAGTTCCTCATTCTCCCCCTTTTTGATATTGACAAAAATTCCTGAGAAGAAAAATAAACAGCATGCAAGATACAAGATTTTCCCCCCCTTAATTTTGGTTTAGTTGACAAGGTTTGATTGATTTTTCTCTTATTTTGCTTCTCATATATTAACCAGGTTTAATTGATTTTTCTCTTATTTTGCTTCTCATATATTACTCCCCCTTTGTCAATGGCAAAAAGAATATAAGAGCATAAAGTTTTAGCAGAGAGTGATGCACCTTGTTGTTTGATGTCACTCGTTATTTTGATATTGCTCTTTGTTACTTGTTGATTGATAGATGCTTCAAGAAATATGTTGACTTTTCTTGTGGGTAAGAGTTAATCCTTAAGTGCCTCCCATCAATGATAATTCCTGCACTATTATAAATATTTGATCTTGGTACCCAAATTTTCTTGGGTCCTTGTGGGTTAGACGTGGATACTATATTCTTAGGAACCCAAATCATTTTTGTCTCAATATAGCCTTTGTTCCTTATATGACATGTTGATGCACTGTGACCTTTTCTCACATAATGAGAGAATTTAACAAATGGGCTAGTTGAGGTCTTTTGTGAAATAAAGAGATTTTTCTGCAACTTTTGCTTTTTGGAAGGATCAGATCCTAGTTCATGATTGACCTTTGATAGACTTTCTTCTAAGATTAGGTTAGAATTTTTCATATTTAAGAATTTCTTAGCTAGTTTTTGATATTCATTATGAAGATCTTCAAAAGCTTCTTGCAGTTCATCAAATGTAGGATTTGAGTCATTTACCTCTTCGGTGTTAGTCATTAGGCACAGATTTGCGTCTTTATGGTCTGATTCCTTGGACGAGCTTAAACCATTTTCATCCCAGGTAATATAAGCTATTCTTTTATTTTTGGGATGCTTTTTCTCTTGCTTGTCAGACTTCTTATTTAGTTTCGGATACTCCATTTTCATATGTCCATATTTTCCGCATTCAAAGCATTTTGGACCTTGGTTAGATTCATCATTTTTGAAGGAATTCTTGAAGTTCGGCTTCCTTTGCCCTTCCTCTTTCTTTAGAAACCTGTTAAATTGTTTAACAAATAATTTAAGGTCATTATAATCATTTATACCACCTTCATCATCTTCTTTATCATCTTCTTCATTACTTTCTTTAATGGTTGATGATGATGCTTTTAGAGCAATACTTTTCTTCTTTTTGTTGCTTTCCTCATGTTGATTCAATCTTTCAAGCTCGAGTTCATGATCTTGTAATTTTTCAAAGAGTGTTGCAAGAAACATGCTTGACAAATCTTTTGATTCTGATATAGCAGTTACTTTTGGTTGCCATTCCCTGTTCAAGCATCTTAATACTTTATCAATCAAATCTTCATTTGAAAAGGTTTTTCCTAAGCATGCAAGATGATTGATTATATGAGTGAATCTCTTTTGCATGTCTTGTATGCTTTCATTGTTGTTCATTCTAAATAATTCATATTCCCTAGATAGGGTATTTATTCTTGATCTCTTAACTTCGTTTGTTCCTTCGTGAGTTACTTCTAAGGTATCCCACATCTCTTTTGCTATCTTGCAATTAGATATTCTAAAGTATTCGTCTATTCCTAAGGCTGAGGTTATTATATTTTTGGCCTTGAGGTTATATTGGACTTTTGTTTTATCTGCACCAGTCCATTCACTTCTTGGTTTAATCATGGTCACTTCTCCAACTACTTTGGTTGGTATGAATGGACCATTTTCAATGGAGTCCCATATGTCTATATCAATAACTTCTATGAATATTTGCTTACGGGTTTTCCAATATTGATATCCTACTCTATTAAATATAGGAAGTCTATGTATGGAGTTTCCCTCAGGAAAGATAGGATTGAAAGAGGCCATGGATCTTCTTGAGGTTGTTAAACCTTTTCCAAGATACGAGCTTTGATACCACTTATTAGCCTAGGTGGCCTCTAGGAAACTCAAGGGGGGGTGAATTGAGTAGTTAGGAACTTTCTCACTAATAAATTTCTCCTCTAAAAACTCAATATGCAATGATATGTGATTTGAATAATAATGCTTAAAACATAAAGAGTTTAAGGGTTAGAGAAGTGCAAACAGAGATTTATACTGGTTCGGCCAACCACTGCCTACGTCCAGTCTTCTCAAGACACCCTTGAGGAAATTCACTATAATCAAATCCCTTGATTACACCATAATGGGGACTCACACCCCGATCACAAATGCATTGGATGCTACACCACACCCAAGCACATCACCCTTGGATACTACACCATACCCAAGAACATCACCCTTGGATGCTACACCACATCCAAGAAGAACACCCTCAGAGATACACCACTCTGAGTATCAATCTCACTTTAGAGATAAAGAACTCTATAGAAAAACTCTCTTCAAGAGTATGATGAACAAATTGAGGAACAAGAAGAGTAATAACTCTATTAAGAGAATATGGCCATTATTGTTCTTAAGAAATGATTGGAAGTATTTTTGTGTTGGTGTTATTGGTGTGCTTTTGCAAATGAAATACCCTCCTATTTATAGGAGAAGAAATGCCTTCAAGAGGTGTGAAATTATTAGTTAAAATAATTGGAAAGGTACCTCTTGGATAAAATAATATTTTGTGAAAAGTTATAATGTTTCAACATGATTTTTTGCTTTCTGATCACGTTGTAATCGATTACATAAAATAGGTAATCGATTACAGCCTTTTAAAATCAGTTTTAAAACATAACGTTTATATTGTAATCGATTACTTAAACATGGTAATTGATTACATTGCTGAGGTAATTGATTACACTAATGAGGTAATCAATTACACGATGTAATTGATTACACTAATGAGGTAATCAATTACATTCCATCAGAATGTATTCTTATTTTAAAACCTTTTTATATTAATGGCCGTACTTTCTTTTTATAGAGTCTTACTTTAATTATGCCTTGGTCTTGGATCTTCATTCTTGATCTCTGGTATTGGCCTTGTCATTATCAAAATCCTTCATGGTCTTCATTACTCCTGCACACGAACAACCCTTAAACCCAAATATCAACTCTGAACCAGCTTGGGAAGACCAAGGTTAACCTCTTCTTTGACAGTTACTCACAACAACAACTCTACAGTCTTATGTATCTCACACTACAACTTCCCACCGAACACTTAACAGTTTTAAATGAGAGATAAGAAAGTAGAAGAAGAAGAAGACAATAAAAGGGAAGAGGAACAAGGAGAATCTCCAAGGGATTTCTGAGAAACTGAGAGAATAGGAAAGGTAGAAGGAGAATGAAGAGTCTTCAGCTCATATATCACTTGGAAACGTTCGAAGAGCAGGTGGGTTCCACACGTGATGATGGTTGCTGCACCATCACGTCACCGTCCGTCAACCATCAGCCATCATGCATTAATTGGAGTGGATCAGATTTATCTCTTAGCTGATTTGTAATTTCCCACAACTACCAATTAAACTTATCCTTAATTAATATTTATTCCTTAATTACCCTTATTCCAAAATTAGGATGTTACACATAACATTGGGGATCCAACTCTTGATGTTCTTGATATACCTTGTCTAACAACACGTACACCAACCGGCGTTGTGGAAGATCACATAGATGATATAGTTTCTACTCATAATGACCACTAGGAGGGTATGTGGGAAACATAAGGTATGGCTATGGTTATATATCATTCATTATGTTTTTTAACTGAACTTGTTTGCTAAATGTGTTTATTGTTCTCACTAATTATTGTACTCATGAATTATATTATTGGTTTTTTGAATAGATACATATGGCTGACCAGGACCCACATGCGAGATCTGACTCCCAGGGCACAGATTCCTTAGCTAGGAGGAGAGGTGTTACTCAAATGACCAGTGTTGCTCTTCGGCCTCATCAGGGTCAGAGGAGCTATGTTGACATTGATATCTCCACGGGGAGGCCCTCCGAACCTAACGCCGCCAATTTTTAGAGTTACTTGGGCGTATTGGTACGGTCGAAGGTGTCTATCATTATCCCTGATTCGGATAGTGTTGAGGGGGTCATGAAGAATGCAATTTGGGCTGATGTTCTTGTAAGTACTTTAACTGCACATTTGTTAATTTACTTGTATTGCCCTATGTTTTGCATAATACAATTAACCATGTTTAATTTGCCACTTGTAGGATGCATGGGATATTCCTGCAGTCGATACACTGCGTAGGAAGATCATGTCTGAGATCGCTGATCGGTGGAGGTCATTCAAGACCAAACTAACTTCTACATATGCATGCATGTTATAAATTAAGTGTTTAAAATTGTCATGTCTTATGCCATCAATTCCTTACTTTAAGTGTTTTGAATTTTAGGTATGTCTTCGGGAAGAAGCAGGGAGAGTTTCCTGGAGAGACTTACACATTTATAGATCAGCAGACTTGGGATTTGTTTGTTGCATCTAGGCAGACGGATGAGTTTATTGTAAGTACTTTCTACTTATGATGTTATTGAAATTGACGTTGAATATTTTTATACAAGCATATATAAGGTTTAAGTTAGTAACTGAATTGTTTTTGTTGCAGGCCAAATGCATGAAAGCACAGGAAATTCATTTGAAGAATAATTGCCCTCATAGGTTGTCACGTAGGGGTTACCGATTGCTAGAGGATAAGATGGTCCAGGAGAAGTCCAGTCAGCGCTAGAGTAGCCACCCTGACACCACTATTGTGGATCCCCCCTCCCTACCTGCACGCCATGAAAAATGGAAGCGGGCCAGGGTGAGAAAGAGTGGTGACTACACTTCATCTCATGCTGAGGAGGTTGCCTAACGTATTATAAGTATAATACTTTTTAACATTATTTATGACATTTTGTAGTGTCTCTATTACTAACTGCACTGATCACTGGGTTTTGATTGCAGGATTCCTTGGTGGAGCAGTCGACCCAAGGGTCGTTCGTGTCCTACGGAAGGGATGATATCTGACCACCGCCATCGGCCAACCGGAGCACCCTGGACGAGTCCGTGTAGCTGGTCACAGAAATGGTACGTTTATACATTTTTGTTTGTAATCATTTTTGTTTGTTTATGGTACGTTTATACATGGTACATTTATGATAACATTTTGTTTTTAATCCTTCATTCTCTGTAGGTCTTTGAACCTATTTTGGTCGTCCTATCACCCCCTCCCAGTCCATCTCTGATTTGGAGAAGAGCTTTGAGGAGAAGGTAGCTGCAGTGAAGGCAGAGGCCAGAGAGGAGATGCAGAAGCTGCTACAAGAGGAGATGAGACAGTTTCGGAGTGAGATGATGGCCTCATTCAGTCAACAACATCAGCCTACACCACCGGTGGTCTCCCCACAGGTTGGATTGCCCATGATTTAATTGAATTACCTGAATTTGCTATCATTATTTATTAACTAACTTCAAATGTTCCCTAAATATGCAGGTTAGGTGAGTTAGTACAAAGGGGTCTTGTGCTCTACCTGACGGTGATGATGAGGATGTACAACTTGGAGATTATCGTCAGTGTGACCTCTTTGTTGATGGAGTGGAGGAGCCAGTTGCTGTTGGTTCAGTGTATAACCTAGGCCATTCGGTTCACCATCAGCCAATGCCTATTGGTGTATCAAGGGTCTCGGTTGTATAGGTCTTCAACGCCAATGCAGCTGTGCCCATTCCAACTTCTGAGGTACGACTCATCGGCCAGGCTGTAGGACACTTCCTTATGTGGCTGACCAGACTTCTGTCAGATTCTGGTCCCCAAGTATGCTCCCTAAACTAACATCAATTATATGTTAAGTTATGGTTTCAATAATCTGAAAATGCTTTTAATTTTTTAACTGTTTTAGCAGGGTGTTGGCCCATCAAAGGAGCCACAGCCCCCCGTTGATCCGATTGAACGACTATGGGCAATGTCGGCCTCGCTACACGAGGATATTATCCCGGTACCATGGGAGGAATCCGTTTTTGGTCGCCTAAGTCTGTTGCTGGTGTACATTGCACGGCCTGACTTGTGTGAGGTCCTGATGAGGAGGACGATGTTGAACATTTCGGTGCTTCAGTGTTGGGAGCTGTAAGTATAATGTTTTTCGTCCAATGATTGTGTCAAGTAAAATGTTATTTTTCACTAACTAAACGTCTGTAACTTTTATTAGGTTTTTACATAGACTTTGCATAGAGAGGGGTGTCCATGACACTTATGGTTTCCTGGAGCCCTCTTTAATACAACTTCGAGGGAACAATAAGGAGGAGATTCAGGCATACATCCAGAATTGGATGCATGCCTTGAAAAAGACTGTGTACCTAGCACCATATCATAGAGAGTAAGAGTCTAGTCAATAATTAGTTACTGTTATTAAATTAATCATGAATTACGTTGTTACTAATCAATATTCATTACACCCTTCACAGGCAACTGTTGGTCATTTGCCCGAAGGACGAGATTGCCGCATTCTTCTATTCCTTGCATGGGAGTCCTGGTGTTGACTACCAGAAAATAATCGATGTGTAAGATGCTTTTAAAATTCGTTACAACTGTACATTTTTTATTAAGTCTTTCTATTAACTGAACCGGTGTTTTATTCACTTACAGGGCTTTAATTGGGTACCGTCGACTACAAGGCAAAGTGACCAAGAAAAAACTACATTGGGTCTTCCCAAAAGTGAGCACAGATTAATTAATAAGCATTACTTTTAAAGTTTTCTCAATTAATAACAAAAATAATAACCAATTGGGAATTCAATGTACGCTACCTTGTAGTCTTATCGGCAGGATGGCACCTTTGAGTGTGGGTACTTCGTGATGAAGACGATGCTCACCATTGTCCAATCTAGTATAATAAACGGATGGATAACTGTAAGTTTTCACTGCCTACATTATTTTATTTCGTTTTTACATACTACTACTAAAGTTAGTTGCTCACCACTACTATTAATGATTGTCTCTTCTTTACAGCACTTTCAAGACTCCTCAAAGTTCCCTGAAAAATACATTAATGAAATCAGAACCCATTGGGCCACCAGCCTTCTTCAACTCAAGGAAGGACTCCACTAGTGTCTTTATTATTTATTATTGTTACTTTATAGGATTTATATCTATTAGTGTAGCTTTAGATATTATATTATGCATTTTTGTACCATATTTGTTGTTTATATAGTTTTATTAAAATTTATTATTTTTCATCACTTATTGTGTGGCTGGCTAGTATATATATATATCTTTGATTGCAGGTGTGGCTAATGAATAAAACAAATCCTGTATTTAAAAAAGTAACTTTTAACCATGGTTATGACCATAACCGTGGTTAAAACACCCTTTTAATCACGGTTGTTTGGAACCGTGGTTGTATCACCATTTTAATCATGGTTGGTTGGAACCGTGGTCGTATCCCCCTTTTAATTACGGTTGTTTTAACCGTGGTTATATCCCCCTTTTAATCACGGTTGGCTGGAACCGTGGTCGTATCCCCCTTTTAATCACGGTTGTGGGAACCGTGGTTATATCCCCCATTTAATCACGGTTCAAACCGTGGTCAAAAGTCCCCACCTATAATCACGCTGGGAACAACCACGGTTGTAGAACCATGGTTAAAGGCCAATTTTAACCGTGATTAAAGCCCCAATATGCACTAGTGACTGTTGCTTTGGATTCCATTAAACGAAACTACTTAATGATTTTTGTACGTGCGTACGTGCGTCCATGCATGCGTGTGTATTTATGAAGTCTTTGTGAGTTTTTTTAGTCGTTTTATAACGTGAATGTATCATTATTTTTACAAATAGAATTCTTAAATGGATTCAGTCATCTTTGATTTCAATTATATGTTATTACTTTTATAAATATTATTTTTAGTTAGATTCTCTCACTCTTAATATCAATTATTAATAGAAGATGATTAAATCCCTTTTCCATTTATTGATACTAAAGATCGATAGTAAAAGAATCTGACAAATAATTAACAAATTAAATATTATTAATAATTATATTCTATTATTTTTAAGGTTCATTTAGAAGAGAATCACATAAAGGATCACATCAAGTCTTATTATGCATACAATTTAAAATATATTAATATTAATAAAAAATATAATTATTATATTTGTTGTTTCCT
Organism: Clitoria ternatea; assembly: GCA_037962975.1. Lineage (NCBI taxonomy): Eukaryota > Viridiplantae > Streptophyta > Magnoliopsida > Fabales > Fabaceae > Clitoria > Clitoria ternatea. Next base: position 215,903,133 of record CM075671.1, on the reverse strand, counting down.
TAATTTTTCATTTATTTTCTCTTATCTTTTTATTAGACGTGTTCTAGAATCTTTCTTGTTAATTTTTATATGACTTCTTTCAATTTACAATGTCCATTGATTATTTGTTTCAACTCATACTCTTATTAATTAATCTTGATACTATTTATATCAGCGGAATATGGAATATCATTGATCTTTCTTCATTATTATTCAATGTAATTTGAAAACTATACCAAGAATAATTGACAAGTTCAAGATGTTTACCTAAAATGACTAAATTTCTTAATCAACATAAAATAACATAATATGGTGATAGGAAAAGAACTAGTGTGGAGACTTCCTTTCTTTTTAAAAGTTTTATTTAATATTTATTAATATATTCAAAGTTGTTTTGAATTTTATACAATGAAATACTTAATAATTTTCGTACGTGCGTCTATGCATGCATGTGTATTTATGAAGTCTTTGTGAGTTTTTTATTGTTTAATAATATGAATGTATCATTATTTTTACAAATAGCGTTCTTAATTAGATTCTGTCATCTTTGATATCAGTTATATCTTATTATTTTTATAAATATTATTCTTAATTGGATTCTCTCACTTTTGATATCAATTATATATAGATGATAAATTCACTTTTCCATTTATTGATAGTAAAGATCGATAGTAAAAGAATCTGACAAATAATTAACAAATTAAATATTATTAATAATTATATTCTATTATTTTTAAGGTTCATTTAGAAGAGAATCGCATAAAGGAACACATCAAGTCTTATTATGCATACAATTTAAAATATATTAATATTAATAAAAAATATAATTATTATATTTGTTGTTTCCTTAATTTTTCATTTATTTTCTCTTATCTTTTTATTAGACGTGTTCTAGAATCTTTCTTGTTAATTTTTATATGACTTCTTTCAATTTACAAAATCTATTGATTATTTTTTTCAACTCATACTCTTATTAATTAATCTTGATACTATTTATATCAGCGGAATATGGAATATCATTGATCTTTCTTCATTATTATTCAATGTAATTTGAAAACTATACCAAGAATAATTGACAAGTTCAAGATGTTTACCTAAAATGACTAAATTTCTTAATCAACATAAAATAACATAATATAGTGATAGGAAAAGAACTAGTGTGGAGACTTCTTTTCTTTTTAAAAGTTTTATTTAATATTTATTAATATATTCAAAGTTGTTTTGAATTTTATACAATGAAATACTTAATAATTTTCGTACGTGCGTCTATGCATGCATGTGTATTTATGAAGTCTTTGTGAGTTTTTTATTGTTTAATAATATGAATGTATCATTATTTTTACAAATAGCGTTCTTAATTAGATTTTGTCATCTTTGATATCAGTTATATCTTATTATTTTTATAAATATTATTCTTAATTGGATTCTCTCACTTTTGATATTAATTATATATAGATGATAAATTCACTTTTCCATTTATTGATAGTAAAGATCTATAGTAAAAGAATCTGACAAAAATAATTAACAAATTATATATTATTAATAATTATATTCTTTTATTTTTTAAGGTTGATTTAGTAAGAGAATCACGTAAAGGATCACATCAAGTCTTATTTTAGGCATTTAATTTAAAATATATGAATATTAATAAAAAAGTATAAATAATATATTTTATTTTTCCTTAATTTTTAATGTATTTTCTGTTATCCTTTTGATGAGACATGTTTTAGAAATTTTCTTGTTTAGTTTTATATGACTTCTTTTAATTTACAATATGCATTAAATATTTTTTATCACATGCTCTTATTAATTAATCTTGATACTGTTTATATTGGTGGAAGATGAAATAATCATTGATCTTTCTTCATTATTATTCAATATAATTTGAAAAGTTTACCAAGAATAATTGATAAGTTTAACATGTTTACCTAAAATAACTAAATTTCTTAATATACATAAAATAACATAATATGGTGATTGAAAAAAACTAGTGGAGAGACTTCTTTTCTTTCTAAAAGTTTTATACAATATTTATAAATACTTTCAATATTGTTTTGGATTCCATACAATAAAACTTGTAACAATCCTAATTTTTTTAGAATAGAAAACCACACCCTCAGGACTCCTGAGGATACTCTGTTAAGCTTCCAGTAAGAAGCTTGAGACTTTGGCCTGTTCCCTGATTAATTTAGCATAAGAAAAAAATAATGAAAAGCGGAGCTAGTTAAAATATTTAACATGAAATATAAGAATACTAAGAGAATATAACGAGCAAAAGAAGCAGAGATAAGAAATAATAATAACAACGTCCGAAAGTACTGTTTATTAAACGTTAATAACAATTATTTTGTTAAATTGAGTACTAATTAATTTATAATTGTATTAGTTGATAATTATTTCCTGTCAACAATATTTAATAGATAATACTCCATCTCGATAATTAATATCTAATTTTGGTCGATAATTATTTAATGTTTGATTATTTGATTTAAGTGTTGAATATTTATTCAAATTGAAATTTTATAATATTGTTGAATAATTATTATTTATTTAATAATGATTATTTTAATTGAGTATTAATTAGTTGATAATTATTCTGTTGATAATTATTTAATTAGTAATTCTTCCCTGCTAATAATATTTAGTTTGATATATAATAACGAATTAATGCTTAATAATTAATATTTAAAATTAATAATAATAAAATATATTAAATTGATTATTTTGAAAATAATAATAATAGAATAAAATAAAAAATATAAATATTGATGACAATATTTTATTTTTGAAATTATATATTTAAAATTATTTATTTGATAATTACATTATATTTATATTTAATAATAAAATATTGCCGGGTTCCTTAGATTTGAACTGTGGGACCCAATCAGAGGTCGAACTCTGACCGTTCGACCCGAGACTAGTGATCCAGTAGGAAAACTAGTCCTGTTAGGATCCCTTAGTGAAGAATCAAAAGTGTTTGGCCTAACCAGGCCCAATCGGAACCTTTAACGTTTCTTACGTTTGACCGTTTATATGCTTCGGGATATCCGATGGTGACATGGTCAGTCTCTGGTGACTCGTTTTGACGTTTTAGGAACTTTTCTTAGAGAACGAAACCTGGTTCAGACTCTATCACCTTCGTTTTTCCATAACTTGATTCTTTCACAAATCATTTTAAAACCTGACCCGAACACCTTTGGTGTTTTGGTTCCAAATTTTTCATACGATCTTAGAATTAAATGATTTTGGTTTCATTCTCTTTGTTTTGAAAAGATATTCAACATCTGTTTCTAGCCCCGGGCTCCGATTCTCACTCTATCAACCCCAAAATCGAGGATTAAGTGTGTTCACCTCAAAATTCCACCGTTTGGACTTTTTCCCTACGCATGGTTCAAAAAAAGATTCACAACTCTCTCATATGACCTTCGATTTGCATAAACTTGGTGTCAAAATTTCCGTAACACAATTATCTACGTTTTCATTGAAGACATAAAAGGCTAATTCCCTCTAGATCAGTACAGTTTAATTGATCTTTGTAACCCCTTAGCTGTTTCGTCACAATGCTGGCAACCTTCAGTAAAAGTTACATATCGCCTTCGTCCAATGCTTGAATCACTTCATTCTTTTTCTATGGATCTATATCAAATAAATCTACAATTGTTATGAAGGACACGAAAAGAAATTCTCAAAGAAGAATTAATGGTGAATTTATCTCTAAAGCCATAGCTGATTCAAAGAGCTTCTGGAGCAACCTGTCGTAAATCGGGTATATTATGGGCTACCAAACTTGGATTATCACAAATAATATATCAAATTAAAGAGAAAAGGAATATCTACAAAATTCATGAAGGGCTTAAAAGCTAATTCTTTACCTATTTTTCCCAGAAAGTTTATTTTTTTAAAGAATTCAAGACTAATGAAAGCTGCCCAGACCATGGCTATTGTGGCACTACTAGAATCACTCCTTGCTTAACAAGGAGAACAACTTGTTAACAACTTGTTCAATAAGTTGTTCAGTTAAGATAAAATAAAATTAATAAGTCATGTACCAATTTTATAAAGCCATCACCGTATGTGTCCAATTCCTTTCTCCCTTCATCATGTACCCATTGCAAGCTGCTTCTTATGTTATATCACGCCATGCCATTACATGTCTTCCATACCATACATGAACTTAATTAAACTATCATATTTTACTCCTTCTCATGCTACCTTCTCCTCTTAGTTCCAAAAATTAATTTTCAAAATTTTGTATCCCTTTGCTACTCACCAAATAACCCCCTTTAGATTTAGTTCAAGATAATATATGCCATAACCATGTATCATGACATGCCATGCATATTTCACTTTCCATTCCTCCTAATAGCACCAATCAGCCCCTTCATTTTTTTTAAAATAATTACACTTCACCTTCATCAAGAAGAATTTCTTTCTTTCTCTTGGCATCACAAGGAAAGCCACTCACCAAAAATTTAATCTTCTTCTCATTTTTTCCTACTAAACCCGCGACATCCCCTTGCTCCATATGCCTTAATATTTATCATTTAAAGTCTACATTTTATAGCTGCCCTACCTCTTCCACCCCTCCTTAGCCATGAGCTTCTATGCAAGGCAAGGTGAAATTTTAAACCTTTGATTCTTGGTTTCTTTCTATTCTCTTGTTAAAAAAAAAGAAAAGAAGAAAAAGAAAAAGATCAGATTGTGCATGTAATTTTGTGGTTGTCATCCTCTGTTTTGGACTTCGAAGTCGTGATCCTCTTCCTTGACGGATGTTGCATGTTTGGTTTTTAGGTATCGGAGAACGATCAACGACGATTGGCGAGCGGTTTGGAACGTTTGGTAAATTTTCAGCGAGCCCAACCTTTTTCCCTCTTAAACCATGATTGTCCCATGAGGTAAGGGGGGTCTCACTTTGTTCTTGATTAATAAAAATTGTTTGATATTGTTTCCTTAGTATCCAGGGATAACCTATTTGAGTTTCACGACGATCAGACGGTTAGATTAGAAATTACATGATTTATTGTTATCGTTGATGATTATAAATTTATTTTGACGTTTTATGCACTTTGGTGAGTTTTGTAAAATGAGTCTCGTTGAATTTTATTGAAAATCAAAATTATTGCGAGAAATAGCTGATTTTAGAATTTATTGTGAGCATGACTGTCAAAATTGATGTGGTTGTATTTGGTCATATATTTCATGCAATTTGCTGAAGTTTTTCAGTAAGCCCCGATGTTTAGATGAGTTAACCAGTTAGAGGTCTCAAAAGTGAGTTAAGAAAAATCAAGCTTTCGAGAAGTTTTACTGAATTACCTTTGATTATAGTTCGCTTAAATTTTACGGCATTGACAATTTTAAAAAAAATTGATAATAAGAATAATAAAAATGTAAGATAAAATTAACATAATTAGTAAGAAACAAATTAGAAATAATTAGTTTTGGAGTAATGTATTAGAAAGTAAAGAAATAAGAATTTTAAAATATTTTTACCAGAAGAATACGTTATTGAGTAATTTGAGCTACTAAGTAGAACTTGGAAATAACATTTATATACTAGGGATTTAAAGAGTAACGAGATTTAGTAAGTTTTGATAAAGTGTCAAAGAAATCATGAGTTTTAAATAATGTATTAGGAATTGAAGAAATAGAACTTAAAATAAATTTTTATGAGAAAAATTATCATTTTGAATCAATGAGTGGAATGTGGAAATAGTAATTATATGCATAATAATAATAATAATAATAATAATAATAATAATAAAAAGAGAAGGAAATTTATGAAGAAATAATAGAAAGGTTTAATGAGTCTCGATAGAATAATTTAGGAATAATGGCTTTTAATAACTTGAAAAAAATGTATCATGGTTATTGCAATAATTAAAAGTATCTCTTTTCAAGAAAAATACACTATTATTAAGTAAATTTTAGAGAATAGTAATTGTATATTAGGAAGGTAAAAATAAAACTAGTAAAGAACAATAACGAGATATAGTAAGCTGTGGAAAAAAAATATGATTTGTAAGGGAGGATTCGTGATATAAATATATTAGGCCATTAAATGAATTTTGAAAGGAAGTAACCAAGGAAATTACGAGGCAAAGAGAATTAGAATTCATATATTGAAAATATTGGAATTCAATGAGAAGTAAAAGTCGATACCATGGGCAATAGTAATTAAAATAAGTATAATAAAATTTAATGAGTTTAAGAAGAAAGTTATATCGATCAAGGAATTAAAAGAAATGGAGAAATATTTAGGTTGGAATAAATTAGTAAAATCTAGTAAAAATGATACCAACCTAGTTAGTATATAAATAAAAGGATTTAATCTGGTGACAACAAATAAGTAACGACGATACGAGTTATAGATATTTTAAATTTAAGGTGTACTCTTGGAATAAGCATAATTAACCAATGGTGTCTAGAAGTTAAATGGATAAAGTATGTACTAAAAATATATAATAATAATAATAATAATAATAATAATAATAATAATAAAAAGGTTGCTTGGGCAATACACTTAATAAGATTACTTGATAACTAGAAATACGTCAGGAATAAGAGAATATATTAAGGATACACTTTACTAGTAAGGTCAATTGATTAAGGAGATAATCAAGATAAATAAGCCAATATGTATGTAATTATATTTAGTTGTTTATAAAGCCAGGACCATGAATGTGCTTGTATTAGAATACATGATTCCTTTACTAGGCTAATATATATGATGACTATTATATGATGAATATTATGTGTGGCAACTGTGATGCCTATACAATAGATGTTATGTGTGATGATTTCTATGTGATTGTGTATGTGGATGTAAGTGCGTTATTTATGTGATAGACATTTGTAACGAAATATAGGATGAGTGTGGTATAATGAATCGTATGATGAATAAATGGAACTTGCATAATGCATTGAATGAGTATGTTGAGATGGATAAGATAAGAATAAATGTGTCTCGATAGGGATCCTGAGGTGACTGAATTGTGAAAATAATATGATGAAATTGAGATCGGATCCGATATGATGATGGGCGCTACGGTGCCAATATTGCCCCGAAGTCTTGTGGATAATCAAAACTCATTTCATTCCTAATTATCGAGTGAGATGTGTTATAAATTGAGTAAATACGAAAAGAGTGATGACTAAAGAAAAATGTTAATAAAGGATTTTACAAAACAAACCCGATGTTAAGAACGAAATGGAGTCTCTGAAAGGACCCTACCGATAACTAATGAATTAATGGAAGGAATATATGTTACATGTATCATGTACATATGACTTGATATGGACTAGAGCTAGCAGCGAAGGGTACACTGAAGGATATGAGGGTTCGATCCCTGAGGTTGGATCTTAGGAGTGTAACGGGAGAGGACCCCTAATGGCTCGGTGGTAGCACCCCGATGCTAGGCGAAACCATGCAATCCTGGTGCACTTCGACTCAGACCAGTATCACTAGGACCGTGGAGAGCCAAGTCCCATTATGATATGATGATATGTGTTGGATCCGTGATATTGGGACTATAAGTCCATGTATACCCTGTGTTGTGATGTGGGGACTTGGTGTACTCCGGTCGCTCTAGTGCAGAAACGTTGTGTCTAGGGGCAGCCTGGGCAGGACAGGTTCTGATATGATATGATGATGAGAATTGGGCCCACATGTATCATGATGGTTAAAAGAAGAGATTAAACTTAATGAAATGAAACTCATGCATTACATCATCTTATTTGTGAGTTTGTGTTTGATTGTGATTGAATTCATATCTGTGTATAACTAATTAGTGGTGAAGGGGAGAGCAGAGAGGAATGTGTTCAGGGGCGATTTTAATAAGACTAAACTAGAATAGACAACTTAGAAGAAAACTGAGTAGGACCCCAGAGGTGAGGATATTATTATATGAAAACCCAATTGGATTGTGTGAGAGGGACGTCAGCAATGACGACTCTCCGATTGTTATGGAAGTGAAGACTCACCCTTACACTATTTTTTAGACCTTCGGTTGGACCATACATTGCAGAGACTAGTGCAAGCTTTATATCGAGGATTAGCCAAACTTTTTGGCGAAGGACAAATAGGATAGATTATTTTATTTTCTTTGTGGGAGTCTGCATGCCCCTTTACCTTTAGCATGTACAATTACTGTTGCAACCATGTATTATATACGATTATGTTGTATATGTGATGTATCTACTCCACCAAGTTTTCTTGCAAAAAAAAGTTCCACATTTTTCTTAAACTCGTAACCTCTCAGTTGACAAGGATAATCTAGTGAAAGGAATTGTCCTAGTTAACTGAGGGTGTTACAAAACTACTTAATAATTTTCATGTGTGCATACGTGCATCCATGCATGCGTGAATGTATCATTATTTTTACAAATAGCATTCTTAAATGGATTCAGTCATCTTTGATTTCAATTATATGTTATGATTTTTATAAATATTATTCTTAATTAGATTCTCACTTTTGATATCAATTATCAATAGAAGATGATTAATTCTCTTTTCTATTTAATGATAGTAAAGATCAATAGTAAAAGAATCCTACAAAAATAATTAACAAATTATATATTATTAAGAATTATATTCTATTATTTTTTATTTAGATAGAGAATCGTGTAAAGGATCACATCAAGTCTTATTTGATGCATACAATTTAATATATATTAATATTAATAAAAAATATGAATAATATATTTTATTTTTCATAATTTTTAATGTATTTTCTCTTATCCTTTTTATGAGACGTGTTTTAGAATTTTTCTTGTTAATTTTTATATGACCTCTTTCAATTTACAATGTCCATTGATTATTTTTTTCAACACATACTCCTATTAATTAATCTTGATACTATTTATATCAGCAGAATAGGAAGTAATCATTGATCTTTCTTCTAAAAGTTTCTTATGTTTACCTAAAACAACTAAATTTCTTATATGACTTCTTTTAATTTATATGACTTCTTTTCTTTCTAAAAGTTCTATACAACATTTATAAATACTTTCACTATTGTTTTGGATTCCATAAAATAAAACTACTTAATAATTTTTGTGCATGTGTAAGTATGTCCATGCATGTGTAACACCCTGGAGCCAACTTGCAAATCCCAAGATAATTACCGTCATCATATAAAATTTCTTGGATATCTTATTTTTTGCCTGGTAATTATCAAGTGATTCACAACCTGATTCCAGAGGTTACTAAGAAAATATTAGAGTACGCAACCTTTTACATAATTAACTTCTTATTATTATACATAACATCAAGTTTCATACTATCATATTTTACAATAGGCACTAGATCTTATAAAATATAAAGATATAAAGCACCAAAACATAGCATACGCATACATAATACAACGATAGTAGTTATGTAAGCAAGCATCAGCATCAAGAGTCTTCATGGGTCATCCACATCAAGCATCATCCAGTTTGTCACATATCTTCCTGATTAAACACTAAAGGGCTACCACAAGTAACAGAGCGAGTGAGATAAAATATCAAATAATTAGAAATTAAATTAGAACATACACAAACACAAGTAGGATGCTATGCAATGTAGATGCCAAACAAGTGTTTTGTATTATACTCATATTATTATATTCCATTCTTTTATGAAAATGCATGATGGATTCATTCTGGTGGGAACATAAGCAGTTATTTCCAATACCAATATTTTTATGGATATCTAATTGATATCGCGCCCAGAGTGCAACACCAATATCAGATAACAATACAATAATATCTATGACAAGTGTTACGAGAACCCCCTTAAGGACACACTGCTCAGTCCTTAAGACGGTCGTGGTATAAAACCACCGCAGAGGTTTGTTGCTCAACAGAGCGCATTCCCCACTGGGAACCCCGTCAAAGAACTCCCTACAGATTCTTTAAACGACCAATACATATGATGTATGAATTCAATAGATCTAAATTAAATTATCAAATTCCTTTATATAATTAATCTTAACAATAAAATTATCATAACAATCAAATAAGCATACTTTATATGTAATTCAAAGAATATGGAAACACATTTTCCATAATATTTATATCATAATCCAAGGAATATGGAAACATGTTTTCCATAATATAAAATTATACTACTAAAATAATTTAAAAAAAGAGTTTTTTCCTTTAAATATGTTTCTGAATTTAATTTAATTAATTATATTTATTTATTTTAAGATAAAGTCTCTAGGATAATAAAAATCCAATAATAATAATAATTTTAAGTTTTTAATCATATTTACGAAAATGTCACTGGTCTTATTTACGAAAATGCCATCGTTCTGATTTCTTTACAAAAATGCCACCGCTAGTTTTTATTTACGAAAATGTCACCGCTTCCAGTGTTTAACACCGGTTAAAAATATCCGCTGTTAAAAAGTTTGATTCTGTAGAACAAAAAAACAGCTATATTTTTACTGTTTTATCACTTGTAATTGCAAATTAAACATACCAATTGATTCCAAATCATCATAGAACATCAGAAATATTCATATATCATATTCCAAACTAATTAACATCAATTTCACAACTTAATTCAAATTAAATTAAAATCTAACTATATGAGTTTATAAAACAATTAACAATTAAACAAACAATTTTAACTTAATTTCTATGTATTTAATATCCTATCTCCTCTTTCTTACCTCAATTGAAGATCCCTAAGCTTTCCTTACGCTAAACTCCCTTGTATCTCCTCAAATCTTCAAGTTTGAGTAATTCCTTATTATGCAAAATTAAAGGGCTTTAAGATATGGAAATGGATATCTAGAAGCAGATGATGAAGGGTTATAGGATTTATGAGGTATTTTGGTTTGAAGAAATTTGAAGAAATGGTTGCTAGTCTGCATGACAAACCAATAAGTGGTTAAACAGTTACAAGTAGCAAGGAAACTAAACAAAGAGAGACACGTAAAGCAAATTATAGATTAAGTTCATCATCAAAACCCAGAACACGCTCAAGAGTAGGTGGAGAGGAAAAATATGGTGGAATAAGGTGAAGAGAGGAAAAAGAAATACATATGGGGAGGGAGAACAAAATTGTGACAATGAGGTGAAGTGGAAGTACATAGTGGAACTCAAGAGTAGGTGCACAATCTTTGTTCAAATGAATTGATGATTCTAAGTAAGACTGTTTTATTTGTATAGAATGAAAGTGTGGTTACATACCCTTCTATTATTTGTTTTCCTTAAATTGTTGTTAAAAATATACCTGAAACATAATAAACAATTCTGAAAAAGCTATATATTCCATGTCATAATCAGAAGCAATCTGAAAGCTCATCAGCTATCCTATTTGTTTCTTTAAGAGAAAACCTTATATCAACATAAGTAAAAAGATAAAACAATGAAAGACAATTCTGAACTAAATGAGCAGCAAATGGATCATTATAATTCTCTTGGACTGATTTAGAGTAAGTAAACTAATTCAGTAATTAAATAAGTCAACTACTCATGTGCCTAAGCACACCTAAGCCCTGACTTCTGTAATTCAATAATTAATACTAAACAACCTTAATGCTCAACAAATCAAAGCTAACTTAACAAATAGATCCCAAAGCAGGACCACACATAGTTTTATAGGTTCTATAATTTATAGATTTTAAGTTTGTCCTTTGTATTTCAAAAGTTTCATTTTACTCTTATAGTTATAAAAATTATGATTTCCATCTCAACTATCAACAACATGCCAAAAATCATTTCCTCTAATGTAAAACTATTTTTTTGCTTTATCGGTTTAATTTATTCATGACCATATACATATTGAGGGGAAAAACATCAGCTGAATAGCCATTATCTTTTCTGACAGCACTCATTGGGGGGGGGGAACATCAACAGAATACACAAGTTTAACATAATATGTATAATTGGTCCTCTTATCCTCTCTGCAATTCTGTTAAACCATCATCAATTTTGAAGAAGCGTGTGCTAGTTGAGTGTTGTACCAGCCATGAATGCTGACAACGCATGTCACATGATTACCCTTTTTCCCCAACACTATCAATTGGTTTCTTTATAAAACCTTTCCATTTCTTTTTAAGGCAATTATTTAGTATAATTAGTAATAAAAGTCTCGTCTGTCTACGCACTAGTTAAAAATTAAAATGATAATGCTATAAGAGGACTCTAATCCAACCTAAAGTTACATAGATGTTATATTAAACACAACTTCTAATAATAACTTTCCACTTTTAGTTTTTTAAAATGTGTTACAAACACACATGAGAAAAACCATAATATAAGTTTAGTTTTCAGCAATTTAAACTTAATGAACTTTAATTGACAATGATCAAAATTGGGAATGAAGTTAATTGTAACAACCTACTCCTAGCAATTAATAGTTTCAAAAACCATGAGAAAATTTTTCACAATAACAGTCACGGTTTATTCGACATGGAAGGAAGGAAGCAGGCAAGAAAAATAAGAGCATTCATACGTATAGGGTATTTTACAGAAAAACTAAGACTGGGGTTGGTTCGTTGGGTTTAAGGCAGCACACCAGCGCCTGGGCGGATTGCACAACATCATGGGCTCGCTCAGGCGAGGTCTGATATCGCCTAGGCGGGGTATGATAATGCAACAGCGGATGGAGGGAGATTCTAAAAGAGAAACTCTTCCACGAGTAACACTAGTTCGTTCAGTAGGAAGTGATAGGTAAGGGGAAGGAGAAAGGAGAAGTACGAGTGCAGTAATAGTTTGTGGAGGAGAAGGGACCTGAACTCATTCCGTCCAACGCGACTAGGTATGGCAACGCCTGGGCGGACTCAGCCACAACGTCCAAGCCGGGGTCAACACCGTTGTTGGGGTCACATTAGCTCCACAACGGAAAGGAAGGATAGTGGGACGGTATCTCACTCTGACTTTTACTCGCTTCAGCGCGAGTCCTTATGCTTGGGCGGACTGCTCTAGCACTTGGACGAGGTATGACTCCGCCCGTGTGAATCCAACATAAGTCTTCCTAGTCCGCCCTCGCTGGAGCGGGAATGCTGCTCGCTGAAGCGAGGGACTCCACTCGTGAAATTGGAAAGTTAAGTCTCACTCGGTTTTCACTACCATTTTCACTCGATAATGGTCTCCCTTCTTATGACCACTCAGTTTTTCACTCGTCTTTCGTTCTTCCCTCAATTGAAGCGTATCTGAGCTCTATATTTCCTCTTCTTAACCCCAAACTTATTCCTACTGCCTAACCGTAGCCACACCGGCCAACTTACGCTCGCAAGACATACTCAGGCGTCCGTACTTATCATTCAATACCTTCTGCAGCATAATATAATGCACAACACACACACACATATATATATATATATATATATATATATATATATATAGTTAGGAAACATCTAAATAATTACAACCACAACATGCCCCTTCTGTCCGGAGCGTTCAAGTTTCATAATTAAAACCCAAAATTAACACAAGCCGGCCAAGGCTTCCTCTAAAACATTTAAACACGACAAGCACACAGTACACACATATATACACACGATCCATCATGCTCAGCTGCTTTGCTCCACACCCGGCTCTTCCTTCATTCTTCATTCCGAGAGATGTTCACTGAAATATGGCCACTGCAGGGGTGAGCTTTTACATATAAAATGATACTCACAGACTCAGTATCAGCGTCAGTACACGCTCCTACCATCATTCAACCTTTCTCGAGTAACAAGTTCATGCAGTTCAAAACAACATTCATGCCACACATATTACACAGAGTTCATTTCTACAATCCATTCATGCATTCGGAGTTCCTACGCACATACACACTCATGCATTCAAAATCATACACATATACACACATAGATTTATACATCACCACAATCGGCCTTATATCTATATGCATGCCTGCGGATCCGACTCGGGTAAAGACTCTCAGTTACGGTCCCCTTTACTTCTGGCCCCTCGTCCCTCAGCTCTTACCAGGTGGCACCGGCCTCCCACGGCGTCTCGAGACTCTTCTCTAGCTCCTACGGCTACCACGAGCACTATCGGGATCTAGCCAGGGTTGGTAACTGGAAGTCGTTCCCTTGGGGTTCTTGACCTTCCATGGGTCGCCCCCACTCTCACTCATGCAACTAACACATTTATTAACACACATCATCACGCCACGAACACCTTCTCCGTAGCCATTAAGCAAGAACGGATTTCCCCACATTACTCGTATTCATTTAGTCAATCACACCAACGCATGTTACAATCGGTCATCAGACTAACAACATTGAACAACCAATTAAGAGCATGCACGTACATATTTTCCATAGTGACAAGAAGATAGATCCATGCATATCATTCATCATTATCATCCACTAACAGGCTACTCCGTCCCTATGAAATCACTATCAGAATCTTAAATCATGCATCAGTTTTAATGATTATGAATACATGCACACACACACACAGCAGTACGTTCATCCGGTACCGTTCGTAGACCATGCATTCGACATGCAAGCGCCCCCTACCTTTAGAAGAACCTCAGAACCTTTCCGTTCTTGTCGTTGGGTCCGATGTCCTTCTCCTGGTTCGTTCGGTCTTCCTTGGCTTCGTCGTATCCTGCGCCTGATTCTGGGATGGAGTGTGGTCCGTTCTCCAGTACTGAAATCAAGATCTCCAGGAGCGAAGAGTGAGATAGGGGAAAAAGGAGGATGGAGACAAAGAGAGAAAAGTAGAGGATGAAGTGACGGAGGAAGGAATCTGAAGGAATAGTGAGTGTGTCCTTAACCATAGGCTTACGTTTTATATATGTATATGCGCACGAGTAAGAGAAGAGTGGGATGGGAGAGTGTGAGCCCAGCAGCCATGCGCACTCCACCCCATCCCCTGACCACCACCATTTTTCATATTTTAATGGCTTAAATCTACTTGGTTATATATAATTAACAGTTATTTTCTATTTGAAATCAAGTCTTAATGGTTTATTCTTCATTCGGCATTTAGTTTCAAAACTGGGATGTTACATTAATATTTTTATAAAATTAGAGATTAAATTGATATGTGTAAAAAGTTAGGAAGGAATTGATGGCACTCATACATTTCAAACGCTGTCTTAGATAGAAGACCAGTAACTGTGGACTTTTGGACATCTGTGCCATCTTATGAGTTGAAAATGAAGGGCATCCCAAGAACAGTGGTTATAACAAGCAAACTAGAGGACTTGGTAATTTTCTTAGAGTTTAGCATTCTTATAAGAAACTCAACTGAGCAAGTCTTGAGTGCACTACATGCTAACTCTGGTGTTTTAACTCCTCTCCATGGTAGAAGCAATGAGACCCACCGATTCAGTTTTAAAGTAAGAAAGAAATTGTTACCTCATACAATGAACATTACAACTCTTGTATTGACAAAATTAGAATATGATCTAAATTTTCACAATTATATTGCTTTCTATTATTGGATTTCATTATGTAGCTCGAGAACATTTCTAGAACCGAGATTATCACAATTGAGTTGCAAGCTACATCCTTACTTGGGAGAACAGGCACTCCTGTCTCTTCTGTTGCTCCCATCACATTTCTAAATGGTATGCTATCATCTATAATCTATATTCTATGCTTATGATATTAATGATCATTTATCCTAGTAGCTTTAACTTCTAACCAATTCCTGTGTTGTATTATATAGATTCAATGCAACCTAGTGTAGTACTAAGGACAAGCTCCCTCAGTGAAATAACGGGTTTCAATATCAACATAATTGCTGAGTTCACAAAACCAGTATTTGGCTTCGGGGCCTCTGCAGTAGAAAAGGAGAGAGATATTGAGAGCAATTTCATGAAATCTTAAGGAATGTAGGTATAATTTGTCAGTATATACAAGGAATAGAATATGCACAGGTTCAAAAAGATTCAAGTTTTAAATTAGTTCATTTATCTTGACAAACAAGTACCAAGAATACAGCATCAGGAAAAAGCTTTGGTATCTGATTCTGTTTACCAGATTCTACTACCATACTGAAGTTAATAGAATCCTTTAAGTTAAGAAGCATGCATAACAAAGTACCAAACCATGACCCACAGATAGCACAAACCACAGATAGCACTTACTTAGCTGCTGAGGGAGTGAGAGACAACAAAGATGAGGGACAGTCGTTAGTGAGCCGCCAGAGAGAGTGGGAAAGCCTGCTTCGTCAAAGAGAGAGGAAAGCCTACTTCGTGGAGGTCGCCCCAGAGGCCATCTTAGGAGGGGAAGGAAAGCTTTGTCTGAGGAGGATGGCAATGTTAGGCAGAGTAGGGCACGGTGAGGAAGACAGATGGTAGGGAAGGGAACTAAGGCAGAGAGAAGGGCAATATGGGTCAGTTATGTTGGCACTCGAGCAAGGGAAGGCACGGTGAGGAAGACAAAGGGTAGGGGAGGGCACAAGGGCAGAGAGAAGTAGAGAGGTTACGGTAGAGATAAGTTGAGAGGTTAGGGTTCGTCGAAAATTGAAAGAGGAAAGACGAGTAAGTTATAACATTTAGCGACGGTATACAGCCCGTCGCTAACACCGTGACTAAATTCATTTAAACATGAATATGTGCACAAACTAAATCCAAACCTAGCGACGACAGAGAACCCGTTGCTACCTGGCACCCAAAGCAACAGTGGTACAAACCGTCGCTACATTTTCTGTGATGGCGACCACCCTATTCCCGTTGTTAACTTTTCCCTCCTCCTATTTTTTGGTTTCCCTCCAGCGTTTTTCTTGGCGCCCATTTATCGCGACGGACATGACCCGTCGCTAATGTATCCAAATATAGAGATGGCCCCTCGAGACCGTCGCAGGTGTGGTACATTACTGATATTAGAGTAGTGACGGTCATGTATCGGTTGCTACGTCAACTTAGTGACGGTTGTAGTGACGGGTACCAAATTAGAGACGGTATCAGGCCGTCGCTAAAGTACGCGCCATTACAAAAATTTGGAGCCAAACAAGAAAATTGGAGGGAGATGATCTTAGCGACCGGTTAGCGACGGAGATTTGCAATATGTAGCGATGGCAGTATTTTGGTCGCTAATGTGGTCACTAATCTTCTTTTTTGGTCTCTTTCTCGCACTTTGGTCGCTAACTCGGTTGCTAACTTAATTATGAGACTTGTTTTATAATTTTTCTTGTTAATTTTTATTGGATTTATTTCAATTTACGATGTCCATTGATTAGTTTTTTCAACACACACTATTATTAATTAATCTTGATACTATTTATATCAGCGGAATTAGAAATATCATTGATCTTTCTTCTAAAAGTTTATTATGTTTACCTAAAATAACTAAATTTCTTATATGACTTCTTTCAATTTATATGACTTTTGTTCTTTCTAAAAGTTTTATACAATATTTATAAATACTTCCAGTGTTGGTTTGGATTCCATAAAATGAAACTACTTAATAATTTTTGTGCGTGCGTATGTGCGTCCATGCATGCATGTGTATTTGTGAAGTCTTTGCGAGTTTTTTTAGTTGTTTTATAATGTGAATGTATCATTATTTTTACAAATAGCATTCTTAAATGGATTCAGTCATCTTTGATTTCAGTTATATGTTATTATTTTTATAAATATTATTCTTAATTAGATTCTTTTATTTTTTATATCAATTATCAATAGAAGATGACTAATTCCCTTTTCCATTTATTGATAGTAAAGATCGATAGTAATAGAATCTGACAAAAATAATAAACAAATTATATATTATTAATAATTATATTCTTTTATATTTTAAAGTTTATTTAGAATAAGAATCACATAAAGAATCACAGCAACACATACTCTTATTAATTAATCTTAATAGTATTTATATCAGCGGAATATGAAATAATCATTGATCTTTCTTCATTATTATTCAATGTAATTTGAAAACTATACCAAGTATAATTAACAAGTTTAAAATGTTTACCTAAAATAACTAAATTTTTTAATCAACATAAAATAACATAATATTGTGATAGAAAAAAAAACTAATGGGGAGACTTCTTTTCTTTTTTAAAGTTTTATAATATTTAAAAGTATATTCAATGTTGTTTTGGATTCTATACAATGAAACTACTTAATAATTTTCGTGCGAGCGTACGTGCGTCCATGCCTGTATGTGTGAGGTTCTATATCAATTTAATAATTAATTATGTGATTGAATTAACATCTTAAATTTTATGTACAGATTTTTTTAAGGATGATTTTTTTTCATTATTATTATTATTATTATTATTATTATTATTATTATTATTATTATTTCTAAAAAAAATTATCATCATTATTACTAATCTGATGAATTTTACCAAGGTGTACATTATTATTAGTATTATTCAAGAGAGGCAATTTGTTGATATATATATATATATATATATATATATATATATATATATAATATTGCACACTGTTTCATGAGGCCATTATCCTAATTTATTAAGCTAAAGTGTGCACATGATTATATCAATTCAAGATTTCCTACGAAGCATATGGCTCAAGGGAGATGTACATAATGGTTTCATGCATAAGACCAAAATTGCATGGGCGTGTGTACGCCCCATGTGGCGTGCCAACGCGTAACACGTGGGTTAAGGATCCTGGGCACACCAGGACATCAGATTTCTTCCAAATCACATTTTCTCTCTTTTTTTTATATCAGTTACAATAATAATTCATCATGTGCACAATTTTTATTCAATTACTATTATTCTTTAGAATTCCACTGAGGCTTCATATTGGGTTTATGCAACAATTATAATATGTAGTGAGAACTAGTTTCAAACTAAAATCATCCCTTTAAATATAATTTCTTCCATAATATACTAGATAACATTCAACCAAAATATCACAACCAACCTATACAATATCTATAACATACAATGAGTATATACACTTTAAAATCCTGTTATCATTGAACATTCAAGAAGCCAACAAAGTGCCATCATCAATATAAGACAGAGTAAAATGAACAAGCATGAGCCCTCTCTCATATAATAAACTAAGATTATGCTATTATAACAAGCTCAATGAAAAATGAAATAAAAGGATCAAGGCGTGTCTCTCTTTCCCTTTTTACGAAACCATTATCAACATGTAACTACACATAGAAAGTATATTTTAATTTTAGAACGTGCAGATGCATGATGCGAGTACAGGAATAGTCATAATTCAATGGGTGTTTTGGCCAAATGGGTCAAGTGAGTCACAATGGTGCAGGACCAATACTTGCATATATGTAAACATATTATACCCCTCTCAACAAATTAAGTTATGCCTACAATTGCACCAAACAACGCTGTCTATTGCTATAGGGTGGAAGATTTTTTTGTTGAAAATGAATTCATCAGATATAATGACTCTAGTTATCTCTAACTCTCTTGATATATTTTCTCAACAGTGTAAGTGTGGATAAGGTGGAAGACTTGAGAATAAAGGTTAGACAAGAATATGATGGAGTTAATACATTCTTCATTTAGTGCCATCATCAAAGTGGGAAGACTAGTTGGGAGATCAGGTATCATCACCAAGACAATTGCAATTTACACACTTTCAAGAAAATAAATACAACATATCAAATGCAGAAAATTATGCAGATGGTCAATTGTAATTTATATAAAAGGTAAAATTCATCACAACTAACCATTGCACCACAAGAAACATCATTATCACTATAGTAATTTGCTATAATTCCACAATCTAATACATCAGAGCAATCAACAAATCAACAACACAATTTAATTTAAAAATAAAAATAAAGATTGGACTTCAATGTATACTCACTGTAGAATCAATAGAATGGTGAATGGTGAATGGTAGAATGAACCACGCGAAGAGGGAGCAAAGAAACAGACCAGTTATGGATATAGGACCTTACATAGATTCATTATACCTATACTAATATATAGAAACAACCTGGGAATTAATTTCCCCCACCTCCAAATTTCGGCATACTAAGTGCAGTAACAATTTAATATAGTCCTAAATACCACTTTAACCCGCTCCTCAATTTTAAAACTTAATAAGTATGCACTACCTCACACTCATATTCATATTATATATATATGTATATACATCCTGCAGCGACAACACCATTGGCCCAATACCGAGATTTCATCATATTATATTAGTAATTACAGTTTGGTTAAAATCCAATAACATACAGCAACTTGCCCATATATGCTCTTTTCAAGATCACATATACATATAGGTGTATCTATATATGGATCCATGCCAAAACACCACTTCACATAATAAAACCTTCAATTTAATCGCCATTTAACAGGACTTGTGAAAAATCAAAATTTAACTATCACCTGCTACCTCCTACCCCATGAAGTCAGAATGTACACATATATATTTACCAAAAAGCTATCCAAATCACTATAAATGAATCAGTTCATATTCAAAATGATATATCTAGGAATTTACATCAACAAAATTAAGTCCACTATTGCCAGGCAATGCAAATCCAGCCCCGGATCATTGAGTAAACTCATCAATCTGTACATTTACTAAAAATATCCATAATTAACAAGGTGAGTACTAATTCAATATCAATTAACAATGTAATATCAAGGTCTTTAATTAGTTAATTGCAAATAGCATGATAACCATAAAATTAACCCATTATCTATGAGAAGGTACAAACTTCACCATTACTAATTTTCCATCAACATCCCTGAAATTCCCCAAACATCCATCACTAAGCGCAATCACTAGCACTCAGCATATGCAGTGATGCATGTCATGGTCTTAAAAAATATTTTCTCTTTATTGTACACAAGATCAATGAAAATGCAGATCAGTCTTAATAATACGAAGCAAGTGCCAAGATCAACCCCTCAGTGAATCAGAGCACTATAGTCGAGGGGCATCTGGGTAACCACGTAGTGAATCGTAGCACTATCAACCGTGGAACCTGAGGACTACTGGTGAATTGTAGCACCATGAGTGGTAGCCTCAGTAGCAACAAGCCATAGACCGCACGGTGAATCGTAGCACTGTAATGTGACAGTCCCTTCAGCAAATCATTGTGCTGGAAATACGTATGATGTCATGGAATACAGTCAATGCAAGGAATGTGAATCGTAGTGTAAAGGGAAAAATAACTACATAGTCCATACCCCTTCTAAACCATTTTACATTCTAATCTCCTCTCAATCAAGATCAGTTATCCCAATTCCACCAAAGATCTAAATAGCACATCATTAATCCATAATTCACAATATTATTTAGTCATATAGCAACGGTCATTACTAAATGGTCCACTTAATTCACAAATCAGCACACCATCAAATATAGTTTCACATTACTCACAAATAAATATAACACCACTCTCAATCATAAAATATTTAAATGTCAACCATTTGCATATACAACCTAATTCTATTAAATTTTAGATTATTTTCACAATTTTACGAACAATACATAACAACCTTTATAAACAAATTATTCATGGAACAAACCCACATGCTTGGAATTACATTCCTAATTGTCATTCAACTAATACTCCCCATGTACAATGAACGTACCTCACGATGAGTCTGTTGTTTAATTTAACACTCTGAACACTGAAACGCTAGCTTTTGCACCTCTGAAACGCGGTTGCACTTTCCCATATCCCTCCGGTAAATTTGACACTTCAAACGTCGATCGGTGTCTTCCGAAACAACTTACGTGAGGCTTCAAGCTCTTCAAATGAGAAATCTGAGCTCCTAGGGCAGTTACCAATGGGTGCCACGGTCCATACTTGGGAAAACTCTAAAATCGAAGACCCAAGGTAAAGATGGCACCATGTGATGGTAGTGATGAACAAGATGAAGGAGAGTTGGCAATGGTGAGGCATGCACGGTGCTGGTGAAGTGGAAATTCAAGGAAACAGAGAGGGTTTGTATTATGTTTGTAAAAAGAGCATGTGTATACAGAGATAGAAGGTTAGGAGAGTTGAATTCTTAGTTTTATGATAATAAAGTTATTATGAATTACCAATTTAATTCCTAAATTTTAACAATTAGTGATTTGTCTTAATGACCAATCAGGAATAAAATGATGGGTACCAATTAAGCTTATGTCCGATTATTAAGATTTGACTTTTATCCCAATTTATAAAATCCAGGATGTTACACTTCACCCCTCCATAAAAAAAAATTTCTTCCTTGAAATTTAGACAATAGTATACCTCAGTCGAATAACTCTGGGTGGTGTTTCCTCATGACATCCTTACGTTCCCAAGTAAATGTAGTATACATATCTTGTTGCCATGCTATCTTCACTAACAAGACCTCCTTGCTTCTAAGGCGTTTAACCGATCTATCCATAATTCGGGTAGGCATGGCTGGAGTAGTTAAATTCTCTCATATCTCAATGTCATCATCCCGCATCTCATGAGTGGAATTCGGTCCTCAGCTGGGAAACATGGAACACATCATGAAGATTAGCCAACTGGGGAGGAAGTATAATCCTATAAGCCACCGGGCCAATCCTCTCCAAAATCTTATGGACCAATAAATCTCAGGCTCAACTTCCTGC
The DNA here is from genome assembly GCA_037962975.1 of Clitoria ternatea. Lineage (NCBI taxonomy): Eukaryota > Viridiplantae > Streptophyta > Magnoliopsida > Fabales > Fabaceae > Clitoria > Clitoria ternatea. The sequence continues at coordinate 215,880,677 of CM075671.1, read as the reverse complement.
TCTTTAACACTCTACTGACACCTTTATGAGGTGAAACCTTCAAGAATACAAAGTCACCCATCGGAAACTCAAGCGGTTTGTGTCGGTTATCATAATAGCTTTTTTGCCTATCCCGAGTAATCTTCATCTTCTCCCAAATCATATCAATCTGCTCAGAGATCTGCTGAATAATCTCAGGCCCTAAGGCTAAACTCTCATCAGTCTCCAGCTAACAGATAGGTGTCCTACACCTCCTACCATATAATGCCTTATATGGAGCCATGCCTATACTGCTATGATGGCTGTTATTGTACGTGAACTTAACTAGTGGAAGGAAATCCTCCCAAGATCCACCATGCTCCAAAACACAGGCCCTCAATAAGTCTTCGAGGCTTTGTATAGTCCTCCCAGTCTGTCCATCAGTCTGTGGGTGGTAAGCAGAACTCAATTTCAATCTAGATCCCAACTCCTGATTAAACTACCCCAAAAACGTGAGGTAAAACATGGGTTACGGTCAAAGACAATACTAGTAGGTATACCGTGCAATATGATAATGTCTTTCACATACAGCCTAGCCAACTTCTCCATGGTAGCTTTAGAACTGATGGCAAGAAACTGGGTAAATTTAGTCAATCTATTAACAATCACCCAAATAGAATCATTATTGAAATGAGTCCTTGGTAATCTGAATACAAAATCCATAGAAATGGAATCCCACTTCTACACTGGGACATCAAGAGGCTGTAAAACACCAGAAGGCTTCTTATGCTCAATCTTGGCTTTCTGACAAACTAAGCAAGATGCAACAAAGTCTACTACATTATGCTTTAAACCAGGCCACCAGATATTCCTCTTTAGATCATGGCACATCTTAGTGGTACTAGGGTGGATACTCAACATGCTGTAGTGAGCTTCATTCAACACACTTTTTCTTAGCTCATCCCTTTCAGGAACATATACTCTATTCTTTACTCTCCATATATCATCGGGGCCTTTAACAAGGAACACATGTTTACCTTTTGCCTGAAGTTCCTTTAACTCTTGAAGGTAAGGGTCACTCTTCTATAACTCACCCATCTTTTTCATGAATTCATTAGTTATTCTCAATGCACCAAACACCATGGCATCACCAGAACACACCTCCATACCAAGGTTCAAATCATGAAACTATTTTAGTAATTCATGTTCCTTTAGCATTAAGGAGGATACATGTATGGACTTTTTACTTAAAGCATCTGCTACAATATTGGCCTTGCCATGATGGTACCTCAGGTTAAAATCATAATCCTTTAGAAACTCCATCCAATGCCTCTAACACATATTCAATTCTTTCTGGTCAAATAAATACTTAAGCCTCTTGTGATCACTGAAGACCACAAATTTAGAACCATACAAGTAGTGACGCTATAACTTCAATGAGAACACCACTGCTGCTAATTCCAGGTCATGAGTAGGGTAATTAATCTCATGAGGTCGTAATTGCCTTGAGGCATAAGTAGTTACCTAATCATTTTACATCAAAACATAACCAAGGCCCATCCTAGAGGCATCACAATACACTACAAAGTCCTTCTGTAAATCAGGCAACGCAAGAACATGTGCAGAAGTAAGTTTATGCTTGAGTTCTGAGAAGCTCTTCTCACACTCAGGTGACCATACAAATGTTTGATTTTTTTGAGTCAGCTTTGTCAATGGCAACGCCAAATGAGAAAACCTTTGATGAACCTCCTATACTAACCAGCCAAGCCAAGAAAACTCCTAATATTAGTCACTGATTGTGGTTGCTTCCAAGCCATTACAGCTTCTACTTTAGCAGGATCCACAGACACCCTAGTACCAGAAATAATATGCCCTAAAAATTGAACTCTGTTAGTCTAAAACTCACATTTTAACAACTTTGCATATAACTGCTTCTCTCTCAAAACTTGGAAAGCAATGTAGAGATGTTACTCGTGCTCCTCAGGAGTCTTAGAATAAATCAAGATATCATCAATAAACACCACAACGAACCTATCCAAGTAGGGATAGAAGATGCGATTCATGTAATCCATGAAAATCACAGGAGCATTGGTAACCCTAAACAACATGACAACATATTCATAGTGCTCATATCGAGTCCTGAATGCTATTTTAGGAATGTCCTTGGACTTCACACGAATCTGGTGGTATCCAGATCGGAGATCAATTTTGGAGAACACATAAGCACCTTCTAATTGATCCAAGAAATCATCAATACGGGGTAGGGGATATTTATTTTTGATGGTTAATTTGTTTAACTGCCTATAATTAACATATAAACGCATAGAACCATCTTTCTTGATTACTATAGGCACTAGGGCAACCCAAGGTGAGATGCTCAGATGAATAAAATATTTCTTAAGCAACTAATTAACTTATCTTTTTAATTTAGCTAATTCTGATGGTGATATTCGGTAAGGTTCCTTAGAAATAGGCTCAACACCTAGTATGAGAGCAATGGCAAACTCTACCTCATAAGGAGGAGGTAATCCGGGAACCTCATCAAGAAAAACATCCAAGAACCCACACACAGCGGGTATATCATGAAGATCAGGAGAACTCTTGCTCTCTATGATAGCAAGCATTACAAGTAACTGAGAAATACCACTTATAGAGAAATCATGAACACGATTTAAAATTTTTAAACTTTACGGTCTTGAGCCTCAAAATTCTAGAGACCTAAAGATGTGTGAAAGTCTGATTACAAGTGTCCCCACATTCTCAGATGTAATCTCTTACTGAAGCCTCTCAACAAAATGATGATATGAAACCATCAGATGACAATCTGCCATCTGTTTCTAATCCACAAAAGTCTGCCTCCTTAATTAAGACAAGGTTCTGTCATTCTGTATCGACCTCAAGCTTAGCTTCCAACATTATCTCTCAAAGAATAACTCTTAGTATGATCAAAGAAGGATTGCTTACAACAAACTCATCTCAAACTAAGAAGACTCGTTAGTACAGAAGCATGGATTCCAACTCTAACCAGTCATGACCCCTCCCTCTTTAAGCTAGATTTTTCTTTTCAATTTCTCTACCCTTTGTTTTTATAATTTATTGATATCAAAAGGGGGAGAAAAAGATAAAGTTAAGTTTTTTATGTCTTTTAAGAAGAAGCCAAAATTACTGTTTTAATAGTCTGTTTTGAACGTCTTATTAATGTCTCATGGTTAAATGTTTGCTATAATTCTACTCAACATTCTATACTATCTCTCGTGCTATAACTCATATTATTATTAGGATCTTATGTTAAATTAAAAGACTTAATGTTTGTTATCAACAAATAGAGGGAGATTGTTAGAGTCAAGAAGACTCGGAACTCTCTTAAAGATTTATTGATAACTAACATTGTGTATTCTAATTTAAACAAAGTCATATCATGTTATTATTTGATATATATGTTTAAATGTTTTAGGAAAACACAAGGCTTTTGTTACAAAAGAAAACGAGAGTATGTGTGCCAAAAGTTTGGAAGAATCTATAATTGTTCATAATAATATATCAAACAGGTGGAGATTTAATAAAAATAATTTTCATTGTCCGAGTTTTAATGATTCCAAAAATATGTTTCAAAAATATTAAATCAATGAGAATCTAAAATCAGCACTCCAATAATCAAATAAGATAATTGATTAGGTGCAAGGTAATCAATTAAGGTATTCGATTAAGACTCACAAAACAAATTTTGAAATTATTTGAAATAGAGTTAATCGAATAAGGTATTCGATTAAGGTGAATCTGGACCAGTTTTTATTAAACCAGAACATAGCTAATCGAATAAGGTAATCGATTAAGGTAAATTTGAATGTGTTTTAATTGAAACATAACCTTGCTAATCAATTAAGGTAATCGACTAAGGTTAATTTGAATGTGTTTTAATTGAAACAGAACCTTACTAATCGATTAAGGTAATTGAATAAGATGGTTCTGGAACTTTTAATATTAAACCAGAACATTGCTAATCGATTAAGCTAATTGATTAAGCAGTGTTATTTTGACTGATTCTCAGCTTTTGCTAAACTTGAGGGATATTTTCAAGGAATTGAATTTGAAATCACTCAGATTACAACGACTAGTTATCTCTTGAAACATTATAAATAGAGCTCTAACTCTTTATTGGAAATCGATCATATGCATTAAGCTTTCTCATTCTTTCTCACACGCTTTAAAGAAGCTAAGTTTGGTTCATTTTCTTCTACGCTTTTAAATATCTTATTTTGCTCAAGAAGGGAGCTACATTCTTATGAGTTAAAATTATTCTCTTTGTGCTTTAATTTTAAATTGCTTTATCAAAGAGAGTTATAGTTTTTGATCAACTTTTCTACACTTAAATTTTGTAAAACCGCTCTATCAAAAGAGAGCTACATTCTTTGAGATGATCATACTTGATTGGGGCTTTAAATTTTCTATTCTACTCTTTCAAGAGAGTTTTCTTAAGTGCTTTAAAATTGTAAAATCTGCTCTATAAAGAGAGCTACATTTTGTGATCATCATCATATTTCTTTTTTCTCTTATCTTATTTTCATATATTCATTATAAGAGAAGCATAAAGGTTTTTGTTTTTACTCATACATAAATTGGGTTAGAATATTGTAATAAAGGCAAGGTTGTAGCCTTTGGGATTGGTTGAGTAAGAATTGTGAGAAGGATAAAAGAGTGAGGGATAAAGTTCTTGGTAGGGAAATCAAAAGACTTGTATTGGCTAATCTTGTAAATCTCAAATTCTTAGTGGAAAATCTCTAGTAAGTTTACTTGGGGCCTGGACGTAGGGGTTTTCGAACCAGGATAAAATTTAAGTGTGCCATTCTCTCTCTCTCCTCTTACTCTATTTAATTTCAAGTTATATACTTGCTTTACTTTCTTGCTTTAATTGTTATCACTTATTTATTGAGATACTAATTTCTTTATTTCTTAAGTAAGGCAAAGTAAAATTGAAATTATGTTCTAAAAGGTAATTAATTTTTAAGACTTAATTCACCCCCCTCTTGAGTCATTGAGGCCACTTGGTTAACAAGTGGTATTAGAGCTTGACTCTTGCTACAAGGCTTAACAGCTGCAAGAGATAGAAATGGCCTCAAGCAATCTCTTTCTCGAGGGAGGAGCTACAAATAGGCCTCCCGTTTTTAATGGAGAAGGCTATGCTTTTTGGAAAGAAAGGATGAAAATTTTTGTCTAATCCTATGATCTCAAGGTATGGAATGCTATTCAATTTGGTCCTTTTATTCCTAAATATATTGTTGATAATGTTGAATGGGCAAGCCTATGGACTTGTCGACAAATGAGGAGGATAAAAAGGTACAATTTGATCTTAAAGCAAAAAGTCTTATTACTCTAGCATTAGGTCCGGATGAATTTTTTAGAGTTATTACTTGTGATTCTGCTAAGGAAATATGGGATACTCTTGAAACAATTCATGAGGGTACTAATAATGTTAAAGATGCTAAAATTGATACACTTACTAGTCAATATGAAGGTTTTAAAATGAGTCCAGAGGAAAGTATTACGGATATGCAAAAACGGTTTACTCTTATTATAAATCATTTACTCACCTTGGGAAAAACTTACAGTAACAAAGAATTAATTTAAAAAGCGTTGAAAAGTTTAACTAGAGAATGACAACCAATGGTGACCGCATTAAAGCAAATGGCAAATCTCTGCACCATGTCCCTTGCCACACTATTTGGTAAGCTTCAAGAACATGAACAAGAGCTGAAAGATTTGAAAATAGCTGAGGAAGAAGAAGAGAAGAAGCTCACCAAAAAGAAGAGCATTCCTCTTAAAGCTACTTCAATAGAAGATGAAGAAGAAGAATCCTAAAATGAAGAAATTGACGATGTGGAGTTTGGTTTACTTGTCAAAATGTTTACAAGGTTCATGAAGAAGAAAGGCTTCCGAGGAAGAAATCTAAAAAAAGGTAAAAAGTCATTTGAAGATTATACTAATCCTCCTACTTGTTTTGAATATGGCAAAATAGATCACTTTAAAGTTGATTGTCCAAATCTCAAGAAAAAGAACAAGGACAATAAAGGAAAACGAAGAGCATACATAGCTTGGGAAGAAAATAATGAAGACTCATCCGAAGAATCAGAGGAAGAGGTTTCCAATCTTTGTCTTATGACAAAGCACTCCAAAGATGATAAGGTAAGTTCCCTAAATGAGTTTAGTGATAATGAAAGTGAAATTGATAAAAATGAGTTGCTAGAAGCATTTGGTGAATTACATGAAAAGTTTATGCTAATATCAAAAAAGTATGCATGCTCAAAACAAACCTTCTTGAAACTTGAAAATGAGTTGCATGAGGTTACAATAGAAAACGAAAGTCTTAGAATTCAATGGAGAATTAATCACATCTAATGTCACTCTTATGACATGTAATAGTAGTGAAGATTGTATTTTGTTTGATAAATGTATGCTTCTTGAAAATGAAAATAAGGACTTAAAAGAAACTCTTGAAAAATTTACAAATGGTAAAAAGAATCTTGATGCACTTCTTGGAAATCAGAAGTATACCTTTGATAGAATGGAATAGGTTATGAAAAGTATGAAAATAGTAAGGAATACAAGAACTTCTTTGTACCCTTTAAAGAAAAACCTAAACCCATTCTAAAATGCGTAACTTGTGGAAAAATGGATTATACAAATTCAAATTGCTTTAAAAGAAGGTATATCATAAGAATCATTATAGAACACCTTATTCCTTGAATGTAACATGTTTCTATTGTGGACTATATGGTCATATAACTTCTAATTGCTTTATAAAGAATACCTCCCAAAAGTTTAGTAGAAAGGTATGGGTTCCAAAAGAAATTTTGAAATCCCAAACTAATGAGAAAGGACCCAACATACAAAGGGTACCTAGAACTTAAAATTTTGACTTGTAGGTATTTCTTAAATCGGTAAACTTTCATTGGTATCTAGATAATGGATGTTCAAAACATATGACTGGAGATATGTCCAAATTCACAACCTTCACTCCAAAGAACAAAGGAAGTGTTACTTATGGAGACAACACAAAGGGAAGAATACTTGGACATAGAAATGTAAGTACCAATTCCTCTACCTCAGTTAATGATGTTTTATATGTTGAGGTATTAAAACACAATTTGTTAAGTATAAGTCAATTATGTGATAAAAGATTTATTATAACTTTTCATTCAAACTATTGCATGATTAAAAATCAAGAAAATAAAGTCAAATTTATTGGTCAAAGAATAGATAATATTTACATGATTAATCTACATAGCTTGCCCTCAAATGATGCACAATGTTTGATCTCTAGAGAAGATGAATCATTTCTATGGCATAAAAGAATTGGCCACATTCACATAGATCACTTGAACAAATTAATTTCAAAAGAGTTAGTGATAGGATTGCCCAAAATGAAATTTGAAAACAAATTTTGTGATGCTTGCCATAAGGTAAAGTAAGTAAAGGCCTTTTTTAAATCTATAAACATTATTTCAACAAATAGGCCTTTATAACTTTTGCATATGGATCATTTTGGACCATCACAAATCAGAAGTTTTGGTGGAAATTACTACGCTCTTGTGATTGTGGATGATTTCTCTAGATTTACATGGACCTTATTCATATCTTATAAAAATGAAGCATTTAAAGTATTTAAAAAACTTATAAAGGTTATCCAAAATGAAATGAACTTAAGAAAAGCTATAACACTCCTGATTTTCTGTACTCGAATCCCGATGTAATCGTCATAATTAATAAAATTACGAATAAATTTTTCGCGATTGAAAATATTTCCAAGACACCACCATGATCACATCAAGACCCGAATCACAGAAAACCAAAGAGTGAGATTTAGAAACCTATAACTGGATCGATAAATAGTTTGCCCTTAAAGGTATACAAAATAACAGAGTTTTACAGCGGAAGAAAAATGTGTATACCAGGCGCACGCCTAGTCCCATATATGAAGATATAAGAAAATGCTCGGCAAGCATGCAATGGCATACACAAGCCTTATATACAACCATCATCATTTTACATAATCACATAAGCATGCAATGCCTAATATATATATACAAATATTTATATAGTCATGCATCTTACATCCCCAACGTCCACAATTTCATAATTGACCACATTCGATTCAACCTTAGGGTCAAAAATCTTCAACACATATACATTCCTAAAGTGGCTACATAATCAACACTATTATATTTATCTATTGGGTATGAATCCCAATACTCCCATTATTCATACATCATTTGTATTGGTACATATTCACAATTTCATCCATCAACATCACTAAATAATAACATCACCGTATCCATTATATACACGACACATTAAATAACAATGCTGCCGGCCAAGGCATTCCATTACCACTATTTACCTTCCCAAGAGCTTCACTTCAAAAATATTCTCATCCCATGGTTTCCCTGTATCAATACTAAAAAGTAGACCACATGGAAGAGTGAGTTATACATTTCAAATGACGATATGAATACAATTGAAATTGTGTGCATATGCATATCAACATCATGTATGCTTTGCTAAACCCATCAACAATCATCATAGATTATTAATTCACAATATATACTTATTTCATACTTATTCATCAAATCATAGCAAAGCAAGCATATACACATCTGTCCCTCTGCCACAATGGGCCAACACATATCTATCACATCGCCACAATGGGCCAGCACATCAATATAGACCATTCTGGTCTTTCATCAAAGCCACCACGGGCTAACATAATCATTATCAATCATAAACAAATACGCCCTTCATTACATTGGGCCATCATATACATATCGTCATATTCAACATCATTTTGTATATTCATATAATTTATTACTTTTTATATGGTCTTTCGGTATATTAATTTCCCATCTCAACATCACCATACCACCATCTCAATCATCATCAATCATCCTCATAATCTGGCATATCTCCATGCTATATGCAAATGCTCTTATGGCTAATGCATATGCACAATGGAATAGACAACAACAAATGCGGATCTGACTGTGGGAAATAACACCAAATTATGAGTTCAAGCATGATCACATACCATGCCCCTACTGCAGTAGTAAAATGTGTACACATATATCATAATGCATGCATATTCACCATATATTTTTACTGGTACCAAACCGCATCACCCATTTTGCAACACCTGGTCATTTTCACCATGACCGCGGTATACAACATATTCAACATATGGTGTTGCGGGCTAACCATGATTCTCAACATGGCAGCTGTGATCCAAAGGACCACCGGGGACACCTGCTCCTCAAGAGCCACCCCTCACAAGGGTCAACCACATGCAGCTCCCCGTAGCTCAGCATGGACAGCTTCGTGACTTACACACCGAGTCACAGGGGAAACAACAGAAATGCTCATGCACTAAGCCGCCCTCCCACTAGGCCAACCGGGGGAATCCCCTAATATTCCAACATTGGCAGCTATGATATGCCATGGATGCAATGCAATGCAAATCAAATGCAATCTCACTCTGTGCATCCTAAATGCCACTCATAAACATCATCATCATAATCACCAACACTGCCATACACCTTAGTGGATTTCAACATTGTTGGTTTCTTAGTCATTGTTTTCAAGTTTTAATGTGGCATTTTCATCTCAACATATTTCACAAATATTTCACATCATACACGTAAGTCAATACTTGTAATCAGCCACAATGGCAGTTCAATATCACATAATATTCATCAGTATTTATTACACTTTCATTTAGTGGATTTTCATCTCATTATTTATTACCATTGTCTCATGTATATATATATATATATATTTGTGTGGCATTCACAACATTTTCAATTTCATATTTCATACCACACATACAAGACCATGCTTGTATCACACACAATGGCACACAACAATTTATCAATATAAATATACACCTCTTTGTGCAAGAGAGTGCTCAACATTATCATCTAACATTAGTTTGTATCATATTTTCTCTATTTCCTCAATTTATATCGTATACCATGTCAATCCATTATCCCTTCATCAATTTCAAATTCGCTCTAGAATATATCTCATAATCCCATCATCATAATCTCATTATCACCCTTTCACTATTCTATTTCAGGTGGTAAATACACCACAATTAATTTATCCCCAATTGCATTAATTGATTCCAGCCTCTACCATGCCATATCATCATGGCATACCACTCATATCATCTCATAATTATCTCATAATACCAAGAAGGGGTCAAACATAAGCTCACCATAATTAAAATTGGGCAAATTCCATTTTTGGTGGAAACTCGCTCAAGCGAGATTCACCTCCGCTTGAGCGAGATAGGCCAGACTCGCCTGGGCAACAACAGCATGGAGTGCTGGAGCGAGCCCACAATTTCCTTAAGCGAAGAAGCTTTAAGCATTAGACCCGATTCTTGCTTAAGCGGACCACACTCTCGCTCGAGCGAGAATTATCCAGTAACTAATTCCCCATGCTTTCGCTCGAGCGAGGCTCCCTTCAACTAGCCACTCGCTCGGGCGAGAAACATCCAGTAACGAATTCAACTGGCATTCGCTTGGGCGAGGCACCTACTCGCTTAGGCGAAATCCGACTAGAGGCTGTCCTTACCTTCCACACTTGGTCGCTCGGTAAGGCTTCCAGCACTCAGTTTCTCACTCGGCAAAACCATTCCAGAACCGACTCATCTCGCTCAGTTTTCCACTTGGCAAAATCAATCCAAACCGACTCCTCTCTCGCTCGGTTTTCCACTCGGTAAAATCATTCCAGAACCGACTCATCTCGCTCGGTTTTCCACTCGGCAAAATTAATCCAAACCGACTCATCTCTCATTCGGTCTTTCACTCGGCAAAATTATTACAAAGCCGACTCATCTTTCACCCAGTTTTTCACTCAGTATAATTGTCTCAAAAATGACTCTTTTCTCTTTCACTCGAGTGGGGCTTTCTAGCACTCAGTGGAATTATTCCAGAACTAACTCTTTTCTCGCTCGACTCGCCTGGGCGAGTAACTCATTCGCCTGGGCGGATTTGGGCCAGAGGCCAATTCTCTGAAGCAGGGGACTCTCGCTTGGGTGAGATCCCATCCTACTTGAGCGAGACTATCAGGACTTACGTAGAATTAACAATTCTCACAACCTGACACATGAAATTCTCATTTTAAGCCAACTTAATTACAACCAATACTTCATACACGCCACATGGGACATCTAAAACTTGCTCTAAGCATTCATACTCAGAAATCCTCATTCCAGCTTATCAACCACCCTTACTTATTTAATTTTACGAGAGAAGGTTTTAACTATATCCTACATCACTCCCTCTTTCGTTTTTTTACACAATCTCTTCAAAACAATCTTCTACGATTTATGTAGTTCATTAATTTATAGATTTTCATACTCATCTAATTTTATGTCCAACCAAGGGACCATCAAACACTTATTATCAACAATATATATACACATACATTTTCATAACGACCAACATAAACCAAGCCATCATTCATCACTTTATCAAATTAATCATATAAGACATTCATGGCAAGGCATTGCATGAGTTCAACATATACATAATTAACAATGAATTCACTCATGCAATTTGAAATGTAAACTCCTCTCCTACCTCGAGAGAAGAACCGCCACACGATTACATCGATCTTTCCGCATCACCGTCCGGAATACAATCCTATCAACAATTATACATACACATGTAATCAATAAACCATTACAAGACATCACATCTCTTAACTTATGATCAAGTCCTAGACTTGTCTAAGCTCCAAATTCATATGCCTATGTTAGGCTTCGGGAATTCCTTTCCCCAAAGCAAAGATCTTCTAAGTCTCAAAGGGTTAACTATGCCCAACACTCATCAAGATCATCAAGTGGGTCAAAAACCCCCAAATTATTAATACTTAGGGTTTCTTTTCCAAAATCACCCAACAACCATCAACGATCTCTATCAATCTTCAATCCATTTTATTTTATCACAATGACCTCATCAATCTCTAAATCTCACATAATCATAAAGCCCTAAATTAAGGGTTTTGTTTCCAAACATTCAAGCCTAGGGTTTTTATTTCCACCCACATGCAAAGGTTCAACATCACCATCTTCAACCCAATACCCTAAAATCATAAATGAGATAAGGAGAGGTGAGAGATCTTTACCTCAAATCCAAGCTCCACCAAAAATGAAAATGAAGTGAGGAAGAGGGAGATGACTAATGCAAGCTCCCAAGCTCCATAGATGCCTCACATATCCAAGCTTTTGTATTAGTTTTGATGAAAATGGGTATAGAAGAGGGTGGGTCACGGTTTGGGCAAAAGAAGAATGGAGGAGAAGAAGAAAATGACAAAGATAAAGTGAAGGAGAAGAGTGTACCGAGAACGAGGAAGAGAAGGGAAAGATTAGACCAAAATTGGACATTGTCCAATGGTTAAAAGGATGTCACATTTTGCTTTTACCAATGGGTAATAATTCCCCATTATCCAACGGGTAAAAGAATCAAGTGATAAAGAGAAAGAGGTCACGGTGATAATGGGAGGAGAAATGGGATTTTTGGTTTTCTTTTAATTCCAATTGGTTCATATTTTCCCCATCTATTATCATACATCGAATCCAATTAATTATTTCCTTAGCACTAAAAATTAATCTAACTATACCATCTTAACCACAATAATTTTCTCAATATTCTAAACCCATCAAATACTCAATTTGATCAAGTGGGTCTCACATCATCTGTTAATTCATCCGGTTCTGGTAAATATTAATTTACCGATAATTCACCTCTAATGTCTAACAACATCTCCCATAATTATCCGATCTTAAATAATCAATTGTCGTCATCCAATAAATTTAGTTTCCTTAAAATCCGGGATGTTACAAAAGCATCCATTCAAACTGATCATGAGGGAGAATTTGAAAACCAAGATTTTGAAAACTTTTGTGAAATGAATGGAATCAAACATAATTTTTCTGCACCAAGAACACCTCAACAAAATAGTGTTGTTGAGAGAAAGAATCATTCTCTAGAAGAACTTGCTAGAACAATGTTAAACGAAAATGGGATTCCAAAAAGTTTTTGGGCCGAAGCAGGTAATACAGCCTACTATGTTATAAACTATTGTTTGATTCGACCCATTTTAAACAAAACCCCCTATAAGCTTTTCAAAAATAGAAAACCAAATATTTCACATTTACATGTTTTTGGATGCAAATGTTTTGTTCAAAATAATGGTAAAGACAACTTAGGAAAATTTGATGCTAAGTCTGATGAGGTAATCTACTAATAGTAAATCTTATCGAGTCTTTAACAAATGAACCTTGACTATAGAAGAGTCCGTTCATGTAAAGTTTAATGAAGATAACTAAGAGATTCCGAGAAAGGAGGGTATTGATGATCTTGCAGGTCTAATGGAAGACGTGAAGATATGAGTAAAAGAAGAAGAAACAAAGTAAGATAAAGCTCTTGAACAAGAAGAACCACCTTCTGATATACCAAAAGAATGGATATATCCAAGAAATCTTTCAGCGGACAATATCATAAGTGATATCTCCAAAGGGCTAACTATTCATAGTTCTCTTAGAAATGCATGTAATCATCTCGTCTTTGTCTTTCAAATTGAACCCAAAACTATTGATGAAGCTATCTTAGATGAACATTGGATATTAGCAATACAAGATAAGTTAAATTAATTTAAAAGAAATGAAGTTTGGGAATTAACGCCAAAACCTGATAATTATCAAGTAATAGGAACAAAATGGGTTTTTTGAAACAAACTTGATGAATCGGGCTTAATAACAAGAAATAAAGCTAGATTAGTTGCTAAGGGCTATAATCAACAAGAGGGAATAAATTATGATGAAACGTATGCACCCGTAGCTAGACTTGAAGCCATTAGATTACTACTAGCATTTGCATGTTGTATGGATTTTAAATTATATCAAATGGATGTAAAAAGTGCTTTCTTAAATGGATATTTACAAGAAGATGTGTATGTTGAACAACCTCCCGATTTTAAAGATTTTAAATACCTGGATCATGTTTTCAAACTTAAAAAGGCTTGTATGGTTTGAAGCAAGATCCAAGGGCTTGGTATGAAAGGCTAAGTAAATTTCTTTTAGAAAATAAGTTTGAAAGAGGAAAAGTAAACAACACTCTTTTTATAAAACGTGAGAATAAAGATATCCTATTAGTACAAATCTATGTTGATGACATCATTTTCGGTGCTACTAACGATTTGCTTTGCAAGCAATTTTCATGTATGATGCAAAAGGAATTTGAAATATCAATTATGGGAGAGTTGACTTTCTTCCTTAGACTTCAAGTCAAAAAAGGAAAGAATGGCTTCTTCATCAACCAATCAAATTACTACAAAGAACTTCTTAAGAAGTTTGACACGGAAAAAGCAAAGGAAATTGCTACACCAATGGCAACCTCCTATCATCTAGATCATGATGAAAAAGGAAAAGAAGTTGATGTCACCAAATATAGAGGTATGATAGGATCCCTTCTTTATCTTACTGCTAGTCGTCTTGATATAATGAATGTTGTTTATGTATGTGCAAGATTTCAATCTAAACCTAAAGAACCATATTTATTTGCTGTGAAAAGAATTTTAAGATATCTTGTTGGAACTTAAAATGTTGGTCTGTGGTATCCAAAAGGAGCAAATTACACCATTGTTGGATATTTTGATTCTGATTTTACTGGTTGTAAAACTGATCGTAAGAGCACTAGCGGCTCGTGCCATCTTCTAGGTAGTTTTCATGTATCTTGGTATAGCAAGAAACAAGTAAGCGTAGCGCTATCTACCATCGAGGCTGAGTATATTGTAGCTGGAAGTTATTGTGCTCAAAGCTTATGGTTGAAGCAACAACTTGCAGATTTTGGAGTATTCCATGATCAAATTCCTTTGAAGTATGATAACACAAGCGTGATAAATATAAGAAAGAATCTGGCAATGCACTCTCAAACAAAACAAATTGAAATAAGACATCATTTTATTCGAGATCATGTGTTAAAAGGGGATTTCATAATTGAATATGTGGCATCAAATGATCAACCAACAGATATTTTTACAAAACCCCTAACAATAGAAAATTTCATAAGAATTCAAAGAGAATTAGGAATTTTAGATAAAACATGCTTTGAATAATTCTTTTCTAAAACAATTCTGAGTTGTTAATGGTCAGTGGCAAGTTCTGACTAGGAAAGACATGGTACTTAAACGGTCACATCGGACCCACCTCTATTTCCTTGGAACTAACCTGATTACAGTATTGAATTTCTTTGGAATGGAGTTATTAAAGGAAAATAAAATCTTTTCTTAAAATAAAATAAAGCATGAAAAATTTAAAACATATTAGGATAATCGATTAAGTGCGAATTAATTTGAAGAAGAAGCTGTTTAATTGATTAGCATAATCGAATAAGGAAAATAAATTTGAAACAGTTGCCTCTTATTCAAATAGCTTATTCGGTTAGGTGTCATGTATTCGGATAGTTTAATCGATTACAACAGTTGTAGGAGCCATAAAAGAACGTGTTTTCACGTTCTTCTTCATGCGTCCATTCAAGTTTCAAGGAACCCCAATCAATTACAACTCTTCGTTTACACAAAAACTCTTCCTTTGCCCCATTAATCCTCCATTAATTCACTCTATCACTCTTCCACTCTATAAAAATAATGTCTTTCATCTAATCTCCCACCCATCTTTCATTTTCTCTCTCTCTAAAACCTCCATTGTTAAGGTTTAAAAAGCTTCAAGCTTTCAACTTTCTCAACCATGTCTCATGCAAGGAAGAAGCAAAGAGCTAATATTGTTGGAGCATTTTCTCGTTCCTCTAAGTACTTCTTACCTTACTTCAAAACCAAGCAAGAGGAAACCCATTAACTATCTTATTTTGCATACAAATGTATCATCTTCCCTCTATGGCTTTCAAAGAACTTCTTCAAAGACCAAGGTGTGTTTTTCCTAAATGTCTTAGAGAAACATGATATTCTTAAATTTGCTTCCTTATCTGATGAATTTATTTATCCTCATTTGGTCAAAATGTTCTACTCCTCTCTATCCTTGAAAGATAGAGTTCTTAAAACATGTATTAAAAAGGTCCATATGAAAATTTCTGATGAAATATTATCCATGATTGGTCTTACTCCTTTAGTTGACTCTGATTTTAATGGTTACTCTATTGATGATTCTTAGAATTATAATCCAACAGAGGCTAGAACATCACTTTGGCATGAACACTATGACACTCATAATTCTAGGACTATTGGTAGGCTTTCCTTGGATAATAGACTATTGCATTATTGCCTTGCTAAAATTCTTGTTCCTAGAAGTAACAATTATGCTTTGGTTGAGGAAATGGATGTTTTGATCCTTTGGGCTATGGTAAATGAATGCCTTATTAATTGGATTGTTATGATCAAACTCCATATGGTTGAATGTAAGAACTAATTGAAACTTCCTTATGCTATCCTTCTCAACAAGATATTCAAAGCCTTTCAAATTGATCTAAAAGGAGAAGTTAAGGAAAAGTTATCTTCTAAGAATGAAATGCTAGCGGCTCAATCTAAAAAAATAGGAATTTCTTAATATGTCAAAGTATGGGGCTTTAATCCTCCTCCTCTTGCTCATGATCCCCCTTCTCAAACAGCACCTTAAGACCATGGAAATGCTATCCTTGAAGCGTTTCAAAACTGGAACAATCGTCTTGATAGGTTTAAAGCTCGCTTTGATATTCTTGAAGAAGGGCAATAAATTATCATTGCTCAATTAGAGAGTCTTCAACTTAATCACCTATCCTATCCACCTCCTCTACCTAACATGGATTAGCTTTCATTGTCTTGTCACTACTTATGTTTTTAATCATAAATTAATCAATGACAATGTTTGCTTTTACTCTTTAGTATGTGTTTGTTTTTGATAATGACAAAGGGGGAGAGAATATGATGATTTGAAATGAAAATGATGTATGA
This sequence comes from Clitoria ternatea, assembly GCA_037962975.1. Classification (NCBI taxonomy): domain Eukaryota; kingdom Viridiplantae; phylum Streptophyta; class Magnoliopsida; order Fabales; family Fabaceae; genus Clitoria; species Clitoria ternatea. Next base: position 215,863,718 of record CM075671.1, on the reverse strand, counting down.
CTTTGATGATTTTGAAATGATTTGAATATGATGATAATATGATTAGGAGATAAGGGAGAAAATATGATAGTAAGATATGCTAATTATACTCTCTTTTCATGTAGTCTTTATGTTGTAGATTTAGAAGATTTCTATAACCAATGTGATCGTGGTCAATTATACTCTCTTTTCATGTAGTCTTTATATTTCTTAATAGTCAAATGGTGTGTACCATATCTTTGTGTTTTGGCTTTTGAGTAGTCAATTGGTTTTTAACTTGTAGTATGGCTGGATTCTATTGTTGCCTCTCTAAACATTTATAAATAAGTTATCATTCTGTTGATCAATTATGATGTTTAGAAAGATTTTTTCTGGGAATGTAGCTTCAATTATTATGGTTTGTACTTGGTTTTTTTAAGTACATGTTTTCACCTGACTTCTTTACTATATGTAATGCGGTCAATTTTGTATGAGAGTATAAGTATTTTAATTTTTAAGCTCTTCCAAGTTACTTGTTCTCATGATTAATTTACACCTTCTTGGTTCTTGCGTCTAGGAACACCATTTAAAGCTAGCTTATAATCTTGAAGTTTTCTTTTCCAACAATAGTTCTTGTGATGCTCCGTTGAATTGGATTGAAATTGACTGTATATAGAAATTAAAGTCATATTAGAGTTATGTGCCTAGTTTTCTTAGACACACCTTCTTACATTAGAGCACATTAGAACCACATGCTTAGTTGGAGCTTGAAAATTCTATAGAAAATAGGAGTGAACTCCTCTAATTTTTTTGAAGCCAATACCAAGATCCCAAATGGTCCAAGCTGAACCTTTGAACCCCTTTGCATACACAGATCCTCTAGGTTCACTTACCTACAATCAAATGTATGTGTGTTGTCCAAATTTAAGAATGAAAAGGTAACTTCCACATTAGCATGCAATCATATATTATGTGCATATCATTTTAATATATATCATAATTTCATAATACTATATAATAATAACTAAAATGACTTTTACGGGGGTAATAAAACAATTTAGAAACCACTTTAAAATTTGCATGAAACATAAATTATATTTTCTTATTTATCTTTAATAAATAAAGTTAGTGGAATTTGTTTGTTTGTTAATAGTGGTTCTATATTTAATAATATTAAATGAGGATAGATTTGGCACATTATAAAATTTTATAAAAGTATTAAGAAAATTAACTTAGTTTAACTATTTTTTTATTTTTATACTTTAGTTAAAGATGCATTTGAGAAAAAAGAATTAAAGTGAGTAATTAGGAGATAGACATGAGCAACAATAATCAATTATGTGAGGATTTGAATTTCTATGCCATCTTAATGCTCAGTCTTATTGTTTGTGACAAACTATACCTTGATTTCATACCACTTGTTATATTAATTAATTAAAGTCATTAGTCTAAAAGTTGTAACTAATAGCAAGAGTATAATTTTATTTTCTTAAAGATTCTAAAATTCACGTCTGGCTTAAGGGGTTGTACCTATTACAGGTGTCATGACTGGGATGGAGGTGAGGAAATAAAAGCAATAATTTTTAGTTTTTACCGCCACACAAAGAAAGAAGTTGATCTGACCGGTGTACGGGGTATGGAGTTCCCCCTTTATGTTTGGTGTCAAATGTGCCTCATACTCTCTTTTTACACCATCTTAGTGGGAGTACGGTATTATATACACAGGTCTAGTGGGAACACTACTCTTCGTGTTGAGGTAAACTGATGAAAGTCAATTTCAACCACGGTTTGAGGGACACACTGGAGGTACATATAAAAGGGACTTTAATGCTTAAGTCAGTATAGTTATTACGGAAAAGAATAAGGATTACGAGAGTAGTTAAGCTTAGTAAATGTTGTCTCTTTATGAATTAATGAATGGGTTGTATTTATAAATCTTCCCTAAGTGCAAGTGGTGATTTGACCGCTCCTAACAGTATTCAGTGGCTGCAGCCTTTGTAGGTGCAAGTTACCCACTTACATCTAACTAAGGTGGTTGCAGCTTTACTGACCGAGGTCAGTATCATGATTCCGTACTGAATTCTGCTATATACATTGACTTTGGTGCATCTCGTCTTGTGTGATTATTCAGACTTGTCACCTCGTTTTAATGATCACTTCGGTTTTTGTGTACCTTGCCCAATGTTTGATTAGATTTAACTTAGCATTTATTTATTTTCTGCAGTAACTAGTGTCACTTGCCTCTAGGGCCGGTATGCGCACTGGATCATTTTTCTATTAGCTTGTTATTATGACAGTGTCGTAGTAATGAGCTACTTCTTTTTAGCCATTGATCCTTGCTTGGTGTACATCGATAAAAATTCTTTTTACTGTAGTGGTAACTCTAGACGGTGGTGGTAGTTACTGCGAGTTCAAAGGAATTTACCATTGTAGTTGACTAATTTTGGGTTTTCGTTACCCAGTCTGCCTTTACCAACTACGTCTGGCGGCTACATTTATTGCACATCATTTGAAATCCTTCAGAAAAATGACATGGCACGTGGATTGTAGACATGGCAAGTCGCGATTAGTGTGTTTTGGCCACGCGCTACCTTGTCAGAATGGTCATGTCGTTAGGAGTTGAAGTGATACTGGTTCAGTGGGCTGCATCGTTTCATCTTCTATATCGTCCATAGGCCGTGACATTTTAACTTCGGCCCATAGCTACTTCGTCGTCTATAAAAGTAGGAGAGATTTTCAGGTGCTTCCTCACTTATTGTTTCTGCCTTAAACCTCTATCTCTCTACTATTCAAGCTAAATTGTACTCTGTCTTGGCCCGTACTCAAAGAATTATAAGAATCATCTATACAGGTAGCCACTTTACTTTATTTTGGTACCCTCTTTTCCTTTAAGATGTCTGACTTTTCCATTAACAATGGCCAAGAAGAAGACAGTTTGGTAAAAATTATTTCTAACCCTTCCGTCTCTTGGCTAATTGGAGTTCCTCGACAAGGACCGCGGTTTGCTGAAATAGATATACATAGATGAGTAAGGACAGGATATTGGGGCATCCGTGTTAGGGACTTACCAAACTTGGTGGTTTTGCCCCCTAATCTGGAGTCCTCCTTCTTTGATTTTCCTTTAACCCAGTTACCATTGCCACTCTCATCTTCGGACCGAGATACGGATTCCAGTGTACCCCATTACTACATTGATGATACTGACTTTTACCTGACTTTTCCTTTTCTAGAACACGTCATTTCCATAGACACCTCTCGATCTCCCGTGGTGAGAAATGATCCCAAAGATACGTTTATGATAAAGGACCGGGTAGATTAGCTTGCCCGTAAGGCTGATGACCTCTACTTCTACTTCTTCTAATTTGGCATCCGTGATTACTCTTAAAGAAGGAATTTCCACTTCTATTGGTAGAACAGCTTCTATACCATATACCGGTGAGAAGGGTGTTAACCAAGGCCTCAATACTCAAGATGGGGGGTGAATTGAGTATTTAAAAGATTTTGCTTGAAACCCCTTTTGAATATGATTCTTTTTACAATCAATTTAGTAAATAATGATAAAGATGATAATAACAAGTAACGATAGTAATTTATCAAATACTTGGTATGCAATAATTAATTCCAGAAGGGATTAAGTTAATTAAAATAATAATTCAACTTAAGCAAATTTACCAAGTAAATTAAGTGCACATGAATTGATTCCTGTAGTGATGAATTGATTCCCAGGCAAGCATGAATCGATTCATATAGTGGGGAATTGATTCCTAGTGTTTAAAATAGGCATGAATCGATTCCTGATGTTGGTGAATCGATTCCTAGCCATGATCACGTGCATTAATCAATTCCTGGCCATGATCAAGAGCATGAATTGATTCCTCAATATGGTGAATCAATTCCTAGCCATGATTTATTGCATGAATTGATTCCTAGTGTTTCCCTAAATTAGTTGCGTTTTGGTCCTTTTTGAATGCATGACTCGATTCCCAAAGGGGCATGAATAGATTCACCATTTCCATGAATTGATTCATAAGAGTGCATAAATAGATTCACCATTTCCATGAATTGATTCACAAGAGTGCATGAATAGATTCGCCATTTCCATGAATTAATTCATAAGAACGCATGAATAGATTCGCCATTTCCATGAATTTATTCATTGCACTGTACCTTCAAATAATTCAAACGCATGAATCTGATCCATGTTATAATTTTTGCTGATGATATTTTCCTCTAGTTGCTCATCAGGTGTTTTGTATCCAGTCCTTGTTCTTGATCACTGTTCATGTCATGTCTTTATCAACCATATTTTCCCTTTGTTGTTCATCAAACACATTCATTTCTTGTTCATGTGCATTCTTTATGTTTGTGCTTTACCTTTGTCATCATGCTTGTTATTATCAAAACCTTATCCAATTACATTCTCCCCCTTTTGATGATGATAGCTAATGTTACATATGCTTTGCTAATGCATTCTTCATGCTTGAGTCCATGTTTGTCATTATCAAAACCTGTTTAAACATATAAACACATTCTCCCTCTTTTTGATGATGACAATAGATGTTCATCTCTTGGGGTGTTAGTTTTATAACAGTTATAGCTCACGGTTTTGACAAACAAAAACTCCCCTTTACTGATGCATTTAGATACCAATAATTATTATTCCAAATCTATCCTTTTTGATTTTTAGAGTTATTCTCCCCCTTAATCATGCAATAGATACCAATTGTGGATTTGATTGATGTTATACCATTTTGTTGCATACCACATGTTAATATCTAGAGTAATTCTCCCCCTTAATCATGCAATAGATACCAATTATGGATTTGATTGATGTTATACCATTTTGTTTCATACCACATGTTAATATCTAGAGTAAATAATCAAGAACATAATTTATCCATCCAGTAAGCATATAATTCTCTCTATCAAGTAAGCATATAATTTTCTCAATCAAGTAAGCACATAATTCTCTCCTTTTTTGGCGTCATAAAAAAAGCATAGGAGAGTAGAATCCAGAGTAAAGATAAGTGTCATAAACCAATAGCAATCATAATCACAAAAAGTTAAATCAATGTCAATCATCTCTTATATGCATTCTTCTCCTAATTAATGTAATAGATGCCAATTGATGCCACTTGTTATGTGATTATGTATTATAAAATCAATCATTCATCATAGATACCAACTGTTATGTAAAATAGCCAATTGTTGATGGAGTTAATGCCAATTATAATATATATATATATACTAATTGTTCAAGTCTAATACCTATTATTAACTACTATGATACCAATTATTGATGAAGATGTGAATAAGTTGATACCAATTATTCAAGTCTGATGCCAATTGTTAAATAAATAGATATCACAAATGTAATGTATGGATGCATATTTAATAAAGTGTATAAGTACGACTTGCTATACCAACTAATACCAATGGTTAAATCTATATCATATCATCAAATTTCTTATTAACACATATCTTCTCCACTTTTGCATCATCAAATATACAGTGCGGATAGGAACTATAATTTTAATCAAGATAGATACCAATTGCTCAAACATGGTCTATTGATAGAGAGGAAAGATCATGTCATGCATTATTACTTAACATATCATGTGTTGTCTCTTAGCATACCATGCATTGTCTCTTAACATAGCATCATAATCATGTATTGACATTTAACATATCATACATTGTCTCTTAATATATCATCATAATCATACATAGACATTTAACATATAATCATGCATTAACATTTAAAATAAATCTTTTCAAGTGCTATTTTCTTCCTTAATTTATGCCTATGATGTTACTTGTTATGAAGTTAAAAGTTTAGGTAATCACTTGTTATAACATACATAGAGCATACATACTTTCTCTTTGGCATCATAAAAAACAACACATGATTGCATAAAATTATTTTGTCTAAGATAGACAGCTTGTAGAACATAGAAATAAGTCATAGAAACATAACATAGTCCTAACAGAAAGCAACTGTAAAATTTGTTATAATTAACTTATCATAACATATACTTTATATGATGTTTGATGCCACTTGTTATGAGAAGATATTGCTTGTTATGACATATCATAAATTATTAGAGCATGGATACAACTTGTACAAGCAATTTATGTATTTATTATCAGAGCATAGTGGTAGTAACAACAAGCATAAGCATAATCAAGATAATAATCTATCCCCCTTACTAATATAATTTATACCACTTTGTTAAAAGAAGCCACTTGTCAATTAGATACCAATTGTTAAGAGAAGATGCTTGTCATTTAGATAACAATTGTTCAAAGAAGATACTACTTGTTTTACAAAATTGAGTGAATCTTCTAAACTCAATGTTAAATTCATATCATCAAGAATTCATGTATCATCAAGAATTCATACATCATCATGAATTCATCATCAAAAATTTATAAATTATTAAGAATTCATACATTATCAAGAATTCATACATCATCAAGAATTCATACATTATCAAAAATTTATACATCATCAAGAATTCATATATCATTAAGAATAACTACTGTTATTTTAAGAAAATTTGGGCATTCAGTAGTGTGAATCAATTCAACATATTTTGATTTGCAAAGATGGCACTTCTAGTGGTCATAAATTGATTCGTAACTAGAACACAATATTTATGAACCTTTAACATATATATGCAAGATCATTTCTTAAGGTTTACGGAAATCATTTGTTCAACGATCTTTCAAACTCATTAGCATATACAATCAAGCTCTTTATATCATCAAAAGTTTATTATGAACAAGTATGGAATTTGGGTTTATAAAATTATTTAGAAATTTCTAAAAATTCTCAATAAACTATTAGCCAAGTGCATAGATGTTTCAACATATTTAAGCACATGATCACATATGGCAAACATGACATTTGGTTTACTAAGGATCCGATCATACCTCGGTATTTTGCAGTTCCTACATCCTTATCTTTCTCATTCTTTGTTCTTTGGAGTGAAGATTGTGAATCTTGATTCTTTGGTCATTCATTAATGAGAAATTGTCAATTTAAAGTATGCCTACAAATTTTCAAGTTTTAAGATACCTTTTAGGTGTAGGGTCCTTCCTTGTTAGTTTAAGATTTCAAAATTGCTTTTGGAATCTATACCTTTCTTGCATGCCTTTCAGAGGTTCTTTTTATAAAGCAATTAGATGTTATATGACCATATGTTCCACAATAAAAAAATGTTGCATCCAGAGAATAAGGCACTTTATAATTGTAATGATTCCTATTTTGTTTTATGTACCTTCTTTCAAAGCAATTTGAGAGAGTATGATTTCTTTTTCCATAGTTTGTACATAAGAGGGGTTTAGGTATTTCCTTAAAGGGTGCAAAGGAATTCTTGTATTTAGATTCTCTATATCCTATTCCTATTCTATCAAGGGTACACTTTTTATTTCTATCAAAATTCTTTTTATCATTTGTAAGCTTCTTAAATGTTTTTTTAGATCTTTATTCTCTTTTTCAAGAGGCATAAGTAATATACATTTCTTATCTCCATTACAAGTCCTAAGATTTGTATTTGAGGTGATTAACTCTTCATTTTGAATTCTAAGTTTCTCTTTTTCTATGCTAATTCTATGCAACTCATTTTCAAGTTTTAAAATGGCTTATTTTGAACATGTATACTTCTTTGATAATAAAACAAATTTTTCATGCAATTCATTAAAAGCTTCTAACAACTCATCTTTATCAATTTCACTTTCATCATCACTAGATTCATTTAGAGAACTTACCTCATCATCTTTGAAGTGCTTTGTCATAAAGTAGAGGTTGCAACTTCTTCTTTGGACTCATCTTCATTTATTTCTTTCAAGTCTTTGATCTCTTGTTCATGCTCATGAAGTTTACTAAATAGTGTGTCAAGAGGCATGGTGTGGAGATCAATCGTTTGCATTAGTACAGTCACCATTTGTTGCCATTCCTTATTCAAACTTTTCAACACCTTTTGAATTAGTTCTTTGTTGCTGAAAGTTTTGCCCAAGGTAAGTAAGTGATTTACAATAATAGTAAACCGTTTTTGCATATCTATAACATTTTCTTCCAGACTCATTTTGAAGCTTTCAAATTGACTAGAAAGTGTACAAATGTTTTCATTTTTAGCATCATGAAATATTTTAAGAGTCTCCCATATTTCTTTAGCAGTGTTATATGTACTAACTATAGAAAATTCATTAGGATTTAATGCTAAAGTGATGAGAATTTTTGCTTTAAGATTAAATTATACCTTTCTTTCTTCCTGTTTAGTCCATAGGTTCATAGGCTTCACACACTCTACATTATTAACAACATATTTGGGAATAAAAGGACCAATTTAAATAGCATTCCATACCTTAAGATCATAGGATTGGATAAAGATTTTCATCCTTTCTTTCCAAATAGCATATCCTTTACCATTGAAGACTGGAGGTCTATTTATTATACCGCTTTCAATAAATACGTCATATGAGGTAGAGGCCATCTTGATCTCCTGTAGCTGTTAAGGCTTATAGCACGAGTCAAACTCTAATACCAATTGTTAACCAAGGCCTCAATACTCAAGAGGGGGGTGAATTAAGTATTTAAAATTTTTGCTTGAAACCCTTTTTGAATATGATTCTTTTTGCAATCAATTTAGTAAATAATGATAAAGATGATAATAACAAGTAACAATAGTAATTTATCAAATACTTGCTATACAATAATTAATTCTAGTAGGGATTAAGTTAATTAAAATAATAAATTAACTTAAGCAAATTTACCAAGTAAATTAAGTACACAATTAAAACAGCAAGCAATTTATATTCACAATTATAAATGAGCTTAGGGAAAAGAGAATTGTAAATCGATGTAACGAGTTCTACTATCCCGGTGTACGTCTCGCCTTCAAGCAAACCACTTGAAGGATTCCACTATTGAAGATTTGAGATTACACAGCTTTGAGCAATTGCAGCTTCCTAGTGGCCCACACTCAAGAACTCAATCCTGACAAGCAAAGGGCAGCCCACCCGATCTCTCAATAACCCAAAGGTTGAACCCCAACCTTTCTAACAGCTTAATTTCTCAGATTTTTGGTGATAGAAATTACAAGAATAAACTCTCTCAATAGAGTGGATATACAATTTGAAAACTCTCACAAAAATATTAACTATCACATACAAGATATGCAAATTTAAGCACTCTAAATATTTTTCCCTCACAAGTTAACTCTCAAAAATATTTGCAAAATAATCAAAACAGAGATTAAATTTGCTAAGAAAGGAAGAACAAAGAAGAAAGCAAGTATTTGTGTTTGCTTGAGTTATTTTGAAATGCCTCTACTTCTTCTCTATTTATAGAACCTTGGAAGACACTCCATTGCATTTAAATATTTCCTTTGGCGTAGTGGTAACATGAGACGCGTAATATGTTGCTGAAAATCCATAGTGCCTGAAAATAGTCCATGATTTTGTCCATGATTTCATCCATGATCTGAGAGATGAATAGATTCATTCAGTTGATTTTTGCAGCAGAAACAACGCATAAATTGATTCCTGGAGTGATGAATTGATTCCCAGGAAAGCATGAATCGATTCCTATAGTGGGGAATCGATTCCCAGTGTTTAAGATAGGCATGAGTCAATTCCTGATATTGGTGAATCGATTCCTGGCCATGATCACATGCATGAATTGATTCCTCAATGTGGTAAATCAATTCTTGGCCATGATTTCTTGCATGAATCGATTCCCAGTGTTGTTCCTCTCCAAATTAATTACGTTTTGGTCCTTTTTGAATGCATGAATCGATTCCCAAAGGTGCATGAATAGATTCGCCATTTCCATGAATTGATTCACAAGAGCGCATGAATAGATTGCCACTTCCATGAATTGATTCACAAGAGCGCATGAATAGATTCACCATTTCCATGAATTTATTCATTGCACTGTACCTTCAAATAATTCAAACGCATGAATCTGATCCATGTCATAATTTTTGCTAGCCATATTCTCCCCTAGTTGTTTATCAAGTGTTTTACATCTAGTCCTTGTTCCTAATCATTGTTCATGTCATGTCTTTATCAACTATATTTTCCCTCTGTTGTTCATCAAACACATTCATTTCTTGTTCATGTGCATTCTTTATGTTTGTGCTTTGACTTTGTCATCATGCTTGCTATTATCAAAACCTTATCCAATTACAAAGGGTATTGCCCATGTTGAAGTTCGTATAGAGGTATGATACCTATGTAAAGCAAAAGAAAGCAACTCACTCCAGTCTTTGTAGGTTTCAACCATCTTTTGTATGTGTTTATTGGAAGCTTCCACCACTTCATTCATCTTTGGTCTATATGGAGATGGATTGAGGTGTTTGATTTTGAACTTTTCATAAAGTTCATCCATCATTTTATTATTTAGGTTTGTGTCATTATCAGTGATGATCTGATTTGGCAAACCATATCTACAAATCAGATCTCTCTTGATGAATTTGACCATAACGTTCTTTGTCCCATTGGTACAAGAAGCTACTTTAACCCACTTAGTGAAATAATCAATGGCCATAAGAATGAAACGATGCCCATTCGATGCTTTTGGTTCAATGGGACCAATAACATCTTTGCCCCACATAGCAAAAGGCCAAGGTACAGTTAAAACGTGTAGAGAAGATGGTGATGTATGAATATTATCTACATAGGTTTGACATTTGTGACATTTCTTGGCATAGTTATGACAATCATTTTCCATTATCATCCATTAATATCTAGCTCTAAGAATTTTTCTTGTCATTGAGTGTCTACTTGCATGTGTTCTGAAAGGTCCTTCATTAACATTCTTCATGATTTTGTTAGCTTCTATCGCGTCAATGCAACAAAGGAGAAGAAAATCATAATTTCTCTTATAAAGTGTGTTACTAGTCATAAAGAAATTCATGGCTAGGCACCTGAGAGTTCTTTTATCATTTTCTGAAACACCAGGGGGATATTGTTGATTTTGAATGTAATTTTTGATGTTATGAAACCATGGCTTCCCATCGGGTTCTTCTTCTATCACATGACAACATGCAAGTTCGAGACGTTTTTCAATCTCAATGAGGGGCATGTCACATTCCCTACCCACATGGAACATGGAAGCTAAAGTGGCTAAAGCATCCGCCAATTGGTTATCTTCTCGAGGAATATGATGAAAAGAGAATTCCTTAATTAATTCCATAATATAGGTTTGATAAGGGATCAAAATTGTATTCCCTAGTTTCCCATTCTTATTTTAATTGGTGGATTACTAAAGTAGAATCCCCGTATATTTGTAGGGATTTTACTTTGGCTTCTAAAGTTGCTTGAATTCCTAAGATACATGCTTCATATTCTTTGATATTGTTGGTGTAATCGAAATAGAGTCGAGTAGTGAATGACATAAACTTGTGGTCTAAGAGATTAAAATGGCTCTAACCCCATGTCCCAATGTATTTGATGCTCCATCAAACATTAAAGTCCATGTTACTTCAGAATGGTATTCTTCTTCTGATAACATCATGATATTTTCATCGGGAAAATTGAACGACATTGGTTGATGGGCTAAGTAATCTACCAAGGCACTTCCTTTTATAGCTTTTTGAGTGACGTGAACAATGTTATATTCAGTCAAAAGAACTTGCCAACAAGCTATTCTTCCAGTTAGGGTTGGCTTTTCAAAGATGTACTTGATTAGATATATTCTAGATATTAACCAAGTAGTATGACATAACATATATTGCCGTAAACAGCGTACTGGCCATGCTAACGCACAACATGTTTGACAACATTAGAATATCTTGATTCACATTTTGTGAAATTTTTACTTAAATGATAAATGACATGTTCTTTATTTTCTAATTAATCGTGTTGCCCTAGTACATAACCCGTGGACTCATCTAACATAGTTAAGAAAAGAAGAAGAGGCCTTCCTGGAATTAGCGGGATCAAGATAGATGGGTTTTGGAGGTACTTTATCTTGTCGAAAGCTTCTTGGCAGTCATTGTCATCACTCTATTCTACAGGTTGATTCTTTCTTAGTAATTTGAAGATTGGCTTACATGTAGCCGTTAATTGAGATATGAAATGAGCTATGTAATTCAACCTTCCTAAAAACCCTCACACTTCTTTTTCCGTGTTCGGAACAAGCATTTCCACTATGGCTTTCACCTTATTTGGATCCACTTCAATTCCTTTCTCATTGATAATAAAGCTGAGCAACTTGCTAGATCTGACACCAAAAGTGCATTTACTTGGATTCAATCTAAGTTTTAATTCTCTCAGGTGCTCAAAGAGTTTTCGTAAATCCATGAGGTGACCTTTTTTAGACTTTGATTTAACAATAATATCATCCACATAGACTTCTATTTCTCTATTCATCATGTCAAGGAATAAAGTCATCATGGCTCTTTGGTAGATAGCACTAACATTTTTCAATCAAAAAGACATTACTTTGTAGCAGAAGGTTCCCCACAAAGTAATGAATGTGGTCTTTTCCATGTCTTCTGGTGCCATTTTAATTTGGTTATACCTAGAAAATCCATCCATGAAGGAAAAGATAGAATGTTAAGCTATGTTATCAACTAGGACATCAATATGGGGTAACGAAATCATCTTTAGGGCTTGCCTATTTAGATCCTGGTAATCAACACACATTATTACCTTTCCATTTTTTTAGGAACAGGGATAACATTTGTAATCCATCCTGGGTATTTGGAGACAGTCAAAACCCAACATCTAATTGTTTGGTTATCTCATCTTTGATCTTCAAGAGCATCTCTAGTTTCATTCTTCTTAATTTTTGTTTTATAGGGACGCAACCTGGTTTCAATGGCAACTTATGCTCGACAATACTGTTATCTAACCCTGATATATCCTGATATGACCAAGAAAACACATCACCGTAGTCAACCAACAACTCTATCAAATTATTTCTATGTTTAATGCTCAAAGAAGTACTGATCTTGAATTCTTTCTTATTTTCCTCACATCCCAAATTTATGATCTCAATGGCTTCTTGATGAGGAGCAATCTCTTTAGCCTCTTGGTATAACAATCTCAGTAATTCAGGGGATGGTTCATTGGACTCTTCACCATCTTCATTCATTGAATCGAAATTATGATGTGAAAGTACAATTTTATTATTTTGGAATTCAAATTCAGATCTATAATTTTTAATGTAAAAAGAAAAGAAAAGGAAAAATAAGGAAAAAGGATGATCAAATTAAAAGGATAAAAAATTTCAAAGTGCATTGAAATTATTAAGGAAACATGTTCATGCCCTTATTGGAAACTTCTTAAGGCCTTGGGCATAGCTAAAGGGTTGAAGATTTCACAATGATTAATTACTTAGGATAGACATTAAAGACTTCGGGAAACTCAACGACTTCCCAATTACACAAGACAATATCTAAAGAATAGGGATAAACTAAACCATCTTCACCATCGAAATCATCACTGACAGATGCCACTTGGTCAAGAAACATCAGACCTGCACTTCTAAAGCTCTAATAAAGATCATAGATAGAGATCCTTGCAGTTAGGGATTCTTGATTTTCTAGTCGTGCAAGTCTTTTTTCTCTTTTCTACGCGATGACCTTCGCTTTTTCCATTGGTGAGGGTCGGTATCCTAGCCCATAACCATTCTTGTTCTCCTTAAGGCATAATGGCTCAACTCCACCTTTAAGCTCTTTTCCAAGTCCTTTCCCTAGCTGAAATCCAGATTTCATCATTTACTTTAGCCATCATCATAGACGCTTTGGAAGGTTGAGCTAGTTTTAACTCTTCACTCACATAAGTTGTATGAGCAATTTCCAATGATTGGAAAGAAGTTTCAAGACTCTCTTCGGCTGCTTCTATGTATGGAATGGACATGGGTTTGCTAATGAGGTAATCTTCATTACTAGAAACAATAATTAGCTTGTTGTCTACTACAAATTTTAGTCTTTGATGGAGGGTGGATGAAACCACACTGGCAGAATGTATCCAGGGCCTCCCTAATAGGCAACTACAGGTAGGATTGATATCGATCACTTAAAATAGAACATTGAAAGTATAGGGGCCCACTTGGATGGGGATCTCGATATCTCCAATGACTTCTCTTCGTGTATCGTCGAAAGCTCTTACTACCATTGAGCTTGGCTTCACATGTGTCCCATCAAATGGGAGTTGATTCAAAGTGAACTTTGGCATGATATTGAGAGAGGAGCCATTATCAACTAAGACCTTGGCTAGGATATAATTTCGACACTTTAGAGAGATATGTAATGCTTTGTTATGACTTTTCCTTCGGCGGGTATCTCTTCATCGGTGAAAGTTAAATAGTCATTTGTGGCAATATGTCCGACTATCCCTTCAAACTTCTCCGGTGAGATATCTTTTGCGACATGTGCTTTGTTATAGACTTTCAACAACAATTCGCAATGTGGTTCTGAATCCAATAAGAGAGACAATAAGGATATCTTAGCAAGAGTATGATTTAACTGGTCGAGGATTTGGTATTCACTTTGCCTAATGAATTTCACGAATTCACAACTTCTTCTGTTATTCCATGAGGAGGGTCTTGATCTTTTTCTTTACCAAGACCTCTCTTTTCAATCATAGGCACATCCTCTTTTCTTAAGTTCTCAGGAGCATAAATCTGACTGCTCCTAGTCATTCCACTCATCCTAGAAATATTGGTTACCAGGGAGGATGATTCTTTTGGGAGTTGAGGGATTACATCTGTCTTAAATTTCCATGGTACTACATGGGTATCTTTGTACAAAAATAGAGATGGGGTCCTAACTGTCAAGGACTAATGTTGAACGACAAGCTGAACGCCTGCGACATAGTAGAGCACTAAAGGCTTTGATGTACCTGAGCTAACCGACCTAGAGTTGCATTCCTCTTGGATCATATTTGTACTTTCACAAGGAAGACGGTAAATCTCTACCAAATGTGTGTCCAATAATCCTTGTAAGGCATCAAGAAAATTATGATTGGTGGACACTTGATCAAGACTATGCAAATCGAGATTTGGAATCTTGAGTATATATCCAAGGAAAAGAGTTTATCACTTTCGCCACTCTTTTTACGGGACTAATTTCCTCGTCTTCCAAAACTGTATTTACTCCTAAGGTCCCATGATAAAGTAGAGGGTTAGTTGATATATTTGGATTTCCTTCTTGAAAATTGAGCCATTTCCCTAATTAGGTCTCGGACCTTGTATTTAAAGGCGATGCAGTTTTTTGTTGAATGACCCGGTGCTCCACCATGATAATCACATTTGGCATTAAGGTCATACCCCTTAGGATACACTGGTTCCACTAGTTTCAACAGACAAGGTACATCCAAAGAATTCTTGATGAGAAGTGGTAATAGCTCGGTTATAACATAGGGATTAGATTGAACTGTGTGGGTGCACGCTCATTCTTTGGTTTTCTAGATAATGGATTGTCATTGGGATTGGGTACCCATTATTGTGCTGAAGGTGGTGGATTTTTGAAAATTTTGTTATGTGGTGGTTGATAAAGCTGTGGATATGGAAATGATAGTGGATACGGGGTTCCCGAAGCAGTAGCTATGTATGGGTGAGGTTTGTATGATGGGTGGGATGGTTAGAAAACATAAGGATGTTAGTAGATGGCGGGATTCGGTTGTCTTTCGTTGCCGTATACAAAAATTGTTTATCCGCCTCTTCTTTTTCCTGTCCTAG
This sequence comes from Clitoria ternatea, assembly GCA_037962975.1. Lineage (NCBI taxonomy): Eukaryota > Viridiplantae > Streptophyta > Magnoliopsida > Fabales > Fabaceae > Clitoria > Clitoria ternatea. The sequence goes on along the minus strand of CM075671.1, from coordinate 215,848,063 downwards.
CTGCAGTCTTCCCTGCTATGGACGCCCCAGATGCTCCTTGGGGAACTTTACCAGTTCTCATCCCACTTTTAATTATTTCTCCAATCACCACTATATTAGAGAAATTTGATGAGACACTTCCAAGCATTCTATCATAGAAGGGTGCCTAGAGAGTATCAATGAACATAACGACGAGCTCTTTTTCAATCAAAGGTGGCTCCACTTGGGCTACTAATTCTCTCCACTATTAAGCATGTTCCGTGAAGGATTCATTTTCCTTTTTGGACATATTCTGCATGTCAAGCCCCGATTTCCCGGACTCAAATCTCAATGTAATCAAGTTAATTAATTAATAAAATTACAAGTAAATCTTTCGCGTTTAAGGAAGTCTAAACCCTTCAACATTACATCAAGATCTGAACCCCGGAAAACTGAAGTATGAGATTTAAGAATATGAAAATTAGATCGATAGATAAATAAATAGCCCTAACATGTATACGAAATAATTGAGTTTACAATGGAAGAAAATTGAGTATACAGGGAAAACGCCTAGTCCCATATATGAAGATATGAGAAAAAGCCTAAAAAAATAAGGAAAGAAACAAGAAAATTGAGTCTTGGTCCACTTGCTTAAGTGAAGCATGATTCACTTGGGTGAAATCATACGCATTCGCTCAAGCGAGCCCTAACTCGCCTGAGTGAGAAACAACAGACAATTAGACCGTAAAATTTCACTGGGGCAAGATACATCTTCCCGAACAAAAATAGTCCGCTATCTATTTCCATTTAATTCACTTAAGCGAGACGCCACTCACAAACATCGTAGAACCATTTCCTTAAAAACTCACTTGAGCGGGGCCCAGCCCGCTTGAGCGAAAAACACAGAATTACTTTCAAGCATATGCGCTTGAGCGAGCTTCACTCGCTTAAGTGAAAAAGTCCAGAAGCATTTACACAATTACTTGCTTAAGCGAGCTCCCACTCGCTTGAGAGAGATTACGATAGAATCAATTGCTCTGGCCCTTGTTTGGGTGAAACCAAGCTCACTTGAGGGGAAAATGCCAGAAACCACACATTTGATGCATAGCCATCTCGCTTGAGTGAGATTATTAGTATTTGCAATTTAACTTAGGCAATTCAATTTACATGGCATCCAAAAATGCATTATTCAAAGATTTTATCCTAACCATCATTTGGAACACATTTATACACTTAATTAAGACTTGTTCCAACAAATCTCAAACCATGAGTCAAACTCTACATCATTCTATGTATAAATAACAATTTATGTGTATTTTGGTTCACCTAGCCATGCCAATTTGCAATGTAGGCCTATTTGGCCACAACCACCTACCCATACAAGTCACATACATGCATTATGAGTTGTAGGTAACTCCCACATAAGGTATTAATCAGTGGTTGGGAATACGGCCTATCCATTTCCCAATATCCATACATTTCAACATCTCAATTGCATATGAATATCCAACACACATTATGAATGTTTATAATCCTTGAATAACATCAATCATTCATCAATATGGCATAAAGCCAAGGTACTATAGTAGTCATCCATCAATGTAAGGGTCATAACCAAAAATTAGCCTTTCAATAATAAGAACTAATTTTCACACATGACCCATCAAAATATACGTCATATCTATTCAAATACATATCAAGCATATATCAACATCATATGCTATACAAAATAATTGCCGACCAAGGAATTCCTATACCAATAATTTACCTTCTCCACTAAAACATATACACTTTCAAAGTATATGCATCTCACCCAATGCATATCCTGCATCACAATGCTAAAAATAGACAACATGGGAAAGTGAGTCACACATTCAAAGTGATGAACGTGAATACATTTGTGATTATGCATATATGCATACAACGACATGTATAGTTTGCATCAACAACATCAATTATCATCATGATCACATCATTTTAACAACATATATAAATATATCATATTCACCAACTATAATCCATAGCAAAGTATATACTTATACACATTATTTGGGCTATACACAATTATCACCACCACACACGAAGTCATTTCTTTGTATTCACATTTTATTTGTTGTCTTTAGGTATTCTTTCACCCATTTCAACCATCATCATAATTCATCCTCTTTTGGCATATCTCCATGCTATATGCAAATGCTCTTAGGTTAATGCATATGCACAACAGAGTTAATATCAATTATGGATCCGACTGTGGGAATATAAAACACCAATTTGTGGGTTCAAGCATGAATACATAACCATGCCCCTACTGTAGTAAAAAAATGTGTACACTTATCTCATCATTGCATGCATAACACCATATTTTACTGGTAACAAACCGCATTGCCCATCTTGCAACATCGGTCATTTTCACAATGACCGCGGTAAACAACATAAACATCATATTGGTGTTGCGAGCCAACCATGAATCATACCATGACAGTTATGATCCAAAGGACCACCGGGAATACTTGCTCCTTAAAAATCCACTCCCCATAGGGTCAACCACATGCAACCCTCGTAGCTATGCATGGGTAGCTTTGTGACTTACACACCGAGTCACTAAGGTAACAACAATAATGCTCGTGTATAGAGCCACCCTCTCACTAGGCCAATCGAAGGAACCCCTAACATTCCCTTACCGGTAACTATGCAACATGCCATGGATGCCATGCAAATGCAAATCATATGCATTCTCACACTATGCATCCTATCATGCCACTCATCAATCATCACCATCACCAACATCAGCATACAATTCTTAGTGGATTTTATTATCATTGGTTATTGCCATTGTTTCAAGTTTTTAAGGTAGCATCCATAACATTTTCCATCAATAAAATTTTATCTCATGCATATGAGTCTATACTTGCATCAACCACAATGGCATCACAATCATTAATAACATTCATCAATCTTTCATCAATATTCAAAGTGTGCTCAACACCCATATTCATACTCATTCATCATCAACAATCATTATTCAATATTTATAGTGAACACAAATACATTCTCAATATTTCAGGGCACAACATTTGCCAAACAACAACATCACCATAAAGCATACCATCAATATTCCAAATGCATACCACGTCTTACCAAGCACAAATAACATCACCATGTTCAACATCTCAATTTATCAACATAACATAAGCAAGGCAAACATGTGTATTGTCATATATGACAATCAACCAATACTCAATTCATGCATTTAGAATATAAAACTTATCTCCTACCTTAAAAGAAGTAATCCGAGCGACTGGACATTCCCGCCTCATCGTTCGGAATAGATCCTACACCACACAATACACCCACCAAGACTTACAAGTTTTCAATTTTAGTACTTAGTGTTTATAACATTTTCATTACCAACTATATTTTATTTCATTAATTTCACCACAACCACCATGCGTTTGGTGTTCAAGTTCATTATTATTCATTCAAAGCTACACCCATTGATGGGTTCACAGATTAATGACCATCATTAATGTCATCTCTCATTATAAATAAGTATTCTACAAATACATTTAATGATACCCACACCCTAAATATCATGGGTTTACACATAAAATCATCTCTCTTAGCATCATTACTTATTTTCCCCAATTTTTAGAGTTAGGGTTTCACCAAAAACCCAACAACCATCATAAATGATCATCATTTCCCACCATTAATAATGCCATTTTTGTGTACTACCATTAATACCCATAAAAGCTTGCATTTATATCATCCTACCTTAGGGTCTCCATCTTTAATGCTCTCATTCAACACCCTCATGCATTTACTCACCCAACTTAAATAACCCAAAACCTAGGGCATAAGCTTATTAAAAATGGTGAGGAACTTACCTCAACCAACAAACAACAATGAGCACCAAATAAGGAGAGGGAGAGCATGAAAATTACAAGAAAAGGAAGAAAGAGTTTCAAATCACCATAACCTCCTTCAAGCTTGTAGAAAACAAAATTAGAGAGAAAGGGAAAGACACACCATCACTTAGGGTTTTAGAGAGGAAGGAGATGAAGAAATGAGGAAAATAGAGTAAATGCTCTTTGCCTTGGAAGAAGAAAAGTGTCATGAATGAGAGGACAAAAAAGAGAGTTTTATGTTTTAAATTAAACTCTTCATTAAAATTTCTCTGTTTTGTAACAAACAGGATCGTTGTTTGGGCTCAATGCTTTATCAAAAAAAATCATTCCTAAGACATATTTGGATTCACGGTAATATTCTTAACATGCCTGGCCAATAACATCTCATTCGGAGATACTTGGTCTGACACTCATATTTTAACCGGGTATTAATTTTAGCATATTAAGCTATAATAGTTTATGAATACTCATAATAAATCCTAATTTAATTATTTCTAAATTTTTGGGACATGAATCATTACATATGTAATTATTTAATATTTATTCCTCTTAATTAAATATTTATGTAAAATTTGGGATGTTACAATTCACCCTACCTAAAAGAAATTTTGTCCTTAAAATTTAACATACTAGATTCAAACGCATTCGGATACCGTTCTCGAATATCATCCTCACCTTCCCACGTGAAAGTCTCTACATTACCATATTTCCAAGCAACCTTCACCAAAGGTACCAACTTGTTTCGTAATCTTTTCACATAATGCTCAACAATACGAATGGAAACATGAGGGATAGATAAGTCATCTCACACATAAACATCATTAACGGGAATCATATGCGAGGTGTGACATCCCGGCGCTGTTGAGGGCGGGGAGTGATCGTCGGTGCATGGATACGGACAAGGAGCGGCTCCTAGCTGGCTTCCAGCGGGAAATGTGATATCCCAGGTACTATTGAGGGCGGGGAGTGATCGCCGGTGCATAGGCACGGACAAGGAGTGGCTCCTGGTAGGCTTACAGTAGGAAGGACACATGAACGAACTGAATACATACCAGAATAAGAGGGATCGAAAGACTGTATAGGTATAAGACTATATAGTCGAGGATAACTTAAAGGAATAAATTCGTACTACCCATACCAACAAATGCATTAGCCTTTTTGGTGGCCTATCACTTAAGGACTCTAAAGTTAAGCGTGCTTAACTCGAAGAATTTCTGGGATGGGTGACCTCTTGGGAAGTTCTCAGGAAGTGTGTGAGTGAGGACAAAAGCACACTAGAAAGGACTTGTGTTGGTGTGTAGGGAGAGTCGTTCATTCTTGAAAAATGACCGAAGCGTTATAGTGGTATTTGAGCCTAGCCTCTCCTAGTACGGTATGGTTCGAGGATGAACCAAGCAGAAGTTAGTGGGCATGTGACATCCCAGCGTTATTGAGGGCCAAGAGTGATCGTTGGTGTATGGTCACGGATAAGGACCAGCTCCTATCAAGCTTACAGTGGGAAATGTGATATCCTGGGAACTGTTGAGGGCGTAGAGTGATCGCCGGTGCATAGGCATGGAAGAGTAGCAGCTCCTAGTAGGCTTCCAGTGGGAGGGATACATGAACGAACTGAATACGTACCAGAATGAGAGGGATCCAAAGGCTATATAGGTATGGGACTATACAGTCGAGGATATCTTAAAGGAATGAATTTGTACTACCTATGTAACACCTTATTTCTTGCAACTAATAATTCCAAAAATATGAGAAAAATTTTTTCACAAAAGCAGTCACGTATTATTCGATATAGAAGGGAGCAGGCAAGGGAAGAATGAAGAGCATTCACACGCATTTAGCAACCTACAGAGAAGCTAAAACTTGGACCGGCTCATTGGGTTTATCGTAACACACCAACACCTGGGCGGATTACACAACACCGTTTGCTCGCTCAGACGGGGTCTGACACCGTCCAGGCGGAGTATGGTAATGCAACAGTGGATAGAGGGGATTTCACAAGGAAGCTTTCCTTCGAGTAACACTGGTCACTCAATAGGAGGAAATAGCTAAGGGAAAGATGTTAATACATTCACACGCGTAGCATTCGGTAGAAGGGCGGAGTTCGAATCATCCTACCTGACTAGGCGGGGTATGTTTGTCCTGGGCGGACTCTATGGCGAAGGTGACCTGCTCAACCTTTGTCTCACACCGCCTAAATGACGTGTGGCAATGCAACATCAGACGTGAAACTCTTCAAGTAAACCTTACATTAGCGTCTATTCGTTCCTACGGGCGGATCCTTTCTCAGAGAACGCTGGACGTTCAGCTTCAGAGGATAGGTGAGGGAAGAAGAAGGGAGATATACACATGCAGGAGTAGTTGGTGAAGGAAGGAGGAAGTGATTACACCGCCGTCCAGTTCGGCAAGGCACAACAACACCTGGACGGACTGCATCACAACATTCACTTACTCAGGCGATGTTCAACACCGCCCAGCGAGACATAATAATACGACAACGGAGGAGGGAGGTACAAGGCGGAGCCTCACGTTGATATCTACTTGCTTCAGCATGGTTCCACGCGCTTGGCGAACCGTCCTAGTTATTTGGGCGGGGTATGACACCGCCTAAACGAGGTCAGCACAACGCCTCTTTAACACAAACACAAGGTAATTTTCTCAATCGGGTATGGACAAGGGTTCACTAGGTAAATCCTCACGCTCGCACTTCACTCAGGAAAAACGGGAAGTTACAGGGTACATGTGCGGTAGTAGGTGGTGAAAGAAGGAAGAGCCTGAACTTATTCCGCCCAACTCAACTAATTATGACAACGCCTGGGCGGACTCAACCACAACGCCCAAATCAGGGGTCAACACCGGGGTCTGGATTGCATTAGCATCACAACGGATAGGAAGGATAATGGGCGGTATCCCACTCTGATAATTACTCGCTTCAGCGCGAGTCCTCACGCTTGGGCGAATTACCCCCACACTTCGGGCGGGGTGCGACTCCGCCCAAACGTATCCGACATAAGTCTTCCTAGAGACATTTCATAGTTCACTCAGACTTGGCTGTAGCCTGCTAAATCATGCCGTCCCTGCGTATTCATTAAAGCACAAGTATGAAACAAGGTAGCACATAGCATGTCATACACACGAAACCATACATCCAGATATATATAATAAGAGCATATGTCAATATTTACAAACAAAATCGGATTTCTCCTTGTCCATAAGGTTCTATTCATCCAAAAACACTAACATCCGACATGAACCAGTCAGGGCTTAATCTAACATCGCATTAATTAAGCCTTCCAGATACATTAACACTTCGCTCATCGTTCCAGCTCTGCTTCTGGTCCTCATCTCGAGAGACATTCACTGAAAAATGGCCACTGCAGGGGTGAGCATCTTAAATTTCAAATGATAGATACCGACTCAGGTTATCTGCCAATTACACAACAATACATATACGTACAACACGATTAAGATCAGGGCAACATCCATCAGTCAAGACATATATGAGTAACTCTTACCGTTCTATATCTACCGATCGTCACTCGACTGTAGTCATAGCATTTTCAATGACACGGATACGCTTGCATGCATATGTATATATATACGTATATTCATGAAACAGTTTTCATTCAGCATCTAGGGTACGTACACACGGAATGGATTACCTGGCATACACGTTCAGTATACTCATACACGATATCAAATGCATAATAAATTTTCAGTCAATAACACATGCACAGAGCATCCACTCAGTCCTACGCATTTTACCCATTCACTTCCCACTCGGCATACTTAACCAATTCCAACACATTAACAGTAGTAGTAATATTAACAATGATAAGCACAGAAGGTTTCACTTGGTTCCGCATCATGTGTATCGGTCCGACGTTGCAACGTAGGCATCTCAGCCTTTTTACACATAGCTCTCAGCTATCAGATCAGCTCCCAGCTGCTTGGCCGTTTTACAGGTACCCAACCGTTTGTCCACAGGTGACACCAACGCTCACAGCGCCAACGGCGGTGTTCACAGACAGCCCGAGTCCACTCAAGGGCTACCCAGAGTCCCACTCAAGGATTTTACAGCGTCACACGCTGGATGACCGAAGGTAGTGCCTCACACTACGTGCTCCCAGCACAACGCATCACATGCGCCACACGCGGATTCGACGCACAACATTTATTTCATGCATGCATTCTCACATTCAAGCACACACACACACCATGCGATCAGTAGTACACATTATCCGGACTCAATATATATAGCTGCCATGCAATCAGTTATCATTCCATATCCAGATATCCACAACATTTCGTTCGATCAAGACATGCAATCAGTTTATAGCTTCATTCAACACATGCATCATTCTAAAAATCACAAGCTATCATGCAATCGATGTAAGACAGTATCAGAATTCTTCTAAAGAAGGCATTTTCTACACGCAAACAATTTATTATAGCAGACGTATCAACATATGCATTTCTATAACCTGGGTAGCTTCAGTCAGACATTCATATCAACACAACTCAACATGCAAACTGAGATCCTGTAACACATACATCTGTGAGAAAGGTGCTAACATGCAATCACTCATTTCTCACTCGTCATGTAACCGAACTATACACACTCACATGCAACGCAATACACCATCAGAGCACGGATATAGCAAGCATCCGCACTCGAAACCTGTTCATCACCCATGCATTTAAGATAGAAGATACTCCCCCTACCAATTACGAAACTCCAAGGGATTTCTTCCTGCTTGGGTGGTGGTTCTCCTCTCTGCTGCTTCACTCGGCGATCGTCCTCTCAAGTGTGGGGAGTTCCACTCCACTGTAGCATCGTCACTTTGGTTCTCGAAGCAGGGGATGGACTGGAGAGCGGAGAAGGCAAGAGAGAAAACAAGAGGAATGAAGAAGAGAGTTCGTGGAATTCTCTGTGTGAAGAGCATGGCCTCACCTGCATAAATACCCGTGTGGAGTGCAGTATGGTGGGATGGGGACACGTGATAATCCTGCCCATGTCACCATGCTTCCACGTTAATCATCCTGTTACTCTTAGTTAATTAAATTAAGGGAGGTGTTGACTTGTTGACTTGTTATTTAACTCAGTTGCTTTAATTAAAATGGGGATGTTACAGTTCTCCCCCACTTAAAAAGAATTTCGTCCCCAAAATTCAGTTGGTAATTCATGTGAAGCTTTAGTTGGTAACTCACCTAAATGAACAACTCGGGGTACTGTTGTTTTATGGCATCTTCGCGTTCCCACGTGCAGGAGGTGGTCTTGCCTTGCTGCCACTCCACCTTAACCAGCCTTACGTTCTTGTTTCTTAAGCGTTTTACCGATCGGTCCACGATTCCAATCGGTGTAGTCACAGTGGTCAGGTCTTCTTTGATCTCTACTTCATCGTCAGGCATCGCGTGGCTGGGGTCATGTAAATACTTCCTTAGTTGAGACACGTGAAACACGTTGTGCAATCGGGACAAGTGAGTTGGTAATGCGATGCGGTATGCCACGGGGCCGATCCGTTCTAACACCTCATAAGGTCCAATGTATCGAGGGCTTAACTTCCCACTTTTTAAGGCTCGTCCAACTCCTTTACTCGGAGAGGTTCTCAGAAACACTCGATCTCCGACTGAAAATTCCAATGGCTTGATGCGCTTGTCATGGTAGCTCTTTTGCCTATCTTGGGATGCCTTCATCTTCTCCCGTATCACTCGGATCTGCTTTGTGGTTTGCTTCACGATATCTGGTCCCAATAGTAGACTTTCACCCGTTTCTGACCAGCAGAGTGGGGTTCGGCACCAGCGTCCATATAGTGCCTCGTAGGGTGCCATGCCAATGCTGTGATGATGGTTGTTGTTGTACATAAACTCGATCAAGGGAAGGTACTGCTCCCAGTCCCCACCATGCTCTAATACACACGCTCTTAATAAGTCTTCTAGACTCTGAATTGTTCACTCGGATTATCCATCTGACTGGGGGTGGTAGGCAGAACTAAGCCAAAGCTTCGTCCCCAATTCTTGATGCATGCTAGTCCAAAACCTGGACGTAAACCTAGGGTCCCTATCTGATACGATGGAAGTAGGTATGCCATGCAGTCGGATAACTTCTTGAATGTAAATCCGAGCTAACTTATGCAATGGGTACTTCATATTTACAGGTAAGAAGTGTGCACTCTTCGTCAATCGGTCAACAATGACCCAAATTGCATCATGGCCCGCTCGGTTTTTGGGTAATCCCATGATAAAATCCATCGCAATCGAGTCCCATTTCCACACGGGGATCTCTAGAGGTTGCATTGCACAGTACGGTTTTTGGTGCTCTACCTTCGATTTCTGACAAGTGATACACCGGGCCACGTACTCTGCCACATCTTTCTTTAGTCCGGGCCACCAGAACTGCTTCCTCAAGTCGTGGTACATTTTCGTGGTTCCTGGGTGAATGCTGAGTAGGCTTTTGTGGGCTTCATCAAGCACCATTCTTCTCAATCTTCCTTCACTCGGTATGTATATTCTGTCTCTCACCTGGAAGATCCCATCTGACCCCTCGGTCAAGGATAAATCCTTTCCTTTGGCCTGAATTTCCTTCATTTCAGCTAGGTAAGAGTCCGCCTGTTGCTGCTCGTACACGGATTTTAAGAATTCATTGGCAATCCTCAACGTACCGATTGTCATTTTCTGAAAGGAAGGGGTGTTAACATGCAAGTTCATGTCTCGGAACCGCTCCAACAACTCAACTTCTTTTGCCATCATTGCTGCCATGTGGAGGGATTTTCGACTCAATGCGTCGGCCACGACATTTGCCTTACCTGGGTGGTATTTTAACTCAAAATCGTAGTCCTTCAAAAACTCAATCCATCTTCTCTGCCTCATGTTCAGCTCCTTTTGGTCGAATAGGTATTTAAGGCTCTTATGATCGCTGTACACTTCAAATTTGGACCCGTACAAGTAATGCCTCCAGATTTTCAATGCAAAAACTACTGCTGCCAGCTCCAAGTCATGGTCGGATAATGCTGCTCGTGGGGTCTTAATTGTCGAGAGGCATATGCTATCACTCGATCTTTCTGCATGAGTACACACCCTAATCCGAGTCCTGACGCGTCACAATAGACCACGAAGCTTTCTCGTAACTCAGGTAATGCCAACACCGGAGCAGTTGTCAACTTATTCTTCAGCTCTTGGAAGCTGTGCTCACACTCGGGACTCCACACGAAAGGAACATTTTTCCGAGTCAATTTAGTCAGGGGTAATGCCAATTTAGAAAAACCTTCTATGAACCTCCTATAATAACCTGCCAAGCCCATAAAACTTCTTATTTCTGAGACCGATCTAGGCCTCTCCCATGCTATTACAGCGGCTATCTTTGCAGGATCCACCGAGACGCCTCGCTCGGAAATCACATACCCGAGGAAGTGGATCTCATTCATCCAGAATTCGCACTTCGAGAGCTTTGCAAACAATTGTTTCTCCTTCAACACTTGGAGTACCGCTCTGAGATGTCCTTCATGCTCCTCAGACGTCTTAGAATAAACTAGGATGTCATCGATGAAAACAACAACAAACCGATCTAAGAAGGAGTGGAATATGCTGTTCATGTAATTCATGAAAACAGCAGGGGCGTTGGTCACACCAAACGGCATCACTACATACTCGTAGTGACCATACCGAGTCCTAAAGGCAGTTTTAGGAATGTCCGAGTCCTTCACTCGGATTTGGTGATACCCTGATCGTAGATCAATTTTCGAGAAGACTGAGGCTCCACGCAGCTGGTCAATTAAATCATCAATTCTAGGCAGTGGGTATCGATTCTTGATTGTGAGTTTGTTTAGCTGTCGGTAATCTATGCAAAGTCTCATGCTGCCATCCTTCTTCTTAACAAGTAGCACAGGTGCGCCCCATGGTGACACGCTTGGTCTAATGAACTGCTTCTCGAGTAACTCATCTACCTGTTTCTTCAACTCTGCCAATTCAGTTGAGGACATTCTATAGGGCGCACTGGAGACCGGTTCGGCTCCAGGGATTAAGTCTATAGAGAATTCGACTTCTCTATTGGGAGGCACACTCGGAACGTCTTCAGGGAACACTTCTGTGAATTCACAGACAATCAGAATTTCGTTCACTCGGGTCTCACTCTCATCCTTGGTTAGACAGAGCATCATAAATAGTTGGGTTATATCTGGTGCTGTGTCACTCTCAGTGGGCTGTTTCGGAAAAACTATCTCTCTGCTTCTACAATCTACTAACACCTTATTGGCTGAAAGCCAATCTATTCCGAGCACGATGTCAAGACCCTTTAAGGGCATGCAAATCAGATCGAAGGTGAAACTCCGATCATACAACTCAAATGCTACATTTTTGCATATTGACGATGTGAACACATTAGCGCCAGTGGGGCTGGCCACTTCCAAAGTCCGATTCATAGACACAGTTGGTAACTTCAACCGTTCTACGCACTCATCAGCTATAAAAGAATGGGTAGCTCCCGAATCGAAAACAACATTAAACGTATTCATTCCAAGTGAGCACTTACATTGTACTAGGTCATTTGCTGGTGCAACATCTTCTGCATTGATGGTGTAGATTCTTCCTGTCGCTGTGGGGCCGGTATTCCTCCCTCGCATCCCGTCTCCTCTGGCTCCGTTGCCTCTGCCACCAGGACGTTGGTCATCATTCACTCGGTTCCTTTCTTGAAATCTTCCTTGACGCATATTAACGTCTGCTTGGTGTAGTTGGGGGCAGTCGGGGCGGATGTGTCCCCTCTTGTTGCAGTGAAAGCACACTACATCACCATCATCCTTGCAGTCTCTGGCAAAGTGATTTCCTCCACACTTGGAACACCTTCTGTCTCCTACCACTGGTCGTCTTCCAGGTTGATTCCGTCCTTCATATCTGGAAAAAGGCTTGTTCCTACCGGCATTGCTTGGCTTTTTGAAACGAGGTCGTTGGGGCCTCAAGGAATAGTGGTTTCTGCTGCTCTGGCTCGAATGGGCCTTGTCATCCTCCTCAAATATTCTACATTTGTTCACTAATGCAGGGAAACTCCGTATCTCGTGGTATCTGCAGGCCCTCTTAATATCCGATCTCAATCCGTTCTCAAACTTAAGGCACTTAGAGTTCTCTGTTCCTGGCTGCTGGAAGGGCGGATAGAATAGGCACAATTCCTCGAACCTTGTTGCGTATTCCTCCACAGTCATGGAGCCCTGTTTTAACTCCATAAACTCCAGCTCTTTCCGACTCCTCACTGTGTCGGGAAAGTATTTCTCTAAGAAGCAGGCCTTGAAATCGTTCCACGTCAGTTGATTATCATCTTCGGGGAATCGGCTTCTGGCTATTTTCCACCAGTTCTCCGCTTCGTCTCGCAGCATGTACACTGCACATTCTACCTTCTGGGCCTCGGTACAGCAAAGACCCCCAAAAATCCTTTCTAATTCCTGAGTCCACTTAAACGCCGCCTCAGGGTTCCGTCCTCCTAAGAATTCACTCGGCTTCCTCTTTAAGAAGCGGTCCATTACTTGGCCCTCCTCAGCTCGAGGCTGGCCCTGCCTTTCAAACACGTTTGCAAAGCGTTGGAATGCCGTAGCTATAGTCTCCATGCTTTGGCGATGTGCCATCCCTTATCCTGAAATCAACATTCAAGGATAAGTATTCCTAATTACTTAATCCCAATCGGAATTTAGTCTAACATTTAGTAACTTAGTCCATAATGTGTTCTCGTATGTCACATAATTAGTCGGGTCAAGAGGAACAACTCCTCCCACCCATGAGTCAGTAACAGAGTACCAGTTAAGTTAAATTCACACCACAACAATCATGATCATACACACAACCACTTACACTTGGTAGGCTTACCTTGGCCTTGGACCTTTCGGTCCGCTCTGATACCAAAATGTAACACCTTATTTCTTGCAACTAATAATTCCAAAAATATGAGAAAATTTTTTTCACAAAAGCAGTCACGTATTATTCGATATAGAAGGGAGCAGGCAAGGGAAGAATGAAGAGCATTCACACGCATTTAGCAACCTACAGAGAAGCTAAAACTGGGACGGGCTCATTGGGTTTATCGTAACACACCAACACCTGGGCGGATTACACAACACCGTTTGCTCGCTCAGACGGGGTCTGACACCGTCCAGGCGGAGTATGGTAATGCAACAGCGGATAGAGGGGATTTCACAAGGAAGCTTTCCTTCGAGTAACACTGGTCACTCAATAGGAGGAAATAGCTAAGGGAAAGATGTTAATACATTCACACGCGTAGCATTCGGTAGAAGGGCGGAGTTCGAATCATCCTACCTGACTAGGCGGGGTATGTTTGTCCTGGGCGGACTCTATGGCGAAGGTGACCTGCTCAACCTTTGTCTCACACCGCCTAAATGACGTGTGGCAATGCAACATCAGACGTGAAACTCTTCAAGTAAACCTTACATTAGCGTCTATTCGTTCCTACGGGCGGATCCTTTCTCAGAGAACGCTGGACGTTCAGCTTCAGAGGACAGGTGAGGGAAGAAGAAGGGAGATATACACATGCAGGAGTAGTTGGTGAAGGAAGGAGGAAGTGATTACACCGCCGTCCAGTTCGGCAAGGCACAACAACACCTGGACGGACTGCATCACAACATTCACTTACTCAGGCGATGTTCAACACCGCCCAGCGAGACATAATAATACGACAACGGAGGAGGGAGGTACAAGGCGGAGCCTCACGTTGATATCTACTTGCTTCAGCATGGTTCCACGCGCTTGGCGAACCGTCCTAGTTATTTGGGCGGGGTATGACACCGCCTAAACGAGGTCAGCACAACGCCTCTTTAACACAAACACAAGGTAATTTTCTCAATCGGGTATGGACAAGGGTTCACTAGGTAAATCCTCACGCTCGCACTTCACTCAGGAAAAACGGGAAGTTACAGGGTACATGTACGGTAGTAGGTGGTGAAAGAAGGAAGAGCCTGAACTTATTCCGCCCAACTCAACTAATTATGACAACGCCTGGGCGGACTCAACCACAACGCCCAAATCAGGGGTCAACACCGGGGTCTGGATTGCATTAGCATCACAACGGATAGGAAGGATAATGGGCGGTATCCCACTCTGATAATTACTCGCTTCAGCGCGAGTCCTCACGCTTGGGCGAATTACCCCCACACTTCGGGCGGGGTGCGACTCCGCCCAAACGTATCCGACATAAGTCTTCCTAGAGACATTTCATAGTTCACTCAGACTTGGCTGTAGCCTGCTAAATCATGCCGTCCCTGCGTATTCATTAAAGCACAAGTATGAAACAAGGTAGCACATAGCATGTCATACACACGAAACCATACATCCAGATATATATAATAAGAGCATATGTCAATATTTACAAACAAAATCGGATTTCTCCTTGTCCATAAGGTTCTATTCATCCAAAAACACTAACATCCGACATGAACCAGTCAGGGCTTAATCTAACATCGCATTAATTAAGCCTTCCAGATACATTAACACTTCGCTCATCGTTCCAGCTCTGCTTCTGGTCCTCATCTCGAGAGACATTCACTGAAAAATGGCCACTGCAGGGGTGAGCATCTTAAATTTCAAATGATAGATACCGACTCAGGTTATCTGCCAATTACACAACAATACATATACGTATAACACGATTAAGATCAGGGCAACATCCATCAGTCAAGACATATATGAGTAACTCTTACCGTTCTATATCTACCGATCGTCACTCGACTGTAGTCATAGCATTTTCAATGACACGGATACGCTTACATGCATATGTATATATATACGTATATTCATGAAACAGTTTTCATTCAGCATCTAGGGTACGTACACACGGAATGGATTACCTGGCATACACGTTCAGTATACTCATACACGATATCAAATGCATAATAAATTTTCAGTCAATAACACATGCACAGAGCATCCACTCAGTCCTACGCATTTTACCCATTCACTTCCCACTCGGCATACTTAACCAATTCCAACACATTAACAGTAGTAGTAATATTAACAATGATAAGCACAGAAGGTTTCACTTGGTTCCGCATCGTGTGTATCGGTCCGACGTTGCAACGTAGGCATCTCAGCCTTTTTACACATAGCTCTCAGCTATCAGATTAGCTCCCAGCTGCTTGGCCGTTTTACAGGTACCCAACCGTTTGTCCACAGGTGACATCAACGCTCACAGCGCCAACGGCGGTGTTCACAGACAGCCCGAGTCCACTCAAGGGCTACCCAGAGTCCCACTCAAGGATTTTACAGCGTCACACGCTGGATGACCGAAGGTAGTGCCTCACACTACGTGCTCCCAGCACAACGCATCACATGCGCCACATGCGGATTCGACGCACAACATTTATTTCATGCATGCATTCTCGCATTCAAGCACACACACACACCATGCGATCAGTAGTACACATTATCCGGACTCAATATATATAGCTGCCATGCAATCAGTTATCATTCCATATCCAGATATCCATAACATTTCGTTCGATCAAGACATGCAATCAGTTTATAGCTTCATTCAACACATGCATCATTCTAAAAATCACAACCTATCATGCAATCGATGTAAGACAGTATCAGAATTCTTCTAAAGAAGGCATTTCCTACACGCAAACAATTTATTATAGCAGACGTATCAACATATGCATTTCTATAACCTGGGTAGCTTCAGTCAGACATTCATATCAACACAACTCAACATGCAAACTGAGATCCTGCAACACATACATCTGTGAGAAAGGTGCTAACATGCAATCACTCATTTCTCACTCGTCATGTAACCGAACTATACACACTCACATGCAACGCAATACACCATCAGAGCACGGATATAGCAAGCATCCGCACTCGAAACCTGTTCATCACCCATGCATTTAAGATAGAAGATACTCCCCCTACCAATTACGAAACTCCGAGGGATTTCTTCCTGCTTGGGTGGTGGTTCTCCTCTCTGCTGCTTCACTCGGCGATCGTCCTCTCAAGTGTGGGGAGTTCCACTCCACTGTAGCACCGTCACTTTGGTTCTCGAAGCAGGGGATGGACTGGAGAGCGGAGAAGGCAAGAGAGAAAACAAGAGGAATAAAGAAGAGAGTTCGTGGAATTCTCTGTGTGAAGAGCATGGCCTCACCTGCATAAATACCTGCGTGGAGTGCAGTATGGTGGGATGGGGAAACGTGATAATCCTGCCCATGTCACCATGCTTCCACGTTAATCATCCTGTTACTCTTAGTTAATTAAATTAAGGGAGGTGTTGACTTGTTGACTTGTTATTTAACTTAGTTGCTTTAATTAAAATGGGGATGTTACAACCTATACCAACAAATGAATTAGCCTTTTGGTGGCCTATTACTTAAGGACTCCAAAGTTAAGTGTGCTTAACTTGGAGTAATTCTAGGATCGGTGACCTCCTAGGAAGTTCTCAAGAAATGTTTGAGTGCAGACAAAAGAACATTGGAAAGGTCTTATGTTGGTGTGTAGGGAGAGTCATTCATTCTTAAAAAGCGGCCAGGGCGTTACAGTGGTATCAGAGCCTAGCCTTTCCTAGTACGGTATGGTTCAGGGACGAATGAGGTGGAAGCTGGTGGGCATGTGACATCCCAGCGTTGTTGAGGGCGGGGAGTGATCGCCGGTGCATCGACACAGATAAGGAGCGACTCCTAGCAGGCTTCCAGCGGGGAATATGATATCCCAGGCATTGTTAAGGGCGATGAGTGATCGTCGGTGTATAGGCACGGACAAGGCGTGGCTCCTGGTAGGCTTCTAGTGGGAGGGACACATAAACGAACCAAATAGTACCAGAATAAGAGGGATCCAAAGACTATATAGGTATGGGACTATACAGTTGAGGATAGCTTAAAGGAATGAATTCATACTACATATACCAACAAATACATTAGCCTTTTCGATGGCCTATCACTTAAGGACTCCAAAGTTAAGCGTGCTTAACTCGAAGAATTTCTGGGATGGGTGACCTCTTGGGAAGTTCTCATGAAGTGTGTATCTGATAAGTAGCACCAATAATTCTCTCCAGAATCTCATACGGTCCAATAAACTTAAGACTTAATTTTCTGCTCTTCAAAGCTCTACCAATTCCTTTATCACGTGAGACTTTCAGGAATACATGATCGCCATCTTGGAAGTCAAATGGTTTATGCCTTTTATCATAATAAATTTTCTGTCAGTCTTGAGCAATCCTTATATATTCTTGTATCTTTCTTGGAGTAATAGAACCTATCTGATCAATCTTGGCTTTGATTCTTTTTTAGCTAGCAAGTACTTGATTGCTGAATGGTCTGTATAGACAATGACCTTAGCACCAATCAAGTAAGCTCTGAATTTATCAAATGCGTACACCACAGCTAGCATTTCTTTTTCAGTAGTGGTGTAGTTTATTTGATTCTCATTCAACACCTTACTAGCATAATAAATAACATGTGTTAATTTTTATTTTTTCTATTCTAGTACGGCCCCTACAACCAGATCACTTGTGAGACACCCCCATCAAAAAGAGGGGTAAAAATTTTTCGCGTTTTCAAAAATTATTAATTAGTCAAGTAATTAGAGTGGTGACGCATTTAACACCACCCCCCGGATCTAAGATAAACCACTCCCATATATAAAGATATAAGATGGTAAAATTTAAAAGATAATTTCTTAATAATTTTCCAATCAGAGACAGCGGAAGAATTAATTATTAATGAGGGATGAAATTCAAGACGCTTAAGATTTAATGTTAAATCCAGATGCTCAATTGATAAGGAAAAATGAGGCTTTAAGCACTTGAAATAAAATTTTGTGTGATATAAATTAAATGGAGTATCAGGGTGCCACTCGCTCAAGCGAGAATCAATTCGCTTGAGCGAGCCAGCACGGGCATGCTTGGGCGACGCTGAGAAGGGCTAAGCAAATGAAGTTTTTATGCATCAGGACCAATCGCGCTTGAGCGAAACATGTCTCGCTTGAGCGAGATTGCTCCAGAAACAATGGGGACTCTCTGGCCGATTTTCACTTGGGCAAGACATCTCTCGCTTGGGTGAAAATCGTCCAGTATCTAATCCATGTCCTCCTCGCTTGAGCGACCATCCACCCACCTGAGCGAAAATCGTCCAGAGGCTAACCTCTGATTCTACATCAATCTCGCTTGGGCGAGATGGCCATTCGCTTGGGCAAATTCAGGCCAGTGACGATTCCCCTGTTTCATAACAATCTCGCTCGAACGAGATTCCCACTCGCTTGAGCGAGTTCTGTAGGAATTATGCAGTAATGAGAATTTTCCCAACTTAACATACGAAACATCATTTTCTACTACTGTAACCCTTCCTAATGCATCATATTACTTCATTATACATCTATAAATTCTATCAACTTCATGAAG
Source organism: Clitoria ternatea (assembly GCA_037962975.1). Taxonomy (NCBI): domain Eukaryota; kingdom Viridiplantae; phylum Streptophyta; class Magnoliopsida; order Fabales; family Fabaceae; genus Clitoria; species Clitoria ternatea. The sequence continues at coordinate 215,828,827 of CM075671.1, read as the reverse complement.
CATTATAGTTTGAGATTTACTTCATCTTTTCATGGAATCAAGCAATCAACAACATGATCACTAAATTATCATTCACTCTATGTAGATACTTTAAATTCAACATCATTTAACATGCTCTATAAAATAGTACAAACACATATACACACACTCCTTCATTTAACTTGACATCATCAAGCATCACTAATGTATCCTTTGCATCATTTGGGTCATGAATGAAAATTGGCCATACGCACATATCCCATTTTCTTCCATGACCTCCAAAATCATTAACTAATTACAAAATTGAGTATATGAACACCATATACTCCACAAAACGATCTCATGCCGGCCAAGGCTCACACATTCCTATTCCATATTTACCTTCTTCAAACTCGGCCTCCAAAGTGGTAGGATTTAAGTCATACCTACATCAACTTTAAAAATAGCAATGAGGAGGTGAGTAACGTAATCCAAATGAATTAAAGTCATACATTATGATGAAATACATGTATACTTGCACATATAGCACATCTTACACAACATCATACATCATTTATAAGCATATTTTATAATCTCAAGTATACACCCACAACCATATTCATTTGATTCACCAATTACATACATAAGGTTAGCATCCAACTCTTTCCCTTTCCAAGTCTCACTCATCCATTTGCCACCATGGGCTTTCAACTAGGCATATTGATACAATTTATTTTTATATAAAGATGAATGAAGAGTTCAATGAAAGAGAATCAAGTTTGTATAATATGAACTCAAGGGAATGGATGTGCCAAGTTTAAACATAGAGGTTGTAATATAGTATAGTTGTCGTTCCACTGAGGAAGTGTTAGCATAAAAACCTTAGCTTTGAATTGAGTTGACAGAAAGTTTTGTTTTAGATTGTTATAAATGTTACTGATTGAAAAAGTAATAAATAACAGAGAGTAAAATTTTGCAAAAGATAACAGTGAATAATTTTTGAGAAAAAATCAGTTTTGTAAAACAGGGATTGGTTTCATCACATCTCACCTTTTGTAAGCTGTATAAGTTTTTACATAAGTAACTTGAAAAGATAGTTTCTACGTCACAATCACAGTCATTTGCATCGATCCCTCGACTACAAAATTCATAAGAATGATTTCAAACTGCTGATCCCTCAGTCACTTTGAAATCATCCCAGCATTATCGATTAATTGTTTTGACGTTTATTGCGTTAGGTGCCATCCCTGACTACCTACTCACAACAAGTATTTCATTCAGATCTGCTTTCAAAAGTCACTTCCCAGCATACTTGAGAAAACTTAAAACAAGAAAATAGTGATCAAGTACTTTCAGGCATTAAACGCAGAAGGAAATACAAAAACTTATCAAATCTTATTACAACATAAAAACTTACAGCAATATTACTTCAGGATTGAATGGATTACAACCAATCCCATAAGGGAGTTTAGTTACTCATGCTTTGCATTTTCACCTTCAAAATATGAATACAGAAATTAATGGAAAAGGTTAGATTGTGAGGGAAATACAAGGGATGAATCTGATGCCTAATGTCTTATTTTCTGCTAGATTTATAGGGGTTATGGTTCAGCTTCCCTTGCCACTTGCATAGACCCCATGAAGGAATATTCGGAGACATGCAGAAACACAAGAAAGTGGATGAGTTGGCACCCCACCATTGGTGAATATTAAATTAAAAATCCCATACTGCATGAGTCACGCTTGAGCTTACTGGTCACGCTCAAGCGTAAAAGGTTCTGATGTTCAATGATAGTCTCACGCTCAAGCTAACTTAATCACGCTTAAGTGTGGCCTTCTAATTCAGTATGCTAGTTTCCATGCTTGATCCACGCTTAAATCATGCTCAAGCGAGGTCGAGGTTGCGCTTAAGCGTCTCATGCTTACGCTCAAGTGGGAGGAGGTTCCTGATTCTGAGTCTTCTTTCAATTCATGTGCAGAGTCACGCTTGAGCTCCATATAACCACACTTAAGCGCCAGTCATGCTCATGGTCACGCTTAAGTGAGCTCAGGCTGACGCTCAAGCGTGAAAAGCTGTTGTTGTGTTCTTCATTTCGCTTGAGTGCAATGGCAGCGTAGGCCTTCTGTTTCTTCCACGCTCAAGCATGCAGTGTGCCACGCTCAAGCATCCTTGCTTGATGCTCTGGTGCTTCTTGGTTTTTTCAAGGCTTTTGACAACTTTTTCACTGATTTTGCCAATTCAAGATTCTTTACACAATATATTATTTATAATCAAAATCATGCTCAATTATTTATCAATTTAGTTAAGTTATTCAGAAAATGAGTCCAATTGAGTCATGAATTTAATCATAAAATAAGCACTTATCGAACTCTCCCCAACCTAGATTTTTGCTTGTCCTCAAGTAAAAAGAAGTTTGGAAAGGGAATCAAGCATTCAATAAGATCAGCTTCTATTACAGACAAAATTTTAAAAGACAATAATCTGAGTTTATGTTTAGGCAAATGATCTCCTTAATACCAATTCTTTAAAATGTAATGCACCATTAATTTGTTCATAAAGCAAGTAACCAATTGCTGCAAGAATAAAGAACTCTCATTATTTCTCACTAGGTGGGTGTGTTGCACATTCATCATGAGAACTGCCTAATTAACATTGCCGGTCATTTCTAATCAAAATCAATTCATAAGATAAGTAAGGATCAAAAGGTCTTTTCAAGGTTGTAATAAGGCTGGGCTATCAAGAATTCTTGGTTTTTCTTGAGTTCAAAGTGCATGCATGAAGAAGAAGAAGAGCATATGTTCTGAGTTTTTTCAAACTTTTATGAGGCTTCTTCCTTTATGCAACTGAATTCTTTGTTTTTTTTCTAGTTCTTTATTTTTGTTTTGGAGAACTTTTATTTCTTTTTCAGCCTCAGTTTCTTTTATCACCTTTTGAAAAAAATTGTTTTATGCTCTTTTCACAAAATTTTGAAGTATGCTGATAAGGTAAGATTTTCTCATGCTTGGTTTAGGGTGTTCGAATAAAATTTTTGGCTCAAAATGGCTACAAAAATTAGGATATATTTAAAGGTAGCTTTTGGCTCTGGTTTATTTTATTTTCAAAATTTTCCTTTATCATTTCCTGGCTTAATCCTTTTTAAAAATTGTTAATCAGAAAATCAGGCAATGCTATTTGATAAATTCTCATGAGACTCTCAGTGTTTAAGTTTCTCACTTCTTACCAGGGTATAGGGTTACTTCCATATTCTAACAGAAAAGGGTTCAAGCATGTAAACAATCAAGAGTACATTCATTTCATTTCCCTGGTTCTTAATTCAGCCATTTTGCCCCTTTTTTTTTTTAAATCAGTGTTACTGTCTAAAATTATTTTGCTGCTTAGAAACTTTTCTTTTTCAAAAAGTTAAATCTTGGTTGGGTTTTTCAAAAATGTTACAGTTGCAAGCATTAAAATAAACAAAAAAATCACAAACAATTCCAAAGCATGCTGCAGTAATATCAACTAAAAGAGTTCAAAGAAAAACTATATAATGTCAGTTAGAAATAAAACTTAAAGTAGCAAATTAAACCAATTAAAAACTGAAGCATTAAAATTCATCACTCATCCTCAGAGGAATCTTCTTCTGCTCCCGGGTTTCTTTCTGGAGGTTGCTGTGAGGAAGGTCTTGGCCTCTCTTGTGCAGTCTCACCCCCTCCCATAAAAGGAGGCCTGTCCCCAGGCCAAGCAATGAGGGCTTCAAATTGGGCGGGGTGCATCCAAGGATTGGGTTGTCCTGCAGGGATGCCGTGATATAGGCCATTATGAATATGCATCAAACCTCTATGATTAGCATTTTGTTGTGCCAGAAGGTGGCTGAGTTGGATTTTCAAGAGGTGAATGCCCTGTATAATCATGGCGGTTTCTGTGCTGAGAGGCGGAGGAGTAGGTTCTGGTCCTGCCTATAGTGGTGCTGGTTGTGGCTGTTGCTGGGCTTCATGTATGCTGCAAAATCGCTCGATGAAGCATTTATCTATAGATTGCCTGATAGGTTTGAGGTCTTGAACCTCAATCCCATGTGCTGCACAAAAGTCAGTAATAAAAGCAGGGAAGCCCAGACTTCCTTTTACCTTCTGGCCTGCCTGAGAATATTTTTGGTCAGCAACCACAAATTTATGAATTTCATCAGAGAGTATTTGGGCCAGATCAATGGAAATGTCATCTTGTAAAATGCAGTATAATAAATAACACCTGCTGAAAATTAGATCAGACACATGGGCATTAGGTGTTATGTTAGCAAGCAAAAAGGATGTCCATACTTGAGAGATGGAGGTCATGTCTTTTTTTAGAACCCGCAGTGGGTTCTCTCCTTGCCCCCTCTGAAAGTGATGCCCTGGAATACATATGGCTACTTCAAGATCACTCGTGGCAATGAGTTGGTTTCTTGCAAGCATGGCAGCATATTCACATATCTCTCCCTCTACTAGGTTCATAATGCTTCCTAAGTAAAAATTGATTTCATCCCTATCATAGGAGAGCCAAGTTCCCCTCACATAAGTCTTTCTATCTCCTGCTCCATCCCTTGTCCAAGCATTATCATAGAACTCTCTGACAATTTTTGGGTCATACTTGTCTCTTGGGTAGCATATCTTCAACCAATTTCTCCTCCGTATAACTTGCAGAAAGTCATCATAATCTCCCAAGGCTAAATCCACCTTTCGTTCTGGTATGAAGGTCCAGTTGGAGATGTCCTCATAACACTTACTCTTTTCCTTGTTCCTGAATTTAGGGGCATTGTCTTGGTCATCAGTGCATTGCCTCTTTCCTTTATTTCTTCTGGAACTTCTTGCTGTTGAAGTGGTTGGAGGGGAATTAGGTGCAGTCTGCTTAGTTCGTGCCATCTGTACTCACATATCAAGGAAAAGAATGTAGTGTGACATTACAAGTACATAATCCTCTCAATAATATAACAGAGCATTTTAGTCCTAAGGCTAAGCATTAAGGAGAGCTACTTTGTACTAAGTATGCTTGCTATGTAAAACAAATGCTTTCTAGGACTTTTTACGAACACTTAACATGCATTGTAAAGAATTTGAAGCATAATAGTACCGATCTCTTTTCTAAACATCCCAGAAAATAATCAACTTCAGATCATATAGGCATACAGTAGGACTGAAAATAAAATGGTTACAGAGTTCAATGCATGCATTCTGAAAAGGAGTCTTATTTCTCATATGATGCAATTAAAAAGAGAGAGAGAGTCTAGTGGTCACCTGAGAGAAGCAGAGAGTGATGCAGAAAAGAGAAAATATAATTAGTCTCAATGAAAATGCAGTAAAATGTACCTTATGAAATGAGAAGGTAAGGAACAAATGATGAGAGGGGATGGTCGGTTATAAAACTTGTAGAGTCAGGAGAGGTAATGGACGGTTATTTGAGTGGAAGAGTTAATGGTCAGTTACAAAATATTCTATTTATTAGCATCAGGGGCAATTTTGAATTTCTTGCTCGAGCGTAGGCATATCATGCTTAAGTGTGATCGACTAGTGATGGTATACTTAAGCCTTTGAATTTGTCTCGCTTAGGCGCTCTCAATATTCGCTTAAGCGTACATATCCTGATGTAGTATGTACTTCCTCGCTTAAGCGTATTGCCATTCACTCAAGCGAATTTAAATTACAATCCAATCAGTTATTGCTCGCCTGAGCGTGTATCTGTCACGCTTGAGAGTGATATTCATAATTGGTACCTGATGCTAATATCAACTTCTCGCTTAAGCGTGAAGTGTTCTTACTTTAAGCGTGGCCTCTCGCTTAAGCGCAAAATATCACGCTTAAGCGTGATCAGGTTTATTTTGTTGAAAATTCATTTTGTATTGGTGCCACGCTTAGAGCTTGAGTCCTTCGCTTAAGCCTGATATGGATAGTGTGTGGCTCACCTTGGCTCGCTTGAGCGAGTACATCCAGCGCTTGAACGTGGGATGACTTACTTTGTCTCACTTAAGTGAGAGTCTTCACGCTTGGGCAAGATGTTTTCCTGATGCTCTCCTAATCTGTTTAAGCATACCTTTTTACTTTTGCTTCTTTGAACAGATTCAGCTTCACCATGGTTAATCAATCTTAAGCTCCAGTTATGTTTGTCTTTGTTTGAAACTTGATTTTTTTTTATTTTTTTTGGGATTTCTCTTGATGAGTGACCTGCAAAATAAACAGAAACTTTAATAATATTTAAAGTAAAATTCTCATAAAAAGAAAGCATAAAAGATTGGGTTGCCTCCCAATGAGCGCTTGTTTATCGTCTTCAGCTTGACGCCTGAGTTTGATCATGGATCTTTCAGTAGAATATTGGTGGTGACCTTCTCCACCTCTCCTCCTAGATAGGGCTTTAGTCTTTGTCCATTCACAACCCAAGTTCTTTCAGACTTAGGGTCCTGTAATTCAACAGCCCCATAAGATTTTACCTCCTTCACAATAAAGGGTCCTGACCATTTAAATTTGAGTTTTCCTAGAAACAGTTTCATCCTTGAATTGAAAAGAAGAACAGATTGTCCCTGGTGAAAACTTTTCTTCATGACGTGCCTATCATGGTAAGCCTTCATTTTATCTTTATAAATCCTTGATGAGTCATAAGCCTGATTCCTCCATTCTTCTAACTTGTGTATCTGGATTTTCCTCTCTTCAGCTGATGCCTTTGGGTCATAGTTGAGTGCTTTCATTGCCCAAAATGCTTTATGTTCAAGTTCGACTGGAAGATGGTAGTTTTTTCCATATACCAACTGATATGGTGAAAATCCAGTTGGTGCCTTGTAAGCTGTTCTATAAGCCCATAGAGCGTCGTCTAGTTTCAACGACCAATCCTTTCTACTTTGACTAATTGTCTTCTCTAGTATCCTCTTAATTTCTCTGTTGGATACTTCTACTTGGCCATTGGCTTGCGGATGGTAAGGGGAGGTTACTTTGTGCTTGACTCCATAATGTTCTAGGCATCGTTGGAGTTGGGTGTTGCAGAAATGAGAGCCCCCGTCACTTATCAACACTCTTGGAGTGCCAAACCTGCTGAAAATATGTTTCTTAAGAAATTTGATGACAGTCTTGGCATCAGCTTTAGTACATGCCATGGCTTCTACCCACTTTAAGACATAGTCTACCCCCACAATAATGTATTCATTTGAAAATAACATTGGTAGTGGCCCAATAAAATCCATGCCCCAGCAATCGAAGACTTCTATTTCTAGGATGGTGGTTAATGGCATCTCGTGTCTTCTTGATATGCGACCTATCTTCTGACATGCATCACAGTGCTGCACAAAAACATTAGCATCTTTAAACAATGAAGGCCAATAAAAACCTGATTGGAGGATTTTAGCTGCTGTCCTTTCCCCATTAAAGTGTCCTCCATAGGGTGAGCTGTGGCAGTGCCATAAGATGCTGTTAGCTTCTTCTTGGGACACACATCTCCTTAAAATATGGTCTGATCCAAGTTTAAACAGGTAAGGATCGTCCCATATGAATTGTTTTGCATCTTTCAAAAATTTTTTCTTCTGTTGCCATGAAAGATCATCAGGCAATACTCCAGCAGCCTTAAAGTTTTCCATGTCTGCAAACCATGGCCTTTCTTTTATCATTAGTAGCTTTTCATCAGGAAATTCTTCCTTCACCTCAGGTTGGAGTAGTATGACTTCCTGATTGACAAGACAGGACAAGTGATCTGCAATAAAATTTTCGCTGCCCTTTTTGTCTTTGACTACTAGGTTGAATTCTTGCATCAGCAAGATCCATCTAATTAGCGTGGGCTTAGAATCAAGTTTATTCAGTAGATATTTAATAGCAGCATGGTCAGTAAAAATAGTGATTTTGGAACCAATTAGATAAGGTCTAAATTTTTCTAGGCCATACACTATTGCTAAGAGTTCTTTTTCTGTTGTTGCGTAATTTGTTTGTGCAGGGTTTAAAACTTTGCTCGTATAGTGTATGACATGAAAAACTTTTGCCTTCCTTTGTCCCAATACGACCCCAATAGCATAATCACTAGCATCACACATCATTTCAAAGTCTAATTCCCAATCAGGGGCAACTATTACAGGTGCATATGTTAGTCTATGTTTTAAGGTTTCAAATGCATGTAAACAAGAATTGTCAAAAATAAAAGGAGTGTCTTTGTTTAAGAGATTACTTAAAGGCTTTGCAATTTTTGAGAAGTCCTTGATGAATCTTCTATAGAATCCTGCATGGTCCAAGAAGCTTCTTACTCCTTTCACGTTCCCTGGTGGTGGTAATTTCTCAATTACTTCCACTTTTGCTTTGTCCACTTCAATGCCTCGTTTGGAGATTTGATGTCCTAACACAATGCCTTCGGTGACCATGAAGTGGCACTTTTCCCAATTTAAAACTAAATTGGTGTCCACACATCTTTTCAGTACTATGGTCAAATTTTTCAAACATTGATCGAATGATGGACCAAAAACAGAGAAATCGTCCATGAAGACCTCAATGCATTTTTCCACCAAATCAGAGAAGATAGCTAGCATACATCTTTGAAATGTTGCAGGAGCATTACATAACCCAAAGGGCATTTTTCTGTATGCAAACACCCCAAAAGGACATGTAAATGCTGTTTTTTCTTGATCTTCTGGTGCAACTGCTATCTGGTTGTAGCCTGAGTAACCATCCAGAAAGTAATAATATGCTTGTCCTGCAAGTCTTTCCAGCATTTGATCCATGAAGGGCAGAGGAAAATGATCTTTCCGGGTTGCAGTGTTCAGTTTTCTGTAGTCGATACACATCCTCCATCCTGTGACTGTTCTTGTAGGGATCAATTCATTTTTTTCATTTTGTATGATGGTGATTCCTCCTTTCTTCGGAACAACCTGCACAAGACTTACCCAAGAGCTATCAGAAATTGGATAAATTATACCAGCTTCTAGTAATTTAATTACATCTCCTTTCACTACTTCCTTCATGGTTGGATTCAAGCGTCTCTATGGCTGAGCAATTGGTTTAAATTCTTGTTCCATGTAAATGTGATGCGTATAGTAGGCTGGGCTTATTCCTTTCAAATCTTCCAGTCTCTATCCAATTGCTGTTGAGTGCTCTTTCAAGACTTGAATCAATTGCCTTTCTTCTGTACCTGTCAATTCCTTATTAATAATAACAGGTTTTTGGTTATCATCATCAAGAAAAACATATTTCAAATGTGAAGGTAAGGCTTTTAACTCCACTTTTGGTAGGACAACTTCTTTTGTCTTCTCTGATAACTTTTCATAATGAATTTCTTTTTGAATGTCATGCTTGTCCTCCTTCGAGTTTCCCCCGTCCAATGTTCTATTTGCTTCAATGTTTAGCTCACCTAGTGGATCTTTGTTGAGCCATTCACTGGTTTGTTCTCTGATGGCTTCTTCTTCAATGTCAATTTTAAAGCACTGTTGCTTTTCCTTTGGATACTTCATTGCATCAAACACATTAAAGTTTACTTCCTCATCTTGCACTCTTACCTTTAGCTTTCCATCGTCCACATCAATAATTACTTTTGCAGTTTTCATGAAGGGTCTTCCTAGAATGAGAGGCACTTCTGCATCTTCTTCAATATCCATTATGACAAAATCTATAGGAAATACAAACTTGTCAACTCGTACCAGCACATCCTCAGCTATGCCATATGGAAACTTCATAGATCGATCCGCAAGTTGGAGGGTCATCCGTGTTGGCTTCACTTCAAGATCTCCAATTCTTTTCACCATTGAGAGGGGCATTAGGTTAATGCTTGCTCCCAAGTCTAAGAGTGCTTTTCCTACTGGTAAAGTACTAATAGTCACTGGGATTGTGAAACTTCCGGGGTCTTTTGTTTTTTGTGGCAGTGCTTTTTGAATGATGGCACTGCATCCTGCGGCGAGTTCCACTGTTTCTTCGGAAAATCTTTTCTTTTTTATTAACAGCTCCTTCATGAACTTTGCATAAGTTGGCATTTACTCCATGGCTTCCACAAAAGGTATGTTTATTTGCAACCTTTTGAAGATATCCATAAATCTTGCAAATTGCTTCTCCTTGTCTATTTTTGAAGGGTTCTTTGGATACGGCAAGCTTTTCAGCTGTGGTGCTGGGTCGTCCACCTTCTTCTTCCCTTCTTTTATTTCTTTCTTTTTTTCTTTTTCAACTTCCTCCTCCTTCATATGTACATCTTCAATTTTTTTATTTTTCTTTTCACTAACTTCCTCTTTTTCAAAATTTTCTTCCACTTTTTCTTCCACCTTGTCACCCTCTTTTGTTGTCCAATGACCTTCCCATTTCTTGTTGTGATTGCTTTGCATTGCTCCTTTGGATTTGGGTGTGTATTGGCTCCAAATTAAGAGTTATGATGCTCTGCGATTTGACGAGCCAATTGCCCCACTTGAGTCTCCAGGTTTCTTATTGAAGCATCGGTGTTTTTCTGATTGGTGATTGAGACTTGCATGAATTTTTCTAGAGTATCCTCTAGTTTTGATGTCCTTTCTATCAAGGAAGGGCCTTGCTGATAAGGTTATTGTCTATTGGACGTACTTCCTTCTTGCTTCCATCCACCATTTTGATTATTTCTCCATTCCTGTGAAAAATTGTTAGAGTAAGCATTGTTATTGAAGTTACCCTGCTTACCTTGGTTATTCATATATAGGATGGATTAGTCTCCTTGCTCTCCTTGGCAATGTCTATTCTGATGTTCTCCTCTATAAAAATCACATCTCATTTGTGCTTGTTGGTTTCCCGTAGAGGATTGTACGACATGCAGTTATTGAGGGAGTTTTGCCATTTGCTGTGTCAGAGCTTCAATTTGTTGTGTCAAAATTTTTTTTGAGCCAAAATGGCATCTGTTGTATTGAGTTCCAACATTCCCTTCTTTTGAACTTGTGTTTTGTCATGCTGAGCTTGGTAATCTGTGGATGATAATGCTTCAATAATCCTTGTAGCTTGCTCTGCATCCACTGTCATCATGGTTCCTCCAGCTGCTGCATCCAGTATCATTTTGGTATATGCTTTAAGTCCACTGTAGAAGATATTCAATTGGGCAATATCTTCTAAGCCATGGTTTGGGCATCTTCATAGGAGAGATTTGAAACGTTCCATGCCTTGCAAAAGGGTTCATCATGGCTTTGTTTAAATGTTGTAATATCTGACTTAGCCTTGATAAATCTAGATGGTGGGAAGAATCTGTGTAGGAATTTCTCTTCCACTATGTCCCAACTATTCAGGCTTTGATTTGGGTGCGACTGGAGCCATTCTTTAGCTTTACCTGCAAGAGAAAAAGGGAACAATCTTAGATACGCTGCTTTAATTACTTCCTGTTCAAAGCCCATTGTTCCTACTAATTCATAGAATGTGGCCAAGTGAGTGTATGGATCTTCACTGGACATTCCATGGAATTGATGGGAACTAATTAAACTAAGGAATGCAGGTTTCATTTCTATAGCCCTGATTGTATTTGGTATAGAAATGCTTGAGTAGTGTCTAGGTCCTTGTTGCAGAGTGTAATCTCCAAGTGTTCTTCTTGGTGGGTTTTGGTTGTTGTTGTTGACATCCATTGTATGAGAGGAGGTTTGTCCTGCTTAGAAGTTCTGCTTGGCTTTCTTTATTTTCTTAAGGAACCTGTCAATCTCTGGATCGAATGCAAATTGTTCTTTTGTAACCTGTCCTCTCAAGATCATAAATCAAGTACTCAAAATAGAAAAGTTGCTACAAAAATTAAAAACAAATTGAAAATTTATTTACACTGTCTTGTCGATTCAATGCTAAGATATTCAAACTTGAATCACCTCCCCGGCAACGGTGCCATAACTTGATACAATTTATTTTTATATAAAGATGAATGAAGAGTTCAATGAAAGAGAATCAAGTTTGTATAATATGAACTCAAGGGAATGGATGTGCCAAGTTTAAACACAGAGGTTGTAATATAGTATAGTTGTCGTTCCACTGAGGAGATGTTAGCATAAAAACCTTAGCTTTGAACTGAGTTGACAGAAAGTTTTGTTTTGGATTGTTATAAATGTTGCTGATTGAAAAAGTAATAAATAACAGAGAGTAAAATTTTGTAAAAGATAACAGTGAATAATTTTTGAGAAAAAATCAGTTCTGTAAAACAGGGATTGGTTTCATCACATCTCACCTTTTGTAAGCTGTATAAGTTTTTACGTAAGTAACTTGAAAAGATAGTTTCTACATCACAATCACAGTCATTTGCATCGATCCCTCGACTACAAAATTCATAAGAATGATTTCAAACTGCTGATCCCTCAGTCACTTTGAAATCATCCCAGCATTATCGATCGATTGTTTTGACATTTATTGCGTTAGATGCCATCCCTGACTACCTACTCACAACAAGTATTCCATTCAGATCTGCTTTCAAAAGTCACTTCCCAGCATACTTGAGAAAACTTAAAACAAGAAAATAGTGATCAAGTACTTTCAGGCATTAAACGCAGAAGGAAATACAGAAACTTATCAAATCTTATTACAACATAAAAACTTACAGCAGCATTACTTCAGGATTGAATGGATTACAACCAATCCCATAAGGGAGTTTAGTTACTCATGCTTTGCATTTTCACCTTCAAAATATGAATACAGAAATAAATGGAAAAGGTTGGATTGTGAGGGAAATACAGGGGATGAATCTGATGCCTGATGTCTTGTTTTCTGCTAGATTTATAGGGGTTATGGTTCAGCTTCCCTTGCAACTTGCATAGACCCCATGAAGGAATATTCGGAGACATGCAGAAACATAAGAAAGTGGATGAGTTGGCACCGCACCATTGGTGAATATTAAATTAAAAATCCCATACTGCATGAGTCACACTTGAGCTTACTGGTCACACTCAAGCGTGAAAGGTTCTAATGTTCAGTGATAGTCTCACGCTCAAGCTAACTTAACCATGCTTAAGCGTGGCCTTCTAATTCAGTATGCTAGTTTCCATGCTTGATCCACGCTTAAATCACGCTCAAGCGAGGTCGAGGTTGCGCTTGAGCGTCTCATGCTTACGCTCAAGTGGGAGGAGGTTCCTGATTCAGAGTCTTCTTTTAATTCATGTGCAGAGTCACGCTTGAGCTCCATATAACCACGCTTAAGCGCTAGTCATGCTCATGGTCACGCTTAAGCGAGCTCGGGCTGACGCTCAAGCGTGAAAAGCTGTTGTTGTGTTCTTCATTTCGCTTGAGTGCAATGGCAGCGTAGGCCTTCTATTTCTTCCACGCTCAAGCATGCAGTGTGCCACGCTTAAGCGTCCTTGCTTGATGCTCTGGTGCTTCTTGGTTTTTTCAAGGCTTTTGACAACTTTTTCACTAATTTTGCCAATTCAAGCTTCTTTACACAATATATTATTTATAATCAAAATCATGCTCAATTATTTATCAATTTAGTTAAGTTATTCAGAAAATGAGTCCAATTGAGTCATGAATTTAATCATAAAATAAGCACTTATCACATATCTCCATCTACATGCAAATGCTCTTAAAGCTAATGCATATGCACAAGGATTTCTCATCAAACAATGCGGATCCGACCGTGGGGAAATACAATATCAAATCAACTTATGAGACAAGCATAGGTGTGCTACTATACCCCTACTATAGTAGTAAATTGTGTACACATATATCTCAATTTATGCATGCTCAACATCATCATAGTTTTACTGGTACCAAACTGCTCTCGCCCATCTGTAGCACTAGTTACCCCGTGACTTGCAGATCAACAACGTGGCCTCATTTACCACAAGTGCTACAGGCCCCTCCCGGACACACATCGAGAGAGCCGTGCCCCGTCGGACACCGAGGTAACTCGCTCACCATAGAGCCGCCCGCCCACTGGGCCCGCCACATAGGGTGCCTCGTCACCAAACTATGGACAGCTTCGTGACTCACACTCCGAGTCACAGGGGAAAACAACAATACGCTCGTGCACTGAGCCGCCCTCCCACTGGGCCCGCCTAGTGGAACCTCCCTAATATTCCACATAGACAGAAATGATATGCCATGGATGCTATGCAAATGCAAATCAAATGCATCCTCACACTGTGCATCCTAGATGCCACTCCACATTCAATCATTCACCACCACCACTTGATGGATTTCAATACCCTCATCATTCTCATCCAATCCCAATTCTCTTTGAGACTTATTCATATTAATAGTTAGTGGCATACACTTTTAATAAATCATACACACATCTTTAGGATATTCTATATTATAGATTTCAATTCATACATGGTCTCAAACTATCAATATACTTCATCATCATAATATCATCACCACATCACAATATTATCCCAAACATAATGCCACACAACAATCATCATTCTAAATGCATTCAAATCATAACATCATCACATCATCCATTCAAACAATCATCAAGTAATCATATAGACATATTTCACATCATCAATGGATGAAATCATGCATTTAGAATAGTTACCCCCTCCTACCTCAAGTGAAGTAGTGATCAACGCGGTCTGATGGTTCCGCCTTGTCGATGGGGTCGTTTCCTACATAGTCACACATGTAAGATCCTAATTAATCACCCATTTACGACACAATTCCAACCCTTAATTAATCATCATTATATTTAACACTTCTTAACATGTACAAGACATGCCATAATCTCATTTTCATTATTTGTTAGGCTTTGGGAATTCCTTCCCATCAAGCCACCATCCTTAAATTCAAAGGCTACCAACCACAATAGTCTAAGTCTTCATATAACTCCATTCTTCCATACTCATAGCCATCAATGTCATGCATTTCTTCACAAAACATGCTCTTGAACTAATTTTAACCATTTTCCCCAAATCTTCAAGGTTAGGGTTTCTACCAAACCCAACCACACTCATAAATACACCCATCTCTTATCTCTATTCTATCACAAATGCTTCTACCATCATTAACCTTTCATAAATGTTCACATTTATGGCAACCTACTCTAGGGCATAAGCATTAAATGCTCCTCATGAACATCCATTCACATGCATGGCTTTTAAACACATAATGCCATATACCCATAGCCAAAACCTTAATAAAAATGAGCATACATACCTCAAACCCAAAACAAAGTGGGTTCTAGAATGGAGGAGAACACCACACGAAAATAGGGAGAAGAAAGAAGAGAAGACTTCAACTCCACTAGTCTCCTTCAAGCTCCTTGCAAGACAGAAATGGAGAGAAAGAAGAAGTCACCACCTTGACTTGGGGTTTTGAATAAAGAAGAAGAGAGGAAGAAGAATAGATTAGGGAAAATGAAGAAGTGAAATGTGCCTCTCAATATATTCAGAAGTTCATGCATGAAGAGAAAAGAAATTTGGGCTTTTGGGTTTATTCTAAATCCTTCTCATTAAGATTTTATCGTTTTCTCATAAATAGGCTCTACGTTCGGGCTCAAAACTTCGTCTGAAAATTATTCTGAACACATATTCAGATTCCCAATATTATCCTTAACAGCCCTGACCAATATCATCTCATTCAGAGATACTTGGTCCGACACCCATATCTCAACCGGGCTCATTTTCAGCTTAACTGGTCTCTATAATTCACCAACAGTCCCTAAAAATCTTAATTTAATTATTTTCAATATTTTTGGACATTAAACAATTTACATTCAATTTGTCAATATTTATTTTCCTTAATTAATCTTCTATTTTAAAATTTGGGATGTTACAACTTGCATCACACATGAGTTCAAATGGTAAGGACCAATCAGGTGCTGTAAGAATTGAAGCTGTAATTAATCTTTGTTTCATATTTTCAAAAGCCTTGACACATTTTTCATCAAAAACAAAAGCATGATCTTTCACCAGTAAATCAGTCAAAGGCTTTGCTATTTTTGAAAAATCCTTTATAAATCTCCTAAAAAAGCCAACACATCCTAAGAAACTCCTCACTCCTTTCACATTGATTGGAGGAGGAAGCTTTTCAATGGTATCAATCTTGGCTTTATCTACGTGGATGCCCTCAGTAGAGACTTTGTGGCCAAGGACTATCCCTCCTCTAACCATAAAATGACATTTTTCCCAGTTGAGGACAAGATTAGTCTCTTGACATCTCACCAACACCTTAGATAGGTTGCTAAGGCATACATTAAAGTTGTTTCCAAACATAGAGAAGTCATCCATGAACACCTCAATGAACTTCTCTACCATGTCCCCAAAAATTGCCAGCATACACCTTTGAAAGGTTGTTGGCATATTGCATAAACCAAATGGCATACGTCTATATGCAAAGATTCCATATGGACAGATAAAGGCTGTCTTCTCTTGATCTTTTGGATCAACCACAATTTGGTTGTATCCTGAATGTCCATCAAGGAAGCAATAATACTCATGACCTGACAGCCTCTCAAGCATTTGATCTACAAAAGGTAAAGGGAAGTGGTCTTTTCTAGTGGATTCATTTAACCTTTTATAATCTATACACATCATCCAACCTGTAGTTGGTCTAGTGGCAGTGACTTCACCATTTTCATTTTTAATAGTGGTCATCCCTCCTTTCTTAGGCACCACTTGGACCAAACTAATCCAAGCGCTGTCCGAGATAAGATAGATAATCCCTGCATCAAGGAGTTTAACCACTTCTTTCCTCACAACCTTTTTCATTATGGCATTTAACCTTCTTTGTGGCTGAACAACTGGGCAATAGTCATCCTCCATCAAAATTTTATGCATACAAAATGATGGACTAATCCTCTTTAAATCAGAAATGTTCCAACCGATGGCAAATTCATGTTTTCTTAAAACCCCTATCAGTTTTTCTACATCCTTATAATTTAATTCAACATTAATGATTACAGGATGTGATTCATTATTTCCCAAGAAAACATATTTCAAATGAGAAGGCAAGGGTTTCAAATCATGTTTTTCTTCAAACACCTCCTTACCCTTCTCAAGTGCAGTATTATTTAAGTTTTCTTTAATTTTAACTTCTATTTCCCCTACTTCACATGCTTCTAGTAGGTTCAACAGCTCAGTTTGTGAGTCATCCAACTCCTCAGCCTCAGAGTTGAAATCATCCTCTAAAAAGGCTTGTAAAGCCTCTTCTTCAGCCTTTAACAGTATAGGAGTCTTATAACTTTTAATTTCTTCAAGCATAAAACAATCCATCTTTTCAGTTGGATGTTTCATAGCATTAAAGACATTAAAAGTTACTTGATCCTCTTGAACTCTCAGTATGAGTTCTCCCTTCTCTACATCTATTAAAGCTCTTCCAATAGCTAAGAAGGGTCTTTCTAAGATTAGGGGAATCTCTCTCTCAGACTCTATATCTAACACTACAAAATCTGCTAGAAAGATAAACTTATCTACCTTTACTAACAAGTCTTCCAGCATCACATGAGGATATTTAATAGACCTATCAGCCAACTGCAAAGATATGCGAGTTGGTTGCAGGTCATTAATTCCTAATTTCCTCATTGAGGACAGAGGCATAAGGTCAATGCTAGCCGCTAGATCACATAAAGCACTTCTAACATGAATATCCCCTATTGCACAAGGTATTGTAAAAGATCCAGGATCTTCTAGCTTTTGAGGGAGTTTCTTCTGAATAGTTATACTACACTCTTGGGTGAGAGCAATCATTTCATCTCCCTTAAACTTTCTCTTCTTAGATAGAAGTTCTTTCAAAAATTTAGCATATGATGGCATCTCTTGCAATGCCTCAGCAAAGGGAATATTTATGTGAAGCTTTTTGAACACATCTAAGAACTTAGCAAACTTTTGTTCCTCTATCTATTTCTTAAATCTATGTGGAAATAGAGCATTCTTTAATTTATCAGGAGTTAGCTTGACAGCTTCCTCCAAAATCAAATCATTCTTTTTCTTTTTCCTTTGATGAACTTGATTTTTTTCTCTTTTTCTATTTCCACTTTATTTTCAGTTTTATTTATTTCATCACTTTCCTGCTCTTTTTCTCTTTCTACGGTATTTTCATTACTAGTTTCATGACTTGGAGTAGGAAGAAGAATTTTCCCACTCCTTGTGGTTATTTCCTTGCAATGTTCCCTAGGATTTACCTCAGTATCTCCAAGAAAATTGCCTAATTGTCTCTCAACTAACTATTTTGACAGTTGTTTAACCTGATTTTCCAGATTTTGGATGCACGCTTCTTGATTTTTAAAGCTGGCCTGAGTGACCTGGATGAACTGAGTCAAGACATTCTCAAGTTCAGACTTTTCTTTAGTGGGAAGGGGAAGAGGTTGTTGTGATCTATTTATGGTCTGAGTTTGTGGTATGTTTTGATTCAAATGTGGACCCTTCTGCCATGAAAAATTGGGGTAGTTTCTATAGTTTGGATTAAAGGAATTATAGGGATAATTCCTTTGAAATTGTTGCCCATGAAATTAACTTGCTTAGCAGGCACATTTGGATCACACATTCCATTTTCATGATCTCCCCACAAAAATCACACTTCATCATGCAGACTTGACTAGGCTTTTGGAGTTCTAAAATTTGTGCACTTAATTTCTCCAAAGCCTGAGTCATCAATTTACTTTGAGCCAAATAAGCATCTTATGCTTCTAATTCTAGTATCCCTCTCTTAGGGATTTGGCTCCTTTCACTAACTAAACATTCATTTAAAGCTATAACATTAATCAGCTCTATGGCCTCTTCTACAGTTTTAGTGGTCAATGAACCTCCAGCTGAGGCATCAATCAAGACCCTAGTAGCTGGTCTTACTACATTATAAAAGATGGTAACTTGTTGCACATCAGGGATCCTATGATGAGGACATTTCCTCAAACTCTTTTTGTACCTATCCCATGCTTCCATCAGAGATTCATCATCTCTCTGCTGGAAACAAGTGATTTCTATATGCAACTTTGCATACTTGGAAGGAGGGAAATATTTAATCAGAAATTTTCTTTGTAAATCCTCCCAAGTGGATATACTGCCTCTTGGTTGGCTCTGCAGCCAGGCTTTTGCACGGTCCCTTAGAGAAAAAGGAAATAATCTCAAACTTATTGCCTCATCAAGGACACTATTCATTTCACTTTATCACAAATTTGGAGGAAGGTTGCTAGATGCAAATTTGGATCCTCAACCTCACTTCCTCTGAATTGATCATTTCTAACCAACTGCAGTAAAGCCGGTTTAAGTTCAAAATTATTAGCTGCAATTGGAGGCCTAAGGATGCTGGATTGCGATCCTTCTTCAGTAGGCCTAGAGCACTCACCTAGTGTAACTCTCCTCTATTCCATTTCTTGCTGTTCTTTTTGCTTTTTCTCCTTTCTAAGTCTACGCTCTAACAAATCAATATAACAAATCAATATTAGGATCAAAGAAGAATAGCTCTCCTCTGTTCCTTGACTACATACACTAGATATTAGACACAAAATCAATTTCAATGCTACTGTTACACACAAGCTACTGTTATACTAAAATGAAATTTAACTGCTGCTATATGTAAAAATAAAATCAAATGGTTCAGTCTAGTACCCATCCAAGGATTGTTGATATCTCAACAATCCCCAGCAATGGCGCCATTAACTTGATGCATAATGTCAGAGGGTTAAATTCTTTTGGCAAGCACACCAATCGTTAAATTTGTAATAGATTTAATCATCCCATAGGGATTGAGGTAATTACCATAACCTAGGAGTAGTACAAGCTGAACTAAAACACAAGAAGATAGAATTTATTCTATTTATGCTTTTCTGCACTTTCTATGTTTTTGTAATTTCAGAAACAATATGGAAAATGAGATGTGTTTAATGGAAGATAGGTTAGGATTGCTTCAACTCACAATTTCATCAAGAAACATGCAATTAAGGTTCAATCAAGCTTCAGACTCAAGAGGACAATTCACAGATGGTTAATCCCTAATTCCTTAGGTGATTAGCACTAATTCCTAAGCATTAAACCCTAATCTTTTAGGTGTTCAATGACCCAGAAATCTAATGTAAAATTGGGGATTGAACCCTAACTATTCACCTAATTACTTGGCCTAAATTAGTTAGGAAGCCAAAAGTTACCTAAGCCTCAACCATGATTCCTCATTGGTGAGATTCTTTAATTAGGTCTGGATTTGTCAATCTTGCAGTGTAGATCCACTTCTCAGCTTGTTCTCCTCATGCTTCAGAAGATAATTTCCTCAATGAACATTCAGGAATCCATTGGAAGCTTTAGCAATCCCAACCCTAGGGGTTTAGCAACCCATAGGAATGGATTTAGAAAGTGGAATGTGGAGAGCCATGGAAGAGAGAGTTTAGAGAGGGAAAATGTTTAGAGAGAGATTGAAAATCAGAAAATGAGAGTTGTATATTGCTTTCGTCTTCGTGTCTCCTCAAATTATAGAGTATTTACAACTATATATAGCTAAGGCAAAAACTAACTAATAAGATAATTAAAGGTAACTACTACAGCAAATCACATTGAAGGAGTATAAAATACTGGGCAAACAAGCTTCACGCTTAAGCGTGATCTTAGGCGTTTAAGCGTGGTACTTTAACTTGAATATTGGGTGACTTCACTTGAATGTCGGGTGACTTCACTTGAATGCCGGGTGACTTCACGCTTAATGAATCTGCGTGTATGTGCGCTGGGAGGCCAGCGAGACTAGCACTTTAGTCTTTTTTCTCCTGTGCGTATGTACGCTGGATTCTAGCGTATGTACACTGGATTTCCTGCACCTAGATCTTGCAAAATACAAACATATAAATGCCTAGCGTATGTACGCTGGCTTTCTAGCGTATGTACGCTAGGTTAATGAATCTCTCACTAAACATATTTCCTTATGTGCTTATCTTTTTTAACCATTTTCTTGCACAATTTAAACACATTTGAATTAAATAATTAAAATAAGAAAGAATGAAAATTTATTATGAAATAATGCCAAACTCAATAATATTTGATGGATTAAGTTAAATTAAAGATGAAATCATTAAGTCATTTCAAGACTTATCAGATGCATCTTAAGAACATGAGCTATAGCGAAAATGGAAGCATGATGTTCAGTCCGGTGGTAAGGTTTCTGATTTTCCAATGGCAAGCCAAATATGTGTTCAAATTTTTCCACAGTAGGAGCTAACTGAAAGTCTTTGAATGTAAAACAATGTAAAGGAGGATCATAAAAATGAGCTAGAGAAGTAAGGGTCTCTTCTTGTATTTCAACCTCTAGGATTTTTAGAATCCTTCCGAACTTCCTTACAAAGGACATTTTCCGAGTGATACCCAACCTTCTACCCAAGGCTTGTAAATTGCTAGTGTCTGATTTCTTAATTTTAAGATGTAACAAATTTTTCAACCGACTGCTTACACTGTATCAACACTTGATCTCATGTTAATTTCCATTTCTCCAGTGATACCAATCTTTAAATTTCAACCATTCACAAAAAATGAAAAAGTCATATTAATAAAAAGAAGGATGTGATAATTATTTTCTCATAATTATGAGATAATATTTATCACGATCTCTATTAAAGAAAACAAATACATTATTTGTAAAGTTTTTTTTTTAATTTTTTTGAAACTCTTTTTCTTTTTGAATTTTTGAATTTTCAAAAAAAATTGAAATAAATTTTTTGAAACTCTTTTTTTTGAATTTTTACATTTTTAAACTCTTTTTTTTAATTTTTGAATTTTTTTGAAACCTATTTTTTTAATTTGAAAAAAAATTGAATTAAATATTTTTGTGAGAATAAATAAAAGATAAAATGAATGTTTGCCCTAATGTGTCTTAGACAGGATAACCACTTAATTGGTTTTAAGGATTTTTTTAAAACGTGATTTCTCACAAGGTGGCTGTCCTAACTAGTTCTAAAAAGGCCACCGAAGCTAAGATCTTAACTATAAGCCTTATGCAAGAGTTGAGAATCCTACTTGGAGCGGGCATCATAAATAAGATCACACTCTGGCTGAGATTTTCACGTGAATCATTATAGGACGCCTTATCCTAAATGACACTGCTATTAATCTCTCATAACCTATAGGGTCCTTTCTCAATAATATATGCATAATTGTGAATTAAAGTGTGTGGGGGCATTCAAACCTTTACCATTTTACTTATCCTGCACAGTGAACAAACATAGAACAACTAAAGCATGTCCTCTACCCTAGGGTTCAATATTACAATTAACAAAATAAGAGCAACAAAAATAAAAAATGTCAATAAAAATGAAAGTAACAATAAAAATAAAAATAATACTAAAACAAAAATAATTTACAAAATAATTATAAAGACAAAAACTAAAATTAAAAGGGATAAAATAATAAATTAGCTGTAAAAGAATGCACACGAGCAATTTAATTAGCTTGACTCTCTTAAGAAATATTATCTCATCACGTCCCCAGTGGAGTTGCCAACTGTCGTGGGCAGGGGTTTTCCGATGCCGCGGCACAGACTGGTACGGACCCGGGTCGGGGTTGCGACTAGGCATGGGTGAGGCAAAGAAAACGTAGGAAAAATATATGGAAGAAATCAAAAATAAAAAAAACATCGGAGCCGCCACCAATATTTATTTAAGGAAAATATCGGGAAAACCTGTGTATAGCATTGGTCATGAGATTCCGTTTAGGGTTCGGGAGCCGGTTACAAGTGAATAAAACACCCCACCGTCTGTTTTAAAACAATTACTAAAATTATTCAGGTGTATTCTTTTTACAATTAATTTCTTATCTTATCCCAAAATAAACTAAATTAAATTTAACTTCAACATATTACAAATTTACACTGATAAAATAAAAAGAATATGGAAGATAAAAAAACTTTTTTTACTGAAAAAGGATTTTATTTTGTTTGAAGCTAAAAGAGCGTCTTGTTGAAATTAACTTCTGTTACCATTTTTATATTTTAACATTTAAATTTAATGAATAAAAGGAACTTGTTCAGGAACATTTTTTAAAATATTATAAAATTATAACACACACATATGATAAAGACCCAAATCAACAAAAGTTAATAAAACATTCTGTTTTAATTAACTCACATAAAAATGAATATTTCTTTGAAAAATGCTTTTTCAACAACATACTATATTTTAACAGAATAAAGCATAAAAATTCAAAAACAAGGCTTGATATCACTCAAACATGAAAGTAAAATAAAATTACTAAAGGTATAAATTTATATGACAACCATCCTAATTAAACATATACTTGAATAAATTTAAACATGAACTATGAATAAACAAAATAAATACTAAAATAACAAATAAAAATTTACAACATATAAATAAATTTAATTAACTACAATAAGTACCCTTGTAAAAATGAGATAACAATAAAAAATATTTACCTTATAGTAAAAAAATATTTACCTTATAGTAATTTTTTTACCATGCAGTAAAAAAAATTACCTTACAGTTACAAACAAAGTTGAATAAACAAAAGCTCTCTTTCACTTGACATACACTCTATTTGGGGCTCTGTATCACTTATTTAATGTTTTTACTGTACTATTTTTCTTTTCTATTTCTACTATATTCTGGTTGCTGTATTTTTTGCTAGTTGTTGTATTCTGTTGTTGTTGTACTATTGTCGCTGTATTTCATTGTTGCTTTACTATTGTTGCTATATTTTGTTGTTGTATTGTTGTTGTTGTATTCTGTTGTTTCAATGTATTGTGTTTTTTTGCTGTTTCCCACTGTATTTTGAATCTAAAAATTCAAAATGACATCCCAAAACTCAAGAGTAATGTCATGGTCTCTTCTCTCATTGATGGTGTCTTAAACTCTCGAAATCAAACCTATTCATAGTGGTTTCCAAGGCAAAATTTCTACATTTAAAAAATACAGCAATTGGAAGCCAACTTGAAATGCATAATTGGAAAGAAAAATGGACCATTATTTGAAGCACTTTCACATTGGCAATATGGGCTTTTCCTTGGCTGATTTTTGCTTACTAAATTGTAGCAAATGGAAGTGCAAAAACAGCACCATGTGACCATGGGGTCCCTTGTCAAATTGGTGCATTATTGTTGAATTTTTAAAGCCAAAAGCCCTTGCAAATGGAATGTTATAACCATGTATTCCTTTGGCATTTTAGAGGCTTGTGATCAAGTGAAATGATTGTGGGACATGGTCTTGAAAAATTAGTTGAAAGCATTGCACTTGTGGACCATGATGCCTTAATTAAGTAAAGCAAATTTCCTTGCCTTCTAGAATGCAAAACCATGACTTGCTTAGTAAAATTGGAATTCTTTGTTGTCATGGAATCCTTTTGGAATAAAAAATGAAGAAACTTGACATTCCTTCTTTGCATGACCGTGAACTCCATTTCCATTTTAAGGCTTGCATACTAAATTTACACAAATGGAATTTTTAGAACTTACATAGTGAAAGAAAATATGTGCACCTTTCACTCATTGAATTAACGTGACAAGGGTCTTGCATTTGCCTTCCAAATTTACAAAATTTAATTGCATCAAACCATTTGCTAAAATATGAATTTTTGGTATCCATTTTTCCTTAAATGTATTTGTAATATTTAGCTCTATAAACTTGGAAGCTTAATACAGTGAAACCGATTTATTCAAAAATACCAAAAATACCATAATCGTTTGTAGTTTTCAAATTTAGATATCGTTCCACTGAGATTGAAAGTTCTAGTAATTCAAAGTAATTTCTATTTACTATAGCAAATATATCAAAACTTAATAACAAAAGAATGATTTATAAACAATACATACAATATTCACAAAATTGATGATTGATTTGTTTAAATGGTAAAAAAATGGTAAAGATAAAATCTACTTAGAAGGTTGAGATGTAATTCAGAATAACTCAGATACTTGAGGTAAAAATACAGATTGACAAATTATGTTAGAATTAGGATCCTCGCACTAAAATATAATGAAATGATTACAAACATGTATATTTAATTATCAAGTTCATGTTCTTGTAGCTTAAAATCATTATAACTGATCCCTCGTGATATAAATTCTAAGTAATTACCATAAAGTCTGATCCCCCGTGAGCTTTCTCAATAAAAACTTGTATTAAGTCCTGGCCTTATGGCAACAATAATCACTAATTCTATCCCTAGTAATTGGCTTATTAAGGGTATTTCAAATTTTACTTTCATTAAAACAGATTTTAATTCGGCATGAATAATCATTCTCCTATTTGACATTCATACTAATAAAATAAGTTTCAAAATGCATGAAAATCATTCTCCCATTTGATATTCATACAAACAAAAGATTGAAATACTAACATGGTACTTAAATCATAAACATGCAGAAGTTATAATCACAACATCATATAATAGATTGATTCACCAAATTCCAACATAAATAATTTAGTTACACATACTAAAAGTAAAAAAAAACACTTACAGAGATTGACATTATGAAGGTGTGGAAACACTTCACGATACACGAATTCACAATACTACAAAACACGCTCAAGTATCTAAAAATCACTCTAAACTTACAAACTCTCAAACTCGAAAGAAAAGAAGGGGACTCTGAATGTCAGAAGTGAAATGGATGCCTTCAATGCCTTGGAAGTGACCTATTTATAGGGCTAAGGAAGGGTCCTGAAGCTACGCGTCAGGCTGACGCTACGCGTCAGGTTCCTGACTCAGCTTCCATTAAACACGTGATTAAGTGGCCATGATTAAGAATTTTTTATTCAATAATGCCCAGACATGTTTCCTCTTTCGCCTTGGCTATTAGCTGAAGTGGAGTGGCTAAAATATAGGTCAATGGCTGAGTGCTTGGCCATCTTTTAGTGGAGTCCATGTAGCTTCTGACGCAACGCGTGGCTTTGACGCGTAGCGTTAGCATTAAAAATTCCCACGCTATGCGTGGTGTTGACGCTACACGTTAGCTCTCTAGATCTTCAATTTTCTCTTGAATTTCTTTAATTTTTCATTGCAAAACTAGAGAAAATTGATCAAGGCAGATAAAATCCAATAATTTCCATTTATTACAATTAAAACCTAATTTTTTTTAGAAATTAAACTAATTTTTATTATTTTTTTACATAATTTTATTAAGAAATTTATTGTAAATTTGAGGACTAACAAATACCCCCAACTTGAGACATTGCTCGTCCTCGAGCAAGAGAAAAAACATCAAAAATAAATTTGGGATCAAATTTTAGTTAGTCTGAAAATTTACCACAAGAAATAATTTACAACTTACCATTTAAAATAGTCAAAGATTATATATCTTTAATGTAAGAAAGACCTAAAGATAAAATATACACAATATCATATCAATAAATCAAGTTTATTTCAAGGTTTAGCTCACAAGTGTTTATCTCTGTGAAAGGGTAACCTGTTTCACTCAATCGATCATAAAGTTAAGCAAATTTAATTTTGATTTTCATCTAATCAATAGTTAATCATACAGAGTCAAACCGGAATCACAAGATCTTTTCAAGGGTTGTAATGAGGCTTGGCTATAAGAAATTATGGTTTTTCTTGGAATTCAAACACTTGAAATCATAAAAGAGCATTTCATAATTTCTAGGCTTTTTCTTAGACCAAATCTCACTTCCCTTTTTGGAGAATACCCCTAACTTAATCCTTTTTATTATTTTCTTTTTCTTTTTATGCATATATTTTTGTTTTCAATTTATTTTACATGCATCATTTTTGAAAAAGGATTAAGTTGAAAAATTTTCACTCCCTAATTTTGTAAGAACACTCAAAATATTTTTCTATTTTGATCATTTACTCTTTTAATCAATCAAGTAAAGGGAATGGTCAAAAATTATTAGGGGCTAAGGGTACCAAAGAAATTATTTTTCAGGCTCAAAATTGGCTTTCAAAGGAAAATTATGATTTTACCATGGTGAGCTTTTTGGCCTAAGGTTTCTTTGTGGTTACCAAAAATGTGCCTTGATCATATTCTTGAATCCTCTGTACAACAACACAAATGAAAGATTAAAGCAAAATCAATTTGAATGAAGTTATGTCGAAACCCTCAAGTGTTTAAAGATCTCTCAACTCACCGGGTTTTCGAAATTAGCTTGATTAATAATAAGAGTATTATATTTTAATTTTATCAAAATGCCTTAGTTACAATTAAGAATTTAATTATTGCTTATGAAAAATGGTTTATTGTATAAAATTTCAAGTAAAATTTTCAATTTTTTTTCAAAGTTTGATCATTTTTATTTAGAAACATACTTAAAAACTTAAATAAAACCTAATTATCACACATATCATACAAAGAATAAATAAAACTCCAAATATATATATAATCCAAAATATAAAGATAATGTAAATGTAAATATCAAATTAAACTAAAAATATATGAAAAGTGCAAGAAAATGTGAGATAACACCATCAATCCTCCATCTGGTCATCCTCATCATCCCCTCCTCATCAACATCTCCCTCAGTATCAGCATGTGCTCCAGACGGTCCACCATGTAACATCCCGATTTAAAACGAAGTACCGGGTGAAATAAAGCCACTAAAATAATAATTTCAGAAGTGGAAAATTATTTATTAATTACCATTAACTTAATTAATCAAATGAGGGCTGATTAAATGTGATTAACTATTAATTGTTGCTGATGGTGACTGGGTGACGTGAGCAGACTGCTGCTTCACATTTTCCCACCCCACCTTCCACTCCTTCGTGCATGCATATATAATTGGTCGATGGGTCTCTTTGCCATTCATTCCTTCAGATTTCCCTCTGTGACTTCTCTCTTCTCCTTCCTTCTTCTCTTTCTCCTTCGTTCTTCTTCTTCTTCTTCTTCTCTGCTCTCTGTCTCCATTTTCTGCTTTCGGGAGCCACGTTGACGGTGCTGCAGAGGAGTCAGAGCTCCCTCACGCTAGTGAAAGACGATCGTCGAAGCGGAAGAGGAAACAACCCCTGTACCTGAGCCAATCATGGAAGACAACAGTGTTAAAGAGGAGGCTGAACGAGTGGAAGTATCGAGCGAAGCAGCAAGGCAGAGGACCAACATCCAAGCGGAAGAGTCTCTCAGAGTTTAGTAGTTGGTAGGGGGAGTATCTTATATCTTAGATGCATGGGTTATGGACGGGTTCCGTTGATGATTGCTGCTTCTGTATTCTGTTGTGTGTTGTGCTTGCATGAGTAGTGGGTAATACCCGGGTGCATGATGAGCGAGAGTGAGTGTTGCATGTTTAGTTCCGTCTTTGAAATGCATGCTGATAGCCTTGAGAATGTCGAATGATTGCATGGAAAGGGTGTACTGAATTGTTAATGATAATTACCGTGTGGTGTATGGGACATGTAAGTTGTTATGAATATAAAATGCTGACTGCATGTGATCAAATGTTGACGTAGTGAATCTGATAATATATCACACTGATACATGTGCTGTCTGAGTCCTGATACTGCTGAATACCGATTGCATGAGATACTTGTATTGTTGAATCAATTTATTGAATTCTGATATTGCTTGACACCGATTGCATGGAACGCATGTGTTGCTGTATTCATCTCTGTGAGCTATGATACTGATTGCATGAGAAGCATGTGTGTTGGACTAATATGTGGAGTTCTGAGAATGCCTATTACCGATTGCATGTGATGCATGTATTGTTGAGTGAAAGGTTATGTATATGAACTCTGTGTTGTGTGATGAATCCGCGTGTGGCACATGGGATACGTTTGTGTTGGGAGCACGTAGTGTGGGACACTAACATCGGTTATTTAAAAGCGTGAGACGCTATGAAATCCTTTGAGTGGGACTCAAGGTAGCCCTTGAGATGGACTCGGGCTGCTCGTGAACACCTCCGTTGGCGCTGAGAGCGTTGGTGTCACCTGGTGGGCAAACGGTTGGGTACCCGTAAAGCGGCCAAGCAGTTGGGAGCTAAATTGATAGCTGAGAGCTATGTATAAAAAGGCTGGAAGCCTACGTTGCAACGTTAAAAACCGATTACACACGAATGCGGAACCGAGTGAATTATTCTGTGTGCATATACTGACGGTGCCGATTGAAACCTGTTCTATGTATGATTGTTAAAGTTATGTGCATGTTTAATGATAGCCGTGTGCATTTATATTGTTGCATGATTGAGGATAATCCGAGTCAGTATCTATCATTTAATATCTAAGATACTCACCCCCCTACTATGGCAATTTTTCAGTGAATGTCTCTCGGAATGATGAACGGAAGAGGAGTTGAATGCTGAGTGAAGTGCTGGTGCACTATGGAAATTGTGTGTTTATGTATATGCTGTGTAAAAGTTTTGTTAAGCCTTGGCCGGCTCGTATTTCAGTCGTAGCCTCTTATATCAGAACTTGAACCCTCTTGGGTAGAAGACATGATTGTGTGCCTGTACTTATTTATATCCCTCTCTATAATCATCATATTGTGTCTTGCTCTATATTACGTGAATGATCCGAGTAATTTATGTATGCGTACTTACTGAGTGTGTGAGGTAGGTATAACCATGGGTAGAAATGGGATTAAGAGCTGGTGGGGGAAGTGAGTCAGTGATTTATTCTGAGTGCCGAAGAGTTTAAGTATTACCGAATGAATAAGAGCACGGGACACCGAGTGAGGATTGATTTAGATACTTTCTGAGTGATAACTGTTAGGATTTTCCCGAGTGTAGAATAATTAACAATGTTCGAGTGAGAATCCGCCGAGTGAAGGTTTCCCAACAGAAAAGCGACACCTAAGGCTCTAAGTGGACCCCATTGTAGTAAATTATTAGTAATAAGGGAATTTGAGTGAGTCTTGACTTAGTAGGATAACTAGAGTAGGAAAGATTATGGTTACTGAGTGAAAAATGAGTGAAATACCCCGAGTGGGGAAAAAGGACGTGAAAGTTATTCCGAGTGAGAAGTCTTCATAGATTCTGAGTGAGTAGCGACGGGAATCATTTCCAAGTTGTTCGTATTTGTGTCCTGATTGAATGAAGTCACGGAATGTGTTATGCTTTCTGAATGGAGCTGGTATGTATGGGAGCCAATCCGAGTCAATTATGAGTGGACCTTTCCGAGTGAACCAGGCGTTGAAATCTGGGTGAGGGAATGTCGAGTGGAGTGAACGAGTGTCGATTGGAGCTTTCGCTTCAGCGAGTGGGGACTCGCTGCAGCGAGTGTGATTTGAGGGAAGGCTTTGGGTGGTACCGCCCAAGCGGAATCAGATCTCGTTTGAGCGAGTGGGCATTGTTATGGGATCCGCCTGAGCGTTTCTCCTTCCGCTGTTAGCTTCCTTGAGTCGGTTTTATTCTCTTGCCTTCTTTTCCCTTATTTCTTTTGTGCCCGATTATTCTGGTTTTAATTGAGAAAAATTTTCCCTGTTTTTGAGTTTTATTTATTTATTAAAATTAGTGTGTTACATTTTGGTATCAGAGCAGACCGAAAGGTCCAAGGCCAAGGTGTGCTTACCGAGTGTAAGCAGTTGTATGTATTATGACCGAGTGGTCATCATTATTGTGATATGCTGATTGAATATGATTAATGCAGAGATATTGGTTTGAGGATAGGAGGTAACTCCTCTCCTGGTCCGACTGATTGCATGACGTATATATATAAATGGTATAATGTGCTATAGTTAGTGAATATTGGGATGAGATCCGATCGGTAGTGAATAACCTTGTAAACTTATCCTTGAAGGGGTGTGAATTTCAGAATAAGTCATGGTGAATCGTTAAAGCATGGAGGCCATAGCCACGACATTCCAACATTTTGCGGACATGTTCGAGAGGCAGGGCCAGCCTCGAGCTGAAGATGGCCAAGTGTTGGACCGCTTCCTGAAGAGGAAGCCGAGTGAGTTTCAAGGAGGACGTAACCCTGAGGCAGCTTATAAATGGACTCAGGAGTTATAGAGGATTTTTGGGGGTCTTCACTGTACCGAGGCCCAGAAGGTGGAATGCGCAGTGTACATGCTACGGGACGAAGCAGAGAACTGGTGGAAAATCGCCAGAAACCGACTGACTGATGCTGATACCCAGCTGACCCAGGAGAATTTCAAGACATGCTTCTTAGAGAAATATTTCCCCGACACAATCAGGAGTCGGAAGGAACTGGAATTCATGGAATTAAAACAGGGCTCCATGTCTGTGGAGGAGTATGCAGCTAGATTTGAAGAACTGTGCTTATTCTACCCGCCCTTCCAACAACCTGGAACGGAGAGTTCTAAATGCCTTAAATTTGAGAACGGATTGAGATCAGACATTAAAAGAGCCTGCAGATACCAAGAGATTAGGAGTTTTCCTGTATTGGTGAATAAGTGTAGAATATTTGAAGAGGACGACAAGGCCCACTCGGGCCAGAGCAGCAAAGCAGACCATTACTTGAAGCCCCAGCAATCCCGCTTCAAGAGGCCGAACAACGCTGGTAGGAACAGACCTTTTTCCAGATTTGGGGGTCGGAGCCAGCAAGAAAGACGACCAGTTATGGGGAACGGGAAATGTTTTAAGTGTGGAGGAAATCACTACGCTCGAGACTGCAACAACGATGGTGAGATGGTGTGCTTCCATTGTAATAAGAGGGGGCACATTCGCCCTGACTGCCCCTAACTCCATCAAGCAAACACCAATGTGCGTCAGGGAGGTTTCCAAGAGAGGAACCGTAGGAACGATAGTCAAAGACCGGGGGACAGAGGCGGCAGAGGCAGAGGAAACATGATGCTTGCTCCAAGTAACCGAGAAAGAAATACCGACCAACTAGCGGTGGGAAGAGTTTACGCCATCAACGCAGAAGATACTGTGCAAGCGAATGACTTGGTACAATGTAAGTGCTCACTCGGTAGATATACATTTAATGTAGTTTTTGATTCGGGAGCCACCCATTCTTTTATAGCTGATGAGTGTGTAAGACGTTTAAAGTTGCCGACTGCGTATATGGATCAGACTTTGGAAGTAGCCAATCCGACTGGAACTAAGGTGTTGACATCATCAATGTGTAAATATGTAATGTTTGTGTTGTACGATCGGAGTTTCACCTTCGATTTGGTGTGCATGCCTTTAAAGTATCTCGACATTGTACTCGGTGTAGATTGGCTTTTAGCCAATAAGGTGTTGGTAGACTGTAGAAACCGTAGGATAATTTTTTCGAGGTAAAGCAATGAGGACTACACGGTACAAGGTATATCTCAGCTATTAATGATGCTTTGTCTAACTGAGGGTGAGAGTAGAGCCTGAGTGAACGACATTCCGACTGTTTGTGAATTCCTAAAGGTGTTTCCGGAAGATGTGTCGGGTGTCCCTCCACCTAGAGAAGTTGAGTTCTCTATAGACTTGATTCCTGGAGCCGAGCCAGTCTCCAGTGTACCTTATAGAATGTCCCCAACAGAATTGGCCGAGCTGAAGAAGCAGGTGGATGAGTTACTCAGTAAACAATTTATTAGGCCGAGTGTATCACCATGGGGCGCACCTGTGCTACTTGTTAAGAAGAAGGATGGCAGCATGAGACTATGCATAGACTACCGACAGCTAAACAAACTCACGATTAAGAACCGATACCCGTTGCCCAGGATCGACAATCTGATTGACCAACTGCGTGGTGCTTCAGTCTTCTCAAAGATCGATTTACGGTCGGGATACCACCAAATCCGAGTGAAGGACTCGAATATTCCCAAGACTGCCTTTAGGACTCGGTATGGCCACTACGAGTATGTAGTGATGCCGTTCGGTGTGACAAACGCCCCTGCCATATTCATGAATTACGTGAACAACATATTCCACCCGTACTTAGACCGATTCGTAGTAGTTTTTATTGACGATATCTTAGTTTATTCCAAGACCTCTGATGAGCATGAAGAATACCTCTGAGCGGTACTTCAAGTCTTGAAGGAGAAGCAGCTTTTTGCAAAATTTTCGAAGTGCGATTTCTGGATGGATAAGATCCACTTTCTCGGGCATATGATTTCCAAGGAGGGTGTCTCGGTAGACCCTTCAAAGGTGGCAGCTATAATGGCATGGGAGAGACCCGAGTCGGTCTAGGAGATAAGGAGCTTCATGGGCCTGGCTGGTTATTATAGGAGGTTCATTGAGGGTTTTTCTAAGCTAGCACTACCACTGACTAAATTGACCCAGAAAAACATTCCCTTCGTGTGGAGTTCCGAGTGTGAGAGCAGTTTCCGAGAGCTAAAAGACAAGTTGATGACCGCTCCAGTATTGGCATTGCCCGACTTACGAGAGAGCTTCGTAATTTACTGTGATGCGTCAGGACTCGGATTGGGATGCGTACTAATGCAGAAAGACCGAGTGATAGCTTATGCCTCTCGGTAATTGAGGCCTCACGAATAGCATTACCCGACCCACGACTTAGAACTGGCAGCAGTGGTTTTCGCGTTAAAGATATGGAGACATTACTTGTACGGTTCTAAATTCGAAGTTTACAGCGACCACAAGAGCCTCAAATATTTATTCGACCAGAAGGAGCCGAACATGAGGCAGAGGAGATGGATGGAATTTTTAAAGGATTATGAATTCGAGCTGAAGTACCATCCTGGTAAGGCAAACGTTGTTGCCGATGCGTTGAGTCAGAAATCCCTCCATATAACAGTGATGATGGTGAAGGAGGTGGAGTTGTTGGAACAGTTCCGAGACATGAACTTGCATGTTGATACTCCCTCGTCTCAGAAAGTAATAATCGGTACGTTGAGGATTACCAATGAATTTCTGAGATCCGTGTACGAACAACAGCAATCAGATTCCTACTTGGCTGAGATAAAGGAGGCTCAGGCCAAAGGAAAGGACTTGTCCTTGACCGAGGGATCGGATGGAATCTTCCGAGTGAGAAACAGAATATACGTGCCGGGTGGAGGAGAATTAAGAAGAATGGTGCTGGATAAAGCCCACAAAAGCCTGCTAAGTATCCACCCGGGTACCACGAAGATGTACCACGACCTAAGAACATAATTCTGGTGGCCTGGATTAAAGAGGAATGTGGTAGAATACGTGGCTCAGTGTATTACCTGTCAAAAATCAAAAGTTGAGCATCAGAAGCCGTGTGGTGCATTGCAACCCCTGGAGATTCCTGTATGGAAATGGGACTCAATTGCCATGGACTTTGTCATGGGATTGCCAAAAAACCGAGTAGGCCATGATGCGATTTAGGTCATTGTTGACTGACTGACGAAAAGCGCACACTTCCTACCTATGAACATGAGATACCCATTACATAAGTTAGCCCGGATTTATATTCGTGAAATTGTCCGACTGCATGGAGTACCGACTTCTATCGTATCGGATAGGGACCCTAGATTCACGTCTCGGTTTTGGACCAGCCTGCACCAGGAATTGGGTACGAAGCTTTGGCTAAGTTCCGCCTACCACCCCCAATCGGATGGACAATCCGAGCGAACGATACAAAGTTTGGAGGACTTATTGAGGGCGTGTGTGTTGGAGCACGGTGGAGATTGGGAGCAGTACCTTTCCCTGATCGAATTTACGTACAACAACAGCCACCACAACAGTATTGGTATGGCACCCTACGAAGCACTATATGGTCAAAGATGTCGAACCCCACTTTGTTGGTCAGAATCGGGTGAGAGTCTGCTATTGGGACCAGAAATTGTGAAGCAAACCTCAGAACAAATCCGAGTGATAGGGGAAAAGATGAAGGCGTCTCAGGATAGGCAGAAGAGCTACCATGATAAACGAACCAAACCGCTAGAGTTTTCAGTCAGAGACAAGGTGTTTCTGAAGACTTCACCAAGTAAGGGAGTCGGACGAGCCTTGAAAAGTGGAAAGCTGAGCCCCCGGTACATTGGGCCTTATGAGGTATTGGAGAGGATCGATCCTGTAGCATACCGAGTGGCATTACCGACTCACTTATCCCGATTGCATAATGTGTTTCATGTGTCTCAACTAAGGAAGTACTTACACGATTCCACTTACACGATGCCGGATGATGAAGTGGAGATTAAAGAGGACCTGACCACTGTGACTATACCGACTAGAATAGTGGACCAATCGGTAAAGCGTTTAAGGAGTAAGGATGTGCAACTGGTTGAAGTAGAATGGCAGCAGGACGAGTATACCTCTTATACCTCGGAACGCGAGGATGCCATGCGGCAGCAGTACCCCGAGTTGTTTGATCAAGGTAAGTTACCGATTAAATTTCAAGGATGAAATTCTTTTGAGAGGGGGAGAACTGTAACATCCTGATTTAAAACGAAGTACCGGGTGAAATAAAGCCACTAAAATAATAATTTCAGAAGTGGAAAATTATTTATTAATTACCATTAACTTAATTAATCAAATGAGGGCTGATTAAATGTGATTAACTATTAATTGTTGCTGATGGTGACTGGGTGATGTGAGCAGACTGCTGCTTCACGTTTTCCCACCCCACTTTTCACTCCTTCGTGCATGCATATTTAATTGGTCGATGGGTCTCTTTGCCATTCATTCCTTCAGATTTCCCTCTACGACTTCTCTCTTCTCCTTCCTTCTTCTCTTTCTTCTTCGTTCTTCTTCTTCTTCTTCTCTGCTCTCTGTCTCCATTTTCTACTTTTGGGAGCCACGTTGATGGTGCTGCAGAGAAGTCAGAGCTCCCTCACGCTAGTGAAAGATGATCGTCGAATCGGAAGAGGAAACAGCCCCTGTACCTGAGCCAATCACGGAAGACAACAATGTTCAAGAGGAGGCTGAACGAGTGGAAGTATCGAGCGAAGCAGCAAGGCAGAGGACCAACATCCAAGCGGAAGAGTCTCTCGGAGTTTAGTATCTTATATCTTAGATGCATGGGTTATGGATGGATTCCGGGTGTTGATGATTACTGCTTCTGTATTCTGTTGTATGTTGTGCTTGCATGAGTAGTGGGTAATACCCAGGTGCATGATGAGCGAGAGTGAGTGTTGCATGTTTAGTTCCGTCCTTGAAATGCATGCTGATAGCCTTGAGAATGTCGAATGATTGCATGGAAAGGGTGTGCTGAATTGTTAATGATGATTACCGTATGGTGTATGGGACATGTAAGTTGTTATGAATATAAAATGCTGACTATATGTGATCAAATGTTGACATAGTGAATCTGATAATATATCACACTGATGCATGTGCTGTCTGAGTCCTGATACTGCTGAATACCGATTGCATGAGATACTTGTATTGTTGAATCAATTTATTGAATTCTCATATTGCTTAACACCGATTGCATGGAACACATGTGTTGCTGTATTCATCTCTGTGAGCTATGATACTGATTGCATGAGAAGCATGTGTTTTGGACTAATATGTGGAGTTCTGAGAATGCCTATTACTGATTACATATGATGCATGTATTGTTGAGTGAAAGGTTATGTATATGAACTCTGTGTTGTGTGATGAATCCGCGTGTGGCGCATGGGATGTGTTTGTGTTGGGAGCACGTAGTGTGGGACACTACCATCGGTTATTTAAAAGCGTGGGACGCTGTGATATCCTTTGAGTGGGACTCAAGGTAGCCCTTGAGTGGGACTCAGGCTGCCCGTGAACACCTCCGTTGGCGCTGAGAGCATTGGTGTCACCTGGTAGGCAAACGGTTGGGTACCCGTAAAACGGCCAAGCAGTTGGGAGCTGAATTGATAGTTGAGAGCTGTGTATAAAAAGGCTGGAAGCCTACGTTGCAACGTCAAAAACCGATTACACACGAATGCGGAACCGAGTGAATTATTCTGTGTGCATATACTGACGGTGCCGATTGAAACCTGTTTTATGTATGATTGTTAAAGTTATGTGCATGTTTAATGATAGCCGTGTGCATTTATATTGCTGCATGATTGAGGATAATCCGAGTCAGTATCTATTATTTAATATCTAAGATACTCACCCCCCTACTATGGCAATTTTTCAGTGAATGTCTCTTGGAATGATGAACGGAAGAGGAGCTGAATGCTGAGTGAAGTGCTGGTGCACTATGGAAATTGTGTGTTTATGTATATGCTGTGTAAAAGTTTTGTTAAGCCTTGGCCGGCTCGTATTTCAGTCGTAGCCTCTTATATCAGAACTTGAACCCTCTTGGGTAGAAGACATGATTGTGTACCTGTACTTATTTATATCCCTCTCTATAACCATCATACTGTGTCTTGCTCTATATTGCGTGAATGATCCGAGTAATTTATGTATGCGTACTTACTGAGTGTGTGAGGTAGGTATAACCATGGGTAGAAATGGGATTAAGAGCTGGTGGGGGAAGTGAGTCAGTGATTTATTCTGAGTGCCGAAGAGTTTAAGTATTACCGAGTGAATGAGAGCACGGGACACCGAGTGAGGATTGATTTAGATACTTTCCGAGTGATAACTATTAGGATTTTCCCGAGTGCAGAATAATTAACAATGTCCGAGTGAGAATCCACCGAGTGAAGGTTTCCCAACAGAAAAGCGACACCTAAGGCTCTAAGTGGACCCCATTGTAGTAAATTATTAGTAATAAGGGAATTTGAGTGAGTCTTGACTTAGTAGGATAACTAGAGTAGGAAAGATTATGGTTACCGAGTGAAAAATGAGTGAAATACCCCGAGTGGCGAAAAAGGACGTGAAAGTTATTCTGAGTGAGAAGTCTTCATAGATTCTGAGTGAGTAGCGATGGGAATCATTTCCGAGTTATTCGTATTTATGTCCCGATTGAATGAAGTTGCGGAATGTGTTATGTTTTCTGAATGGAGCTGGTATGTATGGGAGCCAATCCGAGTCAATTGTGAGTGGACCTTTCCGAGTGAACCAGGCGCTGAAATCTGGGTGAGGGAATACCAAGTGGAGTGAACGAGTGTCGATTGGAGCTTTCGCTTCAGCGAGTGGGGACTCGCTGCAGCGAGTGTGGTTTGAGGGAAGGCTTTGGGTGGTACCGCCCAAGCGGAATCAGATCTCGCTTGAGCGAGTGGGCATTGTTGTGGGATCCGCCTGAGCGTTTCTCCTTTCGCTGTCAGCCTCCTTGAGTCGGTTTTATTCTCTTGCCTTCTTTTCCCTTATTTCTTTTGTGCCCGATTATTTTGGTTTTAATTGAGAAAAATTTTTCCCTGTTTTTGGGTTTTATTTATTTATTAAAATTAGGGTGTTACACACCAACCTCAGGGTATGTGGGCAAATCACCAGGCCAAGCCACATGGGCTGCAAAGTCAACTAGTGTCATGTATGGTGCTCCCTCTCCCTAAATCCTGTACTGATAGTAAGAATCATGAAGATGTGTATAAGCTCGATGGATGGCATCCATCATCTGCATCATATGTTGATGCTTTATGCTCATCCTAGTGAATCCCTCAGTGATAGCATCAGTATATGGTGGATGGGCTGGTTTCCTACTTCTTGGTCTGGGCTGAGCCTCCTGCTCTAGAGGTGGAAGCTCGCACTGTTGCTCAAAATAGGATCGGTTCACTACCACCTTGGGAACTCTCCCAGATGAACTAGTGAACTCAGGTGAAGGAACCTCAACTCCTTGCCTCCTCAGTTAGGCAGAAATAATGAGAGGGAAAGGAATGGGGTGATTCACTTTATACCCTAGGGCATAAAATTGAATCTACTCAGAAATCAGTGCAGCAATATCAATAGTGTGTCCTTGTAGGATGGAGTAGAGAAGACAACAATGATCAACAGGAATGGAAGAAAGATAGGTGACTAGAGTGATGTTATAGAGCATCAAATGAAACCATGCTTGAGCTAGAGGAGTCATCTGGGTCTTGAGGAGGTTAGATAGAGATCTGTTAACCTTACTCAGGTTAAAGAAGATTCCATCTTTTCTCAAGAAATGAGCAACCTGATCTAGGAAGTATCCTAGATCACCATCCTCAGTTGCGACCTTACTTCTATTCTCAGCCTAGAAGCAAGTATCGCCCTCAGGAGTAAGCTCTCAAGGATTACCCAAAAGGGTACTGATAGTGTCCCTGTCATACGTGATGTATCGACCCCTCACCAAACTCGTCCTCTGCTGGCCAATATTCGGTGAGTCCTGGCATGCCCTATAGGCATTAGCATAAAATTCCATAACTAGTATGGGATCCTCCTCAGTAAGTAGTGAAAATAGAGGTCCCTATCTCCTCCTCTAGATTTCATCCTACAACTCAAGATAATCTCCAGCACTGAGATCAAGGACCCTCTCCCAAATCAATCTCTAGCCCTTGATCTAATGAAATCTGGCCCATTTCGTATCAGTACAAAATCTGGTAGGATCACGGGCCCTAACTGCTCCTCACCCTGAAGATCTGGATCTTCAGAGGTAGTATCAGTTGCTGTGATTGACGTGTGTTTACAGTCGTGGTACAATCAAATTAGTACATTAAAATTAATTAATGTAGTACTAGGGTGTCAACCTAGGTCGTTCTCTCAAGGATCAACACAAAAATTTAGGAAAATCAAGTTTAAAATTAATTTTTACAAACAGAAATTCAACAAACATACAAATACAATTAGGGGGGGTTTGATTGGTTGTCAATATTTAAATCAAAATAGAGTAAATATAAGATTTAGAATAATAAATAACAAGCGATTAATTTTCTTGGAGTATTGTAATTAAATTTATCCTTGGTTCACTAAAGATAGTTTGTACACTTTCATTAATGTTGATTTCTTAGCTCAATTTGAATTAATGAACTAAACGTCTTTTTCAATCCATAATTCCTTTACTTTCATTTAAAAATGAATATTTTAATCAAGCATCCTAATTAAGCAAGAGTCAAGATTGTAAAATTTAGGAATTATTGAGCATATGTAAGAACATCACCTACATACATAATCTATTCTTGAATTATGGAATTAAGCAAACCATAATTATTAAAAGTGATTATGAAAATATTCATTAAGCATGCATATTTCCTTAATCCATTTTAACTTAAAATCTTATTTTATTCCATTTGTATAATTAAACCGATTAAGCATACAAATTTAATTAAACAGAATGTAATTAAATAAGCAGAGTAAGATGATGAAGAAATAAACAATAATAAAAGCATACTATATTAAAAACAAGAACCTCAAAATTATATTACAATATTCTCCAAGAAAATCAATCTAAGGGTTTTAGCCCTCTATAATTAAAACAAAATAAAAATAAAAGAACCTAACCCGGAATGAAGAACGGAGGGGGAGAAGAAGAAATAGAGAAGAGGAATGAAAGAAGAAGGAATGATGTGTGAAGGAAATGGTGTGTTTTGAAGGATGGAAACCATGTTATTTATAGGAGAACACAAGAAGCAACATGCCATTTTTTAATAACTGGGTGGAGAATGTCGGCCAATACTTTAATTTAATACTTCAGTGTTTTCCACTTGATGAATCGATTCTTCAAAGTACCTGAATCGAT
Source organism: Clitoria ternatea (assembly GCA_037962975.1). Lineage (NCBI taxonomy): Eukaryota > Viridiplantae > Streptophyta > Magnoliopsida > Fabales > Fabaceae > Clitoria > Clitoria ternatea. The sequence continues at coordinate 215,788,784 of CM075671.1, read as the reverse complement.
CGCTGTTTTCCAATTGATGAATCGATTCTTCAAAGTACTTGAATCAATTCATCTAGGCAAATACTAGGCAATTTCCTCACATGAATAGATTCTTCAGGGGTGGGAATCGATTCCCAAGCAAATGAATCAATTCCTAGAGGTTGGGAATCGATTCCCAGGGGCAAAATAGCATATGAATCGATTCTTGGGGGCTGGGAATCGATTCCTAGGTGTTTGAATCGATTCCTAGAGGCTATGAATCAATTCCCAGGCCATTTTTAATGCATGAATCGATTCATGTCTGTGGGGAATCGATCCATGTCTATGGGGAATTAATTCCTAGCCTTCATTTTCACTTCCTATGCTTCATTTTATGTAGGAATCGATTAATGGATGCTGGGAATTGATTCTTAACCCTGTTGTTCTCTTATTTTCTTCTTTATTGACGCTTTTTGAACATGTAATCACTTGTGTCTTCTCCCTCTTGATTCTTGGTCAATCTTTTCTAATTAGAAGCTCAATCATTCACTACAAAATAAGAGAAATAAGGATTCCATTATTTCCACTAAAAATCAATCCTTAATTCATTTTCAAATTAAATATTAAATAAAGCTCAAACGATGAAAATATGTTAAAATGCAATATATTACACAGTAAGTGATGGAAAATTATACACATTTAAAGTGAGGAATTAAGGATAAATTATGCATCATCAAGTCCTCCTCTGTCGTTTGGGACTAGAAGTGGGAATAGACTTCTTCGGTGCCATCTACAAAAGAAAATAAAACATCACAATATTTTTGATTTTTATAATTTAAACTAAATCATACATATTTTTGATTTTTAAATTTTAACAAAATAAATCATGCAAAAGGAATACAATAAAGCAAACAAACAAACAAACAAACAAACAAAAGAAAAAAAATTATTATTATATATTTTTTTAATTTTTTTAATTTTCAATTTATATTAAAAATATTAATTTAAAACAAGAATTTTCCTAAAGATCGTTGAACCCCGGCTGCGGCGCCAAAATCTGACGTGTGTTTACAGTCATGGTACCGTCAAATTAGTATATTAAAATTAATTAATGTAGTACTAGGGTGTTAACCTAGGTCGTTCTCTCAAGGATCAACACAAAAATTTAGGAAAATCAAGTTTAAAATTAATTTTTACAAACAGAAATTCAACAAACATACAAATACAATTGAGGGGGGGTTTGATTGGTTGTCAATATTTAAATTAAAATAGAGTAAATATAAGATTTAGAATAATAAATAACAAGTGATTAATTTTCTTGGAGTATTGTAATTAAATTTATCCTTGGTTCACTAAAGATAGTTTGTACACTTTCATTAATGTTGATTTCTTAGCTCAATTTGAATTAATCAACTAAGCGTCTTTTTCAATTCATAATTCCTTTACTTTCATTTAAAAATGAATATTTTAATCAAGCATCCTAATTAAGCAAAAGGAGTCAAGATCGTAAAATCTAGGAATTATTGAGCATATGTAAGAACATCGCCTACATACCTAATCTATTCTCGAATAATGGAATTAAGCAAACCATAATTATTAAAAGTGATTATGAAAATATTCATTAAGCATGCATATTTCCTTAATCCATTTTAATTTAAAATCTTATTTTATTCCATTTGTATAATTAAACCGATTAAGCATACAAATTTAATTAAACAGAATGTTATTAAATAAGCAGAGTAAGATTATGAAGAAATAAACAATACTAAAAGCATACTATATTAAAAATAAGAACCTCAAAATTATATTACAATATTCTCCAAGAAAATCAATCTAAGAGTTTTAGCCCTCCATAATTAAAACAAAATAAAAATAAAAGAACCTAATCCGGAATAAAGAACAGAGAGGGAGAAGAAGAAACAGAGAAGAGGAACGGAAGAAGAAGGAATGGTGTGTGAAGGAAATGGTGTGTTTTGAAGGACGGAAACCATGCTATTTATAGGAGAAGAAAAGAAGCAACGTGCCATTTTTTAATAATTGGGTGGAGAATGTCGGCCAATACTTCAATTTAATACTTCAGTGTCGTTTCCACTTCGTAATTACGTTTCCTGCTATTTTCCACTTGATGAATCGATTCTTCAAAGTACCTGAATCGATTTATCTAAGCAAATACTGGGCAATTTCCTCACATGAATCGATTCCTCAGGGGTGGTAATCGATTCCCAAGCAAATGAATCGATTCCTAGAGGTTGGGAATCGATTCCCAGGCTATTTTTAATGCATGAATCGATTCATGTCTATGGGGAATCGATTCAAGTTTGTGGGGAATCGATTCCCAACCTTTATTTTCACTTCCTGGGCTATGTTTTATGCAGGAATCGATTCATGGATGCTGGGAATTGTTCTTAACCCTGTTCTTCTCTTATTTTATTCTTTATTGACCCTTTTTGAACATGTAATCACTTATGTCTTCCCCTCTTGATTCTTGGTCAATCTTTTCTAATTAGAAGCTCAATCATTCACTACAAAATAAGAGAAAGAAGAATTCCATTATTTCCACTAAAAATCAGTCCTTAATTCATTTTCAAATTAAATATTAAATAAAGCTCAAATGATGAAAATGTGTTAAAATGCAATATATTACACAATAAGTGATGACAAATTATACACATTTAAAGTGAGGAATTAAGGATAAATTATGCATCATCAAATACTCCCACACTCATTCTTTTGCACTCCCGGGCAAAATTAGAATAAAAACAAGTATCACAATTTATTGAAAACATTAGGTTGAAAACAATGCAACAAAGAATTGGCATACTTGTCATGAAATCTTAGGAATGTACAGAGGAACAAGAGTTATTCAACATGCAAGATATAGAGCATTAAGATATATATGAAAATCATCCAAACACTTAGGCATGTGAGAATTAAATTAAACTGAAAAGAAGATCATAAGTGGCAGAACCTCACAAGACATACTCTCAACTCTCAAGTGTTTTGGGTTTATGTATACACTAAAAATATACACTCAACAAGAATTTTCCTAAAAATCGTTGATCCCCGGCTGCGGCGCCAAAATTTGACGTGTGTTTACAGTCGTGGTACCGTCAAATTAGTACATTAAGATTAATTAATGTAGTACTAGGGTGTCAACCTAGGTCATTCTCTCAAGGATCAACACAAAAATTTAGGAAAATCAAGTTTAAAATTAATTTTTACAAACAAAAATTCAACAAACATACAAATACAATTGGGGGGTTTGATTGGTTGTCACAATTAAAATCAAAACATTAGTAAATATAAGATTTAGAATAATAAATAACAAGCGATTGATTTTCTTGGAGTATTGTAATTAAAATTATCCTTAGTTCACTAAAGATAGTTTGTACACTTTCATTAATGTTGATTTCTTAGCTCAATTTGAATTAATCAACTAAGCGTCTTTTTCAATTCATAATTCCTTTACTTTCATTTAAAAATGAATATTTTAATCAAGCATCCTAATTAAGCAAAAGGAGTCAAGATTGTAAAATCTAGGAATTATTGAGCATATGTAAGAACATCGCCTACATACATAATCTATTCTCGAATTATGGAATTAAGCAAACCATAATTATTAAAAGTGATTATGAAAATATTCATTAAGCATGCATATTTCCTTAATCCATTTTAATTTAAATCTTATTTTATTCCATTTGTATAATTAAACCGATTAAGCATACAAATTTAATTAAACAGAATGGAATTAAATAAGCAGAGTAAGATTATGAAGAAATAAACAATAATAAAAGCATACTATATTAAAAACAAGAACCTCAAAATTATATTACAATATTCTCCAAGAAAATCAATCTAAGAGTTTTAGCCCTCCATAATTAAAACAAAATAAAAATAAAAGAACCTAATCCGGAATGAAGAATAGAGAGGGAGAAGAAGAAACAGAGAAGAGGAATGAAAGAATAAGGAATGGTGTGTGAAGGAAATGGTGTGTTTTGAAGGATAGAAACCATGCTATTGATAGGAGAAGAAAAGAAGCAGCGTGCCATTTTTTAATAATTGGGTGGAGAATGTCGACCAATACTTCAATTTAATACTTCAGTGTCGTTTCCACTTCGTAATTGCATTTCTTGCTATTTTCCACTTGATGAATCGATTCTTCAAAGTACCTGAATCGATTCATCTAGGCAAATACTGGGCAATTTCCTCACATGAATCGATTCCTCAGGGGTGGGAATCAATTCCCAAGCAAATGAATCGATTCCTAGAGGTTGGGAATCGATTCCCAGGGGCAAAATAGCATATGAATCAATTCCTGGGGGCTGGGAATCGATTCCCAGGCCATTTTTAATGCATGAATCAATTCATGTCTGTGTGGAATCGATTCCCAACCTTTATTTTCACTTCCTGGGCTTTGTTTTATGCAGGAATTGATTCATGGATGCTAGGAATTGATTCTTGACCCTGTTCTTCTCTTATTTTATTCTTTATTGACCCCTTTTGAACATGTAATCACTTGTGTCTTCTCCCTCTTGATTCTTGGTCAATCTTTTCCAATTAGAAGCTCAATCATTCCCTATAAAATAAGAGAAATAAGGATTCCATTATTTCCACTAAAAATCAGTCCTTAATTCATTTTCAAATTAAATATTAAATAAAGCTCAAATGATGAAAATGTGTTAAAATACAATATATTACACAATAAGTGATGGCACATTATACACTTTTAAAGTGAGGAATTAAGGATAAATCATGCATCATTAACTACTCCCATACTTATTCTTTTGCACTCCCGGGCAAAATTAGAATAAAAACAAGTATCATAATTTATTGAAAACATTAAGTTGTAAACAATAACACAAAGAATTGGCATGCTTGTCATGAAATCTTAGGAATGTATAGAGAAACAAGAGTTATTCAACATGGAAGATACAAAGCATCAAGATATATATGAAAATCATCCAAACACTTAGGCATGTGAGATTAAATTAAACTGAAAATAAGATCATAAGTGACAGAACCTCACAAGACATACTCTTAACTCTCAAGTGTTTTGGGTTTGTGTATACACTCAAAATATTTCCTAAAAACAGATAGTCCCATAAATTTGGAAAATTTCTCAATTCCACAATCAACACAAATGCATGTATAGATCGACAGGGCTTATCAGGGTTATAATGTGGCCAAGGTAAAGATTTGGAAATTAGTTTCATATGCCATAAAGAATGATGGAGTAATTAATTTAACAGTCAAATAGTGAGGTAAAACATTTGTTTAATCATATTTGGTCACAATCATCAATATCATTATCTTTTTTTTTTTAATATTTTTTCTTATGCAACTGCATAATACTTAAACTAAGAGTTGCGACTCCTTTTAGCACACTCCTACACTTATTTGACTGCCTATTTTTGACTTGATTCCAAAGCTCCAACATCTTCTTTAAGTAGGTGTATAGCTTATTTGAGCTGTAACAAAGAAATGGTTAAATAGGCTCCAACATCATCAAGAAATAACACAAAGATTGAGATGTAAGTATTCAGGAATAAATCACACATGAAAGAATTCAGATGGTGTAAAGTGATCCATCAAATTTTTTTAAGGCTCAAAAATCTCACAAGGTATAATTCTATCACATATGATTATCTCTCAATTATCATGTCATTCTCAACATACCAAAAATGCTTGAGTTCAAATCATGACATATCATTAAGCTTATATGAAACATGAAAGAAATTACCTATTACTCATGCATATCCTTAAAATTCCAATAAAACATGCCATTTTAAACAAAAACACACAAAAACCCTTTTTTTTGTTTTTTTACAGAAAAAACAATTCACACAGAAAAACAATCATATAATAATACTCAAAACAAAATAAAGAGAAGTTCCACCCCTACACTTGAATCATACATTGTCCTCAATGTAAAATAAAGCATACAAAAAAGACAATAAAATGAAAAGGTAAAGAGATGGTTAAGAAAAACTCCTTCAACGGGGATCAAGAAGTGGTTCCCCTAAAGCATGCTCCTCCATTGTGACATCTACAAGTGAAGGATTTTCATAGAATGACTTCAAGCGTTGTCCATTAACCTTGAAGCTTTTATTGGAGTTTTTACTTTTTATTTCAACAGCTCCATGGGAAAATACATTAGTGATAATAAAAGGTCCTTCCCATTTGGAGCGTAATTTTTCGGCCATCAGTTTCATTCGAGAATTAAACAGTAACACTTTCTGTCCAGCAATAAACTCCTTTCTAGCTAGTAAGCTATCATGGAATTTCCTTGTTTTCTCCTTACAGAACTTTGAATTCTCATAAGCGGCCAAACGGATCTCATCAAGCTCATTCAATTGTAATTTTCTTTCTTCACCTGCTTGATCAAGTACTAAGTTGCAAGCTTTTACAGCCTAATAAGCATGATGTTCAATCTCCACTGGAAGATGACATGCCTTACCAAAAACAATTCTATAGGGAGATATTCCTATAGGTGCCTTAAAATCTGTTCTATGTGCCCAAAGAGCATCATCAAGTTTCCTGCTCTAATCCTTTTTGTTAGGCTATACTATCTTCTCTAGGATTCTTTTGATTTCTCTGTTAGAGACTTCTGCTTATCCATTGGTTTGGGGGTGATATAAAGTAGAGACTCTATGAATAACCCCATACTTCTTGAGCATAGCTTGCATGGTCTTGTTGCAAAAGTGTGTTCCCTGATCACTAATGATTGCTCTTGGAATGCCAAACCTGTAAAAAATTTGAGATCTAACAAAATCCATAACAACTCGAGCATCATTAGTTCTGGTGGCTTTAGCTTTCACCCATTTAGAAACATAATCTACAGCCAATAAAATGTAAGTAAAAACAAAGGATGGAGGAAATGGACCCATAAAATCAATGCCCCAAACATCAAATACTTCACAAAACAACATAGGTTGTTGAGGCATTTGTTGACGCCATATGATAGCATTACTAGCTCTTTTGCATTCCTCACAGGTGTTACAAGTGCTCCATGCCTCCTTAAAAATGGTGGGCCAGTATAAACCAGAGTCCAACACTTTCCTTGTTGTTCTTTGTGGACCAAAATGTCCACTAACTGGTGAAGCATAGCAGAATCGAAGAACCAATTCTATCTCATGATCGGGAATGCATCTTTGAATCACCTGATCATTACACAATTTCCACAAATATAGGTCATCCCATATATAATATTTTGCATCATTTTTTAATTTTGAAATTTGGTTTCTGGATGCATATGGTTGAAAAATAGAAGCAACAAGATAATTTACAATGTTACCAAACCAAGATGTATCAAAAGAGTTAGAAACACTCATGAGGTGTTCATCGGGAAAATGGTCCCGAATAGGTGCCGAATCAGGAGCATTCTTAGTTCTGCTTAAATGGTCTGCCACAAGGTTTTGTGTTCCACTTCTGTCACGAATTTCCAAGTAAGACTCTTAGAGCAAAAGCATCCAACGAATTAATCTTGGGTTGGACTCACCTTTCTTCAACAAGTACTTCAGAGCTGCATGGTCAGTAAAGACAACTACTCGAGAACCGAGTAGGTAAGATCTGAACTTATCTAATGCAAAAACAATGGCCAAGAGCTTTTTTTCAATAGTGGTGTAATTTACCTAGGCGGCATCTAAAGTTTTAGATGTATAGTAAATGACCCTAGGCTGTTTGTCAATCTTCTAACCAAGGACAGCTCCCAATGCATAATTAGAGGCATCACACATTAACTCAAATGGGGCTGTCCAAACAGGTGCTTGGATTATTGGGGTAGTGGTCAATGCTTGCTTGAGGCAATTAAAAGCTTCCTTACACTTTTCATCAAACTCAAATACCACATCCTTTTGAAGCAGATTGGATAGTGGTCTAGCCTTCTTGCTAAAATCCTTTATGAATCTTCTGTAGAAACCAGCATGGCCAAGAAAAGAATGAACCTCTCGAACACAAGAGGGGTAAGGCAAATGTGATATAACTTTTATCTTGGTAGGATCTACCTCAATTCCTTTCTCATAGATTACATGCCCTAAAACTATTCCTTGTTTTACCATAAAATGACATTTTTCATAGTTCAAGACAAGGTTAGTTTCAATACATCTGTTTAAAACTTTATCCAAACTATCAAGGCATGCATTAAATGAAGATCCATAAACAGTAAAATCATCCATAAACACCTCTATACAATTTTCAATGAAATCATGGAAAATACTTATCATGCATCTTTGAAAAGTTCCAGGAGCATTGCATAGGCCAAATGACATTCTCCTATAAGCAAATGTGCCAAAGGGATAGGTGAATGTGGTCTTTTGTTGATCCTCAGTTGCAATGTGAATCTGAAAATATCCAGAGAATCTATCAAGAAAACAGTAGTGAGATTTACCTACGAGACGCTCAAGCATTTGATCAATGAAGGGTAAAGGGAAATGGTCCTTCTTTGTTGCTTTGTTTAGTATCCTGTAGTCAATACAGACTCTCCAACTATTTTGTACTCTGGTAGGGATCAATTCATCCTTCTTATTTTTCACAACTGTGATCCCTGTTTTCTTAGGAACCACTTGAATCAGACTCACCCATTGGCTATCAGAGATAGGTAAATGATTCCTGCTTGTAGAAGCTTGGTAATCTCCTTCTTAACTACATCAAGGATTACAAGGTTGAGTCTCCTTTGAGGCTGTCTTACTGCTCTAGCATTATCTTCCAGAAATATCCTATGCATGCATATGGATGGGCAAATTCCAGGAATATCTGCCAATGTCCAGCCTATAGCCTTCTTGTGCCTTTTCAGAACCTGCAGTAATTTTTCTTCTTGATTTTCATCAAGAGAAGTGGAAATTATCACTGGGAGCTGTTCATCATCCCCTAAGTATACATACTTGAGGTTTTCAGGTAGGGGCTTCAACTCTAATTTGGGTGCTTGCAAAATAGATGGAACTAACAAAGTAGATTTGGATTTCGCTGCTTATTGCTGGTGTATTTTAAGAGAATCAAGTTTGTATAATACACTCAAAGAGACGTGCCAAGTTTTAAACACGGTAGTTGTAGTTATAAAGGATATCGTTCCCACTAAGGATCATCAGCAATTGAAACTTAAAATATTACGGCGGATTAAAACGATTGTTTTCATGGTTTTGAGTTCAAAATATAAACTGCAATATGTGAACGAATATGCAATGAAATAAAAGGAGTTTATCAAATTGTAACAACTGGGATTAGGATTCACCGATCTTACCTTCCGATGCACAACGTATATTCATGAAAACAGGGTTTGAACTATAATACTTTACGTCACAATCAATGTCATTCGTATCAATTCCTTGACTACGAAATTCATAAAAACAGATTTGATGACGTCAATCCCTTGATCGTTTCAAATCCATTCCAGCATTACGACCGATTGTTTAGACGTTCAATGCGTTAAATACCATCCCTGGTTATTTACTCACAATGAGCATTTCATTTAGATCTGTTTTCGAAAGTTATTTTCCAACAACAAACGTAAACTTAATTCAAGAAACTAGTGATCAAGTAGATTCAGGCAGTGAACACAAAACGAAATACCAAGAATCATAGAACAAATTTACCCGATTCATGAATATATCATTTATGATCTTCAAGTAAGAAAGGCTACATCCATTCCCAAGGAGAGGTTTAGCCACTCATGGTGGTCATTACAACTTAGAAAAGATGAAGAAAAGACAGAGTACAAAGTGTTTCTAACTATCCAGCTCTACTCCCCCAGCCGCCATGCAGTAAGCTTATATAAAAGAATACTCACTCAAGCGAGTTTATATTTCGCTCGGGCGAGGAGCATTCTTCAGCACGAAGGAAATCCACGTCCTGCTTCATTATGGGCTTGATTCGCTCAAGCGGTTCAGATTCGCTTAAGCGAGTCTTCATATCTGATACTTCATTCCATTTCGCTTGAGCTGTTTCTTCATCCACTTCAGCGAGCCCTTTAAAATTTGGTTCTGGACAAATTTCGCTTGAGCGAAATAATGTCGCTCAAGCGACCTCTACATTGCTGCATTCTGGAAGAAGTTCGCTGGCTTTTCTATTCAAAACGCTTGAACGAGGCTACTGCTATTCCATTCTGTACCAATCTCGCTCAAGCGGCCTCAGTGTTCGCTCGGGCGAATACTTCATTTTTCAATACTGGCTTGATTTCGCCTGGGCGCATCACTCCTCGCTCAAGCGAGTCTTGACCTGATACTGTTATTTGTTAAATTCATGGCTCGCCCAAGCGAGCTCTTCAATTTTTCCTCAGTGACCATGATTCGCTCAAGCGATATACCCTCCGCTTGAGCGAATATCACTCTGTTTGCTCAACACTTAGTGGATTTTCTTCATTTCTTTTCTTTTCTTCTTTCTTCTTTGAATTTTCCTGAGATTGCAACAAAATTAGCCAATCAACCTGTACAATGTTCATATCACTATTTATTTTCTATTTAGCTTACAAAATTGACAAACATTGTACATTATATCCAATTTATGCTTCATTAATCATGCAAAATATAGGTAAATTGGACATCTATCACTTATGTGACGCCCCTAAAATTTAGGGGGTAAATTTTTCGGAAGTGAACATGACATAGAAAATATTAAGTCATTTCCCCGGATCTTACAATAACCTATCTCATATATAAAGATATGAGAAGGTATCAGAGTACGCAAGATATATTCATATAGTGCCATTACGATCCCGATTGATGTAGTCAATTAATCCATGTACAAATCAAAGGCCCTAATCGATTACAGGGTAGGAATTAATCGATTACATTACCATAATTGATTACAGAGCAAGGTGTAATCGATTATAGAGCTTCTGAAATGGTACATTGAATCAGGGGTTTCACCTAATCGATTACAACATTCAGAATAATCGATTACATTGTCCCTGTTGGGTCCGTAATCGATTATAATGTTAATCCTAATCGATTACTAAGTTCCTGGAATCTATGATAATCGATTAGAGAGTTGGGAGTAATCGATTACAGAGCTCCTGGAATTTATGTAGTGCATCAGGTATCCCACCTATTCGATTACAGGGACTATTCTAATCAATTACAGGACTTCGGTTAGTTCATAATCGATTACAGCACTCAGTGTAATCGATTACCTTAAAAACAGAGGCCCTATAATCGATTAGGTCAGTAGAGCTAATCGATTACACCTGCCTTTATGTAGAAATTATGCAGATTTTATAAGAAAAATGAACTTCTCACATACCTAAACTTATGCAAATGATATTACAATGCTACCAAAATTTAACACAAGTTATAATATATCCTTTGTGACGCGTGGCCACCGGCCGTACTAAAAAATTCCTAGAAACGAGGAACTTATGCGCATAAATGTATTTAGCTCATTTCAAGGCATTTAGAGCAACATAGGGGTCCATTCTTGGTATAATCAACCCATTCTAATTTACACAAGTCACAAATCATACATTTGAGCTATTGGAATCATTACCTACAATTCATAGTCCTTAAAACTCATTTTCACCCATTAGGTTCCCTAACCATGCATGAAAGTCATTTGAATTTCAACATATTCAAGCTTATCATAATGCATGCTCTATAAAACACAAAATCTAGATAAACCTCCATGCATTAATCAATTCTATCAACATAACACATGATCCCATTATCCAACCATTGTCAAGGTCACCAATGAAAATGAGCCATACAATACAAAGGTCTCATTTTCCTACATGACCTTTCAAAATCACGATCATCTATTTATTATTCAAACAAGTATCTATACCAATTCAAGGCTATACAAAATATGTAGCATACTATATACATTACAAACATTCCACACAACCATAAAATCAAAATGTTGCCGGCCAAGGCATCTTTACCAAAATAGGTTTCCTTCACACCACTTCTCCACACAAAAGCTCCATGTGCAGCCCTACAACACAAGAGCTAAAAAGATATACCACATGGAGAGTGAGTATACTTTCTCAATGATGAAAAATCTACAATTGTGATAATATATACATGAATGCAATATAAACATTCCTCCATAAGAAAATTTGATCAACACTAAATCAAACATTCATCAAATTCACTGAACACATATATCCATTTAGATTCATAAGAACACACCAACCATTTACCCATTTACAATTGATATTAAAGGGAGTTCCATCTACTCTTTACACCTTCTCCTCAACGGATGTCACTCTATGCCATGTTCCTATGGCTAATGCACATGCTAGTGTTTAGGATGCATATGCACGAATCCAGTTTTTAATCCAATAGTGATCTCAACCACTTAAATTAAATATCATCACATCGGTTTCCCGCCTCGCAAGGGGTACTCCCTTAATGGGACCCCGCAAGGTCATTTATTACAATTTCCTATCGTCATCACGTCGGGCACTCCCTTCGTGGAACCCCGCAAGGTTATATATTCATCATCATCATAACATCATCATCACTGCGGGATACACCCTTCGTGGCACCCCGCAAGGTGATTCAGTTCACAAGTATAATAATATGCTCATCACTTAGGGATACACCCTTCGTGGAACCCTGCAAGGTTATTCATTTTATAAATGCACTTATGCATGCCATGCTGTATATATATATATATATATGCATAGATACTCATGCATACCTCAATCTCATGAGGATTTTCTCACCCTCTCATCTAGGGTACAACTCATAGTTAATCACAAGGTTTATTCCACATAATTAAACATATATGTTTCAATCATCATATACAGGAATCATCTTAGCCAAGGATTTCAAACATTCATCACATATTATACTACTCATAGCCTCATTAAGGCTTCAATCCACAATTAATCATTTTAAGCACCAAGTTCAATTTCACATCATAAACATATGATATCACATTCATTCAAGTAGACATGCCAGATTACATCATCATATACATTATCATTATACATGTTCTCATGCATTTAGAAAATAAACCCCCTCTCCTACCTTAAGAGAAGTAAACTTTCGGGGTTGATGTTCCCGCTTCACAAGCGCTATCAAGTCCTACACCAATCAATTATAGGACCACATTAATTATTCATTCCAAAACCATCTCAACATACATATACACATATATGTACACATGATTCTCATCATTTAGAAGCTATTCATGAATTTTATTCATTTACCTATTTAGGCTTCGGGAATTCCTTCCCTTAAATCGAAACCCATTATTATCAAGGGCTATAACCTAATTTGTTAGGTTACCCCATTCACCAACCTTACATTAATCCCATTCCAAGTGAGTTTTTATTTATGTTCTCCAACCACCATCTCTAATCATCATTACATGCCTCTACCTCATCATTTATAACACTTCCCTCATCAATAAATGTTAACCCCATCTATATTACACATTTCCCCCAAATTTATAAGTTAAGGTTTTATAAAAACCTAACCATATCATAAATGCACTTCTATACTCATCATCTTTTAACCCTATCTTCATATACCTCATTCATTTCTCATAAATGTCCATATTTAATTCACCCCACCTAATGGCTCTACATATTAAATGCATTCCACCATTACTCCTATGTACAATGCCCTCACAAAACTTTAAGAATCCACAACCATGGTTTTAAGTTCATAAAAATAATGAGAGCATCATACCTCAAGCCAAGAAAAGGTGAGTTCCAAGAATGGAAGATGAAGATCACGAAAATGGGAGGGGGAAGAAAGGGAATTCAAACTCCAAGCTTCTCCTTCTTGCTCTAAGAAACGAAAATGAGAGAGAAGTAGGTACCACCCTCTTGATTAGGGTTTTTAGAAGAAGAATGAGAAGGGAAAAATGATAGGAAGAAGAAGAAGAAGTAAGTTTGCTGAAGGAAGAGTGAGGGTCATGGGAATTGAGAGTGAAGAAAGTAAGGTTTCATGTTTTAATTCTTAATCTTTCACTAATGTCTTCCGTTTTTAAATAAATAGGCTCTCTGTTTGGGCTCAATACTTATTCTAAAAATTATTCCGAATACATATTTGGATTCCCAATAACATTATCTATAGCCCTGACCAACGACATCTCAATCGGAGATACTTGGTCGGACACCCATATTTTATCCGGGTCAGTTTTCAGCTTATCCGGTCACAATAACTCACTAACAGTCTCCGAAAATCTTAATTAAATTATTTCTAACATTTTGGGATATTAATTAGTCCACATTTAATTATTCAATATTTATTTTCTTAATTTAACTTTCTATTTTTAAAAATTCGGGGTGTTACAGCTTGCACCTCAAAAATTTTGTTAGAGTCTTCTTGAAATCCTGCATTCAGGTTAATGCATTCTAGCTCCTTATGATTAATAGGCATTGTTAAAAACTCTGAATTAACAGTTATGTATTTATCAATTTCAGCATAAATATCACAGCTTCTAGAATCATTGCATGCAAAACAATTGTTTGAATCATCCATGCATTCCAAATCAATATTTTGAGAGATATCAGAAAGATATTCACAAATTAATTCATCCATAATGTCAATATGAAAAATAGAGTGATCTTCAGATGGGTATTTCATAGCATCAAGAATATTAAATTGAACTCTAGTGTCACCAAATTCCATAGAGAGTGTTCCAGAATGAACATCTATTTTGGTTCAGGCTGTTTTCAAAAATGGTCTTCCTAAAATTATAGGAACAGGAATCTGAGGCATACCTTCTTCCATATCAAGTACAAAAAAGTCAGTAAGGAAAACAAGTTGTTCTACCTGAACCAAAACATCCTCTATGACTCCAGCAGGGTAAGCAGTACTTCTATTGGCTAGTTGAATCACTACACTAGTAGATTGTAAATTTCTAAGAGATAAAGATTTGAAAATAGACACAGGCATAACATTTATTGAAGCTCCTAAATCTAATACGTAATTTTCAAATTTCTTATTGCCTATGATACAGGGTATAGTGAACGTACCTGGATCTTTGCATTTCTCAGGGATATTTGGCACTTCCTTACCAAGCAATGCAGATACATTTCTTCCCATGCTTAACCTTTCATTTCCCTTGAGTCTCCTCTTGTGAGTACACAATTCTTTCAGAAATTTGGCATACTTGGGAATTTGTTTGATTGCATCAAGAAGATGTATATTCACTTCCACTTTCCTAAAAGTATCTAAAATTTCTTTGTCCACTTCTTCCATCCTCTTACTTGGAATTGCTTTTGGTGGGAAAGGAAGAGGGATATGAGGTGGAATTTGGGGTGGTTGCATCTCAGACTTTCTTGTGCTTGAAGAGGGTACATCATTCTCAACTGTTGTAGGCATATTTGTTTGCTTCTCAGGTTCCTTGGGTATGGGTACTTCAAGGTTCTTACCTGATCTTAACTGAATTACACTTACATTTCTTAGATTTATAACTGGTTGAGATGGTAATTTGTCAAAGTTTTGAGACTGTAACTGGTTCAATGATGAAGCCAATTGCCCAATTTGGTTACTTAAACTCTGGATGGTAGCATCATTCCTCTGTTGATACTCTAAGTTCTGTGCAGCCATTTATTTCACCAGTTCTTCCAAAGAAGGGCCACTTGTGGATGGTTGAGGTGTAGGTCTTTGGAAGGTTGGTGCATTGCTTTGAAATAGAGGTTGGGGATTTTATTGTTGGTTACCCCATCTCAAGTTTGGATGGTTCCTCCAACCTGGGTTGTATCTGTTGGTGGAAAGGTCATGGTTTTGTTGCTGTTATTGTGGTGAAGGTCTATCATGGTAGATGTTAGCTGCTTAGGCTTGGGGACTCTTATTATCCTTTTCTTGTAGAGAAGGACAACAATTAGTGGGGTGCTCTTGTGAAGATCAGATACCACACACTTTAGCAGTCATGGATTTTTGATTTACTGCTAATTGTTTGACCAGAGTGGTGAAAGCGTCAAGTTTACTCTCTAATTTAATGTCGGATGCACTAGAATTTGAATCATATGAACTTTTGAAAGCATTGTTTCTTACACTGAATTGTTGAGAATTAGATGCCATTTTTTCAATCAAGTTCCTTGCTTTAGCAGCAGTCATATCTCCTAAAGCTCCTCCACTTGTCGCATCTATCATGTTGCGATCAACATGGTGCAGACCTTCATAAAAGTACTGAAGAAGAAGTTGTTTAGAAACTTGGTGGTGAGGGCAACTTGCACAGAGTTTCTTGAATCTTTCCCAATACTCATAAAGACTTTCTCCAGAGAGTTGCCTAATGCCAGATATGTCCTTTCGGATTGCAGTTGTTCTAGAGGCAGGAAAAAACTTTTCCAAGAACATTTTCTTTGAGTCATTCCAACTTATGATTGATCTTGGAGCAAGGTAGTAGAGCCAATCCTTAGCAACACCCTCTAAAGAATGAGGAAATTCTTTAAGATAGACATGGTCTTCTTGAACGTTTTGGGGTTTCATTATGGAGCATACAATGTGGAATTCTTTGAGGTGTTTATGCGAATCTTCACCCGCAAGACCATGAAACTTAGGCAACAAGTGTATAAGTCTGGTCTTAAGCATAAAAGGGACATCCTCTTCAAGATATTGAATACACAAACTTTCGTATATGAATTCGGGTGCAGCTAGTTCTCTAAGAGTTCTTTCACAGGGTCCAGCCATATCAGAAAAACTAGTAATAATACTTTCAACAGATTCAGATGAGATACTATCACTATCAATATCAACAAAGTTATCATTAAATCTAGCTTCTCTAATTAATCTATGAAAAGTTCTATGAATTTTAGCATCAAATGAATATAAATGCTCAAAAGTCCTTCTAGTCATACATAGCATACAACAAGATATTTCATGATCATGAGCAATATATCATAAGAATCCTAAATCATACAAAAGGAATAAAATAAAACAAACAAACAAACAAAAATAAAAAAAGTTTATTATATATATTTTTATTTTTATTATTTTCAATTTATATTAAAAAATTAATTTAAAACAAGAATTTTCCTAAAGATTGTTGATCCCCGGCTACAACGCCAAAATTTGACGCGTGTTTACACTCGTGTTACTATCAAATTAGTACATTAAAATTAATTAATATAGTACTAGGGTGTCAACCTAGGTCGTTCTCTCAAGGATCAACACAAAAATTTAGGAAAATCAAGTTTAAAATTAATTTTTACAAACAGAAATTCAACAAACATACAAATACAATTGGGGGGGTTTGATTGGTTGTCACAATTAAAATCAAAACATAGTAAATATAAGATTTAGAATAATAAATAACAAGCGATTGATTTTCTTGGAGTATTGTAATTAAATTTATCCTTAGTTCACTAAAGATAGTTTGTACACTTTCATTAATGTTGATTTCTTAGCTCAATTTGAATTAATCAACTAAGCGTCTTTTTCAATTCATAATTCCTTTACTTTTATTTAAAAATGAATATTTTAATCAAGCATCCTAATTAAGCAAAAGGAGTCAAGATCGTAAAATCTATAAACTATTGAGCATATGTAAGAACATCGCCTACATACATAATCTATTCTCGAATTATGGAATTAAGCAAACCATAATTATTAAAAGTGATTATGAAAATATTCATTAAGGATGCATATTTCCTTAATCCATTTTAATTTAAAATCTTATTTAATTCTATTTGTATAATTAAACCGATTAAGCATACAAATTTAATTAAATAGAATAGAATTAAATAAGCAGAGTAAGATTATGAAGAAATAAACAATAATAAAAGCATACTATATTAAAAACAAGAACCTCGAAATTATATTACAATATTCTCCAAGAAAATCAATCTAAGGGTTTTAGCCCTCCATAATTAAAAAAAAAGAACCTAATCCCGAATGAAGAACGGAGAGGGAGAAGAAGAAATAGAGAAGAGGAACGAAAGAAGAAGGAATGGTGTGTGAAGGAAATGGTGTGTTTTGAAGGATGGAAGAAAAGAAGCAGCATCTCATTTTTAATAATAGGGTGTAGAATGTCGGCCAACACTTCAATTTAATACTTCAGTTTCGTTTCCACTTCGTAATTACGTTTCCTGCTATTTTCCACTTGATGAATCGATTCTTCAAAGTACCTGAATCGATTCATCTAGGCAAATACTGGGCAATTTCCTCACATGAATCAATTCCTTAGGGGTGGGAATCGATTCCCAAGCAAATGAATCGATTCCTAGAGGTTGGGAATCGATTCCCAGGGGCAAAATAGCATATGAATCGATTCCTGGGGGCTGGGAATCGATTCCTAGGTGTGTGAATCGATTCCAGGGGCTATGAATCGATTGCCAGGCCATTTTTAATGCATGAATTGATTCATGTCTTTGGGGAATCGATTTCTAACCTTCATTTTCACTTCCTGGGCTTTGTTTTTTGTAGGAACCGATTCATGGATGCTGAGAATTGATTCTTGACCATTTTCTTCTCTTATTTCTTCTTTATTGACCCTTTTTGAACATGTAATCACTTGTGTCTTCTCCCTCTTGATTCTTGGTCAATCTTTTCCAATTAGAAGCTATTCACTACAAAATAAGAGAAATAAGGATTCCATTATTTCCACTAAAAATCAATCCTTAATTCATTTTCAAATTAAATATTAAATAAAGCTCAAATGATGAAAATGTGTTAAAATGCAATATATTACACAATAAGTGATTCCAAATTATACACATTTAAAGTGAGGATTTAAAGATAAATCATGCATCATCAAGTCCTCCTCTATCTTTTGGGACTAGTAGTAGGAATAGACTTCTTTGGTGCCATCTGCCAAAGAAAATTTACAAAAATCAAAAACACATCACAATATTTTTTATTTTTATAATTTAAACTAAATCATACATATTTTTGATTTTTATATTTTAACAAAATAAATCATGCAAAACATCAAAAAATTAACATGCAAATTTTTGGATTTTTTAAGTATAATACACACATCATATAATTTTATGAAAGAAATAAAATTCACACAACATGCAATTTTATATGCAAACTTAGAAAATTATAATTCACACGACACTCATATTTAAACAAATTTTTATTTTTAAGAAAGAAAATAAAATACAACACAAACAAATTTTAATTTTTAAATTTTTCAAACAAAATTTTATTTTATATTTTTATGCAAGAAAGTATAACAAACAATACACATTCAGAATTTTTATTAATTTAAAAGAAAAACAAACAAACAAACAAACAAACATCAAAAAAATGGAACAGAATTTTTTATTTTTTAAAGTAAAACAGAAAACAATATATACATTAAATAGAAAATAAAACACAAAAATTAACAAAAATCTAAAACAGGGGCTGACGCTACGCATGGGTGGGACGCTACGCGTCAACCCTGTTCTGCCCACGCTACGCGTTAGTGGGACGCTACATGTGGTCTCACAGAACAGAAAACTGAAAAATAAGGGTTGCGCAGCAGCAACCCCCTCCAAACACATATACATTTTCTAATGCTATCAGCAAACAATTACCCAGTGGTTTTCTATTCTAACCCTAACAGCATATATTTCTAGAAATTAAAAAAAATTAAAGGGAAAAGTATTAGAGGAACTTACTTGGTAATCTTTTGCCAATTGAGAGAAGAGAGAATGAAAGGTTTAGAGAATGTGAGGGTTTTTAGAAAAATAGGGTTTTTGAGATTTTAAGGGAGGCAAAAGATGTTTAAAATTAATCGATTTGAGCTTCCCTCTTTTTTGGGTTCTGTTTTTAAAAACTGAACGCAGGCCTGACGCTACGCGTGAGTGGGACGCTACGCATCAGGTTGAAAATTTAGAACCCACACTACGTGTCAGTGTGGCGCTACACGTGGGATTCTTTTTTTTTCTTTAAATTTTCAAAAACCCTTTTCTTTTAATTTCAAAAACCCTTTTTATTTTCAAAATCATAATTCTAACTAAAATTTGAAAAAACATTTTTTTTATGTTTAAAATAAATTAACAATGAAAATAAATAATGAGTTACCTCCCATTGAGCGCTTGATTTACTGTCTCTAGCTTGACACCCTGCATATCACAAATTAGTTAAATAACAAACGGTAGTGAGTTTGTCGATCTCACCACCCAGATATGGTTTCAATCTTTTCCCATTAACCATCCAACTTCTTTTGGAAGTTGGATCTTTAATTTCAACTACTCCATAAGATTTAACTTCCTTAATTACAAATGGACCTGACCACTTAGATTTCAATTTACCAGGAAACAGTCTTAATCTTGAATTAAACAATAAAACTTGCTGACTTGGTGTGAAGTGTTTATTTTTAATTTTCTTGTCATGGTAAGCTTTCACCTTATTTTTGTAACTTCTAGATGACTCATAAGCACTATTTTTCATTTCCTCTAACTCAAGTAACTGTAACTTTCTTTTGTCAGTTGTCACGTTTGGATCAAAGTTAAGGAATATTAAGGCCCAATATGCTTTATGTTCCATCTCTACTGGAAGATGACAACCTTTTCCATAGACCATTTGGAAAGGAGAAAGGCCAATAGAAGTGTTAAATGTAGTTCTGTATGCCCAGAGTGCATCATCAAGCTTTTGTGACCAATCTTTTCTGGAGGAAGACACAGTCTTTTCCAAAATTCTTTTCACTTCAAGATTTGAAATTTCAGCCCGTCCATTGGTTTGTGGATGATATGCTGTAGCCACTTTATGTCTCACTCCATAATATTGTAACACCTTTTGAAGAACTTTGTTACAAAAGTGTGATCCTCCATCACTAATCAAAGTTCTTGGTGTTCCAAACTTGTAGAAACTGTTTTTCTTCAAGAAATTCACTACAATTTTGGTGTCAGCATTAGGTGAAGCGATTGCTTCTACTCATTTTGAAACATAATCAACTGCCAAAAGGATATATTGATTGAATTGAGAGTAAGGAAAGGGTCCCATGAAATCAATACTCCA
Source organism: Clitoria ternatea (assembly GCA_037962975.1). Taxonomy (NCBI): domain Eukaryota; kingdom Viridiplantae; phylum Streptophyta; class Magnoliopsida; order Fabales; family Fabaceae; genus Clitoria; species Clitoria ternatea. The sequence goes on along the minus strand of CM075671.1, from coordinate 215,767,983 downwards.
ATAATCAAATACCTCAACCTCCTGAATGTTTGTGAGAGGCATTTCTTGCCTCCTATTAACATTACTTGTTCTTTGGCAGTTATCACAAGCTTGCACAAATGAGTGAGAATCCTTAAAAATGGAGGGCCAATATAAACCTGATTGAAGAATTTTTGCAACAGTTCTTTCTCCATTAAAATGTCCTCCATAAGGTGATTTGTGACAATGCCACAACACATCTTTCTTTTCCCAATCGGGTACACAACGACGTAGCAAATTATCCACACCAATTTTGAATAGATGAGGGTCATCCCAAAAAAAGTATTTTGCATCTTTAAAAAAAAAATTTCTTTGCTGCCATGTTGAATCATTTGGAAGAATTCCCACTGCTTTAAAATTGGCCATATCAGCAAACCATGGCCGTTTTGTTATTTCAAAAAGTTTTTCATTAGGAAATTCTTCTAAGATGTCTTTTTCTTTGGTAGTAACCTCATCATTCATCAATCTAGAAAGATGGTCAGTAACTATATTTTTATTACCTTTTTTATCTTTGATTTCAAGATCATATTCTTGAAGAAGTAGAATCCATCAGATTAACCGAGGTTTAGAATCAGTCTTGGTTAAAAGGTACTTGATTGCAGCATGATCAGTAAAAACAATTATTTTTGATCCAATCAAGTATGATCTAAATTTTTCTAAGGCATACACTATGGCTAGTAATTCTTTTTCAGTAGTTGCATAATTTATTTGATTTTCATTTAAAACCTTACTAGTATAGTGTATAATGATAAGTTCTTTTTAATACAATAAAATAGATTTAGTTTGCTTAGGATTTTAGTCATTATCCACTGTATTTCCTTTATTTATTACGATTTTTACTTTCTTTCCACTCTAGTCTACTTGGGTATGTTATTTTGCAGGAATTAAGGTAATAAAGGGTCAAAAACAAGAGAAAAATGACCATAAAATGATAAAGAAACAAGAAGAACAAGCCCAAAGTGGAAAGAATTCTCTTTTTAAAGCTGAAATTCGACTCAGGAAGCAAAAATCCGACTCAGAGCACTGAAATCTGACTCAAAATGGCCAAATCCGAGTGGGATAACTCAGAAATGACCAAATTCGAGTGGAAGGACTCAGAATAGAGCATTGCCGAGTGGAATACTGCACTGCTGGAGGAAAATCCGAGTGAAATGTTCCCTGTCAAAGCCATTCCGAGTGATAAATAGCTGACTGGAGTGAAGGACCAATGCTGAAATGGAATAAGTCTCGGTTGAAGGTGATTCCGAGTGGAAACTCCCCGACTGCATCCATTCCGAGTGAAAAAAGGAGACTGACCTCCAATAAATATGTCCAAAGCTATTATCCGAGTGAAAGGCTTGCTGATTGCAACTAATCCGAGTGAAAAATGTTCCGAGTGAATGGATTCCGAGTAGAAGAGGCCACTGAAATGAATAAATGCTGACTAAGAAGGAATCCGAGTGGTCTCACTCAGAGAAAATGACATTCTCAAGCAGAACAAAGCATTTCTGAGTAATTCTTAGCAAGGAAGGAAAAATCTGACCGGAAATGAATCACACTCGGGCAGACTCTCAAGTTTCACACTGAGCCCGAGTGAGAAGTCTCCAAGGAAAGGAATTCCGAGTAAGTTGGGTCAGAAAGATGCATTTCCGAGCAAAGCAAGGCTCGGACATGGAAGAATTCTATCAGCCAGATTCCAGTCCTTCAAAGTCCAAGTTTCTGAGTGAAAGTGAAGTCAAATCCGAGTGAATTCCAATGCAAAATCCGAGCAGAGCTTTAACCGAGTGGTCCAAATTCAGAGACAGCCGAGTGAATGTTTCAGACGGTTCCGAGTCTTTCTGCAGTCAATTCCGACTGAATGAAAGATGCTCTTCAGTAAGTCTTCACCCGTCCTTTCATTCAGCTTCATCACCGATCGGTTCTCCTCCAAACACCGACCCAATTCTTCACAAATGCAACACCAGATCACTACCTCCATCAACACCGCCTCCTTCTACTTTCTTTCAAGCCACAACACCGTCCCTTCTCCTTTCAAAACCGACCCACATTCCTCTCTTCTATCCGCTGTCCCCTTCTAATCCATACTACACACCGTCCCACTTCACCTTTCCTTTCCATCCATACCGCCCAGACTTCTCTCCAACCAACACCGCCCAGGCTCCTAATCCATGACACCGCCCAGTAATCCATCAACCAATACCGCCCAGTAATCCATCAACCAACACCGCCCAGGCTCTTCTCTCCAACCAACACCGCCCAGGCTCCTAATCCACAACTCCGCCCAGACTCTTTTCCTTTCCATCCACAACCGTCCTCACCTCTCAACACACCGTCCAACCGTCCTCACCTCTCAACACACTACCCAACCGTCCTCATTTCCCAACACCGTCTCCCTTTCTTCTTCTAATACATGATACCGCCCAGCAACTCCTCTCCACGCTGTCCAGTTCGCACCTACACCGTCCAGCAAGCTTTCACTCGGATTTATGGGAAAATAACATTTTTCCACTATGAATTTCATCATTCTGCACCAATCTTCACTAAAATCCAAGCACCGAATTATTGGAAATATTAAATATGCAAATTGGAAACAAGTTAGCACAGCTGGAATTCACATGCACCGAAAGTTTCTCCCACTTACAAATTTTAACGCGTTTCCTTAGCTGGATTCATTCATCCATTCACCTATAAAAGGGAGAGCAACCAGGAGCATAGCATCAAGTCATCACTTCCATCAATTACCATTAGATTTCTTTTCTTTTCTTCGTTACTTTCTCTCCTTTTCTCTTTAGTTTTCTTCTTTTCCATTTTTTTTCTCTGTTCGTTTTTCTTCTCTTTCTTTCTATTTTCTTTTCTTTCTTTTATTTTGTAAGAGTGTGAGGGCTGTAAAAGTAAGAATTTAAATTTGTAATTGGTGGAGAATATTGCAACAAGGAAATACAAGTGGTAAATTATTTTGAGCTTTTGGAGAAACCCGTAAGTCTTTATTTTTACCATGTCTTGTATGTTTTATTTTTCCATTATTTACATGAATTTAAATTATTTCATGAGTAGCTAAATTAATTATCTTGGGATAAAGGGGGTATGATAATATTTTATTTTAATGTTATTTTGACTTGGAATTAAATAAATTTCTGTTTTCCATTTAGTTTAATTATGCTTAATGCTTTTAGTAATTCCTAACAAGAACCTAAATGATAAAACTGTATACTTACGGGTATATTAGTAAGTTTAGGTAATAAATAGAATCGAGAGATTTATTTTTACCGGAAAGCTTTGAACTAAACCTAAGATTTTTGAAATGCTTTTTGTGACCTCGGTAAAACCGTGAAAGTAATCAAAATTCTTTTGAGGAAATAAAAGGGATTTTCATAAAACGATAATGGGCCTTTCTGAGGATTAAGCAGCGCTTTCCATAGGTTAGGTACATTAATAGGATTCCGAGAGGAACATATTAATTAGCTTTTGGAAAATTCGCCTTGGAAAACTTAAATCGATTCTTATTTATGAAAAGTTAAAATTCATTAAATATAAAATAGAGTCTTAATCCCCCAAAATCCCAAGATACTCTCAACTCTGATTTTTTAGTGTCAAGTAAATTTTATTTATTTGTATTCTGTGCAACTTTAATTTGTGCTTTATTTTATAAAAATCAATTGTGTGGATAATTAAATTTCAATATGCTGGTACTTTGAATACAGTCCCTGTGGAGAACGATAATCTTTTATATTACGCGACATAACCCGTGCGCTTGTGGGCCCTGTCATATAACCCTAAAAACTTTTTCATATCTTTGACCTAAAATTGCTCCCACAGCATAATCACTTGCATCGCACATAACTTCAAAGGGTAAATTCCAATTAGGAGCAATAATTATAGGGGAAGAAACCAATTTTTCTTTCAAGGAATTAAAAGCTTTAAGACGTGCTTTATCAAACTTGAATTCAACATCTTTATTTAGAAGATTTGTTAAAGGTTTATCAATTCTTGAAAAATCTTAAATAAACCTTCTATAGAATCCAACATGTCCTAAAAAACTTCTAATACCTTTTACATTTACAGGGGTGGGAGTTTAGAGATTACCTCAATCTTGGCTTGGTCTACTTCAACACCTTTATAAGAAATTTTGTGACCGAGTACAATTCCTTCTTTCACCATGAAGTGACATTTCTCCTAATTTAGCACCAAATTTGTTTCAATACACCGCCTAAGTACGGTGTCCAAGTTGGTTAGACATGATTCAAATGAATCCGCAAAGACTGAGAAATCATCCATGAAAATCTCAATGCTCTTTTCATTTAGATCTGCAAAATAGCAAACATGCATCTCTGAAAAGTAGCAGGTGCATTACATAATCTGAATGGCATCTTTCTATAAGCAAATATGCCAAAAGGACATGTAAAAGCAGTCTTTTCCTAATCAAGAGGGTCAACAACAATTTGATTATATCTAGAGTATCCATCAAGAAAACAATAGTAAGCTTGTCTAGACAATCTTTCAAACGTTTGATCCATAAAAGGGAGTGGAAAATGATCTTTTCTTGTTGCTTCATTTAATGTTCTATAATCAATACACATTCTCCAACTGGTGATAGTTCTTGTTGGGATTAATTCATTTTTATCATTAACAATTATTGTCATACCACCCTTTTTTGGAACAACTTGTACAGGACTTACCCATGCACTATTAGAAATGGGATAGATAATACTTATTTTTAGCAATTTCAAAACCTCCTTCTTGGTTACCTCTTTCATGGTTGGATTGAGTCGCCTTTGAGGTTGAGCAACAGGTTTAAAATCATCCTCCAACAAAATCTTATGCATGTAGTATAATGGACTTATACCTGTCAGATCTTCAAGTGTCCATCTGATTGCTTCTTGATTTCTTTTCAACATTTCTACCAGCTTTTCTCTTCTATTTCACTTAACAAATTACTAATAATTACTGGTTTTAGATTACCTTCTTTCAAAAAGATATACTTTAGGTTGGAAGGTAGCACTATGAATTCAGGCCTCTGGATTTCTTCAACAGGTACTTCTTGGATTTCTTAAATTTTTCTTGATTCAGGGGAAATTTCTTTCTCTTGATCAAGGTCTTCAAGATACTTGTCCACCTATTTTTCTTCTTCTTCACTCAAACATTCCACAGATTTAGTTAATAACTTATTTAGAGGGTCAGAAATTGATATACCTTTAGATATAGAAAGGAAAATTTTATCGAGAACATCCACCTTAAATCAGTCTTGTTTTGAGTTGGGATGTTTCATAGCTTTGAAAACATCAAAGTTTACCTCTTCATCATATACTCTTACTGCCAGTTTCCCATTATCTACATCAATAAGTACCCTAGCAGTCTTCATAAATGGCCTTCCCAAGATTAGGGGAACTTCAACATCCTCTTCCATGTCTAAAACCACAAAGTCAACAGGGAAGTAGAACTTGTCAACTTTTATAAGTACATCTTCCACAATACCGTAGGGTCTCTTGATTGATCTATCAGCCAATTGCAGAGTCATTTTTGTTCTCTAAGGGTCAAGATCCCTAATTCACTTCATCATACTTAGAGGCATTAGATTAATGCTAGCCCCTAAGTCTAACAAGGCTTTCCCAATGTTTACACCTCCAATGGAGACGGGAATGGTGAAATTTCCAGGGTCTTTTGATTTTTCTGGCATGTTATATTGCAAAATAACACTGTAACCTGCTTCAAGTTCAACAATTTCCTCATTATACCTCCTCTTTTTGGTAAGTAATTCTTTCATAAACTTTGCATATGTTGGCATCTATTCCAATGCCTCAGAGAATGGGATGTTTATGTGTAATTAATTGAAGATTTCAAGGAATCTTTTGTATTCCCTTTCTTTATCCTTCTTTGACTGTGCATATGGATAAGGTAGATCCTTAACTGGAGGTGTCTGACCCAAATACTGATTTTTTTGTTTTTTATTTTTTTGATTTTTGTTTTTCTTTTTCATCATTTTCTTCATTTTTTTCTTCATTCCCTTTTTCATTTTTTCTTTTTCTTTTTTTCTCTTTTTCTTCTTTTTCTTTTTTCTCTTCTTCTTCTTTTTGTTTTTCTTTATAATCATTTCCTATAACTTTTCCACTTCTTGTAAAAATAACCTTACATTGTTCTCTTGGATTTTGAGTATTTACAAAAAAACTAGAGCTTTTCATGTCGGTTACTTCTTTTGCTAACTGTCCTAATTGCATATCCGACGCTTTACATACGGCTTCATTTGTTTGCATATATTGTAGCAATTGTTGGATAGATTCCTCTATCCTAGTTAGCCTTGCTGTTTGATCAGATTGTGGTTATTGTTATTTGAATTCATTGTTAGGAGGTCTGTTGGAAGGTCCAACATCTTGTTTCCAGCCAAGATTCTGATTCTGCCAACCCTACGGGTAATTGTTAGGAAAAGAATTACCAAGATTGATAGGAAAAGTACCTAAAGGTATTCTTTGGTGAATCAGGAAATTGGCTTACTCTTGATCATTTCTATCAGGGGCACAGTAACCACATGGTTGTTCACCCATGCAATGCACATATTGTTTCAATTGAGCGGGTGGTGGTGATGATACTTGAACAGTTTAAAGTTTTTCTAATTGTTTGTTTATCACCTCCATTTGTTGTATTAGTAATTTTTACTGAGCTAAAACTGCATCATTTACTCCCAACTCAAGCATACCTGGTTTCCTTGATGTACTACTTCTTTCATGCTTTGCTTGATGGTCACTAGTTGACATGGACTCCATGATTGATATTGCCTTTTTAACAGTTTTGTTCATTAAAGAACTACCTGCACATGCATCTAACATTATCTTGAATTGAGGTAATAAATCATGATAAATGATTCTTACCTTTCCAACATCATCCAAATTATGGTTTGGACATTTCCTAAGAAGCACTTTGAATCTTTCCCATGCTTCACCGAGTGATTCATCATGATTTTGTGAAAAAGAATGTATGGCTGTCATTGCTTCAAAATATTTTGAAGGTGAATAAAATCTTTCCAAAAATTTTGTTTCAACATCGGACCAGTTTGCAAAACTACCAGGTAGACAAGATTTAAACCATTCTTTAGCTTTCCCAATCAAAGAAAAAGGAAACAACCTCATGTAAATAGTTTTTTCTTGATTGGGTTCGAAACCAATTGTGCTGCATAACTCATAAAAAATAGTTAAGTGTTCATATGGTTCCTCATTATTTAAACCAGCAAATTGATTATTTTGAATAATGTTTAGAGTAGCTATTTTAATTTCTACAGCAGCAATGGGTCCTTGGTACATCCCTGAAACACGGGGTAGGCCATTGATAGCAGCAAATTGTCCTAATGTTCTTCTTTGTTCAGCAGCCATATTTGATTTTTCAAAATTTTCAAAAGAAGATGAAGTATAAGAAGAAGAAGTTTTTGTTCTTTTAGATTTTAAAGCTTTGAGTTTCTTTACAAACTTCTTAATCTCAAGATCAAAGAACACTTTCCCTACAGAAGATCGAGTTTACATAAACAAACTAAATATAGAAAGTTAGTGTAACAATGTTAAGAAAATGAATAAATGAATGAATAAAATAAAATTAAAATTTAACTAAGGTAAAAAAAATTTTACCACAGTAATTAAAAATTTACTATTTTACTAAATCAATTCAATCCCCGGCAGCGGCACTAGAAAACTTGTTGAACCCTGAATACTGTTGGGTCTTTTAATTGGCAAGCGCACCAATCGTTTGTAGTTTTCAAATTTAGATATCGTTCCTCTGAGATTGAAAGTTCCAGTAATTCACAGTAATTTCTATTTACTATAACAAATATATCAAAACTTAATAACAGAAGAATGATTTATAAACAATACATATAATATTCACAAAATTGATGATTGATTTGTTCATATGGTAAAAAAGTGGTAAAGATAAAATCTACTTAGAAGGTTGAGATGTAATTCAGAATAACTTAGATACTTGAGGTAAAAATACAGATTGACAAATTATGTTGGAATTAGGATCGTCGCACTAAAATATAATGAAATGATTATAAACATGCATATTTAATTATCAAGTTCATGTTATTGCAGCTTAAAATAATTATAACCGATCCCTCGTGATATAAATTCTAAGTAATTATCGTAAAGTCCGATCCCTCGTGAGGTTTCTTAGTAAAAACTTGCATTAAGTCCTGGTCTTATGGCAACAATAATCACCAATTCTATCCTTAGTAATTGGCATATTAAGGGTATTTCAACTCTTACTTTCATTAAAATAGATTTTAATTCGGCATGAATAATCATTCTCCCATTTGACATTCATACTAATAAAATAAGTTTCAATAAGCATGAAAATCATTCTCCCATTTGATATTATACTAACAAAAGATTGAAATACTAACATGGTACTTGAATCATAAACTTGCAAAGGTTATAATCACAAGATCATATAATAGATTGATTCACCAAATTCCAACATAAATAATTTAGTTACATATGGTAAAAGTAAAAACAACACTTACAGAGATTGACATTACGAAGGCATGGAAACACTTTACGATACATGAATTCACAATACTACAAAACACGCTCAAGTATCTAAAAAATCACTCTAAACTTACAAACTCTCAAACTCGAAAGAAAGGAAGGGGACTCTGAATATCAAGTGAAAATTGGATGCCTTCAATGCCTTGGAAGTGGCTTGTTTATAGGGCTAAGGAAGGGTCCTAACTCAGCTTCCATTAAACACGTGATTAAGTGGCCATGATTAAGAATTTTTTATTCAATAATGCCCAGACATGTTTCCTCTTTCGGCTTGGCTGTTAGCTAAAGTGGAGTGGCCAAAATGTGGGTCAATGGCTGAGTGCTTGGCCATCTATCAGTGGAGTCCACGTAGCTTCTGACGCTATGTGTGGCTTTGACGCGTAGCGTCAGCATAAAAAATTCCCACGCTATGCGTGGTGTTGATGCTACACGTTAGCTCTCCAGATCTTCAATTTTCTCTTGAATTTCTTTAATTTTTCACTGTAAAACTAGAGAAAATTAATCAAGGCAGATAAAATCCAATAATTTCCATTTATTACAATTAAAACCTAATTTTTTTAGAAATTAAACTAATTTTTATTATATTTTTACACAATTTTATTAAGAAATTTATTGTAAATTTGAGGACTAACAAAACTCCACAGTTTGAAAGAAAGCATGTCAATGTCTAAAGGTCTTTCAAAAGGTTGTAACAGGGTCGGGGAATATATTGTTAAGGTAGGGATGAAATACAAAAGGGTTTAAATAGTCATGAATGATTTAATTAGTATCATAAATTCAAAAATTACCAGAGAAAATTTTTGAATTTTTAAGGTTTTTTTAGCAATTCATTTAATATCATCCTTTTGAATTTCTTTCCTTTTCTTTACATTCCATAACATCTTTTTTTAAGTCCTTTTTTTGCTCCAATTAATTTCCAATTTTTTCACCATTAAGAGAAGATCGGTCAATGAAAGGCTTCAAAGAGAAATTTCATTTTCAGGTTCAAAAAGGGCAACTTGGGGTTAATTTATCATGCACAAATTCTAAGGCTTAAGAGTAAGACCTAATTATGCCTTTATCATCCTAAGACATGCAATAAAAAAAACCATTTTGAATCGATTGAAAAATAACTTCTAGAATATCAATGACTATAAGATTTACTAACCAAGAAAAATACAAGTTTGAAATTTTTAATGAATTACCCTTTTTGGCTCAAACCTCACCATGGAAAGCCTTTCTAAAGAAAATTTGAATTACATAGTGATTTGGGTATTTTAAACAGACAAGTTTCTTTTGGATTCTTGATTTCTGGATCGGAAAGAACTAGGAGTTCACAATCGGGTTCGAATCGATTACATCCAATCCCAAATAAAGATTTAGCTATACATGGTAGCCATTACAATCAAGCACAAAAGATGAAAGAAAAATGACGACAAGGAAGAGAATGGGTCTTTAATGGAGTTGGCCTAGAGAGAGGATGGAACGTGCGTAGCTCTCTTCAAATTTCTTCAATTTTCCTTATATATTTGTTAATTTTGTCAAGCTAATTAATGATTTGCTCAAGCGAATTGTTTTGCTTCACTATGAAGAAAACTTTTTTCTCTTGGTTGTTCCCTCCATGATTTGCTGGAGCGAGTGGTTCGCTCAAGCGAATTCACTATTGCTCTGTTTCCTCTGTTCTTCATTTGCTTGAGCCATTCCGGTGCTCGCTTAAGTAAAAGCTTTTTATTTGGCCTCTGGAAGAATTTCGCTTGAGCGAAGGTGGACTTGCTCAAGCGAATTAACTTGGAATTCAATTCTGCCTGATTTTTGCTTGAGCTAATTAATCCCGCTCAAGTGAATTCCTTTAATTTTCTCTCTGGATGAACTTCACTCAAGCGGACATAGATTTGCTCAAGCGAATCTTGCCTCTGTTGTTCAAGTCCTTGAATGCCTTGGCTCACTTGAGCGATTCTGGTGCTTGATCAAGCGAATTCACCAAATTTTGTATTTTTCTTGGCCTAAGTTGGGGAATGCCTTTGAGTTTCTTCCTTCTTATCTTCCTTATCCTTTTCACCCAAAATTATACAAAATTTAGGATAAGAAACACATATTTACAGTAATCATGTTAAGCAATATTTGGATTTCAAATTTTATCAAATACAGTACATAAAACAGTCAGATACAACATCTTATCAAAATCATACCCAAATAACACCAAAAATATACATAATTTGTGCATTTATCAACTCTCCCTGACCTGGAACTTTTGTTACCCTTAAGCAAAAGGTAATAAAGTATCAAAGTGAAAATTAGATTCCCTTTCATTATAACAATGCATAACTATATACAAATCACAGTTCCTGGTATCCTTTAAAATCCAACAAGATAAATGCCCAGTTCTGTAAATTATAGAACAAGTGAAAGTAACCAGTGGCTATAAAAATAAGAAATTCACTCTATATCATAGGTGAGTGTCTACTCAAAACATCACTGATTATGCACTAGTCAGAATTGTAATGCATTTCTTTTTAGAAGAATAATCACCTAAATAGCAAGGATCAAGAGATCTTCAAAAGGGTTATGTGGCTTGGCTGAACAATAACATCTATTATTTTTCTATGAATTCAAAGAGGGTGTTAAAAGGGAAAAGATTATGATATTTATACATAACTTTAGCTGCCTTACTTTCACAGTTTTCATCTCATGAAGCTCATGTTTTGTTTTTCTTTTGTTTTTAATTTTCCCAATTCCTCTTCTTTATGGTATTCTATTTTATAATTGATTTCACTAGAGAAATTTTTTTTTCTTTTCATCTTCACTTTTCATCACGGCCATTTATTTTTCTTTTCTATCAATGAAACAATAAGCATAACATAACCCTTTTTTATATACTTATATCATATTCTCTTTACCTTTAGCATGCTATTCAGGTAGGGAATTAAATTTAAACATGCTACCGATAAGGGATTCATAACAAAATTTAAAAGCTTAAAGGGTTACAAACAAAATGGAATTTAATTTATGTACAGGTTGGCTTTTTGGCTCTGGCTTAACCCTAAATCTATGCAAAATTGCCTTTATCATATCCCTGCTTGTCTAAGTAATGACTTCTAATAGAAATTTATGCAATAACAACCATACAGTAATTAGTGAACTCTCAGTGTTTAGGATTCACTCACTTACCCGGTTAACAGGCTTGATTTCTTTATTTGAACAGAAAAAGGTTCAGAAGTTACTTCACAGATTCGGGATTCAATTTGGTTTCAATTAAATTCAACCAGAATATTGATAGTGTTCAAAATAAAGTTATTTTTAACTTATGCATCCAATGATTATTGACATCTTAATCCATTTTTTACTTTTTTTACTTTATAATTACTAAGTATACAATAAATAATATGCACATATATCAAAATGAAATACAGCGCCTATATATATAACACTAGCGGATAACAATCCAAAACATATGTATATAAACAAAAATACTACAAGTCAACTAAAAGTAAATACTGAACTGAAACAAAATGCTAAAGTAAAATAAAATACTGAAAGTAAAGTACAGAAAATAAATAAATAAATATCAAAGGAACCCATCAGGAGTATCAATCTCAGTCATCAGCCAAGATACCACTAACAACCCTATCTAGCTGCTCCTCAAACTCCTGGTCCCCCTCCTGCTCTGGCTGCTGCTCAACATGCTCCTGCTGAGCCTCTAGTGGAGGTAATTTAGCCATTTGCTATGTTAATGCTTTCATTTGCTGAGTTAGAATTTTATTCTAGGCTAGGATCATATCTATGGTACTTAGATCAAGAATTCCTTTTCTCTACACTTGATGATGATCATGTTGAGCCTAATAATTTGTGGAAGATAAAGCTTCTATAATTCTGGTAACTTGTGTAACACTCCTAATTTTATATAAATGATGAAATATTAGGAATCAATACTAAACGATTATATATAAGTAAGTTAATATCCCAAAATATTGAAAATAATTAAATTAAGATTTTTGGGGATCATTCATAATTTATTAGGGGTTTTATGAGTTAAAATTAGACTCAATTAAAATATGGGTGTCAGACCAAGTATCTCTGATTGAGGTACTGTTGATCAGGACTATTAAGAATATTATTGGGAGTCCGAATATGTAATCGGAATAATTTTTAGAAAAAAGTATTGAGCCCGAACGGAGATCCTGTTTAATTTTAAACGGAGGAGTTAAGTGAGGGGTTAAAATTAAAAACTCTAAAACTCTCTTTTTCTCCTCGTATTCACGTTGGTTTCCTCTTCCTTGGCATGTTCACTCTTTTCTCTTCTCCTTTCATCTTCCACTCTTCTTCTACTTCTTCCTCTTCCATTCTCCAAAACCCCCAAAGTGGTGTTGTGCCCTTCCTCCTCCATATTTCATTTTTCTCCTAGCTTGGGTGTAGAAGCTTGTGGTGCTTTGAAGCTCTCCCTCTCCCTCTCAATTTTCGTTCTCCCATTCTCCCATTCTTGGAGATCACTCCTTTTTGCTTAAGGTAAGGTTTCCTCTCCATTTTCTCTAGCCCTAGGTTTTGGGTAATGGTTATTAGGAGAGAGTTTAATGCATGTGGGTTATGAGTAGGAAGCATTTATGATGAGAAACCCTAAGGTGGGGTGTATTTATGAGTTTTATGAGGGCCTTGAGGGGTACACAAAAATGGCATTTAATGTGGTGGAAGATGATGGACATTGATTATGGTTGTTGGGTTTTTAGTGAAACCCTAACCCTATAATTTAGGGGAAATGAAAAATATGGGTAGAAAAGTATTTATTAATGTTATGAGAATGTATTTAATGATGAGAATTGTTATTTATGATGATTAATAACCAACAATGATGGTGATTGGTTGATAATGGTGGTTTGGAACCATTAATGTGGAAACCCATGAATGGGTTTAGCTTTAAATGCATAATAATGAATGGAAGCACTAACCTATGGTGGTTATGGTGCATAGAATAAAATAAAAGGAGTTGATAATTAAAATGGCATAAACACCAAGTTATTAAATATGATCATTTGAATCTTGGTGGTTTGAATAGAAAATAATTATGTGGTATATTGTATAATGTAGGAAATAACCTCATCGACGAGGCGAGATCTTCGGACCACGTTGATTACTACTTCTCTTGAGGTAGGAGGGGGTAATATTTCTAAATGCATGATTTCATCCATTGATGATGTGAATATATATATGATTGTGTTATGATACATTGGCTTGAATGGATGATATGATGATTTTATGATTGAAATGCATTTAGAATGATTGATGTTGTGTGGCATATACTTTTAGGATGATGAGTATAGTGTTGTTTTGATTCATGTTAATGAATTTATTATGAATGGCTTGAGACCATGGTTGTATTGATTGATATGTAGTTGAACATCCCATAATGTGTGAGCTAATAAATGTTGATTGCCACTAACTAATAGTGTGTATGAAATCCAATGAATGTTGGTGGTGGCAGAGAATGATGAATATACGAAATCCACTAAGTAGTTATGGTAAATTGTTGAATATGGAGTGGCATGATAGGATGCATAGAGTGAGAATACATTGATTAGCATTTGCATCCATGGCATATCATACGCTGTCTATGAGGAATGTTAGGGGTTCCACTAGGCGGGCCCAGTGGGAGGGCGACCCAGTGCATGGGTATATTGTTGTATTTCCCTAGTGATTCTGGGAATCACGAAGCTGTCCATAGTTTGGTGATGAGGCACCCTATGTGGCGGGCCTAGTGGGCGGGTGGCTTTGTGATGAGCAAGTTACCTCGGTGTCCGACTTGGCACGGCTCTCTCGATGTGTGTTTGAGAGGGGCCCGTAGCACTTTGGCAAGTAAGGCCATGATGTTGATCCGCAAGTCACGGGGTGACTAGTGCTACATAGGGGCGAGAGCGGTTTGGTACCAGTAAAATATGTTGTTAAGCATGCATGAATTAAGGTATATATGTACACATTTTTCTACTACAGTAGGGGCATAGTATCACACCTATGCTTGTCCTACATTTAGTATGTTATTGTTTCCCACAGTCGGATCCATATTTGATAATAATTCCTTTGTGCATATGTATTAGCTATAAGAGCATTTGCATATAGCCAGAGATATGCCTAGTTGATAGCCCGTGGTGGCGATGGATGATTGATAAATAAAGAGGAAAGAAATGTGGTACTAATATTGTGTGTATGATGATGTTATTGAGAATGCCAATGATTTAGATATGTGTGTTATGGATGTATTTCTTCAAATATGTAACATGTTGAAATGAAATGATATAGTATGTGAATGAAACTGTGATGTTTATTGAGAAATGTAACATATATAAGCATGTATAAGTATCATCATAATGTATGACTTTGATACATTTAGATTATGTTACTCACCTCCTAGTTGCTATTTTTAAGGTTGATGTAGGTATGATGATACCCTTCTCTTTTAGAGGTCGAGTATTGATGAAAGTACATATGGAAGGAAAGTGGGTGAGCCTTGGCCGACATATTGTCATTTTGTAGAGTATATGATGCATATATGCTCAATTTTGTAATTTAATGTGATGAATGATGATTTTGGAGGTCATGTAGGAAAATTAGACCCTTGTGTGTATGGCTAATTTTCATTAATGACCTTGACAACGTATGGATGACAAACATGATGTGGAATTCTGTTAGAGTTTATGAATGAATGAATTATTTCATAAGATTTTGTGTTTTATAAAGTATATAAGGTGATAAGCTTGACTTTGATATGATCCATGAGTTGGAATGGAAATTTATGAGTATGAATACTTGAAACAAGTTTTAAATACTTTATATGATCTATGTGATATGTTAATTTTGATCAATTTTACTTGGGGTGAGTTTTTGTATGTAAGGTTGTGAGATTTTTACATGTTTCTACGCATTAACTGATAATCTCGCTCAAGTGAGAATCCCCTATATCAGAGGGGTGGCCTCTGACCCAAATTCACTCAGGCGAGCTGGTGTCTCGCTTAAGCGAGACGCGTGTGTATCGGTAGGTGCTTACTGGATGGATTTTGCTCAGGCGGCCCTGTCCTCGATCGAGCAAAATGTGGGCAGTGAGGTTTTGTCCCTTTTTCGCTCAAGAAAGCGTGCCTCGCTCAAGCGAGCAAGCGTAGTGATGGTTTCTGGATCACGCTCGCTGGCCTCACTTAAGCGACCCAAACTGGTGTCGCTCAAGCGAGTCAGGGCCTCGCTCAAGTGAGATGCCCTGATTCCAGTTTCTTCATCTTTGCTTCTTTTCCTCAATTTCCTTGAATGTTTTGGGATCTGTGACCTCTAGAAACAATGTTATTATTTAAAAATAGTCTTATTAATGTCTAGCAATTTAGTGAGGAATCTTTGACCTTTCTTTCACCTAAATTCTTATCATCCTTAAATTTTAATTATAGCTTCCGCTTTTCCTTTGTGGCAATCTTGAGTTCGATCATCCAAGGAGAACTCTGGTACCTCCTTATATCTTCATATATAAGATAGGTTATTAAATGATTCGGGGTAATTACTTGACATTTTATATATCGCGGTTTCTTCTACTTATAAATATTTTTAAATCGCAAAAACTTTACCCCCGTTTTCAGGGTGTTACAACTTGATCTACATCAACTGTCATTATTGTACCACCTGCTGCAACATCTAAAATCATCTTTGTGTCTGCTTTTAATCCATTATAAAAGATATTCAACTGAGAAATGTCTTTAAAACTATGATTGGGACATTTTCTCAATAGTAACTTGAATCTGTCCTAGGCTTCACAAAAAGGTTCTTCTGCTCCTTGTCTAAGCGTGGAAATGTCTGATTTTGCCTTAATAAATTGGGATGGAGGGAAGAATCTTTAAAGAAATTTCTCTTTAACATTAGACCAGTTGTTTAGACTCTGGTTAGGATAAGACTGAAGCCATTCTTTCACCTTACCTGCCAAAGAAAAAGGAAATAATCACAGGTATACAGCATCCAAATCACCTGGTTTAAAGCCCATAGTGCCCACTAATTCATAAAATATTGATAAATGTGTATACGGATCTTCATGTGACATTCCTGTGAATTGGTGTGCACTAATCAGACTTAGAAAAGCTTGCTTCATTTCCAAAGACCTGGTTATTTGTGGAATGACAATGCTCGAGAAGTATCTAGGACCCTACTGATTTGAATAATCACCCAATATTCTCCTTAGAAGATTTTGATTGTTATTTCTATTAGACATATCCTCTATTTCTGGTTTGGTAAGAGATTCTAGAGTAGGTGTAGAAGAAGGTTGTCCTATTTCCTATTACTGCTTCTTCTTTGGTTTTCCTTTACCTCTCCTCAGAGATCGTTCCAACTCAGGATCAACTTCAAACTGGTTTTAGATCCCTAGCTTCTCAATAACATAAAGCAAAAATAATTGCAAGCAAACTTTAGTATAGAAAAAGATCAAGTAACAAGAACAAATATGTTATTCAGAATAATGTACTTTTAACAATGCCTTAAACATTCAGAATCAAAATTAAAAATAACACCAATCCCTAGTGGCAGTGTCAAAAACTTGTTGTCAATTTTGCAATAATCATGGTGTTTTATGGCAAGCGTCCACTATTCATGTAGTATATGTTAAAAATAGAGTATCATTCCACTGGAATTCAGTATTTAAAATAATGATTATGAAATATTATGACAATTAAAAGAAATTATTTTCATAATGTGACACTAAAATAAAATAGCAGAATGCCACCAAACATAAACTAAGAAAAGCAATAAAATGTAATGAACTAACAGTTGATAAAAACTGGGAATGGATTTTATCTATCTCACCCTTTAATATGTTGTATATATTTATATAAATGGTTTTCAAACTATCGCTTTTTACGTCACAATCTAAGTCATTCATATCGATTCCTTAACTACGAAATTCACAAGAATAATTCCAAATATGTTGATTCCTCAATCACTTTGACAATATTCCATCATTAAAAGCGATTGTTTTGACGTTTGTTCTGTCGATTATTATTCCTAATAATCTCCGTAACGAGCATTCCATTTAGATCCATTTTTGAAAGTCATTTCCCAAGAACCAATGAAAACTAAAATGAAGAAGCTATTGATCAAATAGATTCAAGTATTAAACATAAAATGGAAAGCAAAAAGCCATAGAACAAAATTACCAATTATATAAATGTATGACAAGCATACGTCGGGTTTGAATCAATTACATCCAATCCCAAATAAAGATTTAGCTACACATGGTAGCCATTACAATTAAGCAAAAAGATGAAAGAAAAATGATGACAAGGAAGAGAATAGGCATTTAATGGAGTTGGCCTAGAGAGAAGATGGAATGTGTGTAACTCTCTTTAACACTTCTTTAATTTTCCTTATATATTTTTGCTCAAGAAAATTAATGATTCTCTCAAATGAATTTCTTACTTCACCATGAAGAAAGCTCTTTTCTCTTGGTTGTTCCCTCGACAATTTGCTTGAGCAAGTGGTTTGCTCAAGCGAATTCACTATTGCTCTATTTCCTCTGTTCTTTATTTGCTTAAGCCATTCTAGTACTCGCTCAAGTGAATTTTTTTTATTTGGCCTCTGGAAGAATTTTGCTTGAGCGAAGTTGGACTCACTCAAGTGGATTAACCTGGAATTCAATTCTGCTTATTTTTGCTTGAGCTAATTAATCCCGCTCAAGTGAATTCCTTTAATTTTCTCTTTGGACGCACTTCGCTTAAGCGAACGTAGATTCACTCAAGCAAATCTTGCCTCTGTTGTTCAAGTCCTTGAATGCCTTGGCCCGCTTGAGCTATTCTGGTACTTGCTTAAGCGAATTCACCAAATTTTGTATTTTTCTTGACCTAAGTTAGGGAATTGCCTTTGAGTTTCTTCTTTCTTATCTTCCTCATCCTTTTCACCTAAAATGATACAAAATTTGGGATAAGAAACACATATTTACAGCAATCATGTTAAGTAATATCTGGATTTCAAATTTATCAAATATAATACATAAAACAGTCTAGATACAACAACATCTTATCAAAATCATACCTAAATAACATAAAAAAATATACACAATTTGGGCATTTATCGCTCAACTTGAACGAAATTGGTTTTTTAACAGATTACGTAATGGGAAACTAGTCACCAAGGTTAATGGCATGGCCTTCATCCCTTCTAACGAGCCATTCAAATTTACTCCTTTGGTGGCGGGCGAGGATGACACTCCCCGGCATTTGCTACAAGGAGCATCCCAAGAAGGGCAGGAGAACAAGAATGGGGAGGAGGACATCGGCGAAGAGGAGGATAAGGGTGAGCCTGTTATTGGGGATGTAAAGGATGATGACGGTTATATGGACCCCTGAATTTGTTTTTACTTGCTTTTTAGATGGGATGAGCTCCGTCACTTAATAATTCTTCTGACTTGGCCTATGTGCCCTTTTAATTTTGTTAGGGTACGGCCACTTATTTTTGAATGCTTTGAATGATACATATATTGTTTTTCCACGTTGTTTTATTTGGTTGCCTCATACTTTAAATTGTTGATAGTCTTAGAAATAATCTTTCACGATTATGTCTGTTATATGATGTATATTATAAGACATTTAGGTTTATAGACCGCTCTTGGGGCTTAAATATTAATTACCGCCCTTGGCGCATTGTGCCACTCTAGGGTTTAATTAGTAACTGTTCTAAGGGCTCAAAGCCACTCCGGGGTTTAAACAAATAATAACTGCTCTTGGGGCATAGAGCCACTACGGGGTTTAAATAATTAATAGCCACTCTTAGGGCAATGTGCCACTTTAGGGTTTTTTATTAATAATAAAAAATACAAGTCCTTTTAAGGACAAAATGCAGTGGAAAGATGGTTGTATTTCTTCAAACTGATTTTATTTCTGAAGTAGTAGCCTGACTATATGCCTCGTTAAAAACTCCTAGGTAAAACCCTTTGGAAAAAGCCTAGGTAGGGAAAAAGAGTGCATGGCTTATGATGCTGGTTAGCTGTAATACATATACAGGTTCTTTACATTCCATTTATTCTTAAATACTTTACCTTGTAAAGTTTCTAAAAGATAAACTCTTCATGATGTGACGTCGTTGACCCAGCATGGTGTTAGGGAATCCCATCAGGGTCAGGCAACAAAGGATTCCTAAAATATAAGGATTACAAATGCAAATGTCTCAAAGCATTATGTAATTAAAGTTTTGATTTAGGGATTACCTCTTGTAGATACACAACGAGTTCCTCGATCGAAGCAATTGTAGCTTCGCCCTTAGGAGTCCACACGAGCACTCCTACTAGAAAACCAAAGATCCGAATGCTAGTACAGAATTTTAGTGTAATCTAATTTCTGAGCAGCAGCCTATGAGCATCTCATGCTTTATATATAGGCTCAGGTCTTGACCTGAGCTCTCTTTAAACATTGGGCTCCTGACTCATTCTAAATGAGTTAGGCCCAAATAGTTTTATTTTTAGTCCAACTAAAATAAAACTATCCTCTGGTGGGCTTACTCTATGTGTGTGACCCTATAGGTAAAATATTCAGTTATATTAATAATAAACTATTTTATTATTAATATAAAATAAGAGCGGTATCTAGAAATACATCATTATGTCTGAATATTATTTATCATCGACATGACCTATAAGTGATAATTATTTTATATATTTATTCTTTTTGTCACGATATCTAATTGGGCACAAGGCATGCTCGTCGTCATCCTTGTATAGCCCAATTCATTTTACTTGATACTAGAGTAGACTTTACAGAATAAATATCTAATATTTATTCGTCCTAGCATGGCCATGCATTTCATTAGTCTCACTCCATCAAGTGGCCCACAGATCTCACTCCTGCCACATAGGAGAGACAAATTCCATCTGTATCACTCACATCCCTCTGCATAATTTGTCTATTGCCTAATCACAATCTTTATGGTCATCTTATTACAGATAATGTTTGGTTGTATTAAAATAATAAACTCCTTATGTAGGAATCGTAGTGACTTTAGGTCGAAGGACTATATACCATTATCACATTGAGAACCATTTATGACACTCATATAACGATCCATACAACGTTCTCATGGTGGGTCTGTCCAGTACAACATTACTCTTAATGTGTACCGGTGTAAAGATTTGATATCATATATCCATGACTTGTGAGATCAAATCATCAGTACATTCACACACTAATCTTAATGTATTTACATGTCCCCATGTAAATACTTGATTAGGGACATTTTAGGAATAATTCTCATATGACCTATTATTCCAGGATAAATAGTATTAAAAGTAGTCTAAAACTAAAAATACTAATTTTATTGATAAGTTAAAATTGATACATTAATAGGTCATAGTGCATACGCCAACAATCTTTCATTTGCACTAGAGCCAATCAAACGTTTGCCTAATGCCTAATGATCTAGTGTGTCCCTCATGCTTTTGTTGTGCAAGAGGTTTGGTGAGTGGGTCAGCAATGTTCTCATCGGTGTGCACTTTACATATCTTAACATCTTATCGTTCAAGTATTTCTCAGATGAGATGATAACGCCTAAGTATATGATTGGATCGCTGATGTGATCTAGGTTCCTTAGCTTGTGCAATTGCTCCACTATTGTCACAGTAGAGACTTATAGGGTCCACAATTCTAAGAACTACCTCAAGTTCTGTTATGAACTTCTTGATCCATACTGCCTCTTTTGTAGCATTTGAGGCAGGAATATACTCAGATTCTATAGTATAATCAGCAACTGTCTCTTGCTTCAAACCTTTCCAGCTTACAGCGCCACCATTTAAACAAAACACTTACCCTGATTGCGATTTTGAGTCATCCTTATCAGTTTGGAAGCTAGCATCAGTGTAACCCTTTACAATGAGCTATTCTTCCCCTCCATATATCAAGAATGAATCTTTAGCTTTTCTCAAGTACTTTAGGATATTCTTGACAGCAGTCCAGTGACTTTCACCGGGATCAGACTGGAATCTACTCGTCATGCTTAAAGCATACGAGACATCTGGTCGGGTACATATCATGGCATACATGATTGATCCAACAGCATATGCATATGGAATCTTATTCATCCGTTCTCTCTCTTCTTTAGTGGAAAGAGAGTGAGCCTTTGATAGGCTTATGCCATGAGCCATAGGCAAAGTTCCTTTCTTGGAATCTTGCATGTTAAACCTTTTTAACACTTTGTCTATGTATGTATTCTGACTTAGGCTAAGAAGTTTTCTTGATCTATCTCTATATATCTTAATTCCCAACACGTAGGTTGCTTCACCTAAGTCTTTCATAGAAAAACAACTTCCCAACCAAGTCTTCATAGACTGAAGGGTAGGAACGTCATTTCTAATGAGTAGTATGTCATCAACATACAGGACCAAAAAAATAATTGTGCAGTCATTAACCTTCTTGTAGACACAAGGTTTATCCGCATTTTTAGTAAAGCCAAATTGTTTAACGACTTCATCAAAATGAAGATTCTAGCTTCTGGAAGCTTGCTTAAGTCCATATATGGAACGTTGTAGTTTACACACCTTCCTGGATGCTTTAGGCTTAACAAAGCCTCAGGTTGTGTCATGTACACTTCCTCAAGAAGATTTCCATTAAGGAAAACAGTCTTGACATCCATTTGCCATATCTCATAATCATGGTATGCAGTAATAGCAAGCAGAATCCGAACAGACTTTAGCATAGCGACTGGAGAAAAGGTTTCATCATAGTCTATACCATGAATTTGCTTGAAACCTTTTGCTACCAATCTTGCCTTATAGGTACTTATATTTCCATCCATGTCAGTTTTCTTTTTGAAAACCCATTCAGGTGCATCAACCAAAGACCAAACTTGATTAGTGTATATAGAGTCCATTTCAGATCCCATGGCTTCAAGCCATTTCTCAGATTCTGGACTTGCAATGGCCTCTTCATAAGATGTTGGCTCATTTTGATCCCTTAGTAACACATCTCCTTCCTGAGTTACAAGAAATCCATATCTTTCAGGTTGTTGACGTATTCTACCTGATCTACGCAAGTCTTGTTCTACTAGAGTTAGAGTTATCATAACATTTTATGGTTCTGGCTCCATTTCCACCATTGGCTCTTCAATGCCTTGCAGGTCTTGAACTTCTTCAAGTTTTACTTTCCTCCTACTGATTCTTTTAGAGATGAATTCCCTTTCTAAGAATACAGCATTTTGAATGACAAACACTTTGCCCTCGGTAGGATTGTAGAAGTAATAACCCTTAGTTTCCTTTGGGTATCCCACAAAAAGAAATTTATTTGATTTGGATCTAAGTTTGTCAAAAATCTGATGCTTCACATAAGCTTCACAGCCCCAAATCTTAAAAAAAGACATACTGGGTCATTTCCCAGTCCATATCTCATATGTTGTCTTTATGACAGCCTTAGATGGAAAACGATTAAGTGTGAAAGCTGCTGTCATCAAAGCATGTCCCTAGAAGGAGTTAGGGAGGTCAGTTTGACTCATCACTAATCGAACCATGTCTAACAAGGTTCTATTTCTTCGCTCAGAAACACCATTCCATTATGGTGTTCCAGTAGGAGTGAGTTGAGAGACAATCCTATATTCTTTAAGATATTCATCAAACTCTAGGCTTAAGTATTCGCCACCTCGATCAGATCAAAGTACTTTAATTTTCTTGCCAAGTTGGTTCTCTACTTCATGTTTAAATTCTTTGAACTTTTCAAAGGATTCTAATTTATGCTTCATTAGAAACACAAATCCATATCTACTGAAATCATCAGTAAAGGTGATAAAGTAGCTAAAACCTCCCCTAGCCATTGTCCCTATTGGCCCACATACATCACTATGTATCAAGCTTAGAAGATCACTCACCCTTTCACCCATTCCAATAAATGGGGTCTTAGTCATCTTCCCTAATAAACAAGATTCACATGTATCTATTGATTCAAAATCAAGAGTCTAAATATCCATCTTTATAGAGTTTAGAAATATGTTTCTCATTTATATGTCCTAGGTGACAATGCCAAAGATAAGTTGGGTTTAAATCATTTGGTTTAACCCTTTTAGTATTAACGTTATAGATAGGGGTTTGGAGATCGAGAACATAAAGTCCATTACTCAAATTTGCACAGCAATAAAACATGTCATTCAAATAAACAGAACAACTATTGTTCTTTATTATAAAGGAAAACCCTTTCCTATCTAGACAAGAAATAGAAATAATGTTTCTTCTTATTGCCGGAACATAAAAACAATTTTCTAATTCAAGAACAAGCCCTGAGGGCAAGGATAAAAAATAAGTCCCTACAGCTAATGCAGCAACTCTTGCTCCATTTCCAACGTGTAGGTCCACCTCGCCCTTCATTAACTGCCTACTCCTTTTTAGATCCTGCACATTAAGACAAATGTGAGATCCGCATCCAGTATCTAATACCCATGATGTTGAAGTTGACAAGTTAATTTTGATAACAAAAATACCTGAAGTGGAAGTCTCACTTCCCTTCTTCTTAAGCTCTTCCAGGTACTTTGGACAGTTTCTCTTCCAGTGTCCCTTCTATCCACAATGGTGACAATTTCCTTCCTTAGCCACCCCGCCCACAGGTTTTAAGGCTGATGTACTTGGCTTATCCTTGCCTTCCCAAATTGTCTTCCCTTTTCCTATAATAGCCTTTCCCTTACCTTTATGCATGCCCTTTCCTTTACCTTTGCCAGAATTCACCATCATTATGGCCTTGCCCTTTCCTTTAGAAATATTGGGCTCAGCAGTCCTCAACATATTGAGTAGCTCTGACAATGTTTTATCCAATGCATTCATGTTATAATTCATATGACTGGCTTAAAACTGTCAGGTAATGACTTCAAAATGAGATCAGTAGCTAACTTTTGAGGGAAGAGGAATCTTAGCCTAGCTAGATTCTCCAGGTACCCAATCATTTTGAGCACATGAGGTCCTACAGAACCTCTCTCTTTAAGTCTGCAGCTAAATAGGGCTGAAGAAACTTCATATCTATCTTGGTCAGCTTGACCTTGATATAGTTTCCTTAGGTTTTCAATCATATCAAAAGCCTCTATATGCTCATGTTGCTTCTGAAGCTTAGGAGACATGGTTGCCAGCATAAGGCATTGGACATCTAAAGCGTCATCCTGATGCTTCTTGTAAGCATCCTTGTCAACTTTAGAGGCATTGTTCGTGGGTGGTTTCGGAATTGGATCTTACAGGATATACTGCTTTTTCTCTTGTTTGAGGATAATCCTCAAATTCCTATACCAGTCTAGAAAGTAGGGTCCAGACAATTTTTCTTTGTCTAGGATCGATCGTAATGAAAGGTTTGAAGGCGTGTTTGATGTCATGGTTATCTAAAACAGAAAGATATGTAGTAAGTATCAATTAAAAAACATATTTAATTTTTGGTCTTAAAATTAAACAAGTCTCCCACTATTTTGATTCAAAATAAAATCACCCTCTAGGAATCAGAAAATCCCGTTGGAAGATTTTCTAGTGGGCAAAGATCCATATTTGGCCTAATGTTAAGTTAGCTTTGGCTGATCACTTAATATTTGGTTATTTAGGTAGGAAACTCCTTTCTAATTGTATCTTATACAACTCTTAGACATTGGGTTAGGTAACCATTACCGATCATTCATCTTATGAAAGTTTAGCCTAATGTATACGCCTCTAAGTTTATTCAATCCAATTGATAACTTAGTAAGTTAAAACCCAATAAAACATTTTGGATATTACAATTATCCCATCGCATCTTACTAATATAAATGATAGTACCCTGCTTTGGCAGACCCAGTATTCATTGACATTAGTATTGATGAGTGTACTTATTGGAAGGCGTTTGTAACTTAATATTATTTTGAGGGATTTTAATTTATTTTAAATTACTGTCTTTGTTAAACGTTTTAATGTAATAAAATTATCCCCAAAGCATGCAAACGAAATTGTGAGATGGTTATAGTTTTCCTAGAAGAATAAATAAATAAATAAATAAACCTAAAGGAACTATATTGCCAAGGCTTCATGAAGTCCTACTTCTTGAATCCACCATCCTCTTGGAGTCACCACTCCTTGGTTCCTTTCAAAGACAAAAGCGCTTAGAGTCACCACTCTAGTTTTCTTCTAGGTCTCTACTTTGTTGGTTCGACCTAGATTACAAGATTTTAAAGAAACTCACTTTACATACGAGTGAAGGGTTGAGAAAAGAAATACAACATAATGAAGAGAGGCACAACACGCAAGCTGTATTTAAATAAAATAACTAAGACCATAACCATTCACCATGCAACGTGTTAATTAATTAATTATAACCCATTTGAAAACATTAAAAAAAATTAATTTTTAAATAGGCCATTAAACACATGGGTCGGTAATAACACGCTACGCAGAGAATGTACGGGGTCGGTAATAAGGCAGCGCCCCGACCCAAAAATTTAGTACTGTAGTCAGGTTGGTTCCCAGGAAAGAGAGGTGGGTCTGGTGTGTCCGCTTAAGTACCAAGTCTTTCCCACTGACCATTAACAGCTCTAAAATTTCGGCTAGGGTTTCAACCACTTTGAAACCCTAATTCCTTATTGTGAATACTTCACAACGCAACCATCAAGGCACATATAGGCAGTGCCGTCTAGGGTTTCAAAACCTAGAATTCAAATTGCACCTTTCTTATGACGGCTGCCTAGGTTTCAATGTTTGAACCCTAGGTTAAGGAACGGCCAAGGTTTAACACTTAAACCTTATCACTTGACGCCCCATAACATGAACTATTCATGCTCGGAGATCAACGCATTATCAAAACGCAGTTTGTATGACAGCAATGATTATTAACGAATTCAACACATGTATCACATATGAAAATTGAAAACGCAAATATCATACAAGCCTCTAAAATAACAGAAACGCATACTTCAAATGAGGAAACCTACAAACAGTATCTCATACAATTTACAGAAAACATAAGAGCATAGGAATCAAGATATTATTTCATACATAACATGCTTGAATGTTTTTCAAAATAAGTTTTGCAAACAATTTCACAAAACAGAACATAAAACGATTTTTAAAAGCTTTTGCAGAATGAAAAACATACCATCATGAAACATAAACAAATGTCCAAAACATAGCTTTGCAACCTGGCTCTGATACCATTGTTAGGGAATCCTATCAGGGTCAGGCAGCAGAAATACAAAGGATTCCCAAAATATAAGGATTACAAATACAAATGTCTCAAAGCATTATGTAATTAGAGTTTTGATTTAGGGATTACCTCTTATAGACGCATAACGAGTTCCTCGATCGAAGAAATTGTAGCTTCGCCCTTAGGAGTCCACACGAGCACTCCCACCAGAAAACCAAAGATCTGAATGCTAGTACGGAATTTTAATGTAATCTAATTTCTGAGCAGCAGCCTATGAGCATCTCATGCTCTATATATAGGCTTAGGTCTTGACCTGAGCTCTCATTAAACATTGGGCTCTTGACTCATTCTAAATGAGTTAGGCCCAAATAGTTTTATTTTTAGTCCAACTAAAATAAAACTATCCTCTGGTGGGCTTACTCTATGTGTGTGACCCTATAGGTAAAATATTCAGTTATATTAATGATAAACTATTTCATTATTAATATAAAATAAGAGTGGTATCTAACAATACATCATTATATCTGAATATTATTTATCATCGACATGACCTATAAGTGATAATTATTTTATATATTTATTCCTTTTGTCACGATATCTAATTGGGCACAAGGCATGGTTGTCGTCATCCTTGTATAGCCAATTCATTTTACTTGATACCAGAGTAGACTTTACAGAATAAATATCTAATATTTATTCGTCCTAGCATGGCCATGCATTTCGTTAGTCTCACTCCATCAAGTGGCCCACAGATATCACTCCTGTCACATAGGAGAGACAAATTCCATCTGTATCACTCACATCCCTCTGTATAATTTGTCTATTGCCTAATCACAATCTTTATGGTCATCTTATTACAGATAACGTTTGATTGTATTAAAACAATAAACTCCTTATGTAGGAATCATAGTGACTTCAGGTCAAAGGACTATATACCATTATCACATTGAGAACCGTTTATGACACTCATGTAACGATCCATGCAATGTTCTCATGGTGGGTCTGTCCAGTACAACATTACTCTTAATGTGTACCCGTGTAAAGACTTGATATCATATATCCATGATTTGTGAGATCAAATCATCAGTACATTCACACACTAATCTTAATGTATTTACATGTCCCCATGTAAATACTTGATTAGGGATGTTTTAGGAATAATTTTCATATGACCTATTATTCCAGGATAAATAGCATTAAAATTAGTCTACAACTAAAAATACTAATTTTATTGATAAGTTAAAATTAATACATTAATAGCTCGTAGTGCATACACCAACACATGGACCTTCCCATGTGGGTGCAAGTTTTTCTTCATACGTAAAATAATTTCCAACTAAGGCCTTCCTCAAGAGTAGATCACCGATGTTGAATCTTCGTTTCTGAACCTTCTTGTTGTAACGTAGTGCGGCTTTAGCCTTGATGGCTTGATCCCAGACAAAAGTCACTTCCTGAACTTCATGAAGGGAGTCCAGCTCATCTCTTAACCGCGACCTATTTTCTTCTTCACTAAACTGTTGAATTCTTGGGGAAATATGATTAATTTCAACCAGTATAACCGTATCAAATCCATATACCAATCAAAATAGGGACTCTTTTGTAGATGAATGAGGCGTAGTACGATATGCCCAAAGTGTAACATCCCAAAAATTTATATAAATGATTAATTAAGAGAAATAAATAGTGAATAATTAAATATGAATTGATTAATGTCCCAAAGATATTGAAATGATTAAATTGGGAATTTTTGTGATTTTCATAATTTATAGAGACTTAAATAGTTGAAAATAATACCCGGTTAAAATATGGGTGTTAGACCAAGTATCTCCGATTGAGGTACTGTTGGTCAGGGATATTAAGAATATTGTTGGGAGTCCGAGTATGTATTTAGAATAACTTTTTAATAAAGTATTAAGCCCAAATAGAGATCCTGTTTGATTTAAAATGGAGAAGCTTTAAGTGAAGGGATATAATTAAATTCCAAAACTCTCTTTTTCTGTTCTTATTTACATTGCATTTCCCCTTCTTCTATACTCTCTACTTCTTCATTACTTTTCCTTCCACTCTTCATCTTCTTCTTCCTCAAAAACCCATCAAGTGGTATGTGTGCCTTTTAGCTCCCATTTTCCTCTTCATCAAGCAAGAAGGAGCCCTCGTTATATAGGAGTTTCTTCTAAGCTCCTTGAGAAATGTGGATCTTGGATCTTTCCTTCTCCAATCCTTCAAGCTAAAGTAGAACTCTTCTTCTCAAGAGAGGAACCAAAACACAAAAGAAGAAAACTATGAAAGAATGGACGAAAATGGGAAGGAGAAAGAGATAGAAGTGAAAGGAAAAAGATGAAAGGTGAAGGATAAGGTTAAGGGAATGGGAAAGGTAGAGGAGGCCACTTTCAAGAGAAGGAGATAACTCCTATTCTCGCCACCAAGGAGGGAGAGACCCCTTGGATAAGAGCTTGCAAGAGCCTCACAAATACTAGAGAGAAACAGGAGAATCTCTCACTAAAAAGTCCAATCAAAGTGTCTAAAACTCAAATTGTACTATTGTGTACAATTTTACAAAGGGATAAGCCTTTATATAGGCTATGGAGAATTCGGCCAAGGCATGGACATGGGCTTGGCTAATTAGATGCTAGGCCTAAAACTAAGAGATAGGAAAGGAGATGCCCTATACATGGCCTAAAGTGAGAGTACATGGTCCTAAAGTGACCAATTGGCCTAGTAAGGCCAAAATAAAGCCTAAGTAACTAGAGAATCTAATTATGACCTATGTGACAAGATGAATACAAATAGATCCTCAAGCTATCTCCATTGGGCTTGGGCATATTAAACAAAGAGATGAAGGAAGATAGGGCTTTATGGATGGTTTCCTTGCTTTTCTTGGACTTAGCCCTTGTGAGGGGCCATTGTAAGCCTCTAGTCCTTTGTCCAATATAGTATATGGGTTGTCCCTTAGAATGTCATCATTATGCTCCCCTTCTTTGAAAGGATTTGTCCTTAAATCTAAGGCATCATTCTCTTCATCTAAATCAAAAGGAGATAAGTCAGATACATTAAATGAAGCACTCACACCATATTCCCTAGGTAAATCAAGGACATAGGCATTATTCCTCATTTTCTTAAGAATTTGGAAAGGTCCATCACCCCTAGGATCGAGTTTGGATTTTCTAAAGTTTGGAAATCTCTATTTTCTAAGATGTAATCAAACCCAATCTCCAACCTCAAAGGTAACTTCCTTTCTCTTCTTATTAACACAACAAGCATAGTGTTCATTCTTAGTTTGTATTTGGTTTATAACCTTCTCATGAAAATCTTTGATAAACTTTGTCTTTTCCTCTCCATCCATGTGAAGGACAGAATCAAAAACATCAATTGGCAAAAGGTCTAAGGGAGTGAGGGGGTTAAAACCTTAAACAACCTCAAAAGCATTATGCTTAGTTGTGGAGTGTTGTACCCTATTATAGGCAAATTCAATGTGGCGTAAACACTCATCCCAAGATTTAACATTTTTATTCACTAAGACCCTAAGCAGTTGAGAAAGGGTTCTATTTACTACCTTTGTTTGGCCATCCGTTTGAGGATGACAAGTAGTAGAAAAG
Organism: Clitoria ternatea; assembly: GCA_037962975.1. NCBI lineage: Eukaryota > Viridiplantae > Streptophyta > Magnoliopsida > Fabales > Fabaceae > Clitoria > Clitoria ternatea. The sequence goes on along the minus strand of CM075671.1, from coordinate 215,737,779 downwards.
ATAAGCTTCGTTCCTAGCCTTGACCAAAAAGTTTTCCAAAAATGGCTTAGGAATTTGGTGTCCCTATTAGAAATGATAGTTTTAGGAACACCATGAAATCTTACAATTTCCTTAAAGAAGAGTTTAGCAATATGACTAGCATCATCTACCTTATGACAAGGGATGAAGTGAGCCATCTTACTAAATCTATTCACCACTACAAAGATAGAATCCATTCCCCTTTGGGTCCTAGGCAAGCCTAACACAAAATCCATAGATATATCAATCCAAGGTGCACTAGGTATAGGCAAGGGAGTATACAAACCACTAGGTGAAAGTTTAGATAGTTTTTCTACACACTATACACCTAGCACAAAGTTTCTGTACATCTTTTTTCATTTTAGGCCAATAGAAGTGTTCATGTAAAATAGCTAAAGTTTTGTCTCTTCCAAAATGGCCAATTAAGCCTCCCTCATGGCTTTCTCTTAATAAAAGATCTCTTAAAGAGCTTCTAGGAATGCAAAGTCTATTGGCTTTAAAGAGATAGCCATCTAGAATGTAGAAACCTTTATGAGATGAAAAAGTGGTAGATGAGTTAAAAATGTTTGAGAAGTCAAGATCACTTGGATACAACGTTCTAATCTTATCAAGTCCAATAACTTTGACTCCAAGAGAGGCAAGTAAAGAGTGCCTTCTTGATAAAGCATCAGCCATAGTATTAGATTTTCCATTTTTGTACTTAATGACATATGGAAATTGTTCCAAGAATTCAACCCACTTAGCATGTCTCTTGTTCAACTTATGTTGCCCTTTAATAAACTTTAGTGATTGGTGATCACTATGGATAACAAACTCTTTTGGGCTCAAGTAATGTTCCCAAGTTTGAAGGGCTCTGAACTCTTTGTCATATGTGGGATAGTTGAGAGTTGCCCCATTAAGCTTTTCACTAAAGAAAGCAATGGGATGACCTTCTTGCAATAGGACGGCTCCTATTCCCACATTTGAAGCATCACACTTGTAACATCCTGAATTTTAAAATGAGAGAATTAATTACTGAATAAATATTAGAAATTGGTATATGGAGTATTTAATGTCCCAAACTATTGAGAAAAATTAAATTGATAATTTTGGGAATTTTTGGTAAGTTTTGGAGACCGGTTAAGCTGAAATTAAACCCGGTTAAAATATGGATGTCGGACCAAGTATCTCGGAATGAGATGATATTGGTCAGGGCTATTGAGAATATTATTGGGAATCCGAATATGTATTTGGAATAATTTTCAGATGATGTATTGAGCCCGAACGGAGAACCTGTTGGTTATAGAACGTTGAAGTTTTAATGAATGGTATTAAAATAAATCAAAAACCCCATTTTCCTTTCTCTATTCACGTGGGATTGCTGATGGTGTTGGACATTACACTTCACTTTCTTCTTCTTCTCTTCACCATCTTCTTCATTTCTCTCTCTTCCTTTTCCTCCAAACCCTAGCAAGTGGTATTATCTTCTACTCTCTTTCATTTTCGTTTTTGTGAAGCTTGAAGGAGGCTTGTGGAGCTGCTGTATTCTCCCTCTTTCTCTCTATTTTCGCAGCTTCCTCTCCCCTATTGAACCCATTTTCGTTTTTGGGTGTGAGGTAAGGAATACTCACCATTTACTTGGGTTTTTGCCATGGGTCTATGATAATATGAGTTTTGAAACCATGCATGTGTATGGATGTTCTTGAGGAGAGTAATTAATGCAAGGGTTTGATGTGGATTCTATGAAAGTAAGGTTTCTTTGAGAAGTAATAAAGTGGATGCATTTATGGTTGGAAAGAGAAGAGTATTTATGATGGTTGTTGGAATTTTATGAAACCCTAACTTTATGAATTTGGGGGAAAATGTATATGGAGGTTGGTGAACATTTATTGTGGGTAATAAATGTGAGTTATGATGCATAAGGGTCATTGGTGATGGTATTTTGTTGAAGGGAATTAATAATGGAGAAACCCATGAAAGGGGTTTGGTTGTTGAGTGCATAATAATAAATGGTGACACCTAACCCATGGTGGTTATGGTGGATAAAATGAAATAAAAGAGTTTGAGGGTTATAATAATAAAAACAGCAAGTATTTATTGATATATAAGTATTGGAATCTTAATGAGTAAGTAGAAAATTGATTGTGTAATGTATTGTGATGTAGGAAGTGACCCCATTGACGAAGCGGGACCATCGAACCGCGTTGATCACTACTTCACTTGAGGTAGGAGGGGGTAACTTTTCTAAATGCATGATTTCATCCATTGGTGATGTGAAAATATGTATATGTGATTATGTTAATGGTTGTTTGAATGGATGATATGATATGTGTGACTTAAATGCATTTAGAATGATGATTGCTATGTGGCATTGTGTTTGGGATAAAATTAATGATGTGGTAATATTATATTAATGAAGTATGATGATGGTTTGCAACCATATGTGGATTGAGATTGTGATGTGAATATCCCAAATATGTGTGTATGAGTTATGGAATGTGTATGCCACTAACTATTGATGTGAATGAGTTCAAAGAGAATTGGGATTGGATGAGAATGATGGGAATATTGAAATCCACCAAGTGGTGGTGATGAATGATTGAATGTGGAGCGGCATCTAGGATGCGCAGTGTGAGGATGCATTGAAATTGCATTTGCATTGCATCCATGACATATCATAGCTGTCTATGTGGAATATTAGGGGGTTCCACTAGGCGGGCCCAGTGGGAGGGCGGCTCAGTGCACGAGCGGATTGTGATTTTCCCCTGTGACTCGGTGTATGAGTCACGAAGCTGTCCATAGTTTGGTGACGAGGCACCCTATGTGGCGGGCCCAGTGGAAGGGCGGCTCTGTGGTGAGCAAGTTTACCTCGGTGTCTAACTGGACACGGCTCTCTCGATGTGTGTTCGGGAGGGGCCCGTAGCACTTGTGGTAGTTGAGGCCACGATGTTGATCCGCAAGTCACAAGGTGACTAGTGCTACAAATGGGCGATAGCGGTTTGGTACCAGTAAAATTATGAGAATGTAAGCATGCTTGAATTGAGATATATGTGTACACAATTTTTCTACTGCAGTAGGGGCATAGTAGCACACCTATGCTTGTCCCACAATTGATTTAATGATATATTTTCCCACAGTCGGATCCGCATTGTTTTGATGAGAAATTCTTGTGCATATGCATTAGCTTTAAGAGCATTTGCATATAGTTGGAGATATGCCTAGTTGAAAGCCCTAGTGGCAATGGATGATTGAGAATTGAAAGGGGAAAGAGTTGAATACTAACCCGATATGTGTGTTTGGCAATCCAAATGATTGATATCGTGAATGTGTACTTGAAATTATAAGATGTATTGTGTATAATGTATGATGTGGTGTAATGATGGCTAATTGTGCAAGTATACATGTATTTCATCATAATGCATGACTTTAATTCATTTGGATTATGTTACTCACCTCCCCGTTGCCATTTTTAAAGTTGATGTAGGTATGACTTAAATCCTACAGCTTTTGGAGGCCGAGTATGAAGGAGGTAAAATATGGATAGGAATGCGTAAGCCTTGGCCGGCATGAAAAATCTGTTTTGGTAGAGTATATAGGTTTATGTACTCAATTTTGTAATGTTGATAATTTTGGAGGTCATGGGAGAAAATTAGACATGTTTGTGTAATGACAATTTTCATTCATGACCCAAAAGATGTAAAGAATGAATCTGAATACTTGACTTTGTTAAATGAATGGATGTTGTGTTTTCATGCTATACTATGGAGCTTGTGGAATGACGTGGAATATAGATGTATGTAGGGAATGCATGTGATTTGATGATGAATTTAAATTATATGCATGGAATCAATATTAGCATGATGATGTTGGTGGTATTTGATTCAATGAAAGGATTATGTAGTTTTAGACTATAGTATTGTATGAATTGGTATATGCATAATGGAGTAAGATATGGTCATAGGAGAGGCCAAGATAGGAGAGGTCAATGGTTCATGTACTAAGTTAGATGGGATTTTCGTTTTTGCTAAGATTCTGCAGAACTCGCTCAAGCGAGAAGTAATCTCGCCCGAGCGAGATTGTTGTGGAACAGGGGATTCGCTTCTGCCCCAAATTCGCTCAAGCGGACACGCATTTCGCCCAAGCGAGATTGCCACAGAATCAGTGTTTTGATTCTGGACAATTTTCGCCCAGGCGTGAAGGGCAGCGCTCAAGCGAGGGAGAAGGAGAATGGATTCTGGACGATTTTCGCCCAGGCGAGTGGTGCCTCGCCCAAGCGAAAATTGGCCAGAGAGTTCTCAACGTTTCTGGACCAATCTCGCTCAAGCGAGCCTTGGGTCGCTCAATCGAGATCGACTCCTGATACTCCTTTCCTCTTCGCTCAAGCGTCTCGCTTCCTTCGCTCAAGCATTCCTTCATTTCTCGCTCAAGCGAGATAGGGCTCGCTCAAGCGAGCTGGGCCCTGATGCTCATTCCTTCATTTCGCTCAAGGTCGCTCAGCGTTCGCCCAAGCGTGGGTACGCTGGCTCGCTCAAGCGACTTGAGTCACGCTTGAGCGAGTATGCCCTGATTCTCATTTTGTTATTTTAAATTAAATTTTTAAAATGTTATGCATTATTTCTTCTTTAGATATTATTTTAAAGGTATTGAGGAGTATATTTAGGCCTTCTAGATTATATAAATTGTATCCCATATTTTTATGAATGGACTCCTATTGAAAATCAATTAGCCACTAATTAAACCAAATTAAATAATTCTTCAGTTGCTTCTGATTGAAAAATATATAGTTAGTTTCACCCTCTCATATCTTCATATATGGGAGTGGTTCATTTTAGATCCAGGGGTTTGGTGAAAAAAATATTTCACTACTTTAATTATTGAATTTATTAATATTTTCAAAGACGCGAAAAATTTTCCCTATTTTACTTGGGGGTTTGGGGCGTCTCAACACTCAAGCTCAAAGGTATTTGAAAAGTTTGGAAGTGACAAAAATGGAGCATGAGTAAGCTTCTCTTTGATATCTAGAAAGGCTTTCTCTTGCCTTGGCCCCCACACAAAAGGAATATTCTTTTTTACCAACTCATTTAGAGGAGAGGCTAGAGTAGAGAAATCTTTCACAAATCTAACTTGCTAGACCATGAAAACTTCTTACTTGACTCACATTTTTAGGTGTTGGCCAATCTTGGATTGCCTTCACTTTTGAGTGATCTACCTCAACATCCTTAGAACTTACTACGAATCCAAGGAATACAATGCTATTCATGCCAAAAGAACATTTTTCAAAATTTGCATAGAGATTGTTTGTTCTTAAAGCAAGCATAACTTATATGAGATGGTTTAGATGAGAGGTCATAGTCTTTGAGTAAATCAAAATGTCATCAAAGTAGACCACAACAAAATGCCCAATAAATTCCCTCAAAACATGATTCATGAGTCTCATCAAAGTACTTGGTGCAAAAGGCATAACTAACCACTCATATAATCCATGTTTGGTTTTAAAAGCGGCTTTCCATTCATCTCCTTCTTTGATTCTTATTTGGTGATAGCCATTTTTAATATCAATCTTGGAAAATATAGTAGAACCACTAGGCTCATCAAGCATATCATCAAGTCTAGGTATTAGATGCCTATACTTGATGGTTATGTTGTTTATGGCTGTACAATCCGTACACATTCTCCATGAACCATCTTTTCTAGGAACTAGCAAAATAGGTAAAGCACAAGAACTTAAACTCTCTCTAATCTAACCCTAAGATAGTAGCTTATTTACTTGGTTCTCTATTTCTAGGCTTTCCCTAGGGTTGCACCTATATGTAGGTCTATTTGGAAGGCTAGCACCAGGGATTAAGTCTATTTGGTGCTCAATGCCCCTAATAAGAGGTAAGCCTTTTGGAATGTCCTTAGGGAAGAGGTCTTTGAAATCATTCAAGATGTTTTGGATCCATTTTAGGCAAAGAAGGAGGGGAAGAGGCCATTGAGCACAATGAAGTGCTAGGGATGTCTTTTGCATACATGATCAAGCAATGTTTTTGTGAAAACATAGCATGTTTCACATCATGTTTATTGGCCAAAAGATTGGCTCTAGAGTTATCATAGATGATAACTCCTTTTCCTTTATTTTCTTTCTTGTTTTTCTTATGTTTTTCTAGATGATTAGAGGAAGAAGATCCTAACTCTCTATCTCTTTTAAGTTTCATTTATAGTTGATCTTTAGCTACTTGTTGTGGAGTTAGGGGGTGTAAAACTATCTTCTTACCATCTAATTTGAAAGTGAGGGTGTTAGTGAACCCCTCATGGATGACCTTCCTATCAAATTGCCAAGGTCTTCCTAATAGGATGTGAGTTGCCTCTATAGGTACTGCATCACAATTGACTTTATCATTATATGTGTCTATGGTGAAGTTGATTAAGACTTGCTTATTAACTAACATTTCCCCTTTTTCATTAAGCCATTGCAACTTATAAGGTCTAGGGTGATCTATTAGTTCTAAGACCATCTTATTTACTAATCTTTGGCTCACTACATTCGCACAACTCCCATTATCCATAATGAGAGAACATACTTTGTGATTTATGTAACATCTTGTATAAAAGATGTTCTCTCTTTGTGTAGTGTCATCTAGCTTAACATGACTACCAAGCAATCTTCTAATCATGTACAGCTCACCATCATCCCCTAAAATAGGCTCACTGTCATAGGAATCACTACTTGAGTCATCACTTGATGTGTGATTATCAGAATCATACTCTGATTGACTTGAGTAGGTTCCATTTATTTTCAAAATCATGGTTTTTTTTGTTGGACAGTCAAAAGCAATGTGACCTCTACCAAGACATTTAAAACATTTTATGGTAGAAGATCTAGAGGATTGTGGTTTACATGTGGATTCATGCTTATCTTTTTGGTGCCTAAAGACTTTACCATTCTTATGCAACTTACTTAGTAATTTAGAAGAAAAAGTGCCCACTTCCTTCTCCCTAGGGTTTCTCTCAAACGTACCTTGTTTTCTTGACCTACCCACTTAGACTTGTAGACTTTATTTTCCCCACTATAGGATTCTCTCTCTTTGAATTGGTTCTCTATCTTAGTGCATTAGTGTAGTAACCTTTCTATATCAATATGAGGAAAGAGTTCTACCCTATTTTTAATGTTCCTATTGAGGCCATGTAAGAACCTATGCATTAGGGTTTCTTCATCTTCTTCTAGAATGGCCCTAATCATGGCTATCTCTAAGGCTTTGTAGTAGTCTTCTACACTTTTTGAGCCTTGGATGAGTCTATATAGCTTTGCTAATAGCTCCCCTAGATAATAGTTAGGAATATATCTTTTTCTTAAGAGGGCTTTTAAGTCTACCTAATCATCTATGGGTGAAAAGTCATCTCTTTTCCTCTCCTTACATATTTGAGTCCACCATACTAAGGCATAATTTTGGAATGAAAAATTTACCATCCTAACTTTCTTTTCTTCTTTTATTTGATAAGAATTAAACAATTGCTCAACTTTCATCTCCCATTTTAGGTAAGCTTCAACATCACTCTTACCATTAAAGGGGGGAATTTCTAGTTTTACCTCTCTTAAGCCTATGTCTTCTCTTTTATGTTCATGGTGTCTTCTATGTCTAGGCTCATCCTCACTATCACTATTTTTATGTCTTTGATTTCTATGTCTAGTTCTAGGGTTTTCATTATGCTCTAGGTTAGTTAACCTATTGTTGATGTTATTCAAACTATCCATTATATTATGAAGCATAGTTTTGTTCTCTTTATCACTAGAAGACATTTTTTTAAGGTTGTCAAGGAAATTGAAGACAATGAAAACAAAGTTGTAAACAGTCTAGTCAGGATGCTTGATGCAAGGCAAGTATTAGAAAGCACACAGCAATCCTAAAATACAAGTACTAGGTTTCTTTCCTAAGGGGAAATAAGAACCTAAGTTGTCTTGTACTAGGTTGTATCCTAGGATGTAGTACTATGATTAGCTTGTCCTTTCCTATGTTTCTTATGATGATCCTAGGTTGTAACTAATCAAGTAACTAACCTTAAACAAAGCTAACTAATTTGGCCAATTAAGTAATTATCTAACCAAATTAGTTCAACTAACTAACTAACACCTAACAAACCCTAACTAGAATTAGTTATTTAGTTATGGTAGTTTGAACTAGATCTAACAACCCGAACTAACAACTAACTTCGGTTATAGGTTGGTTATTACAACTAATCAATTTGGTTACAATTAGTTATGACAACTAGAATTAGTTCCAACTACTAACTAATTAACCAACTTAGTTAAGACAAGCAAGTAACTAACCAATTTTAGTTAAGACCAATAACTAACTAACTACTTCTAGTTTTAACCAACTAATTAACAAATACTCAAATGCATATGCTACTAAAATCTAGCCGAATTTACTAAGAGGAAAAATTAAGAGTCCAATAGTCCAATGTCCAATGGGTGTCTAAAATACAAGACAAAAATCCTACTACACTTTTCTAAGAATTGAAAAATTTACCTAAGTTTCTACTAGTACAAGGCTTTTGCTTCCTTTACAATGGTCTTCAAAATTCTTCTCTTGAATTATAGAAGCTCCACCACACCTAGCAAAAACAAAATAAGCAAACTTCCATACGAAATTGGTTAGGCAAAAAATAATCGAAACAACTAATCACAACCTCATAAGTGTCTCTCTCAAATGTATCTCTTCTCTTAGGATCAAGAGACTTAAACAATTTCCATACCAATCTCAAGTGTCTCAAGATGCTACCCTTAATGGTATAGAGAAAGAATTATCAAAGGATTGTGAAAGGAAGAAAACTCAATGACAAAACTTAAGAAAGAAAGAGACAAACTAAAAAGGCTAATTTGAAAAAAACTACTCAATTTGGATTCTTTTTGGATTTTGATTATGACAATACCAAAGCAAGAAAAGTTCAAAAGAATAAAGGCTACACTAGAGTAATTCGAAATTGAAAGTGATAGACAAAACAAGACAAGCAACAAAAAATAATATGCAAGAACAAAGTAAAGGAAACCTAAGCCTAGAAACTTTAGAGTTGCACTACTAAGCAAGCAAGTGTAATTGAACAAGTATAAAATGTCAACTAGCAAAACACTTTCTTATGACTTTAGGGTTTTGAAATTATCAACTTGGTTTTGGTGCTTAACTCCATAAATTTTGCTAAAGAAGTTTACTTCACACTTTTCTTTTTAACACCCTTTTTAATTTTGACATGTAGGGATTTTGCTTTTCTTTTTCTTTTGTACTTTTTCTCTTTTCTTTTTATCTTTTGCCTCTTGATTTTGTAATGTACTTCACCAAATTCTAATTTCAAAAACTGAAACCAACCATTAGTCTTACAAGTTTCAATGTTCACTCTTTTGCTTAAGGGAAAATGCAACCTTCTTCCACCAAGATGAATGGAAGGTGTATGGTATCTTTTTATAAATTTTCTTTTATGCTAAAACAAGATGCAAAACTGAAATTGAATGTTGAACTAATATGCTTGAAATGAAAATTAAACCTAGATGAAAACTAAGATTGGATCACTAATAAGCCTAAAGAATGAGGTAACTTTTAGAGGGCCTTAAGATAAGGCCTCCTAACAAACAATGTTGCGATCGGGATCGCGGCAGTACGGCCGACCCTTCTGAAAAATGAAACAAACAAAAACAGGGAGTCGCCACCAATGTTTTTATCCATAGGAAAAACATTGGAAAAAACTTTAACAAGGCACTGGTTGAAAAGAGTGAGATTTGAATTTGGGAGTCGATTACGAGTAGGGAAGGTATTAGCACCCTACATCGCCTGTTAAAAATAGTACCAAGATTGAAAATGCGCAACATAAACAGCCTTACAAGGGATGTATTATTTCTTCCTTTTTATTATTGCATTTTTTTGTTTATTTAAAAAATGGAAGGAGCTGGCTAAACAAACGAATGTCGAAGCAAGGTCAATAGGATGTCTCATCCAAATTAACCTCGATTTCATTGTAAACAGGGAAGGGAGAGGATGCTAACAAGGCGTCGTGTCTAAATTAGTCATCCTTTAGTGGTGAGTAGACTTTACGAAAAAAGGGGCACACGAGGCGAAGTTCTCCACACGTGTATGGGCTTTAGAGATAGTGTAGGCAGAAGTACATCTGCACGACATCAGCTAAGACAGAATTTACAGTGATCAAAATAAAATGTGAGAAATACTTGTTGTTTTTTTCTTGTTATTATTACGAATCTAGGTGAGGGAAAATTCAACAACAGAAGCTAAATTAACTAGGAAAGCAAATTCAACAGAAACTATAAACTTGATAAAAGAAATGGACCAAACAGTATAAAATAAGCTAAAATGATAGAGGTGAAAAAAGATCGTAACTGGTGTGGAGTGGACCTGGGAGGAACCGGACTGCAGGTTGGAGCCGGCGTGGAATAAGCTCTGATAGATGATCTGCTAGTGCGAGCCGGTGTAGGCTGAAACAGCAGCATGACTTGCAGAAAACTGGACTGGTGTGGCTATAACCGAAGTACAGTGTGGAGCCGGAGTAGGACTCAGTGGTGAAAATGTATTTTGATGAAGAAACGGTGTAGGATTCAGTGGTGTTGAGCAATATAGGGTTTGGACGGAGTTTAGAGTGACAAGGAGGTTCTGAGGTCTAACAAACAGAAACGGGACTGGTGCTTCTGTTTCAAAGAAAATAAGAGAATGTGGGTTGGGGATAGGTTTCTTGACTTTGGATTCAGGACACCGGAGTAAATCTTGCCAGGGGTCCAGGGATTCAAGATGCGGAGCAAGTTTTATGGGAGCTTCAGTATGCAGCGTGTCGACCCTTGTGCCTCTTCAGCTGAGGCATTTATAGAGGTCCAAGGTGCTGGCTGAGTGCTTGGACAGCTCAAACCTCCACTCACCCACGTGCACAGTGGAGCCAGCCTGGCCACTAACAGGTTGTGGGGAGCAACGGCTGGTGGGGAATTTTTAATTATTTCCACTTCAGTTCCCTGTCTGCCACTCCCAGGATCCGAGGGTCTGATTGGAGGTGCGATTCCAAGTCACAGCATGGGCAACCGAACTTACCAATCCGATGTCCAGTACATGAGAGTCATGACATCGGATAATAAAGACATCGGTTCAACAAATGATTTTAAATCAGGCCTGTGTGTTCCCTTCAATAGCCTAGACCGGTGTTTTCTTGCTGGACACCGGGTGATGTAATCTAGCCATCAAATGATGTCCCATTTCAGCAGCTTGGACCGACGTTACTTCAACCTTCGACCGAGGTCCCTTTTCAGACATCAGACGATGTCACACCTACTACCTCACACCGGTTGGGATTCATTGTTTGCAAACGGTGTCAATTCGATGTAATCACTGGCTGGACCGGAATAGGTGTTTACAGATGCCCCTCTTTACTTCTCTTTCATAAGAGAAACACGAAGTCTTCGTGTTTTTGAAGTGAAAAGGAAGTAAAGACATGAACACCGATGTAGAGGCCAGGTGGGACACCTTAACCGATATGGCATCTAATGGTGTAGGTAATTAACCAGTCGGTATAACCTCAGGATAGCTCATTAGGAAGTGTCCTAAATGCCCTTGCATGTGTCATCATCCAATTCGTCCTTTCAAATTTCAAATTTTCATGCCCTCGAACCGGAATACGAACAGTCGTAGCGAGTGGGCCTTTCTTCATGGGCCTGGGTCAGAATGTGGAACGTTCTGGATCCTCGTCCACTCACTCTATAAAAGCAGGCATGGGGGTCGTTCATTTTCACTTGTTTTCTGATACCGAAGTTCTGCCTCTCCGACGTTCAAAACCTCCGGTGTTTAACATTCTGGCTCACACTAAAAGAACTACCCGCATCGTCTTAGCAGTTAGCTCCACCTTCTTTCTCCATTTTCATTCCTAGATAGGGTATGGGGGACATCGGTTCAAGCCGTGACTCCGTCGAGGTCCTATCGGGGCCTCCTTCAATCACATCCCGGCATCAATCAGGAGGAGTCATGAGCCAGGGTCAGCGTCGCCACGGTGAAGCAACTTCTGGGGTTTCACACCGGCCCGTGGTTTCAGGACATCATTTCTCTACCTTGCCTTTGTGGGAAACGAGGGAGTTTGACACATCATCTGACTCCCACACATCATCCTCTCCTTTCTACTTGGGCAATGCTAGTGAGTGGGACAGCAGTGCCGATCTCTATTTAACTGACGAAGTGGCCTTTTGCAATTGTGTCCTATTCCTCTGCCACACCGTCTTCATGGTTGCCTTTGGAAACTCTTCTACCAACGTCTCGGTTGTTGCCACCAACCCCGTCGAAACAAATATCCTTGCACACCAGATAGATTGGCTTGCTGAGAAGGCCAAGGATCCCTACTTTTGCGTTCATGAAGACCCAAGGAACATCGTCTCCCGGTATGCTGAGGATGCTACCGATGTAACTATTAAAGACGTCATCGTTCACTCCGGCGAGGAGCATGAAAATGACTTCACTGTCTTCTGCCCCCTTACCTCGGATCGGATCTGCCATCAACCGGGGTCAAGGTACTTCTTCATGTACGAGATGCTGTTCTCGAAGATCGGTGTCTGTCTCCCTCTCACGGAGTTTGAAATGGGGGTACTCCGGTTCTTGGACTGCTCCCCCAGTCAGCTTCATCCCAACGGCTGGGGTTTGGTAAGATCCTTGGAAGTACTTGGGGAGTACTTCCACTTCGTCCCCACTATCGCTCTTTTCACCTACTACAGGGTGATGCGCCAGGGTAATACCGGAGGGGGCCTGGGATTCATCAACCTCCGCTCCGACTCCAAGGTGGTGAACTTTGAAAGTTACACCAAGTCGGCCAAGATAGACGGGGTTAGCTTCAAGCATTCCTATGTCAAGGTCGAGGTCAATACAGGAAGACCGGTGTTCTGGGAGAGTTCTAATTTTTCCAGTAAGTTCTACACCGGCTGGACTCATGAGCACTTCCTCCTGACCAGTAATGCTTACACCGTCAGCGAGAGTGTTCTGTCAACGGAGTCTAAAACGGTCTTGGATGCTCTGAAAAGCTATTCTGGCTTTTCCAAGATCTCCTGCAAGAACCTTCTTGGGTCGGAGTCACGTCAGGATACTTACCTAGGTAGTTTCTTCTTTTTTTTTAATAATAATACCGGTGTTCTAAAACACACAGCACCATGATGTTTTCTCCCTCACCATGCTGTTCCACTCGGTTCTACTCAGTGTTGAGTGGAAGAAGAAGATGAAGAAGAACAGCCACGAAGAAGAAGAGTCTCCAGGGAATTTTTGGAGAGAACCCAAGAGTGTTTTTCAGCATAACAAAGTAAGAATGGGCAGAGAGTGGGTAAAAAAAACGTGAAGCTGAAGCTTCCATCATTGCTCTACCCAGCGTCCACTCTCCCTCTCAATCAACAGTCCCATCTTTATTTAATGCAATCCCATCAGCGTGCCAAAGAGAGAGAGAACTAAAATTCCATCATAACACCAAGGGCACATGGGACATTTTCTAGCATTATTATCATTATTATTATTATTCAATCAATAAATCTTAATTCTCTAATTAACCTTAATTGGTAATTAATTCTAAACTAGGATGTTACAGAACCCACGGATGTCCACCATCCCAAAGATGAAGATTAATCCCTCCTAGGTGTATAGGTCACCGAAGTGAGCTAGACCTCTCCTAACAAAACCTTTGAACTTTGTATAGTAATAGAATTTTTTCTTCTATTCTAGAAATGGTGTATTCTATTAAACTATGTAGATGGCTATGGCCATAGTACAGAACCAGAAAATATGAATGTGTTAGAGGAAAGTATAAATTGACCAAAGTACTATTTTGATGTATCTTGCGGAATCTCTTATGACATAACTGCATATATTATGGATGCCTCATTTTGCATGTCAAGGAAATAGCCAGACAACTCAAGGTTAATAAATTGCCTGGTTTCATCTCGAAACAGAAAACCCAAATCATAATCACAAACCCCAAAATCCTAATTCACAAACCCTATCAATTATCTTCTTCGATTATAGATCAGATCGTATTGTTCGCTCTTTGTTTCATCACAGAGCAGGTACTGATTTCTCTCCAACAAGGTTTGATTTTTGTCATCATAAGACTGCTGTTGAATTCTTCAATGTTGTTCTCTATTTTGAAATCCTGCTTCTTCGTCACTTAAATCTTTGTGTCACAAAGTCATCCATCTAAAGGTTAAATCCTTGTAACTGTAAAATTCTTATTTTATTTTAGCGTCATGTGAAATCATTGTTAGAAACTGAATTAGCATATATTATCTTCAACATGTCATGAAGAGACTAAGAATTTTGTAGGATATGTTTTATACCCAGTAGTCACAAGCTGAATTTCTTAGTTGTTTCCCTGATGGCAATTGAATTGATTGTGTATTATATTCATGGAATCCTTCTGTCCTGGATTCATGGAGCTGCAATAAATGATTAAAGTATGACATAACATAATCTATGCCAAGAATTAAGGAATTTAATTTCACCAACATACATTTTTTTGTGGCATAACGAATTATTATCTCAATAACTCATTATTATTTGTCTAACACCTCTGTACTCAACTCAAGGTTAATGATGATTAAATATCATACTTTTCTATGGCTATGACCTAGGAGAGTTTCTTTTACTAGACAATTTACTGGAAACCTAGGAGAGATATTAATTAGGTAGCTTGTAATTGCATGTCAACTATTCTACTTTTTCTAGTGATTTTTTTTCTATTGATTAATTTTTGTGTTTTGGCTAGCTCATACATGTAAATTCTCAATATGGCTTTACAGTATGCTTTGTAATTAATGTCAACTTGGAAACTAAAACTAGGCTCTGTTTCTCTACCTATTAAATCTTCTGTCCCTCTTTTCTTTTCATTTTTCAATTTTGTTTTGTAACATAATCCTGGACCTACAAGATAACATAATGCATTGTGTTTGAATTTTGTTAGTAAAATTGAGAAATTGATCTCAGGTTATGTTAGTTAAACATCTCATTGCCCAAATCTACTTTTTTCTTTCTATGCTGAATCCTTATCATGTGGGGGAGCTTAATATTATATTCATTCTTAGATGGTCAGCATTAGTTTTACTCTTTTACATAAATCTATTGTTGATTATCCATATGAATGTCATGATTGAATGGTTGTTATTATTCCCCTTTTTCACACATCATTCTGCATAACTAAACATTATTGGCAATGCTGATTCATGTCTGTACTATCATCCCTGCTCTTGAATTTGTTTCATCTTGTAAATAAACTTTTTGTTAAAAGGCAGCAACAAAGGAATTCATAATATTAAACTGATGGAAATTTTGAAGGCACTATATTCTGATGACTTTGTTTCCTTATCATATATGCTGGTGCCATGTTTGTTTACAATTTGGATGAGTCAAACCAGTTGCTGGGATTTGAATTTTTTAATTTTGTGAATATCTTTTGACAATTTTTTGACATACCTAGCTGTAATTTCTTAATTTTTCATTAATTATGTGAAGTAATTTTCTTGCTTTGGTTATATTAAATTACCATCATATAAAATATTACTTTGTATTGTTAAAATGTGGGTAATAAATCTTGAGATGAATGTTTTGTACTCACACAAATATAAAAAGTAAAGTTATTATTATTATTCACGAGAATGATTGAGTGTAGAAATTAATTAGATTAGATCATTAACAATATTTATTGTTACAGAATTGGCTCGGCCTCCGCTTCCTCAGTAAGTCAGTGCAATACAACTATAGTCATTTCCTTGCATCTGGTTGCTTCTTAGCTGCACCCTTACTTGTTATCCAGGTAACTCTATCATGCTAAGACATAGACTTCAAAAAATATTTTGTTCAATCTTAATAGTTTACATTTTTAAGACTTTATACATATATAGTTTCTGAATAGTTTTTTAAGACTTTTAGAGAACCTGAACAGATTTCCACTTAGTTATTTTTTTTAGATTTTCTTTTTCTTTCCCTACTTTATATAATTTTCTTAGTAACGATTTTGTAACCTTGTATCAAAATTAAGTAGTCCTAGATTCCTTTGAATCCAATTTTAAACTGTCATCCTAATGGATATGATATTAATATCTATGAATGATATTTGTGTCATATGTGTTCATTGTTTAGATAGGTTGTTCCAACTCATGGATCGTAGTTGGATGAGTGCACTACGTACAACCGAGGAGTATGAGAATGGGGTTGAAGCGTTTCTTGATTACGCTACAAGAAACGTTGATGACTTCAATGGAAGATTATATTGCCCCTGTGTGAACTGTTTAAATAAGACTTGGTTGAAAGTTGAAGAAATTCGAGAGCATCTCCTCTGTGATGGAATTATGCTAAGTTATAAAAGATGGATATGGCATGGAGAGGCACTATCTACCATGTCAACTACACCCCAAACCGATCAAGTAGATTCAGATATGGAAGATCGACTAGAGGACATGATCAATGATATTGGAGTCGAGGCTTTCCAACAGGCACGTGTGTATGATAATATATGTAGTGACGCCGAAGTACCTTTGTATTCTGGTTGTGCTAAATTCACACGACTATCAACCGTGCTAAAGTTAGTCAACCTGAAGGCAAAACATGGATGGACTGATAAAAGCTTCACTGAATTGCTACAATTGTTAAAGGAAATGCTACCAGAAGGTAACACACTTCCGAACCGCACCTATGAGGCAAAAAAGGTTTTGTGTCCGGTGGGTCTGGAGTATAAGAGGATACATGCGTGCCCAAACGATTTCATATTGTACAGGAAGCAACATGAAGACTTGGATGAATGTCATATTTGCCATTTATCATGATACAAATTGAAGGATGGAGGTTTTAAATGGGACGATAGCAGAAACAAGCCTCCAGCGAAAATTTTATGGTATCTTCCAATAATTCCAAGGTTCAAGAGGTTATTTGCTAACCCAATTGATGCAAAGAACATTACATGGCATGCAGATGAGAGGCAACGTGATGACAAGATTCGCCATGTAGCTGATGGTTTACAATGGAAGAAAATTGACGAATTATTTCTAGAGTTTAGTGACGATCCAAGAAACCTTAGGCTTGGCCTGGCTACAGATGGGATGAACCCTTATGGCAACTTAAGTAGCAGACACAAATCATGGCCTATTCTTTTGATTATCTATAACCTCTCCCTGAACTTATTCATGAAACGCAAGTATATAATGTTGTCTATGATGATTTCAGGACTAAGTCAGCCTGAAAATGATATAGATGTATATCTCGGCCCCTTAATTGATGATTTGAAGATGCTTTGGGAGGAAGGTGTTGAGATTTTTGATGGGTTTTGACATGAAAAATTTAAATTACAGGCGATGTTATTTGGTACAATTAATGATTTCCCAGCATATGGGAATCTTAGTGGATACAGTGTTAAGGGTCATCATGTATACCCTATATGTGAGGAAGGCACATGTTACTGTCAACTTACTCATGGGAGGAAGACTGTTTACCTTGGTCATCAAAGATTTCTCAAACCTAATCATTCATACAGGAGATTGAGAAAAGCTTTTAATGGATCCCAAGAGAATGGCATTGCTCCTAAAGTGTTGGTTGGGAAGCAAGTTTATGAAGGAGTGAAGGACATCAGTGTTGTCTTTGGGAAGACCCAAAAGAAAGACAACGTGAAAAAAATATGGAAAAAGAGATCAATCTTCTTTGATCTTCCATATTGGTCTCATCTTGATGTAAGGCACTTCATAGATGTGATGCATGTGGAGAAAAACGTATGTGATAGTATCATTGGAACACTCCTTAACATACCAGGCAAGACAAAGGATGGTGTGAACTCTCGAATGGACATGGTTGAAATGGGTATACGAGAAGGGTTAGCTCCACAAACAGTTGGCAAGCGGAAGTATTTACCATCGGCATGTTATACATTGTCTAAAGATGAAAAAAGAAGTTTTTGTGATTGTCTTCATGGTCTCAAAGTGCACAGGGTTATTCTTCAAATGTCAAAAAGCTAGTTTCAGTTAAAGACTTGAAGTTAATTGGTTTGAAGTCATATGACTGTCATGTCTTAATGCAACAACTATTACTAGTTGCTATTCGTGGTATTTTGCCCAATAAGGTAAGAGAGGCCCTTACTAGGTTGTCTTTCTTCTTCAATGTTGTTTGCAGCAAAACCATTGATCCTGGAATATTAGATGACTTGGAACATGATGCTGCTGTCATCCTAAGCCAATTGGAGATGTATTTTCCTCCTTTATTTTTTGATATTATGGTTCATCTAATTATTCATATAATGAGAGAGATTAGGTTATGTGGCCCTGTTTATTTACGATGGATGTACCCAATTGAGCGATACATGAAAATATTAAAAGGGTATATGAAAAATCAACAACGCCCTGAAGCTTCTATTGTGGAAAGATATATTACAGAAGAGGCCCTTGAGTTTTGTACTGACTATTTGTCAGAAGTGGATGCTATTGGGCTTCCAATGTCTCGTCTCCAGCAGTCATATGGAGGCAAAGGATTACGAAATCCAAGGATAAAGAGTATGAGTCGAGAGCAAGTACATCAAGCACATTAGTATATACCGAATAACATTGATGAAGTGCAACCATACCTGGCTAAGCAGAAAAACATCATCACGTCAAAGAACCCAAGAATGAAACAAAAGGCTTTATTGAATGAGCACAACAAGAGCTTCTTAAGTTGGTTTAAAGAGGCTATTAAGAATGATGTCACTGTGTCTGAAACACTAAAGTGGCTAGCATATGGGCTTAATTATGATGTAATTTGCTGGAATGGATATGATATTAATGGTTTCTTATTCTATACCGAGTCCCAAGATGATAAGAGCACTATGCAAAATAGTGGGGTCATGGTAACAGCTGAGTCCATGCATTTCTCTAGCTCAAAGGATAATAATCCTGTTATGGCATCAATATCATATTTTGGACGTATTGAAGAGAAATGATATTTTTTATGTTTAGGATTTATATATTAATAATCATATTTTTGTTCAATTAGGTACCTACATCAATTGTGCAAGAAGAAGGAACTTACGAATACCTATGGATTCATTGATCCTACATTCCTTCATGATAAAGGAAACAAAAAGAAGGACATACAAAACTACATTCAAAGCAGATTATCGGAAGGAAAATTGGTTTACCTTGCACCATATTTTATTAACTCGTAAGTAATATGGTCATCTTTTAATTATTTAGTTTTTTAAAAAATTTATGACATTTTATTTCACTTTATGTAGGTCGCATTGGCAGTTGATATTAATATGTCCAAAACAGAATTTGTGTGTGTTATTGTGCTCAACAAAGGGTAAACCATCTAAAGAACTCAAACAACTTCTACAAGTGTAAGTGTTAATTGTTATATTAATTACCATTGTCTAATGAAACATAACATCCTGTGTATATATCTTATTGTTAAGCTTATTAACTTAAAGTATTTTTGTATTAAAACCATTTTTATTGTAGACCAATACAAGCATCTCAGTTGTTGCTAGGTCGACACACAAAATGTTTAACACCTCCTAAATGGATCAATCCAAGTGTAAGTTGGATGTTCATCATTTTTATTTGTTTTGTTGTCATATTTTTATCTTACATATTTCAATATTAATTGGTGTTATTTTTATAGTGCCCAACACAACCATTAGGTAGTATACAGTGTGGATTTTATATAATGAAGCACATGTTGGATATTATCTTAGCAAACACTCTTGATTCATGGGACAAGGTGATTTTTTCAATATGTAGTTTT
Organism: Clitoria ternatea; assembly: GCA_037962975.1. NCBI lineage: Eukaryota > Viridiplantae > Streptophyta > Magnoliopsida > Fabales > Fabaceae > Clitoria > Clitoria ternatea. The sequence goes on along the minus strand of CM075671.1, from coordinate 215,718,043 downwards.
GTAAAACTCTAATTAAGTTGCATGTGCTTTATGTTCTTGTTGCTCATGCATTCTGGTTTTGAATTTGTAGAGGTTCGATCGAGAACCATTTTCTGAGGATAAAATTGAAGACATTCAAAAACGATGGGCAAGATATTTGTTTGAAGTGTTGCGTCCTTCATTCTAAATATGTCTTGGTATTAAAAGGGCTGCCCAAGAAATAGTGAGTCTATTATTCTAGTTCAACTGTATTTAAAGTTATTTTCATCGTAACACTAGTTTTTAATTGATATGTTTTCCCCTATTATGCTTGTTTCTAGGATTAAACTATTATATGCATAGATATGTTCCAAAATAGATTAAAAGTTTGCATTCACTTATTAAATTGATATTCTGCAATGATAAGAACTCAAAAATAACTAATTGGCTGGTTGCAGGCTTGGTACCAAATCTCTCACCCCTTTACTTTTTCTTCTTCTTATAACCCAGTAGGTGATTATTCTTAAGGGTTGTATCCTGTCCATGGACCAAATTCTTGCAGTTCTGTCATGTGATTATAACTAAAACCAAACTAGCCATCATTAAAAAAAAATATTGGAAGAACATGTCACTATTTATGATAAGATTATAAAATTTGCTCTTATGTAAAGAAACAATGTGGTAAAGAAAAAATAGGCATAAGACAACATCTGGAAGTAATGAAAGAAAAAAAAAGGAAGGTGTCAAAACTTCAAAACCAACTCCATGCTTTTCTTACATTTTAAAGTGAAATGGTGAGTGGTGAGTGTCACTTTAAAAAAAAATGGTGCGTTTCATTAATCCATAGCCAAAGTAAGTGGAACATAAATTCATGGCAAGTATATCATCCGAGAACACGTGACATAGCCTAAAGTATTTGTTTATGATACTTTCCCTCCTCTTCACTGTTATTTTAAAAAATATAGGAAAAACATCATTGTATTAGCTCATATGCAGAGAAACAGCTAGTGCTTTTTTACTTGGGTGAAACAGTAACAAATATTTTACAATAATTCTTATTTCTTCCCTTTCTCTTTATGACATTATGCATCCATACACATTTTTATTCAATTAATTATAAAAAATTCCTCTCAAAATACGGACATCCACCCCACAAAGCGAAAGTCCTAAATCCTTAAATTTTTATGGCCCATAACACTGCTCAGTTTCATCATTTTAATTATTTGCGTGCCTCCTTATACATTCCTGTCTCCATACCCTATTTTTTCACCCGCTGATATGTTAATTGTTAAGAGAAAGGGTTGCATTGCTACAAATATGTTGTTCACCTCTGTCTTAATGTATTTGTTTAATCTGAAATAAAGTGGATCACAGTAACACAACATTTGGAGCATGGATACAAGCTTCTGTAGTCTATGATGCACATGCCACATGTGTTTAAGCAATTGAAATGAGATACCATATTGAAATGTTTAAACTTTAATTTTTTGGTTATTAAATATGTTGTGATTATTAATAAATATGTAGGGATTTAGTCATAACTAATGATAGAATTTTTGTAAACTTTTATCAGCAGGATGATAGTGAAGATGATCCAGAAAATGCTTTTGTTTTTCAATCTCAGTCCTCATTCACCCTCTAGAAGCTCTCTAAGTTCTTGGTCATTGAAGAAACATTTTTCTTTGTATGTTCTATTTTTTATGCCTGATTGTACGTGCACAACATTTTTGTAGTTGGAAAGAACAAGTTTAAAGGAAAGGAATTACAGTAAAATATTGGCATTTATGATCAAAATTGATGTGATATGATGTCTAATGTCTCTTTTGGTTTTCCTTTAGCTGATTCAACTCATGATTTTGAAATTGCAATACTGAATTGGCATGCCCATGAATGAAATATGTACCGATATAAAAAGTTAAAAAAAAAACCATATTTTTTGTACCGGGCGAAACCAAACAGACCGGTGAGAAAATTCTGTTTTTGTACCGGTCCTAACTAAAAGGACCGGTGAGAAAAGTATACTTTGTACCGGGCCTAAATAAAAGAACCGGTGAGAAAAGGCTACCTTGTACCAGGCCTAAATAAAAAACCGGTGAGAAAAGTATACTTTGTACCGGGCCTAAATAAAAGGACCGATGAGAAAACTGAATTTTTATACCGGGCCTAACCTCAGGGACCGGTGTAAATATCATTTTTTATGCTGGTTGTTTGAAGAAGGACCGGTAAGAAATAGTTTTTTCTCACCTGTTTTAAAGAAAAGGACCGGTGTAATTATTGTTTTTTATACCGGTCATCATAATCAGGACCGGTGTAAAATCGTCTTTTCTCACCGGTCCCAAAACTGGTGTAAAAAGTCCACATTTTTCTCACCGGTTCCATCCACACCGGTCCTACAACCGGTGTAAAATGACAAAAGGGACCGGTGTAAAAAGCCTTTTTTGCACTAGTGAATAATGCCAAACTAAACAATAATTAATGAATTAAGTTAAATTAAAAGGGAAATAATTAAGTCTTTTCAAGACTTATCAAGCCTACCCTAAATTTGCATTAAGAACACTCTTAAAGAACACCTCTTACACAAATGATCGATCAACATTCACTCCCTTGAGAGTAGTTATAGGTTTACACATTAATTTAAAATATAAGAGCAACAAGAATTTGCATAAAACATTCTTTTTAATTGAAAATGATGAGGGCACTAAGTTAAGAAGAAAGGTTTATGATTTAACCTAGATAGCAATTAAGCCTAATTATGTTGCTGGAAGAGATGATAGGAAGCCAAGTAAACTACTCATTGGCGTTCGTGCAACACCAACAATATAAACATCTGTAACCAAAAAATAAATACAAAATTTTAAGCATTAATCCAGTAAACTAAAAGACTTTGTCTTTGCATCAAAGGTGTTCTATTTTAAATTTGTAAAAGCAAGAAGCATAGAATCAATAAACTAAGGAAGTACAAAAAAAGTACTACTTTATGATTAGAGAATCAGAGATTATAAAGAATTTGTAAATAAGGATTCAAAATTCGATAAGAATTTCAATATGGGGAGTTGTTGTTATTATTACTATTATAAAAAATAAATAAGAGACCTCAGGATTTTACAGAAGTGGAGGTTGAAGACATGGAGAGGCTCCGAAGCAAAAATAATGAGATTTTGAGAAGAAATAAGGAGGCTTTGGTATGTCATTGGTCTTTCATTCTGGGATAAACTAACCTAAGTAGTATTGATAAATATGCGAAGGAGGCCCATATGCCTACTTCTCCTTTCCTCCTATTTTTGAGACGGGCCTCATTTTTATTTGAGGACTCGAATAAAAACTACAACCCTTAAAAGACTTAGAGCAAGAATCTTAAACCTTTTACATCATAGAGCACCACTAAGAAAATTATTAGCGACGGACCAATCCCGTCGCAAAATCATACTCTTTCCGTCATTACATGTGTTAGCGATGACATCTATGACGGAACGAGTGTCGTCTACAATCGTCGCTGACACAACAGTGACCACACCATCACCAGTCGCTAATATTTTCAATGGTCTAATGTCGTTGCTACGTGTGAGGAGATAGCAACGATGTAATGTCATCGCTACTTTTAAGGAGACAGCGACGACCTAATGTCATCTCTACGTGTGAGGATACAGCGATGACGTAATGCCATCGCTATGTACGGGGAGATAACAACGACGTAATGCCATCTCTATGTTTGAGGAGACAGCGATGACAAAATGTAATCGCTACGTATGGGAAGACAGCGACGACGTAATGCCATCGCTACGTTTAGGGAGACAGCGACAATGTAATGCCATCGCTACGTGTGGGGAGACAGCGATGATGTAATGACGTAATGCCATCGCAATGCTGTCGGTACGTGTGAGGATACAACGACGATGTAATGCCATCACTAATTATGAGCATATAGCGACTAAGTAGTTTTATCGCTACTATTTTTATTTTTTTTAATTTTAATTTTTGTTGAATATATTAAATTGTTATTAATATCCATAATAAAGGTTTAAATTTAATTATCAAACAGAGTTAATTATTATTAATTATCACAATAAGGCTTTTTCATTGAATTTTAAATTACAAATATCGAATATGGATTGACATAATAAAATAATAAATGGAGAATGACATAAAACAAATACTGAATGGAATATGATATAAAGTATAAATCAAATATACAATGTCTATACATAAAAAAGTAATCATAGTGGTGGGGGATCCTGTGGTGGTGGTGGTGGCAACTGGGAAATAGGGGAGGTAGCCTCACCATCAACTGTATCAGTAGCTCCTGCTACTGAGCAAGTTGTCAACAAGTCTCAGTGTGCTGCTCCTCGGCCTGCCATCGGTCCTCCTCAGCTCGTCGTCGGTCCGCCTCGGCTTACTCTTCCAAAAGCTACCTATGGCATCGCTCCTCCTGTAGCTCATTGTTCAGGTTTTAAATGACCTGAACAACTTCCACCGGAAGGCCAGAGGAGGAAGAGGAAGAGGTATTTCCCTTTTTCGCAAATTGCGTACTGACGCCACCGAATCTAAAGATCCCCCCTTTCTTGTTCACGCCGCCAACAGCATCCATATAGATGACATTGTCGTCGAAACAAGAAAGGGTGAGAGGTACCTCCCCCTCAGGTGTGGAGGCCACTAACTCCACCTCCTTATTAGAAGATAAGCCTCCTGTAAAACAGAAATAAATGATAAAAGTTAGTAATATATAACTTATAAGTTTAATTATGCATAAGTTAAATTAAATTACCGCCATGTCTGTGGATTTCTGGTTAACCCAAGCATCGGCTTTGTTTTGCTTGGTCATTTGCATGACCTCAAAGAAAGATGGCTCCAGTGCTCCTTCTGTTCCTGTTACTGACAATAAAATTAAAATTGTTAATAGATAAGTCATTCATTAAAAACGGTAGAAAAATGTAAACTTACAAATCTCTTTTTGTGTTTAAGGACCGAAATGCTGCCCCTAGTATAGATAGAAGCTACAACATCAGCCGCTATGTTTGCCTTGTTTTGAGCACTCGCCTACTGGAATAAGACACCCCCCACTTCTGGATCATCCCATCCTAGTGGTCCTCGGGAATCCAACGACGGCGCTTGCCCTTGTCCCTCACCTTCCAAAGGGTACTCTTGATGATTTTGGAGGTCTTTATGGCAAAGACCTTCCTAATCTCATTAATCACACCCTCTATCCATTGATAATCACGCTATAAAATAAAATGAGATTTCAAAATTAATAACAAGTGTATATTAGCCATAAATTCACAACAAAGGGAAGTGTTAACTTACCGAGAAAGTGTCAAATGTAACATCCTTAAAATTCAAGATTTTAATAAATTAATAAATGAGGATGATAAATTAAAATTAGGGATAAATATTGAATACAACATCAAGGTCCCCTTTAACTAAATTAAAAATGGGTACTTAGCTCAATTATTAACTAAATTAAATCAGACTACATACTAAATCCTATAACATCCAAAACTAATTTTTAATTAGCTTGTTTCCACTTGCAGGGTTTCCTTCTCTTCTTTTCACGTGAAAACCATTTCCCTTTAGAGCTGAACAACATTCACTTCTTCTTTCATCAGATTCATCACCTCTTACCGTATCCCCTTCTTCCACCACAAGCCTTCATCAATTTTTTATTTTTCCTCAAATGGGTAGGTGCATTCAAGCTATAACTCCTTTATTTTTTCTTTATGACTTACGGGCTCAAAAAGGAAAGACCCATTTTCGTTTTCCTTTTATCAGTAAGGGTCGTGACTGCTTGCATGTGAGCCACTAAGACTTGAATTACCGGGAGCCATTAATTTGCATTTTCAAGTTTGTAGGTAAGAGTCAAAACCCTCTTGTTTCAATGCTTTATCTCCACTGTTGGAAAAAAAGTTATTAGCACCCATTATTAGTGAACACTGAATTTTTTCTTGGGTAGTGGTGAAGCAGCGGTTAAAGTCTTGTTTCGGAGGCAAACAATGTGTGTCTCAAGTATTGGAGTTATACCGGAGGGGGTCGGTGAGCAGAATGTTATTCCGGTAAGCCGTTACCCTATAGGCAATGTTGAACCTTTAATGTTTGACCTTAAAGTGTATTTTTAATGTGATATAAGTCACTAAAACGGTGAGCGGTAATTCTAAAAATTTTAGGAGTTAGACGGATTTGTGTTCCTTGTTCGGAAGCTCGACTAAAGCTAAGGATCATTTTTAGGTATGTTCTCTATGTACGAGGGGTTTTCTATTCTTGGGATAAAGGGAAATTAAATTTAGGATAAGTCTTTAGGTGAATAGAAACTAAATTGTGATGCAAAGAACCAACCCTGGCGTTCATTATATATGGTAAACCACTTATATTATATTATTTTACAACATGTGTATTGTGGTTAAAATAACTTGAGTGAATTGATATTGTAGCTTGATATGGTATAATGTTTCAATTGAATTATATGGCGACCTCTTATATTTATGATGATGAGTGATGTATGTTAATCCCGGTGGGTGATAAATGTTATACATCGAGGGAAAGATGATAATAGAATGAAACTATGATTAGCCAAAAGTTAAATAAAGGTTATGTCAATTAATTCTATCGCACTATGATTCGTATCTTGTACATTAAATTACATTTCATAAAATCATATTGCATTTCCAGCACTAAGATTTGTTGAAGAGATTGTTACATTTTAGTGTTGAGATTCATTGTATGGTTTGTGGCTCATTGCTTATGAGGATGCTGTTAACAGTGCTGAGATTCACTGGTATACCTCGGGTGCCACCGCGTGGCTACCCAGACACCTCTCAATTATAGTGCAGAGATTCACTGAGCGGGTTGTCCTAGCGCTTGCCCGGTATCACTAAATTGGATCCGCATCCCGTTGTTTTTATGCGCATTTAAAAGAAATTATTTTTGCAAAAAGCCATGGCATAACATTGTTGTAGTGTGGTGTATTATATATATATAGGTATTTTTATACTATATAAAATCATATGTGCTGCATAATTGTGGGAACTATAGGCAAATCTTGAATTTAATTGTCATCTATTACCTGGAATAGCACCCACCCTCTTAAATTGTGGATATTACAGTGAGCATGCAAGAGAAGGATTCAGCTTGACGATCTGAGATTGGAACCATATTTTTGGCCATAGTGGACGTTTATGTGATGGCAATGTTTTGTGTAGAGTGTAAAGTCTAGCTAACTGTTTGATGGTTTCTTGATGTGAGCATAGTTGTTGTAGTATAAATGGTGTTGGTACAAAACTTAGATGGGTTCTGATACTATACATTTAGCGTGGATAGACTACCTTAATGGTTATAAGATTAATGTGAGTATGTTTAAATACTAAAGGTTTGAATTGCTATTTTATGTTTAAAGTATGAATGAATTTCATGAATCCATAAATCACATCGCAACTGATAAATGGCAATCTAATTGAATTTCTATAAGCCGGGCATGGAGACATAAGTTATATTACTATATATATATAGAGAGAGAGAGAGAGGTCAGGGGCAGGTTGTTGTGTTGCTTTGATTTCATGACTAATATGATTGATATTATCCACTATGTTGGATGTTGAGCCTAGTCTGAATTGTTGAGACTTCATTTTATGAGTAGGTCCAATTAGTGTCTTGATATGGTCACAAGTGATAGTGGATCTGTTATCATAATGATGCTATGATATTCTGTTTGTGTGGATTGCGATAGAGTAAATTAACAATGATCCATGCAAGTTGTTGCTGCAGGAATATATATATATATATATATCAGAACAATATAGACAAGTTGAACATGTATTTATTGGGATTATGCAAATGTAGTATGAGGTATGATTAAATTAATGATTTAATAGTAAGAATGATAGCAATAGGTAGACTTGCTGTGATTGCATGACTTATGGTGCATGTGACGACTTATAATCCTTGGTAGAAATTGAATACTAAATTATTGATAAGCTGCAGATATATTTTGGCTGACTCATTTACATATAAATATGCATATCTTGATGGATCTTGGCTGCATAGGTAGATGTATAGGGACTGTATTGGTTTAATTCCCTCAATCCCCTGTTTACTTCTTGTTAGTGATTCTAAATGTGTATAGTGAATTTGTAACTTAGTCATCTGGTTTAGTAGTGCTGTGCGTGTTTGTTTTGTGATGCATGTTGTTGATTTTAAAGGAATTCATATAGAGACTTTAACAATATCACTGGTATGAATGGTAAATGCCTGTTGTGTCCAAAAATTAATTAGGGATAGTTTCAAAATCTTAAAATTATTATGCATATTAAGTTATGATAGATGAGATTTTTTTGTAGTGAGATTAAATTGAAGCTTGGTAATATTTGTAACATCCTAAAAATTTAAGTAGAATTAATTAATCGGAGTAAATAAATAGAACAATTATATAAAATAATTATTTGATGTCATATACATGTAGAAAAGTTAATTATGGACCCCTCGAGTTAATATGGGGAATACAACAATTACTATCATCATTTAATCGGCGAACGACGTACGAGCAGAATACAGAGACAAGCCCAACGGGCTGGGAAACATTAGATAAATATTAGGAATGGATATTTATGCCCCAATCATGAGCTAAAATTAATTTGAGCATTCGTAGAATTTATTGTGAATTATTCGGGATTTATCGGCGTCGTTTAACGTCGGAAAATGACCGATTTGGGCAACGGGCCTCAATTGGGCCTCAAAAATTCTCTAACCCAAAAATAATTTTCGAGCCAAAACGCGACAAGATTCACCCAATTAAAAGTTGACCATGAATGATATATTGGGCTATTTCCATTAGATTTTTAGGCACAAATTGATGCATTTGCCAAAAATTTGGTCTAGGAGCCAAAAAGTTTAAATAAAGGGTACCATGGTAAATTAACATGCAACTTAAGTGACTCTTCTTCTTTTCCTCCCTATTTCTCATGTGAAACAGCCCTGCTGCAGAAGGGGAAAACTGAAAATTTCATCTCCACTTCCTCCTCCATTCTAATGTGAAAGGCTTGCTTCCTTCATGGTCCTTGTTGAATTTTTTTTGAAGAAAGGTTAAGGTATGGACTTTGGACCTCTAAGACTCCATCTTCTCCACTTTCTTTTCTCTTTTCCACTCAACTTTCCTCTTACTTTTCACCTTGCTCAAAAACCAAATTTCATTTCCTTTTCCCCTAGGTGGTTTTGAAAATTTCAAGGCAAGGAGAGCTTCCTTTGTGTTCTTTGAAGCATTGGTGAACTTAGAACTCATTTTCCCTAACTTTTCCCATTCTTGAAATTCTAGGGTTCCCTCCATAATTGGGGTAAGCTCTTGGAGCCATTCTAAATCATGAATTGATGTTAAATTATTGTTAGAAATGATGTTGTTAGTGTTAGAATTGTTGAATTTTTACATGTGGAACCAAAACCTAGGTTAGGAGACCATTGGGAATTTGTTGTTGTTGATGTTGGATAATTATTTTGGTGACTTGAATATGATGAGAATTAGTTGTTAGAATGAGATTAATTATTGTTGGAGGGAATGAGTTAGTTTTGGGTGAAAAACTTGAATTTGATGCTTACTTTAATTAGTGGGCAAATTTGCAATTAGGGGACTTAAATTATTATGGATGATTTTATAATGATTGTAAGACCTAATTTAGGGTATTGGAATAAATTGGTGATGTTGGATTGAAGAATGAAAAATTGGGTTAGTATAGAAGCTTTTATGAATGAATTAGGAGTAGTAAAAGTGTTATGTGTGGTTTTAGTTGTCTTGGCTTTATTGGTGTGCTAATGGAACAATATGAAATGTGGTTTAAGAATTAGAATTAATGTTAGGAGATTTATGTAAAAAAAAAGTATAGTGTTAAGGGGAAATTAAATGAGGAACTTGAAACACTAAAGTGAAATTGATGGATTGTTAGCTTAGGGAGCTTCATGGGAGTGTATCAAACATAAAAAAAAAGAAAGAGAATGTTAATTAAATTTAAAGAGTATGGATGTATGTGATTGACAATTTTGGCATAATGGGGAATTAAAAGAGTTTAAGCCATGGTTAGGGTACAAAAAATGATTATGGTCTTAGAAATGTTAATTATGACTAAAAATGAATTAGTAGAGGTATTATGGTATTTATTAGTGGTTGGAAACAACTAAGATGGGGAGAATGTGAAGTTAGTCTCTAATAGGTGATGGAAGCATGAAGCTGAAAATTATGGGCAATTAGGACAAGTGTAGGAATTATGCTTGTAGTAAAACCACATTCATGAAATTTAATTAGTAGGTTAGTAAGGAAGATGGTGAGAAAAGAATTGACATTTAGGTGATAATGGGTAAGGTTTTTGTCTTAGGTGAATGATACGTACAAAAATTACTTAGGATGATTTGTTTTAGTATTGAAACCATTATAAGATAATTAGGAAATTTAATAAGTAAAGGAATTAATTAGCTAAATTGTTAGCAGAGAAAGACTTGTCACTCTTAGGGATATGAAACACTATAAATAACAATGATGACTTACAAAGTTATTTAGAAATCTTATGAAGCTTAACAACAAATCTTTGAGTCCTTGGCTAATTCCAAACCATGGTCATAATTCCTTGAGATATTGGAAAAATGTATGAGTAATGACTTTGAATTCAAACTTCAAAAAGGAGAAGTTTTAAGACCCCATGAATGATTCTTGAAAATTGACAATTGTAGGCAAAGTTCTTAAATTTACAAGTATTGAAAGATATTAAAAGAATTCATAATACTCCTAAAAATCTCAAAGATGAAGCTTTTATGGACTAGTATGAAGTGTGTACCTAAGAAGTGGATTTGTGAACATCACATAAAGATTGGCGAGATGATTGATGTGTTTCCACACTTATTCAATGTAGGCTTTGACCAATCTTGTGAAGCAGGACCATCCAACCCCTCCAACCCGTCGGAGTACTTCTCTTGAGGTAGGAGAGAAGTATATTTTATAAATGCATGGCCTTGTTGTTGATAGTGTATGTATGTGTGATGTATATTTGCATATTGGCATTGGTTGCTTCTATTGTGGCTATGTATGATGAATGTGTAAAATAATACTCTTGAATGACATTAGTGGTAAATTGATGTTTATGATGGTGATATACCTTGATGTGTCTTCTTGGTTTATATATGATAATGAAGTGGGGTTATGTGAGAACTTGAGACCATTATGTGCACTTTTACATCTCATGACATATATAACATATCTCATGGATGACAAATAATGATCTTGCGTTGATCTTGAGAATAATGACCTTGCGTTGGTTGATTTTATAAATAACTATGTATGGTCGTAGTGGATATCATGTGACATGTATTATTTATCTTGTGTTGATCTTGAGAAAGAAACCTTGCGTTGGTTTTATATATTAAACAACTATGCATGGGTGTAAGTCACATGGGTGAAATATGCACATGAAGAGAAAATGAAAATTATATAAGTTGGTCTCATTTCATATGCATTAGTTGTTGGAAAGCATATGCATTATTTGTGAATACATGACATTTGAACTTAAGCACCTATAATGATTATGTATCATGAGTGTCTTGAATTAAGAAACATTGTTGGTGACATGAGAATAATACTTAAGGCTTTTGGCATGAGTTGGCATTTATTGTATATGATGTATGTATTGATTGTCAAATTGTGGTCTATATGTGGTATCAATAAGATTAGATATATTGAAGGAAAATATGTATGATTGCCTCACTATGCATGACTTATCACTATAATTTCTCATCATTGAGAAAATATACTCACTCTCCATGTTGTCTATTTTAGCCTTGTGATTTAGGTTGAGATGGTGGAGAGGTATACTTTTTGTGGAGGCGACTCAGTGTGAAGAGGGAGACTCTCTTGCCTTGGCCGGCATACCTTTTTTTTAAACATGATGATTTAAATTCTTGGTAGAATTTATTGTGTATAGGCATTATTTTTGTATAGCTTGACTATTAGTGTAAATGCCTAGATTTTTGGAATTTTGAATGAGTTTGTTAGATTATTTGTTGATATATTTAGATGTAGAGATTGAGTTATAACCTTGTTAGTATGTTGGACGTTGATGATCATGAATCTTTATGAATGAGGAATCATGCATGAAAGTTGAGATTGAGTCATGATATTGTGTATGTTACATGGATGTAGTTATGGAATGGATTTATGAGGTTTTAATTATGTGAGTACAATGCTGAATTTTTCTTACATAATTGGTGTATGAAGTGTAGGATAAGATAATGTGATGTTTTACTTCTAGTTAAGAGTGTATAAAGAGGAGTAGTTGACAAGAGGTAAAAATTAATGACTTATTAACATGTATGGATGATATTGTCACCTATGTAGATTCTTGGAAAATTTTGTTGTGGATACTCATGATTATGAGCTATTAGGCTTAAAGAGTGTGGCTAAGAGTATGTACCTTGAATTTGAAGAATTAATTACCAATATGAGTAATAGAGGAATTAATGCATGACAATCTTATATATTGATGAGGTCAATTAGGTGCTTGCTTAGCTTTCACCTTCTTATATCTTTACATATGGGTTGGTTTCTAATTAGATCTATGGTAGTTATTATAAGTCTTGAATTATGGTGTGCCTTAATTAAGTGACGAAATAAACGCAAAAAAAAAATTCTCCCTACTTTTCATTAATTAGAAGTCGATATCCATAATACCGAATAGCGGATCTTACTGTGGTTGTTTCTACTCCTACTAGATACAGTGTGTAAAGCGGTTGAGATTACCTATTTCTGATACGGACTGCACTGTGGTTATTTCTACTCCTACTAGATATAGTGGGAGGACTTCTATTATGTGTAGAGATGTGCCTTTCACTTTGGATGGTAGACAATTTATGATGGATCTTATTTGTTTGCCCTTAAGGGGTCTCGATGTTATTTTGGGCATGGAATGGCTTTTATCCAACCATGTGGTAGTGGATTGTCATAAGAAGAAAATCATTTTATCTATAGATCGTGTTCATGATTTCTCTATAAGGGGCATTTCTCAATTACTTGTGATGCTTGCCATCATAGAGGGTAAGAGTTCTCCTAATCTTCATGATATACCCATTGTGTCTGAGTTCCCGAATGTTTTTCTGGATGAGGTGCCCAAATTACCTCCTCCTCGTGAGGTAGAATTTGCCATTGATATTATACTTGGTGCTAAGACTGTTTCTAAGGCACCATACTGAATGTCACCATCAGAGTTAGCTGAATTAAAGAAGAAGGTTGATGAGTTGCTTGAAAAATAATTCATTCATCCGAGTATTTCACCTTAGGGTGCTCTGGTGCTCCTAGTAAACAAGAAAGATGGGATATAGACAATTGAACAAATTGACCATCAAAAACAGATATCCTCTGCCCCGTATTGACGATCTATTAGATCAATTAAAAGGTGCTTGTGTATTCTCCAAGATTGACCTCCGATCTGGATATCACCAGATCCGTGTTAAGTCCAAGGATGTTCCCAAAATGATATTCAGGACTCGGTATGGGCACTATGAATATGTTTTCATGCCATTCGGTGTTACCAATGCTCCCTCAATTTTCATGGATTACATAAATCGCATCTTCCACCCTTACTTGGATAGATTCACTGTGGTGTTTATTGATGACATTTTGATCTATTCCAAGTCCCTTAAAGAGCATGAGCAACATCTTCGCCTTGCCTTACAGGTTTTAAGGGAGAAATAGTTATATGAAAAGTTGTTAAAATGTGAGTTTTGGACTAACAGAGTCCAATTTTTGGGGTATATCATTTTTGATGTTGGAGTGTTAGTGGATCCAGCTAAGATTGAAGCTGTAATGGCTTGGAAGCAACTGCAATCTGTCACAGATATCAGGAGTTTTCTTGGCTTGGCTGGTTATTTCAGGAGGTTCATTGAAGGGTTTTCCTGTTTGGCTTTGCCATTAACAAAGCTAACTCAGAAGAATCAGCCATTTATATGGTCACCTGAGTGTGAAAGGAGTTTCTCAGAACTAAAGCATAGACTTAGTTCTGAACCTGTTCTTGCACTGCCTGATTTACAAAAGGACTTTATAGTGTATTGTAATGCCTCTAGGCTGGGCCTTGGTTGTGTTTTGATGCAGAATGACCGAGTAATTGCTTATGCCTCAAGGAAATTATGACCTTATGAGATTAATTACCTTACTCATGACCTGGAATTGGCAGTTGTGGTGTTCGCATTGAAGTTGTGGCGTCACTACTTGTATGGTTCTAAATTTGTGGTCTTTAGTGATCACAAGAGCCTTAAGTATTTATTTGACCAGAAAGAACTAAATATGTGTCAGAGGCGGTGGATGGAGTTCCTAAAAGATTATGAATTTGATCTGAGGTACCATCCTGGCAAGGCCAAATGTTATAGCTGATGCTCTAAGCAGAAAGTGCATACATGTGTCCTCCTTAATGCTAAAGGAACATGAATTACTGGAACAATTTCATGATTTAAACATTGGTGTGGGGGTGTGTTGAGGATAACTAATGAATTCTTGAAGATGGTGGGTGAGTTACAGAAGAGTGATGCGTACCTGCAGGAGTTGAAGGAACTTCAGTAAAAAGGTAAAGTGACGTGGACTCTCGCGGTCGGTCAAATTGAAACATTAAAACTAATGTAGTATTAGGGTGTGAACCTAGGTCGTTCTCTCGAAGATCAACATAAAAATTTAGGAAAATCAAGTTTTAAAATAATTTTAACAAACAAAAATTCAACATACAAAAATGTTTGGGGGGGGAGGGGTTGGTTTGGTTGTCACAATAAAATTTAAAACAGAATAAATGTAAAACTTAGAACAAATAAATAACAAGCGATTCATTTTCTTGAAGTACTGTAATTAGATTTATCCTTGGTTCACAAAAGATGATTTATACACTTTCATTACTGTTGATTTCTTAGCTCAATTTGAATTAATCAACTAAGCGTCTTTTTCAATTCACAATTCCTTTACTTACATTCAAATTGAATGAACATATTAATCAAGAATCATTTTTAAGCAAAATGAGTTAAGATCGTAAAATCTAGGAATCATTGAGCATACATAAGAACATCGCCTACATACATAATCTATTCTCTTATTATGGAATTAAGCAAACCATAATAATTAAAAGTGATTATGAAAATATTCATTAAGCATGCATACTTCCTTAATCCATTTTAATGAAAATCATATTCTATTCCATTTGTATAATTAAATCGATTAAGCATACAAATTTAATTAAACAAAATGGAATTCAAATAACCAGAGTAAGATTATGAAGAAATCAACAATAATAAAAGAGTACTATATTAAAAACAGAGACCTCAAAATCATATTAGAATTATCTCCAAGAAAATCAATCTAGGGTTTTAGCCCTCCATAATTAAAACAAACTAAAAACAAGAAAGATCGAACCCGGAATATACAAAAGAGGAAGAGAGAATTTCCTCTAGAGGCAAGCCTCTATTGTTCCCAATTGATGCTTGAGGAATGATGTGAAGGTGTGGAAAGTGTTCAATTCTTCTTCCTTTTATAGGCGAGGGAAAGGAAACAACAAGCGTAAATCATGGAAGAAGTGGATCCCTTTGGGCGTAGTGGATTCAGAAAACCGTTGTGTCTACTTTCTTAAATCCCGTAATGTTGTTTCCACTTTCTTAAATCCTGTAATGTTGTTTCCACTAACATGAATCGATTCCTAAAAGCATAAATCGATTTATTTTCATTCTATGCCTTCAAATTGTTCAATTTTACAGCGTATGAATCGATTCCTAAAAATATGATTCGATTCCCAACCTTGTGAACTCGTGTGAATCGATTCTTGAGCAATGTGAATCGATTCCCAGGCCTAATTTTCCAATTACTGGGTAAATTAAAACGCATGAATCGATTCATGCCTATGTGAATCGATTCATGGCCTCCAATTTCATGTTTCTGGGCATATTTTCACGCATGAATCGATTCATGCCTGTTAGGAATCGATTCACGCACCTGTTATGGTGTTTGTTCATGATTTCTTGACATTTTTTGGAGGTATGATGACTTGTGGCTTCTTCCTCTGGATCCTTGGTCATTATTTTCAAATTACAAGCTCAATAATTCACTACAAAATAAGAGAAACTAAGATTTCATTATTTCCATTAAAAACTAATCCTTAATTCATTTTAAAATTAAATATTAAATAAAGATCAAATTATGAAAATGTGTTAAAATGCAATATATTACACAATAATTAGTGGCAAATTATACATATTCAAAATAGGAATTAAGGATAAAATATGCATTATCAAATACCCTCACACTTACTCTTTTGCACTCTCGGGCAAAATCAAAATAAAAACAAGTTTTACAATTTGAAAACATTAAGTTGGAAAACAATAAACACACAGAACTGGTATGCTCGTCATAAATTCTTAGGAATATACAGAGAAACAAGAGTTATTTAACATGTAGGATACAGAGCATCAAGATATGTATGAAAATCATCCAAACACTTAGGCATGTAAGAATTAAATCAAACTGAAAAGAAGATCATAAGTGACAGAACCTCACAAGACACACTCTCAACTCTTAAGTGTTTTGGGTTTGTGTATACTCTCAAAACAATTCCTAAAAATAGACAGTCCCATAAATTTGGAAAGTTTCTCAAATCTACAATCAACATAAATGCATGTATAGATCGACAGGGCTTTTCAGGGTTGTAATGTGGCCAGGGTAAAATAGTGTGAAAGAAAATTAGAAATTAGTTTCATATGCCAAAAAGAATGATATAGCGGTTAATTTAACAGATCTTGGAACTCTAAAATCAGTTCAGAATTGAGCATTCAAATAAGTGTGGGGGTGTACTAACAAGGGTCGCAACTCTTGGTTTTACCTATTCTTCAATTCTATTAAAAAAAATTATTGAGAATGTTTGTTCAATCATATTTGGTCACAAACATTCTTAATAATTTTTTTAATAGAATTGAAGAACAAGTAAAACAAAGAGTTGCGACCCTTGTTAGCACACCCCAACACTTATTTGAAAGCTCAATTCTGAACTGATTTTAGAGTTCCAAGATATTCCTTAAGGCATGGACATTTTTGGTTTTTCATCCAAGGCTTGTTTTGATCTGTAACAAAGAAATGGTTAAATAGGCTCAAAGGGGCTAGCAAAGGATGATTTATTCATAGTAGGTTTATGTGGCTAGTGGCTCAATTGAACAAAATTCATGTGTCATTTCAAATACATGTATATGAGTTTCAAGTATCATCAAGAAATAAGACAAAGATTGGGATGTAAGCATTTAGGAATAAATCACACATGAAAGAATTAAGATAGTGTAAAGTGATCCATCAAATTTTAAGGCTCAAAATCTCACAAGGCATAATTCCATCATATATCATCATCTCCCAATTATCATGGAATTCTTAACATACCAAAAATGCCTGAGTTTAAATCATAACATATTATGAAGCTCATATCAAACATGAAAGAAACTACCTATTACTCATGCATATCTTAAAAATTCTAATAAAACATACTATTTTAAACAAAACTACACACGAAAACTTTTCTTTTAAATTTTTTTTATGTTAGGCAGAAAAACAATCACACATAAAAACAGTCTAAAATCACGCAGAGAAATCCCACCCCCACACTTAAATCATACATTGTCCTCAATATAAAATAGAGCATACAAAAATGGACAAAAGAATGAACAAGTAAAGAGATGGGTAAGAAAACTCCCTCATCAAGGGGGGTCAAGAAGTGGTTCCTCCAAAGCAAGCTCGTCCATTGTGACATCCACAAGTGAAGGATTTTCATGAAATGATTTTAAGCGTTGTCCATTAACTTTGAAGCTCTTGCTGGAGTTTTCACTTTTTATCTCAACAACTCCATAGGGAAATACATTAGTGACTATGAACGGTCTTTCCCATTTGGAGCGTAATTTTCCGGCCATGACTTTCAACCGAGAATTAAACAGTAACACTTTCTGTCTAACAGCAAACTTCTTTCTAAATATTGAGCTATCATGAAATTTTCTTGTTTTCTCTTTATAGAACTTTAAATTTTCATAAGCTGCCAAATGGATCTCATCAAGCTCATTCAATTGTAATTTCCTTTCCTTACCTGCTTGATGAAGTGCTAAGTTGCAAGTTTTCACAACCCAGTAAGCACAATGCTCAATCTCTACCAAAAGATGACATGCCTTACCGAAAATAACTCTATAGGGAGATATTCCTATAGGTGCCTTAAAAGTTGTTCTATATGCCCAAAGAGTTTCATCCAATTTCCTACTCCAATCCTTTCTGTTAGGTTGTACTATATTCTCTAGGATTCTCTTGATTTCCCTATTAGAGACTTCTGCTTGCCCATTGGTTTGGGGGTGATATGGAGCAGAGACTTTATGAATAACCCCATACTTCCTGAGCATAGCTTGCATGATCCTGTTGTAGAAGTGTGTTCCTTGATCACTAATGATTGCTCTCGGGATGCCAAATCAATAAAAAATTTGAGATCTAACAAAATCCATAACAACCTGAGCATGATTAGTTCTGGTGGCTTTAGCTTCCACCCATTTAGAAACATAATCCACAACCAATAAAATGTAAGTAAAACCAAAGGATGGAGGAAATGGATCTATAAAATCAATGCCCCAAACATCAAATACTTCCAAAAACAACATAGGTTGTTGAGGCATTTGTTATCGCCATGTGATTGTATTACCAGCTCTTTCGCATTCCTCATAAGTGTTACAAGTTCTCCATGCATCCTTAAAAATAGTGGGCCAGTATAAACCAGAATCCAACACCTTCCTTGCTGCTCTTTGTGGACCAAAATGTCCACCAACTGGTGAAGCATGGAAAAATTCGAGCCAGATGCTATCTCATGATCTGGAATACATCTTCGAATAACTTGATCACCACATCTTCCATAAATAGGGGTCATCCTATATATAATATTTTGTATCACTTTTTAATTTTAAAATTTGGTTTCTGGATGCATATGGTGGAAAAATAGAAGCAACAAAATAATTAACAATGTTAGCAAACCAGGGTGTAACAAAAGAGTTAGAAATACTCATGAAATGCTCATCAGGAAAATGATCTTGAATAGGAAAGGAATCATGAGTTTTCTTAATTCTGCTCAAATGGTCTGCCACCAAGTTTTGTGTTCCATTTCTGTCATGAATTTCCAAGTCAAACTCTTAGAGCAAGAGCATCCAATGAATTAACCTTGGCTTGGATTCACCTTTCTTTAACAAGTACTTCAGAGTTTCATGGTCAGTAAAGACAACTACTCGAGACCCGAGTAGGTAAGATCTAAACTTATCTAATGCAAAAACAATAGCCAGGAGCTCTTTTTCAGTGGTGGTATAATTTACCTGAGCAGCATCTAAAGTTCTAGATGTATAGTAGATGACCCTAGGCTATTTGTCAATCTTCTGACCAAGGACAACTCTAAATGCATAATTAAGGGCATCGCACATCAACTCAAACAGGGCTGTCTAATTAGGTGGTTGGATTATAGGGGTAGTGGTCAATGTTTGATTGAGGCAGTCAAAAGCCTCCTTGCATTTTTCATCAAACTCAAACACCACATCCTTTTGTAGCATATTAGATAGTGGTCTGGGCTTTTCGCTGAAATCCTTTATGAATATTCTGTAGAAACCTGCATGACCAAGAAAAAAACAACCTCTCACATGTAAAAGGGGTAAGGTAAGTGTGATATGACTTTTATCTTGGCAGGGTCTACCTCAATTCCTTTCTCAGAGATTACATGCCCTAAAACTATTCTTTGTTCTACCATAAAATGACATTTTTCATAGTTCAAGACAAGGTTAGTTTCAATACATCTATTTAAAACTTTATCCAAACTATCAAGGCATACATCAAAAGAAGCTCCATCAATAGTAAAATCATCCATAAACACCTTTATGCAATATTCAATGAAATCATGGAAAATACTTATCATGCATCTTTGAAAAGTTCCAGGAGCATTGCATAGGCCAAATGACATTCTCCTATAAGCAAATATGCCAAAGGGACAAGTGAATATGGTCTTTTCTTGATCCTCATATGTAACATGAATATGAAAATATCCAGAGAATCCATCAAGAAAATAGTTGTGAGACTTACCTACAAGACGTTCAAGCATTTGATCAATGAAGGGTAAAGGAAAGTGGTCCTTCTTAGTTGCTTGGTTTAGTCTCATGTAATCAATACAGACTCTCCAACTATTTTGTACTCTAGCAGGCATCAATTCATCTTTCTCACTTTTCACAACTGTGATCCTTATTTTCTTAGGAACCACTTGTATCAGACTCACCCATTGGCTGTCAGAGATAGGGTAAATGATTCCTGCTTGTAAAAGCTTGGTAATCTTTTTTTAACAACATCAAGGATTATTAGGTTAAGTCTTCTATGGGGATGTCTTATTGGTTTAGCACTTTCCTTTAGAAATATCCTATGCATGCATATGGATGGGCTAATTCCAGGAATATCTGCCAATGTCTAGCCTATAGCCTTTTTATGCCTTTTTAAAACCTGCAATAATTTTTCTTCTTGATTTTCATCAAGAGAAGTGGAAATTATCACCAGGAGCTCTTCATCATTCCCTAAGTATACATACTTAAGGTTCTCAAGTACAGGCTTCAACTTTAATTTGGGTGCCTGTAAAATAGATGGAACTAATGAAGCAGACTTGGATTCTGCTGCTTGCACCTTAATAATTTTGTTAGAGTCCTCTTGAAATCCTACACTCAATTTAGTGCATTCTAGTTCTTATGATTAATAGGCATATCTAAAGATTCTGAATTAGCATATATATATTTATCAATCTCATCATAAATATCACAACTTTCAGAATTATTACATGCAAAACAATTATATGAATCATCCATGCATTCCAAATCAACATCTTGAGAGATATCAGAAAGATATTCACAAATCAATTCATCCATAATGTCAATATGAAAAACAGAATGATTTTCAAATGGGTGTTTCATAGCATCAAGAATATTGAATTGAACTCTAGTGTCACCAAATTCCATAGAGAGAGTTCCAGCTTGTACATCTATTTTGGTTCGAGTTATTTTTAAAAATGGTCTTCCCAAAATTATAAGAACAGGAATATCAGACACACCTTCTTCCATATCAAGTATGAAAAAGTCAGCAGGAAAAACAAGTTGATTTACCTGAACTGAAACATCCTCTATGACTCCAGCAGGGTGAGCAATACTTCTATTTGCTAACTGAATCACTACACTAGTTGGAAGTTCCAAGGGATAGAGATTTGAAAACAGACATAGGCATAACATTTATTGAAGCTCCTAAATCTTACATGGCATTTTCAAATTTGTTATTGCCTATGATGTAAGGTATAGTGAATGTACCTGGATCTTTACATTTTTCAGGAATGTTGTGGACTTCCCTACCAAGTAGTGCTGATACATTTCTTCCCATGCTTATCCTTTCATTGCCCTTGAGTCTCCTTTTATAAGTACATAACTCCTTCAGAAATTTGGCACACTTACAGACTTGTTTGATTGCATCAAGAAAAGGTAGATTTACTTTCACTCTCCTAAAAGTATCCAAAATTTCCTTATCCACTTGTTCCATCTTCTTACTTGAAATTGCTTTTGGTGGGAATGGAAGAGGGATTTGAGGTGGGATTTAGGTGGTTAAATCTCAGACTTTCTTGTGCTTGAAGAGGGTATATCCTTCTTAATCATTGCAGGCTCAATGGTTTGTTTCTCAGGTTCCTTGGGTATGGGTGCCTCAAGATACTTAACCAATCTTGACTGAATTACGCTCACATTCCTTAGATTTGTAGCCAGTTAAGATGGTAATTTATCAGAGTTCTGAGACTGTAATTGGTTCAATGATGAAGCTAACTGCTTAATTTGATTGCTTAAGCTCTAGATGGTAGCGTCATTTCTCTACTGATACTCCAAGTTTTGTGCAGCCATTTGTTTTACAAGTTCTTCCAAAGAAGGGCCACTTGTGGATGGTTGAGGTATTGGCTTTTGGAAGGTTGGTGTATGTAATAGCCCTTATTTTTGTGTTAGGTCCTTGAGACCAGGTCTCTATATTTTGTGATAATTTTAAGTGTGCTAATGAATGAGCTACGACCGATTTTCTTATATGTCTGTTTTAAAGAGATTTTATGAGTTTGAGACAAAGGTTCTGATTTTAATTATGTGAGTAATAGAGATAATTAGGATAACAATAATAATGTGTCTAATAACATTAATAATAACAAAAATTTATAAAATAAAATATTAGGTGATTTAATAGAAATATCTAAGTAATTGTTTTAAGTTAATAAAACTGTGTAACTCCTCGGTTTGAGCCCAGAAATAACCCATTGGACTTGAGTCAAATATTTTTATCCCAAAACATCCCTCATGTTATTCCTAACAACTTTTGTGAAGAGCCTAATACCCAATTTGTATTTATATATTGATGTAGGTTTTGATAATGACACAACAAATGAAGAGATACTAAGGATGTTGTCAAACTATCAACTTTGATGAACAACAAAGGACTTGAGTCAAGGCATTCACAAAGGACTAAATCAAATAATAATGATCAACAAAAGTGCTAAGAATCAAAGGAAACAAAATGTATGCAATTAAGTATAAAAAAAGGTCCAAAATGCAACAAAACGTAAAGAAACAGCACTAGGAATCGATTCACTTGATCAAGGAATCGATTCATGCCTCTTCAAAGCCAAAGGAATCGATTCACCACAAAAAGAATCGATTCATGGCCCTTGGAAGCACAAAGGAATCGATTCACAAAAGAAGGAATCGATTCATGCCCTATAAAATAACGTGGGAATCGATTCACTACTAGAAGAAATGATTCATAGTGTAAAACAAACAGGGGAATCGATTCATCATATAAAAGAATCAATTCATATTGGAAAAAATTCCTGGGAATCGATTCATACTGACAGGGAATCAATTCATGCACTATCAGAAGTCCAAAATGCTTGCTGTGAATCCATTCAAATTTAAGATGAATCAATTCATCTAGTACAATCAGTTCTGAATGTTTGAAACTGAAGTATGAATAGCCTGGAATCGCACCACAGAGACACACGCCTATGATTCATGCTCCACTCCATACCGCACTACATCGAAGGAGTAAAATAAATTGGCGAAACCATGTTGCACTATCCTCGAATGAATTTTTTAAATTGAAAAGAAGTTATGCCTTACACCTATAAATAGCAAAGGAAATTGAAGGCATAAACTGTCCCAAGCATCAGAGAAGCAGTTCCTCTGAATTTCTTTCCTCCTCTCTCACGTTGCTTCATTTTCTCTTCTTCTCTTAATTACTCTCTACTCCATTTTATTTGCATATTATTTTGAGAGTAAAATTTTGTGAGCAAAATTATTTTAAGAGTTAAACTTGCATATTATTTCTTGAGAGAGAAAATTATTTTTGAAAGTGCTAAAATTTGCATATTCTCTCTTTGTGAGCTATCATTTGGTGAAAGCTTTAATTTGTATATCCACTCTATTAGAGAGTTACTCTTGTATTCTAAACACCAAAATTTCTAGAGTTTGTGGGTTGGGTTTCAACCTTGTAAATTTGTGAGATTGAGAGATTGGGTGGGGTGCCCTTGTACTTGTGAGAATTAGGTTCTTGAGTATGGGACACTAGGAAGCCGCGATTGCTCAAAGTTGTATCTCTAATCTCCAATAGTGGAAATCCTCTAAGTGGGTTGCTTAGAGGCGAGACGTACACCGGTGTGGTAGAACTTGTATATATCGATTTGTAA
The DNA here is from genome assembly GCA_037962975.1 of Clitoria ternatea. Taxonomy (NCBI): domain Eukaryota; kingdom Viridiplantae; phylum Streptophyta; class Magnoliopsida; order Fabales; family Fabaceae; genus Clitoria; species Clitoria ternatea. Next base: position 215,694,329 of record CM075671.1, on the reverse strand, counting down.
ATCTTTCTTCCCTACACTCATTTAAATTTGTGCACTTAAAATTGCTTGCTAAATATTTTTGTTTATAAATTAATAGTTAAGAAACTTTTTTAATTTACTTGTTAAATTAAAGTGCATATTCCATTGGCTTGATTAAATTTGTAAATCACTTAGATTAAATCTGTTGAAGGTGTTTAAGTAATATTCTTGAATTATTCTTTAAATCTTTCTAAGTACCAAAAATAGTGTTGTGATTAATTTGATATTATTACTTGAATATTACCTTATTTCTTAAGTGAATTTATTTCCATATACTTAGTACTTGTTAATTTGCTTTGTGTATAAATTGTTATCATTTGTGATTAATTTATTATCTTCATTAAGCATAATTATTAAAGAATCAATTTCAAAAGCATTCCAAGTAAAATTTTTAATACTCAATTCACCCCCTCCCCTCTTGAGTAATTGAGGCCACTTGGTTAACAAGTAGTATCAGAGCTTGACTCTTGGTAGATCAAGCTTAACAGATTCAAGAGAACAAATGGCCTTAAATTCTCTAAACCTTTTTCCTGAGGGTGGTGCCACAAATAGACCTCCCGCTTTCAATGGTGAGGGTTATGATTTTTGGAAAGAAAGGATGAAAATTTTTGTTCAATTAATTGATTTGAAAATATGGAATGCTATTGAAAATGGTCCTTTTATACATATGCATATTGTTGGTGATAAACAAGTTGAAAAACCTATGGATGATTGGACGAGTGAGGAAGAAAAGAATGTACAATATAATTACAAAGCAAAAAATCTTATCACTTTAGCCTTAGGTCCCGATGAATTTTTTAGAGTAGTTACATGTAAATCTGCTAAGGATATATGGGATACCCTTCAAATAACTCATGAAGGAACTAGCAATGTTAAGGATTCTAAGATTAGTACTTTAACTAGTCAATATGAAAGTTTTAGAATAAGTTCCAATGAATCTATTTTAGAACTTCAAAAAAGATTTACTTTGATTATTAATCACCTAATTACACTTGGTAAATCTTACACTAACAAGGAACTTATCCACAAAGTTCTAAAAAGTCTTACTAGGGAATGGCAACCTCTTGTTACGGTCATCAAGCAATCTCCCAATATAAATGATGTCTCTTGCCACTTTGTTTGGTAAACTACAAGAACAAGAACAAGAGTTGAAAGATTTGAAACATGCGGAGGAAGAGGAAAAAGCCTCAAAGAAGAAAGGGATAGCTCGTAAGGCGACCTCAATGGATGAAGATGAATTGGAGAGTGATCTTAATGAGGATGAAGAGCTAGGACTATTTGTGAAGTGTTTTGGGAAACTCATAAGGAACAAACGCTTCCAAAAGAGCTTCACACATAAAGGTAAGAAACCTATCTCTAAAGAAAATAATTCCTCACCTACTTATTTTGAATGTGGAAAAGAAGGGCACTTTAAAGCGGATTGCCCAAGCCTAAAGAAGAAAAACAAAGAAAGGAAAGGAAAAAAAAGAGCATATATCGCATGGGATGAAAATGAGATAAGTAGCTCGGATGATTTACAAAATGAAGAAGCAAACCTTTGCCTCATGGCCAACCATCAAGATGAAGATGATGAGGTAAATTTTCATGACTTAGATAAGGAAGAACTACTTGATGCTCTTGAAAAATTGTATGATAAATTTATAAAAGTTTCTAATAAGCATAAGTTATCAAGAAAAACCATTGATACTCTAGAAATGCATCTTGTAGAACTTGGTAAAGAAAATGAATCTTTGAAAAAGGAAATAGTAAATGTTCAAGCATGCTCTAAGACTAAACCTTGTGAATTTGCTAAGAAATGTGACATGCTAGAAATTAAGGTTTTAGACTTGAGTAGAACTCTAGAAAAGTTTACAAATGGTAGAGACAACTTAAATGTTTTACTCAGAAAACAATGTTTCATGTTTGATAAAACGGATTAGGTTTTAATGCCTACAAGAAACAAAAGAGCTATAAAAATTTCTTTATACCACCTAGTAAAACTACATCACCTTTTATAAAATGTAATTATTGTGGTTTTAAAGGACATAGTGCATCTAATTGTAATGTTAGAAAATTAGGGCCAAAGGTTGTGAGAAAAGTATGGGTTCCTAAAGGAACATTACCTCAAACTAACCTACAAGGACCCAACATAAAATGGGTACCAAGTTCTCTAACTTGACATGTTTTGTAGGTATGCTTTAAAGCGAATAGCACCCATTGGTATTTGGATAGTGGGTGTTCAAAACACATGACGGGGGACAAAAGTAAGTTTATATCAGTTACTCCACGAAATAAAGGATTCGTTACATATGGAGACAACACAAAGGGAAGAATACTAGGTATCGAAAATGTTGGTAAAAATTCTTCCACTTCTATAAATGATGTATTATATGTTGAGGGACTTAAACATAATTTGCTTAGCATTAGTCAATTATGTGATAAGGGCTATAAAATTGTCTTCGAATCAAACTATTGTATAATTGAAAATAAGCTAAACAAGGAAATAAAATTTGTTGGTCAAAGAGTTGATAATATTTATATGATTAATCTTGATTGTTTTGCTTTAAATGATGTGCAATGCTTCATAACTAAAGAGGATGAATCATGGCTATGGCATAGAAAAATTGCTCACATTCATGTAGACCATTTAAACAAACTTGTTTCGAAAGATTTAGTAATTTGTTTACCAAAATTGAAATTTGAAAATAAATTTTATGACGTATGTCAAAAGGGAAAACAAGTAAAGGTTTCTTTTCAAGCTAAAAATGTTGTTTCAACAAATAGACCTTTACTACTTTTACATATGGATTTATTTGGTCCTTCAAAAATTAAAAGTTTTGGTGGAGATTATTATGGTCTTGTGATTGTGGATGATTATTCTAGGTAAACATGGACATTGTTTCTTACTCATAAACATGAAGCATATCATGCATATAAGAAACTTACCAAGATCATCCAAAACGAACAAAATTTGAAAATCGCATCCATTCGAATGAATCATAGGGGAGAATTTGAAAACCAATCTTTTGAAAAGTTTTGCAAAAAATTTGGAATTGAACATAATTTTTCAATTCCAAGAACTCCACAACAAAATGGAGTTGTTGAAAGGAAAAATTGATCTTTAGCGGAGCTCGTAAGAACTATGTTAAATGAAAGTAATATTGCGAAACATTTTTGGCAATGGAGTAAATACTACTTGCCATGTTATGAACCGATATTTGATAAGGCCTATATTAAAGAAAACCCCCTATGAGCTTTATAAAGGAAGAAAACCAAATATTTCTTATTTTTATATATTTGGATGAAAATGCTTTGTTTTAAACAATGGAAAGGAATCTTAGCAAATTCGATGCAAAATCTGATGAAGAAATATTCTTAGGTTATTCATCTACTAGTAAAGCATATCGACTCTTTAACAAACGAACTTGTACAATTGAAGAATCTATACATGTTAAATTTCATGAACTTAACCAAAATCCTCTGAGAAAGGAAATTGATGATCTTGTAGGTACCTTCCAAGAAATGAACTTAGAAGATGAAGAAGAAAACAAAAATGAAGGAGATACAACAAAAAATGACGAACCTCAACAAAAGGAGTGGATCACTGTAAAGAACCACCCCTTGGACAATATCATAGGTGAAATAACAAAAGGTGTAAGTACTCAAAATGCTATTAGAAATGCATGCAATCACTTAGCCTTTGTATCACAAATAGAACCCAAAAATATCAATGAAGCTATTATTGATGAACATTGGATGTTGGCCATGCAAGAAGAACTGATCAATTTGAAAGAAATGAAGTTTGGGAACTTGTTCCAAGACCCAATGACCATCTAATAATAGGTACCAAATGGGTTTTTAGAAATAAGTTAGATGAAAATGGAATAATAACAAGAAATAAAGCTAGATTAGTTGCTAAAGGATATAATCAAGAAAAGGGAATAGACTATAAAGAAACGTATGCTCCCATAGCTAGGTTAGAAGCCATAAGATTACTGTTAGCTTTTGCTTGTTGTATGGATTTTAAGCTTTATCAAATGGATGTCAAAAGCGCTTTTCTAAATGGATATATTCAAGAAGAAATTTATGTAGATCAACCTCCCGGTTTTGAAAATCACAAATTTCTAAACCATGTTTTTAAATTGAGAAAAGCTTTATATGGTTTGAAACAAGCTCCAAGAGCTTAGTATGAGAGACTTAGTAAATTTCTTTTAGAAAATAATTTTGAAAGAGGAAAGGTTGATACTACACTATTTATAAAACATAAAAATAATGACATCCTTTTGGTACAAGTTTATGTTGATGACATAATATTTGGTGCTACTAATGAAATTCTTTGTCAAGAGTTTGCCAAGATTATGCAAGATGAATTCGAAATGTCCATGATGGGAGAACTCACCTTCTTTCTTGGATTACAAATCAAACAAACAAATAAAGGAACTTTTATTAGTCAAACAAAATACTGCAAAGAACTACTCAAAAGATTTAAAATGGACAAGGCAAATGAAATAGCTACACCCATGAGTATATCTTGCTACTTAGACAAAGATGAGAAGGGTAAGGACGTTGAAATAACTAAATATCGAGGTATGATAGGCTCCTTACTTTACTTAACGGCTAGTAGACCCGATATTATGTTTGCTATATGTATGTGTGCTAGATATCAAGCATGTCCTAAAGAATCACATCTCACTGCCATAAAAAGAATTTTAAAATATCTCATGGGTACTCAAAATGTTGGTTTATGGTATCCCAAAGGCGTTGAATGTATTCTTATAGGATATTCTGATTCTGACTTTGCTGGTTGTAAACTTGATAGAAAGAGTACTAGTGGCACATGTTATTTACTTGGTAGTTCCCTTGTTTCTTGGCATAGCAAGAAACAAGTAACTGTTGCTTTATCGACAACTGAGGCAGAATATGTAGCAGCTGGCAGTTGTTGTGCTCAAATTCTTTGGATGAGACAACAACTTCTTGAATTTGGTGTTGTTTTAAACAAAGTGCCTATTAAATATGATAACACTAGTGCCATAAATATATCCAAAAATCCTATCATGCACTCTAGGACTAAACATATTGAAATAAGATATCATTTTATAAGAGACCATGTTTTGAAAGGAGATTGTGTTCTTGAATATGTTGAAACTTCAAAATAATTGGCGGATATTTTTACTAAACCCCTTCCAAAAGAACAATTTATAAATATTAGAAGGGAATTAGGAATTTTGGAAATTGTTTAATTGATTTATTTTTCTTACTCTTTGAACATAGTTTTGCAAATCTTTAAACTTAAAGATTTTCACCTATCTCTTTCATAAAAATTCTTATTTCTTTAAACATAGCGACTTACTTTGTGATAATATGGTTAAATCTTTTCATTAAAAAGCCAATCACATTTTCAATAACCATGTTAATACTTCACAAATCACTTGTTTTATTGAGTTCCCGAGTAGCATCTATTTAATTAAAACATGTTTTTGACACAAGATAATCTCCTATACACCACATGGATCTCAAATACAAAATGTCAAATGACCTTTGATTTTCTTGACTCTCTCGTGCAATAAAAATCATTAGCAAATTGCAAAATTTTAATCCTTGTATAACCTCTCACAAAACACCCATAAGACTTTGCCTATCCAAAAGAAGGAGAAAATATCATTATGGTTGCTTACATGCTTTGAATTACTCTGTGATATATGTTGCATGCTTTAGAGGGAGTTTTATATACAATTGGTATCCTACTTCAATAATGAATGTATCTGTTTTAAAGTGGTCTATATTCTTAAATGTTTTTGATGATGCCAAAGGGGGAGAAAATAAATATATACATTCTAAGTGGCATAAAGTATCTTATAAAGGGGGAGAGAATATCACGATGTTATAATGGTATCTATTAAAAGATTAAGGGGAAATAAAATCTAGAATCAACATCTATATCATTCCTTGTTGAAATTGCATGATTAAGGGGGAGCCTTATAATTTTTACAACAAGTGATATCCAAATATATGTGTAAATGATAAAGTGGTATTCAATTATATGTATGACATATGTATAACATGTGGTAACAAATTATATGTGTAAGGGGGAGTCATTTATGCCATATATATGAACTGTTATGAAACTAACACCCCGAGAGATGGACATTTGTTGTCATCATCAAAAAAGGGGGAGAATGTATTTATATATTGATGTAGGTTTTGATAATGACACAACAAATGAAGAGATATTAAGGATGTTGTCAAACTATCAACTTTGATGAACAACAAAGGACTTGAGTCAAGGCATTCACAAAGGACTAAATCAAATGAAAAATGATCAACAAAAGTGCCAAGAATCAAAGGAAACAAAACGTATGCAATTAAGTATCAAAAAGGGTCCAAAACGTAACAAAACATAAAGAAACAGCATTAGGAATCGATTCACTTGATCAGAGAATCGATTCATGCCTCTTCAAAGCCAAAGGAATCGATTCACCATAAAAAGAATCGATTCATGGCCCTTGTAAGCACAAAGGAATCGACTCATAAAAGAAGGAATCGATTCATGCCCTATGAAATAACGTGGGAATCGATTCACTGCTAGAAGAATCGATTCATAGTGTAAAACAAACAGGGGAATCGATTCATCATATAAAAGAATCGATTCATATTGGAAAAAATGCCAGGGAATCGATTCATACTGACAGGGAATCGATTCATGCACTATCAGAAGTCCAAAATGCTTGCTGTGAATCTAGTCAAATTTAAGATGAATCAATTCATCTAGTATAATCAGTTCTGAATGTTTGAAATTAAAGTATGAACAGCCTGGAATCGCACCACAGAGATACACGCCCATGATTCATGCACCACTCCATACTGCACTACATCGAAGGAGTAAAATAAATTGGCAAAACCATGCTGTACGCACTATCCTCGAATGAATTTTTTAAATTGAAAAGAAGCTATGCCTTACGCCTATAAATAGCAAAGGAAATTGAAGGCACAAACTGTCCCAAGCATCAGAGAAGCAGCTCCTCTGAAATTCTTTCCTCCTCTCTCATGTTGCTTCACTTTCTCTTCTTCTCTTAATTACTCTCTGCTCCATTTTATTTGCATATTATTTTGAGAGTAAAATTTTGTGAGCAAAATTATTTTAAGAGTTAAACTTGCATATTATTTCTTGAGAGAGAAAATTATTTTTGAAAGTGCTAAAATTTACATATTCTCTCTTTGAGAGCTATCATTTGGTGAAAGTTTTAATTTGTATATCCACTCTATTAGAGAGTTACTCTTGTATTCTAAACACCAAAATTTCTAGAGTTTGTGGGTTGGGTTTCAACCTTGTAAATTTATAAGATTGAGAGATTAGGTGGGGTGCCCTTGTACTTGTGAGAATTAGGTTCTTAAGTGTGGGATATTAAGAAGCCGCGATTACTCAAAGTTGTATCTCTAATCTCCAATAGTGGAAATCCTCTAAGTGGGTTGCTTAGAGGTGAGACGTACACCAGTGTGGTAGAACTCGTATATATCGGTTTGCAAATCTTTCTTCCCTACACTCATTTAAATTTGTGCACTTAAAATTGCTTACTAAATATTTGTGTTTATAAATTAATTAGTTAAGCAACTTTATTAATTTACTTTTTAAATTAAAGTGCATATTCTATTGGCTTGATTAAATTTGTAAATCACTTAGATTAAATCTGTTGAAGGTGTTTAAGTAATATTCTTGAATTATTCTTTAAATCTTTCTAAGTACCAAAAATAGTGTTATGATTAATTTGATATTTTTACTTGAATATTACCTTATCTCTTAAGTGAATTTATTGCCATATACTTAGTACTTGTTAATTTGCTTTGTGTATAAATTGTTTTCATTTGTGATTAAATTTATTATTTTCATTAAGCGTAATTATTAAAGAATCAATTTCAAAAGCATTCCAAGTAAAATTTCTAATACTCAATTCACCTCCCCCTTTTGAGTAATTGAGGCCACTTGGTTAATGTAACGCCCTAATTTTTAACAAATAATTAAAACCCAAAACAGGAGAAATTTTTCCCAATTTAGAAAAATACCTGGATCTATAAAAAGCCACTCTCATATATGAAGATATTAGAGCCAGGTCCATAGACCATGAAGAACCAGGTCCAATTAAATAAAGAAAGGGAAACGAAGGCAAAGAAAAATAAAGGCCAAACAAAAGCCATCCAGCGGAAGACACACAGCGCCTGAGCGAACCTGAGAGAAACAACGTAAACTCGCTCAAGTGAGATCCGACTCCGCTTGAGCGAGGCAGCCAAACTCGCTCGGCGAGCACACATTCGCTTGGGCGAAACCACTCAAAAGCCTTCCAGCAGCACACACTCGCTGGAGCGGATACCTTATTCGCTAAAGCGAGAAGCCACACTCGGCATTCCTTCACTCGGGATCCAAAGGTTCCATTCACTCGGGATTGACCCCAACATATACATCCCATAGCTTAGTTCCACATTTTTATCCACAGAGGCCACGTAATGATCCACTCGGAAAATAGTAATAATTCCACTCAGAATCTATAAATTTACTCCACTCGGAATATTCAGTCTGAATCCAAGACTCCACTCACATAGGATTCCACTCGGTACTCGAGACAACCATTCACTCAGCAATGACTTAGTTCACTCGGGATTCATTCCCAAGTCCACTCAGTATAAGGGGATTCCAATCACTCGACCCCATCTCATACTCCTAAATTCTTATTTCAACTCATCAATCACTCTTTTAAATCCTAATTCCCCAACTATAAAATGAAGGCTTTAATACCTCTCGTCACTACATTACTCATCTTCATAAAAATTTGGGATGTTACAATCCACCCCACCTTCAAAGAATTTCATCCTCGAAATTCAAACATAACATACCTCAATAAACAGATCGGCATATTACTGCATGCCACACAAAACAACTTACATACCAATGCTTTCCAAGCATTCACCGACCAGTCAGTTCCAATCGGCACAATCACACCTCTCAAGTGGTTTGCCGATCACACCACAAGAAATTCCGAGATATTACACTCTTAACACCTTCCATTCAGAAGTGCCACCATTTATTCGGAAATCACTCACTCGGGTATTCACTGCTCGGAAACATTCCAAATCGAACAGTACACCAAATTCAAGGCTTTACTTCGCCTCAGAAAAGCTCCAACCTCTTAAAGGTATTTCATTCGGAACATCATATTTTCACTCAGTATTTAATTCACTCAGAATTATATTCCTCTCATTCACCCATTCATATTTCGATACACTAATATTTACTGCACACTCAACACACTCTCATATTTGCTTGGAGAAGTCCGATAGACTCAAGCCATCCCCATAAGCAGCTACAGTCTCACTTGCCCGACCTATGAACTGCTGCATCCAACTTATAGGATGACACCTCATTCCTATAGGGTCACAACAATTGCATAGAGTCACTGCAAAATGCACACTGCCACAATACCTATGGCATGCAGAGTCATATCGAAATAGCATCCTTACAATCTTTTCACTCATACCGACCAAAGTCACTTAGATAATGCTGATCTACATGAGAATTAATGGCAATTCCCACAATTTTATAAGCAATGTTCCCATACCAATATCATTACTACGCACTAGCTAGGGTGCATCATAAGCCAACAGTCAGCAAACATCACTCATTATCATATTAATGTGCATATTATCAATAGTTTTTCGACCTATACAGGGCATACATCCAGCCCATACACCTATTCTAGTGTAAATCTCATGGTAATAATCATCAAATACCAACCACACTCACCATAAAATGGCGTAATGGCAATCGGTTTCCAGTCCAAATCGAGTAAAAATTCCTTCTTTAATCTTACTCATCACAAAATCATGGTCAATCAGCCAATCAATCCCTCATTTCATCATTCATCTCTAGCCATCAATTAATTAAAGCCTAGGGAATTCATTAAATTCTCTTAGATATACTACTCGGTTTTCAATATGATTTCCAATCATATATATATTGTGATCATATGTATATGCATAAAAGCATCATGTGTGCTTTGCTATCAAAACATCAAATTATCATTCATTCATTATCTCATTATCACAATAGGCATACAAGCCTCATGAATCGCAATTCATATCATACATAAGCATAACATATACACAATCACCGGCCACTTATCAACAAGGGCATCCTCAATCATTATCATCATCGATTCATTTTATCTTTTATTCAATACCTCCTTGTAAGGGGTTTCTCATCACTCGTGGTCATCCTATCTCAAATATACAATGGATCCCATTCCATATCAACGGGTGATCACAACCACCATACCATTCATTTCTTAATAATACTAATAATAATATCATCACTCAGGGATTCACCCTTCGTGGCACCCCGCAAGGTGATTTATTTCGATAAATATCACAATATCATCATCACTCAGGGCTACACCTTTCGTGGTACCCCGCAAGGTGTTTCATTTCACAATAAATAACATAATACCATCATCACTCAGGGATACACCCTTCGTGGCACCCCGCAAGGTGATTCTCTTCACAATAATTATCACAATACCATCATTACTCGGGAATATACCCCTCGTGGCACCCCACAAGGTGATATATTCAACATTATGATCAACATCATCTTCACTCCGGGATTTACCCGTCGTGGCACCCCACAAGGTGATATATTCACATTATGATCGACATCATCTTCATTCTGGGATTTACCCGTCGTGGCACCCTACAAGGTGATATATTCCATATTATTCAACAACAATAGGACAACGTCCTCTTCACTCAGGGATTTACCCTTCGTGGCACCCGCAAGGTGATATATTCAACATTATTCAATAACAATAGGACAACGTCCTCTTCACTCAGGGATATACCCTTTGTGGCACCCCGCAAGGTGATTCATTCAATAATAATGCATATCAATGCCATGCTATGCCATAAATGCAACAATACAATAATGCATGTGCCCAACAATCTCACAAGGATTTCTCACCCTCTCAATTAGGGTATATATTTTAATTTGGCATCTTAATAATTATTCATAATCATTTACAAAGCCCCTCAAGGCACATCGTTCAAATAACTGGCATCCAATGGCCACCACCATCATCTATAACAATCCACATATGGATATCAAATAGGCATAGCAACAAACATAATATTAATCCACACATGTGGCAACAAGGTATTTCAAATTACATATACATATATAACAATCATAATTGCCTCACACACATGCAAGTCAATTACTTGCACCCATCACAAGAGTATCATAATAATTCTCAATAATTATCAAATTGCCATTTCAATTAATTCAATACATATACATGGCAAGGCAAGCATGAGTATCCATCACATACAACAATCACTATTAAATTTACTCATGCAATTTGAATGTTAACTTCTCTCCTACGTGGTCTCCTTTTTAGCATTGTGATGCAGGTTACCATGGGATGAGTTTGGATATAAAGATCAAGTTTGGATGAAGGTAAATAGTGATAGAGGAATTGCCTTGGTCGGCATCATTTATGGATTCTTGTGTAATGAATAAATTGCATATGATTGTATAGATGATTTAGAGATTTTAAGTATGTATAAGATAATCCTTTGAATTGATGGATGATGAATATATATATGTAGAATATAAGAGATGATTTGATGTGTATTAGAGGAATTAGAATTGATCGATGTTCATTGATGATTGAGATAGTCGGGAGAGGATTCTTGAATATATGGGTATATATATAATTATGTCTTAGGCATTGCATGCTTGCCGAGCCTTCTCTCATATCGTCATATATGGGACTAGGCGTATGCCCGGTATACATATTCTTCCGCTGTATACTCTATTACCTTTGTATACCTTTATGGGAAATTTACCTACCGATCCAGTTATAGGTTATTTAATCTCACTCTTTGGTTTTCTGTGATTTGGGTCTTGATGTAGTCATGGAGGTGTTTTGGAAAATGTTTTCCAATGCAAAAAATTTACTCGCATTTTCATTAATTATGATGATTACATCGGGATTCAAATACAAGAAATCAGGGGTGTTACAGTTAACACAATTTTAAACAACCAAGCTTAAAAACGTTGATTTTAAGTTACTCGGGTAAGCCAAAATACGCACCTGTACGTATTTTGGGTGTAATTTCCTCTACTGATATTGGATTTGAGTCATTCTTATCCCAAAATCTCCATATTAAATTTATCTACAACTTTTATGTTGACCAAAAAGACCCGTTCTTATTCCATAAATCCCAAAAATTAAAACACTACACCAATTATGTTTTTCCGACAACATTTTGCACTAGGTGTAGTATTTTCCACATAAATCTCTCATAGGACCATGAAATTGAATTAAGACTTCACGAAATTTTTCTTAACTCAATTATACACAAATTTGATGAAGAAGTCAAAGCCCAAATCCCTACTCATTTAGCCCAAAAATATAATCTATGCAATGAACAAAAATCCGCTCACAGCCCTGCACCCCTTTTGTATTTGGGTCATAACTTTCTCAATTCTTAATGGAATTTTTTATGCTCTATATCAATTTAAAGGGAACAATAAGTTATGTAAATTTTTTGTTCATCCCATTCAAAAAATCAGCCTAGAAGACCCCTTAAACCCACGAGTAAGTTGTTGCCCTGTACTTGACACCTAAGCTTGCATGCACCATGAACCAATAAGATCACTCTATCACTTGGCCACTTGTCCCAACCATGCAACATACTTCACCACCTCACCACCAGCTGCAATGGACACCTAGCAAGTGCATGGGACACTCTTGACACCTCTCCCACTCACCTCTTGACCATGCACCCCTTGGACACCAAGGAACCACATGCAAAATTTCATCCTTTCATTGTTTTTGCTTCGTTTTTCTTTCTCCTTCTAACTTAACAAAAATTCCAGTAACTCTTTTCTCCTTTCTTTCATGTCTTCTCCGATCTAAACATCATTATACATTCATCATCATTCATCCAAAATCATCACATCACCCCTCTTAGTCACCATGCAGCACAATTGGTTTTGAACCCAATCAAGAAGAATTGTTTACATGAGATTGTTTCCTTTTTCTTTGATTGGGAAAGCTAAAGAATGGTTTAAATCTTGTACACCCGGTAGTTTTACAAATTGGTCCGATATTGAAACAAAATTTTTGGAAAGATTTTATTCACCTTCAAAATATTTTGAAACAATGACAGCCATACATTCTTTTTCATAAAATCATGATGAATCACTTGGTGAAGCATGAGAAAGATTTAAAGCACTTCTTAGGAAATGTCCAAACAATAATTTGGATGATGCTGGGAAGGTAAGAATTGTTTATCATAGTTTATTACCTCAGTTCAAGATGATGTTAGATGCATGTGTAGGTGGTTCTTTAATGAACAAAACTGTTGAAGAGGCAATATCAATCATGGAGTCCATGTCAACCAGTGACCGTCAAGCCAAGCATGAAAAAGGTAGTACATCAAGGAAGCTAGGTATGCTTGAGTTGGGAGTAAATGATGCAGTTTTAGCTCAGCAAAAATTGCTGACACAACAAATGGAAGCAATGAGTAAACAATTGGAAAAACTTCAAATTGCTCAAGTATCATCACCACCTCTTGCTGAATTGAAACAATGTGTGCATTGCATGGGCAAACAACCATGTGGTTACTATGCCCCTGATGGAAATGAACAAGAACAAGCCAATTATTTGATTCATCAAAGAATACCCTTAGGTAATTTTCCTATCAATCTTGGTAATTCTTTTCCTAACAATTACCCGTAGGGTTGGTAGAATCAGAATATTGTCTGCAAACAATATGTTGGACCTTCCAACAATTAATTCAAACAATAACCACAATTTGATCAAACAGCAAGGCTAACTAGGATAGAGGATTCTATCCAATAATTGCTACAATACATGCAAATAAATGAAGCCACACGTAAAGCGTCGGATGTGTAATTAGGATAGTTAGCAAAAGAAGTAGCTGACATGAAAAGCTCTGGTTTTTCTGCAAACACTCAAAATCCAAGAGAACAATGTAATGCTATTTTTACAAAAAGTGGTAAAGTTGTAGGAAATGATTGTAAAGAAAAAGAGAAAAAAGAAAAGATAGAAAAAGAAGAAAAAGAAGAAGAAAAGAAAGAAGAAGAAGAGAAAAAAGAGAATGAAGAAAAAAATGATGAAAAAGAAAAACAAAAAATCAAAAAATAAAAAACAAAAAGTCAGTATTTGGGTCAGACACCTCCAGTTAAAGATTTACCTTATCCATATGCACCATCAAAGAAGGATAAGGAAAAGGAATACAAGAGATTCCTTGAAATCTTTAAGCAACTACACATAAATATTCCATTTTCTTAGGCATTGGAACAGATGCCAACATATGTAAAGTTTATGAAAGAATTGCTTACCAAAAAGAGGAGGTATGATGAGGAAATTATTGAACTTGAAGCAGGTTGTAGTGCTATTTTGCAATATAACATGCCAAAAAAGTCGAAAGACCCTGGAAGTTTCACTATTCCCGTCTCCATTAGAGGTGTGAATATTGGGAAAGCCTTGTTAGACTTAGGGGCTAGCATTAATCTAATGCCTCTAAGTATGATGAAGCGAATTGGTGACCTTGATCCTCAAAGAACAGAGATGACTCTGCAATTGGCCGATAGATCAATTAAAAGACCCTATGGTATTGTGGAAGATGTACTTGTGAAAGTTGACAAATTCTACTTCCCTGTTAGAGTACTCATTGATGTAGATAATGGAAAGTTGGCAGTAAGAGTACATGATGAAGAAGTGAACTTTGATGTTTTCAAAGCCATGAAACATCCCAATTCAAAGCAAGATTGTTTCAAGGTGGATGTTTTTGATGAAGTTTACTTTTCCATATCCATAGGTATGTCAATTTCTGATCCTTTAAATAAGTTATTAACTAACTTTGTGGAATGTTTGAGTGAAGAGGAAGAAAAATAGGTAGACAAGTATCTTGAAGATCTTGATCAAGGGAAAAAAAATTCCTTTAAATCAAGAAAAATTAAAGAAATCCAAGAAGTACCTATTGAAGAAATCAAGAGGCCTGAATTGAAAGTGCTACCTTCTAACTTAAAGTATATCTTTTTGAAAGAAGGTAATTTAAAACCAGTGATTATTAGTAATTTGTTAAGTGAAACAGAAGAAGAAAAACTGGTAGAAGTGCTGAAAAGAAATCAAGAAGCAATTGGATGGACACTTGAAGATCTGAAAGGTATAAGCCCATCATATTGCATGCATAAGATTTTGTTGGAAGATAATTTTAAACCTGTTGCTCAACCCCAAATACGCCTCAATCCAACCAGGAAAGAGGTAACAAAGAAGGTTTGAAATTGCTAAAAGCAGGTATTATCTATCCTATTTCTGATAGTGCATGGGTAAGTCCTGTATAAGTTGTTCCAAAAAAGGGTGGTATGACAGTAATTATTAATGATAAAAATGAATTAATCCTAACAAGAACTATCACTAGTTGGAGAATATACATTGATTATAGAAAATTAAATCAAGCAATAAGAAAAGATCATTTTCCACTTTCTTTTATGGCTCAAATGCTTGAAAGATTATCTAGATAGGCTTACTATTGCTTTCTTGATGGATATTCTAGATATAATCAAATTGCTGTTGACCCTCTTGATCAGGAAAAGACTGCTTTTACATGTCCTTTTGGTATATTTGCTTATAGGAAGATGTCATTTGGATTATGTAATGCACCTGCTACTTTTCAAAGATGCATGTTTGTTATTTTTGCAAATCTAATTGAAAAGAGCATTGAGATTTTCATGGATAATTTCTCAATCTTTGGAAATTCATTTGAATCATGTCTAACCAATCTCCATACTAAAGCGGTGTATTAAAACAAATTTGGTGCTCAATTGGGAGAAATGTCACTTCATGGTGAAGGAATGAATTATACTTGGTCACAAAATTTCTTCTAAAGGTATTGAAGTGGACCAAGCCAAAATAGAGGTAATCTCTAAACTCCCGCCCCCTGTAAATGTAAAAGGTATTAGAAGTTTTTTAGGACATGCTGGATTCTATAGAAGATTTATTCAAGATTTTTCAAAAATGGCTAAACCTTTAACAAATATTCTAAATGAAGATGTTGAATTCAAGTTTGATGAAGCATGTCTTAAAGCTTTTAATTCCTTGAAAGAAAAATTGGTTTCTGCCCAATTATTGCTCCTAATTGGAACTTACCCTTTGAACTTATGTGCGATGCAAGTGATTATGCTGTAGGAGCAGTTTTAGGTCAAAGATATGAAAAAGTTTTTAGGGTTATACATTATGCTAGTAAAGTTTTAAATGAAAATCAAATAAATTATGCAACTACTGAAAAGGAATTAATAGCCATAGTGTATGCCTTAGAAAAATTTAGATCATACTTGATTGGATAAAAAATAATTGTTTTCACTGATCATGCTGCAATCAAGTCCCTTTTGACTAAAACTGATTCTAAACCTCGGTTAATCTGATGGATTTTGCTCCTTCAAGAATATGATCTTGAAATCAAAGATAAAAAGGGTAGTGAAAATATGGTCGCTGACCATCTTTCTAGATTGATGAATGATGAGGTCACTGTCAAAGAAAAAGACATCTTGGAAGAATTTCCTAATGAAAAACTTTTTAAAATAACAAAACGGCCATGGTTTGCTGATATGGCCAATTTTAAAGCAGCAGGAATTCTTCCAAATGATTTAACTTGGCAGCAAAGAAAAAAAATTTCAAAGATTCAAACTATTTTATTTGGGATGACCCTCATCTATTCAAAATTAGTGTGGATAATTTGTTACGTCATTGTGTGCCCGATTGGGAAAAGAAAGATGTGTTGTGACATTGTCACAAATCTCCTCATGGAGGACATTTTAATGGAGAAAGATCTGCTGCAAAAATTCTTCAATCAGGTTTGTATTGGCCCTCTATTTTTAAGGATTCTCACTCATTTATGCAAGCTTGCGATAACTGCCAAAGAACAGGTAATGTTAATAAAAGACAAGAAATGCCTCTCACAAACATTCAGGAGGTTTAGGTATTTGATTGTTGGGGTATTGATTTCATGGGACCCTTTCCTTACTCTCAATTTAATCAATACATTCTTTTGGTAGTCGATTATGTTTCAAAATGGGTAGAAGCAATTGCTTCACCTAATGCTGACACCAAAACTGTAGTGAATTTCTTGAAGAAAAATATTTTCTGTAGGTTTGGAACATCAAGAACTTTGATCAGTGATGGAGGATCACATTTTTGTAACAAAGTTCTTCAGAAAGTGTTACAACACTATGGAGTGAGACATAAAGTGGCCATAGCATATCATTCACAAACCAATGGACAGGCTGAAATTTCAAATCGTGAAGTAAAAAGAATTTTAGAAAAAACTGTGTCTTCCTCCAGAAAAGATTGGTCATAAAAGCTTGATGATCACTCTGGGCATACAAAACTGCATTTAAGACTCCGATTGGCCTTTCTCCTTTCCAAATGGTCTATGGAAAAGCTTGTCACCTTCTAGTAGAGATGGAACATAAAGCATATTGGGCTTTAAAATTTCTCAACTTTGATCCAAATGCAGCAACTGATAAAAGAAAGTTGCAGTTATTAGAGTTGGAAGAAATGAGAAATAATGCTTATGAGACATCTAGAAGTTACAAGAATAAGGTGAAAGCTTACCATGATAAGAAAATTAAAAATAGACACTTCACACTAGGTCAGCAAGTTTTATTGTTTAATTCAAGATTAAGACTGTTTCCTGGTAAATTGGAATCTAAATGGTCAGGCCCTTTTGTAATTAAGGAAGTTGAATCTTATGGAGCAGTTGAAATTGAAGATCCAACTTCCAAAAGAAGTTGGATGGTTAATGAGCAAAGATTGAAACCATATCTGGGTGGTGAGATCGACAGACTCACTACCATTTGTTATTTGACTGATTTGTGATGTACAGGATGTACAGGATGGCAACCCATTATTTTCTTTTTCTTTTTATCTTATTTTTAAAAAAAGTTTTTCAAATTATTTTTTTCAGAATTATGATTTTTGAAAATAAAAAGGGTTTAAAAATTAAAAGAAAGGATTTTTAAAATTGAATTTTGAAAAATGAAAAACAGAATCTCACGCGTAGCGCCACACTTACGCGTAGCATGGGTTCTAAATTTTCAACCTGACGCGCAGTGTCCCTACCACGCGTAGCGTCAGGACCCTCGTTTAGTTTTTAAAATTGAACCAGAGGGAGCCCATGTCCATAACTTTTAATACCTAGTTTTTCCCACAAACCTTTTTTTTCTCAACCCTTCAATCCTCTTCAATTTCTCAATCTCTCAAGAATCCCAAGTAAGTTTCTATAAATCCTTTTCCCTTTGAATTTTAATTTTGATTCTTAGCAATGTATGAAGTTAGGGATAGGATTAGACAACCACTGGACCTAATTACTGTTAGATTTAGGAATTTGAATGGATTGAATGTGGTTTGGAGGGGTTGCTGCTGCGCAACCCCTGTTTTGCAATTTCTGTTCTGCAAGCCCACGCGTAGCGTCCCTCTGACGCGTAGCATCTCACCCACGCGTAGCGTTAGCCTTTGTTTTTGAATTTTGTTAATTTTGTGTTTTATTTTTCTGTTGAATGTATATTTTAATTTTCTATTTTTAATAATTCTGTCCTGTTTAATTTTTGTTGTTTGTTTGTTCGTTTTTCTTTTTAAATTAATAAATTTTCTTAAATTGTATGTTTGTTATACTCTCTTGTATAAAAAATAAATAAATTTTGTAAATATGTTTGTGAAAGTACATGTTTTGTGAATAAAATGTTGTGTATGTTATATTTTTAAAATCCAAAAATATGCATATTTAATTTTTATTTTATTTTTCTCTCAAAATATATTATTATGTTTTATGAATATTTTTGTGTGAATTTTGCATGAGTTCTTATTTTTGATGTTTTACATAAAATATAAATCAAAAATATGATTGTTAAATTTTTTATGTTTGGCACGTTTTAATCAAAAATAGTGTGATGTGTGTTTGATTTTTGTAAAATTTCTTTTTGTAGATGGTACCTAAGAAATCCATTCCTATTCTTGGTCCGAAGAGACAAAGGAGGAAAACAGACACTGACACCACCTCTGAGGATCCAGATCTTCAGGGAGAGAAGTAGCTGGGACCTAGAGATCCCACCAGATTTTGTACTGACGCGAAATGGGGCTAGTTTTATCAAATTAAGGGCCAAAGACTAATTTAGGAAAGAGTCTTAGATCTGAATGCTAGGGACTATCCTGAGCTGCAGGATGAGGTCCAAAGGAGAAGATGGGGACCCCTGTTTTCCCTGGCTACTGAGGGGGATCCCATCTTAGTGATGGAGTTTTATGCGAACGCCTACAGGACTCGCCAGGACGCACCGAATATCGGCTAATAAAAGACGCGTTGGCTGAGGGGTCGACACATTACATACGACCGAGACACCATTAGTACCTTACTGGGTAACCCTTGGGAGCCTACTCCCAAGAGCGACACTTGTTTCTGGAAGGAAAACAGAAACAAGGTTGCAACTGAGGATAGTGTTTAGGATACTTCTTAGATTAGGTTGCTCACTTCTTCAGCAAGGATGGAATCTTCTTTAACCTGAGTAAGGTTGGAAGGACTTCATCAAACCTCTTCAAGACCCAGCTGACCCCTATAGCTCAGGCGTGGTCTCATCTTATAACATCACTCCTGTCACCCACCTTTCATCTATCACAGTTGATCATTGCTACCTCATTTACTCCATTCTTTAGGGCCATACCATTGATATTGCCGAGTTGATCTCTGAGCAGATTCACCTTTATTCCCTTGGGTATAAAGTGAACCATCCTATTCTTTTCCCTCTCATCATATCTGCCTTACTAAGGAGGCAAGGAGTTCTTGTACCATCACCAGAGTTTACTAGTTCTTCAGGGAGGGTCCCTAAGGTTCTAGTGAACAGAGATTACTTTATTCAACAGTGCGAGCTTCTACCACTAGAGCAGGAGGCTCAGCCCAGACAGAGGAGGAGAATACCACCAGTTCAAACACCACCTGCTGATGCTATCACTGATGGATTTGCTAGGATGACTATTAAGCATCAACATATGATGCAGATGATGGGCGCCACACATAGGGCTTATATGCATCTTCATGATGCATTTTATCAGTATAGGATACAGGGAGAGAGAGCACCTTATGTCACACCAGCTGAGTTCGCAGCACATGTAGCTTGGCCTGGTGATTTGCCTACTTACCCTGAGACTGGTAGACCGTCTAGAGCACATGCTGAGTCAGTCATTTTTGGACAAGTTTATCGCCGCTGCCTTACTTTTATCCCACCTAAAGGCTTGGGCCGGTTCATTTGAGTCCGTTGTTTTCGGGGAGCTGGGCAGAAGAAAAATAGGCTCCTAGCATGAAGGTTGCTTGTCTCGCCCAGGAGGTAAGAACAAAGTGGCGAACGGCTGCATAACGCGCGGGAAAGCCTAGGATGGAATGGTTAGACGTTCAGTTTTCTGGTCCGTCACATTTGGAGGTTAGCAACCGTCGTGAGTCCTTCTTTCCGGATGTGAACTCTTAGCTTCCGTCTTTCTTGTCTCAGAATTGAAGGATTTTCCGCTTCCACCTGGTCTGTTCCTGTACTCTGTGTGATACAGATGAGGAGGGAGATGATGAGGATCACATGGAGGATTTATGGTGTTATTTTTCTACACCTTTTACATACATTTTAGTTTGGTATTTATGTTGGTATATTTGATTTTAGATTATATTATGGTTTATTTTTATTATGTGGTGTGTTTTATTTTTGCGTATTTTCTTTAATCGAAAATCAAAAATAAATTTTGTTTTTAATAAATAAATCAAATTTTTGAAAATAAGAAAATTTATACACTTGGTTTTTACATAATAAAACCATTTTTAAAATCAATTATCGATTCTTTTTGTAATTAAGGTATTTTGAGAAATTTAATTATAATAATTTTATTAACTATCAAGCTAATTTCGATAACCTGGGGAGCTGAGAGATCTTTTAAACACTTGAGGGTTTCGACATAACTTCATTCGAATTAATTTTGCTTTAATCTGTGATTTATGTTGTTGTATAGAGAATTCAAGAAAATGATCAAGGCATGTTTTTAGTAACAGAAACCTTGGGCCAAAAAGCTTACCATGGTAAAATTATTTTTATCCTTTAAAAAAAATTTGAGCCTAAAAAAACAAATAATTTCATTGGTACCCTTAACCTTTATGAAATTTTAACCATTCCTTTTACTTGATTGATTAAAAGAGCAATTGATCAAAATGGAAAGAATATTTTAAGCGTTCTTACAAAAATGGGGGAGTGAAAATTAACAACTTGATTCTTTTCAAGAAAAATCAAAATTGTGCATATAAATGAAAAATGAAAAGAAATATATGCAAATATAAAATAGAGAAAAGAATCAAGTTGGGAGTATTTGTTATCATCAATAAGGGAAATGAGATTTGGGCCAAGAAAAAGCTTAAAAATTATAAAATGCTCTTTTAGGATTTCAGGTTTTTGAATTCCAAGAAAAACAAAAATTTCTTGTAGCCAAGCCTCGTTATAACCCTTGAAAAGACCTTGTGATTCTTGAATTAACTTTGTATGATTAACCGTGATTAGATGAAAATCAAAATTAAATTTGTTTGATTTTATGATCGATTGAGTGAAACAGGTTACCCTTTGCACAAAGATAAACACTTGTGAGGTAAGCCTGAAATTATGCTTGATTTGTTAATAAGACATTGTAAAGATTTTTGTCATTAAACCTTTATTACATAAGATATCTATTTTTGGTTATTTTAAATGGTAAATTGTGAAATTACTTTTTCTGGTAAATTTTCAGACTAACTCAAAAATTTGATTTCAAATTTGATTTTTAATTTTCTCTCTTGCTCGAGGATGAGCAATGTCTCAAGTTGGGGGTATTTGTTAGTCCTCAAATTTATAATAAAATGTTTAATAAAAATTTTGTAAAAAGAATAAAAATTTATTTAAATTGTTATAAATTTAGGTTTTAAATTCAATAAATGAATGTTGTTGGAAATAATCTACCCTTGATCAATTTTCTCTAGTTTTGCAGTGAAAATATGAAGAATTTAAAGAGTAAAATTGAAGAACTGGAGAGCTGACGTGTAACATCAACACCACACGTAGCGTGGGGATTTCTGATGCTGACGCTACGCGTCACAGCCACGCGTAGCGTCAGGAGGTATGTGGACTCCACTTCCAGGTTGCCAAGCACTCAGCCAAGTGGCCCAAAATGGGCCAATCCACTTCAGCTAAGTGCCAAGCCGAAAGAGGGAGACAAGGCACACACCTGTCTGGGCATTATTGATTAAATAATGCACAATTATGGTCACTTAATCACGAGCTTAATGGGGGCTGACTCAGGAACCTGAGGTGTAGTGTCAGGCTGGTGCGTAGCATCAGGACCCTTCCTCAACCCTATAAATAAGGCCATTCTCCACACTTCCAAGGCACCCCTTTCTGAGTTCAGAACTTCTATCCTCTCTTGTCACTTGAATTTGAGTGTTCTTCTTTGAGTTTGTAAGGTTAGAGTGATTTCTAGATACTTGAGAGTGTTGTGTAGTGGTGTGAGCTCTTGTATTGTGAAGTGTTTCCAAGTCTTTGTAATGTCAAACTCTGTAAGTGTTGTTCTTACTTTTACCATGTGTAACTAAATTGTTTATGTTGGAATTTAGTGAATCAATCTATTATATGATGTTGTGATTATGACCTCTACATATTTATGACTCAAGTACATGTTAGGATTTCAACTCTTTATCAAGATGAACATCAAACGGGAGAATGATTTTCATGCCGAATTAAAATTTGTTTTAATGAAAGTAAAAGTTGAAATACCCTTAATATGCCAATTACTAGGGATAGAATTGGTAATTATTGTTGCCATAAGGCTAGGACTTAATGCAAGTTTTTATTGAGAAAGCTCACGAGGGATCGGACTTTACGATAAATACTTTGAATTTATATCACCAGGGATCGGTTATAATGACTTTAAGCTGCAATAACATGAGCTTGATGATTAAGTATGTATGTCTATAATTATTTCATTATATTTTAGTGTGAGAATCCTAATTCCAACATAATTTGTTAATCTGTATTTTTTTTTACCTCAAGCATCTAAATTATTCTGAATTATATCTCAATTTATTAGATAGATTTTATCTTTTCTATCATTTTACCTTATGAACAAGTCAACCATCAAATTCTGTGAATATTGCACAAATTATTTATAAATTATTCTTTTGTTAATAATCTTTGATAAAATTACCATAGTAAATAAGAAATTACTATGAGTTAGTGGACTTTCAATCCCAGTGGAACGATATCTAAATTTGAAAACTATAAATGATTGGTGCACTTGCCAATTAATAACCCAACAGTAACACGGGAGATAACAGTACGAAACCGCATTGCCCATTTTGCAACACCGGTCATTTTCACCATGACCGCGGTAACACATAATCAAAATATGGTGTTGTGGGCTAACCATGACTCATTTCATGCCAGCTGTGATCCTAAGGACAACCAGGGAACCTGCTCATCAAGAGGCACCCCCACAAGGGTTAACCATATGTGGCTCCCCGTAGCACAACATGGGCAGCTTTGTGACTTACACACCGAGTCATAAGGGAAATAACGAATTGCTCGTGCACAGAGCCGCCTTCCCACTGGGCCAACCAAGGGAATCCCTTAAAATTCCAACACTGGCAGTTGTAGTATGCCATGGATGCAAATGCCAATCATATGCATTTCTCACTCTATGCATCCTATACATGCCACTCATCAACACCTTAGTCACCAACATCAGCACAAGGTTTTTAGTGGATTCATTATCATTGATTGTTGTCATTAATAAGCCTTAGTGTGGTATTTCAATAAATTTCGCTTTCAATCATCAATAACATTCATTCCACATTCATGGTGGATCACAACCATCATATTCAAGACTTACACTTGCCAAACAATTTAACACCACCATATAGCACTAAAATTATTCTAGATGCATCAATGCATATTGCCAAAACATATCACCAACATCATATACAACATTACAATCCTTCATAACATTACAAGCAAGGCAAACATGCATATTGTCACATATGATAATCAAATACTATTCAATTCATGCATTTAAAACATAAAGACTCCTCTCCTACTCAAGAGAAAAATTCTGATTGATACGACGTACCCGTCTCATCGTTCGGAATGGATCCTACATTAACATACATGTAAAATCCCAATCAATCAACTATTCAAGACACAAATCCAACTCTATTTACTCATAATCATATCTATAATTTCATAACATGTATAAAACATGTTATAAACATTATTTTCCCTCATTCATTAGGCTTCAGGAATTCCTTCCCATCAAGCCTCATTCATTATATTCAAAGGCCACAAAACAACCATAGCCTAACATTCACAATATATCATATATCACTATCTATACTCTCAATGGCTTGTATTTGCTCTCAAACATATTGTTCAACCAATATTTAAAACTTTCCCCAAATCCTAAAAGTTAGGGTTTTCACCAAAACCCAACCACACCCATAAATGCATCATTAATTCCTTATCTCCTTCCAATCATAAATTCATCTTCCTTATTTATTATCATTAAAGCTTACATTTATGACACCCACCTTTGGGTTCATGCATTAAATGCTCTCACTAAACACCCCTCCTACAAGCATTGCTCTCCCAAAGCATAATGACCTATACCCATGGCCATAAACCCAACAAAATGGAGAGAATGACTCACCTCACACCAAAAACGAAAATGGAGTCAAAGAGGGAGAATGGCCAAATGAAAATAACGAGAGGAAGAAAGAGGAAACTTCAATCTCCAAGCCTTCTTCAAGCTTTCCCAATGAAAATCAAATGAATGGAATGGGTTACTACCTTTTGCAAGGGTTTTAGAAGAGAAAAGTAGAGAGAAATGAAGAAGGAGAAGAAGAAGATGTGTCTTTGCCAAATGGGTCAGCAAACCAACGAAAAGGAGAAAAGAGAAATGGGTTTTTGGTTTTTCTTTTAATCCTTCTCATTAAAGTTCATCATTTTATGATAAACAGGATCTCTGTTCGGGCTCAATATTTTATCTAAAACTTATTCCGAATATACATTTGGACTCTCAATAATATTCTTAACAGCCCTGACCAATATCATCCCAATCGAAGATACTTGGTCCGACACCCCTATTTTAATCTGGCCAGTTTTCAGCTTATTCGACTCTAATAAATTATGGGTAGTCCCCAAAAATCTTAATTCAATTATTTCCAACATTTTGGGACATTAATTAACCTATGTACAACTACTTAATAATCATTTCCTTAATTAATCCTTTATTTTAAAATTTAGGGTGTTACACATCTCAGCCTGCATTTACCAGAAAACTCATTACAAACAACACTAGTAAGACTCAGATAAATCACTGTGAGAGCTCAGATTTTTTAGTCCTAGTCAAACTAAAGGGATGTTGTCTTTTAAGACATCATTTTACTTATACTTTTTTATTACTTTACTTGTCTTTTATATATGATTAAGGTATACCAAGATGTTAATGCATTAGTACAGGATATGATGCCAAAACAAAAAGAGGCGAAAATGCTTGCATTAATAACATTAAACATTCAACCCCAGTCATTTTTTATTGATTTCATTACACTTTTTGTCCCTCTAGTTTGAATTATATTCAATTCTGCACCCCCTATACTTTTCAACTTTAACAATTTTGGTCCTTTTAAACTTTTTCACTACTTGGCACTTAAAATTAAAATCATCATATTTTTATTTTCTACACCAAATGTTTACCAATTGAATTACTTAAATTGTCTTATAAGTTATAATCAAAACTTACTAACCAAAACACCAAATATCATTGAAAAAAGAAAAACTAAAAATTTTCCTCTTTATGTCCTAATCTCACATCTTATCAAATCCTTCAAATTTAATCAAATTTTTAGCTAAACTTTAAAAGTGGATGAATATAGAGTACATTGCTAGACATGTAAGCAGATGATGGTGCAACATAAGTTAACTAGTGTAAAAATAGGGTGTAACTATACAATGATGCTTTGACAACAAATTTTATGCACAATAAAAGAAAGAGAAAAGCTAACAAAAGAGAGGGTGAAATATTGAAATCATGAACCCTTACTTTGTAATCATAAAGTATTAGGTTGTTGTATAGAAGCTTTGCATATGTATAGTAAATCATGCAACTAACAGAACCTTTGTACAGAAAAATAACAAGAACAAATGTTCCCCATGAAGAGTCAAAATCAATAGTTCCAGTCCATCACTCTAATCCCAGTAAACGTGATTTGCTAAGATAAATGTTCAGGGTAAAAATCCTTGTATTCACTTGGAATCTCTAGTGAGTCATAAGACTAAAAAGTCTGTCTCTTTTAAATCTCAGTCCTTTAAAAGGTCTCAACCTTGAGAAACCCAAAATTTTATGAATAGAGAACTCAAATTTAGAATTAATCAACATGTTAATTAAGCGATGGATAAAAAAACTATTTGCATATGTCACCGGTTCCTCCTGTCGTAGTCCTTACTTCGCAGCTAAGGGACTTACTAGAGATGCTTCTGATTACTGGAGAGGGAAGATAAGAGGAGAGTTGTTGATCATCGGAGGTTGCCAAAAATCAAGTTGGGCCAAAACAAAAACAAGTAACTCTCTCAGTAAACATGTTATGTATATCGCATCAACAAAAATTAGACAGTTCACTGAATTTCTTTTTGAGATTATTTCTGGTTATTGCATTGTACATACAAAAATGAAGTTCCAGACACACATATATACTACCCTAATTATTCAGAGAATTACATATCTTGTACTTTAGCGATACAAATAGCAAATCAGAATTAAAGAAATACCACTACACAAATATAGGAAGTATTTAATATTACACCAAAGTTATAATTGTTGGCAACTTGCTCAGAGCTGAGGGAGTACAGGAACCTTTAGTATTGTAACCAAAAATTGGGACCTTACGTCTTTTTGCAATTTGACCAATAAATAATGTTTTATTTTTCTTCTGGGTCTTAAGGAAGAGCATGTTTAAACAAAACTATTAGTGGAGAGGGGAAAAAACAAACTTCCAAATTTGTGAGAAATTTTCATATGATTAGTGTTTAACAAACCTGTAAATAATCACATAAATGGTAATAACAAATTTTGTGATTTATCATCTCAGGGGTTTTCTTCTTTCAAAATTTGAATAAACTACACTATATGATTAAGATTCAAGTTATGTTTTTTTGGTCAACATTAAGATCCAAGTTTACATCGATAAATGAAACCAAACCACATTCTTTTTTTGCCATCAAACAAAACCCGTCTCATGAGTTACTTAACAAACAAGACATGAAAGAAAGGAATCACAAATAGAGCAGTAAAAATGAGTAAGAACCAGAATTTGAGTGTAAAAATAGACCAGGTGTAAAATTGTATAGCAGAAGTCTAACAAAAAATAATAACTGTCCAGTAACTAATTAAGTAATTATTTGATGGGGATCCTATATGGGTACCCCTCTCGTGTTTCAAACCTGATAAATCAAATTGAACCTCACTTACAATTTGATCAGAAACATGTCCTATAAAAAGGATGGTGAGAAGAACAAACAGCTATGCCAAGATTACAATGGCAAAAAAAACTCCAAAATTAATAAAAACTATCTTTAAGCCTATTAATGATGGTACATCACACCGAAGATGCACTATTGAACTACTGGACCCAATCTTCTTGAGTATATCCTGGAATCTAATTTTACACCTTAATCAAACTTCAAGAAAGGAACCTAGCCTTGAAGAAAAGAAAAAAAGAGGACAAACAAAAACCCAAACCATACACAAAAACCCTTGTAACTGATTTACCTTAAGTATACTTACAATGAAAGACATGAAAGAAAGGAATCACAAACAAAATTGTATAAATGAGTAAGAACTAGAATTTGAGTGTAAAAATAAACCAGGTGTAAAATTGTATAGTACAATTTGAGTTTGTCATCTATATTTTTTTGGTCTAAATCCCTGATGGGTTTTATATGTTTTAAACAAAGAGAACAAGAAAAGAAAAAGAGGCTTACGGTTTGAGAACACCCAACATAAGGGAAGTAGATACAATTATAAAATGACAAGAAAACAAGAAAACAACTACAACATTAAATAAAATAAGCCAAAACAGATAACTACTTTCTTCTAGGAGATTTGTTCATCATTCCTGGCATACCAAAGCTATTGAATAGGGGAGGAAGAGAAAGGTAGAGAGAGAAAATAATCGAGATAAAATTTAGTGAATGGAATTATGGGAAAGTTTTCTTTCTCAAGACAATGTACTACATATATGATATACATACAGTTTACCATTCAGGGACTGTAACATAATCAACACAGTAAGTGGCTATCATAACTACCAACACTACACAGATTACAGAATCTGCACAGAAAAGAAATTGAAATTTTTACATAGATGGTACATATCCTTCAAAACAAGATCAACAGACACAATTATCTAGTGATGACAAGCAAGCAGCCATCTACTAGTAGGTGTTTGTTATCACCCTTGAGCTTGTCATACAAATAACAAATTAACAAGTGAGTCACCAGATCCCCCACTTGGCCACATTGGGTGAGAAGCAAGCGTAAATTCTTTGTTACAACAAGCCAATACAATGATATTACTCATTTACTTTTGCACAACTAATTTGGTTCCCTAATCATCTGGTAAAGAAACACAACCATAAACTAATTTATTATCAGATAGCTCTATCTTCTTCCTATTCAGGGTTCTTGGGTAAAGCCTTCATTTCTCAGGTGATTAACATTCTATGCCTAGCTATGTTGATTCAGACAGTCTATGATAATTATTTAAGTTTCTAAGCATTAAAGTAGGAAACATGCTATTTGGTCACTACTCTAGATTCACAAGTCATTTCATACAAGTAGCAATAAACCTACCAGCCTTTCTAATTTGAGAGCTAAAAGTCAAGATTAGAACACATAAACATCTAACCATAGATATAGAAGAGTAAAAGAAATCTTGGTAGCATATTTGAGTCATTGCTTAGCCACTAAAATCCTACCAACAATTGAGCTTTCTCACAAGTCATAAAGACTTTAGCCTACTTCCTAAGGTATTAAATGTCACCTATAAAACTTCTAATTAAAAATCAATGCCACTTTCTTAACCACAACAAGAATATAAAAAAATTTAAAAGAACCACAGACAAAATCACCATTCAATTCCAAACAATAACTTGAGGCCATCACAGCTCAACCAGAAAAAGCACAAAACACAAATGAAGAAGGAAATGAGATTACCTAACTGTTGCGAGGAAGAGCTATCGTGATGGAGATTAAATGCGACACACAACAACGGAGCCAGGGGAGCAAACCGGGGCTGGAGAACATGAGGGATTGAGGGAGAATGTGATGGTGTACGGGAGAACCCGAGGAAAGAAATGGGCAAGGACAGAGAAGAGGTAAACTTGGTTAAGGGAACAAGACACGGGAGGGACTGAGAGAGGGTGGGAGACGAAGAATAGGGGAAATAAGAGAGGGTTATTAGAGGAAAAATGAGAGAGAGAGGTTTTAGGAGGTATAAGAGGGAATCTGAAACTGGGAGAGAGTAAGAAGGAGGAAAACAAATGAAGGGAGTCAGAGGGAGTAACAGGGAAACAAAGGGGGGAGGCTTAGGGCAAATGATTAGGGAAGAGGCGCGACTCGAATTAGATTAAACCTTAGCGACGACCTAAGACCGTCGCTAAGAACGTCACTATAAAGCGACGGGAGAACATCAACGGTCGCTAACCTCCGCGACGACAACACCTATCCGTCACTAAACAGAACTAGCAACCAACTCAGTGATGACGCCCTACCACACAACTGAGCGACGACCACCCACCCGTCGCTAACTTCCTAAATTTTAAAAAATAAAGACAAACCCAAAAATACTTGGGAAAGCTAGTGACGGGGGTGAACGACGGTTTCTATTAGTGACGGCCATCTATCCGTCACTATAATTAGGCGCCAACAAAAGACTAAGGAAGGAAAACAAAAAATGAGAGAAGGAAGTTTTAATGACGCTGAGTGACATCATCGTTACATTTGTTCT
The DNA here is from genome assembly GCA_037962975.1 of Clitoria ternatea. Lineage (NCBI taxonomy): Eukaryota > Viridiplantae > Streptophyta > Magnoliopsida > Fabales > Fabaceae > Clitoria > Clitoria ternatea. Next base: position 215,664,152 of record CM075671.1, on the reverse strand, counting down.
AGAGTTTAACGACGACAAGGAGCGGTCACTAACTTTACGCGCCAATAAAAACCATTGGAGGGAAACCAAAAAAGGAGGGAAGTACAATATAGCGACCGAGGTAGCGACGATTTATTAGTAGCGATGGATTTAGTGACTGACTTTTACAAATTTTAGCGACGGGATTCTGCTAGTCGCTAAGGTTGTCACTAATTACTCTTTTGGGCTCTCTTTTCACAAGGTGGTCACGACATCGGTCACCGATTAGTGACGGTATCAGGCTGTCGCTATATTGGAGTAGCTATCAGATGTTTTTCTAGTAGTGGCATGGAAAGCAGTACCATTGATCCCATATTCAATGAAATTGGTGTGTATATCATTCACAACAACAACAGGTGAGGGATCCAAGTGTCAAAGGAATAAAGGCAAGGGCAAAAAGGTGGTTTTTGACATTGAGTTAGATTTTGAATCTGAAGAACTATATTGTGGTAACTCAAAAGATAGTGCAAATGAAAGGTTTCCAACTTTCAAGATGCCTACAAATATGGAGGATTTTCATTGGGAGAGAGGTACTTTGTTCTTGACCAAGGAGCAGTTCAGAGATGCTATTATTACATATGCCATTGCCAATGGTAAACATTTAAGGTTTGAAAAAATGATAAGAAGAGGGTATGGGTGAGGTGCATTAAAGGATTGAGTTTTATGTATATTTCAAAAAGCTAGGAAAGGATACATGGCAGCTAAGGACCAGAATTTACACTTACACTCGTGGCAGGCAATACAGGATCAAGTTTTTGAGTTCAAAAATGGCTATCTGAAAAGCTGGTTAATAGCTGCTCCACAAGCGCATGGGGTATCGCGTAATATAAAAGATTGTCATACTACAGATATTGTGCCCAAGTACTGGTTTTAGTGATTTAATTATCCAAGCAATACTCCATTCAATTAAAGAAAACGTAATATTACTTTAAAAACCAAATGAAAAGTTAAAAGAGAACTCAAACCCTCTTGAACAAAAATCAATCACTTTCTAAAAAATCAAATTGAAAAAGAGCTCTTAGGAATTAGTGGGTTCATATGCCATGTACCAATTTTAATGAGATCTTTTCCCAATTATAAAGTTTTATTTCTAAGGTGGGTTTTCCTAAATTATTAGTAGTCTCCTCTCGAATTCTAACTAATGTAATCAATTGCGTTTGATTTGTAAATTGAATCCATTAAGCATTATGAAAACCCAATTAGCCCTTAAAGGATTTTGCCTACTTTCGTAACCTAAAACCTTAGGTTCAATTTCATGTATTTCATATGATATGTCAATCTCTCGACTACCCATATTATTTAAATTCATCCACGCTTATCTTTAAGTCATTAAAAGCATTAAGTATGAAATTGAATAGAAACTAGAACATTCATAACTGAGAAATTCAAATCGTTAAAATTTGATACAAAAACATATTACCCCTAATCCTAAGAATAGAATTTAGTTCCTCATAAAAGAGGTTTCAATACCATAAAGCATAAATTTGAATCCTAACATTTCAAGAATCCCCAAAATACAAAACAAGGGTTTAGAAAAATAGAAGAGAAGCTCTCACTAGATCCTTTAAATTCTATGCCTAAACTCTAAAATCTTGTTGTTCATCGATGTTTTTCTTCAAATCCTCTTCAAAAATCCCTTGAAAGTCTTCTCAATTTCATCCTAACAGGTCTCTCCAGTCATCTCCCTTCAGAACTCCCTAAACCCTTTTCCCCTTTCAAATGGGCCTAAAATTAGAAATTTTTAGGCTTTCACACTCGATTCATGGCCTGTGGGATGGATCCACGGCCAGTGGATTGAGACCTGATGTAAGAGTGCCAATAATTCAAAGCGTGCCATGTATAGGAGGGGATCCACGACTAGTGGGAATGAAACCACGGCCTTGGAATACAAGTTAGAGGGATCCACGGCCTGTGGATTGGACTAGCCCCTTATTTATGCAAAAATAGAGAGGTCCACAACCTGTGGGAATTTCCCACACCCCGTGAACCCTCAAAAGTGTCTCCAAAATGCCTTTTTCACTGTGCTATGGTCTAGAAATGCTTCCTCCTTTATTTTTAGGATCTCCCAAGGAGAAATTAAGTCATGATGATGCGTTCTTGGTTTGAATTCCTTCTGTTTATTCAAAATGCCTCTTGAGTGCCTTTATTTTATGTGCAATTTAACCTAAATCATTACAAATCCTGGAAAATAGAAATACCCAAGTAGCATATGCGAAAAGGAATTGAAAACTTAGGGAATTAGGGGAAACTAAGTCTAAACTAACCAAAAACCAAGCATAAAAAGTTTCTAAAATAATGTAAACTAAAGACTTATCAAAATACCCCAAAATAGAACATTGCTTATCCCTAAGCAATCACTATATTCGTAGGATGAAAAAATAAGACTAAAGAATCAACGCAAAATCAAGGAACCTAATCAAAATTAGATTATTATTTTGTTTCTCTTTTAGATGATTACTAAAAATGCCAAGGCAAAATCCAAGCAATTGATCAATCCATACTTCACTAAGATTGGACTATGGGTGTAGTCTTCTTACTTTCCCTCTTGGTGTTTGAGTTTGTGTATAAAAATCGCTTAAATCACTACACTCTAAACACTACCATAGGCTTGGCAATTAACCATAAACTCCACAATTATCAAGAAAAACATATCATGGTCTAAAGGTCTTTTAATGGTTGTAATGTGGCCAAGGGTTCAACATGCAAGTATGGAAATTAAGAAAAGGGAAAATACAAAGGGCTTAACAATTCCTGAGAAAAACAAGTTCAAAACAAACAGACAAACATTTCTTGCACATTCAGAAACTCTTAGGAGTATAATTCACAACTCCTTTATTGTATTTCTCCCTATCATCCTTTCTCTTTTCCTTTCTTTTCTTTCTCTATTTTTATTTTTTTAGAACCCCAAACTCCAGAGTTTGCATATATATTATTTTTTTATTTAGCCTTAGCCTTTCCATACATTTGCTATTCTTTTGCTTTTTCTACAAAGTTATGTAAATTAATTAAGCAAAGAGGCTTCATGAAAAAGGAAATAATAGATGTGTATCAAGCTCAAAAGAGGCAACTAATGGGATAATATAGCATACAAGTTGTAACATCCCAAAATTTATATAAATGATTAATTAAGAGAGATAAATGGTAAATAATTACCAATAGGTTGATTGATGTCCCAAAAATTTAGAAATGATTAAAATGGGATTTATTATGATTATTCATAATCTATTGTGGCTTTAAGAGCTGAAATTCATACCTGGTTGAAATATGGGTATCGGACTAAGTATCTCTGATTGGGGTACTGTTGGTTAGGGCTGTTAAGAATATTATTATGAATCCAAATACATCTTTCGAATAATTTTTGGATAAGTATTGAGCCCGTACGGTGATCCTGTTTGTTATAAGATAAAGAAGTTATTTTAGGAAGGGTCAAAATTAAATGTTAATCCACTTATCCTCTCTCTTCATTTCATGTTGCTCTATTGCTCCCTAAAGGCAAAACACTCTTTTCTTCTCATTTCACATTCTTTTTCCTCCTTCATTCTCTAAATACCTTGCACATTTGTGTGCCCTTCCATCTCCTTCATTGTTGTTGGCTTCTACAAGCTAAAAGGAGGTGGTGTGATTGGAAACTCTCTTTCTCCTCCCTCATTTTCATGTTCTCTCTTGCTCTCTTGGTATTCACTCTCTTTTGTTTGCTTAAGGTACGTTCCTCACCATTTTTATTGAGCTAAAGCCTTAGGTTATGGGTTATGGTGGTTGGGAGAGTGACTAAATACATGTGGGTTGTTTGTGAGAGCCATTAATATACAAACCCTAATGTGAGGTGTATTAAATGTAAGCTGTTATGAGAGTTGTTGTGGGTACACGAAAATCATGGTGAATATGATGGGAAATAGTGAATATAAGTGGTGGTTGTTAGGTTTTTGATGAAACCCTAACCCTAAGAATTAGGGAAAACATTTAATTTTGATTGGATAATTGATTTTAAGAGAGAATGTGTGATATTTAGAGTGCGGGTATCATTAAATATGTTAAAAGATGGTATTAATGTGGTGAGATGGTCATTAATGGTGGTTGATGACCATTGATGTGAGAACCCATGAATGGGTTTAGCTTTAAATACTTATTAATGAACATGAACACCAAACCCATAGTGGTTGTGGTGAAATAAATGAAAAGGGAAGTGATTTGATAATAATAATGTTATAAACACCAAGTGTTTAATTGAAAATGTGTAAATCTTAGTGGTTAAATAGAAAGTAATGATATAGTACATTGTGTGATGTAAAATCTATTCCGAAGGGTGAGGCGAGACCGTCGAATCGCTCAGATTACTTCTCTTAAGGTAGGAGAGAAGTTTATATTCTAAATGCATAAATTGAGTATTAGTTTATTAATGTGTGTGATATTGCACATGTTTGCCTTGCCTTTGTGGTATTGATCAATTGTAATGTTGAGTATTGCAATGTTATGTGCTTAGTAAATGTGTGATATGCATTTAGAATATTAGTGGTATGCTTTATGGTGATTGATGATTATCATGAGATGTTAGGACAATTATTGTGCCCTATGTTATTGAGAATATATGTATGTTCACCATAAAATATTGATTGATAAATGTCAATGATAAATGAAAATAAATGTTGTTGTTGAGCATACCCTTGAATAACTGATGATTGTTATTATTAATCATTGTTGGTGCCATTGTGATTTGATAGAAGTATAAACTTGTATGTGTGAATTGAATTGTATTGGGGAAATGTTTGTGAAAATCACACTAAGATATGAAATAATGTCAATAACCGACTAAATTAAAATCCACTAAAAATTGAGTGGTGATGTTGGTGATGGTGATGAATTGATGAGTGGCATGATAGGATGCATAGTGTGAGATGGCATATGATTTACATCTACATTGTATCCATAGCATATTGTATAGCTGCCGATGAGGGAATGTTCGGGGTTCCTCTGGTTGGCCCAGTAGGAGGGCGGCTCTATACATGAGCATTATTGTTGTTTACCCTAGTGACTCAGTAGTGGAGTCACGAAGCTGCCCATGCTTAGCTACAGGGAGCTATATGTGGTTGACTCGGTGAGGGGTGGCTCTTTGAGGAGCAGATGTCCCCGGTGGTCCTATAGATCACAGTTGCCATGGTATAATTCGTGGTTAGCCCGCAACATGATGCTAAATCCCTGAGTCATTAATTTGGTTGGAAAATCTTGAATTAATATTGACTTATTGTATGACTCTCAGAGGATTTATTCTTTTGGCAAGCGCACCAATCTTTAAATTTGTAATATATTTGATCGTTCCCACAGGGATTGTGGTAATTACCGTAATCTTAGACTAGTAGAAGCTGAACCAACACAATGCAGATAGAATTCATTTTGTTTTTTGTTGTTTTATATTTCTAATGTTTTTGTATTTTTAGAGACAGCACGAAATATAAAATATGAGTAATGGAAGATAGGTTAGGATTACTTCAGTTTACAATTTCATCAAGAAACATGCATTTAAGGTTCAATCAAGCTTTAGACTCAAGAGGACAATCCACAGATGGGTAATCCCTAATTCCTTAGGTGAATAACACTAATTCCTAAGCATTAAACCCTAATCCCTTAGGTGTTCAATTAACAGAGAAATCTAATGCAAAATTGGGGGTTGAACCCTAACTATTCACCTAATTACTAGGCCTAAATTAGCTAGGAAGCAAAAAGTTACCTAAGTCTCAACCATGATTCCTCACTGGTGAGATTCTTCATCAGATATGGATTTGTCAATCCAGCAAAGTAGATCCACTCCTCAGCTTGTTCTCCTCTTGATTTAAAAGTTGACTTCCTCAATACACTTTCAAGAATTCATTGCAAACCTTCGCAATCCCAACCCTAGGGACTTAGACACCCATGGAAATGGATTCTGTTGAAGGAATGTGGAGAGACACGGATGAGAGAAATTAGAGAGAGAAAGAAATTAGAGAGGGATTGAAAATAGGCAAATGAATCGTGTTCTGTATTCTACTGTCTCTGTCTGTATCTACTTAACAGAATATGTACAAGTATATATAGGCATCTAACTAACTAACTAACTTAATTAATTACAAAGAAAGCTTAATTAATAATTAAACTAACTAAACTAAATACATAATTACAAATAAGTAAATAATTATAACTTGATACTTAAATTATTAATGAATAGCAGCAGTGCATCAGGCAATAGGAACAGAAATGGTGCGGAGCTTCTTTTGGAGGGAAAAATAGCTTTTAAATAACCACCTTCACGCTTGAGCGTGAAGGACTCGCGCTTGAGCGCGCTCGTGTTATTCACTACAGTATTGCTTTCACGCTTAAGCGTGATGGAGAAGCTTGGGCGTGGGTGATGTTTTGGAGTCACGCTTGAGCGTGAGCTTGCTCGCTTGAGCGAGGTCATGCTCTCCTATCTTTCTTTTTAAGTACTTTGCATGGATCTCTCGCTTGAGCTTGCAGCCTTCAAGCTTGAGCGTGAACTGCTCCTGCACATGCAAACAAATAAATTCCTAGCGTTTGTACGCTGGCTGTCCAGCGTTTGTACCCTGGGTTAGTGAATTTATAGATAAACATAATTTCTTAACTAATTACTATTTTTAATCATTTTCTTAGCTAAATTAAACACTTTTGAAATAAATAAATAAATAAAATAAGAATTATTAACAATTTATTTAAATAATAAAACTAAACTAAATAATATTTAATGAATTGAGTTAAATAAAAGATGAAATAATTAAGTCTTTTCAAGACTTATCACATCCCCAAACTTAAAACTTGCTTGTCCTCAAGTAAATTCTCAGATTAATTAATTAACAGCACTTACTCAAAACAATCAATCCTTTCCTTAACTTAATTCATACCATAATTATTGAATACCAACCATGCTTTCTTTTCGTAAATTTTGAAAATATAATAACTCACACATCCTTTGAGAGACAAGCTGGTGATACTTTCCTCACTGGATTGGTGTTTCACTCTTCTCTCAGTGTATAAGGTTCAATTTCATGCACTCATTACCTGCATAATTGATAGATCAACATAGGCTTGCAACAGTTCTAAACATCATGATATATGCTAGCACAATTGGATTAGTAAGGGCTTTTTAAGCTTGTAATGGGGTTAGGCTACAGGCTTCATTTTTGTTTTTCTGATCAATGTTGGGTTAGATGAGCCCACTGATGCCTTGCCTCAATCTTAACTTAAATGCCTTTACTAACTAGCTCTTTTGCTTTCATTATTTTTCAGATGAAGGGGTACTCAATTACTTGTGGTGCTTTGTACCTTCTTCTTTTTTAGTCCTTTAAACTCTTTCTTTCTTTCTTCTCTTTTCTTTTTTTTTCAATACCCTTTTTCTTTTTATTGTGGTGCTCTGTACGTTCTTTCTTTGCTGATTTTTTTTTCACTTTTCTTTTTCTTTTGCTGTTCTTCCTTTCATTTCTCAAAATCCTCATCTATAATTAAGGTCAGAGTGTGCCTTTTAATTGCTGTTAGGCACACTCTTCATCCCCAAACTTAGAATTTGCTAGTCCCTAGCAATAAGTAAGACTCAGCAATTCATCAGTGGTACATCCAGGGATAATTCACTTGGTTTTTCTCAGATAAATAGGCTTGTAGAGTTAGGTACATAATCAGAATGAAAGGGTCTCAAGCTCAAATATAATTATTGGTCAAAGGATAATTAATAATATTAGGATGGTTAAATTTGGCCCTGGCTAAATTAATAAAGAAGGCCTTCATCATTTCCAATTGGCAAGCATACAATCATTAAGCAAGCACTGAAGCAAATTCCGTCTCTCTAAACAAGAATGCAGGCACCCTCAGAAACGAATTAATAAGGCTCAAAAGCTAATAATAACAGGTAATCAGCCAATCATGTCCCCAAACTTAATGCAAGATTATAACTCAGATTGCTAATTAGCATGCTGAATAAACAAATTATTAATAATGAAAAATAGTTATGGGCAGGGATCATGAATTAAGCAATGCAAATCAATTAATTTATCCAATTAAAGTCTGAGAATCAGCAAACTTTAAATTATTAGGTGGATTCTAAATTAAACATAATTAACATAGTTTATCAATCAATGAGACAAAAGGATAGAATACTTCCCTTTTTACGTGAATGACAGTGAATGGCGAGGGATGGTGTGCATGAATTTAGTAATACAACTCAGAAAAGAAATAACAACAAACAACTTAACATAGAAATAAACTTCATTACATTGAAAAAGAAAATACATTGTTCAAGAGAATATTTAAACAAAGTCAGTACAACTTGAAAGTAGCAATATAAGACATAACAAAGTAAAAGATCAGTCATCCTCTTCTTCATTTTCTTCACTCATAGACTCATCATCATCTTGCTCAGGATAGGGTGGAAATTCAGCTGCTAAGGGTGTGTCATAAGGGGGAATGGTGAATCCAATGGAAGCCAACCATAAATCTCTATCAGGTTGAACTCCCATTTCTTCAGTGTGATCCACATTCAATTTGGTGGCAATCTTTCTCAGCATGAGATCATGGTTCAAGACCATATCATAAGTTCCTAGCTACATCTTCTTCATAACCTACAGTTCCTGCATTTTCATGGAAATATCAGAAGAAGGACCTGCTCCTGTTGGAGGTGGTGGTGCAAAAGACGTTGGTTGAGGTTGCCTTGGATGCTTAGACTCGTGAGGCATAAAATTGTCAATATGGTTTATCACCCATTTCTTGTCCATAATCCTCTCAGGCTTTACCTTTGTTAGTTCAGTATAATTCACGATAACTTGATTCTTTTGGGCCAACAGAGTGATAACAGAGCAATATGGCAGTTGGAGATTCTTTTCAAGGTTTTTCATCATCTCTTCCAGTATTAACTCACCTAAATTAACATAGAGGCCTCTCATTAGACAGTAAATCAATACCAACCTCTTAATGGTAATCTCAGTAGCATGCAACACAGGTTGTAAGGATGATAAGACATACTGGCACCATAAAAGGGGAAGATGATTTAAACAATTTTTCCTGACACTTTTCGGTGCACCATTAGCCCTTGTCAAATATGCAGCTCCTTGCTCACAGCACTCCTCTAATATTTCTTTCCTAAGATTTTCATTTTCAGCCCTATGAAAAATATCCACTTTCCATGTGTAGTGACATCCTTCTTCCTCCAGTATAGGTACTTTTAACAGTTTGTTCAAAATATTACCAGTTAGAGGAATGGTGACTCCTCTCAAGAAGGAAGAAAAAGGAAACTTATCCTCCATAGAATGAGTTCTCAGATTGGCATAAAATTCTCTAGTGAGTTCCTGGTAACCATTGCCTAAGTTCTCATTAAAGAACTGCCATCCCTTTTCGATCATAGTAGCTTGCACATTAAAATCAGCATATTTTTCTCCCTCAAGAACCAGAGCTCTATCCCTTATTACTCCTCTGGTTTTAAACTTTTGCTCATAATCTTGGGCGGCTTTAAGATCTCTAAACCTATGCCCATCAAACCTCTCAACTGTCTGAGATTTATTTCTCTCACTAAGACTTTTACTTGTTTTAGGGAATCAGAGATACTGACAGTAACCACCCCCTTTCCCTTATCTTTTGGGGATTTCTTCACGTTTTCCACTTCAACAACTTCTTTAGGTTTTTTCAAAAATCTTTGTGATCTTCTTATTATTGTGAGTGTTAAAGATGGTGGTTAAAAAGCCTAAATGGAAACAAGTACAAAAACCAAACAATCACAGCAAACCAAAAAATGTAAGATGAATGGATAGAAAGAATGGAAGAAATTTGAACTTGAAACACTGAAATATTAACTATGTAAATAAGAATTAAAAGTAAGAAGTGTAAAGATGGTACCTTTCTAAGGAATCAGAAGTTATGCCTTTTCCTCTTCAAACCCAAAGTTTCCAGCGTAGAAAGTTAGGGTTTGTACACTGAGGGGGTTTTATAATGTTGAACCCACTACCTGAGAAAAGGGTAGCTATGCTGCAATCTTGGCGTACCAACGCCCAAATTAAATCACATAGGAAGCATCAGGTATGATATTTTTTCAAGCGTGCTAAATCATGCTCAAGCGCCAAACAAACAGTATCAGAGGTCTTCAATATTGGCACTCACGCTCAAGCTCACAGCAGCACCCTTAAGCGAGAACTTGGAACAGTACAACCTTAGCCCCGATCACACTCAAGCGTGAGCTTGGGGTGCTTAAGTGTGGCACTTATCTATAAGGCACGCTCAAAGCGTGGTCAGCAAGGGTCAACCACGGATATTTTCTTTCAGGTACCAGTGGTCACGCTTAGAGCGTGTTAAATCACGCTCAGGCGCGAAATACAAACAGAAGTCATGCATCACGATCACGCTCAGAGCGTGTGGAATGACGCTTAAGCGTGATATGCAACAGGGGATGATTCGCTCAAGCGACGTAAGACACGCTCAAGCGTAAGGAGTAAATCATCAATCACGCTCAAGCGTGTTGAATGTTCGCTTAAGCGTGAGAATCAGTGGTTCGCAGATGAGCCCACGCTCAGGCGAAGATAATGTGCGCTCAAGCGTGAGTTTCAACAGGGGGTACATAGTATGATCACGCTCAAGCTTAATAAGCTTTCTCTTAAGCGTGTAGGAAGAATAGGAGCTTCTCACTTAAGCTCATATAGTTTCGCTTGAGCGAGATGACAAGACTTTGGTAATTTGCATTCTGTATAAAATTCGCTTAAGTGAAAGATGCTTCGCTTGAGCAAAATAAAGAAAATGGATGCACTCGCTTAAGCGCACAGTGTATTCGCTTGAGCGAATGGAAGGATCCAAACCTGAAACAATTCTCACTTAAGCGTGAATGAATCACGCTCGAGCGACTGGTTCAGCATAACAGGACTCGCTCAGGCGCAAATAGCTTTCATCCAAGCGACTGGACAAACAGGAGGTCACGCTTAAGCGCAAATAGATTCGCTCAAGCGAACCAGAGTTCCTGATTCTAATTCTAACTAATGAAATTGCAAGTATGAACACTGGAAATTGAGCATATGAACACTCAGATGTTATTCAAAAATTCACAATTTTATTCACACTCTATTCACAAACATTTTAGTTTCTTTTAATATTTCCAACACAGAAACACCAAATGCAACAATCAAAATGTAGGGTTGCCTCCCTAAAGCGCTTCTTTAAGGTCACTAGCTTGACCTTCTGACATCTAAGATGATGCCTGCAACAACATGGAAGTTTTCTAGCTATCAAACTCTCCTCCAAAGTAGAGTTTGAGTCTCTGGCCATTCACTTTAAATGTTCTATCAGTGGCCGGGTCTTTCAATTCAATTGCACCATGAGGAAAGACCTCATTCACAATAAAAGGTCCAGACCACTTAGATCTTAGTTTTCCTGGAAAGAGTCTCAGTCTAGAATTGAACAACAAGACCTTATCATCTTTTCGAAACTCCTTTCTATTTATCCACTTATCATGCCACCTCTTAGTTTTCTCTTTATAAATTGAGGCACTCTGATAAGCATTCAGTCTGAACTCCTCAAGTTCATGGAGTTTTAGGACTCTTTCCTCTTGAGATTGCTCAAAATCCATATTTAACAGCTTTGTGGCCCACCATGCCTTATGGTCTAAGTCCACAGGAAGATGGCAAGCCTTACCATATACCAACTGATAAGGAGACATGCCAATTGGAGTTTTAAATGCTGTCCTATAGGCCCACAATGCATCATTCAACCTCACAGACCAATCCTTCCTAGACTTCCCTACTACTTTCTCTAATATTCTTTTAATTTCTCTATTAGAAAGCTTAACTTGTCCATAAGTTTGTGGATGATATGGAGTAGATACCTTATGCAGTACCTCATAGTGTCTCAGGGCTTTTTCCATGATTTTATTACAGAAATGTGACCCTCCATCACTAATGAGGACTCTAGGGACTCCAAATCTAGAAAAAATGTTCTTCTTTATAAACCTAAGCACCACATGTGCATCATTGGTTTTGGTAGGGATTGTCTCCACCCACTTGGACACATAATCCATAGCAACAAGGATATATTCATTGGAGAATGACTTTGGGAATGGTCCCATGAAGTCAATGCCCCAAACATCAAATAACTCCACAACTAAAATATTTGTCAAAGGCATGCCAGCTTTAGCAGAGAGACCTCCACTTCTTTGACACTTATCACACCTTTGAACATATACTTTAGCATCCTAAAAAATTGTTGGCCAATAAAAGCCATATTGTAAAACTTTTGCTGCTGTTCTGGAGGCACCATGGTGTCCTCCATAATAGGAGTCATGGCAGTGCCATAAAAGTTTTTCCTGCTCAGATTCAGGCACACATCTCCTCATAATTCCATATACTCTTATCTTGTAAAGAAACGGATCATCCCAAAGAAAAGTTTTACTGTCATGAAAGAATTTTTTCTTCATTTGGGTTGTCCAACCTTTAAGTACCACAGAGGCACTTTTAAAGTTGGCCATATCAGCATACCATGGCCCTGTGATAATTTCCATCAGCCTCTCATCTGGGAACTCCTCTTTAATCAAGATAGAATCAGATTCACCCTCCAAACAAGAGAGTTGATCAGCCACTGAATTCTCTACTTCTTTTTTATCTCTTATTTCCAAATCAAACTCCTGGAGTAAAAGAACCCATCTGATCAATCTTGGCTTTGATTCTTTTTTAGCTAGCAAGTACTTGATTGCTGAATGATCTGTATACACACTGACCTTAGCACCAATCAAGTAAGCTCGGAATTTATCAAATTCATACACCACAGCAAGCATTTCTTTTTCAGTGGTGGTGTAATTTATTTGATTCTCATTTAATACTTTGCTAGCATAATAAATGACATGTGTTAATTTTTCTTTCTTTTGTCCTAGCACAGCTCATACTGCAAAATCACTTGCATCACACATTAGTTCAAATGGTAAAGACCAATCAGGTGCTGTAAGGATTGGAGCTGAAACTAATCTTTGTTTCAAATTTTCAAAAGCCTTGTCACAGTTTCCATCAAAAACAAAAGCATTATCTTTCACATGTAAATCAGTGAAAGGCTTAGCTGTTCTTGAAAAATCCTTAATAAACCTTCTATAAAAGCCAGCACATCCTAAGAAACTCCTCACTCCTTTCACATTGATTGGAGGAGGAAGTTTTTCAATGATATCAATCTTGGCTCTATCTATTTGAATACCCTCAGCAGAGATTTTGTGGCTAAGGACTATCCCTCCTTTAACCATAAAGTGACATTTTTCCCAGTTAAGGACAAGATTAGTCTCTTGACATCTCACCAGCACCTTAGATAGGTTACTGAGGCATATATCAAAGCTATTCCTAAATACAGAGAAATCATCCATAAACACCTCAATGAAATTCTCTACCATGTCCCTAAAAATTGCCAGCATACACCTTTGGAAGGTTGCTGGTGCATTGCACAAACCAAATGGGACAGGTGAAGGCTGTCTTCTCTTGATCTTTTGGATCAACCACAATTTGGTTGTAACCAGAATAACCATCAAGGAAGAAGTAATACTCATGACCTGATAGTCTCTCAAGCATTTGGTCTACAAATGGTAAAGGAAAGTGGTCTTTTCTAGTGGAGTCATTAAGCCTTCTATAATCTATACACATTCTCCAACCTGTAGTTGGTCTAATGGTAATGACTTCACCTTTTTCATTCTTAACAGTGGTCATTCCTCCTTTCTTAGGCACCACTTGGACTGGACTAATCCAAGCACTGTCTGAGATAGGATAGATAATTCCCGCATCAAGAAGTTTAACCACCCCTTTCCTTACAGCTTCTTTCATTATAGGGTTTAATCTTCTTTGTGGCTGAACAACAGGGGAATAGTCATCTTCCATTAAAATTTTATGCATACAAAATGATGGACTAATTCCCTTTAAATCAGAAATGTTCCAGCCAATAGCAGATTCATGTTTCCTTAAAACCTCTATCAATTTTTCTACATCCTCATCTTTTAAATCAGCATTAATGATTACATGATGTGATTCATTATCTCCTAAGAAAACATATTTCAAATGAGAAGGCAAAGGTTTTAAATCAAATTTTTCTTCAAACACTTCCTTACCTTTCTCAAGTTTAGTATTATTCAAATTTTCTTTATTTTCATTTTCAAAATCACCTACTTCACATGCTTCAAGTAGGTTCAGCAACTCAGTATGTGAGTCATTTAACTCTTCAGTCTCAAAGTCAAAATCATCCTCCAAAAAGGCTTGTAAAACCTCTTTTTCAGTTTTTAACAGCATAGGAGTCTTATAACTTTTAATTTCTTTAATCATAAAACAATCCATCTTCTCAGCTGGATGTTTCATAACATTAAAGACATTAAAAGTTACTTGCTCCTCTTGAACTCTCAGCATGAGTTCTCCCTTCTCTACATCCATTACAGCTCTGCCTGTAGCTAAAAAGGGTCTTCCTAAAATCAAAGGAATTTCTCTATCAGCTTCCATATCTAAAACTATAAAATTTGCTGGAAAGATGAACTTATCTACCTTCACTAATAGATCTTCCAGCATCCCATGAGGATATTTAATGGACCTATCAGCCAATTGCAAAGACACGCGAGTTGGTTGTAGGTCATTAATTCCTAACTTCCTCATTAAAGACAAAGGCATCAAGTTTATGCTAGCTCCTAGATCACATTAGGCACTTCCTACATGAACATCCCCTATTGCACAAGGTATTGTAAAAGATCCAGGATCTTCCAGCTTTTGAGGGAGTTTCTTTTGAATAATTGCACTACACTCTTGAGTGAGAACAATCATCTCATCCCTTAAGCTTTCTTTTCTTAGACAGAAGTTCTTTCAAAAATTTAGCATATGAAGGCATTTCTTGCAATGCCTTAGCAAAGGGAATATTTATGTGAAGCTTTTTAAACACATCCAAGAACTTAGCAAACTTTTGCTCCTCTATTTGTTTCTTAAATCTATGTGGAAATGGAGCATTCTTTAGTTTCTCAGGAGTTAGCTTAGAAGCTTCCTCCAAGATCAAATCAATCTTTTTCTTTTTCTTTTGATGAACTTGATTTTCTTTAACTTGATTTTCTTTTTCTGCTTCTGTTTCTACTCATTTTCAATTCTATTATTATCTTGCTCACTTTCCTACTCTTTTTCTTTTTCAGTATCTTTTTCTAAACTCACTTCATGACTTGGAGGTGGGAGAAGAATTTTCCCACTCCTAGTAGTTATTGCTTTGCAATGTTCCCTTGGATTTACCTCAGTATCTCTAGGAAAATTGCCTGATTGTCTCTTAGCTAATTGTTTTGACAGCTGTCCAACCTGATTTTCTAAATTTTGAATGGACGCTTCTTGATTTTTAAAGCTGGCCTGAGTGGCCTGAATGAACTGAGGTAGCACATTCTCAAGTTTAGACTTTTCTTTAGAAGAAAAGGGAGAAGGTTGTTGTGATCTATTTGTGGTTTGATTTTGTGGCATATTTTGATTCAAATGTGGACCTTTCTGCCATGAAAAATTGGGGTGATTCCTATAGTTAGGATTAAAGGAATTAGAGGGATAATTCCTTTGAAATTGCTGCTGCCCCATATAATTCACTTGCTCAATAGTCACATTTGGATCACACATGCCATTTTCATGATCTCCACCACAAACATCACAACTCATCATACAAACTTGGCTAGGCTTTTGAAGTTCTGAAATTTGTATACTTAATTTCTCTAAAGCCTGAGTCATCAACTTACTCTGAACCAAATAAGCATCCTGTGCTCCTAATTCTAATATCCCTCTCTTAGGGATTTGGCTCCTCTCACTTACTAAACATTCATTAGAAGCCATAACATCTATCAGCTCTATAGCTTCTTCTATAGTTTTTGTGGTCAATGAACCTCCAGCTGAGGCATCAATTAAGACCCTAGTTGCTGGTCTTACACCATTATAAAAGATGGTAACTTGCTGCACATCAGTGATTTGATGATGAGGACATTTCCTTAAACTCTCTTTATACCTATCCCATGCTTCCATTAGAGATTCACCTTCTCTCTATTGGAAACAAGTGATTTCAGTGCACAACTTAGCATACTTGGAAGGAGGAAAATACTTAATCAAAAATTTTCTTTGTAAATCCTCCCAAGTAGAAATACTACCTCTTGGTTGGCTCTGCAACCAAGCCTTAGCCCTATCTCTTAAAGAAAAAGGAAATAATCTCAGTCTTATTGCTTCTTCAGGGACTCTATTCATTTTCACAGTATCACAGATTTGGAGGAAGGTTGCTAGATGCAGATTTGGATCCTCAACCCCACTTCCTCCGAATTGATTATTTCTAACCAACTGCAATAAAGCCGGTTTGAGTTCAAAGTTATTAGCTGCAATCAGAGGCCTAAGGATGTTAGATTGCGATCCTTCTTCAGTAGGCCTAGAGTAGTCACCTAGTGTAACTCTCCTCTGTTCCATTTCTTGCTGTTCTTTTTGCTTTTTCTCCTTTCTAAGCTTACGTTCTAACAAATAAATATCAGGATCAAAGAAGAAAGGCTCTCCTCTGTTCCTTGACTGCATACACCAAATGTTAGACACAAACAATATAAAGCTACTGCTATTGCTACGCAAAAACTACTACTATACTAAAAATGAGAATTAAACTACTTACTAATATGCAAAAACAAAATTAAACGGTTCAGTCTAGTACCAGTCCATGGATTGTTGATATTACTCAACAATCCCCGGCAACGGCGCCATTAACTTGATGCTAAATCCCTGAGTCATTAATTTGGTTGGAAAATCTTGAATTAATATTGACTTATTGTATGACTCTCAGAGGATTTATTCTTTTGGCAAGCGCACCAATCGTTAAATTTGTAATATATTTGATCGTTCCCACAGGGATTGTGGTAATTACCGCAATCTTAGACTAGTAGAAGCTGAACCTGTAACATCCCGATTTAATAATTAATTTCCGAATGAAAATAAATCATTGAAATAATAATTGCAAGGTGGGAAAATTATTTATTAATTATAATTAACTTAATTAACTCAACTTAAGAAATAATGACTGGTTAAGAGTGATTAATTAATAATTGTTGGCTGATTGTGATTGGTGTACTGCTTTACGCTTTCCCACCCCACTTTCCCCTTCTCTCCGTGCATGCGTATATGGGCTACTAGGCCACCCTATCATTCATGTTTTTCCCCTTCAGACTTCTCTCCTTTCTGTCCTCTCTTCTCTTCTTCTTCTTCGCTCCTCATTCTTCTTCTCTTCTTCTCCTTTCTTCTCTGCTCTCTGTTTCTGTAAGCTCGCGACAGTGGTGGCCGAGGATCGGAGTCCTCCTTCTTGACTCGACGAACCAGAGAGGGCAAGGGTGTGCATTTCTCCCTGCATGCTACCAGTCTTCTTCCCTACGGTTCCTTCATCGACTTTCCTCTTTCTCCCACTCCTTGCTCGAGGCTGCCGAGTCTCAGTGAAGATCTGCACCACGAAGAGCTTCAAGGAGGTTGGAGCGTTCACCAGCGTTATGATGGAGCTGCTCAAGAGAGCGAGCAGAGAACTGGGCGTCTCGGAAGCTTGGAAATCCCCACTGGACCGAGTAGAAGGTCAATATGGTGCCCTGGAGGCTTGGGCCTCCCCGCTAATCTTGCATGCAGAACTGTTTAAGAGTGGGAGTGGCTCGGAGTTCCTCCAAAGCCAAGTGTAATAGTGGAGGACTGATGCAGGGTCATTCTATTGAGAACGAGTGAATGGGCTAAGCGGAGCAACCGACTGGAGCTGCAAGCCCTTGGAGCCTTTGGAATCTTCATCCCAGGTAGGGGGCGCTCTACATGTCCAATGCATGGTTTCTGAACGATCCGAGCGAACGTATTACCTTATGTGTTTGTATGATTATGACTCTGTGAGGTGTTTGACTGTTGATCATTGGATGTCGTATGTATGTGTGTTAATAGAGTCCTGTTAATTATTTCGTACTTATATGCATGCGTTCAGAATGTGTTTTTTGCTATATGTCATACATGCTGCTGAGTGGAGTCTGATGAATGATGATTATTACCTGTGTGGAGTATGACTATTGCTGTCCAAGAGATGTATGATGACATTGGTGATGTTGTGGAGTTAATGTATGAATTACATGTTAATTGTAATGTGAATATCAAGCACATTATATGGTCTATTGTTGACTTCCGAGTGGAAAATATAGGTAGACCCGAGTGAGGAAGAGTTTGTATTCCCGAGTGAAAACCTCGAGCGATCCTCTTCTAAGAGAGGAGTTAGTGTAGTGGTTTAGAATGGAATGAATTCTAAGTGTAAGATATTATAATCCGAGTGAATGATGTAAAATCCGAGCGAGTGAAGATCTGTATCCCGAGTGGTTGAGTTTTGAATAAGTCCAAGTGGGACTTAACTACCTGATTTTCCGAGTGAGTGTATGATTATGTATATACCTATGTTGTATGCTAGTGACTTATGGTTGGGCCTTTTTCCGAGTGGGGGATACTTAAAAGGATTCTAAGAGAAACCCCTTTAACGAATTCTGAGTGAATGTTATATATAATCCGAGTGATTGAGGAATAGTATTCCGAGTGGTTAGGATTAGAATAAGTCCGAGTGAGGATTTGCTTAATGAGTCCCCGAGCAAATAAGTTGTCGCGTGCCGAGTGGATTAGCTATCATTTTCCGAGTGAATGAGTTGAAGGATAACTCTGGATTCCGAGCGTCTAGATAAGCCGAGTGTGGTCTCTCACTTCAGTGAACAAGGTGTTCGCCCCAGCGAGTGGGTGTTGCTGGAAGGCCCTCGTTTTGATTTCGCTTGAGCGTTGTTGCTCTTCCGCTCGGTTGTTTCTAATCGAGTTCTTGCACTGCTTTCCTTTCCCCTTTCTCTTGGTCTCTTGGTTTAGTTTTTCCCTTCTTGGTCGGCTTTTTGCCTCTCTGCCCTTGCACTGTTGCTAATTACTCTAACCATTATTTTGGGTCAGATTATGAATGTTTGGCCGGCTTTTATTTATTTCCTTGCCTTCCTTTCCTTCTTTTCTGGACCCGGTACCATTGGTTTATTTTTGGGAAAAACTTTCCCTGTTTTGGGTTTTAATTATTTATTAAATTTAGGGTGTTACAGAACCAACGCAATGTAGATAGAATTCATTCTGTTTTTGTTGTTTTATATTTCTAATGTTTTTGTATTTTCAGAGACAGCACGAAAGATGAAATGTGAGTAATGGAAGATAGGTTAGGATTACTTCAGTTTACAATTTCATCAAGAAACATGCATTTAAGGTTCAATCAAGCTTCAGACTCAAGAGGACAATCCACAGATGGTTAATCCCTAATTCCTTAGGTGAATAACACTAATTCCTAAGCATTAAACCCTAATCCCTTAGGTGTTCAATTAACAGAGAAATCTAATGCGAAATTGGGGGTTGAACCCTAACTATTCACCTAATTACTAGGCCTAAATTAACTAGGAAGCAAGAAGTTGCCTAAGTCTCAACCATGATTCCTCACTGGTGAGATTCTTCATCAGATCTAAATTTGTCAATCCAGCAAAGTAGTTCTACTCCTCAGCTTGTTCTCCTCTTGATTTAGAAGTTGACTTCCTCAATACACTTTCAAGAATTCATTGCAAACCTTCGTAATCCCAACCCTAGGGACTTAGAAACCCATGGAAATGGATTCTGTCGAAGGAATGTGGAGAGACATGGATGAGAGAAATTAGAGAGAGATTGAAAATGGGCAAATGAATCATGTTCTGTATTCTACTGTCTCTGTCTATATCTACTTAACAAAATATGTACAAGTATATATAGGCATCTAACTAACTAACTAACTTAATTAATTACAAAGAAAGCTTAATTAATAATTAAACTAACTAAACTAAATACATAATTATAAATAAGTAAATAATTATAACTTGATACTTAAATTATTAATGAATAGCAGCAGTGCATCAGGCAATAAGAACAGAAATGGTGCGGAGTTTCTTTTGGAGGGAAAAACAGCTTTTAAATAGCCACCTTCACGCTTGAGCGTGAAGGACTCGTGCTTGAGCGTGCTCGTGTTATTCACTGCAGCATTGCTATCACGCTTAAGCGTGATGGAGAAGCTTGGGCGTGGGTGATGTTTTGGAGTCACGCTTGAGCGTGAGCTTACTCGCTTGAGCGAGGTCGTGCTCTCCTATCTTTCTTTTTACGTGCTCTCCTATCCTTCAGAAATTTGGCATACTTGGGAATTTGCTTGATTGCATCGAGAAGAGGTATATTCACTTCCACTTTCCTGAAAGTATCCAAAATTTCTTTGTCCACTTCTTCCATCTTCTTACTTGGAATTGCTTTTGGTGGGAAAGGAAGAGGGATATGAGGTGGAATTTGGGATGGTTGCTTCTCAGATTTGCTTGTGCTTGAAGAGGGCACATCATTCTCAACTGTTGTGGGCACATCTGTTTGTTTTTCAGGTTCCTTAGGTATGGGTACTTCAAGGTTCTTACCTGATCTTAACTGAATTGCACTCACATTTCTTGGATTTGCAGCTGGTTGAGATGGTAATTTGTCAGAGTTTTGACATTGTAACTGGCTTAATGATGAAGCCAATTGCCCAATTTGGTTGCTTAGACTCTGGATGGTAGCATCATTCCTCTGTTGATACTCCAAGTTCTGTGTAGCCATTTGTTTCACCAGATCCTCCAAAGAAGGGCCATTTGTGGATGGTTGAGGTGTACTTCTTTGGAAGGTTGGTGCATTATTTTGAAATGGAGGTTGGGGATTTTGTTGTTGGTTCCCCCATCTCAAGTTTGGATGGTTCCTCCAACCTGGATTGTATCTGTTGGTGGAAAGGTCATGGTTTTGTGGTGGTGGAGGTCTATCATGGTAGATGTTAGCTGCATAGGCTTGGGGACTATTATTATCCTTTTCTTGTAGAGAAGGACAACAATCAGTGGGGTGCTCTTGTGAAGAGCAGATGCCACATACTTTAGCAGTCATGGATTTTTGATTTACTGCCAATTGTGTGACTAGAGTGGTGAGAGCATCAAGTTTGCTCTCCAATTTAATTCCAGATGAACTAGAATTGGAATCAAACATGGGTTTGAAAGAATCATTTCTCACACCAAATTGTTGAGAGTTAGATGCCATCTTCTCAATTAGATTTCTTGCTTCAGCAGCAGTCATATCTCCTAAAGCTCCTCCACTTGCCGCATCAATCATGTTGCGATCAACGTGGTGTAAACCTTCATAGAAGTACTGAAGAAGAAGTTGTTCAGAAATTTGGTGGTGAGGGCAACTTGCACAAAGTTTTTTAAATCTCTCCCAATATTCATAAAGACTTTCTCCAGAGAGTTGCCTAATGCCAGATATGTCTTTACGGATTGCAGTTGTTCTAGAGGCAGGAAAGAATTTTTCCAAGAACATTTTCTTTAAGTCATTCCAACTTGTGATTGATCTTGGAGCAAGGTAGTACAACCAATCCTTAGCAACACCCTCTAAAGAATGAGGAAACGCTTTAAGATAGACATGGTCTTCTTGAACGTTTTGGGGTTTCATTGTGGAGCACACAATGTGGAATTCTTTGAGGTGTTTATGCGGATCTTCACCCGCAAGACCATGAAACTTAGGCAACAGGTGTATAAGTCCGGTCTTAAGAATAAAAGGGACATCCTCATCAGGATATTGAATACACAAACTTTCGTAAGTGAATTCAGGAGCAGCTAGTTCTCTAAGAGTTCTTTCACGAGGTTCAGCCATATCAGAAAAACTAGCAGTACTTTCAACAGATTCAGAAAAAATACTATCACTATCAATATCAACAAAGTTATTATTAAATCTAGCTTCTCTAATTAACCTATGAAAAGTTCTTTCAATTTCAGGATCAAATGAATATAAATGCTCAAAAGTTCTTCTAGTCATACATAGCATACAACAAGATATTTGATCATGATGAGCAATAAATCATAAGAATCCTAAATCATGCAAAAGAAATAAAATAAACAAACAAACAAACAAAAGAAAATTTTTTAAAATTTTTTTTTTAATAAAAAAAAATTAATTTAAAACAAGAGTTTTTCCTAAAGATCGTTGATCCCCGGCTGCGGCGCCAAAATTTGACGTGAATATTTTTTCAGTCATGATTCCGTCAAATTAGTACATTAAAATTAATTAACGTAGTACTAGGATGTCAACCTAGGTCGTTCTCTCAAGGATCAACACAAAAATTTAGGAAAAATCAAGTCTTAAACTAATTTTTAACAATTAAAAATAAAAACTCAACAACTAAAAATTTTTACAAACATAAGTTCAACTAACATACAATTGGGGGGGTTTTGATTGATTTTTGTTGTCACAATTAAAATTAAAACAAGGTAAATAAAGGATTTAAAACAATAAATAACAAGCGATTAATTTTCTTGGAGTATTGTAAATAAATTTATCCTTGGTTCACTAAAAATAATTTGTATACTTATTAATGTTAATTTCTTAGCTCAAATTGAATTGATCAACTAAGCGTCTTTTTCAATTCACAATTCCCTTACTTTCATTTAAAAATGAATATTTTAATCAAGCATTCTAATTAAGCAAAAGGAGTCAAGATCGTAAAATCTAGGAATTATTGAGCATACATAAGAACATCGCCTATATACATAATCTATTCTCAATTTATGGAATTAAGCAAACCATAATTATTAAAAGTGATTATGAAAATATTCATTAAGCATGCATATTTCCTTAATCCATTCTAATTTAAAACCTTATTTTATTCCATTTGAATAATTAAACCGATTAAGCATACAAATTTAATTAAACAAAATGGAATTAAATAAGTAGAGAAAGATTATGAAGAAATAACAATAATAAAAGCATACTTTATTAAAATTAATGACCTCAAAATTACATTACAACATTCTCCAAGAAAATCAATCTAGGGGTTTTAGCCCTCCATAATTACAACTACAAACAATGAAACTAACCCGGAAATGAAGAACTTGCTGGAAAAATTCCAACGGAGAAGAGAAGAGGAAGAACGTATGAAGGAGGAATTGATGTCTTCTGATGAAGAATGAATGGTTTTGCCCCTTGCCTTGCTTCCTATTTATAGGAGCTCAAAAGCAACGCTTATGCCTTAATTAATTTGTAATGGAATGTGCACTCTTAATTTACAATTCAATGGTGCTCCATTATCATGCTTCAGTGCTCCATTATCAGCTTCAGTGTTGTTTCCACTTTGATAATGCGTTATCTGATGTTTCCACTGATGAATCTGTGCCTGAATCGATTCATCTAGGCAATTTTTGGGCAATTTTACACATAGGAATCGATTCCTCAGGGGTGGGAATCGATTCCCAAGCATATGAATCGATTCATGCTTGTTTGAATCGATTCCCAGGCCTTTAAAATGCATATGAATCAATTCACATGGGTGGGGAATCGATTCCTAGCTGTATGAATCGATTCCCAGGGTGCTTGAATCGATTCCTTGTTGTTCTTTTGTGTAGGAATCGATTCCCACATTGGTGAATCGATTCCCAGACCTATTCTGGTGCTTTTCTCGCATTTTTGACCATTTCTTGAGTCGTGGCTTCTTTCGTTTGACCTGTGGTAATTATTTTTTTAATTACAGGCTTAATCACACACTACAAAACAAGAGAAAACCAACTTTTATTAAAAATTTATCCTTAATTCATTTTAAAATTAAATATTAAATAAAGCTCAAATGATGAAAATGTGTTAAAGTGCAGTATATTACACACTAAGTGATGGCAAATTATACACATTTAAATTGAGGAATTAAGGATAAATCATGCATCATCAATGATTTAATGCAAAGTATACATTTTGTTGTATGCATATGCACATAATTACAAAAGTATTCATATTCATCACTTTGAATGTATAACTCACTCTCCATGTTGTCTTTTAGCATTATGATGCAGGATATGCATGGAGTGAGATGTATCTTATTTTGGAAATGTGTATTTTGGTAGAAAAGGTAAAATATTTGTATAGGAATGCCTTGGCCGACAATCATTTTGTAAAGCATATTATGTATTTGAATATTGAATGATGTTGGATGTATGTTTTGATAGGTCATGTATGAAAATTAGACCTTGGTGTTAAAAGGCTAATTTTTGGTTGACCTTGACATTGATGGATGACTATTGTAGTACATTGGCTTTATGCCATATTAATGAATGAATGATGTTGTTTATGGACTATGATCCTTGGTGATGTACATGGTATATTCATATGTAATTGAAGTGTTGAGATGCATGGATATTGGGAAGTGGACAGGCCATATTTCTATTCGATGATTAATACCTCATGTAGAGGCTACCCATAACTCATTGTGTATGAATATGCTTTTTGTATATATGTGATTTCAGCCAAATAGACCTACGTTGCAAATTGGCATGGTTAGTTGGACCAAAATACACTTAAATTGTCATTTATGTATAGATTGATTTAGAGCATAAATCATGATTTGAGATTTGTTGGAACAAGTCTTAATTAAGTGTATAAATGTGTGCTAATTGGTGGTTTGGGTCAAATCCATGAGAATTGCATTATTGTGTGCCGTGTAACTTGATTTGCCTATGTTAGATTGCATTTTCTGATAATCTCGTTCAAGCGAGATTGATGTGCATCAGATATGGGGATTCTGGACCATTTTCACTCAAGCGAGCTTGGCTTTGCTTTAGCGAGGGCCAGAGCACTTGCTTTTGTATGTGTCTTGCTCAAGCGAATAGGGCTCGCTTAAGCAAATTCTTTTGGAAATAGTTATGTCTCATTTTCGCTTAAGTGAATTCTCGAGAAATTGATTCTGTGATATTTTCGCTCAAGAAAGGGTGTCTCTCTTAAGAGAAATAATTATGTTTTGCTTCTAGGCTATTTTCGCTCGAGCTAACATGGCTCGTTGAAGGAAAGTGAAGGGTCTAATTGTATGATTTTTCTCACTCAAGCAAGTTTGGGCTCACTCAAGCGAGTACTCGTAGTCTCGCTCAACCGAGTGATGTCTCACTTAAGCGAGATGACCTGGATTTATTTTCTTTTTCCTTCCTCTTTTTTTGGGCCTTTTCTTATATCTTCATATATGAGACTAGGTGTATGCCCGGTATATTCATTTTTCTTCTGCTGTAAACTTGAATTATTCAGTATACACATTAGGGCGATCTATTTATCGATCCAGTTTATAAAATTCTTAAATCTCAATCTTTGATTTTCTGTGCTTCGGGTCTTGATGTAATGTTGGGTGTTTATACTTTTAAAACATGAAAAAATTATTCATATATTTATCAAATTAATTATCTTAATTACATCAGGATTTGGGTCCAGGAAATCGGGGCTTGACACAAGTTAAGTCTAAAGAAGAAGGCCTAAATTGCCTTTTTCATTCCATGACATGAATTCATAAACCATTTTGAATCGGTCAAAAGTCAAGTTCTAGAGTGCCTAAAATGTGTGAATCACTCAAAGAAGAAAACAAGGGATAAATATATAAAATCGTAGTAACCTTTTTGGCTCAAACATCTCACTATGGTAATTAGTCCAGATCATAGAAAACATGGATTTATCATGAGCCTTTCATCCTAACATTCTAGCAATCATTATTATTATATTTTTTATATGTTTATTTCAGGTTCCTAATATGCATGTGATCTATTATTCAAAATTTAAACATATCCTACCAATTAGCAATCACAATCAGACCAACAATGCTAACCTAAGACAAAACCAAAATAAAAAAAAAGACAAAATAAAAACAAAACCAAACACATAAAGACAAAAGAAACAAACGAAAATGAAAATGAACAAGAAAAAATAATCAGTAAATTAAGTTTTCTTTACCTATCACCTCAAAGTAATCTTGGTCATTGTCCTTAATGTGCATGTGAAAAGAAAAAGGTAAAAGAAACTTAATGAAAGAGGATTACCTGTCATGGAGAGGGTGCAGGGAAATGTCCCTACTGAGAATGCCAATCATACATGGCATTTACTCGTTGAGATATTTCATTAATTCTTCCCCCTTGTCTAATTTGCTTAGAAGACAAAGAATCTAGTCTAGTGCCCATGTATTCCATTCTAGAGCTTATTCCTTACATCAAGGAATACATACGCTCTATAGAGAAACTGGAATCATCAGCGGACTAGGATAGGCCAGCAGCAGGCTCTGTGGGAAGTGGCATCTTAGTGTCTAAAGGCTTATCCTCACCACATCTACATCTGAAAACAAAAAGGAAGTCCTATCTTCCAAACTAGAAAAAGTAGGATTAGGCAGGGGTGAGGTATAGAGAATCTAAGAATAACCAAACAATACATATCATGATCTCAAACAATCATACCTATATTAATAAGTTCATCCATATCAACCTATTTGGGTTGACAAAGAAGGTTATCTTGCTCAAGATCAATTCTAACATATTTGGCTATGGGGTTAATATATCCAGCAATAACAATTTTTCTAGAGGTGGCTTTCCTAACTCTCAAAAATTAGCTACAAAGCTATTTGGTGGAATCAATGGGCACATTGTTAAGCATAACATGCAAAAAGTATAACTCAGGTGCCCTAACAGTCTTGGGGCTATCATATCACCCAAAGATTGAGCGAGCCATAAATAAATCTCTACAAATATTTAAGCATAGGATGATGCATAGAAGAGGCCTTAGAGGTTGAACCATCATAATCACCTCTACGAGAAATGTGGCTCCAAAAGTACCCTTGGTTAAATTCCCGAGGGACACTAGTAGCGCCCCCATGAGGGAAGCCATAAATGACAGGTACCTACCATATATCAAGCCTAAAGTTAGTGTTATTTGACTTGAATTTCACTTCCCAATAAGAACTAGTACAACATCTCTTAATTTTTATGGAACTTAAAAAGTATAGAGAAGTCCTCTTATATATAGGTTCATATAATTGAATAAACTAGTCCTAAACCATATTTGTAACTAATTTTAAGGTATCCTTAAATAGGCCTAGCTCTACCAAGGTATCCGGATAGAAAAATCTTGAGGGAACAATTTCCCTTTCTAGCAAAGAGTTCAACTTCATGTGTTGCTTCTCAAATGCACACTCAATGTCATTAAGATTGGCATAGTTGAAAGACTTACCTTTGGCCTTTCTTTTCTTAGGAAGAGATTTTGCAGCCTTAGATGACATGGTATTGAGCTGGAACAAAAGATTAAAAAAGCAAGTTAGAAACCAAAATTTTGAGATGCTTCAAGTATGTCAAACAATATGCCAATGAATATTTATCACACTTGAAAGTAAGGATCCTAACTTGTACAATGGATCAATTTGCCCAAAAATGCCTAACTAATGTCAAACAAAATTGCATCTATCAAAATGATGAAGTTAAATAGTAACAACATACAATTTAGTTTGAGACCATATTGATATAATGAAGCATGTAAGGATAAAGAAAAATAGCCATAGGCATTTTCACAAACACTTGGTGAGCAAAGATACAAAGCACATAAAGAACCCAAATTTGAATCATCAAGATTTTCCCATTTTCTTTTAATTCAATCTAAATCACATTCATTTAGTGCCAAACAATATATAATTATCAAACATGGCAACAAAAGTGAAGAAGAACACAAGTATGGGTAATGAACAAACATAAGCAATTAGGAACAAATTGAGAATTTAAGAGCATACCCATTTGAATTCAAACCATCAACAAGCATCACATAACATATTAAAGGGTACCCAATGAACTAATTTGAAAGAATCTCAAAGATTTTTCAAGTTTGAAAGAACCCTATTAACATGAAAAACCTCAAAATTTAAGAAGAAAGTTATGATCACTTACTTAATAATGATAAGGAAGAAGAAGTAAATAAGTGAAGATTGAGTGGTGTTAAGAGGAATGAAAGGGTAGAAGGAGTTTTCTTAATGTGTACTTGTGCTTCTTAGAGAGTAAAATGCATGAATAGAATAGGTGAGTGAAATAGAAAGCATAAAAGTGGGTTTTAAATGCAAAATTCATGTTTTCATGGGCCTTGTCACGATCCATAGTTGTGGTAGCAAACCCACGACCCGTGGAGCTCTCTAAGTTGGGAAAAATATGTGTGTATTGGATCAGGCCTGGTTCCACGGCCTGTGGACCTTTCTTACTTAGACAAAAATTACATTTAAATCAAACACAACCTGTGGAATTTTAAGTATGGAATCAGCCTTCGAACCATGGCCTGTGGGAATTTCCCACTACCCGTGGATTACACTATTTTCAGCAAAACTTTCACGCAAAAATTGGGCAAGTGTCAGGTTTAGTTCCACATCTTGTAGGAATTTCCACAGCCTGTGGAACACACTGTTTTAAGCAAAAATTCCAAGCCAGAATAAGGTTCATGAATGAAGGGATCCATTGGCTTAAGCACTTATTCCATGTAAAAAGAAAGGAAAATGAAATAAAACATCCAATCAAAAATATTTATTTTTGTTTGTTTATATATATATATATAATACACATATTAAAATTCTAAAAAAATGAAGAACCATAAATGGGGTTATCTCCCCATTAGTGTTAAGTTTCAAGTCTTCAGTTAGACTATACAATCAACCATGTCAAGAATCATGAGAATCAAGCAAGACCAAGACACTTACTTGTTGAATAAGCTCACCTACCAAATAGTGCTTAAGCCTCTATCCATTGACTTTAAAAGCACCTGATTTTTCACTCCACAACTCAACAGTACCTAAAGGAAATACTTTGGTGACCTGAAAGGGTCCTGACCATCGGTACCTTAGTTTACCTGGGAAAAAGCTTTAAGCGGGAGTTAAAAAGAAGAACTGTATCACCAGGAGCGAAGGATCTTCTCAATATATGTTGATCATGTCATCTCTTTGTTCGCTCCTTGTAAATCTTGGCATTCTCATAGGCATCAAGTCTGAGTTCCTCAAGCTCACTTTGTAACATCCAAAATTTTAAAATAAAGATTAAATTGAGGGAATAAATATTGACTAATTGAATGTGAACTATGTAATGTCCCGAAATACTAGAAATAATTTGATTAAGACTTTCGGAGACTGTTAGTAAGTTATTGAGACCGGATAAGTAGAAAACTAACCCAGATAAAATATGGGTGTCGAACCAAGTATCTCTGATTGAGATGCCATTGGTCAGGGCTGTAGATAATATTATTGGGAATCCGAATATGTATTCGGAATAATTTTTAGATAAAGTATTGAGCCCGAACAGAGAGCCTGTTTGTTTGAAAATGGAAGAGTTTAATGAAAGATTAAAAGTTAAAAACAAAATCCTCACTTGTTTCACTCTATTTTCATGCTGGTTTTCCCTCTCTTTAGCAAACACACTTCTCTCATTCTTCTCTTCTTCATATCTTCTTCTTCCTCCCCAAGAGCTTGAACAAATTGGTGCTCTCCCTCTCTTATTTTCATTCACCATTGAAGCTTGGAGGAGACAATGGATGCTTGAAGCTCCTCCCATTCTCCTCTTTATTTTCGTCATCTTCATCCTCCCTCTTGATTCCCATTTTTGTTTTCTTGGAACAAGGTAAGTTTCTTGCCATGTCCTTGTGTTTTGAACCTAGAAATGGCTAGTTATGACTTGGGAGAGTATTAAATGCTTGTGGGTAGGGAAAGGAACCATTAAATATATAAACCCTAAGGTGGGGTGAAATAAATATAGACATTTATGAGCAATAAATGAGGTATATGAAAATAAGGTTGAAAGATAATGTATATAGAAGTGCATTTATGATATGGTTGGGTTTTTACAAAAACCCTAACTTATGAAATTGGGGGAAATATGTAAGATGAAGGTGAAAGGCATTAATTGATGATGAAAATTTTATAAATCATAAGGTTAGAGGTATTTAATGATGATTTATAATGTTGGTTAGAAGTCATAAATGGAAAACTCACCAAGGTATTGGTGGGAAATTAATAAATGTGGTAACTTGATTACCTAGGTTGTAGCCATTGATAATAATAGATTCCGATTTAAGGGAAGGAATTCTCGAAACCTAATTAGACAAATGAATAAAACCTATAAGTAGCCTCTACATGATAAGAATCATGTGTACATATATGTATATGTATGTGAAATGGTGTTTGAATGAATGATTGATGTGGTCCTATAATTGATTGGTGTAGGACTTGATAATACTTATGAAGCAAGAACATCGAACCTGGAAGTTTACTTCTCTTGAGATAGGAGAGGGGTGTATTTTCTAAATGTATGAGAACTTGTATGATGATAATATATGTATTGATATAATGTGGCATGCTTCCTTGAATGGATATAGTATCATATGTATGTGATATGAAATTGAGTAAGATTCTTATAATGATTGATTGTGGGATAAGACCTTATTGAGGTTATGATTGGTATAATGTGTATGACATGTTATGGATTCCATGTGTGGCTTGATGAATATTTGAAATTCTTGACTTAATGATTTTTGAATATTATGATCGGAATATATATATATATGTTTGAATATGTGGAATTAACATGGTAATTGAGTGGGAGTATACCCTAGATGAGAAGGTGAGATAATCTATATGAGGTTGAGGTATGCATGAGCATTGTTGCATACATAGCATGGCATGCATATCATGATGATGTTGAAAAGTGGTTGCGATCACTTGATGTTGGAATATAAAGGGCTTGCGAGTTCCTGTAAGTATTGGACCAGTGGTTGCAATCACCTGGTATTTGAAATGAAAGGCCCTGCGGGACCATTGAGATTGTATGCCCGTGGTTGTGATCATGAGGCGGGAGTACCCCTTGCGAGGCGGGAAACCATTATAAATTGTTAAATGTGGTTGCGATCACGAGAAAGCACCTTGCGAGACTGCTAAAGGGAGTACCCCTTGCGAGGCGGGAAGCAAATTTGAATGAATGAATGATTATGGTGGTTGCGATCAGCTCAGGAAATGAAATTGGATCTGTGCATATGCATCTTAAACACTAGCATATGCATTAGCATTCGGAACATGGCATAGTGTGATATCCCGATAAGGAGATTGTGTGAGGAGAAGGTGGAACTCTCTTGAGTACTAACTGTAATTGTGTCAATGATTGGTGTGACCTTGTGAATTTTGATGGATACATGTGTTTAATGAATTTGATGAATGATTCGTTTTGTACTAAATGAACTTCTTTTAGGAAGAAGATGTTTAATATTGCATTTATGTATATATTATCACAATTGTTAGATTTTCATCATTGAGAAAGTATACTCACTCTCCATGTGGTATATCTTTTAGCTCCTGTATTGTAGGGCTTGCCTATAGAGCTCTTGTGTGGAAGAGCGGTGTGAAGGAAGTCTATTTTGGGTAAAGAATGCCTTGGCCGGCGATTGTTTTGAGTTGTGGTCTTTAAGCAGATTTTTGTATATAGTTATAATGAATATCTTGAATAACCGTGAATTGATATGGATGATGTATGTATGATGAAGATTTTGGAAGGTCATGTAGGAAAATGAGATCCTAGAGTTTATGGCTCATTTTCGTTAGTGACCTTAGCCTTAATTAGATTTTTAAAAAAAGCATGATGTAAGTAAAAACTTATGAATGAATGATGATTTACATGAAAACTGCATTTCATAGACTATGCCAAGTAGTAAGTTAGATTAGAATGTGATTGTGAGTTGGAATGAGAATCTATGGGCATGAAGGTTTAGAACAAGTTTTAAATGTATAATAGGATGAATGTGATGAAATGAATTTGATCAATTTGGCTTAAATTGAGTTTTGGCATGTTGTGTTGTTTATTTGCATCGTTTCTGCACTTCTACTGATAATCTCAATCAAGTGAGATGGGTTCTCGCTCAAGCGAGAATTCCCCCTACATGACATTTGGTCACTGGCCCAATCTCGCTCAGGCGAGACTGCCCAGGCATCAGGGGTTGGCTACTGGAAGATCATCGCTTAGGCGAGTAAGGTCTCGCCCAAGCGAGAGCGATAGGTTCTGCCACTGGAAGAAAATCACTTAGGCGAGTAGGGCCTCGCTTGAGCGAGAGTGGGGTATTTAGTTAGTGGCCCATTTTCGCTTTGAGCGAAAGGCTTTTGGAGGTGGTGTTCGCTCGAGCGAGTGAGTGTTGGATAGATTCTGGATGATTTTCGTCCATGCTCGCTTGCTTCGCCCAAGCGATTTCTAGGGATCTCGCTCAAGCGAGTCGGCCCCTGATCCTCCTCTTATTCTTTTTGCTCATCGTGTATTATGGCTCGCCCAAGCGTCTCACTCGGTCTCGCTCAAGTGAGCGTGACCCTCGCTTGAGCGAGTGGTACCCTGTTGCCCCAATTTGCATTGTTTTGAATTCTCTTCCTTTCCTTTGCACTGAAGCTTTTACTTGAAACATCTTGTGGATGTTTTGAACTTATTATGAAGTCATTAGACCTCAGGG
The DNA here is from genome assembly GCA_037962975.1 of Clitoria ternatea. NCBI lineage: Eukaryota > Viridiplantae > Streptophyta > Magnoliopsida > Fabales > Fabaceae > Clitoria > Clitoria ternatea. The sequence continues at coordinate 215,631,831 of CM075671.1, read as the reverse complement.
TGGTTAACTACGATAAATCCAATCATGTGGTATTGATTTAATTAATTATTTCCACTGTCTTTGTTTGAGAATCTCTTCTTGATTATTGTTCACCTACCTTCTCATATCTTCATATATGAGTTAGGTCTTTTTAGATCCAGGATATTGAATGAAAGCTTCACCGCTTATGATTTTCATAAATTAATGATATTAAAATCATGAAAAATTTACCCCTATTTTTGGGGCGTCACACACTTAACTTCAACATCCAATTTTCACCTGCAATTTTAAGATCAAAATTAAGCATTTTAATGGCCTAAAATGACTTATATTCTAACTCAACAAGTAAATGACAAGTCTTTCTATAAACTAATTTAAAGTGTATAGTTCCAATAGCGGTTTTGTATGTAGTTCGATACTCCTATAAGGAATCATCTAATTTAATAGACCGATCCTTACATGACGTATTAACTACTTTAGAAAGGATAGATTTAATCTTCCTATTTGAAACCCCAACCTGTCCATTAATTTAAGGATGATAAGGTGTAGCAACCTTATGCCTAACTCCATATTTTTTTAGGAGGGTTTCAAAAGATTTTTCAATAAAATAAAAACCTCCATCACTAATAACACATCATGGGACCCCAAACCTTGGAAATATTATCTTTTTGAAAATCTTAACAACAGTCTTGGCATCTAAGTAAGGTAAAGCTATGGCTTCCACCCATTTGGATACATAATCAACTACGACTAATATAAACTTATTTCCAAAGGATGATGGGAAGGTTCTATGAAATCAACACCCTAGATATTTAAAGGCATTTCTTGTCGTTTAGTGATATTACCGGAATGTTGACATGAATCACAAATTAGAACATACTTACAAACTTCCTTGAATAGGTGAGGCCAATAAAATTTAGCTTGAAACACCTTTGAAGCAGTTTTGGAGGTGCTCATGTGACCTCTACAAGAAAAAAAAAAGGTAGTGGTCCAGGATTGAACGCACTTCATCTTCAAGAACACATCTCCTTATCAATCTATCTGCACATCTTTTGAAAAGAAGTGGTTCATCCCAATAATAATGCTTCACATTTGCTAAAGCCTTTTTTCTCTACTGAAAACTAATATCAAGAGGTAAAATGCCAAAAACAAGGTAATTAACATAATCACCAAACCAAGGGACTTGTTGGATACTAATACTAAGGAAGTACTCATCTGGAAAAGACTCATTGATAGGAACAATATTGTCCATCTCATCGTTTTTAGAAGGTAGTCTAGATAAATGGTCAGCCACTAAATTCTTAGTACCTTTCTTATCCTTGATTTCTATGTCAAATTCTTGCAAAATTAAAATCCTTTTAATCAATCTAGTCTTAGTATCTTTCTTTTGCAATAAATATTTAATAGCAGAATGATCAGTATAAACAATTATTTGAGAACCTACCAAATATGATCTGAATTTGTCAAAAGCAAAAACAATAGCCATGAGCTCATTCTCTATTGTGGCATAATTTACCTGAGCATCATCTAATGTTCTACTAGCATAGTAGTTAACATAAATCTTTTTGTCCTTTCGTTGTCCAAGCATATCCCCTACAACATGATTAATCGAATCATACATCAACTAGAAAAGGAGTTCCAAATCAAGGGGTTTCATTATGGGTGTAGAGATTAATGCTTTCTTTATCCTGCAAAATGCATCTAACCAGAGTGAGTCAAAAACAAGTGGCTGCCATGAGCCCAACCAAAAGAAAATGTGCCATTGATGCTTCTACAGATCCAATCCAACTAAGGCCAAAGTTAACACAAGGAGAAAAATATTTGAAACATTTGACTATTATGTTTAGAGACCATTGTACTATTTTGAATTAGGCCTTTCTTATGTTTAGAGGTCTTCTATTTTGTGTTATGCCTTTCTATGTTAGAACAATATTGTATTTTGTGAATGATGACGTTTAAACATTGTAAAGGCCTTTTTATCTAAGAACAAATGCTATTTTATTTTTTATTTATGGTGTTTACGATGTTTTTATCCATTCAAATTAGATGTAACAACTGAAATAACATTAACAACTCAATTTAACAACTTAAACTAAAACCTCAAATTAATAATTAGAGTCCATAACTTAAACTTAACCAAACTACAATACATTCAAATACACCCTATGATAACAACAGTTTATAACTTCCCATTTCCACCTCCAACACATGCACTTCTATTTTTTCTCACTATGACCAATATGAAAATATCACAAACACATTACATAAGGTTGGCAATACACAAATACAGTAGATCCACTTGTTCCATCTTCTTAACTCCTTAAGAGATTTTTATAATGCAATTATTATTTTCCTTTGTTTAGTAATCAACAAATCCTCCTTAACTTCAATAACATTTGTAATCCGTTGGAAGAAATTACAACTCCTATCACCTACTACACCCTACAACAACACCATTTATAATATTAAGGACACTAAAAGTTACATCAAGTTGTCCAGAGGTACAAAAGGCATAATCAAAAAATAATTTGTTTACCTGACACTTCCTACACCCCCAGAATTGTCTTCCATAGTTGATCGTGGTTCTTGAGGTTTGAAGCACAACTTTATGATGTCCAACACTATCACAATAAGGAGAATCTGTATGCGTGTTACTTCCATTGCCAAACACAGAACCACCCGAGTTGGCCATGATGGAGGATTCAAAATGGGAAGTCATGTTGTTGAAGTTTTCACCCAATTTGAATGCAAAATTAGCAACCCTAAAGCTTTAATGGGGCTTTAATGGAGGAAACCTTTCATGGGAATGATAACAGGCCATTCCTTAATGTCTTTATGCCATGTTAGAAACTCTCACAGACAGTGTAACACTTGACTTAATGGAAGAACCAACTTGACGCATTTTTAAAAAGTTAGGGAACCTTATTGAAACAAAAAAATAATAAGGGACCAAAGTGACAACAACTTAAAAGATAGATGACCAACAGGTATATTTTGCCTAATTAAATTATATATATATTTATAAAAAATGTATTTATTATTTATAGATTTTGTTATAAAATTTGAATAAAATCTAAATTATAGATAACTCTTGTGTTAGCATGGCAGAATGGTTCGTGAATGGTGAAATGGAGAGAAAGGTGTGAAAAGCGAGAGAGTGAGTATTAGAAAAGATGGAAAAAGGTATGAACAGAAGGGAAAAGAGGAATCATGAGCCAATGCATACTTACGTGATAAGTTTTTCGGTAGGATTCGAACTACTTCTCAATGTGAGTTAGTGAGTGCTTTGGTAAAGGCTTATGTAAGTAGGAAACATAATGTTTTGAGTTCACACATAAATTTGATCAAGTGTTGCGTGAGTATAGGAACAATGAACTGATTGCTGATTTCAAGACATTATTCACTAACCATATTTTGACCATTTCTCTCTATTTAATTGAACATCAAGCTTCCCAATTTTATACACATGAGATATTTATTAAAGTTAAGGATCAGATTAATCTTGTAGGTTCCCTTAATGTATTGGAGAGAATACAGAAGATTTCCATGATTGAGTTTAGGCTAGGTGTATACTGTAAAGCTGGGCTTGAAAACCGAGTGTTGTATAATACATTGAAAGCATCACTTGGCTGTGATTGTAGACTTTTTGAGTCACGTGGAATTCCTTGTTCTCATATTTTCAGCATGACCCAAACTGAGAATATTGACCATATTCTGAGCAGCATATTTTATAAAAGGTGGTCTAAGACTACAAGGAGTGAGATAATTAAAATAGATACTAGTGATGAAATGACATTGGATACAATGTTTGCTTCTTGATACAGTTCCTTGTCTGCTACATGTAATACCCTGTATGTGTAACATCCCTGATGTTTTAATGAAAATTATAAGAAATGGGAAACGTTAGTAAATATTTTAGAAGTTTTATTTAATATTTGTTCTGTTCGAGCCAAAGATTGGAGAAGTCGGTGTCGAGGTCGGTATCTGAAGCGCGAGCAGGCGGAGTTAAAGATCAGAAGTGTAGGAGAAGAGCGGGCAGGGCTAGGCGGTCTGATCCAACCATTGTGAGGAGAGCGCCTCATACGGAGTCATAGCCCGGATTAACTTCATAATGACTGAAACAACGGATATACGTAACCAAGAGGTGAGCACAGATAAGGTATCCGATCTCTCAGGTTGTAGCTCGGATTTCCGAGGTATGAATACTATGTTAGGACGTCGGGGGCTGATATTCATATTGGGCCTATACTCTTGCGAAGTATTAGAGAATTGTGAATAATTAAACGTTGAGGGAATAAATACGTGTAATTGATTTGATAACTATGCAATAGTTCAATATAGTGAAATTAATTAAATTTAGTAAGAATACAAATAAAATAAAGGAAAAGACGATCTTGCCCATGAGCTATATATATATGGAAATTCTCTTCCTTCCCTCTTTATTATTTACAAGTTATCTTTGCTGTTGGTCTATTCCTCCTCTTTCGTTTTTCTCTCCTCTCTTAACGTTGATTTGCATGCGCTGGAGAGGGACTCCATTTGTGTCTAAACTTCAATTTAACCTCATTCCTGTGATCGAGACTTCAAGGTAGTAGGCTAAGCAACGGAAGACTGAGTGACGGAGTTGAGACTGCGAAACCAGTGCTCGGAGGAAAGAATCGACACAGAGAACAGATCAACGAAGCGTGGAACCAAAGTAAGGGGGGTGTTCGGGTTATAATTAATTAGAATAGGACTCACTTCTTATTCAGGTCTTTGAGGTAACGTAAACAGACTAAGGAAAATGTTGTTAAACGTAATTGTGTGTTTATGCTGTGCATGTATGACTGAGTTTATTAATTTGTGGATGATCGGATGTGGATGAGTTTATCATGTATGATCTTGTGAATCTAATGTGAAATGATCAGTGTTATGTGACGTCGGGTTAGCAAGCAGGCTACCCGAGTGATGAGAAATTGATATTATTGTGAGAAAGGTAAACTGTTGAATGATTATGTGGTATGGGATGGCCGACGGTATATGATAGCCCCTCATTTCCGGCTCCCGTGGTTTTCGTGCCCAGTTGAGCTACCCAGTGGTCAAGTAGGACCTAGTGGTCGAGGTGGAGAGTCAAGCAGGACTCGGTGAACCAAGCAGGGTTCACGGGGTGTCAAGTAGGACCCCCAGCTGAAGGCCAATCCTTTAGTATCCGGATACTAGGAGTCAGATTGTATGAGAGTCAGTTGTGATGAATGTGATGTATGTGATGAATGTGATGAATGTGAGGAATGTGATAGAGATTGTGTAGTTGGTCTAATACAGTTATTGCATGAAATACACTATGTTTCGGTGTGCTTGCTTACAGGCGATGCTTGATGTGTTTGTATCACTATGCATATATAGTGTTAAATTCCGTTCTATATTAATTATAATGCCAAACACTCACCCTTGCATATTTTTTTTAGTAACCAGAGACAGGGAGGGGGAAGGAGTCATGGAGCCGCGCCAAGGGGGAGAACGGTGCCAGGGTCCAAATGAATTTGAGTGACTCTTTATAGAGTCTTATGTGTGTATAAAAACTTTGTATTATAATTATTAGTTGTGTTTAATTAAGATCGGATCGAATGAAAAATATATTTCAAAAATATATTACTGTTATGTGCATATGTTTTCATGGTAGCTATGGTAACTCCTTGGGTTCACAGGACCATTTGTTAGAGCGATGTTTTGGGAGTCCGGTTGCATGTTTTGTATAATCCGATGTGCGAAAGGTGTTCGTTCAACGAATAGCACCTCGTCTAAGTGAGAGTCCGGAATCTCGCTTAGATGAGTAGGGGCCTCGCTCAAGCGAGATGCCCTGATTTCCCTTTCTTCCATCCGTTGTTTTCAAATTAAATTGTTTTTTCTCTAAATATCGATTAATTTCCACGAAAAAAAAAGTTATTGTAAGATGTAATCGTTTGAATAACAATAAATGCAAAAATAACCTAGGACGTTACACTTGGTATCAGAGCGGTTCTTTCTAGAGCCGGTGTGTGGGCCGATCTAGTGAATGTGATAGTTTTATGAAAGTTAATTGTATTTTGTTGTGTTGAGATTGGCGTAGTATTCTATGAATATAAGGTAAATTTACGATCCCCTGACTGATCTTGGTTATTAATGGTGATGTGTTTGCTTATTGTAGAATTACTAAATGGCCGGAGAGACTAGTTCTGGGGGAAGAGATGATTTCTTCTCTAGATTTACTCAGCTGATGAGTAGGACCGAGTCCGGTCCCACTCTGGATAAATTCCTGAAAACGAATCCTCCGACTTACAAAGGGGGACACGACTACGATGGGGCATATATCTGGATTAGGGATATCGAGCAGGTTTTTGAATATTTTGAGTGCTCTGAAGAGCAAAAGGTTTTATTTGCTACTTACCAACTAAAAGATGAGGCTAGAGTATGGTGGTCCCGTATGAAGGTGCAGATGAACGCAGCTAATGAGCCGTTGGTATGGGCGAATTTTCGAAGGAGGTTCCTTGTTAAACACTTCCCAGACAACTACAAAATCCAGAAAGAAATGGAATTCCTGAAGTTAGAGCAAGACCGGATGTCTATAGCTGAGTACACCAGCAAGTTTGATGAGCTGTGTGATTTTTACCACCCTTTCTCGTTAGAAGGGACTGAAGGTAGCAAGTGCGCCAAATACGAAGCTGGACTACGGATTGAGCTCCGTAGTGTAATCGTACCGATGGAGATTAGGGACTATCCGACCTTGGTGAACAAAGCAAGACTGACTGAAGAAGTGCAGTTGCAAAGGATGTCTCAGCCAAGAGATAAAAAGCCATTGAAGGCAAAAGGATTCAGCTTCAAGAGGATGGGTCAATTCTTTCGGGGCGGCAAGTCTTCTGCTACCTCCTCATCCTCCTCTGGCCGAGGTTCCACTGGTCGATCGGGTAATCCCCCTGGGAATCGTACATGCTACAATTGTGGTCAGGAAGGACACATTGCCAAACATTGCCAAGCTAATCAGATTGTGTGCTTCCAGTGCGGACGACCAGGGCACCTCAGGCCCGATTGCCCTCAGAGGCAGCAGTAGGGCAGGACGGATAACCGAACTAACTCTTTTGGGAACCGGGGTTCCAACTTCACGAGAGGAGGTCGGAATGGAGCTGGTAGAGGGAACCCACAAGCGGGAAGATATGACGCCCAATCTAGCGATGCCCAGAACGCCATGACTGGGCGTGTATTTGCATTTGATGCTTCAGAGGCTACGAGGAATGACAATCTGGTACAGGGTAAGTGCCTCATCTGTGGTTATCTGGTTGATGTGATTTATGATTCAGGTGCCACCCATTCCTTTATTTTGGAAAGTTGTGTGCGACGGCTTGGTCTGCCAATCAGTTTAATGGAGAATGCTCTTATTGTTTCCACTCCAACTGGTTCCACTTTTCGTGCAACTACAGTGTGTAGGGAACTACCGATGGAAATTGAAGCCCGTACTTTTCGAGTAAATTTTATCTGTATGCCATTGAAGGACTTAGACGTTATTCTAGGTCTTGATTGGCTTGCTGCTAATCATGTGTTGGTCGATTGTTATCGGAAGAATATTGTTTTCTCTCAGGAACTTGACATGAAGAACAGGGTGAGCGATGTCCTAACCACGTATGTTGTTTTATTTGCTTCGGAGGGTCGGCATAACCTCCTGCTAAGTGATATACCGATTGTTTGTGAATTCCCTGACGTTTTTCCGGAAGAAATTCCGGAGCTACCTCCCAGTCGAGAGATTGATTTCTCTATTGACTTGATTCCCGGGGTAGAACCGGTGTCCCGAGCGCCATATAGAATGTCTTCGGTGGAATTAACTGAAGTGAAGAAACAAGTAAACGAATTACTAGAAAAGGGCTTTATCCGACCTAGTGCTTCACCCTGGGGCGCTCCGGTGTTACTGGTAAAGAAGAAGGACGGTAGTATGCGGATGTGCATTGATTACCGGCAGCTGAACAAACTGACAATCAAAAATAAATATCCACTACCTCGGATTAATGATTTACTGGACCAATTGTGAGGTGCCGCTGTGTTCTCTAAGATCGACTTGAGGTCGGGATACCACCAAATCCGAGTGAGGTCGGAGGATATCCCAAAGACAGCATTTCGGACTCGTTATGGGCACTTCGAGTACGTAGTAATGCCCTTTGGAGTAACAAACGCTCCTGCCATTTTTATGGATTATATGAATCGGACTTTTCAACCGTACTTGGACCAGTTTGTGGTGGTATTCATTGATGATATTTTGGTATATTCGAGGTCAGACGAGGAGCATGCTCAACATCTTCGACTTGTTTTACAAGTACTTTGTGAGAAGAAGTTGTACGCTAAACTATCTAAGTGTGATTTCTGGAGGAGTAGTGTACAATTCTTGGGGCATATAATTTCTCAAGAGGGAATCTCAGTTGATCCGATAAAAATTGAGGCGGTTATGGCTTGGGAGAGGCCGAAATCAATAACTGAAATCAGGAGTTTCCTCGGATTAGCTGGATACTATCGACGTTTCATAGAGGGGTTCTCTCGGATAGCACTCCCTCTGACTCGGTTAACAAGGAAAGGAAACCCCTTCGTGTGGTCGGAGAAGTGTGAATTAAGCTTCCAAACCCTTAAGCGATGTTTAACGACTGCCCCTGTGCTTGCACTGCTCGATGTAACACAGGAATTTGAAGTATATTGTGATGCATCCAAATTTGGATTGGGGTGTGTGTTGATGCAAGCTGATCGGGCAATTGCTTATGCTTCGAGGCAATTGAGGCCACATGAGGAGAATTACCCGACTCACGATCTGGAACTTGCAACAGTAGTGTACGCGCTGAAGATTTGGCGTCATTATTTGTATGGAGCTCGCTTTGTAGTATTCAGTGATCACAAGAGTCTAAAGTATTTATTTCATCAAAAGGAGTTAAATATGAGACAGAGGAGATGGGTAGAGTATTTGAAGGATTATGATTTTGATTTAAAGTATCACCCGGGCAAAGCGAATGTTGTGGCAGATGCGCTAAGCAGAAAGGTACTGCATGTGGCGTACTTAATGGGTAGAGAATAGGAATTGCTAGAAAGTTTTAGAGATATGAATGTTGGAGTTGTTATGAACGCACCAAACCGAATGACAATCGGAATGTTAAAAATCTCCAACGAATTTCTGGAGTCGATGGTAGCTGCACAAAAAGACGATAAAGAGTTACTGAGGCTGATTGATACTCAGACCCAAGGCAAAAATGTGGAGATAAATAGGGGTAATGATGGTATATGGAGATTCAGGAACCGAGTAGTGGTGCCTGCACATGGAGATTTCAGGCAGGCGGTGTTATCAGAAGCACACAAGAGCTCTCTAAGTATACATCTGGGAGTAACCAAAATGTATCATGACTTAAGAAAGGAATTTTGGTGGCCAAACATGAAGAAGGCAATAATCGAGTATGTGAAATCCTGTGTGATATGCCAGAAGTGCAAGGTTGAGCACCAATGACCTCCGGGTTTGCTTCAACCTCCAGAAATTCCGATCTGGAAGTGGGAAGGTATCACCATGGACTTCGTGTCCGGACTACCCCGCACTCAAACCGGATACAACGCGATTTGGGTGATTGTTGATCGACTAACCAAAAGTGCGCATTTCCTAGCAATAAATATGAAGTGGTCGCTAGATCGATTAGCTAAGTTGTACGTTGCTGAGATCGTACGACTGCATGGTGTGCCCTCAAGCATTATCTCTGATCGGGATCCCCGATTCACTTCAAGGTTTTGGGGGAGTTTGCAACAACAATTGGGTACTGAGCTTAAATTGAGTTCGGCCTACCATCCCCAGACCGATGGCCAATCAGAACGGACTATACAAACTCTTGAAGATATGTTAAGGGCATGTGTGCTGGAACAGGGCGGATCATGGGAGAAATACTTGCCCTTGGTGGAATTTGCATATAATAACAGTTACCATAGCAGCATTGGGATGGCTCCATATGAAGCTCTTTATGGTCGGAAATGTCGTACTCCATTATGTTGGAATGAGAACAGCGATGCCCTTCATCTGGGGCCTGAGATGATTCAAGAGATGAATGAGCAAATCGCTTTAATCCGAGAGAAGATTAAAATTGCTCAAGACCGTCAAAAGAGCTATTATGACAATCGGCACAGACCCCTTGAATTCCAAGTGGGTGATTGGGTGTTCCTAAGGATTTCACCAACTAAGGGTGTAGGTCGAATTTTAAAGAGCCAAAAGCTTAATCCAAAGTACATTGGGCCATACCAAATACTAGAACGGATTGGTGAAGTCGCTTATCGACTGGATCTTCCCCAATCGTTGACTAACATTCACAACGTGTTCCACGTATCGCAACTTCGAGCCTACATTCCGTGTGATACCATGATTGTACCGAGTGACTCCATTGAAGTGAAGGAGAACTTGACAGTGGAGGCGGTACCAATCGGCATCGAAGAGCATCAAACCAAACGGTTAAGGAACAAGGAGGTACCGCTGGTGAAGGTGAAGTGGCAAAATTTACATTGGATAAACTACACTTAGGAGTTAGAATCCGATATGAGACAAATGTACCCTCATCTTTTTCAACCGGAACACTGATTTCGGGGACGAAATCTCCTTTTAGGGGGGTGGATGTAACATCCCTGATGTTTTAATGAAAATTATAAGAAATGGGAAATGTTAGTAAATATTTTAGAAGTTTTATTTAATATTTGTTCTGTTCGAGCCAAAGATTGGAGAAGCCGGTGTCGAGGTCAGTATCTGAAGCGCGAACAGGCAGAGTTAAAGATCAGAAGTGTAGGAGAAGAGCGGGCAGGGCTAGGCGGTCTGATCCAACCGTTGTGAGGAGAGCGCCTCATACGGAGTCATAGCCCGGATTAACTTCATAATGACTGAAACAACAGATATACGTAACCAAGAGGTGAGCACGGATAAGGTATCCGATCTCTCAGGTTGTAGCTCGGATTTCCGAGGTATGAATACTATGTTAGGACGTCGGGGGCCGATATTCATATTGGGCCTATACTCTTGTGAAGTATTAGAGAATTGTGAATAATTAAACGTTGAGGGAATAAATACGTGTAATTGATTTGATAACTATGCAATAGTTCAATATAGTGAAATTAATTAAATTTAGTAAGAATACAAATAAAATAAAGGAAAAGACGATCTTGCCCATGAGCTATATATATATGGAAATTCTCTTCCTTCCCTCTTCATTATTTACAAGTTATCTTTGCTGTTGGTATATTCCTCCTCTTTCGTTTTTCTCTCCTCTCTTAACGTTGATTTGCATGCGCTGGAGAGGGACTCCATTTGTGTCTAAACTTCAATTTAACCCCATTCCTGTGATCGAGGCTTCAAGGTAGTAGGCTAAGCAACGGAAGACTGAGTGACGGAGTTGAGACTGCGAAACCAGTGCTCGGAGAAAAGAATCGACACAGAGAACAGATCAACGAAGCGTGGAACCAAAGTAAGGGGGGTGTTCGGGTTATAATTAATTAGAATAGGACTCACTTCTTATTCAGGTCTTTGAGGTAAAGTAAACAGACTAAGGAAAATGTTGTTAAACGTAATTGTGTGTTTATGCTGTGCATGTGTGACTGAGTTTATTAATTTGTGGATGATCGGATGTGGATGAGTTTATCATGTATGACCTTGTGAATCTAATATGAAATGATCAGTGTTATGTGACGTCGGGTTAGCAAGCAGGCTACCCGAGTGATGAAAAATTGATATTATTGTGAGAAAGGTAAACTGTTGAATGATTATGTGGTATGGGATGGCCGACGGTATATGATAGCCCCTCATTTCTGGCTCCCGTGGTTTTCGTGCCCAGTTGAGCTACCCAGTGGTCAAGTAGGACCCAGTGGTCGAGGTGGAGAGTCAAGCAGGACTCGGTGAACCAAGCAGGGTTCACGGGGTGTCAAGTAGGACCCCCAGCTGAAGGCCAATCCTTTAGTATCCGGATACTAGGAGTCAGATTGTATAAGAGTCAGTTGTGATGAATGTGATGTATGTGATGAATGTGATATATGTGATGAATGTGATGAATGTGAGGAATGTGATGGAGATTGTGTAGTTGGTCTAATACAGTTATTGCATGAAATACACTATGTTTCGGTGTGCTTGCTTACAGCGATGCTTGATGTGTTTGTATCACTATGCATATATAGTGTTAAATTCCGTTCTATATTAATTATAATGCCAAACACTCACCCTTGCATATTTTTTTTAGTAACCAGAGACAGGGAGGGGGAAGGAGTCATGGAGCCGCGCCAAGGGGGAGAACAGTGCCAGGGTCCAAATGAATTTGAGTGACTCTTTATAGAGTCTTATGTGTGTATAAAAACTTCGTATTATAATTATTAGTTGTATTTAATTAAGATCGGATCGAATGAAAAATATATTTCAAAAATATATTACTGTTATGTGCATATGTTTTCATGGTAGCTATGGTAACTCCTTGGGTTCACAGGACCATTTGTTAGAGTGATGTTTTGGGAGTCGGTTGCATGTTTTGTATAATCCGATGTGCGAAAGGTGTTCGTTCAACGAATAGCACCTCGTCTAAGTGAGAGTCCGGAATCTCGCTTAGACGAGTAGGGGCCTCGCTCAAGCGAGACGCCCTGATTTCCCTTTCTTCCATCCGTTGTTTTCAAATTAAATTGCTTTTTCTCTAAATATCGATTAATTTCCACGAAAAAAAAAATTATTGTAAGATGTAATCGTTTGAATAAAAATAAATGCAAAAATAACTTAGGACGTTACAATATGACATTGGCGCAAAGAGTCGTGATTCATTTTGTTTTGTAAGGGATAAAATTTAGAAGTTGATCAGTAAGTTAAAGTTAGAATTTGATCCACAAAGGAGGCTAAAAAGTTTTGAAAATACTATCGGTAACCCCGATATAGTTAAAACTAAGGGAGCACCCCTAAAGAATTCTTTAGGAGAAAAAAGAAAAGAGCATCATTTTCTTCTAAGAATACTTCACACACTAAAGTTGGTACAAAACTTAAGAAACAAGACCTTGTCATTATAAGTTTTATTATTCGGTAATAGTTGTATGTCTTTTAAAAGTGTTTTTCTAAATTATTTGGTTAATTTATATAATTATGTGTTTTTGGTTTTTTGGTTAAGTGAATCAAGAAACAATTTTGAATGAAGACAATAATGAGGACACTATTGACAGAGAGTTGCAAAAAAAAGGAGATTTCAGTGTATGAACAATTTTAATTAGGTTCTTTAGACATTATTGATATTTAAATATTTTATTCTTTTATTTTAGTGTTTGTTGTTAAATAGGCTACCAGAGATATAAACTTTTATGAGTATAGTGTAAAAGAGGCGACCCATAGTATACGTGTAGAGGTTGGTTCATTCAAAGAAGCTTGTCAAAATGAAAAAGGATTAGAAGAGACGTAACCTCACAAAATGAATGATAGCAAAAACAAATTTAAGAGGTTGAGATATGACACATTAACTCCTGTGGTCACAATGGGTGTGCACATAGTGGGGTCACTGATTATTTTATGCAACTAACTTTTTATTTGATGTCATTGTTTTGTAGTTGTGTTTTGTGATTTGGTTACTTAATGATGCTACAACTGTAATTAATATTTGTGTGATTTTTTATTTTACATTACAGAATATAATGATGTTGTGTACAACAAACCCTCAAACATTCATCTGTCTATGGAACCTATGGTGGTTCCTCATGCTCCAAATGTACCTTATATATACCCCTAAGTTAATTACGGCCATCATATGTTACCTCATTACGAACAAATTCCCTTTTACGGCTAACCACCTCAACTACCCTCGTATGTTCAATGGTTACACGTAATGTGAGAAGCATAATACATGATTTACATATTCCCTATTGGAGTACACAGTGTTAATAGTGGAAACATGCCTTTCAATGCATTGTTGGACAAATTTATTCCAAATAGTAACCTGATAGCCAACCGCAAGCGCATGGGGTATCGCGTAATAAAAAGTTATCATTCCCACAGAGATTGTGTCCAAGTATTGCTTTTAATAACAATTTGATTATCTAGATGAAATCAATTTAATTTTACGAGAACTAGAATCATGTTTAAAAACTAAACTACTGCTCAAAAACTCAGAGTCATATCAAGATGAGAATTCAATTGTTTTTCTAAGAGATTAATCAAGGAAATGTCTTGGGAATTCAGGGGATTCATATGTGAGTACCAAAACCAATGTGATTCTCCTATTTAATTATGTTATTTTGTTTCTAAGGTGGGTTTCCCTTAATTAATAATTTTCTCTCAAAACCTTATTAATGTACCTAATCGCTAAAGAACAACGTTCAATTTGCTAATTAAGTCTGTTACATCTCGTGAAAACCTAATTAGTTCCTCAAACAGTTTTGTTTACCTTCGCAACTCAAAACTATAGGTTTAATTCAATGTTTTTCAAATCACATGTCAATCTTTCGATTACCCATCTAATTTATAATCATCTACGCTAATCTCTAAGACTTGTAGAAGCATTAGGATTTCATGGAATTGAATAGAAAATTCGATAGCATAATTTAAAGATGAAGAACACATCAATTTTGATACATGTTCATACTACCCCTTACATCCCAAGAATGAAATTCAGTGTGCAATAGCAAAAATGGATACCAAGCCAAAATAATATGAACTAAGTTTTAACATGAGAAGAAATCAAAGCAAAACTAGGGTTTTGAAAGTACAAGAGAAGTTCTCACTATCTCCTAAGTTTCTTCCCCCAAAGCTGTAGATCAATCCTCTTCAATGTCGTTCCTTGAGAAGTCCTTGAATTTCCTCTGTAAAATCCCCCTTCTTTCCTCTCAATAGTCTCCAAATATATTCCTTAATTTAAGAACATGTTTTTCCCTCTTAAACTTCAAAAACTGCTCCATGAAATAAAAGAAATGGCCAAACGTGCCAAATCCACTGGCAGTGGAAAAACCCACGGCCAGTGGGTTATGACAGGGGGTCTAGAATTGCAATTTTTCACCTTCAGGCAGAGACAACCACGGCCAGTGGGAAATTCCCACGGCCAATGGGTTTTTAGGCAGAGAGAAACACGGCTAGTGGAAAAAACCCACTGGCAGTGGATTTTTTATATGCCCAGTTTTCGACTCCAGTGAGATCCACGGCCAGTAGGGAAAACCCACTAGCAGTGGATTTCTCTGGACCTTGCATAAATCATTCTTTGACAGCATTTTGAGGCCCCGGAGTGTTCTTCTTGATATATCCTTTCTAAATCTTACATTTCAAGGGTCATATTGCTTCATTTTTTTGAACATAAATGGCCTTGAACTCTTTTCTATTCATCCAATGCTTCTTTAAATGCCTCGTTTTCCAAGGTTTATGGACCCAAAATAGAGTTATTCCTCTAAAACTGAGACACCAAAGTAACATGTGTGGAACAAAGGAAAATAATTGGAATTAAGGGGAAAACTAACATGAATAACTTAAGAATTTAAACAAAAATGACTCTAAAACTAATGCAAACTAGACTCTTATCATAACCATACTAGTGAGTCATCTAACCTAAACAAATTGATGTGTTTAAATATTGGCCATAATTTTGTGTTTCATTACATTTGTTAACAATTGAATGTCTTTCTTTTGGTAACCATGTTATTAGATATGGCAAGGAAGGATAAGAAGTGAGCGATATTCTAAACCATATAGAGAAGCTGCGTAGTGAATTGAGGTCTGTTTTATTGGTATATCAACTATAACAACAGTTGTACTAATTTTTTAGTTATGATTTTCTATGGTGCAATCACATGATTTGTAGTGCACATATGAGATAGATAAAGTCATTGCTAGGCAGCGATTAGATTTGAACCTTCAAAAAGGGTAAGAGTTAAGAACAATTTTGTTGATACATTTGTCATTAAGTTTGGGGCTGATAAAAATTATCATAAAGTTGACAGATTGAAAAATTAAATTGAATCATCTATGAAATTAAAAAATAGAACTAATTTGCCATTAAGTTGAGGAACATAATTTCACACAGCCTGTCATTTTTTAGGATATGCTCATATATTTAATTTATGTAAAATAATAAACATGGTGTCTAATTCATATTACAAAAAACTATTTTTAGTTTCTTTATTTTTGTTTTTGCTAGTGAATACAAAAAATGTTGTATTGTATCCATTTCATTCACTGGTGAAGAGCTATAAAGGAACATGGAAGCAATGAAAATTATGTTAATGTTTCTCATATATCTTAAACAAGAGAAGGTAAAAGCAATGTGGCATTTGTAATTATTTGTGAAATAGAAATTATGAAATTTGGTGTAATTGGACATGACCTTGTTAGAGCACTACTAAGCGATGATCTAATTGTAACCATGACATTGCTTAATAATTAATGTGATCAAAGACTATATTGTGGATATTGTTTCATGCATTTGGAAGTTGGAATAATTGAGAATTTAAGATTTTAGACAAACTTCTTGATTTTGGCATTTATGGGTATAACTTGTTGTAGAAATTATGTCATTGCAATCAAATTTAACGTTGGCATAAATCGTTGAAAGAGAAGTGAATCTGAGAAAGGAGGTAGCTGATATGGAAGTTTGTGTGCCTTTTTCTTTGTTGAAAGGGAATTGGTGATAGTTCTATTCCATATATGGTTGTTTACATCCTTGTTTCTATTTTAGGTTCAAGAAATGGAGAAGTTTACCAAGTTATGCGAAGGTTTCACTTTGGTGAAGCCAGAAGAACGCAAGGCGGTTGAGGATATGTTGTTAGAGAAAATTAGTCAATAGAGAAAGCGTAAAAGAATGTTCAAGGATGTATGGGATACCCTCACTAAGAATTCACCTAAGGATCCAAAAGAATTTAAGGTTTCCTTTTGGCCTGTGACAACCATATATTTTATTTGTTTTTAATGTTTTTGTTGCCATACTGATACATGTTTTCACTTTGTAGGATGAGCTTGAAATAGAATATGATGAAGACGTTAGGGTGAGTTTGCAGTCATACAATGACCTACTTGAACATGCTAAGAAGCAACCTAGAGGGAAAGTGATGGATGAGGCGAATGATGAGTTCTTGATGTATGCAGTAAAGTTCAGGAATAAAGAGAGGCCAACTCATGTTACATGTCAAGTAAGGAATGTGAGGGGTCAAGGTTTGATAATTATGATGCCTTCAAATGAAATAGGTGTTGCAAGGAATGCATCAGTGATGTTGGTAGAGGAAGAACTTGCAAAACTAAGTAAAGATGAAGGTATATTGTAGTTGGAGCCAACTGTGGTTCTTGCTAGTTGTATAGTGATGGACCATTGATTGATATTATGTTGGTGAAATTAATGTTTGGCTACTTGTCTATGGATGCATGGTGGTTCTTATTGCTTGACTTTTGGGACTACAAATATGGATGATAAAGCTTTTAACACTCTTCTCAAGCAAGTAATATCTAGAATGATCATAAAGTTTATGTGTATGAAGATATGGTAGGACCAACTCCAATTTGTGTTGTGTAAATGTCAGATAATTAATAAGTAGGGGGTATGTGTTATTAACTCCCAATTCCCAAGTGCCCGTGTGAGTGAATTGCTTCAATGAATTGTGATATGAAATACGTGGTTTATTTATTCATTTTTTAGTAAATAAAATTGTTTTACTTTAATTCTTGTAGTAGATTCCTATTAAGGACAAAGATTAAGGATCCACTTGTTTTAAGAAGTTTAATAAAATTGATTTCAGTAAAATTAATTTTTGACCATTTGAAATAATTGAGATATATATCCAAATTAGTCACTATAATTTAACTATAACTAAGCACTTAGCAAGATTGACTGTGATTAATATAAAAAAAAATTAGTAATGATAAATTTTAAAATATGTTGTGTTAAGGAAAATTAATTATATATGAACTAATTTTAAAGATCTTAATAAACTAGAAAGTGTTTAAACATATATCATATGCAAATTTAAATAAGAGTAAACTACTAAAAATATAAATTTTTCAATCAGATTTTAACATAATTACATTCTCAAATACTTGAGTTGAAAACCACCTTAGCTAGAAAAAATGAATAATCCTTTATAAATTAAGATTGATGCTTGTTAGTAGTTAGTTTGGTTGATGTTTTTAACAAAAAAAAATGTGCCAGAATCATGTGTGTTGAAGATTCAATTGTAAATTAAATTTTCATCTAACAACCGAAGTGCCCTTCCCTCTAGCATTCTACTCACGCACAACAAATAGCATTGACAATGGGCTTGTTTATTTAAACTTATTTTAAGTGTTTTTTAATTAAAAGAATACTTATTTTAAATTTGTGTGTGTTTGTTTAAAGTTTTAAAAATAAGTAAAAACAAAAAAGTAGATTTCTATTTATTTTAAGAAGCAACATCTGCTTATTAAAAAATACTTACAAAGAAAGTGCTTGAGAAGAGAGAAAGTGTTCTTGGGGGGAAGGTTTGGGAAATTGGGGAAATAAACATGGATAGAGGAGGTCATTAAAGCCCTCACTTAACTAAGTGCATTCAAGAAAAATTAAAACACCTGTTTAGCCCTCTTAAAGTTTAGCGTTCTGAAAAAAACCTATTAAAAAACCTACAATTTTACCCCTTATAAAATTTTTATGTTTGTGAAAACAAGGAAATGTTTGACTTTGTTAAGTGATAAGGTGGCTAACATTTGTGCCACCTCATCACTCACACCTTTGACATGATGTGGCTATACTTTTTTAAAAGTTGGTTTGATTAATTAAATTAGGGATTAGTTTATTTAATTTATAATTAACAAATTAAATTTTGTTAACCCAAAACGTGCGTTTTGAATCTTTCTGAAAGTTTCCCTCTCCCTCGTATTCTTGTCTTGTGTTTGTGTGTTTGTGGAAGTTTCCCTCTCCCTCGTGTACTTGTTGAATGTCACTATCGTTCAAGGTGGAAAGTCGCGTGGTTGTGAAGCTCGTGTGGGACCTAAACACAACTAAAAATAGGATGTCGTATGGGTCAGTATTTGAAGTATCTGGGTATGTATTTTAATTTAAATGTTGTAGTAGTGTGGAACCCTAGTATTATAAATTTGTTGGGAAGCTATGCGAATGGTTTTCGGGTATGGGAGGACCACGTGCTTATTGTCTTTTGTGGGTTTAAGGTTTAATTTTTGTTATGCATATTTAATGTAGGCAGCAACTTTGTTGTAGTACACTATAAAGGGGCTTTTTAGAGTGTTACTGTTTTTCTAATTGTAATATGTTTATGGTTGAATTTTACTATTTATAATATGATGAGTGTTACTGCTTTATTAATTGTAATTTGTTTCGGGTTTTATTTTACCAGTTGTAATATGATGAGTGATATAGGTTTCCTAATTTTAATTTGTTTAGGTATGAGTTTTACTGTTGTTATACACCATAAGGGGAAATTTAATGAGGGACCACCGATGTTGTATGTAACACCCTCGGTTAGATAAGATAAACCCTTCTGTGGGATCATCCTATTTAACTAAGAGTGTCAACAATTTTTAGAAAAAAGTGAAATATATTTTATTTTATTTTTTTATATAAAATAATGGCAGATCAGTGGAAGCAAATAGTAAATAAATCACATAGTCATTCACAAACTATAAGTAATTGTACTCTTAACAGAATGGGACACGCAGGCACCCTTAAATATTAATACATTCATCCATAAATATTTAACTACATATATTCTATTTTTAATGAGCATTCTCAGTTGGTTCAGCGTATTGCTGTTCTTCGTATTCTGGTTCTTGATTTCCTAATTCCTTTGAAAATATCAACAGTAAGGGTGAGTATAACCCAAGACCCTGATGGTTATCCGGTGCGGACATATCCAGTCAACAGATAATATCACATAAATCATACAATTAACATAATTACAATTATAACAATCAAGTATACTGTCATGGAATGCATGAGTTTGGTTTATTATGAATTATCTTTGGTTAAGTCTCATGATGCATGTGGGCCCAATAAATCAATCCACCATCACCATTTTCTCATTCTTTTGCAGTCATTCTGCTCAATTTGCCTCTTGGGCACATCATTTTCCATTCTAGAGTGATCGGAGTCCACCAAGCTCCCATTCATTATTTCATCATAAGGTACGAATGAACTCACTGGTTCTCATCATTTATATATATATATTCTTGGGACTTGGATCTCCACGATCATAGATACATTCCGTCATTTAGTCAAAGTACACCAGAATTGCATCGTCTCACCCGGCTTCAGACGCGACTCTGATGCCATTGGGTTTCCGTTCCAGTTGTACTCCCAAGATTCTCCTCAGAGATCGAACGTGAATGTCCTCCAGCGTACCAGGTGTATGCTCTAGTTTTACTCCCTCAAAAATATTTTCATGATGCAAAATGCATTATTTTTATCATTTGATCCTTGGGTATCTTATGTGTTTCCAGTCTCATAATATTTATTCTCAAGTCCTTGGGTCTCAACAATTTTTCAGACGTTGTAAGTCATTTTTATTATTATTCTAGAAAATATATCGGTTATATCTTGACTAAAATAATGCTTCGTTTAAAAAGTAATATGTTTTTTTATTCCATTACTCATAATTAAAACAATAATAATATCAATAACAATAATAATAGTTAATAATAACAATAATAAGAATAACAATAATGATGGTAATAATAATAGAAATAAGAATAATAATGATAATTATAACATCCCAATTTTTTATGACTTTTATAAAAATAATTTATAAAGGACTAAAGAAGAATTTCTGAATGAAAATCTGAGTGAAAATGTCAAAACCAGATTTTCTGAGTAAAAGTGTTTGATTCCGAGTGAAAATGTTTGATTCCGAGTGAAAATGTTGAAAACCAGATTTTCCGAGTAAAATGAGTTGATTCCGAGTGAAAATGAGTTTCCGAGTGAAAAAATATGATTTCGAGTGAAATCAGACTGAGAAAGGTTTTCTGATTAAGTAAACTTCTGAGTGAAATATATCTGATGGTTTACCGAGTGAAATCATGTATTTTGTTTAAAATGATTCGGTCGGTTTTCGTAAAACATCTGAGTGAAATTATGTATTTTTAGATGATCCGGTCGGTTTATACACAACCGAGCTTGTTATCATTGATTCCAACTTCTGTTTATAATTCTTCACTGGAATTCGCATAGACACCCATGATTCTTAATATTTTCACAATTCAACACCAACCATATCATTTAATCATCAAGATTAATAATAATCAATTCAGTCAATCGAACATATTCACTGAATCATCATGGTTAATAATAAGCAACACAGCCAATTGAACATATTCATAGCAATAAAGATATATAAAAACAAACATATAAAAATTAAAGCATATTAATCAGCAATTCCTGAACCTGTCCTGGAAAGGTGATGACCAAAGGTACCTTAACCCTTTCCTAACACACGGTTTTCCCCCAGAATACCAAGAATACACCCCCTAACCTTAATGGAAGTTCTTTGATTAGAAGAAGACGTTCTGTATTTCCTGGTTTCAGCTTACAGCGAAGAGAAATGAAAATGGAAGAGAAAGGCCTTGAACGTATAGAAAAATAGGAAAGAGGGTGTGTTCTACTAAGTTCTGTGGGTTCTGAAAGTTAATAGGTGATAGTATTGGTTTAATAATGAGAAAAGTAAGTGGGAGACAAGCTTTCCGTTGATTGAAGGATTAGGTGAGAAATAATAGAGATAATGGACAAAAAGGTGAGCTGTATTTGACCATTTCTGTCACTTACGTACAAGAGTTAGTGAGATTTAAAGAGAATATATATATAAAATATGTAAAAGGTGCTCTGATTAGAGGGAAAGGTGTTTCACGTGAGTGGAGAAGCTTGGGCGTGAGAAGAAAAGGGAATCAGAAGTCCTTCTCGCTTAAGCGGATTCCGACTCGCTTGAGCGAGTCATGCTGTCCTCGCTTGGGCGTGAGTGGAGGAAAGAGTATCAGGGCCGAGCGCGCTTGAGCACAGTATGCTCGCTTGGGCGAAGTAGAGAAAGGGCTGATTGAAAGGAGGAATTATGCATCAGGGGGTCCATCTCGCTCAAGCGAAGTCCGACTCGCTTGAGCGAGTCATCTAGTTCTCGCTCGGAATTCCTCTAAAACCGACTCAAGTACTCCTCTTCTCACTCAGTAGAACCTATCCAGACTGAGTTCTTTCTCTCACTCAGACTTCCTACTTGGTAAATTTATTCTGAATCCTAGTCTTCACTCACTCAGAGTTCCACTCGGTTATGCCTTTCAGAAACCGACTTTCCACCTATTGGTTACTCACTCGGAACTGATTCTTCTTGAAACACTCGGTCAGATTTATCTTTCTTGGAGGTGACTCAGTCGGAGTTGCCTTACTTGGACTCTCATAAAGTATCTCACTCAGCAGAATCTCCCTGAAACCGGCTCAAGGCACACAGGTTTTCCACTCAACAAGATAATCCTGACCGACCCATCATTCACTCGGTAATTCACCCTCATACCGACTCATCTTGCTTGGTTTTCTACTCTGCAAAATCAATCAGAGCTGACTCGTCTCTTACTTGGCCTTTCACTCGGCAATATATTCCAAATCTGAGTCATTTCTCAATCAGTCTTTCACTCGGCAACTTCACTCAAGTCCGAGTCATTTCTGATGGTTCTCACTCAGTTAAATCATTCCAAACCTAGTCTTTTCTCACTCGGTAATTTACTTCAAAAACCGACTCCCTTTTTATTTTCTCACGAGGGAAGTTATTCCAGAATACTTCTGGACAACACATCATAAATCCCCATAGGTGCCAATCCCCCACTCGAAGTTACACCCTCGGACTCCACCATCAAGTTCCATTCGGCATTACTCTGACCTCTCATCGCTCGGAGGAATTCACTAAACTGTCTCACTCAGACCTAATGAAATCTTGTCCACTCGGATTTATTCAAACTCCACATCACTCGGACGAATTCACTAAATAAAGTCTTACTCGGACTTATTTTATACTTAGCCACTCGGAATACATGTTACCTTATTCACTCGGAATAGGTACCCTTAATCAATCGGAATATACATATAACATCGTTCACTTGGAATATGACTCATAGAGTATACCTCAATCAAAACCATCACAACCCTTCTTCCCTCAGAAGAGGTTCACTCAGATTTTACCACTCAGGAGCATTTAAGTCCTTCCCCACTCGGGGTTTACTCGGCTATTCATCTCTTAACAACACATAGACTAACTTTTCTCAAAATACGTTTCACTCAGAATCTTTTAAGGCCTTCACCACTCAGAAAAGGAGTCATAAACATAAGCCTCACTCAAAAATGGCTCTAAGCCTTATATATATTCTACTCGGAATGGGCTCCCATCACTATATTCCACTCGGAATTTCATATTCGGGGGCATGCCACTCAGGACAGGTTACACTGGGCTCAGATATGCCTCTACTCCGAACTCCACTGCCCAAAACACCACACTTAGAGGCCTTTCTACCCGGAATGCTATCCCCTTCCTCACTAGAGAGGTCCTGACTTGGACAAACTCACTCGGATTGCCCTCGGAAATTCACCTCATCTTAGATTTCTTTCAAAACTCCCCACTCAGACGGAATTCATCCAGGATCTCACCTGATCCTCATCATACTCAACTCAGAAATTCCACTCGGATATATCCCTGACTGAGTCCCTTCACTCGAAAATATTGATCACTCGGAGTTATATTCATTTCAAAGTCAATCTGCCTCTGTTCCAATACTCCCCTTGGGAGTTACATTCGGTTTATCTCAGTCGGTTTTATATCACTCAAAAATTAGAAATTTCTTATCCCACTTAGAAATGTCACTCGATTCCATCCACACAGAATTTACTACTCAGAACTGGTCCGAGCAGTACACTAAGTTTTTCTTCATTCAAAAATTACTTCTCTCAGAATGTTTCACTCGTAGACATGTGACTCAGAAGTGAGTCATTCGAAGACATTTGACTCAGAATTTTCACCCAGAAGTGGTTCTCTTGAACAAACTTCACTCCAAATGTCTCCGAAGCTAGGATTCCACTCGGTAGTAGCCCTCTCGGTCATGTTTCACTCGGAAAACATAACCTTACACTCGGAATTTCAACCTTCAGTCGGAATTTCTAATCCTTCACTTGGAATTTCTCTCTGTCACTCGGAACAGATCCCTTCTTTACTCGGACAGTCTTATCTAAGACATGTTTCACTCAGAAAATGAATAATATCCTTAATAGTCTATATAAATTCCATGATTATACCCGAAAATGAAATTTTTAGAGTATTGCAGACCATCTACAGAGTGTTTTATTTACCAACTCTCAATTACAGACCTTCCATACTTCAAAATTTACCAAATAAGACTGCTACTAAAAACAGGGATGTTATATTGTACATTGATAAAGACATAGAGGCCATTCACAATATAGACTTGGACATATGGTCTTTTTTTGAGGCACGGTCACTGGTTCAAGACCTTGGGTACAAAGAGGAATTTATATTATAGTGGAAGAAACCAAGAAAGTCTAAATACAAAAGTGTCACATGAGACTCATATGCATTTGAGATGGGTGGGTATGCAATTAATGAGAAATGTGAGGTTGATATGTATGTTCAACATTGTTTAAAGGAGGCTGAGGAGGTTATTTGCTTGAATGGGGTAGAAGATGTAGGCCAGGAAGGTGTGGCCCAAACCCAAGAAACCCATCAAACCCAACAAAGCCAATAAACCCAAGACACAACTAAAAGAGCAAAGTCTAGCCCTAATGTGAGTCCTAATAAAGTAGTGACCAGGAAAAAAATTTATAAGAGTGAACTGTAAAAGTTGAGGAGTCTAAGGTCTAGTGAGGTCCCAACTGAGGTGCCAGCTAAGGTGCAACCTGAGGTGCAAGGTGAGGATGAAACTGAGGTGCCAACCTTGAAGCCTAGTGAGGTGCTAATCCAAGAGCCGAGTGAGGTGCCAACACAGAGGCCAAGTGAGGGGAATTTGTCTCCTGAAAGCTTTGTCTCTAGGCTAAACACTAAACATAATGAGGTTCCAGAGGTAGATGTTCCAGAACCTGAGTCTAGTCTTGAGCCAGTGTAAGGGAAAATGTTGAAGGCAATACTAGTGAGGAGCCTGATTGTAGTACATTCTTTAGAAATAAAGACTTGAATGGTCTTAGGGGTGATGATTATGGGGATATTGATGGCAGGTATGACGCTGATGAGATGCATACGAATGTTGAGACAGATGAGGATATTGGTGGAGTTCAAGGTGAGGCATTTGATGAAGACAAAATGAGGGTGAGTATCAGTTGAAGGTAGGTATGAAGTTTTAGAGTATGAGGAAATTTAGGCAAGCCATCAAGGAGTACAATTTACACAAAGGTAGAGAAGGAAAGTTTATTAAGAATGAACTTGAACAGTGTCATATGCACTGTATGAACAAAGATTATGGGTGGATGGCATATGGGAGTAAGGTGGGGAGGACAAATGTCATTATGTTGAAAAACTTTGGACCTGAACATAGCTGTCCCAAAGTTTTAGAGAACAAAAATAAGAACTTAAAGTGGGTTGTCAAGCTTCTTTTAAAGCATTTAAGGGTAAATTCCAAAATTACAATGATTGAGATTATTGAGAGTTTTAGATCTATGTATGTTGTACAATTATCTAAGTGGTTTGCCGATCATGGGAGGAAACTTGCAGTGAGATTTTGGATGGTGAAGGTAGTAAGCAGTACAGCCAATTATGGAGTTATAGTGCTGAATTAAAGTGTGTGTCAAATGGTAACAGGTGTAAGTTACAGTTAGAAAACCCAGATGGAGGTCTACAACCTTGTTTTGGTTCATTTTACATGTGCTTAGATGCATGCAAACAAGGTTTCTTGAAAGGATAACTTCTAACAGCAGTTGGAAGGGATGCAAATGACCAATGCTTTCCATTAGCAGTGGCAGTGGTTGAGGTTGAAAACAAGCAAAGCTGAAGATGGTTTTTGAGTCTTTTATTTAAGGATATTGGTGACGTAAAAAGTAAGAGATATGTGTTTATTTCTTACCAATAAAAGGTAGTGCTTGACTTCTTTTGTCTTTTCTTAACAATCCAATAAAGTAGTTATCTTAAATTACTTGTGTTTTTGTGCTTGTAGGGGCTGTTGTAGGTTTTTGATGAGCTGTTGGATGGTACTGAGCACAGGTATTGTGTCAGGCACCTGTACACAAACCTGAAGAAGAGATACGGTGGAGGTGCCCTATTGAAGCATCTCATGTTGGGTGCAAGTATAGCCACATTTGTCCAAGGTTGGGAGGCCAAAATGCAATAAATAAAAGAGGTGGATGAGAGGGCCTATGAGTGGCTAATGGAAATTCCAAAAAAGACTTGGTGTAGGCATGATTTTTCCCATTACCCTACTTATGATGTGATTATGAATAATAATTGTGAAGCTTTCAACTCAGTGATATTGCCTTCTAGGGATAAGCCAATAATCACAATGCTGGAGTAGATAAGGCAGTATTTGTTAGGTAGGTTTCCAAACTTAGAACCAAGATGTGGACACTGAGGGGGACATTATGCCAAGACCATATAGGAGGCTGTTAAGAGAAGTTGAGTTCAATGGGGAATAGATTCCTAGTTGGGCAGGGGAGATGCTATTTGAATTGAAAAACCCTAACTTTGATTACAGGTTTATTGTTGATTTGGCAAAACAAACCTGTAGCCATAATTGGTGGGAATTGAATGGCATTCCATGCAGACATACCATCTCTGCTACTAAATATAGACGTGGCAGACCAGAGCAGTTTGTGTCACCATGGTACTCCAAAGTAACATATGCAAGGTGTTATGATGGTATTATCCAACCAATAAATGGACCTATACTGTGGCCACATGTTGATGCACTAGAGGTCCTTCCTCTCTTGTACAAGAGGGGTCCTGGCAGACCCAAGAAGCTTAGGAGGAGAGACTCCTATGAAGAAGACAACCCCTTTAAACGCCCAAGATTTCTAGGCCAGTACCATTGCACAAACTGTGATGGTATCGGTCATAACAGAACAACATGTCCAAACACCCTTGTTACAAAGGTAACATTATGTCAATGTTGATATGTTATTTTCCTACCCCTTCATCTGCTGTATTGAATGCTCCATAATTATTTCAGAATGCACCTACACCTGATACACCTGTAGCTGATGAACCTACACTTGATACACCTGTAGCTGATGAACTTATACCTGATGCACCTGCACATGACAATCCTGCCCTGTCTGAGATAGATGGTTACACTGACGCACCTGCTGATACTGATGCTACAAACACTGAGAGTGATGCACATGCAATAGCATCAGGGAGGGGCAGATCCAGAGGTAGAGGAAGAGGAAGGCGAGGAAGGGGAAGGGGAATTAAGAGTGTAACACAATAAGATACCACAACTGAGCCTCATGATTTTCCAGGAACCCAACAAAGTGTTAACATTTGAATGTATATTTGTTGTGATGTACTTGTTTGGAACCTGACCAACAGGTCCTTATATTATGTGTATTTTTTCATGTAATATATTTGTTTAGAACTTGACCAATAAGTCCATCTACTGTAATGCAAAGGTCCTTATATAACTTCTGATGTTGATTTCATCATGTTAATTTAATCATGTTGAGGTTTCATTTAACAATTGTGTGCAATGTTTGTTGATTACAAACCACAACATTTGTTGATTCTGAACCATAAAATTGAATGGCATTACAAAATTTGTTGACTTCAAACCACAACACCATAATAGAGGCTAAACCATACATGAAATAGGGGCTAAACCCTAAACCCTACATAAAACAAGGGCTAAATCCTAAACCCTACACAAAATAAGGGCTAAACCTTAAACCCTACACAAAACAAGGGCTAAACCCTGAACTCTTAACATTATAATGGGTTTTTTTCTAAACACTATTTAATACAAAGTTTCTCTTACAGAAACACCAACACCCAGTTTTTAACCCTAACACCCAATCCCTCATGCCCACATTCTCCATTGACCTACTTCTCCTCAATGCTTGGTTGCTAGATATAACATCATCATCATCAACGTAATGGCCCAGGAAATAATTGTAACTGTAACCAACATTAAAGTTTTGTTCTTCTTAGCCACCAACTTGGACTTCCAGATCCCACTTGTAGGTACAACCCGCACTCCCTTCAACCTAACTAGTTGGAGCCTACTTGAAAAGCCCACAATCACCATTACTCTGACACAAGAAAATACAAACCATAAAAAAAAAACCCAGCTATGAAAATGATGGCACAACAAATTCTTCCACTTACCAAGAAAAATGGACACCTTTAAAAGGCCCTTCCATTGTTCTTCTTTGTTTTTGAAACAAGAAGCACAGGGTGCTCCCTACACCTACACCTAACGTGTTGAATCTCCAGGGATGAGGAAGATGCGGTTAAGACATTTGATTTACCCATCTTTTCTTGCATTCTAGTTGAGAATTTCGGACATTGAAGACAACTAGTATTAACGTGCTCCCACAAAAGTTAATTAGGGTTTGTTAATTTGGGGAACATTACAAATTGCCACGTCATGAGCCACCCAGACATACATGTAATAAATTAATATTTTCATGTGACAGGTGTCAGTGATGAGGTGACACAGACATTAGTCACCCATCACTTAATAGTAAAGTCAAACATTTCCTTGTTTTCACAAACCTAAAAATTTTATAAAGGGAAAAATCATAGGTTTTTTTTAATGGGGGCTTTTTTTAGAACTCTAAACTTTAAGAGGACTAAAAAGGTGTTTTAACCTTCAAGAAATTGTCTAGTAAATTACGTTCTCCATACAATTAAGAGATTTATGTAGGTTAAAATACCTTTTTAGCCCTCCAAAAGTCTAGGGTATAGAAAAAAGCCCCTAAAAAATTTGCCCTAGAATTTTGGCCCTTAAAATATTTTAGGGTATGTGAAATCAAGGAATTGTTAACGTTGACTGTTAACTGATGAGGTGGCTAACGTCTGTGCCACCTCATCAATGCCACGTAGTTAACACGTAACAATTTTTTAAAGAAATTAAAAATAAAAACCCCTTAAAGTCTATATTTTAGGAAAACCCCCTTTAAAATTTAGGATTTAGGAAAAAACCCCTCAAATTCTAGAGTTTAGGAAAAACCCCTCAATAAAGGTTAAGTTACCTTTTTAGCCCTCTTAAAGTCTAGGGTTTAGAAAAAAACCTCTCAAAACTCAAATCAAACATGGGTAATTATTTTACATATAAAACTTAATCATTTACATTTTATTACCATCAAATCAAATAAAATCAAAGCTAACTGAAAATTTTCTCTTCTTTAAAAACATAGCTGCATTGACATCCTGATCATCGCTATTCTCATTGTTCTTCACTTTGAACTTGTAGATTGGTAAAGCATTAATTGATTATACAGTTGCTCCTCTATTTTGAGAAAATTCTTCATGAATCCCCAAAACAGAAATTATACAAGGTAGGCAAAAACAAATAGTTGCACAAAGTATGAAGGGCATAGCATATACAATATAGCTAAATGTAAGAAACATAATACATAACCTACATGAAATGAGGCACAATTATTTAAAGCATTGGGAAAGTAAAGTACTGGTAGAGCAAAAACAATGTGTACCTACCGATACAATTTGGCATAAAGCCTTGGAGGAAACTTTAGGAAACTGAATTCAAACATAGCAAAATTATAAGTTAATCAAATGGAGCTACAAGTTTTATTCAACTCAAAATTTAGGAAAGCAATCACAGCCTACGGCTCCATCAGTGAAGCTATCTTTGACATATACCATAAACAGGTAACTTGAGGGTTTTTTGACTAAACCTTAGACTTTAAGAGGGCTAAAAAGGTAATTTAACCTTTATTGAGGGGTTTTTCCTAAACCCTAGACTTTGAGGAGTTTTTTCCTAAACCCTAGACTTTAAGGGTGTTTTTCCTAAACTATAGACTTTAAGGGGTTTTAATTTTTAATTTTTTAAAAAAATTACCACGTGTTAACTACGTGGTATTGATGAGGTGGCACAGACGTTAGCCACCTCATCAGTTAACAGTCAACGTTAACGATTCCTTGATTTCACATACCCTAAAATATTTTAAGGGCCAAAATTCTAGGGTAAATTTTTTAGGGGCTTTTTTCTATACCCTAGACTTTTAGAGGACTAAAAAGGTATTTTAACCATTTATGTATGTATAATAGTTATAAAAATGAAGATGCATAGAAGTTGGTTAGGGGTTGCTATTGTACTTATATAGCTTTCCTTTTTTTATTATATCATAGTTTTTACTCTAATGAATCAATTTCAATTACTTATTAAATTATGATACATGGTATAATATAAGAAAACTTTTTGGTAATTCTCACAAGTTTTTTCATTCTAACCCCTAAAAGATAAAATCAAAAGTTTATTTTTTTTCTCCCATAATTTTTTCACATCATTTTCAAAAAAGAAAAACAAACAACGGGTAGATATATGTTACCTATCCCTCCTGGACCAACCACAATCACGAATGGATGCTCTGTTTCTTTACAAAGCCAATTTGTGACCACTTACTTGTTACCGTCAATACCTACAAGTTGAGATTCTTCCACGAAAAAAGCCCCTAACCTACAGAGCAACGCACTAAAATTAGTCTGCATAATACTCCTCTTTTTTATTTGTCTTTTTTAAGTAATATTTGGTCATTTCTTTCTAAATAAATATATGCTTCTATACCTATGAGCTATTATACTGTTATCTTTTATTTAAATTAAAAACTTAAAGCAACTTAAAAAAATAACAACAAACTCAGAACTAAAGCTGAGTTATAAAGGCAGAGCACACATTAAAATCCCAGAGATAAGACAATAAAGGAGAAGGGAAACAAGAAAAAAAGATTAAAAATAGAGGGGGAGGAAAGCAACAACTTAGAACAAATTTAAAATAAATCAGCATAACAACAATCATAAAGAGGGAACATTGACCTCAGTAAATAAGGCTAGCTGAGTGGATAAAATAAGTTATGTAAAAACAAGGCAAGCTTTTAATAAATGTAAACACTAGCACAAAAAGCTTAAATAAAGTTATGTAGCTAACCAACTTGCAATCCATAAGGGATTAACTCCCTTACCTCTAGGCCTTTCTGCTCGACCTTCACCGACATTAGCTCTCCCCTCTATGTAAGCAAGATAGCACATGAGTAACTTGGTGCTTTCTGTTTTCCCAACCCCACGTTCACCACTAACCAGTATTGACTGGCTGATTCCCCCATTCATCATAAGTCTAAATCCATAACAATTTTATGGTCAAACTTGTAATTTAATCAAATGAAATGTACGCATAATATATCAAATTACCTATATGTTGCATCTACGACAGTAAAAGGATGTGGACTTAGCTCACCAAAATCTGCTCCTTTATATTATGCCATCATATCACTATCATATAAATAAGGAAGCTTTGTGAAAGGGTTCACAGCAATCAATAAATTCCCAGTGTAAGTCTGGAAGAAAAATTTGGTATGAGCTCATGTCAAGTATAAAAACACTAAAAGGGATACAATATTTAGAGACTTGGCATCAGAAATACACATATATTTCATTGATATGAAAATATATGGACAGTTGTTCTTCCCATTCAGAGTTGTTGGACATACTTGCAGATTGCAAAATGCATTTTTAAATGCCTTTACCATGTAATCACTAAAATGGGAAGCTATAATGGAAACAGGTTCACTAGCTGGTTACGTAAATAAAAGAATAAGGAGAAAGATAACTGTGATATCTGTGATTGAAGGGGAAAATGTTATTCGAACCAAAACAATAGGTAAGCAATATGTTTTTCTTCCCTTGTTCTTACTTTCAAACTTAAGTAAACTATATGTTATCAACTATCGAATTCTAGAATATCAAACTAAAATTTAAAAATTGAACCACAAACTACACTACACACTCACTGAAAGTAATTTATTATCAAATATCAATATCTATTGTCAGTAGTGTGTGTAAGACTTTAATGCAAGAAAGGAACTTAATGAAAGATAGAAAATGAAGAACAAACCTATTTTGTTTATGTAATTGAAAATAAAGTTGTTTGCCTATTTTGTTTGTGGATAGGAAAATCAGTTAGTCAAGTCCGATCACACACTACATATAAACTTATACTATTCTATCTTATGTTTAATGAAAATAGATGGTTAAGAGAATAATTAAATGGGAAATATAGCAACCAATCTCAGCCTAAAAACTTGGCTACTACATAAAAATATTAGAACCTGTGCAAGAGGTCTTTTCTATAAAAAAAATCGACTAAAGGATTGATATCCAAAAATTTACAGTGTATTTGTCAAATCTGATTATCTGAAACATAACTATTTCTAGGAATATTCAACAAAACTTTAGGGAGTTATTGTCTTTAAAATATATAATTTGACCGTCCCTTTATGATAAGAGAGACAATATACGTAAATTTAAAATCATTTAAGTTCTTTTTGTTAGGTGTTTGTGTATACGTTAAGTGTTTGTGTATGTGCAAGATACCAAACAGACCCCAGGAATCACATCTATCTGTAGTGAAGAGGATTCTGAGGTATCTTGCTGGTACCACTAACCTTAGGTTGTTCTATAAAAGAACAGACTCGTTTTCTCTTCGTGGATTCTATGATGCAGTTTTCGTAGGTGATAGATCAGATAGTTAAAACATAAGTAGTGGATGTCATTTCTTAGGAACAAGTCTGATCTCTTGGAGTATTTTTGGACATTGCTCACTTTTATGCTAAGAATATTTTTGTACATTGCTCACTTCTATGCTAAGAAACTCTCTAGGTCGATTCGCTTTCCTCAATAACTCCTTTTTAATTTCTCAACCGTTACGTGTGACACTCATTTATTTCTTAGAGTGCAACCGTTTTTGAATCATTTTCTGAACCGTTTCTGAAAGACCTACTGCTACTGATGCCACTGCCACTCAACCATCCTCTACAACCAAGAAATCTTTTGATCCTTCTTCTTCATCATGGAAGAAGTATGTCAAGATTCCTTCCAAGAAAAGATACATCAACTTTATCCATTATTACTGTAGAAAATTTCTAGACGTTGACCTCTCAAAATGGATGAAGTGTGACTAGGTAGATATGTACAATCGTAATTAAAATTTGTACAAGTCTGACACAGCTCTTTAGGAAGCTGAGAAAGTTGAAGCAAAATGTCAAGCTGAAGCTAAGGCCGAAAAGAAAAGAAAGTCTAATAAGCAAGCCAAGTCTCAGAAGGCTACAGAAGAAGAAGAAGAAGAAGAAGAAGAAGAAGAAGAAGAAGAAGAAGAAGAAGAAGAAGAAGAAGAAGCAACTATACCTACCCCTATATCAACTCAGGTACCTTCCTCTGAACCTCAAACCATACCTTTCTCTGAACCTCAAACCATAAGAAGAAGCAACTATACCTACCCCTATATCAACTCAGGTACCTTCCTGAAGAAGAAGAAGAAGAAGAAGAAGAAGAAGAAGAAGTAACTATACCTACCCCTATATCAACTCAGGTACCTTCCTCTGAACCTCAAACCATTTCACCTCAATCTCAAAGAAAAAGAAGAAGAAGAAGAAGAAGAAGAAGAAGAAGAAGAAGAAGAAACAACTATACCTACCCCTATACCAACTCAGGTACCTTCCTCTGAACCTCAAACCATTTCACCTCAATCTCAAATAACACCTCCCTCTTCTCCTTGCTCTGAACCTGAACCTCAACCTTACCCAACCCCAGACCACTCCTAAAAACCCTTCAACCAAATCTTCCTCCTCCAAGACCAAAAATAGTAACATTATCTCTATTTTACATAGGCCCTTTTACCTTTCCATGGCCCTAAACTCCCCACTGTCATCTAAACCTTCACCAACTAAAGGCAACTAATACAGTTTGTCAGACACCGGTCCCCCCGGACCTGAATCCTAATATAATTATAATAATTAATTTAATAAAAATACAAATAAATGTTTCATGTTTTAAAAGTACAAATATACAACCTTACAACAAGATTCGAATCATGAAAAACTGGAGGCTGAAGTTTAAAAATTTAGAAAATGAATCGATAAATAATCGCCCCAACATGTATACGGAAAAAAATTATATTTAACAGCAAAAGAAAATGTGTATACAGGGCATTAGCCTAGTATCATATACGAAGATATAAGAAAAGGCCTAAAATAAGGAAAGAAGGAGAAAACCACATTTAAGATGGCATCGCTTGAGTGAGAAAGCTCTCGCTTGAGCAAGCCCCCGAGCCTCGCTTGAGCGGGCAAGGCCAAAGCATCAGACACCATAACTTGCTTGATGCCACATTCGCTCAAGTGAGATTCTTCCAGAATCAAAACATAACATCCTTGCTCGAGCGAGCCTCCACTGGCTTGAGTGAGATTTTAACAGAATCAAAACTTTACACTTCCGCTTGAGCAAGTCACCACTTGCTTGTGTGAAATTTCCACAGAATCTAAACCATGTATACTCACTTAAGCGAGACGTCTCCTACTTGAGCAGAAAAGACACAACCAAATTCACGCGTACTCACTTAAGCGAGAATCAAACAGAATCAGTACCCTGGTTCTCGCTTGAGCAAACATCCACCAGAAAGCACAGTACTGATACAAGACACTAGGGTTGTTTCCTACATCACACAATGTACCATACAATTATTTTTATCTAAACCACCAAGATTTTAAATATTCTTAATTAACCACTTGGTGTTTATGTTATTATCAACCTTAAACCATTCTAATTACATTTAATCCACCACAACCACCAAGGGTTTGGTGCCAATAATCATTTATGACCTATTCAAGGCAACACCCATTTATGGGTCTCCATATTAATTGCCATCTACCATTAATATCACCATCTCTCATTATTAATATCATTCTCCCAACATTAATAACAACATTATATAGATTTGCCCTAATCCTAGGGTTAGGGTTTCATTAAAAACCTAACAATCACCATTAATATTCGTCATCTTCCACCACAATAAATGTCATTTTCATGTACCCCATTATACCCTTATAAAACCTTACATTTATCACACGTGTTTTGCTTGATAATGGCTCCCATAAGATAACCCATACATATAACACTCTCTCCAACCATAATAACTCATACCCCAGGGCTCAACCTCAAGAAAATAGTGAAGGAACTTACCTCAAGTCAAGGAGAAGTGAGCTTCCAAGAGTGAGATAGGGAAAACAAAAATGCAAAAAAGAGATGGGAAGCCTCCAAGCACCAGAAGCTCTTCCTTGCTTAATGAAGGGAAAAAAATGGGGAAGGCAATGGGTACATACACCTTATGGGTTGGAAGGAGAAAAGGGGAAGAAGAAGAGAAGAGAAGGAGTCTCTTTGCCTTTGGGAGGGAGAGAAGAAAATGTGAATATGGAAGAGAAAAGAGACTAAGAGTTTTAATTTGGCCCCTTATTAAAATTTCTTTGTTTTACAATAAACAGGATCACCGTACGGGCTCAATACTTATCTAAAAACTATTCCGAATATATATTCAGATCCACATTAATATCCTTAATAGCCCTGACCAATAGTACCTCAATCGGAGATACTTGGTTCGATGCCTATATTTTAATTAGGGATTAAATTCAGTTCTTTAAGCCTTAATAAATTATGAGTAGCATAATAAATCCCAATTTGAATATTTCTAAATTTTAGGACATCAAGTAGTTCATACCTAATTATTTTATTAATTATCTCACTCAATGAGAATTTATTTAAATTTTTG
Source organism: Clitoria ternatea (assembly GCA_037962975.1). Classification (NCBI taxonomy): domain Eukaryota; kingdom Viridiplantae; phylum Streptophyta; class Magnoliopsida; order Fabales; family Fabaceae; genus Clitoria; species Clitoria ternatea. Next base: position 215,596,151 of record CM075671.1, on the reverse strand, counting down.
GGTTGTTACGATCCACCACACCTTAAAAGAAATTTCATCCCTGAAATTTACCAACCTAACTCAAATATCTCAGGATATTACTTTCGTATAGCGTCCTCACGCTCCCATGTGGTTGTAACCATATCTCTATGCTTCCAACATACTTTCACCAAGGGAATAAATTTCTTGACAAAATGCTCAACAATAGTAGCAGACACCAGAGGAATAGATAAATTTTCTCTGATCTCAACATCATCAAGGGCAACCACATGCGTAGGATCATGCATATACTTCCGCAATTGTGAAATATGGAACACATTATGTAAGTTGGACAAATACGGAGGAAGGGCAATCCTATATGCAACCTCGCCAATCCTTTCAAGGATTTCAAATAGTCAAATAAATTTTGGACTTAACTTCTTTATCTTCAACGCTCTTTTAATGCCTTTATCTCTTAACACCTTCAAGAATAAATGATCGCCAACTTAAAATTCAAGTGGCTTCCACCTTTTATCATAATAACTTTTTTTATGATCTTGGGCAATTTTTATCTTCTCTTGTATCATCTTAATTTGTTCATTTATTTCTACCTATCAATAATTACCCATATTGCATCATTTCCAACACATGTTCTGGGCAATCCAGAAATAAAATCCTTAGCAATATCATCCCATTTTCAAACAGGGATATCAAAAGGTCTAAGTACACCAGGTGGCTATTGATATTCAACATTAGGCTTTTGATAGACAATGCAAGTGGCAACATAATTAGCTACATCTTGTTTCACACCGGGCCACCAGAAATTCTTCTTTAAATCATGATACATCTTAGTAGGACCAGAGTGTATACTAAACACACTTTTGTGAGCTTCTTCCAGCATAATTTTCCTTATATTATCAATAGATGGGACATAAATACGATCTTTCACACGCCAAATACCATCGGAACCTTTCGATAAAAATAAATTCTTTCCATTAACTTGAGATTCTTTTATCTCCGTCAAATACTCATCATTTGGTTGCGTCTTCACCCATTCAAGGAATACATTTGAAATCTTTAATGCCTTAAGAGAAAATTTCTTTGGGGTATAGATCTCCACACCAACATTCAAGTCTCCAAACTGTTTAATTAGTTCCATCTCTTTCACCATCATAGTGGAAACATGTAATGACCTCTGGCTTAAAGCATCGACAACCATTTTCTTTTCTAGGATGATATCTCAAATCAAATTCATAGTCCTTCAAAATTTTCATCCATCTTCGTTGACGCATATTAAGCTCTTTTTGATCAAACAAGTACTTGAGACTTTTGTGATCAATGAAGACCACAAACATAGAACCATACAAATAATGTCACCATAATTTCAAAGTAAAAATAACCACCGCCAATTCAAGATTATGTGTGCGATAGTTAACCTCATACGGTCATAACTGCCTTGACACATAGGCCATCATACATTCACTCTGCATTAGTACACAACCAAGACCAAGCTTAAAAGCATTACAATACACCATGAATTCATCCAATAAATCAAGCAAAGCTAACACTAGAGCAGGAGTAAGTCTCACTTTCAACTCTTGAAAACTTTTCTTACAATTAAGAGTCCATATAAATAGTTGATTCTTATGAGTCAACTTTATTAATGGCAGGGCAAAACGAAAGAAACCTTTAATCAATCTCCTATAGTAACGGGCAAGACCAAGAAAACTTCTTATTTTAGTCATAGACATCGGTCTTCCTCAAGCCGCCATGGCTTCAATCATCGATGGATCAATTGCAAGGCCATCCCTAGAGACAACATGTCCATGAAAATGAACCTCAGACAACTAAAACTCGTACTTACAAAGCTTCACATTCAACTCTTTCTCACAAAGAATGTTCAAAATAAGGCGAAAATACCTTTCATGTTCCTCATGGCTCTTGGAGTAGACAAGAATGTCATCGATAAATACCACTACAAATTGATAAAGATAATCATGAAAAATGAGATTCATGTAACCCACGAATATCACAGGGGCATTTGTCACACTAAAGGGCATCACTACACATTCATAGTGGCCATAACAAGTATGAAAAACGGTTTTTGAAATATGCTCAGTTTTCACCCTGATTTGGTGATATCTAGAATGTAAATCAATCTTAGAAAATACCATAACACCCTTCAACTGATCCAAAAGATCATCAACACGAGGTAAAGGATATCGATTTTTAATGGTCAACTTATTGAGTTGTCGATAATCCATACACAACCTCATACTTCCATCCTTCTTTTTCATTAATAATACAGGTGCACCCCAAGGAGACACACTTCGGCAAATGAACTCTTGTTCCAATAATTCCTCGACTTGGATTTTCAATTTAGTCAATTCCATAGGAGACATCGTATAAGGAGCTCGAGAAATAGGTTCTGCATTCAAAATAAGATCAATAGTGAATTTCACCTCGGGTGGAGGAGGTAAACCAGGTACTTCTTAGGAAATACATCCAAATATTTAGATACAATAGGAATATCACAAGATTGAGCAACATTATCTCCATCCACCATGCATAGCATAACAAGAAATTAGGATATACCTTGGGTCGGAAATATGCACTAAGAGCCTATATAGGACGCATCATTTTGAATAAGACATTTTTTGTTAAATAGTTTAACAACCTTTATTTATCCTTGGAGTAATAGGTCATATGAGAGTTATTTCTAAAATGTCCCTAGTTAAGTATTTACGTGGGGACATGTAAATACATTAAGACTAGTGTGTGAGTGTACTGATGATCTAATCTCACAGGTTATGCATATAGATGTTATCAAGTCTTCACACGGGTACACATTAAGAGTAATGATGTAGTGGAAAGACCCACCATGAGAATGTTGCATGGATTGTTACATGAATGTAATAAATGATTCTCAATGTGATAATGGTATATGTAGTCCTTCAACTTGAAGTCACTACGATTCCTACATAAGAAATTTGTTGTTTTAATACAATCAAACATCTTTTGTAACAAGAGGACTATAAAGGTTGTGATTAGGCAATGAATAAATTATGCAGAGGGATGTGAGTGATGTAGATGGGATTTGTCTCTCTTATGTGACAGGAGTGATATCTATAGGCAACTTGATGGAGTGAGACTAAGGAAATGCATGGCCATGCTAGAAAGAATAAATATTGAATATTTATTTAGATAAAGTCTACTCCGGTATCAAGTAAAATAAATTGCACCATACAAGGATGACACGACCATGCCTTGGGCCCAATTAGGATATCGTGACAAAAGGAACAAACATATAAAATAATTATCACTTATAGGTTATGTTGATATTAAATAATATTCAGATATAATGATGCATTGCTAGATTCCGCTCTTATTTTATATTAATAATAAAATAGTTTATTATTGATATGACCGAGTATTTTACTAATAGGGTCACACATATAGAGTAAGTCCATCAGAAAATAGCTTTTATTTAGTTGGACTAAAATAAAGCCATTGGGCCTAACTCATTTAGAATAGGTAAGGAGCTCACTCTTTAAAGAGAACAAATTAGGTCAAACCTAAGCCTATAAATAGAGTATAGTATGCCAATAGGCAGTTTAACCCCAAAAGAGACACAAAATACGTAAAAGTTATAAAAGCTACACGTCATCAAACTAGCATTTGGAAGGTGTAGCGTTTCTGGTGGGAGTACTCGTGTGGACTCTTAAAGGACGAGGCTACGACTGCTTCGATAATCTTCAAGAGGTAATCCTAAAACGCAATATTTTTTTTATGTTTGTCTTATGCTTTGAAACACGACGCTTTGTAAATCCTATGGGAATCCTTGTATTTCCGCTGCTCACGCACTAGGGATTCCCTAATAGTGGTATCAGAGCCAGGTTACAAAACCGTGTTTTGGACAAATATTTGTTTAAAGAACATGTGAAAAACAAATTCTTTTACAAAAGGAATTGTAAAGGTTGAATCTTTTGTAAGGGTTGCATCTTTTATTAGATATGATGCAAAGGTTGCATTTGTTTCGAGATATGTTGCAAAGGTTGCATATTTTTGAAAGCTAATATCAATTTATTTTTGTTTTATGTATATTGATTGCTTTTCTCCATATTTTAATTAAAGAATATGTTTTGGATGTACTTTATTATATGAACATGTTGCAATGGTGATTGTTTTATATGTGTTCTAATTATAATGCATGTTTTATGTTCGTTTAATTAAATTAAAATCAAGGGTTGTATGCAATGCACGTTTATATGTTTTCTCTTTCTAATATGAATTGTTCATATGAGATTGTGTTTAGAAAGTTTAAGAGTTAAACCCTAGCCGTAATGAAAACTAGAATTCAAAAGTTGAAACCTAGTCATCATGGTATTTTGTTTATTTGTAAATGTTACAAATAAAATATTTGATTTTAATATTATATTTTAAATTCGATTTGTAAAAGTTGTAAATCAAATTTTAATTGTTTGTTAAATTTAAAGTTTGTAAGAGTTACAAATTTAAATAATTTATTCTTATTAATTTTAATAGGATTTACATCGTTTGTGATCTTTTTAAAATTGATGTGATTTGTAAGAGTTACAAATTTAAATAATATATTCTTATTAATTTTAATAGGATTTGCATCGTATGTGATCTTTTAAAAATTAATGTGATTTGTAGGAGTTACAAATTGATTTTTATTTATTAAATTTAATATGATTTGTAATTGTTATAAATAGAAGATAAGATCTTTATTAAATTTAATAATTTTAAAATCAAATATTTAATCCTTAATAAATTTGATAGGATTTTCAAAAGTTACAAATTAAAGATAAGATCTTTATCAAATTTAATAGGATACAAAATAAAATATCTTGAACTCTAGAGACAAGGTTTAAAATTTAAACTTTGATCATTCCTAAAAATAAGATGATTGTTGATACTCTAGAGATAAGGTTTAAAAGTTAAACATTGACTATTCTTATTTTAGGATAGTTGTTGGGGTCAAAAGATAAGGTTTAAAAGTTAAACCTTAGCCGTTCCAAAATTTAGGATTCAAGAGTTGAAACTTAAAATTAAGATTTCAAATTGTTTGAAATCGTAACCGAATATTTTGAGTTGTTAATGGTGAGTAGGACGTTCTAGCTAGGAAAGACTTGGTACTTAAGCAGTCACACCGGACCTACCTCTCTTTCCTGGGAACTAACCTGATTACAGTACTAAAATTTTGGGTTGGAACACCACTCGGCACCCTATGAAGGGTAGTCTCCCCTTGACCCTATCCGTTGAACGGTCAACATAACCACCAAACTTTTTTGCATAGTTTTCCTTTTATGACCCCGCGTGTTTAATTATGTGTTTTAAAAATTATTTTATTTTAAATACGATTAATCAATCTATTAATTAATTAATTAACACATCCAGCAGTGAATGGTTATGGTCTTAGATTTTTTATTTAATTTTAAATACAGCCAGCGTGTTATGCCTTTCCCTATTCTTGAATTTCTTTTCTCAACCCTTCGCTCGGATATAAAACATATTTCTTTATTACATTGTAATCTTGAAGAAGCCAACAAGGTGGAGACCTAGAAGAAACCTAGAGTGATGACTCTTGATAGATATGACCTTGAAAGGAACAAAGGAGTGGTGACTCTAGGAGGATAAAGGTTTTAAGAAGTAGGACTTCACGAAGTCAGGACACTATAGTTCCTTTAGGTTTATTTTATTTTATTTTCTAGGATACCCATAAATATCTCACAATTTTGATTGCATGTTTTGGGGTTTTATTTTTCCTTAAAGCATTTAATGAAAGTCAGTAGTGAACAATAAGAAAATTGAAATCCCTCAAGCTCGACAATCATACCTTCCAATAAGTAATAACGTCTAATTTGATATAGATAAAGCGCAGGTCACTGTTGTTTAAGTGGCCTCAATACTCAAGAGGGGGGGTAAATTGAGTGTTTAAAACTTTTCTTTAGAATGCCTTTGAAATTAATTCCTTTTTCACAAAATATGCTTGTATGCAAGAAATAGCAAGTGTAGTGCAAGAATCCATGTAAAACAATGTACAAATGTCACTTAGGCAATATGTCAAACACTTGGTGTGCAATACTTTAACTTAGCCTAATTACTCAAGTTCAAGCAATAGTATCACAATCAAATCAATATACAACTAAATTCAATAAATAAATGCAAGAGAGTAGGGAGGAGAAGCTTGTAAACCAATTTAACGAGTTCCACCAAGCCGATGTGCGTCTTGCCTTTAAGCAACCCACTTGAAGGATTTCTACTATTGAAGTTTAGAGATACAAGCTATGAGCAATTGCAGCTTCCTAGTGTCCCACACTCAAGAACTCAATCCTCACTAGCACAAGGGCAACCCACCCAATCTCTCAAACTCTCAATACCCAAAGGTTGAACCCCAACCTTTGTGACCACTCAACCTAGAGTGAAAAACCTTGGTGTTTTGGTGTTTGGTTTACAATCAATTAACTCTCCCAATAGAGTAGATTAGCAAATAAGAAGCTTTAACAATGATAACTCTCAACAAGAGAGGATTTACAAATATAAGATCTAAGTTTCAAAAATTGAAACTAAACAAGAAATAGAACTCACAAGACTCAATATTTGATTTCTCTTTTATGATATTGGATTGCATGAGTAGCTTGAATGAGTCTTCCATTTATAGGCCTTGGAGAGGTGCCCTAGAGTCTTTATAGCCGTTGCACAGTGTGGGCATTGAATAGAAAATGGAGAAGTGAGCTGGTTTCCCACTTAAAAATGCTTTTCCCTAAGATTTGGCACTATCGTAATCGATTACGCCTCGAGCTGTAATCGATTACACTTTGAATTCTTCAGTGTGATTGGATTGGTAATCGATTAGACTTTCCCCTGTAATTGATTAGCAAAGAAATAGAACCTTGCTAATTGATTGTTCATACCTTGTAATCGATTATGAGTACCACCTGATGCATTTAATTTGTTACGCAGCATGGTAATCAATTGTGACTTGGTTGTAATCGATTATGGGACAAACAAAAACTCTGTAATCGATTATTTTCTATCTTGTAATCGATTAGTAACACCACAGAACATTGGTAATCGATTGTGGCTACCTTATAGTCGATTAGAAGATGTGCCTGATGCTTTTTATTCATTTTCTCAGCTTGGTAATCGATTAGATTGTTTGATGCAATCGATTAGGTGACAAAACAGAACCTCAATAATCGATTAGCTTTAATGAGGTAATCGATTAGGTGTTGAACAGAAGCTCTGTAATCGATTAGACATGACCCTGTAATCGATTAGGCTACGTGTTTTTGCAGATCTGATGCTTTCTTCTCTGTTTTTATCCTTGCAGTTATACTTTTATGAACACTTGAACTCTTTGCCATGATTCTTCAATTGCTTTTGTCATTATCAAAATTATACAATCTGAAATACATATTCAAACACATTCTCCCCCTTTTTGATGATGACAAATAATGTTCATCTCATGAGGATGTTAGTCTAAATAAACTTTTCTCCCCCTTTCTTAAGGAGTTTATGCATAACTTTAAGAATAATTATTAAGCATTGGTCATGATGATTTGATTTTAGAACCACTTGTGAATCATACATGATCATTTGATATTAGAGCCACTCGTTAACAAATTTCACTTGTTATTAGTCACATGTTTTTAGAAGAACACTAACACTTATATATCTTTTCCCCTTTGTAATCATCAAAAATAAATAAGGCATTATAAAACAGAGAGATAAGAAAAAAGGAAAATTCATTCATTTATTAATAAGAGAAAGATACATAATCAAAGTGCAGGAATTTAAATTGCAGAATGGGAAACAAACAAAACAAGGGAAATCTAATTATTGGGATTGAAAAAGTGCATTTTAGAAATCTTGTTGGAGAGTTCCTCATAGCGCTGCTCCATAAGCTCAAAATGTTGTTGCTCGGTCATTTGAAATTCTTGAAGGATATTATCAATCCTTTCAAAACGCCGATCCAAATAGGCATAGAGGGAGGTGAAAGGGTCAGCAGGAGTAGATGGTTTGCCTTATGGTGCTTGTGCTGTAGAAGGAGGAGAGGTAGGATCATTGGCTGGAGCTTCAAAAGGAATATTAGCATAAATACCTTCAATCTTGGAGAGCCAAGCTCCATTGACAAAGATTATGCCCATCTTGGTGAGATGATGGGTGCCAATGCACACCTTTGGAGGTATCTTTTCAGAAAGCTCCCCGGCAAAGTCCACATTATAATCTTTGAAGATCTTAGTGAGGAGGATACAATATGGAAGTTTTTGTTGCTCCTTGGCCTTAAGCATATGCAATTGTAGGAGCTGAATCCAGTTAATCTCCTTTTCAGTTTGCATTGCCCACATCAAGAGCACATCATCCTCTTCAACCAAGGCATGATTTCCACCATAGGGAATAAGAAGTTTGACCAAGAAGAAGTGAAGAAGACGGTTATTGACAGTTAAATGGCCTACTAGTTTGTGGTTGCTGTGAGGACGGTCAGCTTTCCAAAGAGATTGGCGAGCTGAGATGGCATTAAAGTCCCATTCATCTTCTGGATGACCACAAGCAAATTCAGCATCGGAGAGGGGAAGTTGGGTAATCTCAGCAAGTTGTGCATTGGTGATCCTTAGAGTCATATTTTTTACTCTAGCTTCAAGTAACCTATCAACAAGCCTTAAATTATAGAAGAAGACTTGCATAAGTTCCGGGTAGTAGACTTCTTCTTTGAGAGTGAGAAAAGGAAAGAGATTATAGTGGTGAAGGGAGTGAGTAAAGGTGAAACTGGGATAGTCAAAAATCTCAGCATTGATATAGTGAGGGGAGATGATATCCTTTTCAGAAAATTTTTGAATGAAGTTTTGGAGGTCTCTAGGATTGGTGAAGAACCTTGAAAAATCAAGGGGGTTATTGGTTTGGGCAAGAGAGGACCTAGATCTTTTGACATTCCTAGAGGAAGACATTATGAGTGGAGGAAGAGATGAAGAAAGTTGAGAGGCCTTTGGGAATTTTTGAGAGGAGGAAGGAGGAGTATTGGAGGTGTGAGGTAGAAGAGGTGAAGGAGGGGTATTTATAGAGTTTAGGAGTGGAAAAATAGGGTTTAGAGGGGTGATTTGTATTGGGCAAAAAGAGGCCCACACGGATTCTGCATCAAATCATGCTTTTGATATGCTCGTAATCGATTACGGGGTTACTCGTAATCGATTACACCTCTTCAGAATTTGAATCGTCAGGTGTTCTAATCGATTGTGCTAGGTGTGTAATCGATTGCGTTAAAAATAGAAACTTGGCAATCAATTAGAAGAAGTGTGTAAGTGATTAGTTGGAAGCCAGAACGTCCCTAATCGATTTTGGCCTAAGTTCTAATCGATTAGTTGGACCACAGAGGCTCTCTAATCGACTATGGGAAGCTATTTAATCGATTATGGTCAAGACAGAATGATTCTAATCGATTGCCTGAGGCAACATAATCGATTATATCTGCCCATAATTGTTTAAAATACATGTTTTTCAATCAAAAAGCATTAAGGACTTAATTTTCATGGAATAGAACATACTCATTTCATCAATCAACCAATTTTCACTCATCAAACACATTGTAAGTCAAAAAATCATCAACATCAATCAATATTTAAACATAATTGGAAATGTCTAGAATTCCTAACTCTCTTCTTATGTGTATGAATTGCTCATTTGCAAGTGGTTTTGTGAAGATATCAGCTAATTGCTTAGAGGTTTCAACATGTTCAAGCACACAATCACCTTTTAACACATGATCTCTAATGAAATGATGTCTAATCTCAATATGTTTGGTTCTAGAATGCATTACAGGATTCTTTGAAATATTAATGGCACTTGTGTTATCACATTTGAGAGGCACATGGTCTAACATAACACCAAAATCTAGAAGTTGTTGTCTCATCCAAAGGATTTGAGTACAATAGCTACCAGCTGCAATATATTAAACCTCAGCTATGGATAATGCAACACTTACTTGTTTCTTGCTATGCCAAGATATAAGAGAACTACCAAGCAAGTGACAAGTACCACTAGTACCTTTTCTATCAAGTTTACATCCTGCAAAATCAGAGTTAGAATAACCAACGAGAGTGCATTCAACCTCTTTGGGGCACCATAAACCAACATCTTGAGTTCCAACCAAGTATTTCACTATTATTTTTACAGTAGTAAGGTGAGATTCTTTTGGGCATGCTTGGTATCTTGTACACATATAAACAACAAACATGATATCCGGTCTACTAGCGGTTAAGTAAAGTAAGGATCCAATCATACCTCTATACTTTGTGAGTTCTACATCCTTACCTTTCTCATCCTTATCCAAATTACATGAAGTGCTCATAGGTGTGACAATTTCATTTGCCTTGTCAATGTTGAATTTCTTAAGAAACTACTTACAATATTTGGATTGGCTAATGAATGTGCCTTCTTTAGTTTGCTTAATTTGCAGTCCAAGGAAGAATGTAAGTTCTCCCATCATAGACATTTCAAACTCATCCTGCATTAATTTAGCAAACTCCTTGCAGACTGATTCATTAGTAGCACCAAAAATGATATCATCCATATATATTTGTACTAAAAGTATGTCATTCTTCTTATGCTTAATGAACAATATTGTATCAAACTTTCCTCTTTCAAAATTATTTTCCAAAAGAAATTTGCTCAATCTTTCATACCAAGCTCTTAGAGCTTGTTTTAAACTTAATGTTTTTCTTAGTTTGAAAACAAGATTTGGAAATTGATAGTTTTCAAAACCAGGAGGTTGATCAACATATACTTCTTCTTAAATGTATCCATTCAAGAAAGCACTCTTGACATCCATTTGGTACAATTTAAAGTCTTGACAACATACAAAGGCTAATAATAATCTAATGGCTTCTAACCTAGCTATGGGTGCATACGTTTCTTTATAATCTACGCCTTCTTCTTGATTGTATCCCTTAGCTACTAGCCTAGCCTAGTTTCTAATGATTATACCATTTTCATCAATTTATTTCTAAAAACTCATTTAGTACCTATTATTTGGTGATCATTAGGTCTTGACACTAATTCCCAAACTTCATTTCTTTCAAATTGATTTAGCTCTTCTTGCATGGCCAACATCCAATGTTCATCAATAATAGCTTCATCAATGGTTTTAGGTTCAATTTAAGAGACAAACGCTAAATGATTGAAAGTATTGAAAGAGCATCGGGTACTTACACCTTTAGTGATATCACCTATAATGTTGTCCAATGGATGGTCTTTTGAGGTGATCCATTCCTTTTGTTGAATTTCTACACCTTGTGTTGTGTCTCCTTCTTTGTTGTCTTTTTCTTTGTCATCCAAGTTCAATTCTTGGAGGGTACTTACAAGATCATCAAAATCTTCCTTTCTCGGGGATTTTCTACCTTTAGCAATCGATTAGACTTCCCTGAAAATAAGAAATATTTGGTTTTCTACCTTTGTAAAGTTCATAGGGGGTTTTCTTTAGAATAGGCCTAATCAAACATCTATTCATAACATGACAAGCGGTGTTTACCGCATCGGCCCAAAAATATTTCATAATGTTATTTTCATTTAACATGGTTCTTGTAAGCTCCACCAAAGATCTATTTTTCCTTTCAACCACTCCATTTTGTTGTGGAGTTTTAGGAGCTGAGAAATTGTGTTCAATACCATGTTTTTCACAAAACTTTTCAAATGATTAGATTTCAAATTCTCCCCCATGATCGGTTCTTATGGATGCAATCTTTGAATTTTATTCATTTTGGATAACCTTGGCTAGTTTCTTAAATGCATGGTATGCTTCATTTTTGTGAGCAAGAAACAAGGTCCATGTATATCTTGAATAGTCATCTACAATTACTAGACCATAGTAATTACCACCAAAGCTTTTGATTTTAGATGGTCCAAATAGATCCATGTGCAAAAGTTATAAAGGTCTTTGAGTAGAAACAACGTTTTTAGCTTGAAAAGATGCCTTTACTTATTTTCTCTTTTGACATGCATCACAAAATTTATTTTTAAATTTGAGCTTTGGCAAACCAATTACTAATTCTTTAGAAACAAGTTTGTTTAGATGGTCTATATGTATATGTGCTATTCTTCTATGGCATAACCATGATTCTTCCTCTCTAGTCATGTAGCATTGCACATCATTTGAAGACAAACTATCAACATCAATCATGTAAATATTATTAATTCTTTTACCAACAAACTTAACTTTCTTGTTTAGCTTATTTTCAATTATGCAACAATTAGATTCAAATAATACTATATATCCTTTATTACATAATTGACTTATGCTAAGCAAGTTATGTTTGAGTCATTCAACATATAATACATCACTAATTGAAGTAGAAGAATTTTTACCAATGTTTCCAATACCAAGTATTCTTCCTTTGGTATATCCCCATAAGTGACACTTCCTTTTCTTTTGGGAGTGAATGTCATGAATTTACTCATATCTCCCATCATGTGCTTTGAATACCCATTATCCAAGTACCAATGGGTGTTGCTTGCCTTGAAGCATACCTACAAAACAAAATTAGAAAATTTAGTAAATGGTACTTAGCACCACAATGATTGCATTTAGTAAATGGTGATGATGATTTACTAGGAGGTACAAAGAAGTTTTTGTAGTTCTTTTGCTTCTTATGGGCATTGAAACCTAATCCAGTTTTATCAAACATATATCGTTGGTTCCCAAGTAGAACATTTAAATTGTCTCTACCATTTATGAATTTTTCTAAAGTTCTATTCAAATCTAAAACTTTAGTTTCTAGAATATCACATTTCTTAGCAAATTCACAGGGTTTAGTTCTAGAGCATGCTTGTTCTTTAGCTACTTCCATTTTTAAAATTTTATTTTCTTTACATACTTCTATAAGATACATCTCAAGAGTGTCAATGGTATTTCTAGAGAATTTATGCTTATTAGAAACTTTTATAAATTTATCATACAATTCTTCAAGTGCATCAAGTAGTTCCTCTTTGTCTAAGTCATGGAAGTTTACCTCATCCTTTTTATCTTGATGATTTGCTATAAGGCACAAGTTAGCTTCTTCATTTTTGGATTTGTCCGAGCTACTCACGTCATTCTCGTCCCAAGCAATGTAGGCTCTTCTTCTTCCTCTTTTCTCTTTGTTATTCTTCTTGAGGTTTGGACAATCTACTTTGAAGTGCCCTTCCTTGCCACATTCAAAACAATTTGGAGAGGAAGAATTTTCATTAGAAATAGGTTTCTTACCTTGAGGTTTGAAACTTATTTGGAAGAATTTATTTCTCATGAATTTTCTGAATTGCTTCACAAATACTCCAAACTCTTCTTCTTCATCAAGCTCACTACCGGATTCTTCTTCATTGATAGAAGTGGCCTTGAGAGCTAGTCCTTTTTTCTTGGAAGACTTTTCTTCCTCTTCCACCATCTTCAATTCTTTCAACTCTTGTTCCTGTTCTTGTAACTTACCAAACAATGTAGCAAGAGACATATCATTTATATTTGGTGATTGTTTGATAGCGGTGACAACAGGTTGCCACTCCCTAGTAAGGCTTTTCAAAACTTTATGGATGAGCTCTTTGTTAGTGTAAGATTTTCCAAGAGTAATGAGGTGATTAATAATCAAGGTAAATCTCTTTTAAATATCTAAAATAGGTTCATTGGAGTTCATTCTAAAGCTTTCATATTGACTAGTTAAGGTGCTAATCTTAGAGTCTTTAACATCACTTGTATCTTCATGGGTTATTTGTAAGGTATCCCATATATCCTTGGCAGATTTACATGCAACTACTCTAAAGAATTCATCAGGGCCTAAAGCTAAAGTGATTAGATTTTTGGCTTTGTAATTATATTGGACTTTCTTTTCTTCTTCGCTAGTCCAATCATCCATCAATTTTTCTACTTGTTTTCCATCAACAACATGCATTGGTATAAAGGGACCATTTTCAATTGCATTCCAAACTTTAAGGTCAATAGATTGTACAAAAATTTTCATCCTTTCTTTCCAAAATGCATAGCTTTCCCCATTGAAAGCAGGAGGTCTATTTGTGGCACCACCCTCAGGAAAAAGATTTAGAGAATTAGATGTCATCGTTCTCTTGAAGTTGTTAAGCTTGATCTACCAAAAGTCAAGCTCTGATACCACTTGTTGTTCAAGTGGCCTCAATACTCAAGAGGGGGGTGAATTGAGTGTTTAAAACTTTTCTTTAGAATGCCTTTGAAATTGATTTGTTTTTCATAAAATATGCTTGTATGTAAGAAATAGCAAGTGTAGTGCAAGAATCAATGTAAAACAATGTACAAATGTCACTTAGGCAATATGTCAAACACTTGGTGTGCAATACTTTAACATAGCCTAATTAATCAAGTTCAAGCAATAGTATCACAATCAAATCAATATACCAACTAAATGATATAATTAAATGCAAGAGAGTAGGGAGAAGAAGCTTGCAAACCAATTTATCAAGTTCCACCAACCCGGTGTACGTCTCCCCTTCAAGCAACCCACTTGAAGGATTTCCATTATTGAAGTTTAGAGATACAAGCTATGAGTAATTGCAGCTTCCTACTGTCCCACACTCAAGAACTCAATTCTCACTAGCACAAGGGCAACCCACCCAATCTCTCAAACTCTCAATACCCAAAGGTTGAACCCCAACCTTTGTGACTACTTAACCTAGAGTGAAAAACCTTGGTGTTTTGGTGTTTGGTTTACAATCAATTAACTCTCTCAATAGAGTAGATTAGCAAATGAGAAGCTTTAACAATGATAACTCTCAACGAGAAAGGATTTACAAATATAAGATCTAAGTTTCAAAAATTAAAACTAAACAAGAAATAGAACTCACTGTTAGCCAAGGCCTCAACGCTCAAGAGGGGGGGTGAATTGAGTGTTTCAAATTTTCGCGCGGAATCCCCTTGGAAATGGTTAGTAATATACAAATGATGCAATGATGAAGAGACAACAACTTTTATGCACATATCACACTATGACACACTTGATATGCAATGACAATATTTAGCTTTAAGTGTGATAAACAAGGCAAGTTATTGGTTTAAACAATTTATCAATCAGTTAGAGTGCATAGATTTATTTCACAAATAATGTGATGTTTCCTATAAGGGTTCAGCTCATTCAATATATCAAACAGCTTGTGTGTATGAAATAGGTGAAGGCAATTAAGTAAGTATCACACAAGAGTTGATAGGAAACAATGTATTAGATATTTGGTAAGTTATAGTAATTTCCAGTTTTGAAGAACTTCACCAAATATTGATTCAAGCAAATTATCAAACACTTGGCATGCAGAGTTAGTTTTCTACTTGAACAACAACTTTGATTCACACATTCAGCTCATGCATTTCAACAAACAGTTTATATGCGCAGTTGTATAAAGAGTTCAAGGTAGAGAGAAATGCAAACCAAATTTAACGAGTTCCACCAACCCGGTGTACGTCTCGCCTTCAAGCAACCCACTTGAAGGATTCCACTATTGAAGATTTGAGATATAAGCTTTGAGCAATTGCAGCTTCCTAGTGTCCCACACTCAAGAACTCAATCCTCACAAGCAAAGGGCAACCCACCCAATCTCACAATCCCTCAATACCCAAAGGTTGAACCCCAACCTTTGTGACCACTCAACCTAGAGTGAACAACCACTCAACCTAGAGTGAATACCTTGTGTTTGGTGTTGTGTTTACAATCAATACACTCTCTCAATAGAGTAGATACACAAATGAAAGCTCTCACAAATTCTAACTCTCAACAAGAGAGGATATGCAAATTGAAGCTTACAATCTAACAACTCTTAAGAAATATGTAAGTTTAGAAACAAGAGTTGCAGAATATACAAGAGAAATTTTGTTAGAAGACCTTAAGAAGAGAAATGTTTGTTGCCTTGTGTTGTGCCTTGGTCTCCCCTCTTGTGTTCCTTTTCTCTTGCTTGAATCCATGCTTCATTTATAGCCATTTTTAGGGTTTCCAGCCGTTGCACATTTTCTCCAACGGATACCTTAGCATGGGCATAAAGTGGGAGTGAAGAAATGAGCTGGAGTTCCACTTAAAAGCATTTTCCCACGTTCTGACACTATGGTAATCGATTAGCCTTCGAGCTGTAATCGATTAGCTTTTGAAATCTTCAGTATTATGCAGCAGGTAATCGATTAGCCTTTCTACTGTAATCGATTAGATATGAAACAGAACCCTTCTAATTGATTATACCTTTCCTTGTAATCGATTATTAGATTATACCTGATGCTCTTAATTGTGTCTCGCAGCATGGTAATCGATTAGGTACTTGTGCAATCGATTATGGACAAAACAGAAGCTCGGTAATCGATTAAATTCTCCCTTGTAATCGATTAGCCTTCTTATTGTAATCGATTATACCATAAACAGAGTTATGGTAATCGATTATTCCAGTGTGGTAATCGGTAGGACATGTACCTGATACAATTCTTCAAGGTCTTTGATATGTTCTTGATATGTATTGACCCATGGCTTATTCCTTTGATACTTATGCTTGTTTCCTTGATTCTTCTTCAGCTTATGAGCTTGTTCTTCATGATTTAGTTCATGTCATCAAACTTGTCTTCCATAGCTCATGTTTCCTTAACTCTTTGTGAGGCATCTTCATCTCTTTGTTCTTAGCCTATTGTCCTTGTGCTTGAACCTTCTTGTTTCAGAACCTTTGCCATTTCATCATCATCATGAATACTTTGTCATTCATCAAAACTACTTTTCATACTTACATATACAACTTCATTCTCCCCCTTTTTGATGATGACAATTAATGTTACATATGGCTTGTATTCATGTGTTGCAAATTTATCATATTGGCTTCATGGTAATATCCTTTCTTCCTTTGGGAGTCTTTGCCTTAGTCTTCACGTTTGTCATTATCAAAAACCTGTTTCAACATTTAAACACATTCTCCCCCTTTTTGATGATGACAACCAATGTTCATCTCGTGGGGTGTTAGTTTCACAGAATAATGACAATCAATGTTTATATGTATTCTCCCCCTATATGATGTAATGAATGCTAGTTAAGAGTTATCCTCCCCCTTAATCTTGTAACTTATGCCAATTGTTTTAAACATATCAAATGATGGAAACATGCCCTAAGCATGATATCTCTCCCCCTTTTTCAACATAAATGACATCCTATTCTCTTTACTAATCCTTCCACTAATCTCTCCCCCTTTGGCATCATCAAAAGATCATTAACTTAGTCATGATCTATGTCATCAACATATAAGTTTATATACGAGAGATTTAAAGCAAGTATTTCATATAGATTTCAAGTCAAAGCTTAAAGCATGATCAATGATATGTACCATTTTATTGCATCTAGAGTCAATAAGCAATCATATAATTTATTCATCAAGTAAGCATATGATTGATTGCTAACTTATTCTAATCATGTGGTGAGTATCAATTTCAAGTATATGAGGCATCACATGATTAAGCACACATATCATTACTTGCACAGTTGTAAACAAGTCAAATATAAGTAAGCAGGTAATTTTCTCAATTAAGATAGGCACATAAGCTCATAATCACTTCTAATAAACACATACTTTTCTCCTATTTTGGCATTATCAAAATGCACAATGATATTCTTCCAAGTAAGCATATAATTGAGTAAAAGCATGAGTACCATAAATATAATTACAGAGAAGTGAAATCAAGGATAATCATTCATGTGTATACTCCCCCTTACTACTGTAATTGATACCACTTGTAAAAAATATACTACTTAATAACATGTGAACTCGATTATACCAATTTGATCAATTTTGATATCACTTGTAGGTCAATTTAATCAAGTCTGATACCATTTGGTTACCTTTTAAAGCATATGATCTCTTTTTAATAGATACCACTGTTGAAATGATAGATACCATAATATGAATAGATACCACTCAAAGGTTAGATACCATTGCATATAACAATCCACTTATTAATCATTTCATTAATATTGCTTGATGCATTTCTAGGTATCAGAGCAGTAACATAGAAGACTTTTCAACAATGTATACTTATATCTAGGTATCAGAGCAGGGATGAAGTGATATATTCAGCTCGTGAGATTTGTTATTCATACCATTTGTTAATATGATTTGTATAATTCACAAAGCATAATGGTAGAGTAACAATTCGATCATACCTTGGTATTTTGCAAGTTTTATGCCCCTTTTCACATCCTTGTATGGCATTTTGCTTCATCCATGTTGCATTCCTTGATCAATTCTTTGTTCGCCCAGTTTAGTAGTTTGATTTGCCATTTTGAGTCATCCTACATAACCTTAACAAACTCTTTGCAAAGCATATTGTTAGTGGCATTGAGTTCACAAGAGCTTGTACCAATTTTTGGGCCTTTGATGCAGTATTATAAAAATGATTTACTCAGACTTCCATACCACTTGATAAAGAGATAACATATCATCAATAAATATCACTTGTTATAAAGAAATGTTATGAAATTCCCCCTTAATCATGTAATTTAATAAGGATAAATATAGATGTTGATATCACTTTATTGATTAACAAAATTCATATGATTCGGAGCATAGTGGTAGAGTGAGCATTAACTTCAAACATAGGCAAATAATCAAGTGTAACAATCTTTCCCTTTCAATGGATACCACTAGTTGATGCAATTTCATTTATGTCTAGATATCAGAGCAAAGATGGAGTGATTAATACAGCTTTGTTGTACTACTCATGCATTTGTGCTAGAACATGTCCCCAATATATTTACTCCTTTCCATATGACTTTTGTATCTTAAGTAATCTCTTCTTATCTTGTGCCTATGATGTTACATATAGGTCTAGTCAAGCATTCACATATGGCATTTATCAAATATGTAAGAGAAAGCATTTTGCATAGATAATTAGTAACATATATAGACAAGTCACAGAAGCATACCATGGTCATCATATGGCTGTAAATGTGTAATGCAAGTCATGTACTCATATATGTCATACCACTTGTTGTCTTGATGTCATGTATGATACCACTTGATGGATTTGCTAATTTAAGCTCTTGATATCAATTATTGTCATTTAAGCATTCAGCACAAGATTTTTAGCAATCATCATTGTTCATAATGTTATTCAAAAATTCTTTTCAATCTCAATGATGTATATTTTTCAAACTTCTTTTCACAGTCAAGATCATGCATCATCAAACATACGACATAGATAAGAATTATAATATTGATCAAGATAGATACCACTTGCACATACATGGTATATGATCATGGCATGCATTATTACTTATCATATCATGCATTGTTTCTTAACATATCATCATGTTCATGCCTATGATGTTACAATCATGAAGTTGAAATCTAGGCAATCACTTGTTGTAACATACATGCTTTCTCTCTAGGAATATAATTGCATAGATTGTCAAAGCATAGATACCACTTGTACACGCAATATATGTATTTATTATCAAGGCATAGTGATAAGCACATAATCAAGATTATGTCCTCATAATCTCTTCCTCTTACTAATTCAATTCATACCATTGTTAAAGGAAGATGTTTGTTATTTAGATACCACTAGTTAAACAACATACAAGTGATACATCATCAAGAATTCATATTCAATCAAAAATTCATGCATCATTAAGAATCAATATAATAACCAAGAATTCATGATATATCATCAAGAGTTCATGTATCATCAAGGGTTTAAACATTATCAAAGATTCATGTATGTTTGTGCATAATCATCTTTAATCTCAAGATTTTCATGTACCATGTTATTCAAGCAATCATTCATCAAACTCATCATCAATCATTACTAATCATCAATTACTATATACATATACATCATTGATTCTAAGGATTTCATAAGTTTAAGGGGTCCTAAGATTATTTGTTCATCCATCTCAAGATTTCATATTATTCATGCTCAATCATATATCAAATCAAAGTTAGATTTTCACACATCAAGATTCATCAAGAATGAGTGTTAACATTGATTATATGATAATTACTTGCACCTTTTGTTGTACCACCTTTAGTGTTGTCCATTGGATTTTGTCGGTGCAATCCATCTTGTGTGAGTCATATTGAAGCTTCTTGTCCATTTCCTTGTTTTGAATGGTTCCCTTTTAGATGTATGATGAGTCATCATAATCTTGGCTTGCTGTATTCTTCTTCTTTATCTTTTGGAGTGGAGATTGAGATAATTGATATCTCCTTAGGCCATGAGTTTTGGTTATCCATCAATGAGAAGTTGTTGCTTTGAAGTTTGCCTACAAGATTTCAAAGATTTAAGGTACCCTTTGAGAGTTGGGTCCTTCCTTGTTAGTTTGGGATTTCAAGATTGTTTTGGAATCCATACCTTTGTTGTACACTTTTGACGGGATTTCTTTATAAAACAGTTGGATGATATATGACCAAATATTCCACAATAAAAACATGTTGCATTCAATGAATAAGTCATAGTATGATAGTAATGGTTCCTTTTATATTCTTTCCTTTTAAAACGATTAGACATTGAGTTCTCTTTTCTTTCATGGTTTGTGCATCTTAGGGAGGATTTGGATTTTTCCTTGTAGGATGCAAAATGGTTCTTGTAATGACCTATTTTTCTTCTATCAAGTGTATGCCTTTGATCTTTAATAGGTGCACTTAGATTCTTTTGACTACTTGTAAGCTTGCTAAGTGCTTCTTTTAGTTCTTTATTCTCTTTTTCAAGAAGCATGCATTTATCAATAATCACACAATCATTATTATCATTACAAGTTCTAAGAGATACATTTGAAGCTACTAATTCATCATTTTGAACTCTAAGATATTCTTTTTCTATGTGAACATCATGCAATTTTTTTTCAAGAGTCAAAATGGTTTGTTTAGAGCATGCATATTTCTTTGATAACAAGACAAATTTTTTATGCAATTCTTTAAATGCTTCTAATAATTCATCTTTATCAATTTCATCATCATTATCATCATTAAAAGCATTTAAAGAGCATACCTCATCATCTTGGGAGTGCTTTGTCATTAGGCATGCAAGTTCTTCTTCCGATTCATTGATCTCTTCTTCCGGACTTATTTTGAATTCTTCATGTTTGCTAGAAAGAGTACTAATTCTTGCATCTTGATCATCATTAGTATTTCCATATATTGTTTCAAGAGTTTCCCATATTTCTTTAGCATTGTTACAAGCAATAACTCTAGAAACATCATTAGGTTCTAATGCTAATGTGATAAGAATTTTAGCTCTAAGATTAAATTGTACCTTCCTTTCTTCTTCCATAGTCCACAAGTTCATGGGCTTCATACATTCTATATTATTGACAATATGCATAGGAATGAAAGGACCAAATTGAATAGCATTCCATACCTTGAGGTCATAGGATTGGATAAAGATTTTCATCCTTTCTTTCCAAATAGCATAGTCTTTGCCATTGAAGATTGGAGGTCTACTTATTGTGCCATTTTGTGGAAATGCATCATAAGAGGTAGAGGCCATCTTGATCTCCTGCAGCTGTTAAGCCTTGTGGCAAGAGTCAAGCTCTGATACCACTTGTTAGCCAAGGCCTCAACGCTCAAGAGGGGGGGTGAATTGAGTGTTTCAAATTTTCGCGCGGAATCCCCTTGGAAATGGTTAGTAATATACAAATGATGCAATGATGAAGAGACAACAACTTTTATGCACATATCACACTATGACACACTTGATATGCAATGACAATATTTAGCTTTAAGTGTGATAAACAAGGCAAGTTATTGGTTTAAACAATTTATCAATCAGTTAGAGTGCATAGATTTATTTCACAAATAATGTGATGTTTCCTATAAGGGTTCAGCTCATTCAATATATCAAACAGCTTGTGTGTATGAAATAGGTGAAGGCAATTAAGTAAGTATCACACAAGAGTTGATAGGAAACAATGTATTAGATATTTGGTAAGTTATAGTAATTTCCAGTTTTGAAGAACTTCACCAAATATTGATTCAAGCAAATTATCAAACACTTGGCATGCAGAGTTAGTTTTCTACTTGAACAACAACTTTGATTCACACATTCAGCTCATGCATTTCAACAAACAGTTTATATGCGCAGTTGTATAAAGAGTTCAAGGTAGAGAGAAATGCAAACCAAATTTAACGAGTTCCACCAACCCGGTGTACGTCTCGCCTTCAAGCAACCCACTTGAAGGATTCCACTATTGAAGATTTGAGATATAAGCTTTGAGCAATTGCAGCTTCCTAGTGTCCCACACTCAAGAACTCAATCCTCACAAGCAAAGGGCAACCCACCCAATCTCACAATCTCTCAATACCCAAAGGTTGAACCCCAACCTTTGTGACCACTCAACCTAGAGTGAACAACCACTCAACCTAGAGTGAATACCTTGTGTTTGGTGTTGTGTTTACAATCAATACACTCTCTCAATAGAGTAGATACATAAATGAAAGCTCTCACAAATTCTAACTCTCAACAAGAGAGGATATGCAAATTGAAGCTCACAATTTCTAACAACTCTTAAGAAATATGTAAGTTTAGAAACAAGAGTTGCAGAATATACAAGAGAAATTTTGTTAGAAGACCTTAAGAAGAGAAATGTTTGTTGCCTTGTGTTGTGCCTTGGTCTCCCCTCTTGTGTTCCTTTTCTCTTGCTTGAATCCATGCTTCATTTATAGCCATTTTTAGGGTTTCCAGCCGTTGCACATTTTCTCCAACGGATACCTTAGCATGGGCATAAAGTGGGAGTGAAGAAATGAGCTGGAGTTCCACTTAAAAGCATTTTCCCACGTTCTGACACTATGGTAATCGATTAGCCTTCGAGCTGTAATCGATTAGCTTTTGAAATCTTCAGTATTATGCAGCAGGTAATCGATTAGCCTTTCTACTGTAATCGATTAGATATGAAATAGAACCCTTCTAATCGATTATGCCTTTCCTTGTAATCGATTATTAGATTATACCTGATGCTCTTAATTGTGTCTCGCAGCATGGTAATCGATTAGGTACTTGTGCAATCGATTATGGACAAAACAGAAGCTCAGTAATCGATTAAATTCTCCCTTGTAATCGATTAGCCTTCTTATTGTAATCGATTATACCATAAACAGAGTTATGGTAATCGATTATTCCAGTGTGGTAATCGGTTAGGACATGTACCTGATACAATTCTTCAAGGTCTTTGATATGTTCTTGATATGTATTGACCCATGGCTTATTCCTTTGATACTTATGCTTGTTTCCTTGATTCTTCTTCAGCTTATGAGCTTGTTCTTCATGATTTAGTTCATGTCATCAAACTTGTCTTCCATAGCTCATGTTTCCTTAACTCTTTGTGAGGCATCTTCATCTCTTTGTTCTTAGCCTATTGTCCTTGTGCTTGAACCTTCTTGTTTCAGAACCTTTGCCATTTCATCATCATCATGAATACTTTGTCATTCATCAAAACTACTTTGCATACTTACATATGCAACTTCACTCACAAGACTCAAGATTTGATTTCTCTTTTATGATATTGGATTGCATGAGTAGCTTGAATGAGTCTTCCATTTATAGGCCTTGGAGAGGTGCCCTAGAGTCTTCATAGTCGTTGCACAGTGTGGGCATTGGATTGAAAATGGAGAAGTAAGCTGGTTTCCCATTTAAAAACACTTTTCCCCAAGATATGGCACTATCGTAATCGATTACGCCTCGAGCTGTAATCGATTACACTTTAAATTCTTCAGTGTAATTGGATTGGTAATCGATTAGACTTTCCCCTGTAATCGATTAGCAAAGAAATAGAACCTTGCTAATCAATTATTCATACCTTGTAATCGATTATGATTGCCACCTGATGCATTTAATTTTGTTACGCAGCATGGTAATCGATTGTGACTTGGTTGTAATCGATTATGGGACAAATAGAAACTCTATAATCGATTATTTTCTATCTTGTAATCGATTAGTAACACCATAGAACATTGGTAATCGATTGTGGCTACCTTGTAGTCGATTAGAAGATGCACCTGATGCTTTTTATTCATTTTCTCAGCTTGGTAATCGATTAGATTGTTTGATGCAATCAATTAGGTGACAAAATAAAACCTCAATAATCGATTAGCTTTGATAAAGTAATCAATTAGGTGTTGGACAGAAGCTCTATAATCGATTAGATATGACCCTGTAATCGATTAGGCTATGTGTTTTTGCAGATCTGATGCTTTCTTCTCTGTTTTCATCCTTGCAGTTATACTTTATGAACACTTGAACTCTTTACCATGATTCTTCAATTTCTTTTATCATTATCAAAATTATACAACCTGAAACACATATTCAAACATAGTCACGTCATAGTTGGGTGTCTTTATTTATGTTTAGTAGGACATGATTGGATAATTGGATTATCCAAGTATAACTTATTAAGTTTATTCAAATAGACATTTTTCAATTGGATTGGAAAAGCCTAAAGGTATGAACAGTTTAAAATGCATTCCAATAAACAACACTCATCAATGATAGTTTTAATAAAGTGTAGTTTCTGCCAAAGTAGGGTGCTTTTATTTATATTAGTAAAGGTTGATGGATAATTGGATTATCCAACCATTTGTTATTGGACTTATATAGGTAAATTTAATCAGATTGAAGAACCTAGAAGCGTTAATATTAAGTTTAAACGCCTTCCAATAAGTAACACTCGTCAAGACTAATGTCAATAAATAGTAGGCATGCCTGCCAAAGCAGGGTTCTATCATTTATATTAGTAAGGCGCGATGAGATAATTGTAATATCCAAATTGTTTTTATTGGGACTTAACTTAACTAAGTTTTTTAATTGGATTGAAAATAACTTAGAGGCGTAATGATTGAGCATAAATTCATAAGATGAATTAGGGTAAAGAGTTACCCACTCAATCATTCAAGAGTTGCATGAGATGCAATTGGAAATGTGTTTTCTACCTAAATAACCAAGGGTTGGGCGATCAGCCAAAGCTGAGTCAATACTAGGCCAAACATGGATCTTGGCCCATTAGAAAAATCTTCTAACGGGATTTTTTCTAATTCAGTGAAGGTATTTGTTTTGAATCAAAATAGTGGAAGACAACTGTCACAACCTGGATCGCGACGACACGGCGAAGAGAGAAAACCAAGGTATGAAACAGGGAGTCACCACCAACGTTTTCATTCATAGGAAAAACATTGGAAAAAACTAGGTTCAGTAAAGCACTGGTTAAAAATTGAGATTCAAGTTCGGGAGTCGGTTACAAGTAGGGAAGGTATTAGCACCCTACATCGCCTGTCGGAAACAGTACCAAGGTTGAAAGCGCAATATAAATAGCCTTAAATAAACATGGTTTCTTCCTTTTTTTTGTATTTTTATTTGAAAACGACGGAAGGGAGTAAGTGAACTGTACAAACATAAAATGTCGAAGCGAGGTTAACGGGACGTTTCATCTGAATTAAACTCGACTTCGATAGGAGACAGAGAGAGGAAGAGAATGCTAATAAGACGTCACATCTAAATTAGACATCCTCGAATAAAAAAGGGACGGGGATAGGAAAGAGATAAGCAGGACGTCTCGTCCTAAGTATCCCTTCTCTATGAATTGTGGCGAGGCTTGAACAAAAAACTAGGGGGAAATCAATAAGACGTCACGTCTAAATTGATTTTCACGGAAGCGACGAAAAAAAGGAACATTTATGAAAGGGATACGAAAGTGAGGAAATAAATCAGTAAAAGGAAACAAGAGAGATAGGCCCGACAGGAGTTGAGGTCCTGCTCCTATGTATTCTTGAATTATCAAGAAATCAGGGTTACGTAGTTCTGAGGTTTTTCTTTTAAGAAAAGATTGGGAAAATGTTGGTGGATATCATTTTGGTAAGGAACCCATACAACATGAAGTTCTTCGCACGTGTACGAATCCTATAGAGGTTATGTAGACGGAAGTATTTTCCGTACGACACTGACTAAAAATGATTTTTTTCTTTTTTTGATTTTGTTTTGATTTTATTTAGATTTGAAAAAAAACACAAGAAACATCC
The DNA here is from genome assembly GCA_037962975.1 of Clitoria ternatea. NCBI lineage: Eukaryota > Viridiplantae > Streptophyta > Magnoliopsida > Fabales > Fabaceae > Clitoria > Clitoria ternatea. The sequence goes on along the minus strand of CM075671.1, from coordinate 215,570,171 downwards.
ATTTCCCTTTATTATTTTATTTTAAGACTACGAAGCAAAAGAGGGAAGGTGGCAGAAGCTTCAAGAGAGAAAGAAAAACAGTAAATTTGGAAAAAAAAAAGGGAAAAATGGGCGAAAACCGAGTGAGGGAAGAAAATTCGAGTAGGAAAAGGAAAATCCGAGTGGGAAAAGGAAAATCCGAGTGGAGGAAGGAAAACCCGAGTGGGAAAAGAAAAATCCGAGTGGTAAAAGGCAAATCCGAATAAGGACGAGAATGAGACCGAGTGACGGAAGGAAATGTACCAGCGTTCTCCTTTCTGAGAAGAGGAGTGTGGGTGAAAGTGTTGGGACGGTGTTGGAGTTGATGCAGGGTCTGGTCAGTGTGAGGATTTGAGAGATGTTGGGACGGTGTGGAGTTGGTATAGGGGCTGGACGGTGTAGGGAGTTTGGTTTTGGATCGGCGTTGGTGTGTCTGGACGGTGTGGGGAGCTTGGTTATGGGTCGGTGTGCCGTTGGTGAAGCTCTGGACGGTACTGTAGATGTTGACCGATGTGGACTCTGTTAGACAAGCTGCTGGTGTAGGTATGGAGTTGAAGTTCCGGACTGCAGGCTGGAACTAGGACGGTGTGGAGGATTTAGGGGGTTGAGACGGTGTGGGGGTTTAGGAGGTGTTAGGACGGTGTGGTGTTTAGGGAGTATTGGGGCAGAACCGTGTGGTGTTTAGGAGTGAACTAGAACAGAACTGTGTGATGTGATGAGTTCTTCCAATTTAAGAATTTTTGCAAGAAGTTCCCCTATTTTCTTCTTCTCCCTCTCAATCCCCCTGATCCCACCCCTTGTGCCTCTTCGATTGAGGAATTTATAGAGGCTTTAGGACATGGGCTAAGTGCTTTGACAGCACGAGTCTTCACTCGCCCATGTACCTAGTGGAAACGACCTGGCTGTTAAAATAATGGGGGGACAGCGGCTGGTGGAGAATTTTTAATTTCTCCACTTCCGCCCCTTGTCTGCCACTCCCAGGATTCATGGATCCACTTGGATTGTGGAAATCCACGTCAGCACGTACAATCCGGGAGAGCATGGTGGAAATTCGAGAGAGGATATTGAAAATCTGAGAGAGGATAGTGAAAATCTGAGAGAGGATAGTGGAAATCCGAGAGAGAATAGGAAATCCGAGAGAGGATAGTGGAAATCCGAGAGAGGATATTGAAAATCCGAGAGAGGATGTGGAAATTCGAGAGAGGATGGTGAAAATCCGAGAGAGGATAGTGGAAATCCGAGAGAGGATGGTGAAAATCTGAGAGAGGATAGTGGAAATCCGAGAGAGGATGTGGAAATTCGAGAGATGAAGACTCGAATTAGCCTCTCAGTCAGCATTCATCCTCAATGGGAGTGAATTCCGAGAGGAATAATTATTCTCCAATGGAAAACCGAGTGAGAATTAATCTGAGAGGAATTAGTGAGATTCAATCTGAGAGGACTCAACCACTCGGAAGAATCTCGCTCGGCAATGCTTCTACACTCAGATTTGTCACTCGTGCTCAGATACAGGACCCTGGGTGTATAATCAGGTCTCAGTAAGTTTCATTCAGAGTCAGCTTCACTCAGTATTCAACTCGGAGCCGGCCTTCCTTTCACTCAGAAGTTGCAACAGCTCCAATAATCCTTTAGGGGCATTCATTCGGAAATCCGACTGGTTTCACATGGAATTGCCTTTTCAATCAGAAATGGTTTCACACGGCAATCAACAGTTTGGATGCACTTTCCAATCAGGATGGTTTTTCTGAAATCAGAACCCTTTTCAGTCGGAATATGAGCACTCGAAGTCGGTCTTTTTACTTCAGTCAAGAGAGATTCATTCAATAATCGTCCCTCGGATGTATTTATTCAAGAGTCAGACTTGTATTCACTTGGACTCATCCCTCATACTTCAATCAGAAGGGTTTCAATCAATGTTTGACCCTCGGATGTGTTTACTCGGGTGTTGGGGTTGTTTTCACTCAAACTCGGTTTTGCCCAGAAAAATACTTAATCAGATTCACTTCAATCAGCATTTCTTCACTCGGATTACTTATAATCAGAAAGCTCCCACTCGGATTCACTTCAATCAGCAATAGTATTCCACTCGGAATTGACTCATCCTGAGTAATTCTACTCGGATTTGATCATTTATGCGTCATTCCGCTCGGATTCCCCAACAGGAGCCTATTCCACTCGGAAATACTTCATTATGACTCAGATTTGATCATTTTTGAGTTATTCCACTCAGATTTATCTCCAACAGGGCTGTATTTCACTCAGAAATGCTTTAATCTGAGTCATCCTGCTCGGATTTGATCATTTTTGAGTCATTCCACTCAGATTTGCCTTCAACAGGGCAATATTCCACTTGGAAAAGCTTCATTTTGAGTTATCTTGCTCGGTTTTGATTATTTTGGAGCCATCCTATTCAGATTTGACCATTCTGAATCAAAATTCAGTATAAAAGAAGATTCGTTCCACTTGGACCAGACCAAAAGAGGTGTTCACAGATGCCCCTCTTTACTTTTTTTCACAAAAGAAACACAAACTTCTGTGTTTTTGAAGTGAAAAGGAAGTAAAGATATGAATACCGATGTAGGGGCCAAGTGGGACCTCTTGATTGATATGGCGACTGATGGTGTTGGCAATCACGAGTCAGTATGTCCTTTTTTCCTCAAAGACGAGCATTTTCAATTTCTGTTTCTCTTTTCTTTTTTTCTTTTTCTTTTTTTTTTGAACTCTGAATTGAACTGGAAAAATTGTCTTCCAATGAACAGGAAGTGAGAAGATCAGGGTTGACCCCTGGTAGACTGGAAAGGAAAAATTGCCTTGATAGGTGAACGGAAAGGTGAAGGATGCCTGAATAGGTGAATGGAAAGTAAATGGTGCCTGAATAGGCGAATGAAAATTAAAGAGTGCCTGAATAGACGAACGGAAAGTAAAGGATGCCTGAATAGGCTAATGGAAAGTAAAGGGTGCCTGAATAGGCGAATAGAAAGTAAAGGGTGCCTGAATAGGCGAATGGAAAGTAAAGGGTGCCTGAATAGGCGACTGGAAAGTAAAGGGTGCCTAAATAGGCGACTGGAAAGTAAAAGGTGCCTGAATAGGCGACTGGAAAGCAAACGGTTCCTGAATAGGCGAACGGAAAGTAAAGGGTGCCTGAATAGTGTTGGCCCGTCGGTTGTAACCGGGCTTTGTGAATTGGCAAGCGCACCAATCGTTTGTAGTTTTCGAAATTTAGATATCGTTCCACTGGGATTAAAAGTCCAATAACAACAGTAATCTTCTATTTACTATGGTAAATATGAAGGAAATTATGAACAAAAGAATGATTTATGTACAGTTTATACAATATTCACAAGATAGCATGGTTGAGTGGTTCATAGGATAAAAAGAAAATAAAATCTATCTAAAAACTTGAGTTGTAACCTAGAATAGGTAAGATACTTGAGATAAACACAGATAAACAAATTATGTTGGAAATTGGATCCCTAATCTAGAATAACAATGAGGAACTCAAAACATGCATGTTTAATCATCAAGTTTCATGTCATTGCAGCTTAAAATCATTATAACCGATCCCTCGTGATATAAATTCTAAGAATTCACCGTAAAGTCCGATCCCTCGTGAGCTTTCTCAGTAAAAACTTGCATTAAGACCTGGCCTTATGGCAACAATGGTTAACAACCCCTATAGAATTGAGATACCAAGGGTATTCCAACTTTTTACTTTCGTCAAAACAAGTTTCAATACGGCATAAATAATCATTCTCCCATTTGACATTTACACTAATAAAACCAGTTTCGATACACATGAAAATCATTCTCCCGTTTGACGTTCATATTAATAAAAGGTTGAAATACTAACATGGACTTGAATCATAAACATGCAGAGGTCGAATTCACAACATTATACTCAATAGATTAGTTTACCAATTCCAACATAAACAGATTAGTTACACATGGTAAAAGTAAAAACAACACTTACAGAGTTTGACATTACGAAGAAGACGATGGAAACTTCACGATACAACGATCACAATACACCGAAACACACTCAAGTATCTAGAAAACTATTCTAGAACTACAACTCACAAAAGAAGTACTCAAAGTCGAGCACAAGAGAGAAAAGAAGAGAAGTGTATGGAATGGGATGCTATGAATGGTGTTGGATGGCCCTATTTATAGGGCTGAGCAAGGGTGCTGACGCTACGCGTCCCTGTGACGCTACGCGTCAGATCCCTGACTCAGCCTCCATTAAACACTTGATAATGGCCACTTTCAATAATTAATCTTGATCATGCCTGGCCACTTGGACATGTTTCCACGAGTTTTTGGCCATTTATGCTGATTGGGGTGGCCCTTGGGCTGAGTGGAGTGCCCATTATTGGGTCCAAGTGGGGTGGTTGGCCAAAAGTTGGAGTGGAGACCACGCAGCACTGACGCTACGCGTGGCTGTGATGCGTAGCGTCAGCATCAAAAATAGCACTTGATGCTACGCTTGGGGTGAGGCTACGCGTCAGCTCCTCCAGTGTAATTTTCTCTTGATTTCTTAACTTTTTCACTGCAAAACTAGAGAAAATTGATCAAGGGCAGATTATTTCCAACAACATTCATTTATTGAATTTAAATCCTAATTTTCTAACAAATTAAACTAATTTTTATAATTTTTATGAAATTTTTATTTTAGATTTTATTGAAAATTTGAGGACTAACAAATACCCCCAACTTGAGACATTGCTCGTCCTCGAGCAAGAGAGAAAAATAAGAAGAATAAAAATTTGAAATCAAATTTTTAAGTTAGTCCGAAAATTTACCACAAAAAATAATTACACAATTTCAACTATTTTGTAATAATCAAAAACTGATTCAAATATAACAAATGTTTAAGATAAAATTACTTACAATATTCTATTAACAATCAAGCAGAATTTCAGGCTTACCTCACAAGTGTTTATCAATTGGTAACCTGTTTCACTCAATCAATCATAAAATCAAACGAATTTAACTTTGTTTGTCATCTAATCAATGGTTATTTATACAGAGTTAATTCGAAAATCACAAGGTCTTTTCACGGGTTGTAATGAGGCTTGGTTTACAAGAATCAATGGTTTTTCTTGGAATTCAAAAACCTGAAATCATAAAAGAGCATTTTACAATCCTTAGGTTTTCTCTTGATCTAAACTCTCATTTAATTTTTTTTTTTTTGATGAAAAATAAATACCCCCAACTTGATTCTTTTCACTATTTTTGACTTTTCTTTTCCATATTTTCTTTTTGAAAAGAATCAAGTTGCTTATTTTCACTCCCCATTTTTGTGAGAACACTCAAAATATTTTTCATTTATTTCAACTGCTCTTTTAATCAATCAAGTATAGGGAATGGTAAAAACAAATTTAGGCTATAAGGGTACCAAAGAATTTTATTTTAGGCTCAAATGGGCTTGCAAAGGATAAAAGACTTTTTACCAAGGTAAGCTGTTTGGCCCAAGGTTTCGTTTCACCAATAAATGTGCCTTGATCATTTTCCCGAATTCTCTGTACAACAACACACATCAGAGATTAAAGCAAAATCAATTCGAATTGAAAATATGTCGATTAAAACCCTCAAGTTTGTAAAAAGGATCTCTCAACTCACCGGGTTATTTGAAATTTTGCTTGATGGTTAATAAACTTATTGTAATTAAATTTATCAAAATTCCTAAGTTATAAAGAATCAAAAATTGATTTTAACAAAATTGGTTTTATTGTGTAAAAACTCTAAGTGTATAAACTAACTTACTAACGAAAATCTGATTCATTTATTTTAAAAAGAAGAATTATTTCTCGAAAGAAAATTAAGCAAAAACAAATAAACACACCACACAATGATAAAATGCCATAATATAAAATGTAAATATAAATGTAAATGTAAATCCAAATATAACTAGAATCAAATGTACTCAAAATAAATGAAGATGGCATCCTCAATCCTCCATCTGATCATCATCATCCTCCTCCTCCTCCTCCTCATCATCACCATCAGAGTCATGATGTGCACTAGAAGATCCACCAGTCTCAGGGTAGGTGGGTAAATCTCCAGGCCAAGCTACATGTGCTGCAAACTCGGCTGGGGTAACATAAGGTGCTCCCTCTCCCTGTAACCTGTACTGATAAAATTCATCGTGAAGATGAATATAAGCTCTGCGAGTGGCAGCCATCATCTGCATCATATGCTGATGCTCAAGTGTCATCCGGGCAAAGCCTTGTGTAACAGCATCAGCAGATGGAGGCTGCACTGGTGGTCTCCTCCTCCGAGGTCGGGGCTGAGCCTCCTGCTCTAGTGGTGGAAGCTCGCACTGCTGCACAAAATAATCTCTGTTTACTAGAACTTTAGGGACTCTCCCTGAAGAACTAGTAAACTCGGGTGAAGGTACAATGACTCCCTGCCTCCTCAGTAAGGCAGATATGATGAGAGGAAAGGGTATGGGGCTATTCACTTTATACCCAAGGGCATAAAAGTGAATCTGCTCGGAGATAAGCTCGGCGATATCAATGGTGTGGCCCTGGAGGATGGAATAAAGGAGGCAACAATGCTCCACTGGAAGGGAAGAAAGATGGGTGACAGGAGTGATATTATGGAGCATGAGGTGGGACCACGCCTGGGCTATGGGGGTAAGCTGGGTCTTGAGGAGGTTAGATGGACTCCTTCCAACCCTACTCAGGTTGAAAAAGATTCCATCCTTGCTCAGAAAATGAGCAACCTCCTCGAGGGAGTATCCTAACTCTCCCTCAGTAAGAATCTTGTTTCTGTTTTCCTTCCAGAAACAAGTGTCATCCTCGGGAGTACGCTCCCAAGGGTTACCCAGTAGGGTACTGATGGTGTCCCGGTCATAAGAGATATGCCGGCCTCTAACCCAACTCGTCCGCTGCTGCCCAAGATTTGGTGTGTCCTGGCGGGTCCTATAAGCATTTGCGTAAAACTCCATCACTAAGATGGGGTCCCCCTCAGTAGGTACGGAGAATAGAGGTCCCCATCTTCTCTGCTGTACTCTATCCTGCAGCTCAGGATAGTCTCCTGCACTCAGATCAAGGACCCTCTCCCAGATCAGTCTCTGGCCCTTGATCTGATGAAATCTCGCCCACTTCGCATCAGTGCAAAATCTAGTAGGATCCCTCGGTCCCAATACCTCCTGTCTCTGAGAATCAGGATCCTCAGAAGCGGTGTCAGTGTCTGTGGACTTCCTCTGTCTTTTAGAGGGACCGGCTGTGGGAATGGATTTCTTAGGTGCCATCTGCAAAAAGTAAAAATTTAAAATTAAACACACACTAAATAAATCACACACAAGCAAACAATTATTTGTAAAATATTTTTGGGTTTTCTAAAATTTTTCACAAATAAAAATGCAATTCAACGACATATTTTTGAATTTTTAAGAATTAAAGAAATTAACATACATATATTCAAATAATATACAAAACAAAATACAATTTATTCAAAATTCATACAAAGTTGCAAGAAAGTATAAATATAAACTAAGAAAATTTATTAATTTCAAAAGAAAACAGCAAACAGCAAACAAACAACAAGATTTAAAAACAGAGGCTGACGCTACGCGTGGTGTGACGCTACGCATCAGCCTGTTCTGCCCACGCTACGCGTCAGTGGGACGCTACGCGTGGGCTTACAGTTCATCCTCACGCTACGCGTCAGTGGGACGCTACGCGTGGGATGCGCAGAAAAAAGAAAAAACAGGGGTTGCACAGCAGCAACCCCTTTTCAACCTGCACTACATCCATTCAATCCCTAACTCCTAACAGCAATCAATCCCAATGGTCTTCTAATCCTAATCCTAACCACATTTATTTCTACAAATTAAAAATCAAAAACACAACTAAAGAGAAGGGATTAGAATACTTACTTGTGATTCCTTGAGCAATGGGATTGAAGGGGTTTGGAAGAGAGAAAAGGGAGTTTCGAAAATTAGGTTTGAAATCTTAAGTGAGGCAGAGAAGAGTTCTTAGGTTTTAAAACCTAAGATGGGCCTCTCTGGTTCAGTTTTAAAAACTGAACGTGGGCTCTGACGCTACGCGTGGTTGGGACGCTACGCATCAGAACCAAAATTCAGAGTCCACGCTACGCGTCACAGGGGCGCTACGCGTGGGCTTCTGTTTTAATTTTTCAAAATTTTGATTTTAAAACCTTTTTCTTTTCAAATTTAAAACCCCTTTTTTAAACTTCAAAAAGAATTTTGTGTTTTTTTTTTTTATGTTAAAAATAACTTTAAAAACAAAAAGAAAAGAATGGGTTGCCTCCCATTGAGCGCTAGGTTTAATGTCTCAAGCCAGACATTACCTCTGATTAATCAGGTGGTTTCCCAATATTCTTTGAGGAATCACCTGTCTTTTTCTTCCTTCTTCTTCTTTTCCGATGCCTAATTACCTGTTTTTCATCTTTCAAAGCATCGGTTAATTTAAAACAATTTAATTGATTGGGAAGAGATATACCTGGTTCGGTCGAAAGGTAAACCTTTGCCTCATTACTTATCCTGAGGTGTTCATGAGCACTGAAGCTTACCTCTTCTTCATAAACTTTGACTGCAACCATACTTTGATCAACATCCACTTTGATTTTTGCAGTCTTCATGAAAGGTCTTCCTAGGATCAGGGGATCTCAGTATCCTCCTTCATATCCAGTACCATAAAGTCAACTTTGAAGTGGTACTTGTCAACCTTTACTAACACATCTTCCACAATCCCAACAGGCTTTTTGACAGAGCGATCCGCAAACTGCAATTCTGTCTTTGCTTCTTTTAGCTCATATTCACCAATGCGTTTTATTAAATCTAGAGGTATCAAGTTGATGTTAGCCCCTAAATCTAATAACGCATTCCTGATGTTGATATTTCCGATTGTTACAGGAATGGTGAAACTCCCCGGATCTTTACATTTTTTCGGGGTTATACAGTTTGTTTCTTGCTCTGTATCTCTTTGCACATTTTTTTCTTTTTCATTTTTTTCATTTTTTTCTATTTTTTCACTTTCTTTTTCTTCTTATTCTTTCTTTTTCTCACTCTTTTCTTTACAATCAATTTTTACAACATCAATAGAAACAGCATTACATTGTTCCCTAGGGTTTTGAGTGTTTGCAGAAAACCCAGAACTCTTCAATTCGGCTATTTCTTTTGCGAGCTGACCCATTTGTATGTCTGATGCTTTTCGGGCAGCTTCATTTGTCTCTACAAACTGCAATAACTGTTGAATAGCTTCCTCTATTCTTGTCAACCTTGCATTGTCAGTTTGTTGTTGCTTGAATTGATTGTTAGGAGGTCTGTTGGAAGGTCCAGCATCTTGTCTCCAGCCAATATTCTGATTTTGCCAACCCTGCAGGTAATTGTTAGGAAAAGAATTTCCATGATTAAAAGGATAATTACCTAAGGGTGCTCTTTGATGGTTCATGAAATTGGCTTGCTCTTGCTCATTTCCACAGTAACCACATGGTTGTTCTCCCATGCAGTGCGTACATGCTTTAAGTTGAGCAGGGGGTGGTGATGCTACTTGAGCAATTTGAAGTTTTTCCAATTGCTTGCTCATAACTTCAATTTGTTGAGTCAGTAATTTTTGCTGAGCCAACACTGCATCATTCACTCCCAATTCGAGCATTCCTGGCTTCCTTTGCATATTACCTCTTTCATGCTTTGCTTGTCGGTCACTAATAGCCATTGATTCTAATATTTCTATGGCTTCTTCCACAGTCTTGTTCATTAAAGAACCACCTGCACAAGCATCTAACATCATCTTGAACTGAGGCAATAAACCATGGTAAACGATTCTTACCTTCTCGGCATCGTTCAGGTTGTGGTTTGGGCATTTTCTCAAGAGTGCCTTGAATCGTTCCCATGTTTCTCCTAATGATTCATCATTATTTTGAGAAAAAGAGTGTATGGCTGTCATTGCTTCAAAATATTTTGAAGGAGAATAAAATCTTTCCAAAAATTTTCTTTCAACATCGGACCAGTTTGCAAAACTACCCGGTGGACAAGATTTAAACCATTCTTTTGCTTTCCCAATCAATGAAAAAGGAAAGAGTCTCATGTAAACAGACTCTTCTTGATTGGGTTCAAAACCAATTGTGCTGCATAACTCATAAAAAACAGTTAAATGTTCATACGGTTCTTCATGATTTAAACCAGCAAATTGGTTGTTTTGAATAATGTTTAAAGTGGCAGGTTTAATTTCCACTGGTAAAACTGGTCCTTGAAACATTCCCGAAACTCGGGGTGGACCATTTATAGCAGCAAACTGTCCCAATGTTCTCCTTTCAGCAGCCATATTTGAATTTTCAAAAATTTTCGAAGTAGAAGAAGAATTAGTTTGTGTTTTAGATTTCAAAGACTTGATTTTCTTTACAAACCTTTCTATCTCAGGATCAAAATAAATTTTACCTGCGGTAGATCGAGTTTGCATACACAAACTAGACAAAGAAAGTTAGTGTAACAATGATACAAAATAAATAAAAAATTATCTAAGGTAAAAAAAATTTACCACGGTAATTAAAATTTTACTGTTTTACTGAAACAATTCAATCCCCGGCAGCGGTGCCAGAAAACTTGTTGGCCTGTCGGTTGTAACCGGGCTTTGTGAATTGGCAAGCGCACCAATCGTTTGTAGTTTTCGAAATTTAGATATCGTTCCACTGGGATTGAAAGTCCAATAACAACAGTAATCTTCTATTTACTATGGTAAATATGAAGGAAATTATGAACAAAAGAATGATTTATGTACAGTTTATACAATATTCACAAGATAGCATGGTTGAGTGATTCATAGGATAAAAAGAAAATAAAATCTATCTAAAAAGTTGAGTTGTAACCTAGAATAGGTAAGATACTTGAAATAAACACAGATAAACAAATTATGTTGGAAATTGGATCCCTAATCTAGAATAACAATGAGGAACTCAAAACATGCATGTTTAATCATCAAGTTTCATGTCATTGCAGCTTAAAATCATTATAACCGATCCCTCGTGATATAAATTCTAAGAATTCACCGTAAAGTCCGATCCCTCGTGAGCTTTCTCAGTAAAAACTTGCATTAAGACCTGGCCTTATGGCAACAATGGTTAACAACCCCTATAGAATTGAGATACCAAGGGTATTCCAACTTTTTACTTTCGTCAAAACAAGTTTCAATACGGCATAAATAATCATTCTCCCGTTTGACATTTACACTAATAAAACCAGTTTCGATACACATGAAAATCATTCTCCCGTTTGACTTTCATATTAATAAAAGGTTGAAATACTAACATGGACTTGAATCATAAACATGCAGAGGTCGAATTCACAACATTATACTCAATAGATTAGTTTACCAATTCCAACATAAACAGATTAGTTACACATGGTAAAAGTAAAAACAACACTTACAGAGTTTGACATTACGAAGAAGACGATGGAAACTTCACGATACAACGATCACAATACACCGAAACACACTCAAGTATCTAGAAAACTATTCTAGAACTACAACTCACAAAAGAAGTACTCAAAGTCGAGCACAAGAGAGAAGAGAAGAGAAGTGTATGGAATGGGATGCTATGAATGGTGTTGGATGGCCCTATTTATAGGGCTGAGCAAGGGTGCTGACGCTACGCGTCCCTGTGACGCTACGCGTCAGATCCCTGACTCAGCCTCCATTAAACACTTGATAATGGCCACTTTCAATAATTAATCTTGATCATGCCTGGCCACTTGGACATGTTTCCATGAGTTTTTGGCCATTTATGCTGATTGGGGTGGCCCTTGGGCTGAGTGGAGTGCCCATTATTGGGTCCAAGTGGGGTGGTTGGCCAAAAGTTGGAGTGGAGACCACGCAGCACTGACGCTACGCGTGGCTGTGATGCGTAGCGTCAGCATCAAAAATAGCACTTGATGCTACGCGTGGGGTGAGGCTACGCGTCAGCTCCTCCAGTGTAATTTTCTCTTGATTTCTTAACTTTTTCACTGCAAAACTAGAGAAAATTGATCAAGGGCAGATTATTTCCAACAACATTCATTTATTGAATTTAAATCCTAATTTTCTAACAAATTAAACTAATTTTTATAATTTTTATGAAATTTTTATTTTAGATTTTATTGAAAATTTGAGGACTAACAAATAGGCGAATGGAAAGTAAAGGGTGCCTGAATAGGTGACTGGAAAGTAAAGGGTGCCTGAATAGGCGACTGGAAAGCAAAGGGTGCCTGGATAGGCGAACGGAAAGTAAAGGGTGCCTGAATAGGCGAATGGAATGTAAAAGGGTGCCTGAATAGGCGAATGGAAAGTAAAGGGTGTCTGAATAGGTGAACAGAAAGTAAAGGGTGCCTGAATAGGCGAATGGAAAGTAAAGGGTGCCTGAATAGGCGAACAAAAAGTAAAGGATGCCTGAATAGGCGAATGGAAATACAGAGATTGGAGGAGCTAACAGGACGTCTCGTCCAAATTAACTCACTGGACTTAAAGGCTCTTGGTGATGCCTCAGTTTGACATGATTGAAGGTTCTTGGGGAATTGCCCCTTGACTGGAATAGAAGAAATCTGGGGAGATGCCCCAGTTTGGAACAGAAGAAAACTGGGGAGATGCCCCAGTTTGACATATTTTAAAAGAACCTTGGGGAACTACCCCTTGACTGGAACAGAAGAAAACTAGGGAGATACCCCAGTTTGACATATTTTGAAGGAACCTTGGGGAACTACCCCTTGACTGGAACATAAGAAATCTGGGGAGATGCCCCAGTTTGAGGTGATTTGAAGGTTATTGGGGAACTACCCCTTGAATGAACAAAAGAAATCTGGGGAGATGCCCCAGTTTAAGTTATTTAGGAAATGTATTTCTACTAGGGAAGGATTGATGGTTCGGGGTGCTACCTCTTTGGGTGAAAGAGAATGAACCAGGGGGTGATGCCCCAGTTTGATTTGTCTGGGAAGTGTAGTTCCACTGGAGAAGGATTGATGGCTCGAGCATCGCCCCTTGATTGGGAAGGGAAAATCTGGGGTCCACCTGGTATGTGTGGATTTACTGAGAGAAATGTGTTGGCCCCCTTTGGGGAGAGTTCTTCTAAGCCTGATTAGAAAATGTTCTTACTAGTGAAAGAAGATGATCTGAATTGTAGGCTCACTGGGGAAGGTTTGGTGATTCTACTGGGGGGAAAGAATTTTGCTGGAAACTATCCTTGGGCTTGGGAAGGAGATATACTTGACTGTCAGAATGTGTTAGGTAGAATCCTTGGAAGGGAGTTTGAAAAGGTGTCAGCTTTGGCAGTTGAGGAAAAGACTTCGGGAGGTGCCAACTTTGGCGATTTGGAAGGGATTCTGAAGAGTGTCAACTTTGGCGATTAAGGAGAAGACTTTGAGAGGTGCCAGCTTTGGGCGATTAAGGAGAAGACTTGAAAGATTCTAGTTTTGACAGCTGCGGTTCCATTTAGGAAAAGGACTTGATTGAGGCGTCAATGCTTGACATGACTGTCCGTTGTAATAACTTGCAGAAAAAGGGTAAGTAGTGCAAAGATACATTCAAAAACTGGGTAGGTCCTGTGAAACCGCGGCCCTTAGGATAACTCATGGAGAGAGGAGAATCAAAGAGGCGATCATAGCTTTGAAGCACGTGCCTGGCTAAGTCTTTGTGATGATTGTCGAGGTCAAGTAGTGGGAGCGTCTTGTCCCTTACGACTTTAAATGTTCACCATTCTTTCATTTTATTTTTATAAAAACACAATGTTTTATCAGATTAATGCAATTTATAACACGTATCGAAAAAGGATAAATTTTATTCATGTATGTCAAACAGAATACAGAGAATGGACAATAGGGATAATAGATGGGATGGAATGAAGTTACGTAGGACAGGTCAAGGCCAGGAGAAATAGGGAAGGTTCGAGGATCCTCCAGTGAGTTCCTGAGACTAGTGAGAACCTTAATCTCACGTCACAACCTCAAGTACATCGTTCAACTCTGCCTTTGAGAGGGTAGTTTAACCATGGTCCACATGCCTCAGTTTGCACATTTTGCATTGGGAACCTTAGTTACTCTGCCGAAATCTTGACCCTAATTTTTACCTGAGCCGCCTTTTCAGGTTTTCAACTCACCGGGTTGCTCTAACTTTTGCCTAAGCCGCTCTTTCAGGTTTTCAGCCTAGCTTGCTTTTTCATGTGTTTTTTCTTTTCTTGTTTCTTCTTGGCTGCATCCTTTACAGTAAAAGGTTGAAACTGATCACGTTCCAGTTGAGTCTGCCTAACCTATTCCAAATTTAGTTTGGATCTTTTGGGGAACTGATGTCATCTTAAACAGGAGACTCTACTCCTATGCCATGTATCCAAGGAAATATTGGTGAGTCTTTTGGCATCGGTGAGAGGGGATTACTTTGAGTCATCATTTTGGCCTCTATTTTCTTTTTCTTTTTCTCTTTTTTTTAATTCTTTGGATTTTTTTTGTTTGCCTCTTTTTTTGTTTTTATATCCCCTTGGTGATGCAATGACTCAATTTGATAGACTATTTTCTTGGTTACATGGGCATGAGGAATGGGGTACCCTTTAAGGTTGAGGTGTCGATGGCGACAAGAATGCAAGTTCTTGGTCTAATGACATTCATCCCCTCATATAGAAAATGACAGCTTGTTTGATGATCTGGACATAACCAGCTTACCCCATTTGGCACGTGCATTGGACTCCAAGCTTGATTCTATTTTTTTTAATTTTTTCCATTTTTTTTTATTTTTTTTAATATTTTTTTTTCGTTTTTTTGGCAAAGTCTCCCTCAATTGTGTCTGCATTTGTAGGCATCAGTAATTCGCCCCTATCTATGTTGGTGACTATTGAGGTTTCCTTAAATGACTGGCCTACCACTTGTCCAGTTTGGGACTTGGCCATGTTGTCATTCTCCTAGATTCTTGTCACGTCTTGAAACAAAACACTAATGCCTTCTGATAAACTGCCCCCGTGGTTCCTTCAGTTGTTCTTGATTTAGGGGTATTCTTTAACAATCTTGTTAACTTGTGCGGTGGTCACAGGTTTCCCTTTCTTCTTCGTCGGCATAGTCGACTGGGTGATCGAAATCGTGAAGCGGGGTTGTGATTTCACTAGTCTCAAGAAGATCATTTTTGGGTCTGCAATTTAGTATACTATGGCAAAATAAAGAAGAGAAAGGAAAAGCAAGAGAATGAGTCAAAAGCAAGGATAAAAGGATGAGAAAAATTTTGAATTCTGATACGCATTTATTGATTGACTAGTAAAACAAGTTTTTTCGCCTTTATTACATGGAAAGTCCCAAAGCCTTAGGCATAGTAGAGGGATAAATAAGACTTTTAAGGCAATGACAAATTACTTTGGTGAATCATTTAAAATCGTAGGGAGTTCGACAGCTTCCCAGTTACTGAGCTCTCGGCCCGGCGGGCAAGCGGCCACCCAAACCAGCATTATCATCAAAAACCATTTCCAACATCTGTCACCACGGCATTAACTCCTGAACCTTCGTGATTAGGCAGGGGATTTACGGTCACATTAGGGCTTCCTTCTTGAAAACTAATCCAATTGGCTTTGATCAAATCTCTCACTTTATATTTCAAAGCCATGCAATTTTCTGTGGAGTGCCTTGGTGCTCCTGCATGGTAATCACAATGAGCGTTCGGGTCATACCGCCTCGGGTAAGGAGGTTGCAACGGCCTCATGGGGCATGGAGCTATCATTCCCCTTTCAACAAGGACTGGAAGAAGTTCGGCATATGTTATGGGAATTGGATCGAACTACACGGGGGTGCGCTCATTGTTGGGATTCCTCGTATTCTGATTATGATTGGGTGGTCGAGTCACTTGCTGTGGATGATGGTATGGCATGGGTTGTGGCATTGGCGCTCTCACCATGGGCGGATGGAAGTGGGGAGTATAAGCTGTCGGGCTCTGAGTGGCAGCGGCCACATAAGGATTGGGAGATTGAATCATAGTAGGGGCGAAAGGTCTCGGGGGAGTCGTCTTTTGATTAGAAGAAATGGAATTAGTTTCCCCATCCCTTCTCCCAGGCGCCGGCTTTCTTGTCATGTTCGCCCCAGATGGGCCCTGAGTGATCTTCCCCGTTCGTATTCCGCTTTCCACCCTTTCCCCAATAGTCACGATGTCGGAGAAGTTGGTTGAAACACTACCAATCATCTTGCCATAGAAAGGTGATGGGAGCGTGTCGATAAACATCGCGACTATCTCTTTTTCCGACAACGGGGGGTCCACTTGTGCCGCTGTCTCTCTGCATCATTGGGCATACTCCTTAAACGTTTCATTGTCCCTCTTTACCATGTTCTGTAACTGAACCCTGTTAGGTGCCATATCCATATTATACTTGTATTGCCTAAGGAAGGCATCTGCCAGGTCCTTCCAACAACGAATATGGTTCCACTCAAGGTGAGCATACCATGTAAGAGCGGCCCCTGCCAGACTATCTTGGAAGCAGTGGATCAACAATTGGTCGTTAGAAGAATAAGATGCCATCTTTTGACAGTACATCGTGAGATGGTTCTATGGACAAGTCATTCCCCAATACTTATCAAAGTCCGACATCTTGAATTTGGGTGGGAGGACAACATCTGTGACTAGGCATAACTCAGAAGCATCTATCAGTCCAAAACCTCCAGCGCCTTTCATCATTCTCAAACGCTCTTCTAAGATTTCTATCTTTTCCTTTTGGGGAGTTGCAACTGTGTTAAGACTGGCTATTGGGTTCATCATACGGGTTGTATCTTGGAGATTGGTCATATAGGGGGTTACGTATCCGTATGGATAGGCGAATGGCTGGTTGAAATGAGGCAACGTATAGGACTGGTTCATTAGGCCTGTATTTAGTGAGGGACCTTGGGGTTGGGCCATAGCTTGTATGGCATAAGTCGGTTGGATTATCTGGGCTCGTGTGTTTTGGGCTTGTGCGTTGTAAGTTGGCTGGGCCACTGGGGCTTGTGTGTTTTGGGTTTGGTGGGTTTGTGGGTCATGGACCTGTGTGTTTTGGGTTTGGTAGGGTGGTGGCATGTTTGGCTGGGTAGGGTATGAAGCGTGGGGATTCATCGCTTGCTGGTTATGGCCTTTTTGTTGGTTAGCGAGCGGGGGATAGTACCCCGGTGGTAGGCCATAAAGTGGAAAAGGTATTGGGTTTCCGTCAGGACCGACAAATGTATGCTGTTGTGCATAAGACTGGCCGTAAGGTGACTGGGTCTCAATGGCAGGGTTAGGTCTTCTGACATGAATGGTGATAGGGGGTGTCGTTGTGTTAGGGAGTTGGGTTCTTGCTGGGTCAGAATCAAGGGGAGGTGGTACGGTGGTAGGTTGCTGTTGGGCATCCTCAACACCTGCAGAAGAGCCTCCTTCTGTGAGTTTCTTTTCTAAAAGTTTAGTTAACTCCGCCACTCGCTCTTTTAGCTGATCGAACACTGCCTCAGCCATGAGTTTCCTTTGAAGTCGAGTTTGGTAAGGATGCCTACCCGTGACGTCTGTGTTTCTTTTTTTTTTCTTTTTTTTTTAAAGAAAAGCAAAGAAATGTTAGGTGGAAATAGAAAGAAGAAGAATGTCATGGGAAGCAATTATAGGCTTTGGCGAATATCCTTTGACTATTTCTTAGAACTTATCATTCAAAAGTACTAGGAATGGTAAACATGGAAATTAATATGGGATAGTTGTGAAGGCAGAAGAAATCTTTCATCCGGAGGTGGGAGCCTCAAGCTCAAACATTTTTTTCCGGGCAGTTACAGCCCTCATTTCTTAAGTTCAATCCCATGTTAGTTTCCATATATACTCAAAGGGTATTCGTTAAGTTCTGAACAGCCTTCCACGAAATGAGGATAAGGAAAAGAAATTAGTTAATGTCATGTTTTGGAATCGGTGCTTCCCCATTGATTTAACATAAAGAAAATTTTTTTGGGAACAACGATTACCAAGGATCCAAGCCGCAATAGTCATGATTTTTTAATCATCATTGACGCCCCC
Source organism: Clitoria ternatea (assembly GCA_037962975.1). Lineage (NCBI taxonomy): Eukaryota > Viridiplantae > Streptophyta > Magnoliopsida > Fabales > Fabaceae > Clitoria > Clitoria ternatea. Next base: position 215,552,199 of record CM075671.1, on the reverse strand, counting down.
TGTTGGAGCGGAAATAAAGTTATATTTCTTTTGACAATTAGGAAAATCTATGACTCAGGACTCAGAGGTACACGACCAAAAGAGGATTATCTATTCATCCGAAGAATACTGTGTGTTCCAAAACGAGTCATTATTTCAAAAACTCAGTAAATCTGCGGGTGGTAGATAATTCATTTTTTTGGATAAAAGGAAAAGCAAAAATGACGTAAGGTAAAGTAAAGTTTGCCCTTTTGTGGCCTAGGTAGGGTTTTGTTGAAAGTCTTTTCTAGGCCCTATGGCTTGTCTAAAAGTGACTCTTCACACCGGGTGGCTTATACTAGACTTCTAGAAGGTCACCAGAGCCAAGATCCTACCCATGACAGGGACGCAACAGTGGGAACCACTAGGTGTGTATGTCACAAGAGGTCGAACTCTAGTTGGGGTTCTCACGATCACCGAATAGGAAGTACATCCTATACGATTCCGTATACCAACCCCTCCTAACTTAAGTTTCATTTGGGGCCCGGGTATAGGGCGCCACTCATAAGTGTGTGCGAGTAATTTGTGAGTGTAGTGTGTGAAAGGGCATTCAATACCTCTTTACCTTACCCCATTCTGCACAGAGAACAAACACAGAACAAATATACAAAGTCGTCTACCCTAGGGTTTAATAATTACACGAAAGTAATATGGTCCTCTATCCTAGGGTTCAACAGACATGCAAAACATAAACAACAAAGCAAATAACAAGATACAATTAAAACAAAAACAAACATTCACAATAATCAACAGAAAATAAACAAGGGGAAGAAATCCAAACTAACAAAGGCTATATATAAAAATACGCTTTCAACCAAACTGGCCTGACTCTCTTAAGTGTCCCCAATGGAGTCGCCATCTGTCGCAACCTGGATCACGACAGCGCGGCGAAGAGAGAAAACCAAGGTATGAAACAGGGAGTCGCCACCAACGTTTTTATTCATAGAAAAAACATTGGAAAAAACTAGGTTCAGTAAAGCACTGGTTAAAAATTGAGATTCAAGTTCGGGAGTCGGTTACGAGTAGGGAAGGTATTAGCACCCTACATCGCCTGTCGGAAACAGTACCAAGGTTGAAAGCGCAATATAAATAGCCTTAAATAAACATGGTTTCTTCCTTTTTTTTGTATTTTTATTTGAAAACGACGGAAGGGAGTAAGTGAACTGTACAAACATAGAATGTCGAAGCGAGGTTAACGGGACGTTTCATCCGAATTAAACTCGACTTTGATATGAGACAGAGAAAGGAAGAGAATGCTAATAAGACGTCACGTCTAAATTAGACATCCTCGAATAAAAAAGGGACGGGGATAGGAAAGAGATAAGCAGGACGTCTCGTCCTAAGTATCCCTTCTCTATGAATTGTGGCGAGGCTTGAACAAAAAACTAGGGGGAAATCAACAAGACGTCACGTCTAAATTGATTTTCATGGAAGCGACGAAAAAAAGGAACATTTATGAAAGGGACACAAAAGTGAGGAAATAAATCAGTAAAAGGAAACAAGAGAGATAGGCCCGATAGGAGTTAAGGTCCTGCTCCTACGTATTTTTGAATTATCAAGAAATCAGGTTACGTAGTTCTGAGGTTTTTCTTTTAAGAAAAGATTAGGAAAATGTTGGTGGATATCATTTTGGTGAGGAACCCATACAAGACGAAGTTCTTCGCACATGTACAAATCCTATAGAGGTTGTGTAGACGGAAGTATTTTCTGTACGACACTGACTAAAAATGATTTTTTTCTTTTTTTGATTTTGTTTTGATTTTATTTAGATTTGAAAAAAAACACAGGAAACATTCATTTCCCTTTATTATTTTATTTTAAGACTACGAAGCAAAAGAGGGAGGGTGGCAGAAGCTTCAAGAGAGAAAGAAAAACAGTAAATTCAGAAAAAAAAAGAGGGAAAAATGGGCGAAAATCGAGTGAGGGAAGAAAATCCGAGTGGGAAAAGAAAAATCCGAGTGGGAAAAGGAAAATCCGAGTGGAAGAAGGAAAACCAGAGTGGGAAAAGAAAAATCCGAGTGGTAAAAGGCAAATCCGAATGAGGATGAGAATGAGATCGAGTGACGGAAGGAAACGTACCAGTGTTCTCCTTTCTGAGAAGAGGAGTATGGGTGAAAGTGCTGGGACGGTGTTGGAGTTGATGCAGGGTCTGGTCAGTGTGAGGATTTGAGAGATGTTGGGACGGTGTGGAGTTAGTATAGGGGCTGGACGGTGTAGGGAGTTTGGTTTTGGATCGGCGTTGGTGTGTCTGGACGGTGTGGGGAGCTTGGTTATGGGTCGGTGTGCCGTTGGTGAAGCTCTGGACGGTACTGTAGATGTTGACCGGTGTGGACTCTGCTAGACAAGCTGCTGGTGTAGGTATGGAGTTGAAGTTCCAGACTGCAGGATGGAACTGGGACGGTGTGGAGGATTTAGGGGGTTGAGACGGTGTGGGGGTTTAGGAGGTGTTGGGACGGTGTGGTGTTTAGGGAGTATTAGGGCAGAACCATGTGGTGTTTAGGAGTGAACTGGAACAGAACTGTGTGATGTGATGAGTTCTTCCAATTTAAGAATTTTTGCAAGAAGTTCCCCTATTTTCTTCTTCTCCCTCTCAATCCCCCTGATCCCACCCCCTGTGCCTCTTCGATTGAGGAATTTATAGAGGCTTTAGGACATGGGCTGAGTGCTTTGACAGCACGAGTCTCCACTCGCCCATGTGCCTAGTAGAGACGGCCTGGCTGTTAAAATAATGGGGGACAGCGGCTGGTGGAGAATTTTTAATTTCTCTACTTCCGCCCCCTTGTCTGCCACTCCCAGGATTCATGGATCCACTTGGATTGTGGGAATCCACGTCAGCACGTACAATCCGGGAGAGCATGGTGGAAATCCGAGAGAGGACATTGAAATCCGAGAGAGGATATTGAAAATCCGAGAGAGGATGGTGAAAATCTGAGAGAGGATAGTGGAAATCCGAGAGAGAATAGGAAATCCGAGAGAGGATAGTGGAAATCCAAGAGAGGATATTGAAAATCTGAGAGAGGATGTGGAAATTCGAAAGAGGATGGTGAAAATCCGAGAGAGGATAGTGGAAATCCGAGAGAGGATGGTGAAAATCTGAGAGAGGATAGTGGAAATCTGAGAGAGGATATGGAAATCTGAGAGATGAAGACTCGGATTAGCCTCTCAGTCAGCATTCATCCTCAATGGGAGTGAATTCCTAGAGGAATAACTGTTCTCCAATGGAAAACCGAGTGAGAATCAATCTGAGAGGAATTAGTGAGATTCAATCTGAGAGGACTCAACCACTCGGAAGAATCTCGCTCGGCAATGCTTCTACACTCAGATTTGTCACTCGTGCTCGGATACAGGACCCTGGGTGTATAATCAGGTCTCAGTAAGTTTCATTCAGAGTCAGCTTCACTCAGTATTCAACTCGAAGTTGGCCTTCCTTTCACTTAGAAGTTGTAACAGCTCCAATAATCCTTTAGGGGCATTCATTCGGAAATCTGACTGGTTTCACATGGAATTGCCTTTTCAATCAAAAATGGTTTCACACGGCAATCAACAGTTCGGATGCACTTTCCAATCAGGATGGTTTTTCTGAAATCAGAACCCTTTTCAGTCGGAATATGAGCACTCAGAGTCGGTCTTTTTACTTCAGTCAAGAGAGATTCATTCAATAATCGTCCCTCGGATGTGTTTATTCAAGTGTCAGACTTGTATTCACTCGGACTCATCCCTCATACTTCAATCAGAAGGGTTTCAATCAATGTTTGACCCTCGGATGTGTTTACTCGGGTGTTGGGGTTGTTTTCACTCGGACTCGGTTTTGCCCAGAAAAATACTTAATCAGATTCACTTCAATCAGCATTTCTTCACTCGGATTACTTATAATCAGAAAGCTCCCACTCGGATTCACTTCAATCAGCAAAAGTATTCCACTCGGAATTGACTCATCCTGAGTAATTCTTCTCGGATTTGATCATTTATGCGTCATTCCGCTCGGATTCCCCAACAGGAGCCTATTCCACTCGGAAATACTTCATTATGACTCGGATTTGATCATTTTTGAGTTATTCCACTCGGATTTATCTCCAACAGGGCTATATTTCACTCGGAAATGTTTTAATCTGAGTCATCCTGCTCGGATTTGATCATTTTTGAGTCATTCCACTCGGATTTGCCTTCAACAGGGCAATATTCCACTTGGAAAAGCTTCATTCTGAGTTATCTTGCTCGGTTCTGATTATTTTGGAGCCATCCTATTCAGATTTGACCATTCTGAATCAAAATTTAGTATAAAAGAAGATTCGTTCCACTTGGACCGGACCAAAAGAGGTGTTCACAACAACATATTTATTTAATGACCAAAATTTAAATATGTTTTAAATAGAAGTGACAGATTTGTACGTAATTTGTTTTAGAATAACAATGACAAACCAAATATTGTTTTTGTTGCAATTTGTCCTTTGGAAGGACACTCTATCTGGAAAAATGCTCAGATAGGTATCGAGACTTAAGAATTATCTTCAACAAAGAGGAAGCGGTAGTGTGTCATGTTTGGCCTATTTCAATATCATCTATCATTGGGTATTGAATACCCTATGAAGTCTACATAAACTCTGAGTTGTAAAAGGCAATATGAATGTATGGAGATATACGATATGATTGTATACAGACTCTACTAAGGTCGAGTTAGTCTGGAAGTCTAAAAGGTGATCAAGAAAGGAAAATTTTACAATTTTGGCCAAATAAGATATTGCAATAATTTGTCTAAAGAACTTGAAGGAGTTGAAAAGAAAAGGAAGTAAGACTTCCACTACAAGTCATGTTATAGAAGTCAAGTTATTTTACTTCACTGACATTAGTATCAGATACTAGTAGTAGATCTTACATTTTAAAAGATCAAGAAAGTAGATCACTTGCTAAGGGTGGAGAAATCTGTGTAAAATTGAGCAAAAGTTGCTATAATAAAGATAAGATCTTCACCTATTGGGCTAGTTAGTGAACTAGACATTGTGCATATTGTTTCTTGTTGGACAAGAAAGGTTTTCTTTTATAAAATAACTTTATTTCTTCAAAAGGATGTTGATGCATAATTGAGTAATGGATTCCATATCCTAAATCTCAAAACACCCATCTATAACATAATTGTCAAAGTAGGTTAAAGTAAGTGATTTTGAATCTTACTTACATGGTATTGTCTCCTAAGGCAAATGAATGAGAAACATATTTCTAAATACTGTTAATGTGGTTACCTGGACTCTTTTGATTTCGGAATCAATTGAGATTTGTAAATCTTATTTATTGGATAGATAGTTGAGACTTTATTCATTGAAAAGTGAAAGATGAGTAATCTATTATCTAATACATGATGATGTATGTGGGCCTATTGGAACAATAACTAGATATGTTTTTCAATACTTCGACATACTAATTGAAATGTCAATGAGTATGGATTTATGTAACATAAGTTAGAAAGTCTTTGAAAAGTTCAAAGAATTCATAATGAAGTGAAAAATCAAATTGGCAAGACAATTAAAGCTCTTGATTAGATCAAGATAGCAAATAATTTGAGCTATAAGTTTGATAACTATCTAAAAGAGTAAGAGATTACCTCTTAACTCATTCCTTGTGGAATTCCATAATAGCATCTCTATGGGAAAAGTCAAACCTTATTGGACATAGTTTGATTATTGATTATTATCAAACATCTCTAACTCCTTCAATGTTCCTTTATTGACCAAATTTCCACACTTAACCATGTCCCATCTTAGACTTTCTTAAAGAAACTATATATGATATGGACTAGGAAGAAACCTAGTATGTCTTTACTAATGATTTAGAACTATGATGCTTCTATAGAGCATCCAACTCTGACAAGGTCAGATCCAAATTGGATAAATGTCTTCTGTGAGATACCCAAAGAAAGCTAAGGGTTATCATTTCTACAATCCATCTGAGAATAAAAGGCTTGTTGATTAGAATGTTGTATTCTTGAATAAGTGTACATCTCTTAAAGAATCAGTGGGAGGATAGTAGAACTTGAAGAAATTCAAATATCACAAAGCATTCAAAAGTCAAGGATGGACTTGGAGCAAAAATCACAAAGTGTTATGACATCCTTAGCTCCGGTAGCACAAGACTTGCATAAGATCAAATAGGATATGTCACCAAATCTGAAAGATATGGATATCTTATAAATCAGGAAGGAGGCATATTGCTAAATGACCAAGCTTCTTATGAAGAGGCCAATGCAAGTTTAAATTCTAAGACATGGCATAAGACCATGGATTTGAAATAGGCTCCATGTATATTAACAAGGTATGAACCTTGGTCGACGCACCCAAAGGGTAAAACCTATAGGATGCAAGTGGGTTTTCAAAGGAAAACTAAACATGGATGGTAATAAGAGTACCTATAAAAGCAAGATTGAAAAATTTAATTAGCTTAAAAACCATTTAGATACTGCTTGTTGTAGAAATATACCACCATTATGAGATATGGTAGATAGATGTCAAGATGGAAATCATCTTAAGGATGTGTATATAACACAACCTAAAGGCCTTTTATGCCTGAAACATCTAGGAAGGTATGTGAACTACAAATGTTCCATTTATGGACTAAAGTAAGCTTTTAAAAGTTAGAATCTTCATTAAAGAATGAAGATAAATCTTGTGATTATAAAAAGGGTTAGCAACTGCACAATTATAGTTCTAGTATTACATGTAGAAGACATGCTTCTTCTAGAACTAATAATATTCTCATTCTATACTCAAGAATATCCTTAAACACTTAAGAAGGATAAAGATTTGATCTTGATAAATAGAAGATGAGCTCGTTGTAAAGGTTACATTGATGCCAACCTTCTGAGTAATTTAAATGACTTAAGATTGCAATCAAAATATATATGTGTTGTTAAGATGGTTGCGATGTATGCTTGAAAGGTCCAAAGCAAGAAACAGTCGTTGGTTCTACTAACAATTCTAAGTATTTTTCCATGTTAAATTACAAGAGAAGTCAATTTACATTTAATCATTCCAAATGTTTTGTACACTATGAGTTTCCACTGTGATGACAATGGAACCATAGAACAATATAAGGAAGTGGATTAATCCAAGCATATACTTAAATAGTTCCATCTTTGGAAGATACAAAAATATGCAATGTACATACCAACAAAATTATTCAGAACCCACTAGTGAAACTTCTTGCGTAGCAAAAACATGAGGGCACTGTAGACGTCATTGGGCATTAACCTTATCGGCTCTAAGTGAAAGTGGAAGATTATTGGAAATATGCACTAAGAGCCTATATAGGACGCATCATTTTGAATAAGGCAATTTTTGTTAAATAGTTTAACAACCTTTATTTATCCTTAGAGTAATAGGTCATATGAGAGTTATTCCTAAAATGTCCCTTGTCAGGTATTTATGTGGGGACATGTAAATACATTAAGACTAGTGTGTGAGTGTACTAATGATCTGATCTCACAGATCATGGATATAGATGTTATCAAGTCTTCATACAGGTACACATTAAGAGTAATGATGTAGTGGACAGACTCACCATTAGAACATTGCATGGATCATTACATGAATGTCATAAACGATTCTCAATGTGGTAATGGTATATTAGTCGTTCGACTTGAAGTCCCTACGATTCCTACATAATGAGTTTGTTATTTTAATACAATCAAACATCTTCTATTACAAGATGACTATAAAGGTTGTGATTAGGCAATAAACAAATTATGCAGAGGGATGTGAGTGATGTAGATGAGATTTGTCTCTCCTATGTGACAAGAGTGATATCTATAGGCCACTTGATGGAGTGAGACTAAGGAAATGCATGGCCATGCTAGAAAGAATAAATATTGGATATTTATTCGGATAAAGTCTACTCCAGTATCAAGTAAAATAAATTGGACCTTACAAGTATGACACGACCATGCCTTGGGCCCAATTAGGATATTGTGATAAAAGAAACAAACATATAAAATAATTATCACTTATAGGTTATGTTAATATTAAATAATATTCGGACTTAATGATGCATTGATAGATGACGCTTTTATTTTATATTAATAATAAAATAGTTTATTATTAATATGACCGAGTATTTTACCTATAGGGTCACACACATAGAGTAAGCCCATCAGAAAATAGCTTTTATTTTAGTTGGACTAAAATAAAGACATTGGGCCTAACTCATTTAGAATGAGTAAGGAGCCCATTCTTTAGAGAGAACAAGTTAGGTCAAACCTAAGCCTATAAATAGAGCATAAGATGCTAATAGGCGGTTCAACCCAAAAATAGAGACAAAATACATAAAAGTTACAAAAGCTACACGTCGTCAAACTTGCATTTGGATGGTGTAGCGTTTCTGGTGGGAGTACTCATGTGGACTCCTAAAGGATGAGGCTACAAATGCTTCAATAATCTTTAAGAGGTAATCCTAAAATGTAATATTTTTTTGTGTTTGTCTTATGCTTTGAAACATAATGCTTTTCAAATCTGATCAAAGAACTTTTCTTCAACGTTCATAAATTTTATTTTAGTGATGCTTCGGGAGAAATGATCATATCATATTTGCGTGCTTATCATCAAAAAAAAAAACAACAAGATTAACATAAGCAATAGCTGTCAGCATACCTACCCCTATGAATTCTGATCACAAGTCAGAGATCTCATCAGGACGTCTCAGAAAACAACCTATTGCTCAATCAAGAATTAGTTCATGAATGGTTTTGTGCATGGAAATGTATGAGAAACCATTTTTGTGAAAATATTGAAATATGATTCAGACCTCTCTTAAGCTTAAATTCAACTTTAAGGTCTGATAACAAGAAGCTTAAAGCAAAATACCTTCAAAGGATTTTAACTATCTATATCTCCTTTCAAGAAGCAATAACGGTTATATCCTCCAAGCAACTATAAATACCAAGGAAGTTTGAACATTCAAAAAACAAGAAAAACTTAGAAACAATCTCCTCAAGTTGTTAAATCTTATTTTTTTTGTAAGATAAAGACCCTTATTACTTTCTAGTTCTGCTTCTAGCAGACTCAGTCTTGTGTCAAAAACTTAGTGTTCGATTTCAAAATTATTTATTATCTGTATGCTAAGTTTTGAAAACCTCTTTTCATTAATTCATTTTGTAAAAGTTTGGTGTGTTACCATAACAAGTTTGTGGGAAACACTTTGGCCTGAAGAGGCTTTCAAAAGAATACTTGGGTTAAGCCAAGAAGTGGCTAGTGTCAAGAATACTTGTAGCACGGGTCTGGTGTTGTTATTGTAAAGGAGATTTTTACAATAGTGGAAATCCTTCAAGTTTAAAGGGACTGGATGTAGCTTTTGTGTTAGAAGTGAACCAGTATAAACTCTGTGTGTTTATCCCTCTCATTCATTACTTGTTTGATTACTTGTTTTTAATTTGGTTCAAAGTTTCATGAAAAAGAGTCTAAGACTTATTCAACCCCCTTCTAAGTCTTACTCTGAACCATCAATTGGTATAAGAGCTTGTCCTTTAGGTTGATCAATACCTCGAGTGAAAAGGATCAAGATCTATGGCAGCTTCTCAAAGTAATCAATTGATCACAGAAGGATCCTCCATTAACAGACCCCCAACTTTCTTTGAGGAAGACTATCCATATTAGAAGGACAGAATGGAAATGTTTATAAAATCTACTAAATACAGTCTTTAGGAATCATCATTAATGGTGATTATGGCTCTCCTGTAAATGGTGAAGGTCAACCTAAAGTAGAAAGTGAATGGAGTTCTGATGAAATCAAAAAATGGAGATCGATGCCAAAGCCAGATTTCTGCTCACATGTGCTCTTAGTAAGTCTGAATACAACAAGGTATTCAACTATAAAACAGTTAAAGAAGTTTGGGATGCTCTTCAACATAACTACGAAGGAACGTCAAATGTCAAGAGATCAAAGAAGATATTGTTAACTAAACAATATGACAACTTCAAAATGGAGGAACATGAGTCAATAGATCAAATGTTTGGAAGATTCCAAACCCTACTAAATAGTTTAAAAAATCTTGGAACCACCCCCTCTATAGAAGATATAAACATCAAGCTTCTCAAATGTTTACCTGAAAGATTCGATACAAAATGTTCCACTCTAGAAGAAGCTAAGGATCTAAGAACCTTCTCTCTGGATGAGTTGCTTGGAGTTCTCAGGGTTCATGAGCTAAAGCTGAAGCAGAAAGAAACCAACAAATCTGCTTCCACCAAGAGCATTGCCTTAAAGTCTGATGAAATAAGAAAGGCAAGGGTATGAAAGCGGAAGAATCATCTAAATTCTGAACCAGACTATGATGAATCATATGATGACACTGATGAAGAATTGGCTCTTGTAACTAAAAGATTTCATAAGTTACTAAGAAAGAAGTTCACACTAAAAATGTTCCAGAAGAAAGACTACATGACGTAGCCGTCAAGGCACATCAAGGCAGCGACGTCTAGGGTTTCAAAACCTAGAATTCAAATTACACCTTTCTCATGGTGGCTACCTAGGTTTTAACGTTTGAACCCTAGGTTAAGGAATGACCAAGGTTTAACACTTAAACCTTATCACTTGACGCCCCATAACATAAAGTATTCATGCTCGGAGATCAATGCATTATCAAAACGCAGTTTGTATGACGATAATGATTATTAACGAATTCAACACATGTATCACATATGGAAAAATGAAAACACAAATATCATACAAGTCTAAAATAAAACAAGCGCATACTTCAAATGAGAAAACCTATAAACAGTGTCTTATACAATTTACAGAAAAACATAAGAGCATACGAGTCATGATATTATTTCATACATAACCATGCTTGAATGATTTTTAAAACAAGTTTCACAAACCAATTTCACAAAATAGAACATATAGCCTATAACAAGAAACGATTTCATAAATTGAAATTTTTAAAAGCTTTTGCAACACGAAAAACATGCCATCATGAAACACAAACAAATGCCCAAAACATATCTTTACAACCAGGCTCTGAGACAACAGTTAGGGAATTGCTCAGGGTCAGGCAACTGAAACACAAAGGATTCCCAAAAAGGAGTTGCAAAACAAATGCATCAAGGCATTATGCAAAATTAAAATTTTGATTACCTCTTGTAGACGCAAAGTGAGTTCCTCGATCGAAGCAATTGTAACTTCGCCCTTAGGAGTCCACACGAGCACTCCCACCAAAAACTGAAATTCTGAATGCTAGAATGGAAATTGGAGAGTAATCTAATTTCTGAGCAGCAGCCTATGAGCATCTCATGCTCTATATATAGGCTTAGGTCTTAACCTGATGAGCTCTCATTAAACATTGGGCTCCTGACTCATTCTAAATAAGTTAGGCCCAATAGTTTTATTTTTCGTCCAACTAAAATAAAACTATCCTCTGATAGGGATTACTCTATGTGTGTGACCCTATAGGTAAACTATTTAGTTATATTAATAATAAACTATTTATTATTAATATAAATAAGAGCGGTATCTAGAAATACATCATTATGTCTGAATATTATTTATCATCAACATGACCTATAAGTGATAATTATTTTATATATTTATTCCTTTTATCACGATATCTAATTGGGCACAAGGCATGGTCGTCATCATCCTTGTATGGCCTAATTCATTTTACTTGATACCAGAGTAGACTTTACAGAATAAATATCTAATATTTATTTATCCTAGCATGGCCATGCATTTCGTTAGTCTCACTCCATTAAGTGGCCCATAGATATCACTCTTGTCACATAGGAGAGACAAATCCCATCTATATCACTCACATCCCTCTGCATAATTTGTCCATTGTCTAATCACAATCTTTATGGTCATCTTATTTCAGATGATGTTTAATTGTATTAAAACAACAAACTCCTTATGCAGGAATCGTAATGACTTCAGGTTGAAAGACTATATACCATTATCACATTGAGAATTATTTATGACACTTATGTAACGATCCATGCAATGTTCTCATGGTGGGTTTGTCCAGTACAACATTACTCTTAATGTGTACCCGTGTAAAGACTTGATATCATATATTCATGATTTGTAAGATCAAATCATCAGTACATTCACACACTAATCTTAATGTATTTACATGTCCCCATGTAAATACTTGATTAGGGACGTTTTAGGAATAATTCTCATATGACCTATTATTCCAGGATAAATAGTTTTGAAATAATCTTAAAACTGAAAATACTAATTTTATTGATAAGTTAAAATTGATATATTAATAGCTCGTAGTGCATACACCAACACTTTCTTTTCCCTCTTCGATTTTTCTTTTGAAAAACTTCTTTAGTTTCTAAAAACTCCTCTTCTTCTTATTTAACCTAAGAGATGGCATACAAGGCATCTAGCATTGTTGAGTCTTCCGTCTTCAACATCAGGCAACACAAATTAGAAAGGCGTGATATTTCTGACGAGCTTAATGGCATAGGGTGGACGAAGTTTTTCCTCAACCAAACTCCCTATTCTCCATCTCTAGTTCTTGGATTCTAGAATATGGTTTTTGTGGACAAGTCCAAGTTTCTTGTCCTTGGCACTCTTTAAGGAAAATCTATTGAAATTTCTACGGACCTTATTGCTACTCCTACTGGTTATCCAAATGAAAGTGAGTTATTTGATGAACTCTTTGAGTTCAATGTTATGTCTTCGTTGGAAATCAACAAAATGTTATACGGAACTTAGCATCTAGCCAATTTTTCCTGAGTCTCTTCTTTCCAAAGCAAAGATGTTGCATATTATGATGAAGCAAGTCTTTTGCCCTAGAAAAAGTGCAAAAGATACTATAAGCAAGCTCGATTACTTCTATATGTACCACATGCTGACAAAAAAAAATGTTAGTTTGCCCAATATCATTATGACGTATTTGATTTCCTGCATTGGAAAGAAGAAAAATAAGATTCCTTACCCTGCTATTCTCATAAAGGTATTTGCACTTGAGAATATGCAAACCACCTCATTGAAGGATTTGGTCACTCCCTCCTTGATGGTTAGTAAGTTGCCTGCATTTTCTTCTCAAATAGATCAACCTCAAAGTACTGCCCTGACACTCTAAATGAAGAAAAAGTATGCTCCCTCGAAGAAAAGAAAGTCAACTCCCACGCGTACTCAAAGTACTCTCTCTTCTAAGAATATAAGAAAATTAGTTCTAGAAAAGTCTGATGCTCCCTCAGACGAATCAGACTCTCCTTATACGGAGGCATAATGTCAATCAGATCCCTCCTTGTCTCATGTTGCAACATCAACACCTCCTATGCATCCTGTTCCCTCACCAACTAAGGGCTCCCCAGACTCAGATGATCATCTTCCAATTAGCAAACTTCAACAGCGTACTACAAAGAAAAAGTCTAACCCTAGCAAAAGAGTTAAGATCTCAGCTCTTTCCAAGGCTCCACAGACTCAACCTCCTCTGTTTCAACCCTCTTTTGAGTCACACCTAAAGAAACTCTCTAATGATTAAGTATTGGATTTATTTGTATCTATATTTACTTCTCTGTACCCAAATATTTCAGTATATGGATAGGATTCTTTAGCCTAGAGTTCTAAATTTATTGAGCTTCATCATGACTATCAATGAGTCATGGTTGAGAATCACGACACTCTACAGCAATGTGGTGCTTATCCAACGTACACTCATTATTTACACTTCATCCGTGGCTATCTAGGGAATCATCCTGTCTCAGAAGTCTGCACCTAGGAACACATTGATTGGATAAATTAGTTCTATGCCACTGTTGCTCTCTATCGAAGTGATACGAGTGCCTTCAAAGCCTCTCTCAAGAGAAAAAGGTCCTCTTTTCTTAAGCCATGTTCCAAACGGTCAAGGTCTGAACCCTTACCCTCTCTAGACTCTGCTCCCTCATCTCCTTAACCTATTCCTCTTGCCATTCTACCTCCACTTTTACCCCAGACCTCCTTCTCTTTAGCCCTTATTTCTTATCCTCCCATCTCCACCATTGTTCATAAGTCTCGCCTTCCTCTTCTTCTTAAACACTACCCCACCTTACCTGAGTATATTGACTACAAACCTATTCTTGACGTCTCTGACCCTGGATATCACAGCCCCTATAATCAAGCTATTATGAGAAACCCCAACTTTAATCTTCACAAGCTTCACATATGTCCATCTGCTCTAAAACACTACCCTCCTCTCCCCATTGAAAAACTTCTTGGCTTCCCAGACCTGTTCTCAAGTAATGACCTTGGGATGTATCATGTGCTTCAAGCTAAGAAGGCATCTATAGCCCATGATCTAAAGCATGGCTTTATTGCTCTTGATGATGTGTCCATCAAAAATTGTCCTGTAGCTACTCTATAGAAGAAGATTTTGTTTGAGGTACCACGTCTTCCTATGCCAGCTAAGGGGATTTCTCTAGGGAAACTAAAGAAGCCCATGCCTCCAAAGCATAAGCCACACTACAAAGGTTCTCTTCAGCCTAAGCAGTTTCCTGCAACAACTATTAAGAGTCCTTGGATTACGCCTAACCAAACTAAAGCTCATGCCGATGCCTTGTGGTTTTATTATCTTTGGACTCTATAGAAAGAACCTTCCTATTCTTATTCCTCGTCTTCCTACAATCCTATTTTTCTTTACCGCCCTTCCTTAATCACGTTTTCTTCTCTTTTTCTATTTATTTTTCAAACTCATTTTTCACTGTTATTTCATTTGTTGCCTTCCCTCTTTTTACTTCATTTGTAACTCATGATCTGCTATTTGAGTCTCAATGATGTCCTCTGTAACATCCCAAAAATTTCAATCTTATGTGTAATTATTTTTAATTTAGGTCACTATTAATAGTATCCAATTTCCGAGTGAGAATGCTTAGAGCAAGTTTTATATGCCTCATGTGATGAGTATGATGTATTAGTGGAGAATCAGTTGGTCTAGAGTGAGATTTCAGGTGTTAAGGTGTAAAGAATTGCTGATTCTGCTTATGTCCGAGTGGTCTCGCTCAAGCCAGATGGAATTCCGCCCAAGCGAGAGCCCCCTGCTCCAGAGAATTAGTTTCTGGAGGAAATTCGCCCAGGCGAATTGAGCTTTGCCCGAGCGAGGGCGAAGTAATTAGCCACTGGTCCGATTTCGCCCAAGCGAGCTAGCCTTCCGCTCAAGCGAGACAAGTGAGTGGTGTACTGGACGAATTCTATCCGAGCTGGAGTCTTAATAATTTCATAATGTGGTGAATTTTCGAGTACAATTCCGAGTGAAATAGGTCAGAAATAAGACTTCCGAGTGAATAAAAGATCTGTTTCCGAGTGAAGATTAAAAATTCTGAGTGAAGGTTGAGAGTGCTGAGTGAAGGTTGTGTTTTTCGAGTGGAACATGGCCGAGAGGGTTTCTTCCGAGTGGAATCCTTGTCTCAGAGGCACTTATGAGTGAAGTGGGACTAATAGAACCACTTCTGGGTGAAAGAATCCGAGTGGCTCACCTTGAGTGACTCATTGCCAAGTCAAATGTCTTCAAATGACTCATTTCCGAGTCAAGTATTTTCGAATAACTCGTTTCCGAGTCAAATGCTTCTGAATGACTCATTTCCGAGTCAATCATGGTCAGACGTTGCAATTCTGAATGAAAGTTCACTGAGTGCCTTTATTTTCAAGTGAAGTACAGAGGAAAATGTATTTCCGAGTGGTAGGGTTCCAACTGGGGACACAGGGTGTATGATTGTCTAGATGTGCACTGGAATAACTTTGTATGAGTGAAGAAGAAAAGAGGTCAGCTTTGGGAATGAGATGCCGAGTGAAAGCTGGTCAGGTGATGTGTCAATCCTGAAATGAGATTCCGAGTGAGTGAACAACTATGGGGGAGAATCGGTTTCTGAAAAGTTTTACCGAGTGGAACCGTGTGTGTGTGGAGACTCAGATTTGGAATGAAATTACCGAGTGGAAGTCTGAGTGAGAGAAAGAACTCGGGCTGGATTGATTTTGCCGAGTAGAGGTCCGAGTGCCTTGAGTCAGTTTTGATGGATTTGTGCCGAGTGAAAACCTGAGTGTTATAAGTCGATTTTAATTGATTTTACTGAGTGGATGATTGATTGAGATGAGCCAGTTTTGTAGTAAATAGCCGAGTGACAGACGCTGTGAGTGTGAGTCGGCCCTGGAATGAGTTGGTTGAATGAATAATGGGTCGGTTTTGAGAGATTTTGTCAAAGGGAAAACCCGAGTGATGGGAGTCAGTTTTGGTGGGACTTGCTGATTGAAAACCCAAGTGTTGAGGAGCCTAGTTAAATGAGTGGGTATATGCTTGGCAATGTGAAGATAGTCCAAGAGCGACTTAGCTGGGTGAAGGACCCAATGGAAGGAGTCGGTTATAGAACAGGCTCACCGAGTAAAACCAAGTAGATGAAGGGTCGGTTTTGGGAATGACGACCTCTGGTCGGATTTCGCTTAAGCAAATGAATTCCTCGCTTAAGCGAGTGAGAGTGGAATAAGTGAGGCTTGTGTGTCTCGCTCAAGCGAGTCGGAATTCGCTTGAGCGAAACTCCTTCTGCCAGTGCAATGTATGGCACTCGCTCAAGCGAGAGAGGATTTTACTTGAGCGAGAAGGACTCGGATTTCCTTCTCTTCACGTTTTTGACAATTTCCAGTCGGCATATATGCTGACTGGGTAGAATTCCAGTCGGTTTAGAGGCTGGCCGAGTGGAATTTCAGTCGGTATTCAGTGTCAGGATTAACGTTTTGACTCCAATTTTGTCCTCTTATGCATATTTTAATATATCTGATCCAATTATTCACCCTAGTGTGTGGACGGCCAGAAGTGGACATTATAGAGCTCACTTTTTTATCTCAACCTCCATTATTTTTTCACAATCAATCCACTAACAGCCCACTAAAAATCCACTCATGAGGATGATGTTCCCCACTTGTCTTTGCATTATTAACGCTGCCCCTTGTTAGACCAGAACTCCTTAGAACAAAGTTAGTGAACTTTCTCTCTT
The DNA here is from genome assembly GCA_037962975.1 of Clitoria ternatea. NCBI lineage: Eukaryota > Viridiplantae > Streptophyta > Magnoliopsida > Fabales > Fabaceae > Clitoria > Clitoria ternatea. Next base: position 215,535,232 of record CM075671.1, on the reverse strand, counting down.
TCAATTCCTCTTATCCATCAATACACCTTCGATCTGAAGCTAGGACAGCAAGGAGACCATTTTCAATCAGCCAACTATCTTCAATCCAAGAAAGAGGGGACAGGGTTGTGAATAATTATGAAATGGGTAGAATTGTATGCTGTCCTAGGATTCTAGTTTTATTTTCATATTTTGTTGCTCAATTTTGAAGCTGAAAACGTATGAATTTGATCCTGACTTCTTCATCATCTTTTTGTTATGTGAATTTTGAGACCTGAATGAATTGATTTGGATATGTATAGCAAACGTTATAGCCAAAATACTACAGCATGTCTGTGTTGAATATTTATCCTATGTTTTGTGTATATATTAATATTCTGGGAATTATACATGCATAATCAACCTTTGATGTCTTCATGAAAGTTGTAGATAATTGTGTTAGGGATCTATTAAAAGTGGTTTCAAGTTTAAAAGATGCTTGTATCTTTAGATATGCCTAAAATACAGAAGTATGTTCATGCTGAAAATCTGTTAACAATGAAATACGAATTTTATATTTAAAACTGGGAATTTTGTAGTAGGAATTAGTGATCGGTGTCTTCATGAAAGTTGTAGATAATTGTGTTAAGAGTAATTTAGAACTGGTCCCATGCCAAAATTATTTTTTTAGCTCCAGAAATGTTGAGAATACTAACATATGTACGTTTTGAAAACTCTTTTTGAGGCAGTTTTGTATTCTGTGAATAAGAGGTGTTCTGTTTGGAATTTGGATTTATGGTCTTCATGAAAGTTGTATATAATTTCATTATTGAACTACATAAAGTAGAATCACTTGAAAAGGTTTTGATTTTCTCATGTTATGGTAATTTTACTAACGTATATCGCTGTTGGAAATGCTGAAATTTACTTATAATGGTTATTATGGATGAAAATGATATTTTCTCTATGGGTAACAATTTATTATTGAATTCTTGAGAGATTATGAAGTATTATGGATGTTGATGAGTGTCTAATGAGTATTATACAGTTTGTGTATTTTGGTGGTGAATAATTATGAATGACTAAATTAATATATACATTAATGCCTTGCGGTTATTGATACATGTGGTTGAAACAGTAAATCCATGATTCTGAAAATTATTATATGTGATATGTCCCTTTGAGGACTTGTGGTTTTCCAAGTGGTTTTGGAAATTGATATATCATGGTATGTTAAATGATAAAGAGAATTAAAGGTATTCATGCATCATAAGCATTTGGACGCACCATGGAATTTAGGGGTTCCATGATTGCCTACCCTGGTGGGGGGTTACTCTACGATGAGTTAAAGCCCTATTTACACAGGAACCATGGGGGTGTAGGGATCCATGGTTGTGCAAATTCCTACTGGTATATTTATTTTCACGAGAACCATGGGAGTGTAGGGATCCATGGTTATGCAAAATTCCTACGGATGTCTCTATGAGACTTTTTACTACAGTATTCCCACTAAACCAAATGGATCCAGCATGACATCATTTGATCAATTAAAGACTTATTAAATATAAATGAACTTGTTTGGCATATTCATCATATCATTATGTCTTGTTGATTGTGTTTGTGCAATTTTATTTATTTTATACTTATTCTATATTCTGTCTCACTCTTACATTAATTTTTACAGTGAATGCTACACAGAATGAAGAGTGATGCCATGAATGAAGTTTCTGTGAATTATTGCTTGGAATTTGACTTTATTTTAATTTAATGGGTTGTAATAATATAATATATCATGTACTATTATTTTTCTAAATCGTTTCCGCTATACAAATGTTTCATGACTTTAATTATTCACGACTAGTATGCATGATAATATTCCGCATTTATCAACTTTTACGTGACTTCAAGATTTAAATTAAGAGTTTCAAAATGATTCTTAGACAGGAAAAATTTATTCGGAAAATTACTAAGGACGTCACATTGGTGGTATCAGAGCATTTTCAAAAATTCAGGACCAATTGCTATGACATGTATTAATTCTTGATATACTATGTGAATTGTTTGATTACTTGTTTGAAAATATGTTAAGTGTGTGCTATATGACTTGTGCCTAACTGATAAATTACAAAATGATTTGTTTGATTACTGCATGATAATATGATAAATGTGTTATACAATTTATTGATTAACTGATAAACTGTAGAATACTTATAGTTATGTTATAATACGATATATTTTCCCTTAGAATTAGTATAAACCAAACTACGAATGTAGGATGGCAAGAAACAATAACAACGATATGGCAGCTGCTTTCAACCGCTTGGCTGAAGCCATAGAAAGACAAAATCAACCGAGAAGTGTTGGAGGACTTCACGGGTTAGATCACTTCCTAAAAAGGAAGCCATCACAATTCAAAGGAGGCTATGATCCAGAGGTAGCATACCTATGGGTTAAGGAAATGGAACACATTTTCTGAGCCTTGCCCTGCACAGAATTCAAAAAGGTGGAGTATGCCACCTACATGATGGTTGAGGAAGCAGAAAACTGGTGGATACATGCCAGAACTCGTATGATTGAGACTGACAAACCTTTGGACTGGATCAACTTCAGAGATTGTTTTCTGGAGAAATATTTTCCAGCGAGTGTGAAGAGCCGAAAAAAGCTGGAATTCATGGAGCTGAAACAAGGCTCAATGTCTGTTGGTGAGTATGCTGCAAAATTTGAAGAATTATCTCTCTTTTATCCTCCTTTCCAACAGGCTGGTGCTGAAACCTCAAAATGTGTCAAGTTTGAGAATGGTTAAATCTTGAAATCAAAGAGGCTATCGGTTATCAAGAAATTCAGAGTTTCCCCATCTTGATCAATAAATGCTGAATTTTTGAAGAAAGTCACCAAGCCAGATTGGCACAAGAGAAGATTAATATACAACTGAGGCCTCAGTCAGTTGCCTTCAAAAGGAGAGGATCGTTTTATCCAAATCGTTTCAAGGGAGGATCATCATCATCTTTTTCTGAAAAACGTACCAATCATGTGAATATAAAGTGTCATAACTGTGGAGGTAATCACCATATACGTGATTGCAATAGACGCTTAGAAAATGTCACTTGTTATCGATGTAATCAAAAAGGTCACATCAGTCCAAATTGCCCTCAGAACCGCCAAAACAACAACAACAACACTATGAATAATCAAAGAGGTTCTAGTTATCAAGGAGTCCGTAGAGGAAACGCTCGTGCTATTCAACCTCTAAGACAGTATGGGGAGTCAACAGACAAGAGATTACAACCAGCAACAGGAAGAGTCTTTGCCATCAGTGGTTCAGAGACAGACCAAGTAGAAGACCTTGTGCAAAGTAAGTGTAAGATCAATGGTACCATTTTATCTGTGATATTTGATTCTAGTGCTACACATTCTTTTATTTTTGAGGAGTGTGTTAGACGTCTTCAATTACCTGTGAAGTCTATGATATATAACCTGACTGTTTCCACTCCCACCGGTACACAACTTAGGACTACTAGGGTGTGTAACGATTGTTCTGTGCTCATAGAAGGTAGAAACTTTCTCGTCGATCTTGTTTGTTTACCTTTGAAGGATCTGGAAGTAATTCTAGGGATGAACTGGTTATCGGCGAATCGAGTCTTGGTGGATTATCATAACAAGACCATGATATTTCAATCAGAAGGAAATCCTATTTCTGACAACCTCAAGAATGTTTGCCTTAAAAGGTGAAATTCAATTGTTTGTCTTGTTTACTCTTTCCAAAGGAGATAGTGAATCTAAAGCAATTGAGATGCCATTGGTCAGGGCTATTAAGAATATTATTGGGAATCTGAATCTGTATTCGGAATAATTTTGGATTTAGTATTAAGCCCAAACAGAGATCCTGTTTGTTATAAAACAGGAAACATTTTAATGATGGACCAAGATATAACTTAGTTTCCTCTTTCTCTCCCTCATTTTCGTCACTTCTTTTCTCATCTACACAAACTCTCTCTTTCCTTCTCTTCTTCTACAAAGCTCACTATTTTGTGAATCTCCTTCCATACCCAACCAACCATGATTTATTATTCTTCATCTTGGAGATGATTCAAATGCTTGGAAACTCTCTATTCTCCTTTCATTTTCGTGTACATGCTAGGACTTGGGATAGCTTGGAACTTAAGGTAAAATTTCTATACTCTTTTGTTGTTTTTGGCTCTAGGTTTTGGTTTCTATGGGGTTAGGAGAGTACCATATGAATGGGTTTAAGAATAGGAACCATTTTCATGTAAAACCCAAAGGTGGGATGTGTCTTATGTATTTTTGGATAAGTGTGAAATGGTATATGAAAATTTTAAGATTTAAGATGGAAGATAATGGCTGTTAATGGTGATTATTTGATTTTAGTGGAACCCTAACTCTAGGATTTGGGGGAAATAAGTAATAATGTCATGAAAAATGATTTTTAGTGAAAACCCATGATAATGTGTGTGGGTGTTGGAGATGGGTGGTTATTAAAAATGGTTATTGAGTTTTGATGAATACTCTAGGATGAATATATATGAGGCTAAATTGATGATTTTAATGAATACTCTAGGATGAATGTATATGAGGAAATGAATATTTGAAGCATTGGTGTTGATTATTGAGGATGAGAGAAGAGAGTATATAAGTATATATGTGATTGGAGGAATTAATTTAGATTGTTGATGTTTATGATGATGATAAAAATAGTTGCAAGCCATTGATAGTGGATTAAGGGAATAAATACTTGAGTTGATGAGTGGATATGCCACTTTAAAATGATTGAATTGGTGATGGTCTTATAATGAGTTTGAGTAAATCTTGGTGATGATTGAATGATTCTTGTGATGATTTAAAGGTCTTAAGGCTAAGGGCCATAGTATTATTATCGTTAGGTATAGTTAACCCTTTAAGATTTAAAGAATCTTGGTCTTGGGAGAAGAATTCCCGAAGCCTAACATGAGCATGTAAATTGCATTTAGACAAGTTTAGGACTTAACAACGAGTTGGGGAATAATACCCTATGATGGTATATTAGTAGCATGTATATGTATGTTTGTAATAGGTTTGTGTTCCGAACGATGATGCGGAACGATTTCAACTTTAAATTTTGAGGACGAAATTTTTATTAGGGTGGGAGAATTGTAACATCCCAAAAATTTCAATCTTATGTGTAATTATTTTTAATTTAGGTCATTATTAATAGTATCCAATTTCCGAGTGAGAATGCTTAGAGTAAGTTTTATATGCCTCATGTGATGAGTATGATGTATTAGTGGAGAATCAGTTGGTCTAGAGTGAGATTTTAGGTGTTAAGGTGTAAAGAATTGCTGATTCTGCTTATGTCCGAGTGGTCTCGCTCAAGCCAGATGGAATTCCGCCCAAGCGAGAGCCCCCTGCTCCAGAGAATTAGTTTCTGGAGGAAATTTGCCCAGGCGAATTGAGCTTTGCCCGAGCGAGGGCGAAGTAATTAGCCACTGGTCTGATTTCGCCTAAGCGAGCTAGCCTTCCGCTCAAGCGAGACAAGTGAGTGGTATACTGGACGAATTCTGTCCGAGCTGGAGTCTTAATAATTTCATAATGTGGTGAATTTTCGAGTACAATTTGTTAACCCTCGGTGTAAACGGGTTTTGTCAATTGGCAAGCGCACCAATCGTTTGTAGTTTTCGAAATTTAGATATCGTTCCACTGGGATTGAAAGTCCAATAACAACAGTAATTTTCTACTTACTATGGTAAATGTGAAGGAAATTATAAACAAAAGAATGATTTATATACAGTTTATACAATATTCACAAGATAGCATGGTTGAGTGATTCATGAGATAAAAAGAAAATAAAATCTATCTAAAAAGTTGAGTTGCAATCTAGAATAGGTAAGATACTTGAGATAAACACAGATAAACAAATTATGTTGGAAATTGGATCCCTAATCTAGAATAACAATGAGGAACTCAAGACATGCATATTTAATCATCAAGTTTCATATCATTGCAGCTTAAAATCATTATAACCGATCCCTCGTCATATAAATTCTAAGAATTCACCGTAAAGTCCGATCCCTCGTGAGCTTTCTCAGTAAAAACTTGCATTAAGATCTGGCCTTATGGCAACAATGGTTAACAACCCCTATAGAATTGAGATACCAAGGGTATTCCAACTTTTTACTTTCGTCAAAACTAGTTTCAATACGGCATAAATAATCATTCTCCCGTTTGACATTTACACTAATAAAACCAGTTTCGATACACATGAAAATCATTCTCCCGTTTGACGTTCATATTAATAAAAGGTTGAAATACTAACATGGACTTGAATCATAAACATGCAGAGGTCGAATTCACAACATTATACTCAATAGATTAGTTCACCAATTCCAACATAAACAAATTAGTTACACATGGTAAAAGTAAAAACAACACTTACAGAGTTTGACATTACGAAGAAGACGATGGAAACTTCACGATACAACGATCACAATACACCGAAACACACTCAAGTATCTAGAAAACTATTCTAGAACTACAACTCACAAAAGAAAGTACTCAGAGTTGAGTACAAGAGAGAAGAGAAGAGAAGTGTATGGAATGGGATGCTATGAATGGTGTTGGATGGCCCTATTTATAGGGCTGAGCAAGGGTGCTGACGCTACGCGTCCCTGTGACACTACGCGTCAGACTCCTGACTCAGCCTCCATTAAACACTTGATAATGGCCACTTTCAATAATTAATCTTGATCATGCCTGGCCACTTGGACATGTTTCCACGAGTTTTTGGCCATTTATGCTGATTGGGGTGGCCCTTGGGCTGAGTAGGGTGCCCATTATTGAGTCCAAGTGGAGTGGTTGGCCAAAGTGGGAGTGGAGAACACGCAGCACTGACGCTACGCGTGGCTTTGATGCGTAGCGTCAGCATCAAAAGTAGCTCTTGATGCTACGCGTGGGGTGAGGCTACGCGTCAGCTCCTCCAGTGTAATTTTCTCTTGATTTCTTAACTTTTTTGCTGCAAAACTAGAGAAAATTGATCAAGGGCAGATTATTTCCAACAACACTCATTTATTGAATTTAAATCCTAATTTTCTAACAAATTAAACTAATTTTTATGATTTTTATGAAATTTTTATTTAAGCTTTTATTGAAAATTTGAGGACTAACAAATACCCCCAACTTGAGACATTGCTCATCCTCGAGCAAGAGAGAAAAATAAGAAAATAAAAATTTGAAATCAAATTTTTAAGTTAGTCCGAAAATTTACCACAAAAAATAATTACACAATTCAACTATTTTGTAATAATCAAAAACTGATTCAAATATAACAAAGGTTTAATGATAAAATTATTTACAATATTCTATTAACAATCAAGCAGAATTTCAGGCTTACCTCACAAGTGTTTATCTCTATGCAATTGGTAACCTGTTTCACTCAATCAATCATAAAATCAAACGAATTTAACTTTGTTTGTCATCTAATCAATGGTTATTTATACAGAGTTAATTCGGAAATCACGAGGTCTTTTTACAGGTTGTAATGAGGCTTGGTTTACAAGAATCAATGGTTTTTCTTGGAATTCAAAAACCTGAAATCATAAAAGAGCATTTTCATAATTTTTAGGCTTTTCTCTTGATCCAAACTCTCATTTATTTTTATTGATGAAAAATAAATACCCCCAACTTGATTCTTTTCACTATTTTTGACTTTTCTTTTCCATATTCTATTTTTTTGAAAAGAATCAAGTTGCTCATTTTCACTCCCCATTTTTGTAAGAACACTCAAAATATTTTTCATTTATTTCAACTGCTCTTTTAATCAATCAAGTATAGGAAATGGTAAAAAATAATTTAGGTTTTAAGGGTACCAAAGAATTTTATTTTAGGCTCAAATTGGCTTTGCAAAGGATAAAAGACTTTTTACCAAGGTAAGCTGTTTGGCCCAAGGTTTCGTTTCACCAATAAATGTGCCTTGATCATTTTCCTGAATTCTCTGTACAATAACACAAATCACAGATTAAAGCAAAATCAATTCGAATTGAAAATATGCCGATTAAATCCTCAAGTGTTTTAAAAAGGATCTCTCAACTTACCGGGTTATTGAAATTTGCTTGATGGTTAATAAACTTATTGTAATTAAATTTATCAAAATTCCTAAGTTATAAAGAATCAAATAATTAATTTTACAAAATTGGTTTTATTGTGTAAAAACTCTAAGTGTATAAACTAACTTACTAACAAAAATTTGATTTTTTTTTATTTTTTTTTTTTAAAAAGAAGAATTATTTTTCAAAAAAAATGAGTAAAAATGAATAAACACACCACACAATAATAAAATATCATAATATAAAATGTAAATATAAATGTAAATGTAAATCCAAATATAACTAGAAACAAATGTACTCAAAATAAATGAAGATGGCATCCTCAATCCTCCATCTGATCATCATTATCCTCCTCCTCCTCCTCCTCATCATCACCATCAGAGTCACGATGTGCACTAGAAGATCCACCAGTCTCAGGGTAGGTGGGTAAATCTCCGGGCCAAGCTACATGTGCTGCAAACTCGGCTGGGGTAACATAAGGTGCTCCCTCTCCCTGTAACCTGTACTGATAGAATTCATCGTGAAGATGAATATAAGCTCTGTGAGTGGCAGCCATCATCTGCATCATATGCTGATGCTCAAGTGACATCCGGGCAAAGCCCTGTGTAACAGCATCAGCAGATGGAGGCTGCACTGGTGGTCTCCTCCTCCGAGGTCGGGGCAGAGCCTCCTGCTCTAGTGGTGGAAGCTCGCACTGCTGCACAAAATAATCTCTGTTTACTAGAACTTTAGGGACTCTCCCTGAAGAACTAGTAAACTCTGGTGAAGGTACAATGACTCCCTGCCTCCTCAGTAAGGCAGATATGATGAGAGGAAAGGGTATGGGGCGATTCACTTTATACCCAAGGGCATAAAAGTGAATCTGCTCGGAGATAAGCTCGGCGATATCAATAGTGTGGCCCTGGAGGATAGAATAAAGGAGGCAACAACGCTCCACTGGAAGGGAAGAAAGATGGGTGACAGGAGTGATATTATGGAGCATGAGGTGGGACCACGCCTGGGCTATGGGAGTAAGCTGGGTCTTGAGGAGGTTAGATGGACTCCTTCCAACCCTACTCAGGTTGAAAAAGATTCCATCCTTGCTCAGAAAATGAGCAACCTCCTCGAGAGAGTATCCTAACTCTCCCTCAGCAAGAATCTTGTTTCTGTTTTCTTTCCAGAAACAAGTATCATCCTTGGGAGTAGGCTCCCAAGGGTTACCCAATAGGGTACTGATGGTGTCCCGGTCATAAGAGATATGCCGGCCTTTAACCCAACTCGTCCGCTGCTGCCCAAGATTCGGTGCGTCCTGGCGGGTCCTGTAAGCATTTGCGTAAAACTCCATCACTAAGATGGGGTCCCTCTCAGTAGGTAGGGAGAATAGAGGTCCCCATCTCCTCTGCTGCACTCTATCCTGCAGCTCGGGATAGTCTCCTGCACTCAGATCAAGGACCCTCTCCCAGATAAGTCTCTGGCCCTTGATCTGATGAAACCGTGCCCATTTCGCATCCGTGCGAAATCTAGTAGGATCCCTCGGTCCTAACACCTCCTGTCTCTGAGAATCAGGATCCTCAGAAGTGGTGTCAGTGTCTGTGGACTTCCTCTATCTTTTAGAGGGACCGGCTGTGGGAATGGATTTCTTAGGTGTCATCTGCAAAAAGTAAAAATTTAAAATTAAACACACACTAAATGAATCACACACAATCAAACAATTATTTGTAAAATATTTTTGGGTTTTCTAGAATTTTTCACAAATAAAAATGCAATTCAACAACATATTTTTGAATTTTTAATATTTAAAGAAATTAACATACATATATTCAAATAATATACAAAACATAATACAATTTATTCAAAATTCATACAAAGTTGCAAGAAAGTATAACAAATATAAACTAAGAAAATTTATTAATTTCAAAAGAAAACAGCAAACAACAAACAAACATCAAGAATTAAAAACAGAGACTGACGCTACGCGTGGTGTGACGCTACGCATCAGCCTGTTCTTCCCACGCTACGCGTCAGTGGGACGCTACGCGTGGGCTTACAGTTCATCCTCACGCTACGCGTCAGTGGAACGCTACGCGTGGGATGCGCAGTTTTGAAAAAATATAACAGGGGTTGCACAACAGCAACCCCTTTCCAAACCACATTTTATCCATTCATTTTCTAATTCCTAACAGCAATCAATCCCAATGGTCTTCTAATCCTAATCCTAACCACATTTATTTCTAAAATCAAAAATTAAAACAAAAAGCTAAAGAGGATGGATTAGAGTACTTACTTGTTGTTCCTTGAGCAATTTAGGAATGAAGAGGTTTGGAAGAGAGAAAAGGAGGTTTTTGAAGTTTAGGTTTGAAAACTAAGTGAGGCAGAGAGGAAGTTTTAGGTTTAAAACCCTAAGATGGGCCTCTCTGGTTCAGTTTTAAAAACTGAACGTGGGCTCTGATGCTACGCGTGGGTGGGACGCTACGCATCAGAACCAAAATTCAGAGTCCACGCTACGCGTCAAGTGAGCGCTACGCGTGGCTTTTGTTTTTTTTTTTTTTTTGATTTTCAAAAATTTGGATTTTCAAAAACCTTCTCAGTTTAAAACCCCTTTTCTTTTAAACAAGTTAAAAAAAAATTGTTTTGTAGTTTTTTTTTATATGTAAAACAACCTTAAAAAGAAAAGAATGGGTTGCCTCCCATTGAGCGCTAGGTTTAATGTCTCCAGCCAGACATTACCTCTGATTAATCAGGTGGTTTCCCAATATTCTTTGAGGAATCACCTGTCTTTTTCTTCCTTCTTCTTCTTTTCCGATGCCTAATTACCTGTTTTTCATCATTCAAAGCATCGGTTAATTCAAAACAATTTAATTGATTGGGAAGAGATGTACCTGGTTTGGTTGAAGGGTAAACTTTTTCCTCATTACTTATCCTGAGGTGTTCATGAGCATTGAAGCTTACTTCTTCTCCATAAACTTTGACTGTAACCATACTTTGATCAACATCTACTTTGATTTTTGCAGTCTTCATGAAAGGTCTTCCTAGGATCAGGGGGATCTCAGTATCCTCCTTCATATCCAGTACCATAAAGTCAACTTTGAAATGGTACTTGTCAACCTTTACTAATACATCTTCCACAATCCCAAAAGGCTTTTTGACAGAGCGATCCGCAAACTGTAATTCTGTCTTTGCTTCTTTTAGCTCATATTCACCAATGCGTTTTATTAAATCTAGGGGTATCAAGTTGATGTTAGCCCCTAAATCTAATAGCGCATTCCTGATGTTGATATTTCCGATTGTTACAGGAATGGTGAAACTCCCCGGATCTTTACATTTTTTCGGGGTTATACAGTTTGTTTCTTGCTCTGTATCTCTTTGCATATTTTTTTCTTTTTCATTTTTTTCATTTTTTTCTATTTTTTCACTTTCTTTTTCTTCTTTCTTTTTCTCACTCTTTTCTTTACAATCAATTTTTACAATATCAGAAGAAACAGCATTACATTGTTCCCTTGGGTTTTGAGTGTTTGTAGAAAACCCAGAACTCTTTAATTCGGCTATCTCTTTTGCAAGCTGACCCATTTGTATATCTGATGCTTTTCGGGCAGCTTCATTTGTCTCTACAAACTGCAATAACTGTTGAATAGCTTCCTCTATTCTTGTCAATCTTGCATTGTCAGTTTGTTGTTGCTTGAATTGATTGTTAGGAGGTCTGTTGGAAGGTCCAGTGTCCTGTCTCCAGCCAATATTCTGGTTTTGCCAACCCTGTAGGTAATTGTTAGGAAAAGAATTTCCATGATTAAAAGGAAAATTACCTAAGGGTGCTCTTTGATGGTTCATGAAATTGGCTTGCTCTTGCTTATTTCCACAGTAACCACATGGTTGTTCTCCCATGCAGTGCGTACATGCTTTAAGTTGAGCAGGGGGTGGTGATGCTACTTGAGCAATTTGAAGTTTTTCCAATTGCTTGCTCATAACTTCAATTTGTTGGGTCAGTAATTTTTGTTGAGCCAACACTGCATCATTTACTCCCAATTCGAGCATTCCTGGCTTCCTTTGCATATTACCTCTTTCATGCTTTGCTTGTCGGTCACTAATAGCCATTGATTCCAATATTTCTATGGCTTCCTCCACAGTCTTGTTCATTAAAGAACCACCTGCACAAGCATCTAACATCATCTTGAACTGAGGCAATAAACCATGGTAAACGATTCTTACCTTTTCGGCATCATTCAGGTTGTGGTTTGGGCATTTTCTCAAGAGTGCCTTGAATCGTTCCCATGTTTCTCCTAATGATTCATCATTATTTTGAGAAAAAGAGTGTATGGCTGTCATTGCTTCAAAATATTTTGAAGGAGAATAAAATCTTTCCAAAAATTTTCTTTCAACATCGGACCAGTTTGCAAAACTACCCGGTGGACAAGATTTAAACCATTCTTTTGCTTTCCCAATCAATGAAAAAGGAAAGAGTCTCATATAAACAGACTCTTCTTGATTGGGTTCAAAACCAATTGTGCTGCATAATTCATAAAAAACAGTTAAATGTTCATATGTTCTTCATGATTTAAACCAGCAAATTGGTTGTTTTGAATAATATTTAAAGTGGCAGGTTTAATTTCCACTGGTAAAACTGGTCCTTGAAACATTCCCGAAACTCGGGGTGGACCATTTATAGCAGCAAACTGTCCCAATGTTCTCCTTTCAGCAGCCATATTTGAATTTTCAAAAATTTTTGAAGTAGAAGAAGAATTAGTTTGTGTTTTAGATTTCAAAGACTTGATTTTCTTTACAAACTTTTCTATCTCAGGATCAAAATAAATTTTACCTGCGGTAGATCGAGTTTGCATACACAAACTAGACAAAGAAAGTTAGTGTAATAATGATAAGCAATAAAATTATCTAAGGTAAAAAAAAATATTTACCACGGTAATTAAAATTTTACTGTTTTACTAAAACAATTCAATCCCCGGCGACGGCGCCAGAAAACTTGTTAACCCTCGGTGTAAACGGGTTTTGTCAATTGGCAAGCGCACCAATCGTTTGTAGTTTTCGAAATTTAGATATCGTTCCACTGGGATTGAAAGTCCAATAACAACAGTAATTTTCTACTTACTATGGTAAATGTGAAGGAAATTATAAACAAAAGAATGATTTATATACAGTTTATACAATATTCACAAGATAGCATGGTTGAGTGATTCATGAGATAAAAAGAAAATAAAATCTATCTAAAAAGTTGAGTTGCAATCTAGAATAGGTAAGATACTTGAGATAAACACAGATAAACAAATTATGTTGGAAATTGGATCCCTAATCTAGAATAACAATGAGGAACTCAAGACATGCATATTTAATCATCAAGTTTCATATCATTGCAGCTTAAAATCATTATAACCGATCCCTCGTCATATAAATTCTAAGAATTCACCGTAAAGTCCGATCCCTCGTGAGCTTTCTCAGTAAAAACTTGCATTAAGACCTGGCCTTATGGCAACAATGGTTAACAACCCCTATAGAATTGAGATACCAAGGGTATTCCAACTTTTTACTTTCGTCAAAACTAGTTTCAATACGGCATAAATAATCATTCTCCCGTTTGACATTTACACTAATAAAACCAGTTTCGATACACATGAAAATCATTCTCCCGTTTGACGTTCATATTAATAAAAGGTTGAAATACTAACATGGACTTGAATCATAAACATGCAGAGGTCGAATTCACAACATTATACTCAATAGATTAGTTCACCAATTCCAACATAAACAAATTAGTTACACATGGTAAAAGTAAAAACAACACTTACAGAGTTTGACATTACGAAGAAGACGATGGAAACTTCACGATACAACGATCACAATACACCGAAACACACTCAAGTATCTAGAAAACTATTCTAGAACTACAACTCACAAAAGAAAGTACTCAGAGTCGAGTACAAGAGAGAAGAGAAGAGAAGTGTATGGAATGGGATGCTATGAATGGTGTTGGATGGCCCTATTTATAGGGCTGAGCAAGGGTGCTGACGCTACGTGTCCCTATGACGCTACGCGTCAGACTCCTGACTCAGCCTCCATTAAACACTTGATAATGGCCACTTTCAATAATTAATCTTGATCATGCCTGGCCACTTGGACATGTTTCCACGAGTTTTTGGCCATTTATGCTGATTGGGGTGGCCCTTGGGCTGAGTGGGGTGCCCATTATTGAGTCCAAGTGGAGTGGTTGGCCAAAGTGGGAGTGGAGAACACGCAGCACTGACGCTACGCGTGGCTTTGATGCGTAGCGTCAGCATCAAAAGTAGCTCTTGATGCTACGCGTGGGGTGAGGCTACGCGTCAGCTCCTCCAGTGTAATTTTCTCTTGATTTCTTAACTTTTTCGCTGCAAAACTAGAGAAAATTGATCAAGGGCAGATTATTTCCAACAACACTCATTTATTGAATTTAAATCCTAATTTTCTAACAAATTAAACTAATTTTTATGATTTTTATGAAATTTTTATTTAAGCTTTTATTGAAAATTTGAGGACTAACACAATTCCGAGTGAAATAGGTCAGAAATAAGACTTCTGAGTGAATAAAAGATCTGTTTCCGAGTGAAGATTAAAAATTCTGAGTGAAGGTTGAGAGTGCTGAGTGAAGGTTGTGTTATTCGAGTGGAACATGGCCGAGAGGGTTTCTTCCGAGTGGAATCCTTGTCTCAGAGGCACTTATGAGTGAAGTGGGACTAATAGAACCACTTCTGGGTGAAAGAATCCGAGTGGCTTACCTTGAGTGACTCACTGCCAAGTCAAATGTCTTCAAATGACTCATTTCCGAGTCAAGTATTTTCGAATAACTCGTTTTCGAGTCAAATGCTTCTGAATGACTCGTTTTCGAGTCAATCATGGTCAGACGTTGCAATTCTGAATGAAAGTTCACTGACTGCCTTTATTTTCAAGTGAAGTACAGAGGAAAATGTATTTCCGAGTGGTAGGTTTCCGACTGGGGACACAGGGTGTATGATTGTCTAGATGTGCACTGGAATAACTTCGTATGAGTGAAGAAGAAAAGAGGTCAGCTTTGGGAATGAGATGCCGAGTGAAAGCTGGTCAGGTGATGTGTCAATCCTGAAATGAGATTCCGAGTGAGTGAACAACTATGGGGGAGAATCAGTTTCTGAAAAGTTTTACCGAGTGGAACCGTGTGTGTGTGGAGACTCGGATTTGGAATGAAATTACCGAGTGAAAGTCTGAGTGAGAGAAAGAACTCGGGCTGGATTGATTTTGCCGAGTAGAGGTCTGAGTGCCTTGAGTCGGTTTTGATGGATTTGTGCCGAGTGAAAACCTGAGTGTTATAAGTCGGTTTTAATTGATTTTACTGAGTGGACGATTGATTGAGATGAGCCGGTTTCATAGTAAATAGCCGAGTGACAGACGCTGTGAGTGTGAGTCGGCCCTGGAATGAGTTGGTTGAATGAATAATGGGTCGGTTTTGAGAGATTTTTTCAAGGGAAAACCCGAGTGATGGGAGTCATTTTTGGTGGGACTTGCTGATTGAAAACCCAAGTGTTGAGGAGCCTAGTTAAACGAGTGGGTATATGCTTGGCAATGTGAAGATAGTCCAGGAGCCACTTAGCTGGGTGAAGGACCCAATGGAAGAAGTCGGTTATAGAACAGGCTCACTGAGTAAAACCGAGTAGATGAAGGGTCAGTTTTGGGAATGACGACCTCTGGTCGAATTTCGCTTAAGCAAATGAATTCCTTGCTTAAGCGAGTGAGAGTGAAATAAGTGAGGCTTGTGTGTCTCGCTCAAGCGAGTCAGAATTCGCTTGAGCGAAACTCCTTCTGCCAGTGCAATGTATGGCACTCGCTCAAGCGAGAGAGGATTTCGCTTGAGCAAGAAGGCCTTAGATTTCCTTCTCTTCATGTTACTAACAATTTCTAGTCGACATATATGCTGACTGGGTAGAATTCCAGTCGGTTTAGAGGTTGACCGAGTGGAATTTTAGTCGGTATTCAGTGTCAGGATTAACGTTTTGACTCCAATTTTGTCCTCTTATGCATATTTTAATATATCTGATCCAATTATTCACCCTAGTGTGTGGACGGCCAAAAGTGGACATTATAGAGCTCACTTTCTTATCTCAACCTCCATTATTTTTCCACAATCAATCCACTAACAGCCCACTAAAAATCCACTCATGAGGATGATGTTCCCCACTTGTCTTTGCATTATTAACGCTGCCCCTTGTTAGACTAGAACTCCTTAGAACAAAGTTAGTGAACTTTCTCTTTTTCAATTCCTCTTCTCCATCAATACACCTTCGATCTGAAGCTAGGATAGCAAGGAGACCATTTTCAATCAGCCAACTATCTTCAATCCAAGTAAGAGGGGACAGGGTTGTGAATAATTCTAAAATGGGTAGAATTGTATGCTGTCCTAGGATTCCAGTTTTATTTTCGTATCTTGTTGCTCAATTTTGAAGCTGAAAA
The DNA here is from genome assembly GCA_037962975.1 of Clitoria ternatea. Taxonomy (NCBI): domain Eukaryota; kingdom Viridiplantae; phylum Streptophyta; class Magnoliopsida; order Fabales; family Fabaceae; genus Clitoria; species Clitoria ternatea. The sequence goes on along the minus strand of CM075671.1, from coordinate 215,518,742 downwards.
CGTATGAATTTGATTCTGACTTCTTCAACCCTAAACCCTAAACCCTAAACTTTGATGAAGAAGTTAGAATCAAATTCATACGTTTTTGGGAGGCAATGGACATATTGTCAGGAGGAGTCCTAAGGTTCACTTTATCAGGATGTTCATTGCACTAGGTATTTTTGTTATTTTATGAGATTATATATCATTACGGATTGTTGGGTGGCTTCAGTTCTCAAATTTATGTTTTAAGAGGCGTCTTATTTATTACAATATCAATTGCATGTCCTGGCATTACATACATATAATTATTATGGTCTATTTCTTTTTGCTTGTGTCTTGATTATTCCTATTTGCACTTATAGATTTTGTGCAAGTTGTAGTTACTCATTGTTACCATTGATTGATTTATGATGCGCTATTGTATAGTCGAGATTGTCTAATTTTTTATCAACAAAAACTGGTACAGAAAGATATGGCTGAAGCAAAGTTGCAATTGGATCAGTGGAACTTCTAAGATTTTTCCAAGGTCTATTTTTTCCCCAATCCTCTTTAGTCTTCATAATGATGTGGCAATGACTTAGAATTTCACCCGTTAATATATCCAACAATTGTTATTCAATCAATTAATACTATAAACAAATAATTTATTATGTACGTTTCCTATATAGCCTTGGGGCATTTATTTGCTTTTATATCTTTATCTTTTGGAAGTAATTTCAAGTTACTTATTCCTAAAGCATAAAAAAGGGTTCCTTATTCCTATATGCTGCTTGAAATCATAGCATTGCCTTGAGGCATTTATTTGCTAATATAACCTGTTATACATTATGATTTAGGGTTCGTTTGGTTTCTAGTTGGGAAAATGGAGTTGATGAAATGGAAAAATTTAAGGGTTGATATTGATCCTTCACATCGTTCGAGACAGTTAAAACTCCGTTTGACCGTAAGATTTATTTTTGGGGTTGGTCAAACCGTTTGACCAACAGGGTTAAGGATCCAAATGGACCCTTAATGTCTTTGAACATGTTTTTGTACAGTGGTTATGGGATCCCTCTAGCATTGAACACTAAAATGTAAAATGTATACTCCATACTTAATGTTAAAGTGTGTGGTGTTGGTGGATTTATAACATATATATATATATACACATATATATATATACACACATATATGTATACACATATATATACATATATATACACATATATATACTAGCAGTGGTACCTGTGCCTTGCACCCCTTGTATTAAGTTTGTAATTTGTAATAATAATAACTAAGTTAGAACATATAAAATATATTAAATTATACAAATGATAATATAAAATAAATAATTTTAATAAAAATATTTACCTTAATATTATGAATATAAATTTTAAAATATTATGAATATAAATTTTAAGAATAAATATTTTGAATACTAAAAATGTTTGTTAGTAACTATTGTTGAATTAATACAATATTAAAATAAGTATTATAAAAGAAATACATACTGATTTTTATAGGAAAGTCATACTAATTTTAATACTCAATTTAAATTTATATTTAATCAAAATTTAGGTACAATATGAAACAGTAAAATTAAAAATTTCAGAATAAATTTTTCACGTTTTTGGGATTTGAATTGACCGTTTAAAAATCTCAATAAACGATAAACCAATAAAATAATAAAAATAATTATAGTAATTAAAATAAATAATATAATATTTTTATATTAAATAAAACATAAAATTATTTGATTAAATATCACATTTTCAAAGTAATCTTAAGAATAAGAACAATAATTATATAAAATAATTAAAAAATTAAATAAAATAAAATAAAATAAAACAAGGGAATCAAGGGGACTTTTACACCGGTGCATAACCAGTGTAAAAAAGAAGAAGCCACAAATGTTAAAAGTATTTTTTGACAACACCTATTTTTGTGAATTTTAACTTCTTCAACCTTAACCTAATGACCTTTAAACACCACCAAATTTGAAGACACGTTTTATATTTAACAACTAACTAATTTATTAGATTTGTACATCAATTCAGAATTAGAATTTAGAAAAATTATAATTCAAAATTGATTTATAAAAAATTTGATAATTAATTAAATTTGATTCACACTTTATTAATAAAAATATTTTATTTATTTAATATATCTATAAAATATATTTTTGAAATAATTTATTATCTAATTTAATAATTTATTGTTTTGTTTTTTATTTTTAACTATTGCAAATAATTTAATTTATTAAGTAAATTATTTTTAAATTAATTATTATTAATATTTAAACAAAAATATTTAATAACCAACTAATTTATTTGATTTGGTCATCAATTTGGGATTACAATTAGAAAAATTATAATTCAAAATAAAAATCATAATAAATTCGGTAGTTAATAAAATATTGTTCACATACTATTAATAAAAATATTTTATTTATTTAATATATATCTATAAAATATATTTTTGAAATAATTTATTATTTAATTTAATAGTTTTTTATTTTTTATTTTATAATTATGAAAATAATTTTAATTCATTAAATAAAAGATATTTTTAAATTAATTGTTAATATTATTTAAATAAAAATATTTAATAGTAAACTATTTTATTTGATTTGGTCATCAATTTGAGATTATAATTAGAAAAATTATAATTTAAAATTAATTCATAATAAATTTGGTAATTAATGAAATCTTATTCATAACTTAATAATAAAAATATTTTATTTATTTAATATATACCTATAAAATATATTTTTAAAATTATTTATTATCTAATTTAATAATTTATTGTTTTTATTTTTTAATTATTAAAAATATTATGAATCAGATATTAAATTAGTTTGGTGAATAGATATTAGATTTGACTAAATAGATATTAGATTGTGATGATAATCAATATTTTAATTTGATTTTAAAATAGATTATTTAATTTTAAATTTCATAGTCACAATAATATATATAAAAATTTGGTGAATATTTGATTGTGATGATAATTGACATTTTCATTTGATTTTAAAATTATTTTTATTGTGAATATTGAAATAGTAAATTAATTTTTTTACTATTAAATATTGTACATAACCAATTTATTAAAATTTTTTCAAAATGTACTGTAAATTAATTTTTTTTACTATTAAAATTTTGAAATTTTAATATAATAATAAAAATTAAAATTTCAAATTTGATATTGACTAAAATCACCAATTGAATTTAAAATTGAAATATAAAAATTCAAATATTCTTAGTAATATTTCTAAAATTTAAAATAATAAAAAATTAAAACTAAATTAAATTAATAACTATTAAATTTTAATTTCAATTTAAATTAAATTTTTTAGGTAATTTTGACACATCAATATCTTGTAACATTTAAATTTTTAAGGATATTAATAATATTGGTTATAATTCAAAATTAATTCATAAAAAAATTAGTAATTAAAATATAAGTTAATGACATTTTTTTATGTTTTCAAACACATGTTACAATATTTTCTTTACTAAAATATTATTTTAATAAGATACAACAGGTTTAATGAATGAATCTGATCCATATAATTTGGCAAGCTCTCCCTAAAGAGTGTAAGTCAGTCTTTTCCTATATTGACATGTTAATACAAAAAGAATCATGTATATGTATATAAGAAAAAATCATACTTAATTGTAAAGAAGTTTATAAATAAACATAATTTACTCTAAATCTTCAAGTATTATCTCAATCCTCTTTGAAGTCCTTTCACCATTTACTTGTTCAATAAGATCATCTCTTTGTACCACATGTCTAATTATATCTAGGAAAAAATTCACGCAATATTATATAAATTTATATTAATTGTATATAAATAAAATAAAGCAATTATGTTGAACAATACCCATCATTACGTTAGAATGTGTTATCGTTTGAAACATCAAAAAATGAGAAAAATTTTAAAATATCATTTAGATGTCATTACACTCAAATGATTTGAAAATAGTATTGTCGATAAAACTAATTTTAAACTCATGATCCGTAAATTTGATCACATCCTTAACTTTTAAGATCATTACTTTCTCGAAGACATGTCTTTACTTGAATAAAGAGTTTCTCATATTAAGTCATAATTTAGTCACTTACACCATAATCAAAATATATAATGCTAACTTTAATTAGCTTTAAAGAGATCTTCTTACTCACTTTCAACAAGTATTATTATACCATATTCACCTGCTTCAAGAAAAAGAGATACAATAATTTGATACCAGTTAGGCTCTGATACCATTGTTGGTCGAGAGCCCCCTTAACATAAATATAAACACCAAAACATACAGACAATGCATTTTTGGTAACCTCAAGCCTACTCTTGCAATTATGTTCACCAATTTTGGCATTTAAATCTATGCTAAGAAGGATCGTAGCATGGATCTTTTCCGACACATTTCTGATACATATGATCCTTAAATAAGGCAAGTGTAGATCATACTCTATGTCTATGATTATTGTATCTCTTAATCGGAACAATGCTTATAGCATAATACTATTGCCTCGAGTTTTTAGAAGAAAGAAAGGAAATTTAGAAACTCATACTTAGGAAACACACAAGTTTATTTATCAAAGGCTTTGTTCTCTTAAACTCTGCCTATTAAGTTACAAGAGGATCCCTTTTATAGGCAAGGAATTGATAAGCAAAATACTGTTCAAGATAACATGATAAGATTACATTACATATTATGATGTCACGTGGCATAAAGGATAAGCTGATGAGATTACAAGCTGATAAGGTTATGTCATGTAGTGGATCCAAGAAGATTCTTGTCAGGATCTTATCTTGGCACATTGCCCACATTCTTCAATCTTTGTAGATAAGCTCATGACTTGGTCCACCATTCTCGATTGGATCTTCGTTATCTGAAAGATCATCTTCAGACTTGTAATAAGCAATGCTATCATCATAAGATTGTTCATCATTAACCATTATTATTTGGTAATTCTGATAAGGACTGGGAACTTTTTACACCTTCTTGATTTCTTCTTCTAGAACTGTCATGGGTTGATCATGAAACTTTATCCAATCATTTTCAGGAGGGCATATTACATCTATATGGCTTAGACTGGCACATTGAATTTCTTTCTCTAAGGCTTACACTAGCCATGTTAATCTTATGAAGATAGATCATCAGTTCTTCTTGTGCAAGATCTGGTGTCTTGTAGTCATTTATAAAATCTGTAAATTTGGAATAGGTCCTCCAAATTTTCACTTGATTATGTATATACAACCTCTTAGTTTGTAGATTTTGAAAGTATAGTCGATGGAGTAAAGCTACCATATAAAAACTATAACTTAATCGAACTGTTTTATCTTTCATGAATTTAATTTCTCTTTTTAAATCAATTATCCATTTTTCAAGAGGTTGATACCATCCTATGAAGGTCTTAATAAGAGAAGAACTATGATCAGGATCCTTAGTTGTTTCCAGGGTTTTCATCATAATCCATATAGGAAATATGATAAGATAATTATAGAGAATTATCGTACACCACAAATACCACATGTCTTCTTCTTGGAAAAGTTTACCCAGGAAAAGTCCAAAGATATTCAGAAAAAGTTTATCGGGATTAAACCAGGTAAAGTTTGGGAGGATTTTTTGTTTTTGTAGAGAAATGGCTAGGTGATGGAAAATATGAGATTTGGCAAAGAGCTTTATTTTTGCAGGTCTCGCTTCTTTCATATATTTGAATTCATGAGGAAATTGAAGAAACTTGGATGGAGAGGATGATGACGAAGATGGCATTTTAACATTCATCATAATGAGAGGATAAGAGTAAGAGGATGAGATGATTAGGATTGGTTTTTTAAAGGATTGTTTTCTAGATAGATAATTTGGGATCAGATTATTTTTCCTTGAATATGTTTGACTGTAAAATTATACCTTGAAAACCATTCTTTGAGTCTAGGGATTTGAGGATTAGGAGGAGTTTTGTTTTTGAATTCTAACATTTTTGGAAATGAAGAATTGTCAAGTTGTACCTCAAATTGATATCCTCGAAGATGAAAATCAAATTTTTTGATTTCAAATTTGACCGCAAGAGTTTCTTTGTAGGTGGTATGATAATGAAGCTCTCCATTTATGAATTGCCCACTGGCATATCCATAAAAGAGTTGTTATCCTCCAATTTCTTCTATCAGAACGGCTCCCCAGTGATGGTCACTCATCCATTTATAATATCCTTTTGCCTTCTCCAATGATCTTTAATGGTGGAGGATTTTTGGCTGTCTCTTTCAGAAACTTCACGGCTTCAGGTTGTTCTTTTCCCCATGGTGTTTCATTTTTTCTAAGCATTTTTGAAAGCTTAGAAGTATAATGAGAAATATGAGGAATGAAGTCTCTGACATAATTCTAGATTCTTAAGAATTGCTGAATTTATTTAGTGGAAAGGTTTTCATCAGGGAAGTTTGGAAGGTCTTCTACAAGATGAGGCTGAGGAAGATACTTTCCATGAGAGAATCGCATCCCTAGAAAGTCAACTTCCTTAGTTCCAATCTCAGATTTTCTTGTAGAGAGCATGACTCCATAATTGTTACAGATGGAGTGAAATTATTGAAGAAGCTGGTTGTGGCTGGCTTCGTTAGGAGAGAACAGCAAGATGTCGTCAATATAGACGAGAACACTATGCAAGATAGGTTCAAATACCCGAACATGGCCTTTTAAAATAGTGATGAGGCGACCTTAAGTCCAAAAGGAAAAATAGTCCACTGATAGTGTCTATTTGGGATACAAAAGGCCATTTTTAGGCGATCTTCTGGATCAAGGCCTACTTGCCAAAAACCCGATTTTAAATCAAATTTTGGGAAGATGAAGGCATTTTTTATGTAGGTGTACAGTGAGCTAATTTTTGGTATGGGAAATTTGTCATCTTTGAGAAACAGGTTTAAAGGCCTGTAATCAATAACAAGTCTCTTATTTCCTCTGACTTGTTCTGATCTTTTATTGACATAGAAAGCAATGCAAGCCCACTTAGATTTCATGGGTTCAATTAATCCCTGCTTCATTAGTTCTTAACATTCTACTTGTGCCATTTTGAGTTTTGAGGGAGACATTCCCGGATGTGTAGCTTTAGTGGGATTACTATCTTCATTCATCTTGAAAGTTAGAGTCACATAGAACTCTTCTTTTTTCCATAATGGTTTAGGATGTTAGAAAAGTTCATGGCCTTCAGCGCACAATTTTATCAATTTATCTCTAACTTTTGCAAATTCAGGAGGAGCTTCTGCCAGTGAAAAGAGTTTTGGAATTGAACAGAAGGGCTTGAAGTTTCTTTTGTGCTTTACTTTGTTTGCTAGAATATTGTAGTTTCTAATTTTTTATCAGAATGTCTCTTCCAATCAGTATATCTTTCTCTGACAAGTCTGATCCAATAATCTTCATCCAAATTACACAATCAAGAAAAAATTTTATTCTAATTTTGGACTTGGTTATCAAATTTGTTTTGAAAGATTCTCCATTAACTACTTTGAAGCTCTGTTTGTGGCTCTTCCAGGCATGAGAAGGTAAAATGGTTGGATTCATGAAGGTTTTTTGTACTCCGGTATCAATAAAGTCGATTGCCTTTATAGGAACATCATATTTTGATGGGAGAATGAACACTTCAAGGTTTGGTAATGGAGGAAGTTCAACTGAAGCAATGGTTATGTCTTATTAAACTTCTTGAATTTTTAAGACTGGAAAATGCTTTGGTTCTTTCGAGCTTTCAGATTCTGCTGAACTTGATGTTTCAAGGGCAAAAGCAGTTTTGTTATTTGGAGAGTCTTGTTCTTCATACAAGGACTCAACATTATCGTCTTCTTCTATTGCTAGGGTTTGTAACAGCTTTACTACTTTTTCTTTGTTTTCTGGATAATCTTTTAAGAAATGCCCTTTCCTCTTGCAAATTAAGCATCTTTGGCCCTTATTTTTTCCTCTGAATGGCTTCCTTTTGAAGAATCAGAATTTATTCTTCTTCTTGTATAAGGTTTTATTTTTCTTTCCTTTCTTCACAGAATGAAGTTTTGAATTATTGTAGATGCTATTCTCCTTGTCACACTTTATTTTCAAATACTTTTTCTTACATATGCCCTTATACTTTTTTCAATTGTTCATCATCTTATCTATCAGACTTTGTTGACTACAAATCTTATCTAGTGCAACCATTCCAACTTGATGAATTTCTCCAAGAGTTATCTCTATAACATTTTTATTTACAGCCTGTAAAATTCTCCACATCTCCTCTTGAAGTTCTTCTGGGAAAGAGTTTATATAAGTATTTTTGAGACTAGAGTCATTAAAGTTATTCAGCTGGTAAAGTCTCTGAGACATTCTTTGATAATGTCTTTCGAGATCTGTCTTTTTCAACGAACAACATTTCATCTCAATATACTCCTTTCGTGATTCTTTCTCTATCACCGATATGTCTCCCAGGAAATGGAATTGGAGGAAATGGATCATATTTGATATAGGTTGACTGTGTAATTGTTCCTGATTTACATGACCAATGGATTAACACCATTCTTTGAGTACTCCAGTCATTCTGGCATAAAATTCTTCAGCTACTTTGTATGACTCCTCATGGTGGATGATTTTTGCATCCATCCAGGCTTTGAATTCAAGGAATTTCTTGTTCCACTAAGAAGAAAGGATTCTATCTATGGAGAAGAATGAAGACCCAATATAAACAGGAGTATTTATTTCTCTGGGATCTAAACCATAAGGCTGTATGGATGTTTCATTTTGTCTGACCATTAGAATTCTTGAAATGTTAGCATATTCATCATACACAGTTTCTGCTTCAGTGGAATTCGGCTTAGTATTTTGCCAGTTTTCTTTAGAGAAGGTTTGATCTTCTCCTTCAGTGGATTCAAACTCTTTTTCTTTTTTCAGGAATACATTAATGGCTTTACATAGGATATTGGTTTATGTGAAACCATCAGGGAAAGTTTGTGTGTTTGTATTGGAGATTCTTCTGACACAGAATCTTCTCTATCATCCTTTATGGGAGGAGGAACAGTTTGTTCTTTTCTTTTCCCAATAGGATCAAACTTTCTCGAGGTAAGGTTTAGAGGAATAAATGGGCTAGGGTTCTGTATGGTTTGTGGAGTGTATGATGTAAAGATTTTTGAGGGAGAAATGAAATAAGGATCTGGTTCAAAGGAACTTTCTTTGAGAGAAGGTTTTAAACTTCTAGAGGCAACATATCCTCTTAAGTCTTCATACTGGTCTTTAAACTTTCTCAATTCTCTTTCCTTTTCAACAAAGGTAGAGTTGATCCTTTCTCCTTTCAATTTTGTACTTCTGCCTCAAGCTGTGCCATCTTCTGTTTTATCTCAAAATAATGATCTTGTAATCTTTTGGACATGTTTTTTTATCTCCTTATCTAGGGAGTCAACAATCTTGTCCATATTCTGCAAGAACTCGTTCTGGGCTACAGCGTTCTCAGTTTGCCAATTCATCACTTCTTCTGCTTGGGTAATTGGCCTTGTTGATCCATCTATGTTTATTTCTGAAGAAACCACAAAGGGCTTGGTCTGTATCTTTTTGACAAGGTTAACTTTTCTTTCCAAGGAATGAAAGTTTGCATTATAGGAGGTGATGATGCATGATTTTTCCTTAATTCCTCACTTTAAATGTGTATAATTTACCATCACTTATTATGTAATATATTGTATTTTAACACATTTTCATCATATGAGCTTTATTTAATATTTGATTTTAAAATGAATTAAGGATTAATTTTTAATAAATGTTGGTTTTCTCTTGTTTACTTGGGTATTTTATTTTGTAGAAATTAATAAAATTAAGGAACAAGTACAAAGATAATCCAAGGGTCAATAACAAGAGAAAAATGACCATCAAATGATAAAGAAACAAGAAGAACAAGCCCCGAAGTTTACATGGTGAAAAAAGAGCAACAAAAGCATGAAAATTGGCTATTAGTGCACTATCTATTAGTGCGGTTGTAACAGGAACCGCACTAATAGGGTGTGAATCGATTCACACATAAAAAATGCCCCAGGAATCGATTCCCAAGCCCATGAATCGATTCCCAAAGCCTTGAATCGATTCCCCGCCTAAATGAATCGATTCCTAGGTTGTTTTTCATGCCATGCAAAAATGAACTAGAGGAATCGATTCATCAATCAAATCATGCACCAAATCATTGGAAACAACAAAAACGTAACTTAGAGACAGCTGGAACAGCTGAAAATCATCTGCACCGAAAGTTTCCACTTGCAACGCGTTTTCCTTAGCTGGCTTCCTACTTTCCATTGCCTATAAAAGGAGAAGAAACTGAAGCATTCGAACATAAAAAAAACTCACTTCACACTTCTCTCTTAGTTCCTTTTCCTTTCTTTCTTTTAAGCATCAGAGGAAGGCTTCTGGAGGAGTTCTTCCATTCCGGGTTCAGTCTTTCCTATTTTTAGTTTATCTTAATTATGGAGGGCTAAAACTCCTAGATTGATTTTCTTGGAAAATATTGTAATATAATTTTGAGGTTCTTGTTTTTAATATAATATGCTTTTATTATTGTTTATTTCTTCATAACCTTACTCTGCTTATTTAATTCCATTCTGTTTAATTAAATTTGTATGCTTAATCGGTTTAATTATTCAAATGGAATAAAATAAGATTTTAAATTAAAATGGATTAAGAAAATAGGCATGCTTAATGAATATTTTCTTAATCACTTTTAATAATTATGGTTTGCTTAATTCCATAATTTGAGAATAGATTATGTATGTAGGCGATGTTCTTACATATGCTCAATAATTCCTAGATTTTACGATCTTGACTCCTTTTGCTTAATTAGGATGCTTGATTAAAATATTCATTTTTAAATGAAAGTAAAGGAATTATGAATTGAAAAAGACGCTTAGTTGATTAATTCAAATTGAGCTAAGAAATCAACAGTAATAAAAGTATACAAATTATCTTTAGTGAACCAAGGATAAATTTATTTATAATACTCCAAGAAAATCAATCGCTTGTTATTTATTGTTTTAAATCCTATATTTAGTTTGTTTTAATTTTAATTGTCACAACAAAATCAATCAAAACCCCCCAATTGTATTTGTATGTTTGTTAAATTTCTGTTTGTAAAAAATTAATTTTAAACTTAATTTTTTTCCTAAATTTCTGTGTTGATCCTTGAGAGAACGACCTAGGTTGACACCCTAGTACTACATTAATTAATTTTGATGTACTAATTTGACGGTAAACGGCACGTCAAATTTTGGCGCCGCAGCCGGGGATCAACAATCTTTAGGAAAATTCTTGTTTTAAATTAATTTGTTTTTTGTATAAATTGAAAAATGAAAAAATAAATATAAAAAAAATTTATTTTGTTTGTTTATTTTATTCCTTTTGTATGATTTAGGATTCTTATGATTTATTGCTCATGATCATCAAATATCTTGTTGTATGCTATGTATGACTAGAAGAACTTTTGAGCATTTATATTCATTTGATCCTGAAATTGATAGAACTTTTCATAGATTAATTAGAGAAGCTAGATTTAATAATAACATTATTGATATTGATAGTAATAGTATCTCATTTGAATCTGCTGAAAATACTACTGCTAGTTTTTTTGATATGGCTAAACCCCGTGAAAGAACTCTTAGAGAACTAGCTGCACCTAAATTCACATACGAAAGTTTGTGTATTCAATATCCCGAAGAGGATATCCCTTTTATGCTTAAGACTGGACTTATACACTTATTGCCTAAGTTTCATGGTCTTGCGGGTGAAGATCCGCACAAACACCTCAAAGAATTCCACATTGTGTGCTCCACAATGAAACCCCAAAACGTTCAAGAAGAACATGTCTATCTTAAAGCGTTTCCTCATTCTTTAGAGGGTGTTGCTAAGGATTGGCTGTACTACCTTGCTCCAAGATCAATCACAAGTTGGAATGACTTAAAGAAAATGTTCTTGGAAAAGTTCTTTCCTGCCTCTAGAACAACTGCAATCCGTAAAGACATATCTGGCATTAGGCAACTCTATGGAGAAAATCTTTATGAGTATTAGCAGAGATTCAAGAAACTCTATGCAAGTTGCCCTCACCACCAAATTTCTGAACAACTTCTTCTTCAGTACTTTTATGAAGGTCTTCACCACGTTGATCGTAACATGATTGATGCGACAAGTGGAGGAGCTTTAGGAGATATGATTGCTACTGAAGCAAGAAACTTGATTGAGAAGATGGCATCCAGCTCTCAACAATTCGGTGTGAGAAATGATTCTTTCAAACCCATGTTTGATTCAAATTCTAGTTCATCCGGAATTAAATTAGAGAATAAACTGGATGCTCTCACCATTCTGGTTACATAATTGGCAGTGAATCAAAAATCCATGACTGCTAAAGTATGTGGCATCTGCTCTTCATAAGAGCACCCCACTGATTGTTGTCCTTCTCTACAAGAAAAGGATAAAAATAGTCCCCAAGCCTATGCAGCTAACATCTACATTGATAGACCACCACAACAACAACAAAACCATGACCTTTCCACCAACAGATACAATCCAGGTTGGAGGAACCATCCAAACTTGAGATGGGGTAACCAACAACAAAATACCCAACCTCCATTACAAAGACCTACACCTCAACCATCCACAAGTAGCCCTTCTTTGGAAGAACTAGTGAAACAAATGGTTACACAAAACTTGGAGTATCAACAGAGGAATGATGCTACAATCCAGAGTTTAAGCAACCAAATTGGGCAACTGGCTTCATCATTAAGCCAGTTACAATCTCAAAACTCTGACAAATTACCATCTTAACCAGCTGCAAATCCAAGAAATATGAGTGCAATTCAGTTAAGATCAAGTAAGAACCTTGAAGTACCCATACCCAAGGAACCTGAGAAACAAACAACTGAACCTGCAACAGTTGAGAATGATGTACCCTCTTCAAGCACAAGAAGGTCTGAGATGCAAAATCCCTCTTCTTTTCCCACCAAAAGCAATTCCAAGCAAGAAGATAGAAGAAGTAGACAAAGAAATTTTGGATACTTTCAGGAAAGTGGAAGTAAATATACCTCTTCTTGATGCAATCAAACAAATTCCCAAGTATGCCAAATTTCTGAATGAACTATGTACCCGTGAACACCTCTTTTGGTCCGGTCCAAGTGGAATGAATCTTTTTTATACTGAATTCTAATTCAGAATGGTCAAATTCGAATAGAATGGCTCTAAAATAATCAGAACCGAGCGAAATAACTCAGAATGAAGCTTTTCCAAGATAAATACAGCCCTGTTGGAGGCAAATCCGATTGGAATGACTCAAAAATGATCACATCTGAGCAGGATGACTCAGATTAAAGCATTTTCGAGTGAAATACAGCCCTGGTGGAGATAAATCCGAGTGGAAAAACTCAAAAATGATCAAATCCGAGTCAAAATAAAGCATTTCCGAGTGGAATGACTCAAAAATGATGAAATCCGAGTGGAATCACTCAGAATGAGTCATTTTCGAGTGAAATGCTCCCCTGTTGAAGTTGAATCCGAGTGGATTATGCCCATGTTGAAGACAAGTCCGAATGGAATGACTCAAAAATGATGAAATCCGAGTGGAATCACTCAGAATGAGTCATTTCCGAGTGAAATGATCCCCTGTTGAAGTTGAATCCGAGTGGATAGCTTCCCTGCCAAGCCAGTCCGAGTGGAATGTGCGCCTGTTGGATCAAATCCGAGTAAAATTACTCAGAATGGATCATTTCCGAGTGGCATATGCCCCTGTTAGAGTAAATCCGAGTGAAATGATTCAGATTTCATCCATTCCGAATGAAAAATAACCTTTTTAGAGGAGAATCCGAGCGGAAAATCCCCTACTGCAACCAATCCAAGTGGAAAAGGGGACTGACCTTGAATAGATGCTGCCCAAAGCTATTTTCTGAGTGAAATGATTGCTGATTGACGTAAATCCGAGTGAGTATCACTCAATTGGAGGGGATTCCGAATTGAAAATACCCAAATTCCAAGTTCTGAGTAAGGAGAAAGTGGTTTCCGAGTGAAAATTGCCAAAATCTCAACTTCTGAGTGAGGAGAGAGTTGTTTCTGAGTGAAACTGCCCAAGATTCCATTTTCTGACTGGAAAGCAAGATTGAATCCGAGCTGGTTGAGGTTTACTTCCAAACCGGTTGACCACATGCCGAGTGAAGCTTCAAGCAGAAGGATTGCCGAGCAAGATTTCAAAGTCTTTTAAAGAACATGAACCGTTGCCGATTGAGCCATTTATCCTCACCGAATCGTCTTTCAAAGTCAAAAACCGACTGAATCCTGCACTGATTCTGAGTCATCCTTGTCAATCAGTTTTCTAAGCCAATCTTCACTCATCCTTCAAATAAGGAGCCGACTGAATCATTTGCCCCAATTCCGAGTCAGTCCCTTCAAATCAATCCCGAACCATTACTCTTCGAACTAATTCCGAGTCACATTTCACACAATTTCCGAGCCATTTCAGTCAGCACCGAGTGAGCCATCCTCTCACTCGATTTCCGAGTGACTTTCCCCCATTCCCGAGTGAAGTTCACCCAATTCCGAGTCATCCTTTACCCATTTCCGAGTCTTTCTCTTCGATTTTCAATCGGCTCTGAGTCATCCTTTACCGAATCGATTTTCAATCTTCGATCGGTTTTTGAGTAACACCCATTCCCTTGTCATCCCTCCTCAAGCCAATTACCGAGCCCACTTCCACCAATTTCTGAGTCACCATTTACACCCAAAACTCACCCAGATTCCGAGTCACTCTTTTAACCATTTCCACTCAACCTCCAAGTCACTTTTTACCTATTTTAGTCGGTTCCGAGTTACTTGTCACTCAGTTCCGATTGAATGTTTCACAGCAGCCTCACACCGAGTAAAACATATACTCGACCTTTCATAGGAGGACTCTTCCTAGAAGAATTCTCACTCGGAAAGGTGTATTTTTCACTCGGCCTTCTACGGAAAATGCTTCATTCCACTCGGAATTAACTCTAATATGGACGAATACTGACTGGGAGACTGATCCGAGCCATCCTCACTCGGATTTCAGCCATCCTCACTCGAATTGACACTATTTTCACTCGGATTCCCACCAGGTCCCCCTGTTAGCCCGTGCTGACTTGGATTCCACCACCCAAGTGGATCCAGGAATCCTGGGGGTGGCAGACAGGTGGCAAACAGGGGTGGAAGTGGGGGGGAATTAAAAATTCCCACCCAGCCGTTGTCCCTCACTTCACTCTGAGTGGAAGCCTGAGCTAGCATTCCACTCGGAAGTGGAAGCCTGAGCTGGCCTTCCACTCAAACCAGCCTATAAATAGGCAAGGGGTTGAAGCGTTGAGGAGGCATTCTTAGAGGAAAAACTCTGCCTAAGCCTTGATTCTCTCTCTCACACGTCCAGCCCCTTTCAGCCACCAAATATCTCCCAGCACCCTCCTCTCACCCTTTCCAACAACCCCCACTCATCCTTCTTCTCACCTAAACCGAGCTCCTCTCTCACACGTCCAGCCCCTTTCAGCCACCAAATACCTCCCAGCACCCTCCTCTCACCCTTTCCAACAGCCCCCACACATCCCCCTCAAGTCCACCAAATCCGACCTCCTCACTCCTCTCAACTCCAACACTGTCCCTCTTCTCACTCAGTCTCACTCGGTATCTCACTTCTCACACGGTAAGCTACTACTTTCACTCGGTATTTTTCCATTTCATTCGGTTTTACCATTTTTTACTCAGTTTTCCTCTTTCTCACTCGGTTTTCGCCATTTCCACTCGGGTTTATGCTTTTATCACTCGGTTTTACCATTTTTACTCGGTTTCCTCCATTTCCACTCGGTTTTTCCATTTTCACTCAGTTTTTCCCTCTTTTTCACTCGGTTTTCCCTTCTCCCACTCAGTTTTCACTCATTTTTCCTTCTGTTTTCTGAACTTATTGTTTCCCTTCCTCTTTTGTAGCCTCTGCTACCTTCCCCTTCCGCTTCATAGTAAAATATAATAAAGGGAAATAAATGCTTACTATGTTTTCTTTCAAATCTAAATAAAAAAAAGGGAAATAAATCATTTTTAAACAGTGTCGTACGGGAGCACTCCCGTCTACACAATCTCTTTAGGATTCGTACACGTGCGAAGAACTTCGCCTTGTATGAGTTCCCCGTCTCAATGACATCCATCATCATTTCCCAAGTCTTTTCCTAAAAGAACAACACTCAGAACTACGTAACCCTGATTTCTTGATAATTCAAGAATACGTAGGAGTAGGACCTCAATTTCTGTCGGGCCCATCTTTCTTATTTCTTTTTATTGATTTATTTCCTCACTTTCATGTTTCTTTCATAAATGTTTTCTTTTTGGTCGCTTCCGTGAAAATCAATTTAGACGTGACGTCTTGTTGATTTCCCTCTAGTTTTTTGCCCAAGCCTCGCCATAATTCATAGGGAAGGGATACTTAGGACGAGGCGTCCCGCTTATCTCTTTCCTATCCCTATTTTTTATTCGAGAATGTCCAATTTAGGCGTGATGCCTTATTAGCATTCTCTTCCCCTCTCTGTCTCATATCGAAGTCGAGTTTAATTCGGATGAAACATCCCATTGACCTCGCTTCGACATTCTCAGTTTGTACAATTCTCTCACTCCATTCTGTCGTTTTTTAAATAAAAAATACAACAATAAAAGGGAAGAAATAAACCATCTTTTTTAAGGCTATTTATGTTGCGCATTTTTAATCTTGGTACTGTTTTTGATAGGCGATGTAGGGTGCTAATACCTTCCCTACTCGTAACCGACTCCCGAACTTGAATCTCAATTTTTAACCAGTGCTTTACTGAACTTAGTTTTTTTCCAATGTTTTTCCTATGGATAAAAACGTTGGTGGCGACTCCCTGTTTCATTCTACACCTTCTCTCTTTCTCGTCGCGCCGTCGCGATCCAGGTTGCGACAGATGGCGACTCCACTGGGGACACTTAAGAGAGTCAGGCCAGTTTGGTTGAAAGCGCATTTTTTTATAGCCTTTGTTTATCTCGGATTTCTTCCCCTTGTTTTATTTTCTGTCAATTGTTGTGAATGTTTGTTCTTGTTTTGATTGTATCTTGTTATTTGTTTCGTTGTCTATGTTTTACATGTTTGTTGAACCCTAGGGTAGAGGACTATGTTACTTTTCTGCAATCATTGAACCCTAGGGTAGACGACTTTGTATATTTGTTCTGTGTCTGTTCTTTGTGCAGAATGAGGTAAGGTAAAAGGTATTGAATGCCCTTTCACACACTACACTCATAAATTACTCGCACACACTTATGAGTGGCGCCCTATACCCGGGCCCCAAATGAAACTTAAGTTAGGAGGGGTTGGTATACAGAATCGTATATGATGTACTTCCTATTCGGTGATCGTGAGAACCCCAACTAGAGTTCAACCTCTTGTGACATACGCACCTAGTGGTTCCCCACTGTTGTGACCCTGTCATGGGTAGGATCTTGGCTCTAGTGACCTTAGTATAAGCCACCCGGTGTGGAGAGTCACTTTTAGATAAGCCCTAGGGTCCAGAGAAAACCTTCAACAAAACCTGATTTAGGCCATGAAAGGGCAAACTTTACTTTACCTTATGTCATTTTCACTTTCCTGTTATCAAAAAGGGATTATCTATCATCCAAAGATTCGCTTAGTCTTGGAAAATCTTTGGAACACACAAGTATTCTTCGGGTGAATGGATGATCCTCTCTTTTTTGTCATGTATCTCTGAGTCTGAAGTCATAGGTTCTCCTAATCGTCAAAGGAAAAATCCACAAAAAAAATTATACTTCATTTCCCTCGGGTTGAAGTGGCAATGACGATTGGGAAAATCTATGACTTTTGAGCTCGTATGAGTTTTAGAAATCCATGTTCCCCCATTTTTTAACTTGTATCAAATCCCTGGGAGGAACATTGATCTTTAGGACTTGATAATAACTGATTCCATTCTTTGTCTTGATGTTCGCAGGGAACGATTCCGAATTTGTTAGTATTTCTAAGACAGTATGGAAATTAACATGGGACACAGTAATTGTGATATAGGGGTGACTGAATTGAAGAAGTTATTGCACCTCAAGGCTAGAAAGGTCAATACTGACAGTTTGCAAGCATTAGGGAAAAAACTGAGCTTGACACAAAAGATGACTTTCGCGAGGAAGTATGGGAAGATCCTAAAACTCTTGGAGGTAGACGTCCAAACAGAAGCCATCACAGCTCTGGCACAATTCTATGACCCACCTCTCCGCTATTTCACTTTTCAAGACTTTCAACTGGCACCCTCCATAGAAGAGTTTGAACAAATATTGGGGATGCCAGTGGAAGGACAGATACCTTATCGTCATCTAGACTGTCATACATCAGTCACTTCTGTCGCTCGCATTTTGAAGGTCCATCCTGAAATGTTAAAAAGTGTACAGATGAACAGAAACCAGATTCCCGGATTTACTAGGGAATTTCTGGAGAAACACATGCATGTCTTGGCAGAGAGGGAAGAATGGGAAGCTTTCATCGATACCTTGGCTCTCACTATCTACGGAGTTGTCTTATTCCCTAACTTAGACAACTACGTGGATTATGATGCTATAGGTGTTTTCACCGCTCGCAAGCATAGACTGGAAAATCCCGTCACAGCAGTATTGGCCAATGTCTATTGCACCTTGGATTTCTGTCATACCCAAGGAGGAAAGATGATTATTTGTTGTTTGTCTGTTCTGTATGTGTGGCTCACATCCCACGCTTTTCATCAACTATGCAAAGCTGAGTGTCCCATTTCTGATTTGAAGTTGTGTCAGTTGGCAACGAAGAATGGGCGTGAGTGGGCTAATCACCTTGTGGGCCTTACAGCAGAAAAGGTGAGATAGTGTCCTCAATGGCTAGAAGTTGAGTCTATCATTTATAGCTGTGGAGGATATCCAAATGTTCCTCTAATGGGGACACAAGGTTGCATCAATTATAATCCTGTTATTGCTAAGCGGCAGTTGGCTTATCCTCTACTTGGGCCGCCGGACGAAGCACTGCTTATTCCTTTCATTTTGCACTATGCGAATGGGAATTACACCTCCACTATTCAGGATATAGCCAATGCCTGGAAGAAGGTCCATAGGATGGGCAAAGAACTGGGAGCACGAAGCCATGCTGTGAAAGTTGAATACTTAGATTGGGTGGTGAATAGAGTCTCTATCGTGAAATTGCCTTTCAAGGGCCCTTCATACCAACCTGTGGACATAGTTCCTCCGTCGTGCATTATGGAGGACAAGGTTACCATATCGCTAAAAGCCCAAGTAGAAGAGCTAAAGGCAAGGAATCAAAAACTGGAAGAAGATCTCCTGAAGTGCCAACAAGAGTGCGCCCTTCATAGGAAAGAGAATTCCGAAGGAGGGCATGCTATGGAAGAGATGCGGAAAAAGAGAAAGATTGATGAAGATTATAGAATAAAACAAGATCAATGCCTTCGGGCGGCCAATTCACAGTTAAAGATGAAAGGTCAACAGAGCGATGCTGTATTGGCCGAAAAACAAATTTTGAAAGACATGCTGATACGATCCAAGGAGAAGGAAAATAAGGCTTTGGTGTAGAAAGAGATGTTACAAACCCAGGTCTGTAAATTGGAACTACAGCTAGAGGAAGTAATAAATGCCTACGAACAAGAGATAAACACAGAGCATAAAAAAGCCCTTGATGCTGAACGACGTTGCCAGGAGACTACACAGGCTCTAAGGGCAGAGTTGGCCCAAAGTGACGAAATCATTCATTCATGGATGGATCATTTCGCTAAATTGGCTTACCTAGCCAATGGAGTCCTGGAAGATTTTCCCTCAATGTTGGAGCAAGCCGAAGGCATGGTCAATCCCCTGTCCACTCCCAAAGAGATATCATTATTTCTGAGCTATTGCCAGGAAAGACTTTGTAAAATGAGGGCCATGATTGCCCGAGTCAGGAGTGGCTAAAGTTTTGTAATCTGAATCTTTCTAGCAACATTGTATCGTTTAGAAGAATAAAATAATGAAGCTCTTTTCATCTCCACAAGTTGTCTCATGTTAATTTCCAATATACTGTTATACCGAGTACTTTTGAACGCGACGTTCTGGGGAAAGGTTGAGGAATACGTGTCAAATTCGGAATCGTATCCCGCGTGTGCCCATTTATTTTTCTTTTATCTTCTTTAACTGTTCCCTTTATTTTTCTAACCGTTTGTCGTGATTCTTTAGACACTACGGGTAAGCATCCCTACGCGACCAGGCTCAAAAAGAAACTCATGGCCGATATAGAACAAGAAAATGAGAATTTGCGAGCTGAGGTTAATCAGTTGAAAGAACAAATGGCTGAAATGGCCAAGATGTTCGAAAGGAGAATCACAGAAAGGGATTCTTTAGCGGAAGTTGAAAATGCTAGGCAGCAATCTCCCATTCCCCAACTCGCGCAAGGTCATGTTGGAGGACCAAGCTCAAACCCTGCAGCGCCTACCGTTACTGTTTGCCTTAGTAAGCCGAACCCTGCTCATGTTCAACAACACACTTTTGTTGATAAAGAAGGGAATGTCGTACCCTTCCCGCAGTATGGGTTACCCCCAGGCTATTTCCCACCACTCCAAGAGGGGCCAGATTATCAGGAAACAATCCTTCACGCGGCTCAACCAAACATCCCACCTGTCCGGAATCCTCAAACGATTCTGGTCCATACACAGGCTGAACAACCACAAGCTGCCCAAGCCACAGCGGGACACCAAGCCTCGATTCCGAATGAGAGCCCGACACATGTTGACCGACCAGCCAAGAGTGCTAGTCACTATGTCTTCACAGGTCCAAGTACTGCCACTGCTGCTACCCAGGAAGGAAGATTAGAGTTCTTGGAAAGGCGTTTAAGGGAAATGGATAGAATGAATCGATTTGGATTAGGCAGTGCTGCACAACTCTATCTAATTCCCGACGTTGTTATTCCTCCCAAATTCAAAACGCCTAAATTTGATAAGTATCAGGGGCTGACATGTCCGAAAAACCATCTTACCATGTACTGCCGGAAGATGGCTTCGTATGCCTCCAACGACTCTCTGCTCATCCATTGTTTTCAAGACAGTTTGGCTGGAGCGCCTCTGACCTGGTACAACCATCTTGAACGATCTCGTATACGCTGTTGGGAGGATCTGGCAGATGCTTTCATGCAACAGTATAAGTACAATTTGGACATGGCGCCAGATAGAGTGCAATTGCAGAACATGTCCAAGAAAGACAACGAGACGTTCAAAGAATACGCCCAAAGGTGGCGTGAAGTAGCAGCGCAAGTTGACCCACCTCTGTCTGAGAAAGAGGTGATCTCGACATTTATTGACACACTCCAATCGCCATTCTATGACAAGATAATTGGAAGTATTTCATCCCACTTCTCCGATATCGTCACTATCGGAGAAAGAATAGAGAATAGCCTCCGGACAGGGAAGATCGCCCGAGGTCCAGCTGGGGTTAATGCAGCAAGAAGACCCTCCCATGGGGAAGGAAAGAGAAGAGACAGAGAGACTAACCTAGTCTCCCATAACCTAGGGAGGAACCAGCCCAGACCACCTACCCCGGTCGCCTTTCCATCAACCTATCATAATACACCACATCCATATGTGGCTGCAGTTCAAACACCACATCCACCACATTTCCGCCCACCTGTCATGCGACCGCCTACACCACTACAAGCACCATATCAACCACCACAAGTGTCGTACCAATAGCCATAAATGAACCCACCGAATCAAAATCAGAGAAGGCAAAACAATGACCGTGCCCCACCGCAATTTGATCTGATTCCCATCTCTTACACAGAGCTTCTCCCTTACCTCATCGAAAACACGATGGTAGTGCCATGCCCTCTAAAGCCACTTCAGCCGCCATATCCTAGAGGGTACGACCCAAATGCACGGTGTGATTACCACGCTGGTGCACCAGGGCATTCTACTGAGAATTGCCTGGCACTGAAGTTTAAGGTAAGGGACCTAATCCGGGCCGACTAGATAAGCTTTAAATAAGGAAGCCCAAGTGTGACAACCAATCCCCTTCCAAATCATAAAGGATCGGATGTCAACGCTATAGAGGGGGATGAAGAATGCATTTCCAAAGTAGAGGACATCCAAATGCCTTTGGAAACAATACACTCCCATATGCTGAAGGTGGGATTAATAGAAGGGTCATGGGATAAAGAGTATAATGACCTCCAGTCCGCAAAGCGAAGGGGCTTCCAGGAAACCCTTCAAAGACTCATGAATGCTCGAGTCATAGAGGTCTGTAAATGCCATGAAGGACGAATAAATATGGTACAAGGACAGGGTAAGGCACGAGTTTCGAAACCCCTGGTCGTATACTATAACAAGGATACGCCAGGGGCTTCGGCTCCTGCCAAGACTGTCTTCACGGTAAGGGCACCAACCCCTTTCCCCTTCCAGAGTTCCCACGCTGTGCCATGGAGGTACAATACAGATGTGGTTGTCACTAATCCCGAAGCGATCAACTCCATGCCATCCTCCTCTATTACAAATATAACCGGGGTGGGAAGAATGACACGGAGTGGAAGGATATATACACCACCTGAGCCCAAACAAGGCAAGACTACCGGAGAAGGAAAAACTGGGAAAGAAGTAGCCTCTGGCGAAACAAAAGGGGATGTGACTAAAGAGGAAGCCCAGGAATTTCTGAAGTTTATTCGCCATAGTGACTACCAGGTGTTGGACCAATTGAACCACACCCCTGCAAAAATTTCCTTGTTGTCTTTGCTAATGAGTTCCGAATCACATCGGAACACGTTGATGAAGGTGTTGAGCGAGGCACACGTGAAACATGATTTACCCGTCGAACAATTCGGGGGCATAGTGGGGCATATCATTGCCAACAATTACTTGACCTTCACAGATGAGGAAGTACCTATTGAAGGAAGAGGGCACAACAAAGCCCTCCATATTTCTGTGAAATGTCAGGATTATATCCTGGCAAAAGTACTTGTGGATAATGGATCTTCTCTGAACGTCATGCCAAAATCCACGTTGGCAAAACTGCTTTTCAATGGAACATACATGAGACCTAGCTCTATGGTTGTGCGGGCTTTTGATGGGACACGTAGGGAAGTCATTGGAGAAATCGAATTGCCTATACAAGTCGGACCCTGTACTTTCCAAGTACTCTTCCAAGTGATGGATATCGTGCCCGCCTACAGCTGTTTATTAGGGCGACCGTGGATCCATTCGGCGGGGGTGGTCCCCTCCACGCTGCATCAAAGACTAAAATTCATCATCAATAACAAGTTGGTGACTGTTTCTGGAGAGGAGGACCTTTTGGTCAGCAAACCCATAACCACTCCATACATCGAGGCCGCCGAGGAAGCCCTCGAAACATCCTTCCAAGCCTTGGAAATTGCCAATGCAACAAGCGTTGTAAAGATGTCTTTCCCCAACGTACCTCTAATGGTGACGCTGAACATGTTGCGGAAAGGGTACCAACCCGGAAAAGGATTAGGGTGGGATTTGGAAGGCAGAACCTAACCGGTGAGTCTCCCGAAAAATAAAAACAGATATGGTTTGGGATATAAGCCCACTGTGATGGATAAGAAAAGGGTTGAAGAGGAAAAGAAGGGGAGGAGAGTTGCTCGCCTTACTGGTCAAGAGATCAACACTGCGAGAATCCCTATCTGTGATCTCTATCAGTGCTTTAAGAGCGCCGGAGTGATATATCCGGATCAAGTTTCCATGGTGGAGAATGAGCCTGACCTCAATGTGGAGCTGGTATATGCTTGCCATCCAGATCAAGAGCTGAGCAATTGGGAAGTCATGGAGTTCCCTACAATCATTAACGTTCTATCAGAGTAATCACTGTATTTCATAATTTGGTGGTCCCCTTGCTATGCCCAAGGCTCCGGAACCATTTTGTAACAAGGGCAGAACTTGTTTATTTTATTTTTGAAAACCAATAAACACATTTTATTTCCCATCACCTCATCTTTGTGCACTCTATTTTTCTCAAACCTTTCACTTGTTTGTTCTCTTTTCACTTTATAATATAACCCGAATGCAGATCCAAAAATGATTTCCCTGAGAACGATGAAAACCTGGATTTATTTCATGACCCTGTTTATCTAAATGATTGCGTCTACGAGGAAAGTGAGGAAGACTTTGGACCCTCATCTGAATTGACGAGATTGTTGGAACAAGAGGATAAGGAGATCCACCCACATCAGGAGGAAATTAAAATCATCAACCTTGGAGGTGAAGGAGAAGATAAAATGATCAAGATAGGCACCTGCCTGAGTAAAAACCAGCAAGATGAATTGATTGAACTGCTCTGGGAATTTCGGGATGTGTTCGCTTGGTCATATCAAGATATGCCAGGGTTGGATAACAGCATAGTGGAACATAGATTGCCTCTGAAACCAGAGTGTCCACCAGTTAAGCAAAAGCTACGAAGAATGAAACCGGAAATGCTTCTCAAGATCAAGGAAGAGGTCAAAAAACAATTCGAAGCCGGTTTCTTGCCCGTAGCCAAATATCCACAATGGGTAGCCAACATAGTCCCGGTCCCGAAAAAGGATGGAAAAGTACGGATGTGTGTGGACTATCGAGATCTAAACAGGGCCAGCCCTAAAGACAATTTTCCTCTTCCACATATTGACATGTTGGTCGATAACACAGCCCAACACTCCATCTTCTCTTTCATGGATGGTTTCTCCGGGTACAATCAGATTAAAATGGCGCCCGAAGACATGGAAAAAACCACGTTCGTCACATTGTGGGGTACTTTCTGTTACAAAGTAATGTCCTTTGGTTTGAAGAACGCAGGGGCAACTTATCAGAGAGCAATGGTCACTTTATTCCATGATATGATGCACAAGGAAATAGAGGTCTATGTGGATAATATCATTGCAAAATCCAGAACCGAGGAAGATCATGTCCGCGACTTAAGGAAATTGTTTGAACGGTTGAGAAGGTTTAAGCTTAGATTGAATCCTGCCAAGTGCACGTTTGGCGCAAGGTCAGGCAAACTGTTGGGTTTCATTGTAAGCAAGAAAGGAATTAAAGTTGATCCCGACAAGGTCAGGGCAATCCTAGAAATGCCACCTCCTTGCATAGAAAAAGAAGTCAGAGGGTTCTTGGGAAGATTAAACTACATCGCTCGATTTATCTCACAATTGACATCGACCTGCGAGCCGATCTTCAAGCTACTCCGCAAGAACCAACCGGGGCAATGGAATAAGGACTGCCAAATGGCTTTTGAGAAAATTAAGCAATACTTGAAAGAACCACCAATATTGGTACCACCAACCCCTGGGAGACCACTGATTTTATACATGACGGTACTGGATGAGTCCATGGGCTGCGTATTGGGTCAGCACGATGAAACGGGAAAGAAAGAACATGCCATATATTACCTCAGCAAAAAGTTCACTGATTGCGAAATGCGATATTCTGCATTAGAACGAACTTGTTACGCGTTAGCATGGGCTGCGAAGCGTTTAAGGCAATACATGTTGAGTCACACTACTTGGCTAGTTTCTAAGATGGATCCTATCAAGTACATCTTTGAGAAGCCAGCCCTGACCGGAAGGATTGCTCGATGGCAAGTGCTGCTAACTGAGTACGACATAACATATGTCACTTAGAAAGCCATAAAAGGGAGTGCTTTGGCTGACTATTTAGCCCATCAACCCATAAGTGACTACCAACCAATGCCATTTGACTTCCCGGATGAGGATATCCTGGCATTGTCCGACGAAAAAGAAGGCGGTAACAAGGATAAATGGATTTTAAGATTCGATGGAGCTTCTAATTCTTTAGGGCATGGAATTGGGGCCATTTTGATTTCGCCAAAAAGAGAATTCATCCCTGTCTGCGCCAGGCTATATTTCGATTGTACCAACAACATCGCCGAGTATGAGGCTTGTTCCTTAGGGATCCAAGCGGCATTAGATATGAAAGTAAGGACACTGGAAGTCTACGGAGACTCTGCTTTAGTCGTCCACCAGTTAAAAGGTGAGTGGGAAACCAGAGATAGCAAGCTTCTCCCCTATCACACCCACATTATGGAAATGATCAGAGATTTCGAAGAGATTTCTTTCCATCATGTTCCTCGGGAAGATAATCAGATGGCTGACGCTTTGGCCACTCTCGCTTCAATGTTCAAAGTAAACAATGACTATGACGTGCCCCTCATCGAGGTAGAAAGGCGTCACGAGCCCGCATACTGCCAAGTAGTCGAAGAACAATCGGATGGAAAACCTTGGTATCACGATATCAAGAGGTATATCCAGAGGCAAGAATACCCCGACAATGCCATAGAAAACGACAAGAGAACCCTGCGACGGCTCGCCATGGGGTTTTTCTTAAATGTAGACGTGCTTTACAAAAGAAACCATGATTCTATCCTTCTTCGCTGCGTTAATACCGTTGAAGCAAATAGAATCATGAGGGATATCCACGAGGGATCTTTCAGAACCCACATCAATGGGCACGCCATGTCAAGGAAAATCTTAAGGGCTGGTTATTTTTGGATGACCATGGAAGCAGACTGCTTCGCCTATGCTCAGAGATGTCATAAGTGCCAAATATATGCTGATCATATTCACGCACCCCCGTCATCTTTAAATGTTTTGTCAGCACCATGGCCCTTCTCGATGTGGGGCATGGATGTCATTGGTCCCATTGAACCAAAGGCTTCAAACGGCCATCGTTTCATTTTGGTCGCCATTGATTACTTCACAAAATGGGTGGAAGCAGCTTCATACACTAATGTAACCAAAGGTGTTGTTGTTAAATTCGTCAAGCGTGAGTTGATATGTCGGTACGGCCTACCGAGTCAAATCATCACAGACAATGGTACAAACCTAAACAACAAAATGATGAAGGAGCTTTGTGAGAGCTTTAAGATCTCCCACCATAATTCCTCTCCGTACCGCCTAAAAATGAATGGGGCAGTCGAGGCGGCGAATAAGAATATCAGGAAGATAATACAGAAAATGGTGGTAACCTATAAAGACTGAAACGAAATGCTTCCTTTTGCTCTGCACGGTTATCGTACCTCAGTCCGGACCTCGACTGGGGCAACTCCATTCTCTTTAGTTTATGGCATGGAAGCAGTCCTGCCTTTTGAAGTGGAGATTCCTTCCCTCCGAGTAATCATGGAAGCCAAACTGGTTGAAGCTGAATGGATCCAGACTTGACATGACCAATTAAATCTGATTGATAGTAAGAGATTGACTGCCCTCTGCCATGGTCAGTTATATCAAAGGCGTATGAAGCGAGCATTTGAAAAGAAAGTACGACCCTGACAATTCCAAGAAGGAGACTTGGTGCTCAAGAAGGTTTTGTCGATGCATAAAGATCACCGGGGCAAATGGACTCCCAGCTATGAAGGGCCTTATGTCGTGAAGAAGGCTTTTTCCGGAGGTGCTCTCATACTCGCCAACATGGATGGGGAAGATCTACCGATGCCTATAAACGCGGACACAGTGAGAAGATACTATGCGTAAAAAAAAAGGGCTCGCTAGGTTGAAAACCTAAAAAGGCGACCTAGGCAAAAGTTAGAGCAATTGGTGGGGTCAAAAATCCTAAGAAAGCGACCCCAACAAATTCACACCCTATAGATTCAACACTGCAATGCCAATTTTCCAAGTCACAGACAAGGGGATGGGTCTTGAACATCGAAGCCATTGTCAAGTCACGCCCTCGAAAGCAAAATCAGAAGATAAACAGGAAATAATGGAAAAGACCAGGAATCTTGTCGCTCTCAGGAAATTGATGGAGGATCTAAAAGGCCTTCCCTTCCATCCTTACCATCAATTCCTCACACCTTGTCATATTTTTGCATTATTATTGTCACCTGTACATATCTGTTGTTCATAAATAAAAAATTTCCTTTCTTCTCACATGTGTTCATGACTAGAATGAATAAACAAGTTTTGCCTAAAAAGAATTTCTTAAAAAAATGAGTTTTGAGAAGAACGAAAACACAAAGTTATGGGGAACGAAGTGGACACCGTTGCCAGATCTTACCTCAAGCAAGCTCAACCAGCTCTGTGAAACAACCTCAATGAAGTCAGAAGTAATAATTATTTTGGCCATGAGTTACTTCAACGCTTGTCGCCAAGGGAGTCCGCCTGTAAGTTTTTAATTAGTTTCGTGTTTCTCTGTTAAAGGATGGCCAGGAACCATGATCCCCGAGATGTGTAGTTGCCCAACTCTCTCCTTACCAGACCTTCGGCATGTCCGCAGTAAACCCCAAGTCCATTCTCTTTCACCCAAAGGGACATTACCCTGAATCACCAAATTTTCTCCCCCAGTGGAACCATAATCGCCAAAACTATACTTCCCAAATCCTTCCCCAGTGGAACTACACTTCCCAGTCAACCCAAAACTAGGGCATCTCCCCAGATTCTTCTTTCGGTCAAGGGACAGTTTTCCCCAAAGACTCTTTCGATCATGTCAAACCGGGGCATCTCCCCTGGTTTATTCTTTCATTCAAAGGACAGTACCCCACCCTTCAAGCTTCATCCAATCATCTCAAACTGGAGCATCTCTCCCAGGTTCGTTCTCATTCATTCAAGGGGCAGTTCCCCAAGATTTCATCCAATCATGTCAAACTGGGGTATCTCCCCGGGTTTATTCTCTTATTCAAGGGGCAGTTCCCCAAGATTTCATCCAATCATGTCAAACTGGGGCATCTCCCTGGGTTTATTCTTTCATTCAAGGGGCAGTTCCCCAAGATTTCATCCAATCATGTCTAACTGGGGCATCTCCCCGGGTTTATTCTCTTATTCAAGGGGCAATTTCCCAAGATTTCATCCAATCATGTCAAACTGGGGCATCTCCCCGGGTTTATTCTTTCATTCAAGGGGCAGTTCCCCAAGATTTCATCCAATCATGTCAAACTAGGGCATCTCCCTGGGTTTATTCTCTTATTCAAGGAGCAGTTCCTCAAGATTTCATCCAATCATGTCAAACTGGGGCATCTCCCCGGGTATATCCTCTCAATCAAGGGGTAGTTCCCCAACCACCCACAGTCATGTCAAACTGGGACATCCCCCCAGATTCATTCTCTTGCGTTCAAGGGGCAGTTCCCCAAGAACCCGCAGTCATGGCAACCGAGGGTCAACCCCAACCTTTACATTTCCTGCCAACAGTGAGTTAATTCGGACGAGACATCCTGTTAACTCCCCCAACCTCTACATTTCCTGCCAACATTGAGTTAATTCGGACGAGACGTCCTGTTAGCTCCCCCAACCTTTACATTTCCTGTCAACAGTGAGCTAATTCGGACGAGACGTCCTGTTAGTTCCCCCAATCTTTACTTTCCTGTCGCCGATCAAATGGCACCCCTTTATCTTCCTGCCGCCGATCAAATGGCACCTTTACTTTCCTGTCGCCGATCAAATGGCACCTTTAATTTCCTGTCGCCGATCAAATGGCACCCCTTTACTTTCCTGTCACCGATCAAATGGCACCTTTACTTTCCTGTTGCTGATCAAATGGCACCCCTTTATCTTCCTGCCGCCGATCAAATGGCACCTTTACTTTCCTGTCGCTGATCAAATGGCACCTTTACTTTCCTGTCGCCGATCAAATGGCACCTTTACTTTCCTGTCGCCGATCAAATGGCACCCTTTTACTTTCCTGTCGCCGATCAAATGGCACCTTTACTTTCCTGTTGCCGATCAAATGGCACCCCTTTATCTTCCTGCCGCCGATCAAATGGCACCTTTACTTTCCTGTCGCCGATCAAATGGCACCTTTACTTTCCTGTCGCTGATCAAATGGCACCCCTTTACTTTCCTGTCGCCGATCAAATGGCACCTTTACTTTCCTGTTGCCGATCAAATGGCACCCCTTTATCTTCCTGCCGCCGATCAAATGGCACCTTTACTTTCCTGTCGCCGATCACATGGCACCTTTACTTTCCTGTCGCCGATCAAATGGCACCCCTTTACTTTCCTGTCGCTGATCAAATGGCACCTTTACTTTCTTGTTGCCGATTAAATGGCACCCCTTTATCTTCCTGCCGCCGATCAAATCACACCTTTACTTTCCTGTCGCCGATCAAATGGCACCCCTTTACTTTCCTGTCGCCGATCAAATGGCACCTTTACTTTCCTGTCGCCGATGAAATGGCACCCCTTTATCTTCCTGTCACCGATCAAATGGCACCTTTACTTTCCTATCGCCGATCAAATGGCACCCCTTTATCTCCCTATCACCGATCAAATGGCACCCCTTTATCTTCCTGTCGCCGATCAAATGGCACCCTTTTATCTTCCTGTCGCCGATCAAATGGCACCCCTTTACTTTCTTGTCGCTGAACAAATGGCATCTTTTTACCTTCAGTCGCCTAAGAAGGCATCCTTTTTCTTCCAGTCGCCGAATGAGGCACCCTTCATCTCCAATCAATTGAGAATAGACACTCAATCCTCTCGCCTCTTGTTAACTGGAAGACAATCCTTCTGCTTCATGTCATTCAAAGGATAATTCCCAGTTAACCACTTCTTGCTAAAAATTAGAGCACTGCCTCACTTCTTTTTTCCCAGATTTAGGACAAAAAACAAAAAAAAAAACAAAAAAAAACCAAAAAAAAAACAGAGAAAGAAGAAGAAGAGAAAAGTGAAACGGAAGAGGAAAATGCTCGTCTTTAAAGAAGAAAGGTCACACTGACTCCTGATTGCCGACACTATCAGACGCCATCAAAAAGTCCCACTTAGCCCCTACATCGGTGTTCATATCTTTACTTCCTTTTCACCTCAAAAACACAGAAGCTTCGTGTTTCTTTTGTGAAAAAGAAGTAAAGAGGGGCATCTGTGAACACCTCTTTTGGTTCGGTCCAAGTGGAATGAATCTTTTTCATACTGAATTCTAATTCAGAATGGTCAAATTCGAATAGAATGGCTCCAAAATAATCAGAACCGAGCGAAATAACTCAGAATGAAGCTTTTCCAAGAGAAATACAACCCTGTTAGAGGCAAATCCGATTGGAATGACTCAAAAATGATCACATCTGAGTAGGATGACTCAGATTAAAGCATTTCCGAGTGAAATACAGCCCTGGTGGAGATAAATCCGAGTGGAAAAACTCAAAAATGATCAAATCTGAGTCAAAATGAAGCATTTCCGAGTGGAATGACTCAAAAATGATGAAATCCGAGTGGAATCACTCAGAATGAGTCATTTCCGAGTGAAATGCTCCCCTGTTGAAGTTGAATTCGAGTGGATTATGCCTATGTTGAAGAGAAGTCCGAATGGAATGACTCAAAAATGATGAAATCCGAGTGGAATCACTCAGAATGAGTCATTTCTGAGTGAAATGATCCCCTGTTGAAGTTGAATCCGAGTGGATAGCTTCCCTGCCAAGCCAGTCCGAGTGGAATGTATGCCTGTTGGATCAAATCCGAGTAAAATTACTCAGAATGGATCATTTCCGAGTGGCATGTGCCCCTGTTAGAGTAAATCCGAGTGAAATGATTCAGATTTCATCCATTCCGAATGAAAAATAACCCTTTTAGAGGAGAATCCGAGCGGAAAATCCCCTACTACAACCAATCCAAGTGGAAAAGGGGACTGACCTTGAATAGATGCTACCCAAAGCTATTTTCCGAGTGAAATGATTGTTGATTAAAGTAAATCCGAGTGAGTATCACTCAATTGGAGGGGAATCCGAATTGAAAATACCCAAATTCCAAGTTCTGAGTGAGGAGAAAATGGTTTCCGAGTGAAAATTGCCAAAATCTCAACTTCTGAGTGAGGAGAGAGTTGTTTCCAAGTGAAACTGCCCAAGATTCCATTTTTTGACTAGAAAGCAAGACTGAATCCGAGCGGGTTGAGGTTTACTTCCAAACCGGTTGACAACATGCCGAGTGAAGCTTCAAGCAGAAGGATTGCCGAGCAAGATTTCAAAGTCTTTTAAAGAACATGAACCGTTTCCGATTGAGCCATTTATCCTCACCGAATCGTCTTTCAAAGTCAAAAATAGACTGAATCCTGCACCAATTCTGAGTCATCCTTGTCAGTCAGTTTTCTAAGCCAATCTTCACTCATCCTTCAAATAAGGAGCCGACTGAATCATTTGCCCCAATTCCGAGTCAGTCCCTTCAAATCAATCCCGAACCATTACTCTTCGAACCAATTCCGAGTCACATTTCACACAATTTCCGAGCCATTTCAGTCAGCATCGAGTGAGCCATCCTCTCACTCGATTTCCGAGTGACTTTCCCCCATTCCCGAGTGAAGTTCACCCAATTCCGAGTCATCCTTTACCCATTTCCGAGTCTTTCTCTTCGATTTTCAATCGGCTCCGAGTCATCCTTTACCGAATCGATTTTCAATCTTCGATCGGTTTTTGAGTAACACCCATTCCCTTGTCATCCCTCCTCAAGCCAATTACCGAGCCCACTTCCACCAATTTCCGAGTCACCATTTACACCCAAAACTCACCCAGATTCCGAGTCACTCTTTTAACCATTTCCACTCAACCTCCAAGTCACTTTTTACCTATTTTAGTCGGTTCCGAGTTACTTGTCACTCGGTTCCGATTGAATGTTTCACAGCAGCCTCACACCGAGTAAAACATATACTCGGCCTTTCATAGGAGGACTCTTCCCAGAAGAATTCTCACTCGGAAAGGTGTATTTTTCACTCGGCCTTCTACAGGAAATGCTTCATTCCACCCAGAATTGACTCTAATATGGACGAATACTGACTGGGAGACTGATCCGAGCCATCCTCACTCGGATTTCAGCCATCCTCACTCGGATTGACACTATTTTCACTCGGATTCCCACCAGGTCCCCCTGTTAGCCCGTGCTGACTTGGATTCCACCACCCAAGTGGATCCAGGAATCCTGGGGGTGGCAGACAGGTGGCAAACAGGGGTGGAAGTGGGGGGAATTAAAAATTCCCACCCAACCGTTGTCCCCCACTTCACTCTGAGTGGAAGCCTGAGCTAGCATTCCACTCAGAAGTGGAAGCCTGAGCTGGCCTTCCACTCAAACCAGCCTATAAATAGGCAAGGGGTTGAAGCGTTGAGGAGGCATTCTTAGAGGAAAAACTCTGCCTAAGCCTTGATTCTCTCTCTCACACGTCCAGCCCCTTTCAGCCACCAAATATCTCCCAGCACCCTCCTCTCACCCTTTCCAACAACCCCCACTCATCCTTCTTCTCACCTAAACCGAGCTCCTCTCTCACACGTCCAGCCCCTTTCAGCCACCAAATACCTCCCAGCACCCTCCTCTCACCCTTTCCAACAGCCCCCACGCATCCCCCTTAAGTCCACCAAATCTGACCTCCTCACTCCTCTCAACTCCAACACTGTCCCTCTTCTCACTCAGTCTCACTCGGTATCTCACTTCTCATACGGTAAGCTACTACTTTCACTCGGTATTTTCCCATTTCATTCGGTTTTACCATTTTTTACTCGGTTTTCCTCTTTCTCACTCGATTTTCACCATTTTCACTCGGGTTTATGCTTTTATCACTTGGTTTTACCATTTTTACTCGGTTTCCTCCATTTCCACTCGTTTTTTCCATTTTCACTCGGTTTTTCCCTCTTTTTCACTCGGTTTTCCCTTCTCCCACTTAGTTTTCACTCATTTTTCCTTCTGTTTTCTGAACTTACTGTTTCCCTTCCTCTTTTGTAGCCTCTGCTACCTTCCCCTTCCGCTTCATAGTAAAATATAATAAAGGGAAATAAATGCTTACTATGTTTTCTTTCAAATCTAAATAAAAATAAAAAAAGGGAAACAAATCATTTTTAAACAGTGTCGTACGGGAGCACTCCCGTCTACATAACCTCTTTAGGATTCGTACACGTGCGAAGAACTTCGCCTTGTATGAGTTCCCCGTCTCAATGACATCCATCATCATTTCCCAAGTCTTTTCCTAAAAGAACAACACTCAGAACTACGTAACCCTGATTTCTTGATAATTCAAGAATACGTAGGAGCAGGACCTCAATTTCTGTCGGGCCCATCTTTCTTATTTCTTTTTATTGATTTATTTCCTCACTTTCATGTTTCTTTCATAAATGTTTTCTTTTTGGTCGCTTCCGTGAAAATCAATTTAGACGTGACGTCTTGTTGATTTCCCCCTAGTTTTTTGCTCAAGCCTCGCCATAATTCATAGGGAAGGGATACTTAGGACGAGGCGTCCCGCTTATCTCTTTCCTATCCCTGTTTTTTATTCGAGAATGTACAATTTAGGCGTGACGCCTTATTAGCATTCTCTTCCCCTCTCTGTCTCATATCGAAGTCGAGTTTAATTCGGATGAAACATCCCATTGACCTCGCTTCGACATTCTCAGTTTGTACAATTCTCTCACTCCATTCTATCGTTTTTTAAATAAAAAATACAACAATAAAAGGGAAGAAATAAACCATCTTTTGTAAGGCTATTTATGTTGCGCATTTTCAATCTTGGTACTGTTTTTGACAGGCGATGTAGGGTGCTAATACCTTCCCTACTCGTAACCGACTCCCGAACTTGAATCTCAATTTTTAACCAGTGTTTTACTGAACTTAGGTTTTTTCCAATGTTTTTCCTATGGATAAAAACGTTGGTGGCGACTCCCTGTTTCATTCTACACCTTCTCTCTTTCTCGCCGCGCCGTCGCGATCCAGGTTGCGACAGTACCCACAAGAGGAGACTCAAGGGTAGAGCTGGGTATACGGGCCAACCCGCCCCGTAAAGGGCCAACCCGTCCCGCAACGAGCCAGCCCGCGAAACCCGCTTTCTAAATGGGTTGATTTTTTTGAACCCGTGTAAGGACCGCGGTTACACGGGTTGGACCGCGGGCTAGCCCGCATATGGCCAAAATTAGGTTTTTTTCTTTTTTTATTTTGAAATGATTAGGCTTTAGGCCAAAATATTTTTTTCATGAAACAAAAAATACATGATAATAAATAATAATAATAATAACATTACCAATGTCTTAAAAACTTCTAATCCAATTGAAAAATACATAAAACTTCAAAATATACAAATAAATCCATGAGTCAAGAGTGTGTTTGAACAAATATGATCATTCTTCCACATTTGTGTCCAAGGCTGCAGCATTTGAAGAAAGTTTGGATTTGTCTTCATCCTTTGTCTCAATCAAAATGCTAGATTCATCATCATTTCCTACAACTCAAAATAATGAAATTAATTAACAAGTTGATATCTTAAATATCTAAAACACAAATAATAAATTTTGAAATACATTCAAACAAAAATTAAAACAAACACGCATATCATATTCAGAAATTAATTAAAAAATAAAAATAACAAACACGCCTAAAACAAAAATTTAAGAACTAAAATTTATAATTAAATTTTAAATTGCTAAAAATTAAAAATAATTTAAGAAAACAAATCTTTACCTGAAATAAATTTGTAATTAAATTTTAAACTGTTAAAAATTAAAAATAATTTAAGAGAATAAATCTATACCTGAAATGGTTGGTTGCTGCGTGCGTGATGCTGTGTGCGTGAGCTTGATACGCGTAACTGTGAAGGAACCAGCTGCTTATGTGTGATGCGTCGTGAAGGGAACAACCTGCGTGAAGGGAACAAGTTGCGCAGATGTAAGAGTCACAAGCAGTGTGTGATACGCGTAACAGTGTAAGAGTCACAAGCAGTTGCCTCTCCCTGCAACAACAGCCAGCGTGTGAAAGTGAAACGTGAAGATAGAGTAGAGTTAGGAATTTAGCATCAGGTAGCAGAGACACACAACCAGATTCTGTCTTCTATGGATCAGATGGGAAAGTAAAAAATAATAAAGAGGGAGGGGCACTGGGTAGGCGGCGCAGGGAGAAAGAAACTCAGGAGGAAGCATAAATTTATTTTTAAGCGGATTAGAAGTTTAGGGTTTTAAATTTTTAATATAAATTATTTTTTAATTTTAATATATTTTTTTTAAGAACCCGCGGGTTGGCCCGCAAGACCGCGGGCTCGACCCGTTTAAACCGCGGGTTAAACGGTCTCAGCCCGTGAGCCCGTGTTTTAAATGGTTCACTTTTTTCTAACCCGTGACCCGCGTAAAAAGAAATTAAACGAGTCGGCCCGCGGTCCCTGACCCGTATACCCAGCTCTACTCAAGGGTAATGAAAGGATAAGCATGGGAAGGAATGTATCTGCATTACTTGGTAAGGAAGTTCCAAATATCCTGGAGAAATGTAAAGATCCAGGTACGTTTTCTATACCCTGTATCATAGGCAATAACAAATTTGAAAATTGCATGTTAGATTTAGGAGCTTCAATAAATGTTATGCCTATGTCTGTTTTCAAATCTTTGTTTCTTAGAAATTTACAATCTACTGGTGTAGTAATTCAGCTAGCCAATAGAAGCACTGCTTACCCTACTGAAGTTATAGAGGATGTTTTGGTTCAGGTAGAATAACTTGTTTTCCCTACTGACTTTTTCATACTTGATATGGAAGAAGGTATGCCTCAAATTCCTGTTCCTATAATTTTGGGAAGACCATTTTTGAAAACAACCCGAACCACAATAGATGTTCATTCTGGAATTTTCTCTATGGAATTTGGTGACACGAGAGTTCAATTCAATATTCTTGATGCCATGAAATACCCAGCTAAAAATCATTCTATTTTCCAAATTGACATTATTGATGAACTAGTTTTTGAACATTTTTCTAATGTTGATTTGGAATGCATAGATGATTCAAACAATTGTTTTGCATGCAATGATTCTGGAAGTTGTGATATTTGTGCTGAAATTGATAAATACATAATTTCTGATTCAGAGTCTTTAGATATACCTGTTAACCATAATGAGCTGAATGTAGGATTTCAAGAAAACTCTAACAAAATTTTTGAAGTGCAAGCAGCGGAATCCAAATCTACTTTGTTAGTTCCATCTGTTTTGCAGGCACCTAAGTTAGAATTAAAGCCTCTACCTGAGAACCTCAAGTATGTATACTTAGGGGATGATGAACAGCTCCCGGTGATAATTTCCACTTCTCTTGATGAAAATCAAGAAGAAAAATTGTTGGAGGTATTGAAAAGACACAAGAAGGCTATAGGATGGACATTGGCAGACATTCCTGGAATTAGCCCATCTATGTGCATGCATAGGATATTTCTGGAGGAAAATGCTAAAGCAGTGAGATAGCCTCAAAGGAGACTCAACCCTGTAATCCTTGATGTGGTTAAGAAGAAGATTACCAAGCTTTTACAAGCAGGAATTATTTATCCTATCTCTGATAGTCGATGGGTGAGTCCGATTCAAGTGGTTCCTAAGAAAACAGGGATCACAGTTATGAAAAATGAGAAGGATGAATTGATCCCTACCAGAGTGCAAAATAGTTGGAGAGTCTGTATTGACTACAGGAGACTAAACCAAGCAACAAAGAAGGACCATTTCCCTTTACCCTTCATTGATCAAATGCTTGAGCGTCTTGCAGGTAAATCTCACTACTGTTTTCTTGATGGATTCTCAAGATATTTTCAAATTCATATTGCACCTGAGGATCAAGAAAAGACCATATTCACCTGTCCCTTTGGCATATTTGCTTATAGGAGAATGCCATTTGGCCTATGCAATGCTCCTGGAACTTTTCAACGATGCATGATAAGTATTTTTCATGATTTCATTAAAAATTGCATAGAGGTGTTTATGGATGATTTTACTGTTTATGGATCTTCATTTAATGCATGCCTTGATAGTTTGGATAAAGTTTTAAACAGATGTATTGAAACTAACCTTGTCTTGAACTATGAAAAATGTCATTTTATGGTTAAACAAGGAATAGTTTTAGGGCATGTAATCTCTGAGAAAGGAATTGAGGTAGATCCTAACAAGATAGAAGTTATATCACATTTACCTTACCCCTCTTGTGTTCAAGAGGTTCATTCTTTTCTTGGCCATGCAGGTTTCTACAGAAGATTCATAAAGGATTTTAGCAAGAAGGCTAGACCACTATCCAGTCTGCTTCAAAAGGATGTGGTATTTGAGTTTGATGAAAAGTGTAAGGAGGCTTTTAATTGCCTGAAGCAAGCATTGACTACTACCCCCAATAATTCAAGCACCTGTTTGGACAGCCCCATTTGAGTTGATGTGTGATGCATCTAATTATGCATTGGGAGCCGTCCTTGGTCAAAAAATTGACAAGCAGCCTAGGGTCATCTACTATGCATCTAAAACTTTAGATGCCGCCCAGGTAAATTACACCACTACTGAAAAAGAGCTCTTGGCCATTTTTTTGCATTAGATAATTTCAGATCTTACCTACTCGGTTCTCGAGTAGTTGTCTTTACTGACCATGCAGCTCTGAAGTACTTGTTGAAGAAAGGTGAGTCCAAGCCAAGATTAATTCGTTGGATGCTTTTGCTCTAAGAGTTTGACTTGGAAATTCATGACAGAAGTGGAACACAAAACCTTGTGGCAGACCATTTAAGCAGAATTGAGAATGCTCCTGATTCACCACCTATTCAGGACCATTTTCCTGATGAACGCCTCATGAGTATTTCTAACTCTTTTAATACACCTTGGTTTGCTAACATTGTAAATTATCTTGTTGCTTCTGTTTTTCCACCATATGCATCCAGGAACCAAATTTCAAAATTAAAAAGTGATGCAAACTATTATATATGGGATGACCCGTATTTGTGGAAATTGTGTAATGATCAGGTAATTCGAAGATGCATTCTCGATCATGAGATAGAATCAGTTCTTCAATTCTGCCATGCTTCACCAGTTGGTGGACATTTTGGTCCACAAAGAACAGCAAGGAAGGTATTGGACTCTGGTTTATACTGGCCCACCATTTTTAAGGATGCATGGAGAATTTGTAACACCTGTGAGGAATGCCAAAGAGCTAGTAATGCTATCACACGGAAACAACAAATGCCTCAGCAACCTATGTTATTTTGTGAAGTATTTGATGTTTGGGGCATTGATTTTATGGGTTCATTTCCTCCATCCTTTGGTTTTACTTACATTTTATTGGCTGTAGATTATGTTTCTAAATGGGTGGAAGCTAAAGCCACTAGAACTAATGATGCTCGAGTTGTTGTAGATTTTGTTAGATCTCAAATTTTTTACAGGTTTAGCATTCCGAGAGCAATCATTAGTGATCAAGAAACACACTTCTGCAACAGGACCATGCAAGCTATGCTCAGGAAGTATGGGGTTATTCACAGAGTTTCTACTCCATATCACCCTCAAACCAATGAACAAGCAGAAGTATCTAACAGAGAAATCAAAAGAATCCTGGAGAAAATAGTATAGCCTAACAAAAAAGATTAGAGCAGGAAACTAGATGATGCTCTCTGGGAATATAGAACAGCTTTTAAGGCACCTATAGGAATGTCTCCCTATAGAATTATTTTTAGTAAAGCATGTCATCTTCTAGTAGAGATTGAGCATCGTGCTTATTGGTCTGTAAAAGCTTACAACTTAGCACTTGATCAATCAGGTGAAGAAAGAAAATTACAACTGAATGAGCTTGATGAGATCCGTTTGGCAGCTTATGAGAACTCGAAGTTCTATAAGGAGAAAACAAAGAAATTCCATGATAGCTCAATAGCTAGAGAGGATTTTACTGCTGGACAGAAAGTGCTACTGTTTAATTCCCGGTTGAAACTGATGGCCGGAAAATTACGCTCCAAATGGGAAGAACTTTTCATTGTTACTAATGTATTTCCCCATGGAGCTGTTGAAATAAAAAGTGAAAACTCCAATAAAAGCTTCAAGGTTAATGGACAACGTCTGAAGCCATTTCATGAAAATCCTTCACTTGTGGATGTTACAATGGAAGAACATACTTTGGGGGAACCACTTCTTGATCCCTCTTGAGGAAGTTTTTCTTACCCATCTCTTTACTTTTTCATTCTGTTGTCTATTTTGTATGCTCTATCTTACATTGAGGACAATGTATGATTTAAGTGTGGGGGTGGGATTATTCTTGTATGATATTTTTATGTGTGTTTCTATTTTCGTGTGTGAAGTGTTTTTGTGTGAAAAAAGTTAAAAAAATTAAATTAATTAAGGTTTTTGCGTGTGTTTTTGTTTAAAATGGCATGTTTTATTGGAATTTTAGGATATGCATGAGTAACAGGTAATTTCTTTCATGTTTGATATGAGCTTAATGATATGTTATAATTTAGACTCAAGCATTTTTGGTATGTTGAGAATGACATGATAATTGAGAGATGATCATATATGATAGAATTATGCCTTGTGAGATTTTTGAGCCTTAAAATTTGATGGAACACATTAAACCATCTTAATTCTTTCATGTGTGATATATTCCTGAATGCTTACATCTCAATCTTTGTCTTATTTCTTGATGATACTTGAAACTCATATACATGTATTTGAAAGGACGCAGGCATTTTGTTCAATTGAGCCACTAGCCATATAAGCTTACCATAAATAAATCATCTTTTGTTAGCCCCTTTGAGCCAATTTAACTATTTCTTTATTACAGCTCAAATAAGCTATATACCTACTTAAAAAAGATGTTGGAGCTTTGGAATCAAGTTAAAAATAGGCAGTCAAATAAGTGTGGGAGTGTGCTAAAAGGAGTCGCAACTATTAGTTTAAGTATTATGCAAATTGCATAAGAAAATATATATATATATATATATAAATGATATTGGTGATTGTGACCAAATATGATTAAAACAAATGTTTTACCTCATTATTTGCCTATTAAAATTGCTCCATCATTTTTTATGGCATATGAAACTAATTCCAAAATTTTACCACCCATTTTAACCTTGGCCACATTACAATCCTGGAAAGCCCTGTTGATCTATACATGCATTTGTTTTGATTTTGGAATTGAGAAACTTGTCAAATTTATGGGACTGTCTGTTTTTCAGAAAATGTTTTGAGCGTATACACAAACCCAAAACACTTGAAAGTTGAGAGTATGTCTTGTGAGGTTCTGTCACTTATGATCTTCTTTTCAGTTTAATTTAATTCTCACATGCCCAAGTGTTTGGATGATTTTTATACATATCTCAATGCTCTGTATCTTGCATGATGAATAACTCTTGTTTCTCTGTATATTCCTAAAGATTTCATATTGAACATGCTAGTTTTGTGTGTTTACTATTTTTCAACTTAATGTTTTCAATAAATTGTGATACTTGTTTTTATTCTGATTTTGCCCGGGAGTGCAAAAGAATAAGTGTGGGAGTATTTGATGATGCATGATTTTTCCTTAATTTTTCACTTTAAATATGTATAATTTGCCATCACTTATTATGTAATATATTGCATTTTAACACATTTTCATCATTTGAGCTTTATTTAATATTTGATTTTAAAATGAATTAAGGATTAATTTTTAATAAATGTTGGTTTTCTCTTGTTTACTTGGGTATTTTATTTTGCAGGAATTAATAAAATTAAGGAACAAGTACAAAGATAATCCAAGGGTCAATAACAAGAGAAAAATGACCATCAAATGATAAAGAAACAAGAAGAACAAGCCCCAAAGTTTACATGGTGAAAAAAGAGCAACAAAAGCATGAAAATTGGCTAATAGTGCGCTATCTATTAGTGCGGTTGTAACAATAACCGCACTAATAGGGTGTGATTCGATTCACACATAAAACATGCCCCAGGAATCGATTCCCAAGCCCATGAATCGATTCCCCACCTAAATGAATCGATTCCTAGGTTGTTTTTCATGCCATGAATCGATTCCTCATGCCATGAATCGATTCATAAGGCTAGGAATCGATTCCCCTTGTCATGAATCGATTCATGTGCTATATTTTATGCAAAAATAAACTGGAGGAATCGATTCATCAATCAAATCATGCACCGAATCATTGGAAACAACAAAAACACAACATGGAGACAGCTGGAATAGCTGGAAATCATCTGCACCAAAAGTTTCCACTTGCAACGCGTTTTCCTTAGCTGGCTTCCTACTTTCCATTGCCTATAAAAGGAGAAGAAACTGAAGCATTCGAACATAAAAAAAAAAAACTCACTTCACACTTCTCACTTAGTTCCTTTTCCTTTCTTTCTTTTAAGCATCAGAGGAAGGCTTCTGGAGGAGTTCTTCCATTCCGGGTTCGGTCTTTCCTATTTTTAGTTTATTTTAATTATGGAGGGCTAAAACCCCTAGATTGATTTTCTTGGAAAATATTGTAATATAATTTTGAGGTTCTTGTTTTTAATATAGTATGCTTTTATTATTGTTTATTTCTTCATAATCTTACTCTGCTTATTTAATTCCATTCTGTTTAATTAAATTTGTATGCTTAATTGGTTTAATTATTCAAATGGAATAAAATAAGATTTTAAATTAAAATGGATTAAGAAAATATGCATGCTTAATGAATATTTTCTTAATCACTTTTAATAATTATGGTTTGCTTAATTCTATAATTTGAGAATAGATTATGTATATAGGCGATGTTCTTACATATGCTCAATAATTCCTAGATTTTACGATCTTGACTCCTTTTGCTTAATTAGGATGCTTGATTAAAATATTCATTTTTAAATAAAAGTAAAGGAATTATGAATTGAAAAAGACGCTTAGTTGATTAATTCAAATTGAGCTAAGAAATCAACAGTAATAAAAGTATACAAATTATCTTTAGTGAACCAAGGATAAATTTATTTACAATACTCCAAGAAAATCAATCGCTTGTTATTTATTGTTTTAAATCCTATATTTACTTTGTTTTAATTTTAATTGTCACAACAAAATCAATCAAAACCCCCCAATTGTATTTGTATGTTTGTTAAATTTTTGTTTGTAAAAAATTAATTTTAAACTTGATTTTTTTCCTAAATTTCTATGTTGATCCTTGAGAGAACGACCTAGGTTGACACCCTAGTACTACATTAATTAATTTTGATGTACTAATTTGACGGTAAACGGCACGTCAGGAGGCTAAAGTAGAGGAAAACATCATACATGCTTGTGATATAGCTATTTATTTATGAGCTAGTTCAACTGGTTTGCACTTTTGTACAGGCAAAAGGTTTTGGAGATGGTTTAGTTGGTGGAGGCCATGTAACCAAGGATGGGTCATTTGGTGGTGAAAGATATTTATGTTTTTTAAGGATTCTTAGAGCTTCTTCATGGAAAGAAAGAGGCTCGTACTTCTTTCTGATTCCAACCCAGGGTCCATTGTCAGGATCAAATCTCCTTTCAGGTTTTTTCAAAGATTTGCAAGGAGACTTCTTCTTTCTTCTCTTTCTGGGTTCATCATCATCATCACAGTCACTGTCGTCATAGTCCATGCAACAGTGATAATCAGGGTCACACATCTCACGAGCTACATCCCATATAAAGTGACTATTTATCTTGTCACTATAAATGGGCGTTCCATCAGCTTTGAATGAATACACATGAATTTTCTTTTCCTGTTCTCCTAAAGTTATCATCATGGTAAAGAAGACTGGGTTTTTTGAAGAGGAAGAAGATGAGGCTTCTTCCTCTTTTTTGAAGACTGTCTTCACCTTGCCATCTAGGAGTCTTTTAAATGATGACTCGGTTGAGACTATTGGTGTTAATTATTTCTTCTGTGTCTTATAGTCACTGATCTATTCCATAGGAATGAGTTTCAGTAATTCTTCCCTAGGAATTTGTCTAGGGACTTGAATAATGGATGGAGTATTCTCCTCAGAATTTGCTATCACCATCAAAGCATTTTCTAAGATCTTGGAATCAACTGGAAGATCAAAAAGATGATCTTGAACTCTGAATATGATATGGTGATTCAGAGTTGCCTTGAAAGCATCCGAGTCTTGAGGGGCTCCTACAAGTTGAACTTATACTTAGAACTTGTGTGGAAGGGTTGGATTTTTTAGGTGGACATTAATGTTAGGAAACATGGTTAAAACCACACTTCCTGCATTAAGTGTCGTGAGAACCGTGCCAATCACTGTATCTTCATAGTGATGGAAGGTAGAGTCTATAAGAGAGACTCTGGCTGTGACGGGCATGCCTTTTCTACCATAAAGAATTAGGATCAATCGAACTGCACCTAGGTGTAGTGCAACATATCCTTCTCTC
This sequence comes from Clitoria ternatea, assembly GCA_037962975.1. Taxonomy (NCBI): domain Eukaryota; kingdom Viridiplantae; phylum Streptophyta; class Magnoliopsida; order Fabales; family Fabaceae; genus Clitoria; species Clitoria ternatea. The sequence continues at coordinate 215,474,786 of CM075671.1, read as the reverse complement.
TGCCATTAGATCTGGATTTATTTCCAGGTCTACATACTGTTCTGTAGAGGTGGCATGAAGAGGGCAAAAGTCAAGTTTTGAAGTCTGAATAACTTCTTTCACTCTAGGTCTAGGGGTAAATATAAGCTTTTTACAGACCAAGTAAAGTTGGATTTATGCCTTCTGAAAACATTACATGGATTCAAAAGAGGAGGAACAACACTTTCTATTTGAGCATCCTCAGGGACAAAGGTATACTCAATCAGGTTTTTGATTTTGTTTGAGGTTCTTTTTACAAGATTCAGGAACAGAAAGGGAGATTTTTGAAGAGAGACTGACGGTACTAGGACGAGGGTTTGTTCACTCATGTTTAAAGAGATCTTCTTACCCACTTTCAGCAAGTATCCCTCCATAAATTGATGACTCAAAACTTTTAATTAACTATTCCAGCTTTAATGTTAGCAAAAAGAGAGTAGGTGAGATTCATCCTAACAACAATAGAAGTAAGGGGTGAATCAAATTCAATAAATGGTGGAAGGGTGAACATGAACGTCGATGGCGACAGAGTAAGATGAAGAGAGAAAACACGTAAAGTGTAACATCCTAATTATTAATTAATGGCCAGATTAAAATTAAAATTCATTATAAATTAGGATTAATTGTTAATTGAGATTAATTATAAGTTAAGCTTGACCATTGATTGTGATTGATTGATTGTGACATATGACAATGGAGTGGACTTGCTGCCATTTCACGTTCTCCCACCCGCTCACTCTCTGCTTTTTCTCTTGGCCCATGTGCTGAAGGTGAACCATTTCTCCATTCTCTCAAATCCCCTCGAGACTTTTCCTCTTCCTCTGCACTTCTTCTTCTTCTTCTTCTTCTTTCTTCTTTGTTCTCCTTCTTCGTCAGTTACGACTGTGGTGTTGTGGAGGACTCGAGTTTCCCCACTGTTGGTAAGGAGCGATCGTTCGGAGGAGGAGCAGCTCCCAGTTTCTCCAAGCTGTGTGTGGTGTTCGACTAGGTTCGACGGATACTGAGATGGAGAGAGTGATTGTGGAAGCGAAGGAGCAACGGAATCAGCGTTGAAAAATAGAGCACGGGTTAACACTGAAAATAGAGGAGATTCTTGCGTCTTCCAGAAGGTAGGGGGCGCTTTACATCTCAAATGCATAGTTATGGACGGATCCCGGGTGAAAGTACTGTACATTGTGTTTATGGTTGTGAATATGTTGGTTGTCTGAATCATATGATGATAACCTTCGAATACTGGGTGTGTGTGTCTGTAGCTGAGTCAAGTAAGGTCATATCCTTTCTCCGTCCATGAAATATGTGTTAGTAAACATGTGAATGCATGAAAATATACTGGATCTGTGTTGACCGAGTGCATGCGTTAAGAGTTGGTTATGCTGAGTCCCGTGTGTAGTTTAACACTTAACAGTATGTGGTATATGTTACTGATAATGCTAATACCGAGTGTATATTGTGGGACTGTTGGTTGATTCCTGTGTAGATTTTTATATTAGAAAGCATGAGACTGTGTTGTTGTGAATAATGGCATGATTACCGAGTGCTTGTACTGAGAAGCCGAGGGTAAATCTCTGATTGATATCTTATGATTATATGCATGCAAATGCTGGGTTGAATCTGATGAGATTTCATAATGAATACCTGAAATGCATGTGCTATATGGTTTATCGAGTGAAATGCCATTGTCGTGCTAGTGAATATGTATGGAAAAATAATAAAAGACCTTAGGTTGGACTCAAGGCAATGCCGAGTGAAACACTCGTGTACCAGCGTTGGACGCTTGGTGAAAGTCCTCAGGTTAGACTCGAGGCAGTGCCGAGTGCACTAAGCGTTGGATGCTTAAAGACCTTGGGTTGGACTCAAGCCAAGCTTACTGAGTTGGACTCGGGGCTGCCCGTAACACTCCCGTTGTCGCTTGGAGCGATTGTGTTACGTGTGAGGGCAAACGATTTGGTACCAGTAAAACGGCCGGATCAGCTTGGAGCTGAGAAAAAGGCTTGGAGCCTATGTTGCAACATAAAAATTAATAAAACTGATCGGATCCGACTGAAAATTTGTGTGTGCACACTTATACTTATGATGAGCTCAATGTGGTTATATGCTTATGTATGGGAATATGATTTATATGGCTGTGTGTTATTTGAATAAATTCTGACTAAATGATACTGTGTGTGGATATATCAAATGACAGTGCATGTGATAGATTGATTGATGAGATAATGCTGTGTAGTGGGAAACTAGAGGATTTTCCGAGTCATTACCGTCATTTTAAATGTATAAGCTCACCCTTATTGTGGCCATATTTCAGTGGATGTTGCTCGGAATGTGGAATGATGGGAGAGAACCGATTGCTGGGAAGTGCATTGTACAGTGGAATTGTACATGTATATATATATATATATATATATTGTATAGATGGTTTTGTATAGCCTTGGCCGGCTCTTAGTTTAACATTTTACTTTAATGTGTAGGATTTGAACTCTCTCGGTATTGAGAGTAAAACTAAACGTATTTCAGTATATATATATATATGCTATGTGTTTTATCTTGTTCAGTGGGTAATGATGTGGGTGAATGTCTAAGTTGCGTACATTTATTTTCTACTAAATGAATAATGCTTGCATGATTCCGAGTAAGTGAGAACCAAGGTAAATCCGAGTGAAGTGAGATTGGAGACCCTCTTCCGAATGAAGAAGGGTTGGGCTAAATCCGAGTGAGTTATGCCCATTAATGTACTATTTCCCTATGAGGACCAATCGAAGGGTGTTATGTGAGAAAGCCCTTTAATAAGCCTATTCCGGGTGAATAAGGCTATGATATCCCGAGTGAGTGAAGTCATGTAATTCCGAGTGGGAATTGACTTAAAAACTCCTGAGTAAGAACTTATTAGGATTTCCCGAGTGGAAAGGAATTAGAGTATTCCGAGTGAATGAAGCCTTAAAATCCTTAGGCGAGACTTGGCTTAATAAGAAATTCTTGGAGTGAAAAGAGATTATATATGCCAAGTGAAAAATAGGTGAAACATTTCCGATTGATACGAGACTGTGGAAAATATTCCGAACGAGGAAAAACTTATAGATTCCGAGTGAAATGGCCAGGGAATAATTCCCGAGTGAACTTAGGTTCAGATTCCGAGTGACAAGGTTACTGAATGAACTTCGGCTCTGATTCCGAGTGATGAAGATACCGAGTGGACTTGAGTTTGGATTCCGAGTGGTTAAATTATCCGAGTGCCTTGTTCGCTTGGGCGAGTAAGGTCTCGCTCCAGCGATCATGGTTCGCTTAGGCGCTTGCTTCCGCTGTCCACTGTTGGACGCAGCGGAGTCGTGCTAACGTGGGGGAATCTGACCCGGTTCCTTCTTTCTTCTTGGTCAGATTTTTGTCCCGATTCTCCCGTTAGCCATTCAGAATTTTTAGGAAAAAATTTTCCCTCGTTTCGGATTTATTTAATTTTGTTAGGATGTTTCATAAAGTCCTTAAAAAGTATATTAATTTATAAGTTTGACATTATAGATAATTAAGGGTATTATTTTAAAAAATTGATTTGATAAGTTATTATCTACTTATTAATTTGAAAAATAGGTTTTACAAATAAAAAATAAACTAACTAATTTATTTTTATTTTAAAAATTATTTTGATAAGTTGTTATCTATTTATTAATTTTGAAAAACAGGTTGTAAAAATAAAAAACAAACAAACAATTTTTTTATTTAAAAAATTATCTTGATAAGTTGTTATCTACTATTACTTTTAGAAAATAGCTTTTAAAACAAAAAATAAACTTATTTTTATTTTAAAATTGATTTGATAAGTTGTTATCTATTACTAATTTTGAAAAATAGATTTTAAAAATAAAAAACAAATTAACTAATTTATTTTTATTTTAAATTTTAAAAAGTAAAATAAATACGTTGACACGTGTCATAAAAAGCTTCACAAGTGTATATAATAGAGATAGCTTTTAAAACAAAAAACAAACTTATTTTTATTTTAAAAATTGATTTGATAAGTTGTTATCTATTATTAATTTTGAAAAACAGATTTTAAAAATAAAAAACAAATTAACTAATTTATTTTTTATTTTAAATTTAAAAAAGTAAAATAAATGGAGCTTCATTAGACGTTGACATGTGTGATAAAAAGCTTCACAAATTTATATAATAGAGATATGAGTTTGACTTATCAAAAATCAAGTGTTCATTTTTATTTTGTATTGAATTATTTCATATTTTAAATTTAAATTTTAATGTTAATCTCAATAATTTTTATGTTATATATTTCAGTTATAAAGCTTGATATGGGTCTTGCCTAGTTATCATGAGAACATGTTGGGATGGAAAGACGAAATTGACCTCCACCTATCAAGGGAAAATAATTGATAAAATTGCCCACATCCAGACTCGAACCTATGACCTACAAATCACAAGGTGATACCATAACCACTAGGCCAACTGATTCTTTGATATAAAAAGGGAATACTACTTAATATAATACTTTCTATTCTATTAAAATATTAAAAATTAAACATAAATATATATTTTATATTAAAATATTTTAATATATTAACTTTAGTTTATATACTATCAATATACATTAATATATAATTTATATTATAGAATATATATTTAATATGTTAAATATATATATATGTAAGAATAAAAAGTATTATATTAAATAGTATTCCTTTTTTACATCAAAGAACCAATTGGCCTAGTGGTTATGGTATCACCTTGTGATGTGTAGGTCACAGGTTCAAGTCTAGATGTGGGCAATTTTATCAATAATTTTTCCTTGACAGGTGGAGGTCAATTTTGTCTTTCCATCAGACGAATTCTGACACGATTGCAACTTCGTCTTCCCAGTGACAGCTTTCACCCCAGACCACCAAATACTTTTTTTCCAACCCCAAAAACGCAAATGTTTTAAAAAAGTGGCCTATTTTGGCCAAAATCCCGAACATGTTTGGGCTTCTGGAACTATATGCACCAATTTCACTAAATATGTTCTTAGTAGGAAAACCTAGTCATAGTAAGCTATATGTAGAAACTACCAAATCAAGAATATTAATTTCAAGCATTAATATTTTAGATTTTCTTGAGTGTCTTGTAATAGTTTAGTTGTAATTATGTACATAAAAGGCATTCTTAAAAGTTGAATAAAAATGTGTTCATTACTGATGAAGCATTATTATTATACTTCAAATGTCTGCCTGTTGGCATCGTGTTTGGGTTTTTAATAATTACTGGTGGTTTTGCCGGTAGGCATGACAACGGGATGGTCCGGGAACGAGTTTGACTCTTACCACTCCCATCCCCGTTATCCTAGACCCTAACTGTGACCGTCCCTGATCCCCATCGGGTGAGATAAAATGATTCCCGTCCCCATCCCCGATCAGGATCAGGGTAACCCGTCCCCGTCCCCGTCTATGTTTTCATAAAAAAACTTTTCTTATCAAGTATTTTAAAAGTTGTTGGTGTATCTGCAAAATTATTAAATATTTTACATACAATAATAAAAATAGTAAAAAATCATCTTAGACACAATTATTAAACATTGTCTAATAGATCATCTCTAGTAATATGTATATATAGTAAGAGTATTAAGTAATTTAAGTATGTCGGGTAAAAACTGTCCCCGTCCCCAAAACCTAAAAAACGGGGAAACACCACTCAAACAGGCGATGCGGTGCGGTTATCCGCGGGGATGGATTTTTTTGCCATGTCTATTTGTCGAAAACAGAACACTCACCATCCATTCCATTCGTTTCTGGTGGTTTAGTAAATATGAACCTCCTCAAGGAAACCGCGGAACTACCGGCGGGTTCTGAAACCTCCTTTAAACAGACTCCAGCCGTTGTTCTGGCAGCGGTTCTAATGTAGGTAAATTTATTGCTTCGGGTATAGACGGGGTAATTCCCATAAAAATCCCCAATAATCTACGTTCTTCTTGTATTGAAGATACATTAATTTTAAAGATAAATGAAAAAGAGAAAAAGTATAACTATAATAAATCATTTACAAAGTAAATATTTATTTTACAACAAGTACCACGATTAATGAAATTGTATTAAATCTAAATACAAAAAATAATAATTTTATATGACAATGAGAATGACAAATACGTATAAAATTACATGGATAGTTAAATGTTTTTAAAATTACATAATTATCATATATTTTTAATTTTATTAAAAATTAAATTTGGGACTTACACTAATTAACTAATTGAACTAGCCCCTAACACATGATTATCATATAATTACTTAAAAAATGCCATAATAATAAATCAATCGAGACAGTAAAATTCAGTTCCTATACTAAACATAATTAATTAGGTAAATAATGTTGCTTGATGTATAAACCAAATTAATTGGGATTTATCTCTTCCGCATGGATAATTCAACAGTTGACAAGGCCTTCTTCATGAAATTTCGGACAAATTCCATCCCTTTAATATTTAAAGGTGTTCAGATCACATGCATGTGCTTGGAAAATTCTACAGGAATACATGAATAAGAGCAATCCTCAGAAGGAGAGGAATGCATGAATAAGTGTGCACTCTATGAAGAAGACTCCCTTGCATCAATTTATTATTTTCCTTGCAGTCTCTTATATAGTTTAGTGTTGTTACATGCAACACTATATATATTCATGGTTTTGGGATCGGACTGTTGTAAAAATCGACAATACTATCCATAAACACTACAACAGAAATGATAAAAGGATGCGGTACTTTTGTCTGCGGTTGAACGAAACCGCAGAAAATAAAACAAAATTTATATTAATGTCTACGGTTCTAAAATGGAACCGCAGATAATAACAATTTAAGCCTTTTCTTTGCGGTGCAAGTTCAAACGCTGACATTCTACGAGACTTAACCGCAGACATACAAACAAAATTTTAAATTAATAATAAAACATAATGGGCTTTATTGGCCCGAAACAACAAATCCTTAGACTATATTTCTCTTCTCCTATGTTTTGGTTTTTCTTCTCTTCTCAAACCCTTGTTTCTCTTATCACGGTTTCTCTCCCCGTCAACCTTTTTCTTTTTTCTTCGGTGACTAATAGCTTCTCCTGCTTGTATTGGCTGCCTTTAACCTTTGTTGTGTTCACCGAGCACTGCAAGATCACCCATACCCTTGGTTTATGATTAAAAAAGAGGGCCAAGGATGACGGTTTGCATGCTGAGAGCGTCTGAACTTCGCGGCAAGGGAGAACCTTTGGTACGGTGCGTCGTTTTGGTACAGATCGAAAGCGGGATTTGTTGCTTGGTTGGTGAATCGGTCGATCAAACAGGGAAGAAAGACACTTGGGGTCGCAGGTAACCTTTCTCCCTCATGAACATAGTTCGATTGTGTTTTGGCTGGGAAAACGATGGTTGTCTCCTCTACTTTTCTGTGTTTTCTTTTTTTTTCTAGGTCCTTATTTTTGAGAATGATCTTCTGTGGGTGGGGGGTTGGGGTTTGGGTGTGGTCGTTCCTGTTTCTATGGGTGTGGTGTTGGGTTGTGGCGGTGGTGAGGCCATGGATTAGTCTCTGTTTCTGTAGGTGGTGGGGTTTGGGGTGTGGGTTACGGGTGGTGGTGGTGAGGCCATGGGTTGTGGCGGTGGTGAGGCTGTGGGTGGGTGGTGAGTGAGGTCGTGGGTGGGTGACTCGGTGTAGCGTTACAAGTCGTAGGTGGGGGAAGGGGTGATGGGTATGGGTGGAGGGAGGGGCTACGGGTGGTGGTTGGTTTAGGTTTAGGGAGGGGATTTGGAGGTGATGGGTGGTGGGTATGGATGGTTTAGGGTGGTCGGGCATGGGTTTAGGGGGTTAGGAGGTCGGCGGGGTGAGGTTAGGGATGACGGAGTATTGGTGTTATTTTTTTGTGTTAATGTATGGTGTTATTTTTTTGTGTTAATGTATGGATATGTAGTAGATAATGAATCTGTTGGGATAATGTAGTAGATAATGAATCTGTTACAGAGTAGGTGTTTTTTCATTAATTACATCTAATATCCCATGTTCTTTACTTTATGTTAAAGCGTTGACTTTTGTTGTTAGAATCTAAGAACTTCAGATTTCAAAGTAATGATAGCCTGTCCTTATTCTTGTACAGGCAGAAAAAGATGCTAAGAGAAGAGCTAGAGCAAAAGAATTAAAGAAGTTACACAAAAGTAAAAGAGAAGAAGGCTCAGGTACATCTTAATTGGTTTCAGTATTATGTTAAATAATGACCTCACATTAGTTTTTTAGTACTTAATTCTGAAAGCATTTTACTTTGGTTTTTAAACTGGAATTCAGTTTATTGTTTCATATTTTTTTTCTTATACAGTCTTTAATTATAGTGACTTCAATTTATTAGGTTCATTTTAAAGATTTGAGAGATATCTAGGTAGTGTTGAAATGATTGACTACAGTTAACACAGTACCTGCTCATTCATGTTTTGATTCTATGATTTATGTTCTTTCGTCCCCTGTCTAATCTTAAGTAAAATCTTAAAGTTGACATCCTTGTCTCAGCCATCTTCTAGAAAATTTCATTTCATTGCTCTAGATTTTTTAGGAAATAACTGTGATCACTTGTATATCAGCTCTTAAAAGTGTTTAATTTTCAAATACAAGGATAATCGCTCCTCAAGATCATCACTTTTAGATGGTTTTGATAGTATAGAGGAGGGTGGTTTAAGGGATTCTTCTTCTTACTCTTATGAACTTAATGAGGGAGATAATGATAGAGCCATAGAGAGTTTGCACGACAGAGTTTCTTTTCTTAAATAAGTAAGTTTTGTCTATTTAAGTACTATTTCACTTTTAAAGTATTAATTAAAATCTCGGCATCTAGCTTTATGAATTCTTATTTCTAACAAATGCAAAGGTGTATCGAAATATTCTGGTAGTGTTGAAAATATCATTTACCATGGTTTAATTGTTGTCTAAGGTTGGTTATATTTTGTGCATATATATTGTTTGACTTGTGTCTAGTTTATCTACTTCCTTTTTGGATATATTGTTGAAATATTAGGAAACTATTGTTTGCCCTGTTTCTTATTTGGTGAATTGTAAAAAATGGGCATGTATGCATTTTTTAAAATGGCATCAATTTATTTGTAAACAAAGGATCATTAGAATGGTTTTTAATTTGCTAAAGTGCAGTTGTGTAGGTGCTATCTCATCCAATTTAACAGAATTTTGTTTTTGATTCTTTTGTATGGGGTTTTAGATAGAAACACATATCTTGTTGTAACTGATTGCTATTTACATGCATATGCTTACAAATGTACAATAAAAAATATGAAATATAGGTCAATTGCAAATTTAATGTCTAACAAATTATTTAGCCTACTAGTTTTGTTCCATAATGTTCTAATTCTAATTATTTGTTTACTGATAGTCTTGGAGGAATCTTTAAAATGCAATGATCTATTGATCTATAGCTTCTTCAAAAGAAAATTTAATATTTACTTGGTCAACATTCAACAATTAACAGGTGATATACATGAGGAGGTTGAGAGTCATAATCAGTTGCTTGATCGGGTGGTATGTAAATAACACACTTTTGTGTGATTGTGAGAAAGTCTCTTCCTTTTATTCTGATTGGATTGCATCGTAAATTACGGTAATAAAATGGATAGATTAAGAGGCATGATGTTGGGAACAATGGATCGATTCAAGAAGGTATTTTTTTGCCTCATTTCTTTCTTTTTAATTTCGTATTATTGTAAAATGATTTAGTGTATGGAAACTGCATTCTGTAGGTTTTTGAGAAGAAATCAACGAGGAAAGCATGCTCACTTGTGGCTTATTTCACATTTGCCTTTATATTCATATACTATCTTATCAGGTAGAATGATTTGATAATACTTGCACTGTTTACTTTGACATGACTTAAATCAACATATTTAGAGATAAGAGTGATAGCCTTTTTAGATCTTGTGCTTAATAGTATTGTGTATACGTTGGGGGGGGTCATAGACAAGGTATTCTTTAAGGAAAATAAACTATCCAAAGGTGTTATTTTCTTCTGGTACTTATGCTAGGAAGAAGGGTTGCTATGTTTCTGATAGCCACCTACAAGACAGTTGTACTTTAGGAGAAATAAAGGCTATAACAAGTGATAATTTCCTAAGTTACTAGCAGATAGATTGTTAGTTAGGCAGGTAAGTAAGCCTATACATAAACTGTAATGAGAGAGAATAAATAGGTGTGGAGGATTTTGAGTAGAAATTTGCAATTGGTCTGGTTCTCTCAAGCTCAGAACTTAAGAAACTCATTGTACCATTCCCCATAATTTTAATCAGTGAAATGGGATTTTTTAAAAGTGCTGAGAACTGTGAATTAGCTCATGCGTACTAATTTGCGGTTGTTTGGCAAATTGGGGTGCAAGACTTCCTTACTGAATTCTTCAAAAGTGATGAGCCAAAAAATAACTAAAAGGGACGAGATAACAAAGTGTTTCTCATTATTGTTTAACTTCAGGCCCGTAAGATACTTCCTCCTTCATGGATGGAGATGAGTGATTTATCCCATCCCCTAAATCCTTTGCTATGTAAACTCCTCACAGATCGTGAGCTGTATTTCTCTAAGATTAGTGGTTTGAAAGTGTGGGGCCATGGGTAATTAGAGATGCAATCATAGTATCACTTGCCTAAGATAATTGATATATTAATCAAGATTTCATAATAAATTTTTAATTTTAAAAATGATGAATCTCTAAAACATTATAATAAAATATATTATTGTAGTTGCGTTGCTATCATAATCTAAGATTGATTTTCACTAACCATATATTTTGAGAAAGGTGAAAAAAACTTTAAACTAAGTCCAAACTTGGCTCTAGTTATACTACATTAAAAGGTTCATACTAAATCTGATATAAATTTAGGGAAAAAATATAAACTGCTTAAACAGTTAGTTGGTTAAAATGAATGTAAATGTATTTTGATACAAAATTTCAACTTGCATTTATGAATTAGAACATTAATATATGCATATAAACTACAAAAATAACTGATTACGTATGTTAAAAATTTAAATCACAGATTAAACTATATATGAAAATATGTTCAAAAAAGTTAACTGAATTCTTATGTTTAAAGTAGCTAATGAAATCTAAAATGTAGGGTACCTGAATTCCTATGGCCTATCTATTTTAATTGCAGGTGCGATGTTCAACGGGTCAAGGAAAGGCACAAGAAGCAAAAATTTTGTTATGCTAATGCTATTAACAAAATTATCTCCAAATATTTATAAATTTATTGTCTTTTTATTTTTCTGGTGGTTAAAATGCTCATGAAATTAACATTAAAGATTACGTTTAGCCTTTTGAAATTTAGTGTAATTAATACTAACAAATATTGCTAAGTGTAACTATCTTTACATGTTTTTTTCTCTTAATTTTATGTAACTATCTTTGTAAACATGTTTATTAATATTGTTAGGTAATGTTTTACATTTTTAAGCATTGTTGTTATATCTATAATCCTAAAATTATTAGTGTAAAAATTAATTTATTAATTTAATATAGGTTTAGTAAAAAATTAAAAATTAAAAAAAAACCAACTATTGTCTGCGGTTATAGCTTCAAGCGCAGACATTGTGAGACTATTGTCTGCGGTTCCGCATCACAACCGCAGACATTGTTTGACTATTGTCTGCGGTTCCACATCTTAACCGCTGACATTGTTTGACTATTGTCTGCGGTTCCGCGTTACAACCGCTGACAATAGATGACTAATGTCAGCGGTTAAGCGCTGACGTTGTTTTTAGTGCTATTAATAGCGCCATTATTTTCTGCGCTTGTACCGCTAACAATAGCTATTACGGAACCGCTAACAAAGGCCTTTTTTGTAGTAGTGAAAGAATTATTCGTCCGAGTGTTTATCCTATACGATTAAAGAGCCAGTGGAAATAAAATTAGCTCAATTCATGACGAAGGAGAATGAGAAGACATTGTGTCATACATATTAGATTGAGAATCGCTATCAGACAAAATAGGAGTATTGTTTTTTTTTTACTAAGAATTTATAGGTTTTAAGGAAAAATTTGATATTATAACTTTTAAAAAATCATAAGATTTCAGTTTTTTTAAAAGTTATTTAAAGAAGTTTATAATTTTTTAAAAACTATAAACTTTTTCATTAATTAATTGTTTAGTTATTAATTTTAATTTTTTATGAAAATTATTATCTTTCATATAATTAAAATATTATATCTCCTTTAAAATTATTTAACATAATTTAAACTATTTAAACATTTAATTTTTTAAAAAATAAAAAAGATATATTCAAAATATTTTTTATAAATTAAAGCTAAAATAATTTTTTTATAAAGTTAAACCTTTAAATAATCCATTCTTCTCATCTTTAACAAACTTGATTCGTAAACAAATTTGATTCAGGTAAGTAATTTAACTAATCCAAAGGAGCAACAAACTTTTATGAAGTTGATTGAGTTAATGACAGCCTCACATGCACCAAATGCCAATTTTCTTTCAAGAAAAGAATTTAGAGTAGAAAACATGGTAGGGTATAATGGTAATTCCAAGACAACAAAATAAGGCCAAACATGTCTGTGAAAGATGTCCAAAAGAGAATCTCTGCTGCACAACACAAACCCAATACATAAACCTTTCTTTCTTTCCTTTCCCAACCCTCTCTCACACCAATCATCATCACCACCACCATCACAATCACAATCATTCCCTTTTTTCCTCTCTTCCCACCATGGAGATCCAACAACACCTTGTCAAGTTCAGGTACCCCATCATAGGCTCACTCCTCTTATGCTTTGCCACCTTCTCCCTCCTTTACCTTGCCCCTAGCTTCGTCAACATCTTGTTCTACTTCTGGCCACTCCTTCTTTCCACTGCGCTCTTTCTCGCCCTTGTTCTCCTCTTCGCCAAAACCTCCGCTTCAAGCCTCTCCGATGACGCCGCTTCCATCTCCAAACCCGCAGAGGAGCTCCTCCACTATGTCGCCGGCCACCATCATGAACCGCCATTAGACACTCACAACAAGTCCGATTAGAGCAGTGGCCCCAAATAAGACAGAATAAATGTCACTGTGGTAACTGTCTAACCCTCCAATTACCCCCTTTTTATTTAATAATAATATTGTTACCAGTATAAATTATTATTATTGTTATTTATTTTTATTTTTATTGTTATCGGATACTTTTGTACCGTTACGTTTTTTTGGTTCTTTGCAGTTGAATTGAATGCGGGTGTTGTAATTGCTGCTATTATTGTTTTTTTAACAGAAGGTGAAAAATGTAATTATTGTTGACGAATAATATATTTTTAAAAAATAACTTCTTGAAAGTTGAGGACTTAGTGCTCACATTTTGAAAAAAAGTTGAAGATTCTGTTTTTGAGAGGCAAATCTCTAGGCTTGAAGAGAATTAGTCTTTCCCTACCGGCACAATTCGATCTTATAATATTAATCTAAGAGCTGATTCTGAAATAGAAAAGTTATAAAAAAGTTTTTACATTTTTTTCTCAAATATTATTAATTTAATTGAGTTAATTCTAGTTTAAAATTGAACTAAGTTTTAAATTTTAACATAAAGAAATAAATTACTAAACATTTATAAATTATATTTTCTAATTAAAATAATTTATTTTCATGATTTTTCTTCATTAAAAGCTCTCCTATTTATTTAATGCCTTCTTCTTTAATAAATAAAATCTTACTTGTTTCAAAACATTCACGTAATGTTTTTAAGTCTTATACTTTTTTCTTTTTAATTTTAATATAAATCTAGAAAATATCTATGCAAATATACGCAAATTTGACGGAATCTAACTTAAAAACATGGGGCAAATCATGTATATATAAAGTCTGGTGTTATGATTTTAGAACAATTTTTAATGTTAAAACATGTGTGATTGTGTCTATGATTCACAACAAAATCCGTAAAGAAACAACAAAATCATCCCTTATTTTTTAACACAATTTTTCATTTGACGAATCCTAAATTTTAATATCTTTTTTATGTGTTTGGATTAGATTAATTAATATAAAAATCATTTGATTGAAAAAAATCAGGAATTTCTATATTTTAAAGGTTTTTTTTAAATGTTCTTAAGATTAAATTAGTGGGAATGTTCTGGGGTTGAAAATGATAGTGTGAGTGTGAGTACTGTGAGCTAGGTTTGAAAAATTCTTCAAAATAGGTTTGGTAATCAAAGGTATAATTGGTAAACAATGGATCAATGTGCATATAAAAAGTTTATTTTACTTGTTACTTTGACTAATATGATGAAAACCCAGTGTTAGTACTAGAGTGAGTTGTGTTCAATCTTCATAGGGTAATTGCTTAAGTCACTGGTGAGTCATCACTGCTATGGTCAACCGCATATTGCGTGGCACTGTCTGCTTTTGTTGTCTGTTTTTTTGACAAACCCTAAATTTCAGTACCATGAAGTTGTACATATATGCTCTTAAAAATTCCAAAAGCTAATGACTTTTATGCCTCTATGTTTTTGGTTTTGGTACTTTTTTCTTGGTTCAAAATATAATGGATAATAAAATATATACAGTGGAGGAAATTAATTTAACCGTACTTGCCCCATGTGCCATCCACATTGGTTGTTCTGTGTTACTACCATGTGCCTAGTACCCTTAATTTTCCAACGGATCTACATGATATTTTTAATTTGAGAACTGAAATGTATAAACTAATTGCAGATTTTGTACTCTTGCTTTGTAGGTGATAAATTGTGAAGAGAACATGGTGAATAGCATAGCATAGCATAGGCCGGAGTAGATCACAGATAATCTATTACCAAGGATGCTGCTCAAATATAGATAGAGGATTAAAAAACAACAAAAAAAGAAGAAGCTATGTTAGTATATCACAGCCAGCATTGTGTTGTGGACTTGGAACTTTCTTGTAATGGCTATAAAATGCTACTCAACCATGAATAATAGTAAATATTTTCTCTTAATTCTCCAGTTAATATGGTTCTTCTAATTTCTAATCTGGTAGGTTTGAATTTACTCAATTGAGCTATACCATCTTCATTTTTGTGGCCCATCCCTTGAAATGGATGTAAATGCTGCATAACCATGAATAATCCTATATAATTTTCCCTTCTCCTAACCTGAAGGGTAGTTCTTAACGTCTAATCTGATTTAGTAGCTTTACAATCTTCATTTTTGTAGGCGAAGAAGAAAAGGGCTGATTCTGTTTATACAGATAGGTCATAGGGGACTTCTCTTTTTTATCGGTAAATGTTTATGGTTAGTTATCTAATAAAAATGTTTGGAGAATTTGAATTCGCGACCTCTCCCCGTCCATTATTCCATCACACTTCTCCCAACCAGTCATAGGGAACTAGCCAACAACTCTTTCATCTCTTTATATCCACATATATTAAATTTAGTTAGTTATTGGCTAAAGGGTTCAACAGAAAAAGATTATGCTCAAAGCTCTCCTCCATATTGACACCAATCTCCTTTGACCTTTAGTGTCCTTTTGCTGATTTAACTGATAATTACAATCAGGGTTGTGAGGACAGTTATTAAAATTCTAAGGAAAAGCAACAAAGTGCATAACAACACTGCTATTCTTTAAAGCAACAAAGTGGACAAGCAACAAACCTCAATGCCACCTGGTTGAAGAAAGGTTTTACTAGATACCTGTTTGTTTACAAGCCGCAACATGGTTAATTTTCACGTTTTTTTTCCAAACAAATATATCCGTTGGAAGCTCAGTTGTGGGGGAGGCTGCGAGGAGGAGAAAATTTTTCAATTTCTCTGGACTGATGTTGGATTGTCTTTCTTTTAATTTGGTATATGGAGGGGATTAAACCTTACTACTCAAAGGTGACTCCGAATGTCTCTTTAACACTTGAACTATTTGGTGGATTGTCTTTCCAAGCAGACTCCAAGAGTTAATGGGCTTTTAAGGCCTAGCTTTGGTAACTGTTTAGATTTTGATCCGGGGTGACAACCAAAACTGGACGAGGTCTGGAAAATACCATGCCACGTCATTATGAGCTGGCAGGTCATAACCGGAGTTCGAGCCCATTGATTGACCACGGATCTATCTCTCAACCCCGGACAATTACTGACAATCCGACAACCAGTCAGAAGAGGTATGAGCAACCTGATCCTGTAGACACTGTACCTACAGTAAGTTAGGAAGATAGTCAAATCACTTCCGAAACCAAGGTAAACCCTATAAATACAACTCATTTATTACTGAAAGGGATCTGATCTAATCTTTCCATAAGTTAGCTCCGTAATACGATATCACTTAAGGGATTATATTGACTTAAGCATTGGAGAATATTCTGCAGGTACCCCTCCGGTGTGGTCTTGAAGCATCAGCACGAACTTGACACCAATTACGAAAAGCCTCGGATTCCCAATGAACCGGGGTATATAATACCGTACTCCACTGAGGCGGTGTAAAATTGAGAGGTTGAGAGGTAACTCAGGTTAGAAGATGGAACTAGGAGTCCGGCCCAGACAGTCAACCTTGACCCCGGATTCCAGGACAGATCAGATTCAATTCTAGTTTCTTTCTTTCACAAAAAAAAAAAGAATCAGTGTCTTTAAAAATATGAATGAAAAATTTGAGGATGATCTTTATAACAATAGGTTGAGCTAGGAAATCACATAAATATTCAAACTAAGGGAAATGAAGGTACTGAATTTATGTGATTGTTAATTTGATGTTGGTTCGATAACTCAGTTATAAAAATAGAGTTTTGTTTGAAGTACCATCAAATGGTTGACATTGATCTTATACATGGGTCGACACATTATTTAATTTCATTGGTCAACAAATTAAAAATTTGATTTTAGTCAACTAGTCAACCGTGTTTGTGACCCTAATTAAGAACTAAAGGGCACCTGGTATGACATGGAATGAGTGACTACTTTTTGGTCCTCTAATTTTCTTTCAGCTTTTTGGATAGATGGAACAAGATAGATCTGAAGTTGAAGTGTTAAAACAATTGTGTTAGCAATCTGAGGTGAGGCAATGACAATGGAAAGTGATTAATCAAGTCATATATGCAAATATTTATTATTTAGAAGAATGACTTGATTAACTACTTATCATTAATGTTATCCTGCAGGTAACATGTCGGGCATTCTCTCTTTGCTCTTCTTGAATGTTTCAAACTGCATGGAGCCAGTTCTAGAAAAACAAAATTTATGTCTGGAAACAGATCAATAAATGCCTACCAAATTTGTCTTTTCAATTCACCAGAACTCTGCTGTGCATTCAATCATTGAAGTAAACATGCTAACTACTCTGTAACAATTACATGTATATAATGTGTTCGTGTAATTATCTGAATGAGCAAGTTTTAAATCAGAAATTGAAAAGTGTACCAGATGGATCAATGTCAAACTCTGCATGACTGGTGAAATGTCCTCTTCACCAATCTTCCCCATCTCTTTGAGCTTGTAAATAACGGATATAGCAGCCTATGTAAAGACTGATGGTAACAAACAGTTCAATTCTCATCAATCAAAAACTGAAGTGCACACAAGATACAAATTTAGGATCTATCCATATATATATATATATATATATATATATATATATATATAATCCAAATATAAGTTATCAAGAGTAATAAAAGTAATAAAGAGATGGGGCATATTATTTCATACAGCTTAATCTGGAAAATCATTTAATTCAAAGGGCTTCGTAGGAACAATAAACTACTGCATCCATTTCAATTTATTTGTTGCTGTATGTTTTTTTTTTTAATAGAATTTGTTGCTTTAAGGTTGGTTATGCAAGCATTTAAGAAAATTATTAAGTGCATCAATTACTGCAACAAAATTGCCATATTTATTTAAAATACCCTACTGAATGATATGACTTTTTAAATTTCTCAAATTGTTTGTGTGATTTTAGCGTTTAGCTCAGCAATCCAGAAGGAAAAAAGATGAGCTACACAAATAGTAACTGCCAATATCCAAAACACTTCAAGCATCCTTCCTCCATGAGTTGAGAAAATATGCAGTAGAAGGCATCAATAATATCCAAATTCTCAACAGTTACCCAGAAAGTTGTCCCTGTAATCAAAAGAAGGAAAAATATTAGAATAAAAAATTGAATCTAGCTCCCTTTTTTGTAATCTCAACCTTCTCTAAAACCTTTTGGTTCATGTGCATAGCTTTAACTAGCAATTGAACTTATTGTTTCTGAACCAAGTAATCTCCTGCTTTGGTCAGGATTTGTCCAACCAAAGCCATTCAACAGCGGTCTCTGGTCACAGTTGTAAAGTAAAAACAATAAAGAAAACCACCTGTTTTTCTTCTTGAGCCTGCCAAAGGTAGAAGATAAAACTCCTCTAACTGAATACCCTGCAAGGTACATGGCCACTTTTGTAAAGCTTAGGACATCGAACCTTTTTCCCTTGCCTCAGGAGGAGCAAGATCAGCTGCAGGATCATACAGCCATGACAGTAATGGCTCCTTTGCACCATTGTTGTCATGGAGATGGTTTTACAAAACAAGTTTCAGTAAGAGGCGCTATTTCAAGAGTAACATGATCATGTGTGTTATGAGGGCTCATCCACACATAGAGCCCACTTCTTTTTTAACTTCTTTATTATTATAAATCCCATGTTGTTATAAATTTAAAGGAGAATAAGTAAAAGATAGGAGATTTTAGAAGAAGAGAATTGAGAGAGTTTAGAGAATGAGGAGATGAAGAGAATATATGTGTGTATTAATGAGTGGGAGAGTGTGGTATTTATAGAAATGGGACATCCACTATTCCTTAAAATATTCATAATACTCCCCCTTGGATGTCCACATTTTAGAATGTGCCTCGTTAAAACCTTACTAGGAAAAACCCAGTGGGATAAAAACCTAGTGAAGGAAAAAGAGTACAACATTCTTTACAAAATAAATAAATAATTCAATGTACAAGTATTTAATTCTCCCCCTCATCAGAACATTTATGTAAGCATCGAAGACCAATCTTCTGTACTAGCTGCTCGAAGACTTTGGTTGGTAAAGATTTTGTAAAGATATCTGCTAGATTCTCGCATGATCGGACTTGTTGGACATTTATTTCACCATTCTTTATAAGATCATGAGTAAAGAAAAATTTTGGTGAAATATGTTTTGTCCTATCTCCTTTAATATAGCCCTCCTTTAACTGAGAAATACAAGCTGCATTATCTTCGCATAAGATTGTTGGTGCTAGTTTTCCAGCATGCAAGCCGCAAGTTTCTTGAATATGTTGAATCATAGACCTCAACCAAACACATTCTCGACTTGCTTCATGTAATGCTAAGATTTCAGCATGATTAGATGATGTTGCTGTGATCGTTTGTTTTATGGATCTCCATGAAATTGCTGTACCACCACATGTGAATAAATATCCTGTTTGTGATCGACCATTATGAGGATCAGACAGATACCCCACATCAGCATAACCAACTAGGTTTGCCTTAGGTACATATGGGAAAAATAAACCCATGTTCATTGTACCTCTAAGGTATCAGAATATGTGTTTAATCCCATTCCAATGCCTTTTTGTGGGTAAAGAACTATATCTTGCTAATAAATTGATAGGAAATGATATATCAGGTCGTGTATGACTAGCAAGATACATTAGTGCACCAATTGCACTGAGATATGGTACTTCAGGACCAAGTAGTTCTTCATTTTTGTCTTGAGGTCGAAACGGATCTTTGTTCACTTCAAGTGACCTCACAACTATTGGACTGCTCAATGGGTGTGATTTGTCCATATAAAACCGTTTTAGCACCTTTTCTGTATAAGTCTTTTGGTGCATCAGAATTCCTTCCTTTAAATATTCTAATTGTAATCCGAGACAAAACTTTGTTTTTCCCAAGTCTTTCATCTTAAATTCCTTTTTTAAGCAATTTACAGCATTTGAAAGCTCTTTAGGAGTCCCGATGATGTTTAAATCATCTACATAAATTGCAATTATAACAAACTCTTTTCCCAATCTTTTCATAAAAACACATGGACAAATCGGGTCATTTTTATACTCTTCTTTCAACAGATATTCACTGAGGCAATTATACCACATACGTCCAGATTGTTTCAGTCCGTAAAGAGATTTATTCAATTTAATTGAATAATTTTCTCGAGGATTTGTCTTGTATGCTTTAGGCAAATTAAATCCTTCAGGGAGTTTCATATATATGTCATTTTCAAGTGATCCATATAAATATGCTGCAACAACATCCATAAGGCGTAAGTCAAGCCTTTCACGGATTGCCAAACTTATCAAGTATCGGAAAGTAGTGGCATCCATCACTGGTGAATATGTTTCTTCGAAATCAATACCAGGTCTTTGTGAGAATCCTTGTGCAACGAGTCTTGCTTTGTATCGCACAATTTCACCATTTTCATTTCTTTTTCTCGTAAAGACCCATTTATACCCAACTGGTTTTACACCTTTAGGTGTTTGGACTACAGGCCCAAAAACTTTACGTTTTGCAAGTGAGTTTAACTCTTCTTGCATTGCATCTTTCCACTTTGGCCAATCATTTCTCTATGCACATTCTTTAACTGATTTTGGCTCATGATCTTTATCATCATTTATGATATCAAGAGCTACCTTGAATGCAAAAATTTCATCAATATCAACTTTAAGTCGATTCCATTGTATTCTATCCATGACATAATTTATCGAGATCTCTTTATTTGTATTAATTTCAGGTACCTTGGTTTCTTCTGGATTTGAAACCTTGATTATGTCAGGAGACTCTACTGGAGTCTTTATATCCTCGATTCGACCATCCTCTTTATTTACTTTTCTTTTTCGAGGATTTTTATCTTTAGAACCAACAGGTCTGCCACATTTTACTTTGGTTTTAGACTCATTTGCAATTTTAGATTGTCCTGCAGGGATATCAATCTTTATTGGAGTATTAACAACTGGTATATGTGACTTAGTCACTCTTTTTGGATCAGCAAATGCATTCGGCAATTGGTTTGCTAAACTTTACAAACTAATTATTTTCTGAACTTCTAGTTCACTTTGCTTTGTTCGAGGATCAAGATGTGAGAGAGATATCTCACTCCAACTGATCCTTTTATCCAACTGTTTATTTTCTCCCCCTAATGGTGGAAAAACAGATTCATCAAAATGACAATCAGCAAAACGAGCTGTAAATAAATCACCTGTCAAGGGTTCAAGATATTTTATTATAGATGGACTTTCATACCCAACATATATCCCCAACCTTCTTTGAGGTCCCATCTTAGTGCGTTGTGGAGGAGAAATAGGAACATATACTACACTTCCAAAAATTCTTAGATGGGAAATATTTGGTTCTTTACCATGAACCAATTGTAAAGGGGAATATTCATGATAACTTGTAGGCCTGATGTGAATAAGTGCTGCCGCATGCAAGATTGCATGTCCCCAAGTTGAAATTGGGAGTTTTGATCTCATTAACAATGGTCTTGCTATCAATTTTAAACATTTAATCAATGATTCAGCAAGTCCATTTTGTGTATGAACATGTGCTACAGGATGTTCAACATCAATGCCAATGGACATACAATAATCATTAAATGATTGAGATGTGAATTCACAGCGTTATCAAGGCGTATTTTCTTAATTGGATAATCAGGAAAATGAGCTTTTAAACGAATTAATTGAGCTAGTAATCTCGCAAACGCCTGGTTGCGAGTTGAGAATAAGCAAACATGTGACCATCTAGTTGATGCATCAATTAAAACCATAAAATATCTAAATGGTCCACATGAAGGGTGTATTGGTCCACAAATATCACCTTGTATACGCTCTAAAAATGTGAGTGATTCACTTCTAATTTTCATTGGTGATGGTCGAGTAATTAATTTCCCTTGAGAGCAAGCAGCACATAAGAAATTATTAGTTTGGAGAATTTGTCTGCTGGACAAGTAATGACCATTTGAATTCTCAACTATTTTTCGCATCATTATTGTTCCAGGATGGCCTAACCGTTCATGCCAAATAACAAAGTTATTCTTATTTGTAAACTTCTGGTTTACT
The DNA here is from genome assembly GCA_037962975.1 of Clitoria ternatea. Classification (NCBI taxonomy): domain Eukaryota; kingdom Viridiplantae; phylum Streptophyta; class Magnoliopsida; order Fabales; family Fabaceae; genus Clitoria; species Clitoria ternatea. The sequence continues at coordinate 215,452,795 of CM075671.1, read as the reverse complement.
ATAGCATTTGTTTCAATTGTACTAATATATGTGTAGTACAAACCGGAGGAAAATGAAGGCAATTTTTCCAATATACATTTGTTATCAGAAATTAACTTTGTAATGTATAGATATTCATCATTTCCTTCATTTGTGGTCTCAATATGGTATCCATTTCTGCGGATATCCTTAAAACTCAACAAATTTCTTTGAGACTTCTTAGAATATAATGCACTTTCAATGTGTAATTTTGTTCCTCCAGGTAACAAAATACTGGCTCTTCCGGAGCCTTCAATTATATTTATACTACCAGATATTGTATTAACATTTACTTCTTGTTTTACTATATGGTAAAAATATTTCTTATTCTTAAGAATAGTATGAGTTGTTGCACTGTCTACGAGACATATATCTTCGTCATTCACATGAGCATTCATTCTTCATTAAGTAAATAAAAATAAATCATGAGTAAAAATATAATTAACAATAATATTTAACAAAATTTTATTGATAAAGACAAATTTACAACAAAACAAATTATATGAAACATTAAAATAATTTATTTAGGGGCACTCCCTTCTCCAACCGAGTGGTCAATTTCTTCTTCAGGAAGAGTAAGAAAATCATCAACACTAAAATCAGAGAAATCATCATCTATACCAGTAAAATTTGTTTCTATTATTTTCCCTTTATTTTTAAGGGATTTTTGGTATAGATCTACGAGATGCTTTGGTGTGCGACAAACTCGAGACCAGTGTCCCTTGCTACCACAACGATGGCAGATAGTTTTAGTTTGTTCACTATTTTGAGCATCTGTCCTTTTTTCCATATGTTCTTTATTTTTCCATGTGAATGATGATCTCTTATCATTTCGACCATGACCACGGCCATAACCATATCCACGACTAATACCATGTCTCCGAGCATTACCTCGTCCACGACCACGGCTACGGCCACGACCACGACCATGAGTATTATGATCGTGTGTTGCTACATTCACTTCTGGGAATGGAGCAGTTCCAGTTGGATGAGATTCATGATTTTGCATAAGCAATTCATTATTTTGCTCAGCCACAAGGAGACAAGTAATTAATTCAGAATATTTTGTAAAGCCCTTTTGGCGATATTGCTGCTGCAAGAGCATACTAGATGCATGAAAAGTGAAGAATGTTTTCTCTAACATATCACTTTCAGTGATCTTTTCTCCACATAACTTTAATTTTGAAGTAATTCTGAATAACACAGAATTATATTCATTCACAGATTTAAAATCTTGAAACCGCAAATGCATCCATTCATAACGGGCTTTTGGAAGAATTATATCCTTTTGATGGTCGTATCTCTCTTTTAGATTATTCCACAAAACAAGAGGGTCTTTAACTGTTAAATACTCATTTTTTAACCCTTCATGGATATGGTGGCGTAAAAAGATCATGGCTTTAGCTTTATTTTGACTAGATGCCTGATTCTCATTTTTAATGGTGTCTCCGAGACCTTTAGCATCTAAATGGATTTTAGCATCCAATGTCCATGATAGATAGTTTTTTCCAGATATGTCAAGAGCCACGAACTCAAGGTTGGTAATATTTGACATAGTTATTTCTATGCAAGAAATTACAAATAATAAATTAGATAATACTTCAATAAATATATTTACTATAATTATTTAACGATAATGGTAATGACAATAGTAACAAGTCAACAATAATTACAAATATATTTTATATTATTTATTATTATTATTTTGTTTATTAAAGAGTAATATTGTTAGTTTTTTTAATTAAAAAATAAATTATAAAATTTCACATGAATAATCTGATAATAAAAATTTAAAATTTTCATAAGATATCAATCAAATATTAGTGGTCTAGTGGTAGAGAGATAACTTATCATAGGTATTAACCCGGGTTCAATTCCTTATTAATGCATATTTTATTTATTAACACTTATATATAATAAAATATATTATATTTAATTATCAACTCATGACAACAAAGTTATAAATGAATAATTATATAAAAGCAAATGTGAAGCTACAGCATGTATACGTGAGGCAGCAGGAAATCAAACGTAAGTGCAGGAACAGCCTTGTTTCAATTATGCAATAATATTAAAATAATCATGTAGCAATACAATAATTAGCATGAGAAATCAATAAATATTTTAAATGTATGATTTATATATTTATTTATTATTATTATTATTATTTTAAATTATTATAGTTCTTCAAGAACTATCAATAAATATTTTCAAGAATTCTTCGGGAATTCTTTTAAATCCTATAGGGATGTTCGAAATATAAGTTCTTTAGGAACTTATTAATATTTTATACATCCTGCTGGGATGTGTGGAATATAAGTTCTTTGGGAATTTATTATAATATATATATAATATAAATTGAAATGAAATTATGAAAAGAAATTAAAATTCTATGTTACCTTAGATCTCAGTTGGTCAGAACCTGGTGCTGATAACGTGTTATAAATTTAAAGGAGAATAAGTAAAAGATAGGAGATTTTAGAAGAAGAGAATTGAGAGAGTTTAGAGAATGAGGAGATGAAAAGAATATATGTGTGTATTAATGAGTGGAAGAGTGTGGTATTTATAGAAATGGGACATCCACTATTCCTTAAAATATTCATAATACATGTATATATATATAAAGTCTCTACTCTTTTCAATTGTGGTGACATTGTTAAACTAGTAAAAGTAATAAAAATATGGGCATATTATTTCATATAGCCTTTTTATGAAAGTAATAATATTACAGACAATTTCAAGAGACTCTTCTAAATTATGGTCAATGTTAGAGTCACATCAAAACCTTAATATTATCTTTAATTGCGGACAAACATGGTGATGCAGTCACATTTGTTCCCAATTGGCCACATTATTACATAATTTGAAACTTTATGAAGGTTGAATTATGTAGTAATCAAATTAAAAGTCATATCTACACAGATTTCTATCAAAATATGATATAGTCACTATTATATGATTTAGGTGAGGAGGAAAAAAGACGAGACATAGAGCCATACTAAATATGTATATTCATTGTGTAAAAGATAATGAATACAATACATCAATATTTATAAAGAGTAAAATTCTATTAATTAACTAACATTAACTAATCAATAACAAAACTAGTAACAACTTAACCATCCAATATATCTAACAATTTCTATAAATTAATAAACTTATAAAGAACAATGATAAAATCTACATCGAGTGTGAGAATGAGTGAGAGAGAGCGTGAGCGTGTGAGGTACAGGGGCAGCGGCGGTGTCACTTTCAGGCAATAAGGCATAGGTTCCAGGGGATAGGTTCGTGAGGTGTTTGGAAGGAAGCACGGGAAGAAGGATTTTGGGTCAGTGCAAGGAAGACTTACATCATTCTACTTCACAAATTTTCCTAAGTATTGGAATTATCAAGATCTATGGTGGATGTTTCAGAAATTGGGATGGGGTTTGGGAGGTGTTCATCACAACAAAGAAGGATAAAAATGGATGGAAGTACGGGTTTGTGAGATTTATTGATATGGAGAACCCATTTTCCTTGGAAAAACAACTTGACCAAGTGTGGATAGGAAATTTGAAGTTACAAGTTAATCTACCAAGATTTATGCGTGATAAACAAGTTGTACAATCTAAGCCAACATATCGAACTCAAGGTTTCCAATAAAAATTTCAAATGGGTAGGGGCATTGTTTCTTACGTGCAAGCTGTTAAAAAAGGTGGACACGTAAAGATTTGGAGGGCGAAGGATGGTGGGAATGGGAAGATGGAGGTGAGTGGGAAGAGTGGTGATAGATTGTGGTGTGAGCCTAAAATGTCAATTGAAATAGGAACAATTGAGTGGTTAAGAAATGGGTATGTAGGGAGATTGTTTGATGTTGCAAGGATTAAAAACCTTCATGAATCTTCGTGCTAGAAGGCCTTTTTGCGATCTGGTTGTGATATATAGGGGATAATTTGACATGTTTGTCAGCTTTGGGGGGTGATAATTTACATGAGCTTTTAAAGACCACAGAGGAGTGGTTGGCGTTTGTGTTTGAATATTTAACACCATGGGAGCCGGGGAAGGTGTACAGGGTTTCCTTTAGATGTATGGTAGGAGTGTTTTTTTCCAAAAGGTAGTCTTACCGTTGCTTTCTAACATTATCTATAAGTGTCCTAGGGAAGTATGACCGGTCCTGAAAGTATTGCAAACAATTCACAAAACAATTAGAACAAAAGCTATATTTATTACATGAATTTGATGAAATTGGTAGAAAACTAGTCCAAGTGATGAGACTTACAGCTGTCCATCCATCTACTAAATGTTGTTGGACGATGGTCAACATGGTGTGCATGACGTAATAGCCACACTCAAAACTACCCTCCTGCCTATAAGACTACAAAGGATATAAAATATAGAATAAGTGAATTCAAGTTTTAAAAATATAATAAAGATTTGAATGAATTCAATTGACTTACTTTTGGGTGCACCCATACAAGTTTTTCCGGTGGACTTACTTCCATGCAGTCGACTGTATCTAACCACCGTCCTACGTCAAAATAAAACACAAGATAAGCTAGAATCGTATAAGATCAAAGATGATGTAATCGAATTTGTACTTATTTTTTAGGGATTAACTTATGCATCTACTATTGTTTTCAGGTCTTGTGGAATAGTCCCGTGCACAGAATCAAAGTATAAAGCAATATAAACCCGGGGATAGATCACCACAAGCGTCCAATGAGCGCTGCAGTTACCAGTGATAAGTGAGACTTCAAAATGCAAAAATTAATGGACAATAATTATGGAATAGAATCTTACCCTTTATGATATGAGGCCAGGTATACACCCTTCCTAGACTCAAACATCCAATTCTGGATGTATGCCTGGGTGTCCTCCTTGTTGTTTCCTTTTCTCTGTATGAAAGAAATCTCTAAGAAACCATAAGTTCCATCAAAACCCAAGTCCACACAGATGTTATGCAGAAACCTAAACAAGTTAAGACATGGTTAGCGACAAATAACTTGTATAATGAAATAATTGGACATAAAATGATATACTTATAGCTCCCACAGAACGACATCCTATTTTTACATATACTACAACTTGACAGTGGAACTTGCCACAAACAAGTTTGATTACATCAAAACTTATAACAATATCCATTATCTTTAATACCACCGGACAATGATGTGATAGGTTCCTATTCAAAGCCAATTGGGTACAGTTTGGAAAATGCTTGTAACCACTAATGAGAATACAGGAACCTATCCAAACGACTTCTGGCCAACCCGTTAGGCCTATACCAAGTAAAACTCCTACCCTGTAGAGGAAGATCCACCAGCTCCATTTCAAGAATAAATTCATTAAATAACCTTATCTTAATACTACCTGAAACACCATCCTCACCAGCCACCCCTTCTCTCTCTTCATAACTCTTTACAACATTAAAATCACCAAATACACACCACTCAGTATATTCCCTATACATACTTTTTATTTGCACCATCTCCTCCTACAACCCTTTTTTTTTCATCAATAGACAAGAAGAATAAATATTTATAAGGACCAAGGATGCTACCTTTCTTTCCAGCATCCCACCACCCCCTAAAAACCACAAGCCTCAAACACCTGAATTTTCTGAAATTTCAACTTATCCCACACACACATCAACCCCCTACATAATAACCCCTGAAGTTAACCCACCCGATACATCCCCAACCAATTGCTTACTCCTTTCAAGTTTATCCTTGACCTCCATATCCACCATACATTGAATTATGTCACCATCATCCCCATCTACTGTAACACCCAACTTTTTTCCAATCTCATACGATAAAGCCGTCTTAAACTGGTTATTCTTTATCCAAATAGATCCAATAATTTCATGACTAACAACACCTGGTGCTATTGACGGGTTCGATTAACTACATCCAATCCCAATAGAGGACTTAGCTATACATCGTAGCCATTACAATCAAAGCTCAAAAAGAAAAAGATGAAGAAGAGAAAAAAGATGGATTCCAATGAAAGCTCCACATTCCAACAAGATGTAATCTATCCACCCGCCTGATAGGTTTCTTCAGCTTGAAGGACTTTTTTTTATTCTAGATTTTCCCTCATAGACTCGCTTGGACGAATATGTCGCTTAGGCGAGTTAGATCCCCTATTTCTAATGGTATATTCGCTTAAGCTTAGCATAATTTGCTCGAGTGAATAAGCTTTAAGTTTGATTCTAGACCATTCTCGCTTAGGCGGACTGACTCTTGCTCAAGCGAGTTCTTCAACCTTTGTTTTTGGATACTTTTCGCTCAAGCCATTTCCTTTCGATAACTATCTCTTGAGCGGTTTGAGAGTCGCTCAAGCGTGTTATTCACTGATACTTTCTGGAAGTTATTCACTCAAGCAAATTGAGATTCGCTTAAGCAAAATTTGCCTCTGATTGTTTCTTCTTGAAGATTCTTAGCTCGCTCAAGCGGAGTATAGTCTCGTTTGAGCAAGACACCCAAAACTTGCATTTTTCTCTATTTTGAATTAGGAATGGCTTGGGATTCTTTGCTTTTCTTTTTCATCTTTTCTCACCTATTATTTACACAAAAATAAAGATAAGAGCTTAATTGCATTAAAACACATCAAAATATCTGGTTAAGGGATGATGACACTACATAACGAGAGAACATCTTTTATATAAGATGTTACATTAAAGAAAAACTTTGTTCTCTCATTGTGGATAGTGGTAGTTGCGCTAATGTGGCTAGTCAAAGGCTAGTTCACAAACTTGGTTGTCCTCTAATATATCACCCAAAACCTTACAAACTTCAATGGCTTAATGAAAAGGGTGAAATGTTAGTGAACAAATAAGTTTTTCTCTCTCTTGCTATAGGCACCTATGATTAAATATGGTGTGATATGGTTCCTATGGAAGTCACCCATGTGCTTGTAGGTCGCCCTTGGCAATATGATAAAAAAGTCACCCATGAGGGGTTTACTAACACACTCACCTTTGTACATAACAACAAAAAGTTTGTCTTACATCCCTTGTCTCCCAAGCAAGTTTTGGAAGACTAACTTCAAATGAAGTTGAAGAGGGATATGGAGGTTGGACCTTCCACCTCCCCTCCTAAACCTCACAAACAAAAAAACAAAAAAAACAAGTCACTTAACAAGATAAGGATAAAGGGATCCTCACCTATGAAGATCCCACGAGGCACTCCTCTTTCTTTGCCTCTAAGCATGATGTGAAGCAAGCCTTGCTTCTTCACAAGCCTCTATACATGCTTTACCCTACGTCATCTTCCTCTAGCTCTCCTAGCCCTTCTAGTACATCTAGCTTTTGCACTTCCCTATCCTTGTTAGGCTCTTCTTCTCCTATGCCCAAGGGATTACAAAATCTTCTTCTAGAATTTGAGGATGTCTACAAGGGCTCCCACCTCTTAGGGGTATAGAACACCAAATAGATCTTATCTCCGGGGCTAGCTTGCTTAATAGACCTGCATATAGGTATAACCCTAAGGAGAGTCTAGAAATTGAGAAACAAATTGGAGACCTACTTTCCAAAGGTTGGATTAGGGAGAGTCTTAGTCCATGTGTTGTGCCAATTCTTTTAGTGCATAAGAAAGATGGTTCTTGGAGGTTATGTACCAATAGTAGAGCAATCAACAACATCACCATCAAGTATAGACATCCTATACCTAGACTTGATGATATGTTGGATGAACTTTGTGGCTCTACCATATTCTGTAAGATTGACCTTAAAAGTGGCTATCACCAAATAAGAATCAAGGAAAGTGATGAGTGGAAAGCTGCTTTTAAGACCAAGCTTGGTTTATATGAATGGTTGGTTATACCTTTTGGTTTGACCAATGCACCTAGTACCTTCATGCGCCTCATGAATCATGTTTTGAGAGACTTCATTAGCCACTTTGTTATTGTCTACTTTGATGACATCCTTGTTTATTCAAAGTCTATGGACTCTCACCTTACCCACCTTAGACATGTTTTACTTGCCTTAAGAGCAAACCAACTTTTTGCTAACCTTGAAAAATGCTCTTTTGGTTTGGATCACATTGTCTTTTTAGGATTTGTAGTTAGTTCCAAGAGGGTCTAAGTTGACCAAGAAAAAGTCAAAGCCATTAGTGCTTGGCCAACCCCCAAAAACATTCATGATATTAGAAGCTTCCATGGCTTAGCTAGCTTCTATAGAAGGTTTGTGAGAGACTTTTCTACTTTGGCATCTCCCCTAAATGATTTGCTAAAAAAGAATGTTCCTTTTCTTTGGGGGCCAAAGCAAGAAAAGGCCTTTCAAGACCTTAAGCATAGACTCATACATGCTCTCATTCTTGCTCTACCAAACTTTTCAAAAACATTTGAGTTAGAATGTGATGCTTCTAATATTAGGATAGGTGCGGTTTTGCTTCAAGAGGGGCACCCTATTACTTTCTTTAGTGAAAAGTTTAATGGGGCATACCTTAATTATCTCACCTATGACAAAGAGTTCTTTGCTTTGATTACGACCTTACAAACTTGGGAACATTACTTAATTCTCGAAGAGTTTGTCATTCATAGTGACCATGAGTCACTCAAATATATAAAAAGGCCAACATAAGTTAAACAAAAGGCATGCCAAATGGGTTGAATATTTGGAATAATTCCCTTATGTTATCAAGCATCGTAGTGGTAAAGCTAACATTGTAGCTGATGCCTTATCTAGAAGGCACACCCTTCTTTCTTCTTTGGGTGCCACCCTTCATGGTCTTGATAAGATAAAAGAATTGTATCCAAATGACCTTGATTTCTCTATTGCCTGCCACCCTTAGTGAACATTTCTATTGGCCCCATATGAAGCGTGACGTGCAAAGACTTTGCTCTCGGTGCTTTGCATGTAAAAAGGCCAAATCTAAGGTGTCTCCACATGGCCTTTACACTCCCTTGCCTATTCCCACTTCCCCTTGGGTAGATATTAGTATGGACTTTGTCCTTGGGTTGCCTAGGACCCAAAGGGGTATGGATTCTATCTTTGTGGTAGTTGATAGATTTAGTAAGATGGCTCATTTCATCCTTTGCCATAAGGTTGATGATGCAAGTCATATTGCTAAACTATTCTTTAAAGAGATAGTTCACTTACATGGGATCCTTAGAACTATAGTTACTAATAGGGATACCAAGTTCCTTAGCCATTTCTGGAGGACCCTTTGGGCCAGGCTAGGAACTAAAATTCTCTTTTTTACCACATTCCATCCACAAAAAAATGGCCAGACTGAGGTTGTTAACAGGACTTTTTCTACTCTTCTACAAATCCTTGTTAAAAAGAATATTAAATCTTGGGATGAGTGTCTACCACATGTAGAGTTTGCTTATAATAGGGTAGTTTACTCCACCATCAAGCATAGACCTTTTTGAGATTATGTATGGTTTTAATCCCCTCACTCCTTTAGACCTTTTGCCTCTAGAGGTTTCAGATGACATCCTTCATATGGATGGTACGGTAAAAGCATCTTTTGTTTGAAAACTTCATGAGGAGGTTAAACACCATATACAAAAGAAAAATGACCAGTATGCTAGATGTGTGAATAATAAAAAAAAGAGGTTATCTTAGATGTTGGGGATTGGGTTTGGCTTCACCTAAGGAAGGAACGCTTTCCTAACCTTAGGAAGTCCAAACTTAGCCCTAGAGGTGATGGTCCTTTTCAGGTCACTAGGAGAATTAATAATAATGCTTATGTACTTGACCTCCCTGATGAGTATCGGGTCAATGCTACCTTTAATATCTCTAATCTTACCCCTTGTTTTGTAGATGAGTTAGATGAGGTTGCCTCAAATTTAAGGACAAATCCTTTTCAAGAGGAGGAGCATGACATAGCTATCACCCAGGAAGAAGCCATGGACCCTACACAGTCTTTAGAGGTTGCCTTGGATGCTTTCAAGGGCCCTATGACTAGGTCAAGGGCCAAGAGAGCCAAGAAAGGTATCCAAAAGCATTTAGCTTCTTCCATACATTCCTTGAGTGGGCCCAAGCCCAAGAAGGAGCTATTGAAGACCCTTACCCTTTTCTCTTACACTATAGAAGGGTAATGGGCTTGGAGTGGATGTTTGGGCCTCTTTTAGGCCTCTTCATTAGGCCTTATATATCTTGTACATATTTTTCATTCCTTTATATTCTAGGTATATTAGGACTATATTTTAGGAATTAGTTTGGGATTTGCATAGCCATTAAGTTTGGGCCACTTTTGGGCCTTGTACCTTGTTCCATTTTGCATTTGGGCTTGTATTGGGCCAAGTAGAGTAGAATTTAGGATTGGGCCTTAGGAGCTAACCCAAGGCCCATGGTTAGAATGGCTTGGCCGAATTTTTCAAGGAGCTATATAAGCTCATCTCCTTTGTAATTAACTCATAACTTGAATGATTAGAGATTTTAGAGTGAGAAACTCTTCCTTCTCTCTAGAAAAGTAGAAGCTTTAGGATCTAAGAAGTTTGAGAAGAGAAGATCCATCAACAATAAGCTAGGAATTGAAGAAATTCCTACAACACGCCCCCACCAATAAATCTCAAAATAACGCATGAATTGATTCAATAGAGAGCATGAATCGATTTATATGTCTGGAGGTAGCCCTGAATCGATTCAAAATGGGAATAAATGGGTTACTATGCTTTTTAAAGTTCTTGAATCAATTCAACATGTCCTTGAATCTATTCATACATTTGGCACTCTTAAAAAATCATGAAACTTAGCCTTGAATCTATTAAATTTGATCCTAAATCTATTTATATGCAATTGGATGTCAAATTACACTAAATGAATCTATTCATGGTAAAAAATGAATCTATTCATTTAGTTGAAAGTTAAGTTTTTGAATTTGAAATTTGAATCTGAAAGAAACAGCTTTGCATAAATCACAGAAGCATTACAAGATTCAAGCCATAAAACAAAGATCACTAAGTAGATATCCATTGCTGGAAACATGGATCATGGAAGACAAGCATTACATAAATCATGGATCATGAAAGACAAGCTTTACATAAATCATGGATCGATGGGAATTTTTAATTGAAACCTTTGCCTTTTGAAATGCTATAAATAGATAAGCATGAGAAGCATTCATTTAAGAAGTTCAAGCAGCAAGCATTTCTCTCTTAAGCTTTCTTATCTCTTGTTACTTTCTGTTCTTTTATTTTGTAATTCTCTTAAGAGCTTAGTTAGTGAGCAAAATTCTTTGAGTGTTAAATTTGTATATCCACTCTATTGGAGAGTTATCTTTGTAATCTTAAACACCAAAATTCCTAGAGTTTAGGTTGAGTTTCAACCTTGTAAAATTATGAGATTGAGAGATTGGATGGGGTGCTCTTGTACTTGTGAGAATTGCGTTCTTGAGTGTGGGACACTAGGAAACTGCAATTGCTCAAAGTTTGTATCTCTAATCTCCAATAGTGAAATCCTTCAAGTGGGTTACTTGAAGGTGAGACATACACTGATGTGGTGGAACTCATTATATCAGTTTGCAATTCTCTCTTCCCTAAACTCTTGTATAATTGTACATTTGAATTGCTTACTTACCTTATAGTGGTTAAAATTTTTTTGTTAAATTATTTGAAACAAATTAACTTAACTCTTAATTGAATTCACTTGCTACATATTAAGTGTTTATTAATTTGCTTTGTGTATAAATTGATATTGTTTGCCATTAAATTTACCATCTTCATTAAGTATATTTGTTAAAGAATCAATTTCAAAAGCATTCCAAAGAAAACTTTTGATACTCAATTCACCCCCCTTTCTTGAGTAATTGAGGCCACTTGGTTAACAAGTGGTATCAGAGCTTGACTCTTGGTAGATCAAGCTCAACAACTTCAAGAGAACAAGATGGCCTCTACTTCTTTTAACCTTTTTCCTGAGGGTGGTGCCATAAATAGACCTCCTGCTTTAAATGGTGAGGGTTACACTATTTGGAAAGAAAGGATTAAAATTTTTGTTTAATCAATTGATTTGAAAATATAGAATGCTATTGAAAATGGTCCTTTTATACCTATGCATACTATTGATGGTAGACAAGTTAAAAAACATATGGATGATTGGACTAGTGAAGAAGAAAAGAAAGTTTTTGACTTAAACAAAACTCTTGAAAAATTCACCAATGGTAGAGACAATTTAAATGCTTTACTTGGAAAACAACGTTGCATATTTGATAAAATTGGATTAGGATTCAACTCAAGATCTAATACTTACAAGAAAGAGAAACATTACAAGAATTTCTTTGTACCACCTAGTAAATCATCTTCACCTTTTATGAAATGCAATCATTGTGGTCTCAAAAGACATAATGCCTCTAATTGTTATGTTAGAAAATTAGGGCCAAAAGTTATGAGAAAAGTATGGGTTCCTAAGGGAACATTTCCTTAAACTAACCTATAAGGACCCAACATAAAATGAGTACCAAGATCTCTAACTTGATTTGTTTTAAAGGTATGCTTTAAAGTAAGTAACACCCATTGGTACTTGGATAATGGGTGTTCTAAGCACATGATGGGAGATAAAAGTAAGTTTATATCAATCACTCCCCGAAATAAAAGATTTGTTACATATGGAGACAATACTAAGGGAAGAATTCTTAGAATAGGAATATTGGTAAAAACTCTTCCACCTCTATATATGATGTGTTATATGTTGAAGGACTCAAGCATAACTTGCTTAGCATTAGTCAATTATGTGATAAAGGCTATAGAGTTTTATTTGAATCAAATAGTTGCATAATTGAAAATAAGCTAAACAAGGAAGTAAAATTCATTGGTCAAAGAGTTAATAATATTTACATGATTAATCTTGATTGTCTTGCTACAAATGATGTGCAATGCTTCATAACTAAAGAGGATGAATCATGGCTATGGCATAGAAGAATTGCTCACATTCATATAGACAATTTGAATAAACTTGTTTTAAAAGATTTAGTAATTGGTTTGCCAAAATTAAAATTTGAAAATAAATTTTGCGATGCATGTCAAAAGGGGAAACAAGTAAAGGCATCTTTCTAAGCTAAAAATGTTGTTTCAACAAATAGGCCTTTACAACTTTTACACATAGATTTATTTGGACCTTCAAAAGTTAAAAGTTTTGGTGGAAACTATTATGGTCTTGTGATTGTGGACGATTATTCTAGATATACATGGACGTTATTTCTTGCTCATAAAAATGAAACATATCACGCATTTAAGAAACTTGCTAAGATTATCCAAAATAAGCAAAATTTGAAAATTGCATCCATTAGAACCGATCATAGGGGAGAATTTGAAAATCAACCCTTTGAAAAGTTTTGTGAAAAATCTGGCATTGAACATAATTTTTTGGCTCCTAGAACTCCACAACAAAATGGAGTAGTTGAAGGAAAAATGGATCTTTAGCAGAGCTCGTAAGAACTATGTTAAATGACAACAATATTGCGAAATATTTTTGGGCTGATGCGGTAAATACTGCTTGTCATGTTATGAATAGATGTCTAATAAGGCCTATTTTAAAGAAAACCCCCTATGAGCTTTACAAAGGAAAAAAACCAAACATTTCTTATTTTCATGTATTTGGATGCAAATGTTTTATGTTAAATAATGGAAAAGATAATCTGGGGAAGTTTGATGTAAAATCTGATGAGGAAATATTTCTTGGTTATTCATTAAGTATACTTGTTAAAGAATCAATTTCAAAAGCATTCCAAAGGAAAAATTTTAAATACTCAATTCATCCCCCCTCTTGAGTAATTGAGGCCACTTGGTTAATAAGTGGTATCAAAGCTTGACTCTTGGTAGATCAAGCTTAACATCTTCAAGAGAGCAAGATGGTCTCTACCTCTTTTAACCTTTTTCCTGAGGGTGGTGCCATAAATAGACCTCCCACTTTCAATGGTAAGGGTTATGCTTTTTGGAAAGAAAGAATAAAAATTTTTGTTCAATCAATTGATTTGAAAATATGGAATGCTATTGAAAATGGTCCTTTTATACCTATGCATACTGTTGATGGTAAACAAGTTGAAAAACATATGGATGATTGGACTAGTGAAGAAGAAAAGAAAGTACAATACAACTATAAAGCTAAAAAACTTATTACTCTTGCCTTAGGTCTTGACGAATTTTTTAAAGTTATAACATGTAAATCTACTAAAGAAATGTGGGATACTCTTCACATTACTCATGAAGGAACTAGTGATGTCAAGGATTCTAAAATTAGTACTTTAACTAGCCAATATGAAAGTTTTAGGATGAATTCTGGTGAAACTATTTTAGAACTACAAAAGAGATTTACCTTAATTATTAATCATCTTATTACACTTGGTAAATTGTATACTAACAAGGAACTCATCCATAAAGGTCTAAAAAGTCTTACTAGGGAATGGAAACCTCTTGTCACTGCCATCAAGCAATCTCCAAACATAAATGAGATATCTCTTGCTACACTATTTGGTAAGCTTGAAGAACAAGAGCAAGAGCTAAAAGACTTGAAGATTGCGGAGGAGGAAGAAAGGTCCTCCAAGAAAAAAGGACTAGCTCTTAAAGCCACTTCAATCGAGGAGGATGAATCTGAAAGTGACCTAGATGATGATGATGATTTAGGCCTATTTGTGAAGCGTTTTGGAAAATTTATGAGAAACAAATGATTCCAAAAAAACTTCACTTTGAAAGGTAAGAAATCTACTCCTAGATAATAATTCCTCACCGACTTGTTTTGAATGTAGTAAGAAAGGACACTTCAAGGCGGATTGTCTAAATCTTAAAAAGAAAAACAAAAATCAAAAAGGAAAGAGAAGAGCATACATAGTATGGGATAACAACGATGTAAGTAGTTCATACAAATCAGAAAATGAAGAAGCCAACCTATGCCTTATGGCCAACCATCAAGATGAAGAAGATGAGGTAAGCTTCCATGACTTAGATAAAGATGAATTACTTGATGCCTTTGAAGAATTATATGAAAAATTTGCTAAAATTTCAAATAAGTATAAGTTATCAAGAAAAACAATTGACACTCTTGAAATGCATCTTGTAGAACTTGGTAAAGAAAATGAAATTTTAAAAAAAGAAGTTGTTAATATTCAAGCATGCTCTAAAGATAAACCTTGTGAATTCTTCAACAAATGTGATGTATGAGAAAAGAAAGTTTTTGACTTAAACAAAACTCTTGAAAATTCACTAATGGTAGAGACAATTTAAATGCTTTACTTGGAAAACAACGTTGCATGTTTGATAAAATTGGATTAGGATTCAACTCAGGATCTAATATTTACAAGAAAGAGAAACATTAGACGAATTTCTTTGCACCTCCCAGTAAATCATCTACACCTTTCATGAAATGTAATCACTGTGGGTTTAAAGGTCATAATCCTTATAATTGCAATATTAGAAGATTAGGACCAAAAGTTGTGAGAAAAGTATGGTTTCCTAAGGGAATATTTTCGCAAACTAACCTACAAGGACCCAACAAAAAATGGGTACCAAGATCTCTAACTTGATTTTGTAGGCATGCTTTAAAGCTAGCAACACCCATTGGTACTTGGATAGTGGGTGTTCCAAACATATGACGGGAGACAAAAGTAAATTTATATCATTCACTCCCCAAAATAAAGGTTTTGTCACATATGGAGACAACACTAAGGGAAGAATTCTTGGAATTGGAAAAATTCGTAAAAACTCTTCCACTTCTATTAATGATGTGTTATATGTTGAAGGACTTAAACATAACTTGCTTAGTATTAGTCAATTATGTGATAAAGGATATAAAATTGTATTTGAATCAAACTGTTGCATAATTGAAAATAAACTAGACAAGGAAGTAAAATTCGTTGGTCAAAGAGTCGATAACATATACATGATTAATCTTGAGTGTCTTGCTTCAAATGATGTGCAATGCTTCATAACTAAAGAAGATGAATCATGGCTATGACATAGAAGAATTGCTCACATTCATATAGACCATTTGAATAAACTTGTTTTAAAAGATTTAGTAATTAGTTTGCCAAAATTAAAATTTGAAAATAAATTTTGTGATGCATGTCAAAAGGGGAAACAAGTAAAGGCAGCTTTCCAAGCTAAAAATACTGTTTCAATAAATAGGCCTTTACAACTTTCTCACATGGATTTATTTGGACCTTCAAAAATTAAAAGTTTTGGTGGAAACTATTATGGTCTTGTGATTGTGGACGATTATTCTAGATATACATGGACGTTATTTCTTACTTATAAAAATGAAGCATATCATGCATTTAAGAAATTTGCTAAGATTATCCAAAACCAACAAAATTCAAAAATCGCATCCATTAGAACCGATCATAGGGGAGAATTTAAAAATCAACCTTTCAAAAAGTTTTGTGAAAATTTTGGCATTGAACATAATTTTTCGGCTCCTAGAACTCCATAATAAAATGGAGTAGTTGAAAGGAAAAATTGATCTTTAGCGGAGCTCGCAAGAACTATGTTAAATGATAACAATATTGCGAAACATTTTTAAGCCAATGCGGCAAATACCGCTTGTCATGTTATGAATAGATGTCTAATAAGGCCTCTTTTAAAGAAAACCCCTATGAGTTTTACAAAGGAAGAAAACCAAACATTTCCTATTTTCATGTATTTGGATGCAAATGTTTTGTGTTAAACAATGGAAAGGATAATCTGGGCAAGTTTGATGCAAAATCTGATGAGGCAATATTTCTTGGTTATTCATCAAATAACAAAGCATATCAACTCTTTAACAAACGAACTTGTATTATTGAAGAGTCCATTCATGTTAAATTTGATGAAATTAACCAAATTCCTCTGAGAAAGGAAGTTGTTGATGATCTTGTAGGTACCTTCCAAGAGATGACATTGGAAAACAAAGAAAAAGAAGAAGTCAACAAAGAAGGAAAAGTAACCCCAAATGAGGAACCGCAACAAAAGGAATGGATCACCTCAAAAGATCATCATTTGGATAACATTATAGGTGAAATAACAAAGGGTGTAAGTACTCATAATGCTATTAGAAGTGCTTGTAATCATTTAGCCTTTGTTTCTCAAATTGAACCTAAAACCATTAATGAGGCTATTATTGATGAACATTGGATATTGGCTATGCAAGAAGAGTTAAATCAATTTGAAAGAAACCAAGTTTAGGAACTTGTGCCAAAACCCAATGATCACCAAGTAATAGGCACTTGGGTTTTTAGGAATAAACTTGATGAAAATGGAATTATAACTAGAAATAAAGCTAGAGTAGTTGCTAAAGGTTATAATCAAGAAGAAGGAATAAATTATGAAGAAACATATGCTTCCATTGCTAGACTAGAAGCAGTTAGGCTGCTGTTAGCTTTTGCATGTTGTATAGACTTTAAACTTTACCAAATGGATGTCAAGAGTGCCTTTCTAAATGGATACATTCAAGAAGAAGTATATGTAGATCAACCTCCTGGTTTTGAAAACTACAAATTTCCAAATCACGTTTTCAAACTTAGAAAAGCTTTATACGGTTTAAAGCAAGCTCCAAGAGCTTGGTATGAAAGACTAAGTAAATTTCTTTTAGAAAATCATTTTGAAAGAGGAAAGGTCGATATACACTATTTATAAAGCGCAAACACAAAGACATTCTTTTGGTTCAAGTTTATGTCGATGACATTATATTTGATGCCACTAATGAACTTCTCTGCAAAGAGTTTGCTAAGATTATACAGGATGAATTTGAAATGTCTATAATGGGAGAACTCACCTTCTTTCTTGGACTACAAATCAAGCAAACTAAAGAAGGAACTTTTATTAGTCAGTCTAAATATTGTAAAGAACTTCTTAAAAGATTCGAAATGGACAAAGTAAATAAAATGGCTACACCCATGAGTACATCATGTTATTTGGACAAAGATGAAAAGGGTAAGGATGTTGAAATAAACAAATACCGAGGTATGATCGGCTCCTTACTTTACTTAACTTCTAGTAGACCTAATATAATGTTTGTTATGTGCATGTGTGCTAGATTTCAAGCATGTCCCAAAGAATCACATTTAACTACTGTCAAAAGAATTATGAAATATTTGATTGGTACTCAAAATGTTAGTTTATGGTACCCCAAAGGTGCCGAGTATACTTTAATTAGTTATTCTGATTCTGACTTTGCTAGTTGTAAACTAGATAGAAAAAGTACTAGTGGTACATGTCATTTACCTGGTAGTTTCCTTGTTTCTTGGCATAACAAGAAGCAAGTAAGTGTTGCTTTATCAATAGCTGAGGCAGAATATATTGTAGCTGGGAGTTATTGTGCTCATATTCTTTGGATGAGACAACAACTTCTCAATTTCGGTGTTGTCTTAGATCAAATACCCATTAAATGCGACAACACTAGTGCAATAAATATTTCCAAAAATCCTGTTATGCATTCTAGAACTAAGAACATAGAAATCCGTCACCATTTCATAAGAGATCATGTTCTAAAAAGGGATTGCATTCTTGAATATGTTAAAACCTCTAAACAATTAGCGGATATTTTTACTAAACCCCTCGCTAAAGAACAGTTCATAAATATTAGATGAGAATTAGGAATTTTAGAAATTTCAAATTGTGTTTAAAATTCATTTTCATAAATTTCTTTTAAAGATATTGATTTCTCCTTGGACTTATTTTTGGACAATATCTTTAATTTTTTTTTTGAAATCCTTGATCATGTTTTTCAAAAATATTGATTTTAATCTCTTGATATATCTTTGATAAGATCTCTTAAAAGATATTTTTTTAACATGTTTAATTGACATAAAATCTTTGATAAATCTCTTTAAAGATATTACATTATTTTGGATATATTTTCTTAAAATTCTTAAATATCTTTATAAATATTTCTTGAAAAAATCTTTAACATCATGAAATTTTTTGAATATATATATATATTGTTCACCATATTGAAATCCTTCGTAACTATTTGAATTTCAAAAATTTTAAACTTTTAAAATTGCATTCAATTTTTGAAAAGTTGGATATGGTGCATGCTTTTGAATTCAAACATGGAATCTTGTGTTTCTTCCAAGCAGTGCATGTGATTTGTAAGAGCTTGTTTTTACCAAAGCTTCTTCGTGATCTTGAATGCATAATATGTGATACATAGGACAAGAATTCCTTTCCCCAAAATCTGAGCAAACACGTGAATTAGCATAAAATATGAAGGATGAATCGATTCACCACTTGTCATGAATCGATTCATGCATGCCTCTAATTCAATTTTTTCATGTTCAACCAAGATGAATCGATTCACGGCCTATTTGAATTGATTCACAGATGCTATTTGGCTATAAATATAGGCCTAATTCACGTTTTCTTCACACAACCTTCATCCTTATTCATTCTCTTATTTCCTCTCCTCTCTCTAAGCCTTACTTTTCTTCTCTAGACCTCTTAAAAACCATGGCTTCCTCTTCAAACCCAAGAAGAAAAAGAAGAGCTGATGTTGCTGGTTCTTCAACTCCCCAAACTTCTGACTTATCTCGATTATTTGATACTCAAAAGCAACTATCTAGGTACATCAAGAAATTCTCAAAAATCCCTTGTACCTCCTCATTGGCTTGATATCTAACTCTTCCATGAAAATGGATTCTTTTTCTTTGAAATTCTACAACAACAACGCCTAGTTGAGTTTGTTGCTCTCCAAGAATCATTTATTCATCCTGAGCTAATTCGAGCCTTTTATTCCACTATACGCGTCTCAAATGGTCATCACATAGCTAAGGTGAAAGGAGTCACCATTCATCTTGATGACCATATTCTTCACTTGGTTAGTAAGCTCCCATTGAGTAATGCTGAATTTATTGGAAAGAAGCCTGTAACATCCCAAAATTTCAAAATAGAGGATTAATTAAGGAAATAAATATTGAATAATTGTTTGTGGAATAATTAATGTCCCAAAATATTAGAAATAATTAAACTAAGATTCTTGGGGATTGTTGGTGATTTATGGAGACCGGATAAGCTGAAAACTGACCCGATTAAAATGTGGGTGTCGGACTAAGTATCTCTAATTAAAATGATATTGGTCAGGGCTGTTGAGAATAATATTGGGAGTCGGAATATATACTCAGGATAATTTTCAGATAAAGTATTGAGCCCAAATAGAAATCCCGTTGGTCATAAAGCGATGAAGTTTTAATGATGGAATTAAAAATAAAGAAAAAACCCAATTTCTCTTCTTAAACTCTCGTTGGCTCTTGTTCCCCTTGGGAAACCCGTTGATCCTTCTTCTCTACTCCTTCTTCATCTCTTATTTTCTTCTTCCAAAAACCCTAGCCAAGTGGTGATCTTCTTCCCCTCTCATTTTTGTTTTTCAAGGAGCTTGGAAGGAAGCCATTGAAGTTGAAGTCTTCTCCTTCTTACGCTCTATTTTCATGTAGACTCTCCCCCCTTCTTGAACCCATTTCATTTTTGGGTGTGAGGTAAGATATACTCACCATTTTGTGAGGTTTTTTCCATGTATATGTGTTATTATGCTTTGGGGGAGCCATGCATGTGAATGGGTATTTACTAGGGGTATGGTTAGATGATCATACTTGAGACCCACAATCGGTGTTATTATTCCTACAGTCAGATCTGCAATTATTGAAACATTTCATTGTGCATATGCATTAGCTTAAGAGAATGTGCATATAGCAAGGAAGTATGCCAAAGAAGATGACTTATGATGATGGATGTATTGGGGTTGATATAATAGGTTAAGACAACATAAAGATATGAATACTAAATGATAATTCTGAGTAAAGCGGATATGTTGTGTAATAGTCTGAATGTTGCAAGACTTGATTATGTATATGCTTGTATACCTTGTAGGACTTATAATGTCATTTGTGATATGTGTATGAGTGTATTATAATAAGGAATAAAATGGTGAATAATGTGTGTGTGCAAAGTATACATGTTGATGCATATGTACATAATCATATGGTATTCATATTCATTCTTTTGGAATGTATGACTCACTCTCCCATGTTTTCCATTTTTAGACTTGTGATGTAGGACACTATGGGAAGAGTGGATATTTTGAAGTGCATTTTGGTTAAGGAGGTAAATAGTTGTATAGGAAGTGCCTTGGCCGGCAAAATCTAGATTTTTGTATAGCATATAGGGTGTATGTATGCTTATTTTGTGATCTAGATTGTATTTGATGATTTGAGGGTCATGTAGGAAAATTAGACCTTGGTGTGCATGGCCAATTTTCATTAATGACCCAAATGATGTAATACGATGAATTATGATGCTTGTTGGTGTTTAATTTCATGAATGAATGAGGTATTTCATAACTTTTAGCATTTTATGAAGTTTTGTAGAAATGAGCTTAAATCCTATGCATTGAGTGAAAGAAGTTTGATTTGAAGTGTATGAACAATTAGGAGGACTCATAATTATATAATGTAGTACATCTAATGCATTAGGATGGGTCAAAATGGTAAGAAATGAGAATTGAGATGCTAAGTTATGTAAAATCCACGTTTCTACACAAGTTCTGTAGAACTCGCTCAAGCGGCGCTTGTGAATCAGGGGCGTGGCCACCGGCCAAAATTCACCCGAGCGAATGGCTTTCTCGCCCAAGCGAGATTTGCCTAGGAATGGAGGTTAGTCACTGGACCATTTTCGCTCAAGCGAAATGGTCTTAGCTTGGGAGTCGCTCAAGCGAGACGAAAGGAAATTGGACACTGGACAATTTTCACCCAGGCGAGCCTTGCCTCGCCCAAGCGAAAATCGGGCAGTGAGTCCCTGTTGTTGCTGGAGCAATCTTGCTCAAGCGAGATGGAACTCGCTCAATTGAGGTTGGCCCCTAGAGCAAATCCTATTCTCTCGCTCAAACGTCTCATTGGCTTGCCCAAGTGTGGCCTTTGAATCTCGCTTAATCGAGATGGGGTCCGCTGAATCGAAGGGACCCCTGATGCTCAAATTCCTCCTTCGCTCAGCCTTTCTTGGTTTCGCTCAAGCGTGCCTACGTGAGCTCGCTCAAGCGAATGTAGTACTCGCTTGAGCGAGTGGCACCCTGATGCCCTCCTCGGTATGATTCAAAAAAATTCTTATTTTCTTGCATCAAATCCTTTTCTTGCATCATCTTAAAAAATTAGTTAGACATATTATGGATCTTTAAACCTTATGGAGTCTTTTCCCTCCAGATTCAATCATAGAACACCCAAATTAATTAATTATTTCACTGTGTTTAATTGGAAATTTATTATGAAATCATCTTTTTCATTTACCCTCTTATATCTTTATATATGGGAGTGGCTTTTCATAGATCCAGGTGTTGAATTAGAAAGCCTCACCACTCTAATTATTTAATTAATTAATGATCTTAAATGGTGAAAAATCTACCGGTATTTTCTAGGTCGTCTCAACCTGGTATCAGAGCATTGGTTTGCTCTCAATACAATCATGATTGATGTTGTTTATGTAGTTGTCGTTCATGATTGAAATATATGAGCTATAATTGATTGATTTATGGATTATTTGATTAAATTGTGAATGTTTGTCATTGAATTGAGTTGATGTTTAGAATTGTTGAGTCCGGCCAAGAGTCCTTACAATATTTACCTCTAATGACAAATATATTGTGATTGAGTATTGAAGAGTGATATGATTATGTGATGTGGTACATGATAGGTTTATAAGTCCTAGAACTTCGAACTTATGAGTTGAAGGGTTATTGTTTGATCTAGTGTACTTATGTGTGAGCCATGTTTTAACGTATAGGCTTGAAATAGGGCTGGTAGACCCAATCGTGAGGCTGCTACTATGGCAAATGACTTGAATCGCTTTGTTGATCTCTTGGAAAGACAAGGCCAACTGAACGTGGGACAAGGCTCCCAAGGTCTTGATCTCTTTCTAAAGAGGAAACCTTCAGAGTTTCATGGAGGTTATAAGCTTGAGGATGCGTATGCTTGGATTAATGACTTGGAAAGAATATATGCTAGCTTTGAATGTTCTAAAGCGCAAAAGGTAGAGTATGCGGTCTTTATGATCCGTGATGAAGCCGAACCTTGGTGGCGTCTTACTAGGGGACGCATGATATCTGTTGATATTCCCTTGGTTTGGGAAAACTTCAAGGTGGAGTTCTTGAAGAAGTATTTTCCGGACAGTTATAGAAGCAGGAAAGAGCTTGATTTTATGGAACTTAAGCAAGGTGGTATGACGGTGGAGGAGTATGCCTCCAAGTTTGAAGAACTTTATGCATTTTATCCGCTCTATCAATAAGAGGGTACCGGGGCATCGAAATGTGTGAAGTTTGAGAATGGATTGAGGCCCGAGATCAAGTGGGTTATCCGACATCAAGAAATTAGAAGTTTTCTGACGCTTGTGAATAAGTGTCGTATCTATGAAGAAGATGATTTGGCTCCCTCGAGTCATGGAAAGCACGAGCTTAAGTTGAAGGGCCAATTCTCTAGTTTCAAGAAGCAAGGTCACTTCAAGAAGAACAAGTTCCTTCGCGGTGGATCCTCCAATGCTAGAGGACATGATGCTTTTAGGGGTGGTTATGGTGGTGGTCACCAAGGTCGTGGAAATATCCAAGGCCTAACTTGCTTCAAATACGGTGCTAACCATTTGGCACGAGATTGTCCACAAGATGATGTGGTGTGCTACCAATGCAATCAACCGGGGCATATCCACCCTAATTGCCCATTGAATGCAAGGAATGCTAATGCTAATACTCCTGTACGTATGAATCCTAATGGTAACCGTGGAGGCCATGGTAGCTTGGGAGGCCGTGGTCGTGGAAATCATAACGGTGGAAGAAATAGAAATGGTCGAGGTAATGGCCATGGTGGAAGAAATGGTAACCGCAATGGTGGTGATCAACCACAAGCTGCTGGTAGGGTATTTGTAATTACTGGTGAAGAAGCCACTCAAGCTGAAGATCTTGTTCATGGTAAGTGTGAAATCTTTGGTAATTTGGTATATATGATATTTGATTCTGGTACAACTCATTCATTTATTTTTGAGGACTGTGTGAGGCGCTTAAAGGTGCCTGTTTGCATGATGAGAGGTTTTATAATGGTGACTACACCGACTGGTACTTGTTTAAGATCAGTGACTCGATGTGAGGATGTCGAGATGACTCTTGAGGGTCGAAAGTTTGTTGTATCCCTCATATGTCTGCCTGTGACAGACCTGGACATTATCCTAGGCATGGACTGGTTATCCGCTAACAAAGTCTTAGTGGATTGTCATAACAAGACGGTGATCTTCCCGACTTTGAATGCTGAAGGCTTTGATGTGCAAGGTATATCTCAACTTCTTATGATGTTTTGCATAGTTGATGGGAATGGTGTTTCCCAATCTTTTAGGATTCCTATTGTTTCGGAGTTTCCCGATGTATTTCCAGATGAGATTCCTAGATTACCTCCTCCACGAGAAGTGGAATTTTCTATTGCCCTCATTCCTGGTGCTAAACCTGTTTCCAGAGCTCCATATAGGATGTCTCCTATAGAGTTAACCAAACTCAAGAAACAAGTCAAGGAATTACTCGAACGGGAGTTTGCTCGCCCAAGTGTGTCTCCTTGGGTTGCTCTTGTGTTGTTGGTGAAAAAGAAGGACTGGAGCATGAGACTGTGCGTTGATTATCGCCAACTCAACAAGCTAACTATTAAGAACAAATATCCTCTTCCTCGCATTGATGATCTTTTGGATCAATTGAAGGGCGTTGTGGTGTTTTTAAAGATTGACTTGCATTCCAGATATCACCAAATTCGGGTGAAGACCAAAGATATCCCCAAAACTGCTTTCCGAACGCGATATGGACACTATAAGTACATAGTGATTCCATTTGGAGTGACAAATGCTCCTGCGATTTTCATGGACAACATGAATCGCATCTTCCACGAGTATCTTGACCAATTCATCGTGGTGTTTATTAATGATATTCTGGTATACTCTAAGAGCCATGAAGAACATGAAAAACATCTTCGTCTTGTATTGTCTATTCTTCGAGAGAAAGAATTGTATGCTAAACTCTCTAAATGTGAATTCTGGATAAGTGAGATTTCTTTTCTTGGTCATGTGATTTCCGTGATGGAGTTGTTGTTGATAGATCAAAAGTTAAAGCTGTTATGGCTTGGGAAAGATCGACGTCCGTAACGGAGATAAGAAGTTTTCTTGGTCTTGCCGGTTACTACTAGAGGTTTATTGAAGGATTGTCTCGTTTAGCCTTACCATTGACGAAGTTGACTCGTAAGAATCAACTGTTTGTGTGGACCGTGAATGTGAAGAAAGTTTTCAAGAGTTGAAATTGAGACTTACTACCGCACCGATGTTAGCGCTACCCGATTTGACGAATGATTTTGTGGTATATTATGATGCGTCTAAGCTTGGTCTTGGATGCGTGTTGATACAAAAGGAGCGTGTGATAGCCTATGTGTCGAGACAATTGTGACCGCATGAGGTTAATTATCCTACTCATGACCTCGAATTGGCAGCGGTGGTGTTTGCTTTGAAGTTATGGTAACATTACTTGTATGGTTCTAAATTTGTGGTCCTTAGTGACCATAAGAGCCTTAAGTATTTGTTTGACCAAAAGGAACTTAATATGCGCCAAAGAAGGTGGATGGAATTTCTAAAGGATTATGAGTTCGAGTCGAGGTATCATCCTGGAAAGGCCAATGTGGTTGCCGATGCTTTGAGCCTAAAGTCATTGAATATCTCTATGATGATGGCGAAAGAGATGGAGTTGATTGAACAATTTAGAGATTTGAATGTGGGCATGAAGACATATACTTCCAAGAAAATGTCGCTCGAGATGTTGAAAGTCACAAATGAATTTCTTGAATATGTGAAGGTTCAACAACCAAATGACGAGTATTTGATAGAGATAAAGAAAACCCAAGAAAAGGGGAAGAATATATTCCTAGTGGAAGGTCAAGATGGCATTTGGCGTGTGAAGGGTCAAATTTATGTTCCCTCAAGTGGTGATGTGAGAAAATGTGTACTTGAGGAAGCTCATAAAAGCGTATTGAGCATTCATCCTAGTTCTACCAAGATGTATCAAGACTTGAAGAAGAATTTTTGGTGGCCCGGTATGAAGTGTGATGTGGCAAACTTTGTAGTATCTTACCTTGTTTGTCAGAAGGCTAAGGTCGAGCATCAAAGACCATCTGGTTATTTGAGACCTTTGGAGATCCCTTTTTGGAAATGGGATGCTATTGCTATGGACTTTGTGTCCGGTCTACCTAGGACGAGGTCCAATTGTGACAGAATTTGGGTGATTGTAGATCGTTTGACGAAGAGTGCGTATTTTCTACCGATTAGCATGAAGAGTTCCTTAGAGGATCTAGTGCAGTTGTACATTAAGGAGATAGTGAGATTGCATGGGGTGCCATCTAGTATTGTTTCTGATAGAGACCCACGCTTTACTTCTCAATTTTGGGGAAGCCTACATGAGGCCATGGGCTCTAAATTGAAGTTGAGCTCCGCTTATCACCCTCAGACAGACGGATAATCCGAGAGGACTATTCAGAGTCTTGAAGACTTGTTACGTGCATGTGTTTTAGAACACGGTGGTTCATGGGTGAAATACTTGCCTTTAATCGAGTTTACCTATAACAACAGCTTCCATTCTAGTATTAGCATGGCACCATATGAGGCGTTGTATGGAAGGAAGTGTAGAACCCCTTTCTGTTGGCTTGAGGTCGGTGAGAACTTGGCTTTGGGGCCGAAAATTGTTTAGGAGACTACTAAGCAGATTAAAAAGATACAAGAGAATATGAAGATTCCTCAGGATCGACAGAAGAGTTACTATGACAAGGGGCATAAACCACTAGAGTTTCAGGTGGGTGACCATGTGTTTTTGAAGGGTTCGCGTGATAAAAGGATTGGAAGGGCGCTAAAGAGTGGAAAGTTGAGCCCTAGATTCATTGGACCTTACGAGGTATTGGAGCGGATTGGCGATGTTACTTATCGGATAGCACTCCCTCCGCATCTCACAAATCTACATAATGTATTTCATGTATCCCAGTTGAGGAAATATGTCCATGATCCCTTACATGTGATTCCTATGGACGATGTCGATGTACGAGACGATTTATCTATTCCTCCTGTTTCTGTTCGCATTGTCGAGCATTCCGTGAAGAGATTGCGGAACAAGTTGGTACCTTTGTTAAAGGTCGCTTGGAAGCATGGAAATATGGAGACATTCACATGGGAACGTGACGACGACATTAGAGAACGATACCCCGACGTATTCAAATCTGGTATGTTAAATTTTGAGGATGAAATTTTCTTTTGGTGGGGTGGATTGTAACATCCCAAAATTTCAAAATAGAGGATTAATTAAGGAAATAAATATTGAATAATTTTTTGTGGAATAATTAATGTCCCAAAATATTAGAAATAATTAAACTAAGATTCTTGGGGACTGTTGGTGATTTATGGAGACTAGATAAGCTGAAAACTGACCCGATTAAAATGTGGGTGTCGGACCAAGTATTTCTGATTGAGATGATATTGGTCAGGGCTGTTGAGAATAATATTGGGAGTCCGAATATATACTCAGGATAATTTTTAGATAAAGTATTGAGCCCAAATAGAGATCCTGTTGGTCATAAAGCGATGAAGTTTTAATGAATAGAATTAAAAAAAAAGCAAAAACCCAATTTCTCTTCTTAAACTCTCGTTGGCTCTTGTTCCCCTTGGCAAACCCGTTGGTCCTTCTTCTCTACTCCTTCTTCATCTCTTATTTTCTTCTTCCAAAAACCCTAGCCAAGTGGTGATCTTCTTCCCCTCTCATTTTCGTTTTTCAAGGAGCTTGGAAGGAGGCCATTGAAGTTGAAGTCTTCTCCTTCTTACGCTCCATTTTCATGTAGACTCTGCCCCCTTCTTGAACCCATTTCATTTTTGGGTGTGAGGTAAGATATACTCACCATTTTGTGAGGTTTTTGCCATGTATATGTGTTATTATGCTTTGGGGGAGCCATGCATGTGAATGGGTATTTACTAGGGGTATTTAATGCTTGAACCCTAGAGTGGGTTGCCATAAATATAAATATTTATGAGGGGTTAATGGTGGAGGTGCGTTTATGGTTGGAAGGTGATGAAGATTAATGATGCTTTAATGAGTGTTGTTGGGTTTTAGAGAAACCCTAGCTTTTAAGAATTGGGGAAAGTTATAAATATTGGTTGGATAGTGTGGTTGAGAGCAAATACAAGCCATTGGGTGTATGGGTATTGAATGGTATGGTATTTGTGAAGGTTGGGGCTATGATTATTTTGTAGCCATTAAATTTAATGAATGTGGCTTAATGGGAAGGAATTCTCGAAGCCTAACAAATGATGGAAAATGATGTCTATAGCATGTCTTGTACATGTTATGAAATGGTAGATATAATGATGATTAAATTAAAATTGAATTTGTGTTTTAAATAGTTGATTGATTGAGGTTTTACATGTATGATAATGTAGGACCTGTTCCGAACGACAAGGCGGATACGTCGTATCCATCGAAATTCTTCTCTTGAGGTAGGAGAGGAGTCTATATATTCTAAATGCATAAGTTGAGTAGTGTTTGATTGTCATATGTGACAATATGCATGTTAGCCTTGTTTGAGTGGTATTATTGATTTGTGGTTATTAAACATGATGATGGTGATGAATATGCTTGGCAACATGTAATGTGCATTTAGAACGTTTATGGTATGCTAAATGGTGACGATGAATTGTTTGGCTAGTTCATTGCCTTGATGATGATGTGTTTAGGTTAGGTTCACGATAAGAGTGAAATGAATGTTGTTGATGTTTAATTGAGAGTGGGTGTGATGAATAACATACCTTAATTGATGGTGTAAGATTGATGTTATTTTATTGATGATGGAATTGAATGATATGAATGAAACAATAATGAGGATGCCACATAAAAGCTTAAACAAATGATAATAACCAACAATAATAAATCCACTAAAAAGCTTATGGTGATGTTCGTAATGGTGTTGGTGATGATGTTTATGAGTGGCATGTATAGGATGCATAGAGTGAGAAATGCATATCATTGGCATTTGCATCCACGGCATACTGCATAGCTGCCGGTGTTGGAATTTTAGGGGATTCCCCCGGTTGGCCCAATGGGAGGCCGGCTCTATGCACTAGTAATTTATATTTCCCCTGTGACTCGGTGTGTAAGTCACAAAGCTGCCCATGTTGTGCTACGGGGAGCCGCATGTGGTTGACCCTTGTAGGGAGTGGCTCTTGATGAGCAGGTGTCCCCGGTGGTCCTTGGCTCACAGCTGCCATGAAATGACTCTTGGTTGGCCCGCAACACCATATGTCGAATATGTTGTATAACGCGGTAATGGTGAAAATGACCAGGTGTTGCAAAATGGGCGATGCGGTTTGGTACCAGTAAAATAATTATTGAAATGCATGCAATTTTAAGAATAAGTGTACACATTTTACTACTGCAGTAGGGGTATGGTTAGATGATCATACTTGAGACCCACAATCGGTGTTATTATTCCTACAGTCAGATCTGCAATTATTGAAACATTTCATTGTGCATATGCATTAGCTTAAGAGAATGTGCATATAGCAAGGAAGTATGCCAAAGAAGATGACTTATGATGATGGATGTATTGGGGTTGATATAATAGGTTAAGACAACATAAAGATATGAATACTAAATGATAATTCTGAGTAAAGCGGATATGTTGTGTAATAGTCTGAATGTTGCAAGACTTGATTATGTATATGCTTGTATACCTTGTAGGACTTATAATGTCATTTGTGATATGTGTATGAGTGTATTATAATAAGGAATAAAATGGTGAATAATGTGTGTGTGCAAAGTATACATGTTGATGCATATGTACATAATCATATGGTATTCATATTCATTCTTTTGGAATGTATGACTCACTCTCCCATGTTGTCCATTTTTAGACTTGTGATGTAGGACACTATGGGAAGAGTGGATATTTTGAAGTGCATTTTGGTTAAGGAGGTAAATAGTTGTATAGGAAGTGCCTTGGCCGGCAAAATCTAGATTTTTGTATAGCATATAGGGTGTATGTATGCTTATTTTGTGATCTAGATTGTATTTGATGATTTGAGGGTCATGTAGGAAAATTAGACCTTGGTGTGCATGGCCAATTTTCATTAATGACCCAAATGATGTAATACGATGAATTATGATGCTTGTTGGTGTTTAATTTCATGAATGAATGAGGTATTTCATAACTTTTAGTATTTTATGAAGTTTTGTAGAAATGAGCTTAAATCCTATGCATTGAGTAAAAGAAGTTTGATTTGAAGTGTATGAACAATTAGGAGGACTCATAATTATATAATGTATTATATCTAATTCATTAGGATGGGTCAAAATGGTAGGGAATGAGAATTGAGATGCTAAGTTGTGTAAAATCCACGTTTCTGCACAAGTTCTATAGAACTCGCTCAAGCGACCCTTGTGAATCAGGGGCGTGGCCACTGGCCAAAATTCGCTCGAGCGAATGGCTTTCTCGCCCAAGCAAGATTTGCCTGGGAATGGAGGTTGGTCACTAGACCATTTTTGCTCAAGCGAAATGGTCTTGGCTTGGGAGTGGCTCAAGCGAGAGGAAACGAAATTAGACACTAGATGATTTTCACCCAAGCGAGCCTTGCCTCGCCCAAGCAAAAATCGGGTAGTGAGTCCCTGTTGTTGCTGGAGCAATCTCACTCAAGCGAGATGGAACTCGCGTAAGCGAGGTTGGCCCCTGGAGCAAATCCTATTCTCTCGCTCAAACGTCTCACTGGCTCGCCCAAGTGTGGCCTTCGAATCTCGCTCAATCAAGATGGGGTCCGCTCAAGCGAAGGGACCCCTAATGCTCAAATTCCTCCCTCGCTCAGCCTTTCTTGGTTTCGCTCAAGCGTGCCTGCGCGAGCTCGCTCAAGCGAATTTAGTACTCGCTTGAGCGAGTGGCACCCTGATGCCCTCCTTGGTATGATTCAAAAAAAATTCTTATTTTCTTGCATTAAATCCTTTTCTTGCATCATCTTAAAAAATTAGTTGGACATATTATAGATCTTTGAACCTTATGGAGTCTTTTCCCTCCATATTGAATCATGCAACACCCAAATTAATTAATTCTTTCACTGTGTCTAATTGGAAATTTATTATGAAATAATCTCTTTAATTTACCCTTTCATATATTCATATATGGGAGTAGCTTTTTATAGATCTAGGTGTTGAATTAGAAAGCCTCACCACTCTAATTATTCAATTAATTAATGATCTTAAATCATGAAAAATTTACCCGTATTTTCTGGGTCGTCTCAAAGCCCGCTCCCAAATGGAACTATAATCCATTAGAAGCAAGAGCATTTTTGAGCTTATCCTCTTCATCAACAAGCACTGTTGGAGAAATGGATATAGAGCACCGTCTAATCCACTATTGCTTAGTGAAAATCCTCCTCCCAAAAGGAAGCAACAATGCAAGGGTAAGTGAGACTCAAACCCTTCTTCTATGGGCAATGTTGCACCAAAAGGAAATAAATTGGATAGTACTTATAAAGCAACATATGATTGATGCCCAAAATCTCACTCGCTTCCCTTATGCTGTTTGATCACCAAACTTCTTCGTTACTTTCAAGTTAATCTTAAAAATAAAGTGAAGGAGTTGGTAGGTTCGAAAGGACTCATTGGTAGTCAACATCTCTCCAAAATGGGTTGGAACTATCAAAATGAAGAATGGCATTACTCTCCTGAAAATGCACTCAGTGATGATGAAGCACATGCTAAGCCTAAAGAACAAACACAACAAGCACCTGCTCCACATGCTGCATCAAATGAAGAATTATTCAATAGGCTAAACACGACCATCAACACTCGCTTTGATGCCTTAAACAATCATTTTGATGGGATGTCATCTCGCCTTGATGGGATAGAGACTAACATGAATGCACGCTTTGATCACATAGAAAACAATATGATTACACATTATAATGGACTCACTCAATAATTTTTCGAGTTTAGATTTTTTAATCCTTAAGCTAGTCTTTATACCTCTCCTTGTGCGTTTATTTCTTATCATGCTTTAATGAGATTTCACTTTATGTTTAAAGAAAATTTCCTTTTCCTTAACTTATTACGTATTTATTTTTGATGATGCCAAAGGGGGGGAGATCAGTATGAATCAATGATAAACAATATTGAAACAAAAGGGGAGAGATTATTATATTATGTTTGTTTTTGCATGCTTGTTTTTGCTGCCACCATGCTCTGTCTATATGAATTATTTTAACATGTGGTATCTAAATGACAAGTGGTGTCTTTTAACAAAGTGGTATCAATTTCATTAGTAAGAGGGAGATTTATTTGCCAAAACCTTTCATTTAGAATTGTTATAAAACTAACACCCCAAGAGATACACATTGGTTGTCATCATCAAAAGGGGGGAGAATGTGTTTATATGTTGAAACATATTTTGATAATGACAAACAAGAGCACAAGAACACAATTTAAATATGTCTGATGCTATGAAATTTGATGAATACCAAGGACTTGTGTTAAAGCATTTACAAAGGGCTAAAACAATTGAAAAATGTTCATCAAAATGCCAAAGGACCAAAGGAAGCAAGTGATAACGAAAAGAAGTCAACAAAGAAGAAAAAGGACCAACAGGGGTTTGAATTGATTCAAAGACACCCCTGAATCGATTCACACATGAAAAATGCCAAGGAACTTGAAAAAATAATGCATGAATTGATTCAATAGAGAGCATGAATCGATTCATACGTCTGGAGGTGGCCCTGAATTGATTCAAAATAGGAATAAATGGGTTACTACGCTTTTTGAAGTTCATGAATCGATTCAACATGTCTTTGAATCTATTCATACATCTAGCACTCTTAAAAAATCATGAAACTAAGCCTTGAATCTATTAAATTTGATCCTGAATTTATTCATATGCAATTAGATGTCAAAATACACTAAATGAATCTATTCATGGTAAAAAAATGAATCTGTTCATTTAGTTGAAAGTTAAATTTTTGAATTTGAAATTTGAATTTGAAAGAAATAGCTTTGCATAAATCACGGAAGCATTACAAGATTCAAGCCAGAAAACAAGGATCACTAAGCAGATATCCATTACTAGAAACATGGATCATGGAAGACAAGCATTACATAAATCATGGATCATTGAAGACAAGCTTTACATAAATCATGGATCGGTGGGAATTTTTAATTGAAAGCTTTGCCTTTTGAAATGCTATAAATAGAGAAGCATTCATTTAAGAAGTTCAAGCAGCAAGCATTTCTCTCTTAAGCTTTCTTATCTCTCGTTGCTCTCTGTTCTTTTATTTTACAATTCTCTTAAAAGCTTAGTCAGTGAGCAAAATTCTTTGAGTGTTAAATTTGTATATCCACTCTATTGGAGAGTTATCTTTGTAATCTTAAACACCAAAATTCCTAGAGTTTAGGTTGAGTTTCAACCTTGTAAAATTGTGAGATTGAGAGATTGGGTGGGGTGCCCTTGTACTTGTGAGAATTGAGTTCTTGAGTGTGGGACACTAGGAAGCTGCAATTGCTCAAAGTTTGTATCTCTAATCTCCAATAGTGGAATCCTTTAAGTGGGTTGCTTGAAGGCGAGAAATACACCGGTGTGGTGGAACTCGTTATATCGGTTTGCAATTCTCTCTTCCCTAAACTCTTTTATAATTATGCATTTGAATTGCTTGCTTACCTTATAGTGGTTAAAATTTATTTGAAACAAATTAACTTAACTCTTAATTTAATTCACTTGCTACATGTTAAGTGTTTGTTAATTTGCTTTGTGCATAAATTGATATTGTTTACCATTAAATTTATTATCTTCATAAAGTATATTTGTCAAAGAATTAATTTCAAAAGCATTCCAAAGAAAATTTTTAATACTCAATTCACCCCCCTCTTGAGTAATTGAGGCTACTTGGTTAACACATTCTTATTCTTATCCCCAGGTTCATCATCATGTTGTAGAATATGCCCAGTGGAAGGTCCAACATGATCCATCACCATCTGCTCTATGTTGTTGTAGTTATCCCTGTTGCCGCTTACTTTGTAGTAAGACTGTTGTACAGGTACGATCGGTGGCTTGGGTGGTAAGTGCTCACCATGGTTGTACCACCAATAATATCCTTTCAAGAATCCCTTTTCATTTAAGTGGTACATCATATCATCTGCATATTCAAAACATGCATCTACACTTTGAGCAAGGACAACGGATCTTCTGAGTCACTTCAAAATTAGGGGTGTTTGTCATAGCGAATAGAATAAACTCACATAACCCTATAAAAAACTCTTCAGTGACTCGCCGATTACGATCCATCCAAGTGTATATCCCTTGCCGATGTGCCAGAACCAGCATTCACGATATCTAATGATAATAGGATTAGTTACTTTAATTAAACAAGACTTAACTATCATTCGTGAATTACTCTCTATCTCTTTGATGTTGGAAGTAAGTGTGGCTATATCCCATTCAGAATGAAAATATAACCATCCGTAACCTATATGCATGTTTGCGATAAGTTTGTGTGTTGACGTTCAATTGGAATTTTGGTAGCATTTCATATTAGTCCCGGAGTACACAGAGGTACGTCCGAGTCAAAACACCCCACTCAAATATACACCCAGAGACAACATGAAATGCAAAAACCAGAATTCCAATTACACATCAACAACACAAGATTCACACAAACACCAATATCTATGGGTTACGCCTTACTGGTTATAGATTCATCCTAAATTGTCCAACTAGGACAATTCAAGCTCCAAGACAACACTCTATCAACTTGTTGTGTTGAATATTGAATGGGAACCTATTGGGTACACACACGGTTTAATGACACAAGGAGCCTACCGAAATTTCAATAGAGTCTCTCCCGTAAACTAGATTTCAAAATTTTTCAAGCGCCCTGTTACACACAAAACTTTCCTGTACAGTTCAATATATACATTATGGATTCTCTAGCTCATCATTTCCTATTAACCTGTATGTTTATCTATTTGCATTTATATATGTCTATCAAGTTAAGAAATAAGATATTTATGGTTTGGTGCTTGTATATAAAATGTAGCTTGACAATGACAACAATTAATTAAATTAATAAAGGAGGTAAATGATAATATTTAAATATTTAATAAATGAAACCATTAAAAGAAAACAGAACTAGAACCTGACAATGTTATAATAGTATATTATAGGAAATAATAGAAAAAACAAGACTAGAACCATTAAAAAATTAGTGTATAATATATATACTATAGATTATTCATGAAATTGAGGCAAACATCAAGCTATATAGATTTCAACATAGTTCATATATTAACCTAATTTAACAATCACAAGTATATCTCTTTTCTTTAAAGTTTAATGAGCAAATGAAACACACCTTGTTGTTGCTACTGAGAGTGAGTATCTGAGCCGTCAGGGATGAGAGCCTAGACACAAGATAAACTGCTAACAGGTAACCAAAATTAAAAAAGAACATAGATGATCAGTCCACAGAAGACACTTTCATTTCCATAGAAAAGCATGCATAAACATCTTTACATAATCAAGATACTTCTCTTAAACATATAAAGAATGTTGATTAATATCTTAATGGATAAATTTATTTTAAAAAACATTCAAAATGTCATTAATTCATTCTACCTAATTAAGACAATGTTTAGATTATTTCTGGTAAGAAATTTTCACAATGTTAACAGCAACCAAATGAAAGAAGGAAAAGTAACAAGATCAAAATATATAGATTTTAAACACCTCTAACTGATAAAAATAAATACTGAAATCCAATAAACTTTGATACTAATTATATGGATAACAACTTATCCTAAGATTACTAATATGATAATTATGATGATAAGTAATCCTAAGATTGCTTCCTAACTAGTTCTATCAATAGTTTGTTTTTGTAGAAGGGGTACCAAGTAATAGAGTTCAGTACACTACAAGCTTAACAACTAATAAAAAATAGAACCTAACAAAAACATAAGATGATTTAAGATCATACACAGATGAACTTCAAAAAAATATAAGGAAGTTGGAGGATGAGAATGAAATGCTGATAAAAGGTTTTGAAGCTGCCAACAAGCTAAAAGAATTGAAGGAGGAGTTATGGAGAGTTAAAATGCTCAAGCAAAGTGTCAAAACTTAGGACAACAATCTCCAAACACACTTCATAGAAGCTAGTTGTAGCCTTGAGCACCTTTTGAGAAAATTGAATAACATGAAGCCAGACTTAAAGGACAAGGACTTGGTACTTTACAACAAGAAAAAAATTGCAATTGATGGTCAACTAGGGAAAAACTCAGACGTCAAGACAATAACTGAAGATGATGGGGCAGGTGATGTTGAATAAAAAGTCCAATGTTAATGCTTCTATAAATGGAAGGATGATAAAGTTGATTCAATAGGATAAGGATGATTTGTTAGATACAGTCAGTAGTCTTGACATTGAATTACAGTATTTGGACACTAGTGAGGAAAATCAACCTAATTGGAGGCAGATGTTCATAAATGGGTTAGATGACAGAGAGAAGATTCTATTGGAGGAGTACACATCAGTTTTGAGGGACTATAAGGATGTCAAGACCAAACTCAAAGATGTGGAAAAGAAAAATAGGGATAATATTTTTTAGTTGGCACTTCAAGTAAACATATAAGGGAATGGAATTAAATAATGAATCAATCAAATGTTTGACTAAATGGCCTGTGTTTGCATAAAATAAAACAATATACGTGGCCGCCCCTTGCTCCCCTCTACCTTCCCAACAATAAAGAAAGAAAGGGATAGCCTGGTTTGAAGTGCAATTGTAAGTTTTTGCCATCACGGCCTTTTATTGGCTTTGGGGAAGACCTGAATTTTGCAGAGTTTTAGAGAAACAAAGTATAGATATACGAAAACATGGTCATAATTAAACTAAAACCTAAAATAACACACAAATCACATGATAAATATGCATAATTATGTTTTGACTTCAAAATCTAGCTAGATCTTTGTTAGCTTAGACCATCTGTCTAGTTCTATTAGAAGATTATACAAATTTCTAGAATATTATAAAACCTTCTAGAATCTTCTACAAGGTTACTAGAAAACATCTAGGAAAATCTATTTATATCATTTACTTTTCTATGATATTCTAACTAAGTCTATCTCTAGAACATTCTAGAGAATATTATAGTTATGGAGGATGCCTATAAATAGGCATGTTATCTCCTTATGTATTGATGAAGAAGTAATTAAGCTACCAATTCTCCATCCTTTAAGTGACTTATCCAAACTTCTTCAACTACCATTTTTAATTATCCAACTAATATACTCCAACAACCTTACTCATCACTAATAATCGAATCACCATCAGTGGCATCAGAGCTACGTTCAATCATCTACTAGGCAGAGAAACATTACCATACTATCCTCAAACAACAATCAACCATAACCAACATCTTTTTAATTAATGGTTAATTTTACTTAACTATCATATCTTCTGTTGTAGGAATTTCTTCAAATTCCTAGCTTGTTGTTGATGGATATTCTTTTCTTGATTTTCCTAGACCTAAAATTGCTTCAAGAACTTGTAGAGGAGTCATGGATTTAAAGGCTTACAAAGGAAGCTAAATGAATCTTATGGTGGAAGTTAGAAGGAGAAAGAACCTAGATCTAAGGAGGATTTGGCTTAGAAATGGAAGGAGATAGAGAGGAGAGGAATGGTTTGCATCCGCCACTCTCTAAGAGGAAGAGAGATAAGGAGAGGTGTGTCACCACCTTTGGGAGAAGACCAAAGGGTAAGACTAGAGAAAGGAGCCTAGAGCTTCTACTTTCTACAGAGAATGGAGAGTTTCTCACTCTAAGATTTCTTATCATTCAAGTTATAATGAAATTACAAAGGAGAAGACCTTATATAGCCCTCTCATTATTTTGGCTACTCCATTCTAACCATAGGCCTTGGATTAACTCCTAAGGTCCAATCCTAAATCCTACTCTAATTGGCCCAATACAAACTAAAATACAAAAAGGAACAAGGTACAAGGCCCAAAAATGGCCCAAACTTAATGGCTATGTAAAGCCCAAACTAATTGCAAAATATAATCCTAATATACCTAGAATATAAAGGAATAGAAAATATGTACAAAATATGTAAGGCCCAATGAAGAGGCCCAAAGGAGGCCCAAACATCAACAACAAGCCCATTACCCTTCTATAATGCAAGTGAAAAGGGTAAGGGTCTTCAAGTACTCCTCCTTGGGCTTGGGCCCACTCAAGAAATGTATGGAAGAAGCTAAATGCTTTTGGAGACCTTCTTTGGCTCTATTGGCCCTTGACCTAGTCATAGGGCCCTTGAAAGCATCCAAGGTAACCTCCAAAGATTGTGTAGGGTTCATGGCTTCCTCCTGGGTAATGGCCATGTCATGTTCCTCCTCCTGAAAAGGATTTGTCCTCAAATTCGAGGTAACCTCATCCAGCTCATCTATAAAACAAGGGGTAAGATCAGAGATATTAAAAGTAGCACTAACTTCATACTCACCACGGAGGTCAAGTATATAAGCATTATTATTAATTCTCCTAGTGACCTGGAAAGGGCCATCACCTCTAGGATTGAGTTTAGATTTCCTAAGGTTAGGAAAGCGTTCCTTCCTTAGGTGAAGCCATACCCAATCCCCAACATCTAGAATGATTTCTTTTTTCTTTTTATTCATACATCTAGCATAGTGGTCATTTTTCTTTTGTATATGGTGTTTAACCTCATGAAGTTTTCTAACAAAAGATGCTTTTGCCTCACCATCCATATGAAGGATGTCATCAGAGACTTCTAGAGGCAAAAGATCCAAAGGAATGAGGGGATTAAAACCATACACAATCTCAAAAGGACTATGCTTGATGGTGGAGTGAACTACCCTATTATAAGCAAACTCTACATGTGGTAGACACTCTGTTAGTCCTCAAATTTACGATAAAATCTTTAATAAAAATTTCATAAAAATAATAAAAATTAGTTTAAATTGTTAGAAAATTAGGTTTTAAATTCAATAAATAGAAGTTGTTGGAAATAATCTGCCCTTGATCAATTTTCTCTAGTTTTGCAGTGAAAAAGTGAAGAATTTAAAGAGAGAATTGAAGATCTGGAAAGCTGACGCGTAGCATCAACCCCACGCGTAGCGTGGAGACTTTTGATACTGATGCTACGCGTCACATCCATGAGTAGCGTCAGAGCCGCGTGGACTCCACAGCCAGCTTGGACAAGCACTCAGCTAGTGACCCATTATTGGCCACTCCACTCTGCATAAATGGACAAGCCGAATTGGGAGACAGGTCCATATGGCACTGCATGATTGAATAAAATAATTCTATAGTGGCCACTTCAAGCTGTGTTTAATGGAGGCTGAGTCAGGAACCTAACGCGTAGCGTCAGGTTGACGCTTAGCGTCAGGACCCTTCCTCAGCCCTATAAATAGGGCCATTTACAACACTTTTAGGCATCCCATTCTGATCTAATCCCACTCTTATCTTCTCTTATACACTCAAGTTTGAGTGTTTCTTTTGTGAGTTTGTAGTTCTTGAATAGTTTTCTAGATACTTGAGAGTGTTGTGTAGTATTGTGATCGTTGTATCGTGAAGTTTCCATCGCCTTTGTAATGTCAATCACTGTAAGTGTTGTTTTTACTTTCACCATGTGTAACTAATTTGTTTATGTTGGAATTGGTGAACTAGTCTATTGAGTATAATGTTGTGAATTCAATCTCTGCATGATTATGATTCAAGTGCATATTAGTATTTCAATCTTTTATTAGTATGAATGTCAAACGGGAGAATGATTTTCATATGTATTGAAACTTATTTTATTAGTGTGAATGTCAAACGGGAGAATGATTATTCATGCCTTATTAAAACTTGATTTAATAAAAGTAAAGTTGGAATACCCTTAATATACCAATTACTAGGGATAGAATTGGTAATTATTATTGCCATAAGGCCAGGACTTAATGTAAGCTTTTACTGAAAAAGCTCACGAGGGATCGGACTTTACGGTAAATACTTAGAATTTATATCACGAGGGATCGGTTATAATGATTTTAAGCTACAATGATATGAACTTGATGATTAAATATGCATGACTTGAGTTCCTCCATTATTATTATAGATTAGGAATCCAAATTCCAACATAATTTGTTTATTTGTGTTTTATCCTCAAGTATCTTAGTTATTCTAAAATTGCAACTCAACTTCTTAGATAGATCGTTATTCTCTTTTTACCACATGAACAACTCAACTATGCCATCTTGTAAATATTGTATAAGTTGTATATAAATTATTCTTTTGTGTATAAGTTTTGATAAATTTACCATAGTAACTAGAAAATTACTGTAACTATTGGACTTTCAATCCCAGTGGAACGATATCTAAATTTTGAAAACTACAAACGATTGGTGCGCTTGTCAATTAAAAGACCCAACAGTAAAACAAAGTAACAAGTTTTCTGTAACATTATATTATCCAGGTCTAACAAGTTTTTTGGCGCCGTCACCGGGGACTAAATTGATTCAGTAAATAGTAAATGTTTAATTACCGTGGTAAAAATATTTTGCCTTAGTAAAATTTTTTTAATTTATATATTCATTTATTTATTTTAACATTGTTTTACTAACATTTCTTTATTTAGTGTGTTTATGCAAACTCGATCTTCTGCAGGAAAGGTGTTCTTTGATCCTGAGATCGAGAAGTTTGTAAAGAAACTAAAGCATTAAAATCTAAAAAAACAAAAACTTCTTCTTCAACTTCATCTTTTTTTAAAAAATCTGAAAATTTTGAAAGTTCTAATATGGCTGCTGAAAGAAGAACATTGGGACAGTTTGCTGCTATTAATGGACCACCTCATGTTTCAGGGATGTATCAAGGACCTATTGCTGCTGTAGAAATCAAACCAGCTACTTTAAACGTTATTCAGAATAATCAATTTGCTGGTTTAAATAATAAGGAACCTTATGAACACTTAACTATTTTTTATAAGTTATGCAGCACAATTGGTTTTGAACCCAATCAAGAATAATCAGTTTACATGAGATTGTTTCCTTTTTCTTTGATTGGGAAAGCTAAAGAATGGTTTAAATCTTGTCCACCCGGTAGTTTTACAAACTGGTCCGATGTCGAGAGAAATGTTTTGGAAAGATTTTATTCTCCTTCAAAATATTTTGAAGCAATGACAGCCATACATTCTTTTTCACAAAACAATGATGAATCATTAGGAGAAACATGGGAATGATTCAAGGCACTCTTGAGGAAGTGCCCGAACCACAACCTAAATGATGCTGAAAAGGTAAGGATCGTTTACCATGGTTTATTACCTCAGTTTAAAATGATGTTAGATGCTTGTGCAGGAGGTTCTTTAATGAACAAAACTGTGGAAGAAGCAATAGAAATATTGGAATCAATGTCCATCAGTGACCGACAAGCAAAACATGAAAGAGGTAATGTACAAAGAAAGTCAGGTATGCTTGAATTGGGGGTTAATGATGCAGTATTAGCTCAGCAAAAATTGCTGACTCAACAAATTGAGGCTATGAGCAAACAATTAGAGAAACTTCAAATTGCTCAAATGTCATTACCACCTCCTGCTCAATTAAAACAATGTATGCATTGCATAGGAGAGCAACCATGTGGTTATTGTGCCCTTGAAAGAAATGAGCAAGAGTAAGCTAATTTTTTGAACCATCAAAGAATACATTTAAGTAATTTTCTTTTCAATCTTGGTAATTCTTTTAATAACAATTACCAGCAGGGTTGGCAGAATCAGAATTTTGGCTGGAAACAAGACGTTGGACCTTCTAACTGACCTCCAAACAATCAATTCAAACAACAACCACAATTCGATCAAACAGCAAGGCTAACACGGATAGAAGAGTCTATCCAACAGTTGCTTCAATACATGCAAACAAATGAAGCCGCACATAAAGCGTCGGACATGCAATTGGGATAGTTAGCAAAAGAAGTAGCTGACATGAAAAGCTCTAGTTTTTCTACAAACACTCAGAATCTAAGAGAATAATGTAATGCTATTTTTACAAGAAGTGGTAAAGTTGTAGCAAGTGATAGTGAAAAAGAAAAAGAAGAAAAAGAGAAAGAGGAAGAAAAAGAGAAAGAAAAAGAAAAAGAAGAAAAATAGAAAGAGGAAGAAAAAGAAGAAAAAGAGAAAGAAGAAAAGAAAGAAGAAGAAGAGAAAAAAGATGAAGAAAAGAATTATGAAAAAGAAAAACAAAAAAATCAAAAAATTAAAAAACAAAAAATCAGTATTTGGGTCAGACACCTCCAGTTAAAGATTTACCTTATCCACATGCTCCATCAAAGAAGGATAAGGAAAAGGAATATAAGAGATTCCTTGAAATCTTTAAGTAATTACACATAAATATTCCATTTTCTGAGGCATTGGAACAGATGCCAACATATGCAAAGTTTATGAAAGAATTGCTCACCAAAAAGAGGAGGTATGATGATGAAATTGTTGAACTAGAAGCAGGTTGCAGCGCCATTTTGCAACATAATATGCTAATAAAGTCGAAAGACCCTGGAAGTTTCACCATTCCTGTCTCCATTGGAGGGATGAACATTGGAAAAGCCTTGTTAGACTTAGGGGCTAGCATTAATCTAATGCCTCTAAGTATGATGAAGCGAATTGGTGACCTTGATCCTCAAAGAACAAAGATGACTCTGCAACTGGCTGATAGATCAATTAAAAGACCCTATGGTATTGTGGAAGATGTACTTATAAAAGTTGACAAGTTCTACTTCCCTGTTGACTTTGTGGTATTAGACATGGAAGAAGATGTTGAAGTTCCCCTAATTCTGAAAAGACCATTCATGAAGACTGCTAGAGTGCTCATTGATGTAGATAGTGGAAAGCTGGCAGTAAGAGTTCATGATAAAGAAGTAAACTTTGATGTTTTCAAAGCCATGAAACATCCCAATCCAAAACAAGATTGTTTTAAGGTGGATGTTCTCGACAAGGTCCGCTTCTCCATATCCACAGGTATGTCAAACTCTGATCCTTTAAATAAGTTATTAACTAACTCTGTGGAATTTTTGAGGAAGAAGAAAAATAGGTAGACAAATATCTTGAAGATTTTGATCAAGGGAAAGAAATATTCCCTAAATCAAGAGAAATTAAAGAAATTCAAGAAGTACCTATTGAAGAAATCAAGAGGCCTGAATTGAAAGTGCTACCTTCCAACTTAAAGTATATCTTTTTGAAAGAAGGTAATTTAAAACCAGTGATTATTAGTAATTTGTTAAGTGAAACAGAAGAAGAAAAATTGGTTGAAGTCTTAAAAAGGAATCAAGAAGTAATTGGATGGACACTTGAAGATCTGAAAGGTATAAGCCTATCATATTGCATGCATAAGATTTTACTGGAAGATAATTTTAAACATGTTGCTCAACCCCAAAGACGCCTCAATCCAACCATGAAAGAGGTAACTAAGAAGAAGGTTTTGAAATTACTGAAAGCAGGTATTATCTATCCCATTTCTGATAGTGCATGGGTAAGTCCGGTACAAGTTGTTCCAAAAAAAGGTGGTATGACAGTAATTGTCAATGATAAAAATGAATTAATCCCAACAAGAACTGTCACTAGTTGGAGAATGTGCATTGATTATAGAAAACTAAATCAAGCAACAAGAAAAGATCATTTTCCACTTCCTTTTATGGATCAAATGCTTGAAAGATTGTATGGACAAGCTTACTATTGTTTTCTTGATGGATATTCTAGATACAACCAAATTGCTGTTGACCCTCTTCATCAGGAAAAGACTGCTTTTACATGTCCCTTTGGTATATTTGCATATAGGAAAATGCCATTTGGATTGTGTAATACACCTGCCACTTTTCAAAGATGCATGTTTGCTATTTTTGCAGATCTAATTGAAAAGAGCATTGAGATATTCATGGATGATTTTTCAGTCTTTGAAAATTCATTTGAAACATGTCTAACCAATTTGGACACCGTACTGAAGCGATGTATTGAAACAAATTTGGTGCTCAATTGGGAGAAATGTCACTTTATGGTGAAAGAAGGAATTATACTTGGTCACAAAATTTCCTCTAAAGTTATTGAAGTAGACCAAGCCAAAATAGAGGTAATCTCTAAACTCCCACCTCCTGTGAATGTGAAAGGTATTAGAAGTTTTTTAGGACATGCTGGATTCTATAGAAGATTTATTCAAGATTTTTCAAAAATTGCTAAACCTTTAACAAATCTTCTAAATAAAGATGTTGAATTTAAGTTTGATGAAGCATGTCTTAAATCTTTTAATTCCTTGAAAGAAAAATTGGTTTCTTCCCCTGTAATTGTTGCTCCTAATTGGAATTTACCCTTTGAACTTATGTGTGATGCAAGTGATTATGTTGTAGGAGTAGTTTTAGGTCAAA
The DNA here is from genome assembly GCA_037962975.1 of Clitoria ternatea. Taxonomy (NCBI): domain Eukaryota; kingdom Viridiplantae; phylum Streptophyta; class Magnoliopsida; order Fabales; family Fabaceae; genus Clitoria; species Clitoria ternatea. The sequence continues at coordinate 215,408,449 of CM075671.1, read as the reverse complement.
GATATGAAATTTTTTTTAGGGTTATACACTATGCTAGTAAAGTTTTAAATGAAAATCAAATAAATTATGCAACTACTGAAAAAGAATTACTAGCTATAGTGTATGCCTTGGAAAAATTTAGATCATACTTGATTGGATCAAAAATAATTATTTTCACTGATCATGCTGCAATCAAGTATCTTTTGACCAAAACTGATTCTAAACCTCGGTTAATCTGATGGATTTTACTCCTTCAAGAATATGATCTTGAAATCAAAGATAAAAAGGGTAGTGAAAATATAGTCGCTGACCATCTTTCCAGATTAATGAATGATGAGGTCACTGCCAAAGAAAAAGACATCTTGAAAGAATTTCATGATGAAAAACTTTTTGAAATAACAAAACGGCCATGGTTTGTTGATATGGCCAATTTTAAAGCAGCAGGAATTCTTCCAAATGATCTAACTTGGCAACAAAAAAATTTTTTTTTCAAAGATTCAAAATACTTTGTTTGGGATGACCCTCATCTATTTAAAATTGGTGTGGATAATTTGTTACGTCATTGTGTACCCGACTGGGAAAAGAAAGATGTGTTGTGGCATTGTCATAAGTCCCCTTATGGAGGACATTTTAATGGAGAAAGAACTGTTGCAAAAATTTTGCAATCAGGTTTGTATTGGCCCTCCATTTTTAAAGATTCTCACTCATTTGTTCAAGCTTGTGATAACTGTCAAAGAACAGGTAATGTTAATAAAAGACAAGAAATGCCTCTCACAAACATTCAAGAGGTTGAGGTATTTGATTGTTGGGGTATTGATTTCATGGGACCTTTTCCTTATTCTCAATTCAATCAATACATTCTTTTGGCAGTTGATTATGTTTCAAAGTGGGTAGAAGCAATTGCTTCACCTAATGCTGACACCAAAACTGTAGTGAATTTCTTGAAGAAAAATATTTTCTGCAAGTTTGGAACACCAAGAACTTTGATCAGTGATGGAGGATCACATTTTTGTAACAAAGTTCTTCAGAAAGTGTTACAACATTATGTAGTGAGACATATAGTGGCCACAGCATATCATCCACAAACCAATGGATAGGCTAAGATTTCAAATCGAGAAGTGAAAAGGATTTTGGAAAAGACTGTGTCTTCCTCCAGAAAAGATTGGTCACAAAAGCTTGATGATGCACTCTGGGCATACAAAACTGCATTTAAAACTCCAATTGGCCTTTCTCCTTTTCAAATGGTCTATGGAAAAGCTTGTCATCTTCCAGTAGAGATGGAACATAAAGCATATTGGGCTTTAAAATTTCTCAACTTTGATCCAAATGCAACAGCTGACAAAAGAAAGTTGTAGTTATTTGAATTGGAAGAAATGAGAAACAATGCTTATGAGACATCTAGAAGTTACAAAAACAAGGTAAAAGCCTACCATGATAAGAAAATTAAAAATAGACATTTTATACCAGGTCAGCAAGTTTTATTGTTTAATTCAAGATTAAGACTGTTTCCTGGTAAATTGAAATCTAAATGGTCAGGTCCTTTTGTAATCAAGGAAGTTAAATCTTATGGAGCAGTTGAGATTGAAGATCCCACTTCCAAAAGAAGTTGGATGGTTAATGGATAGAGATTGAAACCATATCTGGGTGGTGAGATCAACAGACTCACTACCATTTGTTATTTAACTGATTTGTGATGTGCAGGATGTCTAGCTAGAGACTGTAAATCAAGAACTCAATGGGAGGCAACCCATTATTTTCTCTTTATTTTTTAACTTATATAAAAAAAATCCCACGTGTAGCGTCCCACTGACGCTCAGCGTGGAGGTTAAAATTTCAACCTGACACGTAGCATCCCACCCACGCGTAGTGTCAGGGCCTACGTTCAGTTTTTAAAACTGAACCAGAGAGGCCCAATCTTAGGTTTTAAAACCTAAAATTCCCTCTCTACCTCACTTTAATTTTCAGAAACCTAATTTTCAAACCCACTTTTTCTCTCAACCCTTCAATCCTCTTCGATTTCTCAATCACTCAAAGGATTCCAAGTAAGTTCTCTAAATCCTTTCCCTTTAGTTTAATTTCAATTTCGATTTTTAGAATGCATGTGGTTAGGATTAGGATTAGAGAACCATTGGGAATTGATTGCTGTTAGAGTAATGAAATTAATGGATTGAATGTGGTTTGGAGGGGTTACTGTTGCGCAAACCCTGTTTTTGTGTTTGAAACTGTGCACCTCATGCGTAGCGTTCCACTGACGCGTAGTGTGAGGCATGAACTTTAAGCCCACGCGTAGCGTCCCACTGACGCGTAGTGTGGGAAGAACAGAACTGACGCGTAGCGTCCCACCCACGCGTAGCATCAGCCTCTGTTCCTGTTTTTTTTAATTTTTGTATTTTATTTTCTTTTATTTGTTTTCTATTTTTAATAAAATCTGTCCAGTATGCTTATGTTTGTTGTTTGTTTATTTTTCTTTTAAATTAATAAATTTTCTTGAATTATATATTTGTTATACTTTCTTGCATAAAAATAAAAAAAATAAATTTGCATAATTTTGTAAATATACATGTTGTATGATTTTGCATGTTTGTGAAATTTATGCATGTTGATTTTTGTTTGTGATAAATTGTAAAAATCTAAAAATATGCATGTTAATAAATTACAAAATTCAAAAATATGTTGTTTATCTTGTTATGGATTTTGTGTTAATTTTGCATTTTGTGTAAATATTTAATAAAATTATTTTTTTAGAAAATCCAAAAACATGTATGTTTAAAATTTTTGTAAATATTTTATTATTTTGAATGTTTTGTATAAAATATATAAACCAAAAATAATTGTTAAATGTTTGATATGTTTTTCAATATTATAATGTGTGTTTGATTTTAAAATTTTTCTTTTTACAGATGGCACCAAAGAAATCCATCCATACTACTGGTCCTAAAAGACAGAGAAGGACCACAGATACTGACACCACCTCTGAGGATCCAGATCTTTAGGGTGAGGAGGTGTTGGGACCGAGAGATCCTACCAGATTTCGCACTGATGCGAAATAGGCCCGGTTTCACAAAATAAAGGGCCAAAGACTCATTTGGGAGAGAGTCTTAGATTTGAGTGTTGGGGACTATCCTGAGCTGCAGGATGAGGTCCAGAGGAGGAGATGGGGACCCCTATTTTCCCTACCTACTGAGGGGGATCTCATCTTAGTGATAGAGTTCTATGTTAATGCCTACAGGACTCGCCAGACATTGGACATCAGAGGACGAGCTGGGTTAGGGGCCGGCATATTGCTTATGACCGGGACACTATTAGTACCCTACTGGGTAACCCTTGGGAGCCTACTCCCGAGAGCGATATTTGTTTCTGGAAGGAGAACAGAAACAAGATCGCGACTGAGGATGATGATCTAGGATACTTCCTAGATCAGGTTGCTCACTTCTTGAGCAAGGATAGTATCTTCTTCAACCTGAGTAAGGTTGGGAGGACTCTATCTAACCTCCTCAAGACCCAGCTGACCCCTATAGCTCAGGCGTGGTCTCATCTCATGCTGTATAACATTACTCCTGTCACCCACCTTTCTTCTATCTCAGTTGATCGATGCTGCCTTCTTTACTCCATTCTTCAGGGCCATATTATTGATATTGCAGAGCTGATTTCTGAGCAGATTCACCTTTATGCCCTTGGGTATAGGGTGAACCATCCTATCCCATTCCCTCTCATCAAATCTGCCTTACTGAGGAGGCAGGGAGTTGCTGTGCCATCACCTGAGTTTATGAGTTCTTCAAGGAGAGTCCCCAAGGTCTCAGTAAATAGAGATTATTTTGTCCAACAGTGCGAGCTTCCACCACTAGAGCAGGAGGCTCAGCCCAGACAGAGGAGGAGGAGACCACCAGTTCAGCCACCACCTGCTGATGTTGTCGCAGAGGGATTTGCCAGGATGACACTTGAGCATCAGCATATGATGCAGATGATGGCTGCCACACACAGAGCTTACATGCATCTTCATGATTCATATTATCAGTACAGACTTCAGGGTGAGGGAGCACCATATGTTACACCAGCTGAGTTTGCAGCCCATGTGGCTTGGCCTGGTGATCTGCCGACATACCCTGAGACTGGTGGACCGTCTGGAGCACATGCTGAATCAGAGGGTGATACAGATAAGGAGGAAGATGATAAGATGGAAGACTGATTGGTGTTATCTTATTTCTGTTACATACATTCTAGTTTACTTTTAGTTTTCTATTTACATTGGTATTTTTACTTTTTAGATATTATATTATAGTTTATTTTTATGTGGTGTGTTTTATCTTTGCGTAAATTTTTGTCATGGTGTGTTTTTGTGTATTTTCTTCATAAAAAAATAATATATATATATATTTTATCTTTTTAATAAATAAATCAAATTTTTGAAAGTAAGATAATTTATATACTTAAAGTTTTTACACAATAAAACTAATTTTGTAAAATCAATTATTGATTCTTTTATAACTTAGGAATTTTGATAAAATCAGTTACAATAAGTTTATTAACTATCAAGCTAAATTTCGATAACCCGGTGAGCTGATAGATCTTTTAAACACTTGAGGGTTTATTCGACATAACTTCATTCGAATTGATTTTGCTTTAATATTTGATTTGTGTTGTTGTACAGAGAATTCAAGAAAATGATCAAGGCATATTTTTGGTGAAAAGAAAACCTTGGGCCAAACAGCTTACCTTGGTAAAATTATTTTATCCCTTGAAAGCCAGTTTTGAGCCTAAAAAAAATAAATTCTTTGGTACCCTTAACCTATATCAGTTTTAACCATTTCCTATATTTGATTGATTAAAAGAGCAATTGAGCAAAATAAAAATATTTTGAGTGTTCTTACAAAAATGGGGAGTGAAAATAAGCAACTTGATTCTTTTCAAAGAAAAAGAAAATAATAATAAAATATGAAAAAGAAAAGTCAAAAATAGTGAAAAGAATCAAGTTGGGGGTATTTATTTTTCATCAATAAAGGAATTGAGACTTGGGCCAAGAGAAAGGCTAAAAATTGCTCTTTTATGATTTCAAGCTTTTGAATTCTAAAGAAAAACCATAATTTCTTGTAGCCAAGCCTCATTACAACCTTTGAAAAGACCTTGTGATTTTTGAAAATATCTCTGTATGATCAACCATTGATTAGATGAAAATCAAAATTAAATTTGTTTGATTTTATGATTGAAAGAGTGAAACAGGTTACCCTTGGCACAGAGATAAACACTTGTGAGGTAAGCCCAAATTTATGCTTGATTTGTTAATAAAATATTGTAAAGAATTTTATCAATAAACCTTTGTTACATAAGATTTCTATAATTGATTATTTCACAATGGTAAATTGTGAAATTACTTTTTGTGGTAAATTCTCAGACTAACTCAAAAATTTGATTTCAAATTTTTATTTTTTATTTTTCTCTCAAGTTGGGGGTATTTGTTAGTCCTCAAACTTACAATAAAATCTTTAATAAAAATTTCATAAAAATAATAAAAATTAGTTTAAATTGTTAGAAAATTAGGTTTTAAATTTAATAAATAGAAGTTGTTGGAAATAATCTACCCTTGATCAATTTTTTCTAGTTTTGCAGTGAAAAAGTGAAGAATTTAAAGAGAAAATTGAAGATCTGGAAAGCTGACGCGTAGCATCAACCCCACGCGTAATTTGGAGACTTTTGATGCTGACGCTATGCGTCACATCCACGCGTAGCGTCAGAGCTACGTGGACTCCACAGTCAGCTTGGACAAGCACTCAGCTAGTGACCCATTATTGGCCACTCCACTCTGCACAAATGGACAAGCCGAATTGGGAGACAGGTCCATATGGCACTGCATGATTGAATAAAATAATTCCATAGTGGCCACTTCAAGCTGTGTTTAATGGAGGCTGAGTCAGGAACCTAACGCGTAGCGTCAGGACCCTTCCTTAGCCCTATAAATAGGGCCATTTCCAACACTTCTAGGCATCCCATTTTGATCTAATCCCACTCTTATCTTCTCTTATACACTCGAGTTTGAGTGTTTCTTTTGTGAGTTTGTAGTTCTAGAATAGTTTTCTAGATACTTGAGAGTGTTGTGTAGTATTGTGATCATTGTATCGTGAAGTTTCCATCGCCTTTGTAATGTCAATCACTGTAAGTGTTGTTTTTACTTTCACCATGTGTAACTAGTTTGTTTATGTTGGAATTGGTGAACTAGTCTATTAAGTATAATGTTATGAATTCAATCTCTGCATGATTATGATTCAAGTGCATGTTATTATTTCAATCTTTTATTAGTATGAATGTCAAACGGGAGAATGATTTTCATTTGTATTAAAACTTGTTTTATTAGTGTGAATGTCAAACAGGAGATGATTATTCATGCCTTATTAAAACTTGATTTAATGAAAGTAAAAGTTAGAATACCCTTAATATACCAATTACTAGGGATAGAATTGGTAATTATTGTTGGCATAAGGCCAGGACTTAATGCAAGTTTTTACTGAAAAAGCTCACGAGGGATCAGACTTTACGGTAAATACTTAGAATTTATATCACGAAGGATCGATTATAATGATTTTAAGCTACAATGATATGAACTTGATGATTAAATATGCATGACTTGAGTTCCTCCATTATTATTATAGATTAGGAATCCAAATTCCAACATAATTTGTTTATTTGTGTTTTATCCTCAAGTATCTTAGTTATTCTAAAATTGCAACTCAACTTCTTAGATAGATCGTTATTCTCTTTTTACCACATGAACAACTCAACTATGCCATCTTGTAAATATTGTATAAATTGTATATAAATTATTCTTTTGTGTATAAGTTTTGATAAATTTACCATAGTAACTAGAAAATTACTGTAACTATTGGACTTTCAATCCCAGTGGAACGATATCTAAATTTTGAAAACTACAAACAATTAGTGAGCTTGCCAATTAAAAGACCCAACAGTAAAACAAAGTAACAAGTTTTCTGTAACATTATATTATCCGGGTCTAACACACTCATCCCAAGACTTAACATTCTTTTTAACAAGGACTCACAAAAGAGTAGAAAGAGTCCTTTAACAACCTCAGTTTGGCCATCTGTTTATGGATGGTAAGTGGTAGAAAAGAGAAGTTTAGTTCCCATCCTGGCCCAAAGGGTCCTCCAGAAGTGGTTAAGGAACTTGGTATCCATATCACTAACAATAGTTCTAGGGATCCCATGCAAGCGAACTATCTCTTTGAAGAATAGTTTAGCAATATGGCTTGCATCATCAACCTTATGGCAAGGGATGAAGTGAGCCATCTTACTAAATCTATCAACTACCACAAAGATAGAATCTATTCCCCTTTGGGTCCTAGGTAACCCAAGGACAAAGTCCATACTAATATATCTACCCAAGGGGAAGTAGGAATAGGCAAAGGAGTGTAAAGGCCATGTGGAGAAACCTTAGATTTGTCCTTTTTGCATGCAAAGCACCTAGAGCAAAGTCTTTGCACATCTCGTTTCATATGGGGCCAATAGAAATGTTCACTAAGGGTAGATAAAGTCTTATCCCTCCCAAAGTGCCCCATGAGCCCTCCCTCATGGCTCTCATGAAGTAAAAGATCTCTAATGGATCCCCTAGGAATGCATAGCTTAAAATCTTTAAAGAGAAAACCATCTAATTTATGGAATCCACTAGATGCAAGAGAAGAACCACAAGAGTGGTAAGCATTAGAGAATTCAAGGTCATTTAGATACAATTCTTTTATTTTATCAAGACCATGAAGAGTGGCACCCAAAGAAGAAAGGAAGGTGTGCCTTCTAGATAAGGCATCAGCTATAACATTAGCTTTACCACTATGGTGCTTGATAACATAAGGGAGTTGTTCCAAATATTCAACCCATTTGGCATGCCTTTTGTTTAACTTATGTTGGCCTTTTATATACTTGAGTGACTCATGGTCACTATGAATGACAAACTCTTTGGGAATTAAGTAGTGTTCCCAAGTTTGTAAGGCCCTAATCAAAGCAAAGAACTCTTTGTAATAGGTGGGATGATTAAGGTATGCCCCATTAAGCTTTTCACTAAAGAAGGCAATAGGGTGCCCCTCTTGAAGCAAAACCGCACCTATTCCAACATTAGAAGCATCACATTCTAACTCAAATGTTTTTGAAAAGTTTGGTAGAGCAAGAATGAGAGCATATGTGAGTCTATGCTTAAGGTCTTGAAAGGCCTTTTCTTGCTTTGGCCCCCAAAGAAAAGGAACATTCTTTTTGAGCAAATCATTTAGGGGAGATGCCAAAGTAGAAAAGTCTATCATAAACTTTCTATAGAAGCTAGCCAAGCCATGGAAGCTTCTAATATCATGAATGTTTTTGGGGGTTGGCCAAGCACTAATGGCTTTGACTTTTTCTTGGTCAACTTGGACCCCGTTGGTGCTAACTACAAATCCTAAGAAGACAATGTGATCCAAACCAAAAGAGCCTTTTTCAAAGTTATCAAAAAGTTGGTTTGCTCTTAAGGCAAGTAAAACATGTTTAAGGTGGGTAAGGTGAGAGTCCATAGACTTTGAATAAACAAGGATGTCATCAAAGTAGACAATAACAAAGTGGCCAATGAAGTCCCTCAAAACATGATTCATGAGGCGCATAAAAGTAATAGGTGCATTGGTCAAACCAAGAGGCATAACCAACCACTCATATAATCCAAGCTTGGTCTTAAAAGCAGCTTTCCACTCATCACCTTCCTTGATTCTTATTTGGTGATAGCCACTTTTAAGGTCAATCTTAGAGAATATGGTAGAGCCACAAAGTTCATCCAACATATCATCAAGTCTAGGTATAGGATGTCTATACTTGATGGTGATGTTGTTGATTGCTCTACAATCAGTGCATAACCTCCAAGAACTATCTTTTTTTAGAACGAAAAGAATTGGCACAGCACATGAACTAAGACTCTCCCTAATCTAACCTTTGGAAAGTAGGTCTCCAATTTGTTTTTCTATTTCTAGACTTTCCTTAGGGTTACACCTATATATAGGCCTATTGGGTAAACTAGCCCCAGGTATAAGATCTATTTGGTGTTCTATACCCCTAAGATGTGGAAGCCCTTGAAGGAGGTCTTTAGGAAAGACATCCTCAAACTCTAGAAGAAGATTTTATAATCCTTTGGGCATAGGAGAAAATGAGCCCACTAAGGATAGGGAAGTGCAAGAGTTAGGTGTACTAGAAGGGCTATGAGAGCTAGAGGAAGAGGACGTAGGGTAAAGCATATAGAAAGGTTTGTGAAGAAGCAAGGCTTGCTTCACATCATGCTTTGAGGCAAAGAAAGAGGAGTGACTCTTGGGATCTTCATAGGTGAGGATCCCTTTACCCTTATCTTGTTTAGTGATTTGTTTTTGATTTTTTTTGTTTTTGAGTTTTAGGAGGGGAGATGGAAGGCTCAACCTCCCTATCCCTCTTTACCTTCATTTGAAGTTGGTCTTCCAAAACTTGTTTGGGAGACAAGGGATGTAAGATAAACTTTTTGTTATTATGGACAAAGGTGAGATGTTAGTAAAGCCCTCATGGGTGACTTTCTTATCATATTTCCAAGGACGACCTAAAAGATTATGGGTGGCTTCCATAGGAACCACATCACACTATATTTGATCGTGGTAGGTGCCTATAGCAAGAGAGAGAAGAACTTGTTTGTTCACTAACATTTCACCCTTTTCATTAAGCCGCTGAAGCTTGTAAGGTTTTGGGTGATCTATTAGAGGACAACCAAGTTTGTGGACTAGCCTTTGACTAGCCACATTAGCACAACTACCACTATCCACAACGAGAGAACAAAGTTTTTCTTTAATGTAACATCTTGTATAAAAGATGTTCTCTTGTTGTGTAGTGTCATCATCCCTTATATGACTACCTAGGAGTCTTCTAATCATAAATAATTCACCTTCATCTCCTACAACATGTTCACTCTCATAGGAATTACTATTGGAGCTATCACTAGAGTGTGAAGAGGATGCTTACTCGTAGCTTGAATAGTGATCAATACCTTTTAAATTCATAACTTTTTTGTTAGGCATTGGGAGGCAATATGAGCTCTTCCTAAGTATTTAAAACATTTGATTGAACTTGTTCTTAAAGAGTTAGGTTGGGATGAAGAGTTGTTGTTCCTAGAAGGGTTATTTCTAGAAAGTCTTATAGGGGTATGGTCCCTTGTTAACCAAGTGGCCTCAAGTACTCAAGAGGGGGGGTGAATTGAGTATTAAAAAATTTTACTTTGAATGCTTTTGAAGTTGATTCTTTAGTTACTATGTTTATTGAAGATGATAAACTTAATGGCAAGTAGTAACAATTTGTACACAAGACAAAATAATAAGCACTTAAAAGGTCTAAGTAATATTCAAGAAATGGAATCAAATTAATCACAACACTATTTATGGTTCTTAGAAAGATTTCAAATTAATTCAAGAATATTACTTAAAGCTAATTTCAATAATGTTAATCGAAATAATTTACAACATAATATAACATGCACTTAGTCTAAATTAATTGGCAATAATACAATAAATCAAGCAAGTTAAGTGCACAAAATAAATGAGTTTAGGGAAGAGAGATTTGCAAACCGATATATACGAGTTCCATCACACCGGTGTATGTCTCGCCTCTAAGCAACCCACTTAGAGGATTTTCACTATTGGAGATTAGAGATACAACCTTGAGCAATCACAGCTTCCTAGTGTCCCACACTCAAGAACCCAATTCTCACAAGTACAAGGGCACCCCACCCAATCTCTCAATCTCACAATTTAAAAGGTTGAAACCCAACCCACAACTCTAGAAATTTTGGTGTTTAGAATACAAGAGTAACTCTCCAATAGAGTGGATATACAAATTAAAGCTCTTAACAAAATGGTAACTCTCAAAGAGAGGATATGCAAATTTTAGCTCACTCAAAATATTTTCTCTCTAACTCTCAAATAACTCTTAAAGAGAAATTATGCAAATTAAGGAATAAAGAGAGCAAATTGTAACGGAGGGAGGAAGAAGAAAGGAACGAAGGAACTCCTTCTCCGTTGGTGTGTTTGAATCCTTCATCTCCTTCTCTATTTATAGCAAATGTTGGTATGGCTCTTGCAATTAATTTATTCCCTTCAATGCAATACAAGTGGATCAAGGGAGCGTCTGTCTTCAATTGTTTAATTCATAGTGCGATGCGTAATTTGCGTAATGCGTTCAGTGCTATTTCCATTTGAATTTAAGCTGAATGAATCTATGCATGAATGGATTCCCAGTGTGTATTTTGGCTTCTAACAGACATATGAATCGATTCCAATGATCAATGAATCGATTCCCATGTGTTTTCAATTTCCATGAATCGATTCCTTCAACAGGTGAATCGATTCCCAGCATTTTTGGCACCATGAATTGATTCTTGCTTCTAGTGAATCGATTCCCACGTATTTATGGCTTCATGAATCGATTCTAGCTTCTAGTGAATCGATTCCCACGCATTTATGGCTTCATGAATCGATTCCCCATGTGGTGAACCGATTCCCACTTTATTTCTTGCACAATGAATTGATTCTTCATGTTGTTCTTTATGTTTTGATGCATTCTTCATGTTGTTCTTTATGTTTTGATACGTTTTGGACCCCTTTTTGATCATTTGGCTCATGGTTCTTTGTTTCTTTGATTCTTGGGCATTTTGTTGATCATTTTTCACTTGATTTAGAGCTTTATGAATGCCTTGAATTAAGTCCTTGATTGTTCATCAAATTTAATAGCTTGACAACATCCTTAATATTTCTTCATTTATTGTGTCATTATCAAAACCTACATCAACATATAAATACATCCCTATGAACCTCACTTTTGACTTTAGGAGTTGAAGTGCCCACTTCATGCTCCTTACCCTTCTTACTCAAACTACCCTCTTTTGGAATGGAGTCTTCCTTACCCTTCCACCTAGGTCTAAAAGGTTTGGATTCTCTATTGTAGTAGGAAGCTCCATCCATGAGTCGAGCTTTTACTCTTGTACATTGATGGAGAAGCTCTTCAATGTCCACATGAGGTAGAAGTTCCACTCTCTTCCTAATATTTTGATTAAGGCCATATAAAAACCTATGCATGAAGATTTCTTCATCCTCCTCAACATTGGCTCTAATCATAGCCATCTCTAAAGCCTTATAATAATCCTCCATATTCTTGGACCCTTGGGTGAGTCTATTGAGCTTGGCCAATAGTTCACCCCTATAATAGGAGGGGACATATCTCTTCCTAAGTAACGCTTTGTGATCCTCCCATTCATCAATGGGTGGGAGATGGTCTCTTTTTCTCTCTTTTAGGATTTGGGTCCACCATACTAACGCATAATTTTGAATTTTGAAAGCTAAGGGTGGCAATCCTAACCTTTTTCTCATTCTTAGTTTCATGGGAGGTGAAGACTTGTTCAACTCTCATCTCCTAATCAAGATAGGCCTCTACATTTCTTTTGCCATGGAAGGGTGGGACCTTTAGCTTGACCTCTCTCAAGCCACCCTCCTCGTGATTTCTACTATGTCTTCTATGATGCCTATGTTCAACCTCACTAGTGTCATCATATTGTCTATCTGTATGGTGTCTAGTTCTATGTCTATCATGCCTAGTGGTTCTTTCTCTACCCTCCCCATTTTCTTTATTATCTAGCCTAGTAGCCATGTTATTAAGTTGCTCTAAGATTTTACACATATGTGGGGGTGTGCTCTCTACCTCTCTCACTAGTTGAATACATGTTATAATGCAAGTATGCTAGTGATGAGATACTAGTCGTTTCACTCACTTGATTTTTAATCGCAAAGCAATGAAGAGAATTAAAGAAAAGCTTGTAAACAAGACTAGTCGAGGTGCAAGAATTTAAACTAAACCTAGCATGCAAGGGCGCACTTATGCTAACTAGAAAGCAATTAAGGCAAACTAGTCGAATGGTGCAACAATGTAAACTAGGCCTAGGATATCAAATCGCACTTACACTAGTCGAAAGCAAAAATATAAACTAAGTCCTAAGGGCAATTACTCCTAATCAACTAATTAAAAGAGAGTTTAAAGTCCAAAGTCCAATGTCTCTAGTGTCCAAATACAAGGACTTAATAAAGAAACAAAAATTTAAAGTCCCCAAAATACAAGGGAAAGAAAAATACAAAGCAAATGAAAATTCCTAATTTATTACAAAAGGTGCTCTCTAATACAAGAGTCTTCCAAAGTGCTCAGAGTCCACCAAGATGCTCCAACAAGCTACAAAAGAGAAAATTGAAAACTCAAAGTAATGGTTAGCACAAAATATAAGAAAAAGAAAATCAATTATGTTTACGCTTTAGCTCACAAGTGTTTCACTCAAGGTCCACTTCTCTCTATAGTGATAGATTGCTCTGATCAAATCTATTTATCAAATCTCAATGCCTTCAATATGCTACCCAAATAATAGTGAACTCACTAGACCTTGATCTTAAGAATGCCAAGAAGTGAAATACTCAATAGACAAAACTAGAGAGAAAAAGACAAGCAAACAAAGGCAAATTAGGAAGGTAACACAAAAGGAGTAAGATGAGACAAACTAGAATGCGACAAGCAACAAAAGTTTAAAGAAGAAAGGCACACAAGAGTATGGAATTGTTATGACAAACTTAGAATGAACACAAGACAAACTAAAATTAAATGCAAGAAAGAAGTAAGCACATAAAAAGGCAACTAGTAACTCTAGAATGCTTAAACTTCACCAAAAACTTTGTTTAGGTTTTCAAATGACTTTGCCTCAAACCAAGAGACAATTATGCACTATATGAATACAAAAACTACTGCATACAAGAACATACAGCTGCTGGAATTTTAATTTTCTTTTTCTATTCCAATGTTTCAACCACTTTTTTTCCACTCTTTTTGCAAGACAATGGCCTAAACAATTGTAGGAACTAATGGCCAATGAACTTTTAAACTTTTTTCACTTTTTTTCTCTCTGTTTTTCTAAGCTTTTTACTCTGTTTTTTGGTGTATTTTACTGCAGCAATCAGATTTGACAATTGATCTAAACTAGTGCACAAAACAAGTCAAAATGTGAAAACTAGACAAAGTGTAAAGTAAGCATCATCTTCCAATATAAAGAGACAATTGAAGGCATGAAATTATGCATCAAATGACATCAAAATAAGTGCAAAAACAGTATGCTAAGATCAAAATACAGCTGCTGGACACGTCAAAATTAAACTAGAAAACTCAACCTAAAAGAGATCTAACAACTTGCAACACTTGAGCACATTTGTCACCTTAAAGTGAGGTGAACAACAAGACTCTAAGGAGATTGTTAGGTACTTAAAGTACCTAAGAATCCAGCAAATCAACTCAAGCAAAGATCAACACAAAAACTCCTAGAAGTAACAAGAAACAAGCTCCAAACTCAAGGCATAATCTAAGGCAACTAGTGAACACTTAAGCAGGGCTACTAAGATCTAATCTTGGCACCTATATGTCACGGTTTAGTATAGGTCCAGAACTGAAATTAAAGTTCCAAATTATTAAATGACACAAAATTGGCATAAGATGCAAAGAAAACACAAAAACACATAAGGCAAAGCATGTTACTTGAAGTAGAAGGCATCTAAGGTCAACTTTTTGACTTTTAAAAATTTTTTCTCCAAACTTTATGAAACTTTGAGGTTGTGTTTCAGATCTATGCAGTAGCAAGTTTTGTGAAGGAAGTTTGGAAAATTCAAAGCTAAAAAGTCTAGATCTTAAATTTCAAGTAAGCATAACTTTTGCATTTTTTTGAGTTTTTAGGCATATGATATATCAAAATTTATGTATAGGAGGCAAGAAATTTAGATATTGAAACAAAGATACCAAAGGAAAACAGAATCAATTCAAATCTAAGAAAAAAAATTCAAGAGGAGTTGAGACTCTAGATACCACTTGTTGTAGGAATTTCTTCAAATTCCTAGCTTGTTGTTGATGGATCTTCTCTTTTTGACTTTCCTAGATCTGAAATTGCTTCAAGAACTTAAAGAGGAGTCACGGATTTGAAGGCTTACAAAGGAAGCTAAATGAATCTTGTGGTGGAAGCTTACTTGTGGTGGAAGTTAGAAGAAGAAAGAACCTAGATCTAATGAGGATTTGGCTTAGAAATGGAAGGAGATGGAGAGGAGAGGAATGGTTTGGATCCGCCACTCTCTAAAAGGAAGAGAGATAAGGAGAGCGAAGACCAAAGGATAAGACTAGAGAAAGGAGCCTAGAGCTTCTACTTTTTACAAAGAAGGGAGAGTTTCTCACTCTAAGATCTCTTATCATTCAAGTTATGATGAAATTACAAAGCAGAGGAGCTTATATAGCCCTCTCATTATTTTGGATACTCCACTCTAACCATGGGCCTTAGGAGGCCCAATCTTAAATCCTACTCTAATTGGCCCAATACAAGCCCAAATGTAAAAAAGAACAAGATACAAGGCCCAAAAGTGGCCCAAACTTAATGGCTATGTAAAGCCCAAACTAATTCCTAAAATATAATCCTAATATACCTAGAATATAAAGGAATGAAAAATATGTACAAAATATGTGAGGGCCAAAGGAGGCCCAACAACAAGCCCATTACCCTTCTATTGTCCAAGTGAAAAGGGTAAGGGTTTTCAAGTACTCATCCTTGGGCTTGGGCCCACTCAAGAAATGTGTGGAAGAAGCTAAATGCTTTTGGAGACCTTCCTTGGCTCTCTTGGGCCTTGACCTAGTCATAGGGCCCTTGAAAGCATCCAAGGCAACCTCCAAAGACTATGTAGGGTCCATGGCTTCCTCCTGAGTGAGGGCCATGTCATCTTCCCGTTCCTATTTTCAATGGCAAAAATTATGATTTTTGGAGCATACCTTCCAAGATTTATGGGAAATTGTAGAAGAAGGATTCACTGCTCCAACAGATGTTTCATCTCTTACTGTAGCTCAACAAAAAGAACTAAAGGAGAATAAGTAAAAAGATTCAAAGGCCTTATTTACTCTACAACAGGCTATAACTAACACTATCTTTCCAAGAATAATGGGTGCTACCACAGTGAAAGAAGCATGGACTACGTTATAGGAGGAGTTTAAAGAAAGTGAAAAGGTATATGTAGTAAAACACTAAACTCTACGGAGAGAGTTTGAATTATTGAAAATGAAAGAGTTTGAAACCGTAAAGGATTACTATTCCAAGATAAAAGAAATGGTAAATCAAATGAAAGCTTACGGGGAAAATATTTCTAACAAGAAAATTGTTGAAAAATTACTTATCATTGTTCCGAGAAAATATGATCCAATTGTGACATCTATTGAGCAAACAAAGGATCTATCTACTCTATCAGTAACAAATTTGGTAAGGTCCCTTGAAGCTTATAAGGAAAGGTTGAAAAGACACGATGAAGACTCAGTTGAAAATTCCTTTCAATCAAAGCTCAAACTATAGTCTCAGCATAAAGGGAATGAAGAAAAAAAGAATAATTGAGAAACTTCCAGAAATAAAGGGAATTCTAGTTATTTCTCTAGAAACAATCAAGATAAATATCCTCCATGTAGAATTTGTAAGAGAATAAATCATGCTGAAGAAGACTGTCGGTATCGTGGAAAGCCACAATGTCAACATTGCCAAAGATTTGGACATGAAGAGAGGTATTGGCAACAGAAACAAGTAACAAGCAAATTTCATTAAAGAATATGGTCGAGACCAACATCTCTTTTACGCTACTTAAGATTCCAACAATAATTCGAGTAGAAATTGGTACTTGGACAGTAGCTGTAGCAATCACATAGCCAAAGATCTAAGCATCTTCAAGGATATCGACGAATTCATCAAAGTGAAAGTTCGAATGAGGAACGGTACTATCGTTGAATCAAAAAGGAAAGGTACCGGACATCCTTCTGGTCCCCAACCTCAAAGAAAATCTCTTAAGTATTGGTCAAATGATGGAGAAAGGTTCTTCTCTCCACTTCCAAGGGGACACATGCAAAATATACAATAGCAAGAAGATAGAAATTGGCAAAGTGAAGATGGAGGAAAAGAAAAGTAATTGAAGTTTCCCAATAAGCTTTAAGCAAGGCACTAGCATTGCCATAAAAGTAGAAGTTGATACCTCCAAGCTTTGGCATCGAAGGTTTGGTCACTTTAATATTCATGCCTTAAAACTTCTATACCAAAAGAATATGATGAAAGATCTTCCACGACTTGAAGAAAATAATGATTGTGAAGGATGTTTGCTTGGTAAGCAACATCGACAACCATTTTCATTTAGGAAAGCTTGGAGAGCAAAAGACTTATTGGAGCTGATTCACACAGATATTTACAGACCAATGCGAACACCGTCACTTTACAACAACAAGTACTTTATCTTTTTCATTGATGACTTCTCTAGAATGACTTGGCTCTATTTCATAAAAGCCAAATCAGAAGTCTTCAGAATATTCAAAAAGTTCAAGGCCCTTATCGAGAAACAAAATGGAAAACAGATTAAAATATTAAGGAGTGACCGAGGTAAAGAGTATACCTCAGATGAATTTGATAAATTATGTGAGGATGAAGGCATTAAGCACTAGTTTACTGTACATCTCACAACAAAATGGAGTATCTGAAAGGAAAAATCACATGGTAATGGAGATGGCCAGAGCAATGCTAAAGAAGAAAGAATTACCAAACACCGTCTGGGTTGAAGCACAGTTTATATTGCAATATACATAATTAATAGATGTCCAACCAAGGCTGTCCAAGGTAAAACACCAATTGAAGGTTGGAGCGAGCAAAAACCATCAGCAAAAAACCTAAGAGCTTTTGGATCTATCTGCTACATACATGTTCTAGAAGAAAAAAGACACAAACTAGAAGACAAAACTGTATGAGGTATTTTCTTGGGGTATGACACACAATCAAAAGGATATCGAGTCTATAACTTGGAAACCAGAAAGCTCACTATTAGTCGAGATGTGGAGGTTGATGAATTCATCAATGCAATAAATTGAAGAAAATGCTGCTTAGAATTGGAAAGATGAAAAGGTAGAGAAAAATGTTTCCATACCAATGCAACAAATTGAAGAAGATTCAAGTGAGAGCTTTTTACCGCCACAACATCAAATTTCCTCACCAGAGTCTACTACAAGACGAGTTAGATACTTGGCTGATATCTACGAAACTTGCAACCTGGCTATAACTGAACCAAAAAGCTTTGAAGCAGCATCAAAACAAGATGTATGGGTGAAAGCAATGGAAGAAGAGATCAAGATGATTGAGAAAAATAATACATGGGAGTTAGCAGATTGTCCTTCAGATAAAGATATCATTGGGATGAAATGGGTCTATAAGACTAAGCTTAATCCTGATGGCACCATACAAAAGTACAAGGTAAGACTAGTAGCTAAAGGATACTGACAACAATATGAAGTTGACTACAATGAGACATTTGCTCCAATAGCCCGTCTGGATATGATAAGAACTCTAATTGCTCTTGCTGCTCAAAAAGGATGGAGCATTTATCATCTGGATGTAAAATCTGCCTTTCTTAATGGTGATCTTCAAGAAGAGATTTATGTGGAACAACCACAAGATTTCATTAGCAAAGGTAATAAAGGCAAAGTACTACGATTGAAGAAGGCCCTATATGGATTGAAGCAAGCTCCATGAGCATGGTACAACAAAATCGACCAATACTTCGTGGATCATGGATTCAGGAGGAGCAAATGTAAGTCAACTTTATAATGTGTAACCGCTGCGTTGTATTTACTTGTGGTTTATAAACCGTCGCAAAGCTCCAATAATTGTTTTTTTATACAGGTAGTATTTTTTAATTATAACATTATAATTTTATATCTATTAATTTCTCTAGCACCACAATTACATATTATATTTCATAAACTAATTTTTTAGATTTTTATATTTTTATTTTGGTCTATGTACAAATTTAAGTTGTAATACATACACTAAATTATTTCATTATCAATATATAAATAGTATAATGAGCTAAACATATAAAAATATATCAATAACAATTATATTAATAACAAAGTAAACAACTTTTAACCCAAACAGTATAGTAATTAATACTAAATTTGTACCAAAAGTTATACAACAACTAAATCAAGCTCATATAGTAAAGTCAATAACATAAAATGAAAGGTTGATGACTAACCAAGGAAGACAGTCTTGCTTGTGTAGGTGAATGCCCATCTTGAAATTAAAATAAATTAAAAATATAAGGATATATATCTAATAACACACACATACACAAACCAAAACAAAATAAATGTATGGTAATATATGAGACTTTTGTCAAAGCTATACCTAATTATCATATAGAGATGGAAAATCAGGTTGGATTTGTCCTCCATTTTAAATACTTGATAGTTAATTTACAAGCAAATTCCACATTTGAAATACATTAAAATGAATTGAATTTTTACACTATATACTTAATTGCCTTTCCTAAAATAGGTTACATGAAGAGTAAAAGTAAAAATGCCAACCCAAAAATTAAAACTAAAATCCTAAAATATTTAATGAATTTATTTCATCAATACTCAACAAAACAAGGGTTTCAAAATTAAATTATTTCTTATTATAGATATCAGATAAGCAATATTCAATTCCAAAGGAAAGATCAGTGCATCTACAATTCTGCATCATATATCAATGCAATTTACCCCTGAAATATTCGCAATGAAAATTAATTTGCAAACAAAAAATGGATCTCAATCATATTTCCACAGCTATGTAACAAGCCGTTATCGCATAAAAAGAAAAAATAGTAATATTGTACATAAAATATATTCTAACTTGAGGTTGCACAGTAAGATTAGTGTGCCCAGTACTGTAACCCAAATTCAAATGTTAAAATAAGTCAGCACTGTTAGCATAAAGTTCCTTGATGACTAACCAGAAGAATTCTTCCTTGCTGCATATGCTCGACATGCGGCCAAACCAACAACTTCCATAGCAGTCCCAACTGGAAATTAAGATGACCATTTGAAAATAAACACATTAGCAACACAAAAATGGATATTTTGCAAATTTGTGGTGTATGAAACATGCACCAAATTCTGGTGGGAGGTAGCTAAGAGAAACACACCTGAGGCAAAAACAAGAGAGTGCTGAAGAAGCCGATGTTATTGCTTTCTTTTCCTCCCAATCTCAGTTTCTGGAATGCTTAGATGCGGGTGCTCTGCAGCATTTACAATCCTATGGTACACATTACTTGAATCGCCTAATTTCATACTTAGATGACTAGGTGCTTGTATTCCCAATTCCCGAGTAACCTATACCAAATTAAATTGATGTAGCAGGTTTAACTGTTAAAGTATGCATAACAACTCTCAGATATTCAAAGATGGTATCATATTGAGCCGATATGCAATACCTTAACTGAATCTTGTACTGCCCTTGGATATGGGGTCAAATCATCCTTGGCAGCAATAAGAAGACAAGGAACTCTATAACCAGTTAGATCTCCTTGCCTCGCAACCTTTTCAAGCAAATCTCTGGATTTCTTCCATGAATGTTCATCTGAGCTGGAAAACAAGGAGCATAAAACAAATATAAGATAAGATGAGTGAAATACCAAAATTAAACAATCAAATATGCAACTGTGAATTAAACTAGATTAGTTCAACAGAAATTTATAACACATAAGGTCTCAATAGAATGGACATGTAGTAGAGCATTAAAATCTGGTATAGTGGCACCAATGTCTAATACAAGTACTTAAGAATTACTTTTTATAGTTCAATATGAATTTGACTTGAGAGGATAGCCTTGCCTAAATTGATGCAGGAGATTTGGCTGGTCATTTGAAATTTAAATATGGCATGTATATTGTTAACTTTAGGGTTGGCATGAAGCCCGGTGTCATTCCCATCTGTGTGTATGATAATACAGACCATTCATACAAGATTGACTGATCAGGATTGGCTCTTCCAGTGCATTCGCCTGATAATTTTTGCGTATAAAAACACACATTACATATGCATACCAAATAATATGACTGGTTAACAGGGAATGAGTTAGTAATAACCAGCAGACAAAATAAAAGGCCTTAGATTTAAACTTCCATTAAATTTTCATGAAGTCGTAGGATATAACCCTTGTTAGCATCATCATAACACCTCTGTTGCCCCCTCTTCAACACTCCTACCTATCGTTTTCATCGTTCACTCTTCATGATTTATTTTTTTTGAGCAATTATTCCAATTTATCTGAACTGAACCTACTACTTGAAAATTTGAACTTTATTTAAAATATCACCCTTACTATAGTAATATATATGAGCCTAGTTAAAACACATTTTCTAGCTGCTTTTTAAAGAATTCACACAAACAGATGCCATATATATATATATATATATATTCCTTTTTACACATAGGAGATGTTACAACTTGCATTGGTATTGGGATACTATATAGAAACAAGTTCACAATGACAATGCTACAAACTACCACATATAATCAGCTCACACCAAGCAGAGTACAATGCTGTCAGAAAATGCCACACAAGAACACATAAGCTAGGGGAAATGTGTTCCACAATCAACAACTAATACCAATTTAGGCCATTTGGATAAAATCTCTAATTCTCTATACTGCTTGGCGATTGATTGAAGAATTCCAAGTGCAATCCTGTAGTCACTTCTTAAATGTCTTTGGGTCTTCTTCTCATTATTCTTTTTTTAATAAAAAAAAGCCAAAAATGTCTTTGGTTCTTCTAACAGCTAAGGAGATAACTGAAAACTAATAACATACATGAGCAATCAATTAAATAACTGCTCATGCCTTTAATAATCTAAAAAGAAAAGGCACTACATTTACTCAAACTGCTAAGATCTTCAAAAACAGCCAAAACAAGCTTAATAATGCAGTTGAAATTACTGTATCTACCTTCAATTCCTTATTCAAGCATTCTTTCAACTATAAGCACAGAACTGAGATATACAGAATAAAGACACTAAAAACACCAAAACAAAAAGATCCCTCACAATTCACATCACATAAAAGAAAAAATCAATGAGAGAATCTTCATGTGAAAATTATACCAGTTTTTTTTACTTAGTATTAGTTAAAACATAAGTCAATCAGCAAGAAACTGTATTAAAGTAGGGAAATAAATATCATACTGGAATAGGTAACAGGGACACATTCACATTAATATTAAAATAGAAAATATCTGTAATGAAATATGTACACAACCTGATCCATTCCACCAGATTGCGTGCCAATAATGTGATAATGTATGTTCACATTCACATGTAAGTTGGGCAATTTCTTTCTGTCAACAATGTGATAATGTATGTCAGTAACAGAACAAGTAGTAGATAATTAAAAAAACCAAAAAAATAATGCAGTTAATAAAAGCACTGTGGTAATTGTCCATCTAAAAGGTATGATCAAAATGTATCCCAGATTTGTAGGAACAAGAGCACGGTAAAATTATCTTATAAAGTTACAAATTTTTTTCTCGTTCAAGTAACAAGAACAAGAACAAAATAAATAAATAAATCGTAGAGGCATAGAGATATATAAAAAACACCACATCAATTTAAACAGTCACAAAAGTTTGAAATAGCAACCAGATCTGATCATCCAAGGGTGAACGACAAAACAAAAAGATCCCTCACAATTCACATCACAAGAAGACGTTTGTGCCTTTTCACAGATCACAAGGAAGAGCAATAACCCAACAAATATTTATGTTCAATTGCTTTTGTATTCCCTTCTAGCTGCAATTCCCTTCGCTGCTTCGAGATCCAAAATCTGCAAATCAATATATTGCTTGGTAATTAAAATCAATAACGCACATATATCCTACAATATGGAATTCATTCTATTTTAGAAGAGAAAATAACAAATAATTAAATACAGGAAAACAACATTATGCAGAAAAAGCTACCATTCAATTCAAAAAACCGCAGCGAGAGAGACTAAGGAATCGCGAGAGAGAGTGAGGAGTCGTGTAGAGAGAGTGACGAATTGTAGAGAGAGTAACCAACCGCATATGTTTTGTTTAGATTAAATTTTTTGTTTTTTGGGCCAAAAAATCAGTTACGGGGGGTTCATTAAAATCTCTGTGCAAACCGCCCCTAAGTCCCTAAAACCGCCGGTGGTTTAATAAACGCCATCTGAACCGCCGGTACATTATCAGAGGTGACGGTTCCTTCGTAACCGCGTATCACACCTCCAGTAACTTCATCTTTTCTTGTAATTAGAAATATTCAGTATAAAAACTTTAAACAACTCTTAATTTATAAACAAACTTTTAACTTACTTCATCATTTCTAATAGAAGATATATACATATATACTATTAATTATAAACTTCATCATTTCCAATAAAAGATCTATCTATCTATCTATATATATATACTATTAATTATAATTTGTAATCATTCATATTGCACTTTATATCCTCTGCTCTAGAGGAGCTTTTTCCTGTATGTTTCTGCTGCTTATGCTATCAACCTCAAAAAGTAGTTGTGATAAGGCCTGTGCTTGTTTACATACTCAGTGTTCCAAACTGTCTTGTGCACGTAGAAGCTTCTGAGTTACTCTTTTCATAACACAGACATCTGTTCTATCCATGAATCTTTAAATGTTTCGCTTTCACTGTATGGCCACTTTTCTCTGAACAGATATTGAAAAAGCCGAGCGTATATATATATAACGTATCACAGTCGTGGATAGTGGCCAAGATCTGGGACTTAAAAGTGTAATATTGTGTTCTGGATGTTCTTAGTTGGAAGTGGCAACACAAAGCAAAAATCCTTGTCACTTGTCAGGGTCTAATTGTATGGTTTTGATATTTAATAATTAGCAATGTTCTCATCGTATCATAAAATGTAAGTTCAATATCAAAATCCATATGCTATAGGAGGCCAATTGATCCAGTTTCTGGTTAATTAGATTACATTTCACATATATTGTGTAAATGGAATTTGGGCCTATCCATGTGCTTAAATGTTGACATGAACAATAGTAGAAGGTTTCTATTCACAAGTTTGGATTTAAGTACATTATTGATTTAAAATCTGTAACACGTTAGCTAGCTGCACGAATGCATGCGGCTCCCATTTATCATTTTCTCGACGATAGATATTCTCTGCCAGCACTATTGACCCCACCTTACTATATATTAAGCATATAATGAATTATTGTTACCATATGGACAATGTTAATTATATCGACTTTATAGAGTGTCTTCCTCAATGGATTCACATTCATGTGCTTACGCAGTAGAGCTGATTTATTGCCAATCCAATAATTCATGATATATATTAGTACAGGTGTATATCCATGCCCACCTTCCACTTTTGTAACATTCTGTACCTTCTGGTTATTCATCTCCCCTCTTTTTGCTAGCGTGTATCACGCTAATGTTTTCTTCTTCTGCTGAACATGTTAGTTAGGCACGCCAATGGAGTTGGGTTGTTTTCTTTTTTCCAATTTCATCCTCGTTTAAATAAAGTGGATTTGATATTACAGAATTTAACATTAGCAGATTATTGTTGAGTTCAGGTGTATAAAAAATCTAGTTTTTAAATTTAAATTCTATTTAAACCCAATCCAAATAAAAAAAATTGTATTCTATGGATTTAGATATTAAAGATATACTTTATATTTGGATTTAGATAAAATTCAATTTAAAAAAAAAACTGGATTTGATTAAATCTAGATTTTAAAAATTGGATCCAAACTCAATCTAGTTTAACATAATAAAAGTGGATTGATTTTAAAATTTTAATTTTTTAATTAATAGTATAATTTAATTCTTTAACTTACTTACTTCATCTTTGATTAGTAATAACTTTACTTGAATTAAAAAACATATTTAGTTTAAAAAATTATATTTGACTTAAAAAAACTAGATTAAAACTAGATTTAAGTTAAAAACTAGATTCAAAATTGGATTTGAATTAAATTTATTTTTGATAAACTGGATTTGTCAAATCCAGTTTTTAAAAAATGGATTTGGATAAAATTCATTTTCTAAAAACTAAGTTTAGTTCAAAGCTGATTTATTAAAATTGGATTTAATCCAAATCTTTAAAAATGAATTTTAAATAGATTTGAATTGGATTTAAGCTAATCCAATTTTCGCACACATTATTTTTATTTTAATAACTTTTTTTTTATATATATATATATAATTCATATATATATATAATATAAACATTAAAGAAATTATAAATGATAAACTTTATTATATTTTGAAAAAATATAATCCTGTCACTATCATTTATTTATTATTATTATAAAAATTATTGAATTATTATATCGTGACGGATTTAAGAGCATTATAAAATATATAAGAATATATTTTAAAAGTTTTATTCCCACTTTGTTTTGTTTTTAACTCAAAAAAATCTTTATATATTTTCATGCGTTTTGTAATGGTAAATAATTACATATAATACCAATTTGTAGGCAAATGATCTATTGATTAACTCTCCAAATTTGATTTTATCCTTTTAATTGCTTAGATTATTTCGTGTTTTAGAATGAAACAAATTTAATTGTTTTAATGATTATTATTTCTTTCTGTTTTTTTAGGATCTTTAATTTTCCACGGTTAACTTTCATTTACCTTTCCAAATTTGGTTTTATCCTTTTTATTACTGTTTAATTGCTTAGATTATTTTCTATTTCCAAATGAAGCCAATTTAATTGTTTTAATGAATTATTCTTTATTATTTTTAAGCGTGCTCTTCCTTTTAAGTCTACACTTATATAAAAGATGGCTAGTTTTAGTTTTGTTTTAGTAAAAAAGATTGTTAAATCCCGTAGATTTATTTTACACAAATAAAACCCTAAAAATATTGTAAATCACACACCTAAGTTATATCAACTTTTTCTAACAGAGAATATATAGAGTTTGGACAAATTTTTATTTATTTGTCAAATTTGGAATGGGACAATAATGCCTTTATATTCAAGTACAATTTTCATGTTTACGTGTCATGTTGGGGGACACAAATAAGGAATAAAATATAATGGAAGGGAGTGAAATATAAAATTATTTTATTGTTTAGATGTTTTATTGAAACGGTAGTTTTGATTTAATTAATTGGTTGGAAAGAAAATGGAATTATATTAGTGAATAATAATTAGATATAGGTTCCATGTTTTTGGGTGGATATTCCTTTTTTTTTCATTTGCTGAGCATCAAAGGTGTTTTTTGGTACAAGGCTGAATATCAAAGTTGAACTCAAAAGAATTATTCGTATTTTTTAAATTCCTCGCATTTCGAAAGGGTCCTTCAAAATCTCACCGACCAAAATTGACGTGTTATGTAAAAGCAAACAAATTCATTAAATATCGAGATTGACAACCCTTTGATGGCCTTTGTGATGAAAACACATTTAAGGGAGTGAAAAAGAAAAGTCCATGCATATGTATCACATAACATTAAGTGTAAAGGCTTCATCATCCCTAGATAGATTTTTGGGTAGGGAATTATAGCATCCATTTAAGATTTAGGGTTTAGGGTTATCTCTGACGTGTAACTTTGAACTCCATTTTTTGAATTCTATTTTCTAAATATTTAAATATCTATCTCAACATGTCATTTGTATTGTAATTAAACAATCGATATTTCATACTATTGTTTTTATTATTATTGTAAAATTAAGACCGGACAAGAAATCAATGTGAGCTGGTTGGTTTTGAGTAAAATTAGTGACCCGACCGAGTGGAAGTGAATCGGTTGGGTCATGCACAAAGATTTTATTTTTCCAAAAATAGTGATATTATTTTAAAAAATTTTCATTTCTTATTTTGTTTTCCTTATTTTTTGAAATGACACTATTTTGATTTTATTCTAAATCAATTATTACCTATGATTCTAAACATGATATTTTTAGCTTATTCTAAACTAAAATATGCTTCACAATGATTTCATAGTTATGATTAAAAATTATACATATGAAACTGTGATTTTAAACTTGTAATATGCTTCTATATAGATATATGCTTCTCCATGATTTTATAACTAATTAATTATTATACATGTGAGATTGTGATTTTGAGCATGCAATATGCATATGTATTATTTGTTAACTGATTCAAAATTATACCTTCGGGGTTGTCATTTTGAACTTGTAATATGCTTACCTATGACTTGTTAATAAGTTCGCCGATTTGACCAATGACTCGGTGACCTGACGCCTTGATTGAGTTAACGACTGGCCGACTTTTAATAACATTGATTATGATGATGTGATGATGATGATGATGATGATGATTATTATTATTATTATTATTATTATTATTATTATTATTATTATTATTATTATTATTATTATTATTATTATATCTAGTGTATGCCAAATAGTGGTGTTCGTGGTTAGGATCAGCTTGATTTTTAGTCAAAATATCATTTGATCTGATTACATAATTAAGTTATGGTTCAATTAGAATGTATGATGACATCTGATCAGATCTCGATCAAATGCAGGTAGAATTGGATCAGTTTGTTTAATTTTATATTAATTATATTTTTTGAAAAAAGTATAAAATATATAATTTCAGTTCAACAAAATCAAGAATAGCTACTTCAAAAACATAATCACCATTGTAAAAAATTTTAGCATAACAAAAAATCATTAGTCACTATTTAAAGTTTTTTAAGTCTCACTCTAAGTTTAAGTCGTCATTCATGTAATTTAGTAAGGTAATATATAAGTAATATATAGAAGATTGCAGTTTGGTTGAGCTCGGTTCGATTTTTAGAGGTAGATCCGAAATTTGTCTGAACCGCACACATAATCACGCAGATAGTGTTATTTTATTTTTATGGTTTTGGTTAAATCATTTTTTGATTAATTGAGGCTTTTTTCGACCTACAAGAATAAGTAGATTTAGGTGAGACTATTAAAACTAGAATGTCCTACATTAAAACTAAATGTGCAACACCCTCGGTTAACTAGGATAATCCGTTCCACTAGATCATCCTCCTTAACTAAGAGGTTACGAGTTTTTAAAAATATGTGAAAGTTTTTTTTTGTACATGAACGTTGGTGGAACAGGAACTACAGTGAAACACTTCTGTACATCACATGGCCTCAACCAATAAATACATACATATATACTCTGAATATATAGGGGAACGCAGGCTCCCATGAGAGGACACAAAACATTATGTACATAAAAATTGGTAAACTAATCCTTCTCCGACGGAACTAGGCTGTCAGGGTCCTCACTAGCTGTAGGCCTCGGCAGTCTGGGTCGACGTCTATCATTCCCTCAGTGTTTGGGCCTGCTTCATCAATGGTAGATAACCTCCTCTGGTGTACCATGTCTTCTACACGAGGTTTCTTCTAAGAGCTGAAAAGTTTGTAAAGGTGAGGAACCTCTCATTTGCAAACAACTGAGAATTATCGTCTCTAACGTTTCTCCCACCTAACACATAACTTACAACAAGGTCAGTTCATTCGTGAGGTTTCAGGCCTCACTCCCATACAT
Organism: Clitoria ternatea; assembly: GCA_037962975.1. NCBI lineage: Eukaryota > Viridiplantae > Streptophyta > Magnoliopsida > Fabales > Fabaceae > Clitoria > Clitoria ternatea. The sequence goes on along the minus strand of CM075671.1, from coordinate 215,380,032 downwards.
CTCAGTAGCTAAGTTTCATCTATGACTACATTCCTATTTCGGTCTTACCAATCTAGTGTTATTTCAACCATACTCACCCTTATCCTGTTCCAAAATAAATTTAAAACCAATCCATATTTGCTTGTAATATTATCTCAATTATATTCACATACACAACACATACCATATGAGGAGGTAGTCAATGAAAATTCCAATATTGAACATTGTAACATTTATATCCACACATGCACAACATATATCAACTAATGGGGGGTTAGTCAAATATAATGCTATGCATGGGTGTAGGGGTTTATCATTCATTTATTTTGTAGTATTATGATGATGATGCATGTGGGCCCCAAAAATCTCATCATTCTTAATTCATCTCCAACACTGTAGCTAGGAGTAACATCAGTGCTAGAGCGATCAAAGATCACCAAGTTCCTACAATACAAGGGTATCAAAGACATGCATGTCCTACTCACTATGGATTCATCACATTCCTATAATTCATGATCACTTTACAATGAGACTTGGCTCTACACAATCATAATTACACCCCGTCTTTAGTTGAAGTACACCAAGTTTGCATTGGTATGCCTGGCCTCGGGGAGCTACCCTCGAGCCATTGGGGTTCTGGCCCGGTTGTACCCCTAAGATCTTCCCTGGGGATTGAACGCAAGTGTCCTCTAGTTTTTATCATGGCCTTTTGCCAAAATCATATGCATATAATGCATGATCAATACATTTTTCATATTTCTTTTCACTTTCTTAAGGAAATTATCATCGCGTAGGGTCCTTCCATCATCATGCTTTTGTCCTTAATGTCGAGGGCATGATATATTTATTTCTTGATTTAGGACGTCTTCTTAATGTCCACTTAGTTTATACTATACATATACTTTTGTCATATTCCTTTTTCAGTTTTATGAGGGTGATATTTAGTTAACCTTATCCTACTTCCTTGTGTTATTGTTCTCACACTACCTAGGGAGTAATTGTAACATCCCAAAATTTATGAAAATAATTAATTGAGATGGATAAATATTAAATAATTATAAATAGGTTAATAAATATCCCAAAAATATTGAAATAATAAAATTTGGATTTGTTATGGATATTTATAATTTATTGAGACTTAAGGAGATGAAATTATACTTGGTTGAAATATAGGTATCGGACCAAGTATCTTCAATTGAGATGCCATTGGCTAGGGATGTTAAGAATATTATTGGGAATCTGAATATGTCTTCGGAATAATTTTTGGATTTAGTATTAAGCCTGAACGGAGATCCTGTTTGTCATAAAATAGTGAAGTTTTAATGAAGGGATTAAATTTTAAATGCAAAACTCCCTTTTCTCTTCTCCTATTCACACTGGTTTCCAATTCACAAGGGGAATAATATTCACTTCTTCTTACTTCCTCCTCACTCTCATTTCCTCTTCATCTTTTCTTCTCTAAAAACCCTAAGTGTTAGAGTACTCATCTTCCTCCCCCATTTTTGTTTCTTTCATTGGGCAAGAAAGAGATGGTGATGACTTGAAGCTCTCCTCCCTCTCCTTACAATTTCATGCTCCCTCTCCCTCTCTTGGCAACCACTCTTTTTTCTTAGTTTGAGGTAAGTCCCTCACCATTTATGATGAGTTTATGCCATTGGTTATGATTTTATTTGTTGGGAGAGTGTAATGTATTCATAGGTTATGGACTAGAGACCATTTTTGGGCAAAACCCTAAGGTGGAGTGTGATAAATATGTGTTTTGTGTGGGTGTGAAGGGGGTACATGAAAATGGCTTCATGGATAATGGAAAAATGATGAGTGATGATGATGATTGTTAGGTTTTAATGGAACCAAACCCTAGGTTGGATGACCCTTGGGGCTTTATGGTTGTTGTTGATAATGAATGGGATATATTTTTTTTAGCCTAAGGATGTTAGAAATTATGCATGTGAATGGTTGGAAGTGATGATTGTGAATTTTTGGTGAAAACCCTAGGAATTGAAATTTTGGGGCTTTGGGAAATTTATGAGAAAATTATTATTTATTGATGTTAGAGTGGTTTCATATATAAGAATGAGTAATATTGATTATTGATGTTGAGGGTAGATTAAAATGGTAGAGAACCATGGAGGATGAAACCTATAAATGAGTATTGTCATAAGTGTGAAATAATGAGTGTGAGCACTAAACCATAATATTGGTGATGGATTAATAAATTGAAATTATTGATTGATGATGGCTTTGAAGAGGCTATGTTGGATCATGTTGAACCTTGAGTGGCAAAGATGACAATTGAATGGGTTGTGTGATATTGGATGCTTTTTTGATGAGGGATATGATATTGTTGATGATTGGGTGTGGCTTACCCTTAAGATTTAGAGAATCATGGTTTTGGGAAAGGAATTCCTAGAACCTAACACAATCGTATGAATTGGTGTCTCAGCAAGTCTAGGATTTGATATTAATCTTTAGGATGAGCTAGCAATTTTTTAGATTTATGATGGTGCCTTGTGATGGCTCATAAATTAAATACATGTATATTTATATGTGTTGATAGGAGATTATATTCCAAACAATATGGCGGAACGTTTGGAACGTGTGAATTGTTGCGGTTTTTCTCCCAAGGTAGGAGAGGAGTTTACATTCCAAATACATGAGTTATATAATTGATGATTATTGTATATGATGTTACTCATGCTTGCCTTGCCATGATTATGTTGAATGATGAGATAATTGATAATGTGATGAATATTATGCTTGGCAATGATGGATTCTTGAGAAATATATATACATGAATTGATAATGAATGTTTAAAGTCCCTTTGATGGGAGTGATGCTTATGTTGATGGAGAAATTGTTTAAAATATGAAGCTATGTCTTGATACTAATGCCTAATTGAGGAACTAATAGAGCCAAATAGAGTTTTATGAGAACTAAATAGCATGTTATAGTTCCAATAGCTTCTATGCATAGTTTATGACTTGTAGAAACTGGAACGGGTCAATTCCATTGAGAAATGACCCTTGAGTTGCATAAAATTGCCTTTAAAGGGACTAAATGCATTTATGCGCATAAATTCCTCATTTTTAGGAATTTTTTAGTGCGGCTAATTGCCACGCGTCATAAATGATGTATATTTAGTGGTGTCAAAATTTGGTAGCCTTTGGAATCCGTATGAGAAAGTTATGGTACTTGGAAGTTGGAAAAATCAACTTTTTGGGCATTTTTCTACATAATTGTTGTCTTGAATCGATTCAAAATAGTGTTGAATTGATTCAAAGGCCCCTGGATGTGCTTGAATCGATTCATACTACCCCTTGAATCGATTCAAAGCCCTCTGTTTTGCTGTTTTGAATTCCAGAATCGCATGAATCAATTCATGGACACTCTTGAATCGATTCAAGGTGCATTTTTGACCAATTTTCACCATGTTTTGATGTTGTTTGATGTGATTGAGCCATGGTATGATTATACATTTGATTGCATATATTTTTAACACGTTTTGATACATTTTTTCAATCGATATGTGATGATGTTGTCATGTCCCTCATATACCTTGATATTGTGATTTGTTGTGAACTTTTTAAGGTTCAAAACCCTTTTTTATTATGAGAAGACATGAGATTGAACTAGAGGCTTATGATTGTGGTGTGCCTTGGTGGTGTTTGAAATTAGTCTAAGGTGTTAGTAAAATATGTACATGTATGAGCTATGTATTGAACACATGAATGTTCCACCACCCATAATATGTTATGGTGAGTGATAATGAAAAGTATAGGATATGGAATATAAAGCACACCCCCTTGAATGCTGATGTGATTATTAGAGAGACAATGGCATGGCAATATGAATGTTATGAATTAATGTATAAGAGACAATGTCTAGGGTATGCTTGTGGTGATATAAATGATTGACAAATGTAAGCCTTGAATGTTATGAATAATTACAGATCACCACAATATGGAATGATAATCAATGATGATGAATGTTTTAATTATGGAAGATGAGCATACCTAAATTGTTGATAAAGAATTGATGCATGTCCTTGATGTTTATGATTGAAGCAAGTTAAGCTTACAATGATGAATCAAAATTATGACAGATGAGAGAATATTGATGATGAACAAGGATATGGTTGTTGTAGGCATATGTATGATTGCCACACATGTTGAATAATGAATATGTCTTATTGATCTCCATGCGTAGATTAAGGTTATGATGCTTGCTATGTTTCTTGATTTCCATGCTTGAATTGATGTGAAAATGATATTTTAGCCATTGATATGCCAAGTATGTGAATGATATACCTTGAAGGGCTTTATGAATAATAGTATGCTATTGATTGAAAATGCCAAATTAAAATATATCCCTAAATGAAAGGGTGAGGAATCCTTGCGAGGTTAAGAATTGGCATATGCATTATTGTATTTTGCATTCATGGCATGGCATAGCATGAAATATGTGGTTGCAATCACAATGATGAAAGTCTTGCGGGACTATATGAGAGGGAGTACTCCATGCGTGGCGGGAAACCAATATGTGAATGAATGAAGGTGGTTGGGATCACCAATATGTTGAGAATGATGAAACGTGGTTACGATCACGAGTATATTGAAAAGAGAAAGATCCTGCGGGATTCTATGAAAGGAGTACCCTATGCATGGCGGGAAACCAATGTGAATTGATTGCTATGTGGTTGCAATCACAATGAAAAATCCTGTGGGGTTATGAAAAAGGAGTACCCCATGCATGGTGGGAAACCAATATGAGATTGATTATAAGTAGTTGCGATCACTTGAGATACCATGTGCGCATAGGTGATTGAAATGGATCCATTGCATATGCATTAATTAGCTGACATATGCATTAGCCATAGGTACATGACATTTGAGCTGAGATGACCTAAAGATATGATAAACCCTTGAGAGGATAAAATGATTGAAGAGTTAATGAATTAATGATGATGATTGTGAATGCCCTTGATGATAAGTGGCAATATGATTGTGTATGTGCTTGTGCTTGCTTATGTCGTGAATTATGATTTATCAGGCTTGTATGCCTATTATGAAAATGTGATGATGGTCTAATGATGAATTAATAATTTTATTGTAAAGCACACATGATGAATTAATGCATGTACACATGATCACAATAATATTTAATTTTATCATTTTGAATGTATAACTCACTCTCCCATGTAGTCTCTTTTTTAGTATTGTGGTGCAGGGTTGTCATCGGATGAGATGGGATTTTGAATTGAAGATTTTGGCGATGGTAAATAGTGGTAGTGGAAATGCCTTGGCCGGCATCAATTATGGATTTTAATGTATTGAATAAATTGTACATAATAATGTTGATGATTTAGTGATTCAAATGTGTATATGCATATCAATTCTTTTGTATCATGAATGGTGGATATATTTATAGTATGTGAGTGATGACTTGATGAGTACTTGAGGATTGGAAATTGGATAATGTATATCGATGATGGGGATAGTTGTATTGGCATTTAGGTGAATGAATATGGACAATAGTGATGGATATTGCATGTCTACAAGAATATACGTATACATATATTTTGGGCAATGCATGTCTATGATTTATGTGTAAAAAGTTGATTGTGGCCTAATAGGCTTACGTTATGTATTTGCATGCTTTTGCCGAGCCTTTTCTCATATCTTCATATATGGGACTAGGCGTATGCCGGTATACACATTTTCCTTCTGCTGTAAACTCTATTATTTTGTATACATATACGGGCGTTTTGATTAGCGATCCAGTTTATAAATTATTAAATCTCACTCTTCGGTTTTCTGTGGTTCGGCTCTTGATGTAATCATCATGGTGTTTTGGAAACTATTTTAAACGTGAAAATTTTACCTGTATTTTTATTAATCATTATCTTGATCACGTCGGGATCCGGGTCTAGAAAATTAGGGTGTGACAGTAATAATTACCTTAGTGAACTACTTGTACCTTCTAGAATACAGGTTACCCAAATTTCAATTATTTTCCTTAAGACATTTTATTGACTGATAAAATTCAAATATATATATATATATATATATATATATATATACACACACACACACACACACATTTGTTACTAACTTCAGTTTTTGTAAATACTATTATCTATTTAAATCTAGCCTTATTTAGTGAAATTATAGTCTTGTAGGGCTTTATCTAATTAACAAAGAATTATTTTATTCACAGAGGTAGGTAATTTATCTTTTTAGGTTAAGGGTAATTATCTTAGAGTTTTCTTTCTTAGTTACTATTTATAAGGCATTTCTTAACCTTGTAACCTAATAAGTTTTTATTGATAATTAATTATTCAGATTAGAGTGTTCTTACTAATTTAACTTCCTTTATAAATTCCAATCTGAGTTAAAGTCATTTGACTTTTAAAGTTTATAGCTTTATCACAATTAATCCCTCATAGTTACCTCTATTACCATAAAACCAATGTATATCTTCTAAGTTAATTTTGGATATTATTGGCAATTAAGGACAAAGTAACCCATTTCATCTTTCACCATATTGTTAGCTCATACCCTTTCTCCACTTTATCAACTCGTCATGGATGGACCTTATCGGGACTTAACCTTCAATCTGTATTTTACAACACAACTCACGTCAATAATTATAATTTGCTTCACATATTACAATCAACACAAGTGTACCATGCTCATTTTAATCATCATACCAATTACCAAAACACACATGTAACTCGTATCATTGTACAACTTTATTTAATATATTCGAATATGCCTAATCATTAAGCATAACCCCGACCTTATTTATGACTAATTTTCTCACATACTTTATTTTTAATTTAATTTATTCTATTATTATTAATTATGAAAACATTTCTTTTTATCAATAAAACTCTATATTTCATTTTTATCTATAAAAATCAAGAAAACTATAATTCCTATTATTATTATTATCATTATTTATCTATAAAAATCAAGAAAACTATAACTTTCTATTTTTATTCATACCGTTATTTATGATTCTTTTTAATTTTAATTATTATCATTATTATATTTATTTTTAAATTAATAGGCGTCACACAAATAAAATTTCAATTGTTGTCGGGATAAATAAATATTAGTAGGAATAGCGGTAGAATTCTTATAGTATGCAAACTATTGGTAGACTTTCCAAACTAAGGCAAAACCCACAGAAACAATGGCAGGATCTCCGAAGCTTAGGTAAAGCGTACATGCATGATGGCAGGACTTACATAAATTGGTAGAATATCACAGAATCGCTGGTAGAGCTTATAGAAAGTGGTAGAAACTCACAGAATCACCAAAAGAACTTACAGAAATTGGCAAAACTTCATAGAAACGTAAGTAAAGACCACATATACAATTTAAATGAAACCAAAATGAGTTTAAGTGTAACATCCCGAATAATTTAGTTAAAATTTTGATTGGCGAAAAATAATAATAATTGTCTTAGAGATTTATTTGAGATTTTGGAATTATTATTATTATTATCAATTCAATTATAAATAATTAATTAACGTGGAACTAAATAAATTCACTTGATTGATTAAGTATGAAATTAAAATGAGGTGTAATTGGATGAAAGTGAATTTAGAATTACCAATAAGGGTTAAAAGTAAAAGTTTTAATTAAAACTTTAAAGGAAAAATATAAAAGAAATAAGAAATGACCATTTTGCCCCTGAGTCTTAAATAACAAAAATTTCCTTCTTCTTCCTCATTCTACACACGAGTTCTTCTTTTTCTTTCTCCCTCACCATTGCCGAAAATTGCATGCTTCCAAGGGAGGTCCGTTTTGCGTCGAAGCTTCAAGGTAACCATGTTTTTGAGATCGTGACTTCAAGGTGAACACAATGGACCCATTAAAATTGAGTTATCTCTCTCTCTTCACTTTTTCTCTCTAGCCGCCTTGCATGGAGGGAGGAGCTTATGTTTCCTACTCCTCCAGTGCATATGAGCTTGAAAACGGTATTTAGAACAATGAGAGTAGTATAACGTTAATGGGTTTACGTTTCGACCTTCGTAGGTAGCGAAATGGATGTCAGAGGATCGAGTGGTGAAGCGGGTATTGGATTCGGAAGTAGGAACTTGAACCAAGCACCTAGAGGACGCCACCGACATCAAGAACAAATCATTGAAGCTTGGAATCGAGGTAAGGGGGTGTTCGGGTCGTAATTAATTAGAATAAAGGTGTACATCAGATTCGGATCGTCTAACTAGACATTGAAATGCTGAGAAAAGTTACTAAATGAAAATTGTATGTGTATGCCTGTATGAATATGAATTGTAGATAGTTTATAATGATTATTAAATTAAACTGTTCTAAATTGTGATAAATTGATGTGTATAGTGGCATTATGATGGCGGGCTTCACAAGTTGGTCGCCCATTTGATGAGTATGATATGTTATTGATGGCCACATGATGTGTGTTATGAGGAATGTGATGTATATGTATGATTATGTAATGTGGTGTGGGACGGCCGACGGTATGTATAACCCCTCGTTTTTCTGGCTCCCGTGGTGTTTGTGCCCAGTTGAGCTACCCAGTGGTCAAGTAGGAGCCAGTGGTTGAGGTGGAGAGTCAAGCAAGACTCGGTGGACCAAGCAGGGTTCACGGGGTGTCAAGTAGGACCCCCAGCTGAAGGTCGATCCTTTAGTATCCGGATACTAGGCGTTGAATTAGGTGAGAGTCAGTTGTGGTACTCGATGAAATTATTGATATTGTGTGATGATGCGAATGTATTCTATCATTCTGGTTGTTTGTGGATTGTACCTTGAGGATACTGAAATTTGAATGAAACTAAGAACCTGTAAGTATAAATTGGTGGATAAGAAAAGTGAAATTAATTGGGTAAGGAAGAGTTAGTGAATTAGTACTAGTAATAATCCTTTAGTAATTATATACTCCTTTATTTAATTACCGTTCTAGATTAATTATGATACCAAACACTCACCCTTGTTGTGGTTTTCTTTTAATTTAGTAACCAATGATAGGGAAGAGGTGGAAGCCCCAGAGGTGCGCCAAGCGGAGGACTGATGCCAAGGAGAGAAGGAAATTATGAATATAATGATATGTGTAATGTGTAATGTGTTTTATGTATGCAATGTTATAACATGTTCCTTATGTGTGTCGGATTGATCTAGGAGATAGTCAATGTAATTATGATGTGATTGGTATGTGAATTGTCTAGTGTTCAAGGATGGAAAAAGAGAAGAATGGATTCCATAAATTTTGGGATTATGTAGGTAGTATATGAATGGTGGACTTGATTATGATGTATTGTATGAATTAAATTAAGATGGATGTGTATATCTAGTTGAAATCAACCTCATATGCATGCTTGAATATGTGTAAATGGATGAATTAGATCAAATGATGCCTATGGTGATGCAAATATATCAGGTTGTGTGAAAATTTCTTGTTCTTATGCATGTACTGCATAACTCGCTCAAGCGAGGTGAATTCTCACTCAAGCAAGAGTGCTCTGTACCTATAGTGTAGCCTCTGGCCAAATCTCGCTCAAGCGGATCCAGTCTCGCTCGAGCGAGGGCCAGAGGAATTGATTCTGTGTCTATTTCGCTCAGGCGAATGTGGAACTCGCCCAAGCGAGTAGGGACTCGCTCAAGCGACCATTTCTGGTCTCACTTAAGAGTGTCAGGGCTTCGCTCAAGCGAATGACCCTGATTCCATTTTTCTTCTTTTACTTTATTAATTATTTTATTGGATTGTTTTAAGCTTTATGAAATGCAAATATATAGTTACCTCTATCTAATGGTATTATTAGAAGTCAACAAAATGAAAGTGCATTTCTTAACTTCTTTTTATAAATATTTTTCCTTCATCCCCAGTATTTATTTTAATTGTAAAAATTCTTCACTGTATTTTGTTAATTGGTCACTAATTACGTACTTAATTAAGTTTAATCACATAATTAGTGTCTAATAATTAGGCGAGACGTTATATTAAGTGAAGGGTTCCCCTCTTTACCTCATGATCATGCGGCTTCCAAGAGGAAGATAATGAGGGCATAGTCTGTAAATATTTTTTTTGTACTCAAAAAAGCATGAGGTGATGATGTTAATATTTAAAGAAATGAATTGCAATTGAGAGAAGGAATTAAAGAGTAAATCAAAGAATGATAAAGAGAGAGTTTGAGCGTGGAATTGATGGCAAGGCTGAAAGGTGAATTGTTAAAGCACATTTAAAGGGATCATAGGTTATGCATGGCATGGACAACACGATGGTATGATGCATGACATGATGACATAAGGTGAAATGTTGAAATGGGAAAATGCATGAAAGAAAATGGCAAGGTTTATTACTTAATCTTCAAGACACTTGGTGAAAAAGTAAAGTGAAAGCTTGTAATGGATGGTGTTATACTGGTGGGGGAGAAGGTGACAACTCATGGTAGTGAGATGACAAGAGTTGATGAAATTATGGAGCACGCAAGCATGGAACAAGGACACATAGAGCTATTTTTTGCTGGCAGATTTTTGTGTCCTTTTTGACATAAATATTTGAACAAGTTTTGATGCAAACTGGGTAAAATAACCAACATGAAAGTTTTGGATCTCTCATTTCCCTTTCTAATAAGCTAAAGCATGAAAAAGTTCAATATCAGGAATGGGAGATATGCCCCAAACACTGAGGGTTGTTCAGGGTGGTGACAAATTCTGGATAAGTGTTTCAGAAAAATTACTAGGAAAAATGGGCCAGGAATTAGCTTTTGGGTCCTTCATCAAAGTTGTAGATATTTTTGTTAAAAAGGAAGAAAAAAAAGAATCATTCGATTCTAGTCTTAAATGAGAGAGAAATGTTCAAAGTACTGAAAGAAGGTCAAGGTGGATCTGTGAATTTGTGAATCAGCGTATTATTTTGGAATCTGGGATCAAAGAGATAAGAATGGGTTTCGTGGCCAGCATAATAGTTGTAAGAAATTTTGATACAAAAAATTAGGGACAAGAATGACTTTATTATAATATCAGTAGAGAGAGTTACGTGTAAAACACTAGAAACAGGTCCTGGTTGGGGCGTCTTTAATGTGGCAACGAAAGGATCAAATTTTTTATGCATTTGTGATGTGAACTAGCTCTTGGAGCCTTTATGAGGTTATAGAGGATTTTGTTATGAGAATTCAAGGACCAGAATGAATTAGATATTTGAAGAGGGAGTTACGAATTTTTTTATAAACCATACAAAAACTTACAGGATAACAAATAGGTTTTCATGATATAAATTCTTGAACCTCAAACTAAGGATGATCCATCTAGAGTTAGCCTTCAGGGCTTTCATAAAAAGTTGTAGGAAATTTTATTAGGAGTAAACCAAGACAAGAATTACTTGATTTCGATGTCACTGGTAAAAGTTACGCTCAAAACATTAACTAGCGTCCGGTTCGATTACGGGGTTACGGTTCAACGAGGTATTTTCTCAAGAATTGTGACCAATGGGGTCCGAATCGAAGTTAGGTGTCTTTAGGAGAAGTGTATAAGATTTCGATATAGATCATTTTAGACTAAAATTGATGGAATCAGATGTCTATGGCATTTGTACGACCAAACTAAGGGAGACATTTGGGTAGAAATCGGGCCTATGAAGTTTAACTGATTTTCCTTGGTTTACTACACTTATTGTATGACCTACACTAGTTCCCTTGTAGGTACGTTAGTCATTGTCAATGCATGACCATCCATAAAGTCCCGTGCCCATATTCAAGAATCCAACTATATTTTTTTTATTATTTGTAGAATTATTATAAATATTATTAGTATTATTATAAATATTATTTATTATTAGCATCATTATTAGCATCATTAACCATACATTCATACCACTCTCATGCATTAATATCCCTTTTATCACTCTAATCATTACTCTTGATGTCCTCCGCTCTACTTCTCATCGTTACATCCTCAAGGTTATTATCACTCCCTCTCTGCTATATTGCATACAAAACTGAATCATAACATCAGCCGAAGCCCATTTATTACTATTATCTTGCAATGTAGACAATCTACAGAATAGGCCAAAGCCTCACACTTTTCATAGAAAGCTTAATAAGATATATTCAGGTATTCCTGAGGATCTGGGGCATCACCCTAAAATCTAGGCTGTTACAAAATGGCTATATCCCATGCCCTCTCACATTATTTCCTTGCATATAAAAGTCACATGGGACTTTATGTCCCACACCCCATCCTCAACCAAACTAGTCCTATTTTTTCTTAAAAAATTTATCATCATCATTATCCCACCACTCCTGAGCACCATCATCATATAAGCTGGAACTATAGCTCTTAGTTGGCTCATAATCGACGTCCTCAAGGGAAGTGGTTCTCTATCGAGGTGTTCGCATCATCTAGATGGCATGCTTAGGACGTGTGTCTCTAATGATAACATATTGCTTTGTACACATACGCAAATCACTTGGTCAAATCATTTTCATCTTTCCATAAACTATCCAGAGCTTCCCCTGATAATCTTTTATCGATGATTATCTTCTCCATTGGCCATCTAAATATGATGTTAAACATTAAAAAAAGAAAAAATGATTGTAATTAATTTCAAGAGTACCTCTGCTTCATTTTGCTGGTAATGTGGTTTTGTAGAATTAGTAGATTGTTGCTTAACATTGACCTTAAATAAGTCAAAGTTATCCATGACTTGAGATATGACGGTTCTCCTAAATTTTTACCTCAACATGATTCGTCCAAACCCAGTAATTGAGTTAATTTGAAACCTAAACTTGTACAAGTGAAATGTTACCTCATTTTTACTAAAGATCTTACGACATTCATATCTCACATAGTGACACCTTATACTACCATCTAAATAGTAATAAGGTTGCTCTAAAACCTTATTAATAAACTCTCTAACTTCTTTAATAATTAAACTCACTTTTTAAATATCTCCTATAGGGACTTTCTCTATTATACATCCACAAATGTCTTGTATCAAAATCTACATTGCTAAGAGATGACTAAGTTATAAAACACGTATTATTTAAAATTCTACATCAATGTATTTTCTAAAAATCTAATTTAGAATTTATAATTTATTTATTTATAAGTTAGAAATTTTAACTTTTATAATTACCAAACCTAATTTAATTATATAAAAATTAAGTAATATTTAATTTGTATGTTTCTAATTGTTTTTATTTTGTAATTTACAACTAGAAATTTAATATTTTATGATTCCTCCTAAGCATGTGTAAAGTTCTATTTTAACATAACAAAGTATACAATATGCTATAACAAATAAACTATAAATTTAGTCATCTATCCTACATTTCAAATATCAATATTTCCTAAAACCTGATCATATAAGTCATGTATCCTAGAGTTCCTGCAATTATCCTAAAGAACCTTAAAACATAAAACTAAAGGAACTAAATAGGTTACAAACCTTTGAGTTGTGTGAAATTCAAATCCGATCAAAACGTTCCTTTTGGTGTCACGAACACAATGAGGACAACATATTACTAGAAAAGAATTGTTTAGTGATTGAATTTTTTGTCACTAAAAGGAATTTTTTTATCGTCAACCAGATCTACAACGAATTGGCAATAACTTAGCCTTGTCACCAAAACTTGGTCTCAAAACTATTAGGGAAGGCAATAAAATACAATAATTTCAATGGGGTCTTATAAATTTTCATGTTTTAAAGCATATATAGAATAAAATTATGTTAAAATATATCTCTCATAGACACAACACGAATTGACTGATCGGAACAATTGCAGCCTTATCCTTAAGGGGTTCATGCGAGTACTCCCACTAGAATACGCATCTTTGAATGCTAATTCATCAAAGCGTGGCATTTTACAACTTTTACGAAATTTAGTGTATCACAAGAGTATGGCTTATGAGCATCTCATGTTCTATTTATAAGCCTAGGTCTAACATAATGACCACTTCTAATGACTAAGCCATTTCTCTTATATTAAATAACTTAGGACCAATTATTTTAAGTTTAGCTCAACTAATATAAAGTAATTCTCAAATAGGCTTACTTTATGCATGTGACCCCATAGGTAAAATATTCGGTTGTATTAATAATGAAATGTTATTATTAATATAAAATAAGAGCGTCATCTAGGAATACCTCATTATATCCAAATATTATTTCAACATAACCTATAAGTGATTACTGTTTTCTATGTTTGTTCTCTTTGTCATGGTATCTTATTAGACCCAAGGCATGCTCGTAGTCATCCTTGTATAACTCAATTGTTTTACTTGATACCAAAATAGACTTTACTCAAATAAATATCTAATATTTATTTTCCTAACATGATCATGCTTTTCTTTAAGTATAACTCCATAAAGTGGCCTATAGATATCATTCTTGTTATATAAGAGATATAGATCTCATCTACATTACTTATATCCCTTTTGCACAATTCATTCACTATCCAATTATAACCTTTATGATCACCTTGTTACATATTACATTTGATTGTATTACAACAATAAACTTCTCATGTAGGCATCATAGTGACTTCAGATCGAGGGACCTCATATATCATTATCACATTAAGAACCATTTATGAATTTCATGTAATGATTCGTGCAACGTTCTCATGATGGGTTTGTCCAATACACCATTACTCTTAACGTGTACCCATGTGAAGACTTGGTATCATCCATATCTATGATGTATAAGATTAGATCATCAATACATTTACATACTAATCTTAATGTATTTATACACTATTTGACTATGGACATTTTAGGAATAATTCTCATAATTCCAAGGATATAAGGTTTTAAATAACTTTTAAAATTGAATAGACTTATTTTATTGATAAAAATAAAATGATACAATGAAAGGATAATAGCTCATAGTGTACATACCATTAATCTCTCACTTTCATTAGATCCAGTCAAACATATGCATGATGAATAATGATCTAATGTGTTCCTCGTGCTTCTACAACGCTAGAAGTTTCATAAATGGGCCAGTAATATTTTGATCTATGTGCACTTTACATATCTTTACATCTTCCTAGTCAAGGATTTCTTGGATGAGATGAAAATGCCTAAGTGTATGCTTGGATCGCTGATGTGATCTTGGTTCCTTAACGTGCGTAATGGCTTCATTATTGTCACAGTAGCGACTTACGGGATCAATAGTATGAGCTACCTTTGAGTTTAGATACAAACATTTTAATCATACCACTTTTTTTAGAGCACTTAAGGCAACAATATACTTACATTCTATACTAAAATCAATAATTGTCTCTTGCTTCAAACTTTTCTAAGTTATAGTGCCACCATTTAAATAAAACACATACCATGGTTGCGATATTGAGTCATCCTTATTATTTTGGAAGCTAGCATCAGTGTAACTCTTTACAATAAGCTCTTTTTCCCTTCCATAGATCAAGAATGAATCCTTGGTAGTCTAGTCACTTTCAACTTGATCAAATTTCTTCATCATGCTTAGAGCATACAAGATATCTGGTTAATTACTTAGCATGACATGCATAATTGATCCAATACTATATGCGTATGCAATCTTATTCATTTGTCCCCTCTTCTTGAGTGGAAGGACATTGAACCTTTGATAGACTTATACAATATGACAAGTAAAGTTCCTTTCTTGGAATCTTGCATGTTAAGCATTTTTAACACTTTGTCTATGTATATACTCTAACTTAGGCTAAATAGTTTTCTTGATTTATCTTTAGAGATCTTAATTCCCAACATGTAGGTTGTTTTGCCTAAGTCTTTCATGGAAAAGTAACTTCCAACCAAGTCCTTACATACTGATTTTTTATAAGAAGTATGCCATCCATATATAGGACCAGAAAATAACTATGCAATCACTAACTTTCTTATAGACACAAGGTTAATCCTTATTTTTAATAAAGCTAAATTTTTTGACAGCCTCATTAATCCTTATGTTTAAGTCTATAAATGGAACGTTGTAGTTTGCATACCTTCCCGGATCATTGTTGCTGAACAAAACCTTTGGGTTATGTGATGTACACTTTCTCAAGAAGATTTCCATTTAGGAAAACAATCTTGACATGCATTTGCCATATCTCATAATCGTGGTGTACAATAATAGCAAGTAGGATTTAAATCAATTTCAACATAGTGACTAGGGAAAAAGTTTCATTATAGTCTATACCATAGATTTTCTTGAAACATTTATCCACCAATATTTCCTTAGAGGCACTTATATTAACATTCATGTCAATTTTCTTTTTGAAAACTCAATTGTATCATATAGGTACCCCTTCAGGTGTATCAACCAAGGTCCAAACTTGATTAAGGTATATGAAGTCTATTTTAGATCCCATGGCTTCAAGTGATTTACTAGATTCTAGCTTGCAATGGTATCTTCATATGATGTTGCCTTATTTTAATCCATTAGTAACACATCTCCTTCCTAAGTTACATGAAATCCATGTCTTTTAGGTTGTTGGCGTGATCTACATGATGTCCACAAGTCTTATTTTACTAGAGTTGGTTTTGTCACAACATTTTGTGGTTCCTTCTCCATTTCCATCATTGGCTCTTCAATGCCTTGTGAGTCTTGAACTTATTCAAGTTCTACTTTCCTATCACTTATTCTTTAAAGATGAACCCCCTTTCTAAGAATACAAGCCCTTAGTAGGATTATAGAAATAATAACCCTTAGTTTTTGGGTATCCAATAAAAGACATTTATTTGACTTAGATCCAAGTTGTTAGAAGTCTGATGCTTTACATAAATTTTACATCCCTAAATCTTAATAAAAGACATACTAGGTCATTTCCTAGCCCATATCTCATATGGTATCTTTATGACAACCTTAGATTGAACATAGTTAAATGTAAGAGTTGCTAAGCATGTCTCTAGGAGGAGTTAGGTAGGTCAATTTGACTCATCATTGATCAAACCATGTCTAACAAGGTTCCACTTCTCCGCTTGAAAACATTATTCCATTATGGTGTTCCATGAGGGGTGAGTTGAGAAATAATCTCACTCTTTTAGATATTCATTAAACTCTAGGCTTAAATGTTCTCCGCCTTGATTGGATCAAAGTGCTTTAATTATCTTGTCAAATTGGTTTTTTTACTTCATGCTTAAACTCTTGAACTGTTCAAAGGATTCTAATTTATGCTCTAATAGATACATAAATCCATATCTATAGAAATCATATGTAAATGTGACAAAGTAGGTTAGACCTCCTCTAGTTATTGTCCCTATGGGCTCGTATACATCACTCTGTATCAAGCCAAGAAAATCACTTATCTTTTCACCCTTCCTAGTAAATGAGGTCTTAGCTATCTTCCCTGATAAACAAGATTCACATGTATTTATTGATTCAAAATCAAAAGAGTCTAAATAACCATCTTGATGTAGTTTAGAAATCTTCTCATTGAGATGGCCTAGGTGACAATGTCAAAGATAAGTTATGTTCAAATCGTTTGTTTAACCCTTTATTATTAGCTTTATAGACAAGGGCTTTGATATCCAAAATTCCATACTCAAATTAGCATAACAATAAACATCTCATTTCAATAAATTGAATAATCATTATTCTTTATTGTGAAGGAAAAACCTTTCTTATCAAGACATAAACAAAAATAATGTTTCTCCTTATTGTTAGAACATAATAGCATTCATCTAATTCAAGGACTTACCTTAAGGACAAGGATAAAAAAAATATGTCCCTACAATGCAACAACTCTTGCTCTATTTCCCACACGTAGGTCTACCTCGCCCTTAGCCAACAACCTACTCCTTAGATTCTGCATATTAAGACAAATGTGAGATCCATATCCAGTATCTAATACCTGTGATGTTAAAGTAGACATGTTAAAGAGAAAATCTCATTTCCTTTCTTTTGCTCTTCCAGGTACTTAAGACAGTTCCTCTTCCAATATCCCTTGTGGATACAATTGTAACAATTACCTTTCTTAGCCATCTCTGTGACGACCTATGTCAATTTTCCCTTTAATAACAATTGTTTAATCATTTTTCATAATAATTTCTCACGTTTAATAAAAATCAGCTCGGTATTAATATAAAATAATATTTACTTTTCTTAAATACATTCAAAATAATAAAATTATACTTAAAATATCAATAACCGATTAGAAATAAATCCATTAATAAAATAGAGTTTAGAAACAGCAGAAGAAGGAAAACAGTCAGGGGTCATTCGCCTGAGCGAGACCCTAATTCACTTAAGCGAGATCCGACTCGCTTGAGTGAATGCTACTCTTTAGATCTGAGCGAACCAGACTTACCAGGGAAACTCACAAGTCGGGGTTTCACTCGGCAAAAGGGTCCACTCGGTCAACTCTCTCTCGGGAACAACTTGCCCATACATCACTCAGAAAAGGTTCATTCAATCTTATATCACTCAGAAAACACCCTAACCTTACTTCACTCGGAAGAGGCTCTCTCGGTCATAACTCACTCGAAACATTCTCGCTTTCACTCGAAAGCACTCTAATTTTCACTCGGAAATGTTCTATTTTTCTTCACTCGGAACATTCTACTCTT
The DNA here is from genome assembly GCA_037962975.1 of Clitoria ternatea. NCBI lineage: Eukaryota > Viridiplantae > Streptophyta > Magnoliopsida > Fabales > Fabaceae > Clitoria > Clitoria ternatea. Next base: position 215,361,520 of record CM075671.1, on the reverse strand, counting down.
TCTTCACTTGGAATCATTCTACTCGTTCTTCACTCAGAATCATTCTACTCGTTCTTCACTCAGAAGTGATTCTCTCAGCCCTCGCTCGGACAAGAATAAATCCTCTCGGCGAGATTCGCCCGGTAATCGACTATGCTACAGCACTGCAAATCCACTCATAAAATAAACACTGATCACATAACATCAAGAATTTATATTCATGTCAATCAGCATACCGATTAAAATTTAATTCAACATATAGGAAACAGGTAGCACCACACACTCGGAAAACTCATTATATACATATATTACACAATTCATTCAAAATCACTCGGTGCCTTGGCATCAATCCTCCACTTGGCGCACCTCCAGAGCTCCGACCTCTTCCCTGTCACTGGTTACTAAAATTGAAAACCACAGCAAGGGTGAGTGTTTAGAATCATAATTAATCTAGAACAGAATTTAAATAAAAAAATACAAGCATAAACTCCGTCTGATTGCTTTATCCTCAAATTGCAAGTCACACTTGGCAATTAACTCAAACTCGGCAATATATCCATTAACACTCGGCATTATAATAATTCACACTCGGCAATATAACAATTCTCATCCAGCAATTTTAGCAAATCACTCAACAAGTAACTCATTCGGCAAGTATAACAATTTACCACTCGGTAAATATAACAAATCACTCGGCAAATATATGAAATTACACTCGGCAAATACATCAATTCATACTCAGCAAATATATCAATTCTCATTCGGCAATTTTAGCAAATCACAGCGAATATAGCCATCACACTTGGCAATTATAACAATTCACACTCGGTAAATATAACAAACTGCACTCGGCAAGTATAGCAAACTGCACTCGGCATATATATAGCAAACTGCACTCGGTAAATATATAGCAAACTGCACTCGGCAAATATACACCACAGTTAATAATTCATCAATTGTCACAACTGACTCTCACATAAAATTGACGCCTAGTATCCAGATACTAAAGGACTGGCCTTCAGCTGGGTGTCCGACTTGACATCCCTTGAACCCGACTTGGTTCACCGAGCCCGACTTGGCTCCCCCTCAACCACTGGGTCATAGACCTCTGGGTAGCTCAACTGGGTCCGACTTGACCATTGAAGCAAAAAACGAGGGTAATACATACCGTTGGCCATCCCATACCACATAATCACATATCATATCTCATAATCATTATATATTATCAACAAACAACAGATGCAACTACCAGAAACTGGCATGTGCTCACAATACAGGGCGACCGACTTGTCAAGCCCATCCATCACATTGTCACTGGGCAACCTGCTTGTCAATCCCGTCATCACATTGTCATCATACACCGATTATCACAGCATCAAATATTTCAAATTCAATCGGCTTAAGCCACACACACATGATCCTAAACCGATCGGTGTCCATACACATACATGCATTCATACATATTCACATAACTCATCCAACATCATTTCTATTATCACAACATCAAATATTTTTTACGTCATACACACACCCCCGATCCTAAACCGATCGGTGTCCACATTCATACGTGCATTCATACACATTCACAATTTTCATTCAGCATCATCTCTTACCTGGTTCACAATCATTCCAACAACTCGGACAATATGTCCTATTCTAATTAATTATAACCCGAACACCCCCCTTACCTTGGTTCCAAACTTCAATAATCATTGGGTTCACAGTTCCACCTCCGAATCCAGCACCAGCTTCCTTAATCGTTCCACCGGCGTTCGTTCTACTACCAACGGGTTTGGAATGCATAACCTGTTAACGTCGCACCACCCACACAATCAAAAGACCATTTAGGCTCACACACCCAAGAGGAGTGGAGATTGGAACAGTACCCCACCATACATGACCATTCAGTCCAGAGAAGGAAACAAAAGAGATGAGATAACAAATTTAAACAGTTCAATGGACTCACCTTGAAACCACTGTCACGGAAATGGAATTATTTCAAGATTTTGATGCAAAATGAACCTCCCTTCAGAGCATGCAGCTCGCAGCGATGGAGGAAGGAGAAGAAGAAAAGAAACAGATAAGGAAGAAGAAGATTCTCGTAAGAGAGTGAATGATTGAGGAAAGAGAAAGAAACCTTTATTTAAAACTCATGGGCAACCAGTCACCTCCCAACCAGTCACTTTTAATTAAACTTTTTTCTTCTTCCAATCACACCTTTCATAATAATTAACCAATCAATAAATTTATTTACACTCACAATATTTAATTACTTATAATTGCCCAATACTTCATAAAAATATCAATTTAATCCTTAAAATAATTTTTAATATATTCCACTACACAAAATTTTTCTATAAATATCCAGGATGTTACAATCTCTCTCGTAGGTTTTAAGGTCGATGTATATAGCTTATCGTTGCCTTTCCATATCACCTTGTCTTTTCCTATAACAACCCATTTGCCTTTGCCATATCCTTTGCCTCTGCTAGAGTTGAGCATCAATATGGTCTTTCCTTTTCCTTTGTAAGTATTAGGCTTAATAGTCCTTAACATGCAATATGTTGAGTATTTCTGACAATGTTTTATCCAACACATTCATGTTATAGTTGATAATCATTGATTTAAAATTTTTAGCCGATTACCTCTGAATGAGATCTATAGCCAACTTTTAAGGGAAAGGGAATCCTAGTCTAGCTAGATACTCCAAGTAACCAGTCATCTTAAGTACACGTGGTCCTATGAAAACCTCCCTCTTCAAGTTTACAATTAAAAAGGCATGAGGAAACTTCATATATCTCTTAGTCAGGTTGACCTTGATTTAGTTTTTTCAAATTTTTTATCATATCAAAAGACTCTATGTTCTCATGTTGCTTCTAAAGCTTAGGAGACATGGTGGCCAACATAAGGCTATGTACATCTAAAGCGTCATCTAGATGCTTCTTATGAGTTTCCTTTTCAACTCTAGAGGCATTAGTGGCCGGTGGTTCTAGAATTGGCCCTTACAAGATGTATCCTCAAATTTCTATACCAATCAAGAAAATTAGGTTCATATAATTGTCCTTGTTAAGGATTGATTGCAGAGAGACATTCATAGGTATGTTAGTTGCCATGGTTATCTAAAATAGAAATTATATGTAGTAAGTATCATCTTTAAAAACATATTTAATTTTTAGTCATACAAAGTAAACACGTCTCCCACTATTTTGATTCAAAATTAAATACCCTCAATGAATTGGAAAATCCCGTTGGAAGATTTTCTAGTGGGCCAAATTCATATTTGGCCTAATATTAAGCCAACTTTAGTTGATCACCCGACACTTGGTTATTTAAGTAGGAAACTATTTTTCAACTGTATCTTATACAACTCTTAGATATTAAGTTAGGTTACCATTGCCGTTCATTCATCTTATGAATGTTTAGCCTAGTTTTTTTTAAGCCTCTAAGTTACTTCAAATCTAATTGTAAAACTTAGTTATATTAAGGTCCAATAACAAATAGTTTGGATATTACAATTATCTCATCCCACCTAACTAATATAAATGACAGTACCCTATTTTGACAGATTTATTGACATTAGTCTTGTTGAGTGTTACTTCTTAGAAGGTGTTTAAAACTTAATATTTATCTTGATGGATTTTAACTAGTTTAAAATGACCTTCTTTGTTAAATTCTTTAACGTAAAAAAACATGCAAATTTAATTATGAGATAGTTATGGTTTTCCTAGAAAATAAAATAAAACTAAAGGTTAACAATGATATCACCACTTTTTGAAGTCCTATTTTTGTATTTAAATGAATTAAAAATCCTAAGACCATAACTATTCACCATGCAACGTGTTAATCAATCAGTCAAGTAAGTAAGTAATTGTATTTAAAATAAAATAAATTTTAAAATGAGTAATTAAACATGTGTGATCAGTAATAACATGCTATACAAATAATGTACTGGGTGGCCGCCTCTTGTAGAGTGCGGGGTAGCATCCGAACCTGAAAATTTAGTACTATATTTAAGTTGGTTTCCAGAAAAAAGAGGTAGGTCCAAAGTGACAACTTAAGTACCAAGTTTTTTCTAGTCAAAATGTCCCACTGGCCATTAACAACTCTAAAATTTTGGATGGGGTTTCAAGCATTTTGAAACCTTAATTCCTTGTTATGAACACTTAACAACCCAGCTGTCAAGGCATATGAAGGCAACGCCATCCAGGTTTCAAAAACCTAGAATCAAGATTACACCTATGCCAACACATATCGCCTACCACAGAGGCTTCAACACTTGAACCCTAGATTTAGGAATGCCCAAGGTCTAACAATTAAGCCTTGTCACTCGATACCCAACAACATGAACCATTCATGTTCAGAATTGAATGTAAGTTCAAAACCAATTGATAATAGAATATGAATGACAATTACAAATGAGAAAAATTATAACACGCATTATATATGACCATTAAAGAAAACTCAAACATCATACGAATATCAACTGTTAATAGAACACACACATAATTGAGAAAAACTATAACACACATCACATACAACCATTATAGAAAACTCAAACATACAATTCAACCAAGAAGAGAGTAGACAAATCATAACGCATATAGAATCATGCTTGATAATTGATACCCGAATATAACATGTCATCATATACATAACACATGCATAATTTTGGTTCATAATTCATAAAACAATTTTGTAAACTAATTTTACAACATAAAATGTAAGCCAAAATGATTTCATAAATCAATTATATAAATTTTTTTGTAAACTTAAAACAACATGAAATCATATAACATAACCAATTGCCCAACACGTTTTATAACCAGGCTCTGATACCATTATAAAGGAATCTTAAAAGGTCAGGTAGTGAAACACGAGGATTCCTATGAGGTCTTGCAAACTTTCATGTTTCACAACATATGTGGAGAATAAAATTACGTTAAAACATATCTGTCATAAATACAACATGAGAAGATTGATCAAAGCAATTGTAGTTTCATCCTTAAGGAGTCCACACGAGCACTCCAACTAGAATACACAACTCTGAATGTTAGTTCGTCAGAGTACAGCTTATTGTAACTTTTATGAAAATTAATGTGTAACACCCCGATTTTCCAGACTCGAATCCCGATATAATCAAAATAATTAATTAATAAAAATGTGAATAATTTTTTTGCGTTTAAAAGAGTTCCAAAACGCCTTACGATTACATCAAGACCCGAACCACAGAAAATCGAAGAGTGAGATATAAATAAGTTCACAACTGGATCGTTAAATAATGCACACAAGAGTACGATTTATAGGCATCTCATATTCTATTTATAAGCTTAGGTTTGACCTAATAAACATTCTTAATTATTGAGCCATTTCACTAATATTAAATAAGATATGTCCAATTGTTTAAATTTTAGTCTGACTAAAATAAAACAATTCTCTGATGAAGTTAATTTATGCGTGTGAATCTATATGTAAAATATTTTGTTATATTAATAATAAACATTTTACTATTAATATAAAATAAGTATCGCATCTAGCAATGCATCATTATATACAAATAGTATTTTAACATAACCTATAAGTAATAACCATTTTATATGTTCGTTCTCTTTGTCATGATATCTTATTGAGCTTAAGTCATGGTCGTTATCATCCTTATATGAGCCAATTATTTTACTTGATACCATAGTAAACTTTACTTAAATAAATATCAAATATGTATTTTCCTAGCATGGTCATGCATTTCTTTATGTCTATAACTCCATCAAGCGACCTATAAATTTATATATATCATTCTTGTTACATAGGGGAGACAAATCCCATATACATCATTCACACCCCTTTTACACAATTCATTCACTGTTTAATTACAACCTTATGATTACCTTGTTACAAATAACGTTTGATTGTATTAAAACAATAAACTCCTCATGTAGAAATCGTAATGACTTTAAGTGGAAGGACTACATATACCATTATCTCATTGAAAATCGTTTATGACTTTCATGTAATGATCCATGCAACGTTCTCATGGTAGGTCTGTTCAATATATCATTACTCTTGATGTGTACCCATGTGAAGACTTGATATCATCCACATATATAATATGTAAAATTAGATCAACGGTACATTCATATACTAGTCTTAATGTATTTATATGTCCCTATATTAATACCTGACTAAGGACATTTTCAAAATAATTCTCATACGACCTACTAATGAGGAACACAAAGGGAGGACCCTTACACTACCCTAGAGAAAGGACTTGAAGCTTACAAAGGTCCTCTCAAAAGGGCCAAGACCAAAAAGGCCAAAGAGAGCATCCATCAAGCCTTATCCTCCTTCCTCTCTTTGAGTGGACCGAAGCCCAATGAAGACTTCTTGAGGATCTATTCATACTTTACTTGTAAAATACTTCTTAGTTAGATTCTCTAGGCTTATAGATTTTATTTGGGCCTTGCAAGGTCAAATGGGCCACTTTTGGGTCATGTACTCTCACCTTGGGCCATGTATAGGCTATACTCTTCTCTATTAACACCATTGGGCCTAGGAATCATGGAGAGGCCCATTTAGAGTTCACTTGGCTGAATTGCTCCAAGCTCCATATAAAGAGCTCTCCTTTTGTATTTTTGAGACACATTAATGCCATTTGAGATTTTACACTTTCAAGTGAGTTTTTAGTGAGAGAAGCTCTCCCTTCTCTCTAGGTTAGAGTAAGCTCTAGCAAGCTCTCATCCAAGGGGATTCCTCCCTCCTTGGTGGTGAGTTAGAGAAGTCATCTCCTTCTAGGAGTGGCCTCCTATTCACCTCCTCCATTCCATCTTCCATCCTCCTCATTTCTCCCTTCCATTTCCATCTTTTCCATACTCTTTTCCCCTACATTTTCGTTAGTTCTTGAGTTTTTCCTTCATTTTCATTTTGGTTTCCAAGGGCAAAGATCTTCAACAAAGGCTTATGGAGGTTAGAAGAAGAGAAGATCCCTAGATCCACCCTTCTTCAAGAAGTTAGAAGAAGTTCCTACATCACCTACTATTCTAAAGATAAAATGTTTTAAACAACTTTTAAAATTAAAAAGACTTATTTTATTGATACGAATAAAATGATACAATAAAAAGCATAATAGCTCATAGTTCATATACCAAGATAAACTAATTGGCGACAATAAAATTATATTTATCATAGTTTGCGATAAACATATATCAGTAGCTAAAACACAAAACCAAACTCGTTAGTTTCTATTTTGGTGACAATATTTAATTCGCCACCCTTTAAATTTCAAATTTGTAAAATCTTAAATAAAGTGGCAGGCAAAGTCGTCGCCTAATATCCACTACTAGAAAAATTCAATCTGGCTATAGGCATTTGATTCGTTAATTGCCACGAATTTAGTAAAGGTCATAGGAATTAATGATAAGGTAGGTTTGGGGTTGGAACTAGCGACAGATTTAATGATAGTTACATGTATAGCGAGATAATTGTCACTACATCTCTGGCAAAATGCTAACTGTGACACGTATAGCAATGAATGTATCATACAATAACCAAATTGGAGACCAAACAATAACCCTAGGAACTTTTTCATGACGCTTATGCAACATTGTTGCTAACCAATAAGGTTTTGGCTTATTTTTTTATGGAATGGTGCGTAAATAAAAAATTAGTTTGACAACGGATTACCATGCTCGTTGCTAACTCATTAGTATTTAGCCATGGATCCGCTTACTCATTGTCAACCTATGGATTTAGAAAGTATTGGGCACACAAATAAAAATACGAAGATGGCAGTTCAAAAGCTTGTAACCAAAGTTGGCTTATGGAAAGTTTGTCTGAAGAATTTGGCAACGAGTTAGCTCTACCATTGCTAGATACTTTAGTTTTTAGCGGCAGATTAGGTATGTCATCGCTAGATAATAGACCATGTGGCAAGTGCATTTAGGTTTTAATGCGATGAATATGTTTATATTGTTGCCTAATTGACACCACGTGTCACCTAGACATAGATTTAGCAACGGATATGGTTTCGTCACAAAATTCTAAATCCCTAAATTGAGCACAACCCTTCTTCTCCGTCATTTTCACTTTATTGCCTCCCTATCCTTTCCTATCCCTTATTTCGGTAACCCCATCACCAACGATCATCTCAAAAACAACCATTTTCTCCATTTTCCCTTTTTCTTTATTTGTCTTTCCCTCTCTCAAACCATCAAGGACCACCACTATTAGTGACCTCTTTACCGCAACCACCACCAAGGATTGTTGTTACTGCTCCCCGAGTACCGTTGTTGTCACCACTCCCTCCCTTTTGCCTCCATATAGGTACATCTATTTATCATGTAATCATATGATTATTTTTGTTGTTTGATACTAAGATTAGGCCTGTGATACTAAGACTATTGTTGCTTGATACTAACACTTTAGGTTTTTTTATTTGATTGGATGTTTTGAAAACAAATTCAAGTACTCTTGTGTGCTTGGTATACTTATTCTCTTAATTTGTGTCCACTCTAGAACTTGAATAATATTTCTTCCATTGGGATCATAATGTGTACCTATTACCACATCATTTTTGTTGATAACTAGATTCAAATTGTACGCATAAAGAAATAAGCTAATAAAGTATATTGACAATATTTAACTTGAATTAACACTAAAGTAAAGTACTACCCATTTGACGATATTTCAATTTTCATATATGATATGATGATAACTAAGGATCAGAGGAATAAAATTTCTGGTTCTACTATAAAAGTCAATACTATTTAGTATCTTTCTCGTGTTTAGACATATTGTTTAAAAAATGTTTTATGTTAATGGATCTGATTTAACATAATAACATGGTCTATAATACGGGAATATGGGCAAGAGAAAGAGGTGGGGAAAACATTTATGGCATAAGTCTCTAGTGGCCCCAGACACACAACGGGGATAAGGAAAATCTTAACGTAAAGGAAGATTAAAATGCATTTCTTTTAGTTGGAAATACAAATTATTGCTTATCTTTAGTTTAATATTTTTTCATGAATTAAGAAATGTGTCATTTTTCTCTTAATACAACTGGACATACTCATAAATGAACTTGTAACCTTCCCATGCTAAAACCACACCATGTTGAAATATAACTGTATATAGATTTTAGGAGTAATTAAAACTAAAATTAAAATGTGTCAAAGCAAAACTAAGTACTACTAATTAATGATTGGATATTTCGACACACATTAAATTTCAGTAATTAATAGACCTAATCAACAAAATTTCTCTTAAAAGTTTTGGCCATGAAACATTGAGTTGTAAGTTATGAACCTATAAGTTATAAGTATTCTATTTTATTATCTGAGTTGCTTTTATATTGTAAATATGATTTTAAAAATAATCACTATGGTAAGTTATTGTTGATAAAAGAATTTCTTAATTAAACTGTTAATAAAACAATTTTGTATCCTAATTACCATGTTAATAGTACTATAATACTATGTGTGAAATGGCATACATTCGAATAAGATAATGAATACTAGGATAATACCAATAAGGTAATGTATGAGACTAATATGAAATGTACGTAAGAAACAAGAAAATTTTATCCACTATTCTCATTAATTACTTAATGAAACTTGATTGTTTTTTTTACCTTTTTCCACTTTGACAATTTTGGATTTACACCAAGTGATGATACCAATATACGTTACATGTTCATTTAATACATACTTAAATCTAAATTATAAGAGGCTAAAGTTAAACAAGTTCCCTTCTCCTTAATATGCATGACTACCTATTTATGGAAAAAACCCTTTTCTTCTTTCTTTGTTTTGGGTTTAATGGGGAAAAATTAGAGGGGGTAAGCAATTTGATCTCATATTAAAATTATTTCCTACTCTTGGCAAGTAACCAACATTCTCTTCCCACCATTTTCTATTCAACCAAACCAAATAGTGAAAAGTCTTTAACCCATGTAAAGATAATTAAGAATATAAAATAAAAATTTGTATAAGATAAATTTCCATCTTTATAATTACATGGCTAAGTATACTCATTATGAACTATTAATTAAATTGACCATTGGTGAAATAGATTTTGATCCAACATAAGAAAAAGTACAAAAGAATGGCATAAGATAGACTATGATGGGTAGAAACATACATTCAATTTTGGCTCTCCTCTCTTATTTGATTTTTTTATTTCACAGTCAGTCTTTCTCTCTAGATGAAACTCCAACCTTACTATGCCATAGTTATAAGTCTCTCTGCCTCAATCACTTTTTTCACTTTGTCTTTGGTTGGTAGATAATTAGATTTATCACTGTTCTTGATAAGATGTATATAATATGATGTTGGCATCGGTTTGTTGTTTGTTAGTGGAGAGCATAGCTCATTAGGGACTACTTGTGTGCTAATAACATATAAATGATACTGTTAGGGAATCCCTCAGGGTCAGGCAGTGGAAACACAAAGAATTCCTAAAAGGGATTGCAAAAATAGATGTCTCAAGGCATTATGCAAAATTAAATTTTGATTTAGGGTTTACCTCTTATAGATGCAAAGCGAGTTCCTCTATTAAAGCAATTGTAGCTTCGCCCTTAGGAGTACACATGAACACTCCCACCAGAAACTAAAATTTTGAATGCTAGTATAGAAATTCGAGAGTAATCTAATTTCTGAGCAGTAACCTATGAGCATCTCATGCTCTATATATAGGCTTAGGTCTTAGCCTGATGAGCTCTCATTAAACATTGGGCTCCTAACTCATTCTAAATGAGTTAGGCCCAATAATTTTACTTTTAGTCCAACTAAAATAAAACTATCCTTTGGTGGGCTTACTCTATGTGTGTAACACTATAGGTAAAATATTCGGTTATATTAATAATAAACTATTTTGTTATTAATATAAAATTAGAGTGGCATCTAGCAATACATTATTATGTCTGAATATTATTTATCATCGACATGACTTATAAGTGATAATTATTTTATATATTTATTCCTTTTGTCACGATATCTAATTGGGTCCAAGGCATGGTCGTCGTCATCCTCATATGGCCCAATTCATTTTATTTAATACCAGAGTAGACTTTACAGACTAAATATCTAATATTTATTTATCCTAGCATGGCCATGCATTTTGTTAGTCTCACTCTATTAAGTGGCCCATAGATATCACTCCTGCCACATAGGAGAGATAAATCTCATCTGCATCACTCACATCCCTCTACATAATTTGTCCATTGTCTAATCATAATCTTTATGGTCATCTTATTATAGATGACGTTTGATTGTATTAAAACAACAAACTCCTTATGTAGGAATTCTAGTGACTTCAGGTCGAAGGACTATATACCATTATCACATTGAGAACCGTTTATGACACTCATGTAACGATCCATGCAACATTCTCATGGTGGGTCTTTCTAGTACAACATTACTCTTAATGTGTACCCGTGTAAAGACTTGATATTATATATCCATGGTTTGTGAGATCAAATCATCAGTACATTCATACACTAATCTTAATGAATTTACATATCCCCTTGTAAATATTTGATTAGGGACATTTTAGGAATAATTCTCATATGACCTATTATTCCAGGATAAATAGTTTTAAAATAATCTTAAAACTGAAAATACTAATTTTATTAATAAGTTAAAATTGATACATTAATAGCTCGTATTGCATACACCAGATACATATGTATTGTTGCTTGTTAGTGGAGAGCATAGCTTATTAGGGGTTGGTTGTGTGTTAGTAACATGTTAATGATGTTTGTGTATTATTGTCTATTTGTATACTTTATTAATTATATTAGGAAATTTTTTTAGTTTTTATTGGAAGCGTCCATATTGTAGGGAAAACTACTAATTTGTTTTTCAAAAAATCATTAACTTTTATGGACTGTTAAGATATAGTTAGTATCTTTTTAGCACTTTTAAACTTGATTTTCAAGTTATGAAGATGAATTATAGTTAGTATTTAAACACAAGTGAAACCTTAGAACATCTCGCTCATGATTGAATATGGCAACATGAAAGTGTTGTTGTATTCAATCTTGAATTGACCATGTTAGACAGTTTAGGTATAGTGAATCTTATTCAATAGACTTTTGTTACCATGTTGTTTGAAACTCATCATTAATAGTTGTCAATAGTTCACTCATTTCGTATTTGTCTCTAGGTACGTGCTTGGCTACAATCTTATTTGATTAGTAGATCAAGTTATGTACTTAGACCAATATGAAATGCTACTGAATTTTAGTCAACTGTAACAATCGAGTTTTAAATGAAAAATAACAATGTCCAATGAAATTTATTATTCCTAAATGTTTTTAGGGCCATAAACCAAAATAAAGAAAGAGTGAAAGTGACGTCGTGTGTGTAGAAATTGATGAGCGTGTATCATTCCCTTAATTAGTAGCGTAGATAGATACCACTGACCATCAAAGGTAGATGGATAATAAACTAGATCCAAGCAAATGTGTTATAGAGAAGTTTACTTTTAGAGTTAATGACTTTATTTTGTTTGCTACTAGGCAAGACAGTTTTAATCGATCCTTAAAGTTATGGTGTTTGTGTGAGAAATAATTGTAGGAAGTTTCAGAACCTGAGTGATGTCATGGTATATCTTTACAAAAAGTGTTTCAAATGATAATTACTATTATTGGCATTGTCATAAAGAAACAAAGCCATCACTAACAATTGTTAATGTGGCTTCAAGTGGGTATGAAAATGTTAAGGGTAATAAGAATAAGTTGAATCTGTTTGAGCAACTTGTGATGGATCATGAAGAATCCTCCATTAAGTAACATATACAAGAATAGGTGTGGGTGAAAATGTCCATAACATGGAAGAATACTTGAATCCTACAACAAAACACTTCTATGATATGTTAGCCGCACCCTGGGCTCTATTGTATGAAGGATGTCTGAACTACAATGAGTTGTCAACATCATTATTGCATTGAGCTTGAATTCAAATAGAACATGTCTAAAGTTTTTCAATCACATGATATAGTTTATGACTAATGCATTTCCAAGTGACAAGTGATCACTTGTAAATCTTTATGAAGCAAAGAAGTCGGTGTGTAAGTTGGGGTTGAGTTATGAGAAGATTGATTATTGTATCAATGGTTGCATGTTGTTTCATGGTTAATATATAGATAAGAGTGTTACAAATTATACAAAATATGAAAAAATTCAATTCAAGATGGTGAAACAGAGAGATGAAGTAAAGAAGATACCTACGAAGCGAATATGGTATTTTTGATAATACCATGACTACAACGATTATATTCCTCATTGGGTACAGCTAAGGACATGCGATGGCATTGTGAGAATCAAAAAGAAAGTTGTGTTATGTCATCCATCAAATAGAGAAGCCTAGAAGCATTTTGATAAGACTTACCCTGATTTTGCTGTTGAACCTGATAATGTTAGGTTAGGTTTATGTTCAGATGGATTCAACCCATTTGGAGCATACGGAAGGACCTATTCACGTTGGCTAATTATTTTAACCCCTTACAATTTACCTTCTAAAATGTGCAGGTGATGTTCCTTTCTATCCTTGTTCCTGATCCAAGCAATTTGAAAGCCAAGATTGATGTTTTCATGCAATCATTGATAGAAGATCTAAAATTGTTGTGGGATGAAGGTGTCAACACGTATGATGGGTCATTAAGGAACAATTTCAACATGAGAGTTATTTTGATGTGGACCATAAATGACTTTCGGACGTACATTATGTTGTCTTGATGGTCAACATTAGGGAAACTTGCTTGTCTAGTTTTCATGGAATGTTCTAGGGGACACCAACTTCCTAAAAGTAGCAAAGTTTCATTCTTTGGTTGTCATGGAAAGTTTTTGCCATGAGATCATCCTTTCAGAAGAAATAACCAATCATTCATTAGGAACAAGATGGTGAACGATAGGCAACCACCTCATTTTTCATATGAATATATTTAGGAATGAATTTCAGAATATCTTTTTATTTGGAAAAAAAAGGTGGACAAGTTACTCGAATATGGTAAGCAACACAACTAGACCAAGAAAAGTATCTTCTAGCAATTACCGTATTGTGAAAACATTTACTCCGACACAATATAGATAGGATGCATACAAAGAGAAATGTATTCAGGAATACATTTAGTACAGTTATGGATATCAAAGTGAGAACAAAATACACTAAGAAAGGTCATTTGGATTTGTCAACCTTGTGTTCAAGAAAAGAGTTAGTATTGAAGGATACTGGGGGAACAAAATTTTTGAAACTGAAGGTGAAGTATACCCCAAAAGTTGCTATAGACAAATGGGTTAAAGCGTTGAAATTGCCAAACAAGTATGCATCAAATCTATCCCGGTGTGTTGACATGAAAAAAAGTAAAGCTTCATGGCATGAAGGGCCATGATTATCATATCTCATGCAACAATTACTTATAATTGCATTTAATGCCTTACCCAAGAACTTTTGGAAACCACTTATGAGTTAAGACAATTCTTTCGAGAATTGACATGTACAACACTATGTAAGGATCGATTGTTGGAGATGAAATATCGATTTCGATTTTGCTATGTAAGTTAGAGAAAATATTTCCACCAATCTTTTTTATTCAATAGAACACTTGTAACACCTCTAATTCTTAGGGTAAACCTATGAGGCCTTAAACCTGTATGCACGTGTTCCGTTGTATGTTTTTTGTGAAAAATCTAGGCTCAGGCCGATTCGGTGACATGATTTTGTATGTGTGTGGCTTTAAAGAAAATAGTTATAATTTCTGGAAAAATATATGATATTTAGAAATATGATGAATGATGGGAATAGGGATGGTAATAGTGGTAATAAATAATAAACAAACTTAAAATAACGTAGTTACATCGAAAGACGTAAATAAACTCCGATCATTCTCTTACCGTACCAATACTTTGTACTTGGGCTCAAGACTAGGCACCAAGGATTTTACAAGACCTGAGGAGAAGAGAAGGCTATAGGGTTAAACCTATTAATCAAAATCCATTGTCTAAGTAATTTCATTAAAACTTGTCAAAGTCACAGCTCAATTTTTTAGTCCTGTCTATTCTAAATACCAAATTCTACACATGTCTTGCTATTTTTAGCATAGCTTAACCTACAAATGTCTGATTCGAGTGATTTTAGTAAATATTCATAAAAAATTTTCTATAATTTTTATGCAGACACTAAAAACTAGTTCTGAGCCCAATTGATTCATAGCTTCACGTCCAGCCTGAGTTGCATTCGTTATTTTAGGTAGAACTTTTCCTATAGTTGTCGGAATTAATTTTTTTAGCTTGTTGTGATGAGGAAAGAATAAGGAACAAATTTTATGTTCATCACTTTACCCAACCTATGTTGAAACATGTCCTTACTTGCATGGTAATGTATTAGCGAAAATTGACACTCACTTAGCCCATGCGTCTTCTCATCTTTCTCCCTTTTTCCATGTAAATCCTTTGCTAGACATCTAGCATTCCATTACCTCAAACCTATGCTAAATTATTACCACCTTGATGAAGCACAATGGTTACTTATTTCCTTGGCCAACAAGTAGTTAACTTGGGCAAAAAGTTTTCTTAGTTTTATATATATACATGGACATTCTCTTTAGCATACTACTTCTCCACTTCTTTTCTCTTTTCTAGTTGTGATTCCCTCTTTCTTTCTAGTAGCATCTCTATGCCACTTTCTCTTTCATCACATGACTAAGCTTTGCTTTTACCTTTTCTCCTTAGCCATTAAGTTAACTTAAGCATTTTTTCTCATTTCTCCTCTTGTCTTCTCTATGACCAAGAGGCCTCTTTTCATTTATTCTTTCCATAACTTAGTATTTCCTTATCTCCTTCTCCCTTCAGCAACCTCACGCCACCACTCCTCCACTATATGGCCAACGTTACTTCCATTCCTTCTCTTAAGCCACACCAAAACCCATGTTTACCATTTTTCTTTTTATGGTCGAAACTCACTACATGACCAACACCTTTATACTGCCACCCTCTCATTTCTCTTCAAGCACAGTTCATCCTTGAAGCCATGAAAACTATGCATACAAGGTTATGACCTATAAAGCACTCTCATAATTTCTTCACCAACCTGAGGGCACCATCAACCCTAGGTTATCTATTCTCATCATTAACTCACGACCATCTCCTTTACAACCAGGCATGCCATGATTGTTGCCTAAAGAAGCCATGCATGTAGGTTGAAAAGGTAAAAATCCATGCTTTCTATTTCCCCGCCTTAGCTGAGAGCTTCAATGACTTCCTTTTATTTCTTTCCACTCATTCGTCTCTTATTTTCCATTTTTATTTACATGCATGTCGTGTTCTCCATCTTGTATGTAAGCTAGAAGGCCAAAGTTTCCATTTTTGCACCATTTTTAGCTACGACCACCATTTTCCAAAAGGTCACCATTTTTAGCCTTGGACAGCAACTTGAGGCACATAGAGCAGTATGGGAGCCAAGGGCCCCATGAGAAAATGAAGGTCCAAACACTGGCTTAGGAAATCACGCAAAACCCTAAGGTAAGAAGGGGAGTTTCTCCATTAAATCTTGATTGGTTCCATACATGTAAGAAGGATAAAAGCCTTTTAGGTTTTGTCCTTAACTCAAGAGTTAAAAAAGGGAGAAAATATTTAGTTTTAACATTGTTTTAGAAAAGAAATTTTTAAGTAAAGAATCATCTAAGTTTCTAGTAAAGTTTTTAAGAAAATCCCTCATTTTTCACTCTTGATCTAAGCCTTTGTCTTGCATGTTTTTGGTTAAATTTTTATTGAATTTTTGGCATGAAAATAACATGTTTTAATGGTTAAAATTTCAAGGTCATGCTGGATAAAATAAAAATAGGATTAAGTTCAATGCATGCTAGATTTAATGCCATGAAAATGTGATTTTTGAGTATATATAAAAATATAATTTGTTTGTATAGAAATTCTGAAAATTGAATGCTATTTAGTGTGATTTTTGGGGCGTGAATCGTTGCTGAAAATTTGGAAATAAATATTGAAAGAAGAAATAGGAAATAGTATAATAAGTTTAAGTGAAGAAAATTTTTATTTTGGCCATTAAAGAGTAATTTTAATTAATGTAAACTTACCGGGAAATTTAGAGTGATGAGGAGATAAAATTAAACTAATTATGTTAAGTTACTGATAAGTAAAAATATAATAGTAAATGATTATAATGTCATGTGTGAAATCTTAAAGAAACGACACTTGTAACTTAGGCGAAAACATCAAATTTTAGTAATTAACATGAAATTTCTATAGGTAATCCAATTCTAAATTTTTGGATACTGAAATAAGTTTCTTATGTATGTATATGTATGCGTGGTAATTAGATAAAAATAATGTGTAATGTGTTCTAATAGTTATATGTAAAATTGTGGGGGGAAAGAGGTAAAATAAGTACTAAACTAAGTGAATTTTATTGATTAAAGGTGGAAAAAGAGGGTAGAATGAGGGTTAAATTAGTGGATCTAATAAATTAAATATGGAAATTTATACGTATGTATATTATAATTTGAATATTGAACTTGATTGACTCGAATGATGTATATAAGAATTTGTAGTAGTATGGTTTGTGTATGTGAAGATATATGTGAATTTATGTGAAAACTTATGAAATGTATTGTTTATAAAAGAGTCTGTTGGCATGTTTGATGATGATTTGAATGGAAATGAATTATGGTTAATTGAATTAAATAATGTTGTGAATGAGTTGCGAATGTGAATTGAATTTGTATGACTTGAATGATGATGGATTGTAATTAATTGATTTGAATATTGATTATGAATGAGTTATGATTGTGGTTTAAGTTTGTATGATTAAATAAATATAAGGATGAATCAAAGTCCTGGTAAGGTTCATGATGAGTAACTATTAAAAAATGGATAATGATAGGAGTGATAAGGGTGAAGTGCGTTGGAACACCTATCGAGGTGTTAATGTGTGATGACATATGTCGATATATGTATAATTGATTTAAAAGTACCTGTGAAGGCATTGATATGTGGTATGGTGAATATATATATATATATATATATATATATATATATATATATACTGAGTAGTGATGATGATTGAGAATTATGAAATCAAATGGCTCGTTAAGACTTTGTCCATAATCATCGTTTAAAGGAGAACTAAATGATAACAATGCTAGAGATTAATTAAATCAGAAAATTGATGGACTGATGTTTCTTAGCTTACGAATGATGAATTATTTTATACTAATAGATATCTAGTGTTTGAAAAGTTATTCGAAATTGATTTCTAGATTAACTAATTCGAGTTTTCCTAGTAGAAGTATAAAAATTCATAAGTTTAACAAAATCGGCAATTTTACGAGAAAATTTTTTGGGTAAATGTTACCCTTAAAATTTAAAAAGAAGTATTTTGAAGTTAAATCATTTTCAAAATTTTAATAAAGGTATTTCAAAATTTAAACTAATTTAGAAGTTTTAATCGTTAAGACCAGAGGATAAAGTTTTGTAGAAATAAGTGCTACGGGGCGGCGTCTACTATAATGGTCCAAGGATAAAAATAATATGTTTCTGGTACCTCTAGATCTCATACCCTGACTTCAAGAGTGTTTTGGGAGCACATATATTCAATGAAGATTAGGGACTTAGGAATGAGGATATAAGTATATATATGCTTAACTATTTATATAGTCCAAGATTTGATTATACAAAGAGTGTTAATTAGTTAGAAACGATTTCTTCATATAAAGAATTATTTTATTCGTATGATAACTACTTTAAAACGGATATTGATTTCTTTAATCTATTTCTTGTGTCCTAAAACATATACATATAGTGGAGCCTAAAGTATACACTGATAACTTAGAATAAAGAAATAGAGTAAGGAATATATAAGTATGAATACATTAAGAAATAGGGACTTATCTGTTAAGTTTCCCTTGGCATTAAGGACAAAAGACTTAACGAGGTAGGACCCTACCCAGTGACAATATTGAAGATTAGTAAAGATTGAGACAGAATAATTATGAATTGTACATGTATCATCTATATTAGAATTATGATTTGTGTCTCAACACTAGAGCTACAATGAAAAGGTACGTTGCAGGGCATGATCATTTGATCCATATTGTGGGGATCTTAGGGGTACAATTGGGTCAGGCCCTTAATGGTTCAGAGTCGCGCCTGGAACTAAGCAACCTATAGCAAACCCGATGTACTTTAACTAAAGATGGGTGTTCCTAAGGCCATCTAAAGCTAATTCTTGTTGTGAAGTGATCACGATTTAATTGGTGATGCATTTATATTATGTTTAGGTTGTGTGCCCTTACCCTTTGTGTTGTGAAGAATTGGTGTACTCTGGTTGTTCTAGTAACAGAGGCGTTGTGCCCAATATTCGTATTGCGACAAGATGAATCTGATGAGAAAGATGTTATATGGCCTGTATTCGTATCAAGATGAACTTAATGACAAGATGATCTAAATGAATTCATTCATGCATAGTATCTTGCGTGACTAACCTTATTTTGGTTGTGATAGTGTTTTTGTTATTGTATGCTTGAGGATTGTGTTCTGAATATGTGATACTTGTAGTATTCTATAAATTTGGTATGTGATAGTTGTAATGAATTGGCTAAATGTCTGCTAAGTAAATGGTAATTGATGCTTGCTCGGGTGATTATATAATGGTCATGAATAAATTAGATTGAGAATAGTAAAATGATAGTTTGGAAAAAGTTAGAAGTAATAATCTTGGTAAGAAATAAGTATGCAACGATACATAACTGATAGGCAAAAATTGGTACAAAGAAGACTAAGTATTAGCTTTTGACTGGTAAGAGAACCCTAGGATATATAATAAATGAATGGCAATAGATACATGGCATCTAGTAGGACATGTGGGACTGAAGATAAAACTCCATGATTGTTATGGTGTGGATGTACTTGTTTGATAATAATTGATAAACGTGATGTACGATGAGTGCCTTTGTGCGTGTGTCCAACAAGAAAGAGTAACAACTCACCCCTCTTATTTGTGTTTCCTTAGTATAATCATAAGAGTGAGAAAGGAAAGAGTTGTCGTTGATAGGCAGGTTCAATTGGCGGGGAAGTTTTAAGTACCTTTCATCCCCTGGTGAAGAATAAAATTAGGATTTAATTTGAGTCTGTGTGTTATGAGAGCCTGTGTATCCCTGATTATTCATAGCATGTATAACATTATTGACACCATGAAACCTATGAAATGAGTTATTGAGGTTCTTGA
Organism: Clitoria ternatea; assembly: GCA_037962975.1. Lineage (NCBI taxonomy): Eukaryota > Viridiplantae > Streptophyta > Magnoliopsida > Fabales > Fabaceae > Clitoria > Clitoria ternatea. The sequence goes on along the minus strand of CM075671.1, from coordinate 215,341,310 downwards.
TCCACCATGGTTTTCTTGTAAAAAAAAAAACTTCCATATTTTTCTCACAAACTCGTGGCACCTCAGCTAAGTAGGATGATTCAGTGGAAGGAATTATCCTAGTTAATCAAGAGATGTCACAACACCTACCAATTCACTTGTTGTATGAAACACTAACACAACAATAAAATTAATAATTAGCTATGAAAGTTGGCGAGCAAACTTTTTCCTCGCTAAGTTGTAACTAAAAAGTGAAAAATTAGCGAGGACTTTATGAGGAGTTAAAATTCCTCCTGATAATTTCAATTTTTTGGTTTGTAAAATTAGAGTATCTAGCACATGGTTTTGCACAATTTAGGCATGGTTGACCACATGGGTATGGCACCATCTTTCCCCAGACACCCACCCCTCTTGAGACTACTTCTAAGGGTATTAATCTATTTATGCCTTCACTATCCCCATCCCTTGCTACACCATCATCAGTTGCAAGGCCTTCTACCCATTACATGTATAACATCCTGCCTATGTATTAGACTTTAAAACTTGTAACTTTAAGTCAAATTCACTTTAAATAATATGGTGCATATTAAAAAATTGAGACCATGGTGAGGAAAAGTTTAAAGAAAAAATTTTCAGCAAGCTAACTCCCTGTGCACTGCCCATTAATTTACCTCTAATTGAAGCTACAAAACTCCAATAGAGGTAAATTGAATTGGTACACATCTACAACTCAATTATATACAAGTGTTATAAAGACACCGAAGGCCAACTATGCCACTAAGGTTGCCCAATTTGTGGAAAAGTGAAACCAGTCCATATAAGATTTCCTCCTAAACACACTTAATATGCCATGTCATTCAATAACCATAAAGTCATCTATTTCACCATCACTCATCACATAACCACACATTTATATTTAAATGCATAACACATATATACAATTACCTTCCCATCAACAGTTATACATAAATCATTACTTAAGAATGACTCCATGCCAAAAAAAAACACACATTCATTAAATTTAATAATATAACATCCCAAATTTTTGAGTAATAAATTATTGGATGATGATAATTAATTATTTGAGGTCCAATGTAGGTGGGAAAATTAATCAGGAATTAATTATGATTTATCAGCAAATTAAAATTTTCTGAAACCAGATAGTTTAACAGAAGGTATGGGACCTATTAAATAATTTTAGGTATTTGATGGGTCTAGAATGATGAGGAATCTATTGTGGTTATGGTGGTATGTTCAAAATAATTTTTGGTGTTAAGGAGATATTTATTTAGACATGACGTATATCAATAAACGATGAAAATATGAGCAAAAATAAATTTAAGAAAAATGCAAATCCCTTCCATTTCTCCCTCACATGACCGTCCACTTTTTCATTCTCACTTTACTCTTTTTTGTCCAATAGATAAAAGGGAATGAAAGACTTTTGGGCAAAAAGTAAAAGGTGGACTATGGACCATTGGATAATACCCAATTTTATCACATTTTCTTCCTTTCTCTTTCTCATTTATGGCACTACATCTCCTTCTCCCTCCATTCACTTTTGTTTCCACTTCATCTTCCCTTTTCCATTTGCAAAAAGCGTCCACATCCTATCCATTACCATTTTTCATCAAAATCAACATTTAAGCTTAGATTTATGAAGCAAAAAAGGTACTTTGGAGCATTCTTCTACTCATTATCTCTCCTCCTCCTCTTATTTTTGTGTTCCACTTTGAGCTTGGAGAAGAGGTAAAGATTTATAATTTTAATGGCTTCTAATTGGTGTTTTAAGGTTGTTAGAGCTTAATAATGATGGATTAAGTGTGATTATGATGAGAGATGCATGTGGAATTATAAACCCTAGGTTAGGAGACCATTGGGGTTTGTTGTTGTTATTGATGATTGGAATGATATTAATGTCTTGAGAATTCTTAAAATGGTGCAAGAAAGTGATTAGAATTGATGTTTGGTGATTTTTGTTAAAACCCTAAAATTTGGAATTTGGGGCTTTTGGCAAAACTTGAGAGAAATTTGGAATTTATTTGCCATGAAAATGATTTTTGTATATGGAAATGAATTTTGGAATAAGTGGTTGATGGAAAGAGTTAGACTTAGAAGAGGGTTGAATAAGTCTTAAACTTTTTTTTAGAAAGCATACAGACTTTTGAACAGATTAAATAATTTAATAGACTAGAGAAGAGATAGAGAAACACACAGCCGATTTATCCTAGTTCACTTCCAATGTAGAAGCTACATCCAGTTCCTTCAGACAGAAGGATTTTCACTATTGTAAAAAGTACCTTTACAATATCTGCACCAACCTAGTGCCTTAAGTATTCTTAACTCCAGCCACTTCTGGCTTATATCCCAAGTATTGTTTCAAAGAGTCACTCCTGGCTACGAACACCCAAGTATTCTTTCAAAAGCCTCTTCAGGACACAAGTGTTTCCCACGCTAACAGACTCTAGCAACACACCAGATCTTACAGAAAGTAATAATAAAGTGTTTTGATGTTACAACAAATAACTTAGCATATAGAAAGATGAAATGTTAAGACAGGTACACTGAGCTATAGACAACTATAAGTCAATGTCTACTCGAAGCAAAACTACAAAGAAGACTTAAGTAGTAAAAATACATGAACTTAGAAACTTTTTAGGATAAGTCTTTCTAGCTTTTTGGTTTCTAATAGAGATCAAAGAATGTTGAAATAATAAGGGCAAAAAGTTTCTCTTAAATTTAAAAGCTTCTTGTATTTATAGTCTTTCTTGAGATAGTCGTTGGTTCATCTTGAAGGATGTTGATCTTCTCAAGGAATGTACAGTCAGCGAGTGTAGAGACATGCTTCAGAAATACTTCCTTAAATGGATTTCCTTGATAGTCTTCATAAAAAGATCCCTTTTGCTTATTTATTTTGAGTAAACAGGTGCATCTTCATTGCAATTAACCTTAGGCTGTCTGTTCTGCGTAGGTTCAACTTTTGCTGATATATTGGAATATACAAGGCAGTTTTCTTGATTCTTGTGAGCAAGTCTTTATCTTTTCTGTTAATTGCATTTTTTATGATAGACATATATTTTACATATGAAAGTTCATGAAACTCCTTATTTAGAAGGGAAAGATCCTTTTTGCATACTGTATCATGAGAGAAGACGTCATCTTGAAGTCTGTAGCTTCAGAAAGACTTGATTTTGCATGAAGCCTATAGGGAGTGTAGATTCTTTTTGTCATGAGCGAATTTGAGTTTTACAGACTCCCCCTATTCTTTGTAATTGTAGTTCTATGGACTCCCTGTCACACTTCAACAAAATAGTTAGATAAACCAGATATACAAACTTCATTTTAGCTAAGAGTCTTGATGTACATTATTAACAAATCATATGGGGTTCAGACTTCTTAGTCTTGAGTTCAAACTTGATTCTAACAACGGTATTAATTATTGATGTTGGGAATTTAAGAAATCAAGAAAGGTGTTTGTGTTCTAAGTGTTAAAATTGGTAGAAGTTGCATTTAGTGGTGTTGGCATGAATGAAATTAGTAAAATGTGTTTTTAGGCATTGGAAACCCATTAAGGATGATGGGTAAGGTGTTTGGTATGTATTAGAGACTTGGATGCTTGTGTTTATAGCCATTTGATTGTAGAAAGTCTTGATTAATGGGAAGGAATTATCAAAACTTAATAAAAAAGGAAATAAAGCCTCTGTAATATTTAAAACATAAGAATCATGAATATAATTATTTATGTATTTGAGAATTAAGAATGATACTTGAATGAGAAATTGATTATATTATAAATGTATTAATTGTAGGACAAAATCTGGAAAGCGAGTTGGGACCATCTAATCACTCGAATTACTTCTCTTGGGGTAGGAGAGGAGTTTATATTCTAAATGCATGAGTTGAATAATTGATGATTGTTGTATGTGATGTTGCTCATATTTGTCTTGTTATTGTTGTTTTGGATTCTTGTAATGTCGGATATGGCAATGGTGTTTGCTTGGCAAATATGTGATGTGCATTTAGAATATTGATGGTGTGCCGTTGTGGTGATTTATGATTGTTTTGAAAATTTGGGCAAATGTGTGCCTTGTGTTGTTACAAAGATGTGCGTGTTCACTACTAGTATTGAATAATGATTTTTGATGGGTTTGGAATAGATGTTGTTGATTGGGCATGTCACCCCCGGTTCTCCGAACCCAAATCCCGATGTAATTAAGATAATTAATTAATAAAAATATAAATAAATTTTTTGCGTTTGAGATATTGCCAAAACACCTCAACGATTACATCAAGACTTGAACCATAGAAAACCAAAGAGTAAGATTTGATAATCTATAACTGGATCATTAAATAGTTTGCCCATGACGGTAAACAAAATAATAGAGTTTACAGTAGAAGAAGAATGTGTATACCGGGCATACGCCTAGTCCCATATATGAAGATATGGAAAAAGGCTCGGCAGAGCATGCAAAAACGCATCACAAGCCTGTTAGGCTATAACTATTTTTACACAAGAATCGTAAACATGCATTGCCTAGAGTAAATATATATATCTACATGGTCATGCAACATACTTCCCCAATATTCATATTCTATAATTGACCATATTCAATTCAACCTTCAAATCATGTATGTCCTTTACTTATTCATGCCTAAGAGGATTACTTAATCATCATTTTATATTCATCAGATGGGTAGAAATTCACTATCCAAAATATTAATACATCACCTATATATACATGTAATTCACAATTCATCCATCAATATCAGTAAGTAATAATATCACAATATCCATTTTATACACAACTCATTAAATTACAAATGCTTCCGGCCAAGGCATTTCGTTACCATTATTTACCTTACCAAAAACTTTACTTTATAAACATCCTTGTCCCATGATATTCCTGCACCAATACTAAAAAGTAGACCACATGGGAGAGTGAGTTATACATTTCAAATGACGATATAAATACAATTGAAATTATGTGCATATGCATATCAATATCATGTATGCTTTGCTAAACACATCAATGATCATCATAAATTATTACTTCAACAACATATACATATTTCATATTCTTTAATCAAGTCATAGCAAAGTAGGCATATACACATCTATTCCAACGCCACAATGGGCCAACATCATCAGTATTGACCATTCAGGTCTTTTCTCAAAGCCACTATAGGCTAACATCATTATCATCAATCTTAAATAATTATGCCCTTCATTACATTGGGCCATAACATACACACCGTCATATTCAATATTGTTTTGTGGTAATTATATCATTTATTAATTTTATGTGGTCTGTAGATATTCAATTACCCATCTCATCAACACCATACCACAATCTCAATCATCATCAATCATCATCATCTTCTGGCATATCTCTATGCTATATGCAAATGCTCTTATGGCTAATGCATATGCACAATGGAATAGACAACAAATGTGGATCCGACTGTGGGAATAAACACCAACTTGTGGGTCAAGCATGATCACATACCATGCCCCTACTACAGTAGTATAATGTGTACATGTATCTCATAATGCATGCATAATCGCTATATTTTTACTAATACTAAACCGCATCGCCCATAATGGAACACCTGGCCATTTTCACCATGATCACAGTAAACAATATAATCAACAATATAAGGTATTGCGGGCCAACCATGATTCATAACATGGCAGCTGTGATCCATAGGACCACAGGGGACACTTGCTCCTCAAGAGCCACCCCCCATAAGGGTCAACCACATGCAGCTCCCTGTAGCTCAGCATGGGTAGCTTCGTGACTTACACATCGAGTCACAGGGGAAACAACAAGAATGCTCACGCACTGAGCCGCCCTCCTACTGGGCCAACCGTGGGAATCCCCTAATATTCCAACACCGGCAACGTATGATATGCCATAGATGTAATGCAATGTAAATATGCATTTCTCACACTGTGCATCCTAAATGCCACTCATCAAACATCATCATCATCATAATCACCAACACCACTATATACATGTTAGTGGATTTTATCATTGTTGGTTTTAGCCATCGTTTTCAAGTTTTATATGTGGCATTTTCATCTCAATATATCATTTATTATACATGCAAGTCAACACTTGCAATCAACCACAATGGCATCACAAACATAAACATCATTCATCAAACTTTCATCAATATCACCATAAAATCAGTTAGTGGATTTTCATATCATTATTCATTGTCGTTGTTTCACCTCTATATATATATTGGTGTGGCGTTCACAACATTTCATTATTATATTTCAAACCATATATACAAGATCATACTTGTATCACTCACAATGGTACACAACAATTCATCAATAATAACAATCAACCTCAATGGCAATCATCCTTTATATAAGAAAATGACCAACATCATCATATATTCATTACTCATTATCCTTCATTCATATCCTACTCTTGGTGGAGAACCTTTATGTTTTCATCACTTATGGGTATAACATATTTTCCCAATGTTTCAATCAATGCTAAACGCCACTATGTCATGTCATCATTAAATACACCTTATACCTTCCTTCAGGTACCTTACAATACAAGAAAAGGGTTAAATATCAGCCAAAACAAAGAAAATAACATAAAATTTCATACTGGGCAACTCGCTCAAGCGAGACCCACACTCACTTGAGTGAGATTAACATAGCTCGCTTGGGTGAGCCCCTTCACGTTTAAGCAAAAAGCTTCCAACAGCGTATCCACGCTCTCTCGCTTGAGCGAGATTTCCCCTTCACCCGGCCACTCGCTTGAGCGAGTAGAGTTTAACATCAGACCCTTCATGTGCGCTCAAGCATGAAAAATCCAAAATCCTATTTCTAAAAATATATGAACCCTAGAATATACTTAAAAACCTATGTCTCACAAATATTACATGAAAAATAAGAAAAGGTCTTTAAGTGTTCCTCCTTGGGCTTAGGCCCATGAAAAGTAATCAGAAAGGTAGTTAGGGTTTGTTGGGTGATGATTTTGGTTTTCTTAGTTTGTGCCCTGGTGAAGGGTCCTTTATAAAGCTCCAGCCCCTTGTCTAGGGTTGTGATGGGATCTTCCTTGCTTTTGTCCTCATCAAAACACCTTTCAAAGTGAAGAAGAAGAAGCCAAATTGATTGGGTATGGAAGGAGGCTCACAAATTTGATGAGTTTTGTAGGAGAAGAGAAATGAAGGGGTTTATGTGAGGGAGAAAAAGGGTGATAAAAATGAATAGAAAAAGTAGAGGAAAATACAGGTGAGAATGGAGAAGGAGTGAAGGAATTAAGTTATAACTTGGCCTTTCTTTAAAATATTTTCCGTTTTACAATAAACAGGATCTCCGTTCAGGCTCAATACTTATCCAAAAATTATTCTGAATATATATTCAGATCCCCAATAATATTCTTAACAGCCTTGACCAACGGTACCTCAATCAGAGATACTTGGTCTGACACTCATATTTTAATCGGGTATTATTTTCAGCTCCTTAAGCCACAATAAATTATGAATAATCATAAAAATTCCCCATTTAATTATTTCTAAATTTTAGGACATTTATTACCCCACATGTAATCATCTAATATCTATTTCTCTCATTTAATGATTTATATAAAATTTGGGATGTTACAGCCTCCTGGGACACTATCATCAACAAGCTGAAGACCAACTTGGCAGAAAAGACTAAGGAGATTCAGAGGTTGAAGAGTAGATATATAGATCACGATGACATCCTCTCAACACTTTTTGGTCAGCTCAGGATCCTCTTTAACAATCTTCACTACCTGACCTCTACACAGTAGAGCCCATAGCCTCAGTAGTAGCCACAGTAGCAGCCCTAGCCCAGCCATCCTTAGAGTTTCAACAAGATGACCATAGTATGTTTGACCCTCCTCAGTACGCCCAAGATGATTCTTGAGATTTTTTTTACATTGTCTACATCATTTAACACTTTTTAGTTTGTATTTTACATTTTTGACATTATCCGAATAATTTGATTATTTACATTATATTTTTAGTATACATATATTCATTTATTAAATTTTAAGGTTTTTATGCATCATTTGTTAAATTTAATTATTATACCAAACATGTTAAATCATAAAAATTATTGAACCTTAACTAGGGAGAACAAATTCAATAATAAGGAAATAATAGAGGGGAAAATCAAAAAATATTTTGGCGAAGGCGACAATGAGAACAGATTGGCGGTGGAAATAACACCTTCACTAAGTTTTTCCCAATTGGTGACGGATTCTGGGACGAATTCTAAGTACATTACTTAGCAACGGAAACACATCATCACCAAATTCAAATGACTTAGCGATAGTATTCACGGCGGATGCATCGTGTAACTTGGAATTTGAAATTTAAATTTAGAATTTAGAATTTAGAATAACGACGGACTAGGTCCACAACTGAAAGCCAATAAACTCAATTTGTTTTCTCAACTCAGCCGCGAAACTGAGGTGTTGCAAATTGTGACGAATGACATTCCCAATAATGTTCATCACCAAAATAGTTTAGAGAACAAGAAAAATGGTCGCGTGATTATTTTGTCGTCAAATAATTTAGCAACAGATAAAGTATTGTTGGCGATAGATAAATTATGTCGCTAATCAAGTTTTTTTAGTAATGATCCATCTCCAAACTAGTAGCAATAGAGTGTGGAGCAACTACTAGCTTAAACCAAAGACATAATGGGCTCGTTTGTTTAAACTTACTTTAAGAGATAAGTGTTTTTTTAATTAAAAAAGCACTTATTTTAAATATTGACGTGTTTGTTTAAAGTTTTAAAAATAAGCAGAAGCTGAAAATAAGCTGATTTTAACTTATTTTAAGAAACAACTCTGATCTGCTTATTAAAAAGTGATTATAAAAAAAGCTCTTTTTTATAATACTTTTTTAATAAGCAGATCAGAGTTCCTTCTTAAAATAAGCTAAAATTAGCTTATTTTCAGCTTCTGCTTATTTTTGAAACTTTAAACAAACACGTCAAAATTTAAAATAAGTACTTTTTTTAATTAAAAAATACTTATCTCTTAAAATAAGTTTAAACAAACGAGCCTAATATTTGTTTTAATATGTAAGTTGTAATCAGTGATTTGTAGGTATAATATCTATCATAATTACTTTAGAGATATTCTCCCATGTTTTATATTTGTCTATATATAGGTTGTTTCAATTTGCAGAAATAGAATTTTCCCTATCATATTTTATTAGTGACTAATATATTTAATTAGTATATTTTTTACCTATTATCATATTTTATATCTTTATTAATAATTTATAAATTAAGTGACATATAGAATAATTAAAAAAATCAAATGATGTTAAACGAAAATTTATATAGAAGAAAAATTAAAAATTAAAAAATAACTATATTAATGAAGGATTATTTCTAAAAATTTTATATTAATTAAGGACTATAAAATGAGCGTAAAAATTATTGAACTTTAACTAGGCAAAACAAATTCAATAATAAGGAAATAATTGAGGGGAAAATCAAAAAATATTTTGGCGAAGGCGATAATGAGAACAAATTGGCAGCGGAAATAACAACTTCACTAAGTCTTTCCCAATTGGTAACGGATTCAGGGACGAGTTCTAAGTACATTACTTAGCAATGGAAACACACCATCACCAAATCAACATGACTTAGCGACAGTATTCGCGGCAGATGCATCGTGTAACATGACTTATCTACAACTTTTGTGAAGAAGTTAAAAGAAAAATCCAATCTCGCTTAAACAAGAATTGGCTCACTTGAGCGAGAGCCCGATTTTCACTTTAGCAAGAAATGCCTTACTTGAGCAAAAATTCATCAAAATCTCCCCTCTGGGTCTCGTTTGAGCGAGATTAGCCTCGCTTAAGCAAGAATCACCCAGAAACCACCCTAAATTTTACTCTAGATCTCACTTGAGCGAGAATGGTATCGCTTGAGTGAAAATTTCAACAATTATACCTCCAAACCAACTTTCTTGCCCCCTAACTTACCCGTTTCAACTTTGATTACCACGAAACTTCATGGACACTATGTTTTCCCTATTCCAAAATTGTTGGCGCAATCTATTCGCTAAAATTCCTTTGTATGGACAAGATATGTACAAAAATGCATTTTGACCAAACTTAACCCAAACCAATGCATAAAACCTATTAAATGGATTTCAAATTGAGCAACGCCTATGCACATGGGTCATAAATGAGCTAGGGGACCTATTGGCATCCTCCGGGGATTTAGATTTCCACCGGATCTCCATTTCACCTTTCTAGTTCCTAATTTTATCACTTTCTCACTTAATATGCCATGCCATTCAATAACCATAAAGTCATTTATTTCATCATCACTCATCACATAACCACACATTTATATTCATATGCATTGCACATATATACAATTACCTGTCCATCAACCGTTATACACAAATCATTAGTTAATAATGGCTTCATGCCAAAAAAACACACATTCATTAAATATAATAACATTTATTCACCATATCTCATAGCTAATTCATCATCACTTGTCTACCACACACAAACATTAGAAATCATTGTCGCAACTTATCAAAGCATACCAAGGATAACCTCGTTCATCATCACTATAGTTTCCACTCAACATATAACACACAATTAGTTTCAAGAATTTACACACTACACTAAATTATAAATTTTCATCATAAAACAATTTCACAATCTCCAAATTCTTCCTTGGCATTGGCTCTACCTTAGCCTAGAGGCGTCAAAATGCATTGTAACCTGAGTCAACTCGGCTTGAGGTGGGTTTTAGGTGAGCCAGGTTGAAAAATGACTCGTTTTTGAAGCGAAGCTTTTTCTCGTTTAGTCCACTGAACCCGACTCACAATGGGTCAAACCCGTAGTGAGCCGGGTTAGCCCGCGGGTTAATAAGTTAAAAAAATAACTATGGAATGTATTTAAGTTAAGACTTTAAGCTAAACTTTATCAATGGATACTTTGGACTTTTATTTAGTATGATGTTTTTAATTTGTATCATCTTAAAGTTGAACTATATAATGTATTTTGTTTTGTTTTATGGGTTATGGATTATATGAATTATGGGTTTAATTTACAATGAAATATGTTATGTGTTTGTATTTTCATAATAATGGAATTATTTTATGATATAATATTTATATGGAATTTGGTAAATAAAAAATATTTTTTATTTTCTCTATTTTTAAAAATATTTTTTTGACGTTTTCCTATTTATATTTGCTTTTTAATTTTTTTAAAAAGGTGGTCCAACCCGTGAGCCACTCGGTGGGTTGAGCTGGGTTGAGAAAAGTGGCTCACTCTAGAAAGCGAGTCCGGTTGGGTAGGGTTATAAAAAATTTCAACCCGTGGTGGGCCAACCCATGCGTGCCGAGTTGGCCTATTTTGACAACTCTACTTTAGCCTTATTTAGTGCTTGCCTCTGCATGTCCATCCATAACCTGTTACGAGTCACCGGAAACCACAGCAAGGGGGTGAGTGATTGGAACTAAGAATTAATAAAGAAACATATCAACATATACTAGGAAAAGCATAATCTAGCTATATTCCTAGTTTAATACTTCTTTATTAATCTTAATTAACATTATTTGAATTCTAGCATTCAGCTCCACCATCTACTTTCTCGTACTCATGTATCAACATCAAAGGCACCTAATCGTGCCCAAAATCACCATAGACCTATCATCATATTCACAACTCAACCTCTATAACCTTTAATCATATCAAAAACTATAACTTACCCATCAAGCCATTTATAATCTCATGCACATCAAATACACTTTCATTCACTTTTTAAATACTCAATATAAATTTAGAATCACTAAATACGTCACCACATTAGCATCATTAAAGCCACCGACTATCAAAGATATATACGCTAATGTAGGTTTATTTTACTTCACTACATGATTTCAACATATTAATCAACATAGAAACCACCAAATTCATCATCAATATATGTCAAATGAGGCAAGGCATAACAGACACTCAAACAATTATAATGACATACTAGTATCCAAATACTAAAAGGATCGACCTTCAACTGAGGGTCCTACTTGAAACCTCGTGAACCCGACTTAGTCCATGGAGTCCGATTTGACTCTCCACCTCAACCACTGCGTCCTACTTGACCACTAGGTAGCTCAACTAGGTCCTGCTTCACCATAGGAGCCAAAAGAGAGGTGCGAAATATACCGTCGGTCATCCCTAACCATGTATTTTTAAATTATTTTTCTCTTATGTTAAATGGCACAAAGGCCTCACTTTCAATTTCACATGGCAGCCATACAAACCTGACCTATAACTCAACACCATGGCGATTACTTAGACCCGGCCCAAGCATCTAACTCATGTAATAAATCATTCATCATTAAATCATCAATAATCATCGAAAACATCAATCATCAAGTCTCCAATAATTATCAAACATTAATATATTGTTCACCGTCATCAATATACAACAAGTATAATCATATTAGATCATTTGATCACCATCATCACAATCAACAAATTATATCATTACATCATGTATACAACATTAACATCATCATTATCAATATGTTATTTCACTCCATTATCAACCATCTACATTAAATCATCATCACTCATTCTCATCTCAACCAATCATAACCATTCACCATGCATTACAACAGGAATATCACCATAAAAATATTTATATTAACCATTATCACATAACTACTTAATATTATTATCGATATCTCAATTTAATATTCACTTCATCTACTTCTTTATTCAATTGTCGACTTACATTTCTTAATCCTATATCCAATTTTTTTATACGGTGACATAATCTTTTTTTAGTTCACATAACTCAGAGCTTATCATTCTAATCATTTAAATATGCTTTTTCTCTTTGCATATTTTAATATTCTTGATTGCATATATTTACATTGTCGTGTTATATTTCATCCTCACCCTTCTCATAATAAATTTAATCATTTTATAGTTCCTTATCAATTTATACCTTATTCTCACCATTAGTTAAATTAGCTAACAACGACTATAATCTACCCCTCTCTTGTATACCAAATGGCGTAATTAAAATTTATATATTAACCTTAACCCAACACATCCCCTAACCTCTATTCCATGCTTTTGAAACTTTAAATCAACCGCCGACTCCACCAAGTTTTCAAGAATCTATATTGAAGGCAATTACAAACTAGTTTTAACACGTCGACTATCAAAATCAAAAACAGATTGTACTTAAACAACATTAAATTAGAATCCCGAAAGCTTACCATTCTCATTTCTGACAATTATTTTAAGATTCTCCCATACTTAAAAATACTTCGACCTTCGCTCTACCGCCTTTCCATGTTATCACAATGACCCATTAGCCAATCCTCACTACCCTCAACACCAAGAACTAGTTTCCAGCTTCAATTTGCCATAAACATGAGAAAACTGAAACCCCACATCAAAGGCCATGCACGACCTTGAGAGAGAAAGGAGAGGGAGGGGAAGAACCATAAAATTGATGGTAACAATTGATTCACCTCATTCCCATAATCGTAATAGTACCTTTCATTTCACATTTCGACGCTGAATCAACCACTAATAAACGCTTCAAAGTTACGGTCATGGAGGAAGGAAAATGGAATGTTGTTTCTCTTTTTCTCGACACTGAAGCATGAAGAAGGAGATGAGAAATTATTTTAAAAGCTATAAGGGAAAAGCTGTCATTTTACCTTTTTTCCTTTCCTTTTCTATTTTCTTTTTATTACCTTTTTAAATAAGTCTTTTACGTCTTACACTTTGGTAAATTAAAATTTTCCATAACCTCTTTATTTAATTTAAATTTAATAACCAACAATCAAATTAATTTATTTAAATTCCACCGCCTTAATCAATTGTAATTTAATTTATAGTGATTTGGGAAAATCCAATTTAAAATTCAAATAATTTAGTTATTAATTTTTCATATTTCCAATAATTAATTTTATTTACCTAGGATGTTACAATATGGGCCCACCCTTAGTCCCCAGGCACGATAGATCCCATCTACAAGAAGACGTGGATCGCCCTTAGAGTGGAGTTAAAGTAAGTTGGTAGTTTTAATTAATTAAAACTTTACATTTAGAATCATGTAAATGATAATTTTAAACTGTCATTGCTACTTTATATTTTATTTATTACAACTTTGACCCCTTTCCCCTAACAACTCACCAAAATCATAAAGGAGAAGTATGAGTCTCCTTTTAAGTGCTAGAGTGACATGGACCAGCACACCGTAAACTTGTGGCGAACTAAATTCAAGGTAAATCCCATTTTAATTGATAGTTGATATGTAATAGTAAACATTTGTAATTATAATTGATAGTTGGTAGTAAATTAGTATGCAATTTGATAGTTGATAGTTGATTATAAATTGTATTGGAGTTTTCTGGTTGTTTTATAGGGTTACAAAAATTTAGAATTCTCTTATTTATAAAGGAGACTTTGTCTCTTTTTTTTTTAAAAAAATAAACACTTAGAATGATTTTTTGTTGTTTGTAGACCCAATTTAAGTTATTGCTTGAGCACGAACGCAAAATGAAAGCCATCTTCGCCAACAATTGTTTAAATAGCATCAAGAATACACTTAACAAATATAAAAAGGGAAAAGACAAGGGTCCTTGGATTTCACTTGAGGTCCTGGATGGGTTGAAAGCCAAGTGGGATGATGACAAGTGGAAGGATAAGAGTTAGTAGGGAAAGAGGAACCAATCATCACAGTCTAGTTTAGCCTCTTTATACATTGGTGGCTCAGTTTTGGCTGTGTGACACATGGAGAGACTAGTATTTTCATAACTATAGTTTTGTCATTATACAATTTAACAAAAACAGATTAATTGTAATGTTAGTTGTTTGGTTTTTCATTATAGGTTGTTGAGTTAAACAACACATTTGATATCATGTAGAGGACAAAGAAGACCAAGAACGGTGCTTGGGTTAGTGACCATGTTAGGAAGATTATTGTAAGTGTTTACTTATTAGTAATTTTTTATTAATTATTTTAGGATTCCTAATATTTTTCACAAATCCATTTATTTGTAGGAAGAGTTTGAGAGTCGAAAGGTTGAAGCTGCCTCCAGTACTATAGAGGTGGAGAGGAAAGAAAGGCATGGTAAGGACTCCACTGCCTTTGACAATGCCTTGTTTGTTGAGGTTGCCAGGGGGTGAATAAAAAGGGACGCTTGTTCGGTGTGTGACATTTAGCTTCATAATTTGCGCCCAGACTATCAGTATCTGCCACCTCCTCTACGCCAGACTATGTTCAGATCATCCAGGATTTGAACAAGGAGATGGCCTCCCGGTACACTGTCATCAATGAACTGAAGACCAACTTGGCTAAAAAGACTGAGGAGATTCAGAGGTTGAAGAGTAGATATATAGATCAGGATGACTTCCTCTCAACACTTGTTGGCCAGCTTACGATCCTCCTTGACAATCTTCACGGCCTGACCTCTATACAATAGAACCCATAACCTCAGCAGTATTCTTGAGATTTTCTTACATTGTTTACATCATTTAACACTTTTTAGTTTGTATTTTTACATTTTTAACATTATCTGAATAATTTGATTATTTACATTATATTTTTAGTTTACATACATTCATTTATTAAATTATAAGGTTTTTATGCATCATTTGTTAAATTTAATTATTATACCAAACACGTTAAATCGTAAAAATTATTGAACTTTAACTAGGTAGAACAAATTCAACAATAAGGAAATAATTGAGGGGAAAATCAAAAAATATTTTGGCGAAGGCGACAATGAGAACGGATTGGTAGCAGAAATAACACCTTCACTAAGTCTTTCCCAATTGGTAACGGATTGAGGGACAAATTCTAAGTACATTACTTAGCAACGGAAACACACCATCACAAATCAACATGACTTAGCGACAGTATTTGCGGCAGATGCATCGTGTAACATGGAATTTGAAATTTGAATTTAGAATTTAGAATAATAATGACTAGGTCCACAACTGAAAGCCAATAAACTCAATTTCTTTTCCCAACTTAGCCATGAAACTAAGGCGTTGCCAATTGTGACAAATGAGATTCCCAATAATGTCCATTGCCAAAACAGTTTACAGACCAAGAAAAATGGCCACGTCATTATTTTGTCGCCAAATAATTTGACGACGGAGTTAGTATTGTTGGCGATAGATAAGTTATGTCGCTAATCAAGTTTTTTCTAGTAGTAACCCATCGCCAAACTAGTAGAAACAGAATGTGTAGCAACCACTAGCTTAAACCAAAGACATAATATTTGTTTTAATATGTAAGTTGTAATTAGCTATTTGTAGGTATAATAATCTATCGTAATTACTTTAGAGATATTCCCCCATGTTTTGTATTTGTCTATATATAGGTTGTTTCAATTTGTAAAAATAGGATTTTCCCTGTAATATTTTATTAGTGACTAATATATTTAATTAGTATATTTTTTACCTATTATTATATTTTTTATATTTTTATTAATAATTTATAAAGTAAGTGACATGTAGAATAATTAAAAAAAATTAAATGATGATGCAAGGATCTATTGGTTAAACTAAAATTTATATAGAAGAAAAAATTAAAAATTAAAAATTAATTATATTAATGAAGGATTATTTCTAAATTTTATATTAATTAAGGACTATAAAATGAGAGGAAAAATTTTTGTATGAAAGAAAACTAAAATCACTAAATTTTACTTGGATATAAAGTATATCCAACCCTATATAAAAATATGATTCTTAATACACATATCATAAAAATAACACCAAATACATATTTTAATTTATGTTTGATAGGAGTGGCATTGAAAACATAACAAAAGAGTGATGATAAGATCAAATACATACAATCTATAAAATACAGATTTCAATACAAACACCAAACACGATTCATATACATACTTAATATGGTTATAGTCTAAAAAATATAGGACACGGGACACACACATATATTTTAGACATTATATATTATATCTATATTTATCTTTTTATAAAGATTAAAAATAAACATATTTTTAATAATATAGATATGTATTCATCTATTTGATACGTAAGTGTTAATAATGTATAAATGTTAGGGTAATAATAAATAATTTTTTAGGTGAACATTTGTAAAGGAATGTTTGGCATATATCAAATAAGTGTCGATGTTAAAAACATGTCCAACACGAAACACGTTAAAGTAGAGAGGTGTTTGTACTTCAAAGCATACTATCAACAAAGTCTGATAAAATTGATAGATAGATTCTTATATTTTTAAGGTGTAAACTTTTCTTAGATGATTTTTTTGACAGTGACAAAATTTATATTTATGATTTCTACTCCTTAGAGAAATTGTTTTTCACCTATCAAGTGAAAAATATATTAGAGTTATCTTGAAAATAAAAAAAGATCAAAATTAATAATAATTTTTGTTCACACAAAGAGTATAAGACACAAAACCCTAGAGAATTCCCCTAGGGATTAGGTTTACTATTTCTCAATAATGTGTCACTTAGGTTACTACGTGCGTCTATAAGATATATTTATACATAGGTCGAAAAGGGGCCCAAGCCCATTAAGCTATGACTAATAATGATCCATCTCTTGCCAGAATAGAGGGAATCAGGGGGACCCATGGGTCCCTATTGATCTCGGGAAGGGGGGAACAAGAGCCCCCCAGTCATGAGCCTTAGGCCTAAGGCCGCATGCAATTGGGTGTACGGGGGTCTTAAACAGCAGTGGGAAATACCCGGAAACACTCTGAGTTTTTTTCTCTGTTGTAATGCTCTTGTTTTAGAGTATTGTGAGAAGTGAGCTTTGAGAGTGTGGGTGCACTTGGGGTTGTTAAGGTGTATGAGAGTAAAGTTTAAGTGATGTATACATTGTTCACATAATATTATTCTCTGGTTGTCAGTTTTGACAACGGACATGGTTTTTCTCCGGGTTTTGGAGTTTTCCATGTTAAATTCTTGTGTGTTGATTGTGTTCTTTCCTAACCTTATTTCTCTATTTTTAAGGAATTTTTCTGATGGAAATGGATCTAATTTCCTAACAGTGGTATCAGAGCTTCATGGTTCGTGGGATATGAATTCTTAGTATGCTCTGTGGTTGCAACTTTGTCTGATCTTCCACATCAGAAAAGATTTATTCCCTGTGTGGTTGAGAATTTCCTTGGTTATTGGAAGTGTGGTACTGTAAGTGCTAGTTTGGAAAGGTTCTGGCTAAGGAAAGACTTGGTATTTAAGCGTATCCATTGTGACCCACCTCTCTTTCCTGGGAACTAATCCTGTGCACGGTTGCAGTGTTGAACACACGGTCACAATGTCAAACTATTCAAGTGCAGTGAAGTTTGATATGGAGAAATTTGATGGAAGAATTAATTTTGGCTTGTGGCAACGATAAGTCAAGGATGTGTTGATACAATCAGGATTACACAAGGCATTGAAAGAAAGACCTTCCGGTATGGAAGATGAGAAATGGGAGGAATTAGATTTGAGAGCTGCAAGTACGATCCGCCTGTGTTTGGCTAAGAATGTTCTTGCAAATGTGTAGAATATTTCAACAGCCAAAGATCTCTGGGAGAAACTCGAAGGGTTATATCAGGCCAAGGGCATCTCAAATCGATTGTTGTTGAAGGAACAATTCCATAATTTACGCATGGAAGATGATATGAAAATTTCAGATCATTTAAGTGCCCTCAATGGTATTGTCTCTAAATTGGAGGCTATTGCGGTCAAAGTTGATGATGAAGATAAGGCGTTAAGGCTCATATGGTCTCTTCTGTCTTCCTTTGAACATGTCAAACATGTTTTGATGTATGAGAAGGAAACTTTGAGTTTTGAAGAAGTTATTGGTAAGATCATCTCTGAAGAAAGAAGAATAAAGAATAAAAATAGTTCTTCGTCAAACTCGGCATTGGTGGTCAGTAATGGGCCTTACGTGAAGAAAAGAAATTTGGTATGTTGGAAATGTGGAAGGACTGGGCATGTAAAGAAAAATTGTCCAAGAGGATCAACAACGGAAAGGGGTTCTGAATCAGGTGCTAGCAATGTTTCCCTTGTTTTTAGGGAAAGTGATGTTCTATAAAGATAAAATGTGTATCCTTGTGGCATGTCCGTGTTGCCATGGAAAAGGATAAGTTATTACTAGCGGATCCATAATTGCATATAGGCATTGGATGACAGTATTGATGCAAGGTGTGTGATGGAGTTTTGTCGATGGCTGAAGAACTTCCGGAGGAAGCCAACATGGAAGTTGCACTATAAATTGTCAACAAGGTTTCGACATGTGCCAAAAAAGAAATTCGTGGGATATCCCAGTCCCAAGTGGGGATACTCTTTATGGTAGAGTATGATTGTTCATTTGAACAATGTTTGTCAGTGAAGACAATGGTTGTCGGTATAGATAATGAAAGCAAGTGATTGTCGGTGTAGGCAATTGAAGCAGATGTTGTACTTTTTTAATCATGGTGGAGATTGAAAAAAGTCCCACATTGCTTGGTTTTGGAAAAGGGGATGAAGACATATGCTATATATAGGCCTTAATGTCCTTTGTAATAAATGCATCAAGTGTTCAAATACCCATAATTATAAATGGGTGTACTGGGGTCTTAAACACCAGTGGGAAATACCCGAAAATACTTTAAGTTTTATTTCTCTATTGTAATGCTCTTGTGTTAGAGTATTATGAGAAGTGAGCTTTGAGAGTGTGGGTGCACTTGGGGTTGTTAAGGTGTATGAGAGTGAAATTTATGTTATGTAGAAATTGTTCACATAATATTATTCTCTGGTTGTCGGTTTTGACAACGGTCGTGGTTTTTCTCCGGGTTTTGGAGTTTTCCACGTTAAATTCTTGTGTATTGATTGTGTTCTTTCCTAACCTTATTTCTCTGTTTTTAAGGAATTTTTCTGATGGAAATGAATCTAATTTCCTAACATGTAATCTGTTATTTACATGACAGTTATACCATTATGATTCTACAATTCACAATTCCAATTTCCCGAGTTCCAACTTAACCATCCCATGTAATTTTAAAAGGGTTTTGAGTTTTGACCATTAGCGTTTACTTCCATTTCAAACCGAGACAATCAGTGTCCTGCAGCCACATAAAATGGCACACAATGTGTGTCTAGGACTTTCAAACATAATAGAAATAACAATGAAAACGCAAACGCAGTATTATAATTAGCCTACTGCATCCTCCTCTTCATTTCCATTTCCATTTCTAGATTCTAATAATCCATTACCCAAATTCAAAGGATAAAATACCACAATATGGAGCACGGTTTGCAAAGGGGATAATTTCCTTCGGTTGATAATAGTGACACTCTATAACAATCATCCTTATAAAACAAACCACATGTATATCTAACAAAACTCATACTATTATTACTAAATCATATATGAATACAACAATAACAACAACCAAGTCTATGTTTAAGCAACAATACAATGTTCTATCATGAGTCACAAACTTGATTTTTAAATCCTCCTTAATGATTTCATCTGTAATATGTTTTGGTCTTCCTCAGCTTCTAGTGTGATTGACTACACATTTCATTTGATCTACTTTTTTACCAAGACTTCTACAGGTCTTCTCCATGCATGCCAAACCACCTAAAGCTACCTCAAACTTCTTCCTATAACGCATTCATAATACGGTTTTTCTAATGTGTACTCCGGGTACATGTTTTGAACAATAAAATAGTGAAATGCTTTTATAGGCAATTGTAATAAATATAGTTCTCAATTGAATTCAACGTAAGTCTAACTAACACAATTTCCCTAAAACATTTCCACTTTTGTATTGTTTAAAAATATATTTTGGGCACACATTAGAAAAACTGTTCTTAATATTAAATCATAAACAATTCTCAAAAAAGAACAAGAAAAAGACTAGTTATCCAAGAACCAAGCTATTATCATATATCACACCACTTGCTATTGAACAACCTTAGGTGTCCCAAATCATCACAACCGCTATCACTCCCACGCCTAACAACACCGAGAGAAACTTGAAATAAGATGAGTCAACCTTGGTTGGTTTGTGGGGCACGTACCCTTGTGACAAGAGATGGTTTATTGATACATAGATAAACACTCCACAAGCCAGGCCCATTGATATGGAAAATATCCAATCTGCCACATGGCCTTGTGTTGTGGCATCTAGTACGATTCCAATGGCTACACCAATTGGACTGGATATTGCAAAAGCAAAAGCATAAGCTGCACATGATATGAGGGGCCGGTTAGGAATCATCCTGAGGAGAGCAATGCCCATGGCAATAGCTGCAAATATCTTGTGCAGACAGATTGTCCATAAAGCTTTCCATGCATCTGCTTTTGTCTCAGCAACTCCAATTGCTAAGCCCTCAAACACAGAATGAGCACAAAGGGCTACAATTAACAAAATTGTATCTCCAAGTGAACGGACTGATGCAAGTCCAGGGCCTGCAAAGTGGTGATCACTTGTAGAAATAGCATTGCCCTGTTGGCACAGAAAAACATGTGATCACTACATGGCCAAATAAGCTATGTTGCACAGATAGAGTATGAGAATCGGGTATGATATGATATGATATGATACACAATAACACAAATGCATCATTTTTTACAAATATTAGCATACGAGTACGGGAATAGATATTAACTAGTAAAATATATTTATCTTTGTGGACACAATATTGAATAATTTATGATAATCTTATTAAACCTTAATCAAATAAAAAATTCCTAAAAAGAATTCCCTAAAAAGGATATGTTCGGGATATGGATGCAGATATATGGTATGCATATTTGGTACAGGTACAAGTATTGTATCCATTCGTCTCCATTTTTAGAATACCCGTGCACCACAGCTAGCTAATATGAAATTATCCCAAAGAACTTGTTAAGCATGCATTGAACTGATATAGAATCATGAATATCTAACCTGATGTTGTGACCGAGAAGTAACACCATTGCCACTTACTTTTCCTGTCTCAGCCCCTGCAAATGCGAACCATTAGGAAGTAGCTCTATTTTAGACAAGTTCAACCTAGAAGATATTCAAATTCAATTGTGAATTTGTTATATTGATGTATTGCCCCATGAATACCATTGACAAAGTCAAAAAAAATTGCTACAATACAATAAGCCTGTGCAGCTGCAGCACAATCCTACTTCCAAAACAATCATGCTGAAATAAAGCAGCCTGTGAGTTTTGTTCTTCAATTTCTTTTTCGTGTTCCACCATCAGAATAAGCAACACTTGAATATTAAGAAGTGGATTAATAATTTTACCACGTGTTTACTCAATAAAGAGTTTACAAAAAGAGAACTTATGTCAAAAGTGCTTAATTTAATAAGTTTACTTCAATAATTTTCTTCACAAATCTTACTAAACTGAGCTAAAAAGAGTCGAAAGGGGAGTTGTTGATCTAAGTCACTTTTATAAAATTACTGAAATACTTTTAGCTTAAGTACTTGTACGATGATATAAATTCTAATATACTCCATAGAAAATACTTCTCCTATGTACTAGTAGTTTTTAATGTGAATCATGCACCACCAAAATTTCAATCATAATATCCCAACAAGTACTAACACAGTTCCAATGCGAGAGAAAGAGAAAGAATTTCAAAATCAAGTTGAATTGCGAAATTAGAAGACATAGAAATGCTTCAGCAACTAATGATCATAAGAAAACTCCCAATTCAACAAAAAAAAAACGAAGCAATTACAGCCTAAAATAAAAAAATCTAACTCTGTGAGCCGAATCATTATTCATTCACCGTAAGAATCGTAATCAACCTAAACCCAGAAACACAGTCCGAATTTCAAAAACAGGAGACGCAAAAGAAAGATGCATGATTTACAAAAAGAAGAAACAAAAAACTTGGTTACAGCTTTTAACTGTTTCAAGTAATGTTCTCCATTCAGAACTTAAGTATCTCCTATGTAACCCAGTCAACCATTAAAGTAAAAATTTATTTTACTAGTCACTCTGGTAAAACTTCATTTTTTTATTGGAGAACTTCAAAAGCTGCTAAGTAACAGAGTAAATCCCCATGTTACTACTCAAAATTATACAAGTCATGCACTTTAGTTCATAGGATTAAGTTAGAATTATAAAAAATCAACTAATTATTCACCAACCATATCATCTCAATGACTAAGTCAAGATTTTAATTTGAAGCAAAAAGATTTCCCTATCAAAAACACTTGTAAGTTCTAACAAATTGCATAGCAAAAACAACACAAGCAGCAATAAGCACCAACCTTGAAATTCAACATCATCCACATCTCCATCACGCCCCATCTTCACCAAAATTGAGGAAATCACAGAATCAGCGAGCATGGTCAACAAATAACCGCCACAGGCCAACATGAACCCAAAAGGGTACTCTTTTTTAGTCAAAGCCTTAAAGGTCTCATTAGCATCATTGAGAAAATGCATCATGGCAGTTCCCAAGAACACACCCCCAGCAAACTGGGTACCCAGAACCAAGAACCCCTCGTTCCATTTTAACACGTAGGGGGAAACACCAGACACGAACGTGGCGAAGAATATCACAATCAAACAATAAACCTTCGCCAGGATCAAAGGCTTCGCGCGGAGGTCGGGGGCAGCATTACCGCCGTCATCGTCGTCGTTGAGGCCGCTGTGAGCTGAAACGGAGAAGAAGAGGAGGTGGATTAGGGAGAAGAAGAGGAATATACGAAGAGAAGGAAACATTGGAAAGAAAATGTGAGAATGAAGTGCTGAGTCAATGGGGATGTAGGGAGGGATAGGGGACCGTTGTGTTTGGTGATAACTCATAATAAGGTTTGGAACTTTCAATTTTGTACTGGAGAGAGACAATGTAGTACTACTTGGAAGCATGTTTACTTTTTAGTTGAGGTTTTATAAGGTTAAGTAAAATTTATTTTTTAATTTATTGTCGATTAAATCTCAAATGAATGTATAAGATTGTGATGCACTTCATTTTCATGGGTGTGTTACGACGAGTTCCAACTTCCAACCAAAATGGAGCAAAAAGCGTTTGTACTGCAATATTTGTCCTGTACTGCAATTGAAATAGTAAAAAAAAAGTCACGGTTCTACTCATTTTCAATCTTTATGTTTATTATTAAGGATGAAGGGTAAATATCGGTTTTATGGGGAATTATGTGGTGGACTTTAGCCTGATGGGTGTATGGTAAACCAAAGAATATCAACCGTTGGATATTAATTAAGGGTTAAGATTTATCGATGGTAACCTATTTAATAGGTCACCATATAAAATTTATAAAATTTTTATTTTTTTCCCTTGAAATTTAATAAATTTTAAATGTGTCAAATTTTAATATAATTGATTAACATTATCTAATTAATGTCATACTTTATTAATTTTATTAACATACTTTATTAATTTTATTAAATTAAAAAATAGAGAAATCCAAAAAAAAAGTTTGTTTGGTCCTTCATCTTCTTCATCACCATAGGCGTATACAGAGGAGGCCTCAACACCTTCACCATCATTGGCCTCGCTTCAAAACCCCTCCAACATCGTCCTCTACACCTCCACCTCCAGCAGCAGCGACGCCAAGTAGTTTGGGAGAGGATCAAGGGTTTGGTTTGAGGGTCGGATTTGGAGATGAGTTTGATGATG
The DNA here is from genome assembly GCA_037962975.1 of Clitoria ternatea. Taxonomy (NCBI): domain Eukaryota; kingdom Viridiplantae; phylum Streptophyta; class Magnoliopsida; order Fabales; family Fabaceae; genus Clitoria; species Clitoria ternatea. Next base: position 215,316,687 of record CM075671.1, on the reverse strand, counting down.
AGGGAGCCGTCGGAGATGGTGACGTTGGTGGCGGAGAGGGAGGTGCGGATTTCCGAGATTCGAAACGACGATCACCCCATCATCCACTTCGACCAGTTTGGATTCACCCACAAGGGTCGCCTCGAGCTTTCTGTCTCCAAAATCTCTCTCTCAAATTCCAATCTTGACCTCTCCAAGGTCAGCTTCTTCCTCTGCACCATCGATTCTTGGCTCCATGTCCTCCAATAACTCGAGGATGGTGAGATTCGTTGCGCCCTTCAATCCGATCTCATCAAGTCTGTCTACACCTTCAATTCCCTCAACGACAAAGACTCCTTCGACACTCTTTACAACGAAACCAACACCGATCAGTACAACCTCGTCTTCGCCAACTACCATCGCAGAGTGATGTTTTGCTGAGATTTACAGAGTAGGCGCGACGTCACTATTTGGATCTGGCATTGTTAGCAATGTGTTGGGTGTAACAGAATTTGTACCAGATGGGAGATTAGAACCAGGGGGAGTAAAGTCAGCAATCAAAGTCAGGCTCAGGGGGAGTAGAAGATAAGAGATTAGAACCAGATTTGAGATTAGAAGCAGATTTGGGATCAAGACCCAAGTTAAAACTAATTTCTTAGTATTTTAAAACTAACCTACAAAATGTGTCTAAATGTAATATATAAAAATTATGTGGCAAATACTCAAACTATAAAATATGGACAACCTGCTATAACAGGTCACCTTGGTTGGGTTTACCGTAAACCAAAAAAAATCAATGTACACCTTAGTCGGCACCTGGTTTTATATATTTATTTATTTAAAAGCTTAGACGAATTTGATTTTGATGATTTATCATGTTGGGGTAGTCTAAAGATAGATATAGATCTAAATATTATTTTATTATCACTTTTCATTTTTTTGGCTTTGTCATTGTCTCAAGTTTATAGACCACTTGTTATTTCAGTAGAATTTAAATTTATGATTATATAATTAAATTTAATTTTTAATCAATTAAATCAACCTTTTTTAATGTACCTGTTGGTATCTAGTGTATATTATTTGAAATTTTAATATTCAATCGTTAGCATGACCATCCGCACAGGGTCATTTAACATATGGATAAATGCCAATTAAAAAATATTAATAAGATAATGTATTAATTAAATTTAAAGTTATATGTATAATAATGAATAAATTTTGAAAGCATTTATATTATTTAATAATATACTGAGCAAAAAATATTATTTAATAATATTGAAAGCATTTATATTATTTAATAATATTTAACAAAGCATATAATGCTATAAAATATTATGTTTGATGATTCAATTGCAAACTAGATGAATATTAACCCAATAAGACTATGGGTCGATGTATGACAAAATTTAACTGTACTTATCTAAGTAGTTAAAAAGAAAGTGTTAATCTAAAATTAATTTAAATAAAGATTTTTTTTTCATAATTTCAACGTATTTTTTTATAAAAATTTAATTTTTTTAATATGTGCTAACCAATAATTTTAAACTATTACCATGGTTAAAGTAAAAAATTTGAAGTCTAGATGCACTGTAATATTCTTTCTACCACTATGTCAATACATAAATTAATGGAAAAACAAAATTGTTAAGAGCACATTTTCAAAAAATCATATTATCTAGTCCCTAGATATAAAACTCTCTTATTTAATTCACACATATTAATAAAGTTGGTTAATTTAGTTAAAATTATTAAATTTGTTTGAAATATATTGTAATTTTTCAAAATTGTCCTTAAGGTGATTATGACTCATCATTCAACTTTCTCCATTTATTCTCTCTTCATTTAATCTTTCTCTGTAACACCCCGAAAATAGGGGTAAATTTTTTTTTTTTTGCGTTTTTAAATCTTAAAAGGCGGATAAAGAACACCACAATTTTATTTTGAGAAGATAACCTCCGACCTGTATGAAGACCTAACTCATATATGAAGATATGAGAAGGTATGAGATTTAATAAATAGCAGAATGCGTAACTTCATTCAAAATATGGATTGAAAGTTTAAGAACACTCATGAATACTTGAAAAGTTTGTTAAAACATGTTGAAGATATGTTTAGAGCAATTGTATAAAGGTTTCATGTCCATTTAATACCCATCATACTCTTAAACAGAAAAAAATGATATAACAGGGCCATGAATCGATTTGGGTACCCCTTGAATCGATTCGAATGGTTCTGGAGCTCAAAAATAGTGAAAATAGGACCCCTTGAATTGCTTCAAGCTCATATGAATCAATTCAAACGCTTCTGGAACTCAAAATTATGCAAACAGGGGTCCCTGAATCGATTCAAGATCGTATGAATCGATTCAAGCCTTCCTAGAACCAAAAAAAGTGAAAACAGTAGCTCTTGAATCGATTCAGAGGAGCTTGAATTGATTCAAGACAGCACAGTTGTTGTTTTTATGTAGAAAAGCCTAATTTTTTAACTTCTAACCCTCCTAACTTTTTCATACCAACTCAAAACGCTACCAAATTTTGACACCAACTAAAATACATAATTTGTGACGTGTGGCCACCAGCCTCACTCAAAAATTCTCAAAAATGAAGGACTTATGCAATTAAATGCGTTAGGTTTGTTCTTGAGCCTTTCTGAGCAACTTAAGGGTCTACTCTAATTGGAATTGACCCATTCCAGTTTCTATGAGTCATAAATCATATATTTTAGCTATTGGAACCATCACAAATCACCTAAGACTTATAAAATTCATGTTGACCCTATTGGTTCCTTAATTATGCATGATTATCATATGTGACTGCATAATTCAATCCATACATAAACCACCAAGCGCATCAATACCATCCATCATCAAATTGTAATTAAATGAGGGTCATAATTCATCATCTCTAACAGCATAACTCATCACTATCATTATCCAAACATTGACAAGGTCACCAATGAAAATGAGCCATAAAATACAAGGGTCTCATTTTCCTACATGACCTCCAATATCATCATTCATCTATCTATCATCCAAACAAGTTACCCATATTAATTCATGGCTATACAAAATATTCTTCATGCATATATATTACAAAAGATTACATAAGCCATAAAATCAAAACAATTGCCGGCCAAGGCATCTTTACCCAAAATGTCTTTCTTTACACAAGTCCTCCTCATATGAGCTCCATAGTCAAACCCTACAATACAAGAGCTAAAAAGATAGACCACATAGAGAGTGAGTATACTTTCTTAATGATAAAAATCCAACAAATTGTGATAATATACATATGAATGCAAGAATAAACATCTTCTCCCAAAAAGGAGTTCAAATAACACTAAAATCAATCATTCATCTAATTCATTAAACGTACATATCCATAAAGATTCATAAAGCCACACCAAACCAATAACACAATTATAGTTAGTGATCAAAAAGGATTCCACATACACCTCACATAACTCACTCAATGGGATATCACTCAATGTCATGCTTCTATGGCTAATGCACATGCTGGTGTTTAATAATGCATATGCACGAATCCGATTTCATTCCAATAGTGATCACAACCACTTACAATAATTATCATCACGTCGGTTTCCCACCTCACAAGGGGTACTCCCTTCATGGGACCCCGCAAGGTCATTCACTACCATTTCATAACATCATCACGTCGGGTACTCCCTTCGTGGAACCCCGTAAGGTTATTCATATCATAAAATTATAATATCATCACGTCGGGTACTCCCTTCATGGAACCCTGTAAGGTTATTCATATCATAGATTACAACATCATCACGTCGGGTACTCCCTTCGTGGAACCCCACAAGGTTATTCATATTACAAATGTACTTATGCATGCCATGCTATATATATGCATTAATGCTCATGCATACCTCAACCTCATCAAGGTTTTCTTACCTTCTCATCTAGGGTACAACTTATAGTTACTCACAATGTTAATGACATATAATTCATCACACATATCATTCTTCCAAGACATATCATTCATAATGCTCTAAAAAATAATCCTAGTCAAGGATTTCAAATATTCATCAAGCCACACCTAAGGCACTACATCCATTCAAGGAAAACATATAACTTGGCATCAATACATACATTATCAACATACAAAACATCATACATTTAGAAAATACACCCCTCTCCTACCTCAAGAGAAGTAGACTTCCGGGTTTGATGATCCCGCTTCACAAGTATCGTCAAATCCTACATTAATCAATTGTAAGACTACATCAATTATCCATTCAAGCATCATTCTTAAAATATACATTTACATAGGCATGACTCTTCATCATGTGGTAATTCATTTACAAGCTTCATTCATTTGTCTAATTAGGCTTCGGGAATTCCTTCCATTTAATCAAAATCCATTATTATCAAAGGCTACAACCTAAGTAGTCAAGTTACCTTATAGTAATTTCCCACCAACACCTTGGTGATTTTTTCATTTATGAATTCTAACCAACATTATGAATCATCATTAAATGCCACTACCTTATCATTTATAACACTTCTCTCATTAATAAATACTAACCCTTTTTACATTACACATTTCTCCTAAAATCATAAGTTAGGGTTTTATAAAAAAACTCAACCATTTCATAAATGCACTTCAATATTCATCATTTTTTAACCCTATTTTCATGCATCCATTTATTTGCTCATAAATGTCCATATTTATTTCACCCCACCTTAGGTTTTCCTTATTTAAAGCTTCTATTTAATACCCACATACCTTAACTATTCTCCCAAGTCATGACTAACCATTTTCTAGGTTCAAAACACAAGGAAATGGAAAGAAACTTACCTTGCGAAAAAAATGAAAATGAGAATCAAGAGAGAGGGAGGTTGTGACAAAAATGGAGAGGAGAATGGGAGAAGCTTCAACCATCCATTTTCTTCCCCTTGCTCCTTGAAAACGAAAGTGAAGAAGGAAGAAGGCTCCAAGCTTTTTCTTAGGTTTATAAGGGAGAAGAGAGTGATGAAGGTGAGTGGGAAAGTGATAGAAAGAAGAAGTGTGTTTGCATAAAGGAGAGAGAGAGTCACGAGAAAATGAGAGTGAAAGGGTGAGGTTTTTGTTTAAATTTTAAGCCCATCACTAAACTCTTCCATTTTTCAATAAACAAGCTCTCTCTTCGGGCCCAATACTTTATCTAAAAATTATTCCGAATACATATTTGGATTCCCAGAAATATTATCTACAGCCCTGACCAACGACATCTCAATCAGAGATACTTGGTCCGACACCCATATTTTAACCGGGTCAGTTTTCTGCTTATCCAGTCTCAATAAATTACTAACAGTTTCTGAAAATCTTCATTGAATTATTTCCAATATTTTGGGACATTAAATTGTTCATATTTAGTTACTCACTATTTATTCCCCTATTAATAAGGGTGTTTTAATAAAAATAATTAATAACATGAAAATTTGAAATAGAATTTTATATTAAGGTACAATTCTTTTTCTAAAAATGATCTTATATTTAGGGACAGAGTTAGCATGCTTTTTAGTGGTGATTTATAATTAGATTAGAGTTTATAATTGATGTATCTCATAATGCACTCAAATATTTTTATTGGTAATTATTTGAGGGAAAATTAATACTAATATATATAGCTAGTTAAATGTCATCTTAATTTATAAATAAGACAGTTCCTTTGACATGAAAATGATCGTATGATTTTTTTCTAATAGGTTTAATTCATCGATAATAAAGATTTAATCAGTTAGTTAACTTGTGTTCATGATAACCTATATTTAAATCATATTGTGAGAACTTTGTTGATAGACGGCGTGTGTGTAGTTTTCTAAATGTTCATTAAGTCTAAAGTCATGTTTAAATCCTGGTGAATCATTGAAATCAAACTCTTCTAATTTTATTTTATTTTTTAAAAAAGAGACCGAGTTTCTATTTTCAAGAGTTTTAACTTAAAAATATATTAATAAAGATGGATAGTAATTTGATTTTACCTTTTAAATTAATACATTTTATTCTTCTTAATTATTTTTAAACACAAAATTAAAATTTTTTAAAGTCATCAAGTTTAAAATCAATAAAGTTTTAATCGAATAAACCTTAAACGGATAATCAAAGAATATACAAGAAAATAGTCAAGAAAGTTTTAATCCAATGAACCTTAGATGGATAATCAAAGAATTTGTAATTAATAAAGAAAAAAATAATTATAGCGTCTCCTTCTCAATTCCTAGAATTTATCTTGAAGGCTGATAAAATCAAAGCAAATTTTTCATGTTTGAAACTTTGTCAGTAATAAACAATAGGGATCTTAGGGCTATGCCACTCAAAACCACTTAAAACGCTCTACTTTGACTTTGGTAATTGATTATACAGGCTCTGGTAATCGATTACACAAGCTTTAGTAATTGATTACACCAGGCTGCTAATCAATTACCTGTGAGCAGTAGCCTATGCAGGAAATCAACTTTGCTATCTAGTAATCGATTACTAGATAAATAGACCTGCATAATTATGTATAATTTGGCTTCTGAGCCAACTTTTGTGTGACCTAACTTGCCCATTTTAACTTTGAATACTACGAAGCTTTATGAGCACTACCAACAACTTATTCTAGACTTACAGACACAGTCTGTGCAAAAAAATTCCTTCGGGTCGAGAAATTATATAGAAAATGTATTTCTTTCTGATGGTTTAGAGTCAGACTTAGAAAGGGGGTTGCATAAATGTTAACTTTTTTTCATGCGAAATAAAATACTTTTTGAATGAAGGTTCAAACTCTTTATGAATCAAACTTTTAAAAGGTAAAGACAAAGAGAAGATAACACAATAAATTTATACTGGTTTACTTACAAAGCAGAAGACCTTTAGACCTGAAGGATTTTCACTATGTAAAAACACCTTTTACATAATCAGCATAGCTAGTGCTTCAAGTATTATAGGCTCCAACCATGTCTAGCTTAACCCAAGTATTCTTTCAAACAAGCCACTACTGGCTCAACAACCTAAGTATATTTTCAAAAGCCTCTTCAGGTCATAAAGTGTTTCTTAGTCTAAGAGTTGGTGAACACACCAGATTTGTTACACAACAAATGAGTGATAATTTGAGGGCTATGGTAAGGTAGAGGAGGTTTAAGGAAAACAAAGATAATTTGAGGTCTTTCGAAGGAGAAAGGTTGGGTTTTAGGGATTATAGGGGTGGTTTGGGTTGGTTCAGGTTGAGTATCAGTGTAAGATAGAGAGGAAGGTGCAATTTGAGTGGGTTGAGGCACTGACTGTGGTTTAGGGTTAGGGGTAAAAATGGGAGATGCTAATACATGAGTTAGGGTGGAGATAGGTGTGGGTGTTGGAGTTAGAGTTTGGATGAGAGTTGGTGTAGGCTTGGTGGTTGAGGGCGTATGAGTGTTAGAGTTAGACTTCTTTTTTTCTTCTTCTCAACAACCTTCTGTTGCTTTTCTTTCTTAACAAACTTCTTTGAAGCTTCAGCTTCAGCCTTACGGTTAGCTTCAGCTTTCTCAACTTCCCACTAAGTTCTATCAAATTTGTACATATCATAGTTACAATTATACATTTCAATTCAATCATACTCGATCCATTTTGAGACGTCCACGTTAGGAAATTTTTTACAGTAGTAAAGGATGAAGTTGATGTAGCACTAATTGGAAGGCGTCATGACATAGTCCTTTAAAGATGGAGAAGAAGGATCATATGAAGTCTTGGATGTTGAGAAGGTTAAGTAGTAGTAGCAGCAACAGATCTCTCAGACCGCTTCTTTCTAATGACATTTCCAATGGTCTGTTCGTCATTAGAATCCGACATTGGTTTTGAAGCAGAAGCTGGCATAGAGCCAGTGTTAGTAGCAGGGGTCTGGTCATGAGTGACAGGCTTTTGTTAATTTTGCTTTCTTAGCCTCAACAGGCTTTACAGTTGGGTCAGATTGGGGCTTCCTCTTCTGAGGGGTTTTCTTCATAAACTCCTAAGCAGTTGAAGTCACAGTCTATTCTAGCAAAGGGAGAAAGAGGGAAACTTGGACACCAAAGGTCCGCAAGTCATCATATCCTTCACAGGCTTGAATGAAACATTCTCTAGCTTAAAAATATTGGTGAGGACAGTTAGGTAGGGTATCTTTTATTGTTTCTTTAGAACAAACAAGACCATGTAAGTCACAATCATGTTTGTAAGGTTCACCTTCTCCTTACATAACATGTGATACATGCAGAAACGATCCAACTTTGTCACGGTGTCTTTTGTAGATTTTCAAGGGCAAAAGACTTGACGCATCAACAGGTGTAAAATCTTTACTTTTGGAAGCAGACTCCCAAAGGTTAATTTTTTAGGACGAACTTTCCCATACAGTATTACATTGATTATGAAGAAGGAGACCTTAATATACTCAAAGTCTTCAGAGAAGACAGTGCCTCTAGGCTGACACTGAAGCATAATGACCAACAAATCCTTAGAATTTTCAATTTGTTTACCACATAGAGAGCCAAGCTAGATAAAACGAGTCTGGTCAATAGTAATAGACTTCCAGAACTCGAGAACGAACAAAGGTAAGAAGGGTTCCTACTCGAGGCAAAACTTAGTCCACCTAATGCCATTTAGTTCCTCAAAGATGTTGCGACCTTCGAGCTTGTGTTGGGCAGCGTTAAAGTATAGAGACTCAACTACGTCTTTGATAGACAAGGGGGCAACAACCATGTGATGATACTTGAAAATAAGAGGGAAGGGTTTGCAAAAAGGGTTTTTAGAGCAAAGATCAAAAAAACACAAAGAGAGGAATACAGAGAGTTTGAGAAAAGCAAGAGGTTTTTCAACAATTTGAAAAGATAAGTGGAAAGGGTTTATAAAGACAACATGGCATAGTGAAGGGCAAACGGTTCAGAAATGGTTACATTCCAAGCAATAAATGAGTGCCAAGCATAACAGTTCAGAAATTAAAAGACAGTTATCAAGGCAAGCAAAATGACCTTGAGAGTCTCTCAGCATAGAAGTGAGCATGTCTTAAAAATAATTCTAAGTATATAAAAAACATTTATATAGATTCTTTGCATACAGACTTATATCATGTAGACTTATTTCATTCAGACCTTTTATTACACAATATCACACAAATTCATATTATACTTAATAAATGCAAACCTAACTTTGGCCAAATAGTTTAGTGAAAATATCAGCCCATTGATGGTTTGTATCCACATACTTTAAGTCTAAAGTGCCTTTCTGAACATAATCATGAATGAAGTGATACTTTACTTCAATATGCTTTGCCTTTAAGTGTTGAATAAGGTCTTTGATAGGTTGATTGCATTGGTACTGTCATAAAATACTGGAATCTCTTCTTCTTAGATTGAATAGTCCTCAAGCTGATATTTCATCCACAAAAATTGTGAACAATTACTAGCAGTAGACAAGTATTCTGCTTTAACTATAGAGAGGACTATTGAGTTTTGCTTTTTGCTACTCCATGAGATTAGACTTGTCTCCAAGAAGTGACATCTACCACTTATACTTTTCCTATCTGATCTATCACCTATGAAATATGCATCATAGAATCCATGAAGAGAAAATGAGTCTGTTCTTTTATAGAATAATCTAGGTTAGTGGTACCTACAAGATGCCTCAGAATCCTCTTCACTATAGACAAATGTGATTCCTTGGGGTCTTCTTGGTATCTTGCACATACACTAAAAATTATATCAGGTCTGCTAGATGTTAAATACAACAGTGATCCAATCATTCCTTAGTACAAGGTCTAATTCACCGATGTACCAAACTTATCTTTACTTACGATGCAATTTGGATGCATTGGTGTACTCATGGGTTTGGCATCAACCATTTTAAATTTTATGAGTAACTCTTTAGTGTACTTTTGTTGATGAATGAAAATTTCATCATTTGCCTATTTAATCTGTAGAGAATTTGAGTTTGCCTATCATGCTCATCTTAATTTAGCCTGCATCATTTCAACAAAATCTTTGCATAGACTTTCTTTAGTTGCACCAAATACAATGTCATTAGCATAAATTTACACGATAAGAAAGTGTCTATCTGAGCCTTTTCTAAATAAGGTTATGTCACCTTTCCTTTAGTAAAGCCTTTTGATATTAAAAAAACTGAGTCGATCATATCAAGCTCTTGGAGCTTGTTTCAAACTATACAGTGCTTTACTTAGTTTGAAGACATGATTTTGAAAACATTTATCTTCAAATCCAGGAGGCTGTTTTGCAGAGACTTCCTCTTCTATAAAACCATTTAGAAATATGATCTTAACATCCATTTGATATAATTTTATACCTCTAAATGCAACAAATGCAAGGAGAATCCTTATAGACTCAATTCTGGCTACAAGTGCAAAGGTTTCAATAAAGTCTATACCTTTCTGTTGATTGTAGCCTTGAGCCACAAGTCTAACTTTGTTCCTAACAACTTTGTCATTTTCATCAAGTTTGTTTATAAAAACCCATTTTGTTCTAATAATGCTTTTATCTTTGGGTTTTTGAACCAGCGTCTAGACCTTATTTCTCTCAAACTAATTTAGTTCTTCCTACATTGCTATAATCTAATTTGGATCTTCTAGTGCTCCTACAATGGTTTTTGGCTTAAGTTCAGAAACAAGTGCCATTGACGAGTGATTATGAAGTCTTGATCGAGTTCGGACTTCTTCAGCTTGATCTCTAACAATGACATCTGAGGGATGGTAGGTCTTGAACTTCCACTCCCTTGGTTTTTCAAGTTCAGGCATTGATTGATGTCTAAATCCTTTTATTCATTTTCTTTCTAGATTTGATGGTCCTAGTTTATACTCTGGTTGTTGAATACCTATATCATCAAGTTCTAGATCTGTCAATTTCTTGCAAGTCTTTGTTAATTCATCAAATCTTACATGCATTGATCCCTCAATGGTTTAAGTTCTTGTGTTAAAGACTCGGTAAGATTTTGATGTATTTGAATACCCCATGAATATACCTTTGTCACACTTAGAGTCAAAATTTCCAAGTTGATCTCTTTTGTTTAGGATATAACATGTGCATCCAAATGGGTGAAAATATAAAATATTGGGTTTTCTTCCCTTCCACAATTCATATAGGGTCTGATTCAGTATAGGTTTGATAAAAATTCTATTTTGAATATAAAAAGAAGTACTCACAGCTTCAGCCCAAAAATATTTTGGAAGATCATTTTCACAAAGCATAGTTCTGGCCATCTCTAGCAGACTTCTGTTTTTCCTTTCCACAACACCATTTTATTAGGGTGTTCTTGGAGAAGAAAATGTATGAGATATACCAGTTTTATTGCAAAACTTTTCAAAAATTTCATTTTCAAATTCTCTACCATGATCACTTCTTATTGTACCAATATAGATTGTTTTTTTAGACTAGATTTTCTTACAGAAAATCTTAAATACTTAAGCAGACTCATCTTTGTGGGCAAGGAAATAGAACCATGTCATTCTTGTGTAGTCATCAACTACGACAAAACCATATCTTTCTCCAGCAAGACTTTGAGTCTGAGATGGACCAAATAAATCCAAATATAACAGCTCTAGAAGTCTAGTGGTGGAAACAATGTCTATATTTTTAAAAGGGTTTTGCATTGTTTTCCCTTTTGGTATGTTTCACAAGGCCAGGAAATGTTAAAGGAAATTCTTGGCAGTCCCTTAACTAGTCCTTTTCTATTTAGTTTAGAAATATGTTTAATGCTAACATGCCCAAGCTTTTTGTGCCAGACCCACTTTTCTTCAAAAGTTGAGAAAAGAAATGTTACATTTTGATTATTTAGCTCACCCAAATAAACCTTATAGAGGTTGTTGTATTTGTTTGTTGTAAAAAGAATGTTTCCATCATGGTTTATGATAGTACACTTCTCTTTATCAAAAGAGACTTTATAACCATGATCGTAAATTTGACTTATGCTTAGTAGGTTATGCCTCAGACCTTCAACATAATAAATATTCTCAGTTACGGGTGAAGGAATGTTACCTACTTTACCAGTACCTATTTTTCATCCAGTCTAGTTACCTCCAAAAGTAACTTTGCCACTTTTAAAATGTTCCAGGTCTAGAACATAGACCTTTTGTCTGTCATGTGATGTGAACACCCACTGTCTAGATACCAACAATGCTGCTTTGCTTTTGTTCTTAAGCACATCTGCAATAAGAATGATCATTGCCTTTGGTACCCAAAACTTCTTGGATCTTTGAATTTCTCTTTTTCCTTTTTAGAAAATCTTGTATCACATGACCATGCTTCTTGCAGTAATGGCATTTGGCACGTTTATGTTTACTTTGGAGAGATGAAGGAGAAACTTTATCTTTGAAATATGTTTTTTCAACATACCTCAGACTAGGTCTTTTACCACTTTTGTGTGATTTTCCCCAAAACTTATTTAAGTTTCTATTCCATTCATAAATTGGGCCAGATTTGAAGTAAGTGAACTTACTTACAGTTGAAGAGACTTGATTTCTTTCTATTGTGAAATACAATAGGCTTCTAAGTTATTTAACTCAGTTTTCAAAATCTCATTTTCTTTCTTTAGTATATGTATTTCCTCAAGGTGTACTTTCTCTTTCTCATCTAACTCTTTTAGAAAATCCTGATCTGAATCCTTTTTCTTCAAATTAGATATTATATTCTCATATGAAGAAATAGTTTCAGACAGTTTCTTTTTCAAAAGTTTATAATTTTTTAAAAGAGTCGAAAAGTCTTTAAATAGAGCTTTATAGTTTTCTTTAAGTTTAGACTAGTTTACCTTCTCTGATTCAGATTCACTTGAGCTTTCCTCAGGTTCAGAATTTTATTGAGCCATCAGACAGATCTATGCAGGCTCTATCTCATCTTCAGACTCACTAGTGCTGGATGAGTCTATCATCCCAGGTGATGAGTCATTTTTGTTTCTTGAAGAACTTTCTTTTCTCTCTTCAGTCTTTCTTATCTTTGTTCAGTAGAGGACATTCAGCCTTGACGTGTCTTGGTTTCCTGTAGTTAAAGCACTCCATAATAGATTTTTCAGTCTTAAACTTAAATTGACCTTTACCTTTGGATTCTCTTTTGTTGAATCTTCCTAGTCCACCTTTCTTCTTTTTCAGTAGTCTATGGAAGCGTTTAGCGACAAGTGCCAACTCTTCCATGTCTTTGTTTCCATCATCAGAACCAGGATCTGAGCTAGTTGAGTCCTCAGCTTTAGGATCATTGCTCTTTTTAGATGTCTTTTCAGACTTTAGAGGCATACCTTTGGTTTGCTTTGAGACTTCCTTCTACTAAAACTTTGGCTCATGAACTCTTAACACTCCAAGAAGCTCATCTAGAGTCAATATGCTGAGATCCTTTGCTTCCTCTAGAGTGGCACACTTGGCATCAAACTTTTCTAGTAAGTACCCCTGAAGCTTGACATTGATATATTCTATTGAGGGAGAAGATCCCAAGGCTTTAAAATCTGCCAAATATATGATCAACAGACTCGTGCTCCTCTATCTTGAAGTTGTCATACTTCTTAGTTACTAAGATTTTCTTGGAACGTTTAACATTTGAGGTGCCTTCATAGTTATGCTGAAGGGTATCCCAGACTTCCTTTGCAGTTTTGTAACTATAGACCTTATTGTATTCAGACTTGTTTAAAGGAAAGATTAGAAGAAATCTAGCTTTTACATTTGACTCCATCTTCTTGAAGTCACCTATAGACCATTTATCTTCAGGAGTGGGCTTTCCATCTTCATCCATAGGGACAGGGTTATCATCATTTTCTATGATTCCTCAAAAACCATTTTGAGTAGACTTGATGAACATTTCCATCCAGTCTTTCTAATAGGCATAGTCTTTACTAAGGAAGGTTAGGGTTCTGTTTATTGAGGAACCTTTAGCAACAAGCTGATCTTGAGAGGCAACCATGGATCTTGATCATTTTTACTCGTAAGAGTAATCAACTTGAAAGGACAAGCTTTGATACCAATTGATGGTTCACAGTCAGACTTAGAAGGAGGGGTTGAATAAGTCTTAACTCTTTTTTAGACTCTTTATGAATCAGACTCTTAAAAGATAAGGACAAAGAGAAAATAACAGCAGATTTTTACTGGTTCACTTCCAAAGCAAAAGCTACATCTAGTACTTTCAAACCTGAAGGATTTTCACTATGTAAAAACACCTTTTACACAATTAGCATAACCCATGTTTCAAGTATTGTAGACTCCAGCCACTTCTAGCTTAATCCATGTATTCTTCCAAACAAGCTATTCCTAGCTCAACAACCCAAGTATTCTTTCAAAAGCCTCTTCAGAACACAAAGTATGTCCCACTTAGTCTAAGAGCTGGTGAACACACCAGACTTGTTACATAACAAATGAGTGATACTGAATATTGAAACAAGGTACACTAAGTTATAGTATGCAACAAGTCAGGGTTTTCTAGAAGCAGAACAATAGAGAAGACTTGTGCTTGAGAAACAAGAACTGAGAAAAACTTAAGAGTTTTTATAGACTAGCATTTTGATTTTTGTTCTTGTTTGTGAGAATGATTAGCAAGAAGCCAATTAGACAAACTTCATTTAAGGTTTGAAATATTATCATATATATAGCTTCTTTGAGATAACCGTTAATCAGGCATTGGAGAACATAGAGTCGTTAATCATTTTCCAACTTTAAAGAAGTACACAATTATAGAGTCTGAGTCCACTATGCTTCATAGTTTATACCAAAATAGTTTACTTTGATAATCTATATCAAAATAAACCCATTTGCTTAACTATTTTGAGCTAACAGGTACACTTTTGTAGACGTTGACCTTGGGCTTTTAATCTACTAAGTTTTCAGCTTTTGACACTTTGAGATATGTAAGGCATCTATCTTGATTACTGCACATCGTCCTTCAGCTTTTTGTTTCTTTCCTTTTTGGTGAATGACGTAGATTTGGGACAAAAAAGCTTTTGTTAACTTTTACATAGAAGTGGAGAGTTTCTTATCAGAGATACTCCTCGAGAGAGTAATACTCCAAGGTCTAATTAATCGATCAGACTCCTCTTCTTAGTCCATTAAAAGACTTAATCAAACTAGTCTTTTGAAGTGAGTTTTGTTTGACAAACTCCCCATCTTTGTTCCAACAGATGCACTTTAAACTTTTCTTGAAACACTCGCTGAACATGTTAGAAAAACACGTGAGTAGATTGTATTTAACTAAAAGTCTTGATGGATGTTATTAACAAATGCCAAGGGTTGAAACTTTTTAATCTTTCATTCTGATTTGGATCTAACACTTTCCATTTCAAGCAACTTTATAGCAACTTCATTGCACATAAGTTCTAAATACACCTATAGTCCTATTACCATTCATAATTCACCATTTCTAACTTCATAATAATATGATTAATCAACCAATTCTAAGATTCTATCACTACTAAACTGACCATCCATAATTATACCCTTCTCTAGGTATTTCAATAACCATTCACACAACATTATAACTAAATAATCAATATAATTATATCAAAATCATTTCACATCAAATATAGTATAGATACAGAACTTGCCTAGTAAAATACATATATATGTCAAATATATGCCTACTAAAATACTATGTGAATTATCCATCCTTGTCATCAACAGTATATTATCATTTATTAGAACACATTTGACTATACCTATCAACCACATTAACAATAATGATGCATTAATTATTACTTCTAGAACTCATTAGATATCACATCAGTTATTATCATTAACCCAGATTCATCACAGAATATAAATTATATCCATACATATTAAACATCATAGCATTCTAAATTCTCAAAGCATAAATATAGATGTATATCAATCAAAATATTATCTCAATCCCCATCTCACTTGACATTGATTTCTGTAACATCCTCAAAATTTGAATAAATGATAAATTAAGGGAAATAATTAATAAAATAATAAAATAGGAATTAAATAATGTCTCTAAAAATTTAGAAATAATTAAATTGGGATTTATTATGACTACTCATAAATTATTGTGGCTTAAAGAGTTGAATTTAATACCCAATTAAAATACGGGTGTTGGACCAAGTATCTTCAATTGAGGTACTGTTGGTCAGGCTGTTAAGAATATTAAAATGAATATGAATATATGTTCAGAATAATTTTTGGATAAGTATTGAGTACGTACAATGATCCTGTTTATTATAAAATGGAGAAATTTTAATGAGGAGCCAAATGAAAACTCATATTCTCTCTTTTCCTTTCCACATTCACGTTTGCTTCTTTCCCTATCAAAGGTAAACCCGTGTCTCCTTTCCACTTCAACTTCTTCTCTTTTTCTTCCTCTAAAAACCCACCAAGTGTGTGTATCCATTTATCCCCCCCTTAATTTCATTTTTCCCTACATTAAGCATGGAGGAGATTATGGTGATTCGAAGCTCTCTTCCCTCTCCATTTTTCGTTTCTCTCTCTTTTGGAACCTCACTTCTCTTTGGCTTGAGGTAAGTTCCCTCACCATTTTCTTAAGCTTAAGCCTTAGGATAAGGGTTATTGTGGTTGGAGGGAGTGTTATATGCATGAGTTATGTAATGGGACCCATTTATATGCAAAACACTGAGGTGTGGTGTAATGAATGTATGGTTTTATGAGGGTGTATAGTGGTACACAAAAATGGCATTTATTATGGTGGAAGAAGATGAATGTTAATGGTGGTTGTTGTAACATCCTGAATTTTATGAAAATAATTAAATGGAAAGGATAAATAATGAATAA
The DNA here is from genome assembly GCA_037962975.1 of Clitoria ternatea. Taxonomy (NCBI): domain Eukaryota; kingdom Viridiplantae; phylum Streptophyta; class Magnoliopsida; order Fabales; family Fabaceae; genus Clitoria; species Clitoria ternatea. The sequence goes on along the minus strand of CM075671.1, from coordinate 215,300,010 downwards.
TTATAAATGGACTAACGAATATCCCAAAATGTTGGAATAATTAAATTGAGATTTATGAGGGCTAATTATAATTTATTTAGACCTTAAGAGTTAAAATTATACCCTGTTAGAATATGGGTGTCGGACCAAGTGTCTCCAATTGAGATGCCGTTGGTCAGGGCTGTTAAGAATATTATTAGGAATCCGAATATGTCTTCGAAATAATTTTTGGAATCAGTATTAAGCCCGAACTGAGGTCCTGTATGTTATAAAATGGTAAAATCTTAATGAGAAGTAAAAACTTAAAAATAAAACTCTCTTCCTCCTCTCATTTTCATGCCACTGTCCTTCTTCTCCTTTCTATTCTTTTCCTTCATCCCTTTTCATTCTCTTCTTCTTCTTCTTCTTCCCAAAAACCTAGAGGAGGCTTTATGCTCTTTCTATTCTATTTTCATTCTTATGGAAGCTTGAAGGAAGCCATTGGGTGTTGATCCTCTTCCTCTCTTCTCAAATTTCATTGGGTCTCTCTCCCTCCCTTGGCCCCATTTTCATTTTCATGTGAGGTAAGTTTTTCGCACCATCTTTGATGAAGTTAATACCATTCTTATGAGTTTTAAGGCTTGGGAGAGTAATGTAGGTAAATGAGGTATTTAATGGAAGCTTTAAATGTGGAACCCTAGAGTAGGTTGTCATAAATGTTAACATGGGTGGTAATAAATGAAGAGGATAAATGCATAGTTAGATGGTAATGAGGAATAAATGGGTATTAATGAGTGTTGTTGGGTTTTAGTGGAACCCTAATTTCAATAGATTGGGGAAATTGTGAAATGTGAGTAGAATGTAGGTTTAATGATATTGGAGAATGATATTAATGATGAAAGATGGCCATTTATGGTGATTAATGAGTATTGATAATAGCTGTTGGGTTTTGATGAAAACCCTTGCCTTAAGAATTTGGGAAAATGGATATGTTGTAACTTAGAAGGTTAAATTGAAGGTGAATAGATGATGTTTAAGATTGAATGTTGATGTTGATAAAATGGTGAACTAAGTCATGAGTTGCAAATGATGATATATACATGTATATAGGTGTGTTGATTTGAGGGATTAGTCTAAATTGTTGATGTCTATGATGTTGATAATGGTTGCAACCCATTAATAGTGGACTAAGGAAATGGATATTTAAATTGATGAAGTCTTAAGTCTTGATATGCCTATTTGGGAATTATTAATTGATGATGACAGTTGAGTGATTCATGAGATGATTTGGAAGCCTCATGGATATGGGCCATGGTATTGTCATTGTTCAGATGGTTAACCCCTGAAACTTAGAGGATCTTGGTTTTGGGAAAGGAATTCCCGAAGCCTAACACAAGTATGTGAATAGGAGCTTTGACACATTGAACTTGTTACCAAGCCTTAAGAGATATTTGTGGTTGTTTAAGAATTTTGATGAAAGCCTTGTGATGGCTTATGATTGAATGATACATATATGTTTGTTTGTTGATAGGATTGTGTTTCGGATGATGACGCGGAATAATCGGAGCACTCGGATTTTGGCTCTTCCCTCGAGGTAGGAGAGAAGTTTACATTCAAATTGCATGAGTAAATTAAGAGTAATTTGATGTATGTGTTAAATACTCATGCCTACCTTGCCATATAGTTATTGAGATAATTGGAATGGAAAATTGATGATTATTGAGGATAATGTATGAGAATATGTTTGTTAAAGATGATAAGTATGATTTTAATGTGAATAATAAGTTTGGAATGAAAATTTATAAGTATGAATGTTTGAACAGGTTGTATATGCTTCTTATGATGTGTATGAAATGTTGGATATGTCCAAATTTGGCTTATAACGAGATTTCATATGATGGGTTAAGAAAATTTTCATTTTCTACATAGATTCTGATAATCTCGCTCAAGCGAGATGGATTCTCGCTCAAGCGAGAATCCCCTGTATCAGTGTTATGGCCTCTGGGCCAATTTCGCTCAGGCGAGCGAGCTTTTTGCTCAAGCGAGACGAGTGAAAACTGAGCAGGTGAGACACTGGACGAATCTCACTCAAGCGGGTGTGGCCGCACTTGAGCAAGCGAGAGAGAAATTGGTTATGGAAGTTTTTCGTTTAAGCGAATGACGAGGCAAATTGGACCTCGCTCAAGCGAGCAAGCGTGGAAACAGACACTGGCGTGATTACGCCCGAGCGAGCCAGGGCGCTCAAGCGAGATGGACGTGTCTCGTTCAAGCGAATGGGGATCTCGCTTGAGCGAGTGACCCCTGATGGAAATTTTATTTCCTTTTTCCTAATTTGATGGTGTTGGGCCTTCCCTTTGTATTTAAGATGATTAAGGGAAATTTTAGGGATATATATTAATGACATAATAAGGTGGTGTTGAATAGTGATTAAAATGTTGAGATAACTTGTTAATGCCTATAATTATACATAATGAGAAACATAAACGTTGACCACCAAGACGGAATATAAAAGAATGGCAAATAGGATATAATGATGGGGTTGTGAAATACACCCGAAAATGATTATGAAATTAAAGAGAGAACGGTTATATGACATAGCACTGGTTATAAACCGGTGAACCGGAAATGATGTCGGTAAGATATGGTAATGAATGATGTTATGAGTATTCCCTTGAGAAATAGGGCGAATATTATTCTTATAAATCGTGATATACCCTTGTGGGTGTAAAGCAAGTGAGATCTTGTATATGTGGGTTGAGTGTAATAATGAAATGTCGTTGATGCCACACCAATTTATGTATAGATGAAGCAATGGCAATGAATAATATTGAGAAAATCCATAAGTTGATTATGTGGTAATAATGATGAAAATTTAATGAACGAAGATCATGAACAATACCGTTCTGGTTGATCTTGCCATGTGGTGTGAAAAATATATAAGTTACGTAATGTTAAGAACACGATTATATTGGGCATAAGTGTGATTGCCATATGTGGAATGATGAATATGCCTCGAATAATTCTATGTGTGGACTAATATGATGATGCTTGCTATGCTTTTGATATCCATGTGTGGATTGCCATGAAATGATGTTTGTGGCCATTGAGATGCCAATTATACGAATGATGTGCCTTGAGGGGCTTTATAAATGATTATGTATAATTATTGAAATGCCAAATTAAATCCCTAATTGAGAGGGTGAGATATCCTTGCGAGGTTATTGGGCACATGCATTATTGCATTGTTGTATTCATGGCATAGCATGGCATTGATATGTATTATTGTTGAATATATCACCTTGCGGGGTGCCACGTAGGGTATATCCCAGAGTGAAGACGATGTTATCGTATTATTGTTGAATATATCACCTTGCGGGGTGCCACGAAAGGTATATCCCAGAGTGAAGACGATGTTATCGTATTATTGTTAAATATATCACCTTGCGGGGTGCCACGAAGGGTATATCCCTGAGTGAAGATGATATCATGTATTGTTATTGAAATGAAACACCTTGCGGGGTGCCACGAAGGGTGTATCCCTGAGTGAAGATGATATCATTTAGTTTGTTATTGAAATGAAACACCTTGCAGGGTGCCATGAAGGGTGTATCCCTGAGTGAAGATGATATCATGTGGTTTGTTATTGAATTGAAACACCTTGCGGGATGCCACGAAGGGTGTATCCCTGAGTGATGATGATAATTTAAGTCATTGTGATCATTATTGAATTAAAAATTGGATCCGTTGCATATGCATTAAACAGTTGACATGTGCATTAGCCATAAGAGCATGGCATTGGAGATGGGATGACCACGAGTGATGAGAAACCCCTTGCGAGGAGGAATTGAGAGAAACCTTAATGAATTGACGATGATAATTTTGTGGATGCCCTTGTTGATAAGTGGCAATGTGATTGTGTATATGATTGTGTATGTGCTTGTGCTTGTTTATGATATGAATTGCGATTCATGAGGCTTGTATGCCTATTATAATAATGTAACGGTGATTGAATGATAATCTAATGAATTTATAGCAAAGCACACATGACGATTATATGCATATACACACGATCATAATATATATTATTCATCATTTTGAATGTATAACTCATTCTCCCATATGGTCTCCTTTTTAGCCTTGTGATATAGGTTGCCATGGGATGAGTTTGGATTTTAAATTCAAGCTTTTGGCGAAGGTAAATAGTGGTAGTGGAAGTGCCTTGGCCGGCATCAATCATGAACTTTAAAGTATTGAATAAATTGTATGTGATGATATTAAGGATTTAGTGATTTTGGATATGTATAAGATAATCCTTTGAAAATGGGAATGGTGAGTATAAATGTAGTATGTAAGAGATGATTTAATGCGTACTAGAAGAATTGAAATTGAATGATGAACATTGATGATTGTGGAAGTCGGGGGAATATCCCCGGATGTATATGTATGTATATATATATATGTAATTGTGTCTTAGGCAATGCACGTGTATGTTGTGAGCGTATTAGACAGGCTTTGTTCTATTAGGTCTATATCGGATAATTGCATGCTTGCCGAGCCTTTTCTCATATCGTCATATATGGGACTAGGCGTTTGCCCGGTATGCACATTTCTCTTCCGCTGTAAACTCTACTATTTTTGGTATACCGTTATGGGCAAGTTAGATATCGATCCAGTTATATTTTATTAAATCGTACGCTTCGGTTTTCTGTGATTCGGGTTTTGGTGTGACAACGGACTTACTTAGAACGCGAAAAATTTACCTGTATTTTATTAACTATTATCTTGATCACATCGGGATCCGATTCCGGAAAACCGGGGTGTTACAGTTGTTGGGTTTTTAATGAAACCTTAACCCTAAGATTTGGGGAAATGTATAATGTGTTTGGGAGAGTTAATTTTAAGAGAGATAATATATGATAATTAGAGTGTAAGTATTATCATTAATGTTGGGAGATAATATTAATAATGGTATATGGCATTTAGGATAGTGTATGGCCATTAATGTGGAGACCCATTAATGGGTGTTGCATTGGATATGTAATAAATGAATATGAACACCAAACCATGGTGGTTGTGGTGAAATAAATGAAATGGAAAGTAGTTTGATAATGATAATGACATAAACACCAAGTAGTCAATTAAGAACATTTAAATCTTGGTGGTATAGATGAAAATAATTGTATGGTATATTGAATGGTGTAGGAAATAACCTTATTGACAAAGTGATACCTTCGGACCGCAACAAATACTACTTCTCTTGAAGTAGGAGGGGGTAACATCTTCTAAATGCATGATTTCATCCATTGTTGATGTATATGTATGGATGTGTTTCTATGATTTGATTTGGATGAATGTCATGATGTAATATGTGATTTGAAATGCATTTGGAATGATTTGTGTTATGTGGTTAATGTTATTAGGATAATGATTATAATGTTGAGTTACTCATGGCATTGTGATTCGTTTATGATTGACATTGAGACCATGATTGGATTGAATGTAAATAGGTTGAGCATCCCATGATTAGTAAGTTTATGGATATTGTTTGCCATTAACTAAATATGTGAATGAAATCCAATGGTAATTGGTAGTGATTAAGAATAGTGTTGATATTGAAATCCATTAAGTGATGGTAGTGACTTGATGATGGTGGAATGACATTTTAGGATGCATAGTGTAAGAATACATTGATATGTATTTGCATCCATGACATATCATACGCTGACTGTTTTGGGATGTTAGGGGTTCCAACAAGCGGGGAGGGCGGCCGAATGCACAGGCAAAAAGTTAATATTGCTTCCTAGTGATTCAATGAAATCATAAAGTTGTCCATAGTTTGGTGATGAGGCATCCTATATGGTGGGCCTAGTGGGTGGGTGGCTTTGTGATGAGCAAGTGATCTCAGTGTCCCAATGGGGCACAACTCTCTTGATGTGTGTTTGGGAGGGGCCCGTAGCACTTTTGGCAAGTGAAGCCATGTTGTTGATTTGTAAGTCATTGAGGTACTAATGTTACATACGGGCGATACGTATTTGGTACCAGTAAAAGATGATGTTATGCATGCAAATTAAGAGATAAGTGTACACATTTACTACTATAGTATGGATATTGATTCCTTTATGCATATGCATTAGCCATAAGAGCATTTACATATAGCTGGAGATATGTCGAGTATTGGTAGCCCTTGGTGGCAATGGATAATTGATAAGGAAATGGAAAGAAATGGTGGTACTAGCCTTCAATGGATAGTTGTGATTGATAAAATTGCCAATAGTTTGATATGTAATGTAAATGCGTTGATTTGCACATGTGCTATATTGAAATGATTGATGATAAAATTATATAAAATGATGTGATGTGTGGTTTAATCATATGGTTCTATTAAGGAACATATGTTGTGCACATGTATATATGTATTATCATAATGTATAATATTGACTCATTTGGTATATGTTACTCACCTCCTAGTTGTCATTTTAAAGCTTGATATAGGTATGTTGGAATCCTACCATTTTAAAGGATAAGCATGATGGAGGTAAATATGGAAGGAAGCTATTGTGCCTTGGCCGACCATTGTGTTTGTGAAAAGTACAAAGTATATATTTTGTATATGATATTTGGATAGTTATGGATATTGATTTTGAGGGTCATGTGTTAAAATTAGACCTTAAGTGTTTTGAAAGGATAATTTTCAGTTAAGACCTTAACAATGGTTGATGGCAATTATGATACAATGATCTTTATGCTATGTTGTTGAATGAATGATGATATCATAAGATCTATGATCATTGGCATTGAATATATGAATTGTGTATAATTGGTATTGTGAGTTGTATGCATGACAAGGGAGTGGATAGGCCATACTTATATTCGATGGATACTACTTCCTATAAAGGCCATCCATAACTCATAATGTATACAAGAAACCTATGTGCATGATTGATTATAGCCAAAGAGGCTTACATTGTAAATTGACATGCTTGGTTTAGCTTGAATATGCTTAAATTGCCATTTAGTTCATAAGATGATCTAGAATTTAAATTATTGGATGAGACTTGTTGGAGCAAGTCATATTTATGTGTATAAATGTATTCCTGTTGAGAGTTTAGATCAAATCCTTGCCATTTGCATTTTTGTATGCGATGTAGATTGATTAACATATGTTGCATTCTGTATTCTGATATTCTTGCTCAAGAGAGAAAGGTCCTGATAGTATATATGCTCTCTGGCCTATTTTCAATTAAGCAAGTGTGGTCTCGCTCAAGCGAGAGCAAGGGTAATGATTCTGTTTGATTTTTGCACAAGCGAGTGGTGACTCACTCAAGTGAAAAGGATGGGTTTTGATTCTGTTGAAGTCTCTCTTAAGCGAGTGGGGACTCACTTAAGCGAGAATGGGAAGGTTTGATTCTATTTCTTTTTCACTCAAGCTAGAGGCGTATCGCTTGAGCGAGTAAACAAGGAATTGATTCTATGAGATTTTTGCTTTTGGAAGAATTTTGCTTGAGCGGATATGGTGTCACTCAAGCGAGGGATGGGGTCTGATACTTTGGCCTTGCTCGCTCAGGCGAGTTTATGCTCGCTTAAGCGAGGCTCAAGGGCTTGAATGCCATCTGAAATGAGTTTTCCTTTTTTCTCTCCTTATTTTTGGGTCTTTTCTCATATCTGCATATATGGGACTAGGCGTATGCCTTGTATACACATTTTCTTCCACCGTTGAATATAGATTTATTTCGCATACATTCTAGGGCGATTATTTCTTGATCCATTTTTCTAAATTCTTAAACTTCAGCCTCCGGTTTTCCACGATTCGAGTCTTGATGTAAGGTTACATGTTCGGGCCTTTAAAACGTGAAAAATTTACCCGTATATTTTATTAAACTAATTATTATAGTTACATCGGGATTCGGGTCTAGGGGATCGAGGGCGTTGTTACAATTTCCTACTTACCTCATCTAGTGCTGTCTTCGTTGTGTCCATCAATTTCCTGTTATTGTTCACTTTAAACCACAACAAGGGGGTGAGTGACCAAAATTTCAGCTTAATCCAAGAAAATATACTACTAGGAAAAACATAATCTAGCTACCTTCCTAATTAAATGCTATCGTGTTAATCATGATTATCATCCATAAGCTTATAGTTAACTTACTTTCTCCACCTAAACTTAACTAAACCATTTCACCTTTCAATTCTTTATTAATGCAAATTTGCATACCATTACTAGGCTTCATAACATTCTTATTATAATCATTCTCAATAAAATTATAAGTCATCCATGTAATTACTTCACATTTCACGATAGGTCAACATCAATTCAGATTCAAATTCCATTCATTACGTCTAATTTCATGTTAGGGAATCCATCAGGGTCTGGCAGCGAAAACACAAAGGATTCCCAAAAAAAAGGATTGCAAAAAAACAAATGTCTCAAGGCATTATGCAAAATTTAAATTTTTTTTTGTTTTAGGGTTTACCTCTTGTAGACGCAAAGCGAGTTCCTCGATCGAAGCAATTGTAGCTTCACCCTTAGGAGTCCACACGAGCACTTCCACCAGAAAATCAAAGTTCCGAATGCTAGTACGGAAATTTGAAAGTAATCTAATTTCTGAGCAGCAGCCTATGAGCATCTCATGCTCTATATATAGGCTTAGGTCTTAACCTGAGCTCTCATTAAACATTGGGCTCCTAACTCATTCTAAATGAGTTAGGCCCAATAGTTTTATTTTTAGTCTAACTAAAATAAAACTATCCTCTAGTGGACTTACTCTATGTGTGTGACCCTATAGGTAAAATATTCGGTTATATTAATAATAAACTATTTTATTATTAATATAAAATAAGAGCGGCATCTAGCAATACATCATTATGTCTGAATATTATTTATCATCGACATGACCTATAAGTGATAATTATTTTATATATTTATTCCTTTTGTCACGATATCTAATTGGGCCTAAGGCATGGTCATCGTCATCCTTGTATGGCCCAATTCATTTTATTTGATACCAGAGTAGACTTTACACAATAAATATCTAATATTTATTCATCCTAGCATGGCCATGCATTTCGTTAGTCTCACTCCATCAAGTGACCCATAGATATTATTTCTGTCACATAGGAGAGATAAATCCTATCTACATCACTCACATCCCTCTGCATAATTTATCCATTGCCTAATCACAATCTTTATGGTCATCTTATTACAGATAATGTTTGATTATATTAAAACAACAAACTCCTTATGTAGGAATTGTAGTGACTTTAGGTCGAAGGACTATATACCATTATCACATTGAGAACCGTTTATGATACTCATGTAACGATCCATGCAACGTTCTCATGGTGGGTCTGTCCAGTACAACATTACTCTTAATGTGTACCCGTGTAAAGACTTGATATCATATATCCATGATTTGTGAGATCAAATCATCAGTACATTCACACACTAATCTTAATGTATTTACATGTCCCCATGTAAATACTTGATTAGGGACGTTTTAGGAATAATTCTCATATGACCTATTATTCCAAGATAAATAGTTTTAAAACAATCTTAAAACTAAAAATTGAGATAGATATTAAGAGAGATCAAGAATTCTCGCTATTTCTTAGATTCATGGATCTAATTAAATTCAGCAGGACAACACAATATCCAAAGAAATGATAAGAAAACATAAGAAAAGAGAGGTTACTTAAAGTGTAAGGCACTTAAGGTTGATGTTGACCTAAAAAATTTTTTTGCTTAATTTTTCATGAAACTTTGAGGTTATGTCACGCATATGTGTAGTAGCAATAGTTGTGAAGACATTTTTAAAAATTCCAATCCAAAAGGTGTAGATCTAAAACTTCAAGTAAGCATAATTTTTGTAATTTTTTGAGTTTTTTAGCATATGAAAATTGATGTAGAGAATGATAGGAATTCAGACCTAACACTGAAAATACAAAATAAAAACTATAAAAATTTAGATCTAAGAAAAGCTAAAGAAGTTGAGACTCATGATACTAAATGTTGTAGGAATTTCTTTAATTCCTTAAGAAGGATGGATCTTCCTCTTCTCTATTCTTTAGATCCAAGGCAAGGAGACTTCAATTTGATGAACAAATTCTGAATTCATGTGGATCTAGTGTAGGTCATGACATATATGGTGAAGTAATGGAGATTTTGGTAAAGAAAAACCTATATCTAAGGTAGGAATTGTAAGAGAAATGGAGGAGAATGGAAGACTAGTATGGGAGAAGTGATTTCCACCACTCTTTAAGGTTAGAGAGATAAGGTTCTAGGAGGTTCACCACCTTTGGGAGGAAGCCAAAGGATAAGAACTAAGAAAGGAGATAAGGCTTCTACTTTCTAGAGAGAAGGGAAAGTTTCTCACTCTAAATTTCACTAACATTCAAATTATGAGAGAAATACAAAGAGGAGATATATTTATACCTCCTAGGAACTAAATTTCATAATTGGCTTGGGTGGGCTTGAAAAAGCTTTACCCATGGCCTAAAAACTCAAAATACATGGCCCAAAAATGGCTTAAAATGGAAAATATGGCCATGCAAGACCTAAAACTAAGTCTTAATTTCTAATCCTAAAATATTTCTAAAACTAATAACATGAAAATAAAATATATACAAATGGAAAGCAAGCCCAATAAAGAGGCCCAAGTGATGCCTGCGTTAACCATCGCGGTCCCTCTTACATGGGCGTAACCCTTCCCCCCTTTCTCTCTTTTTTTCTAATTTTCCGAAGTGTGTCTTGGAGGGTTAAGGTTAGAAAAAACTTTCTTTGTTGCTTTATTTAGGTTAGGTTGAGGCTTAGTTCTTAATTTTTTTTGTTTTGCTTATTTCATTTATCCTCTTTGTCTTGTGTATGTTGTTAGGCTCATAAAGCCCACATGTGAGTTGATGCCCAACCTTTTTTATCTATTTATTTTTTTAGTATTCATTTTTTATCCTAATATGAAAAGTAAAAAAAATAATTATCATTTCTTTCCCTTTGTATGTGTTTGAACTTTATGTTTCATTTTAATTTTATTGTTTATTTTCATTTTAAGAAATCAAAAGATATAAAAAAATGTTTATGGTATTTTAAATTAAATTTGGACCAACAACATTTGTTTGAGACTTACCTTTGTTTTAAAAAGAGAAGAATAAAAATATTTTAATTAAATAAAAGTATACAATGATTTTATAGTGGTGTCGTATGATGTACTTCATTGGTATCAACGCCATAAAATTATAAAGGAAAGTGATCTGGTCCTAATACCGACCCATGAGCAATACGATAACTTGACCTCAAGTCGTCATTCAGGATCCATATCCCGCATGCTAAGGTTGTACAACACCGACCTTCCGGCATCGTGCATGAGGCTTATGGGCTGACTTCGGTACGAGTCATTCTCTGCATACCTGAAAGTCAAAGTTAACTTATGCATCAACGTACTAGATAAGTAACCTATAAAGTAACAGATGGGTAGGTAGTGCCATTTGGAAACGTCTCTTTCATGTGTCAGCCTTTTTACAAGGGATTAGAATCGTACTGACACAGTGTACGGGAAACTTCTTAGGCAAGATAATTCTTCTGTTACCCTCAAGTATAAGTGCCCATAAATTACCAATGAAAAGTAAAACATTCTCTTTTGAACTTACGCTTGATCTTTAATATTCCCTTGAATATTCACTGACTTGAGCGTCAGAGTGTCCTTGAAGGTGACACCCGTTTTTGCCCCACAACGCATAAGGCTGGTGATTTTGGTACGAGGAATCACTCCGAAACCTTTATTTCCCCACTGGAGTAAAGGATATAATGCTGGATCATCACTCGACTGGTGTAAAATCTGAGCGTACAACATCTTTTAAGGACTAGTCACCAAGCCAACCCTTGCACCCCAACAACAACCAGTTTATTGGCACACTCGGTGGGACCTGTAAATTTGATTCCCATGTTCACAATTGAAAGCTAAGTCTTGATGGAGGAAAGATTTCCTAAAGGACATGTTAAAGATCTCACATACTTGGAGCCAAGGTTTTTAGCCTTTGAGAATAAAAGTGCATATACAAAGTGAGTTTTACTTGTGGTAACTCCCGGTCCTATGGATGAGATCACTAGGTAGCTCAAGGAAGAGATCATTTAACTTAGGTGTGAGTTTTCAATGCCTGCTAAGAGGGTAAGTCTACTCGGACTTCACCAGCCTGAAGTATCAAGGCTTGAGATGTCCCACACGCCTTATTATTCAAGGATCATTACGTATAATGAGGAACAACAAGCATAGTCCCAAGTAGAACAACAAAACCCAAGACGAAAGGGTATTTCTTCTAGTACTCCTCATTTTGGGTATAACTTGAGTGTTCCTTTTTCGAGGAGGCTTATGAGTGTCCCTATTCCCAGAAACTTACAGACTACCCAACCTTTCTCCCTCAGCAAGTTCATGGGACATACAGAGCCATGCAAGCATCTTGACATTTATGTGTATAAAGCTATGTTTCTTGTAGCTTAATCTGATGTCATGTGTCTCATGTTCCCTTTTGGATCCATAGATTCTTGGGGGGAGATGGTTGAAGCATTTAGAAAGCACTTTGTGATCTCTAGAAGTATGCCCAAGACATCCTACACCTTCGCTCAGATCAAGCAAGGTGAGATAGAATCTTTGAAGGATTTTTTGAAAAAATTCTACAAGGAGACTACTATGGTCCCAGATGTTGGAACCAAGTCTGGTTTGAAAATAAAATCAGTAATTATTATGAACAGACCCCAAGATTTATTAATAACACATATCAAGATATTCAAATTAAATAAATTTTGCGCATGTGTTATCTAACTTGTTAAATTAAGTGTTTCAAGATATAAATGTTAAGTACATAAGTTACAAATGAAAAGGGGAATCTATCAAGACAAAAGTTTTATTTGAGTCATACAGGAAATTTAAAGAAAAGTCTGATTCTAAACCTTGCTCCAAAAGAGTTTGATTGAAGTGTGCTCAAACCTTTTGACTACCAATCAGACCTCAGACTTTTAAGGCAATAAGAATGTTACTTCAAGCTCACAACAACCAATGATCAAAATCCATTTTTGATGATACTCCGAGCTATGTGCGTATTAAGGAAAAATGCACTTATCATCAAAAGAAGAAAAAGACAAAATAGTGAAACAACCAAAGCTGACTTATGAAGAAACCAATGTATCTACTCTGCGCAATTCAGTAAAGTTGATAATGATCAGTTCTTCTATCAGGATGTTACACAAGGTCAAACTGTTGGAAATATGCACTAAGAGCCTATATAGGACGCATCATTTTGAATAAGGCATTCTTTGTTAAATAGTTTAATAGCCTTTGTTTATCCCTAGAGTAATAGGTCATATGAGAGTTACTCCTAAAATGTCCCTAGTCAAGTATTTACATGGGGACATGTAAATACATTAAGACTAGTATGTGAGTGTATTGTTAATCTGATCTCACAAATCATGGATATAGATGATATCAAGTCTTTACATGGGTACACATTAAGAGTAATGATGTACTGGACAGACCCACCATAAGAATGTTGCATGTATCGTTACATGAATGTCATAAATGATTCTCGATGTGTTAATGGTATATGTAGTCCTTCGACCTGAAGTCACTACGATTCCTACATAAGGAGTTTGTTGTTTTAATACAATCAAATATCTTTTTAACAAGAGGACTATAAAGGTTGTGATTAGGCAATAAACAAATTATACAGAGGGATGTGAGTGATGTAAATGGGATTTGTCTTTCCTATGTGACAAGAGTGATATGTATAGGCCACTTGATGGAATAAGACTAAGAAAATGCATGGCCATGCTAGAAAGAATAAATATTGGATATTTATTCGGATAAAGTCTACTCCGTTATCAAGTAAAATAAATTGGACCGTACAAGGATGACGTGACCATGCCTTGTGTAACATCCCGAATTTTATAAAAATGAATAATTAAGGAGAATGAATAATAAATGATTGTAAATGAAAGGATTTGTGTCCCAAAAATATTGGAATGATTAAATTAGGATTTATTATGGATAATTATGATTTATTATAAGATTTAAGGAGAGGAAATTATACCCGATTAGAATATGAGTGTTGGACCAAGTATCTCCGATTGAGATGCCTTTGGTCAGGGCTGTTAAGAATATTAATGGGAATCCAAATCTATATTCGGAATAATTTTTGGAAATAGTATTGAGCCCGAACAGAGAACCTATGTATTATAAAACGGAGAAATTATTAATAAGGGCTAAACTTTAAAATAAAAATCCCTCCCCTTCTCTTAATTTTCACGCCACTTCTTCTTCTCCTCCTCCTTATTCTCTTCTCTTCATCACTTCTCCTTCTCCTCCTCTTCTTTTTCTTCTTCTCCTCAAAACCCTAAGCTAATGGTGGCCCCCTCCTCCTCCACCATTTTCATCTTCTTGGGAGCTTGAAGGAGAAGCTTGTAGCTGGAACCCTTCTCTCTCTTCTCTTCCATTTTCGTGTGGCCCTCTCCTTTTCTTGGGAACTACCCATTTTCTTCTCATGAGGTAAGCTTCTTACCATTTCTCAAGAGCTTGAACCTTTGGTTATAAGTTGTAGGTGTTGGAAGAGTGGTTTATGTATGTGGGTTATTGGTAGAAGCTATTTTTATATAAAACCCTAAGTGGGGTATGAGAAATATGTGTTTTTGTGTGGGTGTTGAGGGGTACACGAAAATTTAGTGTTTAATGATAGAAGATGATGATTATTTATGATTATTGTTGGATTATTAATGGAACCCTAATTATAAGATTTGGGGGAAATGAGTAATAATGCCATGAAAAATGGTTTTTAGTGAAAACCCATGATAATATGTGTATGGGTGTTGTTAATGATGGAGATTAATGGTTATTGGAAATGATTATTGAGCTTTGAGGAAACCCTAAGTATGATAAATTGGGGGTCTTAGCTAAATAGGTGATTTTGATGATTATTGATGTCTTAAGAATGATTTTATATGAGGAGATGAATGTTTGAAGCATTGGTGTTGATTAATGAGGTTAGAGGAATTAAATTGGATTGTTGATGTTTATGATGATGTTAAAAATGGTTGCAAGCTATTGATAAAGGATTAAGGAAATAGATGCTTGAGTTGATGAGTAAGTAGACCTTGATATATGCCATGTTTATAGTGAAATGATATGAATGGCAAATTGTTGGCTATTGATGATAATGTATGTGTATATATGATGATGAATAACCCATGAGGGGTTGAAATATGTACATGTTAATGAACCATCCTTGAGGGGATGAAGTATATGTTTTGTGAATTGAGAATTTATGTGGATGATTGGCATTGAATGAGATGGCCATTGTGATGGTATTGGTGATAAGTTTGAGGTTTATGCATAATTGAGGAACTCATAGAGTCAAATTGAGTTTTAGGTGATTTTGATGGCTTGGGTTAGTCCCAATAGCCCATATATATAGTTTATGACTTGTAGGAATTAGAATGGGCCAATTCCATTGAGAATAGGCCCTTGAGTTGCATAAAAGTGCCTCTAAATGGGTAAAATACATTTATGCGCATAAATCCCTCAATTTTGAGAATTTCTGAGTGAGGCCGGTGGCCACACGTCACAAATAATATATTTTAGCTTGTGACAAATTTTGAAGGTCATTGGATTTGAATTGAATGAGAATGGGTGATTGGAAGTTGAAATTTTGGTGTTATTCTGCATAAAAACAGCAGCAGGGCTGTCTTGAATCGATTCAAGACCCTTTGAATCGATTCAAGAGGTGCTGTTTTCACTATTTTGGGCTCCAGGGGCGTTTGAATCGATTCATACGAGTTTGAATCAATTCAAGGCCCTCTGTTTGTCAAAATTTGAGATTTTGGGACGCTTGAATCGATTCATATGAGCCTGAATCGATTCAGAGCCCTGTTATGGCCACTGTTATGCTGTTTTTCCAACTGGTCTGTTTTCTTTGCTGTTTTTGGCCCGTTTGGGCATCTTAATGACATTTTTGGCCTCCGACTTCTTCATGAAAGTTGTAGATAATTATGTTACGGAGGTTTGAGAATTGGTCTCACATTAATTGGAGTTTTCTAACTCTCATTAGACATAAAACACGGACCTACTACGTCATAAAATTCAAATTTAAAAGGGTTTTGAACCCAACTTTTTATGGTTATCAAATTGGGAATAATAGGTGATATTTGTGACATGTCCCACTATTTTTAAGAATAAAAGTAAGCTTTTCTCATGTCTTAATGTTGAAATTATTATGGGCTCACTATTGCCCAAAATCCCTTTTAGTATGGAAAAACAAGAGAATTCACTAAGGGTATATGTGTGGTTTGTCTTAGAGGTGATTGGGGAATGACTTAAGGCCATGGCAAGCTAAGTATATGTCTATGCTATGTTACGAAATCATGTATGTTTCCCCTCTATTGATATATTATGAATCTTGATGAGAAGTAAATGATGTGGGATATAGTTAGCCTTTAAGATCTAGAGGATCTTGACTTTGGGAAAGGAATTCCCGAAGCCTAACACAATTTCATAAGTTGATGTTTACCAATTCTAGGACTTGAGGTTGAGCTTTATAATAAGCTAACAAGTGCTTGGAATTATGATGGTTATTAATCATGTGAATATACTTGCATATGGTATGTAGATCGTATTCCGGATGATGTGAAGGAGCATTCGGAGCATTGGAACCGTTCGGCTCTTCCCTTGAGGTAGGAGAGGAGTTAACATTCAAATTGCATGAGTAAATTTAATAGTGATTGTTGTATGTGATGGATACTCATGCTTGCCTTGCCATATATATATATATATATGTTAAATTAATTGAAATGGCAATTTGATAGTTACTGAGAATTATTATGATACTCTTATGATGGGTACGAGTAATTGACTTGCATGAGTGTGAGGTGATGATGATTGTTATATATATATATATATATATAATCCGTAATACCTTGTTGCCACATGTGTGGATTAATATTATGTTTGTTGCTATGCCTTTCAATCTCCATTGGTGGATGGATATGAAATGATGTTGTGGCCATTGAAGTGACAATTATATGAATGATATGCCTTGAGGGGCTTGTAATTAATCACATGATTATTGAAAATGTCAAAATTGAAATATACCCCTAATTGAGAGGGTGAGATATCCTTGTGAGGTTGTTGTTGAGCATATGCATTATTGCATTGCATTCATGGTATGGCATAGCATTGATACTTTGTGGTTGCGATCACAGTGATGAAAGATCCTGTAGGATTCTATGAAGGGAGTACCCCTTGCGAGGCGGGAAACCAACTTGGTTGTGATATGATATTGTGCCGGTGGTTGCGATCACCTGGTTATGGAATGTGAAAGGCCCTGCGGGGACCATTGTATAATGATGAGCCAGTGGTTGCGATCACTTGGTAATTGATATGATAAAGGGCTTGCGAGCACCTATGATGCCCATGGTTGCGATCATGAGGTGGGAGTACCCCTTGCGAGGCGGGAAACCTTTGAGAATTGTTGAACGTGGTTGCGATCACGAGATGCACCTTGAGAGGCTGCTATAGGGAGTACCCCTTACGAGGCGGGAAACCAATGATTATGAATGATTGATTATGGTGGTTGTGATCACCCGTGATATGAAATCGGATCCGTTGCATATGCATTAAACAGTTGACATATGCATTAGCTTTAAGACCATGGCATTTGAAATGGGATGACCACAAGTGATGAGAAACCCCTTGCGAGGAGGTATTTGAGTGAAATCTTAATGAATTAATGATGGTAATGATTGTGAATGCCCTTGTTGATAAGTGGCAAAGTGATGATGTTTGTGATTGTGTATATGTTGTGCTTATTTATGATATGAATTGCGATTCATGAGGCTTGTATGACTATTGTGATAATGAGATAATGAATGAATGATAATTTGATGATTTGATAGCAAAGCACACATGACGTTGTATGCATATACACATGATCACAAAATATATATATTATTCGTCATTTTGAATGTATAACTCACTCTCCCATGTGGTCTCCTTTTTAGCATTGTGATGCAGGTTACCATGGGATGAGTTCGGATCTTAATTAAAGCTTGGATGAAGGTATATAGTGGTAGAGGAAGTGCCTTGGCCGGCATCATTTATGGATTCTTGTGTAATGAATATATATATGTAGAATATAAGAGATGATTTGATGTGTATTAGAAGGATTGAAAGTGAATGATGTTCATTGATGATTGAGATAGTCGGGAGTACATTCCCGAACGTATATAAAATTAGTTATATCTTAGGCATTGCATGCTTATATAATTATGTAAAATGATGATGGTTGTCTATTAGGCTTATGATATGCCATTGCATGCTTTGCCGAGCCTTTTCTCATATCGTCATATATGGGACTAGGCGTGTGCCCGGTATACATATTCTTCCGCTGTAAACTCTATTATTTTCGTATACCGTTATGGGCAATTTATCTATCGATCCAGCTTTAGGTTATTTAATCTCACTCTTGGGTTTTCTGTGATTTGGGTCTTGATGTGATCATGGTGGTGTCTTGGAAATATTTTCAAACGCGAAAAATTTATTCGCAATTTTGTTAATTATGACGATTACATCGGGATTCGAGTCTGGAAAACCGGGGTGTTACACCTTGGGCCCGATTAGGATATCGTGAAAAAAGGAACAAACATATAAAATAATTATAACTTATAGGTTATGTTGATATTAAATAATATTCGGACATAATGATGCATTGCTAGATGCCGCTCTTATTTTATATTAATAATAAAATAGTTTATTATTAATATGACCGAATATTTTACCTATAGGGTCGCACACATAGAGTAAGCCCATCAGAAAATAGCTTTTATTTTAGTTGGACTAAAATAAAGCTATCGGGCCTAACTCATTTAGAATGAGTAAGGAGCCCAGTCTTTAGAGAGAGAAAATCAGGTCAAAACTAAGCCTATAAAGAAAGCATAAGATGCTTATAGGCGGCTCACCAAAAAAGAGACATAAAATGCAAAAGTTATAAACGCTACATGCCATCAAACTAGCATTTAGAAGGTATAGTGTTTCTGGTGGGAGTACTCGTGTGGACTCCTAAAGGACGAGGTTGTGACTGCTTCGATTTTCTTCAAGAGGTAATCCTAAAACACTTAAATAAAATATTTGATGTTTGTTTTATGCTTTGAAACACGAAGTTTTGGAAGTCCAATGAGAATCCTTGTATTTCCACTGCTTATGCACTAGGGATTCGTTGACATAAATTGTATATACGCTGCATGCCTTAGTTGAAAGAAGGAAGATAACAAAAGGACTTTTACTCTGAAAATCTCAAGGAACTTCATTTTAATGCAAGCTCTAATGATTCTCTCACACCAAACCTTTTGGCATCTTCTATATTCTTAAGGTCTGATGCTCACAACAGTTGAAGCTTCTTCAATGAACCTACAATGGCTTTGTGTCTTCATCAGATTGTCAAAAGATTCAAAAATTGAAGAGAGAACTCCTGAGACATTTGAAGAATTTCTTGTAATCTATTCACAAAGTTCTCTTCTTCTCTCATAGTTTTTAATCAAAGACCTTCTTTGTAGTTTTGTATCCAACAGACCCTGGTTTTTTACTTTTTGACTTAATGTATCTATTTATAACTTGTATCTTTTCATACACTAAGTTCTCAAAAACACCAAACACAATCTATCTTTCAAATTTGTCTTTGTGTAAAAGTCTGGTGAGTTACTAGTCTTTTAGTTTTTTATTAGGAAATAGATCTGGCCTGAAAAGGCTTTTGAAAGAATACTTGGATTTGAGCCATAAATAGCTTATTGAAATAATACTTGGGTTTTAAGCCAGAAGTGGCTGGAGTCAAGAATACTTGTGGCGCAGTTTGGTGCTAAAATTGTACAAGGAGTTTTTACAATAGTGAAAATCCTTCAAGTAGAAGGGACTGGACGTAGCTTCTAAGTTGGAAGTGAACCAATATAAATTCTTTGTGTTCATTATTCCTTTCCTTGGTTTTAATGAGTGTGATACAAAAGTCTGATTGCTTGAGCTTTAAAGTTTCATTTTTCTGGAAATGAGTCTAAAACTTATTCAAGCCCCCCTTCTAAGTCTAACTTTAAACCATTAATTGGTATTAGAGCTTGTCCTTTTAGGTTGATCACTCTAACGAGTGAAAAGGAACAAGATCCATGGCAGCTTCTCAAAACAATCAGCTTATAATAGAAGGATCCTTTATCAATAGACTACCAGCCTTTGCTGGTGAAGATTACCTATATTGGAAGGACAAATTGGAGATGTTCATCAATCACTCAGTATGGCCTATAGGGAGTCATCACAGATGGTGACCATCCGCTCTTGTTGATGAAGATGGAAAACCTAAACCAGAAGATGAATGAACAGTGTTTGAAATAAAGAGAATAGAGAGCAATGCCAATGCCAGATTCCTCCTTAATTATGCTCTAAGAAAATCAGAGTATAATAACATGTTTAGCTATAAATCAGCTAAAGAAGTTTGGGATACTCTTCAACATAATTATGAAGGCACCTCTAATGTAAAGAGATCTAAAAAGATACTATTGACAAAATAGTATGATACATTCAAAATTGAGGATCATGAAACCATAAACCAGCTGTTTGGAAGATTCAAACCTTGCTGAATGAACTTCAAGCTCGAGGAACAATACCATCTACAGAGGATATAAATATTAAGTTACTTAGAAGTTTGCCAGAAAGATTTGATGCTAAATGCTCAGCTCTTGAAGAGGCTAAAGATTTAAGAACCCTCACTCTAGATAAACTCCTTGGAGATCTTAGAGTTCATGAAATAAAGCTGAAGCAGAAGGAAGTCACCAAGCCTTCCTCCTCCAAAAGCATTACCTTGAAGTTTGAAGAATTAGGCAAAAAGTCCAAACCTCTTAAGGCTGAGGAGTCCGCCAACTCAAAACAAAACTCTAATGAATCAGGTATAGATATAGATGAAGAGTTAGCCCTTGTAACAAAAATATTTCATTGGCTGTTGAAGAAGAAGAAATTCAGACCTGAAACATTCTAAAGGAAAGAGCATAAAGGTAAATCTCAATTTAAGTTTAAAATTCACAAATCTACCACTGTAGAAAACCAGGATATATGAAGGCAAAGTGTCATCTCTTGAACAAGGATAATAAGGATAAAAAAGAAAAGAGAAAATTGCCAAAGAAGCAAAAGAGATTAATCACATAGGATGATGAAGATTCATCCAACTCTAGTGAGTTTAAGGAAGACAGAGTCTGCTTAGATCTGTCTCATGGATGATGTGGAACCAGATTTAGAAGTCAACTCAAGTGATTCAGAATTTGAAGAAGTAAGCTATTCTAAACTCAAAGAAAATTATGATATTTTGTTTAATGATTTTTTCAAGTTATTGAAAAATTTTAAGAGATTGAAAGTGAAACATGTTGATATGACCATTGATTATAAAAACCAAATTTCAAAACTAAAAAAAGAAGGTTTTGATAAAAGTATTCAAAAAGAAATGAAAGAAAATGAAAGAATGCACCTTAAAGAGTTACACAAACATAGACAAATAAATCTTGTTTTGAAAACTAATTTAAAAAACACCAAAGTATATTGTAACTCTCAAGATGATGAAATTATCAAACTGTAGAAGCAAGCAAGTTCACTTACTTCAGACCTAGGCAGGTTTGTAAGTGGCATTAAAAATTGAAAAAGCTTTTAGGTAAATCCTATGGTGGCCATAGCAAAGTAGGTCTGGGCTATGTAGAGAAAGATGATTTCAAGCAATCTTCATCTCCTCTATGTGTTCCAAAGAAACAAAAAAATGTAAAGTGTAGTTATTGCAAGAGGTATGATCATTTGATAAATGATTGTAATAAAATAAAGAAAAGGAATGAAAATGTTGCTAACCATCTAGGACCCAAGAAGATTTTGGTACCAAAATCATTGATTATTCCTATTACATATGTGCTTAAAGAACAAAGACAAAGCATCTGGCATAAAAAGCTTGAGCATGTAAGTTTAAAACATATTTCAAAACTTCACAGAAAAGGCCTAGTCAAGGGACTACCGAGAATTTCTTTTAATAGTTCCCTGCCTTGTGAAGCATGCCAAAATGAGAAACAACATAAAACTTCTTTGGAAAACAAAAATGTTGTTTCCATAACCAGACTATTAGAAATGTTACATTTAGATTTGTTTGGTCCATCTCAAGTACAAAGTCTCGCAGGAAAGATATAAGGATTTGTTATTATTAATGATTACACAAGAATGATATGAGTATACTTCCTATGAAAGTATTTAAGATTTTCTACAAGAAAATCCAGAATGAGAAAGGATTATGTATTGGTACAATAAGAAGTGATCATGGCCGAGAATTTAAAAATGAAGTTTTTGAAAAATTCTAAAATGAGTCTGTTACGACTCAGTTTTTCTTCTCCAAGAACACCTCAACAGAATGATGTTGTGGAAAGAAAAAATAGATCTCTGCAAGAAATGGTCAGAATAATACTTTATAAAAATGATCTTCCAAAATATTTCTGGGTAGAGGCTATGAGCACTTCTGTTATATTCAAAATAGAATTCTCATCAGACCAATACTAAACAGGACTTCTTATGAATTATGAAAGGGAAGAAGACCCAACATATCATATTTTTATACCTTTAGGTGCATTTGCTATGTTCTCAACACAAAGGATCATCTTAGAAAATTTGATTCTAAGTGTGATAAAGGAATATTTATGAGGTACTCAACCACATCAAAATCTTTAGAGTTTTTAATACAATAACTTTAACTATTGAGGAATTAATGCATGTAAGGTTTAATGATCTTTATGAGAATGACATGAAACTCACAGATCTAGAACTTGATGATATAGGTATGCAACAACAGGAATCTGAACTAGATCAGTGAAGAATCTAACCCTACTCAATCCGAACCAATAGAAGATGGAAACAGAGAATCTAAACAATAACTATTAGTGTCTAAACATGAGAAGCCTAGAGATTAGAAGTTCAAGGCTTATCATCCTTCATACCTCATTATTAGAGATCAAGCAACTAGAGTTAGGACCGGATCAAAACTTCTGTCATCCATAGCTCTTACTTTAGAACTTGAACCCAAATCTGTTACAGAAGCTTTAGAAGATACTGACTGGGTCATAGCTATGCAAGAAGAGCTGAACCTTGAGAGAAATAAATTTTGAACCCTTGTCCCAAGACCCAAGAACAAAGGCATTATTAGAACCAAGTGGATCTATAGAAATAAGCTTGATGAGGATGGAAAACTTGTTAGAAGTAAAGCCAGACTTGTAGCACAAGGTTACAACCAGCAAGAACGTATTGACTTCACTGTAACCTTTGCTCCTGTAGCTAGGCTTGAGGCTATCAGGATATTTCTTGCATTTGTTGCATATAAAGGAATCAAATTATATCAGATGGATAATAAGAGTGCTTTTCTGAATGGGTTTATTGAAGAAGTTTTTGTAAAATAACCTCCAGGTTTTAAAGATATTTCTTTTCCAAACCATGTTTTCAAACTTAGTAAAGCATTGTATGGTCTGAAACAAGCAGCTAGAGCTTAGTATGGCAGACTCGGTTCCTTTTTGATTTCAAAAGGCTTTACTAGAGGAAAAGTAGATACAACCTTATTCAGAAAAAGCTCTCACAAAAACTTTATTATTGTGAAAATTTATATGGATAATATTGTTTTTGGTGCTACTGATGTAAGTCTATGTAAAGAGTTTTCAAAAATGATGCAAGCTAAAGTTGAAATAAGTATGATAGGAGAACTCAAATTCTTCCCAGGGTTGTAGATAACACAAACTGATGTTAAGCCAATGAGTTGCTTAAAAAGTTTAGAATGGATGATGTTAAACCAATAAGCACTCCTATGCATCCTAATTGCATAATCAATAAAGATAAGGCTGGTACACCAATGGATCAAACCTTATATAGAGGAATGATTGGTTCCTTTTGCATTTAACATCCACCAGACTAGATATAATATTTAGTGTTTGCATATGTGCAAGATACCAATCAGACCCCAAAGAATCATACTTGTCTGTAGTGAAGAGGATTTTAAGGTATCTTGTATATACCACTAACCTTGGGCTGTTCTATAAAAGAACACACTCATTCTCTATATCTAGATTCTGTGATATAGATTTTATATGTGATTGAGTTGACAAAAAAAGCATAAGTGTTGGATGTCACTTTCTAGGTTAGAATCTGGTCTCATAGGGAAGCAAAAAATAGAATTCAATTGCACTCTCAATAGCTGAGGCAAAGTACATATCTGCAGTAAGTTGTTGTTCTCAACTTCTTTGGATAAAGTCTCAACTTGAAGATTACTCAATCAAAGAAGAAGAGATTCTAGTGTTCTGTTGATAAGTGCTTTTTAATATAATAAATAAGATCTAGTTTGCTTAGGATTTTAGTCATTGTCCACTGTATTTCCTTTTTTTATTGCGATTTTTGCTCTCTTTCCACTCTATTCTACTTGGGTATGTTATTTTGCAGGAATTAAGGTAATAAAGGGTCAAAAACAATAGAAAAACGACCATAAAATGATAAAGAAACAAGAAGAACAAGCCTAAAGTGGAAAGAATTCTCTTTTTAAAGCTGAAATTCGACTCAGAAAGCAAAAATCCGACTCAGAGCACTGAAATCCGACTCAAAATGGCCAAATCCGAGTGGGATAACTCAGAAATGACCAAATCTGAGTGGAAGGACTCAGAATAGAGCATTGCCGAGTGGAATACTGCACTGCTGGAGGAAAATCCGAGTGAAATGTTCCCTGACAAAGCCATTCCGAGTGATAAATAGTTGACTGGAGTAAAGGACCAATGCTGAAATGGAATAAGTCTCGGTTAAAGGTGATTCCGAGTGGAAACTCCCCGACTGCATCCATTCCGAGTGAAAAAAGGAGACTGACCTCCAATAAATATGTCCAAAGCTATTTTCGAGTGAAAAGCTTGCTGATTAAAGTGAATCCGAGTGGGAGCTTTCTGATTGCAACTAATCCGAGTGAAAGCTGTTCCGAGTGAAGTGATTCCGAGTAGAAGAGGCCACTGAAATGAATAAATGCTGACTAAGGAGGAATCCGAGTGGTCTCACTCAGTGAAAATGACATTCTCAAGCAGAACAAAGCATTTCCGAGTAATTCTTAGCAAAGAAGGAAAAATCCGACTGGAAATAAATCACACTCGGGCAGACTCTCAAGTTTCACATTGAGCCCGAATGAGAAGTCTCCAAGGAAAGGAATTCCGAGTAAGTTGGGTCAGAAAGATGCATTTCCGAGCAAAGCAAGGCTCGGACATGGAAGAATTCTATCAGCCAGATTCCAGTCCTTCAAAGTCCAAGTTTCTGAGTGAAAGTGAAGTCAAATCCGAGTGAATTCCAATGCAAAATCCGAGCAGAGTTTTAACCGAGTGGTTCAGATTACAGCCGAGTGAAAATGATTGAGAACCGATTGAATAAATTTTGATCCCGAGTGAGTCTCCAATCAGTGTCGAATGAACTTCATGAATTTAAGCTGAGTGAATGGATTCAATCAATTTCGAGTAAGTCACCTTGCCCGTCCAACTCTCAAACACCGAGTGAAACAAGACCTCTCGCTTGAGCGAACCTTTCTCCGCTTGAGCGAGACGGTTTTCGTCAACAAATACTCCTTTCAAATACCGACCTACTCCACAAACCCCGTCCTCAAGCCACAACACCGTCCCTTCTCCTTTCAAAACCGACATACACTCCACAAACTCCAAACATCGGATCACTCTCTACACCGTCCTCAATCCAGAAATCCGACCCACATTCCTCTCTTCTATCCGATGTCCTCTCCTTTCCAATACTCCACACCGCCCAACAATCATCTTCAACACCAACACCGCCCATACTCCTTTCCTTTCCAACACTCTCAACTCCGCCCAGACTCTTCTTCTAATCCACAACTCCGCCCAGACTCTTCTCCTTTCTATCCACACCGCCCATACTCCTTTCCTTTCCCTCACTCTCAACACCGCCCAACCATCCTCATTTCCCAACACCGTCTCCCTTTCTTCTTCTAATACATGATACCGCCCAGCAACTCCTCTCCACGCTGTCCAGTTCACTCCCCACACCGTCCAGCAAGCTTTCACTCAGATTTGTGGGAAAATAATGTTTTTCCACTCTGAATTTCATCATTCTGCACCAATCTTCACTAAAATCCAAGCACCGAATTATTGGATATATTAAAATATGCAAATTGGAAACAAGTTGGCACAGCTGGAATTCACATGCACCGAAAGTTTCTTCCACTTGCAAATTGAACGCGTTTTCATTGCTGGAATCCTCAATCCATTTGCCTATAAAAGCAGCAGCAATCCATCAGCAAATAACAACTTCTTCCCAGTCTAAAATCACTCAAGCTTCATTTCTTCGTTACTTTCTCTCTTTTTCTCTTTAGTTCTATTCTTTTCCATTTTTTCTTTCTCTGTCCGTTTTTCTTCTCTTTCTTTTTATTTTATTTTCTTTCTTTTATTTTGTAAGAGTGTGAGGGCTGTAAAAGTGAGATTTTAAATTTGTAATTGGTGGAGAAATTATTGCAACAAGGAATTACAGTGGTAAATTATTCTGAGCTTTTGGAGAAACCCGTAAGTCTTTATTTTTACCATGTCTTGTATGTTTTATTTTTCCATTATTTACATGAATTTAAATTATTTCATGAGCAGCTAAATTAATTATCTTGGGATAAAGGGGGTATGATAATATTTTATTTTAATGTTATTTTGACTTAGAATTAAATAAATTTCTGTTTTCCATTTAGTTCAATTATGCTTAATGCTTTTAGTAATTCCTAACAAGAACCTAAATGATAAAACTGTATACTTACGGGTATATTAGTAAGTTTAGGTAATAAATAGAATCGAGAGATTTATTTTTACCAGAAAGTTTTGAACTAAACCTAAGATTTTTGAAATGCTTTTTGTGACCTCGATAAAACCGTGAAAGTAATCAAAATTCTTTTGAGGAAATAAAAGGGATTTTCATAAAACAATAATGGGCCTTTCTGAGGATTAAGCAGCGCTTTCCATAGGTTAGGTACATTAATAGGATTCCGAAAGGAACATATTAATTAGCTTTTGGAATATTCGCCTTGGAAAACTTAATTCGATTCTTATTTATGAAAAGTTAAAATTCATTAAACATAAAATAGAGTCTTAATCCCCCGAAATCCCAAGATACTCTCAACTCTGATTTTTTTAGTATCAAGTAAATTTTATTTTTATATTTATTCATATTCTGTGCAACTTTAATTTGTGCTTTATTTTATAAAAATCTTAAAAATTAATTGTGTGGATAATTAAATTTCAATATGCTGGTACTTTGAACACAGTCCCTGTGGAGAACGATAATCTTTTATATTACGCGACATAACCCGTGCGCTTGCGGGCCCTGTCAAGTTTTTGGCGCCGTTGCCGGGGACTGTTGTCCCTCGAATATCGGCAATATTGGAATTCGATTAGATCATACTTGTTAATATTTTTTGTTATTTTTATTTTTATTTTGTTTGTAATTTTGTATTTTGTTCTATATTCTGTGTATCTGTTGTGGTTTCATTTTTGTAATTGTTTGTTTTATTTGTCATTTATTTTCTATTTATGCGATGAAGCCGTAGTGTCGATCTAAACTTAGGATTTGACCCTGAGATAGAACGTACCCTTAGAGCTTTGAGAAAACAACAAAAACAACAAAAAGAACAAAAAGAAAAAACCAAACAATGGCATGATCGTCACATCCAACGGAGAACATTTAATCCAGGTGATATGGTTTTACTGTTTAATTCCAGACTGAAGTTTTTTCCAGGTAAACTGAGATCCCGATGGTCGGGACCATTCAAGGTGACAAAAGTCTTTCCCTTTGGAGCTGTCGAACTATGGAGCGAGAAATCTGGTACATTTAGAGTAAATGGACAGAGAGTAAAGCATTACTTCACAGGTCAACCAATACAACAAGCAAGTGACTTGGACTTGTTTGATGCTCCTGATGAGTAAATCCAAACGGTGAGAAGTCTGGCTGAAGACTTAAAACTTAGCACTGATAGGGAGGTAACCCTATAAAAAGTTGTTGTTTTATTTTAAGCTTTTATTCTTAAAAAAAAAAAACCAACTATGTCAGATGCTAGTTTGGGGTTATTACAGGTAAGTTTTCTTATCCTTTTATCATCCATTTTAACATTGAGGACAATGTCAAATTCTGGTTTGGGGTGGTAGGTAAGAAAACTTAACTGTTTTGTTTACGTTGTGTGATTGTTATTTTATTTTGCATGTGTGTTTTCTTTGATTTGTTTGTAATCTTGTAATTTACCATGATTGCATGATAAATTTACTTTGAACACAAGGCTAAAGTATCTAAGGATCCCAAAATTTTGAGTAAAATTTTTAAAATTTGATTGTTTAAATGCCAAATAAATGCTTAAATGAACCTTATGTGATTAAAATTTTCTTTGAAAAGACTTTCTATGGTTAGACTTGAGCCAAAATGGGTTATCTATCAAACAAATTTTCAAAACCCATATTTTCTTGATTGAGTGAATCTCATAGTCATTAATATTCTAGAACTTGTTTTTCAACCAATTCAAAATGGTTTTTGATTATATGTCTTAGGATGATAAAGGCACAATTAGGTCTTATTCTTAAGCCTCAGAATTTTGTATAATTTGACCCCTAGTTACCCATTTTGAGCCTAAAAGTGAAAATTTTTCCTTGAAACCTTTCATTGACTGATATTCTCTTAATGGTGAAAAAGTTGGAAATTTAGTGGAGCAAAGAAATAAAAAAGGACTTAAGAAAAATATGGTATTAGATGCAAAGAAAAGCAAGAAAAAGAAAAAGAAAATCAAAAGGATGATATTGAATGAATTCCAAAAAGTCCATAAAAATTCAAAAAATTTTTTGCTCTGTTAAATTTATAATGGTGATTTGAATCATTCATGACTGTTAAAGCCCTTTTGTATTCCATTTTTCTTGAAATTCCTACCTTGACAATACAACCCAAGGCCACGTTACAACCTTTGAAAGACCTTTAGACTTTGACATATTTTCTATCTAAACTGTGGAGTTTCTGGTTTATTAACAAGCTTATGGTAATATTTTTTGACTATGATGATTTGAGAGATACACAAACCTTGAAAAACTTGAGTGAAAATTGTGAGAAGAGTATCTCAAGTCTTGACATTGAAAATTGATTCACATAAGAAAAATAAAACTGGCATTTGAATAAATCTGTTTCTCTATTTTGGATTCCTTAGTCTATTAAGCTTATTGTTTTCTGTATTTTATCTTGTGAATATGGTGATTGCTTGAGGACAAGCAATGTTTTGGTTTGGGGTATTTTGATAAGTGCTTTTTAATATAATAAATAAGATCTAGTTTGCTTAGGATTTTAGTCATTGTCCACTGTATTTCCTTTTTTTATTGCGATTTTTGCTCTCTTTCCACTCTATTCTACTTGGGTATGTTATTTTGCAGGAATTAAGGTAATAAAGGGTCAAAAACAATAGAAAAACGACCATAAAATGATAAAGAAACAAGAAGAACAAGCCCAAAGTGGAAAGAATTCTCTTTTTAAAGCTGAAATTCGACTCAGAAAGCAAAAATCCGACTCAGAGCACTGAAATCCGACTCAAAATGGCCAAATCCGAGTGGGATAACTCAGAAATGACCAAATCCGAGTGGAAGGACTCAGAATAGAGCATTGCCGAGTGGAATACTGCACTGCTGGAGGAAAATCCGAGTGAAATGTTCCCTGACAAAGCCATTCCGAGTGATAAATAGTTGACTGGAGTAAAGGACCAATGCTGAAATGGAATAAGTCTCGGTTAAAGGTGATTCCGAGTGGAAACTCCCCGACTGCATCCATTCCGAGTGAAAAAAGGAGACTGACCTCCAATAAATATGTCCAAAGCTATTTTCGAGTGAAAAGCTTGCTGATTAAAGTGAATCCGAGTGGGAGCTTTCTGATTGCAACTAATCCGAGTGAAAGCTGTTCCGAGTGAAGTGATTCCGAGTAGAAGAGGCCACTGAAATGAATAAATGCTGACTAAGGAGGAATCCGAGTGGTCTCACTCAGTGAAAATGACATTCTCAAGCAGAACAAAGCATTTCCGAGTAATTCTTAGCAAAGAAAGAAAAATCCGACCGGAAATAAATCACACTCAGGCAGACTCTCAAGTTTCACATTGAGCCCGAATGAGAAGTCTCCAAGGAAAGGAATTCCGAGTAAGTTGGGTCAGAAAGATGCATTTCCGAGCAAAGCAAGGCTCGGACATGGAAGAATTCTATCAGCCAGATTCCAGTCCTTCAAAGTCCAAGTTTCTGAGTGAAAGTGAAGTCAAATCCGAGTGAATTCCAATGCAAAATCCGAGCAGAGTTTTAACCGAGTGGTTCAGATTACAGCCGAGTGAAAATGATTGAGAACCGATTGAATAAATTTTGATCCCGAGTGAGTCTCCAATCAGTGCCGAATGAACTTCATGAATTTAAGCTGAGTGAATGGATTCAATCAATTTCGAGTAAGTCACCTTGCCCGTCCAACTCTCAAACACCGAGTGAAACAAGACCTCTCGCTTGAGCGAACCTTTCTCCGCTTGAGCGAGACGGTTTTCGTCAACAAATACTCCTTTCAAATACCGACCTACTCCACAAACCCCGTCCTCAAGCCACAACACCGTCCCTTCTCCTTTCAAAACCGACATACACTCCACAAACTCCAAACATCGGATCACTCTCTACACCGTCCTCAATCCAGAAATCCGACCCACATTCCTCTCTTCTATCCGATGTCCTCTCCTTTCCAATACTCCACACCGCCCAACAATCATCTTCAACACCAACACCGCCCATACTCCTTTCCTTTCCAACACTCTCAACTCCGCCCAGACTCTTCTTCTAATCCACAACTCCGCCCAGAATCTTCTCCTTTCTATCCACACCGCCCATACTCCTTTCCTTTCCCTCACTCTCAACACCGCCCAACCATCCTCATTTCCCAACACCGTCTCCCTTTCTTCTTCTAATACATGATACCGCCCAGCAACTCCTCTCCACGCTGTCCAGTTCACTCCCTACACCGTCCAGCAAGCTTTCACTCAGATTTGTGGGAAAATAATGTTTTTCCACTCTGAATTTCATCATTCTGCACCAATCTTCACTAAAATCCAAGCACCGAATTATTGGATATATTAAAATATGCAAATTGGAAACAAGTTGGCACAGCTGGAATTCACATGCACCGAAAGTTTCTTCCACTTGCAAATTGAACGCGTTTTCATTGCTGGAATCCTCAATCCATTTGCCTATAAAAGCAGCAGCAACCCATCAGCAAATAACAACTTCTTCCCAGTCTAAAATCACTCAAGCTTCATTTCTTCGTTACTTTCCCTCTTTTTCTCTTTAGTTCTATTCTTTTCCATTTTTTCTTTCTCTGTCCGTTTTTCTTCTCTTTCTTTTTATTGTCTTTTCTTTCTTTTATTTTGTAAGAGTGTGAGGGCTGTAAAAGTGAGATTTTAAATTTGTAATTGGTGGAGAAATTATTGCAACAAGGAATTACAGTGGTAAATTATTTTGAGCTTTTGGAGAAACCCGTAAGTCTTTATTTTTACCATGTCTTGTATGTTTTATTTTTCCATTATTTACATGAATTTAAATTATTTCATGAGTAGCTAAATTAATTATCTTGGGATAAAGGGGGTATGATAATATTTTATTTTAATGTTATTTTGACTTAGAATTAAATAAATTTCTGTTTTCCATTTAGTTCAATTATGCTTAATGCTTTTAGTAATTCCTAACAAGAACCTAAATGATAAAACTGTATACTTACGGGTATATTAGTAAGTTTAGGTAATAAATAGAATCGAGAGATTTATTTTTACCAGAAAGTTTTGAACTAAACCTAAGATTTTTGAAATGCTTTTTGTGACCTCGGTAAAACCGTGAAAGTAATCAAAATTCTTTTGAGGAAATAAAAGGGATTTTCATAAAACAATAATGGGCCTTTCTGAGGATTAAGCAGCGCTTTCCATAGGTTAGGTACATTAATAGGATTCTGAAAGGAACATATTAATTAGCTTTTGGAAAATTTGCCTTGGAAAACTTAATTCGATTCTTATTTATGAAAAGTTAAAATTCATTAAACATAAAATAGAGTCTTAATCCCCCGAAATCCCAAGATACTCTCAACTCTGATTTTTTTAGTATCAAGTAAATTTTATTTTTATATTTATTCATATTCTGTGCAACTTTAATTTGTGCTTTATTTTATAAAAATCTTAAAAATTAATTGTGTGGATAATTAAATTTCAATATGCTGGTACTTTGAACACAGTCCCTGTGGAGAACGATAATCTTTTATATTATGCGACATAACCCGTGCGCTTGCGGGCCCTGTCATCTGTGACAACCCAAGTGCAATAAATCTATCCAAGAATACCATCCAACATTCTTAAGCTAAACACATAAAAGTGAAGTACCATTTCATCAGAGATTATGTACAAAAAGGAATTCTAGATATCAAATTTGTGGATACAGACCATCAGTGGGCAGACATCTTTATAAAGCCTTTGGCTGAGGCCAGATTTGTTTTTATCAAGTATAATTTAAATTTAAAAAATATTACTTGAATATGTCTGCTTAATGTATGAACTTGTTTAAATTAAAAATTCTAAATATTTGC
This sequence comes from Clitoria ternatea, assembly GCA_037962975.1. Lineage (NCBI taxonomy): Eukaryota > Viridiplantae > Streptophyta > Magnoliopsida > Fabales > Fabaceae > Clitoria > Clitoria ternatea. The sequence continues at coordinate 215,267,356 of CM075671.1, read as the reverse complement.
ATGAAAGATCTGGGTCTAGTTATGTATGTTTATATGTTTGAACCCATAAGAGTTTGATGTCATTTAATGCTAAGAGGTTAATTCAATTGGGATTCTGTGTTAACTAAAATGTTACACATTTTATTGTCATTTACTTTAAAATATCCCATGTGGCAGAAGTTAATATGTTTTTATGTAACTGCTACCTGAATTATTTTCTCTCTCCTTTTAGTTGAACAATTTTTTCCATTTTTAAATAAAGTGTCATTTTACTTTATTTTCCCTCCTTTGTGTGAACCTCTTGAGTTTTTATCTCTTTGAGCTTTCTCTCTCTCAGAAGTGAAAAAACCATTCCCTCTTCTAAAACCCTAAACCCTTTACCTTTCTCAAATTCCTTGAATGCTACCATGGCCCCCAAGTTCTCAGTTGATGACATTATAGAATCCTCCTTTTTCCACCCAGAGCAGTATAAGCTTGATGGCAGAGATGTAATAGCTGAAATCGAAGAAATTGGTTGGATTAGGTTCTGCATGGATAAAGAGCCTTTCCTACTCTTTTCTCATTCTAGAGTTCTAGAACACCATTTTTGTATAAGTCAATGTTTATTCTCAATGTGACTCTTAAGGGTAGAGCCATTGAAATATTGGAAGATGTTATTACTATTGTATGTGGATGTCCTATAGTGGGGGATATTTACACTGATGATTTTAAGGTTATGGAAGTATCTACTTTAGATATAAACCAGATGATGTATAGAAGAATGCCTCTTCAAAGCTTGTGTCTGGAAGCCTTCTTCCCAAGGTCAAAATGCTTCATCTTCTAATGATGTAGGTTTTTTTCCCCTGGAAGAGTGCAAAAGAGACTATCACCAAGTTGGACAGATTTTGCATGTATCACATACTGGTAAAGGAGAAGGTTAGTTTACCAAACGTTATTATGACCTATCTAATTTCATCTATTGGAAAGAAGTAAAAAAAGATACCCTATCTTGCTGTTCTTATGAAATTTTTTACCCTAAAGAATGTCCCAACACAGACTGTTGGTGATTTAATTTAGAGTTCATCCTTGGTGAGTAAGCTTCCAACCTTCTCACCTTTGTTGGACCAGACCATGGAAAGGTCTGATGCTTCACCTCTAAAGAAAAAGTATGCCCCTGCAGATGTGAAGCAAAAAAAGAAGTTTGAATAAGCCCCTGAATAAACCAAGGCAACCTCTAAGAGGAAGACTGGTGAAAGATCTAGAGTCAAGGTTCCTGCTGTGAAGAAAACTGGGACTATCAAGGCTATTCAGGAAAAGTATGAAGAGTCTGACTCTCCTATCAAGGCAACCTAGGAATGTTGTTCCTTATTCCCCATAATTTAAGAAGTTAGTGCCAGTCTCTAAGGGCACTAAAGTCTAAAAAGAGTCATCAGACTCTGAAGATCATATCCCTATCAGCCAGTTGAAAAAATAAGGCGGTGCCTTAACAATAAAAGATTGCTCCTCCTTCTCCTCCTCAACAATAAAAGAAGTCTACAATAACCTAAAAACATAGTAAGTAGTTCATTAAAGTCTTTACTATTTTGAATCCCTATGTTTCTGTCAAAGATTAGACTGTAAAGGATTGGCTAGGAAAGTATAAGGAGATGTTATGCCAAGGATATGAAAGCTCAAAATGAAGTTTTGGAAAAGTTTGTGGTTGTCCCAGCTATATAGAAATTATTAGGTTTATTGAAGCTCACTTCAAGCACTATCCTGACTTTGAAATCAAAGGCTAGACCAACATAGATTGGGTCAACAGATTCTTTGAAGTCTTTGTAGAATTTTAGAGTAATGAAGAAGCCTTCAGGAAAAAGGTACGAGAAACAAAGATGAGAAAAAGAAAGGAAGTACAGCAAGAGCCAAGTCAAAAAAAGGCAAAGTCTGATGTTGTAAGCTCTTTTACCCCTCAACCTGAAATTACCTCACCCTCCCAACCTGATTAGACCTCACCTTAGCACACTTCATAAGAACTCACCTTCATCATTACCTTAACTCTAACTCCCTCACTGATAAGTGCTTATTTTATGATTAAATTCATGACTCAATTGGACCCATTCTCTGAATAACTTAACTAGATTGATAAATAATTGAGCATGATTTTGATTATAAATAATGTGTTAAGTAAATAAGCTTGCTTTGAAAAAAATATTGAAGAAAGGTTCCAAAAGCTTGAAAGAAATCAAGAAGATTCAGCATCATCAGAACTTCACGCTTAAGCTTGACCTCGAGCGCGCTTGAGCGCAACCTTGTTGAAGAATTGAAGAAAACAAAGAAGCTTCAGGATCCTCTCATGCTCAAGCGTGGGAATGAGTCGCTTGAGCGTGAGCCCGAGAGCGCCCAAGCGAGGAGCAAGCGTGATCATGAGCGTGGGCATGAGCCCGAGCACGCTTAAGCGTGGCGCGAGCGTGAAAGACAAAAGCTGAAGAAGAAAGGGACTCGCTTAAAGTGCAACAGGCCCAACTTGAAGCGAAAGGATCAAGAACCTCCTCACGCTTAAGCAAGAAAGGGAGGCACTCAAGCGTAAGCCCGAGCGCGCCTGAGCGAGGGTAAGCGAGGAGCAAGCATGAGAAGGCAAGGAAGCCACGCTTGAGCGTAGCTGAGGTGGTGTAAGCGTGAAAGCAAATAATGAGTACCAGGACCTTCACGCTTGGGCATGACAATCAAGCCCAAGCGTGACTCATGCAGTATGGGATTTTTAATTTAATATTCACCAATGATGCGATGCCAACTCACCCACTTTCTTGTGTTTCTACAAGTCTCTGAAAGATGCTGCATGGGTTCTACGCAAGTGGGCATGGGAAGCTAGAACACAACCTCTATAAATCAAGCTGCAAACAACATCAGATTCATCCCCTGTATCTCCTTCACAATCCAATCTTTTCCATTATTTTCTGTATTCATATTTTGAAGGTGAAAATGCAAAGCATGAGTAACTAAACTCCCTTATGGGATTGGCTGTAATCCATTCAACACTGAAGTAATGCTGTTGTAAGTTTTTATTTAGTAATGAGATTTGATAAGTTTCTGTACTTCCTTCTGTGTTTAATGCCTGAAAGTACTTGATCACTATTTTCTTATTTTAAGTTTTCTCAAGTATGCTGGGAAGTGACTTTTGAAAACAGATCTGAAAGAAATACTTATTGTGAGTAGGTAGTCAGGGATGGCGTCTAACGCAATAAACGTCAAAACAATCGAGCGATAATGCTGGGATGATTTCAAAGTGACTGAGGGATTAGCGGTTTGAAATCATTCTTATGAATTTTGTAGTCGAGGGATCGATACAAATGACTATGATTATGACGTAGAAATTATCTTTTCGACTTACTTATATAAAAACTTATGCAGCTTACTGAAGGTGAGGATGTGATGAAGCCAATCCCTGTTTTACAAAATTGATTTCTCTCAAAAACCATTCACTGTATCTTTTACAAATTTGATTCTCTGTTAGTTATTCACTTTTTCATTCAACATCATTCACAACAAAACAAATTAAAAACCTTCTGCCTAATCAATTCAAAACTAAGATCTTCATTCTAACACCTCCCTAGTGGAACGACAACTATACTATATTACAACTTCTGTGTTTAAACTTGGCACAAGCATTACATTGAGTTCATATTATACAAACTTGATTCTCTTTCATTGAACTCTTTATTCCAATATATGAAAAATACGTCATCACTCACCTCCTAGATACCTACGTACTTTTACCATAAGCCTTTATCCTAAACGTACCAGCGACTTCCCTCTCACCTTAGTTACCCTTGGCCTACCTCTTTTCAAAATCACCATACTTGTCTTAGACAAAGAAGAAATACACTATCATCATGAAAGAAATATCTCTATAGTTGATTTACCTGGCTTTGACCCTAGGAAAAATCAAATTCTTCCAACTACCCTTTGCTTTCCATCAGCCATACCCTTTGAATAACTCATGTTTAATACCCACCTCACATCAGCATCAGATTCTGTTATGTTTCGTGCTCTAAAATTTAAAGAATCAAAGGTTCTGTTTGACATACAACAAGGCAAGCAGTACCGTCAACTTCATTGTGTTGTCTCCCCTAGCTTAAAGATTTTAGTTACACCAGTGATCATAAAGAAAAGAAGGCTGAAGAAGCCCCTTCCTCCAAAGTTAGATTATTACAAGGCTGCCTGGGATGATCCCATACCTAAAGAGCTTTCTACAACATCGTTGAAGAGCATTCTCTTTACTCCACACCCTACTAAGGATCATGCTAGTGCTTTGTGGAATCATTATGTTTGGCAGCAGGAATAACAAGGATCTTTCTCTCACAATATTTCAAAGGGTAAAGACATCTTTCATGCCCAAATCTTTTGGGAACGTTGTGGTACTATCTTCAAGCATAGTGTCTACTCTGCCAACCAGCCCATCTTTCTTTATTGTCCATTTGTCATTTTCATTTATTCCTCAGAGATTCTTATCATCGAAACTCGTTACTTGCTCATTGTTTCCACTACTGCCTCTGCCCTTATTATCACTAGCTTAGCCCATGGTCTTTTGCCTCTGTTTTGTCTTCCTTTTTTGTTGATACCAAAAGAAGAAATGGTTAGGAGTCCAGTATTTTATGGGTATGTGAGTCATAGTCTAAGGGGGAGTTCAACAGAGGTCAAGTTTATGTTTTATAATGAATCATGTATTGCTCTAAATCTTTTTTACAACTTTTTTGTAGTATTACTCTGATATATTTTTTTGGATTAATATGCTCTTTTATAACCATGCTATGATTGTTCTATTGCTCTGATTCTTACAAGTTCTTTGATGTGACTTGCCTTAATCACCTAACAAAGCTTGTTCTAATCATCAAAAGTATGATTTACATTTCTTTTAAGCTCTAATAAATCATAATCCAGTATGATTATGAGCATCAATGATATGATCCCTGATTGAAACTTTATTTCTTTTGAACAAGTGCTATGATGATATGTGAAATTTTTATGTTCTCTTTGTAATATGCTCAACATAATCTTTGCTCTGGTGAAACTTGATATCTTAAATTCTCTGGCCTTAATATGCTCTAATTATCATAGACATCACATAACTAAAAGACTTTGATGTTTGCTAATAACAAATAGGGGAAGATTGTTGGAACCAAGACTGGTTTGAAAAGAAAATTAGTAATTATTATTAACCAGACCCCAAGATTTGTTAATAACATACATCAAGGCATTCGAATTAAATAAAGTCTACCCATGTGTTATCTAACTTGTTAAATTGAGTGTTTCATGATATAAATATTAAGTACACAGGTTACAAATGAAAGAGGGAGTCCATCAAGACAAAACTATAATTTGAATCATACAAGATATTTAAAGAAAAGTCTGATTCTAAACCCTTCTCCAAAAGAGTTTGATTGAAGTGTGCTCAGACCTTTTGATTATCAATCAGACCTTAGAATTTTAAGGCAACAAGAACATTATTTGAAGCCCACAACAAGCGACGATCAAAATTCATTTTTGATGATGCTCCAAGCTGTGTGCTGAAGAAAGTAAATATTTTGATCATGACAAGAGAAGCCAAACTCAAGAATTGAAGGATCAAGATTAAGGCTTAAAATGTTGTAAGACTTTATAAAATTAATATGGCCTTAAAAATTATAAACTAAGCTTTAAATCATGCATTCTGAAACACAGTAATCGATTACCATATGTATTTAATCAATTACCATGTAACGTTTTAAAAGGAAATGTTTTTAAGCAGAATGTAATCGATTACCACTAGCATGTAATCGATTACAGAACTCAAAAATCAAACTTCAAAAAGAAAACGTTTCAAAAATCCTCTTAAATCACTAAAGTAATCGATTACTACTTCAATGTAATCGATTACTAGCCTCAACGATTAGATTTTTCAAAATGTTTTAATAAATGTAATTGATTACCATTTTAAGTAATCGATTACCAATATGTCAGAAAGGCTGAAGTAATGCATCTCTTCACAATATTTTAATTGAAACATTATGATTTTTAATGGATCATCACATGTCATCAAAGAGGTATCTTTTCATGATTCATTATGTCTCTTCAAGGGTTTTCTCTATCTATAAATAGAGATTCCTCTCATTTACAAAATACACAACAAATACTTCCAATCTTCTCTTAAGTATTAAAAAGGTCATATTACTTTTTAAGTCATTATCTAGTGCTTTAATTTGTTTTCTTTACTCTAGAAAGATAGTTGCCTACAGTTGTTCTTAATTAAAATTGTGAGAATCAGTTATTTTTCAGAAAGAATCCCAAGGTGTTGTTTGCAAGAGTAGTGAGTCTCTTGTGGTGAGAAAAAACTTCACACAAAGGTAGAGGAGTACCAAGGTGTAGAAGAAACTCTATATTGTGATTGATTATAGTGGAATCCTCAAGACTTGTCTTGAGAAGACTGGATGTAGGCAGCGGATTGGCTGAACCAGTCTAAAATCATTGTTTGCTATCTCTTAAATCTTACTCTTTTTACATTTGTCTCTTGTATATTTAAGCAAGTAATTGCATTTATACTAAAGTTTAAAAATTTGCATATAGACACTATAAAAAAAAAGAAAACTCAATTCACCCCTCTCTTGAGTTATAAGAGGCCACTTGACTAATATGTGCGTATTCAGGAAAACTACACTTATCATCAAAAGAAGAAAAGAGACAAAATAATGAAGCAAGCAAAGCTTACTTATGAAGAAACCAAATGTAGCAACTCTGCACAATTCACAAAAGCAGATAATGATCAGTTCTTGTGTCAGGATGTTACAAAAGGTTAAACTGTATATGCTCTATATGCCTTAGTTGAAAGAAGGAAGATAACAAAAGGACCTTTGCTCTAAAAATCTCAAAGAACTCCATTTTAGTGCAAGCTCTGATCATGCTTTCACACCAGACCTTTTGGCATCTATATTCTTAAGGTCTGATTTTCATAAGAGCTGAAGCTTCTTCAACGGATCTACAATGACTATGTGTCTTCATCAGATTGATAAACGATCACTTTTGAGTGATCTATAAATATAAAGAGATTCAACAATTAAAGAGAGAACTCTTGAGACATTTAAAGAATTTCTTGCAACCTCGTCACAAAGTTATTTTCTTCCCTCTTAGTTTTTAAGCAAAGACATTCTTTGTAGTTCTACATCCAGTAAACCTTGGTCTTTTGCTTTCTAACTTAGTGTATCTGTTCATAACTTGTATCTTTTCATACACTAAGTTCTTAGAAACACCAAACATAATCTATCTTTCAAATCTTATTTATGTAAAAGTCTAGTGAGTTACTAGTCTTTTAGTTTTTGTTGGGAAATAGTTATGGTCAAAAAAGGCTTTTTAAAGAATACTTGAGTTTGAGCCAGAACTGGCTTGTTAAAATAGTACTTAGGTTTTAAGCCAGAAGTTAAGAATACTTATGGCACAGTCTGGTGCTGAAATTATGCTCTAAGCAATGCCAGAAGATGAATGGACAGTGTTTGCCATAAAGAGAATGAAGAGTAATGCCAAAGCCAGATTCCTCCTTACTTGTGCTCTAAGCAAATTAGAGGACAATAAGGTGTTTAGCTATAAATCAGCTAAAGAAGTCTGGGATGCTTTTCAACAAAATTATGAGGGCACCCTTAATGTAAAGAGATCTAAAAAGATACTATTACCAAAACAGTATTATGGGAGTAAGATCAACACCTTACGACATTTAGTCATTATGCTCTCCTTAACACCAAGCCTTCTTAGATTTTTAGGGAGGTAAGTTAGGCTTTCTTCAGTGTGTATGAGGTTAGGAAGCCTGCCTTAGTTAAAAGACCTGGTAATCTAAGGAAGTATTGCAAATTCTGATAAGTCTTGAAAAGACTTAATTACTTGTTAATATTTATCCCTATTTTATGTGAAATATTGAGTTTACTTATTAAGTTTAGAGGTAAATAAGGAAGTATTTGTCAATTATGCAATTTCACTAATTAACTGTTACTTTAGCATTTTCCTTTTAATTAAGAATGAAAAGATAACAAAATGGAAAAAGGTATGTATTAAGTTAAAAGGCCTCTGAGTGTACTAACATTGGCACTCGACATAACTACGCTAGTGTAAATTTTATATTGAATAGCTCAGCGTGCCCACGCTCACTTGGAAGGAAGGGATTCTAAAGGTTCAAAGTAGTTACGCTGACCATGAGCGTTATAGCATCCTAAATTTTAGGGAAAGAGAAAGAAAAAAAAATTTCGCGAATTAGTTTGGGAAATAACCTGGACCCTTAATATATCACTCCCATATATGAAGATATGAGAGCTGGTCCCATGGCCAAGAAGAAGGAGAAAAAGGAGGCAAAGGAATTAAAAACCATTCACACGGAAACACAGACAGCGCCTAAGCGGACCATCTCACAGCGTACACTTACTCAGCGAAGCATGAATCCGCCTGGGCGAGACGCCCAACTCGCCCGAGCGATACCGCGATGACGCCTTCCAGCGACCCACATTCGCTAGAGCGAATCCTCCATTCACTGAAGCGAGGAGTCTCACTCCGCTAATCCCTCACTCGGCATCGACACATCCATACACTCGGTAAACGACTAAGTCCGCTCGGAATTCACTCCTAAGGTAACTCGGAATGAGGGGTTCCAACACTCGGGGATCGACTCCCACGCCTACCTTCTGTAACATAGTATCTTATATTTATCCACCAGGGTACATACTAGATTCGCTCGGTAAGTAGGGGACTTTCCACTCGGATTCCATAGACTCTCACTCGGAATATTTCTCGCTCGGGCTTATGCACGTTTTCACTCGAAATCAGTTAAGCCTATGCGCTCGAGATTCTTTCCACTAAGTTGCTCACCAGGATGCCATTGGAGAAAACTTCCCTAAGAATCCGTCTAAGTGTTTCTCTATTGGGGAACTCATGTAACTGAATCTCACTCGAATTTTATACTTACATTTGCTCGGAAATCCTCAGGCCTAGATTCATTCGGGGAATAGCAGCTAACTCACTCAGCATACTACAATGTGATCACTCGGATTATAATTATCCTACGCTTAGAGTACATTCCATTCCAAACCACTTCATTAATTCCTCCTTCAGACGGGGAATCACTCAGGATCTTTTCACTCGGGAGTGCAAGCTCTTCCTCACTCGGCTTACATATAATCTTTCACTCGGAATCACTCAGATTCATAACCACCCATAAACACACTAACTTCCTACGCTCGCAAGGCATACTCATGTCTCCCTACTCACTACTCGGACATCACTCATAGTATAGAAGGATACACGACGTATATATAAATGAAAGCATTCAAATAGTTACAAAAGTTTCATCATGACTTCTGTTACCCGCAGCTGTTCGAGTCCTAACGTAAATACTAAAACCAAAACATGAGCCAGCCAAGGCTTAACAGGACCTTACACACGGTATATACATATACACATATATTCAAAAGCATTCGGCTGTTTTGTTCTACACTCAGCTCCTCCTTCATTCTTCATTCCGAGAGATGTTCACTGAAAATGTAACCATTGCAGGGGTGAGCTTTCACAGGTAAAATGACAATCAAGGACTCGGTATCAGTGCCAATACACATACTCACTTCATTCAATCGTTTTCAAGTCAATTAAGGTTAGGAAGTAGAATATTATCTATGGCACTCATACAACACATACAAATGTCCACACACTCAGAAATCATTCATAACACTCCACCCATGCTATGCGTACTGTTCTAATCAACCTCATATCTACATGCATGCCTGCGGATCCGACTCGAGTGATGACTTCCAGTTACAGTTTCCTTCCTACTGGCCCCTTGTTCCTCAACTCTTCCCGTGTGGTACCGGCCTCCCATAGGCGTCTCGAGACTCCTCTCTAGCTCCTACGGCTACCACGAGCTCTCTCGGGATCTAGCCAAGGTTTATAGCTGGAAGTCATTCCCTCGGGCTCATGACCTTCCACGGGTCACCCCACTCTTACATATGCAGCTAATGCATTTTCCATTAAGCACCATCACACAACCGATACTTCCTTCGTAACCATAAGTAGAACAGATTCAACGCAACCTTTACATTTACTTTAACAGTTATACCAATATGCACAACAATCGGGCAATCAAGTAATAGCATTTGACAAATCAACTAACGAGCACACATTCATACTTCACAGTGTTAACAAAGATGGAACCATGCATTTCATACGTCATTATCAAAAGCTGACAGTTCACATTACCACCACCTTGATTGCATACAACTACTATATAACCACTGTAAAACACACAGAATCCAAAATCAACGATCATGCACAAGATCCTGTCGTCATAAACACATGCACACACTCAAGCAGTACATTCAGCCGGTACCCTTCGTGGACCATGCATTTGACATGCAAGCGCCCCCTACCTTCGGAGGGAACCCCAAGAAGCTTTTCTGCTCTTGTTGTTGGATCCGACGCCCTTCTTCCAATTCGTTCAGCCTTCCTTCGCCCTGACGTACTCTGTACTTGGTTCTGGAATGAAGCGTTGTTCTTCCTTTGCCTCAATGATCGTCCTTCACCAGTTGGAGGACTCTGACCTTCTTCCCGCACTGTCGTCGTGAAGAACAAAAACAGGGGAGGAAAAGAAGATGGAGACGAAGAAGAAAAGAGAGAATGAAGTAGTGGGAGAAGTTTCTGCACCTACGGTAATACAGGGTACGCATATATATACGCATGTGAGGGGAAGGAGTGGGATGGGAAAGCGTGAGTCACAGTCCACTCACACCTTCCACCACTCACAAACAACCATATTCCACCAACTAAGTCCAATCAGCTTGTCACTAATTTACAAGCTATATTGATTATGATTAACAATTAATTCTTTACTTTGCATTCAGGTTTTTATCGTTAAATTTTCATTCGGTAATTAACTTCGGAATTGGGATGTTACAGTTCTCCCCCACTCAAAAGAATTTCGTCCTCGAAATTCAGTCGGTAACTCACCTTAGTAAACAACTCGGGGTACTGCTGCCTCATAGTGTCTTCGCGTTCCCAGGTACGAGAGGTAGTCTCGCCTTGTTGCCACTCCACTTCGACCAGCTGTACGTTTTTGCTCCTCAAACGCTTCACCGTTCGGTCCACGATTCTGATCGGTGTAGTCACAGTGGTCAGGTCTTCCTTGACTTCCACTTCATCATCCGGTATTGTGTGGCTGGGGTCATGTAGATACTTCCTTAGTTGAGACACATGAAACACATCATGCAGTCGAGATAAGTGAGTCGGTAGTGCTATACGATACGCCACGGAGCCGACTCGTTCCAACACCTCATAAGGTCCAATGTATCAAGGGCTTAACTTCCTGCTCTTCAAGGCTCGCCCGACCCCTTTACTCGGTGAAGTCCTTAAAAATACCTTGTCTCCGACTGAAAACTCTAATGGTTTGGTTCGCTTGTCGTAGTAGCTCTTTTGACTGTCTTGAGATGCCTTCATCTTCTCTCTTATCACTCGGATCTGTTCCAAAGTTTGCTTAACAATCTCTGGTCCCAAAAGCAGACTCTCACCCGTTTCCGACCAGCAAAGCGGGGTTCAGCACCTTCGACCATACAACGCTTCGTAGGGTGCCATTCCAATGCTGCTGTGATGGCTGTTATTGTACGTAAACTCAATCAAGGGAAGGTACTGCTCCCATTCCCCACCGTGTTCCAACACACACGCTCTTAACAAGTCCTCCAGGCTTTGAATCGTTCACTCGGATTGTCCATCCGATTGGGGGTGGTAGGCAGAGCTAAGCCAAAGTTTAGTGCCTATTTCTTGATGCAGGCTGGTCCAAAATCGGGACGTGAATCTAGGATCCCTATCTGATATGATGGAAGTCGGTATACCATGCAGTCGGACGATCTCTTGAATGTAGATCCGTGCTAACCTATGCATTGGATACTTCATGTTCACAGGCAAGAAGTGTGCACTCTTCGTCAGTCGGTCAATAACGACCCAAATTACATCATGGCTCGCTCGGTTTTTGGGCAACCCCATGACAAAGTCCATAGAAATTGAGTCCCATTTCCACACGGGAATCTCCAGGGGCTGCAATGCACCATACGGCTTTTGATGCTCGATCTTTGACTTTTGACAGGTGATACACCGAGCCACGTATTCTGCCACATCCTTCTTTAGTCCTGGCCACCAGAACTGCGTTCTCAGGTCATGATACATCTTCGTGGCTCCCGGGTGGATACTTAACAAGCTCTTGTGCGCCTCATCAAGCACTATTCTCCTCAATTCTCCTCCACCCGGCACGTATATTCTGTTTCTTACTCGGAAAACCCCATCCGTTCCCTCGGTCAAGGACAGATCCTTACCTTTGGTCTGAGTCTCCTTCATCTTGGTCAAGTAGGAATCCGACTGCTGCTGCTCATACACGAATTTCAAGAAGTCATTGGCAATTCTCAGCATGCCGATAATCATTTTCTGAGAGGAGGGGGTGTCAACATGCAAGTTCATGTCTCGGAACTGTTCCAATAGTTCTACCTCCTTCACCATCATCACTGCCATATAAAGAGATTTCTGACTCAATGCGTCGGCAACAACGTTTGCCTTGCCCGGGTGGTACTTTAACTCGAAGTCATAATCCTTTAGAAATTCCATCCATCTCCTCTGCCTCATATTCAGCTCCTTCTGATCGAACAAGTATTTGAGGCTCTTGTGATCACTGTATACTTTGAATCTGGACCCGAACAAATAATGTCTCCAGATTTTTAACGTGAACACCACAGCTGCCAACTCCAAATCGTGGGTCGGATAATGCTGCTCGTGTGGTCTCAATTGCCGAGAGGCATACGCTATCACTCGGTCCTTCTGCATTAGCACGCACCCTAATCCGAGTCCTGAAGCATCACAATAAACCACGAAACTCTCTTGCAAGTCAGGTAATGCCAGCACTGGTGCAGCCGTCAACTTGTTCTTCAGCTCTTGGAAACTTCCCTCACACTCGGGACTCCACACGAAGGGAATGTTTTTCCGAGTCAATTTTGTCAGTGGCAAAGCCAACTTAGAAAAACCCTCAATGAATCTTCTATAATAGCCTGCCAGGCCCATAAAGCTCCTTATCTCCGAGGCCGACTTGGGTCTCTCCCATGTCATTATGGCTGCCACCTTCGAAGGGTCCACCGAGACACCTTGCTCGGAAATCACATGTCCGAGGAAGTGGATCTTATCCATCCAAAATTCGCATTTTGAAAGCTTCGCAAATAACTGCTTCTCCTTTAACACTTGGAGTACCGCTCGGAGGTGTTCTTCATGCTCCTCGGAAGTCTTAGAATAGACTAGGATGTCATCAATGAAAACAACTACGAATCGGTCTAAATAGGGGTGGAATATGCTGTTCATGTAATTCATGAAGACAGCAGGGGCGTTCGTCACACCGAACGGCATCACTACATACTCGTAGTGACCATACCAAGTCCTAAAGGCAGTCTTTGGGATATCCGAGTCCTTCACTCGGATTTGGTGGTATCCCGATCGCAGGTCGATCTTTGAGAAGACTGAGGCTCCACGCAGTTGGTCAATTAAGTCATCAATTCTGGGCAGCGGGTAACAATTCTTAATTGTGAGTTTGTTCAGCTCTCGGTAGTCTATACAAAGTCTCATGCTGCCATCCTTCTTCTAAACAAGCAGCACAGGTGTGCCCCATGGTGATACACTCGGCCTAATGAATTGCTTTCCGAGTAACTCATCTACTTGCTTCTTTAACTCGGTTAATTCAGTTGGGGACATTCTATAAGGTGCACTGGAGACTGGCTCGGCCCCAGGGATCAAGTCTATAGAGAATTCGACTTCTCTATTGGGAGGGACACTCGGTACGTCTTCAGGGAACACTTCTGGAAATTCACAGACGATCGGGATTTTGTTCACTCGGGTTTTACTCTCACCCTCGGTTAGTCAAAGCATCATGAACAATTGAGGTATACCTTGCGCTGTGTAGTCCTCATGGTGCTGTCTCGGGAAGATTATCCTTCGGTTTCTGCAATCTACTAATACTTCGTTGGCTAAAAGCCAATCTACTCCGAGCACGATATCAAGATCCTTCAAAGGTATGCACACTAAGTCGAAAGTGAAACTCCGATCGCACAACTCGAACGTCACCTTTTTGCACATTGATGAGGTCAGTACCTTAGGACCAGTCAGATTGGCTACTTCCAAAATCCGATCCATTTCCACAGTCGGTAATTTCAAACGTTTTACACAATCATCAGCTATAAAGGAGTGGGTGGCTCCCGAATCAAAAACTTCACTAAGTGTGTATCTACCGAGTGAGCACTTACATTGCACTAAGTCATTTGCTTGTGCGACATCCTCTGCGTTGATTGCGTAGACTCTTCCAGCAGCTGGTTGATCGGCGTTTCTCCTCTGGTTATTTGAGGCAACCATCATATTCCCTCTAGCTCTATTGTTTCCGCCCTAAGAGCTTTGTCCATCATTCCTATTGCTCCTCACCTGGAACCCTCCTTGACGCACACTAGCATTTGTTTGACGGAGCTGGGGGCAGTCAGGGAGAATGTGCCCCTTATTCCTGCAGTGAAAACACTTAACATCGGTACCATTGCAACTCTGAGCAAAGTGGTCGCCACCATATTTAAAACACTTGCCATACCTGGGTCGTCCACTCATCTGTCTCCCTCGGTCACCACGATCCTGATATCTAGTGAAGGGTTCATTTCTTCCTACATTTCCTGGCCTCTTGAAACGTAACTGTTGAGGCCTCAAATACTGGTTGGCTCTACTACTCTGGCCCGAGTGGGCCTTGTCATCTTCCTCAAATATTCTACATTTGTTCACTAATGCAGGAAAACTCCGAATCTCTTGATATCTGCAGGCCCTCTTAATATCCGATTTCAACCCATTTTCAAATTTAAGGCACTTGGAGCTCTCCGTCCCCGGTTGTTGAAAAGGTGGGTAGAATAGGCACAATTCTTCGAACCTAGTCGCATACTCTTCCACAGTCATGGAGCCTGCTTCAACTCCATAAACTCCAACTCCTTCCGACTCCTCACTGTGTCGGGGAAGTACTTCTCTAAGAAGCATGTCTTAAAATCATTCCATGTCAGCTGAGCATCATCATCAGGGAATCGGTTTCTGGCTATCTTCCACCAGTTCTCCACTTCATCCCGCAACATATACACTGCACATTCCACCTTTTGGGCCTCGGTACAACGAAGACCCCCAAAAATCCTTTCCAGTTCCTGAGTCCATTTAAAAGCTGCCTCCGGGTTACGTCCTCCCTGAAACTCACTCGGCTTCCTCTACAGGAAGCGGTCCAGCACGTGGCCATCCTCAGCTCGAGTCTGGCCTTGCCTCTCAAACATGTCTGTAAAGCATTGGAATGTTGTGGCTATAGCCTTCATGCTTTGGCGATGCGTCATCCCTTACCCTGAAATTAACATTCAAGGATAAGTATACCGAGCCACTCATTACTATTCGGATTTCAGCCTAATGCTCAATGACTTAGCACATCATGCCATCTCTATATATATATATTATACAATCAACAGGACTAGGAGGGGAAACACCCTCCTATCCATAAGCCAATAACAATCAAGTTCAACCAATATCACAACAATAATGACCAATCAGTCAGAAAGCACGCAACCGCTTACACTCGGTAAGCATACCTTGGCCTTGGCCCTTTCGGTCCGCTCTGATACCAAATATAACATCCTAAATTTTAGGGAAAGAGAAAGAAAAAAAAATTTTGCGAATTAGTTTGGGAAATAACCTGGACCCTTAATAAATCACTCCCATATATGAAGATATGAGAGCTGGTCCCATGGCCAAGAAGAAGGAGAAAAAGGAGGCAAAGGAATTAAAAACCATTCACACGGAAACACAGACAGTGCCTGAGCGGACCACCTCACAGTGTACACTTACTCAGCGAAGCACGAATCCGCCTGGGCGAGACGCCCAACTCGCCCGAGCGATACCGCGACGACGCCTTCCAGCGACCCACATTCGCTAGAGCGAATCCTCCATTCACTGAAGCGATGAGTCTCACTCCGCTAATCCCTCACTCGGCATCGACACATCCATACACTCGGTAAACGACTAAGTCCGCTCGGAATTCACTCCTAAGGTAACTCGGAATGAGGGGTTCCAACACTCGGGGATCGACTCCCACGCCTACCTTCTGTAACATAGTATCTTATATTTATCCACCAGGGTACATACTAGATTCGCTCGGTAAGTAGGGGACTTTCCACTCGGATTCCATAGACTCTCACTCGGAATATTTCTCGCTCGGGCTTATGCACGTTTTCACTCGAAATCAGTTAAGCCTATGCGCTCGAGATTCTTTCCACTAAGTTGCTCACCAGGATGCCATTGGAGAAAACTTCCCTAAGAATCCGTCTAAGTGTTTCTCTATTGGGGAACTCATGTAACTGAATCTCACTCGAATTTTATACTTACATTTGCTCGGAAATCCTCAGGCCTAGATTCATTCGGGGAATAGCAGCTAACTCACTCAGCATACTACAATGTGATCACTCGGATTATAATTATCCTACGCTTAGAGTACATTCCATTCCAAACCACTTCATTAATTCCTCCTTCAGACGGGGAATCACTCAGGATCTTTTCACTCGGGAGTGCAAGCTCTTCCTCACTCGGCTTACATATAATCTTTCACTCGGAATCACTCAGATTCATAACCACCCATAAACACACTAACTTCCTACGCTCGCAAGACATACTCATGTCTCCCTACTCACTACTCGGACATCACTCATAGTATAGAAGGATACACGACGTATATATAAATGAAAGCATTCAAATAGTTACAAAAGTTTCATCATGACTTCTGTTACCTGCAGCTGTTCGAGTCCTAATGTAAAGACTAAAACCAAAACATGAGCCAGCCAAGGCTTAACAGGACCTTACACATGGTATATACATATACACATATATTCAAAAGCATTCGGCTGTTTTGTTCTACACTCAGCTCCTCCTTCATCCTTCATTCCGAGAGATGTTCACTGAAAATATAACCACTGCAGGGGTGAGCTTTCACAGGTAAAATGATAATCAAGGACTCGGTATCAGTGCCAATACATATACTCACTTCATTCAATCGTTTTCAAGTCAATTAAGGTTAGGAAGCAGAATATTATCTATGGCACACATACAACACATACAAATGTCTGCACACTCGGAAATCATTCATAACACTCAACACATGCTATGCGTACTGTTCTAATCAACCTCATATCTACATGCATGCCTGCGGATCTGACTCGAGTGATGACTTCCAGTTACAGTTTCCTTCCTACTGGCCCCTCGTCCCTCAACTCTTCCCATGTGGTACCGGCCTCCCATAGGCGTCTCGAGACTCCTCTCTAGCTCCTACGGCTACCACGAGCTCTCTTGGGATCTAGCCAAGGTTTATAGCTGGAAGTCATTCCCTCGGGCTCATGACCTTCCACGGGTCACCCCACTCTTACATATGCAGCTAATGCATTTTCCATTAAGCACCATCACACAACCGATACTTCCTTCGTAACCATAAGTAGAACAGATTCAACGCAACCTTTATATTTACTTTAACAGTTATACCAATATGCACAACAATCGGGCAATCAAGTAATAGCATTTGACAAATCAACTAACGAGCACACATTCATACTTCACAGTGTTAACAAAGATGGAACCATGCATTTCATACGTCATTATCAAAAGCTGACAGTTCACATTACCACCACCTTGATTGCATACAACTACTATATAACCACTGTAAAACACACAGAATCCAAAATCAATGATCGTGCACAAGATCCTGTCGTCATAAACACATGCACACACTCAAGCAGTACATTCAGCCGGTACCATTCGTGGACCATGCATTTGACATGCAAGCACCCCCTACCTTCGGAGGGAACCTCAAGAAGCTTTTCTGCTCTCGTTGTTGGATCCGACGCCCTTCTTCCAATTCGTTCAGCCTTCCTTCGCCCTGACGTACTCTGTACTCGGTTCTGGAATGAAGCGTTGTTCTTCCTTTGCCTCAACGATCGTCCTTCACCAGTTGGAGGACTCTGACCTTCTTCCCGCACTGTCGTCGTGAAGAACAAAAACAGGGGAGGAAAAGAAGATGGAGACGAAGAAGAAAAGAGAAAATGAAGTAGTGGGAGAAGTTTCTGCACCCACGGTAATACAGGGTACGCATATATATACGCATGTGATGGGAAGGAGTGGGATGGGAAAGCGTGAGTCGCAGTCCACTCACACCTTCCACCACTCACAAACAACCATATTCCACCAACTAAGTCCAATCAGCTTGTCACTAATTTACAAGCTATATTGATTATGATTAACAATTAATTCTTTACTTTGCATTCAGGTTTTTATCGTTAAATTTTCATTCGGTAATTAACTTCGGAATTGGGATGTTGTAAGCGTGCCTACGATGAGCCAAGCGTACCAAGGTTGAACACTTACGCTTAAGTCTAAGAGAACCAAAATACTAGCATACTGACACTGTGGCAAGGTGTATCTATACACGTTTAAGAGACTAAGCTCTAGAGGACCAGCTTGCCTATGCCACCTCTACGCCCATATTTACTTTGGAATTAGAAGGCATCAGGTGCTACTCTAGGAAGTCAGCATGCTAACGTTGGTCACGATCGTGCCTACGCAAAGGTGGAGAATAGGACCTCAGAAGTAACCAGAAGGCCAGCGTACTAACGCTGACCTTAACCGTACCTACGCGTAAGTGACAATTTAGAGGGTACCTCCCAGGCAGGAAACCAACGTGCTAACGCTAGTAATAGGCGTGGTTACACGTATTTGCTAAGGAAACAGTTTTCCATTTTAAAATTCAGTTATAATTTAGTTAATTTATGTTTTCTATTTATTTTGTAAGTTATTAAGGATAGATTTCAGGATTAAGTTGGTAATTATCGTAAGGGTATAAATAGCTTTAGTGAAGTTAATTAGACATACAATTAATAATACAAATTTTTTCTTTAGATTTACTTCTCTCTCTACATTTTCCTTATCTCTAAATTCTCTCCATTCTACTATGAACTCCAACTCTATCTTCATCTCTTCTCCCTCCATGGATTGCTAAATCCATAAGGTTGGGAATAGCTGAAGCTTCAATGGAAGTTTAATTCTGTGGCTGAAGTGTTCTCTATCTTGAAGCATGTGGAACACAGTAAGGAGTGGATTTCAACTTTGAATTGGAAGATTTAGATCTATTTTCGAGTTCTCTCCTGAGAGGAGTCATGGTTGAGAACTTAGGTATTCTCCTTACTACCTAATTACTTTAGGCCTAAGGTTTTAGGTGAATAATTAGGGTTTATTGTCTTAATTTCGCATTAGGTTTCAGTGTACATAATTACCTAAGGAATTAGTGTTTATTTGCATTTAGATTAGCATTAATCACCTAAGGAATTAGGGATTAGTCATATGTGAGGTTGTGCATGTTGTAATTTAGGGAATTATTCTCCATCCATTGAGTTTTACTGAAATTGATAGCCGAAGTTAGTTCTAACCTATTCTTAAATCAGTGTTTTATCTCTTGAATCATCTGTCTTAGATTTTGTAACTGCATTATGAAAAGCACAAAAATATTAAATTAGAAACTTAAAGAATATTTCATGAAGTGTTCACATTTCTGGCATGGTTCAGCTAGTATCAGTCCTTGGTTGTGGTAATTACTACAATCCCTGTGGGAATGATACAAACATATTACTTTTTAATGATTGGTGCATTTGCCATAAAAATCATCATCTGATGAATTTGCATCAAGTTAATGGCGCCGTTGTCGGGGATTGTTTAGTAATATCAACAATCCTTGGACCGGTACTAGACTGAACCACTTTCATTCTGTTGATTAGTTCAGTTGTGTTTTTTTGTGCTAGTAATTTCAATTCTTAGGTAGCTGTTGTTTTATTTTGTGTGTGAATTAGTATATACAGTAAAGGGATAAAGAAGAGACATTCTTCTTTGATCCTGATATTAATTTGCTTGAGAGAAGGTTAAGAAAATAAAGAAGATTAAAAGAGAAAGTTGAAATGGAAAATAGGAAAGTTACATTAGGAGAGTATTCCAGGCCAACTGATGAGGGAATGCAATCTAGTATCCTCAGGCCTCCAATTGCAGTAAATAACTTTAAACTTAAACCAACATTACTATATTTGGTTAGGAATGAACAGCTTGGGGGAAGTGAGGTTGAGGACCCAAACTTATATTTAGCTAGCTTTCTTCAATTTATGATACTGTTAAGATGAATGGTTTTCCCGATGAAGCAATTTGGTTAAGATTGTTTCCTTTTTCTTTTCGGGACAGAGCTAAGGCTTGGTTGCATAGCCAACCTAGCAGTAGTATTTCCACTTGTGATGATCTAACTAGAAAATTCCTGATCAAAATTTTCCCTTCTTCTAAGTATGTTAGACTATGCAATGAGATCACTTATTCCCAACAGAGAGAGGGTGAGTCTTTGTTAGAGGCATGGGACAGGTATAAGGAGAGCTTGAGGAAGTGTCCTTATCACCAAATACCAGAAATATAATAGGTTAACATGTTTTATAAGGGAGTTAGGCCAGTAACTAGAGTTTTAATAGATGCTTCAGCTGGAGGTTCTTTGAGTACCAAAACTGTGGATGAGGCTATAGAGTTAATAGATGTGATGGTCTCTAATGAATATTTGATAGGAGAAAGGAGTAGTGCTTATAAAAGGGGAATTATGGAATTAGATGTGCAAGATGCTTATTTGGCACAAAGCAAGTTAATCACTCAGGCTTTAGAAAAATTGAGTATGTAAATATCTGAAATCCAAAAGCCTAGTCAAGTTTGTATGATGAACTATGATTTTTGTAGAGGTGACCATGAGAATAACTTGTGTGTGATTGGTAAATCCTGAGTCATTAACTTGATGCATAACTCTCAGAGGATTTATATTCTTTTGGCAAGCGCACCAATCGTTAAATTTGTAATATATTTAATCGTCCCACAGGGATTGAGGTAATTACCGCAATCTTGGACTAGCACAAGCTGAACCAACACAAGCATATAGAATTCATTCTGTTTTTGTTATTTTAAACTTTCTATGTTTTTATATTTTAAAAAAAAATATAGAAGATGAAATGTCATTAATGGAAGATAGGTTAGGATTACTTCAGTGTACAACTTCATCAAGGAACATGCAATCGAGGTTCAATTAAGCTTCAGATGGAAAAGGACACTTCGCAGATAGTTAATCCCTAATCCCTTAGGTGAATAACACTAATTCCTAAGCATTAAACCCTAACCCCTTAGGTGTTTAATTATAGAGAAATCTAATGCGAAATTGGGGTTGAACCCTAACTATTCACCTAATTACTAGGCCTGAATTAGTTAGGAAGCTAGAAGTTACCTAAGCCTCAACAATGATTCCTCATTGGTGAGATTCTTCATTTGGATCTGGATTTGTCAATCCAGCAGAGTAGATCCACTTCTCAGCTTGTTCTCCTCTTACTTTACAAGATAATTTCCTCAATGCAGCTTCAAGATTCCGTCGGAAGCTTCAGCAATCCCAACCCTAGGGGTTTAGAAACCCATGGGAATGGATTCTGTCGAAAGAATGTGGAGAGACATGGACGAGAGAATTTAGAGAGAGAAAAGAATTAGAGAGAGATTGGAAATGAGAAAATGAATCGTATTATTGTTTTTGTGTGTTCTCTCCTTGTTCTTACAGAGTATGTACAAGTATATATAGACATCTAACTAACTAACTAACTAAATTAATTACAAAGGAAACTTAATTAATAATTAAACTAACTAATCTAATTACATAATTACAAATAAATAATTAATTACAACGCAATACTTAAGTTACTACAGTACAATAGAAAAATAGAAACAGCAACGGTGCAACGCTTCAACTGGAGGGAAAATAGCAGGTTAAATAACCACCTTCATGCTTGAGCGTGAAGGACTCGCGCTTGAGCATGATCGTATTATTTCATGCTGTTGTGAATTCACGCTTGAGCATGATGAAAATAAGCTTAAGCGCGTCCTTGAATTTATGGTTACAGAGGATTCACGCTTGGGCATGACTAGGCAAGCTTGAGCGTGAAGTTTATATCTTACTGCACCTGCACATGCAAACAAATAAATTCCTAAAGTATGTACGCTGGCTGTCTAGCGTATGTATGTTGGGTTAGGGAATTTACAAATAAACAAATTTCCTTAACTAATTATCTTTTTTAACTATTTTCTTGCATAATTTAAACACTTTTAAAATAAATAAATAAAACCAGAATTAATGACAATTTATTAAATAATAATGCCAAACTAAACAAAATTTAATGGATTAAGTTAAATTAAAGGTGAAATTATTATGTCTTTTCAAGACTTATCACATCCCCAAACTTAAAACTTACTTGTCCTCAAGAAAATACTCAGATTAATTAAATCAATTGCATTTACTCAAGACAATCAACCTTTCCTTAACTTACTCATACCATAATTATTGAATATCATTCATGCCCTCTTTTTGCAACTTCTGAAGATATAATTACTCACACTTTCCTTGGGAACAAGCTGATGATGTTTTTCTCAAAGGATTGGTGTTTCACTCTTCTCTCAGTGTATAGGGTCAATAGCATGCTCTCATCACCTGCATAATTGTCAGATTAACATAGGCTTGCAACAGTTCTAAACATCATGACATATGCTAGCACAATTGGATCAGTAAGGGCTTTTTAAGCTTGTAATAGGGTTAGGCTACAGGCTCTATTTTTGTTTTTCTAGTCATTGTTGGGTTAAAAGATGTGCCCACTGATGCCTTGCCTCAATCTTAACTTAAATGCCTTTACTAACTAGCTTTTTTGCTTTTATTATATATTTTTTTTCAGATAAAGGATAACTCAACTACTTGTGGTGCTTTGCAACTTCTTCTTTTTTAGTCCTTTGGACTCTTTCTTTCTTCTCTTTTATTTTTTTTCTTTTATTGTAGTGCTTTGGACCTTTGCTTTACTGATTTTTCACTTTTCTTTTGCTTTTGCTGTTCTTCCTTTCACTTCTCAAAATCCTCATCTATAATTAAGGTCAGAGTGTGTCCTTTAATTGTTGTTAGGCACACTCTTTATCTCCAAACTTAGAACTTTCTAGTCCCTAGCAATAAGATAAGACTCAGCAATTCATCAGTGGAACATCCAGGGATAATTCACTTGGTTTTTCTCAGATAAATAGGCTTGTAAAATTAGGTACATAATTAGAATGAAAGGGTCTCAGGCTCAAAATATAATTGTTAAGTCAAAGGATAATTAAAATTGATTAGGATGGCTGAATTTGGCCCTGGCTAATTAATAAAGAAGGCCTTCATCATTTCCAATTGGCAAACATATAATCATTTAGCAAGCACTAAAGCAAATTCTGTCTCACTAAAGAAGAATGTAAGCACACTCAGAAAAGAAATCATAAAGGCTCAAAAGCTAATAATATTACAGGTAATCAGCCAATCATGTCCCTAAACTTAATGCGAGATCATAAATTCAGATTGCTAACTAGCATGGTGAATATATAAATAATTAAGGATAAAAATAGTTATGGACATGGATCATGAATCAAGAAATGTAAATCAATTAATTTATCCAATTGATGCCTGAGAATTAGCAAAATTTAAATTATTGAGATGGATTCTAAATTAGACACAGTTAACAAATTTCACCAAATTAATGAGATGAGAGGATAGATTACTTCCCTTTTTACCTATATGTCAGCGATTGGTGAGTGATGGATGTAGAAATAATACAATTCAGATAAGAAATAACAACAAACAACTAAACAGGGAAATATAAATTCATTACAACTGAAAAGGAAATACATTGTTTAGGAAAAGAAAACATTAAAAGAAAGTTATTACAACCCAAAATTAACTTAACAGAACTATAAACAAAGTAAAAGATCAGTCATCCTCTTCTTCATTTTCTTTATCCATAGGCTCATCCTTGTCTTGCTCAGGGTAGGGTGGAAATTCAGTTGGTAAAGGTGTGTCATCAGGGGGAATGGTAAATCTAATGGAAGCCAACCATAGGTCTCTGTCAGGTGGAACTCCCATTTCTTTAGTGTGATCCCAATGCCTGAGGTACACGTAGCTACACTGAAGCTTAGCGTAAGAACGCCCAAAGTAGAACACACAGGTAGCATCAGGTATAAATTACGCTCAAGCAGACCATTGTTCGCTTAAGAGAAAAGAAGATACTATAGGATGCGCTCAAGCGTGGGAAAGTCAAGCTCAAGCGACAAACTTGAAACAATTAAGGTCTCACTTTCTTAGCCCCGAGCACGCTCAGGCAAGGCAATTACACACTTAAGCGTGAGAATCAATGACTTGCAAGAGAGTTCACGCTCAAGCGTGAGTAATGTACGCTTAAGCGTGCAATGCATAACATGTAACAGTTTGGTGCAGGCTTATTCTCACTTAAGCTTGCTATTGTTTTGCTTAAACGTAATGCACAACAGAGACACACAAAAAAATGTCACGCTTAAAGTATAAAATGACAAGCTCAAGCGTGTACTTTATTTAATGGATCACGCTCAGAGCGTGAAGTGTTACGCTTAAACGCACAGCAGCAAAGGAGTAAGACGCTGTAAGGTTCGCTCAAGCGCACCTCAACCTACAGGGTCATGCTCAAGGCGTGAATAATTACGCTTAAGCTGCAACGTTCCAGGAGGCACACTGAAGTGGGTTACGCTTAAGCGTGTAATTTTTTTAAGGCCCCACGCTCAAGCGTGGAAGAACAAGCTTAAGCGCGCAAGGTTATCCAAATTCACGCTGGTTCACGCTTAAGTGGGCGCTCAAGCGCCACTAACTTCCTTCACAATCACGCTTAAAGCATGCTTAATCACGCTTGGTTCACGCTTGCCATGCGCTTAAGCGCTTATCGCAACCTAGATCGCGACGGCGCGGCGAACAAGAGAGAAAAAGGATGTGTGGAATGAAATGGGGAGTCGCTACCAACGTTTTTATCCATAGGAAAAACATTGGAAAAAAACTAGGTTCAGTAAAGCACTGGTTAAAAATTGAGATTCAAGTTCGGGAGTCGGTTACGAGTAGGGAAAGTATTAGCACCCTACATCGCCTGTCCAAAAACAGTACCAAGATTGAAAATGCGCAACATAAATAGCCTTACAAAAGATATTTTATTTCTTCCCTTTTATTGTTGTATCTTTTTTTTTATTTTGAAAATGACAGAATGGAGTGAGGGAACTCTACAAACATAGAATGTCGAAGAGAGGTCAGTGGGACGTTTCATCCGAATTAAACTCAACTTCGATATGAGACAGAGAAAGGACGAGAATGCTAATAAGGCGTCACGCCTAAATTATACATCCTTGAATAAAAAGGATAGGGATAGGAAAGAGATAAGCGGGACGTCTTGTCCTAAGTATCCCTTCCCTATGAATTGTGGCGAGGTTTGAACAAAAAAACTAGGGGAAATCAACAAGACGTCACGTCTAAATTGATTTTCACGGAAGTAACCAAAAAAAGAACATTTATGAAAGAAACATGAAAGTAAGGGAATAAATCAGCAAAAAGGAATAAGAGAGATGGGCCCGACAGGAATTGAAATCCTGCTCCTACGTATTCTTGAATTATCAAGAAATCAGGGTTACGTAGTTCTGAAAAATGTTTTTTTTTAGGAAAAGATTAGGAAGGTATTGATAGGCATCATTTCAGTGAAGAATCCATACAAGGCGAAGTGCTTCGCACGTGCACGGATCTTATAGAGACTGTGTAGACGGAAGTATTTTCTGTACGACACTGATTAAGAAAAATGAATATATATATATATATAAAAAAAACTGAGCAGGAGAGGAAAACCGAGTGCAAAAATGAAAAAAATGAATGAAGAATAAGAAAACCGAGTGAAAAAATAAGAAAACCGAGCGAAAAAATAAGGAAACCGAGTGAAACTATGAAAAATCCGAGTGAAAACAGGGAAAACCGAGTGAAACAGTAAAAATCTGAGTGAAACAGTGAAAATCTGAGTGAAATAGTGAGAATCTGAGTGAAATAGTGAGAATCTGAGTGAAAAAATAGTAAATCCGAGTGAAACAGTAAGGATCTGAGTGAAATAGTGAGAATCTGAGTGTAAAAATAGTAAATCCGAGTGAAACAGTAAGGATCTGAGTGAAAATAAGAGAAACCGAGTGCAAAAATAGTAAATCCGAGTGAAACAGTAAGGATCTGAGTGGAATAGTAAAAATCCGAGTGGAAATAAAGGAAACCGAGTGGAAAGAGGCTTACCGGGTGAAATTTGAGCAGAGAAGAACGATTGGGACAAGAATTGGAAGTCCGAGAGGGAAAAGGGAGCTGGAAGGAGTGCTGTTGAGTGAGAGTGTAGAGGATGTTAGGGTAAAGAGAGTTTGAAAGGTGAGGGGTGAGTGAAATAAGAGGGGGAGAAGACTTGGCGTGAGAGAGAGAGAACAGAGGTTTGTTTGGACAGAGTTTTCCCTTCCTCTGAATGCCTCCTCCCTCAGCTGCCCTCCCTCTTGCCTATTTATAGGCTGGACCGAGTGGAAGGCCAGCTCAGGCTTCCACTTCCGAGTGGAATGCCAGCTCAGGCCTCCACTCAGAGTGAAGTGGGGGACAACGGCTGGGTGGGAATTTTTAATTCCCCCCACTTCCACCCTGTTTGCCACTTGTCTGCCACCCCCAGGATTCCTGGATCCACTTGGGTGGTGGAATCCAAGTCAGCACGGTCTAACAGGGGGACCTGGTGGGAATCCGAGTGAGAATGGAAGAATTCCGAGTGAGAATTATGGAAATCCGAGTGAAAATGTTGGAAATCCGAGTGAGGATAGTGGAATTCCGAGTGAGGATATTGAAATCCGAGTGAGAATTGTGAAATCCGAGCGAACATGGTGAAATCTGAGAGAGGATGTAGAAAACCAAGAGAAAATATTGTAATCCGAGTGGGATTTTAAAATTCTGAGAGAGGATGTGGAAAACCGAGTGAAATGGTGGAATGCCGAGTGAAAATGGCTCGGCTTAATCCCTCAGTCAGTGTTCAACCATGGTTGGAATCGACTCCGAGTGAGAAAAGGGTTCAGTCCACACTCTGCCTCCTGGATCCGAGTGGAAAAGGTTCATTGAGTGCGAAAGACCGAGTAAAATCATGTTGATGTGCCACTCGGAACATTCAGTCAGAACCAAGTGAAGCACTTCTCACTCGGTTCCTAAATTCCTCTCCACAATCCGAACCACCAACGACTCGGAACTGACTGAAATGTGTGAAGTGTGAATCGGAATTGAAACATGGCTCGGAAAGGTGTAAAAGATGACACGGAGGGGATTTGGTGTTGGTAAAATTTGACTTGGGAAAGTGTAAAAGAGGACACAGAGCCGATTGAAAATCAAAGAGAAACACTCGGAAATTGATTTGGAGAGTACCTGGCTCGGACTTCACTTCCTCTCCCCAATCCGAGTGACCATTGACACGGAACCGACTGAAATGGCTCGGAAATTGGAATTTTGGCTATTTTTCGCTCGGAAATAAACTTCTTCACACTCAGAATTAGAAATTTGAATTTCTTCACTCGGAATGGCTCTGACAGGGAGGCTTTCCACTCGGAATTGACTCATTCTGAGTAGTTCTACTCGGATTTGCTCTATTCTGAGTAGTTCCACTCGGATTTGATCCGACAGGAGCATATTTCACTCGGATTTTACTCATTTTGAGTGATGCTACTCGGATTCAACTTCAACAGGGGGGTTTTTCACTTGGAATGACTCATTCTGAGTGATTCCACTCGGATTTCATCATTTTTGAGTCATTCCACTTGGAAATGCTTCATTTTGACTCGGATTTGACCATTTTTTGAGTTTTCACTAGTGCAAAATATAACTACGAAGACAGGATTTGAGCACGGTCCTAGGAGAACCATGCTAAAAAAAATGCGGTGGCATTTTTATGATTTTAGTGAAGCTTTTTAAACACGGTTGAATACTAACCGTGCTAATAGAGGTGTTTTAATCACGGTTGTTGAATGACCGTGCTTATAGGGGTATTTTAATCACAGTTGCTACAAAACCGTGTTCGTAGGCTGGGAGTTATTAAGACGGTTCCATGGTAACCGTGCTTATAGGACGTTTTTAAGCACGGTTGTGTGTGTAACCGTGCTCATATGTTAGCGCGAAATTCAAAATTAGAGAAAAGGAACTGCAGAAGCGCGTGAGAGAGCAGAAAAGGTTACATTTGAGAGAGCAACTGCAGAAGCTCCGCAAAGAGCACTGGCTGAAGCCAGAGAAAAACTTGAAAAGGCATGTGCTGAGGCCAGGGACAAAACATATGCCGATAAAGCTACTGCTGAAGCCAGATTGAAAGAGAGCGTAGTGCTGTAGAAAGAGCAACCGTAGAGGCTCGAGAGCGTACGATGGAAAAAGTAAATATTGAGAGGGCTGCATTTGAGTCTAGAGAACGATTAGAGAGATCTGTATCTGACCAATTTAGTGGTTCTTTCAGAAGTGATGGAAGACAGGGCTCTTCATCATCAGTAAGTATCCATATAAATCTGCAAGTGATAAATTGCATATTCCTACTGAATTTCTAATAATTATATGGGCAGGATATGCTGGATCCATATTGGCATAGCTTTTCCTCCTCCACTAATGCCAGATATCCATATTCCTCACTTCATGGTGGTATGTGATGTGTGACATTCCTGCAGTACTTCAGCATATCTATAAACTGTCAATAAACATTCTACCGCCTCCACTTGATATAAACCTAACAAGATATTGGTTCTTTGCTTGAAGCTTCCTCTTTTAATGAGAGATCAGAAGGTGAATCAGCTCAGAGGTGTAGAGCTAGGTTGGAGAGGTATCGCCGAACAGCAGAGCGTGCAGTAAGATCTTCAACCTTGTTATGTTAATCATACTTGTGCTCATAAAATAAATGATCATGATGAGTTTTGTGAAATATTAGGCCAAAGCTTTGGAAGAAAAGAACATGCGTGACCTTGAAGCTCAGAAGGAGCAAGCTGAGAGAAACGTAAGATGCAGAGCACCTACGAGCACGGTTACGAATAACCGTGCTTAAAAATCACTTACAAGCACGGTTAAGAACCGTCCTTAAAAGCCCCTATCTATAAGCACGGTGGGAACAAGCACGGTTCTAGAACCGTGCTTAAAGGGTCACCAGAACCGTGCTTAAAAGTCCTTTTTCCACTAGTGTTTTCACTCGAATTTATCTCTACCAGGGCTGTATTTCACTCGGAAATGCCTTAACCTGAGTCATCTTATTCAGATGTGATCATTTTTTAGTCATTCCAATCGGATTTGTCTTCAACAGGGCTGTATTTCACTTGGAAAAGCTTCATTCTGAGTTATTTTGCTCGGTTCTGATTATTCTGAAGCCATTCTATTCGAATTTGACCATTCTGAATTAGAATTCAGTATAAAAAAGATTCATTCCACTTGGACCGGACCAAAAGAGGTGTTCACAGATGCCCCTCTTTACTTCTTTTTCACAAAAGAAACACGAAGCTTCTGTGTTTTTGAAGTGAAAAGGAAGTAAAGATATGAACACCGATGTAGGGGGCCAAGTGGGACCTCTTGATCGGTATAGCGACTGATGGTATGGGCAATCACGAGTCAGTGTGACTTTTCTTTTTCTTAAAACGAGCATTCTCCACTTCCACTTCCGTTTCCTTTTTTTTTTTTGAATAGACAGGGAAAAATTGTCTTTTAGTTAACAGGAGGTAATGAGATCAGGATTGACCCCCAGTAGACTGGAAAGTAAAGGTTGCCCTCGTGGGCGATTGAAAAGTAAAGGGTACCTCGATAGGTGGCTGGAAAATAAAGGATGCCTTGATAGGCGACTGGAAGATAAAGGGTGCCTTGATAGGCGACTGGAAGATAAAGGATGCCTTGATAGGCGGCTGGAAAATAAATGATGCCTTGATAGGTGACTGGAAGATAAAGGATGCCTTGATAGGCGGCTGGAAAATAAAGGATGCCTTGATAGGCTGCTGGAAGATAAAGGATGCCTTGATAGGCGACTGGAAAGATAAAAGATGCCTTGATAGGCGGCTGGAAAGATAAAGGATGCCTTGAAAGATAAAGGATGCCTTGATAGGCGGCTGGAAAGATAAAGGATGCCTTGATAGGCGACTGGAAGATAAAGGATGCCTTGATAGGCGGCTGGAAAATAAAGGATGCCTTGATAGGCTGCTGGAAGATAAAGGATGCCTTGATAGGCGACTGGAAAGATAAAGGATGCCTTGATAGGCGGTTGGAAAATAAAGGATGCCTTGATAGGCGGCTAGAAAGGTAAAGAAAGCCTTGATAGGCGGCTGGAAAATAAAAGATGCCTTGATAGGCGGCTGGAAAATAAAGGATGCCTTGATAGGCGACTGGAAGATAAAAGGGGTGCCTTGATAGGCGGCTGGAAAATAAAGGATGCCTTGATAGGCGACTGGAAGATAAAAGATGCCTTGATAGGCGGCTGAAAAGATAAAGGATGCCTTGATAGGCGGCTGGAAAATAAAGGATGCCTTGATAGGCGGCTGGAAAGGTAAAGAAAGCCTTGATAGGCGGCTGGAAAATAAAAGATGCCTTGATAGGCGGCTGGAAAATAAAGGATGCCTTAATAGGCGACTGGAAGATAAAAGGGGTGCCTTGATAGGCGGCTGGAAAATAAAGGATGCCTTGATAGGCGACTGGAAGATAAAAGATGCCTTGATAGGCGGCTGGAAAGATAAAGGATGCCTTGATAGGCGGCTGGAAAATAAAGGATGCCTTGATAGGCGGCTGGAAAATAACGGATGCCTTGATAGGCGACTGGAAGATAAAGGATGCCTTGATAGGCGGCTGGAAAGATAAAGGACGCCTTGATAGGCGGCTAGAAAATAAAGGATGCCTTGATAGGCGACTGGAAGATAAAAGATGCCTTGATAGGCGGCTGGAAAGATAAAGGATGCCTTGATAGGCGGCTGGAAAATAAAGGATGCCTTGATAGGCTATCAGACGGGAAAGAATGCCTGAATAGGCGAATGGAAAGTAAAGATTAGGGGGGAGCTAACAGGTCGTCTCGTCCGAATTAACTCACTGTTGGCATGAAATGCAAAGGTTGGGGGAGCTAACAGGACGTCTCGTCCAAATTAACTCACTGCTGGCAGGAAATGCAAAGGTTGGGGGAGCTAACAGGACGTCTCGTCCAAATTAACTCACTGCTGCAAAGGTTGGGGGAGCTAACAGGACGTCTCGTCCAACCTTAACTTACTGGGCTTCAAGGTTCATGGCGATGCCCCAGTTTGACATAATTGAAGGTTCTTGGGGAATTGCCCCTTGACTGGAACAGAAGAAACCTGGGGAGACACCCCCCAGTTTGAGATGGTTTGAAGGAATCTTGGGGAAAGGCCAGAATAAAAGAAATCTGGGGAGACGCCCCAGTTTGAAGGTTCTTGAAAGAATCTCGGGGAAACATCCCCTGTGACTATAGGAGGAGAGACATGGGGAATCGCCCCCTTAATTGCGAACGGAGAAACATGGGGTGATGCCCCGGTTTGACATGATTTTAGAGAATCTTGGGGAATCGTCTCCTTGACGGTAAGAGGAGGAACATGGGGAATCGTCCCCCTCAATTGAGAAAGGAGAAACATAGGGTGATGCCCCAGTTTGACATGATTGGAGGGATTCTTGGAAATTGGCTAGAACAAAAGAAATCTGGGGAGATGCCCCAGTTTAGAGGTGATTTGAAGGTTGTTAGGGAACTACCCCTTGAATGAACAAAAGGAATCTGGGGAGATGCCCCAGTTTAAGTTGTTTAAGAAATGTATTTCTACTAGAGGAGGATTGATGGTTCGGGGTACTGCCTCTTTAGGCGAAAGAGAATGAACCTGGGGTGATGCCACAATTTGAACTATTTGCTTTGAAACCTCAGGGAGCTGCCCCTTGAGCGAGAAGGAAATGATTCTGGGGTGATGCCCCAGTTCGATTTGTCTGGGAAGTGTAATTCCACTAGGGAAGGATTGATGGCTCGAACATCACTCTTAGATTAGGAAGGTAAAATCTGGGGTCCGCCTAGTATGTGTAGATTTACTTAGAAAAACGTGCCGGGGCTCTTTGGGGAGAATTCTTCTTGCTTGACTGCTGGAGCGTATCAAGTAGATTCCCCGGAAGGGAGTTTGAAAAGTGTCAGCTTTGGCAGTTGAGGAGAAGACTTCAAGAAGTGCCAACTTTGGTGATTTGGGGAAGGGCTTTGAGGAGTGCCAACTTTGGCGATTAAGGAGGAGACTTTAACGATCCTAGTTTTGGCAGCTGCGGTTCCATTAAGGAAAAGGTCTTGATTGAGTCGTCAGAGCTTGATATGACTGTCCGTTGTAATAACCAGCAGAAAAAGGGTAAGTAGTGCAAAGATACATTCAAAAACTGGGTAGGTCCTGTGAAACCGCGGCCCTTAGGATAACTCATGGACAGAGGAGAATCAAAGAGGCGATCATAGCTTTGAAGCACGTGCCTGGCTGAGTCCTTGTGATGATTGTCGAGGTTAAGTAGTGGGAGCGTTTTGTCCCTTACGACTTTAAATGTTCACCATTCTTTCATTTATTTTTATAAAAACACAATGTTTTATCAAATCAATGCAATTCATAACACGTATCGAAAAAAGGATAAATTTTATTCATGTAGGTCAAACAAAATACAGAGAATGGACGACCGGAAAATAGAGGGGATGAAATGAAATCACGTAGGACAGGTCAAGGCCAAGGGGAATAGGAAAGGTTCAAAGATCTTCCAATGAACTCCTGAGACTAGTGAGAACCTTAATCCCACATTACAACCTCAAGTACATCGCTCAATTTTGCTTTCCAGAGGGTAGTTCGACCATGGTCCTGATGCCTCAGTTTGCATGTTTTGCATTGGGAGTTTTAGCTACTTTGCCGAAATCTTGACCCTAATTTTTACCTGAGCCGCCTTTTCAGGTTTTCGACTCACCGGGTTGCTCTAACTTTTACCTAGGCCGCCTTTTCAGGTTTTCAGCCTAGCGAGTTTTCATTCTCTTTATAATGTGTTCTTTTTTTTTTCTTTTTTTTTTTGCTGCATCCTTCACAATAAAAAGTTGAAACTGATCACACTCCAGTCGAGTCTGCTTAACCTTTTCTGAGTTTTAGCCCGATCCTTTGAGGAGCTGATGTTATCTCAAATAAGAGAGTCTTCCCCTATACTATGTACCCAAGGGAACATTGGTGAGTCTTTTGGCATTGATGAGAGGGGGTTAATTCGAGTCATCATTTTGGCCTTTATATTTTTTTTGATTTTTTGATTGATTTTTTTTGTTTGCCCTTTTTTTCTTTTTTTTCTTTTTTTTTTGTTTTTGTTTTGTGTTTTTTCTTTTTTTTTTAACCCCCTTAATGACGCAATGACTCAATCTGACAGACTATTTCCTTGCTATATAGGCATAAGGAATGACGTACTCTTTGAGATGTTGATGATGACAAGAATGCGAGTTCTTGGCCTGACGACATTTGTTCCCTTTATACAGAAAATGACAGCTTGCTCAAGGATCTGGACGCAACCGGCTTTCCCCGCTTGGTATGTGCATCGGACTTCAAGCTTGGCTCTATTTTCCATTTTTCATCTTTCTTTTTTTTGTTTTTTTTGGTTTTTTTTTTGTTTTTTTTGTTTTTTTTTGGCCAAGTCTCCCTTGACTGTATCTGCATTTAAGGCATTAGCAATTTTCTCTTATTTATGCTGGTAACTGTTGTGGTTTTCTTAGTTGACTGACCTACCACTTGTCTGATTCGGGACTTGGCAATGTTATCATTCACATAGATTATTTCCACGTCCTGAAACAATATTACTAATGTCTTCTGATATATTGCCCCGTGATTCCTTCAGTCATTCTTGGCTCAGGGGTATTCCTTGACCTCTTGTCCTAACAATCTGGTTAACTTGTGTGGTGACTCACCAAGCTTTCCTACCTTCTTCGTCAGCACAATCGACCGGGTAGTTGAGATCGTAAAATGGGATTGTGATTTCATTAGTCTCAAGAAGATCATTTTTGGATATGCAATTTTAGCGGTTTATGGCAAGAAATAAAAATGGAGAGAAAAAAAAGGAACAAACAAGTAAAGACAATGGATCAAAGTAAGGATAAAGGAATGAGAAAAATCTTTTTAGAATTTCGATACACATTTATTGATTGACTGGTAAAACAAGTTTTTTTCGCCTTTATTACATGGAAAGTCCCAAAGCCTTAGGCATAGCAGAGGGATAAACAAGACTTTTAAGGCAGTGACAGATTACTTTGGTGAATCATTTAAAATCGTAGGGAGTTCGACAGCTTCCCAGTTACTGAGCTCTCGTCCCGGCGGGCAAGCGGTCACCAAATCAACATTGTTATCAAAACTATCAACCACCACGGCATTAACTTCTGAGCTTCCATGATTAGGCAGGGGATTCTTGACCACGTTAGGGCTTCCTTCTTTAAAATCGATCCATTCGGCCTTGATCAAATCTCTCACTTTATATTTCAGAGCCATGCAATTTTCTGTGGAATGCCCCGGTGCCCCAACGTGGTAATCACAATGAGCGTTTGGGTCATATCCCCTTGGATAAGAAGGTTGCAATGGCTTCATGGGGCATGGAACCAACAGACCTTCCTGAACAAGGATTGGAAAAAGTTCGGTATATGTTATGGGAATTGGATCGAACTGCACCGGGGTACGCTCATTGTTGGGATTCCTTGGGTTCTGATTATGGTTGGGTTGTCGAGCTACTTGCTGGGGGTGATGGTATGGCATGGGTTGTGGTATTGGAGCTCTTACCATGGGTGGACGGAAATGAGGAGTATGAGCTGCTGGGCCACCAGTGGCTGCGGCCACATAAGGATTGGGAGCTTGAATCATAGTAGGAAAGAATGGTCTTGGCGAAGGCGTCTTTTGATTAGAAGAGATGGAATTAGTTTCTCCATCCCTTTTCCCAGGCGCCGGCCTTCTTGTCATGCTTGCCCCAGACGAGCCCTGAGTGAGCTTACCCGTTCGTATTCCACTCTCCACTCTTTCCCCAATAGTCACGATGTCAGAGAAGTTGGCTGAAACACTACCAATCATCTTGCCGTAGAAAGGTGATGGGAGCGTGTCGATAAACATCTCGACTATTTCTTTTTCCGACAATGGGGGATCCACTTGCGCCGCTGTCTCTCTCCATCGTTGAGCATACTCCTTGAATATTTCACTGTCCTTCTTCACCATATTTTGTAAATGAACCCTGTTGGGTGCCATATCCATGTTATACTTGTATTGTCTAAGGAAGGCATCTGCCAGGTCCTTCCAACAACGGATATGGTTCCGATCAAGGTGAGCATACCATGTAAGAGCAGCTCCTGCTAGACTATCTTGGAAGCAGTGGATCAATAGTTGGTCATTAGAAGAGTAAGATGCCATCTTTCGACAGTACATCGTGAGATGATTCTTAGGACAAGTCATTCCCCGATACTTGTCAAAGTCTGGCATCTTGAATTTGGGTGAGAGAACAACATCTGTGACTAAACATAGCTCCGAAGCATCCATTAGTCCAAAACCTCCGGCGCCCTCCATCATTCTTAAACGCTCTTCTAAGATCTCTATCCTTTCCCTTCGAGGAGCCGCGACCTCGCGGGTTGTATCTTGGAGGTTGGTCCCATAGGGGGTTCCGTATCCATACAGATAGCCGAATAACTGGTTGTATGGAGGCAACACATGGGACTGGTTTACTAGGCCTGTATTTGGTGAGGGACCTTGAGGATGAGCCACAGCATAAGTCGGCTGGGTTATCTGGGCTTGTGTATTTTGGGCTTGGGCGTTATAGGTTGGCTGGGCCATCGGGGCTTGTATGTTTTGGATTTGGTGGGTTTGTGGGTCATGGACCTGTGTGTTTTGGGTTTGGTGAGCTTGTGGGTCATGGGCTTGCGTGCTATGGGTTTGGTGGAGTGGTGGGATATTTGGTTGTGTGGGGTATGAAGCATGAGGATTTACCGCTTGCTGGTTGTGGGCGTCTTGTTGGTTAGCGAACGGGGGATAGTACCCCGGGGGTAGGCCATAAAGTGGAAAGGGTACTGGGTTGCCGTCTAGACCGACAAATGTATGCTGTGCGTAAGACTGGCCGTAAGGTGGCTGGTTCTAAATGGCCGGGTTAGGTCTCCCAACATGAATGGTGAGAGGGGGTGTCATTGTGTTAGGGAGTTGGGTTCTTGCTGGGTCAGAACCAAGGGGAGGTGGCGCAGTGGCAGGCTACTATTGAGCATCCTCAACACCCGCAGAGGAGCCTCCTTCGGTAAGTTTCTTTTCTAAGAGTTTAGTTAACTCCGTGACTCGCTCTTTCAGCTGATCGAACTCGGTTCTAAAGTTTCCTTCAACAGCTTCTGCCTCAGCCATGAATTTCTTTTGGAGCCGGGTCTGGTAAGGATGCCTACCCGTGACGTTGGTGTCTCTTTTTTTTTTTTAAAGAAAGAAGAAGAAAAAAAATGTTAGGTGGAAATAGAAAGAAGAAAAATGTTGTGGGAAACCATTACAGACTTTGGCGAGTATCCTTTGACCATTCCTTAGAATTTATCACTCAAAAGTACTAGGTATGGTAATCATAGAAATTAATATGGGATAATTGTGAAGACAGAAGAAATCTTTCATCCTGAGGCGGGATCCTCTAGCTCAGACATCTTCTTCGGGCAATTACAACCCTTATTTCTTAAGTTTAATCCCACGTCAATTTCCATAGATACTCAAAGGGTACATGACCAAAAGAGGATTATCTATTCACCCGAAGAATACTGTGTGTTTCAAAACGAGTCATTATTTCAATAACTCAGTAAATCTGCGGGTGGTAGATAATTCATTTTCTTGGATAAAAGGGAAAATCAAAAATGACGTAAAGTAAAGTAAAGTTTGCCCTTTTGTGGCCTAGGTCAGGTTTTGTTGAAAGTTTTCTCTAGGCCCTATGGTTTGTCTAAAAGTGGCTCTTCACACCAGGTGGCTTATTCTAGACTTCTAGAAGGTCACCAGAGCCAAGATCCTACCCATGACAGGGACGCAATAGTGGGGAACCACTAGGTGCGTATATCATGAGAGGTCGAACTCTGGTTGAGGTTCTCACGAACACCGGATAGGAAGTACATCCCATACGATTCCGTTACCAACCTCTCCTAACTTAAGCTTCATTTGGGGCCCGAGTATAGGGCGCCACTCATAGGTGTGTGCAAGTAATTGTGAGTGTAGTGTGTGGAAGGGCAGTCCATACCTTTTACCTTACCCCATTCTGTACAAAGAACAAACACAGAACAAATATACAAAGTCGTCTACCCTCGGGTTCAATAATTACAGGAAAGTAACATGGTCCTTGATGAGTGCTTATTTTATGATTAAATTCATGGCTCAATTAGAACTATTTTTTGAATAACTTAACAAAATTGATAAATAATTGAGCATGATTTTGATTATAAAGGGAGTATTAAGAAAAGAAGCTTGAAATTTGAAAATCAGTGAACAACTTGTCAAAAGCCTTGAAGAAACAAAGAGCATCAAGCAAAGGACACTTGAGCGTGGTACACTACACGCCTGAGCGTGGAGGAAACAAAAGCCACGTTGCCCATGCACCCACGTGAAACAATGAGGAATACACCAACAGCCCCTCACGCTTGAGCGTGAACCCGAGCTCGCTCAAGCGTGACTTCATGCATGACTGACGCTCAAGCGTGACACTAAGGAGCTTAAAGCGTGACTGAATTGAATTAAGCAACAGCATCAGGGTCATCTCACGCTCAAGCGTGAGGAGGAGCCGCTTGGGTGTGACCTCGATCCCGCTTGAGCGTGGCTTGAGCGTGGAGTACATATGTTGGGATAGAGGAGCTCGCTCAAAGCGTGACATGCCCAGCTTGAAGCGAAGGATCAAGCATATGCTGAACAAAGGACCCACGCTTAAGCGTGGACAAGGAAGCTCAAGCGCAAGACTATCAAAAAGCTTCAGAACCCTTCACGCTTGAGCGTGACCATCAAGCTCAAGCGTGACTCACACAGTGTGGGCTTCTTAATTCTTTATTCACCCGTAATGCGATGCAAACTCATCCACTTTCTGCTGTTTCCACCAGTCTTTGAAAGATGCCGCATGGGTTCTACGCAAGTGGGTAAGAGAAGCTAAGCCAAAAACTCCTATAAAGCAAGCTGCAAACAGGGCATCAGAATCATCAATCTCCTATCACATCATACATCAGATTCATCCTCTGTATTTCATTCATACTTTCCATTATTTCCTGTATTCACTCTGTTGATAGTGAAAATGCAAGGCATGAGTAGCTAAATCTCCCTTATGGGATTGGCTGTAATCCATTCAACACTAAAGTAATGCTGCTGTAAGTTTTCATTTAGTAATGAGATTTGATAAGTTGCTGTATTTCCTTCTGCGTTTAATGCCTGAAAGTACTTGATCACTATTTTCTTGTTCTAAGTTTTCTTGAGTATGCTGGGAAGTGACTTTTGAAAGCAGACCCTGAAAGAAATGCTTGTTGTGAGTAGGTAGCCAGGGATGGCGTCTAACGCAACAAACGTCAAAACAATCGATCGATAATGCTGGAATGGTTTCCAAAGTGACTGAGGGATCAGTGGTTTGGAAATCATTCTTATGAATTTTGTAGTCGAGGGATCGATGCAAATGACTTTGATTGTGACGTAGAACTTATCTTTTCGATTTACTTATATGGAAACTTATGCAGCTTACAGAGGTGAAGATGTGATGAAGCCAATCCCTGTTTTACAAAACTGATTTTTCCAACATCATTTACTGTTATATTTTGCAAAGTGCTATCCTCTGTTATTTTGTTACTTACTGTTTTTCATTCAGCAACATTCACAACAAATCAAAACTGAAACTTTCTGCCTAATCAATTCAAACTAAGATCTTCATTCTAGCACCTCCTCAGTGGAACGACAACTATACTATATTACAACTTCTGTGTTTAAACTTGGCACATCCATTTCATTGAGTTCATATTATACAAACTTGATTCTCTTTCAGTAAACTCAATATAAGCAAAACACTTATCAAGTTTTGGCGCCGCAACCGGGGAGGTGATTTAAGTTTAAATATTTTAAGCATTGAATTGACAAGACAGTGTAAATAAACTTGTTTGTAATTTTTTTTTTTTTTTTAACCTTGCTACTTTGAGTTCTTGATTTATGATCTTGAGAGGACAGGGTACAAAAGAACAACTTGCATTTGATCCTGAGATAGACAGGTTCCTCAAGAAAATCAATAAAGCCAAGCAGAACTTCCACGTAGGACAAACTTCCTCTGTTACAATGGAGGACAACAGCAATAATCAAAATCCACCAAGGAGAACACTTGGAGATTACACATTGCAACAAGGACCTAGACACTACTCAAGCATTGCTATACCAAATACAATCAGGGCTATAGAAATGAAACCTACTTTCCTTAGTTTAATTAGTTCCCATCAATTCCATGGAATGTCCAGTGAAGATCCTTACACTCACTTGGCCACATTCTATGAATTGGTAGGAACAATGGGATTTGAACAGGAAGTAATTGAGGCAGCATACCTAAGATTGTTTCCTTTTTCTCTTGCAGGAAAAGCTAAAGAATGGCTCCAGTCACACCCAAATCAAAGCTTGAACAGCTGGGAGACAGTGGAGGAAAAATTCCTACACAGATTCTTCCCACCATCCAGATTCATCAAGGCTAAATCAGATATCACAACATTTAAACAAAGCCATGATGAACCCTTTTGTGAAGCATGGGAACGCTTCAAATCTCTCCTCAGAAGATGCCCAAACCATGGACTGGAAGATATTGCCCAATTGAATATCTTTTACAGTGGTTTAAAGGGTGATACTAAAATGATTTTGGATGCAGCAGCTGGAGGAACCATGATGACAGTGGATGCAGAGCAAGCTACAAGGATCATTGAAGCATTATCATCCATAGATTACCAGGCTCAGCATGACAGAACACAAATCCAAAAGAAGGGAGTGTTGGAACTTAATACAACAGATGCCATTTTGGCTCAAAATAAGATTTTGACACAACAAATTGAAGTTCTGACACAGCAAATGGCAAAACTCCCGCAACAACTGCATTCTGTACAGTCCTCTACAGGAAACCAACAAGCACAAATGAGATGTGACTTTTGTGGAGGAGAACATCAGAATGGACACTGCCAAGGAGAACAAGGAGACCAATCTATCCTCTATATGAATAACCAAGGTAAGCAAAGTAACTTCAATAACAATACTTACCCCAATAATTTTTCACAGGGATGGAGGAATAGTCAAAGTGGTGGATGGAAGCAAGAAGCAAGCACATCCAACAGACAGCAACCTTATCAGCAAGGTCCTTCATTGACAGAAAGGACATCAAAACTAGAGGACACTCTAGAAAAATTCATGCAGGTCTCAATCACCAACCAAAAGAACACTGATGCTTCGATAAGAAACCTGGAGACACAAGTGGGGCAATTGGCTCGCCAAATTGCAGAGCATCACAACCCCCAATTTGGAGCCAATACACACCCAAATCCAAAGGAGCAATGCAAAGCAATCACAACAAGAAGTGGAAAGGTCATTGGACAAAAAGAGAATGACAAGGTGGAAGAAAAAGTAGAAGAAGAAAAAGAAACAGAAGAGGAAGTTAGTGAAAAGAAGAATAATGATGTAAATATGAAGGAGGAAGTTGAAAAAGAAAAAAAAGAAATAAAAGAAGGGAAGAAGAAGGTGGACGACCCAACACCACAACTGAAGAGCTTGCCGTATCCAAAGAACCCTTCAAAAATGGACAAGGAAAGGCAATTTGCAAGATTTATGGATATCTTCAAAAGGTTACAAATAAACATACCTTTTGTGGAAGCCATGGAGCAAATGCCAACTTACGCTAAATTTATGAAGGAGCTGTTAACAAAGAAGAAGAGATTTTCTGAAGAAACAGTAAAGCTTGCAGCAGGCTGCAGTGCCATCATTCAAAAGGCACTGCCACAAAAAACAAAAGACCCCGGAAGTTTCACAATCCCAGTAACTATTGGTACTCTACCAATAGGAAAAGCACTCTTGGATTTGGGAGCAAGCATTAATCTAATGCCTCTCTCAATGGTGAAAAAAATTGGAGATCTTGAGGTGAAGCCAACCCGGATGACCCTCCAGCTGGCGGATAGGTCTATGAAATTTCAATATGGCATAGCCG
The DNA here is from genome assembly GCA_037962975.1 of Clitoria ternatea. Classification (NCBI taxonomy): domain Eukaryota; kingdom Viridiplantae; phylum Streptophyta; class Magnoliopsida; order Fabales; family Fabaceae; genus Clitoria; species Clitoria ternatea. The sequence continues at coordinate 215,226,219 of CM075671.1, read as the reverse complement.
AAGATGTACTGGTAAGAGTTGACAAGTTTGTGTTTCCTGTAGATTTTGTCATAATAGATATAGAAGAAGATGCAGAAATACCTCTCATTTTGGGGAGACCCTTCATGAAGACTGCAAAAGTAATCATTGATGTGGATGACGGGAAGTTAAAAGTGAGAGTGCAAGATGAAGAAGTAAATTTCAACATGTTTGATGCAATGAAATACCCAAAAGACAAACAACAGTGCTTCAAAATTGACATTGAAGAAGAAGCCATCAGAGAACAAACCAACGAATGGTTCAACAAAGATCCACTGGATGAGCTGAACGTTGGAGCAATGGATGAAGACAAGAACAAGGACAAGCAAGATGCTCAAAAAGAAAGTCACTTTAAAAGGCTGTCTGAGGAAACAAAAGAAGTTGTTCCACCAAAAGTGGAGTTAAAAGCTTTACCTCCACACTTGAAATATGTCTTTCTTGATAATGATAACCAAAAACTTGTTATTATTAACAGGGAATTGACAGGTACCGAAGAGAAGCAGTTGATTCAAGTATTGAAAGAGCATTCAACAGCGATTGGATGGAGGCTGGAAGATTTGAAGGGAATAAGCCCAGCTTACTGCACTCATCACATTTACATGGAACAAGAATTCAAACCAATTGCTCAGCCACAGAGACGCTTGAACCCAACTATGAAGGAAGTAGTAAAAGGGGAGGTAACCAAGTTGCTAGAAGCTGGTATAATCTATCCTATTTCTGATAGCTCTTGGGTGAGCCCTGTGCAGGTTGTTCCAAAGAAAGGAGGAATCACTGTCATACAGAATGAGAAACATGAATTGATCCCTACAAGAACTGTCACAGGATGGAGGATGTGTATCGATTACAGGAAACTAAACACTGCTACCCGGAAAGATCATTTTCCTCTGCCCTTCATGGATCAAATGCTAGAAAGACTTGCAGGTCAAGCATACTACTGCTTTCTAGATGGATACTCAGGGTATAACCAGATAGCAGTTGCACCTGAGGATCAAGAAAAAACAGCATTCACATGTCCCTTTGGGGTATTTGCATACAGAAAAATGCCCTTCGGATTGTGCAATGCCCCTGCAACATTTCAAAGATGTATGCTTGCTATCTTCTCTGATTTGGTGGAAAAATGCATAGAGGTTTTCACGGATGATTTCTCTGTTTTTGGTTCATCATTTGATCAATGTTTGAAAAATTTGACCATTGTGTTGAAAAGATGTGTAAACACCAATTTGGTTTTGAATTGGGAAAAATGTCACTTCATGGTGACTGAAGGCATTGTGTTAGGACATCAAATCTCCAAAAGAGGCATTGAAGTGGACAAAGCAAAGGTGGAAGTAATCGAGAAATTGCCACCACCAGGAAATGTAAAAGGAGTCAGAAGCTTCTTGGGCCATACAGGATTTTATAGAAGGTTCATCAAGGACTTCTCAAAAATTGCAAAGCCTTTGAGTAATCTCTTAAACAAAGACACTCCTTTTATTTTTGATGATTCTTGTTTACATGCCTTTGAAACTCTAAAGCATAAACTAACATGTGCACCTGTAATAGTTGCCCCTGATTGGGGACTAGATTTTGAAATGATGTGTGATGCCAGTGATTATGCTGTTGGGGCCGTATTAGGACAAAGAAAGGCTAAAATTTTTCATGTTATACACTATGCTAGTAAAGTTTTAAACCCTGCACAAACAAATTATGCAACAACAGAGAAAGAACTCTTAGCAATAGTGTATGGCCTGGAGAAATTTAGACCTTATCTGATTGGTTCCAAAATCACTATTTTTACTGACCATGCTGCCATTAAATATTTGTTGAATAAACCTGATTCTAAGCCCAGACTAATTAGATGGATCTTGCTAATGCAAGAATTCAACCTAGTAGTCAAAGACAAAAAGGGCAGCGAAAATTTTATTGCAGATCATTTGTCCCGACTTGTCAATCAGGAAGTCACACGGCTCCAACCTGAAGTGAAGGAAGAATTTCCCGATGAAAAGCTACTGATGATGAAAGAACGGCCATGGTTTGCAGACATGGCCAACTTTAAAGCTGCTGGAGTACTGCCTGATGACCTTTCATGGCAGCAGAAGAAGAAGTTTCTAAGGGATGCAAAGCAATTCATATGGGATAACCCCTACCTATTCAAACTTGGATCAGATCACATCTTGAGGAGATGTGTGTCCCAAGAGGAGGCTGAGAGCATCCTATGGCACTGTCACAGCTCACCCTATGGAGGACATTTCAATGGGGAAAGGACAGCAGCAAAGATCCTCCAATCAGGTTTCTATTGGCCCTCTTTGTTTAAAGATGTTAATGTTTTTGTGCAGCATTGTGAAGCATGTCAGAAGACAGGAAACATATCAAAAAGACATGAGATGCCCTTGACTGCCATCCTTGAAATAGAAGTCTTTGATTGCTGGGGCATAGATTTTACTGGGCCATTACTAATGTCATTCTCAAATGAGTACATAATTGTGGCAGTAGACTATGTCTCTAAGTGGGTGGAAGCCATGGCATGTACTAAAGCTGATGCCAAGACTGTCATCAAATTTCTTAAGAAACACATTTTCAGCAGGTTTGGCACCCCAAGAGTCTTAATAAGTGATGGAGGCTCTCATTTCTGCAACAGTCAACTCCAAAGATGCCTTGGACATTATGGAGTCAAGCACAAAGTAACTTCCCCTTACCATCCTCAAGCCAATGGCCAAGTGGAAGTATCCAACAGAGAAATTAAGAGGATACTGGAGAAGACAATAAGCCAAAGCAGAAAAGATTGGTCATTAAAGTTAGATGACGCTTTATGGGCCTATAGAACAGCATACAAGGCACCAACTGGATTTTCACCTTATCAGTTGGTGTATGGTAAAAATTGCCGTCTTCCAGTGGAACTTGAACACAAAGCATTTTGGGCACTGAAAACCCTCAACTATGACCCAAAAGCATCAGCTGACGAGAGGAAGACCCAGATGCATAAGTTAGAAGAGTGGAGGAATCATGCCTACGACTCATCCAGGATCTACAAGGAGAAAATGAAGGTTTACCATGATAGACACATCATGAAGAAGAGTTTTCACCAGGGACAATCTGTTCTTCTTTTCTACTCAAGGATGAAACTATTCCCAGGAAAACTCAAGTCTAAATGGTCAGGACCCTTTATTGTGAAGGAGGTGAAACCTTATGGAGCTATTGAATTACAAGATCCTAAATCTGAAAGAACTTGGGTCGTGAATGGACAGAGAGTAAAGCCCTATTTAGGAGGAGAAGTGGAGAAGGTTGCCACTGACATCCTGCTAAAAGACCCATGACCAAACTCAGGCGTCAAGCTAATGACGTTAAATAAGCGCTCATTGGGAGGCAACCCAATCTTTTGTGCTTTCTTTCCTTGAAAATTTTATTTCATTTTAAAGTTTCTGTTTACAAAGGCAAACAAAACTGGAGCTGGAAGTTGAATTCAGAGAGACATGAGGACATCACCATGCTCAAGCGTGGATAATCCAGCTTAAGCGAGCCAAGGTAAGTCCTAAACCATCCTCATCAAGCTTAAGCGTGAGAGTCAAGCTTAAGCGTGGCACCTCTGCTAAAGAAATTTTCAACAAAATAAACCCGATCTCGCTTAAGCGTGACCTTTTACGCTTAAATGAAAGGACCTGGACAGCAATCAGAGGCTACCACGCTCAAAGCAAGACCCCTGCGCCCAAGCGAGAAATTAAACTAAGCATCAGGTGGTTGATCACGCTCAAGCGTGACACTTTGGCGCTCAAGCGCAACATCCCTGCGCTCAAGCGTGCCAAACATGCGCCCAAGCGAGACATTGAATAGAGCATTAGGTATTAAAATTTTGTTACACGCTCAAGCGAGATAAACACCAGCCTGAGCGAGGAAAGTATACCTGGGAACAATGCCCACACGCTCAAGCGTAATAACCCTGCGCTCAAGCGCGCAACTCTTACGCCCAAGCGTGACAAAAACACGCTCAAGCGTGAAGTCTTCATTCTCAGACTCTGGATCCAGGCCGATCACGCTCAAGCGTGGATATATGGCGCTCAAGCGTGGAACTCTCGCGCTCAAGCGTGAAATCATGGCGCTTAAGCGTGAGAATGCAGAACAGCCCCTGATGCTAATAAATGCAGAATTTTGAAACTGCCCACTCTCTCACTCACATAACCGTTCAACAACCTTCTGACTCTCTAAGTTTTGTAACCGCCCTCTCTTCTCCAATAATTGTCTTTTCATCTCATAAGTCACACTTTTCTTTTGCAAACCATTCTCTCTTTCACTTTCGGATCCTTCCAGGTAACTGCTGCACTATCCTCTTTTTGAATTTCAAAGCATTTGACTACTGTGTAGGGAGAATTGATACATTTCTTTTGAGAATATAGTGAAACCTTTAAACAACTTCTTCCTTTTTTTTTTGAATGCTATGATCTATGCTTGGTTGTTTCTGAATTGTTTAGAGAAAGACGTTCAAGCTTTGCTCTTGTATTTCAAATTCTTTATAATGCATGACCCTTTTCTGTTTCACATTCCTTTAATGCATGCTGAATGTTTGATAAAAGTACTGAAAGGAAGTATCTTAAGTGCAAAATGGTTCTTAACTTTCTTGCAGATGGCCAGAACCAAGCAAACTGCACCAACTCCCCCTGCCACCACTTCCCCAAAAAGGAGTTCCCGAAAGAACAAAGGCAAAAGACCACGAATAGATGAACAAAACGATGCTCCAAGATTCAGGAAGCAAGGCAACAGCAAGCGGTATGAAGACATCTCAAATTGGACATTCATACCAGAAAGGAAAGTAGACTTGGCCTTGGGAGAATGCGATGCCTTCCTGCAGATCATAAGAAGGAGAAATTGGTTAAAAGTATGTTACCCAAGGGAGAAATTTGACCCTGAAGTGGTAAGAGAATTCTATGCAAACGCCTGGACAAGAGATGGAGGGGGGGAACGAAAAACCTATGTGCGGGGTACCTGGCTCTCATATGACAGAGACACAATCAATTTCTACTTGGGGAACATCATGACCTTAGGAGAAGGGGAAATCTGCGAATATGCTGCCATGGTTGCAAGGAACCAGTTCATTGCCACACATGACCTTGAAGCCGCTATTTGTGTTCCAGGACACCACTTTCAAATGGGGCAAGGGGAGACACCACTGAGAGTTTTAAGAAAGGACATGACTACTATTGCTCAAGTTTGGACTTCCTTCTTATTAGCTAACATAGCACCTAACGCTCATGTCTCTGATTTGATTTTTAGTAGGTGTTATCTCCTATACTGCATTCTGAGAGAGGACATCTCTATTGATCTAGCCCAAGTACTATCGGATAAAATCCACAAGTTTGTGATTTCTGACCAGAAGTATTCCCAGGCAGGTCAAAAGGTAAAAGGGAGTCTTGGTTTTCCTGCCTTTATCACTGATTTTTGTGCAGCTCATGGTGTTGAGGTACAAGACCTCAAACCAATCAGGCCTTCCATAGACAAACGCTTCATTGAGCGTTACTGTAGTAATCCAGCACTCCCTGCAACTGATGTACCTCCTCCACATGCCTCACAAGCAGCACAGCAAGCATTCAGCACTGCACCTGCCCACCCCCCCCTCAGCACAGAAGCCAACCTGATTTTACAAGGCATTCACATCCTGAAAGTTCAAAACAGCCATCTCCTGGCCCAGCAGAACGCTCAGCATAGAGGTTTGTTACATGTTCACAATGGCCTTTATCATAGCATTCCTGCAGGTCAACACAATCCATGGATGCCACCTGCCCAATTTGAGGCCCTGCTTGCTTGGCCTGGGGACAGGCCTCCTTTTGTGGGGGGAGGTGAAGCTACACAGGAGGATAAGCCAGGAACTTCCACTCAGGGACCTCCAGAAAGAGACTTGGGAACAGAGGAGGACTCATCCGAGGAAGAGTGAAACTTTTTAATTCTTTCAGTTCTTGACAATTAAAATTGCTACTTAGTTTGACAATTTATAGCTTTACTTTATCTTTAGTACAGCACACTTTAGAAATTGCTTGAGATTATCTGCCTGTGATTATTCCTATCTGCTTGTGATTATTCTTGTTTGTTTGTGATTATTCCTGTTTTGATGATTAAAACTTTGAACATCTTTGAAAACCCCAACCAAAGATTTCACTTTTTGAACAAAGAAAAGTTTCTAAGCAGCACAATGTTTTTAGGCAACAACACTGATTCTTTTTTTTTAGGCAAAATGACTTAATTAAGAACCAAGGAACTGGAATGCATGTATTGTTGCTTGTTTATATGACTTGAACCCTTTTCTGTTAGAATAAGGAAGTAAGCTTTATATCTTGATGAGAGGTGAGAAAATCTAAACACTTGAGAGCCTCATTTGAATTTGTTAAATTAGCATTGACTGATTTTCTAATTAAACCTTTTTCTTAAGAAACAAGCAAGGAAGTGATAAGGCAATTTTGAAAAAAATAGTTAGCCAAGAGCCAAAAAGCTACCCTGATAAAAATATCCGATTTTTTGGCAGCCCATCTTTGAGCCATAAAAGCATGAAAAAATGTTTTTTCTCTCTCTGCCCTGAGCTAAGCATAAAAGCAAAAATTCTACCTCACCTGCATGTTCATCTTGAAAAAAGAGCATAAAATAATTTTCTCAAAAGAAGATGAAACAAATGTAGGCAGTAGAAGAAAATGCAGAAAGAATAAGTAAGCTCTCCAAAGATTGTATAAAAGAGCTGGAGTAAAACAAAAGAAAATTCTGAAGTTTCAATGCAGAGAAGGAGCCTTCTAAATTAACCAAAAACACTTATGCTCTTCTTTAAAACATGCGTTTTGAAACCCAGAAAAACCAAAGTTTCTTGTTAACCCAGCCTCATTACACCCTTAAAAGACCTTCTGATCCTTGCTATTCTTTTGAATTTTGGTTTTACTAGAAATGACGGGCAATGTTAACAGAACAGTTCTAATGATGGATGAGCAAAACAGACACATGAGGGATGAGCGAAACAGACACATGGTAAGAAATAATGAGAAATTCTATATTCTTACAGCAATGGGTTACATGCTTTATGAATAAGGTAATGGTGCATTACATTTTAAGGAATTGGTATTAAGAAAATCATTTGTCTAGACATTAACTCAGATTATTGCCTTTTAAACTTTTGTCTGCAACAGAAACTCAGATTTTTGAAATGCTTGTTTCCCTTTCCAAATCTTCTTTTTACTTGAGGACAAGCAAAAATCTAGGTTGGGGAGAGTTTGATGAGTGCTTATTTTATGATTAAATTCATGGCTCAATTAGAACTATTTTTTGAATAACTTAACAAAATTGATAAATAATTGAGCATGATTTTGATTATAAAGGGAGTATTAAGAAAAGAAGCTTAAAATTTGAAAATCAGTGAACAACTTGTCAAAAGCCTTGAAGAAACAAAGAGCATCAAGCAAAGGACACTTGAGCGTGGTACACTACACGCCTGAGCGTGGAGGAAACAAAAGCCACGTTGCCCATGCACCCACGTGAAACAATGAGGAACACACCAACAGCCCCTCACGCTTGAGCGTGAACCCGAGCTCGCTCAAGCGTGACTTCATGCATGACTGACGCTCAAGCGTGGCACTAAGGAGCTTAAAGCGTGACTGAATTGAATTAAGAAACAGCATCAGGGTCATCTCACGCTCAAGTGTGAGGAGGAGCCGCTTGGGCGTGACCTCGATCCCGCTTGAGTGTGGCTTGAGCGTGGAGTACATATGTTGGGATAGAGGAGCTCGCTCAAAGCGTGACATGCCCAGCTTGAAGCGAAGGATCAAGCATATGCTGAACAAAGGACCCACGCTTAAGCGTGGACAAGGAAGCTCAAGCGCAAGACTATCAAAAAGCTTCAGAACCCTTCACGCTTGAGCGTGACCATCAAGCTCAAGCGTGACTCACACAGCGTGGGCTTCTTAATTCTTTATTCACCCGTAATGCGATGCAAACTCATCCACTTTCTGCTGTTTCCACCAGTCTCTGAAAGATGCCGCATGGGTTCTACGCAAGTGGGTAAGAGAAGCTAAGCCAAAAACTCCTATAAAGCAAGCTGCAAACAGGGCATCAGAATCATCAATCTCCTATCACATCATACATCAGATTCATCCTCTGTATTTCATTCATACTTTCCATTATTTCCTGTATTCACTCTGTTGATAGTGAAAATGCAAGGCATGAGTAGCTAAATCTCCCTTATGGGATTGGCTGTAATCCATTCAACACTAAAGTAATGCTGCTGTAAGTTTTCATTTAGTAATGAGATTTGATAAGTTGCTGTATTTCCTTCTGCGTTTAATTCCTGAAAGTACTTGATCACTATTTTCTTGTTCTAAGTTTTCTTGAGTATGCTGGGAAGTGACTTTTGAAAGCAGACCCTGAAAGAAATGCTTGTTGTGAGTAGGTAGCCAGGGATGGCGTCTAACGCAACAAACGTCAAAACAATCGATCGATAATGCTGGAATGGTTTCCAAAGTGACTGAGGGATCAGCGGTTTGGAAATCATTCTTATGAATTTTGTAGTCGAAGGATCGATGCAAATGACTTTGATTGTGACGTAGAACTTATCTTTTCGATTTACTTATATGGAAACTTATGCAGCTTACAGAGGTGAAGATGTGATGAAGCCAATCCCTGTTTTACAAAACTGATTTTTCCAACATCATTTACTGTTATATTTTGCAAAGTGCTATCCTCTCTTATTTTGTTACTTACTATTTTTCATTCAGCAACATTCACAACAAATCAAAACTGAAACTTTCTGCCTAATCAATTCAAACTAAGATCTTCATTCTAGCACCTCCTCAGTGGAACGACAACTATACTATATTACAACTTCTGTGTTTAAACTTGGCACATCCATTTCATTGAGTTCATATTATACAAACTTGATTCTCTTTCAGTAAACTCAATATAAGCAAAACACTTATCAGTCCTCTAACCTAGGGTTCAACAAGCATGCAAACATAGATAATGAAACAAATAACAATATACGATTAAAACAAGAACAAACTTTCACAACAATTAACAGAAAATAAAACAAGAGAGAAGAAATCCAAGCTAACAAAGGCTATATAAAAAGAACATGCGCTTTCAATCAAACTGGCCTGACTCTCTTAAGTGTCCCTAGTGGAGTCGCCATCTGTCGCAACCTAGATCACGACGGCGCGGCGAACAAGAGAGAAAAAGGATGTGTGGAATGAAATGGGGAGTCACCACCAACGTTTTTATCCATAGGAAAAACATTGGAAAAAAACTAGGTTTAGTAAAGCACTGGTTAAAAATTGAGATTCAAGTTCGGGAGTCGGTTACGAGTAGGGAAAGTATTAGCACCCTACATCGCCTGTCCAAAAATAGTACCAAGATTGAAAATGCGCAACATAAATAGCCTTACAAAAGATATTTTATTTCTTCCCTTTTATTGTTGTATCTTTTTTTTATTTTGAAAATGACAGAATGGAGTGAGGGAACTCTACAAACATAGAATGTCGAAGAGAGGTCAGTGGGACGTTTCATCCGAATTAAACTCAACTTCGATATGAGACAGAGAAAGGACGAGAATGCTAATAAGGCGTCACGCCTAAATTATACATCCTTGAGTAAAAAGGATAGGGATAGGAAAGAGATAAGCGGGACGTCTTGTCCTAAGTATCCCTTCCCTATGAATTGTGGCGAGGTTTGAACAAAAAAACTAGGGGGAAATCAACAAGACGTCACGTCTAAATTGATTTTCACGGAAGTAACCAAAAAAAGAACATTTATGAAAGAAACATGAAAGTAAGGGAATAAATCAGGAAAAAGGAATAAGAGAGATGGGCCCGACAGGAATTGAAATCCTCCTCCTACGTATTCTTGAATTATCAAGAAATCAGGGTTACGTAGTTCTGAAAAATGTTTTTTTTTAGGAAAAGATTAGGAAGGTATTGATAGGCATCATTTCAGTGAAGAATCCATAAAGGGCGAGTGCTCCGCACGTGCACGGATCTTATAGAGACTGTGTAGACGGAAGTATTTTCCGTACGACACTGATTAAGAAAAATGAATATATATATATATATATATAAAACTGAGCAGGAGAGGAAAACCGAGTGCAAAAATGAAAAAAACGAATGAAGAATAAGAAAACCGAGTGAAAAAATAAGAAAACCGAGCGAAAAATAAGGAAACCGAGTGAAACTATGAAAAATCCGAGTGAAAACAGGGAAAACCGAGTGAAACAGTAAAAATCCGAGTGAAACAGTGAAAATCTGAGTGAAACAGTGAGAATCTGAGTGAAATAGTGAGAATCTGAGTGAAAAAATAGTAAATCCGAGTGAAACAGTAAGGATCTGAGTGAAATAGTGAGAATCTGAGTGCAAAAATAGTAAATCCGAGTGAAACAGTAAGGATCTGAGTGAAAATAAGAGAAACCGAGTGCAAAAATAGTAAATCCGAGTGAAACAGTAAGGATCTGAGTGGAATAGTAAAAATCCGAGTGGAAATAAAGGAAACCGAGTGGAAAGAGGCTTACCGGGTGAAATTTGAGCAGAGAAGAACGATTGGGACAAGAATTGGAAGTCCGAGAGGGAAAAGGGAGCTGGAAGGAGTGCTGTTGAGTGAGAGTATAGAGGATGTTGGGGTAAAGAGAGTTTGAAAGGTGAGGGGTGAGTGAAATGAGAGGGGGAGAAGACTTGGCGTGAGAGAGAGAGAACAGAGGTTTGTTTGGGCAGAGTTTTCCCTTCCTCTGAATGCCTCCTCCCTCAGCTGCCCTCCCTCTTGCCTATTTATAGGCTGGACCGAGTGGAAGGCCAGCTCAGGCTTCCACTTTCGAGTGGAATGCCAGCTCAGGCCTCCACTCAGAGTGAAGTGGGGGACAACGGCTGGGTGGGAATTTTTAATTCCCCCCACTTCCACCCTGTTTGCCACTTGTCTGCCACCCCCAGGATTCCTGGATCCACTTGGGTGGTGGAATCTAAGTCAGCACGGTCTAACAGGGGGACCTGGTGGGAATCCGAGTGAGAATGGAAGAATTCCGAGTGAGAATTATGGAAATCCGAGTGAAAATATTGGAAATCTGAGTGAGGATAGTGGAATTCCGAGTGAGGATATTGAAATCCGAGTTAGAATGGTGAAATCCGAGCGAACATGGTGAAATCTGAGAGAGGATGTAGAAAACCAAGAGAAAATATTGTAATCCGAGTGGGATTTTGAAATTCTGAGAGAGGGTGTGGAAAACCGAGTGAAATGGTGGAATGCCGAGTGAAAATGGCTCGGCTTAATCCCTCAGTCAGTGTTCAACCATGGTTGGAATCGACTCCGAGTGAGAAAAGGGTTCAGTCCACACTTTGCCTCCTGGATCCGAGTGGAAAAGGTTCATTGAGTGCGAAAGACCGAGTAAAATCATGTTGATGTGCCACTCGGAACATTCAGTCAGAACCGAGTGAAGCACTTCTCACTCGGTTCCTAAATTCCTCTCCACAATCCGAACCACCAACGACTCGGAACCGACTGAAATGTGTGAAGTGTGAATCGGAATTGAAACATGGCTCGGAAAGGTGTAAAAGATGACACGGAGGGGATTTGGTGTTGGTAAAATTTGACTTGGGAAAGTGTAAAAGAGGACACAGAGCCGATTGAAAATCAAAGAGAAACACTCGGAAATTGATTTGGAGAGTACCTGGCTCGGACTTCACTTCCTCTCCCCAATCCGAGTGACCATTGACACGGAACCGACTGAAATGGCTCGGAAATTGGAATTTTGGCTATTTTTCGCTCGGAAATAAACTTCTTCACACTCAGAATTAGAAATTTGAATTTCTTCACTCGGAATGGCTCTGACAGGGAGGCTTTCCACTCGGAATTGACTCATTCTGAGTAGTTCTACTCGGATTTGCTCCATTCTGAGTAGTTCCACTCGGATTTGATCCGACAGGAGCATATTTCACTAGGATTTTACTTATTTTGAGTGATGCTACTCAGATTCAACTTCAACAGGGGGGTTTTCACTCGGAATGACTCATTCTGAGTGATTCCACTCGGATTTCATCATTTTTGAGTCATTCCACTCGGAAATGCTTCATTTTGACTCGGATTTGACCATTTTTTGAGTTTTTCACTCGGATTTATCTCTACCAGGGCTGTATTTCACTCGGAAATGCCTTAACCTGAGTCATCTTGTTCAGATGTGATCATTTTTTAGTCATTCCAATCGGATTTGTCTTCAACAGGGCTGTATTTCACTTGGAAAAGCTTCATTCTGAGTTATTTTGCTCGGTTCTGATTATTCTGAAGCCATTCTATTCGAATTTGACCATTCTGAATTAGAATTCAGTATAAAAAAGATTCATTCCACTTGGACCGGACCAAAAGAGGTGTTCACAGCGCTCACAAATCCAAGGTCTCACTGAGGCTGCACAAGGCACTACCTGATGGTCACACTCAAGCGCACAGAAATTTGCTCAAGCGCCAGACTTACACAAAGTCACGCTCAGGCGTGAGAGCACACGCTCAAGCGCCAGACACTTAGCTTAAGATCACGCTTAAATGTATCAAAGCTCGCTCAAGCGCCAGATGTACGTGATCCTAATTCTAGCTAATGGAATTACACGTAGGTACACTAGGATTTAAGCGTATAAACGCTCGAACCTTATTCAAAAAGTTTTCAAGTTGATTCACACTTTATTCACACTTTTTAGTTTTCTTTTATGTTTTTTTGTATTTATAAGGAAATTGACAGTAACAAAGAACCAATCTGAATCACAAAATGAAAATTGGATGTTGTACAATGGTATGACTACAAAACACAAAATTGAATTTTTTTATATATAAGGGAATTAAGATGCATGTATAAAAACTACCTGCATGGAGAGAAAGCGATGTTGCAGAGGTTGATACTTTGGTGGTTCATTATTCAAGGAATGGAGGTGAGCGTAAGAACGCTTCTTGGGAGCATCCACTGCGTAATCCTGAAAATTCTCTTTTGTTTTTATTCTTCTTTTTCTTCTCTCTTTTTTTACTCTATTTTTCTTTTTTTTTTTGAAAACTTCTCTCACTACTTTGTTTATGTACAAGAAAAACAAATATAGCCTCATCCTCCAGGATCCCATTGCTTATGACCATACACTCTTGGTCCTTTTAGATCCAGTTTTCTCCTTGTTATGTTTGAGGCTAATGCTCAACATAACTTTCCTCCAATCTTTCTTTTTCCAAACTTTCTGATTTTTCTTCTTTTTCTTTCCTTCACTCTCTTTCTTTTTTTGTTTTATGTTAGTGTCCCTCTTTTTGTGCCACAAGCAATGTACTTCTTGACTTGATGATTTGCATTTCCTTGTGATTTCCATAGCTGTAGTAGTCACCACTAGCAAACGCTCCTCATGACATGGCTGAGTTTTTTCTTCTTTTGTATTCTTAACATCTAAACATGTTAACTCTTCTTGTGCATGAACCTCTACTTCTTTCTCTGCATTCACACTTGGCTCTAACAAAATTTCAGTATCATTATTGTGTTGCCAAGATATGGTTTCCATCTCAGCTGAGACCTCAACCTCTTCTATCACTTCTTGCTCAACAATAGTATCTAATTGATTCTTAGGTTCCTCAATGGCTTCTGTTGTCATTTGTTCAATTTGCACTCCTGCAACACTTGCATCATCAAAGAAATTATTCAAGGACAACTCTTGCTCTTGTTCTTCTTCAGACCAATCTTCTTCATTCTAATCATCGAAGAATGCTTCACTAGATATACTATCATCTTCCAATTCTGAAGTATAATTCCTATAACTTTCTTCTTCACATTCTTCAATTGACTCTTCTTCCATCAAATATCCCTGAACTTCCTCATTTTTTTTCTTCTTTTATTTCTATATCAACTTCAAGTTCAGGTTCATCCATCCTAATGTTTTCTAGCTGGTCTTTTTCTTCCCCAAACTTAATTTCTTCAGCTAGACCAACATCATTATCCTATGGCTCTTCATATTGGTCTTCTCTTCGTACAACCTCTGTATTTCTTTGCTCTTCGGCCAACTGCCTTACAATAAAATCCACTTGTTTTTGAATGTTCATGATTGAGTTATCAAAATTTTGGAGACTAGTTTGAGTGACTTTTATAAATTGAATTAAAATCCTTTCTAACTCCGATGGCTCTTTATCAATTGGTGGTATCTCATCCACATGGTTCATGCATAATGTTTATGAATATTGAAGAAACTCTGATAAGGTGTCATCAAGATCCATCACCTGTAACTTTTCACTTTCTAAAGGAACTAGAAAAAACATAAATGCAACAACTAACTACAAATAAGGCTACTGCAATAGTTAGTGCTACCACAAAAATAGCCAAAACAACTAACAACAAACACTCAACACAATACCAACACTTAACAAAATCTACTCCTACAACAAAATTCACTAACAACTAACAAATTACAAAGACTGAAAAAAACAAATGGTTCAGTCTAGTACCGGTCCAAGGATTGTTGATATTACTCAACAATCCCCGGCAACGACGCCATTAACTTGATTGGTAAATCCTGAGTCATTAACTTGATGCATAACTCTCAGAGGATTTATATTCTTTTGGAAAGCACACCAATCATTAAATTTGTAATATATTTGATCGTCCCATAGGGATTGAGGTAATTACCGCAATCTTGGACTAGCACAAGCTGAACCAACACAAGCAGATAGAATTCATTCTATTTTTGTTGTTTTAAACTTTTTATGTTTTTATATTTTCAGAAACAATATAGGAGATGAAATGTGATTAATGGAAGATAGGTTAGGATTACTTCAGCATACAACTTCATCAAGGAACATACAATCGAGGTTCAATTAAGCTTCAGATGCAAGAGGACAATTCACAGATGGTTAATCCCTAATCCCTTAGGTGAATAACACTAATTCCTAAGCATTAAACCTTAATCCCTTAGGTGTTCAATTACAAAGAAATCTAATGCGAACTTGGGCGTTGAACCCTAACTATTCACCTAATTACTAGGCCTGTATTAGTTAGGAAGCCAGAAGTTACCTAAGCCTCAACCATGATTCCTCACTGGTAAGATTCTTTATTTAGATCTGGATTTGTCAATCCAACAGAGTAAATCCACTTCTCAGCTTGTTCTCCTCTTACTTCAGAAGATAATTTCCTCAATGCAGCTTCAAGATTCCATCGGAAGCTTCAGCAATCCCAACCCTAGGGGTTTAGAAACCCATGGGAATGAATTCTGTCGAAGGAATGTGGAGAGACATGGACGAGAGAATTTAGAGAAAGAAAAGAATTAGAGAGAGATTGGAAATGAGAAAATGAATTGTATTATTGTTTCTATGTGTTCTGTCCTTGTTCTTACAGAGTATGTACAAGTATATATAGATATCTAACTAATTAACTAACTTAATTAATTACAAAGGAAACTTAATTAATAATTAAACTAACTAATCTAATTACATAATTACAAATAAATAATTAATTACAACGCAATACTTAAGTTACTACAGTACAACAGAAAAATAGAAACAGCAACAGTGCAGTGCTTCAATTGGAGGGAAAACAGCAGGTTAAATAACCACCTTCACGCTTGAGCGTGAAGGACTCGCGCTTGAGCGTGATCGTATTATTTCATGCTGTTGTGAATTCACGCTTGAGCGTGATGAAAATAAACTTAAGCGCGTCCTTGAATTTATGGTTACAGAGGATTCGCGCTTGGGTGTGACTAGGCAAGCTTGAGCATGAAGTTTATATCTTACTATACCTGCACATGCAAACAAATAAATTCCTAGTGTATGTACACTGGCTCTCCAGCGTATGTACCCTGGGTTAGTGAATTTACAAATAAACAAATTTCCTTAACTAATTATCTTTTTTTAACTATTTTCTTGCATAATTTAAACACTTTTGAAATAAATTAATAAAACCAGAATTAATGACAATTTATTAAATAATAATGCCAAACTAAACAAAATTTAATGGATTAAGTTAAATTAAAGGTGAAATTATTAAGTCTTTTCAAGACTTATCAGTGTGATTCTAATAGTTCCGCTGAGCAAGTGAATTACATGAGGCAACAAAGGAGTTACCCATCAAATCCTAACTATAAGAATCAGCCAAACTTTTCCTAGCAGAGAGGGCCTCATCTAAATCAAAATTTGAATCAAAAGATGGCTAAGGTTAACCATCATAGCTGTTCATTAATAGACCATAATCCCAACCCACACATGTGAAAGAAAAATTGAAGTTAGAAAGTGTTTTGTCTCAGTTCATACAAGCTACTCAAGCTAGCTTTAAGAACCAAGAAGCCTCCATTAGAAATCTAGAAAATCAAGTAGGACAATTGTCAAAGCAATTAGTTGAGAGACAAGTTGGAAATTTCCCAGCAGACATAAATCAATCTAAAATAGCACTGTAAGGTAATCATGACAAGAAGTGGAAAAACTTTGGTTGATCCTACTCCAAGTAAAAGTAGGTGTGAGAAAGAAAAAGAAAAGAACCAAGAAAGTGAAACTGAAATAGAAAAATTGGTAGAAAATGAAAAAGAAAGTCAATTGAAACTAGGAAAAAGAAAAAATAGATATTGAATTAGAAAAAGCAACAAAAAGAACACGTGAAAAACTGAAGCATGCTCCATTTCCTCAAAGGCTTAAGAAACAAATAGAGGAGCAAAAGTTTTCTAAGTTCCTTGATGTCTTTAAGAAACTCCACATAAACACCCCATTTACAGAGGCATTACAAGAGATGCCCTTCAATTTCCAAAGTTTATGAAAGAGCTTTTGTCACAAACAAGGAAATTGAAAGGTGATGAAATGATTGCCCTCACTCAAGAGTGCAGTGTAATTATTCAGAAAACAATTACCATAAAAACTTGAAGATCTAGGCTCTTTCACTATACCTTATGCAATTTGTGATGTGCATGTAGGGAGTGCCTTATGCGACTTAAGAGCTAGCATAAATCTTATGCTATTGTCTTTAATAAGAAAGTTAGGGATAAAAGATCTTCAACCAACTCGCATGTCTTTGCAGTTGGCAGAAAGATCAATCAAATATCCCCATGGCATGCTCGAAGATTTGTTAGTAAAGGTTGATAAATTCATATTTCTAG
Source organism: Clitoria ternatea (assembly GCA_037962975.1). NCBI lineage: Eukaryota > Viridiplantae > Streptophyta > Magnoliopsida > Fabales > Fabaceae > Clitoria > Clitoria ternatea. Next base: position 215,209,153 of record CM075671.1, on the reverse strand, counting down.
CAGGTTTCGTTGTGTTAGACATGGAAGTTGATAAGGAAATACCTCTAATATTAGGAAGACCATTCTTAGCAACAGGTAGATCTTTAATAGATTTAGAAAAGGTGAGTTGATGCTAAGAGTTCAAGAGAAACAAGTGGACTTTAATGTGTTTAGTGCCATGAAGCATCCAGCTGAGACACTAGATTGCTTCATGATTAAGGATTTTTACGCTCATAAGACTCCCGTGTTGTTAAAAGCTGAGGAGAAAGCTGACAGGGCCCGTAAGCGCACGGGTTATGTCGCGTAATATAAAAGATTATCGTTCTCCACAGGGACTGTGTTCAAAGTACCAGCATATTGAAATTTAATTATCCACACAATTGATTTTTAAGATTTTTATAAAATAAAGCACAAATTAAAATTGCACAGAATACGAATAAATATAAAAATAAAATTTACTTGACACTTAAAAATCAGAGTTGAGAATATCTTGGGATTTCGGGGGATTAAGACTCTATTTTATGTTAATGAATTTTTACTTTTCATAAATAAGAATCGAATTAAGTTTTCCAAGGCGAATTTTCCAAAAGCTAATTAATATGTTCCTCTCGGAATCCTATTAATGTACCTAACCTATGGAAAGCGCTGCTTAATCCTCAGAAAGGCCCATTATCGTTTTATGAAAACCCCTTTTATTTCCTCAAAAGAATTTTGATTACTTTCATGGTTTTACCGAGGTCACAAAAAGCATTTCAAAAATCTTAGGTTTAGTTCAAAGCTTTTCGGTAAAAATAAATCTCTCGATTCTATTTATTACCTAAACTTACTAATATACCCGCAAGTATACAGTTTTATCATTTAGGTTCTTGTTAGAAATCACTAAAAGCATTGAGCATAATTGAAGTAAATGGAAAACAGAAATTTATTTAATTCTAAGTCAAAATAACATTAAAATAAAATATTATCATACCCCCTTTATCCCAAGATAATTAATTTAGCTACTCATGAAATAATTCAAATTCATATATATAATGGAAAAATAAAACATACAAGACATGGTAAAAAATAAAGACTTACGGGTTTCTCCAAAAGCTCAGAATAATTTACTACTGTATTTCCTTGTTGCAATATTCCTCCACAAATTACAAATTTAAATAACTCACTTTTACAATTCACAACTCTTAAAATAAAATAAAGAAAAAGAAAGTAAAAGAAAAAATGGGAACGGGACAGAGAAAGAAAATAAGAGAAAAAGAAAAGAAAAGGAGAAGAAAAACAAAGAAGAAAAAGAAAGAAAAGAAAGAAAAGAGAAACGGAAAAGAAAACAAAGAAAAGAGAAAGGAAAGAAGAATTGGAACGAAGCTGATGGAATTGATTTCAAGTGATTGATCGATGGTTTGGTGGTGCTGTCCGTGTTCCCTTTTATAGGCAAAGGAAGGGAAGAAATCAGCTTGGAAAACGCGTTGCCAGTTGGTGCAATTGTCTTCTTCTCAGCCGTCCCACCATCACAGCTTGGAGACAACCTGGATGGTGTCAAGTGGGAGAAAACTTTCAGTGCATGTGACTTCCAATTGTCCCAAATTGCATTATTTTAATATTTCCAATAATTCGGTGCTTGGATTTATTCAGCTGGGCAAATTATGAGTGGAAAAATGGGTCGGTTTTCATCTTTTCTGCAAAATTCGAGTGAAAGGGTGCCTTTTGTGCTCAAAACCGAGTGAAAATGGTACTGTTCATACATAAAACCGAGTAAAATATTCACTCGGTGTTGATTTGAGGGGTCGGTATTTAAGAAAACCGGTCGGTATCGCTTGAGCGAGAGTTTCTCGCTTAAGCGTTTGTTGAAGGAAACCGTCTCGCTCAAGCGGATAAAGGTTCGCTCAAGCGAGAGGTTCTCTTTCAATGTTTCACTCGGAGAAACCTTGCTCAGATTTGCTTGTGTTGCTCGGAATTGACTAAGAGGGACTTGGATCCGACTGAAACCATTCACTTGGCTCAGGTTCATGGAGTTCATTCGGAACTGATTGAAGACTCACTCAGGATCAGAATTTATTCAATCGGTTCCTAATCATTTTTACTCGGCTGTCTTTGAATTTGAACCACTCGGTTAAAGCTTTGCTTTGGAATTCACTCAGTCACATTCATTTGGATACATTCACTCGGATTTGCTTTGAAATATTTTAGTCGGCCTTCATTCCTTGAAATGATACACTCGGAAGTGCCTTCTTGCTTTTTACTTGGAATGGCCTTCAGTCGTCAATCAACCCAGTCGGTTGTCTTTACTCGAATCTGGCTGAATGAATTTCCTCTCATGTCCGAGCCTTGCTTTGCTCGGAAATATAGCCCAACTCACTCGGAAGTCTTCCTTGGAGACATCTCACTCGGGCTTAGTGTAAAACTTGATAGTCTGCCCGAGTGTTATTCATTCCTAGTCGGATCTTTCATTGCTTGATAAGACTTCTACTCGGAAATGTCTTGTACCGCTTGAGAATGCCTTCTTCTCCGAATGAAACCACTCAGATTCCTCCTTATTTAGCACTTATTCATTCAGTGGCTTCTTCTGCTCGGAATCCATTCACTCGAAACAGCTTTTTGCTCAGATTAGTTACAAATCAGAAAGCTCCCACTCGGATTCACTTCAATCAGCAAGCCTTTCACTCGGAGAATAGCTTTGGACAGCATCTATTCAATGTCAGTCCCCTTTTTCACTCGGAATGGACGCAGTTGAGGAAGCTTCCACTCGGAATCTCCTCCAACCGAGTCTCATTCCATTTCAGCATTGAACCTCAGCCATTTATCACTCGAAATGGCTTTGACAGGGAACTTTTCACTCGGATTTGGCTCCAACAGTGCAGTATTCACTCGGATTCGCTCCATGCTGAGTCATTCCACTCGGTTTTGGTCATTTTGAGTCGTTCCACTCGGATTTACCTTTAACAGTGCAGTATTCCACTCGGAATTTCTCCATTCTGAGTCTTTCCACTCAGATTTGGTCATATCTGAGTCGGATTTCAATATTTTGGGTCAGAATTCAGCATTCTGAGTCGGAATTTAGCATAAAAAGAGAGTTCTTTCCACTTTGGGCTTGTTCTTCTTGTTTCTTTATCATTTTATGGTTGTTTTTCTCTTGTTTTTGACCCTTTAATACCTTAATTCCTGTAAAATAACATACCCAAGTAGAATAGAGTGGAAAGAAAGCAAAAATCTCAATAAATAAAGGAAATACAGTGGATAATGATAAAAATCATAAGCAAACTAGATCTATTTTATTGTGTTATAAAGCACTTATCAAAATACCTCAAACTAAAACATTGCTTGTCCTCAAGCAATCACCATATTTACAAGATAAAATACAGAAAACACTAAGCTTAATAAACTAAGGAATCCAAAATAGAGAAACAGATTTATTCAAATGCCAATTTTATTTTTCTTATGTGAATCAATTTTCAATGTCAAGACTTAAGATACTCTTCTCACAATTTTCACTCAAGTGTTTCAAGGTTTGTGTATCTCTCAAATCATCATAGTCAAAAATATTACCATAAGCTTGTTAATAAACCAGAAACTCCACAGTTTAGATAGAAAATATGTCAAAGTCTAAAGGTCTTTCAAAGGTTGTAACGTGGCCTTGGGTTGTATTGTTAAGGTAGGAATTTCAAGAAAAAGGGAATACAAAAGGGCTTTAAGAGTCATGAATGATTCAAATCACCATTATAAATTTAACAGAGCAAATTTTTAAACTTTTATGGACTTTTTCGAATTCATTCAATATCATCCTTTTGATTTTCTTTTTCTTTTTCTTGCTTTTCTTTGCATTTAATACCATATTTTTTTAAGTCCTTTTTTCTTTCTTTGCTCCACTAAATTTCCAACTTTTTCACCATTAAGAGAATATCAGTCAATGAAAGGTTTCAAGGAAAAATTTTCACTTTTAGGCTCAAAAGGGGCAACTAGGGGTCAAATTATGCAAAATTCTGAGGCTTAAGAATAAGACCTAATTGTGCCTTTATCATCCTAAGACATATAATCAAAAACCATTTTGAATCGGTTGAAAAACAAGTTCTAGAATATTAATGAATATGAGATTCACTCAATCAAGAAAATATGGGTTTTGAAAATTTGTTTGATAAATAACCCATTTTGGCTCAAGTCTAATCATGGAAAGTCTTTTCAAAGAAAATTTTAATCACATAAGGTTCATTTAAGCATTTATTTGGCATTTAAACAATCAAATTTTGAAAATTTTACTCAAAATTTTAGGGTCCTTAGATACTTCAGCCTTGTGTTTAAAGTAAATTTATCATGCAATCATGGTAAATTACAAGATTACAAACAAATCAAGGAAAACACACATGCAAAAATAAAATAACAATCACACAACGTAAACAAAATAGTTAAGTTTTCTTACCTACCACCCCAAACCAAAATTTGACATTGTCCTCAATGTTAAAATGGATGATAAAAGGATAAGAAAACTTACCTGTAGTAACCCCAAACCAGTATCTGACATAGTTGGTTTTTTTTTATATTTATTAAAGCTTAAAAATAAAGATATGGGGTTACCTCCCCACAAGTGCTAAGTTTAACGTCTTCAGCGAGACTTTATCCCTCAATCACAGTCAAGAATCGATTAGGGCCTAAAAACTCATACCTTAGTATGGAAGGTGAAGATTTAAGTTTAACATTTGGGCTCACCATGACCTCAGTGTCATGTCTCAATGGTATGTTACCTTCACTGCTTTTTGATGTTCCTGTAAACTTATTCAGAAAAATAGATTCAAGTGGGTCATTAAGAAGAGTTTCATCCTTCACCACTTGGTCAACAATTTCAATTCCATAGCAAACATCATTAAAAGGTTTTTCTAAAACATTTTTCAAGTTAAAATCAACCTTTTGGTCTCCAACAGTTAGAGACAACTTACCATTTTTGACATCGATCACAGTACCTGCAGTTGCTAAAAATTGTCTGCCTAAAATAATAGGAATCAAAGAATCTTCCTCCATTTCAAGCACAACAAAGTCAGCAGGTATAAAAAATTTTCCTACCTTAATAGGAACATCCTCTAAAATTCCTATAGGATATTTGATAGATCTATTAGCCAACTGTAAAGATATCCTAGTAGGTTTTGGCTCTCCCAATCCTAACTTTTCAGCAACAGATAATGGCATTAAACTCACACTCGCTCCCAAATCACATAATGCTCTATCTATAGCTATGCCACCAATCATACAAGGAATAGAAAAGCTACCTGGATCATGAAGTTTTGGAGGCATTTTCTTCTGAATTAGAGCGTTGTACCCCTCAGTGAGTGCCACGGTTTCATCTTCCTCAAGCTTTCTTTTGTTGGACAAAATATCCTTCAAGAACTTCGCATAGATAGGCATTTGCTGCAAAACATCTATGAAGGGAATATTGACATATAATTTCTTTAAAACATCAAGAAACTTACCAAATTGTTTGTCCAACTTTGCTCTAGCCAGGCGCTGAGGAAATGGAATAGGAGGTTGATATGGCTTAACCTCTTCTTTCTTTTCTTATGGTTTTTCTTCCTTATTCATCGGGTGAGATGGAGACTCATCCAATTTCTTTTTCTCTTCAGGCTTACCAACTGGACCATCATATTGAGTACCACTCCTAAGAGTGATAGCCATTGCATGGTTGGAAGGTCCAGCCTCAGGTTTCCCAGGAAATGTTCCTGGTGCTCTTTGAGAATAGGAGGCTTGTTGGGCAATTTGAGTCTCCAATATTTTGTTATGGGTGGCAAGAGAGTCCACCTTTGAAGCTAAGTTCTTTATTACATCAGAGAATTCATCATTCTGCTTCTGTTGAGTAGCTATAAATGTCTCCATTAAGGACTCTAGTTTTGATTTCTGTGGATTGTAGGGTCCTTGTTGAGGGTTGTAGTTATTTTGGATTTGAGGTGGCCTATTTTGGAAGCCAGGTGGACCTTGTAGAGGTCTGTAGTTACCTTGATAATTTCCACCATAGTTTCCAATAGCATCTACCTGATGCATTTCTTGTTCTTGATTAGGGGTCATTGCTAAATGGCAGTTTGTAGCTCCATGTCCTGAAACACCACAAACTTCACAAACAATGTTAGTAGCACCTGTTGACCCTATTTTATCAAGTTTTAATGTTAATGCTTCAACTTTGGCAGAAAGTAGGGAAAGATCATCGACATAATACTTACCTGGTGTTTTAGAAGGTAATCCTCTCTCAGAGTTCCACTGGTGAGTGTTTTGAGCTATTTCCTCAATCAGGTTCTCAGCTTCATCAACATTTTTACTCATGAAGGCTCCTCCAGCTGCAGCATCTAAAGAGATCTTTTGTGTGGAAGTTAGTCCATTATAGAAAATATGGATTGTCAACCACCTTTCTATCCCATGATGAGGACATTCTCTTAGCAACTCCCTGTATCTTTCCCAGGCTTCATATAAGGATTCATCATCTTTTTGTGAAAAATTTATGATTTGTTTTCTCAGCACATCAGTCTTGTTCCTTGGGTACCATTTATTGATAAAAGCACTGGACAATTGTTCCCAAGTCGTGATGGATCCTTCAGGAAGAGAGTACAACCACGCTCTCGCTTTATCTCTTAAGGAGAAAGGGAAAAGTCTTAAGCGAATGGCATCATTGGTGGCTCCGTTCATCTTCAGGGTGTCACAGTATTCAAGAAAGATTTGAAGGTGAAGGTTTGGATCTTCGGAGGATAATCCTCTGAATTGGTTCTGTTGAACCATTGAGAGTAGTGAAGGCTTCAATTCAAAATTGTTAGCTTCCACTGTGGGTCTGAGGATGCTATATCCTCTTCCATTTGTACTTGGAGCGGCAAAATCTCTTAAGGGTCTGTGTTGGTCTGCCATTTGTTTTTCTTTTTGTTCTTTTTGTTGTTTTTGTTGTTTTCTCAAAGCCCTAAGGGTACGTTCTATCTCAGGGTCAAATCCTAAGTTTAGATCAACACTACGGCTTCGTCGCATAAATAGAAAATAAATGACAAATAAAACAAACAATTACAAAAATAAAACAACAATAGATACACAGAATATAGAACAAAATACAAAATTACAAACAAAATAAAAATAAAAATAAAAATAACAATAAAAATATTAACAAGTATGATCTAATCGAATTTCAATATTGCCGATATTTGAGGGACAACAGTCCCCGGCAACGGCGCCAAAAACTTGACAGGGCCCGCAAGCGCACAGGTTATGTCGCGTAATATAAAAGATTATCGTTCTCCACAGGGACTGTGTTCAAAGTACCAGCATATTGAAATTTAATTATCCATACAATTGATTTTTAAGATTTTTATAAAATAAAGCACAAATTAAAATTGCACAGAATACGAATAAATATAAAAATAAAATTTACTTGACACTTAAAAATTAGAGTTGAGAATATCTTGGGATTTCGGGGGATTAAGACTCTATTTTATGTTAATGAATTTTAACTTTTCATAAATAAGAATCGAATTAAGTTTTCCAAGGCAAATTTTCCAAAAGCTAATTAATATGTTCCTCTCGGAATCCTATTAATGTACCTAACCTATGGAAAGCGCTGCTTAATCCTCAGAAAGGCCCATTATCGTGTTATGAAAACCCCTTTTATTTCCTCAAAAGAATTTTGATTACTTTCACAGTTTTACCGAGGTCACAAAAAGCATTTCAAAAATCTTAGGTTTAGTTCAAAGCTTTCCGGTAAAAATAAATCTCTCGATTCTATTTATTACCTAAACTTACTAATATACCCGTAAGTATATAGTTTTATCATTTAGGTTCTTGTTAGGAATCACTAAAAGCATTGAGCATAATTGAACTAAATGGAAAACAGAAATTTATTTAATTCTAAGTCAAAATAACATTAAAATAAAATATTATCATACCCCTTTTATCCCAAGATAATTAATTTAGCTACTCATGAAATAATTCAAATTCATATATATAATGGAAAAATAAAACATACAAGACATGGTAAAAAATAAAGACTTACGGGTTTCTCCAAAAGCTCAGAATAATTTACCACTGTATTTCCTTGTTGCAATATTCCTCCACAAATTATAAATTTAAATAACTCACTTTTACAATTCACAACTCTTAAAATAAAATAAAGAAAAAGAAAGTAAAAGAAAAAATGGGAACAGGACAGAGAAAGAAAATAAGAGAAAAAGAAAAGAAAAGGAGAAGAAAAACAAAGAAGAAAAAGAAAGAAAAGAAAGAAAAGAGAAACGGAAAAGAAAACAAAGAAAAGAGAAAGGAAAGAAGAATTGGAACGAAGCTGATGAAATTGATTTCAAGTGATTGATCGATGGTTTGGTGGTGCTGTCCGTGTTCCCTTTTATAGGCAAAGGAAGGGAAGAAGTCAGCTTGGAAAATGTGTTGCCAGTTGGTGCAATTGTCTTCTTCTCAGCCGTCCCACCATCACAGCTTGGAGACAGCCTGGATGGTGTCAAGTAGGAGAAAACTTTCGGTGCATGTGACTTCTAACTGTCCCAAATTGCATTATTTTAATATTTCCAATAATTTGGTGCTTGGATTTATTCAACTGGGCAAATTTTGAGTGGAAAAATGGGTCGATTTTCATCTTTTCTGCAAAATCCGAGTGAAAGGGTGCCTTTTATGCTCAAAACCGAGTGAAAATGGTACTGTTCGTACATAAATCCGAGTGAAATATTCACTCGGTGATGAGTTGAGGGGTCGATATTTAAGAAAACCGGTCGGGATCGCTTGAGCGAGAGTTTCTCGCTTAAGCATTTGTTGAAGGAAACCATCTCGCTCAAGCGGATAAAGGTTCGCTCAAGCGAGAGGTTCTCTTTCACTGTTTCACTCGGAGAAACCTTGCTCAGATTTGCTTGTGTTGCTCGGAATTGACTAAGAGGGACTCAGATCCGACTGAAACCATTCACTCGGCTCAGGTTCATGGAGTTCATTCGGAACTGATTGAAGACTCACTCAGGATCAGAATTTATTCAATCGGTTCCCAATCATTTTCACTCGGCTGTCTCTGAATTTAAACCACTCGGTTAAAGCTTTGCTTTGGAATTCACTCGGTCACATTCATTTGGATACATTCACTCGGATTTGCTTTGAAATATTTCAGTCGGCCTTCATTCCTTGAAATGATACACTCGGAAGTGCCTTCTTGCTTTTTACTCGGAATGGCCTTCAGTCGTCAATCAACCCAGTCGGTTGTCTTTACTCGAATCTGGCTGATTGAATTTCCTCTCATGTTCGAGCCTTGCTTTGCTCGGAAATATAGCCCAACTCACTCGGAAGTCTTCCTTGGAGACATCTCACTCGGGCTTAGTGTAAAACTTGATAGTCTGCCCGAGTGTTATTCATTCCCAGTCGAATCTTTCATTGCTTAATAAGACTTCTACTCGAAAATGTCTTGTGCCGCTTGAGAATGCCTTCTTCTCCGAATGAAACCACTCGGATTCCTCCTTATTCAGCACTTATTCATTCAGTGGCTTCTTCTGCTCGGAATCCATTCACTCGGAACAGCTTTTTGCTTGGATTAGTTGTAAATCAGAAAGCTCCCACTCGGATTCACTTCAATCAGCAAGCCTTTCACTCAGAGAATAGCTTTGGACAGCATCTATTCAATGTCAGTCCCCTTTTTCACTCGGAATAGACGCAGTCGGGGAAGCTTCCACTCGGAATCTCCTCCAACCGAGTCTCATTCCATTTCAGCATTGAACCTCAGCCATTTATCACTCAGAATGGCTTTGACAGGGAACTTTCCACTCGGATTTGGCTCCAACAGTGCAGTACTCACTCGAATTCGCTCCATGCTGAGTCATTCCACTCGGTTTTGGTCATTTTGAGTTGTTCCACTCGGATTTACCTTCAACAGTGCAGTATTCCACTCGGAATTTCTCATTCTGAGTCCTTCCACTCGGATTTGGTCATATCTGAGTCGGATTTCAATATTTTGGGTCGGAATTCAGCATTCTGAGTAAGAATTCAGCATAAAAAGAGAGTTCTTTCCACTTTGGGCTTGTTCTTCTTGTTTCTTTATCATTTTATGGTTGTTTTTCTCTTGTTTTTGACCCTTTAATACCTTAATTCCTGCAAAATAACATACCCAAGTAGAATAGAGTGGAAAGAAAGCAAAAATCTCAATAAATAAAGGAAATACAGTGGATAATGATAAAAATCCTAAGCAAACTAGATCTATTTTATTGTGTTATAAAGCAATTATCAAAAGCTTTGAAAGATTTCCTTGAGGATCAGTTTGACTCTAAAAGTGAAGAGTTAAATGATGAAGAAGTTGAGTTGTTGCAGTCACTTAAGGCTTTAGAAGTGATGGAAGAGAAGGAAGAAATAAAAGAAAAAGAAAATGAGAAGCCTAGAGAGGTAGTAGAGGAAAAACATAAGTTAAAACCTTTGCCTTCTCATTTGAAATATACCTTCTTAGGAGAGAATGAATCACATCCTGTTATCATAAGTGCTGAACTTAATAAAGAGAATGTTGAAAAGCTGATGAGGGATCTGCTGAAACATCAATCTATTATAGGTTAGAAATTTTTTAATTTAAAGAGGATTAGTCCATCATTTTGTATGCATAAAAATTTGATGGAAGAGGATTATTCCTCGATTGTCCAACCACAACAAAGAGTGAATCCTATAATGAAAGAGGTTGTTAGAAAGGAAGTGGTCAAACTTTTAGATGCAGGGATCATATATCCTATCTCGGATAGCGCTTGGATTAGTTTGGTTCAAGTGGTACCTAAGAAAAGAGGTATGACCACTATAAAAAATGAAAAAGGGGAAGTCATTTCAACTAGGCTTACCACAGGTTAGAGCATGTGTATAGACTATAGGCGGTTGAATAACTCTACTAGAAAAGATCAATTTCCTTTGCCTTTTATAGACCTAATACTAGAAAGGTTGTGTGGCTATGAGTATTACTATTTCCTAGATGGGTATTCAGGGTACAACCAGATTATGGTTGACCCAAAAGACCAAGAGAAAACTGGTTTTACATGCCCATATGAAATATTTTGCTTATAGGTGCATGCCTTTCGGGTTATGTAATGCACCAGCCACCTTTCAAAGGTATATGCAGGTAATTTTTGGGGACATGGTAGAGAAGTTCATAAAGGTTTTCATGGATGACTTCTTTGTGTTTGGAATAGATTATGATACATGTCTAGATAATTTGGCCATGGTGTTAATGAGATGTCAAGAGACTAATCTCATCCTCAATTAGGAAAAATGACATCTTATTGTAAGAGGAAGGATAGTCCTTAGCCACAAAGTCTCTACTTAGCCACAAAGTCTCTGCTAAAGGAATTGTAGTGGATCGTGCCAAAATAAAGATGATTGAAAAACTTCCTTCTCCTATTAATGTTAAAGGGATAAGGAGTTTTTTGGACTGTGCGAGTTTTTACCGCAGATTCATAAAAAATTTCTCTAAGATTGCAAAGCCATTAACTGATTTACTTATGAAGGATGTTCCTTTTGTCTTTGATTAGCATTGCTCAATGGCTTTTACAATTCTGAAAGAGAGATTAATCTCTGCTAAAGCTGGCATGCCTCTAACTAACAGTCTAATAGTTGAGTTGTTTGATGTGTAGGGAATAGACTTCATAGGACCTTTCCCAAAGTCTTTTTCCTATAAGTACATTCTAGTGGCAGTGGATTATGTGTCAAAGTGGGTGGAAGCTATATCCACTAGAACCAATGATGAATATGTGGTGTTGAGGTTTGTTAAGAAAAATATCTTCTTAAGGTATGGAGTACCTAGAGTTATCAGTAGTGATGGAGGGTCTCATTTTTGTAATAGGATAATGGAAAAGGCCCTGAAACATTATGAAGTGCTCCATAAGGTGTCAAATCCCTATCATCCACAAACTTGTGAACAGGTAGGATTATCCAATAGGGAAATCAAGAGGATTCTTGAGACAATTGTACGTAAATCTAGGAGAGATTGGTCTGCAAAATTAGATGATACTTTATAGGCTTACCGCATAGCTTTCAAAACTCCTATTGGCATGTCTCCTTACCAACTTGTGTATGGTAAGGTTTGTCATCTTCTGGTGGAGTTAGAACATAGATCTTGGTGGGTTACAAAGTTATTAAATATGGAATTTTCCCAATCTCAGGAAGAAAGAGTCCTGGCACTTTATGAGCTAGATGAGTTTAGATTGCAAGGCTACTATAGTGCCTCTTTATACACGGAAAGAACAAAAAGATGGCATGATATGAAGCATGAGAGGAAAGAGTTTTAGGAGGGGGATAAGGTCTTACTGTTTAACTCTAGGTTGAGACTTTTCCCAGGAAAACTTAAGTCTAAATGGTCTAGCCCTTTTGTGGTTAATGAAGTGTTTCCTCATGATGCCATTGAGGTAAGGGAACCAGAAACTGGCAGAAGGTTTAAGGTTAATGGTCAAAGACCCAAGCTTTATTTTAGAGGTGAGTTTAAAAGGCAAAAGGCCTCAATTGAGTTGCACACTCCTGCTTATGAGTTATATGTCAAGCTAGTGACGTTAAAGGAGCGCTTTAAGGAGGCACCCTTGAATCTTTGTTTTTCTTTCATTTTATGATTAGTTATGTAATTCACCTTGAAAATAAATGAATGTTTAATCAAGAAAAAATATGTATATACAGTAGAAGTATTTGAAAAAAAATGTATTGAAATAATGTGGGTTAAGAATAAAAGATTTAGCAAGAGGATTGTTTAAGAGTTTGGCGTTAGTACACTGAAATAAGGGCTCTTACGCCTATTTTTCTTCTTAAGATCCATAGTTATGCATAGTTACATTCCTCTAAAGCATACCCACGCTTGCTTTCTATAGCTTTTAATGGTTTATGGGATGAGTTGCGCGTTTTTACGTCATCCTAGAGCGTGCTTACGCGCCTGTTCTGTCCATCCTCTAAGTCAGGTCTTTGTTTGGCGTCTTCACGCGGGTTTCAGGCGTTCTTACGCATACCCATTGTGAAAGTTAAAGTAAAAATTCTAGGAGATGAGCGTATTAATGCTCTCCTCTAGTGTGCGTATGCAATTTCTTTGAGTTTAGTTTCCATTTGCAAATAAGGGTTGTGCATACTGATGCTTAGGCTTGTGTGCTTACGCCAGTATCCTGATCATCTTTCATTTTATCCTGTTAATTACACGTACTCACATCTTCCTTCTGTATTCTTATGCTGGGTTCATAGGAGAATCAGGTGTTGTCCTTTGTTTGCACGTTCCTACGCCCCAGCGGAGCGTACTTACGTGTGAATTCTGTTATGTTAAGGATTTAGGAGTTTGTTTGAGCATGTTAACGCTCTATCCTGTATACTTAGGTGTAGGTCCTGACCTGTCCCCTATTGTTCCTATTTTTTGAGCATGTTTACGCCCTGTTGGAGCGTTCATACACCCTGTGCAGACAATGCCCATTTAGAACTGTTCATTCTGATAGCGTCACTGCGCTACTTAATAAGCGTGTTTACGCTAGTTTCATATATATTGGTCAATAAATTCCAGGAGCCTTCCGTAGGTACGCTTAGATAAGCATCCTTATGTGGAGTTTCTGTTCTTTCTTGTGATGGTTTCTTTGATTGCATGTTCTTATGCTTTTGTTAAGCGTGGTTACGCATGTTTCTGTGTTGCTCCTCATTGTCAGTCTTCAATAAGTGTCTACGCTTCTTTTACGTGTGCTTATGCATGATCTCTGTTAGAAATAAAATTAGGGAATCAGAGTTTAGGCATGCTTACGCTTTATTTAAGTGTGCCTACGCATGGATTCTATTAGAATCAGGTATGATACCTTTGTTTGAGCGTGCCTACGCTCCAATAAAGCATGCTTACACGTGTTTTCTGCTTGAACTGAACGCTCTGATGCTTGCATCAAGCGTACTTACGCTTGGGTTGAACGTGCCTACACTGGCCCTCTGTCTATAAATATCTGTTCCAGCATAGGAACCCTAACCCAATTAGCTGTTACGCAGGTGTTTTACCCATTTTCAATTGTAATGGTCACAACTCTTCATTTCTTCAAATTGGTAACAGTTTTTTATATTTTACTACCATTTAATTCACTTTACCGTTTCAATTTACTCCCACCATTTCAATTATCACCTTTTCACATTCTACCCACCATTTCATAGTTCATGCACCTTTACATTTGCTATATATAGTGTATTGCATTTGCTTTTCATGGCATCTAGACCTTCCCGCTCTATTCACAAAACTGAGAAGTTGATCAAAATGGAACAAGCAAAAGCAGCCCAAAAAAAGAAGGGAAAAGGGGTAGCCACTGCTAGCACCTCTACTTCCCCTCCTCCTATTAAGAAGAGGAAGTCTGAAAAATGGGAGAAACGTTTCAAGCATCAAGAGGATTTTGATTGGTAGAGATTCAGAGATGCCAAGGCTATTAAGGACTATGAATGGAAGTTCAAAGAGAGGGGTGATAAGGGACAGAGTAATGTTGCTGAGTGAGGAGGATTGTCCTGACCCAGTGTGAGGGCTGCCATGTTTGCTAGAGGTGGCAGAGTTTTAATAAGGTTCTGGGTCATGGCTATCAAGAACTCACCAGGGAGTTCTACGCCAACTTAAGAGTCAATGATAGTGATGATTATGCCTTATACTCTTCCTATCTAAGGAGTGTTGTCATCCCATTTTCTAGCGAAATTCTTAATAACACTTTGAGATTGCCTGTGGTGGAAGATGTTGAGTGTCAATACACAAGGATTCTAAATGGAGTCTCATTGGAGGAGAATACTGATTTGAGGAAGAAGGTATTAGAATTGTGCTGCCGAGAAAGGACCACCTTTGAAACTACTGTAGAGGGTGCTCTAAAATTTGTAAGGAAAAATACTTTTCTTGATGTGCCTATGATTTGGTGCCAATATCTTCTGTCTTCGCTACAACCAATGGCTCATGCTACTAAAATTATGGTGAAAAGATTGGTCCTTAATTTTTAATTTTGTCGTTAATCTGTTAGTTACAAAATATTTCTCTAGCTAGTGCATGATAATATTTTTTCTTTTTTCTTTTTTCTTTTTGCTATGAGAATTGTCTAGCTAATTCTTAGTGATGTTACTTTTTTAATAATTTTATTTATTATAAAATTATGCAAGAAAGATGTCAATTTTAGCTATGAAACTTAACAAGGATAGGTTTGCCCTGCAAATTAGTAGTTAATTGTGAAGTAATTGCTAGACCATTCTCTCGCAATATTTAATTTTGTCACTAACCTGTTAGCTACTAGATATTTCCCTAGCTTGCATTGGTGGTCCAATTCAATACTGATGAATGTATCCATTTGAAAGATAAACATCTTATTTTGTTTAGTTCAATGTTATAACAAAGCACGTAGTTTAAATTCAATACATTAACTTGTTTAATATTTATTTTGTAACCTTGGATTTCTACACACTTTAAAAGACAAAGTTAACAATAAAACACGTGTTGAAGGATCAATATATATGGCTTATTTGGTGGAAGAAATGTCCACTTTTGCTTTTTTCTACTATTTAACTGAGATAGACATAAAGGATAAGAACGCCATGTAAGTTATTGGAACAAGTCATGTAGTAAATAATTAAATTTAAATTTTATAAGATGTGTGTATGTTGTACTAGGTTCTAAATGTAGCAAATGAAATTCATAATCCTCTACTTCTTTTGTTATGTTGGGGAACTAAAAAAAGAGTGACAAAATGGTCAATCTACTATGTCAATGGTTATAAGTTCAACGTGCATGGCTGGAATAAAGGAATGGGAACTACAAACTATGGAGTATATGTATGTGGAACAAATGACCAACTAAAATATGATTTCCACAAAATGTTAACTTCTTATTAATTACATTACATTGGTGAACTAACAAAAAAAAGTTAATGCTCTTTAAATATGAATGGTTCGATAACACACTAGGTCATAGGACTAAAGTTGATAATTAATTTAGTTTAGTTGAAGTCAAGAAGACTCAATGTTATTCTAATTATGACCCATTTATTTTTTCATAATAAGCTAAACAAGTTTATTACACGTGATTCCCTAAAGGTCATAGAGATTGGTTAGTTGTGATTAGGACAAAACACATGGTGTAATTACAAAAAAATGTAGTTGGCCCTCTTGATAATCCTTTTCGAGATATCTAAGGAGACATTCAAGACTTTCATGTGTTATTGCAAATTGAAAGGAATACGTATACTGGTGGATTAGTAGACTATAGAGGTGAACAAGTTGATCGAATTGTGGTTACAATAAATATAGAATCGAACGAGGAAGATGAAGACGACAATAGCATAGATACTGAATCCCCAAGTAAGAGTGAATTTGTTTAAGATGATAGAGATTAGGTATTTTTTTAGTTAGTTATTCCTAACTTTTAATGATTTGTTGGAATTCATTTATGTATTTTTTATTACAGATGGATGGAGATTCGTCCATGTGTGGTCGTACACAATTTGGCCATCATCGACCACATGGTTGTGGCACCATCCTTCCCCAAACACCAACCTCTCTTGAGACTACTTCTTCTTCTATGGGTATTAATCTATTTATGCCTTCACTATCCCTATCCCTTGCCACACCATCATCAGTTGCTAGGCCTTCTACCCATTATATGTATAAGCATGTACCTTTAAGTTAAATTCACTTTAAATAATGTGGTGGATATTAAAAAACTGAGACCATGATGAGGAAAAGTTTAAAGAAACATTTTTCAACAAGCTAACCCCTTGTGCACTGCCCAGTAGTTTACGTCTAATTGGAGCTACAAAACTCTAATAAAGGTAAATTGAATTGGTACACATCTACAACTCAATTATCTACAAGTGTCATAAAGAGACTGAAGGCCAACTATGCCTCTAAGGTTGCCCAATTTGTGGAAAAATAAAACCAGCCCACATAAAATTTTTGTCTGAACACACTTAATAGCCATGTCATTCAATAACCATAAAGTCATCAATTTCATCATCACTCATCATATAACCACATATTTATATTTAAATGCATCGCACATATATACAATTACCTGCCTATCAACAGTTATACATAAATCATTACTTAAGAATGACTCCGTGCAAAAAAAACACACACATTCATTAAATCTAATAATGTAACATCTTAAATTTTAAAGAAATAAATTATTGGATGGTGATAATTGATTTTTAAGGTCTAATGTATGTGGGAAAATTAATTAGGAATTAATTGTGATTTATCAAGAAATTAAAATTTACTGAAACTAGATAATTTAATGAAAGGTATGGGACGCATTAAATAATTTTAGGCATTTGATAGGTCTAGGATGATGAGGAATTTATTGTGGTTATGATGGTATATTCAAAATAATTTTTAGTGTTAAGGAGATATTTATTCAGACACGACGTATGTTAATAAACAACGAAATACGAGTGGGAATAAATTTAAGAAAAATGCAAATCCCTTCCTTTTCTCCCTCACATGACCATCCACTTTTTCCTTCTCATATTACTCTCTTTTGTCCAATGGATAAAAGGGAATGAAAGACTTTTGGGCAAAAAGAAAAAGGTGGACTATGGACCATTGGGTAATACCCAATTTAATCATATTTCTCTCTTTCTATTTCTAATTTATGGTAATGCATCTCTTTCTCCCTCCATTCACTTTTGTTTCCACTTCGTCTTCCCTCTTCCATTTGCAAAAACCATCCATATCCTTCCATGACTATTTTTCATCAAAATCAACATTTAAGCTTGGATTTATGAAACAAAGAAGGCACTTTAGAGCATTCCTCTACTCATCATCTCTTATCCTCCTCTCATTTTCATGTTCCACTTTGAGCTTGGAGAAGACGTAAGGGTTCATAATTTTAATGGCTTCTAATTGGTGTTTTAAGGTTGTCAGAGCTTAATAATGGTGGATTAATAGTCATTATGATGAGAGATGCATGTGGAACTATGAACCCTAGGTTAGGAGACCATTGGGATTTGTTGTGTTAATGATGATTGGAATATGATATTAATGTCTTGAGAATGCTTAAAATAGTGCAAGGAAGTGATTAGAATTGACGTTTGGTGATTTTTGTTAAAACCCTAAAATTTGGAATTTGGGGCTTTTGGTAAAACTTGAGAAATTTGGAATTTATTTTCCATGAGAATGATTTTTTTATGTGGAAGTGAATTTTTGAAATGACTGGTATTAATTATTGATGTTGGGAATTTAAGGAATCAAGAAAGGTGTTGGTGTTCTAAGTGTTAAAACTGGTAGAAGTTGCATTTGATGGTTGATCCGGTCTAGATACCGGTACCAGGGAAAAGGTGTCATTTTATCTATTTTCCACTTGCTACCGAAGCTACAGGTTGGTCACCGGACTACTAGACCATATAGGTGTTATTCAAGTGGCCTCAATACTTAAGAGAGGGGTGAATTGAGTTTTAAAACTTTTCTTGGAATGCTTTTGAAATTAGTTCCTTTTTAACAAATTAAGTGTTTATGCAAGAGATAATAAGTGTAGTTCAATGAACAATGCAAGACAAGGGATAAATGTTACTAAAGCAATTTATCAAACACTTGGTGTGCAGCACTCTAATACTATTTGTTCAAACAAGTTTAAGAGAGGAAATCACAATTAATAATAACAATCAAGCTAGATGCAATATGTAAATGTAAGAGAGTAAGGAAGAAAAGCTTGCAAACCAATTTAACGAGTTCCACCAACCCGGTGTACGTCTCGTCTTCAAGTAACCCACTTGAAGGATTTCTACTATTGAAGTTTAGAGATACAAGCTATGAGAAACTGCAGCTTCCTAGTGTCCCACACTCAAGAACTCAATCCTCACTAGCACAAGGGAAACCCACCCAATCTCTCAAACTCTCAATACCTAAAGGTTGAACCCCAACCTTTGTGACCACTCAACCTAGAGTGAATAAACTTGGTGTTTGGTGTTTGTGTTTACAATCAATAGACTCTCAATAGAGTAGATGAACAAATGAAGGTTCACACAATTTCTAACTCTCACAAGAGAGGATTTACAAATATAAGCTCTAAGTTTCAGAAAATGAAACTAAACAAAAAATAGAACTCACAAGACTCAAGATATGATTTCCCTTTGATGATTTGATTATATTGCCTGAGTAGCTTGAAGGAGTCTTGTATTTATAGGCCTTGGAGAGGTGCCCTAAGGTCTTCAGAGCCGTTGCACAGCATGGGCATTTGAGTTGGAATGGAGAAATGAGCTGGTTTCCCACTTAAAAATGCTTTTCCCCAAATTCTGGCACTAGTGTAATCGATTAGGCCTCGAGTTGTAATCGATTATAGTTTGAATTCTTCAGTGTAATTTGACTGGTAATCGATTAGCCTTTCCCATATAATCGATTAACTAAGAGACAGAACCTTGCTAATCGATTATTCTTTATCTTGTAGTCGATTATGAGTGGCACCTGATGCATTTAATTTGGTTACGTAGCATGGTAATCGATTGTAGCTTGTGTGTAATCGATTGGGTATCAAACAGAAACTCTATAGTCGATTAGTTCTTAAGTTGTAATCGATTAGTGACATTACAGAACACTGGTAATCGATTGTGGCAGCCTTGTAGTCGATTAGCAGATGTATCTGATGCTTTTAATTCATTTTCTCAGCTTGGTAATCGATTGGCTTCCTTGGTGCAATCGATTAGGTGACAAATAGAAGCTCTCTAATCGATTAGGAGAGATCTTGTAATCGATTATGTCATAGACAGAAGCTTCGTAGTTGATTAGAAGCTTGCGTGTTTTTGCAGGTCTGATGTTGTTTTCTCTATTTTCATGGTAGCTTGAACCTTTTGCTTTGAATCTTCAATTCCTTTTGTCATTATCAAAATTATTTATCCTGAAATGCATATTCAAACACATTTTCCCCCTTTTTGATGATGACAAACAATGTTCATCTCATGAGGGTGTTAGTTCAAATAAAATTATCACCAATGATTATCTCTAAAATTATCTCTAAGGTTATCTCTTAATCTAGAGTTATCTCAAAATTATCTCCCCCTATCTGAAGGAGTTTATGCCATTTAAAAAGTGAAGATAACCATTTGTTTTGTTATTTTAACCACTTGTTGTTTTTATTAAATTCTGATTTTAACAGATTTAATTACTTTAGATGAACTTCAATTATTCTCCCCCTTTGTAATCATCAAAAATAAATAAGGCAACAGAGACATAATTGAAAGGAAATTGCATTCATTTAAAGGAAAGGTACATTAAGGAAATATGCAGAAACAAAAACATAATCAAAGATATCCTAACAAAATATGATAAACTAGGATCTAATTATCAGGATTAAAAAAGTGAAATTTAGAAATTTGGTGAGACAGCTCTTCATAACGTTGTTGTATGAGTTCATAGTGTTGTTGCTCAGTCATTTGGAACTCTTGAAGAGTGTTCTCAAGGCTATCAAAACGTCAATCAAGATATGCATAGAGAGAAGTGAAGGAATCAGTGGGAGCAGATGGTTTGCCTTGTGGTTCTTGAGTTGCAGGAGGAGGAGGAATATGATCATTTGCTGGAGCCTCAAAAGGGATGTTAGCATGAATACCTTCCATCTTGGACATCCAAGCCCCATTGACAAAAATTATACCCATCTTTATGAGATGATGGGTACTAATACATGATTTTGGGGGTACCTTTTCAGTAAATTCCCCAGCTAGATCAACACCAAATGCTTTGAAGATTTTGGTAAGGAGGATAGCATAGGGAAGTTTTTGTTAGTCCTTGGCTTTGACCATGTGTAGTTTAAAGAGTTGAACCCATTTAATCTCCTTCTCATTATGGATAGCCCACATTAGGAGGACGTCATCTTCCTCAACCAAGGCATAGTTGCCACCACGAGGAACAAGAAGCTTAACCAGAAAGAAGTAGGGAAGACGATTGTTAAGAGTGAGATGGCCTACCAGTTTGTGATTGCTTCGGGGGCGGTCAGCCTTCCAAAGAGATTGATGGGTAGTGATGGCATTGAATTCCCACTCATCTTCTGGATTGCCACCAACAAATTTAGCATCAGAGATCGGAAGTTGGGTTATCTCAGCAAGTTGCTCATTTGTAATCCTAAGAGTCACAGTTTTGACTCTTGCCTCAAGCAACCCATCAACAATCCTTAAGTTCCAGAAGAAAACTCTCATGAGTTCGGGTAGTAAAATTCTTCCTTAAGAGTAAGGAAAGGAAAAAGTTTATAGTGATGAAGGGATTGGGTGAAGGTAAAGCTAGGGTGGTCAAATACTTCAGCATTGATGAAATGAGGGGAAATTATGTCCTTTTCAGAGAATCGCCCTTTCAGAGACGGTGGGGAGGCACCGGTAGTGTCGTTCTCAGATGAAGATTTTGGCCCAACCATCCCAGGGGGTGATAACGCGGTGGTCATAATTGTTGTGATCGCCAACAAGGACGTTAAGAGGATCCTTGTGAATCAGGGAGGCTCCTGTGATGTCATTTTTTATAATTCTTTTAAAATAATGGGTTTCAATAACTCAGACTTATAACCTTATACGCAAGAACTCACAGCCTTCAACAGAGAGAAGCAACCTACCAAGGGTTACCTTGACACCCTTGTGTCCTTCGAAGGTGAGTCAGGGGTGAGAACGGTGAAGTTCAGGGTGTTGTTGATTGATGTGGAGTCACCTTACAACGGCATTATAGGCCACCCTACCTTAAATGCCATGGAAGCGATTGTATCTACTCTACATCTCCTTATCAAATTCATCGATAAAGACAATGATGTATCTTCCCTCCGAGGTGATCAGGAGATGGGCAGGTACTGTTATAACCTGAGCCTAAACATGGTGAAGCTGGAGGCATTCAACAAGAAGAGGAAATTGAATGATGGAAGAACAGCGGCAGGGTCCGTTAGCCTGATTGATCTTGACCCTAGAGCAGAATTACAGATTGATCCGCTCAACCCTTCCAAGCCCACACAAGAAGGAGGTTCAAGAGACGTTGTATTGGGAGATTCCCCAGAAAAAATCACGCATATCAATGACAAGTTAGAAACTGTAATGTAACAGTGGCTGCTTACGCTCCTTCACGAGTTTAAGGACTTGTTCGCATGGACTGCCACGGATATGCCTGGGATGGACTCCAATTTCTAGTGTTACAAGTTATCAGTCTACGCTGAGACGAGGCTAGTCGCCCAAAAGAAAAGAAGATTGGGTCCAGAGAAACAAAAGGTAGCTTGTGAACAGACGAAGAAGTTGTTGAAGGCTGACTTTATCAAGGAAATTTGTTATTCCTCTTGGCTCTCTAACGTGGTGATGGTCCAAAAGACCAATGGTAAATGGAGGTTGTGTACTGACTATGTGGACCTCAACCGTTGTTGCCCAAAGGATCGATATCACCTCCCCAACATAGATCGAATGGTGGATGATTCCTCTGGTTATTAGTACTTGAGTTTCATGGACGCATATTCAGGGTACAACCAGATTTCGATGTGGGAGAAGGATTTGTAGAAGACATCTTTTTTCAATGACTGCGGTGTTTTTTGCTACACCGTCATGCCCTTTGGTTTGAAGAACGCTGGGGCCACTTACCAGCGTATGATTAACAAGGTGTTTGAAGGCATGCACACCAAGCTGGTGGAGGTGTACATTGACGACATCATAGCCAAGACCCTGGCTGGGGGTGATCATATCAAAGATTTACGCCAGGTATTTATGCGCTTGAGGCAATATAACAAGAGGCTAAACCCATTGAAGTGCACTTTTGCTGTCCCAGCTGGGAAGTTCCTGGGTTTCATGTTAACTCAGCATGGCATTGAGGCTAATCCGGGGAAATACCAAGCAATATTAGGCATGCAAAGTCTGAAAAACCTGAGGGAGGTTCAATCTCTGAATGGGAAAGTGGCTACCTTGGCACGATTTATGCCTAAGATGGCAGATAGATCCCTTCCCCTGTACAAAGTGTTAAAGAAATCCAAGAAGTTCGAGTGGGGATAGGAGCAAGAGCAGGCATTTCTAGAGCTCAAGGAGGTGTTGTCGAGCCCTCCGATTTTAGTAAAACCGAACCCCGATGAAACTCTCATCTTGTATTTGGCGATTTTAGATGAAGCTCTGGGAGTAGCATTAGTCAAGGAGACCCCAGAGGGGTAGAGGCCAGTATATTTCACTAGCAAGATGCTACAAGGAGCAGAGGGCCGGTACCAGAAGATCAAGAAAGCCGTCCTCACAGTTGTTTGGTCCTCACGTCATGTAAGACCATACTTCCACGCGCACCCAATTACGGTGAGAACGGACATGCCACTCCGGTCAGTATTGAGCAAACCGGACCTCGCGAGAAGAATAATTAAGTGGTCTATCGAACTTTCAGAGTTTGAGTTTCCTATAAGCCACGAGGAGCTATCAAGGCCCAAGTTTTGGCTGATTTTGTTATGGAGATGACGGGAGCAGACCCAGCCGCACCTCGTGCTCATTGGACCGTCTATGTGGATGAGTCGTCGAATACTAAAGGATATGGGGCTGGTGTCGTCGTTAAGAGTGATAATGGTGTGTATTTAGAGATTTCTCTCTGATTCAATTTTAAAACTTCCAATAACCAGGCTGAGTACGAAGCTTGTCTTGTTGGACTCCAAGCCGTAATTAATATCGGAGCAACAGAGGTAACCTTCTGTAGTGATTCACAGCTGGTGATATCACAAATTCAGGGAGAATATTAAGTTTGTGAGCCTCAGCTCCAGCTATATTTGAACTGTGTGAATGAATTAAAGGGAAGATTCTCTACATTGGAGTTCAAGCATGTACTTGGAGAGGAAAACACCAGGGCGGATATCCTTTCGAGGCTTGCAAGCACGAAACAACCTGGAAGCACAACCACAGTAGTGCAAAGCACTCTGACGTCACCCAATATTCCCTTGACCTCATCGTTGAACGCAATAATGTATCATGCCTTTGATGAGAACTCATGGGTAGTTCCTTACATACGGTACTTCAAGGATGAATAGTTGCCCACTGATGACCTAGAGAGGAAGAAATTGAAAAGGGAGCTGCCTTACTTTACGTTGGTAGATGGCATGCTCATACGGAGGGGATTTTTTGTGCCATACGTCAGGTGTTTGAATGAGAATGAAGCACAAGGGGTGCTGGAAGAAGTACATAAGGGATAATATAGACACCATACTGGAGGTAGAAGCCTGATGAGGAAGGTTCTAAGAGCGGGTTATTGGTGGCCCACAATGAAGAAAGACTCTATTGAGTTTGTAAAGAAGTGTGATCCATGTCAGAGGTTTTCCAATCTTCATCACACACCAGCCCAGGAACTTTCTACATCAGCCGTGCCATGGCCTTTTCATCAGTGGTGCCTTGATATTCTGGGTCCGTTCCCAACAACTCCTGGTGGAATCAAATATCTTATAGTTGGGGTGGATTATGTTACCAAATGGATAGAAGCAGAGCCCGTTGTGTATATCACCTTAGCTCGCACACGACGCTTCATATACGAAAACATTATAGCACGATTTGGAGTCCCAAGACGAATCGTTACTGACAACGGAATCCAATTCACTAACAGGAAGTTTACAGATTTACTCAAAGGACTTGGGATAGTTTAAATCTTCTCATCTGTCAAACATCCTCAAACTAATGGCCAGGCAGAGGTAGCCAATAGAGAAATGCTGAAAGGGCTAAAGAAGCGTCTAGGCGAAGCAAAGGGGGGATGGACTGATCAGTTGTGCCACATCTTGTGGGTGTACCACACTACACCCCATTCCTCCACCAATGAGTCTCCATATCGCCTTACTTACGGTGTCGAGGCGATGATTCCAGTCAAAGTCGAGACAAGGTCAACAAGGGTGGAGTATTTTTCTGAGGAGAATAATGATGCCAATCTGGCATCGGAGTTGGATGTTCTCCAAGAACTTAGAGAGGAAGCTTTTGTTAGAGATCAGACAATTAAAGCAAAGGCCATCCTCCGATACAACAAGCGTATTCAGCATAGATCATTCAACGCAGGAGATCTCGTGTTAAGGAAGGCAAGTGTGGGAAATAAGTTTGCTCACCAAGGCAAGTTAGCACCGACATGGGAAGGCCCTTACAGAGTGTCCGAGGTGATTGGCAAAGGGTCATATCAGTTAGAGAATCTCGATGGCACACCAATACATAACAAGTGGAATACTCAGAACTTACGTATTTACTATAGCTAGTTGGTAAGACGGTGTGTACTTTTTTTCCTTACTTGAGTTTTTCCCCAATGGGTTTTCTCAAGAAGGTTTTAACGAGGCATGACCCCAACTACACTCTCTTTGTAATTCACATTCAATTTAACGAGAATTCAATTCATGAACATGATGCCTTCACTTTTTTTTTTCTATGTTACGATTTATAGCATTACGCCGGTGTATGTAAAGACCCTCAGGACGGATGATCCCAATTACCTATTAGGTAGTTGGCGATGTAACTCCTCGAGTGAACCAAATGGTTGTAGGATCAGACCTTCTTCAAGGTTGTACCGAACCCCATTAGAAGACCTAGATTGTAGGATTGAACTGAATTCCAGGTACAGTTAATAGGTTTGGCCGAACCCCAATGAAGACCCAATCATCATCCTTATGATTGAGGTATATTCCCCCAGGATGGAAAATGTCACTCATCATGATTGACAAAATACCTCCTGGTGTGGACAATTCCTATCATCATCCTTATGATGGAAGACCCAATCATCATCCTTATGATTGAGGTATATTCCCCCAGGAATGTCACTCATCATGATTGACAGAATACCTCCTGGCGTGGATAATTCCCATCATCATCCTTATGATGGAAGACCTAATCATCATTCTTATGATTGAGGTATATTTCCCCAGAACAGATAACCTCACTCATCATCCCTATGATAGACAGTATACCTCTTGGCGTGGATAATTCCAATCACCTCTCTTGCGATTGAGGGCCCAGTCATCATCCTTATGGTTAAGGTAGGTTCTTGTAGGACGGATATGCCTAGTCATTATTTCTATCTCAAACGATATCACTCTACGAGTAATTCAATAGGTTCGTCTACTATCAGAGCGGACTAAAGCTCTCTTTCTTAAGAGTTAAAGGATAATATTCTATACCAGATGCTCATTCCCTTCGCAATCAACACATGCCTGGGGACAATATTCGTTGAGTTCAAGTCTGTGTTATACGATATGGTTACTGAGAATCCATTCTACATAGTAATCATTACTACCTATTCCAAGGTTTCAACCCAGAGAACGACTTAATGAATTTTACGAAGGTAAAAAGTTGACAAGTGTATAGAAAACGTCAAAGTTGTATTATAGTAGTTCATTTCTCACAATCATATCAGAGACAATATTTGAAGAAGGAAATTCGTTCATTCGATAAATCAAATTTATATATAGTGGTTCAGAACTTGAATTCAAAACTGGAGCTGATGCCGGAACACAACAATTAAAAAAAGAAAAAATATAAGACTAAGAGGCTGGCGTCTTGTTTTCAGCTGTGGTAGCCTCTTTCTCTCCGTCCTCTCTGTCTTTTCCCCCAATAGCTCTTTCAGAGATCTTCTCAGTAAGAGGCTCCTCTTCTTTTCCTACTTGGGCTCTTTCACCTTTGGGCTCTCTTTTCTTTGTTATGTTTTCTTCGGTGGTACTTTCGGGGCCCAGAGTGGCGGGTGAGGGTTCCATGCTCTGACCTTCGGGAAGAGGAGGTAACTCGTAAAGAGAGTTGGCAGGATCCTTGTGCTTACCATCATCCTTGACCTCAACTAACTTCCCTGTATGAAACTCATAAAATGGATAGAGCCCGTATAAATTAAGTTTCACACCGGGGTTGTGGTAAAAGATTTGGGAAACAGCTAGGCCAAAGGATTTGAAGGCTACATTTTTACAAATTTTTATAGCCTTGCTTGACTTCACCTTGGAAGCAACTAGCCTTTTTCGTAAGTTGGCATTTTCTTCCTCTAACGACCCAGCTGTTGTACTCCCTCGTTTCAGCTCTTCAATCTGCGCCAGCAACTCCTTCTCCCTGGCTTCCCAATCCACAATATTCTTCTGCCTGTCAGTCTCTGCAGCAGCAAGGTTCGTGCTCAGCTTGACTGTCTTCTCTTTCTCAAGCTTGAGCTCCTCTCGCAGTTAGGGGATAGATTTATTTTCTTCTTGAAGGTCGGTGACTTACAGCTCAAAGGATTTATTTGCCATATGTAAACGACTTATTTCAGCAACCCGTTCTTTCTCTAATTCATTGGCTTTCTTTAATTCAGCCTCGACTCCCCTGGAGGTTTCCGCTTGCTTAGCCGCCCAGGTCTCCTTCACTATGATCTTCATTTCTAATTTCTCAATTTATTCTATATAATCATCCGAATTGCTCAGGGAATCCAACAGACCGAAAAGCTCATCCAACTGCCAGTGACTGGCCTTGCAAGCTCCTTAAACTTCAACAACCTCAAGAGTAGGCCTGAGGCGGTACCTTGGCTTGGGAAGTGTAGGCCGCATTGAACCTTGGTACCACAGGAAGGGAGAGAGAAAGGACTCCTTAGGAGGAGAGTGGATGATAGCAGTTTGATGATCCAACCTCATCTCTGAATCGGTATTAGAAGGTAGGGTAAGAAGGGAATCAATCGGTTTCTTACCCTTGTCCTTCTTCTACATATCGGATTCTTCTAGAGTCTTCTATTTTTTTTGAGGAGGTGGGTCAGTAGAAGACTTCTTGTTAGATGCCTTCACCAAAGTTCTTATCTTCTTTTCACGAACAACTGGTTGCTCTGGCTGCTGTTTAGTCTCTGTACCGCCCTCCATGCCTTCCTCTTCTTCATTCAGAGGCATATCGTCACCAACTTCAGAAGTCAGAGGGATTGATTAGGTTTGGGCCTTGAAGGAATTCCTCTTGGCCTGAATATTGTTCTCATCTAAGGAAGAATCATCATCCGCCAGTATGGATTTCAACGAAAGCATAGCGGTAAAGCTTTCTTTAATTTGACCTGCAAAAGGAGAAATAACATAAGTGCTAAGGCTAAAACAGGATACATTAAGTACAGTTATAAACACACATACAAAAATAGGAGATCGGATATTTATTAAGGTATTTGTCCCTAATAGCGGCACTTCCAAGTAGATGCTTGCAGGAGAACCCTTTAAGGGATATTAAGCAAGACCTCATTGCACTCAACACCTCTACAGAGTGCGGTGATAATTTACTCTCCTTAGTGTAATAAGCATGGCTGACGAGCATAAAATGCTCATGGGTCCAGCTTGTAGGGAACTTCAAAATCCCCTCCTTGTTGAGCCAGAATACCGGCTTGGTTGGTTACACCCGAATCCACGTATAATACTGCTTGAAGGAGTGCCCATCGATTTTTGTGAATTCGGTAAAGGATTTAAAGTTGTTAATCCTTGAATTACACCTGAGCGTGACAAATCCAAGACCTCCCTTCTTGTTTTTACGGTGGACCAGTTGGCAGTAATAAAAGAGCTTAGCAACAGTGGGTGTAAAATTAAAATGCTCCCCAAGAACCTCGAGAACACGGATTAGGCCCCATCCATTTGGATGTAATTATGTAGGGGCGCACTCCAGAAAGCGTAGGACAGCCATCTGGAATTCAGTCAAGGGAAAGCGCAACCCCAGATTCTGGAAGACAAAGTCGTACATGTATACCGACCTGTCATCAGGGACTCGATGGCAAATCCTTTCCGTTGCCCGGGGTGCAAGGATGAGGAAGCAACCTTTATATTTTTCTTTAGAGTGAACTTTGAAGCGCGGAATGACTGGACCCCTTCTTCTTTGGCATGGTGTGAGGCAATCTCTTTAAATTCCTCTTCAACCCAACAGTATGGATGCGTCTGGTTTAGTCATTCCCAGTTGAGCCGGTGTGCAACAACATTGACCCACCCCTCAACGGTTCAAAGGAAAAGTATTTTCCAGGACCCAGGAATTTCCATCTCGCCCTGAGCATGCTGAAAGGCTTCGTCGCTATGATAAAACACAACATCATCAGAGGGGTATCTATCCATACTCGATTCACTATCAGAATAACTGTTAGCCCTTGAGTTGGAGGAATCCTCAGGATGAGGCCTAAGCACTGGCCACCGTGAGGTGGAAGTTTCCACCCTCTCTGAGGGATGGGATCGAGCCACAGGAAGGTCTACAGGGATCTTCCCGCCATAGTGGCCAGAGGGTGCATGAGTATTTTGCCTCCCCCTATTCGAGGTACCAACTCTGTCCTTCCTATAGCACATGGTTATGGTATAAAAGAATGTAAAATGCAAAAGCTAAGAAGGAGAAAATGAGGTTACCTAAAGGGAAGTAAGTGTTGGATAAGGAAAACTTCATGAAAATGGCAGCAACAATCCTCTTAGGAAATTTTGGTAGAGTTTCACTAAGTTTGAAAACAAGTGTGATTTCCAGAAGTTGCCAGGTTACTATTTTATAGGTGACGAAGGTGTCCAACCACCAGCTAGAGGGTGTGTTGTTTGAAATGAAACGCAACGTTTCAGAGCTAAACAACGATGGCGTTTCAAGCCCAAACGCATGAAAATGATGAGGATTTGTGAAAAGTTCTTTTCGAAATGGGCCTAAAAATTCAAATTTTAGGCCCATAACAGCCCCAAGACGGTTACGAAATCACGTGTCCTGAGGCCATTATGACTCATGTGTTAAAAGCATTAAATGCCCATCATTGGAAGCATTTCAAGGCCCTAAATTTACACACTCGAATGCCAAGAGTTTCAATTCCCAAAACCCTTAGGGTCCTCTCACAACCGTTATCATTGTCTGAACCCGTTGTATAGGCATCTTGAAAGCGGTATCCTCGTTCTAAGAATGGACCGATAAACATGTTATCAGTACGGCACATACGCGCATTCACCAATATGAATAAACACCACACCAGTATCAAGACTTCATATGCAAATAGTTTAGCTTATATGAGCAACCCTACCAGTCCCTCACATAAGCTAGGGGACAAATAATCTGGTCTAGATACCGGTACCAGGGCAAAGGTGTTATTTTATATGTTTTCCACTTGCTACTGAAGCTGCAGGTTGGTCACCGGACTACTAGACCGTATAGGCATTCTTCCTATACCAGTATGTTGAAGACAACCCTCGCGCACCGGTTATGATCCGTTCTGTGGTGATAAGGACGTTGGTAAAGACCCTATTCTTCCCGTATGATGCATCGGAAGCGTACTCTACACCACGCATCTCTTGACTCTCGACCTAATACCTACGCTCTCCCTATTTTATTATACATAACCGTTCACCTATACTTTGAGAAGATAAGTGGCTGTTCCACTTCCCATGATTGATACCCTGCATAGCAGAAAGTATCCATGTCACCCGTCAGAAGGTACAAAGTACAGCTACAAGAATGATACGCGGGAAATGCAGATCTTCCTCACTCCTGCGTTAGAATCGTACACTGAGCACTGAACTACTTGTCTCCTGGCCCCACTTATGCCTGACGATTCATTTTCCACACTCATCTATAAGTAGCTGATTTTCATACACACATAAGGTTACGTTGTTCCTACTCTTAATACACTATTGCATTACTCAAGTTTTCTCTGAGTTTTCATTCTCTTCACTTACTTGAGCGTTGGAGAATCTTCATAGGTGACACCACCTTTTGCCCCCATCAACGCAAAAGCTTGGTGTAAAGGATCTCCAGGACAGCAAGACCGGACTCTCCTACTAAGAGTTCGAATTATAATATCGGATACCCATTGTACCGGTGTACAAATGCTTAAATCTCATACTTTTATGGCTGGTCCCCAGTCCGGATCCTTGACCCCGGACTAGACCAGTTCAGTGGTGTTGGTATGAATAAAATTAGTACCATGTGTTTTTAGGCATTGGAAACCCATTAAGGATGGTGTGTAAGATGTTTGGTGTGTATTGGTGACTTGGAAGTTTGTGTTTATGGCCATTTGATTGTAGAAAGTCTTGATTAATGGGAATGAATTCCCGAAACCTAATAAAATGAGGAAATAAAGCCTATGTAATGTTTAAAACATGATGAGAATCATGAATATAGTTATATATGTATTTGAAAATTAAGAATGATACTTGAATAAGAAATTGATTGTATTATAAATGTATTAATTATAGGACAAAATCTGGAAAGCGAGGCGTGACTGTCTAATCGCTCAGATTACTTCTCTTCTTGAGGTAGGAGAGGAGTTTATATTCTAAAAGCATGAGTTTAATAATTGATGAGAATAATAACAGATGATTGATAAGTGGCACGGTAGGATGGTGTGAGATTTCATATGTTGGCATCTGCATTGCATCCATGGCATATTGCATAGCTGCCAGTATAGGACGTTTGGCGTTCCTCTAGTTGGCCCAATGGGAGAATGGCTCTATGGACAAGCATTTGTTTACCCTAGTGATTCAGTGGTAGAATCACGAAGCTGTACATGATTAATCATGGGAAATTGCATGTGGTTGACCCGGTGGGGGTGGCTCTTTAAGGAGTAGTGTCTCCGGTAGTCCTGTTGGATCACAACTTCCATGGCATGGTTCATGGTTGTTTAATGTTGTTTACCGTTGTCATGGTGAAAATGACCGGTGTCCCATGATGGGGGATGCAGTTTGGTACCAGTAAAAATTAAGATTTAATATCTATATGTACACATTTTATTACTACAGTAGGGGCATGGTTGTATATCTATGCTTGAAACCCATAATGATGTTTAATATTCCCAGAGTCGGATCCGCAATGCATTGATTAAGTAATTGTTGAATATGATTCCTTGTGCATATGTACTAGCCTAAGAGCATTTGCATATAGCGGGTGATATGTCAAATGAGATTAGGATATTGAGGTGATGAATGGTGATGGAAATAGGAGAATGAAACCTAAAATTGATAAGTAAAATATTTAAGATGATAACTATGTAAATTGGTATTAATACTTGTGATAGCCTAATATGGTGAAGGGCAATGTTATATGAATGTGTATGTGCTTGCTATTGATGATAATTGATGTTTGTGGTGCAAAGCACACATGCTGTTTATATGCATATACACATGATCACAACATATTCAAATTCATTATTTCGAATGTATAACTCACTCTCCATGTTGTCCCTTTTAGCTTTGTGGTGTAGAACTTGCCTGGGGAGATAATGCAATTCATTTTGGAACTCTATATTTTAGTGGAGAAAGTAAATTAGTTGTAAAGGAATTCCTTGGCCGGAAAATGTTAAGATCTTAGATATTGTATGTATTTTGATGACAATGACGTTGATGTTGATGTAGTGGCAATGGACTAAGTATTCAAATACTTGAACCTTTATTCTTTTGGGTATATATGTGGTTTCATTGGCCAATTCTTTTGTAAATGACCATATTGATGTTTGACAATATGAGTTTGATAGCCATTGTGATGGTAGTGGTGTCTATGTTGGTGGAAAGCTCATGTGTTGATGAGATATTAAATTGCTAGATTGTGGTTCAATGTTAATGTATGATTTAGACATGGATTTGATGATTTAGCTTATGGATGATTTATGATACAAAGGGGCTTGATGATTTTATGATGTTTTCTCATGTTTTATACCCTAAAATATATGGTTTTTGTGTGTCCAAAAGGTCTAGGCATTGCATGATTCAAGGTCCCTAAGGCATGGCACATTTAAAATTGAAAAATGGTGAATCAAGGGGTGATCCCTAGCCAATGGAAAAATCTCACGACCAATGGATCACACTGACCTTAAATCATGTAATTCTGGATAAGAAAACAGTGTGTTCCATGGCCAGTGAAAAATTCTCACGGCCAGTGGATCACACTAACTTGATCTATGACCAATGGAATTTTCCCACTGCTAGTGGAATGGATCCACGGCTAATGGAATTTTTCCACTGCCACTGAAATTCTTAAATGTTGGTTTTACGTATTTTTGTGCCATTTTGGGTTAGGATTTACACTTCTTTGCTTCATGGCATGTTTGTATATTCGAATGTACATGTTTTTACTAAACTTTGACAATTACTTTGTGTTTTCTTTGGATTTCTTCTCATATCTTCATATATGAGATGAGATGGATGCCTAATATACACTTAACTCTTTTTCGTTGTTTTAAATGTTGTTAGGTATACACTATGGAATTTTGCTTTTTGATCCAATTCTTTTATCTTTCTTTAAAATATGGCCTCCAATTTTCTGTGGTTTGAATCTTAATGCAAGTAGGGCATTGTGGAACTTTAAAACGTAAAAAATTTATTTGTATTTTCATTGATTATTTATGTTTACATCGGGATTTGGATCCAAGAAATTGAGGTACCACAATAGGTGGTATCAGAGCATTGGTTGCATATTGTTGAAACTTTGTTATTCATTATCAAGGCTTTAGTTATTCATTGATTAAATCTTTGTGAACTATTATTATTGTGTGATTTCTCTTATTAAATCGATGTTGTTTTACATTGAAATGTGGTTGTTCATTATTAAAGCTTTGTTATACCTTACTAGAGCATAGTTGCTCATTATTAAAGCCTTATTGTGCTTATTCAACAAATATGATTGAATACATGTGAATGAATTCTTCTGGTGAGATTAATATGCTTGTTTGAGTAAGTCTGGCAAAGTTCCTTACACTATTTACCTTCAATGATGAATATCTTGTGATTATGCATTGATAATTAATATGTTGATTATGAATTGATATACTGGTAGACCATAAGGCGTTGAAACCTTAGTTATGGATTAGAAATTGATTATGGCCTAGATTTCTTATGTGTGAGCTATGTCTTAATCTATAGGCATAAAATATGGTTGGTAGACATAAAAGAGATGCTACTACTATGGCTTCTACTTTGAATCGCTTTATGGATCTCTTGGAAAGGCAAGGCCAACAACATGTGGGACAAGGTTTCTAAGGTCTTGATCATTTTCTCAAGAGGAAACCTTTAGAGTTCCATGGAGGGTATAAGCCTAAAGAAGCTCATATATGGAATAATGATCTAGAGAGGATCTTTGCTAGTTTCAAATGTTCTGAAGCTCAAAAGGTTGAATATACGATCTTTATGCTCTTTGATGAAGCTGAATCTTGGTGGCGTCTTACTAAAGGGTGTATGCTAGCTGTTGATATCCCATTGATGTAAGAGAACTTTAAAATTGAATTCTTGAAGAAGTATTTTCCAAAAAGTTACAAGAGTAAGAAGGAGCTTAAGTTCATGGGGCTTAAGCAAGGTGACATGATTGTGGAGGAGTGTGCCTCTAAGTTTGAGAAGCTATATGTATTCTATCCCCTTTATCAACAAGAGAGAACTGAGGCTTCAAAATGTGTTAAGTTTAAGAGTGGCTTGAGGTCCGAGATCAAGCGGGTTATTTGACATCAAAATGTGTTATATGTTGAATCATAGTCTGCCACGCACAAACATTAGAAATCATTATCGCAACTAATCCAAGACATACCAAGGATAACCTCGTTCATCATCACTATAGTTTCCACTCAACACATAACACACAATTAGTTTCAAGAATTTACATACTACACTAAATTATAAATTTTCATCAAGATTCACCATAAAAACAATTTCATAATCTCCATATTCTTCCTTGGCATTGGTTCTGCCTTAACCTCATTTAATGTTTGCCTCTGCGTGTCCATCCATAACCTGTTACCAGTCACTAGAAACCACAGCAAGGGGGTGAGTGACTGGAATTAAGAATTAATACAGAAACATATCAACATATACTAGGAAAAGCATAATCTAGCTACCTTGCTAATTTAATACTTCTTTATTAATCTTAGTTACCATTATTTCAATTCTAACATTCAAATTCACCATCTACTTTCTCGTACTCATGTATCAACATCAAAGACACCTAATCATGCCTACAATCACCACAGACATATCATCATATTCATAACTCAACCTTTATAACCTTTAATCATATCAAAAACTATAACTTGGCCATCAAGCCATTTATAATCCAATGCACGCCAATACACTTTTATTCATTTTTCAAATACTGAGTCTAAATTTAGAATCACTAAATACGCCATTACATTAGCACCATTAAAGCCACCGGCTATCAAAGATATCATATACACTAATGTAGGTTTATTCACTAGTGGAAAAAATGGATATAATCACAGTTAAAAATGGCCTTTAATCACGGTTAAAGAACCGTGGTTGTTGCAGCCGTGGTAGTAGATGAGGGCCTTTAACCACGGTTAACAACCGTGGTAATAAATCATATCTAACCACGGTTGTCGAGCATAACCGTGAATACAACAGACAATGTACATTCACGGTTGTTTAGCATAACCCTGAATATAAGTAGTAAAAAAAATTCACTTATAGACTATGTATATTCACGGTTATAGTAGAAACCGTGGATAAAGAACATCTATATTCACGGTTGTTTAGCATAACCGTGAATATAAGTAGTAAAAAAAATTCACTTACAGACTATGTATAATCACGGTTATAGTAGTAACCGTGGATAAATAGTGTCTATAATCACGGTTGTTATCATAACCGTGAATAAACACTGAGGTTTTTTTTTAATATGGTTTCTGTTTTATTGTTTCCCAAACCTGTATTCAGACAACCAGTACAATATACAGTATCCCACCATATCCAGCAACAATATATAAAAAGAATGGTATGTATATAACAATTAATTTTCTATCAATTCATAACAACCTAAAAAATGAAAGTTGAAACATCCTTACCTAATAAAAAAAAATTAAATCCGAAACCAAGGGAAAATTTTTCCCAAAATAAAACCAATGGAACCGGGCACAAAAGAAGAAGGGAAAGGAAGGCAAAAGAAATAAAACCGATTAGAAACAGCCCAGCGGAAGAACAAAACGCTCAAGTGAAGCCCACAAAACAGCATCCACTCGCTCAAGCGAGATCCAAATCCGCTTGAGCGAGACAGCCCAACTCGCTCGGGCGAAATACCATTCGCTTAAGCGAACCAACCCAAAAGCCTTCCATGCACACCCACCAGCTGAAGCGAATCCCTCATTCGCTGAAGCGAGAAGCCACACTCGGTATTCCCCATCACTCGGAATCTATAAGTACTTTTCACTCGGAACATCCCTCATGGTCTTTTACCACTCGGGGTATTTCACTCGGAAGTATTTGATTATTCTCCACTCGAGAAAAATCCTAATAGCTTACCACTTTGAAGGTTTTCAGTTCAATCCCCACTCGGGATTATACGACCTTATTCACTCAGAAACATCAAGACCCTATACAACCGTAGGCTAATTATAAGAAGGGGTTTCTCATTCGTCTAATTTTCTCTCAGGGATAGTCTTAATGAACATATTTCACTCAGAATCGGTTAAACCTTTCTTCACTCGGAATAAGGTCACTGCCTCGCCTCCCACAACAATAACTTAGCTCAATTTACATGAAAACATACAACCTCACACGCTCGGACAATATAAATATATATTCCACTCGAACATTCACACGCAGCATAGAATGAACATACATTAGGAGACTTATATATATATAAATATTTACATGCACATTGTCATACTCTCAACCCGAGAGGATTTAATTCTAATATAGCTAGACAAGGACCAAAATGAGAGCCGGCCAAGGCTATGACAAAACCGTATCTACAGCATATACATATACGCATATATTCCCATAGTGCACCAGCACTTCACTCGGTATGCAGCTCCTCCATCAATCATCATTGTGAGAGACATTCACTGAAATATAGCCACAGTAGGGGGGTGAGTATCTTAGATATTAAATGATAGATATTGACTCGGATTATTCCTTAGCTATGCAACAATATAAATATACACAACAACCATCAAAACATACATAATACTAATTGAACAGAGCATACATAAGGCATTTTCAGATCAGAACCCACCAGTTATCTCTCGGCTATATGTACATATCATTTCAATAACATTAACATATACTCATACAATCAGATTTCAATTAACATCAACTATACATGTGCACAAATTAATTCCCTCAGATCCGCATTCGTGTGTAATCGGTTTTTATTCGTTGCAACGTAGGCTCCCAGCCTTTTATTCAGCTCCTAGCTGACTTGGCCATTTTACAGGTACCAAACCATTTCCCTTCACATGTGACACCAACGCTCTCAGCGCCAACGGCGGTGTTCACGGGCAGCCCTGAGTCCCACTTAATAGGCTACCTTGAGTCCCACTCAAGGATTTAACAGCATCCCATGCTTTTAATAACCGATGGTAGTGTCCCACACTACATGCTCTCAGCATTTAACGCATCCCATGTGCCACACGCGAATTGATCACACAAACACAGAGTTCATATACACCACCTTTCACTTAACTAAACATGCATCACATGCAACCGGTATAATACATCATCAGACTCACTAAGTCAACATTTTCTCACATGCAGTCAGCATTTAAACTCATAATAACCTGCATGCCACATAAGTCACACGGTAATCATCGACAACACTTCAACACATGCTTTTCATGCAACTATTCAATATTCACAAGGCTATTAACATGCATTTCATGGACGGAATCAGACATGCATCATGCAACACCTAGTCACCATGCATCTGGTATCACATTTTCTTCATGTAAACACAACACACCAATCGGAGCACAGAACAACAATCGTTAACACCCGAAACCCGTCCATAACCCATGCATTTAAGATATAAGATACCCCTCTACCGACTAAGAGACTCCGAGAGGTTCCCCTGTTTTGATGTTGGTCCTCTGCCCCGTTTGCTCCATCCAGTACTCTCACTCATTTAGTCCCCCTCGAACACAGTTGTACTCTGCAATCGGCTCAGGGACAGGAAGCTGTTCTTCTCCTATCTCGACGATCGTCCTTCACCAACCGAAGGAGACTCCAAACCCTCTACAACACCATCGTCGCGAGCTTACAGAAGCAGAGAACAGAGGAGAGGAAGAACGAAGAAGAAGAAGAGAAGAAAACAAAGAGAGGAGAAGTAGAGGAAGAGGAATTAGAATAAACAACAGTAGTGGGCTCCCAAACATATATATGCACCGAAGAACGAAGGAAGTGGGGTGGGAAAACGTGAAGCAGCAGCTTCCACAGGTGCCATACACACTCACAGCATAATCAATCAATTCTTAAGTTAAATTAATTATATTAATTATAATTAACAAATAATTTCTCACTTTGCAATTATTATTTTATTTTTCTTTTTTTTAATGGCTTAATCTCATTTGGTAGCTAATTTCTATATCGGGATGTTATAATTCTCCCCCTCTTAAAGAATTTCGTCCTCGAAATTCAATCGGTAACTCACCTTAAATAAATAACTCGGGGTACTGTTGCCTCATGGCGTCCTCGCGTTCCCAGGTATATGAAGTACACCCGTTTTGCTGCCACGCTACTTCAACCAATTGTACATCCTTGCTCCTCAAACGTTTTGCCGACCGGTCCACGATTCTAGTTGGTACAGTCACTGTGGTCAGATCCTCCTTGATCTCTACTTCATCATCCGGCATTTCGTGAGTGAAATCGGGTAGATATTTCCTTAGTTGAGATACATGAAACACGTTATGCAATCGGGATAGGTGAGTCGGTAATGCTACTCGGTATGCTACAGGGCCGACTCGCTCCAATACTTCGTAGGGTCCAATGTATCGGGGGTTCAACTTCCCACTTTTCAAGGCTTGCCCGACTCCTTTACTCGGTGAAATCTTTAGAAACACCCTATCCCTGACTGAAAACTCCAGTGGTTTGGTTCGTTTATCATGGTAGCTTTTCTGCCTGTCCTGAGATACCTTTATCTTTTCCCTAATTACTTGGATCTGTTCTAAGGTTTGCTTCACAATTTCCGGCCCCAATAGCAAACTTTCACCCGCTTCTGACCAACAGAGTGGGGTTCGGCATTTTCGACCATACAGTGCTTCATAGGGTGCCATACCAATACTGCTGTGGTGGCTATTGTTGTATGTAAATTCGATCAGGGAAAGGTATTGCTCCCAACACCCACCATGTTCCAACACACACGCCCTCAGTAAGTCCTCTAAACTTTGTATCGTTCGCTCGGATTGTCCATCCGACTGGGGGTGGTAGGCAGAACTTAGCCAGAGTTTCGTGCCTAATTCTTGGTGTAGGCTGGTCCAAAACCGGGACGTGAATCTAAGATCCCTATCCGATACGATAGAAGTCGGCACACCATGCAGTTGGGCAATTTCACGGATATAAATCTGGGCTAACCTATGTAACGGGTATCTCATGTTCACAGGCAGGAAGTATGCACTTTTCGTCAATCGGTCAACAATGACCCAAATCGCATCATGACCCGCTCGGGGTTTAGGTAATCCCATGACAAAGTCCATGGCAATTGAGTCCCATTTCCATACGGGGATCTCAAGGGGTTGCAATGCACCATACGGTCTCTGGTGCTCGACTTTCGATTTCTGATAGGTAATACACCGAGCCACATATTCCGCTACATTTCTCTTTAATCCAGGCCACCAGAATTGTAGTCTTAGATCGTGGTACATCTTCGTGGTACCCGGGTGAATGCTTAGCAGGCTCTTGTGGGCTTCATCAAGCACCATCCTCCTTAATTCACCTTCACCCGACACATATATCCTATTCTTCACTCAGAAAATTCCATCCGGTCCCTCGGTCAGAGACAAGTCCTTACCCTTGGCCGGAGTCGCCTTCATCTCAGCCAAGTAGGGATCTGACTTCTGCTGTTCATATACCAGTTTTAGGAACTCGTTGGCAATCCTCAACATACCGAGCGTTATTTTTCGAGACGAAGGGACGTCGACATGCAAATTCATGTCTCAGAATTGCTCCAATAACTCCACCTCCTTCACCATCATCACTGCCACATGGAGGGATTTCTGACTCAATGCGTCGGCTACAACGTTTGCCTTACCTGGATGATACTTCAACTCAAAGTCGTAGTCCTTTAAAAACTCCATCCATCTCCTCTACCTCATGTTCAGTTCTTTCTGGTCGAATAAGTATTTGAGGCTCTTGTGGTTGCTGTATACTTCAAATTTGGAACCGTACAAGTAATGCCTCCATATCTTTAATGCGAAGACCACAGCTGCCAATTCCAAGTTATGGGTCAGATAATGCCACTCGTGAGGCCTCAATTGTCGAGAGGCATAAGCTATCACTCGGTCTTTCTGCATTAGCACACACCCCAGGCTGAGTCCTGACGTATCACAGTAGACTATGAAACCTTCTTGTAAATTTGGCAATGCCAACACTAGAGCGGTTGTCAACTTAGACTTTAACTCTCGGAAACTGCTCTCATACTCGGAACTCCACACGAAAGGGATATTTTTTCGAGTTAACCTAGTCAGTGGCAACGCAAGCTTAGAAAATCCTTCAATAAATCTCCTATAATAGCCAGCTAAACCCATGAAGCTTCTTATCTCTGAGACTGACTTGGGTCTCTCCCATGCCATTACAGCTGCCACCTTCGAAGGATCCACCGAGACACCTTCCTTAGAAATTACATGCCCGAGAAAGTGGATCTTATTCATCCAAAAATCACACTTCGAAAGTTTTGCAAACAGTTGTTTCTCCTTCAATATTTGAAGCATCGAACGGAGGTGTTCTTCATGCTACTCAGGGGTCTTGGAGTAGACTAAGATGTCGTCAATAAAAACTACTACGAATCGGTCTAAATATGGGTGGAATATGCTGTTCATGTAATTCATGAATACAGCTGGGGCGTTCGTCACACCAAACGGCATTACTACATACTCGTAGTGGCCGTACCGAGTCCTAAAGGCAGTCTTAGGGATATCCGAGTCCTTCACCCAGATTTGGTGGTATCCCGATCGTAAATCGATCTTCGAGAAGACTGTGGCACCACGCAGCTGGTCAATTAAGTCGTCAATCCTGGGCAACGGGTATCGGTTCTTAATCGTAAGCTTGTTCAGCTGTCGGTAATCTATACATAACCTCATGCTGCCATCCTTCTTTTTGATAAGTAGCACGGGTGCGCCCCATGGTGATACACTTAGTCGAATGAACTGCTTGTCGAGTAACTCATCCACTTGCTTTTTCAACTCAGCCAATTCTGTTGGGGACATCCTATAAGGTGCACTGGAGACCGGCTCGGCTCCAGGAATCAAGTCAATAGAGAATTCAACTTCTCTGCTTGGAGGGACACCCGGCACATCCTCCAGAAACACCTCAGGAAATTCACAAACAGTCGGAATATCGTTCACTCGGGCTCTACCTTCTCCCTTAGTTAAACAAAGCATCATAAATATCTGAGTTATACCTTGTACCGTGCAGTCATCATTGATCTGCCTTGGAAAAATTACTCTTCAGTTCCGACAGTCCACCAATACTTTGTTGGCTGAAAGCCAATCCATGCCCAGTACAATGTCAAGGTCTTTCAGAGGCACACATACTAAATCGAAGGTGAAACTCCGATCCTCCAACACAAAGGTTACATCCTTACACATCATTGATGTCAACACTTTAGCGCCGGTCGGATTAGCTACTTCCAAAGTCCGATTCATATACACAGTCGGTAATTTTAAACATCTCACACAATCGTCAGCAATAAAGGAGTGGGTAGCTCCAGAATCAAAAACTACATTAAGTGTATATCTACCGAGCGAGCACTTACTTTGCACCAAGTCATTCGCTTGTGCATCTTCCTCGGTGTTGATGGCGTAAACTCTCCCAGTAGCTGGTTGGTCGGTATTTCTTCTCCTGTCGTTTGGAACAAACATTGTGTTTCCTCGAGTCCTATTGCCTCTACCCCCAATTCCACGACCACCATTTCCATGGCCTCTCCCTCGGAAGCCTCCATGATACATATTAGTATTTTCCTGATGTAATTGAGGGCAGTCAGGGCGAATGTGTCCTCTCTCATTACAATGGTAGCATATTATTCCATCATCGTTGCTGAAATCCCGAGCGTAATGGTTTCCTCCACAATTAAAACACTTGCCGTCTCCCATACTATGAATTGGACGTCCTCCCTGCTGACTCCGACCCCCAAACCTGGAGAAGGGTCTGTTCCTACCAGTGTTACTCGGTCTCTTGAAGCGAGATTGGTGGGGCTACAAGGAAGGTTCTGCCTTGCTGCTCTGGCCCGAGTGGGCCTTGTCATCTTCTTCGAAAATTCTGCATTTATTCACCAATACAGGAAAGCTCCTAATTTCTTGATGCCTGAACGCTCTTTTGATATCCGACCTCAATCCGCTCTCGAATTTAATGCATTTGGAACTCTTAGTTCCAGGTTGTTGGAAGGGCAGATAAAACAAGCATAGTTCCTCATACTTTGCAGCATATTCTTTACAGACATGGAACCTTGCTTCAGTTCCATAAATTCCAGTTCCTTCTGACTCATCACCGTGTCGGGGAAATATTTTTCCAGAAAACACGCTCTAAAATTCTCCCAGACTAGTTGGATGCCCGCGTCAGTCAGTCGCTTTTTGGCGATTTTCCACCAATTTTCTGCTTCGTCTCGCAGCATGTACACTGTGCACTCAACTTTCTGGGTCTCAGTACAGTGAAGGCCCCCAAAAACTCTCTCCAAATCTTGAATCCACTTGTATACTGCCTCAGGATTAAATCCCCCTTGAAACTCAGTCGGCTTCCTCTTCAGGAAGCGGTCCAATACTTGGCCATCTTCAGTTCGAGGCTGACCCTGCCTCTCGAATACATCAACAAAACGTTGGAATGTCGTGGCTATGGCTTCCATGCTATGACGATTCGCCATGACTTATCCTGAAATCAACACCCCTTTCAAGGATAAGTTTACAGAGTTACTCACTACCGATCGGATCTTAGCCCAACATGCAACAACTATAACACATTATCATACAATTCTTGGACATCTTGTAATTAATCAAACAGGATAGGAACAATCCTCTACCCTTAGAACAACATCTCATAAACACATGGCCACACAATGATACTTAATTAGGCATTAAAGCCCTCAGATATCACAAACAATTTATGACAACTTGTCATAATGTACATCACCGCTTACTAGGAGTAAGCATACCTTGGCCTTGGACCTTTTAAGTCCGCTCTGATACCAAAATGAAACATCCTTACCTAATAAAAAAAAATTAAATCCGAAACCAAGGGAAAATTTTTCCCAAAATAAAACCAATGGAACCGGGCACAAAAGAAGAAAGGAAAAGAAGGCAAGAGAAATAAAACCGATCAGAAACAGCCCAGCGGAAGAACAAAATGCTTAAGCGAAGCCCACAAAACAGCATCCACTCGCTCAAGCGAGATCTAAATCCGCTTGAGCAAGACAGCCCAACTCGCTCGGGCGAAATACCATTCGCTTAAGCGAACCAACCCAAAAGCCTTCCATGCACACCCACCCGCTGAAGCGAATCCCTCATTCGCTGAAGCGAGAAGCCACACTCGGTATTCCCCATCACTCGGAATCTATAAGTACTTTTCACTCGGAACATCCCTCACGGTCTTTTACCACTCGGGGTATTTCACTCGGAAGTATTTGATTATTGTCCACTCGAGAAAAATCCTAACAGCTTACCACTCTGAAGGTTTTCAGTTCAATCCCTACTCGGGATTATACGACCTTATTCACTCAGAAACATCAAGACCCTATACAACCGTAGGCTAATTATAAGAAGGAGTTTCTCATTCGTCTAATTTTCTCTCAGGGATAGTCTTAATGAACATATTTCACTCAGAATCGGTTAAACCTTTCTTCACTCGGAATAAGGTCACTACCTCGCCTCCCACAACAATAACTTATCTCAATTTACATGAAAATATACAACCTCACACTCTTGGACAATATAAATATATATTCCACTCGGACATTCACACACAGCATAGAATGAACATACATTAGGAGACTTATATATATATATAAATAATTACATGCACATTGTCATACTCTCAACCTGAGAGGATTTAATTCTGATATAGTTAGACAAGGACCAAAATGAGAGCCGGCCAAGGCTATGACAAAACTGTATCTATAGCATATACATATACACATATATTCCCATAGTGCACTAGCACTTCACTCGGTATACAGCTCCTCCATCAATCATCATTCCGAGAGACATTTACTGAAATATAGCCACAGTAGGGGGTGAGTATCTTAGATATTAAATGATAGATACTGACTCGGATTATTCCTTAGCTATGCAACAATATAAATATACACAACAACCATCAAAACATACACAATACTAATTGAACAGAGCACTCATAAGGCATTTTCAGATCAGAACCCACCAGTTATCTCTCGGCTATATGTACATATCATTTCAATAACATTAACATATACTCATACAATCAGATTTCAATTAACATCAACTGTACATGTGCACAGATTAATTCCCTCAGATCCGTATTCGTGTGTAATCGGTTTTTATTCGTTGCAACGTAGGCTCCCAGCCTTTTATTCAGCTCCCAGCTGACTTGGCCATTTTACAGGTACCAAACCGTTTCCCTTCACATGTGACACCAACGCTCTCAGCGCCAATGGCGGTGTTCACAGGCAGCCCTGAGTCCCACTCAATAGGCTACCTTGAGTCCCACTCAAGGATTTAACTGCATCCCATGCTTTTAATAACCGATGGTAGTGTCCCACACTACATGCTCTCAGCATTTAACGCATCCCATGCGCCACACGCGGATTGATCACACAAACACAGAGTTCATATACACCACCTTTCACTTAACTAAACATGCATCACATGCAATCGGTATAATACATCATCAGACTCACTAAGTCAACATTTTCTCACATGCAGTCAGCATTTAAACTCATAATAACCTGCATGTCACATAAGTCACACGGTAATCATCAACAACACTTCAACACATGCTTTTAATGTAACCATTCAATATTCACAAGGCTATTAACATGTATTTCATGGACGGAATCATACATGCATCATGCAACACCTAGTCACCATGCATCTGGTATCACATTTTCTTCATGTAAACACAACACACCAATCGGAGCACAGAACAACAATCGTTAACACCCGAAACCCGTCCATAACCCATGCATTTAAGATATAAGATACCCCTCTACCGACTAAGAGACTCCGAGAGGTTCCCCTGTTTTGATGT
Source organism: Clitoria ternatea (assembly GCA_037962975.1). Lineage (NCBI taxonomy): Eukaryota > Viridiplantae > Streptophyta > Magnoliopsida > Fabales > Fabaceae > Clitoria > Clitoria ternatea. The sequence goes on along the minus strand of CM075671.1, from coordinate 215,164,245 downwards.
TAGTCCTCTGCCCCGTTTGCTCCATCCAGTACTCTCACTCATTTAGTCCCCCTCGAACACAGTTGTACTCTGCAATCGGCTCAGGGACAGGAAGCTGTTCTTCTCCTATCTCGACGATCGTCCTTCACCAACCGAAGGAGACTCCAAACCCTCTGCAACACCATCGTCGCGAGCTTACAGAAGCAGAGAACAGAGGAGAGGAAGAACGAAGAAGAAGAAGAGAAGAAAACGAAGAGAGGAGAAGTAGAGGAAGAGGAATTAGAATAAACAACAGTAGTGGGCTCCCAAACATATATATGCACCGAAGAACGAAGGAAGTGGGGTAGGAAAATGTGAAGCAGTAGCTTCCGCACGTGCCATACACACACATAGCATAATCAATCAGTTCTTAAGTTAAATTAATTATATTAATTATAATTAACAAATAATTTCTCACTTTGCAATTATTATTTTATTTTTCTTTTTTTTAATGGCTTAATCTCATTTGGTAGCTAATTTCTAAATCGGGATGTTACAAAAGTATATAAAAATAATACTTTAAAATGGATAATAATTTAGTTAATTTTTTCCTAAATTAGTATGATGTTTTTAATTTATGTTGGGAAAATTGTGACTTTATCAACTACAGAGGTAGACTTTATAGGTGCAGCATCATGTGTATGTCAAGCCATATGGCTAAAAAGGGTGTTGGGGAAATTGTGTAGAATGCAAACCCAGGTTGCTACTGTAATTCTTTGTGATAAAAGTTCTGCTATTAAGCTTTCGAAGAATCTAGTAATGCATGGTCATTGTAAACATATTGATGTCCGATTTCACTTCCTTTGAAATCTTACAAATACTGGAATGATCAAGATGATGCATTTTGGGACACAAGAACAAGTGGCTGGTATTATGACAAAACCGCTCAAGTTGGACACCTTCTTAAAGTTACGCAAGTCACTAGGAGTATGTGCAGAATCTGATATAAACTGATATAACATTCAGTTTAAGGGGGGATTTGTTAGTAGGTGATATGATTCAATATTTTTAGGAACAGTTATATCATTTAAATTCCATCAGATTATTAGGAAGTAGTGCATCATATGCGCTTAGGTAGTTCTGCAGTTTTCTTTTTCTATCCTTATGTAAGGCTTTAGCCTGATTTATGATTAAAGAGGGAGCAATGCTGTTTGTGAAATAGCATATATATGACCAATTAATAATATATAAGGTGAGAGTAATCTTCATCTTATGAACTAATTTTTAGGATTGAGTTAGGCTCACGTTCCAAACTTAAGAGGCTCCATATTTGAATTGTTTGGTTTTCTATTTGTGAAGTTGTTGTATTCCTCTAGATGTTGGTGTGTTTTATTCTTAAAGAATTTATCTTTATATTGGCCAAAAAGAAAGCATGACTTCAGGAGGATAAGATGCATCTGTAAATGTTTCAAACTAAATACCACAAGGAACTTAATAAAAAGGGCAGAATGCAGCCAAGCTGCCATGCCTTTATACAAATCAGAAATGGGAACAAAAACCATACATCAACCATGAAGTGAAATAGTGAATGCATAAGCCCAACCTAACAAAATAACAAAACAGAATTCTAATCAACCTAACAGACTTGTAACAGAATCCTAACCAACCTAACAATACTAGATTTAACTCATATTTGTACCCTTACTTCTATAATACACCTTTAAGAACCATTCTTTCTGTAATTTTTCTTTTACATTTGTCAGACTCTAACAACCACAGCTAAACAGAACCACAGAAAGTCATGACAAAGGAACAATGCAGAATATACATATACACAAGATACATAACAATCCACAAGATACATAACAATCCAGCAAAACAAAGACATAACAATCCATAAGATATATAACAATGCAGAAGATACATATACACAAGATATATAACAATCCAACAAAATAGAGACAGCAAAACAGGGACGACTTACAGGATAATGCAACGAGCAATGAGCACAATGGGATAAGCAACGAGCAAGAAAAAGGCAACAATAGTAATAAACACACTGGGATAAATGGAGCAAATGAGAAACAGCTCGAACAAAGAATGAGAAAATAAAAAAGCAAAAAACAGGGATGACTTACCTGACAAGGATGATGAAAGAAGAGGATAAAATGAGGCAGAGAACTTGCGCAAATACGAGAGCAACAGGGCAAAGAAAGGTGGAGGAAACAAAGAAAGACCAGCGCAAAAGAAGGAGAAGAAGCAAAAAGTTATCAGGCTCGACTTTTGAAGTTTCTAAAAATATATGTATTCACAGTTACCATTGAAACCGTGAATATATTACACATATATTCATGGTTCAACAAAAACCCGTGGATAAATGTTAACTATGTCTCCACGGTTACGACCCCAACCATGGATAAATATTAAATGTATAATCACAGTTATAGAAACAACCGTGGACATACAGTACCCAGTGATTAAACCCTAAAACCTGAACTATATATCCACGGTTAGAAATACAACCGTGATTATAGACATTAATATATATCCACGGTTAACATCATAACCCTGATCATACCCATGAATATATAGTCACGGTTGTGCACACAACCGTGGATATATATTTCAGGTACTATATATCCACGGTTGACTCCTCAACCGTGAATATATATTGAGGGTACGATCACGGTTATGATGTTAACCGTGGATATATAGTTTTCTCTGATTATATCATTCACCTTATAATTTCAAAAATGCCACTGCGTATGTTTTTATCACTGATCCACTTCAACCTGTGAATATATCCCGTTGTTATATCTAATTTTTGCACTAGTGATTCTATTTCACCATATGATTTCAACATATTAATCAACATAGAAACCACCAAATGCATCATCAATATATGTCAAATGAGGCAAGGCATAACAGGCACTCAAATAATTATAATGACACACTAATATCTGAATAATAAAAGGATCGACCTTCAGCTGGGGGTCCTACTTGACACCCCGTGAACCTGACTTGGTCCACTAAGCCTGACTTGGCTCTCCACCTCAACCACTAAGTCCTATTTGACCGTTAGGTAGCTCAACTAGATCATGCTTGACCACGGGAGCAAAAATCAAGGGGTGAAATATATCATCGGTCGTCCCCAACCACACAAATCACATATATGCATTTTTAAATTCTTTTTCTCTTATGTTAAATGGCACAAAGGCCTCATTTTCAATTTCAAAGGGTACACATAGACCCGGTTCGTAACTCAACATCAATGTGGCCATATAGACCCAGCCTATGATTCAAACATACGGGCGGCCACTCATACTCGGCCTAAGCATATAACTCATGTAATTAATCAATAATCATCAAATCATCAATAATCATCAAAAACATCAATCATCAAGTCGCCAATAATTATCAAACATCAATCATATTATTCACTACCATCAATATACAACAACTATAATTGTATTAGATAATTTGATCACCATCATCAAAATCAACAAATCATATCATTACATCATGTATACAACATTAACATCATCATTATCAATATGCTATTTCACTCCATTATCAACCATCTACATGAAATCATTGACAGGGCCCACAAGCGCACGGGTTATGTTGCGTAATATAAAACATTATCGTTCTCCACAGGGACTGTGCTCAAAGTACCAGCATATTGAAATTTAATTATACACACAATTGATTTTTAATGTTTTTGTAAAATAAAACAAAAATTAAAAATAAATTTAAAAACAAAATTTACTTGACACTTAAAAATCAGAGTTGAGAGTATCTTGGGATTTTGAGGGATCAAGATTCTATTTTATGTCAATGAATTTTAACTTTTCATAAATAAGAATCAAATTAAGTTTTCCAAGGCGGATTTTCCTTAAGCTAATTAATATGTTCCTCTCGGAATCCTATTAATGTACCTAACCTATGGAAAGCGCTGCTTAATCCTTAGAAAAGGCCCATTATCGTTTTGTGTAAATCCCTTATTTATTCCCCAAAAGATTTTGATTACTTTCACGGTTTTACTGAGGTCACAAAAAGTATTTCAAAAACTTAGGCTTAGTTCAAAAACTTTCCAGTAACACTAAATCTCTCGATTCTATTAATTACTTAAACTTACTAATATACCCGCAAGTATACAGTTTAATCACTTAGGTTCTTGTTAGGAATTACTAAGAGCATTGAGCATTTTTTAAACTAAATGGAAAACAGAAATTTATTTAATTCAAAGTCAAAATAACATTATCATAAAATATTATCACACCCCCTTCATCCCAAGATAATTAATTTAGTTACTCATGAAATAATTCAAATTCATACACATGATTGAAAAATAAAACATACAAGACATGGTAAAAATAAAGACTTACGGGTTTCTCCAAAAGCTCAAAATAATTTTACCAATGTATTTCCTTGTTGCAATTTTCCTGCACCAATTACAAATTGGAACGCTCACTTTTACAATCCTCACAACTCTTACAAAATAGAAAGAAAAAGAAAAGAAAAAGAAAATAAAAAGAGAAAGAAACGGGACAGAGAAAGAAAACGAAAGAGAAAGAGATGGAATGGAGAAAGAAAAATGAAAGAGAAAGAAAAGAAAGGAATTAAAGTAAATGAAAAAGAACTCGATCAAAAAGCGACGCTCTTATGGCTTTCGACCTCTCCCCTATTTATAGAAATGGGGAACGGCAGCTAGTGGGACCTCTCTTTTATCTTCTTGTCAGCCGCCCTACAAGATCAGCTTGGATACAGCCTGGACCTCGACAACTATAGGGATCGGTGGCTAGTAGAATTTTTTATTATTTTCCCTTTTGTTTTGTTGTCAGCCGCCCCCTCATAAGTCAAGGATCCACTTGGATAGTGGAAATCTAAGTCAGCATGGGCAATCAGTGGAAATATGGAGCTGGCATTCTCCTTATGACTCAGATTAGTGCCTCAGCCAGCATCCATCCTTAGTGGGAATTAATCTGAGCGGAACAGGTTCTCTCAGTGGGAATTAATCCGAGCGGAACAGGTGCTCTTCATACATAAAAGACCAAGTGAAAGCTTGAATTCACCGATTATTGACTCAGAAATTTCTTTCTGAGGAGCATTCATCAGGACTTTTGTTCATTCGAAATTGCTTCACTCGGTGTTACTTTGTCTGGAAATGTCACTGCATGAAGCATTCATTCGGAATTGCTTCAAATAGAAACAAGTTCTGAGCAAAGCACCTCCGATTGCTTCACTGATTGAAACATTCATTCGGAATTATTTCAAAAGTGACTCACTCGGAGATCATTTGCTCAGAGGTGCTTCTGCTTGAAGCACTTGTTCAGACCCTCTTTTTTCACATGTGACCCACTCAGGATCGAGAAGTCTTCATTTAAATGATTCAATCGGCACCTCCAAAATGTTTCACTCGGCTATGTCTCTGGAATTGAACCACTCGGTGAAACCTTGCTCGGATATATTGCTTGGGAGTAATTCAGTCGAGAACGACCCTTTCTTCACTCCTTGAAATGATCCACTCGGACACATTCACTCAGAAGTCTGACTTACTTCTCACTCAGAATGGCCTCAATCATCAATCAACCCATTCGGTTGTATTCACTCGGGAGTCGGCCTTGCTTTTCACTCAGAAATTTGGAACTTGAGAAAATTCTGGCCGATAGAAGCTCCTTCCAGGTCAGATGCTTTGCTCGGAAATACATCTCTCGGCCCCAAACCACTCGGAAGTGCCTTCCTCGGAGACATCTCACTCGGGAATCCTCCACTCGGAAACAATTTTGCCTAGAAATAGCACTTGTCCCCAAATCAGACTTGCTTCAATCAGTAATCCTTCACTCGAACGTATATTTTTGGGCGGTATTTATTCAAAGTCAGTCCTTTTTTTACTCAGAGTGGCTGCAGCCGGGAATCTTTCACTCGGATTTAACTCGAACCGGGAAGTATTCCTTCAAGGTCAGTTATTTTTCACTCGAAATGGCTTTGATCGGGAATCTTCCACTCAGATTTACCTCCACCCGGGAAATATTCATTCAAAGTCATTTTTCATTTGGAGGCACCTCCTTCAGGAATCTTCTACTCGGAAACACCCTACCCGGAGATAATCAACTCGGTAAAGCTTCACTCGGAGACTCCCTACTCAAAAATGATCATTTTCGAGTCATCCTACTCGGATTTGATCATTCCGAGTCGGATTTCAGTATAAAAAGAGAATTCTTTCCACTTGGGCTTGTTCTTCTTGTTTCTTTATCATTTGATGGTCGTTTTTCTCTTGTTATTGACCCTTGTATTATCCTAATTTCTGCAAAATAAAATACCCAAGTAGAATATAGTGGAAAGAAAGTGAAAATCACAAAAATTAAGGAAATACAGTGCATAATGATTAAAATCCTAAGCAAACTAAATCTAATTTATTGTGTTATAAAACACTTATCAAAATACCCCAAACCAAAACATTGCTTGTCCTCAAGCAATTACCATATTCACAAGATAAGATACAGAAAACACTAAGTTCAGCAAACTAAGGAATCCAAAATAGAGAAAAAGATTTATTCAAATGCCAATATTAATTTTGTTATGTGAATCAATTTTCATTATCAAGACAGAGGATACTCTTTTCTCAATTTTCACTCAAAGTGTTTCATGGTTTGTGTATCACTCAGATCATTATAGTCAAAAAATATTACCATAAGCTTGTTAATAAACCAGAAACTCCACAGTTTAGATAGAAAATATGTCAAAGTCTAAAGGTCTTTCAAAGGTTGTAACGTGGCCTTGGGTTGTATTGTCAAGGTAGGAATTTCAAGAAAAATGGAATACAAAAGGGCTTTAACAGTCATGAATGATTCAAATTACCATCATAAATTTAACAGAGTAAATTTTTGAACTTTTATGGACTTTTTGGAATTCATTCAATATCATCCTTTTGATTTTCTTTTTCTTTTTTCTTGCTTTTCTTTGCATCCCATACATATTTTTCTTAAGTCCTTTTTTATTTCTTTGCTCCACTAAATTTCCAACTTTTTCACCATTAAGAGAATATCAATCAATGAAAGGTTTCAAAGAAAAATTTTCACTTTTAGGCTCAAAAGGGGTAACTAGGGGTCAAATTATGCAAAAACTTTGAGGCTTAAGAATAAGGCCTAATTGTGCCTTTATCATCCTAAGACATATAATCAAAAACCATTTTGAATCGGTTGAAAAACAAGTTCTAGAATATTAATGACTCTGAGATTCACTCAATCAAGAAGATATGGGTTTTGAAAATTTGTTTGATAAATAACCCATTTTGGCTCAAGTCTAACCATGGAAAGTCTTTTCAAAAGAAAATTTTAATCACATAAAGTTCATTTAGACATTGATTTGGCATTTAAACAATCAAATTTTTGAAAATTTTACTCAAAATTTTGGGGTCCTTAGATACTTTAGCCTTGTGTTCAAAGTAAATTTATCATATAATCATGGTAAATTACAAGATTACAAACAAAACAAGGAAAACACACATGCATGAAAAATATAACAATCACACAACGTAAACAAAATAGTTAAGTTTTCTTAACTACCACCCCAAACCAGAATTTGACATTGTCCTCAATGTTAAAATGGATGATAAAAGGATAAGAAAACTTACCTGTAGTAACCCTAAACCAGGATTTGACATAGTTGTTGTTTTTTTTATTATTTATTTTTTTTATTTTTAATTTATTAAAGACACGGGGTTACCTCCCCATAAATGCTAAGTTTTAAGTCTTCAGCCAGACTTTTCTGAACCAGCTTCAGCTATACAATTCATACCTGAACACAGGTTTTAGTGGTCTGAATTCTACCTTAGGGATCAGTTCTCTTTTAGCCAAAAAATCACAGAAGTGTGTTTTTGAAATGCCTGAAAAGTCATAAGATAAAACAGATTCAAGTGGATCAAGAGAGAGGTTTTGGATTGCCTCTTTCTCTACCACTTGGTCAATAAAATCTATTTCAAGCACAACAAAGTTAACAGGTATGTAAAATTTTCCTACCTTGATAGGAATAACCTCTAGAATACTTGGATCCTGAAGCTTGGGCAGTACTTTCTTTTGGATCAGTGTACTGCTTTCCTCAATTATCGGATGAGATAGAGACTCATCAAATTTCTTCTCTTCCTTAGCTTCTTCTTTAGTTATGCCAACCGGATCATCATAATGAGTACCACTCCTAAGAGTGATGTCCATGGTGTGGTTAGATGGTTCCACCTCAGGTTTTACAGGAAATGTTTCTGGTGTTCTCATAGAAAAAGAGGTCTGTTGGGCAATTTGATTCTCCAAAATTTTGTTATGGGTGGCCAGAGAGTCCACCTTTGAAGCTAAGGTCTTTATGGCATTTGAGAACTCTTCATTTTGTTTTTCTTGGGTGCTCATAAAATTTTCCATCAGTATTTCAAGTTTGGATTTTTGTAGGTAGTTTTGGAATACTGGTAAGCTTCTAAAATCACTGCTATGGTTATAGTTCCCCATAGCATCCAACTGATGAAATTCTTGTTCATGGTGGTTTAAGGATATTGCAAAATAGCAATTTGTAGCAGCATGTCCTGAATCACCACAACTACAACAATAGAAGTCAGTAGCACCTGTTAAGAATTCCATAACAGACAAAGATCAAGTGTGATCTTTGAAAATAAAAATAAAAATAAATAACTAGAAATAAAACAAACGGAAAAAATATTAACAAGTATGATCTAATTGAATTTCAATATTGCCGATATTTGAGGGACAACAGTCCCCGGCAACGGCGCCAAAAACTTGACAGGGCCCACAAGCGCACGGGTTATGTCACGTAATATAAAAGATTATCGTTCTCCACAGGGACTATGTTCGAAGTACCAGCATATTGAAATTTAATTATCCACACAATTGATTTTTAATGTTTTTGTAAAATAAAACATAAATTAAAAATAAATTTAAAAACAAAATTTACTTGACACTTAAAAATCAGAGTTGAGAGTATCTTGGGATTTCGGGGGATCAAGATTCTATTTTATGTCAATGAATTTTAACTTTTAATAAATAAGAATCAAATTAAGTTTTCCAAGGCGGATTTTCCTTAAGCTAATTAATATGTTCCTCTCGGAATCCTATTAATGTACCTAACCTATGGAAAGCGCTGCTTAATCCTTAGAAAAAGCTCATTATCGTTTTGTGAAAATCCCTTATTTATTCCCCAAAAGATTTTGATTACTTTCACGGTTTTACTGAGGTCACAAAAAGTATTTCAAAAACTTAGGCTTAGTTCAAAAACTTTCCAGTAACAATAAATCTCTCGATTCTATTAGTTACTTAGACTTACTAATATACCCGCAAGTATACAGTTTTATCACTTAGGTTCTTGTTAGGAATTACTAAGAGCATTGAGCATTTTTTAAACTAAATGGAAAACAGAAATTTATTTAATTCAAAGTCAAAATAACATTATCATAAAATATTATCACACCCCCTTCATCCCAAGATAATTAATTTAGTTACTCATGAAATAATTCAAATTCATACACATGATGGAAAAATTAAACATACAAGACATGGTAAAAATAAAGACTTACGGGTTTCTCCAAAAGCTCAAAATAATTTACCACTGTATTTCCTTGTTGCAATTTTCCTCCACCAATTACAAATTGGAACGCTCACTTTTACAATCCTCACAACTCTTACAAAATAGAAAGAAAAAGAAAAGAAAAAGAAAATAAAAAGAGAAAGAAATGGGACAGAGAAAGAAAACGAAAGAGAAAAAGATAGAATGGAGAAAGAAAAACGAAAGAGAAAGAAAAGAAAGGAATTAAAGTAAATGAAAAAGAACTCGATCAAAAAGCGACGCTCTTATGGCTTTCGACCTCTCCCCTATTTATAGAAATGGGGAACGACGGCTAGTGGGACCTCTCTTTTGTCTTCTTGTCAGCCGCCCCACAAGATCAACTTGGATACAGCCTGGACCTCGACAACTATAGGGATCGGTGGCTAGTAGAATTTTTTATTATTTTCCCTTTTGTTTTGTTGTCAGCCGCCCCCTCATAAGTCAAGGATCCACTTGGATAGTGGAAATCCAAGTCAGCATGGGCAATCGGTGGAAATATGGAGCCGGTATTCTCCTTATGACTTGGATTAGTGCCTCAGCCAGCATCCATCCTCAGTGGGAATTAATCCGAGCGGAACAGGTGCTCTCAGTGGGAATTAATCCAAGCGGAACAGGTGCTCTTCATACATAAAAGACCGAGTGAAAGCTTGAATTCACCGATTATTGACTCAGAAATTTCTTTCCAAGGAGCATTCATCAGGACCTTTGTTCATTCGGAATTGCTTCACTCGGTGTTGCTTTGTCCAGAAATGTCACGGCTTGAAGCATTCATTCGGAATTGCTTCAAACAGAAACAAGTTCCGAGCAAAGCACCTCCGATTGCTTCACCGATTGAAACATTCATTCAGAATTGTTTCAAAAGTGACTCACTCGGAGATCATTTGCTCGGAGGTGCTTCTGCTTGAAGTACTCGTTCAGACCCTCTTCTTTCATATGTGACCCACTCAGGATTGGGAAGTCTTCATTCAAATGATTCAATCGGCACCTCCAAAATGTTTCACTCGTCTATGTCTCTGGAATTGAACCACTCAGAGAAACCTGGCTCGAATATATTGCTTGGGAGTAATTCAGTCGAGAACGACCCTTTCTTCACTCCTTGAAATGATCCACTTGGACACATTCACTCGGAAGTTCGACTTGCTTCTCACTCAGAATTGCCTCAATCGTCAATCAACACATTCGGTTGTATTCACCCAGGAGTCGGCCTTGCTTTTCACTTAGAAATTTGGAACTTGAGAGAATTCTGGCCAATAGAAGCTCCTTCCAGGTCAGATCTTTGCTTTGCTCAAAAATACATCTCTTGGTCCCAAACCACTCGGAAGTGCCTTCCTCGGACACATCTCACTCGGGAATCCTCAACTCGGAAACAATTTTGCCAAGAAAAAGCACTTGTCCCCAAATCAGACTCGCTTCAATCTGTAATCCTTCACTCGGACGTATATCTTTGGGCGGTATTTATTCAAAGTCAGTCCTTTTTTTCACTCAGAGTGGCTGCAGTCAGGAATCTTTCACTCGGATTTAACTCGAACCGGGAAGTATTCCTTCAAGGTCAGTCATTTTTCACTCGGAATGGCTTTGATCGGGAATCTTCCACTCAGATTTACCTCCACCCAGGAAATATTCATTCAAAGTCATTTTTCATTTGGAGGCACCTCCTTCAGGAATCTTCCACTCGGAAACACCCTACCCGGAGATAATCCACTCGACAAAGCTTCACTCGGAGACTCCCCACTCGGAAATGATCATTTCCGAGTCATCCTACTCGGATTTGATCATTCCGAGTCAGATTTCAGTATAAAAAGAGAATTCTTTCCACTTGGGCTTGTTCTTCTTGTTTCTTTATCATTTGATGGTCGTTTTTCTTTCTTCTTGTTTCTTTATCATTTGATGGTCGTTTTTCTCTTGTCATTGACCCTTGTATTATCCTAATTTCTGCAAAATAAAATACCCAAGTAGAATATAGTGGAAAGAAAGCGAAAATCATAAAAATTAAGGAAATACAGTGCATAATGATTAAAATCCTAAGCAAACTAAATCTAATTTATTGTGTTATAAAACACTTATCAATCATCAATATCACTCATTCTCATCTCAACCAATTATAACCATTCACCATACGTTACAATAGAAATATCACCATAAAAATATTTATATCAACCATTATTACATAACTACTTAATATTACTATTGATGTCTCAATTTAATATTCACTTCATCCACTCTTTATTCAATTGTCGACGTACATTTCTTCATAATCCTATATCCAATTCTTTTATACGGTAACATAATCTCTTTTAGTTCACATAACTCATAGTTTATCATTCTAATCATTTAACTATGCGATTTCTCTATGCATATTTTAATATTCTTGATTGCATATATTTATATAGTCGTCTTCTATTTCATCCTCACCCTTCTCATAATAAATTTAATCATTTTATAGTTCCTTATCAATTTATACCTTATTCTCACCATTAGTTAAATTAGCTAACAACGACTATAATCTACCCCTCTCTTGTACACCAAATGGCGTAATTAAAATTTATATATTAACCTTAACCCAACATATCCCCTTACCTCTATTCCTTGCTTTTGGAACTTTAAATCAACCGTCGACTCCACCAAGTTTTCAAGAATTTGCATTCAAGGCAATTACAAACTAGTTTTAACGCGTCGACTATCAAAACCAAAAACCCATAACTTCTAACATATAGTTAGAGTCCTGAAGCTTATTAATCTCATTTCTGTCAATTATTTTACGATTCTGCCATACTTGACAATACTTTGACCTTCGCTCTGTCGCTTTTCCACCTCGTCATAATGACCCATTAGCCAATCTTGATTACCCTTAACACCAAGAACTAGTTTCCAGCTTTAATTTGCCATAAACATGAGAAAACCAAAGCCTTATGAAGAACCATAAAATTGATGGTACGAATTGACTCACCTCGTTCCCACGATCGTAATGGTACCTTTGATTTCACGTTTCGACGCTGAATCGATTGCCAATTAAAGCTACGAAGTGGAGGAAGGAAAATGGAATGTTGTTTCTCTTTTTCTTGACATGTGAAGCATAACGAAGGAAGGAAATGGGAAATTATTTTAAAAGCCATAAGGGAAAAACTATCATTTGACCCTTTTCCTTTCCTTTTCTATTTTCTTGTTATTACCCTTTTAAATAAGTCTTTTACATTTTACACTATGGTAAATTAAAATTTACCATCACTTCTTTATTTGATTTAAATTTAATAACCAGTCAATCAAATTAATTTATATAAATTCCACCGCCTTAATCAATTATAATTGAATTTATAGTAATTTTGGAAAAATTTGATTTAAAATTCAAATAATTCATTTATTAATTTTTCATATATCACTAATAATTAATTTTAATTACTTGGGATGTTACACACATCACCCCTTAAAGAGATTTTGTCCCCGAAATCAACACATCATGGGGACTCAGCCCAACACCACCCTTTCAATCATGGTTAGTACCATCTCATAGTTATCATAATCATCCTGCTTGCTTCTCATAGTCAACTTATAACACCATTCAATGGTCACCTACTAACACTACATTCGCACCAGTTACGACTACATATTATATCTTTCTCCTTACATTTTTAATCATGTCAATATACAATGGTGCTTATTTGAAGCATATGACTTAACAATCTGATTTGCCCATAATAAATGTAATGCCTTACTTGCCACTTGACTGCTCACTTAGCATATCATGACACCTATTGCTTAAATCATTCAATTATCTCTTTGATCTATCACCCCGCTTTTAAAATTATCCATGGTTCATAACTCTATTCGCATCACAGGCATCCACTTCTCATTGATTACCACCCATTGTTCATATGATCTTATTTTCCTTCACTGTTACTCTACTACATAAATGCCTGGGGCACACTAAAGTACACTCATCTTCCTGATCTCACATGACCTTGACTACCAGCGTAACCACCTGAGGTGATCAGTCTTAGTAGTTCAATGCTTTGTAGTTAAAGCTATGTAAAGATTAGGTAATAGTCTAATCACACACCTCGAGATTTCATTCACATAATTCATTATCGTAAAAGCATCCACCTCGGCTCACCTGTCGATTATACATCGACATGACATTAGAAAGAATCCAGGGTGGCCAGCCACTGCTATTCTGTTCTAACATCAATATCAGGGTAGAATTCAAAACAACTATGTATTAATTCTCACAACTCTTATTCCTTATTCAACTTGGCACACTCTTTAATTTACTTCAGTCGTTATCTAACATCAACTTTTCTCTTTTATTAACCATAACACAGCCCCATAGATAGGTTAGCCTACTTGCTCATTATTCTACTTACTATATTCCCTAACCATTCCTGTCACTACCCCAAACATATCATCAACCATCAGATCAATCACTACTAATATGTCACATTATGCCTGTTAACTCCAGGCTTACTCAGGGTATTTTGCCACCACCGTTCATGTATTCATTTGGGATTCCTCTTAACATCTACCAATTTCTCACTTAACACTTAAAGTAGAATACTTGAATATCATTTATCTATTTCAACTAAAGAGAAAGAGTATAGGAGGATCACCCCTCCTTAAAGAGACAACCTTATCAAAACATAGCGCCGCCAACATATTTCAACCTCTCTGACAGTGTTTAATTAAACATAAATAGGTATAGATACACCTACGCATCGAAAACTTTTCTAACCCTTGTTAACCTCGTATGTTTAGTTCAACTTTCTCTATTTGGATTAATCCATAGATTTTTTTCACTTAATTACACCAACACCCATTAGTATGGCTCTAACTACCATAAACATCTAGTATTAAACTTTGCCACTTTGATAATTATTAATCCGTTGGTGGCCACTAAGGCACATGTCATTTCCAATTCGTTACCCAATTTAAGTTAACTTTATACATCATACATTTCTAAATATACACATACAACTACCATCGAGCTTGTCATTCTTTATTTAGACATCAATCATCATTTTAATCCTTTATCACTTAATAATATATCATCAACTTGTTTAGCAACATATATTTGTAAAATGTACTGTATATTATATTACAACATATCTATACAATCATTTTATTCCAACCCCTTTCAAGCCAAGAGGTTTGCACGCATTTATACTCATTGTCAATTAATTCTCAATCAAATTTTACAACAAAATTTTAGAATTTACCTCGATTTAGGGATGGCACAACCGATAGAGTCACTAAATAAGTTCAATGTTAGAGTACCTGTGAAACATTCATAGAAAAACATAATACAACCAACAATGCACACCACTTATGCATAGTATCGGTTAATTATACCACGTAAACTAGCCATAAGGGCTCATTGAATTTATCCCTAATTATACACCAAACTATAGTATTCACATATACCCCTAATTAATTAAATTTACTTTTTTTATTTGGGCACTATGGCTCTCAAACATAGCATGAAAATCTAGCCATTTGGATTTAACTCCTTGTCAATTTACTTGCAACATTGTTATTTATACCCATTTTAATTTAATTGTCTATTTTATTCTCAATACTTTAGTATAATTTATTATAACACCTTCATCAAGTTAAAGAAATTTTTAACTCATATCAAAATTGAAATAATACATACAACTTTTGCATATCATGCATCTCCTTAGCATTCACCTAATACATTACATAGTTTATTTCAACATGTTATAGCGTGCAAACAATTACATTTTCACATCACACATCACTTTAACATTCAAATAATACACTCCCTCACCCATTTTAACACATTTAGTATCCGACAACTTAATCAAACACCATTAATTCATTCTTACTTCTTAATTTATATTGCGTAATTCCATGGCAGATACGGTCCAGAACGGAACCACTCTAATACCACCTATAATGTCCCACCTATAATGTCTCACCTAATTATTAGACTTTAAAGCATGTAACTAAACTTAATTTAAATCAAATTCACTTTAAATAATGTGATATTAAAAAATTTGAGACCATGATGAGGAAAAATTTAAAGAAAATTTTTTAACAAGCTAACTCCTTGCGCACTGGCCATTAATTTACATCTAATTAGAGCTTCAAAACTCCAATGGAGGTGAATCCAATTGGTATACCTCTACAACTCAATTATCTACAAATGTTATACAGAGGGAGAAGGCCAACTATGCCCCTAAGGTTGCCCAATATGTGGAAAAGTGAAACGCATAAAATTTTTATCTGAATACCCTATAGTATTTTGGGCATAACTTGAGCTACAGACCTCCAATTGACGCGATTCCAACGGCAAAACGTTTATGACTCAATTATCTACAACTTTTATGAAGAAGATAAAAGCAAAATCTAATCTTGCTTAAACAAGAATTGGCTCACTTGAGCGAGAGCCCGATTTTCACTTGAGCAAGAAATGCCTTACTTGAGCAAAAATTCATCAAAATCTTCCGTCTGGGTCTCGTTTGAGCGAGATTAGCCTCGCTTAAGCTAGAATCACCCAGAAACCACCCTAAATTTTACTCTAGATCTCACTTAAGCAAGAATGGTATCGCTTGAGTGAAAATTTCAACAATTATACCTCCAAACCAACTTTCTTGCCCCATAACTTGCCCGTTTCAACTTCGATTACCATGAAACTTCATGGACACTATGTTTTCCCTATTCCAAAACTGTTGGCGCAGTCTATTCGCTAAAATTCCTCTGTATGGACAAGATATGTACAAAAATGCATTTTGACCAAACTTAACCCAAACCAATGCATAAAACCTATTAAATGGATTTCAAATTGAGCAACGCCTATGCATATAGGTCCTAAATGAGCTAGGGGACCTATTGGCACCCTCCGGGGATTTAGATTCCCACCGGATCTCCATTTCACCTTTCTAGTTCCTAATTTCATCACTTTCTCACTTAATATGCCATGTCATTCAATAACCATAAAGTCATTTATTTCATCATCACTCATCACATAACCACACATTTATATTCATATGCATTGCACATATATACAATTACCTGTCCATCAATCGTTATACATAAATCATTAGTTAATAATGGCTTCATGCAAAAAAAAAACACATATTCATTAAATATAATAACATTTATTCACCATATCTCATAGCTAATTCATCATCACTTGTCTACCACACACAAACATTAGAAATCATTGTCACAACTTATCCAAAGCATACCAAGGATAACCTCATTCATCATCATTATAGTTTCCACTCAACACATAACACACAATTAGTTTCAAGAATTTACACACTACACTAAATTATAAATTTTCATCATAAAACAATTTCACAATCTCCATATTCTTCCTTGGCATTGGCTCTACCTTAGCCTAGAGGCGTCAAAATGCATTGTAACCTAAGTCAACTTGGCTTGAGGTGGGTTTTAGGAGAGCCAGGTTGAAAAATGACTCGTTTTTCAAGCGGAGCTTTTTTTGGTTCGATCCACTGAACCCAACTCACAGTGGGTCAAACCCGTAGTGAGCCGGGTTAGCCCGCGGGTTAGTAAGTTAAAAAAATAACTATGGAATGTATTTAAGTTAAGACTTTAAGCTAAACTTTATCAATGGATACTTTGGACTTTTATTTAGTATGATATTTTTAATTTGTATATCATCTTAAAGTTGAACTATAGAATGTATTTTGTTTTGTTTTATGGGTTATGGATTATATGAATTATGGGTTTAATTTACAATAGAATATGTTATGTGTTTGTATTTTCATAATAATGGAATTATTTTATGATATTAGATTTATATGGAATTTGGTGAATAAAAAATATTTTTTATTTTCTCTATTTTTAAAAATATTTTTTTGATGTTTTCCTATTTATATTTTCTTTTTAATTTTTTTAAAATGGTGGTCCAACCCGTGAGCCACTCGGTGGGTTGAGCCGGGTTGAGAAAAGTGGCTCACTCTAGAAAGCGAGTTGGGTTGGGTAGGGTTATAAAAAATTTCAACCCGTGGTGGGCCAACCCATGCGTGCCGAGTTGGCCCATTTTGACAACTCTACCTTAGCCTTATTTAGTGCTTGCCTCTGCGTGTCCATCCATAAGCTGTTACGAGTCACTGAAAACCACAGCAAGGGGGTGAGTGACTGGAACTAAGAATTAATAAAGAAACATATCAACATATACTAGGAAAAGCATAATCTAGCTATATTCCTAGTTCAATACTTCTTTATTAATCTTAATTAACATTATTTCAATTCTAGCATTCAACTCCACCATCTACTTTCTCGTACTCATGTATCAACATCAAAGGCACCTAATCATGCCCACAATCACCATAGACCTATCATTATATTCACAACTCAACCTCTATAACCTTTAATCATATCAAAAACTATAACTTACCCATCAAGCCATTTATAATCTCATGCACATCAAATACACTTTCATTCACTTTTCAAATACTCAATATAAATTTAGAATCACTAAATACGTCACCACATTAGCATCATTAAAGCCACCTGCTATCAAAGATATCATATACGCTAATGTAGGTTTATTTTACTTCACTACATGATTTCAACATATTAATCAACATAGAAACCACCAAATTCATCATCAATATATGTAAAATGAGGCAAGGCATAACAGACACTCAAACAATTATAATGACATACTAGTATCCAAATACTAAAAGGATCGACCTTTGGCTGAGGGTCCTACTTGAAACCTCGTGAACCCAACTTGGTCCACGGAGCCCGACTTGACTCTCCACCTCAACCACTGGGTCCTACTTGACCACTAGGTAGCTCAACTAGGTCCTGCTTCACCACAGGAGCCAAAAGCGAGGTGTGAAATATACCATCGGCCGTCCCTAACCATGTATTTTTAAATTCTTTTTCTCTTATATTAAATGGCATAAAGGCCTCACTTTCAATTTCATATGGCAGCCATACAGATCTAACCTATAACTCAACCACCAGGGCGGCTACTCAGACCCGGCCCAAGCATTTAACTCATGTAATAAATCATTCATCATTAAATCATCAATAATCATCAAAAACATCAATCATCAAGTCTCCAATAATTATCAAACATTAATATATTGTTCGCCATCATCAATATACAACAAGTATAATCATATTAGATCATTTGATCACTATCATCATAATTAACAAATTATATCATTACATCATGTATACAACATTAACATCATCATTATCAATATGTTATTTCACTCCATTATCAACCATCTACATGAAATCATCATCACTCATTGTCATCTTAACCACTCATAACCATTCACCATGCATTACAACAAGAATATCACCATAAAAATATTTATATCAACCATTATCACATAACTACTTAATATTATTATCGATATCTCAATTTAATATTCATTTCATCTACTTCCTTATTCAATTGTCGACTTATATTTCTTCATAATCCTATATCCAATTTTTTTATACCGTAACATAATCTTTTTTAGTTCACATAACTCAGAGCTTATCATTCTAATCATTTAAATATGCTTTTTCTCTTTGCATATTTTAATATTCTTGATTGCATATATTTACATTGTCGTGTTATATTTTATCCTCACCTTTCTCATAATAAATTTAATCATTTTATAGTTCCTTATCAATTTATACCTTATTCTCACCATTAGTTAAATTAGCTAACAACGACTATAATCTACCCCTCTCTTGTATGCCAAATGGTGTAATTAAAATTTATATATTAACCTTAACCCAACACATCCCCTAACCTCTATTCCATGCTTTTGAAACTTTGAATCAATCGCCGAGTCCACCAAGTTTTCAAGAATCTACATTGAAGGTAATTACAAACTAGTTTTAATGCGTCAACTATCAAAACCAAAAACTGATTATACTTAAACAACATCAAACATATTTAGAATCCCGAAAGCTTACCATTCTCATTTCTGACAATTATTTTAAGATTCTGCCATACTTGACAATACTTCGACCTTCGCTCTACCGCCTTTCCATGTAATCACAATGACCCATTAGCCAATCCTCACTACCCTCAACACCAAGAACTAGTTTCCAGCTTCAATTTGCCATAAACATAAGAAAACTAAAACCCCACATCAAAGGCCATGCACGACCTTGAGAGAGAAAGGAGAGGAAGGGAAAGAACCATAAAATTGATGGTACCAATTGATTCACCTCGTTCCCACAATCATAATAGTACCTTTCATTTCACATTTCGACGCTGAATCAACCACTAATAAAAGCTACAAAGTTACGGTCATAGAGGAAGGAAAATGGAATGTTGTTTCTCTTTTTCTCGAAACTGAAGCATGAAGAGGAGATGAGAAATTATTTTAAAAGCTATAAGGGTAAAACTGCCATTTTACCTTTTTCCTTTCCTTTTCTATTTTCTTTTTATTACCTTTTTTAAATAAGTCTTTTACATCTTATACTTTGGTAAATTAAAATTTTCCATAACCTCTTTATTTAATTTAAATTTAATAACCAATCAATCAAATTAATTTATTTAAATTCCACCGCCTTAATCAATTATAATTTAATTTATAGTGATTTGGGAAAATCCAATTTAAAATTCAAATAATTTAGTTATGAATTTTTCATATATTTCCAATAATTAATTTTATTTACCTAGGATGTTACAATATGGGCCCACCCCCAGTCACCAGGCATGATAGATCCCATCTACAAGAAGACGTGGATCTCCCCTAGAGTGAAGTTAAAGTAAGTTGGTAGTTTTAGTTAATTAAAACTTTACATTTAAAATCATGTAAATGATAATTTTAAACTGCCATTGCTAGTTTATATTTTATTTATTACAACTTTGACCCTTTCACACCTTTATCCCCTAACAACTCACCAAAATCATAAAGGAGAAGTATGAGTCTCCTTTTAAGTGCTAGAGTGACATGGACCAGGACACTGTAAACTTATGGCGAACTAAATTCAAGGTAAATCCCATTTTAATTGATAGTTGATATGTAATAGTAAACATTTGTAATTGTAATTGATAGTTGGTAGTAAATTAGCATGCAATTTGATAGTTGATAGCTGATTATAAATTGTATTGGAGTTTTCTGGTTGTTTTATAGAGTTACAAAAATTTAGAATTCTCCTATTTATAAAGGAGACTTTATAACGTCCTTATTTTTAAAATTAAATTTCAATAATTCAAATAAATTTTTCACAAATAAATTTCAAATTTAAAACAAAATTTGGATTAACATAATAATAAACATTATTACATCAACCGGCTCATTCATGTTTACATATACATAAATAAACTGGTATACACAGGAGCCGGCCAAGGCTACTACAAAATAACTATGTGCATCATGTACTATACATATATATACATAATGCTCCCTGCAGGCTGAGTGACTTCATATGTCATCGCTGCGTCCTATATCCACTGTAAAAATAATAATAATAGGGGTGAGCATAAACATGTCAAATGATAGTTATTGAATCGGATTAAGTGTCCAATTCATAACTACGTATAAATGATAATTATATCATACAATCTCATCATATATTATTCATTCTCATATCATCAAATGATCATATCATCATGTTATTCTCAATAACATAAATCAATGCATATGCATGCAGATCTGACTCTAATGATGGGATTTACACAACATAATATCTCAGCTCTCAGCTGATTCAGCCATTTTACAGGTACCAAACCGCGCGCCCATAATGTAACACCAGTCACTCTCAGTGACAGCAGTAACAACTCGATGTTACAGGTCGGCCTTGAGTCCAACTCGAAGGCGTCTGTGGAATCCGAAGAAACCACCATAGGGTCTGTGCCTTATCATCAGGCCGCCCTCCCATCTGGGCCGGCATCACAGGCCCCTTGCAGTCCTGTGTGTGTCTGAATGCACATGCTATGCCAAATAATGATCAATCATCAACAGACCACCTGATTACCATCGTCAGGGGCTACCACTCAGTTACCATCACCAAGGGTCTCAACTCAACATAAGAGCAAGCATAGCACACAGTAGTCAATCACAACAACATAATATTTCATGTTTGTCCATCACATAAGCATCCCATACTTTATCAATATGCATCACATGCATTTATATATCATGATAAATTTCATGAATATTATTCATATCATCATCATCAATCACATATCAATATCATATTTCCTACTGCATCTCATGCATATAAATCATCACAAATACATACATCACATATATAATTCATATCTCATAAATTTAATATCAATACCACTCACCTATGAACGGAAAACACCATGTTTCATAATATATCACATATAGCACATATATTCGGGATTTCTCATTGAAGGTAACAATATTATCCTGATTCCATTCATAAACTATACATTTAAAATGTAACGCTCCCCCTACCTGGAATAAAGAGTTTCAGCAGTTCTTCAAGCTATATTAGCTCACAAATTCCGACTGGAATTTTAGCTCTGTACCAGTCCAAAGTTTCTTCGTGAAAGAGATGAAGTAAAGATTGATTTCTTCTTTGCTTGATAATTTCCAGTAATGATTAGAAAAGAAAAGGATTACAGATCATGTTTTTCACTTTCAAAGTTCCAGGCTAATCCAACAATAAAAGTTGATATATATATATATATATATATATATCGTTCATGCAAAAGAGACGTTAACGAAATGAAGAAGTCTGATACACGTATCTTTAAATGATAAGGAAGAAACAAGATATTTAAAGAAAAGAAGATAGGACAACTGAGAGGGTCCCACACTTAGAAAAATATCAGAAAAGGGAATCTGCTAGAATTTAGAAGAATAGAGTGACGTGGAAGAGATTCAATGATTGAATTATCAATTCTGACTCGGTTTCAGTATCTTGGGCATATCCCTCTTTCCGAGAAAGATTCATCAGAGCCTCTTCCGATCAAAATTACTTCACTCGGAGGAAATTAGCTCAGAACTGTTTCTACATGAAACATTGTCATAGCTTTCCTTCCTCGGAAATGATCCACTCAGAAATGTCTCACCCGGAGATACCTTCAGAAATATCTCACTCGGATATATATCTCTACCTGAGTCAAAGCCTTCACTTGAGTCACTCGGAAGTCTTACATCCGAAAAGATCACTCGGAATCGAGGTTTAGTCTTCTCGGAAATCTTTCCACTTAAAAATATAACTCGGATTCGAAGACAATCCCGAAGACGATCCTGAGCACAAACTCTCGGCAATCTTTTAATATGAATACGAGCACAGGCTCTAGGAAATCTTTAAGACACTCGAAAACAAGCTCTCGGTAACTTTAAGACACCAGAGTATGAATTGAATGAAGGTTCACCACTCGGATATTTACTTTCCCCGGGAATTATTTACTCGGAATAGACTCATTCGAAGTTAAAGTCTCTCTGTCCAGAAATACTCTCCCTGGAAAAGACTCACTCGGTATGTCCCAATCGGTGCCATACCACTCGGAAGTCAGGAATATCTCAATGATATCCTGCTTGGAAACGTCTCACTCGATGCCATCTCACTCGGAAATGTTATACTCGACTCGGAGATACCCCACTCGGGAATTCACTACTCAGAATTATCTTAGCATGAGAAGTACTCATTCAAAATCAAAGCTTTACTTCGCTCGGAAGTACTTCTCTCGGAAACGATCTATTCAGAAACGTTTCACTCGGATTTTCCTCAATCAAAACTATATTATTTGGACATAGTTTTTCTTCACTCGAAAGTGATCCTCTTAGTTATGTTTCACTCGGAAACATGTTAACCTTCCTTCACTCGGAATCATATCCATTTTCACTCGGAAGGTCTTGTCTCAGACATATTTCACTCGAAATTTCTCCATTGATCCTTAATGAATTATTTTCTAAAATTCTAAATTTTAGGATGTTACATTTCTCCCCTCCTACAAAAATTTTGTCCTCGAAATTTAATAAATCACACATTTAATCACGGCTTGCACACAAAAATCCATAGGTATACACATATATAACTCGTGTTTTAACATAGTAACAGGTATTTTCAGGCGCCTAACACACATTTCAGAGATAAAAGGATGTATGGCACCCAAATCAAATATTACAAAGAGCTTAGAACCATGGATAGTTCACTTACTTTGTACCAGGTCACCAGCTTGTTCGGCCTCTTCTGCGTGAATGGTAAACACTCTGCCAGTAACTTGCGGGTTAGTATTCCTATCCTGGTCATTTCTTCTAATCATTAAGTTACTACGACCACCATTTCCTCTGCCTCCTCCATTACCATTTCCATGGCCTCGTCCTCGGAAGCCTCCTCGATTTATACTAGCATTAGATTCAGTCGGTTGCAAAAGAGGACAGTTAGGACGAATGTGTCCTTTCTCATTGCATTGGAAACAAACAATCTCTTCACGGTTACAGTCACGCGTAAAATGGTTACCACCACATCTAAAGCATTTTTCGTTTCTTAAACGGTCTCTAAAACGTCCACCACTCCTTCTGAACTTAGAGAACGACCTATCTCTACTAGAATTGCCTTGCTTCTTGAAGCTAGGCTGCTGTGGATTCAAAGCAGTATCAGTCTTGCTGCTCTGGCCGGAGTAGGTCTTGTCATCTTTCTTAAAAATTTGACATTTATTAACCAACACCGGAAAACTTCGGATCTCCTGATGTCTGAACGCTTTCTTGATTTCAAGCCTTAATCCACTTTCAAATTTAATACACTTGGAACCCTCGGTCCCAGGCTGCTAAAAGGGAGGATAAAACAGATAGAGCTCCTCAAACTTAATAGCATATTCCTCCACACTAAGATTGCCTTGTTTGAGCTCCATGAATTCTAATTCCTTTCTGCTTCTGACAGTGTCTGGGAAGTATTTTTCAAGGAAACATCCCTTGAAATTGTCCCAAATCAACTCGATTCCCATAGCTATCAATCGGGCTTTTGTTATCTTCCACCAATTTTCAGCTTCTTTCCGAAGATGAACACAGCATACTTGACTTTTTGTGCTTCTGTGCACTACAGACTATTAAAAATCCTTTCTAGATTCTAAATCCATGCATAGGCTTGGTCGGGATGAAAGCCTCCATGGAATTCAGTCAGTTTTCGCTTTAGGAAACAATCAATACTATGATTGTCAGTTGGTTGGGGTTGGTTTTGCCTTTCTAAAATATCAGCAACATGCTGGAAGGCAGCAGCCATTGCATCTATACCATGAGGGTCAACCATTTTCTTATCCTAAAATAATCATCATACTTTAGTACCTCTCATGGATATGAAAGCAATTTATTTATAGTTGATTTCCTCAACTATAATACTTAACGACCATGATATGATTTCACTCACTTCATAGCATTTAGTAGCTTAACTTTGGCCTTGGACTTTTCAAGTCTGCTCTGATACCAAAATATAATGTCCTTATTTTTAAAATTAAATTTCAATAATTCAAATAAATTTTTCACAAATAAATTTTAGATTTAAAACAGAATTTGGATTAACATAATAATAAACATTATTACATCAACCGGCTCATTCATGTTTACATATAGATAAATAAACTGGTTTACATAGGAGCCGGCCAAGGCTACTATAAAATAACTATGTCCATCATGTACTATACATATATATACATAATGCTCCCTGCAGGCTGAGTGACTTTATATGTCATCACTGCGTCCTATATCCACTGTAAAAATAACAATAATAGGGGTGAGCACAAACATGTCAAATGATAGTTATTGAATCGGATTAAGTGTCCAATTCATAACTACGTATAAATGATAATTATATCATATAATCTCATCATATATTATTCATTCTCATATCATCAAATGATCATATCATCATGTTATTCTCAATAACATAAATCAATGCATATGCATGCGGATCCGACTCTAATGATGGGATTTACACAACATAATATCTCAGCTCTCAGCTGATTCAGCCGTTTTACAGGTACCAAACCGCGCGCCCATAATGTAACACCAGTCACTCTCAGTGACAGCGGTAACAACTCGATGTTACGGGTCAGCCTTGAGTCCAACTCGAAGGCGTCTGTGGAATCCGAAGAAACCACCATAGGGTCTGTGCCTTATCATCAGGCCGCCCTCCCATCTAGGCCGGCATCACAGGCCCCTTGCAGTCCTGTGTGTGTCTGAATGCACATGCTATGCCAAATAATGATCAATCATCAACAGACCACCTGATTACCATCGTCAGGGGCTACCACTCAGTTACCATCACCAAGGGTCTCAACTCAACATAACAGCAAGCATAGCACACAGTAGTCAATCACAACAACATAATATTTCATGTTTGTCCATCACATAAGCATCCCATACTTTATCAATATGCATCACATGCATTTATATATCATGATAAATTTCATGAATATTATTCATATCATCATCATCAATCACATATCAATATCATATTTCCTACTGCATCTCATGCATAGAAATCATCACAAATACATACATCACATATATAATTCATATCTCATAAATTTAATATCAATACCACTCACCTATGAACGGAAAACACCATGTTTCATAATATATCACATATAGCACATATATTCGGGATTTCTCATTGAAGGTAATATTATTATCCCGATTCCATTCATAAACTATACATTTAAAATGTAACGCTCCCCCTACCTGGAATAAAGAGTTTCAGCAGTTCTTCAAGCTATACTAGCTCACAAATTCCGACTGGAATTTCAGCTCTGTACCAGTCCAAAGTTTCTTCGTGAAAGAGAAGTAAAGATTGATTTCTTCTTTGCTTGATAATTTCCAGTAATGATTGGAAAAGAAAAGGATTACAGATGATGTTTTTCACTTTCAAAGTTCCAGGCTAATCCAACAATAAAAGTTGATATATATATATATATATATATATATATATATATATATATATCGTTCATGCAAAAGAGACGTGAGCGAAATGAAGAAGTCTGATACACGTATCTTTAAATGATAAGGAAGAAACAAGATATTTAAAGAAAAAAAGATAGGACAACAGAGAGGGTCCCACACTTAGAAAAATATCAGAAAAGGGAATATGCTAGAATTTAGAAGAATAGAGTGACGTGGAAGAGCTTCAATGATTGAATTATCAATTCTGACTCGGTTTCGGTATCTGGTGCATATCCCTCTTTCCGAGAAAGATTCATCAGAGCCTCTTCCGATCAAAATTACTTCACTCGGAGGAAATTAGCTCGGAACTGTTTCTACATGAAACATTGTCATAGCTTTCCTTCCTCGGAAATGATCCACTCAGAAATGTCTCACCCAGAGATACCTTCAGAAATATCTCACTCGGATATATATCTCTACTCGAGTCAAAGCCTTCGCTTGAGTCACTCGGTAGTCTTACATCCGAAAAGATCACTCAGAATCGAGGTTCAGTCCTCTCGGAAATTTTTCCACATGGGAATATTACTCAGATTCAAAGACAATCCCGAAGACGATCCCGAGCACAAACTCTCGGTAATCTTTTAATTTGAATACGAGCACAGGCTCTAGGAAATCTTTTAGACACTCGAAAACAAGCTCTCGGCAACTTTAAGACACCCGAGTACGAATTGAATAAAGGTTCACCACTCGGATATTTACTTTCCCCGGGAATTATTTACTCGGAACAGACTCATTCGAAGTTAAAGTCTTTCTGTCCAGAAATACTCTCCCTGGAAAAGACTCACTCGGTATGTCCCAATCGGTGCCATACCACTTGAAAGTCAGGAATATCTCAATGATATCCTGCTTAGAAACGTCTCACTCGATGCCATCTCACTCAGAAATGTTGTACTCGACTCAGAGATACCCCACTCGGGAATTCACTACTCAGAATTATCTTAGCACGAGAAGTACTCATTCAAAATCAAAGCTTTACTTCGCTCGGAAGTACTTCTCTCGAAAACGATCTATTTGGAAATGTTTTACTCGGATTTTCCTCAATCAAAACTATCTTATTTGGACACAGTTTTTCTTCACTCGGAAGTGATCCTCTCGGTTATGTTTCACTTGGAAACATGTTAACCTTCCTTCACTCAAAATCATATCCATTTTCACTCGGAAGGTCTTGTCTCAGACATATTTCACTCGAAATTTCTCCACTGAACCTTAATGAATTATTTTCTAAAATTCTAAATTTTAGGATGTTACAGACTTTGTCTCTTTTTTTTAAAAAAATAAACACTTACAATGATTTTTTGTTGTTTGTAGACTCAATTTAAGTTGTTGCTTGAGCACGAACGCAAAATGAAAGCCATCTTTGCCAATAATTGTTTAAATAGCATCAGGAATACACTTAACAAATATAAAAAGGGAAAAGACAAGAGTCCTTGGATTTAACTTGAGGTCCTAGATGGGTTGAAAGCCAAGTGGGATGATGACAAGTGGAAGGATAAGAGTTAGTAGGGAAAGAAGAACCAATCATCACAGTCTAGTTCAGCCTCTTTATACATTGGTGGCTCAGTTTTGGCTGTATGACACATGGAGAGACTAGTATTTTCACAACTATAGTTTTGTCATTATACAATTTAACAAAAATAGATTAATTGTAATATTAGTTGTTTAGTTTTTCATTATAGGTTGTTAAGTTGAACAACACATTTGATATCATGTAGAGGACAAGGAAGACCAAAAACGGTGCTTGGGTTAGTGACCATGTTAGGAAGATTATCGTAAGTGTTTACTTATTAGTAATTTTTTATTAATTATTTCAAGATTCCTAATATTTTTCACAAATCCATTTATTTGCAGGAAGAGTTTGAGAGTCGAAAGGTTGAAACTGCCTCCAGTACTATAGAGGCGGAGAGGGAAGAGAGGCATGGTAAGGACTCCACTACCTTTGACAATGCCTTGTTCGTTGAGGTTGTTAGGGGGTGAATAAAAAGGGACGCTTGTTCGGTGTGCGACATTTAGCTTCACAATTTACGCCCAGACTATCGGCATCTGCCACCTCCTCTACGCCAGACTATGTCCAGATCATCCAAGATTTGAACAAGGAGTTGGCCTCTCGATACACTGTCATCAATGAACTGAATACCAACTTAGCTAAAAAGATTGAGGAGATTCAGAGGTTGAAGAGTAGATATATAAATCACGATGACATCCTCTCAACACTTGTTGGCCAGCCCAGGATCCTCCTTGAAAATCTTCACCGCCTGACCTCTATACAGTAGAACCCATAGCCTCAGCAGTAGCCATAGTAGCAGCCCTAGCCCAGCCATCATTAGAGTTTCAACAAGATATCCATAGTATGTTTGAGCCTCCTCAGCACGCCCAAGATGATTCTTGAGATTTTTTTACATTGTTTACATCATTTAACACTTTTTAGTTTGTTTTTACATTTTTAACATTATCTGAATAATTTGATTATTTACATTATATTTTTAGTTTACATACATTCATTTATTAAATTATAAGGTTTTTATGCATCATTTGTTAAATTTAATTATTATACCTGATAAGTCTTGAAAAGACAATTATTTCACCTTTAATTTAACTTAATCCATTAAATTTTGGTTAGCTTGGCACTAATATTTAATAAATTGTCCATAATTCTGGTTTTATTTATTTATTTCAAAAGTGTTTGAATTATGTAAGAAAATGATTAAAAAGATAAAGTTTATAAGGAAATATGTTTATTTGTAAACTCACTAACCCAGCGTACATACGCTAGACAGCCAGCGTACATACGCTAGGCATTTATTTGTTTGCATTTTGCAGGATCAGGGACATGATCAAGCTCAAGCGAGGGAGTTCCCAACTCAAGCTTGAAGTTAAAAAGCAATCCACGCTCAAGCGCATGGAAGCCACGCTTAAGCGTGAGCCTTTCAAGTTATGTAAAACTTCTTGCATGCATCAAAGTAACGCGACCACGCTCAAGCGGATCATAGTCACGCTTAAGCGTGACTTCACTGTACTTTGAATTTTACACTTACGCTCAAGCGTGAGTTGGTTGTACAGTTCGTTATTCTTCCCTCCAAGTGAAGTGTTGTAGTTTCCATTAATTAGTTGCCTCTGTTGTACTATAATAACTTAAGTATTGAGTTGTAATTAATTATTTATTTCTAATTATGTAATTAGATTAGTTAGTTTAATTATTAATTAAGCTTGCTTTGTAACTAAGTAAGTTAGTTAGTTAGTTAGATGTCTATATATACTTGTACATACTCTGTAAATGGTGTGGAGAAGTGATGATGATATTTTTTTGATATATTGAAATGAAGAGTTCAATGAAAGAGAATCAAGTTTGTATAATATGAACTCAATGTAATGCTTGTGCCAAGTTTAAACACAGAAGTTGTAATGTTCCACTTGGGAGGTGTTAGAATGAAGATCTTAGTGTTGAATTGATTAGGCAGAAGGTTTTTAGTTTGTTTTGTTGTGAATGATGTTGAATGAAAAAGTAATAAATAACAGAGAGTGAAATTTTGCAAAAGATAACAGTGAATGGTTTTTGAGAGAAATTAATTTGGTAAAACAGGGATTGGCTTCATCACATCTTCACCTTCTGTAAGCTGCATAAGTTTTTATATAAGTAAATCGAAAAGATAATTTCTACGTCACAATCATAGTCATTTGTATCGATCCCTCGACTACAAAATTCATAAGAATGATTTCAAACCGTTGATCCCTCAGTCACTTTGAAATCATCCCAGCATTATCGATTGATTGTTTTGACGTTTATTGCGTTAGACGCCATCCCTGGCTACCTACTCACAATAAGTATTTCTTTCAGATCTGCTTTCAAAAGTCACTTCCCAGCATACTTGAGATAACTTAAAACAAGAAAATAGTGATCAAGTACTTTCAGGCATTAAACGCAGAAGGAAATACAGAAACTTATCAAATCTCATTACTAAATAAAAACTTACAACAGCATTACTTTAGTGTTGAATGGATTACAGCCAATCCCATAAGGGAGTTTAGTTACTCATGCCTTGCATTTTCACCATCAAAAGAATGAATACAGAAAATAATGGAAAGTTTGGATTGTGAATCAAATACAGGGGATTACAGGGATGAATCTGATGTTGTTTATAGCTTGATTTATAGAGGTTATGCTCTAGCTTCCCATACCCACTTGCGTAGAACCCATGCAGCATCTTTCAGAGACTTGTAGAAACACAAGAAAGTGGGTGAGTTGGCATTGCATCATTGGTGAATAAAGAATTAAGAGACCCATGCTGTATGAGTCACGCTTGAGCTTGATAGTCACGCTCAAGCATGAAGGGTCCTGATACTCATTAAATGTTTCACGCTTAAACCACTGCAGCCACGCTCAAGCGTGGCCTTCCTTGTCCAACTCACGCTTGCCATGCTTGATTCATGCTGGTTCCTCGCTTAGGCTTTCATTTTTATCATTCCACGCTTAAACGCCTAGTGTTCACGCTCAAGCGTGAGAGGTCCTGATGCTCTCCAACTTGTTCAAGCTCAAGCTTGCTTGTTCAAGCTTAAGCTTGGTTGTTCAAGCTTAAGCTTGCTGTTTTCAAATGCTCCCGATCACGCTTAAGCTTGCTCTTTCACGCTTAAGCTTGCCCTTTCACGCTTAAGCTTGCCCTTCCACACTTAAGCTTGCCTGCTCAAGCTTAAGCTTGATCTTTCACGCTTAAGCTTGCCTGCTCAAGCTTAAGCTTGCCTTGCTTTCCTGTTGAATTTCCTGTAACTTTCCAAGAGTTTTAACACAATATTTCTTTTATACACCCATCCATCACTACTTAAAAGATTCATGCTCACTTCCTTTAATAATTCATCAATTTAGCTCAAGTCTTTACAAAATTAGTTCAAATAAGTCATGAAATCAATGCTTAATCAACACTTATCAAACTCTCCCCAACCTAGATTTTTTCTTGTCCTCAAGCAAAAGAACTTTGGATTTAATCTTTCATGAGGATTTAGTTGTAAACAAAATTTTTAAGACAGTAATCATAGTTAAACTTCTTTTAGGCAAATAACATCCTTAATACCCATTTCTTTGAAATGCAATGCACCAATGAATCTTTCACAAGGCAAGTAACCACTTGCTGTAAGAATAAGGAGCTTCTCATTAATTCTCTCCAGGTGCCTGTTTCACTCATCCATCATTAGAACTGCTCAGTTAACATTGCCCATCATTTCTAGTAAAACCAAAATTCAAATGAACAGCAAGGATCAAAAGGTCTTTTAAGGTTGTAATGAGGCTGGGTTAACAAGAATTTTTGGTTTTTCTTGGATTTCAAATGGCATGTACAAAGAAGAGCATAAGTACTTTTTAGTTAATTTATTTAACAATTTAGAAGGCTTCTTTGTATTTAAACTTTAGTATTTTCGTTTGTTTTCCTCCAGCTCTTTTATACATTTTTAGAGAGCTTACTATTTTTTTTCTGCATTTTCTTTTTCTGCCTCCATTTGTTTCATCACTTTTTGAAAAAAAAATATTTTATGCTTTTTTTTCAAGATGAACATGCAAGTAAGGTAGGATTTTTGCTTTTATGCTTAGCTCAGGGTAGAAGAAAAAAAATTTTTTTTTATGGCTCAAAATAGGCTACCAAAGAATAGGATATTTTTATCAGGGAAGCTTTTTAGCTCTCGGCTAACTGTGTTTTTCAAAATTGCCTTATCATTTCCTTGCTTATTTCTTAAGAAAAAGGTTAATTAGAAAATCAGTCAATGCCAATTTTAGCAAATTCAAATGAGGCTCTCAGTGTTTAATTGCTCACTTCTCACTAGGTTTATAGGCCTACTCCAATACTCTAACAGAAAAAGGTTCAAGTATGTAAATAGATTCACTAGCTTATTTTATTTTCATGGTTCTCAAATCAGCTATTTGCCATTTCAAAATAATTTTACTGTCTTAAAATTTGTTACTTAGAATCTTTTCTTGTTCCAAAAATGGTTCTTGGTTGGGTTTTCAAAAAATGTTTTCAGCTTCAAGCATATATTCATTCAATCATAACACATAACCCTAATGATATGCAAAAAAAAATTCAAACCATAAGATATAAATCAAACTACTATAGAGAATTCAAACCAAAACATGTTAGTAAAGCAAGCAATAAAAATTTAAAAATTTAAAAATTGCAAAGCAATAAAAAGCGAAAAACTCATCACTCATCAGCTTCTTCTGTGTCTTCCTCTCACTGGAGGTACCTGTGACGAAGGTACTGGTCCAGCCTGTGAGGTGCCACTCCCCCCTAAGAAAGAAGGCCTGTCCCTAGGCCGAGCAATGTGGGCTGCAAACTTGCTTCCAATGAGAAAGCTCAATGTAGAAGAAAACATACTGCACCATGAGTGAATTAAGAAATGTAATGCAGTTATAATGCTCAATAAAAACTCATAGAGAGAACGAAATGGGAGTACGTGAGGAGTTAACATGAGGTGCGGTTACAGAATCTAAAATAATGGCCCCTTTTCAAAATTTAAAAACAGCATCAGGTGGCAGTTTTTTAAACTGCTCGCTCAAGCGTGGAGACATCACGCTTAAGCGTGTGTGTTTACTGAGGCCAATTTTGGGCTTCACTTGAGCGCAGGTCATGAGGTTGTCTTTTTCTGGCTTGAGCGTGAGATACGCGCGCTTAAGCGCGATCGTGATTGCTTCTCCCCTTTCTTTTTCTTGAAATTATGTTGACCAGATGGGGACGCTGAGACTTGGAAATTTCACGTTTAAGCGTGAGATGAGAAAAATGGCTTCGCTTGAGCGCTCCAGACACGCTTGAGGATATATGCAAGATTGGTACCTAATGCTATTTATTTCCACGCTTTAAGCATGAATTTCCTTGCTTTAAGCGTGGCAGTTATTGTTGGCTTTAAAAGATCTTCGCTTAAGCGAGAAAGGCCACGCTTAAGCTAAGTCGGGTTTGAAATTTTTGGAACTTCTTTTGTAACGTTGCCACGCTTGAAGTGTGATCCTTATGCTTAAGCGTGGGTAATTACGCTTGAGCGTAAGCTTTCTAGCCAGGTCTTTTTAAGTATGAGCTTTAAGCTTGGGGTATTTCGCTTAAGCGAGCAAGCCACTGATACTAAAAGAATCCCACGTTTGGGCGTAAAAGCACACATTTGAGCGCTCTCGGGTTTTGAAAAACTAGGTGTTCTTTTGTTTCAAGACTTGCGCTCAAGCTTGGGTGGGGCGCTCAAGCGCGCAGTGCCCCCTGATACTTTGAATAATTCTCGCTTGAGCTAGGATAATCAATCTTGAGCGTGATTCCAAAATAGAATGGTACTTACCTTGCCACGCTTGAGCTTGGTTTCTTGCGCTTGGCTACCTGATTACTTACG
The DNA here is from genome assembly GCA_037962975.1 of Clitoria ternatea. Taxonomy (NCBI): domain Eukaryota; kingdom Viridiplantae; phylum Streptophyta; class Magnoliopsida; order Fabales; family Fabaceae; genus Clitoria; species Clitoria ternatea. The sequence goes on along the minus strand of CM075671.1, from coordinate 215,130,469 downwards.
CCTGAGCGTGATAAGTCATGCTGGAGCGTGAACATACCTGATGGTTATTTTCCATCCTCGCTTAAACTTTGAAATCATTCGCTTGAGCGAATTTAAGTCAGAATCAAAAAGTGAAGTTCCTAGCCTGATCTTGGCAAGTTACACTTGAGCGTGTTTGCTTGACTTTTGCTGTAACTTGTCCTTTATTCCCCGTTGAACTTGGCACTTATCATTCGGATAATGAGTGGGATGAATTTGATGAGCTGCCTAAAAAATAAAAGAAAAATTCAATCTTAGGATAAAATTTACTTAAAGTAAAATCAGCAGGATGAAAAGAAAACATAAAAGATTGGGTTGCCTCCCAATAAGCGCTTGTTTAACGTCATTAGCTTGATGCCTGATAGATTTTTCAATATGGATCATGGAGCTGGTGGATGAGAGTGTTGAGTTTTTCCACCTCCTTTCCTAAGTCAGGCTTTGACTTTCTTTCAATCTGTTTTTCAAGTGCACCTTCAATAGCAAAATCAGCTTCTTCTTTTTGCACTCGAATTTTTACTTTTCTGTCATCCACATCTATGATGACTTTGGCCGCTTTCAAGAATGGTCTCCCCAGTATTAGAGGGACTTCAGAATCTTCCTCCATATCTATGACAACAAAGTTCTCATAAAATTCAAATTTATCAACTTTGACCTCAATATTTTCAGCAATACCATAAGGGGTTTTTATTGATTGATCTCCCATTTTTAAGGTCATGTTTGTTGGCTTTACTGAAAAATCCCCTATACTTTTAAGTATGGATAATGGCATCAAATTTACACTAGCACCAAGATCTAATAAAGCTTTACTTTTTGAAAGATTTCCAATAGTGACAAGAATAGAAAAACTCCCTGGATCTTTGGTGTTATAAGGTACTGCTTCAGAGATGATAGTATCATGTCCATCTTCTTCCTCAGTTATTTCCTTATTCAGTGTGGTCACAGCCTTGCAATGCTCTATTGGGTTTGTTTCAATGTTTGCTCCATACTGAGGCTTCTATTTCTTAACAAGTTGTCTAGCTAGCTGTCCCACTTGTGTTTCCAAGTTCCTAAGCGATGCCTCATTGTTCTTTTGACTTGCTAAAGAAGTTTGCATAAATTTTTCCAAGGTGTCCTCTAATCTAGAAGTTCTCTCCACCAAAGAATGACCATTATTTTGATATGGTTTATTTGAAGAGCTGGGCTCTTGCTTCCATCCTTGGCCTTGGTTTTGGTTACTTCTCCATCCCTGAAATGGTTGGTTAGAAAATTTTGAATTGAAATTACCAGACCTTCCTTGGTTGTTTATGAAGTATACAATTGCTTCTTGTGAGCCACAGTTCTCATTGAGATGATCTCCTCCACAAAAGTTACATGTTACAGGTATTTGTTGTTGCCCTGGTTGTGATGATTGCACTACATGTAATTGTTGTGGAAGATTGGATATCTTTTTGGTCAATGCTTCTAATTGTTGGGTCAGAATTTTGTTCTATGCTAAAATGGCATCTGTGGTGTTTAAGTCAAGGACTCATTTCCTTTGAACTTGCTGACGATCATGTTGAGCTTGGTAGTCTGTTGAGGATAAAGCTTCTATTATCCTTGTGGCTTGGTCAGCATCCACTGTCATCATTGTTCCTCCTGCTGCTGCATCTAAAATCATTTTAGTGTCAGCCCTTAAACCACTGTAAAAAATATTAAGTTGTGCAATATCTTCAAGTCCATGGTTTGGGCATTTTCTGAGCAGTGATTTAAAGCGTTCCCATGCCTCACAAAAAGGTTCATCTTGGCCTTGTCTAAATGTTGTAATATCTGATTTGGCCTTGATGAATCTAGATGGAGGAAAGAACCTTTGTAGAAATTTTTCTTCAACTATGTTCCAGCTATTTAAACTTTGATTTGGATAAGATTGTAACCACTCCTTTGCTTTTCCTGCTAAAGAGAAAGGAAATAGTCTTAAATATACAACATCAATAACATCTTGGTTAAATCCCATGGTTCCAATCAATTCATAGAATGTGGCCAAGTGAGTATACGGATCTTCACTTGACATTCCAGTAAATTGGTGTGAACTAATCAAACTAAGAAATGCTGTTTTCATGTCTAATGCTCTGACAGTGTTTGGAATTGCAATGCTTGAGAAATGTCTTGGCCCTTGCTGTAAAGCATAGTCTCCAAGTGTTCTCCTTGGTGGGTTTTGATTGTTGCTGTTGACATCCATTGTATCAGAGGAAGTTTGTCCTGCGTGGAAGTTCTGCTTGGCTTTCTTGATTTTCTTGAGGAACCTGTCTATCTCTAGATCAAATGCAAGTTGTTCTTTTGTACCCTGTCCTCTCAAGATCATAAATAAAGTACTTAAAATAGCAAAGTTACTACACAAAAAAAAATAAAAACAAATTGAAAACAAATTTATTTACACTGTCTTGTCAATTCAATGCTAAAATATTCAAACTTAAATCACCTCCCCGGCAACGGCGCCAAAACTTGATGATGATATTTTTTTGATATATTGAAATGAAGAGTTCAATGAAAGAGAATCAAGTTTGTATAATATGAACTCAATGTAATGCTTGTGCCAAGTTTAAACACAGAAGTTGTAATACAGTATAGTTGTCGTTCCACTAGGGAGGTGTTAGAATGAAGATCTTAGTGTTGAATTGATTAGGCAGAAGGTTTTTAGTTTGTTTTGTTGTGAATGATGTTGAATGAAAAAGTAATAAATAACAGAGAGTGAAATTTTGCAAAAGATAACAGTGAATGGTTTTTGAGAGAAATTAATTTGGTAAAACAGGGATTGGCTTCATCACATCTTCACCTTCTGTAAGCTGCATAAGTTTTTATATAAGTAAATCGAAAAGATAATTTCTACGTCACAATCATAGTCATTTGTATCGATCCCTCGACTACAAAATTCATAAGAATGATTTCAAACCGCTGATCCCTCAGTCACTTTGAAATCATCCCAGCATTATCGATTGATTGTTTTGACGTTTATTGCGTTAGACGCCATCCCTGGCTACCTACTCACAATAAGTATTTCTTTCAGATATGCTTTCAAAAGTCACTTCCCAGCATACTTGAGACAACTTAAAACAAGAAAATAGTGATCAAGTACTTTCAAGCATTAAACGCAGAAGGAAATATAGAAACTTATCAAATCTCATTACTAAATAAAAACTTACAACAGCATTACTTCAGTGTTGAATGGATTACAGCAAATCCCATAAGGGAGTTTAGTTACTCATGCCTTGCATTTTCACCATCAAAAGAATGAATACAGAAAATAATGGAAAGTTTGGATTGTGAATCAAATACAGGGGATTACAGGGATGAATCTGATGTTGTTTGCAGCTTGATTTATAGAGGTTATGCTCTAGCTTCCCATGCCCACTTGCGTAGAACCCATGCAGCATCTTTCAGAGACTTGTAGAAACACAAGAAAGTGGGTGAGTTGGCATCGCATCATTGGTGAATAAAGAATTAAGAGACCCATGCTGTATGAGTCACGCTTGAGCTTGATAGTCACGCTCAAGCATGAAGGGTCCTGATACTCATTAAATGTTTCACGCTTAAACCACTGTAGCCACGCTCAAGCGTGGCCTTCCTTGTCCAACTCACGCTTGCCCATGCTTGATTCATGCTGGTTCCTCGCTTAGGCTTTCATTTTTATCATTCCATGCTTAAGCGCCTAGTGTTCACGCTCAAGCATGAGAGGTCCTGATGCTCTCCAACTTGTTCAAGCTCAAGCTTGCTTGTTCAAGCTTAAGCTTGGTTATTCAAGCTTAAGCTTGCTGTCTTCAAATGCTCCCGATCACGCTTAAGCTTGCTCTTTCACGCTTAAGCTTGCCCTTTCACGCTTAAGCTTTCCCTTCCACGCTTAAGCTTGCCTGCTCAAGCTTAAGCTTGATCTTTCACGCTTAAGCTTGCCTACTCAAGCTTAAGCTTGATCTTTCACGCTTAAGCTTGCCTACTCAAGCTTAAGCTTGATCTTTCACGCTTAAGCTTGCCTGCTCAAGCTTAAGCTTGCCTTGCTTTCTGTTGAATTTCCTGTAACTTTCCAAGAGTTTTAACACAATATTTCTTTTATACACCTATCCATCACTACTTAAAAGATTCATGCTCACTTCCTTTAATAATTCATCAATTTAGCTCAAGTCTTTACAAAATTAGTTCAAATAAGTCATGAAATCAATGCTTAATCAACACTTATCAAGAAGCAGAGTATAGAATATAACACGATTCATTTTTCCATTTCCAATCTCTCTCTAGTTCCTTTCTCTCTCTAAATTCTCTCGTCCATGTCTCTTCACATTCCTTCGTCAGAATCCATTTCCATGGGTTTCTAAACCCCTAGGGTTGGGATTACGAAGGTTTGCAATGAATTCTTAAAAGTGTATTGAGGAAGTCAACTTCTAAATCATGAGGAGAACAAGCTGAGGAGTGGATCTACTGTGCTGGATTGACAAATCCAGATCTGATGAAGAAACTCACCAGTGAGGAATCATGGTTGAGGCTTAGGTAACTTCCAGCTTCCTAACTAATTCAGGCCTCGTAATTAGGTGAATAGTTAGGGTTCAACCCCCAATTTCACATTAGATTTCTCTGTAATTGAGCACCTAAGGGATTAGGGTTTAATGCTTAGGAATTAGTGTTATTCACCTAAGGAATTAGGGATTAACCATCTGTGAATTGTCCTCTTGCATCTGAAGCTTGATTGAACCTCGATTGCATGTTTCTTAATGAAATTATAAGTTGAAGTAATCCTAACCTATCTTTCATTAATCACATTTTACATTTTCATACTGTCTCTGAAAACACAAAAACATTAGAAATATAAAAACAACAAAAACAGAATGAATTCTATCTGCATTGTGTTGGTTAAGCTTATACTAGTCTAAGATTGTGGTAATTACTACAATCCCTGTGGGAACGATCAAATATATTATAAATTTAACGATTAGTGCACTTGCCAAAAGAAATAAATCCTCTAAGAGTCACACTAAAAGTCAATAACAATTCAGGATTTTTCACGCCACATTAATGGCTCTGGATTTATTGTATCAAGTTAATGGCACCGTTGCTGGGGATTGTTGAATAATATCAATAATCCTTGGACCGGTACTAGACTGAACCGTTTAATTTTGTTTTACATTTAGTAAGTAGTTTAATTCTCGTTTTAGTATAGTAGTAGTTTGTTTGTGTGTAGCTGTAGCAGTAGCTTTAATTGTTTGTGTCTAACATTTGTGTATGTAGTCAAGGAACAGATGAGAGCCTTTCTTTTTTGATCCGGATATTGATTTGTTAGAGCGTAAGCTTAGAAAGAAGAAAAAGCAAAAAGAACAGCAAGAAATGGAAGAGAGGAGAGTTACACTAGGTGACTACTCTAGGCCTACTAAAGAAGGATCACAATCTAGCATCCTTAGGCCTCCAATTGCAGCTAATAACTTTAAACTTAAACCGGCTTTGCTACAGTTGGTTAGAAATGATCAATTCGGAGGAAGTGAGGTTGAGGATCCAAATTTGCATCTAGCAATGTTCCTCCAAATCTGTGATACTGTGAAAATGAATGGAGTCCCTGAAGAAGCAATAAGACTGAGATTATTTCCTTTTTCTTTAAGGGACAGGGCTAAGGCTTGGTTGCAAAGCCAACCAAGAGGTAGTATTTCCACTTGGGAGGATTTACAAAGAAAGTTTTTGATTAAATATTTCCCTCCTTCCAAGTATGCCAAGTTGCGCATTGAAATCACTTGTTTCCAGCAGAGAGGGTGAATCTCTAATGGAAGCATGGGATAAGTATAAAGAAAGTTTAAGGAAATGTCCTCACCATAGGATTCCTGATGTGCCGCAAGTTACTATATTCTATAATGGTGTGAGACCAGCAACTAGGGTCTTGATTGATGCCTCAGCTGGAGGTTCATTGACAACAAAAACTGTAGAAGAAGCTATAGAGCTAATAGATGTTATGGCTTCTAATGAATGTTTAGTAAGTGAGAGGAGCCAAATCCCTAAGAGAGGGATACTAGAATTGGAAGCACAGGATGCTTATTTGGCTCAAAGTAAGTTGATGACTCAGGCTTTGGAAAAATTAAGTGTACAGATTTCAGAACTTCAAAAGCCTAGTCAAGTTTGTATGATGAGTTGTGATTTTTGTGGTGGAGACCATGAAAATGGCATGTGTTATCCAAATGTGACTGCTGAGCAAGTGAATTATATGGGGCAGTAACAATTTCAAAGGAATTATCCCTCTAATTCCTTTAATCCTAACTACAGGAATCACCCCAATTTTTCATGGCAGAAAGGTCCACATTTGAATCAAAATATGCCACAAAATCAAACCAAAAATAGATCACAGCAACCTTCTCCCCCTCCTTCTAAGGAAAAGTTTGAACTTGAGAATGTTCTATCTCAGTTCATTCAGGCCACTCAGGCCAGCTTTAAAAATCAAGAAGCGTCCATTCGAAATTTAGAAAATTAGGTTAGACAGCTGTCAAAACAATTAGCTGAGAGATAATCAGACAATTTTCCTGGAGATACTGAGGTAAATCCAAGGGAACATTGCAAGGTAATAACTACTAGGAGTGGGAAAATTCTTCTCCCACCTCCAAGTCATGAAGTGAGTTTAGAAAAAGATGCTGAAAAAGAAAAAGAGCAGGAAGGTGAGCAAGATAATAATAAAACTGAAAATAAAGTAGAAACAGAAAAAGAAAAAGAAAATCAAGTCTATAAAAAGAAAAAGAAAAAGATTGATTTGATCTTGGAGGAAGCTTCTAAGCTAACTCCTGAGAAATTAAAGAATGCTCCATTTCCACATAGATTTAAGAAACAAATAGAGGAGCAAAAGTTTGCTAAGTTCTTGGATGTGTTTAAAAAGCTTCACATAAATATTCCCTTTTCTGAGGCGTTGCAAGAGATGCCTTCATATTCTAAATTTTTGAAAGAACTTCTGTCTAAGAAGAGAAAGCTTAAGGGAGATAAGATGATTGCTCTCACTCAAGAGTACAATACAATTATTCAAAAAAAACTCCCTCAAAAGCTGGAAGATCCTGGATCTTTTACAATACCTTATGCAATAGGGGATGTTCATGTAGGAAGTGCTTTATGTGATCTAGGAGTTAGCATAAACTTGATGCCTTTGTCTTTAATGAGGAAGTTAGGAATTAATGACCTGCAACCAACTCACATGTCTTTGCAGTTGGCAGATAGGTCTATCAAATATCCTCATGGGATGCAGGAAGACTTGTTAGTTAAGGTAGATAAATTCATCTTCCCAGCAGATTTTGTAGTTTTGGATATGGATACTGATAGAGAAATTCCTTTGATTTTAGGGAGACCCTTCTTAGCTACAGGTAGAGCTTGAATTGATGTAGAGAAGGGAGAACTCATGCTGAGAGTTCAAGAGGAGAAAGTAACTTTTAATGTCTTCAATGCTATGAAACATCCAGCTGAGAAAATGGATTGTTTTATGATTGAAGAAATTAAAAGTTATAAGACTCCTATGCTGTTAAAAACTGAAGAAGAGGTTTTACAATTTTTGGAGGATGATTTTGACTCTAAGGTGGAGGAGTTAAATGACTCATATAATGAATTGCTGAACCTACTAGAAACATGAGAAGTAGGTGATTTTGAAAATAAAAACAAAGAAAATTTGAATAATACTGAACTTGAGAAAGGTAAGGAAGTGTTTGAAGAAAAACTTGATTTAAAACCTTTGCCTTCTCATTTAAAATATGTTTTCTTAGGAGATAATGAATCACATCCTGTAATCATTAATGCTGAATTAGAAGATGAGGATGTAGAAAAATTGATAGGGGTTTTAAGGAAACATGAATCTGCTATTGGTTGGAACATTTTTGATTTAAAGGGAATTAGTCCATCATTTTGTATGCATAAAATTTTAATGAAAGATGACTATTCCCCTGTTATTCAGCCACAAAGAAGATTAAACCCCATAATGAAAGAAGCTGTAAGGAAAGATGTGGTTAAACTTCTTGATACTGGGATTATCTATCCTATCTCGGACAACGCTTGGATTAGTCCAGTCCAAGTGGTGCCTAAGAAAGAAGGGATGACCACTGTTAAAAATGAAAAAGGTGAAGTCATTGCCACTAGACCAACTACAGATTGGAGAATGTGCATAGATTATAGAAGGCTTAATGACTCCACTAGAAAAGACCACTTTCCTTTACCATTTGTTGACCAAATACTGGAGAGGCTGTCAGGTCATAAGTATTACTGCTTCCTTGATGGTTATTCTGGTTATAACCAAATTGTGGTTGATCCAAAAGATCAAGAGAAGATAGCCTTTACCTGTCCTTATAGAATCTTTGCATATAGACGCATACCTTTTGGTTTGTGCAATGCACCAGCAACCTTTCAAAGGTGTATGCTGGCAATTTTTAGGGACATGGTAGAGAAGTTCATTGAGGTGTTTATGGATGACTTTTCTGTATTTGGAAGTAGCTTTGATATATGCCTCAACAACCTTTCTAAGGTGCTGGTGAGATGTCAGGAGACTAATCTTGTCCTTAACTGGAAAAATGTCACTTTATGGTTAAAGGAGGGATAGTCCTTGGCCATAAAATCTCTGTTGAGGGCATTCGGGTAGATAGAGCCAAGATTGATGTCATTGAAAAACTTCCTCCTCCAATCAATGTGAAAGGAGTGAGGAGTTTCTTAGGATGTGTTGGCTTTTATAGGAGATTTATTAAGGATTTTTTGAAAATAGCTAAGCCTTTGACTAATTTACTTGTGAAAGATCATGCTTTTGTTTTTGATGAAAACTGTGTCAAGGCTTTTGAAAATTTGAAACAAAGATTAATTTCAGCTTCAATCCTTGCAGCACCTGATTGGTCTTTACCATTTGAACTGATGTGTGATACAAGTGATTTTGCTGTAGGAGCTGTGCTAGGACAAAAGAAAGAAAAATTAACACGTCATTTATTATGCTAGCAAAGTATTAAATGAGATTCAAATAAATTACACCACTACTGAAAAAGAAATGCTTGTTGTGGTGTATGCATTTGATAAATTCAGAGCTTACTTGATTGGTGCTAAGGTCACTGTGTATACAGATCATTCAGCAATTAAGTACTTTCTAGCTAAAAAAGAATCAAAGCCAAGATTGATCAGATGGGTTCTGTTACTCCAAGAGTTTGATTTGGAAATAAGAGATAAAAAGGGAGTGGAGAACTCAGTGGCTGATCAACTCTCTCGTCTAGAGGGTGAATCTGATTCTATCTTGATTAAAGAGGAATTCCCAGATGAGAGGCTGATGGCAATTATCACAGGGCCATGGTATACTGATATGGACAACTTTAAAAGTGCCTCTCTGGTACCTGAAGGGTGGACATCCCAAATGAAGAAAAAATTCTTTCATGACAGTAAAACTTTTTTATGGGATGATCCATTTCTTTATAAGATAGGAGTAGATGGAATTATCAAGAGATGTGTGCTTGAATTAGAGCAGGAAAGACTCTTATGGCACTGCCACGATTACTATTATGGAGGACACCATAGTGCCTCTAGAACAGCAACAAAAGTTTTGTAATGTGGCTTTTATTGGACAACAATTTTTCAAGATGCTAAAGTATATGTTCAAAGGTGTGATAAGTGTCAAAGAAGTAGAGATCTCTCTACTAAAGCTGGCATGCCTTTGACAAATATTTTAGTTGTGGAATTATTTGATGTTTGGGGCATTGACTTCATGGGACCCTTCCCAAAGTCATTCTCCAATGAATATATCCTTGTTGCTGTGGATTATGTCTCCAAGTGGGTGGAGGCAATCCCTACCAGAACTAATGATGCACATGTGGTGCTTAGATTTATAAAGAAGAATATTTTCTCTAGATTTGGAGTCCCTAGATTCCTCATTAGTGATGGAGGGTCACATTTCTGCAATAGAATCATGGAAAAAGCCCTAAGACACTATGAGGTACTGCATAAGGTGTCTACTCCATATCATCCATAAACTTGTGGACAAGTTGAGCTTTCTAATAGAGAAATTAAAAGAATTTTAGAGAAAATGGTAGGGAAGTCTAGGAAGGATTGGTCTGTGAGATTGAATGATGCATTGTGGGCCTATAGGACAACATTTAAAACTCCAATTCGCATGTCTCCTTATCAGTTGGTATATGGTAAGGCTTGCCATCTTCCTGTGGAGTTAGAAGATAAGGCATGGTGGGCCACAAAGTGGTTGAACATGGATTTTGACTAATCTCAAGAGGAGAGAGTTCTAAAACTCCATGAACTTGAGGAGTTCAGGCTCAATGCTTATCAGAGTGCCTCAATTTATAAAGAGAAAACTAAGAGGTGGCATGATAAGTGGATAAATAGAAAAGAGTTTCACAAGGATGATAAGGTTCTGTTATTCAATTCTAGGCTGAGACTCTTTCCAGGAAAACTAAGATTAAAGTGTTCTGGACCTTTTATTGTGAATGAGGTCTTCCCTCATAGTGCAATTGAATTGAAAGAACCAGCCACTGATAGAACAATTAAAGTGAATGGCCAAGACTCAAACTCTACTTTGGAGGAGAGTTTGATACGCAAAAAACCTCCATGCTGTTGTAGGCATCTTCTTAGATGTCAGAAGGTCAAGCTAGTGACCTTAAAGAAACGCTTGAGGGGGGCAACCCTACATTTTGATTCATTACATTTTGTGTTTTGTGTTTGAAACATTAAAGGAAAACTAAAAATTTTGAATAAAGTGTGAATGAAATGTGAATAATCTGGTAAATTTTTGAATAAGGTTTGAGTGTTCATACGCTCAATTCCAAGTGTACATACATGTAAATCCATTAGTTAGAATTAGAATCAGGTACCCTTGGCGCTTGAGCGTAACTCTCTCGCGCTTGAGTGCCACCACATTGAATGTGGATCATACTAAAGAAATGGGAGTTCCACCTGACAGAGATTTATGGTTGGCTTTTATTGGATTCACCATTCCCCCTGATGACACACCTTTAGCAGTTGAATTTCCACCCTACCCTGAGCAAGATAATGATAAGTCCATGAATGAAGAAAATGAAGAAAAGGATGACTAATCTTTTACTTTGTTTATGTGTTATTTTTGCTATTTTCAAGTTGTAATGAATTTGTCTAAATATTCTCTTTATTTTGGAACAGTGTATTTTCTTTTCAGTGTAATGAAGTTTATTTCCATGTTAAGTTATTTTTTGTTATTTCTTTTCTGAATTGTATTGTTAAATCCATGCATATCATTACTCATCATTCATTGCCATCCAGATAAAAAGGGAAGTAATCTATCCTTTCGTCTCATTGATTGATAAACTATGTTAATTATGTTTAATTTAGAATCCATCTTAATAATTTAAAGTTTGCTGATTCTCAGGCTTTAATTGGATAATTTAATTAATTTGCATTTCTTGATTCATGATCCCTGCCCATAACTATCTTCAATCCTGTATTATTTGTTTATTCATTGTGCTAGTTAGCAATCTGAGTTATAATCTTGCATTAAGTTTGGGGATATAATTGGCTGATTACCTGTTTTATTATTAGCTTTTGAGCCTTTATTAATTCTTTTCTGAGTGTGCCTACATTCTTGTTTAGTGAGACAGAATTTGCTTCAATGCTTGCTAAATGATTATATGTTTGCCAATTGGAAATGATGAAGGCCTTCTTTATTAATTTAGCCAAGGCCAAATTAAGCCATCCTTAATATTATTAATTATCCTTTGACCTAACAATTATATTTTAAGCCTGAGACCCTTTCATTCTGATTATGTACCTAACTTTTCAAGCCCATTTATCTGAGAAAAACCAAGTGAATTATCCCTGGATGTTCTACTGATGAATTGCTGAGTCTTATCTTATTGCTAGGGACTAGCAAGTTCTAAGTTTGGGGATGAAGAGTGTGCCTAACAACAAAGCAAAGGACACACTCTGACCTTAATTATAGATGAGGGTTTTGAAAAAAGAGAAAAGAAAAAAAATAAAGAAGAACAACAAAAACAAAATAAAAGTGAAAAATCAGCAAGGAAAGAAGGTACAAAGCACCACAAGAAAAAAATGGTATTGAAAAAAATGATGAAAAGAGAAGAAAGAAAGAAAGAAAGAAAGAGTCCAAAGGACTGAAAGAGAAGGAAGTACAAAAAACACCTCTTCATCTGAAAAATAATGAAAGAAAAGAGCTAGTAGTAAAGGCATTTAAGTTAAGATTGAGGCAAGGTGTCAGTGGGCATATATTTTAACCCAACATTGACTAGAAAAACAAAAATAGAACCTATAGCCTAACCCCATTACAAGCTTAAAAAGCCCTTACTGATCCAATTGTGCTAGCATATGTCATGATGTTTAGAACTGTCGCAAGCCTATGTTGATCTAACAATTATGCAGGTGATGAGTGCATGCAATTGAACCTATACACTGAGAGAATAGTGAAACACTAATCCAGTGAGGAAAATCATCACCAGCTTGTTTCCCAAATGAGGTGTGAGTTATTATATTTTTAGAAGTTGCAAAAAGAAAGCATGATTGGTATTCAATAATTATGGTATGAACTAAGTTAAGGAAAGGTTGATCGTCTTGAGTAATTGCAATTGATTTAATTAATCTGAGTCTTTGCTTGAGGACAAGCAAGTTTTAAGTTTGGGGATGTGATAAGTCTTGAAAAGACTTAATTATTTCACCTTTAATTTAACTTAATCCATTTAATTTTGTTTAGCTTGGCACTAATATTTAATAAATTGTCTATAATTCTGGTTTTATTTATTTATTTCAAAAGTGTTTGAATTATGTAAGAAAATGATTAAAAAGATAGAGTTTATAAGGAAATATGTTTATTTATAAACTCACTAACCCAGCGTACATACGCTAGACAGCCAGCGTACATACGCTAGGCATTTATTTGTTTGCATTTTGTAGGATCAGGGACACGATCAAGCTCAAGCGAGGGAGTTGCCAACTCAAGCGTGAAGTCAAAAAGCAATCCACGCTCAAGCGTATGGAAGCCACGCTTAAGCGTGAGCCTTTCAAGTTACGTAAAACTTCTTGCATGCATCAAAGTAACGCGACCACGCTTAAGCGGACCATAGTCACGCTTAAGCGTGACTTTACTGCACTTTGAATTTTACACTTACGCTCAAGCGTGAGTTGGTTGTATAGTTCATTATTCTTCCCTCCAAGTGAAGTGTTGTAGTTTCCATTAATTAGTTGCCTCTGTTGTACTATAATAACTTAAGTATTGAGTTGTAATTAATTATTCATTTCTAATTATGTAATTAGATTAGTTAGTTTAATTATTAATTAAGCTTGCTTTGTAATTAATTAAGTTAGTTAGTTAGTTAGATGTCTATATATACTTGTACATACTCTGTAAATGGTGTGGAGAAGCAGAGTATAGAATATAACATGATTCATTTTTCCATTTCCAATCTCTCTTTAGTTCTTTTCTCTCTCTAAATTTTCTCGTCCATGTCTCTTCACATTCCTTCGTCAGAATCCATTTCCATGGGTTTCTAAACCCCTAGGGTTGGGATTACGAAGGTTTGCAATGAATTCTTGAAAGTGTATTGAGGAAGTCAACTTCTAAATCATGAGGAGAACAAGCTGAGGAGTGGACCTACTGTGCTGGATTGACAAATCCAGATCTGATGAAGAAACTCACCAGTGAGGAATCATGGTTGAGGCTTAGGAAACTTCCAGCTTCTTAACTAATTCAGGCCTAGTAATTAGGTGAAGAGTTAGGGTTCAACCCCCAATTTCATATTAGATTTCTCTATATTTGAGCACCTAAGGGATTAGGGTTTAATGCTTAGGAATTAGTGTTATTCACCTAAAGAATTAGGGATTAACAATCTGTGAATTGTCCTCTTGTATCTGAAGCTTGATTGAACCTCAATTGCATGTTTCTTGATGAAATTATAAGCTGAAGTAATCCTAACCTATCTTCCATTAATCACATTTTACATTTTTATACTGTCTCTGAAAACACAAAAACATTAGAAATATAAAAACAACAAAAACAGAATGAATTCTATCTGCATTGTGTTGGTTCAGCTTGTACTAGTCTAAGATTGCGGTAATTACCATAATCCCTATGGGAACGATCAAATATATTACAAATTTAACGATTGGTGTGCTTGCCAAAAGAAATAAATCCTCTAAGAGTCACACTAAAAGTCAATAACAATTCAGGATTTTTCACTCAACATTAATAGCTCTGGATTTATTGCATCAATACAAAACACGTTAAATCGTAAAAATTATTGAACTTTAACTAGGCAGAACAAATTCAATAATAAGGAAATAATTAAGGGGAAAATCAAAAAATATTTTGGCGAAGGCGACAATGAGAATAGATTGGCAGTAGAAATAACACCTTCACTAAGTCTTTCCCAATTGGTAACGGATTCAGGGACGAATTCTAAGTACATTACTTAGCAACGAAAACACACCATCACAAATCAACATGACTTAGCGACAGTATTCGCGGCAGAAGCATCGTGTAACATGGAATTTGAAATTTGAATTTAGAATTTAGAATAATAACGGACTAGGTCCACAACTGAAAGCCAATAAACTCAATTTCTTTTCCCAACTTAGTCGTGAAACTAAGGCGTTGCCAATTGTGACAAATGACATTCCCAATAATGTCCATTGCCAAAACAGTTTAGAGACCAAGAAAAATGGCCGCGTCATTATTTTGTCGCCAAATAATTTGACAAGGAAGTTAGTATTGTTGGCGATAGATAAATTATGTCGCTAATCAAGTTTTTTCTAGTAGTAACCCATCGCCAAACTAGTAGAAACAGAATGTGTAGCAACCACTAGCTTAAACCAAAGACATAATATTTGTTTTAATATGTAAGCTGTAATTAGCGATTTGTAGGTATAATAATCTATCGTAATTACTTTAGAGATATTCTCCCATGTTTTGTATTTGTCTATATATAGGTTGTTTCAATTTGTAAAAATAGGATTTTCCCTATAATATTTTATTAGTGACTAATATATTTAATTAGTATATTTTTTACCTATTATCATATTTTTTATATTTTTATTAATAATTTATAAAGTAAGTGACATGTAGAATAATTAAAAAAATCAAATGATAATGCAAGGATCTATTGGTTAAACTAAAATTTATATAAAAGAAAAAATTAAAAATTAAAAATTAACTATATTAATGAAGGATTATTTCTAAATTTTATATTAATTAAGGACTATAAAATGAGAAGAAAAATTTTTGTATGAAAGAAAACTAAAATCACTAAATTTTACTTGGATATAAAGTATATCCAACCCTATATAAAAATATGATTCTTAATACACATATCATAAAAATAACACCAAATACATATTTTAATTTATGTTTGATAGGAGTGGCATTGAAAAAATAACAAAAGAGTGATGATAAGATCAAATACATACAATCTATAAAATACAGATTTCAATACAAACACCAAACACGATTCATATACATACTTAATATGGTTATAGTCTAAAAAATATAGGACACGGGGCACACACATATATTTTAGACATTATATATTATATCTAAATTTATCTTTTTATAAAGATTAAAAATAAACATATTTTTAATAATATAGATATGTATTCATCTATTTGATACGTAAGTGTTAATAATGTATAAATGTTAGGGTAATAATAAATAATTTTTTAGGTGAACATTTGTAAAGGAATGTTTGGCACATATCAAATGTTAAAAACATGTCCAACACGAAACACGTTAAAGTAGAGAGGTGTTTGTACTTCAAAGCAGACTATCAACAAAGTCTGATAAAATTGATAGATAGATTCTTATATTTTTAAGGTGCAAACTTTTCTTAGATGATTTTTTTGAGAGTGACAAACTTTATATTTATGATTTCTACTCCTTAGAGAAATTATTTTTCACCTATCAAGTGAAAAATGTATTAGAGTTATCTTGAAAATCAAAAAAGATCAAAATTAATAATAATTTTTGTTCACACAAAGAGTATAAGGCACAAAACCCTAGAGAATTCCCCTAGGGATTAGGTTTACTATTTCTCAATAATGTGTCACTTAGATTACTACGTGCGTCTATAAGATATATTTATACATAGGTCGAAAAGGGGCCCAAGCCCATTAAGCTATGACTAATAATGATCCATCTCTTGCCAGAATAGAGGGAATCAAGGGGACCCGTGGGTCCCTATTGATCTCGGGGAGGGGGGAACAAGAGCCCCCCAGTCATGAGCCTCAGACCTAAGGCCGGGTGAAATGGCTGAGCATAGGCATGGAGTGTCTCCTTAGCATTGAATGGGGTCCCCCCGGTTAAGCGCCTTATCTTGGTTGACTCTAGTCAGATGCCTAAGCTGGGCTGAGCCAAACTGATTCCAGGAGACGTAGGCGAGCCGAGAAGAGTCGATCTTCGAGTGGCGTAAGTGAGTTGAGGAGAGTCAATCTCCGAGAGGCGTAAGCGAGCCGAGGAGAGTCAACTTCTGAGAGGTGTAAGCGAGCTCAGGAGAGTCAACCTCCAAGAGGCGTAAGCGAGCCAAAGGGAGTCAACCTCCGAGAGGCATAAACGAGCTGAGGAGAGTCAACCTCCAAGAGGCGTAAGCGAACCAAGTCAAGGGATTTGGAGAAGAATCTGTGCATTTTTTTGCCACGTGGTAGAGAGTGGTTAACCGTTATTTCTTTCCTGGAAGGGATGGGAACACGTGCTTGTCATGATTGCGCCGTTCCTACATACCTATGTCATTAAAGATGCGTCATTTCATAAAGGCTGTCTTAAAGCATCGTGTCTATTGATCTGAGGGCTCCTTGGTCCCTATCCGTTGGATTTGGGGCCGCATTGCTTCGTCTGAAAGGGTTGTCTAGAGCATCGTGGCTGTTGGATTTTAGGTGAACATTTGTAAAGAAATGTCTGACACATATTAAATAAGTATCGATGTTAAAAACATGTCCAATACGAAACACGTTTAAGTGAAAAATGTATTAGAGTTATCTTAAAAATCAGAAAGGATCAAAATTAATAATAATTTTAAATAATTCTTTATTTATGATTTCTTATAATATTAATAAGTATTTTCCTATCTTTCCTTGTTATCCAATGAGTACTTTTCTTAGTTAATATCCAAAGAGTACTTTGATTGATTACTACTAAACTAATTAGGCCAAAATGCAACAGAGAAACATATACAGATAATAAAAGCAAACTATATTTGCTGCAAGTTGACGGGAGTCATATCGGTATTGTGTTTCTTAGTTATCAATAAAATCAAAAACGAATCCTTGATTTGTCTATAAATCACAATCCTTTTCAAACTATTATTTTGAAACCTAGAACCCTCCTATATATATATCCTCAACCAGAGTCTATCAGCAATTTTTTCAGACCACTTGTATGTGGACCAAGATATAACTTTTGATAATTAAGCTAGTGGCTGTACTTGTAGTTTTAATAACTAATTAGTTAAACACGCCATCTGTGTAAATTGGAGTGACCCACTACTTAAATATGGAGGCAAGTTAAATCACTTGTTTGCATTCAATTAAAAGAATCTACAGGAACTTCTATTTCAAATCTAGTTAAGTATTATTATTATATATTAAATTCTTTAATCATATTGTTAAATATTTGATTTTTTTGGTGTATATAAGATAAACTCATTTTAATGATTTCTCTTTCCCGAAAAAATTAACTTTCCACTTTTTGGCACCTTTGGATTAAAACAAAAGTACTATGATCATATAAATAGTTACCAAATAATATATGGCATCATTTCTGTTCTGTCGCATGGCATTTGAGGGGATTCAAAGAGTGTTAATGTGTTATTAACTGATGCAACAAACGATTGATATCATCAGTATGTACCCGGAAAAGCCAATTAATGATTCCATCATCTCAGTAACAAAATGTTCCGCGTTAGTGCCATTGACATGATGATTCCTAGTCAAGAACAAATTCTTCTCAATTTTGTTTATACAAACTGCGTATGCTATGTTAATGACAGTCTGGTTAGTGCTCAACCAGAGCAATTATAAAATAAAAAAATTTCATATATAAAAAAAAACAGAGAAATAATAACATTAAGATTTTGATCCTCTAAGGATAACAAAATCTGTAACAGAAAAATAAAATCAAAGAAATAGATTTATCATCACGTGCCCACAAATTATTATTAGCCGTTTAGCTTTAGATTTTTCTCCTTGCATCTTCGAGGTTCAAAATTGAAAAGGAAATTAAGAATCTGTTTGCATCATTTGATAGTTCTATTCTGTAAAGTGGGAAAAAATTGCTTTCACTGGATGTGTCTCATAACTCATGTACTAGCTGATATATGTGAGCCATAAATCTCATTTTATTGTTAGATTGATTGAACAATGATCAAACATATATGCTTAATACTATTTCGATTTTTTAACATGTGGAAATGTTTAATCTTATACATCATAAGAAATGAAGATTTTTTATTTAAAATTAAAATTAATATAGCTTTTATGTCAATTTTCGAAGAAAAATTCTTTTTTATTTATTTTTTATTCTGTAAAAGGCTGTTAGAAAAACTATTCTTATTTTAGTTATTGTTGTAATTTTCATGAATTAATGCTTAACCATACCAGCAATAAGTTCGTGTTAAAAGGTTTGTATTATGTAAAATTCTAAACTATTATTCTCATCACCAACTACAATTTTATATTCTTGCACTCATCTATTTTGGAGGATTTAAATCCATAAAATTGGATGGAGTACAACTAAAATACCACTGGAGGAGGAAAAGGGTGTTTGGAGGAGGGACTACAACTAGGCCTAGAAATCCTAAGAAACAAAATTAAAGAAGGTATAATTAAACAGAAGATCATGGTTCTAAGGTTGTTTTCTTATCATAATCAAACCATGAGCAATTGTCTTCTAGCTTCAATTCTCAAATCTTCCTTCATTCTTCTAATGAAGTCATCAAATTTTTTGTTCAGCTCCTCAGTACTCAACACCGAGTTTGCTTCTTCTACAACTTCCTCCTCTTCTACACTTTCTCCAATCAGAAACTCATCAATTCTTGACTCCTTCTCTTCCTCTTCATCATCTCCAGCACCAAGTAGCTCTCTCTCTCCATTTGGCTTCTCCTCTTGTTTCAGAGATGATTGGTCACTTTCTTTTCCTTCTTCTTCACCTTCCAAAACCATATTTCCAATGTTTTCTTCTCCCTCTTCATCACAATACTTGATTTCTATTGCATGTTCTGCTTCACTATTCTGCTCCTCAGGCTCCTTAGTTTTCTCCACCACTAACATTATTGGCTTGTTAGCCTCAGCATCTGAGTAAGGAGATTGTGAACCATCTTTAACATACTTTGAAGATTCATCAACACTACCAGTACTAGATCCAGATAAGGATCTTGTTATTCCAACAAAAACAAGGAGGCCATTGCATAAAAGAAACATGCAGTTCTTGTCTATTGTGTGAGTGAATAGTTGCAAGGAAAATGTTGAGAAGTAGAAGTTAAGGTGGTAAAGGAAAGTAAGCAAGGAAGATGGAGAAAAGAAGAAGAAAAACACAGATAACGAGACTAGAATTTGGATAAGCTTAATAAGATGCTTTTGAGCTTTTATGGATTGAGCCAAAGCTGCTATTTTGTGGGATTTAGCTCGATCCATTCTTAGTTTCCACTTTGCTGCAAAATGGAAGTGGGAATAATGAGAGTTTCTTAAGAAATGGGAATGTTGGTGTGTTAAAGCAATGATGGTCTTCTTATATATAATGCTTGGGACTAGTGAATAGGTGGTACATCTAGTAGTGTTTTGTTAAATAAAATTCCAACATTGCCCATGGTTGGCAAATTATTATGATGCAGGTGGCACAAACTGGATGTTATCCCATCTCCCAAAAACTTACCTTCTATTCAGGGCTTTTCTAATAAATGATGATAGCTACTTGAATGAGACATGGCCTATTCTCAAGTTACTATTTGTCACATAAATTGGCAGATGGTTTTTCATGTTCACTAGTTTTGAGTTTGACATGTCAAATATGTGGGGTTTGAGGACAAAATCTTGGTGTCTATGGCCCTGAAGGGGAAAGAGAAAAAAATAACAAAAATTTGACTTAATTAATTGATAGTTAGATTCTGTAAATATATTGCCAGAAATTTAAATTTTATTGTATATAAAGAAAATTTTTTGTTAAAAGAAACAAAACAAATTTGGTGATTTCTATATTTTCAAAGTATCACACTTTCAATTAAAATTGCCCTTAGGTTCACCAAAGAAAAAAAAGCAAAATGAACCACCTTCAAAGTTTCCCCACATTAGTTCCAAATACAAGATAAAACTAAAAAGCTGAAAGCTTATGTATGCGTGCGTGGGCACAAAAGTCAAATTAAACTATGTATCCACCAGACCAATTATTTCAGGGATCTAGAGTTCCCATGCTGCAGGTAAAAGATCTGTTAATGGATTTTGCTTAGGAATTAATCTAAGCGACATTGCTAATTGTGGTTGGATTTGTTATCACTACACTATAGCCTTGAGGTATAAGTTACTATAATAATAATAATAACAATATGATTTATGCATGGAATTCTTTTTCTGTTAGTCTTATCATGATTACATTGAAATTAGATAGCAACAAAACAAATTATTTGTTAACTCCCTTCATTTTCAAAGAAGCAGCATTCTAAGTAATGCAAACTTTTACACCGTGGCAACTGGTGTGCCTCATCATGTTATTTTTCCACCATACCTAACCTAACCAAAACTGTGGAACCACAGCAAGTCAGCAACAAAAGTATACACCGGCTTTCATTGTTTCTTAATTCTTATCATGTTACATGCCTATTATTTTGCCATCTTCCTATTCATTCTTGGTCATTCCATATTGTTCACTATGACAAAATTATTTACGCTAAATCTACTCTCCCTCTTTATTTTTTATGTTCATTTCAAGTAAGACCCACAGTTTAATCACTAAAGAGATTCAATATGTCATTAGCTATATGTGAAGAGTCATCTATCCCTACTTTATTTACTTCATTTAAGTTTATATGCAATTGTTATTGTTCCCCCATGAGATCGAGGGGTGGCCCCCACCCCCTCCAGATATGCCTCCATATCGTTGGGAGGTTAACTAGCACAGGGCATAGTCTAATGGGCTAAGCCCACTTTGTAACTTAGGTATAAATACATCTGCTGTACATAGGAGAAGACTAAGTGACACATTATTAAGAATTATTAGACCTAATCCCTAGGGGAACTTTCTAGGGTTTTTGAGCCTACTTTCTCTTTGTGAACATTTTGGCGCCCACCGTGGGGCCCGGTAAAACGAATCCTACACCACCTTTTCTTCAACCCTTAATCCTTATTCTGGCAATGGTGAACACGTGGAATACCCGATGTGAAGAAGGCAACAGACGCCAAGATTCATCCGATCACGATGATCGGGTGCAACATCTCACCAACCTGGTGGAAACCTTGCAGAAGACAGTCGCCAACCTGCAGCAGAAGAATGCAGAACTTAGAGGCCGGAGGGGAGGTGAGCGTGAAGCCTTCAGTCGCAATACTGGGTAACCTACTTGTCAGAAAGTCGCTGGCCAAACCTCGTATCAGACGGAAACAGCCAAACATGAGCCTGACCTGTCATTCGCTGTACACCCTTAGACCGACTCAATTATGGAGGCTCTCACTCCCCTCAATTACAAACCCCCGTCGATCGAGAAGTATGACGGTAGAGGTGACCCCAAAGACCACCTCACCATATACACCAATACCATGTTGGTGACAGGGGCGTTCGATTCCCTCTTTTATCGGACCTTTTCCACAGCGTTGACCAAGTCAGCGCTCTGTTAGTTCTCTCACCTTCCTCCGAAGAGCATTGCTACTTTTTTCGATCTGAGCAAGAAATTCCTCAGATAGTTCTCCACAAGCAGGGTCGTGCACCAAACGTCCCACGGCCTGGTAAATCTGCGCCAGCTCCCAGGAGAAACCCTAAAACAATACATGGCCCATTTCTTTGAACAAGCCATCCAAATCCAGGACCTCATCCTAGTGGTATCATTGCGCGCCATTCAAACTGGTTTACATCCAGGGAAATTTGCCGACTCCCTGGCCAAGAAACCTCCGCTGGATATGGATGATTTCCGGTCAAGAGCCTCTCGATATATTGCGGTCGATGAGCGCGAAGCTGATCAAATTAACCCCACTAATCGAGTCAATCATCACCACGAGCCAAAAAGAAGAAGTCCCAGAAGAAACCGAGACAGACCTGTTGAGGCCTACACCACGTCCATTTATACAAGCTTTACATAATTAAAAGATCACCGCGATCGGATCCTGCACGAGGTTTATAACATAAGACTCCTCACACTCAGACGAGGGTCCCAAGGGGTCAGACACATCTAAGTTCTACGAATTTCATAGGGCTTATGGCCATGGGATTGAAAATTGTCGATCCCTCCGCAACCAAATAGAACATCTAATCCGACAGGGGCATCTGGCAAGATTTGTTGCCCGAAAAGATGAAGGACCCCGAGAAGGCTTCCTGAGGAGAGACCGTGGACGCCCCGATCAAGTAGAGCTCCAAACTCGAAACTAGTCATGAGCCCCCCATTCCCGATCCCCAAGACCTGTAGGGGAAAGAGACGACACACGACAAGTCAATCACGCTAAACGGGATAGGTAAATCTATTGCAGGAACACTCAGACTCAGCAGGAATTACATTCGATAGGTCAGATTTTCCCGCTGGCAGGCCAAATCGAGACGAGCCAATGGTAGTCACTATAGGGGTCGAAGACTTTGTCATAGAATGAGTGCTCATTGACTAAGGGAGCTCAACAGACATCCTGCATTGGAAGGCGTACCAAAAAATGGGCCTCCCGACCCGCTGTTTAAAAAGGTATGACGGAGCTCTTCTCAGTTTTTCTAGTGATTCTGTGCGGGTATTAGGATGCATCGATTTAAGGACCAATTTTGGAGTCAGAAAGGACAGTCGCGTGATCATGGTCAAGTTCCTAGTGGTGGACTTCCCCAGTTCCTATAATGCATTGCTGGGGCGACCCTCGCTCAACACCTTGGGTGTTGTTGTCTCTACCATGCACCTAACCATGAAATTTCCGCTCGGAGATGGCTGAGTACACTACAAAAAAATGGTAAATTAAGGAGGTTTCAAAAACCTCCTTAAAATAATGTATATTGAGGCATTTTTTGTAACCTCTTTAAATAAAGTGAATAATGGAGGTTTTATATTTATTTGAAGGAGTTTCTTATAACCTCCCCAAATTAATTACTTTAAAAATGATTTTTAATATAATTACTGGAATTTGTATTAAATTTCCTAAAATTATTTTATTTTCTAATTGAAATTTTAAAGTGAAATTTTACTTTGTGCAAATTTTTTATATACCAAGTTCCCTCCCGTAATTAAAATTAAATTTTAATTGTTCATTAAAATTTTTCTTTCCCTCTAAACCCATAATTCCCTTCTATTAAAATTAAACATTCCCGTAATTAAAATTAAGTTTTACTTTGCCAAAACTGCTTGCTCGGGTTCTTTCACAGATTCCTTATTATTTTGCATTAGGCGTGTAAAAGCTTTGGACGCTCATCAGGTATATTAAATCCATCACTAAAATTTGCTTTTTCCATTGCATCATCGCTTTACTATTTCCCCATTGACTGGTTTCATGTGACTGCATCACTTCATTAGGCAATAATCACTAAAAAAACACCTGTTAGCGACAGATAAAACCGGTCGCTATTTTATGACATTGCCGTCGCTAACACTGTTAGCGACGACATTTAAGACGGCAACGCGATCATCGCTAAAACCATGGTCGCAGACAGAACAGCAACAACGAATACTTTTGTCGCTACATTTTCGACGCCATATTGTCGTCGCTAATATGGTCCCTGCATTGGTAACGGCCACCGTCGCTAATGATTACTTATAGAGACCATGTAACGTCGTCGCTATGGGTAACCATACAGCGACCACGTAATGTCGTCGCTATGGGTAACCATACAATGACCACTTAACGTCGTTGCTATGGGTAACCATACAGCGACCACGTAACGTCGTTGCTATGGGTAACCATACAGCGACGACGTGAGGCTGTCGCTATGGTTACTTATAGCGACCACGTGATCCCGTCACTATGTTAACAATACAACGACCACCATTTATCCGTCGTTGTTGGTAACTATACAGCAACGCCCCTAGCCGTCGCTAATATTATTTTTATTTTTAAAATAGGTTTTTAACCTCTTCAATATTTATAGGTTTTGTTAATTTAATTTTAAACTAGAAATTTTGAATAATATTTTCTATTCGCTAAATGCTTGCTTTTTAAACTAGAAATTTTGATAATTAAATTTTGAATATTTTTATTTTAATATTAAATCGTTATTAAAAACACAATAATGGATAAAATTTAATTATCAAATAGATTGAAGTATTTACAATAATCATAATAAGGCGTTTCTCTTTGAATTTAATTACAAATATCTAATATTGATATAATAAAATAATAAATAAAGAATGACATAAAATAAATACTGAATGGAATATAATATAAAAAGTATAAATTAAATATACAATGTCTATACATAATAAAAAAGTATAAAAAAGTAATCATGGTGGTGGGGGATCCTGTGGTAGTGGTGACTAGGAAGTGAGGGGAGGTAGCCTCGCCATCAACTGCATCAGTAGCTCCTGCTGAGCAAGTTATCAACGAGTCTCGGCGTGCTACTGCTCGGCCCACCGTCGATCATCCTCGGCCCGCTGTAGGTCCACCTCGGCCCTCTCCTCCAAAAGCTGCCTCTGACGTCGCTTCTCCTATAGCTCGTTGTTCAGGTTTTGAATTACCTGAACAACTTTATTCGGAAGGCCAGACGAAGAGGAAGAGGAAGAGGTCTTCCCTTTTTTTGCCAACTACGTGCTGACGCTGCCCAATCCAAAGATCCTCCCTTTCTTGTTCACGCCACCAACAGCCTCCATATAGATGGCGTTGTCGTCAGAATAAGATAGGATGGGAGGAACCCCCTCTCAGGAGTCGAAGCCACCAAGTCCGCCTCCTTCTCGGCCCTCCTGGCCTGATACGCTTCCTGTAAATTCAAAAACATTGATAAGATTAGTAATCTGATTTGTAAATTATAAGCAAGTGTAAGTTAAAAGTAAATATCGCTACATCTGTAGTCTTCTAGTTTACCCATGCACCGGCTTTGTTCTTCTTGGTCATTTACATGACCTCAAACAAAGAAGGCTTGCGGTGCTCCCTCAGCTCCTGTAGTGGACAACAAGCACTGGAGTTATTATTCCTAAACATGTCAGACTAATCATAATAAAAATGTTTAACATAAATAGACTTACAAATCGTTTCTTATACTCGAGGGTTGAAATACTACCCACAGTGTAAACTAACGCTGCAACATTGGTGGCTCTGTTTGCCTTGTTCCGAGCACTCGCCTGCTAGAACAAGACACCGCCTCACTTCAGGACCATCCTATCCTAATGGTCCTCGGGGATCCAACGAGGGCGCTCGCCCTTGTTCTTCACCTTCCAAAGGGTACTCTTGATGATTTTGGAGGTCTTTATGGCAAAGACCTTCCTAATCTCATCAATCATACCCTCTGCCCACTGATAATCACGCTGTAATAATGAAATCATATTTTAAAATTAATAACAGGTATCTTTTAGCCATAATTTTACAACAAAAAAAGTGTTAACTTACCGAGAAGGTGTCAAACCACCTATCCTAGACAACCTTCCCAGCATCTGTCCATGAGATATATGGACCATCCCACTGGGACTTCAACACCTTAGTAATCACTTTGGTAGTGCGACTACTATCAACAAAACTGAAATTTTTGAAGCCAAAATTATAAATAAATAGTATTATAGGAAACACACAGGGAGGCTACCAAAATTTTGGTAGAGTCTCCCCTGTAATTGTAAAATTTCCAAGTTTGAACAATTGCCTTGTTACAAATAGAAGATTTCCCAGTACAATTCAATGTATACAAGTACTAAATAAACTAACGTACAATAAACTACCATACAAGTAACCTAAAACTATATGAGTTTTACATACAGAAGTCTGAATAAATAGCCATTGACTAAGAAAGATAAATAGAATTATTGTATACTTACTCATCTCCGAATGGCACTAGGACCAACATGGGTAGGAGGGATGTCGGAGGTGGGGTCTCCTCGAGGCCAGGGTCCTCCAAGCCACCAAGTAGAGTGGTCTGGTATGGGGTGGTCTGCTGTGGTGTGGTCTGCTGTGGTGGTGAATGAGTAGTGTGCTGTGGTGGTGAAGGAGTGGGCTGCTAGGGTGATGGGGTGGTGCCCTACTATAGTGGTGGAGTCCCCAGACGGGATGTTGGGATCCTCGAGCCACCACCCCGACTAAATGGGTAGTTGACATCCTGTCATCTGTGAATAAAATCATAAAAATAAATGTTAGAATGATAGGATATTAAAGATATGTAATATGTTTAACAACTACATACTCTGTGTCTATTTCAGTTTGAAATTCCCCCTCAGTTTCAGTGTCACTATGGCTATCTGTTTCAACAATTCATCAGTATCCAAATCAGCCCTAGACCGTTTTGATCGGGAGATAAGGTCTTTATCAATGTGTTCACCCCTCGTCGTGGCGAGTCTCCCATCCATTATCACTAGATCAATATTGAACAACAGATGACTATCGTTGAGCTTATTCGGTACAAGTTAATAAGCATCTTCAACCTCATCGAAGACATTATCAGTAATCTGACTTTGGGCCTTTGCCTTGATTACTGCGTACCAGTCCCGATGACCTCCTAGGAAGTCGGTGTAATAAACCTGTTCGGCTTGTTGGGCAAAAATGAAGGGATTAGACCCTTTATATCTACAATTTTCTTGACCTTAACTAAGTCGTTTTTGTTGGTGTATGCACTATGAGCTTTTATGCTTTTTCATTTGTATCATTTTTCTACTTATCAATAGAATAAATATTTCAGTTTAAAATTGTTTTAAAACATATTTATCCTTGGAGTAATAGGTCATATAAAAATTATTCCTAAAATGTCCCTAGTTAAGTATTTACATGGGGACATGTAAATACACTGAGACTAGTGTGTGAGTGTACTGATGACCTGATCTCACAGATCATAGATATAGATGATATCGAGTCTTCACACAGGTACACATTAAGAGTAATGATGTACTGGACAGACCCACCATGAGAACGTTGCATGGATCGTTACATGATTGTCATAAACGATTCTTAATGTGATAATGGTATATGTAGTCCTTCGACCTGAAGTCACTACGATTCCTACATGAGGAGTTTATTGTTTTAATACAATTAAACATCTTCTGTAACAAGAGGACTATAAAGGTTGTGATTAGGCAATGAACAAATTATGCAGAGGGATGTGAGTGATGTAGATGGGATTTGTCTCTCCTATGTGATAGGAGTGATATCCATAGGCCACTTGATGGAGTAAGACTAAGAAAACGCATGGCCATGCTAGAAAGAATAAATATTAGATATTTATTCAGATCCAGTCTACTCCGGTATCAAGTAAAATAAATTGGGCCGTACAAGGATGACGCGACCATGCCTTGGGCCCAATTAGGATATCGTGACAAAAGGAATAAACGTATTAAATAATTATCACTTATAGGTTATGTTGATAATATTCGGACATAATGATGCATTGCTAGATGCTGCTCTTATTTTATATTAATAATAAAATAGTTTATTATTAATATGACCGGGTATTTTACCTATAGGGTCACACACATAGAGTAAGCCCATCAGAAAATGTTGTCTTATTTTAGTTGGACTAAAATAAAGCTATTGGGCCTAACTTATTTGGAATGAGTAAGGAGCCCACTTTTAGAGAGAACAAATTAGGTCAAACCTAAGCCTATAAATAGAGCATAAGATGCTCATAGGCCGTTCACTCAAGTGAGACACAAATTCGCAAAAAGTTGCAAGAGCTACACGCCGTCAACCTAGCAGTTGGCAAGTGTTGCGATTCTGGTGGGAGTGCTCGTGTGGACTCCTAAAGGACGAGGCTACGACTGCTTCGGAGTTCTTCAAGAGGTAACCTAAAATAATTTCGAAATTATTTTGTGCTTTGAAACACGGAACCTTGCAAATCCTATGGAATCCCTTTTATTTTTCCGCTGCTTATGCTTAGGGATTTCCTAACAGTTTTGAACTCATAACTATTTTTTATGAGTTATGCAGCACAATTGGTTTTGAACCCAATCAAGAATAATCAGTTTACATGAAATTGTTTCCTTTTTCTTTGATTGGGAAAGCTAAAGAATGGTTTAAATCTTGTCCACCCGGTACTTTTGCAAACTGGTCCGATGTTGAGAGAAAATTTTTGGAAAGATTTTATTCTCCTTCAAAATACTTTGAAGTCATGACAGTCATACATTCTTTTTCACAAAATAATAATGAGTCATTAGGAGAAACATGGGAACGATTCAAGGCACTCTTGAGGAAATATCCAAACCATAACTTAAATGATACCGAAAAGGCAAGGATCGTTTACCATGGTTTATTACCTCAGTTTAAAATGATGTTAGATGCTTGTGCAGGAGGTTCTTTAATGAACAAAACTGTGGAAGAAGCAATAGAAATATTGGAATCAATGTCCATCAGTGATCGACAAGCAAAATATGAAAGAGGTAATGTACAAAGAAAGCCAGGTATGCTTGAATTGGGGGTGAATGATGCAGTATTGGCTCAGCAAAAATTGCTGACTCAAAAAATTAAGGCTATAAGCAAACAATTGAAGAAACTTCAAATTGCTCAAATGTCATCACCACCTCCTGCTCAATTGAAACAATGTATGCATTACATGGGAGAACAACCATATGGTTACTATGCCCCTGATAGAAATGAGCAAGAGCAAGCCAATTTTCTGAACCATCAAAGGATACCCTTAGGTAATTTTCCTTTCAATCTTGGTAATTCTTTTCCTAATAATTACCCGCAGGGTTGGCAGAATCAGAATATTGGTTGGAAACAAGATGTTGGACCTTCTAACCGACCTCCTAACAATCAATTCAAACAACAACCACAATCTGATCAAACAATAAGGCTAACTAGGATAGAAGAGTCTATCCAACAGTTGCTTCAATACATGCAAACAAATGAAGCCACACGTAAAGCGTCGAACATGCAATTGGGACAGTTAGCAAAAGAAGAAGCTGACATGAAAAGCTCTAGTTTTTCTGCAAACACTCAAAATCCAAGAGAACAATGTAATGCTAATTTTACAAGAAGTGGTAAAGTTGTAGGAAATGATTGTAAAGAAGAAAAAGAGAAAGAAGAAGAGAAAAAGGAAAAAAGAAAAAGAGAAAGAAGAAGAGAAAAAGGAAAAAGAAAAAGAGAAAAAAGAAAAGAAAGAAGAAGAAGAGAAAAAAGATGAAGAAAAGAATGATGAAAAACAAAACAATTAAAAAATTAAAAAACAAAAAAATCAGTATTTGCGTCAGACACCTTCAGTTAAAGATTTACCTTATCCACATGTACCATCAAAGAAGGATAAGGAAAAGGAATACAAGAGATTCCTTAAAATCTTTAAGCAATTACACATAAACATTCCATTTTCTAAGGCATTGGAACAAATGCCAACATATGCAAAGTTTATGAAAGAATTGCTAACTAAAAAGAGGAGGTATGATGAAGAAATTGTTAAACTGGAAGTAGGTTGCAACGCTATTATGCAACATAACATGCTAGAAAAGTCGAAAGACCCTGGAAGTTTCACCATTCCTGTCTCTATTGGAGGTATGAACATTGGAAAAGCCTTGTTAGACTTAAGGGCTAGTATTAATCTAATGCCTCTAAGTATGATGAAGCGAATTGGTGACCTTGATCCTCAAAGAACAAAGATGACTTTGTAATTAGCTGATAGATCAATCAAAAGACCCTATGGTATTGTGGAAGATGTACTTGTGTAAGTTGACAAGTTCTACTTCCCTGTTGACTTTATGGTATTAGACATGGAAGAAGATGTTGAAGTTTCCTTAATCCTTAAAAGACCATTCATGAAGACTGCTAGAGTGCTCATTGATGTAGATAATGGAAAGTTGGCAGTAAGAGTTCACGATGAAGAAATAAACTTTGATGTTTTCAAAGCCATGAAACATCCCAATCCAAAACAAGATTGTTTTAAGGTGGATGTTCTCGATAAAGTCTGCTTCTCCATATCCACAGGTATGTCAAACTCTGATCCTTTAAATAAGTTATTAACTAATTCTGTGGAATTCTTGAGTGAAGAAGAAGAAGAATAGGTAGACAAATATCGTGAAGATCTTGATCAAGGGAAAGAAATTTTACCTAAATCAAGAGAAATTGAAGAAATTCAAGAAGTACCCGTTGAAGAAATCAAGAGGCCTGAATTGAAAGTGCTACCTTCCAACTTAAAGTATATCTTTTTGAAAGAAGGTAATTTAAAACTAGTGATTACTAGTAATTTGTTAAGTGAAATAGAAGAAGAAAAACTAGTTGAAGTTTTGAAAAGAAATCAAGAAGTAATTGGATGGACACTTGAAGATCTGAAAGGTATAAGCCCATCATATTACATGCATAAGATTTTACTGGAAGGTAATTTTAAATCTGTTGCTCAACCCCAAAGACGCCTCAATCCAACCATGAAAGAGGTAACTAACAAGGAGGTTTTAAAATTGCTGAAAGCAGGTATTATCAATCCCATTTCTGATAGTGCATGGGTAAGTCTGGTACAACTTATTCTAAAAAAAAGTGGTATAACAGTAATTGTTAATGATAAAAATGAATTAATCCCAACAAGAACTGTCACTAGTTGGAGAATATGCATTGATTATAGAAAACTAAATCAAGTATCAAGAAAAGATCATTTTCCACTTCCTTTTATGGATCAAATGCTTGAAAGATTGTTTGGACAAGCTTACTATTGTTTTCTTGATCGATATTCTGGATATAATCAAATTATTGTTGACCCTCTTGATCAGGAAAAGACTGCTTTTACATGTCCCTTTGGTATATTTGCATATAGAAAGATGCCATTTGGATTGTGTAATGCACCTGCTACTTTTCAAAGATGCATGTTTGCTATTTTTGTAGATCTAATTGAAAAGAGCTTTGAAATTTTCATGGATGATTTCTCAGTCTTTGGAAATTCATTTGAAACATGTCTAACCAATCTGGACACCGTACTGAAGCGATGTATTGAAACAAATTTGGTGCTTAATTGGGAGAAATGTCACTTTATGGTGAAAGAAGGAATTGTACTTGGTCATAAAATTTCCTCTAAAGGTATTGAAGTGGACCAAGCCAAAATAGAGGTAATCTTTAAACTCCCACCCCCTGTGAATATAAAAGGTATTAGAAGTTTTTTAGGACATTCTGGATTTTATAGAAGATTTATTTAATATTTTTCAAAAATTGCTAAACCTTTAACAAATCTTCTAAATAAAGATGTTGAATTCAAGTTTGATGAAGCATGTCTTAAAGCTTTTAATTCCTTGAAAGAAAAATTGGTTTCTGCCCCTGTAATTGTTACTCTTAATTGGAATCTACCCTTTGAACTTATGTGTTATGCAAGTGATTATGTTGTAGGAGCAATTTTAGGTCAAAGATATGAAAATGTTTTTAGGGTTATACACTATGCTAGTAAAGTTTTAAATGAAAATCAAATAAATTACGCAACTACTGTAAAGGAATTACTAGCCATAGTGTATGCCTTAGAAAAATTTAGATCATACTTGATTGGATAAAAAATAATTGTTTTCACTGATCATGCTGTGATCAAGTATCTTTTGACCAAAACTGATTCTAAACCTCGGTTAATCTGATGGATTTTACTCCTTCAAGAATATGATTTTGAAATCAAAGATAAAAAGGGTAGTGAAAATATGGTCGCTGACCATCTTTCTAGATTAATGAATGATGAGGTCACTGCCAAAGAAAAAGACATCTTGGAAGAATTTCCTGATGAAAAACTTTTTGAAATAACAAAACGGCCATGGTTTGCTGATATGGCCAATTTTAAAGCAGCAGGAATTCTTCCAAATGATCTAACTTGCAAGCAAAGAAAAAAATTTCAAAGATTCAAAATACTTTGTTTGGGATGACCCTCATCTATTTAAAATTGGTGTGGATAATTTATTATGTCGTTGTGTACCCGATTAGGAAAAGAAAGATGTGTTGTGGCATTATCATAAATCCCCTTATGGAGGACATTTTAATAGAGAAAGAACTGCTGCAAAAATTCTTCAATTAGGTTTGTGTTGGCCCTCCATTTTTAAAGATTCTCACTCATTTGTACAAACTTGTGATAACTGCCAATGAACAGGTACTGTTAACAAAAGACAAGAAATGCCTCTCACAAACATTCAGGAGGTTGAGGTATTTGATTGTTTGGGTATTGATTTCATGGGACCTTTTCCTTATTCTCAATTCAATCAATACATTCTTTTGGTAGTTGATTACGTTTCAAAGTGGGTAGAAGCAATTGCTTCACCTAATGCTGACACCAAAATTGTAGTGAATTTCTTGAAGAAAAATATTTTCTACAGGTTTAGAACACCAAGAACTTTGATCAGTGATGGAGGATCATATTTTTGTAACAAAGTTCTTCAGAAAGTGTTACAACATTATGGAGTGAGACATAAAATGGCCACAGCATATCATCCACAAACCAATGGATAGGCTGAGATTTCAAACCGAGAAGTGAAAAGGATTTTGGAAAAGACTGTGTCTTCCTCCAGAAAAGATTGGTCACAAAAGCTTGATGATGCACTCTGGGCTTACAGAACTGCATTTAAGACCCCAATTGGCCTTTCTCCTTTCCAAATGGTCTATGGAAGAGCTTGTCATCTTCTAGTAGAGATGGAACATAAAGCATATTGGGCTTTAAAATTTTTCAACTTTGATCCAAATACAGCAGCTGACAAAATAAAGTTGCAATTATTTGAGTTGGAAGAAATGAGAAACAATGCTTATGAGACATCTAGAAGTTACAAGAACAAGGTGAAAGCTTACCATGATAAGAAAATTAAAACTAGACATTTCATACCAGGTCAGTAAGTTTTATTGTTTAATTCAAGATTAAGATTGTTTCTTGGTAAATTGAAATCTAAATGGTCAGGCCCTTTTGTAATCAAGGAGGTTAAATCTTATGGAGTAGTTGAAATTGAAGATCCAACTTCCAAAAGAAGTTGGATGGTTAATGGGCAGAGATTGAAACCATATCTGGGTGGTGAGATCAACAGACTCACTTCCATTTATAATTTGACTGATTTATGATGTGCAGGAAGTCTAGCTAGAGACTGTAAATCAAGCGCTCAATGGGAAGCAACCCATTATTTTCTTTTTATTTTAAATATATATATAAAAAACAAAAAACTAATAGTTTTCAAATTTTAAGTTAGAAATTTAATTTTGAAAAGAAAAGGGGTTTAAAAATTAAAAGAAAAGGTTTTTGAAAATTAAAATTATAAAAAAATAAAACAGAAGCCCACGCATAGCGCCACACTAACACGTAGCGTGGACTCTGAATTTTCAACCTGACGCGTAGTGTCCCTACCACGCGTAGCGTCAGGGCCCCCGTTTAGTTTTTAAAACTGAACCAGAGGGAGGCCCAAGCCCATTATCTTTAAAAACCTATCTTGCCTCCCTCTGTATTTTCAGAAACCCTAATTTCCCAAACCTTTTTTTTCTCTCAAAACCTCCAATCCCCCTCATTCCTATTTTCTCTAAGGAATCCAAGTAAGTATCTTAAATCCTTTTCTCTTTACTTTGTTTTTGAATTTTGATTCTTAGAATTGCATGAGGTTAGGGATAGGATTAAACAACCACTAGGTTTGATTGCTGTTAGAAATAAGGATTTGAATGGATTGAATTTGGTTTTGAAGGGGTCGCTGCCGCGCAACCCCTGTTTTGCAGTTTATGTTCTACAAACCCACGCGTAGCGTCCCACTGACGCGTAGCGTGGGAAGAACAGAGCTGACACGTAGCGTCCCACCCACGCGTAGCGTCTGTAACATCCTAATTATTAATTAATGGCCAGAGTAAAATTAAAATTCATTGCAAATTAGGATTAATTGTTAATTGAGATTAATTATAAGTTAATGTTGACCATTGATTGTGATTGATTGATTGTGACATATGACAATGGAGTGGACTTGTTGCCATTTCACGTTCTCCCACCCGCTCACTCTCTGCTTTTTCTCTTGGCCCATCTACTGAAGGTGAACCATTTCTCCATTCTCTCAAATCCCCTTGAGACTTTTCCTCTTTCTCTGTACTTCTTCTTCTTCTTCTTCTTCTTCTTCTTCTTCTTCTTCTTCTTCTTCTTCTTCTTCTTCTTCTTCTTCTTCTTCTTCTTTCTTCTTCTTCTTCTTCTTCGTTAGTTATGACTGAGGTGTTGTGAAGGACTCGAGTTTCCCCACTGTTGGTAAGGAGCGATCGTTCGGAGGAGGAGCAGCTCCTAGTTTCTCCAAGCTGTGTGTGGTGTTCGACTGGGTTCGACAGATACTGAGCTGGAGAGAGTGATTGTGGAAGCGAAGGAGCAACAGAATCAGCGTTGAAAAATAGAGCACGGGTTAACACTGAAAACAGAGGAGATTCTTACGTCTTCCAGAAGGTAGGGGCGCTTTACATCTCAAATGCATAGTTATGGACGGATCTCGGGTGAAAGTATTGTACGTTGTGTTTATGGTTATGAATATGTTGGTTGTGTGAATCATATGATGATAACCTTCGAATACCGGGTGTGTGTGTCTGTAGCTGAGTCAAGTAAGGTCATATCCTTTCTCCGTCCATGAAATATGTGTTAGTAAACATGTGAATGCATGAAAATATACTGGATCTGTGTTGACCGAGTGCATGCGTTAAGAGTTGGTTATGCTAAGTCCCTTGTGTAGTTTAACACTTAACAGTATGTGGTATATGTTACTGATAATGCTAATACCGAGTATATATTGTGGGACTGTTGGTTGATTCCTGTGTAGATTTTTATATTAGAAAGTATGAGACTGTGTTGTTGCGAAAAATGGCATGATTACCGAGTGCTTGTACTGAGAAGCCGAGGGTAAATCTCTGATTGATATCTTATAATTATATGCATGCAAATACTGGTTGAATCTGATGGGATTTCATAATGAATACCTGAAATGCATGTGCTATGTGGTTTGCCGAGTGAAACACTCGTGTACTAGCGTTGGACGCTTGGTGAAAGTCCTCGGGTTGGACTCGAGGCAGTGCCGAGTGCACTAAGCGTTGGATGTAACACCCTCGGTTAGATAAGACAAATCCTTCTGTAGGTTCATCCCATTTAACTGAGAGTGTTAACAGTTTTTAGAAAAAGTGAATATTTTTTTTTTAATACGTGGCAAATCAGCGGAAGTAATATTGTATATATCACATAGTCATTCACAAACTGTAAATAATTGTACTCTTAACAGAATGGGGCACGCAGGCACCCTTAAATATTATACAGTCATCCAATGTCTGATTATAAATAATTTATCCTTAATGATTATTCTCAATAGGTTCAGCGTATTACTGATCTTCATACTCGGGTTCTTGAGTTTCTAATTCCTCTGAAAAATGTTCAACAGTAAGGGTGAGTATAACCCAAGACCCTGATTGGTTCATCCGATGCGGACATAATCCAGTTAACATACAATGTCACATAGATCATACATTTAGCATATTTATAACAATCAAGCATATTATCATGAAATAAATCATACATATAATATATTCACAATTATAACAATCAAATATGATGTAATGAATGCATGAGTTCGGATCCATTATGATTTATCTTTGATTAAGTCTCATGATGCATGTGGGCCCGATAAATTGTTTCATCTTCTTCTCATTCTTTGGAATATCACCATTCCAATCATCTAGAGCGATCAGGGTCCGCCCAAGTTCCATGCGGTACAAATGAACTCATTGGTTCTCATCATTGATTTAAATATTTTTGGAACTTGGATCCCTTCGATCATAGTTACACTCCGTCATTTAGTCAAAGTACACTAGAATTGCATCGTCTCACCCGGCTATCAGGCGCGACTCTGATGCCATTGGGTTGCCGTTCCAGTTGTACTCCCAAGATTCTTCATGGAGATCGAACGTGAGTGTCCTCCACTGTACCAAGTGTATGCTCTAGAGGTTTTTCTTCTTCAAAAATATTTTTATGATGCGAAATGCATTTATCTTATCAATTGATTCCTTGGGTATCTTATGTGTTTCCAGTCTCATCATATCATTTAAACCTTGTAAGATATTAGTTTATAATTAAAAATATATCTATTATATATATTCTTTCATAAAGAGTAAAATAATATATATATCCTTTAAGTATTTACCCATAATTTATATGTTAACAATGTATAATAATAAATAAACTAATAATAATGATAACAATAATAATTTTGACAATAAATAGAATAAAAATGATAATTATAACTTACTAATAACTTACTAATAACTTAAAAAGTATTAGAAATTGGTTTTTAATAGAGAATTCAAGTGAAAAATACTAAAAATAGAGTTTTCCGAGTGAAATAGAGGGAATTCCGAGTGAAATGAGTGTGATTCCGAGTGGAATCATACAGAGAAGGGTTCTCCAAGCTGTCTGGCTAGAAATCCGAGTGAAATGACACTGGATAAGCTGTTTTTCGACTGAAATAGGTTTGGATCCGAGTGAAATGAAGTGGAATGCTGTTTTTCGACTGAAATAGGTTTAATACTGAGTGAGAAATTGAGTTTGCTGAGTGAAATGGGTTGAATACCGAGTGAAATGAGTATAAATACCGAGTAAATTCAGCTTGAAGTGAGTTTCTGAATAAGATAGACATCAATCCGAGTGAAATCATCCTGATTCCGAGTGAAATCAGCTTGATAAGAGATTTCTGAGTCATTTTAAATATATATTCCGAGTGAAAATAAACTAAAGGGAGTTTTCTGAGTAAATTAAAGGTTTACCGAGTTAAAAATCACTGGGAAGGGTTTTCATGAGTGAAATTACTTAAATTCTGAGTGAAATTGGATTTCTGAATGAAATTAATTATGATTCCGAGTAGAATCAATAGTAAAAGAGTTTCCTGAGTGAAAATAAGGTATTTCCCGAGTGAAACAGAGGCTGAAAGTAATTTCCTTAACTAAATATCTTAAAACCGTGTGAGGTCAGTAGGAAAAATGGTTTCCTAAGTAGCATGGTTTGCAAATCCGAGTGAAAATCATTCTGCTGACTGGAATACATTCAAGTAAAGTAAATCCTAGTGAAATAATTCCTGATTCCGAGTGGAATCAGGTTGATACACTTTTTCTGAGTGAGAATAAAATGATTTCTGAGTGAAATAAGGTCAAATTCCGAGTGAAACAAAACTTGGGAAGTGCTATCCGAGTTAAACATGATGTTTTCCGAGGGCATTTACTAAAAAAGGGTTCTGAGTAAAAGATAAACATACTTTCTGAGTGGAATTAAG
Organism: Clitoria ternatea; assembly: GCA_037962975.1. NCBI lineage: Eukaryota > Viridiplantae > Streptophyta > Magnoliopsida > Fabales > Fabaceae > Clitoria > Clitoria ternatea. The sequence continues at coordinate 215,093,042 of CM075671.1, read as the reverse complement.
TCAAAACCGAGTAAAATAATATAAGAAGGAATTTTCTGAATGAAACAAGACTTGTAGGATGCTGTCCGAGAGCAATTGAGTGTTTACCGAGTAAAATATTATGTTTTCCTAGTGAGATCAAATGAAAGGATATAAAATAAGCAACACCGAGTGAAATAAGAGTAAAACCGGTCGGGAATATCATAAAACCGAGTAAAATAACCTGTTACCGTATTTATTTTACTGGAAATCACACGGTACCCATGTTTTCTTAGTAATTTCAGTCCAATATATACATATCATATCACAATTCATCACTCGGTAACAGATATATATAAACATGCATATACAATGATAATTTCAAGCATTTCAAACACACTGAATCAGTCTTCACTCGGTTTTCCCACAAGGCACCCAAGAATATACCCCCTTACCTCTATGAAGTTCCTGAAGGAGAAGAAAGAGGCTCCCTTCACTGTCCTGCTTCAATTCCGAGTGAAACAGAGGGGAAAGGAGAGGAAAAGAGCTTGGGAGGAAGAGTGTTTAGTCGTGTGTGTGGTGTGAGGTCTGAGGACTTGAATTCGTTTAAATAGGGAGGAAGTGAGTGGGGAGACAGGTGGGAGACAGCCTTTTTAGAGTGGCTGCTGAGTCAGTGCCCATTTCTGAGTGGTATGCTGACTCAGTGCCCACTTCCGAGTGGTATGCTGACTCAGTGCCCATTTTCGAGTGGTATGCTGAGTCAGAAAGGGTCAGTGGAGATTAAACAATTGTATAGGCTGAGTCAGTGTCCATTCCTGGTCGTCCACCATCCCTAATGCGCACGATTGGATTAAAATATCATGAAAAGACAAAATTGAAGTCAAAACGCACTTCTTTCAGTGAATACCGAGTGAAATTACACTCGGTTAACACTTCTAGCAGTGAATTCCGACTGGAATTCCCACTTCCGAGTCTAAATTGCAACTCTTCACTCGGAATTCCCACTTCTAGGCACTCGGTTTCTCATGTGAGACGGTATTGGGTGTGTGAGGGCGGAGTGCAAGGTTAGGGAACACCGTCTGTGAAGAGGAGGTCGGTTTTTTTTTTTTTATGAATACCTAGCTCGGATTTCTTCCAAAACTGACTCAACACTTGCTTTCTCACTCGGTTTCACCTCTTCAGACCGAGTCCTCTCTTTCTTAGTGAATTTTCACTCGGAAACCCGAGTCTTCTTCACTTTAATCACTCGGTTTTAGACTAATTTCTTCAAATAATGTTTATTTAAGCCATTACCTCTCGGACCAAGACTCACACAGACTTCTTTCACTCGGTTTTGGTCCAATGGAGTGTATCTCACTCGGTTTTGGCTCCCTCCATCATTTCCACTCGGTTTCCGAAACAAAATCATTCGGAAACCTTCCTAATTGTTTCCAGAACGCACTTCAGTCGGTAGGAAGCATCAAATCAACTTAAACAAAAGCTTTCTTACATTCTTTCACTCGGAATGCTTCCAACCATAGTAATTTCCTTCAGAAAGGAAACATTCAACTCAGAACCGAGCCTTTCTAGGGTGTTTTCACTCGGTTTTTCACTTAGAAGGTGTTCTCTTGAACATACTTCACTCAGAATTGCATTTCTTGTCAGGATTCCTCTCGGTGGTAGTCCCCTCAGTCATGTCTCACTCGAAAAACATGACACTGACTCGGAATGCCATCCTTCAGTCGGATTTTCTAAACCTTCACTCGGAATTCTTCATTTTTCACTCGGAACAGAGCCCTTTTCACTCCGTTTTTGCATCTTTTCACTAATATTCCATATAAATTCCATTATTAAGTGCAAGAATGATATTTTTGAGATACCATAGACCATCAACAAGGTATATATATTGACTTATTCTTGCTTACAAACCCTCCATAATTAAAATTTACAAGGATAAAATTGTTTCTAAAAACAGGGATGTTACATTCTCCCCTCCTTTTAGAAATTTCGTCCCGAAATTTAAAACTAAAACAATTGAGGGTACAATTCTCTCATTTTCTCCTCAATTTCCCAAGTAGCATCCCCATCATCTGTCTGACTCCAAACTACCTTGACCAAAGGGATTTCTTTGCCTCTTAGCTGTTTGAGACGTCGGTCAGCAATCTTAACTGGCGATGCTTCAAAGGTAAGATTTTCCTTCAGAACAAATTGATCAGGGCTTAGAACATGATCAGGGCTTGGTACATATTTGCGGAGTTGAGAGACATGAAATACATTGTGAAGATTTGTCAGCTCGGGTGGCAGAGCAATGCGGTACGCATGAGTTCCTATCTTTTGCAAAATCTGATAGGGTCCTACGTATCTGGGGCTTAACTTCTTGGCCTTCAAAGCTCTTCCTACTCCAGTGGTAGGAGTAACTTTGAGAAATACATGGTCACCTTCTTCAAATTCTAATGGCTCCCGTCGCTTGTCATAGTAACTCTTTTGTCTATCTTGCGAAGCCTTCATTGCCATTTGAATCCTCTGAACTTGTTCTGTTGTCTTCTGAACGATCTCTGGTCCAATTATTGTTTTCTCACCAGTTTCATACCAACATAAAGGTGTACGGCACTTTCTTCCATACAAAGCTTCATATGGGGCCATTCCGATGCTTGCATGATAACTGTTGTTGTAAGTGAATTCAATAAGTGGGAGATATTCTTGCCAACTTCCACTATGTTCCAAGACACAAAGACGTAACAAATCTTCAAGAGTCTTGATTGTTCTTTCTGATTGTCCGTCTGTCTGTGGGTGGTATGCGGAATTTAACTTCAGACGAGTTCCTAGAGCTTGTTGCAGGCTCTTCCAAAACTGAGATGTGAAACGAGGATCTCGATCAGATACAATCGCAGTGGGAATTCTATGTAATCGTACAATCTCCTTGATATAGATCTGGGTGAGTTTTTCTAGGGAATACTTCATATTGACAGGAATGAAGTGAGCGGTCTTTGTTAATCGATCCACGATTACCCAAATAGCATCACATCCAGCTGATGTTCTGGGAAATCCACTCATGAAATCCATAGCAATCTCATCCCATTTCCATTCTGGAATATCCAGAGGACGAAGGGTCCCACTTGGTCGTTGTTGTTCCGCCTTTACCTTCTGACACATCAGGCAAGCTGTTACGTATTCAGCGATATCCCTTTTCATTCCTTGCCACCAGAATAATTTCTTCAAGTCCTGGTACATCTTGGTTGATCCTGGGTGGATACTGTACTTACTCTTGTGTGCTTCATCCAGGATAGATCTCTTAAGATCTGCGTTGACTGGAATACAGAACCTCTGTTGATACTTGATCACTCCATATTCATCTTTGGTAAACTCTGAGACTCCTTCTTTTGTCTTTTCTGCTAGATCTTGTAATTCCTGGTCATTGGCTTGAGCTTCTTTGATTTGTTCCAAGAATTCATTGGAAATCCTTAGCATTCCAACCATAAGGCTTCCCCTTTTTGGTATTACTGCTAGGTTCAAATCGCGAAACTGTTCAATCAATTCTAACTCCTTCGTCATCATGTATGAGAGACGTAAAGCCTTTCTACTGAGTGCATCAGCCACAACATTAGCTTTCCCAGGATGGTATCGGAGTTCAAAATCGTAATCTTTGATAAACTCCATCCACCTACGTTGTCGCATGTTCAACTCCTTCTGATCGAATAGATACTTCAAGCTCTTATGATCACTGAAGACTTCGAAGTATGTACCATACAAGTAGTGTCTCCAGATTTTCAAGGCAAACACAACAGCAGCTAATTCCAAGTCATGTGTGGGATAGTTAACTTCATGGGTTCTTAGCTGTCTTGAAGCATAGGCAACAACCTTTCTTTCTTGCATTAGGACACATCCTAATCCTTTTTTTGACGCATCACAGTACACTTCATATGGCTTGGCAGGATCTGGCAAAATCAAGACAGGTGCACTAGTGAGTCGTTGGCGTAACTCCGTAAAACTGCTTTCGCATTTATCAGTCCATTCGAATGGTTGATCTTTACGAGTCAGCTTAGTTAAAGGTGCTGCAATTCGAGAGAAATTCTTGATGAATCGACGATAATATCCAGCCAGTCCAAGGAAACTACGGATTTTCGTCACATTCTTGGGTTGTTCCCAATTTAATACAGCTTCTACCTTTGTAGGATCCACAACAATTCCTTCCTTAGAAATGACATGTCCTAGGAATTTCACTTCTGTCAACCAGAATTCACATTTTGAAAACTTGGCGTACAATTGCCTTGCACGCAAAGTGTTCAGAACAATTCAAAGATGCTCCTCGTGTTCCTCATGGCTCTTGGAGTAGACGAGAATATCGTCAATGAATACAACCACAAATTTGTCCAAGTACGCATGGAAGATTCGATTCATGTATCCTATAAAGACTGCAGGTGCATTTGTGACTCCAAAGGGCATAACAAGATACTCATAGTGCCCATAGCGTGTTCTGAATGCCGTTTTGGGTACATCGTCTTTCTTTACCCTGATTTGATGATAGCCTGATCGCAGATCAATCTTCAAAAAGATAGTGGCTCCTCGTAATTGGTCTATCAAATCATCAATCCTTGGAAGAGGGTAACGGTTCTTGATCGTAGCTTTATTTAACTGACGATAGTCAACACATAACCGCATATTGCCATCCTTCTTTTTAACTAGAAGAACTGGTGCTCCCCAAGGTGAGACACTGGGTCTAATCATTCCTTTCTCTAGAAGTTCTTCTAACTGCTCTTTGAGTTCACTGAGTTCCTTGGGTGACATCCGGTAAGGAGCAATAGAGATTGGTCCCACGCCCGGTATAATATCAATGCTGAATTCGACTTCTCGCTCTGGAGGTAGCTCTCGTATGTCCTCAGGGAATACTTTTGAAAATTCTTGAACAACAGGAATCTGTTCAAGTTGAGAAGTGGCCTTACTTTCAGCTTCAGTAAGGATCATGTATAGTTGAACTTCTTTTGAGCTAACAAGGCAAGGATCAGTGACTTGATCATATTCAGATGTAGTAGACCCGTGAGAGATGGATCTATTATGACAGTCAATCAGAATATGATTGGCAACAAGCCAATTCATCCCTAGAACAATGTCTAAATCAATCAAAGGTAAACATATCAGATCTACCTGATAAGCTTTCCCTTCGATGTTAAGAGGACATTCTAGACATATGCGAGTAGAGCAAATGGGCTTATTGGCGGTAGTTGTGACAATCATTTGATAGGGCAGAGAGGTTGTAGGAAGCTTTAAATGTTTTACACAATTCTCAGATATGAAAGAATGAGTGGCTCCAGAATCATATAATACATTTAATAGAGTACTTCCTATAAAGCATGTACCTTGCACAAGATCGTTCTCTTGTGATACTTCTGCACCATTCATGGTAAAAACTCTGGCATTTCCCCTTGGCCTTCCGGTTGAGTTGTTTCCTGGCCTTCCATGATTATTGTTCTGTCTGAAGTTGTTGTTGCGGGGAACATTTTGCATTCTCGGGGCATTGTTGGTAGAGACATTTGCAGTAGATCCTCCACTTCCTTGACCTGTTGGTCGCACTGCCTGTCTTTGAGTTACTTGTTGTTGGTTATTTTTATTCCTGTACCAACAGTCAACATCCCGATGTCCGATTCGTCCATAAATTGTGCAGTTTCTACTACTTTGGTTCTCCTGACCTTTAGGAGGAGTTCAGTTGGCTGAGTTGAAAGATCGGAAATATGGTCGATCTCCTCGAAAATCCTTTCTTTGCTGTCGATCTGGCATACGTCGCTCTGGTCCATGATTAGACGCTCTAGGTCGTCGAAGATTAGAGGTGTTCTCAAATATGCGGCATCTGTCAACCAAAGTAGTGAATTGTGTAATCTGTTGACAACATATGGCTTGACGAATTTCATGTCGTAGCCCTGCTCCGAACTTTGCACATCTTGATGCTTCTTCCATATGAGTGTAGTAGGGACAACATTTTGCCAGTTCATCAAACTTAGCAGCGTACTCTCGAACAGTCATATTCCCTTGTTTCAGATTGAAGAATTCCTGCTCTTTTTGCCTCCTTATGTCTTCGGGGAAATATTTAGCGAGAAATTCTGTCTTAAATCGTCCCCAAGTAATGATATGCCCATCAGTAGCTAGTCTGACTCTAGCATGAGTCCACCAGTGTTCTGCTTCTCCAACCAGCATGAAAACAGCAAAGGTTACACAATCCTCATCAGAACATCGCATAGCGACAAAAATCTTTTCAAGGTGTTCAATCCATAGCTATGCTCCTTCGGGATTAAAGCCTCCTTTGAACTGCGTAGGATTGTTCCTTTGAAAATCAGCTAATCCTTGTCTGGCAGAAGCATGAGGTAACTCTTGTCTTTCTATTACCTCCACAATTCTGGTAAGAAGATTTTCCATCACGTGATTGTTATTTTGGCGTGCCATTGGAAATTTGCTGAAAGAATATCAACAAATAGATTTAGGGTATGTGTTATGTGGAGTATTCCACATAGGATATTTAGTCTTAGGAGTGTTATAGACTGTTCAATATTTCTATCAGAGTACGTGGAAACCTAATGGTCCACTCCACAAGCTTAATGAATCGACTATGCTCTGATACCACCTTTTGTAACACCCTCGGTTAGATAAGACAAATCCTTCTGTAGGTTCATCCCATTTAACTGAGAGTGTTAACAGTTTTTAGAAAAAGTGAATATTTTTTTTTTAATACGTGGCAAATCAGCGGAAGTAATATTGTATATATCACATAGTCATTCACAAACTGTAAATAATTGTACTCTTAACAGAATGGGGCACGCAGGCACCCTTAAATATTATACAGTCATCCGATGTCTGATTATAAATAATCTATCCTTAATGATTATTCTTAATAGGTTCAGCGTATTACTGATCTTCACACTCGGGTTCTTGAGTTTCTAATTCCTCTGAAAAATGTTCAACAGTAAGGGTGAGTATAACCCAAGACCCTGATTGGTTCATCCGATGCGGACATAATCCAGTTAATATACAATGTCACATAGATCATACATTTAGCATATTTATAACAATCAAGCATATTATCATGAAATAAATCATACATATAATATATTCACAATTATAACAATCAAATATGATGTAATGAATGCATGAGTTCGGATCCATTATGATTTATCTTTGATTAAGTCTCATGATGCATGTGGGCCCGATAAATTGTTTCATCTTCTTCTCATTCTTTAGAATATCACCATTCCAATCATCTAGAGCGATCAGGGTCCGCCTAAGTTCCATGCGGTACAAATGAACTCATTGGTTCTCATCATTGATTTAAATATTTTTGGAACTTGGATCCCTTCGATCATAGTTACACTCCGTCATTTAGTCAAAGTACACTAGAATTGCATCGTCTCACCCGGCTATCAGGCGCGACTCTGATGCCATTGGGTTGCCGTTCCAGTTGTACTCCCAAGATTCTTCATGGAGATCGAACGTGAGTGTCCTCCACTGTACCAAGTGTATGCTCTAGAGGTTTTTCTTCTTCAAAAATATTTTTATGATGCGAAATGCATTTATCTTATCAATTGATTCCTTGGGTATCTTATGTGTTTCCAGTCTCATCATATCATTTAAACCTTGTAAGATATTAGTTTATAATTAAAAATATATCTATTATATATATTCTTTCATAAAGAGTAAAATAATATATATATCCTTTAAGTATTTACCCATAATTTATATGTTAACAATGTATAATAATAAATAAACTAATAATAATGATAACAATAATAATTTTGACAATAAATAGAATAAAAATGATAATTATAACTTACTAATAACTTACTAATAACTTAAAAAGTATTAGAAATTGGTTTTTAATAGAGAATTCAAGTGAAAAATACTAAAAATAGAGTTTTCCGAGTGAAACAGAGGGAATTCCGAGTGAAATGAGTGTGATTCCGAGTGGAATCATACAGAGAAGGGTTCTCCAAGCTGTCTGGCTAGAAATCCGAGTGAAATGACACTGGATAAGCTGTTTTCCGACTGAAATAGGTTTGGATCCGAGTGAAATGAAGTGGAATGCTGTTTTCCGACTGAAATAGGTTTAATACTGAGTGAGAAATTGAGTTTGCCGAGTGAAATGGGTTGAATACCGAGTGAAATGAGTATAAATACCGAGTAAATTCAGCTTGAAGTGAGTTTCTGAATAAGATAGACATCAATCCGAGTGAAATCATCCTGATTCCGAGTGAAATCAGCTTGATAAGAGATTTCTGAGTCATTTTAAATATATATTCCGAGTGAAAATAAACTAAAGGGAGTTTTCTGAGTAAATTAAAGGTTTACCAAGTTAAAAATCACTGGGAAGGGTTTTCATGAGTAAAATTACTTAAATTCTAAGTGAAATTGGATTTCTGAATGAAATTAATTATGATTCCGAGTGGAATCAATAGTAAAAGAGTTTCCTGAGTGAAAATAAGGTATTTCCCGAGTGAAACAGAGGCTGAAAGTAATTTCCTTAACTAAATATCTTAAAATCGTGTGAGGTCAGTAGGAAAAATGGTTTCCTAAGTAGCATGGTTTGCAAATCCGAGTGAAAATCATTCTGCTGACTGGAATACATTCAAGTAAAGTAAATCCGAGTGAAATAATTCCTGATTCCGAGTGGAATCAGGTTGATACACTTTTTCTGAGTGAGAATAAAATGATTTCTGAGTGAAATAAGGTCAAATTCCGAGTGAAACAAAACTTGGGAAGTGCTATCCGAGTTAAACATGATGTTTTCCGAGGGCATTTACTAAAAAAGGGTTCTGAGTAAAAGATAAACATACTTTCTGAGTGGAATTAAGTCAAAACCGAGTAAAATAATATAAGAAGGAATTTTCTGAATAAAACAAGACTTGTAGGATGCTGTCCGAGAGCAATTGAGTGTTTACCGAGTGAAATATTATGTTTTCCTAGTGAGATCAAATGAAAGGATATAAAATAAGCAACACCGAGTGAAATAAGAGTAAAACCGGTCGGGAATATCATAAAACCGAGTAAAATAACCTGTTACCGTATTTATTTTACTGGAAATCACACGGTACCCATGTTTTCTTAGTAATTTCAGTCCAATATATACATATCATATCACAATTCATCACTCGGTAACAGATATATATAAACATGCATATACAATGATAATTTCAAGCATTTCAAACACACTGAATCAGTCCTCACTCGGTTTTCCCACAAGGCACCCAAGAATATACCCCCTTACCTCTATGAAGTTCCTGAAGGAGAAGAAAGAGGCTCCCTTCACTGTCCTGCTTCAATTCCGAGTGAAACAGAGGGGAAAGGAGAGGAAAAGAGCTTGGGAGGAAGAGTGTTTGGTCGTGTGTGTGGTGTGAGGTCTGAGGACTTGAATTCATTTAAATAGGGAGGAAGTGAGTGGGGAGACAGGTGGGAGACAGCCTTTTCAGAGTGGCTGCTAAGTCAGTGCCCATTTCTGAGTGGTATGCTGACTCAGTGCCCACTTCCGAGTGGTATGCTGACTCAGTGCCCACTTCTGAGTGGTATGCTGACTCAGTGCCCATTTTCGAGTGGTATGCTGAGTCAGAAAGGGTCAGTGGAGATTAAACAATTGTATAGGCTGAGTCAGTGTCCATTCTTGGTCGTCCACCATCCCTAATGCGCACGATTGGATTAAAATATCATGAAAAGACAAAATTGAAGTCAAAACGCACTTCTTTCAGTGAATACCGAGTGAAATTACACTCGGTTAACACTTCTAGCAGTGAATTCCGACTGGAATTCCCATTTCCGAGTCTAAATTGCAACTCTTCACTCGGAATTCCCACTTCTAGGCACTCGGTTTCTCATGTGAGACGGTATTGGGTGTGTGAGGGCGGAGTGCAAGGTTAGGGAACACCGTCTGTGAAGAGGAGGTCGGTTTTTTTTTTTTTTTGTGAATACCTAGCTCAGATTTCTTCCAAAACTGACTCAACACTTGCTTTCTCACTCAGTTTCACCTCTTCAGACCGAGTCCTCTCTTTCTTAGTGAATTTTCACTCGGAAACCCGAGTCTTCTTCACTTTAATCACTCGGTTTTAGACCAATTTCTTCAAATAATGTTTATTTAAGCCATTACCTCTCGGACCAAGACTCACACAGACTTCTTTTACTCGGTTTTGGTCCAATGGAGTGTATCTCACTCGGTTTTGGCTCCCTCCATCATTTCCACTCGGTTTCCGAAACAAAATCATTCGGAAACCTTCCTAATTGTTTCCAGAACGCACTTCAGTCGGTAGGAAGCATTAAATCAACTTAAACAAAAGCTTTCTTACATTCTTTCACTCGGAATGCTTCCAACCATAGTAATTTCCTTCAGAAAGGAAACATTCAACTCAGAACCGAGCCTTTCTAGGGTGTTTTCACTCGGTTTTTCACTTAGAAGGTGTTCTCTTGAACATACTTCACTCAGAATTGCATTTCTTGTCAGGATTCCTCTCGGTGGTAGTCCCCTCAGTCATGTCTCACTCGAAAAACATGACACTGACTCGGAATGCCATCCTTCAGTCGGATTTTCTAAACTTTCACTCGGAATTCTTCATTTTTCACTCGGAACAGAGCCCTTTTCACTCGGTTTTTGCATCTTTTCACTAATATTCTATATAAATTCCATTATTAAGTGCAAGAATGATATTTTTGAGATACCATAGACCATCAACAAGGTATATATATTGACTTATTCTTGCTTACAAACCCTCCATAATTAAAATTTACAAGGATAAAATTGTTTCTAAAAACAGGGATGTTACATTGGACGCTTAAAGACCTTGGGTTGGACTCAAGGCAAGCTTACCGAGTTGGACTCGGGGCTGCCCGTAATACTCCCGTTGTCGCTTGGAGCGATTGTGTTACGTGTGAGGGCAAACGGTTTGGTACCAGTAAAACGGCCGGATCAGCTTGGAGCTGAGAAAAAGGCTTGGAGCCTATGTTGCAACATAAAAATTAATAAAACTGATCGGATCCGACTGAAAATTTTTGTGTGCACACTTATACTTATGATGAGCTCAATGTGGTTATATGCTTATGTATGGGAATATGATTTATATGGCTGTGTGTTATTTGAATAAATTCCGACTGAATGATACTGTGTGTGGATATATCAAATGACAGTGCATGTGATAGATTGATTGATGAGATAATGCTGTGTAGTGGGAAACTAGAGGATTTTTCGAGTCATTACCGTCATTTTAAATGTATAAGCTCACCCCTATTGTGGCCACATTTCAGTGGATGTTGCTCGGAATGTGGAATGATGGGAGAGCACCGATTGCTGGGAAGTGCATTGTACAATGGAATTGTACATGTAAATATATATATATATATATATTGTATAGATGGTTTTGTATAGCCTTGGCCGGCTTTTAGTTAACATTTTACTTTAATGTGTAGGATTTGAACTCTCTCGGTATTGAGAGTAAAACTAAACGTATTTCAGTATATATATATATATATATATATATATATATATATAAGCTATGTGTTTTATCTTGTTCAGTGGGTAATGATGTGGGTGAATGTCTAAGTTGCGTACATTTATTTTCTACTAAATGAATAATGCTTGCATGATTCCGAGTAAGTGAGAACCAAGGTAAATCCAAGTGAAGTGAGATTAGAGACCCTCTTCCGAATGAAGAAGGGTTGGGCTAAATCCGAGTGAGTTATGCCCATTAATGTACTATTTCCCTATGAGGACCAATCGAAGGGTGTTATGTGAGAAAGCCCTTTAATAAGCCTATTCCGGGTGAATAAGGCTATGATATCCCGAGTGAGTGAAGTCATGTAATTTCGAGTGGGAATTGACCTAAAAACTCCCGAGTAAGAACTTATTAGGATTTCCCGAGTGGAAAGGAATTAGAGTATTTCGAGTGAATGAAGCCTTAAAATCCTTAGGCGAGACTTGGCTTAATAAGAAATTCTTGGAGTGAAAAGAGATTATATATGCCGAGTGAAAAATAGGTGAAACGTTTTCGATTGATACGAGACTGTGGAAAATATTCTGAACGAGGAAAAACTTATAGATTCCGAGTGAAATGGCCAGGGAATAATTCCCGAGTGAACTTAGGTTCAGATTCTGAGTGACAAGGTTACCGAATGAACTTCGTCTCCAATTCCGAATGATGAAGATACCGAGTGGACTTGAGTTTGGATTCCGAGTGGTTAAATTATCCGAGTGCCTTGTTCGCTTGGGCGAGTAAGGTCTCGCTCCAGCGATCATGGTTTGCTTAGGTGCTTGCTTCCGCTGTCCACTGTTAGACGCAGCGGAGTCGTGCTAACGTGGGGGAATCTGACCCGGTTCCTTCTTTCTTCTTGGTCGGATTTTTGTCCCGATTCTCCCGTTAGCCATTCAGAATTTTTGGGAAAAAATTTTCCCTCATTTCGGATTTATTTAATTTTGTTAGGATGTTTTATTTTTGTATCAGAGCGGACTTAAAAGGTCCAAGGCCAAGGTATGCTTACTCTTAGTAAGCGGTTGGGTGCATTATGACCGAGTGTCATAATTATTTGTAGCATCTGATGGATTTGATCCATGTTTAAGCACAATTTGAGTGGCCATGTGCCTATGAGGTGTTGTCTTGGGGGTACAAGATTATTCCTACCCTAGTCCGATTAATTATATGATACTTAAGGATTGTATAATAATGTGTTATAATTGTTGAATGTTGGGTTGAAGTCCGATCGGTAGTGAGTAATTCTGTAAACTTATCCTTGAAAGGGGTGTTAACTTCAAGATAAGTCATGGCAAATCGTCAGAGCATGGAAGCCATAGCCACAGCATTCCAGCATTTCGCTGACATATTCGAGAGGCAAGGCCAGCCTCGAACTGATGATGACCAAGGGTTGGACCGCTTCCTGAAGAGGAAGCCGAGTGAATTTGAAGGAGGATTCAATCCTAAATCGGCTTATGCATGGATTCAGGAATTAGAAAGGATCTTTGGTGGCCTTCAATGTACTGAGGCCCAGAAAGTGGATTATGTTGTATATATGCTGCGAGCTGAAGCCGAGTGTTGGTGGAAGATCACCAAGGCCCGATTGATTGATGCGGGTACCCAGTTGATCTGGGAGAATTTTAAAGCAAGTTTTCTAGAGAAATACTTTCCTGACACGGTGAGGAGTCGGAAAGAGTTGGAATTCATGGAATTAAAGCAGGGTTCCATGACTGTTAAGGAATACGCTGCTAAATTTGAAGCACTGTGCCTGTTTTATCCTCCATTTAAGCAACCCGGAACCAAGGGTTCCAAGTGCATTAAGTTCGAAAGCGGATTGAGGCCCAAGATTAAGAGAGCTTTCAGACACCAGGAGATTCAGAATTTCCCAGTGTTGGTGAATAAGTATAGAATTTTTAAGGAAGATGAGAATGTCCACCCGGGACAAAGCAGCAGGACCGACTCGTCCTTGAAGCCTCAACGGCCTCGCTTTAAGAAGCCGGGCAGTGTTGGAAGAGGCGGACCCTCCTCTAAATACCGAGGACGTGGAAATCGTGGTGGACGTTTTGGAGGTCGTTCTGGGAATGGGAAGTGCTTCAGATGTGGTGGGGATCACTTCACCCGAGAGTGTGATGTTGGAAGAGATGTTGTATGCTTCCATTGTAATGAAAAAGGGCATGTACGCCCCGACTGTCCTCAGCTGTAGCAAGCCAATGCAAACGTACAGCGTGGAGGTTACCGAGGAAGGGGTCGCGGAAATGGCGGCCGAGGGAATGGTGGCAGAGGCAATGGAGCTCAGGGTAATATGATGTACACCCCAAATAACCGAGAGAGAAATGCCGAGCAACCAGCTGCTGGACGGGTTTATGCGATCAATGCCGAGCAAGCTGCACAAGCTAACGACTTGGTGCAAAGTAAGTGCTCACTCGGTAGTTATACTCTTGATGTAGTTTTTGATTCTGGAGCTACCCACTCCTTTATAGCTGACGATTGTGTGAGATGTTTGAGGTTGCCGACTGTGTATATGAATTGGACTTTGGAGGTAGCCAATCCGACCGGCGTTAAAGTGTTGACATCAATGGTGTGCAAAGATGTAACCTTTACATTGGGCGATCAGAGTTTTACCTTCGATTTAGTATGTGTGCCTCTGAAAGACCTCGATATCGTAATTGGGATGGATTGGCTTTAAGCCAACAAGGTGCTGGTGGATTGCCAAAACTGAAAAGTGATTTTTCCGAGGCAGAATGATAATGATTACACAGTGCAAGGTATATCCCAGTTATTTGTGATGCTTTGTTTGACCGAGGGTGAGAGTAGAATTCGAGTGCATGATATTCCGATTGTTTGTGATTTTCTTGAGGTGTTTCCAGATGATGTGCCGGGTATCCCTCCAAATAGAGAAGTTGAATTCTCTATTGACTTAATCCCTGGAGCCGAGCCAGTCTCCTATGCTCCTTATAGGATGTCTCCGATTGAATTAGCCGAGTTGAAGAAGCAAGTTGATGAGTTACTCGGTAAACAGTTCATTCGACCGAGTATGTCACCATGGGGCGCACCGATGTTACTTGTCAAGAAGAAGGACGGCAGTATGAGACTATGTATTGACTACCGACAGCTTAACAAGCTCACTATAAAGAATCGGTACCCATTACCAAGGATTGATGATCTGATTGATCAGTTGAGGGGTGCTTCGGTTTTCTCGAAAATCGATTTACGGTCGGGTTACCACCAGATCCGGGTGAAGGACTCGGATATTCCCAAGACCACGTTTAGGACTCGGTATGGTCATTACGAGTATGTAGTAATGCCATTCGGCGTAACAAATGCCCCTACTGTATTCATGAATTACATGAACAACATTTTTCACCCATACTTGGACCGATTTGTGGTCGTTTTTATCAATGATATCTTAGTTTATTCTAAGACCCCTGAAGAGCATGAGGAACACCTCCGATCAGTGCTCCAAATATTAAAAGAGAAACAACTATTTGCAAAATTTTTGAAGTGTGAGTTCTGGATGGATAGGATCCATTTTCTTGGGCATGTAATTTTTGAGGAAGGTGTCTCGGTAGATCCTTCCAAGGTGGAAGCTGTAATGGTATGGGAGAGGCCTAAGTCGGTCTCGGAGATTAGAAGCTTCATGGGTTTGGCCGGTTATTACAGAAGGTTTATTGAGGGTTTCTCTAAGCTTGCCTTGCCCCTGACCAAGTTGACTCGGAAGAATGTTCCCTTCGTGTGGAGTTTCGAGTGTGAGAAAAGTTTCCGAGAACTAAAGACTAAGTTAACAACAGCTCCAGTTTTGGCGTTGCCTAATTTGCAAGAAAGCTTCATGGTCTACTGTGATGTGTCAGGACTCGGTCTCGGATGTGTGCTGATGTAGAAGAACCGAGTGATAGTTTATGCCTCTCGTCAATTGAGGCCACACGAGCAACACTATCTGACTCATGACTTGGAGTTGGCAGCTGTGATCTTCTCGTTGAAAATATGGAGACACTACTTGTATGGCTCCAAATTCGAGGTTTACAGTGACCACAAAAGCCTCAAATATCTATTCGATCAGAAAGAGCTGAACATGAGGCAAAGGAGGTGGACAGAGTTCTTAAAAGATTACGACTTCGAGTTGAAGTATCATCCGGGTAAGGCGAACATTGTGGCCCACTCCTTGAGTCGGAAGTCGATCCATATGGCGACAATAATGGTGAAGGAAATGGAATTATTAGAGCAATTCCGAGACATGAATTTACATACAGATGTCTCTTCGTCTCGGAAGATGACGCTCGGTATGTTGAAGATTGCCAATGAATTCCTGAAGCTAGTGTATGAGGAGCAGAAGTCAGATTCCTACTTAGTTGAGATGAAAGAGACTCAGGCTAAGGGCAAGGATCTTCCCTTAACCGAGGGCTCGGATGGAATTTTCCGAGTGAAGGGCAGAATCTATGTGCCGAGTGTTGGCGAATTAAGGAAGATGGTGCTTGAGGAAGCCCATAAAAGTCTGTTAAGCATCCACCCAGGCACTACAAAGATGTACCATGACTTGAAGATGCACTTCTGGTGGCCCGGATTGAAAAGAGACGTGGTCGACTATGTGGCTCGGTGTATCATTTGCCAGAAGTCAAAAGTTGAGCACCAGAAACTGTATGGCAGATTGCAACCCCTTGAAATCCCCGTATGGAAATGGGACTCAATTGCCATGGACTTTGTAATGGGATTGCCTAGAACCCGAGCGGGTTATGACGCCATTTGGGTCATTGTGGACCGATTGACGAAATCAGCACATTTCTTACCCATGAACATGAGGCATTCCTTATAGAAGTTAGCCCAGATCTATATCCGAGAAATTATCCGACTGCATGGTGTGCCGACTTCTATCGTGTCGGACAGGGATCCAAGATTTACTTCCCGGTTTTGGGGAAGCTTGCACCAGGAATTAGGCACTAAACTCCGACTGAGTTCAGCCTACCATCCCCAATCGGATGGGCAATCCGAGCGGACAATACAAAGTTTGGAGGACTTGCTGAGGTCGTGTGTGTTGGAGCACGGTGGTAGTTGGGATCAATATCTCCCTCTGATTGAATTCACGTATAATAACAGCCACCACAGCAGCATTGGCATGGCACCATATGAAGCATTGTATGGTCGGAAATGTCGAACCCCACTCTGTTGGTCGGAAACTGGTGAAAGTCTATTGTTGGGACCGGAAATCGTGAAGCAGACTTCTGAACAGATTCAAGTGATTCGGGAAAAGATGAAGGCATCTCAGGACCGACAGAAAAGCTACCATGATATGTGATGCCAAATCTCCGAGTCATTATTTTGTTGCATATTTCTCAGAAGATTTACGCTTTGGCAAGCGCACCTGACAGGGCCCGCAAGCGCACAGGTTATGTCGCGTAATATAAAAGATTATCGTTCTCCACAGGGACTGTGTTCAAAGTATCAGCATATTGAAATTTAATTATCCACACAATTGATTTTTAAGATTTTTATAAAATAAAGCACAAATTAAAGTTGCACAGAATACGAATAAATATAAAAATAAAATTTACTTGACACTTAAAAATCAGAGTTGAGAATATCTTGGGATTTTGGGGGATTAAGACTCTATTTTATGTTAATGAATTTTAACTTTTCATAAATAAGAATCGAATTAAGTTTTCCAAGGTGAATTTTCCAAAAGCTAATTAATATGTTCCTCTCGGAATCCTATTAATGTACCTAACCTATGGAAAGCGTTGCTTAATCCTCAGAAAGGCCCATTATCGTTTTATGAAAACCCCTTTTATTTCCTCAAAAGAATTTTGATTACTTTCACGGTTTTACCGAGGTCACAAAAAGCATTTCAAAAATCTTAGGTTTAGTTCAAAGCTTTCCGGTAAAAATAAATCTCTCGATTCTATTTATTACCTAAACTTACTAATATACCCGTAAGTATACAGTTTTATCATTTAGGTTCTTGTTAGGAATTACTAAAAGCATTAAGCATAATTGAACTAAATGGAAAACAGAAATTTATTTAATTCCAAGTCAAAATAACATTAAAATAAAATATTATCATACCCCCTTTATCCCAAGATAATTAATTTAGCTACTCATGAAATAATTCAAATTCATATATATAATGGAAAAATAAAACATACAAGACATGGTAAAAATAAAGACTTACGGGTTTCTCCAAAAGCTCAGAATAATTTACCACTGTAATTCCTTGTTGCAATAATTTCTCCACCAATTACAAATTTAAATTCTCACTTTTACAGCTCACAACTCTTAAAATAAAATAAAGAAAAAGAAAGAAAATAAAAAAGAAATTAAAACAAAAGAGAAAGGAGAAGGAACGAAGAAGAAAATGAACAAGAAAGAAAGAAAAGAAAAGAAACGTAAAAAGAAAAGAGAAAACGAAAGAGAAAAGAGAGAAAAGAAAAGAAATTGAAGCTGATTCTAATTGATTTCAAGTGATTGATCGATGGTTTGGTGGTGCTGTCCGTGTTCCCTTTTATAGGCAAAGGAAGGGAAGAAGTCAGCTTGGAAAACGCGTTGCCAGTTGGTGCAATTGTCTTCTTCTCAGCCATCCCACCATCACAGCTTGGAGACAGCCTGGATGGTGTCAAGTGGGAGAAAAATTTCGGTGCATGTGACTTTCAACTGTCCCAAATTGCATTATTTTAATATTTCCAATAATTCGGTGCTTGGATTTATTCAGCTGGGCAAATTCCGAGTGGAAAAATGGGTCGGTTTTCATCTTTTCTGTAAAATCCGAGTGAAAGGGTGCCTTTTATGCTCAAAACAGAGTGAAAATGGTACTGTTCGTACATAAAACCGAGTGAAATCTTCACTCGGTGTTGAGTTGAGGGGTCGGTATTTAAGAAAACCGGTCGGTTTCGCTTGAGCGAGAGTTTCTCGCTTAAGCGTTTGTTGAAGGAAACCGTCTCGCTCAAGCGGATAAAGGTTCGCTTAAGCGAGAGGTTCTCTTTCATTGTTTCACTCAGAGAAACCTTGCTCGGATTTGCTTGTGTTGCTCGAAATTGACTGAAGACGGACTCGGATCCGACTGAAACCATTCACTCGGCTCAGGTTCATGGAGTTCATTCAGAACTGATTGAAGACTCACTCAGGATCAGAATTTATTCAATCGGTTCCCAATCATTTTCACTCGGCTGTCTCTGAATTTGAACCACTCGGTTAAAACTTTGCTTTGGAATTCACTCGGTCAAATTCATTTGGATACATTCACTCGGATTTGCTTTGAAATATTTCAGTCGGCCTTCATTCCTTGAAATGATACACTCGGAAGTGCCTTCTTGCTTTTTACTCGGAATGGCCTTCAGTCGTCAATCAACCTAGTTGGTTGTCTTTACTCGAATCTGGCTGATTGAATTTCCTCTCATGTCCGAGCCTTGCTTTGCTCGGAAATATAGCCCAACTCACTCGGAAGTCTTCCTTGGAGACATCTCACTCGGGCTTAGTGTAAAACTTGAGAGTCTGCTGTTGGTGTATGCACTATGAGCTTTTATGCTTCTTCATTTCTATCATTTTTCTACTTATCAATAGAATAAATATTTCAGTTTAAAGTTATTTTAAAACATATTTATCCTTGGAGTAATAGGTCATATAAAAATTATTCCTAAAATGTCCCTAGTCAAGTATTTACATGGGGACATGTAAATACACTGAGACTAGTGTGTGAGTGTACTGATGACCTGATCTCACAGATCATAGATATAGATGATATCGAGTCTTCACACAGGTATACATTAAGAGTAATGATGTACTGGACAGACCCACCATGAGAACGTTGCATGGATCGTTACATGATTGTCATAAACGATTCTCAATGTGATAATGGTATATGTAGTCCTTCGACCTGAAGTCACTACGATTCCTACATGAGGAGTTTATTGTTTTAATACAATTAAACGTCTTCTGTAACAAGAGGACTATAAAGGTTGTGATTAGGCAATGAACAAATTATGCAGAGGAATGTGAGTGATGTAGATGGGATTTTGTCTCTCCTATGTGACAGGAGTGATATCCATAGGCCACTTGATGAAGTAAGACTAAGAAAACGCATGGCCATGCTAGAAAGAATAAATATTAGATATTTATTCGGATCCAGTCTACTCCGGTATCAAGTAAAATAAATTGGGTCGTACAAGGATGACGCGACCATGCCTTGGGCCCAATTAGGATATCGTGACAAAAGGAATAAACATATTAAATAATTATCACTTATAGGTTATGTTGATAATATTCGGACATAATGATACATTGCTAGATGCCGCTCTTATTTTATATTAATAATAAAATAGTTTATTATTAATATGACCGGGTATTTTACCTATAGGGTCACACACATAGAGTAAGCCCATCAGAAAATGTTGTCTTATTTTAGTTGGACTAAAATAAAGCTATTGGGCCTAACTCATTTGGAATGAGTAAGGAGCCCACTTTTAGAGAGAACAAATTAGGTCAAACCTAAGCCTATAAATAGAGCATAAGATGCACATAGGCCGTTCACTCAAGTGAGACACAAATTCACAAAAGTTGCAAGAGCTACACACCGTCAAACTAGCAGTTGGCAAGTGTTGCGATTCTGGTGGGAGTGCTCGTGTGGACTCCTAAAGGACGAGGCTACGACTGCTTCGGAGTTCTTCAAGAGGTAATCCAAAATGAATTTCGAAATTGTTTTTGTGCTTTGAAACACGGAACCTTGCAAATCCTATGGAATCCCTTTTATTTTTCCGCTGCTCATGCTTAGGGATTGCCTAACAGTGGTATCAGAGCCTAGGTTGCAAAACCGTGTTTTGGGCATTTGTTTATATTTTATGATGATACGTTTTCGTTTGCAAGAGCTTTTGGAAAATATGATTTATGAAATCGTTTCGTTGTTTAAAGCTTTGCAATTTTGTTTTGCGAAAATGTTTTGTGAAACTAGGATTCGAAAATGAACATGCATGATTATGTTGCTATTTTGAGTTATCGCATATGATGCATATTATTACAATGATTAATCATGTATATGGTATGACCTCTGTTTTGGCATGATACATATAATTTTGAGTTATTCTTTATAAATTGTATATGATGCATGTTATAGAGTTTCTCAATTTTAGTATGTATGTTGTTGCCGTTTAAATTTGTATGATGTATGAGTTTATGCAATTTTTATATTTGATATGTGTTTTACTCATATGATAGTCATCGTACAAACTTTGAATCAATTGAGTTGATCTTCGAACATGAATGGTTCATGTTATGGGGCGTTAAGTGATAAGGTTTAAGTGTTAAACCATGGCCGTTCCTTAATCTAGGGTTCAAGAGTTGAAACCTAGACGGCCGTCATGGAAAGGCATTGCATGTTGGCATTAGCGCAAATTGAATTCTAGGTTTTGAAACCCTAGACGGCGCTGCCTCCATGTGCCTTGACGGCTGCGTTGTGAAGTGTTCGCAACAAGGAATTAGGGTTTCAAAGTGGTTGAAACCCTAGCCGAAATTTTAAAGCTGTTAATGGTCAGTGGGACGTTCTGGCTAGGAAAGATTTGGTACTTAAGCGGTTACACCGGACCCACCTCTCTTTCCTGGGAACCAACCTGACTACAGTACTAAATTTTCGGGCCGGGGCGCTGCCCCGCACCCCGTAAGGGGCGGCCCCCCTTGACCCCGCCTGCTAACCGAGTAGCGGGACCCCCGTACATTCTCTGCGTAGTGCCTTATTACCGACCCACGTGTTTAATGGCCCGTTTAAAATTTTTTTTTTAAATTATTTCAAATGGGTTATAATTAATTAATTAACACGTTGCATGGTGAATGGTTATGGTCTTAGTTATTTTATTTAAATACAGCCTGCGTGCTGTGCCTCTCTTCATTCTGTTGTATTTCTTTTCTCAACCCTTCACTCGTATGTAAAGCGAGTTTATTTAAAAATCTTGTAATCTTGATGGAGGTAACAAAGTAGAGATCTAGAAGAAAACTAGAGTGGTGACTCTAAGCGCTTTTGTCTTTGAAAGGAACCAAGGAGTGGTGACTCCAAGAGGATGGTGGGTTCAAGAAGTAGGACTTCATGAAGCCTTGGCATATAGTTCCTTTAGGTTTATTTATTTATTTATTTTTCTTCTAGGAAGACCATAACCATCTCACAAATTCGTTTGTATGTTTTGGGGATAATTTTATTACGTTAAAGCGTTTAACAAAGACGGTAATTTTAAAATAAATTAAAATCCCTCAAAATAATATTAAGTTATAAATGCCTTCCAATAAGTACACTCGTCAACACTAATGTCAATAAATAGTGGGTCTGCCAAAGCAGGGCACTATTATTTATATTAGTAAGACGCGATGGGATAATGGTAATATCCAAACTGTTTTATTGGGCTTTAACTTAACTAAGTTTTCAATTGGATTGAATAATTCTTAGAGGCGTAAACATTGGGCTAAATATTCATAAGATGAATAATTAGTAATGGTTACTTAACCCAATGACTAAGAGTTGTATAAAGATACAATTGGAAAAAGTTTCCTACCTAAATAACCAAGTATTAGGTGATCAGCCAAAGCTGACTTAACGCTTGGCAAAATATGGATCTTAGCCCACTAGAAAATCTTCCAACGGGATTTTCTGATTCGTGGAGGGTATTTTGTTTTGAATCGAAATAGTGGGAGACATATTTAATTTAAATGACCATAATTTAAATATGTTTTGAAAATGATACTTACTACATATTTTCTGTTTTAGATAACCATGACGTCAAACACACCTTCAAACCTTTCGTTGCGATCAATCCTAGACAAAGAAAAATTTTCTGGTTCTAACTTCCTTGACTGGTATAGAAATTTAAGGATTGTCCTCAAACAAGAGAAAAAGCAGTATGTCCTGGAAGGTCCGATTCCGGAACCACCCGCGAACAATGCCTCTAAAGCTGACAAGGATGCTTACAAGAAGCATCAGGATGACGCTTTAGATGTCCAATGCCTTATGCTGGCAACCATGTCTCCTGAGCTTCAGAAGCAACATGAGCATATAGAGGCTTTCGATATGATCGAAAACCTAAGGAAACTATATCAAGGTCAAGCTGACCAAGAAAGATATAAAGTTTCTTCAGCCTTATTTAGCTGCAGACTTGAAGAGGGAGGTTCTGTAGGACCTCATGTGCTCAAAATGATTGGGTACTTGGAGAATCTAGCTAGGCTAGGATTCCCCTTCCCTCAGAAGTTGGCTACCGATCTCATTTTGAAATCATTACCTGAGAGTTTTAAGCTAGTCATCATGAATTACAACATGAATGCATTGGACAAAACATTGCCAGAGCTACTCAATATGTTGAGGACTGCTGAGCCCAATATTTCTAAAGGAAAGGGCAAGGCCATAATGATGGTCAATTCTGGCAAAGGTAAAGGAAAGGGCATGTATAAAGGCAAAGGAAAGGCTATTGTAGGAAATGGCAAGAAGATTTGGAAAGGCAAGGATAAGCCAAGTACATCAGCCTTAAAACCTGTGGGCGGGGTGGCTAAGGAAGGTAAATGTCACCATTGTGGACAAAAGGGACACTGGAAGAGAAACTATCCAAAGTACCTAGAAGAGCTTAAGAAGAAGGGAAGTGAGACTTCCACTTCAGGTATTTTTGTTATAGAAATTAACATGTCAACTTCAACATCATGGGTATTAGATACTGGATGTGGATCTCAAATTTGTCTTAATGTGCAGGATCTAAGAAGGAGTAGGCAGTTGATGAAGGGCGAGGTAGACCTACGCGTTGGAAATGGAGCAAGAGTTGCTGCATTAGCTGTAGGGACTTTTGTTTTTATCCTTGCCCCCAGGGTTAGTCCTTGAATTGGACAATTGTTATTTTGTTCCTGCAATAAGGAGAAATATTATTTCTGTTTCTTGTCTTGATAAGAAAGGGTTTTCCTTTACAATAAAGAACAATAGTTGTTCTGTTTATTTAAAAGACATGTTTTATTGTTGTGCAAATTTAAGTAATGGACTTTATGTTCTAGATCTCGAAACCCCTATCTATAACATTAATATTAAAAGGGTTAAAACAAATGATTTAAACCCAACTTATCTTTGGCATTGTCGCCTAGGACATATAAATGAGAAACGCATTTCTAAACTCCATCAAGATGGATATTTAGAATCTTTTGATTTTGAATCAATAGAGACATGTGAATCTTGTTTATTAGGGAAGATGACCAAGACCCCTTTTACCGGAAAAGGTGAAAGGGAGAGTGATCTTCTTGGCTTGATACATAGTGATGTATGTGGGCCCATAGGGACAATGGCTAGGGGAGGTTTTAGTTACTTCATCACTTTTACTGATGATTTCAGTAGATATGGATTTGTGTTTCTCATGAAACATAAATCAGAATCCTTTGAAAAGTTCAAGGAGTTTAAACATGAAGTAGAGAACCAACTTGGCAAGACAATTAAAGCACTTCAATCCGATCGAGGTGGTGAATATTTGAGCCTAGAGTTTGATGAATATCTTAAAGAGTGTGGGATTATATCTCAACTTACTCCCCCTGGAACACCAGAATGGAATGGGGTTTCTGAGCGGAGAAATAGAACCTTGTTGGACATGGTTCGATCAATGATGAGTCAAACTGACCTCCCTAACTCATTCTGGGGACATGCTTTGTTGACAGCAACTTTCACACTTAACCGTGTTCCATCAAAGGCTGTCATAAAGACCATATGAGATATGGACTGGGAAACGACCTAGTATGTCTTTTCTTAAGATTTGGGGCTGTGAAGCTTATGTTAAACGCCAAAGTTCTGATAAACTTGGGCCCAAGTCAGATAAATGTCTTTTTGTGGGATACCCAAAAGAAACTAAGGGTTATTATTTTTACAATCCTACTGAGGGCAAAGTGTTTGTTGCTCGGAATGCTGTATTCTTAGAAAGGGAATTCATCTCTACAAGAATCAGTGGGAGGAAAGTAGAACTTGAAGAAATTCAAGACTCACAAGGCATTGAAGAGCCAATGGTGGAAGTGGAGCAGGACCCACAAAATATTGTGATAACACCAGCTCCAGTAGCACAAGACTTACATAGATCAGGTAGAATACGTCAACAACCTGAAAGATATGGATTTCTTGTAACTCAGGAAGGAGATGTATTCCTAATGGATCAAAATGAGCCAACATCTTATGAAGAGGCCATTGCAAGTTCAGAATCTGAGAAATGGCTAGAAGCCATGGAATCTGAAATGGACTCCATGTACACTAATCAAGTTTGGAACTTGGTTGATGCACCTGAAGGGGTAAAACCTATAGGATGCAAGTGGGTTTTCAAAAAGAAAACTGACATGGATGGTAATATAAGTACCTTTAAAGCAAGGTTGGTGGCTAAAGGTTTCAAGCAAATACATGGTATAGACTATGATGAAACTTTTTCCCCAGTTGCTATGCTAAAGTCTGTTCGGATTCTGCTTGCTATTGCTGCATACCATGATTATGAGATATGGCAAATGGATGTCAAGACTGCTTTCCTTAATGGAAATCTTCTTGAGGAAGTGTACATGACACAACCTGAAGGTTTTGTTAAGCCTGAAGCATCTAGGAAGGTGTGCAAGCTACAACGTTCTATATATGGACTTAAGCAAGCTTCCAGAAGCTGGAATCTTCGTTTTGATGAAGCTGTTAAACAATTTGGCTTTACTAAAAATGAGGATGAACCTTGTGTCTACAAGAAGGTTAGTGACTGCACAATTGTTTTTCTGGTCCTGTATGTTGATGACATACTACTTATTGGAAATGACGTTCCTACTCTTCAGTCTGTGAAGAGTTGGTTGGGAAGCTGTTTTTCTATGAAAGACTTAGGTGAAGCAACCTACGTGTTGGGAATTAATATCTATAGAGATAGATCAAGAAAACTTCTTGGCCTAAGTCAGAATACATACATAGACAAAGTGTTAAAAAGGTTTAACATGCAAGATTCCAAGAAAGGAACTTTGCCTATGGCTCATGGCATAAGCTTATCAAAAGCTCAATCTCCTTCCACTAAAGAAGAAAGAGAACGGATGAATAAGATTCCATATGCATCTGCTATTGGATCAATCATGTATGCCATGATATGTACCCGACCAGATGTCTTGTACGCTTTAAGCATGACGAGCAGATACCAGTCTGATCCCGGTGAAAGTCACTGGACTGCTGTCAAGAATATCCTGAAGTACTTAAGAAAAACTAAGGATTCATTCTTGATATATGGAGGGGAAGAAGAGCTCATTGTAAAAGGTTACACTGATGCTAGCTTCCAAACTGATAAGGATGACTCAAGATCGCAATCTGGGTACGTGTTTTGTCTAAATGGTGGCGCTGTAAGCTGGAAGAGTTCAAAGCAAGAGACAGTTGCTGATTCTACTACAGAGTCTGAGTATATTGCTGCCTCAAATGCTGCAAAAGAGGCAGTATGGATCAAGAAGTTCATAACAGAACTTAGGATTGTTCCTAGCATTGTGGACCCTATAAGTCTCTACTGTGACAATAGTGGAGCAATAGCACAAGCTAAGGAACCTAGATCACATCAACGATCCAAGCATATACTTAGGCGATTTCATCTCATTCGAGAGATCCTTGACCGAGGAGATGTAAAGATATGTAAGGTGCATATTGATGAGAATATTGCTGACCCACTCACAAAACCTCTTACACAACAAAAACATGAGGGGCACACTAGATCATTAGGCATTAGGCAAATGTCTGATTGGCTCTAGTGTAAGTGGGAGATTGTTGGTGTATGCACTATGAGCTTTTATGCTTCTTCATTTGTATCATTTTTCTACTTATCAATAGAATAAATATTTCAGTTTAAAATTGTTTTAAAACATATTTATCCTTGGAGTAATAGGTCATATAAAAATTATTCCTAAAATGTCCCTAGTTAAGTATTTACATGGGGACATGTAAATACACTGAGACTAGTGTGTGAGTGTACTGATGACCTGATCTCACAGATCATAGATATAGATGATATCGAGTCTTCACACAGGTACACATTAAGAGTAATGATGTACTGGACAGACCCACCATGAGAACGTTGCATGGATCGTTACATGATTGTCATAAACGATTCTCAATGTGATAATGGTATATGTAGTCCTTCGACCTGAAGTCACTACGATTCCTACATGAGGAGTTTATTGTTTTAATACAATTAAACGTCTTCTGTAACAAGAGGACTATAAAGGTTGTGATTAGGCAATGAATAAATTATGCAGAGGGATGTGAGTGATGTAGATGGGATTTTGTCTCTCCTATGTGACAGGAGTGATATCCATAGGCCACTTGATGGAGTAAGACTAAGAAAACGCATGGCCATGCTAGAAAGAATAAATATTAGATATTTATTCGGATCCAGTCTACTCCGGTATCAAGTAAAATAAATTGGGCCGTACAAGGATGACGCGACCATGCCTTGGGCCCAATTAGGATATCGTGACAAAAGGAATAAACATATTAAATAATTATCACTTATAGGTTATGTTGATAATATTCGGACATAATGATGCATTGCTAGATGCCGCTCTTATTTTATATTAATAATAAAATAGTTTATTATTAATATGACCGGGTATTTTACCTATAGGGTCACACACATAGAGTAAGCCCATCAGAAAATGTTGTCTTATTTTAGTTGGACTAAAATAAAGCTATTGGGCCTAACTCATTTGGAATGAGTAAGGAGCCCACTTTTAGAGAGAACAAATTAGGTCAAACCTAAGCCTATAAATAGAGCATAAGATGCGCATAGGCCGTTCACTCAAGTGAGACACAAATTCGCAAAAGTTGCAAGAGCTACACGCCGTCAAACTAGCAGTTGGCAAGTGTTGCGATTCTGGTGGGAGTGCTCGTGTGGACTCCTAAAGGACGAGGCTACGAATGCTTCGGAGTTCTTCAAGAGGTAATCCAAAATGAATTTCGAAATTGTTTTTGTGCTTTGAAACACGGAACCTTGCAAATCCTATGGAATCCCTTTTATTTTTCCGCTGCTCATGCTTAAGGATTGCCTAACATCTGCCCGAGTGTTATTCATTCCCAGTCTGATCTTTCATTGCTTGATAAGACTTCTACTTGGAAATGTCTTGTGCCACTTGAGAATGCCTTCTTCTCCGAATGAAACCACTCAGATTCCTCCTGATTCAGCACTTATTCATTCAGTGGCTTCTTCTGTTTGGAATCCATTCACTCGGAACAGCTTTTTGCTCGGATTAGTTGAAAATCAGAAAGCTCCCACTCAGATTCACTTCAATCAGCAAGCCTTTCACTCGGAGAATAGCTTTGGACAGCATCTATTCAACATCAGTCCCCTATTTCACTCGGAATGGATGCAGTCGGGGAAGCTTCCACTCGGAATCTCCTCCAACCGAGACTCATTCCATTTCAGCATTGAACCTCAGCCATTTATCACTCAGAATGGCTTTGACAGGGAACTTTCCACTCGGATTTGGCTCCAACAGTGAAGTATTCCACTCGGCAATACTCCATTCTGAGTCGTTCCACTCGGAAAGGCTCTATTCTGAGCCATTCCACTCGGATTTACCTTCAACAGTGCAGTATTCCACTCGGATTTGCTCCATTCTGAGTAATTCCACTCGGATTTTGTCCTTTCTCAGTCATCCCACTTGGATTTGGTCATTTTGAGTCGGAATTCAGCATTTCTGAGTCGGATTTTAACATTTTGAGTCGGATTTTAGCATAAAAAGAGAGTTCTTTCTACTTTGGGATTGTTCTTCTTGTTTCTTTATCATTTTATGGTCATTTTCCTCTTGTTTTTGACCCTTTATTACCTTAATTCCTGCAAAATAACATACCCAAGTAGAAAATAGTGGAAAGAAAACAAAAATCACAATAAATAAAGGAAATACAGTGCATAATGATTAAATTCCTAAGCAAATTAGACCTAATTTATTGTATTATAAAGCACTTATCAGCACCAGTCGTTAAAATTTTATTATATTTGATCGTCCCACAGGGATTGTGGTAAGTACCTCAATCTCAGACTAGTACAAGCTGAACCAACACAAGCACAGAAAGTTTATTCGATTTTTGTTGTTTTAATGTTTTCTAGTTGTTTTTGTATTTCCAGAAACAGTGTTAAGGTGAAATGTGAAAGGTGATTAATAGAAAATAGGTCAGGATTGCTTTTGTTCACAAATTCATCAAGAAACATGCAATTAAAGTATAATCAAACTTCATAATCCAGAGGACAATCCGCTTGTGGTTATTCCCTAATTCCTTAGGTGAAAAACACTAATCCTTAAGCATCAAACCTTAATTCCTTAAGTGCTCAATTAACCTAAGAATCTAATGTGAAATTGGAGGTTAAACTCTAACTATTCACCTAAATTGATTAGGCCTGAACTAGTTAGAAAGCTGGAAGTTACCTAAGCTTCAACCATGATTCCTCAATGGCGAAGTTCTTCATCAGTTCCGGATTTGTCAATCCAGCAATTCAAAACCACTCCTCAGCTTGTTCGCCTTAGGATCTAGAAGTTGATTTCCTTGCTCACAGCTTCAAGATTCCATTGCTAACCTTCGCAATCCCAACCTTAGGGATTTAGAACTCCATTGACTTTGGTTCCATCGAAGGATTGTGGAACGTCATGGAGGAGAGATTAGAGAGAGAAAATGAAGTAGTGAGATGTTTGAAGTTTTTAATGAATTGTGTTCGATGTATTCTATGTGAATCTGTCTCTCCTTTTTTTACAGAATATGTACAAACATATATATAGGCATCTACCTAACTAACTATCTTAACTAATAACTTAGAAAACTTAAGTTAATGACTAAACTAACTAACTAATTAACTAATTACAGAATAATTAACTAATTACAGCTCAGCTCTTAACAGATTCCAGTTCATCATTAGCTAATCACAACGCAGCACTACTAATAACAGCTCACTACTTAAATTACTAAGGTGCAGAAGTAGGAGAGAAGGCAGCAGGAAACAACACTGGTGTCGAGTGTCTTCTGGAGGGAACAATCAATGTTTTAAATATCAGCCTTTACACTTGAGCGAACTGGGTTCTCGTTTGGGCGAGCTTGAGATATGTACTGCAGTATTGCTTTCTCGCTTAAGCGTGATGGAGAAGCTTGGGCGAGAGTGATATTTTGGATTCGCGCTTGAGCGTAAGCTTGCTTGCTTGAGCGAATTTTTGACCCTCGCTTAAGCGAATTTAACTCTCGCTTGAGCGAATTGATTATTCAATCAACATTCTGAAATTGACGCTCGGGTTCTTCGTTTTATCTTCAGTTCCCTGTTCTATTTTAGAGTCGGTATCTTTTGAACTCTTTTCAGTCGGGTTTGTGAAGTCTCACTCGGATTTTCCAACTCTCACTCAGCTTTTTCCTTTCGGCTTGAGCACTCTTTTTCCTGCACTAATAAACAACTAATTTGCCCAGCGTTTGTTCACTGATTGTCCAGTATTTGTATGTTGGGTTAATGATATTATAAATAAACTCAATTTCTTAACTAATTAATGTTTTTAATCAGCTTCTTACATAAATTAAGCACTTTTGAAATAATTAAATAAATTATAATTTATTAACAATTAATTAAATCATAAGGCTAAACTAATCACTAAACAATGAATTAAGTCAACAAAAAGGCAGAATAATTAAGGCTTTTCAAGACTTATCAATATGCGGACCAAGCCGCTTGAATTTTCGGCCGGTGATAAAGTGTTCTTGAAGGTTTCGCCGAATAAAGGAGTCGGACGAGCCTTGAAGAGTGGGAAATTAAGTCCCCGGTACATTGGAACCTATAAGATATTGGAAAGAATCGGTCCTGTGGCATACCGATTAGCATTACCGACTCATCTATCAAACTTGCATAATGTGTTTCATGTGTCTCAATTGAGGAAGTGTTTGCCCGATTGTACACACGAGATGCCGGATGATGAAGTTGAAATCAGAGAGAATTTGACGACTGTTGCTGTACCGACTAAAATTATGGACCGGTCGGTAAAACGCTTAAAGAGCAAGGATGTGCAACTAGTCGAAGTAGCGTGGCAGCAGAATGGATGTATTTCTTATAACTGGGAATGTGAGGATGCCATGAGGCAGCAGTATCCCAAGCTATTTTATTGAGGTAAGCTTGTGTTTGAATTTCGAGGACGAAATTCTTTGAGAGGGGGAGAATTGTAACATCCTAATTATTAATTAATGGCCAGATTAAAATTAAAATTCATTGCAAATTAGGATTAATTGTTAATTGAGATTAATTATAAGTTAAGCTTGACCATTGATTGTGATTGATTGATTGTGACATATGACAATGGAGTCGACTTGCTGCCATTTCACGTTCTCCCACCCGCTCACTCTCTGCTTTTTCTCTTGGCCCATGTGCTGAAGGTGAACCATTTCTCTATTCTCTCAAATCCCCTCGAGACTTTTCCTCTTCCTCTGCACTTCTTCTTCTTCTTCTTCTTCTTTCTTCTTTGTTCTCCTTCTTCGTCAGTTACGACTGTGGTGTTGTGGAGGACTCGAGTTTCCCCACTGTTGGTAAGGAGCGATCGTTCGGAGGAGGAGCAGCTCCCAGTTTCTCCAAGCTGTGTGTAGTGTTCGACTGGGTTCGACGGATACTGAGCTGGAGAGAGTGATTGTGGAAGTGAAGGAGCAATGGAATCAGCGTTGAAAAACAGAGCACGGGTTAACACTGAAAACAGAGGAGATTCTTGCGTCTTCCAGAAGGTAGGGGGCGCTTTACATCTCAAATGCATAGTTATGGACGGATCCCAGGTGAAAGTACTGTATGTTGTGTTTATGGTTGTGAATATGTTGGTTGTGTGAATCATATGATGATAACCTTCGAATACCGGGTGTGTGTGTCTATAGCTGAGTCAAGTAAGGTCATATCCTTTCTTCGTCCATGAAATATGTGTTAGTAAACATGTGAATGCATGAAAATGTACTGGATCTGTGTTGACTGAGTGCATGCGTTAAGAGTTGGTTATGTTGAGTCCCGTATGTAGTTTAACACTCAACAGTATGTGGTATATGTTACTGATAATGCTAATACCGAGTGTATATTGTGGGACTGTTGGTTGATTCCTGTGTAGATTTTTATATTAGAAAGCATGAGACTGTGTTGTTGTGAATAATGGCATGATTACCGAGTGCTTATACTGAGAAGCCGAGGGTAAATCTCTGATTGATATCTTATGATTATATACAAGCAAATGCTGGGTTGAATCTGATGGGATTTCAAAATGAATACCTGAAATGCATGTGCTATGTGGTTTGCCGAGTGAAACACTCGTGTACCAGCGTTGGACGCTTGGTGAAAGTCCTCGGGTTGGACTCGAGGCAGTGCCGAGTGCACTAAGCGTTGGACGCTTAAAGACCTTGGGTTGGACTCAAGGCAAGCTTACCAAGTTAGACTCGGGGCTGCCCGTAACACTCTCGTTATCGCTTGGAGCGATTGTGTTACGTGTGAGGGCAAATGGTTTGGTACCAGTAAAATGGCCGGATCAGCTTGGAGCTGAGAAAAAGGCTTGGAGCCTATGTTGCAACATAAAAATTAATAAAACTGATCGGATCTGACTGAAAATTTATGTGTGCACACTTATACTTATGATGAGCTCAATGTGGTTATATGCTTATGTATGGGAATATGATTTATATGGCTGTGTGTTATTTGAATAAATTCCGACTGAATGATACTGTGTGTGGATATATCAAATGACAGTGCATATGATAGATTGATTGATGAGATAATGTTGTGTAGTGGGAAACTAAAGGATTTTCCGAGTCATTACCGTCATTTTGAATGTATAAGCTCACCCCTACTGTGGCCATATTTTAGTGGATGTTGCTCGGAATGTGGAATGATGGGAGAGCACCAATTGCTGGGAAGTGCATTGTATAGTGGAATTGTACATGTAAATATATATATATATTGTATAGATGGTTTTGTATAGCCTTGGTCGGCTCTTAGTTTAACATTTTACTTTAATGTGTAGGATTTGAACTCTCTCGGTATTGAGAATAAAACTAAACGTATTTCAGTATATATATATATATATATATATATATATATATATGCTATGTGTTTTATCTTGTTCAGTGGGTAATGATGTGGGTGAATGTCTAAGTTGCGTACATTTATTTTCTACTAAATGAATAATGCTTGCATAATTCCGAGTAAGTGAGAACCAAGGTAAATCCGAGTGAAGTGAGATTGGAGACCCTCTTCCGAATGAAGAAGGGTTGGGCTAAATCCGAGTGAGTTATGCCCATAAATGTACTATTTCCCTATGAGGACCAATCGAAGGGTGTTATGTGAGAAAGCCCTTTAATAAGCCTATTCCGGGTGAATAAGGCTATGATATCCCGAGTGAGTGAAGTCATGTAATTCCGAGTGGGAATTGACTTAAAAACTCCCGAGTAAGAACTTATTAGGATTTCCCGAGTGGAAAGGAATTAGAGTATTCCGAGTGAATGAAGCCTTAAAATCCTTAGGCGAGACTTGGCTTAATAAGAAATTCTTGGAGTGAAAAGAGATTATATATGCCGAGTGAAAAATAGGTGAAACGTTTCCGATTGATACGAGACTGTGGAAAATATTCCGAACGAGGAAAAACTTATAGATTCCGAGTGAAATGGCCAGGGAATAATTCCCGAGTGAACTTAGGTTCAGATTCCGAGTGACAAGGTTACCGAATGAACTTCGGCTCCGATTCTGAGTGATGAAGATACCGAGTGGACTTGAGTTTGGATTCCGAGTGGTTAAATTATCCGAGTGCCTTGTTCGCTTGGGCGAGTAAGGTCTCGCTCCAGCGATCATGGTTCGCTTAGGCGCTTGCTTCCGCTGTCCACTGTTGGATGCAGCAGAGTCGTGCTAACGTGGGGGAATCTGAGCCGGTTCCTTCTTTCTTCTTGGTCGGATTTTTGTCCCGATTCTCCCGTTAGCTATTCAGAATTTTTGGGAAAAAATTTTCCCTCATTTCGGATTTATTTAATTTTGTTAGGATGTTTCAGCGTCAGCCTCTGTTCCTGATTTTTGTTAATTTTTATGTGTTATCTTCTGTTATTTGTATAACTTGTTTTCTATTTTTAATAAATCTATTTAGTATGTCTCTATTTGTTATTTGTTGTTTTCTTTTAAATTAATAAAATTTCTTAGTTTGCATGTTTGTGATACTTTCTTACATAAAAATAAAAATACATAAATTTGAACAAATTTGTAAATATGTATTTTATATGTTTTGTGAAATTTATGTTTTGTTAAAAATAAAAATATGCATGTTGCATTTGTGTTTGAATATGCTTTTAGGTTTGAAGATTTCGATAATGACAAAAAGTTCTTAAGGAAACTCTTGAAGAAACAAGAAAACAGCATCAGACCTACAAAAACACGTAGGCTAATCGATTACGAAGGCATAGCTAATCGATTAGATAGCTTTTGCTTAGACACATAATCGATTACACAGTAAAGACTAATTGATTACAATGGTCCTGTTTATTGACTAATCGATTACATCAAGAGACCTAATCGATTACCAAGATAAGAAATCAATTAAATGCATCAGGTACTTATACTAATCGATTGCAGGACTTATACAATCGATTACGAAGCTTCTGGAATGACACCTAATCGATTACAACATATCAACTAATCGATTACAAGGCTACTGTTTGTGCACTAATCGATTACACACAAGGCACAATCGATTACCAAGCTGCGTAACCAAATTAAATACATCAGGTGCTATCACTAATCGATTACAGGGCAAGGAGTAATCGATTACCAAGGTTTTGTGTCACACCTAATCGATTACATGGTGTATGCTAATCGATTACAGCACGAAATACACTGAAGTTTTCAAAGTGCAATCGATTACAGCTCAAGGCATAATCGATTACAGTCGTGCCAGAATTTGGGGAAAGTGATTTTTAGTGGGAAACCAGCTCATTTCTCCATTCCAACTCAGTGCCCATAACTTGCAACGGCTAGGAAGACTTTGGCACTCCTTCAAGGCTCTATAAATGGCTCTCCAATCAAGCACAACACACAACAACACAAGAGGCAATCATCTCTTACATTCATTTGTGCTTAGTGAGTCCATTCTTTGTATACTCTGAAAGTTTGAGCTTAGAACTTGTATATCCTCTCTTGTTGAGAGTTAGAAATTGTGTGAGCTTTCAATTGCCTATTCACTCTATTGAGAGTATATATCTTGTAAAACTCATCACCAAACACCAAGGTTTTCACTCTAGGTTGAGTCGTCACAAAGGTTGGGGTTTAACCTTTGGGTTATTGAGAGATTGTGATATTGGGTGGGTTACCCTTTGCTCTTGAGAATTGAGTTCTTGAGTGTGGGACACTAGGAAGCTGTAATTGCTCAAAGCTTGTAATCTCAAATTCTTAATAGTGGAAATCCTTCAAGTGGGTTGCTTGAAGGCGAGACGTACACCGGGGTGGTGGAACTCGTTAAATTGGTTTGCAAGCTCTTCTCCGTTACTCTTTTACTTTCATACATTGCATTTGATTGGTTTGTTGTTGATTGATTGTGATTTACCTACTTGAGCTTGCTTGAACTAGTTGCTTTAAAGTGTTGCACACCAAGTGCTCAATAAATTGCTTCAGCAATATTTACTACTTGATTTGCATTGACTCTTGTACTATATTTGCCTTCTCTTGTATAAACTCTAAACTTGTGATAAAAGAACCAAGTTCAAAGGCATTTCAAGCAAAATCTTAAAAACTCAATTCACCCCCCCTCTTGAGTATTGAGGCCACTTGAATAACAAGTGGTATTAGAGTTTGACTCTTGTAGATCAAGCTTAACAGCTTCAAGAGAGCAATGGCCTCAACTTCTCTAAATCTTTTCCCCGAAGGTGGTGCAACAAATAGACCTCCCGCTTTCTATGGTGAGGGGTATACCTTTTGGAAAGAGAGAATGAAAATTTTTATTCAATCTATTGATCTAAGAGTTTGGAATGCCATTGAAAATGGTCCCTTTATTCCCATACACACTGTTAATGGCAAAAATGTTGAAAAACCAATGGACAATTGGACGAGTGACGAAGAGAAAAAGGTACAGTATAATTACAGGGCTAAAAATCTCATTACTCTTGCATTAGGACCGGATGCATTTTTTCGAATAATCACATGTAAGTCTGCCAAGGAGATGTGGGATACTTTACAAGTAACCCATGAAGGTACTAATGATGTTAAAGACTCTAAGATCATTACATTAACTAGTCAATATGAGTGCTTTAGATTAAATTCTGGTGAATCAATTGTTGATATGCAAAAAAGGTTCACTCTCATTATTAATCAACTTATTACCCTTGGAAAGACTTACACTAACAAAGAGCTCATTCATAAAGTGTTGAAAAGTCTAAACAAGGAATGGTAACCACTAGTCACCGCCATCAAACAATCTCCTAGCATTAATGAAATGTCTCTTGCCACACTATTTGGTAAGTTGTAGGAACAAGAACAAGAGCTAAAAGAATTAAAGATGGCAGAAGAGGAAGAAAAATCTTCCAAGAAGAAAGGTCTAGCTCTCAAGGCCACCTCCACAAATAAAGAAGAATCCGGAAGTGAACTCGATGAAGAAGAATAGTTTAGACTCTTTGTGAAACGCTTTGGGAAATTCATAAGAAGAAAACGCTTCCAAAGGAGCTCCAAAACTCAAGGTAAGAAACCTATCACTAAAGAAAATTCTTCCTCACCCAATTGTTTTGAATGTGGCAAGGAAGGGCACTTCAAAGCTGATTGCCCAAACCTCAAGAAGAAAAGCAAAGAGAGAGGAGGAAGAAGAAGAGCTTACATTGCTTGGGACGAAAACGATGTAAGTAGCTCCGGTGATTCAGACAATGAAGAAGCAAATCTTTGCTTAATGGCCAACCACCTTGAAGAGGAAGATGAAGTAAGTCTCCATGACTTAGATAAAGAAGAATTTCTTGATGCTTTTGATGAATTGTATGATAAATTTGTTAAGCTTTCTAGTAAATATAAATTGTCTAGAAAAACAATAGAAACTCTAGAGACACATCTACTTGAGCAAGTAAAAGAAAATGAATCTTTGAAAAAGAAAATTGCTGAAAAACAAACTTGCTCAAGATCATCTGAATACTTCAAGAAATGTGTTGACCTAGAAAAGAAAGTCCTAGACTTAAACAAAACCTTAGAGAGGTTTACCAATGGTAGAGATAATCTAAATATATTACTTGGAAGTCAAAGATGTATGCTTGACAAAACGGGATTAGGATATAACACTATTAAGAAAGAAAAGCACTACAAAAACTTCTTTGTACCACCTAGAAAACCATCATCACCATTTTCTAAATGTAATCATTGTGGTGTCAAAGGACACAATGCTCTAAATTGCTATGTTAGAAAACTTAGACCAAAAGTGATAAGGAAGGTGTGGGTTCCCAAAGGGACATTACCACAAGCTAACCAAAAAGGACCCAACATAAAATTGGTACCAAGTTCTCTAAACTAATTTTGTTTTGTAGGTATGCTTCAAAGCAAGCAACACCCATTGGTATTTGGATAGTAGGTGTTCAAAACACATGACAGGAGACATGAGCAAATTCACATCATTCACTCCTGAAAAGAAAGGAAGTGTCACTTATAGAGATAACACCAAAGGAAAAATACTTGGTATCAGAAATATCGGTAAAAACTCTTCACTAGTGGAAAAAATGGCTTTAATCACGGTTGAACAACCGTGGTTAAAAGTGGGTGTGGTTGTATATCAGGATATTTAATCACGGTTGAACAACCGTGGTTAAAAGTGGAGTGGATATAACCACGGTTGCCCTTAACAACCGTGATTAAATGTACTGGACCAAAAAAAAAATTAAAAATCGTGGTTATCATCTTCACCATTCAGAAACAGCAAGAACACAATGAACACCAACACCAGAAATAAGAAACGCAGCAAAAACGCAAGAAACAAAAACAGAAGAAAAGTAAATGAATGAAACAAGAAATGAAGAAAAGTAAATGAATGAAACAAAATCAGAACAACCACAAGAAACAAGAAACAAGAAACAAGAAACAAGAATGCTACTGCAAAACGAAGAACACAAGTATAAATCTAAAATGTAAACCTGTAAATAAGCAATGGCGTGCGATGGGAAACCTGTAAATGGCATATGAAAAATAGTGAGAAGTCACATAATAAACAAATCTAGAACGTAAATAATGAAATGTAGATGTAAATGGAAGCATGAAAACAGAGAAGAGAAACCTTACAGAGAAGAAGGAGAGAAAAGAGAGTTAGGCGCGCTCATGAAATTACGAAATTTAAAACGAAAAGGAAGCTATAATCACGGTTACACAAGGAACCGTGGATATATGTATAACCTATAACCACGGTTATGAGAGTACCCGTGGATATATGTATGACCTATAACCACGGTTACTCCAGGACCCGTGGTTATATATATATGTATGACCTATAACCACGGTTACTCCAGGACCCGTGGTTATATATATGACATATACCCACGGTTGAACAAGGGACCCGTGGTTATATGTGAAAATCTTATTTTGGCATTAGAAAACACCATAAAAAATTTTAGAATTTTTAGAATTTATTTGGTAGGTAAAGTAGAAGCCTAAAAATCCAAAAAATAAGCAAATAAATCACAAAAAATAAAAAATTTTGAGAAAACAAGGGTTTTTTGAAAATCTGAGCAACCCCAACTGGCGTAGCGAGTTGGAATGAATGCGGATTTTTTTTCTACCCCAAAATCATATGCAGCAATAAGGATTCTGAGTTTTCTAGCTCAAGTTATGCTCGTTTGAAGTTTGCCGATTTTTGTCGTCACAAAATTTTTGTATCTCTCACTCAAAAATTTATTTTTCAAAAATTCCAACTCGAATGGCTAATAAGTACCAAAAGAAGTCATGACGCAAAAAATCAGATCAAAATTCCATGTTTTTCTATTTTTTTGGATTTTCCTAAAAATAAGGTGAATAATATTTTGACATATAACCACGGTTGTCAAACAACCGTGGTTATAGACACACTTTTAATCACGGTTGCCTAACAACCGTGAATAAAAGTTTTCCCAAAAATTTCAAAAATGCCATCTCGTTTTGACATATATCCACGGTTGTCATACAACCGTGATTATAGAGACTTTTAATCACGGTTGCCATAACAACCGTGATTAAAAGTTTTCTCAAAAATTTCAAAAATGCCACCGCATCATTTTTAATCACGGATACACACTAATCCGTGATTATACCCCCGTGGTTGTATCCATTTTTTCCACTAGTGCTTCTACCTCTATTAGTGATGTATTATATGTTAAAGGACTCAAACATAACTTGCTTAGCATAAGCCAATTATATGATAAAGGATATAAAGTTTTATTTGAATCCAATTGTTGCATAATTGAGAATAAGCTAAACAAAGAGGTTAAGTTTGTTGGTCAAAGAATTGATAACATTTACATGATTGATATTGATAGTTTGTCCTCAAATGATGTGCAATGTTTCATGACTAGAAAGGATGAAACTTGGTTATGGCATAGAAGAATAGCTCATATACATGTAGACCATTTGAACAAACTTGTTTCTAAGGAACTAGTGATTGGTTTACCAAAGCTCAAATTTAAAAATAAATTTTCTGATGCATGTCAAAAGGGAAAACAAGTAAAGGCATCCTTTCAAGCTAAAAACATTGTTTCTACTCAAAGGCCTTTACAACTTTTGCACATAGACTTATTTGGACCCTCTAAAATCAAAAGCTTTGGTGGTAATTACTATGGTCTAGTAATTGTAGATGACTATTCAAGATATACATGGACATTGTTTCTTGCTCATAAAAATGAAGCATATCATGCATTCAAGAAACTAGCCAAGATTGTCCAAAATGAGCAAAATTCAAAAATTGCATCCATAAGAACCAACCATAGGGGAGAATTTGAAAACCAATCCTTTGAAAAGTTTTACGAAAAACATGGTATCAATCACAATTTTTTAGCTCCTAGAATTCCACAACAAAATGGAGTGGTTGAAAGGAAAAATAGATCTTTAGTGGAGCTTGCAAGAACCATGTTAAATGAAAATAACATTGCGAAACATTTTTGGGCTGATGCGGTAAATACCGCGTGTCATGTTATGAATAGATGTTTAATAAGGCCTATTCTAAAGAAAACCCCCTATGAACTTTACAAGGGAAGAAAACCCAATATATCTTATTTTCATATTTTTGGATGCAAATGTTTTGTGCTCAACAATGGAAAGGATAATCTAGGAAAGTTTGAAGTAAAATCTGATGAGGCAATCTTTCTAGGATATTCATCATTTAGTAAATCATATCGAGTCTTTAACAAACAAATTAACACCATTGAGGAATCAATTCACGTAAAATTTGATAAAAATGGCCATAACTCCCCGAGGAAGGAAGATGTTGATGACATTGTAGGTACCTTCCAAGAATTAACATTGGATGATAAAGAAGAAGATATCAAAGACAAGGACACAACACAAGAAGTGGGAACTCAACAAAAGGAATGGATCATCTCAAAAGACCATCCTTTGGATAACATCATAGGTGATATTACAAAAAGTGTAAGTACCCGTCGCTTTTTTAATACTTGCAATCATCTAGCTTTTGTCTCTCAAATTGAACCTAAAACCATTGATGAGGCTATTATTGATGAGCATTGGATGTTGGCTATACAAGAAGAACTAAATCAATTTGAAAGAAATCAAATTTGGGAATTAATGCCAAGACCCAATGATCACCAAATAATAGGTACTAAATGGATTTTTATGAACAAATTAGATGAAAATGGTATAATCACTAGAAATAAAGCTAGATTAGTTGCTAAGGGGTATAATCAAGAAGAAGGAATAGACTATAAAGAAACATATGCTCCCGTAGCTAGGCTAGAAGCCATTAGATTATTGTTAGCCTTTGCATGTTATAAGTATTTCAAATTATACCAAATGGATGCCAAAAGTGCTTTCTTGAATGGATACATTTAAGAAGAAGTATATGTTGATCAACCTCCAGGTTTTGAAAACTACCAATTTCCAAATTATGTTTTCAAA
Organism: Clitoria ternatea; assembly: GCA_037962975.1. NCBI lineage: Eukaryota > Viridiplantae > Streptophyta > Magnoliopsida > Fabales > Fabaceae > Clitoria > Clitoria ternatea. The sequence goes on along the minus strand of CM075671.1, from coordinate 215,052,610 downwards.
CTAAAGAAAGCTTTATATGGTTTAAAACAAGCTCCAAGAGCTTGGTATGAAAGATTAAGTAAATTTCTTTTAGAAAACAATTTTGAAAGAGGAAAGGTTGACACAACATTATTCATTAAGCACAAAAAGAATGATATACTATTGGTTCAAGTATATGTTGATGATATCATTTTTGGTGCTACTAATGAATCACTTTGCAATGAGTTTGCTAAGTTAATGCAGGAATAATTTGAAATGTCTATGATGGGAGAACTTACATTCTTCCTAGGACTACAAATTAAGCAAACAAAAGAAGGCACTTTCATTAGTCAATCAAAATATTGCAAGGAGTTGCTTAGGAAATTTAACATGGACAAGGCAAATGATATTGCCACACCTATGGGCACTTCATGCTATTTGGATAAGGATGAGAAATGTAAGGATGTTGAACTCACAAAATATAGAGGTATGATTGGATCCTTACTTTACTTAACCGCTAGTAGACCGGATATCATGTTTGCTGTCTGTATGTGTGCAAGATACCAAGCATGCCCAAAAGAATCACACCTTACTACAGTAAAAAGAATAATGAAATATCTAGTTGGAACTCAAAATGTTGGTTTATGGTACCCCAAAGGGGTTGGCTGCACTCTAGTTGGATATTCTGACTCTGATTTTGCAGGATGTAAGCTTGATAGAAAAATTACTAGTGGTACTTGTCACTTGCTTGGTAGTTCTCTTGTATCTTGGCATAGCAAGAAACAAGTGAGTGTTGCATTATCAACAGCTGAGGCAGAATATATTGCAGCTGGTAGTTGTTGTGCTCAAATCCTTTGGATGAAACAACAACTCCTAGATTTTGGTGTTATGCTAGACCATGTGCCTCTAAAATGTGATAACACAAGTGCCATTAATATTTCAAAGAATCCTGTAATGCATTCTAGAACAAAACATATTGAAATTCGACATCATTTCATTAGGGATCATGTATTAAAGGGTGATTGTGTGCTTGAACATGTTGAAACCACTAAACAACTTGCTGATATATTCACCAAACCACTTGCAAATGAACAATTCATACACATTAGAAGGGACTTAGGAATCCTAGATATGTCCAATTGTGTTTGAATAATGAGTAATTTTTGATAATTCCTTGTTTTACAACATGATTAATGAGTTTGTAATTAACTGTGGTATGTTTTCATTAAATCTTCGGTATTCTTGTCTGAAATCTGCAAAATCTATGCATTTCTGAACTATGTAATCGATTACAAAGTGATACATAATCGATTACTAAGCCTCTGTTTCATGCGTAATCGATTACAACTCCTTAGATAATCGATTACTAAGCTTCTGTTCCATGCCTAATCGATTAGCACCTCTATATAATCAATTACCAATGTTTCAACTTCCTGATAATTGATTACTCTAATCTCCTAATCAATTGCCAAGACTTTATTTTTAACGTAATCGATTACCCATGTGCTCTAATCGATTATACCACTTGCAGAACGTTCCATCTCCTCAGAAACCGCATCCTGATCGGTTAGCCTCTGCTGCCCAATCGATTAGCATCGAAACTGGAGCAGTCAAAGTACAGAATTTCAAGAGACTTCGTTGGCCCAATCACTCCCTACCTCATTTACTGTCTTCTCTTCTTTCTAAACCCTAATTTCACACTATATATACCCCCTCTTCCACTCTCTCATCTCACACTGCTTCTTCTTCCACTCTCTTAAGTTTCCTAAGAGCTTTCCCAACCTCTATCATTTGCTTCTCTTTCTCTCTGCATTTTACTTCTCATTACCATGTTTTCCTCATGAACTATTAAGAGGGCAAGGTCTTCTATGGCCTAAACTAACAACCCTCTTGATTTTTCAAGATTTTTCTCTTCCTCTAGAGACCTTTAGAATTTTATTAAGAATTTCTCTGAAAAAGACATCATCTCCCCCCACTTCATAAATGCTGAAATTTTTGACCATCATAGCCTTACCTTCACCCAAAGCCTCCACCACTATAACCTCTTCCCCTTTCTCACCCTTAAGGAAGAATTCTATTACCCTAAGCTTATAAGGGTGTTTTATTGCAACCTTAGGCTTGTGGATGGGTTGCTAGAAGCAAAGGTCAAAAATGTGACCCTTAGGATCACAAATGCCCAACTTGCGGAAATCACTCAACTTCCGCTCAATGATGCTGAGTTTGTTGAAGGAAATCCCGAGGATGAGTGGGATTTCAATGCCATCACTGCCCGACAATTACTGTGGAAGGCCGCTCGCCCAAGGAGCAACCATAAACTAGCAGGCCACCTGACTATGAACAACCGCCTCCTTCACTTCTTTTTGGTGAAACTGTTGGTTCCTCGTGGTGGGAACTATGCTCTGGTTGAGGAGGACGATGTCCTTTTGATGTGGGCCATGCATAACCAAAAGGAAATCAATTGGGTCCAAATGTTGAAACTGCACATGCTCCGTGCAAAGGACCAACAAAAACTCCCCTATGCCATCCTGCTCACTAAAATCTTCAAGGCTTTTGGAGTTGATCTGGCTGGAGAATTATCGGAGAAGGTGCCTACCAAAGCTTGTATTGGCACCCATCATCTCACTAAGCTGAGTATCATCTATGTGAATGGAGCTTGGCACTCAAAAATGGAAGGCATTAATGCCAACATTCCTTTTGAAGCTCCTGCTGATGAATCTGCCCCTCCTTCTCCTACAACTCAAGGTGAACCATTCGCCCCTGCTGACCCCTTCGCCTCTCTCTATATACGCATCTTGATCGCCAGTTTGATCAGATTGAGAACTCTCTGTAAGAGTTCCAAATGACTGAGCAGCAACATTTTAAGATCATGCAACAACGATATGACGAGTTGTCTCATCAAATCTCTGAATTTCGTTTCTTTCATCAGGATAATTAGATCTGTTTTCATTGTGCTTTGTTTAAGTTACTTTTCATTATGTCTTTGAATTTTTATTCTGCCATTTCCATTATGTACTTTCCCTTTCCGCAATGAATAAAATTTCTGCTCCGTTATATCTCTCTGGCTTTACTGGTTTTTGATGATTACAAAAGGGGAGAAATATTTAAGTTCATCTAATTTGTTTGCTAAAATTAACAAGTGCTAAAAACTGATTGATAAAGTGCTAAAAACTGATTGATAATAACAAGTGGTTAACAAGTTGAAAAATTTAAATTTTTTAAAAGTAAATTATTTGATTAAAGAGATAACAAGTGGATTAAAAAGATAATTTTTTTAAGAGATAACAAGTGGCATAAATTCATCTAGATAGGGGGAGATATTTGTTAATCAAGAGATATTTGTTAATCAACAGATATTTGTAAGAGATAACACTGTGCAAAATTTGAATAATTTGAATTAGATATGTTTTGTAGATAATGATTAAGAGATAATGATTAGAGATAATTTTATGTTGAACTAACATCCTCAAGAGATGAACATTATTTGTCATCATCAAAAGGGGGGAAAATATGTTTGAATATGCTTTCAGGTTTGAAGATTTCGATAATGACAAAAAGTTCTTAAGGAAACTCTTGAAGAAACAAGAAAACAGCATCAGACCTGCAAAAACACGCAGGCTAATTGATTACAAAGCCATAGCTAATCGATTAGATAGCTTCTGTTTAGACACATAATCGATTACACAGTGAAGACTAATCGATTACAATGGTTCTATTTATTGACTAATCGATTACATTAAGAGACCTAATCGATTACCAAGATGAGAAATCAATTAAATGCATCAGGTACTTATACTAATCGATTGCAGGACTTATACAATCGATTACGAAGCTTCTGGAATGACACCTAATCGATTACAACATATCAACTAATCGATTACAAGGCTACTGTTTGTGCACTAATCGATTACACACAAGGCACAATCGATTACCAAGCTGCGTAACCAAATTAAATGCATCAGGTGCTATCACTAATCGATTACAGGGCAAGGAGTAATCGATTACCAAGGTTCTGTGTCACACCTAATCGATTACATGGTGTATGCTAATCGATTACAGCACGAAATACACTGAAGTTTTCAAAGTGTAATTGATTACAGCTCAAGGCATAATCGATTACAGTCGTGCCAGAATTTGGGGAAAGTGATTTTTAGTAGGAAACCAGCTCATTTCTCCATTCCAACTCAGTGCCCATAACTTGCAACGGCTAGGAAGACTTTGGCACTCCTTCAAGGCTCTATAAATGGCTCTCCAACTCAAGCACAACACACAACAACACAAGAGGCAATCATCTCTTACATTCATTTGTGCTTAGTGAGTCCATTCTTTGTATACTCTAAAAGTTTGAGCTTAGAACTTGTATATCCTCTCTTGTTGAGAGTTAGAAATTATGTGAGCTTTCAATTTCCTATTCACTCTATTGAGAGTATATATCTTGTAAACATCATCACCAAACACCAAGGTTTTTACTCTAGGTTGAGTCGTCACAAAGGTTGGGGTTTAACCTTTGGGTTATTGAGAGATTGTGAGATTGGGTGGGTTACCCTTTGCTTGTGAGGATTGAGTTCTTGAGTGTGGGACACTAGGAAGCTGCAATTGCTCAAAGCTTGTAATCTCAAATTCTCAATAGTGGAAATCCTTCAAGTGGGTTGCTTGAAGGCGAGACGTACATCGGGGTGGTGGAACTCGTTAAATTGGTTTGTAAGCTCTTCTCCATTACTCTTTTACTTTCATACATTGCATTTGATTGGTTTGTTGTTGATTAATTGTGATTTACCTACTTGAGCTTGCTTGAACTAGTTGCTTTAAAGTGTTGCACACCAAGTGCTCGATAAATTGCTTCAGCAATATTTACTACTTGATTTGTATTTACTCTTGTACTATATTTGCCTTCTCTTGTATAAACTCTAAACTTATGATAAAAGAACCAAGTTCAAAGGCATTTCAAGCAAAATCTTAAAAACTCAATTCACCCCCCCTCTTGAGTATTGAGGCCACTTGAATAACAGTATTTTGTGTGAATTTTAATGTTTTTGTTAAAATTTCTTTTGTATAAATAGTTTTTAAAAATATTTTATTGTCCTGTATGTTTTAAATATAAAAACAAAAATAATTGTTAACTTTTTAATGTTTGAGTTGTTTTCAAATAGTGTAATATGTTTGATTTTTAAATTTTTTCTTTTTTGTAGATGGCACCTAAGAAATCCATTCTGACTACTGGTCCTAAGAGACAGAGAAGGACCACAGACACTGACACCACTTCTGAAGATCCAGATCTTCAGGGAGAAGAGGTGCTAGGATCGAGAGACCCTACCAGATTTCGTACTGATGCAAAATAGGCCCGATTTTATTAGATAAAGGGCCAAAGACTCATCTGGGAAAGAGTCTTGGATTTAAGTGCTGGGGACTATCCTGAGCTGCAGGATGAGGTCCAACAGAGGAGATGGGGACCCCTATTTTTCCTGCCTACTGAGGGGGATCCCATCCTAGTGACGGAGTTTTATGCAAATACTTACAGGACTCGCCAGGATGCACCAAATATCGGCCAGCAGAAGACGAGCTGGTTTAGGGGTCGGCATATCACTTATGACTGGACACGATTAGTACCCTACTGGGTAACCCTTGGGAGCCTACTCCCGAGAGCGATACTTGTTTCTGGAAGGAGAACAGAAACAAGGTCGCGACTGAGGATGGTGATTTAGGATACTGCCTAGATTAGGTTGCTCACTTCTTGAGCAAAGATAGAATCTTTTTTAACCGGAGTAAGGTTGGAAGGACTTCATCTAACCTTCTTAAGACCCAGCTGACTCCCATAGCTCAGGCATGGTTCCATCTCATGCTGCATAACATTACTCCTGTCACCCACCTTTCTTCTATCCCAGTTGATCGCTGCTGCCTCCTTTATTTCATTCTTCAGGGCCATACCATTCATATTGCAGAGCTGATTTCTGAGCAGATTCACCTTTATGCCTTTGGTTATAAGGTGAACCATCCTATTCCATTCCATTTCATCATATCTACCTTATTGAGGAGGCAGAGGGTTGCTGTACCATCACCTGAGTTTACTAGTTCTTCGGGGAGAGTCCCCAAAGTTCTAGTGAACAAAGATTATTTTGTCCAACAGTGCGAGCTTCCACCACTGGAGCAGGAGGCTCAGCCTAGACAGAGGAGGAGGAAACCACCAGTTCAGTCGCATCTGCTGATGCTATCACAGAGGGATTTTCCTGGATGACACTTGAGCATCAGCATATGATGCAGATGATGGCTGCCACACACAGAGCTTACATGCATCTTCACGATGCATTTTATCAGTACAGACTTCAGGGAGAGGGAGCACTTTATGTCACACCAGCTGAGTTCGCAGCTCACGTAGCTTGGCCTGGTGATTTACCTACATACCCTGAGACTGGTGGACCATCTAGAGCACATGCTGAGTCAGAGGGTGATGCAAATGAGGAGGGAGATGATGAGGATCATATGGAGGATTGATGGTGTTATTCTCTGCATCTTTTACATACACTTTAGTTTACTTTTAGTTTGATATTTACATTGGTATTTTTACTTTGTGGATTATATTATAGTTTGTCTTTTATTATGTGGTGTGTTTTATTTGCGTAATTTTATCATGGTGTGTTTTTGCATGTTTTCTTCGAAAATTCAAAAAAATACGTTTTATCGTCTAAATCAATTTTTTTGAAAATAAGGAAATTTATACACTTTAAGTTTTTACATAATAAAACCATTTTTAAATCAATTATTGATTCTTTCTATAATTAAGGAATTTTGATAAATTTAATTATAATAATTTTATTAACTATCAAGCTAATTTCAATAACCCGGTGAGCTGAGAGATCTTTTAAACACTTGAGGGTTTCGACATAACTTCATTCAAATTGATTTTGCTTTAATCTGTGATTTGTGTTGTTGTACAGAGAATTCAAGAAAATAATCAAGGCACATTTTTTGGTAAAAGAAACCTTGGGCCAAAAAGCTTACCATGGTAAAATCATTTTATCCTTTGAAAGCCAATTTTGAGCCTGAGAAATAATTTCCTTGGTACCCATGACCCTTATCAAATTTAAACCATTCCCTTTACTTGATTGATTAAAAGAGCAAATGATCAAAATGGAAAGAATATTTTGAGTAGGGAGTGAAAATTAACAACTTGATTCTTTTCAAGAAAAATCAAAATTGTGCATATAAATGAAAAGAAATATATGCAAATTAAAATAGAGAAAAGAATCAAGTTGGGGGTATTTGTTATCATCAATAAGGGAAATGAGATTTGGGCCAAGAAAAAGCCTAAAAATTATAAAATACTATTTTATGATTTCAGGTTTTTGAATTCCAAGAAAAACAAAAATTTCTTGTAGCCAAGCCTTGTTATAACCCTTGAAAAGACCTTGTGATTCTTGAATTAACTTTGTATGATTAACCATTGATTAGATGAAAATCAAAATTAAATTTGTTTGATTTTATGATCGACTGAGTAAAACAGGTTACCCTTTGCACAGAGATAAACACTTGTAAGGTAAGCCTGAAATTATGCTTGATTTGTTAATAAAATATTGTAAAGATTTTTTGTCATTAAACCTCTATTACATAAGATATCTATTTTTGATTATTTCAAAAAGGTAAATTGTGAAATTACTTTTTGTGATAAATTCTCAGACTAACTCAAAAATTTGATTTCAAATTTTTATTTTTATTTTTATTTGTCTCTCTTGCTTGAGGACAAGCAATGTCTCAAGTTGGGGGTATTTGTCAGTCCTCAAATTTACAATAAAATCTTTAATAAAAATTTTGTAAAAAGAATAAGAATTTGGTAAATTTGTTAGAATTTTAGGTTTTAAATTCAATAAATGGATGTTGTTGGAAATAATCTGCCCTTGATCAATTTTCTTTAGTTTTGCAGTAAAAATGTGAAGAATTTAAAGAGAAAAATTGAAGAACTAGAGAGCTGACGCGTAGCATCAACATCACGCGTAGCGTGGGAACTTCTGATGCTGACGCTACGTGTCACACCCACGTGTAGCGTCAAGAGCTACGTGGACACCATTGACAGGTGGTCAAGCACTCAGCCAATGATCCCTCCACTACCCACAAGTGTCTAAGCCGAATTGGGGGACAAGGCACATCTGTCTGGGCATGATTAATTAAAATAATTATACAATAATGGCCACTTTGAGCTAATTAATGGAGGCTGAGTCAGGGACCTGACGCGTATCGTCAGGACCCTTCCTCGGCCCTATAAATAGGGCCATTCTCCACACTTCTAAGCATCATATCTCACATTCTGAGTTCTTTTCTTCTCTTATACACTCGTGTTTGAGTGGTTCTTTTGTGAGTTTGTAGTTCTAGAATAGTTTTCTAGATACTTGAGAGTGTTGTGTAGTATTGTGATCGTTGTACCGTGAAGTTTCTATTGCCTTCGTAATGTCAATCTCTGTAAGTGTTGTTTTTACTTTCACCATGTGTAACTAATCTGTTTATGTTGGAATTGGTGAACTAGTCTATTGAGTATGATGTTGTGAATTTAATCTCTGCATGTTTATGATTCAAGTACATGTTAGTATTTCAATCTTTTATTAGTATGAATGTCAAACGGGAGAATGATTTTTATACATATTAAAACTTGTTTTATTAGTGTGAATGTCAAACGGGAGAATGATTATTCATGCCTTATTAAAATTTGTTTTAACAAAAGTAAAAGTTGGAATACCCTTAATATGCCAATTACTAGGGATAGAATTGGTGATTATTGTTGCCATAAGGCCAGGACTTAATGCAAGTTTTTACTGAGAAAGCTCACAAGGGATCGGACTTTATAGTGAATACTTAGAATTTATATCATGAGGGATCGGTTATAATGATTTTAAGCTGCAATGACATGAACTTCATGATTAAATATGCATGTCTTGAGTTCCTCCATTGTTATTCTAGATTAGGGATCCAAATTCCAACATAATTTGTTTATCTATGTTTTATCCTCAAGTATCTTAGTTATTCTAAATTGTAACTCAACTTTTTAGATAGATTGTTATTTTCTTTTTATCACATGAACAACTCAGCCATGCAATCTTGTGAATATTGTATAAATTGTATATAATTATTCTTTTGTGAATAGGTTTCGATAAATTTACCATAGTAACTAGAAAATTACTGTAACTATTGGACTTTCAATCCCAGTGGAACGATATCTAAATTTTGAAAGCTACAAATGATTGGTGCACTTGCCAATTAAAAGACCCAACAGTAACACGGAGTTAATAAATTTTCTGCAACATTTTATTTGTGTCTAACAGCTATGCAAATGTCACCTGCTCAGTAGGTTCTACGTGAGCAACATCTGGCATATGTGATGATGTTGCACAATCAGCATATGAGGATATGACCAGTGTGATAGTTGTATGCTACATCTTGACCTTGTTACTAGAGTTAGTAAAAATTGGACGAAAATAACCTAGCTCAAATATTTTTAAAACATAAAGGACTTAACTGACTAAAAAATTAGGGTATAACTTAAAATTTTCTAAAATAAATATTGGATTGAAATTGTAATTTAATTTTTTTTACTTTTTTTTAATAGAGGAATTTTTCTAACCCCAATATTTTACAAGGGTAAATTTATAATTTAATCTATATTATATGAATAATAAATATGAATTATAGATGCGAGATAACAAAGTAAACATTATTTATAGAACCTCAGTTAGTGAAGTGTCATGCACATTATTGTGTTTGGATTACTTTCAAGTTATTTTCAGTTTAATAAATTTACTGAATTGTGAACTTGTCATTCCATATTTTATTTTTGCATTTATGCAAATTAACATCTTGACACTTAATTTTTTTACACATTATAATCATCTTAATGATGATTGTTATTTTTAATCAAATAGTTAGTGACGGATGCTTACACAATATAGTTCTTAGGAATTTAACTTTCATAAAAAATGCAGGTAAGATTCATCTAAAGAGAAGAGTGTGAGAGAGCTTTGATCAGCATTAGAAGGGATCAAAATGTATAATTTCATTGATTTAATATAGATATATTTTTTTAATGTTAAGTATGAGTATCTTATTTCGGAGCTAATCCTATTTGAGACTTAATATCTTTAGGTGTACGTTTGATGAAACATTCTAGTTAATTAACAAAAAGCATATTTTATCAAGCTGAAATATGTTTAATAAAACTAATGAAAAAACTAGCTGAAAGTTGAAAAAACTAACTGGAAGTCAAAACCTATAAGCTATAAGTTGAAAACTGATAAGCTCACTTAAAAAAACATGCATGGGGCACAAGATTATAACAAAATTTCCTACGCCAATTAGGTCCTAGTTTTTTTTTAAAATTATTTTATTATTATTATTATCACATGAGAAATGTATAAATTAATTAAAATACACTAAACAACAAGAAATAATGATATATACAAATATATAGTGTTTAAATAAAATAAAATGTAACTAAAACAAAATACTAAACATCAATGTCTAATGGCGAGAGCGGTGTCTCCTAAATGATTGGTTGTTGATGGGCCTCATGATGACATCAACGGTAGTGATAGGGACGATGATGGCAAGGGGATCCTCCTTCTCCTCCTTAAACATAGACTAGTCGTCTAGTGCAACATCAAAGTACAGATGGCTACCCTAAATGATCCTCCCTATTGTGATTGAGCTAGGGTGATCATCTAGGCCTGCATCTGGTCAAACTACACCTACAACTGACTATACTATGCTAGCTAACTAATATCCTTAAGCTCAGCCTGAATGTGTGCCACCTATAGATCTGCATGTCCTAATGAAGAGCCAATTTAAGGGGAACACTATGTCACTGAAGAAGACCCTCAGTAAATGTTGGAGGCTAAGAAAGTGATGACATAAAGGTAGCCATTGTGTCTCTCATTGATAATATCAATCCATAACTGAATCTTAGCACCCACTTCAAAAGGTTCATTTGCAACCTCGAGCTCAGCTAGATGCTTCTTGTACTCATCCTACTTATTAACACATTAACAAACATGAATACTGTTGAGTTAATTAAGTTTGAAATAGAATTAAAGTTGACCACAACTTACCATCGTGTGACGCAAGCGTTCTTCAATGTAGTCCCTCTTTATGGGCTAATGTAGTGCCATAAAGGAGATCATGGTGCTTCTCACCAACAATGTCAATCTATGGCTGAAACCTAGCACCCACCTCAAAAGGCTCACTGTAACCTCATGCTCAGCCAAATCCTTGTACTCATCTTGCTCATTAACACATTAACAAACATGAATACTGTTGAGTTAATTAAATTTGAAATAAAATTAAAGTTGACTACAACTTACCATCGTGTGACACAAGCGTTCTTCAATGTAGTCCCGCTTTATGGGCTAATGTAGTGCCATAAAGGAGATCATGGTGCTTCTCACCAACAATGTTAATCTATGGCTGAAACCTAGTACCCACCTTAAAAGGCTCACTGGCAGCCTCAAGCTCAGCCAAATCCTTGTACTCATCTTGCTCATTAACACATTAACAAACATGAATAATATAGAGTTAATTAAATTTGAAATGTAATTAAAGTTGACCATAACTTACAATAGTCTGATGCGAGGGTTCATCAATGTAGTCCCCTTTGCCTAACTATTTCCGTCGAGTCACCATAAATAACTCAATTGGGTTAATGAGGGCACCTACATATCTCCTCATAAAAAGTTAAACAACTTAATGATTTTTAAATCCATACTATAAAATAGATAAATAAATAAACAACTTACCAATAGTTGGGACAATGTTAGCATGTGGCCGACTATTTGTGGTGTGCAGCGAACCACCTCGTATTGTCGTCTGGTTGCGCCTGTCGCACTCCTAGACCACCCCATATCGACTTAGCCCAACTCATCTAGTAGGCCAGCTCATGCCACCTCCTCAATCCATGAAGGGCGGGTAAGGGTTCGATGATTACGGGTTTTCCCTAAGATGTTGATAAGTCTTGAAAAGACTTAATTATTCTGCCTTTTATTTGAATTAATTCATTGTTTAAGTGATTAGTTTAGCCTTATTATTCAATTAATTGATAATAATTTAATTTATTTAATTATTTCAAAAGTGTTTTATTTATGTAAGAAAATGGTTAAAAAAACATTAATTAGTTAAGAGTTTATGATTATTTGTAATTTCATTAAGCAGCCAGCATACAAATGCTAGGCAATTAGTTGATTTTTGGTGCAGGAACAGGTTGTGTTCAAACTAAGAAGACAAATCCGAGTGAAAAATTACAAAAAGCTGAGTGAGAAATCATAAAGCCGAGCGAGAATTTACAAATCCGAGTGAGTCTTCGTATATCCGACTGAAGGAGTCCAAAAGACTGACTGAGCAAGACTTCAAAGAGGCTGACTGAAAAGACTTCCCAAAAGGTTGACCGAAAAGAATTAACGAAAAGCTGACTGCAAAGACTTCCAAGATACCGACTCCAAAATAGAACAAGGAACCAATTGAAAATAAAAAGAAGAACCCGAGCGTCAATTTCAGAAATGCTGATTAAAAAGACAATTTGCTCAAGCGATAGTTAAATTCGCTCGGGCGAGGGTCAAAGTTCGCTCAAGCAAAGCAAGCTTACGCTCAAGTGTGACCTCAAAACATCATTGATTTGCCCAAGCGAGAACCCAGTACGCTCCAGCGAAGACGGTTGATATTTAAAACAGCAATTGTTCCCTCCAGAATCCACTCGGCACCAGTGTTGTTTCCTGCAGCCTTCTCTCCTACTGCTGCACTTTAGTAATTTAAGTAGTAAGCTGTTAATTAGTTGGTGCTGTGCTGTGATTAGCTAAGGATGAGCTATAACTTGCTAAGAGCTGAGCTGTAATTAGTTAATTATTCTGTAAACTATGTAATTAGTTAGTTTAGTCGTTAACTTAAGTTTCCTAAGTTATCAGTTAAGTTAGTTAGTTAGGTAGAAGCTTATATATAGGTTGTACATATTCTGTAATAGATAGCCAGAACAGAGACAGATTCACATAGAATACATAGAACACAATTCATTCACAACTTCGTACACTACGCAATTTTCTCTCTCTAAATCCTCTCCTCCATGACGTTCCACAATCCTTCGATGGAACCGAAGTCAATGGAGTTCTAATTCCCTAAGGTTGGGATTGCGAAGGTTAGCAATGGAGTCTTGAAGCTGTGAGCGAGGAAATCGACTTCTAGATCCTGAGGCGAACAAGCTAAGGAGTGGATCCAAATCGCTGGGTTGATAAATCCAGAACTGATGAAGAACTTCGCCAGTGAGGAATCATGGTTGAAGCTTAGGTAACTTCCAGCTTTCTAACTAGTTCAGGCCTAATCAATTTAGGTGAATAGTTAGAGTTCAACCTCCAATTTCGCATTAGATTCTTAGGTTAATTGAGCACTTAAGGAATTAAGGTTCGATGCTTAAGGATTAATGTTTTTCACCTAAGGAATTAGGGATTAACCACAAGCGGATTGTCCTCTGGATTATGAAGTTTGATTATACCTTAATTGCATGATTCTTGATGAATTTGTGAACCGAAGCAATCCTGACCTGTTTTCTATTAATCACCTTTTACATTTCATTTTAACTCTGTTTCTGGAAATACAAAAACAACTATAAAACATTAAAACAATCAAAAACTGAATGAAATTTCTGCGTCTTTGTTGGTTCAGCTTGTACTAGTCCAAGATTGAGGTACTTACCACAATTCCTGTGGGACGATCAAATATTCTACAATTTTAACGACTGGTGCGCTTGCCAAAGTATAAATCCGAGAGTCATATTTTGTTTTTACTAAGATTTTCACTACCAAGTTAATGGCTTGGGATTTTAGCATCAAGTTAATAGCGCCGTTGCCGGGGATTGTTGAGTAATATCAACAATCCTTGGACCGGTACTAGACTGGACCGTTTACTTTGTTTGCATTTATTACGTAGTTTCAATTTTGTTTTTAGTAGTTGATATTTTCGTGTAGCTGTAGTCGTAGCTGTGAATCATCCTTTTGTTTGATATTTGTTGTATACAGTCAAGGAGCAGAGGAGAGCCTTTCTTCTTTGATCCTGACATTGACTTGTTAGAACGTAAACTGAGAAAAGAGAAAAAAAAAAGAACAAAAAGAAATGGAACAAAGGAGTGTTACATTAGGTGACTACTCCAGGCCGACTGAAGAAGGATCGTAATCTAGCATCCTTAGGCCACCAATTTCAGCAAATAACTTTGAACTTAAACCAGCTCTACTGCATTTAGTAAGAAATGAACAGTTTGGAGGGAGGTTGAGGATCCAAATTTGCATCTAGCAACCTTCCTCCAAATTTGTGATACAGTAAAAATGAACGGAGTCCCTGATGAGGCAATCCGACTGAGATTGTTTCCATTTTCTCTAAGGGACCAAGCAAAAGCCTGGTTACAGAGTCAACCGAGAGGCAGTATTTCCACCTGGGAGGACTTGCATAGAAAATTTTTGATTAAATACTTTCCTCCTTCTAAATATGTAAAGTTGCACAATGAAATCACGTGTTTCCAACAAAGAGAAGGTGAGTCTTTGATGGAAGCATGGGATCGGTATAAAGAGAGCTTGAGGAGATGTCCTCATCATCAGATTTCTTATGTGCAACAAGTAACTATTTTCTATAATGGTGTCAGGCCAGCTACTAGAGTCCTGATTGATGCCTCAGCTGGAGGTTCATTAACAACTAAAACTGTAGAAGAAGCCATAGAGCTGATTGAGGTTATGGCTTCTAATGAATGTCTGATTAGTGAAAGGAGCCAAGTACCTAGGAGAGGGATATTAGAACTAGAAGCACAAGATGCTTATCTGGCTCAGAGTAAGCTGATGACTCAGGCTTTGGAGAAACTAAGCATACAGATTTCAGAACTCCAAAAACCGAGTCAAGTTTCTATGATAAATTGTGACTTTTGTGGTGGAGACCATGAGAATGGAATGTGTGATCCAAATGTGCCTTCCGAGCAAGTGAACTATATAGGGCAGCAACAATATCAAAGGAATTATCCTTCTAATTCCTTTAATCCTAATTATAGAAGTCACCCCAATTTTTCCGGGCAGAAAGGTCTACATTTGAATCAGAACATTCCACCAAATCAACCTACAAATAGACCACAACAACCTTCTCACCCTCCTATTAAAGAGAAGTCAGAACTTGAGAATGTACTTTCTCAGTTCATCCAGGCCACTCAGGCCAGTTTCAAAAATCAGGAAGCGTCCATAAGAAATTTAGAAAATCAAGTCGGACAGCTTTCTAAGCAATTAGCTGAGAGCCAAGCAGGTAATTTCCCTGGAGATACCGAGGTAAATCCAAGGGAACATTGCAAGGCTATAATCACTAGGAGTGGAAAAATTATTTCTCCATCTCCGAGTCAGGAAATAAGCTCAGAAAAAGATAAAGAAAAAGAAATAGTGCAGGAAACCGAGCAGGTTAACAATGAAGCTGAAAATGAAAATAAAACAGAAAAAGAAAAAGAAAATAAAGTCCACCAAAAGAAAAAGAAAAAGGTCGATCTGATTCTGGAGGAAGCTTCTAAGCTGACTCCTGAAAAACTGAGAAATGCTCCATTTCCACACAGGTTTAAAAAGCAAATAGAAGAGCAGAAATTTGCTAGGTTCTTAGATGTATTCAAGAAACTCCACATAAATATCCCTTTTGTCGAGGCATTGCAGGAGATGCCTTCTTATGCAAAATTTTTGAAAGAACTATTGTCTAAGAAAAGGAAGCTTAAGGGGGATGAAATGATTGCTCTCACTCAGGAGTGCAGTGCAATCATTCAAAAGAAACTTCCTCAAAAGCTAGAAGATCCTGGATCTTTTACAATACCATGTGCAATTGGGGATATTCATGTAGGAAGTGCTCTTTGTGACCTAGGAGCCAGCATAAATCTGATGCCTCTATCTTTGATGAAAAAACTGGGAATTAATGACCTTCAACCAACTCGCATGTCTTTGCAGTTGGCTAACAGGTCCATTAAATATCCCCAAGGGATGCTGGAAGACTTGTTGGTTAAAGTAGACAAATTTATCTTCCCAGCAGATTTCATAGTGTTGGATATGGAGGCTGACCGAGAGATTCCTTTAATCTTAGGTAGACCCTTCCTAGCTACAGACAGAGCATTAATTGATGTAGAAAAGGGTGAACTCACGCTGAGAGTTCAGGAGGAGCAGGTAACCTTTAATATCTTCAATTCCATGAAACATCCGACTGAAAGGATGGATTGTTTAATGATTGAAGAGATTAAAAGTTACCAGATTCCAATGCTTTTAAAAACTGAGGAAGAGGCCTTACGAATTTTTTTAGAGGATGACTTTGACTCCGAGACTGAGGAGTTAAATGACTCTTACTCAGAAATACTGGACCTACTGGAAGTATTAGAAGTAGGTGATTTTGAAAAAAAAAGAAAAATGATTTGAAAATTACTGAAGCTGAGAAAGGAAAGGAAGTTTCTGAAGAAAAATGTGATTTAAAACCTTTACCTTCTCATCTGAAATATGTTTTCCTGAGAGAGGACGACACACATCCTGTCATTATAAATGCCGATTTAAAATAAGAGGATGTAGACAAATTAATCAGGGTTTTAAAGGCACATGAATCTGCGATTGGATGAAATATTTCTGACTTGAAGAGAATCAGTCCATCATTTTGTATGCACAAAATTGAGGATGATTATTCCCCTGTAGTACAGCTTCAACGCAGATTGAACCCCATAATGAAAGAGGCAGTCAGGAAAGAGGTGGTCAAGCTTCTTGATGCAGGAATCATTTATCCTATCTCAGACAGTGCTTGGATCAGTTCGGTCCAAGTGGTGCCCAAGAAAGGAGGAACGACAACTGTTAAAAATGAAAAGGGTGAAGTCATAGCTACTAGACCGACCACAGGATGGAGAATGTGTATAGACTATAGAAAGTTGAATGACTTCACTCGGAAAGACCACTTTCCCTTGCCGTTTGTTGACCAGATGCTTGAGAGACTATCGGGTCATGAATACTACTGCTTCCTTGATGGTTACTCGGGTTATAACCAAATTGTGGTTGACCCAAAAGATCAAGAGAAGACAGCTTTCACCTGTCCATACGGAATTTTTGCCTATAGGCGCATGCCATTCGGTTTGTGCAACGCTCCAGCAACCTTTCAAAGGTCTATGCTGGCAATCTTTGGGGACATGGTGGAGAAATTCATTGAAGTATTCATGGACGATTTCTCTGTTTTTGGTAATAGTTTCGATTCATGCCTCAGCAACCTATCTAAGGTGCTGGTGAGATGCCAAGAAACTAACCTCGTCCTTAACTGGGAAAAATGCCATTTTATGGTTAAGGGAGGGATAGTCCTTGGCCACAAAATCTCTGCTGAGGGCATTCAAGTGGACCGAGCCAAGATAAAAATCATTGAAAAACTACCCCCTCCGATCAACGTGAAAGGAGTGAGAAGTTTTCTAGGATGTGTTGGCTTTTACAGAAGGTTCATAAAAGATTTCTCAAAAATAGCTAAGCCTTTGACTGACTTGCTTGTAAAAGATCATGTGTTTGTGTTTAATGAAAACTGTGTCAAGGCTTTTGAAAAATTGAAACAAAGTTTAACTTCAGCTCCGATCCTTGTAGCACCTGATTGGTCTTTACCGTTTGAATTAATGTGTGATGCAAGTGACTTTGCAGTCGGAGCTGTGCTGGGTCAGAAAATAGGAAAATTAACTCATGTAATTTATTATGCTAGTAAAGTGTTGAACGAAAATCAAATACATTACACCACTACTGAAAAAGAAATGCTGGCTGTGGTGTATGCATTTGATAAATTTCGTGCTTACTTGATTGGGGCCAAGGTCATTGTATATACAGATCACTCGGCAATCAAGTATTTACTAGCTAAGAAAGAATCTAAGCCGAGACTGATCAGGTGGGTTCTGTTACTCCAGGAGTTTGATTTAGAAATAAAAGACAAAAAGGGAGTAGAGAACTCAGTTGCCGACCAACTGTCTCGTCTGGAAGGAGAATCGGATTCTATTTTAATAAAAGAAGAATTTCCAGATGAGAAGTTGATGGCAATTATCACCGGGCCATGGTATGCTGATATGGCCAACTTTAAAAGTGTCTCGGTGGTGCCTGATGGTTGGACATCCCAAATGAAGAAAAAATTCTTTCATGATAGCAAAAACTTCCTTTGGGATGATCCATTTTTGTATAAAATAGGAGTTGATGGAGTGATCAGGCGATGTGTGCCTGAATCCGAGCAAGAAAGGCTCTTGTGGCATTGCCACGACTCCTATTATGGAGGTCATCATGGTGCCTCCCGTACAGCAGCAAAGGTTTTACAGAGTGGCTTTTATTGGCCAACTATCTTTCAAGATGCTAAAGAGTATGTCAAAAGGTGTGATAAATGTCAAAGGAGCGGAGGTCTCTCTGCTAAAGCTGGCATGCCTTTGGCAAACATTTTAATTGTGGACTTATTTGACGTTTGGGGTGTCGACTTTATAGGACCATTTCCAAAGTCGTTCTCCAATGAATATATACTTGTTGCTGTAGACTATGTCTCCAAATGGGTGGAGGCAATCCCGACCAGAACCAATGATACACATGTGGTGCTTAGGTTCATTAAGAAGAATATTTTCTCTAGGTTTGGAGTCCCGAGAGTACTTATTAGTGATGGGGGTTCACATTTTTGTAATAAAATAATGGAAAAAGCCCTGCGTCACTATGAGGTGTTACATAAAATATCCACTCCTTACCATCCACAAACTTGTGGACAAGTTGAGCTGTCAAATAGAGAAATCAAAAGAATTTTAGAGAAAGTGGTCGGGAAATCTAGAAAAGATTGGTCGGTAAAATTAGATGATGCATTGTGGGCCTACCGAACAGCCTTCAAAACTCCGATTGGCATGTCCCCGTATCAATTAGTTTACGGTAAGGCTTGCCATCTCCCTGTGGAGTTGGAACATAAGGCGTGGTGGGCCACAAAGTTATTAAACATGGACTGTGACCAATCCCAGGAGGAAAGAGTTTTGAAACTCCATGAATTGGAGGAATTCCGACTCAACGCTTATCAAAGTGCCTCCATTTATAAGGAGAAAACAAAGAAGTGGCACGATAAGTGGATTAATAAGAAGGAGTTTCAGAAGGATGATCAGGTTTTATTATTCAATTCCCGACTGAGACTCTTCCCTAGAAAACTTAGATCGAAGTGGTCGGGGCCTTTTACTCTAAATGAGGTTTTTCCTCACGGTGCAGTTGAGCTGAAAGACCTGACTACCGATCGGATTTTTAAGGTAAATGGCCAGCGACTCAAACTCTACTTTGGAGGAGAGTTTGATAGGCAGAAAACCTCCTTGTTACTGCAGGCATCTTCTTAAGATGCCATAAGGTCAAGCTAGTGACCTTAAAGAAGCGCTCTAGGGAAGCAGCCCTACATTCTGAGTGTTTTTAATGAAAAGAAAACTATAAAAATTTAGTGAATAAAGTTTGAATAAAAGTTATGAAGTTTTTCCGAGTTGGATTCTTTCATTTCGCTCAGGCGAAACACTTATAGCTTAGGCGAGAAGCTGCTGTTGATTGCTTCACGCTTAAGCGAAAGTTTACTGAGCTTGAGCGAGAATAGTATACTCGGATAACTGTTACTCATTCTTAACCTTTTTTTTTACGACTGAACTTCACTCGTCATTCTTGAATAAAAAGGGAGACTTTAATAAAGGATTTCTAATCATTGATTTAATAAACGGGTCAGATGATGAAGGGTGATTTATTTCAGTCAGCCTTTTATCACTCGGATTCCTCACTTATCACAGTCAGTTTTGTATCCATTAGTCTCCTATTCACTCAGTATATTTTCTTGTCAGTCTTGTGTTCAGTCGGTTTTCCATTTTTCTCATTCATCCACTCGGCTTTCTCACTCAGTCTCTTATTCCCTTGACCGATCTCTTTCACTCGTTCTCTATTCACTCGGTCACTCTTTCATTCTTTCATTCGTCACTTATTCACTGATCTTTTTCACTCATTATTTCATGAATGCTTCGTCTTCCGTTGTTCTTTTTCACCCACTCGGTATTTTCATCCACTCAGTTTCCACTGTAGTTGTTCTTCTATCCACTCAGGTTATCTTCTTCTTCTTCTATCTTTCACTCGTATTTATTTACCCGGTCAGTCAGTCATTCTTTCGTGTTCTTTCACTCGTCTTTCCATTTTCTGACCACTCGTTGTTTGTTCATTCGTTTTTCATTTTTTTTGTTCCTGTATAATCCATTCAGTATTCATTCACTCAGTACCCTTTTCATTCAAGTGTTTTATTCACTTGTTCTTTCAATCTACTCTTTCTTCTTCGTTCCTTCACCCAGTTCTCCGTAATTTTCTCACTCACTCGTCACTCAGTTTCTTATTCCTTCGCCCGATCTCTTTCTAGGTTTCCCCACTTGGTATCCCTTTCATGAGTCTCTTTCTGCAGTCTCTTTTTTATTCACTCGGTTTCTCACTAGATCACTCGGTTTCTTCCACTCGCTCCTGCATTTAACTCATCTCCTTCATCGATCGGTATACCCTTCACTCATCTCCTTCACTCGGAATATTCTTATTTGTTCTTCTATTCATTCTTTCATCCACTGGTCTTTTTCATCCACCCTCAATCTACTCGTCTTTCTTCCACTCGGTCACTCATTCTTTTTCGTTCCTCACCTGTCCTTCAGTCTTTCATTACCGCACTCTATCTTTTATCCATTCGTTCTTCCACTTGTTGTTTCATTCACTCAGCTTTGCTTATGTTTTTTTTCATTCGTATTTTACTCATCGGTTTCTCTACTTACTCATTCCTGCTGTGCACTCGTTGTTTTTGGTCACTCTTCTACTCGACCTTTACCACTCAGTATCTCCATCACTCGGTATCTATCTCTATTTTCACTCGGTCATTTTCTTTTCACTCTTTTCATTCTTTCACTTGGTCTCCTCTTCTGCAGTCTTCCATTCGCCGTCTCCCATTCGTTCACTCGGTTTTCATTCATTCGTTCACTTTAATTCACTCGTCCTTTATTCACTCTGTCAATCTCCCACTCATTCATTCTTCCACTCGTTCTTCTATACACTCTTCCAATCGTCTTATATCTCTCCCTATTCTTTCTTTCACTCAGACTTATTTTCATTGTTATTTCTCCCACCCGTTTTTCTGTCCACTCACATCCTAATGCAGTTGTTCACTCGTCTTTCCTGCACTCTACTTCATTCATCCATACTTTCATTCGTTCTTGTACCCATTCGTTCTTCACTCACTCAGGATCATTTCCATTCAGTTTTCATTCACTCGGGATCCTGTATTCATTCACGTGTCATTCTTCCATTTGTTCTTCCACTCACTCTTTCATTTACTTATTGCTTTCATTCGCTTGTACGTTTCCATCGTTTGTTCATTCACTCGTCTTCTTCATCACTGTCACTTATCACTGTCACTCATCTCTTCCCACTCTCACTCGATCTTCCACCTATTCAGTAGGTGAGCCGAGTAAGAATATCTAAAAAATAATAATATAATAATATGTATATATATTTATAATAATATTAATAAAGTAATAAATAAAGCTGGAACATACTTACGCGTTTCTTGGATAGTAACTTCAACAGTATAAAAACCTTTCAGCTTCCAAACCCTAAGTACCTACGCTGAACTTGGGTTGAAGACGAAAAGGCACTTTCTGATTTCTAAGAAAGGTACTATCTTTCCACTTATTTCACTTATTTCGTTCACTTCTAAGAACATGCTTAGTATTTCCTTGCTTCTTTGTTAATATTCTTCCACTATTCATAGCCATGCACCTCACATTTTTGGTTTGCTGTGTTTGTTTTGGATTTCTGTTCTTATTTTTCATTTAGGTTGTTTATCAGCATTCTTTTATTATTAACCATGAAAAGAAGATCACAGAGACTCCTGCAAAAACCTAGACCAAATTTTGCAGAAGGAAGTGTGAGAAAAAAACAATTAGATAACGAAAAGGAAGTAACAACCATCAGTATATCTGATTCTTCTGAACATGCACCCAGTCAAAGTAAAGCTGAGAGGAATGCATCCCCTGTAGTTGAGAGGAATGAATTGCCAGAAGTTGAAAGTGTTAAGGCTGCTGAAGACTATGTTATAAAGTTTAAAACCAAAGAGTCCGAGCGTCCCAGGCAATCTGCAGGAGCCGGTTCTTCTTCTTCTGACATTTCTATGGTGTTGCAGGAATTACAGGTCATGAAGAAGATGCAACTTGGAATTTATGATCGGGTCTTGAACCACGATCTCATGCTCAGAAAGATTGCCACGAAATTGAGGATAGAACACACAGCAGAAATGGGAGCCCCACCTGACAGAGATGCATGGTTAGCTTCCATTGGATTCACTATTCCCTCACAGGACGTATCCCAAGCAGCTGACCTCTCACCACCTTCAGAGCAGGACAAAGAGAATGAAGATCAGGATGCTTGAGTTGTTGCTACGTGTTATTATGATGTTTTTATGTAATTAACTTGACATTATTCTAACTGTTTCCTAAACAATGAATTCGCTTTTATTTTAGTTGTAATGAAATTTTCTTTCTTTGTTAAAATTACTTGTTTTATTCTGTTTTTCGATTGTATCGGTAAATTAATGCATCCCAATCCGACCACGTGTTTCCCATCCATAGCCACTCAGGTAAAAAGGGAAGTATTTTTTCGACGCACTCCTTAATTGATATTCTGACTTATTAATTGCTAAAATATGTTTATTGTTTAATTTCAAATCCATCTTAATAAATTAAAGTTGCTGATTCTTAAGCTTAGTCGGATAAATTAACTGATCGGTTTTGTTTAACTCAGGATCTCTACCCATAACTTTTTCATCATTAATTAATTATTTACTCGACATGCTAGTTAGCACTCTGAATGTATGATCTTACATTAAGTTTAGGGACATGACTGGCTGATTAACTATTATATTCATAGCTTTTGAGCCTGTTTTATCCTTTTTCGAGTGAATCTTGCATGCTAGTTAGTGAGGCAGAATTTGCTTCAGTACTTGCTTCGTAAATGATGAAGGCCTTCTTTGTTAATTCAGCCAGGGCCAAAAAGTAGCCTTCCTAATATACTTAATTATCTTTTGATCCAAAAATTATGTTTGAGCCTGAGACCCTTTTATTCTGTTTATTCACCTAACATTACAAGCCTTTTTATCTCGAAAAAACCGACTAATTTACCCCTGGATGTTCTGCTGATGAGTTGCTCAGTCTTACTTATTGCTAGGGACTAGCAAGTTCTAAGTTTGGGGATGAAGAGTGTGCCTAGCATCAATTAAGGACACACTCCGACCTTGGTTATAGATGAATAAATAGAGGCAAATGAAAGGAAAAATAAAAAAGCTGAGAAGAAAAATGAAAAAAATCAACAAGGAAAAAAAGTGCAAAGCACCGATTGAAATGTGATCGGAAAAAGATGGAAAAGGAGAAAGAAAAGGAAAAGTCCGAAGGACTGAAAGAAAAAGAAGGTGCAAAGCACCGAAAGTGTTAAGTTAGCATTCACTCGGAAAATAATGGAGCTTGCTAAGTAGAGGAAGTTAAGTTAAAATTGAGTCAAGGCATCAGTGGATACATCTTGTAACCCGACATTCACTCGGAAAACAATAATTGAGCCTGTAGCCCAGCCCCGTTATAAGCTTAAAAAGCCCTTACTGATCTGATTGTATATGGCATATGGCATGACGTTTAGAACTGTTGCAAGCCTATGTTTATCTAACAAGTATGCAGGTGATAAGTGCATTCTATTTACCCTATACACCGAGAGAAGAGTTAAACACCGACCAATGAGGAAAGTATCAGCAGCTTGTCTCCCAAAGGAGGTGTAAGTTATTATACTTTTAGAAATTACGAGAAGAAAGCATGATCGGTATTCAATAATTATAGCATGAACTAAGTTAAGGAAAGGTTGAGTGTGTTAAATAACAACTTGATTAGTTAAATAATCTGAATAGTTGCTTGAGGACAAGCAAGTTTTAAGTTTGGGGATGTGATAAGTCTTGAAAAGACTTAATTATTCTGCCTTTTATTTGAATTAATTCATTGTTTAAGTGATTAGTTTAGCCTTATTATTCAATTAATTGATAATAATTTATAATTTATTTAATTATTTCAAAAGTGTTTTATTTATGTAAGAAAATGGTTAAAAAAACATTAATTAGTTAAGAGTTTATGATTATTTGTAATTTCATTAAGAAGCCAGCATACAAATGCTAGGCAATTAGTTGATTTTTGGTGCAGGAACAGGTTGTGTTCAAACTAAGAAGACAAATCCGAGTGAAAAATTACAAAAAGCCGAGTGAGAAATCATAAAGCCGAGCGAGAATTTATAAATCCAAGTGAGTCTTCGTATATCCGACTGAAAGGAGTCCAAAGACCGACTGAGTGAGACTTCAAAGAGGCTGACTGAAAAGACTTCCCAAAAGGTTGACCGAAAAGAATTAACGAAAAGCTGACTGCAAAGACTTCCAAGATATCGACTCCAAAATAGAACAAGGAACCAATTGAAAATAAAAAGAAGAACCCGAGCGTCAATTTCAGAAATGTTGATTGAAAAGACAATTTGCTCAAGCGATAGTTAAATTCGCTCGGGCGAGGGTCAAAGTTCGCTCAAGCAAAGCAAGCTTACGCTCAAGCGTGACCTCAAAACATCATTGATTCGCCCAAGCGAGAACCCAGTACGCTCCAGCGAAAATGGTTGATATTTAAAACAGCAATTGTTCCCTCCAGAATCCACTCGGCACCAGTGTTGTTTCCTGCAGCCTTCTCTCCTACTGCTGCACTTTAGTAATTTAAGTAGTGAGCTGTTAATTAGTTGGTGCTGTGCTATGATTAGCTAAGGAAGAGCTGTAACTTGCTAAGAGCTGAGCTGTAATTAGTTAATTATTCTGTAAACTATGTAATTAGTTAGTTTAGTCGTTAACTTAAGTTTCCTAAGTTATCAGTTAAGTTAGTTAGTTAGGTAGAAGCTTATATATAGGTTGTACATATTCTGTAATAGACAGCCAGAACAGAGACAGATTCACATAGAATACATAGAACACAATTCATTCACAACTTCGTACACTACACAATTTTCTCTCTCTAAATCCTCTCCTCCATGACGTTCCACAATCCTTCGATGGAACCGAAGTCAATGGAGTTCTAATTCCCTAAGGTTGGGATTGCGAAGGTTAGCAATGGAGTCTTGAAGCTGTGAGCGAGGAAATCGACTTCTAGATCCTGAGGCGAACAAGCTAAGGAGTGGATCCAAATCGCTGGGTTGACAAATCCAGAACTGATGAAGAACTTCGCCAGTGAGGAATCATGGTTGAAGCTTAGGTAACTTCCAGCTTTCTAACTAGTTCAGGCCTAATCAATTTAGGTGAATAGTTAGAGTTCAACCTCCAATTTCGCATTAGATTCTTAGGTTAATTGAGCACTTAAGGAATTAAGGTTCGATGCTTAAGGATTAGTGTTTTTCACCTAAGGAATTAGGGATTAACCACAAGCGGATTGTCCTCTGGATTATGAAGTTTGATTATACCTTAATTGCATGATTCTTGATGAATTTGTGAACCGAAGCAATCCTGACCTGTTTTCTATTAATCACCTTTCACATTTCATTTTAACTCTGTTTCTGGAAATACAAAAACAACTATAAAACATTAAAACAATCAAAAACTGAATGAAATTTCTGCGTCTTTGTTGGTTCAGCTTATACTAGTCCAAGATTGAGGTACTTACCACAATTCCTGTGGGACGATCAAATATTCTACAATTTTAACGACTGGTGCGCTTGCCAAAGTATAAATCCGAGAGTCATATTTTGTTTTTACTAAGATTTTCACCACCAAGTTAATGGCTCGGGATTTTAGCATCAGATGTCATTAAGCTGTGTCCCCCTCACCTTCGCGAACATGGCCTTCATCGTATTCTTGTGCTTAAGAGCAAAGTCACAGACTCCTACATTTGACAAACAATATATAAAACAGAGGACCAATCTTTCCATGGTTCATGGAAGCACGATTGATTGTCTTAGCTTCATAGCAACTCATTCTTTGGTATGAAAGTGCTACATTCAAAACAAATTGTTAGTCTTAAAAATAAAAAATACAAATAATTAAATTCAAAACCAGTAATTTAAATAAAAAGTATGACTTACCAATTTTTAGGTGTAAATATGATCCTCCTTGAGACGTCATTTTGTGTAGGAGGCCTCTCATGTGCACGAACATCCAGAGGGTCTAAAGTATCAAAACCTGAGTCTTTTAAAGATATAGATCCTTATGCATTGGTAGGATAACATATGTGAGATAGGGAGGGTGAAGAAACTTAATCTCAATGTTTTTATTTATATTTAATGTTTTTATCACTATCACAATATCCTCTACAACATCAATAGTTATTTGTGTATATTTGTGAAAATACTATATATAATTATATTGAGATTTTACAAATATATTTTTATCAATTTTTATTTATCATATAAGTCTTAATAGATATGATACTCTTGCTCTCATATCAAAACCACATAGTACACTTTTCAAAACCTTATTAGCATGATCTTTTATTTTTGTACCCAAATTTAACTTAACTTTATTGACACGACTGGATAAATTCCTCTACCTTGCATCACGGTGGCTTAATGCAGATCAAATAGCTCTTTTGATAGCTCTAAGTATGATAGTTGCCTATACAATTTCTTTACCTTTCACTGTATAGTATAAACATGGTTTATTTCTATGTTTTTTTACACATCCAATTGTCATAAATTGAACTCTTTCTATTTGGTGAAACAATACCTCTGATTTGTGTTTATCTTAGCTCACAAATTACTCTTATTCAATGCTTTTTACCTACATCGTTATAGACTTTTTATTTTATTTCCATCAAAAGGACTCGAAACAATTGAATATATATATCAGTAGTACATTCTAATGGTTTTAATGTTTAACTATTAATATTTACTATTTTTTACAATTTTATTATTTGATTGTTTATTTACTTTTAAATATATGAGATATATAAATTAATAAAATTTAATGGTGCGTGCGGTGACTAGTAAAACTTATATATATATATATATATATATATATATATATATATATATATATATATATAAAAGTATATGTGTGTGTGAAAAAACAAATGTATGGATGTGTGAGGATGGAGAGGAAAAACTAAAAATATGTACTGATGAGACCAATTTAAAACCATCCATAATAAAACAGAAAGTATAGCTATAATTTTATATTATAATAAGACTAATATATGATTAATACAAAACGTTGACGCAAGAAAGAAAGTTTTAAAATTATCAAGGTTCAAAAGAGTCTCGATAGTCTTAGAGAGTGCCTGTCAACTAATTTAAGTTTATTATTTAATCTTATCCTCTATCACCACAACAAAAATGGTAAAACAATGTGATGCTTTTGTGGTCAAATTACAAAAAATAAAACAAAATTTACATTAATATTTATAGCTCGTAAACAGAACTAAAGACAATTAAAGACAATTGTGATTATACCCTTTGTTATGGTTTAATAGAATTTTTACCGTTAGAAACTTTAACGGCAAAGAAGCAACATAACCCTCCTTTCCCTTTTTCCTCATTGATCATTACCCTCTCCTCCACACTCCAGCACAGCTCCGCCGTCGACCTCAAGACAGCGCCTCCCCGACCTCCACATAGCGCCATGGAGGACCTCCGCAAGCACCACGTGAGTCCAAATGCCTCCCCTTTTTCACTCTCAATCACACAGCAATCGATGAGGCAATGCGAGAGGACGTTGTCAACACCCACGATGCGAGAGGAAGTCGTCGCCCCTGGAGGTCGGATCGGCTCGGCTCAAAGCGTTGCGCGGGCCTCTTCAAGCGGAACCCTAACCACCACCATCACCACGGTTATGCGGAGCTCCATCACCTCTGTCCTTCGCCAACGCAACGAGCATGACCAACATCTCCGCCACGGCTTCAAGTTTGACACCACACTCATTTCCCCCTTTCATGTCTCATTCTTTCCTGCTTTTGCCAGTTTTCGGTCCGTGGGAAAAGTGCACGCAGAATGTTTGATGAAAGTCCTGAGAGCCTGTCTTAGTGTTTGATTAATTTACATGATAATTATCTGTTTATAGTTTTCATTTGGAAGCCTGATTGTCTTGCTTGTCATTCGGTGGTGTTCGTGTTTGTGGTGGCGGAGAGCGAGCTTGTGATGGTGGAGAGGTTGATGGATCGGAAGACGGAGACGGTGGAGTCGTTGTTGGTGAGGATTAGCACTGTTACGGAAGAGATGAAGTATGTGAACAAGGCTTCTGCAGTTTCAATCCACTTTTCTTGATAGTTGCTTTGTTTGATTTTGTATTCTATTTTTAGCTACTTCTGTTTTTTTCTTCCTTTTTCTTTGAGCCAAGCCTTTGTTGATTTGATTCTGAAGCCCTCTGAAAAAGACCTAAAGATTTGGCCTCACAGGTATTATACAGTACATTTCAATATGTTATCTAGGTTTATTTTTTTACTACCTTGTTTAGCTTAAACTTATTTGTTTCATAGCTTGAATTGTTTATGTTATGTTCTCTTCTGCTAATACATATGTCTTAAACTTATTGATGTCTTTCAGCAACGAGAACTAATTTGTTTGTTTCTGTTAGTGTTGTAATAGAGGGTGCTTCTATTATATGTTAGGTTATACTATCAATTTTATTGGATTAATTTTGTAGAGGAAGCTGGAAAGAGAACTTGTTAATGGAGGCGTGCCACGAAAGGAACAAGATGCTATTGATCAAGTCGAATCTATCGCTAGTACGTTTGCTCAAGCCTTCAGTTGTGTAAATTACAATGTTTCCCTAACTTGAATTTAGTTGCATTGCATATTTCTTTACCACTTCATCATACGTGTGTGTGAGTTAGAGGTTTAAATTTTATTAACCATCCCGCAATAGGATAAAATCTTGGCTGTGATCACAATCCCAATTTTAGAGTCAACAGCATTACACCACAATTTGGGATTGGCTACAATCATGAAAATATCTTATGAGAATTTTAAAATTATTTCAATAAACTTTTGGTAAGTTGGAATAGCTTGTCAAAATAAAGTTTTTCAATGTTCTGATTAAATTTATGACATAAGCTCTCATGTGATAACACTCATAAGAACTTATTGAAGAAACTCTTAATTAAAATGTATTGCACCTTATCTGAGTGTAATTGATACTGAATGAGAATATTTTTCACCTGCTACACTTACGTGTAATCATGGCATGTGCTTAAGCCTGGTGATTCACTGAAATTTAGCTAACATAAAGTTTTATCTAAAACCAGTCTGAAAGCTTCTTTATCTATGAATCTTAGGCTATTTGGTGGAATGTTAGTATATGATGTGGGACTGGTTTTCTTCCTCCTGCATATGGTTTTTGGCTCATTTGGTTGATTGGATTTACTTTCTGTTGTTGACAGACACAAAGACATGTGAAAATGATGATTTGAAAGTCACTGTTGTGACAAGTGAGATCAACCCTGAAGAAGAAAGTTATCCTAGTGAAAGGAAGGAGGCAACAATGCTTCTACATTTTATTGTTGCTGATAAAAAAACATGGTGTATCGATAAATAACAAGAAGCCATTTAAGAAGGTTGCAAAACAGAGATCACAACCAAAGCAACAGTGTCCCTCCATTGTAAAATTGACTTACTCAATTAAAGTATGAGTTTTCAGTGAGGTTTGATGCTGTCAAATTCCATCTTTCCTTGCAATTTTCACATTTTGATGTGGGGAGAGATTTTAATTGTATCTCTATATTAATAGTTCTTATTTTCTTGTTGGAATTGAGCCCTAGACTTTTATCCAGAGACTAGGAGATGTTTTTGTTCCAGCTGGTTGTTGTCATTAAGTCAGAAACCTTAAGGTAAAAAGAACATGTGTGGTGTATCTTAAACAATACTTTCAACACTATTTCCCTAAATATTGTTTTGTCAAAATCTGCTACTTAAACAAGCCTAAAGCTTGTAGATGTGTGTTGCTGTTTCAGTCAGGGAACAAGTGCAGATCATGAGATTCATAAAACACTGATGGAGCTGCTTAATCAACTTGATGGATTTGATCAGTTTGAGAAGGTATATTTTATTCCATAATCTCATTTAACTGAGTTAGAAACAAGCATCACACCTGACTTTTATAGAAAAGCTTCATCCCCCGCAGCTAGTTCCAAGGATAAGGAGCTTAATTTCTCCCTTAAAAGATGAATATGTTACATTTGAGTCCATTTTAATGTGAATGAGCTTTTCAGAGTTTTTTTTTTTTGCTTCTCAGGATGATTTCCAACATGATTAATATTTAATTTTTACTACAATCAACAGTGTACTTGGAACAGTATAATTTTGGTACTCTTGTACATGTGTAATGATTCATATTATTGTTTTCAGACTTTTTGCTATATTTTCTGATTTTTCGATAAAGGGCAGTTTAAATAACTTTCATTTCGGTAATGAAATATCAACCCTTTCAGCAATTTAGTAAACACTGAGCAAGCATGTGTCACTGTTCCCTTTCAGCAATTTGTAATTTATTTTCTTGTATCACGCCTACATTTACTTTATAGAACCCTTCCAGCAATTTTCTAATTTATTCTTTTTATGTTCGTGTTTAATTTAGAGAACATCCAATTGAAATAATTTCCTTCCCTTATACTGTACTATTTTATGAATGATAATTTTCAATTGAAACAGTTTCATTTTGCCCCAGTTTTTCAATTTAACACATGGATATTATTGCCTAATAATATTAATCAATCTCCAATTGGATTTGTGTGTGTTCAAAGAGTGATATGAATTTACAGAATACTAGGATGATTGTTTCACTCCTATGACAAATAAAACTAGAACAATACCTACACTACCTCAACACCATGTTAATTAAAACTAGGACAACAACCTATTCCCCATTACCTCAACACTTGTGAAATATAAAACTATCACTTCATTTTTTTGTTGTAATATTGACTTGTTTAAATAGTATTTATTTGATATTATAATGAATTATTTGAGTTTTCTATGATGCTTCCTAATGCCTATTTTCCTCCTTTAATGATATTTTTATTCATATTTTCCCCCTACATTAGATTGTAGAACCCTAAGCGTAGTTTATGGTTGTGGAATTCTGAAGAAGATGCTATTTTAGTGAATGTTTGGTTGAAGACAATAATTTTAAGCCTGAGTTCCATAAGCATTTGGAGAAAAGAATGTTTGAAAAAAATGCCTAGTTGTACTTTAAAAGCTACACCTCATTAAATCAAGAGTTAAACAACTTAATAAATATTAGTTTACAATATGTGAAATGATGGGGCGTAAAGGTGGTAGTGGGTTTGGCTGGAATGACAAAGATAAAATGATTGTGGTAGATAAAGAAATATACAGATTGGATAAAGGTAATTTTATGTTGTTTATCCATTATATCTTTTGAAATATTTTATTTTTCAATTTAATATATTCCTATAATATGTTGTAGTTTCATCCTAATGCAAAATATACAAAAAGTCATTTCCTTATTTTGATATACTTGGTCTAATTTTCGTAAAGATGGAGTTAATGGAGAAGATGCAGAGGATCCATTTAGGTCTTTCGAAGCCAAATAGTGCTAAAAAAAAGGTTAAAATAATCGATCTAAGGGTTCATTGGTTGAATTGGTAGCTGAAAGCTTGAAAAAAATTAGTGTCGTGTATGAAAGGAGTGCTAGTAGTATTAATGAATTGGCTGCTTGTTTTAAACATGAATCTGATGGAGCAAATCGAAGAATGTTAAATGATGAAAAATTGAAAAAGATACAAGGATTAAGTAATGTGCAACGAGTTTCAGTTAGTCGGTTGATTTGCAAAGACACTTTCTCAATTGACTATTTTATGCAGCTAGATCTTGATGATAAAAAACTGATGGTGGATGATATGTTACATGTCACACCGTGATTTTCTGGACCTGAATCCCGACGTAATCAAAATAAATAATTAATAGAAATGTGAGTAAATTTTTCGCGTTTGAAATAATTTTGAAACACCTTAACGATTACATCAAGATCCAAATCACAAAATCGAAGAGTGAGAGTTAATAATTTATAACCGGATCGCAAGATAAATCTCCCATAATTGTATACAAAATAATAGAATTTACAGCAGAAGAAAAATATGTATACAGGGCACACGTCTAGTCCCATATATGAAGATATGAGAAAAGGCTTGGCATAGCATGCAAGCATACAATACAAGCCTATTAGGCCACGACCAATCTTATGCATAAATCATAAACATGCATTGCCTTAAATATATATATATATATATATATATATATACACACACACACACACACACACACACACACACATATGCATCTATATGGTCATGCAACATACATCTCCAATGTCCATATTCTACAATTGATCATATTTGATTCAATCTTAATATCTTATATCATTAATACTTATACATTTCCAAAATGGCTACATGACCAACACATTTCATTTATCCAATGAGTATGAATTTAATACCCCAAATATCAATACATCATCCATTCATATTGTTATTTACAACACATCCATCAATATCAATATTTATCAACACTATAGGGTACATTTTATTCACAATGCAATGAATTACAACAGCTGCCGGCCAAGGTATTCCATTACCATTATTTTACCTTCACAAAAGTTTTACTAAAAAAATATCCCCATCCCATGATATTCCTGCATCAATGTTGAAAATGGACAACATGGGAGAGTGAGTTATACATTTCAAATGACGAATATGAATACAATTGAGATTATGTACATATGCATATTAACATCATGTATGCTTTGCTAAAATCATCAACAATCCTCATAATCTATTCGTTTTAACAATATACATATCATATATTCATCCATTAATTCATAGCAAAGCAATCACATACACACATCTTTTCTCAATGCCACAATGGGCCAACATCATCATCATCAATCATTGCCCTTCATCACATTGGGCCATCACATACCACATCATTATATTTAGTATCTTTTCGTTGTATTCATATTTTTCATATTGTCTTTTAGGTAATTCATTTACCCATCTCACCATCATCAATCATTATCACCTTTTGGCATATCTCCATGCTATATGCAAATGCTTTTAGGCTAATGCATATGTACAATGGAATAAACAACAACAAATGTGGATTCGACTGTGGGAATAAACACCAAATTGTGGGTTCAAGCATGATCACATAGTCATGCCCCTACTGCAGTAGTATAATGTGTACACATATCTCATAATGCATGCATAATCACCAAATTTTACTAGTACCAAACCGCATCGCCCATTTTGCAACACTAGTCATTTTCACCATGACTGCGGTAAACAACATAATCAACAATATAAGGTGTTGCGGGCCAGCCATGATTCATACCATGGCAGCTGTGATCCAAAGGACCACCAGGGACACCTGCTCAACCCCCACAGGGTCGGCCACATGCAGCTCCCTGTAGCTATACATGGGCGACTTCGTGACTTACACACCGAGTCATAGGGGAAAATAAGAATGCTCGTGCACAGAGCCGCCCTCCCACTGGGCCGACCAGGGGAATCCCCTAATATTCCAACACCAGTATCTATGATATGCCATGGATGCAAATGTCAATCAATGCATTCTCACACTATGCATCCTATCATGCCACTCATCAATCATCATCATCAACACCAACACCACCATACAATCTTTAGTGGATTTTATCATTGTTGGTTTTAGCCATTGTTTTCAAGTCTTAAGGGTGGCATTTCATTTCAACATGCTTATATCATACATGCAAGTCAATGTTTGCAATCATTCACAATGGCATAACAAACATCAATAACATTCATCAATCTTTCATCAACATTACCACATAATTTCTTAATGGATTTTTCATTTCATTGATCATCACCATTGTTTTACATTCTAGCGTGGCATTCACAACATCTCATCAATACAATTCAAACCACACATACAAGATTACACTTGTATCAAACACAATGGTATTCAACAAATCATCAATAATAACAATCCTTCATCATTACTCATTATCGACATCATCTCTGATTCGTTGATTCATAACAAACACATTGTCATGCAATCACCCCTTCGTTAGTTTCATCATGATGCAAGGGTGTGTCTTACAACCACATTATTTAACTTTTCATTATCAAACATCATAACATATCATTAGTGGTGTACATTTATGTTTTCATAACATATCATAGGTACATACATATTTTCTAATGTCTCAATCAATATCAAACACCACTAAGACACACCATCATCATATACCCCTAATATAATCTCTTATTTTTTACATAAAAAGGGGTTTTAGGGTAATAATGAGCTCATGACAATTTTAACATTAAGACATATGAGAAAGGTTCATTTTAGTGTTAAAAATAGTGGGACATGTCACAAATATCGCCTGTTAGTGCCAATTTGACAACCATAAAAAGTTGGGTTCAAAACCCTTTTAAACTTGAGTTTTACAATGTAGTGGGTCCAGTGTTTTATACCTAATAAGAGTTAGAAAACTCCAATTAAGGTAAGACCAATGTTCACACCTCCGTAACATAATTATCTACAACTTTAATGAAGAAGTCAGAGGCCAAAAATGTTATTAAGATGCCCAAACATGCCAAAAATAACAAAAGGATTACAGTAGTTGGAAGAACAGCATAACAATGGCCAGAACAGGGCCATGAATTGATTCAGCCTTGCATGAGTCGATTCATGCGTCCCAAAATCTCAAAATTTGACATACAGGGGGTGGTGAATCGATTCACACCCTCTTGAATCGATTTATACGTGCTTGGGGCCCAAAATAGTGGAAATAGAGGGCCTTGAATCGATTTAAACACTGCATGAATCGATTCAAGCATTGTGAAATTGAGGAACAGTAAATCCAGTGAGTCTTGAATCGATTCAAGGCTTCGTATGAATCGACTCAAGCCCATCCAGTATCCTTTGAATCGATTCAAAACAATGTTTGAATCGATTCATGACAGCACCGACCCCTTTTTATGCAGAAAGAGCCATATTTTTGAACTTCTAATCCCCCTAACTTTTTCATACAAATTCCAATGCCCACCAAATTTTAACACCAACTTATATACATTATTTGTGATGTGTGGCCACCGGCCATACTAAAAAATTTCCAAAAATGAGGGACTTATGCGCATAAATGCGTTTAGACCGTTTCAAAGTATTTTTATGCAACTCAAGGGCCTCTAATTCCTACAAGTCATAAACTACATACATGGGCTATTGGAACTATTCCATGGTGTTCAATCATACTAAAACTCAATATAACCTTATTAGTTCCTCAATTATGCATAACATCATAAACACATCATCATAATTTGAACAATCCATCCATCCATGGATTTCCATCAACAATTAAATCATGCCCTTCAAAAGGGACCACTAAACATTCATCATCATCTCATATATGCATGACTCCCAAAGTCATCAAATTTCCAAGCATATCATTTATCACATTACCAAGCATCTTATTATTTCATTATATTCATGGTAAGGCAAACATGAGTATAAATCATATATACATCAATCACCAATCATTCTACTCATGCAATTGAAATGTAAACTCCTCTTCTACCTCGAGAGAAGAACCGTAATGATTCGCCACGCTCCGAAAGTTCTGCCACATTGTCCGAAATATAATCTCCTATCAACATATATAAATATACATGTATTCAATTTATGAGCCATCACAAGGCACCATCATAAATCTAAACAATTGCTAACTCATCATAAAGCTTAATATCAAATCCTAGACTTGCTAAGACACCAATTCATATACTTATGTTAGGCTTCGGGAATTCCTTTCCCAAACCAATATTTTCTAAGTCTCAAAGGGACAATCACACCAAACATCAACAACATCTCTTTCATCATTCATAATGCATTCATCATTACTTAAACTATCCATTTGCCATTCAAATTCATCATGAGCCTCTTAGCTCCTTTCAAACCATTATCAACCAACAATTTCACATGTCATTTATCATGGCCCAATAACTCATCAACCCACTATGTCTATTTCATTAATCCCACTATCAATGATAATCACAAGCACAACATCATTATCTTAGTTCAAAATTCATCATCATTAATTAATAATCAATCTCATCCTTCCCAAAAACTCATACCAAGAGTTTAAATCATTTCTAACTATCAATTAAGCCAAAAGCCCTAATTTTTATACTTAGGGTTTTCCTTTAAAATCACCCAACAATCATCATCATTAACAACACCTAAACACAATTTATCATGGGTTTACACTTAAAATCATTTCCCTTAACATCATTAAACACTCATCCATTCATATTTCAAAATTTCCCCAAATTATAAGGTTAGGGTTTCATCAAAAACTCAACAACTATCCTCAATGTTCATCTTTTTCCACCACATTAAATGCTAATTTCGTGTACCCATAATTACCCACTTAAAACTCACATTAAAGCACCCATCTTAGGGTTTCATACCATTAATGCCTCTCCTACACAACCCATATGAAATCAAATACTCTCCCAACCACCATAACCCAAAATCTAATGTTAGAGTTCAAGAAAAATGGAGAGGAAACCTTACCTCAAGCCAAGCAAAGAGAGCTCCAAGAGTGGGAGAAGAAGTGCACGAAAATGAGAGGGAGAGGGAGAGCTTCAAACCACCATTGTCATCTCCTCCAAGCTTGAAGCAACCAAAAATGGAAGGAGAAGGGAGAGCACACCACACTTTGTGGATTTTTGAAAAAGAAGAAGATGAGTGGAAGAGGAGAAGAGGAAGAAGGTGTTTGATAAGTCTTGAAAAGACTTAATAATTTCACCTTTAATTTAACTTAATCCATTAAATATTGTTTAGTTTGGCACTATTATTTAATAAATTATCATTAATTCTGGTTTTATTTATTTATTTCAAAAGTGTTTAAATTATTCAAGAAAATGATTAAAAAGAGAAAATAGTTAAGGAAATTTGTTTATTTATAAATTCACTAACCCAACGTATATACGCTGGACAACCAGCATACATACGCTAGGCATTTATTTGTTTGCATGTGCAGATGCAGTAAAATATTCTTCACGCTCAAGCTTGAAAACTTCACGCTCAAGCGTGAGATCCATGCAATTCACGTAAAAGGAAAGAAAGGAAAACACGACCACGCTCAAGTGAACTTCCTTCATGCTCAAGCGTGGAATGAAAGTGTCATCACGCTCAAGCGTGAATTCCCAGCGTGCATGAAATAATACGATCGCGCTCAAGCGCGAGTCCTTCATGCTCAAGCTGAAGGTGGTTATTCAGTTTGATATTTTTTCCCTCCAAGCTGCACCGTTGTTGTTTTCTATTTTCTGTTGTACTATAGTAATTTAAGTAATGTATATAATTAATTATTTCCCTGTAATCATGTAATTAGTTTAGTTAGTTTAATTATTAATTAAGTTTCTCTTGTAATTAATTAGAGTTAGTTAGTTAGTTTAAGTTATCTGTATATACTTGTAAATACTCTCTAAAAAAAAGGAGAGAACACACAGAAGCAATAACACGATTCATTTTCTCATTTCCAATCTCTCTCTAATTCTTTTCTCTCTCTAAATTCTCTTTTCCATGTCTCTCCATAATCCATTGTCTAAATCCATTTCCATGGGTTTCTAAACCCCTAGGATTGGGATTGTGAAGGCTTGCAATGAATTCTTGAAGGTGTATTGAGGAATTCAACTTCTGAATCATGAGGAGAACAAGCTGAGGAGTAGAGTTCCATTGCTGGATTGACAAATCCAGATCTGATGAAGAATCTCACCAGTGAGGAATCATGGTTGAGGCTTAGGTAACTTCTGGCTTCCTAACTACTTCAGGCCTAGTAAGTAGGTGAATAGTTAGGGTTCAATCCCCAATTTTGCATTAGATTTCTGTCACTAAACATCTAAGGGATTAGGGTTTAATGCTTAGGAATTAGTGTTAGTCACTAAAGGGATTTGAGATTAACCATCTGTGAATTATCCTCTTGCATCTGAAGCTTAATTGAACCTCGATTGCATGTTCCTTGATGAAGTTGTAAGCTGAAGTAATCCTAACCTATCTTCCATTAATCACACTTCATCTTCTATATTGTTTCTGAAGATACAAAAACATAGAAAGTTTCAAACAACAAAAATAGAATGAATTCTATCTGCTTATGTTGGTTCAGCTTGTGCTAGTCCATGATTACGGTAATTACCTCAATCCCTGTGGGACGATCAAATATATTACAAATTTAACAATTGGTGCACTTGCCAAAAGAATATACATCCTCTGAGAGTTATGCATCAAGTTAATGACTCAGGATTTATGCATCAAGTTAATGGCGCCGTTGCCGGGGATTATTGATATTACTTAACAATCCTTGGAACGGTACTAGACTGAACCGTTTAATTTTGTTTTTGCATCTAGTAGTAGTTTAATTCTCGTTTTTAGTGTAGCAGTAGCTTTAATTTTATTGTGTAAAATATTTGGTGTATGCAGTCAAGGAACAGAGGAGAGCCTTTCTTCTTTGATCCTGATATTGATTTGATAGAGCGTAAGCTTAGAAAGGAGAAAAAGCAAAAAGAACAGCAAGAAATGGAACAGAAGAGAGTTACACTAGGTGACTACTCTAGGCCTACTAAAGAAGGATTGCAATCTAGCATCCTTAGGCCTCCGATTGCAGCTAATAATTTTGAACTTAAACCGGCTTTGTTGCAGTTGGTTAGAAATGACCAATTCGGAGGAAGTGAGGTTGAGGATCCAAATTTGCATCTAGCAACCTTCCTCCAAATTTGTGATACAGTGAAAATGAATGGTGTCCATGATGAGGCAATAAGATTGAGATTATTTCCTTTTTCTCTAAGGGACCGTGCAAAAGCCTGGTTGTAGAGCCAACCAAGAGGCAGTATATCCATTTGGGAGGATTTACAAAGAAAATTTTTGATTAAATATTTCCCTTCTTCCAAGTATGCCAAGTTGTGCATAGAAATGACTTGTTTCCAGCAAAGAGAGGGTGAATCTCTGATGGAAGCATGGGATAGGTACAAAGAGAGTTTGAGGAAATGTCCTCACCATAGGATTCTTGATGTACAGCAAGTTACCATATTCTATAATAGTGTAAGACCAACAACTAGAGTCTTGATTGATGCCTCAGCTGGAGGTTTATTAACCACTAAAACTGTAGAAGAAGCTATAGAGTTGATTGATGTAATGGCTTCAAATGAATGTTTGGTTAGTGAAAAGAGCCAAATCCCTAAGAGAGGGATATTAGAATTAGAAGTACAGGATGCTTATTTGGCTCAAAGTAAGTTGATGACTCAGGCTTTAAAGAAACTAAGTGTATAGATTTCAGAACTTCAAAAGCCTAGTCAAGTTTGTATGATAAGTTGTGATTTTTATGGTGGAGACCATGAAAATGGCATGTGTGATCCAAATGTGCCTACTAAACAAGTTAATTACATGGGGCAGCAACAATTTCAAAGGAATTATCCCTCTAATTCCTTTAATCCTAACTATAGAAATCACCCCAATTTTTCATTGCAGAAGGTCCACATTTGAATCAAAACATGCCACAAAATCAAACCACAACTAGATCACAACAACCTTCTCCCCCTCCCTCTAAAGAAAAGTCTGAACTTGAGAATGTGCTATCTCAGTTCATTTAGGCCACGCAGGCTAGCTTTAAAATCAAGAAGCGTCCA
The DNA here is from genome assembly GCA_037962975.1 of Clitoria ternatea. Lineage (NCBI taxonomy): Eukaryota > Viridiplantae > Streptophyta > Magnoliopsida > Fabales > Fabaceae > Clitoria > Clitoria ternatea. The sequence continues at coordinate 215,012,922 of CM075671.1, read as the reverse complement.
TCTGAAATCTGGAAAATCAGGTTGGACAGCTATCAAAACAGTTAGCTGAGAGACAGTCAGGTAATTTTCCTAGAGATACTGAGGTAAATCCAAGGGAACATTGCAAGGCAATAACCACAAGGAGTGGTAAAAGTTCTTATCCCTACTCCAAATTAGGAAGTTAGTTTAGAAAACGATGTAGAAAAAGAAAAAGAACAGGTAAGTGAGCAAGTTATTGATGAAATTGAAAAGAAAGTTGAAACAGAGAAAGAAAAAGAAAACCAAGTTCATCAAAAGAAAAAGAAAAAGATTGATTTGATCTTTGAGAAAGCTGTCAAGCTAACCCCTGAGAAATTAAAGAATGCTCCATTTCCACATAGATTCAAGAAACAGATAGAGGAGCAAAAATTTGCTAAGTTCTTAGATGTGTTTAAAAAGATTCACATAAATATTCCCTTTGCTGAGGCATTGCAAGAGATGCCTTCGTATGCTAAATTCTTGAAAGAGCTTCTGTCTAAGAAGAGAAAGCTTAAGGGAGATGAGATGATTGCTCTCACTCAAGAGTGTAGTGTAATTATTCAAAAGAAACTTCCTCAAAAGCTAGAAGATCCTGGATCTTTTACAATACCTTGTGCAATAGGGGATGTTCATGTAGGAAGTGCTTTATGTGATCTAGGGGCTAGCACAAACCTCATGCCTTTGTCCTTAATGAGGAAATTAGGAATTAATGACCTGCAACCAACTCGCATGTCTTTACAGTTGGCTGATAGGTCTATCAAATATCCTCATGTGATGCTGGAAGACTTGTTAGTTAAGGTAGATAAGTTCATCTTCCCAGTTGATTTTGTAGCTTTGGATATGGAAGCTGATAGAGAGATTCCTTTAATTTTAAGGAGACCCTTCTTAGCTACAGGAAGAGCTTTAATTGATGTAGAGAAGGGAGAACTCATGCTGAGAGTTCAAGAGGAGTAGGTAACTTTTAATGTCTTTAATGCTATGAAACATCCAGCTGAGAAAATGGATTGTTTTATGCTTGAAGAAATTAAAAGCTATAAGACTCCTATGCTATTAAGAACTGAAGAAGAGGTTTTACAAGCCTTTCTTGAGGATGATTTTGACTCTGAGACTAAGGAGTTGGATGACTCACATAATGAGTTACTGAACCTACTAGAAGCATGTGAAGTAGGTGAATTAGAAAATGAAAAGAAAGAAAAATTAAATAATACTGAACTTGAGAAAGGGAAGGAAGTATTTGAAGAAAAGCATGATTTGAAACCTTTGCCTTCTCATTTCAAATATGTTTTCTTAGGAGATAATGAATCATATCCTGTAATCATTAATGCTAATTTAAAAGATGAAGATTTAGAAAAATTGATAGGGGTTTTAAGAAAACATGAATCTGCCATTGGTTGGAACATTTTTTATTTAAAGGGAATTAGTCCATCATTTTGTATGTATAAAATTTTGATGGAGGATGACTATTTCCCTATTGTTCAGCCACAAAGAAGATTAAACCCCATAATGAAAGAAGCTATAAGGAAAGAAGTGTTTAAACTCCTTGATGCAGGGATTATCTATCCTATCTCAGGCAGCGCTTGGATTAGTCCAGTCCAAGTGGTGCCTAAGAAAGGTGGGATGACCACTGTTAAAAATGAAGATGTAGAAGTCATTGCCACTAGACCAACTACAGGTTGGAGAATGTGCATAGATTATAGAAGGCTTAATGACTCCACTAGAAAAGACCACTTTCCATTACCATTTGTAGACCAAATGCTTAAGAGACTGTCAGGTCATGAGTATTACTGCTTCCTTGATGGATATTCTGGTTACAACCAAATTGTGGTTGATCCAAAAGATCAAGAGAAGACAGCCTTTACCTGTCCATATGGAATCTTTGCATATAGGCGTATGCCTTTTGGCTTGTGCAATGCACCAACAACCTTTCAAAGGTGTATGCTGGAAATTTTTGGGGACATGGTAGAGAAGTTCATTGAGGTGTTTATGGATGACTTCTCTGTGTTTGGAAGTAGTTTTGATGTATGCCTCAGCAACCTATCTAAGGTGTTGGTGAGATGTCAAGAGACTAACCTTGTTCTCAACTGGGAGAAGTGTCATTTTATGGTTAGAGGAGGGATAGTCCTTGGCCACAAAATCTCTGCTGAGGGCATTCAAGTAGATAGAGCCAAGATTGATATCATTGAAAAACTTCCTCCTCCAATAAATGTGAAAGGAGTGAGGAGTTTCTTAGGATGTACTGGCTTCTATAGGAGATTTATAAGAAAATTTTCAAAAGTAGCAAAGCTTTTGACTGATTTACTGGTGAAAGATCATGCTTTTGTTTTTGATGAAAACTGTGTCAAGGCTTTTGAAAATTTGAAACAAAGATTAATTTCAGCTCCGATCCTTGCAACACCTGATTGGTCCTTACCATTTGAACTCATGTGTGATGCAAGTGATTTTGCCATAGGAGCTATGCTAGGACAAAAGAAAGAAAAAGTAACGCATGTAATTTATTATGCTAGCAAAGTATTAAATGAGAATCAAATAAACTACACCACTACTGAAAAAGAAATGCTTGTTGTGGTGTATGGATTTGATAAATTCAGAGCTTACTTGATTGGTACTAAGGTCATTGTGTATACAGATCATTTGTAACACCCCGAATTTTTTAAAATAGGAAGATAAATTAGGAAAATAAATGTTGGATAATTAACTTTGGGCTAAGAAATATCCCAAAATTCTTGAAATGACTTAAACAAGGTTTTTCGAAACTGTTGGTGAATTATGGTGGTCAGATGGGCTGAAAACTGACCCGGATAAAATATAGGTGTCGGACCAAGTATCTCCGATTGAGATGCCGTTGGTCAGGGCCGTAGACAATGTTATTGGGATTCCGAATTTATATTCGGAATAATTTTTAGAATATGTTTTGGGCCCGAACGGCGAACCTGTTTGTTAAAAAATGGAATAGTTAATGAAGAATTAATAATTTAAATGCTAAATTTCTATTTTTCCCATTCAAAAGGCGGTTGCACTCTCTCCCTCATGTAGACACTCTTCTTCTTATCTCCTTCTTCTTCTTCCCTTCTTCTTTTCCATTATTCCTCGTCATCTTTTTCTTGAACTTCAAATTAAAAAGAAGTACATCTTCCTCCTCCATTCTTAACCTTCAAGAGACTTCAAGGAAGCTTGGAGACTAAACTATTTTCTCCTCCTTACTCCTCAAATTCGTGTGAACTCCCTCATCTTTTGCAAACTCACTCTTTTCTTCTATTGAGGTAAGATTATGATCATTTTCCATGTACATAAGTATATAGTTGAAGTTTAGTTGAAGTTTTGGTGTTAGAACACAACAAAAGTATGAGTAATGTTGAGGAAGTTTAAAAGTGGAAATCTAAAGATAAGTTGACGTAAATACAAGCTTATGAATGATTAATGAGGTAGTTATAACTATGGTGAGAAAAGAAAGAGGTATATGAGCATTTATGAAGGTTGGTGGGTTGGTGAAAACCTTAAATTTGAATCCTAGGAGGAGAGGTAGGATATTGAAGGATATTGCAATTAATGAAGAAATTAGCATTTGTTGATGGGAAGAATGATATAAATGATGTGGTAGACACATTAAATGATGATAATGTTAACTTAAAGTTATAATAGGTGGAAACTCACCAAGGTGTTGGTGGAGACCTACTAGGTGAAATAACCTAATAATTGGGTTGTAACCTTTGATACTAAGGGATTGTAATTTAAGGAAAGGAATTCCCGAAGCCTAAGTAGGCAAATGAATGAATTTGGTAAATAGTTTTCACATGATAAGAATCATGTGTACACCTATGTATATGTATATTGAATTGGTATTTGAATAAATAATTGATGTGGCCCTATAAATGATTGGTGTAGGGCTTGGCAATATTGGTGAAGCAGGAACGTCAACCCCAGAGGTCTACTTCTCTTGAGGTAGGAGAGGGGTGTATTTTCTAAATGCATGAGAATTATGATGATAATGTATGTATTAATGTAGTATGACATGTTTGTGTGGATAAAGGTGATATTATGTGTATGTGAAGTGAATTGTGTATGATGATGTGAATTTAGTGTTTATATGATGAAGCCTAAGTGAGGCTATGGATGGCTTATTATGTGTGATACATGATTGAGTTCATATGAAGATTGATTCTTGTGTATGAGATTGATGGAAAATTGTGTGGTTGAAAATGAATATACCCTAAATGAAAGGGTAAGATAATCTAAATGAGCTTGAGGCATGCATGAGTATTTTGTATACATGGCATGACATGCATATCATGATGATGATGATAAGTGGTTGCGATCACTTGATGATGGAAATGAAACAGGGCTTGCGAGTTCCTATGATTATTAGACCGGTGGTTGCGATCACCTGGTGTTGAAATGAAAGGCCCTGCGGGACCAATGAGATTGAATGCCCATGGTTGCGATCATGAGGCGGGAGTACCCCTTGCGAGGAGGGAAACCTATGTGAAATATTGAACGTGGTTGCGATCACGAGAAGCACCTTGCGAGGTTGCTAGAGGGAGTACCCCTTGCAAGGTGGGAAACCATTGAGAATGAGTATATGATATGGTGGTTGTGATCACCCGAGGAAATGAATTCGGATCCGTGCATATGCATTTTCATGACATTAGCATGTGCATTAGTTTGAAAGCATGGTATAGTGTGATACCTTGATGATGAGATATGAATGGAACTCCCTTTTTAATTACTAAATTGTGATGGTGAATCGATTGATATAATTCTGAGAGAATCAGGGAATAATTGTATTGAAATGGAAAATTGTTGATTGATTGATTGGTATTAAATAGACTCCTCTTGGGAGGTAGATAGTTGTATTGCATTCATGCATATATTGTTCTATTTATTGGATTTTCGTCATTGAGAAAGTATACTCACTCTCCCTGTGGTATATCTTTTTAGCTCCTGTGTTGTAGGTATTGCTTGGAGCTGTTGAGGAGGAAAAGTGTGAAGAAGGCCCCCTTTTGGTAAAGAATGCCTTGGCCGGCAATATTTTGGTTTACATAGATATGTGGAATAGATGTAATATATATAGTACAATGTATGTTGGTATAGTGTGGATTTAGAATGGATAATTGTATGAATAATGAGTTTGGGAGGTCATGGAGGAAAATAAGATCTTTTGTCTATGACTCATTTTCGATCATGACCCTATGAATGAATGAGTGATAAAACTCTCCATATCTTGATGAATGAATGAAGTTTATATGTGGAATGTTAGATTTGTGAAATGGAAGAGTTAGTGAGTTGATTCATACAATAGATGAATTGTAATGGAAATTTTCAAGAATGATTTATTAGGACAGGTTCTAAATGTGTAATATGATATATATGAAGTGTTGAAATTAGGTAAATTTGATTAGAATGAGTTTTGGTGTAGAGAGTTGGGTGATTTCTGCATTTCCCCTATTTTTCTGTCAAACTCGCTCAGGCGAGAGGGCTTCTCGCTCAAGCAAGAATGCCCCTGTATCAATTTTCGGATTCTGGATGATTTTCGCTTAGGCAAGAATGGGACTCGCTCAAGCGAGATCACCCCAGCATCAGTGTTGGGCCATCATTCCATTTTCGCTCAAGCGGTTGTGCAAGTCGCTCAAGCGAAATTACATTAGAATCAGAGTTTGGACCTTGGTTGGTGTTCGCTCAGGCGAGCTGAGGATTCGCCCAAGCGAGAGGATTTTGGTCTCAGGTTTTGCTCTCGGGTTTATCAGGAAATTACTCTCGGGAGTAATCTCGCTTAGGCGAGGATGGGTTCGTTCAAGCGAGTAAGCGTGGATGGATTCTGGGCGTTTTTCGCTCAACGCTCGCTGGCTTTGCCCAAGCGAGAAATGTACTACTCGCTCAAGCGAGTTGGGGTTCGCTTGAGCGAAGTGACCCCTGAATCTTCATTTACTTCTTTCGCTCAGCATTTTATGATTCGCCCAAGCGTGCTATGCGAAGCTCGCTCAAGCGAATTGGGATTTCGCTTGAGCGAGGGGGACCCGATTCTTCCAAAATGCTAAAAACATGTTATTCCATTTTCTTCATATTAATCCAAGATTCCATCTTATTTTATGAACACTTTGAGATAACCTTGGCTTCTAAATTCAAATGAGTGATCTCTTAAGAATTTAATTCCATAATATTATTTTATTAAAGATACTTCCGCTATTATTAATTATGGATTTCTTAAGAGTTAATTTCTTTAACTTACCTTCTCATATCTTCATATATGAGATAGGTCTCTGATAGATCCAGGGTAATTGATAAATGGCTTCACCACTCACATGTTTCATAGATTAATAATAATAAAATCGCGAAAAATTTACCCCTATTTTTGGGATGTCACATCATTCAGCAATTAAGTACTTGCTAGCTAAAAAAGAATCAAAGCCAAGGTTGATTAGGTGGGTTCTTTTACTCCAAGAGTTTGATTTGGAAATAAGAGATAAAAAGGGAGTAGAGAACTCAGTAGCTGATCAAATCTCCTGTCTAGAAGGTGAATCATATTCTATCTTGATTAAAGAGGAATTCCCAGATGAGAGGCTGATGGCAATTATCATAGGGACATGGTATGCTGATATGGCCAATTGTAAAAGTGCCTTTGTGGTACCTGAAGGGCGGACATCCTAAATGAAGAAAAAATTCTTTCATGACAGTAAAACCTTTCTATGGGATGATCCATTTCTTTATAAGATAGGAGTAGATGGAATTATTAGGAGATGTGTGCTTGATAATTATCATGGTGAAAATGACCAGGTGTTGCAAGATGGGCGATGCGGTTTGGTACCAGTAAAATAATTGGTGAATGCATGCAAATTTAAGAATAAGTATACACATTTTACTACTGCAGTAGGGGTATGGTTAGATGATCATACTTGAATCCCACTTTCAGTGTTTATATTCCCACAGTCAGATCTGCAATTGTTGAAATATTCCATTTGTGCATATGTATTAGCTTAAGAGCATTTGCATATAGCAAGGAAGTATGCCAAAGGTGATGAGATATGATGATGGATGTGATGAGGATGTAATAATATACTAAGACAACATAAAAGATATGAATACCAAATGATAGTTTGTGTATAACATCTGAATTGCAGTGAAATTTGATTATGTATATGTTGTATGCTTTGTCAAAATTATGGTGTTACTTATGAAGTATGTATGATGATGTTGAATTGATGAAGAGTATGGTGAAAGAATGTATGTGCAAAGTATACATGTTTTGATGCATATGTACATAATCACATGGTATTCATATTCATTCTTTTGGAATGTGTGACTCACTCTCCCATGTTGTCCATTTTTAGATTTGTGATGCAGGGCACTCATGGGAAGGGTTGACATTTTGAAGTGCATTTTGGTTGAGGAGGTAAATAGTGGTATAGGAAGTGCCTTGGCCGGTAAAATCTAGATTTTGTATAGTATATGAGATGTAATGTATGCTTATTTGGGTAATCTATGTGATATTTGATGATTTTGAGGGTCATGTAGGAAAATTGGATCCTTGTGTTATGGCCAATTTTCATTAATGACCCAAAGGATGTAATTTGATGAATGATGATGCTTGTTGATGTTTAATTCTATGAATGAATGAAGGTTCATGCAAAAATTTATGTTTCGGTGGGTACATGAGATGGTGTGTTTGATTTATTATGATTTCATGAATTAGAATGGAGTTCAAAGGATAAGGATGATTGAGACAAGTTTTAAATGTGTACTAGGACATGCATACTATGTTGAATTAGAAGAATGTGGGGTGGAATGAATTTTGGCCTATTAAGTTGCAGGAAACTTAGTCTTTTTCGTTTCTCTGTAGAACTCACACAAGCGAGTGAGAATCTCGCCCAAGCGAGATCCTCTTGTATCAGTGTTTTGGCCACTGGCTGAAATTCGCTCAGGCGAATGGCCTTCTCGCCCAAGCGAGACTCGATGGGGATCAGTGTTTGGTCACTGGACCATTTTCGCTTAGGCGAATTGGTCATTGTCTGATGGTCGCTCAAGCGAGGGAAAGTATGGATTGGCACTGGACCATTTTCGCCCAAGCGAGCTCTACCTCACCCAAGCAAAAATGGGGCAGTGAGCTTCTGGGGTTGCTGGAGCAATATCGCTTGAGCGGGATGGAACTCGCCCAAGCGAGATTGATTCCAGTGGCATACTTCTTCTCTCGCTCAAGCGCCTCGCTGGCTAGCCCAGGTTAGGCTTTTACTTCTTGCTCAAGCGAGCTGGGACTCGCTCAAGCGAGAGGAGCCGCTGATGCATAATACCTTTCCTCACTCAGTCTCTCTTCGATTCGCCCAAGCGTGCCTACGCTGGCTCGCTCAAGCGAATCTGATTCTCGCTTGAGCGAGTGGCACCCTGATACACATTTGTTTTGTTTTCAAATAAACTTTTGTTTCTTATGCATTAAATCTTTATCACGCATCACTTTAAGGGTATTATTGAATATATCATGAATCATGGAACCCCATGAAATCCCTTCCCTTCAATTCAATCATATATCCATCAATTAAATTAATTCTTTCGTTGTTTTTAATTGGAAATTTATTATCAAATCACATTTTTATTTACCCTCTCATATCTCCATATATAGGAGCGATTTATCATAGATCCAGGTGTTGAACTAAGAGCTTCACCACTTATTTTCTCATTATCAAATAATAATCTTTAAATCATGAAAAATTTCTCCATATTTTCGGGGCGTCTTAACCTGGTATCAGAGCGTTGATTGCTCTTGATATGATTATAATTGATGTTGTTCATGTGATTATTGTTTATGATTTATTGATTTATGAATTATTGGGTTGAATTGCGATGGTTGTTGTTGAATTGAGATTGATGCAAATGTCGTTGAGTCCGGCCAAGAGTCCTTACACTATATACCTCGAATGATGAATATGTTGTGACCATGTATGGAAGATGATATGATTATGTGATGTAGTCCATGATAGGCCTATGAGTGCTAAAATTCTTGAATTCATGAGTCAAAAAGTTATTGTTTAGTCTAATGTACTTATATGTGAGCCATGTTTTAATGTATAGGCATAAGATATGGCTGGTAGACCAAATCGTGAGGCTGCTGTTATGGCAAATGCCTTAAACCGCTTTGCCGATCTCTTGGAAAGACAAGGCCAGCTGAATATGGGACAAGGCTCCCAAGGTCTTGACTTGTTTCTCAAGAGGAAACCTTCAAAGTTTCATGGGGGTTATAAGCCTGAAGACGCGTATGCTTGGATTAATGACTTAGAAAGAATCTATGCTAGCTTCGAGTGTTCTGAAGCGCAAAAGGTGGAATATGCGGTCTTTATGATTCGTGATGAAGCCGAAGCTTGGTGGCGTCTTACTAGGGGATGAATGGTATCTACTGATGTTCCCTTGGTTTGGGAAAACTTCAAGGTGGAATTTTTGAAGAAGTATTTTCCCGACAGCTATAGAAGCAAAAAAGAGCTTGAGTTTATGGAGCTTAAGCAAGGTGGTATGACGGTGGAGGAGTATGCCTCCAAGTTTGAGGAGTTGTGTGCATTCTATCCGCCCTATCAATAAGAGGGTACTGAAGCTTTCAAATTTGTGAAGTTTGAGAATGGGTTGAGGCCTGAGATCAAGCGGGCCATTCGACATCAAGAGATACAGAGTTTTTTGACGCTTGTGAATAAGTGTCGTATTTATGAAGAAGATGATGTGGCTCCTTCGAGTCACGGAAAGCATGAGCCTAAGTTGAAGGGCCAATTCTGTAGTTTCAAGAAGCAAGGCCATTTCAAGAAGAAGTTCTTTCGTGGTGGATCCTCAAATGTAAGAGGATGTGGTGCTTTTAGAGGTGGATATGGTGGTGGTAACCAAGGTCATGGTAATGTCCAAGGCCTAACTTGTTTTAAATGTGGTGCTAACCACTTGGCACGTGACTATTCTTGTGATGACGTGGTGTGCTACCAATGCAACCAACCCGGACATATTCGCCCTAATTGCCCATTGAACGCGAGAGGTGCTAATGTTGACACTCCTAATCGCATGAATTATGGTGCTAACCGTGGTGGCTTTGGAGGCCGTGGTCGTGGAAATGGTGACGGTCAAAATGGTGGTCGTGGTAGAAATTACAACGGTAGGAGAAATGGTAATGGATGAGGTAATGGTCATGGTGGAAGAAATGGAAACCGCAATGGTGGTGATCAAGTACAAGCTGCTGGTAGAGTCTTTGCCGTCACCGGTGAAGAAGCCGCGCAAGCTGAAGATCTTATCCGTGGTGAGTGTAAAATCTCTGGTAATTCGGTACAAGTCATTTATGATTCCGGTGCTACGCACTCGTTTATTTCTGAAGATTGTGTAAGGCACTTGCGGGTGCCTGTGTGTATGATGAAAGGTTCTATATTGGTGACTACACCGACCAGTACTTGCTTAAGATCGGTAACTCGATGTGAGGACGTCGAGATGAACCTAGAGGGTAAGAAATTTGTTGTATCCCTCGTATGTTTGCCTATGAAAATCTGGATATTATTCTAGGCATGGATTGGTTGTCCGCTAACAAGGTCTTGGTGGATTGTCATAGCAAGACGGTGATCTTCCCGACTTCGAACGCTGAAGGCTTTGATGTACAAGGTATCTCTCAGCTTCTTATGATGTTTTGTTTGGTTGATGGGAATGGTGCTTCCCAATCTTATGGGATCCCCATTGTTTTAGAGTTTCCCTACATGTTTCCGGATGAGATTCCCGGATTACCCCCTATACGAGAAGTAGAATTCTCTATTGACCTCATTCCTGGCGCTGGACCTATTTCTAGAGCTCCTTATAGGATGTCTCCTATGGAGTTGACCAAATTGAAGAAGCGAGTTGAGGAATTGCTTGAACGGGAGTTTATTCGCCCAAGTGTGTCTCCTTGGGGTGCTCCTGGGTTGTCGGTGAAGAAGAAAGATGGGAGCATAAGATTGTGTGTTGATTATTGCCAACTCAACAAGCTAACTATCAAGAACAAATATCCTCTTCCTCGCATTGATGATCTTTTGGATCAATTGAAGGGTGCTGTTGTGTTCTCTAAGATTGACTTGCGTTCCGAATATCACCAAATTCGGGTGAAGACCAAAGATATTCCGAAAACTGCTTTCCGAACGCGATGGACACTATGAGTACGTAGTGATGCCATTTGGAGTGACGAATTCCCCTGCAAATTTCATGGATTACATGAATCGTATCTTCCACAAGTATCTTGATCAATTTGTTGTGGTGTTTATTGATGACATTTTGGTGTACTCCAAGAGTCATGAAGAGCATGAAAGACATCTTCGTCTTGTATTGACTATTCTTCGAGAGAAAGAGTTATATGCTAAGCTCTCTAAATGTGAATTCTGGATGAATGAGATCTCTTTTCTTGGTCATGTGATATTTGGTGACAGAGTTGCCGTTGATAGGTCAAAAGTTGAAGCTGTAATGGCTTGGGAAAGACCGACGTCTGTAACAGAGATAAAAAGTTTTCTTGGTCTTGTCGGTTACTACCGGAGGTTTATTGAAGGATTTTCCCGTTTGGCCTTACCATTAACGAAGTTGACTCGTAAGAATCAACCGTTCGTGTGGATGCGAGAATGTGAAGAAAGTTTTCAAGAGTTGAAGTTAAGGCTTACTACTGCACCAGTGTTAGCATTGCTCGATTTGACGGATGAATTTGTGGTGTATTGTGATGCATCTAAACTTGGTCTTGGATGTATGTTGATGCAAAAGGAGCGTGTGATAGCCTATGCGTCACGACAGTTGCGACCGCATAAGGTTAATTATCCTACACATGATTTGGAATTGGCGGCGGTGGTGTTCGCTTTAAAGTTATGGCGACATTACTTATATGGTTCAAAGTTTGTGGTCTTTAGTGACCATAAGAGCCTTAAGTATTTGTTTGACTAGAAGGAACTGAATATGCGCCAACGACGATGGATGGAATTCCTAAAGGATTATGAGTTCGAGTTGAGGTATCATCCCGGAAAGGCGAACGTAGTTGCCGATGCGTTGAACCAAAAATCATTACATATCTCTATGATGATGGCGAAAGAGATGGAATTGATTAAACAATTTAGAGATTTGAATGTGGGTGTGGAGACTTATACTCCTAAGAAGATGTCGCTCGAAATGTTGAAGGTCATAAATGAGTTCCTTGAGTATGTGAAGGTACAGCAACCGAATGATGAGTATTTGATAGAAATGAAGAAAACCCAAGAGAAAGGGAAGAATTTGTTTTTAGTAGAAGGTTAAGATGGCATTTGGCGTGTGAAGAGCCGAATTTATGTTCCATTAAGTGGTGATGTGAGAAAATGTGTACTTGAGGAAGCTCACAAAAGTGTATTGAGCATTCATCCTGGTTCTACCAAGATGTATCAAGATTTGAAGAAGAATTTTTGGTGGCCTGACATGAAGCATGATGTGGCGAACTTTGTAGCATCTTGCCTTATTTGTCAGAAGGCTAAGGTCGAGCATTAAAGACCATCTGGTTATTTAAGACCGTTGAAGATCCCTGTTTGGAAATGGGATAGTATAGTTATGGATTTTGTTTCTGGATTACCCAGAACTCGTGCTGGAAATGATGCCATATGGGTTATTGTGGATCGGTTGACGAAGTGTGCTCACTTCTTACCCATGAATATGAAGAGTTCTTTGGAGAAATTGGCACAATTATATGTAAAGGAGATTGTTAGACTGGATAGTGTACCGTCTAGTATTATATCTGACCGTGATCCTCGGTTCACTTCTCGCTTTTGGGGAAGTTTGCATAATGAGTTGGGATCTAAGTTGAAACTTAGTTCTGCATATCATCCTCAAACCGATGGACAATCCAAAAGAACAATACAAAGCCTTGAAGATTTGTTGAGAACTTGTGTTCTTGAACATGGTGGATGTTGGGAGAGATTTTTACCATTGATTGAATTCATATACAACAATAGCTTTCATTCTAGTATTGGCATGGCACCGTATGAGGCGTTGTATGGAAGGAAGTGTAGAACTCCCTTGTGTTGGCTTGAAGTTGGAGAGAACTTGGCCTTAGGGCCGGAGATTGTTCAGGAGACTGCCGAGCAAATTAGAAAGATACAAGAGAAGATAAAGATTGCTCAAGATAGGCAGAAGAGTTATTATGACAAGAGGCATAAACCACTTGAGTTTCAAGTTGATGATCATGTATTCCTAAAGGTCTCGTGTGATAAAGGAATTGGAAGGGCGCTAAAGAGTGGCAAGTTGAGCCCTAGATTTATTGGACCTTATGAGGTATTAGAGCGGATTGGCGACGTTGCTTATTAGATAGCACTCCCTCTGCATCTTGCTAATCTACACAACGTGTTCCACGTGTCACAGTTGAGAAGATATGTCCATGATCCTCTACATGTGATTCCTATGGATGATATTGATGTACGTGAAGATTTATCTGTCCCTCCTATTTCTATTCGCATCGTCGAGCATTCTGTAAAGAAACTGCGGAACAAGTTAGTACCTTTGGTGAAGGTCGCTTGGAAACATGGAAATGTGGAGACGTTCACATGGGAACGTGAGGACGGTATCAGAGAACGATATCCCGATGTATTCAGATCCGGTAAGTTAAAATTTCGAGGACGAAATTTTCTTTTTGGTGGGGTGGATTGTAACATCCCAAATTTTAAAATAGAAGATTAAATCAAGGAAAATAAATATTGACAAATTAATGTAAATTATCTGATGTCCCGAAATATTATGAATAAATAAATTAAGATTTTTAGGGACTGTTGGTGATTTATGGAGACCGGTTAAGCTGAAAATAAGCCCGATTGAGATATGGGTGTCGGACCAAGTATCTCTGATTGAGATGATATTGGTCAGGGCTGTTGAGAATAATATTGGGAATTCGAATCTATATTCGGAATAATTTTTAAATAAAGTATTGAGCCCGAACGAAGAGCCTGTTAGTTGTAAAATGATGAAATTTTAATAGGAAGGATTAAAAATAAACCCAAAAAGCCCAATTTCCTTCTCTTCTTTCACGTTGGCTTCTATTTTCCCATGGCAAACATTCCTCTTCTTCTTTTCTCTACTTCTCCTTCTCCTTCTCTTCTTCTTCCTCCTCTCAAACCCTAGCCAAGATGGTGCCATCTCCATCCTCCTCCATTTTCGTTTGAAGGAGCTTGGGAGGAAGTCATTGGAGCTTAAAATCCTCTCCCTCTTTCCTTACCATTTTCGTGCTACCTCTCTCTTTTTCTTAAACCCATTTCATTTTTGGGTGTGAGGTATGTAGGCTCATCATTTTACTTGGGTTTTCCTATATATAAGTGTTAATGTGAGTTGGGGAGTAATGCATGTATGTGAGTATCTATTAAGAGCATTAAATGCTTATGCCCTAAGGTGGGTGGCAATAAATATGGGGTTGTAATGAAGGATAAATGTTGTAAATGCATTTATGGTTGGAAAGTAATGGAGATAAATGATGCTTTAATGTGTGTTGTTGGGCTTTGAAGAAACCCTAACTTTTAAGGATTGGGGGAAAGTTATAAATGTTGGTTAGATAGTGTAAGTGAAGGCAAATACAAGCCATTGGGTGTTAGAATATTGATTGGTGTAGTAATTTGTGGCGTTGGGCTAAGCTTGCCTTGTAGCCCTTGAATTTAATGAATGTGGCTTAATGGGAAGGAATTCCCGAAGCCTAACAAATGATGGAAAATAATGTCCATAGCATGACTTGTACATGCTATGAATTAGTAGATATAATAATAACCAATTAGAATTGGAATTGTGTTTTGAGTATTTGATTGATTGGGATTTTATATGCATGATAATGTAGGATCTATTCTGAACGATGAGGTGGGTGCTTCTTATCAATCGGAATTCTTCTCTTGAGGTAGGAGAGGAGTCTTATGTTCTAAATGCATGAATTGAATGTTATTTAATTGCCATATGTATTGGTATGCATGTTAGCCTTGCTTGAAATGTTATGAGGAATTGTAATGTGGTGTGTGATGTGGATTGTATGTTTGGCAACATGCTTTGATGCATTTAGAATATTCATGGTGTACTATATGATGGGCGGGAATAATAAATGACATGTTGTTATGCTTGTATCTACCATGAATGTAATATGAATGTGGATGATGACTGATAAAGAATGATTGAAGTCTTTGTATTGATGATAAAGTGAGAAATATGAATGAGAACAAATGAGAATACCACACAAAGACTTAAATTAATGTGAATAGCCAACAATAATAAAAGCCTTGTGGTAATGTTGGTGTTGATGATGATGTATGGTGAGTGACATGAATAGGATGCATAGAGTGAGAAATGCATATGATCTGCATTTGCATCTATGGCATACTGCATAGCCGCCGTTGTTGGAACATTAGGGGAATTAGAGAGCCACCCCTACAAGGGTCGGCCACATGTCGCTCCCCGAAGTAATACATGGGTGGCTTCGTGACTTACACACCAAGTCACAGGGAAAATTAAAACTTGCTCGTGCACCGAGCCACCCTCCCATTGGGTCGGCCGAGGGAACTCCCCTAATGTTCCAACAACGGCGGTTATGCAGTATGCCATGGATGCAAATGCAGATCATATGCATTTCTCACTCTATGCATCCTCTTCATGCCACTCACCATACATCATCATCAACACCAACATTACCACAAGGCTTTTATTATTGTTGGCTATTCATATTAATTTAAGTCTTTGTGTGGTATTCACATTTGTTCTCATTCATATTTCTCACTTTATCATCAATACAAAGACTTCAATCATTCTTTATCAGTCATCATCCACATTCATATTACATTCATGGTAGATACAAGCATAACAACATGTCGTTTATCATTCTACACCATCATATAGCACACCATGAATATTCTAAATGCATCAAAGCATGTTGCCAAACATACAATCCACACCACACACCACATTACAATTCCTTATAACATTTTAAGCAAGGCTAACATGCATACCAATACATATGGCAATCAAATAACATTCAAATTCATGCATTTAGAACATAAGACTCCTCTCCTACCTCAAGAGAAGAATTCCGATTGATAAGGCGCACCCACTTCGTCGTTCGGAATGGATCCTACATTATCATGCATATAAAATCCCAATCAATCAAATACTCAAAACACAATTCCAATTCTAATTGGTTATTATTATATCTACTAATTCATAGCATGTACAAGTCATGCTATGGACATTATTTTCCATCATTTGTTAGGCTTCGGGAATTCCTTCCTATTAAGCCACATTCATTAAATTCAAGGGCTACAAGGCAAGCTTAGCCCAACGCCACAAATTACTACACCAATCAATATTCTAACACCCAATGGCTTGTATTTGCCTTCACTTACACTATCTAACCAACATTTATAACTTTCCCCCAATCCTTAAAAGTTAGGGTTTCTTCAAAGCCCAACAACACACATTAAAGCATCATTTATCTCCATTACTTTCCAACCATAAATGCATTTACAACATTTATCCTTCATTACAACCCCATATTTATTGCCACCCACCTTAGGGCATAAGCATTTAATGCTCTTAATAGATACTCACATACATGCATTACTCCCCCAACTCACATTAACACTTATATATAGGAAAACCCAAGTAAAATGATGAGCCTACATACCTCACACCCAAAAATGAAATGGGTTTAAGAAAAAGAGAGAGGTAGCACGAAAATGGTAGGGAAAGAGGGAGAGGATTTTAAGCTCCAATGGCTTCCTCCCAAGCTCCTTCAAACGAAAATGGAGGAGGATGGAGATGGCACCATCTTGGCTAGGGTTTGAGAGGAGGAAGAAGAAGAGAAGGAGAAGGAAAAGTAGAGAAAAGAAGAAGAGGAATGTTTGCCATGGGAAAATATAAGCCAACGTGAAAGAAGAGAAGGAAATTGGGCTTTTTGGGTTTATTTTTAATCCTTCCCATTAAAATTTCATCGTTTTACAACTAACAGGCTCTTCGTTCGGGCTCAATACTTTATTTAAAAATTATTCCGAATATACATTCAGATTCCCAATATTATTCTCAACAGCCCTAACCAATATCATCTCAATCAGAGATACTTGGTCTGATACCCATATCTCAATCGGGCTTATTTTCAGCTTAACCGGTCTCCATAAATCACCAACAGTCCCTAAAAATCTTAATTTATTTATTCATAATATTTCAGGACATCAGATAATTTACATTCAATTTGTCAATATTTATTTTCCTTGATTTAATCTTCTATTTTAAAATTTGGGATGTTACAATCTATCCTCTCATCTTATTACTTTGAGGAAATGTGTTAACTATGTTTAATTTAGAACCCATCTTAATTATTTAAATCTTGCTGATTCTCAGGCATCAATTAGATAAATTAATTGATTCACATTGCTTGATTCATGATCCTTGTCCATAACTATTTCAATCATTTATTAATTGTATATTCAGCATGCTAGTTAGCAATCTGAGTTTATAATCTCATATTAAGTTTGAGGACATGATTGGCTGATTACTTGTTATATTCTTAGTTAGTGAGACAGAATTTGCTTCAGTGTTTGCTAAATGATGATATGTTTGCCAATTGGAAATGATGAAGGCCTTCTTTGTTAATTTAACCAGGGCCAAATTTAGCCATCCTAATTATTATTAATTATCATTTGACCCAATAATTATGTTTGAGCCTGAGAACCTTTCATTCTACTTATGTACCTAACTTTACAAGCCAATTTATCTGAGAAAAACCAAGTGAATTATCCCTGGATGTACCACTGATGAACTGTTGAGTCTTATCTTATTGCTAGGGACTAGCAAGTTCTAAGTTTAGGGATGAAGAGTGTGCCTAACAGCAAAGCAAAGGACACACTCTGACCTTAATTATAGATGAGGGTTTTGACAAAAAGAAAAGAGAAAAAAAATAATAAGGAAGAACAACAAAAGTAAAAGAAAAGTGAAAAATCAGCAAAGAAGAAGGTGTAAAGCACCACAAGAAAAAAAATGGTATTGAAAATTTTTTTTTGAAAAAGATGGAAAAAAAGAAAGAAAGAAAGAGTCCAAAGGACTGAAAGGGAAGGAAGCACAAAGCATCCCTTCATCTGAAAAATAATGAAAGCAACAGAGCTAGTTAGTAGAGGCATTTAAGTTAAGATTGAGGTAAGGCATCAGTGGGCACATCTTTTAACCCAACATTGACTAGAAAAACAAAAATAGAGCCTGTAGCCTAACCCCATTACAAGCTTAAAAAGCCCTTACTGATCCAATTGTGCTAGCATATTTCATGATGTTTAGAATTGTTGTAAGCCTATGTTGACTTAACAATTATACAGGTGATGAGTGCATGCATTTAACCTATACATTGAGAGAAGAGTGAAACACCAATCCAGTGAGGAAAGTATCACCAGCTTATTTCTTAAAGGAGGTGTAAGTAATTATATTTTCAAAATTTATGAAAAGAAAGCATGAATGGTATTCAATAATTATGGTATTCAATAATTATGTCTTGAGTAAATGCAATTGATTTAATTAATCTGAGTCTTTGCTTGAGGACAAGCAAGCTTTAAGTTTGGAGATGTGATAAGTCTTAAAAAGACTTAATAATTTCACCTTTAATTTAACTTAATCCATTAAATATTATTTAGTTTGACACTATTATTTAATAAATTGTCATTAATTCTGGTTTTATTTATTTATTTCAAAAGTGTTTAAATTATGCAAGAAAATGATTAAAAAGAGAAAGTAGTTAAGGAAATGTGTTTATTTGTAAATTCACTAACCCAGCGTACATACACTGGACAGCCAGCGTATATACTCTAGGCATTTATTTGGTTGCATGTACAGGTGCAGTAAAATATTCTTGACGCTCAATCTTGAAAACTTCACGCTCAAGCATGAGATCCATGCAATTCACGTAAAAGGAAAGAAAGGAAAACACGACCACGCTCAAGCGAACTTCTTTCACGCTCAAGCGTGGAATGAAAGTGCCATCACGCTCAAGCGTGAATTCCCAGCGTGCATGAAATAATACGATCGCGCTCAAGCGCGAGTCCTTCATGCTCAAGCTGAAGGTGGTTATTCAGTTTGATATTTTTTCCCTCCAAGCTGCACCGTTGTTGTTTTCTATTTTCTGTTGTACTATAGTAATTTAAGTAATGTATGTAATTAATTATTTCCCTGTAATCATATAATTAGTTTAGTTAGTTTAATTATTAATTAAGTTTCTCTTGTAATTAATTAGAGTTAGTTAGTTAGTTTAAGTTATTTGTATATACTTGTAAATACTCTCTAAAAAAGAGGAGAGAACACACAGAAGCAATAACACGATTCATTTTCTCATTTCTAATCTCTCTCTAATTCTTTTCTCTCTCTAAATTCTCTCGTCCATGTCTCTCCATATTCCATTGTCTGAATCCATTTCCATGGGTTTCTAAACCCCTGTGGTTGGGATTGTGAAGGCTTGCAATGAATTCTTGAAGGTGTATTGAGGAATTCAACTTCTGAATCATGAGGAGAATAAGCTGAGGAGTAGAGTTCCATTGCTGGATTGACAAATCTAGATCTGATGAAGAATCTCACCAGTGAGGAATCATGGTTGAGGCTTAGGTAACTTGTGGCATCCTAACTACTTCAGGCCTAGTAAATAGGTGAATAGTTAGGGTTCAATCCCCAATTTTGCATTAGATTTCTCTGTCATTGAACACCTAAGGGATTAGGGTTTAATGCTTAGGAATTAGTGTTAGTCACCTAAGGGATTAGGGATTAACCATCTGTGAATTATCCTTTTGCATCTGAAGCTTAATTGAACCTCGATTGCATGTTCCTTGATGAAGTTGTAAGCTGAAGTAATCTTAACCTATCTTCCATTAATCGCACTTCATGTTCTATATTGTTTCTGAAGATACAAAAACATAGAAAGTTTAAAACAACAAAAACAGAATGAATTTTATCTGCTTGTGTTGGTTCAGCTTGTGCTAGTCCAAGATTGTGGTAATTACCTCAATCCCTGTGGGACGATCAAATATATTACAAATTTAATGATTGGTGCACTTGCTAAAAGAATATAAATCCTCTGAGAGTTATGCATCAAGTTAATGACTCAGGATTTATGCATCAGAGTTTGCCAAGGGGGAGCCAAAAACCAACGTGAAAGGAGAAGGAAGAGTGGGGTTTTATGTTTTAATCTTATTCCTTTCATTAAAATTTTTCCGTTTTACAACATACAGGATCCCCGTTCGGGCTTAATATCTCATCTAAAATTTATTTCGAATATATATTCGGATTCCCAATAATATTCTTAATAGTCCTGATTAACGGCATCTCAATCGGAGATACTTAGTCTGACACCTGTAACATCTCGAATTTTATAAAATGAATAATTGACGAGAATAAATAATAAATAATTGTATGTGAGTGGACTTGTGTCCCAAAAATATCGGAAAGATTAAATGGGGATTTATTATGGATATTTATGAATTACTGAGCTTAAGTGAGATAAAATTATACCCGGTTAGAATTTGGGTGTCAGACCAAGTATCTCCGATTGAGATGCCATTGGTCAGGGCTGTCAAGAATATTATTGGGAATATGAATATATATTCGGAATAATTTTTGGAATTAGTATTGAGCCCGAACTGAGAGCCTGTTTATTATAAAACGGTGAAATTTTAATGTGAAGCAAGAATATTAAAGACATAAACCCTTCTTCCTCTCTTATACTTCACGTTACTTCTTCTCATCCTCATTATTCTCTTTTACTCACCTCTTCTTCTTCTTCTTCTTCTTCTTATCTTCAAAACCCAAAACGCATGGTGGCCTTCTTCTCCTCCACCATTTTCATTTTTATGGAAGCTTGAAGGAGAAGCTTGTGCTGGAACTCCTCCTCCTTCTTCCATTCTATTTTCGTGTGGCTCTTCCCTCTTGTGGAAGCTCAATGTTGGCTCTTGGGTGAGGTAAGTTCCTCACCATTCTTTATGAGTTTTATGCCCTAGATTTTGGGTTCTATGTATTTGGGAGAGTATTCATTGCATAAGGGTTGTTGGGAGAAGCTTTAAATGAGGACACCCTAAGGTGGGGTGTTGTTATTATGGCATTAATGATGGGTTATTATATGTGTAAGGAGTTAATACTTGGATGAGTGGAAAATGAATGAGCATTTATGGTGTTGTTGGGTTTTAGTGAAACCCTAACTTTAATAAATTGGGGAAAGTATGAAATATGAATAGAATGTATGTTTAATGATGATAGAGAATGATATTAATGATGAATGATGGCCATTAATTGTGATTAATGAACATTAGAGAATGTTGTTGGGTTTTGATGGAAACCTTTGCCTTAAGAATTTAAGAAAATGTATATATTGTGACTTGAAGGTTGAATTGGAAGTGAATGGGTAGTGTTTGATATATATGTTGTTAGTTATAGTGATGAACAATGATGAACATTGTAGATAATCCTTAATGGTGGAATCAATAGATATACATATTGGTATGAAAAGATTGTGACTTGATGAGGTTCTAAACCATTGTGGTTATTGAAGGATATGAAAGCTAAGTTGAATATTGAGTAACAATGTGATGGTGATGTTGTGGGGTTTAGTTGGCCTTTTATAATCTAGAGGATCTTGGCTTTGGGAAAGGAATTCCCAAAGCCTAACACAACTGCATATGTTGGTGTTTAGCAAGTCTAGGACTTGGGGTTAAGCTTTATGATAAGCTAGCAAGTATTTAAAATCATGGTGGTTATTAATTATGTGAATATACTTGCATATGGCATGTAGATCGTATTCCGGATGATGCAATGGAGCATTCGGAGCATTGGAATCGTTTCGGCTCTTCCCTCAAGGTAGGAGAGGAGTTAACATTCAAATTGCATGAGTAAATTGATAGTGGTTGTTGTATGTGATTGATACTCATGCTTGCATTGCCATGTATATATGTATTGAATTAATGAGAATGGCAAATGGTTGAATATGAGGATGATATATGAGAATATGTATTGAATATTATGAAAGTATATACATGTTTAATTTTAATGTCGTGATTGAGAAATATGTCTGGAAATTGAGTGATTATCAGGGCTGTCATGTGTAGGAATGGGACGGATTTATGGATGTATATATATATGTAATATGAGAGTGAAAGATATGACTTAAATGTGTGATTAATAAGTTGGGGTGAGAATTTCTGAGTAAGAATGCCTAGAACCAGTTTGATGCACCCCATATGATGTATGTGATGTGTTAGATATGATTAAATTGGCTTTGAATGTGATTTCATATGCTGAGTGGTGAGAGCTTTTATTATCTGCGTAAGTGCTGATATTCTCGCTCAGGCGAGGATCCCCTGTATCAGTATTATAGGTACTGGACCAATTTTGCCCAGGCGATGAGGTATCCGCTCAAGCGAGCTAGAGAGGAATTGCCACTGGACCTTTTTCGCCCAAGCGTGTATGAGTGGCTTGAGCGAAAGTGTGAAGTCTAATACTGGGTTGGTGCTCACTCAAGTGAGTGACTAGTATGGTTGTGTTTAGTCCGAGTGTGATGAGTGTATGGTGAGTAAGTGGGATTCTGAACGAAATTCCCCTTGAGTGGGAACCTTAGAAAATAATTCTATGATGTAGTGGATTTCCGAGTGAAATTCCGAGTGGGCTATGCCAAGGCAGAACCTTCCGAGTGACGGAATGGATAAAATTCTGAGTGAGAGGTCTCCCTGTGTGATATTCCAAGCAGTGGAGTTTCGAGTGGAAATTCCCGAGTTCCAGGTAACTCGTTCCGAGTGGAGCCCCTCCGTGTGTGTGATTCCGAGTGGGGATGCCACCAAGTGGGAACACATGGTGGGTTGTCCAGAAGTATTCTGGAATAGTTTCACTCGTGTGAGAATGAAAGGAAGTCGGTTTTTGGAATGAGTTACCGGGTGGAAAACCGAATAAGAAAAGACTCGGTCTGGAGTATTTTTCCGAGTGGGAACCCACGGGTGATGAGTCGGTTTTGGTATGAATTGTCGAGTGAGGACCGATCGAGTGATGAGTTGGTTTTAGAGAAATTACCGAGTGTAAGACTGATTATGATGACTCGGATTTAGAATGAAGTTGCTGAGTGAAAAACTAATTGAGATGACTCGGGTTTGGAATAAACCAAGTAAAATGAGTCGGTGTTGAGATAAATTACCGAGTGAATGGTCAATCATGTGATGAGTCAGTTTTGGAGTAATTAGCCGAGTGACAGACTATGTGAGTGTGAGTCGGCCCTAGAATGATTTAGTTGAATGAAAAATGGGTCGGTCTAGATTGTTATGCCAAGTGGGAACCGAGTGTGAGATGATTCAGATCCGGATAAATTTTGCCAAGTGAGAACCGAATGAAAAATGGGTCAGATTTGGGGGGATTCTGTCAACAGAAACCCGAGTGTTGGGTGCCTTGCTGAGCGAGTGAGCATATGCTCGGCCCTAGGAGTTATTTGTTTAGGAAAGGAGGCCTCACCCACATTAAGTTATGGGTTGCACTGGCATTGAACTATTTTCGCTTAAGCGGATTGCCTTAGCTGAGTTGCTCGCCCAAGCGAGCTGGCATGGGATTTGATTCTGGACGATTTTCCCCCAGGCTCGCTGGCTCCGCCCAAGCGAAGCTTATGTGTCCCACTCAAGCGAGTCAGTTTTAGCTTGAGCGAAGCTCCTCTTGTTACTTTCTATTTATTATCGCTCTGTTTCCCTCTGTCTCGCCCATGTGTATTGTTTAGCACTCGCTCCAGCGAGTGGGGACTCCGCTTGAGCGAGTGACTCCCCTGAAGGAATATTTCCCCTTCTTTTCTCGATTTTAATGGAATTGGGTCTTCTTCCCCTTATCCTGTGTGATACCCGAGAGAATGTGTGGAGTTATAATTATGACCATAACTTATTTGGGTGGTGATGGATAAAGATTGAGACATTAAGAAAATTTGTTTATACCCATAATATATATAATAGGAAACCTAAATTCTTAACCACACAGAATGAAATGTGTGCGAACAATGTCAAGGATCTGACGTGGATTTATGTGATTATACTTTTGAGCGATTATGAACCTTCATGGGAATGATTGAATAGTATGGTGTACGCTAATAACCGAATAAATCGGAGATGACAATTATGATAGGTTGAAAACCACTAAATGAATTTGTTGGGCATAAGTGTGACTGCCAAATATGTGAATGATGAATATGCCTCGAATAAGTTTATGTGTGGATTAATATTATGATAATTGCTATGCCCTCGATATCTATGTGTGGATTATTATGAATGATGGTTGTGGGCATTGGATGCCAATTATTTGAATGATGTGCCTTGAAGGGCTTTAAAAATGATTATGTATAATTATTGAAATGCCAAATTAAAATACCCCTAATTGAGAGGGTGAGATATCCTTGCGAGGTTGTTGTTGAGCATATGCATTATTGCATTGCATTCATGGCATGGCATAGCATTGATACTTTATGGTTTCGATCACAGTGATGAAAGATCCTGCGGGATTCTATGAAGGGAGTACCCCTTGCAAGGCGGGAAACCAACTTGATGATGATATGATATTGTAATGGTGGTTGTGATACCTGATTATGGAATGTGAAAGGCCCTGCGGGGACCATTGTATGATGATGAGCCAGTGGTTGCGATCACTTGGTATTTGATATGATAAAGGGCTTGCGAGCACCTATGATGCCCATGGTTGCAATCATGAGGCGGGAGTACCCCTTGCGTGGCAGGAAACCTATGAGAATCATTGAAACGTGGTTGCGATCACGAGATGCACCTTGCGAGGCTGCTATAAGGAGTACCCCTTGCGAGGCGGGAAACCAATGATTATGAATGATTGATTATGGTGGTTGCGATCACCCGTGATATGAAATCGGATCCGTTGCATATGCATTAAACAGTTAACATATGCATTAGCTTTAAGACCATGGCATTTGAGATGGGATGACCACGAGTGTTGAGAAACCCCTTGCGAGGAGGCATTGGGTGAGACCTTAATGAATTAATAATGATAATGATTGTGAATGCCCTTGTTGATAAGTGGCAAAGTGATAGTGTTTGTGATTGTGTATATGTTGTGCTTATTTATGATATGAATTGCGATTCATGAGGCTTGTATGCCTATTATGATAATGAGATAATGAATGAATGATAATTTGATGTTTTGATAGTAAAGCACACATGATGTTGGTATGCATATACACATACAATATATATATTATTCGTCATTTTAAATGTATAACTCACTCTCCCATGTGGTCTCCTTTTTAGCATTGTGATGCAGGTTGCCATGGGATGAGTTCAGATTTTAATTAAAGCTTGGATGAAGGTATATAGTGGTAGAGGAAGTGCCTTGGCCGACATCATTTATGGGTTTTTGTATAATGTATAAATTGTTTATGATAACATAGATGTTTTAATGAAATGGAATATGTATGGAATAATCCTTTGGAATTATGAATTTAGAGATGTAAATATAGTATGTAAGAGATGATTTGATGTATATTAGAAGGATTGAAATTGAGTGACGTTCATTAATGATTGTGATAGTCGGGAGAAGATTCCCGAACGTATAAGAATGTATTTACGTATAGATATAATTATATCTTAGGCTTTGCATGCTTATATAATTATGTAAAATGATGATGGTTGTCTATTAGGCTTATGATATGCCATTGCGTGCTTTGCCGAGCCTTTTCTCATATCGTCATATATGGGACTAGGCGTGTGCCCAGTATACATATTCTTCCGCTGTAAACTCTATTATTTTCGTATACCGTTATGGGTAAATTATCTATCGATCCAGCTTTAGGTTATATAATCTCACTCTTTGGTTTTCTGTAATTTGGGTCTTGATGTGATCAAGGTGGTGTCTTGGAAATGTTTTCAAACGCGAAAAATTTACTTGCATTTTTATTAATTATGACGATCACATCGGGATTCGAGTACAGAAAATCAGGGGTGTTATAACACTCATATTTTAATTGGGTATAATTTTGTCTCATTTAGTCTCTATAAATTATAAATATCCATAATAAATCCAAATTTAATTATTTCTAAATTTTTGGGACATGTATCAATCATATATAATTATTTACCATTTATCCCTCTCAATTAATTATTTTTATAAATTTTGGGATGTTACATTACATGAAAGCCATATTTAAGGAATGGATTAACCAAGAAGATTAGTTTGACTAGTTTATTATTTTAAATCAATTTCCATATCTTTTGTTTTCAATTAGTATTTGCTACTTCTTAGTAATATGTACATATTTTAGTTTTTTTTAATTTTTAACAAGTTGCTATTTTTTATTCTTAATTCAATTATGAAGGCTATCTCAATTATGGTTTCTATATACAAATATGTATGTCATGTTTGGAATTATTAATGTTGGACACTTACACAATTAAGTAAATAACATTTGAAAGTACACCTAACACGTCATGAAAGTCATGCCTAACAGCAATTGAGTATACAATTATGCATACCATTATTATAATTAGATATGCACAAGTGTTTTAAATGAAGGGTATACAATTATGCACAACACTTTTAGTTTAATGCTTGTTCTAATTAATTCAAACTTAGTTATGCACAAGTGTTTTAAATGAAGAGGTATTGTTGAAAAATTAATTAATTTCATTTACAAAATTAAATTAAAACCAAACATAAGATCTGATATTCCTGAGAAATATTTTATAGTTTTCCTAAGAATATTTAAGTGATACTGATAAGTCTTGAAAAGACTTAATTATTTTACATTTATTTTAACTTAATTCATTAAATACTATTTAGTTTAGTATCATTATTTAATAAATTGTCATTAATTCTGGTTTTATTTATTTATTTCAAAAGTGTTTAAATTATGTAATAAAATAATTAAAAATAATAATTAGTTAAAGAAATTTGTTTATTTACAAATTCACTAACCCAGCGTACATACGCTGGACAGCCAGCGTACAAACGCTAGGAATTATTTGTTTGCATGTGCAGGTGCAGTAAAATGCAATTCACACTCAAGCTTGAAGGAACCACGCTCAAGCGTGAGGCAACATGCAAAATCACGTACAAAGAAAGGAAACCAAAGCATGCAGAAGGAAACTCGACAACGCTCAAGCGTGCCTCACTCACGCTTAAGCGTGAAGTCTAAATTGCAACCACGCCCAAGCTAGCCATTCACGCTCAAGCGTGAAGGTGGTTATTTGACTTGCTGTTTTTCCCTCCAAATGAAGCGCTGCACCGTTGCTGTTACTGTTCGCCTGTTATACATTAATAACTTAAGTATTGAGTTATAATTATTTATTTATTTATAATTATGTAATTAGTTTAGTTAGTTAATTATTAATTAAGTTTTTTGTAATTAATTAAGTTAGTTAGTTAGTTATCAATATATACTTGCACATATTCTGTAAAGTGTGTGGGGAAGCAGAGTATAGAATATAACACGATTCATTTTTCCATTTTTAATCTCTCTCTAATTCTTTTCTCTCTCTAAATTCTCTCATCCATGTCTCTTCACATTCCTTCGTCAGAATCCATTTCCATGGGTCTCTAAACCCCTAGGGTTGGGATTACGAAGGTTTGCAATGAATTCTTGAAGGTGTATTGAGGAAGTCAACTTCTAAATTTTGAGGAGAACAAGCTGAGGAGTGGATCTGCTTTGCTGTATTGACAAATCCAGATCTGATGAAGAATCTCACGAGTGAGGAATCATGGTTGAGACTTAGGTAACTTCTGGCTTCCTAACTAATTCAGGCCTAGTAGTTAGGTGAATAGTTAGGGTTCAACCCCCAATTTCGTATTAGATTTCTCTATTATTGAGCACCTAAGGGATTAGGGTTTAATGCTTAAGAATTAGTGTTAGTTACCTAAGGAATTAGGGATTAACCATCTGTGAATTGTCCTCATGAGTCTGAAGCTTGATTGAACCTTAATTACATGTTTCTTGATGAAATTGTAAGCTGAAGTAATCCTAACCTATCTTCCATTAACCACATTTCATATTTTCATACTATCTCTGAAAATACAAAAACATAGAAAGCATAAAAACAACAAAAATAGAATGAATTCTATTTGTATTATGTTGGTTCAGCTTGTACTAGTCTAAGATATCGGTAATTACCATAATCCCTGTGGGAACGATCAAAGATATTACAAATTTAACGATTGGTGTGCTTGCCAAAAGAAATAAATCCTCTGAGAGTCACATTTTAAGTCAATATTAATTCAAGATTTTCCAACCAAGTTAATGGCTCAAGGATTTAGCATCAAGTTAATGGCGCCGTTGCCGGGGATTGTTAAGTAATATCAATAATCCTTGGACCGGCACTAGACTGAACCGTTTAATTTTGTTTTGCATTTAGTAAGTAGTTCAATTCTCATTTTTAGTATAACAGTAGTTTGTGTCTAGCAGTAGCAGTAGCTTTAATTGTTTGTGTCTAACATTTGGTGTATGCACTCAAGGAACAGAGAAGAACCTTTCTTCTTTGATCCTGATATTGATTTGTTAGAGCGTAACCTTATAAAGGAGAAAAACCAAAAAGAACAGCAAGAAATGGAACAGAGGAGAGTTACACTAGGTGACTACTCTAGGCCTACTGAAGAAGGATCGCAATCTAGCATCCTTAGGCCTCCAATTGCAGCTAATAACTTTGAACTTAAACCGGCTTTACTGCAGTTGGTTAGAAATGATCAATTCGGAGAAAGTGAGGTTGAGGATCCAAATTTGCATCTAGCAACCTTCCTCCAAATTTGTGATACTGTGAAAATGAATGGTGTCCCTGAAGAGGCAATAAGACTGAGATTATTTCCTTTTTCTCTAAGGGACAGGGCTAAGGCTTGGTTGCAAAGCCAACCAAGATGTAGTATATCCACTTGGGAGGATTTACAAAGAAAGTTTTTGATTAAATATTTCCCTCCTTCCAAGTATGGTAAGTTGCGCATGGAAATCACTTGTTTCCAGCAGAGAAAGGGTGAATCTTTAATGGAAGCATGGGATAAGTATAAAGAAAGTTTAAGGAAATATCGTCACCATAGGATTCCTGACGTGCAACAAGTTACCATATTCTATAATGGTGTGAGACCAAAAACTAGGGTCTTGATTGATGCCTCAGCTGGAGGTTCATTAACCACAAAAATAGTAGAAGAAGCTATAGAGCTGATAGATGTTATGGCTTCTAATGAATGTTTAGTAAGTGAAAGGTGCCAAATCCCTAAGAGAGGGATATTAGAATTAGAAGCACAGGATGCTTATTTGGCTCAAAGTAAATTGATGA
Organism: Clitoria ternatea; assembly: GCA_037962975.1. Lineage (NCBI taxonomy): Eukaryota > Viridiplantae > Streptophyta > Magnoliopsida > Fabales > Fabaceae > Clitoria > Clitoria ternatea. The sequence goes on along the minus strand of CM075671.1, from coordinate 214,983,688 downwards.
CTTAGGCTTTGGAAAAATTAAGTGTACAAATTTTAGAACTCCAAAAGCCTAGTCAAGTTTGTATGGTGAGTTGTGATTTTTATGGTGGAGATCATGAAAATGGCATGTGTGATCCAAATGTGACTACTGAGCAACTTAATTACATGGGGCAGCAGCAATTTCAAAGGAATTATCCCTCTAATTCCTTTAATCCTAACTACAGGAATCACCCCAATTTTTCATGGCAGAAAGGTCCATATTTGAATCAAAATATACCACAAAATCAAACCACAAATAGATCACAACAACCTTCTCCCCCTCCTTCTAAAGAAAAGTCTTAACTTGAGAATGTGTTGTCTCAGTTCATTTAGGCCACTCAGGCCAGCTTTAAAAATCAAGAAGCGTCCATTCAAAATTTAGAAAATCAGGTTGGGCAACTGTCAAAACAATTAGCTAAGAGACAATCAGGTAATTTTCCTGGAGATACTGAGGTAAATCCAAGGGAACATTGTAAAGCGATAACTGCAAGGAGTGGGAAAATTCTTCTCCCACCTCCAAGTCATGGAGTGAGTTTAGAAAAGGATGCTGAAAAAGAAAAAGAGCAGGAAAGTGAGCAAGATAATAATAGAATTGAAAATGAAGTAGAAACAGAAGCAGAAAAAGAAAATCAAGTTAAAGAAAAACAAGTTCATCAAAAGAAAAAGAAAAAGATTGATTTGATCTTAGAGGAAGCTTCTAAGCTAACTCCTGAAAAATTAAAGAATTCTCCATTTCCACATAGATTTAAGAAACAGATAGAGGAGCAAAAGTTTGCTAAGTTCTTGGATGTGATTAAAAAGCTTCACATAAATATTCTCATTGCTGAGGCATTGCAAGAGATGCCTTCCTATGCTAAAATTTTGAAAGAATTTCTGTCTAAGAAGAGAAAGCTTAAGGGAGATGAGATGATTACTCTCACTCAAGAGTGCAGTGCAATTATTCAAAAGAAACTCCCTCAAAAGCTGGAAGATCCTGGATCTTTTATAATACCTTGTGCAATAGGGGATGTTCATGTAGGAAGTGCCTTATGTGATCTAGGAGCTAGCATAAACTTGATGCCTTTGTCCTTAATGAGGAAGTTAGGAATTAATGACCTGCAACCAACTCGCATGTCTTTGCAGTTAGCTGATAGGTCCATTAAATATCCTCATGGGATGCTGGAAGATCTATTAGTTAAGGTAGACAAGTTTATCTTTCCAGCAGATTTTGTAGTTTTTGATATGGAGGCTGATAGAGAAATTCCATTGATTTTAGGAAGACCCTTCTTAGCTACAGTTAGAGCTTTAATTGATGTAGAGAAAGGTGAACTCATGCTGAGACTTCAAGAGGAGCAAGTAACTTTTAATGTCTTCAATGCTATGAAACATCCAACTGAGAAGATGGATTGTTTTATGATTGAAGAAATTAAAAGTTATAATACTCCTTTGTTGTTAAAAACTGAAGAAGAGGTTTTACAAGCCTTTTTAGAGGATGATTTTGACTCTAAGGTGGAGGAGTTAAATGACTCACATAATGAATTGCTGAACCTACTGGAAACATGTGAAGTAGGTGATTTTGAAAATAAGAACAAAGAAAATTTGAATAGTACTGAACTTGAGAAAGGTAAGGAAGTGTTTGAAGAAAAACATGATTTAAAACCTTTGCCTTCTCATTTGAAATATGTTTTCTTAGGAGATAATGAATCACATCCTGTAATCATTAGTGTTGATTTAAAAGATGAGGATGTAGAAAAATTGATAGGGGTTTTAAGAAAACATGAATCTACTATTGGTTGGAACATCTCTGATTTAAAGGGAATTAGTCCATCATTCTGTATGCATAAAATTTTAATGTATGATGACTATTCCCCTGTTGTTCAGCCACAAAGAAGATTAAACCCCATAATGAAAGAAGCTGTAAGGAAAGAGGTGGTTAAACTTCTTGATGCAGGAATTATCTATCCAATCTCAGACAGCGCTTGGATTAATCCAGTCCAAGTGGTGCCTAAGAAAGGAAGGATAACCACTGTTAAAAATGAAAAAGGTGAAGTTATTGCCACTAGACCAACTACAGGTTGGAGGATGTGCATAGATTATAAAAGGCTTAATAACTCCACTAGAACAGACCACTTTCCTTTACCATTTGTTGACCAAATGTTGGAGAGGCTGTCAGGTCATGAGTATTACTGCTTCCTGGATGGATATTCTGGTTACAACCAAATTATGGTTGATCCAAAAGATCAAGAGAAGACAGCCTTCACCTGTCCTTTGCATATAGGCACATGCCATTTGGTTTGTGTAATGCACCAGTAACCTTCCAAAGGTGTATGCTGGCAATTTTTGGGGACATGGTAGAGAAGGTCATTGAGGTGTTCATGGATGACTTCTCTGTGTTTGGTAATAACTTTGATATATGCCTCAGCAACCTTTCTAAGGTGCTGGTGAGATGTCAGGAGACTAATCTTGTCCTTAACTAGGAAAAATGCCATTTTATGGTTAAAGGAGGGATAGTTCTTGGCCACAAAATCTCTGCTGAGGGCATCCAGGTAGATAGAGCCAAGATTGATATCATTGAAAAACTTCCTCCTCCAATCAATGTGAAAGGAGTGAGGAGTTTCTTAGGATGTGCTGGATTTTATAGGAGATTTATTAAGGATTTTTCAAAAATAGCTAAGCCTTTGACTGATTTACTTGTGAAAGATCATGTTTTTGTTTTTGATGAAAAATGTGTTAAGGCTTTTGAAAATTTGAAACAAAGATTAATTTCAACTCCAATCCTTGTAGCACCTGATTGGTCTTTACCATTTGAACTAATGTGTGATGCAAGTGATTTTGTTGTAGGAGCTGTGCTAGGACAAAAGAAAGAAAAATTAACATATGTGATCTATTATGCTAGCAAAGTATTAAATAAGAATTAAATAAATTACACCACTACTGAAAAAGAAATGCTTGTTGTGGTGTATGCATTTGATAAATTCAGAGCTTACTTGATTGGTGCTAAGGTCATTGTGTATACAGATCATTCAGCAATAAATTACTTGCTAGCTAAAAAAGAATCAAAGCTAAGATTGATCAGGTGGGTTCTTTTACTCCAAGAGTTTGATTTAGAAATAAGAGATAAAAAGGGAGTAGAGAACTCAGTGGCTGATCAACTCTCTCGTCTGGAGGGTGAATCTGATTCTATTTTAATTAAAGAGGAATTCCCAGATGAGAGGCTGATGGCAATTATCACAGGGCCATGGTATGCTGATATGGCCAACTTTAAAAGTGCCTCTGTGGTACCTGAAGGTTGGACAGCCCAAATGAAGAAAAAATTCTTTCATGATAGTAAAACTTTCTTTGGGATGATCCATTTCTTTATAAAATAGGAGTAGATGGAGTTATCAGGATATGTGTTCCTGAATCTGAGTAGGAAAGACTTTTATGGCATTGCCATGACTCCTATTATGGAGGACACCATGGTGCCTCCAGAACAGCAGCAAAAGTTTTACAATATGGCTTTTATTGGCCAACAATTTTTCAGGATGCTAAAGTATATGTTTAAAGGTGTGATAAGTGCCAAAGAAGTAGAGGCCTCTCTATAAAAGCTGGCATGCCTTTGACAAATATTTTAGTTGTGGAGTTATTTGATGTATGGGGCATTGACTTCATGGGACCATTCCCAAAGTCATTCTCCAATGAGTATATCCTTGTTGCTGTGGATTATGTCTCCAAGTGGGTGGAGGCAATCCCTACCATAACCAATGATACACATGTGGTGCTTAGGTTCATAAAGAAGAATATTTTCTCTAGATTTGGAGTCCCTAGAGTCCTTATTAGTGATGGAGGGTCATATTTTTGCAATAGAATCATGGAAAAAGCCCTGAGACACTATGAGGTACTGCATAAGGTATCTACTCCATACCATCTACAAACTTGTGGACAAGTTAAGCTTTCTAATAGAGAAATTAAAAGAATATTAGAGAAAATGGTAGGGAAGTCTAGGAAAGATTGGTCTATGAGATTGAATGATGCATTATGGGCCTATAGGACAGCATTTAAAACTCCTATTGGCATGTCTCCTTATCAGTTGGTATATGGTAAGGCTTGCCATCTTCCTGTGGAGTTAGAGCATACGGCATGGTGGGCGACAAAGCTGTTAAACATGGATTTTGACCAATCTCAAGAGGAAAGAGTCCTAAAACTCCATGAACTTGAGGAGGTCAGGCTCAATGCTTATCGGAGTGCCTCAATTTATAAAGAGAAAACTAAGAGATGGCATGATAAGTGGATAAATAGAAAAGAGTTTCAAAAGGATGACAAGGTCTTGTTGTTTAATTCTAGACTAAGACTCCTTCCAGGAAAACTTAGATCTAAGTGGTCTAGACCTTTTATTGTGAATGAGGTCTTCCCTCATGGTGCAATTAAATTGAAAGAACAGCCATTGATAGAACTTTTAAGGTGAATGGCCAAAGACTCAAACTCTACTTTGGAGGAGAGTTTGATAGGCAGAAAACCTCCATGTTGTTGTAGGCATCTTCTTAGGTGTCAGAAGGTCAAGCTAGTGACCTTAAAGAAGCTTGATTGTTGCATTTTATGTCTTTTTGTGTTTGAAATAATAAAAGAAAACAAAAATTTTGTGAATAAAGTGTGAATAATCTTGAAAAAATTTTGAATAAGGTTTGAGCGTTCATACACTCAATTCCCTATGTACATACTTGCAAAATTTGTTGGCTAGATTTAGAATCAGGTACCCTTGGCGCTTGAGCGAACTTGATTGTGCTTAAGCGTGACCTCCAGTTTGTCTAGGAGCCTGAACGAAGTTTACATGGCCCTGTATGCATTGCGCTTAAGCGAAGCCATAGCAAGCTTAAGCTAGAATGAGCCTGCACCACGTTGTTCCATGATACAAGCAATTTCTCGCTTGAGCTGGGGTCAACACTCTTAAGCGTGATTAATGATTTCACCTTTACGCTCGAGTGTGCCTTGCTGTCGCTTGAGCGGATTATCTTAACCCCCTTCTGTTGTACCTCACACCTGAGCGTAATTCAACACGCTCTGAGCGTGACCATCTATGCCAGATAGACCAAGGCACGCTTAAGCGCCTAAAATCACGCTTGAGCGTGAGCGTGATTACTGATGCCTGATATAAAGCTCACACTTGAACCTTGCTAACCACGCTTTGAGCGTGACTTGTATATAAGTCCCTCGCCTGAGCGCCCAAGATCACGCTTGAGCGTGATCGGGCTGTGGCAATTCCGTTCCAGTTGCGCGCTTGAGCGTATGACTACTCACGCCTGAGCATGAGCTCTTTTACCCTCCAACGAACCTCACGCTTAAGCGTCATTCTACACGCTCTAAGCGTGATTGTGTCTGGTACTTGAGAAAAAGCATGCGCTTAAAGCTTAGAGTTTCACGCTTGAGCGTACCTTGTATATAAGTGCCACGCTTGAGCGCCCCTATATCACGCTTGAGCATGATCGGGCTGAGGCAGCTCTGTTCCAATTTCTCGCTTAAGCATGATGTTGTAAGCTTAAGCGTAATCATTCCAGTGAAGTATTCTGATATCTGTTTGTTTGACGCTTGAGCGTAGTTTCTCACGCTTGAGCGTGATATTCCCTTGCATATCATTCGCTTGAGCGAATAATGGGTCGCTTGAGCATAATTCATACCTGATACTACCTGCATGTTTTTAATTTGGGCGTTTATACGCCAAGAGTTCAGCGTATTTACGCGTACTTCAGGCATTGGGTTCAACAGTATAAAACCCTCTTAGTGTACAAACCCTAACTCTTTACGCTGGAACCTTGGGTTTTTAAAGAGGAAAAGGCACAGTCTCTGATTCCTTTGAAAGGTACCATCTTTTTAGTTCTTCTTTTCACTTTATAGTTAGAATTGTTGTAGTTCACTGTTTCAATTTCAAATTTCTTTCATCCATCATATCTATTCATCTTACATTTTCATTTTGTTGTGGTTTTGCTGTTTGTATATATGTATCTATTTAGGCACTATAAATACCATCGTTAACACTCACCATGATAAGAAGATCACAAAGACTTTGCAGAAAACCCGAAAAAGGTGTTGAAATAGAAAATATGAAAGAAACCCCAAAAGAGAAAGGAAAAGGGGTGGCCACTATCAGTATCCTTGATTCTCCATCAACTGAAAGGAGTAAGAGTCTTGAAGAGGGAAGGAAGTCTCAGACAGTTGAGGATTTTGATGGGTATAGGTTTAGAGATTTCAAGGCAACCTAATTATATAAGAAAAAGTTTAAAAGTAGAGGAGTAATAAGGGAAAGGGCTCTAGTCCTTGATGGAGAAAATTGTTCTAATTTTAATGTGAAAGCTGCTATGATTGAAAGGGGATGGCAGTTCTTTAATAAGAATTTAGGCAATGGTTACCAAGAACTCACTAGAGAATTTTATGCCAATCTGAGGACTCACTCTATGGAGGATAAGTTTCCTTTTTCTTCCTTCTTAAGAGGAGTCACCATTCCTTTAACTGGTAACATATTGAATAAGCTGTTGAAAGTATCTATATTGGATGAGGAAGGATGTTACTACACATGGAAAGTGGATATCCTTCATAGGGATGAAAATGAAAATCTTAGGAAAGAAATTTTAGAGGAATGCTGTGAACAAGGAGCTGCCTATATAACAAAGGTTAATGGTGCACCAAAAAGTGTCAGGAAGAATTATTTGAATCATCTTTCCCTTTTATGGTGCCATTATGTCCTTTCATCCCTGCAACCTGTGGCTCATTCTACTGAGATTACCATTAAGAGGTTGGTGTTGATTTACTGTTTAATGAGAGGCCTGTATGTTAATCTAGGTGAGTTAATACTGGAGGAAATGATGAAAAATCTTGAAAAAAATCTCCAATTGCCATATTGCTTTGTTATCACCTTGTTGGCCAAAACTAATCAGGTTAGGTTGCATTATGAAGAATTGACAAAGGTAAAGCTTGAGAGGATTATGGACAAGCATTGTGTGATAAACCACATTGACAATTTTATGCCTCAAGAGTCAAAGCATCCCAGACAACCTAATCCAACATCTTTTGCACCACCACCCCCAACAGGAGCAGGTACTTCTTCTGATATTTCCATGGTAATGCAGGAACTGCAGGTCATGAAGAAAATGCAACTAGGAACCTATGATCTAGTCCTGAACCATGATCTCATGCTGAGAAAGATTGCCACCACACTGAATGTGGATCATACTGAAGAAATGGGAGTCCCACCTAACAGAGATTTATGGTTGGCTTCCATTGGATTCACCATTCCCCCTGATGACATACCCTTAGTAGCTGAATTTCCACCCTACCCTGAGCAAGATAATGATGAGTCTATGAATGACGAAAATGAAGAAGAGGATGACTGATCTGTTACTTTGTTTATGTGTTATTTTGTTATTTTCAAGTTGTAATTTCTTTGTTTAAATATTCTCTTGAACAATGTATTTTCTTTTCAGTGTAATGGAACTTTATTTCTGTGTTAAGTTATTTGTTGTTATTTCTTTTTTGAATTGTATTTTTAAATTTGTGCACACCATTCCTCACCATTCACTGTCATCCAAGTAAAAAGGGAAGTAATCTATCCTTTTATCTCATTGATTGATAAATTATGATAATTATGTTTAATCTAGAATCCATCTTAATAATTTAAAGTTTGTTGATTCTCAGGCTTTAATTGGATAAATTAATTGAATTGCATTACTTGATTCATGATCCCTGTCCATAACTATTTCAATCCTATATTATTTGTTTAATCATCATGCTAGTTAGCAATCTGAGTTTATAATCTTGCATTAAGTTTGGGGACATGATTGGCTGATTACCTGTTAATTATTTGCTTTTGAGCCTTTTATTAATTCTTTTGAGTGTGCCTGCATTCTTGTTAGTGAGACAAAATTTGCTTAAGTACTTGCTAATGATTATGTGTTTGCCAATTGGAAATGATGAAGGCCTTCTTTATTACTTAGCCAGGGCCAAATTTAGTCATCCTTAATATTATTAATTATCCTTTGACCCAACAATTATATTTTGAGCCTGGGACCCTTTCATTCTGATTATGTACCTAACTTTACAAGCCAATCTATCTGAGAAAAACCAAGTGAACGATCCCTGGATGTTCCACTGATGAATTGTTGAGTCTTATCTTATTGTTAGGGACTAGCAAGTTCTAAGTTTGGGGATGAAGAGTGTGCCTAACAGCAATTAAAGACACACTCTGACCTTAATTATAGATAAGGATTTTGAGAAATGAAAGGGAGAAATAGCAAAAGCAAAAGAAAATTGAAAAATCAGTAAAGAAAGAAGGTGCAAAGCACCACAAGAAAAGAAAATGGTATTGAAAAAAATTTTGAAAAAAAAAATAGAAGAAAGAAAGAAAGGAAAAGTCCAAAGGACTGAAAGAAAAGAAGAAGGTGCAAACCACCACAGTTACTTGAGTTATCCTTCATCTGAAAATAATGAAAGTAAAAAGAGCTAGTTAGTAGAGGCATTTAAGTTAAGATTGAGGCAAGGCATCAGTGGGCACATCTTTTAACCCAACATTGACTAGAAAAACAAAAATGGAGCCTGTAGCCTAACCCCATTACAAGCTTAAAAAGCCCTTACTGATCCAATTATGCTAGCACATTTCATGATGTTTAGAATTGTTGCAAGCCTATGTTGATCTAACAATTATGCAGGTGATGAGTGCATATATCTAACTTATACACTGAGAGAAGAGTGAAACACCAATCCAGGGAGGAAAAGTATCACCAATTTGTTCCCAAAGGAGGTGTGAGTAATTATATTTTTAGAAATTGCAAAAAGAAAGCATGATTGGTATTCAATAATTATGGTATGATTTAAGTTAAGGAAAGGTTGATTGTCTTAAGTAAGTGCAATTGATTTAATTAATCTGAGTATTTGCTTGAGGACAAGCAAGTTTTAAGTTTGGGGATGTGATAAGTCTTGAAAAGACTTAATTATTTCACATTTATTTTAACTTAATTCATTAAATACTGTTTAGTTTGGTATCATTATTTAATAAATTGTCATTAATTCTAATTTTATTTATTTATTTCAAAAGTGTTTAAATTATGTAATAAAATGATTAAAAATAATAATTAGTTAAAGAAATTTTTTTATTTATAAATTCACTAACCCAGCGTATATACGCTGGACAGCCAGCGTACAAACGCTAGGAATTATTTGTTTGCATGTGTAGGTGCAGTAAAATGCAATTCACACTCAAGTTTGAAGGAACCACGCTCAAGCGTGAGGCAACATGCAAAATCACGTACAAAGAAAGGAAACCAAAGCATGCAGAAGGAAACTCGACCACACTCAAGCGTGCCCACTCACGCTTAAGCGTGAAGTCTAAATTGCAACCACACCCAAGCTAGCCATTCACGCTCAAGCGTGAAGGTGGTTATTTAACTTGCTGTTTTTCCCTCCAAATGAAGCGCTGCACCGTTGCTGTTACTGTTCGCCTGTTGTACATTAATAACTTAAGTATTGAGTTATAATTATTTATTTATTTGTAATTATGTAATTAGTTTAGTTAGTTAATTATTAATTAAGTTTCTTTGTAATTAATTAAGTTAGTTAGTTAGTTATCTATATATACTTGCACATACTCTGTAAAGTGTGTGGGGAAGCAGAGTATAGAATATAACACGATTCATTTTTTCATTTTCAATCTCTCTCTAATTCTTTTCTTTCTCTAAATTCTCTCATCCATGTCTCTTCACATTCCTTCGTCAGAATCCATTTCCATGGGTCTCTAAACCCCTAGGGTTGGGATTACGAAGGTTTGTAGAGAATTCTTGAAGGTGTATTGAGGAAGTCAACTTCTAAATCTTGAGGAGAACAAGCTGAGGAGTGGATCTGCTTTGCTGGATCTACAAATCCAGATCTGATGAAGAATCTCACCAGTGAGGAATCATGGTTGAGACTTAGGTAACTTCTGGCTTCCTAACTAATTCAGGCCTAGTAGTTAGGTGAATAGTTAGGGTTCAACCCCCAGTTTCGCATTAGATTTCTCTGCTATTGAGCACCTAAGGGATTAGGGTTTAATGCTTAGGAATTAGTGTTAGTTACCTAAGGAATTAGGGATTAACCATCTGTGAATTGTCCTCATGAGTCTGAAGCTTGATTGAACCTTAATTACACGTTTCTTGATGAAATTGTAAGCTGAAGTAATCCTAACCTATCTTCCATTAACCACATTTCATATTTTCATACTGTCTCTGAAAAATACAAAAACATAGAAAGCATAAAAACAACAAAAATAGAATGAATTCTATCTGTATTGTGTTAGTTCAGCTTGTACTAGTCTAAGATTGCGGTAATTACCACAATCCCTGTGGGAACGATCAAATATATTACAAATTTAACGATTGGTGCACTTCCCAAAAGAAATAAATCCTTTGAGAGTCACATCTTAAGTCAATATTAATTCAAGATTTTCCAACCAAGTTAATGGCTCAAGGATTTAGCATCAGATACCAAACATATTTATAATATTTCCAAGAAACATAACTCCTAAAAAATATGTAATAACCTTTGGTTGTCAATTTCCAACTTCAATAATTACTAGCCTTATTACACATCATAGATGCAGAGATATAGACATCTTAAAAATGAAATTGCTAGAAGATTGTAGCTAAACAACAAATTATTTTTAATTATTATCTTTCCTTTATTACCTTAAACCTTCTCTTAATGGATCTTTTTTAAGATCTTGGTGCCTAAACAATTTTAATCTCCTCTCTGAACTTGCAAGGTGCCTAAATAGTTCTGATTTTTTAAGATCTTAGTGAGTTTTATTTTTCACTTTTGTTTACATTTTTTTTATTTTCATGTATATATTTCATTTTATTACTTCTATGTATGAGAATGAGTATCTATGGGATAACATTTGTCAAAACATGTATTTATAAGGTATTACTATGAAGCTTGAAAATTAATATAATACAAAATTATTTTAAAAAATATATCATTATTGTTTGTGGTTTAAAACAATAAGCGTTGACATTAAGTATATATCATTGCCTTTATATTTCAACCGTAAATAATAATATCTTTTTAGTCAACAGTTTCATTATTTAACTGTAAACAATGAAGAACTAAGGATTGCAATTGCCAAGCGCTGACCTTGTCATCAAGCACGCTGTTAGTGCATATATTTTCTGTGATTGAAACCGTTGACAATGGGGGAACTGTTAACAATGACCATTTTTATAGTAGTGTATATTTTTACATGGGTGTTGAAGAAAAGTTTAGTTGAAAAAGGAAATATGAACCAGACCCTAGACTCCGTTTTATCTTTAGACCTCAGATTTATTAGTAACATTCATCAAGAATCCATTAGAAAATGAAGTCTGTATATCAAGAAACTAATTTGTGTATTTAAGTGTTTCAGGATAAATAATGCATAGGCTACAAAACAAAAGGGCAGCCTTTGTGCTCAAAATCTAAATTCCAGCATTTGGATGATGTCTAAAAGTATGATAAAAAAAGCTTATTTTACACAATCAGACTTACAAAGCATCAAAAGAAACTCGTTGTCTCTAAGGATTCAATTGCAACATTTTTAATTCTATTTCCGTATTATATTGATTTTTATGCTCTTATCAAATATGCGCGCTTATCATCAAAGAAGACAAGAGACAAACAAAGTTCAGTAGCTAAAGTCAGCATACCTAACTCTGCGCATGAACAGAAATAGCTGAATCAAAGTCAGCATGTGTGTCAGCTCAAATTTAAAAGATTTTAGCATTGACTTCTACTTTTTGTATCAATCAAATGAAGCAAATAAATAACTTTATTTGTTGAAGAAAAAAAAGAGACCATTTTCATGCAAGCACTGTCAAACTTTGCTACCAGACTCTTGAATCTCTCTCTGATTACCAAAGGTCTGGTAATGAAAGCTCAACGCAAACATCTTCATAGGATTTCCAACATCTATATCTTCTTTCAAGGATTAGCAATGGTCATATTCCAGCACTTATTTATACTTCAGAATATTGAATTACAAAAAGAGAAGAAGTAGAGAAAAACAGAAAAGAAGTTATTGAGAAATCTCTTAAGTCAAATTTGTAATTCATTCATTCTTTTTGACAAAGGTCTTTTTTTCTTGTTTTGCCTTTAGCATACCTTGGTCTCGTTCCATTTATAACTTAGTGTCTAATCTCTCAATTGTATATTAGTCATACACTAAGTTCTGTGAGTTACTTTCCATTTCTTACAAACAATCTGAAAAGTCTGGTGTGCTGCCAACATTTGTAAGTGTAGGAAACACTTTGTGGCCTAAAGAGGCTTTAGAAAGAATACTTGGGTTGACCCAAGAGTGGCTTATTGAAAGAATACTTAGGTTTAAGCCAGGAATGATTGGAGTCAAAAATACTTGTGGCACTGGTTTGATGTTGTGATTGTAAAGAAGAATTTACAATAGTGGAAATCCTTCGAGATTAGAAGGGACTGGGGGTAGCTTCTATGTTGGAAGTGAACCAGTATAAATTCTGTGTTGATTTCCTTCTCTTACTCTTTAAAAGTTTGCTTTGTAAAGATTGGTTATTCATTTTCTCTAGTTCATTATTCCTTGAAAAGAGTCCCAAACTTATTCAACCTCCTTCTAAGTCAGACTCTGAACCATCAATTGGTATCAGGGCTTTTCCTTTAGGTTGATCACGCTCTCAAATGACAAGGATAAAGATCTATGGCAGCCTCTCAGAGTAATCAACTGATTGTTGAAGGATCTTTAATCAACAGGCCTCCTGCCTTCTTTGGAGAAGACTATCTATACTGGAAGGATAGAATGGAAATGTTCATAAAATCTACTCAGTAAAGTCTATGGATAGTCATAATCAATGATGACTATGAGGCTCCTGTTAATGGTGATGGAAAGCCCAAATTTAAAGATGAGTGGACTTTTTTAGAAATCAAACAAATGAAGATTAATGTCAAGGCTAAATTCCTTCTTACTTGTGAGTACAATAAGTATTCAGCTACAAGTCAGCTAAAGAAGTATGGGATGCTCTTCAGGGCAATTATGAAGGTACCTCCAATGTTAAAAGATCTAACAAAATACTTTTAACTAAACAATATGATACTTTCAAGATGGAGGAACATGAGATTGTGGATTATGGAATTTTCCCTTGTTCTTAGAACTTATTCTGTTTGTTGCTCTGATTATGGAATTCCTTCATTAATAAGAAGGCTTGATGTTTGCTATCAACAAATAGGGGGAGATTGTTGAAGAAAAGTCTAGTTGAAAAATGAAGTATGAACCAGTCCCTAGACTCCGTTTTATCTTCAGACCTTAGATTTGTTAATAACATTCATCAAGAATCCATTAGAAAATGAAGTTTGTATATCAAGAAACTAATTTGCGTATTCAAGTGTTTCAGGATAAATAGTGCACAAGCTACAAAATAAAAAGGGAACCTTTGTGCTCAATATCTAAATTCTAGCATTTAGATGATGTCTAAAAGTCTGATAGAAGAAACTTATCTCACACAATCAGACTTATAAAGCATCAAAAGAAACTCGTTGTCTCTAAGGATTCAATTGCAACGTTCTTAATTCTATTTGTGTATTGCATTGGGTTCTATGCTTTTATCAAATATGTGTGCTTATCATCAAAGAAGACAAGAGACAAACAAAGCTCAACACCCAAGGTCAGCATACCTAACTTTATGCATGAACAGAAAAAGATAAATCAAAGTCAGCATGTGTGTCAGCTTAAATTTAGAAGATTTCAGCATTGAATGCTGCTATTTGTATTAATCAAATGAAGCAAATAAATAACTTTATTTGTTGAAGAAATAAAGAGACCATTTTCATGCAAGCACTGCCAAACTTTGCTACTAAATTCTTGAATCCCTCTTTAATTACCAAAGGTCTGGTAATGAAAGCTCAAGGCAAACACCTTCACAGGATTTCCAACATCTATATCTCCTTTCAAGGATCAACAATGGTCATATCCAGTACCTATATTATACTTTAGAAGATTGAATTACAAAAAAGAGAAGAGAAGTAGAGAAAAATAAAAAAGAATTTATTGAGAAATCTCTTAAGTCAAATTATCCTTCTCTGTAATTCATTCATTCTTTTTAACAGAGGTCTTTATTTCTTGTTCTGCCTCTAGCAAACCTTGGTCTCGTGTCATTTATAACTTAGTGTCCAATCTCTTAATTGTATATTAGTCATAAACTAAGTGAACTGGTCTGATCTAGGGTGTAATATCCGGTGTGTGACCAGCCACAATAATCGACTACAAAAAGTATTTTTACATTAGTACAGTGGGTATCTGGTATTGGTACTCGATATCTCAGTGGGAGATACCGGTCTTGAAGTCCTGGAAATCCTCACCACCAAGCTTTCGCGTTGAAAGGGGGCAAAAGGTTGTGCCACCTGCAAAGATTCTCCGACGCTCAAGTCAGCAACGAGTATAGGGATCTAAGTTTTTAGAACTCAAGAAATGAAATAGTAGAGAATGAGAACAACCTAACCTTAATGCGTGTGAGAATTGACTATTTATAGGTGAGCATGGAGAATGAATCGTCTAGTGCAGGTAGGGCCAAGGGATAAATAGTACACTGTACAGTGTACGATTCTGACATACGATGCGGGAGGAGCCGCGTCTCCAACGAACGTCCCTTAGTAGCTGTACCTTGTACCTTCTGTCGAGTGACGTGGATGCTTTTCGGTGTACGAAGTGTTAACCTGGACATTCCGGAGTAGGCAGAGCGCCTAATACAGGGTTCATAATCCAAAGGTATACTAGCAGTGTCAGTAGCATAACGAGGACGAATGAAATTACGTCCTTGTCGTGGTACCGGTATCAAGACTGGATCACTAAGTTTTGTGAGTTACTTTCCATTTCTTACAAACAATTTGAAAAGTTTGTTGTGTTGTCAGCATTTGTAAGTGTGGGAAACACTTTGTGGCTGAAGAGGCTTTAGAAAAAATACTTGGGTTTAAGTCAGGAGTGGCTGGAGTCAAAAATACTTGTGGCACTGGTCTGGTGCTATGATTGTAAAGGAGAATTTACATTAGTGGAAATCCTTCAAGATTAGAAGGGACTGGACGTAGCTTCTATGTTAGAAGTAAACCAATATAAATTCTCTGTGTTGATTTCCTTCTCTTACTCTTTAAAAGTATACTCTACAAAGATGATTCATTTTCTCTGGTCCCTGACTCATTCAACCCTCTTCTAAGTCAGACTTTGAACCATCAATGGGAGTTTTACTAAATACGTATTGTGGGTATCGTAGAGACCATGACCATCCTTTTAGTTTGAACCTATTAGGTATCGCATTACCCTTAATGGGTCTAAACTCAGTTTCCATTTATCAAGTTTATACCACTTTCTATTAGAAGTTCAAAGGACTAGCCAAATTTGATCACTTGTGTTAAGTCTATAAAATATATAAATAATTAATATAAGTGATGGTACAAAGGTAAACTTAGAAAGGGAGTTGCATAAGTCTTAAACTCTTTTTCAAAAGATAATCACAATTTTTAATAGACCAGAGAAAGGAATAAGAGAAATGCACAACGAAAACTATAAGTCACGATCTGCACTAAGCAGAACTACAAGAGGACTTATGTAGTGAATACAAGAACATAGAAACTTTAAGAAAAAGTCTCTCATGTAACAGCCTTGATTTTCTAGGATATAAGCTCAAGCTCTTGTGACCTCCGAGAGTACCTTGTTGAGTATTTTAGGAGAGTAAGGCTTAGGTCTGATCCCTAAATCGTCGGGAGAATGTGCGAAAGTAAGATTTGAGAGAACGTGAGCAGTGGAAATTTTAGTTAATTAAAAATGAGTATCTAAGGGATGTTATGTGCAATGGTGACCCCTATAGGAACTTGCTGATTTGTTGATAATTTATGCAGAGATAATTATGTTTGGCTCGACAATTGAATTATTGATGAAGTGTTATATTCATAAATATATTCTGTTATTGATAATTTATGAATAATATTTAATTTTAGTAGATTATAAATAATGATGGTCAATCATCTATCGATAACGGATTTAGAATAATTAGATTTATTTAAGTATCAAGTTAGATTTAGAGGGTAGGTGATTATTAGAGCCCAAGACTTCATAAGACTTAATTAAGTTCCTTTAATAAAATGATTACCGAATAATACATTACTTGGATATCAGCAGGTAAACAGACGTTATTATTAAAGAGTTTAGTTAATTAATATAAAATAAGATGAATAGATAATACCTATTTTGGTATTTGACATTAATTGTGATGAGCTTAAGATATGGAAAATATATTTATAATATGTTTAGTTAAGAAATTATTTAACTACTATTATTTTAATAATAAACATTGTTCGGTTCCTCAAGAATTAAACTGTGGGACCCAGCTTAAGGTCGGGATCCAACCAATCAAACCAAGACTAGTGGTCTAGTAGGGAGACTAGTCCTCTTAGGATCACTTCGTAAAGAATCGAGGGTGCTTGACTTAGCCTGACCGGCCAACTCAAAATCTTCAACGTCTTCTACATTGACTGTTTATATATCTTGGGCTGTCTGATAGTGACACGGTCAGTCCCTAATAACTCATTTCGACATTTTAGGAAGGTTTCCTGAAGACCCCGAAACTTGATTCGGACTCTGCCAACCACATCCATGAGCTATTCTATTTCTTCGGAAGCTTAATCTACGTGTTTCTGACGTTTCCAACGTAACTTTCTCAAATGATGTTTGATTGAGGTAATTATAGTTTCGTTCACTTTGTTTCAAAGATATCTTCAAACACTATTTTTGGCATCGATCTCAAATTCCTACTTTGTCATGCTCAAATTCAAGAATTTATTAAATTCATCATAGAACCATGATTATTCACATTTTTGTCTTGTGCATGGTTCGTTAAAAAATTCATAACTCTCTCATACGACCTCTGTTTATCGCAAACTGGGTGTCAAAATCTCCGTAACAAAATTATCTACGTTTTTTGTGCAGACATTGAAGGATAAATCCCTCTATATCAGTACAGTTTAATAAATCTTTGTGACCCCTTGGTTGTTTCATTTCAATGATGGCAGCCTTCGATAAAATTCATATATCTCCTTCGTCCGATGCTTGAATCACTCCATTCTTTTTGCTATAGATCTGTATCATATACCTCTATACTTTTCATGCAGGGCACAAAATCAAATTCCCAAAGGAGAATTAATGGTGAATTTATTTCTAAGACCCCAGCTGATTCGAGAAACATCTAGAGTACCCTGTCGTAAATCGGGTGTATCTAGGGATACCAAACTTGGATCATCGTAAATGGTATATAAAATTAAATATGAAAGAAATATCTAAAAACTTAATGAAGGACTCGAAATTAAATTCCCACTCCATAAATCCCAGAATTTAAAACACTACACCAATTCATGTTTTTCCTGCAACAGTTTGCACTAGGTGCAGTATTTTTCACATAACTCTCTCATATGACCATTAAATTGAATGAGGCCTTCACCAAATTTTTCCTAACTCAATTATTCACAACTTTTGTGAAGGACTCAAAGCCTAAATCATAACCCATTTGGCCCAGAAAATTAATCTATGGCAGGGACAAAAATCCCGTCACAGCCCTACACCCTTTTAGTATTTGGGCCATATCTCACTCAATTCTTGATGGAATATTTTTTTCTATATATGGATTTAAAGATAACAAAAAGGTATACAACTTTCATGTTTTAGACATTTTCGAATTTAGCCTAGAAGGTCCCCAAACGGCCTGCACAAGTTAACACCCTAGAACTGGACACTTCAGCTTCTTCATGCAACCTTGGCCAATCACCACTTTCCATCTATGGCACACTTGTCTCCTTCACCTTAGCTTCTCCCTTCAAGCATCATCACCTCTTGCCACCTTCCCTAAGAGGTGTCACCACCATGTCTTCCCCTTCCACTCAGCTGCCCACCTCCCTCTCCATCCAATAAAAATTCATGCAAACTCCTAACTCATCATCACACTTACACCATTCCATTTCTCTTTCTTTCTTCAGCCACCACCAAGCCGTTCACAACACTCTCTCCACCCAGAATTCCAAACTCCAGCCACCCATTTTCTCCTCCAGCCACCTCACACCACCATCAAGCCTCCATCATCTCCCATTTTCATGGCCCAACACCACCATAATCTACCTCCACTCATCCAAATTTTGTCATCTCTTTTCCTTGCTCCATCCACTCATGGCCAACCACCATAAATCAGCCCCTCATCTTCAATCTTCTTGCATGCCATGGCCTTGAAGAATTGAAGTTCATCTCCTTGCTTTGGAGACCTTCAAACCGCCACTCACCCAAGCCACCTAAGGTAGAGATTTTTGACGTTTTCCTTGAAACTTGCTTTTGATTTTCTTGGTCCAAAAATCTGTTTTCATCTTGAGTTTTGTGATGATATTCCTTGATGTGTGAAGGCCAAAATCGTGGTTGTCCCCTTGCTTTAACCTTGCCTGTTCAATTCCTAGAGCCCCGGAGTCGATCGGGAGCAATCGGCACGATATATCGAACGATCGGTAAATTTTCGGCAATCAATTCTCTAACTTTCTTTAATTTTGCATGGCTGTTTCCTTTGACTCCTTGCTGGCCGTGATGTACTTTATTCTTTTTGGTGGTTACATGTTTCGATTTTAGGTACCGGAGGGCGACTAGCGACGATCGGAAAGCATTCGGGGTATCCGACAAATTTTTTCAGAAAAGTCACCGTTTTCTTTCTCCGGACAGTGACTGTCCCATGAGGTAAAGGGGGTCCCTACCTCATTTGATTTAGATTTTGGTTGCCTCACATTGTTGCTTGTATGTTCAAGGACCTTCGTTTTGAATTTTCATCGCGATCCAACGGTCGGATCTTAAACCGTAAAATTTTTCGTAACCGATGACTAAAAGTTTACATTTTTGAATTTACCGGCATTTTAAAAATTTTAATTGGCATAACTCGACGTTCACAAACTCAAAAGGATTTATCACGATTGGACCAACGAAAAGAGATTTAGAAAATTTAGCAACTAGGCGAGCTCAGTTTCATTCAATATGGTTGTATTAATTATTTTTAGTTTTGGGTATTATTATGTAATTTGTAGAATATTATCTGGTAAGCCCCGCTATTAAATAATTTAAATGATCGTTTAATCGCCACCGAGTTATTTTAGAAATATTGTGCACGTTAAAATGAATTCTCAATCGGACGTTAAAAGTATTTTTTTTACTAAGTTACAAAAGCAAGTTATTTGAAAAAAAAGTTAAATAAAGAAATTAAATTTTTGAAAGCCACTCATATTGAAAAGCTTTCTTAACTCAAAATAAGGTTTTATAAGTAGAAAAATATATATCAAATTAAATTTTTGAAAGCCACTCATATTGAAAAGCTTTCTTAACTCAAAATAAGGTTTTATAAGTAGAAAAATATATATCAAACTTTTGGAATCTAACTAGAATAGAAAATTTTGTGACCACTTGGAAGAAAGAAATGGTAGCCTTAGAAATTTAAGAAAAGAGATAGATTTAATAACAAGAGACTTGATTAAAAAGAATGGACTTTGAGATTAATTATTTTAATAGAATAAAGATACTTAGAACAAAGAAATAATGAACTAGAATTTTAAAATTTGACTAAGGATTCTAAAAAGAATCCTAATAAATTAATAGGATTATTTACTTAAATAAATTCAGTTTAGAATCTGGAACTCTTAAAAAAGGGGTAATGCCATAATAGAAATTAAGGTAGTTACTATAAGTAGAAAAAGAGATCAGAGGAAGTTTTATACCTAGAATAAATGGGTTATTAATTAAGAGATGGAAATTTTTGGGTATACTGGTTTTCAAGCTCACAAATAAAATAAGTAGAACTTATCAAATCAATTGACAAACTTTTGGTTGACAAAACAACGTTAGGCCAATTTAAGATATCTCGAATTGAATAGACTTCTAAGTAGTAAGCAGGTAACTATAAAGCAAAAAGAGATTAATCATAGTTATATAAATCAATTAATTAGTCACTAAATAAGGAATTTTTGAATCTAGTAAAGTCACATTTAGGAAGGGATATCACTGTGAGATGTAAGAAATTAAGTTAGGATAAAAGAAGTTCTATCCCGAATACTAATTAATAAGAAAGGGGTTTTAGAACTAAATCTTAGACTTATCGTGAAAAGAAACAGAACCTATTAATTAAATGGTAACTTTTATCAACTAAGAAATAGTAGACTTGGTTATGATATTAAGATCAAGGTAGTACTCAGATTTCTAAACAGCTAATGGACACTCATAAAAGGGAATAAATTTAGTTAACCAAAAGAATACAGTTAAGGGAATAATTTAGTTAATAATGAAGTAATAGTTACACAATTTGGTAATCTTAAGCTGAAGAAAAATATCACTAATTCACTGTCGGAATGTAAAGGATTAGTGGCTCATTTAGTGATCAAGAAAATAAGATTAATAATAAATCCCACCTAGATTAAAAAGAGGAAATAACCAATGAGGCCACCTGACATTAACTAAGGAGTTTATAATTGGACCTTAGGAAGTTGAATTGAGCAAGGAAATCATCACATGCAAGTAAATAGAGAATGCCCAACAAGTGGATAAATGAAAAATACAAAGAGCATTGAACTAAATAGTATACCATTAGTAAAAAATTAAATTAAGGAAATGCCAACTGTATAAATGGTAAGGATATAAATGGTAAGGATATAATATTTCTGAATTGATCATTCCTGTTTGTAGGCCTCTCAAATGAACAGTTAGATGATCTTGAAGAATTTGTAACTTTTGTGAAGAGTGTGTGAACTTCTCATTTTACTAAACTAGTTAGACTTTACGTATGCGTACCCTATTATTATTGTTGTTAATTCTTTAGTCTTTTCCTAGACTGATTAGTTAGAATTTGCCATTATAATGCTAAAAGTATTGTGGCTGATTTGGTTTTTCAGTTTTAATTATGTAGATACGGTTGCCTTTGTTTTAAAAGAATTAGTTTCATACAATCCTTACATTTACTTGTCATATAGCCACCAATATTTTATTTATTTGGAATAATAGAGTTGTAATCTTTATACAAAAATGGAGTGGTAATCAATAATTGCAATTCAAAATTTGCTTTGAAATTCTTAGGTGTAATCAATAATTGTAAAGTACATATTTTACACCGGTCGTTGTCAATAATAGGTGTAAAATGTATACTTTTTATACTGGACATAAATAAATGATTGATGTAAAATTTGTAATTTTTATACCAGACGTAAATAAATGACCGGTGAGAAAAATACATTTTACACCAGTCGTAGTATAAAGGACCAGTGTAAAAACTATTTTTCTCACCGGTTCCAAAACCGGTGTAAAAAGTCCATATTTTTTTTACCGGCTCCATCTACACCGGTCTTACAACCGGTGTAAAAAGTCAAAAAGGACCGGTGTAAAAAGTCTTTTTTCACTAGTGTAAGATTTGATTAGGGTCTTAGGTTCTAGGACCTTGGGAAGACCAAGTTTTAGGTCATTGTGTTTAGCATAAATGTAAGGTTTCCAAGGGTCCTTGCTCAGTTGGGCTAATTAAACTTAGAAAATTGAGTGTTTAGGCCCCTTAAGGATAGGTAATAACAAAAGATAATGTATTTCTAAGCTAAATATATATGTTGGTCATTTATCTTTTGTGAAAATGTCAAATTGTCCCATTTTCCTCCTTATTTTTAGTTTTAATTTGGTCCCCTATCTAGTTTTATATATATTTTATTATTATATATTTTAAATACTTTAGTAACAAGAATATAATTAAATATACTTTTAAATATTAATTTAACAATATAATTAAATGTATTTTTAAATATATTATTATTACATGTTTTGTTAATTATTTTATTAATAATAATATACTTAAATATACTTTTAAATATTCTTTTAAATAATATAACTAAATAACATTATTATTTAAATAATATTATTAAAAGTATATTTAATCAATATGTATTATTAAAATATATTGAATGGTATACTTTATATATAAATATTACTAGTTTTATAATGATGGTGGTGTGTAGCCTAATGATAGTGGTATGCTACAGGCAAGCTTTTTAATTTCAAAGTTAATCATCGGTCAATCAAACGTGTGACACATCCAAAACGGCATGAGTGAAGTTGTGTGATAAAAAAAACTAACTTAAAACTTTTAAAATTAAATGGAAGTAAAAACCTATATATATATATATATATATATATATATATATATATATATATATCTAACCCTGTATTTTTATTATGAACTCAATAAGATGATTTGATACCCATGCAATACATGAATTCGTACTGAATAACAAGATCAGTCTAATAAACTTTAACCAAATGGATCTATCATTGTCTCTAACAATATAAGTTACATTTACAGTAAAAGTGTAGAATTGCTGTATTAAAAACACAAGGACATATTTCTTTAACACGAGCTCTGAAATTCGTGTATCAGAAAATGCAATTGTACTAAATTTTGAGGGGGGGATGGTGTACATTGCAGTCACAAGGGCATATTTCTAAGTGGCAATTTGATGACTTAAAAGCCCACCTACCTGACTCATATATAAACCTCTTCTAAAGGTGAAGAAGCTTTGGGAATTTGACTAGTGTTTGTGTTTTCTGACTTGGTATCATCCATATACTGTTGATACCCATATGATATAAAGCCCCAAAATGCTAGCACCATAGAGATAGCCTTGATCCCATGCATTTTGTCACGAAAGAATATAACAGCCAACATTGGAACAATAGGCACTCCCAAAGCGCTTATAGCATTAGAGAAAAGAGAAGAAACTTCAAAAATAAGTCCAACACAGCCAATAGTGAAGAGTTGCCAAAGTATGGCTGAGAAAGTCAGGTTCAACAAATATGACACCTTCCCCAACTCATACTCATTCATTTCATTCTTCAAGCCATTCCACTCTCCACTAGCAAAGAGTCCCACTAGACTAGCACATGTAGCCACAAGGGACTGAAATATGATCATGTCCATGACCACTTTGAATGATTCCCTTTTCATAACCTTCTGGAAGACAAGCTGTGTGAGGGAGAGCCATAGTCCATACCCTGCAGATGCACCAACTGTGCATATGAATCCAATCACATACTTCTTGGAGATTTCTGTGGAAGAATCTGATGATTCATTTTGAAACACAAGAAGGGTAGAGGAAATGGTAAGAAGGACAAGAGAGTTTATTATGTAAGGTGTGAACTTGAGTGAGTTGAGGAAGTAGGAGAAGAAAGCATTGAAAGCCAACTGCGATGCACAAATGAGTGAATAGGTAGAGACAGGGAGGTACCATAGCCCAAGTGAATATAAGTAACAATCTAATGCTACAAGTAGGCCAATGGAGAAATAGATGAATGCTAGCATTAAAATAGATGGTTGGTTTGGATGAATGGTATTGTTTGTGGTGGAATTTTTGGATGCTGAGAAGAAGTAATAAGGTAGTAGAATAGGGAAACCAGCAAGTTGAACAAGTGTTCCAATCCATTTGCTCTTTCCACCTTTGTCATAGTACAATCTTCCAAGGAGTACGGCTGCTGAACTACACACCAGAACAAGTAGAGAATGGATGGCTATTCTTAACCAACGCTGATGTCTCATTTTCTTACTCATTGGAACAGGAAAACTGTTACTATTCTCCAAAGAATTTGATTCTTTGGCTCCATTAGCTTCTACAAAAAAATTAAATATGACCAGTTCATCAACTTAGATTATATGTCATTGATTGCACAAATCTATTATGTATACTTTTTCAGATTTGTTCCATGAGAACTCATTTCCTCTGAAGCAGAGTTCAGTTTTCCTTTGACAATTGATACGTGCAAATTCCTTTCGTTACTACTATTTTTTCTGTAAATATAGTTAATTTTAGCTTTAGTTCTTAAGAATTTCCTTCGTTAGTTTTAATTCTCAAAAAAATTTAATTTATTTAAAATTGGTTATATGATTACTTAATATATGATCACTTAATAATGATATGATGTGTATTGAAATATATAAGGCTATTATGTTAGCAAATAATATTGAAGTGACATATACCATGACAAAACATCAACCTATCATCAATCCATCGTCATAAGAACCATTTTTAAAAGTCTTACAATTTATAGTCTAACAAATTGTTTTTAACTGATCAAAACTATAATTAGCTGTATTTATTTATAGGGACTAAAAGTATACTTATTACTATTAGATTTGTGCTTTTATGCTTCACCAGTTCACATGCCACGTGAACTATGGCATGATTTTCCCATAATAGTAAACTAGTGATAAAATAATATATTAGAGTTTGGAAGTGTGAATGTTTAAGTGTCTGTGAAGAAATCTGACTCTAAAGTTTGTTGCAGACTCTGTTGTCTATTTCAAAGTATGTTAGTCCTAGACTCAGCATGCTGTAAAATGTGTTTGCAGACTTTACCTAAGTCTGGCCATAAGACTGTTTGCAAACTTTGCCTGAGTCTGTTATGTTTCAGCTTTTATGTAAATGCCTTTGTTCATAAATGGTGCAAGACATTGTTTCCTATAAATAGGGCCATTGGGTGCTTGTGTAAGGAATGCGAAAAAGGACGATAATTTGTTAGATCGTTGGCTAAGTGTTGGTTAATGATTGTAACCATGTAACAACATCATCTAAATCAGTTTTATTACTCTACCCGTGGGTGTAGGCTATCCTTGGCTGAGCCATATATTTTCTTGGTGTTTTTCTTCCTCTATCTCTTTTTTAGGTTTAATTGTTTTAAGTTTACGTACATTGGTTTATGCTTTGTTTTACCATTTTTTTGTTTAAGTTCTTTCTCTATTTTGTATTTGCATTTTATGGTGTCCTTTTAATCAACAAATGGTGCCATTTGTGGGAAGCCTGACTCATTAAGAAATCAAAGAATGGGTTTCACAAAATTCGAAATTGAGAAGTTCTCAGGGGAAAACAATTTTAGCCTGTGGAAAATTAAGATGGAGACCATCTTGATATAGCAAGGCTGTATAGAAGCTATAAAAGGGGCTGATAAAATGTCTACCTCTTTGTCTATAAGAAAGAAGGAAGAAATGATTAAAAAGGTAAGAAGTGACATCATCTTATGCCTTTGTGATAAGGCATTGAGGGAGGTTACGAGGGAGAAGATAACTACATTAATATGGGTGAAGCTGGAGTCATTGTATATGACAAAGTCTCTTACAAACAGACTGTGTCTGAAACAACTGTACTCCTTTAAGACGAATGAGGCAAGAAATGTATATGAGCAAATTGCAAACTTTAACAAAATCCTAGATGATTTTGAAAATATTGAGGTAAAACTAGACGATGAAGATAACTCTAGAGGAAAGTAACAGACTATAACTCTAGAGGAGGTTATGACTATTAGAACCAAGTCTGGCCTATAAAGGATTTTGGAATCATTAGTTATTATTTCAAAGACTCCGGGATTTGTTAATAACTCACATCAAGACATTTTAATTAAATAAAGTTTACCTACGTGTTTTTTAACCTGTTCAACTAAGTGTTTCAGGTTACAAATATGTGATGCATAAGTTATAGATGAAAGAGGGAGTCATATTAAAAGTCTGCCTTGAGTTGTGCAAAATATTTCAGAACAAGTATACGTGGGACAAAAACAATTTGTCCACAAGCCCGTCCTAAGAAAAGTCTGATACTAGAACAATGCTCTAGAAGAGTCTAATTCATGCCCATCCAAACTTTTAGACTGTTGAGTTGTACTTGCTTCAACAATCAAACCCAAACTTTTAAAGCATCAAGAATGTTATTCTGATTCTTGTATCAAACAAAAACAAGGATATTTTTTGAAGATGCCCAGAACTGAATTTTGATCAAGAGAAATTGCACTTATCGCTAAAAGAGGAAATAAGACAAACAAGTGCATGAACCAACGATCGCATGGATAAGAAATCAAGGAAGCTACTCTACGCTAATAAGAAAGCTGGCGAAGATCAGTACTTGTGTCAAAAAGCAATTAGAAGGTCAACCATATCATTTCTGCACGAGTTCATAGTAGAAGAAAGACTACAAAAAGACCTTTGCTATGAAGCACTTGAGGAACTTCATTTAAGTGCTAGTTCTGAAAATCTTCGATTCAGCCTTTTGTCGTGTTCTCAACTTGAAGGTCAACAAGCTTCAATGGCTATCTCTCTTCAACAAATTAATAATAGTTATCTTCCTTGACCTATAAATATAAAAAGAATTCAGACTTTGACGAAGTTAACAAGTTTGAAAAACTCTCATGTGAAAGCATCAATCTTTAAGTAATCTCTTAAGCTTTCTTCTCAAAAGTAAAGACTTTCTTTGTATCTTTGCTTCTTGCACACTTAGTATTTATCTGTCATACTTAGTGTATCTGTTCTTTATCTTGTATTATCTTGTACACTAAGTTCTTAGAAACACAAACACACTCTTAAATCTCTATCTATGTAAGTTTGGTGTGTTGCTAGTCTTAGTTTGTGTAGGAAACACTGTTTGTCTTGAAGAGGCTTTTGAAAGAATACTTAAATATTGAGCCTAGAGTGGCTTGTTGAAAGAATACTTGGGTTTAAGCCAGAAGTGGCTAGAGTCAAGAATACTTGTGACACATGTTGTGCTGTGATTGTAAAAAGACATTTTTACAATAGTGAAAATCCTTCAGGTCTGAAGGTACTAGACATAGCTTCTATGTTGGAAGTGAACCAGTATAAATATGTTGTGTGTTATCTCTCTTTCTCTTATCTTTTAAAGTCTGGTTTAAAAGTATGCTATGTTTCAGGTTCAAAAAAGTTTAAGTTCAGCATAAAAAGAGTCTCAAACATATTCAACCCCCTTCTAAGTATGACTTTGAACCATCAATTGGTATTAAAGCTTGTCCTTTTGGGTTGATCACTCCTACGAGTGGAAAGGATAAAGATCCATGGCAGCTTCTCAACACAACCAACTCATAGTAGAAGGATCATCTGTAAATAGACCCCTAACCTTCCTAGGGGAAGACTATCCATATTGGAAAGATAGGATGGAGATGTTCATCAAGTTTACCCAATATAGTCTATAGGGGGTCTTAATAAATGGTGATAACCCTCTCTTTATTGATGCTGATGGCAAGCCTAAACTAGAAGACCTTAGGACTAACCAAGAGATGAGAAAGATTGAAGCCAACGCAAAGGCCAGATTCCTTCTCATTTGTGCCTTAAGCAAGTCTGAATACAACAAAGTATTTAGTTACAAGACCGCAAAGGAAGTCTGGGATGCTCTACAACAAAATTTGGAAGAAACCTCCAATGTTAAGAGATCGAAGAAAATACTCTTGACAAAACAGTATGACAACTTCAAGATGAAGGAGCAAGAGTCTATTGATTAGATGTTTGGAAGATTTCAGACTCTGTTGAATGAACTTTAGACGTTGGGGACAACCATGTCAGTTGAGGACATAAATGTCAAACTCCTTGAAAGTTTACCAAAAAGTTCGATGCAAAATGCTCATCCCTTGAAGAGGCCAAAGATCTCAACAATTTCAGTCTTGATGAACTCCTTGGAGTGCTCAGAGTTCAAGAGATGAAGCTAAAGCAGAAGGAGGTTACAAATCCTTCCACTTCAAATAACATTGCCTTGAAGTTAACTAACTCAATCAAGTCAAAAGCTCTTAAAGTTGCAGAGTCTACCAGCTCAGACATAGACTTTGGTGAAAGCAGTGTAGATATAGATAAGGAGCTTGCCTTTGTAATAAGGAGATTTCATAGGCTGTTGAAGAAAAAGAAAGGTAAACTTGAGAAGTTTCAGAGGAGAGATCAAAAAGGTAAATCTCAATTTATATTTAAAATTGACAAATTTATTTTGAAATGTTTTAATTGCAGAAAGTAAAGTTTGAAAGAAGAATGTCCTCTCTTAAATAAAGACAAGAAGGACAAAGAGAAGAAAAGATTTCCCAAAAAGCAAACGAGGTTGATCACATAGGATGATAAGAATTCATCTAGCTCGAGTGAGTCTAAGGAGACAGATTCTGCTCAGATTTGTCTCATAGTTGATGCTCAAGCCAGCTCAAGCGAATTAGATTCTAAAAAAGTAAGTTATCTTGAACTAAAAGGGAACTGCGATATTTTGCTTAATGATTTCTCAAAATTACTGAAAAACTTAAAGAATTTGAAAAGAAAGCAAGTTGATATGGCTACTGAGTATTGATCTGGTCTCGATACTAGCGCATGAGCAAGAGGGTAATTTCACCCGCTCTTACCAGTCCACCGGTGGGCAGGTAGACCTCTGGACTATAACCCATATCAGATACCTTTTCTATACCTGAAGTCCACGTCAGCACCACGCACACCGGAAAGCATCCATGTCACTCGACAAACAATACAAGGTATAGTCGCAGGGGAACGTTCACAGGTAACGTAGAGGCACCTGCGTCATGTGTCATAGTCGTACTGACATATTTTATGAATGGTCCCCCAACCCTAGAAGACTCTTTATTCTCCGCATGCATACATACAAATACCCACACTTTCACAAACTCTGGTACGTTAGACTCATTCTCAAACTTACGCTCAATAATCTTGAATTCCTTTTCTGGTTACTGACTTGAGCGTCGGAGAATCTTCGTAGGTGACACCACCTTTCGCCCCCTCTTCAACGTGAAAGCTTGGTGTAAAGGATCTCTAGGACTCTAAGACCCTTATTTCCCACTGGAATAGGGGATATAATATCGGATCCCTATAGGATCGATGTATAAACTATTGAAAACTGAGAACATTTATGGCTGATCCCACACCAGATCCTCGACTCTGGTTCAGACCAAATCAAGTATGAGAACCAGATTTTAAAATTAAAAGAAGAAAGTTTTGATAAAAGTACTCAGAATGAGATGGAAGAAAAAGAAAGAATGTATCTTGAGGAATTACATAGACTCACGAAGGAAAATGATTGTTTGAAAACTGAGTTAAATGATGCTAAAGTTTGTTGCAACTCCCAGACTCAAGAGATCAACTAGCTTTAGAAACAAGTGAGTTTACTCACTTTAAACTTGGCAGGTTTGTTGATGGCTCTGAAAATCTAAACAAGCTTTTGGGAAAACACCTTAAAGGCCATGACAGACCTGATCTGGGTTATGTTGAGCAAGTTGATCTCAAGAAATCTTCCTCTCCTCCATTTGTGCCAAAGAAATAGAAGCATGTAAAATATGATTATTGTCAAAGGCATGGTCATGTACTTAATGACTGTCACAAAAGAAAGAAAAGAAATGCAAAGATTGCTAACCATATAGAACTCAAAAAGATCTGGGTATCAAAATCGTTGATTATTCCTATTGCAGATGTGGTTAAAGACAAGAACAAAGCATCAACACTAGTATCTGGACAGTGGATGCTTGCATCATATGACAAGAAGAAAGTCTATGTTCTCTAGGTCTAAAGGAGGAACAGTTACCTTTGAGGCAAACCAGACCAAGAACATAGTTGGTACTGGTAAAGTTGGTAAAGTTCATTCTCCTGTTATTGAAAATGTTTTTCTTATAGAAGGTCTGAGACATAACTTACTTAGCATAAGTTAATTTTGTAATAGTGGGTACAAAGTCTCATTTGATAAAGAAAAGTGTACTATCATCAAAGATGATGGAACCATACTATTTTCTGTAAACAAATACAGCAACCTATACAAGGTTGATCCGAGTGAACTGAATGATCAAAATGTAACATGTCTATTTTCAAACTCTAAAGAAAGGTGGATTTGGCACAAAAAGCTTGGGCATATAAGCCTGAAGCATATTTCAAAACTTCACAGAAAGAGCTTAGTTAAGGGACTGCCATTGTTGAACGCATTGTTGAACGCTCCGTGAAGAAACTACGAAACAAATTGGTACCCTTGGTGAAAGTTACGTGGAAGCACGAAAATACTGAGACGTTCACATGGGAACGTGAGGACGATGTGAGAGCTCGGTACCCCGATGTGTTCAAATCTGGTATGTTAAATTTCAGGGATGAAATTTCTTTTTAGGTGGGGTAGATTGTAACACCCTAAATTTTAAAATAAAAGATCAATTAAGGAGATAAATATTAAATAATTATATTTGGGTTATTTAACGTTCCAAAATATTAAGAATAAATAAATTAAGATTTTTGGGAACTGTTTATAATTTATTGAAACTGGATAAGCTAAAAATGAGCCCGGTTGAAATATGGGTGTCGGACCAAGTATCTTTGATTGGGATGATATTGGTCAGGACTGTTAAGGATATTATTAGAAATCTGAATATGTATTCGGAATAATTTTTAGATAAGGTATTGAGCCCAAACAATGATCCTATTTATCATAAAATGATGAATATTTAATGGAGAATTAAAAATAAAGCTAAATGGCCTATTTTTCCCTTCTTAATCCCGTCAGCCCCTTTGGATTTTTCTTAACATGTACTTTACTCCTTCTTCTCCTATACTCTTCTCCTTTATTTTTTCTACTTCTCTCCTAAAATCCTAAGCAAAAAGGGTGGTGGTTCTCTTTTCCTCTCCCATTCCTGTCCTTGAAAGAGCTTAGAGGAGCTTGGAGCTTGAAGTCTCACCTTTCCTTCTCTTCATTTTCGTGTGGTTTTCCCTCTTTTGTAAAAACTCTCTCATTCCTTCTCTTGAGGTAAGATCTTGCTATTTCTCAAGAGTATGAACTATGGGTTTTTGAGTTTTGATGTTGGGAACGTGATTTAATGAATGTTGTTGGGTTTTTAGAAAAACCCTAACCCTAAGATTTGGGGGAAATGCAAAATATGAGTAGAGAAGCATTTATTGTGTTAAATAACTATCTTTGGTGAAGTGAAACGATGTTATTAATGGTGAATGGTCATTAATGAAGCTTAATGGTTGTTGGGAACCATTAATGTGGAAACCCAATACTGGGTTTGACATTAGATGTGCGTAGTAATAAATACAGACGCCTAAACTGTGGTGGTTGTGGTGGAATGAGTGAAATAAATGGGGCTTGAGAGTTAAGATGTTGGAAGACATCGAGTAGCTGAATATAAATGTTAAACCGAGGTGGTTGAATAGAAAATTAATTGTGTGATGTATTGTGATGTAGGAAATAACCCCAGTTACGAGGCAGAACCATCTGACCGTGGTGAATACTACTTCTTTTGAGGTAGGAGGGGGTAACTATTCTAAATGCAGGATTTCATCCATTGATGATGTGAAAATATTTGTATATGATTGTGCTCAATGATTGCTTACATGGACGATGTAGTGATTTCATGATTTGAATGCATTTAGAATGATTGATGTTATGTGACATGTATTTGGAATGATGAATGTGTTATTAAACTGGTCTGGGCCGGAGTTAACTATTCAGTGTGGGACCAGCCACAGGAGTCAATAGATGACTTAGGTTTTATACCGGTGGTGTATGTATCCAGTATGATTATTTGATATCCTAATGAGAGGAGACTGATCTTGATGTCTGATGTTTTATCTGTTGAGTCTGTATTACATACAGAACGGATGAAGTGATATCCGTACTTTGGTACCGGTATTGGGACCGGATCCGATATTATGTTGAATATGATGATGAAATATGTTATGATGGCTTGAGACCATGTTGTGAGTTAAAATCAGTGATTTGAAGTATCCCAATTATATATTTGTGAATTGATAATTGTGATTGCCACTAATTGTCGATGTGTATGAGTCCAACGAGAATTTGTAAAGGTTGAAAGTACCGAAATCCACTAAGTGGTAGTTATAAATGGACGATTGACTGAGTGGCATTTAGGATGCACAGTATGAGAATGCATTGATTGGCATTTGCATCCATGGCATGTCATTCGCTGCCTATATGGAATGTTAAGGGTTCCAATAGGCAGGCCCAGTGGGAGGGCGGCCCAATGCACGGGTATACTGTTATTGCTCCCTAGTGATTCGGGGAATCGCAAAGCTGCCCTTAGTTTGGTGACGAGGTACCTTATGTGGCAGGCCTTGTGGGAGAGTGGCTCGGTGATGAGCAGTTGACCCCGGTGTCCAACGGGGCACGGCTCCCTTGATGTGTGTTCGGGGGAGGCTCGTAGCACTTTGGCAAGTACGGCCATAATGTTGATCTGTAGTCATGGGGTGACTAGTGCTACAGATGGGCGAAAGCGGTTTGGTACCAGTAAAATATGTTATTGAGCATGCGTGAAATTGGATATAAGTGTACACATTTTACTACTGCAATAGGGGCATAGTAGCACACCTATGCTTGTCCCACATTTGATATATTGATGTTTTCCCACAGTCGGATCCACACTTGAAAATAATTCTATTGTGCATATGCATTAGCTTTAAGAGCATTTGTATATAGCCAGATATATGCCTAGTTGATAGCCCGTGGTGGCGATGGATGATTGTTAAATAGAGAGAAAGTAAGCCGAGGTACTAACATTGAAAGTGTGGTGATTGTTGAGAATGTTAAAGATATGTTATATATAATATTGCCTTGTGAATATACTTATTTAGATATGTAATGTGTTGAGAGGGAATGATGTATCATGACTGTGAAACTTGTGATGTTTTCTTGAAAAATGAATGTAATGCACACATGTATAAATCTCATCATAATGTATGACTTTGGTACATTTGGATTATGTTACTCACCTCCCTCTTGTCATTTTTAAGTTTGATGTAGGTATACTCTTTTTGGAGGTCGAGTACTGGAAAAGGTAAATATGAAAGGAATGAGGGTGAGCCTTGGCCGGTGTGTATCTTCATTTTGTATAGCATATAATGTGTGTATATACTTATTTTGAAACTAATTTGATAACAACTGATTTTGGAGGTCATGTAGGAAAATTAGACCGAATGTGTATTGTTAATTTTCATTAATGACCTTGATAATGTACGAATGATATTATTATTATTAAATTATATTTCTATTGCTTAACAAATTGATGAGGCATCTTTCATCCTCTTTTTGGTATAAAATTTAATAACTCTTAAATTTAATCTCATCTTCCGCTTTTCCCTTATGACAGCCTCAAGTCTGGCAGTCCGAGGTGCACTCTGATACCTTTCTCATATCTTCATATATGAGATCGGTTATTAATAATCCGGGGTAATTACTCGGCATTATATATATATTTATAGAATTTCTTCTACTTACAATTATTTTAAATCATAAAAAATTTACCCTATTTTCGTAAACCAGGGTGTTACAATTATCAATTGGTTAGAGATAGAGGGAAGAGAATTCCTAAGCCACCAAACAGATATGGGTATGCAAACCTTATCTATTATGCCTTAAATATGGTAGAAGAAATTAAGAGTGTTGAACCAAGATCTTTTAAGTAAGCTATGGAAAGCTCTGAGGCACATAATGGGAGGAAGACCTTACATGAAAAATTAGACTCTCTAAAGAAGAACCAAACCTGGAAACTTATGGATTTTCCTAAGGAGCAAAGAGTTATTGGAAGCAAGTGGATCTTCAAGAGAAAGGATGGCATACTAGGAGTGGAAGAACCAAGATTTAAAGCCAAACTTGTTGCAAAGGGTTTTACCTAGGTTTATGGTGTTGATTACAATGAAATCTTTTCATATGTAGTCAAATACTGTTCTATCAAAATTCTGCTAAGTCTGGTGAACTAGTTTGACTTGGAGCTAGAACAAATGGATGTAAAAACAACATTTCTTCATTGTGATTTGTAGAAAACTATCTTCATGCAGCAACCTTTGCTTAAGAAGTTTCTTTCTAATTTGAAGCAAAGTCCAAGGATGTGATATGAAAGATTTGATGATTTTTTTACTAAAGTCTGGGTTCTACAGGTGCAACCATGACAGCTGCGTGTACACTCTCAGAAAGGACAACATTTGTGTCTTATACTTACTCCTTTGTGTGGATGATATTCTGTGAGCAAGCTCAAGCATAAAGGACAGAGTTTTTCAAGCAGACTCTGAAATCAGAGTTTGAAATGAAGGATCTAGGACCAGCCAGGAAGATATTGGGAATGGACATCATTAGGAACAAAAAGAAAGGGGAACTTTTTTTATCTCAACAAGGGTATTTGAAGAAAATGGTTGAAAGACTTAAAATGCATTAGTCTAAGTTTATTGAAACTCCTATAGGCTCTCTGTCAAAGCTTTCAGCTTCTCAGTCACCAGTAACTGAGAAAGAAAGAATCAAGATAAACTTCATCCCATATACAAATAGTGTTGGTAGCATATGTATGGTATGATCTGCACCAGACCTGATTTGGCCTATATTGTAAGTCTATGGCTCATCCTGGTCATGCTCATTAGAATGCTCTAAGTAGGTTCTGAGATATTTAAATGGCACAATAGAATTTGGCTCAATGTACAAGAGTAGTGGCTTAAGACAATGACCCTATCACTAGTTATGTGGAAGCAAACTTTGCAGGCTACATGACACAAGGAAATCTCTCACTGGTTATGCTTTCAGTCTGTTTGGTACTGTAGTGTCCTAGAAAGCAAATTTGCAATCTGTGGTGTCTCTGTCAACAACAGAGTCTGAGTACATTGCTCTTGCTGAAGGAGTGAAGGAATATCTACAGTTGAAAGGTCTAATTAGTGATCTTAGAATAAATTAAGATAGCATTATAATTTTTTGTGACAACCAAAGTGCAATCCACTTGGCAAACCATCAGACTTACCATCAAATGACTAAACACATTGATGTAAGTTTCACTTCATAAGGGAAATGATTGATTCAAAGAAGATTTTAGTAGAGAAGATTGCTACTAGACAAAATCCAGCAGATATGTTTACTAAGTCTCTTCCTAGGGTAAAGTTCAAGCATTGCCTGGACTTAATCAATTTTTCAAGACGATGATGATGCATAAGTAGAGAGCAACTATGGAAACATGTTTTTGAATCAAGGTCTGTTAAAGTCAAGATAGAGAATTGTGAAGAAATCTGACTCTAAAGTCTGTTGCCTGTTTCAAAGTCTGTTGGTCCCAGACTCAGCATGGTATAAATTCTGTTCACAGACTTTGCCTAAGTCTGTTAGGAGACTTTGCCTGAGTCTATTATGTTTCAGCTTCTATCTAAATGTCTTTGTTCATAGATGGTGCAAGACATTGTCTCCTATAAATAGGGCCCTTGGGTGCTTGTGTAAGGAACGCGAAAAAGGACGGTTGTTTGTTGGATCGTTGGCTAAGTGTTGATTAATGATAGTGATGGTGTAACAACATCATCTAAATCAGTTTTGCTGCTCTTCCCGTGGATGTAGGTTATCCTTGGTTGAACCACGTATTTTCTTGGTGTTCTTCCTGTCAATCTCTCTTTTACATTTAATTACTTTAAGTCTGAGTGCATTGGTTTATGCATTGTTTTACCCTGTTTTTTGTCAAATTCTTTCTTTGTTTTGTATTTACGTTTTGTGGTGTTTTTTTGTATTTGTTGTAATCAAACTCTTATTAAAGCATCAACAGTGCCAGTTTAGTGTAGGGAACCAAAATAAATTTTCTATTCCTGTAAATAATTTTGAAAATAACATGTTGCTTGTTTAAGATTTGGTATATTTTAAAGCAACAAATTGTTGATTTTTTTACCATTTCTTATACAAATATTTATAAGCAAAGACAAACAACAAAGTGACACCTTTAGAATTATTGATAAAAACATAAAGCAGGAAAAGAAATAATTCTCAAACCAAACACGCCTTGGATTTCTTGCAGTATAAATATATAAGATGCTGTTATTCCTCAATTTTGGTTGTTTTGGGAAATATTTTATTGATACAGCAAAGAAACTAGACCTCCACCAAAAACAACATATATCTAAGCCACTTGAACCAACATAGGTGGCTTCGCCTCTTCTACCAATAAGGCATCAAATTATACTGTGGTGACATAAATTGATTCATGATTTTCGATTTTCTTTTCTTGTTACTTGTGTCTTGTCTGGAATCTATTGGCACCATTATTATGTCTAATTCAGCACCTTATACATCCTAGGAACAATCGAAATTAAGACCAAAGTTTTGCATAATATGCATAAAAATTACAATAAACTTTGAAATATGCATGTTTGCATATGTACACATTGAAATGGAAAGATTTCTTAGCATTTAATCACATCTAAAAGTAAGTAGTTATTGTGGATATGATGACAAAATATAACTGTATGAATAGATCATATAGACCAACTTTTTGCTCTTACTTTTGTGAGATTTCTAATTTCTAGCAAAATTAATTTTGTGTTCTAAAATATGGAAGATGAAAAAATGACTTACCAATTTTGGCAAGTTGCACTTCTTGAGGTTCTCCCATGTGAATGGTGAAGTAAGATTCAGAGGAAAGCTGCACTTCTTGAGTTCCTCTCATGTTGAAAGGTGAAATAAGCTTTCAGGGACGAGACAATTGAAGATAGAGATAGAGATAAAGAAGGGGGTGTGATTGAAAAATGCAATTGAAGCATACATCATCAAAGTACAAATATCATTGCCTTTGCCTTGACTTCTGATTTTTTGAAATAATTGCATTTAATATCTCTCTGTGTTGCAGGCCAACACTGACACTCCTCCTTATATGAGAAATTTGCCTTGACTATTATTTATGTGATTAGAGTATAACATGTCTCTTTTACCCCTTGTGTTAAAAGTTTTAAAAAGGACAAGAGTGTGTGCAACATGATGGATTGGTCAACAAAGGAAGGTAGTGATAGGTTGCTGTGCTTTTGATGGGGTCCAATGTAGAGGTTGTCAGTAATGGTGTTTGCATGGTTGTGGTGATTTTCAGGGAGGTTTGGTTGATGATGGCAGAGGATTGTCTCTTGTTGGAATTCTATGTCTAATAATGGATATGACAAACAAACTCACATGAAAACCAGGAGGGAATGTCGTATTATTATATATGCAAAAGGTGGGAAAGTAAATAAATTTGAGCTGTTGAGAACATTTGTTCACACTCACGCACTATTAATCCTTTAGTAATTTTATAAGACAAAGTTGAGGTATATTTTTCTCCAATTATAATGGCAGTTTCCCTTTGATAATTTACAGAATATTGATGGATAAAATCAACGAGTTATAAGGTTGACTCTGGAACGAGAGTGTTCAAGGGGAAAAAAGTCATCAATTTGAATCTCTATTAATATTTTTAACTAAATACAAACAATTAATTTTTATTGATAAAAATAAAATATTATTACAAATACACTCAACTAGGATTCCACATAACGACGGAGATTTAAGTAATTTTTTTTAGTTCATATAAACAAGAAACAAATACCAATGTTGTCGCAACAATTTAGGTGTGCAACAATTTTACTTTTTATGACCTAAATACGTTTTCCTACCTTTATAAATTAATTTAAGTAATTTTTGTTTTACTCTCGTAATATATATTTATTGATATCGGTGGCATGTGACATTATATGCGTAGATGGTTACATGTCATTAATATATGCACATGGGAACTATATTTTATAAAAATCTTAAAATTAGTATCAAAACAAAAAATATATTTCAAAAATTAATATCAAAATAACTATATTAATAGACTAAAGATATATTTAGCCATTTTTATTTAACACACACAGCTTATGAGCCAAAAAAAAATTTAACCAAGTTTTAATGTAATTACATTTGCGATAAAGCTGAAACTTAAAATTTAATTTTAGAATGGAACAAATTTTTTATTGAGTGATCCAAAATTAAGAAAATGAAAGGAAATCAATGTATTTATCTTCCAATTAAATGGAGGACACAACGGATAACAGAATCTCCTTGACGTGTGGTACTGGGAATGTATGCATGCTTTCAAATTTGGATTTTTCGTTTATTTTGATGTGATGTGTTTTCGTTTTTAAAATTTATTACTCCTTTCCCCTCTGTTTCACAATATAAATTCCTACAATAAAAGATGTTTCATTTTTATAAGCTCTTAAAAAATTAAAAATATTTACTATATTTTTTCTATTTAATATTTAAAAATTCAACATTTTTGTAGTTGTATAATTAATATAGGATAGTGAGTAACAGGAGATAATTTGAAGATGAAGGAATTTAAAAATGATAAAATTGTGCTTTATATAATTAAAACAATATTGGAAATTAAGATACTTTTTTATGTATAAACATTGCAGTATTTGTAAGTAAACATTCTTTTTCCATTACAGTTGAATTCATATTCACCTTACCGGCCACTTGAGTATTTTTAATGTATAATTAAAAGTTAACTTTTGTTTTTTAAAAATTACGATACACAAAAAGATATAACCAAGCATGCATTCGTAGATTAAAAAAACCAGTGTTTGTCTATGCACGTTTTTTGGTCTTGTGAAGCTTGTTAGCCCGAATCGCATATATACACACTAATCATAGTTTAAAGTGAGAATAAAAAAGCTCTTACATTTAAATGTGTGAGCTGTGCAAACTTTACGAAACAAATTAAAATATACAAAGATTATTATTCATTATCTAATGATCAAAACATTAGACTTTTTTTTTTTTGTTAAAGTGCATTCATATTTGTTAATAGATAACGTGCTGAATTCAAATTATAAAATTAAATTGCATGTTGCCATTAACTTAATTAATGAGGAATGGTGCTCAACGTCTACGTACATTTTATTAAAACAGATTATCTTTACAAACTAGTTAATTTGAACAATAAATTGTTTTAAACAATTATAGAATATGTTTATCACTTTATCTTGAAAAATGTAATTAAACATCGTGTTTAATTTTATAGTTTCGTGTTTGATTATGAAACTAATTCATACCAACCAGACATACTGATTTTTTTTAGAAGTAATTGAATTTTGGTTGTTTGTTGTAACTGTTTAAGTTAATTTCTGTGATAAGTTTGTTAAACACATAAGTCTGTTAGTATTTTGTTGTGTTTTGAGTTGATTAGTCGTTATTAAGCGTGGGACTTGTGTTTCGTCTTATTATGTAATCATGTTTGTGATGAATATACAAGTTTATCCTTTAAACTCTGATTGTAACCATTTTCATGTAACCCGCCCAACAATTGAAAATGAGTGTTGCTACCCAATTTTGTCCGGGTCCATTTAAAATTTCCAAAAAAATAAAAAGAAGTAAAAAATAAAAAAATAATTTATTAAGAAAAAGTGAACCTGTAGGCTTGTTTGAATTTCAAATTATTGATCCGGGCTTTGATTTTTAAATTTTACATCCTTACCAGAACCATAAATTTTTAAACTTCTAGACTTAGAAAATTTTAAAACTCAAGAAGGGAGTTTAAAATTTGAATTTCATGAGGGATAAGATTTCAGAGAAAGAAGGAGATGGAGTTTTTTTTAAAATAGAGTGAGATAAAGTTTCTTAAATAAATGAATATATTATATAGAATGTGATAGGGTTTTTTTTTTAATTATAAAAATCAAATTCAGATTTTAATTAAGCTAACCTTATCTATATGTTTTGAGATAAGGTTGTTATGAAGTTGAATTTTTTTAACTATATATTATAAAAGGAGATTGTTAAATCAAGTTATATTATATAATATATTAGCACGCTGAAGGAAGTATTAAATTAATTAGGATATTCATTATTATATTTAAAAAAATGAAAGACTAGATTAAGTTATTATTATATATATATTATAAAGAAAAGGGATGACGCTGATTAGTTTTTGATAAGCATATACATTATTATATAGATCAAGTTTCTTTAGGGGATATAGATATTAAAGGAAGAAACAAAATCAATTTGGCTATATAATAATATATATTAAAAAAAAAAGAGGGGATCGGCGGTGCAGCATGGAATACACACACACATATATATATATATATATATATATATATATATATATATATATATGGAAGGATACACGCTAAAGAGGGAGGAGGCCATCATTTAGTGAAAATCCACATAGTGGAATACCATTCACGCAAGGCACCAGAGGCGGAAAAAAAAACGGAATTGAGGAGCAGGATACATTCATGCGGAACAGAGGGAGGCAAGAAATTCAATTCACGCAAACCGAGAGAGCAACACGTAAACAAATAATCAATCAGATATTTTCCCTTTTTCTTTTCAATTTGTTTGTTATGATTAAATGTAATCCTAGTTTCTTAAAGAATTAAATTATAGAATCTCTCCCCCTTTTGGAATATTCTAATAATTAGTATCATCGAGTGTCTGTTAATGTTTGCTACTAATTAAGTTTAGAGTATTTCATTTGTAAAATAGAGAAACAAAATTAATATTGGTATGTGCCTAAAATTAAAATCTTTATGCTAGGATTGGTCTAAACAAGGCGTCCCGTTAACCTATACTTAATTACTAGAGTATAAAGTATTGTTAGTAATACCAATAGGTAACAAAAATTAATATATTCACGTTAGGGACCAATTTGAACGAGACGCCCTGTTGGCCTAAGTTTTCAAATAAAAATAAGTCTTTAATTGTCTCATGATTAATTTCAGACTATAAGAAATATTTTTTAACAAATGAAATATCTCTATAGATTCTTTGGACGAGACGTCCTATTAATCTAGGTCCCTAGCCAAGCTTTTCATTCTTAAACTAATTTTAAGGTTCTTTCTAAAAATATATAAAAAATCAATAAAACCCAAGGTTTTTTTGTTTTCTAAAAATAACACACCACTTGAAATCAATTTAGACGAGACGTCCTATTGGTTAATATTTTTTAAATCTCGACGTTTTTCAATCTACTTCGATTTTTCTAAAAATAACCCAAAGAACTACGTAACCCTGATTTCCCCTAACGCTTGGGGAATACGTAGGAGCGGGAACAATTATTCCTGTCGTGCCCAAATTTTTAAAATATATATATCCCTTTTACTAGTAAAAATAAAATCATCATGCTTTTAACGATAACTCGATTAATTTGGACGAGACGTCCTGTTAATCATAAAGTTTATAATTTTAAAGATCATCAAATCAATAACCAATCCATAAGGCATCTCTAAGAGGTTTAAATTATAAAGTAGTAGGATTATTCAAACTTAAACAATTTAGGGTAACCGTTTAAAACGGACAGTGTGGGGTGCTAATACCTTCCCTACCTGTAATTAGACTCCCGAACTTAAAATCTTAATTTATGACCAGTACCTTCACGTTAAGGTTTTTCTGATGTTTTACCTTAAAAACATTAGTGGCGACTCCACGGTTTCCGGAGGGAATTCGAGAAACCTAATTTTCTTTTTACAGTCGGCCTCCCGCCGCGATCCAGGTCGCGACAATGAGTGATGTTAAAATGTAATGTTTCATCAATCAATTGCACCAACTATAGTTTCATATCTCTTGATTGCTTTAGGGTTTAGGGTTTCATACCTTTTGAGGTTTCAAAGTGTATAGAGTTTCATATCTTTTGGTACTATATTTGGTTAAATATATTGATTGGTTTCCTAACCTATATACAAAGTATAAGGTTAAATATATTGATTAGTTTCTTGAGGTTTTTTCAAGTTGCCCCCTATATATTTTTAGTTTCAAGTTGGGCACTATCTATTTTAAATGTTTCAAGTTAGTCACTCTATCAGATTTCACCAAAATGTCATTTGCCTCGTTGTTTGACAAGCCCACCCAAGTCTGACATGGATGCTCACATGGCAGAGATCTTCACCTACTAGCACGCTTATACCTATAGCTCTCACTGTGACATCCCGGCGCTGTTGAAGGTGGGGAGTGACCGCCGGTGCATAGACACAGACAAAGAGCGGCTCCTAACAGGCTTCCAGTAGGAAATGTGACATCCCGTGTAACATCCTAATTTTTAGGGGAAAATTTTTCACGTTTTAATTAGAGAATACCTGGATCAATAATTAAAAGCCACTCCCATATATGAAGATATGAGAGCCAGGTCCAATGACCAACCAAGAAAACAAACAGCCCAAGGCAGAAAGGCAAAATGCCAACCGAGGAGAAGAAATATAAATTGGAAGGAAGGCAAAGGAATAAAACCAAGCACGAAGCCCAGCAGAAGACCATCAGCGCTCAAGCGAAGGCCAAAAAGCAACGCACACTCGCTCAAGCAAGACACAGGTCCGCTTGAGCGAAACAGCACAACTCGCTCGGGCGAGGTCACGTTCGCTTAAGCGAAACCACACAAAAGCCTTCCCAGCAACATACTCGCTGGAGCGAGAACTCACTCGCTGAAGCGAGAAACCACACTCGGCAAATCCACCACTCGGAAAACAAGACAGCCATTCACTCGGTAATGACTTAATCCACTCGGTGTAAGGAAATTCTAATCACTCGGGAACTACCCCAACAATTGCCTCACTCAGCAACCCATAACTTAGTCTCTCAATTTTATTCATAGAGTCAATCGTAAGGATCCACTCGGGAAACGAGGGTTATCCCACTCGGATTCTATCAACCCCTTACTCGGAATATCTTCCAATCAAACGCCACTCAGCATAACACAACCTCAATTCACATGGGGTATTCTACAAGTTCATCACTCAGTACATCATTCATAAACCAGCTCTTCCTCTGAGCAGTAACTTACTCGGTATCTGATACCAAGACCGACCAACACTCATTCGGCCTTACACTCGGCGATCATGCCCATTCTCACTCGGAGCATACCTTAATCATTCATTACTCAGAAATAACTTCCATAATAAATTCCACTCGGAATGATCCAAACTCCAAAACACTCGGAGGAATCACAACTTCAAGTCTCACTCGGACAATATCTCATACTTAAGCACTCAGAATACACATTACCTTGTTCACTCGGAATACATTTATAATTCATATACTTAGAATATTTCTTATCCAAACCATCAACAACTCTTTCCTCGGTAGAGGATCACTCGGAATTCTGCTCGGAATATTCAAATTATTTCCCACTCGGGGTTCACCTCTATTTTTCCACTCGGAACAGAACATATACTTAAGCCACGCCAGTCAGACCAGTTCCTATAACATTATTCACTCGGAATCCATTAACTTAGAATCATTTACTCATTCAACATCAATTATACTCCAATCGGAAGAAGCATCAAATCGACATAAATCACTCATATATATATATATATATTCTCTAATTCCAAGTCCGACTATCCAATCAATAATACTCTTCACCGATTCATAACCATGTTATCAACATAACATATATATATGTATACGCATACACTCGGATAATTGCAACTTATCATTATTCATTCATCAAACCCAATATCTGACGCCAGTACATGATTTCAATGTAAACTCATATATACAAACATGCACTCGGATTCCTATACAAATGCACTAATATTCATTATACAACATTGACACGAGCCGGCCAAGGCTTAATACATTAAATGTACTCGAAACGTAATATTATTTACACAGCCTTTATCATAAACACCCAACACTCGGTTTAAGGCCATCACATCATCCAACCGACCTACATACACTGAAAAATGGTGTAGGGGTGAGCATTACATATTAAATGACAGATATTGGCTCGGATTAATCATAGAATCCACCATACAATTATATACACATATCATCAATCAATTAACATATACTGCCATTTAATATGATCAATCACAAACATCTTCCGATCGGGATTCACCCATTTCACTCGGCTATAAAGCTCAATTCACTCAGTAACTAATATACTGATCCACTCAGATTTTACTAAACTCCGAGCCTTGCTCAAGGAGTGTGCCTGAGCCCAGCTCAAGGACTTAGCCACATTCTCACATGCTTCATCATCTGATTGCCGATCGGTCTATGTACATGCTCCAAGCATTCTAGGGGTGAATCGGATGCATATGGTCACATTCACTCGGAGTCCAACTCCAATGCACTCGGCATCTGCCTTGGGTCCAACCCAGGGACTTCCATTAAGCATCTAATGCTCATGCTCCAAGCATGGCCTCGAGTCCAACTCGGAGGTCTTTAGGATTAATCTCAGAATCCTCAATAGCGTCCAACGCTTAGTGCTCTAGGCACTGCCCGAGTCCAACCCGGGTCTAATATCACATCAACACATTCAAGTTCATTAAACGCATATTCATCCGATTGCCCACTCGGTATTTAGCATTCAGCATTATATGCACACGGCAATTCAACAACAATCAGATGACTCGGCAACTCATCGCATTGACTCGGATTATCCTCTATTCACTC
This sequence comes from Clitoria ternatea, assembly GCA_037962975.1. Classification (NCBI taxonomy): domain Eukaryota; kingdom Viridiplantae; phylum Streptophyta; class Magnoliopsida; order Fabales; family Fabaceae; genus Clitoria; species Clitoria ternatea. The sequence goes on along the minus strand of CM075671.1, from coordinate 214,939,685 downwards.
AGATTTATCCTTTACAGTCAGCAGTTCATGCTTTCCACTATAAAGCCCACTCAGCATTCATCATAACAGTCCCCATACATGCATTCAGCATACGCATATACATCAATAAAGCTCACATGCATTCAAATATACAACACACCCAGGGACAATAGGGGATCACACATGCATCACAAGCATCATAATATAATCATCATCATAAATATCATCAACAACATCACACATCATATGCACGGGTATCATACATCACATAAATAACAAACATCAATAATCCGGCTACTTACTCAACTACAGCATACCATACACCTTACAACACAACATAGTGTGACAATTTCACCCGGAAACCCGTCCAGAAATCCATGCATTTAAGATGTAAAGCCCAAGCCCCCTTACCTGGATAAAGCTTCCAAGGGTTACATGGGCCACTCGGCCCAGCCACAGCAGCTTCTGTTCGGCATTCCAACGTAGGAAGGGCCACACAGCTTCCCTGACAACCAGCATCAGTCTTCAGCCTTTCGCTCAAGCCACACACTCACTCGCTGAGCGAAAATGGTCCAGTGACCATTTCTTCACTGACTCGCTCAAGCGTGGCCATTCTCGCTTGAGCGAGGTATGTTTAGTAGCTCTTCTGAATGCAACACATTCATAGTATCAACACTCCAAGCTCTACTCTGCTCTGCCACCCAGTCAGTAGAGAAGCTTCCAAGTTCCACCCAACCATGTCTTCTTCTTCATAACGTCCCAGCCTCAACACAGTGGACCATCTCCCATAAACCAAGGCACAATCAACCCATTCAACGAAGATGAGGAAGAGAAGAATAAGAAGAAGAAGAAGAATAAGAATCACCAAGAAAAACAAAGGAGAAACCTGCACCTAGCCTCCAAGCACACAGCCACCATGCTGTTTCACTCTTCACCCAGTTCCACTCGGTTATAATCATACTCCACCACCATGCAGCTCCACCCGGCTCAACACAGCGTTGAGTGGAAGAAGAAGATAAAGGAGAGGAAGAAGATGAAGGAGACGAAGGAGAAGAAGAGTCTCCAGGGAGTGTAGAGGGAAGGAAGAGTGTTTCACTCTTCAGAACATGCAGCCACGAGAAAATGAAGAGAGTGAGGAGGAAACCAAAGCTGAAGCTTATCAACACACCTTAATCATCTCACTCTCCATCAGCCATCACCTTTACATTTAATGCAAGTCCCATCAGCATTCCATCCAATTAAAGCCATGAGCCATCAACATAGGCCACGCGGAAGAGAGAGAGAGAGAGAGAGAGAGAGAGAGAGAACCGAAGCTCTCTAACACCACCAAAGGCACATATTATTATTACACAATAGATTGCCTAATTGGCAATTAACCCATAATTAACCATTAATCCCATCAATCCATAACCTTGATCTGAAATTTATAATTATCTAAAAATCTGGGATGTTACATCCCGGGCACTGTTGAGGGCTTAAAGGAATGAATTTGTACTATCTATATCAACAAATGCATTAGCCTTTTCGGTGGCTATCACTTAAGGACTCCAAAATTAAGCGTGCGTAACTTGGAATAATTTTGGGATGGGTGACCTCCTGGGAAGTTCTCGGGAAGTGTGTGAGTGAGGACAAAAGTACACTGGTAAGGTCTCGTGTTGGTCTATGGGGCGCGTCGTTCATTCCTGAATAGCGCCCGGGGCGTTACACACACACAACTCACCATCGCTCTCAAAATTTCAAAACAAAATTTCAAAGAGGGAAGGGAATTTGATTCAAACTCTTTTTACGGAATATAACTTTTTAAATAAAAATGGTAGCATACTTTAACTAACAATGATTTAGACTAAAGAGATAAGGAATAGAGATTAGGCACAACAGATTTATATTGGTTCTCTTCCAAACGATCAAGCTACATCCATTACCTTCACACTTGAAGGATTTTCACTATGTAAAAACATCATTTTACAAATATAGCACAACCCGTGCCTCAAGTATTCTTGACTCCAGCCACTTCTGGCTTAAACCTAAATATTCTTTAATCAAGCCACTCTTGGCTTAATACTCCAAGTATTCTTTCAAAAGCCTCTTCAGGCCAACGGTGTTTACCTAAAAAAAAAACTAAGACTAACAACACACCAACTTTGCCACAGGTTGTGATTTGAGAGAGTGTTTGTGTTTTTGGTGACTTAATGTACAAGAGAATGAGACTTAAAGTATAGACACACTAAGTAAAAAAACAAAGACTAAGTCTGCAAGAAGCAGGGATACAAAGAAAGTCTTTGTCTTTGGAACGAAAGCTTTGATTCAATCACTTGTGTTTTTTAGATTGTTGCTTTCACCTTCTTTTTGAGTCCGAATATCTCTTCGTATTTATAGGCCATTGAAGATAGCTGTTATTGTTCCATTGAGAAGAGATAGCCATTTGAAGTATGCAGATTTTGAGAGTTGAGAAGAAAACAAAGGTCTGAAACGACGATCTTCAGAAGTTGCACTAAAAAGGAGTGCCTTGAGTTTACAGTGCAAAAGTCCTTTTGCTGGGTATCAATTATCATGAACTTTTGCAAAAACAGGCTTGGTTGACCTTCTGATTTGTGTCAGCACTAGTGCAGAAAATGTCCATAAACCCAGTTAAAATAAGGCTACTGATAAGTCTTGAAAAGACTTATGTATTCAGTAACATTTAACCTTGTTTTAGGAGAAATATTAGATTTATTTAGTAGGTTTAATAAGTATTTAGAAGATAATTATCAATTGAATAATAGTAGTGGTTGTTTATTATTTGAGTAATTATAGGTATAATTAAGCATAGAAAGATAGTATTTTAGGAAAGAGTGGATTTTGACTTGATATCTATTTAAGCGTGCTAACATTGCCCCTTGAGCGTGCCCACGCTGGGGGGGGGTACTTATAGTTTTGTAGGATTCCAGGAAGCCAGCGTGCTTACACTGACTAAGAGCCTAATTACGCTACTTCCAAGGAGAAGTCAAAGATCCCAGTGTTCCTACGCTAGTACTTATGCTGAAGAACAATGGAGTCCAATACAAGTCAGAAGGTTAGTAAGTCAGTAAGTCACTAAGTCACGCATCTACTCTACCTAACGAGCGTACCCTCGCTCAAACCCCTGATTCAGTTACATAGGTCAAAAAGCCAGCATGCTGACGCTGGTCCATGAGAGTACTCACGCGCAAGTATTTATTCAGGAGACACTTCTAGGCAGTAAGCCAGCGTACTGACGCTGGCATGGGGCGTGCCTACGCGTGAATACGAGGGAAAATCAGTTATTTAAAATTCAGTTATAAATTAGTTAAGTGAAGTTTGTTATTTATTTTAAAGTTATTTAGGAGTTTAATTTTATTAATTAAGCTGTTGATTATGGTAGAGCTATAAATAACTCTATGTAATTAGTTAATACATACAATTCATAATACCAATTCATTTTTCAGATTCATTTCTCTCTCTAAACTTTTCTTCTCTCTAATTTCTCTACAATTCATTATGTACCTTCACTCTCTCTTCATCTCTTCTTCATCCATGGATTTTTAAATCCATAAAGTTGGGAATAGTTAAAGCTTCAAGGGAGGCTTGATTCTGTGCTTGAGGCATTTACTAGTTTGAGGCATGAAGAACACTGCTAGGAGTGATTTCTCTACTGAATTAGAAATTTCAGATCTATCTTGAAGTTCTTGCTAGAGAGGGATCTTAGTTAAGGACTTAGGTAATCTCTTTCCTACCTAATTAATTCATGTGAATAATTAGGGTTTATTCTCTAAATTTCACATTAGGTTTCGATATGCATTTTCACCTAAGGTATTAGGGTTTATTTGCATTGGAATTGATATTAATCACCCAAGGAATTAGGGATTAGTCATCTATGAAGTTGTTCATGCCTTGAATTAGGGACTTACTCTTCATTCATTGAGTGTTACTGACATTGATAGCTGAAGCCATTCCTGACCTATTCTTAATTCAAAGTTTCACTTCTTAATTCATTTGTTCTTGAATTTACAACTATACTACAAAAGCATAAAAACAATAAAATAGAAACCTAAAGAATTTGTTATATGAAAAGTTTACATATCCAGTTTGGTTCAGCTAGTATCAGTCCTTGGTTGTGGTAATTGTCTCAATCCCTGTGGGAACGATACAAATATACTCAATTTTAACGACTAGTGCGCTTGCCATAAATTTCATCACTCGATGAGAATGCATCAAGTTAATGGCGCCGTTGCCGGGGATTGTTGAGTAATATCAACAATCCTTAGACCGATACTAGACTGAACACTTTCATCTTGTTGTTAGTTGTTAGTTGTGTTATGTTATGTTAGTAGTTTTTAATTCTTAGACATTAGTTGTTGTTTAGTAGGGTGTATGCAGTTGCGGGACAAGGGAGAACTATTCTTCTTTGATCCTAATATCAATCTGTTAGAAAGAAAGTTGAGAAAAGAAAAAAGACTTAAAGAACAGCAAGAAATGGAACATAGAAGGATTACATTAGGTGAGTATTCCAGGCCAACTGATAAGGGTATGCAATCTAGTATCCTCAGGCCTCCGATTGCAGCGAATAACTTTGAACTTAAACTAGCATTGTTACAATTGGTTAGGAATGAACTTAAACTTACTTCTGTATGGATGTCCAGTTTATTGTGTTTAATGATATGATGTTTTAATGCTTATTTGACAATGAGGAAGGTAAAGCAATCATCATGTTTATTGAATTTTTATTTGTTATTTGATTAGTACTCACCCTTTTGAGTTGTGGATGGTTCAGCCAATGTAGGTGATTAGAGTTACGTCATGATTCAGAGGTGGAAATGCATTGTCTAGCCATAGCGGATGCTCTTGTTATACATACATGTGTGAGTAGTTGTGTTTAATATAGTTCTGATTACCTTAATGATTTGGGCGTTGATATACATGCTTATCTTTTGATGTCATGAATTAGGGACTTGAACTGCGTTTGGATAAATAGTGACAGGATTGAATATGTTGTAGTTGGATTCATGTAAAATGTGAACACATATCTTTTATGGTGTGGTCTAGTTTAGGATATCTTGATAATCTCCATGGGATATATATATATATATATATATATATATATATATATTCTGACTTTATGAATGGTTATTCTTCGATAGATGGCTAAAATTTGAATTGCTTATATTTGGATGGTTTGAGAACCTGGATAAAAATTAGTATGAAGCAGATCATTATACTGGACTTAGAATTAAATAGGATGGCTTGAAAGAGAAATTTGTATGAGAATATGACTTATTGATGAAACCTGATATGCTAAAATGAGTATTCATAGGACATGAATTTCCCAAACTATTTTTTAATCAGAATATGCAAATAGAGTTCAAGTGTAGTACCCTTTCGTGAATTTTAATGCATTTAGATATTGTGGAACCATGAGCTATGTATAAGTCACCAAAATATATTTATTTGCATATTTTGCTCAAATGATCAAATCTTGGTGAACCGACTTCGCCAACAAATCTGGATGATAAAAAATATGCTGTCCCTAAAATTTGGTGCTTATTGGTTTTAAAATAAATAAAATGGATACCCAAGTAGTAGAATAATCTTGCACAGGAAACATTCTCACAGGCTTTGAACTTTGTCTCTGCTATGAGCATACCAACGCCATTTATAGCATGTCGATACGGACCTCGCTGGTTCCCTGATGTTTCCCTATGTGTGGTTGTCCTATAGGCAGGTTTGCATATGCTTGGTGGAGCTTTCCATATGCTGACACTCCTGCTTGCTTTTCCCTTCACCACACGTCTACACGCTTGCATAGCGTACGATTGCTTGTCTCGCGTCCACATGTTGGCTTGTGTGGGAACTCTCTCGACTTGGCTCTGTGCTGAGCGTCCAGGTACCCCCTTGCCATGTCCAAACACTGGCCCATGCACACGTGGTCTTTAGGTGCAAATGGAGGATATGAACGCTGGCATGGCACTCTGGGTGTGAGGTGGGGCGTTTATATTTTCAAGAGTAAGTAGCACTACAAGTTGTATCTTGTTTTTTTCTTATTATTCTTAATTTAAATGCCAAGTTACAATTATATGACTAGTTTGGTAGACTTTGTATAAGGAGGTAGCCTTTTAAAATATCTATTCTAACCATGTTTAAAGAATGCAATTCTCAATATCTAAATATCTAATTGGGTTTTGTTAAGCTATTTGGTATTTCATTTTTCTTTATCAAACCATGATATCTATTGTAGTGCATAAAATATTGCTCGTGTGTTAACTATGGTCTTAGTCTCTCTTTTTCTTTTGTTCAGTTGTTAGCTAACAATTAAAAGTTAATCCCTATTGATCAATTTAATTTCTTTTGGCGCCCACATTTTTCGAAGTACTACTCTTTAGGTTTGATTTGTTCAAAAATGTTTGAATAATTGGTCTATTGCTATAGGAGAAACTCAAATGATGTCATTCTTAGATTTGACTCATTGGTTTCAATATTTTTGGCTTTGATTAAAGAAGTACTTATCTGATGATTTTACGCATCTCATTATTTTTATGCACAAAAGAAAGAAAAGATTATAAGATCATGGCATACATATATGACTTAATTTCAAAAGCCTTCATGCTTATATTATTGAGAATGGTTGGATTTACTTCTGTATGGATGTCTAGTTCATTGTGTTTAATGATGTGATGTTTTAATGCTTATTTGACAATGAGGAAGGTAAAGCAATCATCCCGTTTAGTGAATTTCTATTTTTTATTGGATTAGTACTTACCCTTTTGAGATATGGATGGTTCAGCCAATGCATGAGATTAGAGTTGCGTCATGATTCGGTGGTGGAAATGCATTGTCCAGCCATAGCGGATGCTCTTGTTGTACATACATGTGTGCGTAGTTGTGTTTAATATAGTTCTGATTACCTTAATGATTTGGGCGTTGATATACATGCTTATCTTTTGATATCATGAATTAGGGACTTGAACTGCATTTGGATAAATAGTGACAAGATTGAATATGTTGTAGTTGGATTCATGTAAAATGTGAATGCATATCTTTTATGGTGTGGCCTAGTTTAGGATATCTTGATAATGTCCATGGGATATGTATATATATATATATATATATATATATTCTGACTTTATGAATGGTTATTCTTCAATAGATGGCTAAAATTTGAATTGCTTGTATTTGGATGGTTTGGGAACCTGGATAAAAATTAGTATGAAGCAGATCATTGTACTGGACTTGGAATTAAATAGGATGGCTGAAAGAGAAATTTGTATGAGAATGCGACTTATTAATGAAACCTGATATGCTAAAATGAGTATTCATAGGACATGAATTCCCAAACTGTTTTTTAATAAGAATATGCAAATAGAGTTCAAGTGTAGTACCCTTTCGTGAATTTTAATGCATTTAGACATTGTGGAACCATGAGCAGTGTATAAGTCACCAAAATACATTTATTCGCATATTTTGCTCAAACGATCGAATCTTGGCGAACCGACTTCGCTAACAAATCTAGATGATCGAAAATATGTTGTCCCTGAAATTTAGTGCTAATTGGTTTTAAAAGGAATAAAATGGATACCCAAGTAGTAGAATAATCTTTCATAGGAACCATTCTCACAGGTTTTGAACTTTGTCTCTGTTATGAGCATACCAACACCATTTACAGCGTGTCAACACGGACCTGGCTGGTTCCTTGATGTTTTCCTATGTGTGTTTGTCCTATAGGCGGGTGTGCATATGCTTGGTGGAGCTTTCCATATACTGACACTCCTGCTTGCTTTTCCTTTCACCGCACGTCTACACGCTTGCATAGCGTACGATTCCTTGTTCCGCGTCCACACACTGGCTTATGTGCGAACTCTCTCGACTTGGCTCTTTGCTGAGCGTCCAGGTACCCCCTTGCCATGTCCAAACACTGGCCCATGCACACGTGGTCTTTAGGTGCAAATGGAGGGTATGAACGCTGGCATGGCACTTTGGGCGTGAGGTGGGGCGTTTATATTTACAAATGTAAGTAGCACTACAAGTTGTATCTTGTTTTTTTCTTATTATTATTAATTTAAATGCCAAGTTGCAATTATATGACTAGTTTGGTAGACTTTGTATAAGGAGGTAGCCTTTTACAATATCTATTCTAACCATGTTTGAAGAATGCAATTCTCAATATCTAAATATCTAATTGGGTTTTGTTAAGCTATTTGGTATTTCATCTTTCTTTATCAAACCATGATATCTATTGTAGCGCATAAAATATTACTCGTGTGTTTACTATGGTCTTAGTCTCTCTTTTTCTTTTGTTCAATGGTTAGCTGACAGTTAAAAGTTAATCCCTATTGATCAATTTAATTTCTTTTGGTGCCCATATTTTTCGAAGTACTACTCTTTAGGTTTGATTTGTTCAAAAATGTTTGAATAATTGGTCTATTGCTATAGGAGAAACTCGAATGCTGTCATTCTTAGATTTGACTTATTGGTTTCAATATTTTTGGCTTCGATAAAAGAAGTACCCATCTGATGATTATTTCCTTGAGTGAATTTTATGCAGCCTGGTTAATATTCAGGTGTCCATTTTGGTTTTAATACATGTAACCATCCTCTCTTCTCTTCTCTTGGATTTTTAGATAAAATCTTATTCTTAGACTTACGATAAAGTTAGAGGTAGGGGAAACCATCGAGTCCTGTAAACCTTGTATGTAAAGCTAGGTCTAATTATGGTCATATTTGGTGATGAGGTGAGTAAATGATGGTGTAGTGACTCTAGATTACAGGTGGAACTTTCCGGTTATAGTTTAAAATTCCATAAATATATGGAAACAGAACTAGTATGAAGTGTTTTGTTTTATGAAGAGTACCTCTCATACCTTGCAATCTGAAGTCTAGAGTAAACATATTAAAAAAATGTTAATACACCTTGTATCCATTGCAGCAAGCTTCCATCACCAAATATCCTCTTTGTCGTCTTTTACTCTATTTAATCCCAAAGATATTGGGGTGTTGGTTAATGAGATGTAGTCTTGTTTATGATGGAACACAATGGTATTATTTGATCCTCTTGGTAGTAACTGAGAGATTGGATTTGGGTTTTGATGATATATATATATATAATAAAATAATAGTGAATAGGGGAAATCCAACTAGTAACACTAATAATTAGGAATTTAGCAAGGTGGAGGCTTAAGGTTGTCTGCTTGAGAAATCAGAACTGAATTGTTGTGGAAGTTAATGAAGTACGTTACAATCAAGAAGAAGAAAGAAGAAATTTAGCCTGTAGGTCCCATATACTAGAGAAATGAATACATCCTATGCTTGGTAGGAGAAGTTTAGCCTGACAATATTTTCTTCAGAGTCCAAGTCAAATGACTTGTCCCTATTGAATGTTAACAGTAACAAAATGAATACAAGAAAATGTTCATATAACTGATACCTGTAGGCGAACTCCTCAAGACCCAGCTATATTATTATATTAAAATTATTGTAGGATTGAAAACATTGTTCTAGTTTCATCATAATGGAACAATGCGATATTAAGAGTCACATGACTTAGATCCAATATAAAATCTAAACCAAATTTGTTTGCATTGAAATATGGTTTGTTATCTATTTATAAAGTGATTAAAGTCTGAACAGAATAATAAAATAATAATAATAAATAAATAAATAGGGTGATGTATAATATATATATATAATAAGTTCATTAAATCTGAGTTATATACATATCTGTATATTGAAACAACCCGACTTAATTAAGGGCAAAAACGAGGCTAGGGAAAATTTTTCCAAAATTTAGAACGTTCCAAACGTTCACAAGCAGCTTAGATTAGGAGTCGGGGTAAATTAAAACAGAATGAAGGCAAGGGAAAGTGGAAACCGATCAGATAAGAAGAGGAGACCGGGTCCGGATGCCACACGCTGGCAGGACCCAACGTCAATTAAACACAAGGCAGCAGAAGACAACGCTTGAGGAGCCCTTCCTCGCTGGAGTGAACCCTCATTCGCTGAAGCGAATCAATTCACTCGGTATTTATTCACTCGGATTAGGGAATTCCGCTCACTCGGGAACGATCCCAACATACATGCCTACCTCGGAAATAAATACACAGTTCCTTATTTTTATTCAGGAGGGTCACACACATGTTTTACTCGGAAAATGATAGTTATTCCACTCGGGATCTATAAACTTCCCTCACCCGGAATACTTCCCCAGTCATACATCACTCGAAGGCACCTCAGCCCCAACACACTCGGTAGTGTATCACACATTCTTCACTCAGGATATTCTAGACTTTCTCACTCGGGGATCACTTAAACCTCCCTTCCCTCGGAAGGAGTCTCCACAATCAAGTTCCATTCAGAGTTACTCTGACCTCTCATCACTCGGAGGAATTCACCAAGTTAAGCCTCACTCGGACTTATTCAAATCTTATCCACTTGGAATATTTAACCTTATTCACTCGGAATATATATATATCCTTGTCCACTCGGAAGAGGGCTCCTAGAATACACCTCAATCAGTACCATCACAACCCTTCTTCCTTCGGAAGTGGTTCATTCGGGATTTCCACTCGGGAGTATTTACTCAGCTATTTCCACATGGTAACCTATGGACTAGCCTTCCCTCGGAAGTAGTCCACTCGAGTACATCATACTCGGAATTGTCTTAAGCCTTCGCCACTCGGTACACCAAAGCCTCACTCGGAAACCCTTTAGTTCTCTTTACTCGGAATCATGCAACCTTGTTTACTCGAAGGTATGTAACCTTGGACATTCCCCTACAGGAACACTCACTAAACAATTTAACACATGGCATTATATATATATATATGATTATGCTCTCACAGCTATATCCCACTCGGAACCATTCGGTCTCTGACCTTTCTCCCATAACAGCGATTCTTAGATAACTCAACAGCTTTATAACGTTATATATATATATATAGGTATAAACATATACTCAGAATACTGGAATTCGGATTTCTCATATATAAATATGTGCTCAACATACAACGTTCGTAAGAGCCGGCCAAGGCTACATCTGACTATATACAATAAGTACTATATGTGCCCTTCAACAATCTAAGTGCTCATCACTCGGACTTGAGGCCTTCTCGTCATTCATCAGTCCGACCTGCATATACTGAAAAATATAGCCACAGTAGGGGTGAGCTTTTACATATTAAATGACAGTTATTGACTCGGATTAGTCTCTGCATTCTCAATAATACCATTTACGTATATACCCATCAATAACAATATCCACTGCCATTTATTAAGAGTATTCACACAACATTATCTGATCGGATCACTCCATTCATACAGGGCTATAAAAATTCATATTACTCACACTACTCATAAATATATATACATATACGTAACATACGAACACCTTGCACTCGGCAACAATTTCAGTGAGCACATATTCATTCAATCGGAATTCCCCCATACAACATCATTCAGTCGGAATTCACTCAAATCATTCAAATTAATCACATTATTCTCAATATCAATGCACCTACATATATGCATGCGGATCCGACTTAAACGATAATTTCAGTTACAGATTCCTTCCCAGCCTCTCGTCCATTAGCCCTTCCCGCGTGATACCGGTCACCTCGTGACGTCTCGAGACTTAACTCTAGCTCCATCGGCTATCACGGGCTCTCACAGGATCTAGCCAAGAATTTATAGCTGGAAATCATCTCATAGGGTTCCTGACCTTCCACGGGTCACCATTTTCATATACATGCAGCCTTATGCATTTCTCAACAGCATCCATGCTTATCAAGTGCATTTCATGCAACCATTAGAATCATAACCGATTCAGCACAGCATTTGGATTCACTCGGAAATCCACATTTTCATCACATGCATCACATGCATTTTGTCATAGTAACTCATAACACACGAATCTGTATAACAATATTACAGTACATGCACTCGGCATTCTCAATGAAATCAACATGCATTTCAACACAACGTTCCAAATGGGAATCAGCATATCAAACCCACATCTCATGCATTCGAAAATTGTAATGGCATTCACATTCACATGCATTCACTCGGAATTCTCAAAAATATCGACATGCACTCATGGACGGAATCGTCACAACACTAGACAGATCATAGCTATCACAAATTCGGGCGTTTCATGCACTATTGCTCAATCACAACGCATCAATCAATACAAATCAAACATAACATAACACATTAGAATAAATTCACCCGGAACCCGTCCATAAACCATGCATTTGAGATGTAAAGCGCCCCCTACCTGGAATGAAGATCCCAGAAGCTCCATGAGCTTACAGCACCGACCGATCGTCCATCTGTCACTCGTTCTCAACAGAACGACCCAGCTTCCAGTCGTTCAGCACAGCACCCTGCCCTGGAGGAACACCGGGCCACTCACACTCTCGGACAGCCTTGTCTCCAAGACACTCCATGTTCTGCATGCAAGGACAGTGGGAGTTCCGAGCCTCCAAAGCACAACGCTGTCCTCTCACTCAATCCAGTGGAGGATTCTAAAGTTGTTCCCTTACTCTGATAGTCCAATCCTCACCAACAATGGAGGACTTCCAGTCATCCAACGCTGTGTTGGCAGAACAGTGAAGGATCCCAGCCTCCAAGGCACTCGGTGCTCTGCTCACTCTCTTGAGCAGCTCCCTCACACAATCAATAGAATATCTCTACCACTCTGAGCTCCTTTAATGCTGCACACTTCCACTCGAGATTCCAATAGTCATCGAGTGGAAGAAGAAGAAGAGGTAGAAGGAGACGAAGAACAGCAAAGAAGAAGGATGCAGGTTGCATGTGCAGTGAGAAATGCACAGCTCTCTTAGTCTCTTTTTCCAACAGCGTGAAAATAATGATGAAGAGAGGGAACCGGAGCCCCTTTATACCACTAAGGGCACATGCGTAATTTTACCTGTCATTATTATTATTATTATTATTATTATTATTATTATTATTATTATTATTATTATTATTATTATTATTATTATTATTATTATTATTATTATTATTATTCAACCCATAATCTTAATTCTGTAATTAACCTTAATCGGTAATTAGATCTAAACCAGGATGTTACATATATTGTTTATCTATTCTATTTTAGGCTTTGTTTGTTCTACTATATTCTCTAAGTTTAGTTAATTAATGATTTTATTTTGTCAAGATCATATTAAATTGAGTAATGGTATTTTTATTTTTATCTGTATTTTATTTTACTATTTTCTATTGCTTCTAATATTATTAAGTCTTATTATTATTCCACCATTGTCATTATTGTTATTAGTAATATTAATATTCTTTAATACTACTAATATCACTACCATTAAATTTAATGATGAGGAATCTAATTTCATATATCACATTATATTTAGTCATTTATTTTGTTTAAAATTATGGACTTATATGTATTTAGTCATTGTTCAAATTTTTAACAATTGTTAACAGGGATATTAGTACCTTATAGAATTGGGAAAAATTTATCCATACCTTTATCTGTTCCTGGAACAATCATTAGATTTTAGTATGGATTTGACACCCTAGCTTCAAAAATAACATGCCCCATAAACTAAACCTTCTTAGTCTAAAATGCACACTTTGACATTTTACATATAGTTGTCTTTTTCACAATACTTGCCAAACAAGGCGGAGATATTGTTCACAGTCTTGAAGAGACTTGGGATAGGCCAACATATCATTGATGAAAACCATAACGAGTCTATCCCAGTAATGGTAGAAAATATGATTCATGTGATTCACGAAAACTGTTGGAGCTCTAGCAACACCAGATGGCGTAACAACATGTTCGTAGTGTCCATGTCGAGTCTTGAACGTCACTTTTAGAATATCCTCTGACTTTACATGAATTTGGAGGCACTAAGATCGAAGACCTATCTTGAAGAACACGTAAGTACCTTTAAACTGATTTGAGAGACCATCAACACGTAGCAAGGATATATATACATATATATATTCTTACTATCCATAATCATACATAACTACATAGAACCGTTCTTCTTGCTTACCACAAAACATCAAAGTACCCTACGGCGAAAGGCTCGTACGGATTAAATTGTTTTCAAGTAACTCGTCAGCATGCTGCCTTAATTCAGCTAATTCTGATGGTAACATATGGTATGGTGTCTTAGAGAAGGGTTCAGCACCAGAAAAATGATTTATGGTAAACTCAAACTCTTGCTGAGGAAGTAATCTTAGGACATCATTTCCGAAAACATATGGAAACTCATACAAGGGTAAGTTATGTATACTAGGAAAACTCTTGCTTGTCAGGAAAGTAAGCAACACTTAATAATTGAGAAATAACACCTACAAAAAAAATCATAAACACAATCTACCAGAAAAATGATCTTCTGTAGGAAACAATCTATCATTACACAGTTGGTTGATAACTAATTCAGGTCTAAAATGACGTCAAGGTCTTCCAATGATAAGCAGATCAAGTCAGCCACAAACCTTCCTTATCAAGGATAAAATACACATCCCTACATATTGCCTTCCTGCGTAACCCGATATCAAAAGTAGTATCTTATGACTTTGCTATATGTTAATATCTATGATACTCTAAGGAACATTCATCTCTTCGATCTTGCATAACCTCGACCGCCAGTGTAATTTCCTGAGGTGATCAGTCTCAGTAATTCAACGCACCATAACTAAGGCTATGTGAGAATTAGGAGAACAATTTCATTACACATCTAGAGGTCTCCCTAATTAAATCTTATACTCTCATGTACTCAATTAATCATGGCATAATCCATCTGACAGTGTGTATGTAAAGTCTACATCGAAGTGGTATTAGAAAGAATCCAGGGCGGCCAGCCACTGATATTCTGTTCTAATGCCATTTTAGGGCAAGTTTCAGAAACAATTACTCATTTGTCTTTACCACCTTTTATTCCCCTATTTAGTCATCAAGTGTTCACAATATCCCTTTCTTATTACTCATTTATCACCTATTTTCAAGGCTCTAAGCAACTTTTGTTCATCTAAACTTTTTGTATATTAAGGATATGGGAGAATCACACCCTCTTTAAAACTTTTCTTAACGACCCATAGCGATAGTTTATTCAGGATACTAATGACTTTCGTTATGTCTCTCAATAAGTTTAATGTAATTCGACACTTGAGTAATGACAATCTTCATCATTAACCATAGTGTTGAACAGTATTTCCTTATCTATCACACACTCAAATTACTAACCAACTTATTAAATATTCTCAATAGCAATACTTCTAGTGGTCCATAGTCACAGGATAATTTTAGCCTCTACGGCTAGCCATAATATATACTTATGTACTTAAGCAAATGCAAAATATTAGAACAACCACAACATTTATCAATCACCCTTTACCAAGTAATTTAGCTAGAGTTGATCGCGAAGTGGAATGCATTGCCATAGGGATCTGAAAATGTCAGTCTTCAAATCAAACCTTCACCAACATACTTCACATCATAGGGTACCGTTCAAGCAATTTAATCTAATATTGATTAGTAATTTTCAAACTTAAGCAAACAAAGTAAAATGACGTTAAACGTTCATCAACATATTTCATATCACAACATACAATTTAAGCAATCTAATCCATTACTTGATTAAATAATTCACACATTCAGGCAAGCAGTGTAAAATAGTCTTTAGTTTTTAATCACCATTCACAATTACTGTGACCTGTATAAAAATATTGGCCCTATTGGAAGCAAAACGCTCTAATACCACTCTGTTATATCTATAAAAAAAACCCAATAATTATTCCCGGAATAGAAAAATATGGGTAGATTTTTAGCGTTATTATTATTATTATTATTATATATGAATATATATTAAATTTTTGTGAGGTACAATATCTCTAGTAAGAGTTATTGAAAATTTAAAATAGTAACTAATTGCAATAAGTCCTTAATTTTAAAAAAACAAAATAAGTGATTAAAATGTAATGTGATAAATAAAATTTGACTTCTAATAATAAATATTAATACTAGTAATAACAAAGTAACACTAAAATAATAAGATAAAATAATAAAATAAAATGGTAAGATAAAATAGAATAGAAATAAACATAATAATACTAACATATAGTTTAATACCATGGCACATAACAAAATAATTAATTAACTCGTATACATATAAAGCCTTCACAGGATGAAGAAAATTGACATCGTCAGCACATCAAATCAAGTTGATTGTATTATAAATTCAACTAAAGAATGGCACAATTATCTTGTTAGTTACGTTGTTCTCTGGAGGATACAAATCTTTTAATTAGACCAACATTGAGTCTCTGAACGAGACCTTTTTATGAAGTGAGTATGACAAGAATGCAAAAGGAACACGAGCTTCATTCTATTCATGATTTACTTTGTTCTTTTCTTTCTTTTTTGTTGTTGTATCAGTGCCTTTGCTAGAGACAAATTTCTTGTCCTCTTTTATATGTTCTCATCTATGATAGTTGTAATTTTATAATTATAAATGTTTTATTAAAAATTTATATAAGACTTTTATAATAATTTTGTAATAATTGTGAAGTTAAAATACTAAAAGACCAGGGTAATCCATGCACTACAATCTTTGTTTTGATAAAATCTACAAATTAAGGCATTCAAGAAGTGCAATAGAACTTCATGTTTACATTAACATGGCATGCTTAGTATTTGTGTTAGACCACACCAATTTTTCTCAACTCACTAGCATCTTCATTTTAAAATCTCTTGAAATGAAGAATCAAAACCTTCAACAGAATATCTGTTATTGACCCACAGAATATATTTTCAGCTGGACACAATGGAAAGACAGGATGAGTATATTATGCAGCATACTTGGGAACACTGGGGTTTGATATCATGTTATAAATTTTCATAAAAAATACAGAGATAGCATAAGCGAAGAACAATACATCCTATGATTAACTTACATGACGCGCAGTGATGAGGTCAAATGGTAAAGACTTGGAAAAATGCACTAATAATTCTGCTACATGTATCCTGGAATCTGAATGTTAAGACAACAACATAGAAGTGGCAATGCATAAGGATATTTAATTCTAATGACACCAGAATTTAAGCATATATGGTACCTATATTTATCAAAAGTATATGTATATATTAATAACATAATTTGGGTAAATATTAACACTTACAATAATTAGAAAATCAATAGTAATTAGAATTCAATTTTAGCATAACTTTGACAGATCAAGGACTTCAAAAATGCATAAAACTTAGAAACCTTTGAAGGCATAGTATCAGCACTAATTAATATTTTCAGCTTAACCCAATTGACTCATCAAATTAAAGGGGAAAGATTCTCCTTAATAAATATGGACCCAATTCCTAAAACCCAATTATCTAACTAACTAGCTGCATCAATATCCATCTTTCCACAAAATAGATGCATCATAACCACAGCAGTAAAGATTTCATCCATGACTACCATCAGTTTTTAATTTCAATGGATCTACAATAACAAATCAAAACTTCTCTTCAATTATCTATAGTAAAATTAAAATAAGACTAGAAAATGTTTTATGTCATCTCACTAAAAGAAAGGGAAACTATAAGAACAATAATACACACATCCTGAGGCAAAAATTGACAATGAACAGGAAACATTTTCTCTTGATAGAAAATAGACCAATTATTATCGAAAAGTGCAGAATTTATTCACTACAACTTTTAATCATTGGATCGGTCAACATTCAAGTTAAAAAAAAAAGGCAAGCATACAGGTCTCTCCTAACATTGATATTTTAAATTATAGCTGTTTGTATATTAGTGGGCTCAACAATGCAATCACTTCAAATTAACATCACTAATCCACCACTAGACTTTTGCTGTCACAGCTTAAATTTAGAAAATAAACCGTACCATATGCATACTCGCTCAACCAGAATTTCAACCATACCATGTCACAAAATCTACAAATATGTTGCAGATACCTTGCTAACCAATCCATACCTTTTGAACTATAATATTAGTTGTTACACACGAAAATATAAGGGATGAGCATTACCCGTATCGTCTTGGCCAACTTAACAGATGATATAACTAACTCACCGCAGTCTCAACAATTCCAATCAAACATAGTTCCTGCGAAGTACCTTATAGCTACACCATCTCATATGTTCACTCATCACAATTATTCAGTTTAAGGCCTGCAAGATTTGGAGTTGTCTATATAATAAAAACTCAGCAAGCTATCCCTATAATCTCAAGAAAACATATAGATCCTGCCCATAATATGCATACATGTGTACTATTGTCCAATGGGTAGTTCAATACCAATCTCATACAAAACTCAAACCTTGAATCAACCTCTTTATATAATACTTCAAGTTTACATCCATCAGAATGCATAAAACTTCAATATCCCTTGACATCATAACGCTCCATTCATAACATCCACAAGAAATAAATATATCATCATCAAAACCCCCCACATCACAATGCCACACCAGCTCGCAATCAACAACATATCGTTCGAGATTTTAATCTATACAGCAAAAGGACATGTGCTAACTCCATGATCAACAAAAGATTAAACTATCCTATGTAGGTCTGAAGATATATATATATATATATATATATATATATATATATAAAGATATACATATGCATGTATCCATAGATCATGTCCACTATTTACATAATTCTTAACAAGGCCCGTGGACCTGTCTATAGTATCCATAATGTAATTTTTATAAATGGCCCTAAGCCAAAGTCAACGACACCATAAGTCATGTATAGAGAAACTCTATCCCATTTCAACTAGTTATATCAAACTATAACTATCTGGAAACATTGAATCAAGTCATCCTTTAACTATACAACTACTAAGTTCAGAATTTTCAGTAAGCTATCATACGACATAATTTCTAAACCAAAGGACATACACCACATCCAAATTCCTCTAAACATCAAAAGCTATTCCAAGTTTAACTATATAGAAATATGCACCCATATACATAAACTCAAATGCATCCACTATGGTCTCGCAATGCATCTCCATATCCGGATCATCGAGCATATTTGTTTCCTTGTTTACTCACTGAAAGTGTCCACAAGTAAAGAGGGTGAGTACAATTTGAAACAATAAATGGCAATTCGATCTAATAATTCATATGTGATAAATATATATACATACATACATTTATATACATATACAATAGGTTAAACAGTAATCTAGATTAACACGGGATGACCTTTACAAGGTACCTAGTGCTTTCTTTCGTCACATTATACAGATATATATATATATATATATATATATATATATATATATATATATACTTATATTCAAGTATACACCAACCATATATTCATCTCATGATTCACCAATAAGTCAATGTTATGCCATGGTCTTTGAAAACATTACTCTTTCATGTGTGCACAAACAATGAAATACGGATCCGACTAATAATACTAGCAAGTGCCAAGACAACCCACTCAGTGAATCTCAACACTATAATTGAGGGGTGTCTAGGTAACCACATAGTGAACCTTAGCACTATAAGCGGTGGTACCTGAGGACTACCAGTGAATCTCAGCACTATAAGCGGTAGCCTCAAGGCAACAAGCTACAGACTACACGGTGAATCTCAACACTATATCGGGACAGTCTCTTCAGCAAATCTCAATGCTGGAAATACAGATACAAATAACATCATGGTATACGACCATTGTATGGAATACAAATCTCAGTGCAAAATGCTCAATCAGACAATATCATCACTTGACCTTAACAGATCATATAATACTCAATTTTATAAACGGGAACCGTTGCCTCATAGACCAACTAAACATAATGTTATACCGAATTACAAATTCCGTTCATCTCAATAATCACCATACCAACATCTCAATAGTACAATGTAGCATTGTATCAAATCAATTATACTCAATTCATCCTTTTTCCATTACAATAACAGTCATCTAGCAATATAAAACCAAACCGAAATCAAATTATCATTTATCCCTCAAATCGTAAACCCCTCGTACATATTATATAGAACGTAACTTATGGCAAATTCGGCTTTATTGTTTAAGCTTTCAATCATTGCAACACCTTCTAATCATCCTCTCTTACTATTTCAAAAGTTCCAAAGCTAACAAATATACATCAATACGAAGCTGAAGGGCTTTCGATTAGCAACCACGCTTTAAGAAAATCTTCCTAAATTATCAAATAATTATTTTAGCCATCCCATAATTAGATTTAACATTCTTCAAAATTTAAATAAGGAATCTGTCATGGTTTGGCAAGGCAACAACTTACCGGAACCTCGTTTCGCTTGCCGGTAACTCTCCGACATGCCCCCGATATGCCGAACATCAGTCGATTGCTTCCAAAACAACTCCACACATGCTTGCAACTTCTCAGAACGAAATCCAAACTCCCATGGCATACATCAATGGCTATCACACTTCCGACACTAAAAGGGGAAGAAGAATTCTGGGTTAGTCACACGCACCAAGGGAAACCCATGGTGGAGAAGAGAAAGGAAAGGAATTCAAAGATCGCATGTATATACCTTGAAGAACATAGGCGAAATAAATGGTTAGATGAAGGAGTAATGATATGGTGGAGGATGATGTTTAATGAAATGATTACAGTGGGAGAAGTGAGAGCCCCAATCCGCCTAAGAAGGATAAGACGGAAGAAAGGATTGTGGTCTTGATTTATGCATAAAGGATAATGATGGATGAAGGAGGTGGCACCTTGTGGGAAGGTGAAGTGAGAAAGAAGCACAGAAGTTTGTTTCTACAAGGGAAAAGAGAGTACGCATAAGAGAAGGGGAAATTGGTACAACAAATTAAAAGCTAATTAACATAGAACATTAGGGAATTAGGATTACAATTTAGATTTTAAATATTAGTTATTTGGTTTAGCATCCGATTTAAATTAAATTGGTAAATTATAAAATTTAATCTACCCCTAATTATTAGGAATTAGTTAATTAGGGAATTAAGATTTAGGAGTTAATAAGATTTAATTATTTAATCTGGATAGTGTAGTCATTTAATTTAGGCTAAATTACACTTTTGGTCCTCTAACTTGTAAGTTTTTTTCAAATTGGTCCCCAATTATTTTTTTAATTCAATGAGGTCCCCAAACTTTTTAAAACGCGTCAACTTGGTTCTTCCGTTAGAAACTCGATTGGATGATGGTTATGTTTGAAATTAAAAGAATTTGTCCTAGATAGGACTTGAACTCGTGACCTTTGAGTCAAAAACCATAACAATCACCACTAGGCCACAAATCTCTTTAGTGATTCAAATGACAATGTTTATATATAAAGGTAAACTTTCAATATCTTTTAAAAGTATATTTAATTTAATTATTATAATAAAATATTTATAGGTATATTTAATTTATTTATTGTAAATAAAATATTTAAGGTTATATTTAATTTTATTATTGTTAATAAAATATTTAGTTATTTTCTAATTTAATTATTTTGATAAAATATTTAAGAATATACTTAATTTATTTATTCTTAATAAAATATTTAAAGGTATATTTAATTTTATTACTATATACTTAAATTATCAATAAAATAATTAAATATTTTATTAATAATAAATAAATAAATTATATTCTTAAATATTTTAATAATAATAAAAATAAATAAATTAACTATATTTTAATATATTTTTTAAATATTTTATTAATAATAAATAAATTAACTATATTTTTAATATTTAATAAAAAATAATTAAATAAAATATTCTTAAAAATATTTTATTAATAATAATTAAACTAAATATTTTTTTCAATATTTTATAAAAATAATTAAATTAACTATATTTTTAAGTATTTTATTAATAATAAATAAATTAACTATATGTTTAATATTTAATAAAAAATAATTAAATAAAATATTTTTAAAATATTTGATTAATAATAATTAAAATAAATATATTTTTCAATATTTTATCAAAATAATTAAATTAAATATATTTTAAAATATTTTCTTAACAATATTAAAATTAAATATACCTTTAAATATTTTCTTAATAATAAATATATTAAGTTTATTTTTTAAATATTTATTATTAATAATTAAAGTAAATATATTTTTAAATATTTTCTCAAAAATGATTAAATTATATATTTTAAATGTTTTCTTAACAATATTAAAATAAATATACCTTTAAATATTTTCTTAATAATAAATAAATTAAGTTTATTTTTTGAATATTTATTAATAATAATTAAACTAAATATAGTTTTAAATATTTAATAAAAATAATTAAATTAACTATATGTGTAAATATTCTATTAATAATAATTAAACTAAATATATATTTAAATATTTTATCCAAATGATTAAATTAAAAAATAATTAAATATTTTATTAACAAGAATAAAATTAAATATAACCTTAAATATTTTATTTACAATAAATAAATTAAATATACCTATAAATATTTTATTATAATAATTAAATTAAATATACTTTTAAAAGATATTGAAAGTTTACCTTTATATATAAACATTGTCATTTAAATCACTAAAGAGATATGTGGCCTAGTGGTGATGGTTATGGTTTTTGACTCAAAGGTCACGGGTTCAAGTCCTATCTAGGACAAATTCTTTTAATTTCAAACATAACCATCATCCAATCAAAATCTGACACGTGTCCTAAGTTCTGGTGGTGACACGTGTGCTAACAAGATTGTGACACGTGTCCACGCATGCCATGTGAGCAAACGGCGTTACTGAGTTTCTAACGGAAGGACCTAGTTGACGCGTTTTAAAAAGTTTGGGGACCTTATTGAATTAAAAAAATAATTGGGGACCAATTTGAAAAAAACTTACAAGTTAGAGGACCAAAAGTGTAATTTAGCCTTTAATTTATTTTAACTAATCATATACTCATTAAGTCATTTAGTATAAATTTAAATATATGGTTTTCTAATATCTCTCATGATTTAATATATTAATCTTAGTTATTAATTTTCTCAAAAATTTAAATTTTAGGATGTTACACCTGTGAAATATGGTATACCTCCTCTGTGGGCACTAAAACGACCATGTGAGGGTCAGGTGTGATAACCTACACCACAGATACCCTTGACATGCCATCCAGCAAGGGTTGCCCGTGAACCAGCGACCTTGTACTGAATATCATCCCAATGGCAACCGAGTCAGGTACTCTATCAATAAACAACTGACATCTCCTCCCAAGGTTAGCACTAGTGTTGTGACCTTCGGGATCTACTCCCACACATGAACCCTTGGAGCTAATAGGCACCGATTTAGGTACAAGTACAGGAACAGGGTTAGCTATAGGCTATGACGGGGGAGCTTCCTATAACTTCTTGGTTACGCATACAATCTGCTCAGCCTATATATCCACGACCTCCTTCAAGCTTCTAAATTTCTCATCGTACTCAGAAGCAAGCTAAGCCTTGGCCTCACTCATCCTTGACTCGAACATCCTAACCATGTCAGCTGATGATGAAGATACAGTAGATGGGTCGTACATGCTATGTATAGTGTGGCCTCTACCGGCAGCCCAGACTCTATCGGGGTACCAATGGCCACAGTTAGTATATCCTGTCGACCATCAGCAACGAAAGACCCCTGGGTAGACACAGCTACTAACTTATCCTACAAAAGATAGAAAATTAAACCATCATCAATAATCAACTTTGAATGTTAAAATACAAAAGATAAACTTCCTCCTTATATATTCTATACTTATAATCTTCTCCATAACCTGTTGTGCCTTTGGAGAAGTAAAGTCACCCAATTTCTTGGTACGGGCTTATTTCTATTTCTCATGGTAAGAGTGGGGAGAAGGAGGATCAACGACCTCAATGTCAGGCTGGCTAGCCCTCTCACTAGTCATTTACTGCTCAAGAAGACTATATCCTCCATGCGACAGTTTGTGGGGACAATCATTCTTCCCTCGAATCTCATGGCCTTCTTCCTAATCATCTAATTCAATTGCAAACAAAAGAAGAATGAGTCTTAGAAATCAATTATAAATAAAATGAGACCGTAAATAAAGGACTTATATTACCATAAACTTTGTAGATTGTCAAGATGCAACAAAGGCATCCCATGTGTCATGGTCGATGAACTCTCATTTCTCACTGGAAAACTCCCCCTAGTACGGTCTAAAAATGTATTGACGGGTGAGTTTGGTCTTGACGGCCCTCCACCTCCCAACCATACTAAAAAGTATCTTTTTCCTCAGGGTATCCACTACTGGGATATCTCAAGCACTCTACAATGAAAAAGCATAACAGATAAGTAAAGTACAACAATTTATATACAAAATAACTTACCAGAATATCCTTCCACAGCTAGTTTTTCGGGACCTCCCCGACGTGATCCTAATGTGGAAGACAAATAAGAACCCGAGTCTAGGCCAACACCCCCAAGTAACTTCTAAACTTGGCTTGATTCAGCTTAGATGCTACACCCGTGTTGACGTCAATGTCAATATATAGTCGATCTCCCTGATATCTTTGAATAGTGACACTAGACATCCGTGTCACATCTCTCTGCTGCCTGGAAGATGAATCTGAGCCTTGCTGTGATGCCATCTGTACCTACGTAAAAAGAGAATCATTTGTCAGTTAGATAAGATACATAAAATATATAAAATGAAAAAATAATATGTATTTAATAACAAACACCATCAAAAAAATATAACACAAACTATGTAGTTGATATATTCTCCCACATCCCTTCATGATGATCATCACAAGTTGCTTGGACTTTATCCATGTGGTTTGTTGGGTTTATTAGTTATAGATATGCTATCAAAGTAAAGGTATCCAAGATATCAGGAGTAAGATCCCCTTATCTTGGCATCTCTAGTGTTGGGTCTACTTTGCATAACAATTGACCATCTTTTGTTAGACAGTCAGTAACATAAAAAACTTATTTCACTTGAGTTGCCATAATAAAAGGCTCTTCCTTATGGCCCACCTTATTTAGATCAACCAAAGTGTATCCAAATTCATCAATTTTTACATTGTGATTACTATCCATCCATTTACATTTAAACACAGGTACTATGAAGAAACTGTAATTAACATCCCATATTTCTTCAATTACACCAAAATAATACAACCCAGCCATTACAGGATTCTTATCTTTTGTAGTGGAGAAATGCATTGACTGAGCCATTACTATAACAACACTATTCTACATTGTGCTTTTATCGCCTTGTTCCTTTGTATAAAATGAGTACTTGTTTATGTCATACCCACAAAAAGTGAAGACATCAAAGTTAGGTCCTTGAGCTAAATGTTGTAGGGTTGTAGATGTCGATGAATATTTCATGATAGTCATTCTGGACTACTGCATGAAAGTTTTGGTTTTGTTATGTTCGTTCAACACCCATCTCTCAGACATTGTTGGATCATTTCTCTTCACTAAGTATTTGTGCTCATTCAAATAAGGTAAGACTTTGTCTGTGTTATTCAATATGTATAAATATGCTTGAGGCACTTCATTTCATGTCTTGCTCTTTAATTTTAGCCAAATTATACCTTTACCGATAATTCTTCCCTCATGGCATGCTATGGGAATCTCGGTACTATCAGCTTGGGACATGTATTCACTATAAAACTCAATTGCCTCCTCTGCCATATATCATTCTACGATTAATGCTTCTAGACGATGTTGGTTTTTGACATACCCTTTCAATATCTTCATGTATCGCTCAACAGGATACATCCACCTCAGAAACATAGGACCACATAACCTCACCTCTTTAACTAAGTGAATGACTAAGTGAACCATGATGTCAGAAAAGGAAGGAAGGAAATGCATCTCTAATTAACACAGTATAATAACTACTTCTTTTCTAACAATACCGATGTGTCAAGATTAATAACTTTACAACAGATAACATAAAAAAATACACAGCCTTGTTATCACATCCCTCACATTTTAGGGAGAATGTCATGAATGGTGACAGGAAGAAATTGTTGTATCAGTATGTGACAATCATGAGACTTTAATCTGACTAACTTTAGATCCTTAAGGAAAACATGAATTTTGAAGTTAGAACCATAACCTTGTAGAAGTTTCACACTTCATAAACATTCATAGAAACTTGTCTTCTCCCTTTTCAATAATGTATGACAGGATGGGGGGAAAATAGGTGTGTTTGTCCTTCGACTGTGCATACAACTCTGGTCGTAACCCATAAGTTCTAATTCAAGATGAGAATTGAAGTCATCTTTGTCTTACCCTGTATATTCAACAACGTCCCAACAACACTATCACACATGTTTTTCTCAATATACATCACATCAATACATTGTCTCACATCAAGTTCCTTCCAATACAGTAAATCAAAGAATATCGACCTTTTCTTCCATATCCTATGCGTACTGTGTCACCTTTCAAACTTCCCAAAGGTCACAATTATGAATTTAACCCGTTCAAAAACTTCTTTACTAGTTAATGTTGGAGAATTAATATCAAACGCTTGTTCACCATTAAATGCCTTCTTTAACCTACGATATGGATGATCTACTTTTAGAAACCTTCGATGTTAAAGGTAAACCGTCTTCTTCTTATGATGTAGTTGTTGGTAACAAGTGTTATACTCATATATGGAGCAGACTTTATGGCCTTTTACACTATAACTAGATAAGTTACCATAGGCTGGAAAGTTGTTGATTATGTAGAACAACATTGCATGCAACTTGAATGTGTCATGCCCATATGCATTAAAAACATCAACTCCTTTATCTCGCAACAGTCTCAAGTCTCGAATCAATAGTTTTAAGTATACTTCAATGTCGAATCATCAATGACATTACATATTTTCTCTTCATACATAACCATGGTGGTAGGTTGTAAATAAATAACAAAATAGGCCATGAACTATGTGTAGTGCTTAAGTTACCAAACGGGTTCATTCCATATGTTGTTAGTTTGAGTCTTAAACTTATTGGGTCATTTATAAACTTTGGAAATAGTGAATCAAACTTCTTCCATTGTAATCCATCTGCCATATGCCTAAGTTATCCATCAATCAATCTCTCCTTAGAGTGTCACCTCATCAGCTTTGCATCATCTTCATTGGTAAATAAATACTTTATTGAAGGAGGCCCTTTGGTGTATACCTTCTCACCAGAATCATTTTCTTTCTTCTTATACCATGACAACCCACACGTTGGACATTCATGCATCATTTCATACTAATCTTCGTATAACATAATCATTTGGACATGTGTGTATCTTCTTGTACTCCAACCCCATAGGACATAAAATCTTTTTAGCATCGTAGTTACGACTTGGAAAGGTATTACCGGCTGGAAGCATGTCTTTCAATAGTTACAATAATTTAATGAAACTTTTATCCTTCTACCCATTTCTCGCCTTCAAGTTAAACAATCATAAATTGTCAACAACCGTGTGAAATTAGTGCAATTTGGATACAACATTTTCTCTGAATCCCCACAGAGATTTTTATACATATGTGCTCTCTTAAAATTTTCTTCACTTACATCACGAATCATTTCTTCAAGTTGATCATCCATATCGTAATCAACATCACGTGAAGAGCCTTCATTTTGACTTACATTTGACATACTCGACGTGACAACATGTTTACTATGGCATATCCAATGTGTATAGTTCTTGAGAAAACTATCACATAACAGATGTTCCCTAAACATTTCTAGGCCTAGCAGATGCGTATTCCTAATTTAACACAAGGGAAGAAGTATCCTTCATTCATGTCTTCAACATTTCAAAATACAAACTCTATGAACATTTCAACTTCACTTTCATATTCAATAGTTAAGCATGATGTATTAATCTAACTTTTATCCATGAATTTGGCCCTAAATGCAACACTTAAGATGTGATACTATTCAACACAAAGTACACTTGGTTAATTAGAATTAATAAAATCATTCTAAAGTTATGATTCTTAACTCATGAATTAGACATAACGTACTACATCAAACATTGTTTGATTAAATATAGTAGAGCACACCTATGGAAAAACAATAATTATACTAAGCTAGTCACGTCATATATGTATAGTCTACTCACAAATTTAAGGCTACAATTGTGCAAGTAAATGGATTAAGTTTGGTGAATACTAGAATACATCTTAACTACATCAATTTGGTTTTTGGATTTGGTTCCATTTTAGAGAGTGAATGATGAAATGGGAAATTAATTGGACAAGAGTGTATAGAGGGTTTATGGTTATTTTTTAAAATTCTTGAATATAACATATTTAAGCTTAGGTCGAATAAGATTTATTATGAATGATAAAATTTTCTCTAAGTATCAATTTTTAACATATTTGTATTTTCAATAACTTGAACTATATTTAATATTACTTATTTAGATAAAATAATTTCCTATCTATTATGCTACATGTTTAATATGTTGGTATTCATCCAATTACACGAGTCACTGATCAACAAACAATGGGTATAATTGAAAGGCAAGGGAATAATATATAATTGAGAATGAAACAAATTAAAAAATCTAACTAGGCTTAATTAAATATTATTTTTAATCTGAATCCAACTAACTACTAATTGTATTTTTCATAACTAGTTAGTGGATTAATACTTAATGGGTATGAGTGAGATTTTAAAATATGGTTTTCATGTTGAATGGTGTCCAAAAGGGTGTGGAAGAGAATGGTGCAAGCATAAGGGACATGGGAACTTTAAATATATGTTGAAGGCCTTTTAGTATGAAATTTGTCTGAAGTATGTATAATATATTGGTCTAAGAATATCCAAATGGACCAAAATGCAAAGCTGTATTACACTAAGAAGACATGTCAACACGTGAAATACTCGTGAGTGGATAGCAACAGCAACAAGAACAATAACACAACCAGGAACAACGACAGTAATAGGAACAATAACATAACCAACAACAGTAATAACAATAGGAAAAAACTAGCAACAACAACAATAACAATAACAATGGCATCTAAAGGTTCACACAAAAAACCAATAAGTCATTAGTTAAAAGCACTAACCTTTCCAAGAAAGAAGAAGAACCCGAGCAATAGAGGACACAAGGCACACGCTCAAACAAAGCAGTGAAGAAAGAGAGTCACGTACGTTTGACAATATGGAAGCAGTGGAAGAAGGATTATGAAGGGTTTGAAACATAGAACAACTTTTGATGAAAGAAACAACGAATAATGTTTGAAGCATAATGTTTACGAAGGATTTTGGGTTTAACATTGCATGGGTGAACCTACAAACTCGGTTGAGGCCTCAACTGAGGTTTTAGGTACTAAAAATTTAGCCTACGAACTCAGTTATGCTATGAACTGAGTCCAATGATCTCTTAACAAAAAATTAAAAATAAAAAAGACACCTTAAGAACTTTGTTGCAATATAACTGAGTTCTTAGTTCTATTTAAAAAAATTTTAAAAAATGAACGACCTAAGAACTCAGTTGTCTGAGAACTGAGTTCATATGTGTGTTTAAGTCCTAAGAACTCAATTGCTGCCAACCTAGTTCATTGGTCTCTTAAAAACTAAAAAATAAAAAATAAAAAAGACACTCTAAGAACTCGGTTGCAACTAAACCGTGTTCCTAGGTGTGCTTAAAAATTTTTTTAAAAAAACTCTACATCCTAAGAACTTGGTTCATTGTGGAACCCAATTTCTATAAGTTTATGATAATTTTAAAATTGTCACCGCGTCGTTCTCAAACATGTTTTCCATTTAGCCAAGTTCATAGCCTGTGTTTGTAGTCTTTTTTTACACTAGTGCAACTCTTAGATTAGCGTAGAGTAGCTTCCTCGATTTCTTCTACATGTAAGCCTTGGTTTTCTGAAGAGTTTGTCTTCTAGTCCATTTCAGTGATAAGAGCAGTTTAACTTGAATGAAGCTAGGTCCGAGGCATATTCAAAGTATCTTTAGTTAAATCAATACAAAGTCTGAGTAACGTTCTTATATACCAAGAGTTTGAAGTCTGATTGCTTGAAGAGATGTGCATGCTAACTCTGAAGAATGAATCTGTATTAAAATCTATGTTTAATTTACATCATTGAAGCTATTATATCAACTCCTAATAACTTACAACAATCACTAAATTAATTCCAAAATTTACCCTTGATAGGCTTACAAAATAAATAAAAAATTTAAATTAACTAATTTACACCTGAAATTCAAAAGTTGGGTTTTTTCCCTTGCAATCACGCTTAAGCACGCCCTCTACCAATGTTAACATACTGGTTTTCCTCCTGGAAGTTGCTCTCTAAAGCTTTACCCGCGTATAGGCATGCTTGTGTTCAGCGTAGGAACGCTGCCCTTCTGTTTGATTCTGAACCTTTTCTTTCCGGTTGTGCGTCAACACGCTAGGTACTTGCATGGGTACGCTGGGGTTTTGTATTGAACTTCCTTTCAGTGCTTCCTTTACGTATAACTATGATCAAGGTCAGCATAGGGATGCTGACCTTCTGGACTGGCACCTGAAGCTTCCAAATTCCATCATAAATGTGAGTGTAAGCATGGCGTGGATACGCTTATCTTTGACTTTTTCTGTTTAAACATGCGCAGAGACGCTGGGAGATAACGTAAGCATGCTGGTCTGCTAACTTAATTTTGGGTTTGAACGTACTCCTTAAACATGCGTACGCTGACCTCAACGTAGATACGCTAAGATCAAGCGTAGAAACCCTGAGCCTCTGGACTGCTTCCTTCCATATAAGCGTAGGTATGCTTAGGTCAAGCGCTGGTACACTGCTCTTCTAGAAACTTGCATTTCATAATAAACTAAGGCTAGTATAGGTACACTGCTTATGACCATTAGTACGCTTAGCTACCCTATAACTCAAGAAACAACCTTTTTCTATTTGGTACTTTTTATCTTTAATTCAAAGGGTAATTGCTACAATAATAATTAATTAATGAAAATACATAAATGACAAATACTTTCTAATTTGCTTTTATACTTTAAACTTAAACTTTCATATAAAATAAGGTTAGATTTCATTAAATAAATAAGTCTTTTCAAGACTTATCATTGGTGCTCTTAAAATCTTCTTGTCAGGCAACATGAAGCTTGAATAAAAATCACTATGAGATTGAGGAAATTTTCCCTGTTCCTCATCAAACTTGATCCTTTATTGCTCTTCACTCAGATGATAAAACATGGTAGGGTCTTGAGGTGAGTTAAGAAAGGTATTGAGCAAGACATCTTCAATTGGTATGGGAGAAGGAAAACGAGAGTTGGTGAAGACTTCTAATAGGTGGAAACCTTTTTTTTCTAAGTCCACTACCATTCTAGTATGAAAGATGCGTTTGAGTCCAGGGGTGATAAGGGTGAGGTGTGTGGTACTGTTTGGTTTCTAACAAGGTCTAGGGGTGAGAAAAGATAGGAGAAAATGTTTTGGTGAGGTTGGGTCTGAGGGGTGAGACAGTTGAGGTATGGAGGTAGAGTGTTCTAATGTTTGGTGAAAAGATGGTGAGGGAATCTATGTAGAGAGGGGTCCAAATAGAAGAGGTTCATAGGATTTAGTAGAAGATGAAGGATGGATAGGAGAGATAAATCTAACTGGGTAATCAGAGGAAGACTTTGAGTATGAAGTAGCTGTAGACTTAGGCTTCTCCTTCATCTCTTTCTTCTTCTTCTCTTTCTTTTGTCTTTCTTTGGCAGATAAGATAGGGACTGCCTTCACAGGTGAAGTAGATTCTTCACGCTCAATATTCAAGGTCTTTGCAATCTAGGTCTCTTTTACTGCAGACTTGACCCTTTTAGGTTCTTTAGAAAGCTTCCTCTTTAAAGTAGACATTTTAACAAACTTATCCATAGTCTTGTCCAAGAGAGGAGAGAAAGTGGGCAGCTTGATCACCAGAGAGCTGTTGTAGATCATATCACCAACAATCGGGATAGAACATTCTCTAGAGTGAAGATTTTGGCTAAGACAACATGGTAAGGAATCTTTTTTGGGTTCTTCCCCACAGAAGAAATCTTGTAGGTCATAATTATATTGGCCAGACTCACCTTCTGAAGCTTCATCATGTGATATATACAAAATATTTCCAGCTTCGTCATAGTGTCTTTTGTATTTTTTCTGGGGCAAAAGACTTGCTTCATTAGTAAATGAAGCATCTTCACTTTTAGGAGGAGAAACTCAGAGGTCTTGTATGATAGGTTCGTCTTG
This sequence comes from Clitoria ternatea, assembly GCA_037962975.1. Lineage (NCBI taxonomy): Eukaryota > Viridiplantae > Streptophyta > Magnoliopsida > Fabales > Fabaceae > Clitoria > Clitoria ternatea. The sequence continues at coordinate 214,907,555 of CM075671.1, read as the reverse complement.
CCCTAGATAATCATGTTTGTAGCAGCAGCAGTAACCACAGATCCTTCAAAATCCTCCATGTACATCATTCCCTCTGATGTACTCTCACAGACCATAGTAATCACATCCTTAGAAACTTCTATTTATTTTTTCTTGAGGTTTTTAGTGATGATGAACCTAGTCTTGTCTACTTGGATAGACTTCCAGAACTCCAAGACCAGAGTAGGAGATAATGGTTGCCTATCAGTATAGAACTCAGTCCAGCCAATCTCTTCAAGCTTTGTAGTGACGTTTCTTCCTTCCATCTTATGTTAGAGGGGGAGGAAGTAGGAAGACTCCAATATATCTTCCATCGTGTAGTTGACAACCATTAATAAAGGTTAAGGTTAGGAGAAGGTGAAAAGATTTTTAGGGTTTAGGGGAGGTTTATCGCAAAATAGAGAGCAAAGAGAGAGGGAAAACTTATGGAAAAGAAAGGTTGCAAAAAGGGAAAGAAAATACATAGACATGTATTTAAATAGAAAAAACTACAACAAAGAAAGGAGAAAGAAAAATGATTCAGATACAGTTACACAAAAGCAATAACTTTGCCATGTGTGCACGTTTCAAAATTAATGGGCTTAAATGGTGAAACAGTTAAAATTAAAAACAAGCCCAAATGATTTGATCTCTTAGCATTTAAAAGAAAAGCAGGACTTAGCTTTTATGGGTTAAGTCATACACAACATACAAATATAAAGATACCCAGACACAGACTTTACATACAGACTTAGCATATAGCATATGAAATATTTAATCATGCAACAGACTTAGCATAATTATATATGAGGCAGACTTAATCAAACAATATTTTTTGGATTTAAATTGTACTTGATAAAAGTAAACATGGCCTTAGTCCAAGGCTTAGTGAAGATGTCTGACCATTAATGGTCTTTTCAATAGACTTCATGTCTAGAACTCCTTTTTGCACATAATCTCTTATGAAGCGGTACTTTACTTCTATGTGCTTAGCCTTTGAATGTTAAATGTTGTTCTTTGACAGATTAATTGCACTTATGTTGTCACAAAACACTAGATCTCTTCTTCCTTTATGTAGTAGTCTTTAGGATGATACTTCATCCAAAGAAGTTGAGAGTAGCAACTAGTTGCAGACATGTACTCAGCCTTAGCTGTAGATAATACAATTGAATTATGTTTCTTACTTCTACAGGAAATCAGACTTTGGCTAGGAAGTGGCATCCTTCATTTATACTTTTTATATCAACGTTGTCTCCTATAAAAGTCTGTATTACAATAACAACATAAAGAGAACGAGACTGTCCTTTTATAGAATAGCCCAAGGTTTGTGGTTCCTACAAGATATCTTAGAATCCTCTTCACTACAAACAAGTGTGATTCCTTAGGGTCTGACTGATATCTTGCATATACAGGAATTGAATATTATATCTAGTCTGCTAGATGTTAAATATAGTAATGGTCCTACCATTCCTCTGTATAAGGTCTGATCAACTACAGTACTAGAGTCATCTTTACTGATAATGCAGCTGGATGAATAGGAGTACTCATAGGCTTTGCATCAACCATTATAAATTTTTTTTAGTAACTCCTTGGTATGCTTCGGTTGATGGATAAAAATACCATCTTTAGTCTATTTATACTCATTTCAAATTCAACCCGCATCATTTTAAAAAACTCTTTGCACAAACTTTCATTAGTAGCACCAAAAACAATATCATCCATACATATTTGCATAATTATAAAGTGTCTGTTATAGCTTTTTCTGAATAGAGTAGTATCTACTTTCCCTCTAGGAAAGCCTTTTGAAATTAAAAAGGTACTAGTTTGTTATACCAAGCTCTTGATGCTTATTTTAGATCCTACAGTGCTTTACTTAGTTTGAAGACATGGTTTGGAAAGGTTGTGTCTTCAAACCCAGGGGGTTGTTTAACAAAAACTTCTTCAATATACCCATTTAGAAAGACACTCTTAACATTCATCTGATATAATTTAATATTTTTGAAAATAGCAAATGCAAGAAGTATCCTAATGGCCTCAAGTCTGGCTATAGGTGTAAAAGTTTCAGTAAAGTCTATACCTTATTGTTGATTGTATCCTTGTCCAACTAGTTTGGCTTTGTTTTTAACAAATTTCCCATATTCATCAAGCTTGTTTCTGAAGACCCATTTTGTTCTAATGATTCCTTTATTCTTGGGTCTAGGCACAAGGGTCTAGACTTTGCTCCTCTCAAACTAGTTTAGTTCTTCTTGCATAGCAATGATCCAGTCTGTATCATCCAAACCTTCTATAATAGACTTTGGTTCTAATTTTGAAACAAGAGCAATGGTTGATGGATTAAGGAGTTTTGATATGGTCCTTATCCCTGTAGCTTGATCTCCAATGATTAAGTCTGAATGGTGATAAGCCTTGAACTTCCGGTCTTGGCTTCTCAGGTTCAGAAAGAGATGGTGGTTATTCAGAGTTTTCTTCCCCTGTATGTTCTTACCGGTCAGGTTTAGACTCTTTATGCTTTAGACCTGTATCATCATTTTCAAGATCTTCTAGTTTCGTGTCAGTCTTTTGAACATCATCAAACCTTACACGTATTGATTCCTCAATGGTCTGAGTCATCGTGTTAAAGACTCTGTAAGATTTAGAAGTGGTTGAGTACCCCATGAATATCTCTTTATCAGACTTAGATTTAAATTTTCTAAGTTGATCCTTTGTGTTCAAGATATAACATATGCAAAAAGGGTAAAAATATGAAATGTTGGGTCTCTTTCCCTTCCATAATTCATAAGGAGTCTTATTCAGTATTGGTCTGATAAGAATTCTGTTTTAAATGTAACAAGAAGTGCTCACAGTCTTTTCCCAGAAGCAGTTTGGAAGATTGTTTTCATAAAACATTGTTCTAGTCATTTCTTATAGAGTTCTATTTTTCCTTTTCATAATACAATTTTATTGAGGTGTTCTTGGAGAAGAAAAATTGTGAGTAATGTCAGACTCATTGTAGAAGTTTTCAAAAATTTTATTTTCAAACTCTCTGCCATGATCACTTCTTATTGCATCAATACATAATCCTTTCTCATTTTAGATTTTCTTATTGAAAATCTTGAATACTTTCACAGACTCAACTTTCTAAGCTAGGAAATATAGTCATGTCATTCTTGTGTAATCATCAATAATGACAAATTCATATTTCTTTCCTATCAGACTTTGAGTCTGAGATAGACCAAACAAATCTAAATGTAACAGTTCAAGGGGTTTGGCTGTTGAAACAACAATTTTATCTTCAAAAGATGTTTTATGTTGTTTCTCTTTTTGGCATGCTGCACAAGGCAAGGGCCTATTAAAAGATATTTTAGCAGTCCCTTAACTAAGCCTTTTCTATGAAGTTTTGAAATATGTTAGAGACTTACATGCCTAAGCTTTTTGTGTCAGATCCATATCTTTTTAGAGTTTGAAAATAGACATGTTACATTTTAATTGTTTAGTATATTCAGATCAACCTTGTACAGGTTGTTGAGTCTGTGAGCAGAAAAGAGTATGGTTCCATCATGGTTAATGATAGTGCACTTCTCTTTATCAAGTGAGACTTTGTACCCACTATCACAAAATTGACTTATGCTAAGCAGGTTGTGCCTTAGACCTTCTACAAGATAAACATTTTCAATGACAAGAGAAAGGATTTTACCAACTTTACTAGTACTGACAATGTTTCCAGTCTGGTTGCCTCCAAAGGTGACTATCCTTCCTTTAAAACATTCCGGGTCTAGGAATATAGACCTTCTTCCCATCATGTGATGTGAGCATCCACTGTCCAGATACAAGTGATGATGTTTTTCTTTTGTCTTTAAGCACATTTGGAACAGGAATAATTAATGCCTTTGGTACCCATATTCTCTTGGGTCCTATGTGGTTAGTGCTCTTTAAATTTCTTTTCTTCCTTTTTAGACAGTCTTTTATTACATGACCATGTTTTTTACAGTAATTACATTTTGCATGCTTGTATTTATTTAAGACTAATGGAGGGGAATAAGACTGCTTGAGATCAACTGGATCAACATAACCCAAACCAGGAATGTCATGGTTACTAGTGAGTTTCCCCAAAAGCATGTTTAAATTTCATGTGCCATTAACAAATTTGGCTAGGTCTGAAGTGAGAGAACTCACTTGTTTTCTAAGAGAGTTGATCTCTGAGTCCGAGAGCTACAACAGACTTTAGAAATGTTTAACTCAATTTTTAAGCAATCATTTTCTTTCTTGAGTTTGTGTAGTTCCTCAAGGTGCATTCTCTCCTTTTCTTCCATATCATCTTGATTGTTTTTATCAAGATTCACTTCTTTTAATTTAGAAATTTTATTTTCATACTCAGTGACCATTTCAACTTGTTTCTTTCTCAAAAGCTTACAGTTTTTCATTAGTGTTGAAAAATCTTTGAACAAAACATTATAGTTTTCTTTAAGTCAAGATAACTTACTTCCTCTGAGTCGGAATCACTTGAGCTAGCTTCAGAGTCTGGTAAGATAGACTTGAGCAGACTTAATTTCCTCTTTAGTCTCGCTTGAACTTGAGGAGTTCTCATCATCCTACGTGATGAGTCCTTTTTGCTTCTTAAAGACATTCCTTTTCTCTATTTAGTCCTTCTTGTCTTTGTTTAAGAGAGTACATTCTGCCTTCATATGTCCAGACTTTCTACAATTGAAATATTCTAAAGTTGATTTATCAAATTTAGATTTAAATTGAAATTTACCTTTTTGATCTTTCTTTTGAAATTTCTCAGGTCTGCTTTTTTTCTTCTTCATTAGCATATGAAATTTCTTTGTCATGAGAGCAAGCTCATCATCTGTATCTTTGTTGTACTTATCTGAATCTGAGTCTAAGCTTGAAGACTTTGTAGCTTTGAGAGCTTTAGACTTGCTTAAGTCTGCTAACTTCAAAGTAATACTCTTGTAGATGGTAGGCTTGGTAACCTCTTTTTGCTTCAATTTTATTTTGTTAACTCTGAGCACACCAAGGAGTTCATAGATGCCAAAGGTGCTGAGATCTCTAGCCTCTTCAAGGGTTTAGCACTTGGTAGCGAACTTTTTAGGTAGACTTCCAAGAAGATTGACATTTATGTCCTTAATGGACAAGGTTATCCCTGGAGCTTGAAGTTTGTTTAAAAAAGTTTGGAATCTTCCAAGCATCTGATCAATGGTCTCGTGCTCCTCCATCTTAAAGTTGTCATACTGCTTTGTCAACAATATCTTCTTTGATCTTTTCACATTGGAGGTTCCCTCGTAGTTTCTTTGAAGTGTGTCCCAGACTTCTTTTATAGATTTATAACTGAACACTTTATTGTATTCATACTTGCTTAAAACACATATGATAAGAAATTTGGCCTTTGCATTAGCCTCCATCTTTTTGGTCTCAGCTCTTATCCATAGATCTTCAGTCTTTGGCTTTTCATCTTCATTAACAGGCATAAGATTATCTCTATTTGTGATGATTCCCTTAGACTGTACTGAGTAGACTTGATAAACATTTCCATCCAATCTTTCCAGTAGGGATAGTCTTTCCTAAGGAAGGTTGGAGGTTTGTTTATAGAGGAACCATAAGCTATAAGATGATCTTGTTGAGAAGCTACCATGGAACTGTTAGGGAATCCCTAGTGCATGAGCAGCGGAAATACAAGGATTCCTATAGGATTTGTAAAGCGTCGTGTTTCAAAGCATAAGACAAACACAAAAAAATATTGCGTTTTAGGATTACCTCTTGAAGAAAATTGAATCGAAGCAGTCATAGCCTCGTCCTTTAGGAGTCCACACAAGTACTCCCACCAGAAATGCTGCACCTTCCAAATGCTAGTTTGACGCCGTGTAGCTTTTGCAACTTTTGCATATTTTGTGTCTTTTTTTGGTTAGGCGCCTATGAGCATTTTATGCTATATTTATAGGCTTAGGTTTGACCTAATTTGCTCTCTAAAGAGTGGGCTCCTTGCTCATTCTAAATGAGTTAGGCCCAATAGTTTTATTTTAGTCCAACTAAAATAAAAAGCTATTTTCTGATGGGTTTCCTCTATGTGCGTGACCCTATAGGTAAAATACTCGGTTATATTAATAATAAACTATTATTATTAATATAAAATAAGAGCGGCATCTAGCAATGCATCATTATGTCAGAATATTATTTATTATCAACATAACCTATAAGTGATAATTATTTAATATATTTGTTCCTTTTGTCACAATATCCTAATTGGGCCCAAGGCATGGTCGCGTTATCCTTGTACGGTCCAATTTATTTTACTTGATACCGGAGTAGACTTTATCCAAATAAATATCCAATATTTATTCTTTCTAGCGTGGTCATGCATTTCCTTAGTCTCACTTCATCAAGTGGCCTATAGATATCACTCCTGTCACTTAGGAGAGACAAATCCCATCTACATAACTCACATCCCTCTGCATAACTTGTTCATTGCCTAACCACAACCTTTATAGTCCTCTTGTTACAGAAGACGTTTGATTGTATTAAAATAACAAACTCCTTATATAGGAATCGTAGTGACTTCAGGTCAAAGGACTACCTATACCATTATCACATTGAGAATCGTTTATGACATTCATGTAACGATCCATGCAACGTTCTCATGGTGGGTCTGTCTAGTACATCATTACTCTTAATGCGTACCCGTGTAAAGACTTGATATCATTTATATCCATGATCTATGAAATCAGATCATTAGTACACTTACACACTAGTCTTAATGTATTTACATGTCCCAACGTAAATACTTGACTAGGGACATTTTAGGAATAACTCTCATATGACCTATTACTCCAAGGATAAATAAATCTTGTTAAACTATTTAATAGAAAATGACTTATTCAAAATGATGCGTCCTATATAGGCTTTTAGTGCATATTTCCAACAATCTCTCACTTGCACTTAGAGCCGATAAGGTTAATGGCCAATGACGTCTACAGTGCCCTCATGCTTTTACTATGTAAGCGGTTTTACTAGTGGGTTCCCAACAATTTTGTTGGTATGCACATTGTATATTTTTACATCTTCCAAAGATGGGACTATTTAAGTATATGCTTGGATTAATCCACTTCCTTATATTGTTCTATGGTTCTATTGCTATCACAGTGGAAACTCATAGGGTACAAAAAATTTGGAATGATTAAATGTAAATTAACTTCTTTTGTAATTTAACATAGCAAAATACTTAGATTTGTTAGTAGAACCAACGATTGTTTCTTGCTTTGAACCTTTCAAGCATACATCGCAACTATCTTGACAACACATATATTTTTATTGCAATCTTAAGTCTTTTAAATTAATCAAAAGATTGGCATCGATGTAACCTTTATAACGAGCTCATCTTCTATTTATCAAGATCAAATCCTTAGTCCTTCTTAAGTGTTTAAGGATACTCTTGACTATAGAATGAGAATATTATTAGTTCTAGAAGAAGTACGTCTAAAAGCTTTTTATAGTCCTTCTTAAGTGTAGTTACTAACCTTTTTATCGTCACAAGATTTATCTTTATTCTTTAATGAAGATTCTAGCTTCTAAAAGCTTGCTTTAGTCCATAAATAGAACATTTGCAGTTTATATACCTTCCTAGATGTTTCAGGCATAAAAAGCCTTTAGGTTGTGTCACATACACATCCTCAAGATGATTTCCATCTTGACATCTATCTACCATATCTCATAATGGTGGTATACTTGTACAACAAGTAGGATCTAAATGGTTTTTAAGATAATTGAATTTTGTCAATCTTGCTTTTAAAGGTACCTTTATTACCATCCATGTTTAGTTTTCTTTTTAAAAACCCACTTGCATCCTATAGGTTTTACCCTTTAGGTGCGTCAACCAAGGTTCGTACCTTGTTAATATACATGGAGCCCATTTCAAATCCCATGGTCTTATGCCATGTCTTAGAATCTAAACTTGCACTGGCCTCTTCATAAGAAACTTGATCAATTAGCAATATGCCTCCTTCCTAATTTATAAGATATCCATATCTTTCAGATTTGGTTAATATCCTATTTGATCTTATGCAAGTCTTGTGCTACCGGAGCTAATGATGTCACAACATTTTGTGATTTCTGCTCCAAGTCCATCCTTGACTTTTGAATGCTTTGTGATGTTAACCAAGTGGCCTCAATTACTCAAGAGGGGGGGGGGTGAATTGAGTATTAAAAATTTTACTTGGAATGCTTTTGAAATTGATTTTTTAATTATTATGCTTATTGAAGATGATAAAATTAATCGCAAGTAATAACAATTTATACACAAGACAAAATAATAAGCACTTAATATATGGCAAGTAAATTCACTTAAGAAACATTCAAGATAATAATTAAGAATATCAAATTAATCAATACACTATTTTGAACACTTAGAAAGAAATAATTAATTCAAGAATATTACTTAAATAATTTTAACAATTTTAATCTAAGTGATTTACAAATTTTATCAAATTAAAAGAACATGCACTTTGATTTTAACAAGTAAATTAATAAAGTTACTTTATTAATATAAACACAAATATTAGCAACCAATTTTAAATGCATAAATTAAATGAGTATAGGGAAGAGACATTTGCAAACCGATATATACGAGTTCCACCACACTGGTGTACGTCTCGCCTCTAAGTAACCCACTTAGAGGATTTCCATTATTGGAGATTAGAGATACAACTTTAAGCAATCGCGGCTTCCTAGTGTCCCACACTCAAGAACCCAATTCTCAGAAGTACAAGGGCACCCCACCCAATCTCTCAATCTCACAATTACAAGGTTGAAACCCCAACCTAAACCTCTAGAATTTTTGGTGTTTAGGTGTACAAAGATAACTCTCCGAAGAGTGGATATACAAATTAAAGCACTTGACAATATTTTCCTTTCTAAGAAAGAATATGCAAATTTAGCACACAAAAATTATTTTCCTCTGTTAGAAAATAATATGCAAATTTTAGCACTCAAAATGATTTTTCTTTCTCAAGAAATAATATTCAAGTTTAGCTCTTAAAAATAATTTTGCTCACAAAACTCACTCTCAAAATAATTTGCCAAATAATAAAAAGAGAGAGCAATTGAGAAACAGAGAGAAATGAGAGAAATAAAGAGAGCAGCGTGAGAGAGGAAGAAAAGAATTACTTGCTGTTGGTGTGTGTTTTTGCCTTTAGCTTCTTCTCTATTTATAGAGTTTCAATGGCAAGGTTTTCCACTCCTGGTTCCATGATTTGAGCAATTAATTTGAATTTTGTCTGCATCCATGTTTCCTGCGTGCTTGATTTCTGGCTTGGAGAAGGAGATTATCTGCCTCAATAAATGCAATGTCGTTTCAATTAGAGTCTCGAGAGAGGAATCAGAGGAGTTAAAGTTTTTGAAATCACGTACTGATATTTTCCATGATTCAACGCATGATTCCAGCTATGAATCGATTCCTCCAGGCTATTTTTCCATCAAAAACAACAAATGAATCGATTCCTAGTAAGGGGAATCGATTCCCAGCATAATAAATCGATTCCTTGCTTGTGTGAATCGATTCCTAGGTCCAAAATACATGATGAATCGATTCCCAAAGGGGGGGAATCGATTCCCAGCCCCATGAATTGATTCCCACCTTTGGTGAATCAATTCCTAGCTTGATTTTTACCCAAAAAATTTATTTCTCCATCCATGAATCGATTCCCAGCCTTGGTGAATCGATTCTTACACCCGATGCTTCAATTTTCATTCGTTTTTCATTCTTTTGAAATGTAATTGCATATGGTTTGATTCTTTTAGTTCTTTGGCACTTTGATGACTATTTTTCACTTGTTTTAAACCTTTGTAAATGCCTTGAATCAATTCTTTGGAGTTCATCAATTTTTGCATCATCAGACATAATTAATTGCTTGACAACATCCTTAATATCTCTTCATTTGTTATGTCATTATCAAAACCTAGATTATCATATAAATACATGTGATACTTGAATTTCTTCAAGTTCTACTATCCTCCCACTAATTCTTTAAGAGATGTACTCTTATTCAAGAATACAACATTCTAAGTAATAAGCATTTTGTTCTCAGATGGATTGTAGAAATGATAACCCTTAGCTTTCTTTGGGTATCTCACAGAAGACATTTATCCAATTTGGATCTGACCTTGTCAGAGTTGGATGCTCTATAGAAGCATCATAGTTCCAAATTATTAGTAAAGACATACTAGGTTTCTTCCTAGTCCATATCATATATGGTTTCTTTAAGAAAATCTAAGATGGAACATGGTTAAGTGTGGAAATTTTGTTAATAAAGGAACGTTGAAGGAGTTAGAGATGTTTGATAATAATCAATAATCAAACTATGTCCAACAAGGTTTTATTTTTCCCTGTAGAGATGCTATTATGGCATTCCATGAGGAATAAGTTAAGAGGTAATCTCTCACTTTATTAGATAGTTATCAAACTTGTAGCTCAAATTATTTGCTATCTTGATCTAATCAAGAGCTTTAATTGTCTTGCCAATTTGGTTTTTCACTTCATTATGAATTCTTTAAGCTTTTCAAAGACTTTCTAACTTATGTTACATAAATCGATACTCATTGATTTTTCAATTAGTATCTTGAAGTATTGAAAAACATATTTAGTTATTGTTCCAATAGGCCCACATACATCGTCATGTATTAGATAATAGATTACTCATCTTTTCAATGAATGAGGTCTCAATTATCTCTCCTATAAATAAGATTTATATGTCTCAATTGATTCCAAAATCAAAAGAGTCCATACAACCACATTAATGGTATTTAGAAATGTGTTTCTTATTCATTTACCTTAGGAGACAATACCATGTAAGTAAGGTTCAAAATCACTTATTTTAACCTACTCTAACAGTTGTTATAGATGAGTGTTTTGAGATTTAGGATGTGGAATCCATTACTCAATTGTGCATCAACATCCATTTGAAGAAATAAAGTTATTTTATAATAAGAAAAACATTTCTACAATGTCTAGTTCACTAACTAGCCCAATAGGTAAATATCTTATCTTTATTGTAGCAACTTTTGCTCAATTTTACACAGATTTCTCCACCCTTAACAAGTGATCTACTTACTTGATCTTTCAAAATTTGAGATCTACTACTAGTATCTGATACTAATGTTAGTGAAGTAAAATAACTTGACTTCTATAACATGACCTGTAGTGGAAGTCTTACTTCCCTATCTTTTGAACTCCTTCAAGTTCTTTAGACAAATTATTTCAATGTTTTATTTGGCTAAAAATGGAAACAATTTCCTTTCTTGATCACCTTTTAGACTTCCCGACCAACTTGGCCTTAATAAAGTCTATAGACGATCATATCGTATATCTCTCATATATTCATATTGCCTTTTACAACTTAGAGTTTATGCAGACTCCATAGGGTATTCAATACCTAACCATATATGATATAGAAGCCAAACATGACACACTACCGCTTCATCTTTAATGAAGATAATTCTCAAGTCTCAATACCTATCTAGGCATTTTTCTAGATAAAGTGTCCTTCCAAAGGACAGATTGCAACAAAACAATATTTGGTTTGTCATGGTTATTCTAAAACAAATTACATGCAAATCTTATCACTTCTATTTAAAACATATTTAAATTTTAGTCATTAAATAAATATGTTATCTCCCATTATTTTGATTCAAAAACAAATACCCTCACTGAATCATAAAAAATCCTATTGGAAGATTTTTCTAGTGGGCCAAAATCCATATTTGGCCTAGTGTTGAGTCAGCTTTGGCTGATCACCTAACCCTTAGTTATTTAGGTAGGAAACACATTTTCAATTGCATCTCATGCAACTCTTGGATGATTGAGTGGGTAACTCTTTACCCTTATTCATCTTATGAATTTAAGCTCAATGCTTATGCCTCTAAGTTGTTTTCAATCCAATTGAAAAACTTAGTTAAGTTTAGGCCTAATAAAAACAATTTGGATATTACAATTATCCCATCGTGCCTTACTAATATAAATGATAGCACCCTGCTTTGGCAGGCCCACTATTTATTGACATTAGTCTTGATGAGTGTTACTTATTAGAAGGCGTTTAAACTTAATATTTGAACAGTTCTGGACCGGGGTCTATGATCCGGTGTGGGACCAGCCACAAAAGTATGTATATTTTATTGTTTATACACCGGTACAGTGGGTATCCGGTGTTGTAATCTGGCCTCTCAGTGGGAGAAACCAGTCTCGTTGTCCTGGAGATCCTTCACACCAGAGTTTCGTGTTGGAGTGGGCGAAAGGTGGTGTCACCTGCGAAGATTCTCCGATTCTCAAGTTAGAAGAGTGTATAAGAACTCTGTAAATACTTAAGAAATGAAATAGTAAGATGAGAGTTAGAACAACGTCCCCTTGCATGTGTATTGGAATATGCTATTTATAATTGAGCATGGAAAATGAATCGTTAGGCGCAAGTGGGCCCTTGAGTTCTGATGCCGTGTGCAAAGTATCAATCAGAATAGCTCAGTATTCAGAGTGTGCCAGGGGGTAGTTCAATTAGCAGTGTACGATTCTGACACAGGGATGGGGATAACCCACCTTTTCCGTCTATCACGCATGTAATCGTACCTACTCCTTTTAGTAAATGAAAGAGATATATTCCACTGTGCAGAGGATCTATCTCGTTAAGTAATGACTCCTCTTATCTCATTATGACACTGAGGCACACGGCTATGGTGATGGATGAATGAGAGCGGATAAGGGATCCGGTGTCTCGGACATTATTTCGGACGACCGGTGTAAGAGAGACTTTTGCATCATATAGTTGCAGACCGGGTCAGTATCCTATGATACCGATTGACCTCTAGGATGGCTAAGATGACCTCTTAACCTTAGGGCCGGTATCCAGACCGGATCATTTGTCCCCTAGCTTGTGTGAGGGACTGTAAGTTGCTCATATAAGCTACGCTGTTCACGAGAGGTCTGTATACCGGTGTATCCTGCAAGAATATTTGTTGAGACACGTATAACTTCCATGTTGACACAATGCTTGTTAGGTCGTCCTGTGAGTGAAAAGGAATTCTTTGAAGGTCTAAGCCCTGACTATCCCGCTGATCTTTGATATGGGAAATGACGTGTCTCTTCGCAGTACTTGTTAACTGTTGAATATTGTCCCCAAGCATTATTGAGTGAACGGTTCTGAGTGAGTGACTTCGAGTAGGAATTTTAATCTGAGTGAGCGATTCCAAGTGAGGTAGATTCTGGCCTTGTCACCTGGGAAGTTCCATTACCTGGAGCCTCCTTGTGCTATTTGGTAAAAGTATGTGTGTGTTATTCGAGTCTTCTATTTCTTTGGTGCCGAGGGCTCGTGCCCGGGCTTGTCTTAAAAATACTGAGTGATCTTTCCGGATGGAAGATTTCTGAGTGATCCTTTCAGGTGGAAGATTTTCGATTGATCTTTCCAGAGTAGAAGATTTCCAAGTGATCCCTCCAGGGTGGGAGATTTCCAAGTGATCCTTCGACGGCGTTTGGTTTAACCATACTCGGAGTTTGGTTTTTGTCCTACAATCTGAGTTTTCATTCGGGTAGGAAGTTTCTGAGCGCAACGTTCCCAAGTGGGGTGTCTCTGAGTGTGAAACTTCCGCGTGTGATAGCACCAAGTGAGATATTTCCAAATAGGATAGTATCGAGTGAAGCGTTTTTGAATGGGATAGCACCGAGTGAAGCATTTTTGAGCGGGATAGCACCGAATGAGACATCTCCGATTCCTACGTGGTATGGCACCGAGTAAAGCATTTCCGAGTGGGTCATCTATAAGGGAAGTACTTCTGACAGAGAAAAGCTTTGAACTCGAATGAATACGTTTCGGGTAGAGATATTTCCGACTAAGGAATTCACGAGTCTGACTTTGAAGTGAGATATTTCTGAGTGAAGAATTCTCGGGGGAAGTACTACTGAGCGAATTCAATAATGAGGATGACGATTGATTCTTCCATAAGGTTCAGCCAAACCTACTAGTCGAACTTGGAGTTCGGTTTAATCCTACAATCCAAGCCTTCGATAGCGTTTGGTTTAATCCTACTAACCGTACTCGGAGTTCGGTTTAATCCTACAATCTGTGCCTTCGAATGGGGTTCGGTACAATCCTACAACCCATTTCCTGAGGTTTGGTTTAATCCTACAACCCAGGTCTTCACCGGTGTTCGGTTTAATCCTACTAACCGTACTCGGAGTTCGGTTTAATCCTACAATCCGAGCCTTCGAATGCGGTTCAGTATAATCCTATAACCCATTTCCTGAGGTTCGGTTTAATCCTACAGCCCAGGTCTTCTTCAATCGGTGTTGGATTTTACCCATTCACTGTTCTTCTTCAATCTGTGTTGAATTTTACCCATTCACCATTCTTCTTCAATCGGTGTTGGATTTTACCTATTCACCGTTCTTCTTCAATTGGTGTTGGATTTTACCATTTCACCATTCTTCTTCAATCGGTGTTGGATTTTACCCATTCACCGTTCTTCTTTAATCAGTGTTGGATTTTACCCATTCACTGTTCTTCTTCAATCAGTGTAGGATTTTACCCATCCATCGTTCTTCTTCAATCGGTGTTGGATTTTACCCATTCATCGTTCTTCTTTAATCGGTGTTGGATTTTACCCATTCACCATTCTTCTTCAATCGGTGTTGGATTTTACCCATTCACCGTTCTTCTTCAATCGGTGTTGGATTTTACCCATCCACCATTCTTCTTCAATCGGTGTTGGATTTTACCCATCCACCGTTCTTCTTCAATCGGTGTTGGATTTTACCCATTCACCGTTCTTCTTCAATCGGTGTTGGATTTTACCCATTCACCATTCTTCTTCAGGTTTGCCCTCAAAGGAAATGAGGGTATCAAGATACCATTTGGTGGGTTGCTTCGCTCCATTGAACGATGTGAGCTCTTGCGTATATGGTTGCAAATCTGCATCATTAAAACCCATTCTTTTGAAACAATTATAAAAAATTACATTGCAAGAACTTCCCTGATCGACGAGAATTCTCTTAACATCCTTGTTGGCTATGACAGCAATGATAACCACTACATCGTCACCTCCTGGGATCGTTGGGCCAAAATCGTCGTCTGTAAATGATACCACCGGTGCTGCCACACCGTCCCTGAAAGGGCGGTTATCTCTGGACTTCCCCTGAACCGACAGGATCATTCGGTGGTGACTCTTCCTAGATGTGATTGACGCTCCTCCTCCAGCAAATCCTCCCGCTATCATCTCTATCACCTCACGTCGGCCTTGCCTTTGTTGCTGAGGCATACCGTCCTGTTGAGCTCCTCCAGTGATTACTACTTCCTTCTGTTTCTCTGCGGCTATGAACCTCCTGACCAGATTACGACTGTTATCACCTTCATCATCTGGATCTCTCCCTCTCTTATCCAGCTTGTTTGGCTCATCTAAGGACTTCTCCTTGAACAAATACTGTTTCAGTTTTCCCTCTCTAATAAAAGTTTCCATTGTATTCTTCAACGCCTTACACTCATCTATTTGATGGTCAACCTGCTCGTGAAAGGTACAGTATTTACATGAGTTTCCAGGTCTCTTCATTGGAGGAGGTTTCCTTACCCCATAGACACTGAGCGTGGGCCAGCCAACTTCCCTCAGGATTTGGGAATGCCTGGAGTTCAACGGGGCGTAGTTGCTGAAAGAGAAAACACGTCTGTCTCGCTGCTGAGGTCGAGTGTTCATAAAGTTTTCCCTCGAGGCATGCTTCTCTGGCCTTACCCTCTCCTTATCTCTCCACGGTTGCTGTAAGGGTACTGGTGACTTCATTCTAGCTGCAGTAGCTTCCAAGTGCATCTCTATGCCAACATACTTTAAAGCTTTCCTTCGGAACTCCTCGAAGGTTGTTGGAGGACTTTTTGCCAAAGATAAGGCAAAAGCAGAACCAGGTTGCAAGGCTTCAACCACAATATGGAGCTGTATAGCCTCCGTGAGGTTAGGCACCAACGCAGCTTCCTTATAGAATCTCTTCAAAAACTCCTTAAGAGTTTCGTTCTCTCCTTTCCTTATCTGGGCCAAGGTGTGAGAAGTCCTTGGAATATCTCTGGAGATAACAAAATGGCTTTCAAATGTAGCTGCCATCTCTTCCCAGGAATCTACAGATCCTAAGGGTAAGCTCTTGAACCAACTCAGAGCTTCCTCCGTCAGTGTTCTTGGGAACATTCTACACATGACATCCTCATCAGCTCCCAGATACATGGCCTCGTACACGTAAGCATCAAGGTGCTTAGTGGGATCAGTCTCCTCATTATACTTTCCGATTGAAAATGGCTGGGTTGTTTGCAGGTGTTTAGGGATAACGACACTCATGAGTCTCCTCAAGAAAGGAACACCAAGTCTGTATGCCCCAGAAGTTACCACTACCTGCTCCTTCCTCCTTATACTGGCTCTATCACCAGAGTCCTGAGTTTGCTCCCTCTCCTCGTAAGTAGGGATCTTCGAATATTGGAGGGTCGTGGACTTTTCTCTCGCGGATGCATGATAAGCATCTTCTGCCTAAGACATCACTCTGTCCCCAGCTCCTCTCTTCTCCCTTCTCAACTCCATCAACTCCTCCTTGAGCTGCCTTATAACTTCGTCTTGAGGATCAGGGGTTGCCACAGGTACCATCCTCCTCGTGTTGGTTACAGGAGATTCAAAAATGAGTCTCCTTCCAGCTTGCTGATGGGTCACATCCTCCACGTGACCATCAACAAAATCGCATCCATCTCCTTCCATATTGAACTACCAAACTTCTACCAAAAGTGGGAATAACTCTATCGAGTCCCACCGGGTGTGCCAATGAACTGGTCTGGACCGGGGTCTACGATCCGGTATGGGACCAACCATAAAAGTATGTATATTTTAGTGTTTATACACCGGTACAGTGGGTATCCGGTGTTGTAATCCGGCCTCTCAGTGGGAGAAACCGGTCTCATTGTCCTAGAGATCCTTCACACCAAAGTTTTGTGTTGGAGTGGGCGAAAGGTGGTGTCACCTGCGAAGATTCTCCGACGCTCAAGTTAGAAGAGTGTATAAGAACTCTGTGAATACTTAAGCAATGCAATAGTAAGATGAGAGTTAGAACAACGTCCCCTTGCATGTGTATTAGAATATGCTATTTATAATTGAGCGTGGAAAATGAATCGTTGGGCGCAAGTGGGCCCTTGAGTTCTGATGCTGTGTGTAAAGTATCAATCAGAAGGGCTCAGTATTCAGAGTGTGCCAGGGGGTAGGTCAATTAGCAGTGTACGATTCTGACACAGGGATGGGGATAACCCACCTTTTCCGTCTATCACGCATGTAGTCGTACCTACTCCTTTTAGTGAATGAAAGAGATATATTCCACTGTGAGGATCTATCTCATTAAGTAATGACTCCTCTTATCTCATTATGACACTGAGGCACACGGCTATAGGTGACGGATGAATAAGAGCGGATAAGGGATCCGGTGTCTCAGATGTTACTTCGGATGATCGGTGTAAGAGAGACTCTTACATCATATAGTTGCAGACCGGGTCAGTATCCTATGATACCGGTTGACCTCTAGGATGGCTAAGATGACCTCTTAACCTTAGGGCCGGTATCCAGACCGGATCAATATTAATGCTTCTAAGTTCTTCAATCTGATTAAAGTTACCTAGATAAGTCTAATAACAAATGGTTGGATAATCCAATTATCCATCATCCTTTACTAATATCAATAAAAGCACCCTGCTTTGGTAGAATGTACACTTTATTGAAACTAGTATTGATGACTGTTGTTTATTAGAATGCGTTTTAGACTGTTCATACCTTTAGGCTTTTCCAATCCAATTGAAAAATGTCTATTTGAATAAAACAATAAGTTATACTTGGATAATCCAATTATCCAGTCATGTCCTACTAAACATAAATAAAGGCACCCAACTATGACATGACCTGTACTTTATTTATATCAAGTTAGACGTTATTACTTATTGGAAGGTATGATTGTCGGGCTTGAGGGATTTCAATTTTCTTATTGTTCATTACCGACTTTCATTAAATGCTTTAACGCAAAATAAAAACCCCAAAACATGCAATCAAAATTGTGAGATAGTTATGGTCTTCCTAGAAAATAAAATAAAATAAAATAAACCTAAAAGAACTATGGTGTCTTGACTTTGTGAAGTCCTACTTCTTGAAACCACCATCCTCCTGGAGTCATCACTCCTTTGTTCCTTTCAAAGTCATATCCATCAAGAGTCACCACTCTAGGTTTCTTCTAAGTCTCCACCTTGTTGGCTTTTCCAATATTACAATGTAATAAAGAAAACTCGTTTTACATACGAGTGAAGGGTTGAGAGAAGAAATTTTAAGAATAGAGAAAGGCACAGCACGCAGGCTGTATTTAAAATTAAATAAAAAAAATCTAAGACCATAACCATTCACCGCTGGACATGTTAATTAATCAATTAATAGAGTAATTAATTGTATTTAAAATAAAATAAATTTTAAAACACATAATTAAACACGAGGTTCATAAAAGTAAAACTACACAAAGAAGTTTGGCGGCTCCGTTGACCGTTCAACAGACAAGGTCAAGGGGTGTTCGAACCTAAAAATTTAGTACTATAATCAGGTTAGTTTCCAGGAAAGATAGGTGGGTCCGCAGTGACCGCTTAAGTACCAAGTCTTTCCTAGCCAGAACGTCCCACTCACCATTAACAGCTCAAAATATTCGGTTATGATTTCAAACAATTTGAAATCTTAAATTTTAAAACGGCCAAGGTTTAACTTTTAAACCTTATCTTTTGACCCTTACAATTATCCTAAAATAGGAATAGTCAAGGTTTAACTTTTAAACCTTATCTCTAGAGTCTCAACAATCATCCTATTTTTTAGGAATAATCAAGGTTTAAATTTTAACCTTATCTCTAGAGTTCAAGATATTTTATTTTGAATCCTATTAAATTTGATAAAGATTTTATCTTTAATTTTTAACTTTTACAAATCCTATCAAATTTATTAAGGATTAAATATTTGATTTTAAAATTATTAAATTTAATAAAGATCTTATCTTCTATTTGTAACAATTACAAATCATATTAAATTTAATAAATATGAATCAATTTGTAACTCCTACAAATCATATTAATATTAAAAAGATCACATATGATGCCAATCCTATTAAAATTAATAAGAATAAATTATTTAAATTTATTACTCTTACAAACTTTAAATTTAACAAACAATTAACATTTGATTTATAATTTTTACAAATAGAATTTAAAATATAATATTAAAATCAAATATTTTATTTGTAACATTTACAAATAAATAAAATACCATTACGGCTAGGTTTTAACTTTTGAATCCCAGCTTTCATTACGGCTAGGGTTTAACTCTTAAACATCCTAAACACAATCTCACATGAACAATTCATATTAGAAAAAAGAAAGCATATAGACGTGCATTGCATACAACCCTTGATTTCAATTTAAATAAATAAACATAAAACATGCCTTATAATTAGAACACATATAAAACAATCACCATTGCAACATACAACATGTTCATATAATAAAGCACATCCGAAAAACATGTTTTTTAATTAAAATATTAAGAAAAGCAATCAATATACATAAAACAAAAATAAATTGATATTAGCTTTCAAAAGGTGCAACCTTTGCAATATATCTCATAAAAATGCAACCTTTACATAATATCTCATTAAAAATGCAACCTTTACAACAAATCTAATAAAAGATGCAACCTTTGCAAAAGGATTCAACCTTTACAATTCTTTTCGTAAAAGAAGTTTAATTTTATTTTTACATGTTCTTTAAACAAACATTTGCCCAAAACACGGTTTTGCAACCAAGCTCTGATACCACTGTTAGGGAATCCCTAGTGCATAAGTAGTGTAAATACAAGGATTCCCATAGGATTTGCAAAGCGCCGTGTTTTAAAGCATAAGACAAACACAAAAAAAATATTGATTTTAGGCTTACCTCTTAAAGAAAATCGAATCGAAGCAGTCATAGCCTCGTCCTTTAGGAGTCCACACAAGTACTCCCACCAAAGAGTGGGCTCCTTGCTCATTCTAAATGAGTTAGGCCCAATAGTTTTATTTTAGTCCAACTAAAATAAAAAGCTATTTTCTGATGGGCTTCCTCTACGTGTGTGACCCTATAGGTAAAATACTCAGTTATATTAATAATAAACTATTTTATTATTAATATAAAATAAGAGCGGCATCTAGCAATGCATTATTATGTCCGAATATTATTTATTATCAACATAACCTATAAGTGATAATTATTTTATATGTTTGTTCCTTTTGTCATGATACCTTAATTGGGCCCAAGGCATGGTCGCGTCAACCTTGTACGGTCCAATTTATTTTACTTGATACCGGAGTAGACTTTATCCAAATAAATATCCAATATTTATTCTTTCTAGCATGGCCATGCATTTCCTTTGTCTCACTCCATCAAGTGGCCTATAGATATCACTCCTGTCACATAGGAGAGACAAATCTCATCTACATCACTCACATCCCTCTACATAATTTGTTCATTGCCTAACCACAACCTTTATAGTCCTCTTGTTACAGAAGACGTTTGATTGTATTAAAACAACAAACTCCTTATGTAGGAATCATAGTGACTTCAGGTCAAAGGACTACATATACCATTACCACATTGAGAATCGTTTATGACATTCATGTAACGATCCATGCAACGTTCTCATGGTGGGTCTGTCCAGTACATCATTACTCTTAATGTGTACCCGTGTAAAGACTTGATATCATTTATATCCATCATCTATGAGATTAGATAATCAGTACACTCATACACTAGTCTTAATGTATTTACATGTCCCCACATAAATACTTGACTAGGGACATTTTAGGAATAACTCTCATATGACCTATTACTCCAAGGATAAATAAAGGTTGTTAAACTATTTAACAAAAAATGACTTATTCAAAATGATGCGTCCTATATAGGCTTTTAGTTCATATTTCCAACAGGAACTTGTATCTTTTACACTAGTGGGAGTGTTCAACCCAAAAGGAGAAGCTCTAATAAAACAACTTAATTTCAAATAGGGGGTCATCAATAATATAATATAAAACAAAATTTCAAAGGGGGAGGGGAATTCGATTCAAACTTGATGGTTCATAGTTAGACTTAAAAGGAGGTTGAATAAGTCTGAGACTTTTTTGACATAATATAACTTTTTTTTAAAAAATGGCAGTAGACTTTAACTAACAATTATTCAGACTAAAGAGATAAGGGATAGAGAGATTAGGCACAGTAGATTTATATTGGTTCACTTTCAAATGATGAAGCTACATCCAGTGCCTTTAAACTTGAAAGATTTTTACTGTGTAAAAATGTCTTTCTACAAACACAGCACAGCCTGTGCCTCAAGTATTCTTGACTCCAACCACTTCCAGCTTAAACTCAAGTATTCTTTCAATAAGCTACTCCTAGCTCAATACCTAAGTATTCTTTCAAAAGCCTCTTCAGGCCAATAGTGTTTCCTTCATAAAACTAAGACTGGCAAGACACCAGACTTTAACACAGGTTTTGATTTGAGAGAGTGATTGTGTTTTTGGTAACTTAGTCTACAAGAGAATGAGACTTAAAGTATAGATACACTAAGTAGAAACACAAAGACTAAGTCTTCAAGAAGTAGAGATACAAAAAAGTCTTTGTCTTTTAAATGAAAGCTTTGATTCAATCAATTGTGTTTTTCATATTGTTGCTTTCATGTTACTTCTTTTTGAATCTGAATATCTCTTCGTATTTATTGGCTAGTGAAGATAGCTATTATTGTTCCATTGAGAAGAGATAGCTATTAGGAGTATGCAGACTTTGGGGGTTGAGAAGAAGATAAAGGTCTAAAATAAGGATCTTTAGAAGTTTCACTAAAAAGGAGGGCTTCAAGAAAGTCCTTTTGTTGGGTATCAACTATCATGAACTTTTACAAAAAGAAGCTTGGTTGACCTTCTGAAGTATTTTGACTCAAGTACTGATTTGTGTCAGCCTTTAGATTAGCGTAGAGTAGCTTCCTTGATTTCTTCTACATGTAAGCCTTGGTTTTCTAAAGAGTTTGTCTTCTTGTCCATTTCAATGATAAGAGCAGTTTAGCTTGAATGAAGCTAGGTCTAAGGCATCTCTAAAGTATCTTTGGTTAGATCAATGGAAAGTCAGAGTAACGTTCTTATATCTTAAGAGTCTGAAGTCTAATTGCTTAAAGAGATATGCATACTGAGTCTAAAGAGTAAGAAATGATGAAGAGCATGACTTAGAAGTCCTAAGTATGGAAAGACATACTTTGATAGATTTTCTCTTTGACATTGCCTTGAAACAGACTTGAGGTGGGACAGACTTAGATAGAAATTAATTAAGTCTCACACAGACTCGGTCTTAAAAGTATTTTGCATAGCTCAAGGCAGACTTTAAGTGATGGACTTCCTATTTCATTTATAACATACGCATCATAAACTTGTAACCTTAAATACTTAAATAGAGAAATTAAATAACACATAGGCAGACTTTATTTAATCAAAGTCCTTTATAAAATAGACTTGGTTCTAACAAAACCATTCCATTACACACCAACATAGAAATATGTTACTAAATAGAGAAACTAACAAAAATAAATGTTAAAATAATAGAGATTTTGAACCCACACCAGAACAAACCACCATCACCATGAACTGACTGCCTACTCTTCGTCACTTGGTGTAAGTAAAGGATCTAAGATTAAGGATTCTTGATCTACAAGTAACTTTGAAATTCAAAAACTAATTCCTTATCCAATGTTCAAGTGTTGGCCAAATTGTATATGTTCCATGGATGAAGGATTTTGGGTCAAAAAAGTATAAAAATTAAGAGAGAAATAAGAGAGATGGATGAGATGGGAATGATAAAGGATTGGACATCACTCAAGTGATGAGATATGCTATTGAGATGCTCAACACTTTGGAAGGATCCAAAGATAAGAATTAGAGAGAAGCTTTAAGAGCTCTTGAAATTCTAGAGAGAGAATAAACTCACAATCTCTTGAAAATTCACAAAAGATATAAACTAAGTAATTTGTGAATGAAGCAAGCCTTATATAGGCTTATTCTCCTTTAGTGATTTTTGTACTACTCCTTGGTAGGCTTGCTAAAGCTTCACCTAAGGCCCAAAACTTAAAGATACATGGCCCAAAAGTAGCCAAAAGCAAGTATATGACCATACAAGACCCAAATCCCTATATAAGACTACTAATAGGCTTCTCAAAATAGAAAATAATCAAAAACTTAAGCCCAATACTAAAATACAACTCAAATAGCCTCAAGCCCAATGATGATTATCAATCTTATCAAGTGTCCTAAAAATATATAAGAGAAAAGGGTCCTACACTTATTGGATCCTCATCATCACTTATCATTACAAGACTAATGATCAATCATGAGTCCCTCTACGAGCACTATGAAAATCTCATTCCAAACTAGTACTACCCCCATATCCTCTATCACGACTCCTTTGTGATCATGCAAACTCCATGGGCTCGAAACTAGTATGTCATAATAGCTGTAAAAATTGTTCCCTTCATCTTTGAGTTTCTACCTCTAGCAAGCCCCCTTCATGATAGCTCCACTGTGACCAAGCTTCATCCTCAATGTGAGCCACTATGCTCTGAGCGCTACCAATAAGCCATTCATTTATGTAACACAAAGGAGGAGGAAGATGTCATGTTGGTTCCTTTCATTTACCAAACCAATACCATTTTTTGATTGTATCATCAACCAATGGAGCTCTGACAGGTGGATATCCATGTCAAACTTAGGTGTGCTTGTTTGACAACTAGGCAACGACATTAGGTAAAATCTAATGGAAGAACTAACTTGAAATATTTAAAATAGATATGAGACCAACTGGAAACAACCTTAAGAAATAAGGGACCAATCAATATATTTAGCCAAAACAAAAATATTTACCTTATACAACAAAGAGGATTAATATACCAATCCATAAAAGAGAGCCTAAATCCTTCAACCTGTCCCCTCACCAATTCCAAGCGCTAATCTTAATCAATTACATCACAATATCTAAACAAAAGGAAGACCCATTAAAAGCAACATCATTCCCTATTAATGGACCAAACAATTGCATGCACACCACTGAGATTGATAAAATATAGCTTGAAGTTTTTCCAATTCTAAGACAATGGGAAAACCTGCCTTATTTTCTTGAATCAACACATAATTAGGAAAACCTAGTCATTCTAAGAATTGATACCAAATTGCATTTGAGTTAAAGCACTAAGATGAATTCTATCCTCATCACCAAGTTGACAAAAAGAACAAACATTATTCAAACCTTGAATGAAAATGATAAAACTTTTGGTGGAGAACCGGGTAAAAAATAAAGTTTCATATGATAGTAAAAAGCATGATGGGCCTCATATCTTGATTGTATGTATGTATATATGTACCATATACCTTAAAGTATAATTTATATAACAAAATAACATTATAATTTTTTGAAATATCTTTATTAATAGTTTGGATGAATTTTTAACAGTACAAAGGAAATTATCAATAAAACATGGTATATATTATAACGTATGATAATAAATAAATTAATATAACTAAAATGAAAATTTAATTCATAAAATAATTATAAAGGTCAATTCTAAAATTTTTGTATTACTTCTTAAGTTTTATTCTTATTTAAAAATAAAAAATAGATAATATTTTTACAATATATTACTTTCGTCCTTAAATATAAGACTCTTTTGAGATTTTTTTATCCCTTAAGACCATTTTTCAAATTTCTATATCATTAATTATTTTAGACTAAAATACCCTATTAAAGGAGTAACTCATTGGAGTTTAAAAAGACAATAAATAAATTACATTACTTAAAATATTTATTTCTTCTACTATAATCGGTTGACACAAATATTAATATCCCTCCTTTTTGACTTTGCCTTTTTCATATGGAATACAAGTCATTAACTATGATGAGGAAAGAATTAGTGGAGAAAGAATGAGTAGGAATAAAAAATAGTATTTTCAATTATCTTAAGGGTAATTTTAGAAATTACCCTTAATTTCAAACAAAGTTATTTATTTTAACTAAACTAACTAATTTTCTTAATACTTGTGAATGAGGTAAAAGGGTCTTATATTTATGGATAAAGATACTATCAAACTTCTAAACAAATCATTTTAGAACTTAAAAAAGTAGTTTATCATGAATAATAAACTAAAAGTTAATACAATTACTTAAATATTCATCGAGTCCTATAACATATTATTTCAATATAAAAAAACTCATGAGGGATCATAATCAATAGACCCCTAATAAGTTAAATTTCTTTTATACATAATTAATTCATCCCTTTTAATATACTGAACTTACTAGTATTGAATGACAAGTCCAAAGAAAATAACATTTAATGAAGCAAGTTGCATAGGGGGTGGGCCAATGTCGAGTGAAGTGAGTTAAAATAAAGAGGACCTGGATGGAGTACACACATGTTGATTATGTTGAACAATTGCATGTGTCACATTATTTTCTCACACCACACCCAAGGACCAGCTAGCCCCACTTGAATCGTTAATCATGATGTAACTTACTGTCCTTTTTACTTTCAGATAATTACTTTGGAAGTTAAGTGTCCCCCTCCTCATTTTTAGAACTAAAGACATTAATTTTCCTTAAATATAATTCCCTCATTTTTTTATCTTTCTTTTCAAGTAGTATGTGGCACACTCCTTAAAAAATGTATTTAATATATTTTTTAACGATATATTTTTTAAAGGAAATATATTATTTAGTCCTTCACTTTGTTACAATCAGGTTAATAGATTTTTCAATTTTTAAAATTCACACTTTGTCCCTCAAATGTGACTTCTATCACTTCTTCACAAATTTGTTAACTTTTATTTACATGTGCCATACAAATTTGACACGTATGTGTTACTTAATATGTCTGTAACCTATTAATCAAATCTCTAATTTGGCTTACCTCTCTCACAACTACCACCATCATCCTCGCTCTTTTCTTTTACCCACCCACAATCACCACCACCACCATCACTTCCACCTTTTTCCCTTACCCACCCATACCATTACCACTCTTTTCCCCCACCTACCCATGTTTGATTGTGAAGTACTAAAGACACTACAAGAAAATTAAGATCTAAAGAGGAAGAAATTTGTTGCTAAAGACTCCCTAAATCAGTTAATGAGACATTAGCAAGAAAACTACAAACTCGTTCCTCGAAGAATATCAGGTTGCTAATGAGTTGGGAGTATGGTTTCCTTGCTAATCTATCACTAATTAGAAAATAACGAGGAAACATATGTCTCTAGTTTGTGGTTAAGCTAAAGGTAAATTTAGCAAGTGCGAGGCAAAATTTTTGTAGCAACTTTGCTATATAATACTATTGTTGCTATGTTATTGCTAAGTTGAAGCTTGTCACACCTCGGTTTCCCTGACCCTAATCCGGATATTATTAAGATAATCAATTGATAAGAAAACGAATAAATTTTTCACAATTTAAAAGTCTATACACCCGACATTACATCGAGTGTAACATCCCAAATTTTGAAGAAAATAAATTTATTAAATAAAAATAATTAATTATTTGTGGTCTAATGATTATGGGAAAATTAACTAGAGATTAGAGGTGAATTATCGGTAAATTGAGACTTACCGAAATCAGATGATTTAACGGATGGTATGGGACCCACTTGGCCAAATTGGATATTTGATGGGTCTAGGATACTTAGAAAATTATTGTGGTTATGGTGGTGTAGTTAAAATAATTTTTGGTATTGAGGAAATAATTAATTGGACGTGACGTATATTATTAAACGGGGAAAATATGAACCAATTGGAATTAAAAGAAAACCAAAAATCCTAATTCTCTTCCCATTTTCATCGTGACCTCTTTTCTCTCTATCACTTGACTCTTTTACCCATTGGATAATGGGGAATTATTACCCATTGGAAAAAAAAGCAACATGAAGCACCCTTTTGTCCAATGGTTAATGGCCAAAGTGGTCATCTTTTCCTCTCTCTCCCTTCCAACCGTCCACACTTCCTTCTTCTCCCTCTATCTTCAATTTTTCGTCTTCTCCTTCACCCCTCCATGGCAAAACCGAACTCCACTCCTCCTACCTCCATTTTCTTGCCAAAATCAAAAACTAAGCATGGATTCATGAGGCTTGTATGGAATTGTGGGGCAAATATTTGGTGGTCTCCTCTCTCCCTTCTTCACCATTTTTGTTTTGGCCATGGCTTGGAAATAAGGTAAGACTTGGAAATAAGGATGTTATAGAAAAAGAGGAACCCTAGGCTTTGATAGCTTGGAGATGTGATTTTTGATTATGGTTTTATGGGTACATAAGGATGAGGTTATTGAGTTTATGAGGATTCTTGAAAATGGTAGATGTTAAATGTTGTTGGAAAATTTTTAGAGAAACCCTAAGTGTGATAATTTGGGGGGTTTTGGCTAAATTAGTGATTTTGATGAGTGAAAAAGATGATTGGAATAATTGGTATAGTTATTGAGGTTAGTGGATTTTAATGAGGTTCCAATCTTGAGGCTTAGAAGATGTGTGCATGTGAATATATATATGATTGATTAGGGGAATTGATTTTGAGAATGGGTATAAAATATTCAATGTTGGGTGATAATGATGGTACGTGACCATAAGTGATGGGTTAATGAAATAAAGCTTGTGATTCAATGAGATCTTAGGTCTTGATATATGCTATTTAGAAATTATTGATTGATGATGGTCTTGAATGGAGCCAAGAGGCTTATAACGAGTTTGAATAAATTGTGATGATTGTTGAGTGATTCATGAGATGATTTGGAAGACTTATGGATGAGAGGTAATGATGTTGATGGGTATTTTTAGCATTTTTGAAACCTAGAGAATCTTGGTTTTGGGAAAGGAATTCCCGAAGCCTAACATAAGCGTATGAATTTGGAGTTTAGACAAGTCTAGGACTTGATAATGAATTTTAAGAAAATGATGCCTTATGATGGCTTATTAATTCCATGTATAAATATGTGTTTGTTGATAGGATTATATTCCAGACGATGATGCGGAATAATTGAGGCAATCAGAGTGTTTGGATTGTGGTTCTTCTCTCGAGGTAGGAGAGGAGTTTACATTTCAAATTGCATGAGTGTATAATTGTTAATTATGTATATGTATGAACTCATGTAATGCCTTTCCATGCATGTGTTAAATGTTTGAATTGATGATGTGATGAATGATGGCTTGGCTTTTGTTGATTACTAAGGAATTGTATATGTATATATATAGATGTAAAGTAGAGATGAATGCTCGATTGTCCCTTGGTTGGAAACGAATTGATTGTTGATGAAAATCTATGAATAGATAAATTATTTAAGGTGTAAAGTATTGTTGTTATAATCATGCAGAAAGATGAATGGGGTAGTGGTGAGAAGTGCTTTAAAAGCCCCTTTATGTAATTGAAGAATTAGGATTAAAAATAAAGAGGCATGGCTTGTTTGGATAGGCCTAAATACATGATTAAATATGTGTAAGGTGGTAAATTAGGCCAACCATATGTATAAGATGGATTGTAACATGCAAGTGGAGTGGAAAACTTAAGTGTGGGCGTGTTCAGATGATCTCGCTCAAGCGAGATGGATTCTCGCTCAGGTGAGAGTCCCCTGTATCAGGGCAGTGGCCTCTGGCCCAATTTCGCTCAGGCGAACATGAATCTTGCTCAAGCGAGACGCGTACAAAATGGAAGGTGAGCTACTAGATGAATCTCGCTCAAGTGGGCGCGGCTGCGCTTGAACGAGCGTGATGGAAAATGGTTCTCGGTGGATCTCGCTTAAGCGAGTGGTAAGGCGTATTGGGGTCTTGCTCAAGCGAGCAAGCATGAAATCATTACTGGAACAATTTCGCCCGAGTGAGTAGCCAGCCTTGGGAAGCCTCGCTCAAGCGAGTGTGTAAGACAAAGACACTAGAGGACTTTCACCCAGGCGAGCGTGACTCGCTCAAGCGAGTGGCGATGATCTCGCTCAAGCGAGCAAGGCCTCGCTCAAGTGAGTTGCCCAGAATGGAAATTTATTCATTTTCTTTGTTTTGGGCTTAAGATAGACCTCTTCCTTGTATTGTGAGACATTTAAGGGAATGTATAGGGGGTATATAAGCATGATATAATATGGTGGTGTTTGATGTTGATTAAAACATTCAGATAATTAGTTTATACCCATAATATGTAATGAAAAACATAATTGTTGACCACCAAGAGTGGGATATGGATGAAGGGTAATGAGTAATAAATGGATGATGATGTTGATCATTTTTTTATATAAAGGATGATTGTCATTGAGGTTGATTGTTATTATTGATGAGTTGTTATGTACCATTATGAATGACATTGTATTTTATACAAGTGTGATCTTGTATAAGTGGTATAAAATTGTATTGATGAATTGTTGTATTGCCACACTAGTTATGAAACAATGGTAATGAATAATGATATGAAAATCCACTAATTGATTATATGGTGATATTGATGAAAGTTTAATGAATGATGTTTATGTTGAGATGCCATTATGGTTGATTGCAAGAGTTAACTTGCATGTATAATAGATGATATAATGAGATGAAAATACCACATATAAAACTTGAAAAACAATGGCTAAAACCAACAATGATAAAATCCACTAAGGTGTGTATGGGGGTGTTGGTGATTATGATGATGATGATTGATAAGTGGCATTTAGGATGCACAATGTGAGAAATGCATTTTATTTACATTGCATTGCATCCATGGCATATCATTCGCTGTCTAAGTGGAATGTTAGGGGTTCTACTAGGCGGGCCCAGTGGGAGGGCGACCCAGTGCATGGGTATGTTATTGTATTTCCCTAGTGATTCTGGGAATCACAAAGCTGTCCACAGTTTGGTGACGAGGCACCCTATGTGGTGGGCCCAATGGACGGGCGACTCTATGATGAGCAAGTTACCTTGGTGTCTAACAGGACACGGCTCTCTCGATGTGTGAAGCGGCCCATACCACTTTGGCAAGTAAGGCCATGATGTTGATCCGCAAGTCACGACGTGACTAGTGCTATAGATGGGCGAGAGCGGTTTGGTACCAGTAAAAGTATGTTGTTGAGCATGCATAAATTGAGATATATGTGTACATATTTTTCTACTGCAGTAGGGGCATAGTAGCACACCTATGCTTGACCCACAATTTGGTGTTTATTCCCACAGTCAGATCCGCACTTGTTGTCTATTCCATTGTGCACATGCATTAGCCATAAGAGCATTTGCATATAGCATAGAGATATGCTAGATGATGATAATGATTGATGATGATTGAGATTATGGTATGGTGTTGATGGGATGGGTAATTGAGTACTTAAAAGACCACATAAAATTGATAAATGATATAATTACTACGAAAATAATGTAGAATATGACAATGTGTATATTATGGCCCAATGTAATGAAGGGCATAATTACTTATGATTGATGATAATGATGTTAGCCTATAGTGGCATTGAGAAAAGACCTGAATAGTCGATATTGATGATGTTGGCCCGTTATGGCATTGGAATTGATATGTATATGCTTGCTTTGCTATGACTTGATTAAAGAATATGAAATGTGAATTTATTATTGAAGTAATAATTTATGATGATCATTTATGTGTTTAGCAAAGCATACATGATGTTGATAGCATATGCACATAATTTTAATTGTATTCATATCGTCATTTGAAATGTATAACTCACTCTCCCATGTAGTCTACTTTTAGTATTGATGCAGGAATATCATGGGAAGAGGATATTTTTAAAGTAAAATTTTGTAAAGGTAAATAGTGGTAATGGAATGCCTTGGCCGGCAGCGTTTGTAATTTATTGAGTTGTGTATAAAATGGTATTACTGACATTGATGGATGAACTGTGAATAATGTATATATATATATATATATATATATATATATATATATATGGATGATGTATCGATATTGGAAGTATTGGATTTTTACCAATCTAGTGTATAATAGGGTATTGATTTATTAATCCTCTAAGTATGTACAAGTATTGGAAATACATAAATCGAGGGTTGAAATGATATGGTCAATTATAGATGATGAGTATTGGAGATGTATGATGCATAACCATATAGATGTATGTATATATATATACATATCTTAGGCAAAACATGTGCATGGATTTATGTGAAAAGACAATGGTTATCTATGAGGCTTATGATACGCCGTTACATGCTTTGTCGAGCCTTTTCTCATATCCTCATATATGGGACTAGGCGTATGCCCAGTATACACATTCTTCTTCTGCTGTAAACTCTATATTTTGTATACCGTTATGGGCAAACTATTTAACGATCCACTTATAGATTATCAAATCTCACCCTTTGGTTTTCTGTGGTTCAAGTCTTGATGTAGTCGTGGTGGTGTTTTGAATTTATTTCGAATACAAAAAATTTATTCATATTTTGATTGTTTAATTATTTAGATTACATTGGGATTCGAGTCTGGAAAATCGGGGTGTTACATTGAGACCCGAACCATAGAAATTCAAAGAGTGAAGATAATATTTTTATAAACTGGATTGATAATTAAATAGCCCTAACATGTATACAAAAATTTATTGAGTTTACAACGGAAAAAAATATGTATATAGGACATACGCCTAGTCCCATATATGAAGATATGAGAAAAGGCCTAAAAATGAGGAAGGAAGTGGAGACATCAAAACCAAGTCAATTCGCTTAAGCGAGGTGTCACTCGCTTGAGCGAGACCACGAGCACTCGGTTGAGCATGCACAAATTCACCTAAGCGAAACACATCATACAATCAGACCCTCAAATTCACTTGGGCAAGCCACAGTCTCTCGAGCGAAAAACATCTAAAAGTAAAATACATTTAATTTGCTTAAGCGAGACATCCCTCGCTTGAGCGAAACACCACATAATCAAATCACCATGAACTCACTTAAGCGAGGCCCAGCCCGCTTGAGCGAAAAAAGACAGAATCATTTTCAAAAAAATTCATCCAAGCGAGATCTAGCTCGCTTAAGCGAAAGTAACACAGAGGCATTTATACATTAATTCGCTTGAGCGAGCCCCCCACTCGCTCGAGCGAGATCATGACAGAACCATATCCTCTGTCCCTTGCTTGAGCGAGACTAATCTCGCTTAAGCGAAAATGGACCAGGAACCATATATCTGATGCATAACAAACTCGCGAGTGAGAATCATCTCGCTTGAGTGAATTTATCAATAAATGTATAATGACTTAGACAAATCAATTTACGAGGCATACAACAATGCATTTTCCTAGGATTTGGTCCAAGCTATCTATTGGCACACATTTATACACCTGATTGGCACTTATCCTGACAAGTCCCTCCCCCCCATAATTTGAGATCTAGATCATCACATACATAAATGACATTTTAGGTACATTTTGAACTAACTAACCATGCCAACTTGAGATGTAATTCATGCACACAAGTCATACACACGCATTATGAGTTATAGGATCCCTTTAATGGAGGTATTAGTCATCCTATGGGAAAATGGCATATCCACTTCCCAATAATGGATACATAAGTCATATAATCACCTTTGCAAGCTAATAATCATGCTATTTCATATTTCATTTTTTTTTATCATCAATCAACTTTAATCATTCAATCATTGATTTGGCATAAAATCAAATATCACATTGTCTTTATTCATTGTCAAGGTCATAACAAGAAAATTAGCCATCAAAAATCAAGATCTAATTTCACCCATAACCCCCCAAAATATACATCCAATGTTATACACATAAAAGCATATACACATAACATATGCTTTACAAAATTGTTGTCGGCCAAGGCTCACAAGCTCTCCTTCCATATTTACCTTCTCCAAGCTCAACCTCCAAAAAGGGTAGGATGTCTAACATACTTACATCAACCTTTAAAAATGGCAACTAGGAGGTGAGTAACATATACCAAATGAATCAATATCATACATTATGATAATATACATATACATGTGCACAACACAAGTTCCATAATGGATTCCTATGATCTAATCATACACCACATCAATTCATATATAACACATGTTTTGCTTGACGTATTCACACTATACACATACCAAATCGTTACTAATCACATCAAGCACAACCATCAATTTAAGGTTAGTACCACAAGTTTGTCTGTTAACTTTCAATACTTCATTGAATCTAAGGGCCACTAATAATCGGTATATCCTTGGCTATATATAAATGCTCTTAAGGCTAATGCATATGCACAAATGTCATAGTACTAAATGCGGATCCGATTGTAGGAATAACATCATAAAATATATGGGTCAAACATAAGTGTGCTACTATGTCCATACTGCAGTAGTAAATCTATACACTTATCTCATTATTTCTATGTATAACAGCATCTTTCATTGATACCAAACCGCCATCGCCCTTTTTATAGCACTAGTCACCTCGTGACATACGGATTCAACATGGCCATAATTGCCACAGGTGCTACAGGCCCCTCCTGAACACATCGAGAGAGTCGTTTCCCATTAGAAACACCAAGGACACTTGCTCATCACAGAGTCACCCACCCACTGGGTCTGCCACATAAGGTGCCTTGTCACTAAACTATTGACAGCTTTGTGATTCCATTAAATCACTAGGGAATAATACATTTTACCCATGCACTGGGTCGCCCTCCCACTGGGCCTACCTGTTTGAATCCCTAACTTCTAAACCAGGAAACGTATGATATGCCATGGATACAAATGCAAATTCAATGCATTCTCACACTGTGCATCCTAAATGCCACTCCACAATCAATAACTCACCACCATCACTTAGTGGATTTTAGTATTTTGATTATTCTAAAATATTACCAATCATCATTGGCTTTTTCCTTCACATCAATAGTCAATGGAAAACAATATCCATACACATTGTCTTTAATTTATATCATGGCACATTCATATTTCCATCCAATCACAATTATGACAACAAACTCAAACAAAGCACAAGCCATATATCGATTGACATTAAAGTCCTCATCCCAAACATTACCATATAACACAAATCATTCTGAATGCATTTCAAGTCAATTATCATATCAAGATATTCATCCAATTCAAGCCATGGAAACACATCCATACATATATATCAACAATGGATAAAATCATTCATTTAGAAATGTTACCCTTTCCTACCTCAAGAGAATCAGAAATCACCACGGTCCGAAGGTCCCGCTTCACCAATGGGGTCGATTCCTACACGAGACAATATACCAAATAATTATTTTGTTTAAACCACCAAGATTCACCCGCCCCAAGCTAATTACTTGGTGTTAATGAAATTATTACCCGGAACTACCTTTCATTTTCATCCATTTCACATTCATGCAACACCCATTAATGGGTCTCCATATGCATGTCTATTTACTATCAATGTTTCCATCTCTCATCATTAATATCACCCTTCCAATATAAATAAATACCTTTCTACTCATATTTCCCATTTCCCCCAAATTCAAAGGTTAGGGTTTCATCAAAAACCCAATAACCATCATTAATGTTTATCATCTACCTTTACATGCATCACCATTTTTATGTACCACCTCACACCCTCATAAATGTTGCATTTATAACACCCTACCTTAGGGTTTTCCATTATTAATGGCTTCCATCAATAACCCACTTGCATTTAACACTCTCCCACTAAACAAAACCATAACCTAGGGCTTAGGATACCAAAAGAATAAAGGAACTCACCTTAAGATCCAAGCAAACACAAGCCCTAGCACAACCATGAAAATAGAGAGGCAATGGGGAGAGTTTTCAAGCTCTAAACACCTTCCAAGGTGAAGAGGGAGAGGCAAGATTGATTGGGTATGGAAGAAGACTCACCAAAATGGTAAGTTTGTGGAAAGAAAAAAGCAATGATTGAGTTTGTGAGAGGGAGAAGTGTAATATCCCCAGTAATTTAATATTGAGAAAGGTAAATTAAATATTTAATTAAGATGAAATTAAAGGAAATAGGATTTTTAAGTGAATATATGATTTAAAATGGTATTCTAGAGGGTTAAGGTACATTAAAATGAATGTTTTAAGGAATGGGCATCAGGGACCCTGACGCGTGGCGTGGCATTAACGTGTAGCGTCAGGTGCACATTAATGACCTGACGTGTAGCGCCATGCTGACACGTAGCGTCAACGTTGTGATCATTTTTTATAGAGGCATTCAAAAATAGAACCCGAGAGCTTCTTCTTCCATTTTCTCTCTTTTCTGAGGTGATTTAGCTAGGGTTTTGAAGGAGCTTGGGGATTCTTTCATTCTTGGACCTTTGGAGGTGAGGTAAGCACTGGGAGACCTTCAATTGCATGATTCCTTCCTTCCCCTCTTTTCTATTCTCCCTGACCGTGAGTACATATTGGTAGGAGATGATGATTCCACATTTTATGGTCTTGGGACAGCTTCAATATGGTTCTAGGATGGCAAGTACAAAGGTGAAACTAGTGGGTTTTTAAAGGATATTGTTAAAACAAGGATCAGAGTCCGTTCAAGGTTACGGAACTCGAAAACGAAGACGGTAAGCTTTGATAATTTAAGATCAAGGTTCAGAGTTATTTGAAGGCTACGAGTTATAATATTAATAATTAAAATATTTATTAAAGCTTGGTTTAAATTCATTTTGAGTTTCAAGGATTTCAAAGGGGACCCGACAAGTGATATGAAGCCTTGGAAAGCTCAGAATCGAGGTAAGGGGGTGTGTTGGGTTAAGGTTAATATAGAAACTTACTTGCACCGTTGGTGGCTAGGGAAAGTGTATATTATAGCCATTATTAGATGTTTTAATTGAATTAGAAATTTAGATTAAATGGAAGATTAGAGAATGAGAAGATAAGAATGCATTCCTGGAAATAAGGAATAAATAAAGTGGGTAAGTATATAGTAGAATATATTGATATGTGATAATCAAAGGGCATAAAATATAAATAGCTTATATGGGGTAAGGAAATGTGTGAAATGAAATAATATGATGTAAAATAGGTATACGATAAATTATAAAAATAAAGATGAACCCAAGTGGATGGTATTTGATATACATGAACACATGTATATGTGTGTGTGTGTGTGAGGTGAGTAAGTAAGGATCACATAATGTGAAATAAGATAATTGATGACCGATAATGCATGAAAGATACCAATGAGATAATAAGACTATGTAATCGGAAGAGAGATTTCAAATAATAATGAATAATTATGATAGGAAAAATAATAGGGATATTATGCGTATGTGGTTCTTAATGTAAATCCTTGTTAAGGTGCGATGGTAAGTTAAGGATAATAGTGATTCATGTTTATGATTAACAATGCATTGGGGAGATATCTTAATATATGCATATGCTGAATTGGTATGATTAGATTTGTATAAATGTTGATGCCGATGAGTAATGTGAGTACCTAGGTTGAAAGGATAGTTACAATGATATGACATGATTTTGATCTCATGAATAAAATTGATGCATTGTGAATGTTTATTGTAAAATAATATGAATAAGGATCTATGATATCATATGGCGGTATGTTGGTGGGTTTGGCAAGTTGACCACCCTGTGTCATGAACACATGTCAGTTTTTGATATTTGTGTATGAAATTGATAATGTTTAAATGTATTAGGATGATTTGTGATAGTATGTTGATGGGTTAGCAAGTCGGCTACCCTGTTTGATAAACATATGTCAGCTTCTGACAATTGTGTGTATGATGATGTTTTAATTATATTGAGTTGTATATTATGAATGAGGTACCCTGAGTACTGTTGAGGGCGGGGAGTAGTCACCGGTGTGTTGCACGAGCAAGGAGCGGCTCTTGATAGGCTTCCAGTAAAGGGATTGTATGGCTATGCCTGTGTTTACATGATTGAATATGTGATTATGTGGTGGAGGACGACCGATGGTATATGAGTTACCCTCATTTTTGGCTTCTGTGGTCAAGTCGGACCCAGTTGAGCTACCCAGAGGTCTATGACCCAGTGGTTGAGGGGAGCCAAGTCGGGCTCGGTGAACCAAGTTGGGTTCACGGGGTGTCAAGTCAGACCCCCAGCTAAAGGTCGATCCTTTTAGTATCCGGATACTAGGAGTCTATTATATATATATATGAGAGTTAGTGGTGCATATGTAATATAATATTGATGTCGTGATCTCTATAATGATTTTAATGTTTGATGATGTTGATTACTTAAGGATAATTAATATAAAGACTTGAGGCTAACTAATATAAGGAATTGTATATGATAGTATTGAATAATGAATCAGAAAAGGAATAACTTGGTTGAGTAGGTATGCTTGACTGTGGATAATTCCAATATGTTTTAGATAGTACTAATTTGGATGATCAATGTGGTTATGAGAAAATGATAGTTAGAAGAGTAAGTAAAGAGAAAAGGTGAAAGATAAATGGACATAATTGAAATTCATGATTAAGAGGGTAGCTATACTACACCTTCTCTAGTTTTGATATCTATTTCTGTATTAATTCTTAATTCCAGTCACTCACCCCTTGTACTATGGTTTTAGTGACTGTGGCAGGCTATGGATGCGCACCGTGGAGGCAAGAGCTAAATGAGGCCAGGGCGATATGGGAACTACAAGAGGAAATAAATAATTATGTACTTGTTTATTGGTTTATGAAATGTTGAGTAGTATTGCTAGGTGAGCATGAATGTATATCCATGTGGTATCATAGTATTTTATCACGTTGTGTGTTATGTGGCATAGAGCCACCTGAATGAGTGCATGATATAGGCAGGTCTCGTTATATATGCGTGCGTGAATGATATATGAAGTGTGAGTGTATATTGAATTATTGATGCAGATGATTGTTGATTATTCTGTTTGTGTGTTTTGATGGATTGTGGCATGGAGCCAACGATGTGTGATTGTGGAATGCTATTGGCAGGTTCTGTTATGATGCATGAATGTTGCGTGTGAAATGGATAATGAGATAATGATAGATTATGAATTGATTAATAATTTTCTTGAATTAGGAAGTTATGCATATAATGAATAATTGTGGATTTAAGGAACCGAATAGGTGATTTTGAGATCCGGTGGGTTTCAGGACCCCCGGTGGGTGCCAATAAGTCCTCTAAGACATTTAGAAGTTGCATGTATTGGCCTTGAGCCCTTTGGAACCCATTTCGGGTGTTCGGTGCAAGGGTTTTGCACCTAAATGACTTAAATGGTGTTTTGCGCATAACTTGCGCATATGTTGGAATTTTGACGAGTAGACAGCGCCAACAGTTCCAGAATGAGGAAAACGTGTGGCCCGTGAAGTTTCATGGCAATCGGACCTAAAACGGGCCAATTTGGTAGGTTAGAAGTTGGGCGGTTGGCCTAAAGTGTGTAACAGCATCAGGTCTGTTACTGTCATGCCCACGCTATACGTGAGGCTGACGCGTAGCGTGAGGTGCGCAGCGTCAGGCCCCTATTTCAGGTTTTTGGTTTCTTTTGAGAATAATTGGGTTTTGGAGTTTTGAGGTGTTACACAATTATCATTTAGAATCTGTTTAGGGAAAATAAATATTTTTTTGAAATTAAGACCAATTAAATCTAGTTAAATGTGAAAAATTTATTGTGAAAATTAATTAAACTAGTAGAAATAAATACAAAATGACGAAGGACGTCACAAGAAGGGGTGTGACGAAAATAAAGGAGAGGAGAAAGAGTTTTGCACGGGAAATGAGAAAGGAGAAAAGGATTTTGGTATTATAGTTTAACCCTTCATTAAAATCCTTCCATTGATCACTGTACAAGCTCAATACTTATCTAAAAATTACTCCGAAGATATATTCGGATTCCCAATAATATTCTTAACACCCCTGACCAGCAATACCTTAATTGGAGATACTTGGTCTGACACTCATTTTTCAATCGGGTATTAATTTCAACTCTTTAAGCCACAATAAATTATGAATAATCATAAAACTTTTCAATTTAATCATTTCTAATTTTTAGGACATTAGTCAATTCATATTTAATTATTTACTAATTATTTCACTTAATTAAGTATTTATTTAAATTTTGGGATGTTACAAAGTTAATATGCATCATTAAATTGCATCAAATCCCTCAAAAGTTTGTTAGCCTATTACAGTATTATGAAACTGGACCAGTGATGGGAATGGTCAAGACACTATGCCAATGGGTTAATGGTCAAATTGGTTAAATCATTGGTTGAACCGATTAACTTGGTCTATTTTAAAAAATAAAAATATAGCCTATATAATTCAATTATTTGGTACTTCAAAATTTCAAAATCAAACACATAATAGTAAGTATTTAATAAAAATAAAATGTCATTTTGAAGAAGGAAAAATACAAAAAAAAAATTTAATTAATTACCTGCACCGGGTCAACTGATTTAACCATGTCATCGAGTTTGAAAAAAACCAACTGGTTCAACCGGTTTTATACCGAGTCGCTTGCATAATTAGTCTAGTAGCATATTCAGTGGTTAGGTCGCCAGTTATTAGTCTAAACTAGTTTTTATAACTTTGGTCTACTGCGTAACAATGTATCATCTCAAAACCCCACTATTTCATCCCATAAATATAATTCAAAGCTATACTAAATTCCTTACTAATTTAATTCTTTGGCAGAATAAATTTCACCTTATTTAAATAAATGTGTTAAATTATTCACAATTTATCTTATATCTTTCTTTATATTTTTCAATAATAACCCACTAAAAAATAGAAAGAAACAAAAAAAAATGAAAAATAATAGGTAGCAAAATCCTATTTATAGAAATTCCTATAAACCAAAGAGTTGTATGTCAAGTTGATTAAAAAATATAATAATTTTTTGTTTATTTATATAAAAGCTAAAAATTGTAGCTAATTAAGCATATCATTTCTAAGCTAAGTGTGAAGAAATATGAATCTAAAGACTGTTGTAGACTCTAAGTCTGTTTCCTGTTCCAAAATTTGTTGGTCCCATGACAATAGACTCAGCATGCTGCAAAGCCTGTTCTTAGACTTTGCCTAAGTCTGGGCCTAAGCCTATCAGCAGACTTAACATGAGTCTACATCTATGTAAATGTCTTGGTTCATATATGGTATTAGGCATTGTTTCTTATAAATAGGGCCCTTGGGTGCTTATGTAAGATAACAAAGTTTGTTAGATCATTGGCTAAGTGTTAGTTAAAGTTGTAATCGTGTAACAACTTTATCAAAATCAGTTTTGTTGCTCTTTTCATAGATGTAGGCTATCCTTGGCCGAACCACGTAATTTCTTGGTGTTCTTCCTCGCTATCTCTCTTTTACGTTTAATTGTTTTAAGTCTACATGTTTTGGTTTATGCTCTGTTTTACCCTGTTTTTATTCAAGTTCTTTTCTCTATTTTGCATTTGTGTTATGTAGTGTTCTTTTGTATTTCTTGTGACTAGACTATTATTAAAAGAATTAACACTAAAAAGATAAATAATGAAAGATTTTGGGTTTTAAATTATAATGAAATATTATAGCTAATTTTACAACACACAAGTAAATCAAAATAAATGAGTAAAAGAATGCCATTACTGCTAAAATTAAAATGAAACTACACCAATAGTCTTCATTGACTATAGTATGCAACATATTTCAACATAAACCATAACTAACTAAATCATAGGGGAAAACCTCATGAATCCAAGAAAATATACATAACCCCATCATATATATCATTGTATCGTGCCCACCTTTATTTTTTGTATCATATTTAATATTGTCCTTTACACCCTACTATTAATGATGTCCAATTTACTTGTCAGGTCCACTCAATGAAATTTCATCTGGGTTTTAAGTCAATACCCTTACTTTGGAAAGTTAAGAGCCAAAAAATGATTTAGGAGCTGCACAAGTTAAACCTAGGCTAATATATTTATAGGTTCCCTATGTTTCATGAAAATGTTAAGTTGGTCCCCTATTATTTTTTTATTTCACTTTAGTCCCCTATCTAGTATAAAATTTTCCACTTATGTCCTTCCATCAAGTGGATGTAACGATGTTTACCACTATTGTCTGACATATTCTCAAATCTGGACATCATTATTTGTGTGTCAATGTGTGATTTGCTAATGGTTCCAACACTAAAATGGTGTCGTTTTGCTAAATGAGAGGGAAAATAGAAATCGTGATGTTCATCTTCATTCTTCATGTAACTTAAGTAAAAGAACAGTCACTTTGTCTCCAAGTAACTCGCCGGAGAGAGGTTGAAGGTTGCAAAGGTGGTTACTGTAGTCATAATCATATTGTAACACCCTAAATTTAATAAATAATTAAAACCCAAAACAGGGAAAGTTTTTCCCAAAAATAAACCAATAGTACCGGGTCCAAAAGAGAAGGAAAGGAAGGCAAGGAAATAAATAAAAGCCGGCCAAACATTCACAATCTGACCCAAAATAATGGTTGGAGTAATTAGCAACGGCGCAAGGGCAGAGAGGCAAAAAGCCGACCAAGAAGGGAAAACTAAACCGAGAGACCAAGAGAAGGGGAAAAGGAAAGCAGTGCAAGAACTCGATTAGAAACAACCGAGCGGAAGAGCAGCAGCGCTCAAGCGAAATCAAAACGAGGGCCTTCCAGCAACACCCACTCGCCGAGGCGAATACCTTGTTCACTGAAGTGAGAAACCACACTCGGCTTTTCTAGACGCTTGGAATCCAGAGTTATCCGTCAACTCATTCACTCGGAAAATGATAGCTAATCCACTCGGCACGCGACAACTTATTCGCTCAGGAACTCATTAAGCAAATCCTCACCCGGACTTATTCTAA
This sequence comes from Clitoria ternatea, assembly GCA_037962975.1. Lineage (NCBI taxonomy): Eukaryota > Viridiplantae > Streptophyta > Magnoliopsida > Fabales > Fabaceae > Clitoria > Clitoria ternatea. Next base: position 214,865,712 of record CM075671.1, on the reverse strand, counting down.
TCCTAACCACTCAGAATACTATTCCTCAATCACTCGGATTATATAAAACATTCACTCAGAACTCATTAAAGGGTTTCTCTTAGAATCCTTTTAAGTATCCCCCACTCGAAAAAGCCCAAACACAAGTCACCAATATACAACGCAGGTATATACATAATCATACACTCAGAATACCCATTATCTTAACATGTATATTTACCAATACTTACAATCCCATACAAGTAACCCACATCTATATTTCTCCTAATCAATCTTTATAAATAAATATGTTTAATCGTTATTTTACATATGAGCCGGCCAAGGCTACACTGACTAACATAGTGAATACAATATAAGCACTCAACAGTCGGAGTACACCACATTCGGACTTGAGGCCCCGTCAGCACTTCCGGGTCTGACCTGCACATCCTGGAAAATGGTGTAGGGGGTGAGCTTTCACATATACAATGACAGTTATTGGCTCGGCTTAGCATACACATTCCCTTTCAACATACTCTATCTATCTTAATCAATACTAGCATTTACTAACATTTAATAAAGCATCTACACAAGTCACTAGTCGGATTACTCAAGTCATTCATGGTTATCTAACTCCTACTATTCACAATAACATACCCCTTAACAATAACATCAATAATACTTAGCCTCAGCGTCAAACACACACACAAATCCAGTCGGAATTCATTTATAGCATTCACAGATTTTAAGGAACACGTTGCAGATCCCTTTTCTGGCCCCTCGTCTGATAGCCCTTACCGTGTGGTGCCGGTCTCCCAAGGACGTCTCGAGACTTAACTCTAGCTCCCACGGCCACCACGGGTCCTCTCAGAATCTAGCCAAGGGTCTGTAGCTGGAAATCATCTCATTGGGTTCCTAACCTTCCACGGGTCACCCTCTAACCATAAATGCAACCTCATGCATGTCACGGTAGTCATCCATACTCAGCATGTTCATCTTAAGCTATTCATATCGTATCGTCCCGGAAGTCAGCAATAGACCACACAATGTGCTTGATATTCACATTACAATTAACATGCAATTCATACATTAACTCCACAACATCACCAATGTCATCATACATCTCTTGGACAGCAATAGTCATACTCCACACAGGTAATAATCATCATTCATCCAGACTCCACTCAGCAGCATGTACAACATATAGTAAACAACACATTCTGAACGCATGCATGTGAGTACGAAATAATTAACAGGACTCTACTAACACACACACATACGATATCCAATGATCAATAGTCAAACACCTCACAGAGTCATAATCATACAACACAAAAGGTAATACGTTCGCTCGGACCGTCCAGAAACCATGCATTGGACATGCAGAGCGCCGCCTACCTGGTATGGAGATTCCAAAGGCTCCAAGGGCCTGCAGCTCCAATCGGTTGCTCCACTCAGCCTATCCACTCGTTCTTAATAGAACGACCCTACATCAGTCATCCACCATTACACTTGGCTTTGGAGGAACTCCTAGCCACTCCCACTCTTAAGCAGTTCTGTATGCAAGATTAGTAGGGAGGCCCAAGCCTCCAGGGCACCACATTGACCTTCCACTCGGTCCAGTGGGGATTTCCAAGCTTCCAAGACGCCCAGTTCTCTGTTCGTTCTCTTGAGCAGCTCCAATCACAACGCTGGTGAACGCTCCAACCTCCTTGAAGCTCTTCGTGGTGCAGGTCTTCACTGAGACTCGGCAGTCTCGAGCAAGGAGAGGGAGAAAGAGGAAGGTCGACGAAGGAACCGTGGGGAAGAAGACTGGTTGCATTCAGGGAGAAATGCACACCCTCGCCCTCTCTGGCTCGTCGAGTCAAGAAGGAGGACTCCGATCCTCGGCCACCACTGTCGCGAGCTTACGGAAACAGAGAGCAGAGAAGAAAGGAGAAGAAGGGAAGAAAAATGAAGAGCGGAGAATAAGAAGAGAAGAGAGGACAGAAAGGAGAGAAGTCTGAAGGGAAAACATGAATGATAGGGTGGCCCAGTAGCTCATATACGCATGCACGGAGAGAAGGGAAAGTGGGGTGGGAAAGCGTGAAGCAGTACACCAATCACAATCAGCCAGCAATTAATAATGAATCACTCTTAACCAGTCATTATTTCTTAAGTTGAGTTAATTAAGTTAATTATAATTAATAAATAATTTTCCCACCTTGCAACTATTATTTCAATGATTTATTCTTATTCGGCAATTAATTATTAAATCGGGATGTTACAGTTCTCCCCCTCTCAAAAGAATTTCGTCCTCGAAATTCGATCGGTAACTTACCTTAAATAAATAACTCAGAAAATTGCTGACTCAATTACCTACACGACTGTGCTTCCACAAGCATTCACCGGCCGGTTCACAATTTCACTCGGCAAGGCTTAAATTCTCAAGCAGTTTACCAACCGCCCCACAATTTCAGTCGGCAAAACACAAAAGTCAGGTCCTGCCTGATTACAACCTCATCATAAAATTCAATATATTTGGGGATTCGGTTTCTGAAACGTACAATTTCCCTCATTTAACTCAGCCAATTCATCATAAGCAGTGGTACTTCCTAATTTCTTGGCCGCTCATCCCTATATTCTCAACACCGATCAGTGTATTCACACCATCGGGCTCCCCGACTCAAATGAGTCACTCGGCACAACCGTAAACTTATACAGAGTACAGACTCAAAATTGTATCACATGAGACACATTATGGAGGTTAATCAACCAGTCGGGAATAATCTAATCGGTAAACAACGTCACCGACTCCCAAAAACACTCACTCCCGACCGATTCCTCTCGGATTGAACCCTCGGGTTTTTAAAATATGACCACAAAATTTCTTCCTTACACCAAAATGAACACTCAAAAGAGTTTCCATGTGCTTCAATCAGCATAATTTGCCCGGGTTTACCTGGCACAGGCACCACGCTCGATTTGGAAATCTTAGGTTCCCACCCATGCCTTCGGCTACTTCCATGCCTACACTCTGAGAACGTCACTCGGACTTCTCATTCAAATATCCCTCAGGGTTTTGAAGGCAATCCTCACCTGGAACCTCTCCAGTTGTAAAGATTCACTTGAAGTCTCATTTTCCCGACCAGAGGGACTCTTCTCCTGGAAGGTCACTCGGTTGGACATCACACGGGTATTAGGAATTCTACACTCGTTATCTTCTACCTAGAGTTGTTTCACACAGTACCATTCTACTCGGAAGTGATACACTCCGAGTCACATCACTCGAATCTTACCCTTTCAGGAATGTTACGCTCGGACACTATTCCCTTAACTTAGTAATGATCCCTTCCATGAGGTTCTACTCGGAACACCATAATTTCCACTCGGCAGTTCTTCCTCACAAGGACTTCACTTGGAATTGTCTCCACTTTTACACACTCGGAATATACTAACCTTTCCCGAGCAACTTCCCGCCTCACAGTTTAGCCTGGCTCAAGATCCTGGTCCTCTTATTAAACCTACAGTACCACTCGGCTAACTTATGAAACTCAAATTTTAGTGGCAAATTTGATCACCCTCCTTATTTCAATAACTAATCATCCTTTAGTACCCATTCCATACCCAACAACCTCTAATCCTCTCAGAGGCAACATATCAAGGTTAAGCAGTCCTCATTTTGATACATAGCTGCTTATGATCTACTTAATACAACTCCCCTCCTCACTCGGGGTAGCCTGAAAGACTCACCGTTACCATAAGCAGCTACAACTTCGCCTGCTCGACTTACGAATTGTTGCATCCAACTTATAGGATGACGTCTCATTCCTATAGGGTTACAACAATTAGACAATCACTGTAACGTGTACGCTGCCACAATGCCTATGGCATGACGAGTCATCTCAGGACAGCATGACTCACACTGACCTGATTCACTCAACTGATACTAATTTACACGGTAATTAATGGCACTTTACATACACATTAGAAGCAATACATCTACATCAACACTATGCATCACATAGGGTACATCACGCAACAACAAGCATGAAAATTATTCATCACTTCTGTAAAACTGGATGACGGCAATACAACAATCGGCTTCTAGCCAACACCGAGTAAATATTTCCTCTAAATCTTATTCATCACAAAATCATGGCTCGGATTAAATTCTCAATTCTCAGCTATATAATGACATCACTTATTCGGCTTCATACAATTCAGTCAGGATTAAGTAATTCACAATCACATATGTTGTCATAACACACCATAGACTCGGCAATGACACTAATACATATACAGCCACTCAGTCGGATTTCATAACAATTATTCATGGCTATATTATTGTTCACTACAGCATGCACCATAACCATAACCACACATTGCACTCAACAATAGCATCAATATATATCTATATGTTCATCCAATCGGACTTACTCAAACCAATTCCAAACTACATTAAGGATTTCATTCACAACATCATATCCAATCGGGAGTTGCACAATAACGTACATTCGCAATTATAACACCACATTACACTCGGTAACAGTATCGGTACATATATATTCATTCAGTCGGAACTCACTCGTACGTCATCATCTAGTCGGGGTTCATTCAAATCATTCAAATCCATGCAAACCATGTTAGTCTCCCTAACAACGTTCTCACACACACCGACCAACTCACTCAGCTAATACTTACTCACAAGAATTAATGGCAATTCACATGCATATATAAGCACATATTCACATCAACATTATCATGATGCATCACGTAGGGCACGTCACATAGCAACAATCATGAAATATAATTTACCACTACTGTAAAATAGTATAATGGCTACAGGCTTCCGACTCACACAAAAATCGTACACCTCCTCATTACTCATAAGTTAGCGCAACTCTCTTGATGACAATCGTCAAGTAGCAGTTACTATCACCCCAAAATGGTATAATAACAGTCGATTTCTGACCATTACCGCGTAATTACTTCTTCCTTAGATCTTATCCACCTTAAACCATACAGTATCATATACATATATACGTATATGTGTGTACCAACATTCAATACATACACACTATCATTCCACTAGAACACATTCAAGCATCATTCAATCAGAATCTATCCAGCCAGCTCTCGGCTATATCACTTACATTATTCATAATCCCATATAATCACAGCCATAGGCTCACTTTGCACTTAGCGACAGCATCAACACATATATACATTCAATCATCCAATCGGAATATCAAATTCACACTCAGCCATACAATTTATATCATTCACCACAGCATGCATTACAACCACAACATCATATCGCACCCGGCCATAACATTAATATACATACATTCATTCAATCGGATTCCATCCAATCATGTTATTCTAAATAACATTCCACATATTCATGTAATTCATATTGAGCTCAACAACCATTATAGTGTGCACACATTCTTTTCACCCGGATCCGGTTACCCATTTTTATTGTTGCAACATAGGCTCCAAAACTTTCCTCGGCTCCAAGCTGATTCGGCCGTTTTACAGGTACCAAACCGTTTGCCCTCACGCGTAACACAATTGCTCCAAGCAACAACGGGAGTGTTACGGGCAGCCCCGAGTCCAACCCGGTAACCTTGCCTTGAGTCCAACCCAAGGTCTTTAAGCGTCTAACGCTTAGTGCACTTGGCACTGCCCCAAGTCCAACTCAGGGTCTTTTTATAGTGCACTCGGCACTGGCTCAAGTCCAACCCGAGGACTTTCAACACATATTCATCTGATTGCCAATCGGTATTAAGCGCCTATGCTATATGCTCCAAGCACTTCTAGAGGCGAGTCAGATGAATATAGTCTTATTCACCCGGCGTCCAACGCCAATGCACTCGGCATTCAATATCAACACATGCATCCAATGCATTTTATCATTATTATTCATAATAGTGGTCATCATAGCAATAACACCATACATGCACTCGGGAACAGAGTCACACAATCACTAAACAGTTCACAAATACCATAAATCCAGGAGTTGCATGCACAGCTACTCAATCATAGTACAGTTACCAACACATCTCACACATAACACATCACACGGAACTGGGCAAACACTCGGTTCCTAATCATCACACAATGGTAATTCAAGCCTCAATGAATTACTACGCAATTGCTTTACTCAGGTTCAACAGCACCTAAAGTTAATAAATTATTAGGCTTAGGATTCCTAAGGAGTCATTATTTATCTAGTATCCCACGATGGGTACCTCCTAATATTCAAATATTATAAGGTCTAATACCATTCACTCGGTCTTCACACACTAAAACCGAGACGGTATCCAAGTCAAACAGATATTCTATTTTACCTTCATTCGTTCATGATCATGCCTAATCAACTGGGTCACTACACCTATTGGCCCAGCATCTAGTCCATCACTCACTTGGTTTCTCCAATTACCACCGAGACACAACCCCCATTTTAACATATACCCCGATCTCACCTTTACTCACTTATTACACACCCAGATTTTTGACTTAGGAACTGTAACACATCCCTTATACTGAGAATCATATACTATTCATTTATCACACGTTCAAATTCCTCAACAAGGCACAGGCATACAACCACACCATTCATAATCAAACATATGCCAAATCATTAAACACATACAATACCAATTAAATTAGGGCATACAATCAATCGGATCAGGAGGAAATGACCCCCTATCCTCAAATCAATATCACAATAATGATGACCACTCGGTCATACTGCATACAACCGCTTACACTCGGTAAACATACCTTGGCCTTGGACCTTTCGGTCTGCTCTGATACCAAAATGTAACACCCTAAATTTAATAAATAATTAAAACCCAAAACAGGGAAAGTTTTTCCCAAAAATAAACCAATGGTACCGGGTCCAAAAGAGAAGGAAAGGAAGGCAAGGAAATAAATAAAAGCCGACCAAACATTCACAATCTGACCCAAAATAATGGTTGGAGTAATTAGCAACGGCGCAAGGGCAGAGAGGCAAAAAGCCAACCAAAAAGGGAAAACTAAACCGAGAGACCAAGAGAAGGGGGAAAGGAAAGCAGTGCAAGAACTCGATTAGAAACAACCGAGCGGAAGAGCAACAACGCTCAAGCGAAATCAAAACGAGGGCCTTCCAGCAACACCCACTCACCGGGGCGAACACCTTGTTCACTGAAGTGAGAAACCACACTCGGCTTTTCTAGACGCTCGGAATCCAGAGTTATCCGTCAACTTATTCACTCGGAAAATGATAGCTAATCCACTCGGCACGCGACAACTTATTCGCTCGGGAACTCATTAAGCAAATCCTCACTCGGACTTATTCTAATCCTAACCACTCAGAATACTATTCCTCAATCACTCGGATTATATAAAACATTTACTCAGAACTCATTAAAGGGTTTCTCTCAGAATCCTTTTAAGTATCCCCTACTCAAAAAAGCCCAAACACAAGTCACCAATATACAATGCAGGTATATACATAATCATACACTCGGAATACCTATTATCTTAACATGTATATTTACCAATACTTACAATCCCATACAAGTAACCCACATCTATATTTCTCCTAATCAATCTTTATAAATAAATATGTTTAATCGTTATTTTACATATGAGCCGTCCAAGGCTACACTGACTAACATAGTGAATACAATATAAGCACTCAACAGTCGGAGTACACCACATTCGGACTTGAGGCCCCGTCAGCACTTCCGGGTCCGACCTGCACATCCTGGAAAATGGTGTAGGGGGTGAGCTTTCACATATACATTGACAGTTATTGGCTCGACTTAGCATACACATTCCCTTTCAACATACTCTATCTATCTTAATCAATACTAGCATTTACTAACATTTAATAAAGCATCTACACAAGTCACTAGTCGGATTACTCAAGTCATTCATGGTTATCTAACTCCTACTATTCACAACAACATACCCCTTAACAATAACATCAATAATACTTAGCCTCAGCGTCAAACACACACACAAATCCAGTCGGAATTCATTCATAGCATTCACAGATTTTAAGGAACACGTTACAAATCCCTTTTCTAGCCCCTCATCCGATAGCCCTTACCGTGTGGTGCCGGTCTCCCAAGGACGTCTCGAGACTTAACTCTAGCTCCCACGGCCACCACGGGTCCTCTCAGAATCTAGCCAAGGGTCTGTAGCTGGAAATCATCTCATTGGGTTCCTAACTTTCCACGGGTCACCCTCTAACCATAAATACAACCTCATGCATGTCACGGCAATCATCCACACTCAGCATGTTCATCTTAAACAATTCATATCGTATCCACCCGGAAGTCAGCAATAGACCACACAATGTGCTTGATATTCACATTACAACTAACATGCAATTCATACATTAACTCCACAACATCATCAATGTCATCATACATCTCTTGGACAGCAATAGTCATACTCCACACAGGTAATAATCATCATTCATCCAGACTCCACTTAGCAGCATGTACAACATATAGCAAACAACACCTTCTGAACGCATGCATGTGAGTACGAAATAATTAACAGGACTCTACTAACACACACACATACGATATCCAATGATCAATAGTCAAACACCTCACAGAGTCATAATCATACAACACATAAGGTAATACGTTCGCTCGAACCATCCAGAAACCATGCATTGGACATGCAGAGCGCCCCTTACCTGGGATGGAGATTCCAAAGGCTCCAAGGGCCTGCAGCTCCAATCGGTTGCTCCGCTCAGCCCATTTACTCGTTCTCGATAGAACGACCCTGCATCAGTCATCCACCATTACACTTGGCTTTGGAGGAACTCCCAACCACTCCCACTCTTAAACAGTTTTACATGCAAGATTAGTGGGGAGGCCCAAGCCTCCAGGGCACCACATTGACCTTCCACTCGGTCCAGTGGGGATTTCCAAGCTTCCGAGACGCCCAGTTCTCTGTTCGTTCTCTTGAGCAGCTCCAATCACAACGCTGGTGAACGCTCCAACCTCCTTGAAGCTCTTCGTGGTGCAGGTCTTCACTGAGACTCGGCAGTCTCGAGCAAAGAGAGGGAGAAAGAGGAAGGTCGACGAAGGAACCGTGGGGAAGAAGACTGGTTGCATGCAGGGAGAAATGCACACCCTCGCCCTCTCTGGCTCGTCGAGTCAAGAAGGAGGACTCCGATCCTCGGCCACCACTGTCACGAGTTTACGGAAACAGAGAGCAGAGAAGAAAAGAGAAGAAGGGAAGAAGAATGAAGAATGGAGAAGAAGAAGAGAAGAGAGGACAGAAAGGAGAGAAGTCTGAAGGGAAAACATGAATGATAGGGTGGCCCAGTAGCTCATATACGCATGCACGGAGAGAAGGGAAAGTGGGGTGGGAAAGCGTGAAGCAGTACACCAATCACAATCAGTCAGCAATTAATAATGAATCACTCTTAACCAGTCATTATTTATTAAGTTGAGTTAATTAAGTTAATTATAATTAATAAATAATTTTCCCACCTTGCAATTATTATTTCAATGATTTATTTTTATTCGGCAATTAATTATTAAATCGGGATGTTACACATATAATGCTTTGTTTTGTTGTTGGGGTTGTTTGCATGGAAAATAGGGGTCACTGAATGTATCTATGGTGTTGACATATGTTTTCTAAGTTTAGGTTGGGATAATTTTGTTTAATTAAATTTATTCTTATATTTTAAGGTTTCTTCTTGTGTTGTTGTTCATGAGTTAAGGTAGTTATGGATTCTCGATTTAAGCTAGAGATTTTTCTTGGGGGAACCTTTGTCAAAAAAAATGGATAGAAAGTGAGATAATGGAGAAGTATTTGAATGGGATATACAAGGGGATAGATGAAGTTATTTTGAGGTTAATGGAATATTAAGGGAAATCAGTTACGTAAATATCAAGGAGTTGCATGTTGGATTAAAGTTGTTTGAAGATGATTAAGGTTGTATAGAGATGATAAGGGTAGCACATTCTGAAAGGAAGATGTAGTTGTACATTATACATCCTATAGAGGTTCCTAAAATTGTTTTGAAGTTAACTGGCCCTTAGAGTCATCAATTTGTGATTAGAGGGAGCCTATAAAGGGTAATGGAGTTCGTGTGGAAAATACTAAAGATGGTGGTGTTCATGTGAAAGATGCTGAAGGTTATGGTATTCAGGTGTAGGATGCTGAAGGTGGTGGTGTTCAAGTGGAAGATACTGAAGACAATGTTGTTCAAGTGAAGGCTATGCATGGTGATGGTATTCAGGTGGATGCTATATATGACCATGGTGATAGTGTTAAGGGGCGGGATGTGAAGTGGAAGGTTGTGCAAGACAAAGAAACCTATAAAGGAGAAAAAGAGGATAATGCATTGGACATACAATTTGAGGATTCAGGCGATGAGGGTGTTGATTAGGAGAATGTATTTGAGGGTGATGTAGCTAACTCTATGGTTAAGGGTGATATGGTTGAGTCTATAGCGGATATTGATAAGGATGAGGTACCAAAGAAGGGTAAAAAAGAAAGAAAATTCCAAGGATAGTGAATCCACAACCATACAAAAAATAAAAAGGATCTGAGACTAGTAAAACCCAACCAAAGGTGAACTCAGAGTCGAACAGTGACTAATATGAGTTATAGTGGTGATAGTGGATGTGATAGTGAGAAGTACCCTTTATTTAAGATACCTAAGACAATGAAGAATTATAAATAGGAAAACAGTACTGTTGGAACCAAGTCTAGTTTGTAAAAGAAAATTATTGATCATTATTTAACCAGACCCCAAGATTTATTAATAACACACACATCAAGGCATTTAAATTAAATAAAGCCTACCCATGTGTTATCTAACCTATTTAACTAAGTGTTTCAGGATACAAACTTTAAGTACATAGGTAATAAATAAAAGGGGGAGTCCATCAAATTAAAAAGTCTGTCTTGAGCCATATAAGTAATTTCAAGACAAATCTGATCCTAAAACAATGCTTAAGAAAAGTCTGATCTAAGTGCGTTCGTCCAGACTTTTGGACTACGAATCAGACCCTAAACTTTTGAAGCAACAAGAACGTTACTTTAAGCTCACATCAAATAGCGATCAAAGTCCATTTTGATTATGCTTTGAATCAAGCTCTTATTAAGGAGAACTACCCTTATTATATAAAGAGAAAAGAAGACAAGACAGTGAAGCAACCCAAGCTCTCTTAGGAAGAAAACCAATATAGCTGCTCTACGCATTTTAGAAAAGCGTATAATGATCAGCTCATGTGTTTGAAAACCTATAAAAGGTTAACTGTATATGCTTTGCATGTCTTAGTTGAAAGAAGAAAGCCAACAGAAGGTCTTCTATTTTGAAGATCTCAAGGAACACCATTTCAACGTAAGCTTTGATGTTCCTTTATACTAGACCTTTTGTCCTCTCCTCACTTTTCAAGGTCTGATGCTCACAACAGCTAAAGCTTCTTAAACGGATTTACAATAGTTATGTCTCTTCCTTAAATTACTAAATGATCACTTTGTGTAAACTATAAATATGAAAAGATTCAAAAATTTGAAGAGAGAACTTCTGAAACCTTTGAATAAATCCTTGAAATTAGTTCACAAAAAGCATTCTTCTTCATTCTTAGTTTTTGTCTCTAAAGCAAATACCTTCTTTGTTGTTATGCTTCTAGCAGACCTTGGTCTTTATCTTTCTTACTTAGTGTATTTCTTCATATCTTGTATCTTTTCATACACTAAGTTCTAAGAAACAACAAACATAAACTATCCTTCAAATCCTTATTTGTTTAAAAGTATGGTGTGTAGCCAGCTTTTAGTTTCTATTGGGAAACAGTGATTAGCTTGAAAAGGCTTTTGAAAGAATACTTGGGTTTAAGACCGAAGTAGTGGGAGTCAAAAATACTTGTGACACAGTTTGGTGTTAAGATTGTAAAAGGTATTTTTACAATAGTGGAAATCCTTCAAGTTTAAAGGGACTGGATGTAGCTTTTGTGTTGGAAGTGAACCAATATAAATTCCTTATGCTCATTATCTCTTTCCTTGCACTTAAAAGTCTGGTACAAAAGTCTAATTGCTTACATTTATCAAAGTTTTAATTTTTATAAAAAGAGTCTGAGACTTATTCAGCCCCCTTCTAAGTTTAACTCTGAACCATCAGGTACTATATTTGTAACCAAAGAACAATTCAAAGAGGCTGTGATGGCTTATGTTATCCATAATGGAAAAGATTTACGGTTAAAAAATGATAAAAGATGGTGAGTGTTAGGTGTGTTAAAGGTTGTGAATGGTATGCTTACTATGTTAAGTTACCATATGAGGAAACATGGCAACTTAAGGCTATTATTGATGAGCATAGCTGTGGTAGACAACATACGATCCAATTGTTGAGTTCAAAGTGGCTATGTTCAATGGTGTGTGAGAGAATCCCAAGATCAGGTTAGAGGATATTTGTGAGGGGGCATAGAAGAATTAGAATGCAAAAATATCCAGAACCAAGGCATATAAGGCTAGGAGGGCAACAATTGAACTTGTTAATGGAGATTTCAATGACCAATATCAAAATCTATGAGACTGCACTCAAGCTCTGTTGACTTCTAATCCAGGGTCCATAGTCAAATTGGATGTGTAGTTATAGAGGGGATGCTTCATTCCACAGGCTATATGTTTACCTGTATGCATGCACACAACTTCAAATGTAACATCCCAAAATTTATATAAATGATTAGTTGAGAGAAATAATTAGTAAATAATTACATATAAGTTATCTAATGTCCCAAAATTTAGAAATAATTAAATTAAGAATTATTATGATTATTCATAATTTATTGTGGCTTAAAGAATTAAAATTAATACCCGATTAAAAAATGGGTGTCAGACCAAGTATCTTTGATTGGGGTACTGTTAGACAGGGTTGTTAAGGATATTAATGTGAATCCGAATATACCTTCGGAATAATGTTTGTGGTAAAACAGAGAAAACTTAATGAAGGGAAAAAAACTCAAATATTAAATCCCTTCCTCTCTTCTTGCATTTCATGTTGCTTCTCCTTCCAAAGGCAAGTGATATTTGCTCTTTTTTGTTCTATTCCTTTTCTTCTTCACTTCTTTCTTCTCTTACTCTCTAAATCCATCAAAGCTTGTGTGTGTCATTTTTCTTCTTCTTCACCTCTCATTTTCGTTTTCCCCAAAAAGCAAGAAGAAACTTGTGATTGGAGGCTCTCATTTTCATTTTCTTCTCCCTCACTCCTTGGAGCTCACTTTCTTTTGGCTTGTGGTAAGTTTCCATCACCATTTTCTTGAGCTCTAGCCCTAGGTTATGGGTTATTATGATTTATGAGAGTGTATTTTGTATAAGTATGGTAGATGGAAGCTATTAATATGCAAACCCTAAGGTGGGGCACATTTAATGTAAGTTTTATAAGAGTATAAATGGGTACACAAAAATGACTCTTAATGTAATGGGAAATCATGAACATTGATGATGGTTGTTGGGTTTTTGATGAAACCCTAACCCTTGGAATTGGGGAAAATGTAAAATATGAGTGGAATATGTGTTTAATGATGTTAGGGAATGCTAGTAATGAAGAGAAATAGCCATTGATAATGGTTGGTGGTTATTAATGATGAGTGATGACCATTGGTAATGTTAGATGATTAATAATGGTGGTTGAAAACCATTAATGAGGGAACCCATTAATGGGTGTAGCTTAAAAAGCATAATAAATGAATATGAGCACCAAACCATGGTGGTTGTGGTGATTAAATGAAACAAAAGAGGTTTGAGGTTTAAAATGGTATAAACACTAAGTGGTTAATTAAGAACATTTACATCTTGGTGGTTTGGATAGAAAATAATTCTATGGTACATTGTGTGATGTAAGAAACAACCCTATCGACTAAGCGGGACCTTCAGACCGCAGTGAATACTACTTCACTTGAGGTAGGAGGGGGTAACATTCCTAAATGCATGATTTTATCCATTATTGATGTGTTGTATATATGTGTTCCCATAATTTGGCTTGGATGAATATCTTGATGTTTATATGATTTGGAATGCATTTAGAATGATTTGTGTTATGTGGTGAATGTTATTAGGATGATGATGATTATGGTGTTGAGCTTGATTCATGGTAGTATGACTTGGTGAATGGCATTGAGACCATGATTAAATTAATTGCAATTATATTGGATCCCATGACATGTAATTTGATGAATAATGATTGCCACTAACTATTAATGTGAATGAAATCCAATAATAATTGGTAATGGTTAAGAACGATCAGGATATTTACATTTAAACACAGGTACTATGAAGAAACTGTAATTAACATCCCATATTTCTTCAATTACACCAAAATAATACAACCCAGCCATTACAGGATTCTTATCTTTTGTAGTGGAGAAATGCATTGACTGAGCCATTACTATAACAACACTATTCTACATTGTGCTTTTATCGCCTTGTTCCTTTGTATAAAATGAGTACTTGTTTATGTCATACCCACAAAAAGTGAAGACATCAAAGTTAGGTCCTTGAGCTAAATGTTGTAGGGTTGTAGATGTCGATGAATATTTCATGATAGTCATTCTGGACTACTGCATAAAAGTTTTGGTTTTGTTATGTTCGTTCAACACCCATCTCTCAGACATTGTTGGATCATTTCTCTTCACTAAGTATTTGTGCTCATTCAAATAAGGTAAGACTTTGTCTGTGTTATTCAATATGTATAAATATGCTTGAAGCACTTCATTTCATGTCTTGCTCTTTAATTTTAGCCAAATTGTACCTTTACCGATAATTCTTCCCTCATGGCATGCTATGGGAATCTCGGTACTATCAGCTTGGGACATGTATTCACTATAAAACTCAATTGCCTCCTCTGCCATATATCATTCTACGATTAATGCTTCTAGACGATGTTGGTTTTTGACATACCCTTTCAATATCTTCATGTATCGCTCAACAGGATACATCCACCTCAGAAACATAGGACCACATAACCTCACCTCTTTAACTAAGTGAATGACTAAGTGAACCATGATGTCAGAAAAGGAAGGAAGGAAATGCATCTCTAATTAACACAGTATAATAACTACTTCTTTTCTAACAATACCGATGTGTCAAGATTAATAACTTTACAACAGATAACATAAAAAAATACACAGCCTTGTTATCACATCCCTCACATTTTAGGGAGAATGTCATGAATGGTGACAGGAAGAAATTGTTGTATCAGTATGTGACAATCATGAGACTTTAATCCGACTAACTTTAGATCCTTAAGGAAAACATGAATTTTGAAGTTAGAACCATAACCTTGTAGAAGTTTCACACTTCATAAACATTCATAGAAACTTGTCTTCTCCCTTTTCAATAATGTATGACAGGATGAGGGGAAAATAGGTGTGTTTGTCCTTCGACTGTGCATACAACTCTGGTCGTAACCCATAAGTTCTAATTCAAGATGAGAATTGAAGTCATCTTTGTCTTACCCTGTATATTCAACAACGTCCCAACAACACTATCACACATGTTTTTCTTAATATACATCACATCAATACATTGTCTCACATCAAGTTCCTTCCAATACAGTAAATCAAAGAATATCGACCTTTTCTTCCATATCCTATGCGTACTGTGTCACCTTTCAAACTTCCCAAAGGTCACAATTATGAATTTAACCCGTTCAAAAACTTCTTTACTAGTTAATGTTGGAGAATTAATATCAAACGCTTGTTCACCATTAAATGCCTTCTTTAACCTACGATATGGATGATCTACTTTTAGAAACCTTCGATGTTAAAGGTAAACCGTCTTCTTCTTATGATGTAGTTGTTGGTAACAAGTGTTATACTCATATATGGAGCAGACTTTATGGCCTTTTACACTATAACTAGATAAGTTACCATAGGCTGGAAAGTTGTTGATTATGTAGAACAACATTGCATGCAACTTGAATGTGTCATGCCCATATGCATTAAAAACATCAACTCCTTTATCTCGCAACAGTCTCAAGTCTCGAATCAATAGTTTTAAGTATACTTCAATGTCGAATCATCAATGACATTACATATTTTCTCTTCATACATAACCATGGTGGTAGGTTGTAAATAAATAACAAAATAGGCCATGAACTATGTGTAGTGCTTAAGTTACCAAACGGGTTCATTCCATATGTTGTTAGTTTGAGTCTTAAACTTATTGGGTCATTTACAAACTTTGGAAATAGTGAATCAAACTTCTTCCATTGTAATCCATCTGCCATATGCCTAAGTTATCCATCAATCAATCTCTCCTTAGAGTGTCACCTCATCAGCTTTGCATCATCTTCATTGGTAAATAAATACTTTATTGAAGGAGGCCCTTTGGTGTATACCTTCTCACCAGAATCATTTTCTTTCTTCTTATACCATGACAACCCACACGTTGGACATTCATGCATCATTTCATACTAATCTTCGTATAACATAATCATTTGGACATGTGTGTATCTTCTTGTACTCCAACCCCATAGGACATAAAATCTTTTTAGCATCGTAGTTACGACTTGGAAAGGTATTACCGGCTGGAAGCATGTCTTTCAATAGTTACAATAATTTAATGAAACTTTTATCCTTCTACCCATTTCTCGCCTTCAAGTTAAACAATCATAAATTGTCAACAACCGTGTGAAATTAGTGTAATTTGGATACAACATTTTCTCTGAATCCCCACAGAGATTTTTATACATATGTGCTCTCTTAAAATTTTCTTCACTTACATCACGAATCATTTCTTCAAGTTGATCATCCATATCGTAATCAACATCACGTGAAGAGCCTTCATTTTGACTTACATTTGACATACTCGACGTGACAACATGTTTACTATGGCATATCCAATGTGTATAGTTCTTGAGAAAACTATCACATAACAGATGTTCCCTAAACATTTCTAGGCCTAGCAGATGCGTATTCCTAATTTAACACAAGGGAAGAAGTATCCTTCATTCCTGTCTTCAACATTTCAAAATACAAACTCTATGAACATTTCAACTTCACTTTCATATTCAATAGTTAAGCATGATGTATTAATCTAACTTTTATCCATGAATTTGGCCCTAAATGCAACACTTAAGATGTGATACTATTCAACACAAAGTACACTTGGTTAATTAGAATTAATAAAATCATTCTAAAGTTATAATTCTTAACTCATGAATTAGACATAACGTACTACATCAAACATTGTTTGATTAAATATAGTAGAGCACACCTATGGAAAAACAATAATTATACTAAGCTAGTCACGTCATATATGTATAGTCTACTCACAAATTTAAGGCTACAATTGTGCAAGTAAATGGATTAAGTTTGGTGAATACTGGAATACATCTTAACTACATCAATTTGGTTTTTGGATTTGGTTCCATTTTAGAGAGTGAATGATGAAATGGGAAATTAATTGGACAAGAGTGTATAGAGGGTTTATGGTTATTTTTTAAAATTCTTGAATATAACATATTTAAGCTTAGGTCGAATAAGATTTATTATGAATGATAAAATTTTCTCTAAGTATCAATTTTTAACATATTTGTATTTTCAATAACTTGAACTATATTTAATATTACTTATTTAGATAAAATAATTTCCTATCTATTATGCTACATGTTTAATATGTTGGTATTCATCCAATTACACGAGTCACTGATCAACAAACAATGGGTATAATTGAAAGGCAAGGGAATAATATATAATTGAGAATGAAACAAATTAAAAAATCTAACTAGGCTTAATTAAATATTATTTTTAATTTGAATCCAACTAACTACTAATTGTATTTTTCATAACTAGTTAGTGGATTAATACTTAATGGGTATGAGTGAGATTTTAAAATATGGTTTTCATGTTGAATGGTGTCCAAAAGGGTGTGGAAGAGAATGGTGCAAGCATAAGGGACATGGGAACTTTAAATATATGTTGAAGGCCTTTTAGTATGAAATTTGTCTGAAGTATGTATAATATATTGGTCTAAGAATATCCAAATGGACCAAAATGCAAAGCTGTATTACACTAAGAAGACATGTCAACACGTGAAATACTCGTGAGTGGATAGCAACAGCAACAAGAACAATAACACAACCAGGAACAACGACAGTAATAGGAACAATAACATAACCAACAACAGTAATAACAATAGGAAAAAACTAGCAACAACAACAATAACAATAACAATGGCATCTAAAGGTTCACACAAAAAACCAATAAGTCATTAGTTAAAAGCACTAACCTTTCCAAGAAAGAAGAAGAACCCGAGCAATAGAGGACACAAGGCAGACGCTCAAACAAAGCAGTGAAGAAAGAGAGTCACGTACGTTTGACAATATGGAAGCAGTGGAAGAAGGATTATGAAGGGTTTGAAACATAGAACAACTTTTGATGAAAGAAACAACGAATAATGTTTGAAGCATAATGTTTACGAAGGATTTTGGGTTTAACATTGCATGGGTGAACCTACAAACTCGGTTGAGGCCTCAACTGAGGTTTTAGGTACTAAAAATTTAGCCTACGAACTCAGTTATGCTATGAACTGAGTCCAATGATCTCTTAACAAAAAATTAAAAATAAAAAAGACACCTTAAGAACTTTGTTGCAATATAACTGAGTTCTTAGTTCTATTTAAAAAAATTTTAAAAAATGAACGACCTAAGAACTCAGTTGTCTGAGAACTGAGTTCATATGTGTGTTTAAGTCCTAAGAACTCAATTGCTGCCAACCTAGTTCATTGGTCTCTTAAAAACTAAAAAATAAAAAATAAAAAAGACACTCTAAGAACTCGGTTGCAACTAAACCGTGTTCCTAGGTGTGCTTAAAAAATTTTTAAAAAAAACTCTACATCCTAAGAACTTGGTTCATTGTGGAACCCAATTTCTACAAGTTTATGATAATTTTAAAATTATCACCGCGTCGTTCTCAAACATGTTTTCCATTTAGCCAAGTTCATAGCCTGTGTTTGTAGTCTTTTTTTACACTAGTGCAACTCTTAGATTAGCGTAGAGTAGCTTCCTCGATTTCTTCTACATGTAAGCCTTGGTTTTCTGAAGAGTTTGTCTTCTAGTCCATTTCAGTGATAAGAGCAGTTTAACTTGAATGAAGCTAGGTCCGAGGCATATTCAAAGTATCTTTAGTTAAATCAATACAAAGTCTGAGTAACGTTCTTATATACCAAGAGTTTGAAGTCTGATTGCTTGAAGAGATGTGCATGCTAACTCTGAAGAATGAATCTGTATTAAAATCTATGTTTAATTTACATCATTGAAGCTATTATATCAACTCCTAATAACTTACAACAATCACTAAATTAATTCCAAAATTTACCCTTGATAGGCTTACAAAATAAATAAAAAATTTAAATTAACTAATTTACACCTGAAATTCAAAAGTTGGGTTTTTTCCCTTGCAATCACGCTTAAGCACGCCCTCTACCAATGTTAACATACTGGTTTTCCTCCTGGAAGTTGCTCTCTAAAGCTTTACCCGCGTATAGGCATGCTTGTGTTCAGCGTAGGAACGCTGCCCTTCTGTTTGATTCTGAACCTTTTCTTTCCGGTTGTGCGTCAACACGCTAGGTACTTGCATGGGTACGCTGGGGTTTTGTATTGAACTTCCTTTCAGTGCTTCCTTTACGTATAACTATGATCAAGGTCAGCATAGGGATGCTGACCTTCTGGACTGGCACCTGAAGCTTCCAAATTCCATCATAAATGTGAGTGTAAGCATGGCGTGGATACGCTTATCTTTGACTTTTTCTGTTTAAACATGCGCAGAGACGCTGGGAGATAACGTAAGCATGCTGGTCTGCTAACTTAATTTTGGGTTTGA
Source organism: Clitoria ternatea (assembly GCA_037962975.1). Taxonomy (NCBI): domain Eukaryota; kingdom Viridiplantae; phylum Streptophyta; class Magnoliopsida; order Fabales; family Fabaceae; genus Clitoria; species Clitoria ternatea. The sequence continues at coordinate 214,845,916 of CM075671.1, read as the reverse complement.
ACGTACTCCTTAAACATGCGTACGCTGACCTCAACGTAGATACGCTAAGATCAAGCGTAGAAACCCTGAGCCTCTGGACTGCTTCCTTCCATATAAGCGTAGGTATGCTTAGGTCAAGCGCTGGTACACTGCTCTTCTAGAAACTTGCATTTCATAATAAACTAAGGCTAGTATAGGTACACTGCTTATGACCATTAGTACGCTTAGCTACCCTATAACTCAAGAAACAACCTTTTTCTATTTGGTACTTTTTATCTTTAATTCAAAGGGTAATTGCTACAATAATAATTAATTAATGAAAATACATAAATGACAAATACTTTCTAATTTGCTTTTATACTTTAAACTTAAACTTTCATATAAAATAAGGTTAGATTTCATTAAATAAATAAGTCTTTTCAAGACTTATCATTGGTGCTCTTAAAATCTTCTTGTCAGGCAACATGAAGCTTGAATAAAAATCACTATGAGATTGAGGAAATTTTCCCTGTTCCTCATCAAACTTGATCCTTTATTGCTCTTCACTCAGATGATAAAACATGGTAGGGTCTTGAGGTGAGTTAAGAAAGGTATTGAGCAAGACATCTTCAATTGGTATGGGAGAAGGAAAACGAGAGTTGGTGAAGACTTCTAATAGGTGGAAACCTTTTTTTTCTAAGTCCACTACCATTCTAGTATGAAAGATGCGTTTGAGTCCAGGGGTGATAAGGGTGAGGTGTGTGGTACTGTTTGGTTTCTAACAAGGTCTAGGGGTGAGAAAAGATAGGAGAAAATGTTTTGGTGAGGTTGGGTCTGAGGGGTGAGACAGTTGAGGTATGGAGGTAGAGTGTTCTAATGTTTGGTGAAAAGATGGTGAGGGAATCTATGTAGAGAGGGGTCCAAATAGAAGAGGTTCATAGGATTTAGTAGAAGATGAAGGATGGATAGGAGAGATAAATCTAACTGGGTAATCAGAGGAAGACTTTGAGTATGAAGTAGCTGTAGACTTAGGCTTCTCCTTCATCTCTTTCTTCTTCTTCTCTTTCTTTTGTCTTTCTTTGGCAGATAAGATAGGGACTGCCTTCACAGGTGAAGTAGATTCTTCACGCTCAATATTCAAGGTCTTTGCAATCTAGGTCTCTTTTACTGCAGACTTGACCCTTTTAGGTTCTTTAGAAAGCTTCCTCTTTAAAGTAGACATTTTAACAAACTTATCCATAGTCTTGTCCAAGAGAGGAGAGAAAGTGGGCAGCTTGATCACCAGAGAGCTGTTGTAGATCATATCACCAACAATCGGGATAGAACATTCTCTAGAGTGAAGATTTTGGCTAAGACAACATGGTAAGGAATCTTTTTTGGGTTCTTCCCCACAGAAGAAATCTTGTAGGTCATAATTATATTGGCCAGACTCACCTTCTGAAGCTTCATCATGTGATATATACAAAATATTTCCAGCTTCGTCATAGTGTCTTTTGTATTTTTTCTGGGGCAAAAGACTTGCTTCATTAGTAAATGAAGCATCTTCACTTTTGGGAGGAGAAACTCAGAGGTCTTGTATGATAGGTTAGTCTTGCCCTAGATAATCATGTTTGTAGCAGCAGCAGTAACCACAGATCCTTCAAAATCCTCCATGTACATCATTCCCTCTGATGTACTCTCACAGACCATAGTAATCACATCCTTAGAAACTTCTATTTATTTTTTCTTGAGGTTTTTAGTGATGATGAACCTAGTCTTGTCTACTTGGATAGACTTCCAGAACTCTAAGACCAGAGTAGGAGATAATGGTTGCCTATCAGTATAGAACTCAGTCCAGCCAATCCCTTCAAGCTTTGTAGTGACGTTTCTTCCTTCCATCTTATGTTAGAGGGGGAGGAAGTAGGAAGACTCCAATATATCTTCCATCGTGTAGTTGACAACCATTAATAAAGGTTAAGGTTAGGAGAAGGTGAAAAGATTTTTAGGGTTTAGGGGAGGTTTATCGCAAAATAGAGAGCAAAGAGAGAGGGAAAACTTATGGAAAAGAAAGGTTGCAAAAAGGGAAAGAAAATACATAGACATGTATTTAAATAGAAAAAACTACAACAAAGAAAGGAGAAAGAAAAATGATTCAGATACAGTTACACAAAAGCAATAACTTTGCCATGTGTGCACGTTTCAAAATTAATGGGCTTAAATGGTGAAACAGTTAAAATTAAAAACAAGCCCAAATGATTTGATCTCTCAGCATTTAAAAGAAAAGCAGGACTTAGCTTTTATGGGTTAAGTCATACACAACATACAAATATAAAGATACCCAGACACAGACTTTACATACAGACTTAGCATATAGCATATGAAATATTTAATCATGCAACAGACTTAGCATAATTATATATGAGGCAGACTTAATCAAACAATATTTTTTGGATTTAAATTGTACTTGATAAAAGTAAACCTGGCCTTAGTCCGAGGCTTAGTGAAGATGTCTGACCATTAATGGTCTTTTCAATAGACTTCATGTCTAGAACTCCTTTTTGCACATAATCTCTTATGAAGCGGTACTTTACTTCTATGTGCTTAGCCTTTGAATGTTAAATGTTGTTCTTTGACAGATTAATTGCACTTATGTTGTCACAAAACACTAGATCTCTTCTTCCTTTATGTAGTAGTCTTTAGGATGATACTTCATCCAAAGAAGTTGAGAGTAGCAACTAGTTGCAGACATGTACTCAGCCTTAGCTGTAGATAATACAATTGAATTATGTTTCTTACTTCTACAGGAAATTAGACTTTGGCTAGGAAGTGGCATCCTTCATTTATACTTTTTATATCAACGTTGTCTCCTATAAAAGTCTGTATTACAATAACAACATAAAGAGAACGAGACTGTCCTTTTATAGAATAGCCCAAGGTTTGTGGTTCCTACAAGATATCTTAGAATCCTCTTCACTACAAACAAGTGTGATTCCTTAGGGTCTGACTGATATCTTGCATATACAGGCATTGAATATTATATCTAGTCTGCTAGATGTTAAATATAGTAATGGTCCTACCATTCCTCTGTATAAGGTCTGATCAACTACAGTACTAGAGTCATCTTTACTGATAATGCAGCTGGATGAATAGGAGTACTCATAGGCTTTGCATCAACCATTATAAATTTTTTTAGTAACTCCTTGGTATGCTTCGGTTGATGGATAAAAATACCATCTTTAGTCTATTTATACTCATTTCAAATTCAACCCGCATCATTTTAAAAAACTCTTTGCACAAACTTTCATTAGTAGCACCAAAAACAATATCATCCATACATATTTGCATAATTATAAAGTGTCTGTTATAGCTTTTTCTGAATAGAGTAGTATCTACTTTCCCTCTAGGAAAGCCTTTTGAAATTAAAAAGGTACTAGTTTGTTATACCAAGCTCTTGATGCTTATTTTAGATCCTACAGTGCTTTACTTAGTTTGAAGACATGGTTTGGAAAGGTTGTGTCTTCAAACCCAGGGGGTTGTTTAACAAAAACTTCTTCAATATACCCATTTAGAAAGACACTCTTAACATTCATCTGATATAATTTAATATTTTTGAAAATAGCAAATGCAAGAAGTATCCTAATGGCCTCAAGTCTGGCTATAGGTGTAAAAGTTTCAGTAAAGTCTATACCTTATTGTTGATTGTATCCTTGTCCAACTAGTTTGGCTTTGTTTTTAACAAATTTCCCATCTTCATCAAGCTTGTTTCTGAAGACCCATTTTGTTCTAATGATTCCTTTATTCTTGGGTCTAGGCACAAGGGTCTAGACTTTGCTCCTCTCAAACTAGTTTAGTTCTTCTTGCATAGCAATGATCCAGTCTGTATCATCCAAACCTTCTATAATATACTTTGGTTCTAATTTTGAAACAAGAGCAATGGTTGATGGATTAAGGAGTTTTGATATGGTCCTTATCCCTGTAGCTTGATCTCCAATGATTAAGTCTGAATGGTGATAAGCCTTGAACTTCCGGTCTTTAGGCTTCTCAGGTTCAGAAAGAGATGGTGGTTATTCAGAGTTTTCTTCCCCTGTATGTTCTTACCGGTCAGGTTTAGACTCTTTATGCTTTAGACCTGTATCATCATTTTCAAGATCTTCTAGTTTCGTGTCAGTCTTTTGAACATCATCAAACCTTACACGTATTGATTCCTCAATGGTCTGAGTCATCGTGTTAAAGACTCTGTAAGATTTAGAAGTGGTTGAGTACCCCATGAATATCTCTTTATCAGACTTAGATTTAAATTTTCTAAGTTGATCCTTTGTGTTCAAGATATAACATATGCAAAAAGGGTAAAAATATGAAATGTTGGGTCTCTTTCCCTTCCATAATTCATAAGGAGTCTTATTCAGTATTGGTCTGATAAGAATTCTGTTTTAAATGTAACAAGAAGTGCTCACAGTCTTTTCCCAGAAGCAGTTTGGAAGATTGTTTTCATAAAACATTGTTCTAGTCATTTCTTATAGAGTTCTATTTTTCCTTTTCATAATACAATTTTATTGAGGTGTTCTTGGAGAAGAAAAATTGTGAGTAATGTCAGACTCATTGTAGAAGTTTTCAAAAATTTTATTTTCAAACTCTCTGCCATGATCACTTCTTATTGCATCAATACATAATCCTTTCTCATTTTAGATTTTCTTATTGAAAATCTTGAATACTTTCACAGACTCAACTTTCTAAGCTAGGAAATATAGTCATGTCATTCTTGTGTAATCATCAATAATGACAAATTCATATTTCTTTCCTATCAGACTTTGAGTCTGAGATAGACCAAACAAATCTAAATGTAACAGTTCAAGGGGTTTGGCTGTTGAAACAACAATTTTATCTTCAAAAGATGTTTTATGTTGTTTCTCTTTTTGGCATGCTGCACAAGGCAAGGACCTATTAAAAGATATTTTAGCAGTCCCTTAACTAAGCCTTTTCTATGAAGTTTTGAAATATGTTAGAGACTTACATGCCTAAGCTTTTTGTGTCAGATCCATATCTTTTTAGAGTTTGAAAATAGACATGTTACATTTTAATTGTTTAGTATATTCAGATCAACCTTGTACAGGTTGTTGAGTCTGTGAGCAGAAAAGAGTATGGTTCCATCATGGTTAATGATAGTGCACTTCTCTTTATCAAGTGAGACTTTGTACCCACTATCACAAAATTGACTTATGCTAAGCAGGTTGTGCCTTAGACCTTCTACAAGATAAACATTTTCAATGACAAGAGAAAGGATTTTACCAACTTTACTAGTACTGACAATGTTTCCAGTCTGGTTGCCTCCAAAGGTGACTATCCTTCCTTTAAAACATTCCGGGTCTAGGAATATAGACCTTCTTCCCATCATGTGATGTGAGCATCCACTGTCCAGATACAAGTGATGATGTTTTTCTTTTGTCTTTAAGCACATTTGGAACAGGAATAATTAATGCCTTTGGTACCCATATTCTCTTGGGTCCTATGTGGTTAGTGCTCTTTAAATTTCTTTTCTTCCTTTTTAGACAGTCTTTTATTACATGACCATGTTTTTTACAGTAATTACATTTTGCATGCTTGTATTTATTTAAGACTAATGGAGGGGAATAAGACTGCTTGAGATCAACTGGATCAACATAACCCAAACCAGGAATGTCATGGTTACTAGTGAGTTTCCCCAAAAGCATGTTTAAATTTCATGTGCCATTAACAAACTTGGCTAGGTCTGAAGTGAGAGAACTCACTTGTTTTCTAAGAGAGTTGATCTCTGAGTCCGAGAGCTACAACAGACTTTAGAAATGTTTAACTCAATTTTTAAGCAATCATTTTCTTTCTTGAGTTTGTGTAGTTCCTCAAGGCGCATTCTCTCCTTTTCTTCCATATCATCTTGATTGTTTTTATCAAGATTCACTTCTTTTAATTTAGAAATTTTATTTTCATACTCAGTGACCATTTCAACTTGTTTCTTTCTCAAAAGCTTACAGTTTTTCATTAGTGTTGAAAAATCTTTGAACAAAACATTATAGTTTTCTTTAAGTCAAGATAACTTACTTCCTCTGAGTCGGAATCACTTGAGCTAGCTTCAGAGTCTGGTAAGATAGACTTGAGCAGACTTAATTTCCTCTTTAGTCTCGCTTGAACTTGAGGAGTTCTCATCATCCTACGTGATGAGTCCTTTTTGCTTCTTAAAGACATTCCTTTTCTCTATTTAGTCCTTCTTGTCTTTGTTTAAGAGAGTACATTCTGCCTTCATATGTCCAGACTTTCTACAATTGAAATATTCTAAAGTTGATTTATCAAATTTAGATTTAAATTGAAATTTACCTTTTTGATCTTTCTTTTGAAATTTCTCAGGTCTGCTTTTTTTCTTCTTCATTAGCATATGAAATTTCTTTGTCATGAGAGCAAGCTCATCATCTGTATCTTTGTTGTACTTATCTGAATCTGAGTCTAAGCTTGAAGACTTTGTAGCTTTGAGAGCTTTAGACTTGCTTAAGTCTGCTAACTTCAAAGTAATACTCTTGTAGATGGTAGGCTTGGTAACCTCTTTTTGCTTCAATTTTATTTTGTTAACTCTGAGCACACCAAGGAGTTCATAGATGCCAAAGGTGCTGAGATCTCTAGCCTCTTCAAGGGTTTAGCACTTGGTAGCGAACTTTTTAGGTAGACTTCCAAGAAGATTGACATTTATGTCCTTAATGGACAAGGTTATCCCTGGAGCTTGAAGTTTGTTTAAAAAAGTTTGGAATCTTCCAAGCATCTGATCAATGGTCTCGTGCTCCTCCATCTTAAAGTTGTCATACTGCTTTGTCAACAATATCTTCTTTGATCTTTTCACATTGGAGGTTCCCTCGTAGTTTCTTTGAAGTGTGTCCCAGACTTCTTTTATAGATTTATAACTGAACACTTTATTGTATTCATACTTGCTTAAAACACATATGATAAGAAATTTGGCCTTTGCATTAGCCTCCATCTTTTTGGTCTCAGCTCTTATCCATAGATCTTCAGTCTTTGGCTTTTCATCTTCATTAACAGGCATAAGATTATCTCTATTTGTGATGATTCCCTCAGACTGTACTGAGTAGACTTGATAAACATTTCCATCCAATCTTTCAAGTAGGGATAGTCTTTCCTAAGGAAGGTTGGAGGTTTGTTTATAGAGGAACCATAAGCTATAAGATGATCTTGTTGAGAAGCTACCATGGAACTGTTAGGGAATCCCTAGTGCATGAGCAGCGGAAATACAAGGATTCCTATAGGATTTGTAAAGCGTCGTGTTTCAAAGCATAAGACAAACACAAAAAAATATTGCGTTTTAGGATTACCTCTTGAAGAAAATTGAATCGAAGCAGTCATAGCCTCGTCCTTTAGGAGTCCACACAAGTACTCCCACCAGAAATGCTGCACCTTCCAAATGCTAGTTTGACGCCGTGTAGCTTTTGCAACTTTTGCATATTTTGTGTCTTTTTTTGGTTAGGCGCCTATGAGCATTTTATGCTATATTTATAGGCTTAGGTTTGACCTAATTTGCTCTCTAAAGAGTGGGCTCCTTGCTCATTCTAAATGAGTTAGGCCCAATAGTTTTATTTTAGTCCAACTAAAATAAAAAGCTATTTTCTGATGGGTTTCTTCTACGTGCGTGACCCTATAGGTAAAATACTCGGTTATATTAATAATAAACTATTATTATTAATATAAAATAAGAGCGGCATCTAGCAATGCATCATTATGTCAGAATATTATTTATTATCAACATAACCTATAAGTGATAATTATTTAATATATTTGTTCCTTTTGTCACAATATCCTAATTGGGCCCAAGGCATGGTCGCGTTATCCTTGTACGGTCCAATTTATTTTACTTGATACCGGAGTAGACTTTATCCAAATAAATATCCAATATTTATTCTTTCTAGCGTGGTCATGCATTTCCTTAGTCTCACTTCATCAAGTGGCCTATAGATATCACTCCTGTCACTTAGGAGAGACAAATCCCATCTACATAACTCACATCCCTCTGCATAACTTGTTCATTGCCTAACCACAACCTTTATAGTCCTCTTGTTACAGAAGACGTTTGATTGTATTAAAATAACAAACTCCTTATATAGGAATCGTAGTGACTTCAGGTCAAAGGACTACCTATACCATTATCACATTGAGAATCGTTTATGACATTCATGTAACGATCCATGCAACGTTCTCATGGTGGGTCTGTCTAGTACATCATTACTCTTAATGCGTACCCGTGTAAAGACTTGATATCATTTATATCCATGATCTATGAAATCAGATCATTAGTACACTTACACACTAGTCTTAATGTATTTACATGTCCCAACGTAAATACTTGACTAGGGACATTTTAGGAATAACTCTCATATGACCTATTACTCCAAGGATAAATAAATCTTGTTAAACTATTTAATAGAAAATGACTTATTCAAAATGATGCGTCCTATATAGGCTTTTAGTGCATATTTCCAACAATCTCTCACTTGCACTTAGAGCCGATAAGGTTAATGGCCAATGACGTCTACAGTGCCCTCATGCTTTTACTATGTAAGCGGTTTTACTAGTGGGTTCCCAACAATTTTGTTGGTATGCACATTGTATATTTTTACATCTTCCAAAGATGGGACTATTTAAGTATATGCTTGGATTAATCCACTTCCTTATATTGTTCTATGGTTCTATTGCTATCACAGTGGAAACTCATAGGGTACAAAAAATTTGGAATGATTAAATGTAAATTAACTTCTTTTGTAATTTAACATAGCAAAATACTTAGATTTGTTAGTAGAACCAACGATTGTTTCTTGCTTTGAACCTTTCAAGCATACATCGCAACTATCTTGACAACACATATATTTTTATTGCAATCTTAAGTCTTTTAAATTAATCAAAAGATTGGCATCAATGTAACCTTTATAACGAGCTCATCTTCTATTTATCAAGATCAAATCCTTAGTCCTTCTTAAGTGTTTAAGGATACTCTTGACTATAGAATGAGAATATTATTAGTTCTAGAAGAAGTACGTCTAAAAGCTTTTTATAGTCCTTCTTAAGTGTAGTTACTAACCTTTTTATCGTCACAAGATTTATCTTTATTCTTTAATGAAGATTCTAGCTTCTAAAAGCTTGCTTTAGTCCATAAATAGAACATTTGCAGTTTATATACCTTCCTAGATGTTTCAGGCATAAAAAGCCTTTAGGTTGTGTCACATACACATCCTCAAGATGATTTCCATCTTGACATCTATCTACCATATCTCATAATGGTGGTATACCTGTACAACAAGTAGGATCTAAATGGTTTTTAAGATAATTGAATTTTGTCAATCTTGCTTTTAAAGGTACCTTTATTACCATCCATGTTTAGTTTTCTTTTTGAAAACCCACTTGCATCCTATAGGTTTTACCCTTTAGGTGCGTCAACCAAGGTTCGTACCTTGTTAATATACATGGAGCCCATTTCAAATCCCATGGTCTTATGCCATGTCTTAGAATCTAAACTTGCACTGGCCTCTTCATAAGAAACTTGATCAATTAGCAATATGCCTCCTTCCTAATTTATAAGATATCCATATCTTTCAGATTTGGTTAATATCCTATTTGATCTTATGCAAGTCTTGTGCTACCGGAGCTAATGATGTCACAACATTTTGTGATTTCTGCTCCAAGTCCATCCTTGACTTTTGAATGCTTTGTGATGTTAACCAAGTGGCCTCAATTACTCAAGAGGGGGGGGGGGGTGAATTGAGTATTAAAAATTTTACTTGGAATGCTTTTAAAATTGATTTTTTAATTATTATGCTTATTGAAGATGATAAAATTAATCGCAAGTAATAACAATTTATACACAAGACAAAATAATAAGCACTTAATATATGGCAAGTAAATTCACTTAAGAAACATTCAAGATAATAATTAAGAATATCAAATTAATCAATACACTATTTTGAACACTTAGAAAGAAATAATTAATTCAAGAATATTACTTAAATAATTTTAACAATTTTAATCTAAGTGATTTACAAATTTTATCAAATTAAAAGAACATGCACTTTGATTTTAACAAGTAAATTAATAAAGTTACTTTATTAATATAAACACAAATATTAGCAACCAATTTTAAATGCATAAATTAAATGAGTATAGGGAAGAGACATTTGCAAACCGATATATACGAGTTCCACCACACTGGTGTACGTCTCGCCTCTAAGTAACCCACTTAGAGGATTTCCATTATTGGAGATTAGAGATACAACTTTGAGCAATCGCGGCTTCCTAGTGTCCCACACTCAAGAACCCAATTCTCAGAAGTACAAGGGCACCCCACCCAATCTCTCAATCTCACAATTACAAGGTTGAAACCCCAACCTAAACCTCTAGAATTTTTGGTGTTTAGGTGTACAAAGATAACTCTCCGAAGAGTGGATATACAAATTAAAGCACTTGACAATATTTTCCTTTCTAAGAAAGAATATGCAAATTTAGCACACAAAAATTATTTTCCTCTGTTAGAAAATAATATGCAAATTTTAGCACTCAAAATGATTTTTCTTTCTCAAGAAATAATATTCAAGTTTAGCTCTTAAAAATAATTTTGCCAAATAATAAAAAGAGAGAGCAATTGAGAAACAGAGAGAAATGAGAGAAATAAAGAGAGCAGCGTGAGAGAGGAAGAAAAGAATTACTTGCTGTTGGTGTGTGTTTTTGCCTTTAGCTTCTTCTCTATTTATAGAGTTTCAATGGCAAGGTTTTCCACTCCTGGTTCCATGATTTGAGCAATTAATTTGAATTTTGTCTGCATCCATGTTTCCTGCGTGCTTGATTTCTGGCTTGGAGAAGGAGATTATCTGCCTCAATAAATGCAATGTCGTTTCAATTAGAGTCTCGAGAGAGGAATCAGAGGAGTTAAAGTTTTTGAAATCACGTACTGATATTTTCCATGATTCAACGCATGATTCCAGCTATGAATCGATTCCTCCAGGCTATTTTTCCATCAAAAACAACAAATGAATCGATTCCTAGTAAGGGGAATCGATTCCCAGCATAATAAATCGATTCCTTGCTTGTGTGAATCGATTCCTAGGTCCAAAATACATGATGAATCGATTCCCAAAGGGGGGGAATCGATTCCCAGCCCCATGAATTGATTCCCACCTTTGGTGAATCAATTCCTAGCTTGATTTTTACCCAAAAAATTTATTTCTCCATCCATGAATCGATTCCCAGCCTTGGTGAATCGATTCTTACACCCGATGCTTCAATTTTCATTCGTTTTTCATTCTTTTGAAATGTAATTGCATATGGTTTGATTCTTTTAGTTCTTTGGCACTTTGATGACTATTTTTCACTTGTTTTAAACCTTTGTAAATGCCTTGAATCAATTCTTTGGAGTTCATCAATTTTTGCATCATCAGACATAATTAATTGCTTGACAACATCCTTAATATCTCTTCATTTGTTATGTCATTATCAAAACCTAGATTATCATATAAATACATGTGATACTTGAATTTCTTCAAGTTCTACTATCCTCCCACTAATTCTTTAAGAGATGTACTCTTATTCAAGAATACAACATTCTAAGCAATAAGCATTTTGTTCTCAGATGGATTGTAGAAATGATAACCCTTAGCTCTCTTTGGGTATCTCACAGAAGACATTTATCCAATTTGGATCTGACCTTGTCAGAGTTGGATGCTCTATAGAAGCATCATAGTTCCAAATTATTAGTAAAGACATACTAGGTTTCTTCCTAGTCCATATCATATATGGTTTCTTTAAGAAAATCTAAGATGGAACATGGTTAAGTGTGGAAATTTTGTTAATAAAGGAACGTTGAAGGAGTTAGAGATGTTTGATAATAATCAATAATCAAACTATGTCCAACAAGGTTTTATTTTTCCCTGTAGAGATGCTATTATGGCATTCCATGAGGAATAAGTTAAGAGGTAATCTCTCACTTTATTAGATAGTTATCAAACTTGTAGCTCAAATTATTTGCTATCTTGATCTAATCAAGAGCTTTAATTGTCTTGCCAATTTGGCTTTTCACTTCATTATGAATTCTTTAAACTTTTCAAAGACTTTCTAACTTATGTTACATAAATCGATACTCATTGATTTTTCAATTAGTATCTTGAAGTATTGAAAAACATATTTAGTTATTGTTCCAATAGGCCCACATACATCGTCATGTATTAGATAATAGATTACTCATCTTTTCAATGAATGAGGTCTCAATTATCTCTCCTATAAATAAGATTTATATGTCTCAATTGATTCCAAAATCAAAAGAGTCCATACAACCACATTAATGGTATTTAGAAATGTGTTTCTTATTCATTTACCTTAGGAGACAATACCATGTAAGTAAGGTTCAAAATCACTTATTTTAACCTACTCTAACAGTTGTTATAGATGAGTGTTTTGAGATTTAGGATGTGGAATCCATTACTCAATTGTGCATCAACATCCATTTGAAGAAATAAAGTTATTTTATAATAAGAAAAACATTTCTACAATGTCTAGTTCACTAACTAGCCCAATAGGTAAATATCTTATCTTTATTGTAGCAACTTTTGCTCAATTTTACACAGATTTCTCCACCCTTAACAAGTGATCTACTTACTTGATCTTTCAAAATTTGAGATCTACTACTAGTATCTGATACTAATGTTAGTGAAGTAAAATAACTTGACTTCTATAACATGACCTGTAGTGGAAGTCTTACTTCCCTATCTTTTGAACTCCTTCAAGTTCTTTAGACAAATTATTTCAATGTTTTATTTGGCTAAAAATGGAAACAATTTCCTTTCTTGATCACCTTTTAGACTTCCCGACCAACTTGGCCTTAATAAAGTCTATAGACGATCATATCGTATATCTCTCATATATTCATATTGCCTTTTACAACTTAGAGTTTATGCAGACTCCATAGGGTATTCAATACCTAACCATATATGATATAGAAGCCAAACATGACACACTACCGCTTCATCTTTAATGAAGATAATTCTCAAGTCTCAATACCTATCTAGGCATTTTTCTAGATAAAGTGTCCTTCCAAAGGACAGATTGCAACAAAACAATATTTGGTTTGTCATGGTTATTCTAAAACAAATTACATGCAAATCTTATCACTTCTATTTAAAACATATTTAAATTTTAGTCATTAAATAAATATGTTATCTCCCATTATTTTGATTCAAAAATAAATACCCTCACTGAATCATAAAAAATCCTATTGGAAGATTTTTCTAGTGGGCCAAAATCCATATTTAGCCTAGTGTTGAGTCAGCTTTGGCTGATCACCTAACCCTTAGTTATTTAGGTAGGAAACACATTTTCAATTGCATCTCATGCAACTCTTGGATCATTGAGTGGGTAACTCTTTACCCTTATTCATCTTATGAATTTAAGCTCAATGCTTATGCCTCTAAGTTGTTTTCAATCCAATTGAAAAACTTAGTTAAGTTTAGGCCTAATAAAAACAATTTGGATATTACAATTATCCCATTGTGCCTTACTAATATAAATGATAGCACCCTGCTTTGGCAGGCCCACTATTTATTGACATTAGTCTTGATGAGTGTTACTTATTAGAAGGCGTTTAAACTTAATATTTGAACAGGTCTGGACCGGGGTCTATGATCCGGTGTGGGACCAGCCACAAAAGTATGTATATTTTATTGTTTATACACCGGTACAGTGGGTATCCGGTGTTGTAATCTGGCCTCTCAGTGGGAGAAACCAGTCTCGTTGTCCTAGAGATCCTTCACACCAGAGTTTCGTGTTGGAGTGGGCGAAAGGTGGTGTCACCTGCGAAGATTCTCCGATTCTCAAGTTAGAAGAGTGTATAAGAACTCTGTAAATACTTAAGAAATGAAATAGTAAGATGAGAGTTAGAACAACGTCCCCTTGCATGTGTATTGGAATATGCTATTTATAATTGAGCATGGAAAATGAATCGTTAGGCGCAAGTGGGCCCTTGAGTTCTGATGCCGTGTGCAAAGTATCAATCAGAATAGCTCAGTATTCAGAGTGTGCCAGGGGGTAGGTCAATTAGCAGTGTACGATTCTGACACAGGGATGGGGATAACCCACCTTTTCCGTCTATCACGCATGTAATCGTACCTACTCCTTTTAGTAAATGAAAGAGATATATTCCACTGTGCAGAGGATCTATCTCGTTAAGTAATGACTCCTCTTATCTCATTATGACACTGAGGCACACGGCTATGGTGATGGATGAATGAGAGCGGATAAGGGATCCGGTGTCTCGGACGTTACTTCGGACGACCGGTGTAAGAGAGACTTTTGCATCATATAGTTGCAGACCGGGTCAGTATCCTATGATACCGATTGACCTCTAGGATGGCTAAGATGACCTCTTAACCTTAGGGCCGGTATCCAGACCGGATCATTTGTCCCCTAGCTTGTGTGAGGGACTGTAAGTTGCTCATATAAGCTACGCTGTTCACGAGAGGTCTGTATACCGGTGTATCCTGCAAGAATATTTGTTGAGACACGTATAAGTTCCATGTTGACACAATGCTTGTTAGGTCGTCCTGTGAGTGAAAAGGAATTCTTTGAAGGTCTAAGCCCTGACTATCCCGCTGATCTTTGATATGGGAAATGACGTGTCTCTTCGCAGTACTTGTTAACTGTTGAATATTGTCCCCAAGCATTATTGAGTGAACGGTTCTGAGTGAGTGACTTCGAGTAGGAATTTTAATCTGAGTGAGCGATTCCAAGTGAGGTAGATTCTAGCCTTGTCACCTGGGAAGTTCCATTACCTGGAGCCTCCTCGTGCTATTTGGTAAAAGTATGTGTGTGTTATTCGAGTCTTCTATTTCTTTGGTGCCGAGGGCTCATGCCCGGGCTTGTCTTAAAAATACTGAGTGATCTTTCCGGATGGAAGATTTCTGAGTGATCCTTTCAGGTGGAAGATTTTCGATTGATCCTTCCAGAGTAGAAGATTTCCAAGTGATCCCTCCAGGGTGGGAGATTTCCAAGTGATCCTTCGACGGCGTTCGGTTTAACCATACTCGGAGTTTGGTTTTTGTCCTACAATCTGAGTTTTCATTCGGGTAGGAAGTTTCTGAGCGCAACGTTCCCAAGTGGGGTGTCTCTGAGTGTGAAACTTCCGCGTGTGATAGCACCAAGTGAGATATTTCCAAATGGGATAGTATCGAGTGAAGCGTTTTTGAATGGGATAGCACCGAGTGAAGCATTTTTGAGCGGGATAGCACCGAATGAGACATCTCCGATTCCTACGTGGTATGGCACCGAGTAAAGCATTTCCGAGTGGGTCATCTATAAGGGAAGTACTTCTGACAGAGAAAAGCTTTGAACTCGAATGAATACGTTTCGGGTAGAGATATTTCCGACTAAGGAATTCACGAGTCTGACTTTGAAGTGAGATATTTCTGAGTGAAGAATTCTCGGGGGAAGTACTACTGAGCGAATTCAATAATGAGGATGACGATTGATTCTTCCATAAGGTTCAGCCAAACCTACTAGTCGTACTTGGAGTTCGGTTTAATCCTACAATCCAAGCCTTCGATAGCGTTTGGTTTAATCCTACTAACCGTACTCGGAGTTCGGTTTAATCCTACAATCTGTGCCTTCGAATGGGGTTCGGTACAATCCTACAACCCATTTCCTGAGGTTCGGTTTAATCCTACAACCCAGGTCTTCACCGGTGTTCGGTTTAATCCTACTAACCGTACTCGGAGTTCGGTTTAATCCTACAATCCGAGCCTTCGAATGCGGTTCAGTATAATCCTATAACCCATTTCCTGAGGTTCGGTTTAATCCTACAGCCCAGGTCTTCTTCAATCGGTGTTGGATTTTACCCATTCACTGTTCTTCTTCAATCTGTGTTGAATTTTACCCATTCACCGTTCTTCTTCAATCGGTGTTGGATTTTACCTATTCACCGTTCTTCTTCAATTGGTGTTGGATTTTACCATTTCACCATTCTTCTTCAATCGGTGTTGGATTTTACCCATTCACCGTTCTTCTTTAATCAGTGTTGGATTTTACCCATTCACTGTTCTTCTTCAATCAGTGTAGGATTTTACCCATCCATCGTTCTTCTTCAATCGGTGTTGGATTTTACCCATTCATCGTTCTTCTTTAATCGGTGTTGGATTTTACCCATTCACCATTCTTCTTCAATCGGTGTTGGATTTTACCCATTCACCGTTCTTCTTCAATCGGTGTTGGATTTTACCCATCCACCATTCTTCTTCAATCGGTGTTGGATTTTACCCATCCACCGTTCTTCTTCAACCGGTGTTGGATTTTACCCATTCACCGTTCTTCTTCAATCGGTGTTGGATTTTACCCATTCACCATTCTTCTTCAGGTTCGCCCTCAAAGGAAATGAGGGTATCAAGATACCATTTGGTGGGTTGCTTCGCTCCATTGAACGATGTGAGCTCTTGCGTATATGGTTGCAAATCTGCATCATTAAAACCCATTCTTTTGAAACAATTATAAAAAATTACATTGCAAGAACTTCCCTGATCGACGAGAATTCTCTTAACATCCTTGTTGGCTATGACAGCAATGATAACCACTACATCGTCACCTCCTGGGATCGTTGGGCCAAAATCGTCGTCTGTAAATGATACCACCGGTGCTGCCACACCGTCCCTGAAAGGGCGGTTATCTCTGGACTTCCCCTGAACCGACAGGATCATTCGGTGGTGACTCTTCCTAGATGTGATTGACACTCCTCCTCCAGCAAATCCTCCCGCTATCATCTCTATCACCTCACGTCGGCCTTGCCTTTGTTGCTGAGGCATACCGTCCTGTTGAGCTCCTCCAGTGATTACTACTTCCTTCTGTTTCTCTGCGGCTATGAACCTCCTGACCAGATTACGACTGTTATCACCTTCATCATCTGGATCTCTCCCTCTCTTATCCAGCTTGTTTGGCTCATCTAAGGACTTCTCCTTGAACAAATACTGTTTCAGTTTTCCCTCTCTAATAAAAGTTTCCATTGTATTCTTCAACGCCTTACACTCATCTGTGTGATGGTCAACCTGCTCGTGAAAGGTACAGTATTTACATGAGTTTCCAGGTCTCTTCATTGGAGGAGGTTTCCTTACCCCATAGACACTGAGCGTGGGCCAGCCAACTTCCCTCAGGATTTGGGAATGCCTGGAGTTCAACGGGGCGTAGTTGCTGAAAGAGAAAACGCGTCTGTCTCGCTGCTGAGGTCGAGTGTTCATAAAGTTTTCCCTCGAGGCATGCTTCTCTGGCCTTACCCTCTCCTTATCTCTCCACGGTTGCTGTAAGGGTACTGGTGACTTCATTCTAGCTGCAGTAGCTTCCAAGTGCATCTCTATGCCAACATACTTTAAAGCTTTCCTTCGGAACTCCTCGAAGGTTGTTGGAGGACTTTTTGCCAAAGATAAGGCAAAAGCAGAACCAGGTTGCAAGGCCTCAACCACAATATGGAGCTGTATAGCCTCCGTGAGGTTAGGCACCAACGCAGCTTCCTTATAAAATCTCTTCAAAAACTCCTTAAGAGTTTCGTTCTCTCCTTTCCTTATCTGGGCCAAGGTGTGAGAAGTCCTTGGAATATCTCTGGAGATAACAAAATGGCTTTCAAATGTAGCTGCCATCTCTTCCCAGGAATCTACAGATCCTAAGGGTAAGCTCTTGAACCAACTCAGAGCTTCCTCCGTCAGTGTTCTTGGGAACATTCTACACATGACATCCTCATCAGCTCCCAGATACATGGCCTCGTACACGTAAGCATCAAGGTGCTTAGTGGGATCAGTCTCCTCATTATACTTTCCGATTGAAAATGGCTGGGTTGTTTGCAGGTGTTTAGGGATAACGACACTCATGAGTCTCCTCAAGAAAGGAACACCAAGTCTGTATGCCCCAGAAGTTACCACTACCTGCTCCTTCCTCCTTATACTGGCTCTATCACCAGAGTCCTGAGTTTGCTCCCTCTCCTCGTAAGTAGGGATCTTCGAATATTGGAGGGTCGTGGACTTTTCTCTCGCGGATGCATGATAAGCATCTTCTGCCTAAGACATCACTCTGTCCCCAGCTCCTCTCTTCTCCCTTCCCAACTCCATCAACTCCTCCTTGAGCTGCCTTATAACTTCGTCTTGAGGATCAGGGGTTGCCACAGGTACCATCCTCCTCGTGTTGGTTACAGGAGATTCAAAAATGAGTCTCCTTCCAGCTTGCTGATGGGTCACATCCTCCACGTGACCATCAACAAAATCGCATCCATCTCCTTCCATATTGAACTACCAAACTTCTACCAAAAGTGGGAATAACTCTATCGAGTCCCACCGGGTGTGCCAATGAACTGGTTTGGACCGGGGTCTACGATCCGGTGTGGGACCAACCATAAAAGTATGTATATTTTAGTGTTTATACACTGGTACAGTGGGTATCCGGTGTTGTAATCCGGCCTCTCAGTGGGAGAAACCGGTCTCATTGTCCTAGAGATCCTTCACACCAGAGTTTAGCGTTGGAGTGGGCGAAAGGTGGTGTCACCTGCGAAGATTCTCCGACGCTCAAGTTAGAAGAGTGTATAAGAACTCTGTGAATACTTAAGCAATGCAATAGTAAGATGAGAGTTAGAACAACGTCCCCTTGCATGTGTATTAGAATATGCTATTTATAATTGAGCGTGGAAAATGAATCGTTGGGCGCAAGTGGGCCCTTGAGTTCTGATGCTGTGTGTAAAGTATCAATCAGAAGGGCTCAGTATTCAGAGTGTGCCAAGGGGTAGGTCAATTAGCAGTGTACGATTCTGACACAGGGATGGGGATAACCCACCTTTTCCGTCTATCACGCATGTAGTCGTACCTACTCCTTTTAGTGAATGAAAGAGATATATTCCACTGTGAGGATCTATCTCATTAAGTAATGACTCCTCTTATCTCATTATGACACTGAGGCACACGGCTATAGGTGACGGATGAATAAGAGCGGATAAGGGATCCGGTGTCTCAGATGTTACTTCGGATGATCGGTGTAAGAGAGACTCTTACATCATATAGTTGCAGACCGGGTCAGTATCCTATGATACCGGTTGACCTCTAGGATGGCTAAGATGACCTCTTAACCTTAGGGCCGGTATCCAGACCGGATCAATATTAATGCTTCTAAGTTCTTCAATCTGATTAAAGTTACCTAGATAAGTCTAATAACAAATGGTTGGATAATCTAATTATCCATCATCCTTTACTAATATCAATAAAAGCACCCTGCTTTGGTAGAATGTACACTTTATTGAAACTAGTATTGATGACTGTTGTTTATTAGAACGCGTTTTAGACTGTTCATACCTTTAGGCTTTTCCAATCCAATTGAAAAATGTCTATTTGAATAAAACAATAAGTTATACTTGGATAATCCAATTATCCAGTCATGTCCTACTAAACATAAATAAAGGCACCCAACTATGACATGACCTGTACTTTATTTATATCAAGTTAGACGTTATTACTTATTGGAAGGTATGATTGTCGGGCTTGAGGGATTTCAATTTTCTTATTGTTCATTACCGACTTTCATTAAATGCTTTAACGCAAAATAAAAACCCCAAAACATGCAATCAAAATTGTGAGATAGTTATGGTCTTCCTAGAAAATAAAATAAAATAAAATAAACCTAAAAGAACTATGGTGTCTTGACTTTGTGAAGTCCTACTTCTTGAAACCACCATCCTCCTGGAGTCATCACTCCTTTGTTCCTTTCAAAGTCATATCCATCAAGAGTCACCACTCTAGGTTTCTTCTAAGTCTCCACCTTGTTGGCTTTTCCAATATTACAATGTAATAAAGAAAACTCGTTTTACATACGAGTGAAGGGTTGAGAGAAGAAATTTTAAGAATAGAGAAAGGCACAGCACGCAGGCTGTATTTAAAATTAAATAAAAAAAATCTAAGACTATAACCATTCACCGCTGGACATGTTAATTAATCAATTAATAGAGTAATTAATTGTATTTAAAATAAAATAAATTTTAAAACACATAATTAAACACGAGGTTCATAAAAGTAAAACTACACAAAGAAGTTTGGCGGCTCCGTTGACCGTTCAACAGACAAGGTCAAGGGGTGTTCGAACCTAAAAATTTAGTACTATAATCAGGTTAGTTTCCAGGAAAGATAGGTGGGTCCGCAGTGACCGCTTAAGTACCAAGTCTTTCCTAGCCAGAACGTCCCACTCACCATTAACAGCTCAAAATATTCGGTTATGATTTCAAACAATTTGAAATCTTAAATTTTAAAACGGCCAAGGTTTAACTTTTAAACCTTATCTTTTGACCCTTACAATTATCCTAAAATAGGAATAGTCAAGGTTTAACTTTTAAACCTTATCTCTAGAGTCTCAACAATCATCCTATTTTTTAGGAATAATCAAGGTTTAAATTTTAACCTTATCTCTAGAGTTCAAGATATTTTATTTTGAATCCTATTAAATTTGATAAAGATTTTATCTTTAATTTTTAACTTTTACAAATCCTATCAAATTTATTAAGGATTAAATATTTGATTTTAAAATTATTAAATTTAATAAAGATCTTATCTTCTATTTGTAACAATTACAAATCATATTAAATTTAATAAATATGAATCAATTTGTAACTCCTACAAATCATATTAATATTAAAAAGATCACATATGATGCCAATCCTATTAAAATTAATAAGAATAAATTATTTAAATTTATTACTCTTACAAACTTTAAATTTAACAAACAATTAACATTTGATTTATAATTTTTACAAATAGAATTTAAAATATAATATTAAAATCAAATATTTTATTTGTAACATTTACAAATAAATAAAATACCATTACGGCTAGGTTTTAACTTTTGAATCCCAGCTTTCATTACGGCTAGGGTTTAACTCTTAAACATCCTAAACACAATCTCACATGAACAATTCATATTAGAAAAAAGAAAGCATATAGACGTGCATTGCATACAACCCTTGATTTCAATTTAAATAAATAAACATAAAACATGCCTTATAATTAGAACACATATAAAACAATCACCATTGCAACATACAACATGTTCATATAATAAAGCACATCCGAAAAACATGTTTTTTAATTAAAATATTAAGAAAAGCAATCAATATACATAAAACAAAAATAAATTGATATTAGCTTTCAAAAGGTGCAACCTTTGCAATATATCTCATAAAAATGCAACCTTTACATAATATCTCATTAAAAATGCAACCTTTACAACAAATCTAATAAAAGATGCAACCTTTGCAAAAGGATTCAACCTTTACAATTCTTTTCGTAAAAGAAGTTTAATTTTATTTTTACATGTTCTTTAAACAAACATTTGCCCAAAACACGGTTTTGCAACCAAGCTCTGATACCACTGTTAGGGAATCCCTAGTGCATAAGTAGTGTAAATACAAGGATTCCCATAGGATTTGCAAAGCGCCGTGTTTTAAAGCATAAGACAAACACAAAAAAAATATTGATTTTAGGATTACCTCTTAAAGAAAATCGAATCGAAGCAGTCATAGCCTCGTCCTTTAGGAGTCCACACAAGTACTCCCACCAAAGAGTGGGCTCCTTGCTCATTCTAAATGAGTTAGGCCCAATAGTTTTATTTTAGTCCAACTAAAATAAAAAGCTATTTTCTGATGGGCTTCCTCTACGTGTGTGACCCTATAGGTAAAATACTCAGTTATATTAATAATAAACTATTTTATTATTAATATAAAATAAGAGCGGCATCTAGCAATGCATTATTATGTCCGAATATTATTTATTATCAACATAACCTATAAGTGATAATTATTTTATATGTTTGTTCCTTTTGTCATGATACCTTAATTGGGCCCAAGGCATGGTCGCGTCAACCTTGTACGGTCCAATTTATTTTACTTGATACCGGAGTAGACTTTATCCAAATAAATATCCAATATTTATTCTTTCTAGCATGGCCATGCATTTCCTTTGTCTCACTCCATCAAGTGGCCTATAGATATCACTCCTGTCACATAGGAGAGACAAATCTCATCTACATCACTCACATCCCTCTACATAATTTGTTCATTGCCTAACCACAACCTTTATAGTCCTCTTGTTACAGAAGACGTTTGATTGTATTAAAACAATAAACTCCTTATGTAGGAATCATAGTGACTTCAGGTCAAAGGACTACATATACCATTACCACATTGAGAATCGTTTATGACATTCATGTAACGATCCATGCAACGTTCTCATGGTGGGTCTGTCCAGTACATCATTACTCTTAATGTGTACCCGTGTAAAGACTTGATATCATTTATATCCATCATCTATGAGATTAGATAATCAGTACACTCATACACTAGTCTTAATGTATTTACATGTCCCCACATAAATACTTGACTAGGGACATTTTAGGAATAACTCTCATATGACCTATTACTCCAAGGATAAATAAAGGTTGTTAAACTATTTAACAAAAAATGACTTATTCAAAATGATGCGTCCTATATAGGCTTTTAGTTCATATTTCCAACAGGAACTTGTATCTTTTACACTAGTGGGAGTGTTCAACCCAAAAGGAGAAGCTCTAATAAAGCAACTCAATTTCAAATAGGGGGTCATCAATAATATAATATAAAACAAAATTTCAAAGGGGGAGGGGAATTCGATTCAAACTTGATGGTTCATAGTTAGACTTAAAAGGAGGTTGAATAAGTCTGAGACTTTTTTGACATAATATAAGTTTTTTTTAAAAAATGGCAGTAGACTTTAACTAACAATTATTCAGACTAAAGAGATAAGGGATAGAGAGATTAGGCACAGTAGATTTATATTGGTTCACTTTCAAATGATGAAGCTACATCCAGTGCCTTTAAACTTGAAAGATTTTTACTGTGTAAAAATGTCTTTCTACAAATACAGCACAGCCTGTGCCTCAAGTATTCTTGACTCCAACCACTTCCAGCTTAAACTCAAGTATTCTTTCAATAAGCTACTCCTAGCTCAATACCTAAGTATTCTTTCAAAAGCCTCTTCAGGCCAATAGTGTTTCCTTCAAAAAACTAAGACTGGCAAGACACCAGACTTTAACACAGGTTTTGATTTGAGAGAGTGATTGTGTTTTTGGTAACTTAGTCTACAAGAGAATGAGACTTAAAGTATAGATACACTAAGTAGAAACACAAAGACTAAGTCTTCAAGAAGTAGAGATACAAAAAAAGTCTTTGTCTTTTAAATGAAAGCTTTGATTCAATCAATTGTGTTTTTCATATTGTTGCTTTCATGTTACTTCTTTTTGAATCTGAATATCTCTTTGTATTTATTGGCTAGTGAAGATAGCTATTATTGTTCCATTGAGAAGAGATAGCTATTAGGAGTATGCAGACTTTGGGGGTTGAGAAGAAGATAAAGGTCTAAAATAAGGATCTTTAGAAGTTTCACTAAAAAGGAGGGCTTCAAGAAAGTCCTTTTGTTGGGTATCAACTATCATGAACTTTTACAAAAAGAAGCTTGGTTGACCTTCTGAAGTATTTTGACTCAAGTACTGATTTGTGTCAGCCTTTAGATTAGCGTAGAGTAGCTTCCTTGATTTCTTCTACATGTAAGCCTTGGTTTTCTAAAGAGTTTGTCTTCTTGTCCATTTCAATGATAAGAGCAGTTTAGCTTGAATGAAGCTAGGTCTAAGGCATCTCTAAAGTATCTTTGGTTAGATCAATGGAAAGTCAGAGTAACGTTCTTATATCTTAAGAGTCTGAAGTCTAATTGCTTAAAGAGATATGCATACTGAGTCTAAAGAGTAAGAAATGATGAAAAGCATGACTTAGAAGTCCTAAGTATGGAAAGACATACTTTGATAGATTTTCTCTTTGACATTGCCTTGAAACAGACTTGAGGTGGGACAGACTTAGATAGAAATTAATTAAGTCTCACACAGACTCGGTCTTAAAAGTATTTTGCATAGCTCAAGGCAGACTTTAAGTGATGGACTTCCTATTTCATTTATAACATACGCATCATAAACTTGTAACCTTAAATACTTAAATAGAGAAATTAAATAACACATAGGCAGACTTTATTTAATCAAAGTCCTTTATAAAATAGACTTGGTTCTAACAAAACCATTCCATTACACACCAACATAGAAATATGTTACTAAATAGAGAAACTAACAAAAATAAATGTTAAAATAATAGAGATTTTGAACCCACACCAGAACAAACCACCATCACCATGAACTGACTGCCTACTCTTCGTCACTTGGTGCAAGTAAAGGATCTAAGATTAAGGATTCTTGATCTACAAGTAACTTTGAAATTCAAAAACTAATTCCTTATCCAATGTTCAAGTGTTGGCCAAATTGTATATGTTCCATGGATGAAGGATTTTGGGTCAAAAAAGTACAAAAATTAAGAGAGAAATAAGAGAGATGGATGAGATGGGAATGATAAAGGATTGGACATTACTCAAGTGATGAGATATGCTATTGAGAGGCTCAACACTTTGGAAGGATCCAAAGATAAGAATTAGAGAGAAGCTTTAAGAGCTCTTGAAATTCTAGAGAGAGAATAAACTCACAATCTCTTGAAAATTCACAAAAGATATAAACTAAGTAATTTGTGAATGAAGCAAGCCTTATATAGGCTTATTCTCCTTTAGTGATTTTTGTACTACTCCTTGGTAGGCTTGCTAAAGCTTCACCTAAGGCCCAAAACTTAAAGATACATGGCCCAAAAGTAGCCAAAAGCAAGTATATGACCATACAAGACCCAAATCCCTATATAAGACTACTAATAGGCTTCTCAAAATAGAAAATAATCAAAAACTTAAGCCCAATACTAAAATACAACTCAAATAGCCTCAAGCCCAATGATGATTATCAATCTTATCAAGTGTCCTAAAAATATATAAGAGAAAAGGGTCCTACACTTATTGGATCCTCATCATCACTTATTATTACAAGACTAATGATCAATCATGAGTCCCTCTACGAGCACTATGAAAATCTCATTCCAAACTAGTACTACCCCCATATCCTCTATCACGACTCCTTTGTGATCATGCAAACTCCATAGGCTCGAAACTAGTATGTCATAATAGCTGTAAAAATTGTTCCCTTCATCTTTGAGTTTCTACCTCTAGCAAGCCCCCTTCATGATAGCACCACTGTGACCAAGCTTCATCCTCAATGTGAGCCACTATGCTCTGAGCGCTACCAATAAGCCATTCATTTATGTAACACAAAGGAGGAGGAAGATGTCATGTTGGTTCCTTTCATTTACCAAACCAATACCATTTTTTGATTGTATCATCAACCAATGGAGCTCTGACAGGTGGATATCCATGTCAAACTTAGGTGTGCTTCTCTGACAACTAGGCAACGACATTAGGTAAAATCTAATGGAAGAACTAACTTGAAATATTTAAAATAGATATGAGACCAACTGGAAACAACCTTAAGAAATAGGGGACCAATCAATATATTTAGCCAAAACAAAAATATTTACCTTATACAACAAAGAGGATTAATATACCAATCCATAAAAGAGAGCCTAAATCCTTCAACCTGTCCCCTCACCAATTCCAAGCGCTAATCTTAATCAATTACATCACAATATCTAAACAAAAGGAAGACCCATTAAAAGCAACATCATTCCCTATTAATGGACCAAACAATTGCATGCACACCACTGAGATTGATAAAATATAGCTTGAAGTTTTTCCAATTCTAAGACAATGGGAAAACCTGCCTTATTTTCTTGAATCAACACATAATTAGGAAAACCTAGTCATTCTAAGAATTGATACCAAATTGCATTTGAGTTAAAGCACTAAGGTGAATTCTATCCTCATCACCAAGTTGACAAAAAGAACAAACATTATTCAAACCTTGAATGAAAATGATAAAACTTTTGGTGGAGAACCGGGTAAAAAATAAAGTTTCATATGATAGTAAAAAGCATGATGGGCCTCATATCTTGATTGTATGTATGTATATATGTACCATATACCTTAAAGTATAATTTATATAACAAAATAACATTATAATTTTTTGAAATATCTTTATTAATAGTTTGGATGAATTTTTAACAGTACAAAGGAAATTATCAATAAAACATGGTATATATTATAACGTATGATAATAAATAAATTAATATAACTAAAATGAAAATTTAATTCATAAAATAATTATAAAGGTCAATTCTAAAATTTTTGTATTACTTCTTAAGTTTTATTCTTATTTAAAAATAAAAAATAGATAATATTTTTACAATATATTACTTTCGTCCTTAAATATAAGACTCTTTTGAGATTTTTTTATCCCTTAAGACCATTTTTCAAATTTCTATATCATTAATTATTTTAGACTAAAATACCCTATTAAAGGAGTAACTCATTGGAGTTTAAAAAGACAATAAATAAATTACATTACTTAAAATATTTATTTCTTCTACTATAATCGGTTGACACAAATATTAATATCCCTCCTTTTTGACTTTGCCTTTTTCATATGGAATACAAGTCATTAACTATGATGAGGAAAGAATTAGTGGAGAAAGAATGAGTAGGAATAAAAAATAGTATTTTCAATTATCTTAAGGGTAATTTTAGAAATTACCCTTAATTTCAAACAAAGTTATTTATTTTAACTAAACTAACTAATTTTCTTAATACTTGTGAATGAGGTAAAAGGGTCTTATATTTATGGATAAAGATACTATCAAACTTCTAAACAAATCATTTTAGAACTTAAAAAAGTAGTTTATCATGAATAATAAACTAAAAGTTAATACAATTACTTAAATATTCATCGAGTCCTATAACATATTATTTCAATATAAAAAAACTCATGAGGGATCATAATCAATAGACCCCTAATAAGTTAAATTTCTTTTATACATAATTAATTCATCCCTTTTAATATACTGAACTTACTAGTATTGAATGACAAGTCCAAAGAAAATAACATTTAATGAAGCAAGTTGCATAGGGGGTGGGCCAATGTCGAGTGAAGTGAGTTAAAATAAAGAGGACCTGGATGGAGTACACACGTGTTGATTATGTTGAACAATTGCATGTGTCACATTATTTTCTCACACCACACCCAAGGACCAGCTAGCCCCACTTGAATTGTTAATCATGATGTAACTTACTGTCCTTTTTACTTTCAGATAATTACTTTGGAAGTTAAGTGTCCCCCTCCTCATTTTTAGAACTAAAGACATTAATTTTCCTTAAATATAATTCCCTCATTTTTTTATCTTTCTTTTCAAGTAGTATGTGGCACACTCCTTAAAAAATGTATTTAATATATTTTTTAACGATATATTTTTTAAAGGAAATATATTATTTAGTCCTTCACTTTGTTACAATCAGGTTAATAGATTTTTCAATTTTTAAAATTCACACTTTGTCCCTCAAATGTGACTTCTATCACTTCTTCACAAATTTGTTAACTTTTATTTACATGTGCCATACAAATTTGACACGTATGTGTTACTTAATATGTCTGTAACCTATTAATCAAATCTCTAATTTGGCTTACCTCTCTCACAACTACCACCATCATCCTCGCTCTTTTCTTTTACCCACCCACAATCACCACCACCACCATCACTTCCACCTTTTTCCCTTACCCACCCATACCATTACCACTCTTTCCCCCCACCTACCCATGTTTGATTGTGAAGTACTAAAGACACTACAAGAAAATTAAGATCTAAAGAGGAAGAAATTTGTTGCTAAAGACTCCCTAAATCAGTTAATGAGACATTAGCAAGAAAACTACAAACTCGTTCCTCGAAGAATATCAGGTTGCTAATGAGTTGGGAGGATGGTTTCCTTGCTAATCTATCACTAATTAGAAAATAACGAGGAAACATATGTCTCTAGTTTGTGGTTAAGCTAAAGGTAAATTTAGCAAGTGCGAGGCAAAATTTTTGTAGCAACTTTGCTATATAATACTATTGTTGCTATGTTATTGCTAAGTTGAAGCTTGTCACACCTCGGTTTCCCTGACCCTAATCCGGATATTATTAAGATAATCAATTGATAAGAAAACGAATAAATTTTTCACAATTTAAAAGTCTATACACCCGACATTACATCGAGTGTAACATCCCAAATTTTGAAGAAAATAAATTTATTAAATAAAAATAATTAATTATTTGTGGTCTAATGATTATGGGAAAATTAACTAGAGATTAGAGGTGAATTATAGGTAAATTGAGACTTACCGAAATCAGATGATTTAACGGATGGTATGGGACCCACTTGGCCAAATTGGATATTTGATGGGTCTAGGATACTTAGAAAATTATTGTGGTTATGGTGGTGTAGTTAAAATAATTTTTGGTATTGAGGAAATAATTAATTGGACGTGACGTATATTATTAAACGGGGAAAATATGAACCAATTGGAATTAAAAGAAAACCAAAAATCCTAATTCCCTTCCCATTTTCATCGTGACCTCTTTTCTCTCTATCACTTGACTCTTTTACCCATTGGATAATGGGGAATTATTACCCATTGGAAAAAAAGCAACATGAAGCACCCTTTTGTCCAATGGTTAATGGCCAAAGTGGTCATCTTTTCCTCTCTCTCCCTTCCAACCGTCCACACTTCCTTCTTCTCCATCTATCTTCAATTTTTCGTCTTCTCCTTCACCCCTCCATGGCAAAACCGAACTCCACTCCTCCTACCTCTATTTTCTTGCCAAAATCAAAAACTAAGCATGGATTCATGAGGCTTGTATGGAATTGTGGGGCAAATATTTGGTGGTCTCCTCTCTCCCTTCTTCACCATTTTTGTTTTGGCCATGGCTTGGAAATAAGGTAAGACTTGGAAATAAGGATGTTATAGAAAAAGAGGAACCCTAGGCTTTGATAGCTTGGAGATGTGATTTTTGATTATGGTTTTATGGGTACATAAGGATGAGGTTATTGAGTTTATGAGGATTCTTGAAAATGGTAGATGTTAAATGTTGTTGGAAAATTTTTAGAGAAACCCTAAGTGTGATAATTTGGGGGGTTTTGGCTAAATTAGTGATTTTGATGAGTGAAAAAGATGATTGGAATAATTGGTATAGTTATTGAGGTTAGTGGATTTTAATGAGGTTCCAATCTTGAGGCTTAGAAGATGTGTGCATGTGAATATATATATGATTGATTAGGGGAATTGATTTTGAGAATGGGTATAAAATATTCAATGTTGGGTGATAATGATGGTACGTGACCATAAGTGATGGGTTAATGAAATAAAGCTTGTGATTCAATGAGATCTTAGGTCTTGATATATGCTATTTAGAAATTATTGATTGATGATGGTCTTGAATGGAGCCAAGAGGCTTATAACGAGTTTGAATAAATTGTGATGATTGTTGAGTGATTCATGAGATGATTTGGAAGACTTATGGATGAGAGGTAATGATGTTGATGGGTATTTTTAGCATTTTTGAAACCTAGAGAATCTTGGTTTTGGGAAAGGAATTCCCGAAGCCTAACATAAGCGTATGAATTTGGAGTTTAGACAAGTCTAGGACTTGATAATGAATTTTAAGAAAATGATGCCTTATGATGGCTTATTAATTCCATGTATAAATATGTGTTTGTTGATAGGATTATATTCCAGACGATGATGCGGAATAATTGAGGCAATCAGAGTGTTTGGATTGTGGTTCTTCTCTCGAGGTAGGAGAGGAGTTTACATTTCAAATTGCATGAGTGTATAATTGTTAATTATGTATATGTATGAACTCATGTAATGCCTTTCCATGCATGTGTTAAATGTTTGAATTGATGATGTGATGAATGATGGCTTGGCTTTTGTTGATTACTAAGGAATTGTATATGTATATATATAGATGTAAAGTAGAGATGAATGCTCGATTGTCCCTTGGTTGGAAACGAATTGATTGTTGATGAAAATCTATGAATAGATAAATTATTTAAGGTGTAAAGTATTGTTGTTATAATCATGCAGAAAGATGAATGGGGTAGTGGTGAGAAGTGCTTTAAAAGCCCCTTTATGTAATTGAAGAATTAGGATTAAAAATAAAGAGGCATGGCTTGTTTGGATAGGCCTAAATACATGATTAAATATGTGTAAGGTGGTAAATTAGGCCAACCATATGTATAAGATGGATTGTAACATGCAAGTGGAGTGGAAAACTTAAGTGTGGGCGTGTTCAGATGATCTCGCTCAAGCGAGATGGATTCTCGCTCAGGTGAGAGTCCCCTGTATCAGGGCAGTGGCCTCTGGCCCAATTTCGCTAAGGCGAACATGAATCTTGCTCAAGCGAGACGCGTACAAAATGGAAGGTGAGCTACTAGATGAATCTCGCTCAAGTGGGCGCGGCTGCGCTTGAACGAGCGTGATGGAAAATGGTTCTCGGTGGATCTCGCTTAAGCGAGTGGTGAGGCGTATTGGGGTCTTGCTCAAGCGAGCAAGCATGAAATCATTACTGGAACAATTTCGCCCGAGTGAGTAGCCAGCCTTGGGAAGCCTCGCTCAAGCGAGTGTGTAAGACAAAGACACTAGAGGAATTTCACCCAGGCGAGCGTGACTCGCTCAAGCGAGTGGCGATGATCTCGCTCAAGCGAGCAAGGCCTCGCTCAAGTGAGTTGCCCAGAATGGAAATTTATTTCATTTTCTTTGTTTTGGGCTTAAGATAGACCTCTTCCTTGTATTGTGAGACATTTAAGGGAATGTATAGGGGGTATATAAGCATGATATAATATGGTGGTGTTTGATGTTGATTAAAACATTCAGATAATTAGTTTATACCCATAATATGTAATGAAAAACATAATTGTTGACCACCAAGAGTGGGATATGGATGAAGGGTAATGAGTAATAAATGGATGATGATGTTGATCATTTTTTTATATAAAGGATGATTGTCATTGAGGTTGATTGTTATTATTGATGAGTTGTTATGTACCATTATGAATGACATTGTATTTTATACAAGTGTGATCTTGTATAAGTGGTTTAAAATTGTATTGATGAATTGTTGTATTGCCACACTAGTTATGAAACAATGGTAATGAATAATGATATGAAAATCCACTAATTGATTATATGGTGATATTGATGAAAGTTTAATGAATGATGTTTATGTTGAGATGCCATTATGGTTGATTGCAAGAGTTAACTTGCATGTATAATAGATGATATAATGAGATGAAAATACCACATATAAAACTTGAAAAACAATGGCTAAAACCAACAATGATAAAATCCACTAAGGTGTGTATGGGGGTGTTGGTGATTATGATGATGATGATTGATAAGTGGCATTTAGGATGCACAATGTGAGAAATGCATTTTATTTACATTGCATTGCATCCATGGCATATCATTCGCTGTCTAAGTGGAATGTTAGGGGTTCCACTAGGCGGGCCCAGTGGGAGGGCGACCCAGTGCATGGGTATGTTATTGTATTTCCCTAGTGATTCTGGGAATCACAAAGCTGTCCACAGTTTGGTGACGAGGCACCCTATGTGGCGGGCCCAATGGACGGGCGACTCTATGATGAGCAAGTTACCTTGGTGTCTAACAGGACACGGCTCTCTCGATGTGTGAAGCGGCCCATACCACTTTGGCAAGTAAGGCCATGATGTTGATCCGCAAGTCACGACGTGACTAGTGCTATAGATGGGCGAGAGCGGTTTGGTACCAGTAAAAGTATGTTGTTGAGCATGCATAAATTGAGATATATGTGTACATATTTTTCTACTGCAGTAGGGGCATAGTAGCACACCTATGCTTGACCCACAATTTGGTGTTTATTCCCACAGTCAGATCCGCACTTGTTGTCTATTCCATTGTGCACATGCATTAGCCATAAGAGCATTTGCATATAGCATAGAGATATGCTAGATGATGATAATGATTGATGATGATTGAGATTATGGTATGGTGTTGATGGGATGGGTAATTGAGTACTTAAAAGACCACATAAAATTGATAAATGATATAATTACTACGAAAATAATGTAGAATATGACAATGTGTATATTATGGCCCAATGTAATGAAGGGCATAATTACTTATGATTGATGATAATGATGTTAGCCTATAGTGGCATTGAGAAAAGACCTGAATAGTCGATATTGATGATGTTGGCCCGTTATGGCATTGGAATTGATGTGTATATGCTTGCTTTGCTATGACTTGATTAAAGAATATGAAATGTGAATTTATTATTGAAGTAATAATTTATGATGATCATTTATGTGTTTAGCAAAGCATACATGATGTTGATAGCATATGCACATAATTTTAATTGTATTCATATCGTCATTTGAAATGTATAACTCACTCTCCCATGTAGTCTACTTTTAGTATTGATGCAGGAATATCATGGGAAGAGGATATTTTTAAAGTAAAATTTTGTAAAGGTAAATAGTGGTAATGGAATGCCTTGGCCGGCAGCGTTTGTAATTTATTGAGTTGTGTATAAAATGGTATTACTGACATTGATGGATGAACTGTGAATAATGTATATATATATATATATATATATATGGATGATGTATCGATATTGGAAGTATTGGATTTTTACCAATCTAGTGTATAATAGGGTATTGATTTATTAATCCTCTAAGTATGTACAAGTATTGGAAATACATAAATCGAGGGTTGAAATGATATGGTCAATTATAGATGATGAGTATTGGAGATGTATGATGCATAACCATATAGATGTATGTATATATATATACATATCTTAGGCAAAACATGTGCATGGATTTATGTGAAAAGACAATGGTTATCTATGAGGCTTATGATACGCCGTTACATGCTTTGTCGAGCCTTTTCTCATATCCTCATATATGGGACTAGGCGTATGCCCAGTATACACATTCTTCTTCTGCTGTAAACTCTATATTTTGTATACCGTTATGGGCAAACTATTTAACGATCCACTTATAGATTATCAAATCTCACCCTTTGGTTTTCTGTGGTTCAAGTCTTGATGTAGTCGTGGTGGTGTTTTGAATTTATTTCGAATACAAAAAATTTATTCATATTTTGATTGTTTAATTATTTAGATTACATTGGGATTCGAGTCTGGAAAATCGGGGTGTTACATTGAGACCCGAACCATAGAAATTCAAAGAGTGAAGATAATATTTTTATAAACTGGATTGATAATTAAATAGCCCTAACATGTATACAAAAATTTATTGAGTTTACAACGGAAAAAAATATGTATATAGGACATACGCCTAGTCCCATATATGAAGATATGAGAAAAGGCCTAAAAATGAGGAAGGAAGTGGAGACATCAAAACCAAGTCAATTCGCTTAAGCGAGGTGTCACTCGCTTGAGCGAGACCACGAGCACTCGGTTGAGCATGCACAAATTCACCTAAGCGAAACACATCATACAATCAGACCCTCAAATTCACTTGGGCAAGCCACAGTCTCTCGAGCGAAAAACATCTAAAAGTAAAATACATTTAATTTGCTTAAGCGAGACATCCCTCGCTTGAGCGAAACACCACATAATCAAATCACCATGAACTCACTTAAGCGAGGCCCAGCCCGCTTGAGCGAAAAAAGACAGAATCATTTTCAAAAAAATTCATCCAAGCGAGATCTAGCTCGCTTAAGCGAAAGTAACACAGAGGCATTTATACATTAATTCGCTTGAGCGAGCCCCCCACTCGCTCGAGCGAGATCATGACAGAACCACATCCTCTGTCCCTTGCTTGAGCGAGACTAATCTCGCTTAAGCGAAAATGGACCAGGAACCATATATCTGATGCATAACAAACTCGCGAGTGAGAATCATCTCGCTTGAGTGAATTTATCAATAAATGTATAATGACTTAGACAAATCAATTTACGAGGCATACAACAATGCATTTTCCTAGGATTTGGTCCAAGCTATCTATTGGCACACATTTATACACCTGATTGGCACTTATCCTGACAAGTCCCTCCCCCCCATAATTTGAGATCTAGATCATCACATACATAAATGACATTTTAGGTACATTTTGAACTAACTAACCATGCCAACTTGAGATGTAATTCATGCACACAAGTCATACACACGCATTATGAGTTATAGGATCCCTTTAATGGAGGTATTAGTCATCCTATGGGAAAATGGCATATCCACTTCCCAATAATGGATACATAAGTCATATAATCACCTTTGCAAGCTAATAATCATGCTATTTCATATTTCATTTTTTTTATCATCAATCAACTTTAATCATTCAATCATTGATTTGGCATAAAATCAAATATCACATTGTCTTTATTCATTGTCAAGGTCATAACAAGAAAATTAGCCATCAAAAATCAAGATCTAATTTCACCCATAACCCCCCAAAATATACATCCAATGTTATACACATAAAAGCATATACACATAACATATGCTTTACAAAATTGTTGTCGGCCAAGGCTCACAAGCTCTCCTTCCATATTTACCTTCTCCAAGCTCAACCTCCAAAAAGGGTAGGATGTCTAACATACTTACATCAACCTTTAAAAATGGCAACTAGGAGGTGAGTAACATATACCAAATGAATCAATATCATACATTATGATAATATACATATACATGTGCACAACACAAGTTCCATAATGGATTCCTATGATCTAATCATACACCACATCAATTCATATATAACACATGTTTTGCTTGACGCATTCACACTATACACATACCAAATCGTTACTAATCACATCAAGCACAACCATCAATTTAAGGTTAGTACCACAAGTTTGTCTGTTAACTTTCAATACTTCATTGAATCTAAGGGCCACTAATAATCGGTATATCCTTGGCTATATATAAATGCTCTTAAGGCTAATGCATATGCACAAATGTCATAGTACTAAATGCGGATCCGATTGTAGGAATAACATCATAAAATATATGGGTCAAACATAAGTGTGCTACTATGTCCATACTGCAGTAGTAAATCTATACACTTATCTCATTATTTCTATGCATAACAACATCTTTCATTGATACCAAACCGCCATCGCCCTTTTTATAGCACTAGTTACCTCGTGACATACGGATTCAACATGGCCATAATTGCCACAGGTGCTACAGGCCCCTCCTGAACACATCGAGAGAGTCGTTTCCCATTAGAAACACCAAGGACACTTACTCATCACAGAGTCACCCACCCACTGGGTCTGCCACATAAGGTGCCTTGTCACTAAACTATTGACAGCTTTGTGATTCCATTAAATCACTAGGGAATAATACATTTTACCCATGCACTGGGTCGCCCTCCTACTGGGCCTACCTGTTTGAATCCCTAACTTCTAAACCAGGAAACGTATGATATGCCATGGATACAAATGCAAATTCAATGCATTCTCACACTGTGCATCCTAAATGCCACTCCACAATCAATAACTCACCACCATCACTTAGTGGATTTTAGTATTTTGATTATTCTAAAATATTACCAATCATCATTGGCTTTTTCCTTCACATCAATAGTCAATGGAAAACAATATCCATACACATTGTCTTTAATTTATATCATGGCACATTCATATTTCCATCCAATCACAATTATGACAACAAACTCAAACAAAGCACAAGCCATATATCGATTGACATTAAAGTCCTCATCCCAAACATTACCATATAACACAAATCATTCTGAATGCATTTCAAGTCAATTATCATATCAAGATATTCATCCAATTCAAGCCATGGAAACACATCCATACATATATATCAACAATGGATAAAATCATTCATTTAGAAATGTTACCCTTTCCTACCTCAAGAGAATCAGAAATCACCACGGTCCGAAGGTCCCGCTTCACCAATGGGGTCGATTCCTACACGAGACAATATACCAAATAATTATTTTGTTTAAACCACCAAGATTCACCCCCCCAAGCTAATTACTTGGTGTTAATGAAATTATTACCCGGAACTACCTTTCATTTTCATCCATTTCACATTCATGCAACACCCATTAATGGGTCTCCACATGCATGTCTATTTACTATCAATGTTTCCATCTCTCATCATTAATATCACCCTTCCAATATAAATAAATACCTTTCTACTCATATTTCCCATTTCCCCCAAATTCAAAGGTTAGGGTTTCATCAAAAACCCAATAACCATCATTAATGTTTATCATCTACCTTTACATGCATCACCATTTTTACGTACCACCTCACACCCTCATAAATGTTGCATTTATAACACCCTACCTTAGGGTTTTCCATTATTAATGGCTTCCATCAATAACCCACTTGCATTTAACACTCTCCCACTAAACAAAACCATAACCTAGGGCTTAGGATACCAAAAGAATAAAGGAACTCACCTTAAGATCCAAGCAAACACAAGCCCTAGCACAACCATGAAAATAGAGAGGCAATGGGGAGAGTTTTCAAGCTCTAAACACCTTCCAAGGTGAAGAGGGAGAGGCAAGATTGATTGGGTATGGAAGAAGACTCACCAAAATGGTAAGTTTGTGGAAAGAAAAAAGCAATGATTGAGTTTGTGAGAGGGAGAAGTGTAATATCCCCAGTAATTTAATATTGAGAAAGGTAAATTAAATATTTAATTAAGATGAAATTAAAGGAAATAGGATTTTTAAGTGAATATATGATTTAAAATGGTATTCTAGAGGGTTAAGGTACATTAAAATGAATGTTTTAAGGAATGGGCATCAGGGACCCTGACGCGTGGCGTGGCATTAACGTGTAGCGTCAGGTGCACATTAATGACCTGACGTGTAGCGCCATGCTGACACGTAGCGTCAACGTTGTGATCATTTTTTATAGAGGCATTCAAAAACAGAACCCGAGAGCTTCTTCTTCCATTTTCTCTCTTTTCTGAGGTGATTTAGCTAGGGTTTTGAAGGAGCTTGGGGATTCTTTCATTCTTGGACCTTTGGAGGTGAGGTAAGCACTGGGAGACCTTCAATTGCATGATTCCTTCCTTCCCCTCTTTTCTATTCTCCCTGACCGTGAGTACATATTGGTAGGAGATGATGATTCCACATTTTATGGTCTTGGGACAGCTTCAATATGGTTCTAGGATGGCAAGTACAAAGGTGAAACTAGTGGGTTTTTAAAGGATATTGTTAAAACAAGGATCAGAGTCCGTTCAAGGTTACGGAACTCGAAAACGAAGACGGTAAGCTTTGATAATTTAAGATCAAGGTTCAGAGTTATTTGAAGGCTACGAGTTATAATATTAATAATTAAAATATTTATTAAAGCTTGGTTTAAATTCATTTTGAGTTTCAAGGATTTCAAAGGGGACCCGACAAGTGATATGAAGCCTTGGAAAGCTCAGAATCGAGGTAAGGGGGTGTGTTGGGTTAAGGTTAATATAGAAACTTACTTGCACCGTTGGTGGCTAGGGAAAGTGTATATTATAGCCATTATTAGATGTTTTAATTGAATTAGAAATTTAGATTAAATGGAAGATTAGAGAATGAGAAGATAAGAATGCATTCCTGGAAATAAGGAATAAATAAAGTGGGTAAGTATATAGTAGAATATATTGATATGTGATAATCATAGGGCATAAAATATAAATAGCTTATATGGGGTAAGGAAATGTGTGAAATGAAATAATATGATGTAAAATAGGTATACGATAAATTATAAAAATAAAGATGAACCCAAGTGGATGGTATTTGATATACATGAACACATGTATATGTGTGTGTGTGTGTGTGAGGTGAGTAAGTAAGGATCACATAATGTGAAATAAGATAATTGATGACCGATAATGCATGAAAGATACCAATGAGATAATAAGACTATGTAATCGGAAGAGAGATTTCAAATAATAATGAATAATTATGATAGGAAAAATAATAGGGATATTATGCGTATGTGGTTCTTAATGTAAATCCTTGTTAAGGTGCGATGGTAAGTTAAGGATAATAGTGATTCGTGTTTATGATTAACAATGCATTGGGGAGATATCTTAATATATGCATATGCTGAATTGGTATGATTAGATTTGTATAAATGTTGATGCCGATGAGTAATGTGAGTACCTAGGTTGAAAGGATAGTTACAATGATATGACATGATTTTGATCTCATGAATAAAATTGATGCATTGTGAATGTTTATTGTAAAATAATATGAATAAGGATCTATGATATCATATGGCGGTATGTTGGTGGGTTTGGCAAGTTGACCACCCTGTGTCATGAACACATGTCAGTTTTTGATATTTGTGTATGAAATTGATAATGTTTAAATGTATTGGGATGATTTGTGATAGTATGTTGATGGGTTAGCAAGTCGGCTACCCTGTTTGATAAACATATGTCAGCTTCTGACAATTGTGTGTATGATGATGTTTTAATTATATTGAGTTGTATATTATGAATGAGGTACCCTGAGTACTGTTGAGGGCGGGGAGTAGTCACCGGTGTGTTGCACGAGCAAGGAGCGGCTCTTGATAGGCTTCCAGTAAAGGGATTGTATGGCTATGCCTGTGTTTACATGATTGAATATGTGATTATGTGGTGGAGGACGACCGATGGTATATGAGTTACCCTCATTTTTGGCTTCTGTGGTCAAGTCGGACCCAGTTGAGCTACCCAGAGGTCTATGACCCAGTGGTTGAGGGGAGCCAAGTCGGGCTCGGTGAACCAAGTTGGGTTCACGGGGTGTCAAGTCAGACCCCCAGCTAAAGGTCGATCCTTTTAGTATCCGGATACTAGGAGTCTATTATATATATATATGAGAGTTAGTGGTGCATATGTAATATAATATTGATGTCGTGATCTCTATAATGATTTTAATGTTTGATGATGTTGATTACTTAAGGATAATTAATATAAAGACTTGAGGCTAACTAATATAAGGAATTGTATATGATAGTATTGAATAATGAATCAGAAAAGGAATAACTTGGTTGAGTAGGTATGCTTGACTGTGGATAATTCCAATATGTTTTAGATAGTACTAATTTGGATGATCAATGTGGTTATGAGAAAATGATAGTTAGAAGAGTAAGTAAAGAGAAAAGGTGAAAGATAAATGGACATAATTGAAATTCATGATTAAGAGGGTAGCTATACTACACCTTCTCTAGTTTTGATATCTATTTCTGTATTAATTCTTAATTCCAGTCACTCACCCCTTGTACTATGGTTTTAGTGACTGTGGCAGGCTATGGATGCGCACCGTGGAGGCAAGAGCTAAATGAGGCCAGGGCGATATGGGAACTACAAGAGGAAATAAATAATTATGTACTTGTTTATTGGTTTATGAAATGTTGAGTAGTATTGCTAAGTGAGCATGAATGTATATCCATGTGGTATCATAGTATTTTATCACGTTGTGTGTTATGTGGCATAGAGCCACCTGAATGAGTGCATGATATAGGCAGGTCTCGTTATATATGCGTGCGTGAATGATATATGAAGTGTGAGTGTATATTGAATTATTGATGCAGATGATTGTTGATTATTCTGTTTGTGTGTTTTGATGGATTGTGGCATGGAGCCAACGATGTGTGATTGTGGAATGCTATTGGCAGGTTCTGTTATGATGCATGAATGTTGCGTGTGAAATGGATAATGAGATAATGATAGATTATGAATTGATTAATAATTTTCTTGAATTAGGAAGTTATGCATATAATGAATAATTGTGGATTTAAGGAACCGAATAGGTGATTTTGAGATCCGATAGGTTTCAGGACCCCCGGTGGGTGCCAATAAGTCCTCTAAGACATTTAGAAGTTGCATGTATTGGCCTTGAGCCCTTTGGAACCCATTTCGGGTGTTTGGTGCAAGGGTTTTGCACCTAAATGACTTAAATGGTGTTTTGCGCATAACTTGCGCATATGTTGGAATTTTGACGAGTAGACAGCGCCAACAGTTCCAGAATGGGGAAAA
The DNA here is from genome assembly GCA_037962975.1 of Clitoria ternatea. NCBI lineage: Eukaryota > Viridiplantae > Streptophyta > Magnoliopsida > Fabales > Fabaceae > Clitoria > Clitoria ternatea. The sequence continues at coordinate 214,806,054 of CM075671.1, read as the reverse complement.
CGTGTGGCCCGTGAAGTTTCATGGCAATCGGACCTAAAACGGGCCAATTTGGTAGGTTAGAAGTTGGGCGGTTGGCCTAAAGTGTGTAACAGCATCAGGTCTGTTACTGTCATGCCCACGCTATACGTGAGGCTGACGCATAGCGTGAGGTGCGCAGCGTCAGGCCCCTATTTCAGGTTTTTGGTTTCTTTTGAGAATAATTGGGTTTTGGAGTTTTGAGGTGTTACACAATTATCATTTAGAATCTGTTTAGGGAAAATAAATATTTTTTTGAAATTAAGACCAATTAAATCTAGTTAAATGTGAAAAATTTATTGTGAAAATTAATTAAACTGGTAGAAATAAATACAAAATGACGAAGGACGTCACAAGAAGGGGTGTGATGAAAATAAAGGAGAGGAGAAAGAGTTTTGCACGGGAAATGAGAAAGGAGAAAAGGATTTTGGTATTATAGTTTAACCCTTCATTAAAATCCTTCCATTGATCACTGTACAAGCTCAATACTTATCTAAAAATTACTCCGAAGATATATTCGGATTCCCAATAATATTCTTAACACCCCTGACCAGCAATACCTTAATTGGAGATACTTGGTCTGACACTCATTTTTCAATCGGGTATTAATTTCAACTCTTTAAGCCACAATAAATTATGAATAATCATAAAACTTTTCAATTTAATCATTTCTAATTTTTAGGACATTAGTCAATTCATATTTAATTATTTACTAATTATTTCACTTAATTAAGTATTTATTTAAATTTTGGGATGTTACAAAGTTAATATGCATCATTAAATTGCATCAAATCCCTCAAACGTTTGTTAGCCTATTACAGTATTATGAAACTGGACCAGTGATGGGAATGGTCAAGACACTATGCCAATGGGTTAATGGTCAAATTGGTTAAATCATTGGTTGAACCGATTAACTTGGTCTATTTTAAAAAATAAAAATATAGCCTATATAATTCAATTATTTGGTACTTCAAAATTTCAAAATCAAACACATAATAGTAAGTATTTAATAAAAATAAAATGTCATTTTGAAGAAGGAAAAATACAAAAAAAAAATTTAATTAATTACCTGCACCGGGTCAACTGATTTAACCATGTCATCGAGTTTGAAAAAAACCAACTGGTTCAACCGGTTTTATACCGAGTCGCTTGCATAATTAGTCTAGTAGCATATTCAGTGGTTAGGTCGCCAGTTATTAGTCTAAACTAGTTTTTATAACTTTGGTCTATTGCGTAACAATGTATCATCTCAAAACCCCACTATTTCATCCCATAAATATAATTCAAAGCTATACTAAATTCCTTACTAATTTAATTCTTTGGCAGAATAAATTTCACCTTATTTAAATAAATGTGTTAAATTATTCACAATTTATCTTATATCTTTCTTTATATTTTTCAATAATAACCCACTAAAAAATAGAAAGAAATAAAAAAAATGAAAAATAATAGGTAGCAAAATCCTATTTATAGAAATTCCTATAAACCAAAGAGTTGTATGTCAAGTTGATTAAAAAATATAATAATTTTTTGTTTATTTATATAAAAGCTAAAAATTGTAGCTAATTAAGCATATCATTTCTAAGCTAAGTGTGAAGAAATATGAATCTAAAGACTGTTGTAGACTCTAAGTCTGTTTCCTGTTCCAAAATTTGTTGGTCCCATGACAATAGACTCAGCATGCTGCAAAGCCTGTTCTTAGACTTTGCCTAAGTCTGGGCCTAAGCCTATCAGCAGACTTAACATGAGTCTACATCTATGTAAATGTCTTGGTTCATATATGGTATTAGGCATTGTTTCTTATAAATAGGGCCCTTGGGTGCCTATGTAAGATAACAAAGTTTGTTAGATCATTGGCTAAGTGTTAGTTAAAGTTGTAATCGTGTAACAACTTCATCAAAATCAGTTTTGTTGCTCTTTTCATAGATGTAGGCTATCCTTGGCCGAACCACGTAATTTCTTGGTGTTCTTCCTCGCTATCTCTCTTTTACGTTTAATTGTTTTAAGTCTACATGTTTTGGTTTATGCTCTGTTTTACCCTGTTTTTATTCAAGTTCTTTTCTCTATTTTGCATTTGTGTTATGTAGTGTTCTTTTGTATTTCTTGTGACTAGACTATTATTAAAAGAATTAACACTAAAAAGATAAATAATGAAAGATTTTGGGTTTTAAATTATAATGAAATATTATAGCTAATTTTACAACACACAAGTAAATCAAAATAAATGAGTAAAAGAATGCCATTACTGCTAAAATTAAAATGAAACTACACTAATAGTCTTCATTGACTATAGTATGCAACATATTTCAACATAAACCATAACTAACTAAATCATAGGGGAAAACCTCATGAATCCAAGAAAATATACATAACCCCATCATATATATCATTGTATCGTGCCCACCTTTATTTTTTGTATCATATTTAATATTTTCCTTTACACCCTACTATTAATGATGTCCAATTTACTTGTCAGGTCCACTCAATGAAATTTCATCTGGGTTTTAAGTCAATACCCTTACTTTGGAAAGTTAAGAGCCAAAAAATGATTTAGGAGCTGCACAAGTTAAACCTAGGCTAATATATTTATAGGTTCCCTATGTTTCATGAAAATGTTAAGTTGGTCCCCTATTATTTTTTTATTTCACTTTAGTCCCCTATCTAGTATAAAATTTTCCACTTATGTCCTTCCATCAAGTGGATGTAACGATGTTTACCACTATTGTCTGACATATTCTCAAATCTGGACATCATTATTTGTGTGTCAATGTGTGATTTGCTAATGGTTCCAACACTAAAATGGTGTCGTTTTGCTAAATGAGAGGGAAAATAGAAATCGTGATGTTCATCTTCATTCTTCATGTAACTTAAGTAAAAGAACAGTCACTTTGTCTCCAAGTAACTCGCCGGAGAGAGGTTGAAGGTTGCAAAGGTGGTTACTGTAGTCATAATCATATTGTAACACCCTAAATTTAATAAATAATTAAAACCCAAAACAGGGAAAGTTTTTCCCAAAAATAAACCAATAGTACCGGGTCCAAAAGAGAAGGAAAGGAAGGCAAGGAAATAAATAAAAGCCGGCCAAACATTCACAATCTGACCCAAAATAATGGTTGGAGTAATTAGCAACGGCGCAAGGGCAGAGAGGCAAAAAGCCGACCAAGAAGGGAAAACTAAACCGAGAGACCAAGAGAAGGGGAAAAGGAAAGCAGTGCAAGAACTCGATTAGAAACAACCGAGCGGAAGAGCAGCAGCGCTCAAGCGAAATCAAAACGAGGGCCTTCCAGCAACACCCACTCGCCGAGGCGAATACCTTGTTCACTGAAGTGAGAAACCACACTCGGCTTTTCTAGACGCTTGGAATCCAGAGTTATCCGTCAACTCATTCACTCGGAAAATGATAGCTAATCCACTCGGCACGCGACAACTTATTCGCTCAGGAACTCATTAAGCAAATCCTCACCCGGACTTATTCTAATCCTAACCACTCAGAATACTATTCCTCAATCACTCGGATTATATAAAACATTCACTCAGAACTCATTAAAGGGTTTCTCTTAGAATCCTTTTAAGTATCCCCCACTCGAAAAAGCCCAAACACAAGTCACCAATATACAACGCAGGTATATACATAATCATACACTCAGAATACCCATTATCTTAACATGTATATTTACCAATACTTACAATCCCATACAAGTAACCCACATCTATATTTCTCCTAATCAATCTTTATAAATAAATATGTTTAATCGTTATTTTACATATGAGCCGGCCAAGGCTACACTGACTAACATAGTGAATACAATATAAGCACTCAACAGTCGGAGTACACCACATTCGGACTTGAGGCCCCGTCAGCACTTCCGGGTCTGACCTGCACATCCTGGAAAATGGTGTAGGGGGTGAGCTTTCACATATACAATGACAGTTATTGGCTCGGCTTAGCATACACATTCCCTTTCAACATACTCTATCTATCTTAATCAATACTAGCATTTACTAACATTTAATAAAGCATCTACACAAGTCACTAGTCGGATTACTCAAGTCATTCATGGTTATCTAACTCCTACTATTCACAACAACATACCCCTTAACAATAACATCAATAATACTTAGCCTCAGCGTCAAACACACACACAAATCCAGTCAGAATTCATTCATAGGATTCACAGATTTTAAGGAACACGTTGCAGATCCCTTTTCTGGCCCCTCGTCTGATAGCCCTTACCGTGTGGTGCCGGTCTCCCAAGGACGTCTCGAGACTTAACTCTAGTTCCCACGGCCACCACGGGTCCTCTCAGAATCTAGCCAAGGGTCTGTAGCTGGAAATCATCTCATTGGGTTCCTAACCTTCCACGGGTCACCCTTTAACCATAAATGCAACCTCATGCATGTCACGGTAGTCATCCATACTCAGCATGTTCATCTTAAGCTATTCATATCGTATCGACCCGGAAGTCAGCAATAGACCACACAATGTGCTTGATATTCACATTACAATTAACATGCAATTCATACATTAACTCCACAACATCACCAATGTCATCATACATCTCTTGGACAGCAATAGTCATACTCCACACAGGTAATAATCATCATTCATCCAGACTCCACTCAGCAGCATGTACAACATATAGTAAACAGCACATTCTGAACGCATGCATGTGAGTACGAAATAATTAACAGGACTCTACTAACACACACACATACGATATCCAATGATCAATAGTCAAACACCTCACAGAGTCATAATCATACAACACAAAAGGTAATACGTTCGCTCGGACCGTCCAGAAACCATGCATTGGACATGCAGAGCGCCCCCTACCTGGTATGGAGATTCCAAAGGCTCCAAGGGCCTGCAGCTCCAATCGGTTGCTCCACTCAGCCTATCCATTCGTTCTCAATAGAACGACCCTACATCAGTCATCCACCATTACACTTGGCTTTGGAGGAACTCCTAGCCACTCCCACTCTTAAGCAGTTCTGTATGCAAGATTAGTAGGGAGGCCCAAGCCTCCAGGGCACCACATTGACCTTCCACTCGGTCCAGTGGGGATTTCCAAGCTTCCAAGACGCCCAGTTCTCTGTTCGTTCTCTTGAGCAGCTCCAATCACAACGCTGGTGAACGCTCCAACCTCCTTGAAGCTCTTCGTGGTGCAGGTCTTCACTGAGACTCGGCAGTCTCGAGCAAGAAGAGGGAGAAAGAGGAAGGTCGACGAAGGAACCGTGGGGAAGAAGACTGGTTGCATTCAGGGAGAAATGCACACCCTCGCCCTCTCTGGCTCGTCGAGTCAAGAAGGAGGACTCCGATCCTCGGCCACCACTGTCGCGAGCTTACGGAAACAGAGAGCAGAGAAGAAAGGAGAAGAAGGGAAGAAAAATGAAGAGCGGAGAATAAGAAGAGAAGAGAGGATAGAAAGGAGAGAAATCTGAAGGGAAAACATGAATGATAGGGTGGCCCAGTAGCTCATATACGCATGCACGGAGAGAAGGGAAAGTGGGGTGGGAAAGCGTGAAGCAGTACACCAATCACAATCAGCCAGCAATTAATAATGAATCACTCTTAACCAGTCATTATTTCTTAAGTTGAGTTAATTAAGTTAATTATAATTAATAAATAATTTTCCCACCTTGCAACTATTATTTCAATGATTTATTCTTATTCGGCAATTAATTATTAAATCGGGATGTTACAGTTCTCCCCCTCTCAAAAGAATTTCGTCCTCGAAATTCGATCGGTAACTTACCTTAAATAAATAACTCAGAAAATTGCTGACTCAATTACCTACACGACTGTGCTTCCACAAGCATTCACCGGCCGGTTCACAATTTCACTCGGCAAGGCTTAAATTCTCAAGCAGTTTACCAACCGCCCCACAATTTCAGTCGGCAAAACACAAAAGTCAGGTCCTGCCTGATTACAACCTCATCATAAAATTCAATATATTTGGGGATTCGGTTTCTGAAACGTACAATTTCCCTCATTTAACTCAGCCAATTCATCATAAACAGTGGTACTTCCTAATTTCTTGGCCGCTCATCCCTATATTCTCAACACCGATCGGTGTATTCACACCATCGGGCTCCCCGACTCAAATGAGTCACTCGGCACAACCGTAAACTTATACAGAGTACAGACTCAAAATTGTATCACATGAGACACATTATGGAGGTTAATCAACCAGTCGGGAATAATCTAATCGGCAAACAACGTCACCGACTCCCAAAAACACTCACTCCCGACCGATTCCTCTCGGATTAAACCCTCGGGTTTTTAAAATATGACCATAAAATTTCTTCCTTACACCAAAATGAACACTCAAAAGAGTTTCCATGTGCTTCAATCAGCATAATTTGCCCGGGTTTACCTGGCACAGGCACCACGCTCGATTTGGAAATCTTAGGTTCCCACCCATGCCTTCGGCTACTTCCATGCCTACACTCTGAGAACGTCACTCGGACTTCTCATTCAAATATCCCTCAGGGTTTTGAAGGCAATCCTCACCTGGAACCTCTCCAGTTGTAAAGATTCACTTGAAGTCTCATTTTCCCGACCAGAGGGACTCTTCTCCTGGAAGGTCACTCGGTTGGACATCACATGGGTATTAGGAATTCTACACTCGTTATCTTCTACCTAGAGTTGTTTCACACAGTACCATTCTACTCGGAAGTGATACACTCCGAGTCACATCACTCGAATCTTACCCTTTCAGGAATGTTACGCTCGGACACTATTCCCTTAACTTAGTAATGATCCCTTCCATGAGGTTCTACTCGGAACACCATAATTTCCACTCGGCAGTTCTTCCTCACAAGGACTTCACTTGGAATTGTCTCCACTTTTACACACTCGGAATATACTAACCTTTCCCGAGCAACTTCCCGCCTCACAGTTTAGCCTGGCTCAAGATCCTGGTCCTCTTATTAAACCTACAGTACCACTCGGCTAACTTATGAAACTCAAATTTTAGTGGCAAATTTGATCACCCTCCTTATTTCAATAACTAATCATCCCTTAGTACCCATTCCGTACCCAACAACCTCTAATCCTCTCAGAGGCAACATATCAAGGTTAAGCAGTCCTCATTTTGATACATAGCTGCTTATGATCTACTTAATACAACTCCCCTCCTCACTCGGGGTAGCCTGAAAGACTCACCGTTACCATAAGCAGCTACAACTTCGCCTGCTCGACTTACGAATTGTTGCATCCAACTTATAGGATGACGTCTCATTCCTATAGGGTTACAACAATTACACAATCACTGTAACGTGTACGCTGCCACAATGCCTATGGCATGACGAGTCATCTCAGGACAGCATGACTCACACTGACCTGATTCACTCAACTGATACTAATTTACACGGTAATTAATGGCACTTTACATACACATTAGAAGCAATACATCTACATCAACACTATGCATCACATAGGGTACATCACGCAACAACAAGCATGAAAATTATTCATCACTTCTGTAAAACTGGATGACGGCAATACAACAATCGGCTTCTAGCCAACACCGAGTAAATATTTCCTCTAAATCTTATTCATCACAAAATCATGGCTCGGATTAAATTCTCAATTCTCAGCTATATAATGACATCACTTATTCGGCTTCATACAATTCAGTCAGGATTAAGTAATTCACAATCACATACCATAGACTCGGCAACGACACTAATACATATACAGCCACTCAGTCGGATTTCATAACAATTATTCATGGCTATATTATTGTTCACTACAGCATGCACCATAACCATAACCACACATTGCACTCAACAATAGCATCAATATATATCTATATGTTCATCCAATCGGACTTACTCAAACCAATTCCAAACTACATTAAGGATTTCATTCACAACATCATATCCAATCGGGAGTTGCACAATAACGTACATTCGCAATTATAACACCACATTACACTCGGTAACAGTATCGGTACATACATATTCATTCAGTCGGAACTCACTCGTACGTCATCATCTAGTCGGGGTTCATTCAAATCATTCAAATCCATGCAAACCATGTTAGTCTCCCTAACAACGTTCTCACACACACCGACCAACTCACTCAGCTAATACTTACTCACAAGAATTAATGGCAATTCACATGCATATATAAGCACATATTCACATCAACATTATCATGATGCATCACGTAGGGCACGTCACATAGCAACAATCATGAAATATAATTTACCACTACTGTAAAATAGTATAATGGCTACAGGCTTCCGACTCACACAAAAATCGTACACCTCCTCATTACTCATAAGTTAGCGCAACTCTCTTGATGACAATCGTCAAGTAGCAGTTACTATCACCCCAAAATGGTATAATAACAGTCGGTTTCTGACCATTACCGCGTAATTACTTCTTCCTTAGATCTTATCCACCTTAAACCATACAGTATCATATACATATATACGTATATGTGTGTACCAACATTCAATACATACACACTATCATTCCACTAGAACACATTCAAGCATCATTCAATCAGAATCTATCCAGCCAGCTCTCGGCTATATCACTTACATTATTCATAATCCCATATAATCACAGCCATAGGCTCACTTTGCACTTAGCGACAACATCAACACATATATACATTCAATCATCCAATCGGAATATCAAATTCACACTCAGCCATACAATTTATATCATTCACCACAGCATGCATTACAACCACAACATCATATCGCACCCGGCCATAACATTAATATACATACATTCATTCAATCGGATTCCATCCAATCATGTTATTCTAAATAACATTCCACATATTCATGTAATTCATATTGAGCTCAACAACCATTATAGTGTGCACACATTCTTTTCACCCGGATCCGGTTACCCACTTTTATTGTTGCAACATAGGCTCCAAAACTTTCCTCGGCTCCAAGCTGATTCGGCCGTTTTACAGGTACCAAACCGTTTGCCCTCACGCGTAACACAATTGCTCCAAGCAACAACGGGAGTGTTACGGGCAGCCCCGAGTCCAACCCGGTAACCTTGCCTTGAGTCCAACCCAAGGTCTTTAAGCGTCTAACGCTTAGTGCACTTAGCACTGCCCCAAGTCCAACTCAGGGTCTTTTTATAGTGCACTCGGCACTGGCTCAAGTCCAACCCGAGGACTTTCAACACATATTCATCTGATTGCCAATCGGTATTAAGCGCCTATGCTATATGCTCCAAGCACTTCTAGAGGCGAGTCAGATGAATATAGTCTTATTCACCCGGCGTCCAACGCCAATGCACTCGGCATTCAATATCAACACATGCATCCAATGCATTTTATCATTATTATTCATAATAGTGGTCATCATAGCAATAACACCATACATGCACTCGGGAACAGAGTCACACAATCACTAAACAGTTCACAAATACCATAAATCCAGGAGTTGCATGCACAGCTACTCAATCATAGTACAGTTACCAACACATCTCACACATAACACATCACACGGAACTGGGCAAACACTCGGTTCCTAATCATCACACAATGGTAATTCAAGCCTCAATGAATTACTACGCAATTGCTTTACTCAGGTTCAACAGCACCTAAAGTTAATAAATTATTAGGCTTAGGATTCCTAAGGAGTCATTATTTATCTAGTATCCCACGATGGGTACCTCCTAATATTCAAATATTATAAGGTCTAATACCATTCACTCGGTCTTCACACACTAAAACCGAGACGGTATCCAAGTCAAACAGATATTCTATTTTACCTTCATTCGTTCATGATCATGCCTAATCAACTGGGTCACTACACCTATTGGCCCAGCATCTAGTCCATCACTCACTTGGTTTCTCCAATTACCACCGAGACACAACCCCCATTTTAACATATACCCCGATCTCACCTTTACTCACTTATTACACACCCAGATTTTTGACTTAGGAACTGTAACACATCCCTTATACTGAGAATCATATACTATTCATTTATCACACGTTCAAATTCCTCAACAAGGCACAGGCATACAACCACACCATTCATAATCAAACATATGCCAAATCATTAAACACATACAATACCAATTAAATCAGGGCATACAATCAATCGGATCAGGAGGAAATGACCCCCTATCCTCAAATCAATATCACAATAATGATGACCACTCGGTCATACTGCATACAACCGCTTACACTCGGTAAACATACCTTGGCCTTGGACCTTTCAGTCTGCTCTGATACCAAAATGTAACACCCTAAATTTAATAAATAATTAAAACCCAAAACAGGGAAAGTTTTTCCCAAAAATAAACCAATGGTACCGGGTCCAAAAGAGAAGGAAAGGAAGGCAAGGAAATAAATAAAAGCCGACCAAACATTCACAATCTGACCCAAAATAATGGTTGGAGTAATTAGCAACGGCGCAAGGGCAGAGAGGCAAAAAGCCAACCAAAAAGGGAAAACTAAACCGAGAGACCAAGAGAAGGGGGAAAGGAAAGCAGTGCAAGAACTCGATTAGAAACAACCGAGCGGAAGAGCAACAACGCTCAAGCGAAATCAAAACGAGGGCCTTCCAGCAACACCCACTCACCGGGGCGAACACCTTGTTCACTGAAGTGAGAAACCACACTCGGCTTTTCTAGACGCTCGGAATCCAGAGTTATCCGTCAACTTATTCACTCGGAAAATGATAGCTAATCCACTCGGCACGCGACAACTTATTCGCTCGGGAACTCATTAAGCAAATCCTCACTCGGACTTATTCTAATCCTAACCACTCGGAATACTATTCCTCAATCACTCGGATTATATAAAACATTTACTCAGAACTCATTAAAGGGTTTCTCTCAGAATCCTTTTAAGTATCCCCTACTCAAAAAAGCCCAAACACAAGTCACCAATATACAACGCAGGTATATACATAATCATACACTCGGAATACCTATTATCTTAACATGTATATTTACCAATACTTACAATCCCATACAAGTAACCCATATCTATATTTCTCCTAATCAATCTTTATAAATAAATATGTTTAATCGTTATTTTACATATGAGCCGTCCAAGGCTACACTGACTAACATAGTGAATACAATATAAGCACTCAACAGTCGGAGTACACCATATTCGGACTTGAGGCCCCGTCAGCACTTCCGGGTCTGACCTGCACATCCTGGAAAATGGTGTAGGGGGTGAGCTTTCACATATACATTGACAGTTATTGGCTCGACTTAGCATACACATTCCCTTTCAACATACTCTATCTATCTTAATCAATACTAGCATTTACTAACATTTAATAAAGCATCTACACAAGTCACTAGTCGGATTACTCAAGTCATTCATGGTTATCTAACTCCTACTATTCACAACAACATACCCCTTAACAATAACATCAATAATACTTAGCCTCAGCGTCAAACACACACACAAATCCAGTCGGAATTCATTCATAGCGTTCACAGATTTTAAGGAACACGTTACAAATCCCTTTTCTAGCCCCTCATCCGATAGCCCTTACCGTGTGGTGCCGGTCTCCCAAGGACGTCTCGAGACTTAACTCTAGCTCCCACGGCCACCACGGGTCCTCTCAGAATCTAGCCAAGGGTCTGTAGCTGGAAATCATCTCATTGGGTTCCTAACTTTCCATGGGTCACCCTCTAACCATAAATACAACCTCATGCATGTCACGGCAATCATCCACACTCAGCATGTTCATCTTAAACAATTCATATCGTATCCACCCGGAAGTCAGCAATAGACCACACAATGTGCTTGATATTCACATTACAATTAACATGCAATTCATACATTAACTCCACAACATCATCAATGTCATCATACATCTCTTGGACAGCAATAGTCATACTCCACATAGGTAATAATCATCATTCATCCAGACTCCACTTAGCAGCATGTACAACATATAGCAAACAACACCTTCTGAACGCATGCATATGAGTACGAAATAATTAACAGGACTCTACTAACACACACACATACGATATCCAATGATCAATAGTCAAACACCTCACAGAGTCATAATCATGCAACACATAAGGTAATACGTTCGCTCGAACCATCCAGAAACCATGCATTGGACATGCAGAGCGCCCCTTACCTGGGATGGAGATTCCAAAGGCTCCAAGGGCCTGCAGCTCCAATCGGTTGCTCCGCTCAGCCCATTTACTCGTTCTCGATAGAACAACCCTGCATCAGTCATCCACCATTACACTTGGCTTTGGAGGAACTCCCAACCACTCCCACTCTTAAACAGTTTTACATGCAAGATTAGTGGGGAGGCCCAAGCCTCCAGGGCACCACATTGACCTTCCACTCGGTCCAGTGGGGATTTCCAAGCTTCCGAGATGCCCAGTTCTCTGTTCGTTCTCTTGAGCAGCTCCAATCACAACGCTGGTGAACGCTCCAACCTCCTTGAAGCTCTTCGTGGTGCAGGTCTTCACTGAGACTCAGCAGTCTCGAGCAAAGAGAGGGAGAAAGAGGAAGGTCGACGAAGGAATCGTGGGGAAGAAGACTGGTTGCATGCAGGGAGAAATGCACACCCTCGCCCTCTCTGGCTCGTCGAGTCAAGAAGGAGGACTCCGATCCTCGGCCACCACTGTCACGAGTTTACGGAAACAGAGAGCAGAGAAGAAAAGAGAAGAAGGGAAGAAGAATGAAGAACGGAGAAGAAGAAGAGAAGAGAGGACAGAAAGGAGAGAAGTCTGAAGGGAAAACATGAATGATAGGGTGGCCCAGTAGCTCATATACGCATGCACGGAGAGAAGGGAAAGTGGGGTGGGAAAGCGTGAAGCAGTACACCAATCACAATCAGTCAGCAATTAATAATGAATCACTCTTAACCAGTCATTATTTATTAAGTTGAGTTAATTAAGTTAATTATAATTAATAAATAATTTTCCCACCTTGCAATTATTATTTCAATGATTTATTTTTATTCGGCAATTAATTATTAAATCAGGATGTTACACATATAATGCTTTGTTTTGTTGTTGGGGTTGTTTGCATGGAAAATAGGGGTCACTGAATGTATCTATGGTGTTGACATATGTTTTCTAAGTTTAGGTTGGGATAATTTTGTTTAATTAAATTTATTCTTATATTTTAAGGTTTCTTCTTGTGTTGTTGTTCATGAGTTAAGGTAGTTATGGATTCTCGATTTAAACTAGAGATTTTTCTTGGGGGAACCTTTGTCAAAAAAAATGGATAGAAAGTGAGATAATGGAGAAGTATTTGAATGGGATATACAAGGGGATAGATGAAGTTATTTTGAGGTTAATGGAATATTAAGGGAAATCAGTTACGTAAATATCAAGGAGTTGCATGTTGGATTAAAGTTGTTTGAAGATGATTAAGGTTGTATAGAGATGATAAGGGTAGCACATTCTGAAAGGAAGATGTAGTTGTACATTATACATCCTATAGAGGTTCCTAAAATTGTTTTGAAGTTAACTGGCCCTTAGAGTCATCAATTTGTGATTAGAGGGAGCCTATAAAGGGTAATGGAGTTCGTGTGGAAAATACTAAAGATGGTGGTGTTCATGTGAAAGATGCTGAAGGTTATGGTATTCAGGTGTAGGATGCTGAAGGTGGTGGTGTTCAAGTGGAAGATACTGAAGACAATGTTGTTCAAGTGAAGGCTATGCATGGTGATGGTATTCAGGTGGATGCTATATATGACCATGGTGATAGTGTTAAGGGGCGGGATGTGAAGTGGAAGGTTGTGCAAGACAAAGAAACCTATAAAGGAGAAAAAGAGGAAAATGCATTGGACATACAATTTGAGGATTCAGGCGATGAGGGTGTTGAATAGGAGAATGTATTTGAGGGTGATGTAGCTAACTCTATGGTTAAGGGTGATATGGTTGAGTCTATAGCGGATATTGATAAGGATGAGGTACCAAAGAAGGGTAAAAAAGAAAGAAAATTCCAAGGATAGTGAATCCACAACCATACAAAAAATAAAAAGGATCTGAGACTAGTAAAACCCAACCAAAGGTGAACTCAGAGTCGAACAGTGACTAATATGAGTTATAGTGGTGATAGTGGATGTGATAGTGAGAAGTACCCTTTATTTAAGATACCTAAGACAATGAAGAATTATAAATAGGAAAACAGTACTGTTGGAACCAAGTCTAGTTTGTAAAAGAAAATTATTGATCATTATTTAACCAGACCCCAAGATTTATTAATAACACACACATCAAGGCATTTAAATTAAATAAAGCCTACCCATGTGTTATCTAACCTATTTAACTAAGTGTTTCAGGATACAAACTTTAAGTACATAGGTAATAAATAAAAGGGGGAGTCCATCAAATTAAAAAGTCTGTCTTGAGCCATATAAGTAATTTCAAGACAAATCTGATCCTAAAACAATGCTTAAGAAAAGTCTGATCTAAGTGCGTTCGTCCAGACTTTTGGACTACGAATCAGACCCTAAACTTTTGAAGCAACAAGAACGTTACTTTAAGCTCACATCAAATAGCGATCAAAGTCCATTTTGATTATGCTTTGAATCAAGCTCTTATTAAGGAGAACTACCCTTATTATATAAAGAGAAAAGAAGACAAGACAGTGAAGCAACCCAAGCTCTCTTAGGAAGAAAACCAATATAGCTGCTCTACGCATTTTAGAAAAGCGTATAATGATCAGCTCATGTGTTTGAAAACCTATAAAAGGTTAACTGTATATGCTTTGCATGTCTTAGTTGAAAGAAGAAAGCCAACAGAAGGTCTTCTATTTTGAAGATCTCAAGGAACACCATTTCAACGTAAGCTTTGATGTTCCTTTATACTAGACCTTTTGTCCTCTCCTCACTTTTCAAGGTCTGATGCTCACAACAGCTAAAGCTTCTTAAACGGATTTACAATAGTTATGTCTCTTCCTTAAATTACTAAATGATCACTTTGTGTAAACTATAAATATGAAAAGATTCAAAAATTTGAAGAGAGAACTTCTGAAACCTTTGAATAAATCCTTGAAATTAGTTCACAAAAAGCATTCTTCTTCATTCTTAGTTTTTGTCTCTAAAGCAAATACCTTCTTTGTTGTTATGCTTCTAGCAGACCTTGGTCTTTATCTTTCTTACTTAGCGTATTTCTTCATATCTTGTATCTTTTCATACACTAAGTTCTAAGAAACAACAAACATAAACTATCCTTCAAATCCTTATTTGTTTAAAAGTATGGTGTGTAGCCAGCTTTTAGTTTCTATTGGGAAACAGTGATTAGCTTGAAAAGGCTTTTGAAAGAATACTTGGGTTTAAGACCGAAGTGGTGGGAGTCAAAAATACTTGTGACACAGTTTGGTGTTAAGATTGTAAAAGGTATTTTTACAATAGTGGAAATCCTTCAAGTTTAAAGGGACTGGATGTAGCTTTTGTGTTGGAAGTGAACCAATATAAATTCCTTATGCTCATTATCTCTTTCCTTGCACTTAAAAGTCTGGTACAAAAGTCTAATTGCTTACATTTATCAAAGTTTTAATTTTTATAAAAAGAGTCTGAGACTTATTCAGCCCCCTTCTAAGTTTAACTCTGAACCATCAGGTACTATATTTGTAACCAAAGAACAATTCAAAGAGGCTGTGATGGCTTATGTTATCCATAATGGAAAAGATTTACGGTTAAAAAATGATAAAAGATGGTGAGTGTTAGGTGTGTTAAAGGTTGTGAATGGTATGCTTACTATGGTAAGTTACCATATGAGGAAACATGGCAACTTAAGGCTATTATTGATGAGCATAGCTGTGGTAGACAACATACGATCCAATTGTTGAGTTCAAAGTGGCTATGTTCAATGGTGTGTGAGAGAATCCCAAGATCAGGTTAGAGGATATTTGTGAGGGGGCATAGAAGAATTAGAATGCAAAAATATCCAGAACCAAGGCATATAAGGCTAGGAGGGCAACAATTGAACTTGTTAATGGAGATTTCAATGACCAATATCAAAATCTATGAGACTGCACTCAAGCTCTGTTGACTTCTAATCCAGGGTCCATAGTCAAATTGGATGTGTAGTTATAGAGGGGATGCTTCATTCCACAGGCTATATGTTTACCTGTATGCATGCACACAACTTCAAATGTAACATCCCAAAATTTATATAAATGATTAGTTGAGAGAAATAATTAGTAAATAATTACATATAAGTTATCTAATGTCCCAAAACTTAGAAATAATTAAATTAAGAATTATTATGATTATTCATAATTTATTGTGGCTTAAAGAATTAAAATTAATACCCGATTAAAAAATGGGTGTCAGACCAAGTATCTTTGATTGGGGTACTGTTAGACAGGGTTGTTAAGGATATTAATGTGAATCCGAATATACCTTCGGAATAATGTTTGTGGTAAAACAGAGAAAACTTAATGAAGGGAAAAAAACTCAAATATTAAATCCCTTCCTCTCTTCTTGCATTTCATGTTGCTTCTCCTTCCAAAGGCAAGTGATATTTGCTCTTTTTTGTTCTATTCCTTTTCTTCTTCACTTCTTTCTTCTCTTACTCTCTAAATCCATCAAAGCTTGTGTGTGTCATTTTTCTTCTTCTTCACCTCTCATTTTCGTTTTCCCCAAAAAGCAAGAAGAAACTTGTGATTGGAGGCTCTTATTTTCATTTTCTTCTCCCTCACTCCTTGGAGCTCACTTTCTTTTGGCTTGTGGTAAGTTTCCATCACCATTTTCTTGAGCTCTAGCCCTAGGTTATGGGTTATTATGATTTATGAGAGTGTATTTTGTATAAGTATGGTAGATGGAAGCTATTAATATGCAAACCCTAAGGTGGGGCACATTTAATGTAAGTTTTATAAGATTATAAATGGGTACACAAAAATGACTCTTAATGTAATGGGAAATCATGAACATTGATGATGGTTGTTGGGTTTTTGATGAAACCCTAACCCTTGGAATTGGGGAAAATGTAAAATATGAGTGGAATATGTGTTTAATGATGTTAGGGAATGCTAGTAATGAAGAGAAATAGCCATTGATAATGGTTGGTGGTTATTAATGATGAGTGATGACCATTGGTAATGTTAGATGATTAATAATGGTGGTTGAAAACCATTAATGAGGGAACCCATTAATGGGTGTAGCTTAAAAAGCATAATAAATGAATATGAGCACCAAACCATGGTGGTTGTGGTGATTAAATGAAACAAAAGAGGTTTGAGGTTTAAAATGGTATAAACACTAAGTGGTTAATTAAGAACATTTACATCTTGGTGGTTTGGATAGAAAATAATTCTATGGTACATTGTGTGATGTAAGAAACAACCCTATCGACTAAGCGGGACCTTCAGACCGCAGTGAATACTACTTCACTTGAGGTAGGAGGGGGTAACATTCCTAAATGCATGATTTTATCCATTATTGATGTGTTGTATATATGTGTTCCCATAATTTGGCTTGGATGAATATCTTGATGTTTATATGATTTGGAATGCATTTAGAATGATTTGTGTTATGTGGTGAATGTTATTAGGATGATGATGATTATGGTGTTGAGCTTGATTCATGGTAGTATGACTTGGTGAATGGCATTGAGACCATGATTAAATTAATTGCAATTATATTGGATCCCATGACATGTAATTTGATGAATAATGATTGCCACTAACTATTAATGTGAATGAAATCCAATAATAATTGGTAATGGTTAAGAACGATCAGGATATTGAATTCCATTAAGTGATGGTGTTGAGTTGTTGATTATGGAGTGGCATTTTAGGATACATAGTGTGAGAAATACGTTGATTGGCATTTGCATCCATGATATATTATACGTTGTCTATATGGAATGTTAGAGGTTCCAACAGGCGGGCCTAGTAAGAGGGCGGCCCTGTGCATGAGCAAATTATTTATTATTCCCTAATGATTTGGTGGAATCACGAATATATCCATAGTTTGGTGATGATGCGCCTTATGTGGTGGGCCTAGTGGATGGGTGGCTCTATGATGAGCAAGTGACCTTGGTATCCCTAAAGGGCATGACTCTCTCGATGTGTGTTTGGGGGGGGCTCATAGCAATTTTGGCAAGTGAGGCCATAAGGTTGATCCGCAAGTCACGGGGTGACTAGTGCTACATATGGGCAATAGCGGTTTAGTACTAGTAAAATATGGTATTATGCATGCAAGAATTAACATATAAGTGTAAACATTTACTACTGTAGTAGGGGCATAGTAGCATACCTATGCTTGACACACATATTATATGATGTTGTTTCCCATAATCGGATCCATGATTTAAAGATGATTCCTTTGTGCATATGTATTAGCCATAAGAGAATTTGCATATAGCCGAAGATATGCCGAGTTTGGTAGCCTGTGGTGGCGATGGATGATTGATAAGTAAAGAGAAATAAATTATGGTACTAACCTTAATTGTGTGGTTATACTTGATAAGATTGCCAATGATTTGATATATAATGTATATGTGTTGATGGAAACATGTGCTATGTTGAAGTGGTTGATGATGAAGTTATATGAGAAAAGATATGATGTGTGATTGAATCATATGATGCTAATGAGGAATATATGTTGTGCACATGTAGATATATATATATATATATATATATATATATATATTATCATAATGTATGATATTGATTCATTTAGTATATCTTACTCACCTCCTAGTTGTCATTTTTAAAGGTTGATGTAGGTATGTTGGAAGTCCTACTTTTTTGGGGTTGAGCTTGAAGGAGGTAAATATTGGAAGGAAGCCCTTGTGCCTTGGCCGACAATTGTGTTTCTGAAAAGCACAATGTTGATGTTTTGTATATGATATTTAGATAGTTATGGATATTGATTTTGAGGGTCATGTGTGAAAATTAGACCTTAGTGTTTTGGAAGGCTAATTTTTGGTTATGACCTTAACAATAGTTGATGTTAATTGTGATTCATTGATTGTTATGCTATATCAATGAATGAATGATGATATTATGAGAATGGTGATTCATTGGAATGAAAATGTGACTTGTGTATCATTAATATTGTGAATTGAATGCAAAACAAGGAAGTAGATAAGTCACATTTTCATTTAATGGATAAGACTTCATGTAGAGGATACCCACAACCCATAATATATGTATGAAACTTGTGTGCATGGTTGGTTGTGGTCAGATAGGCTTAGTTTGTAATTTGACGGCTTAGTTTGTAATTTGACATGCTTGGTTTAGCTAAAAGGGAGCATGAATTTCCCTAAGAGCATATCTTGATCTAGGAAATGAGTTATTGGATGAGATTTGTTGGAGCAAGTCACATTTATATATGTGACTATAGTTCCATAAATTGTATTTTGGTATGTCATGTAAAATGCCCAAAATATGCATAAAACTACCCTATAGCTTAGTTTTGATTGGGATAGAATTTGGCCTTGAAATTTGGCCACATAATTGACATTAGGGTAGGTAAGTTGTGTATAAAAATTCATGCAAATTGGAGTTAAATAGCTTAGTGAAAAGGGGTCACAAAGTTGGCAAAAACTTAAGGGCCAAAAAGCTGTAGAATGGTGCCTACAGCAGTGAGATTCACAACCAGTGGGAATTTCTCACTACCAGTGGATTGTTCTGCCTCAAAACGTGGAAAAAATGGAAATTTTGGTGGTTACGACAGTGGATTCCATGGCCAATGGGAATTTCCCACGTCTAGTGGAATGACCACTGTCAGAATTTTTCAACTGCTGCTTTTGCCTTGCTATTTTTGGCTCTTCTGGGTATCTTAATGACATTTTTGGCCTCCGATTTCTTCATGAAAGTTGTAGATAAATGTATTAGGGAGGTGTAGAAATTAGCCTCATCTCAATTGAAGTTTTCTAGATCTCATTAGACATAAAACACCGGACCCATTGCATTGTAAAACTCAAATTTAAGAGGGGTTTGAACCCAACGTTTTATGGTTTTCAATTTGGGACTAATAGGTGATATTTATGGCATGTCCCACTATTTCTATGACTATAAATTAACTTTTCTCATATCTCTTCTCATATCTTCATATATGGGAAGTGTGACTAATCAAAGGTCTGGGGCGCGATGTTAAATGATTTTCTTTTAATTCGTGTTGTCTCTTAGGCAAGGTGATGAACTTTAAAATGTGAAAAATTTATCTTTATAATTATTATGTCATATCTATTATATTTACTTATATAAGACTGAGGGGCACCACATCAAACATTGTAGAACCATCATAGTTTTAGATGGGTTCTTCTTAAAAGGACCATTTAGAGGACAGATACTTTCTGTAGTTGGGAGAGACCCAAATGATAGATGCTTCCTATACCTATATGTATGGTTAAATACAAGAACATTGATTTATGGAGGTGGTTCTTAGAGTTGTTGATGAGGGATCTGGGTGGAACAAAGGCATACAAGGAGTTCACTTTCATATCAAACTAGCAGAAGGTAGTTCTATTCAGTCCCTTATTTATTTTTAGTTGTTTCAGTTTGGTCCCTATATATGTTTAAGTGTTTCACTTTGATCCGTTATTTATCTTTAAATGTTTCATTTTAGTTTGTGAGACTGTGACTTGTTTTACTCATTTATACTTGCAATGACCAGGGTATGAAATATCTATTAGAGGATCTTATACCTGGTGCTAAGTAGAGATTCTATGTGAGACACCTCTACAATAATTTTAGGAAAAGACACTCAGGCAAATAATTAAAAGACAAGATATGGAAGGTAGTAAAAATACATTCAGGCTTGGGAAAAATAGATGCTGGAAATTAGGATTGTGAATAAAGATGCCTATAAAGAACTGATCAAGCTGTCACCTAGACATTGGAGCAAGTCCAGATTCAGTTACAATGCAAAATATGACATATTGGTCAACATGTTAGTAACCTTTAACTCTGTGATATTAGGTGCCAGAGGAAAGCCCATAATCACCATGATTGATGAAATAAAAACCTACATGATGGACAGATAGGCTAACAATAGAAAAATATGATGGGGAAATGCAAAATGTGTCCATGGATAAAGAAGAAAGTTGATAAGGCAAAGCAGTTCACTAACATGTGGCTTGTGAAGTAAGTTTTTTTTTATAATTTTAGCATGTATTTCTTGATGTAATTGTTGAATACCATATGCTGTTGTTGTAGGTGGTTCGGGGAAAAAATTTACGAGGTTAAGCATCTGGACAGAGGAGGGGATAAATTCATTGTTGATCTGGTTGGGAGAGAATGTTTATGCAAGAGATGGATGCTGACTAGGATATCATGCACCTACGCACTAGCATGTATGAGATAAGTGAATGATGAGCCATCCACTTATATCCCCTCAATCTACTCAAAGGCCAATTACGCAACTTGCTATAAACCAATTATCTATCCCACACCTAGGCAGAACATGTGAGAACTAACTAGCTGCAACAACATACCTCCCCACCTTACAAGAGACAAATAGGTAGACCAAAAAAGTCAAGGAGAAAGGACCAAGCTAAGATTGATGATATTTGTATGTCAAGGAAAGGCTTAACTTCCAAATACAGTACATGTGAGAACCCAGGCCATAATAAGACCATATGCCCTTCTAAACCAATACCACATGACACCCAGATTAAGATACCATCACCAAACCAAACAGAAAATTTATCACAAACCTAATCCTTAAATTTGACTACACCACTAACCCAAACATCTTAAACAACAAGCTCATCCAAAACCCATTTCAGACTCAAATCAACAAGGTTCACTCAAAGGAAAAAACATTACTACATAAGGAAGCAAAAAATTAACACCAAGAAGGAAAAAGATTGATTGTTAGCTTTTATGTTTAGTTGTTTCATGTTCTACTTAGATTTAGATTAGTCATATTTTGAATTTATAAATATGTTTTGGAGGATGTTTCCTTTTGGAAGATGGTTAGTATAACACCCTAAATTTTAAACAAAATAATTTATTGAATAATGATAATTAATTATTTATGGTCCAATAATTGTGGGAGAATTAATTTGACACTAGAGGTGAATTATTGGTAAATTAAGAATTACCAGAACCGGGTGATTTAACAAATCATGTGAGACCTACTTGGTCAAATTAGATATTTGATGGGCCTAGAATATTGGGAAAATTATTGTGGTTATGGTGGTATAGCTGAGATAATTTTTAGTGCTAAGGAAATAATTAATTGGACATGACGTATGATATTAACCGGGGAAAATACAAACAGATTGGAATTAAAAGAAAACCAAATATCCCATTTCTCCTCCCATTTTCAACATAGCCTCTTTTCTCTTTCTTACTTGACCTTTTGTCCATTGTGTAATGGGGAATTATTACCCATTGGAAAAAGTAACATGATGCACCCTTTTATCCATTGTGTAATGTCCAATTTTTGCATATTTCCTGTCTCTTTCTCTCTATCGCTGTGAAGTCTTCTCCTTCTCCATTCCATCTTTATTCCCTTCTTCTTCTTCACCATTCTCTTCTCAAAATCGAACCACCTCCTTCCACCTCCATTTCTTGCCAAAAATTAAATCAAAGCTTAGACCTGTGAAGTATTTATGAAGCATAGGAGCTTTGCATTGGTCATTTCCCTCTTCTTCACTCTCATTTTCGTTGGTGGAGCATGGATGTGAGGTAAGGGTCTCTTGTGAAACAACCCGACTTAAATAAACCCAAACCGAGACCAGGGGAAATTTTTTTCAAAATTTAGAACGTTCAAAACGTTCATAATCAGCCCAGATTAAGAGTTGGGGGTAAATTAAAAACATAATGAAGCAAGGGAAAACAAAAGCCGACCAAAGAAAGGGAATACTGGGTCCAAATGCCACACGTTGGCAAGACCAAGCTACGGTCGCACAGCCCAGCGGAATACAGCGCTTGAGCGAGTTCTTTCTCGCTGGAGCGAACGCCTTGCTCGCTGAAGCGAACACCCGCACTCGGTAATTTCCCCACTCGAAATTTAGTCCCAAGTCCACTCGGGGTTTGACCACTTCGGGTCATGCTTCACCCGGTACACTAACACTTAACCAAATACTTAATTTACTTCAGTAAGCCCACATACATGCTTCATTCAGAAGCGTCTTAATCTTCCCTCAGGAAATGATACCCTCGATTACTCCACTCGGAGTCCATAAGCTTTCCCTCACCTGGAATATTTCCCAGTTATATATCACTCGGTATATTTCAACCTCAATTCACTCGGAGTTCATTATCCATTCTGCACTCGGCATATTTTGATCTTCCCCACTCGGAGATCACCATAACCTCCATTCCTTCGGAAGGAGTCTCCACAATCAAGTTTCATTCGGAATTACTCTGACCTCTCATCACTCAGAGGAATTCACCAAGTTAAGTCTCACTCGAACTTATTTAAATCATATCCACTCGGAATATATATATAGCCTCGTTCACTCGAAAGAAGACTCCTAGAATACACTTCAACCAGAACTATCACAATCACTCTTCCCTCGGGAGAGGTTCATTCAGGATTTCCCACTCGGGAATATTCAAACCCTTCCCCACTTGGGGTTTACTCATACTTTTCACTCGGTAACATATGGACTAGTCTTCCCTCGGAAGTAGCCCACTCGAGTACATCTTACTCGGAACTGTCTTATGCCTCAAACACTCGGATAAGGCCCACACACACTAAGCCTCACTCGGAAATGGCTTTCCCAATAATATTCCACTCGGAATTCTTTGACTTAGCATTATTCTCTCGACACCACATAATGAACAATTTCGGATAACTTCATAACAATGTAATATATATATATATATATATATATATATATATATATGTTAGGCAATCCCTAAGCATGAGCAGCGGAAAAATAAAAGGGATTCCATAGGATTTGCAAGGTTCCGTGTTTCAAAGCACAAAAACAATTTCGAAATTCATTTTGGATTACCTCTTGAAGAACTCCGAAGCAGTCGTAGCCTCGTCCTTTAGGAGTCCACACGAGCACTCCCACCAGAATCGCAACACTTGCCAACTGCTAGTTTGACGGCGTGTAGCTCTTGCAACTTTTGCGAATTTGTGTCTCACTTGAGTGAACGGCCTATGAGCATCTTATGCTCTATTTATAGGCTTAGGTTTGACCTAATTTGTTCTCTCTAAAAGTGGGCTCCTTACTCATTCCAAATGAGTTAGGCCCAATAGCTTTATTTTAGTCCAACTAAAATAAGACAACATTTTCTGATGGGCTTACTCTATGTGTGTGACCCTATAGGTAAAATACCCGGTCATATTAATAATAAACTATTTTATTATTAATATAAAATAAGAGCGGCATCTAGCAATGCATCATTATGTCCGAATATTATCAACATAACCTATAAGTGATAATTATTTAATATGTTTATTCCTTTTGTCACGATATCCTAATTGGGCCCAAGGCATGGTCGCGTCATCCTTGTACGGCCCAATTTATTTTACTTGATACCGGAGTAGACTGGATTTGAATAAATATCTAATATTTATTCTTTCTAGCATGGCCATACGTTTTCTTAGTCTTACTCCATCAAGTGGCCTATGGATATCACTCCTGTCACATAGGAGAGACAAATCCCATCTATATCACTCACATCCCTCTGCATAATTTGTTCATTGCCTAATCACAACCTTTATAGTCCTCTTGTTACAGAAGACGTTTAATTGTATTAAAACAATAAACTCCTCATGTAGGAATCGTAGTGACTTCAGGTCGAAGGACTACATATACCATTATCACATTGAGAATCGTTTATGACAATCATGTAACGATCCATGCAACGTTCTCATGGTGGGTCTGTCCAGTACATCATTACTCTTAATGTGTACCTGTGTGAAGACTCGATATCAACTATATCTATGATCTGTGAGATCAGGTCATCAGTACACTCACACACTAGTCTCAGTGTATTTACATGTCCCCATATAAATACTTGACAAGGGACATTTTAGGAATAATTTTTATATGACCTATTACTCCAAGGATAAATATGTTTTAAAACAATTTTAAACTGAAATATTTATTCTATTGATAAGTAGAAAAATGATACAAATGAAGAAGCATAAAAGCTCATAGTGCATACACCAACACTATAAGCCATGTTTATTGATTTTATATGTTGTGGAAGTATTCCACGATGGGTGTTAGGTAACCCTTGAACTTCTTAAGCCTAATGATAGATTGAATCTTATGAACGATTAAGCAGTAGTGAAATAAATTATGGAACGAGTTGTAGAGGCTAAGCCGATGTGTGATTGGATTAGAAATGTAAATGTAAACCCCTAAGTATTTGGTGAATAATGATGTTGAATTCGGGGTACGATTTAGCATTGGCCATGATGAAAAATTTTATGGCATGACTTTGGGCTAAATTGTGTGCCCTTGACGTTATGATTATTAGATCAATTGTGGATTATGATATGATGTAGAGGTAATATATGTGAACATGAGTTGGTAAATGGAGTTTAATCCTATAGATACCTCCCTTTTTGTTTTGAAAGGAATTATATTGGTGATAAAAACCACATACCGATGTGATATAATGTGAATTGTATGTCCAGTATATGGACTTTGCTATGATAAATGAGGAAATCCACTAGTGTGGAAGATTATTATATGATTTTGGACCTTATTTTCACCTTGGGGGTGTATATTTGATATGAGTTTGGTGAATCAATTAGGCTTGAATCAAATTATAGCCGACAATGTTCGGATTAGACAAAGAATTTCTCAGTTATTTGACTATGACTTCGGGATGGATGAAGTCCAATGGTGGGGTGATTACCCTATGATGATTGGAAATCTATAGTGGATATGTCAATATATGGTTATGGTTGCTGACCATCGATGAATTGTATGGCATGATTTACGTCGGATCATGACTAAATGATGATATGATGTGAGTGTATTATTCGTGGGCTTGTGTGACTTCTTACGAAGTCTCATGTGTGAAGAGATATTATTTGAATTGATATGAATAATGTGAGCGACAAGACATGAAGGTACTTATCCTGATATGTCTCTACATGCCATAGGCATTGTGGCAACGTGCACTCATGCGCCGATCTTATGTATTTGTAGTAACCACTACAGGATTGGGACACCTTCCTATATGTCGGATGCAGCAACACATAGACCGGGCAAGTGTAGTGTTGTAACTGCTTAGTGAATGTATTGAACCTACCCGGTGGTACTAGATAAGAAAGTGAGAGTTGTAATGAATAAACTGAGAATTGATGAGTGGTGACTCACTATGGATATACGAGGTTTTATAATTGGACAAAGGAATGCTAATAATCATGTCCTGCTGGACTTTGGGAAGTCCGACATTACTTCATGATGTCATTGGACCCTATTAGTGCTTGGCCAAAGTATAGCCTTACAATGTATGCCGATGTTAAACTTCGAAGACGAAGTTTCTTTTTGGTGGGGTGGATTATAACACCCTAAATTTTAAAGAAAACAATTTATTGAATAATGATAATTAATTATTTATGGTCCAATAATTGTGGGAGAATTAATTAGACACTAGAGGTGAATTATCGGTAAATTAAGAATTACCAGAATCAGGTGATTTAACAGATGATGTGGGACCCACTTGGTCAAATTAGATATTTAATGGGCCTAAAATGTTGGGAAAATTATTGTGGTTATGGTGGTATAGCCGAGATAATTTTTAGTGCTAAGGAAATAATTAATTGGACACAACGTATGATATTAACTGGCGAAAATACGAACCGATTGGAATTAAAAGAAAACCAAAAATCCCATTTCTCCTCCTATTTTCACCGTAGCCTCTTTTCTCTTTCTCACTTGACCCTTTTTTCCATTGTGTAATGGGGAATTATTACCCATTGGAAAAAGTAACATGATGTACCCTTTTATCTATTGTGTAATGTCTAATTTTTGCATATTTCCTCTCTCTTTCTCTCTATCGCTGTGAAGTCTTCTTCTTCTCTATTCAATCTTTATTCCTTTCTTCTTCTTCACCATTCTCTTCTCAAAACTGAACCACCTCCTTCCACCTTTATTTCTTGCCAAAAATTAAATCAAAGCTTGGACTTGAGAAGCATTTATGAAGCATGGGAGCTTTGCATTGGTCATCTCCCTCTTTTTCACTCTCATTTTCGTTGGTGGAGCATGGATGTGAGGTAAGGGTCTCTTGCCTCCTTATTGTTTCATTAATGGTAATAATAATGTCTAAGCTTGAAATATTGATATTGGGTTTTATGGGTATTTGTGGAAATAGCAAAACCCTAGGCTTGATGGCTTAAGAGATGATCTTGATTATGGTGTTGTGTTAGAAATGGATGTGGTTTATGGTTTGCATATGGATTTTAGAAATGGGTTGAAGTTATTGTTGGGTGATTTTAATGGAAGCCCTAAGTGATTGGGATTTTAGGGTTTTTAATAAAACTAATAAATATGGTGATTTTGGTGCTTTAGAATGATTTATATAAGGGGAATGAATTGTTAGAAGCATTGTGAATGGGTAAATGATGATCAATGTTGAGTGTTGATATTAGTGATAGAGAGATAATAATGGAGGATGACCATTGGTGATGGATAAATGAAATAAGATTATGATTTGGTGAGGCCTTAGGCCATAATATGTGCCACTTGTGATGGTTGATTTATGATGGTCTTAAAAGGAAACTAAAAGGGTTTATGATGGAAATTAGATGATTTATGAGATATTGGATGCCTTATAGATAAGGGCCATGGTGTTGTTATTGTTGTTGGATTTGTTTAACCCTTTGAGGCTTAGAGAATCATGGTTTTGGGAAAAGAATTCCCGAAGCCTTAACATAAGCATATGAATTGGAGTCTAGACAAGTCTAGGACTTGATAATGAGTTTTAAGAAATGATGCCTTGTGATGGCTTATTGATGGCATGTGTATATATGTGTTGTTGATAGGGTTGTATTCCGGACGATGATGCGGAATGATCGAGGCAATCGGAGCATTTGGATTGCGGTTCTTCTATCAAGGTAAGAGAGGAGTTTGTATTTCAAATTGCATGAGTGAATAATTGTTAATTATATATATGTGTGAACTCATGCATTTCCTTTCCATGAATGTGCTAAATGTTGAATTGATGATGTGATGAATGATGGCTTGGCCTTATTGAATGTTAAGGAAATGTATATATATATATATATATATATATATATATGTGTGTGTGTATGTGTGTGTATGTGTGTATGTGTGTGTGTGTGTAAGGTAATGATAAGTGTTGAATTTTCCCTTTGTTGGACATGGATTATTGTTAGTGAAAACCCATGAATAGATAGATTACTTAAATTGTGAAGTGGTGATATGATAATTATGCACAATGACATGTGTGGTTGTGATGAAAATTTGTGTTGAAACCTTTCTCATGTAAATAATGAATTAAAATAAAAATAAAGAGGTATAACTTGTTGAATTAGGTCTAAGGATGTGGTTTAAATGTGTATAATATTGAACTAGGCCAATTTTACATAAGATGGATAGTAGCATTCAAGGAGGAGTGAAAAACTTATGTTTTGGGTGTGTAATACTGATCTCGCTCAAGCGAGTTGGTATCTCACTCAAGCGAGAGTCCCCTGCATCAGAGGGGTGGCCTCTGGCCAAATTTCGCTTAGGCGAGTGGGACTCTCGCTCAGTCGAGACGTGTGTAGAACAGGGGGATGCTTACTGGACGAATCTCGTTCAAGCGGGTGTTTCCGCGCTTGAGCGAGTGAGATGGGAAAATGATTATGGATGAATCTCGCTTAAGCGAATGATGATGTATGTGGAGTCTCGCTCAAGCAAGTGAGCAGAGGGACCGATACTGGAGTATCTTTGCCCGAGTGAGTAACTAGCCTTGGGAAGCCTTGCTCGAGCGAGCATGCCTGAAATAAGACACCGGAGGAATCTCGCTCAAGCGAGAGTAGCCCGCTCAAGCGAGATCGGGGTCTGATGCTGAAAATCCATCTCGCTTAACGGAAATTGGGGGCGCTCAAGTCACCCATCTTCATCTCGCTCAAGCGAGTGACCAGTTGAGGGGAGTCTCGCTCGAGCGAGTGAGCTTGGAAATGCTACTGGAGGCATTTCGCTCACGTGAGAGGGCTCACCCAAGCGAGCTATGTTGATCTCACTCAAGTGAAGGTGAATCTCGCTTGAGCGAGTTACCTAGAATGGAAATCTATTTTATTTTCTTTGTTTTGGGCTTATGTTGGACCTCTTCCTTGTATTGTGAGACATTTGAGGGAAAGTATAGGGGGTATATAAGCATGACATGATATGGAGGTGTTTGATGTTGATTAAAACATTGGGATAATTCGTTTATGCCCATAATATGTAACCAAAAACATAATTATTGACCACCAAAAATAGGCTGTGGAAGAATACTAATAAGAGTTTGATGATGAGTTATGAGATATACCCTTGAGTGATTATGAACCCAGTGAGAAAATGATTAAATGATGAGGTGTTTGTTATAAACTGATGAATTGGTGATGACAATGGTAATGTGTAACAACAAATAATGTTGTGGATCATTTCCTTGAGTAAAGGATGATCGTTATTATTGATGATTTCGTAGTATACCATTGTGTGTGATACAAATATGATCTTGCATGTGTGGCTTGAATTATATTAATGAAATGTTGTGAATGCCACACCGATATATATAGATGAAACAATGGTGATGAATAATGAGATGAAAATCCACTAATTGATTATGTGGTGATATTAATGAATAATGGATAAGTGTTAATAATTTATGTGATGCCATTGTGGTTTATTGCAAGTGTCGACTTGCATGTATAATATATGATATATTGAGATGAAAATAACACATATAAAACGTGAAAAAACAATGGCTAAAAACCAACAATGATAAAATCCACTAAGGTTTGTATGGTGGTGTTGGTGATTATGATGATGATGTTTGATGAGTGGCATTTAGGATACATTGTGTGAGAAATGCATTTGATTTTTATTGCATTCCATCCAAGGTATATCATAGCCACTGACAGGGCCTGCAAGCGCACGGGTTATGTCGCGTAATATAAAAGATTATCGTTCTCCACAGGGACTGTGTTCAAAGTACCAGCATATTGAAATTTAATTATCCACACAATTGATTTTTAAGGTTTTTATAAAATAAAACACAATTTAAAAATCTAAATTTAGAAACAAAATTTACTTGACACTTAAAAAAAAATCAGAGTTGAGAGTATCTTGGGATTTCGAGGGATTAAGACTCTATTTTATGTTAATGAATTTTAACTTTTCATAAATAAGAATCGAATTAAGTTTTCCAAGGTGAATTTTCCAAAAGCTAATTAATATGTTCCTCTCGGAATCCTATTAATGTACCTAACCTATGGAAAGCGCTGCTTAATCCTCAGAAAGGCCCATTATCGTTTTATGAAAATCCCTTTTATTTCCTCAAAAGAATTTTGATTACTTTCACGGTTTTACCGAGGTCACAAAAAGCATCTCAAAAATCTTAGGTTTAGTTCAAAGCTTTCCGGTAAAAATAAATCTCTCGATTCTATTTATTACCTAAACTTACTAATATACCTATAAGTATACAGTTTTATCATTTAGGTTCTTGTTAGGAATTACTAAAAGCATTGAGCATTTTTTAAACTAAATAGAAAACAGAAATTTATTTAATTCCAAGTCAAAATAATATTAACAATAAAATATTATCATACCCCCTTTATCCCAAGATAATTAATTTAGCTACTCATGAAATAATTCAAATTCATATATATAATGGAAAAATAAAACATACAAGACATGGTAAAAAAATAAAGACTTACGGGTTTCTCCAAAAGCTCAGAATAATTTACCACTGTATTTCCTTGTTGCAGTATTCTCCACCAATTACAAATTTAAATTCTCACTTTTACAATTCACAACTCTTAAAATAAAATAAAGAAAAAGAAAGAAAAAGAGAAATTAAAACGAAAGAGAAAGGAGAAGGAACGAAGAAGAAAATGAAAAAGAAAGAAAGAAAAGAAAAGAGAAGGACGGAAGAGAGAAAAGAAAGAAAAGAAAGAAAGGGAAATTGAATTGAAATGATTCTTCAATGGTTTGGTGGTGCTGTCCGTGTTCCCTTTTATAGGCAAAGGAAAGGAAGAAGTCAGCTGGGAAAACACGTTGCCAGTTGGTGCAATTGTCTTCTTCTCAGCCGCCCCACCATCACAGCTTGGAGACAGCCTAGATGGTGTCAAGTGGGAGAAAACTTTCGGTGCATGTGACTTCCAACTGTCCCAAATTGCATTATTTTAATATTTCCAATAATTCGGTGCTTGGATCTATTCAACTGGGCAAATTTCGAGTGAAAAATGGGTCAGTTTTCACTTTTTCCCCAAAACCCGAGTGAAAAGGTGCCTTTTTTGCTCAAAACCGAGTGGAAAAGGTACTGTTCGTACATAAAACCAAGTGAAACCTTCACTCGGTGTTGAGTTGAGGGGTCGGTATTTAAGAAAACCGGTCGGTTTCGCTTGAGTGAGAGTTTCTCGCTTAAGCGAAAATACTCCAGTAGCTCAATGTTCGTCCTTCGCTCAAGCGAGCGTTTGTTTCGCTTAAGCGTTTCTTGAAGGAAATCGTCTCGCTCAAGCGGATAAAGGTTCGCTCAAGCGAGAGGTCCTGTTTCACTATTTCACTCGGAGAAACCTTGCTCGGATTTGCTTGTGTTGCTCGGAATTGTCTGAAGAGGGACTCGAATCCGACTGAAAAGTGGCTCACTCAGGATTGGGAAGTCTGCTCACTGTTTCACTCGGCTATGTCTATAGAATTGAACCACTCGGAGAGATCTTGCTTGGATTTCTCAGGAATACACTCGGTCACATTCAAATGGTAAAATCACACTTTCACTCGGAAGTCCGAGTTGATTTCCACTCAGAATTGACTTCAGTCGTCAATCAAATCACTCGAAATGGCCTTCACTTTCACTCAGAAACTTTGGAATCTGGCTGATTGAATTTCTTTTATGTTTGAGCCTTGCTCTGCTCGGAAATGCAGCTTTCTGTCCCAACTCACTCGGATGTGCTTTTCTTTGGAGACTTCTCACTCGGGCTCAGTGTGAAACTTGAGAGTCTACCCGAGTGTGTTTCATTTCCGGTCGGATTTTTCCTTGCTTGCTAAGACACTACTCGGAAATGCCTTTTCCGCTTGAGAATGCCATTTTCTCCGAATGAAACCACTCGGATTCCTCTTTATTCAACACATTTATTCAGTGGCCTCTTCTACTCGGAACAGCTTTTTGCCCAGAAAAGTTCTTGTTCCCTGGTCAGATCTGCTTCAGTCAGCATCCCTTCACTCGGAATTAGCTTTGGGCAGTTTTTATTGAAGGTCAGTCCCTTTTTTCACTCGGAATGGTTGCATTCGGATAGCTTTCACTCGGAATCACCTCCAACCAAGACTTATTCCTTTTCAGCATTGAACCTCCAACAGAGTCAGCCATTTATCACTTGGAATGTCTAAGACAGGGAACTTTCCACTCGGATTCTAATCCAACAGTGAAGTATTCCACTCGGATTTGCTCCATTCTGAGTAATTCCACTCGGATTTGGTCCTTTCTCAGTCATCCCACTCGGATTTGGTCATTTTGAGTCGGATTTTAACATTCTGAGTCGGAATTCAGCATTTCTGAGTCAGATTTTAACATTCTGAGTCAGATTTCAGCATAAAAAGAGAGTTCTTTCTACTTTGGGCTTGTTCTTCTTGTTTCTTTATCATTTTATGGTCGTTTGTCTCTTGTTTTTGACCCTTTATTACCTTAATTCCTGCAAAATAACATACCCAAGTAGAATAGAGTGTAAAGAAAGCAAAAATCTCAATAAATAAAGGAAATACAGTGCATAATGATTAAAATCCTAAGCAAACTAGATCTATTTTATTGTGTTATAAAGCACTTATCAAAATACCCCAAACCAAAGCATTGCTTGTCCTCAAGCAATCACCATATTCACAAGATAAAATACAGAAAACACTAAGCTTAATAAACTAAGGGATCCAAAACAGAGAAACTGATTTATTCAAATGCCAATTTTATTTTTCTTATGTGAATCAAATTTCAATGTCAAGACTTGAGATACTCTTCTCACAATTTTCACTCAAGTGTTTCAAGGTTTGTGTATCTCTCAAATCATCATAGTCAAAAAAAACATTACCATAAGCTTGTTAATAAACCAGAAACTCCACAGTTTAGATAGAAAATATGTCAGAGTCTAAAGGTCTTTCAAAGGTTGTAACTTGGCCTTGGGTTGTATTGTCAAGGTAGGAATTTCAAGAAAAATGGAATACAAAAGGGCTTTAATAGTCATGAATGATTCAAATTACCATCATAAATTTAATAGAGCAAATTTTTGAACTTTTATGGACTTTTTGGAATTCATTCAATATCATCCTTTTGATTTTCTTTTTCTTTTTCTTGTTTTTTCTTTACATTCAATACCATATTTTTCTTAAGTCCTTTTTTATTTCTTTGCTCTACTAAATTTCCAACTTTTTCACCATTAAGAGAATATCAGTCAATGAAAGGTTTCAAAGAAAAATTTTCACTTTCAAGCTCAAAAGGGGCAACTAGGGGTCAAATTATGCAAAAATTCTGAGGCTTAAGAATAAGACCTAATTGTGCCTTTATCATCTTAAGACATATAATCAAAAACCATTTTGAATCGGTTGAAAAACAAGTTCTAGAATATTAATGACCATGAGATTCACTCAATCAAGAAAATATGGGTTTTGACAATTTGTTTAATAAACAACCCATTTTGGCTCAAGTCTAACCATGGAAAGTCTTTTCAAAGAAAATTTTAATCATATAAGGTTCATTTAAGCATTGATTTGGCATTTAAACAATCAAATTTTGAAAATTTTACTCAAAATTTTGGGGTCCTTAGATACTTCAGCCTTGTGTTCAAAGTGAATTTATCATGCAATCATGGTAAATTACAAGATTACAAACAAATCAAGGAAAACACACATGCAAAATAAAATAACAATCACACAACGTAAGCAAAACAGTTAAGTTTTCTTACCTACCGCCCCAAACCAGAATTTGACATTGTCCTCAATGTTAAAATGGATGATAAAAGGATAAGAAAACTTACCTGGAATAACCCCAAACCAGTATCTGACATAGTTGTTTTTTTTTTTAATTTTAATTTTTTTTATTTTATTTTATTTAAAAAAATAAAAATAAAGACATGGGGTTACCTCCCCACAAGTGCTAAGTTTAACGTCTTCAGCCAGACTCTATCCCTCAATCATAGTCAAGAATCGATTAGGGCCTAGAAACTCATACCTTAGTATGGAAGGTAAAGATTTAAGTTTAGCATTTGAGCTCACCATGACTTCAGTGTCATGTTTCAGTGGTATGTTACCTTCACTGCTTTTTGATGTTCCTGCAAACTTATTCAGAAAAATAGATTCAAGTGGGTCATTAAGAAGAGTTTCATCCTTCACCACTTGGTCAACAATTTCAATTCCATAGCAAACATCATTAAAAGGTTTTTCTAAAACATTTTTCAAGTTAAAATCAACCTTTTGGTCTCCAACAGTTAGAGACAACTTACCATTTTTGACATTAATCATAGTACCTGCAGTTGCTAAAAATGGTCTGCCTAAAATAATAGGAATCAAAGAATCTTCGTCCATTTCAAGCACAACAAAGTCAGCAGGTATAAAAAATTTTCCTATCTTAATAGGAACATCCTCTAAAATTCCTACATGATATTTTACAGATCTATCAGCCAATTGTAAAGACATCCTAGTAGGTTTTAACTCACCCAATCCTAATTTTTCAGCAATAGATAATGGCATTAAACTCACACTCGCTCCTAAATCACACAATGCTTTATCTATATTCATGTCACCGATCATGCAAGGAATAGAGAGACTACCTGGATCTTGGAGCTTGGGTGGAAGTTTCTTTTGAATTAGAGCACTGCACTCTTCAGTAAGTGCAACTGTACCATCTTCCTCCAGTCTTCTTTTATTGGACAGAATGTCCTTCAGGAACTTCGCATATGTACGCATTTGCTGCAAAGCATCTGTGAAGGGAATATTAATATACAATTTCTTTAAAACATTAAGGAACTTACCAAATTGTTTGTCCAACTTTGCTTTGGCTAAGCGCTGAGGAAATGGAATGGGAGGTTGATATGGCTTAACCTCCTCCTTCTTTTCTTGTGGTTTCTCTTCTTCAATTACTGGATGAGATAAAGATTCATCTGCTTTCTTTTCCTCCTTTGCAGTCTTGTCAACTGGCCTATCGTATTGAGTACCACTCCTAAGAGTGACAGCCATGGTTTGGTTAGATGGTCCAGCCTCTGATTTTCCAGGAAATGTTCCTGGTGCTCTTTGAGAATAGGAGGCTTGTTGGGCAATTTGATTTTCTAGTATTTTGTTGTGAGTGGCAAGAGAGTCCACTTTTGAAGCCAAGTTTTTTATTGCATCAGAGAATTCATCATTTTATTTAAGTTGAGTAGCTACAAATGTCTCTATCAAGGATTCTAGCTTTGATTTTTGTGGAATATAGGTTCCTTGTTGAGGTTTGTAGTTACTTTGGAATTGAGGTGGCCTATTTTGGAAGCCAGGTGGACCTTGTGGAGGTCTGTAGTTACCTTGATAATTTCCACCATAGTTTCCAATAGCATCCACCTGATGCATTTCTTGTTCTTGATTAGGGGTCATTGCTAAATGGCAGTTTGTAGCTCCATGTCCTGAAACACCACAAACTTCACAAACAATGTTAGTAGCACCTGTTGACCCTATTTTATCAAGTTTTAATGTTAATGCTTCAACTTTGGCAGAAAGTAGGGAAAGAGCATCAACAGAATACTTACCTGGTGTTTTAGAAGGTAATCCTCTCTCAGAGTTCCACTGGTGAGTGTTTTGAGCTATTTCCTCAATCAGGTTCTCAGCTTCATCAACATTTTTACTCATGAAGGCTCCTCCAGCTGCAGCATCTAAAGAGATCTTTTGTGTGGAAGTTAGTCCATTATAGAAAATATGGATTGTCAACCACCTTTCTATCCCATGGTGAGGACATTCTCTTAGCAACTCCCTGTATCTTTCCCAGGCTTCATATAAGGATTCATCATCTTTTTGTGAAAAATTGATGATTTGTTTTCTCAGCACATCAGTCTTGTTCCTTGGGTACCATTTATTGATAAAAGCACTGGACAATTGTTCCCAAGTCGTGATGGATCCTTCAGGAAGAGAGTATAACCACGCTCTTGCTTTATCTCTTAAAGAGAAAGGGAAAAGTCTCAAGCGAATGGCATCATTGGTAGCTCCGTTCATCTTCAGGGTGTCACAGTATTCAAGAAAGATTTGAAGGTGAAGATTTGGATCTTCAGAGGGTAATCCTCCGAATTGGTTCTGTTGAACCATAGAGAGTAGTGAAGGCTTCAATTCAAAATTGTTAGCCTCCACTGTGGGTCTAAGGATGCTAGATCCTCTTCCATTTGTACTTGGAGCGGCAAAATCTCTTAAGGGTCTATGTTGGTCTTCCATTTGTTTTTCTTTTTGTTCTTTTTGTTGTTTTTGTTGTTTTCTTAAAGCTCTAAGGGTACATTCTATCTCAGGGTCAAATCCTAAGTTTAGATCGACACTACGGCTTCGTCGCATAAAAAGAAAATAAATGACAAATAAAACAAATTATCACAAAAATAAAACAACAACAGATACATAAAATAAAGAACAAAATACAAAATTACAAACAAAATAAAAATAACAATAAAAATATTAACAAGTATGATCTAATTGAATTTCAATATTGCCGATATTTGAGGGACAACAGTCCCCGGCAACGGCGCCAAAAACTTGACAGGGCCCACAAGCGCACGGGTTATGTTGCGTAATATAAAAGATTATCGTTCTCTATAGGGACTGTGTTCAAAGTACCAGCATATTGAAATTTAATTATCCACACAATTGATTTTTAAGGTTTTTATAACATAAAACACAATTTAAAAATCTAAATTTGGAAACAAAATTTACTTGACACTTAAAAAAAATCAGAGTTGAGAGTATCTTGGGATTTCCAGGGATTAAGACTCTATTTTATGTTAATGAATTTTAACTTTTCATAAATAAGAATCGAATTAAGTTTTCCAAGGCGAATTTTCCAAAAGCTAATTAATATGTTCCTCTCGGAATCCTATTAATGTACCTAACCTATGGAAAGCGCTGCTTAATCCTCAGAAAGGCCCATTATCGTTTTATGAAAATCCCTTTTATTTCCTCAAAAGAATTTTGATTACTTTCACGGTTTTACCGAGGTCACAAAAAAACATCTCAAAAATCTTAGGTTTAGTTCAAAGCTTTCCGGTAAAAATAAATCTCTCGATTCTATTTATTACCTAAACTTACTAATATACCTGTAAGTATACAGTTTTATCATTTAGGTTCTTGTTAGGAATTACTAAAAGCATTGAGCATTTTTTAAACTAAATGGAAAACAGAAATTTATTTAATTCCAAGTCAAAATAATATTAACAATAAAATATTATCATACCCCCTTTATCCCAAGATAATTAATTTAGCTACTCATGAAATAATTCAAATTCATATATATAATGGAAAAATAAAACATACAAGACATGGTAAAAAAATAAAGACTTACGGGTTTCTCCAAAAGCTCAGAATAATTTACCACTGTATTTTCTTGTTGTAGTATTCTCCACCAATTACAAATTTAAATTCTCACTTTTACAATTCACAACTCTTAAAATAAAATAAAGAAAAAGAAAGGAAAAGAGAAATTAAAACGAAAGAGAAAGGAGAAGGAACGAAGAAGAAAATGAAAAAGAAAGAAAGAAAAGAAAAGAGAAGGACGGAAGAGAGAAAAGAAAGAAAAGAAAGAAAAGGAAATTGAATTGAAATGATTCTTCGATGGTTTGGTGGTGCTGTCCGTGTTCCCTTTTATAGGCAAAGGAAAGGAAGAAGTCAACTGGGAAAACGCGTTGCCAGTTGGTGCAATTGTCTTCTTCTCAGCCGCCCCACCATCACAGCTTGGAGACAGCCTGGATGGTGTCAAGTGGGAGAAAACTTTCGATGCATGTGACTTCCAACTGTCCCAATTTACATTATTTTAATATTTCCAATAATTCGGTGCTTGGATTTATTCAGCTGGGTAAATTTCGAGTGGAAAATGGGTCAGTTTTCACTTTTTCCCCAAAACCCGAGTGAAAAGGTGCCTTTTGTGCTCAAAACTGAGTGAAAAAGGTACTATTCATACATAAAACCAAGTGAAACCTTCACTCGGTGTTGAGTTGAGGGGTCGGTATTTAAGAAAACCGGTCAGTTTCGCTTGAGCGAGAGTTTCTCGCTTAAGCGAAAATACTCCAGTAGCTTAATGTTCGTCCTTCGCTCAAGCGAGCGTTTGTTTCGCTTAAGTGTTTGTTGAAGGAAACCGTCTCACTCAAGCGGATAAAGGTTCACTCAAGCGAGAGGTCCTGTTTCACTATTTCACTCGGAGAAACCTTGCTCGGATTTGCTTGTGTTGCTCGGAATTGTCTGAAGAGGGACTCGGATCTGACTGAAAAGTGGCTCACTCAGGATTGGGAAGTCTGCTCACTGTTTCACTCGGCTATGTCTATGGAATTGAACCACTCGGAGAGATCTTGCTTGGATTTCTCAGGAATACACTCGGTCACATTCAAATGGTAAAATCACACTTTCACTCGGAAGTCCGAGTTGATTTCCACTCGGAATTGACTTCAGTCGTCAATCAAATCACTCGAAATGGCCTTCACTTTCACTCAGAAACTTTGGAATCCGGCTGATTGAATTTCTTTTATGTTCGAGCCTTGCTCTGCTCGGAAATGCAGCTTTCTGCCCCAACTCACTTGGATGTGCTTTTCTTTGGAGACTTCTCACTCGGGCTCAGTGTGAAACTTGAGAGTCTGCCCGAGTGTGTTTCATTTCTGGTCGGATTTTTCCTTGCTTGCTAAGACACTACTCGGAAATGCCTTGTTCGGCTTGAGAATGCCATTTTCTCTGAATGAAACCACTCGGATTCCTCTTTATTCAACACATTCATTCAGTGGCCTCTTCTACTCGGAATCAACTCACTCGGAATAGCTTTTTGCCCAGAAAAGTTCTTGTTCCCTGGTTAGATCTGCTTCAGTCAGCATCCTTTCACTCAAAATTAGCTTTGGGCAGTTTTTATTGAAGGTCAGTCCCTTTTTTCACTCGGAATGGTTGCATTCGGACAGCTTCCACTTGGAATCACCTCCAACCGAGACTTATTCCTTTTCAGCATTAAACCTCCAATAGAGTCATCCATTTATCACTCGGAATGTCTAAGACAGGGAACTTTCCACTCGGATTCTAATCCAACAGTGAAGTATTCCACTCAGATTTGCTCCATTCTGAGTAATTCCACTCAGATTTGGTCCTTTCTCAGTCATCCCACTCGGATTTGGTCATTTTGAGTCGGATTTTAACATTCTGAGTCGAAATTCAGCATTTCTTAGTCGGATTTTAACATTCTGAGTCAGATTTCAGCATAAAAAGAGAGTTCTTTTCACTTTGGGCTTGTTCTTCTTGTTTCTGTATCATTTTATGGTCGTTTTTCTCTTGTTTTTGACCCTTTATTACCTTAATTCCTGCAAAATAACATACCCAAGTAGAATAGAATGGAAAGAAAACAAAAATCTCAATAAATAAAGGAAATACAGTGCATAATGATTAAAATCCTAAGCAAACTAGATCTATTTTATTGTGTTATAAAGCACTTATCAGCCACCGATGTTGGAACGTTAGGGGAGTTCCCTAGGCCGACTCAGTGGGAGGGTGGCTCAGTGCACGAGCATTCTTATTTTCCCCTGTGACTCGGTGTGTAAGTCATGAAGCCGCCCATGTTTTGCTACGAGGAGCTACATACGGCCAACCCTTGTGGGGGGTGGCTCTTGATGAGCAGGTGACCCCGGTGGTCCATGGGATCACAGCTGCCATGATATGAGGCATGGCCGGCCCATAACACTATATATTGATTATGTTGTTTATCACGGTCATGGTGAAAATGACCAGGTGTTGCATTATGGGCGATGCAGTTTGGTACCAGTAAAAATTGGTGATTATGCATGCATTATGAGATATGTGTACACATTATACTACTGTAGTAGGGGCATGGTATGTGATCATGCTTGACCCACAATTTGGTGTTTATTCCCACAGTCGGATCCGTATTTGTTGTCTATTCCATTGTGCATATGCATTATCCATAAGAGCATTTGCATATAGCATGAAGATATGCCAGATTATTATGATGATTAATGATGATTGAGATTGTGGTATGGTGTTGATAAGATGGGTAATTGAGTACCTAAAAGACAACATAAAATTGATAAAAGACATGAATATAACGAAATGATATTGAAACGACGATGTGTGTGTTATGGCCCAGTATAATGAAGGGCATAAATAATTATTGTGTTTGATGATAATGATGATAGCCTATGGTGGCTTTGAGAAAAGACCTGAATGATCAATATTGATGATGTTGGCCGTTGTGGCATTAGAATTGATGTATATATGCTTGCTTTGCTATGACTTGATTAAAGAATATGAAATATGAATGTATTGTTGAAGTATTAATTTATGATGATCATTGATGTGTTTAGCAAAGCATACATGATGTTGATATGCATATGCACATAATTTTAATTGTATTCATATCGTCATTTGGAATGTATAACTTACTCTCCCATGCGGTCTACTTTTTAGTATTAATGCAGGGATGTCATGGGATGACGATATTTTGAAGGAAAACTTTTGTGAATGTAAAATAATGGTAATGGAATGCCTTGGCCGACAGCGGTTGTAATTATTGTATTGTGAAATAAAATATGTATCATAATCATGATAATTAATGATATTGATGGATGTATTGAAAATGATAATATAAGTAGCCCATTTGGGATACATGATATTTGGGAAATTGGGATTCATACTCATTTGATGAATATAGTGACATTCGACATGTAGCCCATTTCAGGAATGTATAAGTGTTGATGATACATGATATTGAGATAGAATTGAATGTGGTCATTTATGGAACATGGATATCGGAGATGTATGCTGCATGACCATATATATATATACATATTTCTAGGCATTGCATGTTTATGACTTATGTGTAAGGTTGATTGTGGCCTATATAGTTTAGGTTGTGTATCTACATGCTTTGCCAAGCCTTTTCCCATATCTTTATATATGGGACTAGGTGTGTGCCCTATATACATATTCTTCCGCTGTAAATTCTATGATTTTTATATATAATCATGGGCGATTTAGTTTATGATCCAGTTATAGATTATCAAATCTCACCCTTTGGTTTTCTGTGGTTCGAGTCTTGATGTAGTAGTGGCGGCGTTTTGAAATTATTTCGAATGTGAAAAATTTATCCGTATTTATATTTTTTAATTATTTAGATTACATCAGGATTTGACTCTAGAAAATCGAGGTGTTACAGTTTGCACTTTGTTATGTTAGACATACAACTTCTAATTTATTATTTGAATATTTCCATCGTTTCCTTTTACAATGTTATCTGAAGTTGTATACACAAATCACATTTTGAATGAATCTGAAGTTATATTTTCCAATCTGAATGAGTTTGAAGTTATATATACCAATCACACTTAGCATCTACAATAATTTTTCTATTAAAAATAGTGGAATTTTATTACTCAAAAATAACATATACAATTCCTTTACTTAGGGATAGTTCTTAACAACAAGACAAAAAAACATTAGTCTTATTTTCTCCCCTTAACAAAACCACATTGAAACCCCTACAACAATCACTAAACCTAGGAGAGCACAAACAAAACCCTGCCATTTGACACATGTTCGTGACTTCTTCAAAGATTTCTGTAAAGCCATTATTCGACTCCTTTGTGTGACATCCCGGTCACTGTTGAGGGTAGGGAGTGATCGCCGGTGCATAGGCACGGACAAGGAACGACTCCTGGAAGGCTTCCAATGGGAGGGACACATGATCGAACCGAATACATACTAGAATGAGAGGGATCCAATGACTATATAGGTATGGGACACTACAGTCCAGGATAGCTTAAAGGAATGAATTCATACTACCTATACCAACAAATGCATTAGCCTTTTCGATGGCCTATCACTTAAGGACTCCAAAGTTAAGGTGCTTAACTTGGAGTGATTCTGGGATGGTGACCTCCTGGGAAGTTCTCGGGAAGTGTGAGAGTGAGGACAAAAGCAAACTAGAAAGGTCTCGTGTTGGTTTGTGGGGAGAGTCATTCATTCCTGAAAAGCAGCCGGGGCGTTATAATGGTATCAGAGCCTAGCCTCTCCTAGTACGGTATGGTTCGGGGACGAACCAGGCGGAAGCTGGTGGGCATATGACATCCCGGTCACTGTTGAGGGCGGGGAGTGATCGTTGGTGCATAGGCATAGACAAGGAGCGGCTCCTGGCAGGCTTCCAGTGAGAGAGACACATGATCGAACCAAATACATACCAAAATGAGAGGGATCCAGAGACTGTATAGGTATGGGACTATACAGTCCAGGATAGCTTAAAGGAATGAATTCGTACTACCTATACCAATAAATACATTAGCCTTTTCGGTGGCTTATCACTTAAGGACTCCAAAGTTAAGCGTGCTTAACTTGGAGTGATTCTGGGATGGGTGACCTCCTGGGAAGTTCTCGGGAAGTTTGAGAGTGAGGACAAAAGCACACTAGAAAGGTCTTGTGTTGGTTTGTGGGGAGAGTCATTCATTCCTGAAAAGCGGCCGGGGTGTTACAGTGGTATCAGAGCCTAGCCTGTCCTAGTACGGTATGGTTCGGGGATGAACCAGGCGGAAGCTAGTGGGCATGTGACATCCCAGTCACTGTTAAGGGCGGGGAGTGATCGTCTGTGCATAGGCACAGACAAGGAGCGGCTCCTGGCAGGCTTCCAGTGGGAAGGACACATGATTGAACCGAATACATACCAGAATGAGAGGGATCCAAAGACTGTATAGGTATGGGACTATAAAGTCGAGGATAGCTCAAAGGAATGAATTCGTACTACCTATACCAACAAATGCATTAGCCTTTTCGGTGGCCTATCACTTAAGGACTCCAAAGTTAAGCGTGCTTAACTTAGAGTAATTATGGGATGGGTGACCTCCTGGGAAGTTCTCGGGAAGTGTGAGAGTGAGGACAAAAGCAGACTAGAAAGGTCTCGTGTTAGTTTGTAGGAAGAGTCCACTACAACAAAAAAAGGAATTTAGTGGCGGTTATTTTAGAATATGCTGCGGTTTAAACCGCCACTAAGTGACTCCTGCGGCGGTTTCAGAACCGCTGCTAAATGCTCCGCCGCTAGGCATTTCGTGGCGGTTTGTTTTAACCGCTAGAATAACCGCCGCTACTAGTTAAACCGCAGGAAAAACCGCCGGAATGATGTTTTCTGCAGTTGCAACCGCCACAAAAGAAAAACCATTTAAATGCCACTTAAACCGCCGCTAAAAGTTTCAAATTTTTTTAAAAAAAATTTCCTTTAATTATAATAGATTATTTTTTTATATTCATTAATTTTTAAAAGTCAGATTTATGCTTAATTTTAACATTTTTTATATCCATCAATATTTTTAATGTGACAGTTATATATTATATTTTATTTATTAATGTATTGGATATTTATATTTCAAAAATAAATTTTAATATATAAATTAATTTGATTATCAATATATAAATAAGATAAACTAAATTTTTAAAAATATAATTACATAATCAATGTATAGTCGATAGCAATTATATTAATAATAAAGTCACTAGGTCTTAACCCAGTTA
The DNA here is from genome assembly GCA_037962975.1 of Clitoria ternatea. Classification (NCBI taxonomy): domain Eukaryota; kingdom Viridiplantae; phylum Streptophyta; class Magnoliopsida; order Fabales; family Fabaceae; genus Clitoria; species Clitoria ternatea. The sequence goes on along the minus strand of CM075671.1, from coordinate 214,762,278 downwards.
CACGTCATTAATGTAATAAAAGTTAAAGAACAATCTACAAACTCTCATATATATATAGTCAAGTAAAATATAAAGTAACTAAGGTTGATGACTAGCTGAGGAAGAGGGTCTGGCTTGTGCAGGTGATCCTTCATCCTGAAATTAAAATAAATAAATATAAATTATTGATATGCATTAAAAATGTAGAAAGTTAATTAATATATAACAAATGGAACCTATTTTGTGACATGTGTCATATATAAACACGCAACAAGTGTAGATTATACCTGATTATCATGTTGAAATGGAAAATCAACCTGCCCTCCAAATTTATGAACCACGTAGGCCATTTGGTCTTCAAAAAACTTCATCCTTTCTTCAGCATACTTCATCCTGTCGTTCCTTGCTTCTAGTTGGGCTTCTAAATGTTTCACCTTATCTTCCAACTCCCTTACTCTTCCATTCGATTGGAAGGAGCTTGTACTATCCTCGGATTGGTTATTTGTTGTTTGCAAGACTTGAGAAGGGCAAACTCCAAATCCCATGCCCCGAACCCGTCCCGGGTGCTCTGGTCCAAAGACATTTAAGTATGCTTCCTCATCATTTGAGGTCTCTTCACATTCCACATCTAATTTGTTCTGCAAAACAAAAAGTAAAGCGTAATTAATAATCAATTATGCCCTATAATCTAATTAAATAATTTATAAGAAAAATCTATTCAAATTAAAAACAAGCACATAAGAAATTAGATGTTTTGTACTTACGCTCATATCTCTAGCCTCCAAGCTCACAAATGATCCGTGTTTCCTCTTGTGAGTAATAGAAAACATTTCCCCCCTGCTATAAGATCGTCCTCCTTGGGTTTCCTACATTTACAAAAGATCCAAATTATTTATCCATATAATAATCATACACACACACACACACACACATATATATATATATATACATCAATTAGTTTACAAATAACAATATATCAAATTATTTTACCAATAAATGTCTCTTTCTAGCAAGTGACATTGACCCGAGCGTATGATGAATAACTTGTTTTTCTCGGTTCGCGGCATTTTTTGAATAAATAATCTATAAAATTATTTAACAAAATAAGCTATCAATATGAACTAGAGAAAATTATAGGGGATACAATACAAGTATATCAAGCTTTATATGATACAACATTTTAGCTATCAGAAGAAATGGTTGTAAACCAAATGAATCACATAATTGAATATAAAACTAGGAACCATCTCTCAAATTGTTTTAGCCACTTTGTTATTTTTCAATCATAGATTCTTCTTTTTAAGTGCCCAGGATCAGACTTGTAAATACTAGATTCCTGGTCAACTAGAGTACATATAGAATAAACCTTATCAAGTGACAAACAAAATATACCCATGAATCCAAATTTTATGCTTTTAAAAAAAGGTATATTTGATCATTTAAGTAATTCAAAATCGTTGAATGAATACCTCATAATAAGAACAGAAGCAGATTTAAACTTAAATGGACACTTCATACTTAAACTAATTTTCATTTTCTGGTCTTCATTTTCTAGTTTTCATTTTCTGGTCTTCATGTACTTTTTATCATTTTCATAAAAAGAAGGAACTACAGGTGGAACAATATAATGATTGATGCTTCGTCAACTCATTTAGAAAAGGCTAGCTCATTAGATATATCTCGGCCTAAATCATATGTAGCAGTGAGTTTCTTGTATGCAATTATCCGTTCAATTTCTAATGGTATCTTCCAACTGTTTCTTATTTATGATTTTGAACAGGAGAGGGATCCTAAGCCTATATAAATTTATGTGAAGTTTAGTGAAACAATAGATATTTATGGTCTTAATCAATTTTTATCCCTATAAATACTAAAATTTAGAGAAAAAATAGAGATTTGTGACTTCATTACCTTAGTCTCCAGTTTGTTCCTGTATGCTAAGAAAGTTGCCCATTGTTCTACCGGAACCCCATCAGGACGCATCTCTAGATTTTCTTCCAATGTTCGTGTCTCATCATAGCATTGGTTATACATGTCACAACGATTGTCCTTCCAAATCCTTCCAAGTTTTTTCATAATATTGTGCTTATGGCCTTCATTCACTGTAAATTTACCCTTCAATATGGAAACCAAACAAGTTACTAATATTCAAAACCAATTATAGATACAAATAATAATGAGAAATTCAAACATACCGATATTGTCGTGTCAAATGCATGGTCCTTATGAATTTTAGAGACTTGACGCCAATTATCATAAGAAATCGGGAATGCGTTGCAATTAGAAGCAACAACTCCCAAAAATCCCCCAAACAGACCACCTGACTCTCCAACCCATTGGCCAACCTCATTAAATTCTAGGACGACCCGCTTCCCTGGATCAAGATTGAAGGCATCTCCTACCCTCAAGCGTTCTTATTTAACCACTCCAGCCGCATCTACAAGTAAAGAAAAATATTAAATTAGTTAAAATAAGTTAAATTTGTTACACATGCATTCAAAATTTATCACTTACCAATCACATTGACTGTCCAAAATTTTGGGGACTTTCTCTCAGAAGAGGATCTTGATTCGGTGTTTTGGCTAGAGGGTGGACCAAAGGGTATGTTTTGGCTAATGGGTGGAACAAGAGGTGTGGGTGGAACTACAGGTGGAACAAGAGGTGTAGGTGGAACTACAGGTGGAACAAGAGGTATGGGTGGAACTACAGGTGTGGGTGGAACTACAGGTGTGGGTGGAATAAGTGGTATGGGTGGAACTACAGGTATAGATGGAACTACAGGTATGGGTGGAACAAGTGGTGTGGGTGGAACTACAGGTATGGATGGAATAAGTGGTGTAGGTGGAACTACAGGTATGGTTTGGAAGTTGGCGGGAGTAGATATGTGCTCTTGGCTAGCATATTGACTACTACTTGTCGATATATGTGAAGCAGTCTTAGAAGCAGTCCTCTTCCTTCTAGGCATTCCTGTAAAAATAAATTGTTAACAAACTGGACATTATATTAAATCCAAAATTCATAATTAGAGAAAATATGAATAATGAAACTAGTTTTAAATGCTAAATTAGATGTCAAACCTAACAAATGCATATATTGATACCTATTATAAAACCATGTCGCCATTATTATCTTCAATAACGACTAGGTTTGAAGGGCCACCATCATTATCTCTAGCTAATTGTATAGGTATCGCATCGGCCGGAAAAACTTGTTCCAAATTGTTAGACGGAAAAGATTGATCAGATACCACCATTTCACTATCCAAATCACCAAGGTCATATAAGTCTCTCGGCTTTACATGAATAGGTATAGTCTAACCTTTTTCTTTCTCATCTTTTACATAAAAAACCAATTGAGCTTCACAAGCTTTTATGTACGGCTCATCATCCTCATATTCACCAGTATGGATTAATCTTGAAAAATTGATTGAAGTGAAACCTAAATTATCTTTCCTTATGCCTCTAGGGTTAGTAGTATTAGCCCATTCACATTTGAACAGAGGTACCTTGAACAACCCATTGTAATTAAGCTCAATAATGTCTATGAGTTTCCCATAATAAGGCACTTCTCCACATACCATTTGGACATCAACAACACTCGAGTAACTTCTAGTTGAATATGACCCAAAGACACCACAATTTTGAGTATTAAGTCCACTATCTCTTGCCATGGTTCGAAACTTGTATCCGTTGACATTATATGTTGTGTATCTTGTAGCCTAGTTCATAGGACCTTGGGCGAGACATAGGAGGACATTCTTATCTGATTCACTAATATTGTTGACATCTTGGAATATCTGAAACACAATAAGTAACACTAATATAATTCACACTTAAAAATTAAACAAAGTAATTAAATTTTATTTGGGTTTTACTCACACGTCTTGTAAACCAACTAACAAATTCCCTATGAACCTTCTTGTCAACATCAGTAGCATTCCTAGCACGACGCCTTAGTTGCCTCCGCACGACATCTCTAAATTCCCTATACATACATGGCTATTGAATTAAACATTGTTGAATAGAATATATATAGGTTATTCAACTTCAGAAATACTCACTGGAGATAACAATCAACTGCAGGGCAATTGGTAAGTACATGTCTATGAGCCTGTAATTTTTCAACAGATGTTAGAGTAAAATATGAAGAACCACCAACTGGTTTTCCTACATAGGGAAATAATTCAACGGCTCGTGAAGTAGGTTGTGTATCGTCGTCATGCCCATCATCGACACGACCAGGTCGATTCCACCTTGTTTCAATGTTGTCTAGATACCTTGAGCAGAATGTTAAAATCTCTTGCATTAGATAACCTTCTGCTATAGATCCTTCAGGCCTAGCCTTGTTAGTCACATACGATTTCAGCAACCCCAAATATCTATGAATCCATAGCAAATAAAATTAATAATAACCCTAAAACGTAGCTCGATAAGTTATAAGTTATAAAAAAATGTATCACTTAAACATTACCTTTCTATAGGATACATCCACCTATAATGGACAGGACCTCCAAGCTTAGCTTCTTCAACCAGATTAACAACCAAGTGAACTATCACAGTAAAGAATGATGGGGGGAAAATCATCTCCATATGGCATAAAGTGAGCATAATTTGTTTTTGTAGCTTGTCTAAATCTGTTGGAGACAACACTTTATGGCACAACTATCTAAAAAATGTGCATAATTCAATCAATGTTGCTGAAACCTCAGTGGGCAAAACTGTTCGCATGGCAACTGGAAGGAATTGTTGCATCAAAACATGGCTATCATGACTTTTTAGCATCCCATTCAATCGATTATTATGCACATCAATGCATCTAGAAATGTTGCTTGAATAACCATCAGGCACTGTGATGTTCCTCAAAGTTGTTAGGAACGCCTTCTTGCCTTGATTGGTTAGTGTATAAATTGCTGCAGGATATTTTCCATTCTCATTAGGCCATAACTCTTGTCTAACACCCAATACCTAAAGGTCCTTTCGAGCATTAAGGTGATCTTTTGACTTTGCGCCATCATTTAATAAGATGTAGATGATATTGTCACACACATTCTTCTCTATGTGCATCACGTCAAGGTTGTGACGTATTAAATTATATTTCCAATATGGCAACTCAAAAAAAATGCTTTTCTTTTTTCATAATTGACCCTTTTCTTGTGTGGGATTTTCAGTGCCACGCCCTCTTTTCCTTTTTCCTAATGTGAAAGTAATGTTCCTAACTTGCTCAAAAATGTCAACCCCAGATAGTTTCTTTGGTGGATCCCGTAAGTCTTGATGTCCATCAAATCGATTTCTATTAAATCGGAATCGAAGTCTTCGATCAAGAAAGCGACGATGACCCATAAAACAATATTTCTTGCTCTTTGTGAGACACTGAACCTTAAAGTCATCATTGCAAGATGGACAAGCTGTTCCAATGTAGGTGTTCCACCCAGAAAGATTTCCTACCCCAGGAAAGTCGCTGATCGTCCATATCAGAGCTGCATGTAATTTGAACACCTCTTTCGAGGAAGCATCATATGTGTCCGCACCTTCATGCCATAACTCCTTCAACTCTTTCATTAAAGGCTGCAAATAAACATCTATATCATTTCCTGGCATTTTTTTTCCAGGAATAATCATTGAAATGATGAAAGATGATGGCTTCATGCACACCCATGGTGGGGTGTTATATGGAATGAGAATGACTGGCCATATATTATAACTTGCATTCAAACTTCCGTAGGGATTGAAACCATCAGTGGCTAATGCAAGACGCACATTTCGTGGATCTGATGCAAACAAGGGATTCATTGAATTAAACATTTTCCATGCTTTTGAATCTCTAGGATGCCTCATCATGTCATCGTTGCTATGATTCATACTATGCCATTTCATATCCTCCGCAGTCTTTGAAGACATGAACAATCTTTGTAAGCGTGATTTTAATGGAAAATAACGAAGGATTTTTGCAGGAACCTTTTTCTTAGTGTTGTCATCATTAGATGTCCCCGCCTCACCATCTTTCAAACTTTTTTTCCATCTGGAGTAATTACATACTTTACATGTTTGTCTGTTTTCATCTTCCGCACCCCAATACAACATGCAATGATTGGGACATGCATGTATCTTCTCATAATCCAAGCCAAGCTTCGTTATGGTCTTCTTCATCTTATAAAAAGAGCTTGGAATCTTTGCATGTTGAAATGCATCTTACAACAGTTCCAATATCATTGTCATTGCCTTGTCAGTGATCCCACATAAGCATTTAATATGGTATAACTTCACCAAGAAAGAGAGTTTTGAAAAATTAGTGCACCCTTCGTACAGTGGTTGTTCTCCATCTTTGGCTAATTGTTCAAACACTCTGGCTTCACACTCATTTAGAGTTACATTAGGCCTCATATGTTCACCTGGGCCAATGTCCTCATTTGGTTTGGTGGGTACTTCATCATTTACATGGTGGCCATTAACTCTGAAAGCTTCATTGATCATGTTAAGAATTTGATCTCCTTCATCTGCGGTGTTCGGTTCTGAATTCAAATTTGATTCCCTCCTATTCGCAACATTACTAGGCCCCCCTATTTCAGACTCCCCATGGTAGTACCAAAAGGTGTATCCTTTTGGGAATGGCTTACATATTAAGTGATCGTAGACCTCATCTCTAGTCCTCCACCTTTTAAAACCACACACGGAGCAGGGGCATAATATTTTGTCGTCAACAGATTTATGCTCAAAAGCAAAATCAATAAATCCTCGAACTCCCTGCTCATAAACAGGTGAATTCTGTGGCATCTTGATCCATGACTTATCCATTTCCTTATACTTGTCTTTCTAAAACAAAACAGGAAAAAGATAATATTAAATCTATTGTTCGAGCAAAACCAAATCACATCCAACTATACAAATACAAAATAAAGATTTAAAGAAGATAAATACATAAGTAAAATGAAAGGAAGAAAAGATGAAAATAGACTAATTTGCCTTTTATTGCAAGAGTGACTCAAATTATAGTTAGAGAACAAAAGAAAAATTAGGAAAATCCCAATGTTTTAAAATACTCAACATAATTTCTTTAACGTTTATTTATAAAAATTAAACATAAACAATACAGGTGCTAGTGCTACTTGAATTTTACGAACAAAGTTTGATTTTTTTTAGAAAATGTTTCCACCCTAAACTTGTCAAAATTATACACAATTTAAAGTTGAACCAATAACTCAATGGGAAAAAGTATTATTTTTCTTCTAATATTTTTTAATTTTTCAAACAGGGAAAAATATAGCAATAGATGAGTAACACAAAAATAAAGAAAAATATATTAGATGAAGCCATGAAGAAATAAACACATCATGGTAAATGGGATTTTAGAAACTCTTTCTAGTTAATGGATTCTATTTATAGAAAAATAAAGAAATTAATTAACATACTGTGTTGGTGTTATGTTATGCACTTATCTTAATAATGCAAAGTTACTTAATATGGGAGTTAACTTCTTTTATGGCCAATTAATTAAGAGCTGTAGTTAACCTGCACAGTGAGAGTTGATAGGCAACTTTCTGTCCTTACCTAAAAAATTACACTATTATGCCAAGATGATGTGATCCACTAATTTGTTAGTTAGATGATTAGATAGATGAACTAACTTGGTTCTTCTAACTTCTAACTTAATCATATCATATTCTAATTCTAATTTTTTACCAATAAACTACTAGCTTTGTTGTCATGTTATATTCAGCTTGCACGTGCCCACATAGTGTTATTTCAATTTTGAAATATTCACTTTTACATGCCAAATTTGTGTAATTAGTTAGGCATGAATCTGAGAACACAAACCATTATAAATGTCTAAATGTTTTTACACTAATATTAAAGCATATTTAATCCAACAGCATATAGGTAACGACAAAGGCAATACATTATTGAAATATTAGATTTAACTACTTGTCCCTATACAATACAAAGGCAAAGTGTGAAAGACTTCAATCGTAAAGAAAGGTAGATATTAGTGTGTGCATGTTGATGTTGGTTAGCCTTTTGGCTCTACTCAACTACCACTAACTCACTGACTCAGCTTTCCTTTTTTTTTCCTATTGTGTTTTTTGCTGACTTCATTGTAAACAGAGTGTAACCGATGTTAATTAATATTGATCTTATATATTATCAGTAAAGAAAATTTCTAACTTTGTTTAATTAATAAATTAAAATTTTATATCTAATAAACTCAATTAAGTAAATTTAACAAAAGAACCAAAGAAACATCCCATTGACTAATCCAACCAAGCTTTATTATCTATAATCCACAACTAGGCTATATAGGGCTGTGACATACAGATAAGTTATATTCATTAATAGTTTTAATTTCAAACACTTTCACGTGACAGCAGGCAATCAAATGCTAGTGGATTTCATGATGAGATTAACAATAACAAAATAATCAATCTTTAAGTTATATTCATTAATAGTTTTACTTTCAATCACTTTTATGTGATACAGCAGGCAATCAAGTGCTAGTGGATTTAATAATGAGATTAACAGTAACAAAATGCTTCAGGTGAACTTTAGGAAAAGGTCTTGAAAACACATGTTGTAAAGAAAATAATTCATTTGAAGAGGCATACAATTATACAAAATTAATTGGTATGCTGATTTATTTCTCTACACACAGGAATGACTTATAACTTGGAGTAATTTTCTACCTAATTAAATATACTCAAGAGCTGCTGAATGAAAATGCAGTAAAATGATTCTAGAATGAAAAATGTTCTTAACATCAACACAGATCATAAGAATGTAAAATGATTTCTATTAAAAGAATATATAGATTTTATCTATCATTCGATAGACAAATCTTTAGTTTACTCAAAATTGATAGATAGAGTAGATATCAAAATGGAAATTGACTTCTATTTAACAGAGATTATTAAAACAAGAACTTCTATCAAAGCCAAGTTAGCCTATGATTAAGTGTTTATCTAGTTTTCTTAATTGGGATTACTTAATTTAGGATTGATAATGATCAAATTTACAATTCATTAATCAAATAAAATTAAAAAATATCTAAACAATATATGAGATTAACATTGAATGAATAATACCTCAACACATTTTACTTCCCTAACAGAAATACAAATCAGACCCTAATCATTAAGTTAAAACTGGAACTAGATAAATTCTAAAACTAAAAACATGTGTGTGATTGTATTAAACATCCATTCATTCATTGTTTCGTACCCACATACTCTATCTTTAATTTTTATGTTCCTCTTTTTTTCTTTCTTTTATGTCAGACATGATTTGTACCCACGGATTCAAGAATAAACAAAACATGCGGTTAGCAAAATATACTAAACTCTGTTTTTTCTGAGGAAAAGTGACAGATCAGAATTTGTTGAACCCATTCTCTCGGACCAAATTACAAGTTCTTGAACAGTCTTTTATAAAAACGAAAAAGACATATTAGACGCCAACAAAACTAAAGGGAAGAAAAATGAAGAAACAATAAGTCACGCATAAAAAATACATGTGTGAAAACCAAAAACCAGAAAAAACACTATCCTGGAAGCTGCAATGCTAATAACTTCACAGAAAAATACTTCTATTAAAATCATTATAATAAAAAATCTTCCTAGAAAGAACATCAATAAAAAGCATATAAATTCAATTGCAAAGCTTACCTTAACGCGATGTGAGAACAATGGAAAACGAAGCACGAAATGTCTTACTCAAGGCGCAAACAGTAGCACGAACAATAGCATGCAAGCACAAAAACACCAACCGTCGGGAGAGAAGGAAACGTGAAATGCACAAGGGGACAAAGAGAAACGGGGGAACAGAAAGGATAAAGAGGGAAACTGAAAGAGGGAAACTGAAAAGGTTTTAGGGATTTCGGTTTTGGAAAAAAGGCTGAAGGGAAATAAAGAAACCCATGTACGAGGCACGTGCATATTTTAATAAATCATAACGGCGCTTCACTAAACCGCGGGCCCAACCGCCTTTATCATAATTTTGTTACCGGCGTTTAAAAAAAACCGCCACAGAAACCGCCGAAGGCTTATCAGCGGCGGCGGTTACTATAGAACCGCCACTATCTGCCCGCAGCTAATTTCCTCTTTCCTTGTAGTGGTCGTTCATTCCTGAAAAGCGGCTGGGGCATTACACTTTGTCTCATAATCAACATATATTTCTCAGTTTCAACATCATCAGTTACTCAATTAAAGAAATTATAACTCCTATCATCCTTTCCACTCTACAAAATGATCCCCATATTATAACAGCTAAAAAATAATCAGACCCTTAATTAGATATACCCGTAAACAACCAAAACTTATAGTATATTTCACACAGCCTTAAAATCTTCATCCATGGTTTGTGGGTGTCTTTGATGTTCACATCATAACCTTCAATCTCCCAGAGTATTCCCACAAAGAAGACTCATCTTCACGCACTCACACTTCTTTGGTTCCATGTTGGAAGATTAGGATGAGGTTGCACAAGAATTTTATATTTCCCCTAACATGGAAGAATGAGACCCTAAACCTTATACTGGAGAAAATGAGGCGTATGTAACATCCCAATTTTTACATAAATATCCAATTGAGGGAAATAAATGACAATTATTTATATATGGTAAGATTAATGCCCCAAAAACATAGAAATAAATTAATTTAAGTTTAATATGATTTTCCATAAATTACTAAGCTTCATGAGCTAAAATTTATACCAGGTTAAAATATGGGTGTCGGACCAAGTATCTTTGATTGAGATGTTGTTGGTCAGGGCTGTAGAGAATATTACTGGGAATCTGAATATGTATTTGGAATAATTTTTAGATAATGTATTAAGCTCGAACAAGGATCCTATTTATCTTAAAACAGAGAAACTTTAAGTGAGGGGGAAAAATGTTAAAACTAAAACCCTACTCTCCTTTCTCTTTCACGTTGAATTCTCCCCCTTGGAAAAACACACTTCACTCTTCTTTCTCTTCTAAATTCCCTCACTTATTTTCATCTTCTTCTTCTCCAAAAGCCTAGACCAAGTTGGTGCCCTTCATCTCTCAAATTTCATTTTCTTTATTAGGCAAGGAGGAGACTGTAACATCCCAATTTTTATATAAATATTCAATTAAGGGGAAATAAATGACAATTATTTATATATGGAAAGATTAATGCCCCAAAAATATAGAAATAAACTTATTTGAGCTTCTTATGATTTTTTGTAAATTACTAAGCTTTATGAGCGAAGACTTATACCCGATTAAATATGAGTGTCAGACTAAGTATCTCTGATTGAGATGCCATTAGTCAGGGCTATAGGCAATATTATTGGGAATCCAAATATGTATTCGGATTTATTTTTCAATAAAGTATTGAGCCTGAACAAAGATCTGTTTATTATAAAATGGAAAAACTCTAAATAATGGACCCAATGTTAAAACAAAATCCCATTCTCCTTTCTCAATTCACGTTACTCTTCTTCCCTTAAGGTAAACCCACATTGCTCTTTCCTCTTACTTTCTATACTCTCTTTTTTTCATCTTTTTCTTCTTCTTCAAAAACCTAGACCCAGAGGTGCCTTCTTTCCCTTCTCCATTTTCATTCTCTAAGGTGCAAGGAGGAGACCATGGGTGCTTGAAGCTTCTCCTCTCTTATCTTCTATTTTCATTACTATCTCTCTCCCCCTTGATTCCCATTTTTGTTTTTGGAGTAAGTTAAGTTTCTTGCCATTTTCCTTGTGTTTAGAACCTAGGAAATGGATGGTTATGGCTTGGGAGAGTGTTTAAATGCATATGGGTGTTGAAGGAAACCATTAGGTGCATAAACCCTAAGGTGGGGTGAGAGGAATATGAAATTTTATGGGCAATGAATGGGATATACGAAAATGGTGTTGGAAGATAATAGATATTGATGAGTGTTTATGATATTGTTGGGTTTTAATGAAAACCTTAACTCTAGGGAATTAGGGGAAATACAAAACATGAAGGGAATATGTATTTAAATATGATAAAAGTGTTATTAATGAAGAGGTGTTGCCATAAATAGGGATTTGTAATGGTGGTTGGAAACCATAAATGAAAAACCCACTTAAAAAAGGTTGGGTATGAAATTGGTATATGTGGTAACTTAACTACTTAGGTTGTTGCTTTTGGTAATAATGAGCTTTGATCAAAGGGAAGGAATTCTCGAAGCCTAATTAAGTGAATGAATAAAGTTTGTAAATAATTAGTACATGATGAGAATCATGTGTGTGTATGTATATATATTTGAGAATGATGCTTGGATGAATGATTGATGTGGTCCTATAATTGATTGTTGTAGGACTTGATAACACTTGTGAGGCGGGATCATCAAACCCTGAAGTCTACTTTTCTTGAGGTAGGAGAAGGGTGTATTTTCTAAATGAATGATGCCTTGTGTGATGATAATGTATGTATTAATGCATTGTGGTATGTTCTTTATTGGTTGGTTGTTGTGTTTCATGAATATGATATGAAATAAAGATTTAACCTTATGATGACCGATTTTGAAGATGATACCTCGACGAGGTTATGAATGATAGAGTATGTTGGTAATATATTATTTACTTTCCATGTGTGGATTGACTTGATAAAATACTTGGTTTGAATGGTCTTAATGATTTTGAATGATATGCATTTTGAATAATAATATATATATATATATATATATATATATGAGTGATTGAAATCCATTAGCTATAAGAATGAATATGAACCTACCCAAGATGAGAGGGTGAAATATTTTTTACGAAGCCAAAGCATGCATGAGCATTATTACATATATAGCATGGCATGCATAAGCACATTTATGATGTAAATAACCTTGCGGGGTTCCATGAGAGGAGTACCCCTTGCGAGGCGGGAAACCAATGTGATGATATTTATGATGTAAATAACCTTGCCGGGTTCCATGAAGGGAGTACCCGACGTGTTAACGATACGAAAATTATGAAATGAATAACCTTGCAGGGTTCCATGAAGGGAGTACCCCTTGTGAGGTTGGAAACCGACGTGATGATAATTGATGTGAGTGGTTACGATCACTGATGAAATGAAATCAGATTCATGCATATGCATTCTTAAACACCAACATATGCATTAGCCATAGAAGCATGGCATTGAGGGAAACCAATTGAGAAAGGGATACCCTATTGAGAATGTTATGTGGGGTGTATGTAAAATCCTCTTTTGGTCACTAATTATATTTGTGTATTGATTTAGTGTGACCTCTATGAATCCTTATGAATATGACAATGAGTGTGTTGGAATCATAAATGAATGATATGGTTAAATTGATATGTCCTTGATGAAGGATTTGTTATTCATGAATATATGAATGGACATCTGTGTTCAATAAATTGGGTGATTTGATTGATCTTAGTGTCATTTGAACTCCTTTTTGGGAGAGGATGTTAATTTGCATTCATATGTATGTTATCACAAATTGTTGGATTTTTCATCATTGAGAAAGTATACTCACTCTCCATGTGGTATACCTTTTAGCTCTTGTGTTGTAGGGATTGCTATAGAGAGAAGAGCCTCATTACGTGGAGGAATTGTGTTAAGAAGGTCATTTTGGGGTAAAAGATGCCTTGGCCGGCAATGTTTTGATTTTATGACTTGTATGTATTCTTTTGGAATTGTATGTGCATAATGGATACCTTGTATGGCCATGAATTAAATTGAGTAACTTGTGAGAAAGAAGAATAGATGATGATGAATTATGACCCTTATTTAATTACAATTTGATGATAGATGGTATTGATGTGCTTGATGGTTTATGTATAGATTGAATTATGCAGTTTGTATATGGTAATCATGCATAATTAAGGAACCAATAGGGTCAAAATGAATTTTATAAGTCTTAGATGGTGTGTGACGGTTCCAATAGTTAAAATATATGATTTGTGACCCGTAGAAACTGGAATAAGTCAATTCCACTGGGAATAGACCCCTAAGTTGCCTCAAAATGCCTCTAAACAGGTAAAATGCATTTATACGCATAACTCCCTCATTTTTAAAAATTTTTGAGTGCGGTCAGTGGCCACATGTCACAAATAATATATTTTAGCTTGTGTCAAATTTTGGTGGCCATTGGATTTGATTTGAATAAGAAAGAGTGATTTGAAATTGAAAATTTTGTGAATTTCTACATAAAATGCAACAGGGAACTGATAAGCCAGGCTTGAATCGATCCACACATGTCTCTAAATCGATTCAAGGTGTTCCGAATTTACTGTTCAATCTGGTAGAATCGTGTGAATCAATTCACCCTGGGCATTGAATCGATTCATCCTTCTCTGTTTACACTGTTTATGGCAAAAACTCACGCATGAATCGATTCACACTAGGGGAAATCAATTCACAAGTCTCTGATTTCACTATTTTTGCAAAATCTCACCCGTGAATCAATTCACCAATTTGGGAATCGATTCCTGACCCTGATATTTGTTGTGCATGATTTCCAAAATCACGGGAATCGATTCATGCACTTCTTAACTCATTTTTGAAAGGCCTTTGGTGTTCTTGAGTCATGGTACTCCTTTATAACCAAATATACATCTTTTGTACTTGTTCTACTTATTGATTCATGCATCTTTAATACTTTTCCTTGAATCAATCCATGTACTTGAATTATTGTATGCATTTCGCTATTCATTAAACTACATACCTTCTCATATCTTCATATATGAGTTAGGTCTTCATATAGATCCAGGGTTAATCATTTAAAATATAATTGTGGTGTTCTTTATCCACCTTTTAAGATTTAAAAAGGTGAAAAATTTACCCTCACTTTCACAATCCAAATAATTAATATTAATAACTTATTTTCTGCATTAAGGGCTCCACAGAGACCATGGAAGCTTGAAGGTCCTCCTATTCTTCTTTTATTTTTGTCACTCCCTTCTCTCCCTTGGCTCCTATTTATGTTTCTTGACTAAGGTAAGCTCTCCATCATTTTAATGGTGTTTGAACCCTAGGTTGTGGGTTATTAAGGCTTGGGAGAGTATTAATTGTATATGGGTTGTTGGGAAAAGCTTTAAAATATGAAAACCCTAAGATGGGGTGATGTGAATGTGAGTTTTTATGGGCATTGAAGGGGGTACACAAAAATGTGGGATGGAAGATGATGAACCATATATATTTATGATGTTTGTTGGGTTTTTAATAAAACCCTGATGTAGGCTCTTCATTCACTTTCTTGAAGAGAGATGGATCTAGGGCTCTTTCTCCTTTCTTCCTTGAATGTAAGCTTGAGAACTTCTTCTTCTAGGTAAGGAAACCGAAAACCCAAAGCCTAAACTAAAGGATTGTGACGCAAGGAACAAGAGAAAAAGGAATGAAATGGAAGAAAAAAAGGATGAACAATGGAGGAAGGCTTGGAAAAGGGGAGAGGAAAAGGTTGGAGGCCACTTCCCAAAGAGGGGAAGATAACTCCACTCACCACCAAGAGAAGGAGAAAACACTTGGATAAGAGCTAGAGAGCTCTCTAATTCTAGAGAGAAGGAGGAGAATCTTTCACTAGGAAAACACTAAGTGCTCTCAAAATCTTACAAATGAATTAATTCTTACTTGTTTACAAAAGGAGAAGTCCTTATATAGGCCATGGGAATTTCGGCCAAGGACTAGCAAAGTGGGCTTGAGCATGAATCCAAGGCCCATTAAGAGAAAAAAAAGATAAGCAAATGGCCTATACATGGCCCAAAAGGAAAGTACAAGGCCCTAAAGTGGCCCATTTGACCTTGCAAGGTCCAAATCTATCTATAAGCCTAGAGAAACTATTTAGAAAGTATATTACAAGTAAAGTACTCATAGATCCTCATAGGTTCCTTATTGGGCTTAGGCCCACTAGAAGAGAGAAAAGAGAAAAGGGCTTTATGAATGCTCTCTTTGGCCCTTTTGGTCTTGGCCCTTGTGAGGGGACCTCTATATACTTCAAGTCCTTTCTCTAATGTAGTGTGGGGGTCTTCCTTGGGTATGTCCACATTATGCTCCCCCTCTTCAAAAGGATTTGTCCTCAAATCAAAGGCATCATGTTCATCATCTATATCAAAGGGAGACAAATCAGTTATATTGAAAGAAGCACTCACACCATAATCTCCTGGTAGATCTAGGACATAAGCATTATTATTAATTTTCTTGAGAATTTGGAAAGGCCCATCACCTCTAGGGTTGAGTTTGGATTTTCTCAAGTTAGGAAAGCATTCCTTTCGAAGGTGTAACCATACCCAATCTCCAACCTCAAAGGTGATCTCCTTTCTTTGTTTATTTACACAACGAGCATAATGTTCATTTTTAGTTTGTATTTGGTGTCTAACCTTCTCATGAAAATCTTTGATAAATTGGGCCTTTGCCTCTCCATCCATATGAAGGACAGAGTCAGAAACCTCAATGGGCAAAAGGTCCAAGGGTGTGAGAGGGTTAAAACTATATACAACCTCAAATGGACTATGCTTGGTTGTGGAGTGTTGTACCCTATTATATGCAAACTCAATGTGGGGTAAACACTCATCCTATGATTTTACATTTTTGTGTACTAAGACCCTAAGAAGTTGAGAGAGGGTCCTGTTTACTACCTCTGTTTGGCCATCTATTTGAGGATGACAAGTTGTGGAAAAGAGGAGTTGTGTTCCTAGCCTTGACCAAAGAGTTTTCCAAAAATGGCTTAGGAATTTGGTGTCCCTATCAGAAACAATGGTTTTGGGCACACCATGTAGTCTCACAACCTCTTTAAAGAAGATCTTAGCAATATGACTAGCATCATCAACCTTATGGCAAGGGATGAAGTGAGCCATCTTGCTAAACCTATCCACAACCACAAAGATAGAATCCATTCCCCTTTGGGTCTTAGGCAGGCCTAACACAAAGTCCATTGATATATCAATCCAAGGTGCACTAGGTGTTGGCAAGGGAGTATATAAACCACTAGGTGAAAGTTTTGATTTAGCCTTTCTACATACAATACACCTAGAGCAATGTTTTTGAACATCCTTTTTCATTTTGGGCCAATAGAAGTGTTCATGTAATATAGACAAAGTCTTATCTCTTCCAAAATGACCCATGAGTCCTCCCTCATGACTCTCCCTAAGTTGTAGATCTCTTAAAGAGCTTCTTGGAATACAAAGTCTATTGGCTTTAAAAAGATAGCCATCTAAAATGTAGAAGCCCTTATGAGATGTCGAAGTGGAAGATGAGTTAAAAATGTTTGAAAAATCAAGATCATTTGGGTACAAAGACCTAATTTCATCAAGCCCAATAACTTTGGCTCCTAGAGAGGTAAGTAAAGAATGCCTCCTAGATAAAGCATCAGCCACAGTATTGGTTTTATCATTCTTATACTTGATGACATAAGAAAATTGTTCCAAATACTCAACCCACTTAGCATGTCTTTTGTTTAACTTATGTTGCCCTTTTATGAATTTTAAAGATTGGTGATCGCTATGTATCACAAACTCTTTTGGGATTAAGTAGTGCTCCCAAGTTTGTAGGGCTCTAATTAAGGCATAGAATTCCTTATCATATGTGGGGTAGTTAATAGTGGACCCATTAAGTTTTTCACTAAAGAAAGCAATGGGGTGACCTTCTTGTAAAAGCACAGCTCCTATGCCCACATTTGATGCATCACACTCAAGCTCAAAGGTTTTAGAAAAATTTGGAAGTTTTAAAATTGGAGCATGAGTGAGCCTATCTTTGAGATCTTGAAAGGCTTTTTCTTGCCTAGGCCCCCACACAAAAGAAACATTCTTTTTAACCAACTCATTTAGAGGGGAGGCTAAGGTTGAAAAATCTTTCACAAATCTCCTATAGAAACTTGCGAGACCATGGAAACTTCTTATTTCACTCATATTTCTAGGTGTAGGCCAATCTTGGATTGCCTTAACCTTAGAGTGATCTACCTCAACACCCTTAGAACTAACTACAAAACCAAGAAAGACAATGGTATCCATGCCAAAAGAACATTTTTCAAAATTAGCATAAAGATTGTTTGTTCTTAAGGCAAGCATAACTTGTCTTAGGTGGATTAGATGAGATGCCATGGACTTTGAATACACAAGAATGTCATCAAAGTATACCACAACAAAATGCCCTATGAAATCCCTTAAAACATGGTTCATAAGTCTCATGAAGGTACTTGGTGCATTAGTTAGGCCAAAAGGCATCACTAACCACTCATAAAGGCCAAGCTTGGTTTTAAAAGCGGCTTTCCATTCATCTCCTTCTTTTATTCTAATTTGGTGGTAGCCACTTTTAAGATCAATCTTGGAGAAGATTGTAGATCCACTAAGCTCATCTAACATGTCATCAAGCCTAGGTATAGGATGCCTATACTTGATGGTGATGTTATTAATGGCTCTACAATCCGTACACATTCTTCATGAACCATCTTTCTTGGGTACAAGTAAGACTGGTAATGCGCAAGGGCTTAAACTTTCTCTAATCCAACCTTTGGAAAGTAGTTCATTTACTTGATTTTCTATTTCTAAACTCTCCTTAGGGTTGCATCTATAGGCCCAGGAATAAGGTCTATTTAATGCTCAATGCCTCTAATAGGAGGTAACCCTTTTGGAATGTCTTTTGGGAAGAGGTCTTTAAATTCTTGTAAGATATTTTGGATCCTTTTGGGCAAAGGGGGAGGAGAGGTGCCCATAGAACACAAAGAAGTGTTAGGGATATCTTTTGGATATATGATCAAGCAATGTTTTTGTGAAAACATGGCATGTTTCACATCATATTTTGTTGCGAAGAGATTAGGTTGGGAGTCATTATAGATAATAACTCCTTTCCCTTTATTGTCTTTTTTGTTTTTCTTTGGTTTTTCTAAATTCGTATGGGAAGAAGATCCTAACTCTTTTTCTCTCTTAGCTTTCATTTGGATTTGGTCTTTTGCTACTTGTTGTGGAGTTAAAGGATGTAGTACTATCTTCTTACCATCTAGCTTAAATGTGAGGGTGTTAGTGAACCCCTCATGAAGGACCTTTCTATCAAATTGCCAAGGCCTTCCTAATAGTATATGGGTTACTTCCATAGGCACTACATCACATTTGACTTCATCTCTATATGTGCCTATGGTGAAATTTATTAGGACTTGCTTATTGACTACCATTTCCCCTTTTTCATTTAACCATTGTAATTTGTAGGGACTTGGGTGATCTATAAGCTCTAATCCCATCTTTTTGACTAGTCTTTGGCTTGCAACATTTGCACAACTCCCACTATCAACAATGAGAGAACATAATTTGTCATTAATGTAACATCTTGTATAAAAGATGTTCTCTCTTTGTGTCGTGTCATCGAGTTTTACATGACTACCAAGCAATCTTCTAATCATGTACAACTCACCATCATCCCCTAGAATGTGCTTACTGTCACTGGAATCACTACTAGAGTCATCACTTGAATAGTGAGAATCAGAATTAGACTCTGATTGACTTGAGTAGGTTCCATTAGTTTTTAAAATCATGGTTCTTTTTGTTGGACAGTCCGAAGCAATGTGTCCTCTTCCAAGACACTTAAAACATTTTATGGAAGAAGATCTAGAGGATTGTGGTTTTGATGATGGTTCATGCTTATCATGTTGATTCCTAAAGACTTTGCCATTTTTGTGTAACTCACTTTGGAGTTTAGAGGAAGAAGCGCCCACTTCTCTCTCTCTAGGGTTTCTCTCAAACTTACCCTTATTTTCTACCATTTTGACTTATAGGCTCTATTGTTATCCCCACTATAGGATTCGTTTTCCTTAAATTGGTTTTCTACTTTGGTGCATTGGTGGAGTAACTCTTCTATATCCACATGTGGAAGAAGTTCTACCCTATTTTTGATGTTCCTATTAAGTCCATGTAAGAACCTATGCATTAAGGTTTCTTCATCCTCTTCTAGGTTGGCTCTAATCATGGCTATTTCTAAGGATTTATAGTAGTCTTCTACACATTTGGAGCCTTGGGTGAGCCTATTAAGCTTTGCTAATAGTTCACCACGATAATAGTTAGGAACATATCTTTTCCTAAGGAGAGCTTTTAAGTTTACCCAATCATCTATGGGAGGGAAGTTGTCTCTTTTTCTCTCCTTACAAATTTAGGTCCACCAAACTAGAGCATAATTTTGGAAAGAAAGAGTTGCAATCCTAACTTTTTTATCATCTTTTATTTGATGAGAGTTGAATATTTGTTCTACCCTCATCTCCCACTCTAAGTAAGCTTCAATGTCACTCTTGCCATTGAATGGGGGAATTTCTAACTTTACTTCTCTTAAGCCTATGTCATCCTTTCTATGGTCATGGTGCCTTCTTTGTCTTGTTTCTTCCTCATTATCACTAATGTTATGTCTTTGATTTCTTTGTTGTCTATGCATAGTTCTAGGGGGTTCATTATGCTCAAGATTGGTTAGCCTAGCATTAATATTGTTTAAGCTATCCATTATATTATGAAGCATGGTTTTGTTCTCCCTATCACTAGATGACATCTTTTAATGTTGTCAAAGAAATTTGAGACAAAAACAAAGTATGTATAGACAAGCTAGTCGAGGAAGATGAATGCAATACAAGTGAAAGAAACACTTCAACAATCCTAAAATATCAATACTAGGTTTCTATCCTAAGGGAAAAACAATGCCCTAGGTTGTCTTTAACTAGGTTAGTCCTATGTTGCTTATGTAAATCCTAAGTTGTCCTTAACCTAAATTGATTATGTTTGTCCTAGGATGTTATTAGTGATTAACTAACCCTAGACAAGCCTAACCAATTTCAGTTTTAAGAAGTAGTTAACCTAAGAAAATTAGTTCAACTAACTAACTAAGTCTTAACAACCCTAACTAAAAAGTAGTTAATTAGTTATGGAAGTTGTAACAAGGTCTAACCACTAACTAACCAACTAATTCGATTATGTATTAGTTAGCCCAACTAACAATTAGTTATGATAACTAGAATTAGTTCCAACCACTAACTAATTAACCTAATTAGTTAAGACACTCAACTAACTACCAACTAACTAACTAATTATAGTTGTAACTTCTAACTAATTCTAACCAATTAACTAAAAGTAGTTAACAATCAAATGCACATGTACTATCCTAATTCGAAATTTACTAAGCAAAAAGGAAAGTTATAATGTCCAAAAAGTCCAATGTCCTTGTTGTGTCCAAAATACAAGACAAAATCCTACTACACAAAGCCTAAGAATTGAAAAAATTTGCCTAAGTTCTACTAGTTACAAAGTTTTTGCCTCCTTTACAATTGTCTTCAAAAGTCCTTCTTGATGTATAAGCTCCAACTTTACCTAGCAAAAGAAGACAAGACAACAACTCCAAACAAGATTTGGTTAATAGAAATCACAAAGAAAAATTTTAAACCTCACTAAAGTGTATCTCTCAAGTGTATGCCTTCTCTTAGAGATTATCAAGCTCAATCAATTTCCACACCAATCTCAAGTGTTTCAATATGCTACCCTCAATTAATGGAGAAATGGAGTGATCTTAGAAGTTTGAAAAGATACAAACTCAAGACAAAACTTTAAGAAGCAAACATGACAAACTAAAAAGGCTTAAGAAATAAAGGCTACTCAAATGGATTTTTTTTTAATATGACAAGACTCCAAAAGCAATAAAAGTTCAAAAGAATAAAAGCTAACTTGGAATAGAATTGAATTTGACAAAACAAGACAAACAAGAAAACACATGCAAGAAACAAAGCTTAAAGTACAACCTAGCTTAGAAACTCTAGAGTTGCAAAAATAAGCAAAGAAGTCTTAATGAACAAGTCTTAGAAATGTCAAATAATGAAACACTTCACTTTTGGTATTGGTTATTTCAAAATTTTGGTGATGATGTTTGGTGTCTCAAATTCAACTTGGTAATGAGGCTCTCTTTTTAATACTATTTTTCTCCTTTGGTACTTTTCTTTTCTTGTGATACTTTTCTTTTCTTTTTGATACTTTTCTTTTCTTTTGCCTCTCAAGATTTCAAGGTAACAACATCAATCTTATAATTCCAAAACCGAAATGCACAAATGGTACCAACAAGTTCAATTAATGCTTCTTGCTTAAGGCAAACTATGCAACCTTCTCCCAAATTGATGTATAGGAGGTGACTAAATTTTTTTTGACAAGTTTTTGTTTTTGATGCAAGCAAGATGAAAAGGAATGTAAAAGTGATATCCTAATAGTGCAAGTAAAGAAAAATTAAACCTAGAATCAAAGCTAAGATTGGAAACTAACAATCCTAAAAGTTGACTTGACTTTGGAGTGTCTTTAATGTGAGACCTCCCAACAACAAGAATGGAACCTTTTTAGGAGCTAATCAAAGTGCTTGAATTGCCCCTTCACCACACGGTTTTACACACTAAAAAGGAAGAAGCAATTAATTTCCTAGAACTCTAGACAAGGTTCCACATGGCACCTAACTAACTTCCTTAATTGGCTCTAACTAACAACTAACAATTAACTAACTTGTAACAACAAACTAACAACCTAACAAACCAAAACTAACATGTGCCAACTCTGAATTTTAGAAGCTAAAACAGAATGTTAACATAAGCCAACCAAAAATGACCATATCAATATGCAAAAATTGAAGCCCAAAAGAAACTAGCACAAAAAACTCAAAGAACTAAAACTATTTATGATTTTTTTTTTATGCTAACATGGCATTAACAAGACCTATGAATGATTAAGAACCAGAATTCCAGCCAGAAAAGAGAAATGAAAAACGAAAATTAAAATGGAAGAGAAGAAGAAAAGAACCTCCCAAGGCTCAATGATACCACATGATGTAGGCTCTTCATCCACTTTCTTGAAGAGAGATGGATCTAGGGCTCTTTCTCCTTTCTTCCTTCAATTTAAGCTTGAGAACTTCTTCTTCTAGGTAAGGAAACCGAAAACCCAAAGCCTAAACTAAAGGATTGTGACGCAAGGAACAAGAGAAAAAGGAATGAAATGGAAGAAGAGAAGGATGAACAATGGAGGAAGGCTTGGAAAATGGGAGAGGAAAAGGTAGGAGGCCACTTCCCAAAGAGGGGAAGATAACTCCACTCACCACCAAGGGAGGGAGAAACCACTTGGATAAAAGCTAGAGAGCTCTCTAATTATAGAGAGAAGGAGGAGAATCTCTCACTAGGAAAACACTAAGTGCTCTCAAAATCTTGCAAATGAATTAATTCTTGCTTGTTTACAAAAGGAGAAGTCCTTATATAGGCCATGGGAATTTTGGCCAAGGACTAGCAAAGTGGGCTTGAGCATGAATCCAAGGCCCATTAAGAGAAAAAAAAGATAAGCAAATGGCCTATACATGGCCCAAAAGGAAAGTACAAGGCCCTAAAGTGGCCCATTTAACCTTGCAAGGTCCAAATCTATCTATAAGCCTAGAGAAACTATTTAGAAAGTATATTACAAGTAAAGTACTCATAGATCCTTATTGGGCTTAGGCCCACTAGAAGAGAGAAAAGAGAAAAGGGCTTTATGAATGCTCTCTTTGGCCCTTTTGGTCTTGGCCCTTGTGAGGGGACCTCTATATGCTTCAAGTCCTTTCTCTAATGTAGTGTGAGGGTCTTCCTTGGGTATGTCCACATTAAACCCTAACCTGTGATTTTGGTGGAAATACGTAATGTGGATAGGAAAGGCATTAAATGATGATGAGAATGTCATTAATGATGAGAGATTGCCATAGATAATGATTTATGATGGTGGTTGGGAAACATTAATAAAAAACTACTTAAGGAGTTGGGTGTAGAAGTGATATGTATGGGTAAATTATGTTATGACCCTTTTTAATCATAATAAGTCTTGATTTAAGGGAAAGAATTCCCGAAGCCTAATAAAATAAGAGAATGAAGTTCATAAACAGTTATTACATGATGAGTGTCATTTGTATTATAAGAATTGAGAATAATGCTTGATTGGATGATTGATGTGGTCCTACAATTGATTGATGTAGGATTTGATAACACTTGTGAGGCGGGATCATCGAATCTGGGAGAATACTTCTCTTAAGGTGGGAGAGGAGTGTATTTTCTAAATGTATGACGCCTGGTGTGATGATAATGTATGTATTGATTCATATTTGCATGTTCTTCCTTGAATGGATGTAGTATCATATATGTGTGATATGAAATTAAGCATGGCTCTGGTAATGATTGATTGTAGAATAATACCTTGATGAGGTTACAAATTGTAGAATGTGTGATTGTAACATCCTGGTTTAGAATTAATTACCAATTAAGGTTAATTACAGAATTAAAATTGTTGATTGAATAATAATAATAATAATAATGCCAGGTAAATTACACATGTGCCCTTGGTGGTGTTAAGGGGAGCTTCGGTCCTCTCTCCCTCTCCTCCTCGTGATTCCCACACTGATTGTGATTGATGGCTGATGGGATTAGCATTAAATGAGGATGTGGCTGTTGATTGAGAGGGAGAGTTAGCGCAGTGCAGAGCTATGATAATGGCTTCACTTTCACGTTTCTTACCCACTCTCTGCCCATTCTTACTTTGTTATGCTGAAAAACACTCTTGGGTTCTCTCCAGAAATTCCCTAGAGACTCTTCTTCTTGTTGTTGTTTCTTCATATTCGTCTCCTTCTCTTCTTCTTCTTCTACTCGAACACTGAGTAGAACCACGAGTGGGAAGTGGGAACACGGAGTGGGAACAGCGTGGTAGAGAGAACAGCATGGTGTTGAGTGTTTTGGAGGCTGAGATCCTCCTCTGTTCTACCTAAGCAACGATGGGTGCTTGGAAGCATGGGGTCCTCCACTGTTGGTGAGGACTGGTCTGTTCGTGTATGGGAACAGCCATGGAATCCTCTACTGGACTGAGTGTGGGGTAACATTGTGCCTTGGAGGCTTGGCATAGAGTGTCTTGGTGGTAGATCTGCTCGTGAGGAAGCAGTGTTGGTTCTTCCAAAGCTGAGAGCAGAGTGCTGTGTGAACAGTTGGAAGCTGGGTCGTTCTATTGAGAACGAGTGACTGAAGAACGTTCAGTCGGTGCTGCAAGCTCAGGGAGCTTCTGGGATCTTCATTCCAGGTAGGGGGCTAATTTACATCTCAAATGCATGGTTTAAGGACGGGTTCCGGGTGAAAATTACTTCACTATGTTGTGTTGTATTTGTAAATGTGTTGATTGTTGTATGTCGATTGAGTGATAGCCCGGATGTGTGTTGTTTATGAACCAGTGTGAATACTGAATGCATGTGGTGTATAAATGATGTGCTGGTTTTGTTTATAATTCTATATAAATGTATGAGATGCTTGTGGTTGATAATGAGAAAGTCGAGTGCATGAGATATGGGTCGGTTATGTTAATTCTCGTTTGGGATTTTATATTAAAAAGCATGTGATTTGCTAAGTGCATGTGATTGCCGAGTGCATGTATTGTATTATTGCTATGTTGATCCCTGTTTATGAATAATAATGATAAAATGCATGGGATGCATGTTATTGATATTTGAATGCCGAGTGCATATGTGTGGAAAACGTATTTAAAGACCTTGGGTTGGACTCAAGGCAATGTCGAGTGCATTGGCGTTGGACGCCTGATGAATAAGACCGTATGCATCCGATTCGCCACTGGAAATGCTTGGAGCATGTAGCGTTGGATGCTTAATACAGAGTCGGCAATCAGATGAATACGTGTTAAATATGATAAAAGACCTCGGGTTGGACTCGAGACAGTGCCGAGTGCACTAAGCGCTGGACGCTTAAAGACCTTGGGTTGGACTCCAGGCAAGCCTACCGGGTTGGACTCGGGGCTGCCCGTAACATTTCTGTTATCACTTGGAGTGACTGTGTTACATGTGAGGGCAAACGGTTTGGTACCAGTAAAATGGCCGAATCAGCTTGGAGCTGAGAAAAGGCTTGGAGCCTATGTTGCAACAATAAAAATTGATAATAAATAACCGGATCCGGGTGAAATGAATGTGTGCACACTTATGATTGTCATTGAGCTCAATATGAATTGTATGAATATGTGGAATGTTATTAGGAATAACATGATTGATATAGTCTTGAATGACTTGAGTGGAATCCGATTGGATGAATGCATGTATACTGATGTTATTGCTGTTATTGCCGAGTGCAATATGATGTTATGGTTGTGGTACATGCTGTGATGAATATGAATAATATAGCCATGAATAATTGGTATGAATTCTGACTGAGTGAATATATGTACATTGGTACTGTTGCCGAGTGCAAGGTGATGTTATGGCTGTGAATATGTGATTATGAATGTTGTGAATTACTCAGTTTTGATTGAATTGTATGAATCCTGAGTGGATGAAGTTGTTGTAGGGTTCATATTGAATGGCAGAGTGCATTATTGCTGATCGAGATATGTTATTGTATGGTTGAGGATTCGAAGATTAATCTGAGTCGATAACTGTCATTTAATATGTAAAAGCTCACCCCTACTGTGGCTATATTTTTCAGTATATGCAGGTCAGACTGGGAATGTTGAAATGGCCTCAAGTCCGAGTGATGGGCACTCCGATTGTTGAAGTGCACATATTCTATATATATTGTAAATAGATATGTTAAAGCCTTGGCCGGCTCTCTTGTAATTCGTCTGTCTGAACGTGATTATTTATATGGATTGGATAGTGGAGTTGTGAACAAGTATACGCATATATACATATATTTCTTACATTGATAAGATGTTACTTGTATCGACTGAGATGTGATGTCGAATGGATAATGCTAAGTTAATAAATTCCGAGTGGAATATTGTTGGGAGAGCCATTTCTGAGTGAGGCTTTAGTGTGTGGACCTTTTCCGAGTGATAAAGGCATAAGACAGTTCCGAGTAAGATATACTCGAGTGGGCTACTTCCGAGGGAAGACTAGTCCATATGTTACCGAGTGAAAAGTATGAGTAAACCCTGAGTGGGGAAGGGTTTGAATATTCCCGAGTGGGAAATCCCGAATGAACCTCTCTTGAGAGAAGAGTGATTGTGATGGTTGTGGTTGAGGTGTATTCTAGGGGTCCTCTTCCGAGTGAACGAGACTATATATATTTCGAGTGAAAGTTATATATTCCGTGTGAATAAGTTTTAAATAAGTCCGAGTGACTTAACTTGGTGAATTCCTTTGAGTGATGAGAGGTCAGAGTAATTCTGATTGGAACTTGATTGTGGAGACTCCTTCCGAAGGAATGGAGGTTATGGTGATCTCCGAGTGAGGAAGATCAAAATATGCCGAGTGCAGAATGGATAATGAATTCTGAGTGAATTGAGGTTGAAATATACCGAGTGATATTGGACTGGGGAAACAATCCGGGTGAGGGAAAGCTTATGGATTCCGAGCGGAATAACCGAGGGAATCATTTCCCGAGTGGAGATTCAACTGAGTGAAATACGAATGTGATCTTCCAGAATTAGAACAAGTATCTAGCTAAGTGTGAATGGACCGGGTGAAGTATAACCCCAGGGGGGGAAAGTTCCCGAGTGGACGTGGTCCCGAATCCGAATGATGAAATTACTGAGTGAATGGGTTCGCTTCAGCGAATAAGGCATTCGCTCCAGCGAGTAATGGGCTCTCTCAAGCGCTATATTCCACTGGGCTGTGCGACCGAAGCTGGGTCTTGCCAGCGCGTGGTATTCGGACCCGGTATTCCCTTTCTCTGGCCGGCTTTTGTTTTCCATTGCCTTCATTCTGTTTTAATTTACCCCCGACGCCTAATTTGGAATGATTGTGGATGTTTGGAACATTCTAAATTTTGGAAAAAAATTTCCCTAGTCTTGGTTTTGCTTAATTAAGTCGGGTTGTTTCATTTTGGTATCAGAGCGGACTTAAAAGGTCCTTGGCCAAGGTATGCCTACTCACAGTGGGCGGTTATATGCAATATGACCGGTTGTCATGATTGCTCATGGTATTCTACTGGATTTGATGCTTGTTTAACCCTGAATTGTTTGATTATATGCCTATGTGTTTTGTCTGAGGACAGTGGTGAAAGATACTACTGTTGAGATGTTGGTTTGGGGGTAGAGAGAGTTGTTACTACCTTGGTTTAGTTATTCCCGGAACACTTAGGTATTTTTAAGCCCGGGTCGGCTGTGAGGGAATAGACCGATAGATGTTGAGACTTTCATATGTTTTAAAATTGTATTAGTTGGTTCAGTCTCTTGTGTAGGCCAGCTAGTGGCTTCTAGCCGAGGCATGTTTGTTGACTGGATTGGGACTCATATGTTTGAGTTGATTAGATAAATAATATTGAAGGAATTCCTGGTGTGGTGTTTTCGATTCAACTGATCGGTTGTGCCATGGGTAAGGGACGAGTTTTGTATCCCTTGGCACGTGAACCCCATATGATATATGATGTAAGTGGTTTGTTGCAGTTTCCTAGGTTGGAAATCTGGGTATGTGATAGATAGTTAGATGTGAAATTGAATACATGATAGATTGGGGTATTGTCTCGGTCTTTGGTGTGTGAAAACAGAGTGAATGATGGAATTAGATGCTGGACCACTAGGTGTGGTGACCCAGTTGATTGAGTATGATCGTGTATGATTGGACGTTGTGGGAAATTGATGTGATTGGATACTTAAGGATTTGGATTAGACTCGGTCTTGTAGCTGAAAACTGAGCGGATTGTTGACTGACTTGTGACCCATAAGGTGTAGTAAACTGATTGGATTTAGTATGATCTTATACCATCAGACCTTGTGGAATTAGACCCGATGATGGTCTAGGCTCGGTGATATTTGGATGTTGTGGGAATGTCCCACCATGGGTACTAGGTGACCCCTGGAATTTTGAGTCGGATGGTCTGTTGAACTTTGAGAATAGTTGAGCCGAGTAAGTAATTGTATAATGAATTGTTGAGGCTTGAATCGTCTTAAGGTGAAATGCAAATAATGAAGGTGATACCTGAAAGATAGTGAATGGTAAGATTGAAATCCGAGTACGCTTTGGTATTAAGTATGGTCATGATAGAACCCATGTGATGCTGATTGTACGTCCACTGGTGGATTGTGCTTATGATGGGTGAAAAAGTTTACTAATGCAGAAACCTGCTGCAAGATTGAAATTATATTATGACCCGGAATTGTATATCTAGGTAGGATTAGTGAATTATCTAAGCTTAAATTGATTGATGGCCGGTGATGAGTGATAAAATGAGGGATTATTAGGCTGTTGAGCCATGGTTTTATGATGAATAAGATTTAAAGAAGAGATATTACTCGGTGAGAGCTGGAAGCCAACTGTTATTATGCCATTTTATGGTGATGGTAACTAATACTCGATGATTATCATCGTGTGATTTGCACTGGATTATATGTAATTACGAGGTATATACCTTGTGCGGGTCGGAATTCTATTGCTAACATACCATTTTACCACAGTGGTAACTGATATTTCATGATTGTTGTTGCGTGATATACCCTATACGGTGCATAATGATGATGTTGATGTAAATGTGTTGCTTATAGATTTGTGTGAATTGCCATTAATTTTCATGTGAAATAGTGCTATTTGAGTGAGTCTGGTCAATATGAGCGAGAAGAGTGTAAGGTATCCTGTTCCGAGACGACCCTACATACCATAGGTATTGTGGCAGCGTACACTTTTGCAACGACTCTATGTAATTGTTGTAACCCTATAGGAATGAGACGTTATCCTATAAGTCGGATGCAGCAATTCATAAGTCGGGCAGGTGAGACTGTAGCTACTTATGGTGATAGTTTGAGTCTATCGGGCTGTTCTGAGTAAAGATGAGAGTTGTGCCGAGTGGATAGTAAGTGGTAGTGTATCAAAATGGGGATAGAAGGTTTGTTTAGACTTGATGTGCTTACCTCCGAGAGGATTAGAGGTCATCTTTGGTGTAAATTGGCTGTTGACCAATAAAGTAATGATTGATTATTGAGATAAAAGTGTGATCCAGTCTGTCACTGAAATTGGAAGTTTTATGGGTTTAGCCGAGTCATACTGTGGATTTAGTGAAGGAATCATGGCCTTGAGCTGAGGTAAACGATAAGGCGAGAATTCGCTCGGGAAAGATCAGCATATTCCGAGT
The DNA here is from genome assembly GCA_037962975.1 of Clitoria ternatea. Taxonomy (NCBI): domain Eukaryota; kingdom Viridiplantae; phylum Streptophyta; class Magnoliopsida; order Fabales; family Fabaceae; genus Clitoria; species Clitoria ternatea. Next base: position 214,732,313 of record CM075671.1, on the reverse strand, counting down.
GTGTGAAAGTAGAGATGATTCCGAGTGAAATCTTTCTGGGAGAAAGAACTACTAAGTGAAGTTATGGTGTTCCGAGTGAAACATCGTTATAGGAGTCATTACTAAGTTAAGGAATTGTGTCCGAGCGTGACACTTCTGAGTAAGGTAAGATTCGAGTGATGTGACTCGGTGTGACATTTCCGAGTGGAATGGTACCAAGTGGACGGTTCCAAGTAAAAAGGGCATCGTGTGAAATTTCTAAGTCTGTAGGATGTGCCCCTGATTAATTTTTTCCAAAGGAACTTCTGGATGAAAAATAGGACTTGGAATAGGTAAGTTTCCGAGTGAATGGCTCCCGAGGGGAGTAGATATCCGAGAGGTGAATTTATTTGAGACCATGCTCAGGTCGATGTTTAGAGCTGTTGAGTTTGAACTCAGATTTGTCTTTGAAGTAGACTTAGATTCCGAGTGAGTTGTTGTAAGTGAAAAGATTTCCGGGTGAGAAATTGCCCTTAAACCCCAAATAATATTTTTGAGTGAGAAGCTTCGAGTTACATTCTCAAGGAGCGGACATGGAATTAGTCGAAGGAATGGTTAGAAATTTGAGGTTTCAAGAACCAAGTGGGATGCCTGTAAAGGACGAGTCCAGGCAAACTGTGCTAATTAAAGCACATTGGAGCTCTGTTGAGTGTCCGTCTCGGTATTGCCAAGATATATCACGGCTTGTGAAGGAGATTTTAGTGGTCGGATGTTGAAAAGCCAAGGGCTTAATCCGAAATAAAATGAACAGTAGTGACTAATAGAGGGAATCGGTAATGTTGTTTACCGACTAGATTCTTCCCAGCTGGTTGATTAACCTCCATAATGTGTCTCATATGACACAATTTAGAGTTTATACTCTACGTGGATACGTAATTGTGCCAAGTAACTCCTATGAATTGGAGGATATGACGGTGGATGAACACCGATTGGCGTTGAGAGTGTAGGGCCGAGTGGCCAAAGAACTAGAGGTGCCATTGGTTATGGTGAATTGGTAGAGTTAAATAGGGTAACTTGTACATTTTAAAAATTGAATCCCCAAATATATTGAATTCTATGAAGAGGTTATAGTCAGGTAGGATCTGACTTTAGCGATTATGCCGATTGGAATTGTGGAGCGGTCGGTAAACCGCTTGAGAGGTGAAGCTATACCGAGTGGAATTATGAACCGGTCGGTGAATGCTTGGGAAGCAGTGACATGTAATTAATTGAGGCAGCAATATTCTGAGCTGTTTGTTGAGGTAGGTTTGTATTTGAATTTCGAGGACGAAATTCTTTGAAGGAGGGGAGTAGTGTAACATCCTGGTTTAGAATTAATTACCAATTAAGGTTAATTACAGAATTAAAATTGTTGATTGAATAATAATAATAATAATGCCAGGTAAATTACACATGTGCCCTTGGTGGTGTTAAGGGGAGCTTCGGTGCTCTCTCCCTCTCTTCCTCGTGATTCCCACACTGATTATGATTGATGGCTGATGGGATTAGCATTAAATGAGGATGTGGCTATTGATTGAGAGGGAGAGTTGGCGCAGTGCAGAGCTATAATAATGGCTTCACTTTCACGTTTCTTACCCACTCTCTGCCCATTCTTACTTTGTTATGCTAAAAAACACTCTTGGGTTCTGTCTAGAAATTCCCTAGAGACTCTTCTTCTTCTTACTGTTTCTTCATATTCGTCTCCTTCTCTTCTTCTTCTTCCACTCGAACACTGAGTAGAACCACGAGTGGGAAGTGGGAACACGAAGTGGGAACAGCGTGGTAGAGAGAACGGCATGGTGCTGAGTGTTTTGGAGGCTGAGATCCTCCTCTGTTCTGCCTAAGCAACGATGGGTGCTTGGAAGCATGGGGTCCTCCACTGTTGGTGAGGACTGGTTTGTTCGTGGGTGGGAACAGCCATAGAATCCTCCACTGGACTGAGTGTGGGGTGAAGTTGTGCCTTGGAGGCTTGGCATGGAGTGTCTTGGTGGTAGATCTGCTCGTGAGGAAGCAGCGTTGGTTCTTCCAAAGCTGAGAGCAGAGTGCTGTGTGAACAGTTGGAAGCTGGGTCGTTCTGTTGAGAACGAGTGACTGAAGAACGTTCAGTCGGTGCTGCAAGCTCAGGGAGCTTCTGGGATCTTCATTCCAGGTAGGGGGCTAATTTAAATCTCAAATGCATGGTTTATGGACGGGTTTCGGGTGAAAATTACTTCACTATGTTGTGTTGTATTTATAAATATGTTGATTGTTGTATGCCGATTGAGTGATAGCCCGGATGTGTGTTGTTTATGAACCAGTGTGAATACCGAATGCATGTGGTGTATAAATGATGTGCTGGTTTTGTTTATAATTCTATATGAATGTATGAGATGCTTGTGGTTGATAATGAGAAAGTCGAGTGCATGAGATGTGGGTCGGTTATGTTAATTCCCATTTGGGATTTTATATTAAAAAGCATGTGATTTGCCAAGTGCATGTGATTGTCGAGTGCATGTATTGTGTTATTGCTATGCCGATCCCTGTTTATGAATAATAATGATAAAATGCATGGGATGCATGTTATTGATATTTGAATACCGAGTGCATATGTGTGGAAAACGTATTGAAAGACCTTGGGTTGGACACAAGGCAATGCCGAGTGCATTGGTGTTGGACGCCTGATGAATGAGACCGTATGCATCTGATTCGCCACTGGAAATGCTTGGAGCATGTAGCGTTGGACGCTTAATACAGAGTCGGCAATCAGATGAATACGTGTTAAATATGATAAAAGACCTCGGGTTGGACTCGAGGCAGTGTCGAGTGCACTAAGCGTTGGACGCTTAAAGACCTTGGGTTGGACTCAAGGCAAGCCTACCGGGTTGGACTCGGGGCTGCCCGTAACACTTCCGTTGTCGCTTGGAGTGACTGTGTTACATGTGAGGGCAAATGTTTTGGTACCAGTAAAACGGCCGAATCAGCTTGGAGCTGAGAAAAGGCTTGGAGCCTATGTTGCAACAATAAAAATTGATAATAAATAACCGGATCCGGGTGAAATAAATATATGCACACTTATGATTGTCATTGAGCTCAATGTGAATTGTATGAATATGTGGAATGTTATTAGGAATAACATGATTGATATAGTCTTGAATGACTTGAGTGGAATCCGATTGGATGAATACATGTATACTGATGTTATTGCTGTTATTGCCGAGTGCAATATGATGTTATGGTTGTGGTACATGCTGTGATGAATATGAATAATATAGCCATGAATAATTGGTGTGAATTCTGACTGAGTGAATATATGTACATTGGTACTGTTGTCGAGTGCAAGGTGATGTTATGGCTGTGAATATGTGATTGTGAATGTTGTGAATTACTCAGTCTTGATTGAATTGTATGAATCCCGAGTGGATGAAGTTGTTGTAGGGTTCATATTGAATGGCAGAGTGCATTATTGCTGATCGAGATATGTTATTGTATGGTTGAGGATTCAAAGATTAATCCGAGTCAATAACTGTCATTTAATATGTAAAAGCTCACCCCTACTGTGGCTATATTTTCAGTATATGCAGGTCGGACTGGGAATGTTGAAATAGCCTCAAGTCCGAGTGATGGGCACATATAGTATATATATTGTAAATAGATATGTTAAAGCCTTGGCCGGCTCTCTTGTAATCCGTCTGTCTGAACGTGATTATTTATATGGATTGGATAATGGAGTTGTGAACAAGTATACGCATATATACATATATTTATTACATTGATAAGATGTTACTTGTATCAACTGAGATGTGATGTCGAATGGATAATGCTAAGTTAATAAATTCCGAGTGGAATATTGTTGGGAGAGCCATTTCCGAGTGAGGCTTTAGCGTGTGGGCCTTTTCCGAGTGATAAAGGCATAAGACAGTTCCGAGTAAGATATACTCGTGTGGGCTACTTCCGAGGAAAGACTAGTCCATATGTTACCGAGTGAAAATATGATTAAACCCCGAGTAGGGAAGGGTTTGAATATTCCCGAGTGGGAAATCTCGAATGAACCTCTCCCGAGGGAAGAGTGATTGTGATGGTTCTGGTTGAGGTGTATTCTAGGGGTCCTCTTCCGAGTGAACGAGACTATATATATTCTGAGTGAATGTTATATATTCCGAGTGGATAAGTTTTAAATAAGTCCGAGTGACTTAACTTGGTGAATTCCTCCGAGTGATGAGAGGTCAGAGTAATTCTGATTAGAACTTGATTATGGAGACTCCTTCCGAAGGAATGGAGGTTATAGTGATCTCCGAGTGAGGAAGATCAGAATATGCCGAGTGCAGAATGGATAATGAATTCCGAGTGAATTGAGGTTGAAATATACTGAGTGATATTGGACTGGGGAAACAATCTGGGTGAGGGAAAGCTTATGGATTCCGAGCGGAATAACCGAGGGAATCATTTCCCGAGTGGAGATTCAACTGAGTGAAATATGAATGTGATCTTCCAGAATTAGAACAAGTATTTGGCTAAGTGTGAATGGACCGGGTGAAGTATAACCCGAGGGGGGACAGTTCCCGAGTGGACGTGGTCCCGAATCCGAATGATGAAATTACCGAGTGAATGGGTTCGCTTCAGCGAACAAGGCATTCGCTCCAGCGAGTAAAGGGCTCGCTCAAGCGCTATATTCCACGGGGCTGTGCGACCGAAGCTGGGTTTTGCCAGCGCGTAGCATTCGGACCCGGTATTCCCTTTCTCTGGTCAGCTTTTGTTTTCCCTTGCCTTCATTCTATTTTAATTTACCCCTGACGCCTAATTTGGAATGATTGTGGACGTTTGGAACGTTCTAAATTTTGGAAAAAATTTTCCCTAATCTTGGTTTTGCTTAATTAAGTCGGGTTGTTTTAGTGATGACATGATATTACTTCCATGTATGGATGAACAATTATATGAGATCCTTGGCTAGAGAAGTTCATGAGTTTTGTAAATCATATGCCTTAGAGGATAATCTATATATATGTGTGTGTGATTGTGTGTTACTAACTATGATCTAGAGTGTGAATTATACCCCTAAGTGAGAGGGTGAGATATTCCTTGCGAGGTCAAAGCTTGCATGAGCATCATTGCATACATAGCATGCATAGCATATCATTTGAATGTGGTTGCAATCACAAAGAAAAGTCTTGCGGGACTAATATGATGATATTGAAAATTGGTTGCGATCACTTGGTACTTGGAAATGATAAGAACTTGGGGGTTTATATGAAATTGAGCCAGTGGTTGTAATCACCTGGCAAATGAAATGATAGGCCCTGTGGGACCATTGAAAATGAATATGTGTGGTTGTGATCACCAAGAAAAAATCCTACGGGAATTTATGAAAAGGGAGTACCACATGCGTGGTGGGAAACCGATATGAATTGAAATGAAATGTGGTTACGATCACGATTAAGCCTTGCGGGGTTATGAGAAGGGAGTACCCCATGCGTGGTAGGAAACCAAAATGAATTGAATGATTATAGTGGTTGCGATCACTTGATGAAATGAAAATCGGATCTATTGCATATGCATTTTAAACACGACATGTGCATTAGCCATAGGAAACATGGCATTTGAGTGAAGTAAATCAAGAAAGAGACACCCTATTGGAATTATTATAAGATAAATGTGAAATCTACTTTGGTCACTAACTATGCTTATGTTGATTGATGGGTGTGAGCCCTATGAATTCATAAATTGATGATATGGTCTTATATGATATGTCCTTGATTTGCATTCATATTTATATTATCATAATTATTGGATTTTCATCATTGAGAAAGTATACTCACTCTCCATGTGGTATATCTTTTTAGCTTTTGTGTTGTAGGGTATGACCATAGAGTGAGGTACTTCATGTGAGGAGAAGTTATGTGAAGAAGGTTCTTTTCAGTAAAGATGCCTTGTCCAGCATAGTTTTGTGTTTATGGCTTGTATATTCTTTTGAGATGTATATATGTTATTACCTTGTATGGCCATAATACAACTTGAGTAACTTGTGTGAATGAGAACAAATGAATATTGATGATGGCTTGTTGATATTTGAGATCGTAGAATGGAAATGAATGCTATAGAATCTTTTGGATTTAGTAAACAACCATTTTGTAACCCATGGTATTGATCTTGATGTCTATATTGAAATACAATGCATGGTTAATGAATTATGACCTTTGTTGAGTTTCCATTTGATGATTAATGCATGATGATTGAGTCAAATTATGTGTTAGAAGGATTGGTTAGATAATGGAATCTAAATAGGTTAAAATTTATGTGATTTTCATGCTTGAATAAGGAATTGATAGGTCAAGTAGAGATTTATGAGGGTTGGATTGCATGAGACAATTTGAATGACACCAATGCATGATTTGTGACTTGTAGAAACTGGAATGGCTCAATTCCATTAAGAATTGACCCTTGAATTGCACAAAAATGCCTCAAAATGGGCTAGTCGTATTTATGCACATAAATCCATCATTTTAAAGAATTTTTGAGTGTGGCCAGTTGCTACGCGTCACAAATGGTGTATTTTAATTGGAGTTAAAATTTGATAGCAATTGGACTTCATATGAAAAAGTTATGGGGTTTGAAAGTTGAATTAATGGATTTTTCTATATAATTACTGATGTGAATCGATTCAGAATAGTACATGAATTGATTCAATCATCATTGTTTTTACTATTCATACTTCCAGAACACTTTGAATCGATTCAAGCCCTCGCATGAATCGATTCAATGCTCTCTGTTATTACTGTTCATGATGTCCAGGATCGTTTGAATCAATTCATGCGATCTTGAATCGATTCAAGGGGTCCTGTTTTCACTGTTTTGATTCTAGAAACGCTTAAATCGATTCCTAGGGTGCTCGAATCGATTCATACCATTGTTCCTATGAAAAATTTATATTTTTGGATGTTGTTGGGCATTAATGTGACATGGCACCTTTAAGTCTTTATTTACAATAGCATGATATTATTTTTAGTTCAGCTAAGATTACAATGCATGCAAGACACAAAGAATAGTTCCAAGAGAACAGCCCCTTATCCAGAATGAACAATAAAAATCAATATTATATGAAGAAAAAAGACACAATTTAGGATTCTTTGTAATATAGTGGTGTATTTTACACAACTATTTCATCATCTTTATACATGGAAGCAAGCCAACAATTAATGAAAAATTGACTGAGAATATTACCAACCATCACCTATTAATGAACTTCCTGATATATGATCATCCCTCAGTCTAAAAAGAGCACAAGGTGAAAGGATAGAGCTTTACATGGATTAGACTATAAGACTTGAAAACAAAGTACACAATTAAAAATATAATGTAATTTTATTTTATCCATTAACTAAAAGTTATAAAAAGCAAACACATGAACATGCATACGTAAAAACATAACTAAAAATAATATAAACCATGATAAGAAATTAAAGCCTCCTTATTGGTCAACTAAAAAAGTATTACAATCACAAGGATATACAACTCCAGGTTTCATTATAGGATAACAATTAATATTAGCCAATTTTTTTTCTCAAACAATCAACATGTGTGAGGGGAGGACCCCCTCACTCTTAGGTAAGTCATGATAAATCTCATTTAATTACTCTTAATGAGAAAAACCTAGTTAAGAGAATAAGAATTCCATGATACAGAGCTTCCAATTAGAGAATCCTTATAGAAACTTCACCAGATGACTTATGTAAGTAAGAAAAAGGATGAGGAATGCGGGAATTCCATGACATAGGACTTTTAGCTGAAGATTTCTACAGCAATCTCACACCATTGAAAGTTGATGGAAACCCAGTAGGCATTTCACCCACTAAAATAGGGTCTACCTTAGTAAGAGACCTTGTAGAATCACCAATTTAAGAACCAAAATTACCAGACTTCCCAGATTCCTGGCTTAAACTAACCTTTCCATTAATATTATAGGCATTGTCTTTGATAGCCATTGTTTTAATCTCATCTTACTCCTCTATGGTCATATGCATAGAATCTTCAACATCAAATTCAAGGTCATCAAATTCATTATTTGAGTATCTAATGCCATTGAAGCTTTCATCCAAATAACATTGTCAACAGAACTCGAAATAATGTTATTACCATTTTTATGGAAAGACCTAGTTGATTGATCCTAATGGCCAAGATCAATCTTCTCCATATTAAATTTCAATAGATTCAAAACAAATTCTTTTGCAATCAAAGGGGACAAATCTTTAAACTCTACAGGATTAGAAGAACTTTTTTATGAAGACCGAGTCTACCTTGGCTTCTCTTCCTTGGTACCTTACGTCTCATCAATAGAGCTTTTCCTACAAGTATAGGCCCTTACCTAGGAGCAATATTGTTTTAGTGACTTCAGAAGAAGGCTTTGTATTTTCCTTTCTTAAATCAGAGAAGTTTGGAACAGACTGAGCAAGAGGGTTGTCTCTTGGCCTACCAGACGAGCATGAGATCAACGTTGTTGTTGTATGAGATGTGCCTGAAGATCTGTTAGGAAATTTTTTCCTACTTTGCCTTGAAGCACCATAACTTTTTCTTCTGAGAATTTAGAGAGATGTTCATCCTCCTCATTCTGAAGGGAATCTATTATAGGCTATCAAAAAAACTAAAGGATTAAATTAGACCAAACTTAAATCTTGTATTTCTAAATAAAAAAGGTGACAATTTGTCACTGAAAACATACTCCCTAGGATTTATTTATACTAAAGCTAAAAACGTCCAGCCCCACACCAACCTTTTACTTTATCACCTTAAATAAAAAAAACTGACTCTTAAAGACTTGAATGAATACAATATCTACTTTTTTGTAAGTTGCATCAGGCCATGTTACACACATAGAGTTATAATAATTTTGGCTTCTAACCTATGCAACAAAAAATAAAGGAGAAAACAAATCCCATGAATTCATACATTTCATAATTATTAGCACATGCTATGGATTTTCCAGCCAGACTAATACAACCATGTAAATAGTAAAATAGTTAAAACTCCAAGTAATGAAGCAGTAAAGCAGCATTAGCAAACATATAAAATCTTAATCAAGAAATAATGTAAACTAACCAACTAATTTCTCGAATCTTGTCCATAGGTTCTACCAGGAAAAATTATTAAGACCAAGATATTGCAATTCATTGGAAAAGGAACTAAGTCATGTGAGCAAAAGGAAAAAATTGAGGTTGAGTAATGTGAAGCTCGTCTAGTTCCTTATGACAAAGCAGAGTACTTAATAGAGATTAGGGAGTTGATGTTGTAATTTTTGATAGAGTGGATTACCAAATAAATAATAGGGATTACGATATAAAACTTACACAAAGGTTTCAAATCAAAGAACATAAAACTAATAGAAATACCTTTAGAAGTAAAATACTTCATCAATAGTGTTCGTAGGGGAGGAGTTGAGAGTGAGCATGCATGTATGGTAGATAGTGGGAGAGGCGTAAATAAGCGGTAGGAAAAGCGCGAATGAGAGAGGGGGAACAAGTGAGGGAGATGAGCGTTAAGAGTGACCAAGAAAGGGAATTTCGGTTCAAGCAATTTCTATTGTGTTATATTAAGTTATAAGAGTTAAAGTGTGAATTTGAGAGTTGGGGGAAACTTAGAGTAAAAAATAGGTTAAACGGAATTCTTTTATTTTTGGTAAACTGGCTTAGGGGATTCTTAAAATGAAAGGTAGGAACAAGGATATTTTATTTTATTTTTTTATAGAAAGGTGATATGTGTGGTATATGGGGATAGATTTTTTGTACGAATATCAGGTACGTGTGTTTTATATTTTACATTGGTCTAAGGGTTTTGATATCATTCTATCCAATATACTAGTATCTCACGTTGTGAGGCAAAATATGGTGTCATCTGTAAAAATACGTTGACGCTCAAGTCAGTATAATATTCAATATCAAAGCTCAAGCATTAAGGGTTATGAAACGTACCTTAAAGCTGAAGTAAATAAGTAGTATTTATAGAGTTAAGTGGTGACTACATCCTACGTGGCCTATTTCAGCATATTTTTCATAAATTTTAGGGAAAATTAACATAAACACCGACATCCCTAACACATCTACATGTGTTGTCCAGTATGTTCCTCGACCTCTAATCAATATTGGATTATGTTGGTACTAGTTTTAGCAAGTGTTCTATGAGAATGATATTGTATGGATATCCAGATATCAGATGTAACTTCTCATGGTGTAGGCTCGACTATGCTTCATAATGAATGTATGCTTCTTACTACAAGTATGAGTACTAAAATACCAAGGCTGCTATTAGGTCCAAATCAAAAGGAACAAGAGAAATTTAGTTCAAAATAAGATTAAAGAATTAATAAATTAATAATATTAATAATGTATAGAATAGGATAGCGAGAGATCATCTCCTTGTTATCAAGGAAAAAATCTATTTTCATATATTAGCTAGGAAATTTTTGGTAGCAAACATGTCAGCTACAGAATACCAAACTATAAGAGAAATATTTATTGCTACTCTTTTAACTTCTTGCCAAATTTAGCCCTCCAAAAAGTTACAAACAAAGAGGGAATTTAATATGTTCACAAATTATTCGCTAATGCTACATAAATTAGTGACAATTTAGTGATGAAATTTTTTTCTAGCTATCTTTTGTAGCTAAATTGGATTTTTCTTGTAGTGAGAATAGTTTATTCGCTAATTACAAATCCAAACATACAAATATACATAGCAACATGATTGTGTGGGCAATAAAAGAATAGTTTTTCAGTAGAAGGTCATCTCCAATAAAATGTAGTCAATGATCTAACCAAAGAGTGGGATAAGATTGTAGAAACCATGAATTCAAAATCCATTTCATAAAACCCTTAAGTCCACTTCAATTCCAATTACTCTAAGATATAACAATAGGTTCAAGTTTTATTGGATGTGATTACACTTGAAATAAAACATTAAAACCTCTTGTACAAGTAACCATTGTCAAGGCAACAACTAAGTGTTACTATACATGACAAATTTATTCAAGTGGTGGTGGTTGTGAATGATAAGGAAAATGGTGAGGTGATAGTGGTGGCTGTGAAAGGGATAAGTTAAATTAGGGATTTGGTTAATAGGTCTCTCACACATTAAGTAATGTGGTGTGTGTCAAATTGTTTTGACACATAAGTATAAGTTAATGGTTTTGTAAGGAAGTTCATGTCATGGACCTATTATTAACTAGGCAGAAGTCATATATGAGGGACAGCGCATGAATTTTTAAGAAGTGAGAGACCTATTAATTCAATCCTAACAAAGTGAGGAACTAAGTAATATGTTTACTCATTTTTTAATATACTCTTTCTCTTTTTATATTTAATATCACTTCTTTAATTAATGTCTTCTTGATTTAAATAAAGGCTAAAATATATATTTGATCTTTTACGTTTATTTCAGGTTTCAATTTAGTCCTAAATGTTTTTTGTGTCTCAATTTGTACCCATACATTTTGAAACAATTTCAAAATGGCTCTTCCTGTTGAAAAAGTTCATAGGAACTTGCCTTTTTAAATTTGTTATCGTATAATCAATTTAAAATATACTTTTTTAGATTGGTCTTCATTGAGAATTGATAAAAAAAAAGTATATTTTAAATCTAACATTTTACATAGGTTAATAGAAAATTGATTTAAAAAATATACATTTTATATCGATTCTCAATAGAAATTAATCTAAAAAGTATATTTCCAAATTGGTTTTTAATAGCTGATTTAAAAGGAAAGTGCTTGTTAACTTTTTTAGCGGGAAGGATTTGAAACCATTTCAAAATGTAAAGGATCAAATTAAGATAAAAAAAACATTTGGGACCAAATTAAAACTTAAATAAATGTAACCAAACATATATTTTAGCCTTAAATAAAAGATAATAGTATAATTGGTAAAAAAAACATTTAATTAAGTATTGAAATCTTAAAATGACATATATTTAGAAATAAATTAAAACTTCTTGAAAGACAAATGAAACAAGCTGAAAAGAGTATTTACAATTTTTATAAAAACATATGTATTTTGATTTTGGTTAGGGTTTAGGGATTTGTTAAATCCAATAAATGCTAATGTGACATGCTAAAGTCACTTTTAGAATTATACATGATACATGGTTTTGACATGTTCATACTACTAACAGGGGAGATAGGCTGCTTAAATTACTACTTACCAAGATTAAAAATCTCAATAATTACATTTTATGATAGTTCTAGAAGGTCTTGTTTCAAAAGTTAGTTACGCCAACATATAATGAATTCAACTTGATAATGAAGATTAAAAGTAAAATATTCAATATAAAATTGATATAAAGTAATTTTTTTACAGGAACCAAAATCAAAATATCTGTACTTTACAAAGACTAAAAAAATATTTAACCACCAATAAAGATTGATCTAGTTGATTAAGGATTGAAAAGAAGAACTCAAGTTCAAATTCCATACTTTGTTTATCGATGTTATAAAACTTTAAAACTTTCTAATTATTACTATTCATTTTTTTAAGCATCTATATAGTCTTGTATGTTTCTAAAGGTTTCAACCTAGTTTCTTTTTTTTGAACTACTAATGACTAGGTAAACAATTTTATCCTACGTGTTATTCTTTTAATGTTTTTAAAGGTAATAAAAATCAAAATAAAATTTCAGCATGTCTGGCAAATATAGACATTAATAAATGACTAGATTTTAAACCCTTTTTTTATGTCGACATTCTCCATCTTCTTGTCCATGGTTCCCTCTATAACCTCCCCTATGTGTGGTTGATCCCCATCTTTCTTCATCTTCTTCACAACACAAACCCGCCCAACTATTCAACTCTTAACAATTTTTGGAGAATGGAAATTATGATTTTTCCTACTTCATAACCAAAACGGCGTCATCTTATGTGTAGTTAGCCATATATACATCAAGTTAACATATACACCAACTTCTATTAGCTAAAACTTATTTGGTCCCAAAAATGGGCCAGGCTGAAATCTTTTAGAAACATAAAAGATTAAGTTAAAACTAATCTCAATGTACTTGATCAAATTAGCCAAGTAAGGATAGGATCCTCCTATTACCGACTCAAAAGTATAGTCGTTCTCTCTTCCTAACCCTTTGGCCAAGCCATCATTTTGTCTATTCATTAGATTGATTCCTGATAGCTTTTTCCAATCGTTGGCATGCCTTGCTATGCTAGTTCTATTATACTTTTCTTCCTTGGCCTAAGAAAGATTGAAAGAATAGACAAATACTAGTATCATGCCTTTTCAAAGAAGGAGAACTATTTCATCTCTTATTGCATGCCTAGTAATAAAAGCTCCATATGGCAATCCTTCATTTATCCTACTTTAAGGTCTTGAGCATAGAATCGATATAAGGTATTGATACTCTTCCATAACAAGAATAGGAACGAGTACATGATCCTTCCAGATGTGTTTGATTTCCTACTAGAGAAAGAAAGCTTCTATCATGAGTTTATTTCAGGTCTAAAAATCTTCCATTTTTGGTTAGAAAATAAGCTTCTGGAAAATCATCAGGAAAGGGTGTCATTGACCCATAATGGGAGGAAAAAGGAAAGTTGGCTCATACGACTTCCACCGCTAACCGATATGGCAATCGACATAGACCTTTTACCATTGTTGCTTACCCAATGGACAACTTAGCATAGACTGAACTGAAGCCAATAAGCATTATGTAATCATTTTAATTTTTCCAGGCTACCCATTCTCTTTGTATGAAATGTCATAGGTAAAGCCTTCTAGTGGTCTAAGGTTTACATATAAAATATATAGATTTAGTGATATAATCTACGGCAGTGTCGAATATATAGATTCTTTTATGGTTGTTCTATATATATTCTGCCAAGGGAATAATGTAAGATTTCAAACTTGAATTTTGAATCAAAGATCATCTTATGAGAAGTGTTTTCTCCTAGGTTCTTGGCTAAACTATCTCTGATTTATCAAGGGTAATTTCATTACCCTTGTGGCATCACCCACTTTACCTTCACCATTTCCAAGTTGCCTTCTTCTTCATACATTGTTAAACTTTCTCCAATTCTATTTCTGTACTACAATAGTCACAGAATAATGAAACCCTGTTGTGTTTGGTTACGCAGGAGCAAAGCATTCTACGTTATAGAAGGTCCGTTCAGAATTAGTGTCAAGCGGATTCACGTCAGCTAGCATATAAGATTAAATTATTAATGTTATCAGTTTCACATCATGGATGAATTATATCTACACTTTTCATGATAAATTTGTTGTTGACTTGTTTCTTCTATTTGTTCAATATATTAATTGGCCACAACATTGGTAAAGTTACAGGTTTTGTTCATATTTTGTGTAAAAATTTTAAGGTTTCCTAATACTATACTCAAATACAGTGATAGGTGTGGTCCTACAGCTCTATTCTGTAGACCACCTATCCTAGTTTTAGTGTTGTTCTGTTCCTTTAAATGAATAATCTATATATGCTCTTATGTCTTCATGTGATCTTCCAATCCCTTGGAGTGTTGCACAATTGAAGAACTAGTAGCACATGTCAGTGCATTTTAAGAAACATTGTCCATCCAATTTGTTATAGATAAGTATCCAAGCAATATCCCCGTCTCGAGCTTTACAACAATTCTTATTCAAGAATTACTTTTGTGGACTCTTGTATTTGGGTTGTACTACCATGCCTGTATAAAGGTTTTAGCAGATACATGCCCGATCTGAATGGATGATAGATTCTTTTTATTTATTCATGACACTTAGTAACAATTACATCTGTCACAAATTTACTTAATTTTACAAAACTTTTAACTATGGTTTGAAGATCCAATAAATATGTTTGTCAATATAAACATCATTTAAGAGGCAGCTCTGCTATAAAACTACCCCTACATTGCCATTGACATTTCCAACGGTTGAAAAAAACCATCATTAATAACTTTGTCATTGTTAGTGTCCATTTGGTTAGCAGTTAGGGAAACGAGGTTAAGAAAAAGGATGAATCTAATGATTAATATTGATCATTCACGATGTTCGAGATAATCAAAACTCTATTTGACCGTCGAATTAAAAAACTCCCATTACAAACCTCTGTTCCGTTTGGAACTAAACAGATGCTTAGTTTTTTTTCAATGGTATCATAACTGCTAGAAGTTACTTTAATGACGGCTAAAATCACATGGTAACTACAATAAGTAAGTGCCACTAAAAACCATTATTTTTATAATGAATACAAAGGTAAAAATATTTTATTAGAAATTATACATAATATGACTTTCTACATATTTTAATGTAAGTTTAACATAAATGCTAATATTTTTTTTCACTTTTCCATTATTTAAAATAAAAAACCGATTATGAGTTATAGTTAAAATATTTAAATAAAGATAGAAGCAGTTGAAATATCATATGTTTCTTTAGTCCAATTGCCTATATCCTAGATAGTTACTATATTATGTGTGTATGTAGAATCTAGTTGCGAAAATTAAATATGGCTAACTAAGTTATTTAACGGTTAATATTAATGTGATATGTTATTAGAGACACTTCAAAATTTCGTATAACCAACCAATTAAAATTTTGTTTTTAGACAACTTTATTTGAGATTTCTGACTGAGTAGACGTCTAATTTTAGGTGAAAGAACATTTTACCTTGGATTTTTAAACCCCATGAAATCCAAAGGAAATATGGAGTTCGACTCATACCCATTTTTCACACATCAGGTAGCATAGGACAAAATAAATACCTATAGCTACTTTTAGTAATAGTGTCATGGTTAAAACCTATTACTAAAATAGAGATATAAAGATGACATTGCTGGTGAAACTAGATAAAGGTAGTTTTATTCCTACACACACTTTGGAATGATAGAGAAAATGGTTATTGATTTCATTTTCACTAATTTTAGAAAAAAGAAAATCTATTGTTCATAGGTGTTTGAGATAGGGCACTAGTTTAGTGTTCATTTGGTATGCAGTTAGGAAAACATAGTTATGAAAATGGAAAAATCTAAAGGTTAATATTGATCTTTCACATCATTTGGTAGAGTTAAAACTCTGTTTAAGTGTAGGATCTGCCATATCCCCTTACAAGTTTCCATAGTTTGCCTCGATGATTAAGTAAAATATAGTAAAATGTTTTTTCGCATTTATTTTGTCCAAGGACAAACCATGGGAATCCAAGGGTGATGCTAACATAGAATAACATAAAATATGCATAGAATGACCCAAGAATAAACAACACATATTAAAAACAAGAAAAGTCAAATCTAGAAGATCTCGCTCAAGCCACACTATCTCGCTTGAGCGAAAGGGTAACATAATTAGATATCGACTGCTCACTCAAGCAAGGCCACCCCCGCTTGAGCGAAAAACAAACAAAATCAAACCATTAAGCTTTTGCTTGGGCGAGACCATTCTCGCTCAAGCGAAAAACATCTAGAATCTAGCTCCCCGCATCTTACTCAAGTGAGGCACCCACGCTTGAGCGAAAAAAGCAACAATAACCAACCAAGAGGTCACACTCGCTCAAGCGAGAATCACACAAAAGCTATTCAAACCTTTCTCACTCAAGCGAGACCTACCTCGCTTGGGCGAGAAACTCACAACAGCAAACTTATTCAGGCACGCTCGAGTGAGACACTACTCACTTAAGTGAAAATCACACAGAACCACCCAATCATAGTCTCACTCAAATGAGACATATCTCGCTTAGGAGAGAAATCCTCAGAAACAACCTCCAAGGCATATAGTGTAAGACCCTAATTTTCTGGACTCGAATCTTGATATAATCTAAATAATTAAACAATAAAAATATGAATTAATTTTTCATGTTCAAAATAATTTCAAAACACCGCCACTACTACATCAAGACTCGAACCACAGAAAACCAAAGGGTGAGGTTTGATAATCTATAACTGGATCATTAAATAGTTTGCCCATAACAGTATACAAAATAACAGAGTTTACAGTGGAAGAAGAATGTGTATATCGGGCATACGCTAGTCCCATATATGAGGATATGAGAAAAGGCTCGGTAAGACACACAACGACATATCTTAAGCCTAATAAACAACTATCATCTTTTCACATAATTTCATGAACGTACAAAGCCTAAGATACATACACGTACATATCTATATGGTCATACCTCATACATCTCCAATATTCATATTCTATCATTGACCATATCATTTCATCCCTCGATTTATGTATTTTCTAATACTTATACATACTTAGAGGATTAATAAATCAACATCCTATTATACACCAAATTGGTAAAAATTCAATACTTCCAATATTAATACATCATCCATATATATACATTATTCAAATTTCATCAATCAATATCAGTAATTAACATCGTCATAATATCCATTTTATACACAACTCTATAAATTACAAACGCTTCCGGCCAAGGCATTCCATTACCACTATTTTACCTTCACAAAAGCTTTTCTTCAAAATATTCTCATCCCTTGACATCCTTGCATTAATACTAAAAGTAGACCACATAGGAGATTGAGTTATACATTTCAAATGATGATATGAATACAATTGAAATTATATGCATATGTATATCAACATCATGTATGCTTTGCTAAACACATCAATGATCATTACAAATTATAAATTCAACAACATATATATATATATATATATATTATATTCTCTAATTAAGTCATAGTAAAGTAGGCATATACACATCAATCCCAATGTCACAATGGGCCAACATCATCAACATTGACCATTCTGGTCTTTTCTCAAAGCCACCATGGGCTAACATTATCATCAATCATAAATAATTATACCCTTCATTATATTGGGCCATAATATACACATCGTCATATTCGATATCATTTCATGTATTCATATCATTTATTACTTTTATGTGGTCTTTTAGATGCTCAATTACCCATCTCATCAACACCATACCATAATCTCAATCATCATCATCTTCTGGCATATCTCTATACTATATGCAAATGCTCTTATGGCTAATGCATATACACAATGGAATAGACAACAAATACGAATCCGAATGTGGGAATAAACACCAAATTGTAGGTCAAGCATGATCGCATACCATGCCCTTACTGCAGTAGTATAATGTGTACACATATATCATATGTTAGGAATCCATAGTGTATGAGCAGCGAAAATACAAGGATTCTCATAGGATTTGCAAAGCGCCGTGTTTCAAAGCATAAGACAAACATAAAAAAAAATTACGTTTTAGGATTACCTCTTGAAGAATATCGAAGCAATCGTAGCCTCATCCTTTAGGAGTCCACACGAGTACTCCCACCAGAAATGCTACAACTTCCAAATGCTAGTTTGACGGCTTGTATCTTTTGTAACTTTTGTATATTTTTATGTCTCTTTTGGGTAGCCGCCTATGAGCATCTTATGCTCTATTTATAGGCTTAGGTTTGACCTAATTTGCTCTCTAAAGAGTGGGCACCTCGCAATAGTCTTATTTTAGTCCAACTAAAATAAAAAGCTATTTTCTGATGGGCTTACTCTATGTGTGTGACCCTATAGGTAAAATACTCAGTTATATTAATAATAAACTATTTTATTATTAAAATAAAATAAGAGCGGCATCTAGCAATGCATCATTATGTCCGAATATTATTTATTAACAACATAACCTATAAGTGATAATTATTTTATATGTTTGTTCCTTTTGTCACGATATCCTAATTGGGCCCAAGGCATGGTCGTGTCATCCTTGTACGGTCCAATTTATTTTACTTGATACCGGAGTAGACTTTATCCGAATAAATATCCAATATTTATTCTTTCTAGCATGGCCATGCATTTCCTTAGTCTCACTCCATCAAGTGGCCTATAGATATCACTCCTGTCACATAGGAGAGACAAATCTCATCTACATCACTCACATCCCTTTGCATAATTTGTACATTGCCTAACCACAACCTTTATAGTCCTTTTATTACAGAAGATGTTTGATTGTATTAAAACAATAAACTCCTTATGTTGGAATCGTAGTGACTTCAGGTCAAAGGACTACATATACCATTATCACATTGAGAATCGTTTATGACATTCATGTAACGATCCATGCAACGTTCTCATGGTGGGTCTGTCTAGTACATCATTACTCTTAATGTGTACCCATGTGAAGACTTGATATCATTTATATCCATGATCTGTGAGATCAGATCATTAGTACATTCATACACTAGTCTTGATGTATTTACATGTCCCCACGTAAATACTTGATTAGGGACATTTTAGGAATAACTCTCATATGACCTATTACTCCAAGGATATGTAAAGGTTGTTAAACTATTTAACAAAAAATGACTTATTCAAAATGATGCGAACCTATATAGGCTTTTAGTGCATATTTCCAACAATCTCCCACTTGCACTTAGAGCCGATAAGGTTAATGCCTAATGACGTCTACAGTGCCCTTATGCTTTTACTACGTAAGCGGTTTTACTAGTGGGTTCCCAACAATTTTGTTGGTATGCATATTGCATATTTTCACATCTTCCAAAGATGGAACTATTTAAGTATATGCTTGGATTAATCCACTTCTTTATATTGTTCTATGGTTCCATTGTCATCACAGTGGAAACTCATAGGATATAAAACATTTGGAATGATTAAATGTAAATTGAATTCTTTTGTAATTTAACATAGCAAAATACTTAGATTTGTTAGTAGAACCAATGATTATTTCTTGCTTTGAACCTTTCAAGCATACATCATAACCATCTTGACAACACATATATTTTGATTGCAATCTTAAGTCTTTTAAATTAATCAAAAATTGACATCGATGTAACCTTTACAACAAGCTCATCTTCCATTTATCAAGATTAAATCCTTAGTCCTTCTTAAGTGTTTAAGGATAATCTTGACTATAGAATGAGAATATTATTAGTTCTAGAAGAAGCATGTCTTCTGAATGTAATACTAGAACTATAATTGTGCAATTACTAACCCTTTTATAGTCACAAGATTTATCTTCATTCTTTAATGAAGATTCTAGCTTCTAAAAGCTTGCTTTAGTCCATAAATAGAACATTTGCAATTCACATACCTTTCTAGATGTTTTAGGCATAAAAGGCCTTTAGGTTGTGTCACATGCACATCCTCAAGATGATTTCCATCTTGACATCTATCTACCATATCTCATAATGGTGGTATACTGCTACAATAAGTAGGATCTAAATGGTTTTTAAGCTAATTGAATTTTGTCAATCTTGCTTTTAAAGGTACTTTTATTACCATCCATGTTTAGTTTTCCTTTTGAAAACCCACTTGCATCCTATAGGTTTTACCCTATAGGTGCGTCAACCAAGGTTCATACCTTGTTAATATACATGGAACCCATTTCAAATCCCATGGTCTTATGCCATGTCTTAGAATCTAAACTTGCATTAGCCTCTTCATAAGAAGCTTGGTCATTTAGCAATATGTCTCCTTCTTGATTTATAAGATATCTATATCTTTCAGGTTTGGTGACATATCCTATTTGATCTTACACAAGTCTTGTGCTACCGGAGCTAAGGATTTCACAACACTTTATGATTTCTGCTCCAAGTCTATCCTTGTCTTTTAAATGCTTTGTGATACTTGAATTTCTTCAAGTTCTACCATCCACCCACTGATTCTTTAAGGGATGTACTCTTATTTAAGAATACAACATTCTAAGCAACAAGCCTTTTATTCTCAGATGGATTGTAGAATTGATAACCCTTAGCTTTCTTTGAGTATCTCACAGAAGACATTTATCTAATTTGGATCCGACCTTGTCAGAGTTGGATGCTCTATAGAAGCATCATAGTTCCAAATTATTAGTAAGGACATACTAGGTTTCTTCCTAGTCCATATCATATATGGTTTCTTTAAGAAAGTCTAAGATGGAACATGGTTAAGTATGGAAATTTTGTTAATAAAGAAACGTTGAAGGAGTTAGAGATGTTTGATAATAATCAATAATCAAACTATGTCCAACAAGGTTTGACTTTTCCCCGTAGAGATGCTATTAAGGCATTCCATGAGGAATGAGTTAAGAGGTAATCTCTCACTCTATTAGATAGTTATCAAACTTATAACTCAAATTATTTGCTATCTTGATCTAATCAAGAGCTTTAATTGTCTTGCCAATTTGGTTTTTCACTTCATTATGAATTCTTTAAACTTTTCAAAGACTTTCTAACTTATGTTACATAAATCCATACTCATTGACTTTTCAATTAGTATGTTGAAGTATTGAAAAACATATCTAGTTATTGTTCCAATAGGGCCACATACATCGTTATGTATTAGATAATAAATTACTCATCTTTTCAATGAATGAGGTCTCAATTATCTCTCCAATAAATAAGATTTACATGTCTCCATTGATTCCAAAATCTAAAAGAGTCCATATAACCACATTAATGGTATTTAGAAAATGTGTTTCTTATCCATTTGCCTTAGGAGACAATACCATGTAAGTAAGGTTCAAAATCACTTATTTTAACCTACTTTGGCAGTTGTTATAAATGGGTGTTTTGAGATTTAGGATATGGAATCCATTACTCAATTGTGCATCAATATCCATTTGAAGAAATAAAGTTATTTTATAATAAGAAAAACATTTCTTGTCTAACAAGAAATAATATGCACAATGTCTAGTTCACTAACTAGCCCAATAGGCAAAGATCTTATCTTTATTGTAGCAACTTTTGCTCAATTTTATACAGATTTCTCCACCCTTAACAAGTGATCTACTTCCTTTATCTTTCAAAATTTGAGATCTACTACTAGTATCTGATACTAATGTTAGTGAAGTAAAATAACTTGACTTCTATAACATGACCTGTAGTGGAAGTCTTACTTCCCTTTCTTTTGAACTCCTTCAAGTTCTTTAGACAAATTATTTCAATGTCTTATTTTGGCTAAAACTGGAAACAATTTCCTTTCTTGATCACCTTTTAGACTTCCAGACTAACTTGGCCTTAATAAAGTCTGTATACAATCATATCGTATATCTCCCATATATTCATATTGCCTTTTATAGCTCAGAGTTTATGCAGACTCCATAGGGTATTCAAGACCCAACCATAGATGATATATAAGCCAAACATGACACACTGCCGCTTCATCTTTAATGAAGATAATTCTCAAGTCTCAATACCTATCTAGGCATTTTTTTTAGATAAAGTGTCCTTCCAAAGGACAGATTGCAACAAAACAATATTTGGTATATCATGGTTATTCTAAAACAAATTACATGCAAATCTATCATTTCTATTTAAAACATATTTAAATTTTGGTCATTAAATAAATATGTTGTCTCCCACTATTTTGATTCAAAACAAATACCCTCACTGAATCAAAAAAAAATCCCATTGGAAGATTTTTCTAATTGGCCAAGATCCATATTTGGCCTAATGTTGAGTCAGTTTTCACCCAACCCTTGGTTATTTAGGTAGGAAACACATTTCTAATTGCATCTCATGCAACTCTTGGATGATTGAGTGGGTAACTCTTTACCCTTATTCATCTTATGAATTTAAGCTCAATCCTTACGCCTCTAAGTTATTTTCAATCCAATTGAAAAACTTAGTTAAGTTTAGGCCTAATAAAAACAATTTGGATATTACAATTATCCCATCGTGCCTTACTAATATAAATGATAGCACCCTGCTTTGGCAGGCCCACTATTTATTGACATTAGTCTCGACGAGTGTTACTTATTAGAAGGCGTTTAAACTTAATATTAATGCTTCTAGGTTCTTCAATCTGATTAAAGTTACCTAGATAAGTCCAATAACAAATGGTTGGATAATCCAATTATCCATCATCCTTTACTAATATCAATAAAAGCATCCTGCTTTGGCAGAACCTACACTTTATTGAAACTAGCATTGATGACTATTGTTTATTAGAACGCGTTTTAGACTGTTCATACCTTTAGGCTTTTCCAATCCAATTGAAAAAAGTCTATTTGAATAAAACTTAATAATACTTGGATAATCCAATTATCCAATCATGTCCTACTAAACATAAATAAAGGCTTCTATGACGTGACCTGCACTTTATTTATATCAAGTTAGACGTTATTACTTATTGGAAGGTATGATTGTCGGGCTTGAGGGATTTCAATTTTCTTATTGTTCATTACCGACTTTCATTAAACGCTTTAACGCAAAATAAAACCCCAAAACATGAAATAAAAAATTATGAGATGGTTATGGTCTTCCTAGAAAATAAAATAAAATAAAATAAACCTAAAGGAACTATGGTGTCTTGACTTCATGAAGTCCTACTTCTTGAAACCACCATCCTCCTAGAGTCACCACTCCTTTGTTCCTTTCAAGGTCATATCCATCACCACTCTAGGTTTCTTCTAGGTCTTCACCTTGTTGGCTTTTCCAAGATTACAATATAATAAAGAAAACTCGTTTTACATACGAGTGAAGGGTTGAGAGAAGAAATTTAAGAATAGAGAAAGGCACAGTACACAGGCTGTATTTAAAATTAAATAAAAAAAAATCTAAGACCATAACCATTCACCGCTGGACGTGTTAATTAATCAATTAATAGAATAATCAATTGTATTTAAAATAAAATAAATTTTAAAACACATAATTAAACACGCGGGGTCATAAAAGGAAAACTACGTAAAGAAGTTTGGCGGCTCTATTGGCCGTTCAACAGACAGGGTCAAGGGGTGTTCCAACCCAAAAATTTAGTACTGTAATCAGGTTAGTTCCCAGGAAAGAGAGGTGGGTCCGGAGTAACCACTTAAGTACCAAGTCTTTCCTAGCCAGAACGTCCCACTGACCATTAACAGCTCAAAATATTCGGTTATGATTTCAAACAATTTGAAATCTTTAATTTTGAAACGGCCAAGATTTAACTTTTAAACCTTATCTTTTGACCCTTACAATTATCCTAAAATAGGAATAGTCAAAGTTTAACTTTTAAACCTTATCTTTAGAGTCTCAACAATCATCCTAATTTTTAGGAACGATCAAGATTTAAATTTTAGACCTTATCTCTAGAGTTCAAGATATTTTATTTTGAATCCTATTAAATTTGATAAAGATATTATCTTTAATTTGTAACTTTTACAAATCCTATCAAATTTATTAAGGATTAAATATTTGATTTTAAAATTATTAAATTTAATAAAGATCTTATCTTCTATTTGTAACAATTACAAATCATATTAAATTTAATAAATATGAATCAATTTGTAACTCCTACAAATCACATTAATTTTAAAAAGATTACATATGATGCAAATACTATTAAAATTAATAAGAATAAATTATTTAAATTTGTAACTCTTACAAATCACATTAATTTTAAAAGGATCACAAACAATGCAAATCCTATTAAAATTAATAAGAATAAATTATTTAAATTTGTAACTCTTACAAACTTTAATTTTAACAAATAATTAAAAATTTGATTTGTAACTTTTACAAATTGAATTTAAAATATAATATTAAAATCAAATATTTTATTTGTAACATTTACAAATAAATAAAATACCATTACGGCTAGGTTTCAACTTTTGAATCTTAGTTTTCATTACGGCTAGGGTTTAACTCTTAAACTTTCTAAACACAATCTCACATGAACAATTCATATTAGAAAAGAGAAAGCATATAGACGTCATTGAATACAACCCTTGATTTCAATTTAATTAAATAAACATAAAACATGCCTTATAATTAGAACACATATAAAACAATCACCATTGCAACATACAACATGTTCATATAATAAAGTATATCCTAAAAACATGTTCTTTAATTAAAATGTTAAGAAAAGAAATCAATATACATAAAGCAAAAATATATTGATATTAGCTTTCAAAAGGTGCAACCTTTGCAACATATCTCATAAAAAAGCAACCTTTATATAATATCTCATTAAAAATGCAACCTTTGTAACATATCTAATAAAAGATGCAACCTTTGCAAAAGGATTCAACCTTTACAATTCATTTCATAAAAGAAATTTTATTTTTATTTTTTTACATGTTCTTTAAACAAATGTTTGCCCAAAACACGGTTTTGCAACCAGGCTTTGATACCACTGTTAGGAATCCATAGTGTATGAGCAGCGGAAATACAAGGATTCTCATAGGATTTGCAAAGCGCCGTGTTTCAAAGCATAAGACAAACACAAAAAAAAAATTACGTTTTAGGATTACCTCTTGAAGAATATCGAAGCAATCGTAGCCTCGTCCTTTAGGAGTCCACAAGAGTACTCCCACCAGAAATGCTACACCTTCCAAATGCTAGTTTGACGGTGTGTAGCTTTTGTAACTTTTGTGTATTTTTGTGTCTCTTTTGGGTAGCCGCCTATGAGCATCTTATGCTCTATTTATAGGCTTAGGTTTGACCTAATTTGCTCTCTAAAGAGTGGGCTCCTTACTCATTCTAAATGAGTTAGGCCCAATAATCTTATTTTAGTCCAACTAAAATAAAAAGCTATTTTCTGATGGGCTTACTCTATGTGTGTGACCCTATAGGTAAAATACTCAGTTATATTAATAATAAACTATTTTATTATTAATATAAAATAAGAGCGGCATCTAGCAATGCATCATTATATCCGAATATTATTTATTAACAACATAACCTATAAGTGATAATTATTTTATATGTTTGTTCCTTTTGTCACGATATCCTAATTGGGCTCAAGGCATGATCGTGTCATCCTTGTAAGGTCCAATTTATTTTACTTGATACCGGAGTAGACTTTATCCGAATAAATATCCAATATTTATTCTTTCTAGCATGGTCATGCATTTCCTTAGTCTCACTCCATCAAGTGGCCTATAGATATCATTCCTGTCACATAGGAGAGACAAATCCCATCTACATCACTCACATCCCTCTGCATAATTTGTACATTGCCTAACCACAACCTTTATAGTCCTCTTATTACAGAATATGTTTGATTGTATTAAAACAATAAACTCCTTATGTAGGAATCATAGTGACTTCAGGTCAAAGGACTACATATACCATTATCACATTGAGAATCGTTTTTGACATTCATGTAACGATCCATGCAACGTTCTCATGGTGGGTCTGTCCAGTACATCATTACTCTTAATGTGTACCTATGTGAAGACTTGATATCATTTATATCCATGATCTGTGAGATCAGATCATCAGTATATTCATATATTCACACACTAGTCTTGATGTATTTACATGTCCCCACGTAAATACTTGATTAGGGACATTTTAGGAATAACTCTCATATGACCTATTACTCTAAGGATATGTAAAGGTTGTTAAACTATTTAACAAAAAATGACTTATTCAAAATGATGCGAACCTATATAGGCTTTTAGTGCATATTTCCAACATAATAATGCATGCATAATCACCAATTTTTACTGCTACCAAACCACATCGCCCATAATGCAACACCTGGCCATTTTCACCATGACCACGGTATAATCAGTATATGGTGTTGCGGGCCGACCATATCTTATATCATGGCGGCTGTGATCCAATAGACCACCGGGGTCACATGCTCATCAAGAGCCACCCCCGACAAGGGTCGGCCACATGTAGCTTCCCGTAGCAATACATGGGCGGCTTCGTGACTTACACACCGAGTCGGGAAATAACAGATTGCTCGTGCACTGAGCTACCCTCCCACTGGGTCGGCCAAGGGAACTCCCCTAACGTTCCAACATCAGCGGCTACGATATGTCATGGATGCAATACAATGCAAATCAAATGCATTTCTCACACTATGCATCCTAAATGCCACTCATCAAACATCATCATCATAATCACCAACACCACCATACAATATTTTTAATAATAAGATTACTTATGTTGAGATAAAAATTCACTTGGAAAATTTAGAATGAATAATTTATAATAAAAAATTAAATAGTTATTAAAATAGAGTTAATATCAATTATATAAGTAAAATTAATTTTATTTTAAAAAATAAAGTTAATCAATATATGTATAACAATTTGTCAATTATATTTTTAAATAAGTATATATTTAGTTTAAATTTTTAGTATTATATATCAAAATTAGAATCATTTATATATTTAAAAAAAATAAATATAGATATATTAAATCAACCTGTGTAATGCACGGACATAAATCCTTGTATATATCTATTCAAAAAAGATAAAAAGGACATTTTATGATTTTTTAAAGAAAATTATATTTTTTATTTATATCTATCCAAATACAAATGTTTTTCCCTCTAATATAAGTTTATTATTTTTTCATCATTTAGTTTTCACTTAAATGTTTTCCTTCCTATTCATCCAAACAAAACGCTAATGTCAACCAATTTTGAGCTTTTAGGGTTTTCTATGTACTCCCTCTGTTCCTTTTTATCTGTCTCTATTCCAAAAAAATTGTTCATTTTTATCTATTTCTTTAGAGTTTTAAGAACTCATTTATTATTATTTTTTCTTGTTATACCTTCACCTAGTGAATAACCAAACACTAATAGCATTAATAAAGATTTGATTTAAGATGAGGATAATGTAGGAAAGTAGATGTAAAAATATTGTAATCAAAGAACATTAATTGTTTTTCTTAATATGTGTGATTTAACCTTAAAAACCAGATAAAAAACAACAAAAGGAGTATAATACATGGATGTGTATTGTGTATGAGTACTTCTAATTTTAATGAAAATGAGTAATGGAAAAATAGTCACACTTGTCCACCATCTTCTTATTCCTACTCAAGTTATTTAACAAGATTAACATAAAACATTTAATTCCTTGCGGTGAAGATAAAACATTTAATGATTAGTATAAAAAATATTTTTATTCAAATAAATATTCTTTCTAAGTTGTATAATGCAATATCCTAAATATAATTTTCGGTTGATTATATTTTTAATTTGAATGGTATAACTAGTTTTAAGTTTAGTCTTTCAATATTCTATGATGTATTAAATATTAATTAATATAAATTATAAAATATTTATGAGATAAAGAAATAGAATAAATTAAAATAATAGAACTTGTACATAGATATTATATGAGCTTTTGATTTTACTAAAAATATATTTTAAAAGGTAACAAATGAATTTTTTTACCAATTCAACTTGTTATGAATACTAGTTTTAAACTAATTTTATCTTAATTTGGACGTTTTTGAATTACTTTGAATTTTTTATTTATTCAACCAATAGCTTGCTGATTTATAGTCTAAATTTTTAATTGATTTATAACACTTATTAAATCAAAATATAGGGGAAATTTTTTCATTTTTTACAACTCAATATGGTCGCTCGAATACCCCAAAACGTTGGTTAAATTAACCAAAACAGGTTAAGCGGAAGCTGAGTGAGAAACTAATAATTTTCTGGAAAGGTATGAAGGTCATAAGTTACTTTGTAATCGATTACCAGGGGTTGTGTAATCGATTACCATAATTGATTACCCGTGACAAACCTGTGCAGTTTTCAGGTTTGCTCTCTGGTAATCGATTACATAATTGATTACAATCGATTATAATCCCTTCCATACACCCTATCTTACTCATTGACCTTTAAGCACTACGAAACTTTAACACAAGCTAATCCCTACCATTTATGACCTATGGCCGCTAGCCACGCTCCAAATTTTCCAAAAATGGAAGGGATATGTATGAAAATGCATTTAGGCAATTTCTATCAACTTGACCTATCAAATCTCACCCAAATTGAACCATTCTAATTCCCACACATTTCAAACACTATATATAAGCTATCAATCCTATCCGGAAGTGTCAAAACCCACTAGTGCAAAAAAGGTCTTTTACACTGGCTATTTTTGGCTTTTTACACCAGTTGTTAACCGGTGTAGAGTCAGCAGGTGTAAAAAATATTGAATTTTACATCCGGTGTAAAAAATATATTTTACACCGGTTAGTTAAAACTAACCCGGTGTAAATATCATATTTTACACCGGTTTTTTAAAGAGATTCAGTGTAAAAACGGTTTTTACACCGCTTATGATCCTGATACCCGATGTAAAAAAGATCTTTTATACCTATTTTTTATACATCCGGTGTAAAAAAATGGCCTTTTAAACCTATTTTTTATATATATCCGGTGTAAAATATGATATTTTACACCAGATTCCTTTTTGTACTGATGCATAATTGTATAATTTAACACCAGTTAGTTTTTTATAACTGGTGCAAAAACCTTTTTTGCTTTTTTCTATTTTTTTGTTTTCCCTTTTTTCTCTATAGTTTTCAAGCCTATTTTAAATTAATTACTAATATCAAATTACAATGACCAATATTCACAAGTTTATAATTAAAAATATGACTTAATTAAAATTAAAATTTTTAATTTAAAGTTTTGTATTTTTAATTAAAGATTTGTTTTTAACGACCATCAAAATTTTATTACAAAATAATAAAAATTAAAGAAAAGGTACATGAAATAATATACATATAAGGTACATGAAATCAAGTTTAGACTAATAGAATTCAAAAAGTCATGATTTATTATACTAATAACGTACATTAAAGTCTCAATCAATTAACCTATAATAATTGACATCAGACTCTACATGAGCTTGTGGAGCTTGAGATCTTCCTTTGTCAACATCATAATCAGCTCTGCTACTGCTCAAACTCAAAATTCTCCTTGTTGATGGCATCAAGCTACCAAAACACCAATGAAAAATCAGGCTTCAAAAAAAGAATTAATAATGGTTAGGCCAATTATATATTAATTGTTTGGAATATGAAGTTGCGATTAAAAATTGGCCAAAGTAAAATATGCCAAAAGAATAACAGGACAAGAGAATAGGCAGGGCAAAGAGGTAGAAGGCTCACCTGCTCCACATAGTCAGTAATGTAACATCCTAAAAATAGGATTTATTAGCAAAACATGATTTAAAGAGAGATTTAAAGGAAAAGAGGAATTAATTAGAATAATTGCCAAAATAACAAATACTTCCCTAACAATTTCTGTAATGACCAACGTGTCCCTAAGTCATTTATAATTGAAATTCCTTATCTTTTTCATTTTATTCCTTCGTTGGCAATAGAGAAAAATCTTTTTCTCCTTCTTCTCTTCCAAACCGTGGCACCAATCTTCCTCTCCTCCACACTCTTCTCAATTTCATCAAATTAGAGCAAGAATCCATCTCCTCCATCTCTTCTCTTTCACGTGGGAAGCTTGGATTTAAGAAGAGGAACTCCAAATTTCTTAATTTGAGGTAAGGAGATGAACTCTCATCTTGGGATTTGAATTAATCATGTCTTTACCCTTTAATTCTATCAATTTTATGAGTTTCAAAGCAATTGGAATCTATATGCATGAGTGGATAGCTTAGGTTTTCAAGAACCTTGAGTTTCAATGGAAAACGTGTGTAGAAATAGTTCTTGATTGCTAATTTTGCAAAATTGAAGCTTAATGATTTCCGTTCCAATGAATTAAGGTGGTTTCGGAAGGTTTCGGAGTGATTTGGAGGCGAAGTTCGAAGTTGACGTCTTGGTTCAGTGAGTCATAACTTGCTGAAATAGTCATACTTTAATTATTCTTAACTTGGCTAGCGATATTTGTGTTAAATACAAAACTAAAATCAAGTACTATGAACTTTAGGAAGTCGTTTGATTTTGAGGAATAGAGATCGGAACTTACGACTTGCAGTTTGTGAGGTTCGATAGCTCTCAAAGCTTTTGGGAATTCTTCATTTTGAGGTTGGGGAGCTTTTACATAATTGAATGCATGGTTATAAGCAGATTCGAGGTATATTAATGTATTGAATTATGAATTATATGTTTTATGGACTAGATGCTTATGTTGTGTGTCATTCATATAAATTTGATATATTGCATGAGATGCAAGGTATGCTTTGAAATCATTGAGTTATATGATTGTATGAGATGTTTATGTTATATGAAATATGAGTTATCTCATGGAACGGTACTTATGCATAATATACTTGAATGAGCATATTTATGTTTGAATTTAGCATATGATGCTTGAATTGTGCAATACATGATATTAGAATGGCATGAGATGCTTATGAGATCATTTGATAGTTTGAAATGGAATGTTGTGAGCATAAAAGCATGGGACGCTTATGCATTGAATTGAAATTGATAGTATTTAAATGCATGAGATGCGATATGTATATTTGAAAGACCTTGGGTGGGACTCAAGGCAAACCTCTTGAGCGAGGCTCGGGGTTAGCCTGTGACACTACCGTTGTCGCTGAGAGTGATTATGTCACGTGAGAGGACAAGCGGTTTGGTACCAGTAAAACGGCTGGATCAGCTGAGACATGAGTATATGGCTGAGAGCCAGTGTTGCAACACAAAGTTTAATAATGATTATTTGGATCCAATTGAATTAAGACTTATGTGTGCAGATATGTATGACATTGAGAATGATATGATAGTAAAGCATTAAGATGAAAAGGGGTAATATTGAATGGTAGTTGTGTTTGTAGATTGTTATACCTCATTACATGATTGAGAATAGGATAATTGAATCAGTGCTATAGCTGTCATTCATTATGTATAATGCTCACCCCTATTTGTGGTTAATGTTACAGTGGATTTAGGACGTGGTGGAAACTGAAGAGAGATCACTCAGCTAAGCGTAGAGCATTATGTATATGTGTGTAATGTACATGATGCATATAGTTATTTTTTAGTTGCCTTGGCCGGCTCCTATGTATACCTATTTTGTTAGGTGTATATGCATATGTATGGTTGAATGTTAGTGGACTAGATGGTTGATAGCTTCACTTGGAAGCTTAGAATCTATCATTAGCATACACTTGTAGTATGTGATGAATAATGATGTTTACTTGATGATGTTGAAGTGTGGAAACCATGGATAGTCCCACCATATGTATATGACTTTGCCATATCCAGGAATTGCGGACATAAATATGAGATGCTATATTGATGCATACAATGTCTAGGAATTGTTGTAGTATGAGAAATAACAATTGGTTATGTATTAGAGTCATGATTATGTGTTATGCATATGGTTTTCATGCATAATTGAACAACTGAGGTGGTCAAATATCAAATTATGAGGATTGAATGGCATAGAATAGTTTGAATAGCATCTATGCATGATTTGTGACTTGTAGAAACTAGAATGGGTAAATTCCATTGAGAAATGACCCTTTGGTTACCAAAAATGCCACAAAACGAGCCAAACACATTTTTACGCATAACTCTATCATTTTTTAGAATTTTTGAGTGTGGCCAGTGGCCCCATGTCATAAATAGTGTATTTTAGTTGGTGTCAAAATTTGGTAGAGTTTGGAGTTGATATGAAAGAGTTAGGATGCTTAGAAGTTGAAAAATTAGACAAAATTTGCATAATTATTGTCTTGAATCGATTCAAGATATTCTTGAATCGATTCAAGGGCCACTAGAAGTGTTTGAATCGATTCACACGAGTTTTTGAATCGATTCAAATCCCCCTGGAAGTGGTTGAATCGATTTATACATGCTTGAATCAATTCAAAGCCCTATTATGGCCACTATTATGCTATTTTTCCAACTGTTGTATTTCCTTTGTTGTTTTTGACCCGTTTGGGCATCTTAATGACATTTTTGGCATCCAATTTCCCATAGAAGTTGTAGATAATTATCTTATGGAGGTGCGAAAATTGGTCTTACCTTAATTGGAGTTTTCTAACTCTCATGAGGCATAAAATATCAGACCCACTACATTGTAAAACTCAAATTTAAGAGGGTTTTGAACCCAACTTTTTATAATTATCAAATTGGGACTAATAGGTGATATTTATGACATATCTCACTATTTTTAAGACTGAAAATGAACTCTCTCATATGTCCAAATATTGAAATTTGTCAATGCCCTGTTAAATCCCAATTTACACCTGTTTGGAACCTAATTGATGTATATTGAGTCTTGGGTGGTTTCCCTCATCTCTTTATGCAAACTTTGATTATTTGGGCTTATGAAACCCACCAAATCACCACCTACGACTGATATTAAGTTGTATGGTCCCTAAACCCTTGTTCCAATTTTGGGTTGAATCATGAAAAATTTCCTTGTGTTTTCAGGCTTTTTTTATTAACTTAGGATGTTTTATTTTAGTATCAGAGCAGACTTTAAAATGTCCAAGGCCAAGGTTAATCTACTAAATGCTATGAATTGAGTGAAATCGCATGATAATTGTTAAGTATTTAATTAATTGATAAGATCAACTATGAATAGATTGCATACTAATCCATGAAAGGTACTAAGTATGGTGATTATTTTTAGGATAAGAAATGGCTAACCGTCAATGTATGGATGCCATGGCTGCTGCCTTTCAGCATTTTGCTGATATTCTTGAAAGGCAGAACCAGCCTCAACTAGTGGATAATCATAGTCTGGATTGCTTCTTGAAGCATAAACCTACTAAATTTCATGGAGGTTTCCATCCTGATCAAGCTTATGCATGGATTTAGAACTTGGAAAGGATCTTTGGTAGCTTGATGTGCATTGAGGCACAAAAAGTTGAATATACGGTGTTTATGCTTCGAGATGAAGCTGAGAATTGGTGGAAGATTGCTAAAGCTAGAATGATAGCTACTGGGACTCAGTTAATCTGGGAGAACTTCAAGGCATGTTTTCTTGAAAAGTATTTTCCTGATACTGTGAGAAGCAAAAAGGAGTTAGAATTCATGGAACTCAGGCAGGGTACTCTGAGTGTCGAAGAATATGTAGCTAAGTTTGAGGAATTATTCTTATTTTATCCTCTTTTTCAGCAGCCTGGGACTGAAGGCTTTAAATTCATTAAATTTGAGAGCGGACTGAGACCTGAGATCAAAAAGGCATTCAGGCATCAAGAGATCAGAAGTTTTCCTGTTTCCCTGTTAAAGTCCAAGTGGCATCGGATTCGCACCTAACGCTAGACAACTTGTAGCAAACTCTAGTATACTTAGACAAGAGGTAGGATTTTCTATTATGTTTTCATGTTGAAACAGGTTTTGATAATGACAAATAATTGAAGGTAAAGAATCAAACATATTGAATTATGGATAAATTAATCATGGATACCAAAGAATGTAGTATAAAGCAATTAATGAAAAATTAGAAGCATGAAAATCAAGCTTACATGAGTCAAGAAATCAGGAAATAAACAAGGATTAAGTGAATAACAAGAATCATACAAAGAACCATACAAGCAGGACCCAAAACGTATCAAAATGCATCAAAAATTAAGGAAACAAGTCCAGGAATCGATTCACCCCTTTGGGAATCGATTCCCATGTGTAAAAGGACCCAAGAATCAATGCAGGAATCGATTCATTACATTTGTTGAAGCTAGGAATCGATTCACATAAGCAAGGAATCGATTTCCCTATGTTTTACAGCCCAGGAATCGATTCAACAATCCTAGGAATTGATTCATTGCATTTTTGGAAGCTGGGAATCGATTCATACACTGCAGGAATTGATTCCTACATGAGTAATTATTTGGGAAATGTGAAAAACACCATTTCGGGTTATCAGGAACTGAAGCTGTGCTGATTCTCTTGAAACTCAAATTAAAACAGCTTTGCATTAATTAAGGAAGACAATTTCATTCTTTAAGTCAGAAAACAAGGAAGCCTAAAAACATGGATCAATAAACTACACAAATTAAGGAGCGGGGATTGAAAACTTTGCCTTTGAAACACCTATAAATAGAAGAAATGAAGAGGCAGAGACACACCAAGCAAGCAACGAAAAACTAAAACTGCCTTCTCTATTATTATTTCTTAAGCATTTTACTCTCTGGTTCATTTCCTTTGCAATTAATTTTTGAGAGTTATATTATGAGAAAAATATTTTCTTGAGTGCTAAAATTTGCATATTCTTTTCTAAGAGAGGAAAATATTTTTCAAGTGATTAAAATTTGTATATCCACTCTATTAAGAGAGTCACACTTGTAAAATCACCTACACAAATTCTGAGAGTTTTTGTGTTGGGATTCAACCTTGTAAAACTGAGAGATTGTGAGATTGGGTGGGTTTCCCTTTTGCTTGTGAGGATTAAGTTCTTGAGTGTGGGACACTAAGAAGCTGTAATAGCTCAAAACCTGTATCTCAAATTCTCAATAGTGGAATCCTTCAAGTGTGTTGCTTGAAGGTGAGACGTACACCGGTGTGGTGGAACTCGTTATATCGATTTGCAAATCTCTCTTCCTTAAACTCATTTATTATTGTGATTTAATTTGCTTGGTAATTTAAGTACACAATTAACTTAATATAAATTGTTTAATTAATTATTTAGATTAATTTGTTATAATAATCTAAGTAATATTCTTGAATTAATTATGTCAAAATTAATTATTACTTTCTAAGTGCTAAAATAGTATCGTGATTAATTTGATATTATTACTTTTTCTTTTGTGTATTATTCTTATTTATCAAATTGATTACAAAAGAATTAATTTCAAAAGCATTCCAACGAAAATTTTTAATACTCAATTCACCCCCCCTTCTTGAGTAATTGAGGCCACTTGGTTAACATCGATGACCATGGAGTGCCCATTTTATAGTAATGTGTGATATGTGATTGGCCATTTGATGATCGGGACTGTGAGTCCCTGATAAATCAATTTTAATACACTTATTATAGTTTTACACTTGGGGTTTATTATATAATTACTATGTTTAATAATAGTATTTTAATTAAGTTTTATGTTGTTTAGTTAAATTGAAGTATTATGTATATATGTTTCAATTTTTGTTTTTTGTATGTATCTTGAGTATCTTGCCTTATTTTGGCCATAACTTGGGCTTTTATAATCCAAATGGGCTAATCTTGGAGCCCATGGAAAGCTAAGACAGAGGGCTACATCATGATGATCAAATTTGGTTATTTTACATCTGGAAAAAATAAAGAAATGGAGCTTGAATCAATCAGCCCTCATATGTCCCACTAGCATTGACATAGTTCACCAAAATACACATATCTGGAGCTCTAGGTGTCCAAATGACCTCATTCTTGCGCCAAATTCTCAATAAGACAGAGATCTACAACTTTCATGTTGAAGGTTTTTCAAAATTCGGCCATCTAGAAGGTCATATTGGACTCGCAAGGTGGAGAAGATAAAGAGGAGAATGCATTTCAACACCTACCATTATCTTCTTTTGAATTATTGTAATTTCAAGCCCACCAATGTTGAAAAAATGCATTAATAATCAGAAAATGAATGTATAGTATCATCATATCTTGCCTATAAATAGATGCTTGAAGTTGTAAGGAAGATACACAAGAAATACATAAGAAATACATGCTTTAGTTTCCATTATAATTCTATATCTTTGTTTTAGCTTCTTAAGTTTTAGTTCTTTCTTTTGCTTTATCTCCTTGTTCTATATTCCATCCTTCAAGTTATGGTTTTCATTTCCCTTCCTCAATATCAAGTAAGTTAATTTTATTATTTGTTATTTACTTTTATAATCAAAATTTTAGTAAATTTAATATTAGCTTTCATTGTTAAAAATTATCATGGAAGCTTAATCTTTTAAAATCAACTCAAGGAATTTAATTTTTCTTTATATTAACTTTGAGTTCTTGCTCTTAATATTTTGATTAAAGATAATTACTTTTCTTTGTTTCTCAAGCACTTATAATGGTAGATTATTTAAGTGTATAACCGATTGGTATATAATTAAACAATCTATAATCTAAACTGATGTTGGTTGGTTAATCAATAATCAATTTGAGAACAAAGATTAAGTTACTAAATAAGAGATTTCTATTTAGTTTCTTAACTCAATCAAATTATGGTCTTAAAGTTATTTTAGTAATTAATAAGAATATATCGATTGATTATTCTTATTAGTTCATTAATTCAATTCTAGAAGATTTTCTAGAATATAATCATTTAGGGATTCCAAATGATTCAAGATTGAGAAATTAATTATATTTAATCATATTTGTGAACAATGATTAGTTAACTAAAGATTTATTAATTCCTTGGGTTGGTTGTTTCTAAATTTGATTATTCCTACTCATAAATTTACTTTTTGCACTATCATATAATCACTTAATTTTCCTTTCAAGCTCAACACAAACCCCCCCTTTATTATAACTAAATTGAGTGTAACTAATTGAACTAAGGTCCTCGAGAGACGACTAAGGTTGTTCACCTTATACTATATTAATTTAACTTTTTATTTGACCCGACAACGACAGCGTGTCAAATTTGGCGCCGTTGCCGGGGACCTTTGGTCCTAATTATTTACATTCAATTATCTAATCTATTTTACATTTTTTTTGTAGGTATATCGAAGATATTAAGGTTTGGTTGAATGTGAGCATATAAAAAATAAAAAAAAAATCCACTTTATTATATTCGTATTCATTTTCTAGTAATCTCATTTTCAACCATTGAAAAAAATATAAATATAAAAAAAATCTTTGAATTTTTAAATATATGTTCTAAGCATTTCATAATTAAAATGATAACTTTTTCCTTTTATTACATAGTTACAGTATTTTGTTACAATATATGTAGATGTATTGTGCATGACTAGATCTAATCCCGAGACACTATATTCTTTTGATCCTGAAATAGATAGAACATTTCATCAATTAGTTAGATCATCTAAAAAACTATTAGACAATAATAATAATAATAATAATAATAATAATAATAATAATAATAATATTCTAGCTAATAGCATAAATAGTGAAACTAAACCTTCAACTTC
This sequence comes from Clitoria ternatea, assembly GCA_037962975.1. NCBI lineage: Eukaryota > Viridiplantae > Streptophyta > Magnoliopsida > Fabales > Fabaceae > Clitoria > Clitoria ternatea. Next base: position 214,694,665 of record CM075671.1, on the reverse strand, counting down.
TGAATATTTGCATAACATGGCTGAAAAGACATTAAAAGAACTAGCTACACCAGATGTCACTAATCAAACATCATGCATCTTATATCCTGAGGAAGATGTTCCTTTTGTGCTTAAAACTGGTTTAGTTCATTTGTTACCAAAGTTTCATGGTCGTGCAGGTGAAGATCCTCATAAACACTTAAAAGCATTTCATATCCTTTGCTCTACCATGAAACCTGAAGGGGTTTCAGAAGAACATGTAAAACTTAAAGCTTTTCCTTTCTCCCTAGCAGATATCGCTGAGGATTGGTTATTTTACCTTCCTCCTGGCTCTATTACAAGTTGGGATGACTTAAAAAAAATGTTTCTTGAAAAATTTTTCCCCGCTTCAAGAACTTCCTCAATTAGAAAAGAAATATGTGGCATCCGGCAACATGACCGGGAAAATCTTTATGAATACTGGGAAAGATTTAAAAGATTGTGTGCTAGTTGTCCCCATTACCAAATTACGGATCAACTTCTCATACAATATTTCTATGAAGGTCTTAATCCAATGGATAGAACTTTGGTTGATGCAGCTAGTGGTGGTGCTTTGCAAAATAAAACTACAAATGCAGCAAAAACTTTAATTGAGAACATGGCTGCTAATGCTCAACAACATGCCACTAGAAATAATTTTGTAGTAATTAGAGGAGTCCATGAAATTGAAACTACTAATGATGGAGATAAAAAATGGGAAAGTAAATTTGCTGAACTAGCAACACTTATGAAAAATATTATTGTGTCTCAAAAACAACAACCTGTAACCCCTGCTAAGGTATGTTCTATCTGTACTTCATCAGATCATTATACCGATTGTTGTCCTTTACTGCAGGAAACTAAAATTCCAGATGAAAATCCTCAAGTATGTGCTGCCAACTTATACAATAACAGACCGCCACAACAACAAAATAATTATGATCTTTCTTCTAACAGATATAATCCTGGTTGGAGGAATCACCCTAATTTAAGATGGGGTAATTCCTCACAACAACCTCATGCACCTTTTCAGGCAAATACTGGACCAAGCAGACCATATCAACCTCCTCATGTACAACAACAAGCTACACAAATAGCTGCACCTTCCACTGAGAAATCAAATTTGGAGGAATTGATAAAGCAAATGTCAGTAGATAATCTGAACTTCCAAAAAAGAACTGAGGCTACAATTCAGACTCTTGAAAATCAGATTGGTCAATTGGCTACATCTTTAAACCATTTGCAGTCTCAAGGTTCAGATAAGTTGCCCGCTCAGACAATTGTCAATCCTAAAAATGTAAGTGCAATTACTTTAAGATCTGGTAAAGCTATCCATGGACCAGAAAAACAACAACAAACTGAAAATACTATTGTCACAGAAAAACATGCAGAAGAAGTTTTAGATAGTTCAAGTAATAATAGTAATAATATATCTCTTACAAATCCTCCTTCTACGGCTGGTCCTGATAAGCAACATATCCCTCTTCCATTTCCACAAAGACAAAAGTCTATACAAAATAAGAAAATGGATGAGGAGATCTTGGAAACATTTAGAAAAGTAGAGGTAAATATACCTTTATTAGAAGCCATCAAGCAAATCCCAAGATATGCCAAATTCCTTAAAGAACTATGCACTAATAAAAGAAGACTAAAAGGCAATGAAAGGATTAATATAAGTAGAAATGTGTCTGCATTAATTGAAAAACCTTTGTCACATATACCAAAAAAATGTAAAGACCCTGGGACGTTTACCATTCCATGCATAATAGGCAATAACAAATTTGAAAATGCCATGCTAGACTTAGGTGCATCTATTAATGTTATGCCTATGACTGTATTTACTTCACTTTCCCTTGGACCTTTGCAAACTACAGGTGTGGTTATACAATTAGCAAATCGAAGCTCTGCACATCCTACAGGAATTATTAAAGATGTCCTTGTTAAAGTTAATGATTTAATTTTTCCTGCAGATTTTTATGTTCTAGATATGGAAAGTGAGAATTCCACCAATAAAGCTCCAATAATTTTAGGTAGACCATTCTTAAAAACAGCTAGAACAAAGATAGATGTGCATGCAGGAACACTTTCTATGGAATTTGGAGATAGTGTGGTTAGATTCAACATTTTAGATGCTATGAAGCATCCTACTGAGGATCATTCTGTTTTTCAAATTGACTTAATAACTGATTTAGTTGAGGATAATATTATTAAGTTGTCTGATGATGTTAATTTTCCTGTATTGTCTGATTTTTATGATTCATTTGTTTGTGATTCATGCATGGATTCTCATCAATGCAATGTGTGTGCTGAAATTGAGAAATATTTACTTAATGATAATAATGATCCAAACTTCCTTAAAACAGAAAATATAGTTCTAGATGTTGTTTCAAAAGAATCAGAGTGTGATAATTTAATTAAAGTAGTTACAAATACATCTGATTATGTTGAAGTACAAGTTGCTGAGACAAATTCAACCAAGTTGATTCCTTCAATAATGCAGCCTCCTATGTTAGAGTTAAAACCTCTTCCTGAACATTTAAAGTATGCATATTTAGAGGAAGATAAGAATCTTCCAGTGATTATTTCTAACAAATTAAATGTTGATCAAGAAACAAGGTTGTTGCAGATTATTAAGAAGCATAAGAAAGCAATTGGTTGGACTTTGGCAGATATCCCAGGTATTAGCCCTTCCATGTGTATGCATAGAATTCTATTAGAGGAAGAAGTTAAACCAGTAAGGCAACCACAAAGAAGACTTAATCCTCAGATCCTTGATGTAGTTAAAAAAGAGGTAACAAAATTATTACAAGCTGGCATTATTTACCCTATATCAGATAGCACTTGGGTCAGCCCTGTACAAGTGGTTCCCAAGAAGTCTGGAATCACAGTGGTTAAAAATGAAAATGATGAACTAATTCCTACCAGAATCCAAAATAGTTGGCGAGTATGCATTGATTACAGGAAACTTAACAAAGCAACTCGAAAGGATCACTTTCCTTTACCTTTCATTGATCAAATGTTGGAACGACTGGCAGGTAAGTCACATTACTGCTTTCTAGATGGATTTTCAGGTTACTTCTAAATTTATATTGCACCAGAAGATCAAGAAAAAACAACATTTACATGTCCTTTTGGCACTTTTGCTTATAGGAGGATGCCTTTTGGCTTATGCATTGCCCCTGGTACCTTTCAACGATGCATGATTAGTATCTTTGCTGATTTTCTTGAAAATTGCATGGAAGTATTTATGGATGATTTCACAGTATATGGTTCATCATTTGATGCTTGCTTAAATAGTCTAGATAAAGTATTACATAGATGCATTGAAACTAACCTTGTTCTTAATTATGAGAAATGTCACTTCATGGTAGAAGAAGGAATAGTTTTAGGCCATGTGATATCTAAAAAAGGCATAGAAGTAGATCCTGCAAAAATTACTGTAATTTCTCAATTACCTTATCCCTCTTGTGTGCGAGATATTCGTTCTTTTCTTGGTCATGCAGGTTTTTATAGAAGGTTTATAAAAAACTTCAGTAAGATAGCCCTTCCGTTGTCTAACTTACTACAAAAAAATATAACATTTGACTTTAATGACAAATGTAAAGAGGCTTTTGATTGCTTAAAGAAAGCTTTAACTACCACTCCTATCATTCAGGCACCAGATTGGTCACTTCCATTTGAACTTATGTGTGATGCATCAAATTATGCATTAGGAGCTGTTCTTGCTCAAAGAGTAGGTAAAGTACAACATGTTATTTACTATGCCTCACGAACTTTGGATACTGCACAAATAAACTATACTACCACAGAAAAAGAACTACTTGCTATTGTGTTTGCACTTGACAAATTTAGATCTTATTTGCTCGGTTCAAAAGTAGTTGTATTTTCAGATCATGCAGCATTAAAGTTCCTTTTAAAGAAACCAGATGCAAAACCAAGATTGATCAGGTGGATGTTGTTGCTCCAAGAATTTGACATTGAAATTAGGGATAAAATTGGAGCAGAAAATTTGGTGGCTGATCACTTAAGCAGAATTGAAAAAGAACTTGACCCAATTTCCATTAAAGATGATTTTCCTGATGAACAACTTATGGGAATACATGATTCCACTCCATGGTTTGCTGATTTGGTAAACTACTTAGTTGCTTCTGTTACTCCCATACATGCATCTAAACAACAAATAATAAAACTAAAAAGTGATTCTAAATACTATGTTTGGGATGATCCTTACTTATGGAAACTTTGTAGTGATCAAATCATTAGAAGGTGTGTACCTGAAAATGAAATTCATTCCATTCTTACATTTTGTCATACATATGCATGTGGAGGACATTTTGGACCTTAACGTACAGCAAGGAAAGTATTAGAATCTGGTTTGTATTGGCCAACAATTTTTCGTGATGCATATACGTTTTGTAAATCTTGCGAACGATGTCAAAGAATGGGAAACATATCTCGTAGAAATGAGATGCCTCAACAACCCATGTTATTTTGTGAAATTTTTGATGTTTGGGGCATAGATTTCATGGGACCTTTTCCTGTATCTTTTGGTTTTGTTTATATACTACTTGCGGTCGATTATGTGTCTAAATGGGTTGAAGCTAAAGCTACTCGAACTGATGATTCTAAAGTTGTTGCAGATTTTGTTAAATCACACATATTTTGCAGGTTTGGTGTTCCTAAAGCCATCATTAGTGATCAAGGATCACATTTTTGCAACCGTAAAATGGAGTCCCTTCTTAAAAAATATGGAGTTATGCATAAGGTTTCAACACCTTATCACCCCCAAACAAATGGGCAGGCTGAAGTGTCTAATCGAGAATTAAAAATGATCCTTCAAAAAACAGTACAACCAAATAGGAAAGATTGGAGCAAAAGGTTAGAAGATGCTCTTTGGGCTTATAGAACAGCTTATAAAACACCTATTGGAATGTCCCCCCTATAGGATTGTTTTTGGAAAATCATGTCACTTACCTGTAGAAATTGAGCACAAAGCTTATTGGGCAGTAAAACAATGTAACCTGGACTTAAATGAGGCCAGTAAAGAAAGGAAACTCCAACTACAGGAACTGGATTCGTTTGGAAGCTTATGAAAGTTCTAAAACCTATAAAGAAAAATCCAAATCCTTTCATGACAAACAGATCTTGAGAAAAAACTTTTTCATTGGACAAAAAGTTTTGTTGTACAATTCACGTCTAAAGCTCATATCTGGTAAGCTTCGCTCTAAATGGGCTGGCCCATTTGAAATAACTAATATCTTTCCTTATGGTGTGATTGAAATTTCAGATAAAGCGACAAACAAGGTTTTCAAGGCAAATGGGCACCGACTTAAACCTTTCTTTCAAGGGTTCCAAGAGCACATAGATACGGAGGTATATTTGTGTGATGCCAAATATTTTGACTAATTTTTCCTAATAACAATATTTATAAAAAAAATAAAAAATAAAATAATAATAAATAAATAAATAAATAAAAAATAGATATCAATTAATTACATCGTCATTCTTTTCGGTGGTAACACTTGTCTTAATCATTATTACTATTATTGTTTTGGCATTATTAACATTTTCTTGCAGTAGTTAAAAGGTCATCGTCAGGCTCGTGACGTTAAACAAGCGCTTGATAGAAGGCAACCTATCACCTTTTCACCTTCTTCATCTCTACTATTCTCTATAACCTCGTTTTCTATTCTCTCTTTTCTAAACAGCCACAACTTCAAAGTAATCTGACAATGGAACAAACCCTTGCAAAACTTAAGGAAAGATTCCCTACACTTCCACGCGATGTGATTGTAAAAATTTACAAAGCTCGAGTTCAAAGGTTAAAACTACTCACATATTTTGGCATTCCAGAGGATGTTCGTTGGCTTATTGAAGCAAAGGTACGTCTCTCTGGTGAATTACATAAGTCCTATATAAAACATTTGCCAGGTATGGGACGTAGTTCTTATTCTAAAAAACGAAGAGCTAAAAGGATGGGAGTTTGCCATAAGTGTGCAAGATGGAATTGTGATACACGTTGTAGGAACCCTGGAATGGTATCTATAAATCGGGAGGACAAAATTAAATTTATAAAGGATGGACTGAGTAAAGAGAACTTGGATAACTTAATCCAAACTCTTGAGACGCATCCATGTGGAACGGTTCAAGGAGTCCTTCTGAAATTATATGATCTATTCATTCAACAAAAAGAAAACTATAGCCTTGGGAATCTGGCGTTAAACGACCCTGTTTGCTAGTTTATAAGAAAACTGGATGGGTAGCAAAAACCTCGACTCATAGAAGGCGTTTAAGCCGTTACTGGACGTAAAACCAGAGGAAGATGTGAGCCATAATCACAACTACTATACATATTTACTGTTGTTTTCAATGTTTTACTTTTCTGAATTCACTTTGACTTTTAAAATTACCTATTTTTATTTTCTTCAATCATGTCTTTTCAAATTTCTTTATTACCGTCATTTATTTTTATATAATAATAATTATGTAAACTTTTTATCTTTCATCAATTATTTCATCTCAGTTTTTATCTATATAAGGGCGCATAACTCTATATGGAAAACACAAAAAAAGAGATGAAAAAAATCAAATCCATTTGTGTGCTTGGTGGATCCAACAATGGTAATTGTAAGGAGTACCTAATAGCAGCTACTAAGTTGGGAAAACTATTGGCTGCGAAAGAAATAAAGGTCTTGTATAGAGGAGGAGTACAGGGTTTGAGAGGCTCCATGGCACTATCTGCACTAGTTGAAGGAAGCAACGTTTCTAGTATCATCCTACATCATGTTGGTATTACACCAGATATTGTTGTAGGAACTGAGGTAAAAGTTACAAGCCTCTATCAACGAATGGCTCGTATAGTTATAGGTGCTGAAGCCTTTATCGCACTTCCTGGAGGTTTTGGTACTTTTGAGGAAATATTTTGCATTTTATCATGGTGTAGCATGAACTTTCATAAAAAGCCATTAGGATTATTAAATATTAATGGTTTTTATGATAGTTTGTTAATGTTTTTAGATAAAGCTGTGGAACAGGGCCTTATAACTCAAGATGATCGATCATTCATTCATGCTTCATCAGATGCAGATGAATTGATTGATATTTTGCAGAGCTTTTTACCCCAACCTCAACCCCTCTTGAAGCAAGATAAGGATCACACACACAAGCGAAAGAATCCAGAACCAGACACCACCCTTCGGTTATAACTTCTTTCTCACCTTTATCTATATTTTAAAAAAAATCATAAAAAAAAAAGAAAAAGAAAAAGAAAAAAAATAGACTGTGGAAATCATATAAGACACTGAGGACAATGTCTTGAATAAGTGTGGGGGGGTCTGAGTTATATATATGGTCTAAGTTATATATATATATATATTATTATTTTTTTGTGAGGGATAGACAGAGTAAAGATTAATTTGGGAAAGTTGTATCTAAAGTCATAAAGATGCATCTTTGAGAACCAAAGTCTTGAGACGTATCCTTCACTATATAGTGTCAGTATCACTTTTGTTTAATTTTTTTTTTTAAATAAAAAAATAAATAATTTTTTTTTTCTTTTCTTTCATGAGTACTTTTGTTGGGATGGGCTGAGTAAAGAGTCCAAACTCTTGAGACGCATCCTCATAACAAATCTCACTCGGATTACCACAATCGTTTCACCTTCCTTATCAAAACCATTTTTCATAAAAAAATAAAAAATAAAAAATAAAAAATAAAAATAAAAAAAATAAAAACACACACACACACACATAGCCACTATATTTACTTTAGTGCCGCACCTTTGCCTTTACCTTCACCCGAATCATTTCTATTCGACATCAACCATTCTGCAACCATAAACATCATCTTCATCATTCTTCAGCCGCCACACTTTGCCTTCATCCTTTTCTTTCAGATCAGAGCTATACCTCACCACTAGTCAATCATCAAGTTCTTTATTTTCTCTTAATGGATGATATAGCAGAGTCTTTCTATAGGCATACGAATGAATTAAGATGTATGTTATTGCTCTTGATGCTACTCATGGTTGTGTTGATGATATTTCTCTTATGGGTTCTAATACAAGGCCTATGAAACTTGGTTGTATGACACAATCAAATTGTTCAGTTATACTAATCATTTCACATGCAATTGAACTGACCAATTTGTTGTAGGTATCTTTGTTAATAAGCGCCCTTAAAAAAAAGTACAGAGCAAGAAGCATAAGGAACCGGATCTTGACACCAATATTTGGTTATGATTTATTTTTCCTTTTTTGTTTCTTGTTCACAAAAAAAAATCATCATTTCCAGTTTTTTATTTTAAATTCTACATGCTTTTCACTAAATTTGTTTTTTAAATTTGTCTAAGTAATGAGTAATTGCATCACCCTTGTCCAATATTTCATGACATGTTATGAATAATTTCCTTGCATATTAATTTAATAAGTTGTTTGTGAAGATCAAATTGTATATGAATTGTGATAGATTGACCACCCTCGGTGAGATTTTGAGCTTAATTGGATGGATCATATTATGCCATCTTTCCTTTTTCTTGATTAACTCTTATTTATTAGTACTCTAGAACTTGACTTGTTTCTTTTTGATGTATTATGTTCCATGTGCATGCTTTGATGTGATTAAGGCCATTTTTTTTAACTAGCCACTAGCCATATGCCTTACCTTACATACTTTCCATTGTTACCCACGTTGAGCCTATATCCATTTCTTGATTCAGCCACATAATTTGCCAATAGCCCAAAAAAAAAAAAACATGATCACCTTTGCTTAGGAATTGATTAGGAGTTTTGGAATTACTATGAATAAAGATTTTTGATGATTGTGGAAATGTACCCAAGATATATATGTTGTTGTTTCATTGTTCAAAAAGAAAGTAAAAAAAAAATAATAAAGAAAAAGAGAAAAAGAAGAAAAAGAAGAAGTGGTGAATATATGTATGAAAATAATCAGGAGGATTTATTCTCATGTTTTATCCTCCATCATGTTTCATTTTGCTAAGTATTGAGTTTCAAAATGTACTTCCACAATCACTAAATCACTTACTCCATTGCTCTTTTTCAACCCTAAGTTTAGCCATACTATTTCATTTTATCCACCCTATATCACCTTGGCCCCATTACAACCTTAATAAAGTCCTTTTGATCTCTGCATGCATATGTATTCAAATATGGAAATTAGAAATTTGCCAAGCCTATGGTAGTGCTAATTTATTTGGGTGATTTCTGAGAGTATACACAAACCCAAGCAATTGAGATATAGAGAGCATAAAGAGAACATCTATCACATTTTCATCCACTCTTTGATTTGATCACTCAATTTGTGAAACTAGTATGTAATGCTTCTTATTCACACTTATCATGACCTCTTGATATAAGGGATGATGTACATTACTTATTATTTTAGACTTCAAAAAAAAAACAATTTGAAAAAAAAAAAAACTTTTTTCTGTTGTTTCTCATTTTAGTTTTTGGTTTGGTTTTGCCCTGGAGTGCAAAAGCTTAAGTGTGGGGGAATTTGATAAATCAATTTTAATACACTTATTATAGTTTTACACTTGGGGTTTATTATATAATTACTATGTTTAATAATAGTATTTTAATTAAGTTTTATGTTGTTTAGTTAAATTGAAGTATTATGTATATATGTTTCAATTTTCGTTTTTTGTATGTATCTTGAGTATCTTGTCTTATTTTGGCCATAACTTGGGCTTTTATAATCCAAATGGGCTAATCTTGGAGCCCATGGAAAGATAAGACAGAGGGCTACATCATGATAATCAAATTTGGTTATTTTACATCTGGAAAAAATAAAGAAATGGAGCTTGAATCAATCAGCCCTCATATGTCCCACCAGCATTGACATAGTTCACCAAAATACACATATCTGGAGCTCTAGGTGTTCAAATGACCTCATTCTTACGCCAAATTCTCAATAAGACAGAGATCTACAACTTTCATGTTGAAGATTTTTCAAAATTCGTCCATCTAAAAGGTCATATTGGACTCGCAAGGTGGAGAAGATAAAGAGGAGAATGCATTTCAACACCTACCATTATCTTCTTTTGAATTATTGTAATTTCAAGCCCACCAATGTTGAAAAAATGCATTAATAATCAGAAAATGAATGTATAGTATCATCATATCTTGCCTATAAATAGATTCTTGAAGTTGTAAGGAAGATACACAAGAAATACATAAGAAATACATGCTTTAGTTTCCATTATAATTCTATATCTTTGTTTTAGCTTCTTAAGTTTTAGTTCTTTCTTTTGCTTTATCTCCTTGTTCTATATTCCATCCTTCAAGTTATGGTTTTCATTTCCCTTCCTCAATATCAAGTAAGTTAATTTTATTATTTGTTATTTACTTTTATAATCAAAGTTTTAGTAAATTTAATATTAGCTTTCATTGTTAAAAATTATCATGGAAGCTTAATCTTTTAAAATCAACTCAAGGAATTTAATTTTTCTTTATATTAACTTTGAGTTCTTGCTCTTAATATTTTGATTAAAGATAATTACTTTTCTTTGTTTCTCAAGCACTTATAATGGTAGATTATTTAAGTGTATAACCGATTGGTATATAATTAAACAATCTATAATCTAAACTGATGTTGGTTGGTTAATCAATAATCAATTATAGAACAAAGATTAAGTTACTAAATAAGAGATTTCTATTTAGTTTCTTAACTCAATCAAATTATGGTCTTAAAGTTATTTTAGTAATTAATAAGAATATATCGATTGATTATTCTTATTAGTTCATTAATTCAATTCTAGAAGATTTTCTAGAATATAATCATTTAGGGATTCCAAATGATTCAAGATTGAGAAATTAATTATATTTAATCATATTTGTGAACAATGATTAGTTAACTAAAGATTTATTAATTCCTTGGGTTGGTTGTTTCTAAATTTGATTATTCCTACTCATAAATTTACTTTTTGCACTATCATATAATCACTTAATTTTCCTTTCAAGCTCAACACAAACCCCCCCTTTATTATAACTAAATTGAGTGTAACTAATTGAACTAAGGTCCTCGAGAGACGACTAAGGTTGTTCACCTTATACTATATTAATTTAACTTTTTATTTGACCCGACAACGACAGCGTGTCAGTCCCTACCCATTTGTGAAAACCAGAATGAGGAGAGCTTCGGTCGCTCTAGTTGGGCAAGGGAGATAAGGGTGACGAGTTGTGTACATGAGTCTTGATGTTTGAGATTGATGAGTGGAAGTTGGGCCCCATTGCATACTAGTAATGAATTATGATTTATAGTAATTGAACCTAACACATGTATAGTATGCCATCATTATATGACTAACCCTCTGATTGTTGTTGAGAATTGGGTATATGAAGTTTTGTATTTTTGTTCTAAGGTATGTTGTATGTAATCTTTTCTATAATTTAAAATATTAAGCCACCCTTGTATGTATATGTTATGGGTTGAGAGCTTTGTACTCACCCTTTTTGTTGTTGTGTATGTTGTTTCTCTTTTCTGTGATCATCAGTTGAAGGACAAGGCGAGCGTGGGTAGGACTTGGAGTACCTACAGTAGAGGACACTAGTTTGGAAGCGTCATTTGTGTGTATATTTTCTGTCTGTGTCGAGATCGTTATAGACTCAACATTTCAATTATGCTTTTATTTTGTAGTAGTTGTTGGGAGCCTGTGAGCCCCATACTCTTTTAAATACTCTCATGTTGAAAGAATTGATCTATGTAATATATTTATTTTAAATTGTGTGCTGATGATCACCATTCAAAAAAAATACTCCTATTTTTTGTGACTCCTTGATTAAGTAGGACGTTCCAGCGTAGGAATTTGTCCTAGTTAATCGAGGGTATCATATTTTTTGCCTTCGACTTCTTCATGAAAGTTGTAGATAATTATGTTACAGAGGTGTGAGAATTGGTCTCACTTTAATTGGAGTTTTCTAACTCTCATTAAGCGTAAAACACCGGACCCACTACATGGTAAAATTCAAATTTAAGAGGGTTTTGAACCCAACTTTTTATGATTGGCAAATTGGGACTAATAGATGATATTTGTGACATATCCCACTATTTTTAAGACAAAAAATAACTTTTCTCATGTTTTAATGTTGAAATTTGTCACGAGCTTATTATTACCCAAAACCCCTTTATTATGTAAAAATGAGAGATCTTATTAGGGGTATGTGATGATGGTGTGTCTTAATGGTGTTGATATTGATTGAGACATGTTATGAAGACATAAATATTCACCACTAATGATATGATATGATGATTGATAATGAAAAGAAAATGTTGTGGTTGTGCACACACCCTTAAATGATGATGAAACTAATGAAGGGACAATTGTATGACAATGTATTTATTATAAATTGATGAATCGGAGATGACATCAATAATGAATGATGATGGATGATGTTGTTGATCATTTCCTTGAATAAAAGGATGATTGTTATTGTTGATAAATTATTAAATATCATTGTGTTCGATACAAGTGTGATCTTGTGTGTGTGGTTTAAAGTCATATTGATGAATTGTTGTGATGCCACACTAATATATGAACAATGGTAATGATCAATGAGATAAAAAAATCCACTAAGAGATTATGTGGTGATATTGATGAACGATTGATGGATGTTGTTGATGTTTGTGATGCCATTGTGATTGTTGCAAGTATTGACTTGCATGTATAATATAAAATGTGTTGAAATGAAATGCCACACCTAAAGCTTGAGAACAATGGCTAGAACCAACAATGATAAAATCCACTAAAGATTGTATGGTGGTATTGGTGATGATGATGATGTTTAATGAGTGGCATAATAGGATGCATAATGTGAGAATGCATTGATTGGCATTTGCATCCATGGCATATCATACGCTGCCAGTAAGGAATGTTAGGAGATTCCCCCGGTTGGCCCAGTGGGAGGGCGACTCAGTCCACGAGCATTCTATTGTTTCCCCTGTGACTCGGTGTGTAAGTCACGAAGTTGCCCTTAGTTTGGTGACGAGGAACCCTATGTGGTAGGCCTGTGGGTGGGCGGCTCTATGATGAGCAAGTTACCTCGGTGTCCGATGGGACACGGCTCTCTCAATGTGTGTTTGGGAGAGGCCCATAGCACTTATGGTAGGTGAGGCCATGTTGTTGATCCGCAAGTCACGGGGTGACTAGTGCTACATATGGGCGATACGGTTTGGTACCAGTAAAATTAGTGATTATGCATGCATTATGAGATATGTGTACACATTATACTATTGCAGTAGGGGCATAGTAGCACACCTATGCTCGACCCACAATTTGGTGTTTATTCCCACAGTCAGATCCGCAATTGTTGATGTTTATTCCATTGTACATATGCATTAGCCTAAGAGCATTTGCATATAACATAGAGATATGCCAAAAGGTGATGATGACTGGTGATGATTGAGATATGATGATGATGAGATGGGTAAATGAATACCTAAAAGACAACATGAAAATATAAATGACGTGAATACAATGAAAAGACATTGTATATGATGATGCTGTTGTGATGGCCCAATATGATGAAGGGCATGTTTATGTATAATTGATAATGATGGTGTTGGCCCATTATGGCAATAAGAAAATATGTGTGTATGTGATTGCTTTGCTATGAATGGATGGATGAATACATGATATGTATATTGTTGAGATGAATAAATTATGAAGATTGTTGATGATTTTAGCAAAGCATACATGATAGTGACACCTTAACTCAGGTGTTGTAGGCCGACCTTGAGTCTAACTCAAAGGCAACCGTGGAATCCCTAGAAACCACCACAGGGTTTGTGTCTATCCAAAGGTCGCCCTCCCATCTGAGCTGACATCACAAACCCTCTACAGTCTTGTATGCGTCTTGAATGCAAATGTTATGCAACACATCATCAATAAATCATTTCGGTCCACCTGATTACCATCTCTAAGGGCCGTCACTTAGTTATCATCACCAAGGATCCTCATTTCATTTTCATTTCGTGCATAGCATGCAAAATAAATTACTCCATCCGTTCCTTTTTATCTGTCTTTTAAGGTTAAATAATACAGATTAAGAAAAATAATTAATGTTCTTCGATTACAACATTTTTACATCTACTTTCCTAATTTATCCTCATCTTAAATGAAATCTTTATTAATGCTATTAGTGTTTGGTTATTCCCTAGGTGAGAGTATAACAAGAAAAAATAATAAATAAGTTCTTGAAACTCTAAAGAGACAGATAAAAAGGAACACTTTTTTTTCAGAATGGAGACGGATAAAAAGGAACAGGGGAGTATAATCAATTCACAATATTAATTTAGCTATCCCAAGCTTATTTAATCATCATCAATATATTCATCATCAATCAAATATCATCGTCAATCATTGTAATCCAATGTAATACATCATACTCATCAATTAATTAATTATCCATACCATATGAACGGATTCCAATCATTTCTAATAATCATCAAATCACATCGAGAATAATATAAAAAGGGAATATATCATCAACTCGATCATATATCATTATTATCATTAATTTTCTTCAACGCATTAATAAACTATCATGCAAAACATTATATTTCTTTATCCGTTCATAATTCATGCATTTAAAATATAATACTCCCCTTACCTGGAATCGACGACTCTAATTCTAAAACCACACTCTGGCCTCCCGTAATTATTTACCAATTTCCGATTTCCTTTCTGATGACCAATTTCTTTCCATTTCAATAATTCCTAAAAATCAACAACAATTACATTAACAACCTTTAAGTTACTAATTATATATTTCAAAGCTGAAATCATTAATCCGCTACAGTTTCAATAGGTTTCAATTTTACTGGAATACGTCACTACTCGTCGATGGCACCCTGAATCACTTTCGGCACTTAGAACCCTTCCGGTTTCTTTCGAATTCAACTTCTAATTGCTACACCATATGAATCAAAGTCAAAATAATCCTTTCCACTACATGCTTAAATGACAAAAACTCTTCATTTGCTTTACATGGATATGGGTAAGGAAAATAATAAGAATATGTGTAGAGAGAGAAGAGAGACAATACATATAATAAGACATTAATGGAGTTCGTTGGGTACAAAGGTATAGTTGAAAACACTTAACTACCATTCATTAGCTTTGACAATTTGGTTAAAAGTGATTTATAAATAAGACCGAAGGGTGTAACTCTTTCTTTGAATTAAAATAATAATATATACGATACTTTAATTAGATTATTTATCTCTACTATGATAATTAAGAATTGGATAGTAAATGGAAAGAGATTAAGTAAAAAAATAAATGATGAGTCATAATTAGTCCAAGGACAATTTTAAAAATTATACTCCTTTTGTTACCTTTTACAAGCTCTTAAAACAAAAAAAAAGTTGTGTTACTTATTATAAACTTCTATAAAAAATTAAAAAATATTTATTATATTTTTTCTAATTTAGACTTAAAAATGTAATATTTAAAAATTTGTATTTATATAATTAATATAGAATTATAAAATTTAATTTTAACAAGAGTAAAATTAGAAAGATAAAATTATTTTTTATAAAATCAAAATAATAACTATTCTTTTAAATTCACGTTTTAAAAACATGAGTATATAAAAAATAAAAAATAATAATGAACTTTAAACAAATTTAAAAATTTTATATTAAGTTTTGGAGGTGGTAGTATATTGGGTTTTTTTAAAATAATACTTTTTTAAAAGCCAATTTTAAAAATGGGGGTAGTTGTGGAAATATTTCCTTGTCTGGGGCAAAAAATGTCATATCAACATGGCCACCCTACGAAATAATGAGGTAATGACACATGGCCAGACGGGACAGGTTTTTATAGACTGAGTTGACGAATTAGCCCCACGTTTTCACACTCCTGCTCCACGAAATGATAGTGATTGACGTGCTTTGCATTTCGTCAGTCCACCTTGTTAAATTGGTCAAACGTGGACACATGGCGCACATGTAGGGGCTTCGTTGAATGGGTATGCAAAATGGGCACTATAAAAAAATAAAAATTCTCTCATTTTCACCTTTATAACCATGGAAGGGGGACCATTTCCTCACCAAACTCACTTTCCCACTAAAATCTTTATTCCTACTCTCTCATTCACTAAATTTTTAGTTTGTAAGTTTTGTTAAAGTATTTTGAAGATATTTTTATCAACCTGTTAAGTGTTAAAAGGTATATTTTTAAACTTCATTTTACTTTTTTAATAGTATAATTCTTTGTGTTAGTTGTAAATGTGTAGGTGTGTTGTTATAAAATTATAGTAATACATTAGTTTATTGTGTTTAAGATTTCTATTTTGCTGTTATTTTATTTTTGTCATTATTTTGTTTTATAATTTGTTATTTTTTGTTGTTTGATTTTTCATTATTTATTTTTCATTATTTTATTTTGTTATAATTTCATTATTATTATTTTGGATTATAATGTTATTTTTATCATTATTTTATTTTGCATATTATTATTTTGTTATTTTGAATTAAAGTGTTGTGTTAAAATTTTCAAAATCATTAATTTTTTTAAAATCATTAATATTATCTTGTCAATTTTTATTATGTTAATATAATGTTATGATGAGAAAATATTATATGTTATTATTTTGTATAGTGATTCCAAGTTAGTTAAAATTTAACAATTATAAAGATAATGATAATATTATATGTTATCTACATGGAATTTTTTTATGTCTTCATGAAATTTAAAAATATATTTTAAAGTATAAGATGAATTCATCATTTTCATCAATGTTTGTGTCCTATGAAGTGAACCCCGGTCCGGATGATCCTTCATTATTGAAACTCCACAGTGTTCATGTGTCGGAATCTGTTTGGAACGGACAACCTGATCAGATTTTAAATTGCATGCGTGCATTGGTTTTTCGCAAAGCGGGTGTCCCACAACAAATTGTACCACTTCTGGAAAGGTGGGATTTCTCAGTGTTACATAATTACACTTTTTTCGGTAGAGTCTGCCTTAATCTCTGCCCTTGTTGAAAGATAGAGGCTTGAGACGCATACATTTCACATGCCACTAGGTGAGTGCACAATAACACTACAAGATATTGTAATCCAAGTTGGATTGCGTGTGTATGGTTTGCCCCTCATAACAGACACATCATGAGACACCCTAAAAGTGAGGGTAAATTTTTCCCGATTTAAAAGAAAAGAAAGAATTGTGAAATAAGTTTCAATGAGTAACCCCGGATCACTTTAGATAACCTATCTCATATATGAATATATGATAAGGTGAATAAATTAAATCAAGAATCTACCTTGGACAATCAACCATAGGATTGTCAACAAGGGATAGCGGAAAGCATAATCAATTTGAGAGTTATGGAAGGGAATGAAGAAGGGGTTTAAGGAGGCTTGATTTAATGGGTAAAGAGTGGTAATTGAAGTCATACATGGATATACATTTGAATAATAGCTAAATGGTACCCATCTGTCAGCAAAACACATAAAAAATTAAAGAATCTGGGGTATGAATCGATTTAGGGATCCCATGAATCAATTCAACCACTACTGGAGTTCCAAAAATCAAAACAAGCCCCTTTGAATCGATCCAAGCTTGCATGAATCGATTCAAACATTCCGGGACCTCATGTACAATGATTCTAGTGAGCCTTGAATCGATTCATGTGAGTGCTTGAATCGATTCAAGCTGTTCTGGACTCAGAAACAGTAAAAACAGTGTGCCTTAAATCGATTCAACATTGTCTTTGAATTGATTCATGATAGCACAGAGGCCATTTTATGTAGAAAAAGTCTTATTTTTGGACTTCTAACTCCCTAAATTTTTCATGAGTTCCAATGCTTACCAAATTTTGACACTAACTTATATACATCATTTGTGACGTGTGGCCACCGACCTCAGTCAAAAATTCCCAAAAACGAGGGAGTTATGCGCATAAATGTGTTTCACTCATTTTGAGGCATTTTTGTGCAACTAAAGGACCTATTCTCAATGGAATTGGTCTATTCCAATTTCTACAAGTCACAAATCATGAATTTAAGCTATTGGAGTCATTACATACCATTAAAACCACATAAAACACAATTTGACCATATTGGTTCCTCAAATAAGCATAAACATCAAAACGCATCATCACATACATTTCATAAAACATTATAATTCATGAATCAACATCATCTATTCACCACTTGGGCAATAATTTCAGCCCATAACTAGCATCATACATATTCTAGGTCATAATCAAAAATTAGCCACACATGTAGGGTCCAATTTTCACTTATGACCTCCAAAATGAATATACACCAATCCAAATACATATTAAGCATACAACATTTATCATATGCTATACAAAGTTAATACTCACCAGCCAAGGCACTTCCTATACACTAATTTACCTCCATCATCAAAATGAATATTTCCCAAAGATTTAATCTCACTCCCATGAGTGTCTTGCATCACAAAGCTAAAAATAGACAACATGAGAAAGTGAGTTATACATTCCAAAAGAATGAAAATGAATACAATGTGATTGTATGCATATGCATTCAACATCATGTATACTTTGCATCGATATATCATTCATCATCATAATTATCAGCACCGCACCAATCTTACACATACTCAATCATCCCTTATGGGTCATAACAAAATATGTATGCGTACACATAATTAAACCCTTCATCATATTGGGCCAACACACACAAAATCACCATACACAATATATGTATTTGTATTCATATCTTTTATGTTGTCTTTAGGTATTTTCTCACCCAATCACAACCAACACCATTTCTCATCACCTTTGGCATACCTCTTTACTATATGCAAATGCTCTTAAGCTAATGCACATACACAATGGAGTAATTTATCAATTGCGGATCTGACTGTGGGAATAAACACCAATTTATGGGTCAAGTATGATCATATAATCATATCCCTACTGCAGTAGTAAAATATGTACACATATATCATTAATTGTATGCATATCATTATGTTTTATTGGTACCAAACCGCATCGCCCATCTTGCAACACCTGGCCATTTACACCATGACCGCGGTAACCACCATAATCAATATAGAGGTGTTGCAGGCCCCATGATTCATACTTTGGCGACTGTGATCCATAGGACCACTGAGGACACTTGCTCATCAAAGAACCACCCCCACAAGATCGGCCACAGGCAGCTCCCTGTAGCTATGCATGGGCGGCTTTGTGATTTACACTCCGAGTCACAGGGAAAAATAAGTATACTCGTGCACCGAGTCGCCCTCCCACTGGGCCGGCCGGAGGAATCCCCTAACATTCCAACACCGATGGCTATGCAGTATGCCATGAATGCAATGCGATGCAAATCATAATGCATTCTCACAACTATGCATCCTAATTATGCCACTCACCAATCAACATCACCATTATTTCCACCATAAGTTTCTTAGTGGATTTTATTATCGTTGGTTGTTACTAATGTTCAAGTTTTAGTGTGGCATATTCAACAACTCCTCATTGTCACAAGGGCATCAAATAATCATTTCAATCATCAATCCTTCATCATCATAAAGGCATGCTAATCATCCATCTTTATTCTTATTTATCATGGATAATAACTATTCCACATTCATGGTGAACATAACACAATCACATCATCATCAAGGCATTACACTAGCCAAACAATTCAACATCACCATTTAGCATACCATAGATATTCCAAATGCACATTACATGTTGCCAAGCATACTCATCATCATCATCATGTTTAACAACCACAAATCATCATTACCACTCAAACAAGGCAAACTTGCATATTGTCACATATGACAATCAAACACTACTCAATTCATGCATTTAGAATATAAAACTCCTCTCCTACCTCAAGAGAAGAATTTCGAGCGATACGACGTTCCCGCCTCGTCGTTTGGAATGGGTTCTACATTTCATAAGGCACATATCATTATTTTCTACTCAAGATCTCCAAGATTCACATATTCTAATTGAACATTTGGTGTTTACAACATTACCATTATCAAGTCATTTTCTATTTTATTAATCTCACCTCAACCACCATGGGTTAGACATTCAAGTTTACTTTTATGCATTTAAGGTCATACCCACAAAAGGGTTGACATATCAATGGTCATTAATCACCATTAATGGCCACCTACCATTATTAACATCAACTCTCACCATCAATAAATATTCTCTTAACATATTTACTCATCCCCATTATTCAAATGTCATTCATTCCCTCATTAAATTACCTTCCTAACCAACATTAATCATTTTCCCCAATTTTCACAAGTTAGGGTTTTGCTAAGGATTCAACAATATCATAAATGCACATCATCTCCCACTATTCTAAGCACCAATTTTCGTGTACCCCATTAATGGCTCATAAAAGCTTGCATTCAAGCCACTACACCTTAGGGTTTCCTTATTAAATGCTTCTACCAACAACCCATATACATTTATTACTCACCCAAACCTTAAAAACCCAAAACCTAAGGTTTATGCTCTTGAGAAATGATAAAGAGCTTACCTCAAGAGAAGAAATGAAAGATTTTCCAAGAGAGAGGAGAGCCACACGAAATTGAGGATGAGAAAGGAGAAAGAGTTTCAAGCTTCAAGCTCCTCCTTCAAGCTCCAATAAAATGAAAATGGCAAGGAGAAAAAGACACACCAACACAAGGGTTTTAAAGAGGAGAATAAATGAAGAGGGAATGAGGAAGAAGAAGAAAAAAGTGTTTGCCCAAAGAGGGTAGAGAGCCAACGTGAAAGTGAAGAGAGGGGTTTTGTGTTTTAATTTTACCCCTTTCACTAAACTTTACCATTTTACGACAAACAGGATCTCTGTTTGGGCTCAATACCTTATCTAAAAATTATTCCGAATATATATTCGGACTCCCAATAATATTCTTAACAGCTCTGACTAATGGTACCTCAATCAGAGATACTTGGTCTGGCACCCATATTTTAATCGGGTATATTTTCAGATCATAAAGCCTCAACAAATTATGAATAATTCCTAAAAATCTTAATTTAATTGTTTCCAATATTTTGGGACATTAATTAACTTACTTATAATTATTTCATATTTATTCCTCTTTATTTAATCATTTATTTCAAAATTTGGGATGTTAAACATCACCTCGTGATTGGAAAACAATGGTTCAAAACTTGTTTGGCATATACCCTCCTGATGATGCGTTTCATGTTGGTTGTAGAAAAATAAAATAGTTGTCTGATAATTTTTCCAACGTAAAAGATCACATAGGTAGTGAGCTGCAACTTTTGAGGTTCACAAGAGCATATATCATGTGATTGATTGAAGGTGTCATATTTCCTGATCAATAGTAACAGGTTTCATTGAAGTATTTTGCCATTTGTTGAAG
The DNA here is from genome assembly GCA_037962975.1 of Clitoria ternatea. Classification (NCBI taxonomy): domain Eukaryota; kingdom Viridiplantae; phylum Streptophyta; class Magnoliopsida; order Fabales; family Fabaceae; genus Clitoria; species Clitoria ternatea. The sequence goes on along the minus strand of CM075671.1, from coordinate 214,673,293 downwards.
ACATTGATATGTGTGGCCAATATAGCTAGGGATCTGCAGCATCAACACATTGCTTAAATGTCCAAAACACACATTTGAATATATGAAACATGTTGTCAACCTCAGTTCTTGCAACATACTTAGTGGTTACCAATTCGTAAGTAGACCCGAGTGAAATTTGAAGCATACGGGAAAACACCGAGGCAAGAAAGCATAAGATTCGTCCCAATCACCAAACACATGGACAATTGCTTTCTGTTTCACCTTCCATGCCTTACCATAAGACACTTTGAACCTAAATTGACTCGTTATTCGCTCTTGTATCAATACAATGGTGACTGACGGGTCCTGGTTAACCATCCCTATACAAACAACCACAACTCCAAATTATTGGATTACAAACAGAGCAAGGGTACATAAATGTATTACCAATGCCCTCACTAACCTAGAATACAAGAGCAAATAAATGTTGAATCCAATTTCGCATGATCTTGGGAGAGTCTAATGTTCACACAAGTATGGGCTTCCCCCACTTACTTACCACCCATGCGTTTGTTTTTTTAGATAACATTGCCCCCATCTTCTAGGGTAGTCATCAATTTGATTAAGGCACTTTACAGAAAAAATTGTTCGCTTTGATTGAACCACGATATACGTTTGATGCATTTTCATAGAATATTGTTTCAGCGCACTTTGAACAACACTTTTTGATTGAAATTTCAATCCAAGATAAAAGGTTGTCTCCAATGCGCCATTCAGTTTGGTTGTTAAACCCTGCATAGTTATCTTCCCCATCTGGGTGCTCCTAATTAATGTCACTATAATACGGGGACGACGTCCAAAATGTCATTCCTCCATTATCTACAATTCCACTTCATCTTTAGTTGTCATAAATTACTTAATGTTAAACTCTGATTATCATATTATAAACATTACTAACCGGGTATAGCCGTCCCAACACCACCTAAATTTGCCAAAGTTATGGAATCTGTTAAGGAATTAAAGTCACCTTCAACATCTGTGTCCACATCACTATTGTTGGGAACGTAAGATTCATTGTCCTCTTCATCGTCACTACTTTCACATTTCACCTGAATATTGAAATCCAGATCTTCATCATCTACTAAGCTAACACCCATTTCATCTTCCAACAACAAAATGTTAAAAATTTATTACATAGACAACAATAAAAATTACTTTAAAATATTTACAACAATACTTACTTCCTGTTTGTGTGATACATTGTGAAGAACCTCCTTGTGTGTGACACAACGAACACCCCAAAACATCAACCTCAACAAATATCTCAAGTGCAGCCATATCTGATTGTAACTTAAAAAATTTTAACAACACATCATCTCTTCATCATTATTTATTTGAAAAGCTAATTTTTTTTTCCTTTTATCAAAAATTAACCTACTAGTTAATTTTGTAATCACCTAATTTGCTTTGAGATTTAACTTATTATAAATCCTCTCTTTAAGCTGTGTAAATGTCGTATTCCGTTTAATCTGCATCAATCTGGTTTCACCATCAAATGAAATACCATCTGCACCTTCATATTTCCGCTCATTTGTGTACAAAATCAACACAATTTAAGATGCCATTGACGTAAAAAAAAATCTTTTGTAGTAACAATGAATCAACCAAATACAAAACTTGTCAAAATTGGTTCTGAATGTTGCAATTTATAGGCACGAATTCGGATTCCAATTTAAGCAAATTCGTATACTTGGTATGTAAAAATACACGTGGCAACACCTCCCTAATTTCGCAGGGTCACATCATGAATTCTGACAGCCATTTCGCACACTAATTAGGCGATTTCCATGTGGCAGCACCTCTTGCAATTCGCATAGTGGACCTGCAAAATGTCAGTTCACTAAACCCTTAGTCCAATCTGCCAAGACACATGGCGTTCTGGGAGGAATTTTATTTAACGGATATGCAAAATGCAAGTGTTGATATGACACTTTTTACCTAGACAAGGAAATATTTCCACATCTACCCCATTTTTAAAATAGTATTGTTTTAAAAAGAAAACCGTAGTATATTTTTCTTATTTTTGAAGATGAAGCTAAACGGGTGACGGATTCAAAATCCCGCCCTACCTCGCGCGTTAAGCACGTAATTGTAACATCAAACCTCAACTTCGTTCCATCGTCGTTTCGAGTGTTCCTTTTCTTCTCTGTTCGCATCAAATTCTCTGCGATCTGTAACCACCCATCTTCTTCCTCTTCAAATTCTTCAATTCTCACTCTTAATTCTCCTTCACCTAACTCAATTTATTGTTTAAATTTTTTAAATATAGTTTGTGATTTCAGGGTTTCTGAGGATGAACTTGGGCGACCTCAACAAGGTTTGGGAAATCAAAGCCCTAAAGAGGAAACCCAGGCCAGAAGAAGCCACCAAGATGTTAGAGAAAATCGCCAAACAGGTCCAGCCTATCATGCGTAAACGCAATTGGAGGGTTAAGCTTCTTTCTGAGTTTTGGTACTTCAAGATTCCTTTTTTTTTTTCCTTTTGATTATTTTTTTTCTAATTTTTTTCTGTGTCATCCACCTCCCCTTTGTGTTTTTGTTAATGGGTAATGAAGGAAAATACGAGCAATGAAGTTAGGAAGAGTAAAGTTTTCATCTTTTAGTGAAAGCCACCGTTATAACCACTGATGATATTTTAGTTTAATATTAACAGCTTCTGTGTACTTTTTGCATGAGTTTGTCCATCATTTGGAGCAATTAATCTGTGTAATAGTTTATTTTGTTGAAAAAAAATCGGACTAATTTTTTTTCAATTAAAAAATGTTAGGATTTTGATTTCTGCTAATCAAAACTTAGATGAACTAAATCCCGAGTTGGATTGTGAGAAGGATACCTGTGACACCAAAAAAAAATTAGATGAATAGTTTGGATTGTGCTTTGGTCTATACATGCCAATTTGCATTTGCATTTGGGAGAAGAATAAGATGAATTAAAATTTAATTGAGTTGGGTAAATTTTTGTTACTTTTTAATTTTTTGAGGAATGACTAAAGAGCAAGTCCACATGAATGTAGCCCGACCAATCCAGCTCTTCTGGGGTTAAACGTTGGAGCTGGTGTGCATGTGAAGTTACGGCTACGGAGACCAAACCGGGATTGCGATTTTTACCCGTTTGATCAAGTTCTGGATACGATGCTTCATGAGCTTTGCCATAATGCTCATGGCCCTCATAATGCCAACTTCTACAAGCTCTGGGATGAACTTAGAAAGGTTCTCCTTGTTCCTTCCATATATTATATTGCAAAATGATCATTAATTTCCTGTCTTTCAAAATGGAATCTCCTTGTTTCAGACTTCTACCTTCTGGCTTCTGGATTTTATGCCTTGAGTTTCTCACTTCGTTGCCACATAGCATGATATTCTCAATTAACCCTGAATTTTGATGTCAGGGAACCTGTTTTGTGTAAGGATTATATTCTTATAATTTATGTGTAACATACTGAAATTCACCAACTGCAGTTCTTAATTGATGAGAAGATCTACTGTTCTTTGAGAATTTTTATTAGCTAAGATTCCTAGCAAAATAATAATAGAAGAAATGAATGAATAAATAAGGAAATGAAATAGGATAGAACTTTAATTTTATAGCAACTTATCTTAAAGAGCTGGTCATACTAGAAAGTAGAAAGTGCAGGTTGCAGGCAGGACAGGTGTTTACAGAATCCTCTATGCGAAACATTCTCTATTGATGAATTCGGTTTACTTTTTAATAACACATTTAAATTGGGACAATTTTTTTAGAATAACATTGGAAAGTGGAAACATTGGCTCATCAATGCTTACAATTGTTCTAAACACTTTTACAACTCTTAACTTCTAAGAAGAAATGTTTTTTCTTAGCACATTATTATAATTATGCATCTTGCTTTTGCTTATTTCTCCTTCATGTATTCATGTTATTAATCATGCACAGGAATGTGAAGAGTTGATGACCAAGGGAATAACTGGCACAGGAGAGGGGTTTGACCTTCAAGGAAAGCGTTTAGGTGGTTATTCTCGAAAACCACCACTTTCATCTCTCCGTCAAACTGCTCTGGAAGCTGCAGAAAAGCGAGCACAATTGGGATCTCTTCTTCCATCTGGACCAAAACGACTAGGTGGTGATAGCATTATAATGGAGGTACTTAGTCCAGTTCAAGCCGCTGCAATGGCTGCAGAAAGGAGATTGCAGGATGACATATGGTGTGCTTCTCAATCTTGTGAAAATTTGGATCATGGAGATGTTGACGATGATATTTCTGAGAACATTGTGCATAAGAGGGAAAATGTGGGAAGCTCAAGACCAACGGACTCTACTTTGCCTCCGAATCCTTTATCTCGAAAAAGAACTCGTGATACAGATTCAAGTTTACCTGTTAACTCATCTAGTACTCCTAAATTTGTAGATTTGACTATGGATACTCCTAGTGTTGGGTCTGACATTGAACATCAGGCTGGACTTCAACGAACACATGGTGGATTAGAGAGCATTTCACATTCTCAATTCAACTCTCATGCAGGGTCTAGTTCGGCAAATTTTATAAGTCTGTCTAAGGCACTATCTGGTGATGATAAAACACTTCATTTTGAAGAACCTGAAATGTGGGAATGTACAATCTGCACTCTGTTAAATAAAGTAAGCTTCCAAATCATTGCATTCATTCATTGCATACACTTTATATTTTTAGCTGTTACAAATTATAATGAACAAGCATTTCAGGGAAGAATTTACTTTTGAAAGTAAACTATTTGATTTAGAGGGAACCAAATCCTCTTGAAGTTATTATGTTATGGCTTGATTTTTATTGTCTCTAACATGTATTATTAATGTTACATGTGCCCTTATAAAGTTATGTATTCTCTAATGCATGTGTTTGATGTTTGACCAACGCAGAGATTGGCTCCAATATGTGAGTTGTGTGGCACCCAACAGCCAAAAGATGTTACTACCAAACACAACACTTGGTCTTGTAAATTCTGTACGTTGGAGAACAATGTGAAGTTGGATAAATGCTCAGCCTGTGACCAGTGGAGATACTCTCATGGCCCACCAGTCTCAACCTTGGCACCTAATCTTGGTACTTAGTAGAACTTTGCAATTTGCTTAATGGATCAATTTGATTCATTTTTGGCTTTAGTCTTGACAAGATTGCATAACCTTCCCTGCCTACTTATTTATTTATTTTTGCTCCCTTTTTCCTATACACCACCAAATACCAATGAACTTCAAAAATTAGCGCGGGTATCCAATCGTATACACCACTTTGATATCTGGTCTTTGGTCACCAAATGTTTTCTGTGATAATTTGTGGTATGGTTAATTTTTCTTCGATAGAAAATCAATGGTCAAATGAATTGTTATGCAAATATTAAAGGTTTTAATGGAGGAAATGATACTTATGGGTGCCGTGAAAGCTTTTGTAAGGTTTGTAGGTTATAGATTTTTGGTAACTGTGCAGAAACTTTAATTTCTTAGGCTTCATTTTCTTTTATTCGGTCTTCATAATTTTTTTAAAAACAATTCTTTAGTGATAAACACTAGCTGCATACCGTGCCGCACGGGTTATGACCGTTGTCTTACTTGATATTGTTTATAGCATACTAGTTAATCCCAAATAGCGGCGTGGAGCGGCCGCCCTTAAAACTGGGATAGCGGAAAGCGGGATGACCTCTATTTTGAATAAACATATAAATATTTCCTATATTTTCTACACATATATATGCAAAAAAATTCACACAAAAATTAAATTTAAAGCCATACAACCATATTCAAATCATAATAATATTCTTGACAAACATAAAACATCATAATCACATAACATAACATGGCATAAAATTAGTTATCACATAACATACTAAATTAAATAGTTCACACAAAGTCACAAATTAATAAGATAAACACATGAAATTTCAGCACCTAAGACAATTAAACAAGTTATAACAAACTTCAAGTTCCTTTCTAGTTTCTAATCCTAAATCAATCCTAAATTCCTAATATGCATCGTCATCTTCATCTTTAAGGTTTGGCTCTTCATCTCCTGCATCATCTTCATCACCACTTAGGTAGATCTCTTCCCCCTCCGATTCAATGTCTTCACCGTCAAATTCTTCTTCCTCCTCTTCTTGAATTACCTCTTTTTCCTTCCTAGAAGTAGAAGGGGCAGCAGCTGTGTTCCCTCCCTTTTTGCTCCTCCTAGTGTATGTCAATGGCTCAACAGCCCCAGTAGCTTCAGCAACATCTCTCCATGTTAAGACATCATCATCAAAGACCAAATCACATGCACCTTCCTCATCTTTATCCTCCATCCTTCCTAGTAGCCACTCATTGGTATCATCTAGGACAATATGATCAATCACATCTTGACAATCAAAACGCTCCCTAAGAGTTTGGTTATATTTAATATAAACCAAATCTTGTAATCTTTGATGTTCTAGCCTACTCCTTTTAGAATGAACCTAAATAAAAAATTAATGGAAAGATGTTAGAAACTACTAAACTAATGCTATCAAATTGAATGTATTGAGAACTCTACTTACCTGCTCAAACATACTCCAGTTCTGATCACACCCACAAGAGCTACAAGTTAAACTCAGCACCTTAATGGCAATAACTTGTAACTTTGGAGTATGTGATCCAAAACTTACCCACCACTCAGCTGCAATTGAAGAATATACAACAAATAATCAGAACCAAAATAGCAAATAACTCAATACCTTATTCAACTCCAATCCTAAAAAACACTCTTACTAGGAGCCATTGTAGATCTTTTCCTATAGCTGCCTTAATTCCAAAAAGGCCTATAGCTCTCCTATACAGTGATAGCTCATCTAGAGCTTTGTCTTCATCCTCTGAACTAGTGGATAACCTTTCAATACATTTGTACAATCCATCCATCACCTCTGGATCATTTTCTACTTGTGGGTTGCCATAGAAGAATTGAGGATTTAGGTAATGACCCGCTACGTGCAATGGATGGTGAAGTGACATTCCCATCGTCTATCAATAATAGAAAAAAATCTCCTTGAACTTGGCTTCATCTCCCTTGAAAGAATTTTGGATACTTTCCTTGGCTCTATCTATAGCTTCATATATGTAGCCCATTGCGGGTCTCTTCTCATTGTCAACTAGCCTAAGCACCTTCACAATGGGTGACATTGCCTTTAGACTGTAAATAACATCACCCTAAAAGGTAGGCATAAGGACAATGCCTGCTACTCTTTTCCCCTTGGTCTCCTTGGCATTGTTGGACTTCAACCACTCATCCGAATTGAACATCTTCTTAAGATCATTTTTCAAATTATACGGCCTTTGCAATGTAAGGAATGTTGTGGCAAATCTTGTGACTCCGTGCCGAACCAACTCCTTATAAGTGAATTGCCTCATAATATTCAAGGTTAATGTGTGGTTATAGATGTAGCCCACAAGAGATATCCCTCTTTTTATGGTCCTCTTCACTCTTGGAAGCTTCCCAATATCCTCTAGCATCAAGTCTAGCCAGTGTGCAGCACAAGGAGTCTAAAATAAATGTGTTTTTGTTGCCATCAACAACTTGTCTAATAGTAAAATCAAACTATTAGTAGTGATACAAAGTTTATAAATTATAAAAAATCTTAAAATTAATAAACTATTAGTTTGTAACTCTTACCAACTTTCACATAATTACTCCCATTGTCGGTGATCACTTGCACCACATTACTCTCTCCTATCTCCTCAACAAAATCATCCAGCAACTTGTAGAGTTTTTCCCCGGTCTTCACATATGATGAAGCATCAACACTCCTAATAAACATAGAACCCCTTAGACAATGGACCAAAAAATTTATCAAGGTTCTATTCTTCCTATCTATCCATCCATTCGACATTATACTACAACCATAATGCTTTTTCCCTCTCACATGATCCTGCAACAATTTCTTAGTGTACTCTAATTATTTTCTTAAGAGAGGCACTCTAGCTTAATGATAGCTTGGAGGTTTAAGATGCTTCCCATAATTCCCAATAGCTTCCACCATTAACTTGAAGCTTTTTATGCGCAATACGTTAAAAGGAATTGAGTTCTTACAAAGGAACCGTTCTATATATTGTATTGTTCTAGCCCTTGCTTCCTTGTCACAAGCATCGTTTATGCTTGTTTGTCTTGAAGCCTTCCCCCCTAAATGAATAATTGATTCAGGATTTTTATAAAACAACAAGTCCAATGAACCTTGAGTTTCTTGGCAGTGGAAGCTATTTGTGATGATGCAACTGACATTGCCATGCTTGTAGCTCGTTTTCCACTTCGAATGACTGAAATCTCCTCTACTTCTTGATGTTCCTCATCAAGGTCATCAATCTCTTTCAAATATGCCTCTCTTTCATTTTTCTTGTTAAGGAAGGCAGCCTTAAGAGTCTCTTTAACATCATCTGGACACTTATTACAACTATCGCAGTCCCCTCTCACACCCATTTGATTTCTCTTAGCTTGGGTAATTCCACCCGTTGTGGTCTTGCCACAAAAATCACAAGTGACATGCTTTCGATTGTTGATGTCCTTCAAGCTGTTCCAATCCCAAGCAATGTCTTGGTTAGGTGCATTAGGCTTCAAATGTCTAGGAAGTGGGGAAGGCCTAAACCTGGCAGCATTCCCTTCAACACCTCTTGTTGGAATTTCTTCAGCCATTGTAGATTGGAATTTCTTCAAAACAGTCCCTTCAAAAGCCCTTCAAGGCTTTAAAATAGCCCTTCAACAACTAAAAAATAAAATAGAGAAGCAGCAAAGAAAAAGTGAAGAAAACTGAAGCAGAAGCTTGTCGGAGAAGACAGAACCTCGTCGGAAATGGGTGGGAAGCGCCGGAAATGGGTGGGAAACGCCGGAAACAGGGTGGGGAACGCGGAATGTGAGTGGGTGTCCCAAAATGTGAGTGGGTGCAGTGGGAAAGAGTTGAACGTTTGAAGAAATGGGAAACCTTGGCTGCTAGAATGCTTTAGTGTTCAGAAAGGGGGGAGAAGACAACAAAAGGGCTAAAATACCCTCAAAAAAGTCGTTTTAGACAGGGGCAAAACGGGGAGGGAGGAATAACGCGCGATTCGCGTCGCGATTGGCCGCTCCCACTCCGCTGCGATTCCCGCGATTGTTTTTATCCCGCTATTGTTCGGCGCGTCACGCCCAGGTGCCGCTTCACCGCGATAGCGGCCGCTCCGGTTGCTATTGACTAGTATTATGATTAAGAATATCTTTACTAATTGGTATTCTCTATTAATTGTCGTAATACTTGTAATATAATACAAAACATCATATACAGACAATTAAATGTGATATATATATATATATATATGTATATATATATATAGCATGGACATCATATATATGGTACCATATCTGCATATCAAAACATTTAATGATAGCATTTATATATGTAATGTTTATCCAAAAAAACAAATGTCTCATGATGCTTCCAAAATTCTTGGTACCATGGACCCTGGAATTCAAGACTTGTTGAATTAGCCAAAAAAAATGTCAGTAAAGACTTTCATCCATTTGTATTTCTTTCTACCATTTAGTTGCGATAGTTTTGTTGTGATTGAGTGAATGATGTCATCATCATCACTAACATCTACAACAGATGTCTGATGATATTGTAAATGATACTTGAATCTCTAAGCAAACTGCATGCCAAATAAATCATCAATACAAGTAGGAAAAGAGTTCATATTCTCTTCACTTTCTTGACATAAACAAAATGGAAAGTGTCAATACGTACCTTTTTTTTTCATTACCATGGTTGATTAATTAAAAAAGACACATTTGACAACATACCTCTCACAATTGTTTCTTGCACTTATTAGTAGATTTTTTAATCATTTTATTACAAATTTGATCCTACAAATAAAATTTGAGTCTTACCATGTTGCTCCAACACAATCACAAGCTTAAACCTTATTTTACCAAGAAATAATGAATATTATTTTCCATTTTCTGTATAATAAACTTGAAGCATGAATGGGTTTTAAAATCATGTTGCAATGTTTTCTTTCATAGTCTTCCTACATGCCCTAAATATTGTTAGCAAACTTTTTTTCTCAACAATTGTAGTGAAAAAGGAGCAACTATCATAACTCCATGGTTGATTAATTAAGACTTCATTAATCATGCCAACAGACAAATAATAACAATCCTAATAAAACATGCAAAACTCTTATCACACACAGTTAACAGTTTACTTATAGTTTTCCATCATGATATTGGTTAGATTTGTACCTGGCTTAGTTGATCTATCTTACTCAGACTAACCATTTGAGCATTATGGAGAAACCTAGTCGATGAGGAAGCTTGAGAGAGTTGGTAAAATTGTGATTGAGAAGAAGTTTATCCTTGAGACAGTCCTTTAGTGTAATGTGGCTTTAATAAATTCAAGCTACAAAACGGAAACAAAACTAAGTAATTAGATAGATCAATTTTAGCATAATGCTTTATTAAGATTTCAACTAAGAAAATTTCAATTAATGATTTCCTTAATGTCAAAATTGATATACATTTTAGATGCTAGCTTTGTATTTTGGATACTAAGTGGATACATATCTGTCATTTATAACAGTTATGTTAGAACCAAGTCTGATTTGCAAAGGAATTTGGAATTATTGGTTATTATTTACCAGACCTCAAGATTTATTAATAACACATATCAAGACATTTAATTAAATAAAGTTTTCCTATGTGTTTTCTAACCTGTTCAATTAAGTGTTTCAGGTTACAAGTCTGTGATGCACTTATTATAAATGAAATGGAGAGTCCATCATTAAAGGTCTACGTTGAGCTTTGAGAAATATTTTAGAAAAAGTTTGTGTGGGACAAAAATAGTTTGCATACAAGTTCGTCCCAAGAAAAATCTTATTAGAACCAAGTCTGGTCTACAAATGATTTTGAAATCATTAGTTATTATTTCAAAGACCCCAAGATTTATTAATAACATACATAAAAAAATTTAATTAAATAAAGTCTGCCTATGTGTTTTCTAACTTGTTCAATTAAGTATTTCATTATTTGAACTTAGCACACATACTTGCTTCAACAATCAGACCTAAACTTTTAAAGCATTAACAACGTTACTCTAATTCTTACATCAAATAAAAACAAGGATATTTTTTAAGATGCTCAGAACTGAATTTTGATCAAGAGAAACTACACTTATCACTAAAAGAGGAAAGAAGAAAAATCAATGCAAGAACCAACGATCACATGGACAAGAAATTGAGGAAGCTACTTTACGCAAATTAGAAAGCTGACAAAGATCAGTACTTATGCCAGGAAGCAATCAGAAGGTCAACCATGCCGTCTCTGCATGAGTTCATAATAGAAGAAAGACTACAAAAGGACTTTTTCTATGAAGTTCCCAAGGAACTCCATTTAAGTGCAAGTTCTGAAAATCCTCGATGCAGACTTTTGTCATGTTCTCAACTTTAAGGTCAGCCAACTTCAACGACTATCTCTTTAATGAATTATCAACGTTCATCTTTCTTGGCCTATAGATATGAAGAGAGATCAGATTTTGAAGAAGTTAATGAGATTGAAAAACTCTTGCATGAAAGTATCAATCTTCAAGCAATCACTTAAACTTTCTTCTCAAAAGCAAAGACTTCCTTTATATCTCTACTTCTTGCAGACTTAGTCTTTGTCTTTGATACTTAGTGTATCTGTTCTTTATCTTGTATAATCTTGTACACTAAGTTCTTAGAAACACAAACACACTTGCAAATCTCTATCCGTGTCAAGTTTGGTGTGTTGATAGTTTAAGTTTATATAGAAAACAATGTTTGACCTGAAGAGGCTTTCGAAAGAATATTTGGGTATTGAGCTAGGAGTGGCTTGTTGAATGAATACTTGGGTTTAAGCTAGGAGTAGCTGAAGTCAAGAATACTTGTGGCACAAATTGTGCTGTGATTATAAAAGACGTTTTTACAATAGTGAAAATCCTTTAGGTCTGAAGGTACTAGACGTAGGTTCTACGTCAGAAGTGAACTAGTATAAATTTGTTGTGTGTTATCTCTCTTTCTCTTATCTTTTAAAAGTCTGGTTTAAAAGTTTGTTACATTTCACGTTTAAAAAAGTTTAAGTTTCGTGTAAAAAGAGTCTCAGACTTATTCAACACCCTTCTGAGTATGACTCTGAACCATCAAGTCTGATACTAGAACAACGTTCAAGAAGAGTCTGATTCGGTTGTGTCCTAAACCTTTGGACTACTGAGTTATGCATCTCTTACATATTCACTCTTAGAACTCAACACGCATATTAGACCCCAAACTTTTGAAGCTCAAGAACGTTGCTATGAAGCTCTCGAGGAACTTCATTTAAGTGCAAGTTCTGAAAATTCTAGATTCAGACCTTTTGTCTTGTTTCAGCTTCAAAGTTTTCAAGCTTCAACGGCTATCTCTCTTTAATGGATTATCAATGATCATCTTCCTTGGCCTATAAATATGAGGAGAATAACGAGTTTAAAAAACTTTGGTGTGAAAGCATCAGCCTACAAAGAATCACTTAAGCTTTCTTCTCGAAAGCAAAGACTTTTTTTGTATCTCTGTTTCTTGTAGACTTAGTCTTTTTTTTTCATATTTAGTGTATCTGTTCTTTATCTTGTATTATCTTGTACGTTAAGTTCTCAAATACAAACACACTCTTAAATCTCAATCTGTGTTAAGTCTAGTGTGTTGTCAGTCTTAATTTGTATGGAAAACACTATTTGGCCTGAAGAGGCTTTCAAAAGAATACTTGGGTTTGAGCCAAGAGTGGTTTATTGAAAGAATACTTGGGGTTTAAGCCAGTAGTGGCTGGAGTCAAGAATACCTGTGGCACGGGTTGTGTTGAGTTTTTACATAATGAAAATTCTTCAAGTCTGAAGGTACTGAACGTAACTTTTGTATTGGAAGTGAACCAGTATAAACTTGTAGTGTGCTATCTCTCTTTCCTTTGTCTCTTAAAGTCTGGTTTGAAAAAGTTGAAATTCTATGTGAAAAGAGTCTCAGACTTATTCAACCTCCCTTTCTAAGTCTGACTCTAAACCATCAAGTTATAATAAGTATGATAGTAACTCAAAAAGCAAGGGAAAGATGGTTATAGTAAGTATACTTAATTAACAAAAACAAAATGCATATAACATAAACCATTAGCCTTTTTTATTTTAGCAAGTGTTAACATCATAACTAAAAGTTTGTTTTTAATGTTCTTGTCTAGAGCAACATCAAGTTTAGCGACACAATCTTCCCAAACAATCATTAGTAGATTTACACCACTATACAACCAGTAACATCAATATAATCAATATCAATATGAAGATAATAACTAAAAATGTCCATCGACAACCCAACAAATGTATGACATATATTATATATTATACCTATGATCTCTCAAGACCACAGTCACTCTTTAAGAAGGCCTTTGAATAGTTTGTTCAAGTTTATCCACAATAACCCCAATGATCTTCATAAAATTTAACAGCTAAATAAGCACAATATACGTTAGAAACACTCATGTTCAAGTTTATCCATAATAACCCCAATGATATCTGTAACATCCTGTTTTTGATAATAGTCCTATTTGTAAATTTTGAAGTATGGAAGGTCTGTAAGTGATAATCAATGAATAAAACACCCAGGGGATGGTTTGTAATACTCCAAAAATTTCATTTTTGGGTATAATTATGGAATTTATATAGATCTTTAATGATATTATCCATTTTCCGAGTGAAACATGCCTTAGAAAGGACTGTCCGAGTAAGGAAGAGGCTCTGTTCCGAGTGACCAAGAGAAATTCCGAGTGAAAAATTGAAATTCCGAGTGAAGGTTGTGTTTTTCGAGTGGAACATGGCCGAGAGGGTCTCTTCCGAGTGGAATCCCTGTCTCAGAGACATTTCTGAGTGAAGAGGGTTTGATAGAACCTTTTCTGGGTGAAAGGATCCGAGTAACTCACCTTGGGGTGACTCACTGCCGAGTCAAATTACTTAGAAAGACTCGTTTCCGAGTCAAATGTCTTCGAATGACTCATTTCCGAGTCAAGTATTTTTGAATGACTCGTTTTCGAGTCAAATGCTTCCGAATGACTCGTTTCCGAGTCAATCATCATCAAGAGTCTCATTTCCGAATGAAATTTCTCCGAGTACAACGTTTCCGAGAGAAGTATGTTCAACCGAAGGAAAACTCATGACCGAGTAGTTAAATTCCAAATGGATTAGCTCAGAGTTGAGTGTAACTCTGCCGAATGAAAGATTTCTGAGTATGACTCTGAGTGGGTAGACACCGATTGAGGAGATTCGTGTGAGTCTGTCCAGAAGAACTCTGGAACAGCTTCACCCAAGTGGAAGACCTTGTATTAGGAAGATCACTCGAGTGAACGGGAAAAGAGTCATTTAGAGTAATTGCCGAGTGAAAAACTGAGAGAAGGATGACTCGGTTGGGAATAAATTGTGCCGAGTAAAAACCGAGTAAGAGGAGTCGGTTTGGATTAATTTGTTGAGTGGAAACCGAGTGGATGAAGGGTCGATTTTGGGGAATGACGACCTCTGGTCGGATTTAGCTTAAGCGAATGAATTCCTCGCTTAAGCGAGTGAGAGTGGAATAAGTGAGGCTTGTGTGTCTCGCTCAAGCGAGTCGGAATTCGCTTGAGCGAAACTTCCCTTTGCCAGTGCAATGTATGGCACTCGCTCAAGCGAGAGAAGATTTCGCTTGAGCGAGAGGGACTCGGATTTCCTTCTCTTCACGTTACTGGCAATTTCCAGTCGGCATATATGCTGACTGGGTAGAATTCCAGTCGGCATTTACCCAGAATACCGAACCGGAGTCAGGATTTAGACCTTTTACACTAATTTTGTCATTTTATGCATATTTTAATATACTTTTCTTCAATCATACACACTCCAGTAGGTAGGCGGTAGAAATGGACAATGTTACAGCTCATTTTTTATCTAAATCTCCATTATTTTCCACAATCAGCACACCTAACAACCCACTAACAATTCAATCACGAGAAACTGTCTCCCCCACTTGTCTTTGCATTACCGAAACTCCTTAAAACTAGTAAGTTAGTGAATTTTCTATCTCTTAATTACTCTCCTCCATCAAGATACCCTCGAACTAAAGCTAGGACAGTAAGGAGAACAATTTCCAATCAGCCAAAGATCTTCAATCCAAGTAAGGGGGGATAGGGTTGTGAATAATTATGAAATGGGTAGAATTGCATGCTGTCCAGTACTTTCCAGCTTTATTTTTGTATCTTGTTCCTTAATATTGAAGCTGAAAACGTATGAATTTGATTCTGCTTCTTCATTAAAGTTATAGAACTTTTTGTTATGTGAATTTTGAGACCTGAACCGATTTATTTGAATATGTATAGCAAAAGTTATAGTCAAAATACTACATCATGTCCGTGTGGAATATTTATCCTATGTTTTGTGTATACATTAATATTCTGGGAATTATACATGCATAACCAGCCTTCGATGTCTTCACGAAAGTTGTAGATATTTATGTTGTGGGTCTATAGAAAGTGGTTTCAAGTTAAAAGGATGTTTGTAGCTCTAGTTATGCCTAAAATACTGAAGTATGCTCAAACTGAAAATCTGTTAACAATGAAATACGAATTTTATTTTTAAAATTGGGAATTTTGTGTTGAGAATTAATGATCGGTGTCTTCATAAAAGTTGTAGATATTTGTGTTAGGAATAATTTAGAACTGGTCCCATGCCAAAATTATTTTTGTAGCTCCAGAAACGTTGAAAATACTAACATATGTACGTTTTGAAAACTCTCTTTGAGGCAGTTCTGTATTCTGTGAATAAGAGGTGTTTCTGTTTGGAATATGAAATTATAGTCTTCATGAAAGTTGTAGATAATTCTATGATTGAACTACAGAAAGTGGAATCACTTAAAAAGGATTTGATTTGCTCATTTTATGGCTATTTTACTAACGTATGATGCTGTTGGAAAATGTTGAAACTTACCTATAATGATTATTATGGATGAAAATGATATTTTTCATATAAATAATGATTTATTATTGAAGTATTGAGAAACTATGGATTATTATGGATGGTATTGAGTGCTCTATACTTGACTTACAGTATGAATGTTTTTGTCATAAATAATTATGAATGGCTAAATTAATGTATGTATGAATGCTTTGTGGTTTATTGAGTTATGTTATTGAAAACAGTAAATCCATGATTCTAAAAATTATCATATGTGTTGTGTCCTCTGAGGACTTGTGATTTTCTAAGTGATTATGGAAATATTGATATCATGGTATGTTAAATTGATTAAAGAAAATCAAAGGCATTCATGCATCATAAGCATTTGGATGCACCATGGAATTTAAGGGTTCCATGATTGCCTACCCTGGTGGGGAGTTACTCTAAGATGAGTTTAAGCCCTATTTTCACAAGAGCCATGGAGTGTAGGGATTCATGGTTATACAAATTCCTACTCGAGTATTTATTTTTGCAGGAGCCATGGAGTGTAGGGATTCATGGTTATGCTAAGTCCTACTTGTGTACTTTGGTACTTGAGCGCCATGGAGTGTAGGGATTCATGGCATTGTGCTAAGTCCTACTTGTGTCTCTATGAGACTTTTTACTGCAGTATTCCCACCAAACCAAATGGATCCAGCATGACATCATTTGATTAATTTAAGATTTATTAATTATAAATGAACTTGTTTGGCATATTCATCATATCATTATGTCTTGTTGGTTGTGTTTGTACAATTTTATTTATTTTATATTTATTCTATATTCTGTCTCACTCTTACATTAATTTTTACAGTGCATGCTACATAGAATGACGAGAGATGCCATGAATGAAGCTTTTATGAATTATTGCTTGGACTTTGGCTTCATTTTTAATTTAATGGGTTGTAATAGTATAATGTACCATGTACTGTTATTTTTCCATATCGTTTCCGCTATATAAATGTCTTATGCTTTAATTGTTACCGACTAGTATGCATGATAATGTTCCGCATTAATTGTTACCGACTAGTATGTATGACAATGTTCCGCATTTATTAACTTTCACGTGACTTCAGAATTTAAATTACAAGTTTCAAAATGATTCTTTAAACGTGAAAAATTTATTTGGGAAATTATTAAGGACGTCACAATATCCATAAAATTTAACAGATAAATAACCACAACATACGTCAGAAACACTCACAACTAAAACCATATACAAAAATTCACTTATTCATTTATGAACCCATAACTTCACAATTCTACATACCAACGTCTTGAAAAGGCATTTTTAGGGATCTCAGGGTGTGGACATTCACTAATACAAGTTCTAACAAAATACAACCTAAAAGCACTATTACTCCCTTTGTACTCTCCAACATTTCCCTAGACAAAGAAATTTTCAAACACATATGTGTTGCCACTACGTAGTAAATCTCTAAATGACTTAAAAAGATCTTTCACTGAGAGTGGCATCAATTTTGGTTCCCCTATAACAAGGTTAAAGAAAAAAGCATTTCATTATACTGTAAGTGAAAATAACATGGAAAAGGCTGTAATTTTCATACCATGTGACTCCTCTAAAACTATTTCAATAGTCTCCACCTTTCTTGATATAACACATATCATTAATACAAATAGTTATTTTCCATGTGCATTTTTTGTTATGTATAAATATGCATAAAAAATATTGTATTAATCTGGATGAAGATGAGGATTTTTTGTATAAACCTTGAAACATAAATGAAAAATAAGAATAAGGAAGTTTTTATGGAAAATCATATAAACAACCATATTGAAGAAGATGAGGATGAGAATTTTTTAAGAACAAAAGAGTTTTTTAAAAACAAATAAAATGCATGATTGCCTTTTGGAGAACAAAAAAAATTAAACATTCTTCAACCAATCATAAGAAAATATAGGAATTTGTTAAAACGATCAACATTTTTGAAGAACAAAAATGAAGCACACATGCAAAAGTTCAACACCAACTTACCTTTGACAACGAAATCAATTATAAAAAAATAAGGGGAGAAACAAACCAAATGGAGAAAACATAAATAGGGCAACTTTGTGTGTACTTTTTAAAGTTTGCCTTGCAAACCAAAAAGTGAGAGGAGAAGAAGAAGACTCTAGCTATGTAAAAAGGGGCCCACTATTTTATTAGAAATTTAAAGTATTAGAAAATATGCCTTATTTTAACTATTTATAATTTTTATATGAGGTAGAGAAGCAACTGCAAATTAACATATGGTATTAGAGGGTCTTATTTGTTTAAAGAAGATGATAACATGCACTACAATCATAACATCAATGATTATTTAGAGGTAAAACTTAGTAAATGGATATTAAGATCATAAAGGTTTTAATATTCACATTATGTAAAAATTGATTAAAAAATTGATAACTAAAATAGGAATATGTGGTCCCCCCTCCCCCCAAATTTTTACAGTATTAGAGCCGTACAAATGAGTTGAATCTAATAGATTGGCTTGGTCTAGTCCATAAATATAGACATGTATCAACACTCAATTTCAAAATTGAGTAAACTCACTTGTTTAGTCAAACGTAATGGTCCTTGAAAGGCTTTTTTGATTCTCGATTGATAAGGTTTGTCAAAATTAATTTCCTAATATATTAGTTAAATAAAATTTGAGCAACAACATTAAATAGTGTGCAAGTCATGATCAATGCTAACCCTTTGATATTTTCTTTTCTATAATTTTATTTTTATAATTAGATAGGAATCAAGTACACTACTACACGATCCCTAGTTAGGCTTGAAATAATTCCAAGGCTAGTGTTCCCTCTGAGCTAAGCAGGACCCCCACTTCTCCTAGTATAACAAATAGAGATTCGATTAAGATTAATGGGCCTGAGCCGGATTTCCCATATCTTGTTTAACTATTGTTTAAATACGACTTATAGGAAAATTTGTAAGCTAAGTGACACAATTAAGAAAATAAACCTTAATTCCCTAGAGTAATTCTCTAGGGTTTTTGATAATCCTCTCGTTGTGAACAATTTGGCGCCCACCGTGGGGCCTGGTAAAACGGAACCCACACCTTAATCTCCAAGAAAAACCCTAAAACAGCAATGGTGAACACGCATAACACTCGTCGTGAAAAGGACGCAGGACATCGACGAGAATCCATTCGTGATGATTAATTACAACAGCTTAAGAGTATGTTGGAAGCGTTCCAGCACACCGTGGCTAACCTACAGTAGGAAAATGTAGAGCTACGTGGATGACGGAGAGAGAAGCGAGAGGCTTCGAGTCACAACGGTACCCGATCTGCCCAACACAAGACCAATGGCCATGCTTCCTACCAAACACAGGAAACAATGAAATACGAGCCTGCGCACCCTTTCTCCACTCACCTATTCGTCGAACAGATCATGGACGCTCCAACCCCTCTGAATTACAAGCCCCTGTCCATGGAAAAGTACGATGGCAAAGGAGACCCCGAGGAACACCTCACCATGTTCACTACTACCATGCTGATTATTGGAGCATCAAACCCTTTTTTTATGAACCTTCCACACCATGCTGACTAAATCAGTACTGTGCTGGTTCTCCCATCTTCCCCAGGGGAGTGTCACTAATTTGTCGGACCTTACCAAAAAAATTCCTCAGCTAATTCACCACCAGTCGAGCAGTGCAACAGACTTCTCATAGTTTGGTGAACCTGCGATAACTACCCGACGAGACTCTGAAATAATACATGGCTCGCTTTTTCGAGCAAGCTATCCAAATCCTAGACCTCAGTTCTGAAGTGGCTTTACACGCTATAAAGACTGGCCTTCGCCCAGGTAAATTCTTTGACTCTCTAGTTAAAAAACCACCCCTCGACATGGATGACTTTAGAACAAGGGCCTCTCGGTATATCAACATGGAAGAAAGAGAAACGAATCACGTGGAACACTTAGATCGAACCAACCACCGATCGGACCAAAGAAGAAGAAGCCCTAAGCAGGGTTGGGACAAACGTTTTAAAGCCTATACAGCTCCCAAGTACACCAACTTCACACCACTAAATGACCGTCGTGATCAAATCATGCATGAGATCCACAGCACTGGCCTCCTTATACTTCCTCCCTTGGGGCCTAAGGGGTCAGATAAGACCAAATTTTATGAATTCCACCAAACCCATGGACATAGAACAAAAGATTTTCGTTCCCTCCAGAACCAAATAGAACACTTGATTCGGTAAGGGCACTTGGCCAGATTTGTCGCACAGAGAGATGATAGACCAAAGGAAGAAAACTAGAAGAGAACGTCCTGATCAAGTTGAACTTCAGACTTGAGATCGCCCATGAGTACACCACTCCCAGTCGCCGAGACCCGAAGAAGGTAGAGAAAATGGAAGGCGGATCATTCACATGATTTTAGGGGGATTCCTAGGCACGCGAACACACTGACAACAGTAGAGAGGACAAGTAAACTTACTACAAGAGGACTCAGGGTCGAAAGTCATAATATTCGACAGATCAGATTTCCTTAAAAGAGGTCCCAACAGAGACAAGCCGATAGTAGTCACCATGGGAGTTACAGACTTGGTGGTGGAGCAAGCGCTTATAGATCAGGGAAGCTCTATAGACATTTTACACTAGTAGGCATACCAGAAGATAGGCCTTCCTCCTCGTTGGTTGAGAAGGTATGACGGAACCTTACTCAGTTTTTCTAGTGATTCTGTGCAGGTCTTAGGGTTCATCAACTTGAGAACCACTTTCGGATCAGGAATAAATAGCCGAGCCATTATGGTCAAATTCCTAGTCGTCGATTTTCCTAGCTCCTACAACGCATTGTTAGGATGACCATCCCTAAACGCCTTGGGGGCAGTAGTCTCCACCATGCACCTAACTATGAAGTTTCCGCTCGGAAACGGGAGAATTAGAGTTGTTAGAGTAGACCCAGAGGTAGCATAAGAATGTTACTACAAAAGCCTACGACCCAAAGAGACTTTCATAATTGACGAAGATATTGAGACAGGTTTTGATCCTCGAGACGACAAGCATTATAAGAAACCCTAACCGGTGGAATCCCTGCACTTGTTTAGGTTGGTCCCAACCTGGGCCAATTTATACGACTCAGTGCCATACTCGACCCGGACCTTGAGGAAGCCCTGATTAAATTTCTAAGAGCTCATGTAGACCTGTTCGCCTGGAGCCCCGTAGACATGCCTGGTATCGACCTTGCCATAATCTGCCATTCACTCAACATTGAGTCGGAAGCGAAGCCAGTAGCTTAGAAGCCCAAAGAGATGGGGCCTAATTGGAAAGACGCAGTAAAAGAAGAAACAGACAAACTCGTGTTTGCCAACTTCATCAGGGAAGTAAAATATCTAACTTGGTTGTCCAATGTGGTCATGGTGAAAAAATTGAGTAGAAAATGACGGATGTGTGTCGACTTCACCGACCTAAACAAGGTATGTCCTAAGGATCCCTATCCTTTACCTAGCATTGATCATTTGATAGATGGTACTTCAGGTTATAGGATCTTGAGTTTCATGGACGGATACTCGGGCTATAACTAAATTCGAATAGACCCCAAAGACGAGGAGAAAACAGCCTTCATCACCGGCGGGGCAAACTTCTGTTACCGGGTGATGCCCTTTAGTATGAAGAATGTGGGAGCCACCTATCAAAGGTGGGTGGACAAAATCTTCGCCAAGCAAATTGGTTTGAACATGGAGGTATACATAGATGATATGGTTGTTAAGTCCAAGACAGCAGAATTACATGTCCAATATCTGGAAGAAACGTTCATTGAGCTGCACAAACACAACATGCGCCTAAACCTTGAGAAATGTTCCTTTGGGGTCCAAGACGGGAAGTTCTAGGGATACATGCTCACCCATCATGGCATCAAGACAAATCCAGACTAGTGTCGAGCCATACTTAAAATGCGAAGTCCTCAGAATATCAAGGAGGTTCAACGTCTCACCGGCCGGATCGCAGCCATGTCCCGATTCTTCTCGAAGTTCGTTGAAAAGCCCATGCCCTTCTACAAAGTATTGAAGAAAATAGACTCATTCGAATAAAGTCCAGACTATGAGAAGGCGTTTTGAGACCTAAAGGCCTATCTAGCATCCCCCCGGTCCTAACACGACTAGACCCAGGGTCAGAATTGATCCTTTATCTTTTGGCAGGAGTGGATGCTGTTAGCTTAGTTCTAGTTCAAGAAGATGGCCCAATCTAGAGACCGGTATACTTTACCAGTAAAACATTACAGGGGGCAGAAATACGATACCAGAAGGTGGAAAAATTCACATACAGCCTTCTTGTAGCAGCACGCCGACCCAGGCCCTACTTTTAACAGCCACTAAGTTGTGGTTAGAACCGACCAACCCTTCAATAAAATACTCTAAAAACCCGAGCTAGCAGGGAGAATGGTTGCCTGGGCGATTGAGCTCTCTACATATGGCATCTAATATGAAGCAAGGGACCCTATCAAAGCCCAAGTCCTGGCAGATTTATTAATAAAACTCAAAGATAAGAAAGAAACTTACGATGCTAAACACAGCCTATGGACCCTCTTAATGGGCAGATCCTCCAACGTGAAAGGTAGTGGGGCAGGAGTCATACTAGAATCCTCCACAGGCTTGGTAGTTGAAGAATCGCTCAGATTTATGTTCAAGGCTAGCAATAACCAAATAGAATATAAAGCCCTCACGGGCTACGAACGACTCTAAATATAGGGGCTCGGTGTGTCCAGGAAAAAACTGACTCGTAACTAGTCGCCAGGCAAGTAGAAGGATTGTACCAAGCGAAAGACCCAACTTTGGCAAAATACTTGGAATGAGTAAATCAGTTAGCAGGAGAACTTAAGTATTTCCGGGTGGTCCACATTCCACAAGTAATGAACAAATGTGCCGACCTGCTTTCCAAACTGGCCAGTAGTGTCAAAGCAGGAAATTTGAAAACAATTGTCCAAGTAATCTTAGAAGAACCCACGATACAAGAAGTTTAACAAATGCTTTAGATAAATAAGGTACCGTCTAGAAATATGTGTATGCCCCGATTATCAGCTTCCTCTATCATGGGATCCTCGTAGGGGACCCTCAGCAAGCTAAAAAGCTCCAATACAGGCAGCTAACTATACTCTGTTGGAAGGAAAACTCTACAAACAAGGCTTCACTATGCCTCTTCTAAAATGCTTAAATGAAGAACAAGCAGACTATGTCATACAGGACCTCCATTCAGGAATCTGCGGCCTTCATAGAGGAGTCCGCCCCCTAGCCGCTCGGATCCTTTGGGCAGGATACTTCTGGCCAACCCTGCATATAGACTACTCCGAGTTTGTTAAGAAGTGTGACCCATGCCAGCAAAATACCAATCGAATCAACAGTCACCCCAAACCCCTGTATGGGATCTTGGCTCCCTGGCCTTTCAACATATAGGGAATGGACATCTTGGGGCCATTCCCCCTGGAAAAGGCCAAGTCAAATTTCTCCTTGTAGCAATCGACTTTTTTACGAAGTGGAGCCACTATCAACCATCACTGCAGCTAAAGTCCAAACTTTTACCTAGAAGCACATAGTTTGCCAACACAAACTCCCCCACACGATCATTTTAGATAACGACCAACAGTTTGCAGGAAAAGGCTTTGTTCAATTTTGCGAGAACTTGGGCATCAAACGAAAGTTCTCCTCCGTGGAACACCCACAGAGCAATGGCCAAGCAACGCAGCTAACAAGGTGATCTTCCAAGAACTTAAAAAGCGGCTCGGACAAGCCAATGGAAGATGGAAAGAATAGTTACCAGGTGCTTTGTGGGCATATCATATGACCCCTCATTCGTTGACCCACAAAACCCCATTCTGACTCACCTACGAAGCTGACGCCATTATTTCGGTTGAACTGGGAGAACCATCCCTTCAACGTGTGGCTTATGATGAAGAAACAAGCAACGAGGGAAGACATGAAGATCTGGACCTCAGCCTATAAGAGCGCAACATAGCATATGTCAAAATCCAGGCTGCCAAGCAAAAGTCCACTCAACGATGGAACTCTTTGCTCCGACCTCGACCATTCTGAAAAAGGGACCTGGTGCTACGCATCGCGGATAATAATCGAAGACCACGAGAAGAAGGAAAGTTCGCAGCCAACTAGGATGGCCCATATCGAGTAAAGGAAGTTATCGGGAATGGTGCATATTGACTAGAGGAACTGTCAGGAAAGGAAATCCCCCGGACGTGGAATGCCACTTTTTTGAATTTTTATTACAGCTAATGATGTACTCAAAGAAAGACATTCTTTTTCTTACCCAGGAGATTTTCCCACAGGGTTTTTTTTCTTGGGAGGTTTTAATGAGGCCCCCGTTTTTAATAAGAAGTTGTCAATATTTATTCCACCAACACTGATCACATACAAAAAGTCTGAGTGTGTACGACCACTCGGGAATACGATTCAAGAAACTTAAAACACGTTTAAGTACAAAAAGTCTGAGTATGTATGATCACTCAAGAATACGAGTCAAGAAACTTAAAATGCGTTTAAGTACAAAAAGTCTGAATGTGTACGATCACTTGGGAATACGGTTCAAGAAACTTAAAATACGTTGAAGTATGAAAAATCCGAGTGTATATGATCACTCGGGAATATGATCAAGAAACTTAAAATGCGTTTAAGTATGAAAAGTTTGAGTGTGTATGATCACTCAGGAATACGATTCAAGAAACTTAAAATACGTTTAAGTATGATAAGTCTAAGTGTACGATCACTTAGGAATACAACTCAAGAAACTTAAAATGCGTTTAAGTACGAAAAGTCCGAGTGTGTATGACCACTCGGGAATACGATTCAAAAAACTTAAAATGCATTTAAGTACAAAAAGTTCGAGTGTGTACGATCACTCATGAATACGACCCAAGAAAATTAAAACGCGTTTAAGTACGAAAAGTCTGAGTGTGTACGACCACTCGACAATACGATTCGAAAAACTTAAAATGCATTTAAGTGTGAAAAGTCAGAGTGTGTATGACCACTCGGGAATACGATTAAAAAAACTTAAAATGCATTTTAGTACAAAAAGTTCGAGTGTGTACGATCACTCAGGAATACGACCCAAGAAAATTAAAACGCGTTTAAGTACGAAAAGTCTGAGTGTGTACGACCACTCGACAATACGATTCAAAAAACTTAAAATGCATTTAAGTACAAAAAGTCCGAGTGTGTAGATCACTCGGGAATACGACTCAAGAAACTTAAAATACGTTTAAGTATAAAAAGTCTGAGTATGTATGATTACTCAAGAATACGATTCAAGAAAATGCATTTAAGTACAAAATGTTCGAGTGTGTATGATCACTCAGGAATACGATTCAAGAAACTTAAAATGCATTTAAGTACGAAAAGTCCAAGTGTGTACGATCACTCAAGAATACGATTCAGGAAACTTAAAATGCGTTTAAGTATGAAAAGTTCGAGTGTGTACGATCACTCGGGAATATGATTCAAGAAATTTAAAATGCATTTAAGTACAAAAAGTCCGAGTGTGTGTGATTACTCAAGAATATGATTCAAGAAACTTAAAATACGTTTAAGTACAATAAGTCTGAGTGTGTACGATAATTCAGGAATACGACTCAAGAAACTTAAAATGTGTTGAAGTACAGAAAGTCTGAGTGTGTACGACTCCTCGGAGATATGAGTTTAAAACTTAAATGCGTTTAAGTACAAAAACCCAAGTGTGAACAACCACTCGGGTATACGATTTAGAAAACTTGAAATACGTTCTGGAGATACACTCACTCAGAAAATAAATGAAGAGTGAAACTAAAAAGCAGACGTCATGAACGGGACTCCAAAAACAAACAAACATTGAAAGTAAATTAAATGCACATTGTTCCATATTGTTTACAAATCTATGTAGAAAAATAAAAAGGCGATACATAAAAGGTCACTGGGGCTCAGCGCCAACAATCCCTTCCCTGCCCTCAGGTTGCTCGGTAGTCTCGACAAGATGGGCTTCAGAGGTTGGAAGATCAACTATAGGCTCTAACTCGGGAACAACAATAGCCTCCTCCTTGTCATTAGAGTCGGGGAAAGGAATGATCTGACCCTCAACTACTATCTTAAAGGGTCAAGCCTTTCAAAGTTTAGCTTAGCAGACGGGTTCAGAATAGCAATCTACTTTTGGCAAAGTTCAAAGGCATCAATATACTTCACGGTAATGGAACCATTTATAAAAGCCTCCCAAAGACGCTTAGAAGTCTCTGTCATACTAGGCACGGAGTCAGCAATCTTTTTGGTGGTAATAAAGCCTCTAGTTCTCCCAGAGAATCCTCCCCAAGTCGCCAAAGGTTCATCCTCTGGCTCAACTTTCAGATACTTGAATCACGTTAGCTACATGCCTTACAGGGCCTTCAGCTTGGGTAGAAATTGGGGTGGGTCAGGAGCCTCTAGATTGTTGTCCCACCGACTCCCCCTAGCGGAGTTTCTTGGTGGCACAACTTGCCTCCTTTTCCAGCTACAATTGGGCTGGAATGAAAGTAATGGAAGTGGCTGCGGTCGGTACAACGGCCTGAGACAAAGAAAGGACAACAGTGGAAGACATGCTCACTTTTTTGGCACAGCCCTTTTTCCCAACACGCTTCAGGTCAGCTTCCTGGTAACGCTTCCTCATGTCTTTCATGGACAGAGTATGAGGAGCCATGTCGTCTGCAGTTAACAAAGAAAAACAATAAGAATAAAACAAACACCCAGACAACTTAATATAACGATCAACAAAATATGCTACTTACGAATCCAGGCGGCCATGGCATCTGGGTAGGGAGACAGGGCAATCAGTGCCTGTGAACTGAAATGAAGACCTACATCCTCAATCAAAAACTTTGTTCTTGATTGCTCAAACACGAAAAGATCATCCCACAACACTCAGAACTGAACCAGAGTCTGGGTCCAGTACAGGGGTAATACGGGGCAAGAATCGGATCATGTAAGAAATCTTTTCCAGGCAAGTCTAGACCCACTCGAATCTTAAATTTTTGTACGATTGGTCGAAGGCTAGGATCAAGTTTCGTTGAACAACCCCACTCAGCAAAATTCACCCCAATGAAACCTCAGCCTTAGGAATCTTGGCCTGAAAAAATAAAAGAAAAGAGAAACGGAGGCACCCCGACTGAAATACTCACAAAGAAGCTTGAAGGCCTTCATGAAGGCCCATATATTTGGATGTAACTGGGTTAGAGCGATGTTAAAGGCATTTAAGACACCAATCTCCAAATCAGAAAAAGGAAAAGACAAATAAAGGCGAGAAAACAAAGTCTCGTACATAAAGGTGAAGTCCACCTCACTCGGGTCCTTGCGCCGGTGGCAAACCCGGTCAGACAGGGAACAACTCACATATTCTACGTTATGAGCAGACTTAGAGTCACTAAAACTCTCGCCCTCCCACAACTTAGCTATAGATTCCTTACTTTTGAGGGAGGAGGGAATGACTAAAACCTTATCCCTTACCCAGGTGTATGACGCCTCCTCCATAGAAGCCATGGAGCCCTAAACTCGAAAGAAGCAAAAAGGAAGAAAAAGACATTAACCTGGTTAGTAAGGGAGTGAAGAAGAGGCCCTAATAAAAGGAAACAAGCACAACTAGTCCCTTCGAGCAATAAAGAAACCTAGGAGAATCAAAGCAAAGAGTTGAAGTAGAGGTTGAGAAGAAACAAAGAAGACAAAACAAGGACAGTAAGAAAGGCCTAAAGGAGGTCCTAGAGAAGGGCATTTATACTTAGAAGGAAAGGTGAAAAAACCATACAAAAGGTCGAAGGATCTAATGGTTGGGGATCCACCCGACATAATCGTAGGGTTGCGATTATACCAACAACCCTATTAAGACAAGCCAATGCCCGTATCCCAAAAATGTATCATTAATGGCATGGGAAAACACATAAACGTTGTAATCATTAAGTGGCATACAGGTACCTTTATAGAAAATAAATCATTAAGCATGCATGCACCCTCATCGAGAATGCAAATGATGGTTAGCAATCTTACGACAAGTGGCATAAGAGACCCTGTGACAAAACTACATAAGTAAAAGTAAATTTATGAGTCACTCAGACTCCTTCCCTCTGGCTCGGATTCTCACCTCTCTAACCACTTGGGGTACCCATTACCCGGCCAGGAAAGACACATCATTCAGCTGGCATTCTCTCGAAATTGATTACTCAAGCCACTCAGAATCAATTGTCTAATCCTCTCGGACTTAGTCACTCGGCACCCATGACCGCGTGCATTTGTAGGGCCTCTGGGTTCTTATTTCGCTCAAAGGACTACAAAGACTTATACATTAGTCACTTCGCTCGGCCTCACACTTTCGACTCGTGACTGGGGGCTCCTGTTCCCTCCAAGCTAAGCAGGACCCCTACTTCTCCTAGTTAAACAAATAAAGATTCGATTAAGATTAATGGGCCTGGGCCAGCTTTCCCCATCTTGTTTAACTATTGTATAAATAAAACTTATAGGTAAATTTGTAAGCTAAGTGACACAATTAAGAAAATAAACCCTAATTCCCTAGAGTACTTCTCTAGGGTTTCTGGTAATCCTAGTTCTCGTTGTGAACAACTAGTTTGCAGTTTGCCACCGTATTGGGGGGTTACAACTTGTTTATATTATTGTTACTAATCAGCCACCAAACCACACGGGGAGCAAGTGTAACTCCTAAACAAAGTATTAAGGCAAGGCAAGCCAACCCTAAGCATTAGTGCACCACGGTTCTAGAGAAAAAGGTTGGGTTTTCAAGAAAATCATGTTTCTTTATATACCCATCATTTTTTGGTGTCATGGGTGAATAGTTGTTGTAATATTGCTTTGCCCCAGATCTGATTTGTATTTATGTGTCGACTAATGTAACATCCTAAAATTTAGAATTTTAGAAAATAATTTATTAAGGATCAGTGGAGAAATTCTGAGTGAATTATGTCTGAGACAAGACCTTCTGAGTGAAAAAAAAATTGTTTCCGAGTGAAGGAAAGTTAACATAATTCCGAGTGAAGCATGATTGAGAGAATTACTTAAGAAAAACTATGTCCGAATGACACTGTTGAGTGAGGCAAATCCGAGTGAAACGTCTCCTAGTGACTCGTTTCCGAGTGAAACGTCTCTGAGTGAAACGTTTCCGAGAGAAGTACTTCTGAGCGAAGAAAAGCTTTGATTTCGAATGAGTACTTCTCGGGCTAAGATATTGCTGAGTAATGAATTCCCGACTGGGGGTATCTCCGAGTTGAGTGCAACTTTCTGAGTGGGGTGTCTCTGAGTGTGACACTTCTGAGTGGGAAGGCACCGAGTGGGATATTTTTGACTTCCGAGTGGTATGGCACCGATTGAGATATACCAAGTGAGTCTTTTCCAGGGAGAGAACTTCTAGACAAAGAGACTTTAACTCCGAATGAGTATGTTTCCGAGAGAATAGTTCCCAAGGGAAGTGAATATCCGAGTGATGAATCCCTTCATTCAATTCATGCTCGGGTGTCTTAAAGATTGCCTAGAGCCTGTGCTCGGGTCTATATTCAGAGTTTTCGAGAGCTTGTGCTCGGATTCGTCTTCAAATTGTCTTCGACCCCGAGTGATCCTTTCGAGTGGAAAGATTTCCGAGAGGACTGAACTTCGATTCCGAGTGATCTTTTCGGATGTAAGACTTCCGAGTGACGCACGTGAAGGCTTTGACTCGGGTAGAGATATATCTGAGTGAGATATTTCTGAATGAGGAATCTCCGAGTGATACATTTCTGAGTGGATCACTTCTGAGGAAAGAAAAGCTGACTGTGTTTCATGTAGAAACCTTTTCGAGCGAATTTCCTCCGAGTGAAGTAATTCTCAACGGAAAGAGGCTCTGATGGATCTTTCTCGGGAAGAGGGATATGCCCAAAATACCGAAACCGAGTCTGAATTGATAATTACTCCAATTATTGAGGCTTTTCCACGTCACTCTGTTCTAGCAGATTCTCTTTTTTGATTTTTCTAAGTGTAGGACCCTCTCTATTGTCCTATCCTTTTTTCTTTTATTACACCTTGTTTTGTCCTTATATCTTAATATACGTGTATCAGTGCTTATTCACTTCGTTTACGTCTTTTTCATGAACGATTTCTGTCAATCCTATCATTAGATTAGCTTGGAATTTCGAGAGTGTGTCAACATCACCGTTAATCCTTTTCTTTTTCAATCTTTACTGGAAATTATCAATAAAAGAGGAGACCAATCTTCACTTCTTCTCTTTCACGTGGAAGCTTGGCTTTAAAGAAGTAAGAGCTTTGAATTTCATAAGTGAAATAGCTTTGGAAGAGTTCAGAGTTGAAATTCCAGTCGGAATTCGTGAGCTGTGATTAGATATAGCTTGAAGAGCTGCTGGAATTCTTTATTTCTAGGTAGGGGGAGAGTTACATTTTAAATGAATAGTTTATGAATGGATTAGGGGTGATATTGTTATGATATATATATATATGATATGTGTGTAAATTATTAGTGTGAGACCCCGATTGAATGACATATTTTATGTTTTCATGTCTTCCATTCATATTATTGATATTGAATTTATATGAGATATGATTGTATATGTGAAGTATGAATTTATGATTATTCCTATGCATGAGATGCAGTAGGAAATATGATGTTAATATGTGATTGATGATGATGATATGAATGTTATTCATGAAATATATCATGATGTATGAATGCATGGGATGCATATTGATAAAGCATGGGATGCTTATGTGATGAACAAAGATGAAATATTATGTGGTTTCGAGGATTCCACAAAAGACCTTGGGTGGGACTCAAGGCAAACCTCTTGAGCGAGGCTCGGGGTTTAGCCCGTGACACTACTGTTGTCGCTGGGAGTGATTGTGTCACGTGAGAGGGCAAACAGTTTGGTGCCAGTAAAATGGCCGGATCAGCTAAGAGCTGAGTTATGGCTGGCAGCCAGTGTTGCAACACAAATTAAAAGATTTAATAATGGATCCATTTGATTGAGCATATGAATACATTAATATATGTTATTGAGAATAACATGATGTTATATGACGAGATTGTGTGATATGAATTTAATTTATATGTGGTTATGAATTGGACATTTAATCTGATTCAATAACTATCATTTGACATGTTTATGCTCACCCCCTATTGTTGTTATTTTTACAGTGGATGTAGGACACAGTGATGATGTATGAGGTCACTCAGCCTGCTCGGAGCATTATGTATTTATATGTATAGTACATAATGCATATAGTTATTTTGTAGTAGCCTTGACCGGCTCCTGTGTATACCGGATTTATTATGTATATGTAAATATGAATGAGCCGGTTGATGTATTGCCGACTACATTATTATATTAATTCAAATTTTGTTTTAAATCTGAAATTTATTCGCGAAAAATTTGTTTGAATTTTAGAAATTTAATTTTAAAAGTTTGGGACGTTATAACTAATACTTGGGTACACTGAGAAACTGTTATAAGAGAATTCTCCTGCAATTTTAATAATGGTTTAAAGTAGTTATTTGTGTTAATATTATTAAATGTTTGATATAATTTTTTATAATACCTATAATATCATTTATTATATAAAGAATTGATTGCGTTGAAAATATATACAAGATGATATATTTTATAGATAAACATGTAATAACATTGAAAATGTATAATTTTGTTTATATTATGAGACTAAAAAAGTTTTATTAAAATTTACTTACATTGATACCTAGATAAATATCTCATGAATTTTCCTTATAATTTTTGTTCAAAATAAACAACTTATCATTAATTAATGCCCCAAGGGCATTATTTTGAAAAACAAATATATTTTTTTGTTGGAAATTATACGGTGATGGTCCTAGAAATTAGAGTATGAGTTCTAAGGAATTTTTTTAAATTACTTTTGCTTTATTAATAAAGATACTGTTTAACATTTTTCAAATAACAATATTTTGGTTCTTACTGATTTTCCAGAAATCAAATATCAATTCTTATATTATTTTGATACTACTTTCCTTTTCCATAATTTTTTCTCTATTATTTTCATAACTCTTTTTTCATGCATCTAATTAAAGTATATAAAACCAACAAAAATAACATTTTAAAAAACTAAAATTAAAATTAGTTATATTTTTATAAATCCTCTCTATTTTGTTTATTGTTGCTTTGGGATAGGTCCATAACAAAACACTAGTAATCAACAACATTTATGCTTTACATTAAAAATGATGTAGGTAATGAGTAACAGAAGAAAGATGACATTGAAGGATGAACATGCATGCTCTCATCTCTACCAACAAATTGTTGGTTTAAGTGATATATCATTGATTCTTTTTAAGTAAGTTCTCGGGTTTAAATGTTACATTCTTTCATCTACGTGTTTTTCTATAAAAAAGTAATAATATATTAATTTTTTTCTTGATGAATAAATCAACAACTGAATGTTTAGGAGGAAGATATGCATACTACATACCCATTCCATAAAGTGAGATGAGTTGAGGGGCGAAATGTTGTGTCACTTGTCTTATGTAAGGGGCAGAATGTAGTATCACTTGTAAGGACACTCATACTCTGATGTTTAAGTCAGTAACCAATATACTTAAACTTTAGGGGGGAGGGAAATAGACGTCGGCTCATAAATGCATAAGTATTTATAATTGAGAGGTGTTATTTACGATGAAATTTTATCAAACCTTTGATTGACAAGTTGAATCTGGGATATGAATCTGAATCCTCTTTTGGGCTCTTAAATTGATAGGTTTATACTGTTAAGGGTTTCAAGTGGAAACAAAAATTATAATGGAAAGAAAAAGTGGAGTAGAAACGAAGATGTAAAATATGGATGAAAAACACAAAACGACGGAGAAATTATAATAACATCAAAGAAAATAGAAAACACGTCACACCTGAGGCAGTCTATAATCTTCAAGGTATAGAAATCAAGTATAGTGTAATGCAAATAAATGACTTGAACATTGATGAAACATATACAACAATTCAAAATGTAAGATAATATACACATAAAATATAGTAAAGCTATAAAAATGAGGTTCAGTAGACTAAGATGTAATAGAATAACCAAGCGTGTAAAAAAATAATGTTAAGAGACAAACTATTACTCTTACATCCTTCCAATTGTCAGTAGTCATGATGAATGATAAAGCTTATGGGATATCAGTAGATTTTTATTTGCTCTTGTCTCCGCATTAACAAAAAGGCTTATTTTCTATGGTATGAGAGGGTGGAGAAGAAAGAAGGTAACCTTAAGAGGAAATTAGGCATATATGACTTGTCAAGTTGAGGACTTTCCTTTTAGCTTATGATTTCCCCATGCCCATGACATTTTTTTATTAGAATTGTACTATGCATACCTTTGAAGTGATGGGAGAAATGATTGCATCACCCTTACTTAATATTGCTACCATTTGTGGCTTGAAGCCTATTGGGGGTGGACTATTATACCTAATTTTTCCAAGTGTCTTATTAAATGTTTTTGAAGAACATGTCCACCTCTAGAATGTTTTGAATATTGGCTTTCATGTTTGTTTTCTGCTCAAGAACTTTACAAGTCCCAAAGGCTTTTTTGCCTCTAGTCCACCTGTTACTTGGAGGGACTTAATCAACTTGAGCAAGTTAATTATGGCTATGTTGTATAGGTTATATGATTACCTTGTCCCTACTTTACTAGATCCATCTGTCGTTACTTTAATAAATGGACATTTTGACTGCTACAATTGTGGCTTAATGCTACATTTCCTTGTCGTCACAACCTGATGGCCTCTTTTGATATTCCTAGAAACATCGAAGGATATCACTTATCTTAAATAAGAATGTATATCAAGGTAATCACTTACTTGATTAGTTTTAGCAGAGCTTTGCTTTTTTTCACGGGTTAGATATCTAGACTTCTTAACTTTCCCTATTCACTTCAACACGCTTTGGTCCTGATTGGCTCTTTCTTCCTTTTCTTGATGAAGATTCTAACATTGAGCAAGATACCAATCACATCTAAGAAGAGATTTTGACTTGATCCCTTTTGACATCAAATGCCTTTGTGAGTGATCCCAATACTTATGTCTACCAACCTTATCTGGTGGCCAGATAGTTTGGTCTCACACAAATAGCTCCCTTTTTCTTCTTTGAGTGTCTTAATGAAGTGAGGTACCAATATCACATAGATGGCTTTTTTGAAGTTGAGAGGCTCTTTAAGAGGTATACAAACAAATGGATTAAGCTAATCCCAATATCTTTTAAGCACTCTTACTTCACAACGTGGTGGCATTCCTACTTTGCTTCGTTTCAAGTTCCATTAATAGAGTGTTATAAGTGCATGACTCTTCTAACTTCAACTAAACCTTCGAAGCCAACTAGTATGCTACAATCACTCTTTCAATTTCAACAGCCAAACGTTTTTCCTTTATGCCTTTGTGATTGTTCATTTCATCAGACTTGCATATGACCATATTCTTCTATTTATATTTTGTAGTTTGGAAGCACCATTAGATGGACTTTGAGAGCTCAAATGAGGGAGAAAGTGTCCACACATCTCACTCTCATAGTGCCCGCAATAAAAGTACAAGCATGTTTGGTGAGCACGCTTGAACGAAGAAATCTCTGTTCCTTCCACGTTGGGCAGAAGTAGCCCTTTGTTGCTTACACTTGAACGGAGAAAAATGGAGAAAATCTCCGTTACCTTTGCTGCTCCAAACACCCTTTACTTCAATTTCCTTAAAACCGATAACTCTGATTCGTATTCTTTCTGGTTTTAACTTCTTTTACTCGTCAAGAAAGTTTGATGATTTGATGTGAGAAAAAAAGTGAACACCACTGCTCAAAGTTCTAGACTGCAAGCTAGTTTAAGTGCCTGACAAAATTTTAAAAGCACAAAATACAAAACTAACAATTTTAGAAATTTGAATTCTAAAAAAATTTAAATAATTGCATAATCTTTGAAAACCAATAAATTAATTTTAAAATTCAAAACTGAAAACTAATCAAAACCAAATATTATGGTTTTAATTTTATTTTAAAATTTTATTTTAATTGTTGTTATTAGTTTTTTTATAAGTCCCAAAATAGAGAAAAATATAAAAATAAAAATGTAAAATTTAATTTTTGAAAAAGACAAAATAAAAGTAGTTGCGTAATGTGTTGAGAGAAATAGGATAATGAAGTTGTGTATAGCAGTAGGGTTTATGGTTATTAGAGGATTAACTTTAATAAATCCTTATAAAAAAAAAGGAAGAAACACGTTGCTAAAAAAAAGTTGAAAATGTGATTGTAAGATACATTCATACATTTTAAATTTAAATTTTTAGATAGTTCTCAAAATTAGAAGCAGGAAGTAGAAAAATAAAAATTCCTTTTTTTGTAAAATAAGAAACAAAATAAGCAAAGTAGTTGCATGATTGTTGGGGGTTAAAAGGAATAATGAGAAAAGTATGTACTATGTTGGAACATGGTAAAGATAGTAAAAGAGTAATTTTAATAATTTTTAAATTTTAGACTTTAAGACACATTTGTACATTTAGTTTTATTATTAGGATTAGAAATAATTTTAGACTTTGAGATACAATTGTACATTTAAAATTTTTAATTTTTTTCAATCAAAATGTTTATATTTTTTTTACTGTGCTCTCACTAAGTCATCTTTTTTTTCCATTAGTTTTATCATTAGGATTTAGAAAATACAAAATGTTAAATTGAAAGTTTTTCAAAAACATAAGTGGACGGACACACGGGTTTTTTATTAATTTAGGGTACTTTTTAAAATAATTTATAAAAATGGGGTAGAATTGAAACAATTTAAGTGTCTGGGGTAGAAAACGTCAAATCCATATTTGTGTTACGCACCCCCAAGTAACGTAACAGGTATTATGTCTCTCAGTGCTACGTAAAGCGTTGTTGTATGACACTTGGCAGATTCGCATTTATTACGCATCTTGGGACTATGTAATAGCCATGCATTACGGTTGAGGAAGGTACGTAACATGTTACGTATTTCGGTAATACGTAATAGTCATTACGCATTTCCATGAGGCGTAACACACGCCAGGTGAGCCAATCAGAAATTGCCACGTGGCATTACGTTTGATGGTGCTACGAAATGTTGATTATATATGTTACTCGTCCCAGCTTGCTCGTTCCAGTTTCCATGCTTGTTCGATGCTTGTTGTTTCCAGTATTCTACAACATTTGTTGAGTGTTGCAATCAGATAATGGCATCAGAAATTATGATGGTTCTTTACACAAAAGGGCGAAAATATGATGGGGCAGAAGGTTATACCTTTGAAGGAAACACAAAGTTAATTCAAATTAGGCGTGATATCACTTTTAAGGAGATGAAAGAGAAAATTTCAAGTAAGTTGAAACTGAAAGGTAATATTGCAATTACTCAGCTAACCAGCAGGTTAGTTATTGATAAGAAAAAAAATAAATTTTCTGGTTTTCTAATATCTGATGATGAGGAGCTTGAGTTAGTGTTACGCTTTTTTGAAAAACAATTTGACATGGCTGCAATCGAGGTTTATGTTGATGTTAGGAGGTTGCAGGAGGCAGAAGGCCCTTCCCAATGCTCAACACAAGGTAAATAGTTAGATATGTGTTAGGTTTAGTATATTAATCGTTGTTAGTTTCCAAATAGATATAATAAAAGTTGTGTTATTGGCATTTGAAGTACAGATGAAAGAAATGATGATTTAATTGTTGATGATAACGTGGATTTGAATGTTGAACTTGAGTTTCAAAGTGATGATGAAGATTTTGATGAAGGCAACATTCCGACTGATAGCGATGTGGACACAGATATTGAAGGTGACTTTGATTCAATATCAGGAACCCTAAACTTAGGAAATGCACGTGGCGTTGGTCCGTCTGTAACTGGTGAGTATGTATTACTGAGATGCTATATTCTAGCCATTAAAATACGCATAACACCCTTAACTTAACATTTGCATTATAGGGTTGAGCGGTGCAACATTTTGGAGTTCATCACCTTTTTATAGTAATGTAGATTTGGATCATCCAGATACTGATAATGATTTGGTAGCACATGATGATGATGCTGAATGGCGTGTTAGGGATGAACTGTATGTTGGGTTAAAATTTAGCTCAAAAATGCTGTACAAGCTGCCTTGAAACAATACTCGATGAGGGTCCATCAAACGTACACGGTTCTGGAATCAAAGCCAACGCATTTCATTGTTCGGTGTCCAAATCATTTTGATGGTTGCCCATGGAGGATGAGGGCAATGTTATCGAAGAAGACAAATTTGTGGTTGGTTAGTAAATGGGGAGGGTCTCACACTTGTGTAAATGTAAGACTCTCCCAAGACCACGCAAAGTTGGACTCAGAGTTTATATCTTCATGCATAATAGGTTGGTATGCCCTGTATGTATGATAATATTAATTAAGTGGTTTTATTGAGGAATGGTTTTATCATTCACACCCCTGTAATTCTGTTTGGTAATGTTTTGTGCAGGAATGGTTAACCAAGATCCGTCAATATCTATCGCATTGATACAAGAACAGATAAGCAGCCAGGTTGGATATAAATGCTCATATAGTAAGGCATGGAAGGCCAAACAAAAGGCAATTGTGAAGGTGTTTGGAGACTGGGATCAATCATATGGTTTATTGCCACGTTGGCTTAACCATATGCGTAATGTAGTTCGGGGTTCTGCGTTTGAAATGGTGACAACTGAATTTTATGCCGGCACTGAGGTCGATGTACGGTTTCGTACGTTTAAACGAGTGTTTTGGACATTTAAACCATGTATTGATGCACTACCATTTTGCAAACCCATGCTTCAGGTTGATGGCACTTTCTTATATGGAAAGTATCGACACACTTTGTTGATAGCCACATCGTAGGATGGAAATAACTCTATTATTCCAGTTGCATTTGTAATAGTTGAAGGTGAGACCCTGCAGGCATGGAGTTGGTTTTTGGTACAAATTAGATGTCATGTGACACAAAAGCCTGGTTTGTGTCTTATATCTGACCGCCACCAAAGCATCAAGTCAGCGGTTGGAAACCCACAGTGTAACATCCCTGATGTTTTAATGAAAATTATAAGAAATGGCAAATGTTAGTAAATATTTTAGAAGTTTTATTTAATATTTGTTCTGTTCGAGCCAAAGATTGGAGAAGCCGGTGTCGAGGTCGGTATCTGAAGCGCGAGCAGGCGGAGTTAAAGATCAGAAGTGTAGGAGAAGAGCGGGCAGGGCTAGGCGGTTTGATCCAACCGTTGTGAGGAGAACGCCTCATACGGAGTCATAGCCCGGATTAACTTCATAATGACTGAAACAACGGATATACGTAACCAAGAGGTGAGCACGGATAAGGTATCCGATCTCTCAGGTTGTAGCTCGGATTTCCGAGGTATGAATACTATGTTAGGACGTCGGGGGCCGATATTCATATTGGGCCTATACTCTTACGAGGTATTAGAGAATTGTGAATAATTAAACGTTGAGGGAATAAATACGTGTAATTGATTTGATAACTATGCAATAGTTCAATATAGTGAAATTAATTAAATTTAGTAAGAATACAAATAAAATAAAGGAAAAGACGATCTTGCCCATGAGCTATATATATATGGAAATTCTCTTCCTTCCCTCTTCATTATTTACAAGTTATCTTTGCTGTTGGTCTATTCCTCCTCTTTCGTTTTTCTCTCCTCTCTTAACCTTGATTTGCATGCGCTGGAGAGGGACTCCATTTGTGTCTAAACTTCAATTTAACCCCATTCCTGTGATCGAGGCTTCAAGGTGAGTCTACTGATCCGTTCCAATTGTAATTCCCTCATTTCTTTTATTCTTTGGCCGTTTAGAGCCATGCATGGCTATATTCGTAGTTGTTCTCCACTCCTCTGGTGAGTGTGAGCCCAAATGCAGTCCATGAACTAAGGGCGTTGAAGTGATGAAGCTGTACTTTATGATCCGTAGGTAGTAGGCTAAGCAACGGAAGACTGAGTGACGGAGTTGAGACTGCGAAACCAGTGCTCGGAGGAAAGAATCGACACAGAGAACAGATCAACAAAGCGTGGAACCAAAGTAAGGGGGTGTTCGGGTTATAATTAATTAGAATAGGACTCACTTCTTATTCAGGTCTTTGAGGTAACGTAAACAGACTAAGGAAAATGTTGTTAAACGTAATTGTGTGTTTATGCTGTGCATGTGTGACTGAGTTTATTAATTTGTGGATGATCGGATGTGGATGAGTTTATCATGTATGATCTTGTGAATCTAATGTAAAATGATCGGTGTTATGTGACGTCGGGTTAGCAAGCAGGCTACCCGAGTGATGAGAAATTGATATTATTGTGAGAAAGGTAAACTGTTGAATGATTATGTGGTATGGGATGGCCGACGGTATATGATAGCCCCTCATTTCCGGCTCCCGTGGTTTTCGTGCCCAGTTAAGCTACCCAGTGGTCAAGTAGGACCCAGTGGTCGAGGTGGAGAGTCAAGCAGGACTCGGTGAACCAAGCAGGGTTCACGGGGTGTCAAGTAGGACCCCCAGCTGAAGGCCAATCCTTTAGTATCCGGATACTAGGAGTCAGATTGTATGAGAGTCAGTTGTGATGAATGTGATGTATGTGATGAATGTGATGTATGTGATGAATGTGATGAATGTGAGGAATGTGATGGAGATTGTGTAGTTGGTCTAATACAGTTATTGCATGAAATACACTATGTTTCGGTGTGCTTGCTTACAGGCGATGCTTGATGTGTTTGTATCACTATGCATATATAGTGTTAAATTCCGTTCTATATTAATTATAATGCCAAACACTCACCCTTGCATATTTTTTTTAGTAACCAGAGACAGGGAGAGGGAAGGAGTCATGGAGCCGCGCCAAGGGGGAGAACGGTGCCAGGGTCCAAATGAATTTGAGTGACTCTTTATAGAGTCTTATGTGTGTATAAAAACTTCGTATTATAATTATTAGTTGTGTTTAATTAAGATCGGATCGAATGAAAAATATTTCAAAAATATATTACTGTTATGTGCATATGTTTTCATGGTAGCTATGGTAACTCCTTGGGTTCACAGGACCATTTGTTAGAGCGATGTTTTGGGAGTCCGGTTGCATGTTTTGTATAATCCGATGTGCGAAAGGTGTTCATTCAACGAATAGCACCTCGTCTAAGTGAGAGTCCGGAATCTCGCTTAGACGAGTAGGGGCCTCGCTCAAGCGAGACGCCCTGATTTCCCTTTCTTCCATCCGTTGTTTTCAAATTAAATTGTTTTTTCTCTAAATATCGATTAATTTCCACGAAAAAAAAAATTATTGTAAGATGTAATCGTTTGAATAAAAATAAATGCAAAAATAACCTAGGACGTTACACTTGGTATCAGAGCGGTTCTTTCTAGAGCCGGTGTGTGGGCCGATCTAGTTAATGTGATAGTTTTATGAAAGTTAATTGTATTTTGTTGTGTTGAGATTGTGTGTGGTCTGGCATCGTTCCCTTGGCACTCCACTGGCATAGTATTCTATGAATATAAGGTAAATTTACGATCCCCTGACTGATCTTGGTTATTAATGGTGATGTGTTTGCTTATTGTAGAATTACTAAATGGCCGGAGAGACTAGTTCTGGGGGAAGAGATGATTTCTTCTCTAGATTTACTCAGCTGATGAGTAGGACCGAGTCCGGTCCCACTCTGGATAAATTCCTGAAAAGGAATCCTCCGACTTACAAAGGGGGACACGACTACGATGGGGCATATATCTGGATTAGGGATATCGAGCAGGTTTTTGAATATTTTGAGTGCTCTGAAGAGCAAAAGGTTTTATTTGCTACTTACCAACTAAAAGATGAGGCTAGAGTATGGTGGTCCCGTATGAAGGTGCAGATGAATGCAGCTAATGAGCCGTTGGTATGGGCGAATTTTCGAAGGAGGTTCCTTGTTAAATACTTCCCAGACAACTACAAAATCCGGAAAGAAATGGAATTCCTGAAGTTAGAGCAAGACCGGATGTCTGTAGCTGAGTACACCAGCAAGTTTGATGAGCTGTGTGATTTTTACCACCCTTTCTCGTTAGAAGGGACTGAAGGTAGCAAGTGCGCCAAATACGAAGCTGGACTATGGATTGAGCTCCGTAGTGTAATCGTACCGATGGAGATTAGGGACTATCCGACCTTGGTGAACAAAGCAAGACTGACTGAAGAAGTGCAGTTGCAAAGGATGTCTCAGCCAAGAGATAAAAAGCCATTGAAGGCAAAAGGATTCAGCTTCAAGAGGATGGGTCAATTCTTTCGGGGCGGCAAGTCTTCTGCTACCTCCTCATCCTCCTCTGGCCGAGGTTCCACTGGTCGATCGGGTAATCCCCCTGGGAATCGTACATGCTACAATTGTGGTCAGGAAGGACACATTTCCAAACATTGTCAAGCTAATCAGATTGTGTGCTTCCAGTGCGGACGACCAGGGCACCTCAGGCCCGATTGCCCTCAGAGGCAGCAGCAGGGCAGGACGGATAACCGAACTAACTCTTCTGGGAACCGGGGTTCCAACTTCACGAGAGGAGGTCGGAATGGAGCTGGTAGAGGGAACCCACAAGCGGGAAGATATGACGCCCAATCTAGCGATGCCCAGAACGCCATGACTGGGCGTGTATTTGCATTTGATGCTTCAG
The DNA here is from genome assembly GCA_037962975.1 of Clitoria ternatea. Lineage (NCBI taxonomy): Eukaryota > Viridiplantae > Streptophyta > Magnoliopsida > Fabales > Fabaceae > Clitoria > Clitoria ternatea. Next base: position 214,631,706 of record CM075671.1, on the reverse strand, counting down.
AGGCTACGAGGAATGACAATCTGGTACAGGGTAAGTGCCTCATCTGTGGTTATCTGGTTGATGTGATTTATGATTCAGGTGCCACCCATTCCTTTATTTCGGAAAGTTGTGTGCGACGGCTTGGTCTGCCAATCAGTTTAATGGAGAATGCTCTTATTGTTTCCACTCCAACTGGTTCCACTTTCCGTGCAACTACAGTGTGTAGGGAACTACCGATGCAAATTGAAGCCCGTACTTTTCGAGTAAATTTTATCTGTATGCCATTGAAGGACTTAGACGTTATTCTAGGTCTTGATTGGCTTGCTGCTAATCATGTGTTGGTCGATTGTTATCGGAAGAATATTGTTTTCTCTCAGGAACTTGACATGAAGAACGGGGTGAGCGATGTCCTAACCACGTATGTTGTTTTATTTGCTTCGGAGGGTCGGCATAACCTCCTGCTAAGTGATATTCTGATTGTTTTTGAATTCCCTGACGTTTTTCCGGAAGAAATTCCGGAGCTATCTCCCAGTTGAGAGATTGATTTCTCTATTGACTTGATTCCCGGGGCAGAACTGGTGTCCCGAGCGCCATATAGAATGTCTTCGGTGGAATTAACCGAAGTGAAGAAACAAGTAAACGAATTACTAGAAAAGGGCTTTATCCGACCTAGTGCTTCACCCTGGGGCGCTCCGGTGTTACTGGTAAAGAAGAAGGACGGTAGTATGCGGATGTGCATTGATTACCGGCAGCTGAACAAACTGACAATCAAAAATAAATATCCACTACCTCGGATTGATGATTTACTGGACCAATTGTGAGGCGCCGCTGTGTTCTCTAAGATCGACTTGAGGTCGGGATACCACCAAATCCGAGTGAGGTCGGAGGATATCCCAAAGACAGCATTTCGGACTCGTTATGGGCACTTCGAGTACGTAGTAATGCCCTTTGGAGTAACAAACGCTCCTGCCATTTTTATGGATTATATGAATCGGACTTTTCAACCGTACTTGGACCAGTTTGTGGTGGTATTCATTGATGATATTTTGGTATATTCAAGGTCGGACGAGGAGCATGCTCAACATCTTCAACTTGTTTTACAAGTACTTCGTGAGAAGAAGTTGTACGCTAAACTATCTAAGTGTGATTTCTGGAGGAGTAGTGTACAATTCTTGGGGCATATAATTTCTCAAGAGGGAATCTCAGTTGATCCGACAAAAATTGAGGCGGTTATGGCTTGGGAGAGGCCGAAATCAATAACTGAAATCAGGAGTTTCCTCGGATTAGCTGGATACTATCGACGTTTCATAGAGGGGTTCTCTCGGATAGCACTCCCTCTGACTCGGTTAACAAGGAAAGGAAACCCCTTCGTGTGGTCGGAGAAGTGTGAATTAAGCTTCCAAACCCTTAAGCGATGTTTAACGACTGCCCCTGTGCTTGCACTGCCCGACGTAACACAGGAATTTGAAGTATATTGTGATGCATCCAAATTTGGATTGGGGTGTGTGTTGATGCAAGCTGATCGGGCAATTGCTTATGCTTCGAGGCAATTGAGGCCACATGAGGAGAATTACCCGACTCACGATCTGGAACTTGCAGCAGTAGTGTACGCACTGAAGATTTGGCGTCATTATTTGTATGGAGCTCGCTTTGTAGTATTCAGTGATCACAAGAGTCTAAAGTATTTATTTGATCAAAAGGAGTTAAATATGAGACAGAGAAGATGGGTAGAGTATTTGAAGGATTATGATTTTGATTTGAAGTATCACCCGGGCAAAGCGAATGTTGTGGCAGATGCGCTAAGCAGAAAGGTACTGCATGTGGCGTACTTAATGGGTAGAGAACAGGAATTGCTGGAAAGTTTTAGAGATATGAATGTTGGAGTTGTTATGAACGCACCAAACCGAATGACAATCGGAATGTTAAAAATCTCCAACGAATTTCTGGAGTCGATGGTAGCTGCACAAAAAGACGATAAAGAGTTACTGAGGCTGATTGATACTCAGACCCAAGGCAAAAATGTGGAGATAAATAGGGGTAATGATGGTATATGGAGATTCAGGAACCGAGTAGTGGTGCCTGCACATGGAGATTTCAGGTAGGCGGTGTTATCAGAAGCACACAAGAGCTCTCTAAGTATACATCCGGGAGTAACCAAAATGTATCATGACTTAAGAAAGGAATTTTGGTGGCCAAACATGAAGAAGGCAATAATCGAGTATGTGAAATCCTGTGTGATATGCCAGAAGTGCAAGGTTGAGCACCAACGACCTCCGGGTTTGCTTCAACCTCCAGAAATTCCGATCTGGAAGTGGGAAGGTATCACCATGGACTTCGTGTCCGGACTACCCCGCACTCAAACCGGATACAACGCGATTTGGGTGATTGTTGATCGACAAACCAAAAGTGCGCATTTCCTAGCAATAAATATGAAGTGGTCGCTAGATCGATTAGCTAAGTTGTACGTTGCTGAGATCGTATGACTGCATGGTGTGCCCTCAAGCATTATCTCTGATTGGGATCCCCGATTCACTTCAAGGTTTTGGAGGAGTTTGCAACAACAATTGGGTACTGAGCTTAAATTGAGTTCGGCCTACCATCCCCAGACCGATGGCCAATCAGAACGGACTATACAAACTCTTGAAGATATGTTAAGGGCATGTGTGCTAGAACAGGGCGGATCATGGGAGAAATACTTGCCCTTGGTGGAATTTGCATATAATAACAGTTACCATAGCAGCATTGGGATGGCTCCATATAAAGCTCTTTATGGTCAGAAATGTCGTACTCCATTATGTTGGAATGAGAACGGCGATGCCCTTCATCTGGGGCCTGAGATGATTCAAGAGATGAATGAGCAAATCGCTTTAATCCGAGAGAAGATCAAAATTGCTCAAGACCGTCAAAAGAGCTATTATGACAATCGGCACAGACCCCTTGAATTCCAAGTGGGTGATTGGGTGTTCCTAAGGATTTCACCAACTAAGGGTGTAGGTCGAATTTTGAAGAGCCAAAAGCTTAATCCGAAGTACATTGGGCCATACCAAATACTAGAACGGATTGGTGAAGTCGCTTATCGACTGGATCTTCCCCAATCGTTGACTAACATTCACAACGTGTTCCACGTATCGCAACTTCGAGCCTACATTCCGTGTGATACCATGATTGTACCGAGTGACTCCATTGAAGTGAAGGAGAACTTGACGGTGGAGGCGGTACCAATCGGCATCGAAGAGCATCAAACCAAACGGTTAAGGAACAAGGAGGTACCGCTGGTGAAGGTGAAGTGGCAGAATTTACATTGGATAAACTACACTTGGGAGTTAGAATCCGATATGAGACAAATGTACCCTCATCTTTTTCAACCGGAACACTGATTTCGGGGACGAAATCTCCTTTTAAGGGGGGTGGATGTAACATCCCTGATGTTTTAATGAAAATTATAAGAAATGGGAAATGTTAGTAAATATTTTAGAAGTTTTATTTAATATTTGTTCTGTTCGAGCCAAAGATTGGAGAAGCCGGTGTCGAGGTCGGTATCTGAAGCGCGAGCAGGCGGAGTTAAAGATCAGAAGTGTAGGAGAAGAGCGGGCAGGGCTAGGCGGTCTGATCCAACCGTTGTGAGGAGAGCGCCTCATACGGAGTCATAGCCCGGATTAACTTCATAATGACTGAAACAACGGATATACGTAACCAAGAGGTGAGCACGGATAAGGTATCCGATCTCTCAGGTTGTAGCTCGGATTTCCGAGGTATGAATACTATGTTAGGACGTCGGGGGCCGATATTCATATTGGGCCTATACTCTTGCGAAGTATTAGAGAATTGTGAATAATTAAACGTTAAGGGAATAAATACGTGTAATTGATTTGATAACTATGCAATAGTTCAATATAGTGAAATTAATTAAATTTAGTAAGAATACAAATAAAATAAAGGAAAAGACGATCTTGCCCATGAGCTATATATATATGGAAATTCTCTTCCTTCCCTCTTCATTATTTACAAGTCATCTTTGCTGTTGGTCTATTCCTCCTCTTTCGTTTTTCTCTCCTCTCTTAACGTTGATTTGCATGCGCTGGAGAGGGACTCCATTTGTGTCTAAACTTCAATTTAACCTCATTCCTGTGATCGAGGCTTCAAGGTGAGTCTACTGATCCGTTCCAATTGTAATTCCCTCATTTCTTTTATTCTTTGGCCGTTTAGAGCCATGCATGGCTATATTCGTGGTTGTTCTCCACTCCTCTGGTGAGTGTGAGCCCAAATGCAGTCCATGAACTAAGGGCGTTGAAGTGATGAAGCTGTACTTTATGATCCGTAGGTAGTAGGCTAAGCAACGGAAGACTGAGTGACGGAGTTGAGACTGCGAAACCAGTGCTCGGAGGAAAGAATCGACACAGAGAACAGATCAACGAAGCGTGGAACCAAAGTAAGGGGGGTGTTCGGGTTATAATTAATTAGAATAGGACTCACTTCTTATTCAGGTCTTTGAGGTAACGTAAACAGACTAAGGAAAATGTTGTTAAACGTAATTGTGTGTTTATGCTGTGCATGTGTGACTGAGTTTATTAATTTGTGGATGATCGGATGTGGATGAGTTTATCATGTATGATCTTGTGAATCTTATGTGAAATGATCGGTGTTATGTGACGTCGGGTTAGCAAGCAGGCTACCCGAGTGATGAGAAATTGATATTATTGTGAGAAAGGTAAACTGTTGAATGATTATGTGGTATGGGATGGCCGACGGTATATGATAGCCCCTCATTTCCGGCTCCCGTGGTTTTCGTGCCCAGTTAAGCTACCTAGTGGTCAAGTAGGACCCAGTGGTCGAGGTGGAGAGTCAAGCAGGACTCGGTGAACCAAGCAGGGTTCACGGGGTGTCAAGTAGGACCCCCAGCTGAAGGCCAATCCTTTAGTATCCGGATACTAGGAGTCAGATTGTATGAGAGTCAGTTGTGATGAATGTGATGTATGTGATGAATGTGATGAATGTGAGGAATGTGATGGAGATTGTGTAGTTGGTGTAATACAGTTATTGCATGAAATACACTATGTTTCGGTGTGCTTGCTTACAGGTGATGCTTGATGTGTTTGTATCACTATGCATATATAGTGTTAAATTCCGTTCTATATTAATTATAATGCCAAACACTCACCCTTGCATATTTTTTTTAGTAACCAGAGACAGGGAGGGGGAAGGAGTCATGGAGCCGCGCCAAGGGGGAGAACGGTGCCAGGGTCCAAATGAATTTGAGTGACTCTTTATAGAGTCTTATGTGTGTATAAAAACTTCGTATTATAATTATTAGTTGTGTTTAATTAAGATCGGATCGAATGAAAAATATATTTCAAAAATATATTACTGTTATGTGCATATGTTTTCATGGTAGCTATAGTAACTCCTTGGGTTCACAGGACCATTTGTTAGAGCGATGTTTTGGGAGTCCGGTTGCATGTTTTGTATAATCCGATGTGCGAAAGGTGTTCGTTCAACGAATAGCACCTCGTCTAAGTGAGAGTCCGGAATCTCGCTTAGACGAGTAGGGGCCTCGCTCAAGCGAGACGCCCTGATTTCCCTTTCTTCCATCCGTTGTTTTCAAATTAAATTGCTTTTTCTCTAAATATCGATTAATTTCCACACAAAAAAAAATTATTGTAAGATGTAATCGTTTGAATAAAAATAAATGCAAAAATAACCTAGGACGTTACACACAGACAGGATGGCAACCACCAAACGGGCACCATGTTTTTTGCATTCGACACATAGCCAGCAATTTCAACCACAAGTTTAAGAACGTTGCGCTCAAGCAAGATTTGTTAAAGATGGGTTAGTGTTTACTGTCATACCTGTTTATGTTTATTGCATGCAGTCATTATTAATATGTGTTGCTGCCGGATATACGCCGTGTAAGGCGGTGTTTGATAGAAGATTACAAAGATTTTGCGAGGTCAAACCTGAAATCGCTGCATGGATCAGATGAAATCCCAAAAGAGCAGTGGAGCTTGGCATATGATGCAGAGGGGCAAAGGTTTGGACACATGACGACCAACTTGTCTGAATGCGTCAACAAGGTCTTTAGGGGGCCCGAAATATGCCCATCACAACGTTGGTCAAGAGCACCTATTCACGGTTGGTTGAGTACTTCGTTCAACGGGGGGGCCGCGCCAGAGCAGAGTTTGGGGAAGGGATGAGGTACACGAAGAGGTTGATTAATGCCATAACAAAAAACCAGGCTTGTGCAAGCACTCACACAGTTCGTCGTTATGATGTTTATGATACTCGATTTGAAATGGAGGAAGCGTTTGATGCCGTGCAGCAGATCGGTGGACGAAAATACACGGTCGTGTTGTCTGACACACCGAGCTGTGACTGTGGAAGGTTTCAAGCATATCATTATCCGTGTTCACACCTGATCGCTTCCTGCCAAGTTGTGAGCATCGACTACTTTCAATTCATCCATCCTGTATATACCACTCAGTACATTATAAATGCCTACTCACCACGATGGTACCCTCTTGGTAATGATAATGATATGCCTCTCATTGATGTCGGTTGGGTGTTGACTCCAGACCATGGTCGGATTCGAGCCAAAGGCCATCCTAAATCATCCCGTATAAGAAACGAAATAGACTTAGTTGAGTCATAGTCAAGTATAGGCAGATGCACCCAATGTGGGAAGGACGGTCATAACCGTCGTCGGTGCCCAACAAACGTTAGTGGTAGTAGTGCACAAATCTGATTGCTTAATTATGATGCTGTGTTATGACTATGATAATTATAATTGGTTCATGGTAATGTTTGTTATTCATGTTTCATCACTAGAAAGTCGCATAATATTTTGTAATCGTCACGTTTGCATAGAAATTCGTCTTCTGTTCATAACGGTGCAAACTTCCAAATAAGAAAATAAAGGAAACACAAATAGCTAACATCTACTTTATTACATCAAAGACACAACACAGGATGGCAACTACCTATGACGATGGTGTGGGGGTTCCCCCTCAGGGGAAAGTATACAGGGTCTTCTCCGACCCCTGCCTTCTCGAACTGGATTCCTTCTGGGTGACAATTCCTGTTCACCCCCATCGCTTCCTGCCAAGTTGGTATCGTCAGTTGCTGCAGACAAATGTAGCGTAAGGTCCACATCTTCGTCAAATTGCCTTGAAGACCCTTCTCCCCTGTGCGTTACAAGTGGAGTCTCAGGTGTTATTAGGTCTCGAAGAAAGGCAGTTGGTGACTGTGTTAGGGATGGAACATATCCACTTCCCCCTGCATACATGTTATCAGTTAGAGGAGTGTAGTAGAACTGCTCATCCCCACCACACTCTCCGTGTGAAGGAAACTGATATGTTGCCCATGGATCATTAGGCACAGACTATGACGGAACAAAGTAAGTTCCATGTTGACGAGGGGGCATCTCAGGTAGACTGTAAGCAATTCGTTCTTCTTGTGTCTACCCCCTGGTAATGCCCTGTCGTTCATTGCGTGTCCCAGGCATGTTGATGTCAATTTCGATTACAGGTGCCTCCTGAAGTGGAATTGGCACGAACTGTCTTGCCTCCAAAACCCTGTACTCTTGCCCCATCATTTGTATCGCATTTAGGGATTGTTGCCTGATCTGGTCAAGCATGGTGTTAGGGCCTTGAGTCGCCATCCCAACATCATCCGATGCCATGTAATGGATATTCTCCACAACGTCAACCTGAATTTGTCAAAATCAAGCCAATTAATTAGGGCATAATAAACAAATAGCTTAAATAACAACCATCTATTGTAAGTTAACCATACCGAGCGCTCCGACACAGCATGTTTCCTGGTTATCCATCGTCGAGTGTTCAGATTATACCACCGCATGTAATCTGAGTTCTCAGCTAGTAAACCGTCTTGTGGTGGGTTTGTATATACAAAATCTATTCGACGCTGCCAAATGTTGATCAGTGGCTGATAGACCTGGCTCCAATTCTCCCCAGCCTTCCCTTTTTGTGTAATGCCATGCAGATTATCAGGTTGTCAAGGGGGAGACGGAATGTGTTGCTGCATCCCTAATTGTCGCATCACCCAATCCAGTTGATGCCACTCCACTATGTTTGTACAAAGTAGCGGAACTACCGCTCTCCAACACTCTGGTCCTTGTAAACACACTGCAGGTAACGTTTGCATGACCTCATTAGTGTAGGGAGTCCATACAATCTACACAACAAAACAAGTGGTTAGTAAATCAAATATTATTTATAATGGTGGTAACAATGGACATTTTTATGTTAGGCCAACTTACATCAGAACGCTTCATTTGGTCAAACGCACAACGATAAAAATCAATGTCTTTCCTAACTGCCTTGAAAGTTTCCCTGCCCAACCACCTACAATAGAGGTTATTACAAAAGTCGTTAAATAGGGTTCACCGTGGGTCAAATAACATAACACAAAAATATTACAATTATGAAACACACTAAACCTTGCGGCATACGGCGTCCCTGTAGGTCTGCCCTGTATCATCATGTTTGGAGCAATAGTTGGAAATCTGTCCCAAGCCCACACCTGTAACAATAGGTGAAGCCCGCAAATTCCTGTCCGCTCATAATTCGTCGCTAAACATAATTCACGATACAAATAGCTTAAGGCCGCAGATCCCCAGCTATATTGGCCACACAAGTCTAGGTCTTCCAACAGAGGCAGATATTTTAACGAAACCTGACTGCTTGAATGATCGGGAAATATTACACCCCCAATTAACCGTACAATGTACGCTCTTGTATACCTCAGTAATTGTAGTTCACTACCCATATGATCTGCAATGTTTGAAAAATTATCTGATAGCCATTTCATTTTCAAACAACCAACCTGAAAGGCATCTTCAGGTGGATATATACCAAACAGATTAGCCACCACTGAACTCCAGTCACGACCATGTGTGTCCACTATCAAAGGTAAACCATCAACACGTAAACCAACCTAGATGGCCATATCCTGTAACGTAACGGTGCACTCTCCCGGTGGCATATGAAATGTATGGGTCTCAGGCCTCCACCTCTCAACTAGTGCTGACAATAACGTGGGCTCTATTTGAAAGAAATGAAGTTAGGCAACACCGAGAAATCCAGCCCTCTGCAAAAGTGGCATTATCACTTTTGGCACACCCTGTGTACCACTATGAAGAGCCAATGCACGCCTACATTTCAAGATTCGATCTGGTTTTCCATTCCAAACTGATTCTGACACGTGCACCTTTTGAAACCTTAACAACGACAGATCTTCTGGACCCGAGTTCACTCACGAGACTGCGACGATGAGGCCATACTGCAATAACAGTAACATAAAATATTTTTAGTTCCAATTTTAACAATTTTGTGAAGAAAATATTATTTAACTTAATGAACTAAAACAAACAACAAAGAATAAACCCTAAACCCCTAAAATACTTAACATTAAATAAAATATTATTTAACTTAAAGATTTAAAACAAAACACCTAAAATTAAAAAAATATTACCACACCAAACCATTTAAGTAACATAATACCAAAAGTTTCTATAATTTTCTTTTTCATAAACTTACAGTGTACAATTTAACTATCATAATACTCAAAAATTAAGCATAAAATTAAACAAATAATTTCATTATAAAACTTTACAGCATACATTTTAAGAAACATAACATTAACTTTTTTTTGTGGTATCTAATAATTACGTAACCCCTAAAATACTTAACATTAAATAATATATTATTTAACTTAATGATTCAAAACATAACACCTAAAATTAAAAAAATAACACCATACCATACCATTTAAGTAACATAATACCAAAACTTTCTATAATTTTCTTTTTCATAAACTTACAGTGTGTAATTTAACTATCATAATACTCAAAAATTAAGCATAAAATGCCCCAAATAATTTAATTATAAAACTTTACAGCATACATTTTAAGAAACATAACATTAACTTTTTTTTTTGGTATCTGATAAAAAATTACACCAATTATCTTCACTACCATAATATAAAAAGCAAACAATAATTAAACATAAATTCAACCAGCATTACACTTACCTGCTACCTCCTTCAAAATGACACAAAACTTCAAGAGGAGATACTGCTGGGCTGTGAGAGTGAAACGCAGAAAGTGAAACAAAGAGGGTGAGGACCACTTCCTATAAAGGGCCAAACTGGGCCACGTGTCAAAGGCTGCTGCACTGCAACGCCTGTATTACGCGTTCTGAGGCTGTGAAATGTCAGCTCCTTTTACGTAGGGTGGACCTGCGTAATGCATTCAGTCTTGCCACTTGGCGGACATGCATTGGTTACGCTTTCGCAGGGTACGTAACAAATATTTCGGAACTTGGGGGTGCGTAACACAAATATGGATTTAACGTTTTCTACCCCAGACACTTAAATTATTTTAATTCTACCCCATTTTTATAAATTATTCTAAAAAGTACCCTAAATTAATAAAAAACCCTGGACACACGCCATATCAATAAATTTAAATTTAGATGTATATCGCCCATTTATAAATAACAGTACAAATTCAGACAAAAAAATAACAGTACAAATTATTTTTAATCATTTAAAAATTTATTAAATCAAAATTAAGAACGGTTTTAGAGAATTAAAATTATTTATTGACACTAAAATTATACTTTTTTTTACCTTTTACATAACTTCCTGAGTTTCTTTTATAAGAAAACAAAGACAAAAGTATTGAAATCAATATTCATATTAATTATAATGAGCTTATTTGTTTAAACTTATTTTAAGAGATAAGTACTTTTTTAATTAAAAAAGTATTTATTTTAAATTTTGACGTGTTTATTTAAAGTTTCAAAAATAAGTAGAAGCTAAAAATAAGTTGATTTCAACTTATTTTAAAAAGCAACTCTGATCTGCTTATTAAAAAAATAATTATAAAAAAAACGTTTTTTTATAATCACTTTTTTAATAAATTTAAACAAACGGGTCCAATATCTTTAATATGAAAATTTTAAAATAGAATAATTTGACCAAATAACCCTTAAATTTCCTCCTTATGAAATAAGAGGACAAAAGGGTACTGTTATTTTTTTAAGTGGAATTTTATTCCTCAAGAAACAACAAAAGCAGCACAAGCTAATTTAGCCCCAAAGCCGCTGTAACATCCCTGTTTTTAGAAACGATTTCATCCTTGTAATTTTTGAATTATGGAAGGTTTGAAAGAAGAATAAGTCAATATATATACCCTGTTGATGGTCTGTGGTATCTCATAAGTATCATTTTGCGCATAACAATGTAAATTATAAGGATCATTAGTGAAATTATGCAAAAACCGAGTGAAAAGGGCTCTGTTCCGAGTGACAGAGAAGAATTCCGAGTGAAGGATTAGAAATTTCGAGTGAAGGAGAGAATTCCGAGTCAGTATCATGTTTTCCGAGTAAAACATGACTGAGAAGGCTACCACCGAGTGGAGTCCTGACCTGAGAAGCAATTCTGAGTGAAGAATGATCAAAAGAATCACTTCTGAGTGAAAATCCGAGTGAAAACATCCTGGAAAGGCTCGGTTCCGAGTTGAATGTTTCCTTTTCTGAAGGAAATTACTATGGTTGGAGCATTCCGAGTGAAAGAATGCATAAATACTTCTATTTATGTTGATTTGATGTTTCCTTTCTGACTGAAGTATGTTGTGGAAACAATTGGGAAGGCTTCCGAACGGTTTCTCATGTATTTGCTTAGAAAACCGAGTGGAAATGGAAGAAGGAACCATTCCGAGAGAAATATAGGGAGACTGAACCATTACCGAGTGTGAAAACAAGTGTTGAGTCAGTTGTGGAAGAATTCCGAGCTAGGTATTCACCAAAACCGATCTCTTTGTAGCCTCACAACAACCGTCCTCCCATAATACAATACCGCCTTCTTGCATGGACGTTGTCCCTCAAATCACTACACACCGTCTGTCACTACACACCGCCCATAGCTACACTCCGCCTCACGTTTCACTCCGCCTTCACACTGTACTCCGCCCTCACTCAATACCGCCTCATCTAATACCGCCCTCATATTGCACTCCGCCTTCACACTGTACTCCGCCCTCACTCAATACCGCCTCATCTAATACCGCCCTCATATTGCACTCCGCCCTCACACTGCACTCCGTCCTCACAAACCCAATACCGCCCTCATCTAATACCGCCCTCACATTGCACTCCGCCCTCACACTGCACTCCGCCCTCACAAACCCAATACCGCCCTCATTCATGCAATACCGATCTCTTCAAATCCTCCAAACACCTTTTAATTCCACTTCAGATAGTGGTCAGACCACTTAATCATATAAAACCAAGAATGATTGGCACAACGAACCAATCAAAAGAGAAAGTTACCTCCATTACAATAACTTTATATATTTTATTCCAATCAAATGCAAAGCTGACTGTGAAAGGAGTCAAAAGGCTCCATTATTCCACCTAATTCTCCAACCGATGTTTCCACTTAGTTTCCCACTAACTCTCATTATTTAGCCCAGTACTATGTCTCTAAGAACACACACATACACGAAACATAACCACAGACATACTTCTGTTATTCTTTCCTCTTCCTGCAAGCTCTCTCTCTCAATTTCTTTCCTCTCTCACTCGGATTTGAAGCAGGACAGTGAGGGGAACCTCTTTCTTTCCATCCAGGAACTTCATTGAGGTAAGGGGGTATATTCTTGGGTGCTCTGTGGGAAAACCGAGTGGAGGACAGATTCAATGTTATGTGAACTACATGCTTTAATTATATACATATATATATATCTGTTATTAAATGCTTTTAATCAGTTCAGAGTTGTTTGATTAAATGTTATGATTATTATTTTATATTTGAATATATGTGTAACTAAATTGACAAAAATACATGCTGGTTGTTGGACTATGAAAATATTAAGGAACCTGGGTGTTTATGTGAGTTCCAGTAAGGATTTATAAAATAGAAGTCGGATTCAGGGAGTAATAAGCTCGGATTTTATGAAAAACCGACTTGAGCATTCGGATAGAACATTTTACTCAGAAAATACATTATTTTCACTCAGAAAGATACTCTCATCCTAATCCTACTCGGAATCTTATTTCATTTCACTCAAAAAAATGTTTCATTATTCTGTTTCACTCGGAAAACGTATTATTTTTACTCAGAAAACATCTCAGTTTGAATTTCGCTCGGACCACTCTTCCAAACACACATTTCACTCAGAAAACAGCTTAGCTTCATTCATGAAACCCTTTTCCAGTGATTTAACTCGGTAAACAACCTTATTTCACTCAGAGAATATTTCCTTATTTATTTTTACTCGGACAACACCTTCTCAGCTTCAATTTACTCGGAAAACTCTGCTTTTAGTATTTTTCACTTGAATTTTTAATTGAAAACTAATCTTTACTATTTTTTTAAGTTATTGGTAAGTTATAATTATCATTCTTATTCTATTTATTGTCAAACTTAGTATTGTTATCATTATTATTAGTTTTATTATTATTATACATTGTTAACATCCAAATTATGCGTAATTACATAAAGGATATATATTAATTTACTCTTTATGAAAGAATATATATATGATAGATATATTTCTAAAAATTAATAAATGAATATCTTACAAGATTTAAATGATTGATGGAATTCAAAGGACTTGAGAATGATATGATGAGACTGGAAATACACAAGATACCCAAGGAATCAATTGATAAGATAAATGCATTTCGCATCATGAAAATATTTTTGAAGAAGAAAAACCTCTAGAGCATACACTTGGTACAGTGAAGGACACTCACGTTCGATCTCCATGAAGAATCTTGGGAGTACAACTGGAACGGCAACCCAATGGCATCAGAGTCGCGCCTGATAGCCGGGTGAGACGATGCAATTCTAGTGTACTTGACTAAATGACGGAGTGTAACTATGATCGTAGGGATCCAAGTTTCAAAAAATTATTTAAATCAATGATGAGAACCAATGAGTTCATTTGTACCACATGGAACTTGGGCGGACCCTGATCGCTCTAGATGATTGGAATGGTGATATTCCAAAGTATGAGAAGAAGATGAAATGATTTATTGGGCCCACATGCATCATGAGACTTAACCAAAGATAAATCATAATAGATCCGAACTCATGCATTCATTACAGCATATTTGATTGTTATAATTGTGAATATGTTATATGTATGATTTTTTTTCATGGCAATATGCTTGAATGTTATAATTGTGAACATGCTAAATATATGATTATGTGATGACAACATGTTTGATTGTTATGGATATGCTAAATGTATGATCTATGTGACATTGTATGTTAACTGGATTATGTCCGCACCGGATGAACCAATCAGGGTCTTGGGTTATACTCACCCTTACTGCAGAGGAATTAGAAACTTAAGAACCCGAGTGTGAAGATCAGCAATACGCTGAACCCATTGAGAACAATCATTAAGGATAGAATATTTATAATCAGACACCGGATGACTGTATAATATTAAGGGTGCCTGCGTGCCCCATTCTGTTAAGAGTACAATTATTACAGTTTGTGAATGACTATGTGATATTTACAATATTACTTCCGCTGATCTGCCACGTATTTATTTAAAAAAAAATAAAAAAATATATATTCACTTTTTCTAAAAACTGTTAACACTCTCAGTTAAATGGGATGAATCTACAGAAGGATTTGTCTTATCTAACCGAGGGTGTTACAAAGGTGGTATCAGAGCATAGTCGATTCATTAAGCTTGTGGAGTGGACCATTAGGTTTCCACGTACTCGAATAGAAATATTGAACAGTCCATAACACTCTTAAGACTAAATATCCTATGTGGAATGCTCCACATAACGCTTACCCTAAATCTATTTGTTGATATTCTTTCAGCAAATTTCTAATGGCACGCCAAAATAACAATCACGTGATGGAGAATCTTCTTACCAGAATTGTGGAGGTAATAGAAAGACAAGAGTTACCTCATGCTTCTGCCAGACAAGGATTAGCTGATTTTCAAAGGAACAATCCTACGCAGTTCAAAGGAGGCTTCAATCCAGAAGGAGCACAACTATGGATTGAACACCTTGAAAAGATTTTTGTCGCTATGCGATGTTCTGATGAGGATTGTGTAACCTTCACTGTCTTCATGCTGGTTGGAGAAGCAGAACACTGGTGGACTCATGCTAGAGTCAGACTAGCTACTGATGGGCATATCATTACTTGGGGACGATTTAAGACAGAATTTCTCGCTAAATATTTCCCCAAAGACATAAGGAGGCAAAAGGAGCAGGAATTCTTTAATCTGAAACAAGGCAATATGACTGTTGGAGAGTATGCTGCTAAGTTTGACGAGCTGGCAAAATGTTATCCCTACTACACTCACATGGGAGAAGCATCAAGATGTGCAAAGTTCGAGGCAGGGCTACGACATGAGATTCGTCAAGCCATATGTTGTCAACAAATTACACAATTCACTACTTTGGTTGATAGATGCCGCATATTTGAGAACACCTCTAATCTTCGACGACCTGGAACGTCCAGTCATGGGCCAGAGCGACGTATGCCAGATCGACAACAAAGAAGGGATTTTCGAGGGGATCGACCATATTTCCGATCTTTCAACTCAGCCAACCGAATTCCTCCTAAAGGTCAGGAGAACCAAAGTAGTAGAAACTGCACAATTTGTAGACGGATCGGACATCGTGATGTTGACTGTTGGTACAGGAATAAAAATAACCAACAACAAGTAACTCAAAAACAGGCAGTACGGCCAACAGGTCAAGGAAGTGGAGGATCTACTGCAAATGTCTCTACCAACAATGCCCCAAGAATGCAAAATGTTTCCCGCAACAACAACTTCAGACAGAACAATAATCCTGGAAGGCCCGGAAACAACTCAACCAAAAGGCCAGGGGGAAATGCCAGAGTTTTTACCATGAATGGTGCAGAAGTATCACAAGAGAACGATCTTGTGCAAGGTACATGCTTTATAGGAAGTACTCTATTAAATGTATTATATGATTCTGAAGCCACTCATTCTTTCATATCTGAGAATTATGTGAGACATTTAAAGCTTCCTACAACCTCTCTGCCCTATCAAATGATTGTCACAACTGCCGCCAATAAGCCCATTTGCTCTACTCGCATATATCTAGAATGTCCTCTTAACATCGAAGGGAAAGCTTATCAGGTAGATCTGATATGTTTACCTTTGATTGATCTAGACATTGTTCTAGGGATGAATTGGCTTGCTGCCAATCATATTCTGATTGACTGTCATAATAGATCCATCACTCACGGGTCTACTACATCTGAATGTGATCAAGTCACAGATTCTTGCCTTGTTAACTCAGAAAAGGTAATCTCAAAAGAAGTCCAACTATACATGATCCTTACTGAAACTGAAAGTAAGGCCACTTCTCAACTTGAACAGATTCCTGTTGTTCAAGAATTTCCAGAAGTATTCCCTGAGGACATACAAGAGCTACCTCTAGAGCGAGAAGTCGAATTCAGCATTGATATTATACCGGGCATGGGACCAATCTCTATTGCTCCTTACCGGATGTCACCCAAGGAACTTAGTGAGCTCAAAGAGCAGTTAGAAGAACTTCTAGAGAAAGGAATGATCAGACCCAGTGTCTCACCTTGGGGAGCACTAGTTCTTCTAGTCAAAAAGAAGGATGGCAGTATGCGGTTATGTGTTGACTATCGTCAGTTAAATAAAGCTGCGATCAAGAACCGTTACCCTCTTCCAAGGATTGATGATTTGATGGATCAATTACGAGGAGCCACTATCTTCTCGAAGATTGATCTGTGATCAGGCTATCATCAACTCAGAGTAAAGAAAGACGATGTACCCAAAATGACATTCAGAACACGATATGGGCAGTATGAGTATCTTGTTATGCCCTTTGGAGTTACAAATGCACCTGCAGTCTTTATGGGATACATGAATCGAATTTTCCATGAGTACTTGGACAAATTCGTGGTTGTATTCATTGACGATATTCTCGTCTACTCCAAGAATCATGAGGAACACGAGGAGCATCTTCGAATTGTTCTAAACACTTTGCGTGCAAGTCAATTGTACGCTAAGTTTTCAAAATGTGAATTCTGGATGACAGAAGTGAAATTCTTAGGACATGTCATCTCTAAGGAAGGAATTGCTGTGGATCCTACAAAGGTAGAAGCTGTATTAAATTGGGAACAACCCAAGAATGTGACGGAAATCCGCAGTTTCCTTGGACTGGCTGGATATTATCGTCGATTCATCGAGAATTTCTCTCGAATTGTAGCACCTTTAACTAAGTTGACTCGTAAAGATCAACCATTCGAATGGACTGACAAATGCGAAAGCAGTTTTACGGAGTTACGCCAACGACTCACTAGTGCACCTGTCTTGATTTTGCCAGATCCTGTCAAGCCATATGAAGTATACTGTGATGCGTCAAGACAAGGACTAGGATGTGTCCTAATGCAAGAAAGAAAGGTTGTTGCTTATGCTTCAAGACAGCTAAGAACGCATGAAGTTAATTATCCCACACATGATTTGGAATTAGCTGCAGTTGTGTTTGCCTTGAAAATCTGGAGACACTACTTGTATGGTACATACTTCGAAGTCTTCAGTGATCACAAAAGCTTGAAGTATCTATTCGACCAGAAGGAGTTGAATATGCGACAACGCAGATGGATGGAATTTATCAAAGATTATGATTTTGAACTCCGATATCATCCTGGAAAAGCTAATGTTGTGGCTGATGCACTCAGTAGAAAGGCTTTACGTCTATCATATATGATGACAAAGGAGTTAGAACTGATTGAACAGTTTCGCGATTTGAACCTAGCAGTAACACCAAAAAGGGGAAGCCTTATGGTTGGAATGCTAAGGATTTCCAATGATTTCCTGGAACAAGTCAAAGAAGCTCAAGTCAATGACCAGGAATTACAAGATCTAGCAGAAAAGACAAAAGAAGGAGTCTCAGAGTTTAGCAAAGATGAACATGGAGTGATCAAGTATCAACAGAGGCTCTGTATTCCAGTCAACGCAGATCTTAAGAGATCTATCCTGGATGAAGCACACAAAAGTAAGTACAGTATCCACCCAGGATCAACCAAGATGTACCAGGACTTGAAGAAATTATTCTGGTGGCAAGGAATGAAAAGGGATATCGCAGAGTACGTAACAGCTTGCCTGATGTGTCAGAAGGTAAAGGCGGAACAACAACGCCCAAGTGGGACCCTTCATCCTTTAGATATTCCAGAATGGAAATGGGATGAGATTGCTATGGACTTCGTGAGTGGATTTCCCAGAACATCAGCTGGATATGATGCTATTTGGGTAATCGTGGATCGATTACCAAAAACCGCTCACTTCATTCCTGTCAATATGAAGTATTCCCTTGAGAAACTCACCAGATCTATATCAAGGAAATCGTACGATTACATGGAACTCCCACTGCAATTGTATCCGATCAAGATCCTCATTTCACATCACAGTTTTGGAAGAGCCTGCAACAAGCTCTAGGAACTCGTCTGAAGTTAAGTTCCGCATATCATCCACAGACAGACGGACAATCGGAAAGGACGATCAAGACTCTTGAAGATCTGTTACGTCTTTGTGTCTTGGAACATGGTGGAAATTGGCAAGTATACCTTCCACTTATTGAGTTCACTTACAACAACAGCTATCATGCAAGCATCGGAATGGCTCCCTATGAAGCTTTGTATGGAAGAAAATGCCGTACACCTTTATGTTGGTACGAGACTGGTGAAAAAACAATAATTGGACCAGAGATTGTTCAGAAGACAACAGAACAAGTTCAGAGGATTCAAATGGCAATGAAGGCTTCGTAAGATAGACAAAAGAGTTACTATGACAAACGTCGGAAACCATTAGAATTTGAAGAAGGTGACCATGTATTTCTCAAAGTTACCCCTACCACTGGAGTAGGAAGAGCTTTGAAGGCCAAGAAGTTAAGCCCCAGATATGTAGGACCCTATCAAATTCTGCAAAAGATAGGAACTCATGCGTACCGCATTGCTCTGCCACCCGAGCTGACAAACCTTCACAATGTCTTTCATGTCTCTCAACTCCGCAAATATGTACCAACCTTCATCATGTTCTAAGTCCCGATCAATTTGTTCTGAAAGAAAACCTTACTTTTGAAGCATCGCCAGTGAGGATTGCTGACCGACGTCTCAAATAGCTAAGAGGCAAGGAAATCCCTTTGGTCAAGGTAGTTTGGAGTCAGACAGATGATGGGGATGCTACTTGGGAAATTGAGGAGAAAATGAAAGAATTGTACCCTCAATTGTTTTAACTTTAAATTTTGGGACGAAATTTCTAAAAGGAGGGGAGAATGTAACATCCCTGTTTTTAGAAACGATTTCATCCTTGTAATTTTTGAATTATGGAAGGTTTGAAAGAAGAATAAGTCAATATATATACCCTGTTGATGGTCTGTGGCATCTCATAAGTATCATTTTGCGCATAACAATGTAAATTATAAGGATCATTAGTGAAATTATGCAAAAACCGAGTGAAAAGGGCTCTGTTCTGAGTGACAGAGAAGAATTCTGAGTGAAGGATTAGAAATTCCGAGTGAAGGAGAGAATTCCGAGTCAGTATCATGTTTTCTGAGTAAAACATGACTGAAGGCTACCACCGAGTGGAGTCCTAACCTGAGAAGCAATTCTGAGTGAAGAATGATCAAAAGAATCACTTCTGAGTGAAAATCCGAGTGAAAACATCCTGGAAAGGCTCGGTTCCGAGTTGAATGTTTCCTTTTCTGAAGGAAATTACTGTGGTTGGAGCATTCCGAGTGAAAGAATGCATAAATACTTCTATTTATGTTGATTTGATGTTTCCTTTCTGACTGAAGTATGTTATGGAAACAATTGGGAAGGCTTCCGAATGGTTTCTCATGTATTTGCTTAGAAAACCGAGTGGAAATGGAAGAAGGAACCATTCCGAGAGAAATATAGGGAGACTGAACCATTACCGAGTGTGAAAACAAGTGTTGAGTCAGTTGTGGAAGAATTCTGAGCTAGGTATTCACCAAAACCGATCTCTTTGTAGCCTCACAACAACCGTCCTCCCATAATACAATACCGCCTTCTTGCATGGACGTTGTCCCTCAAATCACTACACACCGTCTGTCACTACACACCGCCCATAGCTACACTCCGCCTCACGTTTCACTCCGCCTTCACACTGTACTCCGCCCTCACTCAATACCGCCTCATCTAATACCGCCCTCATATTGCACTCCGCCTTCACACTGTACTCCGCCCTCACTCAATACCGCCTCATCTAATACCGCCCTCATATTGCACTCCGCCCTCACACTGCACTCCGCCCTCACAAACCCAATACCGCCCTCATCTAATACTGCCCTCACATTGCACTCCGCCCTCACACTGCACTCCGCTCTCACAAACCCAATACCGCCCTCATGCATGCAATACCGATCTCTTCAAATCCTCCAAACACCTTTTAATTCCACTTCAGATAGTGGTCAGACCACTTAATCATATAAAACCAAGAATGATTGGCACAACGAACCAATCAAAGGAGAAAGTTGCCTCCATTGCAATAACTTTATATATTTTATTCCAATCAAATGCAAAGCTGACTGTGAAAGGAGTCAAAAGGCTCCATTATTCCACCTAATTCTCCAACCGATGTTTCCACTTAGTTTCCCACTAACTCTCATTATTTAGCCCAGTACTATGTCTCTAAGAACACACACATACATGAAACATAACCACAGACATACTTCTGTTATTCTTTCCTCTTCCTGCAAGCTCTCTCTCAATTTCTTTCCTCTCTCACTCAGATTTGAAGCAGGACAGTGAGGGGAACCTCTTTCTTTCCATCCAGGAACTTCATTGAGGTAAGGGGGTATATTCTTGGGTGCTCTGTGGGAAAACCGAGTGGAGGACAGATTCAATGTTATGTGAACTACATGCTTTAATTATATACATATATATATCTGTTATTAAATGCTTTTAATCAGTTCAGAGTTGTTTGATTAAATGTTATGATTATTGTTTTATATTTGAATATATGTGTAACTAAATTGACAAAAATACATGCTGGTTGTTGGACTATGAAAATATTAAGGAACCTGGGTGTTTATGTGAGTTCCAGTAAGGATTTATAAAATAGAAGTCGGATTCAGGGAGTAATAAGCTCGGATTTTATGAAAAACCGACCTGAGCATTCGGATAGAACATTTTACTCGGAAAATACATTATTTTCACTCAGAAAGATACTCTCATCCTAATCCTACTCGGAATCTTATTTCATTTCACTCAGAAAAATGTTTCATTATTCTGTTTCACTCGGAAAACGTATTATTTTTACTCAGAAAACATCTCAGTTTGAATTTCGCTCGGACCACTCTTCCAAACACACATTTCACTCAGAAAACAGCTTAGCTTCATTCATGAAACCCTTTTCCAGTGATTTAACTCGGTAAACAACCTTATTTCACTCAGAGAATATTTCCTTATTTATTTTTACTCGGACAACACCTTCTCAGCTTCAATTTACTCGGAAAACTCTGCTTTTAGTATTTTTCACTTGAATTTTTAATTGAAAACTAATCTTTACTATTTTTTTTAAGTTATTGGTAAGTTATAATTATCATTCTTATTCTATTTATTGTCAAACTTAGTATTGTTATCATTATTATTAGTTTTATTATTATTATACATTGTTAACATCCAAATTATGCGTAATTACATAAAGGATATATATTAATTTACTCTTTATGAAAGAATATATATATGATAGATATATTTCTAAAAATTAATAAACGAATATCTTACAAGATTTAAATGATTGATGGAATTCAAAGGACTTGAGAATGATATGATGAGACTGGAAATACATAAGATACCCAAGGAATCAATTGATAAGATAAATGCATTTCGCATCATGAAAATATTTTTGAAGAAGAAAAACCTCTAGAGCATACACTTGGTACAGTGAAGGACACTCACGTTCGATCTCCATGAAGAATCTTGGGAGTACAACTGGAACGGCAACCCAATGGCATCAGAGTCGCGCCTGATAGCCGGGTGAGACGATGCAATTCTAGTGTACTTTGACTAAATGACGGAGTGTAACTATGATCGTAGGGATCCAAGTTTCAAAAAATTATTTAAATCAATGATGAGAACCAATGAGTTCATTTGTACCACATGGAACTTGGGCGGACCCTGATCGCTCTAGATGATTGGAATGGTGATATTCCAAAGTATGAGAAGAAGATGAAATGATTTATTGGGCCCACATGCATCATGAGACTTAACCAAAGATAAATCATAATAGATCCGAACTCATGCATTCATTACAGCATATTTGATTGTTATAATTGTGAATATGTTATATGTATGATTTTTTTTTCATGGCAATATGCTTGAATGTTATAATTGTGAACATGCTAAATATATGATTATGTGATGACAACATGTTTGATTGTTATGGATATGCTAAATGTATGATCTATGTGACATTGTATGTTAACTGGATTATATCCGCACCGGATGAACCAATCAGGGTCTTGGGTTATACTCACCCTTACTGTTGAACATTTTTCAGAGGAATTAGAAACTCAAGAACCCGAGTGTGAAGATCAGCAATACGCTGAACCCATTGAGAACAATCATTAAGGATAGAATATTTATAATCAGACACCGGATGACTGTATAATATTAAGGGTGCCTGCGTGCCCCATTCTGTTAAGAGTACAATTATTACAGTTTGTGAATGACTATGTGATATTTACAATATTACTTCCGCTGATCTGCCACGTATTTATTTTAAAAAAAATAAAAAAATATATTCACTTTTTCTAAAAACTGTTAACACTCTCAGTTAAATGGGATGAATCTACAGAAGGATTTGTCTTATCTAACCGAGGGTGTTACAACCGCCACCTTATTGAATGAACATTTAACTAAATCAATTTTTAGAAATGGAAAACGACTAGACAAATGAACATATTTGCGCAAAATATCATAAAATTAGGATGAAAACAGTTTTAATTAGGTCTATTTTTGGGGCTAACTTTCTTAATAAAAATATAATGTCATATTGTTATAATAAAGGGACTACTGTACGTATTATATATTTATTTAATTGGTTTTAGGGTCTGTTTAGATATAGACCTAGTTTGACCAACATACCTAGATACATGCATATATCATCATTTGCAACTCATGAATTAGCTCCCCATTTTATCAACATCAATATTCAACCCATATCCTACAAAAATCCATTTCCATGTATAAAATCATTCTAAGGTACCAAAAATCATCAAGATCATCAAGTGGGTCAAAACCCCCATCTCATTAGCACTTAGGGTTTCCCATCTAAAATCAATTAACAATATTCTCAATCAATCTCCTAAAATCTTTATGGTTACTATAACTTTCTCTTCATCCCACAACATCAAACCATGTTCAATTTCACACCTCCATTATTCATGCTTAAAGTTTCACTCTAGGTTTACCAACACAATCAACACCCATCCACATGCAAGGCTTCTAATATTATCATCTTCAACCCAATATCACAAAACCATAATAAAATGATGTGGAGGTAAGAAATCTTTACCTTAAGTCCAAACTCCACCAAAATGAAAATGAGGGTGAAGAAGAAGAGGAGGGCCAATGCAAGCTTCCTAGCTCCATGCATGCTTCACATTTCCAACATAACTCTTGATTTTAGCAAGGAATAGAAGAGGAAGGAGTGTGGGACGGTTTTTACCATGGAAGGAGGGAGAAGGAAGTAAAAGAGTGGAGAATGGTGAGGAGGAAGAAGCTGTCGAAAATGAAGGGAAAAAGAGTGTGAAAAAAAATGTGTTTTATTGGCTCATTGACCATTGGTTATTAAAATGTACCCATATGATATTCCCCCCCTTGGTCCATTGTGTAATAGAGTGTAAAGTGAGTGGGGAGAGAGAAAAGAAGAAGTGGACGGTGGTAGTGAGGAAAAGAAAGGGAATTCTCATTTTCTTTTTAATCCAATTTGGTTCATAATTTCCCGGTTTCATATCCTATGTCGAGTCCAATTAATTAGTTCCTTAACACTAAAAATTATTCTAACTACACCATCTTAATCACCATAATATTCCAAACATTCTAGACCCATCAAACACTTAATTCGATTAAGTGGGTCCCACATCATCTGTTAATTCATTCGTTTCTGGTAAATTTTAATTTACCGATAATTCACCCCTAATGTCTAACAACATCTCCCATAATTATTTGACCATGAATAATTAATTATCATCATCCAATAAATTTATTTTCTCAAAAATCTGGGATGTTACAATCCACCCCACCAAAAAGAAACTTCGTCCTCGAAGTTTAACATCGGCATACGTCATAAGGCCACACTTCGGCCACACACCATTAAGGTCCAAAATCATCATAATGTAACATCGGACTTTCCAAAGTCCAGCAGGATATAATTATTATCATCCCTTTACCCAAGTATGAAACTTCACATACTCCTCATGAGTCACCACTCATCTATTCTCGGTTTATTGATCACAACTCTCGCATTCTTATCCAGTACCTCCGGATAGGTCCAATACATTCGCCGTAAGCAGTTACAACTCTACACTTGCCCGGCCTATGTGTTGCTGCATCCGACATACAGGAAGGCGTCCCAATCCCGTAGTGGTTACTACAAACACATAAGATCGGCGCATGAGTGCACGTTGCCACAATGCCTATGGCACGTAAAGACATATCAGGGTAAGTACCTTCATGTCCTATTGCTTACATTATTCTTATCAATTCCAATACTATTCCTTCACACACGAGACTTCCCAAGAAGTCGCACAATCTCACGAGCAATATACTCACATCATACTGTTATTTAATCGTGATCCGGAATAATTCATGTCATACCATTCATTATTCTTCAGTCACCATAACCATATATTGACATAACAACCACAAATTTCCAATCACCATAGGGTAATCACCCCACCATTGGACCTCGTTCATCTCAAAATCACAGTCAAATAACTTAGAAATCATTTGTCTAATCCAGATATTGTCAACGATAATTCGGTTCAAGCCTATAGGAATCACCAAACTCATATCAAATAGATGCTCCCAAGGTCAAAATAAGGTCAATATTCATATAATAATCTTCCACACTAGTGGTTTGCCTCTTTTATCACAGTCAAAGTCCATATATTGGACATACGATTCACATTGTATCACATCGGCATACGATTCTATCACCAATATATCTTCTTTTCAAAGCAAAAAGGGAGGTATCAATAGAATTAAATTCCATAACCAACTCATGTTAACATGCATTACCTCTATATCATACCGCAATTCAATAACTTTAAGGGCATACAATCTAGCTCAAAATCATACCATAAAATTATATATCTTGGTCAATACCAAGGTATACCCCGAATTCAACATCTTTATTTACCCATTACGTATGGGTTCATGTTCTCATTTTCAATCCAATCGCACATCGGTTCTAGCCTCATCAACTCATTCCATACTTTATTTCACTACGGCTCAACCCTTCATGAGATTCAGTTCATCACTAGTCTTAGAAAATTCAAGGGTCATTTAGTACCCATCGTGGAATACTTCCACAACACATAAAGTCAATAAACATGGCTCATAGAAACATCATAGAGCCTAGACCATCATAGGGTCAAATTCAATCAGGTTCGATCGTTCAAGATCATTTTGAGTCGTTCGGGGTTACCACACTTAGTGGGTCACAACTAAATCAATCATTCACTCGGTTCACAAATACAAAACCGAGACATACCCCAAGTCTACATATACACAATTTTAATATTCAATCATTTTATCACTTACTCATGTCCTTCATCCAAAAAGGAATATAATAAATCACTTGTATTACATAATGCCATACCTTTGTGCTCCAGGATAAAAAAATCCATAATTCAAATTAGCATAAACAATCATTTTAATTTATGAACATCCCCATTAGGGAATTTATTCACCATCTTTCATACAATTAGATTTCAACATGTGAATCATTCACATCTAACATCTCCTATCCGTGTTTAACATACGGCATAGGTTCACCCTCAAATCAATTCATATCCAAGATATCATATCCATGATCATACATGGTTCAATTTCATCATCAGTTAAAGTCGTACTCAATATCAATATTCAAATGCATAATATCAATGTATTCGTCATTAGAAGGAAATAGTGTAAGGAACTTGGCCGGTCTTACACGAACAACCACATCAATCACATTGAGGAATTCATCCATAAACATATTCAATCTCGTGATTCATACATGATTATATTTTGAGCAACTAGGCTCCACATGCACATCATACAACCTTAAGGATAAAGAATATACTCCCAGTAAACAACCACGTCTTATGAATCACAATCTCATAAAAAGTCCTCATTGCGCATCAATCCCAACTCAACTCTAATGATTCACAATAATTCCTCAATAAGCAATAATGCCCTTATAATCAATCCATAATTCCTAGGCACATAGTCCATCATATGTCCATGTAGGGCAATCAAACATAATATCATCATTCTCTAGATAATTATCATTCTAAAATCTATACAAACAACCTTATTCCAATAATCACCAAAATGTTCCAATATTGAGTAGTCGTGCTCCAACCATCCATAAAATCAACTCTAATACCAATCAATCATGCAATGACAATGATCAAGATCTCTAATTCAGAGCAAAATACGCTCTGATACCAGATTATAACACCCCTGATTTTCTGTACTCGAATCCCGATATGATCGACATAATTAATAAAAATGCGAGTAAATTTTTCGCGTTGGAAAACATTTCCAAAACACCACCATGACCACATCAAGACTCGAATCACAGAAAACCAAAGAGTGAGATTTAACAATTTATAACTGGATCGATGAATAGTTTGCCCATGCGGTATACAAAAATAACAGAGCTTACAGCGGGAGAAAAATGTGTATACCGGGCACACGCCTAGTCCCATATATGAAGATATGAGGAAAGGCTCGGCAGAGCACGCAATGGCATAACGTAGGCCTAGTAGACAACCATCATCATTTTGCACAATCTCATAAGCATGCGATACCCAGGATATAAACAAGTAATTATCTATATGGTCATGCATCATACATCATTTAAAATTCTTATTCATAAAAGCCCATACTCAGCCCAACTTCAATTCCTATATATCCACTATTAGTACATCAACCAAATGTATAACTATACTCATAATTCGTCCGTCAATATCAAAGATTACAACATCATATCATCCATCATATGCATAACACATTACGTTATAAAGCTGCCGGCCAAGGCATTCCTCTACAACTATTTACCTTCCCAAAACTTCACTTCATAAACGTCCTCACACCATGGTTTTCCTGCATCAATACTAAAAAGTAGACCACATGGGAGAGTGAGTTTACATTTCAAATGACGATATGAATACAATTGAAATTATGTGCATATGCATATCAACATCATGTATGCTTTGCTAAACACATCAACAATTATCATAAATTATTAATTCAACAATATATATTCATTTCATGCTTATTCATCAAATCATAGCAAAGCAAGCATATACACATCTATAACACCGCCACAATGGGCCAACACATATCTATCATATCGCCCCAATGGGCCAACTCATCAATATAGACCATCTTGGTCTTTCATCAAGCCACTATGGGCTAATATCATCATTTCCAATCATAATTAAATACGCCCTTCATTATATTGGGCCATATCATACATATCGTCATATTCAACATCATTTCATATGTTCATATCATTTATTACTTTTATGTGGTCTTTCATCATATTAACTTCGCATCTCATCGACACCAATATTAACATCTCAATCATCATCAATCATTATCATATTCTGGCATATCTCCATACTATGTGAATTTGACAACTAATGCGGATCCGACTGTGGGAATAAACACCAAGTTGTGGGTCAAGCATAGGTGTGCTACTATGCCCCTACTGCAGTAGTAAAATGTGTACACATATCTCAAAGCATGCATGCATCTCAACAACATGTTTTACTGGTACCAAACCGCGATCGCCCATCTGTAGCACTAGTCACCTTGTGACTTGCGGATCAATAACATGGCCTCACTTGCCAAAAGTGCTACGGGCCCCTCCCGAACACACATCGAGAGAGCCGTGCCCCGTCGGACACCGAGGTAACTCGCTCACCATAGAGCCACCCACCCACTGGGCCCGCCACATAGGGTGCCTCGTCACCAATCTATGGACAGCTTCGTGACTCACACACCGAGTCACAGGGGAAACAACAATAATGCTCGTGCACTGAGCCGCCCTCCCACTGGGCCCGCCTAGTGGAACCCCCTAATATTCCACATAGACAGCGATCGATATGCCAGTCATCATAATCATTTTAATCACCAACATCACCATGTACGCCTCAGTGGGCTTTCTCATCATTAATCTCTTGACCATTGGTTTCAGGTTTTATACGTGGCCTTTTCACCACAACATATTTCACAATTATTTCATCTCGTACACGCAAGATAACACTTGCAATCAACCCCAATGGCCTTACAATTTTCATCATATTCAACGATATTATCACACCTCTATTTGGTGGATTTCTATCTCATTAGTCATCACCATTGTCTCATACGCATATATGTTTATATATTGGTGTGGCATTCACAACATTTTCATTATTATATTTCATACCACACATACAAGATTATAGTTGTATCACACACAATAGTACGTGACAATTCATCAATAACACTATACACCTCTTTATATAAGAGAGTGCTCAATCATCATTATTTATCATCATTTAATGCCATACTTCCTCTAATTCATCAGTTTATATAATGTACTATGTTATTCAATTCTTCTCTCGTTTAATTTAAAGTTATCTATGGGTATAGCTTATAATAACCCTATCATCAATATCCTCATCATCATCCTTTCATTATTCCAATTTAGGTGGTAAAGCTATCATAAATAATTCATCCTCCAATGTATAAATTAATTCAAGGCACCACCATGTCATACATCACTATATACTCCATATACATCTCCCTAAATATTTAATAATACAAAGGTGAGGGTATACATAAGCCCAAAGCAAAGGAGATGAACAAATTCAATTCTGGGGGAAACTCGCTCAAGCGAGATTCACCTTCGCTTGAGCGAGATAGGCCAGGCTCGCTTGAGCGAGCCCCAGCGGCGTAAGCGAAAAGCTCCCAGGGCGTGTCTACGCTCGCTCGCTTGAGCGAGACTCCAGTTGGTTAGTCACCCGCTTAAGCGAGGCAATTTTAAAGCATCAGGTACCTCACTCGCTCAAGCGACCCATGCTCGCTTGAGCGAAAATCCTTCAATGCCATATTCTAGGCTCGCTCGCTCGGTCGAGCTTTCACTTGCCACGCCTCTCGCCTAAGCGAGATTTACCCAGTGCCATTTTTCCATCATGCTCGCTCAAGCGTGGCCACTCCCGCTTGAGCGAGATTCGTCCAGTATCTCCCAACCTCAATCGTACGCACCTCGCTTGAGCGGAACGCCATCCCGCTTGAGCGAGATGGAGCCAGAAACCATAATACTGGTCCAGGGGATTCTCGCTTGAGCGAGAATCCATCTCACCTGAGCGAGAATACCAGTACACGTTTAGAAACTCAGTCTTTCCCTCTTCTTCTCACATCAACACCTTTAGATATATAAGTTTGGCCTAGATTAATCTTTCTTACTCCTCTCTTCATGCACTTAGAACCTGGTTCGACCATTCATACATCTCAATTTCAAGCATCAATTCATTAACTATGAAAAAGAGTTATATAATCACCCCTCATCATCATTCCACTTTATCACAACATAATCTTTAACACTCTGTTTAATTCATCTATTCATTGAATATTACCAAACATTTGATTCATGTCAATTCAAAGGGATATCAAGTATTTATCATCAACATCATATATTCATACAATTTCCACAACAATCCCATAAGCCAAGTCTTCATTCACTATCTCAACAATTCAAACATACAACTAGTTCTTGGCAAGGCAATGCATGAGTTCACACATAACATAATTATCAATTAATCACTCATGCACTTGAAATGCAAACTCCTCTCCTACCTCGAGGGAAGATCCACAATTCCAATGCTCCAAATGCCTCGATCGCTCCGCATCATCGTCAGAGATGCAATCCTATCATAACAAATATACATACAATTGCCATTATTATTCTATCACAAAGCATCATCTTAGACATCATCACCTAACCCATGATCAAGTCCTAGACTTGTCTAATACTCCAAATTCATATGCTTGTATTAGGCTTCGGGAATTCCTTTCCCCAAAGCTAAGATTTCTAGATTTCAAAGGGCTAAACAACCCAACATCAACAACACCATGGCCTATAACAAGACCTAAGGCTTCATCAATTTAAACATCCATTCTCTTAGTCTAATATTAATGGTTCGCAATCATTGTCAACATCATAAATATCAACACTTACTAATCCCTCAAATCAACATACCTATATACATGCATATATCATCATTTGCAACTCATGAATTAGCTCCCCATTTTATCAACATCAATATTCAACCCATATCCTACAAAAATCCATTTCCATGTATAAAATCATTCTAAGGTACCAAAAATTATCAAGATCATCAAGTGGGTCAAAACCCCCATCTCATTAGCACTTAGGGTTTCCCATCTAAAATCAATTAACAATATTCTCAATCAATCTCCTAAAATCTTTATGGTTACTATAACTTTCTCTTCATCCCACAACATCAAACCATGTTCAATTTCACACCTCCATTATTCATGCTTAAAGTTTCACTCTAGGTTTACCAACACAATCAACACCCATCCACATGCAAGGCTTCTAATATTATCATCTTCAACCCAATATCACAAAACCATAATAAAATGATGTGGAGGTAAGAAATCTTTACCTTAAGTCCAAACTCCACCAAAACGAAAATGAGGGTGAAGAAGAAGAGGAGGGCCAATGCAAGCTTCCTAGCTCCATGCATGCTTCACATTTCCAACATAACTCTTGATTTTAACAAGGAATAGAAGAGGAAGGAGTGTGGGACGGTTTTTACCATGGAAGGAGGGAGAAGGAAGTAAAAGAGTGGAGAATGGTGAGGAGGAAGAAGCTGCCAAAAATGAAGGGAAAAAGAGTGTGAAAAAAAATGTGTTTTATTGGCTCATTGACCATTGGTTATTAAAATGTACCCATATGATATTCCCCCCCTTGGTCCATTGTGTAATAGAGTGTAAAGTGAGTGGGGAGAGAGAAAAGAAGAAGTGGACGGTGGTAGTGAGGAAAAGAAAGGGAATTCTCATTTTCTTTTTAATCCAATTTGGTTCATAATTTCCCCGTTTCATATCCTATGTCGAGTCCAATTAATTAGTTCCTTAACACTAAAAATTATTCTAACTACACCATCTTAATCACCATAATATTCCAAACATTCTAGACCCATCAAACACTTAATTCGATTAAGTGGGTCCTACATCATCTGTTAATTCATTCGTTTCCGGTAAATTTTAATTTACCGATAATTCATCCCTAATGTCTAACAACATCTCCCATAATTATTTGACCATGAATAATTAATTATCATCATCCAATAAATTTATTTTCTCAAAAATCTGGGATGTTACATGTCACATCTCTATCCACATGTCATTCATCCGTTTATTCAATTAGTTTTACTAAATAATCATTACAGTGTTAATTAACGTGTCACATCTCTATTAATGGAATTATCTAAAAATTAATAAAAAAAACCTAACAAAAACTGTTTCCTTACTAGGACCTAATTGATAAAAAGTAATTTAGGAATTTAACTTCAAACAAACCTAAAACATTGAAATGTGTATTCAGCATAAAGCATAAGATTAATTTATTCTTTTAAAAATAGGAAAGGGAGAAAATAACATAGCATTCTTTTTTCTTTCCGCAATATTACCATAACAATAAAACATTACTAAAAAAATATAGCACAATTAGTTTATCACAGGGACTAAATATAAAAAAAATTTCTATAAAATATATGAATTAAAATCACTTTTATGAAATCTATTTTATTATAATTAGATCCCAAGAAACATTTTAAACGTTGAAAGGCTATTGCTACGAGAAAATTATTTGGAGTCAAAGCTTAATAATATAAATTTCGAGATGATTCTTTAGAGATGTTTTCTCAATCTTTTTTTTTTTTTGGTACAATGTTTTCTCAATCTTTAAAAAACAACAAGATTTTGGTGAGATAAAGGACCGTAGCCTAAAAGAATTGAAACCAACCACTGAAAAAAAACCTGGACCAGGAAAAATTCCTACTTCTTTCAGGTATTGGGCAACAAAAAAATTATAAAATAAAATTGAAGTTTACAAAATTGTAAAATTTTACTTCTTTAAGAAAAAGAAAAGGAAAAATAAAAAACTCCGTCTCAATTTTCAAAATCTTACATGCTTCTGTTTAACTGATTGTTTTACCTAAAACTCCAACAAAACCTGAAACCCAACCAGGTCCCCCACTTCTTGTTTGTTCTTCCACCTGTGGCTACGTTTGATGCACATTTCCTCACCTCTGCAATCTCTCTCTCTCTCTCTCTCTCTCTCTCTCTCTCTCTCTCCCTCCCTCTTCATGTTCATCTTCATGTTCATGCCATCCTCAAGGTACCTTCTTTTTTCTTCCTCGTCCTTGCTCTCACAGAACCACAACTCTTTCTTTCTTTACTCATCCAGGATCATCATCATCATCATCATCATCATCGGCATCTTCACTCAGTATTTGCTATAAAGTTTCAATCTTTCTGTTGGGCACTTCGTTTTTCTGCTCTCAATTGGATACCCTTTTGGCCTTTTGGCTGATTAACACCTTGGAGCTGCCAAAGGTCAAGTTTTTCTCTTCATTTTTGATTTTTCTGCCTCTAGGTCATGTTTCTTGAAGGGTATGTTGCTGATCTGTTTGGAGACACAGCTTTTATTAAGAGGTTTCTGTGGTTCTGGTCAACTTTGGACCATTTTCAGTTTCAGCATATGGTCATGATTCATGCCCCTTTGGAGGATTATGAGATTGGAAAATAAAGGGGGGTGAATTTAGTGATCCTTAGTTGATGTTTTTCTCTGATTTCAAAACCCTTCTTAATTCTTGAGAGGATTTTACCTGTTGTTGGTAGATGTTATTTGGGTATGTTTGTTTGTGTAATTAGGGTTTCTGACCTTTTTCTCACATGAAAAAGTACTAGGCTTTTGAGGATTCTGGTTAGTTTTATGTAGTGAACATCTTTGTGTTTCCCTGACTGTTCTTAGGAGTGAGGAAACCGAGGTTGTTCGGAGTGTCACTTGTTTGTTAGGATGATGGTATGCTAGAAGGTTCTTGCTTTATGATTATGACTATGGATTTCTCTGATGTCCTCTTGGACTAGTGAATCAAAAGGGTCTCCACCCTTTTCTATTGCTTTGAAATCAAAAGCATATCTTGTGTTTTGTTATCTCCTGTTGGTATTCTCTTCAAGATGGCTGTGAACGATCGCTGTTTTGTGGAATGGAAAGAGCAGTTTGTTTCACAGGAGCGCGGTAATCGTGTTGTTCACTATTACCTGAAGGATTCTGCTGGGGAATCAATTCTTGCAGTTGTGGGCACTGAGAGGAGTGTTAGACACATGTGCTATGTTGTTGCTGAGGAGTTTGTTGAATTTTGTGGTGAAGAGGGTTCAATTCCAACTGGTTTCAAATGGAGATCTAGAAGAGAAGTGGTGGATTGGCTGACTTCAACGCTATCAAAGCAGAATCCACTGGGGGATAGAAATGGTAAGTTGATGCTTCTTTATTCTAACTTGTTGTGGTTTATAATATCTTTTGGTTATGTTATGGGTTGAGCAAATGGTGCAAAATAAGATAAGGATATGCTATGGCTTTATGATTTTCAGCTAAGTGATGTTGATGAATGAACAATGATGTACTCCATTCCAAAACTATAGTTTTTTAACCTTTATTTTGTCTGAAAACTATTGTCATTTGTAGAAATTAAATATGTAGTTAATATTTTTCCCAATTCCATCCTCATAATAAATGTTTCTCTCTTATCACCTTTAATCTTGACCAATAATTATTCTTTTCTATTACACTTGTTACCTCTTCCAATGAGAATTAAATAAGGATATTTTAGGTAATATTCAATAAAGTTTTCATAATTAATGTTTTATTAATCTACGTGAAACAACCTTAAAAGGCTATAGTTTTGCGACGGAGGGTGTATGTTTGTTTGTAAGGCAACCTCATGGATGTGATTCAACGAACATTTTGTGCCATTATGTGTAACTGCATAATATATGTGTAAATGTAAATTGACATTTTTTGGCAAACTTTTATTATCTTCAATATCTGCAATGTCGTCCAACCATGAATTATATCAAGTCTGTCCTGTGTGCATCTAAGATTGGAGAGCTCTTTTAGATAGACTATCATTACTGTTGTCTTCTTTCTTATTCTTGTTCTTTATGAGAATAATTTTTCTTCCTCTTTAATTGTATTGTACTCCTTCCTTTCAAATAAAATTCCTTCATTTATCCCTAATAAAAGAGCAGATGTTCTCAAATAGAAAAATTACAGGGAAGTCCATCTGTGAGATCTTTATAATCTTTTGTTATCTCACTTATCTTATTTTGTTTTTTATATTTTGAATCACAGTATCATCTGGCCATAACTTAGTACAAGCTCATGAGACCATAAATGGCACTGCCTATGAAAGTAATGATCTGTCTGCACAAATAAAGAATGGCAAGGTATATCCCTCTTTGTTTCACCCTTGCCCCTCTTTACTTTCTCTATTTTCCTTTATATTATTTTTACTTGTGAATGCTATTGACATACACAGATTCCTCTTTCTCAGGACTTTCAAACGAGTAACTCCAAATTATCCAATTCAGAAATTGTTTGGTCAGGAGTTGCTTGGACATGCGGCAAACAACTAAAGCATTATCCTGCTTTTTACAGAAATGGCATCAAAATAGCGGTAAGAAACTTTTGAGCTAAAACTTGAGAGAACGGACCGGATAATTTCTAACTAGTTGTTTCATCTGCCCCTGCCCCCTCTTCCATGTCTAAAACAAGTGCATGACATTGATACCATGAGGGGATTGTAAAACTTTTTAATATTGACCAGCAAAGTCCTTAATGACAAGTCCATATTTGGGTGTGTTACATTTTTGGTATTCTTTTAGTGCCATGCATTGTGTGGTATGCTTGAATTTCCCCCCTCCCCTCAAAACCCAACCAGTAAAAAATGTGTACTTTCTTCCTTCATGAGCATAATGTCTTACTGGTTTTATACCTAACATTTACGTCCTTTCTGATTTCCAGATTCAATCCTTTGTTTTTGTCATGGGCAAGGGAGAGGATCATTATATTGCTTATTTAGAGGATATGTATGAAGACAGAAGGGGGCAGAAGAAGGTAAAAGTAAGGTGGTTTCACCATAATCAGGAAGTCAAGGGTGCAATTCCTGTACAAAATCCTCATCCTCGGGAGGTCTTTATTACATCTTATTCTCAAGTCATTAGTGCAGAGTGTGTTGATGGTCCTGCCACGGTCTTGACTCGTGAACACTATGACAAATGCATGCCTTTCTATTCCCCCACTTCAACAGAGAGAATACATTTGTGCTGTAGACAATTTAGAGGCAACAAAGTCAAGCCCTTTGACTTGAGTAAACTGCGTGGCTACTATGCTCAACCAGTTCTGTCTTGCTTACACCTTGATTCGATCCAGAACCCTGACTCTAAGAGCAACAGCCTTGCAGCAGAGGATGAAGAGTTGAGTGCGGGTGATGATGTAAAGGTAGGAGCCAAGAGGAGCCGAAGTGATAAGGGGTCTCCTCAGTCTTGGATAGGTCACCAGGGAGTTAGGAAGTTAATTAGAAATAAGCAAATGATGGTATACAAAGCTTTTCAGGTTGCAAATTTTGCAAGGTCAGAAAGGAGATTACTTTCTCGGAAGCAGGTTGAGTGTCAACCTTGGTCTAACCACACATACAAGGTTGATGACAAGATAGAGTTGCTTTGTCAAGATAGTGGCATCAGAGGCTGCTGGTTTAGATGTAAAGTTGTTCAGGTGGCCCGAAAACAGTTGAAAGTTCAATACAATGATGTTCAGGATGAAGATGGAGGTGGAAATCTTGAGGTACAATCGAGGTTTTGAAATGTTCTAAAGTCAGTTTTCATTGGTAGTACTTAGTTCTATTTTATAAAATATGCGGATAAATAAAGGGGGTTGATTTCAATTTCAAGGATTTACCCGGGTTGATGACCAAACACAAAAAATGAGAGCTTTAAGGTTGTATAGGTTTAGCTCTTTTACAACTAGTAAGATAAATGATGTTCTTCAATCCTTGTAGTTGAGGTTTAGTAAAATGTCTTTAGGTGATGAAATAATGATTTTCTGTTTAAATTTAAAAATTATACTAGTCATATCAGATTAATCAAGGATCCATCATTCTACTGAAGTAAACTAGTCTCAGTTTCAAAGTAAGAATGGCAGGATACTATTTAGGCGGGTTTTATACTTGGATATGAGTCTCTTTGTGTAGTACAAGAAATTTAATTTTTTTTCATAAACATGTAGAGGGTAATTTGATCATGATGGATACTTGTAACATGCATTAGAATGCCAGAGTCCATTATGATACATTTTTGCAACTTCTAATGTGTAAAAAAAAGTTACAGCACCAAAGAATAGAATTGTGTACATTGCTAGATTTGCTTGACACATATCATTTAACAACAATCACTCTTCAGTTTAAAACCTTTATATGGATATTCTCCATCTTTTAGGAATGGATCCCTGCTTTCAAGTTGGCAAAGCCCGATAAACTTGGGATGAGGCATCTTGGCCGTCCTGCCATCAGGCCAGCTCCAACTTATGAGGAACAAGAACTGGCGCTTGAGGTTGGAAATGCAGTTGATGCATGGTGGAGTGATGGCTGGTGGGAGGGGGTTGTAACTAGAACTGACAACTGCGGTGATGATAGGGCTCAAGTCTACTTTCCCGGTACGATGTTTCAATTCTCTTTTTGAGCCCTTCCTTGAAACCATTTCATCCTTCTCTGTTTTGTAATGGAATTATTTTTGGTGGTATACTATCAGGTGAAAGCTTGCTGATGAAAGTGTTCAAGAAGGATTTAAGAATTTCTAGAGATTGGTTAGGGGACAAATGGATTAATATTAAGGCAAAACCTGAAATAACTACAACTATATTCACAGCTAATAACAGCTTTAACACGAAGCTTTCCACATCCCCATCTTTAGCTAAAGTTGCAGTCGGTTTTGGTAATTCATGTCATGATGATCATGTTAGTAAGAAGTCTAATGAAGAAGATATTGTTGAAGAAAAATTTTTGTGTTCTGGTGGTTTAGCTGAAGATGGAAATTGTGTGCAGGATAACGAACCCTCTTCAGAAAAAGCTACCCAAGCCAATGATATTGCTGACGTTGAGAAACATGGCAGTCGTGCTCATGGAACTAATGGTGATGACAAGGGTAAGGATAACAATGATGATGGTGATAACAAGAATGGTGACAATAATGATAATAAAATGGAGTTATTTGGGACAACTGAACCAGAAAATAAAGTTGTAGAACTCATGGAAATGACTGTATAAACAATTTTTTAGAACTCATGCGTGGTAGTGCTGATTGTAGTGTTTTGCCAACATCCCATGTTTTGTTGTAATTTGTGTCTAATATTAGGCTGAGAATGTAAATATTTAGTTACACGGGTATGTGGGGTGCTGATTGATTTTTAACTGAAGTTACCTTCATAGATGTACAGTGTTGGGTGTAATGTGCAAGTGTGTCAACTTCCTCCATTGATTAATGTATTAGAAAGTGTATTTCTTTCATACAAGACAATATATTGTTCAGTAACTCCATTTGTTATTTAGCTGACACATTTTAAGATTGTTTGTGCAGAATCTTTGTTGTTTCTGTTCCTTCAGGCTTGCCAAATAAATATTTCAATAATTAAGTTTCTTTATCAAGTGTTGCTTCTTGTACAGGTTCAACTAAGGACTGTAACATTAGTCAATGAATAAATGATATCTGTTATAAAATAACTAAAATTTAAAATTATAGAAGAAAGAAAATGAACAAGAGAAATGCACGTAGAGAAAGAAATGTACAGAGCCAATTTCATGCATACTGAAAGAACTAAGTCCCTTTTATAGGCAACTCATGGACATTCATTTTGATTATAATATTTATAATACTTCTCATTGGATGTTTATATTTTAGAATGTGTTTCGTTAAAACCTTATTAGGAAAAATCCAATAGGATAAAAACCTAGTGAAGGAAAAAGAGTACAACATTCTTTACAAAGTAAATTTATGGATAAAATAAATAATTAAATTATAAGTATTTACTTCTCCTCCTCATCAGAACATTTATGTAGGCATTGAAGACCAATCTTCTATATTAATTGTTCGAAGACTTTGGTTGGTAATGATTTTGTAAAGATATCTGTTGCTGGACATTTATTTCACCATTCTTTATAAGATTATTAGTAAAGAAAAATTTTGGTGAAATATGTTTTGTTCTATCTCCTTTAATGTAACCTTCCTTTAACTGAGAAATACAAGCTGCATTATCTTCCCATAAGATTGTTGGTGGTAGTTCTCCAGCATGCAAGCCACAAGTTTCTTGAATATGTTGAATCATAGACCTCAACCAAACATATTCTCGACTTGCTTCATTTAATGCTAGAATTTCAACATGATTAGATGATGTTGCTGTGATCGTTTGTTTTATGGATCTCCATGAAATTGATGTACCACCACATGTGAACAAATATCCTGTTTGTGATTGACCATTATGAGGATCAGACAAATACCCCGTATCTGCATAACCAATTAGGTTTGCCTTAGATACATATGGGAAAAATAAGCCCATGTTTATTGTACCTCTAAGGTAGCGAAATGTGTGCTTAATCTCATTCCAATGTCTTTTTGCCGGTGAAGAACTGTGTCTTGCTAACAGATTGACAGCAAATGATATGTCAGGTCGTGTATGACTAGCAAGATGCATTAGTGCACCAATTGCACTGAGATATGGTACTTCAGGACCAAGTAGTTCTTCATTTTTCTCTTGAGGTCGAAAATGATCTTTGCTCACTTCAAGTGACCTTACAACCATTGGACTGCTCAATGGGTGTGATTTGTCCATATAGAATCGTTTTAGCACCTTTTCTGTATAAGTCTTTTGGTGTATTAAAATTTCTTCCTTTAAATATTCTAATCCAAGACAACTTTATTTTTCCCAAATCTTTCATCTCAAATTCCTTTTCAAGCAATTTACAGTCTGAGAGGGCTCTTCAGGAGTTCCAATGATGTTTAAATCATCTACATAAATAGCAATTATAACGAACTCTTTTCTGAGTCTCTTTTATAAAAACACCGACAAATTAGGTCATTTTTGTACTCTTCTTTCAACAAATATTCACTGAGACAATTTTACCACATTCGTCTAGATTGCTTTAGTCCGTAAAGAGATTTATTCAATTTAATTGAATAATTTTCTTGACAATTTGTCTTGTATGCTTTAGGAAAATTAAATCCTTAAGGGAGTTTCATATAGATGTCATTTTCAAGTGAACCATATAAATATGCTGCAACAACATCCATAAGGTGTAAATCAAGCCCTTCACGTATTGCCAGACTTATTAAGTATCGAAAAATAGTTGCATCCATCACTGGCGAATATGTTTCTTCAAAATCAATATCAGGTCTTTGTGAGAAACCTTGTGCAACAAGTCTTGCTTTATATCTCACAATTTCACAATTTTCATTTCTTTTTCTCGTGAAACCTCATTTGTATCAAACTAGTTTTACACCTTTAGGTGTTTGGACTACGGGCCCAAAAACTTTCCGTTTTACAAGTGAGTTTAACTCTTCTTGCATTGCATCTTTCCATTTTGGCCAATCATTTCTTTGTGCACATTCCTTAACAGATTTTGGCTCATGATTCTTATCATCATGTATAATATCAAGAGCTACTTTGAATGCAAAAATTTCATCAAAAATCGACTTTATGTTGATTCCATTGTATTCCATCCATGACATAATTTATAAAGATCTCTTTATTATTATCAATTTCAAGTACCTTGGTTTCTTCTGAATTTGAAACCTTGATTATGTCAGGAGACTCTACTAGAGTCTTTATATCCCCGATTCGACCATCTTTATTTACTTTTCTTTTTTGAGGATTTTTATCTTTAGAACCAACAGGTCTGCCATGTTTTATTTTAGCTTTAGACTCATTTGCAATTTTAGATTGTCCTTCAGGGATATCAATCTTTATTGGAGTATTAACAGCTGGTATGCGTGACTTAGCCACTCTTTTTGGATCAGCAAATGCATTCGGCAATTGGTTGGCTAAATTTTGCAAACTAATTATTCTGAACTTCCAGTTCACATTGCTTTGTTCGAGGATCAAGATGTGAGAGAGATATCTCATTCCAACTGATCCTTTTATCCAACTGTTTGTTTTCTCCCCCTAATGGTAGGAAAACAGATTCATCAAAATGACAATTAGCAAAATGAGCTGTAAATAAATCACCTGTTAAAGGTTTAAGATATTTTATTATAGATGGACTTTTATATCCAACATATATTCCCAACCTTCTTTGAGGTCCAATCTTAGTGCGTTCTAGAGGAGAAATAGGAACATATACCGCGCTTCCAAAGATTCTTAGATGGGAAATATTTGGTTCTTTACCATGAACCAATTGTAAAGGGGAATACTTATGATAACTTGTAGGCCTGATGCGAATAAGTGTTGCTGCATGTAAGATTGCATGTTCCCAAGTTGAAATTGGAAGTTTTGATCTCATTAACAATGGTCTTGCTATCAATTTCAAATGTTTAATCAATGATTCAACAAGTCTATTTTGTGTATGAACATGTGCTACAGGATATTCAATATCAATTCTATTAGACATACAATAATCATTAAAAGATTGAGATGTGAATTCACCAGCGTTATCAAGGCGTATTTTCTTAATTGGATAATCTGGGAAATGAGCTCTTAAACAAACTAATTGAGCTAGTAATCTCACAAACGCCTGGTTGCGAGTTGACAATAGCAAACATGTGACCATCTAGTTGATGCATCAATTAAAACCATAAAATATCTAAATGGTCCACATGAAGGGTGTATTGGTCCACAAATATCACCTTGTATACGCTCTAAAAATGTGAGTGATTCACTCCCAATTTTCATTGGTGATGGCCGAGTAATTAATTTCCTTTGAGAACAAGCAGCACATGAGAAATTATTAGTTTGGAGAATTTATCTGCTAGACAAGCAATGACCATTTGAATTCTCAACTATTTTTGCATCATTATTGTTCCAGGATGGCCTAGTCGTTCATGCTAAATAACAAAGTTATTCTTGTTTGTAAACTTCTGGTTTACAATAACATTTGTTTCAACTGTACTAATATAGGTATAGTACAAACCGGAGGAAAATGAAGGCAATTTTTCTAATATACATTTCTTATCAGAAATTAACTTTATGATGTAAAGATATTCATCCTTTCCTTCATTTGTGGTCTTAATATGGTATCCATTTCTGCGGATATCCTTAAAACTCAACAAATTTCTTTGAGACTTCGTAGAATATAATGCACTTTTAATGTGTAATTTTGTTCCTCCAGGTAACAAAATACTGGCTCTGTCGGAGCCTTCAATTATATTTATACTACCAGATATAGTATTAACATTGGCTTCTTGTTTTACTATATGGTAGAAATATTTCTCATTCTTGAGAATAGTATGAGTTGTTGCACTGTCTGCGAGACATATATCTTCATCATTCACATGAGCATTCATTCTTCATATAATAAAAAAAATCATGAGTGAAAATATAATTAACAACAATAAATATTTAACATAAAATTTTATTGATAAAGACTAAATTCATAACAAAACAAATTACATGAAACATAAAATAATTTATTTAGGGGCACTCCCTTCTCCAACTGAGTGGTCAATGTCTTCTTTACGAAGAATAAGGAAATCATCAACATCAAAGGAAGTATAAACATCATCCATAGTTTCTATTGTTTTCTCTTTATTCTTAAGGGATTTTTGGTATAGATCAATAAGATGTTTTGGTGTGTGACAAACCCGAGACCAGTGACCTTGGCTGCCACAACGATAGCAAATATTTTTAGTTTGTTTGTTATTTTGAACATCTTTTTCTTTCTCTATACGTTCTTTATTCTTCCATATAAATGATGATTTGTTATCATTTCGACCACGACCACGACCATGACCATAACCATATCCACGACTACGACCAATACCATATCCCCGAGCATTACATCGTCCACGACCGCGACTACGGCCACGACCACGACCATGAGTATAATGATCATGTGTTGCTACATTCACCTTTGGGAATGGAGCAGTTCCGGTTGGACGAGACTCATGATTTTGTATGAGTAATTCATTATTTTGTTCAGCCACAAGGAGACAAATAATCAATTTAGAATATTTTGTAATACCCTTTTGATGATATTGCTGCTGCAGAGCATATTGGATGCATGAAAAGTGGAGAATGTTTTTTCTAACATGTCACTTTCAGTGACCTTTTCTCCACATAACTTCAATCTTGAAGTAATTCTGAATAGTGCAGAATTATATTCATTTACAGATTTAAAATCTTGAAACCGCAAATGCATCCATTCATAACGGACTTTTGGAAGAATTATATCCTTTTGATGGTCGTATCTCTCTTTTAAATTATTCAACAGAACAAAAGGGTCTTTAACTGTTAAGTATTCATTTTTTAACCCTTCATGGATATGGTGACGTAAAAATATCATGGCTTTAGCTTTGTTTTGACTAGATGCATTATTTCCATTTTTAATTGTGTCTCCAAGACCTTTTGCATCTAAATGAATCTTAACGTCTACTGTCCATGATAGGTAATTTTTTCCAGTGATGTCAAAAGCCACGAATTCAAGGTTAGTAATATTCGACATAGTTATTCCTATGCAAGAAATTACAAATAATAAGTTAGATAATACTTCAACAAATTTATTAACTATAATTATCATTATAATGATGGTAATAACAACAGTTATAACAAGTTAATAATGATTATATATATATTGAACTGTCCTGAACCGGGGTCAATAGATCCAGTGTCGGGCCAGCCACAAAAGTCAATGAGGTTTAGATTTTGTACACCGGTACAGTGGGTATCCGGTATTATAATTTGATTTCTCAGTGGGAGAAGATCGGTCTTGCTGTCCTGGAGATCCTACACACCGGAGGTCCTACACACCTAACCTTCACGTTGGATGGAGGCGAAGGGGGTTGCCACCTGCAAAGAGACTCCGACGATCAAGTTAGTGGCAGTGTGTAAGGAGCATGCGTATAATAGTGCAAGCAGGAAAACAAGAAGCATCAGAAGTCTAGAAGAGCAGAAGATTCCAGAGCCGTAATAGCATGCACCGTTCAAGTATTTATAGATGCTCATGAATATGGGCCTGATTAGGCCAGGGGACTAGGCACTGTTCCTCAGTTTTGGTGGCTCGAGGAAAGAATAATGCCCATTCTATTTTGTCAGAGCATGGGAAAATATATTTATTTAATCTATCGTGGGAGACAAGCATGGGCTAAGTGGTGAGGCGCGTGCCCCTCGTGGGATGGATTCGTCATGGGAGACTGAATCGTAGCACTGTTCCCAACGCCACTTATAAGTGTCTATTGGTAATCTGATGTAGGAGGCATGGTGCATCCGATGTGGGAGGTGTCAACATGGACTCACCGGTCTTGGGAGAATGCCCAGACGGTTCTGTAGGTCCGATGTATTACCTGCGGAATTGGTAGCACAGCTGGATCGGATGACACGTCACCATTGTCTTAGGGCTGGTATCAAGACCGGATCATTTGTCCCCTAGCTTGTGTGAGGGACTAGTAAAGTTGCTCATATAAGCTACATCGCTTGCACTTAGTCTGGATACCGGTTCGTCTATGTATGCAAAATATTTATTTAACGTGTGTTGGGATTCAACATTATGTTGTCACGTGAGGAGCCGTCCTGGGAACGAAGGCTCCATTATCGTAACGTTCCTTACGACGGATCCGGACAAAGATCTGTTGTGCGAGAATCCTGAAAGTTTTTGAAACTTGAAACTCTTGGTATTCGAGTAACAGCTGCAATGTTTCTCATGATTGGTCATTTAATGCCTTTAAGCACGTGGGCGAGCCATTATTGTTTTAATCAGGTGTGTCTCTGTAACAGCCACTCAGGGGCTTTATGGGCCTGAAATTCGAATTTTAAGGCCCATTTGAGAGGCCTTTTGACAAATCGACATTGTTTTCGCGCCTTAGGGTTTGAAACGACAGCCTTGTTTTTACGAAAGGGTGTCGTTTGGTGGTAAACGACATAACCCTTGAACCGATAATTGAGACTCTTCATCCCTTATAAAAGGAGCTCTTAGTGAATTCAGAAATCACTTACTCTTGCCTTCCTGATGAAACTCTGCAAAAATTTCGAGAAGACGTTTGTGCTTGCTTCTGTGAAGTTTGCT
Source organism: Clitoria ternatea (assembly GCA_037962975.1). Lineage (NCBI taxonomy): Eukaryota > Viridiplantae > Streptophyta > Magnoliopsida > Fabales > Fabaceae > Clitoria > Clitoria ternatea. Next base: position 214,587,079 of record CM075671.1, on the reverse strand, counting down.
CCACCATCTTCTCCTTCCTTAGGTAACCATCTCTTTCATCTCCTTGTATTTTTCCTTAAGTTGTTTGAATGTCTGGAAGAGGTTATACTAGTTCGAGCCATGTTGGCCCTAGGATTAGAGGAGGAAGAGCTTCGTCTCGAACTCCTGCATGTCGTGGTGGGAGGATCCCTGTGATTCCTTCTAGCACCTGGCCACTTCATTCAGAGAGGGAAGCGTTGCCTATCTCACAGCGGAGGGTGATAATACCCCATTTTCAGAATCCTCTTCTAGTGAGAGTGAGGAGAGCGCTGATTTATACCTCTCTGACAATGTGGCTTTTTATCGCAGCACAAAGGTTTTCAATTTGGCTCTCCGTAAGATGGCTGGCGAAGGAACATCCACTGAGGGGGCGCAGAGCAATATATTCTCAAAACTGCTTCAGGTTTGTGCAACGTTATTGCATACCGGATCGACTGGGTGAAACTCCAACAAAGACATCCCTATTGCTGGGTGGCTGATGAATTTAGGGATACACCGTCTTGCCACGCCAGGGACGACGAGGTAAGGCTGGAACCTCGCTTTTTAGTTAATAAAAAGGAGAAACATAAAAAGCGATTTATGGTGTTGGCGCCCCTTCCCTCAAAACGGATATGTCACATCATCCCGGATGAGAGAGCGATCTACATGTATGATTTCCTCTTCTTGAATCTGGGAGTACGCTTCCCCCTGACAGAGTTCCAGATGGGGGTCTTAAGATTTCTGGACTGCGCCCCCTCTCAGCTTCACCCTAACGGATGAGGGTTAGTCCGTTCTCTGGAAGTGCTTGGGGAGCACTTCAACTTCACTCCGATGGTCGCCATACTTTTCTATTTCATGCAGGTGGTTCGCCGTGCCAACAAGCAGAGCGGAGGAGTAAGCCTGATCACCTTCCAGACTCTGTCAAAATTTGTCAACTTCGAGTCTTATACAGATTCAGCTAAGGTAGATGGTCGCTCCTTTAAGTCATACTTCACCAGAATACGGATTCAGCCTAAGGACCCAATCTTCTGGGTGAATAAAGAAGGAATTAACAAATTCCCGGTGTGCTGGTCTCATGAGCATTTTCTGCTAACCTCCTAGGCCTATTTCACTGACAAGGATGAGCTATCCCCTACTTCCGCCTCCGTTCTCTTTGCTCTTGAAGCATACACCGCCTCACATAAATTCTTCTCTTGCAGGCGTTTGTTAGGATCACAAACTACCCGCGAGGAATATTTATGTACTTGTCGATCATTCTCTCTGCTGTTACTTCTCTTTACATGTCTTAAAATTTTCTAATACTTACCATCTTCCTGTTTTGATTATGCAGTTGAGATTGAAACAGAATCTAAGGATATGGACAAGTTGAAATCTCTAAAGGCTGGAGGAAAATCTATGGCTTCTGAGAACCAAATTCAGCCGAAGAGAAACTCCAAAAAGGCCACCACTGAGACCATTATTCTCACTTCCTCTGCTGGTGATGATGTCCCCCTGATCGAGGGCGGACCTGAAAATCCTACCTCTGGAGTCAAAGAAAAGAAGATCGGAGAGAGGAGGAGGAAACTAAAGAGTGACCCCTCAAAGCAGGCGGAATCACAAGACCCTCCTTCCAAAAAGGCCAAATCTTCTGAAGGAGGGACCAATTTTGGGGGCTCCAAAGGAAAAAACACAAAGGGACCAACTCCAGATGCCCCCAGCAAGGCTGCTACTTCTGGTGCTCAACCGTTGACTACTTATTTTGCACAGAAGGTCTCTTTCCCTCCTCCAAACAATTCATACCTCGCTCCCTTCCTGGTGTATGAGGGTCCGGTGCCTGAATCCATCCCTGAACTAAGGTACAAGTTGAAGACCACCCTCGAGCCAAAAGAGATCAAGCAAGCTTGCGAGGCCGGACGATGGTAGCTGGAAGAATTGTCCGGTCTCCTGAGATTACTCTGTAGGTTAGCGGACAACGACCCAAAAGTTGACAGATTAACGGGCAAAGTCAGTGACCTTACTGTTGCGTCTGCTAAGGACAGGGCGACTATCAAGCTTCTTGAGGATCGGTTAAGGACGTCCAAGGATTACGGGGAGCGGATGTACGCGGAGACCCTTAGCCAGAAATTGACCATCAAGGACCTGGAGGGCCAATTGGCTGAGCAGAAAAAGGTTAACTCTAACCTCAACGTGAGCCTCTGTTCGGAGAAGGAAAATACCTCCAAGCTAGATGAGGAACTGAAAGCGAAAACATATAGTTTTTCGAAGCAAGCTGAGGAATGCGCTCGTAGGGAGAAGGGGTTACTTTTGGAAATTAAAAGCCTAAAATTGGCGAGTCCGGATGATGATGACGCTGCCTTGAGAGCGGAGCTGGCTGCTACTAACACTAGAGCGGATGAGGCTGTTAACATCTGCGTCTAAGTTGCCGAGGAATCCTTTGGGTTGGCAGTGCGTCAGATTCTTCACTGCAATCCTAAAGTGGAACTCGACTTGAGTGGTATTAATCCGTTCTACAAGTTTCATGGGGGGAAACTCGTTGCAGTTGTTGACAGTCATCATGAGGAACCGCCCAACACTCTATACGAGCTGCCTCCTCTTCCCAAGGACCAATCAATTGGGCCCTCTCTCCTAGTCCCCATTACCCAGCAGCCCGAAGGTGAAGAAACAATGCTAATGCTGCTGTAGGTGACGCTGCTGGTGATAAGGGGGGTGAGGTCAGAGGAAACCAGAAAGAAAAGAATGAAGGAGCGGGCCAAAAGAAGTAGCGGCTTTTTTGTCTTATTATTTTTGTTGAATTAATATCGCTGTGTTCCGGGATCTGTAACATCCCTATTTTTAGAAACAGTTTTAATCTTGTAATTTTGAAGTATGGGAAGTTTGTAAGTAAGAATAAGTGAATAAATACCTTGTAAATGGTCTATAATATCACAAGAATTTCCTTTTTGTGTGTAATTATGGAATTTATATAGACCATTAATGAAATTATTCAAATTCCGAGTGAAAAAGGGCCCTGTTCCGAGTGACAGATTGAAATTCCGAGTGCAGGATAAGAAATTCCGACTAAAGATTGAAATTCCGAGTGAAGGTTATGTTTTCCGAGTAAAACATAACTGAGCGGGCTACTACCGAGTGGAATCATGGCCTCGGAGACATGTGGAGAGAAGTGTGTTCGAGAGAACCACTTCTGGGTGAAATTTCCGAGTCAAACATCCTCGAATGACTCATTTCCAAGTCAAAGCCTCCGAGTGACTCATTCCCGAGTCAAGTACTTCCTTTTCCGAGTGAAACTCCCCTGAGTATGGGAATCTGAGAGATGCACGTTCAATTAGAGGAAAATTCCGAGTGGGTCCATTCAGAAAGGAGATATGGACGACTGAAAACGTTTTCAGATAGATCCGAGTGGTGTTTTCTGAGTGAATCCGAGTGAGCCAACTCTGATTGAGTCATTTCGAGGGAAGGAAGATCTGACCGAGTGTTTCAAGGAGACACAGTTCCGAGTGAGTGTACAATTAGGTGGGAGTCAGTTCTGGAAGGTTTACCGAGTGGAACCGAGTGAATGAAGACTCGGATTCAGAACAAATTACCGAGTGAAAGTCAGAGTGAGATAGAACTCGGTCTGGAAAGATTCTACCGAGTGAGAAACCGAGTACTTGAGTCGGTTTCAGAGGGTTTCCGAGCGAGAATTAGATGACTCACTCAAGCAAGTCGGAATCCGCTTGAGCGAGAAGGACTTTTGATTCCTTTTCTCCTCACGTTCAAGCTTCCCCACTCACGTGAAACACTTTTTCCTTTCAATCAGAGCACCTTTTTCATATTTTATGTATATATTCTCTTCAAATCCTCCAGCACCGTACACCTTTTTAACTCCACTCATAGCACTTATATATTTTAATATATAACTAATCCCATCGAAGCAAGCAGACAAGGAAATTGGTCAGATACAGCTCACCTTTTGTCCATTATCTCCATTATCTCTCACCTAATTCCCCAATCAACGGAAAGTTTGTCTCCCACTTGCTTTCTCATTATTAACACATTACCATCACTCTCAGAACACACATGCATACGAAAACTTAGTAAAACACAAGCTCTCTCTTCCTTCTTCTTCTTACGAACAAGCTTCTTCCTCTCTCAAATTCTTTTCCTCCTCACTCGGAACAGAAGCAAGGACAGTGAAGGGAACATCTTCTTCTCATCCAAGAACTCCATTAAGGTAAGGGGGGTATATTCTCGGGTATTCTGGGAAATCTGAGTGAAAGGAAAGGGTTAAGGTACCTTTGGTCCTCACCTTTCCAGGACAGGTTCAGGAATTGTTGATTAACATGTTTTAATTTTTATATGTTGCTTTTATGTATCTTTATTGCTATGAATATGTTCAATTGGCTGTGTTGCTCATTATTAATCATGATTCAGTGAATATGTTCAATTAATTGCATTGATTATTAGTAACTTCGATGATTAAGTGGATATGATTAGTGTTGAATTGTGAAAAGATATTAACTGTATTGAACTGTGAAAACATTAAGAACCATGGGTGTCTATGTGAATTCCAGTGAGAAATTATAAAATAGAAGTTGGAATCAATGATGACAAGCTCGGTTTTTAGCAAATCCGACCGGTTCCCTAAAACTACAAATAGATTATTTAAATTTCAAACGGATTTTTGAACTAAATATCTATTTTGTGTAAACCGACCAGACCATTTTAAACAACACATGATTTCACTCGGTAAACTATCAGAGATATTTCAAACAGAACCTTCTCTCACTCGAAAAACCTTTCCTCAACCATATTCTACTCGGAATTATAGTAATTTCACTCAGAAAACTCTTTCTCAATCATATTTCACTCGGAAAACATTTTTAACTTCACTGAGAAAACTCTTTTAGTTTGATTGCACTCGGATTCATATTCATTTTACCCAGAAACTCATCTCAGCCTGATTTTACTTGGAATCCTACTCATTCCACTCGGAATCCTATTGATTACACTCGGTATCTAACTCATTTTACTCAGAAAATTCATTTTCACTCGGAAACTCTTCTTAAATCACGTTTCAGTCGGAAAAGATTTTAACTTCATTGAAAAACTCATTTTTCACTCGGAATCATGGTTATTTCACTCAGAAAATTCTTCTCAGTCTGATTCCACTCGGAATCATATTTATTTCACTCGGAAAATCATTTTTACTCGGAATCTAACTCGTTTTTACTCGGAATATCTGGTTTTCAACATTTTCACTCGGAATCAGACTCATTTCACTCGGAAAACAGCCTTCTAGTCCAATTTCACTCTGATTTTTAGTCAGCTCATTTAGAAAACTCTTCGCAGTATGATTTCACTCGGAATCATATTTATTTCACTCGGAATCATTCTTGTATTACTCAGAAAACCTTGTTTTTAATATTTTTCACTTGGATTTTCATTTAGAAACTCTCCTTTAATCTTTTTAAAATTATTGGGATGTTACAATTATCATTATTTCTATTATTATTATTATCATTATTATTATTACTATTATTATTATTAACTATTATTATTGTTATTGATATTATTATTGATGTTTTAATTATGAGTGATTAAATAAGGAATATATATTATTTTACTCTTTATACAAAGTGTTATTTTAGCCAAGATATAACTGACATATTTTCTAGAATAAGAATAATAAATGACTTGCAACGTCTGAATAGTTGATGAGATCCAAGAGCTTGTGAATAAATATTATAAGACTGGAAACACATAAGATACCCAAGGATCAAATGATAAAAAGAATGCATTTCGCATCATGAAAATGTTTTTGAAGGAGAAAAACTAGAGCATACACCTGGTACGCTAGAGGAAATTCACGTTCGATCTCCGAGGAGAATCTTGGGAGTACGACCGGAACGGAAACCCAATAGCATCAGAGTCGCGCCTGAAGCCGGGTGAGACGATGCAATTCTGGTGTACTTTGACTAAACGAAGGAATGTATCTATGATCGTGGAGAACCAAGTCCCAAGAATATATATATATATATATATATATATATATATAAATGATGAGAACCAATGAGTTCATTCGTACCTTATGATGAAATAATGGGAGCTTGGTGGACTCCGATCGCTCTAGAATGGAAAACGTTGTGCCCAAGAGGCAACTTGAGAAGGATGATTTCCAAAGAATGAGATAATGGTGACGGAGGATTGATTTATTAGGCCCACATGCATCATGACACTTAATTAAAGATAAATCATAAAAAACCAAACTCATGCATTCCATGACAACATGCTTGATTATTATAATTGTGAATATGCTAATTGTATGATTTATGTGATATTATCTGTTGACTGGATTATGTCTGCACCGGATTAACCATCAGGGTCTTGGGTTATACTCACCCTTACTGTTGATATTTCCAGAGGAATTAGGAAGTCAAGAACCAGAATACGAAGAACAGCAATACGTTGAACCAACTGAGAATGCTCATTAAAAATAGAATATATGTAGTTAAATATTTATGGATGACTGTATTAAGGGTGCCTGCGTGCCCCATTCTGTTAAGAGTACAATTACGTACAATTTGTGAATGACTATGTGATTTATCTATTATTTGCTTCGACTGATATGCCACTTATTTATAAAAAAAAATATTCTTTTTTTCTAAAAACTGTTAACACTCTCAGTTAAATAGGATGAACCTACAGAAGGGTTTGTCTTATCTAACCGAGGGTGTTACAGGATCAGCTCTGGATTTCAATCAATCATTTATGTAGTTTGGGATTTCATTAACGAAATGACAATTTTCTTTGTACGTCTGTCCATCGTGTTCATCTGACACCTAATCGTTTCTAAGCCGTTCCGCGAAAACAATTTAAATAGAATCTTTGTATGTGCAATGAATCAGTTCATATTTACATAAGTAGAATGTAAAATGGATAGTAACATATAAGTACTGTCCCTCTGTGTCAGCACTTTAGTAACAAAGGCTCGTTTTATAGAACGTTGCCTTTGATTTGGTAGAAAAGAGAGAGCTTATCCACCTCGTATTGTATTGAGATTGTGGCATGACGAGGTCGTCACTTAAATCATAATATTTGGCATATACAAAATTTGTAAGGAGAGTACCTTAACCTTTGATGATTAGGCTTTTGACTATAAGCATCACGATGGGGACTGCCCTTGTGAGAAAACACATGATCAGTGTGAGGATGGGTTGGAGCTTTCATCTTGATAAGAGACAATCATGGAGGTGTGATAAGTATTTGGTTCTATTGAGTTTGCTGAAAGAGAATCAAGTTTGTATAATATGAACTCAATGAAATGGATGTGCCAAGTTTAAACACAGAAGTTGTAATACAGTATAGTTGTCGTTCCACTGAGGAGGTGCTAGAATGAAGACTTTAGTTTGAATTGATTTGGCAGAAAGTTTTTGTTTGGGTTTGTTGTGAATGTTGTTGAATGAAAAATAGCAAGTAACAAAATAACAGAGAATAATATTGTGCAAAAGATAACAGTAAATGAGGTTGGAAAAATCAGTTTTGTAAAACAGGGATTGGCTTCATCACATCTTCACCTTTGTAAGCTGCATAAGTTTCCATATAAGTAAATCGAAAAGATAAGTTCTACGTCACAATCAAAGTCATTTGCATCGATCCCTCGACTACAAAATTCATAAGAATGATTTCCAAACCGCTGATCCCTCAGTCACTTTGAAAACCATTCCAGCATTATCGATCGATTGTTTTGACGTTTGTTACGTTAGACGCCATCCCTGGCTACCTACTCACAACAAGCATTTCTTTCAGGGTCTGCTTTCAAAAGTCACTTCCCAGCATACTCAAGAAAACTTAGAACAAGAAAATAGTGATCAAGTACTTTCAGGCATTAAACGCAGAAGGAAATACAGAAACTTTATCAAATCTCATTACTCAATGAAAACTTACGACAGCATTACTTCAGTGTTGAATGGATTACAGCCAATCCCATAAGGGAAATTAGTTAATCATGCCTTGCATTTTCACCATCAAAGAAATAAATACAGAAAATGGAAAGTGTGAAATGAAAAATACAGAGGATGAAATGATGTATGATGTTAGGAGATTGATCCATTTGTGCTCTGTTTGCAGCTTGATTTATAGGAGTTTTGACTCAGCTTCTCTTGCCCCACTTACGTAGAACCCATGCGGCATCTTTCAGAGACTGGTGGAAACAGAAGAAAGTGGGCGAGTTGGCATCGCATTATTGGTGAATAAAGAATGAAGAAACCCATGCTGTGTGAGTCACGCTTGAGCTTGATGGTCACGCTCAAGCGTGAAGGGCTCTGATGCTTTTTGATTGCCTTGCGCTTGAGCTTCCTTGACCACGCTTAAGCGTGGCTCCTTTGTTTAACATATGCTTGATCCTTCGCTTCAAGCTGGGCCTGTTACGCTTTAAGCGAGCTCCTCTATCCTCACAGATATGTTCCACGCTCAAGCTACGCTCAAGCGGGATCGAGGTCACGCCCAAGCGGCTCCTTATCACGCTTGAGCGTGAGATGCCCCTGATCCTGTTCCTTAATTCAATTCAGTCACGCTTTAAGCTCCATGGTTCCACGCTTGAGCGCCAGGCATGCATGAAATCACGCTCACGCTCACGCTTGATCCTTTTCAGCCGCGCTCAAGCGCTCTTGTGGTCACGCTCGAGCGTCCCCTTCTCACGCTCAAGCGTGGGTAAGTCTGATGCTGCCTTTTGTCTTTCAATCCACGCTCAGGGTCACGCTTGCTCCTCGCTTGGGCGTTTTAGGACTCACGCTCAAGCGACGCATTCTCCCGCTTGAGCGTGAGAGGTTCCTGAAACTCTGTTTTCTTTAGTCCTTCAACAAGGCTGCGCTCAAGCGTGCTTGATGTTAACCCTTAAGCGTGGGGTTCTGATGATGCTGAATCCTCTTGAATTTCTATCAAGCTTTTGGAACCTGTCCTCAATATTTTTCAGAGCAAGCTTATTTACTTATTTATGGTAAAGATCATGCTCAATTTTATCAATTTAGTTAAGTATTTCGGGAAATGGATCCAATTGAGTCATAAATTTAATCACAAAATAAGCACTTATCAAACTCTCCCCAACCTAGATTTTTGCTTGTCCTCAAGTAAAAAGAAGTTTAGGAAAGGGGATCAAGCGTTCCAAAATCTAAGTTTCTGTTGCAGACAAAAAGTTTAAAAGACAGTAATCTGAGTTGATGTCTAGGCAAATGATTTTCTTAATACCAATTCCTTGAAATGTAATGTACCATTACCTTGTTCATAAAGCATGTAACCCATTGCTGTAAGAATATAGAATTCTCATTATTTCTTACCATGTGTCTGTTTCACTCATCCATCATTAGAACTGCTTCGTTAACATTGGCCGTCATTTCTAGTAAAACCAAAATTCAAATGAATAGCAAGGATCAAAAGGTCTTTTAAGGATGTAATGAGGCTGGGCTAACAAGAATCTTTGGTTTTTCTTGGTTTCAAAACGCATGTTTAAAGAAGAGCATAAGTGTTTTTGGTTAATTTATTTAACAAATTAGAAGGCTCCTTCTTTGCATTGAAACTTCAGAATTTTCTTTTGTTTTCCTCCAGCTCTTTTATACAATTTTGGAGAGCTTACTATTCTTTTTGCATTTTCTTCTACTGCCTCCATTTGTTTCATCTCCTTTTGAGAAAAATATTTTATGCTCTTTTTCAAGATGAACATGCAGGTAGGATAGAATTTTTGCTTTTATGCTTAGCTCAGGGCAGAGAAAAATTTTTATGCTTTTATGGCTCAAAGATGGGCTGCCAAAAAAAAATCGGATATTTTTATCAGGGTAGCTTTTTGGCTCTTGGCTAATTATTTTTTCAAAATTGCCTTATCATTTCCTTGCTTGTTTCTTAAGAAAAAGGTTTAATTAGAAAATCAGTCAATGCCAATTTAACAAATTCAAATGAGGCTCTTAAGTGTTTAGATTTTCTCACTTCTCATCAAGATATCAGGCTTACTTCCTTATTCTAACAGAAAAGGGTTCACGTCATGTAATCAAGCAACAATACATGCATTCCAGTTCCTTGGTTCTTAATTAAGTCATTTTGCCAAAAAAAAAAAAAAGAATCAGTGTTATTGCCTAAAAACATTCTGTTGCTTAGAAACTTTTCTTGTTCAAAAAGTAAAATCTTTGGTTGGGGTTTTCAAAATTGGTACAACTGCAAGCATGTAATGGTATATCCAAACAATCAACCAAAAGCATAAAAATTTTAAAAATTTTCAAAGTATGCTGCAGTAATGTTAGACAAAACTAACTCAAAGTAAACTAAAGCAATAAAAATTAAAGCAGTAAACTCATCACTCATCCTTAGAAGAGTCATCCTCTGTCTCATGTTTCCTTGCTGGAGGCCCTTGTGAGGAGGGTCCTGGTTTAGCCTATGAAGTCTCACCCCTCCTAAGAAAGAAGGCCTGTCCCCAGGCTAAACAATGTGGGATGCAAACTTACTTTCGGATAATGAGTGGGATGAATTTGATGAGCTGCCAAATAAAAGAAAAATTCAATCTTAGGATAAAATTTACTTAAAATAAAATCAACAGGATGAAAAGAAAACATAAAAGATTGGGTTGCCTCCCAATAAGCGCTTGTTTAACGTCATTAGCTTGACGCCTGATAGATTTTTCAATATGGGTCATGGAGTTGGTGAATGAGAGTGTTGAGTTTTTCCACCTCCTTGCCTAAGTCAGGCCTTGGCTTTCTTCCTCTCTGTTTTTCAAGTGCACCTTCAATAGCAAAATCAGCTTGTTCTTTTTGCACTCGAATTTTTACTTTTCTGTCATCCACATCTATGATGACTTTGGCTGCTTTCAAGAATGGTCTCCCTAGTATTAGGGGAACTTCAGGATCTTCCTCCATATCTATGACAACAAAGTTCTCATGAAATTCAAATTTATCAACTTTGACCTCAATATTTTCAGCAATACCATAAGGGGTTTTTATTGATTGATCTGCCATTTTTAAAGTCATGTTTGTTGGTTTTACTGAAAAATCCCCTATACTTTTCAGTGTGGATAATGGCATCAAATTTACACTAGCACCAAGATCTAACAAAGCTTTACTTTTTGAAAGTTTTCCAACAGTAACGGGAATAGAAAAACTCCCTGGATCTTTGGTGTTATGTGGTACTGCTTCAGAGATGATAGTGTCATATCCATCTTCTTCCTCAGTTATTTCCTCAGTCAGTGTGGTCACAGCCTTGCAATGCTCTATTGGGTTTGTTTCAGTGTTTGCTCCATACTGAGGCTTCTGTTTCTCAGCAAGTTGTTGGGCTAGTTGTCCCAATTGTGTTTCCAAGTTCCTGAGTGATGCCTCATTGTTCTTTTGACTTGCTAAAGAAGTTTGCATAAATTTTTCCAAGGTGTCCTCCAATCTAGAAGTTCTCTCCACCAAAGAAGGACCATTATTTTGATATGGTTTATTTGAAGAGCTGGGCTCTTGCTTCCATCCTTGGCCTTGGTTTTGGTTACTTCTCCATCCCTGAAATGGTTGGTTAGAAAAATTTGAATTGAAATTACCAGACTTTCCTTGGTTGTTCATGAAGTATACAGTTGCTTCTTGTGATCCACAGTTCTCATTGAGATGATTTCCTCCACAAAAGTTACATCTGGCAGGCATTTGTTGTTGCCCTGGTTGTGATGATTGTACAGCATGTAATTGTTGTGGAAGATTGGCTATCTTTTTGGTCAATGCTTCTAGTTGTTGGGTCAGAATTTTGTTCTGTGCTAAAATGGCATCTGTGGTGTTTAAGTCAAGGACTCCTTTCCTTTGAACTTGCTGACGATCATGTTGAGCTTGGTAGTCTGTTGAGGATAAAGCTTCTATTATCCTTGTGGCTTGGTCAGCATCCACTGTCATCATTGTTCCTCCTGCTGCTGCATCTAAAATCATTTTAGTGTCAGCCCTTAAGCCACTGTAAAAAATATTAAGTTGTGCAATATCTTCAAGTCCATGGTTTGGGCATTTTCTGAGCAGTGTTTTAAAGCGTTCCCATGCCTCACAAAAAGGTTCATCTTGGCCTTGTCTAAATGTTGTAATATCTGATTTGGCCTTGATGAATCTAGATGGAGGAAAGAACCTTTGTAGAAATTTTTCTTCAACTGTCTCCCAGCTGTTCAGGCTTTGATTTGGATGAGACTGTAGCCACTCCTTTGCTTTTCCTGCTAAAGAGAAAGGAAATAGTCTTAAGTATGCAGCATCAATAACATCTTGGTCAAATCCCATGGTTCCAACCAATTCATAGAATGTGGCCAAGTGAGTGTACGGATCTTCACTAGACATTCCATGGAATTGATGTGAACTAATCAAACTCAAAGATGCTGGTTTCATTTCTAGTGCTCTGACAGTGTTTGGAATTGCAATGCTTGAGAAATGTCTTGGCCCTTGCTGTAAAGCATAGTCTCCAAGTGTTCTCCTTGGTGGATTTTGATTATTGTTGTTGTTCTCCATTGTAACAGAGGAAGTTTGTCCTTCTTGGAGGTTCTGCTTTGCTTTCTTGATTTTCTTGAGGAACCTATCTATCTCAGGATCAAATGCAAGCTGTTCTTTTGTACCCTGTCCCCTCAAGATCATAAATCAAGTACTCAAAATAGCAAGGTTACTAAAAAAAATAAAAATAAAAACAAATTGAAAACAAATTTATTTACACTGTCTTATCAATTCAATGCTAAAATATTCAAGCTCAAATCACCTCCCCGGCTGCGGCGCCAAAACTTGATAGGTGTTTGCTTATATTGAGTTTGCTGAAAGAGAATCAAGTTTGTATAATATGAACTCAATGAAATGGATGTGCCAAGTTTAAACACAGAAGTTGTAATACAGTATAGTTGTCGTTCCACTGAGGAGGTGCTAGAATGAAGACTTTAGTTTGAATTGATTTGGCAGAAAGTTTTTGTTTGGGTTTGTTGTGAATGTTGTTGAATGAAAAACAGCAAGTAACAAAATAACAGAGAATAATATTGTGCAAAAGATAACAGTAAATGAGGTTGGAAAAATCAGTTTTGTAAAACAGGGATTGGCTTCATCACATCTTCACCTTTGTAAGCTGCATAAGTTTCCATATAAGTAAATCGAAAAGATAAGTTCTACGTCACAATCAAAGTCATTTGCATCGATCCCTCGACTACAAAATTCATAAGAATGATTTCCAAACCGCTGATCCCTCAGTCACTTTGAAAACCATTCCAGCATTATCGATCGATTGTTTTGACGTTTGTTGCGTTAGACGCCATCCCTGGCTACCTACTCACAACAAGCATTTCTTTCAGGGTCTGCTTTCAAAAGTCACTTCCCAGCATACTCAAGAAAACTTAGAACAAGAAAATAGTGATCAAGTACTTTCAGGCATTAAACGCAGAAGGAAATACAGAAACTTTATCAAATCTCATTACTCAATGAAAACTTACGACAGCATTACTTCAGTGTTGAATGGATTACAGCCAATCCCATAAGGGAAATTAGTTAATCATGCCTTGCATTTTCACCATCAAAGAAATAAATACAGAAAATGGAAAGTGTGAAATGAAAAATACAGAGGATGAAATGATGTATGATGTTAGGAGATTGATCCATTTGTGCTCTGTTTGCAGCTTGATTTATAGGAGTTTTGACTCAGCTTCTCTTGCCCCACTTACGTAGAACCCATGCGGCATCTTTCAGAGACTGGTGGAAACAGAAGAAAGTGGGCGAGTTTTCATCGCATTATTGGTGAATAAAGAATGAAGAAACCCATGCTGTGTGAGTCACGCTTGAGCTTGATGGTCACGCTCAAGCGTGAAGGGCTCTGATGCTTTTTGATTGCCTTGCGCTTGAGCTTCCTTGACCACGCTTAAGCGTGGCTCCTTTGTTTAACATATGCTTGATCCTTCGCTTCAAGCTGGGCCTGTTACGCTTTAAGCGAGCTCCTCTATCCTCACAGATATGTTCCACGCTCAAGCTACGCTCAAGCGGGATCGAGGTCACGCCCAAGCGGCTCCTTATCACGCTTGAGCGTGAGATGCCCCTGATCCTGTTCCTTAATTCAATTCAGTCACGCTTTAAGCTCCATGGTTCCACGCTTGAGCGCTAGGCATGCATGAAATCACGCTCACGCTCACGCTTGATCCTTTTCAGCCGCGCTCAAGCGCTCTTGTGGTCACGCTCGAGCGTCCCCTTCTCACGCTCAAGCGTGGGTAAGTCTGATGCTGCCTTTTGTCTTTCAATCCACGCTCAGGGTCACGCTTGCTCCTCGCTTGGGCGTTTTAGGACTCACGCTCAAGCGACGCATTCTCCCGCTTGAGCGTGAGAGGTTCCTGAAACTCTGTTTTCTTTAGTCCTTCAACAAGGCTGCGCTCAAGCATGCTTGATGTTAACCCTTAAGCGTGGGGTTCTGATGATGCTGAATCCTCTTGAATTTCTATCAAGCTTTTGGAACCTGTCCTCAATATTTTTCAGAGCAAGCTTATTTACTTATTTATGGTAAAGATCATGCTCAATTTTATCAATTTAGTTAAGTATTTCGGGAAATGGATCCAATTGAGTCATAAATTTAATCACAAAATAAGCACTTATCAAGGTGTTTATTGAATCTGCATTCCGCAAGAGAATTTCCCAAACAGAAAACAGTGTCATGTCTTCACCAGCGTTCGGTCGAGCCTACTTGCTGTACTTGGAGTTCAGTTTTCATCCTACCCTCCAAGCCTGCAAACGGCACTTCGGTTTTAACCTACTGGCCATACTTAGAGTTTAGTTTTAATCTTACCCTCCAGGCATTCAACACGGGGTTTAGAACAGGGCTAATCCTGAACCTACTGCGCCCGTTACTTGGGGTTCAGCATGGTCTCGAAAAGGGACTAGCTTACTGCGCCCAAGCCTTCACCGGTGTTCGGCCAAACCTACTAACCGTACTTGGAGTTCGGTTTTAATCCTATCATCCAAGCCTTCAACACGGGGTTCAGAACAGGGCTAATCCTGAACCTACTTCACCCGTTACTTGGGGTTCAATGTGGTCTTGAAAAAGAACCAGCTTACTACGCCCAAGCCTTCACCGTGTTCGGCCAAACCTACTAACCATACTTGGAGTTCGGTTTTAATCCTACCATCCAAGCCTTCAACACGGGGTTCAGAACAGGGCTAATCCTGAACCTACTGCGCCCGTTACTTGGGGTTCAGCGTGGTCTTGAAAAAGAACCAGCTTACTGCGCCCAAGCCTTCATCGATGTTCAACCAAACCTACTAACCATACTTGGAGTTTGGTTTTAATCCTACCATCCAAGCCTTCGACACGGGGTTCAGAACAGGGCTAATCCTGAACCTACTGCGCCCGTTACTTGGGGTTCAGCGTGGTCTTGAAAAAGAACCAGCTTACTGTGCCCAAGCCTTCACCGGTGTTCGGCCAAACCTACTAACCATACTTGGAGTTCAGTTTTAATCCTACCATCCAAGCCTTCAACACGGGGTTCAGAACAGGTCTAATCCTGAACCTACTACACCCGTTACTTGGGGTTCAGCATGGTCTTGAAAAAGAACCAGCTTACTGCGCCCAAGCCTTCACCGGTGTTCGGCCAAACCTACTAATCGTACTTGGAGTTTGGTTTTAATCCTACCATCCAAGCCTTTGACACGGGGTTCAGAACAGGGCTAATTCTGAACCTACCGCGCCCGTTACTTGGGGTTCAGCGTGGTCTTGAAAAAGAACCAGCTTACTGCGCCCAAGCCTTCATCGGTGTTCGGCCAAACCTATTAGCCGTACTTGGAGTTCGGTTTTAATCCTACCATCCAAGCCTTCAGTACGGGGTTCAGAACAGGGCTAATCCTGAACCTACTACGGCCGTTACTTGGGGTTCAGTGTGGTCTTGAAAAAGAACCAGCTTACTGCGCCTAAGCCTTCACCGTATGGTTCACCCTTTTATACCCTCGAAGAAGTTCATCGCTAACAACAGATACGTAGTTAGGATCATCCGTTTCGTTTCTCCTGGCGCCGCGGTGCAGGGCTATCAAAGACGTTGCCATGAAACGGTCTCTCCATGTGCTTTGATCTGGTCCTGTCCTTATCCCTCCGTTGTTGTTGGTGTGGCGCTGGGGATTTTCCCTTCACCGCTGTTGCTTCCAAGTGCATCTCAATGCCTACATACTTGGATGCTTGACGTTGATATTTTTGCAGTCATTATCCCGTCAAATTAGTACATTAAAATTAATTAACGTAGTACTAGGGTGTCAACCTAGGTCGTTCTCTCAAGGATCAACACAAAAATTTAGGAAAAATCAAGTCTTAAACTAATTTTTAACAATTAAAAATAAAAACTTAACAACTAAAATTTTTACAAACATAAGTTCACTAACATACAATTGGGGGGGGGGGGTTTGATTGATTTTTGTTGTCACAATTAAAATTAAAACAAGGTAAATAAAGGATTTAAAACAATAAATAACAAGCGATTGATTTTCTTGGAGTATTGTAAATAAATTTATCCTTGGTTCATTAAAGATAACTTGTATACTCATTAATGTTAATTTCTTAGCTCAATTTGAATTGATCAACTAAGCGTCTTTTTCAATTCACAATTCCTTTACTTTCATTTAAAAATGAATATTTTAATCAAGCATCCTAATTAAGCAAAAGGAGTCAAGATCTTAAAATCTAGGAATTATTGAGCATACATAAGAACATCGCCTACATACATAATCTAATCTCAAATTATGGAATTAAGCAAACCATAATTATTAAAAGTGATTATGAAAATATTCATTAAGCATGCATATTTCCTTAATCCATTCTAATTTGAAATCTTATTTAACTCCATTTGAATAACTAAACCGATTAAGCATACAAATTCAATTAAACAAAATGGAATTAAATAAGTAGAGAATGATTATGAAGAAATAACATTAATAAAAGCATACTATATTAAAATTAATGACCTCAAAATTACATTACAACATTCTCCAAGAAAATCAATCTAAGGGTTTTAGCCCTCCATAATTACAACTACAAACAAAGAAACTAACCCAGAAATGAAGAACTTGTTGGAGAAACTCCAACAGAGAAGAGAAACAGAACGTATGAATGAGGGAGGAATTGAAGAATGAAGAATGGTGTGTTATGACCCTTGCTCTTGTGCCTATTTATAGGAGTTAGAAAGCAAGCTTTTGCCATAAAATATTTCAATGGAAGGAGCACTCTTCATTAATCAATTCAATGGTGCTCCATGATCATCTTCAGTGCATTTCCCACCATCTCAGTGCTTTGCCCACCTTCCAGAAGCTTGAAAAACGTGTTTCTGGGCCAATTATTCACTCATGAATCGATTCATTGGTGGGAGGAATCGATTCATTCGTTCCAAAATGCAATCCTGGGCCAATTTTACACGTGTGAATCGATTCATTTAGGGAAAGAATCGATTCAATGCTGTTGGAACCCGTATGAATCGATTCAGGAGGCTTGTGAATCGATTCAAGTTGCAAAATTTCACTTCCTGGGTGCATTACATTCGCATGAATCGATTCAGGAGGGGGATGAATCGATTCATCCCCCTGATTCTCCATAATTTACACACTTTTTTACCCTTTTTGAGATCTTTTTGCATATTTCTTGGTTCCTTTGATCCTTAGGCACTTTGATCTTCATTTTGGATTGGAATTCTTGAGTTCTTTGATTTATTTCCCTTTGGCACAAATTATCAATCAAATATACATAAAGATCAAATGATAAAAATGTGTTAAAATGCAATATGTTACACACTAAGTGATGGCAAATTATACACATTTAAATTGGAGAATTAGAGATAAATCATGCATCATCAATGCTTTCCTTCTGAACTCTTCGAAACTCGTAGGAGGACTTTTCACCAATAACAGGGCGAAAACAGAGTTAGGTAGCAAGGCTTCTATCACAATATGCAACTGTAGTGCCTCTACCAAGTTCAGAACAGTAGCTGCTTCCTTGTAAAATCTCTTCAAGAAATCCTTGAGAGACTCATGTTCCCCTTGCCTAATCTGGGCCAGAGTATGAGATGTCTTGGAGACATCTCTAGAAATGACAAAATAATCCACAAATATTGCTGCCATTTCTTCCCATGAGTCGATGGATCCTGATGGTAGCCCCTTGAACCAACCAAGGGCATCATCAACAAGGGTGCGAGGGAACATTCTGCACATGACATCCTCATCTGCTCCCAAGTACATGGTTTTATACACGTATGCATCCAGGTGTTTGGTGGGATCCGTTTCTCCACCATACTTCCCGATGGAAAGTAGTTGAGTAGTTTGCAGATGCTTTGGGATGGCCACATTCATCAACCTTTGAGAGAAAGGAATGTGGAGTTTGTAAGCCCCATGGATTATCGCTGGCTCACGTCTTCTGCCACTGGCTCTCTCTCCAGAGTCGTGTGTTTGCTCTTTCTCTTCGTAAGTGGGAATCTGCGAGTACTGGATACTAGCAGATTTCCTTCCCTCAGCTACTTGATGTGCCCCCTCAGTTTGGGATGTTGCTTCCTCCTTCAAGCTCTTTCTTTCATGTCTCAACTCCACCAGTTCTTCCATTAACTTACGTATCATTTCATCTCTTGGATCGGGTGTAGACACTTGCACCATTCTCCTTGAACTCCCCATAGGCGACTCGAAAGCCAAGCGTTTGTTCACTGGTTGTTCTTGGGCAATGACATCTTCTACGTGCCCATCTGGTATGTTTCTCCCATTCCCTTCCATGATGCAAGACAAGGCTTCGTAAACAAGAGGTGGGAATAATTTTAACGGGTCCCACTGGGCGTGCCAATGAACTGTCCTGAACCGGGGTCAATAGATCCGGTGTCGGGCCAGCCACAAAAGTCAATGAGGTTTAGATTTTGTACACCGGTACAGTGGGTATCCGGTATTATAATATGATCTCTCAGTAGGAGAAGATCGGTCTTGCTGTCCTGGAGATGCTACACACCGGAGGTCCTACACACCTGACCTTCGCGTTGGATGGAGGCGAAGGGGGGTGCCATCTGCAAAGAGACTCCGACGATCAAGTTAGTGGCAGTGCGTAAGAAGCATTCGTATAATAGTGCAAGCAGGAAAGCAAGAAGCATCAGAAGTCTAGAAGAGCAGAAGATTCCAGAGCCGTAATAGCATACACAGTTCAAGTATTTATAGATGCTCATGAATATGGGCCTGATTAGGCTAGGGGACTAGGCACTGTTCCCCGATTTTGGTGGCTCGAGGAAAGAATAATGCCCATTCTATTTTGTCGGAGCATGGGAAAATATATTTATTTAATCTATCGTGGGAGACAAGTATGAGCTAAGTGGTGAGGTGCGTGCCCCTCGTGGGATGGATTCGTCATGGGAGACTGAATCGCAGCACTGTTCCCAAGGCCATTTAAAAGTGTCTACTGGCAATCCAATGTAGGAGGCATGGTGCATCCGATGTGGGAGGTGTCAACATGGACTCACCGGTCTTGGGAGAACGCCCAGACAGTTCTGTAGGTCCGATGTATTACCTGCGGAATTGGTAGCACAGCCGGATCGGATGACATGTCACCATTGTCTTAGGGCCGGTATCAAGACCAGATCATATATATTATTTTATTTAATTATAAGAGTAATATTGTTTTTTAAAAATAGAGTAACTTATAAATCAATTTAAATAAAATTTCATATAAATGATTCGGTAGTGAAAATTTAAAATTTTCATAAAATATCATTCAAGTACTAGTGGACTAGTGGTACCGTGATAACTTATCGTAGGTATAAACCTGGGCTTGATTTCTTATTAATGCGTATCTTATTTATTAACTCTTTTATATATAATAAAATATATTATATTAATTATGAGTAAAAAATAATTAATCATTTAATGATATAATTGATAATCCACTAAATCATAAGGTATATCAAATAAATGCATGTATGCAGGAGTATGACCCGTGAAGCAATAATGCACTAAAACATATATTATATATTAAATAAATGTTAAAACATATATCAAATAAATGCTACGTGAAGCTACAGTAGCAATTGGAAGCATTACGCGTGAAGTTACACTAAAACAATAAAATACATGCAATTTGGAAGTAATTGTGCCTAATTACAGAGTGCAAAACAGACCATCAAATTGTGCAAGTGCTTTGTACCAATTTATAAAAGCATTCAGCGGAAAGTACAACAAGAAATTTCAACAATTGGAAGCAAATGGAAATCTCCTAGTAGCATCGCTGTGGTCTATTTAGTAAAAGTGGTGAAGAAAAAAATAAAATTAATAATTAATATTAATTCTATTAATTAAATTTTAGTCGATTATATATTTTATGATTTTTTTACACTTCTTAGATTGTTAAAGTTCTTCAAGAACTATCAAGAATTCTGAGTTATTTGACAATTAATTTTATATATCCTACAAGGATGTTTATGAATAAGTTCTCTAGAGAACTTATTTTTATGATATAGATATAATCTTATACATCCTTCTAAGATGTTTAAAATATAAGTTCTTTAGGAACTTTTATAATATATACATAAATAATATAAGGTATATAAATTAAAATTATCAAGAATGATAATAATAATAATAATAATAATAATAATAATAATAATAATGATAATAATAATAGATTACCTCTTGTAGTCTTGACTAGATCTCAGTTGGTCAGAACTTGGTGCTGATAACGTGTTATAAAATAACTAAAATTTAAAATAATAGAAGAAAGAAAATGAAGAAGAGAAATGCACGTAGAGAAAGAAATGTACTGAGCCAATTTCATGCATACCATACTGAAGAAACTAAGTCCCTTTTATAGGCAACTCATGGACATCCATTTTGATTATAATATTCATAATAATATCTATTATTAGTAAACAAACATTTATACAACAACTTACATTTTTCTCTCTCCATCTCTCATCATATCATTTATCCCATCTTAACATGTCTCTTTCTTCGTCCACCATTGCACATACTATACAAATATCATTTATCTATAAAAAATGATTCAGCATGAATTTGATTGGGGAACAAACTGAGGAATTTAGATCCTAAACTTGTCTCTCTTCACAAATAAGGACAGCAAAATTTTTTGTTCACTACGTAGATGGAAAAAAGAACCGTGGAGAGATGGATAGTAAGATCGTCGTAATATCATTTGGTGCAATATAGTAGTTATGGTTACAGAGATGATAATTTTTCTTGGTTTGATGTTTTATCTATATTCATGTTTCATAAGAGTTCATCTTTAAGTCAAGAAATTTTATTATTAGTATCTTGTGTTAAAAAATAAATATTTTAATAGAACATCAAATATCAGATTAGTTACCTGGTTGGAGGTTTTAGTAGTTTATACGAAGTACTAAGTTTGAATTTCATTGCATTGAACTTTATTGCATCCTCTTGTAAAAAAAGGTTAGTTTTTTTTAATCATATGTATTTTTTATTGGAGGCGGTAATTATATTTGAGTCAGTGATGACAAAAAAAAACCTACGTCTGTAGGTAATTTGCTGGTTACCCGCAATGGATACCCATATATTTACTAAACGAGTGGGTAGCGGTATCACACTACTCACCCTGCAAGTATCTATTTAATTATTAATATTTATTTTTTATTAAATATATTTAAATATTTAAGTTTTTTTTATAATGAGATAAACAAGATTTAATATTTTTCAATGATAATACTTTTAATTTATGAAGTTATAATGTATGATATAATATTAAGGGGTTTTTTAAATAGTGCCAAAAAATTATTGTTTAGGGTTGACCAGAAAATAATTTTTTGTCTGGGTTAAAGGTGTCATGTCATTTTTACATTTCACACGTTGACCCCACAAATTCACAGACACGTCAGCATTTCAAATGTTCATTGTGCGAAATTGACGAGGGCCCGCCACATGTCAAAAGCTGGTCTATTTCGCAGGTCAAAATGACAAAATTAGATGCATCATATCAGTTAGAGATTTTTCACATAGTCAACGTGCGAAATGTCAGAACATGTGGCACTTTTTCGCATATTCAACATACGAAATGACAGGGACTTTTTTGTAAATCATACTACGAGAAAATATTAAAAAAGTGACGTTTTACCTTATATAAACCGAGAGATGGTGGGTCTGAAGTATGTCTTGGTGAGGCTTAAGGTGGAACTACTATATTTCTTAGTCAGTTTTTTTAGGCTTGAAAGCTATGTTTTTAGATTATATATTATTTTTTAGTGGTATATATTTAATGTAGTATATATCCTGAAGTTGTTTAGCATTAGTGGTTTTTTTATAAAATAATTAGGTTTCATAAATGGCTCCTCAAATTGGGGTAATTTTGTATACGAATGGAAGGAAATTTGAATGTTTGGATGGTTTTTTATTTGATGGGGACGCCAGATTGATGCAAATTAAATGCGGTATTATAGTTGCATAACTTAAGGAGAGGATTTCTGATAAGTTGAAGTTCCAAGCGAATCAGGTTATAACACAATTAACTAGAAGGTTAATTATTGACAAAAGGAAATTTTTTTTGAAGGTTTTCAAATAAACGATGATGTAGAGATTGACTTGTTGGTGAAATGTTTTGAGCGTCAATCGGATATGAATGTACTTGAGATATTTACTGATGTTGATGTTTTGATGTCTCAAGGAGGTGCTTCACGATGTATGACGCAGGCAGGAAGTAAGTATAGTTTGAAAGTTTAGGTTGTGTTAATATTTTTTAAAGTAATTATTAGTTTAGGGTTTGTAATAAAAATTTAACGTTTTATTGGTGGAAGATGAAATGGATGTTAGCTTATCAGATGAGGAAGATCCAAATTTTAATATTCAGTTGGAGTGGGAAAGTAGTGACGAGGAAGGGGTCAATGAAGCTTATGTTCCCAATGACAGTGATGTGGACACAAAGGTTGAAGGTGACTTTGACTTCATGCCAGACTCATTGACTTTAGCAAATTTCATGTGGTGTTGGCACTGTTGTACCTGGTTAGTAATGTTTACAATGTCATGGATTGAATTAGCTTATTAAGTATTGACAAGTGATGATTATGTTGAATTGTAGGGTATAGAGGAAAGGCATTTTTGTTGTCATCATCATATTTCAATGATGTTAATTGGGAGCACCCAAATAAGGAAGACAATTATGCAAGGTTTGATAACGAAACTGAATGGCGCATTGGAGATGAACTTTATACGGGTTTGAAATTTCAATCAAAAAAAGTTATTCAAAGTGCGTTGAAACAATATTGTATGAAGACGCATCAGACGTACATCGTGGTTGAATCTAAACCAACACTGTTAAGTGTAAAATATAACACCGTAGATTTTAAAGAAAATAATTTATTGAATAATGGTAATTAATTATTTATGGTCCAATACCTATGGGAGATTTTATTAGACATTAGAGGTAAATTATCGGTGAATTAAGATTTGCTGGAATCGGATGATTTAATGAATGGTATGGGACCCACTTGATCAAATTAAATAATTGATGGGTCTAGAATGTTTAGAAATTATTGTGGTTAAGGTGATATAGCTTAAATAATTTTTAGTGCTAAGGAGATAATTAATTGGACTCGACATATGTTATTAAACGGAGAAAATACGAGCTAAAATAGAATTAAAAGAAAATGAAAATTTCCTTTTCTTCTCTTCTCTTAACCGTGTGGCCATTCCCTCTCTTTTCTACTTCCTTTGCACAATGGGTAAAGGGAAATTATTGACCAATGGTAAAAGTAAATTGGGGCATCCTTTTTACCATTGGGTAATACCCAATTTACACTAAAAATTCCTTCTTTCCCTTCTCCCAACTGTATACACTTCTCTTCTCCCTTCCATTTCTAATTTTTCTTCTTTTCTTCCATGCTTCCCCACCAAAACCGAACCCCATCTTCTCCACCTCTATTCTTGCCAAAATTTAAGACTTAAGCATGGAAATGTGAAGCATTTATGGAGCTTGGGAGCTTGGTTGGATCATCTTCTCTCTTCTTCACCTTCATTTTTGTTTTCCCAAGAATGGGATTAGAGGTAAGATTTCTAACTTCTTTTGCCCATTGTTAACCCGGCGACAGAGTCTCAACCGTTCGTTTCCACCACCGGGTTTGTTAATTGGCAAGCGCACCAATCGTTTGTAGTTTTCAAAATTTAGATATCATTCCACTGGGATTGAAAGTCCAATAACAATAGTAATTTTCTATTTACTATGGTAAATGTGAAGAAAGTTATAGACAAAAGAATGATTTATATACAATTTATACAATATTCACAGGATAACATGATTGAGTGGTTCATAAGACAAAAATAAAATAAAATCTATCTAAAAAGTTAAGTTGTAATCTTAGAATAGGTAAGATACTTGAGATAAACACAGATAAACGAATTATGTTGGAAATTGGATCCCTAATCTAGAATAACAATGAGGAACTCAAGACATGTATATTTAATCATCAAGTTTCATGTCATTGCAGCTTAAATTCATTATAACTGATCCCTCGTGATATAAATTCTAAGAATTCACCGTAAAGTCCGATCCCTCGTGAGCTTTCTCAGTAAAAACTTGCATTAAAACCTGGCTTTATGGCAACAATGGTTAACAACCCCTATAGAATTGAGATACCAAGGGTATTCCAACTTTTACTTTCGTTAAAACAAGTTTCAATACGGTATAAATAATCATTCTCCCGTTTGACATTTATACTAATAAAACAAGTTTCAATGCACATGAAAATCATTCTCCCGTTTGACGTTCATATTAATAAAAGGTTGAAATACTAACATGGACTTGAATCATAAACATGCAAAGGTCGAATTCACAACATTATACTCAATAGATTAGTTCACCAAATTCCAACATAAACAAATTAGTTACACATGGTGAAAGTAAAAACAACACTTACAGAGTTTGACATTACAAAGACGATGGGAACTTCACGATACAACGATCACAATACACCAAAACATACTCAAGTATCTAGAAAACTATTCTAGAACTACAACTCACAAAAGAAGTGCTCAAAGTCGAGCACAAAGAGAGAAGAGAAGAGAATGGAATGGAATGGGATTGATGGGATGGAATGGTGTTGGATGGCCCTATTTATAGGGCTGAGCAAGGGTACTGACCATACGCGTCAGTGTGACGCTACGTGTCACACTCCTGACTCAGCCTCCATTAAACACTTAATAATGGCCACTTCAAATAATTAATCTTGATCATGCTTGGCCACATGGACATGTTTCCACCGAGTTTTGGCCTTTCATGCTGATTGGGGTGGCCCTTGGTGCTGAGTGGAGTGCCCATTATTGGGTCCAAGTGGGGTGGTTGGCCAAAGTGGAGTTGGAGACCACGCAGCACTGACGCTACGCGTGGCTGTGACGCGTAGCGTCAGCATCAAAATTCAGAGTCCACGCTACGCGTGAGATTGATGCTACGCGTCAGCTCCTCCAGTGTAATTTTCTCTTGATTTCTTAACTTTTTTACTGCAAAACTAGAGAAAATTGATCAAGGGCAGATTATTTCCAACAACATCCATTTATTGAATTTAAAGCCTAATTTTCTAACAAATTAAACTAATTTTTATGAAATTTTTATTAAAAGATTTATTGTAAATTTGAGGACTAACAAATACCCCCAACTTGAGACATTGCTCGTCCTCGAACAAGAGAGAAAAATAAGAAAAATAAAAATTTGGAATCAAATTTTTGAGTTAGTCCGAGAATTTACAACAAAAAGTAATTTTCACAATTTGACCAATTTTGTAATAATCAAAAATTAGTATCAAGTATAACAAAGGCTTAATGATAAAATTTATTTACAATATTCTATTAACAATCAAGCAGAATTTCAGGCTTACCTCACAGGTGTTTATCTCTATGTAATAGGTAACCTGTTTCACTCAATCAATCATAAGATCAAACAAATTTAACTTTGTTTGTCATCTAATCAATGGTTATTTATACAGAATTAATTCAGAAATCACAAGGTCTTTTCACAGGTTGTAATGAGGCTTGGCTTACAAGAATCAATGGTTTTTCTTGGAATTCAAAAACCTGAAATCATAAAAGAGCATTTTATAATTTTTTTTAGGTTTTCTCTTGACCCAAACTCTCATTTCTTTTGTTTGATGAAAAATAAATACCCCCAACTTGATTCTTTTCACTATTTTTAACTTTTCTTTTCCATTTTCTGAAAAGAATCAAGTTGCTTATTTTCACTCCCCATTTTTGTGAGAACATTCAAAATCATTTACTTCAATTGCTCTTTTAATCAATCAAGTATAGGGAATGGTAAAAACATATTTAGGTTTAAGGGTACCAAATAATTTATTTTAGGCTCAATTTGGCTTTCAAAGGATAAAATAATTTTTACCAAGGTAAGCTGTTTGGCCCAAGGTCTTTTTCACCAAAAATGTGCCTTGCTCATTTTCCTGAATTTTCTGTACAACAACACAAATCAAAGATTAAAGCAAAATCAATTCGAATTGAAAATATGTCGATTAAACCCTCAAGTATATAAAAAGATATCTCTCTGCTCACCGGGTTATTGAAATTTGCTTGATGGTTAATAAACTTATTGTAATTAAATTTATCAAAATTCCTAAGTTATAAAAGAATTAATAATTGATTTTACAAAATTAAGTTTCATTGTGTAAAAACTCTAAGTGTATAAATTAACTTACTAACAAAAAATTTGATTGATTTATTAAAAGATAAATTATTTTTTTTATTATTTTAAAATATCTTAAAAACAAAACAAAAATGATGGGTTGCCTCCCATTGAGCGCTAGATTTAATGTCTCCAGCCAGACATTACCTCTGATTAATCAGGTGGTTTCTCAATTTTTGTTGAGGAATCACCTGCCTTTTTCTTTCTTCTTCGTCGTCTCCGATGCTTAATTACGTGTCTTTCATCATTCAAGCCATTGGTTAATTTAAAATAATTGAATTGATTGGGAAGAAGTATACCTGGTTTGGTTGAAGGGTAAACTTTTTCTTCATTACTTGTCCTTAGATGTTCATGAGCACTTAAGCTTACTTCTTCTTCGTAAACCTTGACTGCAACCATACTTTGATCAACATCTACTCTGATTCTTGCAGTCTTCATAAAAGGTCTTCCTAGGATCAGGGGGATCTCAGTATCCTCCTTCATATCCAGTACCACAAAGTCAACCCTGAAGTGGTACTTATCAACCTTTACCAGTACATCTTCCGCAATCCCAAAAGGCTTTTTGACAGAGCGATCTACAAACTGTAATTCTGTCTTTGCTTCTTTTAGCTCATATTCACCAATGCGCTTTACTAAATCTAAGGGCATCAAGTTGATGTTAGCCCCTAAATCTAATAACGCATTCCTGATGTTGATATTTCCAATTGTTACAGGAATGGTGAAACTCCCCGGATCTTTGCATTTTTTCGGGGTTACACAGTTTGTTTCTTGCTCTGTATTTACTTGCACATTTTTTTCATTTTTTTCATTTTTTTCACTTTCTTTCTTTTCTTCTTCTTTCTTTTTCTCACTCTTTTCTTTACAATCAATTTTTACAACATCAGAAGAAACAACATTACATTGTTCCCTTGGGTTTTGCGTGTTTGCAGAAAACCCAGAACTCTTTAATTTGGCTATTTCTTTTGCAAGCTGACCAATTTGTATGTCTGATGCTTTCCGGGCAGCTTCATTTGTCTCTACAAGCTGCAACAACTGTTGAATAGATTCCTCTATTCTTGTCAATCTTGCATTGTCAGTTTGTTGATGCTTAAATTGATTGTTAGGAGGTCGGTTGGAAGGTCCAGCATCCTGTCTCCAGCCAGTATTCTGATTTTTCCAACCCTGTAGGGAATTGTTAGGAAAAGAATTTCCATGATTGAAAGGAAAATTACCTAAAGGTGCTCTTTGATGGTTCATGAAATTGGCTTACTCTTGCTCATTTCCACAGTAACCACATGGTTGTTCTCCCATGCAGTGCATACATTGTTTAAGTTGAGCAGGGGGTGGTGACGCTACTTGAGCAATTTGGAGTTTTTCCAATTGCTTGCTCATAACTTCAATTTGTTGGGTCAGTAATTTTTGCTGAGCCAACACCGCGTCATTTACTCCTAATTCGAGCATTCCTGGCTTCCTTTGTACATTACCTCCCTCATGCTTTGCTTGACGGTCACTGATAGCCATTGATTCCAATATTTCTATAGCTTCCTCCACAGTCTTGTTCATTAAAGAACCACCTGCACAAGCATCTAACATCATCTTGAACTGAGGCAATAAACCATGGTAAACGATTCTTACCTTTTCGGCATCATTCAGGTTGTGGTTTGGACA
Organism: Clitoria ternatea; assembly: GCA_037962975.1. Lineage (NCBI taxonomy): Eukaryota > Viridiplantae > Streptophyta > Magnoliopsida > Fabales > Fabaceae > Clitoria > Clitoria ternatea. The sequence goes on along the minus strand of CM075671.1, from coordinate 214,558,852 downwards.
CTTTCTCAAGAGTGCCTTGAATCGTTCCCATGTCTCTCCTAATGATTCATCATTATTTTGAGAAAAAGAGTGTATGGCTGTCATTGCTTCAAAATATTTTGAAGAAGAATAAAATCTTTCCAAAAATTTTCTTTCTACATCGGACCAGTTTGCAAAACTACCTGGTGGACAAGATTTAAACCATTCTTTTGCTTTACCAATCAATGAAAAAGGAAAAAGTCTCATATAAACAGATTCTTCTTGATTGGGTTCAAAACCAATTGTGCTGCATAACTCATAAAAAACAGTTAAATGTTCATATGGTTCTTCATGATTTAAACCAGCAAATTGGTTGTTTTGAATAATATTTAAAGTGGCAGGTTTAATCTCCACTGGTAAAACTGGTCCTTGAAACATTCTCGAAACTCGGGGTGGACCATTAATAACAGCAAACTGTCCCAATGTTCTCCTTTCAGCAGCCATATTTGAATTTTCAAAAATTTTCAAAGTAGAAGAAGAATTAGTTTGTGTTTTAGATTTCAAAGACTTGATTTTCTTTACAAACTTTTCTATCTCAGGATCAAAATAAATTTTACCTGCGGTAGATTGAGTTTGCATACACAAACTAGACAAAGAAAGTTAGTGTAACAATAATAAGAAATAGATAATCAAAAATTTAACTAAGGTAAAAAAAATATTTACCACGGTAATTAAAATTTTACTGTTTTACTGAAATAATTCAATCCCCGGTGACGGCGCCAGAAAACTTGTTAACCTGGCGACAGAGTCTCAACCGTTCGTTTCCACCACCGGGTTTGTTAATTGGCAAGCGCACCAATCGTTTGTAGTTTTCAAAATTTAGATATCGTTCCACTGGGATTGAAAGTCCAATAACAACAGTAATTTTCTATTTACTATGGTAAATATGAAGAAAGTTATAGACAAAAGAATGATTTATATATAATTTATACAATATTCACAGGATAGCATGATTGAGTGGTTCATAAGACAAAAATAAAATAAAATCTATCTAAAAAGTTGAGTTGTAATCTTAGAATAGGTAAGATACTTGAGATAAACACAGATAAACGAATTATGTTGGAAATTGGATCCCTAATCTAGAATAACAATGAGGAACTCAAGACATGTATATTTAATCATCAAGTTTCATGTCATTGCAGCTTAAATTCATTATAACCGATCCCTCGTGATATAAATTCTAAGAATTCACCGTAAAGTCCGATCCCTCGTGAGCTTTCTCAGTAAAAACTTGCATTAAAACCTGGCTTTATGGCAACAATGGTTAACAACCCCTATAGAATTGAGATACCAAGGGTATTCCAACTTTTACTTTCGTCAAAACAAGTTTCAATACGGCATAAATAATCATTCTCCCGTTTGACATTTATACTAATAAAACAAGTTTCAATGCACATGAAAATCATTCTCCCGTTTGACGTTCATATTAATAAAAGGTTGAAATACTAACATGGACTTGAATCATAAACATGCAGAGGTCAAATTCACAACATTATACTCAATAGATTAGTTCACCAAATTCCAACATAAACAAATTAGTTACACATGGTGAAAGTAAAAACAACACTTACAGAGTTTGACATTACGAAGACGATGGGAACTTCACGATACAACGATCACAATACACCAAAACACACTCAAGTATCTAGAAAACTATTCTAGAACTACAACTCACAAAAGAAGTGCTCAAAGTCGAGCACAAAGAGAGAAGAGAAGAGAATGGAATGGAATGGGATTGATGGGATGGAATGGTGTTGGATGGCCCTATTTATAGGGCTGAGCAAGGGTGCTGACGCTACGCGTCAGTGTGATGCTACGCGTCACACTCCTGACTCAGCCTCCATTAAACACTTAATAATGGCCACTTCAAATAATTAATCTTGATCATGCTTGGCCACATGGACATGTTTCCACCGAGTTTTGGCCTTTCATGTTGATTGGGGTGGCCCTTAGTGCTGAGTGGAGTGCCCATTATTGGGTCCAGGTGGGGTGGTTGGCCAAAGTGGAGGTGGAGACCACGCAACACTGACGCTACGCGTGGCTGTGACGCGTAGCGTCAGCATCAAAATTCAGAGTCCACGCTACGCGTGAGATTGATGCTACGCGTCAGCTCCTCTAGTGTAATTTTCTCTTGATTTCTTAACTTTTTCACTGCAAAACTAGAGAAAATTGATCAAGGGCAGATTATTTCCAACAACATCCATTTATTGAATTTAAAGCCTAATTTTCTAACAAATTAAACTAATTTTTATGAAATTTTTATTAAAAGATTTATTGTAAATTTGAGGACTAACACCCATTGATGATGTTAATGATGCTTAGGCTTAAAATATTGATATTGGGTTTTATGGGTGTTAGTAGAAATAATGTAAACCCTGGGCTTGAATGGCTTAAAATGTGATTCTTGATTATGGTTTGGTGTTAGAAATAGATGAGGGTTAAGGTTTGCATATGAATTTTATAATTGGTTGAAGTTGTTGTTGGGTGATTTTAGAGAAAACCCTAAGTGTGATAAATTGGAGATTTTTGCCAAATTGATGGTTTTAGTATTTTGATGTCTTGGGAATGATTTTATATAAGGGAATGAACATTTAGAAGTATTAGGATTGATTATTGATGTTGATAAATTTTTGAGCTAATTTGATGTTATGTGAATGATGATGATATATGCATGTGAAACCCAAATCATAGGTAGATGACCATTGGGAACATTGTGTGTTGTTTACATTGGTTGGCACTTTGATGATGATAACATGCTTATGATGATATGTGAAAATGGTTGAAATTGATGGTTGTCAATTTGTGTGAAATCCTTAAGAATTGATAAAATTGAGGCTTTTGGCATAGATGAGGAGATTGATGATTTTGTTGTCATGAGAGTGACTTTTGGGTTTAGAAAAGATGATTGGAATCATTGGTATTGATATTTGAGGTTGTTGAGGAGTTGATGAGACCTTAGGCCATGATATGTGTCACTTACAATTTGTTGATTGATGATGGTTTAAGTAAAGCTAAGATGGCTTATAATGAATTTGAGTGACAATGATGGCAAATGGATGATTTATATGAAGATTAGATGCCATATGAATAGGGGATATGATCTTGTTGTAATGGGTGTGGTTAGCCTTTTGAAACCTAGAGAATCTCGGATTTAGGAAAGGAATTCCCGAAGCCTAACATAAGCGTATGAATTTGGAGTTTAGACAAGTCTAGGACTTGATAATGAGTTTTAAGCAAATGATGCCTTATGATGGCTTTTTAATTTCATGTACAAATATGTGTTGTTGATAGGATTGTATTCTAGGCAATGCGGTGGAACAATCAGAGCATTCAAATCGTGTTCTTCTCTTGAGGTAGGAGAGGAGTTCACATTTCAAATTTGCATGAGTGAATAATTGTTAATTATGTATATGTATGAACTCATGCATTGCCTTCCTATAGATGTGTTATATGTTGAATTGATGATGTGATGATTGATGGCTTGGCTTTTGTTCATTACTAAGGAATGGTATATGTATATATGTATGGATAAATATGAAATGAAGATGAATGCTTGATTGTCCTTTGATTGGACATGAATTGATTATTGATGAAAATCTATGAATAGATAAATTATTTGGGGTGTAAAGTATTGCTTGTGATAATTATGCAGAAAGATGAGTGGGGTAGTGGTGAAAAGCATTTTAAAACCCCTTTTACGTAACTAAAGAATTAGGATTAAAAATAAAAGGTATGGCTTGTTGGGATAGGCCTAAATACATGATTAAGTATGTGTAAGGTGTTTAAATTAGGCCAACCATATGTATAAGGTGGATTGTGACATGCAAGTGGAGTGGGAAACCTAAGTTTGGGCGTGTCCTGATGATCTCACTCAAGCGAGATGGATTCTCGCTCAAGCGAGAGTCCCCTGCATCAGAGGGGTGGCCTCTGGCCAAATCTCGCTCAGATGAGATAATGTTCTACTCAAGTAAGACGCGTATGCAACTGGGGGATGCTTACTGGATGAATCTCGCTCAAGCGGGTATGGCCGTGCTTGAGTGAGCGTGATGGAAACATGGTTCTGGACAGATCTAGCTTAAGCGAGTGGTGAGGCATATTGGGTCTCGCTCAAGCGAGCGAGCATGAGATTGGACACTGGATGGTTTTCGCTCGAGCGAGTGACCAGTTGGGAGGAGTCTCGCTCAAGCGAGCATGTGAGAAAATGACACTGGAGGAATTTCGCTCAGGCGAGCATGGCTTGCTCAAGCTAGTGGCGATGATCTCGCTCAAGCGAGCAGGGCCTCGCTTCAGCGAGTTGCCCATCTTTAAAATTTTATTTTCTTTCCTTTGTTTTACTAGTGCTAAGCCCCTCCCTTTGAGTAAAAGCTGAGGAAAATATAGTAGGGGCATACGATGATGACATGTTATGAAAATATGAATGTCCACTACCAATAATGTGATATGGTGAATGATAATAAGAGTTTACTGATGGGGTTATAGAATATACCCTAGATTGATTATGAAACCAATGAGAGAATGATTAAATGATAAGGTATTTGTTATAAATTGATGAATCAGAGATGATATCGGTATCGTGTGATAATAAATGATGTTGTGATCATTCCTTGAATAAAAAGATGAATGTTATTATTGATAATTTGTGAGATGCCATTGTACTTTATACAAGTGTGATCTTGTATGAATGGTTTAAAATTGTATTGATGAATTGTTGTATTGCTACACTAGTTATGAAACAATGGTTATGAATAATGATATGAAAATCCACTAATTAATTATGTGGTGATATTGATGAAAGTTGGATGAATGATGTTTGTGTTGTGACGCCATTGTGGTTGATTTCAAGTGTTAACTTGCATGCATAATATATGATATATGGAGATAAAAATGCCATATATAAAAGTTGAAAACAATGGCTAAAACCAACAATGATAAAATCCACTAAGGTGTGTATGGTGGTGTTGGTGATTATGATGATGATGAATGATGAGTGGCATTTAGGATGCACAGTGTGAGAAATGCATTTGATCTGCATTGCATTGCATCCATGGCATATCATAGCCGCCAATGTTGGAACGTTAGGGGAGTTCCCTTGGCTGACCTAGTGAGAGGGTGGCTCAGTGCACGAGCAATCTTTTATGTCCCCTGTGACTCGGTGTATAAGTCACGAAGCCGCCCATATATTGCTACGGGCAGCTACATGTGGCCGACCCTTGTGGGGGATGGCTCTTGATGAGCAGGTGACCCGGTGGTCCATTGGATCACAGCCTCCATGATATGAGATATGGCCGACCCGCAACACCATATATTGATTATGGTTTTTACCGCGGTCATGGTGAAAATGGCCAGGTGTTGCAGTATGCGCGATGCGGTTTTGTACTAGTAAAAATTGGTGATTATGCATGCATTATGATATATGTGTACACATTATACTATTGCAGTAGGGGCATGGTATGTGATTATGCTTGACCCATAATTTGGTGCTTATTCGCACAGTCGGATCCGTATTTGTTGTCTGTTTCATTGTGCATATGTATTAGCTTTAAGAGCATTTGCATATAGCATGGAGATATGCCAGATGATGATGATGATTGATGATGATTGAGATTATGGTATGGTGGTGATATGATAGGTAATTGAGTACCTAAAAGACCACATAAAATTGATAAAAGACATGAATACAATGAAACGATATTGAACATGACGATGTGTATGTCATGGCCCATTATAATGTAGGGCATAATTATTATGATTGATGATAATGATGATGGCCCATGGTGGCTTTGAGAAAAGACCTAAATGGTCAATGTTGATGATGTTGGCCCATTGTGGCATTGTGATAGATGTGTATATGCTTGCTTTGCTATGACTTGGTTAATGAATATGAAATATGTATGCGTTGTTGAATTAACAATTTATAATGATCATTGATGTGTTTAGCAAAGCATACATGATGTTGATATGCATATGCACATAATTTTAATTGTATTCATATCATCATTTGAAATGTATAACTCACTCTCCCATGTGGTCTACTTTTTAGTATTAATACAGGCATTGCATGGGATGAGGATATTTTGAAAGAAAAGCTTTTGTGAAGGTAAAATAGTGGTAATGGAATACCTTGGCCGACAGCGTCTGTAATATAATGAGTTGTGTATAAAATGAAGATTATGATGTTGTTAATTACTGATGTTAATGGATGAATCATGAATACATATAAATATGGATGATGTATTAATATTGGAGGCATTGGATTTATACCCATTTAGTATATAACAGAATGTTGATTATGTAATCATTTTTGAAATGCATAAGTGATGATGATATATGAATTTGAGGTTGAATTGGTTATGGTCAATTATGAATATAAATATTAGAGATGTATGATGCATGACCATATAAATATGTGTATGCATATATTTTAGGCAATACATGTTTACGATTTATGTGTAAGGTTGATTATGGGCTATTAGGCTTGTGTTGTATGTTGGATGCCTTGCCGAGCCTTTTCCAATATCTTCATATATGGGACTAGGCGTATGCCCGGTATACACATTCTTCTTCCGTTGTAACTCTGTTATTTTTGTATACCGTTAAAGGAAAATTATTTATCGATCCAGTTATTGATAATTAAATCTAACACTTTGATTCTCTGTGGTTCAAGTCTTGATGTAGTCGTGGTGGTGTTTTAAAATTATTTTGAATGCGAAAAATTTATTCGTATTTTTATTATTTAATTATCTTGATTACATCAGGATTCGAGTCTAGAAAATCAGGGTGTTACATAAAATGCCCAAATCAAATTGATGGTTGCCCTTGGAAAATAAGGGCAATATTATCCAAAAAATAGCGTTTGGGTGGTAAGTAAGTGGGGGCCCCCATAGTTGTGTGAATGTTAGACTCTCTCAAGATCATGCAAAATTGGATTCAAGGTTTATTTGCTCGTGCATTCTAGGTTAGTCGGGACACGGTGATTTCCCTTATGTTATGTTGTTGGGTTTGCAATCAAATAATTTGGATTGGTGCTTGTTTGTGTAAGTATGGTAAACCAAAATCTGTCGGTTACTATTATGTTGATACAAGAGCAAATAGCCACTCAATCTGGGTTCAAAGTGTCTTACAGTAAGGCATGGAAGGCGAAACAAAAAGCCATTGTCCATGTCTTCGGTGATTCAGATGAATCGTATGCTTTTTTACCTCGTTGGCTTTACCGTATGCGTCAGGTATCACCCGGGTCTTCTTATGAAATCTCAACCACTGAGTATGTTGCAAGCACTAAAGTTGACCAACGGTTCCATGCATTCAAGTGCGTGTTCTGGACTTTTAAACAATGTGTGAATGTGTTTCTGTTTTGCAAGTCGCTTCTACAGGTCGATGACACATCTACAGGTCGATGACACATTCGTATATGGAAAGTATAAATATACTTTGTTTATTGCCACGACCCAAGATGGAAATAATTTTGTTCTGCCCGTTACATTTGAAATAGTTGAAGGAGAGACTTTACAGGCATGAAGTTGGTTTCTACTTCAGATTAGGGTTTATATGACTCAAAAGATAGGCATATGTTTGATCTCAGATCGACACCAAAGTATTAAGGCCGTTGTGGCAAACCCTCAAAATAGGTGGCAACCGCTGAATGTGCACCATGTGTTTTGCATCAGGCATATTGCAAGTAATTTCAATAACAAATTCAAAAATGTCACGTTGAAAGAGAAGCTGCTAAAACTCAGTTTATGGTGCATTTTTTCTTTTTATTTTGGTTTATATTGTTTCTTATTATTGTATTCTTCATGCATGCGTACTTATGTTTTTTTGTAGGATATACTGTATGCAGGGGGTGTTCAACAAAAAATTGGAAAAATTTCGTGAAGTGAAACCTGAAATTACAACGTGGATTGGTGCCATTCCAAAAGAACAATGGACCATGGTATATGATGTTGGGGGTCGTCGGTTTGGCCATATGACCACAAATTTGTCTGAGTGTGTGAACAAAATACTGAAGGGTGCTCAAAATATGCCAATAATCACGTTGGTAAAGTGTACGTATTCACGCATGGTTGAATCCTTTCTACAACGAGAGGCTAAGGTGTAACAACCTTGATTTTTGAGAATAGGAAACCAGACCCTCAAGAGTCTAAGGATACTCTGTTGAGCTTCTGGTAAGAAGCTCAAGGCTTTTGGCTTGTTCCCTGAGTGGTTTAGAATGAGGAAAATAGTGAAAAACAGCTTAACGTGAAAGATGAGGATACTGAGAGAATGTAACGAGTGAGAGAAGCAGAGATAAGAAAATAATAAATTATATTCGACAATACTATTTAATCAAAAATGATACGTTAACGACGATTATTTTGAGTACAAATTAATTTATCATTATATTTTTTCGATAATTATTTTCTGTTGACAATGATTATAATAATTTATTTTTAAATTATATCTATTCTAAATTTTTTATTCATTTATTTGATAATTATATTTTATAATAAAATATTGTCAGGTTTCTCGGATTTGAACTGTGGGACCCAGCTTGAGGTCAGACTCTGACCGTTCGAACCAAGACTAGTGATCCAGTAGGGATACTAGTCCTATTAGAATATTTCTGCGAAGAATCAAGGGTGTCTGACTTAGCCTGATAAGCTCAATCAGAACCTTTGGCGTCTCTTACGTTTGGCCGTTCATATACCTCGGAATATCTGATGGTGACACGGTCAGTCTCTGATGACTCATTTCGACGTTTGGGGAATTTTTCCTGAAGGGACCGAAGCTTGATTCGAACTCTATCATCCCTGTTTTTTAATAAGTTGATTTCCTTAGAAATTGTTTTAAAACCCGACCCGAATACCTTTGGTGTTTTGGACCTAGATTTTTCATACGATCTTAGAATCGAATGATTTTGGTCTCAATCTCTTTGTTTTAAAAATATCTTCAACCGTCATTTCTAGCCTCAAACTCCAATTCTTACTTTGTCAGCCCCAAAATCGAAGATTAAGTATATTCATCTCAAAATTCCAACGTTTGGACGTTTTTCTGTGCACATGGTTCAATAACAAATTGATAACTTTCTTATACGACCTTTGATTTGTACAAACTTAGTGTCAAAATCTCCATAACAAAATTATCTACGTTTTGCGTGAAGACATCAAAAGCTAAATCTTTCTAGATTGGTACAGTTTAATAAATCTTTGTAACCCCTTGGCTGTTTCGTTTCGATGCTGGTAGCCTTCGATAAAAATTCGCGTATCTCCCTCTTCCGCTGCTTGAATCACTCCATTCTTTTTTCTATAGATCCTTATCATATATATCTACAATTTTCATGAAGGGCATGAAATCAAATTCCTATAGGAGAATTAGTGGTGAATTTATTTCGGAGGCCCTAGCTGATCCGGAAAGCTTCTAGAGCACCCTGTCGTAAATCGGGTATATCTCGAGCTACAAAACTTGGATAATTGCAAATGATATATCAAATTAAATAGAAAAGGAAGATCTAAAACCTTCCTAAAGAGCTCGAAATCAAATTCCCACTCCTTAAATCCCAAAATCTAAAAACACTATATAATTCACGTTTCTCCACCAACAGCTTGCACTCAGTGCATTATTTTCCATATAACTCTCTCATATTACCATAAAATTGAATGAGGCCTTCACAAAACGTTTCCTAACACATTTATCCACAACTTGTATGAAGAAACCAAAGTCCAATTCGCAACCCATTTGTCCCAGAAAATTAATCTATGACAGGGACAAAAAATCCCATCACAGCCCTGCACTCTTTTAGTATTTGGGCCATATCTCACTCAATTCTTGATGGATATTTCTGTGATTTATATAGAGTTAAAGATAACAAAAAGTTCTACAAATTTGATGTTCATCCCATGTTGAAATGCGGCTCATAAGGACCCTTAAAATCCCGCAAACGACGATGCCCCAGGACTGGACAGCTCAGCTTCTCCATGCAACTTTGACCAATCACCTCCTCCCACTCATAGGACATTTGTCTAGCTCTAAAACTCCTCTCCCATGCATCACCATAGCTTGCCTCATGTCCTCACCACCCTCCACACAATTCCACTTGGTCCCTCATGTGGCAACACCAGAATTTACTCCTTGCTTAACAAGGAAAACAACTTGCCTAACAAGTTGTTAGCCTTGAACAAAAGTACAACCCATGTGCCAATTTCCCTTGAGATCACCATGCACCCTTTCCTCAAAATTGTTCTCATGATGTCCAAATTCACTCTACAATGTTATCATGCCATCATACTTCAACATAGTCATATCATGCTACCATAATCCATCATCATTTTCTTCTAAATCTCACTCAAGCTCTCCTTCCTTTTCACGGCAACACCTCCACTTCTCCTTCTCTTCATTTTCTTTTCTTTCTAAGTCAAAAAATAAAAAAAAAGCCTTCAAATTCCAATATTTTTGACATGCATGGCTCTTAGAAATTCATCTCACCCTCTTGCTTGAAGAGCTTCCAAAATCATGAACCAGCTAGGAATTCCACAAGGTAAGATTGACAATTTTCTTGGTTATTATCCTTGACTCCTCTAGTGGTTCCCATTTTTATTTCATTTTGGAAATCTAGTGACATTTTTCTTGCTGATTTAAAACTAGAAATTGTGATTATCCATCCCTTTTGTTGGAGCTCCAAGGACCGTGAGTTCTTCTAAGGTCATCTTGGGTGAGTTTGGCAATTTTCCCTTGATTGTTGTTCTTGAATCCTTGTTGTCAAAAATTCAGTTTTTGTTTTGAAATTTAAATGTTGGGAGCCTTTCTAGTTGAAACGAAAACCATGGCTGTCCCCCTTGCTCTAACCATGCATGCATAATTTTTCTAAGGACCGGGAGTTTAGACGATGATCGGAGGACGTTGGGAGCATTTGATGAAATTTTCAGCGAAACCACCATTCCCTTTTTCTGGACAGCGACCATCTCGTGAGGTAAGGGGGGTCTTACCTCGTTTTGATTTTATTTTTCATCGTCCTATAATATTGCATGAGTATCCGGAAACCACCGTTTTAATTTTCGTCGCGATCCAACGGTAAAATCTCAAACCGTGAAGATTTTCGTAACCGACCGATAAAATTATTACATTTTTAATTTAGTAAGTATTTCAGAAATTAAATTGGCATAATTTAACGTTCATGTGCTCGGGAGAATTTTATCGTGATCGACCAAAAAAACAAAAAAAAATTAGCATTTAGGCGGGCTCGGTTTCATTCGATATGGTTGTATTATTTATTTTAAATTTTTTGATGTTATTATGTAATTTGTAATTTGTTCCGGTAAGCCCTGCTATTAGGAGTTAAGTTATCGTCACGTATCGCCGAGAGTATTTTGACAACATTACGCTTTTAAAGAAAATTTACCGACCGGACGGTTTCGACGTTTCATCTTACTAAGTTTTAAAAGGTGAAATTATTCTTAATATTATAAAGTTTTATGAGAGATGGTTAGATAAATTGATTTTTGGAAAGTGGAAAATTTTACACAAAAGGGGGGGTTTATCGACAAATGACCAAGTTATGCCCGATACATTTAGTAGACTAAGAATAAGCAAATAAATTTTGGAAGATAATATGCTACGACTTAGAAAATATTTGTGAATAATTTTAGTGACCAAATTTAGTGATCAATTGAGGTGAATCTTAAAGATAGTATTTTAATAATTTTTATACGCCAAGAAAAAGAAAAAGAAATAAAAGAGATTTTGATGTGTGACAAAGAACTGGATATTCAAGTTTAGAAAAATTAGTGACCACTTTTGTGACCACTTGTAGTAGAATAAAAGTGACTTTAAGAACTAGATTAAATGAAATGAATGTGGCGAAAGAAATTTAAGTAGGGAATGAACATTTTGGGTTAAATATTTTGATAGCTTAAATAGGCTAAGGATAAAAAAAGAAAAAGAAGTGGATGACTAGGGTCTAACTCAAAGTAAGTTATAGGAAAGGATCTTAATAAATTAATTAGGGGAAAGGCTCATGCACCTAAATAAAATAGGTCAAGAAAATTGGAAATTCTAACAAAAAAAGAAAATAATGCTAAGAGTTAGAGATCTAGGTAACCATTAAAAAGAGGGACGAAAGAAATAAAGGAGTTTTTATACCTAAAAATATTAATTAGTTAAATAAGGAAAGATTTTGAACTTAGACTTACCATAAAAAGGGACTTAACCTATTAATTAAATGGTGACTTCTAGTAACTAAGTAATGATTGACTAAGTAAGCCTAATCTTAGGATATGATATGCATGAAATAAATATTTAAGTTATAGAGCCCCAAATCACTTGTGAGGATAATGTAGAAAGAGATAAGAAGGAAATTTGGGCTTGAACTAGATAATGAAAAAGAAGTAGAAAGATTTATAAATTTGATAGTAAATTTTAGTGGTTAGTTAATGTTTGACTGAGTTCATAATATTAGAATGGATTCTAGAACTCTAAGTAATAGATTAATCTCATAATAACAGTGAACTTTAGTTAACCGAAAGAATGGAATTAAGGAAATAAATCTATGAATATAATTAAGAATAGTAGGGGTGCAGGAAAAGTACAAAAGTTAGTAACTAGAAATGTAGAAAGAATATTACTAAATTGACAATTATATCCAAGGAATTAGTGACCCTTTTAGTAACCCAGGGAAATAAGTTATTCAACCTTAATTGGATTAGTAAAAGAAAAACAACAATGAGACCGCTTGATGATGACTAAAGAGTTCATGATTGGACATGAGAAAAGTAAATTGAGTAAGAAGATGGTCATACATAATGAAGTAAAGAATGCTTAACGAACAAATAATTGAGAGGTACATAAAGAATTAAATCAAGTGATAGTATATATTAATAACGAACTAAATTAAGGAAATACTAATGACGTAGACTAGATAAACAGTAGAGTAAAATGAGTGGAATAATATGTAAGAATATAATGTGAATGCTTGAGTCTAGTTTACTTTTAGAGATGTTAAATGTGTAATAACTTGTTAAGTTGTAGTAAATGGTGAATGTCGATACGTATATCATGTGATATACCTAATAATTATTGTGTGATGATTTCTTAGTGCTACATACAACACGACATTTGTTAATTGGCTGATTATGTGACTACAGATGAATGTGTATATATATGTGTATGTGTGTTAGTTATGTAATGAACATATGTGATGAGTGAGATATGATGACATACGTATGGAATATGATGTGGTAGAAATACTTAAAGAATATCATGAGTTAAATAAATGAATGATGTGACGAATGGCACGTGTATGATGCATTGAATGAATATGTTGAAATGAGTAAGAAAAGAATGAGGAGATGTATCGGTAGGAATCCGATAATGACTGAGTTGTGAAAAATGATATGATGAAATTGAGATCGGATCCGATGTGATGATGGGCACTATGGTACCAATATTGCCCCGAGGTTTTATGGATAATCATGATTCATTTCATTCCTAATGATCGAGTGAGCTGTGTTGTGATTTAAGTAAATATGAAAAGAGTAATGACTAAAGAAAAATGTTTAATCGAGGATTTTATAAAACAAATCCGATGTTAGGAATGAAATGGAATCTCTGACAGGACCCTACCGATTACTAATGAATTAATAGAAGGAATGTATGTTACATGCATCATGTGCATATAACTTAATATGGACTAGAGCCAGCAGCGAGGGGTACGCTGAAGGATATACGGGTTCGATCCTTGAAGTTGGATCTTAGGAGTGTAACGGGAGGGGACCCCCAATGGCTCGGTGGTAGCGCCTCGATGCCGGGAAAAACCATGCAATCCTGGTGCGCTTTGACCCAGACTAGTATCACTAGGACCGTGGAGAGCCAAGTCCCATTATGATAAGATGATGTGTGTTGGATCCATGATATTGGGACTGTGAGTCCATAAGTACCCTGTGTTGTGATGTGGGGACTTGGTGTACTCTGGTCGCTCTAGTGTAGAAACATTGTGTCTAGGGGCAGCCTGGGCAGGACGAGTTCTGATATGATATAATGTTGAGAGATGGGCCCACATGCATCATGATGACTAATGAAGAGAATGGAAATAACGAAATGAACTCATGTATTGCATCATTACACTGTGATTGTGACTGTTTATCACTTAAGTATGACTTGTAGAACTTAGTAACCCTGAGAGATGAATGGGAAAATGGGGATGATTAGCTGAGATCAAAAGTGGTGAGATAACTTAGAATATATCTTAGGAACCCTAAAAAGAGTGGGTGGGATTCGGTCCTGGATTGTTTGTGTTGTATGTGGGTAGGTGTTTATAAGACACCTTTCCGATTGTTGTGGAGGTAATGAATCACCCTTACGCTATTTTTCCAAACATCGTGGGGATAAAGACAGACTCCAGAATGAGGAACATCTAGATTCTTCTCGGACCATGGACGGATAGAATAGGTTAAATTTTATTTTCATTCATCGGAGCCTGTGTGCCCCTTTTTCTTTCAGTTGTACAGTTGTTGTAACAACCATGTGTTGTATATGATTATGTTATATATATATATATGATGTATCTGTTCCACCAAGTTTTATGTATAAAAAAAAACTTCTATATTTTTCAAAAACTCATAACCTCTCAGTTAACCAGGATAATCTAGTGGAAGGGATTGTCCTAGTTAACCGAGGGTGTTACATAAGGCACGGGCGGAGTTTGGTTAGGGAATGAGATACATACAAAAATTAGTTGAGATGATATCAAGAACCAGGCCAGCGCTTGCATGCATCAAGTTTGTAGGTATGATATACAGGGTAACAGGTTTGAGGTTGAAGAAAGGTTCGACCTAGTGTTGTAAAGAGGAGGTAGGAAATTTTTAGTAACCCTATTGACAAATCCACACTGTGATTGCGGGAGATTTCAGGAATTAAAGTATTTGTGCTCACACGTCATCGTGGCTTGTCGGTAGTAAGCGTGGATTATTTTCAGTTCATTCATCCTGTGTACACTCAATAAAATTATCAACACATATTTCGGTCAATGGTACCCCATTGGTAATGACGAAGACATACCTGTAACCAATGATGGATGGATACTTACTCCTAATCCGTTGATGTTGCGACCAAAGGGTCGTCCAAAATCTTTAAGAATTTGAAATGAAATGGATTAGGGTGACTCGCAACAAAGAAAAGTTACATGTCAACAATGCAAGCAAACAGGCCATAGTCATTATAGTTGTCCCATTTAGTCGGATCAAGCAGTAATCATTATGAGTCCTAAACTCTTGTCATAACTATTAAAGTTCTATGTCATTATGTTATATCATTTAGTATCATTTAATAAATAACATATAATATAATAATTGCAACATAGTGTCTCATTAAATACCATCTATTAAATAAAATGTCAAAAAAAATATTTTACAAAATCATAACCAATATAGCAAGCACCGGTGAAAAACCTTACACACAATGGCCACATGCATTAACTACTACCTATTTGGGTTTTGGGGTGAGGTTCCAGTGAAAAAATACAAGGCCTTGTAAAATCCCTTGCAGCGGGGTTCCTTCTTAGTTGGAGATTAGGTATATCCTCATCCGTTTCCAAGCTAACACTATCAGCTACTGCAAATAAATCCATGTTAAGGTCTATACCTTGTCCAGTTGGGTGCAAAGGTCCTGTGCATCACCAATAGTATGTTAGGGGTCAACAATTCCTGAATAAACATCATCGGTGAGGGAACATATCCACTACACTCTCCTGCCATGTTTGGTTCTTGTGTGCCAAAAAAGTGGTCAGCTTGAGGGCTATAATAAAAGTGTTGACTTGTCCCATTGCCTTGGGAGGGATACTCATATGTGGACCATGGAGAAAATGAACTTGATTGAGAGGGAACAAAGTATGAACATTTCTCTCAAGGTGGATATAATAGAAAACTGTAAACTTGTCGTTCCTCATGTGTCCTTCCCCTCATAATCCTTTTCCGCTCACTTTGTGTACCCGATATGTGGATGTCGACTTCAACATTAGGTGCTTCATGCATGGGTATAGGTGGAAGTTTCCTGGCTTCTAAAACCCTAGACTCTTCTCCCTATATTTGCATGATGTTCAAGGATTGTTGTCTGATTTGATCAAATACAAACGCAGGTGAGTAAGACGGGACCTGTGCGTCCTTTGTAGCCAGGTAATGGATACTCTCCAATGCATCAACCTACAAAAGTCACACAAAATAACACTTGATTATAAAATAAACCCTAAACCCTAAAGAACACGTCAATTAACAAAAGTCGTTATAAACCCAAAATCTCACTGAGCGCCCTAAAATCACATGCTTTCTTATGGTCCAACATCGGGTATGCAGGTTATACCAACACATATAGTTAGAGTTTGCGCTCAATAACCCCTCTTATGGCCCGTTTGTATGTACAAAATTTGCATGACTTTCCCATATTGCAATTGAGGGTATATACACTTCACTCCAATTTTCTCCTTGTTTGCCTCTATGTGTTAGGTTGTGCAGATGTTTAGATTGACGAGGAGGTGATGGTATATATTGTTGCATACTAAACTGCCTTATGACACGGTTTGGTTGATGCCACTCTAATATGTTTGCATATAGTAGAGGAACTACGGCTCTCCACCCCTCTGATCCTTGTAAACAAATGGCTAGCAATGTCTGGACCAATTCCTCACTGTATGGGGTCCAAACAATTTGTTCAACCAACACCATCCTTGTTAGATGCCAAACATAACAACCACTTTAAAATTACACAACTTAAAACTACTCACATCAGTGTGTTTTATTTGATCGAATACATGTCGATAGAAATCTATGTCCTATCTGATTGCCTTAAAGCTATTACCTCCCAACCACCTACAATTGACAGACATATTTGTGTTTGAATATGTATTTCAAGTGGTTGCATAATTTTGATAATGACAAAGAGATCAAAAAGCAATTGAAGAATCATGCTAAGGAGAACAAGTGTTTATAAAAGAACACTTAAAAGAGAAAAACAAAAAAATAGCATCAAACCTGGTTAAACACAAAGCCTAATTGATTATAGGACCTCATATAATCGATTACTGAAGCTATGTCAAACACCTAATCGATTACCTTATCAAACACTAATCGATTATGAAGCCTCTGTTTGTCACCTAATCGATTGCACCAAGGAGACCAATCTATTAACAAGCTGAGAAAAAGAATTAAAAGCATCAGGTGCATTTGCTAATCGATTACAAGGATAACATAATCGATTACTAATGTTCTATAAGGCTACTAATCGATTACAGTTAAAGAACTAATTGACTACAGAGTTTCTATTTGTACAATAATCGATTGCACATGAGTCATAATCGATTACCATGCTACGTAACATAATTAAATGCATCAGGTACCACTCACAATCGATTACCAAGTAAAGAACAATCGATTAACAAGGTTCTGTCTCTTAGCTAATCGATTACATGGGAAAGGCTAATCGATTACCAGTTCAATTACACTGAAGAATTCAAAGTGTAATCGATTACAGCTCGAGGCCTAATCGATTACACTAGTGCCAGAATTTGGGGAAAGCGTTTTTAAGTGGGAAACCAGCTCATTTCTCCATTGTTACTCTAATGCCCATACTGTGCAACGGCTCTGAAGACTTTAGGGCATCTCTCCAAGGCCTATAAATGCAAGACTCATTCAAGCTTCTCAAGCATCAAAATCCATTAAAGGGAAAGCAAATCTTGAAGTCTTGTGAGTTCTATTTCTTTGTTTAGTTTCAAGTTTTGAAACTTAGAGCTTATATTTGTAAATCCTCTCTTGTGAGAGTTAGAAATTATGAGAGCTTTCATTTATTTATCTACTTTATTGAGAGAGTTTATTGATTGTAACACCAAACACCAAAACACCAAGATTATTCACTCTAGGTTGAATGGTCACAAAGGTTGGGGTTCAACCTTCGGGTATTGAGAGTTTGAGAGATTGGGTGGGTTACCCTTGTGCTAGTGAGGATTGAGTTCTTGAGTGTGGGATACTAGGAAGCTACAATTGCTCATAGCTTGTATCTCTAAACTTCAATAGTAGAAATCCTTCAAGTGGGTTGCTTGAAGGCGAGACGTACACCGGGTTGGTGGAACTCATTAAATTGGTTTGCAAGCTTCTTTTTCCTTCTCTCTTGCATTTACATATTGTATCTGGCTGGATTATTATTATTGATTGTGAAACCCCCTCTTATATTTGCTTGAACAACTTGTATTAAAGTGTTGCACACCAAGTGTTTGACATATTGCCTAAGTGACATTTGTACATTGTTTTGCATTGATTCTTGTACTATTCTTGTTATCTATTGTATATAAGCATATCTGGTGAAAAAGGAATCAATTTCAAAGGCATTTTAAAGAAAAGTTTTTAACACTCAATTCACCCCCCCTCTTAAGTATTGAGGCCACTTGAACAACAAGTGGTATCAGAGCTTGACTCTTGGTAGATCAAGCTTAACAGCTTCAAGAGAACAATAGCCTCTAATTCTCTAAATCTTTTTCCTGAGGGTAGTGCCACAAGTAGACCTCTTGCTTTTAATGGGGAAGGCTATGCTTTTTGTAAAGAAAGGATGAAAATTTTTGTACAATCTATTGACCTTAAAGTTTGGAATACAATTGAAAATGGTCCTTTCATACCCATGCATACTGTAGATGGTAAAAAGTAGAAAAATTGATGGATGATTGGACTAGCGAAGAAGAAAAGAAAGTCCAATATAACTATAAAGCCAAAAATCTAATCACCTCAGCTTTAGGCCCTGATGAATTCTTTAGAGTAATTACATGTAAATCTACCAAAGATATATGGGATACCTTACAAATAACCCATGAAGGTGCAAGCGATGTTAAAGACTCTAAGATTAGTACCTTAACTAGTCAGTATGAAAGCTTTAGATTAAATTCTAGAGAAACAATTATTGATATGCAAAAGAGGTTCACCATTATTATAAATCATCTTATTACTCTTGGCAAGACTTACCCTAACAAAAAGCTTATTCATAAAGTGTTAAAAAGTCTCACCAGGGAATGGCAACCTCTTGTCACCGCCATGAAACAATCTCCTAGCATCAATAAAATGTCTCTTGCTACACAATTCGGTAAGTTACAAGAATAAGAACAAGAGTTGAAAGAATTAAGGATGGTGGAAGAAGAAGAAAATTCTTTCAAGAAGAAAGGTCTAGCTCTCAAAGCCACTTCTATCAATGAAGAAGAATCCAGTAGTGAGGTTGATGAAGAAGTGTTTGGATTGTTTATGAAGTGTTTTGGAAAGTTTATGAGAAACAAACGCTTCCAAAAGAGCTTCAAACCTCAAGGTAAGAAACCAATCTCAAATAAAAATTCTTCCTCACCAAATTGCTTTGAGTGTGGAAAGGAATGGCACTTCAAGGTGGATTGTCCAAATCTCAAGAAGAAGAACAAAAAGAAAAGAGGAAGAAGAAGAGCTTACATTGCTTGGGATGAAAATGAGATAAGTAGCTCAGACAAATCCGAAAATGAGGAAGCCATTCTATGCCTTATGGCAAATCATCAAGATGAAGATGATGAGGTAAGTCTTCTTGACTTAGATAGAAATGAATTGCTAGATGCATTCGAGGAATTATATGACAAGTTTGTTAAAATCTCAAACAAGTATAAGTTATCTAGGAAAAATATTGATACTCTTAAAATGCATCTTGTAGAACTTGGCAAAGAAAATGAATGTTTGAAAAAGGAATTAGCAAATGTTCAAGCATGCTCCAAGTATAAACCTTGTGATTTTGTAAAGAAATATGACATCTTAGAAACTAAGGTCTTAGATTTAAATAAAACCTTAGAAAAATTTACAAATGGTAGAGATAATTTGAATGTATTACTTGGAAATCAAAGATGCATGCTTGACAAAACCGGATTAGGATACAATTCTACCAAAAAGGAAAAGCATTACAAAAAATTCTTTGTACCACCAAGAAAATCTTCATCACCATTCACTAAATGCAATCATTGTGGTGCTAAAGAACATGATGCTTTAAATTGTCATATTAGAAAACTTGGACCAAAAGTGGTAAGAAAGGTGTGGGTTCCCAAATGGACTTTACCACAAGCTAACCAAAAAGGACCCAACATAAAATGGGTACCAAGTTCTCTAAACTAATTTTGTTTTATAGGTTTGCTTCAAGGCAAGCAACACCCATTGGTACTTGGGTAGTGGGTGTTCAAAGCACATGATGGGAGATATGAGCAAATTCACAACATTCACTCCCAAAAGAAAAGGAAGCGTCACTTATGGGGATAATACCAAAGAAAGAATACTTGGCATTGGAAACATTGGTAAAAATTCCTTTACTTCAATTAGTGATGTATTATATGTTAAAGGACTCAAACATAACTTGCTTAGCATAAGTTAATTATGTGATAAAGGATATATAGTATTATTTGAATCTAATTGTTGCACAATTGAAAATAAGCTAAACAAGGAAGTCAAGTTTGTTGGTAAAAGAATTGATAATATTTACACGAATGATGTTGATAGTTTGTCTTCAAATGATGTGCAATGCTTTATGACTAGAGAGGATGAATCATGGTTATGGCATAGAAGAATAGCACATATACATATAGACCACCTAAACAAACTTGTTTCTAAAGAATTAGTAATTGGTTTGCCAAAGCTCAATTTTGAAAATAAATTTTGTGATGCATGTCAAAAGGGAAAACAAGTAAAGGCATCTTTTCAAGCTAAAAATATTGTTTCTACTCAAAGACCTTTACAACTTTTGCACATAGATCTATTTGGACCATCTAAAATCAAAAGTTTTGGTGGTAATTACTATGGTCTAGTAATTATAGATGACTATTCAAGATATATATGGACCTTGTTTCTTGCTCACAAAAATGAAGCATACCATGCATTTAAGAAACTAGCCAAGGTTATCCAAAATGAACAAAATTCAAAGATTGCATCCATAAGAACCGGTCATGGGGGAGAATTTGAAAATCAATCTTTTGAAAAGTTTTGTGAAAAACATGGTATTGAACATAATTTTTCAGCTCCTAGAACTCCATAACAAAATGGAGTGGTTGAAAGGAAAAATAGATCTTTGGTGGAACTTGCAAGAACCATGTTAAATGAAAATAACATTGCGAAATATTTTTAGGCCGATGCAGTAAATACCGCTTGTCACGTGATGAATAGATGTTTGATAAGGCCTATTCTAAAGAAAACCCCCTATGAACTTTACAAAGGTAGAAAACCAAATATTTCCTACTTTTATATATTTGGATGCAAATGCTTTGTACTTAACAATGGAAAGGATAATCTAGGAAAATTTGATGCTAAAGCTGATGAAGCAATCTTTCTTGGATATTCATCATCAAGTAAATCTTATTGAGTATTTAACAAGTAAATAAATACTATTGAAGAATCAATTCATGTGAAATTTGATGAAAATAGCCATAACTCCTCGAGAAAGGAAGATTTTGATGATCTTGTAGGTACTTTCCAAGAATTGAACTTGGATGACAAAGAAGAAGACAACAAAGAAGGAGACACAACACAAAGTGTGGAAACTAAACAAAAAGAATAGATCACCTCAAAAGACCATCCATTGGACAACATTATAGGTGATATCACTAAAGGTGTAAGTACCCGACGCTCTTTCAATACTTGCAATCATCTAGCATTTGTCTCTCAAATTGAACCTAAAACCATTGATGAAGCTATTATTGATGAACATTGGATGTTGTCCATGCAAGAGGAACTAAATCAATTTGAAAGAAATGAAGTTTGGGAATTAGTGCCAAGACCCAATGATCACCAAATAATAGGTACTAAATGGGTTTTTAGGAATAAACTTGATGAAAATAGTATAATCACTAGAAACAAGGCTAGGCTAGTAGCTAAGGGACACAATCAAGAAGAAAGCATAGACTATGAAGAAACGTATGCACCCGTAGTTAGGCTAGAAGCTATTAGATTATTATTAGCCTTTGCATGTTGTAAAGACTTTAAATTGTACCAAATGGATGTCAAGAGTGCTTTCTTAAATGGATATATTCAAGAAGAGGTATATGTTGATCAACTTCCTGGCTTTGAAAACTATCAACTTCCAAATCATGTTTTCAAACTAAGAAAAGCTTTATATGGTTTAAAACAAGCTCCAAGAGCATGGTATGAACGATTGAGCAAATTTCTTTTGGAAACAATTTTAAAAGAGGAAAGGTTGATACAACATTATTCATCAAGCACAAAAAGAATGACATACTCTTGGTTCAAGTATATGTGGATGATATCATTTTTTGTGCTACTAATGAATCACTTTTCAAGGAGTTTGTTAAGTTAATGCAGGATGAATTTGAAATGTCCATGATGGGAGAACTTACATTCTTCCTTGGGCTGCAAATTAAGCAAACCAAAGAAGGTACATTCATTAGTCAATCCAAATATTGCAAGGAGTTGCTTAAGAAATTCAACATGGACAAGGAAAATGAAATTGCCACACCTATAGGCATCTTATGTTATTTGGATAAGGATGAGAAATGTAAGGATGTAGAACTCACCAAATATAGAGGTATGATTGGATCCTTACTTTACTTAACCGCTAGTAGACCGGATGTCATGTTTGCTGTTTGTACGTGTGCAAGATACCAAGCATGCCCAAAAGAATCACACCTTACTGCTGTAAAAAGAATAATGAAATATTTAGTTGGAATTCAAAATGTTGGTTGATGGTAGCCCAAAGGAGTTGAATGCACTCTTGTTGGATATTCTGACTCTGATTTTGCAGGATGTAAACTTGATAGAAAAAGTACTAGTGGTACTTGTCACTTGCTTGGTAGCTCTCTTGTATCTTGGCATAGCAAGAAACAAGTAAGTGTTGCATTATACACAGCTGAGGCAGAATATGTTGCAGCTGGCAGTTGTTGTGCTCAAATCCTTTGGATGAGACAATAACTTCTAGATTTTGGTGTTATGTTAGACCATGTGCCTCTAAAATATGATAACACAAGTGCCATTAACATTTCAAAGAATCCTGTGATGCATTCTAGAACAAAACATATTAAGATTAGACACCATTTCATTAGGGATCATGTGTTAAAGGGTGATTGTGTGCTTGAACATGTTGAAACCTCTAAGCAATTAGCTGATATCTTCACCAAACCACTTGTAAAGGACCAATTCATACACATAAGAAGAGAGTTAGGAATATTAGATATTTCAAATTATGTTTGAATATTGATTGATATTGATGATTCTTTGACTTGTAATATGTTTGATGAGTAAAAATTAATTGATTGATGAAATAAGCATATTCTATTCCATGAATATTGAGTCCTTGATACTTTGTGATTGAAGAGCATATGTTTTTAAGCATTTTTGGGCTGTCATAATCGATTAGATAGCTTTCTCCAATCGATTAGAATCATTTTGTCCTTCACATAATCCATTACTAACTCTTTGTGTTCCAGACTCAGCTAATCGATTAGTAACTCTTTGTGTTCTAGATAATCGATTAGCACACATGCCAAATCGATTAGGGACGTTCTGTCTTCCATCTAATCGATTACATACTCCTCCTAATCGATTTCCAAGGTTCTGTTTTTAATGCAATCAATTACCCCCTGGCCCAATCGATTAGAAAGCTTAACGACTCAAATTTTGAAGGCTTGTAATCGATTACGCATGACCTCGTAATCGATTACCTACGTATCAGGTGCAGACTTAAATGCAGAATCTGAGTGCAAATCTTTGGCCTAATCCCAATCAACCCTCCTAAACCCTATTTCTCACCTCTAAACCCTATAAATACCCCCTTCTTCACCTTTTCTACCTCACACCTCCAATACCTCTCCTCACTTAAATCTCTAAAGTTTTCCAAAGACCTCTCACTCTCTTCATCTTTTCTTCTCCAATCCCACAATGTCTTCCTCTAGGAATGTGAAAAGAGCTAGGTCCTCACTTGCCCAAACCAATAACCCCCTTGATTTTTCAAGGTTCTTCACCAATCCTAGAGACCTCCAAAACTTCATCCAAAAGTTCTCTGAAAAGGATATCATCTCGCCTCACTACATCAATGCTGAAATCTTTGACCATCCCAGCTTCACCTTCACTCACTCCCTTCACCACTAAAATCTTTTTCCTTTCCTCACTCTCAAAAAGCAAGTATACTACCCAGAACTCATGCGAGTCTTTTTCTACAATTTAAGGCTCGTTGATGGATTACTTGAGGCTAGAGTCAAGAATGTGACTCTAAGGATCACCAATGCCCAACTAGCTAAAATCACACAACTTCCCCTCTCCGATGCTGAGTTTACTGGTGGAAATCTGAAGGATGAATGGGACTTTAATGCCATCACTCCTCGCCAATCCCTTTGGAAAGCTGACCATCCCCAGAGCAATCACAAATTGGTAAGCCATCTCACTATCAATAACCGCCTCCTTCACTTTTTCTTGGTTAAACTCTTGGTCCCTCGTGGTGGTAATTATGCCTTAGTTGAAGAGGATAATGTACTCCTGATGTGGGCTATGAAAATGAGAAATAAATTAATTGGATTCAACTATTAAAGTTGCATATGCTCAAGGCCAAGGACCAGCAAAAGCTTCCATATTCCATCCTCCTCACAAAAATTTTCAAAGCTTTTGGTGTTGACCTTGCTGGGGAACTTCCTGAGAAAATACCTCCAAAGGCATGCATTGGCACTCATCATCTCACCAAGATGGGTATCATCTATGTCAATGGAGCTTGGCTCTCCAAGATGGAAGGCATTCATGCCAACATTCCCTTTGAAGCTCCAGCCAATGATCCTGCCCCTCCTCCTCCTGCAACTCAAGAAACACAAGGTGAACCATCTGCTCCCGTTGACCTCTTCACCTCTCTCTATGCTTATCTCGATCAGCGCTTTGAAAGAATTGACAACACTCTTCAACAATTTCAAATGACCGAGCAACAGCATTTAAGCTCATGGAGCAACGTTATGAGGAGCTCTCAAACAAAATTTCTGAAATGCGTTTCTTTAATCTGGATAATTAGATCCTTCTTGTTTTGTTATGTTTATTTCCTTTTGTTATGCAATTTGCATTCTACAATTTGCTTCTGTAATTTCCTTTATCAGTGAATGAACTTTTCCTTTTCTTATCTCTCTATGTTATAGTTTATTAATGTGTTTTTGATGATTACAAAGAGGGAGAAGAATTAGAATTCGTGGTAAGAATTAGTGTTCATCCTTTTATAACCAATAGCAAATGGCAATAAACAAGTGGATTAATAACAAATGATTAATCAACAAGTGGAGTAATAACAAATGATTCTCAATTGACTTTAATTCTATATGGTTATTAACTGGCTTTAATTTCAGAGCAACAAGAAACATATGCACAAACTCCTTGAGAAAGGGGGAGAAAACTTTATTTGGACTAACACCTTTATGAGATGAACATTTTTTGTCATCATCAAAAAGGGGGAGAATGTGTTTGAATATGTATTTCAGGTGGTTGCATAATTTTGATAATGACAAAGAGATGAAAAAGCAATTAAAGAATCATGCCAAAGAGAATAAGTGTTTATAAAAGAACACTTAAAAGAGAAAAACAAAAAAAATAGCATCAGACCTGCTATAACACGAAGCCTAATCGATTATAGGACCTCATATAATCGATTACTGAAGCTATGTCAAACACCTAATCGATTACCTTATCAAACACTAATCGATTATGAAGCCTCTATTTGTCACCTAATCGATTGCACTAAGTAGGCCAATCGATTACCAAGCTGAGAAAAAGAATTAAAAGCATCAAGTGTATCTGCTAATCGATTACAAGGATGACACAATCGATTACCAATGTTCTGTAAGGCCACTAATTGTTTACAGTTAAAGAACTAATCGACTATAGAGTTTCTGTTTGTACAATAATTGATTGCACATGAGTCATAATCGATTACCATGCTGCGTAACACAATTAAATACATCAGGTACCACTCACAATTGATTACCAAGTGAAGAACAATCGATTAGCAAGGTTCTGTCTCTTAGCTAATCGATTACATGGGAAAGGCTAATCGATTACCAGTTCAATTACACTGAAGAATTCAAAGTGTAATCGATTACAGATCGAGGCCTAATCAATTACACTAGTGGCAGAATTTGGGGAAAGCGTTTTTAAGTAGGAAACCAGCTTATTTCTCCATTGTTACTCCAATGCCCATACTGTGTAATGGCTCTGAAGACTTTAGGGCACCTCTCCAAGGCCTATAAATGCAAGACTCATTCAAGCTTCTCAAGCATCAAAATCCATCAAAGGGAAATCAAATCTTGAAGTCTTGTGAGTTCTATTTCTTTATTTAGTTTCAAGTTTTGAAACTTAGAGCTTATATTTGTAAATCCTCTCTTATGAGTGTAACATCCCGAATTTTATAAAAATGATGAAATATGAGGAATAAATATTAAATACTTATATATGAGTTGATTTATGTCCCAAAAATTTGGAAGTAATTAAATTGGGATTTATTATGATATTTATAATTCATTGAGATTTAAGGAGTTAAGATTATACCCGGTTAAAATGTGGGTGTCGGATCAAGTATCTCCGATTGAGATGCCGTTGGTTAGGGCTATTAAGAATATTATTGGAAATTCGAATGCATAATCGGAATAATTTTGGATTTAGTATTGAGCCCAAACAGAGATCCTATTTGTCATAAAATGGTAAATTTTTAATGAAGGAATTAAAATTAAAACCTAAACTCTCACTTTCTCTTCTCTTTTCACGTTGCTTTTTCCTCTCCTTCATACACTCTCTTCTCTCTTCATACCCTATCTCCCATTCATCTTCTTCTCCTCTCTAAACCTAGCAAAAATGGTGGTGCCTCTTCCTCCTCCTTCTATTTTCATTCTCCCATGGAGCTTGAAGGAGATGATGTTGGTTGGAAGCTTTCCCTCTTCTC
This sequence comes from Clitoria ternatea, assembly GCA_037962975.1. Classification (NCBI taxonomy): domain Eukaryota; kingdom Viridiplantae; phylum Streptophyta; class Magnoliopsida; order Fabales; family Fabaceae; genus Clitoria; species Clitoria ternatea. The sequence continues at coordinate 214,531,936 of CM075671.1, read as the reverse complement.
CTTAAATTTGTGTCACCCTCTCCCTCTCCTAGAAGCCCATTGTGATTTCTTGGCTTAAGGTATGTCTCCCTCTATTTTAATGAGCTTAAGCCTTAGGTTTTGATTTTTATATGATTGGGAGAGTGTTATATGTATGGGTTATGGAACGGGAGCCATTTTCATGTAAAACCCAAAGGTGGGGGTGTGATTTATGTGTGTTTTTGGATTGGTGTGAAGAGGTATACGAAAATTTCAATGTTGGAAGTAAAAGATGATGATTATTAATGGTGAATGTTAGATTTTAATGGAACCCTAACTCTAGGAATTGGGGGAAACGAATAGTGATCCATGATATTTTACATATAGGTGTTGTTAATGATGGAGATTGATGGTTATTAGAAATGTTGTTGAGTTTTGATGAAAACCCTAAAGATTAGGATTTGGGGCCCTATGACAAATCTTGAAAACATGGTGATGATTTTTGGTATTGAGTGATTTGGTATGTAGGAATGAGTTTTTAAGTGTGTGACATTGATCATTGATGATAAGGATATGTGAAACAAAGAGAATTGTTTATGATGATGATAATGATAATGATAATGGTGGATAACCAATGATGATGAATAGATGAGTTAAGATGAGGATTTGATGAGGCCTTAGGCCATGATGTGTGTTACTTGAAATTTATGAATTGTTGATGGCCTTAAGTGGAGCTAAGAGGCTCATGATGAATTTGAATAGCAAATGGGTACTTTAAGTGATGGTGAAGGAGATGTTGTTGTTGTTGGGTATAGTTGGCCCTTTAAGATCTAGAGAATCTTGGTTTTGGGAAAGGAATTCCCGAAGCCTAACACAATGGTATGAATTGGTGTTTTAGCAAGTCTAGGAATTGATATTGAGATTTATGATAAGCTAGCATTTGTTTAGAATTGTGAGGAATGCCTTGAGATGACTTATTGATTGTATGAATGCATATGTATGTTGTGTAGATGATATTCTGGGCAATGTGGCAGAGCATTCAGAGCGTGCATTGGATTATGGTTCTTCCCTTGAGGTAGGAGAGGAGTTTACATTCAAACTGCATGGGTTATATAATTGATGATTATTGTATGTTATGATACTCATGCTTGCCTTGCAATGTTTATAGTGAAATGATGTGGGTGGCAAATTATTGGCTATTGAGAATGATTTGTGTATTTATATATTGATGATGAATGTTTAGTGTCCCTTTGATAGGAGTAATGTGTTATTGATGGATAACCCATGAGGAGTTGAATTAAATATATGCTAATGAACCATCCTTGAGGGGATGAAGTGTATGCCTTATGAATTGAGGATTTCATATGGATGCTTGGCATTGAATGTGATGGCCATTGTGATGGCATTAATGATAAGATTGAAAGATAATGCATAATTGAAGAACTCATATAGTCAAATTGAGTGTCACATGATTTTGATGGCACGGGATAGTCCCAATAGCTTCCATGTATAATTTATGACTTGTAGAAATTGGAACGGGTTAATTCCATTAAGAATTGACCCTTAAGTTGCCCTAAAACGTTTAAAATTGGGTTAAACGCATTTATATGCATAAGTCACTCATTTTAAGGAATTTTTGAGTGAGGCTGGTGGCCATGTGTCACAAATAATGTATATTTATTGGGGTTAAAATTTCGTAGCATTTGGAGTTCATATGAGAAAGTTAGGAGGGTTAGAAGTTGAAAAATCATGCATTTCTGCATAAAAACAGCAGCAGGGCTGTCTTGAATCGATTCAAGACTCTTTGAATCGATTCAAGAGCTGCTATTTTCACTGTTTTTGGTTCCAGGAAGGCTTGAATCGATTCATATGATCTTGAATCGATTCAAGTACCCCTATCTATATAATTTTGAGTTCCAGAAGCGTTTGAATCAATTCTTGCGAGCTTGAATCGATTCAAGGGGTCCTGTTTTCACTGTTTTGAGCCCCAGACACGTGTGAATCGATTCATGGGGCTTGTGAATCGATTCCCCACTCTCTGTTAGTCAATTGTTGGACTTCTAGCACGCATGAATTGATTCATGCAAAGCTTGAATCGATTCATGGCCCTGTTATGGCCACTGTTATGTTGTTTTTCCAACATCTATGTTTCCTTTGCTGTTTATGGCCTGTTTGGGCATATTAATGACATTTTTGGCCTCTGACTTCTTCATGAAAGTTGTAGGTAATTGTGTTATGGGTGTGAAAGTTAGTCTCACTTTAGTTGGAGTTTTCTAACTCTCATTAGGCCTAAAATACCAAACCCACTACAGTGTATAACTCACATTTAAGAGGGTTTTGAACCCAACTTTTTATGGTTGTCAATTTGGGACTAATAGGTGACATTGGTGACATGTCCCATTATTTTTAAGACTAAATGTAAGCTTTTCTCATGTCTTAATGTTGAAATTTATCATGGGCTCATTATTGCCCAAAACCCCTTTTTATTATATAAAGATAAGTGATTTCATTAGGGGTACATGTGTGGTGTGTCTTAGTGGTGATTGAGGAATGGCTTAAGGCCTTGGCAAGATATGTGTATGCCTATGTTAGGTTATGAACACATGTATGCTTCACCACTATGGATATATTATGAAGCATGATGGGAAGTAAGTGATATGGTTACATGACACACTTTATGTGATGACGAAATTAATGAGAGGACAATTAAATGGCAATAAGGGTATAAATCAATGGATTTGAAATAGTGTCGATGATAATTAGAAGTTAAGGATACCATATATATGGAATGATAAATGATATTGTTGAATGAAAAGGGACGTTGTTGTTGAACATGTCCTTGAATAAGTAGTGTTTGCTATTTTGGATGAGTGTGGTGCTAATATGATTTATGCAAGTATTGACTTGTACATATGAGATGCAATGATGATTGCTGAATGTATGTTTTGAAATATCTTGTTGGCTTCCATGCATGGATAAATGCTATGATGATTGATATGCTATGATTGCCATGTGTGGATTTATGAAAATGTAAATGTTGAGCCTTGAGGGGCCTTATGGTTGATTGTATGCCAACGATAATAAAAACCAAAAATATAATATACCCCTAATTGAGAGGGTGAGAAATCCTTGCGAGGTTAAGATTTGGCATATGCATATTTCATTTTGTATTCATGGCATGGCATAGCATTGATTAAGTGGTTGTGATCACTTTATACTTGAGATGAAAAAGGGCTTGCGAGTTCCTATGATGCCCGTGGTTACGATCACAAGGCGGGAGTACCCCTTGCGAGGCGGGAAACCAATATGAATTATTGAACGTAGTTGCGATCATGAGAAAGCACCTTGCGATGCTGCTAGAGAGAGTACCCCTTACGAGGCGGGAAACCCATATGAATGAATGATATGGTGGTTGCGATCACCTGATGAAATGAAATCGGATCCGTGCATATGCATTATTAAACAGTTGACATATGCATTAGCCATAGGTGCATGGCATTTGAGATAGGATGACCACGAGAGATGAAAGACCCTTGCGAGGAGGAATTGAATAAAGATTTAATAAATTGATGATGATGATTGTGAATGCCCTTGATGATAAGTGGCAATATGATTGTGTATGTGCTTGTGCTTGCTTATGTTATGAAATGCGTTTCATGAGGGTTGTATACCTATTATATCAATGTGATGATGATTGGATGATGAATTGATGATTTTATAGCAAAGCACACATGATGATTGTATGCATGTAAACATAATCACAATATATTTATATTCGTCATTTTGAATGTATAACTCACTCTTCCATGTGGTCTCCTTTTAGCATTATGATGCAGGGTTATCATGGGCCGAAATGAGATTTCGAATTAAAGCTTTTGGCGAAGGTAAATAGTGGTAGTGGAAGTGCCTTGGCCGGTATCATTTGTGAATTACAATGTATTGGGTAAATTGTATATAATGATATTGATGACTTAGTGAATTTTGGATATGTATAAGATAATCCTTTGAATTTGTGAATAGTGAATATATGTTTAGTATGTAAGTGATGATCCGATGAGTACTACAGGAATTAAAAAATTGAATATTGTATAATGATGATTGAGATGTTTGTATTAATGCCATTAGGTGAATAAACGGGCCAATTATGAAATATGGACAGTAGTGATAGTAGTGGCATGACCCCGAATGTATATGTATATATAATTATACTTTAGGCAATGCATGTGTATATTGTAAGTGAAGGATTGGTACTGATTTAATAGATTTATGATATGTATTCGCATGCTTTGCCGAGCCTTTTCTCATATCATCATATATGGGACTAGGCGTATGCCCGATATACATATTCTTCTTCCACTGTAAACTCTATTTTTGTATACCGTTATGGGCAAGTTAGTTATCGATCCAGTTATATGTTGATAAATCTCACTCTTCGGTTTTCTGTGGTTCGGGTTTCGGTGGGACATCGGACTTACTTTGAAACGTGAAAAAAAAATTACCTGTATTTTTATTAATTATTTATATCGTTCATATCGAAATTCGAGCCCAGAAAATCGGGGGTGTTACAGTGAGAGTTAGAAATTGTGAGAGCTTTCATTTGTTTATCTACTCTATTGAGAGAGTTTATTGATTGTAACACCAAACACCAAAACATCAAGATTATTCACTCTAGGTTGAGTGGTCATAAAGGTTGGGGTTCAACCTTTGGGTATTGAGAGTTTAAGAGATTGGGTGGGTTGCCCTTGTGCTAGTGAGGATTGAGTTCTTGAGTGTGGGACACTAGGAAGCTGTAATTGCTCATAGCTTGTATCTCTAAACTTCAATGGTGGAAATCCTTCAAGTGGGTTGCTTGAAGGCGAGACGTACACCGGGTTAGTGGAACTCGTTAAATTGGTTTGCAAGCTTCTCTTCCTTTCTCTCTTGCATTTACATATTGCATCTGGCTGGATTATTATTATTGATTGTGAAACCCCCTCTTATATTTGGTTGAACAACTTGTATTAAAGTGTTGCACACCAAGTGTTTGACATATTGCCTAAGTGACATTTGCACATTGTTTTGCATTGATTCTTGCACTATTCTTGTTATCTATTGCATATAAGAATATCTTATGAAAAAGGAATCAATTTCAAAGGCATTCTAAAGAAAAGTTTTTAACACTCAATTTACCCCCCTCTTGAGTATTGAGGCCACTTGAACAACAATATTGTCATTTATAAACAATAAAACTCATACTAATATTAAATATTGACATACAATCAGTTTTCAAACCACCTATCTTGCAGCGTAGGGTGTGCATGGTAGTCTACCATTCTGAAGGGCATTTGGAGCAATCTCAAGAAACCTGTCCCACGCCCAGGCTTGCACTAGCAAAAGGAGGCTAGAGATTGAGACATGCTTATACTTTGTTGCTAAACACAATTCCCAATACAAATAGTTGAGTGTTGTAGATCCTCAGCTATATTGGCAACACAAATCAAGGTCTTCAACCAATGACAAATACTTTAATGAAACCTTACTACTAGATTGATCAGGGAATACAACACCACCAATCAATCGTATGATATATGCTATGATGAACCTTAATAGTTGCATTTCATCACCTAAGTGATCTTCAATATTAGCAAAGCTATCAGAAAACTATTTCAATTTTAAACAACCAACATAAAATGCCTCATCAAGAGGGTATATGCCAAATGGGTTTTGAACCACTGCTTTCCAGTCACAAGGAGATATATCTATTATCACAGGTAAACTATCCACACGTAGTCCAACCTAGATTGCAATGTCTTGAAGTATAATTGTACACTCACCAGGTGGTTTAATGTTTAGGGAAAATAGAGGTTTTTGAAAAAGAATGGGAGAGATAAAGAGTTGTAGAGATGTTTCAAAAAGGTGAAACATGTAAGTGTAAAATGCATTTATAGGCAACATGGCATAGTGGAGGGAAAAATAGTTCTCAAAAAATGGTTGAGTTTTGAGCAAAGAAAAGACGCCACATGTTTTAAAAGAAATTAAATGATTATCAAAAGGAATTTTAAAAGGAGTTATACATTGCGTTTCTTAGAATAATGGAGAATGAGATGAAGAAAAAAATTTAAGTTACAAATCGTGCAGACTGAAATGTACAGACACCTTAATTAATCAACATTACGCGTGTTTAGACTATACTTGATAACTGCAAACCTTGCTTCAGCTAAGGGCTTTGTGAGGATATCAACCCATTGATGGTATGAATCAACATGCTGTAGGTCGAGTATGCCTTTCTAAATGTAATCACGTATGAAGTGATACTTCACTTCAATATGCTTTGCCTTTGAGTGTTGAATTAGATTCTTTGACAGGTTTATTGCACTAGTGTTATCATAAAACACTGCGATTTCTTCTTCCTTGATTGAGTAATCCTCTAGCTGATACTTCATCCATAAGAGTGGTGAACAACAACTAGCTGCAAACATGTATTTTACTTTAGCTGTGGAAAGAGCTATTGAGTTCTGTTTCTTGCTACTCCAGGAAATTAAGTAGTTTCCTAGAAAGTGACATCCACCACTTATGCTTTTTTTGTCTATTCTATCACCTACAAAATCTGCATCATAAAAACCATGAAGAGAGAAAGAGTCTGTTCTCTTATAGAACAGCCCAAGGTTAGTGGTTCTCGTAAGATACCTTATAATCCTCTTCACTGTAGACATGTATGAATCCTCGGGGTCTGCTTGATATCTTGTACACACACTAAACATTATATCTGGTTTACTGGATGTTAAATACAACAGTGATCCAATCATTCCTCTGTAAAGAATCTGATCAACTGATGTACCAGATTCATCTTTATTTATAGTGTAATTTAGATGCATTGGAGTACTCATGGGTTTGGCATCAGTCATTTTAAATTTTATAAGTAACTATTTGGTGTACTTTTGTTGATGAACAAAAATTCCATCATTGGTCTGTTTAATTTACAGAGAAAGAAAGAATTTGAGTTCACCCATCATGCTCATCTCAAATCCAGCCTACATAGTTTTTGCGAAATCTTTGCACAGACTTTCTTTTGTAACACCAAAGACAATATCATCCATATAAATTTGTACTATAGTAAAGTGTTTATCTGAACCTTTTCTAAACAAAGTTGTATCGACCTTTCCTTTAGTAAAGCCTTTTGATTTGAGAAAAGAACTGAGTTTGTCATACCAAGCTTTAGGTGCTTGTTTCAGACCATATAGTGCTTTATTAAGTTTGAAGACATGATTTTCTAAAAATTTGTCTTGAAACCCAAGAGGCTGTTTCACAAAAACTTTTTCTTCAATAAAACCATTTAGAAAAGTGTTCTTAATATCCATCTGATATAATTTTATATCTTTAGAAGTAGTAAAGGCAAGTAAAATCCTTATAGCTTCAAGTTGAGCTATAGGAGCAAAGGTTTCAGTGATGAGGTTTGAAGGATGATAAGCTTTGAATTTCCAATCTCTTGGTTTTTCTGGTTTTGGCACTGTCTGTTGTTTTGATTCTGGTGGTAGAGGAGTTGCTAAGTCTGAAAGCTTAGGTTGTTCTTCAAATTGTATAATACCAGCATCTTCGCCGTGTAGATCTGTAAGTTCTTGTCAGTCTTTATTAGATCATCAAATCTTACACGCATTGATTCCTCAATGGTCTGAGTCCTTATATTGAAGACTTTGTAGGATTTTGATGTATTTGAATAACCCATGAAAATACCTTTGTCACACTTAGAGTCAAACTTTCCAAGTTGATATCTCATGTTTAGGATATAGCAGGTGCATCCAAATGGATGAAAATATGAAATGTTGGGTTTTCTTCTCTTCTACAATTCATAGGGAGTCTGATTCAGTATTGGTCTGATAAGGACTCTGTTTTGAATATAACAAGAAGTGCTTATGACTTCAGCCCAAAAATATTTTGGTAAGTCATTTTCTCAAGGCATGGTTCTAGCCATCTCCAACAGACTCCTATTTTTCCTTTCCACAACACCATTCTGTTGAGGGGTTCTTGGAGAAGAAAATATGTGGGAGATACCAATTTTGTTACAAAATTTTTCAAAAATTTCATTTTCAAATTCTCTTCCATGGTCACTTCTTATTGTACTAACAGAGATTCCTTTTGTAGACTGAATTTTCTTACAGAAAATCTTGAACACTTATGCAGACTCCTCTTTGTAGGATAGGAAATAAACCCATATCATTCTGGTAAAATCATCTACAATGATAAACGCAAATCTTTTACCAACAAGACTCTGAATTTGGGATGGTCTGAACAAGTCCAAATGTAACAACTCAAGTGGTCTGGAAGTTGAAATAACATCTTTGTTTTTGAAAGAATTTTTGTGTTGTTTCCCTTTTTGATATACTTCGCAAGGTTGGGTTCTATTGAATGAAATTCTAGGAAGTCCCTTGACTAACCCTTTTTCTATTGATTTTTGAAATAATTTTCATGCTAACATGTCTAAGCATCTTGTGCCAGATCCATTTCTCTTCAGATGAAGAAAAGAGACATGTTACATTTTGAATGTTCAGCTTACCTAAATCAACCTTGTAAAGGTTGTTGTGTCTGTTAACTAAGAAAATAGTAGTTCCATCAGCATTGATGATTGTACACTTTTCTTTATCAAAAGAAACTTTATAACCGTTATCACAAAATAACTTATGCTCAGTAGATAATGTTTTAGACCTTCAACAAAGTAAACACTTTTAATTACAAGGGAAGGGATTTTACCAATTTTACCAATCCCAGTGATACGTCTGGACTGGTTTCCTCCAAAAGTGAATTTTCCTCCTTCAAACTGTTCCAAGATTAGGAACATAGACCCTTTGCCCGTCATGTGATATGAGCACCCACTGTCCAGATACCAAAAGTGTTGCTTTGTTTTTGTCATTAAGCACATCTGAAATAAGAATAATCATTGCCTTTGGTACCCAAAACTAGTTGGGTTCTGTATGGTTAGTGGATTCAACATTTTTCCTTTTTTCTCTTTAAGCAGTCTTGAATCACATGACCATGTCTTTTGTAGTAGTTGCATTTGGCATGTTTATGTTTAGGTACAAAGTGCATTTTTAAACAATCTTTAGTAACATGACCATGCTTCTTGCAACACTTGCACTTGACATGCTTATGTTTAGATTGAAAGGATGAAGAAGGAGTATTCTTCACTCTTGAATCAGTTTCTTCAACAAAACCCAGACCAACCTTTTTGGAACTTCATTTTGATCTTCCCATAAGTTTATAGAGATTTTTAGTTCCATTTACGAATTTGGCTAGGTCTACAGTAAGTGAACTTACTTCCTGTTGAATAGACTTTATTTCCTTACCCTGTGAGATACAATAGGAATCTTAACTGTTAAGTTTAGTTTTGAGAAAATCATTTTCCTTTTTAAGTTTATGTATATCCGTAAAATTTATCCTTTAATTCTCATCAAGTTCCTTGAGAGATTTTTGGTATGAATCCTTTTTCTTCAACTCAGATATCTTATCTTCATATGAAGAAATAGTTTCAGACTGTTTCTTTTTCAAAAGTTTATAATTTTTCAGAAGAATTGAAAAATCTTTGAAAAGAGCTTCATAGTTTTCTTGAAGTTTAGAATCATTTACCTCTTCAGATTTAGACTCATCTGAGCATGACTCAAACTCTGAATCTATATTGGCCATGAGACATATCTGAACAGTCTATGCTTCTTCTTTAGACTCGCTAGAGCTAGTTGAGTCTTTATCATCCCATGTGATGTGTCCTTTTTGTTTCTTGAAGAATTTTTTCTTTTCTTTTCTATCATTTCTATCCTTGTTCAGGAGAGTACATTCAGCCTTCATATGTCCTGGTTTCTTACAATTGAAACATTCTATGGTAAACTTGTCAGTTTTAAACTTAAAGGAACTTTTACCTTTAGGTTCTCTTTTGTTGAATCTTCCTCCACCACTTTGCTTTCTCAAAAGTCTATGGAATCTCTTGGTTACTAGGGCTAACTCTTCATCAGTATCCTCCTCTTCTTCATCAGTTACAAGTTCCAAGCCAGTTGATTCCCCAACTCTTGTCTCCTTGCTTCCTAGGAGTCTTTTTAGACTTCAAGGAAATATTCTTAGAGGATGAGGGCTTGGACACTTCCTTCTGACTGAGCTTCAGCTTATGAACTCTTAGAATACCAAGAAATTCATCTGGAATGAGAGAACTGAGATCTTTAGCTTCTTCCAAAGCAGCACACTTAGCATCAAACTTTTCTAATAGACACCCCAAAAGTTTTACGTTGATGTCTTCAATGGATGGCGTGGATCCAAGGGCTTTGAGCTCATTAAGGAGAGTCTGGAACCTTCTAAACATTTGGTCTATAGATTCATGGTCTTCCATTTTGAAGTTGTCATACTTCTTAGTCACAAGCCTTTACAATCTGCACCAGCTCAGTGCACAAGTATTCTTGACTTCAGCCACTCCTGGCTTATCCTAAGTATTCTTGACACTAGCCACTCCTGGCTAAAAACCCAAGTATTCTTTCAAAAGCCTCTTCAGGCCATAATGTTTCCCAACACTAACAGATTCTGACAACACACTAGAAAATACACAGGGATGGTAGAGAGAGTGTTTAAAGTTATAATCAAATAACTCAGCGTACAAAGATATGAAATAATTACAAGGTACACTAAGCTACAGACTATAAGTCACGGTCTACACTAAGCAGAACTACAAAGAGGACTTAAGTAGTGAATACAAGAACTTAGAAACTTTCAAGAAAAGTTATACAGACTTAGGTTTCTAAAGAAAGAAATAAGAGAGTGTTTAAGTAGCAAGTTAAACAGCATCACTATCTTATTTCCAAAAGCTTCTTGTATTTATAGTCTTTCTAAAAAATATTCGTTGGTTCAACTTCGAAGGATGTAAGTCTCTTGAGGACAGCGCTATCAAAAATTGCAGCCACATGCTTTAGAGAAGTTTCCTTATCTAGGCAACTTTGAAAGTCTTCAGGAAAAGATCCCTTTTGCTTATGTACTTTAGGAAAACACGTATACTTTATAGCAGTTGACCTTAGGCTATCCGTTCTAATTAGGTTTAACTTTTCTAACACCTTGAGACATGTGAGGCAGTTTTCTTGATACGCGAGAGAAAACCTTCAACTTTTTTGTTGATTTCTGTTTTAATGCTAACCTCAGAAAGGATATGTGAAAGTTCTTACAGCTTTATATTTGGAAAAGAAAGATCCTTTTTAAGAACTTGAAGAGTCACAGATCTTCTCAAGGTCTAAAGAGCAATTTTTTGATGGTCTGAAGATATACAATGGCTTGATCTATTGAAGCTTGAGTGAGGTGCAAACTTCTTTACGTACTTCAGAAGTGAATTGATCTTTTACGGACTCTTCCTTTCTTTTACAAGTGGAGCTCTACAGACTTCTAGCACACTTGAACAGAAATATTAGACAAACAAGTAATACAGACTTTATTTTAGCTGAGACTCTTGATGTGCATTATTAAGAAATCTCATGGGTGTTCAGACTGCTTAATCATGAGCTCAAACTTTTCTCTAACAATCCTTATTAACATTAAAAACTAACATTTTAAAATGAACATGAGTTTATAAACAATTTCATGGATATTAAAAAATATTAATCTATAAACAATGTTTATTAACATTCATTTATAAAAACTAATATATAAAAATACTATGCTTAACACAATAAAATAAAATGAAAAATGAATTCTAACACCATCATACTATACAAATAAAATCAAAACTAGACTTGTATACATACCTTTCAATAACTTGAAGTTGATCAAAATTTCTTCCAAAAAACAAAAAAACTTTAATGGACTTGCTAGGGAGATATCAAAGTAAGAAAAGAGCATGCAACTCAGCTTGAGTAAAAACCCAAGCTTTCCCACGGTTATAAAGGGTGAAAAACCTATTTTTAATTTTTTTGATGCCATGTGTCAATACCCTAGTGAATTCACACACTGGGGCCATGAAATATAGAGGGGGACACAACTCTTTGGCCATGTGTCAGCCATGCACACATTTCGCATGGCTGACATGTGAAATCACTGCATCGAGTTGACAAAGGTTGGACTGCATCCTGACACTTGATTTGACAAAGGCCGATTTCACATACAGGCTATGCGAATTTGTCAGCCAGATTTGACAAGTGATAAGACTTTTCGTAATGGGGTTTTTATGGCAAGTTTAACCACGTCAACTGTAATATATTCGAGTGTCATTCCACTGAGAGACTGGAAATTTGAGTACTCGGTTCAAATAATTTTGACAAGATAATGGTTCATTTTCATGATGAGTTAAAATAATAAAGATCAATTAAAACTTGCATAAACAGTAATAAACTAAAATAGAGTTCAAATAAGGAAAGAATGAGATCAGATCTCATTCATCTTCCCTATCACCACATTAGGTACATTGATATAAATGATTTCTATTCTATCGAATTTTATGCAACAAATCATAAATCATTCATTTTGATTCCTCGACTCCAAAATCCTAAGAAAACCTTTAAAACCTTGATTCCTCAATCATTTTAAGAGGTTTTCCAGCATTTGAGACGTTTATTATTAGCGTTCAATATGTTGGAAGTTATTGCTAATCATCGGAGCATATTGAGCATCTTATTCTGATCGGTTTTCATAAACTATTTTCCAATAACTCAAGAAAACTGAATCAAGATACTATTTATGCAATAGGATCTAACAAATATCATGGAATAAAATACCAAAACCAATAGAATAATTACCATATATATATACCATATGTTTATATGTTGAAATAGGTTTTTGATAATGACAAACGAAGACTTCAAGCAATCAGGAATAAATGAAAATATCATTTAAGTTAAATTTATTTGATATTCAACCAAAAATAAAAGGGAAATGAAGATCAAACAATAAAGGATGAAGAACAATGAAGCACATGATCACAAAGTGTCAACAAATGCATCAAAATACATGTAACGGGAAGAGGAATCAATTCATGAATCACACAAATCGATTCATGCCCCTGGGAATGCAAAAATCACAATTTGAAAGACCAGGAATCGATACCCATAGTGCAGGAATCAATTCATTCAAATTTAATGACCCAGGAATCGATTCCCCTTACCCAGGAATTGATTCATACGTGTGAGAATCGATTCCCCCACATTGTGAATCAATTCATACATTTGTAAATGGTTAGGAATTGATTCACGTACTCAGGAATTGATTCATGCAATGTATTCTTTGCAAAATTAAAGGCACAAACATCAGAGGAATTGATTCATGATTCTTGCGAATAGATTTAGCACGTGTAAAACTAATTACTAAATTTCAGGAAATGAAAACTGTGCTGCAAATCTCTAAAATTTGAAATACAGAACACCTTCACATTAATCCAGGAGACAATTGTATTTCTCAAGTCAGGAAACATGGATTGCTGGAAACAGGCAGAAATTAAGGATTAATTGGCAGACAAATTAAGTCTTCCAATGCATGAATTAAGGAATCGGTGGATAATTGGTTTTTGGTAACAAGGCTTTTGAAGTCCTATAAATAGAGAAGAATTGAAGAGGCAGAAACACACCAACATAGCAATGAAAATTATCTTGCTTCCTTCCTTGCTCTCTTTGCTTAAGAAATCTGCTCACTGCTTCTATTATTTTGAAATTAATTTTGAGAGTTAGTGAGCAAAATTATTTTGAGTGCTTTAAATTTTGCATATCCTCCCTTAAATAGTTAATTGGTGAAAGCTTAAATTTGTACATCCACTCTTTTGGAGAGTTACCATTGGACACTTAAACACAAAAAATTCTTAGAGTTTGGGTTAAGGTTTCAACCTTGTAATTGTGAGATTGAGAAATTAGGTGGGGTGCCCTTATACTTGTGAGAATTGGGTTCTTGAGTGTGGGACACTAGGAAGCCACGATTGCTCAAAGTTGTATCTTTAATCTCCAATAGTGGAAATCCTCCAAGTGGGTTGCTTGGAGGCGAGACGTACACCGGTGTGGTGGAACTCATATATATCGGTTTGCAAATCTCTCTTCTCTAAACTCTTTTATATTTGCATACTTAAATTGCTTGCCTAATTTATTGAGTTTATAAATTGTTAAATTTATTTGAAACAACCTTTTAACTATCAAGTAAATTTATTTGATATATATTACTTGTTACTTGTCTTGTGTATAAATTGCTATTGCTTGTGATTAAATTTATCATCTTCATCAAGTATATTTATTAAAGAACTAATTTCAAAAGCATTCTAAAGAAAATTTTTAATACTCAATTCACCCCCTCTTGAGTAATTGAGGCCACTTGTATAACATACCAAAGTAGAGACAATGTATAGAATGGTAGATTCACTACATCCAATCCCACAATAAAGGATTAGCCACTCATAGTGGCCATTAAAATCATCATATAATAGAAAGAGGAGAAGAAAAAGCTATACCTCTCTCAAATTGACTTCCAAGAAATAGGGTTTTTGTGTTTGGCTTGGGTTCCTTCGTCCTCCTTTTTCATCTCTACAAGCTGAGTATTTAAACATTAGTGGTCTCGCTCAAGCGAACGTTGCCCCGCTCAAGCGAGTGCAACTTGTATTAGAGTAAAAACCTCCTTTGTTCTTTGTATTCTCGCTCAAGCGGTTGAGTTTCGCTTAAGCGAGATTGGCTTTAACCCTACTAACCCTGTTTTTGCTTGAGCGCCACTCCTTTTGCTCAAGCGAATGCATCTTTTTCTTGGTTCTCTTGTTTTCTCGCTCAAGCAGAAATGACTTTGCTTGAACGAGTACAACTCCTGAAGCTCTCTAGACTATTTTCGCTTGAGTGAAGTCTTCTCGCTCAAGCGAATTTCTTCAGTGACTTTCTATTTCCTTCCTCGCTCAAGCCATAGATCCCATGCTTGAGCAAAGGTCTTGCTTAGGTGATTATGGATCTCGCTCAAGGTAGATTCTTTAGGATGCTTATTTTTGCTTTCTCTTTGTTATTCTTTGTCCCCTTCCTCAATTCCCTTCCTGCAGAAAGCAAAATATATACTATAAGGCTCTTTTAATGTATAAAAAAAACAAAGTTGGTAAAGAAATTTATATTT
This sequence comes from Clitoria ternatea, assembly GCA_037962975.1. Taxonomy (NCBI): domain Eukaryota; kingdom Viridiplantae; phylum Streptophyta; class Magnoliopsida; order Fabales; family Fabaceae; genus Clitoria; species Clitoria ternatea. The sequence goes on along the minus strand of CM075671.1, from coordinate 214,516,927 downwards.
TTTGACATTATGACACATAATTAACATTGAATTCCAAGAATTTCTAAAATATTTGTCTAATTCAAATGTAACTTTAAACATAATTGACATTTATCAAACTCTCCCCAACCTAGAATCTTGCTTGTCCTCAAGCAAAATTTCCAAGCAACAAAATCATAGCCAGTTATTCAAAATTAATCACACTAATCAGGATAAAACAAACAACCTTCACATATAATTTAATTTACAAACTCATGGTGTCGCTTCAGCTGAATTAGATCAGACACAAATAAAACAATCTACAAGCTGATCAATGCAACCTGAAACTACAAAGACAAGGAATCCTCTCATGTTCACATATAAGTATTTCACTCTCAAAATCACTAACCATGCTTGAATGAAAATTGATAGTCAATTCTCATCATTTTGCTACTAAAACAAACAACATGGATCTTAAGGTCTTCAAAAAGGTTATAATGAGGCCAGGTTATACAAGAATTCTTGGTTTTTCTAGATAATCAAAGTGCATGCTAGGAAAAAGAGCATAGTTACTACACAAAATTTTTGTTTCACAGCTAATTTCCTAGCTTTTTCTTTACTTTTGTCTTTAGGTTCCTTATCTTTTCTATTTCTTTACAATCACAGAGGAACTTTCTTTTTCTTTTTCTTTTCATCTTCACTTTCATTTCCAAGACATTCTTTATTCTCAACCAATTAGCCAAAATGACTTACATTACACTTGCATCTTGTACCTATGCTCTTTATCTTAAGCATGCATTAAAGGTGAGGATTAAATTTCATGCTACAGTTTAAAGAGTATAGTAACAAGAATAAACAATTTTAGCTCAAAGGGGTTAAAACCAAAAGGGATAATTATATTTATAGGTTGGCTATTTGGCTTTGGCGTTTCCTAATTCTAACAAAATTGCCTTAATCATTTCCATGCCGATTATAATGATGCAAAGTAAAAGAAAATCAGGCAATAAGGATCACACATGAATTGATGATTACTCTCCTAGTGTTTATTGGTTTCACTCACTCACTTGGCTAAAAGGCTTGATTACTTTATCAAAGCAGTAACAAAGTTTAATTATCAAGCAAGCCTTTTGCTTATTTTCATATCTTCTCTTTCATTATGCTTATTTTCAACCATGGTATTTTATTTTCCAATAAGATTATCTGGTTGAATAATTATCCTTAATTAGTTATCCTAATTTATTCATAATTGAACTATATTAGTTACTTGATCAAAATATTATACTTCTTATTTACAACTATATTACTAAGTTAGTTAAAAAGCATATAAGTATATCATATTCCTTACTACTATGCGATATTCCAAAAAGATGGTATAAATAAAGACAATCCAAAATGTCAAATCATTATATAATCTAAATATCAAACGCGTGTTATATAAATCCCAAAATACATCAAGTAGTCATAAAGTAAACAAAGATCAACCATATTGTCTAAAAAAAGCTATAAAATGTAGAAATAAAGTGCATAATTATAAACAGAAAAACCACTGAGAGCACAAATTGCCTCTCATAACCTTATGCAACTGCTCCACAAATTCTTCATCATGCAGCTCCTTTCCTGCTCCTAAGTCTCCACCCTCCTCAAATGTACCAGTATCGAACTCAGGCTGATACTCTCCCTGTCCTGTTGAGGGCCCAAATCCTGAGGCTCCACCTCCCTCTACAAAAGTGGGCCGGTCCCCCAGGCCAAGCAATGTATGCTGAAAAATCGGTAGGAGTCACCCACAGGTTGGGTTGTCCTTGTGGGATACTGGAATAGAGCCCCTGGTGAATATGGAGAATGCCTCTGTGGGTAGCAGCCTGCTGGAGCTGAAGGCGCTGCTGATGTATCTACATCTGGCTAAGAGCCTCGAGAACACGTGTCTCCATAGAAGTGGGAGGCTCAGAATGTATAGGAGGGGAGGCAGTCACTGTTGGTGCAGGCTCATCAACTAGTGGTGGTGCATCTAGCTGATCGGGGGCTGGTGGAGTGTAGTACTGCTGAATATATCTTCGATCAATGGAAGGTCGGATGGGTTTGGTTGGCTGAACTTGTATCCCATGTACAGCACACAAACCTATAATGAAGGCAGGGAATCCCAAATTACCCTTTACCTTTTTCCCTGAAGCAGTGGTCTTCACCTCTATCCTAGCAAATTTATGAATCTCATCTAAGACCACCCTAGCAATATCAATAGGCATAGTAGGGTCCAAGATGCACTTCAGAAGATGGCATCTCTGGTATGTCAAATCAGAAATATGGCCGGTTGGTGTCACATTGGCTAATAGAAATCATGTCCAAACCTACGTCTCAAGCTTCATGTCCTTCCTGAGAATGCAGAGAGGGTTATAATCACCTTGGCCCATCTAAAAGTGACGTCCTGGGATACACAAGGTGCGTTCTAAGTCAACCGTCTGGTAAAACTCATGTTCTCTTATAAAGAAGTAACTACAAGTGGGTCTTTGGTCACTGGATGGAAGAGGACTGCCCAAATACTCGTTAATATCATTAGTACTGTAAGAAATCCATACACCCCTAACATAAGTGCGATAATCTCCAAAACTGTCCTTGGGCCAAGCGTTGGTATAGAATTCCCAGACAATGTCAAGATCATATCGAGGTCGGGGGTTTGCTAATTTTAACCAATTACGGGTCTCAAGAACGTCCATCAGTGCATCACATTCCCCTCTGCGAAGGTCCACTCTGTGTTCGGGAATAAAGTTCCATTGCTAAATCTCTTTGAATCTTTTAGCTCTGTCTTTGTCTCTGAATTTTGGTCCTACAGAAGGGATCTCCTCTGTGGTCCTTTGCCTTTTGCTTTGTCTCGCCTTATGGGATCAGAGGTCATGGTAGTGGCTTGTTTAGTTCTAGCCATCCTACAAAACCATTTAAAGCAACACCACATAGATTCTAGAATTAAAATACTTCCATTTTCACCACACCATCAACATATAATACTAAACAATCCATCCATAATATATTGAATTGAAAATTTGTATAAGACAAGACATGTGAAATACATAACATGGCATGAAAGTTGGAAAAGCTCATCATGATTGCAAAGAAAAACTTAATAATGATGCTCTCAAAAGGGCACTTCAGCCATTCATTCTCAACTAGAAGACCTAGTTATAATACAAAAATAAAGTTCCAAGGCTTTTTATTAATGCAGACAATTTATCAAGCACCTGATGAGCAATTTGCATTCCAGGACAAGAAGAAAAAGATCAACATAAGATTCCACTTGAAAGAATGATGATTCACCTGAGCGAAATTTTAACAGAACCTGAAGTTGAATTTCTTGCTTAAGCGAGCATTCATTTCGCTCAGGTGAAAGAAATTTGAAAGTCCATAATTGTTCCCCCTTTTTGTCAAGCGTAGGCAAGATATGACTCCCTTGAGCGAGCCTCAAAACTGATGCAACCTTTCAGCTTTCGCTTGGGCAAGCATAACTCCTGATACCCCTTGATGCAATTAATTTTCTTTTCGCTTGAGCATGGATGTTTCCGCTTAAGCAAAAATATCACAGAATCAAATTGTATTTTTGTCGCTTAAGCAAGGCCTCCTCGCTCAAGCGAAAAACTCACAAAATCTAATTGGCATACTCTCGCTTGAGCGTGGATATGTCGCTCAAGTAAAAAATCAACAGAATTGCAATGGCCATTTCTCGCTTGAGCGAAAATCCTTTTGCTTGAGTGAGTTTGGCAGACAAAACCTCTGTATGCTACTCTCGCTTGAGTGAGGAAACCAATATTTTCCCAGAAACTTCAACTTGCTAGCAGAATTCTCCAATTCACTTTGTTTCCATTAAAGAGCATTGCTTACAAAGATATTCAAAGACATTCTTCATGAAAATTCATGGCCAATTCTAAGATCAATCATCACATTACTTAGGCCAAGCTCATCAATTGATTATCAGACATCAAAATGTATCATAACTCAAAGGTATCAACAATATTGCATCTCACTTTTTCTTCCAGTCATGATTTCCCAAATTGCATATTCAACTTCCAATTTATCAAGCATGCCAAAATGTTCATATCTTAACAATCTCATGCATCAATATTTAATTTTTGCCAAATGACCTTTATTGTTCCAATTGCTTAATTTGTTCTTCCACATCACAGATTTGTAAAACACATAGAAAATTATTTTTCTTGAATTTCAACCAACATGGATCATGAGAGACTAGGACACTCTTAATTGCACAAAATTCACCAAAATCACACAACAACTACAAACTTACCAGTTTCATAAAAATTAAAATAAAAGATAAGGTTAGAATACTGGGTTGCCTCCCAGCAAGCGCTTATTTTACGTCATTAGCTCGACGCCTGATACACTTTAAGGATCCTGCAGGTGGATGAGGGTGATGAGTCTCTCCACCTCTACTCCCAAATAAGGCTTCAATCTTTGTCCATTGACCACCCATTTCCTTTTAGATTCTAGGTCCTGTAGCTCCATAAATCCATATGGCTTCACATCATGGGCAAGAAAAGGTCCTGACCATTTAGACTTTAACTTTCCAGGGAAAAGTTTCAGCTTGGAATTAAATAGCAACAATGACTAGCCAGGATGAAAGGTCTTTTTGAGAATCTTTTTATCATGATATAGCTTCATCTTCTCTTTATAAATATGAGAAGACTCATAAGCATTAAATCTTCATTCTTCTAATTCCTGAATTTTCAACTTTCTCTTGTCACCAATAACTTTTAGATCAAAATTAAGCAACTTCATAGCCCAATACACTTTATGCTCAAGTTCTACTGGTAGATTTTACCAAAGACCAACTGGTTTGAAGAAAGACCTATGGGGGCCTTATAGGCAGTTCTGTAGGCCCATAAAGCTTCATCAAGCTTTTAAGACCAATCTTTCCTGCTTTGTGAAACAGTCTTCTCCAAAATATGCTTAATCTATTGGTTTGAGACTTTAGCTTGTCCATTTGCCTGTGGATGGTATGGAGTTGTCACTTTATGTCTTACGCGATAGTGTTCCAGGCATCTTTGTAGTTGTACATTACAAAAATGGGATCCTCCATCACTGATTAACACCCGTGGGGTACCAAACCTGTAAAAGATGTTTCTTTTCAAAAACTTAATCACCGTTTTTGCATCGGCCTTGGGGCTAGCAATAGCTTCTACCCACTTGGAAACATAGACCACAACAACTAGAATGTATTTATTAGCAAAAGATACTGGCAGTGGTCCTATGAAATCGATACCCCAATAGTTAAACACTTCAACCTCCAATATAGTACTCAATGGCATCTTATTCCTCCTTGAGATACTGCATGATCTCTGACAACTGTCACACTGCTAAACATAAGAATAAGCATATTTGAATAAGGAGGGCCAATAAAATTCAGATTGGAGGACTTTTGTTGCAGTCCTCTCTCCATTGAAATAGCCTCCATATGCAGAATTGTGGCAATGCCATAAAATACCCTTTGCTTTCTCCTGGGAGACACATCTCCTCAATATGTTATCTGATCTAATTTTGAATAAATATGGATCATCCCATATGTATTGTTGTGCCTCCTTCAGAAACTTTTTCTTTTGTTGCTAAGTGAAACCCTCTAGCATAACTCCTACTGCTTTGTAGTTTGCCATGTTTACAAACCATGGCCTCTCTTGAATCAACAACAGTTTCTCATCAGGAAAATCTTCATTAACTTCAAGTTAAGCATCTGTTACAGCTTTGTTAGTAAGCCTGGAGAGATGATTAGTAATATAATTCTCACTACCTTTCTTGTCCTTTATAATCAAATTAAATTCCTGCAACAACAAAATCCAACAAAGCAATCTCGGCTTTGAGTCAAGTTTGTTCAAAAGGTATTTAAGAGTTGCATGATTAGTGTAAACTATAACAGTAGATCCAATCAAATTTGATCTAAATTTCTCTAAACCATAGACTACTGCTTAAAGTTCTTTCTCAGTTGTAGCATAATTTATTTGTACTTCATTCAGAACTTTACTAGCATAATGTATGCTATGAAAAATTTTAGATTTCCTTTGTCCTAACACTGCTCCTATTACATAGTCGCTCGCATCACACATTAACTCAAAATCAACTTTTCAATTAGGAGCAACCATAATAGAAGCAGAAACTAGCTTTTCCTTCAACAATTCAAAAACAGACAAACATTTATCATTAAAATTAAAAGGAGTGTCTTTATTCAACAAGTTATTCAATGGCTTGGCAATCTTTAAGAAGTCCTTGATAAATCTCCTGTAAAATCCTGCATGGCCAAGGAAACTTTGGATCCCTTTAACATTTACTGGTGAAGGAAGTTTCTCAATCACTTCCACTTTTGCTTTGTCCACCTCAATACCTCTACTAGAAATCTTGTGACCCAATACTATTCCTTCTGTTACTATGAAGTGACACTTCTCCCAATTCAAAACCAAATTAGTTCCAATACACCTCTTCAACACAATATTTAGATTATCCAAGCAATGGTCAAATGATGAACCGAACACAGAAAATTCATCCATAAACACTTCAATACACTTTTCTACCAAATTTGAAAAAATAGCAAACATACATCTTTTGAATATGGCTGGAGCATTACAAAGTCTGAATGGCATCTTCCGATATGCAAATACACCAAATGGACAAGTGAAAGCTGTTTTCTCTTGGTCCTCTGGGGCAACTGCTATCTAATTGTATCCGAAATAACTATCCAGAAAACAATAGTAAGTTTGGCTTGCCAATCTTTCCAACATCTAATCCATGAAAGGTAGTGGAAAATGGTCTTTCCTAGTAGCCTAATTCAACTTCCTATAATTAATAAACATTATCCATCCGGTAATTGTTCTGGTTGGGATTAATTCATTCTTCTCATTTGGAATCACAATTATTCCACCTTTCTTGGGAACCACTTGCACTGGACTCACCTAAGCACTATCTGAAATAAGATAGATCATACCTTCTTCTAAGAGTTTCATCACCTCCTTTTTAACCACTTCCTTCATAGTCGAATTCAAGCGTCTCTGTGGCTATGCAATTGGCTTGTACTCCTGCTCTATAAAAATTCTAAGCATACAGTAGGAAGGGATGATTCCTTTAAGATCCTCTAAAGTCCATCCTATTACTCCCACATTCCGTTTAAGCACATCAATCAATTGTTTTTCCTCCAATCTGGAAAGGTAATTACTGATCACTACCAGCTTCTGACCTACTTCATCCAAAAATACATACTTCAAATAAGATGGTAAGGCTTTTAACTCCTTTTTTTGCACTTCCACTTTATATTATGTTAGTAATTCCTCCATGGACTCTTTGTTTGGTAGAAAGGATTTGTTTGCATCAAAATCATTAAGGATTTCATGTACATCTTCAACATCATTATCATTGAGCTCATTCACTACACAAATTAGGGATTTTTAAAGCAAAGTAGGCGTAGTCATCTTAGTCATCTCCCTTTGAACCATTTCTTCTTTTGCATTAATTCTAAAATAAGATTACTTATCAGAAGGATGCTTTATGGCTTCAAACATATCAAAATTCACCTCATTATCTTGTACTCTCACTTTCATTTTTCCATCATCTACATCAATAATAACTTTGGCTATTTTCATGAATGGTCTTCCTAAGATCAACAGCACCTCAGAGTCCTCCTCAATGTCTATCACCATAAAATCTACAGGAAACATAAACTTGTCTACTCTGAACAAAACATCTTCAGCTACACCATAAGGAAATTTCATTGACCTGTCAGGCAATTGCAATGTCATTCTTGTTAGCCAAACTTCTAGGTTTCCAATCCTTTTCAACATAGACAATGACATCAAATTAATACTAGCACTAAGATCCAACAAAGCCTTTTTTATCGGTAGAGAACCAATAGTAACTAGGATAGTAAAACTGTCTGGATCCTTAGTTTTTCTATGGTAGAGCCTTCTGAATAATTGCACTACACCTTGCTTCTAGTTTTATAGTTTCCTCTGAAAATCTCTTCTTTTTAGAAAGCAGCTCCTTCATCAACTTTGCATAAGTAGGCATTTTTTCTATAGCTTCTACAAAAGGAATATTTATTTGCAAACGATTGAAGATATCCATGAACCTTGCAAACTGATTTTCCTTGTCTTTCTTGGAAGAATTTTTAGGATAGGGTAGATTCTTTAATTGTGGCACTAGAGAGTCCACCTTTTCCTTACCCTTATCACTCTTTTCTCTTTTTGCTTATGCCTCTCTTCACTCTCAATATTTACATTCTCACTTTATTTATTTTTCTCCTCCACTCCCATTCTCCTTTCACTCTCATTTTCAACTCATTTCTCTTTACCACTTACTTCTTTTTCCACAACCCTTTCTTTTTCACACAAAAATTCTTCCTTAACTCTTTCATTTTTACTCACACCTTTCCCAAAAATCTTACCACTACGAGTAGTGATTTCCTTACAATGATCCTTTGGGTCTAGCTGAGTATTAGCTCTATATTGATGACCTTGTTGATCAGCTATTTGTCAAGCAAGTTGACCAACCTGGGTTTCCAAATTTCTGATCGAAGCTTCAGTGTTCTTCTGGTTTGTCAAGGAAGCTTGCATGAACTTCTCCAAAGTTTCTTCCAATTTAGAAGTCTTCTCCATCAGAGAGGGATAGTTCTGCTGATAAGGTGGTCTATTGGAAGGTCCTGCCTCTTGTTTCCAATTTGCACCTTGAATTTGTTGTTGTCTTCATCCCTGAAAAGGAGGGTTAGAATAATTAGAATTGAAATTACCTTGTCTCCCAGGATTATTCATATAATGAATGGATTCTTCCTTGTGGATTGCTTGTTGAGAACACTGGCCATTTGGATGATTTCCTCCATAAAAATCACATTTAAGTTATGGCTGATTTCCAGGTGGTGAAAAATGTACTGCATGTAATTGTTGTGGTAGCTTCGTCATTTGTTATATCAAAGCTTCCATTTGTTGAGTTAAGATTTTATTTTGAGCTAAAATAGCATCCATTATACTCAAATTTAACATTCCTTTTTTGTGAACTTTACGTCTGTCATGCTGGGCTTGATGATCAGTGGATGACAATGCTTCTATTATTCTGGTGGCTTGTTCCACGTCTACCGTCATCATGGTTCCTCTAGTAGCATCATCTAAGATCATCTTGGTATCGGGCCTCAAACCATTTTAAAAGATATTTAGTTATGCAATATCCTCAAATCCATGATTTGGATATTTCCTTAGTAATGATTTGAACCTCTCCCAAGCTTCACAGAATGGTTCATCCGGTCCTTGTTTAAATGTAGAAATGTCTGACTTGGCTTTAATAAAATGGGATGAGGGAAAGAACCTTTGCAAAAACTTCTCCTTCACTGTACTCCAGCTATTCAAACTTTGGTTTGGATGAGATTGGAGCCACTCCTTCGCTTTACCTACTAAAGAAAAGGGAAACAAACACAAACATGCAACTTTTATCTCATCTTGGCTAAACCCCATAATTCCAACCAATTCATAGAATGTTGACAAATGAGTGTATGGATCCTTATTTGCTATTCCAGTGAATTGATGAGTGTTGATTAGACTGAGGAATGTTGGCTTCATTTCCAAAGCTCTGGTGGTATTTGGTATGGCAATACAGGATAAGTGCCTTGGTCCTTGCTGTGTAGCATAGTCTCTAAGTGTTCTTCTATGTAAAGGTGGGTTGTTGTTGTTATTTCTTTCTACCATCTATTTGTCTGGTTGAAGGGAAGTTGTTGATGTTGGTGTTTCAGAAATGGGAATGGTAGTAGAAGATTGACCTTGTTCACGGTGTTGCTTTTCCTTTTTGGACTTGATCCAATTCTTCCTTGTCGTCTTCTCTATCTCTGGATCAAACTGCAATTCGTCTTCAAGAACCTGTCTTCTCAAAAGTATATATTGCACTAATAGCAAGGGTTAAGCACCAAGTCAAAGAACAACTAAAATTAAAACACACTATGAACAGTATAAACAGTACTCACAATGCCAAATTATAAGAAACTGATTTTCAAAAGTTCACCGCTCCTCGGTGGCGGCACCAAAACTTGATAAGACCTTTTCACAATGGGGTTTTTATGACAAGTTTAACCACGTCAACTGTAATATATTCGAGTGTCATTCCATTGAGAGACTGGAAATTTGAATACTCAGTTCAAATAATTTTGTCAAGATAATGGTTCATTTTCATGATGAGTTAAAACAATAAAGATCAATTAAAACTTGTATAAACAGTAATAAACTAAAATAGAGTTCAAATAAGGAACGAATGGGATTAGATCTCATTCATCTTACCTTTCACCGCATTGGATACATTGATATAAATGATTTCTATTCTATTGACTTTTATGCAACAAATCATAAATTATTTGTTTCGATTCCTCGACTCTAAAATCCTAAGAAAACCTTTAAAACCTTGATTCCTCAATCATTTTAAGAGGTTTTCCAGCATTTGATACGTTTGTTATTAGCGTTCAATATGTCAAAAGTTATTCCTAATCATAGGAGCATATTGAGCATCTCATTCAAATCGGTTTTCATAAACTATTTTCTAATAACTCAAGAAAACTGAATCAAGATACTATTTATGCATTAGGATCTAACAAATATCATGGAATGAAATACCAAAACCAATAGAATAGTTACCATATATATACCAAAGTAGAGCCAATGTATGGAATGGTAGATTTACTACATCCAATCCCAAAATAAAGGATTAGCCATTCATAGTGGCCATTATAATCATCATCTAATAGAAAGAGGAGAAGAAAAAGCTATAACTCTCTCAAACTGACTTCCAAGAAATAGGGCTTTTGTGTTTGGCTTGGGTTCCTTCATCCCTTTTTTTCATCTCCACGAGCTGAGTATTTAAACATTAGTGGTCTTGCTCAAGCAAAAGTTGCCTCGTTCAAGCGAATGCAACTTGCATTAGAGTAAAAATCTCCTTTGTTTTTCATATTCTTGCTCAAGCAGCTGAGTTTCGCTTAAGCGAGATTGGCTTCAACTCTACTAACCCTGTTTTCGCTTAAGCGCCACTCCTTTTGCTCAAGCGAGTGCATCTTTTTCTTGGTTTTGTTGTTTTCTCGCTTAAGTGGTAATGACTTCACTTGAGCGAGTGCAACTCCTGACGCTCTCTGGACTATTTTTGCTTGAGCGAAGCCTTCTCGCTCAAGCAAATTTCTTCAGTGACTTTCTATTTCCTTCCTCGCTCAAGCGATAGATCCCACGCTTGAGCGAAGGTCTCGCTCAGGCGATTATGGATCTTGCTCAAGCGAGATTCTTCAGGATGCTTATGTTTGCTTTCTCTTGCTTATTCTTCACCCCCTTCCTCAATTCCCTTCCTGCAAAAAGTAAAATATATACTATAAGGCTCTTCTGATGTACAAAAAAAAAACAAAGTTGGTAAAGAGATTTGAATTTCTTGACATTTTGACATATAATTAACATTGAATTCCAAGAATTTCCAAAATATTTGCCTAATTCAAATAGAACATTAAACACAATTGGACATTTATCAACAAGGCCCAATTTCACAGAATGGGTTTGCAAATTTTTCAGACAGCTTTCCATGTGGCACGCACTTGTTGGACTCGTCAGTAGATGTCAGAATTTGCATGTTAGGTGTGCGAATTGTAAATCGTGATTTGAACCATCCAACATAGACCATGAGTTATTTTTACAAGTACCATAAAACTTCAATTTTTTTGGCACTATTAAAAAAACCCTAATATTAATTTGAATTATATTATACTAAAATAGTATTATGTTTAGTACATTATACAATATTTTCTTCTTTAGTATTATTTTATAAAAACAATAAATATTCATAAATACTCACTACCCGACCTACTAATACCCGTTACCCGCCTAAAACCCATGGGTACAGGTAGCGGTAATATACTACTCATACTCACCCCGCGCCATTGCCATCCCTCTATATCATGTCGATGTTAGCTCTTATAATGGAGATGCTTCTCATCTCTAAATCTTACTTAAGAGGAATTATACACATACCATTTAAATTAATTATTGGCAATTAAAATAAATTGCCTAGTTGAAATTGAGATGCTATAAAAATTATAAACACTCAAGGAACAATTCTTGACACACAAAGTATTTTTCTATTGGATGAATAATACACAAAAAAAATATTGGCCTTTTTTAATAGCCAAATTACACACTCAAAATGATACTACAACACACACAAATTCTCACAAAATTAATTAATTAAGCTCGTTGGACCTTTTATCTCGTATTTTTCTCTCTATTTTTCTTTTCACTCTCAGCACTACAAACATAATACCAAAACCTTCTCTTTATACTAATTGGAGTTGGTTTTGCAACCTCTGTTACCGACTTTGGATAGCAAATTGTTGTTTTAACATGTTTGCATATTAGCCATCTTTTTTGACTAACTTTAATATTTCAATTTGACAAATTGGCATGTTGTTGTTCCAGTTGCAATTACTTTGCGTAAGTAACTTGACAACTTGCAATTGGATAAATTGTAATTTTATCATGTTACCAAGTTTATCTCCTAACATCCTCCCTTAAACTTGGCTTCATCATCCCGAGCATATTCTTTAGCTTGAAGAACGAAGTTCTTTTAAGCGGCTTTGTGAAAATATCTGCGACTTGATTTTCTGAAGCACAATACTCCATCATAATTTCTTGGTCTATGATCAAGTCATGAATGTAATGGTGCTTGATATCAATATGTTTGCTACGACCATGAAAGACTGGATTCTTTGTTAAAGCAATTGTTGATTTGTTGTCATAAAATATTTTTGTTGGCTCATCTTGTTGATGTTGCAACTCGCTTAATATTCTCCGTAACCAAACTGCTTGAGTAGCATAATTTGTTGCTGTGATGTATTCTGCTTCTGCTGTTGATAGAGCAACTACTTGTTATTTCTTGGAGGACCAAGAAAATACACCTGTTCTAAGATAAAAGGCATAACCCGAAGTGCTTTTTCAAGTTTCTGTTTCACCAGCCTAATCACTATCTGTGTATCCAATCAACTCTGACTTGTTATAACTTGAATACAAAATACCTTCATCAATTGTACCTTTAACATACCTCAAAATTCTCTTTGCAGCTTGCCAATGAGATTGTCTTGGTGATTCCATGAATCTACTTATGAGCCCAACTCCATAAACTATGTCAGGTCTTGTTGCTGTCAAGTACCTGAGGCTTTCTACTAGCATTCTGAAATTTGTTGAATTAACAAGATCACCGTAACTTTCTTTTCCAAGCTTTAATCTTTCTTCAACTGGTGTCAGCATTGGTTTACATGCCTCCATCTTGAATTTTTTTAAAACATCTGTTGCATATTTTCTTTATGAGATAAAAATCCCTTCATTTGTTTGCTTCACCTCAATGCCTAGAAAGTAAGACATTGGGCCCATATCTGTCATCTCAAATTGAGAAGACATATTCTTTCTGAATTCAGCTAGCAATTTTGAATTATTGCCGGTGAAGATTAAATCATCCACGTATAAACACACAATAACAATATCTCTAGCTTTTTTTGTTTTGACATATAACAGGTGCTCATATGGACTTCTATGAAATCCATTGCTCACAAAGTATGTGTCAGTACATGTGTACCAAGCTCTAGGCGCTTGCTTTAATCCATATAGAGCTTTCTTTAATTTGTAGAGCTTGTCTTCAGCTCCTTGTTGTTGATAACTTGGTGGTTGCTCAACATAAACTTCTTCTTCAAGTACACCATTCAAGAAAGCAGACTTGACATCCATTTGAGAAATCTTCTAGTTATTTTGAGCAGCAAGGGAAAGAATCATACGCACAGTGTCCAATCTAGCAACTGGAGCAAATACTTCAAAATAATCAATACCTGGTTTTTGTTTGTACCCTTTTGCCACTAATCGTGCTTTGAAACGATCAACCTCTCCACTTGGATTGTACTTTGTTTTGTACACCCACTTTACACCTATTGGCTTCTTTCCTTTTGGAAGTGTTGTTAACTCCCATGTGTCATTCTTTTCAATTGTATGAATTTCTTAATCCATTGTTTTAATCTAGCAATCATCATTGGTTGCTTCCTCATATGTTACTGGATCGCAGTCTGCAAATAAGGCATAATAAGTAACTTCTTCCTCTGTGTCTTCTAGATCATCATCTCTACCAACTTCATAATCTTACAAGTGTGGAGGCGGACGCTACACCCTTTATGGATATCTTTGAGGTGGTGAATCTGGTATTGATTCAGCTGATGGTTCTTCAGTTGTGTCTTCTACTTCTCCATGTATAGTAACTGGTACAGGAAATAATTCTTTTTTTTTGACAAGTCCCATGCTTCATCTTCATCAAAAGTAATATCTCGACTGATAACTACCTTTTGGGTTTCTGGATTATACAACTTATAGGCTTTTGTATCTTTACTGTATCCTACAAAAATGCATTTTTCTACTTTGTCATCAAGCTTCTTTCTTAGTTGATCAGGAACATGTGCATAAGCAATACAGCCAAAAACCTTCAAGTAACTAAGATTTGGCTTTTTCCCACTCCAAGCTTCTTGTGGAGTTTTATCACGAACACCTTGACAGGACATAGCTTCGGCCTAAAAACCTTTTGGTAATTTCTTGCAATGCAGCATGCTTCTCACCATATCCATAATTGTTCTGTTCTTCCTTTCTGTTACTCCATTTTGTTGAGGAGTGTATCTAGTAGTCATTTGATGTTTAACACCATGTTTCCTCAAGAAATCATCACAAACAATATACTATGTTCCCCTATCAGTTCTTAAGGTTTTCAGAGTATAACCACTCTTTCTTTCAACATATGCTATAAAGCTTTTGAGCGTATCACAAGCATTGGATTTATTTTTTAGAAAATAAACCCACGTTTTCCTGCTAAAGTCATCATTAAAAGTAATAAAATATTTATTACCTCCATTAAATGGAACTTCAACATAACATAAATCAGAGTGCACCAGCTCAAGTGGTTTTATGGCTCTCTAGGCACGTCCTTTAGGAAAAGGATCTCAATGTTTCTTGCCAACTACACAAGCTTCACACAGTTGATTGGGAGCTTGGATGACAGGCCAGCCAGTGACCCATTTTTTATTTGCAAGAAACTTGATGCTTTCAAAGTTGAAATATCCAAGTCGCATGTGCCACAACCAGTTATCATTAATAGTTGTAGCCTTGCAACATAAACCATCATCATATCTGATGTTCATTGCAAATAGACGATTCCTTGACATGGTTGTCGTTGCAATCAAGCCCACCTCAACATCATTTATAGTGTAACCTTTCTTGTTGAATTTTAAGTCATAACCTTTTTCAACAAGTTGACCAACGCTTAAAAGGTTCTGACATATACCAGGTGCGTAAAACACATCAGAAATATAATTCAAAGATCCATCTTTCAATCTGATGGTGATCTTTCCTTTTCCTAAGACTTCAAGCCTTGAGTTATCACCAAGCTTGACTGTGGTGTGATAACTTTCATCTAAGTCAGAAAATAGTTCTTTCTTCCCACTTAGATGATTGCTTCATCCTATATCTAACAACCATTGGTTGTCATTTTTATCAGCTACCGCATGACTTGTTGTAAGCACCATCTTCATACTTTCTTCATTTTCTACAACTCGAGCATGACTTTCTCTAATATTCAATGCTTTAGCACGACATTCTCAACTATAGTGACCAAACTTATTACAGTTATGGCACTGGATATGAGATTTGCATTCAGATTAAAAATGTCCATACTTTTGGCATTTGTGGCATTAAATATTAGATTTGTTGATAAATGACCCATTACCTCGTGTGGCTTGATTTGAGTCAAGTTGAGGATTCCTCCCTCTTCCTTTGAAATTCTAACCCCTTTGATGGTAGTTGGCCCTTCTTTGCACAGGTCCCTCATTTTTTATATTTGTTTGAGCTTTTAATGCTTGCTCAACTGTCCCACTTGACCTTTCATTCATCCGCATCTCAGGTGACTCTAAGGATGCTTACAAATCATTTAGAGTCATTGTGTTGAGATCTTTTGCTTCTTCAATAGCTGCTACTATGTAATCAAAATGAGTTGACAACGTAAGTAGAACTTTCTCCATGATTTCTTTCTCCTTTATATCATCTCCGTTGTTTTTCATTTTGTTGACAAGCTTGTCCATTCGTGAAAATTAACCATGAATGCTTTCTTCTCTTCCTTGTTCCATCAACTCGAACTGACGTTTCAAGCCTTGCAACCTCGTTCTTTTGACTGGATCAACACCTTTATATGTTTTGAGTAAAATTTTCCAAGCCTTTTTGTCGTTGTAGCATGGAAAATTTTCTCAAGAACAGACAGCTCTACAGATTGACATATTAGAAATAAGGCTTTTTCATCAAGTAGACAATTTTTCTCTACTTGTTGTTTATCAGTTTTTCCTTTGTCTTCTTCAATCGGTTCAGCAAAACCATTTTTAATGATTTCACCATAACCATTGGTTTTTAAGCACAACTCCATAAGGCGTTTCCACATGGCAAAATTTGATCTGCCATCAAACTTAAAAACAGTTGTTTGTACTTGTTGAACTTGACTTGCTCCCGTGCTGGAACTTGCTGCCATTTTGATACAACAAGCTCTGATACCAGATGTTGGCAATTAAAATAAATTGCCTAGTTGAAATTAAGATGCTATAAAAATTATGACCACTCAAGGAACAATTTTTGACACACAAAGTATTTTTCTATTGGATGAATAATACACAAAAAAAATTGGCCTTTTTTAATAGCCAAATTGCACACTCAAAATAATACTACAACACACACAAATTCTCACAAAATTAATTAATTAAGCTCGTTGGAGCTTTTATCTATCGTATTTTTCTCTCTGTTTTTCTTTTCACTCTCAGCACTACAAACATAATACCATAACCTTCTATTTATACTAATTGGAGTTGGTTTGCAAGCTTTGTTACCGACTTTGGACAGCAAATTGTTGTTTCAACATGTTTGCATATTAGCCATCTTTTTTGACCAACTTTAATATTTCAATTTGACAAATTGGCATGTTGTTGTTCCAGCTGCAATTACTTTGCGTAAGTAACTTGACAACTTAC
This sequence comes from Clitoria ternatea, assembly GCA_037962975.1. NCBI lineage: Eukaryota > Viridiplantae > Streptophyta > Magnoliopsida > Fabales > Fabaceae > Clitoria > Clitoria ternatea. The sequence goes on along the minus strand of CM075671.1, from coordinate 214,499,904 downwards.
AATTGGACAAATATTAATTTTATCATGTTACCAAATTTATCTCCTAACATTAATCATTTATTGGATATAAAAAATGTTTGTCCCTAACTTTCAAAATTTAAACTTATCAAAATTAATAGTATATTCTTTTATTAATATCAAATTAATAGTATGTTGGGAAATGATCAAATAATCAAATTAATCTGATCTTTCTTTTGAAAAAAATAATCTGATCTTTAAATTATAATATAATTCTAGTTTGTTGGATAATTTTTACCAAAATCATATTATAATTTGAACATCAAATTATAATCTTAAAATGTCTGAATGTGAAGTGTTTAAATTATTATTATAATAAATTTGATCTGTCCTGAACCGGGGTCTAGAGATCCGGACTCAAGTCAATCACAAATAGTATGCAAATACTGTGCAGAAGACCGGATGTATGAGTATCCGGTGTAATATCCGTTGTCCTTGAATGAGGAGAGCGGATTGGGCGTCCTGGAGATCCTTCACACCGACCTAACGCGTTGAAGTGGGCGAATGGTGGTGTCACCTGCAAAGATTCTCCGACGCTCAAGTCAGTGATGATATTCCAAGTAAGGAATGTATTTCAGAGAGTAATCGTTCATAAATTCAGTTGAAGATCCCTCACTTCATTAATGAATTGAGCTCATATACCTGATTGGCTCGTTTTACGAGGACTCGTTAGTGGGGAACCACTAACTCCCATTAGCATTATTTTATTGCGCACTTACCAGCATGATTGGGTCAAGTGGCTATTTTATATTGAGCATGGAGAATATAGACTAGGATTAGGGAACAAATTGACCATCCCCGTGAGCAGAATTTGGCTCGTAGTGCAGGGAATTATTGATCGATCCCTGTAGCAATGATCCTTGTCTTTCGCACAGTGACGTGTGTGTTGTCCGGTGTCATGGTGTTATCCTGAACGACCGGTATAGGGAGAACGCCTGATACGGAATTACAGTCCGGATGTATACCGATGACACCGGTTACACGTTGATGTCTTGACAAAGACGTTGAAATATGTCTTACAGATCGGATACCGGTATTGAGACCGGATCAAAATTATTATTCGGCCAGCTTTTATTTTTTATTTCATCATTTATAATTAATTAATTTAAATACATATTATAAATAATTTCATAGTTTTTTCAATATTATATTATAAAATAATTGAATATTTTAAACAATCTAAATGAACTGGAGTATCTTAAAGATAACCATAACGTAACATATATAAAAATTGATTATAACTATAATCAATTATATATAAAAATGTTTATTAAAATGATCATAATTAGGAGGTCAACTAGGACAAGCACAAACTAGGAGTGTTAACATACTGTATTGGATCGGTTGCGAGTAAAAAAAGTCACATAATTTAATTATTAAATTATATTACAGTTTAGATTAGATAAATTGGAATAATATTTCAAATATAATATTATTAGATCTAACTAAAAATGGTTTTGACTCTTTGATTTTTATGTTATTTAAATAGAAGGTAAAACGCTAGTTTTTTCACAAAATAAAAAGCTTAAACAATAAAGAAAAAATATGAGACATAAAAAATAAATTTAAATTGATATTAAAACTAATAATAAATAAAGACAGATGTTTCATGAAAATAATAATAAAATATAACATTAAAATTAAATTGAAAAAATATTCAAATAATATAATTTTATGAATATATAATTATATAAATAAGAGTGACAAATTTATTTTGTAGATAAAATTATATATAAAGTACAAGTTTGGTTTGAATTAATTTGGATTAATTTTTAAACATAGATCCAAAATATAATGCAACCCAATAAAATATTTTCATTTTTATGATTTTCACTTAATTCGTTATTTTATTTGGATCTGTTATGACTTATAGGTTATGACTTTTTGAATACTTATATGACCTATAGCTTTTTAGAGCTCTTATTGAAATAAAACTGTTTGGTAAAACTAGTTTAAATTATGTTAAATAATTTTAAAAGACATATAATATTTTAACTATGTGAGAAATAAAAGTTGTTATAAAAAAGGTAAAAATAATAACTAAATAATTAAATATGAGATTTATAACTTTTGAAAACTAAGTTATCTTAAGTAATTTTTTAAAAACTAATAAATTCTTAACTTTTTTATTTATCAAACAACTTTAATAATTTTAAAAAATCATAAAATCCTAAAGAAAATTATGAGTCACTTTATTCGATTGTTAATTTTCTTACATTGATTTTATGGATTATAGTAGATTGGATAGGGTAATGAAAGACAAATTATTCTTAAAGACGGATATAAATGAGTTAAGTGCTACCTGCTTGAGAAAAAAAGAACACAAATTATATAAATTGATCGAAAGTCCCTTACAATCAAATAGCAATATCTACAGGACCTTTTGATTTGTCACGTTGATTACGGGAAAAAAAACAAGATCTACCGAAAGATAACTTTTTTTATGCAACCAAAAGATAATTTGGTAAGCTAATATAATGTTGTGTATACATTTAAAAATAGTGATAACAATTATCTATATGATATTTTCTGAAGATCGTATCATCATTTGAAACAATATAAAAACTATTAAAAAGATAAGTAAACTAAAAGATTGATTTCAATTTAAAAAATAAATTGATATTTTAGTTGTTGCGAAATATTTTATAGTAGTTAATAACTTTTTTCCATGTGACTATTTTGATTATTTCAGTTGTTATTTGAAAAAATTCAAAACTATTAAATAGATTAAAAAACCCGAAAGATTTTATTTAATTATTTCAGTTGGAAAAATATGTAACTTAACTATTACTCAAGCCCTTATTGTCTTGGAGTTATAGAATATATATGTATATATGAAAATATGAAACATATTCTATACGAAATGCATTCATTTATAAAAATATCAAATGCATAAGTTTTAAATTCATGCCATTTTAATTTTAACTTTTAAATAATTATATTTTTTAACCACTTTTAAAGAATAACTTATAAGATAAGTTTTTTGTGACAAGATAATTTTGTAACAAGATAAGATAAAGTTTTACTGCAAATTTAGAAAATTTGAGGCGGTGGGCAACAGAACATTATGTATATATATACTTGGAAGCATTCAAGGTTGATAACCATCTCTCTAATGGCTTTTGTTCCAAAGTTTCTCTTGTTTCTCACATTCTTCACAATGATCATAAAGTTTCTCTTGTTTCTCACATTCTTCACAATGATCATTGTCCCTGCCACTTCACAACCATGCAAATCATACACTTTTCCCAACCCCATTAACTATGCAACATGTGAGGACTTGCCAGTGCTTGAAACCTCTTTGCATTGGAACTACCATCCATCATTAGGCAAAGTTGATGTTGCATTCAAGAAGGCAAATGCAAAGGGTTCTAGTTGGATCGCTTGGGCCATCAACCCTTCCTCAAAGGGCATGGTCGGATCTCAAGCATTTGTTGCTATTCATAAATTTGATGGGACTCTCAAAGCCTACACATCACCAATAACAAGTTATGGAACAATGTTGCAAGAGGGTAATCTAACCTTTCCGGTTTATAGTGTTTTAGCCTCCTATACAAATGGGAGCATCATCATCTTTGCAACTTTTCAACTTCCATCCAATAACACTTTGGTGAATCATGTTTGGCAAGAAGGCTTGGTTTCTAATGATGGGACTCTAAGAGCACATTCTATGTCAGGGCCCAATCTTCAGTCTTTTGGAACATTGGATTTTCTATCTGGCAAGGTTTCTGAAACTGGTGGAAAATTCGACTCAAGAACTACACTCAGGAATGTAAGTAACATGAACTTTACAATAAAATTTTCCTTTCATTGAAATTTTAGTTTTTTTCCCCTTCAAAACATGAATTGGAATTCTGATACTATAATCTCAATTTAATAAAAGAGGAACCATTCTTTGTCTGTACGTTTATTTATCATTAGTAATTGATTGGAATTCTGAATCTAGTAGTTATGACTAATTAAACTTTTGTGAATTTTCAGGTTCATGGAATTTTGAATGTGATAAGTTGGGGAATACTAATGCCAATTGGGGTAATATTGGTTCGGTATTTGAAGGCATTTGATGGTCTAGGAGCTACTTGGTTTCACTTACATAGATCATGTCAATCTCTAGCACTCTTGATTGGCATTGCTGGCTTTTGTACTGGATTGTATATGGGAAATAACTCTAAAGTTCATCATGCTCCTCACCGTTGCATTGGAATCACTCTCATGTGTCTAGCATTGACTCAAGTTTTTGTTGCTATATGCCTAAGACCAAAAAAAGATCACAAGCACAGAATATTTTGGAATATTTTTCACTATATAGTTGGTTATTCAACTATTGCCCTTGCCATATTAAACGTATTCAAAGGTTTTGACATCCTCAATGCTCAAAAGATTTGGAAAAATATCTATGTTGGCATAATCATATCTTTAGCCATAATTGCTTTGATGTTGGAGGTTCTAACTTGGATTTGGATGTACAAGAAGAAGAGAACCAAAAAGCCTGTGGAGGAGTTCGACATTGGTCAACAACATGCATAGCTCATACCATTTTAGTGATCATATGTACATGCAAATTTCATATCTTTTACTTGTAGCAAAAATTTCATCTCAGTATAGATATTTTTTAATTTTTTAATAATATATATATATATATATATATATATATATATCATTTTCCTATGTTGTGTATTCAATATATATATGTTTAATCATTCAAAAAGTCTGTATGTTACTAATAATTTTAACTGTTTTCCCCTTAATTATTTTTCGGTACAGAGAGTATTGTATTTATTGACCCTATTACACTATATTACTCTTGTAATCTCTTCCCTTAGATTTTTAATGAATTCCTTTCTTTTGAAAAAATAAAGTTTTAATGAATTCACTCTCTAGGGTGAAGTTACATTGTCTTTTTTCTAAATTATATATGATTATGTATTTTTATACTCCTCAAAACTTTAATGATTTTTTCTTTCAAAACCTAAACCCTAAATCTTAAATTTTAGTGATCTTTGAATGTGTCTTTGAGAAAGTGTGGGAAAAAGTGAATGTTTTTGTGATTAACCAATTTAAAAAAAAAAGTGTTTTTGGTCAACAAAAATAGAGGTTGAAAAAACAATGTAAAATGGGTCATATTGTGAAATGTGGGCTTCAAACAGCCCATATTCATGTCATTAGCCAGGTTCCATTTTTGTGAAAAAAAAGGATAATAAATAATGGAATAAAGAATGGCAAAAACCAAAAACTGGGAAAGATAAGAAAAGGAATATAGATAATTCTATGCAAAGTGTCATAGAGTGAGAGAGTCACTGAAAGGCTTCAATGGCAGTTTCTTCCCTCTCTGTTTCACCTCTTTCTCTCCCAAATTCTTCCCTATCACTCTCTCCCAAGCCAAAGTCTCCATCTTTATGCTTTCTTTTTGGTAACACCTTGAAGCCCACAAGCCCAAAACCTTTGCACTCATCAGCCGTGGTTCATGTTGCTCCAGAAGTGTTGGATTCCTCCCCTGAACCTACAGACCCATCTGCACCAACCCTTGATGATGGGTCTGAACCCACCACCTTTCAGGTTTGTGTGTCTTTGTCTTTGTGTTTCTTCATTCCCCCCATGTTCTTTCTTGTGCTGGTGTAACAATTGAAAATAGATCTCTCAATTGTTACCTCACACTCTTGGCTTTCAGGAGCAACCAAGAAAACACATTCAATATTGATTTCTCTATTCATAGAATTTACATAAGGGTGTGTATTTATAACCCTTGATTCCCAATACAACTGACTTTTTCCCCCCAAATAACCTGACCAACAACTTTGACATTTAAGTACTAACTGTTTTTCTAAAAATAATAAGAAACTAACTTTGCTAACAGGCCCCTAATTCCACTTATTACAGTTGGCTAAGAAATTTTCCCATTTCATGATTAATTGTTTCTGAAATGTACTAGTTCAGCATTTTGTTATTATCTGCAAAACAATTTTAAGGAGTCAAGGTGAAAGGGAAAAATTGAAAATTGTTGCAATGTTAGGAGTGATTTCATGGTCTAGATGAAGGGGCCATGGCCCCTCCCGCCCCAAAGAAGCTCCGCTCGTGGCAAAGGAGACAGAAGGAGGGAGAAAGTCGTGGGTTGACTCCCTATGTTGACAAAAAATTAACAAACTAACTATTAACTGATATCTATTAAAAAATATTGTTGCAATGTTTTTCAGGCTTTTGAGTTAATGTTTGTGTGTGTTGTGTAATAAGGCTTAGTAATGTGAATGGCATTGGTACTAGATTCAACAGTATCTGTGTTTGTTTGAAATTTTGTAAAATATTTCATGGGAATATGAACTTGTTAAAATAGCATCCCCTTGTTTTTTTCAAGTTTTTTAAAAAGAATTCTCAAGCATGGTTGATTTTTAGGATTGAATCACCTTAATATCTTGCTTGACTTTGATTCCCATGGGAATATTGGAAGTTATTGTTTATTTCATTTAGTAAGTTCCATTCCCACTTTTACTTTTTCATCTGTCATGTGAATTTTGAAAAATATCCCCAGAATATATTGGCTCTTAAGTACTCAACCGAAAATGCTTTTTAGTTTACTTGAGAATAACATTCCTAGTAATTACATACCAAACAGCAATGTTTCTTTGTTTATTTCAATAGCAAATAAATAGATTTTAGAAATGAATCTAGCAACATGGTGCAATTAGTATCCTTGATAATGAAATGTATTGGTGTTTTTAGGTTGGTGGCTTGGAGACTCCGAGCACTTCATCAATAAGCATTGGTGCAGATGCAGATGCGGTAGGTTGATCACTTCCCTATTTCCAGTTGCTTCTCAATATTTGTTTCCTTTTGGGGCGTTACTTTATCTTTAACATGCGAGGATCAAACAGCCACATGTTCATGTTGCCCAGTAAAAGTCATCAAAGGAATTATAAATATGTAATAAGGAAATGATTGAGCATTCCTATTTGTAAACTGTGTTTAGCATGTCAAGTGGTTAAATAAGTCGTATTTATGCTAGTTAGTTAGTCAGCAGTGAAACATGTTTTACTTCAAAAGTATGGCATAGTTTCTTGGCAAGGTGACATCAGGGGCTCTCTGTATTATTGATAACCAGTTATGCATGTATTGAAATTTATGTTTTGATAATTTTGTTTGAGATATATTTTTGGAGTGAAATTTGATATAAATAACCAAATTATGTTGTCACAATTTGCATCTGCAAGTTTTCATAAACCAAAAGTTAAGAGAAGCTTGAATTGTGAAATGAAAAGGAGCTGAAGGATACTTAACATGCCTTATTTAATTAATGCAATGTTCTTATTTCCTACTTCTGGAACAGTGGCATCTCTCATTCACTCTCTAATTATGTAGCTCCTAAGGCTAATAAGAGAGAGAAAGATTTTACCTAAAAGAATTGTACTTTTTTTGAGTTTTTGACAATATATTACAAAATATAATTATCTTCCAATGTCCACAACAAACAATGTGGATGTTGTGCTAGTCCATTTAGGATGAACTATTATTTAGTAGGGAAAAAATACTGATGACTTTTGGTTTGTGATGTTATAATGGTTTCATTGGAGTTTACTTTTTCCATGGTGACATGTGAAATTTAAATTTTATCCCACATTCATATATGATACTTTCTAGCATTCTCCTAACGTGGTATGTGTTAATCTTGTAGATTTAACTTTTTCATTTTTGTATTCCGAATTGTGTGATATATTATGATTCATGTTTTAAAAATTGATCAAATTATTTCCAATATAACTTATGATTTGATAGCTATGATGATGAATATGTAGCTATGTATTATTCCATGATGCTTGAAGGTTGCTGTTGCTTACTGTTGGATTATTTCCAATATAATTTTTGTGTTGCTGTTGTAAATCCTGATAACAAATCGAAGGCCTGTTACTGTTGGATTGACTTTTTTTGTCCTCATTCATCATCAAAATGGCCACCAAGGGCCAAAGAAAAAGAAAAACAAGGACAGACTAAAACTGCCAGGTATAGAAGCCTCAACAATATCAGCTTGTAAGAGGCAATCCAGTTCGAAGGGTGGTCCCATATCCTGCCTAAAACCATATATAGTGGTAGGATGTGCTTTAGTTGGAATTCAGGAGTTTGGCTGAACCTGATTTCCTATAACTAGTTTCTCGATACCAGATTCACTCCCCAAATCTCTTGCACTCCCCTCCTCTTTCGGTCATTTTTATAATATCCTTTAGTTACAATATGCATTTATTATTATTTTTTTTACAACACATATCCTTATTAATCTCTGTCACTCTCAATATTAGGCTCCATTTGAAAAAATGGGCATAAAGTTTATAGCTTATGATATATAACTTGTAGCTTATGACTTTTCGTGTAGTTTATAGCTTATAACTTTATTAGGTAGTTTATTGAAATAAAGCAGTTTGGCAAAATGAGCTTAAATTGTGTTAAATGACTTTAAAAGACATAATGTTATAACTATGTGAGAGACCAATTTGTCTTTTTTAAAAAAAAATATAAGAGTAAAAATGATAACTAAACAATTAATAAGAGAGCTTATAATTTTTGAAAATTCATAAGTTATTTCAATTAGCTTTTCAATAGTTGAGAGCTTATAGTTTTTTAAAAGCTATATGTTTTTCTTATTTTGTGTTCACCTCACTAAACAACTCCACTAGCTTTTAATAAGCTGCAAGCTCCTAAATAAGCTATAGCTACTTGGTTAAACGGACACTTAATAGAATATGAGAAGTCTCTTCATTAATATTGAGAGCAATTTTGGAAGTATAACGAATTGACAAATTTAATACATTTAATTGGAATAACTAGACTAGACTGGTCATTGACTTAGCGAAGTACCAGTCTGTGGTTGGACCAGTGAATCATTGGTTCAACCGACTAACTAGGTATACATTAAAATGCTTAAAAATATAGTTTAATTGTATAATTAACCAACTCAATTGGTTCGAACAGTTAGATTAAAGGTTTAACTGATTAGACCACTAGTTCAACCAGCCAAGTAATTGGTTTAATCAATTAAATCATCAGTTCTCACTGATTCATATGCACAATCAGTCTAATAACAGACTTGACCTGGTCACACCATTTATTCTCAGTTGGACCGGCTAGTCAAGCTGAGTTTTATAAATCTGCTGTGTGAAATTAGCTAATTGGGTTTTATAAAAAAGAATAAAGGGAGTAGTTCTTTTTGTTGAATGGGTAGTTGTTGGGAAAAGCAATGGAGCGTTATAATCACAAGGTATTATGATTTCATGAGATCATAATTATTAAAATACCTTCGAATGAAAATAAATAAGCTGTCAGCATACATGTGATTGCATATGGACAGAAAGATTATATCACTATTCAACATTGTAATATATGTGATTCATTCTTTGCTATCCTTCACTTTTGAGAATATCTGTAGTTGAGCATCATGGGATTTTAGATGTTCAATGATAAGAAAATAATACTCTTGTAATCACTCTTCTCGGCATATCTGATGATATTGCTTGTTCCTATTCTTAGATGGCACCAAAGCAGAAAATTCGAATCAAGCTTAGATCATACTGGGTGCCCTTGATAGAGGATTCCTGCAAGCAGATATTAGATGCAGCAAGGACTACTAATGCAAAAACAATGGGTCCCGTGCCATTACCAACTAAGAAGCGAATTTACTGTGTTCTTAAATCACCTCATGTACACAAGGATGCCCGTTTCCATTTCGAAATCAGAACTCATCAGAGGCTCATTGATATTCTCTATCCCACAGCTCAAACAATAGATTCTCTGATGCAACTTGATCTTCCTGCCGGCGTTGACGTGGAGGTCAAGCTCTGAAGATATTTGCTTTCCAAGCTTCTAACCATCTTGAATCAGAGTGAGCTTCAACTTGATATAATGGCCAATGCATAGATAATTGGAAGATATCATATGTTTCCCTGTCTGAGGCTTGACTTCTATGAACAATGCTGTTAGTTCTGTTCAATTTCTCCTTCTGTACTCAACTAGGTTTTTAAAATGTGTCATTCTTATTGCATAGATATTTGTATATCACATTCAATGTCATGGAATTCTGATATGAAAGAGAACTATTGTGTTTTGTGTGAGTTAAGTTTATGAATTTATTTTGATTGGTATGGAAAATTATGTTCAATGTTATTCTTGTGCCCTTTTAATTAAAAACTGGACAAATTATTTAGGTTGGTTTGGTTTGCAACTTTTTTTCGTTTCATTTACTGTTTCCAAAAATAATTACAAAAATATCACTTTTTTTTTCTTTACACTTAACTGCACTCTTATTTTGGACTGAATGTAATTTTAGTTTCTCAAATTGTTTTTAATTTCCTTTATGTTAAAAATTAAGCAAAATTGGTCATCACATCAATTTTTCTCTATCTAAACCACAAAAGTACTATCTTTTATATAAAAAATTGGGGGTTTATAATAAATTTGAAATATGAATTAATTTTAAAGGTTTAAATGTCATAAATATATTGAAATTTGATTAAATTAATAGGATGTGAGATTAGAAATAAAAAAGTGAAATTTAATATTTTCATTGGTGAGTTGAGTAAAAGGTTTAACTACTTTAATTGGTTATTCGGATAGAAAATAAGAATTTAGGAGTTCTACATAGAAGAAAACCAACTGAGATTTAATTTGTTTAAGTTTTTTTTTTTTGTTTTATTGAAAATTAAACTTGTGTTATGGGCTCACAACAACACACTCTGTTCAGGTTCAATCAATTAAGTTATTCCCTGACTAATTTGTTTAATTTGAAAAATGAACAACTTAATTGATTTAGAAAGGCATTTTTTAAATCCAAAATTATACTTAATTCAAACTAAAAAGACTAGAAACTCTAACTTCATTAAAAAAAAAAGTGTCTTTATTTGATTTCCTATTTTCAAATATTTATCTATATTCATCATTTTCTGCACATATCTTTGAGATCAGAACTTATAGTGAAATCAATGGTATTTTATAATTGAACCTTAATTTTATAGAACTATATTTATTCATTCACACTATTCCATGATATCAGTGTTCATATAGGACTCGATATTTTTATATGGGATGATAATTGAAATTTAATTTGTATTTACTTTGATTGTGATGGAAATTTTTTTTTTTATTTTGACCAGATTTAAGGAAACTAATAATCTGATTTTAATAGGGATTTAGGGATCACAAGATTGAGATTGAGTTTTATAATTTTAAATTTATTTCTTTTAAACTTATCCTGACTTTTATGAGGGGAGGTCGGAAAAACATGAGTCCATCCTTGACCTATCTCGTTTCCGTTCCTAATCTTATATAGTTTATGACATTATCCAAGGTGGTTAATTTCATTTCTAGTAATGTAACCGAAAAGATTTTATTTTTACTATGCTTTCAAGATACTTTATTTTTAGGGATTCTTATAAACATGTATCTCTTTAGAGATATTAATAAACAGAAACACTAGATCAATTTGTGATCTATCCAACAATTATCTACCATCTAACATGTATTAAATTTTCACTAGTGTAAAAAATGGATTTAATCACAGTTAAAATTGGCCTTTAATCACGGTTCATGAACCGTGGTTGTTTCAGCCGTGGTAATAGATCATGACTTTTAATCACGGTTCACAACCGTGGTTATAGATCACATTTAATCACAGTTGTTTGAAACCGTGATTAAATAAGACCCTATTTAATCACAGTTGCTAACCACAACCGTGATTAAAAGCCAACCTTCTATAATCTTCTACGCCACAATCCAAACCCAACTCAGCATCACCACCACTGTTCCTTTCGATCAGGTTCTGCGCACATCTCCGTAGTTGCCACCAACATCCTCCTCAAAATAACCCCAACATTGACCTTCAAAACAGAAAACCTCCATTATAGGAACAAACAGAAGCAAAACGTAGACAACAAAAACAAACAGAAAAACTAACAATGTAAAGCCTTCATTATAATCGAAAGAAATAGAAAAGAAGAAATGTACAAAAGAGAAGCCTTACATGGTTGAACGAGAAAATAAGAGAAGGGTGGCGTGGTGGTTGTCAATGGCGCGCAACGAGAATAGCAAAAGAAAACCTGCAAAATATATACATAAAACCACATTAGATCTAGAATACAAACAAATACAAATGTCAATGGCAATGGGAAAACAAAAAGGAGAATCTTAGAGAGAAAGATAGGAGAAAGCTAACAGAGAAAGATAAGGAGCGCGCGATGTTCAAAATTTATATTTTGAAAACACCTATGACCACGGTTCCTAAGCACCTGTGATTGTGGGGTATCTATAATCACGGTTTTCCTCTCAACCGTGAATGTAGGTACATTTTTTTAAAATATAAAAAATTAAAATAAAAAAATTTGGTTATTAATATAATCATGGTTTCCCATAAAGCCGTGATTATAGATGCCCTACAATCACGGTTTTCTCTCAACCGTGATTATAGGTGCATTTTTTAAAAATATAAAAATTAAAATAAAAAACCGGGTTGTAGATATAACCACGGCTTCCCATAAAGCCGTGATTATATATACCCTACAATCACAGTTTCCTCTCAACCGTAATTATAGGTACATTTTTTAAAATATAAAAATTAACATAAAAAACCTTGTTCCTACGACCACGGTTACATTAGAACCGTGATTAAAAAACTTCCTCATATTTACAAAAATGCCACCGCATATTTTTCAAACACGATTTTCCCTTGGACCGTGATCATATCCCGTTGTCATAGCCATTTTTTGCACTAGTGTTTATCAAGATAAATGGTGCAATTTATATTTGTTAATGTTTTTACATTGGGTATCATAATATCTAGTATATAAAAAATATTTTTTACATCAGTTATTGAAATAGTTGTTATAAAACAATATTTTAAAAAATTAATATTGCACACTGGTTGTTTTAATTACTGATGTAAAATATTTTTTACATTAGTTATTAAAACAATTCATATGAAAAAATTTGAAAAAATAAATTTTTTACACTGGTTATTAACACAATTGGTGTAAAAACACTAAAAGTTATAAGCATACTTTCCATTTTGACAAAATTTGACACATATTGATACCTAGTTAGGGTTTTCCAATTAGGGCTGGCTAGAGACAACTTTCTAATATGTTAATTCAACGGAATTTGGATAACTTCAAACAACATATAAAATCAATATTAATCATTAGATTGTTACGTTTTCATGAATGATTACTAAAGAAAGATCCTCAAACTAATAGTCTATACTCACCTGTATATATATTATTATCATGTAAACAAAAAAGTTTATGTATTATTATGAATTATCATAAATTATTAATTTTTATAATAACTATTTAGAAGTCATATTTTTATAGATATTCAAAGTTTAAAAAATGTATTTTATTATTAATTGAAAGTAAATGTTAAATAAATTGATGGTAATTATTTAATAAGTATTTCAAATCAATATTGAAACATGTTAGAGTTAAGTAAAAGTTTACTGCTGTGTCAAATTATAATTTTGAATAATTCTCATTCTTTATATCAACATTGCTATCATTTTTATTGTAAATATAAATTGTACTTCCTTACATTAACACTATAATATGCAACATCCCCTTGTAAGTTTCCAAAATTCCCTCGACGTTTGGGTAAAATGGAATAAATTTTTCATGTTCTTTGTCTCTGAAGATAAACAATGGGAACCCAAAGGTGGTTGGTGCCTATATAAAACAACATAAAATATGCATGAAAGGGGACCAAGAATATTGTACACATAATGAAACAACAAGAAAGGCCAAGTCTGGAAATCTCACTCAAGCGACACCATCTCACTTGAGTGAAAAAGCAACATGAATCAGACATCGACTTCTCGCTTAAGCGAGACCACCCTCGCTTGAGCGAAAAACAGACAAGATCCGAACTTGAAATCTTGCTCAAGTGAGATCATACTCGCGCAAGTGAAATATAGACAGAATCAAACCATTAGACTCTTGCTTGAGCGATACCATCCTTGCTCAAGTGAGAAAATACCAGAATCCAATCCTTTGCATCTCGCTCAAGCGGGGTCATCCATGCTCAAGCGAAAATTAGGCAGTAACCAACCAAGGCGTCCTTGCTCAAATGGGGTCACATACAGAAACTACCCCAGACATTCTCGCTCAAGCAAGACCTCCATCGCTTGGGCGAGAAACTCACAGTAGCTAACCAATTCAGTTTTGCTTTAATAAGGCGTTACTCGCTCAAGCGAGGCATATCTCGCTCAGGCGAGAAATTCACAGAATCAATTTTCAAGGCACATATAGGGCTCACTTAAGCGAGAATCATCTCACTTAAGCGAGAATAATTTAGGCAAAGTTAAATGAGAGAAACCTTCAATAAATCTTTGATAATATCTGGCTAACCCTAGGAAACTTCAAACTTTAGTAACAGATTGCAGTTGTTTCCAAGCCATTACAACTTTAACCTTAGATGAATCCGTTGGAAAAATAACTTTCTTTTGATGACAATCGACCAGTATATGGTTAGCGGATAACCAATCCATGCCCAAAAAAATATCAAGGTCTATCAAGGTCAAACAAATCAAATATGTCATGAATTTTCAGGGACCCAAGGTGAAACATGCACCCTTACAAATAGTGGCAGTCCACAAACTAAAACACGTTGGAGCAGAAAAAACTAAAGTATAGTCCATACTAAACAGGTAATTAATGATAACCATTTCAATAGTCCCATCATTTAAATGTACATTTTAAGCTCATTAATGTATTTGCATGTTGTAAACAAATTTTGATAATGACAAATGCACAAGAACAAGAAAAGACCTCATGGATCAAAAACAAGTGCAAGGAACAAAACAAAGGAATACAAAAAGAGGGATTTGATGAAACACAAAGCAAAGATCAAGAAACCACGAAGAACACGTTCCCAAATGATCAAAGAATCAAGAAAGTAAGGCATCAAGATCAAGGAAAGGAACTATAACTCAAAATGCATCAAAGGAACATCAAAAAGCATGGAAAAACACTAAATAGCAAGGCTTGAATCGATTCACAAATGTATGAATCGATTCAGAGGCCTGGAAGTCTCAAAATTATGAAAACAGAATGTCCTGAATTGATTCACCAGAGCCTGAATCGATTCACACAAAGCTGACAACCCAAAAATTCAAAACAGAACAGCCTGAATCGATTCACCATGTCTTGAATCAATTCACACGTCCCTGGAAGCCCAAAATGCCCAAGTCGGAATGCCTTGAATTGATTCAGAAACGTATGAATCGATTCAAGTAGTGGGAAACATCACTAAAAGACATTTTTAGGTGGGAAACATAGATCTAAAACCCACTATACGTAGAGACAAGCTGGAACCATGATGTGCAACGGCTATGAAGACCTCCAAAGCTCTATAAATGGATCTCCAACTCAAGCACAAAACACACCAACCAGAAGCAATCAATCAAAGCTTGCATTTATGCTTAGTGAGTTATTTTTCTTGTATAGTTTCATTATTTTGAAACTTTGAGCTTGTATTTGTAAATCCTCTCTTTTTGTTGAGAGTTGCCATTATGAGAACTTTCATTTGCTTATCCACTCTATTGAGAGAGTATAATCTTGTAATCTAAACACCAAAACACCAAGGTATTCACTCTAGGTTGAGTGGTCACAAAGGTTGGGGTTCAACCTTTAGGTATTGAGAGATTGTGAGATTGGGTGGGGTGCTCTTTGCTTGTGAGGATTGGGTTCTTGAGTGTGGGACACTAGGAGACAATTGCTCAAAGCTTGTATCTCAAATCTTCAATAGTAGAATCTTTCAAGTGGGTTGCTTGAAGGCGAGACGTACACCGGATTGGTGGAACTCGTTAAATTGGTTTGCATTTCTTCTTACCTTAAACTCTTTACTTGCTTGTGCATACAAACTATTTGTGGAATTGCCTGAGCTGATTGATTGAGTTAATTATGTTCCTAAGAAGATACTTAATCATTGCACACCAACTGTTTGATAAAATTACTGAACCATTATTCTCTCTTGATTCTTATTTCTCTGTTATGTTTCCCTTGTCTCTAAGAGTTCTTTATCTTAAATTAAACAATTTTTTATGTGTTGGATTATTGCTGCTTGAAAGTATTTGTATATCTCATTAAGATTGTATAAAGAACCAAGTTCAAAGGCATTCCAAGTTAAAGTTTTTAAACACTCAATTCATCCCCCTCTTGAGTATTGAGGCCACTTGAATAACAAGTGGTATCAAAGCTTGACTTGGTAGATCAAGCTTAACAGCTTCAAGAGAACAAATGGCCTCAAATTCTCTAAACCTTTTTCTTAAGGGTGGTGCCACAAATAGACCTCCTGCTTTCAATGGGGAAGGTTACGCATTTTGGAAAGAAAGGATAAAAATTTTTGTACAATCAATTGACCTAAAAGTTTGGAATGCAATTGAGAATGGTCCCTGTTAGGGAATCCCTAGTGTATGAGCAACGGAAATACAAGGATTCCCATAGGATTTGCAAAGCGCTGTGTTTCAAAGCATAAGACAAACACAAAAAAAAATTACGTTTTAGGATTACCTCTTGAAGAATATCAAAGCAATCGTAGCCTCGTCCTTTAGGAGTCTACACGAGCACTCCCACCAGAAATGCTACACCTTCCAAATGCTAGTTTGACGGTGTATAGCTTTTGCAACTTTTACGTATTTTTGTGTCTCTTTTTGGGTAGCCGCCTATGAGCATCTTATGCTCTATTTATAGGCTTAGGTTTGACCTAATTTGCTCTCTAAAGAGTGGGCTCCTTACTTATTCTAAATAAGTTAGGCCCAATAGTCTTATTTTAGTCCAACTAAAATAAAAAGCTATTTTCTGATAGGCTTACTCTATGTATGTGACCCTATAGGTAAAATACTCGGTTATATTAATAATAAACTATTTTATTATTAATATAAAATAAGAGCGGCATCTAGCAATGCATCATTATGTCCGAATATTATTTATTAACAACATAACCTATAAGTGATAATTATTTTATATGTTTGTTCCTTTTGTCACGATATCCTAATTGGGCCTAAGGCATGGTCGTGTCATCCTTGTACGGTCCAATTTATTTTACTTGATACCGGAGTAGATATGCAAAATTTATTCTTTCTAGCATGGCCATGCATTTCCTTAGTCTCGCTCCATCAAGTGGCCTATAGATATTACTCCTGTCACATAGGAGAGACAAATCCCATCTACATCACCCACATCCCTCTGCATAATTTGTACATTGCCTAACCACAACCTTTATAGTCCTCTTATTACAGAAGACGTTTGATTGTATTAAAACAATAAACTCCTTATGTAGGAATTGTAGTGACTTCAGGTCAAAGGACTACGTATACCATTATCACATTGAGAATCGTTTATGACATTTATGTAACGATCCATGCAACGTTCTCATGGTGGGTCTGTCCAGTATATCATTACTGTTAATGTGTACCCGTGTGAAGACTTGATATCATTTATATCCATGATCTATGAGATCAGATCATCAATACACTCACACAGTAGTCTTAATGTATTTACATGTCCCCACGTAAATACTTGACTAGGGACATTTTAGGAATAACTCTCATATAACCTATTACTCCAAGGATAAATAAAGGTTGTTAAACTATTTAACAAAAAATGACTTATTCAAAATGATGCGAACCTATATAGGCTTTTAGTGCATATTTCCAACAATCTCCCACTTGCACTTAGAGCCGATAAGGTTAATGCCCAATGACGTCTACAGTGCCCTTATGCTTTTACTACGTAAGCGGTTTTACTAGTGGGCTCCCAACAATTTTGTTGGTATGCACATTGCATATTTTCACATCTTCCAAAGATGGAACTATTTAAGTATATGCTTGGATTAATCCACTTTCTTATATTGTTCTATGGTTTCATTGTCATCACAGTGGAAACTCATAGGATACAAAACATTTGGAATGATTAAATGTAAATTGACTTCTTTTGTAATTTAACATAGAAAAATACTTAGATTTGTTAGTAGAACCAACGATTGTTTCTTGTTTTGAACCTTTCAAGCATACATCGTAACCATCTTGACAACACATATATTTTGATTGCAATCTTAAGTCTTTCAAATTAATCAAAAATTGACATCGATGTAACCTTTACAACGAGCTCATCTTCCATTTATCAGGATTAAATCCTTAGTCCTTCTTAAGTGTTTAAGGATACTCTTGACTATAGAATGAGAATATTATTAGTTCTAGAAGAAGAATGTCTTCTGCATGTAATACTAGAACTATAATTGTGCAGTTACTAACCTTTTTATAGTCACAAGATTTATCTTCATTCTTTAATGAAGATTCTAGCTTCTAAAAGCTTGCTTTAGTCCATAAATAGAACATTTGCAGTTCACATACCTTCCTAGATGTTTTAGGCATAAAAGGCCTTTAGGTTGTGTCACATACACATCCTCAAGATGATTTCTATCTTGACATCTATCTACCATATCTCATAATGGTGGTATACTACTACAATAAGCAGGATCTAAATGGTTTTTAAGCTAATTGAATTTTGTCAATCTTACTTTTAAATGTACTTTTATTACCATCCATGTTTATTTTTCCTTTTGAAAACCCACTTGCATCCTATAGGTTTTACCCTTTAGGTGCGTCAACCAAGGTTCAAACCTTGTTAATATACATGGAACCCATTTCAAATCCCATGGTCTTATGCCATGTCTTAGAATCTAAACTTGTATTGGCCTCTTCATAAGAAGCTTGGTCATTTAGCAATATGCCTCCTTCCTGATTTATAAGATATCCATATCTTTCAGGTTTGGTGATATATCCTATTTGATCTTACGCAAGTCTTGTGCTACCGGAGCTAAGGATTTCACAACACTTTGTGATTTCTGCTCAAAGTCCATCCTTGACTTTTAAATGCTTTGTGATACTTGAATTTCTTCAAGTTCTACCATCCTCCCACTGATTCTTTAAGGGATGTACTCTTATTCAAGAATACAACATTCTAAGCAACAAGCCTTTTATTCTCAGATGGATTGTAGAATTGATATCCCTTAGCTTTCTTTAGGTATCTCACAGAAGACATTTATCTAATTTGGATCCGACCTTGTCAGAGTTGGATGCTCTATAGAAGCATCATAGTTCCAAATTATTAGTAAAGACATACTAGGTTTCTTCCTAGTCCATATCATATATGGTTTCTTTAAGAAAGTCTAAGATGGAACATGGTTAAGTGTGGAAATTTTGTTAATAAAGGAACGTTGAAGGAGTTAGAGATGTTTGATAATAAATCAATAATCAAACTATGTCCAACAAGGTTTGACTTTTCCCCGTAGAGATGCTATTAAGGCATTCCATGAGGAATGAGTTAAGAGGTAATCCCTCACTCTATTAGATAGTTATCAAACTTATAACTCAAATTATTTGCTATCTTGATCTAATCAAGAGCTTTAATTGTCTTGCCAATTTGGTTTTTCACTTTATTATGAATTCTTTGAACTTTTCAAAGACTTTCTAACTTATGTTACATAAATCCATACTCATTGACTTTTCAATTAGTATATTGAAGTATTGAAAAACATATCTAGTTATTGTTCCAATAGGCCCACATACATTGTTATGTATTAGATAATACATTACTCATCTTTTCAATGAATGAGGTCTCAATTATCTCTCCAATAAATAAGATTTACATGTCTCCATTGATTCCAAAATCAAAGAGTCCATATAACCACATTAATGGTATTTAGAAAATTTGTTTCTTATCCATTTGCCTTAGGAGACAATACCATGTAAGTAAGGTTTAAAATCACTTATTTTAACCTACTTTGGCAGTTGTTATAAATGGGTATTTTGAGATTTAGGATGTGGAATCCGTTACTCAATTGTGCATCAATATCTATTTGAAGAAATAAAGTTATTTTATAATAAGAAAAACATTTCTTGTCTAACAAGAAACAATATGCACAATGTCTAGTTCACTAACTAGCCCAATAGGTAAAGATCTTATCTTTATTGTAGCAACTTTTGCTCAATTTTACACAGATTTCTCCACCCTTAACAAGTGATCTACTTCCTTGATCTTTCAAAATTTAAGATCTACTACTTGTATCTGATACTAATGTTAGTGAAGTAAAATAACTTGACTTCTATAACATGACCTGTAATGGAAGTCTTACTTCCCTTTCTTTTGAACTCCTTCAAGTTCTTTAGACAAATTATTTCAATGTCTTATTTTGGCTAAAACTGGAAATAATTTCCTTTCTTGACCACCTTTTAGACTTCCAGACTAACTTGCCCTTAATAAAGTCTATATACGATCATATCGTATATCTCCCATGTATTCATATTGCCTTTTACAGCTCAGAGTTTATGCAGACTCCATAGGGTATTCAAGACCCAACCATAGATGATATATAAGCCAAACATGACACACTGCCACTTCATCTTTAATGAAGATAATTCTCAAGTCTCAATACCTATCTAGGCATTTTTTTAGATAAAGTGTCCTTCCAAAGGACAGATTGCAACAAAATAATATTTGGTATATCATGGTTATTCTAAAACAAATTACATGTAAATCTATCACTTCTATTTAAAACATATTTAAATTTTGGTCACTAAATAAATATGTTGTCTCCCACTATTTTGATTCAAAACAAATACCCTCACTGAATCATAAAAAATCCCATTGGAAGATTTTTCTAGTGGGCCAAGATCCATATTTGGCCTAGTGTTGAGTCAGCTTTGGCTGATCGCCCAACCCTTGGTTATTTAGGTAGGAAACACATTTCCAATTGCATCTTATGCAACTCTTGGATGATTGAGTGGGTAACTCTTTACCCTTATTCATCTTATGAATTTAAGCTCAATCCTTATGCCTCTAAGTTATTTTCAATCCAATTGAAAAACTTAGTTAAGTTTAGGCCTAATAAAAACAATTTGGATATTACAATTATCCCATCGCGCCTTACTAATATAAATGATAGCACCCTGCTTTAGCAGGCCCACTATTTATTGACATTAGTCTCAACGAGTGTTACTTATTAGAAGGCATTTAAACTTAATATTAACGCTTCTAGGTTCTTCAATCTAATTAAAGTTACCTAGATAAGTCCAATAACAAATGGTTGGATAATCCAATTATCCATCATTCTTTACTAATATCAATAAAAGCACCCTACTTTGGTAGAACCTACACTTTATTGAAACTAGCATTGATGACTGTTGTTTATTAGAACGCGTTTTAGACTGTTCATACCTTTAGGCTTTTCTAATCCAATTGAAAAAAGTCTATTTGAATAAAACTTAATAATACTTGGATAATCCAATTATCCAATCATGTCCTACTAAACATAAATAAAGGCACCCAACTATGACGTGGCCTACACTTTATTTATATCAAGTTAGACGTTATTATTTATTGGAAGGTATGATTGTCGGGCTTGAGGGATTTCAATTTTCTTATTGTTCATTATCGACTTTCATTAAAGGCTTTAACGCAAAATAAAACCCCAAAACATGCAATCAAAATTGTGAGATGGTTATGGTCTTCCTAGAAAATAAAATAAAATAAAATAAACCTAAAAGAACTATGGTGTCTTGACTTCATGAAGTCCTACTTCTTGAAACCACCATCCTCCTAGAGTCATCACTCCTTTGTTCCTTTCAAGGTCATATCCATCACCACTCTAGGTTTCTTCTAGGTCTCCACCTTGTTGGCTTTTCGAAGATTACAATGTAATAAAGAAAACTCGTTTTACATATGAGTGAAGGGTTGAGAGAAGAAATTTAAGAATAGAGAAAGGCACAACACGCAGGCTGTATTTAAAATTAAATAAAAAAATCTAAGACCATAACCATTCACCGCTGGATGTGTTAATTAATCAATTAATAGAGTAATCAATTGTATTTAAAATAAAATAAATTTTAAAACACATAATTAAACACGCGGGGTCATAAAAGGAAAACTACGCAAAGAAGTTTGGCGACTCTGTTGACCGTTCAAGGTCAAGGGGTGTTCCAACCCAAAGATTTAGTACTGTAATCAGGTTAGTTTCCAGGAAAGAGAGGTGGGTCCGGAGTGACCGCTTAAGTACTAAGTCTTTCCTAGCCAGAACGTCCCACTGACCATTAACAGCTCAAAATATTCAGTTATGATTTCAAACAATTTGAAATCTTTAATTTTGAAATGGCCAAGATTTAACTTTTAAACCTTATCTTTTGACCCTTACAATTATCCTAAAATAGGAATAGTCAAGGTTTAACTTTTAAACCTTATCTCTAGAGTCTCAACAATCATCCTAATTTTTAGGAACAATCAAGGTTTAAATTTTAGACCTTATCTCTAGAGTTCAAGATATTTTATTTCGAATCCTATTAAATTTGATAAAGATCTTATCTTTAATTTGTAACTTTTACAAATCCTATCAAATTTATTAAGGATTAAATATTTGATTTTAAAATTATTATATTTAATAAAGATCTTATCTTCTATTTGTAACAATTACAAATCATATTAAATTTAATAAATATGAATCAATTTATAACTCCTACAAATCACATTAATTTTAAAAAGATCACATATGATGCAAATCCTATTAAAATTAATAAGAATAAATTATTTAAATTTGTAACTCTTACAAATCACATTAATTTTAAAAGGATCACAAACAATGCAAATCCTATTAAAATTAATAAGAATAAATTATTTAAATTTGTAACTCTTACAAACTTTAATTTTAATAAATAATTAAAAATTTGATTTGTAACTTTTACAAATTGAATTTAAAATATAATATTAAAATCAAATATTTTATTTGTAACATTTACAAATAAATAAAATACCATTACGGCTAGGTTTCAACTTTTGAATCTTAGTTTTCATTATGGCTAGGGTTTAACTCTTAAACTTTCTAAACACAATCTCACATAAACAATTCATATTAGAAAAGAGAAAGCATATAGACGTCATTGCATACAACCCTTGATTTCAATTTAATTAAATAAACATAAAACATGCCTTATAATTAGAACACATATAAAATAATCACCATTGCAGCATACAACATGTTCATATAATAAAACACATCCTAAAACATGTTCTTTAATTAAAATGTTGAGAAAAGTAATCAATATACATAAAGAAAAAATATATTGATATTAGCTTTCAAAAGGTGCAACCTTTGCAACATATCTCAAAAAAATGTTTTACATAATATCTCATTAAAAATGCAACCTTTGCAAGATATCCAGAAAAAAATGCAACCTTTGCAAAAGGATGCAACCTTTACAATTCTTTTCGTAAAAGAAATTTTATTTTATTTTTACATGTTTTTTAAACAAACATTTGCCCAAAACACAGTTTTGCAACCAGGCTCTGATACCACTGTTAGGGAATCCCTAGTGTCTGAGCAGCGAAAATACAAGGATTCCCATAGGATTTGCAAAGCGCTGTGTTTCAAAGCATAAGACAAACACACACAAAAATTACGTTTTAGGATTACCTCTTGAAGAATATCGAAGCAATCGTAGCCTCGTCCTTTAGGAGTCCACATGAGTACTCCCACCAGAAATGTTGCACCTTCCAAATGCTAGTTTGACGGCGTATAGCTTTTGCAACTTTTACGTATTTTTGTATCTCTTTTTGGGTAGTGACAGGGCCCGCAAGCGCACGGGTTATGTCGCATAATATAAAAGATTATCATTCTCCACAGGGACTGTGTTCAAAGTACCAGCATATTGAAATTTAATTATCCACACAATTGATTTTTAATATTTTTGTAAAATAAAACATAATTTAAAAATCCAAATTTAGAAACAAAATTTACTTGATACTTAAAAAATCAGAGTTGAGAGTATCTTGGGATTTCAGGGGATCAAGACTCTATTTTATGTTAATGAATTTTAACTTTTCATAAATAAGAATCGAATTAAGTTTTCCAACGCGAATTTTCCAAAAGCTAATTAATATGTTCCTCTCGGAATCCTATTAATGTACCTAACCTATGGAAAGCGCTGCTTAATCCTCAGAAAGGCCCATTATCGTTTTATGAAAATCCCTTTTATTTCCTCAAAAGAATTTTGATTACTTTCACGGTTTTACCGAGGTCACATAAAGCATTTCAAAAATCTTAGGTTTAGTTCAAAGCTTTCCGGTAAAAATAAATCTCTCGATTCTATTTATTACCTAAACTTATTAATATACCCGTAAGTATACAGTTTTATCATTTAGGTTCTTGTTAGGAATTACTAAAAGCATTAAGCATAATTGAACTAAATGGAAAACAGAAATTTATTTAATTCTAAGTCAAAATAACATTAAAATAAAATATTATCATACCCCCTTTATCCCAAGATAATTAATTTAGCTACTCATGAAATAATTTAAATTCATGTAAATAATAGAAAAATAAAACATACAAGACATGGTAAAAATAAAGACTTACGGGTTTCTCCAAAAGCTCAAAATAATTTACCACTTGTATTTCCTTGTTGCAATATTCTCCACCAATTACAAATTTAAATTCTCACTTTTACAGCCCTCACACTCTTACAAAATAAAAGAAAGAAAAGAAAATAAAAAAAAAGAGAAGAAAAACGGACAGAGAAAGAAAAAATAGAAAAGAAGAAAACTAAAGAGAAAAGGAGAGAAAGTAACGAAGAAAAGAAAAGAAATCTGATGGTAATTGACTGGGAAGAAGTTGTTGTTTGCTGATGGGTTGCTGCTGCTTTTATAGGCAAATGGATTGAGGATTCCAGCAATGAAAACGCGTTCAATTTGCAAGTGGAAGAAACTTTCGGTGCATGTGACTTCCAACTGTCCCAAATTGCATTATTTTAATATTTTCCAATAATTCGGTGCTTGGATTTAATCAGCTGGGCAAATTCTGAATGGGAAAGTACTGGAATTCCACAAGACCGAGTGAAAACTTGCTGTTTGGTATTAGTTGCTGGGCGTTGTTGGTTTGTATGTGGCAGGTATGGTGATATGAGGGACAGTGGAGTTGCTGGACGGTGTGGTGGATGGAGCCGGTGTTGCTGGGCGGTGTTGTGTTGAGTGAGTTACTGGGCGGTGTTCAATTGATCTGGTGTTGGGCCTGTGAAGAGAGTCTGGGCGGTGTGGAGAGTACTGCTGGACAGTGTTGTGGTTTAAAAGTCTGGGCGGTGTTGAGATGTGAGGACGGTTGGGCGGTGTTGAGATGTGAGGACGGTTGGGCGGTGTTGAGAGGTGAGGACGGTTGGGCGGTGTTGAGAGGTGAGGCCGGTTGCTAGGCGGTGTTGAGGC
This sequence comes from Clitoria ternatea, assembly GCA_037962975.1. Taxonomy (NCBI): domain Eukaryota; kingdom Viridiplantae; phylum Streptophyta; class Magnoliopsida; order Fabales; family Fabaceae; genus Clitoria; species Clitoria ternatea. Next base: position 214,474,624 of record CM075671.1, on the reverse strand, counting down.
TTGGATTAGAAGAAAGGGACAGCGGATAGGGAATGGGACGGTGTTGTTGATGGAAAGGAGAGGAGTCTGGTTGAGTGAAGAATCTAGGCGGTGTCATGGATTAGGAGCTTGGGCGGTGTCATGGATTAGGAACTTGGGCCGTGTTGGTTGGGGAAAAGTCTGGGCGGTGTTCTGGATTGAGGACGGAGTTTGTGGAGTAGGTCGGTTTTCTCTTGTTTTTGACCCTTTATTTCCTTAATTCCTGCAAAACATACCCAAGTAGAATAGAGTGGAAAGAAAGTAAAAATCGCAATAAATAAAAGGAAATACAGTGGATAATGACTAAATTCTAAGCAAACTAAATCTATTTTATTGTATTAAAAAGCACTTATCAAAATACCCCAAACCAAAATATTGCTTGTCCTCAAGCAATCACCATATTCACAAGATAAAATATAGAAAACACTAAACTTAATAAACTAAGGAATCCAAAATAGAGAAACAGATTTATTCAAATGCCAATTTTTATTTACTTATGTGAATCAAATTTCAATGTCAAGACTTGAGATACTCTTCTCACAATTTTCACTCAAGTGTTTCAAGGTTTGTGTATCTCTCAAATCATCATAGTCAAAAAAAAAAAACATTACCATAAGCTTGTTAATAAACCAGAGACTTCACAGTTTAGATAGAAAATATGTCAAAGTCTAAAGGTCTTTCAAAGGTTGTAACGTGGCCTTGGGTTGTATTGGTAGGAATTTCAAGAAAAATGGAATACAAAAGGGCTTTAACATCATGAATGATTCAAATTACCATTATAATTTTAACAGAGCAAATTTTTGAACTTTTATGGACTTTTTTGGAATTCATTCAATATCATCCTTTTGATTTTCTTTTTCTTTTTCTTGCTTTTCTTTGCATTCAATACATATTTTTCTTAAGTCCTTTTTTTTATTTCTTTGCTCCACTAAATTTCCAACTTTTTCACCATTATAGAGAATATTAGTCAATGAAAGGTTTCAAAGAAAAATTTTCACTTTTAGGCTCAAAAGGGGCAACTAGGGGTCAAATTATACAAAATTCTGAGGCTTAAGAATAAGACCTAATTGTGCCTTTTTCATCCTAAGACATATAATCAAAAACCATTTTGAATCGGTTGAAAAACAAGTTCTAGAATATTAATGACTATGAGATTCACTCAATCAAGAAAATATATGGGTTTTGAAAATTTATTTGATAGATAACCCATTTTGGCTCAAGTCTCACCATGGAAAGTCCTTTCAAAGAAAATTTTAATCACATAAGATTCATTTAGACATTGATTTGGCATTTAAACAATCAAATTTTGAAAATTTTACTCAAAATTTTAGGGTCCTTAGATACTTTAGCCTTGTGTTCAAAGTAAATTTGTCATGCAATCATGGTAAATTACAAGATTACAAACAAATCAAAGAAAACACACATGCATAATAAAATGACAATCACACAACGTAAACAAAATAGTTAAGTTTTCTTACCTACCACCCCAAACCAGAATTTGACATTGTCCTCAATGTTAAAATGGATGATAAAAGGATAAGAAAACTTACCTGTAATAACCCCAAACCAGCATCTGACATAGTTAGTTTTTTTTTTTTTATTATTAAAGACATGGGGTTACCTCCCCACAAGTGCTAAGTTTTAAGTCTTCAGCCAGACTTTTTACCGTTTGGATTTACTCATCAGGAGCATCAAACAAGTCCAAGTCACTTGCTTGTTGTATTGGTTGACCTGTGAAGTAATGCTTTACTCTCTGTCCATTTACTCTAAATGTACCAGATTTCTCGCTCCATAGTTCGACAGCTCCAAAGGGAAAGACTTTTGTCACCTTGAATGGTCCCGACCATCGGGATCTCAGTTTACCTGGAAAAAGCTTCAGCCTGGAATTAAACAGTAAAACCATATCACCTGGATTAAATATTCTCCGTTGGATGTGACGATCATGCCATTGTTTGGTTTTTTCTTTATAAATTCTGGCATTTTCGTATGCATCTAGACGGAGTTCTTCAAGCTCATTTAATTCCAACAATCTTTGTTCACCTGCAGCCTTATGATCAAAGTTAAGAGTTTTAACAGCCCAAAAAGATTTATATTCTAGTTCAACAGGTAAATGACAGGGCTTCCCATATACTAGCTTAAAAGGTGTGGTTCCAATGGGAGTTTTGTATGCGGTCCGATACGCCCATAAGGAATCATCTAACTTAATAGACCAATCCTTACGTGATGTATTCACCACTTTTTGAAGAATATTTTTAATTTCCCGATTGGATACCTCAACTTGTCCACTAGTTTGTGGGTGATAAGGTGTAGCAACCTTATGCTTAACTCCATATTTCTTTAGAAGGGTCTGAAAAGTTTTTTCAATAAAATGAGACCCTCCATCACTTATAACACATTTTGGGACCCCAAACCTTGGAAATATTATTTTCTTGAAAAGTTTAATAACAGTCTTAGCATCAGAATGAGGTGAAGCAATGGCTTCCACCCATTTTGACACATAGTCAACTGCCACTAATATGAACTAATTTCCAAAAGAAGAGGGAAAGGGACCCATAAAATCAACACCCCATACATCAAACAATTCAACTTCTAAAATTGTATTCAATGGCATTTCTTGTCTCTTACCAATGTTACCTGTTCTCTGGCAAGCATCACAAGTTAGAACATACTTACGTACATCCTTAAAAATATTTGGCCAATAGAACCCAGCTTGCAATATTTTAGCAGCTGTCTTGGAGGTGCTCATGTGCCCTCCACAGGAAAGAGAATGGCAATGATCCAAGATAGCATGGACATCATCTTGTGAAACACATTTCCGAATCATACCATCTGCACATTGCTTGAAAAGGAGTGGTTCATCCCAACAATAATGCTTGACATCTGCATAAAACTTTTTCCTTTGCTGAAAGCTAAGATCAGGAGGTAAGATACCACATGCAAGAAAATTTACAAAATCAGCATACCAAGGAACACGTTGGATACTAAGGTTCAAGAGTTGTTCATCTGGAAAAGATTCATTGATGGGAATATTATCTGTTTCTTCTTTTTCAGATATCAACCTAGATAGGTGGTCAGCGACCAAGTTCTCGGTACCCTTCTTGTCCTTAATTTCCAAGTCAAATTCTTGCAATATTAGAATCCACCTAATTAATCTAGGCTTTGCTTCCTTTTTATTCAATAGATACTTAATGGCAGAGTGGTCAGTGTAAACAATAACATGTGAACCTACCAAATAAGACCTAAATTTATCAAAAGGAAAGACAATAGCTAACAGTTCTTTTTCAGTTGTGGCATAATTTACCTGAGCATCATCTAGCGTCCGGCTGGCATAATGAATTACATGGAGCTTTTTATCCTTTCTTTGCCCCAACACAGCTCCTACTGCGTAATCACTCGCATCGCACATCAGCTCAAATGGAAGTTTCCAATCAGGTGGTTGTACGATGGGGGCAGAGATTAGAGCTTGCTTAATCCTGCAAAAAGCTTCCATACAAGATGAATCAAAATTGAAAGGCACATCCTTACCCAGAAGAGTTGTAAGAGGCTTTGTGATTTTGGAGAAATCTTTAATGAACCTGCGATAAAACCCTGCATGTCCAAGAAAACTCCGGATACCTTTCACATTCGTGGGTGGAGGTAATTTTTCAATTACTTCCACTTTAGCCTTATCAACTTCTATACCTCTCTCAGACACCAGGTGTCCAAGAACTATGCCTTCTCTTACCATAAAATGGCATTTTTCCCAATTTAGAACCAAATTAGTTTCTTCACAACGCTGCAAGACTTGGCACAAATTTGTTAAACAATTATCAAAATCCAAACCATGCACTGAAAAATCATCCATAAAGACTTCCATCACATTTTCAATAAGATCAGAAAAAATTGCTTGCATACACCTTTGAAAAGTCACAGGTGCATTACATAAACCAAAAGGCATACGTCTGTAAGCATAAGTCCCATAAGGGCAAGTGAAGGTAGTCTTTTCTTGATCAGATGGATGAATGGGAATTTGATGAAAACCTGAATACCCATCCAAATAACAAAAATAAGAGTGTTTTGTAAGTCTTTCAAGCATCTGATCAATAAAAGGGAGGGGAAAATGATCTTTTTTCGTGGCGCTATTTAACTTCCTATAATCAATGCACATGCGCCAACCAGAGACAATCCTAGTAGGAATCAAGTTATGTTTATCATTTTCAATCACAGTTATTCTCCCCTTTTTAGGCACCACATGGACAGGACTTACCCATTTACTACTATCAACAGGATATATGACTCCAGCATCAAGTAATTTCAAAATTTCCTTTTTAACCACTTCTTGCATTTTAGGATTTAATCTCCTAAGTGGTTCTACTGTGGGCCTACTTTCATCTTCTACAGTAATCCTGTGCATACAAAGAGAAGGGCTAATCCCTTTGATATCATCCATTGTATAACCTATTACCTTTCTATACAACCTAAGTTGTTTCAAAAGTTTTTTAGTTTCAGATGGATTCAATTCAGCATTGATAATCACAGGATATGTGGAATTAGGACCAAGAAATTCATACCTTAATGAAGCTGGTAAGGGTTTTAATTCCACATTGGGGCTTACCACTTTGTCACACATGACCTCAGTATCATGTGGGGCCTCAGAGCAATCAGATGTTTCTGTCGACTCAATCATGAAAATAGTTTCAAGTGGGTCATTAGGAAGGGTTGCTTCCTTTACCACTTGTTCGACAAAATCCACAGTACAGCGAACATCATTATAAGGTTTTTCTAAAACATTTTTCAAGTTGAAATCAACTTTTTGGTCTCCAACAGTTAGAGACAACTTACCATTCTTGACATCAATCACAGCACCTGCAGTTGCTAAAAATGGTCTGCCTAAAATAATAGGAATCAAAGAATCTTCGTCCATTTCAAGCACAACAAAGTCAGCAGGTATAAAAAATTTTCCTATCTTAATAGGAACATCCTCTAAAATTCCTACAGGATATTTTACAGATCTATCAGCCAATTGTAAAGACATCCTAGTAGGTTTTAGCTCACCTAATCCTAACTTTTCAGCAACAGATAATGGCATTAAACTCACACTTGCTCCTAAATCACACAATGCTTTATCTTTATTCATGTCACCAATCATGCAAGGAATAGAGAAACTACCTGGATCTTGGAGCTTGGGTGGAAGTTTCTTTTGAATTAGAGCACTACACTCTTCAGTAAGTGCAACTGTACCATCTTCCTCCAGTCTTCTTTTGTTGGACAGAATGTCCTTCAAGAACTTTGCATATGTAGGCATTTGCTGCAAAGCATCTGTAAAAGGAATATTAATATACAATTTCTTTAAAACATCAAGGAACTTACCAAATTGTTTGTCCAACTTTGCTTTGGCTAAGCGCTGAGGAAATGGAATGGGAGGTTGATATGGCTTAACCTCCTCCTTCTTTTCTTGTAGTTTCTCTTCTTCAATTACTGGATGAGATGAAGATTCATCGACTTTCCTTTCCTCCTTTGCTATCTTGTCAACTGGCCCATCATATTGAGTACCACTCCTAAGAGTGACAGCCATGGTTTGGTTGGATGGTCCAGCCTCTGGTTTTCCAGGAAATGTTCCTGGTGCTCTTTGAGAATAGGAGGCTTGTTGGGCAATTTGATTTTCCAGTATTTTGTTGTGAGTGGCAAGAGAGTCCACTTTTGAAGCCAAGTTTTTTATTGCATCAGAGAATTCATCATTTTGTTTAAGTTGAGTAGCTACAAATGTCTCCATCAAGGATTCTAGCTTTGATTTTTGTGGAATATAGGCTCCTTGTTGAGGTTTGTAGTTACTTTGGAATTGAGGTAGCCTATTTTGGAAGCCAGGTGGACCTTGTGGAGGTCTGTAGTTACCTTGATAGTTTCCACCATAGTTTCCAATAGCGTCCACCTGATGCATTTCTTGTTCTTGATTAGGGGTCATGGCTAAGTTGCAGTTTGTAGCTCCATGTCCTGAAACACCACAAACTTCACAAACAATATTAGTAGCACCTGTTGACCCTATTTTATCAAGTTTTAATGTTAATGCTTTAACTTTGGCAGAAAGTAAGGAAAGAGCATCAATAGAGTACTTACCTGGTGTTTTAGAAGGTAATCCTCTCTCAGAGTTCCATTGGTGAGTGTTTTGAGCTATTTCCTCAATCAGGTTCTCAGCTTCATCAACATTTTTACTCATGAAGGCTCCTCCAGCTGCAGCATCTAAAGAGATCTTTTGTGTGGAAGTTAGTCCATTATAGAAAATATGGATTGTCAACCACCTTTCTATCCCATGGTGAGGACATTCTCTTAGCAACTCCTTGTATCTTTCCCAGGCTTCATACAAGGATTCATCATCTTTTTGTGAAAAATTGATGATTTGTTTTCTCAGAACATCAGTCTTGTTCCTTGGGTACCATTTATTGATAAAAGCACTGGACAATTGTTCCCAAGTCGTGATGGATCCTTCAGGAAGAGAGTATAACCATGCTCTTGCTTTATCTCTTAAGGAGAAAGGGAAAAGTCTTAAGCGAATGGCATCATTGGTGGCTCCGTTCATCTTCAGGGTGTCACAGTATTCAAGAAAGATTTGAAGGTAAAGGTTTGGATCTTCAGAGGGTAAACCTCCGAATTGGTTCTGTTGAACCATTAAGAGTAGTGAAGGCTTCAATTCAAAATTGTTAGCCTCCACTGTGGGTCTAAGAATGCTAGATCCTCTCCCATTAGTGCTTGGAGCTGCAAAATCTCTTAAGGGTCTGTGTTGGTCTGCCATTTGTTTTTCTTTTTGTTTTTTTTGTTGTTTTTGTTGTTTTCTCAAAGCTCTAAGGGTACGTTCTATCTCAGGGTCAAATCCTAAGTTTAGATCGACACTACGGCTTTGTCGCATAAATAGAAAATAAATGACAAATAAAACAAACAATTACAAAAATAAGACAGATACACAGAATATAGAACAAAATACAAAATTACAAAGAAAATAAAAATAAAAATAACAATAAAAATATTAACAAGTATGATCTAATCGAATTTCAATATTGCCGATATTTGAGGGACAACAGTCCCCGGCAACGGCGCCAAAAACTTGACAGGGCCCGCAAGCACACGGGTTATGTCGCGTAATATAAAAGATTATCGTTCTCCACAGGGACTGTGTTCAAAGTACCAGCATATTGAAATTTAATTATCCACACAATTGATTTTTAATATTTTTGTAAAATAAAACACAATTTAAAAATCCAAATTTAGAAACAAAATTTACTTGATACTTAAAAAATCAGAGTTGAGAGTATCTTGGGATTTCAGGGGATCAAGACTCTATTTTATGTTAATGAATTTTAACTTTTCATAAATAAGAATCGAATTAAGTTTTCCAACGCGAATTTTCCAAAAGCTAATTAATATGTTCCTCTCGGAATCCTATTAATGTACCTAACCTATGGAAAGCGCTGCTTAATCCTCAGAAAGGCCCATTATCGTTTTATGAAAATCCCTTTTATTTCCTCAAAAGAATTTTGATTACTTTCACGGTTTTACCGAGGTCACATAAAGCATTTCAAAAATCTTAGGTTTAGTTCAAAGCTTTCCGGTAAAAATAAATCTCTCGATTCTATTTATTACCTAAACTTATTAATATACCCGTAAGTATACAGTTTTATCATTTAGGTTCTTGTTAGGAATTACTAAAAGCATTAAGCATAATTGAACTAAATGGAAAACAGAAATTTATTTAATTCTAAGTCAAAATAACATTAAAATAAAATATTATCATCCCCCTTTATCCCAAGATAATTAATTTAGCTACTCATGAAATAATTTAAATTCATGTAAATAATGGAAAAATAAAACATACAAGACATGGTAAAAATAAAGACTTACGGGTTTCTCCAAAAGCTCAAAATAATTTACCACTTGTATTTCCTTGTTGCAATATTCTCCACCAATTACAAATTTAAATTCTCACTTTTACAGCCCTCACACTCTTACAAAATAAAAGAAAGAAAAGAAAATAAAAAGAAAGAGAAGAAAAACGGACAGAGAAAGAAAAAATAGAAAAGAAGAAAACTAAAGAGAAAAGGAGAGAAAGTAACGAAGAAAAGAAAAGAAATCTGATGGTAATTGACTGGGAAGAAGTTGTTGTTTGCTGATGGGTTGCTGCTGCTTTTATAGGCAAATGGATTGAGGATTCCAGCAATGAAAACGCGTTCAATTTGCAAGTGGAAGAAACTTTCGGTGCATGTGACTTCCAACTGTCCCAAATTGCATTATTTTAATATTTTCCAATAATTCGGTGCTTGGATTTATTCAGCTGGGCAAATTCTGAATGGAAAAGTACTGGAATTCCACAAGACCGAGTGAAAGCTTGCTGTTTGGTATTAGTTGCTGGGCGTTGTTGGTTTGTATGTGGCAGGTATGGTGATATGAGGGACAGTGGAGTTGCTGGACGGTGTGGTGGATGGAGCCGGTGTTGCTGGGCGGTGTTGTGTTGAGTGAGTTACTGGGCGGTGTTCAATTGATCTGGTGTTGGGCCTGTGAAGAGAGTCTGGGCGGTGTGGAGAGTACTGCTGGATGGTGTTGTGGTTTAAGAGTCTGGGCGGTGTTGAGATGTGAGGACGGTTGGGCGGTGTTGAGATGTGAGGACGGTTGGGCGGTGTTGAGAGGTGAGGACGGTTGGGCGGTGTTGAGAGGTGAGACCGGTTGCTGGGCGGTGTTGAGGCTTGGATTAGAAGAAAGGGACAGCGGATAGGGAATGGGACGGTGTTGTTGATGGAAAGGAGAGGAGTCTAGTTGAGTGAAGAATCTAGGCGGTGTCATGGATTAGGAGCTTGGGCGGTGTCATGGATTAGGAACTTGGGCCGTGTTGGTTGGGGAAAAGTCTGGGCGGTGTTCTGGATTGAGGACGGATTTTGTGGAGTAGGTCGGTTTTCTCTTGTTTTTGACCCTTTATTTCCTTAATTCCTGCAAAACATACCCAAGTAGAATAGAGTGGAAAGAAAGTAAAAATCGCAATAAATAAAAGGAAATACAGTGGATAATGACTAAATTCTAAGCAAACTAAATCTATTTTATTGTATTAAAAAGCACTTATCAGGTAGCCGCCTATGAGCATCTTATGCTCTATTTATAGGCTTAGGTTTGACCTAATTTGCTCTCTAAAGAGTGGGCTCCTTACTCATTCTAAATGAGTTAGGCCCAGTAGTCTTATTTTAGTCCAACTAAAATAAAAAGCTATTTTCTGATGGGCTTACTCTATGTGTGTGACCCTATAGGTAAAATACTCGGTTATATTAATAATAAACTATTTTATTATTAATATAAAATAAGAGCAACATCTAGCAATGCATTATTATGTCCGAATATTATTTATTAACAACATAACCTATAAGTGATAATTATTTTATATGTTTGTTCCTTTTGTCACGATATCCTAATTGGGCCCAAGGCATGGTCGTGTCATCCTTGTATGGTCCAATTTATTCTACTTGATACCGGAGTAGACTTTATCCGAATAAATATGCAATATTTATTCTTTCTAGCATGGCCATGCATTTCCTTAGTCTCGCTCCATCAAGTGGCCTATAGATATCACTCCTGTCATATAGAAGAGACAAATCCCATCTACATCACCCACATCCCTCTACATAATTTGTACATTGCCTATCCACAACCTTTATAGTCCTCTTATTACAGAAGACGTTTGATTGTATTAAAATAATAAACTCCTTATGTAGGAATCGTAGTTACTTCAGGTCAAAGAACTACATATACCATTATCACATTGAGAATCGTTTATGACATTCATGTAACGATCCATGCAACATTCTCATGGTGGGTCTGTCCAGTACATCATTACTGTTAGTGTGTACCCGTGTGAAGACTTGATATCATTTATATCCATGATCTGTAAGATCAGATCATCAGTACACTCACACACTAGTCTTAATGTATTTACATGTCCCCACGTAAATACTTGACTAGGGACATTTTAGGAATAACTCTCATATGACCTATTACTCCAAGGATAAATAAAGGTTGTTAAACTATTTAACAAAAAATGACTTATTCAAAATGATGCAAACCTATATAGGCTTTTAGTGCATATTTCCAACACCCTTCATACCAATGCATATTGTAAATGGTAAACAAGTTGAAAAACTCATGGATGACTGGAGTAGTGAAGAGGAAAAGAAAGTCCAATATAATTACAAAGCTAAAAATCTCATCACCCTTGCTTTAGGTCCGGATGAGTTCTTTAGAGTTGTAACTTGTAAAACCGCTAAGGAAATGTGGGACACTCTCTAAGTCACTCATGAGGGAACTAGTGATGTAAAAGATTCTAAGATTAGTACACTCACTAGTCAATATGAAAGTTTTAGATTAAATTCTGGAGAAACGATTGTTGATATGCAAAAGAGATTCAGTCTAATTATAAATCATCTCATTTCTCTTGGCAAAACTTACATTAACAAAGAGCTCATTCATAAAGTTTTAAAAAGCCTTACTAGGGAGTGGCAACCTCTTGTCACCGCTATCAAACAATCACCAAACATAAATAAGATGTCCCTTGCTACATTGTTTGGTAAGTTACAAGAGTAGGAACAAGAATTGAAGGACTTGAAGATGGCAGAAGAAGAAGAGAAATCCTCCAAGAAGAAAGGACTTGCTCTCAAGGCCACTTCAATAAATGAAAATGAATCCGATGACGAGCTGGATGAAGAAGAAGAATTTGGATTATTTGTAAAGCTTTCGGAAAATTTATGTGAAACAAACGCTTCCAAAAGGGCTTTAAATATCAAGGTAAGAGACCAATCTCAAATGAAAATTCTTCCTTACCAAATTGCTTTGAGTGTGGCAAGGAAGGACACTTCAAGGTGGATTACCCAAGCCTCAAGAAGAAAAACAAAGAGAAAAGAGGAAGAAGAAGAGCTTACATTGCTTGGGACAAAATGAAGTGAGTAGCTTGGAAGAATCAGACAATGAAAAAGCTAACCTATGCCTCATCGAAAATCATCAAGATGAAGATGATGAGGTAAATTTTCTTGACTTAGATAGAGAAGAATTACTTGATGCATTTAAGGAATTGTATGACAAATTTGTTAAAATCTCAAACAAGTATAAACTGTCAAGAAAAAACATTGATACTCTAGAAATGCATCTTATGGAGATTAGTAAAGAAAATGAATGCTTAAAAGAGAAAGTAGCTAATGCTCAACCATGTTCCAAGAACAAAGCATATAAATTTGTTGTAAAATGTGATCATCTAGAAAAGAAAGTCCTAGACTTGAATACAACTCTTGAGAAATTCATAAATGGTAGAGATAACTTAAATACTTTACTTGGAAATCAACGATGCATGTTTGACAAAACCGGATTAGGATATAATCCCACTAAGAAGGAAAAGCATTACAAAAACTTCTTTGTACCACCTAGAAAATCTTCATCACCATTCACTAAATGCAATCATTGTGGTGCTAAAGGACATAATGCTTTAAATTGCCATATTAGAAAACTTGGACCAAAAGTGGTAAGAAAGGTGTGGGTTCCCAAAGGGACATTACCATAAGCTAACCAAAAAGGACCCAACATAAAATGGGTACCAAGTTCTCTAAACTAATCTTGTTTTGTAGGTATGTTTCAAGGCAAGCAACACTCATTGGTACTTAGATAGTGGGTGTTCAAAGCACATGACGGGAGATATAAGTAAGTTCACATCATTCACACCCAAAAGAAAAGGAAGTGTCACCTATGAGGATAATACCAAAGGAAGAATTCTTAGCATTGGGAAAATTGGTAAAAATTCTTCCACTTTAATAAATAATGTATTGTATGTAGAAGGACTCAAACACAATTTGCTTAGCATAAGCCAATTATGTGACAAAGGATATAGAGTAATATTTGAATTAAATGGTTGCATAATTGAAAATAAGCAAAATAAAGAGGTAAAGTTCGTTGGTCAAAGAGTTGATAACATTTACATGATTGATGTTGATTGCTTGTCCTCAAATGATGTACAATGCTTCATGACTAGAGAGGATGAATCATGGCTATGGCATAGAAGAATAGCTCATATACATATAGACCATCTAAATAAGCTTGTTTCTAAAGAATTAGTGATTGGTTTGCCAAAGCTAAAGTTTAAAAATAAATTTTGTGATGCATGTCAAAAAGGAAAACAAGTAAAGGCATCATTTCAAGCTAAAAATGTTGTTTCAACTGAAAGGCCTTTACAACTTTTGCACATGGACTTGTTTGGACCTTCTAAGGTCAAGAGCTTTGGTGGCAATTACTTTGGTCTTGTAATTGTAGATGACTATTCTAGATACACATGGACTTTGTTTCTTGCTCATAAAATGAAGCATATCATGCATTCAAGAAACTAGCCAATATTATCCAAAATGAACAAAATTCAAAGATTGCATCCATAAGAACCGATCATGGGGGAGAATTTAAAAATCAATTATTTGAAAAATTTTACAAAAAACATGGTATTAGTCATAATTTTTCAGCTCCTAGAACTCCATAACAAAATGGAGTAGTTGAAAGGAAAAATAGATCTTTGGCGGAGCTTGCAAGAACCATGTTAAATGAAAATAATGTTGCAAAACATTTTTGGGCCGATGCGGTAAACACCGCTTGTCATGTTATGAATAGATGTTTGATAAGGCCTATTCTAAAGAAAACCCCCTATGAACTTTACAAAGGTAGAAAATCAAATATTTCCTATTTTCATATTTTTGGATGCAAATGCTTTATACTTAACAATGGAAAGGATAATTTAGGAAAGTTTGATGCAAAAGCTAATGAGACAATCTTTCTTGGATATTCATCATCAAGCAAATCTTATCGAGTCTTTAACAAACAAACTAATACTATTGAAGAATCAATTCATGTGAAATTTGATGAAAATAGTCATAATCCTCAGAGAAAGGAAGATGTTAATGACCTTGTAGGTACTCTCCAAGATTTAAGCTTGAATGACAAAGAGGAAAACAAAAATGAAGGAGATGCAACACAAAATGATCAAGCTTAACAAAAGGAGTGGATCACCTCAAAAGACCATCCTTTGGACAATATTATAGGTGATATCATTAAAGGTGTAAGTACTCGACGCTCTTTTAATACTTGCAATCATTTAGCATTTGTTTCTCAAATTGAACCTAAAACCATTGATGAAGCTATTATTGATGAACATTGGACATTGGCCATGCAAGAAGAACTAAATCAATTTGAAAGAAATAAAGTTTAGGAACTAGTTGCAAGACCCAATGATCACCAAATAATAGGAACTAAATGGGTATTTAGGAACAAGCTAGATGAAAATAGAGTAATAACTAGAAACAAAGCTAGGCTAGTAGCTAAGGATTACAATCAAGAAGAAGGAATTGACTATGAAGAAACGTATGCTCCCGTAGCTAGATTAGAAGCTATTAGATTATTATTGGCCTTTGCATGTTGTAGAGATTTCAAATTATACCAAATGGATGTCAAGAGTGCCTTCTTGAATGGATATATTCAAGAAGAAGTATATGTTGATCAACCTCCTGGTTTTGAAAACTATCAATTTCTAAATCATGTTTTCAAACTAAGAAAAGCCTTGTATGGTTTAAAACAAGCTCCAAGAGCTTGGTATGAAAGGTTAAGCAAATTCCTTTTAGAAAACAACTTTGAAAGAGGAAAGGTTAACACAACATTATTCATTAAGCACAAAAAGAATAACATACTATTGGTACAAATCTATGTGGATGATATCATTTTTGGTGCCACTAATGAATCACTTTGCAAGGAGTTTGCTAAGATAGTGTAGAATGAATTTGAGATGTCTATGATGGGAGAACTTACATTCTTCCTTGGACTACAAATTAAGTAAACCAAAGAAGGTATGTAACATCCCGAATTTTATAAAAATGAATAATTAAGGAGAATAAATAATAAATAATTGTATATGAGTTGATTTATTCCCAAAAACATTGGAATAATTAAATTGGAATTTATTATGAATATTTATAATTTATTGAGATTTTAAGAGTTAAAATTATACTCGATTAGAATATGGGTGTCAGACCAAGTATCTCCGATTAAGATGCCGTTGGTCAGGGCTGTTAAGGATATTATTGGGAATCCGAATCTATATTCGGAATAATTTTTAGATAAAGTATTGAGCCCGAACGGTGATCCTGTATGTTATAAAACGGAAAGATTTTAATGAGGAGAATAAAATTTTAAGACAAAAACCCTTTTCCCTTCTTGTCACGTTGGGTCTTCTAAGGCAAACACACTTGCCTTCTTCACTTCTCATTCACTCTTCTTCTTTTTCTTCTTCTTCTTCATTTTCCTCCTCATACTTTCTCTCTAAGACAATATTGGAATCCATCTCCCCCACCATTTTCATTTTATAGAAGCTTGAAGTCTCTTCTTCCTCCTCCCTCTCATTTTCGTGTTGGCCCTCTCCTTCTCATGGAAGCTCACTCATTTCTTGGCTTGAGGTATGTTCCTCACCACTTTTGTTGAGCTTATGCTATTAGATATGGTTTTATTTGTTGGGAGAGTGTAAATAGGCATGGGTTATGGATTAGAGACCATTTTTGGGCAAAACCCTAAGGTGGGGTGGCTTAAATGCAAGCTTTTATGAGCATTTAATGTGGTACTTAAGATTAATGTTGAAAGGTGAGGGAAAATTAATAAGCATTTATGATGGTGGGGTCTTTAAGGAAACCCTAACTTTAATAAATTGGGGAAAGTGTAAAATATGAGTAGAATGTATGTTTAATGATGTTAGGGAATGATGTTAAGGATGAGAGATAGCCATTGATGATGATTGGTGAATGTTGAAAATGGTTGTTGGGTTCCCATGAAACCCTAGTCCAAGAATTTGGGGAAAATGGATATGTTGTAACTTAGGAGGTTAAATTGAAAGTGAATAGATGATGTTTAAGGTTGAATGTTGCTTAAAATAATATAGACCATTAATGGTGAAACCTATAGATAGGTGTTAATATGAATATGGAATATGAGGGAGTAGAAGAATTGATTTTAAGGATGGGTATATGAAATATTCAATGTTGGGTGTCATTAGTTACGATAATAGACGATGATAATGATGATGTTTGAAGGATTAAGCTGATTTAGGATTACATTATGTAATGGATGAGATGATGATGCTGTTGGGTTTAGTTAGTCTTTAAGATCTAGAGGATCTTGGCTTTGGGAAAGGAATTCCCGAAGCCTAACACAATTGCATAAGTTGGTGTTTGGACAAGTTTAGAACTTGTTCATAAGCCTTACAATATGTAGGTCATTATTTAGAATTTATGAGGAATGTCTTGAATGATTATTGATTGTATGAATGCATGTGTATGTAATATATAGATTATGTTCCGGGCTATATGGTGGAGCTTTTAGAACGTACATTTGGTTGCGGCTCTTCCCTCGAGGTAGGAGAGGAGTTTACATTCAAATTGCATAAGTAGATTGATGGTGATTATTGTATGTGTTTAGTACTCATGCTTGCCTTGCCATGTAGTTATTGAGATAATATGAATGGCAATTTGATGATTATTGTGAACGGTGTGTGAGAATATGTGATGATTGTTATGGAAGTATATACATATATGTGTTGGATGATGATAAGTATAATTTTATTATGGTTAATGAGTTTGGATGAGAAATTATGAGTATGAATGTGTGAGTAAGTTTTACATGTCCCATATGATGTATATGATGTGTTGGATGTGATTAAATTGGCTTAGAATGAGATTTCATATGTTGGGTTATGAGAATTTTCATTTTCTGCATAAGTTCTGATATTTTCGCTCAAGCGAGATGGATTCTCGCTCAAGCGAGAATCCCCTGTACCATTATTATGGCCTCTGGCCCAATCGCGCCCAGGCGAGTGAGTGTTCCGCTCAAGCAAGACGTGTGTGGGGTGAGTGAAAGAGTTACTGGGCAAATCTCGCTCAAGCGGGTGTGGCCACGCTTGAGCAAGCGAGAGAGGACTTGGTTCTGGAGGTTTTTCACTTAAGAAAATGACGAGGCAGACTGGACCTCGCTCAAGTGAGCCATCCTTGAGGAGGTACTGGACATTTCTCGCTCGAGCGAGTGGCTAGTAGAAGGGAGCCTCACTCGAGCGAATGCATGTGGAAATGGTTATTGAAATAACTTCGCCTGAGTGAGTGGCCAAGTATGAGGTGTCTCGCTCAAGCGAACGAGCGTGGAAACGTTGCTGGACAATTTTCGCTCGCGCGAAGGGGCTCGCCCAAGCGAGCTATGTTAATCTCGCTCAAGCGAGTGAGGGGCTCGCTCAAGCGAGTTGCCCAGAATTGAATGTTGTTTCATTTTCTTGATTTTGATGGTGTTAGGCCCCTTTCCCTTATATTGTAAGATGCTTGGGGGATACATAAGGATATATATAATTATGACATAATATGGTGGTGTTGGATAATGATTAAAACATTGGGATAACTCGTTTATGTGACATCCCAAATCGATTTACCTTTTATTTACACTCGGTTAATCATTTTTGAAATAGATTTTTCGCGTTTAATAAAAATTTAGGTCTTAATATAAAATAGGATAAAATATACACATGGTCCTCTATGTTTATCCAAAGTCTCAGTTTGGTCCCATTTATGTTTTTTGTCCCAGTTTGGTCCTATACGTTTATAAAACGCATCAAACTTTTCCCCTCTGTTAACACCGTTAGAAATTTGGACGGAAATATGATGTGGCACTGTTGAGTGACACGTGTCATGATTTGGTTGGTGACACATGTCACAATCTGATAGGCTGAGTGGTTTAGGTTGAAAATTAAAAACATTTTGCCCTCCATGGGACTTGAACTTGGCACCTTTAAGTGACAAAAGAGGTTGTTTTACCACTAGACCAAGGTGTACCTTTATAATAAGATGATGGTTTTTTATTTATAAAACATACACTTAAGTTAATTATATGTATAATATTATTAGTTATAATAAATAAATTTATTAAATATATTATTAATAAAATCTTTCTCAAAAAATTATTAAATATTAATCTAACATTTTAAAAATAAATTTTTAAATATTTAATAATATTTATTATTAAAAATGTATTATTAAATAAATTATACTATAAATAGTATTAATATAAATTATTATTAACATAATATTTAATAATATTTAAATATATTATTTTATACTACATTTTGAAATTATTTAATAATAATAAGTATTATTTAAAATATATATTTTAATATATCAATAAAAATAATATTTACAATAATTTATATTAATAATAAATAATATTTATTAATATAAATTGTTATTAACATAATATTTAATAATATTTAAACATATTATTTTATAATACATTTTAAAATTATTTAATAATAAAAAGTATTATTTAAAATATATATTTTAAAGTATCATTAAAAATTATATTTTAAATAATTTATATTAATAATAAATAATATTAATATATTATATCATTTATTTAAAAATATATTAGTAATACGTTAATAGTTATTGATAAATATTTTAAATATATTTTTTAAAAATATATTTTAAAAAATTAAATTAAATCAAATTAGAATTTTATAATTTCATAAGTATATTATCAATAATATATTTAATAATACATTTTTAACATATAATTAACTTAAGTGTATGTTTTATAAATAAAAAACCATTATCTTATTACAAAGGTACACCTTGGCCTAGTGGTAAAGCAACCTCTTTTGTCATTTAAAGGTGCCAAGTTCAAGTCCCATGGAAGACAGAACGTTTTTAATTTTCAACCTAAACCACTCAGCCCATCAGATTGTGACATGTGTCACCAACCAAATCGTGACACGTGTCACTCAAAGTGCCACGTCACATTTCCGTCCAAATTTCTAACGGTGTTAACAGAGGGGAAAAGTTTGATGCGTTTTATAAACGTATAGGACCAAACTGGGACAAAAAAAACATATAGGACCAAACTGAGACTTTGGATAAACGTAGAGGACCATGTGTATATTTTACCCTATAAAATAATATTTACTTAAACATACTAAAAATAATAACCGATCGGAAATGATTTAACTCGGTCTTAGTATAAAATAGTATTCACTTAAAGTATATTTAAAACAATAAACACGTTCGTAAGATAATATCTGATCGAAAATACATCCATTAATATAATGGAGTTACAAACAGCGGAAGAAAAACAAAGGCAGGAGGGTCATTCGCCTGAGCGAGACCCTGGTCTGCATAGGTGAAATCCGAGAAGGTCGCTTAAGCGAGTGCCGACTCGCTTGAGTGAATGCCACACATTAAATCTGAGCAGACAAGACACACAAGGAAAGCCAACAGTCGGGTTTCACTCGGAAATAGGTCCACTCGGTCAACTCTCACTCGGGGAACGACTTAACCTTCTCTCGGCCATGTACCACTCGAAAAATGCCCTAACCTTACCTTACTCGGAAGAGGCTCTCTCGGGCATAACTGACTCGGAAACATTCTCACCTTTACTCGAAAGCACTCTAATCTTCACTCAGAGACATTCTACTATTTCTTCACTCGGAAATAGTCTACTCTTTCTTTACTCGGAAATAGTCTACTCTTTCTTCACTCGGAAATATTCTACTCTTTCTTCACTTGGAAATATTCTACTCTTTCTTCACTCGGAAATATTCGAGGGATATACAAGAACGAACCGACACCAAACCAACTGACCCTCACTCGGACAAGAATGAATTCGCTCGGGAAATATTCGCCCGGTAATCGACTCTGTTACAGCAAACACTCGAAAATTTAATACCAATCATCATACAACATAAATTCACATCCGATTCAAACTTAGTTCAGCATACAACATGTAGCATCTCATATACGAAAAACTCAGTGTATATATATATTACACAAAATTCATTCAAAATCACTCGGGCCTTGGCATCGATTCTCCGCTTGGCGCACCTCCAGGGCTCCGATCTCTTCCCTGTCACTGGTTACTAAATTGAAAACCACAGCAAGGGTGAGTGTTTGGCATCATAATTAATCTAGAACGGAAATTAACAATTTACATGTATCTAACTCCATTCGGTTACTTTATTATCAACTAGAAGTCACACAACAGATAACTCACACTCGGAAAGTATAAAAATCCATTCGGTAACTATAACAGATAGCACTCGGTAACTTATCAAGTCATACTCAGCAAATATGACAAATCAAACTTGACAAATATAGCAACTCATTCAGCAAATATAACAAACTGTATTCGGCAAATACATCAAGTTGCACTCAGCAAATATAATTATCCACACAACTAATGATTCAATTGTCACCACTAACTCTCATACAAAATTGACGCCTAGTATCTGGATACTAAAAGGATCGACCTTCAGCTGGGGGTCTGACTTGACACCCCGTGAACCCGACTTGGTTCACCGAGCCCGACTTGGCTCCCCCTCAACCACTGGGTCATAGACCTCTGGGTAGCTTAACTGGGTCCAACTTGACCACGGAAGCCAAAAACAGAGTAATACATACCGTCGGTCGTCCTCTACCACATAATCACATATTCAATTATATAAACATAGGCATATCATTACGATCATCATTTGCAACTGTCAGAAACTGACTTATGCTCACAACGTAGGGCGACCGACTTGTCAAGCCCATCAATATAATGTCCTCTCACATAGCAACTACTTATTATACATATACAATTCACATTTCTCATCAAACGGGCAACCTACTTGTCGAGCCCGGCATCACATTTCCACCATACACTTTGATTATTACAACATCAAGTATTTCAAACTCAATCAAGCCATACACGATCCTCAACCGATCGGTGTCCATATTCACACATGCATACATACACATACATTCACATACAACTTATCATTCAACAATATTTCTTATCGTGTTCATAACTGGTTCAACGACCCAAAACCAACATATTTACCTATTCTAATTAATTATAACCTGAACACCCCCTTACCTCGGTTCCAAGCTTCGATAATCTGCTCCTGGTGCCGATTATGTCCTCTGAGCACTGGGTTCACTGTCTCACTTCCAAATCCAACACCAGCTCCGTCAATCAGCCTTTCGGTGTTCGATCTTCTACCTATGGGGTCGAAATGCAAAAACTCGTTAGCTTTACACCATCCCCAGCTCTAAGGACCACTTTCGAGCTCACACTCACCAGAAGAGTGGAGAACAGACTCGTACACAGCCATGCATGGCCACTCGGTTAACAGAGAAAATGAAAGGGGGCAAGGAAACACAAATGTAAATGGATTAATGGACTCACCTTGAGACCACGGTCATGGAAATGGGCTTATCACACGGTTTTAATATGAACAGAGTCCTCCTCTAGAGCATTCAACTCACAGCAATGGAGGAAGGAGAAAACGAAGAAGAAAGAAGCAAATGAAGGAGAAAGAAATAGTGGCTCGTGTGAATGTCAGTGAGAGAGGGAAGAGAGAGAGAGACCACCTTTATTTAAGGCCCAGGGGCAACCGGTAACCTCACCAGCCGGTTACCCCCCATTCCCATTACCATTTTATTTAAACGGTTTAATCAAAATCTTCTCTCCTTCTAATCGCTCCTCATTTATTATTAACCAATCAAATAATTTTATTTATATTCACAATATTTAACTATTTATAATTTCCCAATAATTCATAAAAATATCAAATAAATTCCTAAAACAATTTTTAACATTTTCCACTACACATAATTTCTCTAAAATATCTGGGATGTTACAGTTTATGCCTATAATATATGATGAGAAACATAAATATTGATCACTAAGATGGAATACAAAAGAATGACAAATAGGATTTGATGATAGGGTTATAAGATATACCCTTGGGTGACTATGAACCCTTTAAAATAATGATTAAATGATGAGGTGTTTGTTAACAACCGATGAATCGGAGAGGACAATGATAATGTGTAATAACGAATAATGTTACAGATCATTTCCTTGAGTAAAGGATGATCGTTATTATTGATGATTTTGTCGTATACCATTGTGAGTGGTATAGGTGTGGTCTTGTATGTGTGGTTTATATTATAATGACGAAATGTGTAAATGCCACACCGATATATATATATATATATATATATATATATATATATATATAGAAGAAATAATGGCAATGAATAATATTACAAGAATCCACAAATTGAGTATGTGGTGATAATGATGAAAATTTAATGAATGATGATTATAATGTGATGCCATTATGGATGATTTCAAATATTGACTCGCCGGTTTGATATGAAACATATATATACAAGAGATATATCGAGTGGTAATGCTAAGTAAATGAATAATGTGCCTTGAGGGGCCTTGTACACAATGGTGTAATGATTACTAAAAATGCCAAAGTAAAATAAACCCCCTAATGGAGAGGGTGAGATATCCTTGTGAGGTTAAGATTGGAACATGCATTATTGCATTGTTGCATTCATAGCATAACATGGCATTAATATGATTTGTTATTGGAATGAATTACCTTGCGGGGTGCCACAAAGGGTGTATCCCTGAGTGATGATGATATTTGATATTTGTTATTGGAATGAATCACCTTACGGGGTGCCACGAAGGGTGTATCCCTGAGTGATGATGATATTTGATATTTGTTATTGGAATGAATCACCTTGCGGGGTGCCACGAAGGGTGTATCCCTGAGTGATAATGATATTTGATATTTATTATTGGAATGAATCACCTTGCGGGGTGCCACGAAGGGTGTATCCCTGAGTGATGATGATATTTGATATTTGTTATTGGAATGAATCACCTTGCGGGGTGCCACGAAGGGTGTATCCATGAGTGATGATGATATTTGATATTTGTTATTGGAATGAATCACCTTGCGGGGTGCCACGAAGGGTGTATCCCTGAGTGATGATGATATTTGATATTTGTTGTTGGAATGAATCACCTGGCGGGGTGCCACGAAGGGTGTATCCCTGAGTGATGATGATATTTGATATTTGTTATTGGAATGAATCACCTTGTGGGGTGCCACGAAGGGTGTATCCTTGAGTGATGATAATATTTGATATTTGTTGTTGAAATGAATTACCTTGCGGGGTGCCACGAATGGTGTATCCCAGAGTGATGATAATACTATGATATAATGTATGTGATATGAATAACCTTACGAGGTTCCACGAAGGGAGTAACTGACGTGATGACAATTGATATATAGATTATGAAATGATTGATATGGTGGTTGTGATCACCTAATTGAATGAAATGGATCCATTGCATATGCATTAAACAGTTGACATATGCATTAGCCATAGGTGCATGGCATTTGAGATGGGATGACCACGAGATGAAAAACCCCTTGCGAGGAGGAATTGAGTAAAGATTTAATAAATTAAAGATGATGATTTGTGAATGCCCTTGATGATAAGTGGCTATGTGAATGTGTATATGCTTGTGCTTGTATTTGACATGAACTACGAATAATGAGGCTTGTATGCCTATTATAATAATGTGATGATGATTGAATAATGATTTAATTATTTTATAGCAAAGCACACATGATGATAATATGCATGTACATGATCACAATATATATTATATTCGTCATTTTGAAAGTATAACTCACTCTCCCTTGTGGTCTCCTTTTTAGCATTATGATGCAGGTTGCCCTAGGATGAGTTGAAGTTTAAATTGATGATTTGGTGAAGGTAAATAGTGGTAGTGGAAGTGCCTTGGCCGGCATCATTTATGAATTTCAATGTGATGAATAAATTGTTGGTGATGATATTGATGATTCAATGAATTTAGTCATGGATAAGATAATTTTTCATATTTATGGATGGTGAATATATATATATATATAAGTAGTATGTAAGAGATGTTTAATGTGTACTAGAAGGATTGAAATTGAATAATGTACATTGATGATAGTGATAATTGGGAAAAGATCCCCGGGTGTATATATATATATATATATATATTTGGATCTTAGGTAATGCATGTGTATGTTGTGAGTGAATTAGACGGGTTTTGTTCTATTAGGTCTATCTCGGGTATTTGCATGCTTTGCCGAGCCTTTTCTCATATCGTCATATATGGGACTAGGCGTATGCCTGGTATACACATTCTTCTTCCGCTATAAACTCTATTATTTTTGTACACCATTATGGGCGAGTTAGTTATCGATCCAGTTATATTTTATTGAATTGTACGCTTCGGTTTTCTATGGTTCAGGTCTTGATGTAATCGTCGAGGTGCTTAGAAATACTTCAAATATGAAAAATTTACCCATATTTTTATTAATTATTATCTTGATTACATCAGGATCTGAGTCTGGAAAACCAGGGTGTTACAAGGTACATTCATTGGCCAATCCAAATATTGCAAAGAGCTGCTAAAGAAATTCAACATGGACAAGGCAAATGAAATTGCCACACCTATGAGCACCCCATGTTATTTGGATAAGGATGAGAAAAGTAAGGATGTAGAACTCAAAATATAGAGGTATGATTGGATCCTTACTTTACTTAAACGCTAGTAGACCGGATATCATGTTTGTTGTTTGTATGTGTGCAAGATATCAAGCATGTCCAAAAGAATCACACTTAATTGCCGTGAAATGAATAATGAAATACTTGGTTGGAACATAAGATGTTGGTTTATGGTACCCCAAAGGGGTTGAATACACTCTTGTTAGTTACTCTGATTCTAACTTTGCAGGATGTAAACTTGATAGAAAAAGTACTAGTGGTACTTGTCACTTGCTTGGTAGTTCTCTTGTATCTTGGCATATCAAGAAACAAGTTAGTGTTGCATTATCAACAGTTGAGGCAGAATACGTTGTAGCTGGTAGTTATTATGCTCAAATCCTTTGGATAAGGCAGTAACTTCTAGATTTTGGTGTTAAATTAGATCATGTGCCTCTTAAATGTGATAATACAAGTGCCATTAACATTTCAAAGAATCCTGTGATGCATTCTAGAACCAAACATATTGAGATTTCATTAGAGGCCATGTGTTAAAGGGTGATTGTGTGCTTGAACATGTTGAACCTCTAAGTAATTAGCTGATATATTCACAAAACCACTTGCAAAGGAACAATTCATAAACATTAGGAGAGAATTAGGAATTTTAAAGATATCTAATTAGTTACATTCTTTCAAATGAATTGGTGTGAAATTTGTCTATAGATGTTTCTCAATATTATAGCATAAAAGTTGAATGTGTATCTTCCTTGATATGATAATCACCTTATGAATCATAAATGTCGATTAAATTGATTACTTTATAAAGTTCATGATTCTTATGTATGAGTAATGCATTAATTGAGTCTTAAATTGCACAAATGTTTGAGTAAGATGTTGCTCATAAGTGTTTGATTGAATTAGAAGGAAAAAAGAGTCATAAAAATAAAGTTTTTAATGATCCAAAAGCATTGCCCTATGTCTCGAATCGATTCAGCATTTCAAAACTACAGTTCAAAGGGAAACAGAATCGATTGAATTGATTCAACCATCCCCTGAATCGATTCAAACACCTGATTCTCCATTTTTTATAAACAGAGAGGACTGAATCGATTCACGTGCAGTTCGAATCGATTCAAACCCCTGATGCCCTCTATTTTTCCAAAATAGCAACATTTGAATCGATTCACAGCCATCTTGAGTCGATTCACGTGACCATTTTTACCAATATTAATGATGTTTTGGTTTATTTTTCACTTGTCTCCTCAAATCCTCTGATTCCCTTTTCTCCTACCTCTCTCTAAAACACTTTTTTCTCTCTTTAAAAACATCTTCCACTAACTTCCATTAGTCATGGCTTCATCCTCTCAACCAAGGAAGAAACAAAGGGCAAATATTGTTAGCTCTTCCGCACCACAACACTCTGATTTGTCCCGATTCTTCACCACTCAAAAGGAGTTAGAAAGGTACCAAAACACCTTTTCGAAAAAACAATTGATTTCACCACATTGGATTGATGTTGCATTCTTTGAATCCTCTGGTCTTCCTGTCATTACTACTCTTCACCAACAAGAACTTGTTGGATTCATGGCTCTTGAGGAGATAGCCATATACCCGAAATTGATCCGTGTCTTCTACTCCACATTGCACCTACAAGATGGTCGACATTATGCCAAGGTGAAAGGTAAAACCATTGTTCTTGACAATAAGGTCATGAACAAAGTTGGAAAACTTCCTATAAGTGATGCTCACTTCTATGGCAAAGAACCCTCTCCTTGCTGGAACTACAACCCATTAGAGGCAAAATTCTTCAATCTCACCTCTCCTGCAAGTACAGTTGGCACACTGAGCATTGAACATCGTCTCTTACACTATGTTCCAGTAAAAATCATCCTCCCATTAGGTGGAAATTATGCAAGAATCAATGAGTCTCAAATTATAATGCTTTGGGCTATCCTCAACCAAAAAGAAATAAATTGGATCAACATTGTGAGGCATCACATGCTCGAGGCTCAAAACCTCACTCGCCTCCTATATGCGATCTTCATTACCAAGCTGCTTTGCTACTACAAGGTGGATCTGAAAAATGAAGTCAAAGAACTGATCAGACCAAAATGACCCATTGGGAAATCTCATCTTACCAAGATGAACATTGTTGAGTATCATGGACTTTGGCAGTATCTCCGTCGTCCTCGTGCTACGCATGCTGGAAATGATGATGATAATGAAACTGCTGCTCCTCCACCTCCTCCACCTGCTCTTGCTGATGATCTTTTTGCTCGCCTCACTGCTTATATGGACCGTCACTTTGATGCCATGGAAGCAAATATCAACATCAGGCTTGATAAGCTTGAATCAAACATGGAGGAACGCTACACAGAGCTTGCTACCCAAATCTCCAGCCTCTAATTTCCTCAGCCTTAGTTGGCTTTCTTTTCTAAATTATGCTTGACATTAATTAAATATGTTTTATGGTTGTCTTGCTTAAACTTTGTTTCCCTTCTGTGGCCTTTTGGTTGTTAAATTTTATGTGGCTTGGATTTTATATTGATTGATTTTCACGCTTGTTCAAACTTGATGGTAATTGAACCTTGTTATGCAATGAATATTTCTTTTCTTTCCCTAAAGCTTCCATTGTTTTTGATAATGACAAAAGTGGAGAATAATGTATATAAGAGTAATTTATGATGAGATGAATATGAATGTAATGATTCAATACATATCTAACTAAAAAACAAAGGGGCAGTCACACTCTGTTCTAAATTATTCAACAAGTGGTCCTCTCTCATTTTACATGGATGTTAATTACTAATACTAACACCCCAAAGAGATGTCCATTAGTTGTCATCATCAAAAAGGGGTAGAATGTATTTGCATATTGTAAACAGATTTTGATAATGACAAATACACAAGAATAAGAAAAGACCTCATGGATCAAAAACAAGTGCAAGGAACAAAACAAAGGAATACACAAAGAGGGATTTGATGAAACACAAAGAAAAAATCAAGAAACCATGAAGAACACGCTCCCAAATGATCAAAGAATCAAGAAAGTAATGCATTAAGATCAAGGAAAGGAACTATAACTCAAAATACATCAAAATAACATCAAAAAGCATGGAAAAACACCAAACAGCAAGGCTTAAATCGATTCATAAATGTATGAATCGATTCAGAGGCCTGGAAGTCTCAAAATTATGAAAACAGAATGTCCTAAATCGATTCACTTGAGCCTGAATCGATTCACACAAAGCTGACAGCCCAAAAATTCAAAACAGAACAACCTGAATCGATTCACCATGTCTTGAATTGATTCACACGTCCCTGGAAGCCCAAAATGCCCAAGTCAGAATGCCTTGAATTGATTCAGAAATGTATGAATTGATTCAAGTAATGGGAAACATCACTAAAAAGACATTTTTAGGTGGGAAACATAGATCTAAAACCCACTATACGCAGAGACAAGCTGGAACCATGATGTGCAACGGCTATGAAGACCTCCAAAGCTCTATAAATGGATCTCCAACTCAAGCACAAAACACACCAACTAGAAGCAATCAATCAAAGCTTGCATTTGTGCTTAGTGAGTCATTTTTCTTGTATAGTTTCATTATTCTGAAACTTTGAGCTTGTATTTGTAAATCCTCTCTTCTTGTTGAGAGTTACCATTGTGAGAACTTTCATTTGCTTATCCACTCTATTGAGAGAGTATAATCTTGTAATATAAACACCAAAACACCAAGGTATTCACTCTAGGTTGAGTGGTCACAAAGGTTGGGGTTCAACCTTTGGGTATTGAAAGATTGTAGGATTGGGTGGGGTGCCCTTTGCTTGTGAGGATTGGGTTTTTGAGTGTGGGACACTAGGAGACAATTGCTCAAAGCTTGTATCTCAAATCTTTAATAGTGGAATCCTTCAAGTGGGTTGCTTGAAGGCGAGACGTACACCGGATTGGTGGAACTCGTTAAATTGGTTTGCATTTCTTCTTACCTTAAACTCTTTACTTGCTTGTGCATACAAACTATTTGTGGAATTGCCTGAGCTGATTGATTGAGTTAATTATGTTCCTAAGAAGATACTTAATCATTGCACACCAACTGTTTGATAAAATTATTGAACCATTATTCTCTCTTGATTCTCATTTCTCTGTTAAGTTTCCCTTATCTCTAAGAGTTCTTTATCTCAAATCAAACAATTTTTTATGTGTTGGATTATTGCTGCTTGAAAGTATTTGTATATCTCATTAAGATTGTATAAAGAACCAAGTTCAAAGGCATTCCAAGTTAAAGTTTTTAAACACTTAATTCACCCCCTTCTTGAGTATTAAGGCCACTTGAATAACAATTAATGCTAGTTCACTATAGCTTCAACAAAAGACGACTTACCAGAATGCATTGACAAAACCTGAATGCTTTTAATACACCTCTGAAACCTTAAAACGCCACCGATTTCTTCTAAAATTTATTCCTAACCGCTACCACAAGAAACCCAAGGCCTAGCTTAGCAAGAAAACATAATGGGTCCAAGACTTCCAAGGTTGCAAGATGTAACATCCTGGATTTTAAAGAAAATAAAATCGTTAAATAATGATGACTGATTAATTATGGTCACATTAGAGGTGAATTATCGGTAAATTGAGAATTACCGGAACCGGGTGATTTAACAAATAGTGTAGGACCCACTTGATCAAAATAGATATTTGATGGGTCTAGAATGTTTAGAAAATTATTGTGGTTAAGGAGATATAGCTGAAATAATTTTTAGTGTTAAGGAGATAATTAATTGGACTCGACGTATGTTATTAAGCAGGAAAATAAGAACCAATTGGAATTAAGAGAAAAACCAAAAATCCCATTTTCCCCTTCACTTAACCATAGTGGCTTTCTCATTCTTCTTTTGGTCTTTTACCTATTGGACAATGGGGATTTATTACCCTTTGGTAAAAGCAAAATGTGACATCCTTTTAACCATTGGACAATGTCTAATTTTACCGAATTTTTCCCTTTCTCTTCGTCACTTTCGGCAGCTTCCTCTCCCTCCCTAAACACTCCATTTTTTTCTTCTCCTTTATTCCCTTCTCTTGCTAAAATGTGACCACCACCACCCATGGTCATCCCCACTTAAAATCAAGAAGATCCCTTGGATGTGTGAAGCCTGCATTGGTCAAGGAAGCAAGACTTGGCTCCCTCCTCTTCTCTTCCTCTCATTTTCATATTCACCATTGTGCTTGGTGAAGAGGTATGATCTTTGGTCACCCATGGCTTTTAATTGATAGTTTTTGAGTTATTGAAGTATTGTAATGGTGAGTGGAACCAAACCCTAGGCTTGAATGGCTTGGAAAACATGGTTTTGGTTATGGAGTAATGCTCCTTGAGGATGAATATTCTTGTGGTCGAAATACTTGGAGGAAATGATTAGGATTGTAGTTGTGTAAATTTTGATAAAACCCTAAGTGTTAATAATTTTGGAGTTTTAGTTAAGAATATTGGGTATTGATGATATTGCACTCTAGGATGAGTTTTGTGGTACGTTGAAGTTGGTTTTCATGAATGACAATATTAATCTTGTAATAATATTGGTAAATTTTTGGTGTCCCTTAAGATGAGGATCATAATGAGAGATGACTATGAGTGATAGACCAATGGAGTGGGAATTGATGCAATAAGGTTTAGAACCATGATAAATATATCAAGAGTTTGTTAATTAATGATGGTCTTGAATGGAGTCAAGAGGCTTATAATAGATTTGAATAAATTGTGATGATAGTTGAGTGATTCACATAAGATATTGGAAGTCTTATGGATAACAGCCATGGTATTCTTGTTGTTGGATTTGTTTAGCCCTTTGAAACTTAGAGAATCTTGATCTTGGGAAAGGAATTCCCGAAGCCTAACATAAGCATATGAATTGGAGTTTAGACAAGTCTAGGACTTGATAATGAGTTTTAAGAGATGATGCCTTATGATGGCTTATTAATGGCATGTATATATGTGTTTATTGATAGGATTGTATTCTAGACAATGATGCGGAATGATCGAGGCAATTACGTTGTAGTTCTTCTCTCGAGGTAGGAGAGGAGTTTACATTTCAAATTGCATAAGTGGATAATTGTTAATTATGTATATGTATGAACTCATGCATTGCCTTGCCATGAATATGTTAAATGTTGAATTGATGATGTGATGAATGATGGCTTGGCTTTTGTTGAATATTAAGGAATTGTATATATATATATATATATATGTATATATATGCGAAATGAAGATGAATGCTTGATTATCCCCTGGTTGGACATGAATTAATTGTTGATGAATATCTATGAATAGATATATCACTTGAAGGGTAAAGTGTTATTGTCATGATTATTCATAAAGATGAGTGGGGTAATGATGAGAAGTGTTTTAAAAACCTTCATTACATAGTTGATGAATTGAAATGAAAAATGTGAGGTATGGCTTGTTGAATGAAGTCCTAAATACATGAATTAATGAATGAAAAATGTTAGTTTAGGCCAATTTTGCATTATGAGGATATTGACATGTGAAGTGGAGTGGAAAAACTTGAGATTTGGGCGAGTAATGCTGATCTCACTCAAGCGAAGCGAGAGTCCCATGCATCAGACGGGTGGCCTCTGGCCCAATCTCACTAAGGTGAGAAGATGTTTCGCTCAAGCGAGACGCTTGTGAGACAGGGGAATGTTTACTGAATGAATCTCGCTTAAGCGCATGATGAGGTATACTGAGTCTTGCTTAAGCGAGCAAGTGTGGAAATGTCACTGGAGGAATCACGTTAAAGGGAGAGTGGCCCGCTCAAGCGAGATCGAGGCCTGATGCTTAAAACTATACTCGCTTAAGCGAGTAGCCATATGTAGGGAGTCTCGCTCAAGCGAGTGAGCGTGGGTACGCTGCTGGGAGCATTTCGCCTACGCGTGAAGGCTCGCCCAAATGAGCTGTGCTGATCTCGCTCAAGCGAGTGTGCCTCTCGCTTGAGTGAGTTACCCAAATCTTAGAATTTTGTTCTTTTCTCTTATTTTTCTGATGCTAAACCCTATTTCTGTACAATGTAAGATATTCGAGGAAATGAGTATGGGGTATTTAATGATGATATGGCATGGTGGTGATTGAAATTGATTGTTACATTTGGGATGAATTATTTATGATATATTCACCACCTAGAATGGAATAATGAAAGAATGACAATAAGAGTTTGATGGTGGTGGTTATGAGATACATCCTAGAGTGATTATGAAACCAATGGGAGAATGATTAAATGACGAGGTGTTTGTTATAAATCGATGAATCGGAGATGATATTGATATCGTGTGATAATAAATGATGTTCTAATCATTCCTTGAATAAAAGGATGAATGTTATTATTGATAACTTGTGAGATGCCATTGTACTCTATACAAGTGTGATCTTGTATGAGTGGTTTAAAATTGTATTGATGAATTGTTGTATTGCCACACTAGTTATGAAACAATGGTAATGAATAATGATATAAAAATCCACTAATTGATTATGTGGTGATATTGATGAAAGTTTGATGCATGATGTTTATGTTGTGATGCCATTATGGTTGATTGCAAGAGTTAACTTGCATGTATAGTAAATGATATAATGAGATGAAAATGCCACATATAAAACTTGAAAAACAATGGCTAAAACCAACAATGATAAAATCCACTAAGGTGTGTATGGTGGTGTTGGTGATTATGATGATGATGATTGATGAGTGGAATTTAGGATGCACAGTATTAGAAATGCATTTGATTTGCATTGCATTGCATCCACGATATATCATTCACTATCTACATGGAATGTTAGGGGGTTCCACTAGGCGGGCCCAGTGGAAGGGTGGCTCAGTGCACAAGCATTTTTGTTGTTTCCCCTGTGACTCGGTGTGTGAGTCACAAGGCTGCCTTTAGTTTGGTGACAAGGCACCCTATGTGGCAGGCCCAGTGGGCGGGCGTCTATGTGATGAGCAAGTTACCTCGGTGTCTGATGGGGCACGGCTCTCTTGATGTGTGTTCGGGAGGGGCCCGTAGCACTTGTGGCAAGTGAGGCCATGTTGTTGATCCACAAGTCACAAGGTGACTAATGCTACAGATGGGCGAGAGCAGTTTGGTACCAGTAAAAGTATGTTGTCCAACATGCATGAATTGAGATATATGTATACATATTTTTCTACTGCAGTAGGGTATAGTAGCACACCTATGCTTGACCTACAATTTGGTGTTTATTCCCACAGTCGGATCTGCATTTGTTGTCTATTCCATTATGCATATACGTTAGCCATAAGAGCATTTACATATAGCATGGAGATATGCCAGATGATGATGATGATTAATGATGATTAAGATTGTGGTATAGTGTTGATGAGATGGGTGATTGAGTACCTAAAAGACCACATAAAATTAATAAATGATATGAATACAACAAAACGATGTTGAACATGACGGTGTGTATGTTATGGCCCAATGTAATGTAGGGCATAATTATTATGATTGATGATAATGATGATAGCCCATGGTGGCTTTAAGAAAAGAGTTGAATGGTCGACATTGATGACGTTGGCCCATTGTGGCGTTGTGGTAGATGTGTATATGCCTGTTTTACTATGACATTAATAAATATGAGATTGTATATGTTGTGGAATTTATAATTCATGATGATCATTGCTGTGTTTAGCAAAACATATATGATGTTGATATGCATATGCACATGATTTCAATTGTATTCATATCGTCATTTGAAATGTATAACTCACTCTCCCATGCGGTCTACTTTTTATTATTGATGCAGGGATGTCATGGGAAGATGATATTTTTAAAGTAAAGCTTTTGTGAAGGTAAAATAGTGGTAATGGAATGCCTTGGCCGGCAGCGTTTGTAATTTATTGAGTTATGTATAAAAATGGATATTATGATATTATTAATTACTGATGTTGATAGATGAATTGTGAATATGTATTGGAGGCATTAGATTGATACCCATTTGATAAATATAAAGATGTTGATTATGTAATCATTTTAGGAATGCATAGGATGTTGATTTATTAATCCTCTAAGTATGTACAAGTATTAAAATACATAAATTGAGGATTGAATTGATTATGGTCAATTATGAAATATAAATATTAGAGATATATGTTGCATGACTATATAGATGGATATGTATAAATATATTTAAGGCATTGTATGTTTATGATTTATGTGTAAGATTGGATGTGGCCTAATAGGCTTGTGTTGTATATTTGCATGCTTTGCCGAGCCTTTTCTCATATCTTCATATATGGGACTAGGCGTATGCCCGATATACACATTCTTCTTCCACTGTAAAACTCTGTTATTTTGTATACTGTTATGGGCAAACTATTTGACGATCCAGTTATAGATTATCAAATCTCGCCCTTTGGTTTTCTGTGGTTTGAGTCTTGATATAGTCGTGGTGGTGTTTTTTGAAATTATTTCAAACGTGAAAAATTTATTCGTATTTTTATTGTCTA
This sequence comes from Clitoria ternatea, assembly GCA_037962975.1. Classification (NCBI taxonomy): domain Eukaryota; kingdom Viridiplantae; phylum Streptophyta; class Magnoliopsida; order Fabales; family Fabaceae; genus Clitoria; species Clitoria ternatea. The sequence continues at coordinate 214,441,673 of CM075671.1, read as the reverse complement.
ATTACTTAGATTATATCGGGATTCGAATCCAAAAATTCGGTGTGTTACAACCTGGTATCAGAGTGTATTTTGCTCTGAATTAGATCTATTAATTAACATCAGAGCATGGTTGCTCTATGATGAATTGGTATTATGGATGATTGGAGCACGATTGATCAATAGTAAGACATTTATGGTGATCTTTGGAGCGGGATGCTCATTGTTGGAATATGGTTGTTTGTATAGACTAAAGAGTGGTAGTTATCTAGAGGATGATGATATGTTAAGGTGTTAATTGCCCTATATGGACTATGAATGACTAGTTGTCTAAGAGTTATGGATTGACTCTCAGGGCATTATTTTCTAAATGGTGATCCCTCGTGAACCATTAGTGTTGGATTATGAATATAGCTCATTGAGGATTCTTGTGAATTTTTATTCATGAGTTATAATTGTTGTTTATGGAAGTGTGGTCATTGTCATTGAGATTATGTGATGCACAAAGTGAGCATAGTTGCTCATTATTGATTATGGTTAATTTATGAGGATCAAATATATATGAATAAATTCCTCAATATGATCGATACGTTTGGTTGTGTAAGTCCGGCCAAGTTCCTTACACTATTTCCTTCTAATGACGAATACATTGATATTATGCATTTGAATATTAATATATTGAGTATGACTTGAATTGACGATGAATTTGTACCATGTGTGGTCATGGATGTGATATATTGAATATAAATTGATTTGATGGTGAACTTATATCGTATATTGATCACAGATAAGAGATATTAGATATGAATGATTCATGTGTTAAGATTGATTGAATAAATGATAGTGAAAGAACTCCCTGATGTGGATGTTCATGGAATGAAATTATTAACTATGTCGTTGTTAAGAGATGGATTGAAATGATTAATTGTGCTATTTGGAATGATGGATTTTTACATCCTTCGGCACAAAAACCCTATATGGTATTATGGAAGTAAATTGCTATATTCCCTAGATCGGGAACATGAATGAGTGATAATTGGTGACACGTGAGCCTTATATGCACATGATTAGGCTTATGTCTTGGTTTTATGTTTATGAACTGAGTGGATGGTTAATTTGGTTGTGACCCACTAAGTGTGGTGACCCCGGATAACTCAATATGATCTTGTATGATCGAACCTTGTGAAATTAGACCCTATGGTGGTCTAGGCTCTACGATGTTTCTATGAGCCATGTTTAATGATTTCATGTGTTGTGGGAGTATTCCACGATGGGTATTAAGTAACCCTTAGACTTTTTTTAAGTCTAGTGATTGATCGAACCTTATGAATAGTTGAGCCATAACGAGATTGATTATGAAATGAGTTGTTGAGGCTAGAATCGATGTGTGAAGAATAAACGTAAACCCCTAAGTATTTGGTGAATAATTATTTTGAATTCGGGGTATGACTTAGCATTGGCTACGATGAAAAATTTTATGATATGACTTTGGGCTAAATTGCGTGCCCTTGACGTTATGATTATTAGATCAATTGTGGATTATGATGTGATATAAAGGCAATATATGTGAACATGAGTTGGTAAATAGAGTTTAATCATGTTGATACCTCCCTTTACGCTCTGAAAGGAGTTATATTAGTGATATAAACCATATAGTGATGTGATATTACATGGATTATACGTCCAAATTATGGGCCTTGGTTATGATACGTGAGAAAATCCACTAGCGTAAAGGCTTATCATATGATTATGAACCCTATCTTAAACTAAAAGGGGTGTACTTGATATGAGTTTGGTGAATCAACTAGGCTTGAACCGAATTATAGACGACAATGTTCGGATTAGACAAATGATTTCTAAGTTATTTGACTATGACTTCAGGATGGATGAAGTCCAATGGTGGGGTGATTACCCTATGATGATTGGAAATCTATAGTTGATATGTCAATATATGGTTATGATGGCTGACAATTGACGGATTGTATGGCATGATTTACACCGGATCATTATTATATGATAATAAGATGTGAGGGTATTACTCGTGGACTTGTGTGACTTCTCACGAAGTCTCGTGAGACATTATTTGAACTGATATGGATAATGTGAGCAATAAGACATGAAGGTACTTATCCTGATATGTCTCTACATGCCATAGGCATAGTGGCAACGTGCACTTATATGCCGATCTCATGTGTTTATGGTAACCACTACGGGATTGAGATGCCTTCTTATATGTCGGATGCAGCAACACATAGACCGGGTAAGTGTAGTGTTGTAACTGCTTACAGTGAATGTATTGAACCTATCTGGTGGTACTGGATAAGGATGTGAATGTTGTGATGGATAAACTTAGAGTCGATGAGTGGAGACTCATTTTGGATATATGAGATTTTATACTTGGAACATAGGGGTGGCGATAGTCATGTCCTGCTAGACTTTGGGAAGTCCCATATCACTTTATGGTGTCATTGAACCCTATTTATGTGTGGCCAAAGTGTGGCCTTGTAATATATACCGACGTTAAACTTCGTGGACGAAGTTTCTTTTTGGTGGCGTGGATTGTAACATCCCGGATTTTAAAGCAAATAAAATCGTTAGATAATGATGACTGACTAATTATGGTAGAATAATTATGAGAGATTTTATTAGACACTAGAGGTGAATTATCGGTAAATTAAGAATTACCAGAACCAGGTGATTTAACGAATAGTATGAGACCTACTTGGTCAAATTAGATATTTGATGGGTCTAGAATGTTTAGAAAATTATTATGGTTAAGGTGATATAGCTGAAATAATTTTTAGTGTTAAGGAGATAATTAATTGGACTCGATATATGTTATTAAGTGGGGAAAATATGAACTAATTGGAATTAAGAGAAAAACCAAAAATCCTATTTTTCCTCTTCACTTAACCGTAGTGGCTTTCTCCTTCTTCTTTTGGTCTTTTACTATTGGACAATGGGGATTTATTACCCTTTGGTAAAAGCAAAATGTGACATCGTTTTAACCATTGGACAATGTCCAATTTTGCCAAATTTTTCCCTTTCTCTTCCTCACTTTTGGCAGCTTCCTCTCCCTCCCTAAACACTCCATTTTCTTCTTCTTCTTCATTCCCTTCTCTTGCCAAAATATGACCACCACCACCCATGGTCATCCCCCCTCAAAATCAAGAAGATCCCTTGGATGTGTGAAGCCTGCATTGGTCAAGGAAGCAAGACTTGGCTCCCTCCTCTTCTTTTCCTCTCATTTTCGTATTCACCATTGTGCTTGGTGAAGAGGTATGATTTTTGGTCACCCATGGCTTTTAATTGATAGTTTTTGAGTTATTAAAGTATTGTAATGTGAGAATAGATGCTATCTTAATGAATAATGGTGGGTGGAACCAAACCCTAGGCTTGAATGGCTTGGAAAACATAGTTTTGGTTATGGAGTAATGCTCCTTAAGGATAAATATTCTTGTGGTGGAAATATCTGAGGAAATGATGAGGATTGTAGTTATGTAAATTTTGATAAAACCCTAAGTGTTAATGATTTTGGAGTTTTAGTTAAGAATATTGGGTACTGATGATATTGCACTCTAGGATGTGTTTTGTGGTATGTTGAAGTTAGTTTTCATGAATGACAATATTAATCTTGTAATAATATTGGTAAATCATTGGTATCCCTTAAGATGAGGATCATAATAGGAGATGACTATGAGTGATAGACCAATGGAGTGGGAATTGATGCAATGAGGTTTAGGACCATGATAAATATATCAAGAGTTTATTAATTAATGATGGTCTTGAATGGAGTCAAAAGGCTTATAATAGATTTGAATGACTTGTGATGATAGTTGAGTGATTCACATAAGATATTGGAAGTCTTATGGATAACGGCCATGGTATTGTTGTTGTTGGATTTGTTTAGCCCTTTGAAACCTAGAGAATCTTAATCTTGGGAAAGGAATTCTCGAAGCCTAACATAAGCGTATGAATTGGAGTTTAGACAAGTCTAGGACTTGATAATGAGTTTTAATAGATGATGCCTTATGATGGCTTATTAATGGCATATGTATATGTGTTTATTGATGGGATTGTATTCCGGATGATGATGCAGAATGATCGAGGCAATTGCGTTATAGTTCTTCTCTCGAGGTAGAAGAGGAGTTTACATTTCAAATTGCATGAGTGGATAATTGTTAATTATGTATATGTATAAACTCATGCATTACCTTGCCATGTATGTGTTAAATGTTAAATTGATGACGTGATGAATGATGGCTTGGCTTTATTGAATATTAAGAAATTGTATATGTATATATATATATATATATATATATATATATATGCGAAATAAAGATGAATGCTTGATTGTCCCTTGGTTAGACATGAATTAATTGTTGATGAATATCTATGAATAGATATATCACTTGAGGTGTGTGAACACCTATTTCAGCCCATCCACAAATGAAGAAGATTCCTAAAAAAAAAAAGGGACTCGAAAATGATCATTTCCGAGTGAAAGGACTCAGAATGATCAAATCCGAGTGAAATGACTCAGATTGGAGCATTGCCGAGTGGAGTATGTCCCTGTTGAAGAAAACTCCGAGTGAAATGACTCAGATTGGAGCAAATCCAAATGAATAACTTAGAAATGATCAAAACCGAGTAGAATAACTCAGAAATGATCAAAACCGAGTAAGAATAACCCAGAAATGATAAAAACCGAGTGAAATCACTCAGAATGAGTCATTTCCGAGTGAAAGTACCCAGATTCCAAGTCCTGAGTGGGAAGCAAGCTTTTTCCGAGTGAAAATGCTAAGTTCCGACCGATCTGTTCTGAATGATCAATCTTCAATCGGTTTTCCGAGTGATAACAACCGAGTGGAAGGATTTCCGAGCCAATCTTCACTCATCTTTCTTCAAACAACCAATTCCGAGCCCATTTCCATCAATTTCCGAGCCAATCCTTCAAATACCGAATCCCCTCCTTTTTCACCCAGATTCTGAGTCATCTTTTACATATATCCGAGTCAATTTTTACCAATTTCCGAGTCACCATTTTTACCCGTTCCCGAGTCATCTTTCAATTCCGAGTCACACTTCACACATTTCAGTCGGTTCCGAGTCATTGGTCATTTGGATTGTAGAGAGGAATTTAAGTCCGAGCCAATTTTCAGTCGGTACCCAGTGAGTCACTTCTCACTCGGTTTTGACTGAATGTTCCAGTCGGAATTTCTTTGATTGCCCACTCATCAACAGGATTGTTCCAATCTGAATGTTCCGAGTCACACATCAACATGATTTCACTCGGTCTTTTACAAAATGAACCTTTTCTCACTCGGATTCAGGAGGCAAAGTGAAGACTGACCCCTTTTCTCACTCGGAATTGACTCCAACCGTGGATGAATACAGACTGAGGGACTAATCCGAGCCATTGTCACTCGGAATTCCACTATCCACACTCGGATTTCCACCATTTTTCACTCAGAATTCAGCCATTGTCACTCGGAATTCCACTAACCACACTCGGATTTCCATCATTTTAACTGGGCTTTTCACCATCTCTCGGATCTCCACCTTGCTGACCTGGATTCCACCACCCAAGTGGATCCAGGAATCCTGGGGGTGGCAGACAGGGGTGGAAGTGGGGGGAATTAAAAATTCCCACCCAGCCGTTGTCCCCCACTTCACTCTGAATGGAAGTGTGACCTGACATTCCACTCGGAAGTGGAAGCCTGAGCTGGCATTCCACTCAGGCCAGCCTATAAATAGGCAAGGGGGGAGGACAGAAAGGGGGGGCATTCATTAGAGGAGAAAAACTCTGTCAAAAAAACCCTTCGCTCTCTCTCTCTGACACCAATTCTTCTCTTCTTCTCCTTCCATCATCCCTCACCATATTGCCACAATCCTTCCATCCTCCATCCCTCTCCTACTCCAACACCGTCCCCACTCCCACTCAACAGCACCTTTCCCAGCCTTTTCCCATTCCCTCTAATTCCCTTTTCCCTCTCGGACCAGTGTTCTTGCTCCATCATCGCTCGGTTCTGCTCAACTTTCACCTGGTACTCCTCTTGACATTCATATTTTACTCTTATTTCACTCAAATTTTCACTGTTTCACTCAGATTTTCATTATTTCACTCAGATTTTCACTGTTTCATTCAGATTTTCACTGTTTCACTCAGATTTTCACTGTTTTACTCAGATTTTCATTATTTCACTCAGATTTTCACTGTTTCACTCGGATTTTCAATTTTCCACTCGGATCTTTTCAGTTTCACTCGGTTTTCCCTGTTCTCACTCGGATTTTCATAGTTTCACTCGATTTTCTTATTTTTCACTCGGTTTTCTTATTTTTCATGTGTTTTTTTCATTTTTTGCACTCGGTTTTCTCTTCTTCCACTCGGTTTTCACTCATTTTTTTTTGCTTTGTACTAAAAATATGATAAAGGAAATAAATGTTTCCTATGTTTTCTTTCTAGTTTAAATAAAAATCAAAATAAATCATTCTTAGTCAGTGTCGTACGGAAAATACTTCCGTCTACACCACTTTTATAGGATTCGTACACGTGCGAAGAACTTCGCCTTGTATGGGTTCCTCACCATAATGATTCCCATCAACATTTCCTTAATCTTTTTTTCCTAAATAAAAAAAACTTTTAAAGAACTACGTGACCCTGATTTCTCGAAAGCTTGAGAATACGTAGGAGCAGGAAATAGTTCCTGTCGGGCCCATCTTTCTTTATTTAATTTTTAGAGTTTTCATTTTTGTCTTGCTATCAAAAGGAGGAGCGAGGTTAATTTGGATGAGACGTCCTGTTAATCTCATATATTTTAATATCTCTTTAAAAAGGAGGAGCGAGGTTAATTTGGACGAGACGTTCTGTTAACCTCATATATATTTTAAAATCTCTTTAAAAAGGCGGAGCGAGATTAACTTGGACGAGACGTCCTGTTAATCTCACGTAAATATTTTGTGTTGATTTTTGTTTATTTTTTTTTGTTGTTTATTTTGTTGTTCCGTACATTTTTCTTTTCATGAAGAAGTTAAAATAATTATTGGGTTAATTATAATGCGCACTATCAAATTGAGGTAACCGTTTTTATAACGGACAGTTGTGAGGTGCTAATACCTTCCTCACCTGTAATCAGACTCCCGAATCATGGAATTTCATTTCTATAACCAGTGCTTTAACAAAAGGTTTTTCCACTATTTTATCCTAAAAAATATTGGTGGCGACTCCCTGTTTATTATTTTAAAACCGTTTCGAGGGTCGGCCGGCCGCCGTGATCCCGGTCGCGACAGATGGCGACTCCACTGGGGAACTTAGAGAGTCAAGCCAGTCAATTTGATAGCGTATGTTTTAATTAGCATATTAAATATTTAACTTCTTCTTTTATTTTATTTCCTTATCAATGTTTAGTTTCTGTTTTGTTTGTATTCTATCATTATGTTCTGTAAATATCTGTGTGATCATTGAACCCTAGGGTAGTCGACTTTATTTTGTTGCTCTGTGTTTGTTCTATGTGTAGGATGAATAAGGTACATGTATTGAATGCCTCTTTCACACACTACACTCACAATTTGCACACACTTTTGAGTGGGACCCTATACCCGGGCCCAAATAAAACTTAAGATTAGGGGAGGTTGATAGCGGAGCCATTTGGGATGTACTTCCTGTCTGGTTACCGTGAGAATCTCAGCTAGAGTTCGACTTATTCATGGTGCCCACACTTAGTGTACTTCCTACTATTTGTGGTCAACATCATGAGTAGGATCTTGGCTCTAGTGACCCTTAGAAGTTTTAGAACAAGCCACCTAATGCGAGGTATCACTGATAGATGAACTTTAGAACCATAAGGAGACCTTCAGAAAAACCCACCTTAAGACACAAAGGGGCAAACTTTACTTCTATTTTTTCTCATTCTCACTTTCCCTTCTGATCCAAATTGAGGGACCACTTGCCCGTTTATTTGATTACTTTTTCTGAAAAAATGACCTACTTTTAACCAGTGATCCTTTAATGGGAAAGGTGGTCCTTTCCTTTTATATTTGCTTAAGTCTTAGGATCTTGAGTTACGAATTTTCTGAATCATCAAAAAAAAAGGAGCCAAAAATTTTAACAAAAAAAAAAGATATAAAAAAAAATCAAAAAAATCAATTCTTTTTTTGTTTTAACAATGATCAAAAAATCCATAGCTCACATGATCCTTGACTTGACACAAGTTTTGTCAAATCGTAACCCCCTAAATACAAAAATGTTTTCAAGAAAGTTACTAGGGGAGTATCGATTTGCAAAAGACGTCATTTCCTGATGACTCTTTCTCTCATTTCTTTCTATTCTCACCAGAAGCTATTCAGAGCTTAACGATTACCCTTGAGCAAGATATGGAAATTAACGTGGGATCAAACCTTTAAGAGAAGGGTCATGGTTCCCTGAGCTAGAAATAGCTAAACTTGAGGCTCTTATTGCATTTCAGAATGAAAGATTTTTTTGTCTTCATAACTATCCCGTATTAATTTCCATGTTTACCATACCTAGTACTTTTGAATGATAAGTTCTAAGGAATGGTCAAATGATACTCGCCAAAGCCTGTGATTGCTTCCCATGACATTCTCCTTCTTTCTATTTCCACCTGACATTTCTTGTTTTTCTTTCACCCGACACTGAAACACAGACGTCATGGGTAGGTATCCTTACCAGACCCGACTTCAAAGGAAACTCATGGCTGAGGCAGAAGCTGTTGAGGGAGACTTTAGGACTGAGTTCGATTAGCTGAAAGAGCGAGTAGCAGAGTTAACTAAACTCTTAGAAAAGAAACTCACAGAAGGAGCCTCCTCTGCAGGTGTTGAGGACAGCCAACAGCAGCCTGTCACCGCACCACCCCCCATTGGTTCTGACCCAGCAAGAACCCAACTACCTAACACAACGACACCCCCTCTCACTATTCATGTCAGAGGACCTAACCCTGCCATTGAGACCCAGCCACCCTACGGCCAGTCTTATGCACAACAGCATACATTTGTTGGTCTTGACGGTAATCCAGTACCTTTTCCACTTTATGGCCTACCACCGGGGTACTATCCCCCGCTCACTAACCAACAAGACACCCAAGACCAGCAAGCAATGAATCCTCACGCTTCATACCCCACCCAGCCAAATATGCCGCTACCACTTCACCAAACCCAAAACACACAGACCCATGACCCACAAATCCACCAAATCCAAAATACACAAGCCCCGATGGCTCAGCCAACTTGCAACGCACAAGCCCAAAACACACGAGCCCAGATGACCCAGCCGACTTATGTTGTACAAACTATGGCCCAACCCCAAGGACCCTCACCAAATACAGGCCTAATGAACCAGTCCCATGTGTTACCTCCGTTCAACCAGCCACTCGGCTATCCATACGGATACGCAACTACTTATATGACCAATCTCCAAGATACAACCCGCATGATGAACCCGGTAAGCGGTCATATCATGGTCGCAGCTCCCCAAAAGGAAAAGATAGAAATCCTAGAGGAGCGTTTGAGAATGATGGAAGGCGCAGGAGGTTTCGGACTGATAGATGCTTCTGAACTATGCCTAGTCACAGATGTTGTCCTCCCGCCCAAATTCAAGATGCCAGACTTTGACAAGTATCGGGGAATGACTTGTCCAAAGAACCATCTCACGATGTACTATCGAAAGATGGCATCTTACTCTTCTAACGACCAACTGTTGATTCACTGCTTCCAAGATAGTCTGGCGGGGGCCGCTCTTACATGGTATGCTCACCTTGAGCGGAACCATATTCGTTGTTGGAAGGACCTGGAAGATGCCTTTCTTAGACAATACAAGTATAACATGGATATGGCACCCAACAGGGTTCAATTACAGAATATGTTGAAGAGGGACAATGAGACATTTAAGGAGTATGCCCAACAATGGAGAGAGACAGCGGCACAAGTGGATCCCCCATTGTCGGAAAAAGAGATAATCGCAATGTTTATTGACACACTCCCATCACCTTTCTATGGCAAGATGATTGGTAGTGTTTCATCTAATTTCTCCGACATTGTGACTATTAGGGAAAGGGTGGAGAGCGGAATACGAACAGGAAAAATCACTCAGGGCCCATCTGGGGAAAACATGACAAGAAAGCCGACACCTGGGAAAAGGGATGGAGAAACTAATTCCATCTCTTCTAATCAAAAGATGGCCCCGCCGAGACCATTCGCCCTTACCATGATTCAAGCTCCCAATCCTTATGTGGCTGCTGCCGCCCAGGGCCCAACAGCTTATACTCCCCACTCCCGTCCGCCCATGGTAAGAGCGCCAATGCCGTAACCCATGACATACCATCACCCGCAACAAGCGATTCGACCACCCAATCATGATCAGAACACAAGGAATCCCAACAATGAGCGCACCCCTGTGCAGTTTGATCCAATTCCCATAACATACACTGAACTTTTACCAATCCTCATTCAAAAGGGTCTGGTAGCTCCATGCCCCATGAGGCCGTTGCAACCTCCTTACCCAAGGGGGTATAACCCAAACGCTCATTGTGATTACCATGCTGGGGCACCAGGGCATTCTACAGAAAATTGCATGGCTTTGAAATATAAAGTGAGAGATTTGATCAAAGCCGACTGGATTAATTTTTGGGAAGGAAGCCCTAACGTGACCATAAATTCCCTGCCCAATCATGGAGGTTCAGAAGTTAATGCTGTGGTGGCCAATATTGAAGATGGTTTTGATGATAATGCTGATTTGGTGATCGCTTGCCCGCTGGACCAAGAGCTCAGTAATAGGGAGGCTGTCAAACTCCCTTCGATTTTAAATGATTCACCAAAATAATTTGCCATTGCCTCAAAGTCTTGTTTATCCCTCTGCTATGCCTAAGGCTTTGGGATTTTTCATGTAATAAGGGCGAAGAAAAACTTGCTTTTCCTTTCTCTTCTTTATTTTGCCATAACACACTAAATTGCAGATCCAAAAATGATCCTCTTGAGACTAGTGAAATCACAATCACGCTTCATGATTTTGATTACCCAGTCGACTATGCCGACGAAGAAGGTAAGGGAAACCTGTAAGCCACCGCAGAAGTTAACAAGATCGTTAGAACAAGAGGGTAAAGAATACCCCTAAATCAAGAACAATTGAAGGAATCACGGGGGTAATTTACCAGAAGGCATTAGTAATTTTGTTTCAGGACGTGGAAGGAATCTATGGAATGACAACATGGCCAAGTCCCGAATTGGACAAGTGGTAGGCCAGTCAACTAAGAAAACCACAACAGTTACCAGCATAAATAGGGGAAAATTGCTAATGCCTATAAATGTAGACACAATTGAGGAAGACTTTGCCGAAAAAGAAAAAAAATGAAAAATGAAAAATAAAGCCAAGCTTGAAGTCCAATGCACATACCAAGCAAGGAAAGTTGGTTACGTCCAGATCATCAAGCAAGCTGTCATTGGGGGAATGAATGTCACTAGACCAAGAACTTGCATTCTTGTCATCATCAACACCTCAACCTAAAAAGGTACGTTGTTCCTCATGTTCATGTAACTAAGGAAATAGTCTATCAGATTGAGTCATTGCATCATCAAGGGGATAAAAAAAAACAAAGCAAAAAAAAATGAAGCAAAAAAAAAAGCAAAAAAAAAAGAGGCAAAAAAAAACAAAAAAACAAAGTAAAAGAAAAACTGAAAATGAAAAAGAGAGGAAAAAATAAAGGCCAAAATGATGATTCAAAGTAATTCCCTCTCATTTGATGCCAAAAGACTCACCAATATTTCCTTGGATACATGGCATAGGAATAGAGTTTCCTCTTTGAAGTAACATCAGTTTCCCAAAGGATCAAACTAAATTTGGAAAAGGATAGCCAAACCCAACTGGAGTGTGATCAGTTTCAACTTTTTACTGTAAAGAATGCGACCGAAAATGAATAAGAAGAGAAAAACACATGAAAAGCTCGCTAGGCTGAAAACCTGAAAGGGCGGCCTAGGCAAAAGTTAGAGCAACCCGGTGAGTTGAAAACCTGAAAAGGTGGCTCAGGTAAAAATTAGGGTCAACATCTCGGTAGAGTAACTAAAGTTCCCAATGCAAAACGTGTAAACTGGGGCATGTGGACCATGGTCAAACTACCCTCTCGAAGGCAGAGTTGAACGATGTATTTGAGATCGTGACGTGGGATTAAGGTTCTCACTAGTCTCAGGAATTCACTGGAGGATCCTTGAACTTTTCCTGTTTCTCCCGGCCTTGACCTATCCTACGTAACTTCATTTCATCCCATCTATTTTCCCCATTATCCATTCTCTGTATTCTGTTTGACATACATGAATAAAATTCATCCTTTTTTTCGATACATGTTATGAATTGCATTGATTTGATAAAACATTGTATTTTTAGTAAAATGAAAGAATGGTGAACATTTAAAGTCGCAAGGAACAAGACGCTCCCATTACTCGACCTCGTCTTAGACAATCACCATAAAGACTCAGCCAGGCACGTGCTTCAAAGCTATGATCGCCTCTTTCATTCTCCTCTGTCCATAAGTTATCCTAAGGGTCGCGGTTTCACAGGACCTACCCAGTTTTTGAATTTTACTTTGCACTACTAACCTTTTCCTGCAGGTTATTACAACAGACAGTCATGTCAAGTGTTGACACCTCAAGTTCCTTCCTCGAACCGCCAAAGTTGGCACTCCTCAAAATTCTTTCCTCCATCGCCAAAGTTGACAATTCTCAAAGTCTTCCCCCCAGATCGCCAAAGTTGGCACCGCTCAAAATCTCTTCCTTAATCTGCCAAAGATGGCACCTCTCAAAATTTTCTCAAATCGCCAAAGCTGGCACTTCTCAGAACTCCTTCCTCAAATCACCAATGCTTGCATCTCTTAAAGTCTTCTCCTTAATCGCCAAAGCTGGCACTCCTCAAAAATCTTTTCTTAAATCGCCCGAGTTGGCACTTCTCAAAACTCCTTCCTTGAATCGCCCAAGTTGGCACTTCTCAAAACTCCTTCCTTAAATCGCCAAGGTTGACACCTTTCAATGTTTTACTCTTTCATCGCCTAAGCAGGCATCTTCAAAGTCTCATCCTCAATTATTAAAGTCCGTACCTCTTGAAATCTCCTCCCCAGTGGAATCATTCGCCAAAGATGGCACTTCTCAAGAACTCTTCCCCAATGAATCCCAAACTTTCCATCAAGAGGCAGTACCTGAATCACCAAATTCTTCCCCAGTGAAACTACGCTTCCCATGCAAACTCAACTGGGGCATCTCCCCAAATTTCTCTTGTTATAACCATTCTCCAAGAATCCTTCAAACATGTCAAACTGGGGCATCTCCCCAGATTTCTTCCTTTCCAGTCATGAGGCGTTTCTCCAAATTTCCTTCTAACCTGTCAAACTAGAGCATCTCCCCAGGATCACTGTCTTTCAATCAAAGAGCAATTCTTTCAGTCATGTCAAAATGGGGCATCACCCCAAGTTTTTGGGACCAGTGAGTTAATCTGGACGAGACGTCCTTTTAGCTCCCCCAATCTCTGCGTTTTCTGTCAGCTGAGGGTTAACCCCACCTTTACTTTCCGTCTGCACCATTTACTTTTCTGTCCGCCTATTCAGGCACCTTTTACTTTCATTCGCCTATGCAGGCACCTTTTACATTCCGTTCGCCTATTCAGGCATCCTTTATTTTCTGTTCGCCTATTCAGGCACCTTTTAATTTCCGTTCTCCTATTCAGGCACCCTTTACTTTTCCATTCACCGAAGCTGGCACCCATTTACCTTTTTCGTTCGCCTATTCAGGCACCCTTTACTTTCTGCTCGCCTATTCAGGCACCAGTTACTTTCCAGTCGCCTATTCAGGCATCCTTTCCTTTCCATTCGCCTATTTAGGCATCCCCTACCTTTCCAGTCCGCCTATTCAGGCACATCCTTTACTTTCCAGCCGCCTATTCAGGCACCATTTACTTCCCAGCCGCCTATTCAGGCATCCTTTACTTCTCGTCCGCCTATTCAGGCATCCTTTACTTCTCGTTCGCCTATTCAGGCACCCTTTACTTTCTATCCGCCTATTCAGACACCCTTTACTTTCCTTTCTACCAGGAGTCAACCTCGATCTTCTCACCTCCTGTTAACTGAAAGGCTATATTCCTAGGTATTTCCCCCTCATCTAATACTTTGAAAAAGGTGTTCACATCTTTACTCCCTTTCCATTTCAAAAGCAAGAAGAAATTTCATGCTTTTCTCATGGAAAAGAAGTAAAGAGGGGCATCTGTGAACACCTATTTCAGCCCATCCACAAATGAAGAAGATTCCCAAAAAAAAAAAGACTCGGAAATGATCATTTCCGAGTGAAAGGACTCAGAATGATCAAATCCGAGTGAAATGACTCAGATTGGAGCATTGCCGAGTGGAGTATGTCCCTGTTGAAGAAAAATCTGAGTGAAATGACTCAGATTGGAGCAAATCCGAATGAATAACTCAGAAATGATCAAAACCGAGTAGAATAACTCAGAAATGATCAAAACCGAGTAAGAATAACCCAGAAATGATAAAAACCGAGTGAAATCACTCAGAATAAGTCATTTCCGAGTGAAAGTACCCAGATTCCAAGTCCTGAGTGGGAAGCAAGCTTTTTCCGAGTGAAAATGCTAAGTTTCGACCGATCTGTTCCGAATGATCAATCTTCAATCGGTTTTCCGAGTGACAACAACCGAGTGGAAGGATTTCCGAGCCAATCTTCACTCATCTTTCTTCAAACAACCAATTCCGAGCCCATTTCCATCAATTTCCGAGCCAATCCTTCAAATACCGAATCCCCTCCTTTTTCACCCAGATTCTGAGTCATCTTTTACATATATCCGAGTCAATTTTTACCAATTTCCGAGTCACCATTTTTACCCGTTCCCGAGTCATCTTTCAATTCCGAGTCACACTTCACACATTTCAGTCGGTTCTGAGTCATTGGTCATTCGGATTGTGGAGAGGAATTTAAGTCCGAGCCAATTTTCAGTCGGTACCCAGTGAGTCACTTCTCGCTCGGTTTTGACTGAATGTTCCAGTCAGAATTTCTTTGATTGCTCACTCATCAACAGGATTGTTCCAGTCTGAATGTTCCAAGTCACACATCAACATGATTTCACTCGGTCTTTTACAAAATGAACCTTTTCTGACTCAGATTCAGGAGGCAAAGTAAAGACTGACCCCTTTTCTCACTCGGAATTGACTCCAACCGTGGATGAATACTGACTGAGGGACTAATCCGAGCCATTGTCACTCGGAATTCCACTATCCACACTCGGATTTCCACCATTTTTCACTCGGAATTCAGCCATTGTCACTCGGAATTCCACTATCCATACTCGGATTTCCATCATTTTAACTGGGCTTTTCACCTCTCTCGGATCTCCACCTTGCTGACCTGGATTCCACTACCCAAGTGGATCCAGGAATCCTGGGGGTGGCAGACAGGGGTGGAAGTGGGGGGAATTAAAAATTCCTACCCAGCCGTTGTCCCCCACTTCACTCTGAATGGAAGTGTGACCTGGCATTCCACTCGGAAGTGGAAGCCTGAGCTAGCATTCCACTCGGGCCAGCCTATAAATAGGCAAGGGGGAAGGACAGAAAGGGGGGGCATTCATTAGAGGAGAAAAACTCTGTCAAAAAAACCCTTCGCTCTCTCTCTCTGACACCAATTCTTCTCTTCTTCTCCTTCCATCATCCCTCACCATATTGCCACAATCCTTCCATCCTCTATCCCTCTCCTACTCCAACACCGTCCTCACTCCCACTCAACAGCACCTTTCCCAGCCTTTTCCCATTCCCTCTAATTCCCTTTTCCCTCTCGGACCAGTGTTCTTGCTCCATCATCGCTCGATTCTGCTCAACTTTCACCTGGTACTCCTCTTGACATTCATATTTTACTCTTATTTCACTCAAATTTTCACTGTTTCACTCAGATTTTCATTACTTCACTCAGATTTTCACTGTTTCATTCAGATTTTCACTGTTTCACTCAGATTTTCACTGTTTCACTCAGATTTTTATTATTTCACTCAGATTTTCACTGTTTCACTCGGATTTTCAATTTTCCACTCGGATCTTTTCAGTTTTACTCGGTTTTCCTTGTTCTCACTCGGATTTTCATAGTTTCACTCGGTTTTCTTATTTTTCACTCGGTTTTCTTATTTTTCACGCGTTTTTTTTCATTTTTTGCACTCGGTTTTCTCTTCTTCCACTCGGTTTTCACTCATTTTTTTCGCTTTGTACTAAAAATATGATAAAGGAAATAAATGTTTCCTATGTTTTCTTTCTAGTTTAAATAAAAATCAAAATAAATCATTCTTAGTCAGTGTCGTACGGAAAATACTTCCGTCTACACCACTTTTATAGGATTCGTACACGTGCGAAGAACTTCGCCTTGTATGGGTTCCTCACCATAATGATTCCCATCAATATTTCCTTAATCTTTTTTTCCTAAATAAAAAAACTTTTAAAGAACTACGTGACCCTGATTTCTCGAAAGCTTGAGAATACGTAGGAGCAGGAAATAGTTCCTGTCGGGCCCATCTTTCTTTATTTAATTTTTAGAGTTTTCATTTTTGTCTTGCTATCAAAAGGAGGAGCGAGGTTAATTTGGACGAGACATCCTGTTAATATCATATATTTTAATATCTCTTTAAAAAGGAGGAGCGAGGTTAATTTGGACGAGACGTCCTGTTAACCTCATATATATTTTAATATCTCTTTAAAAAGGCGGAGCGAGATTAACTTGGATGAGACGTCCTGTTAATCTCACGTAAATATTTTGTGTTGATTTTTGTTTATTTTTTTTTGTTGTTTATTTTGTCGTTCCGTACATTTTTCTTTTCATGAAGAAGTTAAAATAATTATTGGGTTAATTATAATGCGCACTATCAAATTGAGGTAACCGTTTTTATAACGGACAGTTGTGAGGTGCTAATACCTTCCTCACCTGTAATCAGACTCCCGAATCATGGAATTTCATTTCTATAACCAGTGCTTTAACAAAAGGTTTTTCCACTATTTTATCCTAAAAAATATTGGTGGCGACTCCCTGTTTATTATTTTAAAACCGTTTCGAGGGTAGGCCGCGCCGCCGCGATCCCGGTCGCGACAAGGTGTAAAGTGTTGTTATGATGATTATGCATAAAGATGAGTGGGGTAGTGATGAGAAGTGTTTTAAAAAACCTCCATTACATAGTTGATGAATTGAAACGAAAAATGGTGAGGTATGGCTTGTTGAATCAAGTCCTAAATACATGAATTAATGTATGAAAAATGTTAGTTTAGGCCAATTTTACATTATGACGATATTGACATGTGGGAGTGGAAAAACTTGAGATTTGGGCGTGTAATGCTGATCTCGCTCAAGCGAGATGGACTCTCGCTCAAGCGAGAGTCCCATGCATCAGACGGGTGGCCTCTAGCCCAATCTCGCTTAGGCGAGAAGATGTTTCGCTCAAGCTAGACGCTTGTGAGACAGGGGAATGTTTACTGAATGAATCTCGCTCAAGCGGGCATAGCTGCGCTTGAGTGAGCGAAGTGGAAAAATAGCTCTGGACAGATTTCGCTCAAGCGAGTGATGAGGTATGCTGAGTCTTGCTCAAGCGAGCAAGTATGGAAACGTCACTAGAGGAATCTCGTTAAAGGGAGAGTGGCCCGCTCAAGCGAGATCAGGGCCTGATGCTTAAAACTATACTCGCTCAAGCGAGTGGCCATGTGTAGGGAGTCTGGCTCAAGCGAGTGAGCGTGGGTACGCTGCTGGGATCATTTCGCCTACGCGAGAAGGCTCGACCAAGCAAGCTGTGCTGATCTCGCTCAAGCGAGTGTGGGTCTCGCTTGAGCGAGTTACCTAAATCTTGGAATTTTGTTCCTTTCTCTTATTTTTCTGATGCTAAACCCCATTTCTTTACAATGTGAGATATTCGAGGAAATGAGTATAGGGTATTTAATGATGGTATGGCATGGTGGTGATTAAAATTGATTGTTACATTTGGGATGAATTATTTATGATATATTCACCACCTAGAATGGAATAATGAAAGAATGACAATAAGAGTTTGATGGTAGGGGTTATGAGATACACCCTAGAGTGATTATGAAACCAATGAGAGAATGATTAAATGACGAGGTGTTTGTTATAAATCAATGAATCAGAGATGATATCGATATCGTGTGATAATAAATGATGTTGTAATCATTCCTTGAATAAAAGGATGAATGTTATTATTGATAACTTGTGAGATGCCATTGTACTCTATACAAGTGTGATCTTGTATGAGTGGTTTAAAATTGTATCGATGAATTATTGTATTGCCATACTAGTTATGAAACAATGATAATGAATAATGATATGAAAATCCACTAATTGATTATGTGGTGATATTGATGAAAGTTTGATGAATGATGTTTATGTTATGATGCCATTATGGTTGATTGTAAGAGTTAACTTGCATGTATAGTAAATAATATAACGAGATGAAAATGCCATATATAAAACTTGAAAAACAATGGCTAAAACCAACAATGATAAAATCCACTAAGGTTTGTATGGTGGTGTTGGTGATTATGATGATGATGTTTGATGAGTGGCATTTAGGATGCACA
The DNA here is from genome assembly GCA_037962975.1 of Clitoria ternatea. NCBI lineage: Eukaryota > Viridiplantae > Streptophyta > Magnoliopsida > Fabales > Fabaceae > Clitoria > Clitoria ternatea. The sequence goes on along the minus strand of CM075671.1, from coordinate 214,423,089 downwards.
GTGTGAGAAATGCATTTGATTTACATTGCATTGCATGCATGGCATATCATTCGTTGTCTACGTGGAATGTTAGGGGGTTCCACTAAGCGGGCCCAGTAGGAGGGCGGCTAAGTGCATGAGCATTCTTGTTGTTTCCCCTGTGACTCGGTATGTGAGTTGTAACATCCTGATTTTTAATTATTACCGAGTGTGGTAAATTTTAGGATTAAGGTTATGGATTGATTAAGTTAATGGTTGATTTAGATTAATTGCCAATTAGGCAAATTGTTGAATAATAATAATAATAATAATAATAATAATAATAATAATAATAATAATAATGCTAGAAAATGACCAAGGTGCCCTTAGTGGTAATGAAATGGGGTCCGGTTCCCTCCTTCTCATATACCCTTCGTGTTGTGTAATTGGAGAGGGTAAGGCTAGCATTAATTGTGATTTGACTGCTGATGGGATTAGCATTAAGTGAGGATGTGACTTTTGATGAAGAGTGAGTTGAAGCTTGGTAGTGTGTTGATAAGCTTCGGTTGCACGTTTCCCTCTCACTTTATTCATTATCTCTTGGTGCATATTCTGAAGAGAGCTTCCTGACGCCTCTTCTCCTTCTTCCTCCTGGTTCTTCTTCTCCTTTTTCTTCTTTCATTTAAAGGGCTGTTGGAGCCTCGGGTTGAAAACTTGCAGCGTGTGGGGTGCCTCAGTTTGTGGAAAATGGTCCACTATTGTGAGGCAGAGTTGCTCGTGAGGAAGAAGGCATGGTTGGGTGCTTGGAAGCAGGGATGTCCTCTATCGATGGGAGGACTGGGCTGTTCAAGTGTGGAACAGCGTTGGGAATCCTCTACTGGCTGTAATGCTTGGTTGAGGATGGTGTTGTGCCTTGGGAGGTTTCTCCACTGACTTGGTGGTAGAGCTGCTTCGGAGGAAGCTGTGTTTGGCTCTTCCCAGGGTTGAAAGCCGAGCAGAGTACTGTTGAAGGCTGGGGCAAGTCATTCTGTAAGAACGAGTGTCCATGGAGCTGCTGGAATCTTCATTCCAGGTAGGGGGCTAATTTACATCTTAAATGTATGGTTTATGGACGGGTTCTGGGTGGTTTTGCTTTGATGTGTTGTGTCATGTTTGAAATATGCTGATTGACGTGTTGTAGTACATGCAATGCCCGGATATTTATGTTATTTGTGATCATTGTGGTCTGTGTGATGTTGTTATGATTCCGTCCATGAGATGTATGATAATAAATATGAAATGCTGAGTGAATGCATGGAAATGTTGGCTTAATGAGTATGCCAAGTGAATGTATGATATGTTGTGGCTGTTAATGAGAAAGCCGAGTGCATGAGTTGTTATATTGATTCCTGTGTGTGATTGTGTTTAAATGCATGTAATGCTTGTCATTGTACATGCCAATGCCGAGTGCATTGGCGTTGGACGCCGGGTGAATAAGACCATATTCATCTGATTCGCCACTGGAAATGCTTGGAGCATATAGCGTTGGACGCTTAATACCGATCGGCAATCAGATGAATATGTGTTGAAAGTCCTTGGGTTGGACTCGAGGCAGTGCCAAGTGCACTATAAAAAGACCCTGGGTTGGACTCGGGGCAATGCCTAGTGCACTAAGCGTTGGACGCTTAAAGACCTTGGGTTGGACTCAAGGCAAGCCTACCGGGTTGGACTCGGGGCTGCCCGTAACACTTCCGTTGTCGCTTGGAGTGACTGTGTTACATGTGAGGGCAAACAGTTTGGTACCTATAAAATGGCCGAATCAGCTTGGAGCTGAGAAAAGGCTTGGAGCCTATGTTGTAACAATAAAAATTGGTAACCGGATCCGGGTAAAATGAATGTGTGCACACTATGATTGTTATTGAGCTCAATGTGAATTGTATGAATATGTGGAATGTTATTTGGAATAACATGATTGAGTGGAATCCGATTGGATGAATGCATGTATATTGATGTTATGGCCGAGTGCAATATGATGTTGTGGTTGTGATACATGCTGTGGTGAATAATCCCGATTGGAATATATGCATGTTGATGCTGTTGCCGAGTGCAAGATAATAATATGCTTATGATATATGTTGGGGTGAATGAAGGGAATTATATAGTCCTGATTGAGTGGATTGATTTCCGATCGGATGTTGTATGAATATTCATATTGAATGAGTGCATTATTGCTGATTGAGTTATGTTATTGTATGATTGAGGATTCGAAGATTAATCCTAGTCAATAACTGTTATTTAATATGTAAAAGCTTACCCTTACAATATTTTTTAGTATGTGCAGGTCGGACTGGGAATGAGGAGATGGCCTCAAGTCCGAGTGATGGGCACTCAGATTGTTGAAGTGCATATATATATATATATAGTGTAAATAGATGTGTAAAGCCTTGGCCGGCTCTCTTGTATCCGAACGGATTTAGTTATATGGGTTGACAATTGGGATTGTGAACATGTATACATGGTATGAATATATATATATTTTACATTGTTATGAAGTTGCCTGAACGGTTCATTATGTGGTGTTGAGAGAATAATGTTAAGTTAATGAATTTCGAGTGGAATATTGATTGGAGAGCCATTGCCGAGTGAGGCTGTAGTTGTGTGGCCTTTTCTGAGTGATAAAGGCATAAGACAGTTTCAAGTGAAAAGTATGAGTAAATCCCGAGTGGGGAAGGGTTTGAATATTCCCGAGTGAGCCTCTTCCGAGGGAAGAGTAATTATGATGGTTCGATTATGGTATTCTAGGAGTCCTCTTCTGAGTGAACAAGGCTATATATATATTTATATTCCGAGTGAATGTTATATATTCCGAGTGGATAAGTTTTAAATAAGTCCGAGTGACTTAACTGGGTGAATTCCTCCGAGTGATGTGAGGACTGTGGAATCCCGTATGGGACTTGCTTGTGGAAACTCCTTCCGAAGGAATGAAGGTTAAGTGATCTCCGAGTGAGAAAGATCAAATTATGCCGAGTGCAGAATGGATATTGTATTCCGAGTAAATTGTGGTTAAATTATACCGAGTGATATTGGACTGGGGAATCATTTCCCGAGTGGAGATTTTGACGCTTCCGAATGAAGCATTTATGTGGGCTTCTTGAATAAATTAAGTATTTGGCGAAGTATGAAATTGTCGAGTAAAGCATGACCCTATGGGGACAGTTCCCGAGTAAACATGGTCCCGAATCCGAGTGATGGAATTTTCCGAGTGAATGGGTTCGCTTCAGCGAATGAGATTTCGCTCCAGTGAATGTGGATGGATGGAAGGTTTCTGGTTAGCTTCGGTTAAGCGAATGGGTGTTTCACCCAGGCATGATGGGTTGTCTCGCTCAAGCGGATTTGGGTCTCGCTTGAGTGAGTGAACGTTGTATTGGGCTCGCTTAAGCTTGTTCTTCCGCTGGCCTTTCTTGTGAATGGTTTTATTTTCCCTTGCCTTTATGCTGTTTTAATTTACCCTGACTGCTTGGTGAATTTTGGAAAAAAAATTTCCCTGGTCTCGATTTTGGGTTTATTAAGTCGGGTTGTTTCATTTTAGTATCAAAGCATTCTTAAAAGAATTAAGGATGTTTCATTTTGGTATCAGAGCAGACTTAAAAGATCCATGGCCAAGGTATGCCCACTGTGAATGGGCGGTTGTGTGCAATATGACCAATTGTCATTATTGCTTGAGAAAATCTATTAGGTATAATACCTGTTTAACCATGATTTGTGTGATATATGCCTATATGTTTTGTTGGGGACAGTGGTAGAGAGGTACTACTGTTGATATGTTGGTTTGGGGGTAGAGAGTTGCTTATTACCCTGGTTCGGTTATTTATGAAATGCTTAGAGGGTATTCTAAGCCTGGATTGACTAGAAAAGAAATAGAAGGATATATGTTGAGACCCTTACACAGGTGGAGGTTGGATTAATTGGCTAGGACTCTTGTGTATGCCATGCTAGTGCTTCATGGCCGAGTTATGCTTGTTGAATGGGTTAGAACTCACATAATTGAGTTGACTAAGTGAATGATAATGAAGGAATTCCCTAGTGTGATGTTTCCTACTTAACTGATCGGTTGTGCCATTTGTAAGGGATGAGATTTGTATTCCCTTGGCACGGGAACCCCATATAATATATGGTATAAGTGAATTGTTACAGTTTCCTAAGTTGGAAATCTGGGTATGTGATAGGTGATTAAATGTAAAATTTGATGCATGTTTGAGTGGGGTAGTGTCTCAGTTATTGGTGTGTGAAAACCGAGTGAATGGTTGGTTGATGTTAGGCCACTAGGTGTGGTAACCCAGTTGATTGGGCGTGATCATGTATGATCGGATATTATTGAGATTGATACCTGGGAGGTTAGAAAACTGGGTGAGAGATTGATGTAATTGGGTACTTGAGGATTTGAGTTAGTCTCGGTCTTGTGGTTGAAAACTGAGCGAATAATTGATTTAGTGGTGACCCATAAGGTATGGAAATCTCGATCGGATTTAGTATAATTGTATGCTATCAGGTTTTGTGGAGCTGGGCCTTATGGTGGTCCAGACTCGGGATATTTGAATGTTGTGGGAATGTCTCACGTTGGGTACAAGGTGACCCTTGGAATTTCCAAGTCGGATAATTGGATTGACCTTATGGTTGTTGAGCCCGAGTAAAGTAATGGTATAATAAATTATTGAGGCTTGAATAGTCGTAAGATTAAATGCAAGTGATTAATGTGATACCGGATGGATGATGAGCGGTAAGGTTAAAATCCAAGTACTTTGTGGTACTGAGAATAATGATGATGATGATTGTACTCCACTGTATTGTGTTTATGATTAATGAAAAGGTTTACCGATGCAGAAACTTATTATGTGAATAAAGGTCACATGGTAATCCGAGTGGTATACCTAAGTGAGCTCGGTGAAATATCTAGGCTTCAATTGATTAATGGCCTGTGATGAAATAAAGGATTAATAGGCTGTCGGATTATGGTTTTAAGATGGATAAGATCCAATGATGGGATATTACTCGGTATGGGCTGGAAGCCGATTGTTGATATGCTATTTATGGCGAGGCGTGTACCTTGTGAGGGTCGGAAGCCTATTACCATTATACTGCTTTACAATAGTGGTAAATGTTATTTCTTGATTGTTGTTGCGTGATGTACCCTAGATGGTGCATAATGTTGATGTTGGTGTAAATGTGTACTTATATATATATATATGTGTGTGTGTGTGAATTGCCATTAATTTTTGTGAATTATTATTAGTTGAGTGAGTTGGTCAGTATGAGTGAAAAGAAGGAAAAGTATGCTGTTCCGAGACGACTCTTCATACCATAGGTATTGTGGCAGCGTACACTTTTGTAGTGACTCTATGTAATTGTTGTAACCCTATAGGAATGAGACGTCATCCTATAAGTTGGATGCAGCAATTCATAAGTCGGGCAGGTGAGGTTGTAGCTGCTTATGGTGATGGTGAGTCTATCGGGCTATTCTGAGTAAAGACAAGAGTTGTATGAGTGAATAATAAGTGGTTGTGTATCGAAATAAGGATAGAAGGTTGTTTTAACCTTGATGTGGTTACCTCCGAGAGGATCAGAGGTTATTGGGTGTAAATTGGCCATTAGCCAATAAAGAAATAATTGGTTATTGAAATAGATGGGTGATCAAGTTTGCACTGGAATTGGAGGTTTTATGAGTCTAGCTGAGTGGTATTTTGGGTTTAATGAGGAAACCATAACCTTGAGCCAAGGTAATCAGTAAGGTGAGAATTTGCTCGGGAAAGATTAGTATATTCTGAGTGTGAGGAAGTAGAGATAATTCCGATTGAAATCTTTCTGGGAGAAAGAACTACTGAGTAGAGTTATGATGTTCCGAGTGAAACATCATTTTGTGGGAGTCATTACTAAATTAAGGAACTGTGTCCGGATGATACATTTGTGTTAGGCGAAATCCGGATGAAATATCCGAGTCGTGTGACTTTCGGGTGGAGTCCGAATGTGGCACTCCTAAGTAGGGAAAAATCTGAGCGAAGTGTCTTGGTTGTGACACTTCTGTGTGGAATGGTACCAAGTGGGACTTGGAATAGGTAAATTTCTGAGTGAATAGCTCCCGAGAGGTAAATTTATTCATATTTGTATTCGGGTTGATGTTTAGAGTTGCTGAGTTTGAACTCAGATTTGTATTTGATGTAGGCTTAAATGCCGAGTGAAAATTTTGTAAGTGAAAACATTTCTGGGTGAGAATTGCCCTTAAACCCCGAATAATATTTTTGTGTGAGAGTTTTGAGTGACATTCTCAGGGTGTAGGCATGAAATTAGCTGAAGGAATGGTTAGAAATCTGAGATATTAATACCGAGTGTGGTGCCTGTACGAGGTAAATCCAGGCAAACTGTGCTAATTGATGCACATGGGAAGCTCTTTGAGTGTTTGTTTCGGTATTGCCGAGATATATGATGGTTTACAGAAGAAATTTAGTGGTCGGATGTTGTATAGCCGAGGGTTTAATCCGAGATAAATCGGACTGTGGGGTTGTATTGGGGAGAGTCAGTAGTGTTATTTATCGACTGAATCTTCCCACCTGGTTTATTAGCATCCATAATGTGTCTCATGTGACATAACTTTGAGTTTATACTCTGTATGAGTCTATGGTTGAGCCGAGTGACTCCTATGATTTGAAGAGCTGACGGTGGAATTACACCGATTGGCGTTGAGAGTGTAGGGCCGAGTGGCCAACGAATTTGAAGTGCCATTGGTTATGGTGAATTGGCAGAGTTAAATGGGGTGACTAGTATGTTTTAAAAATTGAATCCCTAAATATATTGAATTCTATGATGAGGTTGTGAGCAGGTAGGACCTGACTTTAGTGATTATGCCGACTGGAATTGTGGAACGGTCGATAAACCGCTTTAGAAGCCAACTATGCCGATTGGAATCGTGAACCGGTCGGTGACTACTTAGGAAGCATAGATGTGTAATTGTTTAGAGTGCATGTCAGTGATATTCCGAGCTGTTTGTTGGGGTAAGTTTGTGTTGAATTTCGAGGACGAAATTCTTTGAGAGGGGGAGAATTGTAACATCCTGATTTTTAATTAATTACCGAGTGTGGTAAATTTCAGGATTAAGGTTATGGATTGATTAAGTTAATGGTTGATTTAGATTAATTGCCAATTAGGCAAATTGTTGAATAATAATAATAATAATAATAATAATAATAATAATAATAATAATAATAATGCTAGAAAATGACCAAGGTGCCCTTAGTGGTAATGAAATGGGGTCTGGTTCCCTCCTTCTCATATACCCTTCGTGTTGTGTAATTGGAGAGGGTAAGGCTAGCATTAATTGTGATTTGACTGCTGATGGGATTAGCATTAAGTGAGGATGTGACTTCTGATGGAGAGTGAGCTGAAGCTTGGCAGTGTGTTGATAAGCTTCGGTTGCACGTTTCCTTCTCACTTTATTCATTATCTCTTGGTGCATATTCTGAAGAAAGCTTCCTGACGCCTCTTCTTCTTCTTCCTTCTGGTTCTTCTTCTCCTTCTTCTTCTTTCATTTAAAGGGCTGTTGGAGCCTCGGGTTGGAAACCTGCAGCGTATGGGGTGCCTCAGTTTGTGGAAAATGGTCCATTGTTGTGAGGCAGAGTTGCTCGTGAGGAAGAAGGCATGGTTGGGTGCTTGGAAGCAGGGATGTCCTCCATCGATGGGAGGACTGGGCTGTTCAAGTGTGGAACAGTGTTGGGAATCCTCTACTGGCTGTGATGCTTGGTTAAGGACGGTGTTGTGCCTTGGGAGGTTTCTCCACTGACTTGGTGGTAGAGCTGCTTCAGAGGAAGATGTGTTTGGCTCTTCCCAGGGTTGAAAGCCGAGCAGAGTGCTGCTAAAGGCTGGGGCAAGTCATTCTGTAAGAACGAGTGTCCATAGAGCTGCTGGAATCTTCATTCCAGGTAGGGGGCTAATTTACATCTTAAATGTATGGTTTATGGACGGGTTCTGGGTGGTTTTGCTTTGATGTGTTGTGTCATGTTTGAAATATGCTGATTGACGTGTTGTAGTACATGCAACGCCCGGATATTTATGTTATTTGTGATCATTGTGGTCTGTGTGATGTTGTTATGATTCCGTCCATGAGATGTATGATAATAAATATGAAATGCTGAGTGAATGCATGGAAATGTTGGCTTAATGAGTATGCCAAGTGAATGTATGATATGTTGTGGCTGTTAATGAGAAAGCCGAGTGCATGAGTTGTTATATTGATTCCTGTGTGTGATTGTGTTTAAATGCATGTAATGCTTGTCATTGTACATGCCAATGCCGAGTGCATTGGCGTTGGACGTCGGGTGAATAAGACCATATTCATCTGATTCGCCACTGGAAATGCTTGGAGCATATAGCGTTGGACGCTTAATACCGATCGGCAATCAGATGAATATGTGTTGAAAGTCCTTGGGTTTGACTCGAGGCAGTGCCAAGTGCACTATAAAAAGACCCTGGGTTGGACTCGGGGCAATGCCTAGTGCACTAAGCGTTGGACGCTTAAAGACCTTGGGTTGGACTCAAGGCAAGCCTACCGGGTTGGACTCGGGGCTGCCCGTAACACTTCCGTTGTCGCTTGGAGTGACTGTGTTACATGTGAGGGCAAACAGTTTGGTACCTATAAAACGGCCGAATCAGCTTGGAGCTGAGAAAAGGCTTGGAGCCTATGTTGTAACAATAAAAATTGGTAACCGGATCCGGGTAAAATGAATGTGTGCACACTATGATTGTTATTGAGCTCAATGTGAATTGTATGAATATGTGGAATGTTATTTGGAATAACATGATTGAGTGGAATCCGATTGGATGAATGCATGTATATTGATGTTATGGCCGAGTGCAATATGATGTTGTGGTTGTGATACATGCTGTGGTGAATAATCCCGATTGGAATATATGCATGTTGATGCTGTTGACGAGTGCAAGATAATAATATGCTTATGATATATGTTGGGGTGAATGAAGGGAATTATATAGTCCTGATTGAGTGGATTGATTTCCGATCGGATGTTGTATGAATATTCATATTGAATGAGTGCATTATTGCTGATTGAGTTATGTTATTGTATGATTGAGGATTCGAAGATTAATCCTAGTCAATAACTGTTATTTAATATGTAAAAGCTTACCCTTACAATATTTTTTAGTATGTGCAGGTCGGACTGGGAATGAGGAGATGGCCTCAAGTCCGAGTGATGGGCACTCAGATTGTTGAAGTGCATATATATATATATATAGTGTAAATAGATGTATAAAACCTTGGCCGGCTCTCTTGTATCCGAACGGATTTAGTTATATGGGTTGACAATTGGGATTGTGAACATGTATACATGGTATGAATATATATATTTTACATTGTTATGAAGTTGCCTGAACGGTTCATTATGTGGTGTTGAGAGAATAATGTTAAGTTAATGAATTTCGAGTGGAATATTGATTGGAGAGCCATTGCCGAGTGAGGCTGTAGTTGTGTGGCCTTTTCTGAGTGATAAAGGCATAAGACAGTTTCAAGTGAAAAGTATGAGTAAATCCCGAGTGGGGAAGGGTTTGAATATTCCCGAGTGAGCCTCTTCCGAGGGAAGAGTAATTATGATGGTTCGATTATGGTATTCTAGGACACAACTAAAAAAACCCTAAACAGCTACCTCAAATTAGCGACCACCGTATCCCGTCGCTAATTAGCGACCGTATTAGCGACCGCCGTGCACAAAAGGGACCAAGAAGATGTTAGCGACTCATGTAGCGACCGATAGAGGACGCCGTCGCTAAAAGTTATAAACATCGTCGCTAGTAGCGTCGCTATTTTGTAGCTCCACCTTGTTTCCCTTTCCCGCCAGCGTTTTCTGTTGGCGCCAAATCGTAGCGACGGAACGTATGCGTCGCTATAGTTTGTTCTAGTGACGGAATTACCTAACCGTCGCTATGATTTTGGCATTCCCTCCATATTTTTTGTTTTTACAATGGACGGTAGCGACGGTATCAGCCTGCCGTCGCCGCAGTTTAGTATTTTAGTGACGGTGGATCGTCCCGTCGCTATATTTTAAGGTCTTCCCTCCATAATTTTGCTTTTTAAAAAGGAAAGTAGTGACGGTGTGGATGGTACCGTCGCTAATGTGTTTAGGTTTAGGGACGGAGCGGTTTGCCGTCGCTAAGATTGAGGGGTAGCGACGGCACATTTTTGCCGTCGCTAATATTGAGGGATTTAGGGACGGAACTTGTTGCCGTCGCTAAATGTCAGTAATACTCGTCCACTACCTCCCCCCAAATCAGATGCCCTAACTTTCCCTCCCCAAATTCGTCACCCTCTCTCTGTCTCTCCTCTCCTCCGTTGTTCCGTCCCTCTCCTCCGTCGTTGGTCGGCACCCTTCCCTCCGTTCCTTCCCGAAACCGTCCCTCCCTCCCTCCTTCCCTTCCCCGGCTCATTCCCTCTGTTCCTCCGTTCACCGGTGGCTACGCTCCCCCCTTCAAATTGTTCAACCAAGTAAGTTCCCTTTCCCTTTTACTTGTTCATGTTCTCTCTACACAATCCATGATGCCTTAAGTTCATTTTTGTTTCACTTTTATTCTGAATCAAGAATCTTATTTCTTGCACTTTGCTGATTTGAATGGGTAGTCATTTTGCATCACCGTAAGTGAGTTAACAAAGGCCGCAAGAGCAGTAGAAGGTGCGTGCAGTGAGTGAAGCCATGATGTCACAGTTCTTCATCCTCACAGCGTGGTGATAACATTGTTTTACGAGACTGGTAGTTCTCTCTTTCTCTCTTCTATTGTGATTGTTGTTTTCTTTGTTTTTGGATCTGGTGCTATTTGTTTCATCGAATATTTTCATTGATTTGTGTTCAGCTTGATTGTTTTAGTTTAATTTATTGATTCATTGCTAATTAGTAGTTTGTTACTAATTGCTTCCCTGACAAAATGAAGAAATGTTAATGTTACGTTGCTAATTTATTTTTGAAATATATGAATACTGATAGTTCTGATAGTTCGATGATGAAACATGCCTTGATTTGTTAGAATTTGGAATCTGTTTGTGAACACTCATCTCAAGAGAGAACTAAGACTTAGTCTGATGATTGCTGGTTTCATTGTGTGAATTTGAAGGCTAGATTTTTCTTGAGTTTTGTGTGAGTTTTCTTTCGCGCAGTGTAGTGTAATGCTTGTCTCTTTCACAGTGCCCTTCCTGTGAAACTGTACATCCCTCTTCTGCTCCCTCTTTCTATTTTGCTATTTGTGTAAGGTTTTCTTTGATAAGTGATAATGTGGATGGCAAGCATGAAAGTCTTGTGAAGATAACACAATGCCTACTAACTGTTTGACATCTTATTAATTCAAATTAAAATTAAAATATACAATTCTATAATGTTTCTTAATTAAAAAAATAGTTTCTAATCCAACCTCAAATTAATATATTAATAAAGATGGAAAACAGTGGTTTATGTTTGATGTAAAAGTAAAGTAGATACTGTTTTTTTAAGATAAACGGATAAAATCTTAAATAAAATAAAGAGATTATTAATGATTATGTACAAAGTATTTGAACATTAAAACCAATAGTACCTTCTTTTTTTCTTGTCAGTTTTTCACTTACGGGTTTTCTCCAACTAGTATTCGTCAAAATCACTTCAGAAATAGTAATTTCAATGGGTTCCTCAAGCCTTATGGTGATTGATTGCAAATATGTCTACACCAGAGAAACCACCGCAAACCAATCACGGGTTAAAAGAAAAAACTAAACACTCTATTATATAAGTATAATGCTAATTATTCTTAGCAAGTCTAACAGCCATTTTGGCTGTCTGTAAGAACAGAGTACATAGCGCATATATATAGCCTTAGTTAAAATACCAAGATGGAAAAAATACCAACAAATCAAATTGTAGTTATTTTTCTTCAAAACGAAATTTCCCTTTACAATTTATGACATCAGATAAACCAATTAATCAGAGGAAATATATAATATTAGTTTAACAAAATATACTAGGAAACATCTTTCTACCGGATCTATAATTATAAGACAACTAAAATAGACTGAATATAAGAAATCTATAACACATCAATAAAGTTGTTTATATTGTAGTTTAGGGTTACTTATACATAAACATACACTGAAAAAAAATTATCTGCAAATACCTGCATGTTTCCAATCAAATGGGAAAATAATACAAGACCCAGAATAGCAATAACAATAGCAAATGATGTTTCTCCAATAAAAGTGCTTGTGTCTAGGTTCTGCCCATAAGAACTGAAACAAAGCCAACAAGATTAAGAGAATGAGCATCAACAAACAATATGATCAATCTGTAAAGAAAAAAAATTAACATTAAGAAATAACTCTAATTCCCTGCCAACAGATAATTTCAGTCTCTTTAGAATCCATATCTTATTGTGTTCTTATTCTTAGCCATTTGATCGACAACCACTTTTCATCCCTATTACCAACTTAGTGCATATCTGATAATGACTAATTTACCATACAAAAAACAGGGCTTTTCAAAACAACAGTCAACATAACAGAACAATGAATTAAGACCAAAATCTCATTAAGGGTGATTATAGAAATATTTAAAAAGGCATAGCTAACAGTTGAGATTGGATTTCAGCTGTAGCTTCAAACTTTTTGAAGGCAGCAAGTGCTTCTGACTTATTCTTGAATATAGACTAGCCAGGTTAATTTTGAAAAGGCATTAACAATAGTAAGAAAATATTTAAAACTACACAAGTCAATGGGTGCAGAATCTCATATATCACTATATGCATATATACCAATTCTATGGATGTGAATTAGAGTAGGCAATAGTGCCTGATAGTGCCACTATGATGGTGCATTGCAAAACCCCTTCTACTATCAGACTTGTCACAACTCACCAGATGCCTTGGTGTAGCAACTGGAGCATCAGTATTCACAGCCCCTCTTATGGAGATTCACACCCTGTCGATGGATATAAAAGCCCATTTCCCCCCTACTAAATGTCATCTTTTAGTTATTTTGGAGGGCGGCCTCCCATTTCACTTAAGAGACTTTCTTATCTCTTCTCCAAGCACATGCAGCTTCGAGCTAAACCCTAATCCTTTCTCTCACCATCATCAATAAACCTAGTTGCTTTAGCCAAGGCCTAGGTGTCAAATAGGGAACTAGAAACTTTGAGCTAAATCCTTGCTCTAACTTGCTATGATTGGCAACAACCGACAACATCAGCTCGCAAAGTGTCAAATAGAGAAGTTGGAAACCAAGAAAGCAGGAGCAAATCCTATAGATCCCACTTCAGGTATGCCGGATTGACACAATATGCTTTGCAATCCTCTTTAGAGTTCAGAAGATAATGAGATTGTATAAATGGATTAACTACAAAGTTTTGAAGCTGGTGCCCTTGGAAGACAGCTTCAATTTGTTGCTGCCATTGAAGAAAATTGAAATTATCTTTCTAGGCAAGCTAGAGACCTAACTAATCAGTTTAACTTGTAAGTTCTAACTACAGCTGACACAACAGCAGTCAGCATAACAGTCTATTTTCATCAATTGTATTTTTTCAGAAAATGTGCCAAGGTCATGTTAGCCATCAGACATCACTATTACCAAAACACAATAAAGAGTTGACAACAATTCTTCGCAGCCCTTATTATGACTAAGACTAATATCAAAACTGTACAAAACATGTCTACTCTATTTCATTGAGACAAGTGGTCGTGGCTCTTGACATCAGCCCCCTTTCTCTAAAATTTGGAAACCTGCAATTTCATCCCCCATGTTTAGTTTCACTATTTCTAACTGACTCCTAACACCTTCAAATTTGAGGTCTTCTTTCTTTCAATAGTTTCAAATGTGGTTTGAGGAGGTTTAGGCCACACTGTGAATGATTGCTCTCAAAATCCTCCAAGTAAAATATTTTGATAGCATTGCTACATTAGTAACTAAACTTATTAAGGGATTCACATCTCATGTATATAATTTCCTATTACTCAAAAGTATTTACGATGGCTGTTTGGTATTATGGACCATATGGGGGCAAAGAAACAAAGTGATATTTCAAGGTGAACAAACTTGTTTAAACTCCTTCTTTGAGTTAGTTAAGATAAGGGTATGGTCTTGGAAGTTGGATTAGATGTAGATTGGGTGGGTTTTTCTTTTCCTTCTACGAATGGGATAGGGAACCAAGATATTGTTTGATCAACTATAATCATGTATATCTCGTGATCCCCTATTTATATGTTCTCTATACTTTGTCAATAGGTTTGGGTACCCCTAAAAATATATTTTTTATTTGCTGATGAACAAAAAAAGTATTTGTGATGACTTTTCTATCCTAAGTCTTAAAACTTGTGATTTTAACACTAATATTTTGTATTTATTTAATATTTTTATACATAAAATAAAAAACATAACAAAAAACGTTTAGAATGTTTAATAATGCAAATGTAGTCTCTGTTGCGTCTCTCATGGACTCATTCTCACGTGGATCCCAAGTGTCTAGATCACTAAGAAGTCATGGCTGTGTAATCTATTATTTGCTTTGCGTGTCTCTCTTTGTTTAGTTTCCTTGCTACTTGTAACGTTCTAACGACTTCTTGGTTTTTCATACAGAGTAACACAGATCACGCGTGGTCTCTGATCGTCTCTCTTCAGCTCCGTATTCATCACCGACTTTTTTCGCTAGGTAATCCCCTAACGCTGACTTTCTCGATATATGTATGCATGTCAATTATTGTTTGTTAGTAGAGAGATTAGGAACTGGTTTTGATGTATTTATAATGAGTTTTATGCATGTGTAATGTTGTTTGTTAGTGGAGAGCAGAGCTCATTAGGCATTGGTTGTGTGCTGATAACATGATTCTTTATGCATGTGTAATGTTGTGTGTTAGTGGAGAGCAGAGCTCATTAGGCATTGGTTGTGTACTGATAACATGATTCTTTATGCATATGTAATGTTGTGTGTTAGTGGAGAGCAGAGCTCATTAGGCATTGGTTGTGTGCTGATAACATGATTCTTTATGCATGTGTAATGTTGTGTATTAGTGGAGAGCAGAGCTCATTAGGCATTGGTTGTGTGCTGATAACATGATTCTTTATGCATGTGTAATGTTGTGTGTTAGTGGAGAGCAGAGCTCATTAGGCATTGGTTTTGTGTGCCGATAACATGATTCTTTATGCATGTGTAATGTTGTTTGTTAGTGGAGAGCAGAGCTCATTAGGCATTGGTTTTATGTACTGATAACCTTGTCTCTCGATCGTATTCATAACTCTGAATATCATATACAATACGTATGGTATGTATATTTATCATTTCTGGAAAGTTTTATGTATGTAACAGGTTGTTCGTAAATTTGGGAAATGTCCAGTTTACAGGGGAGACTCTGCCAAAATTTTGACAGGCTCCCTTTTTTAGGAAACTTAAAAAATGAAACTCATAATTTAATAATGTAGAGTTTAGTCGTGTGTGTACCCATTAGATTCCCGTTCAAGTTTCAAAACAACCGGCTAATGTACCGTGTTGTGTTGGATCTTGAATTGTCCCAGTTGGACAGTTTGGTATGAATTTGTAACCAGTAGGGCGTAACCCATCAATGTTGTATATAGTCTATCTTAAGATGTTGAATGTTCATATAAAATTTCGGTTATGGTGTTTCGTATTGTCCCCAGGGTGCATGTCTGCGTGCGGTGTTTCATACCGTACGTATCTCTGTGTACTCGGGGACTAATGCGAAATGCTGCCGAAATTTTAAATGAACATCAACGACACAAGATAGACCACATACAACAGAGATGGGTTACAGTTGGTTGCATATTCATCCCGAATGGGATAGGGCCCCACCAATTTGCAACATCAAAGAGATAGGGAGTGATTTACAACCGACAGTCAAATAAAATTACAATAATTTAAAGTAACAGAAATCGTGCTTGTTAGATATTGATAAATGGAGGAACCGACAAATCGGCGATGGATGTACAACCGACTAGATCGCAATCGGCGAGTGACTGAGGAGTTTATGATGGGGCTATTGGAGTTCATTCCGTTCGCTACGGCAAACACGCCTGGATTTGAAGTGACTCAAAAGATTCGTTGCCCGTGCTCAAGGTGCAAATGCATGAGTTTTGAATACGCGGATGATGTCATGTGCCACCTAACTGAGAAAGGGTTCATGGAAACATACCACTGCTGGTACAACCATGATGAGCAGTTACCGCGTAGACCATCAGACGTACCCGTGCAACAGTCTTACTACGAGGTTGGAGGAAACAGGGATACGTACAACAACATAGAACAAATGGTGATGGATCATGTTGGACCCTCCACCGGGCGTATGCTGGAACATAATGACCAAGCAGGTCATGGAGACTCTGACAATGTAGAGGAGGATCCTAATCCGGAGGTGAAGAGATTTTATGATTTGTTGGCGGCGGCTCAGACTCCATTGTGGGACGGGTGCAACAGTCACACTGAGTTGTCCGCCTCCCTAGCTGCTTTAAGCCTAAAGGCAGATTATAATCTTTCTGGAGGTTGTTTTGATAGGATGGTCAATCTGATGGGTTCCACCATGCCTAGTAATCACAGAATGCCAGCAAACCTGTACCGTGCTAAGAAACAAGTGGCAAACTTGGGGTTGGGTTGTGTGAAGATAGAGTGTTGTGTTGGTGGATGTATGCTGTTCAGAAATGAGTTTGCAGACGAGAGTGTCACAAAATGTCTGCATTGTAATGAGGAACGCTACAAGACCGTTAAAAGGAGAGGGAAGGTAACCCAGACGGCCAGGAAGAAAATGTGGTACTTCCCTATAACACCGCGTCTTCAACGCCTGTATGCCTCATTGTCCACGGCAAAACACATGCGTTGGCATGCGCTGAACCGAACACAAGAGGGGTTTCTTTGCCATCCTTCCGACGGGAAAGCATGGAAGTGTTTGGATGAGCTATATCCGGACTTTTCTGGCGAGCCGCGAAATGTAAGACTTGGCTTATGTACTGATGGGTTTAACCCTTTCGGTCAATACGGAAGGGCTTACTCTTGTTGGCCAGTCATCCTGACCCCATACAATCTGCCGCCTGATATGTGTATGAAGAGGGAGGTCATGTTTCTATCTATACTGGTTCCAGGACCCAAAAATCCAAAGGCGAACATAGACGTGTTTTTGCAACCGTTGGTTGAAGAGTTATCACAGTTATGGGATGTTGGGGTAATGACATACGATGTGTCTTTGAAGAACAACTTTATGATGCGTGCTGTTTTGATGTGGACTATTAACGACTTCCCGGCCTATGGTATGCTTTCTGGATGGTCCACGTCTGGGAAGCTTGCTTGCCCTGTATGCATGGAACATACCGGGGGGAATCACTCCCTGTTAGTGGCAAGACAAGTTTCTTTGACTGTCATAGAAAGTTTCTACCGTTGGATCACCCGTTTAGGAGGAACAAAACCGCTTTTAAGAAGAACAAGGTTGTTAATGAACCTCCACCCCGTAGGTTATCTGGTGCACGGGTTTGGCAGAGGGTCGAAGAGTATCCTTACATCTGGGACAAGAGTGTTAAGGAGTTTGCGGGTTACGGTAAGGAACACCACTGGGTGAAGCAGAGTGTGTTGTGGGATTTGCCATATTGGAAAGACTTGTTGTTAAGACACAACATTGATGTCATGCACACTGAACGTAATGTTTTCATGAATATTTTTGACACTGTTATGGACATCAAAGGGAGAACAAAGGACAACGAGAAGAGTCGTCTAGACCTTCCGATTTGGTGTTCCAGAAAGGAGTTGGAGTTGAGGGATGCGGGACGTGGAAGAATGTTTAAACCCCATGCAAAATATGCTTTAACTAGACCACAACAGATTGCTGTGTGTATTTGGATGAATGGGTTGACCCTGCCTGACGGATTCGCTTCTAACTTGAGTAGATGTGTCGACATGAAGGAGGGCAGGGTGTTTGGCATGAAAAGTCATGATTGCCATGTGTTTATGCAACAACTACTCCCGTACGCGTTTCATGCCTTACCGAAGCCTATTTGGAAACCGTTAGTGGAGTTGAGTCACTTCTTTAAGGAGTTGACGGCTACTTCGTTGAGTGTGGAGAAACTTGTGAAGATGGAAGAAACTATCCCGGTATTGATTTGTAAGTTGGAGCAGATTTTCCCACCAAGTTTTTTTGACTCCATGGAGCATTTGCCTATCCATCTACCGTACGAGGCCTTGGTTGGTGGCCCAGTGCAGTATCGTTGGATGTATCCATTCGAAAGGTGAATGCTTGGTGAACTCTTTAATTTACTTGCAAATCATGCTTATAATAGTATCTTCTAACTTAACACCACCTTGTTAATGATGTTGAAGATTCTTACGCTCTTTAAAAGATAAAGTGTCGAACAAAGCCTGCGTTGAAGCTTTAATTTGTGAGGCATACTTAGTCGAAGAAATGACAACCTTTGCTTCTTTCTATTTTCCAACGGAGATAGAAACTAGAATGAGTAGAATTCCCCGCAATCTTGGTGTAGCCAGCCGCACAGGGTTTGATGAACAAACGTCGATTTTCAACTATCCTGGTCACCCGGGGGGCAGGCTCACAAAATGTTACATTGATGAGAAAGATCGAAAGGCGGCTCACTTGTACATTCTTCTCAATTGCCCAGAAGTGGAACCCTTTATTGAGTAAGTCATAGAAGTTATATTATACATTCTTAACGTAGCTTTTATATTAAACTTATTTGTTTCTTTCAATAGCTTATACACAGATATGCTAAAACTTGAGCAAAATGATTTAACTGATGACCAAATCCATAGTGAGGTGTCATCCAAGTTCGTTGGTTGGTTCGCGCAACATGTAAGACCCGTATACCAAGTGTTTTTAAGCCTATTTGCTTCTAACTCCCGTCAATATGGTAACAATGACCTACTTCTTATGTTGTACATAGATACAAGACCCTACCAACCATATTGAAGATTCTTTACTCCAAGCCCTTTCTTGGGGGCCGGTGAAGACTGTTAAAAAATGGCCTATTTACTACGTAAATGGCTACAAGTTTAATATTCTTCAATGGAGTGAAGGGATGCGCACCCATAACTACGGGGTTTGTGTTAAAGGCACCGCCGGTCAGTTGGAAGAAGACTTTTATGGAGTGCTGACGGAGATTGTTGAAGTTTCATTCTCTGGACGACTAAGAAGAGATATTGTTCTATTCAAATGTGATTGGTTCGACAACACAATTGGTGTTGGAACAAAGGTTGACAACAACTACGGCTTAGTTGAGGTCAAGAAGAATGGTAGATATAAAGGGTTTGATCCCTTCATTTTTGCCCAACAAGCTGAGCAGGTTTATTACACCGACTTCCCGGGTGGACATCGGGACTGGTATGCAGTAATCAAGGCCAAGGCCCGAAGTCAGATCACTGACAATGTCTCCGAGGAGGTCGATGACGCTTATCAGCTTGCACCACACGAGCTCAACGATGCCAATTTGTTGTTCAACATTGATCCAGTCATAATGGATGAGACACTCGCCACTACGGGGGGTGAACACATTGACAAAGACCTTGTCTCTCGATCAAAACGGTCTAGGGCTGATTTGGATACTGAGGAACTTGTTCAAACAGATAACCACAGTGACACTGAAACTGAGGGGGAATTTGAAACTGAAACAGACACAGAGTATGTAGTTGTTAAACATATATACATAGGTTTATATATATCCTGAGACTAACCTTTCTTTTCATGATTTTATCCACAGATGACGGGACGTCGACTGCCCTTCAGTAGGGGTGGTGGGTCCAGGACCCCGGCTTCCCGTCTGGGGATGCAAACCCCAGGGCAGCAGACCACTCCATCACCACC
Organism: Clitoria ternatea; assembly: GCA_037962975.1. Taxonomy (NCBI): domain Eukaryota; kingdom Viridiplantae; phylum Streptophyta; class Magnoliopsida; order Fabales; family Fabaceae; genus Clitoria; species Clitoria ternatea. The sequence goes on along the minus strand of CM075671.1, from coordinate 214,403,286 downwards.
ACAGCGGACCACTCCATCCCCATTACAGCAGACCACTCCATCACCACCACCACAGCAGACAACCCCATCACCCCCACAGCTGACCACCCCAGAGCAGACTCCTGGAGTTGGTGGCTTGGAGGACCATGGCCATCAGGCGACCCCACCTCCGGCATCCCCTCTGCCCATGTTGGTACCCGTGCCGGCCGGAGACGAGTAAGTGACTAAATTTCATACTCTTTTATGTTATTTGTATGATACTTTATATTAGGGTTTAGTTGAAAGACTTGTTGGTTTATTGTTGCTTACTTTAATTAGTACTTGTATAGATTGAATTGTACTGGGCACTCTTCTGTTTGTAACAGGGTAACTATTTAAACTTGGAAATGTTACATTTACAGGGGAGACTCTGCCGAAATTTTGGGTGTCTCCCTAGATTGTGTGTTGTTTTACTCCTAACATAATTGTTGTCATTACAGCTTTGTTGATAGTAGTCGCACTACCAAAGCGATTACTAAGGTTTTGAAGGCCCAGTGGGATGGTCCATATATATCTTGGACAGATGCTGGGAAGGTTGTGCAAGATAGGTGGTTTGACACCTTCTCGGTAAGTTCCTAGCTCATTTATTGTGACTTGATTTGTAAAAACGACCCGTTATTAATTTTGAATTCTCAATTCATTTTACAGCGTGATTACCAGTGGGCGGAGGGTATGATTGATGAGATTAGGAAGGTCTTTGCCACAAAGACCTCCAAAATCATCAAGAGTACCCTTTGGAAGGTGAGGGACAAGGGTGAGCGCCCTCGTTGGATCCCGGAGGACCATTGGGACGGGATGGTCCAGAAGTGGGGCGGGGTCCCATTCCAGCAGGCGAGTGCTCGGAATAGGGCCAACAGAGCCGCCGATGCTGCAGCCTCGGTTTACACTGGGGGTAGCATTTCAACCCTCGAGCACAAGAAAAGATTTGTAAGTATATTTATGTTAAACATTTCTATTATGGTTCGTCTTACATGTTTACAAATAATAATCTCAATGTTTTTTGTCCACCACAGGAGCAGAGGGAGCACCGGGAGCCTTCTTTGTTTGAGGTCATGCAAATGACCAAGAAGAACAAAGCCGGTGCATGGGTAAACCAGAAGACTACGGAGCTAGCGGTATTTACTTTTAACTGACACATGCTTTTAATTTACTTACAAATCAGCTTACTAATCCTATCGTTGTTTTTGAATTTACAGGAGCCGTATCAGGCCAGGAGGGCCGAGAAGGAGGCGGACCTGGTGGCTTCCACCCCTGAAGGGGAGGTTCCTCCCACCCTATCTTGTTCTGACGACAACGCCATCTATATGGAGGCTGTTGGCGGTGTGAACAAGAAAGGGAGGGTGTTTGGATTGGGTGGCGTCGGCACGCAGCTGGCGAAAAAGGGGAAGACCCCTTCCTCTTCGTCTTCCTCTGGTCTTCCGACTGAGGTCGTTCAGGTAATTCAAAACCTGAACGATGAGCTACAGGAGGAGCGGCGTCAGAGGCAGTTGCTGTTGGAGCGGCACGAGGCGGACCGACAGAAGGCCGAGGCGGACCGACAGCGGGCCGAGGAGCAGCACGCCGAGACTCGTCGGCAACTTGCTCAGCAGCAGGAGCTACTGATGCAGTTGATGGCGAGGCTACCTCCCCCCACTTCCCAGGCGCCCCCACCACCACCCCACGATCCCCCACCACCTTGATTGTAGTTCTTTTATTTATACACATTGTATATTTGATTTTTAGTTATGTTATATTTTCATTCAGTATTTATTTTGTCATTCTTTATTTATTATATCAATATTTATTGGTAATTACATTCAAATCACAAAGCCTTATTCTACCTATCATTAATAATTCAACCTATTTGATAAATTAATTTAATCTATTATTTTATTTTTAATAATAATTTATTACTTCAAAAAAATTATTTTAATTTAATTATAAAATTTTATCAGCCAATACAAAATACAAAATATTAACATATTTTTAAAGTTAAATTAACAAAACCAGTCAATATTGAATTAATTTTAAAAAAATTTAAAAATTCCCGTTAGCGACGGTCCTGTACCGTCGCTGAATTATTAACACTAGCGACGGACGATAGTGGTCGCTGTATCATAACCACTAGCGACGGATATTGGGGTCACTACATCACAATCACTAGCGACGAACAGTGTGGTCGCTGACTTATTAACACTAGCGACGGACAGTGTGGTCGCTACATCACAATCACTAGCGACGGGCAACGACGTCGCTACATTGCAACCACTAGCGATGGACAACGGCGTCGCTACATTGCAACCACTAGCGACGGATGCCGTGGTCGCTACATCGCTACCTATAGCGACGGCATACGGTGGTCGCTGGTGGCTGTTAGTAGCGACGGGCCTCGAGGTCGCTGTATGGCAACACTTAGCGACGGCTGGAGTTATTGGGGCAGAGACGATTTTAGCGACGGCCTTTCGCCGTCAATATGGTAGCGACGGCAGATGTGTGGTCGCTGATGTGTTTTCGACGAGGGTTTTAGCGACGTCTTGTTGCCCGTCTGCGATGCCGTCGCTAATGGTTTTAGCGACGGGAATTCCATTGATTAGCGACCAATTACTTCCGTCGCTAACAGTTGTTTTTTTAGTGGTGGGAGTCCTCTTCTGAGTGAACAAGGCTATATATATATTTATATTCCGAGTGAATGTTATATATTCCGAGTGGATAAGTTTTAAATAAGTCCGAGTGACTTAACTGGGTGAATTCCTCCGAGTGATGTGAGGATTGTGGAATCCCGAATGGGACTTGCTTGTGGAAACTCCTTCCAAAGGAATAGAGGTTAAGTGATCTCCGAGTGAGAAAGATCAAATTATGCCGAGTGCATAATAGATATTGTATTCCGAGTGAATTGTGGTTAAATTATACCGAGGGATATTAGACTGGGGAATCATTTCCCGAGTGGAGATTTTGACGCTTCCGAATGAAGCATGTATGTGGGCTTCTTGAATAAATTAAGTATTTGGCTAAGTATGAAATTGCCGAGTGAAGCATGACCCTATGGGGACAGTTCCCGAGTGACGTGGTCCCGAATCCGAGTGATGGAATTTACCGAGTGAATGGGTTCGCTTCAGCGAATGAGATTTCACTCCAGTGAGTATGGATGGTTGGAAGGTTTCTGGTTAGCTTTGCTTAAGCGAATGGGTGTTTCACCCAGGCGTGATGGGTTGTCTCGCTCAAGCGGATTTGGGTCTCGCTTGAGCGAGTGAACGCTGTATTGGGCTCGCTTAAGCTTGTTCTTCCGCTGGGCTTTCTTATGAATGGTTTTATTTTCCCTTGCCCTTATGTTGTTTTAATTTACCCCGACTGCTTGGTGAATTTTGGGAAAAAAAATTTCCCTGGTCTCGGTTTTGGGTTTATTAAGTCGGGTTGTTTCATTTTAGTATTAAAGCGTTCTTAAAAGAATTAAGGATGTTTCATGAGTCATGGAGCTGCCTTTAGTTTGGTGATGAGGCACCCTATGTGGCAGGCCCAGTGGGCGGGCGGCTCTGTGATGAGTAAGTTACCTCAGTGTCCGACGGGGCACGACTCTCTCGATGTGTGTTCGGGAAGGGCCCGTAGCACTTGTGGCAAGTGAGGCCATGTTGTTGATCCGCAAGTCACGGGGTGACTAGTGCTACAGATGAGCGAGAGCGGTTTGGTACAGTAAAAGTATGTTGTCCAACATGCATGAATTGAGATATATGTGTATATATTTTTCTACTGCAGTAGGAGCGTAGTAGCACACCTATGCTTGACCTACAATTTGGTGTTTATTCCCATAGTCGGATCCGCATTTGTTTCTATTCCATTGTGCATATGCATTAACCATAAGAGCATTTACATATAGCATGGAGATATGCCAGATGATGATGATGATTGATGATGATTGAGATTGTGGTATGGTGTTGATGAGATGGGTGATTGAGTACCTAAAAGACCACAAATTAATAAATGATATGAATACAATAAAATGATATTGAACATGACGGTGTGTACGTTATGGCCCAATGTAATGTAGGGCATAATTATTATGATTGATAATAATGATGATAACCCATGGTGGCTTTGAGAAAAGACCTGAATGGTTGACATTGATGACGTTGGCCCATTGTGGCATTGTGATAGATATGTATATGCCTGCTTTGCTATGACTTGATTAATAAATATGAGATATGTATATGTTGTGGAATTTATAATTCATGATGATCATTGTTGTGTTTAGCAAAGCAAACATGATGTTGATATGCATATGCACATGATTTCAATTGTATTCATATCGTCATTTGAAATGTATAACTCACTATCCCATGTGGTCTACTTTTTAGTATTGATGAAGGGATGTCATGGGAAGAGGATATTTTTAAAGTAAAGCTTTTGTGAAGGTAAAATAGTGGTAATGGAATGCCTTGGCCGACAGCGTTTGTAATTTATTGAGTTGTGTATAAAAATAGATATTATGATATTGTTAATTACTGATGTTGATGGATGAACTATAAATATGTATTAGAGGCATTGGATTGATACCCATTTGATGAATATAAAGATGTTGATTATGTAATCATTTTGGGAATGCATAGGATGTTGATTTATTAATCCTCTAAGTATGTACAAGTATTAAAATACATAAATTGAGGATTGAATTGATTATGGTCAATTATGAAATATAAATATTGGAGATGTATGTTGCATGACTATATAGATGGATATGTATAAATATATTTAAGGCATTGTATGTTTATGATTTATGTGTAAGATTGGATGTGGCCTAATAGGCTTGTATTGTATATTTGCATGCTTTGCCGAGTCTTTTCTCATATCTTCATATATGAGACTAGGCGTATGCCCGGTATACACATTCTTCTTCCGCTGTAAAACTCTGTTATTTTGTATACCATTATGGGTAAACTATTTAACAATCCAGTTATAGATTATCAAATCTCACCCTTTGGTTTTCTGTGGTTCGAGTCTTGATGTAGTCGTGGTGGTGTTTTTGAAATTATTTCAAACGTGAAAAATTTATTCATATTTTTATTGTCTAATTATTTAGATTACATCGGGATTCGAATCCAGAAATTCAGGGTGTTACACAAGAGAAAGGGAAGTAGAAGATGGGTTTACGCTTACCTTAAACTCCAAAATGGGAAACAATGGTGTAAAAACTCCACTAAGCACCCATGGTTTCCATGGTTCACGCCTAGCTAAGAAGGAAAAAGGAAGAATCAAATTGAGTGGCATGTAAGAGGAAAAACCGTGAGATAGAAGGGAAAATTGAACCATGCAAGCATATACCTTGGTGAAGTGGAGAATTGGAATTGAGAGAATAAAGAAGTGAGATGGCACGACTGAGAAAGTGCACAAGATAGAGAGGAAGATGAGAAGAAAAGGAGAGCTCGAGAGAGGAAAGGATGCACGACAGAGAGAGAGAATTGATGAAGAAAAGAAAGTGAGAAAGAGAAATTTGAGAAAGGAAAGGAAATGAGGGAAAAGAAATATCAAGATAAAGTAAAAGAATTTAGGAAATAAGATAAAGTGATTGAAGTTGATTAATGAAATTTTTAATTTAAGTAGAGTAGTTAATTTACTTCGGAGCTCCTAAAATTATCCCGGAAATTTGAATTTGAATGTTATGTAATACATTATAGGTACAATAAAAAATATAATACATTATAGTATATGTAACAATATGAAAAGAATTCGTTAAATGTATAAAGGGACGTTTTAAAATAGTAAAATGGTTGTAATTTTTGAGATAATGTTGAATGAGAAAGTTATATTTTCAAAATATGGTTATGTACAGATTTATCATAATTGACTTGTGATCAACTCAAAATTTTTGAAAGGAATAATACATAGAATAACCGAACTAAAAAATAATTTTAAAAAAGTCATAAATTTTTTTTAGAAAAAGGAAATCAAGCATAATTTATGATGTTGATATATTCAACATAATTAATTTTTGTGATGAAATCAAAAATATAACATGAAATAGTATAATGTCAAATATGAGAACAAAAATAAAGAAAAACTACAAATTCTCAATAAAGTTGTATTGAAAGAAAAAAAAGAAAGAATCACAGTGAATTATATGTTGAATAAATAAAGAATTAAAAATTAATAATAAAGTTTGTCTAAGCGTCTCAACAAAATATTTTGAACAAAGAAATTATTACATATATAAAACAATTTGAATAAAGAAATAAAATATAAGCTATTTTAAATAGAGAAACTATAAAATATTTTGTAAATAATATAAAGTAAACAGTTTGTATAAAAAAGTAATTGTGCGTCTCAACAACTTAAGATAAAAAGTCATATGTAGTTTAGTGGAATTCTTTTATAGATAGGTAATAGATTTATGATAATTTATGACTAGATAATAATTTATAAACTTTTTTAGTCTACACGATAATACTATGAAAAAAAATGAATATATTTTATTAGTATGATTCCACTTGGAACTTCACCATTAGATGTAAGTGTGAGATTAAGTATTAACTTAATAGCATAATACATCAACATTGTAATTTGTTGAGGATGAAATTAAAATATTAATTAAGTTATGGATGTATAATTGTGAAAATGTCAAAAACTTCTATTGGAGTTTACTTTAGCAAATTGTATTGAGATTAGATTATACCTATGGAGTAAAGTCGAGTTTATATCAAGGAAGACATAAACATCTCATGAGACCCAATAATAAAAAGAAGTGGGTTTTACAACATGTTAGTGTGTTTCTCCCCTTTCTATTAAAAGTTTTCAATATCTGAAGAGGGGCAACATCTATGTCCACATTTCGTTGACTGTTGAATCCTTGCTTCCTTGAGAGAGAGAGAGAGAGAGAGAGAGAGAGAGAGAGAAGGGGGGGGGGGGGGGGGGGGGGGGGGGGGCTGTTAAATTGTGTGGTGCGATCCAATGGCTAATGAGAGTGCTTTAGGATATTTGTAGAGGAAAAGTGCCTTTCGATATTGTTTTAATATTCATTTACGTAACATATTGCATGCGCAACTGCAACTAATGTGAACCGTCCATACCACATCTCTTTCAAAATGTCCATTTTTATATATGCAAAGTGGAATATCATAGTGGTGTCTAAAAATTGAATTACCTCAAATTCAATTTAAATTTATTTAAAAATTATTTATAAAGATTCAATTTTAAATTCAATCTATTTTGTCATTTTAGTTCAATTATGATTTAATTTAGTTTTTAAAAAATGAATTTTATTCAAATCCAGTTTATTAAAATTGGATTTATTAAATCCAATTTTTAACTCAAATCCAGTTTTAATCCAATTTTTTAAAGTCAGATACAGTTTTTAAAACTAGATCTATTTTTTTAATTCAAATACAGTTATTAAAATCAACCACCACCAATAATTTAAACATTGGAATTTGAACAAAAATAATTACTACATAAAAATGTTATTATTCAGAAATTGAGATTTAAACTTTGAACGAAATCAATTACTACATTAAAGATGAAGTAAATAATTTAAAGAATTCAATTATAGTATTTAAAGAAAAAGAGTTTAAAATGAATCGATTTTTATTATGTTAAACTGGATTAAGTCTAAGTCAAATTTTTAAAATCTGAATTTAATCAAATCTGATTTTTTTAAACTGAATTTTATCCAAATCTAAATATAAAATATACCTTTAATCCACTTTGATAAAATCTAATTTTTTTTATTCGAATTGAATTTAAATACGAATTAAACTCAAAAATTGGATTTTTTTTATTAACCCCTAATCTTCAATTCCTCGTCAAAATCATAGCATTTCGGTTGAACTTTTTACATCGGCCTACTAGCTAGTATTTCATTTTATATATTTTCACCTTAGGCCGCATTGAAGATATGACATATTTTAGTTAATGGCTACCGGCCAAATTCAAATTATGCATCTAGCTCCTCTAAAATTGTGATATCATAAAAAAAATTTATAAAAAAATTTTTAAATGGTTAAACTTCAAATATTAATGTTAATTTTAAACAAATGGTTTTTTTTTTACATTTTATATTCTGTTAAGCACAGGAAAATCAAATTTTTAAGGCTAAATACATATTTTAATCTTTTATATTTTAAATTCAATCAGCTTTTAGCTAACTCTACTAATGGAAATGTGACATATTACTGATCATGCTAACATAGTTACTTCATATTTCATATGCTTATTCAATCACATGTAGCATAATAGACCAACTATTCAACCATTAAACAACAATTTTTTTAAGTAGATGAACAGTAACCATTATACATATAAGATAACATTCAGTTTTTTTGGTTTATATACAATATGGACGGGCGACCGTGCATAATAAAATATAAATTTATGTATATTTTAAATATAATAATCATAATATATTTAAATATATTTCTTATATATTTATTAAATAGAAATATATTTTTAAACATTAATATATTTAATAGACAGTAACCTCAACATACAGTGGAGTGGAGTATGATTATATGAAGCATTGGAATTGTCAGTCAACACAACAGTTAGCATATGTATGTTACTTCATAAATTTCAACCAAAAATAAAATGTTATACTATTTATTTGTTCAGTAAAATTCATGTGTACATATTAAATGATTTATTATTGGTTAGGTTCATATCAATTTTCAAGAATGTTGTTGCTTAGAATTTTTTTTATATCAATTAAAGGAATTGAAATAAGGAGATTGCCGATCAGGGTTAGCATAAAACAATTTAACTAACAATTTAAGGGTAGGGAGTTAGCTAAATCCTAAGAATTCCTTTGTGTGGCTATAAAATATTGCTGTGCTATCAACTTGCTGGATTGGCATCTTTTCCTGATTAATAATGTGGATACAGTGGACAGGGTTTCTTTGTGAGAGTATGGTGATAAATAAGTGTCCATTTGTCTTTTCCTTTGCTAGGCTTGTCTCTTAAAGCCCTCGCTGTCCTTTTGCTTAACCCTAGCTTAAATGGGTGTGCCACCAAGTTGACCAAACCAAAACAGGTATTCTTATTATATTTTTTATTTAATCAATATTATATTTTTAAATTAAAAAAACATTATATTTTTTGGGTTATACTTTTCATTAAAACTCGTCTTGAAGGATTAAGGTTAATAAAACTCTTACTCACTCTTAAGTTATATTTCATGTTTCTTTCAGAGAAGTATGAGATTATTTTTTAAATTGCTTCCGCCATTTGCTACTCAAACAAATACTTACACTGATAAATCAATATGCGCGTTTTTTAAAATTATATTATATTTTTGTCTTATATATTTCGTGTTTGTTTTAAGTTAAACCCTAAATTTTTCTGTCAAATGTTTATTACTTAATTAATAATAAGTAAAACTAAAAATTGAAAAAATATTTTGATAGGATACTTAATGTATAAAAAAGCAACTACTCAACCACTAAAAATTATTATATATGCAAAATGGTAAATCATATCTTTTTATTAGTTTATATACAATATGGATAGGTTAAGTGTACATGATAAATATAAATTCATATGATATATTTTTAAATATAATAATCATAATATATTTAAATATATTTTTAATAATAAAAATTATTAAATATATTTATTATATTTTAAATTTAATAAATATATTATTAATAAAAAAATTAATATTTAATAAAAATACTACCATCAATCTTTAATATAATTAAATATATAATTAATACAAATAAAAAAATTATTAACATCAATCTTTAATAAATATAATTAAATATATTAAAGATTGAATTTCTTAAATTTTAAATATTAAATTGGTCTAGGCTGGGGTGCAAGGTTCGACGTAGTGAGTAGTCCTCAATAGATGTTATATGTTTAAATTTTACATCGGTCGAGTGAGAATCTGATATTATATTCTCTTTTCCAGTGGGGAAATAAAGGTCTTGAAGTAATTTCTCGTACCAAAATCACTAGCCTTATGCGTTGTGGGGCGAAATGAGGTGTCATCTACAAGGACACTCCGACGCTCAAGTTAGTGAATATTCAAGGAGAATACCAGAGCTCAAGCGTAAGTTCAATAGAGAATGTTCCACTTTTCATTGGTAATTTGTGGGCACTTATACCTAGGGATAACAGAAGAGTCATCTTGCTCAAAATGTTTCCCGTATAATTTTGATCCCTTGAAGAAAGACTGACACATGAAAGGGACGTTTTCAAATGGCTCTACCTACCCATCTGTTACTTTGCAGGTTACTTGTCCAGCATGCTGATGCATAAGTCAACTTAAGCTTTCCGATATCGAGAGAATGACTCGTACCAAAGTCAGCTCAAGAGCCTCATGTGCGATGCTAGAAGGCCGGTGTTATACCACCTTAGTATGTGAGAGATCGATTCTGAATGATGGCTTAAGTTCAAGTTACCATATTGCCTATGGGCTGGTATCAGGACTGAATCATTTACCCCCTAGCTGGTTGGAGGGACCATGCGGTTGCTTGAATAAGCTATGTCTTCTACTGAGACAAGCATGGGTAGGAAGAACGTTTTGTTAATTTAGAAAAATTTTCTACTTGCTCCATTCATGTTTGTAACTGTTGCGCATTTATTTACCCTTCAAAACACGGTGTTACTCATATCGTAGGCCACGTCAATCATGCAACAATTACTTTTAATCATGCATGGCGGTTACATTTCAATCATAACTTTGGCAGTTATTTTTGGACAATAGTCCTTGAAAATTGAAATAACACAAAAAAATTTGAATCAAAACGCCACCGTGTTACCCCTAACCATGTCTATAAAAGGTGGTTTTAGAAATGTTGTAAAACACTTCCTATTTTTGCATATTGAAACTTAGCCAAAATTCAGAGAGAAACCCTTGTTACTTAGAAAGTGTTCCAAACTCATCATCTTGCTTAAACTCTTTCACGTTTAAAGCTTTCGAAAGTGCTTTCCTATTTGTGACCCTTTAGGATTCTTTCGGTATCTTTAGGTAGCTAACCCCTATCCTTTTTACTTTTTTCTTTTTGCCTTTAAAAGAGATTTTTGGCAGTTCCTTAACTAAGCATTTTCTGTGAAGTTTTGAAATATACTTTAGACTTACATGCCTAAAGTTTTTGTGGCAGATCCACATCTCTTTAGAGGTTGAAAACAAACATGTTACATTTTGATCATTCAGTTCACTCAGATCAACCTTGTACAGGTTGTTGTCTCTGTTTGCAAAAAAAAAAAAAAGTATAGTTCCATCATGGTTGATGATAGTACACTTCTCTTTATCAAATGAGACCTTGTACCCGCTATCACAAAATTGATTTATGCTAAGCATGTTATGTCTCAGACCTTCAACAAGAAAAACATTTTCAATAATAGGGGAAGGAATTTTACTAACTTTACCAATACCAACAATGTTCCTGGTTGGTTTCCCCCAAAGGTAATTGTTTCTCCTTTAAACCGCTCTAGGTCTAGGAACATAGACCTTCTTTCTATCATATGATGCAAGCATCCACTATCCAGATAGTAGTGTTGATGCTTTGTCTTTGTCTTTAAGCATATCTATAATAGGAATAATAAATGATTTTGGTACCCAAATCTTTTTGGGTCCTACATGGTTAGTAATCTTTGCATTTCTTTTCTTTCTTTTTTGACAGTCATTAATTACATGACCATGCCTATTGCAATAATATATTTTTCATGCTTCTGTTTCTTTGGCATAAATGAAGGAGAGAAAAACTGCTTGAGATTATCTTTCTTAACATAACTCAGACTAGATCTGTCATGGCCTTTACAATATTTTCCTAAAAGCTTGTTCAAATTTCCAGTGCCATCAATAAATGCCTAAGTCTGAAGTGAGTTAACTCATCTGTTTCTAAAGTTGGTTGATCTCTTGAGTCTAGGAGTTACAATAGACTTTAGCATCATTTAACTCAATTTTCAAACAATCATTTTCTTTCCTAAGTCTGTGCAATTCCTCAAGGTGTATTTTTTTCCTTGCTTCCATCTCATTCTAAGTGTTTTGATCAAAACTCTATTCTTTTAATTTTGAAATATGGTTTTCATACTCAGTAGCCATATCAACTTGCTTTCTTTTCAAATTCTTGAAGTTTTTCAATAATTTAGAAAAATCATTAAGCAATATATCAGAGTTCTCTTTAAGTTCAGAATAACTTACTTCCTCAAAATTTGAGTTGCTCGAGCTGGCTTTTGAGTCTAAGCCAACATCAACCATGAGACAGACCTGAGTAGACTCTATCTCCTTTTCAGACTCACTCGAACTGGATGAGTTTTCATCATCCCATGTAATCAACCCTTTTTGCTTCTTGGGGAATCTCTTATTTTCTTTTCTGTCCTTATAGTCCTTGTTCAAGGGAAGAAATTGTTCCTTCCTATGACCTGGCTTTCTATAGTTGAAGCATTTAAAGGTAGATTTGTCAGATTTAAACTTAAGTTAAGATTTACCTTTATAGTCTTTCCTCTAGAACTTCTCAGGTCTGCTTTTCTTTTTCTTCAGCAGCCTATGAAATCTCCTTTTTATGAGAGCAAGCTCCTCGTCTATATCTGAACTGCTTTCATCAGAGTCTGTGTTTGAGCTAGTAGACTCTACAACTTTAAGAGCCTTCGACTTGCTTGAGTCAGTTGACTCCAAGGAAATGCTCTTTAGAGTGGAGGGCTTGGCAACCTCCTTCTGCTTTAACTTCATCTCATGAACTTTGAGCACTCTAAGGAGTTCATCAAAACTAAGGGTGATGAGATCTTTGGCTTCCTCAAGGACTGAGCACTTTGCATCAAACTTTTCTGGTAAACTCCTAAGGAGCTTGACATTTATGTCCTCAACTGACATAGTTGTCCCCAGGGATTGAAGTTCATTCAACAAAGTTTGGAATCTTCCAAACATTTGATCTATAGACTCGTGCTCCTCCATCTTGAAGTTGTCATATTGTTTTATCAACATTATTTTCTTCGATCTCTTCACATGAAAGGTCCCTTCATAGTTTCATTGCAAAACTTCCTAAACTTCCTTTGCGGTCTTGTAGTTGAATACTTTATTGTATTCAGATTTGCTTAAAGCACAAATGAGAAGATATCTTGCCTTTGTGTTGGCTTCGATATCTCCTGGTTGGTCCAAACATCTTCTGGTTTGGGCTTGCCATTAGTATAACGGGTACAGGGTTATCACCATTTACAATGACCCACAGACTATATTGGGTAGACTTGATGAACATTTCCATCCTATCTTTCTAATATAGATAGTCCTCCAATAAGAAGGCTGAAGGTTTGTTTACAAAGGATCCTTATACTATAAGTTGGTCATTCTGAGAAGCTACCATGGATCTTTATCCTTTTCACTTTGTTATTCAAGTGGCCTCTAATAACTCAAGAGGGGTGGGGGTGAATTAAGTTTTCTTTCTTTTAAGAGCTAGGTAATATTTTAAAATTCTTTATTATGCAAATGATTAAAATCTTATAAATGAATGAGATAAATGAATGCAAAGAAAGGGATAAGAGATTGCAAACACTGATTTTATATTGGTTCGGCCAACCACTACCTATATCTAGTCTTCTCAAGTAATATCTTGAGGATTCCATTAGTTTTAATTTTGTTATACAACACAAAGAGCTTCCATACCTTGGTACAAGCATAACTTAGGAAGCTTCTCCCAAGCAACGATAAACCTCACAAAGTGATAAAGAACTAAAATGACCACTCTCTTATCAAAGCAAATAAATAACTTGAAGTGCTAAATGACTTGATAAAGATAATATGGCCTTTTTGCTTTTTAGTAAAAATGGAAAGAATTGATTGATTTTGAAAATGATTTTCTGGCCTATTTATAGTTTGGAAAAGTCTTGAAAAGATGTAATTGAATGACCATGAATAATGAAAAGATACCTTTTCAAATGATGCATTGATTCATGGAAGAACATGGCTTTTCATTCAAGAAAAGATGAAGTGATGCAATATTTCAACTATTCTGACCAGTCACTAATCGATTACTTACATGTAGTAATCGATTACATACTTTTAAAACTTGAAAATTTGCCAACATTATAATATGTAATCGATTACAATATATTTGTAATCGATTACTTTAATTAAAAAATAAATCATGAAGAATTATGACTTTTTAATAATTTAGTTTTGAAAGTTGTAATCGATTACTACTAAATGATAATCGATTACTTGATTTTAAAATGCAATTTTTTCTTAAAACATTTTACTGTAACCGATTACATAAAGTATATAATCGATTACCTAGTGTCAGAATGCATGATTTTTAAGTTTTATTAATTCTTTTTGGGTCATATTATTTTTACTAAGTCTTACATGTTATTCCTAGGCCTTGATCTTGATTCTTCATGACTTGTACTTGAGTTCTTTGTCATGATCAAAATACTTTATTCTTTAATCTCCCCTCTTTTTTATGATGACAGTGATGTCCTGAAAAATATTACCAAGCAAGTACCTTTTCAACGAATCATATTTTATTTGTATTTAGACAAAATATTTTTAATTGTTTGACTTATTTAATTTTTAAGTATACTCCCTCTTATTTTAACAATTGAGTATTCTAATAAAGATTTAATCATTACTAGTTGTCAATCTCATTATTAGTTGTTAGTACTCCTCCTTTATTTTTTAGTGCATTCACTTATTCTCCCCCTTTGTCATCATCAAAAAAATAAAGAATCCAAAAACATAATAAGAGAAAGGTAATGGAAACAGAAACAACAAGTATTTATATTAACAAAAATGGATAGGATGGACTTCAACATAAAAAGGACAAACAAAAAATTATTCATAATTAAAATAGACCAAAATAAAATTAATTAAAAAAGGAAGTAACGGAATAAAATCAGGCGGAGTCAGGAGGGGGCAAGCGGGAAAGGATTTTCTGTATTGTGGCATCCACATAGTTAAAATGGTCCCTCATATAAGTACGTAGTGATTGGAGTTCGGTGGCTAAATCTGTCATTGAGAAGGAGTCGGGCATAGGATTAGGATCAGGTGGAAGGGTGGTGTGCTTCAGAACGTAGTCCCCATCTTAAGTCTACTTGTACCCAAAAGAAGAAAGAGTAGTTTTTCCAATTAAAATGAACGTTAAGGTTTAATACATAATTCTTCATTAATGGGTACTTTGAAGTGTTAGAGGATACGAGTTATAAGTCTTGCATATGGGAAAAGGGCATTGACGCAAAGTGTCTTTCTCATGTAGTAACGAATTAAAGCAGCCTAATTAAGTGGGCGAATAGTAAGTAGAGACCAAATGAGCAACATGTCTTATTTTGTGATTGAAGCAAGGTTTGTAGTGCGAGGAGCCAAAATATGAATAATTATGTAGTGCATAACCTGACAACTAAAAGTGAGAGAACCAGCAAGAAGACGTCCTCCAAGATCAACGTTTTCAGAGCAAATTAATTTCTTTGCATCTAGGTTGTTAAATTTATTTTCCCAAGCTTCAGAGAGATATCCCTCATATAGTTCACCAATAGAGGGTAGTTGAGTTAAGTGAAAAAATAGGTGAGCATCTATAACGATAGGCATATTATTAACTTCAGAATGAAACATCCTTTAGTGATCTGGATGTTTGAGTAGAAAAGACGCACTAAGTTTGGGTAATGATCTTCCTTGATGGAAATGAAGGGAATAAGGTTCTGGATGTCAAAGAATTGATAGCACTCAACATTGTTAAGAGAGTGTTCATCAATCAATTTTGGATCAATCACCTCTATTATGAAATAAGGAGTAAAAATTTTCTTGTTGGGCAGGGGTAGAGAAGAACTCCACGAAAGTGAACAAGGAAGGGTGTTAGTCCTTAATATATAGTTATTTTTATAATAAAAATTATGATAAAATAAATAAAAAATTAGTTTCAATAGAAATAAATTTAGGTTTTAATACAAATAAATGGAAGTTATTGAATTTACTTTGGCATGAATTATTTTTCCATTTTTTGCAATAAATGTTTGAGGTTTGAAAGTGGAAATTTATGCAAGACAAAAGGCTGACTCATAGCATCAACCCCACGCTCAGCATCAAGATTTTTGATTCTAATGCTACGCGTCAGGTGCTACGTGTATCCCACTGACAGGTGCGATTACACTCAGAAAAAAAGGTCAAATAATGGCCAAATCACTCTAGTCCAAAGGCATGAACATAGTCAGAGACAACAGGGGACTAGGTCTGCATATTATTGAGGCATAATTGACGATTAATGGCTGAAAATCTGGAGGAATAAGGAATCTGAGTCAGATGCCTGACGCACAGTGCCACATCCACACGTAGCGTTAGGCCCAAACTTCTCCACTATAAATAGGGCCATTTGCCATAGGTTTCAGTATCCCTTAGCATCCAATTCAGAGTGTTCTGTGTTCTCCATTGTGTAACATCCCAGATTTTAAGGAAAATAAATTTATTGTATAATGATAATTAATCATTTATGGTCAAATAATTATGGGAGATGTTGTTAGACATTAGAGGTGAATTATCGGTAAATTAAGATTTACCAGAACCGGATGAATTAACTGGTGATGTAGGACCCACTTGATTTAATTAGATGTTTGATGGGTCTAGAATGTTTGGAAAATTATTGTGGTTAAGATGGTATAGTTAGAATGATTTTTAGTGTCAAAGAAATAATTAATTGGACTCGATGAATGATAATAACCGGGAAAAATACGAACCAAATGGGATTAAAAAGAAAATGAAAATTTCCTTTCTTCTCTTCATTTCAGCCGTCCACTTTTTCTCTCTTTCCCATTTCTACTTTTCATGCTATTATACAATAGTTAATGGGGTTTTATGACCCAATGGACAAATGGCACAAAGCAAGGTTTTAACCATTGGACAATGTCCAATTTTTACTCAAATTCCTTCTCCCTTCTCTCATTTTTCAGTGACACCTCCTCCTCCTCACCTTTTCTTCACTTTTACTTCCTTTCTTCCTCCTTCCATGGTAAAAACCGCCCACCTCCATTCTTCTTCTTTCTCTTGCCCAAAAACGAAAACTAAGCTTGGATTTGTGAAGCATTTATGGAGCTTGGGAGCTTGTGGGATCATCTCCTTTCTCTTCTTCACTCTCATTTTCATTTTGGTGGAGCTTAAGCTTGAGGTAAAGATTTCTTACCTCTACCTTGTTTTATTTATGGTTTTGGGTTGTTGAGTGATGTTGTAAATGTTAAAAACCTTGCATGTGGGTGGAAATAGAGATCCTAGGCTTGAATATTTGGAAAGGAAACCCTAAGTATTAATAATTTGGAGATTTTTGACCCACTTGATGATTTTGATGATTATGTATGTCTATGAATGGAGTATATGAGAGGAATGGATTTTTAGAATCATTAAGATTGATTAATGAGGTTAATGATATTTGCATGTGAGTAGATTTGATGACTTGAGGAATAAATCTTGAGAATAGGAAAATGATAGGCAATGTTGAGTGATGTTATTGGTGATAACAATAATGGTGGATGACCATTGATAATGGATACTTGACTTGATGAAGTCTTAGGCCATGATAAATGCCATAAGGGTTTATTGATTAGTGATGGCTTAAGAAAATCCATGGTGACTTAAGTTGAAATTGGATGCCTTGTGATGGCTTATTAATTTCATGTACATATGTGTGTTGTTGATAGGATTGTATTCCGGACAATGATGCATAATAATCAAAGCAATCAGAGCGTTGGAATTGCGGTTCTTCTCTCGAGGTAGGAGAGGAGTTTGCATTTCAAATCGCATGAGTGAATTAATTGCTAATTATGTATATGTTGAACTCATGCAATGCCTTGCCATAAATGTCTTATATGACTAATTTGATGAAGTGATGATTGATGGCTTGGCTTATGTTGATTGTTATGAAAATGTATGCATTTATATAAGTTGATGATAAGTGTGCTATGGTCCCTTGGTTGGACGTGAACTAAATGATGGTGAAAACGTATGAATGAACGAGTTAAAATATAGAGAATTATTTTGAGATGAGTGATTATAGCTGATGAATTGGAATTTAAAGGAATAATTGATAAGTTGGAATGAGGAATTTCCAAGTGTGAATGGGCAGAGAGAGCTATATGCCTTATGTGCTCTGTAGGAAGTAATGGTGGTGAATCAGTTGGCCTAGAGTGAGAATTCATGAGTTAAGTTGTAAGGATTGCCGATTCTATTTATGTTCTGGTAGTCTCGCCCAAGCGAGATGGGATCTCGCCCAAGCGAGAGTCCCCTGCTTCAGTGAATTAGTTTTTGGAGGAAATTTGCCCAAGCAAATTGAGCTTCGCCCGAGCGAGGGCGAAGGAACTAGCCACTGGTCTGATTTCACTCAAGCAAATGGCCAGTTCGCTCAAGCTAGAATGTTAGTAGATCAGGGATTTAGCTACTGGACGAAATCCGCCCGAGTGAAGAGTCTTGAGGGATGGCATTCGCCCAGGCGAGACAAGTAAATGGTGATTGGGTAAGTTTCTGAACAAACTTTGTCTAAGTGGGAGTTTTGGAAATGAATTAAGAGGTGGTGGAATTTCCAGGTGAATTCCGAATGACTCATGTCTGAGTCATGACCTTCCGAGTGAGTAAGTGGGCATAATCCGAGTAGAAGGCTCGTGAATGTGATGATCTTGGCAGTGGAGTCCCGAATGGGGAATTTCCGAGTCCAATGTAACCTGTGCCGAGTGGAGTGCCTTCTAATGTGTAATTCCGAGTGAGGCTATAGCCATTAGGCCTTTTCTGAGTGGTGAAGGCTGAAGAGGACTCAGAGAGAAATGTGTTCTGAGAGAGATCCATTTTGATAAACCTAATCCGAGTGGGATCTTAGCGAGAGAATTCCCCGAGTAATGATAGGTCTAATTATTTCTGAGTGGAAATCCAGAATGAACCTCTCCCGAGGGGAGTGTGATTATGATGGTTCTGAATGAGGTGTTTTAGGAGTCTTTTTCCGAGTGAATAAAGTTATATACTCCGAGTGGATAAGATTGATGTAAGTCTGAGTGAAACAGCTTAGTGAATTCCTCCGAGAGGTGAAAGGTAAGAGTAATTCCGAATGGAACTTGATGGTGGAGTCCGAGTGTGCAATTCCGATTGGGATGACACCTAGGGGAGTATGCGGTGTGAGTTGTCCAGAAGTACTCTGGGGTAACTCCACCCGTGTACAATAGAAGGGGACTCGGTTTGAAATGAACTGTCGAGTGAAAGACCGATTGATGACTCAGATTTGGAATGAATTTACCGAGTGGAAGACTGAGTAAGAGAGGACTCGGTCTGGACTGACCTTGCCGAGTGGATGAATAAGTGAATGATGGGTCGGTCAGGATTAATTTGTTGGGTGGAAATCCTGAGTGCTTTGAGCCGGTTTCAGGGAAATTCTGCCGAGTGGAAACCTGAATGTTGGGAGTTGGTTTTGATTGATTTTACCGAGTGGACAACTGAGTGAGATGAGTTGGATTTGGAGGGGCTTTACTGAGTGAAAACTTAAGTGTTGGGAATCCTTATTGGACGAGTGGATATAGGCTGGGCACTGGAAGTCTTTCCCTTAAGCGAGAAAGTCTTGCCCAAGCAAGTCTGTACTAAATTCGGTTCTGGAAGAATTTTGCCCAATGCTCGCTGGCTCTGCCCAAGCGAGGCTTGAGTGTCTCGCTCAAGCGAGTCAGGGTCCGCTTGAGCGAAGGGAACTCTGATGGTCCTGTTCGCGCTGGATGTTTTTCGCTTACGCGAAAAGGGGGTCGCCCAAGCGAACCCGACCTGTCTCGCTCAAGCGGATGTGAATCTCGCTTGAGCGAGTTTCCACCAGTATGGGTTTTACTCGATATACTAGTGGCAGGCTTATATTTGACCCTTCTTTTTGGCATGACGAGGTAAAGCTGAGACGAATCAGGGGATGTATGAGAGGTAATATGTTAATGATAAAACATGGTGGTGATTAAGGTTGATTGGGTACATAGGAATTAAATAATTATGTATTTACCACCTGTATTAAAATAATGCATTATGATATATTTGCCACCTGAAATTGAATGATAAGAGGATGATAATGAGAACTTGGTGATAGGATTATGAGATATATCCTAGAGCGAATTTGGAATAAATTGAAGGGATAATTGAATGAGATGATATACAATATAAATTGATGAATCAAAGAAAATATGATATAAAATAATGTTAGATGATGTTGAGCACTCTCTTGCACAAAGAGGCGTATATCATTATTGATGAATTGTTGTATACCATTGTGTGTGATACAAGCATGGTCTTGTATGTGTGGTATGATATATGAAATTGAAAATGTTGTGAATGCCACACGATTATATATACATATGAGTATACTTGAGCAATGGTAATGAATAATGAGATAAAAATCCACTAAATGAAGTGTGATAATATTGATGAATAATATGTGATGTTGAAATGCCATAGTGGCTGTTTGCAAGTATTGACTTGCGTATATGATGTGAAATATATATGAATTATGTTGAGATGAAAATGCCACATTAAAACTTGAAAATAATGACTAAGAAACCAACAAGGTTGAAATCCACTAAGGTGTATGGTGGTGTTGGTGATTATGATGTTGATGTTTGATGAGTGGCATTTAGGATGCACAGAGTGAGCTTGCATTTGATTTGCATTGCATTACATCCATGGCATATCATAGCCGTTGATGTTGGAACATTAGGGGAGTTCCCTTGGCCGACCCAGTGGGAGGGTGGCTCAGTGCATGAGCAATTTGTTGTATCCCCTGTGACTCGGTGTGTGAGTCACGAAGCCGCCCATGTATTGCTACGGGGAGCTACATATGGCTGACCCTTGTGGGGGGTGGCTCTTGAAGAGCAGGTGACCCCGGTGGTCCTTTGGATCACAGCCACCATGATTTGATATCTGGCCGGCCCGCAACATCATATGTTGAATATGTTGTATACCGCGGTCATGGTAAAAATGACCAGGTGTTGCAAAATGGGCGATGCGGTTTGGTACCAGTAAAAATATGGTGAATATGCATGCATTATGATATATGTGTACATATTTTACTACTGCAGTAGGGGCATGGTATGTGATCATGCTTGAACCCACAACGTGGTGTTTATTCCCACAGTCGGATCCGCATTTGTTGTTGTCTATTCCATTGTGCATATGCATTAGCCATAAGAGCATTTGCATATAGCATGGAGATATGCCAGAATATGATGATGATTGAGATGATGGTATTGGTGTTGATGAGATGAGAAGTTAATATAATGAAAGACCACATAAAAGTAATAAATGATATGAATATATGAAATGATGTTAAATATGACGATATGTATGATATGGCCCAATGTAATGAAGGGCGTATTTGTTTATGGTTGATAATAATGCTGTTAGCCCATGGTGGCTTTGATGAAAGACCAGAATGGTCTATATTGATGTGTTGGCCCATTGTGGCGATGTGATAAATATGTGTTGGCCCATTGTGGCGGTGTGATGAATGTGTATATGCTTGCTTTGCTATGATTTGACGTATAAATATATATATTGATGAGTTAATGTAATGAGTTATGTATATAATGGATATCATAATGTTGTTAATTATTGTTATTGATGGACGAATTGTGAATATATATATATATATACTTGGATAATGTACTAATAGTGGATATATGAATCTGAGACTGAACAGATTATGGTCTATTATGAATATGAATATTGGAGATGTATGACGCATAACCATATAGATAAGTATAAACTTATATCTTAGGCATTGCATGCTTATGTGATTATGTAAAATGAAGATGGTTGTCTACTAGGCCTATGTTATGCCATTGCATGCTTTGCCGAGCCTTTTCTCATATCTTTATATATGGGACTAGGCGTGTGCCCGGTATACACATTTTTCTTCCGCTGTAAACTCTGATATTTTGTATACCGAATGGGCAAACTATTTATCGATCCAGTTATAGGTTACTTAATCTCACACTTTGGTTTTCTGTGATTTGGGTCTTGATGTGATCATGGTGATGTCTTGGAAACGTTTTTCAAACGTGAAAAATTTATTCGCAATTTAATTAATTATGACGATTACATCGAGATTCGAGTACAGAAAATCAGGGGTGTTATAATCTGGTATCAGAGCGTATTTTGCTCTGAATTAGAGTTCTTGATTATTGTCAATGCATGGTTGCTTGGTATTAAAGTTGATGTTATGGATGTTTGGAGCATGATTTCTCGATTGGGGAATATTCTGATGATCTTTGTAATATGGTTGTTTGCCTAGATTCAAGAGTGGTAGATGTCTAGAGGATAATGATATTATGTTTGATTGCCCTACATGGATATATGATGGACTAAGTGTCTAGGAATTATGAATTAATTATAAGGGCATACTTGCTTATTGAGGAATTATTATGAATCATTAATATTGAGTTGTGAGTGATGCTATTTGAGGACTTTTATAAGATTGTGATTCAAAAGACATGGATGTTAACTATTGGGAGTATACCCTTTTCATTGAGGTCGTATGATGTACTTGTGGAGCATAGTTGCTCAATTGGAAAACTTGATGAATCATGAGATTGAATATATTTATGGATGAATTCCTCAATGTGATTGATGTGGTTGTTTGTGTAAGTCCGGCCAAGCTCCTTACACTATTTCCTTCGAATGACGAATACATTGATATTATGCATCTGAATATTAATATGTTGAGGTATGACTTGAATAGATGATAACTTTGTACCATGTGTGATCATGGATATGATATATCGAATATGAATTGATTTGAGGATGGACCTATGCCGAGTGTTGATCTCGGATAGGGGATATTAAACGTGAATTGATATAGTAATAAAGTATAAGATGTCGAGACCTTAATATGTATGTATATTGAAATTGAATTATTTGCTTGGGTCTCTTGTATGAATTATGAAGTGGCTCATAGCCATGGTATGCATATTGAATATTAAAAAAAATTGTATAGGTACAGATTGGGGTTGGACTCGGTTTCATGTTTATGAACCAAGTGAACGATTGATTTAGTTGTGACCCACTAAGTGTGGTAACCCCGAATGACTCAAAATGATCTTGAACGATCGAACCTTATTGAATTTGACCCTATGGTGGTCTAGGCTCTATGATGGTTCTATGAGCTATGTTAAATGAATTTATTTGTGGTGGAAGTATTCCACAATGGGTACTACGTGACCCTTGAACTTTCGAGCCTCATGAGGGATCGAATCTTGTGAACGATTGAGCCGTAGTGAAACAGAATGCGAAATGAGTGGTTGAGGCTAGAGCTGATGTGTGAATGGATTAGAAATAAAAACATAAACCCCTATATATTTGGTGAATAATGACGTTGAATTTGGGGTATAATTTAGCATTGGCTATGATAAATGAGGAAGACCCACCAGTGTGGGAGATTTTAATGTGAATTTGGTGATTTGTTTAGGCTTAAATCGAATTATAACCGACAATGTTCGGATTAGATAAATGAATTCTAAGTTATTTTACTATGACTTCGAGATGGGTGAAGTCCAATGGTGGGGTGATTACCCTATGATGATTAGAAATCTATGGTTAGTGTATCCATATATGGTTATGATGGATGACAATTGGTGAATTGCATGGCATGATTTACGTCGGATTATGGTTAAATGATAATATGATGCGAGTATATTACTCGTGGGCTTGTGTGACTTCTTAGGAAGTCTCGTGTGTGAAGGAATATTATTTGAATTGACATGAATCATGAGCGATATGACGTGTAGGTACTTATCCTGATATGTCTCTACATGCTATAGGCATTGTGGCAACATGCATTTATGCACCGATCTCATGTGTTTGTGGTAACCACTACGGGATTGGGATACCTTCCTGTATGTCGGATGCAGCAACACATAGATCGGGCAAGTGTAGTGTTGTAACTGCTTATGGTAAATGTATTGAACCTATCCGGTGGTACTGGATATGAATGTGATGGTAATGATGAACAAACTTGAGAATTGATGAGTGGTGACTGGTTTTGATATATATATGAAGTTTATACTTGGATAAAGGAGTGATGATGATCATATCTTGTGGACTTTGGGAAGTCCAATATTATTTCTTGGTGTCATTAGACTCTACTGGTGTGTGGCCGAAGTGTGGCCTTATGATATATGTCGAGGTTAAACTTCGAGGACGAAGTTTCTTGTTGGTAGGGTGGATTGTAACATCCCAGATTTTAAGGAAAATAAATTTATTGTATAATGATAATTAACCATTTTGGTCAAATAATTATGGGAGATGTTAGACATTAGAGGTGAATTATCGGTAAATTAAGATTTACCGGAACCGGATGAATTAACTGGTGATGTGGGACCCACTTGATTTAATTAGATGTTTGATGGGTCTAGAATGTTTGGAAAATTATTGTGGTTAAGATGGTATAGTTAGAATGATTTTTGGTTTCAAAGAAATAATTAATTGGACTCGACGAATGATAATAACTGGGAAAAATACGAACCAAATGGGATTAAAAAGAAAATGAAAATTTCCTTTCTTCTCTTCATTTCAGTCGTCCACCTTTTCTCTCTTTCCCATTTCTACTTTTCATGCTATTATACAATGGTTAATGGGGTTTTATGACCCAATGGACAAATGGCATAAAGCAAGGTTTTAACCATTGGACAATGTCCAATTTTTACTCAAATTCCTTCTCCCTTCTCTTATTTTTCGGTGACACCTCCTCCTCCTCACCTTTTCTTCACTTTTACTTCCTTTCTTCCTCCTTCCATGGTAAAAACTGCCCACCTCCATTCTTCTTCTTTCTCTTGCCCAAAAATGAAAACTAAGCTTGGATTTGTGAAGCATTTATGGAGCTTGGGAGCTTGTGGTATCATCTCCTTTCTCTTCTTCACTCTCATTTTCGTTTTGGTGGAGCTTAAGCTTAAGGTAAAGATTTCTTACCTCCACCTTGTTTTATTTATGGTTTTGGGTTGTTGAGTGATGTTGTAAATGTTAGAAACCTTACATGTGGGTGGAAATGGAGATCCTAGGCTTGAATGTTTGGAAAGGAAACCCTAAGTATTAATAATTTAGGGATTTTTGACCCACTTGATGATTTTGATGATTATGGATGTCTATGAATGGAGTATATGAGAGGAATGGATTTTTAAAATCATTAAGATTGATTAATGAGGTTGATGATATTTGCATATGAGTAGATTTGATGACTTGAGGAATAAATCTTGAGAATAGGAAAATGATAGGCAATGTTGAGTGATGTTATTGGTGATAACAATAATGGTGGATGACCATTGATAATGGATACTTGACTTGATGAAGTCTTAGGCCATGATAAATGCCATAAGGGTTTATTGATTAGTGATGGCTTAAGAAAATCCATGGTGACTTAAGTTGAAATTGGATGCCTTGTGATGGCTTATTAATTTCATGTACATATGTGTGTTGTTGATAGGATTGTATTCCGGACAATGATGCATAATAATCAAAGCAATCAGAGCGTTGGAATTGCGGTTCTTCTCTCGAGGTAGGAGAGGAGTTTGCATTTTAAATCGCATGAGTGAATTAATTGCTAATTATGTATATGTTGAACTCATGCAATGCCTTGCCATAAATGTCTTATATGACTGAGTTGATGAAGTGATGATTGATGGCTTGGCTTATGTTGATTGTTATGAAAATGTATGCATTTATATAAGTTGATGATAAGTGTGTTATGGTCCCTTGGTTGGATGTGAACTAAATGATGGTGAAAACTTATGAATGAACGAGTTAAAATATAGAGAATTATTTTGAGATGAGTGATTATAGCTGATGGATTGGAATTTAAAGGAATAATTGATAAGTTGGAATGAGGAATTTCCGAGTGTGAATGAGCAGAGAGAGTTATATGCCTTATGTGCTCTGTAGGAAGTAATGGTGGTGAATCAGTTGGCCTAGAGTGAGAATTCATGAGTTAAGTTGTAAGGATTGCCGATTCTATTTATGTTCTAGTAGTCTCGCCCAAGCGAGATGGGATCTCGCCCAAGCGAGAGTCCCCTACTTCAGTGAATTAGTTTCTGGAGGAAATTTCCCAAGCAAATTGAGCTTCGCCCGAGTGAGGGCGAAGGAACTAGCCACTGGTCTGATTTCGCTCAAGTGAATGGCCAGTTCGCTCAAGCGAGAATGTTAGTAGATCAGGGATTTAGCTACTGGATGAAATCCGCCCGAGCAAAGAGTCTTGAGGGATGGCATTCGCCCAGGCGAGACAAGTAAATGGTGATTGGGTAAGTTTCTGAACAAACTTTGTCTAAGTGGGAGTTTTGGAAATGAATTAAGAGGTGGTGGAATTTCCGGGTGAATTCCGAATGACTCATGTCCGAGTCATGACCTTCCGAGTGAGTAAGTGGGCATAATCCGAATAGAAGGCTCGTGAATGTGATGATCTGGGCAGTGGAGTCCCGAATAGGGAATTTCCGAGTCCAGTGTAACCTATGCCGAGTGGAGTGCCTTCTAATGTGCAATTCCGAGTGAGGCTATAGCCATTGGGCCTTTTCCGAGTGGTGAAGGCTGAAGAGGACTCAGAGAGAAATGTGTTCTGAGAGAGATCCATTTTGATAAACCTAATCCGAGTGGGATCTTAACGAGAGAATTCCCCGAGTAATGATAGGTCTAATTATTTCCGAGTGGAAATCCCGAATGAACCTCTCCCGAGGGGAGTGTGATTATGATGGTTCTGATTGAGGTGTTTTAGGAGTCTTCTTCCGAGTGAATAAAGTTATATACTCTGAGTGGATAAGATTGATGTAAGTCCGAGTGAAACAGCTTAGTGAATTCCTCCGAGAGGTGAAAGGTAAGAGTAATTCCGAATGGAACTTGATGGTGGAGTCCGAGTGTGCAATTCCGATTGGGATGACACCTAGGGGAGTATGCGGTGTGAGTTGTCCAGAAGTACTCTTGGGTAACTCCACCCGTGTACAATAGAAGGGGACTCGGTTTGAAATGAACTGCCGAGTGAAAGACCGATTAATGACTCAGATTTGGAATGAATTTACCGAGTGGAAGACTGAGTGAGAGAGGACTCGGTCTGGACTTACCTTGCTGAGTGGATGAATAAGTGAATGATGGGTCGGTCAGGATTAATTTGTTGGGTGGAAATCCTGAGTGCTTTGAGCCGGTTTCAGGGAAATTCTACCGAGTGGAAACCTGAATGTTGGGAGTCGGTTTTGATTGATTTTACCGAGTGGACAACCGAGTGAGATGAGTTGGATTTGGAGGGGCTTTACTGAGTGAAAAATTTAAGTGTTGGGAATCCTTATTGGACGAGTGGATATAGGCTGGGCACTGGAAGTCTTTCGCTTAAGCGAGAAAGTCTCGCCCAAGCAAGTCTGTACTAAATTCGGTTCTGGAAGAATTTCGTCCAATGCTCGCTGGCTCCGCCCAAGCGAGGCTTGAGTGTCTCTCTCAAGCGAGTCGGGGTCCGCTTGAGCGAAGGAAACTTTGATAGTCCTGTTCGCGCTGGATGTTTTTCGCTTACGCGAAAAGGGGGTCGCCCAAGCGAACCCGACCTGTCTTGCTCAAGCGGATGTGAATCTCGCTTGAGCGAGTTTCCACCAGTATGGGTTTTACTCGATATACTGGTGGCAGGCTTATATTTGCCCCTTCTTTTTGGCATAATGAGGTAAAGCTGAGACGAATCAGGGGATGTATGAGAGGTAATATGTTAATGATAAAACATGGTGGTGATTAAGGTTGATTGGGTACAAGGGAATTAAATAATTATATATTTACCACCTGTATTAAAATAATGCATTATGATATATTTGCCACCTGAAATTGAATGATAAGAGGATGATAATGAGAACTTGGTGATAGGATTATGAGATATATCCTAGAGCGAATTTGGAATAAATTGAAGGGATAATTGAATGACATGATATACAATATAAATTGATGAATCAAAGAAAATATGATATAAAATAATGTTAGATGATGTTGAGCACTCTCTTGCACAAAGAGGTGTATATCATTATTGATGAATTGTTATATACCATTGTGTGTGATACAAGCATGGTCTTGTATGTGTGGTATGATATATGAAATTGAAAATGTTGTGAATGCCACACGATTATATATACATATGAGTATACTTGAGCAATGGTAATGAATAATGAGATAAAAATCCCCTAATGAATTATGAGTATACATATGATGTTGATGTTTGATGAGTGGCATTTGGGATGCACAGAGTGAGCTTGCAGTTGATTTGCATTGCATTGCATCCATGGCATATCATACCCGCCGATGTTGGAACATTAGGGGAGTTCCCTCGGCCGACCCAGTGGGAGGGTGGCTCAGTGCATGAGCAATTTGTTGTATCCCCTGTGACTCGGTGTGTGAGTCACGAAGCCGCCCATGTATTGCTACGGGGAGCTACATGTGGCCGACCCTTGTGGGGGGTGGCTCTTGAAGAGCAGGTGACCCCGGTGGTCCTTTGGATCACAGCCGTCATGATTTGATATCTGGCCTGCCCACAACATCATATGTTGAATATGTTGTATACCGCGGTCATGGTAAAAATGACCAGGTGTTGCAAAATGGGCGATGCGGTTTGGTACCAGTAAAAATATGGTGAATATGCATGAATTATGATATATGTGTACATATTTTACTACTATAGTAGGGGCATGGTATGTGATCATGCTTGAACCCACAACGTGGTGTTTATTCCCACAGTCGGATCCGCATTTGTTGTTGTCTATTCCATTGTGCATATGCATTAGCCATAAGAGCATTTGCATATAGCATGGAGATATGCCAGAATATGATGATGATTGATGATAATTGAGATGATGGTATTGGTGTTGATGAGATGAGAAGTTAATATAATGAAAGACCACATAAAAGTAATAAATGATATGAATATATGAAATGATGTTAAATATGACGATATGTATGATATGGCCCAATGTAATGAAGGGTGTATTTGTTTATGGTTGATAATGATGCTGTTAGCCCATGGTGGCTTTGATGAAAGACCAGAATGGTCTATATTGATGTGTTGGCCTATTGTGGCGATGTGATAGATATGTGTTGGCCCATTGTGGCGGTGTGATGAATGTGTATATGCTTGCTTTGCTATGATTTGACGTATAAATATATATATTGATGAGTTAATGATATATGATGATTGTTGATGTGTTTAGCAAAGCATACGTGATGTTGATATGCATATGCACATAATTTCAATTGTATTCATATCGTCATTTGAAATGTATAACTCACTCTCCCATGTGGTCTACTTTTTAGTATTGATGCAGGGATGCCATTGGAAGAGGACATTTTTTAAAGTAAAGCTTTTGAGAAGGTAAAGAGTTGTAGAGGAATGCCTTGGTCGGCAGCATTGTAATGTAATGAGTTATGTATATAATAGATATCATAATGTTGTTGATTATTGTTATTGATGGATGAATTGTGAATATATATATATATACTTGGATAATGTACTAATAGTGGATATATGAATCTGAGACTGAACAGATTATGGTCTATTATGAATATGAATATTGGAGATGTATGACGCATGACCATATAGATAAGTATAAACTTATATCTTAGGCATTGCATGCTTATGTGATTATGTAAAATGAAGATGGTTGTCTACTAGGCCTATGCTATGCCATTGTATGCTTTGCCGAGCCTTTTCTCATATCTTCATATATGGGACTAGGCGTGTGCCCGGTATACACATTTTTCTTCCGCTGTAAACTCTGATATTTTGTATACCGAATGGGCAAACTATTTATCGATCCAGTTATAGGTTACTTAATCTCACTCTTTGGTTTTCTGTGATTTGGGTCTTGATGTGATCATGGTGATGTCTTGGAAACGTTTTTCAAATGTGAAAAATTTATTCGCAATTTAATTAATTATGATGATTACATCGAGATTCGAGTACAGAAAATCAGGGGTGTTATACATGGTGAAAATAGCTTCCATATACTTGAGAGTGTCTTAGTGTTGTTTCCTTTCATGTTGTGAAGTATTTGTCAAGTTCAGTCAAGTCTTTGTCATGTCTCTACTTGTAAGTGTTGTTTTTACTTTCACCATGTGTAACTAATTTGTTTATGTTGGATTTGGTAAGCCAATCTATACATATGATGTTGTGATTATGAATTATGCATGTTTATGATTCAAGTTCTATGTTAGTATTTTAACCTTGTATTAGTATGAACTTCAAACGGGAGAGTGATCTTCATGCGTGTTAAAAACCATTTTAACAGAAGTAAAAGTTGAAATACCCTTAATATACCAATTACTAGGGATAGAGTTGGTAATTATTGTTGTGTTAAGGCCAACACTTAAAGTAAGTTTTTACTAAGAAAGCATCTGAGGGATTAGACTTTATGGTAACTATTTAGAATTTATTCACTGAGGGATTAAGTTTAATGATTTTAAGCTGTAATGACATAAACTTAATGATTAAATATGCATATTTATAATTACTATTGTCGCAAGCTGGATCGCGACGGCGCGGCGAGAGAGAAAAACCGTGTTTGTAAAACAGGGAGTCGCCACCAACGTTTTTATCCATAGGAAAAACATTGAAAAAAACTAAGTTCATTGAAAGCACTGGTTTAAAAAATAAGATTCAAGTTCAGGAGTCGGTTACGAATAGGGAAGGTATTAGCACCCTATATCGCCTGTCAAAAACAGTACCAAGATTGAAAGCGCAATATAAATAGCCTTAAATAAAACATGGTTTCTTCCTTTTTTTTGTATTTTTTATATGAAAACGACGGAATGGAGTAAGAGAACTGTACAAACATAAAATGTCAAAGTGAGGTCAACGGGACGTTTCATCCGGATCAAACTTGACTTCGATATGAGACAGAGAGGGAAAAAGAATGCTAATAAGACGTCCCGCCTAAATTAAACATCCTCAGATTAAAAATATAGGAATAGGGATAGGAAAGAGATAAGCGGGACGTCTCATCCTAAGTATCCCTTCCCTATGAATTGTGGCGAGGCTTGAACAAAACTAGGGGAAATCAACAAGACATCACGTCTAAATTGATTTTCACGGAAGCGACAAAGAAAGAACATTTATGAAAGAAACACGAAAGTGAGGAAATAAATCAGTAAAAAGAAACAAGAAAGATGGGCCCGACAGGAGTTGAGGTCCTGCTCCTACGTATTCTTGAATTATCAAGAAATCAGGGTTACGTAGTTCTGAATGTTTTTCTTTTAGGAAAAGATTGGGAAAATGTTGGTGGGTATCATTTTGGTGGTGAACCCATACAAGATGAAGTTCTTCGCACGTGTACGGATCCTATAGAGGTTGTGTAGACGGAAGTATTTTCTGTACGACACTGACTAAAAATGATTTTTTTCTTTTTTTTGATTTTTGATTTTACTTAGATTTGAAAGAAAATAGAAAAGACATTTATTTCTTTTTCATTATTATTACAAAATAAAAAGAAATTTAACTGAATGAATTTTTAGGAAAGTAAACAAGTCCAAAAATGCAAACTCAGCATATGAACATTTAATAATAAAAAAAGAAAGAAAAGGACACAGAGCAGAACTGGTGGTAGGGTCGATGAGGAACCAGCTTGCAAATGTTAGCCGGTGTGGATTCTGCTGGTGTGGGTATGGAGTTAAAGCTCTGGACTGCAGGTTGGAGCTGAACCAGTGGAGGATTGGAAGGTTAAGACGGTGTGGTGGGTTTAAAGGAGGGATAAGAGTAGAACCGGAGTGATGGATTTTGGGAGAGGAATGGAACAGAACCGGAGTGGTAGATTTTTGAGTGGATTAGAACTGAATCCGGTGTGGTGTGACGGGGATGGGGACAGTATGGTAGATTTAGGAGATCGGTGTGAAGGGCTACAGTGAATCGGTGGAGTTGATGAGGATCTGAGGGAGGACAGTGCTGTTGGGAGGATGCTGTTGGGACGGTGTGGGGGAATGTGGTTCGGGTCGGTGCAGTTGGAGGGTCGGTGTGGTGATTCTGGACTGTGTGGAGCTGGTTTAGGAGGAGGACGGTGTTGGGAAGATACTGTTGGGATGGTGTAATGAAGTTGGGAGAGGATGGAGTTAGGAGAAGGAAGGGGACGGTGTAATGATGGAAGTGGACGGTGTGCAGTATGTGAGGTGATTGGGACAGAACCAGTGGGGTGAATTTAGGTGGTGGATCGGATCAGAAACACGGGGGTGTGACAGGTTCTTCAAATCTGAGATTCTGAGGTGAATTTTTCAGAGGTTCCTTCCTTCCCACTCTGTCTGTCAGTCCAAGATCCCACCAGCCAAATCCCCTTTGTGCCTCTTCGATTGAGGCTTTTATAGAGGCTTTAGGACATGGGTTGAGTGCTTTAACAGCACAGGTCTCCACTTGCCCACGCGCCTAGTGGAGACAGCCTGGCTAAAATAACAGGGGACAATGGCTGGTGGAGAATTTTTAATTTCTCCACTTCCGCCCAGCCGTCTGCCACTCCCAGGATTCCTGGATCCACTTGGATTGTGGAAATCCAAGTCAGCCCTTGCAGTCTGAGTGAGCATGATGGAAATCCGAGAGAGGATATTGGAAATCTGAGAGAGGATGTGGAAATCCGAGAGAGGACGACTCAGATTGCCCTCTCAGTCAACATTCATCCACAGAGGGAGAGAATTCCAAGAGGAATGAAGGTTTTCCAATAGAAAACCGAGTGAAAATGGTCTTTTGCCGAGTGAGAATTCTTCTGAGAGGAGCTCTGTCATGGAAGGCCGAGTGAAGGTTTTGCTCGGTGTTGGGTTATTTATGAGGAGAATCCAAGTGAAAAGCAAAGCAATTGGATTCAGGGGACAAAGCAATTCTGATTGAAACATTCGATCAAACCGAGTGAAAAGTGACTCGGAATTGGCTAAAGAGGACTCCTTGCTGACTAAAAATGTCACTCAGAATTGATTGAAAAAGTTGCTTAGAATTTGGTGAAAATGGTGGCTCGGTAATGGCTAAAAGGATAACTCAGAATCGGTGGCTCAGAATTGGTTTGAAGAGTGATGGCTCGGGATTGATTTAAAGGGATTGACTCGGAATTGGTTTGAAGGGTGATGGCTCGGGATTGATTTGAAGGGTGATGACTCGGCATTGGGGCAAATGATTCAGTCGGCCCCTTATTTGAAGGATGGCTGAAAAGGACTCGGAAATGGTTGTAGAATGGCCCACTCGACAAATGTTCACTCGAACTCGATCTTCTTTCCTCTCAGAAGTTGGAACTTGAGAGAATCTGACCACTCAGATAGATTTAGAGTTAGGCTTTTCTTCCAGTCTGAATCTGACCACTAAGTTACACTCGGAGTCGGTCTTTTTTACTTCAGTCAGGAGAGCTTCATTCAACATCTGACCCTCGGATGTTCTCACTCGGATTCACTTCAATCAGCAATAGTATTCCACTCGGAAATGACTCATTCTGAGTAATTCTACTCAGATTGGATCACTTATGGGTCATTCCGCTCGGATTCCCTAACAGGAGCCTATTCTACTCGGAAATACTTCATTACGACTCGGATTTGATCATTTTTTGAGTTATTCCACTCGGATTTCTCTTCAACAGGGCATACTCCACTCGGAAAAGCTTCCTTCAGGGCCATCTTACTCGGATCTGATGATTTTTGAGTCATTCCACTCGGATTTCTCTTCAACAGGGACATACTCCACTCAGAAAAGCTTCCTTCAGGGCCATGCTGCTCGGATCTGATCATTTTTGAGTCATTTCACTCGGATTTTCCTCCAACAGGGAAATATTCCACTTGGAAAAGCTTCATTCTGAGTTATCTCACTCGATTCTGATTATTTTGGAGCCATCCTATTCAGATTTGACCATTCTGAATCAGAATTCAGTATAAAAGAAGATTCGTTCCACTTGGACCGGACCAAAAGAGGTGTTCATAGATGCCCCTCTTTACTTCTTTTTGACAAAAGAAACACGAAGCTTCTGTGTTTTTGAAGTGAAAAGGAAGTAAAGATATGAACACTGATGTAGGGGCCAAGTGGGACCTCTTGATTGATATGGCGACTGATGGTGTTGGCAATCACGAGTTATTGTGACCTTTTCCTCTTTTCCACATCTGTATCTCTCTTTTCTCTCTTTTTTTTGTTTTTTTTTTGTTTTTTTTCGAGTTCTAAATAAACCGGGAAAAATTCTTTCAGTTAACAGGAGGTGAGAAGATCGGGATTGACCCCTGGTAGACAGGAAAGGAAAATTGCCTTGATAGGCGACTAAAAAATAAAGGATGCCTGAATAGGCGACTAGAAAGGAAAGGGTGCCTGAATAGGCGAACGGAAAGTAAAGGGTGCCTGAATAGGCGATTGGAAAGTAAAGGGTGCCTGAATAGGCGGCTGGAAAGTAAAGGGTGCCTGAATAGGCGAACGGAAAGTAAAGGGTGCCTGAATAGGCGATTGGAAAGTAAAGGGTGCCTGAATAGGCGACTGGAAAGTAAAGGGTGCCTGAATAGGCGAATGGAAAGTAAAGGGTGCCTGAATAGGCGAATGAAAAGTAAAGGGTGCCTGAATAGGCGAATGGAAAGTAAAGGGTGCCTGAATAGGCGAACGGAAAGTAAAGGGTGCCTGAATAGGCGAATGGAAAGTAAAGGGTGTCTGAATAGGCGATTGCAAAGTAAAAGGTGCCTGAATAGGCGAACGGAAAGTAAAGGGTGCCTGAATAGGCGAACGGAAAGTAAAGGGTGCCTGAATAGGCGAACGGAAAGTAAAGGGTGCCTGAATAGGCGAACGAAAAGTAAAGGGTGCCTGAATAGGCGAATGGAAAGTAAAGGGGGCCTGAATAGGCGACTGGAAAGTAAAGGGTGCCTGAATAGGCGAATGGAAGGAAAGGGTGCCTGAATAGGCGAACGGAAAGGAAAGGGTGCCTGAATAGGCGAATGGAAAGTAAAAGGATGCCTGAATAGGCGAATGGAAAGTAAAGGGTGCCTGAATAGGCAAATGGAAGGTAAAAGGATGCCTGAATAGGCGAACGGAAAGTAAAGGGTGCCTAAATAGGCGAACGAAAAGTAAAGGGTGCCTGAATAGGCGAACGGAAAGTAAAGGGTGCCTGAATAGGCGAATGGAAAGTAAAGGGTGCCTGAATAGGTGAACGGAAAGTAAATGGTGCCTGAATAGGCAAATGGAAAGTAAAGGGTGCCTGAATAGGCGAATGGAAAGTAAAGGGTGCCTGAATAGGCGAATGGAAAGTAAAGGGTGCTTGAATAGGCGACTGGAAAGCAAAGGGTGCCTGAATAGGTGAACGGAAAGTAAAGGGTGCCTGAATAGGCGAATGAAAAGTAAAGGATACCTGGATAGGCAAATGGAAATACAGAGATTGGAGGAGCTAACAGGACGTCTTGTCCAAATTAACTTACTGGACTTAAAGGCTCTTGGTGATGCCTCAGTTTGACATGACTGAAGGAATCTTGGGGAATTGCCCCTTGACTAGAATAGAAGAAAACTGGGGAGATGCCCCAGTTTGATATATTTTGAAGGAACCTTAGGGAACTACCCCTTGACTGGAACAGAAGAAAACTGGGGAGATGCCCCAGTTTGACATATTTTGAAGGAACCTTGGGGAATTACCCCTTGACTGGAACAGAAGAAATCTGGGGAGATGCCCCAGTTTGAGGTGATTTGAAGGTTGTTGGGGAACTACCCCTTGAATGAACAAAAGAAATCTAGGGAGATGCCCCAGTTTGAGTTGTTTAGGAAATGTATTTCTACTAGGGAAGGATTGATGGTTCGGGGTGCTACCTCTTTGGGTGAAAGAGAATGAACCAGGGGGTGATGCCCCAGTTTGATTTGTCTGGGAAGTGTAGTTCCACTGGAGAAGGATTGATGGCTCGAGCATCACCTCTTGATTGGGAAGGGAAAATCTGGGGTCCACCTGGTATGTATGGATTTACTGAGAGAAATATGTTGGCCCCCTTTGGGGAGAGTTCTTCTAAGCCTGATTAGAAAATGTTCTTACTAGTGGGAGAAGATGATCTGAATTGTAGGCTCACTGGGGAAAGTTTGGTGATTCTAGTGGGGGTAAAGAATTTTGCTGGAAACTATCCTTGGGCTTGGGAAGGAGATACGCTTGACTGTCAGAATGTATTAGGTAGAATCCTTGGAAGGGAGTTTGAAAAAGTGTCAACTTTGGCAGTTGAGGAAAAGACTTCGGGAGGTGCCAACTTTGGCGATTTGGAAGGGATTCTGAAGAGTGTCAACTTTGGCGATTAAGGAGAAGACTTTGAGAGGTGCCAGCTTTGGCGATTTGAGGAAGGAGTTCTGAGGAGTGCCAACTTTGGCGATTAAGGAGAAGACTTGAAAGATTCTAGTTTTGGCAGCTGCGGTTCCATTGAGGAAAAGGACTTGATTGAGGCGTCAATGCTAGACATGACTGTCCGTTGTAATAACCTGCAGAAAAAGGGTAAGTAGTGCAAAGATACATTCAAAAACTGGGTAGGTCCTGTGAAACCGCGGCCCTTAGGATAACTCATGGACAGAGGAGAATCAAAGAGACGATCATAGCTTTGAAGCGCGTGCCTGGCTGAGTGATAAGTCTTGAAAAGACTTAATTATTCTGCCTTTTATTTGAATTAATTCATTGTTTAAGTGATTAGTTTAGCCTTATTATTCAATTAATTGATAATAATTTATAATTTATTTAATTATTTCAAAAGTGTTTTATTTATGTAAGAAAATGGTTAAAAACATTAATTAGTTAAGAGTTTATGATTATTTGTAATTTCATTAAGCAGCCAGCATACAAATACTAGGCAATTAGTTGATTTTTGGTGCAGGAACAGGTTGTGTTCAAACTAAGAAGACAAATCCGAGTGAAAAATTACAAAAAGCCGAGTGAGAAATCATAAAGCCGAGCGAGAATTTACAAATCCGAGTGAGTCTTCGTATATCCGACTGAAAGGAGTCCAAAAGACCGACCGAGCGAGATTTCAAAGAGGCTGACTGAAAAGACTTCCTAAAAGGTTGACCGAAAAGAATTAACAAAAGCCCGACTTGAAATACTTCCAAGATACCGACTCCAGAATAGAACAGGGAACCGAGCGAGGCTAGAAAAAGAAGAGTCCGAGCGTTAACTTCAGAGTGCTGATTGAAAAGTCAATTCACTCAAGCAAGAGTTAAATTTGCTCAAGCGAGGGTCAAACATTCGTTCAAGCAAGTGAATCCGCCCAAGCTTATCCATAACGCCTAAGCGAGAACCAAGTTCGCTCTAGCGAAAAGGTTGTTATTTAAAACAGCGATTGTTCCCTTCAGAATCCACTCGGCACCAGTGTTGTTTCCTGCTGCCTTCTCTCCTACTGCTGCACCTTAGTAACTTAAGTAGTAAGCTGTTAATTAGCTGGTGCTGTGTTGTAAATTAGCTAAGGATGAGTTGAATCCTGTTAAGAGCTGAGCTGTAATTAGTTAATTATTTTGTAAACTATGTAATTAGTTAGTTTAGTCGTTAACTCAAGTTTCCTAAGTTATCAGTTAAGTTAGTTAGTTAGGTAGAAGCTTATATATAGGTTGTACATATTCTGTAATAGAGAGCCAGAACAAAGATAGATACATAGAATACAATTCATTCACAACTTCGTACATCTCACTACGCATTTTCTCTCTCTAAATCCTCTCCTCCATGACGTTCCACAATCCTTCGATGGAACCGAAGTCAATGGAGTTCTAATTCCCTAAGGTTGGGATTGCGAAGGTTAGCAATGGAGTCTTGAAGCCGTGAGCGAGGAAATCGACTTCTAGATCCTAAGCCGAACAAGATGAGGAGTGGATCTAAATCACTGGATTGACAAATCCAGAACTGATGAAGAACTTCACCAGTGAGGAATCATGGTTGAACCTTAGGTAACTTCCAGCTTTCTAACTAGTTCAAGCCTAATCAATTTAGGTGAATAGTTAGAGTTCAACCTCTAATTTCGCATTAGATTCTTAGGTTAATTGAGCACTTAAGGAATTAAGGTTCGATGCTTAAGGATTAGTGTTTTTCACCTAAGGAATTAGGGAATAACCACAAGCGGATTGTCCTCTAGATTATGAAGTTTGATTATACTGTGATTGCATGTTTCTTGATGAATTTGTAAACCGAAGCAATCCTGACCTGTTTTCTATTAACCACCTTTCATATTTCATTTTAACTCTGTTTCTGGAAATACAAAAACAACTATAAAACATCAAAACAATCAAAAACTGAATGAAATTTTTGCGTCTTTGTTGGTTCAGCTTGTACTAGTCCAAGATTGAGGTACTTACCACAATCCCTGTGGGACGATCAAATATTCTATAATTTTAACGACTGGTGCGCTTGCCAAAGTATAAATCCGAGAGTCATATTTTGTTTTTACTAAGATTTTTAGCACCAAGTTAATGGCTCGGGATTTTAGCATCAAGTTAATGGCGCCATTGCCGGGGATTGTTGAGTAATATCAACAATCCTTAGATCGGTACTAGACTGAACCGTTTACTTTGTTTACATTTATTACGTAGTTTCAATTTTGTTTTTAGTAGTTGATATTTTCATGTAGCTGTAGTCGTAGCTGTGAATCGTCCTTTTGTGTGATATTTGTTGTATGCAGTCAAGGAGCAGAGGAGAGTCTTTCTTCTTTGATCCTGACATCGACTTGTTAGAACGTAAACTGAGAAAAGAGAAAAAGCAAAAAGAACAAAAAGAAATGGAACAGAGGAGAGTTACATTAGGTGACTACTCCAGGCCGACTGAAGAAGGATCGCAATCTAGCATCCTTAGGCCACCAATTTCAGCAAATAACTTTGTACTTAAACCAGCTCTACTGCAGTTAGTAAGAAATGAACAGTTCGGAGGAAGTGAGGTTGAGGATCCAAATTTGCATCTAGCAACCTTCCTCCAAATTTGTGATACAGTAAAAATGAACGGAGTCCCTGATGAGGCAATCCGACTGAGATTGTTTCCATTTTCTCTAAGGGACCGAGCAAAAGCCTGGTTACAGAGTCAACCGAGAGGCAGTATTTCCACTTGGGAGGACTTGCAAAGAAAATTTTTGATTAAATACTTTCCTCCTTCTAAATATGCAAAGTTGCGCAATGAAATCACGTGTTTCCAACAAAGAGAAGGTGAATCTTTGATGGAAGCATGGGATCGGTATAAAGAGAGCTTGAGGAGATGTCCTCATCATCAGATTTCTGATGTGCAACAGGTAACTATTTTCTATAATGGTGTCAGGCCAGCTACCAGAGTCCTGATTGATGCCTCAGCTGGAGGTTCATTAACAACTAAAACTGTAGAAGAAGCCATAGAGCTGATTGACGTTATGGCTTCTAATGAATGTCTGATTAGTGAAAGGAGACAAGTCCCTAGGAGAGGGATATTAGAACTAGAAGCACAAGATGCTTATCTGGCTCAGAGTAAGCTGATGACTCAGGCTTTGGAGAAACTAAGCATACAGATTTCAGAACTCCAAAAGCCGAGTCAAGTTTCTATGATAAATTATGACTTTTGTGGAGGAGACCATGAGAATGGAATGTGTGATCCAAATGTGCCTTCCGAGCAAGTGAATTATATGGGGCAGAAACAATATCAAAGGAATTATCCTTCTAATTCCTTTAATCCTAATTACAGGAATCACCCCAATTTGTCCTGGCAGAAAGGTCCACATTTGAATCAGAACATCCCACCAAATCAACCCACAAATAGACCACAACAACCTTCTCACCCTCCTGTCAAGGAAAATCAGAACTTGAGAATGTACTTTCTCAGTTCATCCAGGCCACTCAGGCCAGTTTCAAAAATCAGGAAGCGTCCATAAGAAATTTAGAAAATCAAGTCGGACAGCTTTCTAAGCAATTAGCTGAGAGGCAAACAGGTAATTTCCCTGGAGATACCGAGGTAAATCCAAGGGAACATTGCAAGGCTATAATCACTAGGAGTGGAAAAATTATTTCTCCATCTCTGAGTCAGGAAATAAGCTTGGAAAAAGATAAAGAAAAAGAAATAGTGCAGGAAACCGAGCAGGTTAACAATGAAGCTGAAAATGAAAATGAAACAGAAAAAGAAAAAGAAAATAAAGTCCACCAAAAGAAAAAGAAAAAGGCTGATCTGATTCTGGAGGAAGCTTCTAAGCTGACTCCTGAAAAACTGAGAAATGCTCCATTTCCACACAGGTTTAAAAAGCAAATAGAAGAGCAGAAGTTTGCTAGGTTCTTAGATGTATTCAAGAAACTCCACATAAATATCCCTTTTGCTGAGGCATTGCAGGAGATGCCTTCTTATGCAAAATTTTTGAAAGAACTATTGTCTAAGAAAAGGAAGCTTAAGGGGGATGAAATGATTGCTCTCACTCAAGAGTGCAGTGCAATCATTCAAAAGAAACTTCCTCAAAAGCTAGAAGATCCTGGATCTTTTACAATACCATGTGCAATTGGGGATATTCATGTAGGAAGTGCTCTCTGTGATCTAGGAGCCAGTATAAATCTAATGCCTCTATCTTTGATGAAAAAACTGGGAATTAATGACCTTCAACCGACTCGTATGTCTTTGCAGTTGGCTGACAGTCCATTAAATATCCCCAAGGGATGCTGGAAGACTTGTTGGTTGAAGTAGACAAATTTATCTTCCCAGCAGATTTCATAGTGTTGGATATGGAGGCTAACCGAGAGATTCCTTTAATCTTAGGTAGACCCTTCCTAGCTACAGGCAGAGCATTAATTGATGTAGAAAAGGGTGAACTCATGCTGAGAGTTCAGGAGGAGCAGGTAACCTTTAATGTCTTCAATTCCATGAAACATCCGACTGAAAGGATGGATTGCTTAATGATTGAAGAGATTAAAAGTTACCAGACTCTAATACTTTTAAAAACTGAGGAAGAGGCCTTACGAATTTTTTTAGAGGATGACTTTGACTCCGAGACTGAGGAGTTAAATGACTCTCACTCAGAAATACTGGACCTACTGGAAGTATTAGAAGTAGGTGATTTTGAAAAAGAAAAGAAAAATGATTTGAAAATTACTGAAGCTGAGAAAGGAAAGGAATTTTCTAAAGAAAAATATGATTTAAAACCTTTACCTTCTCATCTGAAATATGTTTTCCTGAGAGAGGACGACACACATCCTGTCATTATAAATGCTGACTTAAAAGAAGAGGATGTAGACAAATTAATCGGGGTTTTAAAGGCACATGAATCTGCGATTGGATGGAATATTTCTGACTTGAAGGGAATCAGTCCATCATTTTGTATGCACAAAATTCTGATGGAGGATGATTATTCCCCTGTAGTACAGCCACAACGCAGATTGAACCTCATAATGAAAGAGGCAGTCAGGAAAGAGGTGGTCAAGCTTCTTGATACAGGAATCATTTATCCTATCTCAGATAGCACTTAGATCAGTCCGGTCCAAGTGGTGCCCAAGAAAGGAGGAATGACAACTGTTAAAAATGAAAAAGGTGAAGTCATAGCTACTAGACCGACCACAGGATGGAGAATGTGTATAGACTATTGAAGGTTGAATGACTTCACTCGGAAAGACCACTTTCCCTTGCCGTTTGTTGACCAGATGCTTGAGAGACTATCGGGTCATGAATACTACTGCTTCCTTGATGGTTACTCGGGTTATAACCAAATTGTGGTTGACCCAAAATATCAAGAGAAGACAGCTTTCACCTGTCCATACAGAATTTTTGCTTATAGGCGCATGCCATTCGGTTTGTGCAATACTCCAGCAACCTTTCAAAGGTGTATGCTGGCAATCTTTGGGGACATGGTGGAGAAATTCATTGAAGTATTCATGGACGATTTCTCTATTTTTGGTAATAGTTTCGATTCATGCCTCAGCAACCTATCTAAGGTGCTGGTGAGATGCCAAGAAACTAACCTCGTTCTTAACTGGGAAAAATGTCATTTTATGGTTAAGGAAGGGATAGTCCTTGGCCACAAAATCTCTGCTGAGGGCATTCAAGTGGACCGAGCCAAGATAGAAATCATTGAAAAACTACCCCCTCCGATCAATGTGAAAGGAGTGAGAAGTTTTCTAAGATGTGCTGGCTTTTACAGAAGGTTCATAAAAGATTTCTCAAAAATAGCTAAGCCTTTGACTGACTTGCTTGTAAAAGATCATGTGTTTGTGTTTAATGAAAACTGTGTCAAGGCTTTTGAAAAATTGAAACAAAGTTTGACTTCAGCTCCGATCCTTGCAGCACCTGATTGGTCTTTACCGTTTGAATTAATGTGTGATGCAAGTGACTTTGCAGTCGGAGCTGTGCTGGGTCAGAAAATAGGAAAATTAACTCATGTAATTTATTATGCTAGTAAAGTGTTGAACGAAAATCAAATACATTACACCACTACTGAAAAAGAAATGCTGGCTGTGGTGTATGCATTTGATAAATTTCGTGCTTACTTGATTGGGGCCAAGGTCATTGTATATACAGATCACTCGGCAATCAAGTATTTACTAGCTAAGAAAGAATCTAAGCCGAGACTGATCAGGTGGGTTCTGTTACTCCAGGAGTTCGATTTAGAAATAAAAGACAAAAAGGGAGTAGAGAACTCAGTTGTCGACCAACTGTCTCGTCTGGAAGGAGAATCGGATTCTGTTTTAATAAAAGAAGAATTTCCAGACGAGAAGTTGATGGCAATTATCACCAGGCCATGGTATACTGATATGGCCAACTTTAAAAGTGCCTCGGTGGTGCCTGATGGCTGGACATCCCAAATAAAGAAAAAATTCTTTCATGATAGCAAAAACTTCCTTTGGGATGATCCATTTTTGTATAAAATAGGAGTTGATGGAGTGATTAGGCGATGTGTGCCTGAATCTGAGCAAGAAAGGCTCTTGTGGCATTGCCACGACTCCTATTATGGAGGTCATCATGGTGCCTCCCGTACAGCAGCAAAGGTTTTACAGAGTGGCTTTTATTGGCCAACTATCTTTCAAGATGCTAAAGAGTATATCAAAAGGTGCGATAAATGTCAAAGGAGCAAAGGTCTCTCTACTAAGGCTGGCATGCCTTTGACAAACATTCTAATTATGGACTTATTTGACGTTTGGGGTATCGACTTTATGGGACCATTTCCAAAGTCGTTCTCCAACGAATATATACTTGTTGCTGTAGATTATGTCTCCAAATGGGTGGAGGCAATCCCGACCAGAACCAATGATGCACGTGTGGTGCTTAGGTTCATTAAGAAGAATATTTTCTCTAGGTTTAGAGTCCCGAGAGTACTTATTAGTGATGGGGGTTCACATTTTTGTAATAAAATAATGGAAAAAGCCCTGTGTCACTAT
The DNA here is from genome assembly GCA_037962975.1 of Clitoria ternatea. NCBI lineage: Eukaryota > Viridiplantae > Streptophyta > Magnoliopsida > Fabales > Fabaceae > Clitoria > Clitoria ternatea. The sequence continues at coordinate 214,360,114 of CM075671.1, read as the reverse complement.
GAGGTGTTACATAAAATATCCACTCCTTACCATCCACAAACTTGTGGACAAGTTAAGCTGTCAAATAGAGAAATAAAGAGAATCTTAGAGAAAGTGGTCGGGAAATCTAGAAAAGATTGGTCGGTAAAATTAGATGATGCATTGTGGGCCTATCGAACAGCCTTCAAAACTTCGATTGGCATGTCCCCATATCAATTAGTTTACGGTAAGGTTTGCCATCTCCCTGTGGAGTTGGAACACAAGGCGTGGTGGGCCACAAAGTTATTAAACATGGACTGTGACCAATCCCAGGAGGAAAGAGTTTTGAAACTCCATGAATTGGAGGAATTCCGACTCAACGCTTATCAAAGTGCCTCCATTTATAAGGAGAAAACAAAGAAGTGGCACGATAAGTGGATTAATAAGAAGGAGTTTCAGAAGGATGATCAGGTTTTGTTATTCAATTCCCGACTGAGACTCTTCCGTGGAAAACTTAGATCGAAGTGGTCGGGGCCTTTTACTGTAAATGAGGTTTTTCCTTACGGTGCAGTTGAGCTGAAAGACCCGACTACCGATCGGATTTTTAAGGTAAATGGCCAGCGACTCAAACTCTACTTTGGAGGAGAGTTTGATAGGCAAAAAACCTCCTTGTTACTGCAGGCATCTTCTTAAGATGCCATAAGGTCAAGCTAGTGACCTTAAAGAAGCGCTCTAGGGAGGCAGCCCTACGTTCTGAGTGTTTTTAATGAAAAGAAAACTATAAAAATTTAGTGAATAAAGTTTGAATAAAAGTTGTGAAGTTTTTCCGAGCTGGATTCTTTCATTTCGCTCAGGCGAAACACTTATAGCTTAGGCGAGAAGCTGCTGTTGATTGCTTCGCGCTTAAGCAAAAGTTTACTGAGCTTGAGCGAGAATAGTATACTCGGATAACTGTTACTCACTCTTTGCCCTTTTTCCCGACTGAACTTCACTCGTCATTCTTCAATAAATTCCAAATTTTAATGTGAATAAAAAGGAAGACTTTAATAAAGGATTTCTGATCGTTGATTTAATAAACGGGTCAGATGATGAAGGGTGACTTATTTTAGTCAGCCTTTTATCACTCGGATTCATCACTCATCACAGTCAGTTTTGTATCAATTAGTCTCCTATTCACTTAGTATATTTTCTTGTCAGTTTTGTGTTCACTCGGTCAACCATTCTCTCGTGTATTCCTCCACTCGTTCTTTCTTTCACTCGGCTTTACTTTCATTCGTTCTTTCACCCACTCAGTATCTATTTCATGCATCTCTTTCTGCAGTCCCTTTTTCACTCACTCGGTTTTTCTCTAGAGTACTCGGTTTCTTCCACTCGCTCGTACATTTACTCATCTTTTTATCCATTAGGTATTGTGTTCACTCGGATCTCTCTGAAGTCGTTCACTTTAATTCACTCGTCTTTCTCACTCTGTCACTTCATTTTATTCTGACTTTCGTTTTCACCTCATTTTTCATTCGGTTCTTCATCCACTTGGTATAACTTGTACTCGTCTATCCCACTCGGCTTTCATTCATTTGGTCACTCTATTTCACTCGTTCTCCATTCACACGGTCATTCTTTCATTCTTCCATTCGTCACTTATTCACTCGATCTTTTTCACTCATTATTTCATGAATGCTTCGTCTTCCGTTTTTCTTCTTCATCCACTCAGGTTTTTCATTCACTCTTCCCCTATAGTTGTCCTTTTATCAACTCAGGTTATCTCCTTCTATCTTTCACTCATGTATGTTCGCCTGGTTGGTTAGTCATGCTTTCGTGTTCTTTTACTCGTTTTTCCATTCGTTTTTCATTTCTCCCGGTCGGTATTCATTTACTCGTTATTTCATTCCACCTACTTTCTTTCTCGGTTTTCTCACGCTGTATTTTTCTTTTTCATCCACTCGTTTTTCATTCGCGATTGTCACACTCGTCTTCCAGTCACTCAGTTTCCTGTCATTTAGTTTTTCATTCACCCGGTGTTCGCATCACTCGGTTTCTCATTATTTCAGTCTCATACAATTCTGTCATTCTTTCATTTCCTCGACCGATTCCTTTCTCGATGTTGTTCATTCGGTAGTTTGTTATTCATTTTTCCATTTATTCTTCCACTTGCTTGTGCATTTACTCACCTCCTTCATCCGGTCAGTATATTTTTTTTACATTTAATTCTTTCTCAATCGTTTTCAACCACTCGTCTCCTTCATTCACTCAGCTTTGTTTGTATTGTTTTTCCCAATTCGTCAGTTATTCATTGTCTCTCTCACTCAGTCACTCATTTTTTCCCCCAGTTTCTCCATTCACTTGGCCCCTCGCGGCATTCGTTTTATTCACTCGGCCTTTCATTTACTCGGTAATTTATTCATTCGATTTTCCACTCTTGGCATTTTTGTTTTTCACCCGAACTCTCATTGTCACTCACTCGTTCTTCATCTCTCGGATCTCTATCACTCGGTATCTTTCTCCATATTCACTCAGTCTCTACCTCTGCAGTTTTCCATTCACTGTCTTTTATTTACCATCTCTCATTCATTCACTCAGGATCCTGTATTCATTCACGTGTCGTTCTTCCATTTGTTCTTCCACTCACTCTTTCATTTACTTATTGCTTTCATTCGCTCATTCGTTTCCATCGTTTGTTCATTCACTCGTCTTCTTCATCACTGTCACTCATCCCTTCTCACTCTCACTCGATCCTCCACCTATTCAGTTCGTGAGCCGAATAAGAGTATCTAAAAAAATAATAAAATAAAAATAATATGTGTATATATTTATTATTATAATAATAAAGTAATAAATAAAGCTGGAACATACTTACGCGTTTCTTGGATAGTAACTTCAACAGTATAAAAACCTTTCAGCTTCCAAACCCTAAGTACCTACGCTGAACTTGGGTTGAAGACGAAAAGGCACTTTCTGATTTCTAATAAAGGTACTATCTTTCCACTTATTTCACTTATTTCGTTCACTTCTAAGAACATGCTTAGTATTTTCTTGCTTCTTTATTAATATTCTTCCACTGTTCATAGCCATGCACCTCACATTTTTGGTTTGTTGTGTTTGTTTTGGATTTCTGTTCTTATTTTTCATTTAGGTTGTTTATCAGCATTCTTTTATTATTAACCATGAAAAGAAGATCACAGAGACTCCTGCAAAAACCTAGACCAAATTTTGCAGAAGGAAGTGTGAGAAAAAACAATTAGATAACAAAAAGGAAGTAGCAACCATCAGTATATCTGATTCTTCTGAACATGCACCCAGTCAAAGTAAAGCTGAGAGGAATGCATCCCCTGCAGTTGAGAGGAATGAATTGCCAGAAGTTGAAAGTGTTAAGGCTGCTGAAGACTATGTTATAAAGTTTAAAACCAAAGAGTCCGAGCGTCCCAGGCAATCTGCAGGAGCCAGTTCTTCTTCTTCTGACATTTCTATGGTGTTGTAGGAATTGCAGGTCATGAAGAAGATACAACTTGGAATTTATGATCGGGTCTTGAACCACGATCTCATGCTCAGAAAGATTGCCACCAAATTGAGGGTTGAACACACAGCAGAAATGGGAGCCCCACCTGACAGAGATGTGTGGTTAGCTTCCATTGGATTCACTATTCCCTCACAGGACGTATCCCAAGCAGCTGACCTCTCACCACCTTCAGAGTAGGACAAAGAGAATGAAGATCAGGATGCTTGAGCTGTTGCTACGTGTTATTATGATGTTTTATGTAATTAACTTGACATTATTTTAACTGTTTCCTGAACAATGAATTCGCTTTTATTTTAGTTGTAATGAAATTTTCTTTCTTTGTTAAAATTACTTGTTTTATTCTGTTTTTTGATTGTATCGGTAAATTAATGCATCCCAATCCGACCACGTGTTTCCCATCCACAGCCACTCAGGTAAAAAGGGAAGTATTTTTCCGACTCACTCCTTAATTGATATTCTGACCTATTAATTGCTAAAATATGTTTATTGTTTAATTTCAAATCCATCTTAATAAGTTAAAGTTTGCTGATTCTTAAGCTTAGTCGGATAAATTAACTGATCGGTTTTGTTTAACTCAGGATCTCTGCCCATAACTTTTCATCATTAATTAATTATTTACTCGGTATGCTAGTTAGCAATCTGAATGTATGATCTTACATTAAGTTTGGGGACATGACTGGCTGATTAACTATTATATTCATAGCTTTTGAGCCTGTTTTATTCTTTTCTGAGTGAACTTGCATGCTAGTTAGTGAGACAGAATTTGCTTCAGTACTTGCTAATTGTTTGTATGCCAGCCAATCGGAAATGATGAAGGCCTTCTTTGTTAATTTAGCCAGGGCCAAAAAGTAGCATTCCTAATATATTTAATTATCCTTTGACCTAAAAATTATGTTTGAGCCTGAAACCCTTTTATTTTGTTTATTCACCTAACATTACAAGCCTTTTTATCTCGAAAAAACTGACTGATTTACCCTTGGATGTTCCACTAATGAATTGCTCAGTCTTACTTATTGCTAGGGACTAGCAAGTTCTAAGTTTGGGGATGAAGAGTGTGCCTACACACTCCGACCTTGGTTATAGATGAATAAATAGAGAAATGAAGGGAGAAATAGAAAAACCGAGAAGAAAAATGAAAATGAATCAGAAAGAAAAAGGAAAAAGGTACGAAGCACCAATTGAAAAAAAAAAGAAGAGAACCGATTGAAATATGATCGGAAAAAGGTGGAAAAGAAGAAAGAAAAGGAAAAGTCTGAAGGACTGAAAGAAAAAGAAGGTGCAAAGCACCGAAAGTGTTGAGTTAGCATTCACTCGGAAAATAATGGAGCTTGCTACGTAGAGGCAGTTAAGTTAAAATTGAGTCAAGGAATCAGTGGATACATCTTGTAACCCGACATTCACTCGGAAAACAATAATTGAGCCTGTAGCCCAGCCCCGTTATAAGCTTAAAAAGCCCTTACTGATCTGATTGTATATGGCATATGGCATGACGTTTAGAACTGTTGCAGGTGATGAGTGCATTCTATTTACCCTATACACCGAGAGAAGAGTTAAACACCGACCAGTGAGGAAAGCATCAGCAGCTTGTCTCCCAAAGGAGGTGTAAGTTATTATACTTTTAGAAATTGTGAGAAGAAAGCATGATCGGTATTCAATAATTATAGCATGAACTAAGTTAAGGAAAGGTTGATTGTGTTAAATAACAACTTGATTAGTTAAATAATCTAAATAGTTGCTTGAGGACAAGCAAGTTTTAAGTTTGGGGATGTGATAAGTCTTGAAAAGACTTAATTATTCTGCCTTTTATTTGAATTAATTCATTGTTTAAGTGATTAGTTTAGCCTTATTATTCAATTAATTGATAATAATTTATAATTTATTTAATTATTTCAAAAGTGTTTTATTTATGTAAGAAAATGGTTAAAAACATTAATTAGTTAAGAGTTTATGATTATTTGTAATTTCATTAAGCAGCCAGCATACAAATGCTAGGCAATTAGTTGATTTTTGGTGCAGGAACAGGTTGTGTTCAAACTAAGAAGACAAATCCGAGTGAAAAATTACAAAAAGCCGAGTGAGAAATCATAAAGCTGAGTGAGAATTTACAAATCCGAGTGAGTCTTCGTATATCCGACTGAAAGGAGTCCAAAAGACCGACCGAGCGAGACTTCAAAGAGGCTGACTGAAAAGACTTCCTAAAAGGTTGACCGAAAAGAATTAACAAAAGCCCGACTTGAAATACTTCCAAGATACCGACTCCAGAATAGAACAGGGAACCGGGCGAGGCTAGAAAAAGAAGAGTCCGAGCGTTAACTTCAGAGTGTTGATTGAAAAGTCAATTCGCTCAAGCAAGAGTTAAATTCGCTCAAGCGAGGGTCAAACATTCGTTCAAGCGAGTGAATCCGCCCAAGCTTATCCATAACGCCCAAGCGAGTACCAAGTTCGCTCAAGCGAAAAGGTTGTTATTTAAAACAACGATTGTTCCCTCCAGAATCCACTCGGCACCAGTGTTGTTTCCTGCTGCCTTCTCTCCTACTGCTACACCTTAGTAACTTAAGTAGTAAGCTGTTAATTAGCTGGTGTGTAAATTAGCTAAGGATGAGCTGGATCCTGTTAAGAGCTGAGCTGTAATTAGTTAATTATTCTGTAAACTATGTAATTAGTTAGTTTAGTTGTTAACTTAAGTTTCCTAAGTTATCAGTTAAGTTAGTTAGTTAGGTAGAAGCTTATATATAGGTTGTACATATTCTGTAATAGAGAGCCAGAACAGAGATAGATACATAGAATACAATTCATTCACAACTTCGTACATCTCACTACGCATTTTCTCTCTCTAAATCCTCTCCTCCATGACGTTCCACAATCCTTCGATGGAACCGAAGTTAATGGAGTTCTAATTCCCTAAGGTTAGGATTGCGAAGGTTAGCAATGGAGTCTTGAAGCCGTGAGCGAGGAAATCGACTTCTAGATCCTGAGGTGAACAAGCTGAGGAGTGGATCCAAATCGCTGGATTGACAAATCCAGAACTGATGAAGAACTTTACCAATGAGGAATCATGGTTGAAGCTTAGGTAACTTTCAGCTTTCTAACTAGTTCAGGCCTAATCAATTTAGGTGAATAGTTAGAGTTCAACCTCCAATTTCGTATTAGATTCTTCGGTTAATTGAGCACTTAAGGAATTAAGGTTCGATACTTAAGGATTAGTGTTTTTCACCTAAGGAATTAGGGAATAACCACAAGCGGATTGTCCTCTGGATTATGAAGTTTGATTATACTGTGATTGCATGTTTCTTGATGAATTTGTGAACCGAAGCAATCCTGACCTGTTTTCTATTAATCACCTTTCACATTTCATTTTAACTCTATTTCTGGAAATACAAAAACAACTATAAAACATTAAAACAATCAAAAACTGAATGAAATTTCTGTGTCTTTGTTGGTTCAGCTTGTACTAGTCCAAGATTGAGGTACTTACCACAATCCCTGTAGGACGATCAAATATTCTACAATTTTAACGACTGGTGCGCTTGCCAAAGTATAAATCCGAGAGTCATATTTTATTTTTACTAAGATTTTTAGCACCAAGTTAATGGCTCGGGATTTTAGCATCATTGAGTCTTTGTGATGATTGTCGAGGTCAAGTAGTGGGAGCGTCTTGTCCCTTACGACTTTAAATGTTCACCATTCTTTCATTTTATTTTTATAAAAATACAATGTTTTATCAGATCAATGCAATTCATAACACGTATCGAAAAAGGATAAATTTTATTCATGTATGTCAAACAGAATACAGAGAATGGACAAAGGGGAAAATAGATGGGATGGAATGAAGTTATGTACGACAGGTCAAGGCCAGGAGAAACAGGGAAGGTTCGAGGATCCTCCAGTGAGTTCCTGAGACTAGTGAGAACCTTAATCCCACGTCACGACCTCAAGTACATCGTTCAACTCTGCATTTGAGAGGGTAGTTTAACCATGGTCCACATGCCTCAGTTTGCACGTTTTGCATTGGGAACCTTAGTTACTCTGCCGAAATCTTGACCCTAATTTTTACCTGAGCCGCCTTTTCAGGTTTTCAACTCACCAGGTTGCTCTAACTTTTGCCTAGGCCGCCCTTTCAGGTTTTCAGCCTAGCGAGCTCTTTTCTTTCTTTATAATGTGTTCTTGTTCATTTTTGACTGTATCCCTTTCAGTAAAAGGTTGAAACTGATTACACTCTAGTTGAATCTGCCTAACCCTTTTCAAATTTAGTTTGATCCTTTGGGGAACTGATGTCACTTCAAATAGGAGAGTCTTCTCCTATGCTATGTACCCAAGGAAATATTGGTGAGTCTTTTGGCATCAATGAGAGGGAATTACTTTTGAATCATCATTCTGGCCTTTATTTTCTTTTTTCTTTTTTCATTTTTTTCATTTTCCATTTCTTTTTGTTTGCCCTCCTTTTTTTTTGTTTTTTTTTAATCCCCTTAATGACGCAATGACTCAATCTGACAGACTATTTCCTTGGCTACATAGGTATGAGGAATGGCGCACTCTTTAGGCTTGAGGTGTTGATGATGACAAGAATGCAAGTTCTTGGCCTTACGATATTTGTTCCCCTTATACAGAAAATGACAGCTTGCTCGAGGATCTGGACGTAACCAGCTTTCCCCGCTTGGTATGTGCATTGGACTTCAAGCTTGACTCTATTTTTCAATTTTTCATTTTTCATTTTTTTTGAATTTTTGTCCAAGTCTCCCTTGACTGTATCTGCATTTAAGGATTAGTAATTTTCCCCTATTTATGCTGGTAACTGTTGTGGTTTTCTTAGTTGAATGGCCTACCACTTGTCCAATTCGGGACTTGGCAATATTATCATTCACATAGATTCTTTCCACGTCCTGAAACAATATTACTAATGTCTTCTGATATATTGCCCCGTGATTCCTTCAGCTGTTCTTGACTCAGGGGTATTCCTTAACCTCTTGTTCTAACAATCTTGTTAACTTGTGTGGTGGCTCACAAGCTTCCCTACCTTCTTTGTCAGCACAATCGACAGGGTAGTTGAGGTCGTAAAATGGGATTGTGATTTCATTAGTCTCAAGAGGATCATTTTTGATCTGCAATTTAGTGCGTTATGGAAAAAAATAAAAAGGAAAGAAAAAGAGGAACATGCAAGTAAAGAAAATGAATCAATGCAAGGATAAAGGGATGAGAAAAATCTTTTTTTTTTAGAATTTCGATACGCATTTATTGATTGACTGGTAAAACAGTTTTTTTTTTCTGCCCTTATTACATGAAAATGTCCCAAAGCCTTAGGCATAGCAGAGGGATAAACAAGACTTTGAGGCGATGGCAAATTATTTTGGTGAATCATTTAAAATCGAAGGGAGTTCGACAGCCTCCCTATTACTGAGCTCTTGGTCCAACGGGCAAGCGATCACCAAATCAGTATTATCATCAAAACCATCTTCATTATCGGCCACCACGGCATTAACTTCTGAACCTCCATGATTGGGCAGGGGATTTGTGGTCACGTTAGGGCTTCCTTCCCGAAAATTAATCCAATCGGCTTTGATCAAATCTGTCACTTTATATTTCAAAGCCATGCAATTTTCTGTAGAATGCCCTGGTGCCCCAGCATGGTAATCACAATGAGCGCTTGGGTCATACCCCCTTGGGTAAGGAGGTTGCAACGGCCTCATGGGGCATGGAGCTACCAGACCCTTCTAAACGAGGATTGGTAAAAGTTCGGTATATGTTATGGGAATTGGATCAAACTGCACAGGGGTTCGCTCATTGTTGGGGTTTCTCGTATTCTGATTATGATCAGGCGGTCGAATCGCTTGTTACGGATGATTATATGGCATGGGTTGTGGCATTGGTGCTCTTACCATAGGTGGACGGAAGTGAGGAGTATAAGCCGTCGGGCCCTGAGTGGCAGCGGCCACATAAGGATTGGGAGTTTGAATCATGGTAGGGGCGAATGGTCTTGGCGGGGCCGTCTTTTGATTAGAAGAGATGGAATTAGTTTCTCCATCCCTTCTCCCAGGCGTCGGCTTTCTTGTCATGCTTGCCCCAGATAGGCCCTGAGTGATCTTTCCTGTTCGTATTCCGCTCTCCACCCTTTCCCCAATAGTCACAATGTCGGAGAAGTTGGATGAAACACTACCAATCATCTTACCGTAGAAAGGTGATGGGAGCGTGTCGATAAACATTGCGATTATCTCTTTTTTCGATAATGGGGGGTCCACTTGTGCCACTGTTTCTCTCCAGCGTTGGGCATACTCCTTAAACGTTTCACTATCCCTCTTCACCATATTTTGCAATTGAACCCTGTTGGGTGCCATATCCATATTATACTTGTATTGCCTAAGAAAGGCATCTGCCAGGTCTTTCCAACAACGAATATGGTTCCGCTCAAGGTGAGCATACCATGTAAGAGCAGCCCCTGCCAAACTATCTTGGAAGCAGTGGATCAACAGTTGGTCGTTAGAAGAGTAGGATGCCATCTTTCAACAGTACATCGTGAGATGGTTCTTGGGACAAGTCATTCCCCGATATTTGTCAAAGTCTGGCATCTTGAATTTGGGCGGGAGGACAACATCTGTGACTAGGCATAGTTCAGAAGCATCTATCAGTCCAAAACCTCCGGCGCCTTCCATCATTCTCAAACGCTCCTCTAGGATTTCTATCTTTTCCTTTTGGGGAGTTGCGACCATGCTATGACCGGCTACCGGGTTCATCATGCGGGTTGTATCTTAGAGATTGGTCATATAGGGGGTTGCGTATCCGTATGGATAGCTGAGTGGCTAGTTGAAAGGGGGCAACACATAGGACTGGTTCATTAGGCCTATATTTGGTGAGGGACCTTGGGGTTGGGCCATAACTTGTAAGGCATAAGTCGGCTGGATCATCTGGGCTCGTGTGTTTTGGGCTTGTGCGTTGTAGGTTGGCTGGGCCATCGGGGCTTGTGTGTTTTGGGTTTGGGTGTTTTGGGTTTGGTAGGCTTGTGGGTCATGGGCCTGTGTGTTTTAGGTTTGGTAGGCTTGTGGGTCATGGGCTTGCGTGTTTTGGGTTTGGTGGAGTGGTAGCATGCTCGGCTGGGTGGGGTATGAAGCGTGAGGATTCATCGCTTGCTGGTCGTGGGCGTCTTGCTGGTTAGCGAGCGGGGGATAGTACCCTGGTGGTAGACCATAAAGTGGAAAAGGTACTGGGTTGCCATCAGGACCAACAAATGTATGTTGTTGTGCATAAGACTGACCGTAAGGTAGCTGGGCCTCCATGGTAGGGTTAGGTCTTCCGACATGAATGGTGAGAGGGGGTGTCGTTGTTTTAGGGAGTTGGGTTCTTGCTGGGTCAGAAACAAGGGGAGGTGGTGTGGTGGCAGGCTGCTGTTGGGCGTCCTCAATACCTGCAGAGGAGCCTCCTTCTGTGAGTTTCTTTTCTAAGAGTTTAGTTAACTTCGCCACTCGCTCTTTCAACTGATCGAACTCGGTTCTAAAGTCTCCATCAATAGCTTCTGCCTCAGCCATGAGTTTCCTTTGGAGCCTGGTCTGGTAAGGATGCCTACCCATGACGCCTGTGTCTCCTTTTTTTTTAAAAAAAAAACAAAAATGTTAGGTGGAAATAGAAAGAAGGAGAATGTCGTGGGAAGCAATTACAGGCTTTGGCGAATATCCTTTGACTGTTCCTTAGAACTTATTATTCAAAAGTGCTAGGTATGGTAAACATGGAAATTAATATGGGATAATTGTGAAGACAGAAGAAATTTTTCATCCTGAGGCGGGAGCCTCAAGCTCGAACGTTTTCTTCGGGCAGTTACAGCCCTCATTTCTTAAGTTCAATCCCACGTTAAATTTCATAGATACTCAAAGGGTATTCGTTAAGTTTTTGAATAGCCTTCCACGAAAATGAGGATAAAGAGAAGAAATTAGTTGATGTCATGTTTTGGAACCGGTACTTCCCATTGATTTAACATAAAGCAATTTTTCTTGGGGAAACAACGATTACCAAGGGTCCAAGTCGCAATAGTCATAAATTTTTTAATTGTCATCAACGCCCCTGCTGGAGCGGAAATAAAGTTATATTTTTTGACAATTAGGAAAATCTATGACTCAGGACTCAGGGGTACACGACTAAAAGAGGATTATCTATTCACCCGAAGAATATTGTGTGTTTCAAAATGAGTCATTATTTCAAAAACTCAGTAAATCTGCGGGTAGTAGATAATTCATTTTTTTTGGATAAAAGGGAAAGCAAAAATGACGTAAGGTAAAGTAAAGTTTGCCCTTTTGTGGCCTAGGTCGGGTTTTGTTGAAAGTCTTTTCTAGGCCCTATGGCTTGTCTAAAAGTGACTCTCCACACCTGGTGGCTTCTGCTAGACATCTAGAAGGTCACCAGAGCCAAGATCCTAGCCATGACAGGGACGCAAACAGTGGGGAATCCACTAGGTGCGTATATCATGAGAGGTCGAACTCTGGTTGAGGTTCTCATGAACACCAGATAGGAAGTACATCCCATACGATTCCGTTACCAACCTCTCCTAACTTAAGCTTCATTTGGGGCCCGGGTATAGGGCGCCACTCATAGGTGTGTGTAAGTAATTGTGAGTGTAGTGTGTGGAAGGGCAGTCCATACCTTTTACCTTGCCCTATTCTACACAAAGAATAAACACAGAACAAATATACAAAGTCGTCTACCCTAGGGTTCAATGATTGCGGAAAAGTAACATGGTCTTCTACCCTAGGGTTCAACAAACATGCCAAACATAGACAACGAAACAAATAACAAGATATGATTAAAATAAGAACAAACATTCACAACAATCAACAGAAAATAAAACAAGGGGAAGAAATCCGAAATAACAAAGGCTATATAAAAAGAACATGTGCTTTCAATCAAACTGGCCTGACTCTCTTAAGTGTCCCTAGTGGAGTCGCCATCTGTCGTAACCTGGATCGCGACGGTGCGGCGAGAGAGAAAAATTGTGTTTGTAAAACAGGGAGTCACAACCAACGTTTTTATCCATAGGAAAAGCATTGAAAAAAAACTAAGTTCAGTTAAAGCACTGATTTAAAAAATGAGATTCAAGTTTGGGAGTCGGTTACGAGTAGGGAAGGTATTAGCACCCTACATCACCTGTCAGAAACAGTACCAAGATTGAAAACGCAATATAAATAGCCTTAAATAAAACATGGTTTCTTCCTTTTTTTTGTATTTTTTATTTGAAAATGATGGAATGGAGTAAGAGAACTGTACAAACATAGAATGTCGAAGTGAGGTCAACAGGACGTTTCATCCGGATCAAACTCGACTTCGATATGAGACAGAGAGAAGAAGAGAATGCTAATAAGACGTCCCGCCTAAATTAAACATCCTCGGATTAAAAATATAGGAATAGGAATAGGAAAGAGATAAGCGGGACGTCTCGTCCTAAGTATCCCTTCCCTATGAATTGTGGCGAGGCTTGAACAAAACTAGGGGAAATCAACAAGATGTCACGTCTAAATTGATTTTCACGGAAGCGAAAAAGAAAGAACATTTATGAAAGAAACACGAAAGTGAGGAAATAAATCAGTAAAAAGAAACAAGAAAGATGGGCCCGACAGGAGTTGAGGTCCTGCTCCTACGTATTCTTGAATTATCAAGAAATCAGGGTTACGTAGTTCTGAATGTTTTTCTTTTAGGAAAAGATTGGGAAAATATTAGTGGGTATCATTTTGGTGGTGAACCCATACAAGACGAAGTTCTTCGCACGTGTACGGATCCTATAGAGGTTGTGTAGACGGAAGTATTTTCGTACGACACTGACTAAAAATGATTTTTTTCTTTTTTTTGATTTTTGATTTTACTTAGATTTGAAAGAAAACAGAAAAGACATTTATTTCTTTTTCATTATTATTACAAAATAAAAAGAAATTTAACTGAATGAAATTTTAGGAAAGTAAACAAGTCCAAAAATGCAAACTCAGCATATGAACGTTTAATAATAAAAAAACGTAAGAAAAGGACACAGAGTAGAACTGGTGGTAGGGTCGATGACGAACCAGCTTATAAATATTGGCCGGTGTGGATTCTGCTGGTGTGGGTATGGGGTTAAAGCTCTGGACTGCAGGTTGGAGCTGAACCAGTGGAGGATTGGAAGGTTAAGACGGTGTGGTGGGTTTAAAAGGGGATAAGAGTAGAACCGGAGTAATGGATTTTGGGAGAGGAATGGAACAGAACCGGAGTGGTAGATTTTGGAGTGGATTAGAACTAAATCCGGTGTGGTGTGATGGGGATGGGGACAGTATACTAGATTTAGGAGATCAGTGTGAAGGGCTATGGTGAATCGGTGGAGTTGATGAGGGTCTGAGGGAGGACAGTGCTGTTGGGAGGATGCTGTTGGGACGGTGTGGGGGAATGTGGTTCAGGTCGGTATAGTTGGAGGGTCGGTGTGGTGATTCTGGACGGTGTGGAGCTGGTTTAGGAGGAGGACGGTGTTGGGAAGATACTGTTGGGACGGTGTAATGAAGTTGGGAGAGGATGGAGTTAGGAGAAGGAAGGGGACGGTGTAATGATGAAAGTGGACGGTGTGCAGTATGTGAGGTGATTGGGACAGAACCAGTGGGGTGAATTTAGGTGATGGATCAGATCAGAAACACGAGGGTGTGACAGGTTCTTCAAATCTGAGATTCTGAGGTGAATTTTTCAGAGGTTTCTTCCTTCCCACTCTGTCTGTCAGTCTAAGATCCCACCAGCCAAATCCCCCTTGTGCCTCTTCGATTGAGGCTTTTATAGAGGCTTTAGGACATGGGCTGAGTGCTTTGACAGCACAGGTCTCCACTCGCCCATGCGCCTAGTGGAGACAGCCTGGCTAAAATAATGGGGGACAGTGGCTGGTGGAGAATTTTTAATTTCTCCACTTCCGCCCAACCGTCTGCCACTCCCAGGATTCCTGGATCCACTTGGATTGTGGAAATCCAAGTCAGCCCTTGCAGTCTGAGTGAGCATGATGGAAATCCGAGAGAGGATATTGGAAATCTGAGAGAGGATGTGGAAATCCGAGAGAGGATGACTCAGATTGCCCTCTCAGTCAACATTCATCCACAGAGGGAGAGAATTCCGAGAGGAATGAAGGTTTTCCAATAGAAAACCGAGTGAAAATGGTCTTTTGCTGAGTGAGAATTCTTCTGAGAGGAGCTCTGTCATGGAAGGCCGAGTAAAGGTTTTGCTCGGTGTTGGGTTATTTATGAGGAGAATCCAAGTGAAAAGCAAAGCAATTGGATTCAGGGGACAAAGCAATTCTGATTGAAACATTCGATCAAACCGAGTGAAAAGTGACTCGGAATTGGCTGAAGAGGACTCCTTGCTGACTAAAAATGTCACTCAGAATTGATTGAAAAAGTTGCTTAGAATTTGGTGAAAATGGTGGCTCGGTAATGGCTAAAAGGATAACTCAGAATCGGTGGCTCGGAATTGGTTTGAAGAGTGATGGCTCGGGATTGATTTAAAGGGATTGACTCGGAATTGGTTTGAAGGGTGATGGCTCGGGATTGATTTGAAGGGTGATGACTCGGCATTGGGGCAAATGATTCAGTCGGCCCCTTATTTGAAGGATGGCTGAAAAGGACTCGGAAATGGTTGTAGAATGGCCCACTCGGCAAATGTTCACTCGGACTCAATCTTCTTTCCTCTCAGAAGTTGGTACTTGAGAGAATCTGACCACTCAGATAGATTTAGAGTTAGACTTTTCTTCCAGTCTGAATCTGACCACTCAGTTACACTCGGAGTCGGTCTTTTTTACTTCAGTCAGGAGAGCTTCATTCAACATCTGACCCTCGGATGTTCTCACTCGGACTTGGTTATTCGGACTCAGTTTTGCCCAAAAAAACGCATTCCTCAATCAGATTCACTTCAATCAGTATTCTTTCATTCGGATTTCTCGCATTCAGAAAGCTCCCACTCGGATTCACTTCAATCAGTAATAGTATTCTACTCAGAAATGACTCATTCTGAGTAATTCTACTCAGATTGGATCATTTATAGGTCATTCCGCTCGGATTCCCTAACAGGAGCCTATTCCACTCGGAAATACTTCATTACGACTCAGATTTGATCATTTTTTAAGTCATTCCACTCGGATTTCTCTTCAACAGGGACATACTCCACTCAGAAAAGCTTCCTTCAGGGCCATCCTACTCGGATCTGATCATTTTTGAGTCATTCCACTCGGATTTCTCTTCAACAGGGACATACTCCACTCAGAAAAGCTTCCTTCAGGGCCATCCTGCTCGGATCTGATCATTTTTGAGTCATTCCACTCGGATTTGCCTCCAACAGGGCAATATTCCACTTGGAAAAGCTTTATTCTGAGTTATCTCACTCGGTTCTGATTATTTTGGAGCCATCCTATTTAGATTTGACCATTCTGAATTAGAATTCAGTATAAAAGAAGATTCGTTCCCCTTGGACCGGACCAAAAGAGGTGTTCACAACTATGTTATATTTTAGTGAGGGGATCCTAATTCTAACATAGTTTGTCATTCTGTGTTTAAATCTCAAGTATTGGAATCACTCTAAAATATTATTTTATAAGTCATTTTCTAGATGTTTTTAATTCTTTGCTTAATGTATAAATCAATCTCCAAATCTGTGAATATAGTACAATTTGTATATGAAACATTATTTTGTTAATAAGTTTTGATACTTTTACCATAGTAAATAAGAATTACTGCCACTCACTAAAACCAATTAATCCTTGAGGGAACGATATCTAATCTTTTGAAAACTGTAACACCCCGGCCCAAAAACAGGGGTAAATTTTTCACGATTTAAAAAAATTAAAAGTAGAAGAGATTCTATATATATAATGCCGAGTAATTACCCCGGATCATTAATAACCGATCTCATATATGAAGATATGAGAAAGGTATCAGAGTGCACCTCGGACGATCGGACTTGAGGCCGTCACAAGGGAAAAGTGGAAGATGAAATTAAATTCAAGAGTTATTAAAATATATACCAAAAAGAGGATGAAAGATGCCTCATCGATTTGTTAAACAACGAAAATATATTTTCATGATAATAATGTCATTCATACATTATCCAGGTCATTAATGAAAATTAGCCATACACATCCGGTCTAACTTTCCTACATGATATCAAGTTAATTTCAAAATAAGCATATACACACCATATGCTATTCAAAATGAAGATATACGCCAGCCAAGGTTGACCCACATTCCTTTCATATTTACCTTCTCCATTACTCGACCTCCAAAAAGAGTAGGGTTTTACTTTATACCTACATCAAACTTAAAAATGGCAACAGGGAGGTGAGTAACATAATCCAAATGTACCAAAGTCATACATTATGATGATATTTATACATGTGTGCATTACATTCATTTTTCAAGAAAACATTATAAGTTTCACACACATGATACATCATTCCATCTCAACACATTACATGTTCAAATAAGTATATTCACAAGGCAATATCATGTATAATATATCTTTAATATTCTCAATAATCATCACACTTTTAATGTTAGTACCTCGGCTTACTTTCTCTCTATTTAACAATCATCCATCGCCACCACGGGCTATCAACTAGGCATATCTCCGGCTATATGCAAATGCTCTTAAAGCTAATGCACATGCACAATGGAATCATTTTCAAGTGCGGATCCGACTGTGGGAAGAACATCACATATCAAATGTGGGACAAGCATAGGTGTGCTAGTATGCCCCTACTGCAGTAGTAAAATGTGTACACATATATCTAAATTCATGCATGCTCAACAACATATTTTACTAGTACCAAACCGCTCTCGTCCATCTGTAGCACTAGTCACCCCGTGACTATGAATCATTATTATGACCGTACTTGTCAAAGTGCTATGGGCCTCCCCCGAACACACATCAAGGGAGTCGTGCCCCGTCGGACACCGAGGTCAACTGCTCATCATAGAGCCGCCCTCCCACAGGACCTGCCACATAAGGTGCCTCGCACCAAACTAAGGGCAGCTTCGTGATTCCTCGAATCACTAGGGAGCAATAACAGTATACCCGTGCACTAGGCCGCCCTCCCACTAGGCCTGCCTATTAGAACCCCAAACGTTCCATATAAGCAGCAAATGATATGCCATGGATGCAAATGTCAATCAATGCATTCTCACACTGTGCATCCAAAATGCCACTCAATCAATCATCCGTTCATGATCACCACTCAGTGGATTTCAATATTCTCAATCTTTACCAATTCTCATTGGAACTCACACATTGGTAGTTAGTGGCAATCATATTTATCAATTCACATATACACATTTGGGATATTTTAAATCACTAATTTCAATTCAAAACATGGTCTCAAACAATCATAACATATTTTGTCAACATATTCAACATAATAACATATCCGGTCTCAATACCGGTACCAGAATACGGATATTACTTTATCCGTTCTGTATGCAATACAGACTCAACAAGTAAAACATCGGACATCAAGGTCGGTCTCCTCTCATTAGGGTACTGGGTAATCATACCGGATACATACAGCTCCGGTCTAAAACCTAAGTCATCTATTGACTCTCGTGGTTAGTCCCACACCGGATTGTTGATTCCAGCTCAGACCAGTTTAACATCATATTCATCATTCCAAACACATGCCACATAACATCAATCATTCTAAATGCATTCAATTTATGAAATCAATACATCATCCACACAAGCAATCATTAAGCATAATCATATACACATATTTTCACATCATCAATGGATATCATGCATTTAGAATAGTTACCCCCTCCTACCTCAAGAGAAGTAGTAATCACCGCGGTCAGATGGGTTCGCCTCGTAACTGGGGTATTTCCTACATCATAACATATCACACAATCATTTTCTATTCAACCACCTCGGTTCAGGCGTCTATGCTTATCATTACACATATTTAATGCCAAACCTATCACTGGGTTCCCACATTAATGGTTCCCAACAACCATTAAACTTCATTAATGGTCATTCGCCATTAATAACATCATTTCACCTCACTAAAAACAGTTATTTAACACAATAAATGCTTCTCCACTCATATTTTGCATTTCCCCCAAATCATAGGGTTAGGGTTTCTCTAATAACCCAACAACACTTATTAAATCACATTCACAACATCAAAACCCAAAAACCCATAGTTCATACTCTTGAGAAATAGAAAGAGTTTACCTTAAGAGAAGGAATGAGAGAGTTTTCCAAGAGAGGGGAAAACCACACAAAAATGAGGAGAAAGAAGCGTGAGACTTCAAGATCGAAACGAAAATGGAAGAAGAAAGGTGGCACACCACTTTGCCTAGGGTTTTAGGAGAGAAGAAGAAGAGAAAATGAAGGGGAAGAGTAGAGAAGAAGAAGGAGTAAAGTACTTATTAAGAAGAATCCAAAGGGCCGACGAGATTAAGAAGTGAAAAATGGGTCATTTGGCTTTATTTTTAATTCCCCAATAAAGATTCATCGTTTTATGATAAACAGGATCTTAGTTTGGGCTCAATACATTATCCAAAAATTATTCCGAACACATATTCGGATTTCCATTAATATCCTTAACAACCTTGACCAATATCATCCCATTCTGAGATACTTGGTCTGACACCCATATTTCAACCGGGCTCATTTTCAGCTTATCCGGTTCCAATAAATCATAAACAGTTGCCAAAATCTTAATTTATTTATTCCTAATATTTTGGAACATTAAATAACCCAAATATAATTATTTAATATTTATCTCTTTAATTAATCCTTTATTTTAAAATTTTGGGTGTTACAAAAACTACAATGATAAATTAGTGTGCTTGCCAAAAGTCCAACAAGTTTTCTGGCGCCGTCACCGAGGATTGAATTGATTTCAATGAATAGTAAATTTTTACTTACCGTGGTAAAATCTTTTTAACTTAGGTAATTTTTTATTTTTACTTTTAACTCATACATTTATTTATTTACTTTTACTTCTTTAATTATTCTTGTTACACTAACTTTTTTGTTTAGTTTGTGTATACAAACTCGATCTTCTGTAGGAAGAATCTTCTTTAACTTGAGATCGAGAAATTTGTAAAAAAAGTTGAATCTTTGAAATCCAAAACACAAACTACTTCTTCTTCTTCATCTTTTTCTTTTTTTCAAAACTTTAAAAATTCTAAAATGGCTGGAGAACAACAAAGACAGACACTGGGACAGTTTGCTGCTATTCATGGACCACCCCGTGTGTCAGGAATGTTTTAAGGACCTGTTGCAACAGTGGAAATTAAACCTGCTACATTGAATATAATTCGAAACAATCAGTTTACTGGTTTAAATCATGAAGAACCGTATGAACATCTAACTATTTTTTATGAATTATACAGCACTATTGGTTTTGAACCCAATCAAGAAAAATCTGTGTACATGAGACTATTTCCTTTTTCTTTGGTTAGGAAGACGAAAGAATAGTTTAAATCTTGTCCTCCTGGTAGTTTTACAAACTAGTCCGATGTTCGAAAGAAAATTTTTGGAAAGGTTTTATTCCCCTTCTAAATATTTTGAAGCTATGACAACTATTCACTCATTTTCACAAAATCATGATGAGTCATTAGGAGAAGCGTGGGAATGATTCAAAGCATTATTAAGAAAGTGGCCAAATCATAATTTGGATGATGGTGGAAAGGTAAGAATTGTCTATCATGGTTTATTGCCTCAGTTTAAGATGATGTTAGATGCCTATGCAGGTGGTTCATTAATGAACAAAATAGCATAGGAGGCAATAGCTATAATAGAGTCCATGTCTACTAGTGATAAATAAGCAAAACATAAAAGAAGTAATGTTTCCCGAAAACCAGGTATGTTCGAGTTAGGAGTAAATGATACAGTCCTAGCTCAACAAAAATTGTTGACACAACAAATTAAGGCAATGAGGAAGCAATTACAGAAACTTCAAATTGCTCAAGTGTCATCACCACCCCCAGCTTAGTTAAAACAGTGCATACATTGCATGGGTGAACAACCTTATGGTTATTATACACCAGATGGAATTGAACATGAGCAAGCCAATTTTCTGAACAATTAATGATCACCTGTAAGTAATTTTCCTTTCAATATTGGTAATCTTTCCCCTAACAACTATCCATAGGGATGGATAAATCAAAATTTTTGTTAGAACAAGATGTTGGACCTTCCAACAGATCTCTCCAAAATTAGTTTCAACAACAACTACAACCTGATTAGAATGCTAAGATGACAAGTAGGATTTACAATTAGGACAACTAGCAAAAGAAGTAGCTGAAATGAAAATTCTGGTTTTTCTGCTAATACCTAGAAACCAATGGAATAATGTAAAGCTATTTTCACTAGGAGTGGTAAAATTATAGGGATTGATTGTAAAGAAAGTTGTAAAGAGAGTAAAAAGAGTGAAAACAAAGAAAAGAAAGAAAAAAGAGAGTGAAGAGGAAAAGAAAGAAAAAAAGAGTGGTGAAGAAGAAAAGAAAGAAAAAGACAGTGATGAAAAAAATAAAGAAAAAGATAGTGATGAAAAAGAAAAACAAGAAAAAGAAGAAGAAAACAAAAACAAAAACAAAAACAAAAAAATGTAAAAAATAAAAAAGAAAAAAATCAGTATTTGGGTCACACACCTTATGTCTAGGATTTACCTTATCCTCATGCATCTTCAAGAAAGGATAAGGAAAGAGAGTACAAAAGATTCCTTGAGATTTTTAAATAGTTATAAATAAACATTCCTTTCTCAGAGATATTGGAACAAATGCCAATATATGCAAAGTTTATGAAAGAACTGCTCATAAAGAAAAAGAGGTATAATGAAGAAATTATTGAGCTCAAAGCTGGTTGTAGCGCAATCTATAACATCCCAAATTTTGAAATAAATGATAAATAAGAGGAATAAATATTGAATAATTATGGGTGAGTTAATTAATGTCCCAAAATATTAGAAATACTTAAATTAAGATTTTTGGGAATTATTCATAATTTATTGAGGCTTTATGAGCTGATGACATACCCGATTAAAATATGGGATTCAGACCAAGTATCTCCGATTGAGGTGCCATTGGTCAGGGCTGTTAAGCATATTATTGGGAGTCCGGACATGTATTTAGAATAATTTTTAGATAAAGTATTAAGCCCAAATGGAGATCTTGTAAGTTATGAAACGGAGAAGCTTTAATGAGGGCATAAGTTTTAATTCCAAATTCACTACTCCCTTTTCACTCTCACATTGCCTTTCTTCTTCTAAACACCAAACACTCTCTTCTTCTTCTTCTTCATTCCTTCTTTTTCTCCTTCCAAAAACCTAAGCAAGTGGGTGTGTACCTTCCTCCTTCATTTCTATTTTCCATTAGCAAAAAGGAAGAGCTTGAAGCTTGGAGCTTTCTTCTCCTTCTTCTCCCTCAATTTCGTGTGGCTCTCCTGCTCTCTTGAAGACTCTCTCATTTCTTCTATTGAGGTAAGCTCTTTGTCATTTCCATAGAGCATGAACCCTAGGTTTTGGGGTTTTGATGTTTGAGTGAGCATTTATGTATGTGGGTTATTGAGGAAGATTTAATATGGAAACCCTAAGGTGGGGTGGTCTTAAATGCAAGCTTGATGGACCATTAATGGGGTACACAAAATTAATGCTTAGAATGATGGGAGATTGATGTGTATTTATGATGTTATTGGATTATGGTAAAACCCTAGCTTGTGGAAATTGGGGAAAATGATTAATGTTGGTTGGAAGGGTGATTTAATGAGGGAATGAATGATATTTGAATAATGAGTAAGAGTAAATATGTTAATAGAATATTTATTGGTGGTGAGAATTGATGTTGATAATGGTATGTGGCCATTAATGGTGATTAATGACCATTAGTATGTCAACCCTTTTATGGGTATGGCCTAAAATGCATAAAAATGAACTTGAATGCCTAACCTATGGTAGTTGAGGTAAAATTGATGAAATGAAAAATGACTTGATAATGATAATGTTGTAAACAGCAAGTGTTAGATTAGAATATATGAATCTTGGTGATTTTGAGTAGAAAATAATGATATGTGCCTTATGAAATGTAGGACCCATTCCGAATGATGAGGCAGGAACGTCGTATCACTTGGAATTCTTCTCTTGAGGTAGGAGAGGAGTTTTATATTCTAAATGCATGAATTGAGTAATGTTTGATTGTCACATGTGACAATATGCATGTTTGCCTTATTTGAGTGGAAATGATGATTTATGGTTGTTAAACATGATGATGATGAATATGCTCGGCAACATGTAATATGCATTTGAAATGTTTATGGTATGCTGAATGGTGATGATGAATTGTTTGGCTATTATATTGCCTTGATGATGATGTGATTGTGTTATGTTCACCATGAATGTTGAATGGTCATTATCCATGATAAATGAGAATGAATATGGATGATTAGCATGCCTTAATTTATTGATTGTTGATTTATGAGTATTGATGAGGAAAATTGTATAGCCATTGTGATTGATACAAGGTGAACTTGTATTGTGATTCATGAAAGTGTTGAGATGCTATATTGAAAATGTATATCAATAACAATGATTGATTAAAATAAAATCCACCAAGAATTTGAGTGGTGATGTTGATAAAGGTGATGATTGATGAGTGACATAATTAGGATGCATAGCTGTGAGAATGCATTATGAATTGCATTTGTATTGTATCCATGGTATACTGCTTAGCTATCGATATTGGAATATGAGGGAATTCCCCCGGTTGGCCCAGTGGGAGGGCGGCTCAGTGCACGAGCATCTTTATTTACCCCTGTGACTCGGTGTGTAAGTCATGAAGCTGCCCATATTGTGCTACAGGGAGCCGCATGTGGTTGACCCTTGTGGGGGGTGACTTGATGAGCAGGTGACCCCGGTGGTCCTATGGATCACAGCTGCCATGGTAAGAACCATGGTTGGCCTGCAACACCTTTATATTGATTATGGTGTTTACCGCGGTCATGGTGTAAATGGCCAGGTGTTGCAAGATGGGCGATGCGGTGTGGTACCAGTAAAACATAATGATATGCATGTAATTTGATGATATATGTGTACATATTTTTCTACTACAGTAGGGGTATGGTTATATGATCATACTTGACCCACAATTTAGTAATTATTCCTACAGTTGGATCCGCAATTGATATTACTCCGTTGTGCATGTGCATTAGCTTAAGAACATTTGCATATAGTAAGGAGGTATGCCAAAGGTGATGAGAAATGGTGATGGTTATGATTGGGTGAGAAAATACCTAAAGACAACATAAAAGATATGAATACAAATACAGGTATATTGTATAGTGATTTTATGTGTAATAGCCCAATATGATGAAGGGTTTGATTGTGTGTATGCATATATATTTTGTTATGACCCATAGGGGTGATTGAGTTATGTGTATGATTGGTGAGATATTGATAAATATGACGATGAATGATATGTCGATGCAAAGTATAAATGATGTTGAATGCATATGCACACAATCACATTGTATTCATTTTCATCCTTTGGAATGTATAACTCACTCTCACATGTTGTCTATTTTTAGCCTTGTGATGCAGGACATTCATAGAAGTGAGATTATATCTTTTGGAAATGTGCTTTTGATGATGGAGGTAAATTAGTGTATAGGAAGTGCCTTGGCCGTCAAGTATTGATTTTGTATAGCATATGATGAATGATGTATGCTTAATATGTATTTAGATTAGTGTATATTCATTTTGGAGGTCATAGGTGAAAATTGGACCCTATATGTATGGCTAATTTTGATTATGACCTAGACAATGTATGGTGTTAGTTATAGGGCTGAAATTATTGCCCAAGTGATGAATGGATGATGTTGATTCATGAATTATAATGTTCTATGAAGTGTATGTGATGATGCATTTTGATGTTTATGCTTATTTGAGGAACTAATAGGGTCAAATTGTATTTTAAGTGGTTTTAATGGTATATAATGACCCCAATAGCTTAAATTCATGATTTGTGACTTGTAGAAATTGGAATGGACCAATTCCATTGAGAATAGGCCCTTGAGTTGCACAAAAATGCCTCAAAATGAGTGAAACGCATTTATGCGCATAACTCTCTAATTTTTAGGAATTTTTGAGTGCAGATGGTGGCCACATGTCATAAATGATGTATATAAGTTGGTTTCAAAATTTGGTAGGCATTGGAACTTATATGAAAAAGTTAGGGAGTTAGAAGTCCAGAAATAAGACTTTTTTCTACATAAAATGGCCTCTGTGCTGTCATGAATCGATTCACAATAGTGTGTGAATCGATTTAAGGCACACTATTTTTAATATTCTTGAATCCAGAACAGCTTGAATTAATTCAAGCCCTCGCATGAAATGATTCAAAGCTCTCTAGAATCACTGTTCATGAGGTCTAGGAACGTTTGAATCGATTTATGCGAGCTTGAATCAATTCAAAGGGGCCTGTTTTCATTGTTTGGACTCCAGTAGCACTTGAATTGATTCTTGAGGTTCATGAATCGATTCATACCCATAATTCTTCAATTTGTCATGTGTTTTGCCGATAGATGGGTTCCATTTAGCTATGGTTCATAGATATATATATATATATATATATATATCCATGTGTGACTTCAAATACCACTTTTATCCATCAATACAAGTCTCTTTAAATCTCTTTTCATTCTTTCCCATAACTCTCAAATCGATTATGCTTTCCACTATCCCTTGTTGACGATCCTATGGTTGATTGTCCAAGGAAGACTCTTGACTTAATTTACTCACCTTCTCATATCTTTATATATGGGATAGGTTATTTAAAATGATCCGGTGTTACTCATTAATGATTTATCTTATCGTTTCTTCTATTCTTTAATTACTTTAAAATCACAAAAAATTCACGCTCATTTTTGGGGCGTCTCACAATCTTACAATATAACATGCTGGAAAAGTCAAAGGACCCCGAAAGTTTCACTATTCCTGTCTCCATTGGAGGTGTAAATATCGGAAAGACGTTATTAGACCTAGGGGCTAGCATCAATTTAATGCCCCTAAGTATGATGAAGCGCATTGGTGATCTTGATCCACAAAGGATGAAGATGACTCTACAACTAGTAGACCGCTCAGTTAAAAGACCCTATGGAATACTGGAAGATATACTTGTGAAGGTGGACAAGTTCTACTTCCTTGTTGATTTTGTGGTATTAGACACGGAGAAGGATACTGAAGTCCCCTTAATTCTTAGAAGACCATTCATGAAGACTACTAGAGTATTGATTAATGCTCACAATGGAAAACTTACAGTCAGAGTGCATGATGAAGAGGTAAATTTTGATGTTTTCAAAGCAATTAAACATCCTAACCCAAAACAAGATTATTTTAGAGTGGATGCCCTTGATGAAGTTTTCCTCTCTGTATCAAAAGGTATGTCTTATTCTGACCCCCTCAATGAATTATTGATTGACTCTGTTGATTGTTTAAATGAGGAAGAGGAAAGACAGATAGATGTGTGTTAGTCCTCAAATTTATAATAAAATCTTTAATAAAAATTTTGTAAAAAGAATAAAAATTTGGTTAATTTGTTAGAAATTTAGGTTTGAAATTCAATAAATGGATGTTTATGGAAATAATCTGCCCTTGATCAATTTTTTCTAGTTTTACAGCAAAAAAGTAAAGAATTTAAAGAGAAAATTAAGGAACTGGAGAGGTAATGCGTAGCATCAACACCACGCATAGCGTGGGAACTTCTGATGCTAACGCTACACGTCACACCCACGCGTAGCGTCAGAGGCTATGTGGATTCCATTTCCAGGTGGCCAAGCACTCAGCCTTTGACCCATTATTGGCCTCTCCACTACTCACAAATGTTAAAGCCGAAGTAGAGATAGGGACACATGGCCAAGCATGATTCATTTTAATAATCCATTATGGCCACTTCGAGCTGTTTAAGTGAGCTGAGTTAGGGACCTGATGCGTAGCGTCAGGCTAGCGCGTAGCGTCAGGACCCTTCCTCAACCCTATAAATAGAGCCATTCTCCATACTTCTAGGTATTCAATTCTGAAGTTCATTCTTTCTTTTCTCTCTTTTCACTCGAGTTTGAGTGTTCTTCTTTGAGTGTGTAAGGTTGAAGTGATTTCTAGATACTTGAGAGTGTTGTGTAGTAGTGTGAGCTTTTGTATTGTGAAGTGTTTTCAAGTCATCGTAATGTCAAACTTTGTAAGTGATGTTCTTACTTTTATTATGTGTAACTAAATTGTTTATGTTGGAATTTGGTGAATCAATCTATTATATGATGTTGTGATTATGACCTTTACATATTTATAATTCAAGAACATGTTAGTATTTCAACTCTTTATTAATATGAACATCAAACGGGAGAATGATTGTCATGTGTATTAGAACTTGTTTTTTTAGTATGAATATCAAACGGAAGAATGATTATTCATGCCGAATTAAAATTTGTTTTAATGAAAGTAAAAGTGGAAATACCCTTAATATACTAATTACTCAGAATAGAATTGGTAATTATTGTTGCCATAAGGCTAGGACTTAATGCAAGTTTTTATTGAGAAAGCTCACGAGGGATCAGACTTTATGATAAATACTTAGAATTCATATCATGAGGAATTGGTTATAATGACTTTAAGCTGCAATAACATGAACTTGATGATTAAGTATGTACGTTGTAATTATTGCATTATATTTTAGTGCGAGAATCCTAATTCCAACATAGTTTGTTAATCTGTGTTTTTACCTCAAGTATCTGCATTATTCTAAATTACATCTCAACTTTATAGTTAGATTTTATCTTTCCCTCTTTTTACCTTATGAACAAATCAATCATCAAATCTTGTAAATATTGTATAAATTGTTTATAAATTATTCTTTTGTTAATAATCATTGATAAATTTACCATAGTAAATAAGAAATTACCGAGTTACTGGACTTTCAATCCCAGTGGAACGATATCTAAATTTGAAAGCTACAAATGATTGGTGCACTTGCCAATTAATAACCCAATAGTAACACGGGGGTTAACAAGTTTTCTGGCGCCATCGCCGGGGATTGAATTGATTCAGTAAAACAGTAAATTTTTAATTACCGTGGTAAAAATATTTTTTTACCTTAGTGAAATTTTTTTCAATTTATTCATTCATTTTAACGTTGTTTTACTAACCTTTCTTTATTTAGTGTGTTTATGTAAACTTGATCTTCTGTAGGAAAGGTGTTCTTTGATCCTGAGATCGAGAAGTTTGTAAAGAAACTTAAAGCATTAAAATCTAAAAAAACAAAAACTTCTTCTTCTTCAACTTCATCTTCTTTTAAAAAATCTGAAAATTTTGAAAATTCTAATATGGCTACTGAAAGAAGAACATTGGGACAGTTTGCTGCTTTTAATGGACCACCTCGTGTTTCAGGGATGTATCAAGGAACTATTGCTGCTGTAGAAATTAAACCAGCTACTTTAAACATTATTCAAAATAATCAATTAGCTGGTTTAAATAATGAGGAACCTTATGAACATTTAACTGTTTTTTATGAGTTATGCAGCATAATTGGTTTTGAACCCAATCAAGAAGAATCTGTTTATATGAGATTGTTTCCTTTTTCATTGATTGGTAAAGCTAAAGAATGGTTTAAATCTTGTCAACCGGGTAGTTTTGTAAACTGGTCCGATGTTGAGAGAAAATTTTTGGAAAGATTTTATTCTCCTTCAAAATATTTTGAAGCCATGACAGCCATACATTCTTTTTTACAAAATAATGATGAGTCATTAGGAGAAACATGGGAACGATTCAAGGCACTCTTAAGGAAGTGTCCAAACCACAACTTAATGATGCTGAAAAGGTAAGGATCGTTTACCATGGTTTGTTACCTCAGTTTAAGATGATGTTAGATGCTTGTGCAGGTGGTTCTTTAATGAACAAAACTATGGAAGAAGCAATAGAAATATTGGAATCAATGTCCATCAGTGACCAACAAGCAAAACATGAAAGAGGTAATGTACAAAGAAAGCCAGTATGCTCGAATTGGGAGTGAATGATGCAGTATTGGCTCAACAAAAATTGCTGACTCAACAAATTGAGGTTATGAGCAAACAATTGGAGAAACTTTAAATTGCTCAAATGTCATCACCACCTCCTACTCAATTGAAACAATGTATACATTGCATGGGAGAACAACCATGTGGTTACTGTGCCCCTGATAGAAATGAGCAAGAGCAAGCCAATTTTCTGAACCATCAAAGAATACCCTTAGGTAATTTTCCTTTCAATCTTGGTAATTCTTTTCCTAATAATTACCCACAGGGTTGGCAGAATCAGAATATTGGCTGGAAACAAGATGTTAGACCTTCTAACTGACCTCCTAACAATCAATTCAAACAACAACCACAATCTGATCAAACAGCAAGGCTAACTAGGATAGAGGAGTCTATCCAACAATTGCTACAATACATGCAAACAACGAAGCCACACATAAAGCGTCAGATATGCAATTGGGACAATTAGCAAAAGAAGTAGCTGACATGAAAAGCTCTGGTTTTTCTACAAACACTCAAAATCCAAGAGAATAATGTAATACTATTTTTACAAGAAGTGGTAAAGTTGTAGGAAATGATTGTAAAAAAAAAGAAGAGAAAGAAAAAGAAAAAGAAAAAGAAGAAGAAAAGAAAGAAGAAGAGAAAAAAGAAAATGAAGAAAAGAATGATGAAAAAAAACAAAAAAATCAAAAAATTAAAAAACAAACAAATCAGTATTTGGGTCAGACACCTTCAGTTAAAGATTTACCTTATCCACATGCACCATCAAAGAAGGATAAGGAAAAGGAATACAAGAGATTCCTTGAAATCTTTAAGCAATTACACATAAACATTCCATTTTCTGAGGCATTGGAACAAATGCCAGCATATGTAAAGTTTATGAAAGAATTTCTCACCAAAAAGAGGAGGTATGATAAAGAAATTGTTGAACTTAAAGCAGGTTGCAGTGCTATTTTGCAACATAACATGCCAGAAAAGTCGAAAGACCCTGGAAGTTTCACCAATCCTATCTCTATTAGAGGTATGAATATTGGAAAAGCCTTGTTAGACTTAGGGGCTAGCATTAATCTAATGCCTCTAAGTATGATGAAGTGAATTGGTGACCTTGATCCTTAAAGAACAAAGATGACTCTGCAATTGGCTGATAGATCAATCAAAAGACCCTATGGTATTGTGGAAGATGTACTTGTAAAAGTTGACAAGTTCTACTTCCCTGTTGACTTTGTAGTTTTAGACATGGAAGAAGATGTTGAAGTTCCCCTAATCCTGGGAAGACCATTCATGAAGACTGCTAGAGTACTCATTGATGTAGATAATGGGAAGCTGGTAGTAAGAGTTCATGATAAAGAAGTAAACTTTGATGTTTTCAAAGCCATGACACATCCTAATCCAAAGCAAGATTGTTTCAAGGTGGATGTTCTTGACAAAGTCTGCTTCTCCATATCCACAGGTATGTCAAATTCTGACCCTTTAAATAAGTTATTAACTAACTCTGTGGAATTTTTGAGTGAAGAAGAAGAAAAACAGGTAGACAAATATCTTGAAGATCTTGAACAAGGGAAAAAAATTTCCTTTAAATCAAGAGAAATTGAAGAAATTCAAGAAGTACCTGTTGAAGAAATCAAGAGGCCTGAATTGAAAGTGCTACCTTCCAACTTAAAGTATATTTTATTGAAAGAAGGTAATTTAAAACTAGTAATTATTAGTAATTTGTTAAGTGAAATAGAAGAAGAAAAACTGGTTGAAGTCTTGAAAAGGAATTAAGAAGCAATTGGATGGACACTTGAAGATCTAAAAGGTATAAGCCCATCATATTGCATGCATAAGATTTTATTGGAAGATAATTTTAAACCTATTGCTCAAACCCAAAGACGCCTCAATCCAACCATGAAAGAGGTAACCAAGAAGGAGGTTTTGAAATTGTTGAAAGCAGGTATTATCTATCCTATTTCTGATAGTGCATGGGTAAGTCCTGTACAAGTTGTTCCAAAAAAAGGTGGTATGACAGTAATTGTTAATGATAAAAATGAATTAATCCCAACAAGAACTGTCACTAGTTGGAGAATGTGCATTGATTATAGAAAACTAAATCAAGCAACAAGAAAAGATCATTTTCTACTTCCCTTTATGGATCAAATACTTGAAAGATTGTCTGGACAGACTTACTATTGCTTTCTTGATGGATATTTGGGATATAATCAAATTGTTGTTGACCCTCTTGATCAGGAAAAGACTACTTTTACATGTCCCTTTGGTATATTTGCATATAGGAAGACGCCATTTGGATTGTGTAATGCACCTGCTAATTTTCAAAGATGCATGTTTGTTATTTTTACAGATCTAATTGAAAAGAGCATTGAGATTTTCATGGATGACTTCTCAGTCTTTAGAAATTCATTTGAAACATGTCTAACTAATCTGGACACCGTACGGAAGCGGTTTATTGAAACAAATTTGATGCTCAATTGGAGAAATGTCACTTTATGGTGAAAGAAGGAATTATACTTGGTCATAAAATTTCCTCTAAAGGTATTGAAGTGGACCAAGCCAAAATAGAGGTAATCTCTAAACTCCTACCCCCTGTGAATGTAAAAGGTATTAGAAGTTTTCTAGGACATGCTGGATTCTATAGAAGATTTATTCAAGATTTTTCAAAAATTGCTAAACCTTTAACAAATCTTCTAAATAAAGATGTTGAATTCAAGTTTGATGAAACATGTCTTAAAGCTTTTAATTCCTTGAAGGAAAAATTGGTTTCTGCCCCTGTAATTGTTGCTCCTAATTGGAATTTATCCTTTGAACTTACGTGTGATGCAAATGAGTGTGCTGTAGGAGTAGTATTAGGTCAAAGATATGAAAAAGTTTTTAGGGTTATACACTATGCTAGTAAAGTTTTAAATGAAAATCAAATAAATTATGCAACTACTGAAAAGGAATTACTAGCCATAGTATATGCCTTAGAAAAATTTAGATCATACTTGATTGGATCAAAAATAATTGTTTTCACTGATCATGCTGTAATCAAGTACCTTTTGACCAAAATTGATTCTAAACCTCGGTTAATTCGATGGATTTTGCTCCTTCAAGAATATGATCTTGAAATCAAAGATAAAAAAGGTAGTGAAAATATGGTCGCTAACCATCTTTCTAGATTAATGAATGATGAGGTCACTGCTAAAGAAAAAGACATCTTGGAAGAATTTCCTGATGAAAAACTTTTTAAAATAACAAAACAGCCATGGTTTACTGATATGACCAATTTTAAAGCAGCAGGAATTCTTCCAAATGATTTAACTTGGCAGCAAAAAAAATATTTTTTCAAAGATTCAAAATACTTTGTTTGTGATGACCCTCATCTATTCAAAATTGGTGTGGATAATTTATTACGTCGTTGTGTACCCGATTGGGAAAAGAAAGATGTGTTGTTGCATTGTCATAAATCCCTATATGGAGGACATTTTAATGGAGAAAGAACTGCTGTAAAAATTCTTCAATCAGGTTTGTATTGGCCCTCCCTTTTTAAAGATTCTCACTCATTTATGCAAGCATGTGATAACTGCCAAAGAACAGGTAATGTTAACAAAAGACAAGAAATGCCTTTCACAATCATTCAAGAGGTTGAGGTATTTGATTGTTGGGGTATTGATTTCATGGGACCCTTTCCTTACTCTCAATTTAATGAATATATTCTTTTGGTAGTCGATTATGTTTCAAAATGGGTAGAAGCAATCACTTCACCTAATGCTGACACCAAAACTGTAGTGAATTTCTTGAAGAAAAATATTTTCTGTAGATTTGGAACACCAAGAACTTTGATCAGTGATGGAGGATCATATTTTTGTAACAAAGTTCTTCAGAAAGTGTTACAACATTATGGGGTGAGACATAAAGTGGCCACAACATAGCATCCACGAATCAATGGACAGGCTGAGATTTCAAATCGGGAAGTGAAAAGGATTTTGGAAAAGACTGTGTCTTCCTCCAGAAAAGATTGGTCACAAAAGCTTGATGATGCACTCTGGTCATACAGAACTGCATTTAAGACTCCAATTGGCCTTTCTCCTTTTCAAATGGTATATGGAAAAGCTTGTCATATTCCAGTAGAGATGGAACATAAAGCATATTGGGGTCTAAAATTCCTCAACTTTGATCCAAATGTAGTAGCTGGCAAAAGAAAGTTGTAGTTATTTTAGTTAGAAGAAATGAGAAACAATGCTTATGAGACATCTAGAAGTTGTAAGAATAAGGTGAAAGCTTATCATGACAAGAAAATTAAAAATAGACACTTCATACCAGGTCAGCAAGTTTTATTGTTTAATTCAAGATTAAGACTGTTTCCTGGTAAATTGAAATCTAAATGGTCAGGCCCTTTTGTAATCAAAGAAGTTAAATCCTATGGAGCAATTGAAATTGAAGATCCAACTTCCAAAAGAAGTTGGATGGTTAATGGGCAAAGATTGAAACCATATCTGGGTGGTGAGATTGACAGATTCACTACCATTTGTTATTTGACTGATTTATGATTTGTAGGATATCAAGCTAGAGACAGTAAATCAAGCGCTCAATGGGAGGCAACCCATTATTTTGTTTTTAACTTATTTTTTTACATAAAAAAAACCTCACACGTAGCGTCCCCCTGACGCGTAGCGTGAAGGTAAAAATTTTAGGCTGACGCGTAGCGTCACTTCCACACGTAGCGTCAGAGCCCACGTTCATTTTTTAAAACTGAACCAGAGAGGCCTAATTTAGGTTTTAAAAACCTAAATTTCCCTCTCTACCTCACTTTGCCTCTCAGAACCCTAATCTTCACTCTCAATCACCCATATTCCCTCACTCTTTCTTTGATTTCATAAGGATTCCAAGTAAGTAATTTTCTGTCTTTTCTCTTTAAGTTTGCTTTTGATTTTTGATTTTAGAATGCATGTGGTTAGGATTAGGATTAGAAAACCATTGGGATCTGTTTGCTGATAGATTTGGGAATAATTTTGATTGAATGTAGTTTGGAGGGGTTGTTGTTGCACAACCCCTGTTTCTGTGATTGAAACTGCGCACCTCACGCGTAGCGTCCCACTGACCCGTAGCGTGAGGCATGAACTGTAACCCCACGCGTAGCATCTCACTGACGCGTAGTGTGGGCAAAACAGGGCTGACGCGTAACGTCACACCCATGCGTAGCGTCAGCCTCTGTTTTTGAATTTTGTCAATTTTGTGTTTTAATTTCTAATAATGTATATTCTATTTTTATATTTTTTCTATTTTTTTCTGTTTTTGATAATTCTGTCCCGTTTAATTTTTATTGTTTGTTCATTTTTCTTTTTAAATTTAATAAATTTTCTTAAATTGTATGTTTGTTATACTTTCTTGCATAAAAATAAATAAATAAATAAATTTTGTAAATATATTGGTGAAATTACATGTTGTACTCTTAAAAATCCAAAAATATACATGTTTAATTTTTTATTTTTTTGCGTTGTATATATTTTGTGTTAATTTTGCATAAGTTCTTATGTTTTGCATAAAATATAAAAACCAAAAATATGATTTTTGATGTTTGGCATGTTTTATAATATAGTGTGATGTGTGTTTGATTTTTGTAAAAATTTCTTTTTGCAGATGGCACCTAGGAAATCCATTCCTATTGCTGGTCCAAAAAGAGAGAGGAGGAACACAGACACTAACACCACCTCTGAAGATCCAGATCTTCAAGGTGAGGAGCAACTGGGACCTAGAGATCCCACCAGATTTCGCACTAATAAGAAATAGGCCCGGTTCCATCAGATAAAGGGCTTGAGACTTATCTGGGAGAGAGTCTTAGATTTGAATGCTGGGGACTATGTTGAGCTGCAGGATGAGGTCCGAAGGAGGAGATGGGGACCCCTGTTTTCCCTACCTACTGAGGGGGATCCCATCTTAGTAATGGAGTTTTATGCGAATGCCTACAGGAGTCACCAGGACGCACTGAATATTGGCCAGCAGAAGACGAACTAGGTGAGGGGTCGACACATTACATACGACCGAGACACCATGAGTACCCTACTAGGCAACCCTTGGGAGCCTACTCCTGAGAGCGACACTTGTTTCTGGAAGGAAAACAAAAACAATGTTGTGACTAAGGATAGTGATTTAGGATACTTCCTAGATCAGGTTGCTCACTTCTTAAGCAAGGATGGAATCTTCTTCAACCTGAGTAAGGTTGAAAGGACTCCATCAAACCACCCAACTGACCCCTATAGCTCAGGCGTGGTCTCATCTCATGCTGCATAATATCACTCCTGTCAGCCACCTCTCTTCTATCCCAGTTGATCGCTGCTGCCTTCTCTATTCTATTCTTCAGGGCCATACCATTGATATTACCGAGCTGATCTCTGAGCAGATTCACCTTTATGCCCTTGGGTATAAGGTGAACCATCCTATTCCATTTCCTCTCATCATATCAGCCTTACTGAGGAGACAGGGAGTTGTTGTACCATCACCAGAGTTTACTAGTTCTTCAAGGAGAGTCCCCAAGGTCTCAGTAAACAGAGATTACTTCGTCTAGCAGTGCGAGCTTCCACCACTGGAGCAGGAGGCTCAGCCCAGACAGAGGAGGAGTAGACCACCAGTTCAGCCACCATCTACTGATGCTATTACTGATGGATTTGCTAGGATGACTCTTGAGTATTAGCATATGATGCAGATGATGCCTGCCACACACAGAGCTTATATGCATCTTCATGATGCATTTTATCAGTACAGACTTCAGGGAGAGGGAGCACCTTATGTCACACCAGCTGAGTTCGCAGCTCATGTAGCTTGGCCTGGTGATTTTTAGTTTTTTACATTGGTATTTTTACTTTGTGGATTATATTATAGTTTGTCTTTTATTATGCAGTGTGTTTTATTTTTGCGTAAGTTTATCGTGGTGTGTTTTTACGTGTTTTCTTCAAAAATTCAAAAATAAGTTTTATCGCTTAAATCAAATTTTTGAAAATAAGGAAATTTATACACTTAAATTTTTTACACAATAAAACCATTTTTTAAATCAATTTTCGATTCTTTTTGTAATTAAGGAATTTTGATAAAATTAATTACAATAATTTTATAACTATCAAGCTAATGTTGATAACCCCGTAGCTGAGAGATTTTTTAAGCACTTGAGGGTTTCGACATAACTTCATTCGAATTGATTTTGCTTTAATCTGTGATTTGTGTTGTTGTACAAAGAATTCAAGAAAATGATCAAGGCACATTGTTGGTAAAAGAAACCTTGGGCCGAAAAGCTTACCTTGGTAAAATTATTTTTTATCCTTTGAAAGACAATTTGAGCCTGAAAAATAATTTCATTGGTACCCTTAAACCTTTTTCAAATGTTAACCATTCCCTTTACTTGATTGATTAAAGAGCAATTGATCAAAATAGAAAGAATATTTTGAGCGTTCTTATAAAAATAGGAAATAAAAATTAATAACTTGATTCTTTTCAAGAAAAATAAAAAAATAAATTTGTGCATATAAATAAAAAATGAATATATGTAAATCAAAAATAGTGAAAAGAATCAAGTTGGGGGTATTTATTTTTCAATAAGGGATATGAGATTTGGGCCAAGAGAAAGCCTAAAAATTATAAAATGCTCTTTTATGATTTCAGGTTTTTGAATTCCAAGAAAAATCATCATTTCTTGTAAGCCAAGCCTTATTACAACCCGTGAAAAGACCTTGTGATTTTTGAATTAACTCTGTATAATTAACCATTGATTAGATAAAAATTAAAATTAAATTCATTTGATTTTATGATCAATTCAGTAAAACAGGTTACCCTTTCCACAGAGATAAAAACTTGTGAGGTAAGCCTGAAATTATGCTTGATTTGTTAATAAAACATTGTAAAGATTTTTGTCATTAAACCTTTATTACATAAGATATCTATTTTTGGTTATTTCAAAATGGTGAATTGTGAAATTACTTTTTGTGGTAAATTCTCGGACTAACTCAAAAATTTGATTTCAAATTTTTATTTTTTATTTTCTCTCTTACTCGAGGACGAGCAATGTCTCAAGTTGGGGGTATTTGTTAGTCCTCAAATTTACAATAAAATCTTTAATAAAAATTTTGTAAAAAGAATAAAAATTTGGTTAATTTGTTAGAAATTTAGGTTTAAAATTCAATAAATGGATGTTTGTGGAAATAATCTGCCCTGGATTAATTTTTTCTAGTTTTGCAGTATAAAAAGTAAAGAATTTAAAGAGAAAATTGAAGAACTGGAGAGCTGACGCGTAGCATCAACACCACGCGTAGCGTGGGAACTTCTGATGCTGACGCTATGCGTCACACCCATGCGTAGCGTCAGAGGCTACGTGGATTCCATTTCCAGGTGGCCAAGCACTCAGCCTTTGACCCATTATTGGCCTCTCTACTACTCACAAATGTCCAAGCCAAAGTGGAGATAGGGACACATGGGCAAGCATGATTCATTTTAATAATCCATCATGGCCACTTCGAGCTATTTAAGGGAGCTGAGTCAGGGACCTGATGTGTAGCGTTAGGCTGGTGCGTAGCGTCAGGACCCTTCCTCAACCCCATAAATAGGGCCATTCTCTATACTTCTAGGCATTCAATTCTGAAGTTCATTCTTTCTTTTCTCTCTTTTCACTCAAGTTTGAGTGTTCTTCTTTGAGTATGTAAGGTTGGAGTGATTTCTAGATACTTGAGAGTGTTGTGTAGTAGTGTGAGCTTTTGTATTGTGAAGTGTTTTCAAGTCATCGTAATGTCAAACTTTGTAAGTGCTGTTCTTACTTTTATTATGTGTAACTAAATTGTTTATGTTGGAATTTGGTGAATCAATCTATTATATGATGTTGTGATTATGACCTTTACATATTTATGATTCAAGAACATGTTAGTATTTCAACTCTTTATTAATATGAATATCAAACGGGAGAATGATTGTCATGTGTATTAAAACTTGTTTTATTAGTATGAATATCAAACGGAAGAATAATTATTCATGCCGAATTAAAATCTGTTTTAATGAAAGTAAAAGTGGAAATACCCTTAATATACCAATTACTAAGGATAGAATTGGTAATTATTGTTGCCATAAGGCTAAGACTTAATGCAAGTTTTTATTGAGAAAGCTCACGAGGGATCGGACTTTACGATAAATACTTAGAATTTATATCACGAGGAATCGGTTATAATGACTTTAAGCTACAATAACATGAACTTGATGATTAAGTATGTACGTTGTAATTATTGCATTATATTTTAGTGCGAGAATCCTAATTCCAACATATTTTGTTAATCTGTGTTTTTACCTCAAGTATCTGCATTATTCTGAATTACATCTCAACTTTATAGTTAGATTTTATCTTTTCCCTCTTTTTACCTTATGAACAAATCAATCATCAAATCTTGTAAATACTGTATAAATTGTTTATAAATTATTCTTTTGTTAATAATCATTGATAAATTTACCATAGTAAATAAGAAATTACTGTAAGTTACTGGACTTTCAATCCCAGTGGAACGATATCTAAATTTGAAAACTACAAACGATTGTTGCGTTTGCCAATTAATAACCCAATAGTAAGACGGGGGTTAACAATAGGTGCTTGGAAGAGTTGGAGAGAGGGAAAGAAATTTCCTCTGAAATTAAAAAGATTGAGGCACTCCAAGGGACACCTATTGTAAAGATCCAGAAACCTGAGCTGAAAATATTGCCTTCGCACCTTAAGTATATCTTTCTAAAGGAAGGTAATCTTAAACCAGTCATTATTAGTAGCTTATTAACTGAAACAGAAGAAGCAAGACTGGTGAAGGTATTAAAGAATAATCAAGAAGCCATTGGATGGACACTAGAAGATTTGAACGGTATAAGTCTATCTTATTGCATGCACAAGATTTTATTAGAAGATGATTTCAAGCCTGAAGCCTAACCTCAATGACGCCTCAATCCAACAATGAAAGAGTTAACAAAGAATGTAGTTCTAAAATTGCTAAAAGCAGGTGTCATCTATCCTATTTCTAATAGTGTATGGGTAAGCCCGGTCCAAGTAGTACCGAAAGGGGAGGTGTGACAGTAATTGTAAATGACAAAAATGAACTAATTCCAACAAGAACTGTCACCAGCTGGAGAATGTGTATAGACAATAGGAAATTGAACTAACCAACTAGAAATCATTTTCCACTTCCCTTTATGGACCAAATGCTTGAAAGATTGTCTGGACAGACTTACTACTATTTTCTTGATGGTTATTCTGGATATAACCAAATTGTTATAGATCTTCTTGATCAGGAAAAGACTACTTTTACATGTCCTTTTGGTATCTTTGCTTATAGAAAAATATCATTTGGATTATGCAATGCACCTGCTATTTTTCAAAGATGTATGTTTTTTATTTTTGTAGATTTAGTTGAAAATAGCATAGAAATTTTCATGGATGACTTCTCTATGTTTAGGAACTCCTTTGATACATGTCTATCTAACTTGGACACTATGGATTGATACAAATCTAGTTTTGAACTGGGAGAAATGTCACTTTATTGTGACAGAAGGAATTGTACTTGGTCATAAAATCTCTTCAAAAGGTATTGAAGTAGACCAAGCAAAAATTTAGGTAATCTCAAAACTCCCACCCACTATGAATGTGAAAAGGATTAAAAGTTTTTTAGGACATGTTGGGTTTTACCGAAGGTTCATTAAGGATTTTTCAAAAATTGCTAAGCCTTTGACAAACCTCTTGAACAAAGATATTGAATTCAACTTTAATAAAGCATGTCTTAAAGATTTTAATTCTTTAAACAAAAAATTGATTTCTGCCCTTGTTATTGTTGCCCCTAATTAGAATATGCCCTTTGAACTTATGTGCGATGCAAGTGATTATGTTGTAGGAGCTGTTTTAGGTTAAAGGCATGAAAAGATTTTTTGGGTTATACATTATGTTAGCAAAGTTTTAAATGAAAATCAAGTGAATTATGCAACCACCGAGAAAGAATTACTAGCCATAGTGTATGCCTTGGAAAAATTTTAATCATATTTGATATGCTCAAAATTAATTATTTTTACTAATCATGTAACCATCAAATATCTTTTGACTAAAACAGACTCTAAACCTCGGTTAATCCAATAGATTTTACTCCTACAAGAATATGATCTTGAAATTAAAGATAAAAAGGGTTGTGAAAATGTGGTCGCTGACCATTTATTTAGATTGATAAACAATGAAGTCACAGCTAAGGAAAATGAAATAAAAGAGGAATTTCCTGATGTGAAATTGTTTGAAATAGTAAAAAGGCCATGGTTTGCTGACATGACCAATTTTAAAGCAGCAGGAATTCTTCCCAATGATTTAACTTGGCA
Organism: Clitoria ternatea; assembly: GCA_037962975.1. NCBI lineage: Eukaryota > Viridiplantae > Streptophyta > Magnoliopsida > Fabales > Fabaceae > Clitoria > Clitoria ternatea. The sequence continues at coordinate 214,320,294 of CM075671.1, read as the reverse complement.
ACAAAGAAAAAAGTTTTTCATAGATGCTAAATATTTTCTCTGGGATAAACCTTATTTGTTGTGGATAATTTGTTATGATGTTGTGTGCTTGAATGGAAAATAAATGATGTGTTATAGCACTGCCACAAATCCCCTTATAGAGGATATTTGATGGATAGAGTATAACTGCAAAGATCCTTTAATTAGGTTTGTACTGGCCCTCTATTTTTAAAGATGCTCACTCATTTGTACAATCTTGTGACAATTGCCAAAGAACTGGGTATAACTAGAAGGCAAGAAATTCCTCTCACAAACATATAAGAGGTAGAGGTATTTGATTGTTGGGGAATTAACTTCATGGGACCCTTCCCTAACTCTCAATCTAATCAATTTATTCTTTTGGTAGTTGATTATGTTTCTAAATAGGTGGAAGCAGTTGCTTCACCTAATGCTGATTCCAAAACTATAGTGAATTTCTTAAAGAAAAATATTTTTTGCAGGTTTGGAACACCAAGGACTTTGATTAGTGATGGAGGTTCACATTTCTATAACAAAGTTCTTCAAAATAAATTACAACATTATGGTGTAAGACACAAGGTGGCCACAACATATCATCCACAAACTAATGGTCAACCTGAGATTTCAAATCGAGAAGTGAACATAATCTTGGAAAAGACTGTGTCTTCTTCAAGAAAGGATTGGTCACATAAACTTGATGATGCACTCTGGGCATATAGAACTGCACTTAAAACTCCTATTGGCCTTTCCCCTTTTCAAATGGTTTATTAAAAAGCTTATCATCTTCTAGTAGAAATGGAACATAAAGCATACTAGGCACTTAAATTCCTCAACGTCAATCAAACTTTTGCAGCCGACAAAAGGAAGTTGTAATTATTTGAGTTGGAGGAAATATGGAATAATGCTTATGAATTATCCAGGTGCTACAAGAACAAGATGAAAGCTTACCAGGATAAGAAATTAAAGAAAAAGATCTTCACACTAGGTCAGCAAGTCTTATTGTTTAATTCAAGATTAAAATTATTTCTGATAAATTAAAATCTAAGTGGTCAGGCCCATTTATGATTAAAGAGGTTAAACCATATGGAGCAGTTGAAATTAAGGATCCAACTTCTTAGTTGGATGGTGAATAGACACAGGTTAATGCCTTATCTTGGTGGTGACTTTAACAGACTCAACCATTTGTTACTTAACAGATTTGTGATTTGCAGGTGATGTAGAGATAGTAAATCAAGCGCTTAATGGGAGGCAACCCATTATTTTTCCATATTGATTTGTTTTTAACTTTAAATTTTAAAAAAATTGGTGTGTTTTGATTAAATTAATGATTTTTGGAAGAAAAAGGGTTTCAAAAAGGCTTAAAATGGGTTTTTAAAATTAAAATTGAAGAAAATGGAAAATTGACTCCTACGCGTAGCGTAGGAGCCACATGTAGCGTGGGTCAAAATTTTAGACCTGACGCGTAGCGTCCTACCCATGCCTAGCGTTAGGACCTGCGTTCAATTTTTAAACACCGAGCCTATTAAAAGAGATGCCCAACTTAAAATTTTAAACCTAATTTTGGCTCTCTATTTTCAGAATCCTAAATTCCCCAAACCTTAAAAATCTTTCAACAACCCACATTCTTCATTTCCTTTCTTGAGCATCAATCATCAAGTAAGTTCCTTTCTTTTCAATTTTTGTTTTTTAATTCTAAGAATTCATGTGGTTAGGATTAGTTTTAGGAAGATTAGAGACCCCTTAGGACTAGATATATCTATTATTGTTCCTGATTGGGAATGAGGGGTTGCTATTGCGCAACCCCTAATTTGAAGATTTTGACTCTATACCCGCACGCGTAGTGTCACCCTGACACGTAGCGTGAGGAAACAGGCCTGGCGTTACGCGTCAGGCCCCTGTTCTTAGAATTTTATTTTTTGTGTTTTTGTGTTTCTTTTTCTATTTTTAATTTTTAATTTTTAATGTGTTTTATATTTTAATGTTTTGTTAGTTAGATTTTAATTTTTATGTTTGATTTTATTTTTTGTGTTTTGCTTACATTTTAATTTTATTTGTTAGATTTTAATTTTATGTGTTTATTTTGTTAGTAATAATATTATGTTTTATATTTTTAGTCTCTTAATTATCAAATTAACTTGTGTGTTTTTTGTATTATGTAAAGTATTTTTAGATTTTTAAACTTGATTTTATGTATGTTTGTTTTTTGAATTTTAATTACATGTATGTTGTTATGTTCTGATATATATATGATTAAATGTTTGTTTAAATTTTGTGTATTATTTTAATTTCAAAATTTTCTTACAGATGGCACCGACAAAATCCATCCCTGTTGCCGGTCCAAAGAGGAGGAAGAGGACTAACACTACTTCCTCTGAGGAACGAGATATATTGAAGGAGCAGGAAGAGCAACTTGGACCTCGGGTTGTCACCAGGTTCAAAACTGATGCGAAATAGGCAAAGTTTTATCAAATCAAAGGATATAAATTGATCTGGGAGAGAGTTTTAGATCTTGGAGCTACTGATTACCCTGAGCTACAGGGAGAGATTCATAGAAGAGGATGGGGACCATTATTTTCTCTACCTACTGAGGGAGACCCTAGACTGGTGATAGAGTTCTATGGTAACGCCTACAGGGCACGGCAGAATTCGCTGAACCTAGGACATAAGAGGAATGCTTGGGTGAGAGGCAGATACATAGCCTATGATTGTGATATGATTAGTACCCTTCTGGGTAATCCTTAGGAGCCCACTCCCGAGGATGATACTTGTTTTTGGTAGGAGAACAAAAGCAAGATTGTGACTGAGGATGGTGATCTAGGTTTTGACCTAGAGCATGTTGCTCATTTTTTGAGCAAGGAAAAGATCTATTTTAACCTTAGCAAAGGGTTTCGAGCAGTGGATTCAAAGAAGGTAAAGCCACGAGTTTGTTTCTTATTGTTGACATGACGAGGTGTTGGTGAGAGAGGAGATGAAGGATCCATAGGAGATATAAAGTGCTTGTTGGAAATTTGATTGAGAAAAGGAAAATATTTTTTACGAGTATGAACAACATGTGTTTTTTTAATTCAGAATGTGTGTTGTAATTGATTAAAGTTAGGTGGCCATTGTTGGTGTAATCGATTACAATGGAGTTATGCATAAAGGGAGTCAAAGAGCAGGCATGGTTTCTGGAGTTGTAGAAGTGGAAAGAGGTGTGCACAAGTATGGGAAAGTGGAGAGACGTGACTTTCAAAAAAGGAAGAGTTAAAGAAATCATGCAAAGAGAAAGGTCCAGTAACTGACGCATTAAAAAATATGAAAAGATATCATACTTTAAGGATGAGTAACTGATACATTTAACTTTTAAAGAAAAAAATGAAGAGCTATAAAATGTAACCGACACGTTAAAAAATGAAAAAAGGGTGTCATATTTTGAGGAAAGAAAATTAAAATATAACTGATGCATTTAACTTTTAAACAGAAAGAATAATTAAAAATTATGAAAATAAACCTTTTAGGAGAGAGAAATCAAAACATTGGAAACATAAAAAAAATAAATGTTTTGAAATGTTGTTGTCAATTCTACAATGTAATAATAGAGGGCACAAAAGCTGACTAATGGATTTATAATCTGAATTTTAAAATTGAATTTTTGAACTTTGAAGAGACATGTTTATCAGCATTGAAAGGATATGCAATAATCAAGTGGACACGTGGCATATTGTTATTTGAAACGAATGATCGTTACTTTCTGATGCCAATTGCTAAACGTCTTAGGGTAATTGATTACTAATAGTATTGTAATCGATTACTTGGAGCAATTTTTATGTAATCGATTACTTAGGGAAATATTTCATAGTTTTATAACTTATGGGGGATTTATAACACCTAGCTCATTTTTTATATGAAAGAATTAGTCCTTAGACAAAGGTTTTGTAAGAATATCGGCTAATTGCTTTGAGGTTTCAATAAATTGTAAAGTGCAATCCTCTTTTTGCACATGATCTCTAATAAAATGATGATGAATTTCTATATGTTTAGTTCTAGAATGTTGTACAGGATTTTTAGGAAAGACTTATAGCACTAGTATTGTTGTACTTAATAGGAATATGATCTAGTGTAATACCATAATCTAGTAGTTGTTGATTCATCCATAACATTTGAGCGCAACAACTACCAACAACGACATTCTACTTCAGCAGTAGATAGAGCTACACTATTTTGTTTCTTATTGTGCCATGACACTAATGTAGAACCTATCAAGTGACATGTTGCACTAGTTCTTTTTCTATCGGTTTTACATCCGACAAAATCAAAATCAGAATATCCTATTAAGCTATAGGATGATTCTCTAGGGTACCATTGTCCTAGGTTTACGGTTCTTATTAAGTATTACATAATTCTTTTAACAGCTTTAAGATGAGATTCTTTGGGATTAACTTAAAATCGTGCACATAAATAAACGTTAAACATAATATTAGGTTTACTTGTAGATAAATAAAGAAGAGACCCGATCATACCTCGATATGTTTTGGAACCCTTGAATTTCCACCTTCATCTTTATCAAGATAACATGCTGTACTCATTGGAGTGGAAATGTCTTTAACATTTATCATTCTGAATCTTGTTAGAAATTCTTTGCAGTACTTGGATTGATTGATAAAGATACTTTCATTTATTTGTTTAATTTGCAATCCAAGAAAGAAGTTGAGTTTACTTATCATAGACATTTTCAATTCACTCTACATGACTTTGGAAAATTCCTTACATAGATTTTCATTAGTAGATCCAAAAATAATATCATGGACATATATTTGAACTAGGAGAATGTCATCGTGTTTTCTTTTAATAAATAATGTTGTATCAACTTTTCCTCTATTAAAATTAATTTCTAATAAAAATTTACTGAGCATGTCATACCATGCTCTAGGAGCTTGTTTTAATCCATATAAGGCTTTCTTTAATTTATAAACATGGTTAGGAAATTTATTATTTTCAAATCCTGGTGGTTGACTAACATACACTTCTTCATTGATATAGCCATTTAGGAAAGTGCTCTTAACATCCATTTGATAAAGTTTAAAATTCATGATTGATGCAAAAGCTAAAAGCACCCTAATGGCTTCTAGTTTAGCTTCATGAACATGTCTCTTCATAATCTATGTTTTCTTCCTGATTATACCCTTAGCAAGTAGTCAAGCCTTATTTCTAATTATAATACCATATTCATCAAATTTATTTCTAAAACTCCATTTAGTTCTATAACATCCCAAAATTTAAATAAATACTTAATTGAGTGAAATAATTAGTGAATAATTAAACATGAATTGATTAATGTCCTAAAAATTTAGAAATAATTAAATATAGATTTTTATTGACCACTCATAATTTATTGTGGCTAAAAGAGCTGAATTTGAGTATCGGACCAAGTATCTCCGATTGAGGTACCGTTGGTCAGGGATGTTAAGAATATTGATGTGAATTTGAACATATATCCAGAATAATTTCTAGATAAGTATTGAGCCCATACAGTGATCTTGTTTATTATAGAATGGAAGAATTTTAAATGAAGGATCAAAATTAAAACTCTTACTCTCTTTCCCCTCTTCACATTTCATGTTGGCTTTCTCTCTCTCTCTGTCTCTCTCTCTCTCTCTCTCTCTCTTTCTCTTAATTCCTATCAAAGGCAAAAACTCTTTCATCTTCACTTCTTCTTCTTCTTCTTCTTCTTCTTCTCTAGAACCCATTGTGTGGGTGTATGCCTTGGCTCCAATCCCGTTTTCGTTTTTCCCTCTTGCAAGCAAGGAGGAGATTGTTGTAACTAGAAGCTCTCATCACCCTCATTTTCGTTTTCCTCTCTCTCACTCATGGAAGCGCATTTCTTTGTTGGCTTGAGGTAAGTCCTTCACCATTTTTCTTGAGCTTGGGCTTTAGGTTATGGGTTATTGTGGTTAGAGAGAGTATTATATGCATGGGATATGTTGTGGGAACTATTAGTATGCAAAACCCTAAGGTGAGGTGTAATATATGCAAGGTTTTATGAGGGCATATTGAGATACACGAAAATGGTAATGAATGTAATAGAAGAAGATGTGTATTAATGATAGTTGTTGGGTTTTTAATGAAACCCTAACCCTAGGTTTTGGAGAAAATGTGAAATGTGTTTGGAAGAGTTGATTTTAAGTATGAATATATGATAATTAGAGTGTGGGTGTTACTATTAATGTTGGGAGATGATGTTAATAATGGTAGATGGTCATTAATGATGGTAGATAGCCATTAACGTGGAAACCCATCAATGGATGTGATCATAAATAAGTGATAATAAATATGAACACAAAACCCATGATGGTTATGGCTGATTAAATGTAATAAGAATGGTTTAAGGTTGATAATAACATAAACACCAAGTAGTTAATTAAGAACATTTAAAATCTTGGTGGTTTAGATGAAAATAATTATATGGTATATTGTGTGGCGTATAGGAAATGACCCATTGAAGAAGCGGGACCTTCGGACCGTAGAGATTTCTACTTCTCTTGAGGTAGGAGGGGGTAATATTTCCAAATGCATGATTTCATCCATTATTGATGTATATGTATGGGTGTGATTCCTTGTTTTGATTTGGATGAATGATTTGATGATATAAATGACTTGAAATGCATTTAGAATGATTTATGTTATGTGGTGAATGTTTTTGGGATGATGATTATGATGTAGAGTTTGATTTATGGCACTGTGACTTATTTGTGAATAGCATTAAGACCATGATTGAATTGGTTACAAATATATTGAACATCCCATGATGTGTAATTTGATGGATAATGTTTACCACTATTTATTGATGTGAATGAAATCCAATGATAATTAGTAATAGTTGAGAATAATGGAAATATTAAAATTCATTAAGTGATGGTGGTAAGTTGTTGATTGTGGAGTGGCATGTTAGGATGTATAGTGTGAGAATACATTGATCTGCATTTGCATCCATGACATATCATATGTTGTCTAGTATGGAAAGTTAGGGATTCCAACGGGCAGACCTGGTGGGAGGGCGGCCTTGTACACTGGTAAGGCTAATGATGTTCCCTAGTGATTCAATGGAATCATGAAACTGTCCATAGTTTGGTGATAAGGCAGCCTATGTGGCAGGCCCGATGGGAGGGCAGCTCTGTGAGGAGCAAGTGACTTCGGTGTCCCTATGGGGCACGACTCTCTCGATGTGTGTTTGGGAGGGGCCTATAGCATTTTTGACAAGTATAACCATGTTGTTGATCTGCAAGTCACGGGGTGACTAGTGCTACGTATGAGCGACGATGGCTTAGTACTTGTAAAAGAATGATATTATGCATGCAAAGTTTAAGAGATTAGTGTACAAATTTACTACTACAGTAGAGGCATAGTGGCACACCTATGCTTGACCCACATGTGATATGGTATTGTTCCCATAGTCAGATCCGCGATTTGATGATAATTCCATTGTGCATATGCATTAGCTATATAAGCATTTGCATATAGCCAAAGATATAGTGAGTTTGGTAGCCCATGTTTGTGATGGATAAGTGATAAGTTAAAAGAAATAAATCATGGTCCTAACCTTAAATGGATGGTTATGCTTGACAGAATAGCCAATAATTTGACATGTAATGTAAATGTGTTAATTTCAACAAGTGTTATGTTTAAGTGATTGATGATGAAATTATATATGAAATGATGTTATGTGTGGTTGGATCATATGGTTCTATTGAGGAACATATACTCTCCACACATATATATATATGTATCATCATAATGTATGATATTAATTCATATGGTATATGTTACTTACCTCGTAGTTGCTACTTTTAAAATTTGATGTAGGTATGTTGGACATCTTACACTTTTGGAGGTTAAGCACGGTGAAGGTAAATATGAAAGGAAAGCCTATGTGCCTTGGCCGGTAAATGCTTTGTATTGAAAATGACATATATATACATATAAGGTATATGAATATTAAATAGGGATGGATATGTATTTTGAGGGTCATGTGTGAAAATTAGGCCTTATATGTTTTGAAGGATAATTTTTAGTTATGACCTTAACATTGGAAGATGACAATTATGATACATTTATTGTTATGCTACTTTGATGAATGAATGATGATGTTGTGAGGATTATAACCCTTGGAAATGCATATGTAGTTTATGTGTGATGAAGATTGTGGATTGTGTGTATATTGGGAAATGATTAGGCCATATTCCCATTTGATGGTTATGGACTCATGTAGAGGTTACCCTAAAAACATAATATGTGTAAATGACTTGTGTGCATGGTTGGTTAGGGCCAATTAGGCTTACATTGCATTTGGCATGCTTGGTTTAACTTAAATATGCTTACGGTGCTATAAAATGATCTAGAGTTCAAATAATTGGATGAAACTTATGGGAATAAGTCATAGTTAGGTGTATGAATGTATGTCTATTGCAAGTTTAGATCAAATCCTTGTATATTACATTTTTGAATGCCATGTAATTTGATCTACCTAAGTTAAAAGGTGTTTTCTGATAATCTCGCTCAAGCAAGAATGTTCTGTATCAGCATTATGCTTTCTGGCTTATTCTCGCTCAAGTGAGTATGGTTTTGCTCGAGCGAGAGTTAGAGTAATGACTGTGTGTTTTTCGCTCATGCGGGTAGGGTCTCGCTCAATCAAAAATGCTAAAAATTGATTATGTAGAATTCTTGCTCAAGCGGGTGAGTCCTCGCTCGAGCGAGTAAGCGTAAATTTGATTCTGTCTCTTCTTCATTCAAGCGAGAGATGTCTTGCTCAAGCGAGTGGTACCTCGCCTGAGCGAGGATATTGTAAATTGGTTCTGGAGGATCTCTGCTCAAGCAAACGTATTATCGCTTAAGCGAGTATTGGGGGTCTGATACTTTAATCTCGTTCGCTCAACCGAGATTCAGGGGCTCGCTTAAGCTAGAGTTTCCTCGCTTAAGCGAGGCCACTGGAAATAGGTTTTCCTCCTTCCTTTCCTTATTTTTGGGCCTTTTCTCATATCTTCATAGATGGGATTAGGCGTATGCCCTGTATATACATTTTTCTTCCGTTGTAAACTCAATTATCTCTATATACATGTTGGGGTGACTTCTCGATCCATTTCTCTAAATTCTTAAACTTTGGTCTCCAGTTTTTCGTGATTCAAGTTTTGATGTATGGTTGCATGTTCAGTTCCTTAAAAAGCAAAACTTAACTTACATTTTTATTAAATTATTTAATGTAATTACATCGGGATTTGGGTCCGGGAAATCAAAAGGCGTTGTTACAAAAATGCTATCAGAGCATGGTTACTCTTTGTTGACCCAATGAATGTTGTCGGAGCATTAGTTTCCCTTTATTGAATTATGATCTCTTTTAGCTAAATGCATTAATGTACCTTATCTTATATATTAATTAGGATTGGAACATGAGTTTGAAATTATATGAATGAAAATTTGATTGCTTGATTATTGCTAAATGATGGTGATGATTGTATGATTGTAATTAAGGTCGATCAGGCAATTCCTTTCCATTATTTACCTTTTAGTACGGGTTACATTATGATAATATGTGTGTTGACGATGAATGTTATTGTTAGATGAACCCTTGAGGAATGAAATATATGATTACTAAGTATTGTTGTGTTATGTGTCTAGATTGGCTGATGGCAAATAAACGTAATATAGATGGAGCCACTATAGCTGAAGCTTTTAACCGGTTTATCGATATCCTCGAACGGCAACAACAACCTGTTAGTCAATCGAATCAAGGTCTTAATCGATTCCTCAAGTGAAAACCTTCTGAATTCCATAGGGGTTACAAACCGGAAGATGCGTATGTTTGGATTCGCTATTTGGAGCGAATATTTGCTAGCATGAAGTGTTTTGAGACTCAAAAGGTTGAGTATACGGTGTTCATGATTCGCGAAGAACCTGAATCTTAGTGGATTCTAACTTATGGTCCTATGATTGAGGCTCACACTCCCTTGACTTAGGAGAACTTTAAGGTGGAATTGTTGAGGAAGTATTTTTCAGATAGCTACAAGAGCAAGAAACTCGAGTTCATGGAGCTCAAACAATGAAACATGTCAGTGGAGGACTATGCCTCCAAATTTGAAGAATTATGTGTGTTTTACCCTCATTTTCAACAAGAGGGTAGTGAAGCTTCAAAGTGTGTCTAGTTTGAGAATGGTTTACGCCAAGAGATTAAGAAGGCGATTTGTCACCAAGAGATTAGAAGCTTCCCTACTATTATGAACAAGTGTAGGATCTTTAAAGAACATGATGTGGTGCCTAAGAGTTATTTTTGGCATGATTACAAATTGAAGGGCCAATCTTCTAGCTTCAAGAAGAAAGGTAATTTTAAGAAGACCAAAAGCTTTGTGCGTGGTGCCTCTTCACATAGAGGAGGACGCGGTGGGGAAAGACGTGGTGTAAATAGTAATCGTGGTAATGGCCAAGGTCTTAGATGTTTCCGATGTGGCGGAAATCATTTGGCTCATGAGTGTGATCATAAGGATACCGTGGTGTGCTATAGATGCAACCAACCAGGGCATATTCATCTCGATTGTCCTTTGAATGCAACAGATGTGGTGGTACGCAACGACATAAATCATGGAGGCTATGGTGCTTTTAGAGGCCGTGGTCATGGAAATGGTAATGGCGGCCGCAATGGTAGTCGTAGTTGTTAGGGAATCCCATTAGGGTCAGGCAGCGGAAACACAAAGGATTCCCAAAAGAATTGCAAACACGTATGTCTCAAAGCATTATGCTAAATTAAAATTTTTAATTAGGGTTTACCTCTTGTAGACGCAGAATGAGTTCCTCAATCGAAACAATTGTAGCCTCGCCCTTAGGAGTCCACACGAGCACTCCCACCAGAAAACAGAGCTCCGAATGCTAGTATGAAAATTTGTTTATGGTCTAATTTTTGAGCAGCAGCCTATGAGCATCTCATGCTCTATATATAGGCTTAGGTCTTGACCTGAGCTCTCATTAAACATTGGGCTCCTGACTCATTCTAAATGAGTTAGGCCCAAATAGTTTTATTTTCAGTCCAACTAAAATAAAACTATCCTCTGGTGGGCTTACTCTATGTGTGTGACCCTATAGGTAAAATATTTGGTTATATTAATAATAAACTATTTTATTATTAATATAAAATAAAAGCGGTATCTAGCAATACATCATTATGTCCGAATATTATTTATCATCGACATGACCTATAAGTGATAATTATTTATATATCTATTCCTTTTGTCACGATATCTAATTGGGCCCAAGGCATGGTCATCGTCATCCTTGTATGGCCCAATTCATTTTACTTGATACCAGAGTAGACTTTATAGAATAAATATCTAATATTTATTTATCCTAGCATGGCCATGCATTTCATTAGTCTCACTCCATCAAGTGGCCCATAGATATCACTCCTGTCACATAGGAGAGACAAATTCCATCTACATCACTCACATCCCTCTGCATAATTTATCTATTGCCTAATCACAATCTTTATGGTCATCTTATTACAGATAATGTTTGATTGTATTAAAACAATAAACTCCTTATATAGGAATCGTAGTGACTTCAGGTCGAAGGACTATATACCATTATCACATTGAGAACCATTTATGACACTCATGTAACGATCCATGCAACGTTCTCATGGTGGGTCTGTCCAGTACAACATTACCCTTAATGTGTACCCGTGTAAAGACTTGATATCATATATCCATGATTTGTGAGATCAAATCATCAGTACATTTACACACTAATCTTAATGTATTTACATGTCCCCATGTAAATACTTAATTAGGGACATTTTAGGAATAATTCTCATATGACCTATTATTCCAGGATAAATAGCATTTGTCTAAAACTGAAAAATACTAATTTTATTAATAAGTTAAAATTGATACATTAATAGCTCATAGTGCATACACCAACAGTAGTGGTAATGGAAATGGTAATGGTGGTAACAGTGGTGGTAATGGCAATGGCCATGTTAATGGTAATGGTGGCCAGAATGGTCACAACAATGGTGCTAATCAACAAGAAACTGCTAGAAGAGTCTTCGTCGTGACTGGTGAATAAGCTACATAAGTCGGTGATTTGGTTCAAAGTAAATGCCAAATTCTTGGTAATCCTGTTAATATGTTATTTGGTGCAACACACTCCTTCATTTTGGAAGATTGTGTGAGGCGGTTCAGATTGCCAATAATTATGATGAAAGGCTCTATAATAGTGTCTACACTAACTAGTGCTTGTTTGCGAACTGTCACCTAATGTGATGACATTGAGATGATTCTCAAAAATTGGAGGTTGTGGTTTCTCTTATCTGTTTGCCCATGAAAGACCTAGAAATTATTCTGGGAATATATTGGTTGTCTACCAACAAAGTCTCGGTGGATTGTCAGAATCGAAATGTTATTTCCCTTCTCCAAATACTGAGCGGTTTAGTGTATAAGGTATATCCCAACTTCTTGTTATATTATGCATGGTGGATGGAGAAAATGTTATTTAATACTGTGATATTCCCATTGTATCTGAATTTCTAGATGTATTTCCTAATAAAGTACCTGGCTTACCTCCTCCGTGAGAGGTGAAATTTTCTATTGGTCTTATTTTGGGTGCGGAACCTATTTCTCGAGCTCCTTATAGGATGCCTCATATGGAATTGTATGAATTGAAAAAGCAAGTCAAGGAATTATTGGAACAAGAGTTCATTCGCCCAAGTACGTCTTCTTGGGGTGCACCTATATTATTGGTGAAAAAGAAGGATGGAAGTATGAGGTTGTGTGTGGATTATCGATAACTCAACAAGTTGACCATTAAAAACCAATATCCCTCACCTCACATTGATGATCTTTTGGATCAGTTGAATGGTGTTGTGGTTGTTTCTAAGATTGATTTACGTTTTGGATATCACCAAATCAGGGTGAAGACCGATGATATTCCGAAAACCGTTTTTCGAACTCGTTATGGCCATTATGAATATGTAATGATGCCTTTTGGTGTGACAAATGCTCTTGCAATTTTCATGGATTACATGAGTCGCATTTTCCACGATCATTTGGATCAATTTGTGGTGGTGTTTATCGATGACATTCTTGTATATTCCAAGAGGCATGAGGAACATAAAGGCATCTTCGCCTTGTTCTAAAAATTCTTCGTGAAAAAGAGCTATATGCGAAGCTTTCAAAGTCTGAGTTTTGGTTGTTTGAGGTCTAATTTCTTAGACATATTATCTCTAAGGATGGTGTTGTTGTTGATCCATCGAAGATTAAAGCCGTGAGAGCTTGGGAAACACTAATGTCTGTAACTAAAATAAGAAGTTTCCTTGGTCTTGCCAGTTATTACTGCATATTTAACGAAGGTGTCTCTGGTCTAGTTGTGCCATTGATGAAATTGGCTCGTAAGAATCAACCATTTGTTTGGAATCTTGATTGCGAGAAAAGTTTTCAAGAGTTAAAAGTAAGACTCACTTCTGCTCTAGTGTTGGCTTTGCCCAATTTACTAGACGAATTCATGGTGTATTGTGATGCTTCAAAGCTTGGTCTTGGTTATGTGCTAATGCAGAATAAACGTGTGATAGCCTATGCATCAAGACAGTTACGATCGCATGAAAACTATCCCACACATGATTTTGAGTTGGCAACGGTTGTCTTTGCTTTGATATTATGGTGACATTATTTGTATGGTTCTAAGTTTGTGGTCTTCAGTGACCATAAAAGTCTCAAATACTTGATTGATCAAAAAAAGCTTAATATACGTCAACAGAGATGGATGAAATTTTTGAAAGACTGAATTTGATTTGAGATATCACCCTGGAAAAATAAATGTGGTTGCCGATGCTTTGAGCCGAAAGTTGTTGCATGTCTTTGCTATGATGGTGAAAGAGATGAAGTTATTGAACAGTTTAGAGACTTGAATATTGTGTGGAGGTTTATACCACAAGGAAAATTTCTCTTAAGGCATTAAAGATGTCGAATGTATTCCTTGAATGGGTGAAGACGCAACAACCCAATGACGAGTATTTGATGGAGATGAAAGAATCTGTTCCTATCAGAAGGTTTCGATGGTATTTGCAATGTGAAAGATCGTATTTATGTCCCATCTATTGGTGATATGAGGAAAATTATGCTAGAAGAAGCTCATAAAAGTGTATTCAGTGTACACCCTGGTGCTACTAAGATGTATCAGGATTTGAAGAAGAATTTTTGGTGGCTCGGTATGAAACAAGCTATGGCTAATTATGTTGTTGCTTGTGTTGTTTGTCAAAAGGCTAAGGTTGAAAATCAGAAACCATCTGGTGTGCTTAGACCTCTTGATATCCTTGTTTGGAAATAAGATGACATTGCTATGGTTTTTGTTTCTAGATTTCCCAGAATATGTGCTGGAAATGATACAATATGGGTGCTTATTGATAGTTTGACAAAGTGTGCTTACCTTTTACCCATGAATATGAAAAGTTTATTGAAGAAATTAGCGTAATTGTACATTAAGGAGATTGTTAGGCTACATGGTATGCCTTCAAGTATTGTGTCGGATCGTGACCCGCGATTCACTTTTTGATTTTGGGGAAGCTTGCACAAGGAACTAGGCTTTAGGCTCAAGCTTAGTTCTGCTTATTATTCGTAAATGGATAGACAATTCGAGAGAATGATTCAAAGTCTTGAAGATTTGTTACGGGCATGTATGTTAGAGCATGGAGGTTGTTGGGAAAGATTCCTACCATTGATTGAATTCATATACAATAATAGTTATCATAGTACTATTGGTATGACTCCATATAAAGCTTTATATTGGAAATGTGGGACTCCTCTATGTTAGCTTGAGACTGGTGAAAATTTGGCCTTTGGGCCAGAATTGATTGTAGAAACGAATGAACAAATTAAAATGATACAAGAAAAGATAAAAATTACCCAAGCTCATCAAAAGAGTTATTATGATAAGAGGTGGAAGCCACTTAAATTTCAGGTTGGCGATCATGTGTTCTTGAAGGTGTCAAGATACAAGGGTATTGGAAGAGCTTTGAAGAACAAGAAGTTAAGTTTAAAATTTATTAGACTGTTCAAGATCCTTGAAAGGATTGGCGATGTGGCATATAGGATTGCCCTTCCTCTGCATTTATCCTATTTGCATAATGTGTTTTATGTGTCACAATTGTGAAAGTATATGCATAATCCTATGCATGTGGTTTCCCTTGACAATGTTGAGATCAGGGAAAATCTATCTATTCCTCTAGTGTCTGCTACTATTGTTGAGTGTTCTATTAAGAAATTAAGGAACAAGTTGATTCCTTTGGTGAAAGTGTGTTGGAGACATGGAGATGTGGTTATAACCACATGGGACGCCAGGACGATATGTGGAAGTGATATCTTGAGATATTTGAATAAGGTTAGTAAATTTCAGGGACGAAATTCTCTTTAGGTGGAGTGGATTGTAACATCCCAAAATTTAAATAAATACTTAATTGAGTAAAATAATTAGTGAATAATTAAATATGAATTGATTAATGTCCCAAAAATTTAGAAATAATTAAATTAAGATTTTTATTGACCATTCATAATTTATTGTGGCTAAAACAGCTGAATTTAATACCCGATTAAAATATGGGTGTCAGACCAAGTATCTCCGATTGAGGTACCATTGGTCAGGGCTGTTAAGAATATTGATGTGAATCTGAACATATATTCAGAATAATTTCTAGATAAGTATTGAGCCCATACGGTGATCTCGTTTTTGTAAAACCGAAGAATTTTAAATGAATGATCAAAATTAAAACTCTTACTCTTCTTTCCCTCTTCATATTTCACGTTGGCTCTCCCTTTCTCACTATCAAAGGCAAAAACTCTTTTTCTTCTTCACTTCTTCTTCTTTAGAACCCATTGTGTGGGTGTGTGCCTTGGCTTCAATCCTATTTTCATTTTTCCCTATTTCAAGCAAGGAGGAGATTATTGTAACTAGAAGCTCTCATCTCCCTTATTTTCATTTTCCTCTCTCCCTGACTCTTGGAAGCTTATTTCTTTGTTGGCTTGAGGTAAGCCCTTCACTATTTTTCTTGAGTTTGGGCGTTAGGTTATGGGTTATTATGGTTGGAGAGAGTATTATATGTATGTGATATGTTATGGGAACTATTATTATGTAAAACCCTAAGGTAAGGTGTAATATATGCAAGGTTTTATGAAGGCACATTGGCGTACATGAAAATGGTGATGAATGTAATGGAAGAAGATGTGTATTAATGATGGTTGTTGGGTTTTTAATGAAATCTTAACCCTAGGTTTTAGGGAAAATATGAAATATGTTTGGAAGAGTTGATTTTAAGTATGAATATATGATATGTAGAGTGTGGGTGTTATTATTAATGTTGGGAGATGATGTTAATAATGGTAGATGGCCATTAATGATGGTAGATAGCTATTAATATGAAAACTCAACAATGGGTGTGATCATAAATGAGTGATAATAAATATGAACACCAAACCCATAGTGGTTATAGTGGATTAAATGTAATAAGAATGGTTTAAGGTTGATAATAACATAAACACCTAGTAGTTAATTAAGAATATCTAAAATCTTGGTGGTTTAGATGAAAATAATTATATGGTATATTATGTGGTGTAGGAAACAACCACATTGATTCTAAATGCATGATGTCATCCATTATTGATGTATATGTATGGGTGTGATTCCTTGTTTTGATTTGGATGAATGATTTGATGATATAACTGACTTGAAATGTATTTTGAATGATTTATGTTATGTGGTGAATGTCTTTGGGATGATGATTATGATGTTAAGTTTGATTCATGGCAATGTGATTGGTTTGTGAATAGCATTGAGACCATGATTGAATTGGTTATAAATATATTGAGCATCCCATGATGTGTAATTTGATGGATAATGTTTACCACTAAATATTGATGTGAATGAAATCTAATGCTAATTGGTAATTATTGAGAATGATGGATATATTGAAATCCACTAAGTAATGGTGGTGAGTTGTTAATTGTGGAGTGGCATGTTAGGGTGCATAGTGTGAGAATGCATTGATCTGTACTTATATCCATGGCATATCATTTGATGTTTGGTTTAGAAAGTTAGGGATTCCAATAGGCGGGCCTAATGAGAGGGCGGCCCTATGTACGAGCAAGGTTAATGATGTTCCCTAGTGATTCAATGGAATCATGAAGCTATCCATAGTTTGGTGGTGAGGCACCCTATGTGGCTGGCTCGGTGGGTGGGCGGCTCTGTGAGGAGCAAGTGACCTCAGTGTCCCCATGGGGCACGACTCTCTCAATGTGTGTTCGGGAAGGGCCCTAGCACTTTTGGCAAGTGTAGCCATGTTGTTGATCCATAAGTCACGTGGTGACTAGTGCTACGTATGGGCGACAACGGTTTGGTACCTGTAAAAGAATGATATTATGCATGAAAATTTTAAGAGATTAGTGTACACATTTACTACTGTGGTAGGGGCATAGTTGTACACCTATGCTTGAGCCACATGTGATATGATATTGTTCCCACAGTCGGATCCGTGATTTGAAGATAATTCCTGTGTGCATATGTATTAGCTATAAAAGCATTTGCATATAGCCAAAGATATGCTGAGTTTAATAGCCCGTGTTGGCGATGAATGATGGATAAGTTAAAAGAAAGAAATCGTGATACTAACCTTAAATGGATGGATATGCTTCATAAAATAGCCAATAATTTGACATGTAATGTAAATGTCTTAATTTGAACAAGTGTCATGTTTAAGTGATTGATGATGAAATTATATGTGAAATGATGTTAAGTGTGGTTGGATCATATGGTTCTATTGAGGAACATATGCTTTGCACATGTATATATGTATTATCATAATGTATTATATTAATTCATTTGTTGCTATTTTTAAAGGTTGATGTAGGTATGTTGGACATCCTACACTTTTGGAGGTTGAGCATTGTGAAGGTAAATATGGAAGGAAATCCTATGTGCCTTGGCCGACAAATGTTTTGTAATGCATGTGACTTATATATACATATTAGGTATATGAATATTGAATAGGGATGGATGTGTATTTTGAGGGTCATGTGTGAAAATTAGGCCTTATGTGTTTTAAAGGATAATTTTTAGTTATGACCTTAACATTGGATGATGACAAGTGTGATACATTAATTATTATGCTACCTTAATGAATGGATGATGATGTTATTAGGATTATGACCCTTGGAAATGTATATGTAGTTTACGTATGATGAATATTATTAATTGGGTATATTAGGAAGTGGTTAGGCCATATTCTCATTTGATGGTTATGAACTCATGTAGAGGTTACCTACAATCCATAGTATGTGTAAATGACTTGTGTGTATGGTTGGTTGTGGCCAATTAGGCTTACATTGCATTTGGCATGCTTGGTTTAACATAAATATGCTTAAAGTGTCATTGGTGCATAAGATGATCTAGAGTTCGAATTATTAGATCAAACTTGTTGGAATAAGTCATAATTAGGTGTATGAATGCATGTCTATTTTAAGTTTAGATCAAATCCTTGCATATTACATTTTTGAATTCCATGTAATTTGATATACCTAAGTTAAAACCTGTTTTCTAATAATCTCGCTCAAGCGAGAATATTCTATATAAGCATTATGCTTTCTAGCTTATTCTCGCTCGAGCGAGAGTTAGGGTAATAATTGTGTGTTTTTCACTCAAGCAAGTAAGGTCTCACTCAAGCGAAATGGTAAAAATTGATTTTGTGGAATTCTCGCTCAAGCAGGTGAGTCCTCGCTTGAGTGAGTATGCGTAAATTTGATTGTCTCTTCTTTGCTCAAGCGAGAGACGTCTCGCTCAAGCGAGTATATGTGGTTTTGATTCTACTAGATTTCCACTCAAGCGAGTGGTGCCTCGCTTGAGCGAGGATGTTGTAAATTGGTTCTAGAGGATCTTCGCTCGAGCGAAGGGGTTGTCACTAAAGCAAGTTTTGGGGGTCTGATACTTTAGTCGTGTTAGCTCAAGCGGACTTAAATTCGCTCAAGCGAGATTCGGGGGCTCGCTTAAGCGAGGCTACCTGAAATGAGTTTTCCTCTTTCCTTTTCTTGTTTTTGGGCCCGTTCCCATATCTTCATATATAGGACTAGGCATATGCCCTGCATACATATTTTTCTTTCACTATAAACTCAATTATCTCTATATATGTTGGGGGGATTACTTCTTGATCCACTTCTCTAAATTCTTAAACTTCGGTCTCTGGTTTTCCTTGATTCAAGTTTCAATGTATGGTTGCATGTTCGGATCCTTAAAAAGTGAAAATTTACTTGTGGTTTTATTAAATAATTAATGTAATTACATCGGGATTCGGGTCTGGGTAATTAAAGGACGTCATTATAGGTTCCTATTATTTAATGATTGTTAGGTTTAGGGACTAATTCCTACACTTGGTTTCATTCGAATTGGTTTGACTCTTCTTGCATGGCTATTATCCAATTTTCATCATTAGTTTCTTTATTTATATTTTTTGGTTTAATTTGTGAGACAAAGACCATAGTGTTGCATGCATTTCTTAAATAATTTCGAGTTGTTACCGCTTTTGTAATATCACCAATAGTGTTGTCGATAGGATGATTTTTGCAAATTTTCCATTGTTTAGGCAAATCATCATGAGACGTAGAGCTTTCCTTTTGGTTGTCTTGGTGATATTTAGTCTTGTTTTCTAGTTTTATATTTTCAAATGAGTCTGCAATATCATCAACTAGTTTTTCCAAGCTATTGGTGTTAGATTCATCAAAAGAAACATGTACTGATTCCTTGATAGTTAAAGTTCTTTTGTTGTAAATTCTAAATGCTTTGTTAGATAAAGAATAATCAAGGAAAATTCCTTCATCAGTTTAACATCAAATTTTCCTAGATTATCTTTGCCATTTTTTAGCACAAAACATTTACAACCAAAAACATGCAAATGAGATATATTAGGCTTTCTTCCATTAAATAACTCATATGGTGTCTTTTGAGAATTGGCCTAATAAGTACTCGGTTCATTACATAGCAAGCAGTTCTTAAAGCATCTAGCCAAAAGAATTTAGGGATATTTGTCTCATTTAGCATGTTTCTTGCTAATTCTTCTAGGCATCTATTTTTTCTTTCAACAACACTATTTTGTTGAGGGGTTCTAGGTGATGAAAATTATGTTTTATATCGTATTTATCACAGAATTTTTCAAAAGATCCATTCTCAAATTCACCTCCATGATCACTTTTGATGTAAATAATTTTTAGATCTTTTTCATTTTGAATTATCTTGGCTAATCTTTTAAAAGAAGAAAATGCTTCATTTTTATTGCTAAGAATAATCATTTACAATTACTAGTGCATAATAATTTCCACCAAAACTTCTAGTTCTAGATTGTCCAAATAAATTCATATACAATAATTGTAGTAGTCTAGAGATAGAAACAAGATTTTTAGATTTAAAAGACATTTTTACTTGTTTTCCCCTTTGGCATGCAGCACACATTCATATACAATAATTGTAGTAGTCTAAAGATAGAAACAAGATTTTTAGATTTAAAAGACATTTTTACTTGTTTTCCCCTTTGGCATGCAACACACATTTTATCTTTCACAAATTTTAATTTTGGAATTCCCATTACAAGATCTTTTGAAATTAATTTATTTAAATGATCCATATGAATATGTATTATTCTTTTATGCCATAACCAAGGATCAATTTCATGACTAATTAAGCACTATGCATCATTTGATGATATATTATCTAGATTAATCATGTATATATTATTAATTTTTTCCAACAAATTTAATATTATTATCTTCTTTTCCTTGTATTAAGCATGTATTAGAATTAAAAATGACATTATTTCCTTTGTCACATAATTCACTTATACTTAATAAGTTATGTTTTAATCCTTCAACAGAGTACATTATCAATAGATGTTGAGGGAGTCTTACCAACTTTTCCAATTCTGAGTATTTTTCCCTCGTTATTATCTCCATAGGTGACATATCTTTCTTCTTTCATATTTAGAGAAAATAATTTTGATATATCTTCTATCATGTGCCTGGAGCAGCCGCTATCAAGATACCAACTTGACAGTTTTCCGATCAAGCACCCCTACAAAATAATTTAAATTTTTGTTTTGGGTACCCATATTTTCTGGGTCCTTGGGTGTTAGACATAGTCAAGGCTCCCTTTTTAATCCAAATTTTGTTTCCATTTTGAATTCCAATTTTCCTTATGTTACAAGTGGATGCAATGTGTCCCTTTTTCCCACAATGGTAACATTTAACAAATGAACTAGTAGAGGTCTTTTCAGAAATAAAGAAATTTTTATACATCTTTTGTTTTTTAGTTGGATCAAAATCAAGTCCGATTTTGTTAAACTAATAACTTTGTTTTCCAAGTAGTATATTTAGATTACCTCTACCCATTTTGAACTTTGTTAAGACATTTTTTAAATCTTTAATTTCTTGATTAGATGTTTTACAAGATATGCATGGTTGATTATTTTGATTTTTAGTATTATACTTTGTTTCTAGTTTTTCTTTTTCTATTTTACCTTGGTTTAATTCCTTGCTAAGTTAAGAAACATTTTCTTCTAGAAGAGAATTATTATTTTTAATTTTAATAAATTTCTTAGCAAGAAGTTGATATTCATTATATAATTCTTCAAATGCATCTTGTAATTCTTCAAAACTAAACCTAAGATGGTTTGAATCATTTACCTCGTCAGTGTTAGCCATAGGAAAAGATTAGCCTCTTCATGATTTGACTCCTTAGATGAACTCATATCATTATCTTCCCATGCTATGTAGGCCATTCTTTTGTTTTTGGGGTACTTCTTCTCATGCTTCTCCAATTTTTTGTTTAGAGTTGGACATTCCATCTTCACGTGTCCAAGTTTTCCGCACTCAAAGCATTTTAGGCCTTGGGTAGATTCTTCATTTTTCTTGAAGGACTTTCTAAAATTGGGTTTCCTTTGTCCTTCCTTCCTTTTTAGAAATTTATTAAATCTTTTAACAAGCAAACCAAGTTCCTTAGTTTCATCTATAGTCTTTATTTCATCTAAGATTTCCTCATCACTTTCATTGAAGGTCTGTAAGGAGGTTTTTAGTGCTATTCCTTTCTTCCTTTTATCACATTCTTCATGTTGATTTAATCTTGTAAGCTCCAATTCATGCTCTTGTAGTTTTCCAAACAAAGTGGCAAGAGACATTTTTGCTAAGTCCCTTGATTTTGATATGGCAGTTACTTTGGGTTGCCATTCCCTGTTCAAGCATCTCAAAACTTTATCAATTAAATCTTCATTTGAAAATGTTTTTCCTATACATGCAAGATGGTTAATAATATGCATGAATCTTTTTTGCATATCTTGATGTTTTCATTGTTGTTTATTCTAAAAAGTTCATATTCACGAGTTAGTGTATTTATTCTAGATCTCTTCACCTTACTTGTACCTTCATGGGTGACTTCTAAAGTATCCCATATTTCTTTTGCTGTTTTGCAATTGGAGATTCTAAAGTATTCATCCATACCTAAGGCAGAAGTGATTATATTTTTAGCCTTAAGGTTATATTGAACTTTCTTTTTATCTTCTTCACTCCATTCATTCCTAGGCTTTCCAATATTGGTATTCTACTTCATTAAATACAGGTGGTCTATGGATTGAGTTACCTTTGGGAAAGATGGGGTTAGGAGAGGCCATAAGATCTTCTTGAAGTTTTTAAACTTTATACAAGAAGTTAGCTTTGATACCACTTGTTATTCAAGTGGCCTCTAATAACTCAAGGGAGGGAGGATGAATTGAGTCTTCTTGCTTTTAAGACCTAGGTAATATTTTAAAATTCTTTATTATGAAAATGATTAAAATATTATAAATGAATGAGATAAATGTATGCAACGAGAGGGATAAGAGATTGCAAATGTTGATTTTATATTGGTTCACCTAACCATTGCCTATGTCTAGTCTTCTAAAGTAATATCTTGAGGATTCCATTAGTTTCAATTTTGTTATACAACACAAAGACCTTCCACACCTTGTTACACCTTACCCTTATGTGTAGTCTTTTACACCACAAGAGATCCTTTGCTCTTGTACAAGCATAACTTGGGAAGCTTCTCCCAAGCAACAATAAACCTCACAAAGTGATAAAGAACTAAAATTACTACTCTCTTATTAGAGAAAATAAACAACTTGAAGTGTTAAATGACTTGATAAAGATAATATGGCCTTTTTTCTTTTTAGTAAAGATAGAAAGAATTGATTGATTTTGTAAATGATTTCCTAGTCTATTTATAGTTTGGAAAAAGTCTTGAAAACATGCAATTGAATGGCCATGAATCATGAAAAGATACCTTTTCAAAGGGATGCATTGATTTATGGAAGAACATGGTTTTTATTCAAGAAAAAATGAAGAATGCAATGTTTCAACCATTCTGACCAGTCAGTAATCAATTGCTTACATGCAGTAATCGATTACATACTTTTAAAACTTGAAAACTTGCCAACATTATAACATGTAATCGATTACAATATATTGGTAATCGATTACTTCAATTAAAAAAGAATCATGAAGAGTTGTGACTTTTCAATAATTTAATTTTCAAAGTTGTAATAGATTACTACTAAATGGTAATCGATTACTTGATTTAAAAATACAATTTTTTCTTAAAACTTTTTACTGTAATCGATTACATAAAGTATGTAATCGATTACCTAATGTTAGAATGCATGATTTTTAAGTTTTATTAATTTTTTTGGGCCATATTATTTTCACTAAGTCTTAGATGTTATTCTTAGGCCTTGATCTTTATTCTTCATGACTTGGACTTGAGTTCTTTGTCATTATCAAACTACTTTATTCTTCACACTCGTGGGAGTGATCAACCCGAAAGGACAAGCTTTGATACTAATTGATGGTTTTGAGTCAGACTTAGAAAGAGGTTGAATAAGTCTAAAACTCTTTTTGCATCAAAACTTACACTTTTTATAACGTAAGATGCAAAGAACTTATGAACCATACTTTAAGAAATAAAGGGAAAAAAGATAGCACACAACATATTTATATTGGTTTACTTCCAACAGAGAAGCTACGTCCAATACCTTCACACTTAAAGGATTTTCGCTATTGTAAAAACATCTTTTTAAAATCTCAACACAACTTGTGCCACAAGTATTCCTGACTTTAGCCATTTTTGGCTTAAACCCAAGTATTCTTTCAACAACCCACTCCTGACTCAATACTCAAGTATTATTTCAAAAGCCTCTTTAGGCCAACAACCATTTCCCATAGAAACTAAAGCTGACAACACCCCAAACTTTTACACAAATAAAGGTTTGAAAAAGTGTTTATGTTTGTGTTTTTGGGAACTTAGTGTACAAGATGATACAAGTTAAAGAACTGATACACTAAGTAGAAAAATAAAGACTAAGGTTTGCTTGAAGCATAACAACAAAGAAAGTCCTTGCTTTAGAAAATAAAGCTTAGACAGAAAGCTTGAAAGAACAGAGAGAAACTTTCACATTTTTGATTTTTCAAAGTCGTGAACTTCTTAGAGGTCAGGATTCTCTTCATATTTATAAGCCAAGAAAGGTGACTGTAGTTAATCTGTTGAAGAGAGATAGTCATTGAAGCTTGTTGACCTTTAAGTTGAGAATAAGATAAAAGGTCTAAAATAAGGTTCTTTAAAATTTGCACTGGAATTATGTTCCTCGAGTGAAAGATAATGAAAGTCCTTTTGTATCCTTTCTTCTATTGTGAACTCGTGCAGAGATGGCATGGTTAACCTTCTGATTTTCTTTCTGACGCAAGTACTAAACTTCATCAACTTTTTTGATTTGTGGAAAGTAGCTTCCTCAATCTTCTATCCATACAGTCGTTGGTCCTTGCACTGATTTATATTATTTACCTTTTTATGATAAGAGCAGTTACTCTTGATAAGAATTCAGTTTAGAGCATCTTTGAAAATATCCTTGATTTTTGTTTGATGTAAGCTTGGGAGTAATGTTCTTATTGCTTAATAAGTCTGGGGTCTGAGTGATGAAGTAAGAATGTGTGCTAAGTTCAGAGAATAGAATGTGTATGACTTAGCAGCCCAAAAGTCTGGACGAGCATAATTGAATCAGACTCTTCTTGAACTTTGTTCTAGGATCAAACTTTTCTTGGGATGAACTTGTATGCAAACTATTGTTGATCCTAGGCAGACTTGTTTTGAAATAACTTTCACGGCTCAAGGCAGACTTTTTATTAGTGGACTCCCCCTTTTATTTATAACTTATGCATCACATATTTATAACCTGAAACACTTAATTGAATAGGTTAGATAATACGTAGGCAGACTTTATTAGTTAAATGCCTTGATATATGTTATTAACAAATCTAGGGGTCTGGTAAATAATAACCAATGATTTCAAAATCCTTTCAAACCAGACTTGGTTCTAATAGTTATTTTTAAGTAAGAGTAATTTATATTATAAATTTAATCAAAAAATTATTCTTAAATAACATATTTTAATAAACTTATTGAAAGAAACAACTTATGTGAGTCATAAATTATTTTCATAATTAAGTTCCTCGTGAGTTCTTCCAAACATACTTGGAATCAAATACTATAAGATTTATAGTGTTAAAATTAATAACTTTAAGCAATAATGTTATCTAGTGGTTAATTATTTTTAAACAAATATAAAAGAAGAATAAAAAATATATTTATATATAAAAACTATATATTGATTTTATGAATAACATAATAAGAAATTATAGAAAATAGATAATAAAAATTTCATAACATACAACATTAAAAGTATGGTTTGGATAAATATCAAGATGATTTTACAACAAAATCTTCAATTTTTCTTTTTAAAATGAAATTCTACATCTTGTCCAGGATATTTTTTTCACACCCATTTGAATACCCGGAAAAAGAAAAGTGGAAACAACTTTGAATTCTTGACCATGGTTTTTCATACCGTTTTCTTCAAATGATTCAGGTTTTGTTTGTTTTTCAGTTTGACTCTAATTGAGATTAATTAAAAATAAACTTTTAATTTGTTAATTAAATAAAATTTAAAATGTATTACGATATATAGATTAAAATGGACCATTACCTAGGGAAGGAGGTGGTACGTATTTGGATTTACTTCACATTCAACATGATTTATCACCCTAATGTATAAGCAACAAAATATTGCTTCATAATAAAATTGATTTTTCATTTTGAAAAAATAAAAAAAAAGTGGAACCAAACAACCTATAATCAGAAAAGACCCTAGATATAAGATGAGATTAAATAGGCACGATAAAGTTAGAAAAGTAGATAACTTAATGATGTTATTACAAAATTAACAGACAAATCAATAGAAGATAGGGTCATATTCACACAATCCTTAAAAGACAAATTCTCATAACTTACATTAATTATACACAACAAATGAGTTGAAAAAAAATAAAAGAAAAGAAAAAAGAAGTTTCTTGAATCACTCATTCATAGAGATTTCTTACAAAATTATTAAAGAAAGAAAACCCCACACTTTCTCTTTATTTAGAGACTCAAGTGTCAAAGCATCAATAAAAACACACTATTATTTTGAGAAGCCAGATGGAGAATCTAAAGAACAACCAATTAAGAGTATATAAAAGTGACACTGATTGTAATGAACAACATAACTCATGATGATAAAGCTTAGAATGCATTAATACTAATTACAAAATAGTATATAGCAAAAGGAAAAAGTGAATTAAAAGTAAAGATCCAAGTTGCAGCTCCTTTAGACAGTTAAACCCTCCAAGTTAAAAATGCAAACTTGGACCAACATAACCTTCATCAATGATAGAGAGGAACCTCAAACTATCAACATCTTCCAAAAGAGGTAGTGGATCATCAACTAACTTGGACTTGCACAGCACCAACTTACAAAGCTTTCAAGTTGTGGAATACAAACTAGAAGCTTACTTAATTTCCCTTGTAGGTGTATCTTCTTAAGCTGAGGGTGCTTTTTAAAATTTTACAATTCAATTTCATTTTCAGCCTTTGCAATAACATGAAGCTTCTCTAGCTTTGTCATATTATTCAAAGAGGAACAAAAGGCACCTCCATGTTCTTTCTCAATAATAGTCAATCCTAAATCCCTTATGTGCACCAACTTTTCCAGCTTTTGAATCACCTTTAATCCACCATCTTCTTCTACTTTTGCACTATTAACCATTTCTAGAGATTTCATCTCTCCAACACTATCATTTAGTTGCATAAAAGACATATTAGTACCCAGAGGATGCCTTAGCTTTCTAAGTTTGCTAACCTGATTCGGTATACATTCACACATGTTCATAGGACTACTTAGTATATCAAGACTTTAAAAGGTATTCAATAGAAAAGATGATATAGCAAGGTATCCAATACAAATATAGATGTAGAGACCAAAAACCTAACCTTTTAGATCCAAAGCTCAAATTTGATTCATAAAACTTGAAATTTAAACAAACAATTCATAATCATACCGTTAAAGGCACCACACAATAAATTAAGTGTTTCTTTAAGCCAACTAAAGAAAAATGAATACGTTAAAGCATAAACATTACATAAATAATGAAAACAACTCACATTCAAATGCTTGACCCAAATGACTTAGTTAAAAATATCACATTTCGCCACCAACGAAAAAGAATTTACAAAAGACAAAATAACCAAATAGCTTAAGCAAAAAAATATGGGCAAAAATGGATTAAAAGAACTTCAAATCTTGTTATTTTTAAATAAGAGATACTTAATTAAACAAGTGGATTAAGAGAAAATCACAAAATTATTACAAAAGATATTATGAAGAGAAAAATACATATGGAAGAAGAAGGATTCCTAGTAAAATGAGTAATTTCACCCATATGATCATACTAAAATCAAAGGTGTTATAATTTTTAATAACTTAAATATTAGACTAAAGAGAAAGAACTAAACCTGAGATTAAATACTGATAAAGATTCACACAACAGACCAAATTCCATCCTAAACCAAAATAAAGAACATAAAAATAAACATATTAGAGAAAATGTCATTGAAATTTAAGCATTTCAAAACATAAAGATGAATAGATTTAGAGGGTATCACATTGGGTTGTTTAATGTTTTAGCAGGATTTGCGAAAATGAAGATCCCCTATGGTTTTGAGCAACACTTGGTGAAGAACCTTCACATAAAAATAAAATTAATAAGTTAAATGAAAGGGACAATTGAAGAAGAGTCTCAATCTCAACCCATCCAATTTTAGTAAGAATCTAAAAGAATGACTCAAAATATATAACTTAGAGACCAAGTGAAAAATGATTATGTTAGTAATTTCTTCTTAAATATGCTTACTAAAAGAGTGGATAAATATAAATCTAAATAATTTTCAAAACATATCTATACAATGCAGCTAGTGGAACATAAACAATTCAGTTGACTCAAAAGAGAATAGGAAAAATAGACTTAAAAAATAAAACTTACGACATATAGAATGGTTAATATTAGTAATTGTTTATGATGGTTACAATTTATAGCTTATGAAAAACATACCCATCAATGAAGTCAAAGGAGCTTTCGAATTGGTTAGGGAGATTGAGGAGTGGAAATTCCCCAAATGCAAATCTTCCTTGGTAAGCAATGTTTGTGGATACAAAGAATAACCTAATAATGGCAACAACCAAAAAGAATTTTGAGGAGTTTGTGAGTTGATGATAGGCCATACAGTAGGTAAATAACTAAATATATCATAGCACTACAGTTAAATAATCTAGTGTAATATACACCTACTCAGGAATTCTTATAGATTCCAACTGGCAAAACAGGCTATAACGTAGTTGGTTGTCTTCGTAATCTTCTCCTATAATAACTCCGTAAAGTTGGCTTCCAGTTTTCACCCAAACCTTGAAGTTAAGTCACTGATAATAAGTATCTGGATGCAAAACAGTAAAGTTTATCATTGAAAAATAAAGAATTATTTCAACCTTTTCAAGAAACATAAGGTGATCCACAAAGACACGATCAACTCCCATCTTATAACAGCGGAAGTAGCAAACTTTTTCTGTTCTATCTCCTACTTTCAATTATAATAAAAATATTATAATGCATTTAACTATAGAAAAACACATTTGGGAGAAAATATCTTCCATGAAGACTAAAATCAAACCATGATTCATTTTGTCAAATTCATACCTTAATAGTAACACTTGTATCCCATGCATGTTTGTACTGATCATAATGTGGAGAAATGGTCATAACTCGATGTCCATTACCCTAAAGAAGGATAAATCAAAGGGAGTCTTGCTCACACATAATCCCAATTATGTGAATCAATACATAACTAATTTAATAGAGAACAAAAACTAAAACCAATAATAAGTTTATTGCCAATGCTGGTGGCAGACCTCTAAGAACTTCTCCTAAGCCACCAATTTTTCTCCATGGAGCAACCTCATTTCCTACAAAGATCAAATTCATACCACATACAATGATACCTGTATGCATGACATTCTTTGAGTTCCATCTCTCCGTATCTTTTAAATCTTTATTTTCTCTGCCTTTACTTTCTTTCTCTTCTCCAATTGTTCCTATCATATACAAAAATTATTCGTCAACTTTCCCTCCACTCCTTGGTCATATTAAATGTAGAAAGAATAAAAGAAATCAAGATTTAAAAAGTAGAAAAAAAGATTAAGATTTAGCTTCCCGCTATATAAGCCTTAAGCTAGATTTACCAAACATACTTGAAAAGCTAAAAATAAAGAATATGCTTGTATCTAGTAAAGAAGTTATATCTTTGATTATGAAACAGAAAGAATAATGATTAATTCAAGAATATTCAGTTCAGCCTCCACAGAAGCTTTGTTATTGTTTTGTCATGCTGAAATGGCTGAAAGCTTTTTGTTAGCTATGTTCAACAAACAATATCATTTGAATTAGTATTTTTGACATTATCAACCTCAAATATATAAAGTTTATGATAAAATATGAGTACATGATATGATAACATCAAGTTAAATTGGCTAAACAAAAAGATGTCATTGTTTACTGATTAGAATCTATTTTAGATGCATCTGTTTCTAAATTACCAATGATCGTGATGGAGATATTTCGTAAAGACCAATCATTCAAGGAAAACCAACAAAACTATTCCAGATACAAGATACGAAAAACCATAAATTTGATGTTAATTTGATTAATCAACATTCAATTGAAGACTCTAAGAATAATTTGGCACTATGAAAACCCATATAACATTTGAAGCAAGTGATGTAGGATATTACTTGTTTTTTATTTTTGATTTTCACTTTCTTCCCATGCTTTGATTAGTGACATCTTTTTCTCAATAGCAACTCTTGTAAGAACTGCATCTGAAGACAAATGAAGTTCCATAATCTGTAACGTTAGAATATGAAGAACGTAAATAGGGAAATTTTGAACAAAATATATTAATCAAAAATTAATTTTTAGCTAACATTTTTAATCCAAACATAGTTATTGAAATAATCTAACTTAAACACACTTCATTAATTAGTAGCAATTTCAAAAGATTTTCTATAATAATAGAAATAATAAAAAGGGTGATTGCATAAAGAAGGGTCACCCAACAGAAGTTCCATACTTCAAATAAGGAAGTGTCATGTTCTTCAGGAGGGATGGATTTTGCTTACAAATGCCTTCCAATCTTCTTTACTGATTTTACCATCGTTGTCAAAGTCCTATGATTAATATATATACCCCATTGAAGGTAATTTTCATATATTTGAGTTAAAGTTGACCTTGTCGACAATAGCTTCAAGAAGGTCATTAGAAAGATTCATGTTACACTTTATCAAAATTGCTACAACCATTAGCTTCACCTAAAACCAAGTAAAATATACTTTAGTCAACTTGGTTACTATTTACAATAACTTGAGGATACAGAGGATAAGATGATAATGTAGAGTCATGTAATGTTGTTCAAATTGTGAATTGTAAAACCTAAAAGCATCAGTTAATAGAGTCTTTTGAAGAAAAAAATGAGGGATATTTCTTGATTATGTAACCAAGATTATCATATTGAAAGGATAGAATATATTGGATGCAAAAACATTATATTTATGTCTTTATCATTTTTAGGGCATAACTCATACAATTTTAAAGACTTACTCATTTATTATTCATAAATGATGTAACTTAAATGAACTTGTACGCTCACCACCTCTGGCTCGATAAAACCAGTTTGCCTCAAGTCATGGAGCTTAAATGAAACTACAAAATATCATCATGGCGGAGAGATTAAACATGAAAAAAAAATGATTATCACTACATGAAGCCAAGACAAAGTCTTCAAAATTTAAACATACAATCAATTTGAATGTTATTTCCATCCTCCATGAATCAGGTGTTTGCTGAGGTAGTGAGGAGCTGAGTAAATTAGCAAAATCCCAGTAGCTCTAAAAATGGCAAAAAGAAGCTTTTGCCATGCTGGATAACAATTGTGATTCTTGATCCATAGACATAATTTGGAACACAACTGCTTGACAGGTAGATAAAAGGTACAGAAGCATGTATTTTATTGACACAAATCAAAGAAATGCATACTAATTCATCTATAAAAGTAAAGCACTCAACCACATCAAAATATTACAGGGCTTGAAAAAAATGACTAAATCACCATTAGAATCAAAATTTTTCATAGACCTAGGAATTATTCTTGACAAAGCCTTAACACCATCCTTATAATCTACTTCTCCATTTTGTATAAAAGTATCTCATATTTCTATATTATCAAATTTAACAAAATTTTTGTAAGTTGGCAAAAAACAATGTCCATAGGGAATTCCTTACCTGAATCGAACACTTAAGATCTTTTACACCTCCTGGAAGGGAGGTGAGTGTAATATATACACCGCGTTCATCTTGCTCAACCCATTCACTCTCATTACAGGATTTATTATCCTTTGTTCGGTTCCCATTTCTATTAGTTGAATCTGACTGGCTTTGTTTATTATGACATGCACTACGGTTACTGACAGTACTTAATCTATATGAAAGTAACTCGTTATTTGGTCCAGTTAAATCTGCCTCGGGGCTAGTCGCTTAAATATTTAATCGATTAATGGATCAACATCTTTTTAAATTTTTTAGTCGCTAATTCATGAACCTTACAACTTCAATCACCTGTAAGATTCCTAGAGGAACAAATGTTCATATATGCACCCACAGTGATCCATATACCATAGTTACATAAGAAAAGTCTTCACATGTGATATCAAAAGGAATTGAGCATAAGAATTATTATATAAATAAAGTTTCTAGTTGTCATTGGTCTTGAAGGCAGAATAAGTGTAATTTAAAAAACTAAAAAGCCTGCAAACAAAGACACGATATAAATGCCTAACTTACATTCTCTATGATTTAATAATTTGCCTTTCACAACATGTAGAAGAAACAAATGCAATGGAAACCATATTTTGTAGTTGCTTTTCATCCTATAGGCTTAAATATAATTTCAATTTGCATGTGTAACATCCTAAAAATTTATATAAATGATTAATTGAGAGGAATAATTAATGAATAATTACATATGAGTTGTTTAATGTCCCAAAATATAGAAATAATTAAATTGGCAATTTTTATGATTATTCATAATTTATTCTGGCTTAAAGAGCTGAAAGTAATACCCGATTAAAATACGAGTATCGGACCAAGTATCTCCGATTGAGGTACCATTGGTCAGGGCTGTTAAGAATATTATTGGGGATCCAAATATAATCGGAATAATTTTTGAATAAGTATAGAGCCCGAATAGAGATCCTGTTTGTAATAAAACAAAGAAGTGTAATGAAGGGTTAAAATGAAACACTAAAATCTCTCCCTTTTCCCTTTACTTCACGTTGCTTTTCTTCTCCTTTCATACACTCTCTTTTCTCTTCATTCTTCATCTCTCACTCATCTCCTTCTTCCTATCTAAACCCACCGATTGGTGTATGCCCATTTTCTTCAATTTTCATCTTCATTTTTCTTCATCAAGCAAGAAGATCTCTTGGTGCTTGGAAGCTCACTCTCCCCCTTAAATTTTCGGGTTCTTTTTCTCCCTTTCTTGGAGCTCACTTCTCTTGGCTTGAGGTAAGGTTTTCTCACCATTTTTCTTGAGCTTTATGCCCTATGTTATGATGTTGGGTGTCACCCCCTGGTTCTCCGGACTCGAATCCCGATGTAATCAAGATAAACAGTTAATAAAATGCGAGTAAATTTTTTCACGTTTAAAATAGTTTCAAAACACCTCAACGATTACATCAAAACTCGAACCACAGAAAACTAAAGGGTGAGATTTAATATTTTATAACTGGATCATAAAATAAATTGCCCATGATTGTATACAAAAATAATAGAGTTTACAGCGGAAGAAGAATATGTATACAGGACACACGCCTAGTCCCATATATGAAGATATGAGAAAAGGCTCGGCAAAGCATGCAAATATACAACACAAGCCTATTAGGTCATAACCAATCTAACACATAAATCATAAACATGCAATGCCTAAAATATGTATATATATATATATGGTCATGCAGCATACATCTCCAATATTCACATTCTATAATTGACCATATTCAATTCAACCTCAAAGTCATATATCATTAACATTTATACATTATTCACAATATATCCACTAATATCAATAGTCATCACATCATTATATACATGTTATTCACAATGAAATAATTTATAACCACTGCTGGCCAAGGCATTCCATTACCACTATTTACCTTCACCAAAGCTTTACATTTAAAATATCCTCATCCCATGATCTTTCTGCATCAATACTAAAAATGGACAACATGGGAGAGTGAGTTATACATTTAAAATGACGAATATGAATACAATTGAGATCATGTGCATATGTATATCAACATCATGTATGCTTTGCTAGAATCATCAACAATCATCGTAGTCTATTTATTTCAACAATATACATATTATGTATTAATCCATCAACTCATAGCAAAGCAATCACATACACACATATTTTCTCAATGCCACAACGGGCCAACATCATTGTCTTCAACCATAGACAAACAAGCCCTTCATCACATTGGGCCATCACATACAACATCATTATAATCAATATCTTTCCGTTGTATTCATATTTTACATGTTGTCTTTTAGGTATTCATTTACCCATCTCATCATCATCATATCTCAATCTCAATCATCATCACCTTTTGGCATATCTCTATGCTATATGCAAATGCTCTTATATCTAATGCATATGCGCAATGGAATCAATAACAAATACGGATTTG
This sequence comes from Clitoria ternatea, assembly GCA_037962975.1. Lineage (NCBI taxonomy): Eukaryota > Viridiplantae > Streptophyta > Magnoliopsida > Fabales > Fabaceae > Clitoria > Clitoria ternatea. Next base: position 214,286,012 of record CM075671.1, on the reverse strand, counting down.
ACTGTGGGAATAAACACCAAATTGTGGGTCAAGCATAGGTGATCTACTATGCCCCTACTACAGTAGTAAAAGCGTACACTTATATCTCAATTCATGCATGCTCAACATCATATTTTACTGGTACCAAACTGCTATCACCCATCTATAGCACTAGTCACCTCGTGACTTACGGATCAACAACATGGCCTTACTTGCCAAAAGTGCTATGGGCCTCTCCCGAACACACATCGAGAGAGCCGTGCCCCGTCGGACACCAAGGTAACTTGCTCATCACAGAGCTGCCCGCCCACTGGGCCTGCCACATAGGGTGCCTCACCACCAATCTAAGGGCAGCTTCATGATTCCCAGAATTACTAGGGAACATAAACAATTTACCCGTGCACTGGGTCGCCCTCCCACTGGGCCTGCCTATTGGAACCCCTAACATTCCATATAAGCAGCATATGATATGCCATGGATGTAATGCAAATCAAATATATTTCTCACACTGTGCATCCTAAATGCCACTCATCAATCATCATCATCATAATCACCAACACCACCATACACACCTTAGTGGATTTTATCATTATTGGTTTTAGCCATTGTTTTTAAGTTTTATATGTGGTATTTTTATCTCAACATATTTCACATGTATTCCATATCATACATGCAAGTCAATACTTGCAATCAACCATAATGGCATTACAACATTACATGATATTCATCAATATTACCACACATTCATTTAGAGGATTTTTATCTCATTATTCATCACCATTGTCTCATATATACATATATATATATATATTGGTGTGGTATTCACGATAATTAATTTATATAATTCAAACCACACATACAAGATCACACTTGCATCACACACAATGACATTCTATAATTCAATCAATAATAAAAATCCCCCTTTTATTCAAGGAAACGATCACATCATCGTCTATCATTACCCCTAATACAATCTCTTGTTTTTTTTCATAATGAAGGGGGTTTTGAGTAATAATAAGCTCATGGTAAATTTCAATATTAAGACATGAGAAAATCTCACTTTTAGTCTTAAGGATATTGGGACATGTCACAAATATCACTTATTAGTCCCAATTTGACCACCATAAAAAGTTGGGTTCAAAACCCTCTTAAACTTGAATTTTTCAACGGAGTGGGCTCGATATTTTTCGCCTAATGAGAGTTAGATAACTCCAATTAAAGTGAGACCAATTCTCACACCTCCATAATACAATTATCTACAACTTTCATGTAGAAGTTAGGGGCCAAAAACGTCATTAAGATGCCCAAACGGGCCAAAAACAGCAAAGAAATCATAGCAGTTAGAAAAAACAACATAACAGTGGTCATAATAGGGCTTTGAATCGATTCAAAGGTCTTTGAATCAATTCAAACATCTCTAGAACTCAAAAACAGTGAAAACAGGGTCCTTGAATCGATTCAAACTCGTGTGAATCGATTCAAACGCCCCTAGAGCCCAAAACAATGAAAATAGCACCTCTTGAATCGATTTAAAGAGTCCTGAATCGATTCAAGACAGCCCTGCTGCTGTTTTTATGTAGAAAACACATGATTTTTCAACTTCTAACCCTCCAAACTTTCTCGTATGAACTCCAAACGCTACGAAATTTTAACCACAACAAATACACATCATTTGTGACACGTGGCCACCGGTCTCACTAAAACATTCCCAAAAATGAGGGACTTATGCATATAAGTGCATTTAGACCATTTCAAGACGTTTTTATGCAACTCAAGGGTCTATTCTCAATGGAATTGACCCATTCCAATTTCTATAAGTCACAATTCATGTTTGAATGCTAGTATGACCATCCTAAGCCATCAATCTTTCATAAAACTCATTTTGACCCCATGAGTTCCTCAATTATGCATAAAAATCATAAAACTCAACTTCATACCTTTGAGTAATTCACTTATCCATGGGTTTCTATAAACAACTAATCATGTTCATCAAAAGGATCACTAAGCATTCATCATTATCTCATATATATGCAATTCCCAAACATTCAACAAATGGCCAAGCCTATCACCCATCACATTATTAATCACCATTCAAGATAATCATGGCAAGGCAAGTATGAGTACAATCATATACATCAACCATTAATTATTCAACTCATGCAATTGAAATGTAAACTCCTCTCCTACTTCAAGAGAAGAACCGCAACAATTCGCATGCTCCGAATGCTCTATCACATTGCCTGGAATATCATCTACACCAACATACATACACATGCATACATACATTCATCAAACTATCTCAAGGCATCATCATGAATCTAAATAATTGCTAGCTTATCATAAAGCTTGATATCAATTCCTAAACTTGCTAAAACACCATACCATTGTATTAGGCTTCGGGAATTCCTTTCCCAAAACCAAGATTCTCTAAATCTAAAAGGGCTAATCATACCCAACAACAACAATAACACTCCTTCCATCACCTAAGATGCATTCCATATTACATCAATCATTCAAATGCCATCATTGCCACTTAAAGTTCACCATGTGCCATCTTAGACACACTTAATCCATCATTAATCAACAAGTTCAATTAGCACCCAAACATGGTCTAAGACCTCATTAAGTCACAATCTTATTTCATTCCCTTAATCTATCACTATTGGTCATTTACCATTATCATCATCATCATAAACAACAGCAACCCACTTTAAACACCATATATTTATTCTCAACTCAACCTTCTAACCACAACATATGTAGTCCCAAATCTTAAGATTAAGACCCCATCAAAATCCAATAACTATTATTTTCCCATATGCATCATTCCAAACATTATTTCTACACACAAAAGTCATTCCTATACTAATAATTCATCAACTTCTCACTTTTTGCCAAAAGCCCCAAAATCCAATTTCCTAGGGTTTTTATAGAGGTCTAACAACAACAAATTTTAACCATTTCCTTACACTATTTCAAGCATTCTAAATCCAATAATATCACATCCTGATAATCGACAACCAAATCCATAAAACCCCATGGTCATCTAACCTAGGGCTTAATTCCTCTTGCCATTATCCATCAAAATAACATCCAAGCTCTTTTCGCAATACTTAAACAAACCTAGAATCATCAACAAAAGCCATGGGTGTTCAAAATCTTACCTCTTTCTCCAAGCTCAAAGGGCAACACAAAATTAGAGGAAAAGAGAAGAAAGAGAACCAAGCTTTGCCTCAATGCTCCATTCATGCTTCATGGACCCATGAAAACCCAAGCTTTTGGGTGGAAAAATGACCTATAGAGGGGAGGAGGAGATGGACGGTTTTAGGTGAAGAAGAAGGGAGAAGAAGAAGAGGGAGAGAAGCCATCGTGAAATAAAAAGGGAAAAAGAGTTTGGTAATTAAAATTTTACCTCTTTTTCATTAAAAACTTTCTATTTTATAACAAACAGGAACTCTGTTCGGGCTCGATACTTTATCTAAAAATTATTCCAAATATAAATTCAGATTCTCAATAATATTCTTAACAACCCTGACCAATGGCATCTCAATCAGAGATACTTGGTCCGACACCCATATTTTAACCGAGTAAAATTTTGTCTCTTAAAGCCTCAATAAATTATTTCAATATTTTTGGGATAATTATTAACCTATTTATAATTATTTAATATTTATTCCTCTCGATTAATCATTTTTATAAAATTTGGGATGTTATAATCCACCCCACCTAAAAAGAAATTTTGTCCTCGCAATTTAACCTCGATATATCCATCATAAGGCCACCCTCCGGGCCGCACATCAACAAGGTTCAATGTCATCTTATCATAACATTGGACTTCCTAAAGTCCACAGGACGAGATCATCGTCATTCCTTTTCATTAGCACATAACCATCCATATCTAAACAAGTAACGACTCATCAATTCTTAATCCATCTTAACTTAACTTATATTCAATCTAATATAACCGAATATGTTCAATACATTTACCGTAAGCAGTTACAACACTACACTTTCCCGGTCTATGTGTTGTTGCATCCGACATACAGGAAGGTGACCAAATCCCGTAGTGGTTACTACAAACGCATTAGATCGGCGCATAAGTGCACGTTGCCACAATGCCTATGGCATGTAGAGACATATTAGGATAAGTACCTTCATGTCTTATTGCTCACATATCTCATATCAATTCGAATAATACCGTTTCACACGAGATTTTGTGTCAAGTTTCACAAGTTCCTAACCAACATATCCACATCATATTATCATTTAATCACGATGCAGCGTAAATCACGCCATACAATTCATCAATGGTCAGCCACCATAGATCTCTAATCATCATAGGGTAATCACTCCACCATTGGACTTCATCTATCTCGAAGTCATAATCAAGTAACTTAGAAATCATTTATCAAATTCGAACATCGTCGGCTATAATTCGGTTCAAGCCTAATTGATTCACCAAACTTATATCAAGTATACACCCTCTAATTTAAGATAAGGCTCATAATCATACAATAAGCTTTCACACTAGTGGATTTCCTTACATATCACAATCAAAGTCCATAAATTGGACGTATAATCCATGTAATATTACATCGCTATGTGGTTCATATCACTAATATAACTTCTTTTAGAACGTAAAGGATGGTATCAACATGATTAAACTCCACTTACCAACTCACGATCATACATATCATCTCTTCCTCATATCATAATTCCTAGTCGATCCATTGATCATAATATCAAGGGCACGCAGCTCAGCCCAACATTATACCATAAAATTTTTCATCGTAGCCAATGCTAAGCCATACCCCAAATTCAACATCATTATTCACCAAATACTTAAGGGTTTACGTTCATTATTCGCATTCCCTCCACATCGATTTTAGCCTCAACAACTTATTCCATAATCAATTTCACTATAGCTCAATTATTCATGAGATTTAATTCATTATTAGGCTTAGAAAGTTCAAGGGTTACCTAGCACCCATCGTGGAATACTCCCACAACACATGAAATCATTAAACATGATTCATAAAATAACATAGAGTCTAGAGCACCATAGGGTCTAATTCCAAAAGATTCGATCTTTCAAGATCATATTGAGTTATCCGGGGTCACCACACTTAGTGGGTCACAACTAAATTAACCATTCACTCAGTTCACAAACATAAAACTGAACATAACCCCAATCATGTGCACACCAAACTCACGTGTCATTAATTTACCACTCATTAATGTTCTCTATCTAAAGAGATACAACAAATCACTTGCATTATATAATACAAGATTCTCGTGCTCAAGGATATGAAATCCATAATTCAAAATAGCACCATCAACCATCTTAGTTTATGAATATCCATATTAGGGAATTCCTTCACTATTATTCATTCAATCAATTTTAGTACATGAATCATTCACATCTAATAGCTCCTATCCGTGATCAACATACAACATATGTTCATCATCAAATCAATTCATATTTAATATATCATATCCATGATCATAAATGGCATAAATTCATCGTCAACTCAAATCATACTCAATATATCAATAGTCAAATGCATATTATCAATGTATTTGTCATTCGAAGGAAATAGTGTAAGGAACTTGGCCGGACTTACACAAACAACCATATTTATCACACGAGAAATTCACCTAGATATATTCAATCTCATGAATCATTTAGTTTACCAATGAGCAACTATGCTCCATAAGTGCATCATACAACCTCAGTGATAAAAGGGCATACTCCCATAAACATCAATCATATCTTATGAATCATAATCTTACAAAGAGTCCTCAATGAGTATCAATCACAACTTAACTTTAATGATTCACAATAATCCTCAATAAGCAATAATGCCCTTATAATCAATTCATAATTCTTAGATAATCAACCACCCTCCAATTCATATAGGGTAATCAATACCTCAATATATCATCATCATCTATATAATTATCACTCCTAAGTCTATATAGAGCAATCACATTCCAACAATGAGCATCACGCTCCAAGGATCACCAAAAATTTCTCACTATTGAGCAATTGTGCTCCAATCATCTGTAATATCAATTTAATGCAGAGCAACCATGCTCTGATAATAATCAATAAATCTAATTCAGAGCAAAATATGCTCTAATACCAACTTGTCACCCCTGGTTCTCCAGACTCGAATCCTGATGTAATCAAGATAAATAGTTAATAAAATGCGAGTAAATTTTTTCATGTTTAAAATAGTTTCAAAACACCTCAACGATTACATCAAAACTCGAACCACAGAAAACTGAAGGGTGAGATTTAATATTTTATAACTAGATCGTAAAATAAATCGCCCATGATTGTATACAAAAATAGTAGAGTTTACAGTGGAAGAAGAATATGTATACAGGGCACACGCCTAGTCCCATATATAAAGATGAGAAAAGGCTCGGCAAAGCATGCAAATATACAACACAAGCCTATTAGGCCACAACCAATCTTATACATAAATCATAAACATGCAATGCATAGAATATGTATGTATATATATATATATGGTCATGCACCATACATCTCCAATATTCACATTCCATAATTGACCATATTCAGTTCAACCTCAAAGTCATATCATTAACACTTATACATTATTCATAATATATCCACTAATATCAATAGTCATCACATCATTATATATATGTTATTCACAATGAAATAATTTACAACCACTGCCGGCCAAGGCATTCCATTACCACTATGAACCTTCACCAAAGCTTTACTTTTAAAATATCCTCATCCCATGATCTTTCTGCATCAATACTAAAAGTGGACAACATGGGAGAGTGAGTTATACATTTCAAATGACGAATATGAATACAGTTGAGATTATGTGCATATGTATATCAACATCATGTATGCTTTGCTAGAATCATCAATAATCATCATAATCTATTCATTTTAACAATATACATATTATGTGTTCATCCATCAACTCATAGCAAAGCAATCACATACACACATATTTTCTTAATGCCACAACAGGCCAACATCATTGTCATCAACCATAGACAAACAAGCCCTTCATCACATTGGGCCATCACATTGGGCCATCACATACAACATCATTATAATCAATATCTTTCTGTTGTATTCGTATTTTACATGTTGTCTTTTAGGTATTCATTTACCCATCTCACCATCATCATATCTCAATCTCAATCATCATCACCTTTTGGCATATCTCCATGCTATATACAAATGCTCTTATAGCTAATGCATATGCACAATGGAATCAATAACAAATACAGATCCGACTGTGGGAATAAACACCAAATTGTGGGTCAAGCATAGGTGTGCTACTATGCCCCTACTACAGTAGTAAAAGTATACACTTATATCTCAATTCATGCATGCTCAACATCATATTTTACTGGCACCAAACCGCTATCGCCCATCTCTAGCACTAGTCACCCTGTGACTTCCGGATCAACAACATGGCCTTGCTTGCCAAAAGTGGTACGGGCCTCTCCCGAACACACATCGAGGGAGCCGTGCCCCATCGGACACCGAGGTAACTTGCTCATCACAGAGTCGTCCGCCCACTGGGCCTGCCACATAGGGTGCCTCGCCACCAATCTAAGGGAAGCTTCCCGATTCCCAGAATCACTAGGGAACATCAACAATTTACCCGTGCACTGGGTCGCCCTCCCACTGGGCCTGCCTATTGGAACCCCTAACATTCTATATAAGCAGCGTATGATATTCCATGGATGCAATGCAATACAAATCAAATGCATTTCTCACACTATGCATCCTAAATGCCACTCATCAATCATCATCATCATAATCACCAACACCACCATACACACCTTAGTGGATTTTATCATTGTTGGTTTTTACTATTGTTTTCAAGTTTTATATGTTGCATTTTCATCTTAACATATTTCATATGTATTCCATATCATACATGCAAGTTAATACTTGCAATCAACTACAATGGAATTACAACATTACATGATATTCATCAATATTACCACACATTCATTTAGAGGATTTTCATCTCATTATTCATCACCATTGTCTTATATATACATATATATATATATATATATTGGTGTGGTATTCACGATAATTAATTTATATAATTCAAACCACACACACAAGATCATAATTGTATCACACACAATGGCATTCTATAATTCAATCAATAATAACAATCCCCCTTTATTCAAGGAAGCGATCAACATCATCGTCTATCATTACCCCTAATACAATCTCTTATTTTTTTCATAATGAAGAGGGGTTTTGAGTAATAATAAGCTCATGATAAATTTCAATATTAAGACATGAGAAAAGCTCACTTTTAGTCTTAAGGATATTGGGACATGTCACAAATATCACCTATTAGTCCCAATTTGACCACCATAAAAAGTAAGGTTCAAAACCCTCTCAAACTTGAATTTTTCAACGCAGTGGGCTCGGTATTTTTCACCTAATAAGAGTTAGATAACTCCAATTAAAGTGAGACCAATTCTCACACCTCCGTAATACAATTATATACAACTTTCATGAAGAAGTCGAAGGCCCAAAACATTATTAAGATGCCCAAACAGGCCAAACACAACAAAGAAAACATAGCAGTTAGAAAAAATAGCATAACAGTGGTCATAACAGGGCTTTGAATCGATTCAAAGGTCTTTGAATCAATTCAAACATCTCTGGAACTAAAAAACAGTGAAAACAGGGTCCTTGAATCAATTTTGAATCGATTCAAATGCCCTAGAGCCCAAAACAGTAAAAACAGCACCTCTTGAATCGATTAATCGATTCAAGACAGCCCTACTGCTGTTTTTATGCAGAAAACACATGATTTTTCAACTTCTAACCCTCCTAACTTTCTCGTATGAACTCCAAATGCTACAAAATTTTAACTGCAACAAATACACATCATTTGTGATCTGTGGCCACTGGTCTCACTCAAAAATTCACACAAATGAGGGACTTATGCATATAAGTGCATTTAGACTATTTCAAGACATTTTTATGCAACTCAAGGGTCTATTCTCAATGGAATTGAGCCATTCCAATTTCTACAAGTCACAATTCATGTATGCATGCTAGTATGACCATCCTAAGCCATCAATCTTTCATAAAAATCATTTTGACCCCATGAGTTCCTCAATTATGCATAAAAATCATAAAACATAACTTCACACCTTTGAGTAATTCACTTATCCATGGGTTTCTATAAACAAATAATCATGTTCATCAAAAAGATCAGTAAGCATTCATCATTATCTCATATATATGCAATTCCCAAACATTCAACAAATGGCCAAGCCTATCACCGATCACATTATCAATCACCATTCAAGATAATCATGGCAAGGCAAGCATGAGTACAATCATATACATCAACCATCAATTATTCAACTCATGCAATTGAAATGTAAACTCCTCTCCTACCTCAAGAGAAGAACCACAACAATTCACATGCTTCGTCACATTGCCCTGAATATCATCTATACCAATATACATACACATGCATACATACAATCATCAAACCATCTTAAGGCATCATCATGAATCTAAACAATCGCTAGCTTATCATAAAGCTTGATATCAATTCCTAAACTTGCTAAAACACCATACCATTGTATTAGGCTTCGGGAATTCCTTTCCTAAAACCAAGATTCTCTAAATCTAAAAGGACTAATCATACCCAACAACAACAATATCACCTCCTTCCATCACCTAAGATACATTCCATATTACATCAATCATTCAAATGCCACCATTGCCCCTTAAAGTTCAACATATGCCATCTTAGACACACTTAATCCATCATTAATCAACAAGTTCAATTAGCACCCAATCATGGTCTAAGACCTCATTAAGTCACAATCTCATTTCATTCCCTTAATCTATCACTATTGGTCATTTACCATTATCATCATCATCATAAACAACAACAACCCACTTTAAACACCACATATTCATTCTCAACTCAACCTTCTAACCACAACATATGTAGTCCCAAATCTTAAGATTAAGACCCCATCAAAATCCAATAACTATTATTTTCCCATATACATCATTCCAAACATTATTTCTACACACAAAAGTCATTCCTATACTAATAATTCATCAACTTCCTACTTTTTGCCAAAAGCCCCAAAATCCAATTTCCTAGGGTTTTCATAGAGGTCTAACAACAACCAATTTTAACCATTTCCTTACACTATTTCAAGCATTCTAAATCCAATAATATCACATCCTGATAATCAACAACCAAATCCATAAAACCCCTTGGTCATCTAACCTAGGGCTTAGTTCCTCTTGCCATTATCCATCAAAATAACATCCAAGCTCTTCTCATAATACTTAAACAAACCCAAAATCATCAACAAAAGCCGTGGGTGTTCAAAATCTTACCTTTTTCTCCAAGCTCAAAGGGCAACACGAAATTAGAGGAAAAAAAGAAGAAGGAGAACCAAGCTTTGCCTCAATGCTCCATTCATGCTTCATGGACCCATGAAAACCCAAGCTTTTGGGTGGAAAAATGAACTATAGAGGGGAGGAGGAGATGGAAGGTTTTGGGTGAAGAAGGGAGAAGAAGAAGAAAAGTAAAGTAGATAGGAGAGAGGGAGAGAAGTCATCATGAAATAAAAAGGGAAAAAGAGTTTGGCAATTAAAATTTTACCTCTTTTTCATTAAAAACTTTCCGTTTTATAACAAACAGGATCTCTGTTCAGGCTCAATACTTTATCTAAAATTATTCCGAATATAAATTCAAATTCCCAATAATATTCTTAACAGCCCTGATGTAACACCCCGGTTTTCCAGACTCAAATTTCAATGTGATCAACATAATGATAAATAAAATGAGAGTAAATTTTTTCGCGTTCCAAAATAATACCGGTGTCACACCAAAACTCGAATCACAGAAAACTGAAGCGTACAATTTAAATAAAATAAAGCTGGATCGACATCTAAATTGCCCATAACGGTATACAAAAATAATAGAGTTTACAGCGGAAGAATGTGTATACCAGGCATATGCCTAGTCCCATATATGACGATATGAGAAAAGGCTAGGCAAAGCATGCAAAACTCCTAACTTAAACCTATTACTATATCCTATTCATGCACATACAACATACGTATACATTGCCTAAGATATAAAGGTATATACATATACATATACATCTGGGAATTTTTTTCCCTAACTATCACTATTATCAATGATCATCATCCAATTTCAATCCTTCTAGTACACATTAAGACATCTCTTATATACTACATTTATATTCACTATTCATAAATGCAAAGGATTAGCATATACATATCCAAAATCACTAAATCCTCTATATCCTCATAAACAATTCATTCATTACATAAGAACTCTTAAATGTTGCTGGCCAAGGCACTTCCATTACCACTATTTACCTTCACCAAAGCTTCAATTTAAAACCCGAACTCATCCCATCGCAACCTACATCACAATGCTAAAAAGGAGACCACATGGGAGAGTGAGTTATACATTCAAAATGACAAATATAATATATTATGATCATGTGTATATGCATATAATCATCATGTATGCTTTGCTATAAAACCATTAAATCATCATTCAATCATCATCAAATTAATATAATAGGCATATAATCTTCATGAATCGCAATTCATAACATAAGCAAGCACAAGCACATACACAATCACATTCCCACTTATCAATAAGGGCGTTCACGAATTATCATTATCAATTTATTAAATCTTTACTCAATTCCTCCTCGCACGGGGTTTTTCATCTCTCGTGGTCATCCCAACTCAATTGCCATGCATCTATGGCTAATACGCATGTCAACTGTTTAATGCATATGCAACGGATCCGATTTTAATCCAACAATAATCTCAATCACTTAAATTAACCTCTTCACTCTGGGATACACCCTTCGTTGCACCCCGTAAGGTGATTCAATTCAATAATAAAATATATGATCATCTTCACTCAGGGATACACCCTTCGTGGCACCCCACAAGGTGATTCAATTTAATAATAAAACATATGATCATCTTTACTCAGGGATACACTCTTCTTGGCACCCCGTAAGGTGATTCAATTCAATAATAAAACATATGATCATCTTCACTCAGGGATACACCCTTCGTGGCACCCCGCAAGGTGATTCAATTCAATAATAAAACATATGATCATCGTCACTCAGGGATACACCCTTCGTGGCACCCCGCAAGGTGATTCAATTCAATAATAATTTATATCAATGCCATGTTATGCCATGAATGCAACAATGTAATAATGCATGTGCCCAACAACCTCGCAAGGATATCTCACCCTCTCACATAGGGGTATAATTTAAATTTCACATTTTTAATAATTATATACAATCATCTACAAAGTCCTCAAGGCACATCATTTATATACATGGCATTTCAATATCCACCAAATCATTTCATAACAATCCACACATGGAAATCAAAAGGCATAGCCAACATCATAATATTAATCTACACTTGGAATTATCCAAGACATATTCGTCATCCCATACATATATATGGCAATTACACTTATGCCCAACATAATCATGTCCTTGACATTACACCTCAACACATTACATATATATATTCCATATCATATGGCGAGTCAATATTCGTATTCAACCAAAATGGTTTTATAACAAGGCCATCAATAATAACGATCATTCTTTACTCGAGGAATGATCCGCGACGTTATTTGTTATTGCCCATTATCATTGTCATCTTCAATTTATCGGCTATTAACAACACCTCATCATTTATTCACTCCCACAATGGGTTTGTATCACCCAAAGGTACATCTCATAGCTCATCGTCAAACCTTAACATTGTTCTCACATGTCTCATTCTTGGTGGTTAAGATTTATATTTCTCATTATGTATATTATGAGTGTAGAAGAGTTATCCGTATGTTTCAATCATAATTCAACACTACCATAATATGTCGTGATTATATATCCCTATATATTCCCTCAACCTTCATACAATATAAGGGAAGAAGGCCCAACACCATCAGAATTGAGAAAAGAAGAGAAAATTCCATCAGGGGTAACTCGTTCAAGCAAGATCCCCATTCGCTTGAGCGAGACATGTCCATCTCGCTTGAGCGCCTCTGCTCGCTCGGGCGTAATCACGCCAGCATCCCTTCCACGCTCGCTTGCTTGGGCGAAACACCTTCACACTTGGTTACTCGCTCGAGCGAGAATTATCCAGTATCTATTCCAAGGCTGGCTCGCTTGAGCGAGGCTCCCTACAACGAGCCACCCGCTTGAGCGAAAAACGTCCAGCGTCAGACTCCTCACACTCGCTCAAGCGTCTTACACTCGCTTGAGTGAAAAACCTCCAATACCAATTTCCTCTCTCGCTCGCTCAAGCGCAGCCACGCCCACTTGAGCGAGATTTGTCTAGTGTCTCACCTGCTCAGTTTTCACTCCTCTCGCTTGGGCGAGTATCTCATTCGCCTGGGCGAATTCGGGCCAGAGGCCCTGTAACCAACATAGAGGATTCTCGCTTGAGCGAGAATTTCTCTCGCTTGAGCGAGAATATCAGAACCTGGGCAGAAACATGATATCTCAACAACTTCACATATCAAAATCTAACCAAAGCTAATTTGACCCAATTCCATACTTCATATACCTTACAATAGACATTTAAAACTTGTCTCAAATGTTCATACACAACAATTTCCATTCTAAGTCATTTACCATATTAAAACTTAACTCATCATCATCACACAAATAGGTATACATTTCCATGACAATCATCACCTATTCTCATATATCATCCTCATAATTAACAATTGCCATTCATATTTCAATATATACATGTATATATGGCAAGGCAAGCATGAGTACAAAACACATACATCAATCACTCTCAATTTACTCATGCAATTTGAATGTAAACTTCTCTCCTACCTCGAGGGAAGAGCCAAAATCTGAATGCACGCTCCGAAAGCTCCGCCACACAATCCGGAATGCAATTACATGCCATACACATGTGCATTCACATAATCAATAACCATCATAATGCTAAACATTTGCTAGCTTATCATAAAGCTCAACATCAAGTCCTAAACTTGCTAAACATCAACTTATACAATTGTGTTAGGCTTCGGGAATTCCTTTCCCAAAGCCAAGATCCTCTAGATCTTAAAGGCTAACTAAACCCAACATCATTATCATCTCATCCATTACATAATGTAATTCCCAAATCACTCTAATCCTTTAAACATAATCATCATCATCGTCTATTATCGTATCTAATGATACCCAACATTGAATATTTCGTATATCCATCCTTAAAATCAATTCTTCTACTCCTTCACATTCCATATTCATAATAACACCTATCTCTAGATTTCACCATCAATGGTCCTCTACCATTTTTAAGCAACCTTTAGCCTTAAATATCACTTATTCACTTTCAATTCAACCCAACAAGTCACAATATATACATTGTCCCCAAATTCTTAAGGTAAGGGTTTTCATTAAAACCCAACCACCATTATTAATATTCATCAACTATTATTAATGGCTACATTTCCCCGTTAATATCATTCTTTAACCTCATTAAACATACACTCTACTCATATTTTACACTTTCCCCAATTTATTAAAGTTAGGGTTTCCACTAGAACCCATCAACATTCATTAATACCTATTTATTCCTTATCACTTACCAACATTAATTTTAAGTACCATATTAAATGTTCATAAAGGCTCATATTTAAGCCACCCCACCTTAGGGTTTCCACTAATAATTAACAATCATCAATTTCACCCATTTATATGCATCATCTCAAGCACCTATAGGTTATTGTCATAGGATTCTAACCATCACCAATAATAATAACAATCCTCAAAAGTTTTTCTAAGCTAGGGTTTGGTTCCTCAAGTCATTTTCCATCAAAACAATATCCAATCCTCCACCACAATACATAAATAGGCTCAAAACAATAAATAAGAGCCATGGGTGTTCAAGATCTTACCTCATTCTCCAAGCTTAAACCCCAAAATGAAAATGAAGGAAAAAGGAAGAAGGAGAGAGCCAAGCCTTCCTCCAAAGTTCATTCTTGCTTCATGAATCCATGATGTCCAATTAGTGAGGAAATGGGGGAGGTGGTCATGGTTTGGTGGAGGAGAAAAGGAAGGGAGAAGGAGAAGAAAATGAAATGTTTAGAGAGGAAGGAGAAGCTGTCGAGAAAATGAGAGGGGAAAAGAAGGAGTTTGTGTTTTAACTTAATCTCTTCATTAAATCTCACCATTTTATAACATACAGGATCTCCGTTCGGGCTCAATACTAAATCCAAAAATTGTTCTGAAGATATATTCGGATTCCCATTAATATTCTTAATAGCCCTGACCAATGGCATCCCAATCGGAGATACTTGGTTCGACACCCATATTTTAACCGGGTGAAATTTTATCTCATTTAGTTTCAATAAATTATAATTTTTCATAGTAAATCCCAATTTAATTATTCTAATATTTTTGGGATACTCATTAACTCATTCATAATTATTTAATATTTGTTTATCATATTTAATCATTTTTATAAAATTCGGGATGCTAAACCTGACCAATGGCATCTCAATCGGAGTACTTGGTCCGACACCAATATTTTAACCGAGTGAAATTTTGTCTCTTAAAGCCTTAATAAATTATAAATAATCCTTATAAATCTTAATTTAATTATTTCAATATTTTTGGGACAATTATTAACCCATTTATAATTATTTAATATTTATTCCTCTCGATTAATCATTTTTATAAAATTTCGGATGTTACAATCCCCCCACCTAAAAAGAAATTTCGTCCTTGAAATTTAACCTTGATATATCCATCATAAGGCCACCCTTCGGGCCGCACATCAACAAGGTTCAATGTCATCTTATCATAACATTGGACTTTCCAAAGTCCACCGGACGAGATCATCATCATTCCTTTTCATTAGCACATAACCATCCATATCTAAACAAGTACCGACTCATCAATTCTTAATCCATCTTAACTTAACTCATATTCAATCCAATACAACCAGATATGTTCAATACATTCATCGTAAGCAGTTATAACACTACACTTACCCGGTCTATGTGTTGCTGCATCCGACATACAGGAAGGTGTCCAAATCTCGTAGTGGTTACTACAAACGCATTAGATCAGCGCATAAGTGCACGTTGCCATATGGAAGGGCCCGTGACACTTTTGGCAAGTGAGGCCATGTGGTGAATCCATAAGTCACAAGGTAACTAGTGCTACATATGGGTGATAGCGGTTTGGTACTAGTAAAAGAGTGATGTTATGCATGCATGATTGGAGATATAAGTGTACAAATTTACTACTATAGTAGGGGCAGAGTAGCACACCTATGCTTAACCCACAATTGTGTTGGTGTATGCACTATGAGCTTTTATGCTTTTTCATTTGTATCATTTTTCTACTTATCAATAGAATAAATATTTCAGTTTAAAATTGTTTTAAAACATATTTATCCTTGGAGTAATAGGTCATTAAAAATTATTCCTAAAATGTCCCTAGTTAAGTATTTACATGGGGACATGTAAATACACTGAGACTAGTGTGTGAGTGTACTGATGACCTGATCTCACAGATCATAGATATAGATGATATCGAGTCTTCACACGGGTACACATTAAGAGTAATGATGTACTGGACAGACCCACCATGAGAACGTTGCATGGATCGTTACATGATTGTCATAAACGATTCTCAATGTGATAATGGTATATGTAGTCCTTCGACCTGAAGTCACTACGATTCCTACATGAGGAGTTTATTGTTTAATACAATTAAACGTCTTCTGTAACAAGAGGACTATAAAGGTTGTGATTAGACAATGAACAAATTATGCAGAGGAATGTGAGTGATGTAGATGGGATTTGTCTCTCCTATGTGACAGGAGTGATATCCATAGGCCACTTGATGGAGTAAGACTAAGAAAACGCATGGCCATGCTAGAAAGAATAAATATTAGATATTTATTCGGATCCAGTCTATTCTGGTATCAAGTAAAATAAATTGGGCCGTACAAGGATGACGCGACCATGCCTTGGGCCCAATTAGGATATCGTGGCAAAAGGAATAAACGTATTAAATAATTATCACTTATAGGTTATGTTGATAATATTCAGACATAATGATGCATTGCTAGATGCCGCTCTTATTTTATATTAATAATAAAATAGTTTATTATTAATATGACCGGGTATTTTACCTATAGGGTCACACACATAGAGTAAGCCCATCAGAAAATGTTGTCTTATTTTAGTTGGACTAAAATAAAGCTATTGGGCCTAACTCATTTAGAATGAGTAAGGAGCCCACTTTTAGAGAGAACAAATTAGGTCAAACCTAAGCCTATAAATAGAGCATAAGATGCTCATAGGCCGTTCCCTCAAGTGAGACACAAATTCACAAAAGTTGCAAGAGCTACACGCCGTCAAACTAGCAGTTGGCAAGTGTTGCGATTCTGGTGGGAGTGCTCGTGTGGACCCC
Organism: Clitoria ternatea; assembly: GCA_037962975.1. NCBI lineage: Eukaryota > Viridiplantae > Streptophyta > Magnoliopsida > Fabales > Fabaceae > Clitoria > Clitoria ternatea. Next base: position 214,268,477 of record CM075671.1, on the reverse strand, counting down.
TAAAGGACGAGGCTACGACTGCTTCGGAGTTCTTCAAGACGTAACCTAAAATAATTCGAAATTGTTTTGTGCTTTGAAACACGAAACCTTGCAAATCCTATGGAATCCCTTTTATTTTTCCGCTGCTCATGCTTAGGGATTCCTAACAGTGGTATCAAAGCCTGGTTTGCAAAACCGTGTTTTGGGCATTTGTTTATATTTTATGATGATATGTTTTCGTTTGCAAGAGCTTTTGGAAAATATGATTTGCGAAATCGTTTCGTTGTTTAAAGCTTTGCAATTTTGTTTTGCGAAAATGTTTTGTGAAACTAGGATTCGAAAATGAACATGCATGATTATGTTGCTATTTTGAGTTATCGCATATGATGCATGTTATTACAATGATTAATCATGTATATGGTATGACCTCTGTTTTGGCATGATACATATAATTCTGAGTTATTCTTTATAAATTGTATATGATGCATGTTATAGAGTTTCTTAATTTCAGTATGTACGTTGTTGCCGTTTATATTTGTATGATGTATGAGTTTATGCAATTTTGATATGTGTTTTACTCATATGATAGTCATCGTACAAACTTTGAATCAATTGAGTTGATCTTCGAACATGAATGGTTCATGTTATGGGGCGTTAAGTGATAAGGTTTAAGTGTTAAACCATGGCCGTTTCTTAATCTAGGGTTCAAGAGTTGAAACCTAGACGGCCGTCATGGAAAGGCATTGCATGTTTGCATTAGTGCAAATTGAATTCTAGGTTTTGAAACCCTAGACGGCGCTGCCTCCATATGCCTTGACGGCTGCGTTGTGAAGTGTTCGCAACAAGGAATTAGGGTTTCAAAGTGGTTGAAACCCTAGCCGAAATTTTAGAACTGTTAATGGTCAGTGGGACGTTCTGGCTAGGAAAGATTTGGTACTTAAGCGGTCACACCGGACCCACCTCTCTTTCCTGGGAACCAACCTGACTACAGTACTTAAGCTGTTAACCAACAATGTAGCGGGACCCCCGTACATTCTCTGTGTAGCGCCTTATTACCGACCCACGTGTTTAATGGCCCGTTTAAAAATTTATTTTTTTAAATTATTTCAAATGGGTTATAATTAATTAATTAACACGTTGCATGGTGAATGGTTATGGTCTTAGTTATTTTATTTAAATACAGCCTGCGTGCTGTGCCTCTCTTCATTCTGTTGTATTTCTTTTCTCAACCCTTCACTCGTATGTAAAGCGAGTTTCTTTAAAAATCTTGTAATCTTGATCGAGGCAACAAAGTAGAGATCTAGAAGAAAACTAGAGTGGTGACTCTAAGCGCTTTTGTCTTTGAAAGGAACCAAAGAGTGGTGACTCCAAGAGGATGGTGGGTTCAAGAAGTAGGACTTCATGAAGCCTTGGCTATATAGTTCCTCTAGGTTTATTTATTTATTTTTTTTTATTTATTTTCTTCTAGGAAGACCATAACCATCTCACAATTTCGTTTGCATGTTTTGGGGATAATTTTATTACGTTAAAGCGTTTAACAAAGACGGTAATTTTAAAATAAATTAAAATCCCTCAAAATAATATTAAGTTATAAACGCCTTCCAATAAGTACACTCGTCAACACTAATGTCAATAAATAGTGGGTCTGCCAAAGCAGGGCACTATTATTTATATTAGTAAGACGCGATGGGATAATGGTAATATCCAAACTGTTTTATTGGGCTTTAACTTAACTAAGTTTTCAATTGGATTGAATATAACTTAGAGGCGTAAACATTGGGCTAAATATTCATAAGATGAATAATTAGTAATGGTTACTTAACCCAATGACTAAGAGTTGTATAAAGATACAATTGGAAAAAGTTTCCTACCTAAATAACCAAGTATTAGGTGATCAGCCAAAGCTGACTTAACGCTTGGCAAAATATGGATCTTAGCCCACTAGAAAATCTTCCAACGGGATTTTCTGATTCGTGGAGGGTATTTTTGTTTTGAATCGAAATAGTGGGAGACATATTTAATTTAAATGACCATAATTTAAATATGTTTTGAAAATGATACTTACTACATATTTTCTGTTTTAGATAACCATGACGTCAAACACACCTTCAAACCTTTCGTTGCGATCAATCCTAGACAAAGAAAAATTGTCTGGTTCTAACTTCCTTGACTGGTATAGAAATTTGAGGATTGTCCTCAAACAAGAGAAAAAGCAGTATGTCCTGGAAGGTCCGATTCCGGAACCACCCGCGAATAATGCCTCTAAAGCTGACAAGGATGCTTACAAGAAGCATCAGGATGACGCTTTAGATGTCCAATGCCTTATGCTGGCAACCATGTCTCCTGAGCTTCAGAAGCAACATGAGCATATGGAGGCTTTCGATATGATCGAAAACCTAAGAAAACTATATCAAGGTCAAGCTGACCAAGAAAGATATGAAGTTTCTTCAGCCCTATTTAGCTGCAGACTTGAAGAGGGAGGTTCTGTAGGACCTCATGTGCTCAAAATGATTGGGTACTTGGAGAATCTAGCTAGGCTAGGATTCCCCTTCCCTCAGAAGTTGGCTACCGATCTCATTTTGAAATCATTACCTGACAGTTTTAAGCCAGTCATCATGAATTACAACATGAATGCATTGGACAAAACATTGCCAGAGCTACTCAATATGTTGAGGACTGCTGAGCCCAATATTTCTAAAGGAAAGGGCAAGGCCATAATGATGGTCAATTCTGGCAAAGGTAAAGGAAAGGGCATGTATAAAGGCAAAGGAAAGGCTATTGTAGGAAATGGCAAGAAGATTTGGAAAGGCAAGGATAAGCCAAGTACATCAGCCTTAAAACCTGTGGGCGGGGTGGCTAAGGAAGGTAAATGTCACCATTGTGGACAAAAGGGACACTGGAAGAGAAACTGTCCAAAGTACCTAGAAGAGCTTAAGAAGAAGGGAAGTGAGACTTCCACTTCAGGTATTTTTGTTATAGAAATTAACATGTCAACTTCAACATCATGGGTATTAGATACTGGATGTGGATCTCACATTTGTCTTAATGTGCAGGATCTAAGAAGGAGTAGGCAGTTGATGAAGGGCGAGGTAGACCTACGCGTTGGAAATGGAGCAAGAGTTGCTGCATTAGCTGTAGGGACTTATTTTTTATCCTTGCCCTCAGGGTTAGTCCTTGAATTAGACAATTGTTATTTTGTTCCGGCAATAAGGAGAAACATTATTTCTGTTTCTTGTCTTGATAAGAAAGGGTTTTCCTTTACAATAAAGAACAATAGTTGTTCTGTTTATTTAAAAGACATGTTTTATTGTTGTGCAAATTTGAGTAATGGACTTTATGTTCTAGATCTCGAAACCCCTATCTATAACATTAATACTAAAAGGGTTAAAACAAATGATTTAAACCCAACTTATCTTTGGCATTGTCGCCTAGGACATATAAATGAGAAACGCATTTCTAAACTCCATCAAGATGGATATTTAGAATCTTTTGATTTTGAATCAATAGATACATGTGAATCTTGTTTATTAGGGAAGATGACCAAGACCCCTTTTACCGAAAAAGGTGAAAGGGCGAGTGATCTTCTTGGCTTGATACATAGTGATGTATGTGGGCCCATAGGGACAATGGCTAGGGGAGGTTTTAGTTACTTCATCACTTTTACTGATGATTTCAGTAGATATGGATTTGTGTTTCTCATGAAACATAAATCAGAATCCTTTGAAAAGTTCAAGGAGTTTAAACATGAAGTAGAGAACCAACTTGGCAAGACAATTAAAGCACTTCGATCCAATCGAGGTGGTGAATATTTGAGCCTAGAGTTTGATGAATATCTTAAAGAGTGTGGGATTATATCTCAACTTACTCCCCCTAGAACACCAGAATGGAATGGGGTTTCTGAGCGGAGAAATAGAACCTTGTTGGACATGGTTCGATCAATGATGAGTCAAACTGACCTCCCTAACTCATTCTGGGGACATGCTTTGTTGACAGCAACTTTCACACTTAACCGTGTTCCATCAAAGGCTGTCATAAAGACACCATATGAGATATGGACTGGGAAACGACCTAGTATGTCTTTTCTTAAGATTTGGGGCTGTGAAGCTTATGTTAAACGCCAAAGTTCTGATAAACTTGGGCCCAAGTCAGATAAATGTCTTTTTGTGGGATACCCAAAAGAAACTAAGGGTTATTATTTTTACAATCCTACCGAGGGCAAAGTGTTTGTTGCTTGGAATGCTATATTCTTAGAAAGGGAATTCATCTCTACAAGAATCAGTGGGAGGAAAGTAGAACTTGAAGAAATTCAAGACTCACAAGGCATTGAAGAGCCAATGGTGGAAGTGGAGCAGGACCCACAAAATGTTGTGATAACACCAGCTCCAGTAGCACAAGACTTGCGTAGATCAGGTAGAATACGTCAACAACCTGAAAGATATGGATTTCTTGTAACTCAGGAAGGAGATGTATTCCTAATGGATCAAAATGAGCCAACATCTTATGAAGAGGCCATTGCAAGTTCAGAATCTGAGAAATGGCTAGAAGCCATGGAATCTGAAATGGACTCCATGTACACTAATCAAGTTTGGAACTTGGTTGATGCACCTGAAGGGGTAAAACCTATAGGATGCAAGTGGGTTTTTAAAAAGAAAACTGACATGGATGGTAATATAAGTACCTTTAAAGCAAGGTTGGTGGCTAAAGGTTTCAAGCAAATACATGGTATAGACTATGATGAAACTTTTTCCCCAGTTGCTATGCTAAAGTCTGTTCGGATTCTGCTTGCTATTGCTGCATACCATGATTATGAGATATGGCAAATGGATGTCAAGACTGCTTTCCTTAATGGAAATCTTCTTGAGGAAGTGTACATGACACAACCTGAAGGCTTTGTTAAGCCTGAAGCATCCAGGAAGGTGTGCAAGCTACAACGTTCTATATATGGACTTAAGCAAGCTTCCAGAAGCTGGAATCTTCGTTTTGATGAAGCTGTTAAACAATTTGGCTTTACTAAAAATGAGGATGAACCTTGTGTCTACAAGAAGGTTAGTGACTGCATAATTGTTTTTCTGGTCCTGTATGTTGATGACATACTACTTATTGGAAATGACGTTCCTACTCTTCAGTCTGTGAAGAGTTGGTTGGGAAGTTGTTTTTCTATGAAAGACTTAGGTGAAGCAACCTACGTGTTGGGAATTAAGATCTATAGAGATAGATCAAGAAAACTTCTTGGCCTAAGTCAGAATACATACATAGACAAAGTGTTAAAAAGGTTTAACATGCAAGATTCCAAGAAAGGAACTTTGCCTATGGCTCATGGCATAAGCTTATCAAAAGCTCAATCTCCTTCCACTAAAGAAGAAAGAGAACGGATGAATAAGATTCCATATGCATCTGCTATTGGATCAATCATGTATGCCATGATATGTACCCGACCAGATGTCTCGTACGCTTTAAGCATGACGAGCAGATACCAGTCTGATCCCGGTGAAAGTCACTGGACTGCTGTCAAGAATATCCTGAAGTACTTAAGAAAAACTAAGGATTCATTCTTGATATATGGAGGGGAAGAAGAGCTCATTGTAAAAGGTTACACTGATGCTAGCTTCCAAACTGATAAGGATGACTCAAGATCACAATCTGGGTACGTGTTTTGTCTAAATGGTGGCGCTGTAAGCTGGAAGAGTTCAAAGCAAGAGACAGTTGCTGATTCTACTACAGAGTTTGAGTATATTGTTGCCTCAAATGCTGCAAAAGAGGCAGTATGGATCAAGAAGTTCATAACAGAACTTGGGATTGTTCCTAGCATTGTGGACCCTATAAGTCTTTACTGTGACAATAGTGGAGCAATCGCACAAGCTAAGGAACCTAGATCACATCAACGATCCAAGCATATACTTAGGCGATTTCATCTCATTCGAGAGATCCTTGACCGAGGAGATGTAAAGATATGTAAGGTGCATACTGATGAGAATATTGTTGACCCACTCACAAAACCTCTTACACAACAAAAACATGAGGGGCACACTAGATCATTAGGCATTAGGCAAATGTCTGATTGGCTCTAGTGCAAGTGGGAGATTGTTGGTGTATGCACTATGAGCTTTTATGCTTTTTCATTTGTATCATTTTTCTACTTATCAATAGAATAAATATTTCAGTTTAAAATTGTTTTAAAACATATTTATCCTTGGAGTAATAGGTCATTAAAAATTATTCCTAAAATGTCCCTAGTTAAGTATTTACATGGGGACATGTAAATACACTGAGACTAGTGTGTGAGTGTACTGATGACCTGATCTCACAGATCATAGATATAGATGATATCGAGTCTTCACACGGGTACACATTAAGAGTAATGATGTACTGGACAGACCCACCATGAGAACGTTGCATGGATCGTTACATGATTGTCATAAACGATTCTCAATGTGATAATGGTATATGTAGTCCTTCGACCTGAAGTCACTACGATTCCTACATGAGGAGTTTATTGTTTTAATACAATTAAACGTCTTCTGTAACAAGAGGACTATAAAGGTTGTGATTAGACAATGAACAAATTATGCAGAGGGATGTGAGTGATGTAGATGGGATTTGTCTCTCCTATGTGACAGGAGTGATATCCATAGGCCACTTGATGGAGTAAGACTAAGAAAACGCATGGCCATGCTAGAAAGAATAAATATTAGATATTTATTCGGATCCAGTCTACTCTGGTATCAAGTAAAATAAATTGGGCCGTACAAGGATGACGCGACCATGCCTTGGGCCCAATTAGGATATCGTGACAAAAGGAATAAACGTATTAAATAATTATCACTTATAGGTTATGTTGATAATATTCAGACATAATGATGCATTGCTAGATGCCGCTCTTATTTTATATTAATAATAAAATAGTTTATTATTAATATGACCGGGTATTTTACCTATAGGGTCACACACATAGAGTAAGCCCATCAGAAAATGTTGTCTTATTTTAGTTGGACTAAAATAAAGCTATTGGGCCTAACTCATTTAGAATGAGTAAGGAGCCCACTTTTAGAGAGAACAAATTAGGTCAAACCTAAGCCTATAAATAGAGCATAAGATGCTCATAGGCCGTTCACTCAAGTGAGACACAAATTCACAAAAGTTGCAAGAGCTATACGCCGTCAAACTAGCAGTTGGCAAGTGTTGCGATTCTGGTGGGAGTGCTCGTGTGGACCCCTAAAGGACGAGGCTACGACTGCTTCGGAGTTCTTCAAGACGTAACCTAAAATAATTCGAAATTGTTTTGTGCTTTGAAACACGAAACCTTGCAAATCCTATGGAATCCCTTTTATTTTTCCGCTGCTCATGCTTAGGGATTCCTAACAAATTGTTATTGATTCCGTTGAGCATGTGCATTAGCCATAAAAGCATTTGCATATGGTCGGAGATATGCCGTGTTTGTTAGCCCGTGGTAGCGATGGGTGATTGATATGTAAAGAGAAGGAGATCATGGTACTAACCTTGAGTGTGTGATAGTATTTGATGAAATTACCAATGAATTTGATACATATGTTGTGTATGTGATTATTGAAATATGTGTTATGTTGAAATAAAATAATTTGATATGTGAATGGAGCTTATGATGCTCTTTGAGGAATGTATGTTATGCACATGTATATATGTATCATTATGACTTTGATTCATTTGGTATATGTTACTCACCTCCTAGTTGCCATTTTTAAAGGTTGATGTAGGTATGTTGGATATCCTACTCTTTTTAAAGGTTGAGCAACGGTGGAGGTAAATATGGAAAGAATGTTTGTGAGCCTTGGCCGACATTCTTCTGTAAAACACTTGATACATGTATGTACCTCTTTTGTTTCTTGAATATTGAATGATGATATGTATTTATTTTGAGGGTCACTTGTGAAAATTAGGCCTTATATGTTTTGGTAGGCTGATTTTTGGTAGTGACCTTACCAATGAGTGTTATTAATTATGATACAATGGATTTACATGTTATATTGATGCATGATTATTGACACTTATGTTGATGGAGTCCATGGATGGATGAATGGTTTAAATTGTGAAGCAGTGTATAGGATATTTATGCATAATTGAGGAACTAATAAGGCCATATTGAGTTTTAGTGTGTTTGAATGCCACGAAATAGTTCTAATAGTGTCTATGCATGATTTAGAACTTGTAGAAACTAGAATGGGCCAATTCCATTGAGAATTGACCCTTGAGTTGCATAAAAATGCTTTAAAACAGGCTAAACACATTTATGTGCATAAGTCTCTCATTTTTGGGAATTTTTGAGTGCGGCCAGTGGCTACACATCATAAATGGTGTATTTTAGTTAGTGTTAAAATTTGGTGGCCATTGGATTTGATATGAAAAAGATAGGGTGGTTAGAAGTTGGATTTTTTAGTTTTTAGGGTAAATTCTGCATAATTGTTGTTATGAATCGATTCATGGCATGTGTGAATCGATTCATGAGTTGTTGTTTTGCCCCTGGGTATGTTCCAAAAGCATGTGAATCAATTCATGGCCTTGTTTTTGGCTATAAGGATCCTCAGATTTGTGTGGATCGTTTCATGACTCTGTTTTCCCAAAAAATTGAGTTTTGATGTATGTTTGGGCATTGTTGAGCCATGGCATGATTGTACTACAACATGTAAGCATATTTACCACATTTGGTAATTAATTAAGGTATCTTTGATCCTTTTTTCATACCCTTCTATAATTCTCGAAATAACTTATACTTCTGCTATTCCTTGTTGATGATCATGTGGTTAATTGTCCAAGGTGCACTCTTGTTTTGACTTACATACCTTCTCATATCTTCATGTATGGGATAGGTCTTTTAAATGGTCCAGTGTTACTTGTTGAAGTGTTATTTCGCAGTTTTCTCTTCACTCCTTAATCACTTTTAAATCATGAAAAATTTACCCTAGTTTTCATTATCTAATTAATGATATCTTTATTAACATTAATGATGTAAGGCCACGTCCTTACAGCATGTATCCTTGTTTTGAATTTTGATATATTTTAAGAGGTTTGAGTATACATGAAAGCAATACCTATATTGAGTTGAGACTATCCCAAGATATGTTTTTAGTTGTAAGTTCCCATAATATCACCCTAAAGTTGTAAACATTAGACCCGACGTTCCTAAGAAGCAGCAAAAATCAAATATTCAAAGTCTGAAACTTGTTTAAAAGCTTTAGTGAAGAGTGTAATTGAGAGCACAAGTTAGACATATTTCTCATTAGAGGGTTCATTACAAAGAACTTCTGGTGCCATCCATTGAGGCTACAAAGCAAAATAATGCTAGAATCAGTACAAACATGTTTTGAGACTTCAGCAGCGAAAAAGAAAAAAGGGCTATTTTGAACATATCAAAAATCTTATGGCCTATATAAGGAAAAGGATAAGCCTACCGTGCCCCTCCCCGTCTTAGTTGTGAGATATGTTTCATGCTTAAGAGGTGAAACAGTTGAACATACTGCTTTAGCAAAGATAAGTTTTTTTCCAAGATAACAGCTGATTTGTTTCAAAAGAAAGATAAGTTCTTACCCATTACATGAAAAAGAAATTTCTATTTTCTTTCTTTCGCGTTATTTTTTCACGCACTTTCTCGTTTTGATTCCCTTCTCTGTTGAGCTTGGCCACATCTCGATCATCGAAATCCGTAAAGCCTCGTCATCCTCTTCTCGATCATGACCTAGCACCTCTTACTGTGCCAATCATTGACAAAGCTCACTTTGGAGTCGTTTATATGCTGCATAAAGTTACAGAGTAGTGTTTCCGGTTCGGTGAGTGCGTGATGAAGCTATAATTATGGTGGATTTGGACATTGGGTATAACGGCCCTAGTTTTTAGAATAAGGGCTTAGACTCTTAGGATTTATGAGAGTGTTCTAATAAGTCTTTTAGTGGAAGTTAAGGCCTCAACCTAATCTGGAGTGGCTATGAGGAATTTGAAATGATAAGGAAAAGAGTGTTCAAGGTACTACCAATAGCTAGTTATGAGTAAGAGGAAAGGTGTAGTAGGATAATAGAGATTTATGAAAAGGGTAAAGAGTACCTAAGAAAGAGTAAAGTAAGAAATTAGTGAGTATAAGTGTTAGTAAAATACTATAGATGTTGATAATTGATTATTTATAATTAATTTTATCTTGATTGATTGTTCAGATTATTCTTTTAATAAATTATGTGTAGATTAATTAGTTAATTAGGATTAATTAGTCAAGATATAATTAAAATAATAATTAATAATTTATTCAAAATATATATATCGGTATATAATATTAAAATAATATTTTATTAAGTTTTTAATTAAATTATACTATATAATAATATTTTAATAATAAAATGTTAAGGGTTTTCCTAGTATTGTACTGTAGGGCCCAGTTGTCGAACTTTTCTGGTAACTCGACCTGAGACTAACGACTCCGCAAAGGAGGTTAGTCACAGTAGGGTTTCCCTGTAGCGGATCAAGGATAATTGATTAGGTTTAATCAGGCCAATCAGAACCTTTAATGTCACCTAAGTTTGATCATGCATATACCTCAGAGTATCCGATGGTGACACGGTCAGTCCATGATGACTCGTTTTGATGTTTTAGGAACGTTTCCTGAAGAGCCCGAGACTTGATTCGGACTCTATCAACCTCATTTCCATGCTACCTTGTTTCTTCAGAAATTCAATCTGCGCATCTTTGGAAATTTGGACCTAACTTTCTCAAATGATGCTTAATTGGAAGGATTCTAGTCTCGTTCACTTTGCTTTGAAGAGATCTTCAATCTCTATTTCTGGTCTCGATCCCAAATTCTTACTCTCACATGCTCAAATTCAAGGATTAAGTAAATTCATATTAAAACCATGTTATTCACGTTTTTACTCTGCGCATGGTTCATTCAAAAATTCATAACTTTCCCATACGACCTTTGATTCACACAAACGTATTGTCAAAATCTCCATAACAAAATTATCTACATTTTTCATGAAGACCATGAAAGCCAAATCCTCCCAGATTGGTACAGTTTTTTGGATCTTTACCAATCCCTTCTTATCACATCACTATACTGACCAGTTTCAGAAGAATAGGTGTATCACCATCTTCTGGTACTTGAATCACTCTATCCTTTTTTTGTGGATCTATATTAAGGATATCTACAAGTCTTATGAAGGGTACAAAGCCCAATTCTCTAAGGAAACATTTATACAAATTTATCTTTACAACCTTACTTGATTCAAGGGCGAATAGGACATCCTGTCTTGTTTTGATCATATCTCAGGCTACCAATATTGGATCGATTTAAATGATATATAAATTCGAAGAGAAAAAGAAGATCTATAAGTTTTATGTTGGGCATTTTTCAAGATTCTGTTCCCATGAATTGTTCTATATTTAATTTTAACGTCCCTAATTTCTGGTTCCTAAAAATCCTGCACACCTAGAACTATCAGGTAAAAATTTAATTTTTCAGTCACTAATTTTTGGAAACACCTCCGTCGTCTGAAACCTCAAAGGTGAGGTGTCACCACCACAGCACACCTGCCCCTCCCCTTGAGTTACACGACCACACTCCTTACTGCACACCACCGCTTGGTTTTCTTATCCCACAAGGAGAAACCATGACATGGTATTATGTCATGATATACATCCATGGTTAGATCATGTAATATATATTGAACGCTGCTGAGGTGTGCCCAATTCCTTAAAAATTCTCACGCTACTTCTTCCCTTCAAAACCAAACAAAACAAAATTCACAATTCCTAATCCATTAAATTTGGCACGTTGTTCTCTTTTCAATTTCAACAAATTTTGATTTATTCCATACCCAATCATCCTTTATTAATTAAACTCTTCCTCTCTCTCAACATCACAAAAACAATCACCCATCACCCTTTAAAAAATTTTCTTTCCTCTTCCACCATATCCGATTACCATGGGCTAGCATTCCACCATCAATTTTAAAGCTCCACCAAACAGTAAAACCTCCTCTATATTTTAGTCACTTCATTATCACCAACTCTATCCTACTCTCAGCTTCATCAAGATAACCACCCATGCTCTTCAATTTCTCCTTTTTCTTCTTTTACTCTTTCAATTTTAAAGGTTGTCCCCTTTTTATTCTACTCAAAACCATGACCTCCTCCTTCCCCCTTGTGGTTGCATGTTGTGTTTTGAAAATCCTGGGAGCGATCGAGAACGATCGATGCAAAGTAATCAGCCTTTGGTGAATTTTTAGCAAGCCCATCTCTTTTATCATCCAAACTGTGAGCATAGAATGAGGTAAGGGGGTCTCACTTCGTTACCTCTCATTTTAAATTCTACCATAATGTTTGTTTGGCACCAGGGGTAACCCTTTCAAATCTCATTATGATCCGACAATTAGATCTAAAGTTACACAATTTTTCGCTATCGTTATAAATTATAACTTTCTGCCTTTATTTAAATTTTTGTTAATTAATGAATATAATGGTCGGCATTGCCGCCTTAATCCCTAATACTTCTTTGTTTAATTCCTGTTATTTTGTTGAGCTTAATGATCGGCTATGCCGCCTTATAATTACTATTATTGTTATTATCAATACTATCACTCTTATTATTATTATTATTATTATTATTATTATTATTATTATTATTATTATTATTATTATTATTATTATTATTATTATTACCATTATATTATTATTATTATCATTATTATTGTTACCATTATACTATTATTATTATTATTATTATTGAGCATAATGGCTGGCATTGCCGCCGCTCTTAAATATTTTTTGTATTAATTTATGTTACTTTTGAGCAAAATGGCTGGCTTTGTCGTCGCTCTTAAATATTTTCTTAGGTCACTATATTATTGAGCATAACGGCCGGCTTTGCAGCCGCTCCTAGTATTTTCTTGTTTAATTCTGTCATTTATATTATTAGACATAATGGTCAGCCCTGCCGTCTTATAATTATTACTACTGTTAATATTAAAACTACCATTCTCGTTACTAGTGTTATTACTAATTTTTAATATAATTAACAAACGAGTACCTTTCTAAATTAAAGTGACACCACTTAATATTTCTACTCCATTTACCACTTTCAAAACTCAATACATTATTATCTTTCAAGCTGAATGTTACTTAAACTAAAGTTTAGCCGTTATATTTTCTGAATAAATTTGAAAATAACTCACATTATCCAAAAAGCAAGTAGGATCTAACAACCCACCAATAAATAATTAGAATAAGGGGAAGATATAAATACTTAGGAATTAGAAAGAATAGTAATAATAATATTACGGTAAGGATTAAGAATTTAAGTAAAGATTGTGAATATTAGTAGATCCCAACAAATAACAATAGCGATAAACTATTAAGTAGACCCAGGAGTAAACTTAGTATAAACGAAATTGATGAGGATTGATGAACTTAACAAATATCCAGGATAAGTTTCTAAGTACATTTTAAGTTAAGTACACAATTCAATCAGTAATTAGATCCTTAAGTAGTATCTAGACAATAAGAAGGAAAATATGACTTATATTAAGAAGTAGTAATCAGGATAAATAGTTAACAAAAGGAAGGAATAGTCTAAGTGTAATGGCTAAAGATGTAAAATTCAATAATGAGTATTTCTTAAGTAAAAACGAACTGGACTTAGAATAATTGATTATTGGGGATCATAATAAATTTAGAATAAGGTAATTGAGAACTGAAAAACTTGATAAGATAAAGTTTTAGTGTAATTAAAGTTAGGCATCCACACTAGACCCTCGAATAAAAACTAGATCACAGAAAGTTAGAAACTAAAGAGAGTAATGATATACCTAAATAATAACTAAGTACTCTATGAATAGGTTGGGCTAGATAGGCTTAAGCGAATAAGAATAAGTAAATCAATAAAATCTATATAAGGTCGGTATGTAAAAAGGGACGAATATACAGTTGACAGGGATGGTAATCTAATTAAATATGATAATAATTAGATATAAAGTAGCTAGTAAGTACACTTATAAATATAAATTATAAATATAATCAGACTACGCAGAAGATTATACCTGGAACTATAGATGCTCATGGTTGTTATATAAAACAAATTCATAAGAAATTCTTAAGTATGGAGGTGGTAGTTATAGAAGACAATAATATTTTATGATTAGTCTTAAGAGAATACATAGTAATATAGGATCATTTAGATAAGTAATCTATGTCTGTTCGATGGATAAATTGTTTGATTGACTTATGTGGATTACTTGTTGATTGCGATATGAATGCCTGTATAAAATATGATGGATTAAATAAGCATGATGAGATGTATGTTTGGTGAATGTGTTCATTGAATGAGTGATATATACTTGATCAATTAACATGAATGATTATAAGGAGTACGTGTTCTTGTTGGTATAATAAATGATATGAGTTTGATGAAATATATGATGAAAGGAATGAATCTTGTATGATGTATTAATAAAATGTTAAGTAAAGAATGAAAGCAAGAATATGTCTCGATAGAAATCCTTACATGACGTAAAAATGGAATGATGGTGAAATGTGGATGGATCCAATGAGATGAGGATGCACTGAGATGCAAGTTAGTACCCGAGAATTGATGAATATGTATTCTTAACTTCCCTTTCATTCTTAATTATCAGAGGGAATATACTATGATAAGCATTAAAGAGAAATAATGACAATAACTAAAGATAGTATTGGTAAATGAATTAGACGGTCAGTCAACCATTAGTAGAAACTAAGTATACACTTACACAGCCAAAAAACCATACCTCTAGAATAGTCCTACCCAATAGTGATAAGATTATACCACAATTAACTTAGAGTAACCCATGGCTAGTATTATTTCCTCTAAAGGATGATCAGAAGAAATTTAAAGAATAATATAAAATAAACCCGATGTTAAGAATGAAAGTGGTTGTTAAGGGGACCCTACTGATGACGAGCATAATGGAAATTGAAAGAATATCCATGAGACATGCATCATTTACATATGACTTGATGTGGACTAGAGCCAGCAGCGAGGGGTATGTTGAAGGATATGAGGGTTCGATCCCTGAGGTTGGATCTTGGGAGTGTAACGGGAGGGGACCCCCAATGGTTCAGTGGTAGCGCCCCGATGCCGGGTGAAACCATGCAATCCTGGTGCACTTCGACTCAGACCGATATCACTAGGACCGTGGAGAGCCAAGTCCCATTATAATATGACAATATGTGTTGGATCCATGATATTAGGACTGTAGTCCATGTATACCTTGGGTTATGATGTGGGGACTTGGTGGGCTCCAGTCGCTCTAGTACAGAAACGTTGTGTTCAGGGGCAGCCTAAATAGGACGGATTCTGATGATGATGATAAGTATGAAATTGATGAGATGGAATTGGGCCCACATGCATTCATGATAAACAATGAAAAGATTAACTAAAAGTAATGGAATCCATGCATTGCATTACATGATTCTGAGATATTGTATATGATTTTGATGGTTATTGGATATGTGAATTATTTTATAATTATTAGTGTAGAATATGAGAAAAGAAGGAGGGGAAAATAATAGGTAGGACTGAATGGTGGTAGATAACTTAGAGAGATTAGGAACCCGAGACGAGGAAGGATTGTGTGAATACTTATTTGGATGTTGTGGGAGGACATCAAAAATGACAAACCTCCGATTGTATGGAAGAGAGACTCACCTTTATAGTTTATTTTTACAGACCTTTGACTGGACCACGCACTCGACATCGGGGAGATCAGCACAAACTTCACATCGAGGAACAACCAGAAATTCTTGAACCGGGGACGATTACCTTAGTTGATTTTCTTTTCCTGTTGAATGGGAGCCTGCGTGCCCCTGATTTTCAGTATGTACAATGTGTTGAATATGACCATGTATTGTATATGACTAAGGCGTATATAAAATATCTGTTCCACCAAATTTATTGTAAAAAGAAAAAAAACTTCCACATTTTTCTAAAACTCATAACCTCTCAATTAAGTAGAATGATCTAGTGGAAGAGATTGTTCTAGTTAACTAAGGGTGTTACATTGGGAAAGGCTTTAAGTTGTTAGAGCGTGCTAACTTACGGCTGAGTGAGGGTTTCAGTGGATTATTCACTTAATTGATGAATGGAAAGGTTCAGGCATGAAAACGTGTGAATGCTTTTAGATTTGAGGAAAAATTCTATTGGTATTTTTTATTAGTAATAGATTAGTATTCGTTAGTGATCTCAGCTAAGCAAGTTTTTTCTTTCGTGATGAACTATTGAGAGAGAGAGATGCAAAGGAACGAAGAAACGAATGAAAGAGAGAGACGCAGAATGGTATTGAGAGATAGGGGAAAGAGAGAGACAAAAAATGGAAAAGTCAGATGAAATAGAAAGAAATAGGTGGGAAAGAAAGAAGGTTGGGTGTAGTAAAAAATAGAGTGATGGATATTAAGTGTAGAATAAAAAATTTTAAAAAGGAAATATTAAATTAATTAAAAAAGCTGTAAAGAGGAGAGAAGTGTTTTGGAGGGAAAACAGGTGCACCACAGAGTGACACCTATTAGATTTTTCTAACCAGAAAATTGTTTTATATTATATATAGATTACATGTGTCCCTTCTCATTCTATATTTTAAGATCATGCTTAATTGAAGCCCTTCTTCAAAGGTCGAATAGGAATTATTTTACTACACCATGTGTGTATCTACCACTATAGCAACTTTTTGGTATGTCATTTACATTTAGATCTTTTAAAAGTCATTGTCAAATACTAACCGGTCACTTTGTTAAAAAAAATAAAACTAGTCATTATAGCAATGTATGATATTGTTTGGTTGTAGTGACGTGTAACTAATCATAATAATTTTTTAAAAGGGGATAATATTGCTATAAACTAATTTAAAAGATAATGGAAATTTTTATTTTGTTTCGTTTACATTCACATTACACAAAAGCAAAAGACTATATAACATTTAACAAAGGTCATTGTTAGTCCTCAAATTTACAATAAATTTCTTAATAAAATTGTGTCAAAAATAATAAAAATTAGTTTACTTTGTTAGAAATTTAGGTTTTAATTATAATAAATGGAAGTTATTGGAAATTATCTGCCTTGATCAATTTTCTCTAGTTTTGCAGTGAAAAATTGAAGAAATTCTAGAGAAAATTGAAGAACTGGAGAGCTGAGGCGTAGCATCAACACCACGCGTAGCATGGGAACTTCTGATGCTGACGTTACGCATCACACCCACGCGTAGCGTCAAAAGCTACGTGGACTCCACTTTCAGGTGGCCAAGCACTCATCCAAAAAGGCCAAATAATGGCCAATCCACTCATGCAAGCTGCCAAGCCAAATTGGGAGACAAGTGGAACCATTGTCAAGGCATTATGTAATTAAAAATTGCTTAGTCATGGCCCTTAATCACGTGTTTAATGAAAGCTAAGTCAGGAACCTGACGCGCAGCGTCAGCCTAACGCGTAGCGTTAGGACCCTTCCTCAGCCCTATAAATAGGCCTTCTTCCATCACTTCTAGGCATCCCATTCTACATTCAAAGCTCCTTTCCTCTCTTTTCACTCGAGTTTGAGTGTTCTTTTGTGAGTTTATAAATCTAGAGTAGTTTCTAGATACTTGAGAGTGTTGTGTAGTATTGTGAGCTTTTGTATCGTGAAGAGTTGCAATTGTTCGTAACCTCTGTAAGTGTTGTGTTCCCTTCTACCATGTGTAACTAAATTGTTTATGTTGGAATTTGGTGAATCAATCTATTATATGACATTGTGATTATGACCTCTGCATGTTTATGATTAAAATGACATGTTAGTATTTCAATCTTTTATTAGTATGAATGTCAAACGGAAGAATGATTTTCATGCATGTTGAAACTTGTTTTAACGAAAGTAAAAGTTAAAATAACCTTAATATACCAATTACTAGGGATAGAGTTGGTAATTATTGTTGTATTAAGGCCAGTGTTTAAAGTAAGTTTTTACTAAGAAAGCATCTGAGGGATCAGACTTTACGGTAATTACTTAGAATTTATATCACGAGGGATCGGTTATAATGACTTTAAGCTGCACTAACATGAATTTGATAATTAAATATGTATGTTTGTATTTATTTCATTATGTTTTAGTGCAAGGATCCTAATTCCAACATAGTTTGTTAATATAATATTCTCAAGTATTAAAACTATTCTGAATTACTACTTAACTTTTTGGACAGTTCTTTTATGTATTTTTATTAAATGAACAAATCAATCTCTAAATCTGTGAATATTGTACAAATTGTTTATAAATTATTCTTTTGTTAATAAGTTTTGATACGCTTACCATAATAAAAAATAATTTACTATGAATTACTGGAACATCCAATCCTTAAGGGAACGATATCTTTTTGAAAATTACAACTGATAAATTGGTGCGTTTGCCAATATAAAGACCTAACATTATTTTAGGGCTAAATAGTCACCCATGAAACAAGACAAGGATGCTCAAAGCCTCATCCAAAATGAACTTTTGTTGTGTAGGACACACTCAACAGGTATTCCATTTTTCTTGAGAAACATTTAATTATCTAAATAAAATTGAAGGTAATTACATAATTAACATCCAACAAAGTCCAATATTGAATATTCTGTTGCTAATTGATACTATTTAAAACTAATCCATATAAACTTTGTGATACAGAGAAATACACAAAACTCTGTAATACACCTTTAATTAAATATTGAGATGTTTCGTTATTTAAGGAACATATTTATTGAGTCCTCATGTTAAAAAAATAAGTATTGAGTTGGAAATCCCAATAACTTTTCAATGTAACACAATTTCCCTACGTTTGGCATATGAACATTCTTTTAATTATAGAAATTGTAATTCAGGAATCTTCTATTATTACATTTGGTGTAATTATTTTAAAAATATTTAGAATTCTTGAGAATTAATTTATTTATAATTCCCACCAAAACATTCATACTAAAGGGGTGAGAATCCTAATTCTCACTACATCAAAAATTTTTTATAATGTAAAAATACAATTATGTTCTACATATAAACTTATTTAGACTTCTCTTGCATATTGAATCCCTATCCAAAATTATCATAAATACGAGAGTGATCGAAATTTGAAAGATCCATGTAATTTTCCTACGAATATTTTAATCATACCAAACATATTTATAACATTTCTAAGAAATATAATTCTAAAAAAATATACTCCTGGAAAATAAAATTCTTGGGATTTAAAAAATATCCACACCAAATAAGAACTTCATAAGTCAAGGCTTTTTTATAACTATTTTTAAAAACAATTCTTAGTTTTTAGGTTTTTAAAAATTAAAAAATTTGTTTATGAACTATTTTGGTTTTCAATTTTTGTTCTCTTCCTAAAATCTAAAAATATTTGGTTTTTTAATCCACCCACACTATATTTCCTATTCAATCTTTCTCCAAGACTTCAAGTCTTTGTTTGTGTCATTGACACTGCCACCATCTTTGCCTCAACCATTCTCAAAACTTTGTGTATTTGTTTGTGCACTCTGATTTTTTTGACTTCTTTGATTAATGTTGAGGTTTCTAGCTTTTCCCTTTTTGAGTTAAAAAATATTAATAAAAAATAGTAATCAAATGAGTTTTTCTTTTAAAAAGTCTATAACTCTTTAAGTGATCATGTGACTTTACAAAACTTTTAATCATGATTATCATGTGTGGTTGTACAACCCAGATTTGTCTTTCTTACTCTCACCTAAGACAATATTTTTCATAAGATTCATTATATATATACACACATAACATTAAATTCCTAAGCATCATTTTTTATGGTTTCATACTCTTCTTTCAATGTGATAAATAGAGCAAGTTTGAAAAACATTCGCCTACCCGATTATTATAAATTTCCCAAACAACAAAGTGAATCTTATCATTCTAACATTATATTTTATTATAGAATATAAGGTTAATCAATCTGAGCGATAGGAGAAAAATGAAGGGAAAGGGACGAGAAGAGGTTATATGTGTGAATCTCTCCATTAGTATTTATAATAAAAATTAATAAATTAATTTTTTATGAAAAATTAAACATATAAATTAATTTTTATTTAATAAAAAATTAACAAATCCATTTGATATTCATTTGGGTTTGATATTAATATTGATATCCATAGGCCAAGACCAATATAAAGAACATATTAACAAATATCCACAGATTTACCACAGAAAAAGGTTATTACTTTTTCTTTTTATTACAATTCTAACCACAAATACAAGAAGTTTTGTAATAATCATATTAATGTGGTTTTAATTACCTATTACTATAATTATTGTTACCCAAGTAGCCTCTAAGAAACTCAAGAGGGGGGTGAATTAAGTAGTTGAAACTTATCGCTAATGATCATCTCTTTTTATAACTTAGTAAACAATGATAAAAGATTTAAAGCGGAAGTAAATAAATAAACAAAGTTTAAGGGATAAGAAGGTGTAAACTTGATTTATATTGGTTTGGCCAACCACTTGCCTACGTCCAGTTTCTCTTAAGCAACCCTTGAGAGTTTCACTATAACTATTAAGAGTTACAACAACAAAGCACTCTTACATCTTCGGGATACCTCACCCTTATGTAGAGCCTCCAACTTTGCAAAGGATACCTCATCCTTAACTCACACCGCTAGGGATGCCTCACCCTAGACTTCACCCTTTAGGATTCCTCGCCTAAGTTACAAACTAATGTGGGATGCCTTACCCACTAAGATAAAGTTAATAAGAAGAGTACACAAATGTAAGACTCTTTTAGAGTGGATAATACAACTTAAAGTGCACTATGACTTATACTCAAAATAGTAAAATGTCCTTAGATCATTATAGAGTTTCTCTCAATTTGGATTTAAAGAATGATAGAAATGTTTGTCAAAATCCATTTATGGTGTGAATGATTTTCTCTCTATTTATGGTAAATGAAGAGATATATTTAATTGATCGAAAGATGTCTTTTGATGTTGGAAAGATGCTTTTTCAAATAGATGTGTTCATTTAAAAGTTTTGGTAAAAAATCATAACTTTCCATGCAAGAAACCATGAAGAGTTGTATATTTTCTTTCATTCTGATGTTGTGGTAATTGATTACCATATTCTTGTAATTGATTACAAGATTTTAAAAATTGTTTAATTTCACTTAAAATTCAATTTAAAGCCAAGGTTTAGTGTGTAATTGATTACACCAAACTTGTAATCAATTACATGTTGTTTAAACATTTAAAAAATCATTTCAAATATGTATGTTTTGAAGGTTCAAATATGTAATCAATTACATGTTGTTTAAACATTTAAAAATCATTTCAAATATGCATGTTTTGAAGGTTTCAATTGAGATTTAAAGTCATGCTTATATTTGAGTAAAACCTTGTATAAGTTCCAAGTTCTTTTGAGCTTTAATTCTTTATTTCTTGGCTTGTCATTTTTTTCATCTTTGTTTAAACATTTTTCTTCCTTTCTTGGCTTTCATGATAGATAGGTTCATATTAGCATTTGTCTTTGTCATTATCAAAACATATATCTTTAATTATTTCCTCTTATTACTGCAGTTCTTGGTATATTATTGTTTTTTTGAGAGCAACAACACGATGTGTTATAATGACCTTATTTTGTGGTGGTACCTTAAACATTCTTCCAAAAGCCAAACATAAATGATCCATTATTTCATCAATGTTTATTAGAATATGGTTTAGAATGAACACATTTAATGACAATTTTTTCAAAATCTATAGAAATGCATACACCATCATTACAAGAAACCACCTTTGTAATTTATAAATAATATATTATAAATGTCAAAATGTACACAAGTTTGATCTTTAACCTCTTAAGCTCTTGTATCTGTTAAACTAGAGTATACCACATTGAATTCTCACTATATTGATATCATATTGACCACACAAATTGTTGATTAGTACCCTCTTCACCAAAAAAATTAGACATTCATACTACCAACTATAGTATATAAAATGAAAGATAACAGGCAATAATCATAACTGCAAGGAAATGAAATTGATTAAAATGAAAAACTTTCGACGTTTCAATTAAGCATGTGTACGGAACAACAAAAGAGAAGAAGACATTTTTTAAATGAGTAATCATTTTTTTATTATTTGGAATGACTATAAAGAGGATGACAAGAAGTGTAGGAATAGTCCCTATAAGAAAAATTTATATGGAAGCCTAACGTGAGACTTATTGGCTACAAGATTCAATTTATTTTGCAACGACATTTATCATATATAAAAAATCTAAAGTTGTTTGGAAAAGAATTATCTTAAAAAAATATTGTTACATGTCATGGCTACAAATGTTGTTGCCAAAAGCTCTGTCATAACAATGAATGGCGCTGCTATCACAACTACAAAAAACACTTTTAACACCGAGTAAATTTGACTTTCAACACCAGATTTTTAGAGGGTGTTAAGTGTACAAGTGTTAAAAATCAAGACAATTAAAACCGGATATTTTATCCATTTATCCGGTGTTAATTACTACTTTTAACACTAAACTTGTAATATATCTGGTGTTATTTATTCATTATAACGCCAGACTTTTTAAATATCCGGTGTTGTTTATTCATTACAACATCATACTTTTTTTAAATATCTGGTGTGAAATATTTTTTTCCACACCAGATAGTTCCTATACCATTTTATCTGGTGTTAATTATACTTATTAAAAATATTCTTAACACCTATATATATTTTTATAACCAGTGTTAATTTTATCAAATGTAATATCTGTTTTAGAATTTAACTGGTGTCAAAAGTTTCTGCTTAGAATTCTTTGTTTATTCTTTTTTGTATTATAAAAAAATTTCATAAAAAATGAACATCCATATATATGCATCAATAAAATTGAAGGTTAAACATTATATTATTCATGTTAATGCTGAATTTAACTATATAATATACTACCTTTGTCCCTTATTATAAGAACCTTTTGAGATATTTTTTGGTCCTTAATATAAGAACCTCAATAAAAAGTCAATAATATTAATTACTTTTTCACCAAACTACCCTTATTAGTCATTAATGAAACAAGTATTAATTAAATAGAAAGTGAGTAAGATTTGTGAGTACTAATAAAAGTAAGAGGGTACTTTTGGAAAACTAGTATAATTTGTAGATAAATTAAATGACTCTAACTACATTAACCAACTTTTCTTGAAAACTAGAATTTAGTTAAGAGTTTCTTATATTAAGAGACAGAGGTAGTATAACACATCTCCAAAGCATCAATAAATGTAAATGCATAAAGTTAAATGTAGACTTTGTGTCTTTAATCCAAACATAAACTATATATCCAAAACATCTAACAAAAACTACAATTTAGCAATCTCTATTAAATATTCTACCCAACACCTTTGAATGTCCTCAATCTCAGTGTTAGAGAATGATTCTTGTTCTGTGAATGTCTACAAATTCAAAATAATCAAAACATCAAACCAACATCAATACATTTGGCCATGAACAAAAAAATAGGAAGCAATCACATATTATGTCATCAAACCAACATCAAAAATACCAGAAATGATCCAACATCAAACCAACATCATAAATACAAAATGATCCAACATCAAACCAACATAAAAAATACAAGAAATAGACAATCAACCAACATCAAACTTTCATCAATACATTTGGCCATGAACGAAAAAATAGGAAACACATATTGTGTTATCAAACCAACATCATAAATACAAAAGATCCAACATAAACAAGTATAATTAATGTTTGATACAACCTTAAATATTGAGAGCCATGTTTGATTTTTGATTCCTATATTTTTCAACTTGTATCTCATTCTCTTTCTCATTATTCTAATTATATATATATATATATATATATAAGTAAACAAGTTAATGGAATGGAAGAATCAGAACCAAAAAACATTATATTTTACCAAAACCAGAACCTGCCAACTTTAAACTAACTTCAACAAGTTTGCATAATAGATTAACAAGCCAAATGGTCCATTAAACATAGGATGACTACGTGACCAATTAAGTCACTAAAAAGTAATAGCTATTAAACAGATTATCAAAAAATAGATTTTTCTATCATATTAATTATTAGACTTTTTCTTATCATTTAAAACAACTAAAACGGTTTTAAAAAACTACTTTACCCATTAAAAATAGGTCCAATGACTAATATAATAACCAAACTAATATTTTTAAAAATTTAGGGACCATATTTTTAAAAGATAGTTAAATAAATAACTTACCCTTTATTAGAATTCTGATTTCATTGTAGATTATTGCATAATAAACTTGTCTTGTATCCAAATCTAAACAAAACAATCACAAATACTAAATTATCCAACACAATAACATCAAATAAGCATACTAGCTAGAAATGAACAATCACTCAATATACTTGTCCGATGAATTAACAATGCCTGCTGTAACATCCTGAATTTTATACAAATAATTAAATATGAAGAATAAATACTAAATAATTATGTGTGGGTAAAATTAATATCCCAAAATATTGAAATAATTAAATTAATATATTTAGGGATTTTGCATAATTTATTGAGGCTTTATGAGTTAAAATTATACCCGATTAAAATATGGGTATTAGACCAAGTATCTCCGATTGAGATGTATTTGGTCAGGCTATTAAGAATATTATCGGGAATCAGAATATATATTCGAAATAATTTTTAGATAAAGTATTGAGCCTAAACGAAGATCCTGTTTATTATAAAACGGAAAGCTTTTAATGAAAGGGGTAAAATTTTAATTGCCAAACTCTTTCCCCTTCTCATTTTTACGTTGGCTTCCCCTCCCTTAGGCTATGATATTGTTCTCTTTTCTCTTCCTCCCTCATTCTCTTTTCTCCTTCTTCTCCTTCTTCTCCTCTGAAAACCTAAATGTGGTGTGCCCTCCTTCCCTTTCCATTTTCGTTGCACCATGGACCTTGAGGAGATGAAGTTGATTGAAGCTCCTTTCTTCTCCTCTTGTCCATTATTTTCATGTTTGGCATTGAGCTAGGAGAGAGAGGTAAGATTTTGATCACCCATGGATTTTGTTGATGATTTTGAGTTTATTTAAGTATTGTGATAGGAGATTAGAGGTTATTTTAATGAATAATGGTATGAGGAACTAAACCCTAGGTGGGATAACCAATGGGGATTGTTATTGATGTTGATAATGATCAGAATCTAATGTTGTTAGCCTATGGATGCATATAAATGGTTAAAATTGATGATTGTGGATAGTTGATGAAAACCCTAGAAATTAGGATGTTGGGGCTTTAAGAAATTCATGAGAAAATTATGAGTTATTGATATTGGGGTGATTTTATATATGAGATTGAGAGGTTAATGAGGTTATTATGATTAAATGAAATGGTTGGAAATGACGGTTGTTAGGTGATTTTAGAGGAAAAATCTAAGCATGGAAATTGGAGCTTTTGACTTAATTGATAGTTGAAAATGATTTATGCTCTTGAAATGAGTTTTTGGGAAGGATGACATTGATTATTGATTGGTGATGATGAATTTTAAACTAAGGTAATGATGTTATGCTTGTGATGGTCATTGATAGTGGGATTAATGAAATAAACATAGTGGGTTGATGAGTTATTGGGCCATGATAAATGACATATGAAATTGTTGATTGATAATGATTTGAAAGGAGCTAAGAGGCTTATGATGAATTTGAGTGGCAAATGGATAGTTTAAGTAATGATGAATGCATTATGAATGATGAAAGAGATATTTTTGTTGTTTGGTATGGTTAGCCCTTTTAGAATTAGAGAATCATGGTTTTGGGAAAGAAATTCCCGAAACCTAACATAATGGTATGAATTGGTGTCTTAGCAAGTCTAGGATTTGATATTGAGCTTTATGGTGAGCTAGCAATTGTTTAGATTTATGATGGTGTCTTGTGATGGCTCATAAATTGAATACATGTATATTTATGTGTATTGATAGGAGATTCTATTCCAGAAAATGTGGCGAAACTTTCGGAGCGTGCGAATCATTACGGTTCTTCTCTCGAGGTAGAAAAAAGTTTTACATTCCAAATGCATGAGTAGAATAATTAGTGATTTACGTATGTCATGGTACCCATGCTTGCCTTGCCATGTTTATAGTGAAATGATGTGAGTGGCAAATTATTGGCTATTGAGAATGATATATGTGTATATATATTGATGATGAATGTTTAGTGTCCCTTTGATGGGAGTAATGTGTTGTTGATGAATAACCCATGAGGGGTTGAAATATGTATATGTTAATAAACCGTCCTTAAAGGGATAAAGTATATGTTTTGTGAATTAAGAATTTATGTGGATGCTTAGCATTGAATGTGATAGCCATTGAGATGGTATTAATGATAAGATTGAAAGGTAATGCATAATTGAGGGGAACTCATAGAGTCAAATTGAGTTTTATGTGATTTTGATGGCATGTGATAGTTATAATAGCCCATATATGTGGTTTATGACTTGTAGGAATTGGAATGGGCCAATTCCAACGAGAATAGGCACTGGAGTTGTACAAAAGTGCCTTGAAATGGATAAAATGGATTTATGTGCATAAGTCCCTCATTTTTGAGAATTTTTGAGTGCGGCTAGTGGCCACACATCAAAAATAATATATATAAGTTGGTGTTAAAATTTGGTGGTCATTGGACTTTGTATGAAAAAGTTAGGGGTTTAGAAGTTCAAAAATATGGCTTTTTCTACAGAAAAAGAGGTCTGTGTTATCATGAAACGATTCAAAATAGTGTTTGAATCAATTCAGAGGCTTCTGGATAGGCTTGAATTGATTCATACAAAGTCTTGAATCGATTCAAGACTCACTAGATTTACTGTTCCTCAATTTTCCAATGCTTGAATCGATTCATATGGGGTTTGAATCGATTCAAGGCCCTCTGTTTCCACTGTTTTGGATCTAGGCACGCATGAACTAATTCATGAGGGGAGTGAATTGATTCACACCCCTCTATTTGTCAATTTTGGTTATTTTAGGATGTATGAATTGATTCATGCAAAGGCTGAATCAATTCATGGTCCTGTTATGGCCTATGTTGTTTTTCCAAATGCTATAATCCATTTGCTGTTTTTGGCCCATCTGGGTATCTTAATGATATTTTTGGCCTCCGACTTCTTCATGAAAGTTATAGATAATAATGTTACGGAGGTGAAAAAATTAGTTTTACCTTAACTGAAGTTTTCTAACTCTCATGAGGCATAAAAGACTAGACCCACTGCATTGTAAAACTCAAGTTTAAGAGGGTTTTGAACCCAACTTTTTATGATTGCCAAATTGGGACTAATAGATGATATTTTTGACATTCTCTCTATTTTCGAGACTAAAAGTGAACCTTTCTAATGTCTCCATGTTGAAATTTATCACGGGCTCATTATTGCCCAAAACCCCTTTTTATTATGTAAAAACAAAAGATTATATTAAGGGTATGTGATTTGTGGTATGTCTTGGTGGTGTTGATGTTGATCTTATATATTGAGAAAATATGTATATGACCTAAATCATATTATAAAAACATGAATGTCCACCACTATTGATGTGATATAATAATTGAGAATTAAAAGTAAATGATGTGGTTATATGACACCTTGTATGATAATGAAATTAATGAGGGGACAATTGAATGGCAATGAGTTGTGTAAATCAATGAATTCGGTATGATGTGATGATGATTAAAAGTGGATGATACAACATGCATTGAATGATGATTAATGATGTTGAATAAAAAGGGATATTGTTGTTGAACATACCCTTAATTAAATGGTGATTATTATTATTGATGACAGCAATGCCATTGTGTTTGATACAAGTTTAACCTTGTATATGTAATTTGAATTGTATTGACAAGCATATGATGCTATGAAATTGAAGTGTATTTGTTAACATGCCTTGTTGATTTCCATGCATGGATTAATGTTATGATGCTTGATATGCTTTTGATTACCATGCGTGGTTTGATGTAAATATGAATTTAAAGCCTTGAGGGGCCTTGTGGTTAATTGTATGCCAATGATAACAAAACTAAATATATAATATACCTCTAGATCAATAATATATGGACTAGATCAATGAATCCATACACATCTGTTGTCCCTTTTTGTGTGCACAACTTATGTATATACCTAAGATATTAAACACATTTAAAATTATATCCAAGAAAAAAGATTTCATCATAGGAAGCTTTCAAGTCATGATAATCATAATATAAACTCACATCAACCATAATTGTATAACTGCTATAGCCAACATTTGGTTACCCTTGTAGATATCTTTAATATCACTCATTGTAATATAAAATGGGATCTCAGTTGACTTCCCTATGACATCAACCAGTAAATATATCTGCAATGGGTGCTTATCAATGTCTATAGCCGCAAACCATAAACATTTCAATGGGTCATATCCATTATCATTTCTTTTTGTTGAATATCTTGAGCTTGATTAGGTAAAAAGATCTTAAAATAAATATAAAAGTTAAAACATTAATAGAAGTTCTAAATATACATAAACATAACAACATTTAATACGTTGTTGTCTATAACCTTCACAAGTTGTTTTGGCCATAAAATGAAATTATTGGAAGCCTGCCCCAATGTTTAACCTCATCAGTAGAAAAAAGGACAACAACATTTGCATTTTTCACCTGTTGAACCACCACTCTCAAGTTATAAACATCCATTTGTATGTTGTGCAATGTTGGCCCCAAGTTATAGACCTTTCCAAAAGCAACTAAATGGTGTGGATGTTCAACATACAACATATAATCTTTTGGGATACTAATAGCATCCTCTTTCGGTACATCTACATCATGTACAACACAATTGCTCCCTTTTGTTGGAAACTAAACATGACAAATCTTAAACATAACATTAACGAAAATAGATCATACATATTGTAGGCTTTCAAAATCATATTTGTTAAGGCATTAAAAGGTAAATGCATAATAAAAAAAGGGCTAAATATAAGAACATTTCATATGTTTGCAACTAAACAAATGAAATCAACTTTATATATATATATATATATATATATATATATATATATATATATATATATATCTATATATATCATAGAATAGATCGATGATTGGCTAAATTTAAACACTGTTTGAATAAATAACTAATTAAAAGGAACTTTACGGAAACATTTGGAATGAACGAGCTACTAAGTTTGAAATATATTTGCTCTAATCAATTGCCAATGTTTTTTGCAAGCTACGCATCATCACTTTTGAAGCTAACATAAATACACTATTTTAATAGGATTAAGATGAAAAACATAAATTAATTGATCAAATCCTTGTCATTATTATTTATTTTTGGTATGGCTTATGATGAAAAAGAAACATTGCCCAAACATCCATAATGGTATATATGTTTAATATATCGTGTGACTTGTGATGAGTTTTTACCAATTTTTTGACATAAATATATTTTTCAAAATATTATAATGCAAAGTAAATTCTTAATTTCAAGAACAAAAATTAAGAAGATAAATCAAGTTCAAGGAAACTCCACAAATTTATTTATTATAGTCTTGATTTTACAGCCTTATTTTGGCGGATACATAATGGGCATAAATGTTACCATAGACAATATACATTCTTAGTGGAACAAAGCAAAGAAAGCACTAGTGTTGCATATTAACTTAATAACGTAAAATATAATATATGTTGCATATTAACTTAATAACGTAAAATATAATATATGTAGTGTTGCATATATATGGATTATGGAAGCTCCAACAGACCCTAGTACGGTCAACACTTGCAAGAAAGCAAAAGCCTCACATGCATTGAATATATGAAAATACATGAGAAATTATATTTGTACAATTGGTATACACATATATTTTGAATAGATATTGACAGAGATAGAGACAAATGAACAATGTGATATTCGTAAAATTAACGAAAAATTGTAAAGTTCCTACAAATTCAAAGATTGAAAGTAAAGATTAAACTTTAAAAAACCTTCTGATTGTATTAAAAAATTTAGTAAAATAGCAATTATAAATAAATAAATAATATATAAAAAGATATAGTTAATTATTTATGCATAGTTTAACATGTGACGTGTCCGTTTAGTAACCAATTGAAGAAACAAAATTGTGAAAATAAAAAAATTAATGGTAAATATTGAAGGCATAAGGTTTTGATAATGACAAAAGACATGCAAACTCTAAAAACATCAATCATGAAGGCCAAGATTGGAAGAGAAATGAATCAATAAAAAGGCAAGACCAACAAGTCAAAAGAATAAAGCATCAAAGTCCTAAAGGTCTTAGCACACATGTAAGGTTTTAATCAAGTATCAATATGGCCTTAGGATTAAATTAAAACCTTGATAACATGCATTTGGAAAGCATTTTCATAAAAATAGAAAGCATGTAATTGATTACGAGTTTGGTGTAATCGATTACACACTTAACCATTGGTTAAAAGTGAATTTTAAATAAATACGGTCCAAATTTGAAATGCTGTAATCAATTACAGGAATATGGTAATCGATTACCATAGCATTAGAATGCATGAAAAGTTACATTTCTTCATGAATACTTGCATGGAAAGTCATGCTTTTTCATCCAAACTTTTGAATGAACACATATATTTGAAAAGACATCTTTCCAACATC
The DNA here is from genome assembly GCA_037962975.1 of Clitoria ternatea. NCBI lineage: Eukaryota > Viridiplantae > Streptophyta > Magnoliopsida > Fabales > Fabaceae > Clitoria > Clitoria ternatea. The sequence goes on along the minus strand of CM075671.1, from coordinate 214,237,847 downwards.
AACAAGCATCTTTTCATCAATCAATTGCATCTCTTAAATTGCTATAAATAGAGATGAATTTCATTTACAAAAACATAACAATTTTTTCCATCTTTACATAAGACAAGTAAATGGATTTTGAGAAACATGTTATCATCTTTTAGAATTCAATTTAAGAAACACTCTATAATATTCAAAGGTTATTCTTATACTTGAGTGTAACCATTAGAACTTCAATTTGTCTATTCACTCTTAAAGAGAGTTTCAATTGTCAATCTTGTGAGTTGTAAAACTTTTGTATCTTGGGTGAGGTATCCCAAGGGGATTAAGTCTAGGGTAAGGCATCCTTAGTAGTGTAAGTCAAGGGTGAGGCCCTTGCATGGTTTGAGGCTCCACATACGGGTGTGGTATCCAAGAGGTATAGGAGTGCTTCGTTATTGTAATTTGTGAAAGTTATAGTGGAAATCTCAAGGGTTGTTTGAGGACTAGACATAGGCAGGTGTTGTCCGAACTAGTATAAAATCTCTATTTGCAATCTCTAACCCTTAACTCTTTATATTTCAAGCACTTCTTTTAATATTATTTGACATTTCATACTTAGTATTTAAAAAAGAAAATTATTAAGGAAAAGTTTACATACTCAATTCACTCCCCCTCTTGAGTTCTTTAGAGGCCACTTGGGTAACAATTGGTATCAAAGCTAGTTGCTTGGATAAGGTTTAACAACCTCAAGAAAGATCCATGGCCTCTATAAACTTCCTCTTCCCTGAAGGAAACTCTATATATAGACCTCCTATTTTTAATGGCATAGGATATCAATATTGGAAAATGCAAATTTTTATTGAAGCAATAGATTTAGATATCTGAGATACCATAGAAAATGGACTATTTATTCCCACTAAAATAGTTAATAATAGAACTGTGGAAAAGCCTAGGAATAAGTGGAGCAACGAAGAGAAAAGGAAATTTAAATATGACTTGAAAGCTAAGAATATTATTATGTATCCCTTAGGAATGGATGAATTCTTTAGGATATCTACATACAAAAGTGTTAAAGAAATATGAGATACTTTAGAAGTCACACATGAGGGAACAAATAAAGTTAAAAGGTCTAGGATAAATACTTTAACTCAAGAGTATGAATTATTTAAAATGCACAATAATAAGAATATTCAAGATATGCAAAAAAGGTTCACCCACATTATAAATCATCTTGCATCTCTAGGAAAAGTATTTTCAAATGAAGATTTGATTAACAAAGTATTGGGATGTTTAAACAGACAATGACAGCCAAAAGTAACAGCCATTGCTGAATCAAATGATTTGTCAAGCATGTCTCTTGCAACATTCTTTAGAAAACTTCAAGAGCATGAACTTGAGCTTGAAAGATTGAATCAACACGAAGAAAATGACAAAAAGAGGAAAACTATTGCTCTAAAATCATCATCAACCACTGAAGAAAGTGATGAAGAAGATGATGACGAAGGTATAAATGAATATAATGATCTTAGGTTGTTCGTTAAAAAGTTTAACAGGTTCCTAAAGAAAAGAGGAAATCAAAGGAAGACAAACTTCATTCTGAGAAAGAATCTCAAAAGGGATGAGGATAAAAAGAATGAAAAGAAAAAGAAGGCTTGCATCACTTAGGAAGAAAATGATATAGACTCGCCAAGTGATTCAAAAAATAAGGAAATCAACTTATGTCTTATGACCAAGGAACACGAAAGCAACGATGAGGTCAATGACATCAACCATGAACCTACATTTAATGAATTACAAGGAATCCATTAGGCTAGTTAAATTAGTAACATCATCTAAGAAAATCATCATTAATTTATAAAATAAAGATTCTAAGTTGAAGCAAGAGTTAGAAACTACTAAGATAAAAAAAAACTCTAAAAAAAATATGTCAAAAAAAATTTAGAAATCCAAAATTCAATTTCTGCAGAAGTGTAGTTTCAAACATTATGTCTTTTCAAAATTCAAAACTTAGAAATTCAAAATTCAATACTTACATCTTTCTACACCCCTTTTCAAAATTCAATTTTTTAATTAAATACTTGCACTTTTCCATACTCTTTTCAAAAATTCAAAAATTCAAAATTCAAAAACTCAATAATTCAAAATTCAATCTTTTAATACTTGCACATTTCTATACTTTTTCCAAAATTCAAAATTCAAAGTTCAAAAACTCAAAATTTTAAAATTCAATCTTTTAATACTTGCACCTTTCAATACTCCTTTCAATAATTTAAAATTCAATATTCAAAATTTATAAATTTAAAATTTAAAATTTAAAATTTAAAATTCAAAATCTTAAATTCTTTTAGATTAAAAATCTTTTTAATTCCCCATCAATTCTTTCAATCTCTCATTTAAAATGCAAATTTCAAATAGTTTTTTCTTTCAACTCTTAAAATTCTTATATTTCCATAAAAAAACAAGTGGTATCATTCTTGCATTGCCATAAATTATTACCAATGATTCAACAAGTAAACTAACAAGTTGATATCATAAGATTCATTGTGAAACACAACAAGTGATATCAAGCCTCCTTTAACTAATTTTTTACTAGAATAATAATTGGTATCACTTCTTCTTTGCATAGATTCATGTTTCTAATATAATAACATGTGGTATCAATGACATCAATATAACAAGTGGTATCATGATAGTCCATCTAATTATCATATTTTATCTTATCAAAATTCATTTGACTCTAACAAAAAGTATCATAAATCTCATTGCATACATAATGGTTTATAATGACATCTTTATAGAATGTTGACCTTCTTTAATATGGCTATCATTATTTTTCATATTTTGATAATAACAAAGGGGGAGCAAATGAATAAAGATAAATTATTCTTGTTTATAAATCTCCAATTATTTTTATATGATTATCACTACTATTTTTGATAATGGCAAAAAGGGAGAAAAATATGCAATAACAATGTTTATCATAAAAATTATCTCCTTCAACATTGGGCTACAACATGGTATCTTTATTTTTGATATTTTGATCAATAAGATAAAATACACATGTTTTTTATTATTTCCTTCTACCTGCTTATATCGTTCTAATTATTTGATACCCACAAAGAGAGAAACTGTATGTTAAAAAGATTGTCATTGTCTCCTATTTATCCATCAAGATCTATATATTTTTTTGATAATGACAAAAAGAAGGAGAATGTTTGAGAGGAAATTAGAATAATAACACTGAAATTTTTTTAATCCTCATAAATTTCAAAGAAGCAATTAAAAAAGGGGAAAACACAAACATAATGTTTGAGAAGAAATGAGAACAATAACATTGAAATTTCTTTTAATCCTCATAAATTTCAAACAAGAAATTAAAAAAAGGGGAAAACACAAACACAACTATATATGGTTGTACTATTATTTGTTTATCTGTTGTCATTTTTCTTCTCAGGTTTTGTCATCATCAAAAAGGGGGAGAATGGAAACATAAGGTTTTGATAATGACAAAAGGAATGCAAACTCTAAAAGACATCAATCATGAAGGCCAAGATTGGAAGAAAAATGAATCAATAAAAAAGCAAGACTAACAAGTCAAAAGAATAAAGCATCAAAGTCCTAAAGGTCTTAGTACACATGTAAGGTTTTAATCAAGTATCAGTATGGCCTTAGGATTAAATTAAAATCTTGATAACATGCATTTGAAAAGTGTTTTCATAAAAATAGAAAGCATGTAATCGATTACCATTTTGGTGTAATTGATACACACTTAACTGTTGGGTTAAAAGTGAATTTTAAATAAATACGGTTAAAATTTAAAATGTTGTAATCGATTACAGGAATATGGTAATCGATTACAGGAATATGGTAATCAATTACCACAATATCAAAATACATGAAAAGTTGCATTTCTTCATGGATACTTGCATGGAAAGTCATGCTCTTTCATCCAAACTTTTGAATGAACACATCTATTTGAAAAGGCATCTTTCCAACATCAACAAGCATCTTTTCATCAATCAATTGCATCTCTTCAATTGCTACAAATAGAGATACATTTCATTTACAAAAACATAACAATTCTTTCCATCTTTACATAAGACAAGTAAATGGATTTTGAGAAACATGTTATCATCCTTTAGAATTCAATTTAAGAAACACTCTATGATATTCAAAGGTTATTCTTATACTTGAGTGTAACCATTAGAACTTCAATTTGTCTATTCACTCTTAGAGAGAGTTTCAATTATCAATCTTGTGAGTTGTAAAACTTTTGTATCTTGGGTGAGGTATCCTGACGTTGGCTATCGTGGCCCCGTCAAATTAGTTAGTACATTAAAATTAATTAATGTAGTACTAGGGTGTCGACCTAGGTCGTTCTCTCAAGGATGAACACAAAAATTTAGGAAAATCAAGTCTTAAACTAATTTTTAACAATTAAAAATTAAAAACTCGACAACTAAAATTTTTTTACAAACAACAGTTCAATGAACATACAATGGGGGGGGGGTTTTGATTGTCACAGAAATTTTAATACAGGATACAAGAATTTAGAATAAATGTGAAACAAATAACTAACGAGTGATTGATTTTCTTAGAGTATTGTAATTTATTTTATCCTTGGATTTGAAAAGAATTCTATACATTTTCCTTATTATCAATCTCTTAGTTCAATTTGAATTAATCAACTAAGCGTCTTTTAATTCGTAATTCCTTTACTTTCATTCAATAAAAATGAAGATTTTAATCAAGCATCCTAATTAAGCAAAAGGAGTCAAGATTTTAAATTCTAGGAATTATTGAACATATATAGAACAGCGCCTACATACATAATCTAACTTCAATGTTATGGAATTAAGCAAACCACAACTATCAAGATTGATCTTGAAACATTCATTAAGCATGTATATTTCTTAATCTATCTTAATATGATTCTTATTCAATTCTAACTGTATAATTAAATTGATTAAGCATGCAACTTAATTAAACAATATAGACATTAAATAATTGAGCTAGAATTATGAAGAGATTAATGACAAGGAAATGTATTAAAAATCAAAACCTCAAAAATAAAATTACATTAACCTCCAAGAAAATCAATCTAAGGGTTTTAGCCCTCCATAACTACAACAAACTAAAAACAAGAAAGATCAAACCCGGAATAGGAAAGAAGAATTTCCTCCTAGAGGCTTTGTACCTCTGTTACTCCGAATGAATATGCTGGAGGAATGGTGTGTTTGAAACCTTTGGCATTGGTCCTATTTATAGTGAAAGTAAAGGTAAAGGTCTCCTGCTGACGTGCAGCGTCAGGGTTGCGAATTTGCTTCCACGCTACACGTAGTTGTGAGGCTACGCGTGAGGTTTTCTGACTCAGAATACATTATTTTCTCCAATAATTCTTCAATAATGCTTAGACACTTGTGCTGCATGATCCCAACAGAGATAGTGTCGTATGTCTGTAATGGATTGGCCAATATGTGTTTAATATAAATAAATCCCCCACTTCTGAAGTTGCATACAGCCTGTTAATGGGATCCTTATCACTGTTGACGCTACGCGTAGGCTTGACGCTACGCGTCAGCTCTTGAGGTCTTATGCCACGCGTGGTACTGGCGCTACGCGTCAACCCTGATGCTCAATTTCATAATTTCCCAATTGCAACCTCAATTATTCACTATAATATAAGGGAAATCAAGTAAGATTTATTATTTTCATTTAAAGATTATCCCCTAATTCATTTTAAGATCAAATATTAAATAAAGCTTGAATTATGAAAATATGTTAAAATGCATAATATTACACAATTAGCAATGGCAAATTATACACATTTAAAACAAGGAATTAAGGATAAATCATGCATCATCAGATACTCCCACACTTATTCTTTTACACTCCCGGGCAAAATCAAAATAAAAACAAATATCACAATTTATTGTAAACATTAAGTTGAAAAACAATAACACACAGAATTGGCATACTTGTCATGAAATCTTAGGAATATATAAAGAAACAAGAGTCATTCAATCATGCAAGATACAGAGCATCAAGATATATATGAAAATCATCCAAACACTTAGGCATGTGAGAATTAAATTAAACTGAAAGGAAAATCATAAATGACAGAACCTCACAAGATATACTCTCAAGTGTTTAAGGTTTGTGTGTACTCTTAAAACATTTCCTGAAAAACAGACAGTCCAAAAATTTGGCAAGTTTCTCAATTCCACAATCAACACAAATGCATGTATAGGTCAACAGGGCTTTTCAAGGTTGTAATGTGGCCAAGGTTAGGGTGGTAAAATTTTGGAATTGTGGCAAGTACCAAAAAGAATAAGGAGCAAATAATTTTACAGGTAAGCATGAGGATATAACACTTTGTGTTCCAATTTCTTTTGGTCGCAATCATCAAAACATTTTTTTCTTTTTTTTTATCAATATTTTTTTATTTTTATTATTATTTATTATTATTATTATTATTTATTATTATTATTATTATTATTTTTGCGATTGCATAACACTTGAAACAAGAGTTGCGACTCCTTTTTGCACACCCCCAGACTTATTTGAATGCCTGTTTTTGACTTGATTCCAAAGCTCCAATATATTCCTTAAGGTAGGTATATTTTTGGTTTTTTTTTCATGGCTTATTTGAGCTGCAACAAAGAAAAGGTTAAATAGGCTCAAAAGGGCTAGCAAAGGATAATTTATTCATGGTAGACTTATATGGCTAGTGGCTCAATTGAACAAAATGCATGTATCATTTCAAATACATTCACATGAGTTTCAAGTATCATCAAGAAACAATACAAAAATTAGGATGTAAGCATTCAGGAATTAATCACACATGAAAGAATTAAGATGGTTTAAAATGATCCATCAAAAATTTTTTTTTAAGGCTTAAAAATCTCACAAGGTATAATTCCTATCACATATGATCACTTCTCAATTATCATGTCATTCTTAACATACCAAAAATGTTTGAGTTCAAATCATAACATATCATTAAGCTTATATCAGACATGAGAGAATTTACCTGTTACTCATGCATATCTTAAAATTCCAATAAAACATGCCTTTTAAAACAAAAACACACATAATTTTTTTTAAATTTTTTTTTACTTTTTTATATATATATATATTTTATTTTATTTTATTTTTTTGAAAAATAGTCACACAAAATTAATCACAAATTCACACAATGAAAACAACACACAACAACATACAAGGATATTCCCACCCCCACACTTAAATCATACATTGTCCTCAATGTAAGACAGAGCATACAAAATAGACAATATAATGAAAAAGTAAAAAGATGGGTAAGAAAAACTCCCTCAAGGGGGATCAAGAAGTGGTTCCCCCAAATTATGTTCCTCCATTGTGACATCTACAAGTGAAGGATTCTCATGAAATGGCTTCAAATGTTGTCCATTAACCTTGAAGCTTTTATTGGAGTTTTCACTTTTTATTTCCACAGCTCCATGGGGAAATACATTAGTAACAATGAAAGGTCCTTCCCATTTGGAGCGCAATTTTCCGGCCATCAGTTTCAACCGGGAATTAAACAGTAGCACTTTCTGTCCAGCAGTAAAATCCTTTCTAGCTATTGAGCTATCATGGAATTTCTTTGTTTTCTCCTTATAGAACCTCGAGTTCTCATAAGCTGCCAAACGGATCTCATCAAGCTCATTCAGTTGTAATTTTCTTTCTTTACCTGCTTGATCAAGTGCTAAGTTGCAAGCTTTTACAGCCCAATAAGCACGATGCTCAATCTCCACTGGAAGATGACATGCCTTACCAAAAACAATTCTATAGGGAGACATTCCTATAGGTGTCTTAAAAGCTGTTCTATGTGCCCAAAGAGCATCATCCAGCTTCCTGCTCCAATCCTTTTTATTAGGTTGTACTATCTTTTCCAGGATTCTTTTGATTTCTCTGTTAGAGACTTCTGCTTGTCCATTGGTTTGGGGGTGATATGGAGTAGAGACTCTATGAACAACCCCGTACTTCCTGAGCATAGCTTGCATGGTCCTGTTGCAGAAGTGTGTTCCTAGATCACTAATGATTGCTCTCGAAATGCCAAACCTGCAAAGAATTTAAGATCTAACAAAATCCACAACAACTTGAGCATCATTAGTTCTGGTGGCTTTAGCATCCACCCATTTAGAAACATAATCTACAGCCAATAAAATGTAAGTAAAACCAAAGGATGGAGGAAATGGACCCATAAAATCAATGCCCCAAACATCAAATACTTCACAAAACAACATAGGTTGCTGAGGCATCTGTTGTCTCCATGTAGTAGCATTACTAGCTCTTTGGCATTTCTCACAGGTGTTACAAATTCTCCATGCATCCTTAAAAATGGTGGGCCAGTATAAACCAGAGTCCAACACCTTCCTTGCTATTCTTTGTGGACCAAAATGTCCACCAACTAGTGAAGCATGACAGAATTGAAGAACTGATTCTATCTCTTGATTAGGAATGCATCTTCAAATCACCTGATCATTACACAACTTCCACAAATACGGGTCATCCCATATATAATATTTTGCATCACTTTTTAATTTTGAAATTTGGTTTCTGGATGCATATGGTGGAAAAACAGAAGCAACAAGATAATTTACAATGTTAGCAAACCAAGGTGTATCAAAAGAGTTAGAAATACTCATGAGGTGTTCATCGGGAAAATGGTCCCGAATAGGTGCCGAATCAGGAGCATTCTCAATTTTGCTTAAATGGTCTGCCACAAGGTTTTGTGTTCCACTTCTGTCACGAATTTCCAAGTCAAACTCTTGGAGCAAAAGCATCTAACGAATTAATCTTGGCTTGGACTCACCTTTCTTCAACAAGTACTTCAGAGCTGCATGGTCAGTAAAGACAACTACTCGAGAACCGAGTAGGTAAGATCTGAACTTATCTAATGCAAAAACAATGGCCAAGAGCTCTTTTTCAGTGGTGGTGTAATTTACCTGGGCAGCATCTAAAGTTTTAGATGCATAGTAGATGACCCTAGGCTGCTTGTCAATCTTTTGACCAAGGACAACTCCCAATGCATAATTAGAGGCATCATACATCAACTCAATGGGGCTGTCCAAACAGGTGCTTGAATTATTGGGGTAGTGGTCAATGCTTGCTTGAGGCAATTAAAAGCCTCCTTACACTTTTCATCAAATTCAAATGCCACATCCTTTTGAAGCAGACTGGATAGTGGCCTAGCCTTCTTGCTGAAATCCTTTATGAATCTTTTGTAGAATCCTGCATGACCAAGAAAAGAACGAACCTCTCGAACACAAGAGGGGTAAGGCAAATGTGATATAACTTCTACCTTGGCAGGGTCTACCTCAATTCCTTTCTCAAAGATTACATGCCCTAAAACTATTCCTTGTTTTACCATAAAATGACATTTTTCATAGTTCAAGACAAGGTTAGTTTCAATACACCTATTTAAAACTTTATCCAAACTTTCAAGGCATGCATTAAATGAAGATCCATAAACAGTAAAATCATCCATAAACACCTCTATGCAATTTTCAATGAAATCATGAAAAATACTTATCATGCATCTTTGAAAGGTTCCAGGAGCATTGCATAGGCCAAATGGCATTCTCCTATAAGCAAATGTGCCAAAGGGACAGGTGAATGTGGTTTTTTCTTGATCCTCAGGTGCAATATGAATCTGAAAATATCCAGAGAATCCATCAAGAAAACAGTAGTGAGACCTACCTACGAGACGCTCAAGCATTTGATCAATAAAGGGTAAGGGAAAATGGTCCTTCTTGGTTGCTTGGTTAAGTCTCCTGTAATCAATACAGACTCTCCAACTATTTTGCACTCTAGTTGGGATCAACTCATTCTTCTCATTCTTCACAACTGTGATCCCTGTTTTCTTAGGAACCACTTGAATTGGACTCACCCATTCACTGTCAGAGATAGGATAAATGATTCCTGCTTGTAAAAGCTTGGTAATTTCCTTCTTAACAACATCAAGGATTACAGGGTTGAGGCTCCTCTGGGGCTGTCTTACTGCTTTAGTATTTTCCTCCAGAAATATCCTATGCATGCACATGGATGGGCTAATTCCAGGTATGTCTGCCAATGTCTATCCTATAGCCTTCTTATGTTTTTTCAATACCTGCAACAATTTTTCTTCTTGATTTTCATCAAGAGAAGTGGAAATTATCACCGGGAGCTGTTCATCATCCCCTAAGTATACATACTTGGGGTTCTCAGGTAGGGGTTTCAATTCTAACTTAGGTGCCTGCAAAACAGATGGAACTAATAAAGCATATTTGGATTCCGCTGTTTGCACCTCAAAAATTTTGTTAGAGTTTTCTTGAAATCCCGCATTCAGCTCCTTATGGTTAACAGGTATATCTAAAGACTCTAAATCAGAAATTATGTATTTATCAATTTCAGCACAAATATCACAGCTTCCAGAATCATTGCATGCAAAACATTTTTTTGAATCATCTATGCATTCCAAATCAACATTAGAAAAATGTTCAAAAACTAGTTCATCAATAATGTCAATTTGGAAAACAGAATGATTTTCAGATGGGTATTTCATGGCATCAAGAATATTAAATTGAACTCTTGTGTCACCAAATTCCATAGAGAGAGTTCCAGAATGAACATCTATTTTGGTTCGAGCTGTTTTCAAAAATGGTCTTCCCAGAATGATAGGAACAGGAATTTGAGGCATACCTTCTTCCATATCAAGTACGAAAAAGTCAGCAGGGAAAACAAGTTGTTCTACCTGAACCAAAACATCTTCTATAACTCCAGCAGGGTAAGCAGTGCTCCTATTGGCTAGCTGAATTACTACACCAGTAGGTTGTAAATTTCCAAGAGACAAAGATTTAAAAACAGACATAGGCATAACATTTATTGAAGCTCCTAAATCTAACATGCAATTTTCAAATTTGTTATTGCCTATGATACAGGGTATAGAAAACGTACCTGGATCTTTGCATTTCTCAGGGATATTTGGAATTTCCTTACCAAGTAGTGCAGATACATTCCTTCCCATGCCGATCCTTTCATTACCTTTGAGTCTCCTCTTGTGAGTACACAACTCCTTCAGAAATTTGGCATACTTGGGAATTTGCTTGATTGCATCAAGAAGAGGTATATTCACTTCCACTTTCCTGAAAGTATCCAAAATTTCCTTATCCACTTCTTCCATCTTCTTACTTGGAATTGCTTTTGGTGGGAAAGGAAGAGGGATATGAGATGGGATTTGGGATGGTTGTATCTCAGATTTGCTTGAAGAGGGTACATCATTCTTAACTATTTCAGGCTCAGTTGTTTGTTTCTCAGGTTCCTTGGGTATGGGTACTTCAAGGTTCTTACCTGATCTTAACTGAATTGCACTCACATTTCTTGGATTTGCAGCTGGTTGAGATGGTAATTTGTCAGAGTTTTGAGATTGTAACTGGCTTAATGATGAAGCCAATTGACCAATTTGGTTGCTTAAACTCTGGATGGTAGCATCATTCCTCTGTTGATACTCCAAGTTCTGTGCAGCCATTTGTTTCACCAGTTCTTCCAAAGAAGGGCCACTTATGGATGGTTGAGGTATAGGTCTTTGAAAGGTTGGTGCATTACTTTGAAATGGGGGTTGGGAATGGGAATTTTGTTGTTGGTTACCCCATCTCAAGTTTGGATGATTTCTCCAACCTAGATTGTATCTGTTGGTGGAAAGGTCATGGTTTTGTTGTTGTGGTGGTGAAGGTCTATCATGGTAGATGTTAGCTGCATAGGCTTGAGGACTATTATTATCCTTTTCTTGTAGAGAAGGACAACAATCAGTGGGGTGCTCTTGTGAAGAGCAGATTCCATATACTTTAGCAGTCATGGATTTTTGATTTACTGCTAATTGTGTGACCAGAGTGGTGAGAGCATCAAGTTTGCTCTCCAATTTAATTCCAGATGAACTAGAATTGGAATCAAACATGGGTTTGAAAGAATCATTTCTCACACCAAATTGTTGAGAGTTAGATGCCATCTTCTCAATCAGATTTCTTGCTTCAGCAGCAGTCATATCTCCTAGAGCTCCTCCACTTGCCGCATCAATCATGTTGCGATCAACGTGGTGCAAACCTTCATAGAAGTACTGAAGAAGAAGTTGTTTAGAAATTTGGTGGTGAGGGCAACTTGCACAGAGTTTTTTAAATCTCTCCCAATACTCATAAAGACTTTCTCCAGAGAGTTGCCTAATACCAGATATATCCTTACGGATTGCAGTTGTTCTAGAGGCAGGAAAGAATTTTTCCAAGAACATTTTCTTTAAGTCATTCCAACTTGTGATTGATCTTGGAGCAAGGTAGTACAACCAATCCTTAGCAAAATCCTCTAAAGAATGAGGAAACGCTTTAAGATAGACATGGTCTTCTTGAACGTTTTGGGGTTTCATTGTGGAACACACAATGTGGAATTCTTTGAGGTGTTTGTGCGGATCTTCACCCGCAACACCATGAAACTTAGGCAACAAGTGTATAAGTCCGGTCTTAAGAATAAAAGGGACATCCTTATCAGGATATTGAATACACAAACTTTCGTATGTGAATTTAGGTGCAGCTAGTTCTCTAAGAGTTCTCTCACGAGGTCCAACCATATCAGAAAAATTTTCAGAATTATTTTCAACAGATTCAGATGAAATACTATCACTATCAATATCAACAAAATTATTATTAAATCTAGCTTCTCTAATTAACCTATGAAAAGTTCTATCAATTTCAGGATCAAATGAATATAAATGCCCAAAAGTCCTTCTAGTCATACATAGCATACAACAAGATATTCCATGATCATGAGCAATATATCATAAAAATCCTAAATCATGCAAAAGAAATAAAATTAAACAAACATACAAACAAAATATTTTATTTTTTTATATATTTTTTTTAAATTCAAAAAAAATTAATTTAAAACAACAATTTTCCTAAAGATCGTTGATCCCCGGCAACGGCGCCAAAATTTGACATTGGCTATCGTGGCCCCGTCAAATTAGTTAGTACATTAAAATTAATTAATGTAGTACTAGGGTGTCGACCTAGGTCGTTCTCTCAAGAATCAACACAAAAATTTAGGAAAATCAAGTCTTAAACTAATTTTTAACAATTAAAAATTAAAAACTTGACAACTAAAATTTTTTTACAAACAACAGTTCAATGAACATACAATGGGGGGGTTTTGATTGTCACAGAAATTTTAATACAGGATACAAGAATTCAGAATAAATGTGAAACAAATAACTAACGAGTGATTGATTTTCTTGGAGTATTGTAATTTATTTTATCCTTGGATTTGAAAAGAATTCTATACATTTTCCTTATTATCAATCTCTTAGTTCAATTTGAATTAATCAACTAAGCGTCTTTTAATTCGTAACTCCTTTACTTTCATTCAATAAAAATGAAGATTTTAATCAAGCATCCTAATTAAGTAAAAGGAGTCAAGATTTTAAATTCTAGGAATTATTGAACATATATAGAACATCACCTACATACATAATCTAACTTCAATGTTATGGAATTAAGCAAACCACAACTATCAAGATTGATCTTGAAACATTCATTAAGCATGTATATTTCTTAATCTATCTTAATATGATTCTTATTCAATTCTAACTGTATAATTAAATTGATTAAGCATGTAACTTAATTAAACAATATAGACATTAAATAATTGAGCTAGAATTATGAAGAGATTAATGACAAGGAAATGTATTAAAAATCAAAACCTCAAAAATAAAATTACATTAACCTCTAAGAAAATCAATCTAAGGGTTTTAGCCATCCATAACTACAACAAACTAAAAACAAGAAAGATCAAACCCGAAATAGGAAAGAAGAATTTCCTCCTAGAGGCTTTGTACCTCTGTTACTCCGAATGAATATGCTGGAGGAATGGTGTGTTTGAAACTTTTGGCATTGGTCCTATTTATAGTGAAAGTAAAGGTAAAGGTCTCCTGCTGACGTGCAGCGTCAGCAGGACGCTACGCGTCAGGGTTGCGAATTTGCTTCTATGCTATGCATAGTTGTGAGGCTACACGTGAGGTTTTCTGACTCAGAATACATTATTTTCTCCAATAATTCTTCAATAATGCTGAGACACTTGTGCTGCATGTTCCCCACTGAGATAGTGTCGTATATCTGTAATGGATTGGCCAATATATGTTTAATATAAATAAATCCCCCACTTCTGAAGTTGCATACAGCCTGTTAATGGGATCCTCGTCACTGTTGACGCTACGCGTAGGCTTGACGCTACGCGTCAGCTCTTGAGGTCTTATGCCACGCGTGGTACTGGCGCTACGCGTCAGCCCTAATGCTCAATTTCATAATTTCCCAATTGCAACATCAATTATTCACTACAATATAAGGGAAATCAAGTAAGATTTATTATTTTCATTTAAAGATTATCCCCTAATTCATTTTAAGATCAAATATTAAATAAAGCTTGAATTATGAAAATGTGTTAAAATGCATAATATTACACAATTAGCAATGGCAAATTATACACATTTAAAACAAGGAATTAAGGATAAATCATGCATCATCATATCCCAAGGGGATTAAGTCTAGGGTAAGGCATCCTTAGCAGTGCAAGTCAAGGGTGAGGCCTTTGCAAGGTCGGAGGCTCCACATAAGGGTGTGGTATTCCGGAGGTATGGGAATGCTTCGTTATTGTAATTTGTGAAAGGTATAGTGGAAATCTCAAGGGTTGCTTGAGGAATAAATGTAGCCAGGTGTTGACTGGACCAGTATAAAATCTTTGTTTGCAATCACTAACCCTTAACTCCTTATATTTCAAGCACTTTTGTTTAAATTATTTGACATTGCATACTTAGTATTTAAAAGAGAAAATTATTAAGAAAAAGTTTACATATTCAATTCACCCCCTCCCTCTTGAGTTCTTTAAAGGCCACTTGGGTAACAAATATTGATCTTTCATGTTGTTCAAAATAATTAAAACTTTGTTAAATCAACGAATTTTTTTTTGTTAAACCTCAGTTTGATTGACCACAAACAACCACTAAGACTCTAACTAGTAATAATTTACTAACTCTTTTAAAAACTATTCTATTTAATTTTTAATTAATTTATTTTTTGATACCATATTAAAAGCAATCAAATGTAACTTAACCTTAACATTATTTCAAGAGTTAAGGAGCAATTTATCCATATTCCAGGTAGGTAGATGTGTATTTTGGCAAATTTAACATTTTGGAAGAATTAGCTGATCATGTCAAACTCCTTATAAATTTTACAGATCATTTAATTTTAAGAGTTAATAAGGAAGATATAATGATTTGTTAATTTTTAATTAGAGTTATTAGTTAGAGAAATACTTTAAGTTTTGGATTCCTTTAATTTTTTAACCATTTACATTTTATTGACTGTTTTTATTTGTTTAATATACTGCAAATTATACGTTTCTCTCTCAGATGACACTTATATTATTTATGTCCTTAATTTAGAAAGACCAAAGTATGCTATATTTTAATTTTAATCCTTCAATTAAATATATGAAACAAGTTCATGGTAATATTATCTTTTTAATTGATGTTTATTTAAGATTTTTATTAAATAAGGGTAATATTATCTTTTTAGATGAACACTAAAATATTTCCCCAAGAAGATAATCAAATTTTTATTTCTCATAAACTAAACAAGTTTCAATAAGTCTTGTAAAATTCAGTACCTGCTGGGGGAAGCAAATTAGCAGCACACTCAACACTCACATGTTTTTATTCCACTTTTAATTCAAACTAAAATGATGTAGAGCTAATCAATGATCATGTAGTTAATACATTATGAGGTGCATATAGCAATGTATTATTCTAAGGTGGCAAACTCAAGTGTTGATGATATAAAAGGTTATAAAATGAGAACCTGTAGTATGATGGTGTCCAGACAACATCATGTGATATTTAAAACTAAGATAAATATCACCTTTCCATGAAAAAACATAAAATATGCAGCAAGAAAAAACAATAACATGCTTTGGAGTTCAGACAAAGAATATGGTTGTCAAGAGTCAAAGGCTACTAGACTAGAGTGCAAATGCAACCATGTTAGCAGTTGCGGTACAGGTGTCATTATGAATTGATTGTGTGTATTGGGATAACTAGATAAGCTGGAAATACAATACCGTAATTGCGTTTACCAAAACATAAAGTATCCTGAATTTATCAGTTGGTAAATCCCTTGCATGTTCAGTCATCACAATAAAATCAGAGTTTCCTTTAAAAAAATCTTCAACCATTGAAATTTGAAAATGAATAATTCCTTTTTTCCACTTGCTTCTATTTTATTCAATTAAAGGATATACTCATTTATGAAAGTTAAAAATAAACAAATTGAAAAGAACAAAGAGAATTTTGACTTGCCTGAAGATAAGTTTCTACCTAAAAAAGGACTACAAGTGTATATGTTGAGAAAAATAGTAATCCTGGCAGATCCAATAGAGCTAAAATCAACACCTAATTGAACATTGAACAAACACATATACATATATAAATACTTTCATGTATATTATCTATACTTGTGAAAAAGGTATTGTAATATTGTGAAGAACTAACAAATTGAAGTATTTTCTAGATATAGAGAGGGACATACTAGAACCATGAATGTGTAAAATGGGAGCACTACTGTTGTTCCTAGAGTAAAGGCACTACTAACAAGCTATGATCTTGGCAACTCTACAACATGAGAGTAGAATAATGAATATAGGAAACTTATATAGTAATGTTCAATGAGATCAATATAGTATACATGAGAACAAAACTAAAGAAAAATAGAAAGTAGAGCAACATAGTGCTGCATGCATTCCGAACTATGTTTCTTTAGGCAAGACAATGCAAAGTTATAAGTGCTTATATAAATATAACAATGCAAATTCCTGTAATAATTGGGTTGAGGAAGAAATCCCACATAGGGAAGGCTAACTACATAAATGCATCCTATATGCCAATTCCTTATTTGATAACTTCTTCAAGTTATATAATTATTTTGTTAGTAAGATAGAGCCAACAATTTTTGCATAAGAATCAAAATATCCAATACTCACCCTAAAAATTCCTTACAAGTATTTTTTTTCTATTGAATGGTAACTCATATGATCAGTTAAACAATAAATTGATCCAATCGTATCATGTTCAAAATCCAAGGACAAGTTTCGTAAAGGTAAATTCACAATAGACACTAAATGTGACATATTTTCGGTACATGAAAGTGACATTCAAGTAGAGAGACTAATAGTAGAACATCCAGCTTCTACTGTAGAAAACTATTTGAAAAAAATGTAATGATAACACAATCCTTGCACAAAACCAAAACTCTAAAAACATTACAAGAGTGCTTAAATTAATTTGGACCAACACCAGATGTCACACCCTAACTTTTTGGACCCGGATCCCGATGTAATCAAGATAAATGATTAATAAAATTATGAGTAAATTTTTCACGTTTAAGAATATTTCAAAACACCTTAACGATTACATCAAGACCCGAACCACAAAAAATAGAAGTGTGAAATATGAGAATTTATAACTGGATCACAAGATAAATCGCCCATAATTGTATACAAAAATAATAGAGTTTACAATGGAAGAAGAATATGTATATAGGGCATACGCCTAGTCCCATATATGAAGATATGAGAAAAGGCTCGGTAAGGCATGCAAGCATACAACACTAGCCTATTAGGCTACAACCAATCTTACACATAACTCATAAACATGCATTTCCTAGAATACACACACACACACATATATATAATATATATATATATATATTCATCTATTTATATATATATATATATATTCATCTATATGGTCATGCAACATACATCCCCAATATCTATATTCCATAATTGACCACATTTGATTCAACCTCAAATTCATATATCATCAACACTTATACATACCCAAGGGGATCACATATCCAACATCATTATATTCATGAAATGGGTATGAATTCTAATACCCCCAATATCAATATATCATTCTCATATATTATCATTTACATTACATTTATCAAAGTCAATAATTATCAACACTATCATGTACACTTTATTTATAATACAATAAATTGCAATCGCTGCCGGCCAAGGCAATCCATTACCACTATTTAACTTTACCAAAGCTTTACTTTAAAAATATCCTCATCCCATGATATTCCTAGATCAATGCTAAAAATGGACAACATGGGAGAGTGAGTTACATATTTCAAATGATGAATATGAATACAATTGAGATTATGTGCACATGCATATTAACATCATGTACACTTTGCTAAAATCATCAATAATCATCATAATTCATTCATCCCAACAATATACATATACTGTATTCATCAATCAACTCATAGCAAAACAACTTATATACACATCATTTCTAAATGCCACAATGGGCCAACATCATTGTCATCAACCATAGACAAACAAGCCCTTCATCACATTGGGCCATCACATACAACATTATCATATTCAGTATCTTTTCGTTGTATTCATATTTTACATGTCTTTTAGGTATTTGATCCAGTCTGGATACCGGCCCTAAGATTAAGAGGTCATCTTAGCCGTCCTAGAGTTCAACCGGTATCACAGGATAATGATCCGGGCAGCTTAATACATATCCGGTCTGGGTACCGGCTCTAAGGTTAAGAAGTCATCTTAACCGTCCTAGAGGTCAACCGGTATCATAGGATAATGATCCAGTCGGCAAATATATGATGCAAGTCTCTCCTACACCGGTCGTCCGAAGTAATGTCCGAGACACCGGATCCCTTATCCGCTCTCATTCATCCGTCACCTATAACCGTGTGCCTCAGTGTCATAATGAGGAGTAGGTACGACTACATGCGTGATAGAAGGAAAAAGTGGGTTATCCCCATCCCTGTGTCAGAATCGTACACTGTTAATTGACCTACCCACTATCACTCTCTGAATACTGAGCCACTGTGATTGACACTTTGTACACGGCATCAGAACTTAAGGGCCCACTTGCGCCCAACGATTCATTTTCCACGCTCAACTATAAATAGCCTATTCCAATACACACGCGAGGTTACGTTGTTCTAACTCTCATCTTGTTATTGCATTGCTTAAGTATTCACAGAGTTCATATACACTCTTCTAACTTGAGCGTCGAAGAATCTTCACAGGTGACACCACCTTTCGCCCACTCCAACGTGAAACTCTGGTGTGGAGGATCTCCAGGACAACGAGGCCGGTTTCTCTCACTGAGAGGCTGGATTACAATACCGGATACCCACTGTACCGGTGTATAAACACTAAAATATATATACTTTTATGGCTGGTCCCACACCGGACCTTAGACCCCAATCCAGACCAGTTCATTGGCACGCCCGGTGGGACTCGGTAGAGTTATTCCCACTTTCTGCAGAAGTTAGTAGTCGACCATGGAAGGAGATGGACGCGATTTTGTGGATGGTCATGTGGAAGATGTGACCCATCAACGAGCTGGTAGGAGACTCGTTTCCGAATCGCCAGCAACCCACTCAAGGAGAATGGTACCAGTGGCAACCCCTGACCCTCGAGATGAAGTCATAAGGCAATTTAGGGAGGAGTTAATGGAGTTGCAAAAGGAGAAGAGAGGAACTGGGGACAGAGTGACGTCTCAAGAAGAAGATACTCGCCATGTATCTGCGAGAGAGAAGTCCACAAATCTCCGGTATTCTAAGATTCTTACTTATGAGAAGAGAGAACAAACTCAAGATTCTGGGGACAGAATTAGTGCAAGGAGGGAGGAGCAGGTCGTGATGACTTTTGGGGTATACCGAATCAATGTTCCTTTTTCAAGGAGACTTATGAGTGTACATATCCCTAAGCACCTGCAGACTACTCAACCACTCTCTATTGGAAAATACAGTGGTGAAATTGATCCTACTAAGCATCTTGATGCTTATGTATTTGAAGCCATGTACCTGGGGGCAGATGAAGATGTCATGTGTAGGATGTTCCCTCGGACTCTTGTGGATGATGCCCTTGGTTGGTTCAGGGGGCTACCATCAGGTTCCATCAACTCATGGGAAGAAATGGCAACAGCGTTTGTGGACCACTTTGTCATTTCCAGGGATATTCCCGGGACATCTCATACTTTGGCCCAGATTAGGCAAGGGGAACGTGAAACTCTCAAGGACTTCTTGAAGAGGTTTTACAAGGAAGTAGCCGCTCTTCTAAACTTGGCAGAGGCACTACAGTTGCACATCGTGATTGAGGCCTTGCAACCGAACTCTGCTTTCGCCCTATCATTGGCGAAAAGTCCTCCGGTGAGTTTGGAAGAATTCAAGAGGAAAGCATCCAAGTATGTGGGCATTAAAATTCACTTGGAAGCAACAGCGGCGAAAGGGAAATCCCCAACGCCACATCAACAACAGCGGAGAGATAAGGACAGGCCCAGATTGGAACGCATAGAAAGACCGTTCGGTGGCAACACATTCGATAGCCCTGCTCCGCAACACCAAGAGAAATGAGTAGATGCATTTAGAAATCATGCTCTGCTAAACTCTAAGTGTTCACAAATTTTGAGGGAGATCAGATGGCCAACACTCAGTACATACGGGGTCAGGAAGCCACCCCAGCTTCGCAAACATGGTGACCCTTGGAAATACTGTGAATTCCACGAGAAAAAGGGCCACTCAACAAATGAATGTCAGGCCCTGAAGAATACTATCGAGACCCTGATCCGAGAGGGTAAGCTCAAACAGTACCTTTTCAAAGAAGGGACGTTCGATGAACCAGATCAGATTAAGAAAAGGGGAAGGTATCACGAGTACGACGATGACGATTTGGTCGGTGAGTCTACACAGCAAAATGTTATGCCCCAACAACAACTCTGGGGTGGTCGAGAGGTCATTGATTAGGAATCATCCCATCAAGGCCAGTAATGCCTTTCACTAATATAGCTAATTGGTAAGACGGTGTGCACTCTTTTTCCTTACTTGGGCTTTACCAAGGAGGTCTAACGAGGCATGACCCCAACTCAACTCTTTTTCTCTCTTTTGTAATTCATAATTAATAAAAAATTCTTTATGTTCACCCATTGTCTCTATGATTTTATTCGATGCACAATGCTGTTGTGAACAAGATATTTTCAGGACGGACGATCCTAACAACGTATCCGTTGTTGGCAATAAACCTCTTTGAAGGTATAAAAAGGGGTGAACCATATGGTGAAGGCTTGGGCATCGTAAGCTGGTCCCTTTTTCAGGGCACGCTGAACCCCGAGAATGGTGAATGGGTAAAATCCAACACCGATTGAAGAAGAACGGTGAATGGGTAAAATCCAACACCGATTGAAGAAAAACGGTGAATGGGTAAAATCCAACACCGATTGAAGAATGATTAGTAGGATTAAACCAAACCTCAGGAAATGGGTTGTAGGATTGTACCAAACCCCATTCGAAGGCTCGGATTGTAGGATTAAACCGAACTCCGAGTACGGTTAGTAGGATTAAACCAAACACCAGTGAAGACCTGGGTTGTAGGATTAAACCGAACCTCAGGAAATGGGTTGTAGGATTGTACCGAACCCCATTCGAAGGCTCAGATTGTAGGATTAAACCGAACTCCGAGTACGGTTAGTAGGATTAAACCGAACGCCATTGAAGGCTTGGATTGTAGGATTAAACCGAACTCCAAGTACGACTGGTAGGTTTGGCCAAACGTTGAGGAAGAATCAATCGTCATCTTCATTATTAAATTCGCTTAGAAGTACTTCCTCCGGGAACTCTTCACTTGAAAATATCTCACTTTGAAGTCATATTCATGAATTATTCACTCGGGAATATCTCTACCCGAAATGTATTCATTCGAGGTCAAAGCTTTTCTCTGTCAGAAGTACTTCCCTTGGAAATGACCCACTCGGAAATGCTTCACTCGGTGCCATACCACGCGGGGATCGAAAATGTCTCACTCGGTATGTCTCACTCGGTGAAATCCCATGCGGGAATCGGAGATGTCTCCTTCGGTGCTATACTGCTCAGAAATGCTTCACTCGGTGCTATCCCATTCAGAAATGTCTCACTTGGTGCTATCCCACGCGGAAGTGTCACAATTGGAGACACCCCACTCGGGAACGTTACGCTCAGAAGCTTTCTACCCGAATAAAGGCTCGGATTGTAGGACTAAAACCGAACTCCGAGTATAGTTAAATCGAACGCCGTCGAAGCATCACTCGGAAATCTTCCACCCCGGAAGGATCAATCAGAAATTTTCCAACCCATAAGGATCAATCGGAAATCTTCCACCCGGAAGGATCACTCAGAAATCTTCCACCCGGAAGGATCACTCGGAAATCTCCCACCCAGAAGGATCACTCGGTAATTTTTTAAGACAAGCCTGGGCACAAGCCCTCAGCACCAAAGAAATAAAAGACTCGAATAACACACATACTTTTACCAAATAGCACGAGGAGGCTCTAGGTAATGGAACTTCCCAGGTGATAAGGCCAGAACCTACCTCACTCAGAATCGTTTACTCAGAGTCAAATGCCTACTCGGAGTCACTCACTCAGAACCGATCACTCAATAACGCTTGGGGACAATATTCAACGATTAACGAGTACTGCGAAGGGACGTCATCTCCCACATCGAAGATCATCAGGATAGTCAGGGCTTAGACCTTCAAAGAATTCCTTTTCACTCACAGGACGGCCCAATAAGCATTATGTCAAAATAGAACTTATACGTGTCTCAATAGATATTTTTACAGGTTACACCGGTATACAGACCTCTCGTGAACAACATAGCTTATATGAGCAACTTACAGTCCCTTACACAAGCTACGGGACAAATGATCCGGTCTGGATACTAGCCCTAAGGTTAAGAGGTCATCTTAGCCGTCCTAGAGTTCAACCGGTATCACAGGATGATGATCTGGATAGCTCAATACATATCCGGTCTGGGTACCGGCTCTAAGGTTAAGAAGTCATCTTAGCCATCCTAGAGGTCAACCAGTATCATAGGATAATGATCCGGTCAGCAAATATATGATGCAAGTCTCTCATACACCGGTCATCCGAAGTAATGTCCGAGACACCAGATCCCTTATCCGCTCTCATTCATCCATCACCTATAACCGTGTCCCTCAGTGTCATAATGAGGAGTAGGTATAACTACATGCGTGATAGACGGAAAAGGTGGGTTATCCTCATCCCTGTGTCAGAATCATTCACTGTTAATTGACCTACCCACTGTCACTCTCTGAATACTGAGCCACTGTGATTGACACTTTGTACACGGCATCAGAACTCAAGGGCCCACTTGCACCCAACGATTCATTTTCCACGCTCAACTATAAATAGCCTATTCCAATACACAAGCGAGGTTACGTTGTTCTAACTCTCATCTTGCTATTGCATTGCTTAAGTATTCACAGAGTTCATATACATTCTTCTAACTTAAGCGTCGGAGAATCTTCACAGGTGACACCACCTTTTGCCCACTCCAACGTGAAACTCTGGTGTGAAGGATCTCCAGGACAGCAAGGCCGGTTTCTCCCACTGAGAGGCCGGATTACAATACCGGATTCCCACTGTACCGGTGTATAAACACTAAAATATATATACTTTTATGGCTGGTCCCACACCGGACCTTAGACCCCGGTCCAGACCAGTTCGGTATTTATTTACCCCTCTCATCATCATCACATCTCAATCTCAACCATCATCATATATCATCATCAATCATCATCATATCACAACATCTTGGGCATATCTCCATGCTATATGCAAATGCTCTTAGGCTAATGCATATACACAATAGAATTATCAACAACAAATACAGATCCAACTATGGGAATAAACACCAAATTATGGGTTCAAGCATGATCACATAGCCATGCCCCTACTGCAGAAGTATAATGTGTACACATATCCCATAATGCATGCATAATCACCAATTTTACTAGTACTAAACCGCATCGCCCATTTTGTAACACCGGTCATTTTCACCATGACCGCGTTAAACAACATAATCAACACTATACGGTGTTGTGGGCTAACCATAACTCATATCATGGCAGCTGTGATCCAAAGAACCACCGTGAACACCTGCTCCTCAAGAGCCACCCCCCACAAGGGTCAACCACATGCAGCTCCTCGTAGCTTAGCATGGGCAGCTTCATGACTTATACACCGAGTCATAGGGGAACAACAAGAATGCTCATGTATAGAGCCTCCCTCCCACTGCGCCAACCGAGGGAATCCCCTAATATTCCTTACAGGCAGCGTATGATATGCCATGGATGCAAATGCCAATCAATGTATTCTCACACTATGCATCCTATCATGTCGCTCATCAATCATCATCATCATCACCAACACCACCATACATATTCCTGGTTTTAGCCATTGTTTTCAAGTTTTAAGTGTGGCGTTTCATTTCAACATACTTATAACATACATGCAAGTCAATACTTGCAACATTCATAATGGCATCATAAACATCAATAACATTCATCAATCTTTCATTAACATCACCATATAATTTCTTTGTGGATTTTTCATCTCAAAAATCATTACCATTGTTTTACATTCTAGTGTGACATTTACAACATCTCATCAATACAATTTAAACCACACATACAAGGTCACATTTGTATCAAACACAATGGTATTCAACAAATCATCAATAATAACAATCATCCATCATTACTCATTATCGACATCATCTCTGATTCGTCGATTTATGACAAACACATTGTTATGAAATCATCCCCTCATTAATTTCATCATCAGACAAGGGTGTGTCTTATGATGCTAAGTCCCTGAGCCATTAACTTGGTTGGAAAATCCTGAATTAATATTGACTTATAGTGTGACTCTTAGAGGATTTATTTCTTTTGGCAAGCGCACCAATCGTTAAACTTGTAATATATTTGATCATTCCCACAGGGATTATGGTAATTACCGTAATCTTAGACTGATATAAGCTGAACCAACGTAATACAGATAGAATTCATTTTGTTTTTGTTGTTTTTATGCTTTCTATGTTTTTGTATTTTCAGAGACAGTATGAAAGATGAAATGTGATTAATGGAAGATAGGTTAGGATTGCTTCAGTTTACAATTTCATCAAGAAACATGCATTTAAGGTTCAATCAAGCTTCAGACTCAAGAGGACAATCCACAGATGGTTAATCCCTAATTCCTTAGGTGAATAACATTAATTCCTAAGCATTAAACCCTAATCCCTTAGGTGCTCAATTAACAGAGAAATCTAATGCGAAATTGGGGATTGAACCCTAACTATTCGCCTAATTACTAGGCCTGAATTAGTTAGGAAGCTAGAAGTTACCTAAGCCTCAATCATGATTCCTCACTGTTGAGATTCTTCATCAGATCTGGATTTGTCAATCCAGCGAAGTAGATCCACTCCTCAGCTTGTTCTCCTCATGCATCAGAAGTTAACTTCCTCAATACACCCTCAAGAATTCATTACAAACCTTCGCAATCCCAACCCTAGGGGTTTAGAAACCCATGGAAATGGATTCTGTCGAAGGAATGTGGAGAGACATGGATGAGAGAATTTAGAGAGAGAAAAGAATTAGAGATTGAAAATGGGCAAATGAATCGTGTTCTGTATTCTACCGTCTCCTCCGTGTGTCTACAAGGTATGTACAAGTATATATAGGCAAATAACTAACTAACTATCTTAATTAATTACAAAGAAACCTTAATTAATAATTAAACTAATTAAACTAATAACATAATTATAAATAAATAAATAAGTACAACTTGATACTTAAAGTACTAAAGTACAGCAGACAAACAGAAATAACAATGGTGCAGAGCTTCTTTTGGAGGGAAAAATAACAAACTGGGAAATAGAATCACGCTTGAGCGTGATGTACTCGCGCTTGAGCGTGCTTAAAATATTCACTGAACTATGTCTTCACGCTTGAGCATGAATGGGGAAGCTTGGGTATGGTCAGTGTTTTGAAGTCATGCTTAAGCGTGAGTTTGCTCGCTTGAGTGTGGTCGTGCTTTCTTTTGTTTCTTTTTACACTTGAGCTTGCAACCTTCCAGCTTGAGCGTGAACTACTCTTGCACATTCAAACAAATAATTTCCTGGCGTTTGTACGCTGGCTGTCCAGCGCTTGTACGCTGGATTAGTGAATTTATAAATAAATATAATTTCTTAACTAATTATTGTTTTTAATCATTTTCTTTCATAAATTAAACACTTTTGAAATAAATAAATAAAATAAGAATTATTGACAATTTATTAAATAATAATGCCAAACTAAACAATATATAATGAATTGAGTTAAATAAAAGATGAAATAATTAAGTCTTTTCAAGACTTATCACATCCCCAAACTTAAAACTTGCTCGTCCTCAAGCAAATACTCAGATTAATTAAATCAATTGCACTTACTCAAGACAATCAACCTTTCCTTAACTTAATTCATACCATAATTATTGAATACCAACCATGCTTTCTTTTCATAAATTCTGAAAATATAATAACTCACACCTCTTTTGGGAAACAAGGTGATACTTTTCTCACTGAATTAGTGTTTCACTCTTCTCTCAGTGTATAAGGTTAATTACATGCACTCATCACCTGCATGATTGTTAGATCAACATAGGCTTGCAACAGTTCTAAACATCGTGAAATATGCTAGCACAATTGGATCAGTAAGGGCTTTTTAAGCTTGTAATGGGATTAGGCTACAGGCTCCATTTTTGTTTTTCTAGTCAATGTTGGGTTAAAAGATGTGCCCACTGATGCCTTGCCTTAATCTTAACTTAAATGCCTCCACTAACTAGCTCTCTTGCTTATATATATTTTCAGAAGAAGGATACTCAATTACTTGTGGTGCTTTGTACTTCCTTCTCTTTCAGTCCTTTGGACTCTTTCTTTCTTTCTTTTCTTCCATCTTTTTCAAAAAAAAAATTTCAATACCATTTTTTTCTTGTGGTGTTTTGCACCTTTACTTTGCTGATTTTTTTTCATTTTTCTTTTTGCTTTTATTATTCTTCCTTTTATTTCTCAAAAACCTCATCTATAATTAAAGTTAAAGTGTGTCCTTTAAGTGCTGTTAGGCACACTCTTCATCCCCAAACTTAGAACTTTCTAGTCCCTAGCAATAAGATAAGACTCAGCAATTCATCAGTGGAACATCCAGGGATAATTCACTTGGTTTTTTCTCAGATAACTAGGCTTGTAAAGTTAGGTACATAATTAGAATGAAAGGGTCTCAAGCTCAAAATATAATTATTGGGTCAAAGGATAATTAATAGAATTAGGATAGCTAAATTTGGCCCTGGCTATTTTAACAAAGAAGGCCTTCATCATTTCCAATTGGCAAACAAATAATCATTTAGCAAGGACTGAAGCAAATTCCGTCTCACTAAACAAGAACACAGGCACACTCAGAAAAGAATTAATAAAGGCTCAAAAGCTAAAAATAACAGGTAATCAGCCAATCATGTCCCCAAACTTAATGCAAGATTATAACTCAGATTGCTAACTAGCATGCTGAATATACAAATAATATAGGATTGAAATAGTTATGGACAGGGATCATGAATTAAGCAATGCGAATCAATTAATTTATCCAATTAAAGCCTGAGAATCAGCAAACTTTAAATTATTAAGATGGATTCTAAATTAAACACAGTAAATATCTTTCATAAGTTAATGAGATTAAGGAATAGATTACTTCCCTTCTTACCTTTCAACGAAATCCAAAGAATATGCTTTCTTTCTTTCTTCTCTTTTTTTTGAAGGGCCAGAGCTTCCAACATACAAGGGGTATGAGTCATAAGTACGCATAGGTACACTGGATCTGGGCGTACACAAGCCCATATTAAAGCACAACAGGTGATAACAGGTGTGAATCAGGCTTCAAGTGTACCATTCTTCGCTTAAGCGAATGATATGCAAGGGAATGCCATGCTTAAGTGTGAGAAAGTTACGCTTAAGCGACAAACTAATAGGTATCAGATTGCTTCACTATGGCACTCACACTCAAGCTTACAGCCTCACGCTTAAGCGGGAAATTGGAACATAATTGCCAGCCCGATCATGCTCAAGCGTGATATAGGGGCGCTTAAGCGTGGGACTTATATATAAGTCACACTCAAAGCGTGGTTAGCAAGGCTCAAGCATGTGTACTTTCTCTCGGATACCAGTCACGATCACGCTTAGAGCGTGCGGAATTACACTCAAGCGTAAGGTTTACATCATGGAACAAAGTGGTGCAGGCTCACGATCACGCTTAGAGCGTGTGGAATAACGCTCAAGCGCGCGATTCGTTGGGAGGCAAAAGAGCTCACGCTCAGGCGTGATTGAAGGACGCTCAAGCGAGGGAGATACACTGGTTTGTAAAAGAGCTCACGCTCAAGCGTGGGTAATGTTCGCTCAAGTGTGAGGTGCAACAGGAGGTGCACAAGACGATCACGCTCAAGCTTGACAAATTCTCACTTGAGCGTGTAGGAAAAACAGGGCCTCTCGCTTAAGCTCACATGGTTATGCTTGAGCAAGGAGAAAGGACTATGATAATTTCTATTCTGTATGAACTTCGCTTAAGCGAAATGTTTTTCGCTTGGGCGAAATAAGAGGAATGAGTGTAACTCACTTAAGCGCCAGTAGACTCACTTAAGCGGACAGAAGGAATCAAGACCAGGAACAATTCACGCTTAAGTGTGACAGAATCACGCTCAAGCGTCAGGGTCAGCATAACGGGTCACGCTCAAGCGTGGACCCGAGCGCGCTCGAGCGCCAAGTTAGGGCGCTCGAGTGTGAGGTTAGGGCACTCGAGCGCCGGGGGGTCTGATGCTTATTTATTTATGTTGTTCAGTCTCTTCTTTTTCTTTCTTGCTCTCTTTTTTTTTCTTTATTTTCTTCTTCTTCCTCTCTCTTCTTCTTTTTTTCTTTTTCTTTTTCTTCTTCTCTTTTTTTTCTTCTTTTTTTTTCTTTTTTCTTTTTTTCTTTTTCTTCTTTTTTTTTCTTTTTCTTCTTCTTTTTTTTCTTTTTCTTCTTTTTTCTCTCTTTTTTTTCTCTTTTTTTTCTTTTTTTTAAAACCTCTCTCACTATTTTATTTATGAACAAGAAAAATAAACATAAGATCATCCTCCAAGATCCCATTGCTTATGACCATACACTCTTAGTCTTTTTACTCCTTGTTTCTCCTTGTTGTGTTTGAGGCTAATGCTCAACACAACTTTCCTCCAATCTTTAGTTTTCCAAACTTTATGCTTTTTCTTCTTTTTCTTTCCTTCACTCTTTTTCTTTTTCTGTTTTGTGTTAGTCTTCCTCTTTTTATGCCACAAGCAATGTTCTTCTTGACTTGATGATTCACGTTTCCTTGTGATTTCCATAGCGGCAGTAGTCACCACTAGCAAACGCTCCTCATGACATGGTTGAGTTTCTTCTTCTTTTATATTCTCAACATCTAAACATGTTAACTCTTCTTGTGCATGAACCTCTACTTCTTTCTCTGCATTCACACTTGGCTCTAACAAAATTTCAGTATCATTATTGTGTTGCCAAGATATGGTTTCCATCTCAGCTGAGATCTCTACCTCCTCTATCATTTCTTGCTCAACAATAGTGTCTAATTGATTTTCAGGTTCCTCAATGGCTTCTGTTGTCATTTGTTCAATTTGCACTCCTGCAACACTTGCATCATCAAAGAAATTATTCAATGACAACTCTTGCTCTTGTTCTTCTTCAAACCAATCTTCTTCATTCCAATCATCAAAGAATGCTTCACTAGATATAATATCATCTTCCAATTCTGAAGTATAATCTCTATAGCTTTCCTCTTCACATTCTTCAATTGACTCTTCTTTCATCAAATATCCCTGAACTTCCTTATTTTCTTTTTCTTCTTTTGTTTCTATATCAACTTCAAGTTCAGGTTCATCCATTTCAATGTTTTCTAGCTGGTCTTCTTCTTCCCCAAACTTAATTTCTTCAGCTAGACCAACATCATCATCCCATGGCTCTTCATATTGGTCTTCTCTTCGTACAACCTTTGTATTTCTTTGCTCTTTGGCTAACTGCTTTGCAATAAAATCCACTTGCTTTTGAATATTCATGATTGAATTATCAAAATTTTGGAGGCCGATTTGAGTAACTTTTATAAATTGAATTAAAATCCTTTCTAACTCCGATGGCTCCTCCTCAATTGGTTGTACCTCCTCTACATGGTTCATGCATAACATTTGTGAATATTGAAGAAACTCTGCTAAGGTGTCATCAAGATCGACCACCTGCAACTTTTCACTTTCCAAAGGAACTAGAAAAAACATAAATGCAACAACTAACTACAAACAAGGCCACTGCAATGGTTAGTGCTACCACTAAAATAGCCAAAAACAACTAACAGTAAACACTCAACATAATACCAACACTTAACAAAATCTACTCCTACAACAAAATTCACCAACAACTAACAAAAGTTACAA
Organism: Clitoria ternatea; assembly: GCA_037962975.1. Lineage (NCBI taxonomy): Eukaryota > Viridiplantae > Streptophyta > Magnoliopsida > Fabales > Fabaceae > Clitoria > Clitoria ternatea. The sequence continues at coordinate 214,207,429 of CM075671.1, read as the reverse complement.
AGACTAAAAAAAATGGTTCAGTCTAGTACCAGTCCAAGGATTATTGATATTACTCAACAATCCCTGGCAACGGCGCCATTAACTTGATGCTAAGTCCTTGAGCCATTAACTTGGTTGGAAAATCCTGAATTAATATTGACTTATAGTGTGACTCTTAGAGGATTTATTTCTTTTGGCAAGCGCACCAATCATTAAATTTGTAATATATTTGATTGTTCCCACAGGGATTGTGGTAATTACCGCAATCTTAGACTGATACAAGCTGAACCAACGCAATGCAGATAGAATTCATTCTATTTTTATTGTTTTTATGCTTTCTATGTTTTTGTATTTTCAGAGACAGTATGAAAGATGAAATGTGATTAATGGAAGATAGGTTAGGATTGCTTCAGTTTACAATTTCATCAAGAAACATGCATTTAAGGTTCAATCAAGCTTCAGACTCAAGAGGACAATCCACAGATGGTTAATCCCTAATTCCTTAGGTGAATAACACTAATTCCTAAGCATTAAACCCTAATCCCTTAGGTGCTCAATTAACAGAGAAATCTAATGTGAAATTGGGGGCTGAACCCTAACTATTCACCTAATTACTAGGCCTGAATTAGTTAGGAAGCTAGAAGTTACCTAAGCCTCAACCATGATTCCTCACTGGTGAGATTCTTCATCAGATCTAGATTTGTCAATCCAACAAAGTAGATCCACTCCTCATCTTGTTCTCCTCATGCATCAGAAGTTAACTTCCTTAATACACCTTCAAGAATTCATTGCAAACCTTCGCAATCCCAACCCTAGGGGTTTAGAAACCCATGGAAATGGATTCTGTTGAAGGAATGTGGAGAGACATGAATGACAGAATTTAGAGAGAAAAAGAATTAGAGAGAGATTGAAAATGGGCAAATGAATCGTGTTTTGTATTCTACCGTCTCCTCCGTGTGTCTACAAGGTATGTACAAGTATATATAGGCAAATAACTAACTAACTATCTTAATTAATTACAAAGAAACCTTAATTAATAATTAAACTAACTAAACTAATTACATAATTACAAATAAATAAATAATTACAACTTGATACTTAAATTACTAAAGTACAACAGACAAACAGAAATAGCAACGGTGCAAGCTTCTTTTGGAGGGAAAAATAACAAACTGGGAAACAGAATCACGCTTGAGCGTGATGTACTCACGCTTGAGCGTGCTCGAAATATTCACTGCACTATGTCTTCACGCTTGAGCGTGAATGGGGAAGCTTGGGCGTGGTCATTGTTTTGAAGTCACGCTTAAGCGTGAGTTTGCTCGCTTGAGCGTGGTTGTGCTTTCTTTTCTTTTTTTTTATGCTTAAGCGTGAACTGCTCCTGCATATGCAAACAAATAATTTCCTGGCGTTTGTACGCTGGCTGTCCAGCGTTTGTACGCTGGCTGTCCAACGTTTGTACGCTGGATTAGTGAATTTATAAATAAACATAATTTCTTAACTAATTATTGCTTTTAATCATTTTCTTTCATAAATTAAACACTTTTGAAATAAATAAATAAAATAAGAATTATTGACAATTTATTAAATAATAATGCCAAACTAAACAATATTTAATGAATTGAGTTAAATAAAAGATGAAATAATTAAGTCTTTTCAAGACTTATCATCTTACAACCCAATTATTTAACTTTCATTTTCATTCATCATATCATATTATTAGTGGTGTACATTCATGTTTTCATAACATATCATAGGAACATACATATTTTTCCAATGTCTCAATCAGTGTCAAATACCACCAAGACACACCATCATCATATACCACTAATACAATCTCTTATTTTTACATAATAAAAGGGTTTTGGGTAATAGTAAGCTCATGAAAAATTTCAACATTAACATGTAACATCCCCGTTTTAAAATTAAGTGCTGAATAAAGAATGAACCATTAAGACTTAATTTCAACTAGAAATAACTGTTAAGTGCATTTAACTAAGTGAGTTTTAGCCATTAAAATATAGAAAAGGGTGGCGGACAGGGGATGAGGGGAGTGCGCGTGGCTACTGCAGCACACACTCTCCCATCCCACTCGTCTCTTGTTTATGCGCATGTACACTTATATATATATGTCGTGAGCCTTTAGTGAGGAACACATTTGCCAATTCTTCAGACTCTCTTCTCCGTCACCTCATCCTCTGTTTTCTCTCTTCGTCTTCATTCTTCTCTTCTCTCACTCTTCGCTCCTGGAGATCTTGATTCCAGTACTGAAGAACAGACTACGCATCATCCCAGAATCAGACGCAGCATACGACGAAGCCAAGCAAGACCGGACGAACCAGAAGAAGGACATCGGACCCAACGACAAGGACGGAAAAGGTTTCTGAGGTTCTTCCAAAGGTAGGGGGCGCTTGCATGTCGAATGCATGGTCTAAGAACGGTACCGGATGAACGTACTGCCAAGTGTGTGTGTGTGTATGTTTTCATAATTCATTAGAACTGATGTTGTGCATGTGTGCATGTGTTTACAGTTACTAAAACTGATGCATGATTTGAGATTTTGATAGTGATCTTCGTGACGATGGCGTAGTTTGCTCGTGGATGATAATGATGGATTTATTTTGTTGTCACTGTGAAAAGTATGTATGTACATGTTCTTAATTGGATTACTCAACGTTGTTAGTTTGATGACTGATTGTGACAGGCGCCGGTGTGATTGACTGAATGATCATGAGTAGTGTGCGAAATCCGTTCTTGTTTACGGCGGAAGTGTTCATGGCGCGATGACGTGTATTAATGATTGTGTTAGTTGCATGAGTAAGAGTGGGGTGACCCATGGAAGGTCAAGAACCCCAAGGGAAATGACTTCCAGTTACCAACCCTGGCTAGATCCCAATAGGGCTCGTGGTAGCCGTTGGAGCTAGAGAATTGAGTCTCGAGACGCCGTTGGGGCCGGTGCCACCTGGTAAGAGCTGAGGGACGAGGGGCCAAAAGAAAAAGGGGGCTGTAACTGAGAGTCTTTTCCCGAGTCGGATCCGCGTGCATGCATATAGAAATAAGGCTGATTGTGGTGATGTATAAATCTATGTATATGCATGTGTATGATTTTGAATGCATGAATATATATTTAGATGTGGAACAAACTCTGTGAACTTTGGGTGTCATGAATGTTGTTTGAATTGTATGAACTTGGTTACTTGAGAAAGGTTGAATGATAGCAGGAGCGTGTACTGACGCTGATACCGAGTCTGTGAGTATCATTATACATGTAAAAGCTCACCCCTGCAGTGGCCATTTTCAGTGAATGTCTCTCGTGAGGAGGATCAAAGGCAGAGCTGGAATGCTGGGCGGAGTGCTGATGCATTTCGAAGGTTTAATTAAGGCGTTGTTAGATGAAGCCCGGACTAGCTCATACCGGATGTTAACGTCCTTGTGAATGAATAGAACTTTATGAACAAGAAGAAGTCTGATTTTGTATTGTAATTATTGACGTGCACTTTTATGTATATATATGGATGTATGGTTTTGGTGTGTGTGATGCCATGTGTTGCTTTGTTTCCTAATTATGCTTTAATAGATACGCAGGAACAGCCTGATCGAGCAGGTTATAGCTAAGTCCGAAAGAACCAAGAATTGCCTTAGGAAAACTTATGTCGGATACGTTGGGCGGAGTCGTACCCCGCCCGAAGGCGTATGGCTAAGTCCGCCCAGGCGTCGTCATAATTAGTTGAGTTGGGCGGAATAGGTTCAAACTCTTCCTTTCTCCACAACCTACTAATGTATATGTACCCTGTAACTTCTCATTTTTCTGAGTGAAAGGCGAGTGTGAGGATTTACTTAGTGAACCCTTGTCCATACCCGATGGAGGGAACTACCTTGTAGTTGTGTTAAAGAGGCGTTATGTAGAATTCGTTTAGGCGGTGTCATACCTCGCCCAAGTAACTAAGACAGCCCGCCCAAGATAAATATACCCCGCCTAGCCAAGTAGGATGATTCTAACTTCTCCTTTCCAACAAATGCAACGCGTGTGAATGTATTAACATATTTCCCTTATCTATTCCTCCTGTTGAGTGACCAGTATTAATCGAAGGGAAGCCTCGTTGTGAAATCTCCTCTATCCGCTGCTGCGTTACTATACCCCGCCTGGACGGTGTAAGACCCCGTCTGAGCGAACAAACGGTGTTGTGCAATCCGCCCCAGTGTTGATGTACTACGATAAACCCATTGAGCCGGCCCAGTTCTTAGCTTCCCTGTAGGTTGCTTTATGCGCGTGAATGTTCTTAGTTTTCCCCATTGCCTGTTCCCTTCTACATCAAATGTTACATGACTGTTTTTGTGAAAAATTTTCTCATATTTTGAGATTTATTAGTTGTAAATAATTAGGGTGTTACATTTTGGTATCAGAGCGGACCGAAAAGTCCAAGGCCAAAGTATGCTTACCAAGTGTAAGCGGTGGTGTTTGTGTCTTTTGATTGAATGGTTGACATTGTTGTGATATTGGTTGAACCTGATTGATATTGGCTTGCGGATAGGAGGGTGTTGCCCCTCCTGGTCCTATTGATTGTATAATATATATATATAGAGATAGCATAATGTGCTAAGTTATTGATTGTTGGGCTAATAACTAGATCGGTAGTAAGTGGCTCCGTGTACTTATCCTTAAATGTCAATTTCAGGATAAGGAATGGCGCATCGTCAAAGTATGGAGGCTATAGCCACAGCATTCCAACGCTTTGCTGATGTGTTTGAAAGGCAAGGCCAAACTCAACCTGAGGATGGCCATGTGCTGGACCGCTTCCTGAAGAGGAAGCCGAGTGAATTCTTAGGAGGACGGAATCCTGAGGCGGCGTTCAAGTGGACTCAGGAATTAGAGAGGATTTTTAGGGGTCTTCGCTGTACCGAAGCCCAGAAGGTGGAATGTGCAGTGTATATGCTGCGAGATGAAGCGGAGAATTGGTGGAAGATAGCCAGGAGCCAATTCCCCGAAGATGACAACCAACTGACGTGGGACGATTTCAAGGCCTGCTTCCTAGACAAATACTTTCCCGACACGGTGAGGAGTCGGAAAGAGCTGGAGTTTATGGAGTTAAAACAAGGCTCCATGACTGTGGAGGAATACGCGACCAGGTTTGAAGAATTGTGCCTATTCTATCCGCCCTTCCAGCAGCCGGGAACGGAGCACTCCAAGTGTCTTAAGTTTGAGAACGGACTGAGATCGGATATCAAGAGGGCCTGCAGATACCATGAAATCCGGAGTTTCCCTGCCTTAGTGAACAAGTGTAGAATATTCGAAGAGGATGACAGGGCCCATTCGGGCCAGTGCAGCAGAGCCAACCAACATTTGAGGCCTCAGCAATCACGTTTCAAGAGGCCAGGGAACGTGAGGAGGAATGAACCCTTCACCAGATATCAGGACCATAATGACCGAGGGAGACAGATGAGTAGGCGACCAAGGTATGGCGGATGCTTTAAATGCGGCGGTGATCATTTTGCTAAGGAATGCAATGATACAAATGTTAAATGCTACCACTGCGGAGAGAAGGGACACGTTCGTCCGGACTGCCCTCAACTCCGCCAGGCAAACACCAATGTGCGTCAAAGAGAATTTCAAGATCGAACCAGAATGAATGATAACCCACGACCTGGTGGCAGAGGCAACGGAACCAGAGGAAATATGATGCATGCCCCGAACAGTCGAGAGAGGAACACCGGCCCAATAGCGACAGGAAGGATCTACACCATCAATGCAGAGGATGTTGCACCAGCAAACGATCTAGTACAATGTAAGTGCTCACTTGGAATGAATACGCTTAATGTTGTTTTCGATTCGGGGGCAACCCATTCTTTTATAGCTGATGAGTGCGTGAAACGGTTGAAGCTACCAACTGTGTCTATGAATCGGACCTTAGAAGTGGCCAGCCCCACTGGCCCTAGTGTGATCACATCGTCAGTATGTAAAAATGTAGCATTTGAGTTGTATGATCGGAGTTTTACCTTCGATCTGATTTGCATGCCCTTAAAGGGTCTTGATATTGTGCTTGGAATAGATTGGCTTTCAGCCAATAAGGTATTAGTAGATTGTAGAAACCGAGAGGTAGTTTTCCCAAAACAACCCACTGAAGATGGCACGGCACGAAGTATAACCCAACTATTTATAATGCTTTGCCTAACCAAAGGTGAGAATGAGCCCCTAGTGAACGAAATTCCGGTTGTCTGTGAATTCCCAGAAGTGTTCCCAGAGGACGTCCCGAGTGTGCCTCCCAATAGAGAAGTTGAATTCTCTATAGACTTGATCCCTGGAGCCGAACCGGTCTCCAGTGCACCCTACAGAATGTCCTCAACTGAATTGGTAGAGTTGAAGAAACAAGTGGATGAGTTACTTGAGAAGCAGTTCATTAGACCAAGCGTGTCACCATGGGGCGCGCCTGTGCTACTTGTTAAGAAGAAGGATGGCAGCTTGAGACTTTGTATAGATTATCGACAGCTTAACAAACTCACAATCAAGAATCGATACCCACTGCCTAGAATTGATGATTTAATTGACCAGCTGCGTGGAGCCTCAGTCTTCTCAAAAATCGACTTGCGATCGGGATACCACCAAATCCGAGTGAAGGACTCGGACATTCCTAAAACTGCCTTTAGGACTAGGTATGGTCACTATGAGTATGTAGTGATGCCGTTCGGTGTGACAAACGCCCCTGCTGTTTTCATGAATTACATGAACAGCATATTCCATTCCTTCTTAGATCGGTTTGTTGTTGTCTTCATTGACGATATTCTAGTTTATTCTAAGACATCGGAGGAGCATGAAGGACATCTCAGGACGGTACTCCAAGTGTTGAAGGAGAAGCAATTGTTTGCAAAGCTTTCAAAGTGCGAATTTTGGATGGATGAGATCCACTTCCTCGGGCATGTGATCTCCGAGCGAGGCGTCTCGGTGGATCCTGCTAAGGTAGCTGCTGTAATAGCGTGGGAGAGGCCCAGATCGATCCCGGAAATAAGGAGTTTTATGGGCTTGGCAGGTTATTATAGAAGGTTCATCGAAGGATTTTCTAAGTTGGCATTACCTCTGACTAAATTGACTCGGAAGAACGTTCCTTTTGTGTGGAGTCCGGAGTGTGAGAGCAGCTTCCAAGAGCTGAAGAATAAGTTGACAACGGCTCCGGTGTTAGCATTACCTGAGTTACGAGAAAGCTTCGTGGTCTATTGTGACGCGTCCGGACTCGGATTAGGATGTGTACTCATGCAGAAAGATCGAGTGATAGCATATGCCTCTCGACAATTGAGACCCCACGAACAACATTATCCGACCCATGACTTGGAGTTGGCAGCAGTAGTTTTTGCATTGAAAATCTGGAGGCATTACTTGTACGGATCCAAATTTGAAGTGTACAGCGATCATAAGAGCCTCAAATACCTATTCGACCAGAAGGAGCTGAACATGAGGCAGAGAAGATGGATTGAGTTTTTGAAGGACTATGATTTCGAGTTAAAATACCACCCAGGTAAGGCAAATGTCGTAGCAGACGCTTTGAGTCGAAAATCCCTCCACATAGCAGCCATGATGGCAAAAGAAGTTGAGTTGTTAGAGCGGTTCCGAGACATGAACTTGCATGTTGACGCCCCTTCCTCTCAGAAGATGACAATCGGTACGTTGAGGATTTCCAACGAATTCTTAAAATCCGTGTACGAACAGCAACAGGCGGACTCTTACCTAGCTGAAATGAAGGAAATTCAGGCTGAAGGAAAGGATTTATCCTTGGCAGAAGGATCAGATGGGATCTTCCGGGTGAGGAACAGAATATACATACCAAGTGAAGGAAGATTGAGAAGAATGGTGCTTGATGAAGCCCACAAAAGCCTACTCAGCATTCACCCCGGAACCACGAAAATGTACCACGACTTGAGGAGACAGTTTTGGTGGCCCGGACTAAAGAAGGATGTGGCGGAGTACGTGGCCCGGTGTATCACTTGTCAGAAATCGAAGGTAGAGCACCAAAAACCGTACGGTGCAATGCAGCCTCTAGAAATCCCCGTGTGGAAATGGGACTCAATTGCGATGGATTTTATCATGGGATTACCCAGGAACCGAGCGGGCCATGATGCCATTTGGGTCATTGTTGATAGATTGACGAAGAGTGCACACTTCTTACCTGTACATATGAAGTACCCATTGCATAAATTGGCTCGAACCTACATTCAAGAAGTTATTCGACTGCATGGCATACCTACTTCCATCGTCTCAGATAGGGACCCTAGATTTACGTCCAGGTTTTGGACCAGCTTGCATCAAGAACTGGGGACGAAGCTTTGGCTTAGTTCTGCCTACCACCCCCAATCGGATGGACAATCCGAGCGAACGATTCAGAGTCTAGAAGACTTATTGAGAGCGTGTGTGTTAGAGTACGGAGGGGACTGGGAGCAGTACCTTCCCTTGATCGAGTTTACGTACAACAACAGCCATCATCACAGCATTGGCATGGCACCTTACGAGGCATTATATGGGCGTAGATGCCGAACCCCGCTCTGTTGGTTGGAAACGGGTGAAAGTCTACTATTGGGACCAGACATCGTGAAGCAAACCACAGAACAGATCCGAGTAATAAGGGAGAAGATGAAAGCATCACAAGACAGGCAGAGGAGCTACCATGACAAACGCATCAAGCCAGTAGAATTTCAAGTCGGAGATCGAGTGTTTCTGAGAACCTCTCCGAGTAAAGGAGTTGGACGAGCCTTAAAAAGTGGGAAGTTAAGCCCTCGCTACATCGGACCTTACGAGGTAGTAGAACGGATTGGCTCCGTGGCATACCGCCTAGCGTTACCAATTCACTTGTCCCGATTACACAACGTTTTTCATGTGTCTCAACTAAGGAAGTATTTGCATGACCCCAGCCACACGATGCCTGATGACGAGGTAGAGATCAAGGAAGACCTAACCACTGTGACTACACCGGTTGGAATCGTGGATCAATCGGTAAAACGCTTAAGGAACAAGAACGTAAGGCTAGTTAAGGTGGAGTGGCAGCAAGGCAAGATCACCTCCTACACGTGGGAACGCGAAGACGCTATGCGACAGCAGTACCCCGAATTGTTTACCTACGTAAGTACCAACTGAATTTCGGGGACGAAATTCTTTTTCAGTGGGGGAGAACTGTAACATCCCCGTTTTAAAATTAAGTGCTGAATAAAGAATGAACCATTAAGACTTAATTTCAACTAGAAATAACTGTTAAGTGCATTTAACTAAGTGAGTTTTAGCCATTAAAATATAGAAAAGGGTGGCGGACAGGGGATGAGGGGAGTGCGCGTGGCTACTGCAGCACACACTCTCCCATCCCACTCGTCTCTTGTTTATGCGCATGTACACTTATATATATATGTCGTGAGCCTTTAGTGAGGAACACATTTGCCAATTCTTCAGACTCTCTTCTCCGTCACCTCATCCTCTGTTTTCTCTCTTCGTCTTCATTCTTCTCTTCTCTCACTCTTCGCTCCTGGAGATCTTGATTCCAGTACTGAAGAACAGACTACGCATCATCCCAGAATCAGACGCAGCATACGACGAAGCCAAGCAAGACCGGACGAACCAGAAGAAGGACATCGGACCCAACGACAAGGACGGAAAAGGTTTCTGAGGTTCTTCCAAAGGTAGGGGGCGCTTGCATGTCGAATGCATGGTCTAAGAACGGTACCGGATGAACGTACTGCCAAGTGTGTGTGTGTGTATGTTTTCATAATTCATTAGAACTGATGCTGTGCATGTGTGCATGTGTTTACAGTTACTAAAACTGATGCATGATTTGAGATTTTGATAGTGATCTTCGTGACGATGGCGTAGTTTGCTCGTGGATGATAATGATGGATTTATTTTGTTGTCACTGTGAAAAGTATGTATGTACATGTTCTTAATTGGATTACTCAACGTTGTTAGTTTGATGACTGATTGTGACAGGCGCCGGTGTGATTGACTGAATGATCATGAGTAGTGTGCGAAATCCGTTCTTGTTTACGGCGGAAGTGTTCATGGCGCGATGACGTGTATTAATGATTGTGTTAGTTGCATGAGTAAGAGTGGGGTGACCCATGGAAGGTCAAGAACCCCAAGGGAAATGACTTCCAGTTACCAACCCTGGCTAGATCCCAATAGGGCTCGTGGTAGCCGTTGGAGCTAGAGAATTGAGTCTCGAGACGCCGTTGGGGCCGGTGCCACCTGGTAAGAGCTGAGGGACGAGGGGCCAAAAGAAAAAGGGGGCTGTAACTGAGAGTCTTTTCCCGAGTCGGATCCGCGTGCATGCATATAGAAATAAGGCTGATTGTGGTGATGTATAAATCTATGTATATGCATGTGTATGATTTTGAATGCATGAATATATATTTAGATGTGGAACAAACTCTGTGAACTTTGGGTGTCATGAATGTTGTTTGAATTGTATGAACTTGGTTACTTGAGAAAGGTTGAATGATAGCAGGAGCGTGTACTGACGCTGATACCGAGTCTGTGAGTATCATTATACATGTAAAAGCTCACCCCTGCAGTGGCCATTTTCAGTGAATGTCTCTCGTGAGGAGGATCAAAGGCAGAGCTGGAATGCTGGGCGGAGTGCTGATGCATTTCGAAGGTTTAATTAAGGCGTTGTTAGATGAAGCCCGGACTAGCTCATACCGGATGTTAACGTCCTTGTGAATGAATAGAACTTTATGAACAAGAAGAAGTCTGATTTTGTATTGTAATTATTGACGTGCACTTTTATGTATATATATGGATGTATGGTTTTGGTGTGTGTGATGCCATGTGTTGCTTTGTTTCCTAATTATGCTTTAATAGATACGCAGGAACAGCCTGATCGAGCAGGTTATAGCTAAGTCCGAAAGAACCAAGAATTGCCTTAGGAAAACTTATGTCGGATACGTTGGGCGGAGTCGTACCCCGCCCGAAGGCGTATGGCTAAGTCCGCCCAGGCGTCGTCATAATTAGTTGAGTTGGGCGGAATAGGTTCAAACTCTTCCTTTCTCCACAACCTACTAATGTATATGTACCCTGTAACTTCTCATTTTTCTGAGTGAAAGGCGAGTGTGAGGATTTACTTAGTGAACCCTTGTCCATACCCGATGGAGGGAACTACCTTGTAGTTGTGTTAAAGAGGCGTTATGTAGAATTCGTTTAGGCGGTGTCATACCTCGCCCAAGTAACTAAGACAGCCCGCCCAAGATAAATATACCCCGCCTAGCCAAGTAGGATGATTCTAACTTCTCCTTTCCAACAAATGCAACGCGTGTGAATGTATTAACATATTTCCCTTATCTATTCCTCCTGTTGAGTGACCAGTATTAATCGAAGGGAAGCCTCGTTGTGAAATCTCCTCTATCCGCTGCTGCGTTACTATACCCCGCCTGGACGGTGTAAGACCCCGTCTGAGCGAACAAACGGTGTTGTGCAATCCGCCCCAGTGTTGATGTACTACGATAAACCCATTGAGCCGGCCCAGTTCTTAGCTTCCCTGTAGGTTGCTTTATGCGCGTGAATGTTCTTAGTTTTCCCCATTGCCTGTTCCCTTCTACATCAAATGTTACATGACTGTTTTTGTGAAAAATTTTCTCATATTTTGAGATTTATTAGTTGTAAATAATTAGGGTGTTACATAACACATATGATAAAAGTTCATTTTTAGTCTTAAAAACAGTGGGACATGTCACAAATAACACCGATTAGTCCCAATTTGACAATCATAAAAAGTTAGGTTCAAAACCATCTTAAATTTGAGTTTTACAATGCAGTGGGTCCGGTGTTTTACACCTAATGAGAGTTAAAAAACTTAAATTAAGGTAATAATAATTCTCAAACCTCCGTAACATAATTATCTACAACTTTTGTGAAGAAGTTAGAGGCCAAAAATGCCCTTAAGATACCCAAACAAGCCAAAACCAGCAAGGGAAAAACAACAGTTGGAAATTTTTGACAGTGACAAATTCCACTGGCCATGGAACCCACTGTCCTCACCACCAAAAACTGCTATTTTTTCATGTTTTTAAGGTAGAATGATCCATTGGCCGTGGGAATTCCCACTGGCCGCGGATCTCACTATTGTAGGCTTTGTTCTGTAGTTTTTTGGCCTTTGCGTTTTTACCAAATTTGAGACCTTTTTTCACTAGGCTATTTAACTTCAATTTGCATGAAATTTCGTACACAACATACCTACCCTTATATTAATCATGTGGAAAAGTTTCAAGCCCAAATTCATTCCTAATCAAAATCTAAGCTATAGGGTAGTTTTATACATATTTTGGGCATTTTACATGACCTTCCAAAATGTAATTGGCTCTTTTTTTTGTCTAAACTCTCTATGGACTTATATTCACATATACCAATGTGACTTTCTCCAATAAGTCTCATCCCATGATTTATTTTCCAGATCAAGGTATGTCCCAATGGGATTTCAACCCTTTTTTGGCTAAATTAAGCATGTCATTCATCACACAACCAAATATTACATCATTTCAATATAATCATGGCAAGGAAAGCATGAGTATAATCATATACATCAACCATCAATTATCCAACTCATGCAATTGAAATGTAAACTCCTCTTCTACCTCGAGAGAAGAATCACAACAATTTGAATGCTCCGATCATTCCGCACCATCATCCAGAACAGTCTCATATCAACACGTATATGCATTCAATCAACCAATGAGCCATCACAAGGCTTCATCACAATTTTAAACAATCACAAACATCTCTTAAGGCTTGGTAGTAAGTTCTAAACTTGTCAAAACACTAATCCATATGCTTATGTTAGGTTTCGATAATTCCTTTCCCAAAACCATGATTTTCCAAATCTTAAAGGGTTAACCAAAACCCAAGAACAACAATATCACATCCATCATTTATGTGTCATCAATTGCCATCTCAAGTTCAACATGAGCCATTTTAGCCTATTTGAAACCATCATCAATCAATAATTTCAATGACACACAAAATGGTCTAAGACTTTACCAATTTACATTCTATTTCATTATTCCATCATCAATGGCCTTCACCTTTACCATTATCATCACAATAGCATCTCACATTAAACACCCCCTACTCATTCTTAAAATCAACTCCTCAAATCATCATTCCTACATATATGCATATATCCTTTCATTCTCAAGATTGGAACCTCATTAAAATCCACTAACCTCAATAATCATACCAACCATTCCAATCATCTTTTCTAAACCCAAAAGTCGTTCTCATGACCAATGAATCATCAATTTCACCATCTTTGCCAAAAGCCCTAATTTATCAATTCTTAAGGGTTTTTCACAAAACTACCAATCATAAATCTCAACAATTCTCATGCATCATCACAAACATAATATCATTATCAAAGTTCCAATCAATTGTAAATAGCACACAATGATCCCAATGGTCATCTACCCTATGGTTTGGGTTTCACATGCATAAATCATTATACACCACAATATGAACTTAGTTTAAATTTTCATCAACATCCATAATCAATTCCAATACTTCTAAAATTTCATTTTCCTCATATAAATCATTCTAAAGCATCTAAAATCATCAATTTGGCCAAAACATCCAAATTTCCAACACTTAGGGTTTTTAATCCAAATTACCCAATCAACAATTTCAACTCATTTCTAAAATCCATATAAAAATTATAACCCTCATCCATTTCTAACACAACACCATAACCAAGAATCACATTTCCATTGTTTCTAAGCTTAGGGTTTCACCATTCTCATTAATACCCATAACCTCTAACACTACCATCTCAAACTCAACATCATTAAAACCATAAATGAATTATCAAAGAGGCAAGAAACCCTTACCTCACATCCATGTTCTACAAAAATGAAATTGAGAGGAAGGGAGAAGGGAATGGTCCAAACTTTGCTCCAATGTCCCTTTTATCCTTCATGAATCTAAGCTTTTATGTTAATTTTAATGAAAAATGGGTATAGGAGGAGGTGGGTCACAGTTTTGGCATAAAGGAGGATAAAGAAGAAGAAGAAAATAATGGAGTGGAGGGAGAAAGACAGCCAACGTGAATTGCCAAGGAGAGTGGGAAAAGATGACCAAATTGGTCAATAACCAATGGGTAAAAGGGTGCATTACTTTTACTTTTTCCAATGGGTAATAATTCCTATTATCTAATAGGCCAAAGTGGGTATGGAGAAAGAGGAAAAGTGAACGGTGGAAATAAGAGGAGAAATGGGATTTTTGGTTTTCTTTTAATTCCAATTGGTTCGTATTTTCTCTGTTTAATAACATGCGTCATGTCTAAATAATTATCTCCTCAACACCAAAAATTATTAACTATATCACCATAACCACAATAATTTTCCAAGTATTCTAGACCTGTCAATTATTCAAGTTGATCAAGTGGGTCCCATACTATTCGTTAAATCATTCGGTTCTGGTAAATCTTAATTTACTGATAATTCACCTCTGGAGTCAAATTAATTTTCCCATATGTATTTAACCATAAATAATTAATTATTTTCATCTAATGAATTTATTTTCTTTAAAAATTAGGATATTACACCAGACATGAATCTTGGTATTGCAGAAACATGAGTTTTAAAATTAGCAAGTGTGACACAAAATAGGTTTACATGAAGTATAAACACAAGTGGCAAAATAAGCTCCCATAGAATCCTATTTCGATAACCATGGTAAACCCTAGCTACAAATAATTACAAACACTAAGTGATTACCTAAGCCAAAGCCTCTTTCGTCGGTTTGGAATAGGACGCACACTTGCTAAGACGGGATCGCGCGGTATGGAATAAGACGCACCCCTTCGCCGTTGTGGAACATGACACGCACTTGCTGAGACGAGGTCGCGTGGTGTAGAGCAAGATGCACAGTGTTGGATAGGACGTGAGAATGCAAGGTAATGGGAGAAGAGCATGAGATGAAATGGTAAGGGCTACGTGAGAGTGAGAGTGTAAGGGCTCTTAAGAGGGAAAGAGAGAGCGTCAAACGTCAGAGGGAGAGATACAAAAGGGTTCTGAGAGGGAAAATTTTTAAGAAAGAAAGTTATTTTCATTTTACCTAAACTAATTAACACCGGATAAATTTTTAACAGGTGATCAATATTATTTTATTAACTAATTAACACCGGGTAAATTTTTAACAAGTGATAAATATTTCTTTATTAACTAATTAACACCAGGTAAAAAAGAAAAGTGATAATTGTAATTTTGAAAACTGGTATTTTATAATCTGGTGTTATAAATCAACAACAAACACCATTTATTTACAAAACTGCCACCGTTCACTTTTCAACGCCAGATTTCTTAATATCTCATGTTAATTTTAGATGTTAAATATAATTTTTGTAGTAGTGTATAGTAGATTCTAACACAACAAATATTATTGTTGTAGTACTTTGCTAACAAATAAATTTATTATTATTGATAACATTATCACAACGATAATTAATGTTACCATATCTATTTTATGTTAATAACTTCAATTGTTGCAATTGTTGATATTATTACCACGAGTATTATTAGTCTTATAAAATATTTTACTAACAATTAAAGTTGTTATAATAACTTGTTGGGTAAAATATACACATGGTCCCCCATGTTTTGTAAAAGTCACAATATGGTCCCATAAGTTTATTTAGTATCAATCTGGTCCCCAATATTTTTAACTTGTGTCAACGATTTCCCTTTTAGTAACACCGTTAGAATGCAAGACAGGGGATGCCTACGTGTCACCAATGTGGATAGACGGTTTAGGAAGGGTGGAAAGTACAGAGACTATAGGAATTCCCTTTCTCTCCAAAGTTGTTTCGAAACTATGGTCGAAGGAAGTTGTGGAGACGGAGGAACGATTGTGGTTATCAGAGGTCTCAGAAGGCATTATGTCATCGGCGATTAGCATTCCGAGTTTTATGGACTGTCTCCACCGCAAGAGAAGGTACGCGTGTAAACAAAAGCTCTTCCTTAGTTTATATGTATCATTGGACTATGTATTGCCCATTGTAATTTGCATTTATGTTTTTTTCTAAATTAGGGCATGGATTTGTTTCAAGTAAAGTTTATTCATGGGGGTAACTTTCTTAGGCATGGTTTCAAGTGTAAATACGAGGGTAGGAAGAATTCTATTAAGGACATTGATGTTGATAGGTGGAGCTATTTTGAAGCATTATGACTCGTGAAGGAAATGGGGTATATTGATGTAAGTGGTTTGTGGTATAAAGCCCTCGTGGAAGGATGTCAACATGGTTTAAAGGAACTGAAAAATGATAATAGGGCTATAGAGATATGTAGATTGTCACAGTGAATGAGGATGGTAGAGATATATATAGTGCATGTCATTTCAGAGGTAATTGTTGTTGAGGAATCACTATTACTTGAGGATGGAAAACATAGCGAAACTGTTAATAAGGCTAATAGAGTTGAAGTGGAAGTTGATAATGGTGCTGGTTGTGGTGATCAGTTATAGGGTAGAGGTTATGAGGGTGCTAGTTGTAATGAACAGGTACAGGGTGGAGATCAGGTGCAGGGTGATAATCAGGTGCATGGTGATGATCAGGTGTAGGGTGGAGATCAGGTGTAGGGTGATGATCAGGTAAAGGACATTGATGTTTAGGTCCAAGGGGGAGTTGATGAGAGGGAGTTGAGGAGGGTGCTGATGATGATGTTTAGGTGTAGGGGAAGGTGATAAGGATGCTGGTGATGATGTTCAATGTAGTTATACAGTTAAGGAGGGTGCTGGTGATGATGTTTAAATGCAGGGGGAGTTGAAAGTGAGGATGATAGTGTCTTAGATATTACATTCAGGGACAGTGATGAGGAAAAGGATGATGTTGATCTTTTTGGTAATGTGAATAAAGATTTGGATAATGCTGATGCTGGAAGGGGTAAGTCTAAAGGGAAAAAGGTTAATGTTAAAGTGAAAAAGGATAATGTTGAAGGAAAAGTGGATAAGGCTACAACACATAACAAGAAGAGAATGAGAGTAAGGAAGTCTCATGTGTAGGGGGGTTGATGAAGACCAATCAGAGGGAATTGAGAAAAGGGAACAATTTTGTACCTAATGTAACTTCCATGCAGTGTGGGGGTGGCTTGTCTGACTCTGAGTATGTTAGAGGAGTTGTATAGTGAAGGTTAAAGTGATGAAGGTTGTCAGTCATTCTATTCAATGTTTCCCTCCTTTAAAATGCCTACAAGTATAAATAACTATAAGTGGGAGGTGGGGTTATTATTTTTAAATAAAGAAGAGTTTAAAAATGTCATTATTACTTATTTTGTTCCATGATAGTAGGGATTTGAAGTTTATTAAGAATGATAAATTAAGGGTGGGGGTGCGATGCAATAGTGAGTGTTGTTGGATGGCTTACACTGCAAAACTACCTCATGAAGACACATGGCAATTGAGGAAGGTGTTGGATGAACATTCATGTTGTAAGGAGTTTAGGGTGCAAATGTTCACTACAAAGTGGTTGAGCTAGAATATAAAGAATTCTGTGAGAGAGAATCCAAATATTAAATTAGGTGACATCATGAATAAGGCTTACAGGAAATGGAATGCTGGTGTAACCAAGCAGAAGGCTTCAAGAGCAAGGAAAGTTACTAAACATGTTGTTGAGGGTTCATTCAAGGAGAAACACAAGTGACTATATGATTGGTGCCATGAGGTGTTAAGGACAAACCCAAGTTCCATTATTCAATTAAAAGTGGAACCATATCAAGGTAAGCTGATGACATGGAGGGCTCGAATGTAGTAATGTGTTCAACCTTTCAGAGGTTATACATGTGCCTAAAGGTGTATAAGGACTCATTCCATTTGTGCAGGCCTATTTTTCAATTGGATGGTTATTTCTTGGAGATGACTTACGGGGGCCAATTGTTGGCATCAATAGGACGTGATCCCAATGATCAGATGCTTCCAGTAGCTATTGCAGTTGTTGAGAGTGAAATAAGGAGTCTTGGACATGGTTTCTGGACCTCCTTATTGCTGACCTTGGTGGGCAGAGAGCATGTTAGTCCATCACATTTGTTTCAGACCAACAAAAGGTGCGTATGACTTGTGTATTTTTCAAGTTTTTACATGACTTGTCCATTCAAACCTCCTTATTACTAACTTGTTCATTTTTTCAGGGGTTGTTACCTATAAATGAGGAGCTCATCCCAAGAGCTGATCACAGATTTTGCATATGCCACCTGTATAGTAATTTTAGGAAGAAGTTCCCTGGCAAACAATTAAAGGAGATGATGTGGAGAGCTGTAACTGCAACATACACTAACCAATGGAAGAGGTGTATGAGGGAGATTCGAGAAGTTAATGAGGAAGCATACAAGAACTTAATGAAGCTGCCTCCATGATTTTGGAGCCGTTCAAGATTTTCCTTCAATAGCAAGTGTGACACACTAGTCAATAACATGTCTAAGACATTTAATGCAGTCATAGTTGCAGCTAGAGAGAAACCCATCATCACTATGTTGAATAACATAAAGACATACTTAATGGAGAGGTGGGCCAATAACAGGAAAAAAGTGTTGTCATGGGAGGGGGATATTCTACCCAAGGTCATGAAGAGGTTATAAAAAGAGAAAACATACACAAACAATTGGATGGCAAGGTTAGTACCATGTTTAGTAAGTCTCAATTAGGTCCATCTTGTTTTCAATGAACTTTTAAGTAGTCCCTCATGCTATCACAGCCATTTAAAGAGTCTCACATGTTTTCTAATCCGGTCCCATGTGTTTTCTTTTTTTTTTACAGGTGGTCTGGGGAGGATATTTTTTAGGTTAGGCACACCAGCAGGGCAAGTGAGCAGTTGGTGATGAATCTTAGAAACAAGGAGTGCTCTTGCAAGAGGTGGCAACTAACTGGTATACCTTGTTGTCATGCTATTGTTGGGATGAATATGGTCAACAACAGGCCAGAAACCTATATACCTCCTTACTTCAAAAGAGCCTTATATGCCCAAGTTTATACCTTAATCATATACCTTAGCAATGGTCAGGACCTGTGGGAGAAGACCATATATCCAGATGTCATCCCTCTATCAATCAAAACAATGCCGGGAAGGCCAAAGAAAACAAGAAAGGATCCTGAGGAGATGGTGAACAATTCTTCCCAGATGACAAAGAAGGGACTTGCTCATAAATATAGCAATTGTGGTCAGTTTGGCCACAACAAGAAGACATGCAAGGTTCCAAGGCCACCAACTACTGCAGCCCAACATACACCTGAGTCCACTACTCCTATAGCCCTATCCCAGTCTCAGACCATTATTCTACCAGGCCCATCCTAGTCTCAGTCCACAACAGGCCTATCCCAGTCTCAGACCATAACTCCTGCCCAGACTCAAAACAGCACCACGGGCCCATCCAATGACCGTAACCCTACACACCTCAAAAGGAGTATGAGTAGGACCAAAAATGCACCATTCAAACCACCAAGAAAGTGTGAAACACAACACTTGACAAAGGCACCATCATCCAAAAGGCCTAAAATCACAACTGCATCATGTACTGGTGGTGTCATTTTTGCAACAGGTCGTATCACAAGGTCACAGGCAAGGAGCCTAGGAGGAATTACAACAAGGTCACAGGCAAGGACTATGACAGCACCACCCATCCAAGATGCCATTAGACCGAAGGTTGTAGTTAAAAGAAGAAAATAGACAAGAGAACTTATAATTGCCTTGCTTTTTTTGGAACTGATTTAGATAGCTGGGTTGATATTTTTATTTGCTTGTAATTAACAAAGTTGGGTTACTTGACATTTACTATTTTTGGAACTGATTTAGATTGTTGGGTTCATGTGTTTTATTTCCTTGTAATTGACAATGTTGGGTTGCTTTACATTTGTTATTTTTGGAACTGATTTACATTTTTGGAACTGATAGACATTTGCAAAATGTATCACAATATTGGCTTCTTATTTTTCTATTTTCATTCATGTTGGTTGTAATGAAAAAGCTCCCCTTTATTGTCACATTTGCACAATGAATACACTAGTAAAATCATATTTGTACAATAAATAACCACCAAAGTTACTTTCATTAATTTAACCAAGGGCAAATACATTTGTAGTACAACCTCAACCCCACCAACACACTAATTAGTCAATACAATTATCTATCCTTTTTACCCTTACCCTTGAAAAAAACCATAAATACAAACCAACAATTCACAGCAAAGCTAACACCTAAAATCACAAGCAGTAATTTGTTTATCTTATTTAGCTTCTTCAATGCTCCTTGCATGGACATTAGTTTCCTTCTCAACCTTAGTATCAACAACTCTTTGTCAATCATAGCCACGTCTCCCACTTCTTGCCATTCAAAAAAACCGCAACCTTCACCATCCTGAAAATCAAATGTATAATTAAACAACAACCTTCATAAAAAAAAAAACTCATTTTCCAACACTTATTTTTTTTTGTTTATACCTTGTATTTTTTACAGTCCCAAAAATGTCTATCAAAATTCTTACTTGTCTTCGCAGTGCATAACACAGCTTCCTCGAGACATCCACAAATTGGAACTTTAGCCCCACTCAGTGTTCTTCGATTGATCCAACTCATCCCACTTGTTCCACTCCTCGAGAATGAACCTTGTAAATCCATACCAAAAGAGATGAACAAGGAATAAAAATGCCACTTGTAGGTTTAAATGGAAGATAGAGATGCACAACGAAGCTTGAGAAGCAGATGGAAAAGACGATGGAGACGCAGATAGAGAAAAAGAACGAGAAGTCTAATCCAAATGCCCTAGTTCCCTTTCTCTTAAAAAGAATTCCTCCAACGGATCTATTGCACAAAAAAATGTCATGTCACCTACAACTCATGCCAGGTCAACTTTTTTCTAGTGCCATGTCAATGATTAACCTCGCTCTTTTAACGACTTTACTAAAAGGGAAAACGTTGACACAAGTTAAAAACGTTGGGGACCAAACTGACAATAAATAAACTTATGGGACCATATTGTAACTTTTATAAAACATGGGGAGACCATGTGTATATTTTACCCTAAGTTATTCGTGGTAAAGACCTAGTTGTCATATGCTAGTCATATCTTAATTTTTCTTAAAGAAAAAATATTTTTTATTAATGAAAAATTATAAAAAAAATTATTATTTCATGACCACTTAAATTATTGGGATAGAATTATTATTTCGTGACAACTTAAATTATTGAAAAATTACTATTTATGTTGTTGTAAAAGATTTCATTTATATTTAATTTTTTAATAATTATATCTTTTATATATTATTTTTTAACATAAGTAATATTAATAATACAAAATAATTTAATATTAAAATTATTAAAAATAATATAATTAAATAAATAGCTAGAATATATAGAACACATAACCTAAAGTCAATGTTTGATTATATATATATATATGTATATATATAATTTTTAATAATATACAAACATTAGAATTGTAATATCATGAAAAAGTCACATTTCATGACTTAAACATTAATAAAAAAAATTATAAATAATCAATTACATGAAATATGGATCCATAAAAGTTATCTTATTTCAAAACTAAAATAAAACTAGTACTCCTGAGTAACTAATAAAAAAATATGACAATAGTATTAAGTTTTATGTAAAATACTGTTTGAGATGTCTCCTTACACATTGGTTGAAATAGTAACATTAGCTAACTTGTAAAATTTCAATATACTTATATTAATCTATATATAATTGTTGGGCTTCAGCAAATCAGGCCCAAGAGGATCAAAAATCCTCCAACATGGTTAAAAGATTTTATAAATTAGTTTCTTTTATTTTCCCTTGACCAGTGCCAAGTGTATGGCCCTTATTTCATCTTAAATTCAGACTTATGTATTTATGTTGGGTTTACCAATGGAAATGATATGGTGGTAATTTGCATTTTTATTCTTCCTTAGTTTAGTAATAGTATCTTCTGCCCTAATAGCCTATCAATCTGGTGCTTTTATTGCCTTCCTCTATGCCTCCCAAACCCACCACATCCAAGGATATGGAAGAAGCTCTACAAATCCTAACAGAACGCATAGGGTCTCTCCATACCCAGTTAGACACTCAGCTCCAGGAACGTCTAGGGTCTCTTCAGGCCCAACTGGAATCTCAACAGCAGCTTAATACTTCCTGTCACCATACCCTAAAGTAAAAGCTTGATGTTTGTTTGGAATCCTTTTCTGCCTTAATGGGACAGCTTGCTGGCAGTGTCTCTTTCCAACCAGAAACCTCCATTCCTTCTTCTTCGGGTAGACCATTCTCTGGCCCCCATGGTTCCCCTACTGTTACTGTCTTACCTGGTACCCCTATACCCATCTTCCCACTACCTAGAATCCCACACTACCGATTTCACCCTCAGCCCATGTTTTGCAGTTTGGTCACCTACCCCTATTCTCCCATCCTACATCGGCCTTGACCCATACTTATACTTCCACACACCCATTTATACCCACTTTTTCGTCCCCTTTCACCCCACGTCCCCATATCCCCGTGGACCTTTAGGTGCCCCTATTTCCCCTTTGGATGCTCGCCCCCCAAAGGTAACTCTTAACCCCTTTTTCTGCGTCTGACCCCCTTGATTGGCTTTTTCAAGCTGAGCATTATTTATCTACCAAATCCCCATTGAGCAAAGACTCTCCTGGGCTACTTTTTATATGCAAGGGGATGTCTTAAGTTAGTACAAATGGATGTACTAAAACAACTAGCTTACAGATTAGCACTCTTTTACTAGGGCACTCACCCTTCATTTTGGACCTTCCACATATATTAATCATCAAGCTGAGCTCTTTAAGCTGCATCAATATGGACCGATTTCGGATTATCAAGCAAAGTTTAAGAAGCTTTCAAATATGGTTGTGGGTCTTAGCCAAGAGTCACTACTAAACTGTTTTATATCGGGATTAATTCCAGATATTCGAAAGGAACTAGCTATCTTACACCCTATGTCTGTCCCTTATGCCATTCATCTTGCTAAGTTATTGGAGGATAAACTCAAAGATTCTAGGCCCAAACCTTCCCGTCCTAACCCTTTCCCCACCCCAACACCCACCCCTACACCTCCTTAAAACCTAGCCTCTCTTAACCCCATCTAAAAAACACATTCCTCTAATCTGCCACTTAGGAGATTATCCTCAGCCCAAATGTAAGAACTTAGAGCTCAGGGCTTATGTTACAATTGTGATGAAAAGTTCATTCCCAAACACCGTTGCTCAACTAACAGATTCCTTCTCTTACTTACAGATGATGATGATTTGGAAGTAGCCTTGGAAATACACCCAGACCCTAACACTTTCACTGCAAATACAAACCCTCTAGATTCACCCAAGTCATCTGAGCCTAACCATGCTATTCATTTTCACCTCTCACCTCAAGCTTTCAGTGGACAACCCTCTCATCGTTCCCTAAACTTTCATGGTTTACTGGCAGGATTACCAGTTCTAATTTTGGTTGATACTGGGAGTTCCCACAATATAATCCAAACAAGAGTGGCCACTCACCTTAAACTTCCCAGCCAACCTGCGCCTAAATTCCCTGTCCTAGTAGGCAATAGAGACCATATTTACTGTATTGGTTACTGCCCTTCAGTATCCCTCACTATTCAAGACCATGTTTTCCATATTCCCTTCTATCTTTTACCTATTGATGGTGCTGATATTGTATTGGGCATGGAATGGTTATCTACCCTGGGTGCCATTCAATCTGATTTTGCAATCCCTTCAATGTCCTTCATGCACGACCAGAAACCTATTACCCACACAGGCAATGTTTTTAATTCCCCTTCCCCTGTTACCCTTCACCAGCTTCAACACCTCAATCATAACCAATCCATTGCCTTCTTTCATTTTTTATCCTTTCATCTTACCCCCTTACCCACCATTCAAACTACAGCCCCTCCAGCCCTTACCCCAGATATCCAACAGATTCTTAATACCTATGAACATATATTTACTGAACCTCAGGGCCTACCACCACATCGCCCATATGACCATTAAATTAACCTTATCCCTAACTCTTCACCTATCAAAGTGAAACCCTGCCACTACCCCCTCTCTCAAAAAAAGGCAATGACTACCATAATTTCTGATATGTTGGCCAAGGGACTTATCATGCCTAATAATAGCCCATTTTCCTCCCTAGTTTTACTTGTTAAAAAGAAAGACGAAAGTTAGCGCTTTTGTGTTGATTATCGGGCTCTAAATGCAATCACTATTCCTGATTGTTTTCCAATTCCAACTATTGATGAGATATTAGATGAGTTAGGGAATGCTACCATCTTTACTAAGGTTGATTTGAAATCAGGTTACCACCAGATACGTGTCTCACCTAAAGATACACACAAAACAGCTTTTAGGACTTTTGATGGCCATTATGAGTTTTTAGTTATGCCATTCGGTTTAACTAACGCTCCTGCTACTTTCCAGTCAGCCATGATTGATCTTTTAAGACCTTACTTGAGGCGCTTTGTTTTAGTTTTCTTTGATGATATTCTCATTTTTAGCCCTTCCATGTAGGATCACATTAACCATTTAAAGTTGATTTTTGAATTTCTCTCCTCTCATTAATTCTATGTTAATCTCTCCAAGTGTATGTTTGTTGTTTCGTCTATTAGCTACTTGGGTCATGTTATTTCAGATAAGGGTGTGGCTCCAGATCCAGAGAAGGTCCAAGCCATCTTAGAATGGCCAGAACCTCAATCACTCACAGCACTACAAGGATTTTTGGGACTCTAGATTTTACAGAAAATTTGTCAAAGATTACGCCACAATCGCCGCTCCCTTCACTGAATTGTTGAGATCCACTACGTTTGATTGGAATACATAGGCCTCAGAGGCTTTTACAACATTAAAATAGAAAATGATCTAATTACCTATTCTCACTATCCCTCAATTTGATAAAACATTTGTGCTAAAAACTGATGCTTTACCCGTGGCAATTGGTGTTATTCTTTCTCAGGAGCGTCGCCCCATCGCCTTCTTTAGTAAGCGTTTGGGTCCACGATTGCAATCCTCTTCAACCTATGTCAGAGAGATGTATGTTATCACTGAATCAATAAAAAAGTGGCGTCAGTATTTAATTGGAAGGCACTTTCCCATTTTTACAGATCACCAGAGTCTCCAACATCTTGCCTCACAATCTTTTCACACCCCGAGCAAATGAAATGGATCACCAAATTACAAGGATATAGTTTCAAGATATTTTACCGCCTAGGAACTTGCAACAAGGTAGCAGATGCTCTATCCCGTAGCCCAGATGCTGAAGCCTCCCTCCTCTTAGCCATCATTTCTCTCATTCCTACTTTGCTAGAGGAAATTCGAAATTATTTTCACTTCAATCAAGAAGGAGTGTTTCATCATTTTCACTCGAAATTATTTTCACTCCAATCCAGAAGGCAAAAGTATTTTTTGAAAAACTACAGTCCCAACCGATCCAACAAGGAGTGTTTCATCAGTCTCAAGGGTTAATATATTTCAAGGATAGGCTATATGTACCAGAAGTACCTCACATACGCCAACAGATCCTCCAAGAGTTTCACTCCAGCCTCTCGGCAGGACACTCAGGCTTGAAGCCAACGCTTTCCCTCATTGCCACTTCCTTTTACTGGCCAGGATTGTACAAAGATGTCAAATCCTTCATCACCAACTGTGCCACTTGTAAGATGAATAAATACCTGCCCCAAAAGAAAGCTGGGCTCTTAAAACCCTTACCAATTCCAAATCAAGTTTGGGAAGATATTACAATGGATTTCATTACGCACCTTCCAAACTCTTTTGGTCATACAGCTATATGGGTGATGTGCAACAAGCTCACCAAGTATGTGCACTTCCTGGCCCTACCCTCCAAGTTCACCAAGTATGTTCCCTTCCTCCACAATCCACGTTTCCCATGATGGCCCAATAGATGAAGGCCACGTCACCACCGAACCCCCTTTTAACCTTGAGGACAAGGTTTCTTTTGACCGAGGGAGTAATGTTGGGCTTTAGTAAATCAGGCCCAAGAGGATCAAAAATCCTCCAACATGGTTAAAAGATTTTATAAATTAGTTTCTTTTATTTTCCCTTGATCAGTGCCAAGTGTAGGGCCCTTATTTTATCTTAAATTCAGACTTATGTATTTATGTTGGGTTTACCTATAGAAATGATATGGTGGTAATTTACATTTTTATTCTTCCTTAGTTTAGTAATAGTATCTCCTGCCCTAATAGCCTATCAATAATTCCCAACAAAAACAAAAAGATACGCTAACCTATGGAGATATTTGTGATAAAAGTAAAATAACCGTATATGAATAAAAAATGGCAAGGTAAAAAATTTAATTTACTTATATATTAAAAAAAAAGATAGCTCCGACAATTAAGAAATAAGTCGGGTCCATCTGAAGAGTCCATATAGTCATATTTCAACTATCATAATCTAAGACATCTCAATAAAAAGGTATAAAAAATATATGAAACACACACTAAAGAAGTAAAAAACCTATTTTATATACTAACTCCTATTTTATAATCTATTTTTTATCTTTTTCTTCTCTTAAAATAAAAAATACAATTAATGTGAGAACAAGAATCTTAATAAACATCATCTAATAGTTTTTATATATTTTAATTATATAGTCTCTACGCAGTATATGAATGAAAAATTACTTACCTATTATCAACTATACACTAAATAATAAAAGTAAAAGTTTAACGAAACATGTAAGTTGATATATGTTCAAAATAGAAAGTTGTTAATTCAATTTAATTAGTATTTACTAAGAAACATAGTTGTCATCCCATCTTGAAGTTTCTTTTCCAATTTCTTTTCGAATAGTCTTTTGATTATCTTTAAAATAATTTGTCATATCTTTTCTCACGATTCTCTCTTCTTCAAGTTGAGTGTTTACTTGCTTTAACTTCATCCTAGTTGTTGATGTAAACATTTGACCACGGACCTTTCGTTCATTAATTTAATGATGGTCTTTCCTCTTAGAAATTTCTTAAATGATGGTCTTTCCCCTTAGAAATTTCTTAAACCTTTATATGCAACAAAAAGAAAACACAAGTGAAACAATTATTCATAACAACAACAACAACAACAACAATAACAACAACAACAACAATAACAACAACAACAACAACAACCTTTATATGCAACAAAAAGAAAACACAAGTGAAACAATTAATAATAATAATAATAATAACAACAACAACAACAACAACAACAACAACAACAACAACAACTTTTATATGCAACAAAAAGAAAACACCAACAACAACAACCTTTATATGCAACAAAAAGAAAACACAAGTGAAACAAATAATAATAATAATAATAATAATAATAATAATAACAACAACAACAACAACAAACAACAACAACAACAACAACAATAACTACATTCACCATAGGATTTTTGTTAGTATCATTATCTATGTCATGTAGTGTCTCTGTAGAAATTTCTTAAACCTTCATCTACAACAAAAAAAAACATAACCAAAACAATTTTTTACATTTTATAGCAACAACAACAATAATTACTACTACATATTTTTTAATATGTATAAAAAAAACAAATACTCAAATGAATGAAAATGAAAACCAAATCATGAATACCTTTTTGAGATTGAGTTGTATTAGGATGTGGAAAAATTGGATGAGTTATATTTGGAATATGATTTGATGATGTCACTATAAATATAGAGTGAACCATGAAATAAAAGAAAATAATTAAAATAGAAAAAAAAAATAGTGAAAAAAAAGGGAAATTACACGAAACAATGAGAGTCATATTTCTTACTAGGTAAAAAGTAGACATTGCATCGGTGTAAAATTGAAAGCTTCAAGAAACCAGTGATGGTGGTGATATGCATAAAGAGTATAATGAAAACTAAGCATGAAAGGAAATAATAAATGAAAGAAGCAAATATGTAGTTGTACAAGAGTAGCAGGGAGAAACACTTAAGCCTTATGAAATTTCCAGTGGCAAAAAGAGACTAATAAAATGAGATTTTTACCGCCAAAAATAGCAGAAAAAGAAAGTGCATATCATTCTTTTTCTAAAATGACAACATCAATATTTGAAGTTTGTATATATTCATTTATATATTATCTTATTTTTATTTAAATTTATTTTAAACTTCACTAAAATGTTAACCACATGTTCTAAAAATACACACACTTAAAAATATCTAACTTTATTAATTGGTTTATTTTAATTAAAAGTATAAAATTTATTATTACTATTTAAAAAAAAACCTTAACTAAATAAAAATCATTCAAATCTTCTTCTAAACAAAAGTAGTTTAAGAAACTAGTTAAAATATCAAGATTTTTAATTTTATTTTAAAGTTTATAATTATTAAATAAATCATAAACTATTACAAATTATATAAAAAAAACTCTAGATTTTTATACATATGTTTTTGAAAAAAATATAAGAAAGGATTTCTAAATTTAAATTATTCAAACAGAATGTTAAATTGGTAAATCTTTAACTTTTAAACCGAACTGGTCGTGGCCGAGATGCAAGGGCTGACCTGGAGACTAGTCCCCGAAATGTGTTATTCACTTAGATTTTACATCGGTCTAGTGGGGATCTAGTATTATAATCTTTATTCTAATGGGAAATAAAGGTCTTGGAGTGATTCCTCGTACTAAACCACCAGCCTTATGTGTTGTGGGGTGAAAAGGGATGTCACCTGCAAGGACACTGACGCTCAAGTTAGTGAATATTGTAACACCTTCGGTTAACTAGGATAATCTCTTCCACTAAGTCATCCTACTTAACTAAGAGGTTACAAGTTTTACAAAAATATGGAAGTTTTTTTTTATACATGAAACAATGGTGGAACAAAAACATTATATACCACATCGTTATATAATACATGGTCATTAACAGACTGTACAAACCCTAAGCATCAGGAGTACACAGGCTCCTGTAAAATCTTAACTCAAGGGACATAGCCCCACTGATGTGATATCTTGTTGCTGTCGTCCATCTTGATGCGCTTCCCTAAGGGTTTGTAGCATACTAGAGCCACCTCCATCTATTGTGGGTAATCTCCTCTAGCAAACCTTATCCTCTATGCGGGTCTTTTCTTCAATTTGAAAAATAGATGTAAAGGGTGA
Organism: Clitoria ternatea; assembly: GCA_037962975.1. NCBI lineage: Eukaryota > Viridiplantae > Streptophyta > Magnoliopsida > Fabales > Fabaceae > Clitoria > Clitoria ternatea. Next base: position 214,178,356 of record CM075671.1, on the reverse strand, counting down.
GGAATGGAAAAGTTGTCATTCTTGACGGTTCTCCAATTTATAATATGAACTCCACCTGAGGGTCGGGCCTTAGTCCCATACCATCCCCTATTCGTTATCCTCACATAACGTCGTCCTTGATTCGGCTTACCTCACTCAGCATTTCCTCGCCTCTCATCTATAGTTAACTCGTCAAAAGGGTGATCGTGTATAGTTATCATCACACACATACCACACATCATATCAGACATCAATCAAACATATCGTATGCATATATACAGGTGTTTCATTATTTATTCTTCCTTTATCATTATGAATGAAATGCATGTGGGCCCAAAATCTCATCATCATAATCACAATCATCAAAATCATCTGACTCAGTCTGACACTGGGCATAATGTTTTCACACTAGAGCAACCCAGAGACCACCGAATTCCCACAACATATGGGTACAATAGGACATACAGGTCCTCAATTCTGAAAGATCCTTCCACAACTACATTGTGATCACACAATAACCAGAATCAGTTCTTAATGGTCATAGTTACGTTCCATCATTTAGTCGAAGTACATCGAGTTTATATTGCTATGTTTGGCCTCGGGGAGCTACCCCTAAGCCATTGGATATATAGCCCATGTACTCTGAAGATCCTACTTGGGGATCGAACACAAACATCCTCCAGCGTACCCCCTACCATATGCTCTAATGATCATCACAGCCTTCTGTCCATACCATTTGCTTATTATGCATGCTCAATGCATAATTGTTTATCTTTCATTATACCCATCATCGTTAGAGTCCTTCCAATAGCCTACTTTTGTCTTTAATGTCAAGGATCACTTTTATTTCATCTTATTCCTGGCTAAGCATTTCAATTATCCACTCAAGTTCTGTTACATCCACTCTCACTATCCCTCTCTTCTAACTTTATGGGGTTGGGTTGTCAGGAATTAGCCTAAGTTCTTTATGATATCATCCTTGTATTACCAAATGAGACTAATTAAGTAGATTGGGGTATTCTTATTTATTAGGGTGTGGATTGTCTTATCCTCAAGAATTATAATTTATTTGTTAATGTTCTTAGTTATTGACTAGTTACTAAATCGTCACTTTGTTTACATCATTCACTCTTACCTTCCTAACAGAATATTGGTTATGATAAGGGTAGGTGTAGTTTAATTTAGTCGAGATCGATCTCTTAGCCTTTATTAGTTTAATTAAATTAGATAGGTTTCTTTCTAGCGTGGTTAATTAAATGATACTTTTATTTTTTTTTCTCAGCTCACCCTCTTATTATAACTATTTGGTATTCGTTTAGATTATCTTGAATCACTAGTTGGCGATTAAGGACAAAGTGGTCGCACATCATTGTCCATCACATTCCCCATTGTTGTCCTACACCTCGGTGCATCACCATCTCATCACGTTTTCTTGGGGTATACCTCATCACATCATCATGTGTCCTTATCGTATCGTACCAAGACCCCACTGAGACTCATTCTTATTTTGTAGTTCGTATTGTGATTCATTACAACATACACACACATAATTACACTCATCCATATCACACCCATACATGAGTATAGAACTTTATTCAATGTATCCATCATACACATACATACATACATACATATATACATACATGTATATACATGTATCCAAGCATCTTATCAATCAGTTATATATTTTATGATTTATTTCCTTCTTATTTTTCTTTAACAACTATTATTATTATTATTATTATCATTAAGGTTATTATAGTTAATGTTTACTTATAAATATCCATCTACTATTTTGATTCTTATTACTTATCTTCATCTAATTTGTCTTGATACTATTAATAATTGTAGCTTACTTTCATTTGGTTACTAGGAGTCTCGTAAGGCGTAAATAACGTGCTCCTATATATTTTCCTAATATAGGCCCCATTAGTTTCCCTAACATAATTCCCTTTATTGCTTATCTCCCTATCGTCAGGGTTATTCATAGTTCGAGTATCTATAGATATTATATTATTAAGCAATTAAGTTATACTAGTTATTATTTATATTCCCTTATTACTGGATTATTATTGCACATGTCATGCCAATTTCTTTGACTTATTCCTTAAAAATTATAGTCATGTCTTATGATAAAATTTATTTATCTTTTTGACTCTTATGTGTCTATGTGTTCCTTATCTTGGAATATTTGTCCTCGACTCGTTAGGTCCTGCCTATTCTTTCGGACTTTAAGAGGTATTTTTGATTCATTTAAAAATATATGTGTTGTATCTTGGCTTATTAACTTCCTTTGAAATGGTAAGAAAATGTATATCCACTTATATTTTATGGATGATAATTCCTAGAGGTTAACAGATTGTCAAGAAAGATTCAGATTATTTTCACAAAGTATAATGTTAATTGGTCATTGCCCTTATCAGTATGATTCTTGAATCAAATCCATGGAGCATTTGGGGGATAAAATGGCATCCGATGAATATTTTATGAAATAAAGATTATGTTCAAAAATTAAAACATCGTTGGTCGTTACCCTTATTGGTATGCCTAATTAAGTTTGGAAGACTTATGAGGCATTCAGGAATAAAATAGTATCCGACCATTATGTGTGTACTGAGTAAATCTAACTATACTTACCGTGTAACACACTATATTCGATTCCTTTTACCAATTTAATAAAAATGGGACTTAGTCATGGGTATCGACTCTAAGCCTTGTTTGATTTGGTTTAGGAAAAATCAGATTTTAAAATATATTTCTTAAAATACCTTTATTCAAGTTATTTAGAGTGGAAAATAATAATAATAATAATAATAATAATAATAATAATAATAATAATAATAATCATGTGGTTAATTTTATCCTCTATAAATATTTCTAATATAATTAATTAAATATTTATCTCGCATCATAGAATCTGGTACTAACACGATTGAGAAAAAATATAACAATATACTCCCTAAATCACACTCCAATACCATTATTACAAATATTTGGGTAAAATCAAATTACAAAATAAAGGTGGCACGCCCGTCTATCCTTATACCCCCAGTATCATGTTTTTCAAAACTTACCAACTGGGACCCACATCAATATCCAGTGATCTTTTTTTAGCTTTTCTCAGTTTGGTACCTAATTTACTCAATCAGTCACCGGAGTTAGTATAACAAATTATAATTAAATATTCATAATTACAATAAAAATATAAAAAATAACTCGACTTAAATAAAATTCCCTGGGCATGACCTCGGGAGGTGGGGGAGTACCCAAGAGGATACCCCTCCTTACTTGGAGTGACTTTTTTTTGTTCCTCGGTGAAGGGCGCAAAACTCAAACTTTTAATCTGTAAACCTCGATCGCAATTCTGTCAATGCCATTAGAATCTACGCGGCAATCGAAACCCAGATATGGAAACATGCAAAGGATTAGAGAAGGTGGAGGGAGGGTCAAGTAGTGTTTGTCTCAAGGTGGAAAGGTGGTCAGGGATGGTGGAGGTCACGGTGTGAGATGGAAATCGAAGAAAAATTAAAAGAAGGAAAGGAAGCGGTGGCCACAGTTGAGATTTAAGGGTGTGGTGGCCAGAGATAGAGGGGACCGCGGTTGGAGGTGGCTGGTGAAAGGTGGTAGAGATGGTGGTGAGTGGTGAGGGTTGTGGAGGATTGAAGAGGAGTGGAGAAAGCGGTGAACGATGATGGTTTTAGGTGGTGGAAACGGTAGAGAAGGCGGCGGTCATAGTAGTTGGCCATGAGGGAGGGGAGAGTTTTTAGAGAGGGACTTTAGAGAGAGGGAGGACCATGGTTCTTAAGGGGAAGATGAAGAATGAAGAGGGTGCATGTATATTTATAGAGAACATGGCTCGGCGGGTCAAGTTTAATCAGTACTGAATGGAGTTTTAATGAGTAACTTCAATAAATGTTTTGAGGATGGTTACAGTGAGAATTTGAAAAAATGGTGATGATAAAAGTTGTAGGTCTCATTTTTCTCTTTGAAATTTTATATGGCACACGAAAATCCAATAACCCGAGCAAGAGTTATGCCTAAACCAAGGAAAAGTTCTCCCGGAGCTCCTGAATTTGCAAGGCTTGAAAAGATTAATTTTCTGGCACTTTTCCTTTGAGAATCAGAGTTCAAGCCTTTCATGAAAAGTTGCAGGGATTTTTGGTACAAAGCCATAAGAAAGAACGAGATGGTTTTAGGGTCGTATGAAGGAGATATACGCATTTTACCAAAATTGATCCGTGTTGTGACGAGTTAAAAACAACTTTGGAAAGATTTATTAAAATGTACTCATAGGGTGAGAACTAGCCTTTGGAATCTTTATAAAAGTCATAGGATTTTGTTAAGAGAATTATAAAATTGGAATCGCATAAATCGAACATTGTATGAGAGAGAAAGATATGATTTTTCTAGCGAACCATGCGCAGATTAAAGGGATTAACAAACGGGGTTTCAGAGTACGAATACTTGGTTCTCAAATTAGGGGTGATTAACTTGTGAATTTGATATTGGGGCTAGAAATAAAGGTTGTTAGGTTTTTCATAACAAAGAAACCAAGACAAGAATTGCATGATTTTGACTTTATATGTGAAAGTTATGCCTGAAACACTGAAGGTACTTGGGCTGAATTCGGGGTTCCAATTTAATTGAGTGTTTTCTCAAGAAACGGGGTCGATAGGGCCCAAATTAGAGTTAGGTTCCTTTAGGAAAAGTGTTTAGATTGTAGAAACGAATAGTTAGAGACTAACCGTGTTGGAATTAGATATCTAGAAGTGCTTGCACAGTCAAACACGGGAGGTACCTAAGGTACGGGTCGGGCCTACCGAACTTGTTTTCCTTGATTTACTATAGAGTTGTCCTAACAGGACTAGTTTCCCTATAAGAGTACTAGTCTCAGGCCGGATTATTGATACCTAACTATCCACTAGGTCGCAAAGTTAAATTCAAGAACCTGACAATATTTTATCATTACAGATTCTTATCCAGTAATTAAATAAATAATTATTCATTAAATATTAAATCCAATATTATCATATATATATATATATGTTTGAAATTAACAAATATTAATTAAATATTATCATTATTTATTATCATATAATTAAATATTGTTATCGAGGAATATTATAAATATTGTTAATTAATTAATACTAACCAAATAGGATTATTACCATTGAATATTAACTAATATTAAACTAATGCATCATTACCAAATAAATAGTATTATCATTGTCATTAAATTATATTGTATTATCCTCATTGCTACCAGGTACCAACCTATGCTCATTTTTCATCGCCTATGTTTCTCTTTCACTATCATCACATTCTCATTCTTCTTCACAACCCCTATATTTCCTGGACACGGTTTCTAATTACTCATACTCTCTCAAGGTCCTTAGTCTCACACTAATACCTTAATTGGGCTCACCTCTCATCATTTTCTTATACTAAACGCAGTTCAAAGGGTAGGCTAAAGCCTACTGCTTTCCATAGAAAGCTCAATAAGGCACCCTCAGGGTTTTTGAGGGTCTAGGGTCCTGCCCTGAAAACCTGGGCTGTTACAAATATTCAAGAAGAATATTAGAGCTCAAGTGTAAGTTCAAGTGAAAATATTCTACCTTTTATTGTTGTTATGTGAGTATTTATATCTAGGGTAACGAAAAAGTCATTTCGAATAGGTAGGCTTGCTGTATAAGGTGTCAGTGTCATCTGATGACTTGTAGAAAGGATGACACACAACAATGATCCTACCTACCAATTGTACATTTCTATCAGTTACTTTACAGGTTGTTTCCCTAACACGTAATTGTAAAAGTCAACTCTGACTATCCAGTGTTGAGAGACTAGCTCACACCAGATCATGTCATGAGTCTCATACGTGGTGTAGGAAGCCGATCTTAAGCTTCAATGTTTTCAGCGATGCCGGTCTTGCATGACAGCTTTTAGGTCAAATGACCTTTCTACCCATAGGCCGGTATCAAGATCAAATCATTTGTCCCCTAGCTTGTTTGAGGGACTATGTCAGTTACTCAAATATGTTATATCCTTCACTAAGACACCTGTTATAAGTGTGCGTAAGAAGAACATTTTCTTTAACTTAAGAAAAATTTTCATTTGCTTCTATGCATCTTTGTAACTGTTTCTCATTTATTTCCCTTCCAAAACGCAGCGTTGCACGTATCGAGGGTTGCACCAATCATTGAACAATTACTTTCAATCATGCTTGGTATTTACACTTCAATCATAACTTTGGCAGTTACTTTTGGACAATAGGCCTTGGAAATTGAAAGGACTCGACTCAAGAAATTTGAATCCAAAAAGCCACCGTGTTGCTTGCCCTCAGCCACGTCTATAAAAGGTGGTTCAGGAGAGGTTGTAAGAAACTTTTTACTTTTGCACACTGAGACTCTGCTAAAATCCATAGGGAAAACCCTTGTGATTTAATGAGTTAAACTTATAGCAAACATCTTGCTTAGCTTTTTCATACCTCCAGGGTCTTAAGAGAAACTCACTTGTTCGTGAACCTTAAGATTCCACCACAATTTTCAAGTAGTGAACCCTTACCCTTAACTCTTACTTTATTTTTGTTTTTTGTTTTGCGTTTACCTCTGTGGTGAGGGCAAAAAATAAGGACTATAAGAGGGCCATCAGGATACCATGGGGGTAGGATCTCTGTGAAAAGTCAAAGGCCTGGGTTGCAAGGACCAAGGCAAAGGGAGGGGGACATAGAGATGAGAGTGGTTCTTCAAAATAGATTGTAAAGCTAGGGTTTCTGATTAAGCAAACTCTAACCTTTACACATCTAACGACATTAAGTTTTATAAATCTATAGGCGGTCTCAGATATATGATCAGAACTATGGTTACAAAAGAAGGAGAAAAAGAGGTGATACAGAAGTAACTAGGGTGCTCCACTGTCATCATGCACCGTATAAATTAGGTGTAACTCCTAACTGATAACCCTTATGTATGGGTACAACGAGAGATTATGGAAACTCCCTCACAACACACTAAGGCTATTGGGGGCGTGATGGACTTCAAATGTCCTATTCATGCATGGGAGAAATATAAGGAACGGTACACCACCCTACACCCTAGGGTTGGAGGCTGTGTTTGCCACATCCCTGTTGACGAGCAGACCATTTTCATGCATGGGAGAAATACAAGGAACGGTAAACTACCATGCATCCTAGGGTTGGGGGATGTGTTTGCCATATCCCTGTTGACGAGCAGACCATTTTCATGTACGATATCCTTTTCACACACCTCAAAGTGAGATTTCCTCTGACAAAGTTTAAAATGGGGGTCCTCCGCTTCCTTGACTGTGCCCCTACTCAACTGCATCCAAACAGGTAGAGACTAGTCTGGAGTTTAGAAGTGCTTAAGGAGCACTTTAATTTCATTCCTACTATGGCGCTCTTCTTCTAACACTGTCGTGTCGTGCGTCAGACCAACAAAGACGGCAGTCTTAGCTTTGTCACACTTTAGTATGACTTAAAAATAGTCAACTTTGAAGTCTTCACTAGGTTAGCCAAATTCAAGGACAACTCTTTCAAGAAATGTTTTATGAAGGGCCAAGTAAAAGCCAATAAACCAATGTTCTAGGAAAATAAGGTCGGGATCGAAAAATTTCCAGTGTCATGAACTCATGAATATTTTCTGCAGACCAGAGCAGCATATGCAACCAATGAAAATAAGCTATTTTATACTTCTCTCGAAGTAACTAGGGCCATGCATGCATTCTGCTTTGCTTACGGGAAGTTCACCTACAAGCGTCTCCTTGGCTCCCGACTTTAGAGAGAAGCTTATCTACATAATGACCTCTGGAATAAATTTTCTTTAGTTAAGTTAAAACTTTTGCTCTCTAACCTTTTTGCTTTTATTGTTATAGGAGAAATTGAGAGCTTTGGACCAATGGACGTTCTAAAAAAATTATAAGCTCAATTGGACGTTGCCAAGGGTAAAAACCAAATTCAACCCAAGAGAAACATTGCCAAGGCTAACCAAGCTGCCATCACGTTCCTTGAAGGGATCGGATAAATTCCCATAAAGGAAACCCCAAAGCCAGAAGCAACAGAAAAGGCTTAAGAAAAGAGAAAGAAGAAGAAGCACAACCCTAAGAGGAAGAATGTTCACAAGAAAAAGCAAGAGCCAAAGGAAGAAGAAAACCTATCTCCGCCCTCTAAAAAATCTAAGGGTAAAGAGCCGGTTGAAGAGGTGACCGGTCAACCAGTGACACCGATCAACGTATCTTCTTCTTGAGGAAATCAATGGCCTCCTATGTTAAAATTAAGATTACCTAGCTTGACGAGATGACGCATGGGTGTTACTATGCTTCCGTTCCTGGGTCCTGCCTCAACCCTTTTATTATTTACCGGGGAAAAGAAGTAGAGTAGGATAAACTAAGGTCTCCTTCCTGGTACTTCCTCCATTTTGATTTAGAGGTTGAAGAGAGGAAGGCTACCATCAAAGCTGCCAGCTAGTAGCTAGTCAAATTGGACGGGATGATAAAGTCTTTCAATGACATCATAGATCATGTGGATAAGAGCTCCCTATTCTATTATCAAGTCCAAACCCTTAAGGCAGACAAAAGGGCGGCAAATACTGAAATTGACAACCTGAAAAAGGTAATAAAGGCCAAGGACAAGGCCCAAGATGAGGACAAGGCAGAAATTCTCACCTTGAAATAAAAGATGGAGAAGCTCCAGTCCTAAAAGCAACAACTGGAGTTTCTAAAAGAAAATAACACCAAACCGAAGGCCAACAATGAAAAGTGGAAAAATGTTACGATAATGAGTAAGCTAAAATTCTATGTCAAATTAAGGTTCACGTCAGCAAAGAGACAAACTGGCTCAGGGAAAAGCATGGACTGGCTGCTGAAATGAAAGGGCTCAAGATGAAGATTATTGACATTGATTCCCTCCGTGAAGCGTATGAAAAAAATATGGGAAGAAGCAGCTGCTGGTCAGAAGAGGGCGGTGAAGCAATCCAATTATGTGTAAAGGTTATGGATGGGGCGTTTAGCACAAGCATACGACAGGTTAATACAGGAACCCCAGCGTCACTCTGAACCTAAATGACATCAACCCCTACTTTGAATTCCATGGTGGGAAGCTGTTCGCCGTGACAAACAATGAACGCTAGGAACCTAAGGACCTTCCCTATAAGCTGGTGGATCTACCACCTCCGCAATCGATGACAGAACAACCCAGCCCTTCCTTGGATGAAAATGTAGAATTCATCCTAGAAGAGAAAGTTAGTCTGGAAGACAATGCCTCGCCTCCTCCAGACAACACAACCCCAGCTGCTTAGCTTAGTCAAGAATCGCCTTTGTAATTTTGTATTTTTTCTTTGAATACTTGAACGTCTTGTGTCAGGTTAGGCTCTGACTTTTAACTTTATTTGATCAATGACAATTATTCCTTTCGAATTGCTTCTATCAAACTTTTCACTTTATAGTCACTTGATATTTACTTCATAGGAATTCTGAAAATAATGTCCCTGTCAGGGACTTGGATGCTTCAGTTTCATTGTAAAAACTTAGCTTATAAAATTGTTGATCCTCCATACAGGATTTAAAATATAACTTGCTGTAAAGCATAACATTGTTGCCTTCTTTCTGAAGTTAGAAAACTCTTTGATAAAATTAATAATCTACTTACGCAGCTCGTTGGGGTCCGATATAGTCTTAAAGAGAACTAATCCTCACCATCCGTTGAGGCCAAGTAGCCAATCTCTTTAGAGATTGAGATGCCACTCATTGGGGTCTTGTATGGCCTTATACGAGGTCTAGTCCTTCTCACTTGTTAGGGCCAATTGTTCTATTTATGCTAGTCGTTGGGGTCTAGTATGGTCTCAAAGAGATCTAATCTTCACCTCTTATTGGGGCCAAGTAGTCAATGCCTTATTAAGGACTGGGGTGCCACTTGTTAGGGTCTGATATGGTTTCAAAGAGAATAAACCCTCGCCACTCGTCAGAGCAATATGTTGTATGCAATCAGAGATGTAGTCAAAAGAAAAATAGAACTTGCAAGTAAAATTATTTTTTCATTATTGAACTTAATATACATTGAAGTTAAATTGGGATATGCCTCATTAAAAAATTCTTGAAGAAAACCCAATGGGAAAAAACCTCAAGGTAGGAAAAAGAGTACATGCCTAATCTCTAGCTAACTATAATACACACGAAGATTATGGATGTTCCATTTATTTCTGATGGGAGTCCCATTCAATATCTCAAGATGGTATGCGCCTTTGCCCAATGCTTCAAAGGGTCTTTCCCATGTCACCATAAGCTTCCTCTTATAAGCAAACTTATTTCCAATGCTAGTTCACTATAACACCAAGTCACCGGCTTCGAAATGCCTTTGTGAAACCCGTTTATTGTACCTTAATGTCGTCTTTACATTGACTACCTGATCCCAGATAAAAGCCTCCTCTCTAAGCTCTCCAATCATATCTAGCTCGTTTTGGAGATTGGCCCCGTTGTCAAACGCTAAAAAATGTTAAATCATGGTGGAAGATGTGTGAAGCTCTACTGATATCATGGTTTCAACCCCATGTGTCAATCGAAACAGGGATTCATTGGTGGATGAATAAGGGGTCATCCTGTAAGCCCACAAGATGTGGCAAAGTTGGTTGGTCCAATCCCCCCTTTCAGAACTTGTCAGGCTCTGGCCTGAGTTCAATATTTAGTATATTAATTAAATAAATTCAATCATGATACGTTTGGTTTATATTTTACGGGGAAATTTTTCATGTTTGTGTTTCATTTAATTTGCTTATAATTAGTATAATTTAGATTTTCCCAATTATCATGCGTTGTTTGACCCAAAGAGGCAAAAACCAAAACTAAACAGAACCTGGGTGTATAGACACTCAGGTGTGGTGTACAAACACCCACCACATGGCCAAGGTAAGTACAATGTAAAAATCAAAGGTTGGGGAACAGAGTCTGGGTGTACAAATGCCCAGGCATGGCGTTAGAACGCCCACGCACACCATAGGGGAACCACCCATAAACCACAAGCCAGCGTATGAACACCAGCTTGGTTTATTGGAAATATGCATTAATAGCCTATATAGGACGCATCATTTTGAATAAGGCATTTTTTGTTAAATAGTTTAACAACCTTTATTTATCCTTGGAGTAATAGGTCATATGAGAGTTATTTCTAAAATGTCCCTAGTTAAGTATTTACGTGGGAACATGTAAATACATTAAGGCTAGTGTGTGAGTGTACTGATGATCTGATCTCACAAATCATGGATATAAATGATATCAAGTCTTCACACGGGTACACATTTAGAGTAATGATGTACTGGACAGACCCACCATGAGAACGTTGCATGGATCTTTACATGAATGTCTTAAATGACTCCCAATATGATAATGGTGTATTTAGTCCTTCGACCTGAAGTCACTACGATTCCTACATAAGGAGTTTGTTGTTTTAATACAATCAAACGTCTTCTTTAACAAGAGGACTATAAAGGTTGTGATTAGGCAATGAACAAATCATGCAGAGGGATGTGAGTGATGTAGATGGGATTTGTCTCTCCTATGTGATAGGAGTGATATCTATAGGCCAATTGATGGAGTAAGACTAAGGAAATGCATGGCCATGCTAGAAAGAATAAATATTCGATATTTATTTGGATAAAGTCTACTCCGCTATCAAGTAAAATAAATTGGACCATACAAGGATGACACAACCATGCCTTAGGCCCAATTAGGATATCGTGACAGAAGGAACAAACATGTAAAATAATTATCACTTATAGGTTATGTTGATATTAAACAATATTCGGACATAATGATGCATTGCTAGATGCCGCTCTTATTTTATATTAATAATAAAATAGTTTATTATTAATATGACCGAGTATTTTACCTATAGGGTCACACACATAGAGTAAATCCATCATAAAATAGCTTTTTATTTTAGTTGGACTAAAATAAAACTATTGAGCCTAACTCATTTAGAATGAGTAAGGAGCTCACTCTTTAGAGAGAGCAAATTAGGTCAAACCTAAGCCTATAAATAAAGCATAAGATGCTCGTAGGCGGCTACCCAAAAAGAGACACAAAATACACAAAAGTTGCAAAAGCTACAAGCAGTCAAACTAGCATTTGGAAGGTGTAGTGTTTCTGGTGGGAGTACTCGTGTGGACTCCTAAAGGACGAGGCTACGACTGCTTCGATATTCTTCAAGAGGTAATCCTAAAGCGTAATATTTTTTTTGTGTTTGTCTTATGCTTTGAAACACGAAGTTTTGCAAGTCCAATGGGAATCTTTGTATTTTCGCTGCTTATGACTAGGGATTCCCTAACATTGGTGTGGGAGCACATGGGAGCTTGGCAACACACAATAGTGACCAGCAACATACCAACGTCAGGACACCCAAGGTGGAGCATATGTACGCGTGAAAAGGAACCAGCAGGCATGGGGAAAATCAATCAGAACCAACGTGTACACATTGTAGCTAGCGCGGTAGCGCCTGGCCCAGACTAGGGGAGAGTGCAATTGGGTGTGAAAGAAGCCCTGCATGGGCGTGGTAATGCCCAAGACTAGAGGGAATCTCATGGAGCAACAATGCCTCAGCGTATATACATTGAGGCTAGCGTTTAAATGCGCGACCAAAAGCAAGGGAATAAAGGCATATGGACCAGACGAGATCCAACCAGCGTTGGGACGCCACCATGGGAGTATAAACGCCCAACCCATGTATGTGTGCACAGAGCCTGGGAGTTGGAACGCCTAGACCAACGTGGGAATACCCACACCAGAGCCAAATTTCCATGTTTTACAAAAATGTCCCTATGCAAAAGCCACTAACTTCTAGAACCCCTAAATCATTTGTTTCAAGTCCTATTGGTCCTAAATTTCATCCACACCATTTTTTTGACATTTCAAATCTGTTGGTAAAGTCTGTTTCCCTAAATTCCAACGTATAACTAAGTTATATAGAAAAATGTGTTTTGGTTGTTTTATGAATAACTAAATGTATAAAGATGGACAAATGCAATGCTAACTACAAAATGGACATGTACACATATTTAATATACATATTCTAACATGTAGAGGAAGTTTAGGGATGTCAGTTCCTACAAACGCTTAATTTGATGCATCAAGTTCCTTCAAAGCACCTTATAGTTACATAACATCCTACCTACTTCAACTAAATTGTAAACACAAACCATATAAATCTAATCATAACATATCAAACTTGCCCATGGATTTAGACCTCAATATATATCTATGGCTCAATGCCTAATTTATCAAAATCATAAATCATAGTATCAACCCATTCATCATTTCTCAAAATACATACACATCCTATATAATTCCAAGTAAACACATTAATCTGCCCATGATATTTGGATTTTAACAATACATACACACACATATACATGGCTCTGTCAATCTCATTAAGAGCATAAATCATACTTCAACTCTATCACGCATTATCAAAAGCATCCAATTCAAGTTCCAGCTAGTTATCGTATGGTTCTAACATCATGTTTTCAAAAGAGATATATATATATATATATATATATATATATATATATATATATATCAATCAGCATTTAGATTAGTAAAATATTCAAAACCACGCCATACATAACTATACACATATATGTACATCTACATTTTGCATCCATGAAATTTCAGATCTCACCGATAGATATACACCTATATGGCTCTATGCCCAAATCACCAGATCACAAAATCTACTTATCAAATTTAGTCACCATCATCACAAGCATACAATTGCAGATTCCAAACAATTATCATATGGCTTAATTCATGAAACTAAAAGACATACGACAACATTAAGGTCACTAAAACTTTTAGAATCATGCTATACATAACTACACTCATGTGTGTGTTTACATAGATGCATCCCCTATGGCCAAGCAATGCAATTCCGCCTATGGATCTTCAAGTAAACTCGGACCCCTGCATATTTATTGAAATACCCACAATTTAAAAGGGTAAGTATTAATCAAATAATAAATAGCAATTCAATAACAAGGTAAGTTCTTTAACTTTCGCATCATCAATTAAACATCAAGTTCTTACATCGCTAAGCACAATGAACACGATAACTACATAGCATCAAAATCAATCATCCTCAAATATCACAAGCACTAAGGCTTCTAATGATTAAATCATACATCTCCATAATTCCATCCAAGCATCCATCAACTATACATAACTATCAATACCCACCAATGCAATTCATGCGTGTCATGGTCTTTGAAATCTTTTCTTTCAATTATGCACAAAAATAATAAAATGCAAATCTGTCTTAATAACATAAAGAAAGTGCCAACTCACTCAGTGAACCATAACACTATAAGTGGTAGCCTCAAAAGCAACAAGTTATAGGTTGCACAATGAACCTAGCACTATATCGTGACAGCCTTATCAGCAAACGGTATTTAGAAACATAACCACATACATAAGCAATTAGTTCTTGGTCAGACCCGTGATTTTAGAATTAAATCCCTACTTATTATTCAATTAGTAACCCCCTCGCACGTTAAACGTACCTTACGGTGAATCCGGCTTTACGATTTAAGCTTCCGACCACCGTAATGCCTTTCAATTTCAATCTTTCAATATTCTAAAAATTTCTAAAATCCACAACAGCTTTCAATAACTCTGAACTACCTACCGACACATTCCAAAATTAAAATCATTATTTTAGATCACTGAAACATACCGAAATTAGCGAATATGCGTTGATATAAGACTAAAAGGCTTCTGGGCAGTGACTACACTTTGAGAAGATTTTCCTAAAATACCAAATAGTTATTTTAGCCATTTCTAAATTATGTTTAGTATGTTTCGAAGCTTAATCCAAGAACTCGACATAGTTTTGAAGGGTATCAACTTACCGAAATATCATTCACCTGGCCGACGATCCTCCAATTTGGTTTTGATACTCCAAACACCAACCTATAGCTTTTGAAATACCTTCCCAAAAGTTGTTCTTCATCAAACACATAGAAAATCAGCAACCACACATGTTAGGGAATGTTCCATGTTGCTAAAAATTGAAGGAAGAAAGAACCTTTTTACCTTACACCCTCCAATATGATTTTGTGATTCTGAATCTTGTCGTTTCCTTCTGAGATTAAATTTTATATGCTTCCCAACACCAAATACATGGAAATTCAGCCTTTGCACAAGATAGGTACATACCAAGTCATGGCCGTGAGTGACATACAAGAGGAAGAAAATGATTTCTCACCTTCTAGATATAAAGTATTTTATAATTTGATTGACTGTGCCAGAGAAATTCAAGATCCAAGTGAAAAAGGGTTTCAAGAAGTTAACCTTTGACCAGGGAGAACATATGTTACAACCAAAGAAGAATGATGATTCAAGGACAAATCATTCCAGAGTGGGATATAATGATATGAATAAAAGAGGTCACTTGGTTATTACAAAATTAAATTTTATATTTTTTATAATTTTTGTATTTAATTTTAAATATATATTTTTAGACATTTTTAACTTCCTTTTGGGTGATTTTTTTAATATTTTTATGAGTCTTTAGGTCATTATAATAGTTAATGAAAGTTTATTTTAAGTTTTAATGTTGGGGAATTTAAATAGTTAAAAGAGTATAATGTGAGTGTTAGGAAGAATTTATTTCCTTTATAATTTCAATAGTTTACTTAAGCTGATAAATGGGACCCTTTGTAATGCAAAAGAAATCAACTTGGGTTTCAGTAAATCTTCTATTCTCTCTTTTGTTCGATGCTTCTTGGTTCCTAAGTAAATAAATAAGTTTGATTTTATAAAGGCAAATTGTTTTGTAATGATCTAAACCGGTTTTATCAAGGGAACTTGTGGCGATCATATCAATTTTTTCAAGTTTACTCATGGCGATCAACTCATAATTTATCACCCATCTTCTCATCTATTTATTGAGTGTGACGTCAATATCCCTTTTTAAACTCTTTTACCAAAAATGTATCTTTTCCACGGATTTAATTTCAAGACGATCCCTATTTCGTTGCATAAAAAAGGCGGGAGTAATTACATGAACGAATACCTAATATCTTAATAATTGAAAGCTTTCAAGAAAGTCTAAAACACGCTTGATAAACAAAATGCCAACACCTCTTTCTTAAGCTGTCTCTTGGAGATTCACCACCAAGTACCCTCTCGGACATTCACTCAGACACCAATGGTCATCACTTAGACTTTTTACCCTTCATCGTCTTTTCAACACTTAAGGCTAGGGAGCTTCTATTCCTTCCATGCTCTACCCAATCTAGTACTAGCCCAAATATACCACACAGTTTAATGGGCCTCTTAACCTGGTGCATGTCTTATAGACCAAGAAAACTCACCAACATGGAGGATTAATAGATGATAATGGCCCATTAGGAGATAATCTTTGATAAGATAGGATATCTAATTAATTGTATATGGTATATAGGGTTTGACGAGAATTAGGATTTTATTTTTTATGTACAAATAAGCCATTAGATGTCTTAAAATAAATTAAGTAGCATTATAAAAAAAAACTCTACTCCTAGAATGACCATCTAAAATTTAGATAACTTGTAATTAGAGTAAACAAATGGTATTTATAAACTTTTGTGGTAAACCAAGGATTGACAAAAATATAATCTCTTAAATTTCATAATATTTTTTTAACCATTTAAACAATACATATTTTCTCCATATTAATATATTGATTTTTTTATTACACTTGTCTTTTCTCGTATTATTATTCTTACTGTTTTTTCTTTGAGAATGAGACCTCAATGAAATGACAAAAAGAAGAAAAAAAGAAATGGTAGACATATGAATTGGATCCGCATGAAGTGTGGTCGGAAGAAAAGAAAGAAAGTTGAAGGGAGTGGGTTGCGTTAAGGGGATAATAGAATAGTTGGAATCTTTGGGTGACGTAATGGATTACATTCACAAGTCAAAGAATCATTGACCTTCACATCGCCGGCTATTCTTTACTTTCCATTTCATCCTTTCATTCTTTTAACCACCTTTTATTAAAATCAACCATCTGTTGATCTTAAAGGACTTTATTTAATTTATTCAAATTAATAACTTTTATTAATATACATATATTTATGTTATCACAATCATAAAAAATATAATAATTGTATTCATATTTAGCCATTTTAATAAAAAATAATGATAAAAAGGACTCGCTTTTAACAATTTAAACTCGTATATAAAATTATTATTTTAATATTAATACGGCGCGTCATGGCTAAGGTCATCGTACCCTACCATATTTTATTTGTTTATGCAAAAATATGACTTTGACACCGGTAAAAATGGGTGTTATTTTTTAAAATTATCTTACTTGAATATCAATTATTTTAATGTATTTTAGTATTTGATAAAAAACATATAAAAGAAAAAGTAAGAGAATATAAAAAGATATTATAGGAATGCAAAAGAAAAACAAAAAGTGTAAAAGAGCATTGATGCGATTGTTATCTAAATAATATAATTATGATTTTTATATTTCTGCAAAAATAAGAGTCAGATATGATTCCAATGATGATAAAACACTCTATCAATATATTAATGCCACTAAATTTATTAGAAAGGATGTTAAAATGTATAAAAAATTAAATATTTTAAAGCCCTTAGTCGATATCTTAATAATAATTATTAAATATTTCTAAAATATATAATTAAATTAATATTTGATAATTTTATAAAAACGTATTATTAAAATATTTAATAAATATTTTATTACAACACATATTCAAATGTAAGTCATTCCCAGAAAATTAATATTTGTGAACTTGAGAGTTTGAATTTTAAAAAACAAAAATTTTAAATCGAATAAGTATATGTTTTTTAAAAAGTGTATATTAATTTTTTTTAGAAGAAACTAGTGTATATAAAATCACTCCACCACTATACCTGTACGAGTAGGGAGGTCAAAAATATCCATGCCCGCGGGTACCCGCGGATAAAAACCCGTCACGGATATAAAAACCCGCGGGTATGGGTACCCGTGGAGGAAGGAGAGCGGGTTTTATGCTACCCGTTAAGAAACGGGTACGGGTACGGATATAATGATATCCGTACCCGCGGGTACCCGTATATATAAAATTATATTAATACCCTTTATTATTATTAATATATAATTATATTCAGTGGGTATTTTTGTAATTTGTGATGATAAATATTTAATTTATAATTTATTTAAATGTTTCTATATTTTTATTTTTAAATTTTTTATTTTAATTAGGTACCCGTGGATATTCATGGATACCCGCGGGTAGTAACTACCCGAAAAAAAACCCGTAAAACGGGTACCCGTGCGGGTAACGGACGGGTACGGATATTATTTTTATCCGCGGGTACGGGTAGCGGGAAAGAGGTACCCGTGCCCGCCCCGCCCCGTTGACATCCCTATGTACGAGCAATAGCATAATAATATCTCCTTATCCGGTGTGAAGCTGCACATCGAACACGTATTCCCTCTGAAAAAGTCTCGAACAGACACAACTACTTTATGGTTGTTTTCTTCGCATTCAAATATTCAATTCTATCTTCTTTTTTTTTTTTGGCAAAGAATTCTATCTGAAATCAATGATGATTTAGCATACGTGGATACAGTCATATTAATTTGGGTTTGGCCGTTTGGCTTGTTGGGTTGAACTAACCTCTAAAATTTATTAGTTTGATTTATTTTGTCTCGTCAAAAAATAACTCTCGATGGATTGAGTTAACCCGTCGGGTTTTTATTAATATATATATATATATATATATATATATAATACTTAAGTTAAGCAGGGCTCAACGTGACACACCCCACCCAGCCACGGTCTCACATACATCTCTCGCTCACACGTCAACAGGAAGCCACGCACGCCATTGAACTGAAGCAACAAGTAATTTTCACTTTTATTTCAATTCTAATTTCATTCATCGTGAAGCACTCATGCAGTAGTTATATACTTATATTAATTTGGTTTATTTTTACCCAGAGCAAGCCAACTTTTATTTTTACTTTATGCATCATATATATCATATAATTAATTTCTTATGCAGTGGTTCATATATAAATTATTTCCATATTATTATGTCAAATAAAGAAATAGAAAAAATAATACTACAATTGTTAATTCAACTGTATATATTATTAATGTCAAATTAATAACTGTTATTTAAGATGCAACTATATTTTGTTGTGTAAAACTGCTTGAAAATTGTGTTTTGTTTTCTATTTCTAAATTAGTTATTATTAATAGTAGTAAATTAATTAATAATAGATTAAATTAATTAAAAACGGGCCAGCTCGTTTGACTCACGGGTCAAATAGAATACGGGTCGGGCTAATGTTTTTGATCTGTTTTCCTATTCTGACCCGGTCCGTATTATGACAGGCTTATGAGGGTCTTGACCCGGCCCAACCCTTTGACCCGTTTTACCACCGTTACGTGGATAAAAATTTCTTTCCTCACGTCACAAAATAAATTATTTCAATAGTTTTTTACTGTTTAATGTGTTATCTCTAAAAAAAAATTTTATGTCAGAAGTTCTCAAATCTCTAAGGCACACTTTTAGAAACTAAATAAACTTTTTAATGCCCAATATATAAAGTAATAAATCTAGTTCAAATTAAAAAAAAAAGATAGTTAATTGTTTCGGGCAACCAGATATATTGGACAATTATGTTTAAATTTTGAAGTCTAAAGTAATAATTAATCTTTTTTAAAGTAAGAAGATGGTTATTAAATGTTAGAAAAAAGCAAACCTCCTACCCATACAATTAAATGATATATATTATTGTGCATAAACACAACCCTAAAAAAACATATTAAAGCGTTAAAAGAGTCATAATAATGTTATGGTGTCAGATGTGGCCTCCTTAAGACCAGGACCAGCCCTTCCTTTCGGAACACGAATCATATTCATTCATGTTCATCCACCAACGCAAAAAATAAAATAATAAAAAATCATTTTCCATTTCCCCTGTTTGTAAAATTCCTGTTTAGTATAATATATTTTTCCAATTTTCCATGATCGTTCTGGTTCTAGGGCGCTTCCTCACTTGCTTATTATATAAGACTACCCCTTTCACTCCAACGCCAATTCAATTCACACCCTTCAAAAGTTCCAACCTTTACAATCAATTCACCCTTTTTCCCTCTTATCTTCTTGCCCCATGGCAACTTGTGTTGATTCTTCAACCCCTCTTTCTCGGAAGCCAAACGGGTCCCAACCCGATGATCGGTCCTTCAACTACGTGAAGTTTTTCAGACCCAGTTTCTCCGATCGTGTTTCCTGCGTGCCCATTTGCAAGAACCGTGACGAGATCCTTCACACGCGTGGGGAGGAATTGGAACATGATGTTGAGGATGATGATGTTGATGATGATGGGTTTGATCTATGGTTGAAGATTCAGGAGGAAGCAAGGTTAGATATAGATCGAGAACCGATTTTGTCTAGCTACTATTCAAGCTCCATCATGTCTCAAAAATCATTGGAAAGTGCTTTGGCAAATCAACTTTCAATCAATTTGAGCAGTTTGAGCCTTCCAAGTAGCACCCTTTTTGATCTTTTCATTAGTGTTCTAGAGGGTGATGATGAAGGGGATATCATAGGTGCCGTGAAGGATGATTTGAGAGCAGTGAAGGAAAGAGACCCTGCGTGCTTAAGTTTTGTGCATTGCTTGTTGAATTTCAAAGGCTTTCTGGCTTGCCAAGCTCATAGGATTGCTCACAAATTGTGGTTACAAGGGAGGAAGGTTCTAGCACTCTTGATTCAGAATAGGGTCTCTGAGGTTTTTGCTGTGGATATTCACCCTGGTGCCAAGATTGGTAGTGGGATTTTTCTGGATCATGCAACTGGGCTTGTGGTTGGGGAGACAGCAGTTATAGGGAATAATGTGTCAATTTTACATAATGTAACATTGGGAGGGACTGGTAAGATATCTGGGGATAGACATCCAAAGATTGGTGATGGTGTGTTGATAGGTGCAGGGACATGTATTTTGGGGAATATTAAGATTGGTGACGGGGCTAAGATTGGTGCTGGTTCTGTTGTGTTGAAAGAAGTGCCACCAAGAACTACTGCAGTTGGGAACCCTGCTAAATTGGTAGGTGGAAAAGATAACCCCATTAAATTGGATAAGATGCCTAGCTTTACCATGGACCATACTTCATATATTTCTGAGTGGTCAGATTATGTTATTTAGATGCTAATTATTCTAACATGTCTTAAGAGTTTTTTATTATGTTGTTAGACTGAATTGGTTTTGGTGAAGGATTCTTGTTTGTTCTGCAAGAGAGAATCTAAGTTCTCCTGCTAACAACAAGGTGTCCTTTGAATCATGGTATTAGACTTGCAGAAAAATAGTTACTTGTAATGTAACGGATTATGTAACGCTTTACCGTTGTTGTTGTATGGTGCCATAACAACCCTTTATATAGCATTTATGAATATGGGTTTTGCTTGTTGCTTACATGTTCTGTTTTCTGCTTATCCTTGTTGAAGATTCAATTGAGTAGCAATCCCTAATTGTCGCAGTGATTCCAGATAAGTGCAACAATATAGAGCTTAGTCCTTTGGAAATTTATTTGGATTGTGCCTTAAGTTTCTGCTGTGTGTAATACCAAACATTTGGATAACCTTTTAGTTCAGCAAGTGACAAATTGATTCTATTATAAATTGTATTCTCTTGTAATAAATTATGTATGTATTTATTTCTACTTTTCTAGTTAACCTGTATATGATGAGCTGAGGTAGTAGTATCTGTACATGTATAGAAGTCAGTTTCCCTCTCGGCTGGGATAAGACACTTTAATCATGGAGATCAGGGTGGAAACGGGTAAGCTATTCTATAGCCGTCCCTACATTGACAAATATTTAATAATGAAATATGATTGTAATTATTTTATATAGGAAATTATATAATATATTGATATTATATATCGGTTATTATATTTAAATTTATTTTCTTATATAAAATTATATTTACTAACATATCATTATATTTATTCATAAGTTATTTGGCTAATTTAAATTTTTCAAAAAGACAACTCAGTCTTTACCATTTGACTTATATTATTAAACAATCCTAGTTCAGTGAACAATAAATTTATAATTAATGTATTATTATCAAGAAGTTGCACTTTTAGCTTTTTCAGGCGCTCATTTTGGCCTTTCTTTTTCTTAGTGGTTACACTACATGAATTTAGTAAACATTCCATGATTAAGTGCTTTGATTTTAAAGTTTAGTAGTAATAAACAGTGTCATGAACAAGTTGGCCAAAAACAAAAGCACATCTTGGATTAGTTTATTTTAAAAATAACAACATGCTTTTGCTAATTTGTTCTTTAGATATTTATTTATTTTAGGCAAAATTATAACTTCAATTATTTATCTTTAACTTAATTCTTTATCATTTTAAAATATTTTTTTGCTTTAAAATGTCAAATTAATTAGTCTTCTTTTTCACCAATTCTATTTAAATCTTGTTATAAAATAATTAAGAATGCAGAAACAGAAGAAGAAGAAAGCAAAAACAGAGAATGCAAAGAGATGGAATTTTCTTATGTACTCATATTCTAATGATTGCTATTTATAGGGAGTTAGCAAGCATATGGAAAATCTGGAGGCGTGCCACTATTGGGGACAATGGGAAGTGGGGGTGTCACTTGCAGCCTTAGTGGACATCCACTATATATATAAATATTCATAATATTCCCCGTTGGATGTCCATATTTTAGAATATGTCTCGTTAAAACTTTACTAGGAAAAACCCAGTGGGATAAAAACCTAGTGAAGGAAAAAGAGTACATCATTCTTTACAAAGTAAATTAAAAAATAAATAACTAAATTACAAGTATTTAATTCTCCCCCTCATTAGAACATCCATGTCTAAGGTGTCGAAGACCGATCTTTTGTACTAACTGCTCGAAGACTTTGGTTGGTAATGATTTTGTAAAGATATCTGCTAGATTCTTACATGATCGGATTTGTTGGACATTTGTTTCACCATTCTTTATAAGATCATGAGTAAAGAAAAATTTTGGTGAAATATGTTTTGTCCTGTCTCCTTTGATATAACTCTCCTATAACTGAGAAATACAAGCTGTATTATCTTCACATAAGATTGTTGGTGGTAATTTTTCAGCATGCAAGACATAGGTTTCTTGAATATGTTGAATCATAGACCTCAACCAAACACATTCTCAACTTGCTTCATGTAATGCTAGAATTTCAGCATGATTAGATGATGTTGTTGTGATTGTTTGTTTAATAGATCTCCATGAAATTGTTATACCACCACATGTAAACAAGTATCCTGTTTGTGATCGACCATTATGAGGATCAGAAAAATACCCCGCATTAGCATAACCAATCAGGTTTGCCTTAGATACATATGGGAAAAATAAACCCATGTCCATTATACCTCTAAGGTAGCGAAATATGTGCTTAATCCCATTCTAATGATTTTTTGTGGGTAAAGAACTATGTCTTGCTAACAAATTGACAGCAAATGATATATTAGGTCGTGTATGACTAGCAAGATACATTAGTGCACCAATTGCACTAAGATATGGTACTTCAGGACCAAGTAGTTCTTTATTTTTTCTTGAGGTCGAAAAGGATCTTTGCTCACTTCAAGTGACCTTACGACCATTGGACTGTTCAATGGATGTGACTTGTCCATATAAAACCGCTTTAGTACCTTTTCTGTATAAGTCTGTTGGTGCATTAAAATTCCTCCCTTTAAATATTCTATTTGTAATCTAAGACAAAACTTTATTTTTTCCAAGTCTTTTATCTCAAATTCCCTTTTCAAGCAATTTATAGCCTTTGATAGCTCTTCAGGAGTTCCGATGATGTTTAAATCATCTACATATATAGTTGTTCCCTCCCGGGTCAGAGGGGGTGTAACATCCCAAATTTTAAAATAAGGGAATTAAATAACAGAATAAATATTAGAAATTTGTATGTGAATTATTTAACATCCCAAATTATTAAAAATAATTAAATTATGAATTTTTGGGGATTTTTGGTGATTTATAGAGACCGGTTAAGCTGAAAATTAGTCCGGTTGAGATATGGGTGTCGGACCAAGTATCTCGGAATGAGATGATATTGGTCAGGGCTGTTGAGAATAATATTGGGAGTCCGAACATATATTTAGAATAATTTTTAGATGAAGTATTGAGCCCGAACGATGAGCCTGTTGGTCATAAAACGATAAATCTTTAGTGAATGATTAAAATTAAAACACATGAGCCCAAATTCCCTTTCCTTTTCCACGTGAATGCTGAAGCAATTGGGAAAAATAATTCACTTCTTTTCTTCTTCATCTCTTCCTCATTTCTTCTCCTACTTTCTTCTTCTTCCAAAGCCCTAACTTTGAGTGGTGAGCTTCTCCTCCATTTTCGTTTTGAAGAAGCTTGGAAGAGAACCATTGGAGCTGAATTCCTCTTCCTCTTCTCCTTCATTTTCGCAGCCCTCTTTTCTCCCCTTGGAACCCATTTCGTTTTGGGTGTGTGGTAAGCTCCTTTCATCATTTTTTGATGGGTTAATGATGATATTAGGGGATGTTATGATTTAGAAGAGTAATGCATGTACATGAGTAACTATTTAGAGCATTGAATGCTTATGTCCTAAGGTGGGTGGCAATAAATGTGGGTATTTATGAGAGGTTGATGGTGGTTGGTGCATTTGTGATGGAAAGGAGACGAAAGATTGATGTATTAATGAATGTGGTTGGGTTTTGGAGAAAACCCTAACCTTGAGATTTGGGGGAAAATAGTTAATGTTGATTTAAGAATAGGAGTTATGAAGAAATGCATGACATTGAGAAATATGAATGTTGGTAGATGGAGTTTTGTGAAGATTGGGGCTAGAGTTGTCTTGTAACCCTTGAATTTAATGGTGGTGGTTTAATGGGAAGGAATTCCCGAAGCCTAATAAAGAATAAAAATGGTATCTACAACATGTCTAGCACATGTTGTGAAATTATAAATATAAATATGACTAAATAGAATAGAATTGATGACTTGAGTAGTTGATTAATTAAGGTTTTACATGAATGTGAATGTAGGACCTATTCCGAACGACGAGGCGGGAGCGTCTTATCAATCGGAATTCTTCTCTTGAGGTAGGAGAGGAGTCTTATGTTCTAAATGCATGAATTTGAATGTTATTTGATTGTGGTATGTATTGTCATGCATGTTAGCCTTGCTTGAATGTTCTGAAAAATAATGATGTGGCGTATAATGTAGATGATATGTTTGGCAACATGCTTTGAATGCATTTAGAAGAAATTTTGATGTGTGGTGTGGTGGCATGAACTGTTTGATGAATGTGTGGTTAGATAAATATATGTCCACCGAGAAAGCATAATGAATGCTAATGATTTTGATGGAGAATAAATTGTATCCTTGTATGATACTAAAGTTGAATGATGTGACTGATAATTATTGAGAACGCCACACAAAGATTCAAATTAATAAGAATAACCAACAAGATTGAATCCATTAAAAACCTTGTGGTGATGTTGGTGACGATGATGATGTATGTTGAGTGGCATATATAGGATGCATAGAGTGAGGAATGCATATGATCTGCATTTGCATCCATGGCATACTGTATAGCCGCTGTTGTTGGAACATTAGGGGAGTTCCCTCGGCCGACCCAGTGGGAGGGTGGCTCGGTGCACGAGCAAGTTGTATTTTCCCTTGTGACTTGGTGTGAAGTCACGAAGCCATCCATGTATTGCTTCGGGGAGCTACATGTGGCCGACCCTCGTGGGGGGTGGCTCTTTATGAGCAGGTGACCCCGGTGGTCCTTGAGATCACAGCCGCCATGATTTAATATCTGGCCGGCCCGCAACACCATATGTTGATATGTTGAGTATCGCGGTCATGGTGAATATGACCAGGTGTTGCAAGATGGGCGATGCGGTTTGGTACCAGTAAAATGATTGGTGAATGCATGCAATTTAAAGAATAAGTGTGCACATTTTACTACTGTAGTAGGGGTATGGTTAGATGACCATGCTTGAATCCCACATTCGGTGTTGTAATCCCACAGTCAGATCTGCAATTGTTGAAATATTTCTTTGTGCATATGCATTAGCTTAAGAGCATTTGCATATAGAAGGAGGTATGCCAAAGCGGTGAGATATGATGATGGTTGTGTTGAGGTTGTAAAAATATATTTTAAGACAACATAAAAGATATAAATACCAAATAATGGATGTGTGATAGTTCAATTGTTGAGAGACGCGATTATGTATGTGCTTGTGTACTTTGTTTGGAATTGTGTTGTTAGTTATGATAAATGTATGATGGAATTGTGAGGGTATATGACATGGTAAATGTTATAGATGTGCAAAGTATACATGTGTTGATGCATATATACATAATCACATGGTATTCATATTCATACCTTTGGAATGTGGACTCACTCTCCCATGTTGTCTATTTTTAGAATTGTGATGCAGGGCATTCATGGGAAGAGTTAGCATTTTGAAGTACATTTTGGCTGTGAAGGTAAATAGTTGTATAGGAAGCGCCTTGGCCAGCGATAACTAGATTTTGTATAGCATATGATGTAATGTGATCCGGTCCTAACACCGGCCCCCAAGAGCATGGTTTTAATGCTTTGCCAGATCAGCATTTTGAACAGGAGAAGTACGTTTCAAATACCTTATAGTTACTTTTATACGGAGTACATACCGCCAGGGCACGATACTCCGCCAAGGCAGGAAACTCCGCCAAGGCATGAAAACTCCGCAAAGGCATGTAACTCCACCAAGGCATGTTACTCCGCCTAAGCTCATTACTCCGCCAAGGTGGAAAATATTGAATATCTTATACACATGCATAAAGTATTTCCAATGCATACTACTCCGCCAAGCCATAGGCGGAATATTGAATTTCCTATATTGCGTAGCGAGCCCATACTTATAACCCCGGCACGAGATTGACTCTGTCTTGAGAGGTTGAAAATGGGAATCACGCTGTCACGCATAAAAGGGAACAATGAATAAAATAATAAAGCATTAACGCTTTCCAAGCAAGTGGAAATGCCCACTACAGTGATGGTGCTCGTGAACGACACAGGGACCCACTACCTTTCTTGCATTATGCCAGAAAACAAGGAACGGGTCCTACCAATAATGGAGCACCAATAACAGGTATATAAACCTCAGCAAAAAGGTATAAGGGGATCTCCCCATTTCTGAACCTTACACTCAAACTTGCATAATTCTCTCTGATTTGCTTTCTAAGTCTAATAGTATTTTGAGATACTGACTTGAGCGTCAGAGAATAACTGCAGGTACAACCACCAATTGTGTCAAGGCAAAAGAAGCTAATCCAGGCGGACTGCAACACCGCCATAGAGTGCACTATACCACGCCCAGTGTACAAGAGCACTCCGTATTCATATCTGTATAAGCACCTCTTTGTACCAGATTTTACGTTTCATGTACATTTTGAATTGTTCGACAATCATACCTTTACACCCCCTGTAAAGAACAGTTCATAATGAATGCTTGTTCTGATATTTAGGTGATAGATGATTTTGGTGGTAATAGAGGAAAATTGGATCTTAGTGTATGATCGATTTTTATCTATGACCCAAGGGATGTAAATTGATGAATGATGATGCTTGTTAATAGTTGATCTTATGAATGAATGTACGTTTATATAAAAATTTATGCTTTGGTGGTTATATGAATTGGTGTGTTGGATTCCTTATGTTTTCATGAATTAGAATGGATTTTAATGGTTAATGATGAGTGAGGCAAGTTTTAAAGGTGTCATATAATGTGTAAATCATGTAGAAATTAAATGAATTGCAGTAGATTGAGTTTTGGTATGGTGTATTGTGTGTTGGTATGCAATTTCACGTTTTCTACATAAATTCTGCAGAACTCGCTCAAGCGAGTGAGAATCTCGCTCGAGCGAGATTGTTGTGAATCAGAGTTTTGGCCCCTGACCCGATTTCGCCCGAGCGGGTGTATATTTCGCCCAAGTGAAATTGTCATAGAATCAGAGGTTAGCCTCTGGACAATTTTCGCCCAGGCGGAAGTGTGGTCGCTCAAGCGAGGAGAATGGGAATTTGACACTGGACGATTTTTGCCCAGGCGAGAGTTGCCTCGCCCGAGCGAAAATCGACTAGAGAGCTGCGATTGTTTCTGGAACAATCTTGCTTAAGCGAGACATATCTCGCTCAAGCGAGATTGGCATCTGATGCACCCTTCCTCCCTTCGCTCAAGCGTTTCGCTGACTCGCTCAAGGCTTCCTTTGCATCTCGCTCAAGCGAGATGGGGCTCGCTCAAGCGAGAGGAGCCCCTGATGCAAATTATTTCTCTTCGCTCAGTCTCCCCTTGCCTCGTCCAAGCGTGCCTATGCTGGCTCGCTCAAGCGAATGGGACTCTCGCTTGAGCGAGTGGCCCACTGATGCTCATGATGGCTTGTTTCAAATAAATTTTTGATTTCTATGCACTAGTTCTCCAATAAGCATTACCTTAGGAGTATCAATTGATATATTAAGAATCACAGAACATTATAACTCTCTCCTCTTGAATTCATTCATACATCAATCAATTTAAATTAATTCTTCCGCTGTTTTTAATTGAACAATTATTACTAAATCATATTTTTAATTACCCTCTCGTATCTTCATATATGGGAGTGGTTTATCATAGATCCAGGTGTTGTATTAAAAGCTTCACCACTTATTTCCTTTTCATCGAAGTATGATATATAAAAACACGAAAAATTTACCCCTATTTCTGGGGCGTCTCAGGGGGCCCCATGGTACCTCCTCATCCCATTAATGTAGCAGATAATGATTCTCCATTATCCCTTCAGAAGCGGTTATATCTATTTCTGGACTTGGGCCTGGTTTCCCACATTTTCCTTTACTTTGCTAAGTGTATAAATACGGCCTATATACTCACATTGTAACCTAAGTGACACATTATAGAGATTAATAAACTTAATCCCTAGGGGGAATTCTCTAGGTTTTATGTCTACTTTCTATGTGTGAACATTTTGGCGCCCATCGTGGGGTCTGGTAAAACAGATCCTACACCTCAACCTTCAAAACCCTAATCCTAAAAGGCTACGACACTAATCAGTTCCGCAAACACAAGGAGATCTACACCCACATCATTCGTGTCATCCTCTACTCCGCCCATTGTGTGACTTTTAATTTTGCTAGATAAGTACCTTTTTATTTCTAATTTTCTCTGACTCATCAAATGCTTGACATCTCTATTTTTTACATATAAAAATTAATTAATTGAGAGCAGCAAAATCCAGGAGCCGGTGATTAATTTTTCAAACCCAAGCATTTTCGATTTTCGATTTTCGATTCTCGCACTGTTATATACATTAATTGCTCTCCAATGTTACTTAGCTACTTTTTCTTATATATATATATATATGATAAGTCTTAAAAAGACTTAATTATTTCACCTTTAATTTAACTTAATCCATTTAATTTTGTTTAGTTGGTATTATTATTTAATAAATTGTCAATAATTTTGGTTTTATTTATTTATTTCAAAAGTGTTTAAATTATGCAAGAAAATGATTAAAAAGAGAAAGTAGTTAAGGAAATTTGTTTATTTGTAAATTCAATAACCCAGCTTACATACGCTGGACAGCCAGCGTATATACGCTAGGCATTTATTTGTTTGCATGTGCAGGTGCAGTAAAATATTCTTCACGCTCAAGCTTGAAAACTTCACGCTCAAGCGTGAGATCCATGTAATTCACGTAAAAGGAAAGAAAGGAAAACACGACCACGCTCAAGCGTGAAGACAAAATGCAATCACGCTCAAGCGAATATTCAACAGAATGCATGAAATAAAGCTCGTGCTTAAGCGCGAGTCCTTCACGCTCAAGCGTGAAGGTGGTTATTTAATTGGCTATTTTTCCCTCCAAACGAAGTGCTGCACCGTTGCTGTTTTCTGCTGTACCTTAGTAACTTAAGTAATGTTTTGTAATTAATTATTTCCCTGTAATTATGTATTTAGTTTAGTTAGTTAATTATTAATTAAGTATTCCTTTGTAATTATTAAGTTAGTTAGTTAGTTAGATGTCTATATATACTTGTACATACTCTGTAAGAAAGAAGGGAGAGAACACGCAGAAGCAATAACACGGTTCATTTTCTCATTTCCAATCTCTCTCTAATTCTTTTCTCTTTCTAGATTCTCTCGTCCATGTCTCTCCATATTCCATTATCAGAATCCATTTCCATGGGTTTTTAAACCCCTAGGGTTGGGATTGCTGAAGCTTCCAATGGAATCTTGAAGCTGCATTGAGGAAATTATCTTTTAAAGTAAGAGGAGAACAAGTTGGAAGTGGATCTACTCTACTGAATTGACAAATTCAGATCTAAATGAAGAATCTCACCAGTGAGGAATCATGGTTGAGGCTTAGGTAACTTCTGGCCTCCTAACTAATTCAGGCCTAGTAATTAGGTGAATAGTTAGGGTTCAACCTCCAATATCGCATTAGATTTCTCTGTCTTTGAACACCTAAGGGATTAGGGTTTAATGCTTAGGAGTTAGTGTTAATTACCTAAGGGATTAGGGATTAACCAATTGTGAATTGTCCTCTTGCATCTGAAGCTTAATTGAACCTCAATTGCAAGTTTCTTGATGAAGTTGTAAGCTAAAGTAATCCTAACCTATCTTCCATTAATCACACTTCATTTTGTACTACTTCTGAAAATACAAAAACGTAGAAAGTTTAAAACAACAAAAACAGAATGAATTCTATCTGCTTGTGTTGGTTCAGCTTGTGCTAGTCCAAGATTGCAGTAATTAGCTCAATCCCCGTGGGATGATCAAATATATTACAAATTTAATGATTGGTGCACTTGCCAAAAGAAAATAAATCCTCAGAGAGTCACACAATAAGTCGATGATAATTCAGGATTTTCACACCAAGTTAATGGCTCCGGATTCGTTGCATCAAGTTAATGGTGCCATTGCCGGGGATTGTTGAGTAATATCAACAATCCTTGGACCGATACTAGACTGAACCATTTAATTCTATTTTTGCATTTAGTAGCAGTTTAATTCTCGTTTGTAGTATAGCAGTAGTTTATGTGTAGCAGTAGCTTTGAATTGTTCGTGTTGAATAGTTACACTAGGTGACTACTCTAGGCCTACTGAAGAAGGATCGCAATCTAGCATCCTTAGGCCTCCAATTGCAGCTAATAACTTTGAACTCAAACCGGCTTTGCTACAGTTGGTTAGTAATGATCAATTCGGAGGAAGTGAGGTTTAGGATCCAAATTTGAATCTAGCAACCTTCCTCCAAATCTATGATACTGTAAAAATGAATGGAGTCCCTGAAGAGGCAATAAAACTGAGATTATTTCTTTTTTCTTTAAGGACAGGGCTAAGGCTTGGTTGCAAAGCCAACCAAGAGGTAGTATCTCTACTTGGGAGGATTTACAAAGAAAATTTCTGATTAAATATTTCCCTCCTTCCAAATATGCCAAGTTGCGCACTGAAATCACTTGTTTCCAGCAGAGAGAGGGTGAATCTCTAATGGAAGCATGGGATAGGTATAAAGAGAGTTTAAGGAAATGTCCTCACCATAGGATTCCTGATGTGTAGCAAGTTACCATATTCTATAATGGTGTAAGATCAGCAACTAGGGTCTTGATTGATGCCTCAACTGGAGGTTCATTGACCACTAAAACAGTTGAAGAGGCTATAGAATTGATTGACGTAATGGCTTCAAATGAATGTTTAGTTAGTGAAAGGAGCCAAATCCCTAAGAGAGGGATATTAGAATTAGAAGCACGGGATGCCTATTTGGCTCAAAGTAAGTTGATGACTCAGGCTTTGGAGAAATTAAGTGTACATATTTCAGAACTTCAAAATCCTAGTCAAGTTTGTATGATGAGTTATGATTTTTATGGTGGAGATCATGAAAATGGCATGTGTGATCCAAATGTGCCTGCTGAGCAAGTGAATTACATGGGGCAATAACAATTTCAAGGGAATTATTCCTCTAATTCCTTTAATCCTAACTATAGGAATCACCCCAATTTTTCATGGCAGAAAGGTCCACATTTGAATCAAAACATGCCACAAAATCAAATCATAAATAGACAACAATCTTTTCCCCCTCCCTCTAAGGAAAAGTCTGAACTTGAGAATGTGCTATCTCAGTTCATTCAAGCCACTCAGGCCAGCTTTAAAAATCAAGAAGCGTCCATTCAAAATTTAGAAAATCATGTTGGACAGCTGTCAAAACAATTAGCTGAGAGACAATCAGGAAATTTTCCTGGAGATACTGAGGTAAATCCTAGGGAACATTGCAAAGCGATAACTACTAGGAGTGGGAAAACTCTTCTCCCACCTCCAAGTCATGAAGTGAGTTTAGAAAAAGAAACAATCAAAGAAATAGAGCAGGAAAGTGAGCAAGCTGTTGATAAAACTGAAAATAAAGTAGAAACAGAAATAGAAAAAGAAAATCTAGTCCATCAAAAGAAAAAGAAAAAGATTGATTTGATCTTGGAGGAAGCTGTCAAGCTAACTCCTGAAAAATTAAAGAATGCTCCATTTCCACATAGATTTAAGAAAAAAATAGAGGAGCAGAAATTTACTAAGTTCTTGGATGTGTTTAAAAAGCTTCACATAAATATTCCCTTTGTTGAGGCATTGCAAGAGATGCCATCATATGCTAAATTCTTGAAAGAGCTTTTGCCTAAGAAGAGGAAGCTTAAGGGAGATGAGATGATTGCTCTCACTCAAGAGTGCAGTGCAATTATTCAAAAGAAACTCCCTCAAAAGATGGAAGATGATGGATCTTTTACAATACCTTGTGCAATAGGGGATGTTCATGTAGGAAGTTCCTTATGTGATCTAGGGGCTAGCATAAACCTCATGCCTTTGTCCTTAATGAGGAAATTAGGAATTAATGACCTGTAACCAACTCGTATGTCTTTGCAGTTGGCTGATAGGTCTATCAAATATCCTCATGGGATGCTCTGTTAGTTAAGGTAGATAAGTTTATCTTTCCAGCAGACTTTATAGTTTTGGATATGGAAGCTGATAGAGAAATTCCTTTGATTTTAGGAAGACCCTTCTTAGCTACAGGTAGAGCTTTAATTGATGTAGAGAAGGGAGAACTCGTGTTGAGAGTTCAAGAGGAATAGGTAACTTTTAATGTTTTCAATGCTATGAAACATCCAGCTGAGAAGATGAATTATTTTATGTTTGAAGAAATTAAAAGTTATAAAACTCCCATGCTATTAAAAACTAAAGAAAAGGTTTTACAAGCCTTTTTGGAGGATGATTTTGACTTTGAGATTGAGGAGTTAGATGACTTACATAATGAGTTGCTGAACCTACTTGAAGCATGTGAAGTAGGTGATTTTGAAAATGAAAATAAAGAAAATTTGAATAATACTGAACTTGAGAAAGGTAAGGAAGTGTTTGAAGAAAAACTTGATAGGGGTTTTAAGAAAACATGAATCTGCTATTGGTTGGAACATTTCTGATTTAAAGGGAATTAGTCCATCATTCTGTATGTATAAAATTTTGATGGAGGATGACTATTCCCCTGTTGTTCAGCCACAAAGAAGATTAAACCCCATAATGAAAGAAGCTGTAAGGAAAAAAGTGGTTAAACTTCTTGATACAGGGATCATCTATCCTATCTCGGATAGCGCTTGGATCAGTCTAGTCCAAGTGGTGCCTAAGAAAGGAGGGATGACCACTGTTAAGAATGAGGAAGGTGAAGTCATTGCCACTAGACCAACTACAGGTTGGGGAATATGAATAGATTATAGAAGGCTTAATGACTCCACTAGAAAAGACCACTTTCCTTTACCATTTGTAGACCAAATACTTGAGAGGCTGTCAGGTCATGAGTATTACTGCTTCCTTGATGGATATTTAGGTTACAACCAAATTGTGGTTGATCCAAAAGATCAAGAAAAGACAGCCTTTACCTGTCCTTATGGAATCTTTGCATATAGGTGCATGCCATTTGGTTTGTGCAATGCACCAGTAACCTTTCAAAGGTGTATGCTGGCAATTTTTGGGGACATGGTAGAGCAGTTCATTGAGGTGTTTATGGATGACTTCTCTGTGTTTGGAAATAGTTTTGATATATGCCTCAGCAACCTATCTAAGGTGCTGGTGAGATGTCAGGAGACTAATCTTGTCCTTAACTAGGAAAAGTGTCATTTTATGGTTAGAGGAGGGATAGTCCTTGGCCACAACATCTCTGCTGAGGGCATTCATGTAGATAGAGCCAAAATTGATATCATTGAAAAACTTCCTCCTCCAATCAATGTGAAAAGAGTGAGGAGTTTCTTAGGATGTGCTGGCTTCTATAGGAGATTTATAAAAGATTTTTCAAAAATAGCTAAGCCTTTGACTGATTTACTTGTGAAAGATCATGCTTTTATTTTTGATGAAAAATGTGTCAAGGCTTTTGAAAATCTGAAACAAAGATTAGTAACAGCTCCAATCCTTGCAGCACCTGATTGGTCTTTACCATTTGAACTAATGTGTGATGCAAGTGGCTTTACTATAGGAGCTGTGCTAGGACAAAAGAAAGAAAAATTAACACATGTGATCTATTATGCTAGTAAAGTGCTGAATGAGAATCAAATAAATTACACCACTACTGAAAAAGAAATGCTTGTTGTGGTGTATGCATTTGATAAATTCAGAGCTTACTTGATTGGTGCTAAGGTCATTGTGTATACAGATCATTCAGCAATCAAGTACTTGCTAGCTAAAAAAGAATCAAAGCCAAGATTAATCAGGTGGGTTCTTTTACTCCAAGAGTTTGATTTAAAAATAAGAGATAAAAAGGGAGTAGAGAATTCAGTTGCTGATCAACTCTCCTGTCTAGAGGGTGAATCAGATTCTATCTTGATTAAAGAGGAATTCCCAGATGAGAGGCTGATGTTAGCCCGTTAATAATGTTTTAACTATTTGTGTTTACCACCGGGTCATTAATTGGCAAGCGAACCAATTGTTTGTAGTTTTCAAAATTTAGATATCGTTCCACTAGGATTGAAAGTCCAATAACAACAGTAATTTTCTATTTACTATGGTAAATGTAAAGAAAGTTATAGACAAAAGAATGATTTATATACAATTTATACAATATTCACAGGATAGCATGGTTGAATTGTTCATGAGATAAAAAGAAAATAAAAATCTATCTAAAAAGTTGAGTTGCAAACTAGAATAGGTAAGATACTTGAGGATAAAACACAGATAGACAAATTATGTCAGAAATTGGATCCCTAGTCTAGAATAACAATGAGGAACTCAAGACATGCATATTTAATCATCAAGTTTCATGTCATTGCAGGTTAAATTCATTATAACCGATCCCTCGTGATATAAATTCTAAGAATTCACCGTAAAGTCCGATCCCTCATGAGCTTTCTCAGTAAAAACTTGCATTAAGACCTGGCCTTATGGCAACAATGGTTAACAACTCCTATAGAATTGAGATACCAAGGGTATTCCAACTTTTACTTTCGTCAAAACAAGTTTCAATACGGCATGAATAATCATTCTCCCGTTTGACATACACACTAATAAAACAAGTTTCAATACACATGAAAATTATTCTCCCGTTTGATGTTCATATTAATAAAAGATTGAAATACTAACATGGACTTGAATCATAAACATGCAGAGGTCGAATTTACAACATTATACTCAATAGATTAGTTCACCAATTCCAACATAAACAGATTAGCTACACATGATAAAAGTAAAGACAACACTTACAGAGATTGACATTACGAAGGTGATGGAGAACTTCATGATACAACGATCACAATACAACAAAACACTCTCAAGTATCTAGAAAACTATTCTAGAACTACAAACTCACAAAAGAAGTACTCAAAGTCGAGTACAAAGAGAGAAAAGAATGAGAATAGGATTGGATGGGATGGATGCTTAGAATGGTGTTGGATGGCCCTATTTATAGGGCTGAGCAAGGGTGCTGACGCTACGCGTCAGTCCCCTGACTCAGCCTCCATTAAACATCTCGAAGTGGCCATGAGGGAATTATTAAATGAATCATGCCTTGCCACTTGGCCCTGTCCCCCATTCGGTTTTAGCTATTTGTGCTGAGTGGGGTGGCCAATAATGGGTCAAAGCTGAGTGCTTGGCCAAGCTGGCTGTGGAGTCCACGCAGCTCTGACGCTATGCATGGCTGTGACACGTAGCGTCAGCATCAAAAGTAACCACGCTACGCGTGGGGTTGATGCTACGCGTCAGCTTCTCCAGTATCTTTAATTTTCTCTTGAATTTTCTACTTTTTCACTACAAAACTAGAGAAAATTGATCAAGGGCAGATTATTTCCAACAACATCCATTTATTGAATTTAAAACCTAATTTTCTAACAAATTAAACTAATTTTTATGATTTTTGTGAAATTTTTATTAAAGCTTTTATTGAAAATTTGAGGACTAACAAATACCCCCAACTTGACATTGCTCGTCCTCGAGCAAGAGAGAAAAATAAGAAAGAATAAAAATTTGAAATCAAATTTTTGAGTTAGTCCGAGAATTTACTACAAAAAGTAATTTCACAATTTAACTAATTTGTAATAATCAAAAATTGATATCTAATATAACAAAGGTTTAATGATAAAATTAATTTCAATATTTTATTAACAAACCAAGCAAAATTTTTAGGCTTACCTCACAAGTGTTTATCTCTATGTAAAGGGTAACCTGTTTCACTCAATCAATCATAAAATCAAACGAATTTAACTTTGATTGTCATCTAATCAATGGTTAGTCATACAGAGTTAATTCAGAAATCACAAGGTCTTTTCACGGGTTGTAATGAGGCTTGGCTTACAAGAATCAATGGTTTTTCTTGGAATTCAAAACCTGAAATCATAAAAGAGCATTTTATAATTTATTGGCTTTATCTTGGCCCAAATCTCAATTCCCTTATTGATGAAAAATAAATACCCCCAACTTGATTCTTTTCACTATTTTTGATTTTTCTTTTTCATATTTTATTTTTTTGTATTTTGAAAAAAATCAAGTTGCTTATCTTTTTCACTCCCCATTTTTGTAAGAACACTAAAGATATTTTTCATTTCTTTCAACTGCTCTTTTAATCAATCAAGTATAAGGAATGGTTAAAACTATTTTAGGTTTAAGGGTACCAAAGAATTTATTCTCAGGCTCAATATGGGCTTGCAAAGGATAAAATAATTTTTACCAAGGTAAGCTGTTTGGCCCAAGGTTTCTTTTTACCAAGGCTTGAGCGTGGCTGCAGTTGTTTAAGCGTGAAACAATTAATGAGTATCAGGACCCTTCACGCTTGAGCGTGACCATCAAGCTCAAGCGTGACTCATGCAGCATGGGACCTCCAATTTTTTATTCACCAATGATGCGAAGCCAACTCACCCACTTTCTTGTGTTTCTGAATGGCTCTAAAAGATGCTTCATGGGCTCTATACAAGTAGGCAAGGGAAGCTGGAGCATAACCTCTATAAATCAAGCAGAGAACAACATCAAGATAATCAAGTTGGATCAAAGAGATCATCTTCTTCATTTTATCAAACATTTTTCCTACATTTTTCACTCTGTATTTATTGCAAAATCTTCTTAGGTGAAAATGCATAGCATGAGTGGCTAAAATTTCCTTTATGGGATTGGTTGTAATCCATTTAATCCTGAAGTAATGCTGCTATAAGTTTTTATGTTTGTAATAAGATTTGATAAGTTTCTGTATTTCCTTCTGCGTTTAATGCCTGAAAGTACTTGATCACTATTTTCTTGTTTTAAGTTTTCTCAAGTATGCTGGGAAGTGACTTTTGAAAGCAGATCTGAAAGAAATACTTGTTGTGAGTAGGTGGCCAGGGATGGCATCTAACGCAATAAACGTCAAAACAATCGATCGATAATGCTGGAATGATTTCAAGGTGACTGAGGGATCAGCGGTTTGAAATCATTCTTATGAATTTTGTAGTCGAGGGATCGATGCAAATGACTTTGACTGTGGCGTAGAAATTATCTTTTCAAGTTACTTACAAAAAAATCTTATGCAACTTACAGAAGGTGAGAAGTGATGAAACCAATCCCTGTTTTACAAAACTGATTTTTCTCAAAACCATTCACTGTTGTCTTTTGCAAAATCTTACTTTCTGTTATTTATATTTTTTTATCAACATCATTCACAACAAACTAAAACAAAATCTTCTGTCAACTAAATTCAAAACTAAGATTTTCATGCTAACACCTCCTCAGTGGAACGATATCTATACTATATTACAACCTCTGTGTTTAAACTTGGCACAACCATTCCATTGAGTTCATATTATACAAACTTGATTCTCTTTCCTTGAAATCTTCATTCTTTTGTATGAACCATAAAACAGCTTATCAATGTGCAAAGGTGTGATAAGTGTCAAAGAAGTGGAGGCCTCTCTACTAAAGCTGGCATGACTTTGACAAATATTTTAGTTGTGGAGTTATTTGATGTTTAGGGCATCAACTTCATGGGACCATTCCCAAAGTCATTCTCCAATGAGTATATCCTTGTTGCTGTGGATTATGTCTCCAAGTGGGTGGAGGCAATCCCTACCAGAACCAATGATGTACATGTGGTGCTTAGGTTTATAAAGAAGAACATTTTCTCTAGATTTGGAGTCCCTAGAGTCCTCATTAGTGATGGAGGGTCACATTTCTGCAATAGAATCATGGAAAAAGCCCTGAGACACTATGAGGTACTGCATAAGGTATCTACTCCATATCATCCACAAACTTGTGGACAAGTTGAGCTGTCTAATAGAGAAATTAAGAGAATATTAGAGAAAGTGGTAGGGAAGTCTAGGAAGGATTGGTCTGTGAGATTAAATGATGCATTGTGGGCCTATAAGACAGCATTTAAAACTCCAATTGGCATGTCTCCTTATCAGTTGGTATATGGTAAGGCTTGCCATCTTCCTGTGGAGTTAGAACATAAGGCATGGTGGGCTATAAAGCTGTTAAACATGGATTTTGACTAATCTCAAGAGGAAAGAGCCCTAAAACTCCATGAACTTGAGGAGTTCAGACTCAATGCTTATCAGAGTGCCATAATTTATAAGGAGAAAACTAAGAGGTGGCATGATAAGTGGATAAATAGAAAAGAGTTTCAAAAAGATGATAAGGTCTTGTTGTTCAATTCTAGGCTGAGACTCTTTCCAGGAAAATTAAGATCAAAGTGGTCTGGACCTTTTATTGTGAATGAGGTTTTTCCTCATGGTGCAATTGAGTTAAAAGAACTAGCCACTGATAGAACTTTTAAAGTGAATGGCCAAAGACTCAAACTCTACTTTGGAGGAGAGTTTGATAGGCAGAAGACCTCCATGCTATTGCAGGAATCTTCTTAGATGTCAGAAGGTCAAGCTAGTGACCTTAAAGAAGCGCTTGAGGGAGGCATCCCTACATTTTGATTGTTGCATTTTGTGTTTTGTGTTGGAATTAATAAAAGAAAACTAAAATTTTTTGATCAAGGTGTGAATAAACTTGTAAAATTTTTGAATAAGGTATGAGAGTTCATACGCTCAATTCCCAGTGTACTTACATGTAAATCCATTAGCTAGAATTAGAATCAAGTACCCTTAGTGCTTGAGCGAACATGGTTGTGCTTGAGAGAAATAATATGGCGCTTGAGCATGACTTAATTACGCTTGAAGCGTGATTTTTCCTCCTGTAAGTGTACCTGTTCGCTTGGGCGTAACTTTCTCACGCCTGAGCATGACTTTGTGTGAGCCTCGTGCTTGAGCGAGCTCGGGTCCATGCTTGAGCGTGACCCTTCATTCTGATTCTTGCGTTTGTGCTTGGTCATTCACGCTTGAAGCATGATACATAACAAACTTTCACGCTTGAGCTAGGAGCATCACGCTTAAGCGTGATCGTGATATGCATGGCCCTGTTGTGTGTTGTGCTTAAGCGAAACAATAGCAAGCTTAAGCGAGATTGAGCCTGCACCAAACTGTTACATGTTATGCATTGCACGCTTAAGCGTACATTACTCACGCTTGAGCGTGAGCTCTCTTACAAGCCACTGGCAATAGTCTCGCCTGAGCGTGCTCGGGTGTGATTAGATTGGAAGCTTTCTGTTTCAACTTGTCGCTTAAGCAGATATCAATCACGCTTAAGCATGGTCGTCACTGTGAAGCAACATGGTCCCTGTTAGTTTGGCACTTGAGCGTAACATTTTCACGCTTGAGCAAAATTCATACCTGATGCTACTTGTTAAGATTTAATATGGGTGTTAGTACGCCCAAGGTTCAGCGTAACTACGCGTACCTCGTGTAAAGGGTTCAGCAGTATAAAACCCTCTTAGCGTACAAACCCTAACTCTGTATGTTGGAACCTTGGGTTTTGAAGAGGAAAAGGCACAATCTCTGGATTCCTTTGAAAGGTACCATCTTTTCATTTCTTGATTTCAGTTTATAGTTAGACTTCTTTGATTTCAGAGTTTCAATTTCAAATTTCTTGCATCCATCATATCTTTTCATCTCATACTTTCATTTTGCTGTGATTGTGTTGTTTGGGAATTTCTACTCATTTAGGCTTTATAAATACCATCCTGGACATTCATAATGTCTAGAAGATCACAAAGACTTTTTGAAAAATCAGAAAGAATTGTTGAAAAGGAAAGTATGAAGAAAACCCTAAAAGAGAAAGGAAAGGGGGTGGCTACTATCAGTATCCCTGATTCTCCATCCACTGAAAGGAGTAAAAGCCTTGAAGAAGAAAAGAAGTCTCAAACAGTTGCGGGTTTTGATGATCATAGGTTTAGAGATTCCAAGGCTGCCCAAGCATATGAGAAAAAATTTAAAAATAGAGGAATAATAAGGGAAAGAGCTCTAGTCCTGGAGGAAGATAATTGTTCTGATTTTGATATAAAAGCAGCTATGTTTGAAAGGGGATGGTAGTTCTTTAATGAGAATTTAGGGAATGGTTATCAGGAACTTACTAGGGAATTTTATGCCAATTTAAGGACCAATTCTAGAGAGGATAAGTTTCTTTTTTCTTCCTTCTTGAGAGGAGTCACCATTCCTCTAACGGGTCATATATTGAATAAGCTGTTGAAAGTACCTATATTGGATGAGGAAGGATGTCACTACACTTGGAAAGTAGATATCTTTCATAGGGCTGAAAAAAAAATCTTAGGAAAGAAATTTTAGAGGAGTATTGTGAACAAGGAACTGCATTTATGACAAAAGCGAATGGTGCACCAAAAAGTGTCAGGAAGAGTTGTTTGAATCATCTGCCCCTCTTATGGTGCCACTATGTTCTTTTATCCCTGCAACCCGTGGCTCATGCTATTGAGATTGCCATTAAGAGGTTGGTGTTGATTTACTGTTTAATGAGAGGCCTGTATGTTAATCTGGGTGAGTTAATACTAGAGGAGATGATGAAAAACCTTGAAAAAAATCTCCAATTGCCACATTGCTCTGTTATCACTTTGTTGGCCAAAAAGAATTAGGTTAGGTTAAATTATGAAGAACTGACAAAGGTAAAGCCTGAGAGGATTATGGAAAAGCGTTGGGTGATAGACCATATTGACCATTTTATGCCTCAAGAGTCAAAGTGTCCCAGACAACCTAAACCAACATCTTTTGCACCACCACCCCCAACAGGAGCAGGTACTTCTTCTGATATTTCTATGGTAATGTAGGAAAGTTAGGTTATGAAGAAGATGCAGTTAGGAACCTATGATCTGGTCATGAACCATGATCTCATGCTGAGGAAGATTGCCACTACAATGAATGTGGACCACACCGAAGAAATGGGAGTTCCACCTGATAGAGATTTATGGTTGGCTTCCATTGGGTTCACTATTCCCCCTGATTACACACCTTTAGCAACTGAATTTCTACCCCATCCTGAGCAGGACAAGGATGAGTCTATGGATGAAGAAAATGAAGAAGAGGATGACTGATCTTTTACTTTGTTTATAGTTCTATTAAGTTAATTCTGGGCTGTAATAACTTTCTTTTAATGTTTTCTTTTCCTAAACAATGTATTTCCTTTTCAATTGTAATGAACTTATATTTTCCTGTTTAGTTGTTTGTTGTTATTTC
This sequence comes from Clitoria ternatea, assembly GCA_037962975.1. NCBI lineage: Eukaryota > Viridiplantae > Streptophyta > Magnoliopsida > Fabales > Fabaceae > Clitoria > Clitoria ternatea. Next base: position 214,136,256 of record CM075671.1, on the reverse strand, counting down.
TCATCTGAATTGTATTATTCCTGTATTCATCACTCACCAATCGCTGCCATATAGGTAAAAAGGGAAGTAATCTATCCTCTCATCTCCTTAAATGATGAAATGTGTTAACTATTTTTAATTTGGAATCCATCTCAATAGTTTAAATTTTGCTGATTCTCGGGCATCAATTGGATAAATTAATTGATTTGTATTTCTTGATTCATGATCCCTGTCCATAACTATTTTCAATCTTGTATTATTTGTATATTCACCATGCTTGTTAGCAATCTGAATTTATGATCTTGCATTAAGTTTGGGGACATGACTGGCTGATTTCCTGTTATATTATTAGCTTTTGAGCCTTTATTAATTCTTTTCTGAGTGTGCCTACATTCTTGTTTAGTGAGACAAAATTTGCTCCAGTGCTTGCTAAATGATTAAATGTTTACCAATTGGAAATGATGAAGGCCTTCTTTGAAAATTAGCAAGGGCCAAATTTAGCCATCCTAATTATTATTAATTATCATTTGACCCAATAATTATGTTTGAGCCTGAGACCTTTTCATTCTACTTATGTACCTAACTTTACAAGCCAATTTATCTGAGAAAAACCAAGTGAATTATCCCTGGATGTACCACTGATGAACTGCTGAGTCTTATCTTATTGCTAGGGACTAGCAAGTTCTAAGTTTGGGGATGAAGAGTGTGCCTAACAGCAAAGCAAAGGACACACTCTGACCTTAATTATAAATGAGTAGTTTGAAAATGAAAGGAAGAACAGCAAAAGCAAAATAAAAGTGAAAAATCAGCAAAGCAAAGGTGCAAAGCACCACAAGAAAAAAAATGGTATTGAAATATTTTTTGAAAAAAATGGAAGAAAAAAAAGAAAGAAAGAGTCCAAAGGACTGAAAGAGAAGAAGGTGCAAAGCACCACAAGTAATTGAGTATCCTTCATCTGAAAATAATGAAAGCACAAGAACTGGTTAGAAAAGGCATTTAAGTTAAGATTGAGGTAAGGCATCAGTGGGTACATCTTTTAACCCAACATTAACTAGAAAAACAAAAATAGAGCCTGTAGCCTAACCCCATTACAAGCTTAAAAAGCCCTTACTGATCCAATTGTGCTAGCATATTTCATGATGTTTAAAACTATTGCAAGCGTATGTTGATCTGACAATTATGCAGGTGATGAGTGCATGCAATTAAACCTATACACTGAGAGAAGAGTGAAACACCAATCTAGTGAGGAAAGCATCACCAGCTTGTTTCCAAAGGAAGTGTGAGTAGTTATATTTTCAGAATTTGCGAAAAGAAAGCATGAATGATATTCAATAATTATGGTATGAATTAAGGAAAGGTTGATTGCTTTGAGTGAGTGCAATTGATTTAATTAATCTGAGTCTTTGCTTGAGGACAAGCAAGTTTTAAGTTTGGGGATGTGATAAGTCTTGAAAAGACTTAATTATTTTACCTTTAATTTAACTTAATCCATTTAATTTTGTTTAGTTTGGCATTATTATTTAATAAATTATCAATAATTTTGGTTTTATTTATTTATTTCAAAAGTGTTTAAATTATGTAAGAAAATAATTAAAAAGATAAAGTAGTTAAGGAAATTTGTTTATTTGTAAATTCACTAACTCAGCGTACATACACTAGGCATTTATTTGTTTGCATATGCAGGTGCAGTAAAATATTCTTTACGCTCAAGCTTGAAAACTTCACACTCAAGCGTGAGATCCATGCAATTCACGTAAAAGGAAAGAAAGGAAAACATGACCACGCTCAAGCGTGATCATTCACGCTCAAGCGTGAAGACCAAATGCAATCACGCTCAAGCGAATATTCAACAGAATGCATGAAATAAAGCTCGTGCTTAAGCGCGAGTCCTTCACGCTCAAGCGTGAAGGTGGTTATTTAATTTACTGTTTTTCCCTCCAAGCGAAGTGCTGCACCATTGCTGTTTTCTGCTGTACCTTAGTAACTTAAGTAATGTTTTGTAATTAATTATTTCCCTGTAATTATGTATTTAGTTTAGTTAGTTAATTATTAATTAAGTATTCCTTTGTAATTAATTAAGTTAGTTAGTTAGTTAGATGTCTATATATACTTGTACATACTCTGTAAGAAAGAAGGGAGAGAACACACAGAAGCAATAACACGATTCATTTTCTCATTTCCAATCTCTCTCTAATTATTTTCTCTCTCTAGATTCTCTTATCCATGTCTCTCCATATTCCATTGTCAGAATCCATTTCCATGTGGTTTTAAACCCCTAGGGTTGGGATTGCTGAAGCTTCCGATGGAATCTTGAAGCTGCATTGAGGAAATTATCTTTTAAAGTAAGAGGAGAACAAGCTGAGAAGTGGATCTACTCTACTGAATTGATAAATTCAGATCCAAATGAAGAATCTCACCAGTGAGGAATCATGGTTGAGGCTTAGGTAACTTTTAGCTTCCTTACTAATTCAGGCCTAGTAATTAGGTGAATAGTTAGGGTTCAACCTCCAATATCGCATTAGATTTCTCTATCTTTGAACACCTAAGGGATTAGGGTTTAATGCTTAGGAGTTAGTGTTAATTACCTAAGGGATTAGGGATTAACCAACTGTGAATTATCCTCTTGCATCTGAAGCTTAATTGAACCTCAATTGCATGTTTCTTGATGAAGTTGTAAGCTGAAGTAATCCTAACCTATCTTCCATTAATCACACTTCATTTTGTACTGCTTCTGAAAATACAAAAATGTAGAAAGTTTAAAACAACAAAAACAGAATGAATTTTATCTGCTTGTGTTGGTTCAGCTTGTGCTAGTCCAAGATTATAGTAATTACCTCAATCCCTGAGGGACGATCAAATATATTACAAATTTAACGATTGGTGCGCTTGCCAAAAGAAAATAAATCCTTAGAGAGTCACACAATAAGTCGATAATAATTCAGGATTTTCACACCAGGTTAATGGCTCCGGATTTGTTGCATTAATATATATCTTTAAAATGGTACCACCCTAATTCGCTATGCGTACCCTGTCATGGTTTTTTGAAAACCTTATTTCTCTTATATATGAAATTCAATTTCCAAATAGTACATGATAGATTTCATTGTCGTTAACATGATATACAAATTTTAGCCTCTACTTGTCATGCTAATAAATTTATCAATATTTGTTATGCCTGCATTGGGTTTCAATTTTCATTGATAAATGGTCAATCCTTGATATTTCACAATACTATGTGATTATGGCTTGGTGAGACCTGTTTCCTTTTTCATAAGGCGAGTTTTCATTTGCGGTTCACTATCAACCAACCAGCAATGAGCAACTCAGACTGCACATGCACCCCCGCCTGGAAAAGAAATAATTTCAAATAAAGAAAAATAGCATACAACTATAAACTATAGGACTTTACTCTAAACCATGGCTCAAGCGTCACTTCTGTTCCTTCCCTGAGGCCGAGGAAGTTACAATGGTCGAGATAGAATCGTGAATCGAACACGTGATAAAAACAGTTGTGCTCCAGGCATTTTAAGTATTATTTGATGCATTACATCAAGAAACGTCATATGAAGATTTTTAAAAGAAGGGAGAAGAAGAAGAGTTTAGAACAGCCTGAGAAAGACCCGTTACTAAGGTTCAGAAAGACATGGTGATGAAACACATAACCCCACTTCCGTGTAGTTCTGTAAACAATCTGCCATAAAATAGCAATTTGTTCTTGGCCAAAAGATATGAAGCCTATCATAAATGTGAGACTCTGATGGAGTTGGAGGAGCTACTCAACCCAGTATTCTCAAAGCAACCTAGTGTAAATCAATGAATGTTGTGCCTGCAGATTCATAGTCTAGTAACTGGGAACTCCCTAATCCATCTTAACCTGACCCGTTCACCGAATGGTACTATCTATCAACCCTTTAGGAAGGACCCATGTCCGTACAGCTGGGGATATCCCCGCGGTCCTCAATGAGCTCAAAAACATTGGTTACCACCTGTACTGTGTTGGTCCACATTTTACAACATCAATTTTACTAAGCAGATCCATGCATGTGCTATTATGCATGACGATTACCTTTCAATTTTATTAAGTTACTCTCTCTTCTATATACCTTTAAAATAAATTTGTTATGTGTTTGCAATATGGCCATCCGGGTTCGATTTTTTATTGTCGCAGTATACAAATTGTCATGCCGAATGCTAATCAGTTGACCAGATCACATTGTCGATACTAAAATTCATAATGATAGCATGAGCGATGCACCAAACAGGGCCATCTCATTGGAGAACCTCCAATTCAATCACTCTTATCAGAAACCAAAAGCTAGCCCGACATTCTTGTTGAAGATAATGAAGGAACCAAAGATGATATCAAGAACACGCTACAAAAAGGGAGAAACATGAGTTTATCATCACTTCTTACTTTTCACCCCTCATTTATTTACATAACATAAATCTCTATATGTGATATTAAGCTATTTTCTATTAAATATAACTGCATAATATCTTCAAAGTTTATAGGCTCAAGCTCCTTATCAATTCCTCAGGCACTTTGAATCTCATCCCCATTAATGTTGAGATCGACATCTTTTTCAAAAGCTGTAACATGTGCTTTGTCTAATGCCAGTCTTGAGGCTTAAAAATAATGCCTCATCACAGATGTTGAACCAATGCACTCCTCGATGTCCCTCTTCTACTAGGCTCCTATACTCATCATCAAGATTAAAAGTTTGAAGAATACTTGAAGAATGCTTGAAGAATTATACTGAAAATCTTACCCAGTATAACAGCTTCCTTATCATGAATCGAGACAGAGCTACAAACCACTTAATAGACACACTATTTTCACCTAAGACATATGCTCCGGACTTCCAAGAAACACTATTTAATCAAGAACAAAGTACACTTAAAGTCCGAGGCATGAGAATCAATCCCCTCGGTAGTATACAAAAAGCCCGAGCAACCCTCGGCAATATACGAAAAGCTCGAGCGTAGATCTAATCCCTCGGCACACTTTGAAGCCTTGAATTCATTCAAGTAAAGCCTAAGAGCGGAATTGATCCCTCAACATATGATTTGAAGGCTTGAATGTTAGTGTATGCACTATAAGCTTTATGTTTTTTCATTTGTATCATTTTTCTGCATATCAATAAAATAAGTATTTCAGTTTAAAATTGTTTTAAAAGGTATTTATCCTTGGAGTAATAGGTCATATAAAAGTTATTCCTAAAATGTCCCTGGTCAAGTATTTACATGGGGACATGTAATTACATTGAGACTAGTGTGTGAGTGTACTGATGACCTGATCTCACAGATCATAGATATAGATGATATCAAGTCTTCACACGGGTACACATTAAGAGTAATGATGTACTGGACAGACCCACCATGAGAACGTTGCATGGATCGTTACATGAATGTCATAAATGATTCTCAATGTGATAATGGTATATGTAGTCCTTCAACCTGAAGTCACTACGATTCCTACATGAGGAGTTTATTGTTTTAATACAATTAAACGTCTTTTGTAACAAGAGGAAAGGTTGTGATTAGGCAATGAACAAATTATACAGAGGGATGTGAGTGATGTAGATGGGATTTGTCTCTCCTATGTGACAGGAGTGATATCTATAGGCCACTTGATGGAGTAAGACTAAGAAAACGCATGGCCATGCTAGAAAGAATAAATATTAGATATTTATTCGGATCAAGTCTAATCTAGTATCAAGTAAAATAAATTGGGCCGTACAAGGATGACGCGACCATGTCTTGGGCCCAATTAGGATATCATGACAAAAGGAACAAACATGTTAAATAATTATCACTTATAGGTTATATTGATATTAAATAATATTCGGACATAATGATGCATTGCTAGATGCCGCTCTTATTTTATATTAATAATAAAATAATTTATTATTAATATGACCGGGTATTTTACCTATAGGGTCACACACATAGAGTAAGCCCATCAGAAAATGTTTTGTTTTATTTTAGTTGGACTAAAATAAAGCTATTGGGCCTAACTCATTTAGAATGAGTAAGGAGCCCACTCTTTAGAGAGAATAAATTAGGTTAAACCTAAGCCTATAAATAGAGCATAAGATGCTCATAGGCCGTTCACTAAAGAGAGACACAAATTCGCAAAAGTTGCAAGAGCTACACGCCGTCAAACTAGCAATTGGCAAGTGTTACGATTCTGGTGGGAGTGCTCGTGTGGACTCCTAAAGGATGAGGCTACGACTGCTTCGGAGTTCTTCAAGAGGTAATCCAAAATGAATTTTTTTTTATGTTTGTTTTGTGCTTTGAAACACGGCACTTTGCAAATCCTATAGAATCCTTGTTTTTCCGCTGCTCAAGTTCTAGGGATTCCCTAACATCGAATTCATTCAAGTAAAGCTCGAGCATGGAATCGATCCCTCGGCATATGATTTGAAGGCTTGAATTCGTTCAAGTAAAGCCCGAGCGTGGAATCGATCCCTCGGCATTCAATTTTGAAGGCTTGAATTCGTTCAAGTAAAGCCCGGGCGCGGATCTAATCCCTCGGCACACTTTGAAGGCTTGAATTCATTCAAGTAAAGCCCGAGCGCAGAATCGATCCCTCGGCATATCCCTCGACACTCGTTGAAGGCTTGAATCCATTCAAGTAAAGCCGGAGCGCAGATCTAATCCCTCGGCAAACACGTTTCAAAGACTTGAATCCGTTCAAGTTAAACCCGAACGCGAGTTCAACCCCTTGGCGGATCGAAATCTTGAATTTAAGTCAACTATTCAAATATCGAAGTACAATAGACGAACAAACAAAATATAGCATGAAATCTCACTCGGCAATCTTCCACCCGAAAGGATCATTCAGAGTCGAAGTCTGGTCCTCACTTGGAAATCTTCCACCCGAAAGGATCACTCAGAGTTGAAGACAATCTTGAAGACAAACCCAAGCACTAGCTCTCGGTAATTTTGAATATAAGTCTGAGCATAAGCTCTCGACAATCTTGAAGACAAACCCGAGCACTAGCCCTCGGTAATTTTGAATATAAGCCCGAACACCAGCTCTTGGTAATTTTGAACAAAAGCCCAAGCACGGAGTCGATCCCTCGGTAAATATGATGTATTTAAGCCCGAGTACAAGCCCTCGATAATCCTAAAGACAAACCCGAGCATGAGCTCTCGACAATCTCCAAGATAAGCCCGAGCACAAGCTCTCAGCCATTTAAAAAACCTATATTACAGTAAGTAACGTTAAGCCCAATACGCTAAGACCTGAGTAACATACACTTACTTAGTGAATGACTCTCATACGTTGAAGAAACGGAAGACTCAAGTAACACGCGCACACTTTTGCCAAATAGCACGGGGGGGGGGGGAGGGGTTCCAAGCAACAGAACTCCCCACTTGACAAGGCCAAGCCCTACCTCACTCGGAATCGCTCATTCGAAGTCACTAACTCAGAACCACTCATTCGGAGTCACTTACTCGGAACCCCTTATTTCAAAGTCACTAACTCGGAACCACTCATTTGGAGTCACTTACTCAGAAGCACTCACCAACTCGGAACCACTCATTCGGAGTCACTCACTCGAAACCACTCATTTAGAGTCACTCACTCAGAAGCACTCATTCAGAATCAGCGATAATCCACCAGTTGACACCAGGGAAACCTTATTCGAGGGGTTGGTTCCAATTTATGCTTGCCCTGGAAGCGATTCTCGAAACTTAAAAACACGCAAGGACCCTGTCGCTCCAACTACAAATTCCTGTGAAAAAACCAGGAGACCCTTCCTTAGAAGAACATCGTACGACGAGGAAGAAACACCACCCGGACCACAACTTGGACCATGATACTTTCAAGAGAGAGATCTAAAGCTAACAGTCAAATGGGAAAACCCACACTGGTTGAGAGATATCATCAGTAAATGAGCATACCGATTTGGAAAAGCATATCATTTAATTGTATACTATAGTCGAGTGTAACGGAGGCACTCTTTTTCCTGCTCAAGGGGTTTTTTCCCATTGGGTTTTCCCCCGAGAGGTTTTAATAAGGCCTGCAAAAATAGTAAAATATATTAGCATTGTATGTAACGGGGGCGCTTTTTTCCTGCTCGAGGGGTTTTTCCCACTAGGTTTCCCCCGAGAGGTTTTTTACGAAGCCCACCATGATAGCAAATGAGACAAATATGACTCAGCTTATCTCACAAAGAAACAACAAAAGTCAAGACCAGTAATCGTTTGGTATACAGCTACTCAGAATTGGTTACCCAATCCGCTCGGGCCTAATCACTCGACATCGGCTCATACATCCTGAAGACCAATCTTTACTCAGCATCTAACATGGAGGTGTCTTACCCTGGCACTTAGTCACTTCGTTCGGCTCTACGCCTAGAGCTCATGACTAGGGGGCTCCTGTTCCCTCTCGGGTTAGAGGGGGCCCCACGGTACCTCCTCATCCTATTAATGTAACAGATAATGATTCTCCATTAACCCTTCAAAAACGGTTATATCTATTTCTGGACTTGGACATGGTTTCCCTCTTTTTCCTTTACTTTGCTAAGTGTATAAATACGGCCTATAGGCTCACATTGTAACCTAAGTGATACATTATAGAGATTAATAAACTTAATCCCTAAGGGAAATTCTCTAGGGTTTTATGTCTACTTTTTATGTGTGAACAATAGCAATTATAACAAACTCTTTCCCGAATCCTTTCATAAAAACACATAGACAAATCAGGTCAATTTTATATCCTTCTTTCAACAAATATTCACTAAGACAATTGTACCACACACACCCATATTGCTTTAGCCTGTAAAGGGATTTATTCAATTTAATTGAATAATTTTCTCGAGAATTTTTCTTGTATGCTTCAGGAAAATTAAATCCTTCAGGGAGTCTTATATAGATGTCATTTTGCTTCAGACAAATTAAATCCTTTAGGGAGTTTTATATAGATGTCATTTTGCTTCAGGAAAATTAAATCCCTCAGGGAGTTTCATATAGATGTCTTTTTCAAGTGAGTCATATAAATATGCTGCAACAACATCCATTAGGCGTAAATCAAGTTTTTCACGAATTACCAAACTAATCAAGTATCGAAAAGTACTTGTATTCATCACTGGTGAATATGTTTCTTCGAAATCAATACCAGGTCTTTGTGAGAAACCTTGTGCAACAAGTCTTGCTTTATATTGTACAATTTCACCATTTTCATTTCTTTTTCTTGTAAAGACCCATTTGTATCTAATTGGTTTTACACCTTCAGGTGTTTGGACTACAGGTCCAAAAACTTTCTATTTTGTAAGTGAGTTTAACTCTTCTTGCATTGCATCTTTCCATTTTGGCCAAATATTTCTTTGTGCACATTCCTTAACAGATTTTGGCTCATGATTCTTATCATCATTTATAATATCAAGAGCTACCTTGAATGCAAAAATTTCATCAACATTGACTTCATGTCGATTCCATTGTATTCCATCTATGACATAATTTATAGAGATCCCTTTATTCTTATCAATTTCAGGTACCTTGGTTTCTTCTGAATTTAAAACCTTGATTATGTCAGGATACTCTACTGGAGTCTTTATATCCTCGATTCGACCATCTTCTTTATTTACTTTTCTTTTTCGAGGATTTTTATCTTTAGAACCAACAGGTCTGACACGTTTTATTTTGGCTTCAGACTCATTTGCAATTTTAGGTTGTCCTGCAGGGATATCAATCTTTATTGGGGTATTAACAGCTGGTATATATGACTTAGTCACTCTTTTTGGATCAGTAAATGCATTCGACAATTGGTTTGCTAAATTTTGCAAACTAATGATTTTCTGAACTTCTAGTTCAGATTATTTTGTCCGAGGATCAAGATGTGATAAAGATATCTCATTCCAACTCATCCTTTTATCTAACTGTTTATTTTCTCCCCTAGTGGTGGGAAAACAGATTCATAAAAATGACAATCAGTAAAACGAGCTGTAAATAAATCACCTGTTAAAGGTTCAAGATATTTTATTATGGATAGACTTTCATATCCAACATATATTCCCAACCTTCTTTGAGGTCCCATCTTAGTACGTTATGGAGGAGAAATAGGAACATATATCGCACTCCCAAAGATTCTTAGATGGGAAATATTTGGTTCTTTACCATGAACCAATTGTAAAAGGGAATACTCATGATAACTTGTAGGCCTGATGTGAATAAGTGCTGCTGCACGCAAGATTGCATATCCCTAAGTTGAAATTAGGAGTTTTGATCTCATTAATAATGGTCTTGCTATCAATTTCAAACATTTAATCAATGATTCAACAAGTCAATTTTGTGTATGAACATGTGCTACAGGATGTTCAACATCAATTCCAATGGACATACAACAATCATTAAAAGATTGAGATCTGAATTCACTAGCGTTATCAAGGCGTATTTTCTTAATTGGATAATCAGGAAAATGAGCTCTTAAATGAATTAATTGAGCTAGTAATCTCGCAAACGCCTAGTTGTGAGTTGACAATAAGCAAACATGTGACCATGTAGTTGATGCATCAATAAAAACCATAAAATATCTAAATGGTCTATAAATATCACCTTGTATACGCTCTAAAAATGTGAGTGATTCACTCCCAAAATTCATTGGTGATGGTCAAGTAATTAATTTCCCTTAAGAACAAACAGCACATAAGAAAGTATTAGTTCGGAGAATTTGTCTGCTGGACAAGCAATAACCATTTGAATTCTTAACTATTTTTTGCATCATAATTGATCCAGGATGGCCTAATCGTTCATGCTAAATAACAAAGTAATTCTTATTTGTAAACTTCTGGTTTACAATAACATTTGTTTCAACTGTACTAATATAGGTATAGTATAAACCAGAGGAAAATGAAGGTAATTTTTCCAATATACATTTCTTATTAGAAATTAACTTTATGATGTAAAGATATTCATCTTTTCCTTTATTTGTGGTCTCAATATGGTATCCATTTTTTGTGGATATCCTTAAAACTCAATAAATTTCTTTGAAACTTTGTAGAATATAATGCATTTTCAATATGCAATATTGTTCCTCCAGGTAACAATATACTAGCTCTGTTGGAGCCTTCAATTATATTTATACTACCAAATATAGTATTAACATTGGCTTCTTGTTTTACTACATGGTAGAAATATTTCTTATTCTTGAGAATAGTATGAGTTATACGAGATATATATCTTCATCATTCACATGAGCATTCATTCTTCATTAAATAACAATAGATAAATCATGAGTGAAAATATAATTAACAACAATAAATATTTAATATAAAATTTTATTGATAAAGACTAAATTTATAACATAAACAAATTATATGAAACATAAAATAATTTATTTAGGGGCATTCCCCTCTCCAACCGAGTATTTAATATCTTCTTCAGGAAGAGTAAGAAAATCATTAACATCAAAGTGAGTATAAACATCATCTATACTAGTAAATTTGTTTCTATTGTTTTCTCTTTATTCTTAAGGGATTTTTGGTATAGATCAATCAGATGTTTTGGTGTGCGATAAACCCGAGACCAGTGACGTTGGTTACCACAACGATAACAAATATTTTTAGTTTGTTCGCTACTTTGAACATCTTTTTCTTTTTCCATACGTTCTTTATTTTCCATACAAATGATTTGTTATCATTTCAACCACGACCACGATCATGAGTATAATGATCATATGTTGCTACATTCACTTTTGGGAATGGAACAGTACCAGTTGGATGAGACTCATAATTTTGCATAAGAAATTTTTATTTAGCCACAAGGAGACAAGTATAAATAAAATTTCACATAAGTAACTTGATAGTAAAAATTTAAAAGTTTTCATAAAATAATATTCAAGTACTAGTGGCCTAGTGGTAAAGTGATAATTTATCATTAGTATAAACCTATATTCGATTCCTTATTAATGCATATTTTATTTGTTAACTCCTTTATTTATAAAATATATGAATTATTTAATAATATAAAATCAATACCCATGAGCTAAACAGTATAGTAATTATTTAATTTAATAACATATATATATATAATAAGTTAATAATATGTATATATATATATATAAAAGCTACAGCAAAGCATATGGAAATCTGATTGTAGGTATAATAATGCATACTAGTAGCAATATAAAAAAAATTCTCACAATAGCAATGGAAAGGCACTAGCTAACAATAATACATGTTATATAATTTAATAATACATGTTACACAGTAACATTAGGTGCACTAGCTAAATGGAACGCATATAAAAGCAAATCAGCATATAAGCTATATAATTTATATTATAATATTTCATGTGCAATATAGCAATGGATAACATAGCAACCCGTGAAATTAAAGCACGCAGTAGGTAATAACATATGGATATAAAGCAAAATAATATGGTAGCAAATCAGAGGAGCTATGCTAAAGCAAAAGCATTATTTATTATTTAATATGGTAGCAAATCAGAGGAGCTAGCATAGCAAATCATTTATTATTTAATAATATGGTAGCAAATCAGTGCGTGAAGCAAGGAGGTAAAAAATTTGAGTTACAATGCGGGAGGTACTAAAACATAAAGCGTATCGTTATAATGAGCAATAAATCAATTTTTTCTAGATTGTTATAGTTCTTCAGGAACTATCAATAAATATTTTAAGAATTCTTCATGAATTGTAAGTTATTTGACTATTAAATTTATACATCCTACAAGGATGTTTATGAATAAGTTCTTCAGGAACCTATTTTTTCATGATATAGATATAATCTTATACATCTTTCTGGGATGTTTAAAATATAAGTTCTTTAGAAACTTTTATAATATATATAAATAATATAAGGTATATAAATTGAAATTATCAAGAATAACAATAATAATCATGTATTACCTTTCATAGACCTGACTAGATCTCAGTTGGTCAGAATCTGGTGCTGATAACGTGTTATAAAATAATTAAGAATGCAGAAATAGAAGAAGAAGAAAGCAGAAACAGAGAATGCAAAGAGATGGAATTTTCTTATGTATTCATATTCTGATGCATTGCTATTTATAGGGAGTTAGCAAACATATGGAAAATCTAGAGGCGTGCCACTACTGGGGACAATGGGAAGTGGCGGTGTCACTTACAGCCTTAGTGGACATCCACTATATATATATATATATATATATATATATATATATATATATATATATATATATATATTCATAAAAAATCTATTAATGACAGCGTTTACTTGTCTTGTTGATTAGAATGCTACATATGAAGTTAATTTATTTGGTTTAAAAATAATACTAGAAGGAAATAATTTTATTCTCTTTTGTTTTTATAATCTCTTCTTTTAAAATATTGATTGAATCAAATATTACTAATATCAAAATAAATATTTTATTATATAAAATTAAAATACCAAATAATATGTTGACTCAACAAGGATAATTCTCATTTATAGAAAAGTACGCCAAGGTACAACAAGGACAATTCTCACCCAAGTCTTATAAATACCACTCATTTACTACCGTATAAGGTACACTTTGATATTAACTATTAGGTGTTTATTGAAAATAAGTTTGGTTGGAAAAAGAAATCAATAACATTATTAGACCAGACCCGAGACTACGTCATTATATTCAAACCCCAGGATTTGTTAATAACACACATCAATGTACTTAAATTAAATGAAGTCTGCTAACGTGTGATCTAACCTGTCTAACTAAGTGTTTCAAGAGTGATATACTAAGTGCACAAGTTACAAGTAAAAAAGGGAGTCCATAAAATCAAAAGTCTGATCCTTCAAAAGTTAGAGTTTAGACTTCAACTAAAAAGTCTGATTCAATAATTCTCAATCATATGAATCAACAAAATCAGACCTTAGACTTTTGAGCACCCAAAATTTTCAATATGAACATTACTCCAAAGTACAAATCACAACCTTCTAAAATCTCTTTGTTGATGTATTGGAAGTCAAGCCCTTATCAAGAAGAATGTGCTTATCATCAAAAAGGATAAGAGACAAATCAATAGAGAAGCAGATGCAATTTTTAAGGAACTCAACGTAACAACTCTACACATCCCAGGAATGCTGAACCAAGTTAGTTTGTGTGTAATAACAAATCAGAAGAATTACAACATTGATCTCTACGTGATTTCTAGAAGAAACAAAGCCAACAATTAGCGTTATTTTTTGAAGATATCAAGGAATACCTTATTCATTCAAGTGTTAAAGTTCCTTGCTACTAGACTCTTGGACATCCCCTCAGATCATCAAAAGTCTAGTACATACGCTTAAAGTAAAACACCTTCAAAGGATTTCCAACGTTTATATCTACTTTCCAGATTTGCAACGGTCATCTTAAGTGATCTATATATACTTGGAAAAATTCATTTTGGAAGAAAAGAAGCCTATCAAGAATACTTAGCCTTTGTGATAAATCTCTCTTTAATCTCTTAGCTTTTCAAAGACAAAGACCTTCTCTGTTGTTCTCCTTCTAGCAAACCTTGGTCTCTTATCTTTCTTAACTTAATGTACTCTTTCTTAATTTTATATCCTTCATACACTAAGTTTTGTGAGAAACCCTACACACCTTTTAAATTAGTATTTATGTAAAAGTCTGGTGAGTTACCAGCCTTAGTTTCAGTTGTAACACCCTGATTTTCTGGACTCGAATCCCAATGTAATCTAAATAATTAAATAATAAAAATGTGAATAAATTTTTCGCGCTCGAAATAATTTCAAAACACCACCACGACTACATCAAGATTCGAACCATAGAAAACCAAAGGGTGAGATTTGATTATCTATAACTGGATCGGTAAATAGTTTGCCCATAATGTAACGCCCCGTATAATTTTCCGAATAAATTTTTCACGTTTTTAAAAGATCATTTTAAAATTCATGAATTAAAATCAGAGTTCACATAAAAGTCGATAATAGCGGAATATTATCATGCATACTAGTCGTGAATAATAAAATTCAAGGAATAATTACGTAGCGGAAACAATTTTAAAAATAACAGTACATAACACGTTGTATTTATTACAAATCATAAAATTAGAATAAATTTGAAATCCAAGCAATAATTCACATAGGCATCAACCATAGCATCACTCTTCATTCTGGGTGGCATTCACTATAAAAATTAATGTAAGAGTGAGACAGAATATAGAATAAATATAAAATATATAGAATTACACAAACACAATCAATAATACATAATGATATGATGAATATGCCAAACAAGTTCATTTAATAAGTCTTTAATTAGCTAAATGATGTCATGCTGGATCCATTTGGTTTGGTGGGAATATTGCAGTAAAAGGTCTCATAGAGACACCGGTAGGAATTAATACAGTCATGGATCCCTACAGCCCCATGACCAACACATCGGTAGGAATTAATACAGTCATGGATCCCTACAGCCCCATGACCAACACATCGGTAGGAATTTATACAGTCATGGATCCCTACAGCCCCATGACCAACACATCGCAAAAATAGGGCTTTAACTCATCATAGAGTAACCCCCCACCAGGGTAGGCAATCATGGAACCCCCTAAAATTCCATGGTGCGTCCAAATGCTTATGATGCATGAATGCCTTTAATTCTTTTTATCATTTAACATACCATAATATTAATATTTCCAAAACCACTTGGAAAACCACAAGTCCTCAAAGGACACATCACATATAATAATTTTCAGAATCATGGATTTACTGTTTCGACCACATGTTACAATAACCACAAGGCATTCATGTACATATATATTAATTATATCATTCATAATTATTCACCACCAAAATATACAACTGTATGATACTCATTAAAACGTAAAAACATCAATAATAAATGATAGTCACTCAAGAGTTTAATAATAAATTGTTACTTATAGAGAAAATATCATTTTCATTCATAATAACCATTATAATTAACTTTCAGCATTTCCAACAACAACATACTCTAGTAAATCAATCATAACATGAGCAAATCATAACCTTTTCATGTGATTGCACTTTCTATAGCTTAATAATACAATTATCTACAACTTTCATGAAGAACACAATTTCAAATTCCAAACAGAATTAGCACTTATTAACGAAATACCACACTGCCTCAAGGTGAGTTTTCCAAAACGTACATATATTAGTAATTGGAACGTTTCTGGAGCTACAAAAATGATTTTGGCATGAAACTAGTTCTAAATTATCCTTAACACAAATATCTACAACTTTCATGAAGGCTCCAACCACTATTTCTCACTACACAATTCCCAGTTTTAAAAATAAGATTCAGATTTCAAATTAACAGAATTACAGCTTGTACATACTTCCGTATTTTAGGCATAACTCAAGCTACAAAAATCATTTTGACTTGAAACCACTTTCTATAGATCCATAACATAAATACCTATAACTTTCATGAAGACATCAAAGGCTGATTATGTACGTACAAGTCCCAGCATATTAAAATATACACAAAACATGGGATAAATATTCCACTCGGACATGCTGTAGTATTTTGGCTATAACTTTTGCTACACATACTCAAATCAGTCGGTTCAAGTCTCAAAATTCTCATAATAAAAAGATCTACAACTTTAATGAAGACACTAATCACTAATTCGCACCACAAAATTCCCAGTTTTAAAAATAATGTTCGTATCTCAAGTTAACAGATTTACAGCTTGGACATACTTTAGTATTTTAGGCATATCTCGAGCTACAAAAATCATTTTGACTTGAAACCACTTTCTATAGATCCATAACATGAATATCTACAACTTTCATGAAGACATCAAAGGCTGATTATGCATATACAAGTCCCAACATATTAATATATACACAAAACATAGGATAAATCTTCCACACAAACATGCTGTAGTATTTTGGCTATAACTTTTGCTATACATATTCCAATTAATTGATTCAGGTCTCAAAATTCAGATAACAAAAAGATCTACAACTTTCATGAAGAAGTCAGAGTCAAATTCACACGTTTTCAATTTCAAAAATGAGCAACAAGTTACGAAGTTAATTCTGGAATCCTAGAACAGCATACAATTCTACCCATTTCATAGTTATTCACAACCCTGTCCCCTCTTACTTGGTTTGCCGACTGGAAATGGTCTCCTTGCTGTCCTTGCTCCTGTTCGAAGGTGTATTGAGGAAGAAGAGTAAAAGAGAGGAAGAAGGTATATTGGCCTTGTTCTCTGAAGGTAGGTCTGAGCAGAAGCAATGTTAATAATGTAAGGACAAGTGGGGAACAACTTTCCCTTGAGTGGATGTTTAGTGCTGTTAGTGCATTGATAATGGGAATTAAATAAGAAAGTGGGCTTATAATGGTCCACTTCTGGCCGTCCTACACACTAGAGGTGAATAATGGGTTTAGATGCATTAAAATATGCATAAGAGACAAGAAAGGAGTCAAAAAGTTACTCCTGCGCTGAATACCGACTGGAATCCACTCGGTTAGCCTCTAAGCCGACTGGAATTGCCAGTGGTTGTGAAGAAGAAGGGAATCCGAGTCCCTCTCGCTCAAGCGAAATCCTCTCTCGCTTGAGCGAGTGCCATATATAACACTGACAGAAGGGAGTTTCGCTCAAGCGTTTCCGACTCGCTCAAGCGAGTCATACTGTCCTCGCTCGGAATTCCTCTGAAACCGACTCAAGTACTCGGTTTCTCACTCGGTAGAATCTGTCCAGAACCGACTCCCACCTAATTGGACACTCACTCAAAATTGTATCTTCTTGAAAACTCGGTCAGATTTCTCTTCCTTGGAGGTAACTCAGTCAGAGTTGACTCAGACACTCAAAGTATCTCACTCGGCAGAACCTCTTGACACCGAGTCAGCTCTCAATCAGTCTCCCACTCGGCAGTTTCAAATCAAATCATTCTTAGCCGACTCACACTTACATAGTCTATCACTCGTTTATTTCTTCTAATTCCGAGTCATCACAAGCAGTCTTTCACTCAATTAAATCTTCCAGACCGATCCACACTCTTTGGTTTGTCACTCGGCAGATTACTACAAACCGACTCATTCTACTCGATTGTGCACTCGGTAAAATTAATTAAAACCGATTCCCAACACCCAGATTTCTACTCGGTAGAATAATCCTTATTGATCATCATTCACTCAGCATTTCACTTCCAGAACTGATCAACATTAGATCGGCCATTACTCGGCAATTCCTTTCCTTACCGACTCATCTCTAAATTGATTACTCACTTGGTATGTCATCCCAAAACCGACTCCTCATCAGGTTGATCCTCACTCGGTTAATTCATTCTAAAACCAACTATTCTTAATTTTTACCATATATCCTCAGCAGGTGCCATCCCATTCGGAATTACACATTCGGAGGCACTCCACTCTCGAGTTCCACTCGGAATTACTCTGCCCTTTCATCATTAGGAGAAATTCACTAAGCCATCTCACTCGGACTTATTCAAATCTTATCCACTCGGAATATGTATAATATTTTTCACTCGGATATCAACACTTAGGAATATAGAAGTATTTGCCACTCGGGTTTCACACGGTTAATCATTACTTAGTCAAGATCAAACCAACTTCTTCAACTATGTTTCACTCAGAGTCCATCAGGTCCATTACAACTCGGAAAAGGCTCATACATACGAGTCTCACTCAGAATTTGGCTTATATACATGAGACTCATTCGGTTATTCATCTCTTGGCATCACAGACTAACCTTCCTTGAATTGTTCTTCACTCAGAAACCTTTTAAGGCTTTCACCAGAAAAGAAGCCATATGCATAAGTTCCATTCGGAAACGAATTTTCCTTTGCTCTCCTCTCGGAAATAAAGCACTCGGGAAACTTTCACTCAGAAATGAAAATACTTAACAATATGACTCAGAATTGAGTCGTTGGAGAAATACTTGACTCAGAAATGAGTCCTTCTGAGATGTTTGACTTAGAAATGAGTCATTTAGATATAATTGACTCGGAATTGAGTCTTTGGAGAGTACTTGACTCGGAAATGAGTTTTTCTAAGGTGTTTGACTCTGCAGTGAGTCATTCCAGGGTGAGTCACTCGGATTCTTTCACCCAGAAGTGGTTCTATCAGTCCACTTCACACAAAAGTGTCTCTGGGGCAAGGATTCCACTCGGAATAAACCCTCTCGGTCATGTTCCACTCGGGAAACACAACCTTCACTCGGTATTTCCATTTTTCACTCGAAATTTCTCTTAGTCACTCGGAATTTTTCTCTTTCACTCGAAACAGGGTGCCTTTTTCACTCGGATAGTCCTTTCTAAGGCATGTTTCACTCGGAAAATGAATCTTATCATTAAAGGTCTATGTAAATCCTATAATTATACCCAAAAATAAAATTTTTGGAGTATTATATATCATCCATAGAGTGTTTTATTCATTGATTAACACTTATAGACCTTCTATACCTCATAATTTACAAAATGGGACTATTATTAAAAAAATAGGATGTTACACATAACGGTATACAGAAATAACAGAGTTTACAGCGGAAGAAGAATGTATATACCAGACATATGCCTAGTCCTATATATGAAGATATAGAAAAAGGCTCGGCAAAGCATGTAACGGCGTATCATAAGCCTAATAGACAGCCATCATCTTTTCACATAATTTCATGAACATACAATGCATATACATATCTATATGGTCATGCATCATACATCTCCAATATTCATAATCTATAATTGACCATATCATTTCAATCTCAAGGACATATGTCATCAACACCTATGTATTCCCAAAATGATTACATAATCAACATCTTTATATTCATCAAATGGATATGAATCCTGATACCCCCAATATTAATACATCACCCATATTTATACATATTCACAGTTCATCCATTAACATTAATAATTACAAAATCGTAATATCCATTTTATACACGACTCATTTAATTACAAATGTTGTTGGCCAAGGCATTCCATTACCACTATTTTACCTTCACAAAAGCTTTACTTAAAAATATCCTCTTCCCATGACATCCCTGCATCAATACTAAAAGTAGACCACATAGGAGAGTGAGTTATACATTTCAAATGACGATATGAATACAATTGAAATTATATGCATATGCATATCAATATCATGTATGCTTTGCTAAACACATCAATGATCATCATGAATTATAAATTCAATAACATATGTAAATCTCATGTTTATTAATCAAGTCATAGCAAAGCAGGCATATACACATCTACCACAACGCCACAATGGGTCAACGTCATCAATATCGACCATTCAGGTCTTTTCTCAAAGCCACCATGGGCTATCATCATTATCATCAATCATAATTAATTATGCCCTACATTATAATGGGCCATAACACACATATCGTCATATTTGATATCTTTTTATTGTACTTATATCATTTATAAATTTTTATGTGGTCTTTTAGGTACTTAATTACCCATCTCATCCACACCATACCATAATCTCAATTATCATCGCCTTCTGGCATATCTCCATACTATATGTAAATGCTCTTATGGCTAATGCATATGCACAATGGAATAGACAATAAATGCGAATCCGACTATAGGAATAAACACCAAATTATGGGTCAAGCATGATCGCACACCATGCCTTTACTGCAGTAATATAATGTGTACACATATATCATAATGCATGCATACTCACCAATTTTTACTGGTACCAAACCGCATTGCTCATAATGCAACATCTGGCCATTTTCACCATGACCGCGGTAAACAACAAAATCAACAATATAAGGTGTTGAGGGCAGACCATATCTCATATCATGGCGGCTGTGATCCAATAGACCACCGGGGTCACCTGCTCATCAAGAGCCACCCCCCACAAGGGTCGGCCATGTGTAGCTCCCTGTAGCAATACATGGGCGGCTTCGTGACTTACACACCAAGTCATAGGGGAAAAATAAGAATGCTCGTACACTGAGCCACCCTCCCACTGGGTCGGCCAAAGGAACTCCCCTAACGTTCCATTATCGACGGCTATGATATGCCATGGATGTAATGCAATGCAAATCAAATGCATGTCTCATACTATGCATCCTAAATGCCACTCATCAATCATCATCATCATAGTTACCAACACCACCATACACACCTTAGTGGATTTTATCATTGTTAGTTTTAGACATTGTTTTCAAGTTTTATATGTGGCATTCTCATCTCATTATATCATTTATTATACATGCAAGTCAACGCTTGCAATCAACCACAATGGCATTACAAACATCACAAATCATCATTAATATTCATTAATCTTTCATCAATACCGCCACATAATCATTTAGTGGATTTTCATTTCATTTATCATTACCATCGTTTCATAACTAGTATGGCAATGCAACAACTCGTCAACACAACTACACATACAAGACCACACTTGTATAGAATACAATGGCATTTTACAATTTATCAATAATAACATTCACCCTTTTATTCAAGGAATGATCATAACATCATTTATTATCACACGATACCGATATCATCTCCGATTCATCAGTTTGTAACAAACACCTCGTCATTTAATCATTCTCTCATTGGTTTCATAATCACTCTAGGGTGTATCTCATAACCCCATCATCAAATTCTCATTACCATTCTTTCATATCCCATTTTTGGTGGTCAACAATTATGTTTTTCATTACATATTATGGGCATAAACGAATTATCCCAATGTTTTAATTAATATCAAACACCACCATATTATATCATGCTATATACCCCTATACATTCCCTCAAATGTCTCACAATACAAGGAAGGGGTCTTTCATAAGCCCAAAACAAGGAAAATGAAATAAAATTCCATTCTAGGCAACTTGCTCAAGCGAGATTCACCTCCGCTTGAGCGAGATCAACATAGCTCGCTTGGGCGAGCCCTCTCGCGTGAGCGAAATGCACCCAGCAGCATTTCCACGCTCGCTCGCTTGAGCGAGGCTCCTCTTCATTGGCCACTCACTTAAGCGAGATTAAGATGGGTCACTTGAGTGTCCCCAAATTCTTTTTGAGCGAGAAGGTTTTAAGCATCAGGCCCCGATCTTGCTTGAGTGGGCCACTCTCGCTTGAGCGAGATTCCTCCAGTGTCTCATTTCAGGCTCGCTCGCTTGAGCGAGACTCCTCCAACTTCATTACTCGCTTAAGCGAGATCCATCCAGAACCCTTTTTCCATCTCGCTTGCTCAAGCGCGGCCACACCTGCTTGAGCAAGATTCGTCCAGTAGCTTACCCTCTTGGTTGTATGCGTTTCGCTTGAGCGAGATTTGTGGCGCCCTTAATCCAGAAAATAAGTTATTGACATTAATTATTTGGATTGTCAAAGTGAGGGTAAATTTTTTTAACATTTTAAAACATGTACAGTGGATAAAGAACACCACAATTATATTTTAAATGATTAACCCTGGATCTATACGAAGACCTAACTCATATATGAAGATATGAGAAGGTATGTAGTTTAATGAATAGTGGAATGCATAAAATAATTCAAGTACATGGATTGATTCAAGGAAAAGTATCAAAGATGCATGGATCAATGAGTAGAACAAGTACAAATGATGTATATTTGGTTATAAAGGAGTACCATGACTCAAGCACCAAGGGCCCTTCAAAAATGAGGAAAATATACAACAACAGGGTTGGGAATCGATTTAAGAAGTGCATGAATCGATTCCCACGATTCTAGAAATCATGAACAACAAGTATCAGGGTCAGGAATCGATTCCCAATTTGGTGAATCAATTCACATGTGAGATTTTGCAAAAATAGTGAAATCAGAGACTTGTGAATCGATTCCCCCTAGTGTGAATCGATTCACGTGTGAGTTTTCTTCATGAATAATGTAAACAAAGAAGGATGAATCAATCCAATGCCCAATGTGAATCGATTCACACGATTTTGCCAGATTGAACAGTAAATCCAGAACACTTTGAATCGATTCAAAGACATGT
Source organism: Clitoria ternatea (assembly GCA_037962975.1). Taxonomy (NCBI): domain Eukaryota; kingdom Viridiplantae; phylum Streptophyta; class Magnoliopsida; order Fabales; family Fabaceae; genus Clitoria; species Clitoria ternatea. Next base: position 214,113,339 of record CM075671.1, on the reverse strand, counting down.
GTGAATCAATTCAAGCCTGGCTTATCAGTTCCCTACGGCATTTTATGCCAAAAATCATAAAACTTTCAATTTTAAATCACTTTCTCATTCAAATCAAATCCAATGGCCACTAAAATTTGACACAAGCTAAAATATATTATTTGTGATGCACTCAAAAATTCCTAAAAACGAGGGAGTTATGCGCATAAATACGTTTTACCCGTTTAGAGGCATTTTAAGGCAACTTAGGGGTCTATTCTTAGTGGAATTGACCCATTCCAGTTTCTAGTAGTCACAAATCATATATTTCAACTATTGGAACCATCACACACCATCTAAGACTTATAAAATTCATTTAAACCCTATTGGTTCCTTAATTATGCATGATTACCATATACAAACTGCATAATTCAATCCATACATAAATCATCAAGCACATCAATACCATCCATCATCAAATTGTAATTAAATAAGGTTCATAATTCATCATTATCTATTCTTCTTTCTCACAAGTTACTAAATTTAATTCATGGATATACAAGGTATCCATTATGCACATACAATTCCAAAAGAATACATACAAGTCATGAACTCAAAACATTGCCGGCCAAGGCATCTTTTACCCCAAAATGACATTCTTCACATCATTCGTCCACACAATGAGGCTCTTCTCTCCATAGCAAGCCCTACAACACAAGAGCCAAAAGATATACCACATGGAGAGTGAGTATACTTTCTCAATGATGAAAAATCCAATAATTTGTGATAACATACATATGAATGCAAGTCAACATCCTCTCCCAAGAGGAGTTCAAATGACACTAAGATCAATCAAATCACCCAATTCATTGAACACACATGTCCATCCACATATTCATGAATAAAAAATCCTTTATCAAGGACATATCAATTTAACCATATCATTCATTTATGATTCCATCACACTCATTGTCATATTTATATAGATTCATAAAGGTCACACTGAATTAATACACAAATATAATTAGTGACCAAAACAGGATTTTACATACACCTTACATAACATTCTCAATAGGGTATCCCTTTCTCAATTGGTTTCCTTTAATGCCATGCTTCTATGGCTAATGCATATATTGGTGTTTAAGAATGCATATGCACGGATCCGATTTCATTTCATCAGGTGATCGCAACCACCATAATCATTCATTCTCATTGGTTTCCCGCCTCGCAAGGGGTACTCCCTCTAGCAGCCTTGCAAGGTGCTTTCTCGTGATTACAACCACATTTAACAATTCATAATGGTTTCCCACAACGCATGCGGTACTCCCGCCTCATGATCGCAACCACAGGCATTCATTCTCAATGGTCCCGCAGGGCCTTCCATTTCGAACACCAGGTGATCGCAACCACTGGCTCAATATCATAGGAACTCGCAAGCCCTTTATATTTCAAGTATCAAATGATCATAACCAATTTTCAATATCATCATACTAGTCCCGCAAGAATTTTCTTTATGATCGCAACCACATTCAAATGTCATGATATGCATGCCATTATATGTATGCAACAATGCTCATGCATGCCTTAACCTCGTAAGGATTATCTCACCCTCTCATCTAGGGTACAACTCATACTCAATCACAATGTTAATGACACATAATTCAACATACATCTCATTCTCCCAAGGCATATCATTCATAATACTCAAGAGTTATCCTAGCCAAGCATTTCAAATATTCAACATGGAAACAATAGCATGTCATCATACATTATACATCTCATAACCTTTTCAAGGTACCATTTTACAATCAACCATCACAAGATTCAATTTCTATTTCATATCATATATATAAAGCACTACATCCATTCAAGGAAAAACATGCAACATTGCATCAATACATACATTATCAATATACAAGGCATCATACATTTAGAAAATACACTCCTCTTCTACCTCAAGAGAAGTACACTTCTGGGTTTGATGTTCCCACCTCACAAGTATTATCGAATCCTACATTAATCAATTGTAGGACCACATCAATCATCCATTCAAGCATTATTCTTAATATATATATATATATATATATATATTCATGATTCTTCATCATGTAGTAATTCATTTACAAGCCCTATTCATTTACCCCATTAGGTTTTGGGAATTCCTTCCTTTAAATTAAAACTCACTAAAATCAAGGGCAATAACTCTTTAATTAAGTTACCCATACACACTAATTTCACATTCAACCCCTTAAGTGGGTTATTCATTGTTGTTTTCCAACTACCATCATAAATGGTCATCTAAGGCAATATCTCATCATCAATAACATCTCTATCATCATTAAATATATGTTTTATTCATATTTTGTATTTCCCTCAATTGCCCAAAGTTAGGGTTTTCATTAAAACCTATCCTAGCATGAATACACATCAATGTTCATCACCTTTCTACCCATATTTTCATGTTCCCCCTTGAGGATCCATAAAAACTCAAATTCCTCTCACCCTACCTTACGGCTTATGCATATTTAGAGCTTCTATCCATCACCCACATGCATAATTTATTCTCCCAAGCCACTATAACCCATGACTTAGGTTCCAAATACCATAAAAATGGCAAGAGACTTACCTTGTCCAATAAACAACAATAGGAACCAAGGGAGAAGAAGATAGTGATGAAAATGGAAGAATAGAGAGGAAGAACTTCAAGCACCCATTGTCTCCTCCTTGCTCCTTGAGAATGAAAATGAAAAAAGGAGAAGGGCACCAAGCTTTCTTAAGTTTTTGAAGGAGAAGAGAGTGAAGGAGATGAGTGGGAAAATAAGAGAAAGAAAGGTGAAGGGTGTTTACCTTAGAATGGGAAAAACAATGTGAAAGAGAGTGAGAAGTGAAGTTTTATTTTTAATTCCTTCCCCTTTCATGTAAAATTTACCGTTTTACCATAAACAGGATCTCTGTTAGGGTTCAATACTTTATCTAAAAATATTTCAGAATACATATTCGGATTCCCAATAATATTACCTACAGCCCTGACCAATGGCATCTCAATCAGAGATACTTGGTCCGACACCCACATTTTAACCGGGTATAAATTTTAGCTCACGAAGCTTAGTAATTTATGAAAAATCATATTATACTCAATTTAATTCATTTCTATATTTTTGGGGCATTAATCTTTCCATACATAAATAATTGTCATTTATTTCCCCTTAATTGAATATTTATATAAAAATTGGGATGTTACAATCCACCCCACCTAAAAGAAATTTCGTCCTTGAAATTTGACATACCAGATTCGAATACGTGAGGATACCGTTCCCGAATATCATCTTCACGTTCCCATGTGAGCGTCTCCACATTTCCATGCTTCCAGGCCACCTTCACTAAAGGTACCAATTTGTTCTGCAACCTCTTCACGGAATATTTGATGATACGAACAGAAACAAGAGGAATGGATAAATAATCCCGCACATCCACATCATCAATAGGGATCACGTGCAAGGGATCGTGAATATACTTCCTCAACTATGACACATGGAACACATTATGTAGGTTTGCAAGATACGGAGGGAGTGCAATCCGATAAGCGACATCGCCAATTAGCTCTAAAATCTCATAAAGTCTGATGAACTTAGGGCTTAATTTTCTACTCTTTAAAGCTCTTTCAATACCCTTATCATGCAAAACTCATAAAAATATATGATCGCCAACTTGAAACTCAAGTGGGTTCCTCCTTTTGTCATAATAGCTTTTCTCTCTGTCCTAAGCAATTTTCATCTTCTCTTGGACCATCTTAATTTGTTCAGTGGTCTTCTTAACAATCTGAGGTCCTAAAGCCAAGTTCTCATCAACTTCAAGCCAACATAAAGGAGTTTGACACTTCCTTCCATATAACGCCTCATAAGGTGCTATACCAATACTAGAGTGAAAGCTGTTATTATAGGTAAATTTAATCAGAGGCAAATATTTCTCCCATAAACCATCGTGCTCCAAAACACAAGCACGCAATAAGTCCTCAAGACTCTGAATAGTCCTCTTAGATTGTCCATCAGTCTGAGGATGATACGCCGAGCTTAGCTTCAAGTTTGAACCCATCGCTTCATGCAAGCTTCCCCAAAATCGGGAAGTAAATCGGGGGTCACGATTAGAAATAATACTTGATGGCACACCATGTAACCTCACAATTTCTTTGATGTATAATTGTGCCAAATCCTACAAAGAAATCTTCATACTGGTCGATAGAAAATACGCGCTCTTTGTTAAGAGATCCATAATCACCCAGATTCCATCACTTCTAGACCTTGTCCTTGGCAAACTAGACACAAAGTCCATAGCAATAGCATCCCACTTCCAAACGGGGATATCAAGTGGTCTTAATGTACCAGAAGGTCTTTGATGCTCTACCTTCACCTTCTGACAAATAAGGCACGAAGCTATAAAACTGGCAATGTCATGTTTCATTCCGGGCCACCAGAAATTCTTCTTTACGTCTTGGTACATCTTGGTCGTACTGGGATGAATACTAAAAATACTTTTGTGGGCTTCCACAAGTATCATATGTCTCAAATCACCGAATAGAGGTACATACACATGACCCTTCACATTCCATAAACCATCCACACCCTCAACCACAAATAAATTTTTCCCACCACTTTGAGATCTTTTCATCTCATTTAGATATTCATCATTTGTAACATCCCAAATTTTAAAGAAAAAAAATTTATTGGATAAAGATAATTGATTATTTGTGGTCCAGTAAATATAGGAAGATTAATTAGACATTAGAGGTGAATTATCGGTAAACTAAGATTTACCAGAACTGGGTGATTTAACAGATGATATGGGACCCACTTGGTCAAATTAAATATTTGATGGGTCTAGAATCTTTAGAAAATTATTGTGGTTATGGTGGTATAGTTAAAATAATTTTTAGTATTGAGGAAATACTTAATTGGACACAATGTAAGTTATTAGGCGGGGAAAATACGAGTCAAATGGAATAAAAAGAAAATGATAAATCCCATTCTCCCCCTTATTCCACCGTAGCCCCTCTTTTCCTCTCCTTATCATTCTTTTAACCATTGGATAATAGGATCTATGGACCATTGGAAAAAGTAAATTGAAACATGGCTTTACCCATTGGTTAATGACCCAAGCTTTCATCTTTTCTTTCCTCTCTCCCTCCAACACCGTCCAAGCTCTCCTCTTCTCCATTATTCTCCATTTTTTCTACTCCCCTATATCTCCAACACCAGAACCGTCCACCTCTCTTCCACTTCCATTCTTGTCAAAATCAAAGACTAAACATGGATGAATAAAGCTTGAATGGCATATTAGAGCAAAAAGCATAGAGTGTCTCCTCTCCCTTCCTTCATTTTTGTTTTTGGCATGAGCTTGGAGAAAGAGGTATGATTTTTAACACCCAAGGCTTTAGTTTATGGTTTTGAGCCTATTTAAGTATTGTGATGGTAGATTGGGTGTTGTTTTGATGGAAAATGGCTTGAGGAACCAAACCCTAGCTTAGAAAACTCTTGGGGATTTAGTATTGTTATTGATGATGAGTGGGATGTATTATTGTTAACCTATGAATGTATATAAATGGTTGAAATTGATGATTTTAAATTGTTGATGGGAAATTTTGATGGAAACCCTAGGTATGATAAATTGGGGGTTTTGGCTAAATAGGTGATTTTGATGATTTTTGATGCCTTAGAATGATTTTATATGAGGAGATAAATATTTGATGCATTGGTGTTGATTATTGAGGTTTGGGAGATGAGTACATATGAGCATGTATGTGATTAGAGGAAATTGATATTGATTGTTGATATTTATGATGATGTTAATAATGGGTGCAACCCATTAATAATGGATTAGGGAGATGAATATTTGATTTGGTGAAGTCTTAGGCCTTGATATGTGTCATTTAGAAATTATTGATTGATAATGGTCTTGAATGGAGCTAAGAGGCTTATAATGGATTTGAATGAATTGTGATGATGAGTAGTAATCCACATGATGATTTGGAAGCCTTAAGGATAAGGGCCATAGTACTGTTGTTGTTGGATTTGTTTAGCCCTTTAAGATTTAGAGAATCTTGGTTTTGGGAAAGGAATTCCCGAAGCCTAACAGGAGCGTATAAATTGGGTTTAGACAAGTCTAGGACTTGATAATGAGTTTTAAGAGATGATGCCTTATGATGGTATATTAATAGCATGTATATATATGTTTGTGATAGGGTTGTGTTCCGGACGATAATGCGGAACGATCAAGGCAATCAGAGCATTTGGATTGCGGTTCTTCTCTCAAGGTAGGAGAGGAGTTTACATTTCAATTGCATGAGTAAAAAAATTGTTAATTATGTTTATGTGTGAACTCATGCAATGCCTTGCCATGAATGTATTAAATGTTTGAATTGATGAAGTGATGAATGATAGGCTTGGCAAATTATTGAATTTTGGAAATTTTATATATATAGATATGAGATGGTGATGAATGGTTAGTGGTCCCTTGATGGGAATTTATGCATTGTAATGAAAGACCCATATTAAAATGAATTATAGATGGTTCGGGTCATATTGTAGTTCACAAAGTGCATTTTTAATGCATAATCATGGAAGTGAAAGGGTCAAATAGAGTTTTATGTGATTTTGACGGTTTGGGTTAGTCCCAATAGCCCATATATGTAGTTTATGACTTGTAGGAATTGGAATGGGCAAATTTTAATGAGAATAGGCCCTTGAGTTGCATAAAAACGTCTTGAAATGGTCTAAATGCACTTATATGCATAAGTCACTCATTTTGAGGAATTTTTGAGTGAGGCCAGTGGCCACGCGTCACAAATAATGTGTATTTATTGGGGTTAAAATTTCATAGCATTTGGAGTTCCTATAGGAAAGTTAGGAGGGTTAGAAGTTGAAAAATCTTGTGTTTCTGCATAAAATTAGCAGCAGGGCTATCTTGAATCGATTCAAGACTCTTTGAATCGATTCAAGAGGTGCTGTTTTCACTGTTTTGGGCTCCAGAGGCGTTTGAATCGATTCATATGAGTTTGAATTGATTCAAGGCCCTCTGTTTGTCAAATTTTAAGATTTTAGGACGATTGAATCAATTCACATGAGTCTGAATCGATTTAGAGCCCTGTTATGGCTACTGTTATGCTATTTTTCCAACTGCTCTATTTTCTTTGCTATTTTTGGCCCGTCTGGGCATCCTAATGACGTTTTTGGCCTACGACTTCATCATAAAAGTTGTAGATAATTGTCTTACGGAGGTGTGAAAATTGGTCTCACTTTAATTGGAGTTTTCTAACTCTCATTAGGCATAAAACACCAGACCTACTACGTCATAAAATTCAAGTTTAAGAGGGTTTTGAACCCAACTTTTTATGGTGGCCAAATTTGGACTAATAGGTGATATTCATGACATGTCCCACTATTATTAAGACTAAAAGTAAGCTTTTCTCATGTCTTAGTATTGAAAGTTAACATGAGCTTATTATTACTCAAAACCCCTTTATTAGGTAAAAATGAGAGATTTTATTAGGAGTATGTGATGATGGTGTGTCTTAGTGGTGTTGATATTGATTGTGGCATGTTATGAAAACATGGATATTCACCACTAATGATATGATATGATGATACTGATGAGGGGATGATTGTATGACAATCTATTTGTTTTTAAATCGATGAATCGGAGATGATATCGATAATGAATAATGATGGATGATGTTGTTGATCATTTCCTTGAATAAAAGGATGGTTATTATTATTGATAATTGTTGAATGCAATTGTGAATGATACAAGTGTGATCTTGTATGTGTGGTTTGAATTGTATCAATAAATTGTTATATTACCACACTAGTTGTGAAACCATGGCAATGACAAATGAAATGAAAATCCACTAAGTGAATGAGTGGTAATATTTATGAATGATATGTAATGATGTGATGCCATTGTGGTTGATTGCAAGTACTGTCTTGCATGTATAATATGAAATATATATATATATATATATATATATATATATATATATATGAAAGATGTTAAATGAAATGCCACATATAAAACTTGAAAGCAATGGCTAAAAGCAACAATGATAAAATCCACTAAGGTGTATATGGTGGTGTTGGTGATTATGATGATGATTGATGAGTGGCATGATAGGATGCATAGTGTGAGAATGCATTGATTGGCATTTACATCCATGGCATATCATACGCTGCTTATATGGAATGTTAGGGGTTCCAATAGGCAGGCCCAGTGGGAGGGCGACCCAGTGCACGGGTAAATTATTGATGTTCCCTAGTGATTCTGGGAATCACGAAGCTGCCCTTAGATTGGTGGCGAGGCACCCTATGTGGCAGGCCCTGTGGGCGGGCGGCTCTGTGATGAGCAAGTTACCTCGGTGTCCGACGGGGCACGGCTCTCTCGATGTGTGTTCGGGAGAGGCCCGTAGCACTTTTGGCAAGTGAGGCCATGTTGTTGATCCGCAAGTCACAGGGTGACTAGTGCTACAGATGGGCGATAGTGGTTTGATACCAATAAAATATGATGTTGAGCATGCATGAATTAAGATATAAGTGTGCACTTTTACTACTGCAGTAGGGGCATAGTAGAACACCTATGCTTGACCCACAATTTGGTGTTTATTCCCACAGTCAGATCCACATTTGTTGTCTATTCCATTGTGCATATGCATTAGCCATAAGAGCATTTGCATATAGCATGGAGATATGCCAGATGGTGATGATGATTGATGATGATTGAGATTGTGGTGTGGTGTTGGTGAAATGGGTAATTAATATACCTAAAAGACCACATAAAAGTAATAAATGATATGAATATACGAAATGATATTGAATATGAAGATATGTATGTTATGGCCCAATGTAATGAAGAGCTTATTTGCTTATGATTGATAATAATGATGTTAGCCCATGGTGGCTTTGAGAAAAGACCGGAATGGTCTATGTTGACGATGTTGGCCAGTGGTGGCGTTGGAACATTTGTGTATATGCTTGCTTTGCTATGAATTGATAGGTGAATACATGATATGTACATTGTTAAATGAATAGATTATGATATTTATTGATGATTTAGCAAAGCACATGATACTTCAATTCAAAATCATAGTCCTTCAAGAATTCCATCCATCTCCTTTGGCGTATATTCAATTCCTTCTGATCAAAAAGGTATTTCAAGCTTTTGTGATAACTAAAGACCACGAACCTCGAACCATAGAGATAATGACGCCAAATTTTCAAGGCGAACATAACCGCCGCCAACTCCAAGTCATGAGTCGGGTAGTTAACTTCATGAGGTCTCAATTGGCGTGAAGCATAAGCTATAACACGTTGCTTCTGCATTAAAACACATCTAAGTTAATAAACCCAAAACCGAGACCAGGGAAATTTTTTTCTAAAATTCACCAAGCAGTCAAAGTAAAATAAATCAAACGTAAGGCAAGGGAAAGCAAAACCGATCAGAGAAGGGAAGACCGAGTCAGAAAGCCATACATGGGCAAGACTCAGCTTCAGTCAAACAGACCAGTGGAATATAGCGCCTGAGCGAGCCCTTTACTCGCTGGAGCAAATCCTCATTCGCTGAAGCAAACCCATTCACTCGGTAATTTCATCACTCGGATTCGGGACCACGTTCACTCGGGAACGGTCCCCCCCCGGGTTATACTTCACCCGGTAACCTCAGCCATACCTTATCTTTATTCAAGTCAAACATGCTTTATTCGGAAGCGTCTCAATCTCCACTCGGGAAATGACTCCCTCGATTACTCCACTCGGAGTCCATAAGCTTTCCTCACCCGGAGTATTTCCCTAGTCCAATACCACTCGGTATATTTCAACCTAAATTCACTCAGAATTCATTATCCATTCTGCACTCGGTGTAATTTGATCTTCCCCACTCAGAGATCACCATAACCTCTATTCCTTCGGAAGGAGTCTCCCCAATCAAGTTTTATTCGGGATTCCTCAAACTTCTCATCCCTCGGAGGAATTCACCAAATTAAGTCTCACTCAGACTTATCCAATACTTAGCCACTCGGAATATATAACATTCACTCGGAATATATATATATATAGCCTCGTTCACTCGGAAGAGGACTCCTAGAATACATCTCAATCAAAACCATCATAATAACTCTTCCCTCGGAAGATGTTCATTCGGGATTTCCCACTCGGGAATATTCAAACCCTTCCCCACTCAGGGTTTACCCATATTTTCACTCGGTAACATATGGACTAGTCAACCCTCGGAAGTAGCCCACTCGAGTACATCTTATTCAGAATTGCCTTATGCCTTAATCACTCGGAAAAGGCCAACACACTAAAGCCTCACATAGAAATGGCTCTCCCATCAATATTCCACTCGGAATTCATTGACTTAGCATTAATCTCTCAACACCACATAATGAACAATTTCGGGTAACTTTATAACAAAGTAAAATATATGTATATACAATGTATACTTGTCCATAAAACCCGATAGTCAACCCATATAATTAAATCCGTCTGGATTACAAGAGAGCCAGCCAAGGCTTTAACATATCTATTTACAATATATATACTATATGTGCACTTCAACAATCGGAGTGCCTATCACTCGGACTTGAGGCCATCTCCTCATTCCCAGTCCGACCTGCATATACTGAAAAATATAGCCACAGTAGGGGTGAGCCTTTACATATTAAATGACAATTATTGACTCGGATTAATATTCGAATCCTCAAACATACAATAACATATCTCAATCAGCAATAATGCACTCTGCCATTCAATATGGATACCCTAACAACATCATCCACTCGGGATTCATGCAATTCATGCAATTCAATCAAGACTGAGTAATTCATATCATTTATAATCACCTTGCACTCAGCAACAGTACCAATATACATATATTCACCCAGTCAGAATTCACATCAATAATTCATGGCTATATTAATCATGCTATTCACAACAGCATTTACACATATATATATCCCATCATATTGAGCTCATCAACAACATAAGTGTGCACTCAGCAATAGCATCAGTATACATGCATTCATCCACTCGGATATAAGTGTGCACTCAGCATAGCATCAGTATACATGCATTCATCCACTCGGATATAAATATGCACTCGGCATAGCATCAGTATACATGCATTCATCCTCATATTCATACAATTCACATTGAGCTCAATAACAATCATAAGTGTGCACATATTCATTTCACCCGGATCTGGTTATTAATTATCAATTTTTATTGTTGCAACATAGGCTCCAAGCCTTTTCTCAGCTCCAAGCTGATTCGGCCGTTTTACTGGTACCAAACCGTTTGCCCTCACATGTAACACAGTCACTCCAAGTGACAACGGAAGTGTTACGGGCAGCCCCGAGTCCTACCCAGTAGGCTTGCCTTGAGTCCAACCCAAGGTCTTTAAGCGTCCAACGCTTAGTGCACTCGGCACTGCCTCGAGTCCAACCCGAGGTCTTTCAATATATTTTCAACACATATTCATCTGATTGCTGATCGGTATTAAGCGTCCAACGCTATATGCTCCAAGCATTTCCAGTGGCGAATCAGATGCATACGGTCTTATTCATCAGGCGTCCAACGCCAATTCACTCGGCATTGCCTTGAGTCCAACCCAAGGTCTTTCATTATATTTCACTCGTATTCATCTGATTGCCGATTCAATATTAAGCGTCCAACGCTATATGCACTCAGCATTTCCAATGGCGAATCAGATGCATACGGTTTATTCATCAGGCGTCCAACGCCAATGCACTCGACATTGCCTTGAGTCCAACCCAAGGTCTTTCAATATGTTTTCCACACATATGCACTCGACATTCAAATATCAATAACATGCATCCAATGCATTTTACCATTATTATTCATAAACAGGGATCGACATAGCAATAACACAATACATGCACTCGGCAATCACATGCACTTGGCAAATCACATGCTTTTTAATATAAAATCCCAAATGGGAATTAACACAACCGACCCACATCTCATGCACTCGGCAATCACAATGCCATCCACTCAGAATTATCATTTACAACAGACATCACATGATTTTCATATAATATCCAGTCGGGAATAACACAACAGTCCCCCATCTTACGCACTCAGCATTCGCAAGTTCAATGACAAGCATCATATGCATTTAAACACAAAATCACACATGGGGATCAGTACAATAAACTCATATACTCGGCTTTCTCATTAACAGCCAACATTTCCATGCATTCACTCAGCATTTCATATTTATCTTCATACATCTCATGGACGGAATCATGACAACATCACGCAGACCACAATAATCACAAATCCGGGAGTTTCATGCACCAATACTCAACTACAACATATCATTCAACATATTTCAAACATGACGCAACACATTAAAGCAAAACCACCCGGAACTCGTCCATAAACCATACATTTGAGATGTAAATTAGCCCCCTACCTGGAATGAAGATCCCAGAAGCTCCCTGAGCTTGCATCACCATGAAGTCAGCTCAGTACCCTGCTTGGAAGAACACCGAGCCACTCGGACACATGAACAGCTCTACCTCCAAGACACACAGCACCACACAGATCTCTCTCTCAACCACACTGTTCCACTTCGTGTTCCCACTCGGTTCTACTCAGTGTGCGAGTGGAAGAAGAAGATGAAGAAGACGAAGATGGAGAACAGCAACGAAGAAGAAGCAGAAGCTTGAGGAAACTCGAGAGAGAAAGGAGGAGTGTTTGCAGCATAAACAAAGTGAAAATGGGCAGAGAGTGGGTGGGAAATGAGAAGCTGAAGCCCTTATCCCCACTACCCAACGATAGCTCCATGTCCCATCAACAGTCAGCCGTCACATCCAATTAAGGCCACTCCCATCAGTGTGGGAATCACGAAGGAGAGAGGGAGAGAGGACCGAAACTCCATCATAACACCAAGGGCACATGGGACATTTCCTAGCATTATTATTATTATTCAATCAATAATTTTAATTCCGTAATTAACCTTAATCGGTAATTAAATCTAAACCAGGATGTTACACTACTCCCCCTTCAAAGAATTTCGTCCTCGAAATTCCAATATGAACTTATCTCAACAAACGGCTCAGAGTATTGCTGCCTCGACTATTTGTATGTCACTGCTTCTCAAGCATTCACCGACCGGTTCGCCATTCCAATCGGCATAGCTTCACCTCTCAAGCAATTTACTGACCGCTCCACCGTTCCAGTCGGCAAAATCACTAAAGTCAGATCCTACCTGATTACAACCTCTTCATAGAATTCAATATATTTGGGGGATTCAATTTTTAAAATGTACAAGTTACCCTATTTAACTTTACCAATTCACCATAACCAATGGCACCTCAAGTTCCTTGGCTACTCGGCCCTACACTCTCAATGCCAATCGGTGTACATCCACCGTCAGCTCCTCCAATTCATAGGAGTTACTTGGTACAATTAAGTATCCATGCAGAGTATAAACTCTAAATTGTGTCACATGAGACACATTATAGAGGTTAATCAACCAGCTGGGAAGAATCTAGTCGGTGAACAATATTACCGATTCCCTCTAATACTCACTACAATCCAATTTATCTCGGATTAAACCCTCGGATATTCAACATCCGACCACTAAAATCTCCTTTACAAACCGTGATATATTTTTGCAATACCGAGACGGACACTCAATAGAGCTACAATGTGCTTCAATTAGCACAGTTTGCCTGGACTCGTCCTTTACAGGCATCACACTCGGTTCTAAAATCTCAGATTTCTAACCATTCCTTCGGCTAATTCCATGCCTACACCCTGAGAGTGTCACTCGGACCTCTCATTAAAAAGGGGTTATTCGGGGTTTAAGGGCAATTTTTCACCCGGAAATCTTTTCACTTACAACAACTCACTCGGAATCTGAGTCTACTTCAAAGACAAATCCGAGTTCAAACTCAGCAGCTCTAAGCATCGACCTGAGCACGGACTCAAATAAATTCACCTCTCAGATATCTACTCCCCTCGGGAGCCATTTACTCGGAAACTTACCCTACTCAGAAGTGTCACGCTCGGACACAATTCCCTTAACTTAGTAATGATCCTCCAAAATGATGTTTCACTCGGGACATCATAACTCCTCTCAGTAGTTCTTTCTCCCAGAAAGATTTCACTCGGAATTATCTCCACTTTCTCACACTCGGAATATACTAATCTTTCCCGAGCAAATCCTCACCTTACAGATTACCTTGGCTCAAGGTCCTGGTTTCCTCATTAAACTCACAGTATCACTCGGTTAGCCTTATAAAACTTTCAATTTTCAGTGACAGACTTGATCACCTATCTATTTCAATAACCAATCATTATTTTAATATCCAATTCATACCCAATAACCTCTGATTCTCTTGGAGGTAAACACATCAAGGTTAAACAAACCTTCTATCCTTATTTTGATACACAGCCACTTATTATTCACTTAATACAACTCTCATCTTCATTCAGAACAGCCCGATAGACTCACCATCACCATAAGCAGCTATAGCCTCACCTGCCCGACTTATGAATTGTTGCATCCAACTTATAGGATGACGTTTCATTCATATAGGGTTACAACAATTACATAGAGTCACTACAAAAGTGTACGCTGCCACAATACCTATGGTATGAAGAGTCGTCACGGAACAGCATACATTACACTCCTTTCACTTACACCGACCAAACTCACTCAACTAATACTAACCTACATGAAAATTAGTGGCAATTCACACACACATATATATATAAGCACACATTTACATCAACATCATCATTATGCACCACCTAGGGCACATCACGCAACAACAATCATAAAATATCATTTACCATTACTGTAAAACAGTATAATGGCAATAGGTTTCCGACCCCCACAAGAATCACATGGATTTAGCACTGTATTCACATATACTCACTCGACATACCAACAATCGGCTTCCAGCCCTTACTGAGTAAATACCCTTTCATTGGATCACATCTATCATAAAACCATAATCCAACAGCCTACTAATCCCTCATTTAATCACTTATCATAGGCCATCAATCAATTTAAGCCTAGATGATTCACTAAACTCACTTAAATATACTACTCGGTTTATAATATGATTTTCAATCACATAACAGGTTTCTACATCGGTGAACCTTTCCATTATTCATAAACACAATCCAGTGGAGTATAATCATCATCATCATCATTCTAAGTACCAAAAAGTACTCGGATTTTAATCTTACCATTCACTATCTATCTGGTGTCACATTTATTATTCGTATTTCATCTTAGGACGATTCAAGCCTCAACAATTTATTACACAATCACTTTACTCGGCTCAACAATCCATAAGGTCAATTAGATTATCCGACTCGGAAATTCCAGGGGTCACCTAGTACTCCTCGTGAGACACCCCCACAACATTCAAATATCACCGAGTCGAAGCCACCATAGGATCTAGTTCCACAAGTCTGACAGTATAAGATCGCACTAAATCATATCGGGGTTTCCGCACGTTATGGGTCATAATTCAATCAATTATTCACTCGGTTTTCAACCACAAGACCGAGTCTAACCCAAATCCTTAAGTATCCAATTACACCAAATTCCCCCAACGTACAATCATATATGATCATGCCCAATCAACTGGGTCACCACACCTAGTGGTCTAACATCAACCAATCATTCACTCGGTTTTCACACACCAGAAACTGAGACACTACCCCAATCAAACATGCATCAGATTTTACATTTAATCGCCTATCACATACCCAGATTTCCAACTTAGGAAACTGCAACACATCACTTATACCATAAATCACGTACATCATATATCATATAGAGTTCTCGTGCCAAGGGATGATCCCTTACAAATGGCACAACCGATCAATTGAATTCGGAAACACCACACTAAGGGATTCTTTCATTATCATTCACTTAATCAACTCAAACATATGAGTCCCAATCTGATCAACAAACATGCCTCGACTAGAAGCCACTAGCATGGCCTACATAAGAGACCAAACCAACCAATCCGATTCCAACACGTAAGAAGGTCTCAATACCCCTTGTTTTATCTCTTTCTAATCCACCCGGGTTAGAATAACCTCTAAGCATTTCATGAATAACCCAACCAGGGTAGTAACAAATTTCTACCCCCAAATCAATATATCAACAGTAGTACCTTTCACTACTGTCCACAACAAAACACATAGGCATATATCATCACACAAATCATGATTTAACATGTATCAATTTCAATAGAATACCACAAGCAATGATGATAACCTGTCATATTGCACACAACCGCCTACACTCAGTAAGCGTACCTTGGCCTTGGACCTTTTAAGTCTGCTCTGATACCAAAATGAGACAACCCGACTTAATAAACCCAAAACCGAGACGAGGGAAATTTTTTTCCAAAATTCACGAAGCAGTCAGATTAAAATAAATCAAACGTAAGGCAAGGGAAAGCAAAACTGATCAGAGAAGGGAAGACCGAGTCAGAAAGCCACACATGGGTAAGACTCAGCTTCGGTCAAACAGACCAGCGGAATACGGCACCTGAGCGAGCCCTTTACTCGCTAGAGTGAATCCTCATTCGCTGAAGCAAACCCATTCACTCGGTAATTTCATCACTCGGATTTGGGACCACGTTCACTCGGGAACGGTCCCCCCGGGTTATATTTCACCCGGTAACCTCAGCCATGCCTTATCTTTATTCAAGTCAAACATGCTTCATTCGAAAGCGTCTCAATCTCCACTCGGGAAATGACTCCCTCGATTACTCCACTCGGAGTCCACAAGCTTTCCTCACTCGGAGTATTTCCCCAGTCCAATACCACTCAGTATATTTTAACCTAAATTCACTCAGAATTCATTATCCATTTTGCACTCGGTGTAATTTGATCTTCCCCACTCGGAGATCACTATAACCTCCATTCCTTCGGAAGGAGTCTCCCCAATCAAGTTTCATTCGGGATTCCTCAAACTTCTCATCACTTGGGGGAATTCACCAAATTAAGTCTCACTCAGACTTATCCAATACTTAGCCACTCGGAATATATAACATTCACTCGGAATATATATATAGCCTCGTTCACTCGGAAGAGGACTCTTAGAATACACCTCAATCAAAACCATCACAACAACTCTTCCCTCAGAAGAGGTTCATTCGGGATTTCCCACTCAGGAATATTCAAACCCTTCCCCACTCAGGGTTTACCCATATTTTCACTCGGTAACATATGGACTAGTAAACCCTCGGAAGTAGCCCACTCGAGTACATCTTATTCAGAATTGCCTTATGCCTTAATCACTCGGAAAAAGGCAAACACACTAAAGCCTCACACAGAAATGGATCTCCCATCAACATTCCACTCGGAATTCATTGACTTAGCATTAATCTCTCAACACCACATAATTAACAATTTCGGGTAACTTTATAACAAAGTAAAATATATGTATATACAATGTATACTTATCCACAAAACCCGATAGTCAACCCATATAATTAAATCCATCTGGATTACAAGAGAGCCGGCCAAGGCTTTAACATATCTATTTACAATATATATACTATATGTGCACTTCAACAATCGGAGTGCCCATCACTCGGACTTGAGGCCATCTCCTCATTCCCAGTCCGACCTGGATATACTGAAAAATATAGCCACAGTAGGGGTGAGCCTTTACATATTAAATGACAGTTATTGACTCGGATTAATCTTCGAATCCTCAAACATACAATAACATAAATCAGCAATAATGCACTCTGCCACTCAATATAGATACCCTAACAACATCATCCACTCGGGATTCATGCAATTCATGCAATTCAATCAAGACTGAGTAATTCATATCATTTATAATCACCTTGCACTCGGCAACAGTACCAATATACATATATTCACCCAGTCAGAATTCACACCAATAATTCATGGCTATATTAATCATGCTATTCACAACAGCATTTACACATATATATATCCCATCACATTGAGCTCATCAACAACATAAGTATGCACTCAGCAATAGCATCAGTATACATGCATTCATCCACTCGGATATAAGTGTGCACTCGGCATAGCATCAGTATACATGCATTCATCCACTCGGATATAAATGTGCACTCGGCATAGCATCAGTATACATGCATTCATCCACATATTCATACAATTCACATTGAGCTTAATAACAATCATAAGTGTGCACACATTCATTTCACCCGGATCCGGTTGTTTATTATCAATTTTTATTGTTGCAACATACGCTCCAAGTCTTTTCTCAGCTCCAAGCTGATTCGGCCGTTTTACTGGTACCAAACTGTTTGCCCTCACATGTAACACAGTCACTCCAAGTGACAACGGAAGTGTTACGGGCAGTCCCGAGTCCAACCCGGTAGGCTTGCCTTGAGTCCAACCCAAGGTCTTTAAGCGTCCAACGCTTAGTGTACTCGGCACTGCCTCGAGTCCAACCCGAGGTCTTTCAATATATTTTCAACACATATTCATCTGATTGTCGATCGGTATTAAGCGTCCAACGCTATATGCTCCAAGCATTTCCAATGGCGAATCAGATGCATACGGTCTTATTCATCAGGCGTCTAACGCCAATCCACTCGGCATTGCCTTAAGTCCAACCCAAGGTCTTTCATTATATTTCACTTGTATTCATCTGATTGCCGATTCAATATTAAGCGTCCAACGCTATATGCACTCGGTATTTCCAATGGCGAATTAGATGCATACAGTTTATTCATCAGGCGTCCAACGCTAATGCACTCGGCATTGCCTTGAGTCCAACCCAAGGTCTTTCAATATGTTTTCCACACATATGCACTCGACATTCAAATATCAATAACATGCATCCAATGCATTTTACCATTATTATTCATAAACAGGGATCGGCATAGCAATAACACAATACATGCACTCGGCAATCATATGCACTTGGCAAATCACATGCTTTTTAATATAAAATCCCAAATGGGAATTAACATAACCGACCCACGTCTCATGCACTCGGCAATCACAACGCCATCCACTCGGAATTATCATTTACAATAGGCATCACATGATTTTTATATAATATCCACTCGGGAATAACACAACAGTCCCCCATCTTATGCACTCAGCATTCGCAAGTTCAATGACAAACATCATATGCATTTAAACACAAAATCACACAAGGGGATCAGTATAATAAACTTATATACTCGGCTTTCTCATTAACAGCCAACATTTCCATGTATTCACTCAACATTTCATATTTATCTTCATACATCTCATGGACAGAATCATGACAACATCATGTAGACCACAATAATCACAAATCCAGGTGTTTCATGCACCAATACTCAACTACAATATATCATTCAACATATTTGAAACATGACACAACACATTAAAGCAAAACCACCTGAAACCCGTCCATAAACCATACATTTGAGATGTAAATTAGCCCCCCTACCTGGAATGAAGATCCCAGAAGCTCCCTGAGCTTGCATCACCACGAAGTCAGCTCAGTACCCTGCTTGGAAGAACACCGAGCCACTCGGACACATGAACAGCTCTACCTCCAAGACACACAGCACCACACAGATCTCTCTCTCAACCACACTGTTCCACTTCGTGTTCCCACTCGGTTCTACTCAGTGTGCGAGTGGAAGAAGAAGATGAAGAAGACGAAGATGGAGAACAGCAACGAAGAAGAAGCAGAAGCTTGAGGAAACTCGAGAGAGAAAGGAGGAGTGTTTGCAGCATAAACAAAGTGAAAATGGGCAGAGAGTGGGTGGGAAATGAGAAGCTGAAGACCTTATCCCTACTGCCCAATGACAGCTCCACGTCCCATCAATAGTCAACCGTCACATCCAATTAAGGCCACTCCCATCAGCATGGGAATCACAAGGGAGAGAGGACCGAAACTCCATCATAACACCAAGGGCACATGGGACATTTCCTAGCATTATTATTATTATTCAATCAATAATTTTAATTTCGTAATTAACGTTAATTTGTAATTAAATCTAAACCAGGATGTTACAGGAAGCATCACAGTATACCACAAAGTCTTCTTGCAAATCAGGCAATGCCAAAATAGGCGCAAAAGTGAGTCTCATTTTTAACTCTTCAAAACATTTCTCACATTGAACATTCCACATAAAAGGTTTGTTCTCTCTGGTCAATTTCGTTAAAGGTATAGCAAGATGAGAAAAACCTTCAATGAATCTCCGGTAATAACCGACAAGTCCAAGGAAACTTCATATTTTAGTAACCGATGTAGGTCTAGGCCACGCCATAACGGCCTCAACTTTAGAAGGATCAACAGAAACACCTTCTTTGGATATCATATGTCCAAGAAACTGGACGCTCGCCAACCAGAATTCACATTTGGAGAGCTAAGCGTACAACTGATTCTCTCTAAGAATGTTTAACACTAGTTTTAAATGTTCCTCATGTTCCTCGTCGCTCTTGGAATACACTAAGATATCGTCAATGAATACCACAACGAAGTGATCAAGGTAATCATGAAAGATGCGGTTCATGTAATCCATGAACATCACTGGAGCATTAGTCACTTTGAATGGCATCACAACATATTCATAATGGCCATATCGCACCCTAAAAGTAGTTTTCAGAATGTCTTCGGTTTTAACCCGAATTTGACGGTAACCAGAATGTAAATCAATCTTTGAAAACACCACAACACCTCTTAATTGATCCAACAGGTCATCCATATGAGGCAAAGGATATCTATTCTTTATTGTCATCTTATTCAACTGACGATAATCAACCTATAACCACATGGTTCCATCCTTCTTCTTTACCAATAATACAGGAGCTCCCCAGGGTGATACACTAGGTCAAACAAACTCTTTCTCAAGTAACTCCTTAACTTGCTTCTTAAGTTCAGCTAACTCCATAGGAGACATCCTATAAGGAGCGATAGACACAGGTTCCGGGCCAGGCACAAGGTTGATAGCAAATTCAACCTCCCGTGGAGTTGGCAAACTAGGTACCTCCTCAGAAAATACATCAAGGAATTCTAACACTACTCGAATATTCAAGGGATCGAGACCATTAGTCCCATCGGCAAGAGATAATAGTATGCAAAGTTGAGCTATACCTCGCATATCAAATTTTCCAACATTTTGATAAGGGAAGATAACAGTCCGTTGTTGACAGTCAACCAAGACTTTATTGGCGAAAAGCCAATCCATACCAAGAATGATCTCCAAGCCTTTCATGGGTAGGCAAATGAAAGAAGTAACTAATTTCCTCCCTTCTAGGAGCATATCAACATTATCACAATGGTTAACCGATCTGAGACAAGCACCGGTTGGGGTAGAAACCACAAGAGCATTTTTCATTAGGCTCACCGCCAATTTCAATCGCCGTACACAATCCTCGGATATAAAAGAATGGGTCGCACCCTGTGAACACCTATTTCGGTCCGGTCAATTTTCACCAAGAATGGGGAATTCCGTCACGTGGAATCCCTCCTTTCTATTCATGTTCGGATGTGCCTTAAGAATTACCGAGAGCTTGTGCTCGGGTTTAAGATTGTCTCTGACTCCGAGAGGTGAAAGGATCTCTGAGAGAGGACTGAGCTTCAATTCTGACTGATCCTTTTGGCTGTAAGATTTACCGAGTGGGTTATTTCCGAGCGAGGTGTTTGCTTGATTCTACTAAAAGATGAAGTAAACCTCTCAAACTATAATGCTTCAGGACGCTGATAGAGTTTATAGATGTATGGTGATGTGATATGATGCATTAGGAAGAGTTAGAGTGGGAGAAAATAATATTTCATATGCTAAGTTGAAGGATTTCCCGTTCTGCATAAAACCTGCATATCTCGCTCAAGCGAGTGGAAATCTCGCTCGAGCGAGATTGTGGTGAATCAGCAATTTGGCCTCTGGCCTGTTTTCGCCCGAGCGGGTGGTGGTTTCGCCCAAGCGAGATTGATGGAGAATCAGGAGTTAGCCCCTAGATCAATTTCACTCAAGCGGAGAAGTGAGCGCTCAAGCGAGAGGGAAAAGTTTTATATACTGGAACAATTTCACTTAAGCGAGACATGTCTCGCTCGAGCGAGATTGATACCTGATGCATATTCCTTTCCTTCGCTTAGGCGTTTCGAGTAACATGTCTCTGAGTGAGACGTTGCCGAGTGAATTGTCTCCGGGTGGGGTGTTTCCGAGTGGAGGATTCCTGATTGAAACCACTGAATAAAAAAGGGACTGTCTTTGAATGAATACTTACCGATTGGATACATCCGAGTGAAGGATTCCCAATTGAAGCCAGTCTGAATGAAAAACAAGTCCGATGTCTGATGAATACATCTGAGTGAAGAATACCCGATTGAAGTACCTCCGAGGGAAAAGAGATTCTGACTTTGGATGAGTACTTTTTCTGGACAGAGATGTTTCTAAGCGAATCTCTTCCGAGTGAATTGATTCTGAACAAAAAGGACTGAACTTTGAAAGAGCATTTGTCGGGCAAAGTTATATCTGAGTGGGATATCACCAAGGAAGCCATTTCCAAGTGGTTTGCTACCGAGAGATATGTTTCCGAGTGAAGAAAAGGCTCCGACCTCGAATGAGCCTTTTTCGGGCAGAAACTTTCAAGGTCTATACTTCCGAGTGGAATGTAACCAAGGAAGCCATTTCCGAGTGGTTTGCTTCCGAGAGATGTATTTCCGAGCGAAGAAAATCTCTGATCTCAAGTGAGCCTCTTTCGGACAGAGTCTCTCAAGGTCCCTACTTCCGAGTGGCATGTCTCCAAGTGACGCATGTCCGAGTGGGTTGCTTCAAAAGGGAATTGCTTCTGAGCAAATAAAGGCTCTGATTATGAATTACTGTTCGGGAAAAGATGTATCCGAGTAGGGCGTCTCTGAGTGAGCTATTTTCAAGAGATGTGTTTCCGGGCAAAGAAACACTTTAATTCCAAAGGAGCACTTTTCACTTCCAAGTTCCATACTCCCAAATGAGGTGCTTTCGAGTGAGTATTTTCGAGTGGTTTACTCTCGAGCAAAGAAAGGCTCTATGAATGGATAATTTTCGAGCAGACGCATCTGAGTGGGGTGTATCCGAGTGAATCATCTCCGAGTGGTTTACTTCCGAGAGATGTGCTTTCGGTTGAAGAAAGACTTTGAAGGAATACCTCTCGGGCTGAAGCATTCAAGTGAAGAATTCCCGAGCGAATGAATTTTAAATGGTTCTGACTTTGAAGGAGCTTGTCGGCCGGAGGTATAGCCGAATGAAATATTTTAGAGGTGTTTCCGAGTAATATGTTCCCGAGTGGTCCACTTCTGAGCAAAGCACCTCCGATTGAAGAAATTCCGGTCGAATGCTTCAAGCAGTGGTCCACTTTCGAGCAAAGCACCTCCGATTGAAGAAATTCCGGATGATTGCTTCAAATAGTGACACTTTCGAGCAAAGCACCTCCGATTGAAGAAATTCCGGTTGATTGCTTTAAGCAGTGACAAATTTCGAGCAAAGCCCCTTTGATTGAAGCAATTCTGAATGAATGCTTCAAACAGTGACATCTCCGGACAAGGCAATTCCAAGTGTAGCAATTCCGAATGAACAGAGGTCCTGATGAATACTTCTTAGAAAAGGATTTCCGAGTCAATAATCTGTGAACTCAAGCCTACACACTGAGTATCAAAAGTCGGATCAGATCTATGAATTCAAGCTTTCACTCGGTCTTTTATATACGAGAGCATCTATTCTATTCGGATTAATTCCCGCTGAGGATGGATACTGGCTGAGACACGAATCCGAGTCATAAGGAGAACACCGGTTCCATATTTCCACCGTTTGCCCATGCTGACTTGGAACCCCACCATCCAAGTGGATCCTTGAATTAAGGGGGGGGGGGCGGCTGACAACAGACAAAAGAGAAAATACTAAAGAAGTCTCATTAGCCGTCGTTCTCCATGATTGTCAATGTCCAGGCTGTTTCTCCAACGCACCATACAAGTTGATTCACTAATCTTGTGGGGCGGCTGATAACAAACAAAAATCAAAATAATAAGTTATTCATCAGCTGCTGTTCCCTATAAAATCATTGGTAGCCAGGCTATCTCTGGGCTGTTCAAGCAATCAGTACAAACCTGGGATTTCTATAAATACCCCAACTGGAGAAGAAAAGAGGGGGATTCGGGAGCTTTTCTTGGGAGTCAAAAACTCTGCCTCCAATTCTCTTACTCCGTCCATTCAGTAATCTGCGCACCGGCTCCATAACTCTACAGCCACTACAGCGTCGCTTTGATTCCCAGTTCTCTCTCGTCATACCAGTGCCCAGCTCTCTCTCGTTACACCGGCGCCCAGTTCTCTCGTCACACCGGTCCCACTTTGTTCCTCATTTTCAATGCTTGTATTATTTGTTTCTCTGTCAAAATTAATTGTTGTTCGATGGGACTGTTTCCTTTTCAATTAGTAATTAATTTCTATTGATTGGATTAGTCCACCACCAGGATCTGCTCCTCATTTTCAATACTCGTATTATTTATTTTATGTCAAATTAATGTTATTCGATGGATCCATTTCCTTTTCAATTATTTTTAATTTCTGTTAATTGAATTAATTCCCCACCTTTCCCATTTTATTTCTATTTTATTTTCTTTATGTTTCCTTTGTAACTGCCTTTTTTATCACTTCCATGAAAATCAATTTAGACGTGACATCTTGTTGATTTTCCCCTATTTTGGCAGACCATCACCATGATTCATAAGGAACGGGATACTTGAGACGAGATGTCCCATTTATCCCCTTCCCGTTTCCAACCCCGCATTTTGATTAAATCCCGTGAAAATCAATTTAGACGTGACGTCTTGTTGATTTTCCCCTATTTTTGGTAAGCCATCACCATGATTCATGAGGAACGAAATACTTGAGACGAGACGTCCCGTTTATCCTCTTCCCATTTCTAACCCTGCATTTTGATTAAAGGATGAATAATTTAGACGCGACGTCTTGTTAGCATCCTTCCCTTTTCCTGTTTTATACCAAGGCCAAGGTTAATTTGGACGCGACATCCTGTTGACCTACACTCCATATTGTTCAGTTTGTTCCTTCCATTTTTCTTAGTACAACAATAAAAGGGGAGAAATATAACATCTCTTCTAAGGCTATTTATGTTGCGCATTTTCAATCTTGGTACTATTTTTGACAAGCAATGTAGGGTGCTAATACCTTCCCTACTCGTAACCGACTCCTGAACTTGAATCTTATTTTTTAAACCAATGCTTTACTGAACTTAGTTTTTTCCCAATGTTTTTCCTATGGATAAAAACGTTGGTGGAGACTCCCTGTTTTCTTTTCGAAAGGATTTCAAAACCCGTTTTATTTCAAAAGGGTCGGTCGTGTCGTCGCGATCCCGGTCGTGACACACCCAAATCATAAATAACATACACAGAATTTCTGAGTATTTCACACTTACTTTCAACTAGGTTATCGGCTTGAGCTGCTGCCTCACCGGTCACAGCAAATATTCTTCCGGGAGCTTGATGATGATTTCCACCATCTCTATCACCATTACCATTTCGAGCGCCATTGCCGTTAGCACGGCCATTACCATGCCTCCCACCATTATAGCCACCACGGCCACCATTTCGGCCTCCATTATTTCCATTACCACGGCCCCGACCATTATTGTCGCCTCCGCGGTTCACATGAGCAGGAGCAAGAGCACGATTTGGAGTATTAGCCTGTATGGGAGCCTGCCTTGTGAGCAAAGGACATACAGGACTAATATGTCCCACTTGATCACAATTGAAGCACACGACATTATCACAGTGAACACATTCACGAATATAATGAGGACCACCACACCCATGACATTTTGGCCCATTGGCATTGGTATTGCCCCGATCGAAGGTTTTTCCATGACCGCCACCCCTGGCTTGGGCATTAAGGCGAGCACTCCTTGAAAACGCCCCTTTCTGAAATTTCCATGCTTCTTAAAACCAGAAGATTGACCCTTCAACTTAGAGTCAAATTTGGAGTGATGAGGTGGAGCATGTTCCTCATAGATGCGACACTTATTCACAAGTACCGTGAAGCTTCAGATTTCTTGATGACATATTGCCCTTTGTATATCAGGGCGTAGACCATTCTCGAATTTCACATACTTTGAGGCTTCAGTCCCCTCTTACTGATAAGGAGCATAAAACTCGCATAACTCTTCAAATTTGGAAGCATATTCTTCCACAGTCAGGGTTCCTTGCTTTAGTTCCATGAACTCAAGCTCCTTCTTTCTTTCATAACTCTCAGGCACATATTTCCTCATGAGTTCAAGCTTAAAATTTTCCCAAGTCAAGGGAATAGCTGCATCAATCATTCTACTCTTGGTGAGTCTCCACTAAGTCTCAGCTTTATCTCTCATCATAAAAATAGCATACTCCACTTTCTGGAGTTCAGTGCATTCAAAGCTGTCGAAGATCCTCTCAATATCTCAGATCCAAACATAGGCTTGCTCGGGCCTAAATCGACCATGAAATTTAGAGGGTTTCCGCTTCAAGAACTTGTCAAGGCCTTGAGTACCTTGAGCAGCAGGAGTAGTTTTCCTTTCCACTTCTTGTCTATCACGGTTTTACGACTCTAGAAGATCAGCAAAGCGATTCAAAGCTCTATTTATAGCGTCATTGTTATCTTGACAATGACGATCCATCACAATATCTATAACCATAACATTAAATTCAACTAACATCGGTAAACTAGCTCATAGACATCTCTATAGTCTCATGCTACAACAATTCATCACATAATTAAGCTATAGCCCTCCATCATGGAGTCCAACACTGACTAATCCACATTAAAGCCCATAAAAGGCATATCATCATATTATGATGTCATAGGCATTCATATAATCATAAGGATTCATCATTGAGGGAGAATAGTGTGAAGAAAGCTTGGTTGGACTTATAGAAATCAAGTTTCAACCACAATCAATCCATACAAAGTCAAGCAACAATGACTATCATCCACTAAATGCATGGCATGATCTGATAATAATAAATAATAGTAACAAAGAGCAATCAAAGCTCTGATACCACCCAATATGGCACCCTTAATCCGGAACATAAGTTATTAACATTAATTATTTGGATTGTGAAAGTGAGGGTAAATTTTTTTTGCAGTTTTAAAACATGTACAGTGGATAAAGAACACCACAATTATATTTTAAATGATTAACCCTGGATCTATACAAAGATGTAACTCATATATGTAGATACGAGAAGGTATGTAGTTTAATGAATAGCAGAATGTATAAAATAATTCAAGTACATGGATTGATTCAAGGAAAAGTATCAAAGATGCATGGATCAATGAGTAGAACAAGTACAAATGATGTATATTTGGTTATAAAGGAGTACCATGACTCAAGAACACCAAGGGCCCTTTAAAAATAAGGAAAATATACAATAACAGGGTTGGGAATCGATTCAAGAAGTGCATGAATCGATTCCTACGATTCTAGAAATCATGAACAACAAGTATCAAGGTCAAGAATTGATTCCCAATTTGGTGAACCAATTCACGAGTGAGATTTTGCAAAAATAGTGAAATCAGAGACTTGTGAATCGATTCCCCCTAGTGTGAATCGATTCACGCGTGAGTTTCTGTCATGAACAGTGTAAACAAAGAAGGATGAATCGATTCAATGCCCAATGTGAATTGATTCACACGATTCTTCCAGATTGAACAGTAAATCCAGAACACTTTGAATCGATTCAAAGACATGTGTGAATCGATTCAAGTCGGGCTTATCAGTTCCCTACTGCATTTTATGCAGAACATCATAAAATCTTCAATTTCAAATCACCCTTTCTCATTCAAATCAAATCCAATGGCCACCAAAATTTGACACAAGCTAAAATATATTATTTGTGACGTGTGGCCACTGGTCACACTCAAAAATTCCTAAAAACGAGGCAGTTATGTGCATAATTGTGTTTTACCCGTTTAGAGGCATTTTGAGGCAACTTAGGGGTCTATTCTCAGTGGAATTGACCCATTTGAGTTTCTACGAGTCACAAATTATATATTTCAACTATTGGAACCATCACACACTATCTAGAACTTATAAAATTCATTTTAACCCTATTGGTTCCTTAATTATGCATGATTACCATATACAAATTGCGTAATTCAATCCACACATAAACCATCAAGCACATCAATACCATCCATCATCAAATTGTAATTAAATAAGGTTCATAATTCATCATCATCTATTCTTCTTTCTCACAAGCTACTCAATTTAATTCATGGATATACAAGGTATCCATTATGCATATACAATTCCAAAAGAATACATACAAGTCATGAAATCAAATCATTACCGGCCAAGGCATCTTTTACCCCAAAATGACCTTCTTTATACTATTCCTCCATACAATGAGGCTCTTCTCTCCATAGCAAGTCCTACAACACAAGAGCTAAAAGATATACCACATGGAGAGTGAGTATACTTTCTTAATGATGAAAAATCCAACAATTTGTGATAACATACATATGAATGCAAGTCAACATCCTCTCCCAAGAGGAGTTCAAATGACACTAAGATCAATCAAATCACCCAATTCATTGAATACACATGTCCATCCATATATTCATGAATAACAAATCCTTCATCAAGGACATATCACTTAACTATATCATTCATTTATGATTCCATCATACTCATTGTAATATTCATATAGATTCATAAAGGTCACACCGAATTAATACACAAATATAATTAATGACCAAAAGAGAATTTTATATACACCTCACATAACATTCTCAATAGGGTATCCCTTTCTCAATTAGTTTCCATCAATGCCATGCTTCTATGGCTAATGCATGTGTTGGTGTTTAAGATTGCATATGCACAGATCCGATTTCATTCCATCAGGTGATCACAACCACCATAATCATTCATTCTCATTGGTTTCCCGCCTCGCAAGGGGTACTCCCTCTAGCAGCCTCGCAAGGTGCTTTCTCGTGATCGAAACCACGTTTAACAATTCATAATGGTTTCCCGCCACGTATGGGGTACTCCCACCATGTGATCGTAACCACGGGCATTCATTCTCAATGGTCCCACAGGGCCTTCTATTTCAAACATTAGGTGATCGCAACCACCAGCTCAATATCACAGGAACTTGCAAGCCCTTTATATTTCAAGTATCAAGTGATCACAACCACTTTTCAATATCATCATACTAGTCTCGCAAGAATTTTCTGTGTGATCGCAACCACATTCAAATGTCATGATATGCATGCCATGCTATGTATGCAACAATGCTCATGCATGCCTTAACCTCATAAGGATTATCTTACCCTCTCATCTAGGGTACAACTCATACTCAATCACAATATTAGTGACAAGTAATTCAACATACATATCATTCTCCCAAGGCATATCATTCATAATACTCAAGAGTTATCCTAGCCAAGGATTTCAAATATTCATCAAGCCACACATGGAAACAATAGCATGTCATCACACATTATACAACTCATAACCTTTTCAAGGTACCATTTTACAATCAACCATCATAAGATTCAATTTCTATTTCATACCACATACATAAAGCACTACATCTATTCAAGGAAAAACATGCAACATTGCATCAATACATACATTATCAATATACAAAGCATCATACATTTAGAAAATACACTCCTCTCCTACCTCAAGAGAAGTACACTTCCAGGTTTGATGTTCCCGCTTCACAAGTATTATCAAATCCTACATTAATCAATTGTAGGACTACATGAATCATCCATTCAAGCATCATTCTTAATATATATATATATATATGCATGATTCTTTATCATGTAGTAATTCATTTACAAGCCTCATTCATTTAACCCATTAGGTTTCGAGAATTCCTTCCCTTAAATTAAAACTCATTAAAATCAAGGGCAATAACTCTTTAATTAAGTTACCCATACACACTAATTTCACATTCAACCCTTTAGGTGGGTTATTTATTGTTGTTTTCCAACTACCATCATAAATGGTCATCTAAGGCAATATCTTATCATCAATAACATCTCTATCATCATTAAATATATGTTTCATTCATATTTTGTATTTCCCTCAATTGCCCAAAGTTAGGGTTTTCATTAAAACCTATCCTAGCATGAATACACATCAATGTTCATCACCTTCCTACCTATATTTTCATGTTCCCCCTTGAGGATCCATAAAAACTCATATTCCTCCCACCCCACCTTAGGGCTTATACATATCTAGAGCTTCTATCCATCACCCACATGCATAATTTATTCTCCCAAGCCACCATAACCCATGACTTAGGTTCCAAATACCATAAAAATGGCAAGATACTTACCTTGACCAATGAACAACAATAAGAACCAAGGGAGAAGAAGATAGTGATGAAAATAGAAGAATAGAGAAGAAGAACTTCAAGCACCCATTTCTCCTCCTTGCTCCTTGAGAACGAAAATGAAAAGAGGAGAAGGGCACCAAGCTTTCTTAGGTTTTTGAAGAAGAAGTGAGTGAAGGAGATGAGTGGGAAAATGAGAGAAATAAAGGTGAAGGGTGTTTACCTTAGAATGGGAAAAGCAACTTGAAAAGAGAGTGAGAAGTGGAATTTTATTTTTACTTCCTTTCCATTTCATATAAAATTTACCGTTTTGCCACAAACAGGATCTCTGTTTGGGTTCAATACTTTATCTTAAAATATTTCAGAATACATATTCGGATTCCCAATAATATTACCTATAGCCCTGACCAATGGCATCTCAATCAGAGATACTTGGTCCGACACCCACATTTTAACCGGGTATAAATTTTAGCTCATGAAGCTTAGTAATTTATAAAAAATCATATTATACTTAATTTAATTCATTTCTATATTTTTGGGGCATTAATCTTTCCATACATAAATAATTGTCATTTATTTCCCCTTAATTGAATATTTATATAAAAATTAGGATGTTACAAGATTCCTGTTCGCCTAAGCGAAATTGGGCCAGAGGCCACTCCCTTGATATAGGGGACTCTCGCTTGATTGAGAATCCATCTCGCTTGAGTGAGATTGCCATTATACGCTCAAAAACTCTGGTTATTCACTCCTTACACATGCCACCATCATCATAATGAAAAATTTACCTAAGTTAACAATTTTCATCCATTGTAATCATACATGTGGGGCTTAATCCAACAAGTTATGCCTCTCAATTTAGGTTTAGTTCACCACTGAAAAAACCCTAAATAGCTACATCAATTTAGCGACCACCCGAAACCTGTCGCTAAATAGCGACCGAGTTAGCGACCGAGTTGGCGACCGCTAGGAAAAAAACTAGAGGAAAAAAGTTTAGCGACTCCATTAGCGACCATGGAAAATGTGGTCGCTAACAATTGCAACATTCCGTCACTACTACCGTCGCTAACTCACACTCGTCGCTATGGCGGTCGCTAGATTTTTCCCTCCAAGGTTTCCCATTGGCGCCAAACATTAGCGACGTCGGGTCTCCGTTGCTATGTTTAACACTAGTGATGGTTGTCTTGCCGTCGCTAATATTTTCGGTCTTTACTCCATACTTTTACTTTTTAGAAGGGAAGGTAGTGACGGTGGGGTTACGCCGTCGCTACTACTTAGGAGATTAGGGACGACATTGCTTTTTCGTCGCTAATATTCAGGGGATTAGGGACGGAATTAGTTGGTCGTCGCTATGATTTTGGGTCTTCCCTCTATACCTTTACTTTTAAGAAGGGAAGGTAGTGACGGTAGGGTTACACCGTTGCTACTACTCAGGAGATTAGTGACGGCATTGTTGTGCCGTCGCTAATATTCAGGGGATTAGGGACGGAATTGGTTGGTCGTCGCTATGTGTTTTAATTGTAGTGACGTTGTTAGCGACGGTGGTCGGCCGTCGCTAAAAGTTTATAATACTCGTCCAGAGCCTCTCCCCTAATCATTTGCCCTAAATCTCCCTCCCTTCCTCCATCCTTCGCCCTTCCTCCCCCGACTTCCTCTCTCCCTTACTCCAACTCCCTCCGTCTGTCTGCCAATATCTTTCCCTCCTTCTCTCCCCCTCCATCTCCGAGGAACTCTCTCCCCCTCCGTCCCGTTCAGAACCTCCGTCGGTGGCAGCTCAGTAGACTCAATAACGTCATCGGCGAAGTCGGGGGCCTCACCGGTGAACCTCTCATCCTCACGCTCACCTCACCAGCAACACTCTTCATCGACACTGTTGCAGGTATCAAAATTCAACCCTTTTTCTTAACTCTGTCTATATTCCAAAATGCAATGCTCAGAAATGAGTATGTTTAAGTCGCAACAGTAATAAATCACCACTCATTTTTGCAAAGGAAAACTTAATTTAGAAGATACATGTAGCAAACAATAGGACAGAACTATGATTTTTGACCAGAGAAAACAAATCATCAGCCATTCCTACAGCTAAAAAACTACTTTAGTAGCAGGACAAGATTGTTACTTTGCTATCAAACTCTTAATCCAGTAGTAAAGCTTGCTTCTTCTGGGATAAGATACCTATGTGAATTAAAAGACTATTCTCCTTTCCCCCCTACTTTTATTATACAACTCAAAAACCTTATTGAGATATACCATATGCCTACTAATTACTCAATCCCCGGCAAAAGTAAAAAATTTGCTTCTGGCTAATCTGAGTTAAGACCTAACTGGGAATCAAACAGGCATTCAGTCCTAAGCCATTTTCTTATATCATGATTATATGAATTAGGTATTCTAACAGCATAAAAAATAATAGTAGATGATGAATAAGAATGCCAATTAAACAATGAAATAATAGGAGGAAACACAAAAATAAGGAGGTATAAAAATAATGACTGCATATTTTGCTCATCTGATGCGTTTATTGTTTGAGCACTCCTGTTATGCCTGCGGTAGCGTTCAATTGTCTCCTGCATGCTGTTTTATGAAACTCAATGTTAATATACTGTGCTGATCCATGGTCAACACAATACGAAGATAACTAGTAGTTGCTTAAAAATCATAAAAATAGACAAACAACGTGTTAAGTGTCTTCTAATATTTCATTTTCCCCATCTTAATTTACTAGCTAGAGTGTAGTATAGCATTTGCCCCATGATAATATTCAATTTCTGCAAGATCATAACCCTAACTTATCATCAACAATGGTTGAATTCAACACTTCATGAAAGGTAATTTGACATTGATCATTATTGATCATTATGGACGACAAAACTCTTATTAAGTTTTATCGCAATTAATTCCAATCGATTAACACAATCCATGGTCATGAACCATTGTACCAAACATTAACCAGCCAAACCTTGATATGGGAAATTATGACTAGAAATTTCATATTCATATTATCTTTCTTCATCAAGGGTCTATTGTGCAAGTATAACTCGGTGTTCATCCAAATCCCACGTTAACTGTGTGATGAATTAAGTGATAAAAGATTTAGGTAAAAGTGTAGGTTTAGCATGAGTTTTTTTCACCACAACACTTGTCTTTTTAGTGTAAATGGGACATACGTGTGTGTGAAGGGGAGAGTTTACCAAGTTTTAAGAAAACTTGTTAGGAGAGATGATTTACAACTTATACTCTAGAAAACTTGTAATTGTTATCAAGTAGATGATTTGTAATTTCCTTGTAAAATCCTGCAAGTTGAGTGATAAAATTAATTTTAAGAGTTAATGGAAGTTAGAAAAAGATGTTGAATCATGATAAATTTGTGTGTCATTTTGTTTTTGTTCTCTCTTTTTCCCCAGTAGAAATCACACAGAATTTTTTTTAGTGTCACCCAACAACCTAGGGGCATGAGTTAACTAGAAATAGAGTCAGTTCAATTTAATTCCACCCTTTATATCCATTCTTTTAATTTCATAAGTTTAATTTGTAATACATAAAGGAGAGGAAGAACATTTGATCCTATGGTATGGCACTAGATGTAGAAGCAGAAGAGAATCTCATGCACTTTCATTAGCGAGCTTTATCTTATGATAAATAAATAAATAAAAACCCTTTATTTTACAAGTTATAATATGTAGTTGCGTATATTATTGATTTAATTGTTAATTAGTTTGTCTCTCAAGACAAAAATAATTGGTGTTTGATATAGACATAAAGTGTTAGGTTTAAAGTTTGAACTCTAATCTTGATGTTTTTAAGAGTTTAGTTATTGTTATTTGATCTATCATAAACAAAACCATGATAGAGTTTAACTTCTAAACTTATTTCATTTATTCATTTTATTATATATATAATTTTATCTCACTGCAAAATATAAGAAACCTAGAGTTTCTTCATGATTCATTATGGTTATGATAGGGATACCGTTAACTTTACTATCCGAATGCATTAGTTTCTTATAATAATTAAATAAACAAATATAGAGTCAAACTTTCAACTGTTTATAATCACTAAGTGGCATATATCTTACTTTCTTCGCTCCATTGTTTGATGCTATATCAAAATTCTTTTTCACTTTGTATTTTCCATCAATACAAACGAATATTAAGTGGGTTTGGGAGTGTTTTTTTTAGTATTTATTTTCTCAGCTTTGAAAAAAAGTATTTATTTGTATATTTAGATGTTTAAAAAATAGATTACATTATTTTTTTTGAAAGAAAAGTGATCATGATTAAAATCTAAACATATTTTGATTATAAAAATACTTATTTTTATTATACACTTATTGTTTTTTCTATTTTACCTTTTGTATTTTTTAAATTCCATAATTCTTATAACTACTTTAATAATTTTAAACTTAAAATGCATTTTTTATACAATTCAAACAAAATAGAATATCTGAATAATTTCTTTTTCATAACCACATCCAAACATTAAAATAAATTCTAACCAAATCAATTTGATTATTGAAATAAATATTTGTCAAAATAAAATAGTACCAAACACACTCTAAATATGTTTGTCCACATACACCTTTAGTTTTATCTTCACCATCCTCATATACTCACAAGATTTTAATTGGGTTTCCTTTTCATGGAGCATTGCCTTGAGATTAGAGAGCTCTTCACAAATTTATTGTCTATGTTGATTCGATGCTTAAACCTTTTTTGGTTTTCCATGCAGCTCTACACGCTGTGTGGCGTGTGTTCGTGAGTCTTCAGCTTCATCTCTATTGTTGTATCACTTTTCCAGGTAATCCCTAAACCTAATTTCCTCGTGATCTGTAACCTATTATGATTGCATATGCATGTTGATTGTTGTTTGTTAGTGGAGAGCAGAGCTCATTAGGCATTACGTATGTGTGCTGATAACATATGTTAAAATTGTGCATGTGTATGTTATTTGTTAGTGGAGAGCAGAGCTCATTAGGTATTGGTTTTGTGTGCTGATAACATGATTTTTTATGCATGTGTAATGTTGTTTGTTAGTGGAGAGCAGAGCTCATTAGTCATTGGTTTTGTGTGCTGATAACATGATTTGGGACTTAATACCTCTCAATATCATATACAATGCGTAGCATATATATTTATCTATACTGGGAAGTTTTCTGTATGTAACAGGCCGTTTCTAAATTTGGGAAATGTCTAGTTTACAGGGGAGACTCTGCCAAAATTTTAGGAGGCTCCCTTTCTTAGGGAACTTAAAAAATGAAACTCAACTTTAATAATGTAGTGTTTAGTCGTGTGTGTACCCATTAGATTCCTGTTCAAGTTTCAAAACAACCGGCTGATGTACCGTGTTGTGTTGGATCTTGAATTGTCCCGGTTAGACAGTTTGGTATGAATTTGCAACCAGTAGGATGGTAACCCATAACGTTATATGTGGTCTATCTTGAGACGTTGAATGTTCATTTGAAATTTCGGGGGTGGTGTTTTGTATTGTCCCCAAGGTGCATGACTGCGTGTGGTGTTTCATACCGTACGTATCTCTGTGTACTCGGGGACCAATGCGAAATACTGCCGAAATTTCAAATGAACATCAACGACACAAGATAGAACACATACAACATCGATGGGTTACGGATGGTTGCATATTCATACCGAATGGGATAGGGCCCCACCAATTTGCAATATTAAAGAGAGAGTGATTCACAACCGATAGTCAAATAAAATTTTAAAAATGTAAAGTAACAGAAATCGTGCTTGTTAGATATTGTAAATGAAGGTACCGGCAAATCGGCGATGGACGTACAACCGACTAGATCGTAGTCGGTGAGTGACTGAGGAGTTTATGATGGGGCTATTGGAGTTCATTCCATTCGCCACGGCAAACACGCCTGGATTTGAAGCGACTCAGAAGATTCGTTGTCCATGCTCAAGGTGAAAATGCATGAGTTTTGAATACGCGGATGATGTCATGTGCCACCTAACTGAGAAAGGGTTCATGGAAACATACCACTGCTGGTACAACCATGGTGAGCAGTTACCGCCTAGACCATCAGACGTAAGCGTGCAACAGTCTTACTACGAGGTTGGAGGAAACAGGGATACGTACAACATAGAACAAATGGTGATGGATCATGTTGGACCCTCCACCGGGCGTATGCTAAAACATGGTGACCAAGTAGGTCATAGAGACACTGGCAATGTAGAGGAGGATCCTAATCCAGAGGTGAAGAGATTTTATGATTTGTTAACGGCGGCTCAGACTCCATTGTGGGACGGGTGCAACAGTCACACTGAGTTATCCGCGTCCCTAGCTCCTTTAAGCCTAAAGGCAGATTATAATCTTTCTGGAGGTTGTTTTAATAGGATGGTCAATCTGATGGGTTCCACTATGCCTAGTAATCATCGAATGCCAACAAACCTGTACCATGCTAAGAAACAAGTGGCAAACTTGGGGTTGGGTTATGTGAAGATAGATTGTTATGTTGGCGGATGTATGCTGTTCAGAAATGAGTTTGCAGATAAGAGTGTCACAAAATGTCTACATTGTAATGAGGAATGCTACAAAACCGTTAAAAGGAGAGAGAAGGTAACCCGGACGGCCAGGAAGAAAATGTGGTACTTCCCTATAACACCGCGTCTTCAACGCCTGTATACCTCATTGTCCACGGCAAAACACATGCGTTGGCATGCTCTGAACCGAACATAAGAGGGGTTTCTTTGCCATCCTTCTGACGGGAAAGCATGGAAGTGTTTGGATGATCTATATCCGGACTTTTCTTGCGAGCCGCGCAATGTAAGACTTGGCTTATATACTGATGGGTTTAACCCGTTCGGTCAATACGGAAGAGCTTACTCTTGTTGGCCAGTCATACTGACCCCATACAATCTGCCTCCTGATATGTGTATGAAGAGTGAGGTCATGTTTCTATCTATACTGGTTCCAGGACCCAAAAATCTAAAGGCGAACATAGACGTGTTTTTGCAACCGTTGGTTGAAGAGTTATCACAATTATGGGATGTCAGGGTAATGACATACGATGCGTCTTTGAAGAAAAATTTTATGATGCGTGTTGTTTTGATGTGGACTATTAACGACTTCCCGGCCTACGGTATGCTTTCTGGATGGTCAACATCTGGGAAGCCTGCTTGCCCTGTATGCATGGAACATACCGGGGGGAATCACTCCCTGTTAGTGGCAAGACAAGTTTCTTTGACTGTCATAGAAAATTTCTACCGTTGGATCACCCGTTTAGGAGAAACAAAACCGCTTTTAAGAAGAACAAGATTGTTAATGAACCTCCACCCCGTAGGTTATCCGGTGCACGGGTTTGGTAGAGGGTCAAAGAGTATCCCTACATCTAGGACAAGAGTGTTAAGGAGTTTGCGGGTTATGGTAAGGAACACCACTGGGTGAAGCAGAGCATCTTGTGGGATTTGCCATATTGGAAAGACTTGTTGTTAAGACACAACATTGATGTCATGCACACTGAACGTAATGTTTTCATGAATATTTTTGACACTGTCATGGACATCAAAGGGAGAATAAAGGACAATGAGAAGAGTCATCTAGACCTTCCGATTTGGTGTTCTAGGAAGGAGTTGGAATTGAGGGATGCAGGACGTGGAAGAATGTTTAAACCCCATGCAAAATATGCTTTAACTAGACCACAACAGATTGCTGTGTGTATTTGGATGAATGGGTTGACCCTGCCTGACGGATTTGCTTCTAACTTGAGTAGATGTGTCAACGTAAAGGATGGCAGGGTGTTTGGCATGAA
Organism: Clitoria ternatea; assembly: GCA_037962975.1. NCBI lineage: Eukaryota > Viridiplantae > Streptophyta > Magnoliopsida > Fabales > Fabaceae > Clitoria > Clitoria ternatea. The sequence continues at coordinate 214,075,238 of CM075671.1, read as the reverse complement.
AAGTCATGATTGCCATGTGTTTATGCAACAACTACTCCCGTACGCGTTTCATGCCTTACCGAAGCCTATTTGGAAACCGTTGGTGGAGTTGAGTCACTTCTTTAAGGAGTTGACGACAACTTCATTGACTGTGGAGAAACTTGTGAAGATTGAAGAAACTATCTCGGTGTTGATTTGTAATTTGGAGCAGATTTTCCCACCAAGTTTTTTTGACTCGATGGAGCATTTGCCTATCCATCTACCGTACGAGGCCTTGGTTGGTAGCCCGGTGCAGTATCATTGGATGTATCCATTCGAAAGGTGAACGCCAGAACTCTTTAATTTCCTTGCAAACACTTCTTATAATAGTATTTTCTAACTTAACATTTGTTTATGATGTTGAAGATTCTTACACTCTTTAAAAGATAAAGTGTCGAACAAAGCCTGCGTTAAGGCATCAATTTGTGAGGCATACTTAGTCCAAGAAATGACAACTTTTACTTCTTTCTATTTTCCGACGGAGATAGAAACTAGAATGAGTAGAATTCCCCGTAATCTTGGGGTAGCCACCCGTACAGGGTTTGATGAACAAATATTTTAACTATCCTGGTCATCCGGGGGGCAAGCTCACAAAATGTTACATTGATGAGAAAGATCGAAAGGCGGCTCACTTGTACATTCTTCTAAATTGCCCAGAAGTGGAACTGTTTCTTGAGTAAGTATAAAAGTTATATGTTACATTCTAAACCTAGCTTTTATAGTATCTAAATTTGTTTCCTTTAAATAGCTTATATACAGATATGCTAAAATGTGAGCAAAATGATTTAACTGATGACCAAATTCATAGTGAGGTGTCATCCAAGTTCTTTGGTTGGTTCGCACAACACGTAAGACCCATATACCAAGTGTTTTTAATCTATGCTTCTAACTTTTATAGTATCTAACGATGACCTACTTGTTATGTTGTACATAGATACAAGACCCTAACAACCATATTGAAGATTCTTTACTCCAAGCCCTTTCTTGGGGGCCGGTGAAAACTGTTAAAAAATGGTCTATTTACTACGTAAGTGGCTACAAGTTTAATATTCTTCAATGGAGTGAAGGGATGCATACCCATAACTACGGGGTTTGTGTTAGAGGCACCGCCAGACAGTTGGAAGAAGACTTTTATGGAGTGTTGACGGAGATTGTTGAAGTTTCGTTCTCTGGACGACTAAGAAGAGATATTGTTCTATTCAAATTTGATTGGTTCGACAACACAATCAGTGTTGGAACAAAGGTTGACAACAACTACGGCTTAGTTGAGGTCAAGAAGAATGGTAGATATAAACGGTTTGATCCCTTCATTTTTTCCCAACAAGCTGAGCAGGTTTATTACACCGACTTCCCGGGAGGACATCGGGACTGGTATGCAGTAATCAAAGCCAAGGCCCAAAGTCAGATCACTGACAATGTCTCTGAGGAGGTCGATGACGCTTATCAGCTTGCACCACACGAGCTCAACGATGCCAATTTGTTGTTCAACATTGATCCAGTCATAATGGATGAGACACTCGCCACTACGGGGGGTGAACATATTGACAAAGACCTTGTCTCTCGATCAAAATGGTCTAGGGCTGATTTGGATACTGATGAAGTTGTTCAAACAGATAACCACAGTGACACTGAAACTGAAGGGGAATTTGAAACTAAAACAGACACAGAGTATGTAGTTGTTAAACATATATACATAGGTTTATATATATCCTGAGACTAACCTTTCTTTTAATGATTTTATCCACAGATGACAGGACATCGACTGCCCTTCAGTAGGGGTGTGGGTCCAGGACCCCGGTATCCCGTCTGGGGACTCCCACCCCAGAGCAGGGAACTACTCCATCACCACTATAGTAGACCACTCCATCATCACCATAGCGGACCACTCCATCACCACTACAGCGGACCACTCCATCACCACCACAGCTGACCACCCCATCACCCCTACAGCGGACTACCCTACAGCAGACTCCTGGAGTTAGTGGCTTGGAGGATCATGGCCATCAGGCCACTCCACCTCTGACATCCCCTCTGCCCATGTTGGTACCCGTGCCGGCCGGAGACGAGTAAATGACTAAAACTCAAATACTTTTATGTTATTTGTATGGTACTTTATATTAAACTTTAGTGGAAAGACTTGTTCATTTATTGTATGTTACTTTAATTAGTACTTGTATAGATTGAATTGTACTGGGAACTCTTCTGTTTGTAATAGGGTAACTATTTAAACTTGGAAATGTTACATTTACAGGGGGGACTCTGTCGGAATTTTGGGAGTCTCCCTAGATTGTGTGTTGTTTTACTCCTGATATAATTGTTGTCATTACAGCTTTATTGATAGTAGTCGTACTACCAAAGCGATTACTAAGGTTTTGAAGGCCCAGTTGGATGGTCCATATATATCTTGGACAGATGCTGGGAAGGTTGTCCAAGATAGGTGGTTTGACACCTTCTCGGTAAGTTACCACATCAATTTGTTGTGATTTGATTTGTAAAATAGACCTCTTATTAATTTTGAATTCTCATTTCATTTTACAGCGTGATTATTAGTGGGCTGAGGGTATGATCGATGAGATTAGGAAGGTCTTTGCCACAAAGACCTCCAAAATCATCAAGAGTACCCTTTGGAAGGTGAGGGACAAGGGTGAGTGCCCTCGTTGGATCCCGGAGGACCATTGGGACGGAATGGTCCAGAAGTGGGGCGGTGTCCCGTTCCAGCAGGCGAGTACTCGGAACAGGGCAAACAGAGCCGCCGATGCTACAGCCTCAGTTTACACTGGGGGTAGCATTTCAACCTTCGAGCACAAGAAAAGATTTGTAAGTATATTTATGTTAAACATTTCTATTATGATTCGTCTGACATGTTTACAAATAATAATCTCAATGTTTTTTGTCCACCACAGGAGCTGAGGGAGCACCGAGAGCCTTCTTTGTTTGAGGTCATGCAAATGACCAAGAAGAACAAAGCCAGTGCATGGGTAAACCAGAAGACTACAGATCTAGCGGTATTTACTTTTAACTCACACATGCTTATAATTTACAAATCAGCTTACTAATCCTTTCAGTGTTTTTTAATTTACAGGAGGCGTATCAGGCCAGGAGGGCCGAGAAGGAGGCGGACCTGGTGGCTTCGACTCCTGAAGGGGAGGTTCCTACTACGCTGTCTTGTTCCGACGACAACGCCATCTATATGGAGGCTGTTGGCGGTGTGAACAAGAAAGGGAGGGTCTTTGGATTGGGTGGCGCCGGCACGCAGCTGGTGAAAAAGGGGAAGACCCCTTCCTCTTCCTCTTCGTCTGGTCTTTCGACTGAGGTTGTTCAGGTAATTCAAAACCTGAACGATGAGCTACAGGAGGAGCGACGTCAGAGGGAGCTTTTGGAGGAGCGGGCCGAGGCGGACCGACGGCGGGCTGAGGCGGACTGACAGCGGGCCAAGGAGCAGCACGCCGAGACTCGTCGGCAACTTGCTCAGCAGCAGGAGCTACTGATGCAGTTGATGGTGAGACTACCTCCCCCCACTTCCCAGGCGCCCCCACCACCACAGGATCCCCCACCACCATGATTGTATTTTTATTATGTATACACATTGTATATTTCATTTACAGTTTTTATATTATATTCCATTCAGTATTTATTTTGTCATTCTTCATTTATTATGTCAATATTTATTGGTAATTAAATTCAAAGAAAAACGCCTTATTTTGATTATCATTAATAATTCAACCTATTTGATAAATAAATTTAATCCATTATTTTGTTTTTAATGATAATTTAATATTTTAAAAAAATTATTCAAATTTAATTATAAAATTTTATCACCCAATACAAAATATTAATCATCATTTTTAAAGTTAAATTAACAAAATCTATAAATATTTAAACAATTTTTTAAAAAAATAAAAAATCCCATTAGCGACGGAATAAGATGGTCGCTAAATAACTACTAATAGCGACAGCGGACAATGGTCGCTGTATGGCTACCCATAGCGACGGGAATAAGTCATCGCTGTATGGCTACCCATAGCGACGGTTATAAGTGGTCGCTGTATGGCTACCCATAGCGACGGGCGTAGATGGTCGCTGTATGGCTACCCATAGCGACGGGCATAAGTGATCGCTATATGGCTACCCATAGCGACAGGCATAAGTGGTCGCTGTATGGCTACCCATAGCGACGGACGGAGATGGTCGCTAACAGTAGCGATGGGATATCGTCGTCGCTGAACGTGGACAGTTAGCGACGGCTGAAGTAAGTGAAGCAGAGACCATGTTAGCAACGGTCTTATGCCGTCGGTACTTTAGCGACGACCTTTCCGTGGTCGCTGATCTATCTTCGACGAAGGTTTTAGCGACGGTCGTGTTGCCGTCAGAAATACCGTCGCTAAGAGGACTAGCGACGGCCTTGGCATGGATTAGCGACCAATTGTTTCCGTCGCTAACAGGTGTTTTTTTAGTTGTGGTTTATCAATTACATAAGGGAGGCTTTAAAACACTTCCCATCACCAACCCAATCATCTTTTTGCACAAACATCACAAACAATACTTTACACCTCAAATAATTTGTCTATTCATAGATTTTCATCAACAATTAATTCATGTCCAACCAAGGGACAATCAAGCACTCATCTTCATTTCAACTCTATGTAAACATATACAATTTCTTAATATTCAACAAATGCCAAGCCATTATCCATCATATCATCAATTCAACAATTAACATATATGTGGCAAGGCAATGCATGAGTTCATACATATACATAATTAATAATTATTCATTCATGCAATTTGAAATGCAAACTCCTCTCTTACCTCGAGAGAAGAACCACAATCCAAACGCTCTGATTATTCCATATCATCATCCGGAACATAATCATATCAACAAACACATATTTATACATGAAATTAATAACCCATCATAAGGCGTCATTTCTTAAAACTCATTATCAAGTCCTAGACTTATCTAAACTCTGATTCATACGCTTATGTTTGGCTTTGGAAATTCCTTTCCCAAAGCCAAGACTCTCTAGGTCTCAAAAGGGCTAACCATGCCCAATAACAACAAGATCATATCCTTTATCCACACAGCATCTAATCATCATCACAATTCATTCAAATCCATTATAAGCCTCTTGACTCCATTTAAGACCATCACCAATCAACAATCCCCCTATCAATGGTTGTTAACTATTATTATCACAACAACAACATCTCATGTTCACTCTAAACCCAACTTCCTCAAATCATCATTCCTATATACATGCACATATCACCATACACAACCTCATGAACTTAGTTCAAAATTTGACCAATCTCATTAATCAACCCCAATGCTTCTAAAAGTTCATTCCCCTCATATACATCATTCTAGGGCATTCATAATCATTAAAATCATCAACTTGGCTAAGAACCCCCAAATCATCAACACTTAGGTTTTCACTCAAATCACCCAATAACAACTTCAACCCATTCCTAAACTCCATATGCAAACCATAAACCATAACCATTTCTAACTCCAAACCATAATCAAGAATCATAATTTTAAGCCATTCAACCTAAGGTTTCATCATTCTCATCAACACCCAAAGTGATTAATATCACCATTTCAAATCTAACATCATAAAACCACAAATGAGATAAGGTGGAGGTAAGAAATCTCTACCTCAAGTCCAAGCTCCATCAAAACAAAAATAAGAGTGAAGAAGAGGGAGATGACCAATGCAAGCTTCCTAGCTCCATGAATGCACTACCACTCTATGGTTAGTTTTATTTTTGGTAAAAAGATGGAAATGGAAGGAATGGTGGGTGGTTTGATAGAGGAGAATGGAAGAAGAAGAAGAAAAAGAATGAAGAATGGTGAGAGGGAAAGATGCCACCAAAAAGTGAGAGAAAGAGAGAGGGAATTTATGTAAAAATTAGACATTGCCTAATGGTTAAAAGAGTGCCTTGTTAAACCCATGGTACTATTAGGTCTTTAATTGGCAAGCACACCAATCGTTTGTAGTTTTCAAATTTAAATATCGTTCCACTGGGATTGAAAGTTCCAGTAACTCACAGTAATTTTTATTTACTATGGTAAATTTATAAAAAGTTATTCACAGAATTTGACGATTGATTTGTTCATGTGGTAAAAAGATGGTAAATATAAAATTTATCTTAAAAAATTGAGATGTAATTCAGAATAACTCAGATACTTGAAGTAAAAACACAGATTGACAAATTATGTTGGAATTAAGATCCTCGCACTAAAATATAATGAAGTGATTACAAACATATATATTTAATTATCAAGTTCATTTCATTGCAGCTTAAAATCATTATAACTAATCCCTCGTGATATAAATTCTAAGTAGTCACTGTAAAGTCCGATCCCTCATGAGCTTTCTCAGTAAAAACTTGCATTAAGTACTAGCCTTATGGCAACAATAATCACTAACTCTATTCCTAGTAATTGGCATATTAAGGGTATTTCAACTTTTACATTCATTAAAACAGATTTTGATACGGCATGAATAATCATTCTCCCGTTTGACATTCACACTAATAAAACAAGTTTCAATACGCATGAAAATCATTCTCCCGTTTGATGTTCATACTAATAAGAGATTAAAATACTGACATGTACTTGAATCATAAACATGTAGAGGTCATAATTACAACATCATATAATAGATTGATTCACCAAATTCTAACATAAACAATTTAGTTACACATGGTAAAAGTAAAAACAATACTTAAAGAGTTTGACATTACGAGGACTTGGAAACACTTCACGATACAAGAGTTCACAATACTACGCAACACTCTCAAGTATCTAGAAATCACTTTAACCTTACAAACTCACGAAAGAACACTCAAACTCGAGTGAAAGAAGAGAAAAGAAGCTCTGAATTCTCAGATGGGATGCCCTGGAAGTATGGAGAATGGCCCTATTTATAGGGCTGAGGAAGGGTCCTGGCGCGTAGCCTCAGGTTCCTGACTCAGCCACCATTAAAAATGTCATTATGTGGCCATGATTACGATTAATTAAATCCAATAATGCCCAGACAATGGTTATACATATCTCCTAATTCGGCTTAGCATTTTGCTTGATTGGATTGGCCATTATTTGGCCTTTTGACTGAGTGCTTGTTCACCTGGAAATGGAGTCCACGTAGCTCTAACGCTACGCATGGTTGTGACGTATAGTGTCAGCATCAAAATTTCCCACGCTGTGCGTGGTGTTAATGCTACGCATCAGCTTTCTAGTTCTTCAATTTTCTCTTGATTTTCTTTAATTTTTCACTGCAAAACTAGAGAAAATTGATCAAGACAGATTATTTCCAATAATATCCATTTATTGAATTAAAAACATAAATTTATTAGAATTTAAACTAATTTTATTTAAAATAAACACACTTTTTATTATGAAAATAACAGTAAATTTAAGGACTAACAAATACCCCTAACTTGAGACCTTGCTCGCCCTCGAGCAAAAGAAAGAAAAATCAAAATAAAGTTAAGTCTGAAAATTTACTGCAAAAAGTGATTTACAATTTTACCAATAAAAATGAGGAATCTTATGTAACTAAGGCTTAAAGATAAAATTTTTTACAATGTCATACCAATAAATCAAGCTTATTTGAAGGCTTACCTCATAAGTGTTTATCTTTGTGAAAAGGAAAATCTCAATCGATCATTAAATCAAACAAATTCAATTTTGATTTTCATCTTGTCAATGGTCATTTATAAAGAGTTACACAAGAGTCACAAGGTCTTTTTAAGGGTTGTAATGAGGCTTGGGTTACAAGAAATTATGGGTTTTCTTGGATTTTAAACACCTGACTTAATAAAAGAGCATTTCACAATTTCTTTTAGGGTGCTTTTCTTGACCCAAAATTCTTACTTCCCTTTTGATGATAAATACCTCCAACTTGATTCTTTTCACTATTTTTGCATATATTTATTTTCAGTTTTCATTTATATGCACAATTTTGATATTTTTTTGAAAGAATCAAGTTGTTAATTTTCACTCCCCATTTTTGTAAGAACACTCAAAATATTTTTCTTTTATTTTATGCTCTTCTATTCAATCAAGTAAAGGGAATGGTAAAGATTAATTAAGAGTTAAGGGTACCAAGGAAACTATTTTAAGGCTCAAAATTGGCTATCAAAGAATAAATATATTTTTACAATGGTAAGCTTTTTGGCCCTAGTTTCTTGTGTGTACCAAAGAATTTGCCTTGATCATGCTCTTGGATCCTCTGTACAACAACACAAGTCAAAGAATTAAGCAAAATTAATTTGAAAGAAGTTATGTCGAATCCCTCAAGTGTTTACATATCTCTCAGCTCACCGGGTTTTTGAAATTAGCTTAATAATTGATAAGCTCATTGTTATCAGTTTTACCTAAATGCCTTAGTTATAAAAATATTTTTCTCATTTTAGAATTGGTTTATTGTTCAAAACTTTAAGCGCATAAATTTTTTAGAATGTATTTTTCATAAAAACTAACAAAACTAGCCATCAAACCATACAGATAAAAATAAACCATAATATAATCCCCAAAATCAAAATATACCAAATATCAAACCAATAAATGTAAAACTAATGATAAAAGTGTAAAATATATAAGATAACACCATCAGTCCTCCATGTGGTCATCCTCATCATCATCCTCCTTATCGGCATCACCCTCAGAATCAGCATGTGCTCCAGACGGTCCACCTGTCTCAGGATATGTGGGCAAATCATCAGGCCAAGCTACATGGGAAGCAAAATTAGTAGGTGTCATAAATGGTGCTCCCTCTCCCTGTATCCTGTACTGGTAAAATGCATCATGTAAATGAACATAAGCACGATGAGAAGCAGCCATTATCTGCATCATATGCTGATGCTCTAGGGTTATCCTAGCAAATCCATCCAAAATAGCATCAGCAGAAGGTGGCTGAACTGGTGGTCTCCTCCATCTCTATCTAGGCTGAGCCTCCTGCTTCAGAGGTGGAAGCTCACACTACTGAACAAAGTAATCTTTGTTTACTGAGACCTTAGGGACTCTCCCCAAAGAACTAGTAAACTCTGGTGACGGCACAACAACTCTTTGCCTTCTCAGTAAGGCAAAAATGATGAGAGGGAAAGGAGCAGGACGGTTCACTTTATACCCTAGGGCATAAAGGTGAATCTGGTCAGATATGAGTGCAGCAATATCAATGGTATGGCCCTGAAGAATAGAGTAAAGAAGGCAGCATCGATCAATTGGAAGAGAAGAAAGGTGGGTGACAGGAGTGATGTTATGGAGTATAAGGTACATCCATGCCTGAGCTATGGGGGTCAGTTGGGTCTTGAGGAGGTTTGATGGAGTCCTTCCAACCTTAATCAGGTTGAAGAAGATTCCACCTTTGTTCAAGAAGTGAGCAACCTAATCTAGGAAATATCCTAAATCACCATCCTCAGTAGCAACCTTGTTTCTGTTTCCTTTCCAGAAACAAGTGTCGCTCTCGGGAGTAGGCTCCCAAGGATTACCCAGTAGGGTACTAATGGTATCTCGATTGTAAGTAATATGCCTGCCCCTCACCAAGCTCGTCATTTGGTGTTCAATGTTAGGTGAATCCTGACGAGTCCTATAGGCATTCGCATAAAACTCCATAACTAGTATGGGATCTCCTTCAGCCGGTAGAGAAAATAAGGGTCCCTATCTCCTCCTCTAGAACTCATCCTGCAGCTCAGGATAGTCTCTGGCATTCAGATCAAGGACTCTTTCCTAGATCAGTCTCTGGCCCTTTATCTGATGAAATCTGGCCCATTTCGTATCAGTGTGAAATCTAGTGGGATCTCTAAGTCCCAGCTGCTCCTCACCCTAAAGATCCGAATCTTCAGAGGTGGTATCAGTGTCCGTGGTCCTCCTCTGTTTCTTCACACCAGTAATAGGAATAGAGTTTTTCGGTGCCATCTACAAAAAGAAAATTTATTTAAATAAACACACAAAAATTCAAACTACATAAATCATGCATATTTTTTCATTTTTATATTTAAACATCAAGAATAAAATTCATAGAAAATTTAAACAAAATTCACACAACATAAAATTTTAATCACAACAAAATATTTACAAAGCATAGAAACAACATATTTTTGAATATTACAATTTCAACAAAATAAATTATGCAAAACAAAAATTAAACATACATATTTTTAGATTTTTAAAAGTATAATATACACAATATGCAATTTTATATAAAATAAGAAAATTACACAACACACATATTTACAAAATTTTAATAAATTTATTTATTTTTTAGGCAAGAAAGTATAACAAACATACAATTTAAGAAATTTTATTAATTTAAAAGAAAAACAAACAAACAAAATAAATTTTTTTATTTTTATTTTTTAAAAACAACAAAAAATAATATATACAGAAAATAAAACACAAAAATTAACAAAAAATTCAAAACAGGGGCTGACGCTACGCGTGGGTGGGACGCTACGCGTCAACATGGGCTCACAGAATAAAAACTGCAAAAACAGGGTTTGCGCAATAGCAACCCCTTCCAAACCTCAATCAATCCATTTATTTCCCTATTCTAACAACAATCAAACCCAGTGGTCGTTTATCCTATCCTAACGTCATGCATTTCTAAAGATTAAAAATTAAAAATCAAAAAGAAAAGGATTAGGATACTCACTTGGATTCCCTAATGAAGAGAAAGTGGAAGATTGAGAGTTTTGAAAGTGGTTTAGAAAAAAAGGGTTTCTGAAGAAAGTGAATGTGGAGGCAAAATAAGTTTTTTAAGTTTTGATTTTAGGCCTCTATTTCAGGGGTCCAGTTTTTTAAGTTTTGATTTTAGGACTCACCACCCAGATATGGTTTCAATCTCTGCCCATTAACCATCCAACTTCTTTTGGAAGTTGGATCTTCAATTTCAACTGCTCCATAAGATTTAACTTCCTTAACTATAAATGGGCCTAACCATTTAGATTTCAATTTACCAGGAAACACTCTTAATCTTGAATTAAACAATAAAACTTGCTGACCTGGTTTGAAGTGTCTATATTTGATTTTCTTGTCATGGTAAGCTTTTACCTTATTTTTGTAACTTCTAGATGATTCATAAGCATTGTTTCTCATTTCCTACAACTCAAGTAACTGCAACTTTCTTTTGTCAGCTGCCGCATTTGGATCAAAGTTGAGGAATCTTCAGGCCCAATATGCTTTATGTTCCATATCTACTGGAAGATGACAAGCTTTTCCATAGACCATTTGGAAAGGAGAAAGGCCAATAGAAGTTTTAAATGCAGTTCTGTATGCCCAGAGTGCATCATCAAGCTTTTGTGACCAATCTTTTCTGGAGAAAGACATAGTTTTTTCCAAAATTCTTTTTACTTCACGATATAAAATTTTAGTCTGTCCATTGGTTTATGGATGATATGTTGTGGCCACTTTATGTCTCACTCCATAATGTTGTAACACCTTCTAAAGAAACTTTGTTACAAAAGTGTGATCCTCTGTCACTGATCAAAGTTCTTGGTGTTCTAAACATGCAGAAAATGTTTTTCTTCAAGAAATTCACTATAGTTTTGGTGTCAGCATTAGGTGAAGCGATGGCTTCTACCTATTTGAAACATAATCAACTGCCAAAAGGATATATTGATTGAATTGAGAATAAGGGAATGGTCCCATGAAATCAATACCCCAACAATCAAATCCCTCAACTTCCTGAATGTTTGTGAGAGGCATTCTTGCCTTCTATTAACATTACCTGTTCTTTGGCAGTTATCACAAGCTTGCACAAATGAGTGAGAATCTTTAAAAATGGAGGGCCAATACAAACCTGATTGAAGAATTTTTGCAACAGTTCTCTCACCATTTCTTTTCCCAATCCGGTACACAATGACGTAACAAATTATCCACACCAATCTTGAATAGATGAGGGTCATCCCAAACAAAGTATTTTGCATCTTTAAAAAAAAATTCTTTGTTGCCAAGTTAAATTATTTGGAAGAATTCCTGCTGCTTTAAAATTGGTCATATCAGCAAACCATGGCCATTTTGTTATTTCAAAAAGTTTTTCATCAAGAAATTCTTCCAAGATGTCTTTTTCTTTGGCAATAACCTCATCATTCATCAGTCTAGAAAGATGGTCAACGACCATATTTTCACTACCATTTTTATCTTTGATTTCAAGATTATATTCTTGAAGGAGCAGAATCCATCATATTAACCAAGGTTTAGAATCAGTTTTGGTCAAAAGGTACTTAATTGCAGCATGATTAGTAAAAACAATTATTTTTGATCCAATCATGATCTAAATTTTTCTAAAGCATACACACTGGCTAGTAATTCATTTTCAGTAGTTGCATAATTTATTTGATTTTCATTTAAAACTTTACTAGCATAGTGTATAACCCTAAAAAAATTTTCATATCTTTAACCTAAAACTACTCCCACAGCATAATCACTTGCATCGCACATAAGTTCAAAGGATAAGTTCCAATAGGAGCAATAATTACAGGGGCAGAAACCAATTTTTCTTTCAAAGAATTAAAAGCTTGAAGACATGCTTCATCAAACTTGAATTCAATATCTTTATTTAGAAGATTTGTTAAAGGTTTAGCAATTCTTGAAAAATCTTGAATAAACCTTCTATAGAATCCAGCATGTCCTAAAAAACTTCTAATACCTTTTACATTTACAGGGGGTGGGAGTTTAGAGATTACCTCAATTTTGGCTTAGTGTACTTCAATACCTTTAGAAGAAATTTTGTGACCGAGTACAATTCCATCTTTCACCATGAAGTGACATTTCTCCCAATTTAGCACCAAATTTGTTTCAATACACCGCCTTAGTACGGTGTCCAAGTTGGTTAGACATGATTCAAATGAATTCCCAAAAACTAAGAAATTATCCATGAAAATCTCAATGCTCTTTTCAATTAGATCTACAAAAATAGCGAACATGCATCTCTAAAAAGTAGCAGGTGCATTACATAATCCAAACGGCATCTTTCTATAAGCAAATATACCAAAAGGACATGTAAAAGCAGTCTTTTCCTGATCAAGAGGGTCAACAGCAATTTGATTATATCCAGAGTATCCATTAAGAAAACAATAGTAAGCCTGTCCAGACAATCTTTCAAGTATTTGATCCATAAAAGCTAGTGGAAAATGATCTTTTCTTGTTGCTTGATTTAATTTTCTATAATCAATACACATTCTCCAACTGGTGATAGTTTTTGTTGGGATTAATTCATTTTTATTATTAATAATTACTGTCATACCACTTTTTTTTTAGAACAACTTGTACAGGACTTACCCATGCATTATCAGAAATGGGATAGATAATACCTGTTTTCAGCAATTTCAAAACCTCCTTCTTAGTTACCTCTTTCATGGTTGGATTGAGGCGCCTTTGAGGTTGAGCAACAGGTTTAAAATCATCCTCTAACAAAATCTTATGCATGCAGTATGATGGACTTATACCTTTTAGATCTTCAAGTGTCCATCCGATTGCTTCTTGATTTCTTTTCAACACTTCTACCAACTTTTCTTCTTCTGTTTCACTTAACAAATTACTAATAATTACAGGTTTTAGATTACCTTCTTTCAAAAAGATGTAGTTTAGGTTGAAAGGTAGAACTTTCAACTCAGGCCTCTAGATTTCTTCAACATGTACTTCTTAGATTTCTTCAATTTTTCTTGATTTAGGGGAAATTTCTTTCCCTTGATCAAGGTCTTCAAGATACTTGTCTACCTGTTTCGCTTCTTCTTCACTCAAACATTCCATAGAGTTAGTTAATAACTTATTTAGAGGATCAGAAATTGACATACCTTTGGATATGGAAAGAAAAGCTTTGTCGAGACACATCAACCTTAAAACAGTCTTGTTTTGAGTTGGGATGTTTCATGGCTTTGAAAACATCAAAATTCACCTCTTCATCATGTACTCTTACTGCTAGTTTCCCATTATCCACATCAATGAGCATCCTATCAGTCTTCATAAATGGTCTTCCCAGGATCAGGGGGACTTCAACATCCTCCTCCATGTCTAAAACCACAAAGTCAACAGGGAAGTAGAACTTGTCAACTTTTACAAGTACATCTTCCACAATACCGTAGGGTCTCTTGATTGATCTATCGGCCAATTGCAGAGTCATTTTTGTTCTCTGAGGATCAAGATCACCAATTCACTTCATCATACTTAGAGGAATTAGATTATTGCTTGCCCTTAAGTCTAACAAGGCTTTCCCAATATTTACACCTCTAATGGAGACTGGAATGGTGAAACTTCCAGGGTCTTTTGACTTTTCTAGCATGTTATATTACAAAATAGCACTACAACCTGCTTCAATTTCAACAATTTCCTCATTATACCTCCTCTTTTTGGTAAGCAACTCTTTTATAAACTTTGCATATGTTGGCACATGTTCCAATGCCTCTGAAAATGGGATGTTTATGTGTAATTGCTTGAAGATTTCAAGGAATCTTTTGTATTCCTTTTCCTTATCCTTTTTTGATGGTGCATGTGGATAAGGTAGATCTTTACCAAATACTAATTTTTTTGTTTTTTATTTTTTTGATTTTTTTGTTTTTCTTTTTATCATTTTCTTCATTTTTTTCATTTTCTTTTTCATTTTTTTCTTCTTTTTCTTTTTTTCTCTTCTTCTTTTTTTTCTTTTTTCTCTTCTTCTTCCTTTTCTTTTTTCTCTTCTTGTTCTCTTTCTTTTTCTTTATAATCATTTCCTACAACTTTTCCACTTCTTGTAAAAATAGCCTTACATTGTTCTCTTGGATTTTGAGTATTTGTAAAAAACCAGAGCTTTTCATGTCGGCTACTTCTTTTGCTAACTGTCCCAATTGCATATCCGACATTTTACGTGTGGCTTCATTTATTTGCATATATTATAGCAATTGTTGGATAGATTCCTCTATCCTAGTTAGCCTTGTTGTTTGATCAGATTGTGGTTGTTGTTATTTGAATTGATCGTTAGAAGGTCTGTTGGAAGGTCCAACATCTTGTTTCCAGCCAAGATTTTGATTCTGCCATCCCTGCGGGTAATTGTTAGGAAAAGAATTACCAAAATTAATAGGAAAAGTACCTAAGGGTATTCTTTGGTGAATTAAGAAATTGGCTTGTTCTTGATTATTTCCATCAGGGGCACAGTAACCACAAGGTTGTTCGCCCATGCAATGCACACATTGTTTCAATTGAGCGGGTGGTGGTGATGATACTTGAGCAATTTGAAGTTTTTCCAATTGTTTGCTCATTGCCTCCATTTGTTGTGTTAGCAATTTTTGTTGAGCTAAAATTGCATCATTTACTCCCAACTCAAGCATACCTGGTTTACTTGATGTACTACTTTTTTCATGCTTGGCTCGATAGTCATTAGTTGATATAGACTCTATGATTGATATTGCCTCTTTAACAATTTTGCTTTATTAAAGAACCACCTACCCATGCATCTAACATCATCTTAAACTGAGGTAATAAACCATGATAAATGATTCTTACCTTCCCAGCATTATCCAAATTATGGTTTGGACATTTCCTAAGAAGCGCTTTGAACCTTTCCCGTGCTTAACCAAGTGATTCATCATGATTTTGTGAAAAAGAATGTATGGTTGTCATTGCTTCAAAATATTTTGAAGGTGAATAAAATCTTTCCAAAAATTTGGTTTCAACATCGGACTAGTTTGCAAAACTACCAGGTGGATAAGATTTAAACCATTCTTTAGCTTTCCGAATCAAAGAAAAAGGAAACAATCTCATGTAAACAGATTCTTCTTGATTGGGTTCGAAACCAATTGTGCTGCATAACTCATAAAAAATAGTTAAATGTTCATATGGTTCCTCATTATTTAAACTAGCAAATTGATTATTTTGAATAATGTTTAGAGTAGCTGGTTTAATTTCTACAACAACAATAGGTCTTTGGTACATCCCTGAAACATGGGGTGGTCCATTGATAGCAACAAACTATCCCAAAGTTCTTCTTTGTTCAGCAGCTATATTTGAATTTTCAATATTTTTAAAAGAAGATAAAGTAGAAGAAGAAGAAGAAGTTTTTGTTTTTTTAGATTTTAAAGCTTTGAGTTTCTTTACAAACTTCTCGATCTCAGGATCAAAGAACACTTTCCCTGCAGAAGATCGAGTTTGCATAAGCAAACTAAATACAGAAAGTTAGTGTAACAATGTTAAGAAAAATGAATAAATGAATGAATATAAAATTAAAAATTTAACTAAGGTAAAAAAATGTTTTACCACAGTAATTAAAAATTTACGTTTTACTGAATCAGTTCAATCCCCGGCAGCGGCGCCAGAAAACTTGTTAAACCCGTGGTACTGTTGGGTCTTTAATTGGCAAGTGCACCAGTCGTTTGTAGTTTTCAAATTTAAATATCGTTCCACTGGGATTGAAAGTTCCAGTAACTCACAATAATTCTTATTTACTATGGTAAATTTATCAAAAGTTGTTAACAAAAGAATGTTTTATAAACAATTTATACAATATTCATAGAATTTGACGATTGATTTGTTCATGTGGTAAAAAGATGGTAAATATAAAATTTATCTTAAAAATTAAGATGTAATTCAGAATAACTCAGATACTTGAAGTAAAAATACAGATTGACAAATTATGTTGGAATTAGGATCCTCGCACTAAAATATAATGAAGTGATTACAAACATACATATTTAATTATCAAGTTCATTTCATTGCAGCTTAAAATCATTATAACTGATCCCTCATGATATAAATTCTAAGCAGTCACTATAAAGTCTGATCCCCCGTGAGCTTTCTCAGTAAAAACTTGCATTAAGTACTGGCCTTATGGCAATAATAATCACCAACTCTATTCCTGGTAATTGGCATATTAAGGGTATTTCAACTTTTACATTCATTAAAACAGATTTTAATACGGCATGAATAATCATTCTCCCGTTTGACATTCACACTAATAAAACAAGTTTCAATACGCATGAAAATCGTTCTCCCGTTTGATGTTCATACTAATAAGAGATTGAAATACTGACATGTACTTGAATCATAAATATGCAGAGGTCATAATTACAACATCATATAATAGATTGATTCACCAAATTCCAACATAAACAATTTAGTTACACATGGTAAAAGTAAAAACAACACTTACAGAGTTTGACATTACGAGGACTTGGAAACACTTCACGATATAAGAGCTCACAATACTACACAACACTCTCAAGTATCTAGAAATCACTCTAACCTTACAAACTTACAAAAGAACACTCAAACTCGAGTGAAAGGAGAGAAAAGAAGCTCTGAATTCTTAGATGGGATGCCTTGAAAGTGTGGAGAATGGCCCTATTTATAGGGCTGAGAAAGGGTCCTGACGTGTAGTGTCAGGTTCCTGTGATTAAGATTAATTAAATCCAATAATGCCCAGACAATGGTTCCACATGTCTCCCAATTCAGCTTGGCATTTTGCTTGATTGGATTGGCCATTATTTGGCCTTTTGACTGAGTGCTTGTCCACCTGGAAATGGAGTCCACGTAGCTTTGATGCTACGCGTGGCTGTGACACGTAGCGTTAGCATCAAAATTTCTCACGCTGCGCGTGGTGTTGATGCTACGCGTCAGTTTCCCAGTTCTTCAATTTTCTCTTGATTTTCTTTAATTTTTCATTGCAAAACTAGAGAAAATTGATCAAGGCAGATTATTTCCAATAACATCCATTTATTGAATTAAAAACATAAATTTATTACAATTTAAACTAATTTTATTTAAAATAAACACACTTTTTATTATGAAAATAACAGTAAATTTGAGGACTAACATGCCTCAACTTTGCTTTTACTTTTGGGTAATAATTCCCCATTGTCCAATGGGTAAAAGATGTTAGAAAAGATAGGAGAGAGTGGACGGTTGAATTGGAGAAGAGAAAGTGGAATTTTTAGTTTTTTTATTTTCATTTGGTTCGTAATCTCCCTGTTTAGTGTCATGCATCGTGTCCAATTAATTATCTCCTTAACACTAAAAATTATTTCAGCTATATCACCTTAACCACAATAATTTTCTAAATATTCTAGACCCATCAAATATCTAATTTGACCAAGTGGGTCCCAGACCATTTGTTAAATCATCCAGTTTCGATAATTCCCAATTTACCGATAATTTACCTCTAATATCTAATAAAATCTACCATAATTATTAGACCATAAATAATTAATCATCATCAAACAATTTTATTTTCTTTAAAATTCTGGATGTTACATCAGTAGGAAACTGTTATGACCTGAAGATGCTTTTGAAAGAATACTTGGGTTATTGATCTAGGACTGGCTTGTTGAAAGAATACTTGGATTTAAGGCTGGAGTGGCTGGAGTCAAGAATACTTGTGGCACTGGTTTGATACTGTTATTATAAAAGAGATTTTATAATAGTGGAAATCCTTCAAGTTTGAAAAGATTAAACGTAGCTTCTATGTTGGAAGTGAAATAGTATAAATTCTTGGTGCTCTTTCCTTTTCTGTCTTTTCTCATTACAGGTCTGTTTTTATAAGTTTGATTACCTGTGCATTAAAGGTTCAAATTTCTATAAAAAGAGTCTGAGAATTATTCAACGCCCCTTCTAAGTTTGACTTTGAACCATTAATTGGTATTAGAACTTGTCCTTTGGGTTGATCACTCCCTCGAATGAAAAAGAACAAGATCCATGGCAGTTTCTCAGAGTAATCAGTTAATTGTAGAAGGTTCATCTATCAACAGGCCACCAGTTTTCTTTGGTGAAGACTACCCATATTGAAAGGATAGAATGGAAATGTTCATAAAATCCACCCAATATAGTCTATGGGCTGTCCTCATAAATGGTGATTATGTAGCTCCTGTTGATGAAGATGGAAAGCTGAGGTCTGAAGATGAATGGAGTTCTTATGAAGTAAAAAATTGGAGATAAATGGTAAGGCCAAATTCTTACTTGTGCTCCTAGCAAATCAGAGTACAATAAGGTATTTAACTATAAAACAACTAAAGAAGTCTGGGATGTTCTTCAACATAACTATGAGGGCACCTTTAATGTTAAAAGATTCAAGAAGATATTGTTGACCAAACAATATGATAATTTCAAGATGGAAAGACATGAGACTATGGATCAGATGCTTGGAAGATTCCAGACCCTAATAAATGAGCTTAAGGCTCTTAAAACTACACCTTCCATAGAAGATATTAATGTGAAGCTTCCTGGGAGTTTGTCAGAGAGGTTTGATGCCAAGTGTTCAGCTCTAGAGGAAGCCAAATATCTAAGTACCTTCTCTTTAGATAAACTTCTTGGAGTACTCAGATTGCATGAATTAAAGCTGAAACAAAAGAAAGTCAGCAAGTCTTTCTCCTCTAAAAGTATTGCCTTGAAGTCTGATGAATCAAGCAAGAAGTCAAAGGAATTGAAAGCTAAAAAGTCCACAAGCTCGGACCCGGACTCTAATGAGTCAGAAGCTGATACAGATGAGAAGTTGGCCCTTGTAGCCAAGACATTTCACAGGCTATTAAAGAAAACAAAGTTCAGACCTGAGAAATTTTAGAACCACAAAGGTAAAAATCAATTTAAGTTTAAAACTGACAAGTTTGTTCTAGAATGTTTTAACTGTT
Source organism: Clitoria ternatea (assembly GCA_037962975.1). Lineage (NCBI taxonomy): Eukaryota > Viridiplantae > Streptophyta > Magnoliopsida > Fabales > Fabaceae > Clitoria > Clitoria ternatea. The sequence continues at coordinate 214,055,624 of CM075671.1, read as the reverse complement.
GGAAACCATGACACATGAAAGTAGAGTGTCCTCTCCTAAACAAAGAAAAAAAGGATAGAAGAGAAAAGATAAGACTCCCTAAGAAACAAAAGGGGTTGATCACATGGGATAAAGAAGGATCATCCAACTCTGAAGAGTCTGATGAAGAGACAAAGTCTACTTAAATTTGTCTCATGGCAAATACGGAACCAAACTCTGAAGCAAGCTCAAGTGACTCAGAATTAGAGGATGTAAGCTATTCTGAACTTAGATAAAATTATGATCTGTTGTTCAGTGATTTTTCAAAACTTTTGAAAATTTTCAAAAAGTTGAAAGTAAAACATGTTGACATGGTTACTGACTTTGAAAATCAAATTTCAAAATTGAAAGAATGAGATTTTAATAAAAATATTTAGAAAGAAATAAAAGAAAATAAAAAGATACACCTGGAAGAGTTAAAAGAAAATGTTATTTCGAAAACAAATTTTAAAAACACTAAAGTTTGCTGCAACTCTTAGGCTGATGAAATCATTAAGCTACAAAAGCAAGTAAGTTCACTTGAGACCTGAGCAAGTTTATCAATGGCACTAAAAATTTGAACAAACTTTTGGGGAAATCTCATGGTGACCATAACAGACCAGGTCTAGGCTATGTAGAGAAAAATAATTTCAAGCAATTTTCATCTTCTTATTTGTTTCAAAGAAATAAAAATATGTCAATTTAATTACTATAAAAAGCATGATCATGTAATAAATGATTGCAGGAAAAGAAAAAAAAGAAATGAAAGAATTGCTAACAATGTAGGACCCAAGAAGATATGAGTGCCAAAATCATTGATTATTTCAAGTGTAGATGTACTTAAAGACAAGGCAAAGCCTCTGCACTGGTATGTGGACAGTGGATGCTCACATCACATGACAGAAAGAGGGTCTATGTTCCTAGATCTAGAGCAGTTTAAAGGTGGAATAGTTACCTTTAGAGGAAACTAGACTAGCAGGATCATAGGGTTTAGAAGAGAAGGTAAAATTTCTTCACCTGTTATTGAAAATGTATTTTTGGTTGAAGGTTTGAGACATAACCTACTAACCATTAGTCAATTTTGTGACATTGGGTACAAGGTCTTTTTTGATAAAAATAAGTGTACTATCATCAACCATGATGGATCACACTCTTCACTACAAATAGACATCACAACCTATACAAGGTTAACTTGAATGAACTAAATGATCAAAATGTAACATTTTGTTTTCAAACTCTGAAGAGAGATGGATCTGGCACAAAAAGCTTAGGCATATAAGTTTAAAGCATATTTCAAAACTTCACAGAAAAGGCCTTGTTAAGGGACTGCCAAAAATTTATTTCCACAGTTTCCTGCCTTGTGAAGCATGCCAAAGAGGGAAACAACATAAAACCTCATTTGAAAATAAAAATGTTTTTTCCACTGCCAGACCTTTGGAACTATTACTTTTAGATTTGTTTGGTCCATCTCAGGTGTAGAGTCTGGTAGGGAAGAAATTGGATTTTTCATTATTGATGATTACACAAGAATAACATGGGTATACTTTCTAGCACATAAGGATAAGTTTATGAAAGCATTCATGATTTTCTACAAGAAAATCCAGAATGAGAAAGGATTATGTATTGGTAGAATAAGAAATAGTCAGAGTAAAGAATTTGAAAATGAAAATTTTGAAAAATTTTACAATGAGTATGACATAACTTACAATTTTTCTTCTCCAAAAACACTTCAACAGAATGGTGTTGTGGAAAGGAAAAATAGGTCTCTACAGGAAATGGCCAGAACAATGCTTTATGAAAATAATCTTCCAAAATATTTTTGGACAAAGGCTGTGAGCAGTTCTTGTTATATTCAAAATAGAATTCTTATCAGACCAGTACTGAATAAGACTCCTTATGAATTATGGAAAGGAAGGAGACCCAACATTTCATAATTTCACCATTTTGGTTGTACCTGTTATATTCTAAAAACAAAGGATCATCTTGGAAAATTTGATTCTAAATGTGATAAAGGAATACTCATAGGGTATTCAACCACATCAAAATCTTACAGAGTTTTCAATACAAGAACTTAGACCATTGAGGAATCAATGCATGTAATATTTGATGATTTTCAAGAGACTGACAGCATATTGACAGATCTAGACCTTGATGATGCAGGTGTGCAACAACATGAAGCTGAAAAAGAATAACAAGGATAAAACCCTGCTCAACTTGAACCAACTGAAGATGAAGACAAAGAATTTGAATAACATCAAACAGTGTCAGAACCAGAAAAGCCAAGAGACTAGAAGTTCAAGGTTTATCACCATTCAGACCTCATAATTGGAGATCAAGTAGCTGGAGTTAGGACCAGATCTACTTCTCAACCAATCCACCATTTCTTTAGTTTCAAAATTGGAATCAAAGTCTGTTGTAGAAGCACGGGAGGATACTAATTGAATTATTTCCATGTAAGAAGAATTGAATCAGTTTGAGAGAAATAAGGTCTGGAGCCTTTTCCCAAGACCCCAAAACAAAAGCATCATTGGAACTAAATGGGTATATAGAAACAAGCTTGATGACGATAGGAAAGTTATCAGAAACAAAGTCAAACTTGTAGCTCAAGGCTACAATCAGCAAGAAGGTATAGATTTCACTGAAACTTTTGCTCCTGTAGCTAGACTTAAGGCTATAAGGATATTTCTTGCATTTGCAACTTTTAAAGGAATTACATTATATCAAATGGATGTTAAGAGTCTTTTCTGAATAGGTTTATTGAAGAAGAAGTTTATGTAAAACAACCCCTTGGTTTTGAAGATGTATATTTTTCAAATCATGTTTTCAAACTTAGTAAAGCATTGTATTGTCTGAAACAAGCCCCTAGAGCTTAGTATGAAAGACTCAGTACCTTTTTGCTTTCAAAAGGCTTTACTATAGGAAAAGTAGATACAACTGTGTTCAGAAAAAGCTCTCATAAGAACTTTATAATTGTGTAGATTTATATGGATGATATTGTTTTTAGTGCTACAGATGTAAGTTTATGTAAAGAATTTTCTAAGATGATGCAAGCTGAATTTGAAATGAGTATAATGGGAGAACTTAAATTCTTCCTAGGCTTACAAATCAAATAGACTGATGATGGTATTTTTATCCATCAACAGAAGTACACTAAGGAGCTGCTCAAAAGGTTTTAAATGGTTGATGTTAAGCCCATGAGCATTCTGATGTTCAAAGTTTGACTTAGAAGGGGGAGATGAATAAGTCAGGGACTCTTTTCGTGGAATGATGAACAAAAGAAAACAAATAACCAATCTTTGTAAAGCATACTTTTAAAAAGTAAGGGAAGGAAAGAAACACAAAATTTATATTTGTTCACTTCTAACATAGAAGTTACGTCCAGTCCCTTCTAACTTGAAGGATTTCCACTGTTGTAAATTCTCTTTTATAATAACAACACTAGACCAGTACCACAAGTATTCTTGACTCTAGTCACTCCTAGCTTAAACCTAAGTATTCTTTCAACAAGCCACTCTTGGCTCAACCCAAGTATTCTTTCTAAAGCCTCTTCAGGCCACAAAGTGTTTCCCATACTCACAAATGCTGGCAACACACCTAACTTTACAAATTGTTTGTAAGAAATGGAAAGTAACTTATAGAACTTAGTGTATGAGAGATATATAATTAAGATATTATACACTAAGTTAAAAATGACATGGTACCAAGGTTTACTAGAGGCAAAACGAGAAATAAAGGTCTCTGTCTAAAAAGAAAGATTGAATTAATTACAGAGAAGAATAATTTGATATAAGATATTTCTCAATAATTTATTGCACTTTGTAATTCAATATTCTTTAGTACAAATAGGTGATGTAATATGACCATTGTTGATTTTTGAAAGGAGATATAGACGTTGGAAATCCTATAAAGGTGTTTGCCTTGAGCTTTAATTATTAGACCTTTAATAATCAGAGAGGGGTTCAAGAGTCTGGTAGCAAGGTTTAACAGTGCTTGCATGAAAATGGTCTCTTTTGTTTCTTCAATAAATAAAATAATTTATTTGCTTCATTTGATTGATACAAAGAGCAGAAGTCAATGTTTTAATCCTCTAAATTTAAGCTGACACACATTTTGACTTTGGTTCAGCTTTTTCTGTTCATGTGCAAAGTTAGGTATGGTGACTTTGACTATTGCGCTTTGTTTGTCTCTTGTCCTCTTTGATGATAAGAAAGTATTTTTGATAAGAGCATAGAACCCAATGCAATACGTAAATGAAATTAAGAATGTTGTAATTGAATCCTTAGAGACAACGTTTTTCTTCTGATGCTTAATAAGTCTGATTAGGTAAGATAAGCTTCTTCTATCAGACTCTTGGACATCATCTAAATGCTGGAATTTAGATTTTGAGCACATGCGCTCCCCTTTTATTTTATAGCCTATGCATTATTTATCTTGAGACACTTGAATACACAAATTAATTCCTTGATATACAAACTTCATTTTCTAATGGATTCTTGATGAATGTTATTAACAAATCTAAGGTCTGAAGATAAAACGAAATCTGGGGTCTGGTTCAGTAAAATTCCATATTTCCTTTTTCAACCAGACTTTTCTTCTACACATCCAAACTGCATAATTAATAAAGATGAGTCTGGTACATCAATGGATTAGACCTTATATAGAGGAATGATAGGTTCACTTTTGTACATCATATCCAACAAACTATATATAATGTTCAGTGTCTATATATATGCAAGTTATCAATCAGACCCCAAGGAATCACACTTGCCTGTAGTGAAGAGGATTCTAAGACATCATGTTGGAACCGCTAGCCTTGGGTTGTTCTATAAAAGAATAGACTCTTTCTCTCTATCTGGATACTGTGATGTAGATTTTTTAGGAGATAGAGTAGACAGAAAAAGTACAAGTAGTGGATGTCATCTTCTAGGCAAAAGTATGATATCATGGGGAAGCAAAAAATAGAATTCAATTACACTTTCCAATAGAAGAAGTTGAGTATATGTTTGCAACAGACTGTTGCTCTCAACGTCTTTGGATAAAACATCAACTTGAAGATTATTCAATCAAAGAAGAAGAGATCCTTGTGTTTTGTGACAACACAAATACAATAAATCTTTCAAAGAATCTCATTTAGCATTCCAAAGCAAAGCATATAGAAGTGAAATATCATTTCATTAGAGATTATGTACAAAAATGGATCTTGGACATGAAGTTTGTGGACATAAACCATCAATAGGCAGACATCTTCACAAAGCCCTTTGGTTGAGGCCAGGTTTACTTTCATTAAGTATAATTTAAACTTAAGAAATATTGCTTGAATTTGTCTGTTCTAAATGTTACTTGAAAAGTCTGAGTGAATGATAGGTCTGAGTCTGATTGTTGTTTGCTTTAGTTCCTTCATAAGTTTGAACCTACAATTATATGCATCTATTATTGAAAGGAAAAAGGTTAAATATTTTGGGCTCGTGTTAACTATAAAACATTTCACATCTTATTGTCTTTTACTCTGAAACGTATAATGTGGCAGCAGTTAATACCCTTTTGTGTAACTGCTACCTGAGACGTGTTTTCTCTCTCCTCACTAGTGGATAGTTATTGCCTTTTAAATAAGTGGCTTTTCATTTCATTTCCCACCTTGCAAAAACCCTTCAAGTCTTTCTTCTTCATAAAGCAACTTTTTTCTAAAACCTTTCATTTTCCTAAAATCTTAAACCCTTATTCCCCTTCTATCCTGGGCAGGACAAGTTAGATGATAGAGATATCACTACAAAAATAAATGGTACTGGTTGCACCAGCTTCTATCTAGACAGGGAGCCTTTGTCACACCCTGATTTTTTGGACTCGAATCCCAATGTAATCAAAATAATTAAATAATAAAAATGCGAGTAAATTTTTCACGTTTGAAATAGTTTCTAAACACCCCAATGATTACACCAAGACTCAAACCATGAAAGACCAAAGAATGAGATTAAACAATCTATAACTAGATCGGTAAATAGTTTGCCCATAACGGTATACAAAAATAACAGTTTACAGCGGAAGAAGAATGTGTATATTGGGCATATGCCTAGTCCCATATATGAAGATATGGAAAAAGGCTCGGCAAAACATGCAAAGGCATATCATAAGCCTAATAGACAACCATCATCTTTTCACATAATTTCATGAACATACAATGCCTAAGATATATGTATATACATATCTATATGGTCATACATCATACATATCCAATATTCATATTCCTAATTAACCATATTCAAATTCATCCTCAAAGTCATATATCATCAACACCTATGCATTCCCAAAATGATTACATAATCAATATCTTTATATTCATCAAATGGGTATCAATCCAATGCCTCCAATACATATTCATAGTTCATCCATCAAGATCGGTAATTAACAATACCATAATATCCATTTTTATACACAACTCAATAAATTACAAACGCTGCCAGCCAAGGTATTCTGTTACCACTATTTTACCTTCACAAAAGCTTTACTTTAAAAATATCCTCATCCCATGACATTCCTACATCAATACTAAAAAGGAGACCACATGGGAGAGTGAGTTATACATTTCAAATGACGATATGAATAGAATTAAAATTATGTACATATGCATATCAACATCATGTATGCTTTGCTAAACACATCAACAATCATCATAATCTATTCATTTCACAATATACATATCATGTATTCACCCATCAATTCATAGTAAAGCAAACATATACACATCTACCACAATGCCACAATGGGCCAACGTCCTTATTATCGACCATTCGGGTCTTTTCTCAAAGCAACCATAGGTTATCAGCATTATCATCAATCATAATTAATTATGCCCTACATTATAATGGGCCATAACACACATATCGTCATATTCGATATCTTTTTGTTGTACTCATATCATTTATAAATTTTTATATGGTCTTTTTTGAATTCAATTACCCATCTCATCAACACCATACCACAATCTCAATCATCACCAATAATCATCATCTTCTGGCATATCTCCATGCTATATACAAATGCTCTTATGGCTAATGCATATGCACAATGGAATAGACAACAAATACGGATCCGACTATGGGAATAAACACCAAATTGTGGGTCAAGCATGATCACATACCATGCCCCTAATGCAGTAGTATAATATGTACACATATATCATAATGCATGCATAATCACCAATTTTTACTGGTACCAAACCGCATCGCCCATAATGCAACACCTGGCCATTTTCACCATGACCGCGGTAAACAACATAATCAATATATGGTGTAGCGGGCTGGCCATATCTCATATCATGGCGGCTGTGATCCAATGGACCACCGGGGTCACCTGTTCATCAAGAACCACCCCCCACAAGGGTCGGCCATATGTAACTCCCCCTAGCAATACATGGGCAGCTTCGTGACTTACACACCAAGTCACAGGGGACATAAAAGATTTCTCGTGCATTGAGCCACCCTCCCATTGGGTCGGCCGAGGGAACTCCCCTAACGTTCGAACATCAGCGGCTATGATATGCCATGGATACAATGCAATGCAAATCAAATGCATTTCTGACACTGTGCATGCTAAATGCCACTCATCAAACATCATCATCATAATCACCAACACCACCATACGCACCTTAGTGGATTTTATCATTGTTAGTTTTAGCCATTGTTTTCAAGTTTTATATGTGGCATTTTCATCTCATTATATCCTTTATTATACATGTAAGTCAACACTTGTAATCAACCATAATGGCATCACATACATTATTAACATTTATCCATTATTCATCAACATCACTACATAATCAATTAGTGGATTTTCATCTTATTATTCATCACCATTGTTTCATCTATATATATTGGTGTGGCATTCACAACATTTCATTAATATAATTCAAGCCATACATACAATATTATATTTGTATCACACACAATGGTATACGACAATTTATTAATAATAACGATCATCCTTTACTCAAGGAAATAATTCATAACATCATTCATTAGTACATATTACCATTATCATCTCCAATTCATCAATTTATAATAAATACTACGTCATTTAACCATTCTCTCATTGGTATCATAACCATACAAGGGTATATTATATAACCCCATCAGTAAACTCACATTATCATTCACCATATCACATAATTGGTAATGGACGTTCATATTTTCATGACATGTCATCATTGTATGCCCCTACTATATTTTCCTCAGTTTTTCATAAAAGGAAGCGGCTTAGCACTAGTAAAACAAAGAAAAAAATAGAATTTCAAAGATAGGCAACTCGCTCAAGCGAGACCCATACTCGCTTGAGTGACATCAGCATGGGGCACTTGAACGAGCCCCTCTCGCGCAGGCGAAAATCATCCAGTAGCATTTCCACGCTCGCTCGCTTAAGCGAGATTTCTCCCAACTGGCCACTCGCTTGAGCAAGTAGAGTTTAGCATCAGACCCCTCACGCACGCTTAAGCGAGTCACGATCACTTGAGCGAAAATTGTCCACACCTCACTTTAGACTCGCTCGCTTGAGCGAAATTCAACTTGCCTCACCACTCGCTTAAGCGAGATCTACCCAGAACCATTTTCCATCTCGCTCGCTCAAGCGTGACCATGCCCACTTGAGCGAGATTCGTCCAGTAGCTCACCCACATATTTCACACGCATCTCGCCTGAGCTAGACTTCTACTCGCCTAAGCGAAATTGGGCCAGAGGCTACCCCTCTGATATAGGGGACTCTCACTAGAGCGAGAATCCATCTCGCTTGAGCGAGATCAGCATTACACACCTAAATCTCAAGTTTTTCACTCCATAACACATGCTTTAGATCTAATTCAACAAGCCTTACTTCTCCATTTCTTTTTCTAATTTATCAACTACATGAGAGGGGTTTTCAATCTATTTTTCATTACAACCACACATACCTCTGTTCATAATCATCATAAACATATTTCCACACTTTAGGAAATTTATTCATCTATAATTCTATGTCATCAATTTACTCATGTCTAATAGAAGGAACAACTAATCATTCATCATCATTACATACACACACACACATATATATATATATATATATTTCTATATCACTCAACAAAGGCCAAGCTATTATTCATCACATCATCTATTCAACATTTAACACATTCATGGCAAGGCAATGCATGAGTTCATACATATACATAATTTAACAATTATTCACTCATGCAATTTAAAATGTAAACTCCTCTCCTACCTCAAGAGAAGAACTACAATGCAATTGCCTCAATCATTCTGCATCATCATCTGGAACACAATCTACATATTACGCATGCATACATTCAATTAATAAGCCATTTTAAGGTATCACCATAATCCTAATAAATTATTGATATCATATGGGGGTTGTATTAAGTCCTAGACTTAACTAAACTCCAATTCACACGCTTGTGTTAGGCTTCAAGAATTCCTTTCCCAAGATCAAGATTCTTTAAGTTTCAAAGAGTTAACCACACCCAATAACAACAAGATCATATCGTCTATTTCACAAGCCTTCCAAATCATCACATGAATCATTCAACCATCACCTTAATTTTTTTTAAAATCATCATTGTCAGTTAGAGTTCAATGTAAGCTATCTTAGCTTCTTTAACCATCATCAATTTAATAATTTCCAAATGGCACATATCATGACCTAGGGCTCCATCAAATACTCAACAATGAATATCATGTACTTATCCTCAAAATCAATTCCAATATTTTGAAAATTCATTTCCTTTATATAGTTCATTCTAGGGCATTCATAATCATCAAATTCATCAATTTAGCCAAAAATCCCAAAATCACCACACTTAGGGTTTTTCATCAAAATCAACCAACCAATAATTTTAATCCATTTCTTAAATCCATATGAATATCATAACCCTTATTCTCATCTACTCACAAAACCATAATCAAAATCATTTCTTAAACCACTAAGCCTAGGGTTTATATCATTTTCCTTAATAATCTAAGTTTCTAACATTATCATTTCAAACCCAACAACCCAAAACCATAAATAAAATAATAAAGAGGTAAGAAACCTTCACCTTAAATCCAAGCTCCATCAAAATGAAAATAAGGGTGAAGAAGAGGGAAGATGATCTAACCAAGCTCCCAAGCTCCTTAGATGCTTCACATTTCCAAGCTCAAGTTTTAATTTTTGGCAAGAATGGAGGTGGAGAAGATGGGGTTCGGTTTAGGGGTTGGAAGGATGAAGGAGAAGAAGAGAAAAGTGAATATAGAGAAAGAAGAAGAAGAGTGCACGGTGGAAGAAGAAAGGTGAAGGAAAAGTGTCAAAATGGGTCCTTAACCAATGGGTAAATTTATGCTTCTTTCTACTTTTTCCAATGGTCCGTAAATCTTATTACCCAATGAGTAAAAGAACCAATTTAGAGGAGGAGAATGCACACAGTTGAGTAAGGAGAGGGAAAAGGAAATTTTCATTTTCTTTTAATTCTATGGCTCGTATATTCCCCGATTAATATCATATGCCGTGTCCAAATAATTATCTCCTTAATACCAAAAATTATTTTAACGATATCATCATAACCACAATAATTTTCTAGACATTCTAGGCCTATCAAATATCTAATTTAGCCAAGTCGGTCCCACACCATCTGTTAAATCACCCAGTTCTGGTAAATTTTAATTTACCGATAATTTATCTCTAATATCAAATTAATCCTCCCACAATTATTCGACCATAAATAATTAATTACCGTTATTTAATAAATTGTTTTCTTTAACATTTGGGGTGTTATAGCCTTAATCTCCTACTCTTATGTTGGACTTTTGGAAGACCATTACAGTGGATAAGTACAAGTTCATTATATTGGGGAAGTTTAAGGGGAAGAGAATTGAAATCTCAAAAGACGTTATCACGACTGTCACTGGGTGTCCTTCTGTTGGAAACGTATTTCTTGATGATTTTGAATATAAAGTGGTCTCTAGTCTGGAAATCAATAAGATGATGTATAGTGTCACTCACCTAGCTAAGTCAGTCTCTAGGAACCTCCTCCCTAAGGTCAAGATGCTACACCTTGTCATGAGGCAAGTATTTTACCCAAGGAAGAGTGCCAATTGTAACATCCTAAATTTATATAAATAATTAATTGAGAGGAATAATTAGTAAATAATTACATATGAGTTATTTAATGTCCCAAAAATTTAGAAATAATTAAATTGGAAATTTTTATAATTATTCATAATTTATTGAAGCTTAAAGAGCTGAAAATAATACTGAATTAAAATATGGGTGTCGGACCAAGTATCTTCGATTGAGGTACTGTTGGTCAGGACTGTTAAGAATATTATTATGAATCCGAATACACCTTTAGAATAATTTTTAGATAAGTATTGAGCCCGAATAAAGATCCTGCTAGATGTAAAACGAAGAAATTATTAATGATGGTTAAATTTTAAAACAAAAACCCTTATTTCTTCTCTTCATTTCTCATGGGATTCATTTCCAAAGACAAAGCTCTCATTTCTTCTTCTTCTTCTTCTTCTTCTTCTTCATTTCCTTCTTCAATTTTAAAAACCCATTGTGTGGGTGTGTGCCCTTCTCCACCATTTTCATTTTCTTCTTGCTTGTGAGGAGAAGCTTGTGGTGCTTGGAAGCTTTCCCTCTCCCTCTTACAATTTTCGTCACTCTCTCCCTTACTTTTGGAGCTCACTTTTCTTTGGCTTGAGGTAAGTTTCCCTTACTATTTTTCATGAGCTCTAGCCCTAGGTTATAGGTGTTTATGGTTTGTGGGAGTGTTATGTGTATGGGTTTGATGTTGGGAGACATTAATGATGCAAAACCCTAAGGTGGGGTACATTTAATGCAAGTTTTATAAGAGTATAAATGGGTACACAAAATGGCACTCAATGTGATGGAAAATAATGAACATTGATGATGGTTGTTAGGTTTTTGATGAAACCCTAACTCTAGAAATTGGGAAAATGAGTAATGATGTTATGAGAAATGATTTTAAGTATAAACCCATGATGTTTGGTGTGTGGGTGTTGTTAATGATGATTGGGATTAATGATAATAAAGATTTGTGAGCATTGAAGGTGAAACCCATGAATGGGTGTTGCCATAAATACATTGTAATGCCAAACCCATGGTGGTTGTGGTGGTTTAGTGTAATAAATACTAAATGAACCTTGTAATAGCATAAACACCAAGTTGTTTAGCTTGAATAATTAAATCTTGGTGGATTGAATGATAATAATTATGTTGTACATGTGTGTGGTGTAGGAAACAACCCCATTGACGGAGCAGGACCTTCCGACCGCAACGAGTACTACTTCTCTTGAGTTAGGAGGGGGTAATATTCCTAAATGCATGATTTCATCCATTATTGATGTTTATGTATGAATGTGTTTCCACAATTTGGCTTGGATGAATATCATGATGTTTATGTGATTGGGAATGCATTTAGAATGATTTGTGTTATGTGGTGAATGTTGTTGGGATGATGATTATGATGTTGAGTTTGATTCATGGTTATGTGACTTATTTGTGAATGACATTAAGACCATGATTGAATCAATTGCAATTATACAGGACATCCCATGACAAGTAATTTGATGGATGATGTTTACCACTAACTATTGATATGAATAAAATCCAATGATAACTGGTAACGGTTAAGAATGATGAGGATATTAAATTCCACTAACTGATGATGGTGAGTTGTTGATTGTGTAGTAGCTTTTTAGGATGCATAGTGTGAGAAATACATTGATTGGCATTTGCATCTATGGCATATCATATGCTGTCTATGTGGAATGTTAGGGGTTTCAATAGGCGGGCCCAGTGGGAGGGTGACCCAATGCATGGGTAAAATTATTGTTGTTCCCTAGTGATTCTTGGAATCAAGAAACTATCCATAGTTTGGTGGTGAGACACCCTATGTGGCGGGCCTAGTGGGTGGATGGCTCTGTGATGAGCAAGTGACCCTGGTGTCTCTATGGGGCACGACTCTCTCAATGTGTATTCAGGAGGGGCCCATAGCATTTTTACCAAGTGAGGCCACGTTGTTGATCCACAAGTCACGGGGTGACTAGTGCTATATATGGGCGATAACATTTTGGTACTAGTAAAATATGGTGTTATGCATACAAGATTTAAGATATAAGTGTACACATTTACTACTACAGTAGGGGTATAGTAGCACGCCTATGCTTGACCCACATACTATATAATGTTCTTTCCCAAGGTCGGATCCGTGATTTGATCATGATTCCTTGTGCATATGCATTAGCCATAAGAGCATTTACATATAGCCGAAGATATGTCGAGTTTTATAGCTCGTGGTGGCGATGGATGATTGATAAGTAAGAGAAAGAAATTGTGGTACTAACCTTAATTGTGTGGTTATACTTGATAAGATTGCTAATGTTATATAATGTAAATATATTGATTGAGACATGTGCTATATTGAAATGAAATAATATAATGTGTGTTTGGTTCAAATGGTTCTGTTAAAGAACATATATTATGCACATATATATACATGCACTATCATAATGTATGATTTTAATTCATTTGGTATATGTTACTCACTTCCTAGTTTCCATTTTTAAAGGTTGATGTGGGTATGTTGGAAGTCCTACTTTTTTGGAGGTTGAGCTCGAAGGAGGTAAATATTGGAAGGAAGCCCTAATGCCTTGGCCCGCAATTGTATTTATGAAAAGCACAATATTTATGTTTTGTATATAATATTTGGATAGTTATAGATATTGATTTTGAGGGTTATGTGTGAAAATTAGACCTTAATGTTTTGGAAGGCTAATTTTTGGTTATGACCTTAACAATAGTTGATGTTAATTGTGATACATTGATTGTTATGCTATATCAATGAATGAATGATGATATTATGAGAATAGAGATTCATTGGAATGAAAATATGACTTGTGTATCATTAATATTATGAATTGAATGCAAAACAAGGAAGTGGATAGGTCATATTTTCATTTCATGGATAAGACTTCATGTAGGGATCACCTACAACCCAGAATATATGTATGAAACTTGTATGCATGGTTGGTTGTGGCCAAATAGGCTTAGTTTGCTATTTACATGCTTGGTTTAGCCAAAAAGGACTTGAAATGCTATTGGAACATATCTTGATCTAGGAAATGAGTTATTGGATGAGACTTGTTGGAGCAAGTCACATTTATATATGTGGATATAGATCCATAGAGAGTTTAGACTAAAACTTAGCCAATTGCATTTTCGTATGTCATGTAAAATGACCAAAATATGCATAAAACTACCCTATAACTTAGATTTTGATTGGGATGGAATTTGGGCTTGAAACTTTGTCATATAATTTATATTAAGGTAGGTAAGTTATGTATAAAATTTCATGCAAATTGGAGTTGAATAGCCTAGTGAAAAGGGGTCCCAAAGTTGGTAAAAACTTAGGGTCAAAAAATGGAAAAAATGGCAATTTTGATGGTCCAAACAGTGGATTCCATAGTCAGTGTGAATTTCTCATGGCCAGTGGAATGGCCACTATCAGAATTTTTTAACTACTACTTCTCCCTTACTATTTTTGGCTCTTTTGGGTATCTTAATGACATTTTTGGCCTCCAACTTCTTCATGAAAGTTGTAGATAATTATGTTAGGGAGCTGTAGAAATTGATCTTATCTTAATTTAAGTTTTCTAACTCTCATTAGACGTAAAATACCAGACCCACTACTGTGAAAAAACTCAAATTTAAGAGGGGTTTAAACCTAACTTTTTATGGTTTTCAATTTGGGAAGTATGACTAATCAAAGGGATGAGGCGTGATGTTAAATGATTTTCTTTAATTCATAGTGTCTCTTAGGCAAGGTGATGAACTTTAAAACATGAAAAATTTATCCTCATAATTATCATGTCATATATATTATATTTACTTATATAAGACTGAGAGGCGCCACACCAATGATACTGTCACCAAGTTAGACAGGTTCTATATTGTGAACACCTCTTTTGGTCCGGTCCAAGTGGAATGATTCTTTTTATACTTCAGAATGGTCAGATTTGAATAGAATAACTCAAAAATGGTCAGATCCGAGCAAGATGACTATGATGGAAGCATTTCCGAGTGGAATATAGACCTGTTGGAGGCAAATCCGAGTGAAATGACTCAAAAAGGATCAAATCCGAGTAGAAAATGCCCTTGTTGAACAAAAATCCGAGTGGAATGGCCCAAAAACTAGCAAGTCCGAGTGAAAATACTCAGAACGGATCAAATCCGAGTGAGATTACTCAAAAAGGATCAAATCCGAGTAGAAAATGCCCCTGTTGAAGAGAAATCCGAGTAAGATGACTCAGAAATGGTCAAAACCGAGTGAAACTACTCAGAATGGAGCAAATCCGAGTAAAACTACTCAGAAATGATCAAAACCGAGTGAAAGTGAAGCATTTCCGAGTGGAATGAGTCAAAATCAAGAATTTCCGAGTGGAATGACTCGAAAATAATCAAATCTGAGTGGGATCACTAAAAATGGGTCAGTTCCGAGTGAAATACTTCACTGTCAATGCTATTCCGAGTGAAAATAACCAAAAATCCAATTTCCGAGCCATTTTAGTCGGTTCCGTGTCGTTGGTCACTCGGTTCCGAGTCCTCCTTTACACTCAACCTCCGAGTCCTCCTTCAAACCTTTCCCGAGCCCATTTCCATCAACTTCCAGTCGGAATTGACTGACAATGCAGTCAGTTTACTTCTTCAAACAAGATCTGAGCCATTCCAACTTCCGAGTCATTCTCCTCAATTTTCAATCGGCTCCGAGTCAATTTCAAGTCATTTCCCAATCGTTAGAGTCGGTTCCGAGGCTTTTACACTCGTTTGCAATTGAATGTCTCACAGCAACCACAAACCGAGTAAAAACACTCGGATTTGACTCCTAATGCTGACTGAGAGGGCCGAGTGAGAATCACTCGGATTCCCCATTTTTTCTCTCGGATTTACACATCCTCACTCGGATTTGACTGCCAGTGTTACACTCGGATCCGAGCCATTCTCACTCGGATTACACCATTTTCATTCGGATTACACCATTTTTCTCTCGGATTTCCACTCTCTTCACTCGGATTCACATGCTGACTTGGATTCCACCCCAAAGTGGATCCAGGAATCCCGGAGGTGGCTGGCAGACAGCGGCAGAGGTGGAGGGAATTAAAAATTCCCACCAGCCGTTGTCCCCCACTACCCAAACCGAGTGGAGGCCTGAGCTGGCATTCCACTCGGAAGTGGAGGCCTGAGCTGGCCTTCCACTCGGAAGTGGAAGCCTGAGGTGACATTCCACTCGGGCCAGCCTATAAATGGGATGGGCAGAGGGCAGCTGAAGGGGAGGCAATTTTTCAGATGAGAAAACTCTGCCAAACCTCTGTTCTCTCTCTCTCTCACGCCAAGTCTTCTCTCCCTCTCACTTCACTCACCCCTCACCTTTCAAACTCTCTTTACCCCAACATCCTCTACACTCTCACTCAACAGCACTCCTTCCAGCTCCATTTTCCCTCTCGGACTTGTAATTCTTGTCCCAATCGTTCTTCTCTGCTCAAATTTCACCCAGTAAGCCTCTTTCTACTCGGATTCTCGCTGTTGCACTCGGTTTCCCTTATTTTCACACAGATCCTGACTGTTGCACTCGGATTCCCTTATTTTCACTCAGCTTTTCACTACTTCTACTCATATTTTCACTATTTCACTCGGATTCTCACTGTTTCACTCGGTTTTCCCTTATTTTCACTCAGATTTTCACTGTTTCACTCATATTGTCACTGTTTCACTCGGTTTTCCCTTATTTTCACTCAGATCTTCACTGTTTCACTCAGATTTTCACTGTTTCACTCATATTGTCACTGTTTCACTCGGTTTTCCCTGTTTTCACTCGGATTTTTCATAGTTTCACTCGTTTTCCCTTATTTTCACTCAGCTTTTCACTACTTCCACTCATATTTTCACTATTTCACTCAGATTTTCACTGTTTCACTCGGTTTTCTCTGTTTTCACTTGGATTTTCATAGTTTCACTCGGTTTTCTTATTTTTCACTCGGTTTTCTTATTCTTCACTCAGTTTTCTTCATTTTTTGCACTCATTTTCCTCTCCCACTCAGTTTTTTTTATTTTTTATATATTCATTTTTCTTAATCAGTGTCGTACGGAAAATACTTCCGTCTACACAGCCTTTATAGGATCCGTGCACGTGCGAAGTACTTCGCCTTGTATGGATTCATCGCTAGAATGATGCCCATCAATATTTTCCTAATCTTTTCCTAAAAAAAAACATTTTTAAGAACTACGTGACCCTGATTTCTCGAAAGCTCGAGAATACGTAGGAGCGGGAAACAGTTCCTGTCGGGCCCACCTTTCTTTATTTAATTTTTAGAGTCTCCTTTTTGTCTTGCTATCAAAAGGAGGAGCGAGATTAATTTGGACGAGACATCCTGTTAATCTCATATTTTTAATATCTTTTTAAAAAGGAGGAGCGAGGTTAATTTGGACGAGACGTCCTGTTAATCTTATTTTTTTAATATCTCTTTAAAAAGGCGGAGCGAGATTAATTTGGACGAGACGTCCTGTTAATCTCATGTAAATATTTTGTGTTGATCTTTGTTTATTTTTTTTGTTTATTTTGTCGTTCCGTACATTTTTCTTTTTATGAAGAAGTTAAAATAATTATTGGGTTAATTATAATGCGCGCTATCAAATTGAGGTAACCGTTTTTAACGGACAGTTGTGAGGTGCTAATACCTTCCTCACCTGTAATCAGACTCCCGAATCATGGAATTTCATTTTTATAACCAGTGCTTTAACAAAAGGTTTTTCCAATATTTTATCCTAAAAAATATTGGTGGCGACTCCCTGTTTATTATTTAAAACCGTTTCGAGGGTCGGCCGCGTCGCCGCGATCCCGGTCGCGACAGATGGCGACTCCACTGGGGACTTAGAGAGTCAAGCCAGTCAATTTGATAGCGCATGTTTTAATTTGCATATTAATTATTTAACTTCTTCCTTTATTTTATTCCCTTATCAATGTTTAGTTTCTATTTTGTTTGTATTCAATTATTTATGTTCTGTAAATATCTGAGTGATCATTGAACCCTAGGGTAGTCGACTTTATTTTGTTGCTCTGTGTTTGTTCTATGTACAGGGTGAGTAAGGTACGGGTATTGAATGCCTCTTTCACACACTACACTCACAATTTTCACACACTTTTGAGTGGGACCCTATACCCGGGCCCAAATAAAACTTAAGATTAGGGGAGGTTGATAGCGGAGCCATTTGGGATGTACTTCCTGTCTGGTTACCGTGAGAATCTCAGCTAGAGTTCGACTTATTCATGGTGCCCACACTTAGTATACTTCCTACTATTTGTGGTCAACATCATGAGTAGGATCTTGGCTCTAGTGACCTTTAGAAGTTTTAGAACAAGCCACCTAATGCGAGATATCACTGTTAGACAAACCTTAGAGCCATTAGGAGACCTCCAGAAAAAAAAACCCCACTTTAAGGCACAAAGGGGCAAACTTTACTTCTACCTTTTCTCATTCTCACTTTTCCTTCTAATCCAAAATAGAGGATTACTTGCCCATTTAGTGGATTACTTTTTTCAAAAAATGACATACTTTTAACTAGTGATCCTTTAATGGGCAAATAGTTCTTTCTCTTTATGTGCAAGTCTTTGGGCCTTGAGTTACAGATCTTTTGAATCATAGAAAATACATATAAAAAGAAAAGAAATCAAAAGAAAAATCAATTTTCTTTGTATTGTCGATGATCAGAAAATCCGTAGCTCACATAACCCTTGATTTGACATAAGTTTTAGCAAGTTGTATCCCCCCCTAAATACAAAAATGTTTTCAAGAAATCACTAGGGGAGTATCGATTTGCAAAGCACGTCATTTCCCAATGGCTCTTTCGCTCCTTTCTTTCTATTCTCACCGGAGGCTATTCAGAGTTTAACGAATACCCTTGACCAAGATATGGAAATTAATGTGGGATCAAACCTTTAAGAGACGGATCATGGTTCCCCGAGCTAGAAATAGCTAAACTTGAGGCTCTTATTGCATGTCAGAATGAAGGATTTTTCTGTCTTCACAACTATCCCGTATTAATTTCCATGTTTACCGTACCTAGTACTTTTGAACGATACGTTCTAAGGAATGGTTAAAGGATGTTTGTCAAGGTCTGTGATTGCTTCCCACGATATCCTCTTTCCTTCTGTTTCCACCTGACATTTCTTTTTCTTCTTTCACTCGACACCGAAAGACGTGATTGCTTCCCACGATATCTTCTTTCCTTCTATTTCCACCTGACATTTCTTTTTCTTCTTTCACTCAACACCGAAAGACACCTTTGTTAGACTTTCAAAGGAGACTCATGGCTGAAAGAGAGCAAGAAATTGAAAACCTCAGAAACGAAGTTAACCAGCTAAGGAAGCAAATGGCGGAGATGGCCAGACTTTTAGAGAAGAAGATCATAGAAGAGGAACCTTCTGCGGGTGTCAAGAATGATCAACATTTTCCAACCACCCCACTCCACCTTCCTGGATTGACAAAAGACCAAATTCCCCCATTCCATAATCAACAAAAGGATCATGATGTACAAATGATGAATCCCCATATTTCACAGTCCTCCCAGTCGCCTGGGGCTCCTATCACAAGAATGTCTGCATCGGGAGATAAGGGGAAGAGAAAAGGGGATGCTAATTCCACTGCCCGTAACCAAAAAAGGGCCCAACCTAGATCAATAACACATACTCCCTTTCAACCTGCCAATCTCCCTATACCTTACATGGCCACCACCACCCCTAACCAGGTTTCTAATTTTTTCCCATTCCAACTCTACTTTCGTCCGTATATCCCTCAAATACCTTCCCATTCTCATTTGCCTGCTATTAGGTCTACCCTTCCACAACCCTATCATCCCCCACTAGTACAAACTCAGCCACTTAATCCAGACCAAAGCACAATAAAACCCATCAATAATCGAACACCAGCCCGGTTCGACCCCATTCCCATAACCTACACAGAACTTCTACCTCACCTTTTTCGTAATTCCCTTGCAGTACCCTGCCCACTAAAACCGGTGGTTCCTCCTTACCCCAAAGGCTATAATCCCAATGCCCGATGTGATTACCATGCTGGAGCCTCGGGGCACTCTACTGAGGACTGTCATACCTTGAAATTCAAAGTAAGGGATTTGATTAAAGCTAAGTGGCTAGATTTCCAGGAAGGGAGTCCCAATATAATTATAAACCCCAGGTCTAACCATGAGACCTCTGGGGTCAGTGTGATAAAGAGGGACTAGGGGTGTAAAGAGGATGCATGCAAGATTTTGTGAATCACACGCCAACTGGAGAGGTTCATGACCAAGAGACCACTTAGTTCCTTATGACTTTAAACTTCTGTTTCAACCCAAACGCTATGCCTAAGGCTTTGGGGTATTGTTATGTAATAAGGGCAAAAACATATTTTTATCATTTTAAGTTTTTCTCAATAAATATGTGTCAAATTTCAAAATGCCTTTTCTTGCTTTCCTTATTGCCACCTTGAATCCTTTTCCCTTTATCTACTTCTTTTTCTCATTTTACCAAAAAATATAGGACTAAAAATGATTCTTTTGAGAACAATGAAATCATGATTCCATTTCATAACTTTGACTGCCCAATTGATTACGCTGACGAAAAGGGTAGCAAAAACAAAAGTTCCTTGGCCGAATTGTGTAGGATGTTTGGATAAGAGTCGCCTAGTTCTACCCAAAGGCAAGGTCAGCACACAGGATGAAGAAGATTCACAAACAACTAAAGACGTTACAAGCTCAAAACTAAGATAGTGCCAGATTCCATAAATGGCGTATCCACCCTTCAAAGAAATGTTAGCATTGATCAACGTGGATGGTCAAGAAATACTCTCAAAAAAAAACAAAAAAAAACACAAGAAAAAAAAACAAAAATGATATAAAAGGTCAAGGTTGGTGCCTTACGTAAATACCAATTATGGCGAGCTGATTCATAGATCAAATTATCACTTTTCCATATAGGGGCATAAATGTTATCAAGCTAAGAACACGACAGAAACAATGTTTCATCTGTGTCGCAATCAACACCCCAACTTTAATGGAGTATAACTATTCCCACACCAGTGTAACCAAGGGATTGGTCTACTGTGATACCATTAATATCATATTCTCTTTACCATATTGGTTAGGGGATAAAATAGCTAGACCATAACAAAGGTACCAAAGGGGTCATTCAAAAAAAACAACAGAAAAAAAAGGGGAAAGAAAAAAAACAAAAAAAACAAAAAAAAAATAAAAAAATGCAAAAAGAAAAAGATAACAAAAAATAGATGAAAAATGAACAAGGAACGAGCCCCCTCATTGGTACTGAAAAGGGCACGCCTTTGTTTCTTTGGATACATGGTGTTAGGGGCAAATTTTTTTCATCTGAAATAACATCTACTCCCCCACAGGATGAGATCAAATTGAGAAAGATCAAATAAGCTCATTGGCAATCAGTTTAAACCTTTGTCGTGAGGGACACAACCTTAAAAAAAAAAAAGAAAAAAAAAAAGAGAGACGTCACATGGAGAGAGAAGCTCGCTAGGCTGAAAACCTGGAAGGGCAGCCTAGGCAAAAGTTAGAGCGACCTGGTAAGATGAAAACCTGAATAGGTGGCTCAGGCAATCAATTAGGATCAAGATTTTGGCCAAGTAATCGTCGTCCGACTACCTTTTCAGAAGCAGAGTCAAGTGGTGAATTCAGAGTCATGATGTGGGATTAAGATATGCTTTGTTCTCAACAGTTCACTGGAAGATCTGTAAAATCATTCCCACTCTACCTAATTATTAATATTTCCCATACATCTTCACTTGCTTTTTGGTTTCCCTTTTTCCACACTTACTCGACTTATAAATACAATCTCACCTATTTTTGACACGTATTTATTGTGATTTTCCATGATTTGATAATACATATGTTTTCCCTTAATATATAAAAATGAGAAGGTAATGAAAATTTAAAGTCATGAGAACAAGATGTTCCTGTTACTTGATTTCGCCTCAAGCAATCATTATGAAGACTGGGCCTAACATGTTTCCAAAGCTAGGGTTGCTTCATCTGCTCTGTTTCAGTCATGAGTCACTTCGGATCTCTAAGGATTGTGTTTTTGCGGTAAGTCTTTTCAAGTTCCAATTTGTTTTGCACCGTTAACCTTTCTTGCAGGATGTTGTAATAAGTAGATGTGTCAAGCTTCAACCGCCAAAACTGGCACTTTCCAGGTGTATGTCCATCAGTCTCCAAAGCTCACTCTTGCCTTTACTCATTGAAGTAGGTCATCCACGAGTTTCTTCTCGTAACCCACCCAAATCATTGGACAAAACACCCTTCTATGGCCAAACATGACACCTTTCTGAGTTTCCATTTTGCTTTGAGATTTCCATGAAGTCCATCAATACCTTGTAGTCGAAGCCGGCATCCTCTCAAGGTTTCTGTCTTGTTCATGAGGCATATTAGGGGTCACATCTCCAAGAGATCAACTTGGTATATTCTAGAACCTGGTTAATTTGGACGGGATGCCCTATTAACCCCCGAATCTTTCAAACCTGGGACTTTACCTCCCAAGTCTGTCATTCCTCACCTCCGGATCTTTTGTTGGCCACGGGGTAGTGTCCTGAAGGTTTGAACTAAGGCATCCCCCTAGATTTCATCTGTCCTGGCCAAGGAGTAGTTTTCCCTAGGACTCTTTCAATCTTGTCAAACTGGGACATACCCCAGGACTTCTCTCTTTCAGATCAGGGGTAGTACACCTGAAAACTTCCAATCTTTCCAAAATTGGGGCATCTCCCCCACGTCTCTATTCTCTTTCTGTCAAGGAAAAGCACCCCTAATTCCTTCAGGCAAATTTTCTGAACATGGGCATTACCCTAGGTCTCCCTTCTTTCAGCCAAAGGGCAGTTCTCCAAAAATCCTTTCAATCATACTTTAACCGGGGCATCTCCCCAGGTTTCTCTTCCCTAAAGAGACAATACTCTGAACTCCCAAGTGACTTAAATTGGGGTATCCCCCAGATTTCTCTCTTCTGGTGGACCTACCATTCATCCCCAAAAGGAACACATACTGAGAATTCTTCTTAAAAAAAACCACCAAATGGGCTCCTAGTCAGATTTAGGAAAATCTGTTTATACCCAACAGAATTACCTTTCCGACAGAACCACAGAGATCAAAGGCCACACCTTCCTTCCACAAGAGGAAAACACTTTCCCCAGTGGAGTTACCCTCATTAAAATATCCTAAACTGGGACATCCATCAGATTTTTTTCCTCCGACGGGCCTGCCATCCATTCCTCAATGGAACCATAATCGCCAAAGCCAGCGCCTTTCAAGGTTTCTTCTTCCATCAGGTGCCTTCAAAGTCTCATCCTTAACTGTTAAAGTCGCTATCTCTCAATTTCTTCCCCAAGTAGAACTACACTTCCCAGACAAATTAAGCTAGGGCATCTCCCTAGATTCCCCTAATGCTCTTCAGATCATTTCAAATTGGGGCATCTTCCCCAGGTTGTTATCTTTTTGTCAACCCAAGGGCAGTACCCCATGCTCCCGGGAAGTTTGAGCTGGACATCACCTCGGGTATTTCTCCGTCAAAAGGGAACGTACCCCCAAGCTTCTTCAACCACCCTAAGTGGGGCGTCACCCCATATCCTTTCCCCAACCTTGAGGTAGTATCCCTAAATCTTCTAATCTTTCCAAAATTTGGGGTATCACCCCAAATCTTCCCTCCGTTCGAGGGACAGTATCCCTAGCTCCTTCAGCTAGATTTTTCCCCATTCCTTTTCCTTCCGATCAAGGAGCAGTTCCCCGAATCATCCAAGACAGCTTGAATTGGATCATCCCCAGATTTCTTTCTTTTAGTAAGCCCACTATACATCCCCAGTGGACCCCAGATTTTTCCTTCCAGTCAAGAAGCAGTTCCCCGAGATCCCTTCAATCTTCCTAACTGGGGCATATCCCCCAGATTTCTTCTATTTCAGTCAAGAGGCAATTCCCCAAGATTCCTTCAATCATGTCAAATTAGGGCATCTCCCCAGGATCACTCTCTTTCGGTCAAAGAGTAATTCTTTCAGTCATGTCAAACTGGGGCATCACCCCGAGCCTTTAGGACCAGTGAGTTAATTTGGACGAGACGTCCTGTTAGCTCCCCCCAATCTTTGTATTTTCTGTCAATTGAGGGGTAACCCCATCCTTTATTTTCCAGCCGCCTATCAAGGCATCCTTTATCTTTCCAGCCGCCTATCAAGGCATCCTTTACCTTTCCAGCCGCCTATCGAGGCATCCTTTATCTTTCAGCCGCCTATCGAGGCATCCTTTATCTTTCAGCCGCCTTTCAAGGCATCCTTTATCTTTCAGCCACCTATCGAGGCATCCTTTATCTTTGAGCCGCCTATCGAGGCATCCTTTATCTTTCAGCCGCCTATCGAGGCATCCTTTATCTTTCAGCCGCCTATCAAGGTATCCTTTATCTTCCAGCCGCCTATCAAGGCATCCTTTATCTTTCCAGCCGCCTATCAAGGCATCCTTTACCTTTCCAGCCGCCTATCGAGGCATCCTTTATCTTTCAGCCGCCTATCGAGGCATCCTTTATCTTTCAGCCGCCTTTCAAGGCATCCTTTATCTTTCAGCCGCCTATCGAGGCATCCTTTATCTTTCAGCCGCCTATCAAGGCATCCTTTATCTTTCAGCCGCCTATCGAGGCATCCTTTATCTTTCAGCCGCCTATCGAGGCATCCTTTATCTTTCAGCCGCCTATCGAGGCATCCTTTATCTTTTAGCCGCCTATCGAGGCATCCTTTATCTTTCAGCCGCCTATCGAGGCATCCTTTATCTTCCAGCCGCCTATCGAGGCATCCTTTATCTTTCAGCCGCCTATCGAGGCATCCTTTATCTTTCAGCCACCTATCGAGGCATCCTTTATCTTTCAGCCGCCTATCGAGGCATCCTTTATCTTTCAGCCGCCTATCGAGGCATCCTTTATCTTTCAGCCGCCTATCGAGGCATCCTTTATCTTTCAGCCGCCTATCGAGGCATCCTTTATCTTTCAGCCGCCTATCGAGGCATCCTTTATCTTTCAGCCGCCTATCGAGGCATCCTTTATCTTTCAGCCGCCTATCGAGGCATCCTTTATCTTCCAGCCGCCTATCAAGGCATCCTTTATCTTCCAGCCGCCTATCAAGCATCCTTTATCTTTCCAGCCGCCTATCAAGGCATCCGTTATTTTCCAGCCTCCTATCAAGGCATCCTTTTCTTTCCAGCCGCCTATCAAGGCATCCTTTACCTTTCCAGTCGCCTATCAAGGCATCCTTTACCTTTCCAGCTGCCTATTGAGGCATCCTTTATCTTTCAGCCGCCTATCAAGGCATCCTTCACCTTTCCAGCCACCTATCAAGGCATCCTTTATCTTTCAGC
This sequence comes from Clitoria ternatea, assembly GCA_037962975.1. Classification (NCBI taxonomy): domain Eukaryota; kingdom Viridiplantae; phylum Streptophyta; class Magnoliopsida; order Fabales; family Fabaceae; genus Clitoria; species Clitoria ternatea. Next base: position 214,030,145 of record CM075671.1, on the reverse strand, counting down.
CGCCTATCAAGGCTTCCTCAATTTCCAGCCGCCTATCGAGGCATCCTTTACTTTCCAGCCGCCTATCAAGGCATCCTTTATTTCCCAGCCACCTATCGAGGTACCCTTTACTTTTCAGTCGCCCACGAGGGCAACCTTTACTTTCCAGTCTACTGGGAGTCAATCCTGATCTCATTACCTCCTGTTAACTAAAAGACAATTTTTCCCTGTCCATTCAAAAAAAAAAAGAAGAAGAAGAGAAGAAGAGAAACAGAAGTGGAGAATGCTCGTTTTAAGAATCAGAGGTCACACAGACTCGTGATTGCCCATACCATCAGTTGCCATACCAATCAAGAGGTCCCACTTGGCCTCCCTACGTCGGTGTTCATATCTTTACTTCCTTTTCACTTCAAAAACACAGAAGCTTCGTGTTTCTTTTGTGAAAAAGAAGTAAAGAGGGGCATCTGTGAACACCTCTTTTGGTCCGGTCCAAGTGGAATGATTCTTTTTATACTTCAGAATGGTCAGATTTGAATAGAATAACTCAAAAATGGTCAGATCCGAGCAAGATGACTATGATGGAAGCATTTCCGAGTGGAATATAGACTTGTTAGAGGCAAATCCGAGTGAAATGACTCAAAAAGGATCAAATCCGAGTAGAAAATGCCCCTGTTGAACAAAAATCCGAGTGGAATGGCCCAAAAACTAGCAAGTCCGAGTGAAAATACTCAGAACGGATCAAATCCGAGTGAGATTACTCAAAAAGGATCAAATCCGAGTAGAAAATGCCCCTGTTGAAGAGAAATCCGAGTAAGATGACTCAGAAATGGTCAAAACCGAGTGAAACTACTCAGAATGGAGCAAATCCGAGTAAAACTACTCAGAAATGATCAAAACCGAGTGAAAGTGAAGCATTTCCGAGTGGAATGAGTCAAAATCAAGAATTTCCGAGTGGAATGACTCGAAAATAATCAAATCTGAGTGGGATCACTAAAAATGGGTCAGTTTCGAGTGAAATACTTAACTGTCAATGCTATTCCGAGTGAAAATAACCAAAAATCTAATTTCCGAGCCATTTTAGTCGGTTCCGTGTCGTTGGTCACTCGGTTCCGAGTCCTCCTTTACACTCAACCTCCGAGTCCTCCTTCAAACCTTTCCCGAGCCCATTTCCATCAACTTCCAGTCGGAATTGACTGGCAATGCAGTCAGTTTACTTCTTCAAACAAGATCCAAGCCATTCCAACTTCCGAGTCATTCTCCTCAATTTTCAATCGGCTCCGAGTCAATTTCAAGTCATTTCCCAATCGTTAGAGTCGGTTCTGAGGCTTTTACACTCGTTTGCAATTGAATGTCTCACAGCAACCACAAACCGAGTAAAAACACTCGGATTTGACTCCTAATGCTGACTGAGAGGGCCGAGTGAGAATCACTCGGATTCCCCATTTTTTCTCTCGGATTTACACATCCTCACTCGGATTTGACTTCCAGTGTTACACTCGGATCCGAGCCATTCTCACTCGGATTACACCATTTTCACTCGGATTACACCATTTTTCTCTCAGATTTCCACTCTCTTCACTCGGATTCACATGCTGACTTAGATTCCACCCCAAAGTGGATCCAGGAATCCCGGAGGTGGCTGGCAGACAGCGGCAGAGGTGGAGGGAATTAAAAATTCCCACCAGCCGTTGTCCCCCACTACCCAAACCGAGTGGAGGCCTGAGCTGGCATTCCACGGAAGTGGAGGCCTGAGCTGGCCTTCCACTCGGAAGTGAAAGCCTGAGGTGACATTCCACTCGGGCCAGCCTATAAATGGGATGGGCAGAGGGCAGCTGAAGGGGAGGCAATTTTTCAGACGAGAAAACTCTGCCAAACCTCTGTTCTCTCTCTCTCTCACGCCAAGTCTTCTCTCCCTCTCACTTCACTCACCCCTCACCTTTCAAACTCTCTTTACCCCAACATCCTCTACACTCTCACTCAACAGCACTCCTTCCAGCTCCATTTTCCCTCTCGGACTTGTAATTCTTGTCCCAATCGTCCTTCTCTGCTCAAATTTCACCCGGTAAGCCTCTTTCTACTCGGATTCTCGCTGTTGCACTCGGTTTCCCTTATTTTCACACAGATCCTGACTGTTGCACTCGGATTCCCTTATTTTCACTCAGCTTTTCACTACTTCTACTCATATTTTCACTATTTCACTCGGATTCTCACTGTTTCACTCGGTTTTCCCTTATTTTCACTCAGATTTTCACTGTTTCACTCATATTGTCACTGTTTCACTCGGTTTTCCCTTATTTTCACTCAGATCTTCACTGTTTCACTCAGATTTTCACTGTTTCACTCATATTGTCATTGTTTCACTCGGTTTTCCCTGTTTTCACTCGGATTTTTCATAGTTTCACTCGTTTTCCCTTATTTTCACTCAGCTTTTCACTACTTCCACTCATATTTTCACTATTTCACTCAGATTTTCACTGTTTCACTCGGTTTTCTCTATTTTCACTCGGATTTTCATAGTTTCACTCGGTTTTCTTATTTTTCACTCGGTTTTCTTATTCTTCACTCGGTTTTCTTCATTTTTTGCACTCGTTTTCCTCTCCCACTCAGTTTTTTTTTATTTTTTATATATTCATTTTTCTTAATCAGTGTCGTACGGAAAATACTTCCGTCTACACAGCCTTTATAGGATCCGTGCACGTGCGAAGTACTTCGCCTTGTATGGATTCGTCGCTAGAATGATGCCCATCAATATTTTCCTAATCTTTTCCTAAAAAAAACATTTTTAAGAACTACGTGACCCTGATTTCTCGAAAGCTCGAGAATACGTAGGAGCGGGAAACAGTTCCTGTCAGGCCCACCTTTCTTTATTTAATTTTTAGAGTTTCCTTTTTGTCTTGCTATCAAAAGGAGGAGCGAGATTAATTTGGACGAGACGTCCTGTTAATCTCATATTTTTAATATCTCTTTAAAAAGGAGAAGCGAGGTTAATTTGGACGAGACGTCCTGTTAATCTCATTTTTTTTAATATCTCTTTAAAAAGGCAGAGCAAGATTAATTTGGACGAGACGTCCTGTTAATCTCATGTAAATATTTTGTGTTGATCTTTGTTTATTTTTTTTGTTTATTTTGTCATTCCGTACATTTTTCTTTTTATGAAGAAGTTAAAATAATTATTGGGTTAATTATAATGCGCGCTATCAAATTGAGGTAACCATTTTTAACGGACAGTTGTGAGGTGCTAATACCTTCCTCACCTGTAATCAGACTCCCGAATCATGGAATTTCATTTTTATAACCAGTGCTTTAACAAAAGGTTTTTCCAATATTTTATCCTAAAAAATATTGGTGGCGACTCCCTGTTTATTATTTAAAACCGTTTCGAGGGTCGGCCGCGTCGCCGCGATCCCGGTCGCGACATATATGTACCACATGCTTGTAAAGGAAAAGGTTACTTTACCTAATGTCATCATGACCTACCTCATCTCTTCAGTAAGGAAGAAGCAGAACAGAACCCCCTACCCAGCAGTGTTGATGAAGATGTTTACACTAGAGAATGTCCAAACCCAGATTGTCAATGATATGGTTCAGTCCTCATCCTTGGTGAGTAAGCTTCCAACATTCTCACCTCTGCTTGATCAGACCTTGGAAAGGTCTCTCTTCTCACCTGTTCAGAAGAAAAGGTCTACCCTTGTAGACATGAAGAAAAAAAATTCTGTAGCGGAACCAATGAAGCCAACCCCTAAGAGAAAGAGTGGCAGAGTCAAGTTGCTTGCCAAAAAAACCCAGAAGATTAGTCTTGGGCAATTCTAAAGAACCTAAAAGTTTAAATTCTCCTTTGAATGTGAAACCAAAGTCTGTTGCTACACATCCCTCTCTAGTTAAGAAGTTAGGCACAAAGGATGCAGAAGAATCATCAGACTTTGATGATGGAATCAGTCTTAGCCAACTAAAGCTCAAGGTTGTGGCTCAGCAGAAGCCAACTTCTCAAGTTCCTCATCAGCAATAACCTCAGCAGTAACAACATTCTCAACAATAGTAGCATACCCCATCCTTTCTCACTACTGAAGTCTGTAAGCAATTTATAGATGTCTTAACTTCATTACATCCATTTGTTTCCATGCATGGTTGTGGGAAGCCAAGTATAATGAACTCAGGTCTGGTTACTTGAATGCTACAAGGGAAAACAAGGAAGAATTGATGAAATATGGTGGTTATCTCAACTTTGCCTAGTACATCAAATTCATCTCTAGACACCTCAAGAGTTTCCTAGGATATGATGTTCTGAAATAGAACCACATAGACTAGATCAATAAATTCTATGAGGTTGTTAGTGAATATCAAAGTGATAAAACCAGTTTCAAAGCCAAGGTTGTAGGCAAGAGGAAAAGGATTGACTCTAAGTCTGAGTCAAGTCTAAAAAGAGCAAAGTCTGATTCTGTGAGTAGCCCCTCCTAGCCAAAATTTCCCTCCTCACCCCAACCTGACTAGACTACCCAGTTAGACCAAATTGCCTTGACCTCCCAACCAGACTAGACTAACCAGACTCCACCTGAACTAAGACTTGTACTTGTCCTTGTTCCACATCTACCCTCTCCTTCCAAACCACCTAAAAAATATCCCCTTCATCTTATTACCCTTGGTGTGCCTCTTTTCAGAAACTTCAAACCTACCTTTGATGAAGGAGACTTAGGCTATTACCACCCCTCTAACATAGGCATTGTCAAAGCACCTGGTTTTGACAAAAGAAAAGTCCAGATCTTCCTTTTTGCTCCACGCTATGTACCTTCCATGCTCTTTGAGAAACTTCTGAACCTTCCCCTGTATTCTCTCAGAAGAAGACATTGCAATGTACCATGCTCTAAAGGCTGAAGAAACATGTGTTCTGAGGGATATGAGACATAGATTGCAACATCATAAATTTCACAGAGTTATGTCCCCTAGAAAGAAGATTTTAATTGTGCCAAACCGTCTACAAAATCCAGCAGTAAGGATTCAGCTAGGAAGGATGAAGCAGCCCATGCTCCCCAAGTCTAAGCCTCACTATTAAGGTCCTCTCAGACCTTGTGAGCTTCCTAAAGATTCTCTAAAGAGTATTTTGTCTGCTCCCAAGCCAACAGAAGAGCATGTTGATGCTCTTTGGTGCCATTATTTATGGACGATTAGAGAAGAAGGCTCTTGCTCTAAACCATCAATTCCTAACCAACCTCTTTTTCTTTATCGTTCATCTATCATTTACTTCCATTCCTCTGACATCTTTATTTTTTAGATTCATTTCTTTATTCTTGTTTTAACTACAGCTTTACTCCTAATTGTTTTTACCCCAGCCTGTGGTTTAATTATTTGATCCTCTATGATGTCCCTCTTCTTTGTTGATAACAAAAAGGGGAGAACTTAGAAGTCTTTTTTAGTGGGTACAGTCTTAGGAGTCTATAGTCTATTTTGCTATGATCAGTCTTGTTGGGACCAAGAAGATTCCTGAAATCATAGATTTGTTGATAACCAATATTAAGTATTCTAATTTAATCTAAGTCATGATTCATTATCATTTGATAGCTTGTCTAAGTGTTTCAGAATAAGAAGCATTTGCTATAAAACAAAGAGGGAGCTTCCTGCGTAACACAGGTGTGTAAAGAAGATATCAAGATTAGGAGAATAATCCTTAACATAAAAGTCTATCTGGACTCATACCAGACCCATACTCGTCAAGCCACACTACAAGCATAAAAAACATTGGAAGTATCCTCTCCTCAATACAACATATTCTAACTTGACTCTATCTTCGCACTCTGAAAAGAAAGTAGCTATTTCAGACCTCTTAAGAGCTCTCTAACACTTTATGAAACACCAGACCCTGAACCTTCTCCAAGAAACGTCCTCATACGAATCTGGCGTAAAGAGCTTTATTGATCAAGTTATAAAGAAGATCTTAAAAGACTGAGCAAGCAAGACCAACCTCACCTCATTCTAAAATGCATTAAGTTTTTACTTGAGCATCATATATTCAAAGGACCTTTGTATAAAAACCTTCCTTTTACATGAAAGCTTCTGCTACTCCTACTGTGCCTATGGTTTCATAAGTCTCGAAGCACCTTATCCTATATTACTTGTTTAGAACGTCTCTCTCTGACAAAAGAAGTATTTTTGTCCTATGTGTAAACAACTATCTCAACGGTTGTATTCTCTTTCAATGATCACTTAACAACTATCTTGTCTCTCTGGGTTCAACAAGAAGTCTTATAAATTGAATCATCCTCTCTATTCAAAAGACAAGACAAGAAAAATGTAGAAAAGAAGAAAAATGGAAGAGCAAGATATATTTAGAAGATGAGTTAAAAAGAAAAAGAACTTGTGAAAGAGAAAAAGAAAAATAGATATGGGTAAATCACACAAACGATAGTGTGATCAAGATAGAGAGAAATGTAAACAAATCTCAGACCTTTGCATATAAAAGCCCAAGAAAAAGAAGAAATGGCAATCAGCTCAAGAAGAAGACTCAAGACTAAGAAATATTGCCATGAAGAAAAGGAAAGCTCGCTATGTGCAATCTTTTTTCATTTCAAAAGCACTAGCAACTTAAGTCAGAAATATGCTTTTCACATCTCAGCATCTTCAATAGGCATATTATTTATGATCAAGCTTTCAGGCTTAGTACGTTTAGGTTATACCTTTTATCTTATAGACGTACTAAGCCTTATTCCAAAACAAGACCTTCTCTTTCTTTACAAACCTATTTATCAGGTTAACACTTAGCTCTGCTAAGTTAGAAGGCTTATTTTGTTTGCTTTAATTCTTTCAATTCTTTGTAAATATAGGTTTGGTAGACCTGTCGAGAAACACCTAGCTTGGAGAGGCTTTTGAAAGAATACTTAGGGTTTGAGCCAGGAGTGGCTCGTAAAAGAATACTTGGGTCTGCCCTAGGAGTGGGTGCTTGCAAAATAATACTCATAAGCACGGGTTGTGCTTAAGCCAGGAGTGGCTGGATTCAAGAATACTCAGAAGCACAGGTTGTGATTAAGCCAGGAGTGGCTAGAGTCAATAATACTCATAGGCTCAGTCTAGGCTGTTTATGTAATATTGATATTTTACATAGTGGAAAAACCCTTAAAGTATAAAGGTACTGGATATAGCTTATGAGTTGGAAGTGAACCAATATAAATCTCTTATGCATTTTTCTCTTTCCCTATCTTTTTCACAAGTCTGTTGCTCTCTCTCTTGCATGCACTTTGTCTCGTAAAATTTTGATCCACTGTGCATAATGCATTTATATGTAAATATCACTTTTTGGTTTGAAAAAGTGAACAGACTTATTCAACCCCCTTATAAGTTTGTTCTCTAAACCATCAAGTCTTTTATATTTTAATCAAATCAATTGTACTGGTCTATCACCTATGTTATTATGAAGTTTTTGCTTTGATACATGATATCTGTTCTAAGTCTACTTGCTTTAATATGATAATAAGATACTATGAAAAGACTTATTCTTAACTACTTTGATCTTATATTATCTATCTAATGCTTTGATAAGAAAACAAATGAACTAGTTTTAGAAATTAAAAATTCTTTAATAAAATTTCTTTATTAAAAATTCTTTAAAGCTCTGATCTTCCCAAAAATCTCAAGTTTGTTTTAGCTCTGATACACATCTAAGTATATGCTTTAATATTTCTTTTCACATGAACTCTTGTATGAATGAAATGTGATCAAATGTCTTTGATAATATACAAGTCTGAATCATCCTCCTTTTTATCATGGACTTTATTTATGAAAAAGACTTGATGTTTGCTATCAACGAATAGAGGGAGATTGTTGAAAATAAGTCTGGTTGGAAAAAGAAATCAATAACATTACTCGATCAACCCCAGACTACGTCATTATATTCAAACCCTAGGATTTGCTAATAACACACATCAATGTACTTAAATTAAATAAAGTCTGCTCATGTGTGATCTAACCTATCTAACTAAGTATTTCAACAGTTATATACTAAGTGCACAGGTTATAAGTAAAATTGGGAGTCCATTAAATCAAAAGTTTGATCCTTCAAAAGTCAAAGTTTATACTTTAACTAAAAAGTCTAATTTAAGAATTCTCAGTCATATGAATCAACAGAATCAGACCTCAGGCTTTTGAGCATCCAGAATTTTCAATATGAACGTTACTCCAAAGTACAAATCACAACATTCTAAAACCTCTTTAATGATGCATTGGAAGTCAAGCCCTTATTAAGAAGAATGTGCTTATCATAAAACAAGGATAAAAGATAAATTAGTAGAGCAACCAATGCAATTTTCGAGGAACTCAACGTAACAACTCTACACACCTGAAAAGCTGAACCAAATCAGTTTGTATGTTAGAACAAATTAGAAGAATTACAACATTGATCTCTGTATGATTTTTAGAAAAAATAAGGCCAACAATTAACTTTATTTTCTGAAGATATTAAGGAACACCTTATTCATGCAAGTGTTTAAGTTTCTTGCTATTAGACTCTTGGACATCCCCTAAGATCATCAAAAGTCCGGTACATGCGCTTAAAGCAAAACACTTTCAAAGGATTTCCAACATTTATATCTCATTTCCAGATCAGCAATGGTCATCTTAAGTGATCTATATATACTTGGAGAAATTCATTTTTGAAGAAGAGAAGCCTATCAAGAATACTTAGTCTTTATGATAAATCTCTCTTTAATCTCCTATTAGCTTTCCAAAGACAAAGACCTTCTTTGTTGTTCAACTTCTAGCAAACCTTGGTCTCTTGTCTTTCTTAACTTAATGTATTCTTTCTCCATTTTATATCCATCATACAGTAAGTTCTATGAGATACCTTACACACCTGCTTTTAAATCAGTATTTGCGTAAAAGTCTGGTGAGTTACCAGCCTTAGTTTTAGTGGGAAACTGTTGTGTCCTGAAGAGGCTTTTGAAAGAATACTTAGATTGTTGAGCCAAAAGTAGCTTATTAAAAGAATACTTGGGTTTAAGCCAGGAGTGGCTGAAGTCAAGAATACTTGTGACACTGGTCTGGTGCTATTATTGTAAAGGAGATTTTACAATAGTGGAAATCCTTCAAGTTAGAAGGGACTAGACGTAGCTTATGTGTTGGAACTGAACCAGTATAGATTCTTGTTGTTCTCTCCTTTTCTCTCTTTGCTCATTATAAGTCTGTTTTTATAAGTCTGATTACCTGCACATTAAAGGTTCAAATTTTTGCAAAAAGAGTCTAAGACTTATTCAACCCGCCTTCTAAGTCTAACTCTGAACCATCAGCGTTAACTTGAGTGTCAATATGTCTTTGTAGGTGACACCTTATGTCGCCCCACAACGCAAGATATAAGTGATTGTTCGATCAAATCACACCAAGACCTTAAGACCCCTACTAGACTTACGACCATAATATCAAATCCCCACTGAACTAATGTAAGAGATGAGAACCGAGATACTTGGTACCCATACCAAAAGTCTGTCCCCTATACCAAACAAAACATTGGCACGCTTGGTGGAAGCCACTAAAGTCATTCCCACTTCCACACTCTCAAACGTTTTTATGGACACAAGTCAATGTCTAGGTACTCTGGATATTCACTTCCATGACTTGATGCACTTGGAACCTAACCTTCTAAGATACAACTTGGGTTTCGTTGAAACACTAGGTTTAGTTACCTAAACCTCGAGAAGACTTGGAGTAGTGGCTTAACTAGACCCTTAGGATGAGAGTATTCGATAACTCTATGTAGAGTTACAAAAAATCAGACAAGGTTGAGATCAGGAGGCATATAGACAAATGGTTGTTCATCCAAAAGTGTCATAGTGAGCCCTAACCTTCACATCATGATGTTTTGTCATCGCCCAACTACTTTAGGATCCCACGTATGATGAAGACAACTAGGAGTCCACATATCGGATAGAGCATCACTCTCCCCGATATCGTAATTTACAAGCCCTTGGTGATTCCCAGGGTACAAACTTAATATCCCCTTCACCCGATGTCTAATGGGGATTATGATCCCTAATTACCTTCATACTCTATAATTGTTGTCCATCAAAAAGTATATTGATAAGACCAATCTGACTAAGCACCTTGACACCTACACTAACAAGTCACTGTTCTTAGGAGCAGAAGGCGATGTCATGTGTAGGATGTTTCTAAGGACCTTAGCTAGGGAAGCCTTTAGTTGGTTCAAGGGATTGCCTATAGGATCAATTGATTCTTAGAAGGATCTAGTTGGAGTCTTCAAAGATCATTTTATCATAGCATGAGATTTATTAATGACATCCCAAATCTTAGCTTAGATTAAGTAATGTGAAATAAAGTCCCCCAATGACTTCTTGAAATGATTTTATAAAGAAGCAGCAACGATTTCAGACTTGATGAAGTCAATCTAATTGCACATCACCATAGATGCCCTACAACTGATTCACCCTTCACCTTATCCTTACCGAAAAGGGTTCCCTAAACCTCTCAGGAGTTTAGGAAGAAGGATAATAAGTATGTGGGATAAGGAATGCATCTCGCTGCCACCAAGAAGAAAGTATTTGTGGCTCCCACATTAGCTTTGCGGGAGGAATCTAAACAAGAAAAAAGTCCCTAGAAAGAGTGGGACAAGGATTTTTCACTCTATCCTAAAGAGAAAAAGGTGTTCAACTTTGATCACTACTCCCCTATCAACGTAAGGCCAAGTCAAATTCTTAGAGAGGTTACCCTACTAGGGTTCAACATGTATGGTATATGGATACCCATACTGGTTAAAAAGCCTGAAACCCAAACAAGTATTGTGAGTTCCACGAGAAGACTGGCCATACCATATACGAGTGCAGGAAACTCAAGGGCGTAATCAAGGTCTTGATAAGAAGGGGAAAATTAAAGTAGTATATGTTTAAGAATGAATCCTATAATGAACTTGATTGGAGTATCAAAAGAACGAGGGGCAGGTCCCCAAACAGTGATGAGGGACAAGGTCCCAGAAGGGAAACAATGATTGAAAAGCTTAAGACCAAGGTTGTGGAGGCCATCAATAACGAGGAAGAGTTGGAAATACCTCATCTGAAGGGGAAGAGACGACATGATCATTGGAAGTTTCATTAAGGAATGAGTATCCAATACCGCTCGTATGAATCACCTGCCTATGGTAATGTCGGTCCAAGTCAAGCCTGGAAACAGATCATTCCAAGGTGGAATTTAAACCCCGCCCATCACCTTTTTTGATGATGACTTCGACCTTACTATTCCAAGAGGTGGCGATGTGGCTGTGATTGAGGCTATAGTAGCCGATAAAAGCCTTCGATGATTGCTAGTTATTCAAGGAAGTTCTTGTGATGTTATTTGCTATGAATGTTTTAAAAAGATAGTATAAACGATGGATTTATAGCCTTGTACATGGGACTTGACACTTTTAATGGAGCTAAGCAATCCACCAAGGGGTATCTTGACACAAGACTCACCCTTGAAGGTGAGCCCGATGAAAGAATGGTTAAGACAAGAATCCTAGTGATTGATGTTAAGTTACTATTCATGAGATCCTAGGAAGATCCACTTTGAATGCCATTAAGACTATCATTTTGATGCCACATTTGCTTATCAAATTCATTGATAAGAATGACCAAGTTTCTACGGTCTAGAGAAATCAACAGATGGCCTGGTATTGCTACAATCTAAGCTTGCAAATGATGAAGGAAGAGGTTACCATGAAAAAGAGAAATTTGAATGATTGAGGAACATGACTAGCTCCGTCGGCATGATAGACTTGGACCTTAGAAAAAAGTTAAGGATTGACCTTTTCAAACCCTTTTTGTTGGGATTGGACAAACCCATTTCTTTTTATGATGTTGTAGCGAATGTTTGTGCATTTATATTAATGTTAGTATTCTTCTATGTTTACCTAATGTGTTTTCAAACAGAAGAATGATTATGCATGTATTTAGGGTTCTAAACGGGTTATATAATTGAAATACTCATTAATCTCTTCACCTAGGAATAAAGTTATAATTAATGAATGTTAAACCATTTTCTTAATGCAAACACTTAAGGGGTTGATTTTTTATGTTCGGGTTAGAATTTAATTTTTAAGGATTAGGTTTAATGAACTCTATGACGCATTGACGTTGTTTACGTACACACAAGTATTTGTAATATGGAACTCAACCAATTAATTAGAGTGAGAAAGTCCAACTCCAACGTCTTTAATCATTGTTTTCTTAACCTAAATCAATTTCTAACTTTGAAACTCAATCTTTTCTCAAACAACAATCAATGAACAACATTTTAAACATATTGTGAATATTTACAAATGAATATTACATACTTACCATATATCTCGCAAGTTCCTATGGAAATTATAAAATCACATTAAAATAATGAAAAAAATCACATTTATTCAAAAGGCTTTAACTTATAACTTTTACCTTAACATGTTTTGAAGTGTGCGGAACAAAACTCCATACGTACTATAATGGTTATTATGGTTTTTCCTATTTCTAGATAAATCAAAAATTAATTTTTTAAAATGAAAATTATGTTAAACTCGTTTACATTGGAAATTATGGTAACATAACCTTTAATAAAGACTTTTAAACTTTTCATTTCTTATTTGTGCAAGAGTGTACATAATAAAAAAATAATGTTAGCACCAACAATTATAAAAACATGGTTGAAGCACAAACGTGTATAGGGAGAAAACTAATAGAAGTCCAAAGACAGTGCCACTTGCCCTCAGACTAACGTGTTGAGTTCAATGAATTGTATACAATTTTACCACGCCATTCAATTCCGTGTGGGAAGATACCCAAATTGAAACATGCAATCAGAAGAGATTGGCTCTAAGTACAATTTGAAGCTCAAATAATTGATACGTGCCCATTTGGCAATTAAGTTGAGGTTGCATTAATAATAACTTTAAAATTTAATTTTATTAAATGATGAATAGAATTAATATTACACAATTTTATTTTTAAAAGGCTTATATTGTTGTGTTGTTAACATTATTAGTGAGCGAATGACATGTATTCACATGCTGGGTGAGATTAAGTTAGTCCAGGAATCAGGTTCTTCTTGAAAGAAGTCAAAGTCAGAATCTCAAGCTATGAAATTGGTAAGATCAAAATAGAAGACATTTATAGAATCACGTTACATTACGGTGCATAAATTACGTACATAGAGATCCCTTCACGCTGTTTTACATCTAAAAAGTCCCCTCTCACTAAATCTTGTATCCTCTTTTGTTTTCTCACTCAAATGACACTGTATGCATGTATGTTTTAAGATTTATGAAACTTATAATTTTTATTTAAGGTTAAATATATCAATAATTCTTATTAAATATTTGGATTATAATTTATTCCAGGTGATTTTTTTGGGTTGGCAATTGGGTCATCGCATTTTATTGTGACAATAAATAATGCAGCTAACATTGGTGCGTGTCATACACAAATTAGTTCCTGGAAAATGTCTCCGGTCTCTATAAAAGTCCGTTAAATAAAATCTATTTATGTTTTTTTGAATAATTGATAATTTATAAATTTTTAATGAGGTTACTAAAATAGAATTGTTTAATAAAAATAATTTAAATTGTGTTAAATGATTTTAAAGGACATATAATATTTTAGTTATGTGAGAGATAAAAGTTATCATTACAAAAAAGGTAAAAATAATAATTAAACAATTAATAAAGGAACCTAAGCTCTTGAAAACCATAAACTTCCTCAAGTAACTTTCCAAAAGTTGGAAACTTATAACTTTTCAAAAACTATGAGCTCCTACTAAACAACTCTAATAGCTTTTGAAAAGTCATAAGCTCCTCAAAAAATTATAAACTTATTGCGTTAAATGAATACAAAATTTTATAATTAAGATTTAATACTTATAAATTATTTCGTTAGTTTTTAGTCTTTGTATTTTTTTTAAAATGATTAAAATTGATCTTAGACGTAACATCCCAATTTTAATTTATTGGGACATTTTAGAAAAATAAATTGGGACATAATTTATTTTCAACAATTCGTATTTATTTATTTAAGGGTCAATATATCTAAAATTTTAGAACAATCCATTAGGCCAGGGAATTAATCCTGTAATTTTAGGAACCAAATTGAAAGAGCTGTTAGGTCGAATGTTGGCCAAATGGGTAAAAGGATCGAGCTACCATTAACCAACCTAAATAAATTAGGTTAATTTCTTCTTTCATTTTCTACTATCTTTTCTCTCTATACCTCACGACCCTCTTTACTTCTCATTTTCCCTCATTCACTCTGTAACATCCTATTTTCTACTCAAATAGAAAATATATATTATCTCTTTAATAAGAAAACACTTACTATTAGTTAGTTGATTTTAAACTAATTAATATTTTTATAAAATTTTGGTACATATATTTAATTATTTTTTAAAAAATAATAAAATAATAATAAAATAAAAATATATATATATTGAATGAAGATTTTAAAATGACTTAATTAGTATTCACTAATTAAGAAAATTATATTAAGAAATTTAAATATCTTTATTAATCACAATTTTTATTTTATGTTCTTATATTTATGTTTTTACATATTTAAGATTTAACTCTTATTAGAATTTTAAAATAAAGATTTGAAGGAATTAAAATATAATTCTTTAGAGCTTTTTGATCTATGCATTATTTATGATTTTCTAGAATTTTTTGAATTTTTTAAATATTTGAGAAAATAACCAAAATACCCTTAACCTTTTATCTAATAACCAAAATGTCACTGCCGACATCATCGCTTACTTATTGCTTACATCATTAGTTGGTAAATACTTACATCATGAATAGGCACCGGTTGGTAAATACTTACATCATGAATAGTCACAGATTGGTAAATACTTATATCATAAATAGTGAAAGAAATAATTAAGTAATCTTAAATAGTAAAATTTTCTTCCAATAAATAGATAGGTCATTTACAACATTTACACACCAAAATTAGAGAGAGAATCTAGAGAGATAGTGCTTAAGAAATTAGTGGAAAGTAAATTCTTTTGGTAAAAAGAGATTCTGTGGGAGGTGTAAGGTAATAATATTTTTCTTCTGTATTCTTTTTATGATTATTTAGTTTATTCTTTTTAGCACTCTTAAACTATTAATACACTATTACTTTACTATGGTAAAAATAAATTACCACTATGCGTTATTTTTACGATTTACTGTTTCTATTCATTATTTACTGTTACTATTCATAATTTACCATTTACTGTTATCATTCAAAATTTATTACTTACTGTTATTATTCAAAATTTATTAGTTATTATTACTATTTAAAATTTACTATTTACCATTACTATTCAAAATTTACTATTTACTATTACTATTCAAAATTTACTATTTACCATTACTATTCATGATTTACCATTTACCACTACCCTTCAAAATTTACTATTCACAATTTACCATTTACCGCTACCATTCAAAATTTACTATTTACTATGATAGCAATTCACTTTTGGTAGCAATTCCAGGTAAGGGGGAGTGGGATAAAAATATAATATGAAAAGACATAAGAATGATGAGAGGAGTCCCCTACTCCTTTTAAATTTAATAATATTATTATTTTAAAATAATAAATTTTAAATTAAGTATCTTGTGTAAGTTACTTTGAAATACATATGTAAGGACCTGGACTTTTATAACCTATACGAACTAGACTAAACCTATGCAAGGACTTAGAGTATTATGACCTATATGGACTTACATAGACCCGTGTGAGGAATGAACTATAAAGACTTAAAAATTAAGTTTATTAACTTAAATAACCATTAAACTTTAAATTATGATATTTATAAATGATAAGTAATTTATTTGATTTGATTATGATTGATAAATTGATTGTGATTGACAATATTTGATTGTGAGTGATGATATTTAATTTTGAGTGATGACCTTGTGATATGGAGTTTGAGCATATAGCAAGCATGACGGAAAGTTAAAACTTAGTAAGAATTTTCTTACCTTACTCTTTAAATTTTTATTCTAAGAGAAAGTATTTTATCATTATTTTAGTATTTTATTTCTTCTTAGAAGTTATTTTCATTAACTTTATTTTTAATCTTTAGAATAAAATCTAGTATTAGAGAAAAACTATTTTATGAAAATTAAAGGTTGAGATAATTAATTCTTGAATTAAATAAATTTTTTATAGTTTTAAGTATTCTTAGTTAATGATTTTAAAAATTATTTTCTTTTAGTAATCAGAAGTTTAAAGTAAATTATTTTGGTTTTCCCCAACAAAATAACTAAAGGATATTTTTTTATAGTCAAGATTTCTAAACTCAATCTAGTTAAGATTCAATTTGAGAAAGATTATGTAAATATGTGAAGTTTTGTAAGATAAAGTTTTGAAATATTTAAGGCTTGGAAACTCAATTTTGGTGAGATCTAAATTCGAAGACTGTACTAAATTTATTTCTGTATAACAGAAGTTTAAAGAAGAACTTATGGGAATGTATAGTTTATTGAGATGATTTATGAACCTTTATGGTATTTAATAATTGAGTTTCTAACAGTTTTAACCAACTAAATATGCGAGTAGTTCATGTATCATGAATCATTAAAGAGAAATGAGATGTGATATTGCGTGGGAACGGATTATAGAAGCCGAGGATACATTAGAGGAGGTTCAAATGTGAACCTTGGGATGAGAGAGTGTGAAAGGGTGCTTCAGGTGACCTGGGGTCACTCCCTAGTGTCGGGTATTTTCATAATAAAAACTTTCTCAGTCTGACTAGTCTCTAAGTGTTTCCATGCCAGTTGAGCTGTTCATATGCCATGAAGGCATTTATGTTATTATTATCCAGAATTATGGAACAATGTAAACTCCTGGTTGGCCTAGTGTAAATTAAAACGACCCACATGCATAAACTGAATGAGATAGTAGCATTAAAAGCATTACATAACATTCATATGATTGTGACATTCTATGTGGGTTATAACATCCCAGATTTTTAAATAAAATAAATTTATTGGATGATGAGAATTGATCATTTATGGTCAAATAACTATGGGAGATGTTGTTAGACATTAGAGGTGAATTATCGGTAAATTAAGATTTACCGGAACCAGAGGAATTAACTGGTGATATGGGACCCACTTGATTTAATTAGATGTTTAATGGGTCTAGAATGTTTGGAAAATTATTGTGGTTAAGGTGGTATAATTAGAATAATTTTTGGTGTTAAGAAAATAATTAACTGGACATGATGCATGATATGAAACGGGGAAATTACAAACCAAATTGGAATAAAAGAAAATGAAAAACTTCTTTTTCTTTTCCCTTTCAGCCGTGGTCTCTCTCCCTCTCACCTTTTATACTTTTACACAATGGATAATAGACTACAAGGTGCATTTCTCTATCTAATGGGTAATACCCAATTTATATTAAAAGCTACTCTCCCTTTTCTCTTCCCAACCGTACACTTTCTTCTCCTTCACCATCCATGTTCACTTTTCTTCTTCTTCTCCTTTTCTCCACAAACCGTGACCCACCCTCTTCTATACCCATTTTCATCAAAACTAATACAAAAGCTTGGATTTGTGAGGATTGAATGACATCTAAGGAGCTTGGGAGCTTATGGGGTCATCTTCTTCCTCTTCCTCACTTCATTTTCGTTTGGTGGAGCTTAAGCTTGAGGTAAAGATTTCTTACCTCCACCTTGTTTTATTTATGGTTTTGGGGTATTGGGTTGAAGATGGTGATGTTAGAAACCTTACATGTGGGTGGAAATGGAAATACTAGGCTTGAATGTTTGGAAAGGAAACCCTAAGTATTAATAATTTAGGGATTTTTGACCCACTTGATGATTTTGATGATTATGGATGTCTATGAATGAAGTATATGAGAGGAATGGATTTTTAGAATCATTAAGAATGATTAATGAGGTTGATGATATTTGCATGTGAGTAGATTTGATGACTTGAGGAATAAATCTTGAGAATAGGAAAATGATAGGCAATGTTGAGTGATGTTATTGGTGATAACAATAATGGTGGATGACCATTGATAAAGGATACTTGACTTGATGAAGTCTTAGGCCATGATAAATGCCATAAGGGTTTATTGATTAGTGAAGGCTTAAGAAAATCCATGGTGACTTAAGTTGAAATTGGATGCCTTGTGATGGCTTATTAATTTCATGTACATATGTGTGTTGTTGATAGGATTGTATTCTGGACGGTGATGCGGAAAGATCGATGTAATCGCGTAGCGGTTCTTTTTCGAGGTAGGAGAGGAGTTTGCATTTCAAATCGCATGAGTGAATTAATTGTTAATTATGTATATGTTGAACTCATGCAATGCCTTGCCATGAATGACTTATAATATTAATTTGATGAAGTGATGAGTGATGGCTTGGCTTATGTTGGTTGTTATGAAAATGTATGTGTATATATATGATGTTGATAATAAGTATTTGATGGTCCCTTGGTTGGACATAAATTAGATGAGTATGAAAATCTATAAACTGATGAACCATATAAATTGTACAAGATTGTTTTAAAGAGATCGTGTAGAAAACGAAAGAGGGAGTGATGTGGGTTATAGTTAAAACCTTTTCCCTTGTAGAATTAAATAAGTAAGAGTGATTGATGAAGTGGAATGAGGATTTTCCGAGTATGAATGGGTAGAGAGAGTTATATATGCCTCATGTGATGTGTATGATGTATTGGAGGTAACTCAGTTGGCTTAGAATGAGATTCTGAGTGTTAGATTGTGAGAATCTTCATTACTGCATATGACCTGATAGTCTTGCTCAAGCGAGATGGGATTCCGTCCAAGTGAGAGTCCCCTGCTTCAGTGAATTAGCTACTAGAGTAAATTCGCCCAGGCGAATGGGGCTTCGCCTGAGCGAGGGCGAAAGGATTTGCCACTGGACAAAATCCGCCCGAGCGAAGGATCTTGAGGTTAGTATTCGCCCAAGCGAGATGAGCGAACGGAGAACGGGTGAGACCCTGGACGAATCTCATCCGAGTGGGTGATGTGAAAATAAACTAAGATGTGGTGAATTTCCGAGTGAAATCCGAGTGAGCTATATCCGAGTCAGGATCTTTCGAGTGAGGAAACGGACATAATCTGAGTAAGAAGGCTTTTGAGTGTGATGATCTGGGTCATAGAGTCCCGAATGGGGAATTTCCGAGTCCAGTGTAACCTGTCCCGAGTGGAGTGCCTCCAAATGTGCAATTCCAAGTGGTATGATACCGATTGAGGTTACTCGGTGTGAGTTTGTCCAGAAGTACTCTGGAATAACTTCATTTGAGTGAAAAAGAAAGGAAGTCAGAATTGGAACGAAACGCCGAGTTAGAATTGGTCCGGTGATGAGTCAGTTTTGAGATGAGATGCCGAGTGAGTGACCAATTAGGTGGTGAGTCGGTCTCTAGAATGTTTACCGAGTGGAACCCTGTGTGAGTGAAGACTCGAATTTAGAATGAATTTACCAAGTGGAAGACTGATTGAGATGACTCGGTTTTGGAATGAAATTACCGAGTGAAAGACTGATTGAGAGATGACTCGGATTTGGAATTAATTGGCTGAGTAAACGATGGGTCGGTCAGGATTAATTTGTTGAGTGAAAAACCTGAGTGCTTTGAGCCGGTTTCAAGGAGATCCTACCGAGTGAAAACCCGAGTGTTGGGAGTCGGTTTTGATTGATTTTACCGAGTGGACAACCGAGTGTGATAGGTCGGTTTTAAAGTAATTTACCGGGTAAAGGACCGAACGATAGGAATCGGTTCTAGAACATGTTTACCGAGTAAAAATCGAGTGTTGGTAAGAACGCCCTCTGGTCGGATTTCGCTTAAGCGAGCTGGTGCTTCGCTCAAGCGAGTGTTAAAGGAATTGGTTACTGGATGTATTTCGCCTACGCGAAGGGAGGGTCACCCAAGCGAACCTAACCTGTCTCGCTCAAGCGGAGGTAAAACTCGCTTGAGCGAGTTTCCACCAGAATGGGTTTTACTTGATATTACTGGTGGCAGACTCATGTTTGACCCTCCTTCTTGGCATGATGAGGAAAATTTGAGACGAATAAGGGGTTGTATGAGTTATGTATAAAATGAATATCATGATGTTGTTAATTATTGTTGTTGATAAAGGAACTGTGAATATATATATACTTGGATAATGTACTAATAGTGGATATATGAATCTGAGGCTGAACTGGTTATGATCTATTATAAATATGAATGTTGGAGATGTATGTTGCATGATCATACATATAGGTATATACATTACATCGTAGGCATCGCATGCTTATGTGATTATGTAAAATGATGATGGTTGTATATTAGGCTTACCATATGCCATTGCATGCTTGCCGAGCCTTTTCTCATATCTTCATATATGGGACTAGGCGTGTGCCCGGTATACACATTCTTCTTTCGCTGTAAACTCTGTTATTTTTGGTATACCGAATGGGCAAACTATTTCTCGATCCAGTTATAGGTTTCTAAATCTCACTCTTTGGTTTTCTGTGATTCGGGTCTTGATGTGATCATGGTAGAGTCTTGGAAATATTTTCAAACGCGAAAAATTTATTCGCATTTCTATTAATTATGACGATCACATCGGGATTTGAGTACAGAAAATCAAGGGTGTTATAATCTGGTATCAGAGTGTATTTTGCTCTGAATTTGAGTTCTTGATTATTGTCAATGCATGGTTGCTTGGTATTAAAGTTGATGTTATGGATGGTTGGAGCACGATTGCTCAATATTGGAACACTTTGGTGATCTTTGGAGTGGGATGCTCATTATTGGAATAAGGTTGTTTGTATAGATTTAAGAATGATAATTATCTAGAGAATGATGATATTATGTTTGATTGCCCTACATGGACATATGATGGACTAAGTGTCTAGGAATTATGAATTGATTATAAGGGCATACTTGCTTATTGAGGAATTATTATGAATCATTAATATTGAGTTGTGAGTGATGCTACTTGAGGACTTTTATGAGATTGTGATTCAAAAGACGTGGATGTTGACTATTGGGAGTATACCTTTTTTTTTATTGAGGTTGTATGATGTACTTATGGAGCATAGTTGCTTAATTGGAAAACTTGATGAATCATGAGATTGAATATATTTATGGATGAATCCCTCAATGTGATTGATATGGTTGTTTGTGTAAGTCTGGCCAAGTTCCTTACACTATTTCCTTCGAATGATGAATACATTGATATTATGCATTTGAATATTGATATTTGAGTATGACTTTAAATGATGATAAATTTGTACCATGTGTGATCATGGATATGATATATTGAATATGAATTGATTTGAGGATGGACCTATGCCGAGTGTTGATCTCAGATAGGGGATATTAAATGTGAATTGATATGGTAATCAAGTATGAGATGTTGAGACCTTGATATGTATGTATATTGAAATTGAATTATTTGCTTGGGTCTCTTGTATGAATTATGAAGTGGCTCATAGCCATGGTATGCACATTGAATATTAAAATTGTATAGGTGCAAATTGGGGTTGGACTCGGTTTCATGTTTATGAACCGGGTGGACGATTGATTTAGTTGTGACCCACTAAGTGTGGTAACCCCGGATAACTCCATATGATCTTGTAAGATCGAACCTTATTGAATTTGACCCTATGGTGGTCTAGGCTCTATGATGTTTCTATGAGCTATGTTAAATGAATTTATTTACGGTGGAAGTATTCCAAAATAGGTACTCTGTGACCCTTGAATTTTTTAGCCTCATGAGAGATCGAATCTTATGAACGATTAGACCATAGTGAAATAAACTGTGGAATGAGTTGTTGAGGCTAGGGTCGACGTGTGATTGGATTTGAAAAGAAAACGTAAACCCCTATGTACTTGGTGAATAATGATGATGAAGTTGAGGTATAACTTAGCATTGGCTATGATAAATGAGGGAGACCCACCAGTGTGGGAGATTTTTATATGAATTTGTTGATTTGTTTAGGCTTGAATCGAATTAAAATTGACGATGTTTGAACTAGACAAATGAATTCTAAGTTATTTTACTATGACTTCGAGATGGGTGAAGTCTAATGGTGGGGTGATTACCCTATGATGATTAGAAATCTATGGTTGATGTATCCATATATGGTTATGATGGATGGCAATTGGTGAATTGCATGGCATGATTTACGCCGGATGATGGTTAAATGATAATATGATGCGAGTACATTACTCGTGGGCTTGTGTGACTTCTTAGGAAGTCTCGTGTATGAAGGAATATTATTTGAATTAACATGAATAATGTGAGCGATAGGACATGAAGGTACTTATCCTGATATGTCTCTACATGCCATAGGCATTGTGGCAACGTGCGCTTATGCACCGATCTCATGTGTTTGTGGTAACCACTACGGGATTGGAATACCTTAGGGGTTCCATGGCCGTGGTTGAAATCACTGCTTAGTCGTGGAACGTTTTGGCAAGGAAAAGAAGAGCTTTTGGACAACACATCTAAAACCACAACCTACCAGTGGTTCTAACCACAGCCCACCAGTGGTTCAAACCATGGCCATGGTTCGTTCTACCAAGAAAAATAAAACGAACTTGGAGGAGCCAGTGAGAACCACAGTTTGCTAATGGTTTTAACCATAGTCGTGGTTCATTCTGCCAAGGGGAATTAATTCTGAACATTGATACACTATTTTTCTGTTTATTTACCTTTTTGTATTATGCCTTTTCATTTGCACCATTAGGAGGTTATGAAACTCACAGACCTAATAATCATTGTTAGTTATTAGTGCCTTTTATGGTTGTTTCTATATATTCCTACAAGGGAATAATGCAAGGTTCAAACTTGAATTTTGAATCAAAGATCTTTTTCTTTTATGAGAAAAGTTTTCTCCTTGGTTTTTCATTGAACCATCTCACTTATCAAGGGTATTTCCATTCCCCTTATGGTGTCTAGTGACTTATCTTCCTCCCTGGAAATGGTGTCACCCATTCTTCCTTCACTATTTCCAATTCACATTAATTCTTCTTCATACATCGTTAAAATTTTTCCAATTCCATTTTTGATCTTCCACAACCACGGAATAATCAAACCCTGTTGTGTTTGATTATGCAAGAGAAAAGCATTCTACGTCCTAGAAAGTCCTTCAGAATTTGTGTCAATCAGATTCACATCAAATAGTAGTAGGAATGTCTTGGCCTACAACTCTGTAAATCCATGATTTTGATGTCATTGTGCATATGAAAATGAAAAATATGTTTTAAGACTACGTATAAGCTCTGATATATGCTATATGTGTACCTTGTGTGTGCCTTCTCATATCGCCATATATGAGAAAGATGTTTTTCTTTATCGACCCACTACTGTTTATCATTTATGGGGCATATTGAGTTACGTTGCGGTAAGATATATAAATATCGCGAAAATAATTATTCATTAAATTTTTAATTGGTAATTCGAGCGCCACAGAAGAATCCCTGAATCACCTTTATTGCCATGTATTATTTTCTATTGACTTATTAGTAATATTTTAACTTGTTTGTAAATAAATAAAAATAAAAGATCCCTCTACATCTATGACTGGGAAAAGAATTTTTTAGTACTATGTCAAGAGAGTTAAAGTAGGATCCGCTTATTTCCTTTGTCTCAAAACATACTAAATAAAAACTTGAACTTTAAATCCTAAACCTTAAAATAAAGGAAACATTGTTTGTTATTTTTTATTTAAGAAGAATTAATTTTATTCAAGAAAACATCAATCAGTAGGCTGTACATAATAAATTTAAAATAATTAATTTTATTTGGAATAGTTAATTGAAAGGTTCGTTGGTGTATGTTATTTTTACGAGTAATTAATTTTATTTGTATCACATTCTTTTGAAATCAAAATAAACACTAAAAAATTAAAAATGTCATGGATACCAAACAAAAGGGTTGATTTTATCGTTATTTCATTTTTTTAATTATTTAGTGGAATACAAAAGTCTTTTTATTTTTGTCACCATTCATGTTAGGTGAAGAAATAAAAAAGACAAGGAAAGTAAGTCCCATCTCAAACTCAATGACTTCCGCTTTTTAAAAGAATTAATTTTCAGATTTAGTTAGGGACAATTTAAGGATCCGTTTAATGATCAAGATAAGAATAAAATAAGAAAGATAGTATAAGATAAACTATCATATCTTGTGTTTAGTGTGTCAATAAGATAGGATAAGTTTATCTTGCTACCTATCCTACCTTGTTGACCATTGATTTGTCAGGTATAGGGGGACAACCTTCTGGTATGAAGTATCGAGTTTATGTATCTTATATCTTACATCGGCCTAGTGAGGATCTGATATTATATCCTTAAATCCACTGGGGATCTCAAGGTATTGATGTATTCCGTCCAACACACCGATATCTTACATTGTGTGGTGAAATGATTTGTCACCTACAAAGACAATTGGACGCTTAAGTTAGTATGATATTAATATCAGAGCTCAAGCATTTGAGTTGATTAAACATACTTCATGTATAGTAAATGAATGGTATTTATAGGAGTAGGTGATAATTCTTTCTTGTGTGGTTTATGTTAGTACTTTTTCGTAAAGTATGAGAAAAATAACACACTTACGAACATTCTTGACACATTTGCAAGTGTTGTTCGTCATGCCCTAGCATGTTCCTCGACATCTATTAAATACCAGATCATATTGATACCGATTATTGGGTCTCTACATGGGAATGATATTATATGAGCCATCTTAATACCAAATGTAACTATACAAGCACTAATTTGGAGTTATGCTATACCAAATGTACTATCCTCTCTACCGGTATGAGCCTTAGGATGTTGAGACTTGTATTAGGCCCAAATTAGAACTTATCTAATTATTGTCCTAGTGTACATCAAACACTAGACAAGATAAGAGTTTATATGCCTTTATCATATAATGGTCCTATCTTATCTGTTTATTTTATCTTATCATTTCTTATGCTGCTCACCAAATGAGCTCTAAAGTTTGAGAAAATATTATATGGTTCTTAATGATTGTCCCAAGCATCGTTATCAAAATTGGACTGGATCGACCGGTTTGACTGGTTGAATCATGAATCGACTAAGTGACAGGTTTGAATCAATTCTTTTTAGTAACCGGTTTAGTCATGATTCGTCTCTTAATTTTATCATGGTTTGTCTAAACCAATACTTTCACTTTTAAAGACCGGTGTAGTTTTTAAAATATACGTATGAAGTGTTAAATTCACCTAAAGAGAAACACATCTCTATTATATACATTTGTGAAGCTTTTTATGATATGTGGCAGCGTCTAATGAAGCCTCATTTATTTTACATTTTTAAATTTAAAATAAAAATAGATTAGTTAGTTTGTTTTTTATTTTTAAAACCTATTTTTCAAAATTAATAGTAAATAAAAACTTATCAAATCAATCTTTTTAAAATCAAAATAAATTAGTTTGCTTTTTATTTTTAAAACCAAATTTTCAAAATTAATACTAGATAACTGAAACGCCCTGAAAATGGGGGTAAATTTTTCACGATTTAAAAAAATTATAAGTAAAAGAGACCGCGATATATAAAATGTCAAGTAATTACCCTGGATCATTTAATAACCTATCTCATATATGAAGATATGAAAAGGTACCAGAGTGCTCCTTGGACAATCGAACTCAAGATCGTCACAAGGGAAAAGCGGAAGATTGGATTAAATTTAAGAATTATCGAAATTTATATGAGGAAGGGGGTGAAAGGTGCCTCATCAACTAGATAAACATTAGTAATATAATTTCATAGTAAAAACATTATTTCTATGATATATGGGTTCCAAGGCAAGCAAGAAAATTTAAGCAAAGAAGCAAAAAATGAAGAAACTGGAATCAGGGTATCTTGCTTGAGCGAGGCCCTGACTCGCTTGAGCGAGGCCCGCGAGCGTGAGCAAAAATTCTCCAGAACCATCACTACGCTCGCTCGCTTGAGCGAGGCATGCTCGCTTGAGCGAAAAAGGGTCAGAACCTCACTGCCCTCATTTCACTCGAGCAAGGCCAGGCCCGCCTAAGCGAATTTCATCCAAAAACAAACCACATAATGCTCACTTGAGCGAAGGCAAGCCTGCTTGAGCGAGGAACGTCCAGAATACACACACCAAGTGTAGAGTCGTCTCGCCTGAGTGAGAACCACTCTCGCTTGAGCGAGATTAGGCCAGAGGCCATACTCCTGATACAGGGGACTCTCGCTTGAGCGAGAATCCATCTCGCTTGAGTGAGATTATCAGATCATGCGCAAAAACTTGAAAATCTCACAACCCTACATACAAAAACTCATCCCAAGCAAAATTGATCAAAATTAACATATCACATGCATCATATTAAGCATTTAGAACTTGTTTCAAGTAATCATATTCAACAATTTCCATTCCAATTCATTAATCATATCATAATCAAGCTTATCACCTTATATGCTTCATTGAACATAAAATCTTAAGAATTACTTTATTCATTCATCAACTCTAACAGCATTCCAAATCAGGTTTGTCATTTATACATTGTCAAGGTCATTAATGAAAATTAGCCATACAAACAAGGGTCTAATTTTCCTACATGACCTCCAAAATCATCATTCATCACATTAAATTACAAATTGAGCACACACACACACACACATATATATATATATATATATATATATATCATATACTCTACAAAATGACAATATGCCGGCTTCCATATTTACCTTTATCAATACTCGACCTCCAAAAGAGTAGGATTTACATCATACCTACATCAAACTTAAAAAAGGCAACTAGGAGGTGAGTAACATAATCCAAATGTATCATAGTCATACATTATGATGATACTTATACATGCTTACACATAATACATTTCTCTAGAAACACCACAGTTTCATTCATATACTATATCATTTCATTTCAACATGTGACATACTTGAAGCAATACTTCCACAACACACATATCCAAATCATTGACATTCCCAATAACGTCATCATACACATAATGTTAATACCACATTTCTTTCCTCTTTATTTCTCAATCATCCATCGCCACCACGGGCTTTCAACTAGGCATATCTCCGGCTATATGCAAATTCTCTTATAGCTAATGAATATGCACAAAGGAATTATTGTCAAATATGGATCCGACTATGGGAAACATCAACATACCAAATGTTGGTCAAGCATAGGTGTGCTACTATGCCCCTACCGCAGTAGAAAAATGTGTACACATATACCTCAATTCATGCATGCTTAACAACATACTTTTACTGGTACCAAACCGCTCTCGCCCATGTGTAGCACTAGTCACCCCGTGACTTGCGGATCTATAATCATGGTCTTACTTGCCATAAGTGCTACGGGCCCCTCTCGAACACACATCGAGAGAGCCGTGTCCCGTCGGACACCGAGGTAACTTGCTCATCACAGAGTCACCCGCCCACTGGGCCCGCCACATAGGGTGCCTCGTCACCAAACTATGGATAGCTTCGTGATTCCCAGAATCACTAGGGAAATACAACAATATACCTATGCACTGGGTTGCCCTCCCACTGGACCCGCCTAGTGGAACCCCTAACATTCCACATAGATAGTGTATGATATGCCATGGATGCAAATGCTAATCAATGCATTCTCACTCTATGCATCCTATCATGCCACTCCACATTCAACAATTTACCACAACCACTTAGTGGATTTCATATACTCATCATTCTCTACTACCACCAACATTCATTGGATTTCATACACACAATTAGTTAGTGGCAATCAATATTCTTTAGTTCACACATTATGAGATGTTCAACCACATATCAATCAATACAACCATGGTCTCAAGCTATTCATAACAAACTCATTAACATGAATCAAAACAACACCATACTCATCACCCCAAAAGCATATGCCACATAACATCAATCATTCTAAATGTATTTCAATCATAAAATCATCTTATCATCCAGTCAAGCCACATTATCATAGCACAATACTATACATTCACATCATCAATGGATGAAATCATGCATTTAGAATAGTTACCCCCTCGTACCTCAAGAGAAGTAGTAATCAACGCGATCCGAAAATCTCGCCTCATCGATGGGGTTATTTCCTACATTATAAATATACCACACAATTATTTTCTATTCAAACCACCAAGACTCAAATGGTCATATTTAATAACTTGGTGTTTATGCCATTTTAATTATCAACTCCTTTTATTTCATTCTATCCATCATAACCACCATAGGTTAGGTGCTTCCATTCATTATTATGCATTTAAAGTTAAACCCATTCATGGGTGTTCACATTAATGGTTTCCAACAACCATCATTAACCATCAAATTTCATTAATTGCCATCTACCATTTATAACACCACTTCACCTCATTAATAACATTTATCTAACACAATAAATGCTTTATTACACATATTCCATAATTTCCCTAATTCTTAGGGTTAGGGTTTCACTAAAACCCAACAACCATCATCAATGTCCATCATCTTCCACCATATTAAATGCCATTTTCATGTACCCCACCATGCCCTCATAAAACTCACATTAAATACACCTCACCTTAGGGTTTCTCATCATAAATGCTTTCCACTCATAACCCACATGCATTAAACTCTCAAAATCATCATTAACCCATAACCCATAGTTAATACTCTTGAGAAATGACAAGAACATACCTTATGAGAAGTAAAGAGTAGGTTTTCTAAAAGAGGGAATGTTGAGCACAAAAATGAGAGGAGAGAAATAAGAGACTTCGAGTTCCTAACTCCATCTTTCAAACTCTTCAAAATGAAAATGGGAGAGAGGATTGGCTCATCACCTTGTCTAAGGCTTTTAGAGGAAAAAGATGATGAAGAGAATGAGGAAGTAGAAGAAGATAAGAGTGTTCTACTTTTTAGGAGAGTACCAACAAAAATATTGAAAGGAAAAAGAGAGTTTGGCATTTAATTACATCTCCTTTAATTAAGGCTTCTCCGTTTTAAATCAAACAAGATCTTCGTTCGGGCTCAACAATTTATCCAAAAATTATTCCGACCACACATTCGGATTCCCAATAATATTCTTCACAGCCCTGACCAACAGCATCTCAATCGGAGATACTTGGTCCGACACCCATAGTTTAATCGGGTTGAATTTTAGCTTATAAAGCCCCAATAAATTATGAATTACCCCCAAAATCTTAATTTAATTATTTCCAATCTTATGGGATATTAATTCACTCACATATAATTATTTAGTATTTATTCTCAATATTTAATCATTTATATAAAATTAGGGATGTTACAATAACAATTTATCAAACAATATTTCTAAAAGAAAATAAATTTGTTTGTTTGTTTTTTGTTTTTAAAACCCATTTTTCAAAATTAATAAATAGATAATAACTTATCAAATTAATTATTTTAAAATAAATATATTTTTATTTTTAAAACCTGTTTTTTAAAATTAATAACTAGATAACAACATATCACATCATTTTTTTAAATAAAAATAATTTTTTTGCTTGTTTGTTATTTTAAAACTTAATTTTAAAAATAAATAAATAGATAACAACTTATCAAATTAATTTTTTTCAAATTAAAATAATTTTTTTTAAACTTGTTTTCTAAAATTAATAGTAGATAACAACTTAACAAATCAATCTTTTTAAAATAAAAATAAATTAGTTTTCTTTTTTATTTTTAAAACATCTTTTTCCAAATTAACAGATAGATAACAACTTATCAAATAATTGTTTTTAGAAATAAATTAGTTTTTTTGCTTGTTATTTTTAAAACCTATTTTTCAAAATGAATAAATAGATAACAACTTATCAAAGTAATTTTTTTAAAATAAAATAAATTTTTTGTTTGTTTTATATTTTAAAACCTATTTTTCAAAATTAATAAATAGATAACAACTTATCAAATCAATTTTTTTAGAATAGAAATAATTTTTTTTTGTTTGTGTGTTATTTTAAAACCTGTTTTTCAAAATTAATAGATAGATAACAACTTATCGAATCATTTTTAAAATAAAAATAAATTTATTTTTTATTTTTTATTTTTAAAACCTATTTTCCAAAATTAATAATAGATAACAACTTATCAAAATAATTTTTTAAAATAAAAATAATTTTTTTGTTTTTTATTTTTAAAACCTTTTTTCCAATAGATTGATAACAACTCATTATGTAACATCTTAAGTTTGAAAATTTTAGAAAATAACTTATTAGGCTCGCTAATTTGTTCCTCTCCTGCGCATCGTTGGTATTTCGGACCCAATTGTCCCAAACGATGCTTGATTGGAATGATTATAGTCTCATTCACTTTGTTTCAAAGATATCTTCAATCTCTATTTCTAGTCTTGATCCTAAATTCCTACTCTGTCATGCTCAAATTCAAGGCTTAAGTAAATCCATCCTAGAACCATGTTATTCGCGTTTTTACTCTGCGTATGGTTCATTCAAAAATTCATAACTCTCTCATTCGACCTCCGTTTCTTACAAACTTGGTGTCAAAATCACCGTAACAAAATTATCTACAGTTGTTGTGCGACTTTGAAAGCCAAATCCTCACAGATTGGTACAGTTTTTAGAATCTTTGCCAGTCCATGAGTTTCACGTCACTATGTTGACAGGTCCCAGAAAAATTGCTATATCACCCTTTTTCGGGACTCAAATCGCTTCGTTATTTTTGGTATAGATCCATATCGGAAATATATACAATTGTTATGCAAGGCATGAAACCAAATTCTAAAAGGAGAATTTTTGGTAAATTTATTTCTAAACACCTACCTGATTCAAAGACAATTAGAGCGTCCTGTCGTATTTTGATCATATCTTGGGCTACAGGTATCGGATCATCACGTATGATATATCGCTTTAAAGAGAAAAAGGATACCTATAACTTTCATGTTGAGAGTTTAGCTTGATTCTTAACTCATGAATTATTATAGATTTGTTTTTAACGTGTTTATTTCCAGTTCAATAAAATCCTGCACGCCGAAATTCATCGGGTAACAATTTAATTTTTCGGTGACCGGTTTTCAGTCAACCACTACCACTCAACACCTCCTGGGAAAGGTGTTAGCCCTAGGAGGACTCTGCCCATGCACGTTAACAACTCACTCCCAACCAGCTGCATTCATCAAACTTTATTAAATTCATATATCTTCCCATTATGAAAGGCACTCATCATATTCTTTTCCTTGCATTCTGTATTCAGGGTCAGACCACTAAACCATCCATATCTTCTCTTAAATTTTTAAAAAAACATCCTATTATTATATCAGGTTATGACATGTTATGTTAAATATATTATCATACCATCACATCCCATGCTATGCCAGCTCCTTGTCACTATAACATTCCTTTGCCCACAACAACTTGTATTCACATTCCACTCTGCTCCCTACTCCCTCAGGTCAACAACTTCCTCCTACTAGCAGCCATCAATTTTATATTAAATGTTAACCTCTTCATCATAACATTCCTCTTATTTCAAAACTTCAATACTTCTTTCCTTGCATTTCCTTGTCTCACGGCAGAAACTAAAAGCCAAGCCTTCTCCCTTTAATCCTTAAAATTTCAGCTATCATCTCCTTTTCCCATGGCTACAAAATGCTACCTAAAACCATAGCCACCTTATCTTCCTTTTCATTATTCTAATCATCAAGATAGCACTATATCCCTAGTCTTGTGCAAGCTGGAACCATGATTGGAAGGAGCAAAATTGGTGTCCTTAGGCTCTTTATAACACCTCTGATTTTCTGTACTCGAATCCTGATGTGATCGTCATAATTAATAAAAATACGAGTAAATTTTTCACGTTTGAAGATATTTCCAAGACACCACCATGATCACATCAAGACCCAAATCACAGAAAACCAAAGAGTGAGATTAAATAACCTAAAACTGGATCGATAACTAAAATGCCCATAACGGTATACAAAAATAATAAAGTTTACAGCGGAAGAATGTGTATACCGGGCACATGCCTAGTCCCATATATGACGATATGGAAAAAGGCTAGGCAAGCATGCAAACCTATTACCTTATCACATTCATGCACATTCCGTAGACGCATGCATTGCCTAAGATAAATAAATATATATATATATACATACATATACATATACATTCGAGGATATTCTCCCGACTATCTCAATCATCAATGAACATCATTCAATTTTAATCCTTCTAATATACATCAAATCATCTCTTACATTCCTCACATATATCCACCATCCACAAATTCAAGGATTATCTCATACATATTCACAATCACTAAATTATCTATATCCTCATATCCAATTCATTCATTACACAAGAACTCATATATGATGTCGGCCAAGGCACTTCCTCTACCACTATTTACCTTCACCAACGCTTTAATTAAAATCCAAACTCATCCCATGGCAACCTGCATCACAAGGTGACGTGAATATTTTTACAGTCGTGATTCCGTCAAATTAGTACATTAAAATTAATTAATGTAGTACTAGGGTGTCAACCTAGGTCGTTCTCTCAAGGATCAACATAAAAATTTAGGAAAAATCAAGTTTTAAACTAATTTTTAACAATTAAAAATAAAAACTCAATAACTAAATTTTTTACAAACATAAGTTCAACAAACATACAATTGGGGGGTTTTGATTATCTTTTTTTTGTTGTCACAATTAAAATAAAGTAAATATAGGATTTAAAACAATAAATAACAAGCGATTGATTTTCTTGGAGTATTGTAAATAAATTTATCCTTGGTTCACTAAAGATAATTTGTATACTTTCATTACTGTTAATTTCTTAGCTCAATTTGAATTAATCAACTAAGCGTCTTTTTCAATTCATAATTCCTTTACTTTCATTTAAAAAATAAATATTTTAATCAAGCATCCTAATTAAGCAAAAGGAGTCAAGATCGTAAAATCTAGGAATTATTGAGCATATGTAAGAACATCGCCTACATACATAATCTATTCTCATATTATGGAATTAAGCAAACCATAATTATTAAAAGTGATTATGAAAATATTCATTAAGCATGCATATTTCCTTAATCCATTCTAATTTAAAATCTTATTTTATTCCATTTGAATAATTAAACCGATTAAGCATACAAATTTAATTAAACATAATGGAATTAAATAAGCAGAGTAAGATTATGAAGAAATAACAATAACAAAAACATACTGTATTAAAAATAATGACCTCAAAATTACTTACAATATTCTCCAAGAAAATCAATCTAGGGGTTTTAGCCCTCCATAATTAAAACAAACTGAAAATAAAAAGATCCTAACCCAGAAATGAAGAACTTGCTGGAAGAAGAAATGCAAACAGAGAAGAAGAAGAATGAGGAACGAATGGTTCTTGAAGGAATTGATGTTCTGATGCCTCTAATGGTGCCTATTTATAGGAGTCCAAAAGCAAGCAAATGCCATAAACAATTTGTAATGGAAGGTGCACTCTTCAATTAACAAGTCCATGGTGCTCCATTATCAACTTCAGTGCTCCATTATCAACTTCAATGCCTTGCCCACCATCCAGAAGCTTGAAAACTTGATCCTGGGCCAATAATTCACTCATGAATCGATTCAATGGTGTAGTGAATCGATTCATGCGTTCCAAATGCAATTCTGGCCTAAAAATTAACGTATGAATCGATTCAAATGTGGGAAGAATCGATTCAACCCTTTAAAACCTGAATGAATCGATTCAAAATGCTGATGAATCGATTCAAGCTTCAAAAATTCACATCCTGGGTGCATTAAATCGTATGAATCGATTCAAGTGGGGGATGAATCGATTCATCCACCTGATTCTCCATTCTTTGTGTATTTTTTCACCCTTTTTGAGATCCTTTTGCATATTCCTTGATTCCCTTGATCCTTAGGCACTTTGATCTTCATTTTGGATTGGAATTCTTGAGTTCTTGGATCCATTTTCTTTTGGCACATATTAAAAATCAAATATTACATAAAGCTCAAATGATGAAAATGTGTTAAAATGCAATATATTACACACTAAGTGATGGCAAATTATACACATTTAAAGTGAAGAATTAAAGATAAATCATGCATCATCAAATACTCCCACACTTATTCTTTTGCACTCCCGGGCAAAATCAAAATAAAAACAAGTATCACAATTTATTGAAAACATTAAGTTGAAAACAACATACAGAATTTGCATGAAATCTTAGGAATATACAGAAAAACAAGAGTTATTCAACATGCAAGATACAGAGCATCAAGATATATATAAAAATCATTCAAACACTTAGGCATGTGAAAATTAAATTAAACTGAAAAGAAGATCATAAATGATAGAACCTCACAAGACATACTCTCAACTCTCAAGTGTTTAAGGTTTGTGTATACTCTCTAAACATTTCTTGAAAAACAAACAGTCTAAAAATTTGGCAAGTTTCTCAATTCCACAATCAACACAAATGCATGTATAGATCAACAGGGCTTTGTAGGGTTGTAATGTGGCCAAGATTAAAATGGATGGAAATTTTTTTAATTTTATTTTTTTAAATACCAAAAAGAATGATGAAGCAATTAATTTAACTGGCAAACAGTGATGGTAAAACATTTATTGTATGATATTAGGTCGCAATCATAATATTATTTATTATTATTATTATTAATGAGATTGCATAACACTTGGAACAAGAGTTACAATTCCTTTTTGCACACCCTCACACTTATTTGAATGCTTGTTTTTGACTTGATTCCAAAGCTCCGATATATTCCTTAAGGTAGGTATATTTTTGGTTTTTCATCCATGGCTTATTTGAGCTGCAACAAGGAAACAGTTAAATAGGCTCAAAATGGCTAGCAAGAGATAATTTATTCATGGTAGGCTTATCTGGCTTAGTGGCTCAATTGAACAAAATGCCTGTATCATTTCAAATACATTCATATGAGTTTCAAGTATCATCAAGAAACAAGACAAAAATTAGGATGTAAGCTTTCAGGAATTAATCACACATGAAAGAATTCAGATGGCGTAAAGTGATCCATCAAATCTTAAGGCTTAAAAAAAATCTCACAAGGTATAATTCTATCATATATGATCATCTATCAATTGTAACAGCCCAATTTTTAAGCAGTAATTAAACAGTGAAAAAAAATTAAAGTTTCTCAAAGAAATAAGAAATGAATCATAGAAAATAGGAAATTTAATTATGAATACAAGGATATTTTCAGTCTGACTTAAAACGGAAATAAACGAGAATGGAATGAAGAATAGAATAATAAAATAAAATAAAAATCTGCTACAGTAAAATGCTACAGTAAAATGCTACAGTAAAATGCTACAGTAACGTCACATGAAAAATGTTGAAGAATGTAGAGAATTCGTGAGAATTCTCCAACTTTCCACCGCCTCATGTCAATTTTGAGATGCTACAGTGATTTGCTACAGTGATTTGCTACAGTAATTTGCTACAGTAATTTGCTACAGTAACCGACATTGAAAGCATATAAATAGAGCCTCAACCTCCCACATTTCCTCAGACCAAAAACCTCACTAATCCTATAACCTTTCATCTCCCTCTTCAAGCTCTCAAAACCTTCTTTCTTTAATTTTCGCATAAGGAGAAATTACGCAAACTTGAAGATTTGAAGAAATACAAAGGAGTTTAGCATAAGGAAAGTTTAACGATCTTCACTTGAGGTAAGAAAGAGGGGATAGGATATTAAATACATAGAAATTAAGTTAGAATTGCTTGCTTAATTATTTAGAAACTCATATAGTTATACTTTAATTTAATTTGAACTAAATTGTGAAATGGATGCAAATGGTTTGGAATATGATATTAAACAATTACCATAACTTGGAAGATATGTTTCCATATTCTTTGAAATATGAAATATTATGGAAAATATGTTTTCATATGTTTAAAATATGATATGAATATTATGGGAAATGTGTTTCTGTATGATTGAATTATGATATAAATAATATGGAAAATGTGTTTCCATATTCTTGAGTTATAAATAAAGTATGCTTAATTGATTGTTATAATAATTTTATTGTTAAAATTAGTTATAAAGGAATTTGATAATGTAATGCATTCATGCATCATATGCATTGGCCGTTCAAAGAATCCGCAGAGGGGTTCTTTGAGGGGGTTCCCGGTGGGGGAACGCGCTCTGTTGAGCACAGACCTCTGCGGTGGTTTTATACCACGGCCGTCTTAAGGGCTAAGCAGTGTGTCCTTAAGGGGGGTCCCGCAACACTTGTTATTGATATTATGATGTTGTTATCCGATGTGGTGTTGCATTATGGGGCGCGGTATCGGTTGGATATCCGTAAAAATGTTATTGTTGGAAATCACTGCAGATGTTCCCACTAGAATGGATCCATCATGCATTTTCATAAAAAGGAACGTAATATAATACAAAACACTTGTTTGGCATCTGCATCACATAGCATCCTACTTGTGGTTGTGGTTGTTCTAATTTGATTTCTATTTATTTGGTATTTTATCTCACTCTTTCTGTTACTTGTGGCAACCCCTTTTAGTGATTAACCAGGAAGATATGTGACAAAGTGGAAGCTGCCTAATTTGGATGAATTATGAAGGCTTTTGATGATGATGTTTGCTTGCATGTCTACTATGGCTGTATTATGTGTATACTATGTTGTTGGTACTGTACGTTTTTATATTTTATAAGATCTAGGTGCCTGTTGTAAAATATAATATGTATGAAACTCTTATGTTATGTATAATAATAAACAAGTTAATTATGTAAAGGGTTGCGTACTCTGATATTATATCAGTAACCCTTGGAATCAGGTTGTGAATCTCTTGATAATTATCATATGGAAAAATAAGTTATCTAAGAAATTTTATATGGTGACGGTAATTATCTTGGGATTTGCAAGTTGGCTCCAGGGTGTTACAACTGAAGTGGTATCAGAGCAAAGGTTTATAAAATATAAAGAAAACCTTAGGAATTAACTAGAGAATAACATAAGATAGCTTGAAGTGTATGAAACTTGATTGCTATTTGTTTGAAATTTGTGTGCTTGTGTGTTATGTGTGCTCTTTGTATGTTTCTGTTTAGTATAATTACTAGTTAGATACCATAAAAATTATTAGAACTCTGAGTATATTAGATACTCAGTAACTGAATGCAGTGGTACTCGTACATGTAGGATAAGAAATGGCTAGACGTCAGAACGATGATGCCATGGCTGCTGCATTCAATCGATTTGCTGAGATCCTTGAAAGACAGGAACAGCAAAGGTTAGCCGAGGGAACCCATGGACTTGACCGTTTCCTGAAAAGGAAACCTACCCAATTCAAAGGAGACTATAATCCAGAGGTGGCTTACTTGTGGATTAAGGAAATGGAACATATTTTCCGATCCTTACCTTGCACTGAAGTCCAGAAGGTAGAATACGCTACCTATATGATGGTAGGGGAAGCAGAAAATTGGTGGATCTTTGCTCGCGATAGGTTACTGGAAGCTGGTAGGCTACTTAACTGGGAGAATTTTAAAGAAACCTTTTTCGAGAAATATTTCCCTGCCAGTGTTAGGAGCAAAAAGGAATTAGAATTTTTAGAATTAAAGCAAGGGAATATGTCTGTCGGAGAATACACTACCAAATTCGAGGAACTGTCATCGTTCTATCCTCCTTTCCAACAGCCTGGAACCGAGACTTCTAAATGTGTCAAATTTGAAAATGGCTTGAGGCCAGAAATTAAATAAGCCATAGGACATCAGGAGATTAGGAGTTTTCCTACTTTAATCAACAAATGCAGAATCTTTGAAGAAAACCATCAGGCTAGGATTGAGCAGGAGAAAAGCAGTAAACAATTGAGACCTCAACTAGTGAACTTTAAAAGGCGAGGAGCATTTAACCAGAATCGATTTCGAGGAGGATCAACTTCGTCATCTGGAGGACGCGTGAACCAACCAATCACATGGAACTGCTATAAGTGTGGAGGAAATCATAGAACACGTGATTGCACACAGACAGATGTTACCTGTTTCCAATGCAACCAGAAGGGACACATTCGTCCTAACTGCCCACAGCTTCACCAAGGCACTGACACTATGAATGTTAAAACTGAAAACAACAACAATGGAGCCAACAGAGGAGGAGCCAACATTCGAAATGGACATAATACCAATGGTCGCGGAGGACTTAATGTCAAAGGCACAGCTAGTCGAGGACGAGAAAGTGGACAGCTAGTGAATAATCAGAACAAATCACCTGCAGCTGGCAGAGTATTTGCAATCAGTGGATCAGAGGCATCACAAGCAGACGACTTAGTACAAAGTGAGTGCATTCTTAACGACACTACCTTATCTGTCTTATTTGATTCTGGTGCGACACATTCTTTCATTGCTGAAGAATGTGTTAGGCGTCTGAATTTACCTATGAAATCTATGCAATATGATTTGCTTGTCTCTACTCCTACTGGTAACCATCTTAGGACAGCTAATGTGTGTGAAGGCTGTTCTATACATATAGGAGGTAGAAATTTTAACGTGAACCTAGTATGCTTACCATTAAAGGACTTGGAAATCATTCTGGGGATGGATTGGCTATCTGCTAACCATGTCCTTGTGGATTGCCGTAATAAAACCGTGATCTTTCCACCTGACAACATGGAGTGTCAGGAGTATGATACCTTACAAAACCCTATAGGATATTCCTTGAACAATGAAGCCCAATTATTCATGGTATTTGCACTTACAGAAGGGAAAGTTATTCCTGATGTAAGTAAAATACCAGTAGTCTGTGAATTCTCAGAAGTATTCCCCGAGGATGTCCCAGGATTACCTCCTGAACGAGAGATAGAATTCTCTATTGACCTAATTCCTGGAGCAGAACCCATTGCTAGAGCACCCTATAGAATGTCTCCAATGGAACTGACTGAACTAAAGAAGCAAGTAGATGAGTTATTAGAAAAGCAATTCATACGACCCAGCGTATCTCCTTGGGGAGCACCTGTACTACTGGTCAAGAAGAAGGACGGTAGTATGAGACTTTGCGTCGATTATCGCCAACTGAACAAAGTGACGGTTAAGAATAAATACCCGTTACC
The DNA here is from genome assembly GCA_037962975.1 of Clitoria ternatea. Taxonomy (NCBI): domain Eukaryota; kingdom Viridiplantae; phylum Streptophyta; class Magnoliopsida; order Fabales; family Fabaceae; genus Clitoria; species Clitoria ternatea. Next base: position 213,991,141 of record CM075671.1, on the reverse strand, counting down.
AAGGATCGATGACCTCATTGATCAACTACGAGGAGCTACTGTGTTCTCCAAGATAGACCTGAGATCGGGATACCATCAAATTCGCGTAAAGAAAGAAGATATTCCAAAGACAGCCTTTAGAACACGCTATGGCCATTATGAATATTTAGTTATGCCTTTTGGTGTAACTAATGCTCCAGCCGTGTTCATGGACTATATGAACCGGATATTCCACCCATACCTTGATCAATTTGTCATTGTCTTTATAGATGATATTCTCATCTATTCCAAAACCAAGGAAGAGCACGAGGAGCATTTATACTTAGTGCTACAAATACTAAAGGAGAAGCAGCTATATGCCAAACTATCCAAATGTGAGTTTTGGCTTAATGAAGTAAAATTCTTAGGCCATGTGATATCTAAGAATGGAGTGTCAGTCGACCCTGCGAAGATTAAAGCTGTAATAGCTTGGGAAAGGCCAAAGACTGTCACCGAAATCAGGAGTTTCTTAGGACTCGCGGGCTACTACCGAAGATTTATTGAAGGATTCTCCCGAATTGCCCTACCAATGACTCGATTAACCTGTAAAAACAAACCTTTCATTTGGACTCCAAAATGCGAAGCAAGTTTCCAAGAATTAAAGAAAAGATTAACAACTGCACCAGTTCTAGCTTTACCAAACCCCCAAGAAAACTTTGAAGTTTATTGTGACGCTTCAAAGTTGGGACTTGGTTGTGTACTAATGCAACAAAGAAAAGTAATTGCTTATGCTTCAAGGCAATTACGACCACACGAACTTAATTACCCTACTCATGACTTAGAATTGGCGGCCATTGTCTTTGCTTTAAAAATTTGGAGGCACTATTTATATGGTGCAAAGTTCGAAATTTATAGTGACCATAAGAGTCTCAAATACCTGTTTGACCAAAAAGAATTAAACATGAGACAACGCCGATGGATGGAATTTCTCAAGGACTATGACTTTGAATTGAAGTACCATCCGGGGAAAGCCAACGTGGTTGCTGACGCGCTTAGTAGAAAAGCTATTCATATGGCAGCTTTAATGATAAAAGAATTAGAAATGATTGAGCAATTTAGAGACTTAAACATAGCAGTTGAGGAAAAATCTTCAGTAAATATGGTGGTTGGAGTTCTAAAAATCACTAATGATTTTCTAAAAATGGTGGGTGAAAAACAAAGATCGGATGTATGTCTCCAAGAAATGATCGAGACACAACATAATGGAAAAGATCTGGGATTACAAGAAGGTTCAAATGGAGTATGGAGGATGAAAGGAAGAATATGTGTCCCAGAGGATGCAGAACTAAAGAAGATGATTCTAGATGAAGCCCACAAAAGCATGCTTAGTATTCATCCTGGATCTACGAAGATGTAACAAGACTTAAGAAAGGATTTCTGGTGGAAGAGGATGAAAAAGGAGATAGCTGAGTATGTTTCATCTTGCTTAATATGTCAGAAAAGTAAAGTTAAACATCAAAAACCATCTGGTGGATTACAACCACTAGAAATCCCTATATGGAAATGGGATGACATTGCCATGGACTTTGTGTCAGGCTTGCCTAGAACACAAAGAGGCAATGATGCTATCTGGGTGATAGTCGATAGATTAACAAAATCAGCCCATTTTCTTCCAATCAATATGAAGTATTCACTTGAGAAATTGGCTCAGGTGTATATAAAAGAAATAGTAAGATTACATGGAGTACCATCAAGCATAGTATCTGATAGAGATCCTAGATTTACTTCTCGATTTTGGGGAAGCTTACATAAAGAGCTTGGTACTAGACTGAAGTTAAGCTCTGCCTATCATCCACAGACTGATGGACAGTCAGAGAGGACTATCCAAAGTCTGGAGGATTTACTAAGAGCATGTGTATTAGAACATGGTGGAAGCTGGGAACATTACCTTCCACTAATCGAATTCACATATAATAACAGTCATCACTCAAGCATTGGGATGGCACCATATGAAGCATTGTATGGTAGGAAGTGCAGGACACCAATTTGTTGGTTAGAGACAGGTGAGCACCTGACTCTTGGACCAGAAATTGTCCGGCAAACAACAGAGCGAATTCAGATGATTAGAGAAAGGATGAAAATTGCACAGGATCGGCAGAAGTCATATTATGATCAAAGAAGGAAGCCATTAGAATTCCAAGTTGGAGATTATGTATTCTTAAAAGTATCACCTAACAAAGGAGTCGGAAGAGTGTTGAAAAGCAAGAAGCTTACTCCAAGGTATATAGGACCATATGAGATCCTGAAAAGAATTGGTAAAGTCGCATACCAGATCGCATTGCCGCCTCACCTTTCCAATCTTCATAATGTGTTCCATGTCTCACAATTACGAAAGTATGTACCTGACGCAGACCATGTGATCGAGACTGATGATATAGAAGTTAAAGAAAACCTTACAATTCCAGTAACACCAGTAAAGATAATGGACAGAGACATCAAGCGACTAAGAGGCAAGGAGATCTCATTGGTGAAAGTGGCTTGGCAACAAGGAGATGAAGTAAGCATGACTTGGGAACGAGAAGATGAGATGAGAAGTCAATATCCTGAATTATTCTAACAAGGTACGTTTAAATTTCGAGGACGAAATTTTTATAACGGGGGAAGAGTGTAACAGCCCAATTTTTAAGCAGTAATTAAACAGTGAAAAAAAATTAAAGTTTCTCAAAGAAATAAGAAATGAATCATAGAAAATAGGAAATTTAATTATGAATACAAGGATATTTTCAGTCTGACTTAAAACGGAAATAAACGAGAATGGAATGAAGAATAGAATAATAAAATAAAATAAAAATCTGCTACAGTAAAATGCTACAGTAAAATGCTACAGTAAAATGCTACAGTAACGTCACATGAAAAATGTTGAAGAATGTAGAGAATTCGTGAGAATTCTCCAACTTTCCACCGCCTCATGTCAATTTCGAGATGCTACAGTGATTTGCTACAGTGATTTGCTACAGTAATTTGCTACAGTAACCGACATTGAAAGCCTATAAATAGAGCCTCAACCTCCCACATTTCCTCAGACCAAAAACCTCACTAATCCTATAACCTTTCATCTCCCTCTTCAAGCTCTCAAAACCTTCTTTCTTTAATTTTCGCATAAGGAGAAATTACGCAAACTTGAAGATTTGAAGAAATACAAAGGAGTTTAGCATAAGGAAAGTTTAACGATCTTCACTTGAGGTAAGAAAGAGGGGATAGGATATTAAATACATAGAAATTAAGTTAGAATTGCTTGCTTAATTATTTAGAAACTCATATAGTTATACTTTAATTTAATTTGAACTAAATTGTGAAATGGATGCAAATGGTTTGGAATATGATATTAAACAATTACCATAACATGGAAGATATGTTTCCATATTCTTTGAAATATGAAATATTATGGAAAATATGTTTTCATATGTTTAAAATATGATATGAATATTATGGGAAATGTGTTTCTGTATGATTGAATTATGATATAAATAATATGGAAAATGTGTTTCCATATTCTTGAGTTATAAATAAAGTATGCTTAATTGATTGTTATAATAATTTTATTGTTAAAATTAGTTATAAAGGAATTTGATAATGTAATGCATTCATGCATCATATGCATTGGCCGTTCAAAGAATCCGCAGAGGGGTTCTTTGAGGGGGTTCCCGGTGGGGGAACGCGCTCTGTTGAGCACAGACCTCTGCGGTGGTTTTATACCACGGCCGTCTTAAGGGCTAAGCAGTGTGTCCTTAAGGGGGGTCCCGCAACACTTGTTATTGATATTATGATGTTGTTATCCGATGTGGTGTTGCATTATGGGGCGCGGTATCGGTTGGATATCCGTAAAAATGTTATTGTTGGAAATCACTGCAGATGTTCCCACTAGAATGGATCCATCATGCATTTTCATAAAAAGGAACGTAATATAATACAAAACACTTGTTTGGCATCTGCATCACATAGCATCCTACTTGTGGTTGTGGTTGTTCTAATTTGATTTCTATTTATTTGGTATTTTATCTCACTCTTTCTGTTACTTGTGGCAACCCCTTTTAGTGATTAACCAGGAAGATATGTGACAAAGTGGAAGCTGCCTAATTTGGATGAATTATGAAGGCTTTTGATGATGATGTTTGCTTGCATGTCTACTATGGCTGTATTATGTGTATACTATGTTGTTGGTACTGTACGTCTTTATATTTTATAAGATCTAGGTGCCTGTTGTAAAATATAATATGTATGAAACTCTTATGTTATGTATAATAATAAACAAGTTAATTATGTAAAGGGTTGCGTACTCTGATATTATATCAGTAACCCTTGGAATCAGGTTGTGAATCTCTTGATAATTATCATATGGAAAAATAAGTTATCTAAGAAATTTTATATGGTGACGGTAATTATCTTGGGATTTGCAAGTTGGCTCCAGGGTGTTACATCAATTATCATGTCATTCTCATCATACCAAAATTGCTTGAGTTCAAATTATAACATATCATTAAGCTCATATCAGACATGAAAGAATTTACCTATTACTCATGCATATCTTAAAATTCCAATAAAACATGCCTTTTTAAAACAAAAACACACAAAAAATCTTTTATTTTTAATTCTTTTTTTTCTTTTTTTTTAACATAGTCACACAAAATTAATCACACAACAAGACAACAATAAACAAGAATATTCCCACCCCCATACTTAAATCATACATTGTCCTCAATGTAAGACAGAGCATACAAATTAGACAATATAATGAAAAAGTAAAAAGATGGGTAAGAAAAACTCCCTCAAGGGGGGGTTAAGAAGTGGTTCCCCCAAAGCATGTTCCTCCATTTTAACATCCACAAGTGAAGGATTTTCATGAAATGGCTTCAAACGTTGTCCATTAACCTTGAAGCTTTTATTGGAGTTTTCACTTTTTATTTCCACAGCTCCATGGGGAAATACATTAGTAATAATGAAAGGTCCTTCCCATTTAGAGCGCAATTTTCTGGCCATCAGTTTCAATCGGGAATTAAACAGTAGCACTTTCTGTCCAGCAGTAAAATCTTTTCTAGCTATTGAGCTATCATGGAATTTCTTTGTTTTCTCCTTATAGAACCTCGAGTTCTCATAAGCAGCCAAACGGATCTCATCAAGCTCATTCAGTTGTAATTTTCTTTCTTTACCTGCTTGATCAAGTGCTAAGTTGCAAGCTTTTACAGCCCAATAAGCACGATGCTCAATCTCCACTGGAAGATGACATGCCTTACCAAAAACAATTCTATAGGGAGACATTCCTATAGGTGCTTTAAAAGCTGTTCTATGTGCCCAAAGAGCATCATCCAGTTTCCTGCTCCAATCCTTTTTATTAGGCTGTACTATCTTTTCCAGGATTCTTTTGATTTCTCTGTTAGAGACTTCTGCTTGTCCATTGGTTTGGGGGTGATATGGAGTAGAGACTCTATGAACAACCCCATACATCCTGAGCATAGCTTGCATGGTCCTGTTGCAGAAGTGTGTTCCCTGATCACTAATGATTGCTCTCGAGATGCCAAACCTGCAAAAAATTTGAGATCTAACAAAATCCACAACAACTCGAGCATCATTAGTTCTGGTGGCTTTAGCTTCCACCCATTTTGAAACATAATCTACAGCCAATAAAATGTAAGTAAAACCAAAGGATGGAGGAAATGGACCCATAAAATCAATGCCCCAAACATCAAATACTTCACAAAACAACATAGGTTGCTGAGGCATCTGTTGTCTCCATGTGGTAGCATTACTAGCTCTTTGGCATTTCTCACAAGTGTTACAAATTCTCCATGCATCCTTAAAAATTATGGGCCAATATAAACCAGAATCCAACACTTTCCTTGTTGTTCTTTGTGGACCAAAATGTCCACTAACTAGTGAAGCATGGCAGAATCGAAGAACTGATTCTATTTCATGATCGGGAATGCATCTTCGAATCACCTGATCATTACACAATTTCCACAAATACGGGTCATCCCAAATATAATACTTTGCATCACTTTTTAATTTTGAAATTTGGTTTCTGGATGCATATGGTGGAAAAACAGAAGCAACAAGATAATTTACAATGTTAGCAAACCAAGGTGAATCAAAAAAGTTAGAAATAGTCATGAGGTGTTCATCGGGAAAATGGTCCCGAATAGGTAAGGAATCAGGAGCATTCTCAATTTTGCTTAAATGGTCTGCCGCAAGGTTTTGTGTTCCACTTCTGTCATGAATTTCCAAGTCAAACTCTTGGAGAAAAACGAATTAATCTTGGGTTGGACTCACCTTTCTTCAACAAGTACTTCAGAGCTGCATGGTCAGTAAAGACAACTACTCGAGAACCGAGTAGGTAAGATCTGAACTTGTCTAATGCAAAAACAATGGCCAAGAGCTCTTTTTCAGTGGTGGTGTAATTTACCTGGGCTCATCTAAAGTTTTAGATGCATAGTAGATGACCCTAGGCTGCTTGTCAATCTTTTGACCAAGGACAGCCCCCAATGCATAATTAGAGGCATCACACATCAACTCAAATGGGGCTGTCCAAACAGGTGCTTGAATTATTGGGGTTGTGGTTAATGCTTGCTTGAGGCAATTAAAAGCCTCTTTACACTTTTCATCAAACTCAAATGCCACATCCTTTTGAAGCAGACTGGATAGTGGCCTAGCCTTCTTGCTGAAATCCTTTATGAATCTTCTGTAGAATCCTACATGACCAAGAAAAGAACGAACCTCTCGAACATAAGAGGGGTAAGGCAAATGTGATATAACTTCTATTTTGGCAGGATCTACCTCAATTCCTTTCTCAGAGATTACATGCCCTAAAACTATTCCTTGTTTTACCATAAAATGACATTTTTCATAGTTCAAGACAAGGTTAGTTTCAATACATCTGTTCAAAACTTTATCCAAACTATCAAGGCATGCATTAAATGAAGATCCATAGACAGTAAAATCATCCATAAACACCTTTATGCAATTTTCAATGAAATCATGAAAAATACTTATCATGCATCTTTGGAAAGTTTCAGGAGCATTGCATAGGCCAAATGGCATTCTCCTATAAGCAAATATGCCAAAGGGACAGGTGAATGTGGTCTTTTCTTGATCCTCAGGTGCAATGTGAATCTGAAAATATCCAGAGAATCCATCAAGAAAACAGTAGTGAGACTTACCTGCAAGACGCTCAAGCATTTGATCAATGAAGGGTAAAGGGAAATGGTCCTTCTTTGTTGCCTGGTTAAGTCTCCTGTAATCAATACAGACTCTCCAACTATTTTGCACTCTAGTTGGGATCAATTCATCCTTTTCATTTTTCACAACTGTGATCCCTGTTTTCTTAGGAACCACTTGAATCAGAATCACCCATCGGCTATCAGAGATAGGATAAATGATTTCTGCTTGTAGAAGCTTGGTAATCTCCTTCTTAACCACATCAAGGATTACAGGGTTGAGTCTCCTTTGGGGCTGTCTTACTGCTTTAGTATTTTCCTCCAGAAATATTCTATGCATGCACATGGATAGGCTAATTCCAAGAATGTCTGCCAATGTCCATCCTATAGCCTTCTTATGTCTTTTCAATACCTGCAACAATTTTTCTTCTTGATTTTCATCAAGAGAAGTGGAAATTATCACCGGGAGCTGTTCATTATCCCCTAAGTATACATATTTTAGGTTCTCAGGTAGGGGTTTCAATTCTAACTTAGGTGCCTGCAAAACAGATGGAACTAACAAAGTAGATTTTGATTCTGCTGCTTGCACCTCAAAAATTTTGTTAGAATTTTCTTGAAATCCTGCATTCAGCTCCTTATGGTTAACAGGTATATCTAAAGACTCTGAATCAGAAATTATGTATTTATCAATTTCAGCACAAATATCACAACTTCCAGAATCATTGCATGCAAAACATTTGTTTGAATCATCCATGTATTCCAAATCAACATTAGAAAAATGTTCAAAAACTAGTTCATCAATAATGTCTATTTGGAAAACAGAATGATTTTCAAATGGGTATTTTATGGCATCAAGAATATTGAATTGAACTCTCGTGTCTCCAAATTCCATAGAGAGAGTTCCAGAATGAACATCTATTTTGGTTCGAGCTATTTTCAAAAATGGTCTTCCCAAAATGATAGGAACAGGAATTTGAGGCATACCTTCTTCCATATCAAGTACAAAAAAGTCAGCAGGGAAAACAAGTTGTTCTACCTGAACCAAAACATCCTCTATAACTCCAGCAGGGTAAGCAGTGCTCCTATTGGCTAGCTGAATTACTACACCAGTAGGTTGTAAATTTCCAAGAGACAATGATTTGAAAATAGGCATAGGCATAACATTTATTGAAACTCCTAAATCTAACATGCAATTTTCAAATTTGTTATTGCCTATGATACAGGGTATAGAAAATGTACCTGGATCTTTGCATTTCTCAGGAATATTTGAAATTTCCTTACCAAGCAGTGCAGATACATTTCTTCCCATGCTGATCCTTTCATTACCTTTGAGTCTCCTCTTGTGAGTACATAACTCCTTCAGAAATTTGGCATACTTGGGAATTTGCTTGATTGCATCAAGAAGAGGTATATTCACTTCCACTTTCCTAAAAGTATCCAAAATTTCTTTGTCCACTTCTTCCATCTTCTTACTTGGAATTACTTTTGGTGGGAAAGGAAGAGGGATATGAGATGGGATTTGGGATGGTTGCATCTCAGATTTGCTTGAAGAGGGTACATCATTCTCAACTATTTCAGGCTCAGTTGTTTGTTTTTCAGGTTCCTTAGGTATGGGTACTTCAAGGTTCTTACCTGATCTTAACTGAATTGCACTCACATTTCTTGGATTTGCAGCTGGTTGAGATGGTAATTTGTCAGAGTTTTGAGATTGTAACTGGCTTAATGATGAAGCCAATTGCCCAATTTGGTTGCTTAAACTCTGGATGGTAGCATCATTCCTTTGTTGATACTCTAAGTTTTGTGTAGCCATTTGTTTCACCAGATCGTCCAAAGAAGGGCCATTTGTGGATGGTTGAGGTGTAGGTCTTTGGAAGGTTGGTGCATTGTTTTGAAATGGGGGTTGGGGATTTGGGTTACCCCATCTCAAATTTGGATGGTTCCTCCAACCTGGATTGTATCTGTTGGTGGAAAGGTCATGGTTTTGTTGTTGTTGTGGTGGTGGAGGTCTATCATGGTAGATGTTAGCTGCATAGGCTTGGGGACTATTATTATCCTTTTCTTGTAGGGAAGGACAACAATCAGTGGGGTGCTCTTATGAAGAGCAAATGCCACATACTTTAGCAGTCATGGATTTTTGATTTACTGCTAATTGTGTGACCAGAGTGGTAAGAGCATCAAGTTTGCTCTCCAATTTAATTCCAGATGAACTAGAATTGGAATCAAACATGGGTTTGAAAGAATCATTTCTCACACCAAATTGTTGAGAGTTAGATTCCATCTTTTCAATCAGATTTCTTGCTTCAGCAGCAGTCATATCTCCTAAAGCTCCTCCACTTGCCGCATCAATCATGTTGCGATCAACGTGGTGCAGACCTTCATAGAAGTACTGAAGAAGAAGTTGTTTAGAAATTTGGTGGTGAGGGCAACTTGCACAGAGTTTTTTAAATCTCTCCCAATATTCATAAAGACTTTCTCCAGAGAGTTGCCTAATGCCAGATATGTCTTTACGGATTGCAGTTGTTCTAGAGGCAGGAAAGAATTTTTCCAAGAACATTTTCTTTAAGTCATTCCAACTTGTGATCGATCTTGGAGCAAGGTAGTACAACCAATCCTTAGCAACACCCTCTAAAGAATGAGGAAACGCTTTAAGATAGACATGGTCTTCTTGAACATTTTGGGGTTTCATTATGGAGCACACAATGTGGAATTCTTTGAGGTGTTTGTGCGGATCTTCACCCGCAAGACCATGAAACTTAGGCAACAAGTGTATAAGTCTGGTCTTAAGAATAAAAGGGACATCCTCATCAGGATATTGAATACACAAACTTTCATATGTGAATTCAGGTGCAGCTAGTTCTCTAAGAGTTCTTTCACGAGGTTCAGCCATATCAGCAAAACTAGTAGTAGTACTTTCAGCAGATTCAGAAAAAATACTATCACTATCAATATCAACAAAGTTATTATTAAATCTAGCTTCTCTGATTAACCTATGAAAAGTTCTTTCAATTTCAGGATCAAATGAATATAAATGCTCAAAAGTTCTTCTAGTCATACATAGCATACAACAAGATATTTGATCATCATGAGCAATAAATCATAAGAATCCTAAATCATGCAAAAGAAATAAAATAAAACAAACAAACTAAAAAAAATTATTTTTTTATTTTTTTTTAATTTATACAAAAAAAATTAATCTAAAACAAGAATTTTTCCTAAAGATTGTTGATCCCCGGCTGCGGCGCCAAAATTTGACGTGAATATTTTTACAGTCGTGATTCCGTCAAATTAGTACATTAAAATTAATTAATGTAGTACTAGGTTGTCAACCTAGGTCGTTCTCTCAAGGATCAACACAAAAATTTAGGAAAAATCAAGTCTTAAACTAATTTTTAACAATTAAAAATAAAAACTCAACAACTAAATATTTTACAAACATAAGTTCAACAAACATACAATTGGGGGGGGGGGTTGATTGATTTTTTTTTGTTGTCACAATTAAAACAAAGTAAATATAGGATTTAAAACAATAAATAACAAGCGATTGATTTTCTTGGAGTATTGTAAATAAATTTATCCTTGGTTCACTAAAGATAATTTGTATACTTTCATTACTGTTAATTTCTTAGCTCAATTTGAATTAATCAACTAAGCGTCTTTTTCAATTCATAATTCCTTTACTTTCATTTAAATAATGAATATTTTAATCAAGCATCCTAATTAAGCAAAAGGAGTCAAGATCGTAAAATCTAGGAATTATTGAGCATATGTAAGAACATCGCCTACATACATAATCTATTCTCATATTATGGAATTAAGCAAACCATAATTATTAAAAGTGATTATGAAAATATTCATTAAGCATGCATATTTCCTTAATCCATTCTAATTTAAAATCTTATTTTATTCCATTTGAATAATTAAACCGATTAAGCATACAAATTTAATTAAACATAATGGAATTAAATAAGCAGAGTAAGATTATGAAGAAATAACAATAACAAAAACATACTGTATTAAAAATAATGACCTTAAAATTACATTATAATATTCTCCAAGAAAATCAATCTAGGGGTTTTTAGCCCTCCATAATTAAAACAAACTAAAAATAAAAAGATCCTAACCCGGAAATGAAGAACTTGCTGGAAGAAGAAATACAAACAAAGAAGAAGAAGAATGAGGAACGAATGGTTCTTGAAGGAATTGATGTTCTGATGCCTCTAATGGTGCCTATTTATAGGAGTCCAAAAGCAAGCAAATGCCATAAACAATTTGTAATGGAAGGTGCACTCTTCAATTAACAAGTCCATGGTGCTCCATTATTAACTTAAGTGCTCCATTATCAACTTCAGTGCCTTGCCCACCATCCAGAAGCTTGAAAACGTGATCCTAGGCCAATAATTCACTCATGAATCGATTCAATGGTGAAATGAATCGATTCATGCGTTCCAAATACAATTCTGGCCTAAAAATTAACGTATGAATCGATTCAAATGTGGGAAGAATTGATTCAACCCTTTAAAACCTGAATGAATCGATTCAAAATGCTGATTAATCGATTCAAGCTTCAAAAATTCACATCCTGGGTGCATTAAATCGTATGAATCGATTCAAGTGGGGGATGAATCGATTCATCCACCTGATTCTCCATTCTTTGTGTATTTTTCCACCCTTTTTGAGATCCTTTTGCATATTCCTTGATTCCCTTGATCCTTAGGCACTTTGATCTTCATTTTGGATTAGAATTCTTAAGTTCTTGGATCCATTTTCTTTTGGCACATATTAAAAATCAAATATTACATAAAGCTCAAATGATGAAAATATGTTAAAATGCAATATATTACACACTAAGTGATGGCAAACTATACACATTTAAAGTGAAGAATTAAAGATAAATCATGCATCATCAAATACTCGCACACTTATTCTTTTGCACTCCCAGGCAAAATCAAAATAAAAACAAGTATCACAATTTATTGAAAACATTAAGTTGAAAACAACATACAGAATTTGCATGAAATCTTAGGAATATACAGAAAAACAAGAGTTATTCAACATGCAAGATACAGAGCATCAAGATATATATAAAAATCATTCAAACACTTAGGCATGTGAAAATTAAATTAAACTGAAAAGAAGATCATAAATGATAGAACCTCACAAGACATACTCTCAACTCTCAAGTGTTTAAGGTTTGTGTATACTCTCTAAACATATCTTGAAAAACAAACAGTCTAAAAATTTGGCAAGTTTCTCAATTCCACAATCAACACAAATGCATGTATAGATCAACAGGGCTTTGTAGGGTTGTAATGTGGCCAAGATTAAAATGGATGGAAATTTTTTTATTTTTATTTTTTTAAATACCAAAAAGAATGATGAAGCAATTAATTTAACTGGCAAACAGTGAGGGTAAAACATTTATTGTATGATATTAGGTCGAATAATATATATATATATATTGTGATCATTTAAAGTGAAGAATTAAAGATAAATCATGCATCATCACAAGGCTAAAAAGGAGACCACATGGGAGAGTGAGTTATACATTCAAAATGTCGAATAATATATATATATATTGTGATCATGTGTATATGCATACAAACGTCATGTGTGCTTTGCTACAAAATCATAAAATTATCATTCATTTATCATCTCATTATTATAATAGGCATACAAGCCTCATGAATCGCAATTCATATCATAAACAAGCACAACATATACACAATCACATACACCATCACTTTGCCACTTATCAATAAGGGCATTCATAATCATCATCATCATCAGTCATAAATAGTCACGCCCTTCATTACATTGGGCCATAACATACATATCGTCATATTCACATCATTTCATTTATTCATATCTTTTCTTACTTTTATGTGGTCTTTCGGTATATTAATTTCTCATCTCATCAACACCATACCACTATCTCAATCATCATCATATTCTGGCATATCTCCATGCTATATGCAAATGCTCTTATGGCTAATGCATATGCATAATGGAATAATCAACAACAAATGCGGATCCGACTGTAGGAATAAACACCAGGTTGTGGGTCGAGCATAGGTGTGCTACTATGCCCCTACTGCAGTAGAAAAATGTGTACACATATCTCAAAGCATGCATGCATCTCAACATCATCTTTTACTGGTACCAAACCGTTATCGCCCATCTGTAGCACTAGTCACCCCGTGACTTGCGGATCAACAACATGGCCTCACTTGCTAAAAGTGCTACGGGCCCCTCCCGAACACACATCGAGAGAGCCGTGCCCCGTCGGACACTGAGGTAACTCGCTCACCATAGAGCCGCCCGCCTACTGGGCCCGCCAAATAGGGTGCCTCGCCACCGAACTATGGATAGCTTCGTGACTCACACACCGAGCCACAAGGGAAAACAACAATATGCTCCTGCACTGAGCCGCCCTCCCACTGGGCCCGCCTAGTGGAACCCCCTAATATTCCACATAGACAACGATCGATATGCCATGGATACAATGCAATGCAAATCAAATGCATCTCTCCCACTATGCATCCTAAATGCCACTCATCAAACATCATCATCATAATCACCAACATCACCATACACCTTAGTGGATTTCAACATTGTTGGTTTCTTAGTCATTGTTTTCAAGTTTTAATATGGCATTTTCAATAATCATATAATTATGTACTAGCCCCTCAAGGCATGTCATTCATATAGTTGGCATCTCAATGGCCACAAACATCATTTCATATCAATCCATACATGGAGATAAAAAAAGACATAGCAAACATCATAATATTAATCCACACATGGAATCATTCGAGGCATATTCATCACCTCACATACACGACAATTACACTTATGTTCAACACCATCATGTTCTTGACTTTACATTTTAACACATCACATATATATATTCCGCACCATGTGGCAAGTCAATAATTGTATTTAACCACGATGGTCTTACAACATCACAAAACGTCCATCAGCAAACCTTATTTATCATTCCTTTATGCTTTATCTTAGTAGTCAATAATTTTGTGTTTCATTATGTATTATGGGCATAACCAAGTTATCCCAACATTTTAATCATTCGCCAACACCATCATATTATGTCATTAATAATTATCCCTATGCATCCCCTTAAGCATCTTACAATATAAGGGAAGAAGGTCCAATACTATTAAAACCGAGAAAAGAAGGGAAAAATCCCATCAGGGGTCACTCGCTCAAGCGAGACCCACATTCGCTTGAGCGAGACAGTCCATCTCGCTTGAGCGCCTCAGCTCGCTCGGGCGAAACCATTCCAGTAAGCATTTCCAGGTACATTCGCTCGAGCGAGGCTCCCTTTAACTAGCCACTCGCTCGGGTGAAATTGCTCCAGTAAGGAATCCCACACTCACTCGGTTGAGCGAGGTATCCACTCGCTTAAGCGAAATCCGACCAGAGGTCGTCCTTCCCATCACTCGGTTTTGCACTCGGGGAAGTTATTCCAAAACCGATTCCTCTCATTCGGTCCCTCACTCGGCAATTTACATTAAAACCGACTTATCACTCGATCGATCATTCACTCGGTAATTCACCCTCACACCGACTCATCTTGCTTGGTTTTCTACTCGGAAAAATCAATCAAAGCCGACTCGTCTCTCACTTGGCCTTTCACTCGACAATATATTCCAAATCCGAGTCATCTCTCAATCAGTCTTTCACTCAGCAACTTCACTCCAAGTCTGAGTCATCTCAATCAGTTTTTCACTCAGCAACTTCGTTCCAAGTTTGAACCATCTCTGATGGTCCTCACTCGGTTAAATCATTCCAGACCGACCCCACACTCGCTCGGTCTTCCACTCGGTTAAATCATTCCAGACCTAGTCTTTTCTCACTCGGTAATTTATTTCAAAAATCGACTTCCTTTTCATTTTCTCACGAGTGAAGTTATTCCAGAATACTTCTGGACAAACACACCATGTATCCCCAATCGGTGCCATCCTCACTCAGAATTACACACACGGAGAGACTCCACTCGGAACGAGTTACTTTGAACTCAGAAATTTCCACTTGGAAGTCCACTACCCGGGGTATCATATTGGGAGACCCTTCACTCGGAATTATACGCACTTCCTCACTCAGACATAGCCCACTCGGAATTTCACTCAAAAATTCACTACATCATAGAATTATTTTCTAAGGTTCCCACTCAAGTGGAATTTCGTCCAGAGTCCCACTTACTCACCATACACTCGTCACACTCGGTCAAAACATAACCATACCAGTCACACACTTGAGTGAGCAACATCCCAGCATTAGACTTTACACTTTCGCTCATGCCACACTCACACACGCTTGGGCGAAAAATGTCCAGTGACCATTTCCTCACTAGCTCGCTCAAGCGCGGCCATGCCCGCTTGAGCGAGATTCGTCCAGTAACTCTCCTGATTGCATAATATACAGCTCGCTTAGGAGGAAACCTCACCCGCCTGGGCGAAATTGGTCCAGAGACCATTATACCAATACAGGGGATTCTCGCCTGAGCGAGATCCCTTCTCGCTTGAGCGAGAATATCAAGATATGCGCAAGAAACATAAGAAACTCACAACCAACCATACCAAAACTTATACCAGCCAAAATCCATCAAGTCTAATATAGCAATTACTTCACACTAGGCATTTAAAACCTATCCCAGACCTTTACACTCATTAACATTCAATTCAATCTATCAATCATGTCAAATTCAAACTTGTCATCATCTTATATGAATATACATTTTCATATCAATTCAACACATAATTCTCACACATCATCCTCATTAATCATCAACTTGCCATTTCAATTAATTCAATACATATACATGGCAAGGCAAGCATGAGTATTCATCATATACAACAATCACTCTCAATTTACTCATGCAATTTGAATGTAAACTCCTCTCCTACCTCAAGGGAAGAGCCGAAACGGTTCCAATGCTCCGAATGCTCCATCGCATCATCCGGAATACGATCTACATACCAATATATATGCATACACATAATCAATAATCATCATAACTCTAAACATTTGTTAGCTTATCATAAAGCTTAACATCAAGTCCTAGACTTGGTAAACATCAACTCATGCAATTATGTTAGGCTTCGGGAATTCCTTTCCCAAAGCCAAGATCCTCTAGATCTTAAGGCTAACTAAACCCAATAACATCATCATCTCATCCATTCCATAATGCAACCCCATATTACATCAATCCTTCAAACATCATCATTATCCTCATCTATTATCATACCTAATGATACCCATTAATCACCACAAATAGTTCTATATCATTTTAAGCAACATTTAATCTTAAACACCATCCATTCACTTTCAATTTAACCTTCTAAATTACAACATATCCATTTTCCCCAAATTCTTAGGGCTAGGGTTTTCATCAAATCCCAACAACATTTACCCATGCTCATTAATCACCACCATTGGCCATTTTTCATCATCAATATCATTCTCCAATATCATTAAACCTACATTCTACTCATATTTCACACTTTCCCCAATTTATGAAAGTTAGGGTTTCATTAAAAACCCATCAACATCATAAATGCTCATTTATTTTCCACTCATCCAAATATTAATTTCATGCATCTATAACAACCCACCATTAATGCCATAATAACAACACCCTACCTTAGGGTTTCCTCATTTAAAGCTTCTCCCTACAACCCCTATGCAATAAATACTCCCCCAAATACCAAGAACCCAAGATCTAAGGCATAAACTCATAAAGAATGTGAGGAACTTACCTCACCCAAGAGTTGGCCACGAGCTTCCAAGAGAGGGAGAGAAAACACAAAAATAGAGTGGGAGAAGGAGGGCTTCTAATTGCCATTGTCACCACATCCAAGCTTGAATGAAAACGAAATGGAGAAGGAGGAGGCACACCACCATGCTTAGGGTTTTTAGGAGAGGAAGAAGAAGGTGAAAGAAGAAGAAGTGTAGAAAGGAGAGGGAGAAAGTGACGTGAAAAGGAGAAGAGAAAGTGGAAGTTTATATTTTTATTATTTGGCTTCACATTAAAATCTCACCGTTTTATAACCAACAGGCTCTCAATTTGGGCTCAATACTAATTCCAAAAATTATTCCAAATATAGATTCAGACTCCCAATAATATTCTTAACAGCCCTGACCAACGGCATCTCATACGGAGATACTTGGTCCGACACCCATATTCTAATCGGGTAAAATTTCATCTCACATAAGCTCAACAAATTATAAATATCCCTAATAAATCCGAATTTAATTATTCCAATATTTTTGGGACACAAATCCACTCATATACAATTATTTATTACATATTCTCATCAATTATTCATTTTTATAAAATTCGGGATGTTACACTCTTCATTTTACCGTGAGCCTACATTGGGTAAAGGGCGAGCTCTTTCAATTTTTTTACTATGCCTTGATCTATTTGCATACATGAGGGTTCCAGGACAGCCATGATTTTTTTTGGTTTAAGTGCTGAAAAATCAGTTTAAAGTGCAATGCTAGAGCTAAAAACTTTAGAGAATGGAAGTAGTAACTTAAAATCTCTTTTGGCCAAAAGTTTTGCTCTTATTTTCTTCAATTCTTTTGAGTGATTTAGGATTTAACTATAGGGATACTTCCATTTTGATATGAAATGAAGTATTTGATTATCATGGTGTGGAAACCTTGTCTTAGTGGAATTGTTATGAAAAATCAAATGGTTTTAGGAAGCTAACAAACGCTGTTTGAAAAATCCCTTTAGATGTGAGTGCAATTATAGGATATTCTTGAATCTGAAGTATTAAAATTTGTGGTACTTATGTTAAATTAGAAACCAAATGACAGTGGTGTTAAAAGTTTGGTTAACAGGTGCCAAAAGTTAAATTTATGTGATATTAAAAATAGATTTTTAAGATGGTGTTAAAAATAGAGTTCTTTAAGAAAATCAAAGGGGCTGAATTTTTTTATTATACAAGGTTAGATTTTATAAATAAATTCTGTCGGAATTTAATTTAAAGAAGTTTTACAAAACTTTAAACTAATTAAGAAGTGTTTCAAGACTGAAATTTTATATTAAAATTTTGACTTATAAATTTTAGTAATTTTGAATTTTTATAAGTGAATTATGGATTAATTAAATTAAGTAAAACTTATTGGATATCTTTACAAGAGTACCTAGATGCTAAAGTTTATAGAGTTTTAAGAACTCTTAAGCAAATATTTAATCGTGTAAGAACAAAAGAAATTTTACAAAGGTTAAAGAGAATACTTGATTTTTAATGAAAATGGTATAAAAATAATTATTAATAACTTTTAGAATTCGTTGGATCCATCAAAAATTCTGTAGATTGGTAATTTGAGTGCTAGAGTATGACTTTTAAGTAGCGTATGAATCATTAAAATTATTATTGTTAATTTGGAAATTTTTGGTTTTAAAAACCAAAAATCAGTGATTGACTCGGAGCGATCGAGGAGTGCTCGAGCTTCAGGAATTGAGGATTCCAGGTAGGGGGAGCATTATATATTTTAAATTCATGAGTTAGGAATAAATTAGGGGATAGTTAGATATTTTATTAAAATTGAAGATATGATTATGTTTGCTCTTGATATATGATAATTATATAGCTATCCCCTGTTGTGTGTAATCAGCATGAGATGCTTGGTGATGTGATATTGCTATATGACGATGAGTTGATTGTGATTCCCGTTCCTATGTATAGTCGATAAGTATGAGGTATTGATGATGATATAATTGCTATGCTCTAATTGAATTTGAGATAATGTGATGAGTTATGTATTGATATTGTTGACAAGCTAGAGTAGCTTAATTGATGATGAGAATGAAATATCATTGATGTTTATACATAGCATTTGCATAATAAAGCTTACAGGACTGCAGGGGCCTATAATGCTGGCCCAGATGGGAGGGCTTAGACCCTGTGGTGGTTTCTTCAGACTCCACAGAAGTCCTTGAGTGGGACTCAAGGCAGGCCTTAGAGTGGGACTCAAGGCAGGCCTTAGAGTGGGACTCAAGGCTAGCCCGCAACACTACCGCTGTCGCTGGGAGTGACTGTGTTGCATGAATGGGCAAGCGGTTTGGTACCTGTAAAATGGCCGAATCAGCTGGGAGTTGAGATATATTATTGTGATTAATATTCCATCATTAGAATGGATCCGCATGCATTGTATAGCTGCGAGGCAGCCACTGTGACATCAATGAGCTGTGGGACAGTCATTGATGGATACTGCAAGCTATGAGGCAGCCATTAGAATCATTCAACGCTGTGAGACAGCTATTGAAAATATTCGTGATTATGTGAGATGATTAGATAGTATGAATGTGTCTATAATATTAAATTAAATGGCAACGTAATGCGATGAATATCAAATTTGATTTCGTATTTGTCATTTAATATATATATATATATGCTCACCCCTATATATGGTTAATTTTTCAGTGGATGTGGACCGAGGCGATACTTGGTGATTGCTCGGTAGGAGTCATCATGGTCTTGGAGACCAATATACATATGTGTATATTTGTACAGCTTTTAGTATGGTATCGCCTTGGCCGGCTCTAGCGTATGCTTATTTTGATGTGTGTGTATTTATATATATATATATATATATATATATATATATGTTTAGTGGATTTAGGTATCTGGTGGCTTCAACTGGAAGCCTAGACATATTTTGGACGTATTATATGATATGATGACAAGGATGTTTTGGGAGTGGTGGCCATGGATTGTCCCACCGCATGAAAATACGTATGTATAATGACAATAGTGTGGTGGTATGGTCCCGAAACCCTGTTTTGAAACTGGAATTAATTCGTGAAAAATTTCCTTGGGTTTTCGGACCTTGTTTTGTAAGGAATGTTGTTTTAGTTTGGTATCAGAGCAGACTTAAAAAGTCCAAGGCTAAGGTGTGCTTACTGTGAGTAAGCGGTTGTGTGCAATATGACCGGTTGTCATAATTGCTTGTGATATCCTATTGGATTTGACACATGATTAAGCATGATTTATGGGCTACATGCCTACTAGCTTTTATTTGAGAATGGTGCCGAAATGTACTATAGTGGGTGTGTTGCTAGGGGATAGAAGATTTGTTACTACCCTGGTTTGAATATTTACGAAAGACTTAGAGGTTATTTTAAGCATAGATTGGCAAGAAGGCAATAAATGATGGATGTTGAGACCTTGATATATATTGAAATTGAATTATTTGGTTGGGTCTCTTGTATAAGGCATGCTAGTGGCTCATGGCCAAGGTGTACTTATCGAACGAAAGGGGTTCACGTGCTAGAGTTGTTGAGATGGATACCTAAGTATTTGGGTTAGACTTAGTTTTATATGTGAAAACTAAGTGAATAATTGATTTAATTGTGACCCATAAGGTGTGGTAACCCTGACTTGATTTGGTATAATCTTATACTATTAGACCTTGTGGAATTAGACCCTATGGTAGTCTAGGTTCTACGATATTTGGATGATGTGGGAGTGCCCCACGATGGGTACTAGGTGACCCTTGGGATTTTTGAGTCTGATGATCTATTAAACCTTATGGATAATTGAGCCTTAGTAAAGTAATTGTGTTATAAATCGTTGAGGCTAGAACTGCCATAAGATGAAATGAAAATAATGAATGTGATTAAAAATCATATTGTAACCTTGAGTTGCATACCTGAAGTGAGTTTAGTGAATCATTTAGGCTTAAGTTGATTTATGGCCAGTGATGTGTAATGAAATAAGGGATTATTAGACTATTGGGTCATCGTTTTATGATGGATAAGATCCAATGATGAGGTATTTACCCTGTGAGGACTGGAAGTCTATTGTTATTATACCATTTTATGGTGATGGTAACTGATATTTGATGATTATTATAATGTGATTTACGCTAGATTATGTATAATGATGATGTTGATATAAGTGTGTTGGTTATAGACTTGTGTGAATTGCCACTAATTCTCATGTGGGTTAGTATTATTTGAGTAAGTATGATTGATGTGAGTGATAAGAATATAAGGTATCTTGTTCCGGTATGACTCTACATGCCATAGGTATTGTGGCGGCGTACATTTTTGCACTGACTTTATGTATTTGTTGTAACCCTTATGGGAATGGGACGTCATCCTGTATGTCGGATGCAGTGATTCATAGGTCGAGCAGGTGAGGCTGTAACTACTTATGGTGAATGATTTGAGTCTATCTGGTTGTTCTGGATAAAAAATGTGAGTTGTGTTGAATGGGTAGTAGGTGATAACGTATCAAAATGAGGGTAGAAGATTTATTTTAACCCTTGTGTGCTTACCTCTGAAAGATTTGGAGGTTATTTTTGATATAAATTGGCTATTAGCCAATAAAGTGATGGTAGATTGTCAAAATAGAAAGGTGATCTTTCCGACAAGGGATACCAAAGACGTCACGGTCTAAGGTATATCTCAGTTATTTATGATTCTAGTTATAGTTAACGGAAAGAATAAACCTAAAATTAGATAAGATCCCTGTGGTCTGAATTTCTCGATGTGTTCTCGAAGGACGTGCCCAATATTCCTCCTAAAAGAGACTTTGAGTTTCTATTAATCTTATGCCTGGAGCTAAACTAGTCTTCGATACTCCACATAAGACGTATCGTCGGTGAAGATAATGTGGCAATAAGGTAATTGTAAGACCTTTACCTAGGAGCGCGAGGACTTGATGAGACAATAGTACCCTGAGTTGTTTCATTGAGGTGTGCAATCTATTAAATTTTGAGGACGAAATTTTTGTAGGAGGGGAGAGTTGTAACATCCTAAGTTTGAAAATTTTAGAAAATAACTTATTAGGCTCGGTAATTTGTTTCTCTCCTGCGCATCGTTGGTATTTCAGACCCAATTGTCACAAACGATGCTTGATTGGAATGATTCTAGTCTCATTCACTTTGTTTCAAAGAGATCTTCAATCTCTATTTCTAATCTTGATCCTAAATTCCTACTCTGTCATGCTCAAATTCATGCTGAGTAATTAAGTTAAATTAATATAATTTGTAACATGCTGAGTAATTAAGTTAAATTTATGATCGGCAAAATGTTTTTAATAATTATCTCCGAATTAAATTTCTATTTTTGGGAATTATTATTAATTAATATAAATGTAATTTTAAATAATTAAATGATGTGAAATTAATTGTATTTATTGATTGGTTGTTATTAAATTTTAGATAAGAATTTAATAAGTAATGGTAAGTTTAAAAGTTACCAAGGGTTAGAAGTAAAAAGTTTAATTAAAATTTTAAAAAGAAGTGGTAAAATTACCAAAACACCCCTCCATTGTTTATCGAATCTGATTCACCCTTCACTTTTATTGTTGTTAGGATAAAAGGAATGTAAAAGGAAGTGGTAAAATTACCAAAACACCCCTCCACTGTTTATCGAATCTGATTCACCCCTCACTTTTATTGTTGTCAGGATGAATCTCACATACTTTCTTTTTGCTAACATTAAAGCTCGAACAATTAATTGGAAGTTTTATGCTAAAGTCATCAATTTATGGAAGGAGTAGATTTTACTGACACTAAATCTCAATACATTGGAGATGGTTTTGATTGATGAAAAAGTAAATTATAGGTGTTTAAAGCTAATTAAAGTTAACATTAATTATTTTGATTATGGTGTAAGTGACTTAATTATAACTTAATATAGAGGGATCGAATGCATGCGATAGTCTGAAAAGATTTAGTGAAAAAGTATGAGAAACTCCTTATTCAAGGAAAGACATATGTATTCGAGAAAGTAATGATCTTAAAAGCTAAGGGTATGATCAAACCTACAGATCATAAGTTCAAAATTAGTTTTATCAACAAAACTGTTGTCAAATCATTTGAGTGTAATGACATCCAAATAATATTTTAAAATTTTTCCCGTTTATTGATGTCTTAAATGATAACACATTCTAATATAATGATAAGTATTGTTCAATATAATTGTTTTATTTTATTTATATACGATTAATATAAATTTATATAATATTACATAATTTTTTTCTAGATATAATTGGACATATGGTACAAAGAGATGATCTTATTGAATAAGTAAAGGGTAGGAGGACTTCAAAGCGGATTGAGATAATACTTGAAGATTTATAGTAAATTATGTTTATTTATAAAACTTCTTTACAATTTCAGTATGATTTTTTCTTATATACATATACATAACTATTTTTTGTATTAACATGTCAATATAGGAAAAGACAATTGAGTTACACTCTTTGGGGGAGAGTTTACCAAATTATATGAGATCCGATTCATCCATTAGACTCGTTGCATCTTATTAAAATAATATTTTAGTAAAGAAAATATTGTAACATTTGTTTGCAAGCATAAAAAAATGTCATTAACTTAGATTTTAATTACCAAATTTTTATGAATTAATTTTAAATTATAACCAATATGATTAATATCCTTAAAAATTTAAAAGTCATAAGATATTGATATGTGTCAAAATTACCTAAAAGATTTAATTTAAATTGAAATTAAAATTTAATAGTTATAAATTTAATTTAATTTAAATTGAAATTTGAATGTTTTATTATATTAAAATTTAGAAATATTAGTCAAAATATTTGAATTTTTATATTTCAAATTTAAATTCAATGGGTGTTTTTAGTCAATATCAAATTTGAAATTTTAATTTTTATATATTATATTAACATTTCAATAGTAGAAAAATTTAATTTATAGTATATTTTGAAATTTTTTATTGTATTAAAAATTTTTATATTTAAATTTTAAATTTATTTGATCATTCACTTTTATATTTGTTCAAATTTAAATAGTAGTTAAATTTTTTAATCAAGTAATACTTAGAAAAGTAACCAATTTTAAAAAAAATATTCAATCCTCTTATGTAATCTAACAGTCCAATGGTAGTTATTTACTAACAAATGACTTTTGTACATAACTAAAGTTAATAGATATTTCTATTTTTGTTAAAGGTATATCAATTTTGAATATAAAAACATAAATTCTAGCAAGTCTTTAATTATATTATAATAAAATGACATTGTAGAGTTTAAAAATTAAATAATTAAAAGATTATAAAACTTTTGAAAATTTCTATTTAGAAGTTCATTTGTAGAAAGAGATAAAATAGGAAATACCACCGGTTTGTAAATGTTCATCTTATATTTTATATTTTTTTAATCTTTACCTATTCCCAATAAATATTTGTTCTTATTAATTAAATTTTAATATTTAACACACGTCAGCGTCTCATGGAGTGTGACTCTATTTATTTTACTTTTTCAAATTTGAAATAAAAATAATTTTCAAATCAAATTAAAATATCAATTATCATCACAATTAAATATTCATCAAATTCTTATATATATTATTGTAACTATGAATTTAAAATTAAGCAATCCATTTAAAAATTAAATTAAAATATTAGTTGTCATTATAATCTAATATCTATTTAGACATATTCTATTAGGAATCAAATTCTAATACATGTTACCACAATTAAGAAAAATATAAATGTAAACAATTTAATTATAATATATGTTACCATAATTTAAAAAGTTATAGTTAAATAGAGATTCAATTAATTATATAATATACTATTTGAGAAGAAATTTATATCCATTAGAAATTAAATCTCTATAGATGTTAACACAATTGAAAAATATAAAATTAAACAATTTGATTATAATATTATGATTTAATTTTGAATTATAATTTTTATAATTATAATCCTAGACTGATGACCAAATCAAATAAATTAGTTGATTATTAAATACTTTTATTCAAATAATATATATTAAATAATACTAATAATTAATTTAAAAATATTTTATTTAATGAATTAAAATTATTTTCAATCATTAAAAAATAAAAAACAATAAATTACTAAATTAGATAATAAATTATTTCAAAAATATATTTATAGATATATATTAAATAAATAAAATGTTTTATCAATAAGGTGTGAATCATATTTCATTAATTACTGAATTTATTATGAATTAATTTTGAATTATAATTTTTCTAAATTCTAATCTCGAATTGATCACCAAATCAAATAAATTAGTTGGTTGTTAAATGTAAAAGGTGTCTTCAAATTATGGTAGTGTTTAAGAGGTCATTTGCATAGGTTTTGAGGTTGAAGAAGTTGAAAATTTAAGAAAAATAGGTGTTGTCAGGAAATACTATTAACATATATTGTTTCCCTTTTTTTTACTCCAGTTGTGCGTTCGGTGTAAAAGTCCCCCCTTATTCCCCTGTTTTATTTTATTTTTATTTATTTAATTCTTTAATTGTTTTATGTAATTATTGTTCTTATTCTTAACATTACTTTTAAATGTGGTATTTAATCAAATAATTTTGTATTTTATTTAATGTGAAAATATTATATTATTTCTTTTAATTACTTCAATTATTTTTATTGTTATGTTATTTTATTGTTTTATTATTTATTGAGATTTTTAAATGGTCAATTTAAATCCTAAAAACGTAAAAAAAAATTATTTTGAAATTTTTAATTTTACTTTTACATATTACACCTAAATTTTGATTAAATATAAATTCAAATTAAGTACTAAAATTAGTATGACTTTTCTATAAAAAATCAATATGTATTTCTTTTATAATACTTATTTTGATATTGTATTAATTCAACAATAGTTATTAACAAACATTTTTAGTATTCAAAATATTTCTTCTTAAAATTTATATTCATAATATTAAGGTAAATATTTTTAATAAAATTATTTATTTTATATTATCATTTGTATAATTTAATATATTTTATATTTTTTAACTAAATTATTGTTATTATAAATTATAAACTTAATACAACCGTGCAAGGCACTAGTAAAAGAACATGGCCCATCCAAATTAATATTTTGCGTTTAATATTTTATTGATCTCTATGTTTTTATCAATTTTTGGTTTTGGTCACTCAATTATTTTTTTATTAGTTTCGGTCCTTATGTTATTAAATGTGTTAAAATTGATGTCTAATATGTTAAAATTAATACCTAAAATGTAGCATCATCAACTCAACTATTAATTAAATAAACAAAAATATTATGTCACATATCTTTTGTTTCACCTCTACAACTTTATTGCATTTTTTAACTTTTTAAAATGAATTGTAACTTCTTCATTATCAACATTTTTAAGAACTAATTTCAACATATTTAATAATATAAAGATTAAAAGCTACAAAGAAATAACTTAGAGATCAAAACTTAAAAAATGATAAAAATATAACCTCAATTTTTTTTCTCACCATCCCTCGTGCTTCACGCATGTCGCCGTATCTGGGATCCTTTTGTTTTTTGCCTGGTGGAAGCTGTGTTGTGGGATCTTGAGTGCACATTTTGGTTTGTTTTTTGTTAGGCATTTGGGCTGATGAAGTTACACAACACACGCCCACGCTGCCCTTTGTGTTTTTCTTATCGTGTTTTGGTTGAATTCTTTAGCACTTTCTATGTTTTCTTTTTTAACCCTCCTTTAATTTTTTAATATTTATTCCTAAAACACTATTCTTATATTCCCTCTCCCTTAAACCTGATTTCCCAACACATTGCTTGTTTTTTTCCGATTCACAACATCACCTCATCATGTTTTACACGACAACATAAAGGATTGTTTGTTTGGTTTGAGTATTTCCTATTTTTATTTTCAAATGGAATAAGAAATAATACTAAAAATATGTTTGGTTGTTCTTCTAAAATATTTTGAGTAAAATTATTTTTAAAATAAAACTGAAAATGAAAAATTCGCACATCATGTTTTCAGTTGCAAAGGCACAACATGTGCTAGCACTGTTGTAATATTAAGTGCACTTAAAATCTCTTCTGCTATTAGAAAGAATACTGCGCATGCCCATTTGTTATTAGAAAGAATACTATAACGTAGTAATATATTGTAGAACATAATTAATTGATTGAATTCTCCATAAACAGGCTAGAAGAAGATTGGGAAATCACTCTTAAATGTTTCTTAATTAAAAAAAGCCGTAAAAGGAAGAGGGATAATTATTATGACGAGTTTAAATGAAGCTCCTGTTCATAACACATAATTAGATTCACATATTTTAATAATTAAATATATCCTCACTATTTTTAAATTAAAAATTCTAAAATCAAACATATTTTATTATATATATATATATATATATATATTAACATTTGACATATCAAATTCTATTGAAAATAATAAAATCAAACATTTTCAATATTTTTATTTTTTAAAAAATAGGAAACAAAAAAAATCATAACAAACATATTTTCATAATTTCAAGATTATAAAAATAGAAACAATTTTCAAAAAATTAAAACAGGTAATAGAAACTCAATCCAAACAATCCCTTCATTTTTATGGAAAGCTCACAATTGCAGTGCCCTAGCAAGTGCATTGTGCAGTGCGTTAAATATTCAAGGAGTTGTTTCTAAAATAAAAACAGGTCATAGAAACTCAAACCACACAATCCCTTAAATATTTTTGTGTTCAAAAATTAATAATGTAATGTAGCAACTTTTATACTCTAAAAAAACAAACATATTAGAAGCGTTTTTCTATATAATGTAAATTTATAATTGGCGTGAAATAAATTCATCTCATAATAAATAAATAAATAAATCAAATATAATAACCATTTCAATGTCTACAGGTTAAGAAGACCATATTTATCTACGAACATAAATACACCGAAAACAACTATTTTTAGTGCGGAAACCCTGTCAAAACACTTGGCCTAAAATAATATAGTCCAAATATAGTCTTGTAATAAACACAAAATAATTATACTAAGAGTAATTATTCAAATGTGTTAAACTTGGCCAAAGTAAGTTATCCAAGTGGTGGAACAAACAAAATATCTAATTCTCTAACAAGTCTAAATTGATAACCACGTAATGAGTTAAAATTTAGAGCTGTCAAAATGGGTCAACCTGACCCATGCAGGTTGGCCCACCTCAAGTTGGAATTTTTAATGACCTAGCCTAACCCGAGACCTTCTAAAGTGAGCCATTTTTCTTAATCAGGCTTAACCCACCAACCCACTAGCTGGCTTATGGGTTGGCTCACCTTTTTTAAAAATAAAAATAAAAAAATCAAATAAAAAATAAGGGGATGCCAAAAATATAATTAAAAAATTAAAAAATATTTATTTATTTTTCTCACATTCCAATACCTAATTTCATATAAAATAGAGAAAATGAGAGGGTTTCTTTTAGTTAAAAACCCATGAGCCAACTTAACTTACTACAGGTTTGGTCCATTGTGAGCTAGATTTTGTGAGTCAAACTAGAAATAACTCGCTTCAAATTTAGACCATTTTTTTCAACTCGAGTCACCTAAAACCCACCATAAGCTAAGTCGGCCCATGGGTTACAACTCAAATTAACGTCTCTATTAAAATCCTAGTGAGCATAACTAAGACATGCAATGTGGGAAGACACACAAATGCAATGCACATAAATCATATCTTTCATAATTCAAATTATTTTTTTATAGCATATGAGATCTTGAATCATTAAAATAAATATAATCACACGAAGTCTATTATTATTATTATTATTATTATTAGTATTGTTGTTGTTGTTGTTGTTGTTGTTGTTGTTGTTGTTGTTGTTGTTGTTGTTGTTGTTGTTGTTATTATTATTATTATTATTATTATTTGTCTTCACTTATCATCTTGGCATGAATAGAGCTCATAGTCATTGCAAGTATAACATCCTTGATGTTAAATTAAAAATTATTTTGCTGCGTAAAAAGTTATTTGGATTAATTAGGAATTTTCATAAATTATTATAAATTAATTGAGAGTTGTTAATGAAATTAGAATAATTAATTTGAAAAAAATTAAAGTTGAATTAAATTATAGTGGTAAAATATAAGTTACCATGAGGTAAAGGTAAGTTTTATTTTAAGGAAATAAAAGAAAATAGAAAAAAAGGGCATGGTACAAAGACCATTTTCCCTTGACTTTAAAACATTTTCTTCCCCTTCCTTCTTCTCTTTCATGTACACATGAGGTAAGAAATAAGGATAAAAGCTTTTTTTTCTCCATAGCTATGAGCTTCGTGGACTTGACTGGAGCCAAATTCTTCGCTGAAACTTAAAATTGATCGTAAAAGTGGAACTGTGGAAGCGAAGTAAGCACATTGTTAGTTTCAATTTCATGTTTTATGGGGTTCTCTTTCAAACCCAAAAATGCATGAATGATGGAGGTTTCGGGTTTCTTTGAATTTTTCAATTTTAAGCTTGTAAATGGAAGCTTGGTACGATGGGTGTTGCCATTTTGTTAATGAGTTTTTGTTTCAGTGTCCGTAGGTTGTGGATCAAGTATTGACGAGGCGTTAGCCAAAGAGGGACTCAACCAAGAGCGAAATTAATCGAGGTAAGTTTTAGAAGCCTTAAAAATGTGTTAGTTGTTTCAGTAAAGTGGATTCGGAGATCGAAATGCTAACCCAATTCATAAATTCTTTGAATTCTAGATATTTGGCATACCCAACATTATGAATAAGTAGTAAAAGCATGAAATCAAGGTGAGGGGAGTGTTCAGAGTATTAGTTAATTAGAAATATTGTTTGACATCGATTGACATTTGAAAATGGATATAATTAACATTAAATGCTTAGCTTAATTATAATGTAAGATTGATATGAATTATCTAATAAGAGTTGTGACTAGACATGAAAGTAGTAAGGTATTGAGAATGAAAAACTATGAATTGTTATGTATAAATTATGTTTAGTGGTGAAATGATGAGATTGATAACTAGTGTTCATTGAAATTGAGTAGATAATATATGTATATATGGGTATATGTGTTGGAATGAGTTTCCAATGTTGGATGATGAAAATGATGTTGTTTGAGATATTGTGATTGAATTGCATCTATGCGTATATGTATGGACTTGTATCTAAGTGGTTGTTGTGATATTGATTGAATACTAATGATGCCTGAGTGGCTTGTGTTAATGTGAAGACATAATTTATGATGAACAGAGAATTGAGAAGTGGTGTGTACTTAAGTGGCTGCCATTTGATTTAATATTGAATACTTGAGTGGCTAAATTGAGAAAATGAATGTCTTGATGGCTTGAATGACATTTCTAGCCAACGGTGCTAAATATTAAGAGAATTGATTAAATTATCTGGTGAAAGACAATTGAACATATATGATTTTTTTATGGCTTAGACAACTGTGCGGTATATTTTGTCTCTTAGTTTTGGCTTTAGTGGTCAAGTACGATCCCGTTGAGCTATCCAGTGGTTAAGCAGGATCCACTAATTGGGGTGGAGAGACAAGCAGGGCTTAGTGGACCAAGTAGGGTTCATGAGGTGTCAAGTAAGACCCCCAATTGGCGGCCAATCCATGTTTAGTATCCGAGTACTAAAGAATCTAATTAAACTCTAAATGAGAGCTAGTGGTGCATTATGTGTTTGAATAATGATATGTATGTGTTGCTATGTGCAACTTGAGTGACATTTGATGGTTGCAAATGTTCATAGTGATTAAGGATGGATTAATATGTAATTTTATATATATTTCTTTTGTGGTCCGAGTGGCTCTTAATGCTTGAAATGTAAATATATGTGAATGATGATTGAGTATGTGTGTTGCGTTAAAGGTAAGAAATCTTAGAGAATGATTAACGAATCATGTGGGGAATATATATATGAGTATGTTTGCATTATAAGGCTAATGTTATGCCTTTTTTAATTTTGAGTTTCTATATTAATTAGCATGTTCAGCACTTACCCTTTCTGTTATTACTTATTTTTGGTAACCAATGACAGAGATGCTACAAATACCACAAAGGTGAGCACCAAGTGAACTAGGGATGCCGAGGAACAAAGAATGAATTTATGTTGCTTGTAATGATAATGAGTTATGAATATGTTATGTTTCTATTTATGTTAGGATACTTTATGTTTTGTTGGTAATAGTAGATGATAATTGATATAAGTATGTCCTGCCTTATATGTGTGTATATTGTTTTGGATGACACAGAGCCGATGTATTGTTAAATTATGTGAACATGGGTAGGTGTTGTTATGTATGTATATGTTCCATCATGCATGACACTTATCCAAGTAGATGATAAGATTGATATAATGCCATGTGAGTTTTATGGTAGTTAGGATGGGATGATGTAGATGCAATTGGAGTGTGCCTACCCTATGTGGCAATGATCTTAGTGTGATTTGAAGTCCCTGGAAGGTGCCAATAGAACCCTAAGCATATTTGAAACTTGTGTGTGCATTGAAGTTGTCAATTAAATAAGGTTTGATAGGGTTGTGACATGCATTTTTTGTATAACTATGCAATTTTAAGGAATTTTTAAGCACGGACTGCAACAACAAGTCCGAAATGAGTCATAGATAGTGCCCACAAAGTTTTACAACATTCAAAGATCAAACAAGTAAGTTAGGGGTATAGAAGTTGGTCCTAAAGGCCAAAATCTACATAATTTTGTAGTTTTGCCTACTAGTAATTGATTACATAATCGATTACTTAAAAAAAGTGTGAATTCTTACGCAGGTTACTCACAGATAATCAATTACAGGGTTTCTGTAATCAATTCCCAAAAAGTAAATATGGGTTCTTGAGTTATTTTAAGTTACGTACTGTGGTGATTTAGATTCAGACTTAGAAGGGGGAAAGGGTTAAATAAGTCCAAGACTCTTTTTGTAAAATAAAAACTTTTTCAAACAAGAAAGGCAATAAACTTTGAATCAGACTTTAAGAGATAAGGGAAAGAGAGATTGCACAAACATATTTATAGTGGTTCACTTCTAACATAGAAGTCATGTCCAGTACCTTTAGACTTGAAGGATTTTCACTATGTAAAAACGTCTTTTTACACAACACAAGACAACCCGTGCCTCAAGTATTCTTAACTCCAACCATTCCTGGCTTAAACCCAAGTATTCTTTCAACAAGCCATTCCTGGCTCAAATCCAAGTATTCTTTCTAAAGCCTCTTTAGGCCAAACAGTGTTTCTCGTAGAAACTAAGATTGACAACGCACCAGACTTTGATGTAGGTTATGATTTGAAAATGTGTTTGTGTTTTTTATAACTTAGCGTACAAGATAATGAATCTAAAAGGAGAGATACACTAAGTAGAAAAACAAAGACTAAGTCTACAAGAAGCAGAGACACAAAGAAAGTCTTTGCTTTTAAGAAGAAAGCTTTGAATTGCTTGTAATTTTATATTGATGCTTCATGTGTAACTTCATGCATTGAGTTTGAGAGTCTCTTCATATTTATAGGCCTTTGAAGATAGTCATTGATGATCCATTGAAGAGAGGTAGCCGTTTGAAGCAACAAACTCTGAATGAGACAAAGACAAAAGGTATGAATCAAGGATCTTCAAAAGTTGCACTAAAATGAAGTACCTTGAGTATTTCAAAGAAAAATTCCTTTTGTAGTCTTTTTTTATTATGAATTCATGCAAAAATAGGAATGATTGACCTTCTGATGATTTCTGATGCAAGTACTGATCTTCATTAGTTTTTTGATTAGCGTAAAATAGCTTTCTTGGTTTTTTCTCCATGCAGGCATTTGTTCTTGAACGTGCTTGTCTTCTTTTCTTTTTCAGTGATAAGAACAGTATAGCTTGAAAAGGATCTAGATCTAGGCATTCTCAAAAATATCCTTATGTTGACTGATGCAAATTCAGAGTAACTTCTTTATGTTTATCAAGAGTTTGAAGTCTGAGGTCTTGAAGAAATATACGTGGAGTCTGAGAGGTAATACTTGGTATGAAATATTTTGCATAGCTTAAGGCAGACTTTTAATGATGGACTCCCTCTTTTATTTATAACGTATGCATCATAGACTTGTATCCTAAAACACTCAATTAGAGAGGTTAGATAACACGTAGGCATACTTTATTTAATTAAATGTCTTGATGTGTGTTATTAACAAATCTTGGGGTATTTAAATAATAACTAAAAACTCCAAAGTTCTTTGCAAAGCAGACTTAGTTCTAACATACCGCTTATGTTCTTAGTGTTTATTTACCATGAGCATCCTAACTGTGAAAAATTCTCTCTAATTTTATTAGACCCTAGAGTAAATTCTAGGAATTTAGGCAGAGACGTCACAGCAAGGAGTGTCCCACTGGCAATCGATACACCTTGCCATTATCCATGACGTCTTAATATGTTTTGGTTATATAGACCTCTCTCTAAAAGGAAGCTTGGTCTTTTTGGTCAAAAAGACCCCCCTCCAAGAAAAAACTTGGCCTCTTTATGTTTGGTTTATAGTGAGTGAGTTTTAAGATATGTTCCCAAGTGAAGTTACCACCTTGCCATCTAATACAAAAATAAAGTTTACCATAAGCCTTATCCTAGGAACAGGACCTATTTCTAGGGCACCCTATAGAATGTTGCCCTTAGAGCTTAGAGAACTTAAAACCCAAATAGAAGAGCTATTAGATAAAAAGTTCATTAGGCTTAGTATGTCACCTTGGGTAGCTCTAGTGTTGTTAGTTTAGAAGAAGAATTGGACTATGAGGTTGTCTATAGAAACAAAGTGACCATAAAGAATAAGTATCCTTTACCTAGGATTGATGACTTGTTAAATCAACTCAGAGGAGCTTCAGTTTTCTCTAAAATAGATTTAAGATTATGTTACCATCCAATTAGGATCAAGAGTGAGGATGTTCTGAGAATAGCATTTAGAACATTACATTATGGTATGAGAACAATTCAATTCATTGGACTACGGTAGGAATTTATAAATTATATTATTTGTAATTTGTCATAATTCTACATTGCATTGTCATGGGATATAGTGCCTGATCACCTTTGTATTTTATGCATTGTATGTAGGATTATGACTAATTTCAGACGTGGTGGGCCTTCAAGTGGCACTCCTCCAAGAGGTGCATCCTCATAAGCTATAGAGTTGCTAACTAGGTGTGAGAAACTAAATAACCACCAATGTTACATTGCTGAAACACTTAAGGTAACAAGGAACTATACCTAGGAATGTTGGTTTTGTTGACTCGCAAACTTTAGGCTTCTTTGAATTTAGGAAGATTAACCCACCAACATTCAAGGG
This sequence comes from Clitoria ternatea, assembly GCA_037962975.1. NCBI lineage: Eukaryota > Viridiplantae > Streptophyta > Magnoliopsida > Fabales > Fabaceae > Clitoria > Clitoria ternatea. The sequence continues at coordinate 213,956,905 of CM075671.1, read as the reverse complement.
AAAGAATGATCCTATGGTGACAACAATATGGATCAAGGAAATCAAGGAGATAGAGAAGAATTTTACTACTATGGGTTATGCTAATGAGTACAAGGTAACTTATGCATCCTTTATTTTTAAGCACAACTAAAAAAACAACTATTAGCGACGGAAGTAATTGGTCGCTAATCAATGGAATTCCCGTCGCTAATGGTTTTAGCGACGGCATCGCAGACGGGCAAGAGGACGTCGCTAAAACCCTCGTCGAAAACACATCAGCGACCACATAACTGCCGTCGCTACAATATCGACGGCGTAGGGCCGTCGCTAAAATCGTCTCTGCCCTAATAACTCCAGCCGTCGCTAAGTGTTGTCATACAGCGACCTCGAATACCCGTCGCTACTAACAGCCACCAGCGACCACCGTCTGCCGTCGCTATAGGAAGTGATACAGCGACCAAGTTATTCCGTCGCTACTGATTGTGATGTAGCGACCACAGTATCCGTCGCTATAGGTTGCGATGTAGCGACGCCAATGTCCGTCGCTAGTTGTCAGTTAGCGACCACAACGTCCGTCGCTAGTGATTGTGATATAGCGACCACAGCATCCGTCGCTAGTGTTAAAACGTCAGCGACGGACATGTCCCGTCGCTAACGGGAATTTTTATATTTTTTAAAAATTAATTCAATATTGACTGGTTTTGTTAATTTAACTTTAAAAATATCTTAATATTTTGTATTGGCTGATAAAATTTTATAATTAAATTAATTTATCAAATAGGTTGAATTATTAATGATAGGTAGAATAAGGCTTTGTGATTTGAATGTAATTACCAATAAATATTGACATAATATATAAAGAATGACAAAATAAATACTGAATAAAAATATAACATAACTAAAAATCAAATATACAATGTGTATAAATAAAAGAACTACAATCAAGGTGGTGGGGGATCCTGGGGTGGTGGTGGGGGCGCCTGGGAAGTGGGGGGAGGTAGCCTCGCCATCAACTGCATCAGTAGCTCCTGCTGCTGAGCAAGTTGCCGACGAGTCTCGGCGTGCTGCTCCTCGGCCCGCTGTCGGTCCGCCTCGGCCTTCTGTCGGTCCGCCTCGTGCCGCTCCAACAGCAACTGCCTCTGACGTCGCTCCTCGTGTAGCTCATCGTTCAGGTTTTGAATTACCTGAACGACCTCAGTCGGAAGACCAGAGGAAGACGAAGAGGAAGGGGTCTTCCCCTTTTTCGCCAGCTGCGTGCCGACGCCACCCAATCCAAACACCCTCCCTTTCTTGTTCACACCGCCAACAGCCTCCATATAGATGGCGTTGTCGTCAGAACAAGATAGGGTGGGAGGAACCTCCCCTTCAGGAGTGGAAGCCACCAGGTCCGCCTCCTTCTCGGCCCTCCTGGCCTGATACGCCTCCTGTAAATTCAAAAACAACGATAGGATTAGTAAGCTGATTTGTAAGTAAATTAAAAGCATGTGTCAGTTAAAAGTAAATACCGCTAGCTCCGTAGTCTTCTGGTTTACCCATGCACCGGCTTTGTTCTTCTTGGTCATTTGCATGACCTCAAACAAAGAAGGCTCCCGGTGCTCCCTCTGCTCCTGTGGTGGACAAAAAACATTGAGATTATTATTTGTAAACATGTAAGACGAATCATAATAGAAATGTTTAACATAAATATACTTACATATCTTTTCTTGTGCTCGAGGGTTGAAATGCTACCCCCAGTGTAAACCGAGGCTGCAGCATCGGCGGCTCTGTTGGCCCTATTCCGAGCACTCGCCTGCTGGAATGGGACCCCGCCCCACTTCTGGACCATCCCGTCCCAATGGTCCTCCGGGATCCAACGAGGGCGCTCACCCTTGTCCCTCACCTTCCAAAGGGTACTCTTGATGATTTTGGAGGTCTTTGTGGCAAAGACCTTCCTAATCTCATCAATCATACCCTCCGCCCACTGGTAATCACGCTGTAAAATGAATTGAGAAATCAAAATTAATAACGGGTCTATTTTACAAATCAAGTCACAATAAATGAGCTAGGAACTTACCGAGAAGGTGTCAAACCACCTATCTTGCACAACCTTCCCAGCATCTGTCCAAGATATATATGGACCATCCCACTGGGCCTTCAAAACCTTAGTAATCGCTTTGGTAGTGCGACTACTATCAATAAAGCTGTAATGACAACAATTATGTTAGGAATAAAACAACACACAATCTAGGGAGACACCCAAAATTTCGGCAGAGTCTCCCCTGTAAATGTAACATTTCCAAGTTTAAATAGTTACCCTGTTACAAACAGAAGAGTGCCCAGTACAATTCAATCTATACAAGTACTAATTAAAGTAACATCCAATAAACCAACAAGTCTTTCAACTAAACCCTAATATAAAGTATCATACAAATAATATAAAAGTATATGAAATTTAGTCACTTACTCGTCTCCGGCCGGCACGGGTACCAACATGGGCAGAGGGGATGCCGGAGGTGGGGTCGCCTGATGGCCATGGTCCTCCAAGCCATCAACTCCAGGAGTCTGCTCTGGGGTGGTCAGCTGTGGGGGTGATGGGGTTGTCTGCTGTGGTGGTGGTGATGGAGTGGTCTGCTGGAGTGGTGATGGAGTGGTCTGCTGTGGTGGTGGTGATGGAGTGGTCTGCTGTAATGGGGATGGAGTGGTCCGCTGTGGTGGTGATGGAGTGGTCTGCTGCCCTGGGGTTTGCATCCCCAGACGGGAAGCCGGGGTCCTGGACCCACCACCCCTACTGAAGGGCAGTCGACGTCCCGTCATCTGTGGATAAAATCATGAAAAGAAAGGTTAGTCTCAGGATATATATAAACCTATGTATATATGTTTAACAACTACATACTCTGTGTCTGTTTCAGTTTCAAATTCCCCCTCAGTTTCAGTGTCACTGTGGTTATCTGTTTGAACAAGTTCATCAGTATCCAAATCAGCCCTAGACCGTTTTGATCGAGAGACAAGGTCTTTGTCAATGTGTTCACCCCCCGTAGTGGCGAGTGTCTCGTCCATTATGACTGGATCAATGTTGAACAACAAATTGGCATCGTTGAGCTCGTGTGGTGCAAGCTGATAAGCGTCATCGACCTCCTCGGAGACATTGTCAGTGATCTGACTTCGGGCCTTGGCCTTGATTACTGCATACCAGTCCCGATGTCCTCCCGGGAAGTCGGTGTAATAAACCTGCTCAGCTTGTTGGGCAAAAATGAAGGGATCAAACCCTTTATATCTACCATTCTTCTTGACCTCAACTAAGCCGTAGTTGTTGTCAACCTTTGTTCCAACACCGATTGTGTTGTCGAACCAATCACATTTGAATAGAACAATATCTCTTCTTAGTCGTCCAGAGAATGAAACTTCAACAATCTCCGTCAGCACTCCATAAAAGTCTTCTTCCAACTGACCGGCGGTGCCTTTAACACAAACCCCGTAGTTATGGGTGCGCATCCCTTCACTCCATTGAAGAATATTAAACTTGTAGCCATTTACGTAGTAAATAGGCCATTTTTTAACAGTCTTCACCGGCCCCCAAGAAAGGGCTTGGAGTAAAGAATCTTCAATATGGTTGTTAGGGTCTTGTATCTATGTACAACATAAGAAGTAGGTCATTGTTACCATATTGACGGGAGTTAGAAGCAAATAGGCTTAAAAACACTTGGTATACGGGTCTTACATGTTGCGCGAACCAACCAACGAACTTGGATGACACCTCACTATGAATTTGGTCATCAGTTAAATCATTTTGCTCAAGTTTTAGCATATCTGTGTATAAGCTATTGAAAGAAACAAATAAGTTTAATATAAAAGCTACGTTAAGAATGTATAATATAACTTGTATGACTTACTCAATAAAGGGTTCCACTTCTGGGCAATTGAGAAGAATGTACAAGTGAGCCGCCTTTCGATCTTTCTCATCAATGTAACATTTTGTGAGCCTGCCCCCCGGGTGACCAGGATAGTTGAAAATCGACGTTTGTTCATCAAACCCTGTGCGGCTGGCTACACCAAGATTGCGGGGAATTCTACTCATTCTAGTTTCTATCTCCGTTGGAAAATAGAAAGAAGCAAAGGTTGTCATTTCTTCGACTAAGTATGCCTCACAAATTGAAGCTTCAACGCAGGCTTTGTTCGACACTTTATCTTTTAAAGAGCGTAAGAATCTTCAACATCATTAACAAGGTGGTGTTAAGTTAGAAAATACTATTATAAGCATGATTCGCAAGTAAATTAAAGAGTTCACCAAGCATTCACCTTTCGAATGGATACATCCAACGATACTGCACTGGGCCACCAACCAAGGCCTCGTACGGTAGATGGATAGGCAAATGCTCCATGGAGTCAAAGAAACTTGGTGGGAAAATCTGCTCCAACTTACAAATCAATACCGGGATAGTTTCTTCCATCTTCACAAGTTTCTCCACACTCAACGAAGTAGCCGTCAACTCCTTAAAGAAGTGACTCAACTCCACTAACGGTTTCCAAATAGGCTTCGGTAAGGCATGAAACGCGTACGGGAGTAGTTGTTGCATAAACACATGGCAATCATGACTTTTCATGCCAAACACCCTGCCCTCCTTCACGTCGACACATCTACTCAAGTTAGAAGCGAATCCGTCAGGCAGGGTCAACCCATTCATCCAAATACACACAGCAATCTGTTGTGGTCTAGTTAAAGCATACTTTGCATGGGGTTTAAACATTCTTCCACGTCCCGCATCCCTCAACTCCAACTCCTTCCTAGAACACCAAATCGGAAGGTCTAGACGACTCTTCTCGTTGTCCTTTGTTCTCCCTTTGATGTCCATAACAGTGTCAAAAATATTCATGAAAACATTACGTTCAGTGTGCATGACATCAATGTTGTGTCTTAACAACAAGTCTTTCCAATATGGCAAATCCCACAAGACACTCTGCTTCACCCAGTGGTGTTCCTTACCGTAACCCGCAAACTCCTTGACACTCTTGTCCCAGATGTAAGGATACTCTTCGACCCTCTGCCAAACATGTGCACCAGATAACCTACGGGGTGGAGGTTCATTGACAACCTTGTTTTTCTTAAAAGCGGTTTTGTTCCTCCTAAACGGGTGATCCAACGGTAGAAACTTTCTATGACAGTCAAAGAAACTTGTCTTGCCACTAACAGGGAGTGATTCCCCCCCGGTATGTTCCATGCATACAGGGCAAGCAAGCTTCCCAGACGTGGACCATCCAGAAAGCATACCATAGGCCGGGAAGTCGTTAATAGTCCACATCAAAACAGCACGCATCATAAAGTTGTTCTTCAAAGACGCATCGTATGTCATTACCCCGACATCCCATAACTGTGATAACTCTTCAACCAACGGTTGCAAAAACACGTCTATGTTCGCCTTTGGATTTTTGGGTCCTGGAACCAGTACAGATAGAAACATGACCTCCCTCTTCATACACATATCAGGAGGCAGATTGTATGGGGTCAGGATGACTGGCCAACAAGAGTAAGCTCTTCCGTATTGACCGAACGGGTTAAACCCATCAGTACATAAGCCAAGTCTTACATTGCGTGGCTCGCCAGAAAAGTCCGGATATAGCTCATCCAAACACTTCCATGCTTTCCCGTCGGAAGGATGGCAAAGAAACCCCTCTTGTGTTCGGTTCAGAGCATGCCAGCGCATGTGTTTTGCCGTGGACAATGAGGCATACAGGCGTTGAAGACGCGGTGTTATAGGGAAGTACCACATTTTCTTCCTGGCCGTCCGGGTTACCTTCCCTCTCCTTTTAACGGTCTTGTAGCGTTCCTCATTACAATGCAAACATTTTGTGACACTTTCGTCTGCAAACTCATTTCTGAACAGCATACATCCACCAACACAACACTCTATCTTCACACAACCCAACCCCAAGTTTGCCACTTGTTTCTTAGCACGGTACAGGTTTGCTGGCATTCTGTGATTACTAGGCATGGTGGAACCCATCAGATTGACCATCCTATCAAAACAACCTCCAGAAAGATTATAATCTGCCTTTAGGCTTAAAGCAGCTAGGGAGGCGGATAACTCAGTGTGACTGTTGCACCCGTCCCACAATGGAGTCTGAGCCGCCGCCAACAAATCATAAAATCTCTTCACCTCCGGATTAGGATCCTCCTCTACATTGTCAGAGTCCCCATTACCTGCTTTGTCATTATGTTCCAGCATACGCCCGGTGGAGGGTCCAACATGATCCATCACCATTTGTTCTATGTTGTTGTACGTATCCCTGTTTCCTCCAACCTCGTAGTAAGACTGTTGTAGGGTTACGTCTGATGGTCTACGCGGTAACTGCTCACCATGGTTGTACCAGTAGTGGTATGTTTCCATGAACCCTTTCTCAGTTAGGTGGCACATGACATCATCCGCGTATTCAAAACTCATGCATTTGCACTTTGAGCACGGACAACGAATCTTTTGAGTTGCTTCAAATGCAGGCGTGTTTGCCGTAGCGAACGGAATGAACTCCAATAGCCCCATCATAAACTCCTCAGTCACTCGCCGATTGCTATCTAGTCGGTTGTACATCCATCGCCGATTTGCCGGTACCTCCATTTACAATATCTAACAAGCACGATTTCTGTTACTTTAAATTATTGTAATTTTATTTGACTATCGGTTGTGAATCACTCTCTATCTCTTTGATGTTGCAAATTGGTGGGGCTCTATCCCATTCGGGATGAATATGCAACCATCCGTAACCCATCCCATAATTGTATGCGGTCTATCTTGAGTTGAACGAATGTTCATTTGAAATTTCGGCAGCATTTCGCATTGGTCCCCGAGTACACAGAGATACGTACGGTATGAAACTCCGCACGCAGACATGCACCCTGGGGACAATACGAAATACCATATCCGAAATTTCAAATCAACATTCATTCAACGTCTCCAGATAGACCACATACAACATTGTTGGGTTACGCCCTACAGGTTACAAATTCATACCAAACTGTCCAACCGGGACAATTCAAGATCCAACACAACACGGTACATCGACCGGTTGTTTTGAAACTTGAACGGGAATCTAATGGGGACACACACGACTAAACCCTACATTATTAACGTTGACTTTCATCTTTTTAGTTCCCTAAGAAAGGGAGCCTGCCGAAATTTTGGTAGAGTCTCCCCTGTAAACTAGACATTTCCCAAAATTAGAAACGGCCTGGTACGTACAGAAAACTTGCCAGTATTGATAATTATATATGCTACGCATTGTATGTGATATTGAGAGGTATTAAGTCCTAAATCATGTTATCAACACACAAAATCAAGTCCTAATGAGCTCTGCTCTCCACTAACAAACAACATTACACATGCATAAAATATCATGTTATCAGCACACAAAACCAATTCCTAATGAGCTCTGCTCTCCACTAACAAACAACATTACACATGCATAAAACATTATGTTATCAGCACACAAAACCGTTGCCTAATGAGCTTTGCTCTCCACTAACAAACAACAATTGACATGCATACACACAATGAGAAAGTCAGTGTTAGGGGATTACCTGGGGAATAAAGTCAGGGATGAATATAAAGTTGTCGACAGACGATCAGAGCCCACGCGTAACGTGTGCTAGTCTGCATGACAAACCAATAAGTGGTTGGACAGTTACAATTAGCAAGGAAACTAAACAAAGAGAGACATGTAAAGTAAATTATAGATTAAGTTCATCATCAAAATGGGCGGGACAACAAATTGAAGATACACGTTTACCTTATATCAAAATCATGTTTAAACTATATAAATTATTCTATATGTATAGCATTGTTCCATTAAAATGCATTTACATTTATAGCCCGAAAATGTAAATTCAAACATGTACTTATTCTTTCCCCTAGCATTTGCTTCTCTGAGTATTCTGTCATTTTCCACCCTTGACATTATGTTACATAGTTTCCACATTCTGCTGTATTTTACATTTTATGTAGTCATAGAGAACCCTGTGGAATTGCCTGTGAAGGTATGTGGTGTATTAAATGCAAGTCTGAACCCCTAAGCCACAAAATTGTCATATATTACACACATGCATTTATTGTTGCCGTCAGTTTCAAGTTGATTTATCCCATCACTCGGTTTTCTTCTGCAACACTCTTCAAACCAGTGACGTGATGATGAAAAGGTGGTGTACACTGTGAATGTGTTAGGTTTTTTATCATTATTCTTGTGTTAATGAGGTGTGAGTGAAGATGGGAAAAGCAGCATGTTGTGATAAGCATGCAGTTAGAAGGGGTGCTTGGACTCCTGAAGAAGATGAAGCATTGGTTAATTACATTACAAAATATGGTCATGGAAGTTGGCGTACACTCCCTAAACAAGCAGGTGTGCAAGTTTCTATTCATTATTGCTGTTTGGTTCTAATTATAAGTCACGGGCTGAACAGGTGAGATTTATTGGTGTGAGATTTATTGCAAGGAAATTCCCAAATGTAAGTTAGGCTATGATGTTGGACAGAACAGGTGCTTTTAACAATTTTTTAAGCAGCTTTTAAGGTACATGTTATTAATGAACATGACAACATCATGTTACCAGAAAAAAAGAGGCACAAAATTAAATTACTGCACCTTATGCAAATAATGGTGAACCCAACTATAATGGTTCTGTCTTTCTCTCTTATAACATGACAATGTCACGTTCCTTAATAGCATGGAAGAATCTTAACCCGTTTTTAATTGGATAAAGTGTTAACTAATATTCTTAAAAGCTAGGACACTTAAGAAAAAAAATTCTAAATTGTTATAAATGCATCTCAATATTATTTTCAATAAAAATATTTTATTATTTATATTATATGAGTGTAGGACTCTGGTTAACAAAATCTATTTACTATTTCTTTAAAGCTAATGGATGGTTAACGAGTATATCATCGTAATGAAATAGTTGAAGTTAAGTGAGTGGTGACCTCGGTTGTCTATATTAAAACTACTGTGGCCGGCTTAGGTGGATAAATTATCTTCGGCCTGACATAAAGCGTGGTTCAATCAGCATAAGGAAGAAAGCACGATTATTCAGCTTCATGGCATGCTTGGTAACAGGTAATAAATTGCTCCTTATGCTGATTTTCTTATACATGCAGACACCTCTATTCTGCCCATGAGCTTGTGCTAAGTACTAAACTTACATTTTGCATCCTATGAAGCCTACCACATTGATAATGCTTGAATTCATGTATTACTTTTACATTGACTCAGCAATTTCTAGTCTAAGGAATCTTCTTTCATCACCTCTCTACATAGAAATAAGAGGATGATATGTTTAGATTCTTATGCTGAATTTACTTACAGTACCTATTAAGTTAATCTTAATCCATTTCTGCATATGGGATATGAATGGTTATCTTTCAAATAGGTAACTATTTGTGTCAAAAAATCCTTGATGGAAAGGGGAGATTTCAAAAGAAATTGGTTATCTTTCAAATGTTTGTGATAGATCCCAGTCGAAAATTCTTCCGGTGATCTATATCAGTATAAGCACCCACATTCTAAAGATAAAACAAGAATAAAATAAAACAACTCACAAATTCAGCGTAGTTCAACACTCCAACTAGCAAATCCACTTACAAACTCTCTCATTACAACTATCCAAGTTAAATATATACCTAAAAAGACAAGTGTAGTTGTGGTGAGAAAACGCATCCTAACCGTGTAAGTTTATAGGGAAAAAAACAGCCAATGGGATATGCTGAAGTAAAAGTTATACGTGGGTGTTCCTCATAAGTTGCAATCAACCAACATTTACTCTCCCTGGGATGTCTTGTTTTTTAGGTCTTGCTATATTAAGACATTGTAACTGTAAAATAGTGATGCCTAATGCCCACTAGTTCTATACATATAACTCACTGCATTTATCGTTGTTACACCATTTTATAAATTTCACATTTTTTCTTCTTAAGCCAAACTTAGATCACCAACAGGAAGGAACCCATTATTTCATATTTCTTATGGACCCTCTATGGTCAGAGCCACATCCATCTGTTGGTTACTCTTCCCCTCAGACCAAGATCAGGCAGAGGAAGTTCTTGGTGGCAAAGAAGAAGAAGAATCAGAACGACGCCGTTTCAGGGCCTTGCAAGTGCGGGAACAACAACAGCAAGTGCGTTTGCGTCGCTTACAACAATCTGAGGAAGTCACAGGAAGAGTTCTTCAAGAACAAGCTTGATGATGGTGGTGATGATGATGAAGGGGTTTCTAAAATTGGGTCTGAAACTCACTCTCTGAGTGTGGTTGAACATGAAGAAAATGAAGAAAAAGGAGAAGACTTGGAGAAGGTTGAGGGGTTAAGGGGTTGGTGGTGAAGCGTAGGAGGGAGAGGATGATGGAGGGAGTTAGAGAGAGTGTTCCTGGGAGTTGGTCTGGGAAGGTTATGAATTTGGTTAAGGCATTTGAGAAGCTTCTCTCTATACGTAAGGATGGTGATGATGAAGAAGATCATAAGGAGGAGTCTATTGAGAACGATAACAACAAGGTTGGGAAATTGGCATTGCCGGGGTTGCAGTTTCATGCACCTTCTGAAACTGAGGTTTCTGCTGGTGGTGGTGGTGGTTCCTCATTTTGCCCACCGAGCTTTGTTTTGACCTCTGAAAACCTTGGCTTGGATAATCGGGTGTCGGTTTCTTCTTCTTGGGATAGTAGCCGTGGAAGGTTGGATTTCATTCTTCAGAATCCATGTTTGGTTTAGACTTTAGTTTTGATCCATTTTGACAGAAAATGATAGATATTCTGGTGTTTCAAGGTTATAAAAAGTCAAGTTGTTTGAAACTAAATTGAGGTGGAAGCACATATTTAACATATGCTATTATGATGTATGCATCAATCCAATTTACTGAATGCTGAATTGTCAGTGAGTGTTAATGCTTTGAACAGTGTTAAACCATGGTGTTGTGAGTGTATTTTTCATCTTGGTGCAGTGTGTGTAGCAGAACTTCAAATGGGGGGCGCAGAAGCAGGACAAATGTAAGGCTTTAGTGAAACTGATATTTTTTGTAATTTTTTAATTAGCAAAAATGCAGAACTGTTAATGGTTTATTCAGTAATCTGCCAATCAGAGTATTGAATGAATGAATTTTAATTGAATGGATTGTTTCAGAGCCTGGAATCATCAAGCACTTTTGAGACAAGGAGGTGGAAAAAGAAGCAGGAGAGAGTCACCAACCAGAAACCATTCAACTTAAGAACTGAGGTAGGTTCTGGCAAATTGATTGATACATTGATAATTTTAAAGTTCACATTTTGTTTTATTGTTAATGGAATGCAAATTGCAGCAAAGAGGAAGGTTAAAAGAGGCAGAATTTGTAAAGAAGGTACAACAGATGATGGCAGAAAAAGAAAAGCAAAGGATACCTATTGCACAGGGTCTTCCTTGGACAACGGATGAACCAGAGGTAAATTATGATCCAAAAAACAATAATTCATCAAATCCATGATATATATTCATTATTACCTGACATGTTTTGGTGCTACTATTTCAGTGTTTGGTAAAACCTGCAGTAAAGGAAAACACAAGGCCTGTTGACCTGAAGCTTCACAGTGATGTACGGGCACTGGATCGCGCTGAGTTTGACCATCAGGTGCTGGTTTCATCTGTATCAGCTTTTTTTCATCCCTATTTATATCTTTGTGTTGGCATTGTTTTTCTTACTTTTGCACAAATGCTTGTATTTTAAGCTCCTAGCCTAGGGATAACTTTAAAGCTGAATTAGTAGACTTGTCATGTTGAATTGTCGATTGAGTTATATTTCATTTTCAGAAGATGTCGACAGTAGGGGTACGGAAACAAGAAATAATGAATATTGAATTATGCAGGTGGCAGAAAAGTTGAGCTTAATAGAGCAATACAAGATGGAAAGGGAAAGACAGCAGAAGGTGCACTGTTACTATCCATATATTCTTGATCTGATTTATCATCCTTCCTTCCTTTCACTAAATAGTAAGTACTGATTTCTTGTATGTTTTACTCCACTATAGTTAGCAGAAAAGGAAGAAATCAGAAGGTTAAGGAGGGAGCTTGTTCCAAAAGCACAACCAATGCCATATTTTGATAGGCCTTTTATGCACTGGAGGTAAGGATTGATTCAGTTGCACCTATTCAATAATATTTTCTTTAGAATGTTTATCTCATATTAGTTCTTTTTGTATCCTCAAGGTCAATCAAGAGTCCAACTACACCTAGAGAACCCAGGTTCCATAATCACAAGAAGATCAAGTGCAGCTTTTCATCATGGAACGATATGAGCCCCTGATGCCTCCCTCTTTAACTATGTTTCCAAATATTATTTGTTGATGTGAATTGTTAAGTGAATAATATTCTTTTCATCCTCCTCATAATGTTTGTCTAAATATTCTTCAATTTTCTACTGAAAAAAATTTAGTTGCACATTATTCTCTTTTTGGCTTTGGTCTTTTCTGTACAGTGTTTTAAAGGAATAAACTACCTTATTACAACAAACATCAACTACATAAAACGAAAAAGGAATAAGTCATTTGAACATACCTTGACTAGAGAGAAGGAGCTGTTGGAGGGAGCTTCAAATAGAGGATGCTGGACCGGAGGTTTGTGAGAGAGAAACTGAGTGAGGAGCTTCAAACGGAGGAAGACAGAGAGGGTTGGACCTGGACCGGAGGTTTCTGAGAGAGAAACTGAGTGAGGACCTTCAAACGGAGGAAGCCAGAGAGGGTTGGAGCTGGACCGGAGGTTTGTGAGAGAGAAACTCAGTGAGGAGCTTCAAACGGAGGAACAGAGAGAGCGTTGGAGAGACACAGTGACGCCAGAGGAGGAAAAAAGGGAGGAGACGGGTGGAGGAACTCTGAGGAAGGGACAGAGGAAGGGAGGGAGTTGGAGGGATTCGGGGAAACAGAGGAAGGGAGGGATTGAAAGTTAGGGCAAATGATTAGGGAGAGGCACTGTTCGAGTATGAGAAACCCTTAGCGACGGTATTCCACCGTCGATAAAAACGTCACTACAATTAAAACATGTAGCGACGGCAAACTAATTCTGTCACTAATCCCCTGAACATTAGCGACGGCAAACAAATACCGTCACTAATATCATGAACCCTAGCGACGGTTTCACAACCCCGTCACTAACTTCCATTATTTAAATTCAATAGTGTGGAGGGAAGACGAAAACATAGCGACGGCAGAGCTTACCGTCACTAATATCTTCATAAATAGCGACGGTACCTTCCAACCGTCACTAATTGTTAGCGACGGCATTGTACTTCCGTCCCTAATTGTTTCATATAGTAGCGACGATGTACGCCTCCGTCACTATTACAAACCATAGCGACGCGGCCTGACCGTCGCTTTAGTTGGAGGGAACCTTAGCGACGGTAAACAACGGTCGCTAACGTTTGCCGCGAACTGAAAACCAGGGCGGGAAAGAAAAAATGGTGGAGTTAAACAATAGCGACCCTTCTAGCGACGGTGTTGACATGGATTAGCGACCGCGTATTATACACGGTCGCTAATGTAGTCGCTAACATATTCTTGTCCCTTTTGTTACGAGACGGTCGCTAACACGGTCGCTATTTAGCGACGGCATATGGTGGTCGCTATTTTGAGGTAGCTGTTTGGGGTTTTTTTGGTTGTGAAGGGAGAGATTAAGGACTGGTGGAGAGGAGTAAGAGACCGATTGATAATTTCAAGACTACCTTCCTAGATAAATATTTTCCTGCTAGTGTTAGAAAATAGAAGGAGTCGGAGTTTCTATATATGAAGTAGGGAGCCATTGAAGAACTTTCCAAATTCTCATACACCATGCAACATTATCCAAATAAGGAGTGGAAATGCTCATAATTTGAGCTTGTCTTGCAACTGGAGGTCAAGAACATTGTTGAGGCTTTAAAGATTTGGGATTTCTCTTCCTTAGTCAACAAATGCCTCATCACTGAAAGGAACTTAGGAGAATCTAACATTGTTGGGATAGTGGACAATAAAAGGAAAAGATAAGATGTATCTATTGGTAGAAACTTCCAGACTTATGGGCAGGGCAAAAGGTAAACATGTGACTCAATAGGGTGGACCCACTATAGTTGTGTGTTCTAAGTGTTGCAAGTCTCATAGAGGAGTTTGCTTGTATGGAAAATCAATATGTTTCTATTGCCAACAATTAGGACTCGTGGTAAGAGGTTATCCAAAGAAGAAGTAGGAGGATGTCAAATCCTAAGCTAGAAGAAAAGTCTTTACCTTTAATGGTGAAAAGGCATATGAGGCTAGCAATCTGATGCAAGGTAAGTGTATGCTTAAGGAGAAATATTACGGTGTTAACCGTGGCATCTAAGGAAAATGATTGAAACTTTTTAGTTGAGCACTCTTTTGTTTGGATGAAAGAGATAAATAGGAAGGGAATAAAATGAATGGAAAGATAATAAGTAAAAATTAAAAAGAAATTATATGTGTTTAGATTAGTACAAAGTAAGGAGAATTGAGAGTATGTATTTTCTTTTAGGTTGTTTAAAAAACTATATAATAGAAAAATAAATTTATTAAAGGACCAATGTAACCTTAATCAAAAGTCCTCTGTAATGGTGCTTGCACCCCTATTTGAATGATACCAATTCATAAAAAAAAGGCACAAGAATAGTGGATGGGGAAACAATTCCATTTCTTATGTAAAAAAGATAATATTGGGCAAGTTCAATGTGCACATAGTTTTGAATCATAAAAGAACATGAAATATGAGATAAGAATCAAAGGCATGAGAATTTAGGGTGACCAGGACTAAAGTTTGCATGTTTTATCATCCACTAAAGTGAGGGAATTAGTTGGAGGATACTTCACCTTTATAGATGTATGGTGGATCTCCAAACAACATGACATTAGGGAGACACAAAATGGGATGCGGTAGAGTATGAGGTATGAAATGGAGGGGAAGAACAACCATGATTACTTTGGGCTTAGATGGGTTGCCATAGAGGTAAATGAACCATGTTAACAGTGGTGGAAATAGTCGATGAAGGAAGAAGAGATGATAGTGGTATTGAGGTTAGACTAGAAAATAGAAGTCTTGTACATTGAGGGTATGTGTAATCATCAGAGGTTAAAGGGTGGCTCAAAGAAGCAAATTGACTTATTGGGTTTGTTGATATAGGCGATGAAGTCGTCATGATGGTTTTGAGATTTTGATTGTGTTTGTTTTAAAAGAGAAAGACGACTCTCCTCGTTAAGGGTGACAAAGACACCATAGGTGACACGCACAAGTAAAGCAGCAACGAGTGAAGTGTAACACTGGAAACAAGTTAATTTCTATCCAAATGCCACTTGTTTGATGAGGAAAATAACTTTGTAGGGTATATAAAAGTTTTATCATCTCCTCCTTACTACTATATCCAACCAGACAAGTCATCTATAATGCAATTCTCTCCATTTCCATTGGAAAATATTTCTACCTAATAATTAATTCCTAATCAAATTATGTGTCCAATTTATATATAATGATACCTAGCTTGGCACATGGATTCCATTGAAAAATCTTCTTTTTCTTTGTGTTCATTTAATGAACAAGGTTAGTTGTCCAACCTTACTTTTTTAAAAATAAAATATACAATCCAATATTATTGAAGTGATTTCATTTTATGATCATTTTTCAAATAACTTTTTTTTTTGCATAAAAATAAAAAATTAATTTTTATTTAGGGTTTGTTGAGGAACATGTGTTAGGAGAAAATTATTATATTTTTTAAAATGAAAAATAAATAAAATATATGTTTTGACATTTTAAATAAATTTAGTTCACTCTTAAATTTATTTCAGATTCATAATAAAAAATTTAAAATATTTCTGGTTAAATAAAACTCATACAATAATTTTATGACGGTCTTGTGTAATATATTTTACTAGGAATGATACATGTGCCATGCACGGGTTGTATTGCTGTCTTTTTTTGTATAATTTATACTAATTTAATTTTATAAATCATAAAAAAGTAAAAATAATTTGAATCAAAAGTATTTGAAATATAGTATTGACTAATAGAACAACAAACAAATTAGGATCTATAATTCAGTAAATAAAAGAAGATCAAGATATATGTATATATTATCCAACTAATTAAAATATTAAAATTAAACATTCTTAAAAACTTATTTAAAGACTACATTTGTTGTTGTGTTGCTGTTGGTCCTCAAATTTACTGTTATTTTTATAATAAAAAGTGTGTTTATTTTAAATAAGATTAGTTTAAATTATAATAAATTTATGTTTTTTATTTAATAAATGGATGTTATTGGAAATAATCTGCCTTGATCAAATTTCTCTAGTTTTGCAGTGAAAAATTAAAGAAAATCAAGAGAAAATTGAAGAACTAGAAAGCTGACGCGTAGCATCAACACCACGCGTAGCGTGGGAAATTTTGATGCTGACGCGCGTCACAGCCACGCGTAGCATCAGGAGCTACGTGGACTCCACTTCCAGGTGGCCAAACACTCAGCCAATTGACCCATTATTGGCCAATCCACCAGCAGCTAATGTCCAAGCCGAATTGGGAGACAAGGCCACACATGTCTGGACATTATTGAATAAGAAATTCTTAATCATGGCCTCTTAATCACGTGTTTAATGGGGGCTGACTCAGGAACCTGACGCATAGCGTCAGGACCCTTTCTCAGCCCTATAAATAGGCTAATTCCAAGGCATTCAAAGCATCCCATCTGAGAATTCAGAGCTTTTTTTCTCTACTTTCACTCGAGTTTAAGTGTTCTTTTGTGAGTTTGTAAGGTTAGAGTGATTTCTAGATACTTGAGAGTGTTGTGTAGTATTGTGAGCTCTTGTATCGTGAAGTGTTTCCAAATCCTCGTAATGTCAAACTCTGTAAGTGTTGTTTTTACTTTTACCATGTGTAACTAAATTGTTTATGTTGGAATTTAGTAAATCAATCTATTATATGATGTTGTAATTATGACCTCTTCATATTTATGATTCAAGTACATGTCAGTATTTCAATCTTTTATTAGTATGAACGTCAAATGGGAGAATGATTTTCATGCGTATTGAAACTTGTTTTATTAGTGTGAATGTCAAACGGGAGAATGATTATTCATGCTGTATTAAAATCTATTTTAATGAAAGTAAAAGTTGAAATACCCTTAATATGTCAATTACTAGGAATAGAGTTAGTGATTATTGTTGCTATAAGGCCAGTACTTAATGCAAGTTTTTACTGAGAAAGCTCACGAGGCATCGGACTTTACGGTGACTACTTAGAATTTATATCACGAGAGATCGGTTATAATGACTTTAAGCTGCAATAACATGAACTTGATAATTAAATATGTATGTTTTTAATTATTTCATTATATTTTAGTGCGAGGATCCCAATTCCAACATAATTTATCAATCTGTGTTTTTACCTCAAGTATCTGAATTCTTCTGAATTACATCTCAACTTTCTAGATAGATTTTATCTTTATCATCTTTTTACCTCATGAACAAATCAATCGTCAAATTTTGTGAATATTGTATAAATTATTTATAAAGCATTCTTTTGTGAATAAGTTTTGATAAATTTACCATAGTTAATAAGAATTACTGTGAATTACTGGAACTTTCAATCTTAGTGAAACAATATCTAAATTTAAAAACTACAAACGATTGGTGCGCTTGCCAATTAAAGACCCGACAATATTCAGGGTTTAACAAGTTTTCTGGCGCCGTCACCGGGGATTGAATTGATTCAATAAAATAGTAAATTTTTAATTACTGTGGTAATTTTTTTTTACCTTAGTTAAATTTTCAATTTTTTTATTTTTACTTATTCATTCATTTATTTACTTTTTCTTATCATTGTTACACTAACTTTCTTTGTCTAGTTTGTGTATGCAAACCCGATCTACTGCAGGGAAAATTTATTTTTATCCTGAGATAAAAAAAATGTTAAGAAAATCAAGTCTTTGAAATCTAAAACACAAACTAAATCTTCTTCAACTTCATCTTCTTTTGAAAATTCAAATATGGTTGCTGAACAAAGGAGAACATTGGGACAATTTGCTGCTATCAATGGTCCACCCCAAGTTTCAGGAATGTTCCAAGGACCTATTGCTGTAGTGGAGATTAGACGTGCCACTTTAAATATTATTCAAAACAATCAATTTGCTGGCTTAAATCATGAAGAACCGTATGAGCATTTAACTATTTTTTATGAATTATGTAGCATAATTGGTTTTGAACCTAATCAAGAAGAATCTATTTATATGAGATTGTTTCCTTTTTCTTTGATTGGGAAAGCTAAAGATTGGTTTAAATCTCGTCCACCCGGTAGTTTTGCAAACTGGTCTGATGTTGAAACAAAATTTTTGGAAAGATTTTATTTACCTTCAAAATATTTTGAAGCGATGATAGCCATACATTTTTTTTCATAAAATCACGATGAATCACTTGGTGAAGCATGGGAAATATTCAAAGCACTTCTTAGGAAATGTCCAAACCATAATTTGGATAATGTTGGGAAAGTAAGAATCGTTTATCATGGTCTATTACCTCAGTTCAAGATGATGTTAGATGCATGTACAGGTGGTTCTTTAATGAACAAAACCATTGAAGAGGCAATATCAATCATGGAGTCTATGTCAACCAGTGACCGTCAAGCCAAGCATGAAAGAGGTAGTACATCAAGGAAACCAGGTATGCTTAAGTTGGGATTAAATGAAGCAGTTTTAGCTCAACAAAAATTACTGACTCAACAAAAATTGGTGACTCAACAAATTGAGGCTATGAGCAAATAATTGGAGAAACTTCAAATTGCTCAAGTATCATCACCACCTTCTGCTCAATTGAAACAATGTGTGCATTGAATGGGTGAACAACCATGTGGTTATTGTGCCCCTGATAGAAATGAGCAAGAACAAGCCAATTTTCTGATCCACCAAAGAATACCATTAGGTAATTTTCCTATTAATCTTGGTAATTCTTTTCCTAACAATCATCTGCAGGGATGACAAAATCAGAATTTTGGTATTGGACCTTCCAACCGACCTCCTAACAATCAATTTAAGCAACAACAACAATCACAAGCTGACAATACAAGATTGACAAGGATTGAGGAATCTATCCAACAGTTATTGCAGTTTATGGAAACAAATAAAGCTGCTTGGAAAGCATCAGACTTGCAACTGGGTTAGCTAGCAAAGGAAATAGCTGAATTAAAAAGTTCTAGTTTTACTGTAAACACTCAGAACCCAAGGGATCAATGTAATGTTGTTTTCTTAAATGTTGTAAAAATTGATTGTAAAGAAAATTGTGAAAATAAAAAGAATGAGGAAGAAGAAGAAGAAAAAGAAAAAGAAAGTGGGCAAGAGAAAAAAGAAGAGAAAAAAGAAAAAAAAGAAAAAGAAAAAAATATTCAAGAATTTGTGGAAGTAGAACATGAAACAATTTGTAAGGAGGTCTTACAATTTGACACACTAGAAAAATTTAAAGATCCGGGGAGTTTCACCATTCCCATTTCCATTGGAAATATCAACATCGGGAATGCTTTATTAGATTTAGGGGCTAGCATCAATCTAATGCCCCTAGGTTTGATGAAGCGTATTGGTGATCTGGAACTAAAAGGAACCAAGACAAACTTACAATTTACGGATCACTCTACCAAAAGACCAATTGGGATTGTAAAGGATGTACTAGTTAAGGTTGACAAGTACCACTTCAAGGCTGATTTTGTGGTGCTTGATATAAAGAAGGATACTAAAATTCCTCTAATTCTTGGAAGACCTTTCCTAAAAACTGCAAAGATGCTGATTGATGTAGACAAAGGAAAGATTACAGTCAGAGTCAAGGAAGAGGAAGTAATCTTTGAAATGTTCAATGAACAACATGAATGTTTTAGAATTGATACTCTGGACAAAACTTGCCAATTAGGTAAAAGTATATCTCATCCCAATCTTTTAAAATTAACCAATTGCTTGCATGATAAAAGACAGGTAATCAAGCATCGGAGAAGAAGGAGGACGAAAAAGACAGGTGATTCCTTAACCAAAATTAAGAAACCACCTGATTAATCTGAGGTAATGTCTAGCTGGGGACATTAAATCTAGCGCTCAATAGGAGGCAACCTATTATTTCTTTTTATTGTTAATTTATTTAAAAAATTAAAAACATTTGTTTTATAGAATTTAATTTTAATTTGATTTTTTAATAAAAAAGGTTTTTTAAACTGAAAGAAAAAGGGTTTTTGAGAATTAAAATTTTAAAATTTGAAAAACAGAACCCCACGCGTAGCGTCCTACTAACGCGTAGCGTGGAGGTAAAAATTTCAACCTGACGTGCAGCTTCCCAGCCATGTGTAGCATCAGGGCCCACGTTTAGTTTTTAAAACTGAACCAGAGAGGCACAATTTAGGTTTTAAAAAGCTAAATTTCCCTCTCTGCCACAAAAACCTTACTTCTCAATCATCCAGACCTCAAGCACTCTCAACCACCCACATTCTGTTATTTTTCTTTGCAAGGATTCCAAGTAAGTTTTCTAATCTCCTTCTCTTTGATTTTTAATCTTAGAATTGCATGCGGTTAGGGATAGGATTAGACAACCACTGGGATTGATTGCTGTTAGAAATAGGTCATTGAATGGATTGAATGTGGTTTTGAGGGGTTGCTGCTGCGCAACCCCCATTTTGCAGTTTCTGAACCTGCGAGCCCATGTGTAACGTCCCACTGATGCGTAACGTGGGCAGAACAGGGCTGACGCGTAGCGTCTCACTCACGCGTAGCATCAGCCCCTGTTTTGGGTTTTTGTTAATTTTTGTGTTTTATTTTCTATTTAGTGTATATATTATTTTCTGTTGTTTTTGAAAAGTAAAAAATAAAAATTTTATTTTGTTTGTTTGTTTTTTTTAAATTAATAAAATTTCTTAAATTGTATGTTTGTTATACTTTCTTGCTTAAAAATAAATAAATTTGTTAAATTTTGTAAATATGTATGAATTGTAATTTTCTAAGTTTGTATGTAAAATTGCATGTTGTGTGAATTTTATTTCTTTTATAAAATTATATAATGTGTGTATTATACTTAAAAAATCCAAAAATATGCATGTTAAATTTTTTTTATGTTTTGCATTATTTATTTTGTTAAAATATAAAAATAAAAAATATGTATGATTTAGTTTAAATTATAAAAAAACAAAAATTGTGTGATGAGTGTTTTATTTTTGTATAAATATGTGATTTATTTTCTTTTGCAGATGGCACCTAAGAAATCAGTTCCCATCACTGGTCCCAAGAGACAGAGGAGGACCACTGACATAGATATGACCTCTAAAGATCCTGATCTTCAGGGGGAGGAGCAGTTGGGACCCCGTGATCCTACCAGATTTCGTATTGATGTGAAATGGGCCAGATTTCATCAGATCAAGGGCTAGAGATTGATTTGGGAAAGGGCCCTTGATCTCAGTGCTGGAGATTATCCTGAGCTGTAGGATGAGATACAGAAAAGGAGATAGGGACCCCTATTTTCTCTACCTACTGAGGGGGATCCCATCCTGATTATGGAGTTTTATGCTAATGCTTATAGGACACGCCAGGACTCACCAAACATTGGTCAGCAGAGGACGAGCTTGGTGAGGGGTCGACACATTACTTACGATAGGGACACTATCAGTACCCTTTTGGGTAATCCTTGGGAGCCTACTCCCGAGAGTGATACTTGTTTCTGGAAGGAAAATAGAAACAAGGTTGCCATTGAGGATGGTGATCTAGGATACTTCCTGGATCAGGTTGCTCATTTTTTGAGCAAAGATGGAATCTTCTTTAACCTTAGTAAGGTTGGAAGAACTCCATCGAACCTCCTTAAGACCCAGCTGACCCCTATAGCTCAGGCATGGATGTACCTTATGCTTCATAACATCACTCCTATTACCCACCTTTCTTCTCTTCCAGTGGATCGCTGCTGCCTTCTCTACTCCATTCTTTAGGGCCACACCATTGATATTGCTGAGCTTATATCTGAGCAGATTCATCTTTATGCCCTCGAGTATAAGGTGAATCGCCCTGTTCCTTTCCCTTTCATCATTTTTGCCTTACTGAGGAGGCAAGAAGTTATTGTGCTGTCACTAGATTTTACTAGTTCTTTGGGGAAAGTCCCCAAGGTCTCAGTAAATACAGATTACTTTGTTCAGCAGTGCGAGCTTCCACCTTTGGACCAGGAGGCTCAGCCCAGACAGAGACATAGGAGACCAGCCCATCCACCTTCTGCTGATGCTATTTCAGATGGATTTGCTAGGATGAGCATAGAGCATCAGCATATGATGCAGATGATGGCTGCTTCTCATCGTGCTTATGTTCATTTACATGATGCATTTTATCAGTACAGGATACAGGGAGAGGGAGCACCATTCATGACACCAGCTGACTTTGCAGCCTATATGGCTTGGCCTGGTGATTCGCCCATATACCCTTAGGCTAATGGACCTTCTGGAGTATGTGATGACACTGAGGGAGCTGATACTGCTGTTGAGGAGGGTGATGATGAGGATGACCACATGGAGGACTGATGGTGTTATCTTATATTTTCTGCACTTTTTGTACATTTTATTTATGTTTAGTTTTACATTTATTGGTTTGATATTTGGTATATTTTGATTTTGGGATTATATTATAGTTTATTTTTATCTGTGTGGTTTGATTTTTATGGTTAGTTTTATTATTTTCTGTGAAAAATACATTCTGAAAAATTTATGCGCTTAAAGTTTTGAACAATAAGCCAATTTTGAAAATGAGAAAAATCTTTTTATAACTAAGGCATTTAGGTAAAACTGATTACAATGAGCTTATCAATTATTAAGCTAATTTCAAAAACCCGGTGAGCTGAGAAATCTTTAAACACTTAAGGGTTTCGACATAACTTCTTTCAAATTAATTTTGCTTAATTCTTTGACTTGTGTTGTTATACAGAAGATCCAAGAGCATGATCAAGGTAAATTCTTTGGTAAACACTAGAAACTAGGGCAAAAAATCCTACCATGGTAAAAATATATTTATCATTTGATAGCCAATTTTGAGCCTTAAAATAGTTTCCTTGGTACCTTTAACTCTTAATTAATCTTTAACATTCCCTTTACTTGATTGAATGAAAGAGCATAAAATAAAAAAAATATTTTAAGTGTTCTTACAAAAATGGAGAGTGAAAATTAATAACTTGATTCTTTCAAAAATATCAAAATTGTGCATATAAATGAAAAATGAAAAGAAATATATGTAAATAAAAAATAGTGAAAAGAATCAAGTTGGGGGTATTTATCATCAAAAAGGAAGTAAGAATTTTGGGTCAAGAAAAGCACCCTAAAAAGAAATTGTGAAATGCTCTTTTATTATTTCAGGTGTTTGAAATCCAAGAAAAACCATAATTTCTTGTAACCCAAGCCTCATTACAACCCTTAAAAAGACCTTATGGCTCTTGTGTAACTCTGTATAAATGACCATTGACAAGATGAAAATCAAAATTAAATTTGTTTAATTTTATGACCGATTGAGATTGACAAATTCCTTTTCACAAAAATAAACACTTGTGAGGTAAACCTTGAAATAAGCTTGATTTATTGGTATGACATTATAAAAATTTTATCTTTAAGCCTTAGTTACATAAGATTCCTCATTTTTATTGGTAAAATTGTAAATCACTTTTTGTAGTAAATTTTCATACTTAACTTTATTTTGATTTTTCTTTCTTTTGCTCGAGGGCGAGTAAGGTCTCAAGTTGGGGGTATTTGTTAGTCCTCAAATTTACTGTTATTTTTATAATAAAAAGTGTGTTTATTTTAAATAAAATTAGTTTAAATTGTAATAAATTTATGTTTTTAGTTTAATAAATGCATGTTATTGGAAATAATCTACCTTGATCAAATTTCTCTAGTTTTGTAGTGAAAAATTAAAGAAAATCAAGAGAAAATTGAAGAACTTGAAAGCTGACGCGTAGCATCAACACCACACGTAGCGTGGGAAATTTTGATGCTGACTCTACGCGTCACAGCTACACGTAGCGTCAGGAGCTACGTGGACTCCACTTCCAGGTGGCCAAACACTCAGCTAATTGACCCATTATTGGCCAATCCACTAGCAGCTAATGTCCAAGCCGAATTGGGAGACAAGGCCACACATGTTTGGACATTATTGAATAAGAAATTCTTAATCATGGCCTCTTAATCACGTGTTTAATGGGGGCTGATTCAGGAACCTGACGCGTAGCATTAGGACCCTTTCTCAAACCTATAAATAGGCTAATTCCAAGGCATTCAAAGCATCCCATCTGAGAATTTAGAGCTTTTTTCTCTCCTTTCACTCGAGTTTAAGTGTTCTTTTGTGAGTTTGTAAGGTTAGAGTGATTTCTAGATACTTGAGAGTGTTGTGTAGTATTGTGAGCTCTTGTATCGTGAAGTGTTTCCAAATCCTCGTAATGTCAAACTCTGTAAGTGTTGTTTTTACTTTTACCATGTGTAACTAAATTATTTATGTTGGAATTTAGTAAATCAATCTATTATATGATGTTGTAATTATGACCTCTGCATATTTATGATTCAAGTACATGTCAGTATTTCAATCTTTTATTAGTATAAACGTCAAACGGGAGAATGATTTTCATGCGTATTGAAACTTGTTTTATTAGTGTGAATGTCAAACGGGAGAATGATTATTCATGCTGTATTAAAATCTGTTTTAATGAAAGTAAAAGTTGAAATACCCTTAATATGTCAATTACTAGGAATAAAGTTAGTGATTATTGTTGCTATAAGGCCAGTACTTAATGCAAGTTTTTACTGAGAAAGCTCACGAGGCATCGGACTTTACGGTGACTACTTAGAATTTATATCACGAGGGATCGGTTATAATGACTTTAAGCTGCAATAACATGAACTTGATAATTAAATATGTATGTTTTTAATTATTTCATTATATTTTAGTGCGAGGATCTTAATTCCAACATAAGTTATCAATCTGTGTTTTTACCTCAAGTATCTGAATTCTTCTAAATTATATCTCAAGATAGATTTTATCTTTATCATCTTTTTACCTCATGAATAAATCAATCGTCAAATTTTATGAATATTGTATAAATTGTTTATAAAGCATTCTTTTGTGAATAAGTTTTGATAAATTTACCATAGTAAATAAGAATTACTATGAATTACTGGAACTTTCAATATCAGTCGAACAATATCTAAATTTGAAAACTACAAATGATTGGTGCGCTTGCCAATTAAAGACCCAACAGTATTTAGGGTTTAACAGTTGCTACAATTTTCTTTGTTGTTCAAAACTAAAAACTTCAATCCTTTTTTTGATCTCACCCTTGAAATAACAGCATACAATTGTCCATGGGTGAATACAGGTCTTGGAAGATACAATCCAACATGTGATAAAGATTGGCCTTGACTCTTGTTTATTGTCATAGCAAAACATAAACAAATAGGAAATTGACGTTGTTCACATTTGAACAGTAATCTTGAATCATATGGAATCTTAGACATTCTTGAAATGTAGATTTTATCTTTAATGTGTGACCTTGTAATCAAAATAACACCAATAACATTGTTTCCCAAATGAGTAACTTTCAACCTAGTGCCATTACTTAAACCATTAGACTAGTCAATGTCCATCAAAAGCATGATTAGAACCCTAACTTTCAATTTTAGTCTATGGTTAGGGATATCAGAACACTTGATATCATTTAGGAATTCAGTTGTAAACCACTCTCCCCTAATTTTGGAATCTTCATTTGATGCACATGTTACATCAGAACTTGAATGGAGATCATAAACACAATGAATTTATTGAAGCTTCTATAGAAATGCCTCTAGATTTATTGATAGGTAACTCTGACAATCCATTAATGCAGCTGGTTAACTTTTCATATCCTAACATGCTATAAAGTTTCAACGAAGCTAAATATTTTAAATACTAAGAATCCAATACATAAATTCTTTGATTTTATTAGCCTCTTCAACATAATTTGCTACAAATATTCTCATTTTTTTGTAAGTCTATGAACCTTACAATCTTTCCATAGATAACTAGCATTTATAGTTGCATCTATAATGTCTTGTTTGTTATCTCCATGAATAACATGTAGGATTTGTCTAAAATCTCCTCTCAAGACAACAACTTTTCCAGCAAATGGCTTCTCGACATTTTTCACACTCTTAATTTTTATTAAATCTCTAAGAGTGTAATCCAAAGCTTCAAAACAAAATCGGTTCATCATTGGTGCTTCATCTTATATAATCAAACTAGTTTCAATTAAAAGCTTTGCACTTAAACTACCTTGTTTAATGTTACACGTAGATGTCTTATGTGCAACTAATTGGATGTAGAACTTAGAGAGGGTTGTTCTTCCTCCTGAAAATAGTACAGAAGCGATTCCACTAGAAGCCATATTAAGGACAATCAATCCTCTAGAATGAAGAGCTGCAGAAAAGGTATTCCAAATAAAAGTGTTCCCTCTACCATAATACCTATAAAGCAAATAAAATCCTAAACAACTACTGTTAGTCCTCAAATTTACGATAAATCCTTTAATAAAAATTTCATAAAAATAACAAAAATTTGGTTTTAGAGAATTAGGTTTTAAATTCAATAAATAGAAGTTGTTAGAAATAATCTGCCCTTGATCAATTTTCTCTAGTTTGGCAGTGAAAAAGTGAAGAATTTAAAGAGAAAATTAAAGATCAGGTGGGGACTTTAGATGCTGACACTACGCGTCACATTCACGCATAGTGTCAAAGCTGCGTGGACTCTACAGCCAGGTTGGCCAAGCACTCACCTTTTGACCCACTTTTGGCCACTCCACTATTCATAAACGTCCACACTGAAGTGGAGACAGGGCTAAGTGGCAGGGCATGATTCATTAAATAATTCCATCATGGCCACTTCGAGCTGTTTAATGGAGACTGAGTCAGGGAACTGATGCATAGTGTCAGGTTGACGCGTAGCGTCAGGACACTTCCTTAGCCCTATAAATAGGGCCATTTCCAACACTTCTAGGCATCCCATTCTGAGTATCTCACTCTTCTCTTCTCTTATACACTCGAGTTTGAGTGTTTCTTTTGTGAGTTTGTAGTTCTAGAATAGTTTTCTAGATACTTGAGATTGTTGTGTAGTATTGTGATCGTTGTATCGTGAAGTTTCCATCATCGCCTTTGTAATGTCAATCACTGTAAGTGTTGTTTTTACTTTCACCATGTGTAACTAATCTGTTTATGTTGGAATTAGTGAACTAATCTATTGAGTATGATGTTGTGAATTTGACCTCTACATGTTTATGATTCAAGTCCATGTTAGTATTTCAATCTTTTATTAATATGAACGTCAAACGGGAGAATGATTTTCATGTGTATTGAAACTTGTTTTATTAGTGTGAATGTCAAACGGGAGAATGATTATTCATGCCGTATTGAAACTTGTTTTGACGAAAGTAAAAGTTGGAATACCCTTGGTATCTCAATTCTATAGGGGTTGTTAACCATTGTTGCCATAAGGCTAGGACTTAATGCAAGTTTTTACTGAGAAAGCTCATGAGGGATCGGACTTTATGATGAATTCTTAGAATTTATATCACGAGGGATCGGTTATAATGAATTTAAGCTGCAATGACATGAAACTTAATGATTAAATATGCATGTCTTGAGTTCCTCATTGTTATTCTAGATTAGGGATCCAATTTCCAACATAATTTGTCTATTTATGTTTTATCTCAAGTATCTTGCCTATTCAAAAATTGCAACTCAACTTTTTAGATAGAATTTATTTTTCTTTTCATCACATGAACAACTCAATTATGTCATCTTGTAAATATTGTATAAATTGTACATAAATTATTCTTTTGTGTATAAGTTTTGATAAATTTACCATAGTGACTAGAAAATTATTGTTATTATTGGACTTTCAATCACAGTGGAATGATATCTAAATTTTGAAAACTATAAACGATTGGTGCGCTTGCCAATTAAAAGACCTAACAGTAAAACAAAGTAACAAGTTTTCTGTAACATTATATCATCCGGGTCTAACAAGTTTTCTGGCGCCGTCACTGGGGATTGAATTGATTCAGTAAATAGTAAATTTTTAATTACTGTGGTAAATATTTTTTTACCTTCATTAAATTTTTAATTTTGTTATTTATTTAGTTATTTTTCTTATCATTATTACACTAACTTTCTTTGTCTAGTTTGTGTATCCAAACCCAATCTACTGCAGGAAAAATTTACTTTGATCCTGAGATAGAAAAGTTTGTAAAGAAAATCAAGTCTTTGAAATTTAAAACACAAACTAATTCTTCTTCTACTTGTAAAATTTTTGAAAATACAAATATGGCTGCTGAAAGGAGAACATTGGGACAGTTTGCTGCTATTAATGGTCCACCCCGAGTTTCGGGAATGTTTCAAGGGCCTGTTGTACCAGTGGAGATTAAACCTGATACTTTAAATATTATTCAAAATAATCAATTTGCTGGTTTAAATCATGAAGAACCATATGAACATTTAACTGTTTTTTATGAGTTATGCAACACAATTGGTTTTGAACCCAATCAAGAAAAATCTGTTTATATGAGATTGTTTCCTTTTTCATTGATTGGTAAAGCTAAAGAATGCTTTAAATCTTGTCCACCGTGTAGTTTTACAAACTGGTCCGATGTTGAGAGAAAATTTTTAGAAAGATTTTATTCTTCTTCAAAATATTTTGAAGCAATGACAGCCATACATTCTTTTTCACAAAACAATGATGAATCATTAGGAGAAACATGGGAATGACTCAAGGCACTCTTGAGAAAGTGTCCAAATCACAACCTGAATGATGTCGAAAAGGTAAGAATCATTTACTATGGTTTATTACCTCAGTTCAAGATGATGTTAGGTGCTTGTGCAGGTGGTTCTTTAATGAACAAAACTGTGGAGGAAGCAATTGAGATATTAGAATCAATGTCCATCAGTGACCATCAAGCTAAACTTGAAAGAGGTAATATACAAAAAAAAACAAGATATGCTTGAACAAGGAGTAAATGATACAGTGTTAGTTCAGCAAAAATTGTTGATACAACAAATTGAGGCAATGGGTAAACAACTTGGAAAACTTCAAATTGCCTAAGTATCACCATAACTTCATGCTTAACTAAAACAATGTGAGTATTGTATGGGTGAACAACCATGTGGGTATTGTGTTCCTGACATGAACAAACAAGAACAAGCTAATTCCTTGATCCATCAAAAGTTACCTACAGGTAATTCTCCAAATCAATTTGTAAATTCTTTTTCTAACAATTACCTACAGGGAAGGCAAAATCAAAATTATGGTTGGAGGCAAAATGCTAGATCCTTCAACAATCAAGAAGACTACAATACTAGATTAACAAAGGCTGAAGAAAATATTCAAAATTGATGCAATACATGGAGACAATTAAGGCTGCACGTAAAGCATCAGATCAACAATTGAGTCAGCTAGTAAAAGAAGTAGCCGACATGAAGGAGTTTAAAATGAAAGAACAATGTTAGGCTATTTTTACAAGAAGTGGTAAAATTGTAGGTATAGATTATGAAAAAGAAAAAGAAAAAGAAAAAGAAAAGGAAAAAGAAAAAGAAAAGGAAAAAGAAAAAGAAAAAGAAAAAGAAAAAGAAAAAAAAGAAAAAGCAAGTGAAGAAAAAAATAAAGAAAAAGATGAAATAAAAGGAAAAGAAAAAAATTAGTATTTGGGATAGACACCTCCTATCAAGGATTTACCTTATCCTCATCCACATCAAAAAAGGATAAGGAAAAGGAATACAAGCGATTCCTTGAAATTTTTAAGTAGTTGCACATAAACATTCCTTTTTCTAAGGCATTAGAACAAATGCCTACATATGCTAAGTTTATGAAAGAACTGCTTACAAAGAAAAGGAGGTATGGTGAGGAGATAGTAGAACTTGAAGCAAGTTGCAGCGCTATCTTACAATACAAGATGCCAAAAAATCCAAAGATCCTGGTAAATTCACTATTCCTGTCTCTATTGGCAGAGTAAATATCGGAAAGGCTTTATTAGATTTAGAGGCTAGCATCAATCTAATGCCCCTAAGTATGATGAAGCGTATTGGTGA
Organism: Clitoria ternatea; assembly: GCA_037962975.1. Lineage (NCBI taxonomy): Eukaryota > Viridiplantae > Streptophyta > Magnoliopsida > Fabales > Fabaceae > Clitoria > Clitoria ternatea. The sequence continues at coordinate 213,926,848 of CM075671.1, read as the reverse complement.
TCTTGATCCGCAACAGACAAGGATGACTCTGCAATTAGCTGATAAATCCATTAAGAGACCTTATGGGATTATAGAAGATATGCTTGTAAAGGTTGACAAATTCTACTTTCCTATGGATTTTGTGATTTTAGACATGGAGGAAGATGCCGATGTTCCCCTGATCCTTGGAAGACCTTTCATGAAAACTGCTTGAGTATTGATTGATGTGGACAATAGAAAGTTAGCAGTAAGGGTGCACAATGAGGAAGTAAATTTTGACGTCTTCAAAGCAATGAAACATCCTAGCTTGAAGCAAGACTGTTTCAAAGTGGACATCCTTGATGAAGTTTATCTTTCCTTATCAAAAGGTATGTCTATTTCTGACCCATTAAATAAGTTATTGACTAATTCTGTTGAACTCTTGAATGAAGAAGAGGAGAAACAGATTGAAAGGTATCTTGAAGAATTCGATCAAGGGAAAGAAATTTCCTTTGAATCAAGAAAGATTGAAGAAATTCAAGAATCACCTATTGAAGAAATCCAAAAACCTGAACTAAAAGTGTTGCCTTCCAACCTAAAGTACATCTTTTTGAAAGAAGGTAATTTAAAACTAGCAATCATTAGTAATCTGTTAAGTGAAACAAAGGAAGAAAAACTGGTAGAAGTATTGAAGAGAAATCAAGAAGCAATTGGATGTACACTTAAAGATTTGGAAGGTATAAGCCCATCATACTGCATGCACAAAATTTTGTTGAAAGATGATTTCAAACCTGTTGCTCAACCTCAAAGGCGCCTCAACCCAACTATGAAAGAGGTAACCAAAAAGAAGGTTCTGAAATTACTGAAAGCAGGTATTATTTATCTCATTTCTGATAGTGCATGGGTAAGTCCTGTCCAAGTTGTTCCAAAAAAGGGTGGTATGACAGTAATTATTAATGAAAAAAATGAACTAATTCCTACAAGAACTGTCACCAGTTGGAGAATGTGCATTGATTATAGAAAATTAAATCAAGCAACAAGAAAAGATCATTTTCCATTACATTTTATGGATCAAATGCTTGAAAGATTATCTGGGCAAGATTATTATTGTTTTCTTGATGGTTATTTTAGATATAATCAGATTGCTGTTGACCTTCTGGATCAGGAAAAGACTACTTTTACATGTCCTTTCGGCATATTTGCTTACTGGAAGATGCCATTCGGATTATGTAATGCACCTGCTACTTTTCAAAGATGCATGTTTGCTATTTTTGTAGATTTAATTGAAAAGAGCATTGAGATTTTCATGGATGACTTCTCAGTTTTTGGGAATTCATTTGAGACATGTCTAACCAACTTGGACACCGTACTGAAGCGGTGTATTGAGACAAATTTGGTGCTTAATTAGGAGAAGTGTCATTTCATGGTGAAAGAAGGAATTGTACTTGGTCATAAAATTTCTTCTAGAGGCATTGAAGTAGACCAAGCCAAGATAGAGGTAATTTCTAAACTCCCACCCCCTGTGAATGTAAAAGGTATTAGAAGCTTTTTAGGACATGCTAGATTTTATAGGAGGTTTATTTAAGATTTTTCAAAAATTGCCAAACCTTTATCAAACCTTCTGAATAAAGATGTTGAATTTAAATTTGATGAAGCATGTCTTAAAGATTTTAATTCCTTAAAGGAAAAATTGGTTTCTGCCCCTGTAATTGTTGTTCCTAATTAGAATCTACCCTTTGAACTTATATGTGATGCAAGTGATTATGCTATTGGAGCAGTTTTAGGTCAAAGATACGAAAAAGTTTTTAAAGTCATACATTATGCTAATAAAGTTTTGAATGAAAATCAAATAAATTATGCAACTACTAAAAAAGAATTACTAGCTATAGTTTATGCTTTAGAAAAATTTCGATCATACTTGATTGGTTCAAAAATAATTGTTTTTATTGATCATGCGGCAATCAAGTACCTTTTGACCAAATCTGATTCAAAACCTCGGTTAATCAGATGGATTTTGCTCCTTCAAGAATATGATCTTAAAATCAAAGATAAAAAGGGGAGTGAAAATATGGTAGCTGACCATCTTTCTAGATTAATGAATAATGAGGTTACTGCCAAAGAAAAAGAAATCTTGGAAGAATTTCCCGATGAAAAACTTTTTAAAGTAACACAACGACCATGGTTTGCTGATATGGCTAATTTTAAAGCAGCAGGAGTTCTCCCAAATGACTTAACTTGGCAACAAAGAAAAAATTTTTTTAGAGATGCAAGATATTTTGTTTGGGATGACCCTCATTTATTCAAAATTGGGGCAGATAATTTGTTAGGCGTTGTATGCCTGATTGGGAAGTAAAAGATGTGTTGTGGCATTGTCATAAATCACCATATGGAGGACACTTTAATGATGAAAGAACAGCTGCAAAAGTTCTTCAATCAGGTTTGTACTGGCCCTCTCTTTTTAAAGATGCTCATTCATTTGTTCAATCTTGTGATAATTGCCAAAGAACAGGTAATGTATGAAGAAGGCAAGAAATGCCTCTCACAAATATACAAGAGGTTGAGGTATTTGATTGTTGGGGATTTGACTTCATGGGACCTTTTCCCAACTCTCATTCAAATCAATACATTCTTTTGGCAGTTGATTATGTCTCAAAATGGGTGGAAGCAATTTCTACCCCTAATGCTGACACTAAATCTGTTGTGAATTTTTTGAAGAAAAATATTTTTTGCAGATTTGGGATACCAAGAACTTTAATCAAGATGGTGGTTCACATTTTTGTAATAAAATTCTTCAGAAAGTACTACAACATTATAGGGTAAAGCATAAGGTAGCCACAGCATATCATCCACAAACTAATGGACAGGCAGAAATTTCAAATCGTGAAGTAAAAAGAATTTTGGAAAAAAAATATGTCATCTTCTAGAAAGGATTGGTCACAAAAACTTGATGATGCACTCTGGGCATACAGGACTGCATTTAAAACACCAATTGGCCTTTCTCCTTTCCAGATGGTCTGTGGAAAATCATGTCACCTTCTAGTTGAAATGGAACATAAAGTATACTGGGCTTTAAAATTCCTCAATTTTGATCAAAATGCAGTAGCTGACATACGAAAGTTACAACTACTCGAATTAGAGGAAATAAGGAACAATGCTTATGAATCATCCAGATGTTATAAAAGTAAGGTGAAAGCTTACCATGATAAAAAGTTAAAGAAAAGACACTTCACACCAGGTCAGCAAGTTTTATTGTTCAATTCAAGATTAAAATTGTTTCCTGGAAAATTAAAATCAAAATGGTCAGGCCAATTTTTTATTAAAGAAGTTTAACCATATGGAGCCATGGAAATTGAAGATCCAATTTCCAAAAGAAGTTGGATAGTAAATGGGCAAAGATTGAAGCTGTATTTGGGTGATGAAATTAACAGAATTACCACTAGTTATCTTCTAACTGATCCTTGATGTGCAGGAATGTCAGGCTGGAGACATTAAATCTAGCGCTCAATGGGAGGCAACCCATTCTCTTTTTTTTATTTTATTATTATTTTTAACTTCTTCAAAAAAAATAAATAAAAAAATTATCTTTTAAATAAATCAAATTTTTGAAAGTAAGATAATTTATACACTTAAAGTTTTTACACAATAAAACTAATTTTGTAAAATCAATTATTGATTCTTTTGTAACTTAGGAATTTTGATAAAATCAGTTACAATAAGTTTATTAACTATCAAGCTAAATTTCGATAACCCGGTGAGCTGAGAGATCTTTTAAACACTTGAGGGTTTATTCGACATAACTTCATTCGAATTGATTTTGCTTTAATCTTTGATTTGTGTTGTTGTACAAAGAATTCAGGAAAATGATCAAGGCACATTTATTGGTGAAAAGAAACCTTGGGCCAAACAACTTACCTTGGTAAAATTATTTTATCCATTGAAAGCCAATTTTGAGCCTGAAAATAACTTCTTTGATACCCTTAACCTATATCAGTTTTAACCATTCCCTATACTTGATTGATTAAAAGAGCAATTGAGCAAAATAAAAATATTTTGAGTGTTCTTACAAAAATAGGGGAGTGAAAATAAGCAACTTGATTCTTTTCAAAGAAAAAATAAAATAAAATAAAATAAAATATGAAAAAGAAAAGTCAAAAATAGTGAAAAGAATCAAGTTGGGGGTATTTATTTTTCATCAACAAGGAAAATGAGAATTTGGGCCAAGAGAAAGCCTAAAAATTATAAAATGCTCTTTTATGATTTCAGGTTTTTTGAATTCTAAGAAAAACCATAATTTCTTGTAGCCAAGCCTCATTACAACCCTTGAAAAGACCTTGTGATTTTTAAAATATCTCTGTATGATCAACCATTGATTAGATGAAAATGAAAATTAAATTTGTTTGATTTAATGATCGAATGAGTAAAACAGGTTACCCTTTGCACAGAGATAAATACTTGTGAGGTAAGCCTGAATTTATGCTTGTTTGTTAATAAAATATTGTAAAGAATTTTATTAATAAACTTTTGTTACATGAGATTTCTATAAATTGATTATTTCAAAATGGTAAATTGTGAAATTACTTTTTGTGGTAAATTCTTAGACTAACTCAAAAATTTGATTTCAAATTTTTATTTTTTTATTTTTCTCTGTTGCTCGAGGACGAGCAATGTCTCAAGTTGGGGGTATTTGTTAGTCCTCAAATTTACAATAAATCCTTTAATAAAAATTTCATAAAAATAACAAAAATTTGGTTAATTTGTTATAAAATTAGGTTTTAAATTCAATAAATAGAAGTTGTTAGAAATAATCTACCCTTGATCAATTTTCTCTAGTTTTGCAGTGAAAAAGTGAAGAATTTAAAGAGAAAATTGAAGATCAGGAACCTGATGCGTAGCATCAACACCACGCGTAGCGTGGGGACTTTAGATGCTGACGCTACGCGTCATATTTACGCGTAGCGTCAGAGCTGCGTGAACTCTACAACCAGGTTGGCCAAGCACTCACCTTTTGACCCATTTTTGGCCACTCCACTACTCACAAACGTCCACACCGAAGTGGAGACAGGGCCAAGTGGCAGGGCATGATTCATTAAATAATTCCATCATGGCCACTTCGAGCTATTTAAGGGAGGCTGAGTCAGGGAATTGACGCGTAGCGTCAGGTTGACGCATAGCGTCAGGACCCTTCCTCAGCCCTATAAATAGGGCCATTTCCAACACTTCTAGGCATCCCATTTTGAGTATCTCACTCTTCTCTTCTCTTACACACTCGAGTTTGAGTGTTTCTTTTATGAGTTTGTAGTTCTAGAATAGTTTTCTAGATACTTGAGAGTGTTGTGTAGTATTGTGATCGTTGTATCGTAAAGTTTCCATCATCGCTTTTGTAATGTCAATCACTGTAAGTGTTGTTTTTACTTTCACCATGTGTAACTAATCTGTTTATGTTGGAATTAGTGAACTAATCTATTGAGTATGATGTTGTGAATTTGACCTCTGCATGTTTATGATTCAAGTCCATGTTAGTATTTCAATCTTTTATTAATATGAACGTCAAACGGGAGAATATTTTCATGTGTATTGAAACTTGTTTTATTAGTGTGAATGTCAAACGGGAGAATGATTATTCATGCCGTATTGAAACTTGTTTTGACGAAAGTAAAAGTTGAAATACCCTTGGTATCTCAATTCTATAGGGGTTGTTAACCATTGTTGCCATAAGGCCAGGACTTAATGCAAGTTTTTACTGAGAAAGCTCATGAGGGATCAGACTTTATGGTGAATTCTTAGAATTTATATCACGAGGGATCGGTTATAATGAATTTAAGCTGCAATGACATGAAACTTTATGATTAAATATACATGTCTTGAGTTCCTTATTGTTATTCTAGATTAGGGATCCAATTTCCAACATAATTTGTCTATCTGTGTTTTATCTCAAGTATCTTGCCTATTCAAAAATTGCAACTCAACTTTTTAGATAGAATTTATTTTTCTTTTTATCACATGAACAACTCAATTATGCCATCTTGTAAATATTGTATAAATTGTACATAAATTATTCTTTTGTGTATAAGTTTTGATAAATTTACCATAGTGACTAGAAAATTACTGTTATTATTGGACTTTCAATCACAGTGGAACGATATCTAAATATTGAAAACTACAAACGATTGGTGCGCTTGCCAATTAAAAGACCCAACAATAAAACAAAGTAACAAGTTTTCTGTAACATTATATCATCCGGGTCTAACAACTACTCAACAAAAAATTCATAATGCAATTATAAACATCTTCTTATTCTAATGTGAGTAGTTTTATGAAATTAGCATGTTTTGCTGCCAAATCTTCCTTATCATAATTCAATTCATCAAAAATAAACTTGTCAAACTTAACAGTTTCAACAAAATTAGGAGAAGGACAACATTCATATTCTTTCAAAGATCTTCCATTTGACATCAACAATTTCTCCACTTCAATGAGACATAAATTTTACAATTCTTCATCTCCTATTTGAAGACCTGTAAATGATAACAAAGAAAATCATTAAAAACTAATTATAAATTTTAATACAAAATAAAAGATAAATAAAAGCATATTTTGTTGCAAATTATATAATTTGTCATAAACTTACTAGGAAGAAGAAAAAATTTCCTTCTTTTGTGAGTTATTTCATCAACTAAAAGTTTTTTAGTATTTTTCCACACCATATCAGGTTTGCTAATAGTATTCATCATTAGCACGGTTGCAAATAATCTTCTTAACTAATTACCTGAGGCCAACTCACTTGCCTCGATAATTGTATCTATGAATTCCTTATCATCTACCAACGATCCCAATGCATAACATGCTTCAAATGTTTTATATGTTACTTTGTTCATAGTTTTTATTTCATCATAACTTATACAACCTTTTTACAGTCAACAAAATCCTCATGTAGAAAAGTTCACTGGCACCTGGAGAAACATAACTTAACCTACCTATGACATAACCTTGCTTTCTAAGTTGCCATCTTTTACGTTGCCTATTCTAGACAAATGTGGAAGGAAAATATGAATATATGAGATCTTTTCCCTCTTGAAATTTTTTATTCATCTCAAACCATGATGTAAACATTGTGTCAACACTTTATTCATTTCAAGAACATAATCAATTCTTTAATGATCATAGAAACACACAGTTTGATTATTAGGAAGATGAATATTTAACATAAGCACAGGTGTTGGCAGGGTGTTGAAGAGTAAGTAACTGAGCCTGAGATATGTTGGTCCATATGAGATCTTGGAGAGGATAGGTCCGATGGCTTACAGAATTGCACTCCTCCTTACTTGGCGAACCTTTATAACGTATTTCATGTATCCTAGTTAAGGAAGTATTTGCCTGACTCCACCCATGAGATGCATGATGATGATGTTGAAATTCAAGAGAACCTAACTACACCAGTTATGCCTACCCGTATTGTGGATAGATCGATTAAACGCCTTAGAAGTAAGAATGTTCCATTAGTGAATATGGAATAATAACAGGATAATTGTACTACATTTACTTGGGAGCATGAAGATGTTATGCGGGAGCAGGATCCAGAGTTATTTAATTAAGGTATACTTCAATTTAAATTTCAAGGATAAAATTTCTTAAAAAGTAGGTAGTGTAACATCCTAAATTTTAAAATTAGAGATAAAAAATTAATTCTTACTAATTTGGGATAAATTAAATTTTACAACTACAACTTAATTTAGATTGGTTATTAAACTAAATAACTATTACCTAAAATACTAATTTGTAATCCTAATTCCTAATATCCTATTCTAATTAATCCTTATTTCATTTTTCCACTATTTCCCTCTCTCTTGTACGCATATACCATTTCCCTTAGGCAGAAATTGAGCTTTCCATCTTCCTCCACCTGTCGTCATCCCATCATGCCATTACCCTCACTTTTGAGCTAGCCTTCTTCATCTCCAAATGTTCAATTGCCACTGCCAAGGTATCATGCAAAGCCCTTTACTTCATTCTTTCTCTTGGTACTAATTGTATGTGCTTATTTATTCTTCTTCAACTTGACCAGGTGCCATAATTGTTGAGCCATGAAAGCTGGAATTACTTGGGAAGACACCATTCTACATGTTTAAGTCATAAAGATAGTAACCCACTCCTTCTCATTCTTCCCTATTCTTTCGGTTACGGTGGGTCTTGACCCATGTAAGCCAAAATGATGAAACTTAGTTAAATTATTGTTGGGCAGCACTTGTGAATTTGTTTCAGAGGTTATCAGTTGAAGTTTGAGGCATCGAAAGAAAATCAGAGAGTTATTGGAAAGCAAAATGGTGTTCCAGTAAGTCGATACCTTTCAAAACATGGCGGATTCCTTATTTAAGCGTCAAAAATGTTAAATCTAATTTTGAATGGCTAAAATAATTATTTGGTATTTTAGGAAATTTTTATTAAGTGTTGTTGCTGCACGGGGACCTTTCAACATTGTACAAACGTGTGTTCACTAGCTTTAGTACGTTTTAGTGATCTAAAATTATGATTTTAACTTTAGAATTCTTTGTTAGGTAGTTTGGAGTTATTGAAATAACTGTTTTGGATTTTAGGAATTTTTAGAATATTGAACGATTGTAATTGGAAGTTGTTGTAGTGGTTGAAAGCTTAAACCATAAAGCGGGATCGACGTAAGGTACATTTAACGTATGAGGGGGATTACTAGTCTTACAATGAGTAGGGATTTAATTCCGGGGTTTTGGGTTTGACAAAAAATTTATTTGTTTATATACGTTAGTAATGTTCCAATTTCTATTTTAGTGATAAAAGAATATGTTATAGATCTGTGCACTAGTGCAAAAAATGGCTATGAGGATAGGATACGAGCACAGTTATCCCATAACCGTGTTTAAAACAACATGGTGGCATTTTTGTAAATACGAAGAAACGTGTTTTATTTTTAAAAGTCATATATGAGCACGGTTGAAATGCGACCATCCTTAAAAGCCATATATGAACACGGTTACGAATGGACCGTGCTTAAAGGTTGTTATAATTTTTTAAATAATTTTTTTAAAAGACTTACAAAGACGGTTGCATTGAACCGTGCTTAAAGGTTGGTATAATTTTTTTAAATAATTTTTTTAAAAGACTTACAAACACGGTTAAAGGGAACCGTGCTTAAAGGCTAAGATACTAACACGGTTGTGGAGGGACCCGTGCTTAAAAGTTTTAAAAAATTAGTCTACTAACACGGTTGTCAGGGGACCCGTGCTTAAAAGGTATAAAAAATTAAGATACTAACACGGTTCTGAGGGGAACCATGCTTATAGAGTCGCTCTCTCGGAAATCGCATTTGTCACAGGTACATCACGCTTATTCATTTCATTTCCCTCCATTCTACCTCTTAGTCTTCTTCCTCCTTCTCCCTCCCTCCCTCCCTCCATTACCGTGTTCTTTTCCTCCTCCCTTCATTTCACCTTTCATCTAAACATTCCCCTCTATTACCGTGTTCTTTTCCTCCTCCCTCCCTCCATTTCTTTTCCTCCTCTCCATCTCTCCGTTCTCTTTCTACGTTGTTGGTTTTCCCTCCTACTCCTCCTCCTCCTCTTTCTCATTCCGCACGACACCCAAGTTCTTCTTCCATCCTCCTCCCTCCATACTCTCAAGTGGTTGGTCTTCCCTCCTCGCTCCCTCCATCTCCATTGACGTTGGGCATTCCGAAAGAGGTATTTTTTCTAAAACCCCACATTTTCCATTTTTAATGCTTATGGTTGAGATTAATGCAATGTTAGGCTTAGTTAGTTATATATTAGTAAAATTATTTGTTAACTATAGATTAAGTATTGATTGTTGAAATTATTTTGTATACTCTGTTAATATTAAGCTTAGTTTTAGGAAAATAAGAATATTATATATTAGGAAATTAGAATTTTGTTAGATATAAATTAAAAGTTATAGATTAAAAGTTATAGATTCATTAACTTAGATTGATTGTTACTTAGTTATAGTTAAAAGTTATAGATTAATCAACTTAGATTAAATACTTAGATTAAATATATAAACATTAGTAATATTTGTTGCACTATTAAAAGAATTAAATACAAAAAGGTTGATATTTTAAAGTAAACAAAAATTACACACAATCCCTACAAAGGATGATTTAAATTATAATTTAGTGGCATTAATGTTAGTTTAGATAATTTGATGAATAATTGTAATTTTGTTAAAGCCGAGCCGATGATTAAGTTTCTAATTTTGAATGTTGTTGGGTTAAATTTTGAATATTAAAAACTTTATCATGTCTCAAATGGAATGTAGTTAGTACTAGTAGTAGATTTAGATTTTTAAATTAAGATTCTTATATAACACAAATGGAATCTAGTTTAATATATTTTTTAAATGTAGTTATTACCAGTACTAGTACTAGTAGTAGATTAATTTTTATTTATTATTTTTTAGTTTTTGATAAGTTTATATAGTCCCTTTGAATTGTGATTTTTTAAATTGTAAATGAGTGAAACATAGTTTCCCGTTTGAGATTCGACACAAATGGTAATTAAATTAATTGATTTCATCATTTGTATTGAATCTTGAATTGTCCGTTTGGATAATTTGGGATGAACAAATTTTATGCATTATTGCTATGTACAAGTTAGGAGTAATTTTAAAATTTGATCAAGTTTTGGTTAGCTAAATTTTGTATTGTTCTCTGGGTGCATATTTGATTGTGGTTGAATTTGATGTCACCACTTTCATTTGGTATACTTAGAGACCAATGCGAAATGCTGCCAAAATTTTATCAAATTTTAAAATAACTCTTAGGTGGTATGTAGTTATGATGTATAGAAAAATGTTCATTCTAAATGGGTAGGACCACCACCTTTGTGAAGAAAGTAAGATTCATAGCACCGTTAAATTTACTGGTATTGTAAACAGTGAGTATGGATCGAAGTTGGATAACAGCATCACGTATAAGTCCACAATATGAGGGTGGAGTCGAAACATTCATAGAGTACGTGATACAAAATGCTGAAGAGGTGAATGGAACGTATTTTTGCCCTTGTGTTAAATGCTTAAACATACGCCGACTAGAATTGACAGAGGTTCGAGAACATCTGTTGTGTGATGGATTTCTTCAGAGTTATACGCAATGGATATGGCATGGTGAACATGTTGAGGTGCCAAGTACTAGTTTTCAAACAAAAGACCAGAGCTTTGCGCATGAGGTTGATGATGACATGGATGACCGACTTGAGGATATGATCCGTGATGTGGGGGTAGAAAGTTTTAAGAGAGCTCAAGTATATGCGAGTCTATGTGAGGATTCACAAAAGCCGTTGTATCCGAATTGTTCTAATTTCACGAGGTTGTCAGCAGTTTTACGATTATTTAATTTGAAAGCGATAAATGGATGGACAGATAAAAGCTTCACTGAGTTGCTTAAGTTGTTGAAAGAAATGCTCCCAGTTGGTAACACTTTACCAAATCGTAACTATGAGGCTAAAAAGGTGTTGTGTCCTATGGGCTTGGAGTATACGAAGATACATGTATGCCCAAATGATTATGTATTATACCGTGGTGAGTATGAAATGCTGCATCGATGTCCTAGGTGTGGGGTGTCACGGTATAAGAAGAAAGAGGTTGATTCTGATGATTTATGCAAAAAAGGGTCTCCTGCGAAAGTGTTGTGGTATCTCCCCATAGTTCCAAAACTAAAACATCTATTTGCCAATGCAGATGATGCGAAGCTTATGAGATGGCATGCTAATGAAAAGGTTATTGACGGACTAGTTAGGCATTCGGCAGATGGATTACAGTGGAAAAAAATGGATACGATGTTTCTGAATTTTTCCCGTGACCCAAGAAATGTTAGGCTTGCACTAGTCACAAACGACATGAACCCATATGGGAACCTAAGCACAAACCACAGTTCGTGGCCTATTTTGTTGTTTGTTTACAACTTGCTGCCATGGCTGTGCATGAAGCGAAAATACGTTATGTTATCAATGATGATTTCTGGTCCACGATAACCAGGGAACGACATTGATGTATACTTATCTCCGTTAGTTGAAGACCTAAAAATGTTATGGGAAGAGGGGGTTGATGTGTTTGACGGGCTTATAGGACAATCATTCAATTTGAGGGCTATGTTATTCTGCACAATCAATGATTTTCCAGTGTATGGTAACCTCTCAGGCTATAGCGTCAAAGGACATAAAGCGTGTTCTATATATGAGGAGGGAACTAGTTCAGATCGACTACATCATGGAAGGAAAAATGTTTATCTTCGACATCATAGGTTTCTCACACCTAATCATTCACTTCGTAGGTTGAAGAAGTCATTCAATGGTGCACCTACAAGTAAAGGGAAAACAAACATATTTGCCGCCAGCATGTCATACCTTGTCTAGAAAGGAGAAGCAAAGTTTGTGTGAATCGTTGTGTGGTGTCAAACTTCCATCTGGGTACGGTTCCAACATTAACACTTGTGTTTCCTTGAAGGATCTGAAGTTAGTTGGTTTGAAGGCACATAATTGTCATATGCTGATGCAACAATTTCTACCCATTGCCATTCATGACATTCTTCCTCAAAATGTCAGATATATGATAACAAGGGTGCGTTTGTTTTTCAATGCCATATGTGCTAAAGTAATTGCCCATGAGGAGTTGGAAGCGTTGGAACAGGAAGGGTTTCTTATACTAACCCAGTTTCCCTCCTTCATTCTTTGATATAATGCTACATTTAATCATCCATTTAGTGAGGGAAGTCCATTTGTGTGGGCCAGTGTTCTTGAGGTGGATGTATCCTGTTGAGCGATACATGAAAATTTTGAAAGGCTATATGAAGAACCAACGCCGCCCCAAAGCATCGATAGTAGAAAGGTACATTACAGAGGAAGCAATTGAGTTCTGCATAGATTACAGGTCACAGGCTGAAAGCATTGGTATTCCGAAGACTCGTCACGAAGGGCGATTGGATGGGAAAGGTACCATTGGGAAAAAAATTAAAAGCATGTCACATGATGAAGTCCTCCAAGCACACTTTTATATATTTTGAACAACACAGACGTTGTCCTCCCGTATTTAGCTGCACATAAAGACATAGTCAAAAGAAACAACCCTAGAATGGCTGAAAAGTGGGTGTTGAACGAACACAACAAAATGTTCGTGCAGTGGTTCAAAATGACCCTTCTCAAAGATACATCTGCTCCTGAGATATTGCATCGACTAGCACTAGGACCCAACTTTGATGTAATCACTTATTATGGCTATGACATAAATAATTATTCATTCTATATAAGGATTCAAGATAACAAGAGTACGGTGCAGAACAGTGGAGTTATGGTTATGGCCGAATCAATGCATTTTTCCACTTCAAAGGACAAAAACCCTATCATGGCTGAGTTATGTTATTTTGGTGTCATTGAAGATATATGGGAAGTTGATTATGGTCGTTTCACAGTTCCTGTTTTTAAATGTAAATGGGTTGATAGCAAAAATGGTGTCAAACTAGATGATTTTGGTTTTACGTTAGTGGACTTAAACAAGATAGATCATAAGAAGGAGCCTTTCATCATGGCAGCTCAAGTAAAACAAGTTTTGTACGTTGTTGACCCATTAGATAAACGATGGTTAGTTGTTGTCCAAGGTAGACACAACATTGAGGATCCATGTCTTGATGTCCTAGACATACCTTGTCTAACAACACGTACACCAACCAACGTTGTGGAAGATCTCATAGATGATATAGTTGTGACTCGTAATGACCACCAGGAGGGTGTAACATCCCAGATTTTTTTAAATAAAATAAATTTATTGGATAATGATAATTAATCATTTATGGTCAAATAATTATGGGAGATGTTGTTAGACATTAGAGGTGAATTATCGGTAAATTTAGATTTACCGGAACCGGATGAATTAACTATTGATGTAGGACCCACTTGATTTAATTAGATGTTTGATGGGTCTAGCATGTTTGGAAAATTATTGTGGTTACGACAGTGTAGTTGGAATAATTTTTGGTGTCAAAGAAATAATTAATTGGACTCGACATATGTTAATAACTGGGGAAAATACGAACCAAATGGGATTAAAAAGAAAATGAAAATTTCCCTTCTTCTCTTCATTTCAGCCGTGGTCTCTCCCCCTCTCACCTTTCACTCTTTTACCCAATGGATATAGGATTTTATGGCATAATGGACAAAAGCAAATGAGACGTGGTTTTAACCATTGGACAATGTCCAATTTTTACACACTTTCTCTCCCTTTTTCCCTTCAATTTCGGCAGCACACTCCTCTTTCTCTTCTTCTTCATTTTCCTCTTCTCTTCCACTCTTTTCACCTCCAAATCCGAAACCCACCCTCTTCTATACCCATTTTCATCAAAACTAATACAAAAGCTTGGATTTGTGAGGCTTGAATGGCGTTTATGGAGCTTGGGAGCTTGTGGGATCATCTTCTTCCTCTTCCTCACTTCATTTTCGTTTTTGGTGGAGCTTGAGCTTGAGGTAAAGATTTCTTACCTCCACCTTGTTTTATTTATGGTTTTGAGTTGTTGAGTTGAAGATGGTGATGTTAGAAGCCTTGCATGTGGGTGGAAATGGAAATCCTAGGCTTGAATATTTGGGAAGGAAACCCTTGATTTAGGGCTTCATGATTATGTGAGATTTAGAGGTTGATGAGGTCCTTATGATAAAATAAAATGGTGAACTAAGTCATGAGTTGCAAATGAAGATATATGTATGTATATAGGTATGTTGATTTGAGGGATTAATCTTAAGTGTTGAAGTTGTTGGATTTGCTTAACCCTTAAGACTTGGAGAATATTAGCTTTGGGGAAAGGAATTCCCGAAGCCTAACATGGGTATATGCGATTGGAGCTTAGACAAGTCTAGGACTTGATCATAAGTTAAGAGAAATGATGTTTTGTGATGATTTATTGATTACATGTGTATGTGTAATTGTGGATAGGGTTGCATTCCGGGCGATAATACGGAATGATCAATGTAATCGCGTGGTGGTTCTTCTCTCGAGGTAGGAGAGGAGTTTGCATTTCAAATCGCATGAGTGAATTAATTGTTAATTATGTCGATGTGGAACTCATGCAATGCCTTGCCATGAATTTCTTGTATGATTAATTTGATGAAGTGATGAATGATGGCTTGGCTTATGTTAATTGTTATGAAAAATTGATGTATTTGTATGATGATAAAGATATATGTTTGATGGTCCCTTGGTTGGACACAAATTAGATGAGTATGAAAATCTGTAGATAAATGGACTACATGAATTGTAAAGAATTGATTTAAAGTGATTATGTGGAAAGTTGAATGAAACTTAAGAATATGATGGTATAGAATTAGTTTTAAATGATCTGAATAATGATTGATATGTAATGCATACTGGTAGAATTGGTGAAGTTCAATTTTAGTGAGCTGTGTTGTGTGAATTTCAAGTCCTGCATGATGTCTGATGATTTCGCTCAGGCGAGGTGGGTTCTCGCCCGAGCGAGAGTCTTACCTGATTGGAAATTAGCTTCTGGGCAGTTTTTGCTCAGGCAAAGGTGAATTTCGCTCAGGCGAGAATGTCCCAGTATCAGTGTTTAGACACTGGAGGAAATTCGCTCAGGCGAATGGAGTCTCGCCCGAGCAAGGGCGAAGGAATTAGCTACTGGTCTGATTTTGCTCAGGAGAGTGGCCAGTTCGCTCAAGCGAGAATGCTAGGAGGATCAGGGATTTAGCTACTGGACAAAATCTGCCTGAGCGAAGGGTCTGGGGAATGGCATTCGCGCAGGCGAGACCATTAGATGGTGAGTGGGTGAGTTCATGAATGGATCCTGCCCAAGTGGGAGTTTGAAAATAAAACTAAGAGGTGGTGAAACTTCTGAGTGAATTCCGAGTGACCCAAGTCCGAGTCTTGACTTTTCGAGTGAGGAAATGTACATAATCCGAGTAGATGGCTCGTGAATGTGATGATCTGGGTAGTGGAGTCCCGAATGGGAAATTTCTGAGTCCAGTGTAACCTGTGCCGAGTGGAATGCCTTCTAATGTGTAATTCCGAGTGAGGCTATAGCCATTGGGCCTTTTCCAAGTGGTAAAGGCTTAAGAGAACTCCGAGAGAAATGTGTTCTGTGAGAGATCCATTTTAATAACCTAATCCGAGAGGGATCTTAGTGAGAGAATTTCTCGAGTAATGATAGGTCTAATTATTCCCGAGTGGAAAATCCCGATTGAACCTATCCTGCGGGGAGAGTGATTGTGATGGTTCTGATTGAGGTATCCTAGGGGTTTTTTTCTAAGTGAATAAAGGTATATAATCCGAGTGGACAAGACTTAAATAGGTCCGAGTGAGACACCATAGTGAATTCCTCCGAGTGACGAGAGATTAGAGTAATTCCAAATGGAACTTAATGGTGGAATCTGAGTGTGTAATTCCGAGTGGGGATTGGCACCTGGGGGAATATACTGTGTCTGTCCAGAGGTATTGTGGAATATCTTCGCCCGAGTGAAGGCTGAGTGCTAGGAAATCTAGCCCAATAGAAAGAAAAGGAGTTGTTTTAGAGATAATTTCACCGAGTGAAACTAAGTATGAGATAAGTCATTTTTGAGATGATTATGCCGAGTGAAAAATCGGGTGAAAGATGGGTCAGTTTTGTAATATGTTTACCGAGTGTAAGACTGATTGAGACGACTCAATTTTGAAATGAAATTACCGAGTGGAAAACTGATAGAAAGACAACTCAGATTTGGAATTAATTGGTCGAGTGAATGATGGGTCGGTCAGGATTATCTTGCTGAGTGAAAACTGAGTGCTTTGAGCCGGTTTCAAGGAGATCCTGCCGAGTGAAAACCCGAGTGTTGGGAGTCGGTTTTGATTGATTTTACCGAATGGACAACCGAGTTAGATGAGTCGATTTTGAATGAATTGCAGAGTGAAAATCGAGTATGGAAATGATTACTGGTGTAATTTCGCTTGAGTGAGTGACCAAGTCTGAAGGTGCTTCGCTCGATCGAGTGAGCGTGAACACGCTACTGGAAGGTGTTTGCTTACGCGAAAGGGGGTCGCCCAAGCGAACCCGACCTGTCTCGCTCAAGCGGATGTGTATCTCGCTTGAGCGAGTTTCCACCAGTATAGGTTTTTCTCGATATTAGTGGTGGCAGGCTTATTTTTAAACCCTCTTTCTTGGCATTATGAGGTATACCTGAGACGAATATGGGGGTTGTATGAGAGATAATGTGTTAATGGTAAAACATGGTGGTGATTAAGGTTGATTGGTACATTGGGATTAATTAATTATAACCTATTACCACTTAAAAATAGAATAATGAAAGGATAATTAGATGAGATGGTATATGACATAAAGTGATGAAGTGGTGAGAATGTGACATTGAATAAATAGAATAATGAAAGGATAATTAAATGATATTAAGCAACGATTGATGATGATGTTGAACACTCTCTTGCACAAAGAGGTGTATATTTATATTGATGAATTATTATATACCATTGTGTGCGATACAAGCATGGTCTTGTATGTGTGGAATGAAATATGAAATTGAAAATGTTGTGAATGCCACACAATTTTATATACATATAAAGTATACTTGAGACAATGGTAATGAATAATGAGATGAAAATCCACTAAATGAAGTGTGATAATATTGATGAATAATAAGTGATGTTGAAATGCCATAATGGCTGTTTGCAAGTATTGACTTGTGTGAATGATGTGAAATATATGTGAAAATATGTTGGAACGGAAATGCCACATTAAAACTTGAAAATCATAATTATGAAACCAACAATGTTGAAATCCACTAAGGTGCATGGTGGTGTTGGTGATTATGATGATGATGATGATGTTTGATGAGTGGCATTTAGGATGCACAGAGTGAGCTTGCATTTGATTTGCATTGCATTGCATCCATGGCATATCATAGCTACCGGTGTTGGAATATTAATGGATTCCCCCGGTTGGCCCAGTGGGAGGGCGGCTCAGTGCACGAGCATTTATGTTGTTCCCCTGTGACTTGGTGTGTAAGTCACGAAGCTGCCCATGCTGAGCTACGGGGAGCTGCATGTGGTTGACCCTTGTGGGGGGTGGCTCTTGAGGAGTAGGTGTCCCCGCTGGTCCTTTGGATCACAGTTGCCATGTTAAGAATCATGGTTGGCTCGCAACACCATATGTTGAATATGTTGTATACCGCGGTCATGGTGAAAATGACCAGGTGTTGCATGATAGGCGATGCGGTTTGGTACCAGTAAAAATATGGTGAATATGCATGCATTATTATATATGTGTACACATTTTACTACTGCAGTAGGGGCATGGTATGTGATCATGCTTGAGCCCACAACTTGGTGTTTGTTCCCACAGTCGGATCCGTATTTGTTGTTGATTATTCCATTATGCATATGCATTAGCCATAAGAGCATTTGCATATAGCATGGAGATATGTCAGAATATGATGATGATTGATGACGATTGAGATGATGGTATTGGTGTTGATGAGATGAGAAGTTAATATAATGAAAGACCACATAAACATAATAAATGATATGTATATATGAAATGATGTTGAATATGACGATATATATGATATGGCCCAATGTAATGAAGGGCGTATTTGTGTATGATTGATAATGATGATGTTAGCCCTTGGTGGCTTTGATGAAAGACCAGAATGGTCTATGTTGATGATGTTGGCCCATTGTGGCGATATGATAGATACATGTTGGCCTATTGTGGTGGTGTGATGAATGTGTATATGCTTTCTTTGCTATGATTTGACGTATAAGTATATATTGATGAGTTAATGATATATGATGATTGTTGATGTGTTTAGCAAAGCATACATGATGTTGATATGCATATGCACATAATTTCAATTGTATTCATATTGTCATTTGAAATGTATAACTCACTCTCCCATGTGGTCTAATTTTTAGTATTGATGCAGGAATGCCATGGGAAGAGGACGTTTTTAAAGTAAAACTTTTGGGAAGGTAAATAGTTGTAAAGGAATGCCTTGGCCGGCAGCTTTGTAATTTAATGTGTTATGTCTATGATGAATAGTATAATGTTGTAATTATTGACATTGATAGACGAATTGTGAATATGTATACACTAGGAGGATATACTAATAGTGGAGACTTATGAATTGAGGTTGGACTGGTTATGGTCTATGATAAATATGAATATTGGAGATGTATGACGCATGACCATATAGATAAGTATATACATACATCATAGGCATTGCATGCTTATGTGATTATGTAAAATGATGATGGTTGTATATTAGGCTTACCATATGCCATTGCATGCTTGCCGAGCGTTTTCTCATATCTTCATATATGGGACTAGGCGTGTGCCCGATATACACATTCTTCTTCCGCTGCAAACTCTGTTATTTTGTATACCGAATGGGCAAACTATTTATCGATCCAGTTATACGTTATTTAATCTCACTCTTTGGTTTTCTGTGATTTGGGTCTTAATATGGTCATGGTGGTGTTTTGGAAATGGTTTCCAACGCGAAAAATTTATTCGCATTTTTATTAATTATGTCGATCACATCGGGATTCGAGTACAGAAAATCAAGGGTGTTATAATCTGGTATCAGAGCGTATTTTGCCCTAAATTAGAGATCTTGATCATTGTCAGTGCATGGCTAATTGGTATTGAAGTTGATGTTATGGATGGTTGGAGCACGATTGCTCAATATAGGAACACTTTGGTGATTTTTGGAATATGGGTGTTCTGCATACATTTAAGAGTGATAACTATGTAGAGGGTGATGACATGTTTGAGTATTGAATGCCCTATATGGATTTGAGGATGACTAATTGTTTAAGAGATTTTGAATTGATTATAAGGCCATTATTGCGTATTAAGGATTATTGTGAATCATTAATATTAAGTTGTGAGTGATGCTCAATGAGGACTTTTTATGAGAATGTGATTCATAAGACGTGGTTGTTGTTTATTGGGAGTATACCCTTTATCCTTGAGGTTGTATGATGTACTTGTGGAGCATAGTTGCTCAATTGGAAAACTTGATGAATCATGAGATTGAATATATTTATGGATGAATTCCTCAATGTGATTGATGTGGTTGTTTGTGTAAGTCCGGCCAAGTTCCTTACACTATTTCCTTCGAATGACGAATACATTGATATTATGCATTTGAATATTGATATGCTGAGTATGACTTGAATAGATGATGAATTGTACCATGTGTGATCATGGATATGATATATTAAATATGAATTGATTTAATGATGGACCTATGCCGTGTGTTGATCCCAGATAGGAGATATTAAATATGAATTAAGATGGTAATAAATTATGAGATGTTGAGACCTTGTTATGTATGTAAATTAAAATTGAATTATTTGCTTGGGTCTCTTGTATGGATTATGAAGTGGCTCATAGCCATGATATGTTTGTAGAATATAAAATTTTATTGGCACATGATTGGGGTTGGACTCGGTTTCATGTTTATGAACCGGGTGGATGATTGATTTAGTTGTGACCCACTAAGTGTGGTAACCCCGAATGACTCAAAATGATCTTGAACGATCGAGCCTTATTGAATTTGACCCTATGGTGGTCTAGGCTCTATGATGTTTCTATGAGCTATGTTAAATGAATTTATTTATGGTGGAAGTATTCCACAATGGGTACTACGTGACCCTTGAACTTTTGAGCCTCATGAGAGATCGAATCTTGTGAACGATCGGACCATAGTGAAATAAATTATGAAATGAATTGTTGAGGCTAGAGCTGATGTGTGATTGGATTTGAAATGAAAACATAAACCCCTATATATTTGGTGAATAATGACGTTGAATTTGGGGTATAATTTAGCATTGGCTATGATAAATGAGGAAGACCCACCAGTGTGGGAGATTTTTATGTGAATTTGGTGATTTGTTTAGGCTTAAATCGAATTATAACCGACAATGTTCGGATTAGATAAATGAATTATAAGTTATTTTACTACGACTTCGAGATGGGTGAAGTCCAATGGTGGGGTGATTACCCTATGGTGATTAGAAATCTATGGTTGATGTATCCATATATGGTTATAATGGATGACAATTGGTGAATTGCATGGCATGATTTATGCCGGATTACGGTTAAATAATAATATGATGTGAGTATATTACTCGTGGACTTGTGTGACTTTTTAGGAAGTCTCGTGCGTGAAGGAATATTATTTGAATTGACATGAATCATGAGTGACATGACGTGAAGGTACTTATCCTGATATGTCTCTACATGCCATAGGCACTGTGGCAACGTGCATTTATGCACCGATCTCATGTGTTTGTGGTAACCACTACGGGATTGGGACGCATTCCTGTATGTCAGATGTAGCAACACATAGACCGGACAAGTGTAGTGTTGTAACTGCTTATGGTAAATGTATTGAACCTATCCGGTGGTACTGGATATAAATGTGAGGGTGATGATGAACAAACTTGAGAATTGATGAGTGGTGACTGGTTTTGATATATATGAAGTATTATATTTGGATAAAGGAGTGATGATGATCATGTCCTGTGGACTTTGGGAAGTCCAATATTATTTCTTGGTGTCATTAGACTCTATTGATGTGTGGCCGAAGTGTGGCCTTATGATATATGCCGAGGTTAAACTTCGAGGACGAAGTTTCTTGTTGGTGGGGTGGATTGTAACATCCCAGATTTTTTTAAATAAAATAAATTTATTGGATAATGATAATTAATTATTTATGGTCAAATAATTATGGGAGATGTTATTAGACATTAGAGGTGAATTTTTGGTAAATTTAGATTTACCGGAACCGGATGAATTAACTGGTGATGTGGGATCCACTTGATTTAATTAGATGTTTGATGGGTCTAGGATGTTTGGAAAATCATTGAGGTTACGACAGTGTAGTTGGAATAATTTTTGGTGTCAAAGAAATAATTAATTGGACTCGACATATGTTAATAACCGGGGAAAATACGAACCAAATGGGATTAAAAAGAAAATGAAAATTTCCTTTCTTCTCTTCATTTCAGCCGTGGTCTCTCTCCCTCTCACCTTTCACTCTTTTACCCAATGGATATGGGATTTTATGGCACAATGGACAAAAGCAAATGAGACATGGTTTTACCCATTGGACAATGTCTAATTTTTACACACTTTCTCTCCCTTTTTCCCTTCAATTTCGGCAGCACACTCCTCTTTCTCTTCTTCTTCATTTTCCTCTTCTCTTCCACTCTCTTCACCTCCAAATCTGAAACCCACC
The DNA here is from genome assembly GCA_037962975.1 of Clitoria ternatea. Taxonomy (NCBI): domain Eukaryota; kingdom Viridiplantae; phylum Streptophyta; class Magnoliopsida; order Fabales; family Fabaceae; genus Clitoria; species Clitoria ternatea. The sequence continues at coordinate 213,904,622 of CM075671.1, read as the reverse complement.
CTCTTCTATACCCATTTTCATCAAAACTAATACAAAAGCTTGGATTTGTGAGGCTTGAATGGCGTTTATGGAGCTTGGGAGCTTGTGGGATCATCTTCTTCCTCTTCCTCACTTCATTTTCGTTTTTGGTGGAGCTTGAGCTTGAGGTAAAGATTTCTTACCTCCACCTTGTTTTATTTATGGTTTTGAGTTGTTGAGTTGAAGATGGTGATGTTAGAAGCCTTGCATGTGGGTGGAAATGGAAATCCTAGGCTTGAATATTTGGGAAGGAAACCCTTAATTTAGGGCTTTATGATTATGTGAGATTTAGAGGTTGATGAGGTCCTTATGATAAAATAAAATGGTGAACTAAGTCATGAGTTGCAAATGAAGATATATGCATGTATATAGGTATGTTGATTTGAGGGATTAATCTTAAGTGTTGAAGTTGTTGGATTTACTTAACCCTTAAGACTTGGAGAATATTAGCTTTGGGGAAAGGAATTCCCGAAGCCTAACATGGGTATATGGGATTGGAGCTTAGACAAGTCTAGGACTTGATCATAAGTTAAGAGAAGTGATGTTTTGTGATGATTTATTGATTACATGTGTATATGTAATTGTGGATAGGGTTCTATTCCGGGCGATGATGCGGAATGATCGATGTAATCACGTGGCGGTTCTTCTCTCGAGGTAAGAGAAGAGTTTGCATTTCAAATCGCATGAGTGAATTAATTGTTAATTATGTCGATGTGGAACTCATGCAATGCCTTGCCATGAATTTCTTGTATGATTAATTTGATGAAGTGATGAATGATGGCTTGGCTTATGTTGATTGTTATGAAAAATTGATGTACTTGTATGATGATAAAGATATATGTTTGATGGTCCCTTGGTTGGACACAAATTAGATGAGTATGAAAATCTGTAGATAAATGGACTACATGAATTGTAAAGAATTGATTTAAAGTGATTATGTGGAAAGTTGAATGAAACTTAAGAATATGATGGTATAGAATTAGTTTTAAATGATCTGAATGATGATTGATATGTAATGCATGCTGGTAGAATTGGTGAAGTTCAATTTTAGTGAGCTGTGTTGTGTGAATTTCGAGTCCTGCATGATGTCTGATGATTTCGCTCAAGCGAGGTGGGTTCTCGCCCGAGCGAGAGTCTCACCTGATTAGAAATTAGCTTCTGGGCAATTTTCGCTCAGGCGAAGGTGAATTTTGCTCAGGCAAGAATGTCCCAGGATCAGTGTTTAGACACTGGAGGAAATTCGCTCAGGTGAATGGAGTCTCGCCCGACCGAGGGCGAAGGAATTAGCTACTGGTCTGATTTCGCTCAGGCGAGTGGCCAGTTTGCTCAAGCGAGAATGCTAGGAGGATTAGGGATTTAGCTACTGGACGAAATCCGCCCGAGCGAAGGGTCTGGGGAATGGCATTCGCCCAGGCGAGACCATTAGATGGTGAGTGGGTGAGTTCATGAATGGATCCTGCCCAAGTGGGAGTTTGAAAATAAAACTAAGAGGTGGTGAAACTTCTGAGTGAATTCCGAGTGACCTAAGTTCGAGTCATGACTTTCCGAGTGAGGAAATGTACATAATCCGAGTAGATGGCTCGTGAATGTGATGATCTGGGCAGTGGAGTCCCGAATGGGAAATTTTCGAGTCCAGTGTAACCTGAGCCGAGTGGAATGCCTTCTAATGTGCAATTCCGAGTGAGGCTATAGCCATTGGGCCTTTTCCGAGTGGTAAAGGCTTAAGAGGACTCCGAGAGAAATGTGTTCTGTGAGAGATCCATTTTAATAACCTAATCCGAGAGGGATCTTAGTGAGAGAATTTCCTGAGTAATGATAGGTCTAATTATTCCCGAGTGGAAAATCCCGATTAAACCTCTCCTGTGGGGAGAGTGATTGTGATGGTTCTGATTAAGGTATCCTAGGGGTTTTTTTTCTAAGTGAATAAAGGTACATAATCCGAGTGGACAAGACTTAAATAGGTCCGAGTGAGACATCTTAGTGAATTCCTCCGAGTGACAAGAGATTAGAGTAATTCCAAATAGAACTTAATGGTGGAATCCGAGTGTGTAATTCCGAGTGGGGATTGGCACCTAGGGGAATATACTGTGTCTGTCCAGAGGTATTCTGGAATATCTTCGCCCGAGTGAAGGCTGAGTGCTAGGAAATCTAGCCCGATAAAAAGAAAAGGAGTTGTTTTAGAGATAATTTCACCGAGTGAAACTGAGTATGAGATAAGTCGTTTTTGAGATGATTATGCCGAGTGAAAAACCGGGCGAAAGATGGGTCAACTTTGTAATACATTTACCGAGTGTAAGACTGATTGAGACGACTCGGTTTTGGAATGAAATTACCGAGTGGAAAACTGATAGAGAGACAACTCAGATTTGGAATTAATTGGTCGAGTGAATGATGGGTCGGTCAGGATTATCTTGCTGAGTGAAAACTGAGTGCTTTAAGCCGGTTTCAAGGAGATCCTGCCGAGTGAAAACCCGAGTGTTGGGAGTCGGTTTTGATTGATTTTACCGAATGGACAACCGAGTTAGATGAGTCGGTTTTGAATGAATTGTAGAGTGAAAACCGAGTGTGGAAATGATTACTGGTGTAATTTCGCTTGAGCGAGTGACCAAGTCTGAAGGTGCTTCGCTCGAGCGAGTGAGCGTGAACACGCTACTGGAAGTTGTTCGCTTACGCGAAAGGGGGTCGCCCAAGCGAACCCGACCTGTCTCGCTCAAGCGGATGTGTATCTCGCTTGAGCGAGTTTCCACCAGTATAGGTTTTTCTCGATATTAGTGGTGGCAGGCTTATTTTCAAACCCTCTTTCTTGGCATTATGAGGTATACCTGAGACGAATATGGGGGTTGTATGAGAGGTAATGTGTTAATGGTAAAACATGGTGGTGATTAAGTTTGATTGGCACATTGGGATTAATTAATTATAACCTATTACCACTTAAAAATAGAATAATGAAAGGATAATTAGATGAGATGGTATATGACATAAAGTGATGAAGTGGTGAGAATGTGACATTGAATAAATAGAATAATGAAAGGATAATTAAATGACATTAAGCAATGATTGATGATGATGTTGAACACTCTCTTGCACAAAGAGGTGTATATTTATATTGATGAATTGTTGTATACCATTGTGTGTGATACAAGCATGGTCTTGTATGTGTGGAATGAAATATGAAATTGAAAATGTTGTGAATGCCACACAATTTTATATACATATAAAGTATACTTGAGACAATGGTAATGAATAATGAGATGAAAATCCACTAAATGAAGTGTGATAATATTGATGAATAATAAGTGATGTTGAAATGCCATAATGGCTGTTTGCAAGTATTGACTTGTGTGAATGATGTGAAATATATGTGAAAATATATTAGAACGAAAATGCCACATCAAAACTTAAAAATAATAATTATGAAACCAACAATGTTGAAATCCACTAAGGTGCATGGTGGTGTTGGTGATTATGATGATGATGATGATGATGTTTGATGAGTGGCATTTAGGATGCACAGAGTGAGCTTGCATTTGATTTGCATTGCATTGCATCCATGGCATATCATAGCTACCGGTGTTGGAATATTAATGGATTCCCCCGGTTGGCCCAGTGGGAGGGCGGCTCAGTGCACGAGCATTTATGTTGTTCCCCTGTGACTCGGTGTGTAAGTCACGAAGCTGCCCATGCTGAGCTACGGGGAGCTGCATGTGGTTGACCCTTGTGGGGTGTGGCTCTTAAGGAGCAGGTGTCCCCGGTGGTCCTTTGGATCACAGCTGCCATGTTGAGAATCATGGTTGGCCCGCAACACCCTATGTTGAATATGTTGTATACCGCGGTCATGGTGAAAATGACCAGGTGTTGCATGATGGGCGATACGGTTTGGTACCAGTAAAAATATGGTGAATATGCATGCATTATTATATATGTGTACACATTTTACTACTGCAGTAGGGGCATGGTATGTGATCATGCTTGAGCCTACAACTTGGTGTTTATTCCCACAGTCGGATCCGTATTTGTTGTTGATTATTCCATTGTGCATATGCATTAGCCATAAGAGCATTTGCATATAGCATGGAGATATGCCAGAATATGATGATGATTGATGATGATTGAGATGATGGTATTGGTGTTGATGAGATGAGAAGTTAATATAATGAAAGACCACATAAACATAATAAATGATATGCATATATGAAATGATGTTGAATATGACGATATGTATGATATGGCCCAATGTAATGAAGGGCATATTGGTTTATGATTGATAATGATGATGTTAGCCCTTGGTGGCTTTGATGAAAGACCAGAATGGTCTATGTTGATGATGTTGGCCCATTATGGCGATGTGATAGATACATGTTGGCCTATTGTGGTGGTGTAATGAATATGTATATGCTTGCTTTGCTATGATTTGACGTATAAGTATATATTGATGAGTTAATGATATATGATGATTGTTGATGTGTTTAGCAAAGCATACATGATGTTGATATGCATATGCACATAATTTCAATTGTATTCATATCGTCATTTGAAATGTATAACTCACTCTTCCATGTGGTCTACTTTTTAGTATTGATGCATGAATGCCATGGGAAGAGGACGTTTTTAAAGTAAAGCTTTTGGGAAGGTGAATAGTTGTAAAGGAATGCCTTGGCCGGTAGCTTTGTAATTTAATGTGTTATGTCTATGATGAATAGTATGATGTTGTAATTATTGACATTGATGGACGAATTGTGAATATGTATACACTAGGAGGATATACTAATAGTGGAGACTTATGAATTGAGGTTGGACTGGTTATGGTCTATGATAAATATGAATATTGGAGATGTATGACGCATGACCATATAGATAAGTATATACATACATCATAGGCATTGCATGCTTATGTGATTATGTAAAATGATGATGGTTGTATATTAGGCTTACCATATGCCATTGCATGCTTGCCGAGCCTTTTCTCATATCTTCATATATGGGACTAGGCGTGTGCCCGGTATACACATTCTTCTTCCGCTGTAAACTCTATTATTTTGTATACCGAATGGGCAAACTATTTATCGATCCAGTTATAGGTTATTTAATCTCACTCTTTGGTTTTCTGTGATTTGGGTCTTAATGTGGTCATGGTGGTGTTTTGGAAATGGTTTCCAACGCGAAAAATTTATTCGTATTTTTATTAATTATGTCGATCACATCGGGATTCGAGTACAGAAAATCAGGGGTGTTATAGAGGGTCTATGGGAAACATAGGGTATGGTTATATATCATTCATCATGTTTATAAACATATTCTTGTTTGCTAAAGTTAGTTTATTATACTCACAAATTATATTTTTGTTTCTTTGAACAGATACCTATGGATGACCAGGATTCACATGCGAGATCTGACTCCCAGGGCATAGATTCCTCAGCTAGGAGGAGAGGTGTTACCCGGATGACCAGTGTTGCACTTAGGCGCCATCAGGGTCAGAGGACCCATGTTGACATTGATATTTGCACCGGGAGGACTTCGGGACCTAACGCCGCCAAGTTTCAGAGTTACTTAGGTGTCTTGGCATGGTCGAAGGTGTCCATCATTATCCCTGATTGGTATAGTGTTGAGGAGGTCGTGAAGAATGCAATTTGGGCTGATGTTGTTGTAAGTACATTTATCTGTACATTTAGTTACTCCTATCGTAATTTATTATGCGTAATAATCTCTTACTTGTTTATTTGGAACGTGTAGGATGCTTGGGATATTCTTACAGTTGATACGCTGCATAGGAAGATCATGTCTGAGATTGCTGACTGATGGAGGACATTCAAGAGCAACCTAACCTCCATGTATATTTTAATTTTACATATACATCTTTAAAATCATCATGTTTTATGTTATCAATTACTTAATTCAAATATTTTAAATTTTAGGTATGTCTACGGGAAGAAGCAGGGTCAGTTTCCTGGAGATAAATACACATCCATAGATCAGCAGACTTGGGATGCGTTTGTGGCATCCAGGCATATGGACGACTTTATCGTATGTATCTTTTACTGATTGTGTTTTTATAGTTATCAGAGAATGTATAACATATAAATGTCTTTGAATTGTTCTGATGCAGGCCAGACGCATGAAAGCACAGGAAATTCAGGGGAAAAATGACTGCCCTCACAGGTTGTCACGTGGGGGTTATCGATTGTTGGAGGATCGGCTCATGGAGGAGAAAGCTAGGCAACGTCAAGGTAGCTACCCTGACGCCACTATTATGGATCCCCCCTCCCCACGCACACGACATGAAAAATGGAAGCGTGCTAGGATGAAGAAGAGTGGTCAGTACACTTCATCACATGTTGAGGAGCTTGTCTCAAGGATTGTAAGTACAAAGCTTGTCAATACCTTTTATGAAACGTAATTGTCCATCAAACCCTAAAAATACTAATCAGTAACTTTTGGTTGCAGGATTCCTTGGTTGAGCAGTTGACCCAAGGGTCATTTGTGTCACATGGTAGGGATGATATATTGACCGCCGCCATCGGCCGACCAGAGCACCCTGGATGAGTACGTGCAGCTGGTCGAGGTCATGGTACGTTTACATTAATAATCTTAGATTCTGTATGATAACATTTTTATTTTTAATTATTCTTTCTCCGCAGGCCTCCGAAGCTATTTCGGCGGTCCCGCCACCCCTTCCCAATCCATATCTGATTTGGAGAAGGCCTTTGAGGACAAGGTTACCGCAGTGAAGGCATAGGAAAAAAAGGAAATGTAGAGGCTACTTTAGGAGGAGATGGCACGGTTTCAAAGTGAGATGATGGCGTCCTTCAGTCAACAATGTCAACCTACACCACCGGTGGTGGACCTACAAGTTATATTGTACATTATTTAATTGAATCACCTATGATTCGCTATCATTATTCCTTGAATAACTTCAAAATGTTGTGTTATTATGCAGACTAGGCGGGTCAGCATAAAGGGGTCATGTGCTGCACCTGACGGTGATGATGACGATGTAAATCTTGGAGACTGCCGTCAGGGTGACCTATTTATGGATGGAGTGGAAGAGCCAGTTGCCATTGGTTCAATGTATAACCTAGGCCCTTTGGTTCACCATCAGAAATTGCCTGATGGTGTGTCAAGGATTTCGGTTTTACAGGTCCTCGAGGCAGATGCAGTTGTTCCCATTCTAACTTCTGAGGTACGACTTGTCGGCCAGGCTGTAGGACACTTCCTTATGTGGCCAACCAGACTTGTGTTAGATTCTGGTCCCTAGGTATGCTCTTTACCCAAGCATCAATTATATATTAAGCTATGGTTTCAAAGGATATAAATTGCTTCTAATTTTTTAACTATTTTTAGCAGGGTGCTGTGACATCCTAATTTTTAGGGGAAAATTTTTCACGTTTTATTTAGAGTATACCTGGATCATAATAAAAAGCCACTCCCATATATGAAGATATGAGAGCTAGGTCCAATGACCAATCAAGAAGACAAGCAGCGCAAGGCAGAAAGGCAAAGTGCCAATCAAAGAAGGGAAATACAAAATGGGAAAGAAGGCAAGGAAAAATAAAACCGAACACAGCACCTGAGCGAAGCCCACAATACAGCGCCCACTCGCTCAAGCGAGATCCGACTCCGCTTGAGCGAGACTGCACAACTCGCTCGGGCGAACCACCATTCGCTTAAGCGAAACCACATAAAAGCCTTCCCAAATAACATACTCGCTGGAGCGAGATCTCACTCGCTGAAGCGAGAAGCCACACTTGGCATTCCCATCACTCGGTATTCGAGACAACCATTCATTTGGTAATGACTTAGTCCACTCGGTATAAGGGATTTCCAATCACTCGGGAACTACCCCAACAATTGCCTCACTCGGCAACCCATAACTTAGTCTCTCAATTCTATTAGTCTCTCAATTCTATCCATAAAGTCAACATAATAATCTACTCGGGAAATGAGGGTTATCCCACTCGGATTCATTCCATACTTAAACACTCAGAATACACATTACCCTATTCACTCGGAATAGGTACCCATGCTCACTCAGAATACATGCATAACTTCACCCAGATCATATAAATAAAACACTTAGAATATGCCCAATCTAATCCATCATAACCTTTCTCCCCTCGGAGAGGGTCACTCGGACTTCCACTCAGGTTTATACAAAATCATTTCCCACTCGGGGTTCACTATATATTTTTCACTCGGAATCCACAAGAGCTACTAACATACAGATGAGTCACACTCAGATATGGAGTCACATACATAAGACTCACTTGGAAAAGCAACTAAGCCACTTACATTTCACTCAGGATTCATTAGCTTAGAATTATTTCAATCCATCAAGACTCCTCACATAATTCAATAACACATTCCAATCAGTGAGAAGCATCAAATCAACATAAATACTTGTATATATATATATATACACTCTCTGCTTCACAAACCTGACTACTCTTTCAGCAACATTCTTCAACCAATTCATAACCATGTTATCAATACAACATACATATATATATATATATACATACAGTCGGATAATTCCATCTTAACATTATTCATTCACCAACACTTATGATTTATTACAAGTTGTCAATGTAAACCATATTCATGATTATGTTCATCCACTCAGATTCTATACATATATATTTGTATTCGTTATACAACATTAATATTATGAGCCGGCCAAGGCTTTAAAACAACAAAAGACACTCGGTACATTACATTATGTACACAGCCTCATCAATAAATACCCAACACTCGGGTTAAGGCCATCACATCATCCAATCCAACCTGCATATATTGAAAAAATGGTGTAGGGGTGAGCATTACATATTAAATGACAGATATTGGCTCGGATTAGTCACAGAATCCATAACATACAATTATATATATATCATCAATTAAATATGCACACTGCCATTTAAATGTGAGCAAACACAAACATCTCTAATCGGGTTTCTTAATCATTTCACTCGGCTATAAAGCCTAATTCACTCAGCAACTAGTATACTGATCCACTCGGATTTCACTCAACTCCGAGCCTTGCTCAAGGAGTGTGCCTGAGCCCAGCTCCAGGACTTAATCACATTTCCACACATCTCATCATCTGATTGCCGATCGGTATATATATACATGCTACAAGCATTCCAGTGGCGAATCGGATGCATATGGTCATATTCACTCGGAGTCCAACTCCAATGCACTCGATATCTGCCTTGGGTCCAACCCAAGGACTTCCATTAAGCATCAAATGCTCATGCTCCAAGCATGGCCTCGAGTCCAACTCGGAGGTCTTTTAGGATTAATCTCAGAATCCTCAATAGCGTCCCACGCTTAGTGCTCTAGGCATTGCCCGAGTCCAACCCGGGTCTTATATCACATCAACACAATAAAGTTCATTAAACGTATATTCATCCGATTACCCACTCGGTATATAGCATTCAGCATTATATGCACACGGCAATTCAACAACAATCAGATGACTCAGCCAGTATCACATCCACACGACAATCACTATGCCATTCACTCGGATTATCATCATCTACCATAAGCCTCATAGGCTATTTCATGGGATCCATTCGGCCTTAGCATTTCTAAGCCTCACATACAAATTCACATAGAATTCCACTTGGAATCTAACCTCAATAAACATCCCATGCTTTTACACCAAATATTCCACTCGGCATTAGCACAACAGTCCCCTTTCTATGCACTCAGCATACACAAATTCAATATCAAGCATCACATGCATTTCGAACACACAATTACACACGGGGACCTATACATAACCATACAATGCACTCGGCATTAACATAATATGCATCTCAAGTATTTATTCATCATATGCATCTCATACATTCTAGCATGAACATCATCAACAAGCATCATACTTATCATGGACGGATAATCATATACCATGCAGTAATAAATAACATACATCCGGGTTCAACTCAACAACAGTATACAATACACATCAAACATAACACAATGCAATTATGTGACCCGGAAATCCGTCCATAAGCCATGCATTTGAGATGCAAAGCCCCCTTACCTGGATGAAGCTTCCAAGGGTTACATGGGCCACTCGGCCCAGCCACAGCAGCTTCTGTTCGGCATTCCAACGTAGGAAGAGCCACACAGCTTCCCTGCCAACCAGCATCAGTCTTCAGCCTTTCGCTCAAGCCACACCCACACTCGCTTGAGCGAAAATGGTCCAGTGACTATTTCTTCACTGGCTCGCTCAAGCGTGGCCATTCTCGCTTGAGCGAGATACACCCAGTAGCCCATCTGAACGCAACACATGAGCATCAACACTCCAAGCTCCACTCTGCTCACAGCCATGGAAGAATCCATGCTGTTTACTCGAGCAGCAACCTCCAAAGCTTAGTACAAAGCTGTTCTACACTCGAACAACACCATTCTCCCCACCATGGAGAACCACCAGCTTCCATGCAACCATCCATGCCTTCTTCTTCACACAAACAGCACAGCCACACACAGTGGACCATCTTCCACAAACCAAGACATGCACACACATGCAGCTGGCACAGGCTCCCAACCGAGCCACAAACAACCTCATCAACTAGAGTAAAAAGAAAAAACACCAAAGAGACAAAGGAGGAACCCGCACCTAGCCTCCAAGCATACAACCACCATGCTGTTTCCACTCACACAGCCTCACTGGACTCCACCATCACCATGCAGCTCCACTCAGGTTCAACACAGCGTTGAGTGTAAGAAGAAGATAAAGGAGAGGAAGAAGATGAAGCAGGAGCTCCAATGAATTCTAGAGAGAAGGAGGAGCATTTCTCTCCTCCATAACATACACCTACAAGGAAAATAAAGAGAGTGTGGAGGAAAACCAAAGCTGAAGCCTTATCAACACACACACACACACACTCCCATTCAGCCCATCATCACGCTGCTTTGCCACAGCCATCACCCTCGTATTTAATGCAAGTCCCATCAATATTCCATCCAATTAAAGCCATCAGTCATCACGTGGGGACCACACAGAAGAGAGGGAAGAGAGAACCGAAACTCTCTCTAATGCCACCAAGGCATTACTATTATTATTATTCGAGTTATTATTATCACTCAATAATTTGCCTAATTGGCAATTAATCCTTAATTAGCCATTAATTCCATCAATCCATAACCTTAATCTGAAATTTATAATTATTTGAAAATCTGGGATGTTACACTCTCCCCACCTTTAGGGAATTTCATCCTTAAAATTCAATCAGGAACCTGCCTCAATAACAACTCGGCATAGCACTACATGCCACCCAGCACAACTTATATACCAATGTCATCTAAGCATTCACCGACCAGCCAACTTCCAATCGGCACAATTCCATCTCGCAAGTGGCTACTGACCACACTACAAGAAACTCCGAGACAGCCCACTCATAACACCTTCCACTTGGAAGTGTCACTAATTGGCTCAAAAATCACCCACTCGGGCATCCACAATTCCGCTTCACCCAGCAACTCTTTCCTTCACTTGTCCATCATTTTAATACTCAACCAAATACTTATCCATTCAGATTCAAATCCTCACTTTGCTCAGAGCAGTCCAATAGACTCAAGCCATCTCCATAAGCAGCTACAGTCTCACTTGCTGACCTATGAACTGCTGCATCCAACTTATAGGATGATGCCTCATTCCTATAGGGTCACAACAGTTGCATAGAGTTACAGCAAAAACGCACACTGCCACAATACCTATGGCATGGAGAGCCTTTTGGAACAGCATCCTCACATTCTATTTCACTCATACCGACCCAAAATCACTCAGATAATGCCAATCTACATGAAAATTGATGGCAATTCTTACCATTTTATAAGTAATACATCCGAATCAATACCACCATTAGGCACCAACAGTGATGCATCTCATGCCAACAGTCAGCAAACATTAATCATTCTCACAGTAAAATGCATATTACTAATGGATTTCCGACTCATTCAAGGCATATATGCAGCCCTTATACTTATTCTAGTGTGAATCATATGATAATAATCATCAAATATCTATCACACTCACCATAAAATGGCATATCCACAATCGGTTTTCTGTTCAGACCAAGCAAATATCTCTTCTTTAATCTTATTTATCATAAATCTTTGGCCAATCAGCCTAATAATCCTCAATGCCATCATTCATTTACCGATCATAACTTAGCCTTAAACCAATACTGCACTACATTCACTCAAATATACAACACCGGGTAACAACCCAATCAACAATTCACTCGGTTTTCAACTACAAAACTAAGACAGTACCCAAACCAAACAAGTACCCAACCATATCAATTCTCACCCAGTTTTCTAATCTCTCAGGTATCCATCTCACTAATATCCGATCCTACTTGATCATGTCCACTCAGCTGGGTCACCATACTAATGGTCTATCATCAATTAATCCTTCACTCGGTTTTGACACATTAAAACCGAGACACAATTCCAATATAACATATACCTGATTTCACATTTATTCATTCATGATCATATTCAAATTTTCAATCTAGGGACTACAACTAATCAATTACATCATAAACCATATAGGGGTTCATATGCCCAAGGAATAAAGCATCCATCACAAATAGCACAAGCACTTGCACAATTTCAAATCCTCCCACTATGGGATTCCTCAATATTATTCACTCAGCTAACTCAACATATGAGTTCTAATTCATTCAATAAATTTTCCTCGGCAATGAGCCATTATCATGGCTTACCCAAGAGGCTAAACTAGTTAACACCGTTAGAACACTTAAGGGTTTCAACACCCATCATTATACTCCTTCTCAGCCGACTCAGGTTTAGAAATACTCCAAGTATCTCATAAACAATCGGGCTAAGGTAATAACAAACCTTCCACCCCAGTAAATACATAGGCATACAGCCATACAAACCATGCATAAGCATGCATCAAATCCGACAAAATATCACAGCAATAATGACACTCGGTCATATTGCATACAACCACTTACACTCGGTAAGCATACCTTGGCCATGGACCTTTTGGTCTGCTCTGATACCAAAATGTGACATCCTAATTTTTAGGGGAAAATTTTTCACGTTTTATTTAGAGTATACCTGGATCATAATAAAAAGCCACTCCCATATATGAAGATATGAGAGCTAGGTCCAATGACCAATCAAGAAGACAAGCAGCGCAAGGCAGAAAGGCAAAGTGCTAATCAAAGAAGGGAAATTCAAAATGGGAAAGAAGGCAAGGAAAAATAAAACTGAACACAGCGCCTGAGCGAAGCCCACAATACAGCGCCCACTCGCTCAAGCGAGATCCGACTCCGCTTGAGCGAGACCGCACAACTCGCTCGGGCGAACCACCATTCGCTTAAGCGAAACCACATAAAAGCCTTCCCAAATAACATACTCGCTGGAGCGAGATCTCACTCGCTGAAGCGAGAAGCCACACTCTGCATTCCCATCACTCGGTATTCGAGACAACCATTCATTCGGTAATGACTTAGTCCACTCGGTATAAGGGATTTCCAATCACTTGGGAACTACCCCAACAATTGCCTCACTCGGCAACCCATAACTTAGTCTCTCAATTCTATCCATAAAGTCAACATAATAATCCACTCGAGATATGAAGGTTATCCCACTCGGATTCATTCCATACTTAAACACTCAGAATACACATTACCCTATTCACTCGGAATAGGTACCCATGCTCACTCGGAATACATGCATAACTTCACCCAGATCATATAAATAAAACACTTAGAATATGCCCAATCTAATCCATCATAACCTTTCTCCCCTTGGAGAGGGTCACTCGGACTTCCACTCGGGTTTATACAAAATCATTTCCCACTCAGGGTTCACTATATATTTTTCACTCGGAATCCATAAGAGCTACTAACATACAGATGAGTCACACTCAGATATGGAGTCACATACATAAGACTCACTCGGAAAAGCAACTAAGCCACTTACATTTCACTCAGGATTCATTAGCTTAGAATTATTTCAATCCATCAAGACTCCTCACATAATTCAATAACACATTCCAATCGGTGAGAAGCATCAAATCAACATAAATACTTGTATATATATATACACTCTCTGCTTCACAAACCTGACTACTCTTTCAGCAACATTCTTCAACCAATTCATAACCATGTTATCAATATAACATACATATATATATACATACATTCGGATAATTCCATCTTAACATTATTCATTCACCAATACTTATGATTTATTACAAGTTGTCAATGTAAACCATATTCATGATTATGTTCATCCACTCGGATTCTATACATATATATTTGTATTCGTTATACAACATTAATATTATGAGCCGGCCAAGGCTTTAAAACAACAAAAGACACTCGGTACATTACATTATGTACACAGCCTCATCAATAAATACCCAACACTCGGGTTAAGGCCATCACATCATCCAATCCGACCTGCATATATTGAAAAAATGGTGTAGGGGTGAGCATTACATATTAAATGACAGATATTGGCTCGGATTAGTCACAGAATCCATAACATACAATTATATATATATATCATCAATTAAATATACACACTGCCATTTAAATGTGAGCAAACACAAATATCTCCAATCGGGTTTCTTACCCATTTCACTCGGCTATAAAGCCTAATTCACTCAGCAACTAGTATACTGATCCACTCGGATTTCACTCAACTCCGAGCCTTGCTCAAGGAGTGTGCCTGAGCCCAGCTCCAGGACTTAATCACATTTCCACGCATCTCATCATCTGATTGCCGATCGGTATATATATACATGCTACAAGCATTCGAGTGGCGAATCAGATACATATGGTCACATTCACTCAGAGTCCAACTCCAATGCACTCGACATCTACCTTGGGTCCAACCCAAGGTCTTCCATTAAGCATCAAATGCTTATGCTCCAAGCATGGCCTCGAGTCCAACTCGGAGGTCTTTTAGGATTAATCTCAGAATCCTCAATAGCATCCCACGCTTAGTGCTCTAGGCACTGCCCGAGTCCAACCCGGGTCTTATATCACATCAACACAATCAAGTTCATTAAACGCATATTCATCCGATTGCCCACTTGGTATATAGCATTCAGCATTATATGCACACGGCAATTCAACAACAATCAGATGACTCAGCCAGTATCACATCCACACGATAATCACTATGCCATTCACTCGGATTATCATCTTCTACCATAAGCCTCACAGGCTATTTCATAGGATCCATTCGGCCTTAGCATTTCTAAGCCTCACATACAAATTCACATAGAATTCCACTCGGAATCTAACCTCAATAAACATCCCATGCTTTTACACTAAATATTCCACTCGGCATAAGCACAACAGTCCCCTTTCTATGCACTCAGCATACACAAATTCAATATCAAGCATCACATGCATTTCAAACACACAATTACACACGGGGACCTATACATAACCATACAATACACTCGGCATTAACATAATATGCATCTCAAGCATTTATTCATCATATGCATCTCATACATTCTAGCATGAACATCATCAACAAGCATCGTACTTATCATGGACGGATAATCATATACCATGCAGTAATAAATAACATACATCCGGGTTCAACTCAACAACAATATACAATACACATCAAACACAACACAATACAATTATGTCACCCGAAAATCCATCCATAAGCCATGCATTTGAGATGCAAAGCCCCCCTTACCTGGATGAAGCTTCCAAGGGTTACATGGGCCACTCGGCCCAACCACAGCAGCTTCTATTCGGCATTCCAACGTAGGAAGAGCCACACAGCTTCCCTGCCAACCAGCATCAGTCTTCAGCCTTTCGCTCAAGCCACACCCGTACTCGCTTGAGTGAAAATGGTCCAGTGACCATTTCTTCACTAGCTTGCTCAAGCGTGGCCATTCTCGCTTGAGCGAGATACACCCAGTAGCCCATCTGAACGCAACACATGAGCATCAATACTCCAAGCTCCACTCTACACACAGCCATGGAAGAATCCATGCTGTTTACTCGAGCAGCAACCTCCAAAGCTTAGTATAAAGCTGTTCTACACTCGAACAACACCATTCTCCCCACCATGGAGAACCACCAGCTTTCATGAAACCATCCATGCCTTCTTCTTCACACAAATAGTATAGTCTAACACAGTGGACCATCTTCTACAAACCAAGACATGCACACACACGCAGCTGGCACAGGCTCCCAACCGAGCCACAAACAACCTCATCAACTAGAGTAAGAAGAAGAAACACCAAAGAGACAAAGGAGGAACCCGCGCCTAGCCTCCAAGCATACAGCCACCATGCTGTTTCCACTCACACAGCCTCACTGGACTCCACCATCACCATGCAACTCCACTCGGGTTCAACACAGCGTTGAGTGTAAGAAGAAGATAAAGGAGAGGAAGAAGATGAAGCAGGAGCTCCAATGAATTCTAGAGAGAAGGAGGAGCATTTCTCTCCTCTATAACATACACCCACAAGGAAAATAAAGAGAGTGTGGAGGAAAACCAAAGCTGAAGCCTTATCAACACACACACACACTCCCATTCAGCCCATCATCATACTGCTCTGCCACAGCCATCACCCTGTATTTAATGCAAGTCCCATCAATATTCCATCCAATTAAAGCCATCAGTCATCACGTGGGGACCACATGGAAGAGAGGGAAGAGAGAACCGAAACTCTCTCTAATGCCACCAAGGTATTACTATTATTATTATTCAAGTTATTATTATCACTCAATAATTTTCCTAATTGGCAATTAATCCTTAATTAGCCATTAATTCCATCAATCCATAACCTTAATCTGAAATTTATAATTATTTGAAAATCTGGGATGTTACAGGTGCTGCCCCATCAAAGAAGCCAGAGCCTCCCTTGATCTGATAG
The DNA here is from genome assembly GCA_037962975.1 of Clitoria ternatea. NCBI lineage: Eukaryota > Viridiplantae > Streptophyta > Magnoliopsida > Fabales > Fabaceae > Clitoria > Clitoria ternatea. Next base: position 213,887,704 of record CM075671.1, on the reverse strand, counting down.
AACGACTATGGGACATATCGGCTGGGCTTCGCAATTGCACTATCCCGGTCCCATAGGAGGAATCCGTTTCTGGCCTCCCAAGTTCGTTGCCAGTGTACATTGCACGACCTGACTTGTGTGAGGTCCTAATGGGGAAGACGATGTTGAACATTTCAGTGATTCAGTTTTGGGAGCTGTAAGTATAATGTTTTTCATTCAATGAAAGTGTCATTTAAATTGTTGTTTTTTACAACACTAAACATCTACAAATTTGATTAGGTTTTTACATAGACTTTGCATAGAGAGAGGTGTCCATGACATTTATGGTTTCCTGGAGCCCTCTCTAATAAAACTTCGTGGGAACAACAAGGAGGAGATTCAGGCATACATCCAGAATTAGATGTATGCCTCGAACAAGACTGTGTACCTTGCACCATTTCATAGAGAGTAAGAGTCTAATAAATATTTACTTATTGTTGTTAATTTAATAATGGATTACGTTGTTCCTAATCAATGGTACATTGCAGCCTTCACTGGCAACTGTTGGTCATTTGCCCGAAGGACGACATTGCTGCATGCTTCTGTGCGTTGCATAGAAGTCCTGGTGCGGACTACATGAAAATACTCAACAGGTAAGTTGATTTTTAAAAATAAAACAACTTTACATATTTGATTAAGTCATTCTATTAACTAAACTGGTGTTTTATTCTCTTATAGGGCTTTAATTGGGTACCATCGACTACGCGGCAAAGTGACCAAGAAAAAACTAGAATGGGTCTTCCCAAAAGTAAGTACTTTAATTAATAAGCATTACTTTTAAAGTTACCTCAATTAGTAACAAAAACAATAACCAGTTATGAAATCAATGTATGGTACCTTGTAGTCTTATCGGCAGGATGGCACCTTTGAGTGTGGGTATTTCGTGATGAAGACGATGCTTGTGACGTCCTTAGTAATTTCCCAAATAAATTTTTCGCGTTTTAAAAATTCATTTTTAAAATTTGTAATAAGTCATGTAAAAGTGGATAAACGCGGAATATTATCATACATACTAGTCGTGAATAATTAAAGTCATGAAATATTTATATAGCGGAAACGATTTAGATAAATACAGTACATGAAACATTACATTATTACAACCCATCAAATTAAAATAAAGTCAAATTCCAAGCAATAATTCACATAAAGTTCATTCATGGCATCACTCTTCATTTTGTGTAGCATTCACTGTAAAAATTAATGTAAGAGTGAGACAGAATATAGAATAAATATAAAATAAATAAAATTGCACAAACACAACCAACAAGGCATAATGATATGATGAATATGCCAAACAAGTTCATTTAATATTAATAAATCTTTAATTAGTCAAATGATGTCATGCTGGATCTATTTGGTTTGGTGGGAATACTGCAGTAAAAAGTCTCATAAAGACTCTAGTAGGAATTAGCATAACCATGAATCCCTACACCTTCATGGCTCCTGCGAAAATAAGTGCACAAGTAGGAATTAGCATAACCATGAATCCCTACACTTTCATGGCTCTTGCAGTACCGAAGTACACAAGTAGGACTTAGCATAACCATGAATCCTTACACTCCATGGCTCCTGCAAAAATAGGGCTTAAACTCATCATAGAGTAACCCCCCACCAGGGTAGGCAATCATGGAACCCCTAAATTCCATGGTGCGTCCAAATGCTTATGATGCATGAATGCCTTTAATTCTCTTTATCATTTAACATACCATGATATCAACATTTCCAAAAACCACTTGGAAAATCACAAGTCCTCAAAGGACACATCACATATAATAATTTTCAGAATCATGGATTTACTGTTTCAACCATATGTATCAATATCCGCAAGGCATTCATGTATATATATATATATATATCAATTTAGTCATTCGTAATTATTCACCACCAAAGTATACAAACTGTATGATACTCATTAGACACTCAACATCATCCATAACAATTCATAGTCACTCAAGAATTCAATAATAAATTGTTACCCATAGGGAAAATATCATTTTCATCCATAATAACCATTATAAGTAAGTTTCAGCATTTCCAATAGCAACATACGTTAGTAAAACAGCCATAACATGAGCAAATCAAATCCTTTTTCAGTGATTCCACTTTTTATAGTTCCATAATAGAATTATCTACAACTTTCATGAAGACCATAATTTCAAATTCTAAACAGAAACACCACTTATCCATAGAATACAAAACTGCCTCAAAGAGAGTTTTCAAAACGTACATATGTTAGTATTTTCAACGTTTCTGGAGTTAAAAAAATAATTTTGGCATGGGACCAGTTCTAAATTACTCCTAACACAAGTATCTAAAACTTTCATGAAGAGTATAATTTAAAATTCCAAACAGAAACACCTCTTATTCATAGAATACAGAACTGCCTCAAAGAGAGTTTTCAAAACATACATATGTTGGTAATTTCAACGTTTTGGGAGTTACAAAAATAATTTTGGCATGAGACCAGTTTTAAATTACTCCTGAGACAAATATCTACAACTTTCATGAATCCACCGATCACTAATTCTTACCACAAAATTTCCAGTTTTAAAAATAAGATTCATATTTCATTGTTAACAGACTTTCAGCATGAACATACTTCTGTATTTTGGGCATATCTAGAGCTACAAGCATCTTTTTAACTTGAAATCACTTTCTATGGATTTCTAACATAAATATCTACAACTTTTGTGAAGACATCAAAGGTTGATTATGCATGTATAAATCCCAGAATATTAATATATACACAAAACATGGGATAAATATTCCACTCAGACAATGTGTAGTATTTAGGCTATAACTTTTGCTAGACATATCCAAATCAATTGATTCAAGTCTCAGAATTCACATAACAAAAGGATCTACAACTTTGATGAAGAAATTAGAATCAAATTCATAAGTTTTCAGCTTTAAAATTGAGCAACAAAATATGAAAATAAAACTGGAATCCTAGGACAGCATACAATTCTACCCATTTCATAATCATTCACAACCCTGTCCCCTCTTACTTAGATTGAAGATAGTTGGCTGATTGAAAATGGTCTCCTTGCTGTCCTAGCTTCAGATCGAAGGGCCTTGAGGGAGAAGAGTAAAAGAGAGTAAGAAGATTTACAGGCTTGTTCTAAGAAGTTCTGGTCTTAGCAGAGGCAATGTTAATAATGCAAGGACAAGTGGGGGACAGCTTTCTCGTGAGTGGATTGCTAGTGGGCTGTTAGTGGAGATAATGGAGATTTAGATAAGAAAGTGAGCTCTATAGTTGTCTACTTCTGCCGCCTGCCTAATGGAGTGGGTATGATTGAAGAAAAGTATATTAAAATATGCATAAAAGGACAAGATTGGAGTCAAACGTTAATCTGACACTGAATACCGACTAGAATTCCACTCGGTCAGCCTCTGAACCGACTGGAACTCTACCCAGTCAGCACATATGCCCACTGGAAATTGTCAGTAACGTGAAGAGAAGGAAATCCGAGTCCCTCTCGCTCAAGCGAAACCCTCTCTCGCTTGAGCGAGTGCCATACATTACACTGTCAAGGGAAGTTTCGCTCAAGCGAATACCGACTCGTTTGAGCGAGACTCACAAGCCTCGCTTATTCCACTCTTACTCGCTTAAGCGAGGAATTCATTCGCTTAAGCGAAATCCGACCAGGGGTAGTCATTCCCCAAACCGACTCCTCTTACTCGGTTTTCACTCGGCACAATTTATTCCCAATCGAGTCATTCTTCACTCAGTTTTTCACTCAGCAATATATATCAAAACCGAGTCAACTCTCAATCTGTCTACTTGGCATCATCACTCAAGTCTGAGTCATCCCAATCAGTTTTTCACTCGGTTAACTGATTCCATACTGACTTAAAGCTCTCAAGTTCCCACTCGGCAGAAACTTCTTAAATCGACTCAACTCTTAATCAGTTCTCACTCGGTGAATTACCTCAAAACTGACTCTTCTTTCTTGTAGTCATTCACTCAGCAATTAACACACCACTCAATCAGTGGTCCACCTACTATAATAATCCAGTCCGAGTCCTCTCTCACTCAGACTTCTGCTTGGTAAATCCATTCCAAATCCGAGTCTCCACACACACACGGTTCCACTCGGTAAGACTTTTCAGAAACCGATTCTCCCTTATAGTTGTCCACTTACTCGGAATCTCATTCCAGGATTGACACATCTAGGCAATCATACACCGTGTGTCCCCAGTTGGAACCCTACCACTCGGAAATACATTTTCCTCTATACTTCACTCGAAATGAAGGCACTCAGTGAATCTTTCATTTAGAATTGCAACGTCTGACCATGATTGACTCGGAAACGAGTCCTTGGAAAATACTTGACTCAGGAATGAGTCTTTCTGGGGTATTTGACTTGGAAACGAGTCATTCAGAAATAATTGACTTGGAAATGAGTCATTTGAAAGCATTTGACTCGGAAACGAGTATTTCTAAGCAATTTGACTCGGCAGTGAGTCACCCCAAGGTGAATCACTCGGATCTTTTCACCCAGAAGAGGTTCTATCAAACCCTCTTCACTCAGAAATGTCCCTGAGACAGGGATTCCACTCAGAAGAGATCCTCTCGGCCATGTTCCACTCAGAAAACACAACCTTCACTCGGAATTTCAATTTTTCACTCGGAAATATCTTAGTCACTCGGAACAGAGCCTCTTCCTTACTCGGACAGTCCTTTCTAAGGCATGTTTCACTCGGAAAATGGATATTATCATCAAAGATCTATATAAATTCCATATTTATACTCCAAAATGGAATTTTTGAAGTAATACAAGCCATCCATTGGATGTTTTATTCATTGATTATTACTTACAGACCTTCTATACCTCATAATTTACAAAATGGGACTATTATTAAAAACAGGATGTTACATTTCTCCCACCCTAATAAAAATTTCATCCTCGAAATTTAATATGATGCACTCTTCAGTGAAACAATTCTGGGTATTACGTCCTCATAGCATCTTCATGCTCCCAAGTCAGAGTTACATCATTTCCTTGTTTCCATGCAACCTTCACCAATGGTACATTCTTGTTTCTCAGGTGTTTAATCGACCTTTCTATGATCTGTGTGGGTTCTGTAGGGATGGTCAGATTTTCTCTAACTTCAACATCATCATTAGCAATCACATGTGTGGGGTCTTGTACATACTTCCTCAACTGTGATACATGAAACACATTGTGCAAATTTGCAAGATGAGGAGGAAGTGCAATCTGATAAGCCACTATGCCAATTCTCTTTAAAATTTCATATGGTCCAATGAACCTTGGACTTAACTTCTTACTCTTCAATGCTCGACCAATCCCCTTGTGAGGTGAAACCTTCAAAAATACATGATCACCAACCTGAAATTCAAGTGGTTTCCTCCTTTTATCATAATAGTGTTTTTGTCTATCTTGGGATGCCTTCATCTTCTCTCTGATTATTTCTATTTGTTCAGTAGTTTGCTGCACAATTTCAGGTCCTAACGCCAAACTTTCACCAGTTTCTAACCAACAAAGGGGCGTTCGACACTTTCTACTATACAATGCTTCAAATGGAGCCATACCAATACTGCTATGGTAACTATTGTTATACATGAATTCAATTAGTGGAAGAAACTGCTCCCAACTACCACCATGTTCAAGTACACAAGATCGCAGTAAGTCTTCCAAACTTTGTATGGTACGCTCTGACTGTCCATCTGTTTGGGGATGGTAAGCTGAACTTAATCGAAGTCTCGAACCCAACTCCTGATGCAAGCTTCCCCAGAATCGGGAAGTGAACCTCGGATCTCTATCTGACACAATACTGGATGGTACACCATGAAGTCTCACGATCTCTTTCACATATAATTGTGCCAACTTTTGTAGAGAATTCTTCATATTCATTGGAAGGAAGTGAGCAGACTTAGTCAATCTGTCTACAATAACCCAGATTGCATCATTTCCTGAACGTGTCCTTGGTAAACCTGACACAAAGTCCATTGAAATGTCATCCTATTTCCAGACACGAATCTCCAATGGTTGTAGTTCACCAGATGGCTTTTGATGTTCCACTTTGGCTTTTTGACACACCAGACATGAAGACACATATTCAACTATTTCTTTCTTCATCCTTGGCCACCAAAAGCTTTTCTTCAGGTCTTGATACATCTTAGTTGATCCAGGATGAATGCTCAATATACTTTTATGCGCTTCTTCTAGGATTGTTCTTCTTAGATTAGTATCATCTGGTACACAAATTCTGCTTTTGATTCTCCAAATTCCATGTGATCCTTCTTGTAATCCCATATCCTTTCCGTTCGCCTGCAACTCTCTCAACTCCTGTAATTGTAAGTCCTCTGTCTGCCTTTCACCTATCAGCTTCAGAAAATCATTGGTTATCTTCAAAGTTCCCAAAGTCATACTTCTTGAAGATTTCAACTCCACACCCAAGTTCATATCTCTGAACTGTTCTATCATCTCCATCTTTTTTACTATTAAGGATGCCATATGAATGGATTTCCTGCTAAGTGTATCTGCTACCACATTTGCTTTTCTTGGATGGTACTTCAAATCAAAATCATAATCTTTAAGAAACTCCATCCACCTACGCTGTCTCATGTTCAATTCCTTCTAATCGAACAAATACTTTAAGCTCTTGTGGTCACTGAACACTTCAAACTTGACTCCATACAAATGGTGTCTCTAGATTTTCAAAGCAAATACCACCGCTGTTAATTCTAGATCATGTGTCGGGTAGTTCATTTCATGTGGTCTCAACTGTCTAGAAGCATAGGCAACCACCTTCCGTTGCTGCATCAAAACACAACCTAAGCCCATCTTAGAAGCATCACAATAAACCACAAAGTCTTCTTGTGGATTAGGCAAAGTTAAAACTGGAGCAGATGTAAGCTTCGTGTTTAGTTCTTGGAAACTTTTCTCACACTCTAGAGTCCAAGCAAAAGGTTAATTCTTCCGGGTTTGACGAGTCATTGGTAGGGCAATTTGAGAAAATCCCTCAATGAATCTCCGATAATAACCAGCTAACCCTAGGAAGCTTCGTATTTCAGTGACTGAAGTAGGTCTCTCCCAGTTTGTTACAGCTTCTATTTTAGAAGGGTCCACAGACACTCCTTCGTTTGAGATTACATGGCCTAGGAACTTTACCTCTTTCAACCAGAATTCACATTTAGACAACTTAGCATACAACTGCTTCTCTTTCAGAATCTGTAATACCACTCGAAGATGTTTTTCATGCTCCTCCCATGTCTTGGAATAAATCAGAATGTCATCAATAAAGATAATAACAAATTGATCCAAGTATGAATGAAACACTCGATTCATGTAATCCATGAATACAGCTGGGACATTGGTTACTCCGAAGGGCATCACAAGATACTCGTAATGACCATAGCATGTTCTAAAGGCTGTCTTCAGAATATCCTCAGACTTGACACGAATCTGATGGTATCCCGATCGTAGATCAATCTTGGAAAATACAGTAGCACCTCTCAATTGATCTATCAAATCATCAATTCTGGGCAAAGGATATCTATTCTTCACCGTTAATTTGTTCAACTGATGATAATCTACACATAATCTCATGCTTCCATATTTCTTCTTGACAAGTAATACTGGCGCTCCCCATGGTGACACACTAGGCCTGATGAAATGTTTCTCCAACAACTCCTCAATTTGCTTCTTTAGTTCTGCCAGTTCAATAGGTGACATACGATATGGGGCCTTAGATACTGGTTCTGCTCTTGGAATTAAATCAATTGAGAATTCTATCTCTTGTTCTGGAGGTAAACTTGAGACATCCTCGGGAAATACTTCAGGGAATTCAGAAACAACTGGCATCTCGATTGCTTTAGATTCACTATCTCCTTTGGAAAGAGTAAACAAGGCAAATAATTGAATTTCACCTTGTAAGGCAAAGATCTTGAGATTGTCAGAAATAAGATTTTCTTCTGATGGAAATATCACGGTCTTGTTATGACAATACACCAAGACTCGATTCGCCAAAAACCAGTTCATCCCTAGAATTACTTCCAGATCCTTCAAAGGTAAACAAACAAGATCGACAAGAAAATTTCTACCTTCTATGAGCACAGAACAATCGTTACACACCTTAGTAGTCCTAAGTTGTGTACTGGTGGGAGTGGAAACAATCAGATCATACATCATAGGCTTCACAGGTAATTGAAGACGTCTAACACACTCATCAGAAATAAAAGAATGTGTAGCACCAGAATCAAATAACATAGATAAAATGGTACCATTAATCTCACACTTACTTTGCACAAGATCGTCTGCTTGATCTGCCTCTGAGCCACTGATGGCAAAGACTCTTCCTGTTGCCGGTTGTAATCTTTGGTCTGTATACCCCCTATTCTGTCTTGGAGGTTGATCAGCACACGTGTTTCGTCCGTGACCTCCCTGATAATCGGAACCTCTTTGATGACTCATAGTGTTGTTGTTGTTGTTTTGGCGGTTCTGGGGGCAATTTGGACTGATGTGACCTTTCTGATTACAACGATAGCAAGTGACATCTTCAAGATGTCTGTTACAATCACGTATATGATGGTTACCTCCACACTTTAGACATCTCATATTGTTACGTCTTTTAGAAGATGATGATGATGATCCTCCCTTGAAACGACTTGGATAGAACGATCCTCTCCTTTTGAAAGCAACGGGTTGAGGTCTCAGTTGTCTATTGACATTTTCTTATGCCAACCTGGCTTGGTGATTTTCTTCAAAATTTTGGCATTTATTAATCAAGATGGGGAAACTCCGAATTTCTTGATATCCGATAGCCTCTTTGATTTCAAGATTCAGCCCGTTCTCGAATTTGACACATTTTGAGGCTTCAGCACCAGCCTGTTGAAAAGGAGGGTAAAAGAGAGATAATTCTTCAAATTTTGCAGCATACTCACCAACAGACATTGAGCCTTGTTTCAACTCCATAAATTCCAGCTCTTTTCGGCTTTTCACACTCGCTGGAAAATATTTCTCCAAGAAACAGTCTTTGAAGTTGATCCAGTCCAAAGGTCTGTCGGTTTCAATCATACGAGTTTTGACATGTATCCACCAGTTTTCTGCTTCCTTAACCATCATATAAGTGGCATACTCCACCTTTTCGAATTCTGTGCAGGGCAAGGCTCGGAAGATGTGCTCTATTTCCTTAACCCATAGGTATGCTACCTCCGGATTATAACCTCCTTTGAATTGTGATAGCTTCCTTTTTAGGAAGTGATCTAACCCGTGAAGTCCTTCATCACTTCTCGATTAATTTTGTCTTTCTATGGCTTCAGCCAAGCAGTTGAATGCAGCTGCCATATCGTTGTTGTTGTTTCTTGCCATCCTACATTCGTAGTTTGGTTTATACTAATTCTAAGGGAAAATATATTGTATTATAACATAACTATAAGTATTCTACAGTTTATCAGTTAAGCAATAAATTGTATAACACATTTATCATATTACCAAACAGTAATCAAACAAATCATTTTGTAATTTAACAGTTAGGCAAATCATATAGCACATACTTAACATAGTTTCAAACAAGTAATCAAACAATTCACATAGTATATCAAGAATGAATACATGTCATAGCAATTGGTCCTGAATTTTTGAAAATGCTCTGATACCACCAACATGACGTCCTTAGTAATTTCCCAAATAAATTTTTCATGTTTTAAAAATTCATTTTTAAAATTTGTAATAAGTCATGTAAAAGTGGATAAACGCGGAATATTATCATATATACTAGTCGTGAATAATTGTAGTCATGAAATATTTATATAGCGGACACGATTTACATAAATACAGTACATGAAACATTACATTATTACAACCCATCAAATTAAAATAAAGTCAAATTCCAAGCAATAATTCACATAAACTTCATTCATGGCATCACTCTTCATTTTGTGTAGCATTCACTATAAAAATTAATGTAAGAGTGAGACAGAATATAGAATAAATATAAAATAAATAAAATTGCACAAACACAACCAACAAGGCATAATGATATGATGAATATGCCAAACAAGTTCATTTAATATTAATAAATCTTTAATTAGTCAAATGATGTCATGCTGGATCCATTTAGTTTGGTGGGAATACTGCAGTAAAAAGTCTCATAAAGACTCCAGTAGGAAGTAGCATAACCATGAATCCCTACACCTTCATGGCTCCTACGAAAATAAGTGCACAAGTAGGAATTAGCATAACCATGAATCCCTACACTTTCATGGCTCCTGTAGTACCGAAGTACACAAGTAGGACTTAGCATAACCATGAATCCCTATACTCCATGGCTCCTGCAAAAATAGGGCTTAAACTCATCATAGAGTAACCCCCCACCAGGGTAGGCAATCATGGAACCCCTAAATTCCATGGTGCGTCCAAATGCTTATGATGCATGAATGCCTTTAATTCTCTTTATCATTTAACATACCATGATATCAACATTTCTAAAAACCACTTGGAAAACCACAAGTCCTCAAAGGACACATCACATATAATAATTTTCAGAATCATGGATTTACTGTTTCAACCACATGTATCAATATCCGCAAGGCATTCATGTGTATATATATATATATCAATTTAGTCATTCGTAATTATTCACCACTAAAGTATACAAACTGTATGATACTCATTAGACACTCAACATCATCCATAAAAATTCATAGTCACTCAAGAATTCAATAATAAATTGTTACCCATAGGGAAAATATCATTTTCATCCATAATAACCATTATAAGTAAGTTTCAGCATTTCCAACAGCAACATACGTTAGTAAAACAACCATAACATGAGCAAATCAAATCATTTTTAAATGATTCAACTTTCTGTAGTTCCATAATAGAATTATCTACAACTTTTATGAAGACCATAATTTCAAATTCCAAACAGAAACACCACTTATCCACAGAATACAAAATTGCCTCAAAGAGAGTTTTCAAAACATACATATGTTAGTATTTTCAACGTTTCTGGAGTTACAGAAATAATTTTGGCATGGAACCAATTCTAAATTACTCCTAGCACCAGTATCTAAAACTTTCATGAAGAGTATAATTTAAAATTCCAAACAGAAACACTTCTTATTCATAGAATACAGAACTGCCTCAAAGAGAGTTTTCAAAACGTACATATGTTGGTAATTTCAACGTTTTGGGAGCTACAAAAATAATTTTGGAATGGAACCAGTTCTAAATTACTCCTAACACAAATATCTACAACTTTCATGAAGACACCGATCACTAATTCTCACCACAAAATTTCCAGTTTTAAAAATAAGATTTGTATTTCATTATTAACAGATTTTCAGCATGAACATACTTCTGTATTTTGGGCATATCTGGAGCTACAAGCATCTTTGTAACTTGAAACCACTTTCTATGGATTCCTAACATAAATATCTACAACTTTTGTGAAGACATCAAAGGCTGATTATGCATGTATAATTCCCAGAATATTAATATATACACAAAACATGGGATAAATATTCCACTCGGACATGCTGTAGTATTTGGGCTATAACTTTTGCTAGACATATCCAAATCAATTGATTCAAGTCTCAGAATTCACATAACAAAAATATCTACAACTCTGATGCAGAAGTGAGAATCAAATTCATACGTTTATAGCTTCAAAATTGAGCAACAAAATACGAAAATAAAACTGGAATCCTAGGACAGCATACAATTCTACCCATTTCATAATCATTCACAACCCTGTCCCCTCTTACTTGGATTGAAGATAGTTGGCTGATTGAAAATGGTCTCCTTGCTGTCCTAGCTTTAGATCGATGGGCCTTGAGGGAGAAGAGTAAAAGAGAGTAAGAAGATTTACTGGCTTATTCTAAGAAGTTCTGGTCTTAGCAGAGGTAATGTTAATAATGCAAGGACAAGTGGGGGACAGCTTTCTCGTGAGTGGATTGCTAGTGGGCTGTTAGTGGAGATAATGGAGATTTAGATAAGAAAGTGAGCTCTATAGTTGTCCACTTCTGCCGCCTGCCTAATGGAGTGGGTATGATTGAAGAAAAGTATATTAAAATATGCATAAAAGGACAAGATTGGAGTCAAACGTTAATCTGACAGTGAATACCGACTGGAATTCCACTCGGTCAGCCTCTGAACCGACTGGAACTCTACCCAGTCAGCACATATGCCCACTGGAAATTGTCAGTAACGTGAAGAGAAGGAAATCTGAGTCCCTCTCGCTCAAGCGAAACCCTCTCTCGCTTGAGCGAGTGCCATACATTGCACTGTCAGGGGAAGTTTCGCTCAAGCTAATACAGACTCGCTTGAGCGAGACTCACAAGCCTCGCTTATTCCACTGTTACTCGCTTAAGCGAGGAATTCATTCACTTACGTGAAATCCGACCAGGGGTAGTCATTCCCTAAACCGACTCCTCTTACTCGGTTTTCACTCGGCACAATTTATTCCCAATCGAGTCATTCTTCACTCAGTTTTTCACTCAGCAATATATATCAAAATCGAGTCAACTCTCAATCTGTCTACTTGGCATCATCACTCAAGTCCGAGTCATCCCAATCAGTTTTTCACTCGGTTAACTGATTCCAGACCGACTCAAAGCTCTCAAGTTCCCACTCGGCAGAAACTTCTTAAACCGACTCAACTCTTAATCAGTTCTCACTCGGTGAAATACCTCAAAACTGACTCCTCTTTCTTGTAGTCATTCACTCAGCAATTAACACACCACTCAATCAGTGGTCCACCTACTATAATAATCCAGTCCGAGTCCTCTCTCACTCAGACTTCCGTTCAGTAAATCCATTCCAAATCTGAGTCTCCACACACACACGGTTCCACTCGGTAAGACTTTTCAGAAACTGATTCTCCCTCATAGTTGTCCACTTACTCGGAATCTCATTCCAGGATTGACACATCTAGGCAATCATACACCGTGTGTCCCCAGTTAGAACCCTGCCACTTGGAAATACATTTTCCTCTGTACTTCACTCGAAATGAAGGCACTCAGTGAATCTTTCATTTAGAATTGCAACGTCTGACCATGATTGACTCGGAAATGAGTCTTTGGAAAATACTTGACTCGGGAATGAGTCTTTCTAGGGTATTTGACTCAGAAACGAGTCATTCAGAAATAATTGACTCGGAAATGAGTCATTTGAAGGCATTTGACTCAGAAACGAGTCTTTCTAAGTAATTTGACTCGGCAGTGAGTCACCCCAAGGTGAATCACTCGGATCCTTTCACCCAGAAGAGGTTCTATCAAACCCTCTTCACTCAGAAATGTCCCTGAGATAGGGATTCCACTCGGAAGAGATCCTCTCGGCCATGTTCCACTCGGAAAACACAACCTTCACTCGGAATTTCAATTTTTCACTCGGAAATATCTTAGCCACTCAGAACAGAGCCCCTTCCTTACTCAGACAATCCTTTCTAAGGCATGTTTCACTCGGAGAATGGATATTATCATCAAAGATCTATATAAATTCAATATTTATACTCCAAAATGGAATTTTTGAAGTAATACAAGCCATCCATTGGATGTTTTATTCATTGATTATTACTTACAGACCTTCTATACCTCATAATTTACAAAATGGGACTATTATTAAAAACAGGATGTTACAATGCTCACCATTGTCCAATCTGGTATAGTAGACGGCTGGACAACTGTAAGTTTTTGCTGCCTACTTTAATTTATTTGGTTTTTACATACTACTATTACAATTTGTTGCTCACCTATTAATGATTATGTCTTCTTTGCAGCACTTTCGAGACTCCTCCTCAATGTTCCCTGAAGGATACATTGACAAAATCAGAAACCAATGGGCCACCAGCCTTCTTCAACTCAAGGAAGGAATCCAATAGACTTCTATCGTTTATTATATTATTAGTGTGTAGTTATATACCTATTAGTGTAGCTTAATCACTTATTATGCATTTTATGTACCATATTTGATGTTTAGATAGTTTGATTGGAATTTGTTCATTTTCATTATTATTCATCATTGGGCTGTCTGGGCTGTCTGGTTATATTCTGTTTGCAGGTTTAAGGAAAAAATAAAAAACAAAAAATAATTAAAAAAATAAGGTTTTAAGCACGGTTATGGTCTTAATCGTTTTTAAAAGTCACCCTTTTTAAGCGGGGTTATTTCTTAACCGTGCTTAAAAGTCCCCTTACGAAGACGGTTATTTGTAGAACCGTGCTTAAAAGTCCCCCTACGAAGACGGTTATTTTCAAAACCGTGCTTAAAATTCCACCTACGAAGATGGTTATTCTCAGAACTGTGCTTAAAAGTCCCCCTACGAAGACGGTTAAAAATAACCGTGCTTAAAAGGTACATACGAACACGATTCATAACCGTCCTTAAAAGTCCCTATCTACAAGCACGACGGGAACAAGGACGGTTCTAGAACCGTGCTTAAAAGTCCCCCAGAACCGTGCTTAAAGCCCCTTTCTCCATTAGTGGTGATTGAAATGGTTTTAATATCAATTTACGATTGAAGCCAAATTACGGTTCTGGCTATGCAAAGGTAATTAAATCATGTTGTGGATTTATATCATATTCTGATTATGAATACGATAACATGTATTGCTTAAATGAAAATATATGATATCCTGTGATTGTGTTGGTTAACCCCTCATTGATATGATTGCGGAATGTTAAATGATGGATGATGATTGTTGATTTGAGAGTAATAATGGTTTAGTGAGGCATATGTTATAATGTCCTTTATTATTGTGCACTAAGATTCACATCATATGCATATTTGCATCTCATGACATCATATGCATTACCGCTATGATTCGCCAGGCACTACGATTTGCCTTAGAGGTCGCTGTTTATAGTGGTACGATTCACTAAGCAGTTTTCGAGTACCACTGTTTATAGTGCTACGTGTAACATCCTGAAAAATGATAAAAATATTTAACTGAGAGGAGTAAATATGGAATAATTATGCATAAACTGATTAATACCCTAGAAGGTTGGAAATAATTAAATTGATAATTTTTATGACTATCAATAATTTATTATAGCTTAAAGAGCTAAAATTAATACCCGATTAAAATATGGGTGTCGGACCAAGTATCTACGGTCGAGGTGCTGCTGGTCAAGGTGATTGAGAGTAATATTGGGAATCCAAATGTATCTTCAGAATAATTTTTAGATAAAGTATTGGGCTTGAACGGGGATCCTGTTGATAAGTCTTGAAAAGACTTAATTATTTCACCTTTTTATTTAACATTATTCAGTAATTATTGGTTAGTTTGTTAGTATTATTTAATAAATTGATAACAATTCATATTTTAGTTATGAATTTTAAAAGTACTTTATTTATGTAAGAAAACGATTGAAAATATTAATTAGTTAAGGAATTTTGAAGTGTTTATAAATTCACTAAGCAGCCAGCGTATAAATGCTAGGCAATTAGCTGTTTAATGGTGCAGGAACAGGGCGCACTTGAGAAAAGAAGACAAATCCGAGTGAAAATTATAAAAGCCGAGCGAGATTTGGAAAAATCCGAGTGAGACTTCACAAAGCCGATTGAAAGGAGTCCAAAGACCGACTAAGTGAGACTTCAAAGACACCGACTCCAAAAGAGAACAAGGACTCGGAATATTACATGAAATACCCGAGCGCCAACTGCAGAATACCAATTGAATAATCAACTCGCTCAAGCGAGAGTTAAATTCGCTCAAGCGAAGGTCAAAAATTAGTTCAAGCAAGCAAGTTAGCTCAAGCGTAACTCTAGAATATTATTCTCGCCCAAGCTTCGCCATAACGCTTACACAAGAAAGCCACACTGCAGTGCAATTCTGAGCTCGCCTAAGCGAGAGTTTAATCCGCTCAAGCGAGA
Source organism: Clitoria ternatea (assembly GCA_037962975.1). Lineage (NCBI taxonomy): Eukaryota > Viridiplantae > Streptophyta > Magnoliopsida > Fabales > Fabaceae > Clitoria > Clitoria ternatea. The sequence goes on along the minus strand of CM075671.1, from coordinate 213,871,843 downwards.
ACCCAACAAGCTGAAGCATGAAGGCAGTAACTTAAACTCTGTTTCTTCCCTCCAACAACACACACTCGGCCCAGTGCTGTTTCCATCTTCTATTGCATTCTCTTCTGCACCTTAGTAATTTAAGTAGTGAGATGTTAATTAGTTAGTGATGAGTTGTACATTAGCTAATGATGAACTGGAATCTGCTAAGAGCTGAGCTGTGATTGGTTAATTACTCTGTAATTATTCAATTAGTTAGTTTAGTTTAATTAAGAACTCAGTTTTCAGATATTAGCTAAGTTAGTTAGTTTAATTAGATGCCTATATATATTCATGTACATACTCTGTAAAGAGGAACAGAACAACATACAAATAATACACTTCATTTTCCATTTCCAATATCTCACTACATATTTTTCTCTCTCTAATCCTCTCCTCCATGATGTTCCACAATCCTTCGATGGAACCGAAGTCAATGGAGTTCTAAATCCCTAAGGTTGGAATTGCGAAGGTTAGCAATGGATTCTTGAAGTTGTGAGCAAGTAGATCGACTTCTAAGATCCTGAGGCGAACAAGCTGAGAAGTGGAGCAGAATTGCTGGATTGACAAATCCAGAACCGATGAAGAACTTCACCAGTGAGGAATCATGGTTGAAGCTTAGGTAACTTCCAGCTTTCTAACTAGTTCAGGCCTAATCAATTTAGGTGAATAGTTAGAGTTCAACCTCCAATTTCGCATTAGATTCTTAGGTTAATCGAGCACTTAAGGAATTAAGGTTCATTGCTTAAGGATTAGTGTTTTTCACCTAAGGAATTAGGGAATAACCACAAGCGGATTATCCTCTAGATTGTGAAGTTCGATTATACTTATTTGTATGTTTCTTGAGGAAATTGTGAGCCGAAGCAATCCTGACCTGCTTTCTTTTAATCACTTTTCATATTCATCTTAACTCTGTTTCTGAAAATACCAAAAACAACTAGAAAACATTAAAATCATAAAAACCGAATGAACTACCTGTATTTCGTGTTGGTTCAGCTTGTACTAGTCCTAGATTGAGGTACTTACCACAATCCCTGTGGGACGATCAAATACACTACAATTTTAAAGACTGGTGCGCTTGCCAAAGTGTAAATCCGAGAGTCACATTTCCTTTACTAAGATTTTCATATCAAATTAATGACTCGGGATTTTAGCATCAAGTTAATGGCGCCGTTGCCGGGGATTGTTGAGTAATATCAACAATCCTTGGACCGGTACTAGACTGAACCATTTTTGTTAGTTTCTATAGATGTTGTTAGTAGTTAGTAAATTTTGTTGTAAGAGTAGGATTTGTTAATTCTTGCTTGAATTGTTATTCATAGTTACTACTGTTTTGATTTTAGTTGTTTAGTTGTTAGCACTAACTGTTACAGTAGCCTTGTTTGCAGTTAGTTGTTGCATTTATGTTTTTCCTATTTCCTTTGGAAAGTGAAAAGTTACAGGTAATGGATCTTGATGACACCTTAGCAGAGTTTCTTCAATATTCACAAACGTTATGCATGAACCATGAAGAGGAGGTACAACCAATTGAGGAGGAACCATCAGAGTTAGAATGGAGTTTAATTCAATTTATAAAAGTCACTCAAACCGGCCTCCAAAATTTTAATGATTCAATCATGAACATTCAAAAGCAAGTGGATTTTATTGCAAAGTAGTTAGCCGAAGAGCAAAGAAATATAAAGGTTGTACGAAGAAAAGACCAATATAAAGAGCCATGGGATGATGATGTTGGTCTAGTTGAAGAAATTAAGTTTGGGGAAGAAGAAGACCAGCTAGAAAATCTTGAAATGGATGAACCTAAACTTGAAGTTGATGTAGAAACAAAAGAAGAAGAAGAAAATATGGAAGTTCAGGGATATTTGATGGAAGAAGAGTCAATTGAAGAATGTGAAGAAGAAAGTGATATAGATTATACTTCAGAAGTGGAAGATGATAGTATATCTAGTGAAGCATTCTTTGATGATTGCAATGAAGAAGATTGGTCTGAAGAAGAACAAGAGCAAAAGTTAACCACATCTTGGCAACACAATATTGATACTGAATTTTTGTTGGAGCCAAGTATGAACACAGAGAAAGAAGTAGAAGTTCATGCACAAGAAGAGTTAACATGTGTAGGTGTTGAGAATACAAAAGAAGAAGAAATTCAGCCATGTTATGAGGAGCGTTTGCTAGTGGTGACTACTGTAGCTATGGAATTCAAAAGGAAACGTGAATCATCAAGTCAAGAAGAACATTGCTTGTGGCATAAAAAGAGGAAGACTAACAAAAAACAGAAAAAGAAAAAGAGTGAAGAAAAGAAAAAGAAGAAAAAGCAGAAAGTTTGGAAAAGAAAAGATTGGAGGAAAGTTATGTTGAGCATTAGCTTCAAACATAACAAGGAAAAACAAGGAGTAAAAAGACCAAGAGTGTATGGACATAAGAAATGGGATCCTGGAGGATGATCTTATGTTGGTTTTTCTTGTACATAAATAAAATAGTGAGAGACTGAACAACATGAAGAAAATAGAAGAAAATAGAATCAGATTCCCTCCACGCTTGAGCAAGAGGAAAGTGATGCTTAAGCGTGATCTAAGCGTGACTTTGTATAAATCTTTTCGCTTGAGCGAGCCTTCTTTTCGCTTGAGCGAGATCGAGACCTGTTTCCCCTTTCGCTTTGAGCATGAGATCTTTTGCCTCTCAATAAGCTGCTCGCTTGAGCGTCATTCCACACGCTCAAAGCATGATGGTGATGCATGGCTTTTTCTGCACCTCCGCTTGAGCGCTTCAAGCTCACGCTTGAGCGCGATCGGGGCTGAGGATGTGCTGTGCATTTCCTCGCTTAAGCAAAATCTTAATGAGCCTGAGCGAGATTGACATGATCGGGCCACTGATACCCACTTATACCCTTTTTGATCGGAAATTTCTCATGGGGACTTTAATAAATGGTTTCTGATTGTTGATGTAATAAACGGGTCAGATGATGAAGGGTGACTTATTTCAGTTAGCCTTTTATCACTCAGATCCCTCATTCCTCATTCCTCACTCAATTTCTTTCATTTATGTGTCACTCAGTCTTCTTTTCATGTATTCTGTTGTCCACTCTCACCCGTCACTCATTCTCATACTTTATCTCTTCCTCTCAGTCGTTGATTCATTCATTCGTGCTTTCAATCCACCTGAGCTCTTCCTCGGTTTCCTCACCCAATCTCTCTGCATGTGTTGGTTGTTCACCCAGCCTTTCATTCACTCATTCTTTCGTCCACTCATTTTGTCACTCAATCGTCTTCTTCTTCATCCATTCGGTATTCCGTTCACTCGGACCCCTATGTAGTCATTCTTGTATTCACTCGTTTTTCTCACTCAGTCGCTCCATATCATTCTGACTTTCGTTGTTCACCTCATTTTTCACTCGTTCTTCATCCACTCGGTATAACTTGTACTCGTATATTCCACTCGTCTTTCATTTATTCGGTCACTTTCACTTATCTACTCGTCTCTCCATCTTGGTCTCTTTCACTTCTGTCACTCGATTTTTTATTCACTCGGTCAATCATTCTCTCGTGTGTTCCTCCACTCGTTCTTTCTTTCACTCAGCCTTACTCTCATTCGTTCTTTCTCCCACTCACTTCTCTGTTCACTCGTATCTCATAGCAGTTGTTCACTCGTCCATTCATTGTCACACTCGGTTCTTATACACTTTTCTTTATTCATTCATTCTTTCACTCATTCTGTGACCCATTCGGTATTCATTCACTCAGTACCCTTTTCATTCAGTGTTTTATTCACTTTTTCTCACTCACTCGTCACTCAGTTCCTCATTCACTCAGTTTCTCGCTAGATCACTCGGTTTCGTCCACTCGTTCATCTCCGTCATCCGATTGGTATATCCTTTACTCATCTCCTTGACTCGGAATATTCTCATTCGTTCTCCCATTCATTCTTCCATCCACTGGTCTTTTTCATCCACCCTCAATCTACTCGTCTTTCTTCCACTCGGTCACTCTCTTTTCCGTTCCTCACCCGTCATTCAGTCTTTCATTACCGCACTCTATCTTTTATCCATTCGTTCTTCCACTTGTCATTTTATACACTCAGTTTTGCTCTAATTTTTCCGTTCGTCTTTTATTCATCGGTTCTTCCATTTACTCAGCATCTCTTTCATTCTTTCTTGATTCTTCCATTCACTCGGCCCTTCATTCCCCCAGTTAATCTTTCACTCGTCTTTATTTTCTCATTCTTCATTCACTCAGTATTCTTTCCATTCAGTATTTTATTCACTCGTTCTTTCAATTTACCTTATTTCCATTGTGTTCCTTTACCCATCTCTCCGTAATTCTCTTATTAACTCGTTTTACATTCACTCGGTTTATTTCAGTCAGTTTCTTATCCCTTCGTTCACTCGGGTTTTCCTTCGTTTTTCTACTTGTCTCTCTCTCTGTCTTTCGTTCACGTATGTGTAATACACATACATTGTTCACTCGGCCATTTGTTCGCTTGTTTCCCTCACCGCTTCCTTCCCCGACCTCTTCCACTCAGTATTTTCATTCACTCAGTTTCCCCTGAAGTTGTTCAGTTATCCACTCAGTTTATCTTCTTCTTCTTTTGTCGTTCGCTCGTTTTTTTTTTATTCACCCGTTCATTCATTCATTCTTTCATGTTCTTCCACTCGTTTTTCCGTTCTTACGTCTACTCGTTGTTCAATCATTCGTTTTTCATCACCCGGTGTTTTTCTCCATACTCACTCAATCTTTCATTCACTCGTTCACTATTCCACTCGATCTTTTTCATTCGTCTCTCTCTCGGTTCCTTCACTCGTCACTCAGTCTCTCATTCTCACACCCTATCTCTTTTTCATTCATTGTTGCATCCATTCGTTGTTTCATTCCACCTAATCTCGTTCTTAGTTTTCTCACCTATCTCTCTGTATTTTTCTTTTTTATTTTGTTTCTTCATCCATCCGTCCCTCATTCACTCCTTCCTTCCGTGGTGCATAACTTCTGTTGTGTTGAGAGTTTGAGCGCACACTCTCACGCTAGAAGATGAGTTCTACACTTAAGCGCCTCAGGCTCTCGCTTGAGCGAAATCAAGAAGACAGGATATACTGTTCATTGTCTCGCTCAAGCGTGATGAAGTGAGCTTGAGCGTGAGTACCATATTGATGATACCTGATGCTGTGTTTCTCGCTTGAGCGTGATTTGACACGCTTGAGCGAATATCATACCTGATGCTTCATTTTTTTTAGATTGGGCGTTGGCACGCCAATATTTCAGCGTACTTACGCGTATTGCAGGAGAAGGCACGTCTTCTAATTTCTGAGAAAGTCCAACCAGGTGCTTCCCAAGCACTACCAGTCAGGTAAAAGGGAAGTATTCTAGTACCCCGACTCCTTATTTGATTTTCTGATTCTTTATTTGATAAAATATGTTAATTATATTTAATTTCAAATCCATCTTAATAATTTAAAGTTGTTAATTCTTAGGCTTCAGTCGGATAAATTAATTAATTGGTTTTTGCTTAACTCATGATCCCTGCCCATAATTATTCTTCATCATTAATTAAATGTTTACTCGGCATGCTAGTTAGCACTCTGATTTATAATTTTACATCAAGTTTGGGGACATGACTGGCTGATTAACTGTTATACTTATATGAGCTTTTGAGCCTGTATTATTCTTTTCCGAGTGAATCTGCATGCTGGTTAGTGAGACAAAATTTGCTTCAGTGCTTGCTAATTGTTGTATGTCAACCAATCGGAAATGATGGAGGCCTTCTTTGTTTATTTAGCCAGGGCCAAAAATAGCCTTCCTAATCTATTAAATTATCCTTTGACCCAATAATTATGTTTGAGCCTGAGACCCTTTTATTCATTTTAAATAGCTAACGTTACAAGCCTAATTATCCAAGAAAAACCCGACTAGAATACCCTGGATGTTCCACTGGTGAATTACTCGATTTTTGCTTATTGCTAGGGACTAGCAATTTCTAAGTTTGGGGATGAGGAGTGTGCCTAACAGTAATTAAGGACACACTCCGACCTTAATTATGGATAAATATGTAGAAAAATAAAAAGAAGAAAGGCAAAGCCAAGAGAAAAAAAAATGAATAAAGTCAGAAAAGAAAAAGAGGGTGCAAAGCACCACAAGAAAAAAAATTCGATTGGGAAAAGATGGAAAGAAAAGAAAGAAAAGGAAAGGAAAAGTCCGGAGGACTAAAAGAAAAAGAAGGTGCAAAACAGCATGAGTTATTAAGTAGCATTCAGTTGGAAAAGTTAAGAGAGTTGTTAGTAAAGGCAATTAAGTTAGAATTGAGGCAAGGCATCAGTGGATACATCTTGTAACCTATCTATGACTCAGAAAAACAATAATTGAGCCTGTAGCCCAGCCCCATTACAAGCTTAAAAAAGCCCTTACTGATCGGATTGGGTTGGCATATTTCATGATGTTTAGAACTGTTGCAAGCCTATGTTTATCTAACAAGTATGCAGGTGATGAGTGCATTCTATTTACCCCATACACCGAGAGAAGAGTTAAACACCGACCAGTGAGGAAAGCATCAGCAGCTTGTCTTCCAAAAGAGGTGTAAGTTATTGTATTTTAAGAATTTGCGAGAAGAAAGCATGATCGGTATTCAATAATTATAGCATGAACTAAGTTAAGGAAAGGATGAGTGTGTTGATCAAATGCTGTTAGTTAATAAGTCTGAATATTTGCTTGAGGACAAGCAAGTTTTAAGTTTGGGGATGTGATAAGTCTTGAAAAGACTTAATTATTTCACCTTTTTATTTAACATTATTCAATAATTATTGGTTAGTTTGTTAGTATTATTTAATAAATTGATAACAATTCGTATTTTAGTTATGAATTTTAAAAGTACTTTATTTATGTAAGAAAACGATTGAAAATATTAATTAGTTAAGGAATTTTGAAGTGTTTATAAATTCACTAAGCAGCCAGCGTATAAATGCTAGGCAATTAGCTGTTTAATGGTGCAGGAACAGGGCGCACCTGAGAAAAGAAGACAAATCCGAGTGAAAATTACAAAAGCCGAGCGAGATTTGGAAAAATCCGAGTGAGACTTCACAAAGCCGACTGAAAGGAGTCCAAAGACCGACTGAGTGAGACTTCAAAGACACCGACTCCAAAAGAGAACAAGGACTCGGAATATTGCATGAAGAACCCGAGCACCAACTGCAGAATACCGATTGAATAATCAACTCGCTCAAGCGAGAGTTAAATTCGCTCAAGCGAAGGTCAAAAATTAGTTCAAGCAAGCAAGTTAGCTCAAGCGTAACTTCAGAATATTATTCTCGCCCAAGCTTCGCCATACCGCTTACGCAAGAAAGCCACACTGCAGTGCAATTCTGAGCTCGCCCAAGCGAGAGTTTAATCCGCTCAAGCGAGAACCCAACAAGCTGAAGCATAAAGGCAGTAACTTAAACTCTGTTTCTTCCCTCCAACAACACACACTCGGCCCAGTGCTGTTTTCGTCTTCCATTGCATTCTCTTCTGCACCTTAGTAATTTAAGTAGTGAGATGTTAATTAGTTAGTGATGAGTTGTACATTAGCTAATGATGAACTGGAATCTGCTAAGAGCTGAGCTGTGATTGGCTAATTACTCTGTAATTATTCAATTAGTTAGTTTAGTTTAATTAAGAACTCAGTTTTCAGATATTAGCTAAGTTAGTTAGTTTAATTAGATGCCTATATATATTCATGTACATACTCTGTAAAGAGGAACAGAACAACGTACAAATAATACACTTCATTTTCCATTTCCAACATCTCACTACATATTTTTCTCTCTCTAATCCTCTCCTCCATGATGTTCCACAATCCTTCGATGGAACTGAAGTCAATGGAGTTCTAAATCCCTAAGGTTGGAATTGCGAAGGTTAGCAATGGATTCTTGAAGCTGTGAGCAAGTAGATTGGCTTCTAAGATCCTGAGGCGAACAAGCTGAGAAGTGGAGCAGAATTGCTGGATTGACAAATCCAGAACCGATGAAGAACTTCACCAATGAGGAATCATGGTTGAAGCTTAGGTAACTTCCAGCTTTCTAACTAGTTCAGGCCTAATCAATTTAGGTGAATAGTTAGAGTTCAACCTCCAATTTCGTATTAGATTCTTAGGTTAATCGAGCACTTAAGGAATTAGGGTTCATTGCTTAAGGATTAGTGTTTTTCACCTAAGGAATTAGGGAATAACCACAAGCGGATTGTCCTCTAGATTGTGAAGTTCGATTATACTTATTTGTATGTTTCTTGAGGAAATTGTGAGCCGAAGCAATCCTGACTTGCTTTCTTTTAATCACTTTTCATATTCATCTTAACTCTGTTTCTGAAAATACCAAAAACAACTAGAAAACATTAAAATCATAAAAACCGAATGAACTACCTGTATTTTGTGTTGGTTCAGCTTGTACTAGTCCTAGATTGAGGTACTTACCACAATCCCTGTGGTACGATCAAATACACTACAATTTTAACGACTGGTGTGCTTACCAAAGTGTAAATTCGAGAGTCACATTTCCTTTACTAAGATTTTCATATCAAATTAATGACTCGGGATTTTAGCATCACCTGTTTTTGTGAAATGGAGAATTTTTAATAATGGGCCAAAACATAAAAATTAAAACCCTCTTTTTTTCTCTCAATTCCCCTCAATCTCTCCCTCTTAAACATAACACTCTCTTCTTCTTCTTCTTCTTCTTCTTCCTAACTTCTTCTTCCTCTTCTCTTCCTCTCAAAACCCAAAGTGTAGGTGTGTGCCTGTTCCTCTCCCATTTTCATTTTACTCTCCCTAGCAAGGAGGTTATGGTGTTGTAACTCTCTCCTTTCCTCTCCCCCATTTTTGTCTCCCTCTCTCACTCCCCTAGGGGCTCACTTTCTTTTACTTGAGGTAGGCTCTTTTCTCTATTTTTATGTGTCCAAGCCTTAGGTTATGGATTGTAAGAGTGTTGCATGAATGGGGTATGGCTTAGGAGTCATTGGTAATGTAAATCCCTAAGGTGGGGTGTGATGAAGGCATAGTTTTAGGGAGGTATGAATGGGTACACAAAAATGGTGATGCATGGGGTGGAAAATGATGGATATAAATGGTGGTTGTTGGGTTTTGATGAAACCCTAACCCTTAAATTTAGGGAAAATGGGAAATGTGAATGGATAAAGGTTTATCAATGATGGTAGAGTGATATTGATGATAAAAGATGAGAATATTGATGGAAAATGAATATGCATGTGGGAACCCATTGGTCGTTATGGTTTTAAAATTCAAAATAACGGATATGAACACCAAACCCATAATGGCTATGGTTGGTTAAAAGAAAAGAAAGTGATTTAGGGTGTAAAATGACTTGAACACCAAGTAGCTAACCAAAAATATTTAAATCTTCATGGTTGATGTGAACACCTCTTTTGGTCCGGTCCAAGTGGAACGAATCTTCTTTTATACTAAATTTTGATTCAGAATGGTCAAATCTGAATAGGATGGCTCCAAAATAATCAGAACCAAGCAAGATAACTCAGAATGAAGCTTTTCCAAGTGGAATATTGCCCTGTTGAAGGCAAATCCGAGTGGAATGACTCAAAAATGATCAAATCCGAGCAGGATGACTCAGATTAAAGCATTTTCGAGTGAAATACAGCCCTGTTGGAGATAAATCCGAGTGGAATAACTCAAAAATGATCAAATCTGAGTCATAATGAAGTATTTCCGAGTGGAATAGGCTCCTGTTAGGGAATTCGAGCGGAATGACGCATAAATGATCAAATTCGAGTTGAATTACTCAGGATGAGTCAATTCCGAGTGGAATACTATTGCTGATTGAAGTGAATCCGAGTGGGAGCTTTCTGATTATAAGTAATCCGAGTGAAGAAATGCAGATTGAAGTGAATCTGATTAAGTATTTTTTTGGGCAAAACCGAGTCCGAGTGAAAACAACCCCAACACCCGAGTAAACACATCCGAGGGTCAAACATTGATTGAAACCCTTCTAATTGAAGTATGAGGGATGAGTCCGAGTGAATACAAGTCCGACTCTTGAATAAACACATCCGAGGGATGATTATTGAATGAATCTCTCTTGATTGAAGTAAAAAGACCGACTCTGAGTGCTCATATTCCGACTGAAAAGGGTTCTGATTTCAGAAAAACCATCCTGATTGGAAAGTGCATCCGAACTGTTGATTGCCATGTGAAACCATTTCTGATTGAAAAGGCAATTCCATGTGAAACCAGTCGGATTTCCGAATGAATGCCCCTAAAGGATTATTGGAGCTGTTGCAACTTCTGAGTGAAAGGAAGGCCGGCTCCAAGTTAAATACTGAGTGAAGCTGACTCTGAATGAAACTTACTGAGACCTGATTGTACACCCTGGGTCCTGTATCCGAGCACGAGTGACGAATCTGAGTGTAGAAGCATTGCCGAGCGAGATTCTTCCGAGTGGTTGAGCCTCTCAGATTGAATCTCACTAATTCCTCTCAGATTGATTCTCACTCGATTTTCCATTGGAAAACAGTTATTCCTCTCGGAATTCACTCCCATTGAGGATGAATGCTGACTGAGAGGCTAATCTGAGTCTTCATCTCTCGGATTTCCACATCCTTTCTCAGATTTCCACTATCCTCTCTCAGATTTTCACCATCCTCTTTCGAATTTCCACATCCTCTCTTGGATTTTCAATATCCTCTCTTGGATTTCCACTATCCTCTCTCGGATTTGCTATTCTCTCTCGGATTTCCACTATCCTCTCTTAGATTTTCACCATCCTCTCTCGGATTTTCAATATCCTCTCTCGTATTTCAATGTCCTCTCTCGGATTTCCACCATGCTCTCCCGGATTGTACATGCTGACGTGGATTCCCACAATCCAAGTGGATCCATGAATCCTGGGAGTGGTAGACAAGGGGGCGGAAGTGGAGAAATTAAAAATTCTCCACCAGCCGCTGTCCCCCTATTATTTTAACAGCCAGGCCGTCTCCACTAGGCACATGGGTGAGTGGAGACTCGTGCTGTCAAAGCACTCAGCCCATGTCCTAAAGCCTCTATAAATTCCTCAATCGAAGAGACACAGGGGGGGATCAAGGGGATTGAGAGGGAGAAGAAGAAAATAGGGGAACTTCTTACAAAAATTCTTAAATTGGAAGAACTCATCATATCACACAGTTCTGTTCTAGTTCACTCCTAAACACCACACGGTTCTGCCCCAATACTCCCTAAACACCACACCGTCCCAACACCTCCTAAACCCCCACACCGTCTCAACCCCCTAAATCCTCCACACCGTCCCAGTTCCAGCCTGCAGTCCGGAACTTCAACTCCATACCTACACCAGCAGCTTGTCTAGCAGAGTCCACACCGGTCAACATCTAGAGTACCGTCCAGAGCTTCACCAACGGCACACCGACCTATAACCAAGCTCCCCACACCGTCCAGACACACCAAAACCGATCCAAAACCAAACTCCCTACACCGTCCAGCCCCTATACCAACTCCACACCGTCCCAACATCTCTCAAATCCTCACACTAACCAGACCCTGCATCAATTCCAACACCGTCCCAGCACTTTCACCCACACTCCTCTTCTTAGAAAGGAGAACGCTGGTACGTTTCCTTCCGTCACTCGGTCTCATTCTCGTCCTCATTCAGATTTGCCTTTTACCACTCACATTTTTCTTTTCCCACTCGGGTTTTCCTTCTTCCACTCAGATTTTCCTTTTCCCACTCGGATTTTCCTTTTCCCACTCGGATTTTCTTCCCTCACTCGGTTTTCGCCCATTTTTCCCTTTTTTTTTTCTGAATTTACTGTTTTTCTTTCTCTCTTGAAGCTTCTGCCACCCTCCCTCTTTTGCTTCGTAGTCTTAAAATAAAATAATAAAGGGAAATGGATGTTTCCTGTGTTTTTTTTCAAATCTAAATAAAATCAAAACAAAATCAAAAAAAGAAAAAAAAACATTTTTAGTCAGTGTCGTACGGAAAATACTTCCGTCTACACAACCTCTATAGGATTCGTACAAGTGCGAAGAACTTCGTCTTGTATGGGTTCCTCACCAAAATGATATCCACCAACATTTTCCCAATCTTTTCTTAAAAGAAAAACCTCAGAACTACGTAACCCTGATTTCTTGATAATTCAAAAATACGTAGGAGCAGGACCTCAACTCCTGTCGGGCCTATCTCTCTTGTTTCCTTTTACTGATTTATTTCCTCACTTTCGTGTCCCTTTCATAAATGTTCCTTTTTTTCATCGCTTCCATGAAAATCAATTTAGAGGTGACATCTTGTTGATTTCCCCCTAGTTTTTTGTTCAAGCCTCGCCACAATTCATAGAGAAGGGATACTTAGGACAAGACGTCCTGCTTATCTCTTTCCTATCCCCGTCCCTTTTTTATTCGAGGATGTCTAATTTAGACGTGACGTCTTATTAGCATTCTCTTCCTCTCTCTGTCTCATACCGAAGTCGAGTTTAATTCGGATGAAACGTCCTGTTAACCTCACTTCGACATTCTATGTTTGTACAGTTCACTTACTCCCTTCCGTCGTTTTCAAATAAAAATACAAAAAAAAGGAAGAAACCATGTTTATTTAAGGCTATTTATATTGCGCTTTCAACCTTGGTACTATTTCCGATAGGCGATGTAGGGTGCTAATACCTTCCCTACTCGTAACCGACTCCCGAACTTGAATCTCAATTTTTAACCAGTACTTTACTGAACCTAGTTTTTTCCAATGTTTTTCCTATGAATAAAAACGTTGGTGGAGACTCCCTGTTTCATACCTCAATTTTTCTCTCTTCGCCGCGCCGTCGCGATCCAGGTTGCGACAGATGGCGACTCCACTGGGGAAGGTTTGGAGAGTCAGGCCAGTTTGGTTCAAAGCGTATTTTTATATATAGCCTTTGTTAGTTTGGATTTCTTCCCCTTGTTTATTTTCTGTTGATTATTGTGAATGTTTGTTTTTGTTTTAATTGTATCTTGTTATTTGCTTTGTTGTTTATGTTTTGCATGTCTGTTGAACCCTAGGATAGAGGACCATATTACTTTCCTGTAATTATTGAACCCTAGGGTAGACGACTTTGTATATTTGTTCTGTGTTTGTTCTCTGTGCAGAATGGGGTAAGGTAAAGAGGTATTGAATGCCCTTTCACACACTACACTCACAAATTACTCGCACATACTTATGAGTGGCGCCCTATATCCGGGCCCCAAATAAAACTTAAGTTAGGAGGGGTTGGTATACGGAATCGTATAGAATGTACTTCCTATCCGGTGATCGTGAGAACCCCAACTAGAGTTTGACCTCTTGTAACATACGCACCTAGTGGTTCCCCACTGTTGCGTCCCTGTCATGGGTAGGATCTTGGCTCTGGTGACCTTCTAGAAGTCTAGTATAAGCCACCCGGTGTGAAGAGTCACTTTTAGACAAGCCATAGGGCCTAGAAAAGACTTTCAACAAAACCCTACCTAGGCCACAAAAGGGCAAACTTTACTTTACCTTACATCATTTTTGCTTTCCCTTTTATCCAAAAAAATGAATTATCTACCACCCGCAGATTTACTGAGTTTTTAAAATAATGACTCATTTTGGAACACACAGTATTCTTCGGATGAATAGATAATCCTCTTTTGGTCGTGTACCTCTGAGTCCTGAGTCATAGATTTTCCTAATTGTCAAAAGAAATATAACTTTATTTCCGCTCCAACAGGGGGCGTCAATGATGATTAAAAAATCATGACTATTGCGGCTTGGATCCTTGGTAATCGTTGTTTCCCAAAAAATTTTGCTTTATGTTAAATCAATGGGGAAGCACCGATTCCAAAACATGACATCAACTAATTTCTTTTCCTTCTCCTCATTTCGTGGAAGGCTGTTCAGAACTTAACGAATACCCTTTGAGTATATTTGGAAACTAACATGGGATTGAACTTAAGAAATGAGGGCTGTAACTTCCCAGAAAAAAATGTTTGAGCTTCAGGCTCCCACCTCCAGATGAAAGATTTCTTCTGCCTTCACAACTATCCCATATTAATTTCCATGTTTACCATACCTAGTACTTTTGAATGATAAGTTCTAAGAAATAGTCAAAGGATATTCGCCAAAGCCTGTAATTGCTTCCCATGACATTCTCCTTCTTTCTATTTCCACCTAACATTTCTTTGCTTTTCTTTTAAAAAAAAAGAAACACAGACGTCACGGGTAGGCATCCTTACCAAACTCGACTTCAAAGGAAACTCATGGCTGAGGCAAAAGCTGTTGATGGAGACTTTAGGACTGAGTTTGATCAGCTGAAAGAGCGAGTGGCGGAGTTAACTAAACTTTTAGAAAAGAAACTCACAGAAGGAGGCTCTTCTGCAGGTGTTGAGGATGCCCAACAGCAACCTGCCACCGTACCACCTCCCCTTGATTCTGAGCCAGCAAGAACCCAACTCCCTAACACAACGACACCCTCTATCACCATTCATGTCGGAAGACCTAACCCTGCCATTGAGACCCAGTCACCTTACGGCCAGTCTTATGCACAACAGCATACATTTGTCGGTCCTGACGGTAACCCAATACCTTTTCCACTTTATGGCCTACCACCGGGGTACTATCCCCCGCTCACTAACCAACAAGAAGCCCACAACCAGCAAGCGATGAATCCCCACGCTTCATACCCCACCCAGCCAAACATGCCACCACCCCACCAAACCCAAAACACGTAAACCCATGACCCACAAGCCCACCAAAGCCAAAACACACAGGTCCATGACCCACAAACCCACCAAACCCAAAACACACAAGCCCCAGTGGCCCAGCCAACTTACAACGCACAAGCCCAAAACACACAAACCCAGATAATCCAACCGACTTATGCCATATAAGCTACGGCCCAACCCCAAGGTCCCTCACCAAATACAAGCCTAATGAACCAGTCCTATACGTTGCCTCATTTCAACCAGCCATTCGGCTATCCATACAGATACGCAACCCCCTATATGACCAATCTCCAAGATACAACCCGTATGATGAACCCAGTTACCGGTCTTAGCACAGTTGCAGCTCCCCAAAAGGAAAAGATAGAGATCTTAGAGGAGCGTTTGAGATTGATGGAAGGCGCCGGAGGTTTTGGACTGATAGATGCTTCTGAGCTATGCCTAGTCACAGATGTTGTCCTCCCGCCCAAATTCAAGATGCCAGACTTTGATAAGTATCGAGGAATGACTTGTCCAAAGAACCATCTCACGATGTACTGTCGAAAGATGGCATCTTATTCTTCTAGCGACCAATTGTTGATCCACTACTTCCAAGATAGTCTGGCAGGGGCTGCTCTTACATGGTATGCTCACCTTGAGCGAAACCATATTCGTTGTTGGAAGGACCTGGTAGATGCCTTCCTTAGGCAATACAAGTATAATATGGATATGGCACCTAACAGGGTTCAGTTACAGAACATGGTAAAGAGGGACAATGAAACGTTTAAGGAGTATGCCCAACGATAGAGAGAGACAGCGGCACAAGTGGACCCCCCATTGTCGGAAAAAGAGATAGTCACAATGTTTATCGACACGCTCCCATCACGTTTCTATGGCAAGATGATTGGTAGTGTTTCAGCCAACTTCTCCGACATCGTGACTATTGGGGAAAGGGTGGAGAGCGGAATACGAACAGGGAAGATCACTCAGGGCCCATCTGGGGCAAACATGACAAGAAAGCCGGCGCCTGGGAGAAGGGATGGGGAAACTAATTCCATTTCTTCTAATCAAAAGACGACTCCGCCGAGACCATTCGCCCCTACTATGATTCAAGCTCCCAATCCTTATGTGGCCGCTGCCACTCAGGGCCCGACAGCTTATACTCCCCACTTCTATCCGCCCATGGTGAGAGCGCCAATGCCACAACCCATGCCATACCATCATCCACAGCAAGTGACTCGACCACCCAATCATAATCAGAATACGAGGAATCCCAACAATGAGCGCACCCCCGTGCAGTTCGATCCAATTCCCATAACATATGGCGAACTTCTTCCAGTCCTCGTTGAGAGGGGAATGATAGCTCCATGCCCCATGAGGCCGTTGCAACCTCCTTACCCGAGGGGGTATGACCCGAACGCTCATTGTGATTACCATGAAGGAGCACCAGGGCACTCCACAGAAAATTGCATGGCTTTGAAATATAAAGTGAGAGATTTGATCAAAGTCGATTGGATTAGTTTTCAAGAAGGAAGCCCTAATGTGACCATAAATCCCCTGCCTAATCATGAAGGTTCAGGAGTTAATGTCGTAGTGACAGATGTTGGAAATGGTTTTTGATGATAATGCTGGTTTGGGTGGCCGCTTGCCCGCCGGGCCGAGAGCTCAGTAACTGGGAAGCTGTCAAACTCCCTACGATTTTAAATGATTCACCAAAGTAATTTGTCATTGCCTTAAAAGTCTTGTTTATCCCTCTGCTATGCCTAAGGCTTTGGGACTTTCCATGTAATAAAGGCGAAAAAACTTGTTTTACCAGTCAATCAATAAATGCGTATCAGAATTCAAAATTTTTCTTATCCTTTTATCCTTGCTTTTGACTCATTCTCTTGCTTTTCCTTTCTCTTCTTTATTTTGCCATAGTACACTAAATTGCAGACCCAAAAATAATCTTCTTGAGACTAGTGAAATCACAACCCCGCTTCACGATTTCGATCACCCAGTCGACTATGCCGACGAAGAAGAAAGGGAAACCTGTGAGCCACCGCACAAGTTAACAAGATTGTTAAAGAATACCCCTAAATCAAGAATAACTGAAGGAACCACGGGGGCAGTTTATCAGAAGGCATTAGTGTTTTGTTTCAAGACGTGGCAAGAATCTAGGAGAATGATAACATGGCCAAGTCCCAAACTGGACAAGTGGTAGGCCAGTCATTTAAGGAAACCTCAATAGTCACAAACATAGATAGGGGCAAATTGCTGATGCCTACAAATGCAGACACAATTGAGGGAGACTTTGCCGGAAAAAAAATGAGAAAAAAAAACAAAAAAACCAAAAAAAATAAAAAAAATGAAAAAAATGAAAAAAAATAGAATCAAGCTTGGAGTCCAATGCACGTGCCAAATGGGGTAAGCTGGTTATGTCCAGATCATCAAACAAGCTATCATTTTCTATATGAGGGGATGAATGTCATTAGACCAAGAACTTGCATTCTTGTCGCCATCAACACCTTAACCTTAAAGGGTACCCCATTCCTCATGCCCATGTAACCAAGGAAATAGTCTATCAAATTGAGTCATTACATCACTAAGGCGATATAAAAACAAAAAAAGAGGCAAACAAAAAAAAATAAAAAAAATCCAAAGAATAAAAAAAAAGAGAAAAAGAAAAAGAAAATAGAGGCCAAAATGATGACTCAAAGTAATCCCCTCTCACCGATGCCAAAAGACTCACCAATATTTCCTTGGATACATGGCATAGGAGTAGAGTCTCCTGTTTAAGATGACATCAGTTCCCCAAAAGATCCAAACTAAATTTGGAAAAGGTTAGGCAGACTCAGCTGGAACACGATCAGTTTCAACCTTTTACTGCAAAGGATGCAGCCAAGAAGAAACAAGAAAAGAAAAAACACATGAAAAAGCTCGCTAGGCTGAAAACCTGAAAGGGCGGCTTAGGCAAAAGTTAGAGCAACACGGTGAGTTGAAAACCTGAAAAGGCGGCTCAGGTAAAAATTAGGGTCAAGATTTTGGCAGAGTAACTAAGGTTCCCAATGCAAAACGTGCAAATTGAGGCATGTTGACCATGGTTAAACTACCCTCTCAAAGGAAGATTTGAACGATGTACTTGAGGTCGTGACGTGAGATTAAGGTTCTCACTAGTCTCAGGAACTCACTGGAGGATCCTCGAACCTTCCCTGTTTCTCCTGGCCTTTACCTGTCCTACGTAACTTCATTCCATCCCATCTATTTTCCCCATTGTCCATTCTCTGTATTCTGTTTGACATACATGAATAAAATTTATCCTTTTTCGATACGTGTTATGAATTGCATTGATCTAATAAAACATTGTGTTTTTATAAAAATAAAATGAAAGAATGGTGAACATTTAAAGTTGTAAGGGACAAGACGCTCCCACTACTTGACCTCGACAATCATCACAAAGACTCAGCCAGGCACGTGCTTCAAAGCTATGATCGCCTCTTTGATTCTCCTCTGTCCATGAGTTATCCTGAGGGCCGCGGTTTCATAGGACCTACCCAGTTTTTGAATGTATCTTTGCACTACTTACCCTTTTTCTATAGGTTATTACAACTGACAGTCATGTCAAGGATTGACGCCTCAATCAAGTCCTTTTCCTCAATGGAACCGCAGCTACCAAAACTAGAATCTTTCAAGTCTTCTCCTTAATCGCCCAAAGCTGGCACCTCTCAAAGTCTTCTCCTTAATCGCCAAAGTTGACACTCTTCAGAATCCCTTCCAAATTGCCAAAGTTGGCACCTCCCGAAGTCTTTTCCTCAACTGCCAAAGCTGACACCTTTTCAAACTCCTTTCCAAGGATTCTACCTAACACATTCTGACAGTCAAGCGTATCTCCTTCCCAAGCCCAAGGATAGTTTCAACCAAAATTCTTTCCCCCCAGTAGAATCACCAAACCTTCCCCAGTGAGCCTACAATTCAGATCATCTTCTCCCACTAGTAAGAACATTTTCTAATCAGGCTTAGAAGAACTCTCCCCAAAGGGGGCCAACACATTTCTCTCAGTAAATCCACACATACCAGGTGGACCCCAGATTTTCCCTTCCCAATCAAGGGGCGATGCTCGAGCCATCAATCCTTCTCCAGTGGAACTACACTTCCCAGACAAATCAAACTGGGGCATAACCCCCTGGTTCATTCTCTTTCACCCAAAGAGGTAGCACCCTGAACCATCAATCCTTCCCTAGTAGAAATACATTTCCTAAACAACTCAAACTGGGGCATCTCCCTAAATTTCTTTTGTTCATTCAAGGGGTAGTTCCCCAACAACCTTCAAATCACTTCAAACTAGGGCATCTCCCCAGATTTCTTCTGTTCCAATCAAGGGGTAGTTCCCCAAGGTTCCTTCAAAATATGTCAAACTGGGGCATCTCCCCAGTTTTCTTCTGTTCCAGTCAAGGGGTAGTTCCCCAAGGTTCCTTCAAAATATGTCAAACTGGGGCATCTCCCCAGTTTTCTTCTGTTCCAAACTAGGGCATCTCCCCAGATTTCTTCTGTTCTAGTCAAGGGGCAATTCCCCAAGAACCTTCAATCATATCAAACTGAGGCATCACCAAGAGCCTTTAAGTCTAGTGAGTTAATTTGGATGAGACGTCCTGTTAGCTCCTCTAATCTCTACATTTCCATTCACCTATTCAGGCATCCTTTACTTTTCGTTCACCTATTCAGGTATCCTTTACCTTTCCGTTCACCTATTCAGGAACCCTTTGCTTTCCAGTCACCTATTCAGGCACCCTTCACTTTCCATTCGCCTATTTAGGCATCCTTTACCTTTCCGTTCGCCTATTCAGGCACCCTTTGCTTTCCAGTCGCCTATTTAGGCACCCTTTACTTTCCATTCGCCTATTCAGGCACCCTTTACTTTCCGTTCGCCTATTCAGGCACCCTTTACTTTCCATTTGCCTATTCAGGCACCCTTTACTTTCTGTTCGCCTATTCAGGCACCCTTTACTTTCCATTCGCCTATTGAGGCACCCTTTTACTTTCTATTCGCCTATTCAGGCACCCTTTACTTTCTGTTCGCTATCCAGGCACCCTTTACTTTCCATTCGCCTATTCGAGCACCCTTTTACTTTCCATTCGCCTATTCAGGCACCCTTTACTTTCCGTTCACCTATTCAGGCACCCTTTGCTTTCCAGTCGCCTATTCAGGCACCCTTTACTTTCCATTCGCCTATTCAGGCACCCTTTACTTTCCGTTCACCAATTCAGGCACCCTTTACCTTTCCATTTGCCTATTCAGGCACCCTTTGCTTTCCAGTCGCCTATTCAGCCACCCTTTACTTTCCATTCGCCTATTCAGGCACCCTTTACTTTTCGTTCGCCTATTCAGGCACCCTTTACTTTCCATTCGCCTATTCAGGCGCCCTTTACTTTTTGTTCGCCTATTCAGGCACCCTTTACTTTCCATTCGCCTATTCAGGCACCCTTTTACTTTTCATTTGCCTATTCAGGCACCCTTTACTTTCCATTCACCTATTCAGGCACCCTTTTACTTTCCATTCTCCTATTCAGGCACCCTTTACTTTCTGTTCGCCTATTCAGGCACCCTTTGCTTTCCAGTCGCCTATTCAGGCACCCTTTACTTTCCATTCGCCTATTCAGGCACCCTTTACTTTCCGTTCGCCTATTCAGGCACCCTTTACTTTCCATTCGCCTATTCAGGCACCCTTTACTTTCTGTTCGCCTATTCAGGCACCCTTTACTTTCCAGTCGCCTATTCAGGCACCCTTTACTTTTCATTTGCCTATTCAGGCACCCTTTACTTTCCATTCGCCTATTCAGGCACCCTTTACTTTCCATTCGCCTATCCAGGCATCCTTTACTTTCCGTTCACCTATTCAGGCACTCTTTAATTTTCATTCGCCTATTCAGGCACCATTTACTTTCCATTCGCCTATTCAGGCATCCTTCACCTTTCCGTTCGCTTATCAAGGCAATTTTTCCTTTCCAGTCTACCAGGGGTCAACCCTGATCTTCTCACTTCCTGTTCATTGGAAGATAATTTTTTCAGTTCAATTCAGAGTTCAAAAAAAAAAGAGAAACAGAAGTCGAAAATGCTCGTCTTTGAGGAAAAAAGGACATACTGACTCGTGATTGCCAACACCATCAGTCGCCATATCAATCAAGAGCTCCCACTTGGCCCCTACATCGGTATTCATATCTTTACTTCCTTTTCACTTCAAAAACACAGAAGCTTCGTGTTTCTTTTGTGAAAAAGAAGTAAAGAGTGGCATCTGTGAACACCTCTTTTGGTTCGATCCAAGTGGAACGAATCTTCTTTTATACTGAATTTTGATTCAGAATGGTCAAATCTGAATAGGATGGCTCCAAAATAATCAGAACCGAGCAAGATAACTCAGAATGAAGCTTTTCCAAGTGGAATATTGCCCTGTTGAAGGCAAATCCAAGTGGAATGACTCAAAAATGATCAAATCCGAGCAGGATGACTTAGATTAAAGCATTTCTGAGTGAAATACAGCCCTGTTGGAGATAAATCCGAGTGCAATAACTCAAAAATGATCAAATCCGAGTCATAATGAAGTATTTCCGAGTGGAATAAGCTCCTGTTGGGGAATCTGAGCGGAATGACGCATAAATGATCAAATCCGAGTAGAATTACTCAGGATGAGTCAATTCTGAGTGGAATACTATTGCTGATTGAAGTGAATCCGAGTGGGAGCTTTCTGATTATAAGTAATCCGAGTGAAGAAATGCTAATTGAAGTGAATCTGATTAAGTATTTTTCTGGGCAAAACCGAGTCCGAGTGAAAACAACCCCAACACCCGAGTAAACACATCCGAGGGTCAAACATTGATTGAAACCTTTCTGATTGAAGTATGAGGGATGAGTCCGAGTGAATACAAGTCCGACTCTTGAATAAACACATCCGAGGGACGATTATTGAATGAATCTCTCTTGACTGAAGTAAAAAGACAGACTCTGAGTGCTCATATTCCGACTGAAAAGGGTTCTGATTTCAGAAAAACCATCCTGATTGGAAAGTGCATCCGAACTGTTGATTACTGTGTGAAACCATTTCTGATTGAAAAGGCAATTCCATGTGAAACCAGTCGGATTTCTGAATGAATGCCCCTAAAGGATTATTGGAGCTGTTGCAACTTCTGAGTGAAAGGAAGGTCAGCTCCGAGTTGAATACTGAGTGAAGCTGACTCTAAATGAAACTTACT
Source organism: Clitoria ternatea (assembly GCA_037962975.1). Classification (NCBI taxonomy): domain Eukaryota; kingdom Viridiplantae; phylum Streptophyta; class Magnoliopsida; order Fabales; family Fabaceae; genus Clitoria; species Clitoria ternatea. The sequence continues at coordinate 213,849,949 of CM075671.1, read as the reverse complement.
GAGACCTGATTGTACACCCAGGGTCCTGTATCCGAGTACGAGTGACAAATCTGAGTGTAGAAGCATTACCGAGCGAGATTCTTCCAAGTGGTTGAGTCCTCTCAGATTGAATCTCACTAATTCCTCTCAGATTGATTCTCACTCAGTTTTCCATTGGAGAACAGTTATTCCTCTCGAAATTCACTCCCATTGAGGATGAATGCTGATTGAGAGGCTAATCCGAGTCTTCATCTCTCGGATTTCCACATCCTCTCTCGGATTTCCACTATCCTCTCTCAGATTTTCACCATCCTCTTTCGAATTTCCACATCCTCTCTCGGATTTTCAATATCCTCTCTCAGATTTCCACTATCCTCTCTCAGATTTCCACTTTCCTCTCTCAGATTTTCACCATCCTCTCTCGGATTTTCAATATCCTCTCTCGGATTTCAATGTCCTCTCTCGGATTTCCACCATGCTCTCCCGGATTGTACGTGCTGACGTGGATTCCCACAATCCAAGTGGATCTATGAATCCTGGGAGTGGCAGACAAGGGGGCGGAAGTGGAGAAATTAAAAATTCTCCACCAGCCGCTGTCCCCCCATTATTTTAACAGCCAGGCCGTCTCCACTAGGCACATGGGCGAGTGGAGACTCGTGCTGTCAAAGCACTCAGCCCATGTCCTAAAGCCTCTATAAATTCCTCAATCGAAGAGGCACAGGGGGGGATCAGGGGGATTGAGAGGGAGAAGAAGAAAATAGGGGAACTTCTTGCAAAAATTCTTAAATTAGAAGAACTCATCACATCACACAGTTCTGTTCTAGTTCACTCCTAAACACCACACGGTTCTGCCCCAATACTCCCTAAACACCACACCGTCCCAACACCTCCTAAACCCCCACACCGTCTCAACCCCCTAAATCCTCCACACCGTCCCAGTTCCAGCCTGCAGTCCGGAACTTCAACTCCATACCTACACCAGCAGCTTGTCTAGCAGAGTCCACACTGGTCAACATCTACAGTACCGTCCAGAGCTTCACCAACAGTATACCGACCCATAACCAAGCTCCCCACACCATCCAGACACACCAACACCGATCCAAAACCAAACTCCCTACACCGTCCAGCCCCTATACCAACTCCACACCGTCCTAACATCTCTCAAATCCTCACACTAACCAGACCCTGCATCAACTCCAACACCGTCCCAACACTTTCACCCACACTCCTCTTCTCAGAAAGGAGAACGCTGGTACGTTTCCTTCTGTCACTCGGTCTCATTCTCGTCCTCATTCGGATTTGCCTTTTACCACTCGGATTTTTCTTTTCCCACTCGGGTTTTCCTTCTTCCACTCGGATTTTCCTTTTCCCACTCGGATTTTCCTTTTCCCACTCGGATTTTCTTCCCTCACTCGGTTTTCGCCCATTTTTCCCTCTTTTTTTTCTGAATTTACTGTTTTTCTTTCTCTCTTGAAGCTTCTGCCACCCTCCCTCTTTTGCTTCGTAGTCTTAAAATAAAATAATAAAGGGAAATGGATGTTTCCTGTGTTTTTTTTCAAATCTAAATAAAATCAAAACAAAATCAAAAAAAGAAAAAAATCATTTTTAGTCAGTGTCGTACAGAAAATACTTCCGTCTACACAACCTCTATAGGATTCGTACACGTGCGAAGAACTTCGTCTTGTATGGGTTCCTCACCAAAATGATATCCATCAACATTTTCCCAATCTTTTCTTAAAAGAAAAACCTCAGAACTACGTAACCCTGATTTCTTGATAATTCAAGAATACGTAGGAGCAGGACCTCAACTCCTGTCGGGCCTATCTCTCTTGTTTCCTTTTACTGATTTATTTCCTCACTTTCGTGTCCCTTTCATAAATGTTCCTTTTTTTCGTCGCTTCCGTGAAAATCAATTTAGACGTGACGTCTTGTTGATTTCCCCCTAGTTTTTTGTTCAAGCCTTGCCACAATTCATAGAGAAGGGATACTTAGGATGAGACGTCCTGCTTATCTCTTTCCTATCCCCGTCTCTTTTTTATTCGAGGATGTCTAATTTAGACGTGACGTCTTATTAGCATTCTCTTCCTCTCTCTGTCTCATATTGAAGTTGAGTTTAATTCGGATGAAACGTCCCGTTAACCTCGCTTCGACATTCTATGTTTGTACAGTTCACTTACTCTCTTCCGTCGTTTTCAAATAAAAATACAAAAAAAGGAAGAAACCATGTTTATTTAAGGCTATTTATATTGCGCTTTCAACCTTGGTACTGTTTCCGACAGGCGATGTAGGGTGCTAATACCTTCCCTACTCGTAACCGACTCCCGAACTTGAATCTTAATTTTTAACCAGTGCTTTACTGAACCTAGTTTTTTCCAATGTTTTTCCTATGAATAAAAACGATGGTGGTGACTCCCTGTTTTATACCTCGGTTTTTCTCTCTTCGCCGTGCTGTCGCGATCCAGGTTGCGACAGTTGAGATAGAAAGTAATCATATGGTATCTTGCGTGATGTAGGAACTGACCCCATCGGTGAGTGGGACCTTCAAATCGCGCTGAGTACCATTTCTCTTGAGGTAGGAGAGGGTAACATTACTTAAATTCATGATCTCATCCCTTGTTGATATGTATATGTATAGGTGTGATCCCTTGTCTTGATTTGGATGAATGTTTGAATACTATGTATGACTTGAAATGCACTTGGAATAATTGTATGGTGTGGTAAATGTATAGGATGATGCTTTGATGATAATTAAAGTATGGCTTGTGATTGTTTGACTTGATTCCATAATTATGATTAGATTGAATATAATGTATAGATATCCCATGATATATGTGTGAAGGAATTTGATGAACCATGATTACCACTAACAATCGAGATGTACGAAATCCAATGATAAGTAATGAATGAGATCAATAAGGATGTTGAAATCCATTAAGTAGTGGTGGTGAGTTATTGGATATGGAGTGGCAATTAGGATGCATAGTGTGAGAAATAAATTGATTTGACATTTGCATCTATGGCATATCATAAGATGTCTATGTGGAATGTTAGGGGTTCCAATAGGCGGGCCCAGTGGGAGGGCGACCCTATGCACTGGTAAAATTATATTGTTCCCTAGTGATTTACTGGATCATGAAGCTGTCCATAGTTTGGTGATGAGGCACCCTATGTGGCTGGCCCAATGGGTGGACGGCTCTATGATGAACGGGTATCCTCGGTGTTTCTAATGAGAAACGACTCTAATGATGTATGTTCGAGAGGGGCCCGTACTACTTATGGCAGTTATGGCCATCTTATTGAATCCGCTTGTCAAGGGGTGACTAGTGCTAGAAGGGGGTGATAGCAGTTTGCTACTAGTGAAAAATATTGGTATGCATGGAAATGATGAGATAAGTGTACACTTTTAATACTGTAGTAGGGACATAGTAGCACACCTATGCTTAACCACCCAATGTATGATGTTTTTCCTATAGTCAGATTCGTATTTGATACTATGACATTTATCCATATGCATTAGCCTTAAGAGCTTTTGCATATAGCCAAGGATATGCCGAGTACTGATGACCCTTCGTGGTAATGAAGTATTGAGAGTGAACGAATGATTTGTGATACTAACCTAAACGAATGCGTGATAAGTATATAACATGATTGTGAAATGTTACTCATATACATGTAAGAATGTATTATCATAATGTATGATTTTTATTCATTTGGTATATGATACTCACCTCCTAGTTGTTATTTTTAAAGGTTGATGTAGGCTTCTTGGAAACCTATGCTTTTGGAGGTGATACTTTTATGAAGAAGGTAAATATGGAGGAAATGCTTGTAAGCCTTGGCCAGCAATAAAAATTTTGTATGGTAGATTATGTGTGTTTGCTTATATGTATTTTACTCGATTTTGGATTTTAGGGGTCATGAATAAAATTAGACCCTCATGGTTGATGGCTAATTTCCTTGTATGACCTTTATAATGAACGGAGACAATGTGATATTTGAATTTAAGCCAAGTTTATGAATGAATGATTTAAGTTGATTGATGATAAAAATAAAATATGTAGTGGTATGATTGTTAGTGTAAAAGGTAATAATGTGCCTTAATTATGCATAATTGGGAAGTGGATAGGCCATTTTCCCATAAGGTGACTAATGCCTCTTGTAGAGGGCACCTATAACTCATAATGCTTGTATATGGTTTATGTCCATGTGTGGTTGTGGCCAAATAGGCCTATAATTCATATTGGCATGCTTAGTTGGGCCAAAATGTGCCTAAAACGTCATTTACGTATGTAATGATTTAGAGCTTAAATCATGAGGCGGGACTTATTGGAGCAAGTCCTAGTTAAATGCCTAAACGTGTGTGAAATGATTAATTGGGCCAATTTTGTGTATAATATGTTTTGTCATCCCTTGAAGTTTGAATTATATATGTTTTCATGCAAATGCTAATAAATTCGCTCAAGCGAGACAAATCTCGCTCAAGCGAATTTGTTATGTATCAGATATATGGTATCTGGCCCAATTTCGTTCAAGCGGGTATGGCTTCGCTTTGGTGAATTTCTTCAAATTTGAATTTGTCCCTCTTTTGCCTAAGCGAGTGTGGCCTCGCTTGAGTGAATTCTTGTGAAAATGTTTCTGTGGATATTTTGCTCAAGCGGGTAGGTCCTCGCTTGAGGGAATTCCTTCGAAAATGATTCTGCCTCATTTTTACTCAAGTGAACAAGGTTCCGCTTTAGTGAATTCAAATTGAAATAGTTCTGGACAATTTTTTCCTAAGCGGAATGTACCCCGCTTAAGCGAGTTATTTGTATTTGGTTACTAAACTGATTTCGCCCGAGCGGACGTACCTTGCTCGAGCGAATTAAATGGATTTTAGATACTGGCTGATTTTCTCTCAAGCGGATATGCCTGCTCAAGCAAAATGGTTAGGTATGATTGTATTGGGTATTCCGTTCAAGCGAATTTCGGTGCGCTCAAGCGAATATAGGTGGTTTCACTTAAGCGAGTTGTGTTTCGCTTAAGCGAATTAATCAAATTTTGATTTCTTCACTTCCTTCCTAATTTTGAGGGCCTTTTCTCATATCTTCATATACGGGACTAGGCGTATACCCTGTATACATGTTTCTCTTTTACTATAAACTCTATTATATTGTATGCATGTTAGGGCTATTTATTAATGATCCAGTTTATGAAAACTTTAAACTCTCACTCTTTGATTTTTTGTGATACGGTTCTTGATGTCACGTTGAAGTGTTGAACCTTTTTTAATAACGCAAAAAATTTAATCGCACTTTTATTGAATTAATTATCTTAATTACATCGGATCAAAGTCTGGGAAATCAGGGTATGACAACTTGGTATCAGAGCACTAGTTGCTCAATGTTGAGATGTTACTACTATAGTTAAATATTGTTGGAGCATGGATTGCTCATTATTTCATATTGTGATGTAGGCAATTCCTTCCATTATTTACCTTCTGATACTGAGTTACATGATGATAATATACATTGACAATAATTATTGTTGATTTATGAATTCTTGAGAAATAAAAATATATGATTAGTAAGTGTTGCTTATGCCATGTGTTTAGATTGATTGATGGCAAATAGGTGCAATATAGATGCGACCCTTATGCTTAAGCTTTTAATCGATTTGCCAATATACTTGAGTGTCAACAACAACCTGAAGGTCAAGTAAATCATGGCCTTGATCACTTCCTCAAGCGGAAACCATCCAAGTTTCATGGGGGTTTCAAGCTAGAAGATGCATATGTTTGGATTCGTGAGCTGGAGCGGATCTTTGCTAGTATGGAGTGTTTTGAGGCTCAAAAAGTTGAGTATACTGTGTTCATGGTCCGTGAAGAAGCTAATCTTGGTGAATCCTAACCCGTGGACGTATGGTTGCAGCTCACATTCCCTTGAGTTGGGAGAATTTCAAAGTAGAGTCTTTAAGAAAGTATATTTCAGAGAGCTACAAGAGCAAGTAAGAGCTTGAGTTTATGGAGCTCAAACAAGGAAGCATGACAGTGGAGGAATATGCCTCTAAATTTGAAGAGCTATGTGTTTTCTACCATTCTTTCCTTCAATAGGGTGCGGAAGCTTCAAAATATGTCAAGTTTGAGAATGGATTGGGCCAAGAGATCAAGAAAGTGATATGTCATCAAGAGATTAGGAGCTTCCCTACTCTTGTGAACAAGTGTAGAATTTTTGAAGAAAATGATATGGTGCCCAAGAGCTATTTGGGGCATGATTACAAGTTGAAGGGCCAATCTTTAAGTTTCAAGAAGAAAGGCAATTTCAAGAAAAACCAGAATTTTGTGTGTGGTGCCTCTTCACTTAGAGATGGACGCGGTGGTGGAAGACATGGTGCTAATGGTGGCCAAGGTAATGGCCAAGGTCTTCGATGTTTCCGATGTGGTAGAAACCATTTGGCTTGTGAGTTTGATCATGAGGATACAATGATGTGCTATAGATGTAGCTAATCGGGGCACATTCGTTTCGATTGTCCCTTGAATACGACGGATATGATGGTACACAATAAAGTAAACCATGGAGGTATGGTGTTTTTAGAGGCCGTGGTCGTGGAAACGGTAATGGCGGCCGCAATGGTGGTCGTAATGGTAATGGAAATGGAAATGATGGTAACGGTTGTGGTAATGGTAATGGCCGTGGTAATGTTAATGGTGGCTGGAATGGTCACAACAATGGTGCTAACCCATAACAAATTGCTAGAAGAGTCTTTGTTGTGACCGATAAGTAAGCTGCATAAGCTGGTGATTTGGTTCAAAGTAAGTGCCAAATTCTTGGTAATTGTGTTGATGTATTATTTGGATCTGGAGAAACACACTCCTTCACTTCAGAAGAATACGTGAGGCGATTGAAATTGCCAATAAGCATGATGAAAGGCTCTATAATGGTGTCTACACCAACTAGTACTTACTTGTGGGCGGTCACTCGATGTGACAATATGGAGATGATTCTTGAAAATAGGAGATTCGTGGTTTCTCTTATTTGTTTGCCCATGAAGGACTTAGAAGTTATTCAGGGAATGGATTGGTTGTCTGCCAACAAGGTCTTGGTAGATTGTCAAAACTGGAGTGTTATCTTTCATTCTCTAAATTCCAAGCGCTTTAGTGTGCAAGGTATATCCCAACCTCTTATTATGATGTGCAAGGTGGATGGGGATAATAATGTTAAATCTTGTGATATTCCTCCACGAGAGGTAGAATTTTCTATTAATCTTGTTCTGGGTGCGAAACCTGTTTCTCGAGGTCCTTATCGAATGTCTCCTATAGAGTTAGCTGAATTGAAAAGGCAAGTTGAAGAGTTGTTAGAGTTTATTCACCTAAGTGTGTCTCCTTGGGGTGCACCTGTACTATTGGTGCAAAAGAAGGATGGGAGTATGAGGTTATGTGTAGATTATTGACAACTCAACAAGTTGACTATCAAGAACCGATGTCCCTTACCTCGTACTGACGATATTTTGGAACAGTTGAAGGATGTTGTGGTGTTTTCTAAGATTGATTTGCGTTACGGATATCACCAAATCAGGGTGAAGACCGAAGATATTCCAAAAATTGCTTTTCCTACTCGTTATTGCCACTACAAATATGTAGTGATGCCTTTCAATGTGATGAATGCTCCTATAATTTTCATGGATTATATGAATCGTATTTTCCATGAATATCTTAAAAGATTTGTGGTGGTGTTTATCGATGACATTCTTATTTATTCGAAGAGCCAGGAAGAACATGACAGACATCTTCGCCTTGTTCTGAATATTCTTCACGAGAAAGAGTTGTATGTGAAGTTTTCTAAGTGTGAGTTTTGGTTTTCCGAGCTCTAATTTCTTGGACACGTTATCTCTAAAGATGGTGTTGCAGTTGATCTATTGAAAATTAAAGTTGTGATGGCTTGGGAAAGACCAACGTCTGTGACCTAAATAAGGAGTTTTCTTCGTCTTGTCAGTTATTATTAGAGATTTATTAAAGGTTTCGTTCGTATGGCTTTGCCATTGACGAAATGACTCGTAAGAATCAACCGCTTGTGTGGACTCTCAATTACGAGAAATGTTTTCAAGAGTTGAAAGTAAGACTTACTTTTTCTCTAGTGTTGGCTTTGCCCGATTTACTGGATAAATTCATGGTGTATTACGATGCTTCTAAGCTTGGTCTTGGTTATGTGCTAATGCAGAATGAGCGTGTGATAGCCTATGCGTCGAGATAGTTACAGCCGCATGAGCTTAACTACCACATACATGATCTTGAATTGGCAGCGATTGTATTTGCTTTGAAATTATGGCGACGTTATTTGTATGGTTCTAAGTTCATGGTCTTTAGTGATCACAAAAGGCTCAAATATTTGTTTGCTCAGACAGAGCTTAATATGAGTCAACGAAGATTAATGGAATTTTTGAAGGATTACGAGTTTGATTTGGATACCATCCCGGGAAGGCAAATGTAGTTGCCGATGCTTTGAGTTGGAAGCCGTTGCATGTTTCTGCTATAACGGTGAAAGAGATGGAGTGAACTAAACAATTTCAAAACTTGAATGTTGGGGTAAGGGTTCATACTCTAAAGAAGATTTCTCTTGAGACATTAAAGGCTGCAAATGTGTTTCTTGAATAAGTGAAGACGCAACAAGCAAATAATGAGTATTTGATAGAGATGAAAGAATCTCAAGCTAATGGGAAAAGACTATTTCTATCAGAGGGTTCCGATGGTATTTGGTGTGTGAAAGACCGTGTTTATGTACCATCTATTAGTAATATGAGAAAGACTGTGTTGGAAGAAGCTCATAAAGGTATATTCAGTATACACCCTAGCGCTACTAAGATGTATCAAGATTTAAAGGAAAATTTTTGGTGTCCCGGTATGAAGCGGGATATGGCTAAATATGTTGCTTCTTGAGTTGTCTATTAGAAGGCTAAGGTTGAACATCAAGAACCCTCTGGTGTGCATAGACCTCTTGATATCCCAGTTTAGAAATGGGACGACGTAGCTATGGATTTTGTTTCTAGATTGCCTAGAACATGTGCTGGAAATGATGTAATTTGGGTTATTGTTGATAGGTTGACAAAGTGTGCTCACTTCTTACCCATGAATATGAAAAACCCATTGGAGAAATTGGCACAAATGTATATTAAGGAGATTGTTAGGCTACACGATGTGCCTTCGAGTACTGTGTCAGATCGCGACCCTCAGTTCACTTCCCAATTTTAGGGAAGCTTACATGAAGAACTAGGTTCTAAGCTCAAGCTTAGTTCGGCTTATCATCCATAAACGGATAGATAATCTGAATGAATAATTCAAAGTCTTGAGGACTTATTAAGAGCTTATGTATTGAAGCATGGAGGTTGTTGGGAAAGATTCATATCGTTGATTGAATTCACCTACAACAATAGTTATCACAGTACTATTGGTATGACTCTGTATGAAGGCTTGTATGGTCGAAAGTGTAGAACTCCCTTGTGTTGGCTCAAAACTGGTAAAAATTTGGCGTTAGGACAAGAGTTGATTGTGGAAACCAATGCACAAATTAAGATGATACAAGAGAAGATAAAAATTGCCCAAGATTGTAAGAAGAGCTACTATGATGAAAGGAGGAAGCCACTTGAATTCCAAGTTGGTGATCATGTGTTCTTGAAGGTGTCTAGAGAAAAGAGCATTGGAAGAGCTTTTGAAGAGTAAGAAGTTAAGCCCGAAGTTCATCGAACCATTTGAAATCCTTGAGAGGATTGGTAAAGTGGCATATAGGATTTCCCTTCCTCCATATTTATCCAATTTGTATAATGTGTTTCATGTTTCGCAATTGCGGAAGTATGTGCATGATCCTACGTATGTGCTTGCCCATGATGATGTCAAAATTAGGGAGAACTTATCCATTCCTCCAGTGTCCGCTACAATTATGGAGTGTTCTATCAAGAAATTATGGAACAAACTGATTACCTTGGTGAAAGTATGTTTGAAGCACGGGGATGTTGTTACAGCCACGTGGGAACGTGAGGACGATATGCACAAGCGACATCCTGAAATATTCTAAAAAGGTTAGTAAATTTCAGGGATGAAATTTCTTTTAAGGTGGGGTGGATTGTAACATCCCAAAAATTGATAAAAATATTTAACTGAGAGGAGTAAATAGGGAATAATTGTGCATAAAATGATTAATACCCTGGAAGGTTGGAAATAATTAAATTGATAATTTTTATGACTATCAATAATTTATTATAGCTTAAAGAGCTGAAATTAATACCTAATAAAAATATGAGTGTCAGACCAAGTATCTCTTATCGAGATGCTATTGGTCAGGGTGATTAAGAGTAATATTGGGAATCTGAATATATCTTTAGAATAATTTTTAGATAAAGTATTGGGCTCAAACAGGGATCCTATTTGTTGTAAAATGAGGACTTTTTAATGATGGGCTAAAACATAAAAATTAAAACCCTCTTCTTTTCTCTCAGTTCCCGCCACTTTCTCCCTCCCAAACATAACACTCTTTTCTTTTTCTTCTTCCCAACTTCTTCTTCCTCTCCCTTTCCTCTCAAAACCCAAAGTGGGGTGTGTGCCTCTTCCTCTCCTATTTTCATTTTGCTCTCCCTAGCAAGAAGGAGGTTGTGGTGTTGGAACTCTCTCCCTTCCTTTCCCTTATTATCGTCTCCCTTTCTCACTCCCCTAGGGGCTCACTTTCTATTACTTGAGGTAAGCTCTTCTCTGTAACTTTATGTGTTACAAGCCCTAGGTTATGGATTATGAGAGTGTTGCATGAATGAGGTATGGTTTAGGAGTCATTTGCATGTGAACTCCTAAGGTGGGGTATGATGAAGGTGTGGTTTTAGGGAGGTATGAATGGGTACATGAAAATGGTGATGCATGGGGTGGAAAATGATGGATATAAATGGTGGTTGTTAGGTTTTGATGAAACCCTAACCCTTAAATTTAGGGAAAATAGGAAATGTGAATGGATAAAGGTTTATCAATGATGGTAGAGTGATATTAATGATACAAGATGAGAATATTGATGGAAAATGAATATGCATGTGGGAACCCATTGGTGGTTATGGTTTTAAAATTCAAAATAATGGATATGAACACCAAACCCATAATGGCTATGGTTGGTTAAAAGAAAAAAAAGTGATTTAGGGTGTAAAATGACATGAACACCAAGTAGCTAACCAAAAATATTTAAATCTTGATGGTTGAGATAGAAAGTAATTATATGGCATGTTGCATGGTGTAGGAACTGACCCCATCGGTGAGCGGGACCTTCAGATCGCATTGAGTACTATTTCTCTTGAGGTAGAAGAGGGTAACATTACTTAAATGCATAATCTCATCCCTTGTTGATATGTATATGTATGGGTGTGATCCCTTATCTTGATTGGGATGAATGTTTGAATATTATGTATGACTTGAAATGCACTTGGAATAATTGTATGGTGTGGTAAATGTATGGGATGATTCTTTGATGATAATTGAAGTATGGCTTGTGATTGTTTAAGTTGATGCCATAATTATGATTAGATTGAATATAATGTATGGATATCCCATGATATATGTTTGAAGGAATATGATGAACCATGATTGCCACTAACAATCGAGATGTACAAAATCCAATGATAAGTAATGAATAAGATCGATAAGGATGTTGAAATCCATTAAGTAATGGTGGTGAGTTGTTGGATGTGGAGTGGCATTTAGGATGCATAGTGTGAGAAATGCATTGATTTGGTATTTGCATCCATGACATATCATAAGTTGTCTATGTGTAATGTTAGGGGTTCCAATAGGTCGGCCTAGTAGGAGGGCGACCCTGTGCACTGTAAAATTATATTGTTCCCTAGTGATCCAACGGATCACGAAGTTGTCCATAGTTTGGTGACAAGGCACCCTATGTGGCAGGCCCAGTGCATTGACGGCTCTATGATGAGCGAGTATCCTTGGTGTTTCTAATGGAAAATGACTCTCTCAATGTGTGTTCAAGAGGGGCCCATACTACTTGTGGCAGTTTTGGCTATCTTGTTGAATCCGCTTGTCAAAGGGTGACTAGTGCTAGAAGGGGGCGATAACAGTTTGCTACTAGTGAAAAATGTTGTTATGCATGGAAATAATAAGATAAGTTGTCGCGACCGGGATCGCGGCGGCGCGGCCGACCCTCGAAACGGTTCGAAAAATAAACAGGGAGTCGCCACCAATATTTTTTAGGATAAAATAGTGGAAAAACCTTTTGTTAAAGCACTGGTTATAAAAATGAAATTCCATGATTCGGGAGTCTGATTACAGGTGAGGAAGGTATTAGCACCTCACAACTGTCCGTTAAAAAAAACGGTTACCTCAATTTGATAGCGCGTATTATAATTAACCCAATAATTATTTTAACTTCTTCATAAAAAGAAAAATGTACGGAACGACAAAATAAACAAAAATATAAACAAAGATCAACAAAAAATATTTACATGAGATTAACAGGACGTCTCGTCCAAATTAATCTCGCTCCACCTTTTTAAAGAGATATTAAAAAAAATAAGATTAACAGGACGTCTCGTCCAAATTAATCTCGCTCCGCCTTTTTAAAGAGATATTAAAAAAATGAGATTAACAGGACGTCTCGTCCAAATTAATCTCGCTCCGCCTTTTTAAAGAGATATTTAAAAAATGAGATTAACAGGACGTCTCGTCCAAATTAATCTCGCTCCTCCTTTTGATGGCAAGACAAAAAAAAACTCTAAAAATTAAGTAAAGAAAGGTGGGCCCGACAGGAACTGTTTCCCGCTCTTACGTATTCTCGAGCTTTCGAGAAATCAGGGTCACGTAGTTCTTTGTTTATTTTAGGAAAAGATTGGGAAAATGTTGGTGGGTATCATTTTGGTGAGGAACTCATACAAGACGAAGTTCTTCGCACGTGTACGAATCCTATAGAGATTGTGTAGACGGAAGTATTTTCCGTACGACACTGACTAAAATGATTTGTTTCCTTTTTTTTTGACTTTGACTTTATTTCAAAGAAAACACAAGAGGCATTTATTTTTCATTATTATTACAAAGTAAAAAGAAATTAAACTGGATGAACTTTAGGAAAGTAAACAAATCCAGAAAATACAAACTCAGCAAATGAACGCTTAATAATAAAAAAAATGAAAGGAAAGAACACAGAACAGAACTGGTGGTGAGGTCGTTGAGGGAGCAGCTTATAGATGTTGACCGGTGTGGATTCTGTTGGCATGGATATGGGGTTGAAGGACCGAACAGTGGTAAGGAGATTCAGGAAATGTTGGGAAGATATATTGGGTTTAGGAGGCTGGGACGGTGTGGTGTTTAGGGAGATGTTGGGACGGTGTGGATTGGGAGATGTTGGGACGATGTAGTGTTCAGGAGCTGTTAGGACGGTGTGGTGGGAAGTGTTGGGACGGTATGGTTTTGGGGGTATTGGGGCGGTATGGTGTTTAGGGAGTTATGGGACGGTGTGATTGGGAAGTACTGGGGCGGTGTGTAGGAGAAAGGGTGAGGAGGTCGGTTTTGGTGAGGACGGTTGGCTGGGCGGTGTTGGCTGAGAGGAATGAAGTGTTGGGCGGTGTTATGTTGAGGGGAGAGGACGGCGTGGCTATTGGAGACAACAGCTGGCTGATGAAGAGAGGAAGGAGGGTGCTGGATAGAGGAAGGAAGAGAAGGGAATGGCGCAGTATGGGTGTGAGTATCTGTGTCTGTCAGGCTGTGTCTGTGTGTGTGTGTGTGTGTCAAGGCTGGCTGACCAAGAGAGGAAGGAGGAGATAGGAATGGTGAGGGTACTGGATGCGTATCTGTGTGTGTAAGTATGTGTCAGGGCTGGCTGACCAAGAGAGGAAGGAGGAGATAGGAATGGTGAGGGTACTGGATGCGTATCTGTGTGTGTAAGTCTGTGTAAGGGCTGGCTGACCAAGAGAGGAAGGAGGAGATAGGAATGGTAAGGGTACTGGATGCGTATCTGTGTGCGTAAGTCTGTGTAAGGGCTGAAAGCTTCAGCCCCTTGCCTATTTATAGGCTAGTTTGAGTGGAAGGCCAGCTCAGGCTTCCACTTCCGAGTGGAATGCCAGCTCAGGCCTCCACTCAGAGTGAAGTGGGGGACAACGGCTGGGTGGGAATTTTTAATTCCCCCCACTTCCAACCCTATTTGCCACTTGTCTGCCACCCCCAGGATTCCTGGATCCATTTGGGTGGTGGAATCCAAGTCAGCACGGGCTAACAGGGGGACGGTTGGGCAGACTCTTGAGGTGAGGACGGTTGGGCGGACTCTTGAGGTGAGGACGGTGGGCGGACTCTTGAAGTGAGGACGGTGGGCGGACTCTTGAGGTGAAGACGGTGGGCGGACTCTTGAAGTAAGGACGGTTGGGCGGACTCTTGAGGTGAGGATGTTTGGGCGGACTCTTGAAGTGAGGACTTTTGGGCGGACTCTTGAGGTGAGGACGGTTGGGCAGACTCTTGAGGTGAGGACGTTTGGGCGGACTCTTGAGGTGAGGACGTTTGGGCGGACTCTTGAGGTGAGGATGGTTGGGCGGAGTGTTGAGGTGAGGACGGTTGGGCGGACTATTGAGGTTTAGGGTTTAGGGTTTGGGCGGACTATTGAGGTGAGGACGTTTGGGCGGACTCTTGAAGTGAGGACGTTTGGGCGGACTCTTGAGGTGAGGACGTTTGGGCGGACTTTTGAGGTGAGGAAGTTTGGACGGACTCTTGAGGTGAGGACGGTTGGGTGGAGTGTTGAGGTGAGGACGGTTGGGCGGACTATTGAGGTTTAGGGTTTAGGGTTTGGGCGGACTATTGAGGTGAGGACGTTTGGACGGACTCTTGAAGTGAGGACGTTTGGGCGGACTCTTGAGGTGAGGACGGTGGGCGGACTCTTGAAGTGAGGAGGGTTGGGCGGACTCTTGAGGTGAGGATGTTTGGGCGGACTCTTGAGGTGAGGACGTTTGGGCGGACTCTTGAAGTAAGGACTTTTGGGCGGACTCTTGAGGTGAGGACGGTTGGGCAGACTCTTGAGGTGAGGATGTTTGGGCGGACTCTTGAGGTGAGGACGTTTGGGCGGACTCTTGAGGTGAGGACTTTTGGGCGGACTCTTGAGGTGGGGACGGTTGGGCGGAGTGTTGAGGTGAGGACGGTTGGGCGGAGTGTTGAGGTGAGGACGGTTGGGCGGATTATTGAGGTTTAGGGTTTAGGGTTTAGGGTTTGGGCAGACTATTGAGGTGAGGACGTTTGGGCGGAGTGGGTGTTCCCCCCTTTTAGAATTTGGACCGGTCATATTTCCATTTGGGACCGGTGTCTTTTCTATTTGGGTCGGACCAAAATAGGTGTTCACAGATGCCCCTCTTTACTCCTTTTTCATAAGAGAAATACGGAATCTTCGTATTTCCGAGGTGAAAAGGGAGTAAAGACATGAACATCGATGTAGGGGATAAATGGGACCCATCAACCGGTCATCGTCCTTGCAAAGTATAGAACCTCGGATTAGTGCATCATGACCACCCATGTCTTGGAATAGAGAGAACCTCATCCACCTAGTGTCAACATCGGACCAACACCGCTTCTTCTTCTTTTTTTTTTTTTTTAAGAAATAGACGAACAAAAAGTAAAGGGTACCTGAAAAGGCGAACTGGAAAATGAAGGAGGCCTGAATAGGCGAACAGAAAAGAAAAGGAATGCCTGAATAGGCGAATGAAAAATAAAGGATGCCTGGATAGGCTGACGGAAAGTAAAGGATGCCTGAATAGGCGGACAGAAAGTAAATGAATGCCTGAATAGGCAAATGAGAAATAAAAGGATGCCTGAATAGGCGGACGGAAAGGAAAGGATGCCTGAATAGGCGAACGAAAAGTAAATGGCCTGAATAGGCGGACAGAAAGTAAAGAGTGCCTGAATAGGCGAACTGAAAGTAAATGGTGCCTGAATAGGCGGACAGGAAGTAAATGGTGCCTGAATAGGCGGACAGGAAACGAAATGGTGCCTGAATAGGCGAATGGAAAGTAAAGGATGCCTGAATAGGCGGACAGGAAGTAAATGGTTCCTGAATAGGCGGACAGAAAGTAAAGGATGCCTGAATAGGCGGACAGGAAAGGAAGGGAATGCCTGAATAGGCGAATGAAAAATAAAGGATGCCTGAATAGGCGAACGAAAAGTAAATGGCCTGAATAGGCGGACAGAAAGTAAAGAGTGCCTGAATGGGCGAGCTGAAAGTAAATGGTGCCTGAATAGGCGGACAGGAAAGGAAATGGTGCCTGAATAGGCGAATGGAAAATAAAGGATGCCTGAATAGGCGAACGAAAAGTAAATGGCCTGAATAGGCGGACAGAAAGTAAAGAGTGCCTGAATAGGCGAGCTGAAAGTAAAGGATGCCTGAATAGGCGGACAGGAAAGGAAAGGAATGCCTGAATAGGCGAACGAAAAGTAAATGGCCTGAATAGGCGGACAGAAAGTAAAGAGTGCCTGAATAGGCGAGCAGAAAGTAAGGGGTGCCTGAATAGGCGGCTGGAAGATAACGAATGCCTTGATAGGCGGCTGGAAAGTAGAAGGATGCCTTGATAGGCGGCTAGAAAGATAAAAGATGCCTTGATAGGCGGCTGGAAAGATAAAGGATGCCTTGATAGGCGGTTGGAAAGTAAAGGATGCCTTGATAGGCGGACAGGAAGTAAATGGTGCCTGAATAGGCGGACAGAAAGTAAAGAGTGCCTGAATAGGCGAGCTGAAAGTAAACGGTGCCTGAATAGGCGGACAGGAAAGGAAATGGTGCCTGAATAGGCGAATGGAAAGTAAAGGATGCCTGAATAGGCGGACAGGAAGTAAATGGTGCCTGAATAGGCGGACAAAAAGTAAAGGATGCCTGAATAGGAGGACAGGAAGTAAATGGTGCCTGAATAGGCGGACAGAAAATGAAGGATGCCTTGATAGGCGGCTGGAAGCTAAAGTGTGGGATTGACCCTCGGTCGACGGTAAATACGGAGATTGGGGGAGCTAACAGGATGTCTCGTCCGAATTAACTCACTGTTGGCAGGAAATGTAAAGGTTGGGGAGCTAACGGGACGTCTCGTCCGAATTAACTCACTGGACCTAAAGGCTCGGGGTGATGCCCCAGTTTGACATGATTGAAGGTTCTTGGGGAATTGCCCCTTGACTGGAACAGAAGAAACCTGGGGAGATGCCCCAGTTTGAGATGATTTAAAGGAATCTTGGGGAATTATCCCTAGACTAAAATAGAAGAAATCTGGGGGAGATGCCCCAGTTTGAAAGTTCTTGAAAGAATCTCGGGGAATCATTCCCTGTGACTGCAGGAGGAGAGACATGGGGAATCGTCCCCTTGATTGCGAAAGGAGAAACATGGGGTGATGCCCCGGTTCGACATGATTTAAGAGAATCTTGGGGAATCGTCCCCTTGACGGTAAGAGGAAGAACATGGGGAATCGTCCCCTTGATTGAGAAAGGAGAAACATAGGGTGATGCCCCAGTTTGACACGATTGGAGGGATTCTTGGAGATTGGCTAGAACAAAAGAAATCTGGGGAGATGCCCCAGTTTGAGGTGATTTGAAGGTTGTTGGGGAACTACCCCTTGACTGGAATAGAAGAAATCTGGGGAGATGCCCCAGTTTGAGATGGTTTGAAGAAATTGTAGTTCTATTGGGGAAGAATTCGGGTGATTCGAGATACTGCTCTTTGATTGAGAATGTAAAGTTTGGGATTCATTGGGGAAGAGATCTTGAAGAGCGCCAACTTTGGCGATTGATTTCATTGGGGATGAGAATTTGAGAGATGCTGATTTTGGAGTTGAGTGGGAGACTTTGAAGATTGCCAACTTTGGCGAAAGAGGCTTAGAACGGTGCCTGCTTTGGAGATTAAAGAGGAGACTTTGAGAAGCGCCAACTTTGGCGATCTAATGATGGAGTTCTGAGAAGTGCCAACTTTGGCGAGGAAGGTTCCACTAGCGGGATGAGAATTTGAGAGGTGCTGACTTTGGAGTTGAGCGAGAGACTTTAAAGATGCCTGCTTAGGCGATGGAAGAAGAAAATACTAAAAGGTGCCAACTTTGGCGATTTAGGGAAGGAGTTCTGAGGTGATTTGAGGAGGGGACTTGAAGGACTTGATTGAGGGGTTAATGCCTGGCCTGACTGTCTGTGAGATAACCTGCATAAAAATGGTAAGTAGTGCAAAGATAAGTTCAAAAACTGGGTAGGTCCTGTGAAACCGCGGCCCTTAGGACAACTCATGGACAGAGGAGAATGCAAGAGGCGATCATAGCTTTGAAGCGCATGTCTGGCTGAGTCTTCATGATGATTGTCTAAGACGAGGCTGAGTAGTGGGAGCGTCTCGTTCCTCATGACTTTAAATGTTCACCATTCTTTCATTTTATTTTTATAAAAAACACAATGTTTTATCAGATCAATGCAATTTATAACACGTATCGAAAAAGGATGGACTTGATTCATGTATGTCAAACAATGGACAATAGGGAAAACAGATGGGATGAAACGAAGTTACATAGGACAGGTCAAGGCCAGGAAAGTTCAAGGATCCTCCAGTGAATTCCTGAGACTAGTGAGAACCTTAATCCTGCGTCACGACCTCAAGTACATCGTTCAACTCTGCCTTTGAGAGGGTAGTTCGACCATGGTCCGCGTGCCCCCAGTTTACGCGTTTTGCATTGGAAACTTTAGCTACTCTGCCAAAATCTTGACCCTAATTTTACCTGAGCAGCCTTTTCAGGTTTTCAACTCATTGGGTTGCTCTAACTTTTGCCTAGGCCGCCCTTTCAGGTTTTCAACCTAACGAGCTTTTTTCTTGTGTTTTTCTCTTCTTCTTATTTTTGGCTGCATCCTTTACAGTAAAAGGTTAAAACTGATCGCACTCCAGCTGAGTCTGCCTAACCTTTTCCAAATTTAGTTTGGATCCTTTGGGGAACTGATGTCATCTCAAATAGGAGACTTTACTCCTATGCCATGTACCCAAGGAAATATTGGTGAGTCTTTTAGCATCAACGAGAGAATTACTCTAAGTTATCATTTTGGCCCTTTTTTCTTTTTTTTTTCTTTTTTTTTTTTATTTTTTTTGATTTCATTTTTGGATTTTTTCATTTTTTTTCATTTTTTTGTTTGCCACCCTTTTTTGTTTTTTTTTTGTTTTTTTTATGCCCTTGATGATGCAATAACTCAATCTGATAGACTATTTCCTTGGTTACATGAGCATGAGGAATAACGTACCTTTTGAGGTGTTGATGATGATAAGAATACAAGTTCTTGGTCTATTTATTCCCCCAATACAGAAAATGATAGCTTGCCTGATGATCTGGACGTAACCAGCTTTCCCTGCTTGGTATGTACATTCGACTTCGAGCTTGGCTCTATTTTTTTATTTTTTTTTATATTTTTTGTATTATTTGTTTTTTCTTCCTTTTTTTTGTTTTTTTTTTGTTTTTGTTTTTTTTTGGCAAAGTCTTCCTCAGTTGTGTCTACATTTATAGACATAAGCGATTTCCCCCTATTCGACTGTTGAGGTTTCCTTAAATGACTGGCCTACCACTTGTCCAATTCGAGACTTGCCCCTATTGTCATTTCATGCCTTCCGATAGGTTGCCCCTGTGATTCCTTCAATTGTTCTCGTCTTAGGGGTATACCCATCTTGATCCTCTTGTTCTAACAATCTTGTAAACTTGGATAGTGGCTCGTAGGTTTCCCTACCTCATTCGTCGGCATAGTCGACTGAGTGATCGAAATCGTGAAGCAGGATTGTGATTTCACCAGTCTCAAGAGGATCATTTTTGGATCTGTAATTTAGTGTATTATGGCAAAATAAAGAAGAGAAAGGAAAAGCAAGTTAAAGAGAATGAGTCAAAAGCAAGGATAAAGGGATGAGAAATTTTTTTTTGAATTTCGATACACATTTATTGATTGACTGGTAAAACAAGTTGTTTTTTTTTTCTTATTACATGAAAAGTCCCAAAGCCTTAGGCATAGCAGAGGGATAAAAAAGACATTAAAGCAATAACAAATTACTTCGGTGAATTATTTAAAGTCGCAGGGAGTTCGACAGCCTCCCAATCACTGAACTCTTAGCCCGGCGGGCAAGCGGCCACCCAAATCAGCATTATCATCAAAAACCATTTCCAACATCTGTCACCACGGCATTAACTCCTGAACCTTCATGATTAGGCAGGGGATTTACGGTCACATTAGGGCTTCCTTCTTGAAAACTAATCCACTCGGCCTTGATCAAATCTCTCACTTTATATTTCAAAGCCATGCAATTTTCTGTGGAGTGCCCTGGTGCTCCTGCATGGTAATCACAATGAACGTTCGGGTCATACCCCCTCGGGTAAGGAGGTTGCAACGGCCTCATGGGGCATGGAGCTATCATTCCCCTCTCAACAAGGACTGGAAAAAGTTCAGCATATGTTATGGGAATTGGATCGAACTGCGCAGGGGTGCGCTCGTTGTTGGGATTCCTTGGGTTCTGATTATAGTTGGGTGGTCGAGCTACTTGTTGCGGGTGATGGTATGGCATGGGTTGCGGTATTGGAGCTCTTACTATGGATGGGCGGAAGTGAGGAGTATGAGCTGTCGGGCCATAAGTAGCTGCGGCAACATAAGGATTGGGAGCTTGAATCATGGTAGGAGTGAATGGTCTCGGCGGAACCGTCTTTTGATTAGAAGAGATAGAATTAGTTTCTCCGTACCTTCTCCTAGGTGCCGGCTTCCTCGTCATGTTTGCCCCAGATGAGCCCTGAGTGATCTTACCCGTTCGTATTCCACTCTCCACTCTTTCCCCAATAGTCACGATGTCAGAGAAATTGGCTGAAACACTACCAATCATCTTGCCGTAGAAAGGTGATGGGAGTGTGTAGATAAACATTGCGACTATTTCTTTTTCTAACAATGGGGGATCAACTTGCGCCGCTGTTTCTCTCCATCGTTGGGCATACTCCTTAAACGTTTCATTGTCCCTCTTCACCATATTTTGTAAATGAACCCTATTGGGTGCCATATCCATGTTATACTTGTATTGTCTAAGGAAGGCATCAGCCAGGTCCTTCCAACAATGGATATGGTTCCGATCAAGGTGAGC
The DNA here is from genome assembly GCA_037962975.1 of Clitoria ternatea. Classification (NCBI taxonomy): domain Eukaryota; kingdom Viridiplantae; phylum Streptophyta; class Magnoliopsida; order Fabales; family Fabaceae; genus Clitoria; species Clitoria ternatea. Next base: position 213,828,899 of record CM075671.1, on the reverse strand, counting down.
ATACCATGTAAGAGCGGCCCCCGCCAGACTATCTTGGAAGTAGTGAATCAATAGTCGGTCATTAGAAGAGTAAGATGCCATCTTTCGACAGTACATCGTGAGATGATTCTTAGGACAAGTCATTCCCCGATACTTGTCAAAGTCTGGCATCTTGAATTTGGGTGGGAGAACAACATCTGTGACTAAACATAGCTCCGAAGCATCTATTAGTCCAAAACCTCCGGCGCCTTCCATCATTCTTAAACGCTCTTCTAAGATCTCTATCCTTTCCTTTCGAGGAGCCGCGACCGCGCGGGTTGTATCTTGGAGGTTGGTCCCATAGGGGGTTCCGTATCCATACGGATAGCCGAATGACTGGTTGTACGGAGGCAACACATGGGACTGGTTTACTAGGCCTGTATTTGATGAGGGACCTTGAGGATGGGCCACAGCATAAGTCGGCTGGGTTATCTGGGCTTGTGTATTTTGGGCATGGGCGTTGTAGGTTGGCTGGGCCATCGGGGCTTGTGTGTTTTGGATTTGGTGGGTTTGTGTGTCATGGACCTGTGTGTTTTGGGCCTGGTGAGCTTGTAGGTCATGGGTTTGCGTGTTTTGGGCTTGGTGGGGTGGTGGCATGTTTGGTTGTATGGGGTATGAAGCATGAGGATTTACCGCTTGCTGGTTGTGGGCATCTTGTTGGTTGGCGAGTGGGGGATAGTACCCCGGGGGGTAGGCCATAAAGTGGAAAGGGTACTGGGTTGCCGTCTAGACCGACAAATGTATGCTGTGTGTAAGACTGGCCGTAAGGTGGCTGGGTCTCAATGACAGGGTTAGGTCTCCCAACATGAATGGTGACAGGGGGTGTCGTTGTGTTTGGTACTTGGGTTCTTGTTGGGTCAGAACCAAGGGGAGGTGGCGCAGTGGCATGCTGCTGTTGGGCATCCTCAACACCCGCAGAGGAGCCTCCTTCGGTAAGTTTCTTTTCTAAGAGTTTAGTTAACTCTGCGACTCGCTCTTTCAGCTGATCGAACTCGGTTCTAAAGTTTCCTTCAACAGCTTCTGCCTCAGCCATGAGTTTCTTTGGAGCCGGGTCTGGTAAGGATGCCTACCCGTGACGTTAGTGTCTCCCCTTTTTTTTTTTTAAAAAAAGAAAGAAGAGGAAAAAAAGTTAGGTGGAAATAGAAAGAAAAACAATGTTGTGGGAAACCATCACAGACTTTGGCGAGTATCCTTTGACCATTCCTTAGAATTTATCATTCAAAAGAACTAGGTATGGTAATCATAGAAATTAATATGGGATAATTGTGAAGGCAGAAAAATCCTTCATTCTGAAATGCAATAAGAGCCTCAAGTTTAGCTATTTCTAGCTTGGGGAACCATGATCCGTCTCTTAAAGGTTTGATCCCACATTAATTTCCATATCTTGGTCAAGGTTATTCGTTAAACTCTGAATAGCCTCCGGTGAGAATAGAAAGAAAGGAGCGAAAGAGCCATTGGGAAATGACGCGCTTTGCAAATCGATACTCCCCTAGAGATTTCTTGAAAACATTTTTGTATTTAGGGGGGGAATACAACTTGCTAAAACTTATGTCAAATCAAGGGTTATGTGAGCTACGGATTTTCTGATCATTGACAATACAAAGAAAATTGATTTCTTTTTTGATTTCTTTTCTTTTCATATGTATTTTCTATGATTCAAAAGATCTGTAACTCAAGGCCCAAAGACTTGTACACAAAGAGAAAGAACTATTTGCCCATTAAAGAATCACTAGTTAAAAGTGTCATTTTTTGAAAAAAAGTAATTCACTAATCGGGCAAGTAATCCTCTATTTTGGATTAGAAGGAAAAGTAAGAATGAGAAAAGGTAGAAGTAAAGTTTGGGAAAATGTTGGTGGGTATCATTTTGGTGAGGAACTCATACAAGACGAAGTTCTTCGCACGTGTACGAATCCTATAGAGATTGTGTAGATGGAAGTATTTTCCGTACGACACTGACTAAAATGATTTGTTTCCTTTTTTTTTGACTTTGACTTTATTTCAAAGAAAACACAAGAGACATTTATTTTTCATTATTATTACAAAGTAAAAAGAAATTAAACTGGATGAACTTTAGGAAAGTAAACAAATCTAGAAAATACAAACTCAGCAAATGAACGCTTAATAATAAAAAAAATGAAAGGAAAGAACACAGAACAGAACTGGTGGTGAGGTCGTTGAGGGAGCAGCTTATAGATGTTGACCGGTGTGGATTCTGTTGGTATGGATATGGGGTTGAAGGACCGAACAGTGGTAAGGAGATTCAGGAAATGTTGGGAAGATATATTGGGTTTAGGAGGCTGGGACGGTGTGGTGTTTAGGGAGATGTTGGGACGGTGTGGATTGGGAGATGTTGGGACGATGTAGTGTTCAGGAGCTGTTAGGACGGTGTGGTGGGAAGTGTTAGGATGGTATGGTTTTGGGGGTATTGGGGCGGTATGGTGTTTAGGGAGTTATGGGACGGTGTGATTGGGAAGTACTGGGGCGGTGTGTAGGAGAAAGGGTGAGGAGGTCGGTTTTGGTGAGGACGGTTGGCTGGGCGGTGTTGGCTGAGAGGAATGAAGTGTTGGGCGGTGTTATGTTGAGGGGAGAGGACGGCGTGGCTGTTGGAGACAACAGCTGGCTGATGAAGAGAGGAAGGAGGGTGCTGGATAGAGGAAGGAAGAGAAGGGAATGGCGCAGTATGGGTGTGAGTATCTGTGTCTGTCAGGCTGTGTCTGTGTGTGTGTGTGTGTGTCAAGGCTGGCTGACCAAGAGAGGAAGGAGGAGATAGGAATGGTGAGGGTACTGGATGCGTATCTGTGTGTGTAAGTATGTGTCAGGGCTGGCTGACCAAGAGAGGAAGGAGGAGATAGGAATGGTGAGGGTACTGGATGCGTATCTGTGTGTGTAAGTCTGTGTAAGGGCTGGCTGACCAAGAGAGGAAGGAGGAGATAGGAATGGTAAGGGTACTGGATGCGTATCTGTGTGTGTAAGTCTGTGTAAGGGCTGAAAGCTTCAGCCCCTTGCCTATTTATAGGCTAGTTTGAGTGGAAGGCCAGCTCAGGCTTCCACTTCCGAGTGGAATGCCAGCTCAGGCCTCCACTCAGAGTGAAGTGGGGGACAACGGCTGGGTGGGAATTTTTAATTCCCCCCACTTCCAACCCTGTTTGCCGCTTGTCTGCCACCCCCAGGATTCCTGGATCCATTTGGGTGGTGGAATCCAAGTCAGCACGGGCTAACAGGGGGACGGTTGGGCGGACTCTTGAGGTGAGGACGGTTGGGCAGACTCTTGAGGTGAGGACGGTGGGCGGACTCTTGAAGTGAGGACGGTGGGCGGACTCTTGAGGTGAGGACGGTGGGCGGACTCTTGAAGTGAGGACGGTTGGGCGGACTCTTGAGGTGAGGATGTTTGGGCGGACTCTTGAAGTGAGGACTTTTGGGCGGACTCTTGAGGTGAGGACGATTGGGCAGACTCTTGAGGTGAGGATGTTTGGGCGGACTCTTGAGGTGAGGACGTTTGGGCGGACTCTTGAGGTGAGGACGGTTGGGCGGAGTGTTGAGGTGAGGACGGTTGGGCGGACTATTGAGGTTTAGGGTTTAGGGTTTGGGCAGACTATTGAGGTGAGGACGTTTGGGCGGACTCTTGAAGTGAGGACGTTTGGGCGGACTCTTGAGGTGAGGACGTTTGGGTGGACTCTTGAGGTGAGGACGGTTGGGCGGAGTGTTGAGGTAAGGACGGTTGGGCGGACTATTGAGGTTTAGGGTTTAGGGTTTGGGCGGACTATTGAGGTGAGGACGTTTGGGCGGACTCTTGAAGTGAGGACGTTTGGGCGGACTCTTGATGTGAGGACGGTGGGCGGACTCTTGAAGTGAGGACGGTTGGGCGGACTCTTGAGGTGAGGATGTTTGGGCGGACTCTTAAGGTGAGGACGTTTGGGCGGACTCTTGAAGTGAGGACTTTTGGGCGGACTCTTGAGGTGAGGACGGTTGGGCAGACTCTTGAGGTGAGGATGTTTGGGCGGACTCTTGAGGTGAGGACGTTTGGGCGGACTCTTGAGGTGAGGACTTTTGGGCGGACTCTTGAGGTGGGGATGGTTGGGCGGAGTGTTGAGGTGAGGACGGTTGGGCGGAGTGTTGAGGTGAGGACGGTTGGGCGGACTATTGAGGTTTAGGGTTTGGGCGGACTATTGAGGTGAGGACGTTTGGGCGGAGTGGGTGTTCCCCCCTTTTAGAATTTGGACCGGTCATATTTCCATTTGGGACCGGTGTCTTTTCTATTTGGGTCGGACCAAAATAGGTGTTCACATAAGTGTACACTTTTAATACTACAGTAGGGGCATAGTGGCACACCTATGCTTAACCACCTAATGTATGACATTTTTCCCATAGTCGGATTCGCATTTGATACTATGACATTTATGCATATGCATTAGCCTTAAGAGCATTTGTATATAGCCAAGGATATGCCGAGTATTGGTGACCCTTAGTGGTGATGAAGTATTGATTGTGAACGGATGATTTGTGATACTAACCTAAATGGATGTGTGATGAGTATATAGCATGATTGTGAAATGTTGCTCTTATACATGTAAGTATGTATTATCATAATATATGATTTTATTCATTTGGTATATATTACTCACCTCCTAGTTACTACTTTTAAAGGTTAATTTGTAGGTAAAGCTTTTATGAAGAAGGTAAGTATGGAGGAAACGCTTGTAAGCCTTGGTCGGCGATGAAAATTTTGTATAGCATATGTATGTGTGTATGCTTATATGTATTTAACTCAGTTTTGGATTTTGGGGCTCATTAATGAAATTAGACCCTGATGGTTGATGGCTAATTTCCTTGTATGACCTTTATAATGAATGAAGACAATGTGATATTTGACTTTAAGCCAAGTCTATGAATGAATGATTTAAGTTGATTGATGATAAAAATGAAATATGTAGTGGTATGATTATTAGTGTAAAAGATGATAGTGTGCCTTAATTATGCATAAATGGGAAGTGGATAGGCCATTTTTCCATAGGGTAACTAATGCCACTTGTAATGGGCACCTATAACTCATAATGGTTGTATATGGTTTGTGTACATGTGCGGTTGTGGCCAAATAGGCCTATAAATCATATAGGCATGCTTAGTCGGGTCAAAATATGCCTAAAACGCCATTTACGTATGTGATGATCTAGAGCTGAAATCATGAGGCGAGACTTGTTGGAGCAAGTCCTAGTTAGATGCCTAAATGTGTCTAAAATGATCAATTGGGCCAATTTTGTGTATAATATGTTTTGCCATCCCTGAAGTTTGAATTATCTTAGTTTTCATGCAAATGCTAATAAATTCATTAGTTCTGCCTCATTTCGCTCAAGTGAACAAGGTTCTGCCTTAGTGAATTCAAATGGAAATGGTTCTGGACAATTTTTACAGCGGAATGTACCCCGCTTAAGCGAGTTATTTGTATTTAGTTACTGGACTGATTTCGCCTGAGCGAACCTACCTCGCTCGAGCGAATTAAATGGGTTTTAGATACTGGCTGATTTTTGCTCATGCAGATATGTCCCGCTCAAGCGAAATGGTTAGGTCTGATTGTACTGGGTATTTCACTTAAGCGAATTTTGGTGCGCTTAAGCGAATGTGGGTGGTTTCACTTAAGCGAGTTGTGTTTCGCTTAAGCGAATTAATCAAATTTTGATTTTTTCACTTCCTTCCTAATTTTGAGGGCCTTTTCTCTTATCTTCATATATGGGAGTAGGGGTATGCTCTCTACACGTGTTTCTCTTTTGCTGTTAACTCTATTATATCGTATGCATATAAGGGTTATTTATTAACGATCCAGTTTATGAAAACTTGAAACTCTCACTCTTCAGTTTTCCATGATTCGGTTCTTGATGTCACGTTGAAGTGTTGAACCTCTTTTAATAACGCGAAAAATTTACTCGCACTTTTGTTGAATTAATCATCTTAATTACATTCGATCCGAGTCCAAAAAATTGGGGTGTGACACTGCGATTCACTGTGTGGTTACTTAGGTTACCATTGCCTATAGTGTTATGATTCACCGTGTGGTTGCCCGGATGCCCCTCGTTATAGTGCTACAATCTACTGAGTAGGTTCTCCCTGACACTATGGTTTGCCAGTGTTTAAGACGGATCTGCATAACATGTTTTTGATGCATTGAGAGAAATATTTTAAGAGTCCATGGAATCTATACTTGTATATGCGTATATATAAAAATGTAAGCTTTATGGGTTGCTATTATAGTGAAGGAGAATTAGAGTAATATTTGGAGATGTATGATTTGATTCTTAGAAGCCCTAGTGCTTGTGTTATTTAAGGATGGTTAACTTTGATTCTATGTAGTTGTAGCATTCATTGTGTTCAGCGATGTAAGATTTTAATGTTTAATTGATATTGAGGAAGTTAAAGTGATTACCTTGTATTTAAATCATTATTTATTATTTGATTTAGTACTCACCCCTTAAACTTATGGAATTTTCAGTGAATGTGTAGGGGAATGAGTCAGCTTGGTGATCCGGAGGTGGAATTGCATTGTACAACCATAGTGGATGAATATGTGTTTATATACATACATATATAGTGTATATAATGTAGCCCTTGATATTTTGATGACCTTAGTGTGAGCATATGTCTTTTGATTTCAAGAATTAAGCCATATGGTATTTATTTGGAATTCGAATGTATGTGTTTTGATGAATGATGACTAAATTTGATACTATGGTATGTGATTTGATGAGTTCTTGGCATGAAACCATTTCTATTATTGCAATATACATGTTATGGGTAGGTTATTGTACTTTGATTGGAATCATATGGATGGTGATTGAGTTAGGTGATGTAGAGTGATGTTGTGTAACAATATAGTACATGATTAGAACTTGATATGCCACAATGAGTGTCTGAGGGAATTAGACGCCCAAAACTGCCTCCAAATGTTAGAACTTGTATATTAAACTTGTGTACAGGCCCATATTGTGGGTTGTATTACATTTGACCATTTTAGTACCTTGAGTTGAGCATAAAACGACCAAAACGTATCCTGTTGTGTAACTTAGTCATACAATGGAATTTTGGCAAATAAACTTTGCCAATAGAACTGAAATGGAGAAAACATGGTGTATATGAAATTTGGGATCATTCAGACTTAAAATGAGTGAAATAGGGGTCCTAGAAGTTAGTGATTTTTGTGTAGGGACCAAATTGCAAAAATCAGGAAATTACCCCTGATGTGGGTGTCCCAATCCCGGTCTGGGCGTTCCAACACCCAGACTCTGCCATCCCCATGTGTTGGGCATCCCAACACCTATGGTCGTGTTCCCACGCTTGTGGGTCTGGGTCTGGCCTTCCTCACTCCCTATTTACGCGTCTGGACGCCACTCAATGTGAGCTCACACTAGGTATGGCCTGTTGATGGTCTCCTCACTCTAGCATCTGGGCGTTTCCATGCCAACCTCAACATGCGTACGCTGGGGTGCTGTCTGTCCCCACTTGTTGTAACAACCTACAATTTAAATTATGGGATAATTAAGGAGTTGCGGATTAAGTAAATTGTCCTAATTAAATTAAAAACTTACTTAATCCATTTCTAATTATTTTATCTTACTTCCTAAATCCCAAATTCAGTTTATTTGTAATTAATCAAATTCCGAGTTTTAATTCTTTTCCTTTAGCTACGTTGCTTTCATTCTTGTAAACACTTTCACATTCCCTCTCTCTCTTGCATGTACTTCTTTGGGCAGAATTTCTTTCCCATTCTCAATTCATAATCTCCATCACCGGGTTCCTTCTCAAGGCGTGCCCTTTGTCACATCGTGGTTTTTTGGGCCCGAATCCCGATGTAATCAAGATAATTAAATAATAAAAATACGAGTAAATTTTCACGTTTAAAACAATTTCAAAACACTTCAACGATTACATCAAGACTCGAACCACAGAAGACTGAAGAGTGAGATTAGATAATTTATAACTGGATCGCAAGATAAATCGCCCATAATTGTATACAAAAATATTAGACACTAGTGGAAAAAGTGGATATAATCACGGTTAAAATTGGCCTTTAATCACGGTTAATGAATCGTGGTTGTTGCAGCCGTGGTAGTAGATGAGGTCCTTTAATCACGGTTCACAACCGTGGTTATAAATCTTATTTAATCACGGTTGTTTGTAACCATTATTAAATAAGAACCTATTTAATCACGGTTGCTAACCATAACCGTGATTACAAGTGGTTATAAAACATGCATTTACAGACTATTTATAATCATGGTTATGGTAGTAACCATGAATAAAGATGGTCTATAATCACGGTTATGGTAGTAATCCTAATTTCTAGGGTTTTCATCAAGAACTCACTATCATCAATTCCAACTACATTTATGCCTTATTTCAAACATCCTTAGGCTAGCAACAATGTATCCCATTCATTATCAACAACAACAATGAATCCCCAAGGATTATCCAACCTAGGGTTTGGTTCTACACACCTTTATTCATCAAAATAACCTCTAATCTCCTATCACAATACTTAAATAAACTCAAAATCATCAACAAAATCCATGGGTGATCAAAATCTTACCTCTTTCTCCTAGCCCAAAGAGGAACACGAAATTGAGGAGATGAGAAGGGATGTAATCAAATATTTGCTCCAAGGTCCCATTAAATCTTTATGAACCCAAGCTTTTAGGTGGGAAAAATGAATTATGGAGGGGAGGAGGAGATGGACGGTTTGCACATGAAGAGATGAGGAAAAAGATGAAAGAAATGGAGAAAGGCGAGAGAAGGGAAAGTAACATGAAAATGAGAGGGAGGGGAAGAGTGTTTTATGTTTTATTTTTAACCCTTATTAATAATTTATCCGTTTTATAATAAATAGGATCTCCATTCGGGCTCAATACTATATCTAAAAATTATTTCGAATACATATTCGGACTCCCAATAATATTCTTAATAGCCCTGACCAATGGCATCTCAATCGGATATACTTAGTCTGACACCCATATTTTAACCAGGTAAAATTTTAACTCTTAAAGCCTTAATAAATTATAAATAATCTTCAAAAGTCTCAATTTTATTATTTCAATATTTTTGAGACATTTATTAGCCCATTTATAATTATTGAATATTTATCCCTCTCAACTAACTATTTTTGTAAATTTTGGGATGTTACACCCTTCTTCTTTTTCATATTCTCAATTTCGTTTCCATTACTAAGTGGGGTTTCTTTTCTTTCTCCGTTCAACACTAATCAAGACAGCCATGAGTAGAGTTAGTAAGCTTGAAACCAAGTTGTACACATTTTGAAATTACAAGGTAAAAAGGGGTTTGTAGTTTCTTCAATGTTTCAACAAAAGGGGTCATACCGATTGGGTGCAAATGCTGAATTGTTCATGATTAATTGTATGGATAGTGGTTGCAAAGCATTTCAAAAGCTATCATTTGGTGTTCAGAGTATCAAATATAAATCAGAGGTTACCGACAAGCGGAATGACAATCCGGTAAGTTGGTTCTTTCCAAAACTATGTCGGAATCTTAAATTGCCCCTCGAAATGAATGTTTAACATGTGTTAGGTTGCTAAAATGATGAATTATCATTTTTAATAATTTTTTAGGAGTAGAGGAGACTAGCATTTTGGTGGCCAGAGGCTTGAATTCTAAAGCGGGATAGATGTAAGGTACGTTTTATATGTACAAGAGGGGTTACTATTCAAGTGATTATATGATAAAGGAACATGAATTACTAGAATAGTTCCATGATTTAAACCTCGATGTGGAGATTTATTCTAGTGATGTGATTATGGTTGGTAATTTAAAAATAACCAATGAGTTCCTAAAGATGATGAGTGATCTACAGAAGAATAATTCTTACCTTTAGGAGTTGAAGGAACTGCGGGCTAAAGGAAAACATATGTTTCTTGTTGAAGGCTCCCATGGTATATAGAGAGTTAAGAATAGATTATATGTTCCTGAAGGGAATGATTTCAGGAAGAATGTATTGAATAAAACTCACTATAGTATGTTTAGTATCCACCCTGGTACCATTAAAATGTACCACGATCTGAGAAGGAATTTTTGGTAGCCTGGCTTGAAGTGTGATATGGTGAATTTTGTTGCATCCCGCCTGGTTTGTTAGAAAACCAAGATTGAACATTAGAAGCCTTTTGGTGTTTTGCAGCCTTTTGATATCCCAGTGTGGAAATGGAATTTTATTTCTATGGATTTTTTATCCAGTTTACCGAGAACTTGTTCTAGTAAAGATTCTATTTGGGTTGTTGTTGATAGATTGACTAAGTTTGTCCATTTTCTTGACATCAATTCTAAGGCTACTATGGAGAAGTTGGCTCAATTGTATGTAAAGGAGATTGTTAGATTGTACGGTGTACCTTCGAGTATTATCTCTGACCGTGATCCATATTTTAACTCACGTTTTTGGGGTAATTTGTATCAGGAGTTGGGTTCTAGATTGAAATTGAGTTTCACTTACCACCCACAGACTGAAGGACAAACTAAAAGGACTATATAGAGTTTAAAAGATTTGTTGAGAGCATGTGTATTGGAGCATAGTGGTTCTTAGAAGGATTTCCATCCATTAGTTGAACTTACCTATAACAACAGTTACCACAACAATATAGTCATGGCTCCATATGAGGCATTATGTGGTAAAAGGTGTAGGACACCTGTTTGTTGCCTGGAGACTAGTGAGAGTTTGGCCTTAGAACCTGAGATTATTCAGCAGACCTCTGAGCAAGTTAATATGATAACCAACAGAGACCACTTGAGTTTTAGGTGACTTTGTGTTCCTGAAAATCTCACCTCATAAAGGTGTTAGCAAGGTGTTGAGGAGTAGGAAGTTGAGCCTGAGATTTGTTAGTCCATATGAGGTCTTGGAGCGGATAGACCATGTGGCTTATAGGATTGCACTTCCTTCCCTGTTGGCTAATCCTGATGACGTGTTTCATGTTTCACAGTTAAGGAAGTATTTTCTTGATTTCATCCATGAAATACGAGATGATGACATTGAGATTTGAAAGAATTTGACCACTCCAGCTATGCCTACTCATATTGTAGATAGATCAGTTAAACGCCTTAGAAGTAGAAATATTCCATTACTAAAGATAGCATGACATCAGGATACTTACACTATGTTTACTTAGGAGTACAAGAATGATATGTGAGAATAATATCCAGAGTTGTTTAACTGAGGTATAGTTTTATTTAAATTTTGAGGACTGTAACATCCTAAAAATTTTAAATTCGGGGAGTTAATAATTAAAGTTTATTAATTAAATTAAGGGGCATATTAGAAAATAATATTTAGAAATATACTAGTTGAGTTAATGAATAGGTGATTAGTTAAAATAAATTAAATGACTACACTAGTCAAGTTAAATAATTAATTTTATAAACTCCTAAGTCTTAATTTCCTAATTAACTAATTCCTAAATTCCTTTCCCAAATTTTGAAATTGGATATAAAAATTAATTCCTACCAATGGGGAAATGAATTAAATTCTATATCTACTATTTTTATTTAGATTGAGTAATAAACTAATTGATTACTACCTACAATCAAGTTTTTAATTCTAATTTCTAATAATTCCATTTGAAGAGGATCCTAAGTTCATTCTCTATTACATCTTCCTCTCTTCGTACACGTATTCCTCTCTGTGGGTAGAACCAAGTTTTTTATTTTTCTTCTTCAATTCACCATTTCCACCATGCCATCCATTTCCCTACCTACACTCATCAAGTTCATATTTCACCATAAGGGTGTTACCTACCTTAATTTTGCATTTCCCTTCTTCCTTCTCCCTATCGAGTGCCACCGTGTGCATGTGATTAAAAGTGGGATTCCTTCTTCCATTCTTACTTCAGACCGTGAATCAACATGCAAAAGGTAGGAGAATCGAATTCCCTTTGCCTCTTTGCTATTCGGCCATGCATGAAACAATAACCTATTTTAAATAATTTCTGAAACCTTGTTGGGATTACATGGAACAACATCTAAAAGTCTATCTCGAAAGGAAACGGTGCAGTTTGTGAAGTTTAGAACCACAGGATCATTCTTGGAGGTCGTAAGGTAACATGTCTCTAAACTTCTCAAGAATTTAGCATTTTGGCCCTTGCCCATCATGTGCAATAGTTGAATCCTCATTTAATATTTGCTGAGCAGCTATTAAATAGGTATTTCAAAAGCTTTTGGTTGACGTTCAGAGCATAAGAGCCAAATCGAAGGGTCGTCAACAAGCAGAATGACATTCTGGTAAGTCGGTACCTTTTGAAACTATGTCGAATTCTTGAATTAAGCTTCGAGATGTGCTAAATATTATTTAAGAGTGACTAAAGAAATTATTTAGTATTTTAAGAATTTCTCATTTAACAGTATTGCTGCCCGAAAAGTAATTAGAGTAAGAATTGGTGCGTCATTTGATTCCGGTAACTTGAAATACCATGTCTAAAATTTTAGGAATTACAGTATGAGCGATTGGAAACTTTGAAATATGTTTAAGTAATGGGTATATGATTTTAGGACTTTCGCATTTGCCGGTTTATGGATCGGAAGTAAAGTCAAAGGAACAGATCGATTTCAGGTACATTTAATGTACTGGGGGATTACTAGTTAAATAATGAAAAGGAATTTAATTCCAGGATCATGGGTTTGAATGAGATTTAGTGTGTGTTTGGATATCAAGTTAGGTTGGTCAAACCGTCCTACGGGCAAACTGAGTTTTGACTATCTCGAACGGCGTGAAGAATCAATATCAACCCTTAAATTTCTCCATTTCCCTAACTCTGTTTCCCCAACTGGAAACCAAATGGACACTTAATTGTTTATGTAACATCCCAAATTTTAGAAGAATAAATTATTAGAGTGAAATTAATTAATTATTTTATATCTGAAGTCAGTGGAGTAATTAATTAAATATTAATTATGATTTACTGGTGAAATAAAATTTACTGAAACCGAACAATTTAACGGAAGGTATGGGACCCATTAAAAAAATTTGGGCATTTGATAGGTCTAGAATGATAAGATAAATATTGTGGTTATGATGGTATGTTTAAAATAATTTTTTGTGTTGAGGAGATAATTACTTAGACACAGTGTATATTAATAAACAATAAAATTATGAATGAAATAGAATTTAAGAAAAATACAAATTCCATTCCTTTCCCTCTCAAATTTTCAGGCACTCATTCCCTCTCCCTCTGCTCTCTTTTGTTCAAAAGGTAAAGAGGTTTAGTTGACCAAACGGAAAAAGCAAAAAGGTGTGTGCAATACTCATTGGGTAATACCTAATTTTACATGATTTTCCTCTCTCTTCCCCTCAAATTTTCATCACATTCTTCTCCCTCCCCATCTTCTCTTGATTTTTCATCTTCTTCCTCTTCCTCTTAGGCAAAACCATCCATCACCTCACCATAACCATCTCTTGTAAAAAATTAAATACAAACTCATGATTCATGAAGCTCTAATGGGACATTGAAGTAAATCTTTGGTGGTTTCCTCTTCTTCCCTCTCTATTTTGATTTCCATATAGGCTTGGAAAAAACATAAGTGTTCTTGGCATTTAATGGTTTGTCTTGGTGGTTTTAAGGTTGTTAGAGCTTGATAATGGAGGGTTAAGTGTTATTATGATGAGAAAATACATGTGGAACCCAAACCCTGGGTTAGAAGACCACTGGGATTTATTGTTGTTGTTGATGATTTGAATGTAATGTTGTTAGCTTAAACATGCTTGAAATAATGCGTGAAAGTTGTTAGAATTGATGTTTGGTAAATTAAGTAAAAACCCTAAGATTTATGGAACTGGGGCTTTTGGAAAAACTTGAGAAAATTAGAATATAATTGCCATGGAAATGTTTTTGTATGTGGAAATGCATTTTTGGATGAGTAATAATAAATGTTGGTGTTAAACTTTAAGAGGCCAAAGAAGGATGTTAGTGTTCTAAGTGTTGGAAATGATGGTGGGGTATTTTAGTAGTGATGGTATGAATGAGATTGATATAAGGTGTTTGAGACATCAAAACCCACTAAGGATGAGGGGTAAGGAGTTTGGTGTGTGTTAGTAATTTGGGTGTTATGTTGTAGCCATTTAATTATAGAGAATTTTAGTTAATTGGAAGGAATTCCTGAAACCTAATAAAATAAGGAAATAAAGCTTATAAATATTTACAACATGATGAGAATCATGTATATACATTTATTTGTATAACAAGAATTGAGAATGATGTTTGAATGATTAATGTGGTCTTACATTTATTTAATGTAGGGTTTAATAATTCTAGTGAGGCGGAACCATCTAACATGGTGGAATACTTCTCTTGAGGTAGGAGAGGAGTATATTTTCTAAATGCATTTCAATTGTGTGTTGTAACATCCTAAATTTTATATAAATGATTAAATGGGAGGAATAAATATTAAATAATTACACATGAGTTAAAAAATGTCACAAAAATGTTGAAATAATTAAATTGGGAATTATTTTGAGTATTCATAATTTGTTGACACTTAATAAGTTGGAATTATACCCGATTAAAATATGGGTGTTAGACCAAGTATCTCCGATTGAGGTACCATTGGTCAGGGCTGTTAAGAATATTATTGTGAGTTTGAATATATATTTGGAATAAGTTTTGGATAAAGTATTGAGCCCGAACGGAGATCCTGTTGGTTATGAAATAGTAAAATATTAATGAAGAGGTGAAAATTAAACCAAATAAAACTCCTCTCTTCTCTTCATTCACGTTGGGTTCCAATTTGCCAAAGACAAAATATTCATTCACTCTCTTTTCTTTTTTCCTTCACTCTTTCTCTTCATCTTCTTCCTCTCTAAACCTAAGCAAAAGTGGTATACATCTTTCCTCCTTTATTTTGTTTCCATCTTCAAGCTTGAAGGAGACTTAGTTGATTGGAGCTTCTCATTCTCCCCTCTTAAATTTTTATCACCCATTTTCCATCTCTTGAAGCCCATTGTGGTTTATTGGTTAAGGTAAACTTTACTCTATTTTAATGAGCTTATGCCCTAAGTTTTGGGTTTTGGTTGTTGGGTGAGTGTTTGATGTATGTGGGTTATTGAATGAGAGCCATTAATATGTAAACCCTAAGGTGGGGTGTATTAGATGCAAGCCTTTATGTGCATTTAATGTGGTACATAAAAATATGGTGTTTGATAATGGAAAATAATGATTATTTATGATGGTTATTGGCTTTTTGGTGAAACCCTAACTCTAAAAATTAGGGAAAATAATAAATGTTGGTTAGAGAATGTATTTTGAGAGGAAATACATAATATTGAGAGTGTGGGTGTTATTAATGGTGTTTGGAGAATATTCATTGGGGATGGTTAATAGCATTAATGGTGTTGGATGGTCATAAATGGTGGTTTATGGCCATTGGTGTGTAAACCCACTGTTGGGTGTGGCTTTAAATGCATAACAATAAATATAAACACCAAACCCATGGTGGTTGTGGTGAGATTAATGAAATGGAATATGGTTTGATAATGATAATGTTATAAACACCAAGTATTAGATTTAGAATGTGTAAGTCTTGGTGATTTTGAGTAGAAAATAATGATGTGGTACCTTATGAAATGTAAGACCTATTCTGAATGACGATGCGGGAACATCGAATCGCTTGGACTACTTCTCTTGAGGTAGGAGATGAGTTTTATATTCTAAATGCATGAATTGAGTATTGGTTGATTGTCATATGTGACAATATACATGTTTGCCTTGCTTATATTGTGATGACAAATTGAGATGTTGAACATGATGATGTTAATTGTGCTTGGCAATGTGTGTTGTGCATTTGGAATATTGATGGTGTGCTATGTGGTGATTTCATTGGTTGGCAAATGTTATCCCTTGATACGTTAAGGATGTATTTATATTCACCACTAACATAGGATGATTATTATTGATGAAGAAGAAGAATGAATGTGGATGTTGAGCATACCTTGAATGTTGATGAAAGATTAATGAATATTGATGATGATTATGATGCCATTGTGATTGATGCAAGTTTTGACTTGTATGTGTGAGATGACAATTATGTTAATGGAAAATTGTTGTAAATGCCACATTGAAAACTTGAAACAATGGCAATGACCAATGATAATAAAATCCACTAAGAATTGTATGGTGATATTGGTGTTGGTTATGATCGATGAGTGGCATGATAGGATGCATAGTGTGAGAATGCATATGATTTGTATTTGCATTACATCCATGGCATATTACATAGTTACTGGTAAAGGAATGTTAGGGTTTCCTCTAGTTGGCCCAGTGGGAGGGCGGCTCTGTGCAAGAGTGACATGGACTGTCATAGCCAGTCAAATTGAAACAGTTAAAAATAATATAGTACTAGGGTGTGAACCTAGGTCGTTCTCTCAAATATCAACATAAAAATTCAGGAAAATCAAGTTTTAAAATAATTTTAACAAACAAAAATTCAACAAACATACAAATACATTTGGGGGGTTTAGTTTGGTTGTCACAGTAAAATTTAAAACAAAATAAATGTAAAACTGAGAACAAATAAATAACAAGTGTTAACCCGGCGACAGAGTCTCAACCGTTCGTTTCCACCACCGAGTTTGTTAATTGGCAAGCGCACCAATCGTTTGTGGTTTTCAAAATTTAGATATCGTTCCATTGGGATTGAAAGTCCAATAACAACAGTAATTTTCTATTTACTATGGTAAATGTGAAGAAAGTTATAGACAAAAGAATGATTTATATACAATTTATACAATATTCACAGGATAGCATGATTGAGTGGTTCATAAGACAAAAATAAAATAAAATCTATCTAAAAAGTTGAGTTGTAATCTTAGAATAGGTAAGATACTTGAGATAAACACAGATAAATGAATTATGTTGGAAATTGGATCCCTAATCTAGAATAACAATGAGGAACTCAAGACATGCATATTTAATCATCAAGTTTCATGTCATTGCAGCTTAAATTCATTATAACCGATCCCTCGTGATATAAATTCTAAGAATTCACCGTAAAGTCCGATCCCTCGTGAGCTTTCTCAGTAAAAACTTGCATTAAGACCTGGCTTTATGGCAACAATGGTTAACAACCCCTATAGAATTGAGATACCAAGGGTATTCCAACTTTTACTTTCGTCAAAACAAGTTTCAATACGGCATAAATAATCATTCTCCCGTTTGACATTTATTCTAATAAAACAAGTTTCAATGCACATGAAAATCATTCTCCCGTTTGACATTCATATTAATAAAAGGTTGAAATACTAACATGGACTTGAATCATAAACATGCAGAGGTCGAATTCACAACATTATACTCAATAGATTAGTTCACCAAATTCTAACATAAACAAATTAGTTACACATGGTGAAAGTAAAAACAACACTTACAGAGTTTGACATTACGAAGACGATGGGAACTTCACGATACAACGATCACAATACACCAAAACACACTCAAGTATCTAGAAAACTATTCTAGAACTACAACTTACAAAAGAAGTGCTCAAAGTCGAGCACAAAGAGAGGAGAGAAGAGAATGGAATAGAATGGGATTGATGGAATGGTGTTGGATGGCCCTATTTATATGGCTGAGCAAAGGTGCTGACGCTACGCGTCAGTGTGACGCTACGCGTCACACTCTTGACTCAGCCTCCATTAAACACTTAATAATGGCCACTTCAAATAATTAATCTTCATCATGCTTGGCCACATGGACATGTTTCCACCGAGTTTTGGCCTTTCATGCTGATTGGGGTGGCCCTTGGTGCTGAGTGGAGTGCCCATTATTGGGTCCAAGTGGGGTGGTTGGCCAAAGTGGAGGTGGAGACCACGCAGCACTGACGCTACGCATGGCTGTGACGCATAGCATCAGCATCAAAATTCAGAGTCCATGTTACGCGTGAGATTGATGCTACACGTCAGCTCCTCTAGTGTAATTTTCTCTTGATTTCTTAACTTTTTCACTGCAAAACTAGAGAAAATTGATCAAGGGCAGACTATTTCTAACAACATCCATTTATTGAATTTAAAGCCTAATTTTCTAACAAATTAAACTAATTTTTATAATTTTTATGAAATTTTTATTAAAAGATTTATTGTAAATTTGAGGACTAACAAATACCCCCAACTTGAGACATTGCTCGTCCTCGAGCAAGAGAGAAAAATAAGAAAAATAAAAATTTGGAATCAAATTTTTGAGTTAGTCCGAGAATTTACAACAAAAAGTAATTTTCATAATTTGACCAATTTTGTAATAATCAAAAATTAGTATCAAGTATAACAAAGGCTTAATGATAAAATTTATTTACAATATTCTATTAACAATCAAGCAGAATTTCAGGCTTACCTCACAGGTGTTATCTCTATGTAATAGGTAACCTTTTTCACTCAATCAATCATAAGATCAAACAAATTTAACTTTGTTTATCATCTAATCAATGGTTATTTATACAGAATTAATTCAGAAATCACAAGGTCTTTTCACAGGTTGTAATGAGGCTTGGCTTACAAGAATCAATGGTTTTTCTTGGAATTCAAAAACCTGAAATCATAAAAGAGCATTTTATAATTTTTTTTAGGTTTTCTCTTGACCCAAACTCTCATTTCTTTTGTTTGATGAAAAATAAATACCCCCAACTTGATTCTTTTCACTATTTTTAACTTTTCTTTTCCATTTTCTGAAAAGAATCAAGTTGCTTATTTTCACTCCCTATTTTTGTGAGAACATTCAAAATATTTTTCATTTACTTCAATTGCTCTTTTAATCAATCAAGTATAGGGAATGGTAAAAACAGATTTAGGTTTAAGGGTACCAAAAAATTTATTTTAGGCTCAATTTGGCTTTCAAAGGATAAAATAATTTTTACCAAGGTAAGCTGTTTGGCCCAAGGTCTTTTTCACCAAAAATGTGCCTTGCTCATTTTCCTAAATTTTCTGTACAACAACACAAATCAAAGATTAAAGCAACATCAATTCGAATTGAAAATATGTCGATTAAACCCTCAAGTATATAAAAAGATATCTCTCTGCTCACCGGGTTATTGAAATTTGCTTGATGGTTAATAAACTTATTGTAATTAAATTTATCAAAATTCCTAAGTTATAAAAGAATTAATAATTGATTTTACAAAATTAAGTTTCATTGTATAAAAACTCTAAGTGTATAAATTAACTTACTATCAAAAAATTTGATTGATTTATTAAAAGATAAATTATTATTTTTATTTTTATTATTTTTTTTTAAATTTTAAAATAAACAAATAACAAAATGGGTTGCCTCCCATTGAGCGCTAGGTTTAGTGTCTCCAGCCTGACATTTCTGTAATTTCAAGGGTCAGTTAAAAGATAACTGGTGGTAATTTTGTTAATTTCACCACCCAAATATAGTTTCATCTTTTGTCCATTTACCATCCAACTTCTTTTGGAAGTTGGATCTTCAATTTCCACTGCTCCATATGGTTTGACTTCTTTAATCAAAAACGGGCCTGACCATTTTGATTTCAATTTTCCAGGAAACAATTTTAATCTTGAGTTGAATAATAAAACCTGCTGACCTGGTGTGAAGTGTCTTTTCTTTAACTTTTTATCATGGTAAGCTTTCACCTTGCTTTTGTAGCATCTAGATGATTCATAGGCATTGTTCCTCATTTCCTCTAACTCGAGTAGCTGTAACTTCCGTTTGTCTGCTGCTACATTTTGATCAAAATTGAGGAATTTTAAAGCCCAATATGCTTTATGTTCCATTTCAACTGGAAGGTGACATGATTTTTCATAAACCATCTGGAAAAGAGAAAGACCAATTGGTGTTTTAAATGCAGTTCTGTATGCCCAGAGTGCATCATCAAGTTTTTGTGACCAATCCTTTCTAGAAGATGACACAGTCTTCTCCAGAATTCTTTTCACTTCACGATTTGAAATCTCTGCTTGTCCGTTGGTTTATGGATGATATGCTGTGGCTACCTTATGCTTTACTCCATAATGTTGTAATACTTTCTGAAGAATTTTATTACAAAAGTGTGAACCACCATCACTGATTAAAGTTCTTGGTGTCCCAAATCTACAAAAAATATTTTTCTCCAAAAAATTCACAACAGTTTTAGTGTCAGCATTAGGGGTAGCAATTGCTTCCACCCATTTTGAAACATAATCAACTGCCAAAAGAATGTATTGATTTGAGTATGAGTTAGGAAAAGGTCCCATGAAGTTAATTCCCCAACAATCAAATACCTCAACTTCTTGTATATTTGTGAGAGGCATTTCTTGCCTTCTTCCAACATTACCTGTTCTTTGGTAATTATCACAAGATTGAACAAATAAGTGGGCATCTTTAAAAAGAGAGGGCCAGTATAAACCTGATTGGAGAACTTTTGCAGCTGTTCTTTCATCATTAAAGTGTCCTCCATATGGTGATTTATGACAATGCCACAACACATCTTTAACTTCCCAGTCAGGCACACAACGTCGTAACAAATTATCCGCCCCAATTTTGAATAAATGAGGGTCATCCCAAACAAAATATCTTGAATCTCTAAAGAATTTTTTTCTTTGTTGCCAAGTTAAATCATTTGGAAGAACTCTTGCTGCTTTGAAATTGGCCATGTCAGCAAACCATGGCAGTTGTGTTATTTTGAAAAGTTTTTCATCGGGAAATTCTTCCAAAATTTCTTTTTCTTTGGCAGTAACCTCATTATTCATTAATCTAGAAAGATGGTCAGCTACCATATTTTCACTACCCTTTTTATCTTTGATTTCAAGATCATATTCTTGAAGGAGCAAAATCCATCTGATTAACCGAGGTTTTGAATCAGATTTAGTTAAAAGATACTTGATTGCAGCATGATCAGTAAAAATGATTATTTTTGAGCCAATCAAGTAAGATCGAAATTTTTCTAAAGCATACACTATAGCTAGTAATTCTTTTTCAGTAGTTGCATAATTTATTTGATTTTCATTCAAAACTTTACTAGCATAATGTATGACTTTAAAAACTTTTTCGTATCTTTGACCTAAAACTGCTCCAACAGCATAATCACTTGCATCGCACATAAGTTCAAAGGGTAGATTCCAATTAGGAGCAACAATTACAGGGGCAGAAACCAATTTTTCTTTCAAGGAATTAAAATCTTTAAGACATGCTTCATCAAATTTGAATTCAACATCTTTATTTAGAAGGTTTGATAAAGGTTTTGCAATTTTTGAAAAATCTTGAATAAACCTCCTATAAAATCCAACATGTCCTAAAAAGCTTTTAATACTTTTTACATTTACGGGAGGTGGGAGTTTAGAAATTACCTCTATTTTGGCTTGGTCAACTTCAATGCCTCTAGAAGAAATTTTATGACCAAATACAATTCCTTCTTTTACCATAAAGTGACATTTCTCCCAATTAAGCACCAAATTTGTCTCAATACACCGCTTCAG
Organism: Clitoria ternatea; assembly: GCA_037962975.1. Taxonomy (NCBI): domain Eukaryota; kingdom Viridiplantae; phylum Streptophyta; class Magnoliopsida; order Fabales; family Fabaceae; genus Clitoria; species Clitoria ternatea. The sequence continues at coordinate 213,807,457 of CM075671.1, read as the reverse complement.
TATGGTGTCCAGGTTGGATAGACATGTTTCCAATGAATTCCCAAAAACTGAGAAGTCATCCATGAAAATCTCAATGCTCTTTTCAATTAAATCTGCAAAAATAGCAAACATGCATCTTTGAAAAGTAGCAGGTGCATTACATAATCCAAATGGAATTTTTCTGTAAGCAAATATGCCAAAAGGACATGTAAAGGCAGTTTTCTCCTGATCAAGAGGGTCAACAGCAGTTTGATTATATCCAGAATAACCATCAAGAAAGCAATAATATTCTTGTCCTGACAATCTTTCAAGCATTTAATCCATAAAAGGCAATGGAAAATGATCTTTTCTTGTTGCTTGATTTAATTTTCTATAATCAATGCACATTGTCCAACTAATGACAGTTCTTGTAGGAATTAGTTCATTTTTTTCATTAACAATTACTGTCATACCACCTTTTTTTGGAACAACTTGAACAGGACTTATCCATGCACTATCAGAAATAGGATAAATAATACCTGCTTTCAGCAATTTCAGAACCTCCTTTTTGGTTACCTCTTTCAAAGTTGGGTTGAGGCGTCTTTGAGGTTGAGCAACAGGTTTGAAATTATCTTCCAACAAGATTTTGTGCATGCAGTATGATGGACTTATACCTTTCAAATCTCCAAGTGTCCACCCAATTGCTTCTTGGTTTTTCTTCAATACTTCCACCAGTTTTTCTTCCTCTGTTTCACTTAACAGATTACTAATGATTACTGGTTTTAAATTACCTTCTTTCAAAAAGATGTATTTCAGATTGGAAGGCAACACTTTTAGTTCAGGTTTCTGGATTTCTTCAACAGGTGATTCTTGAATTTCTTCAATCTTTCTTGATTCAAAGGAAATTTCTTTCCCTTGATCGAATTCTTCAAGATATCTTTCAATTTGTTTCTCCTCTTCTTCATTCAAAAATTCAACAGAGTTAGTTAATAACTTATTTAATGGGTCAGAAATAGTCATACCTTTTGATAAGAAAAGATAAGTTTCACTAAAGATGTCCACTTTGAAACAGTCTTGCTTCGGGCTAAGATGTTTCATAACTTTGAAGACATCAAAATTTACTTCCTCATCATGCACCCTTACTGCTAGCTTCCCGTTGTCAACATCAATCAGTACTCGAGCAGTTGTCATGAATGGTCTTCCAAGAATTAGAGGAACATTAGCATCTTCCTCCATGTCTAAGATCACAAAATCCACAGGAAAGTAGAATCTATCAACCTTTCCAAGCACATCTTCTACAATCCCATAAGGTCTCTTGATGGATTTATCAGCTAATTACAGAGTCATCCTTGTCTGTTATGGATCAAGGTCACCAATACGCTTCATCATACTTAGGGGCATTAGATTGATGCTAGCCCCTAAATCTAATAAAGCCTTTCTGATATTTACTCCTCCAATAGAGATAGGAATAGTGAATTTACCAGGATCTTTGGATTTTTCTGGCATCTTGTATTGTAAAATAGCGCTGCAACTTACTTCAAGTTCTACTATCTCCTCATCATACTTCCTCTTCTTTGTAAGCAGTTCTTTCATAAACTTAGCATATGTAGGCATTTGTTCTAATGCCTCAGAAAAAGGAATGTTTATGTGTAACTGCTTAAAAATTTCAAGGAATCTCTCATATTCCTTCTCTCTATCTTTTTTTAATGGTGGATGAGGATAAGGTAAATCCTGGATAGGAGGTGTCTGTCCTAAATACTGATTTTTTTGATTTTTTTCTTTTTCTTTTTCTTTATTTTTTCACTTTCTTTTTCTTTTTCTTTTTCTTTTTCTTTTTCTTTTTCTTTTCACTTTCTTTTTCTTCTTCTTTTTCTTTTTCTTCTTTTTCTTCTTTTTCCTCTTTTTTTTCACAGTTCATACCTACAGTTTTACCACTTCTTGTAAAAATAGCCTTACATTGTTCTTTCTCTTTGAATTCCTTGATGTCGGCTACTTCTTTTACTAGTTGACTCAACTGTTGGTCTGATGCTTTCCGTGCAGCCTTAATTGTCTCTATGTATTGCATCAATTGTTGAATACTTTCTTTAACCTTTGTCAATCTAGTATTGTAATCACCTTGATTGCTGAAAGGTCTAGCATTTTGCCTCCAACCATAGTTTTGGTTTTGCTTTCCCTGCAGGTAATTGTTAGAAAAAGAATTTACAAGAGGATTTAGAGAATTACCAAAAGGTGCTCTTTAATGGTTCATGAAATTGGCTTGCTCTTGCTCATTTCCATAGTAACCACATGGTTGTTCTCCCATACAGTGCATACATTGTTTAAGTTGAGCAGGGGGTGGTGACGCTACTTGAGCAATTTGGATTTTTTCCAATTGCTTGCTTATAACTTCAATTTGTTGGGTCAGTAAGTTTTACTGAGCCAACACCGCGTCATTTACTCCCAATTCGAGCATTCTTGGCTTCCTTTGTACATTACCTCCCTCATGCTTTGCTTGACGGTCACTGATAGCCATTGATTCCAATATTTCTATGGCTTCCTCCACAGTCTTGTTCATTAAAGAACCACTTGCGCAAGCATCTAACATCATCTTGAACTGAGGCAATAAACCATGGTAAACGATTCTTACCTTTTCGGCATCATTCAGGTTGTGGTTTGGACACTTTCTTAAGAGTGCCTTGAATCGTTCCCATGTCTCTCCTAATGATTCATCATTATTTTGAGAAAAAGAGTGTATGGCTGTCATTGCTTCAAAATATTTTGAAGGAGAATAAAATCTTTCCAAAAATTTTCTTTCTATATCGGACCAGTTTGTAAAACTACCCGGTGGACAAGATTTAAACTATTCTTTTGCTTTACCAATCAATGAAAAAGGAAAAAGTCTCATATAAACAGATTCTTCTTGATTGGGTTCAAAACCAATTGTGCTGCATAACTCATAAAAAACAGTTAAATGTTCATATGGTTCTTCATGATTTAAACCAGCAAATTGGTTATTTTGAATAATATTTAAAGTGGCAGGTTTAATCTCCACTGGTAAAACTGGTCCTTGAAACATTCCTGAAACTCGGGGTGGACCATTAATAGCAGCAAACTATCCCAATGTTCTCCTTTCAGCAGCCATATTTGAATTTTTAAAAATTTTCAAAGTTGAAGAAGAATTAGTTTGTGTTTTAGATTTGAAAGACTTGATTTTCTTTACAAACTTTTCTATCTCAGGATCAAAATAAATTTTACCTGCGGTAGATCGAGTTTGTATACACAAACTAGACAAAGAAAGTTAGTGTAACAATCATAAGAAATACATAATCAAAAATTTAACTAAGGTAAAAAAAATATTTACCACGGTAATTAAAATTTTACTGTTTTACTGAAACAATTCAATCCCCGGCGACGGCGCCAGAAAACTTGTTAACCCGGCGACAGAGTCTCAACCGTTCGTTTCCACCACCGGGTTTGTTAATTGGCAAGCGCACCAATCGTTTGTAGTTTTCAAAATTTAGATATCGTTCCACTGGGATTGAAAGTCCAATAACAACAGTAATTTTCTATTTACTATGGTAAATATGAAGAAAGTTATAGACAAAAGAATGATTTATATACAATTTATACAATATTCACAGGATAGCATGATTGAGTGGTTCATAAGACAAAAATCAAATAAAATCTATCTAAAAAGTTGAGTTGTAATCTTAGAATAAGTAAGATACTTGAGATAAACACAGATAAACGAATTATTTTGGAAATTGGATCCCTAATCTAGAATAACAATGAGGAACTCAAGACATGCATATTTAATCATCAAGTTTCATGTCATTGCAGCTTAAATTCATTATAACCGATCCCTCGTGATATAAATTCTAAGAATTCACCGTAAAGTCCGATCCCTCGTGAGCTTTCTCAGTAAAAACTTGCATTAAGACCTGCTTTATGGCAACAATGGTTAACAACCCCTATAGAATTGAAGGGTATTCCAACTTTTACTTTCGTCAAAACAAGTTTCAATACGGCATAAATAATCATTCTCCTGTTTGACATTTATACTAATAAAACAAGTTTCAATGCACATGAAAAATCATTCTCCCGTTTGACGTTCATATTAGTAAAAGCTTGAAATACTAACATGGACTTGAATCATAAACATGCAGAGGTCAAATTCACAACATTATACTCAATAGATTAGTTCACCAAATTCCAACATAAACAAATTAGTTACACATGGTGAAAGTAAAAACAACACTTACAGAGTTTGACATTACGAAGACGATGAGAACTTCACGATACAACGATCACAATACACCAAAACACACTCAAGTATCTAGAAAACTATTCTAGAACTACAACTCACAAAAGAAGTGCTCAAAGTCGAGCACAAAGAGAGAAGAGAAGAGAATGGAATGGAATGGGATTGATGGAATGGTGTTGGATGGCCCTATTTATAGGGCTGAGAAAGGGTGCTGACGCTACGCGTCACACTCCTGACTCAGCCTCCATTAAACACTTAATAATGGCCACTTCAAATAATTAATCTTGATCATGCTTGGCCACATGGACATGTTTCCACCGAGTTTTGGCCTTTCATGCTGATTGGGGTGGCCCTTGGTGCTGAGTGGAGTGCCTATTATTGGGTCCAAGTGGGGTGGTTGGCCAAAGTGGAGGTGGAGACCACGCAGCACTGACGCTACGCGTGGCTGTGAAGCATAGCCTCAGCATCAAAATTCAGAGTCCACGCTACGCGTGAGATTGATGCTACGCGTCAGCTCCTCCAGTGTAATTTTCTCTTGATTTTTTAACTTTTTCACTGTAAAACTAGAGAAAATTGATCAAGGGCAGATTATTTCCAACAACATCCATTTATTGAATTTAAAGCCTAATTTTCTAACAAATTAAACTACTTTTTATAATTTTTATGAAATTTTTATTAAAAGATTTATTGTAAATTTGAGGACTAACAATAAGCGATTGATTTTCTTGGAGTATTGTAATTAGATTTATCCCTGGTTCACAAAAGATAATTTGTACACTTTCATTTCTGTTGATTTCTTAGCTCAATTTGAATCAATCAACTAAGCGTCTTTTTCAATTCACAATTCCTTTACCTACATTCAACTTGAATGAACATTTTAATCAAGCATCCTAAATAAGCAAAAGGAGTCAAGATCGAAAAATCTAGGAATCATTGAGAATACATAAGAACATCGCCTACATACATAATCTATTCTCATATTATGGAATTAAGCAAACAATAATAATTAAAACTGATTATGAAAATATTCATTAAGCATGCATACTTCCCTAATCCATTTTAATGAAAATCTTATTCTATTCCATTTGTCTAATTAAACCGATTAATGTAACACCCTAATTTAATGAATCATAGACGGTAAAAAGAGGAAATTTTTTTTTTGTCTGCACGAAAAGAAGATCAGAATGCCTCGGTACAAAGAAATGAGAGGAGAAGAAGAGCAAGAGAGATAAAACCGATCCAGGGAGCTGATAGCGGAAGGAGGGGAAATCGCGTAGGCGAACCACGCAGCAACGCGTACTCGCTCAAGCGAAAACTTCTCTCGGTATTCGCTCACTACACTCGGTATTTCCGTACTCGGAGTCCAGAGCCTAATTCACTCGGAAGGATCCGATCTCAGTTCACTCGGATTGGGCTCTTACACTTGCTAATCCCACTCTGGGATGGTCCCCACTATTACCCACTCGGAATCTATGAATGCTCCTCACTCGGGACAACCTTAGCACCCTTTTTGTCACTCGGGGTATTTCACTTGGTTTACACTCAGTAGCCATAATCCGCCTACTCTAAACATTCTACTAAGCTGAGACTCACTCAAATTCTTTTATTACCAACCATTTACTACAGTGGGGTCCCTTAGAGTCTAAGGTGTCACTCTCCAGTCGGAAAACCTTCACTCGGCGGATTCTCACTCGGGGTTCATCGATTATCCTACACTCGGGAGAAATCCTAGTAGTTGTCACTCGGAAAGCATCTCTAGACTCTCAACTCCGAATCCTAACAGCTCGCTGACGTCGGCTGTCGTGGCCCCATCAAATTAGTACATTAAAACTAATTAATGTAGTACTAGGGTGTCAACCTAGGTCGTTCTCTCAAGGATCAACACTAAAATTTAGGAAAATCAAGTCTTAAACTAATTTTTAACAAACCAAAATAAAACAACTAAAATTTATTTTTAGAGACAAAAGTCCAACAAGCATACAATGGGGGGGTTGTTTAAGTGTTACAGAAATTTAAAACAGAATATAAAATACAAAATGAGTGTAGAACAAGTAAATAACGAACGATTGATTTTCTTGGAGTATTGTAATTTATTTTATCCTTGGATTTGAAAAGGTTTCTATACACTTCCTTACTGTTAATCCCTTAGTTCAATTTGAATTAATCAACTAAGCGTCTTTTAATTCATAATTCCTTTACTTTCATAAAATGAAGATTTTAATCAAGCATCCTAATTAAGCAAAAGGAGTCAAGATTTTAAATTCTAGGAATTATTGAACATACATAGAACATCGCCTACATACATAAACTAGCTTCAACGTTATGGAATTAAGCAAACAACAACTATTAAGATTGATTTTGAAACATTCATTAAGCATGTATATTTCTTAATCTATCTTAATATATATTTTTATTATTTAATCCTAATTGTTTAATTAAATTGATTAAGCATACAACTTAATTAAACCGAATAGACATTAAATAATTGAGCTAAAATTATGAAGAGTTTAACAACAAGGAAATATATTAAAAATCAAAACCTCAAAAATAATATTACATTAACCTCCAAGAAAATCAATCTTAGGGTTTTAGCCCTCCATAATTAAAACAAGATAAAAACCGAACCCGGAATGAAGTTCTCCCAAATTCTTCTGCTGTCCACTGCCTCAAAAATTCCCTCTGACTTTGCTCCAACAACTCCTCTGCTCCTCCCTGTTTCTCTCCTGCTGAACGTCCCCTTTTATATGCTTTAAGTTGGTTTTTTTTTATTATTTCCTCTAAAAACAGCCAGCTTACACTTCCACTCTGTCTCCTCTTTTCTTCATTTTTTCGTTGGCAAAATGCTTCATTTTGAACCCCTTCTTCTCTGTTTTCTGCTGCTTTTGACATTGGATTTTTGTTGTTTTCTTAATGTTGCTGTTTGCTGTCAGAATAATATTGCTGTTCAGCCAGCCTTTGTTCACTTTTCCAGCAGCCTTTCACGTTGATTCCTTGCAGTTTGGTGTCCATTTTCTGCTGTTTTCTTTTGAATTTATTTTATGCCATATAATGGAAATAATTTTGCAAACATTCTGCACTTTTAAGAAGCATTCACGTTGCAAAACAATTGGCAAAGACAAGTGCTTTCATTAAATAATTTAGTGCATGGACCCTTGCTGTTTTGCCAACGTGAAAGCTTGTACAATTGCCTTTGATTTGCATAAAATAATGGAGCTTGGACCCTTCTTGGTGCTATCCGTGAGTGTGGTCTTGTTACCATATTATTTGCATTAAAAAAAATTGGCCCTTTGGACTTGTTGACCATGACATGGAATGGAAGAAAGTGATGGCTTTTGGCTTGTAAAATATTTAGCAATGGGGTCCCCTTTCTTTTTGGTAAAACCGTGAGAAGCTTGGCTTGGCTTCCTTTGTTTACATTAAAATATTAAAGGGATGACAATTGCTAAATAATTGGCACATGGTTCACTAGCTCCAACGTGAATTGCATCCTTGAAACCAATTAAGTCCAATTTTGACTAAGTCAAAATTGGATTACCTTGTAGAAGCCTTCTCACGTTGAAAAGATGAAAGAAGAAGCATGATTTTATTCAAGTTCCAAGCTGCACAAGGTCACCCATCAGCCCATGATTCACGTTAAAACAGCAGCTAAAAAGGGGTCCAATTGCTTGCTGTTTTGTTGTCCTATTTTTACTGCTGTTGCTGTCAAAATTCCTTGCTGTTCTTTGTCAAAATTCCTTGCTGTTGCTGTACGAAATTCTCTGCTGTTTTTGTCTATTTTATTGCTGTTTTGCAGCAGCTTTCACGTGGACCCATGGCTGAATGGAGTTTATTTTGTTCATTTTTTTTAAGCATTGATAAGGCTAAAACAATTTCACATTAATATACTTGTCAAGAAAAAGTAATTAATGTGAATTTGTACTTGGAGGAGGGTAATTTATTTGCAAAATAATCATGAAGCTTCCAATAATTTGATAGCCTGTAAAATAAAATAAAATCAAATTAAACTTAGTTAATTCAATAAATTTTATTTTAGAACTAAACATTCATGCAAGCTTAAATTATTTTAAACATAATAATTGATGCAAAAGAAACAGAAACAGTAGAAATTAAAAACAGCAATCACTAATAAACAGTAACAGTAAAAGAAAACATAAATCATAAAATTCAACACTCAATAGTAATAGTAAAAAAAAATAAATAAGAAAACAGTGATCACTAGCAAGTAGTGACATAAAAATTAAAAATGGAGATTACTAACAAATTACGCTAAAACACAGTTATAATAATTTAACAGTAGAGAAAACAGACAAACAGAGTAAGTAATTAAAGATAAAAAGATATGTCATCACTCGCCGCTGGGGGCAGTCTTCTACGCCAATTCCTACTCGGAGCTATCTGATTTCACTCACTCAGAACGTCTGAACCTTCCCACTCGGTGACAGAGTCACAAACTCTCCCTCTAGACCATAGGTTGGCTTCCTTCATGATAAGTTATGTCATTTCCTACACACTCGGGGATATGAACGCGCATATACATAAGGATTACCCAGGCATTTCACAGCATAAGGTAGACATGCAACATGGCATAAACATAGGCATATATATATAGAAGTGTACATCATAATTTTACAACCACAATATCATATTCCCATTCCAAGAGATTCAACTCCGTCAAAAAGACTAACAGAAAAACACGAGCCGGCCAAGGCTTAACTCAAAACACTTTATACAGCATATGCACAGTTGTAAAATTCCATAGTGCATTAGCACTTCACCCGGTATTTCAGCTCCTCCTCCCATCCTCATTACGAGAGATATTCACTGGAAAATTGCCACAACAGGGGTGAGTATCTTAAATTTTAAATGATAGATATTGACTCAGGTTGCCTCACCTTTATACAACAATATATATATATATACGCACAATTATACATGGCAACAATTATAGTTAGGGCAATGCCAATCAGCCAGGACACACACAAGGTCCTTACCAATCGGAATCCATCAGTTGTCACTTGGCCTTTTACACACATCAACTCAATAATATTAACATACAACAATCGGTATCGTGATATTAAGATCCGTGTATTAGAATGCTTCTTTTGGACATTTATCAGTCAGATTCCACAATTCTCACTCGGCTATATATATACACAACTCTCTAATACATGACATACATTCATAGAACAGAATTCAATCAGCATCAACAGCATATGCACATGGAATAGTGCACTCAGTCCTGAGGGTATATATATATATCATCTCATTAACACCATCACATGCATAATTAATTCTACACAACATCAGTAGCAATATAAACACAGATTATTCACTCGGTTATATGCATTCATCCTTTCAATAACGTTGCCACCTGCATGATCAATTCCAAACAATGTCAACAGTTAATACACACAGAGTAATTCACTCGGTTGCAAACATTCATCATCTCATTAACACCTTCGCATGCATAACCAATTCCAAACAATATCAACAGTAAATAGGCACATAGTATTTCACTCGGTTCCGTATTCGTGTGTATCGGTATAGACGTTGCAACATAGGCTCTCAGCCTTTTTATACATAGCTCTCGGCTATCAAATCAGCTCCCAGCTACTTGGCCGTTTTACAGGTACCCAACCGTTTGCCCACAGGTGAGACCAACGCTCTTAGCGCCAACGGAGGTGTTCACAGGCAGCCCGAGTCCCACTTAAGGGCTACCTTGAGTCCCACTCAAGGATTTTACAGCGTCCCACGCTTAATAACCGATGGTAGTGTCCCACACGACGTGCTCCCAGCACAACGCATCCCATGCGCCACACGCGGATTCATCATATAACATAGAATTCATGCACACAACCTTCACTCAGTTATACATATTTCACATGCAGTCGGTAATACGCATTTCCAGGATTCCACATATTAATTTAACACACACATACTTCCATGCAGTCATCATCATAGCTTCATTAACAACATATGAGCCCAATGCAATCGGTGTCAGTCAATATCAAACTTCTAACAGCATTCTCATCAACTCATGCATAACATGCACTCGGTATACAGCAGTGTCAGAACTTACTCAACTCATGCATCCATATGAAGATCAACAGGTTCAAACAAGCATTCCAATCAGTACAACATAATATGCATTCGGTATACAATAGTGTCAGGACTTAATCAATGCATACATCCATATGAATATGAATGGATTCAACAAAGCATTCCAATCAACACAATATAACATGCAATCGATATACAACAGTGTCATGACTTTAATCAACGCATGCATCAATATGAATATGAACGGATTCAACAAATCATTCCACATGCAAGCACATCATACAACAGAATACAGAATCACCATTATCAATACTCAAAACCCGTTCATAACCCATGCATTTAACATGTAAGGTACTCCCCCTACCAACTACGAGATTCCGAGAGGCTTTTCTGCTTGGGTGTTGGTTCTCTTCCTTGCTGCTTCACTCAATGTTTCCACTCGCTTAGCCTTTACTTGAACGTTGTTGCCCTCCACGAGTGGTGCAGAGCTGTTTCTGCTTCTGCTTTGATGCTCGTCCTCTACTCGTATGAGGGAGCTCTAACTCCTCTGCAGCACCGTCACTTGGCTTCCAGAACAGGGAATGGAACAGAGAGCAGAGAAGGAGAAGAGAAGAAGAAGGAAGAAGAAGGAGAACAAGAGAGAAAGAGAAGAAGGAAGAAGAGAGGAATCGCAGAGGGAGTTTCGAAGAATGCAAGGCAAGGAACCTTCGTCCAAATATAAACACATGCACGAGGAAGAAATGGTGGGGTGGGAAAACGTGAGGGGCAGTCTGCTCACGTCACCCAGTCCCATCAACACCCACTAAAGCCAATCACCCTTTTTAATCAGCACACCCTTGATTAATTAAGTTAATGGCAATTAATAAACAAATTCCCCCTTTTGAAATTATTATTTTAATGGTTTTGTTCACCCAGTACATTATTAAAGATTTGGGATGTTACAGTTCTCCCCCACTTCAAAAGAATTTCGTCCTCGAAATTCAGTCGGTAGCTCACCTTGGTCAAATAACTCGGGGTACTGCTGCCTCATGGCATCCTCGCGCTCCCAGGTATAAGAGGTATACCCGTCCTGCTGCCATTCCACTTCAACCAGTTGCACTTTCTTGCTCCTTAATCGCTTTACAGATCGGTCCACGATCCTAGTCGGTATAGTTGCAGTGGTTAGATCTTCCTTGATTTCCACCTCATCATCAGGCATTGTGTGAGTAGAATCTGGCAGGTACTTCCTTAGTTGAGACACATGAAACACGTCATGTAATCGAGATAAATGAGTCGGTAATGCTATTTGGTATGCCATGGAGCCGACTCGTTTCAACACCTCATAAGGCCCAATGTATCGAGGGCTCAACTTTTTGCTTTTCAGGGCTCGCCCGACTCCTTTACTCGGTGAAGTCCTTAAAAATACCTTGTCTCCGACTGAAAATTCCAAAGGTCTGGTGCGTTTGTCATGGTAGCTCTTCTGCCTATCTTGAGACGCCTTTATCTTTTCTCTTATCACCCGGATCTGCTCTGAAGTTTGCTTCACAACCTCTGGTCCCAATAGCAGGCTTTCACCCGATTCCGACCAGCAAAGCGGGGTTTGGCATCTTCGACCATACAGTGCTTCGTAGGGTGCCATACCAATACTATTGTGATGGCTGTTGTTGTACGTAAACTCGATCAGGGGAAGGTATTGCTCCTAATCCCCACCGTGCTCTAACACACACGCCCTTAGTAAGTCCTCTAAGCTCTGGATTGTTCGCTCGGATTGCCCATCAGATTGGGGGTGGTAAGCAGAACTAAGCCAAAGTTTTGTACCCATTTCCTGGTGCAGACTGGTCCAAAACCGGGACGTGAACCTAGGATCCCTATCTGATACGATGGAAGTCGGTATACCATGCAGTCGGATAATTTCACAAATGTAAATCTGAGCTAACTTATGCATCGGGTTCTTTATATTCACAGGCAGGAAATATGCACTCTTCGTTAGTCGGTCAACAATGAACCATATTGCATCATGGCCCGCTCGGTTTTTGGGCAATCCCATGACAAAGGCCATGGCAATTACGTCCCATTTCCACACGGGAATCTCCAGGGGTTGCAATGCACCATACGACTTCTGGTGCTCCACTTTTGACTTCTGACAGGTGATGCACCGAGCCACATATTCTGCCACGTTCCTTTTTAATCCGGGCCACCAGAACTGGTTTCTCAGGTCATGGTACATCTTCGTGGTACCCGGGTGGATACTTAGCAAGCTCTTGTGGGCTTCATCAAGCACTATTCTTCTCAATTCTCCTCCACCCGGTACGTATATTCTGTTTCTTACTCGGAAGATTCCATCTGATCCCTCGGTCAAGGACAAATCCTTACCTTTGGCCTGAGTCTCCTTCATCTTAGCCAAGTAGGAATCTGACTGTTGTTGCTCATACACGGATTTCAAGAATTCATTGGCAATCCTCAGCGTGCCGATTGTCATTTTTCGAGAGGAGGGGATGTCAACATGTAAGTTCATGTCTCGGAACTGTTCCAATAGCGTTACCTCCTTCACCATCATCACTGCTACATGAAGGGATTTTCGACTCAACGCGTTGGCAACAACGTTCGCTTTACCCGGATGGTACTTCAGCTCGAAATCATAATCTTTTAAAAATTCCATCCATCTCCTCTGTCTCATGTTCAGTTCCTTTTGGTCGAATAAGTATTTGAGGCTCTTGTGATCACTGTATACTTCAAATCTGGACCCGTACAAGTAATGCCTCCAGATTTTTAATGCGAACACCACAGTTGCCAATTCAAGGTCGTGGGTCGGATAATGCTGTTCGTGAGGTCTCAATTGCCGAGAGGCATACGCTATCACTCAGTCTTTCTGCATCAACACGCATCCTAATCCGAGTCCTGATGCATCATAATAAACCACGAAGTTCTCTTGCAAGTCAGGTAATGCCAGTACTGGAGCAGTCGTCAACTTATCCTTCAGCTCTCGGAAGCTGTTCTCACACTCGGGACTCCATACGAAGGGAATGTTTTTCCGAGTCAATTTGGTCAGTGGCGAGGCCAACTTAGAAAAACCTTCAATGAATCTTCTATAATAACCTGCCAGGCCCATAAAGCTCCTTATCTCCGAGACCGACTTGGGTCTCTCCCATGCCATTATAGCTGCCACCTTTGAAGGATCCACCGAGACACCTTCCTCGGAAATCACATGTCCGAGGAAATGGATTTTATTCATCCAGAAATCACACTTTGAAAGCTTTGCAAACAGCTGCTTCTCCATCAACACTTGGAGTACCGCCCGAAGATGCTCTTCATGCTCCTCAGAAGTCTTAGAATAGACTAGGATGTCATCAATGAAAACAACTACGAATCGATCTAAATACGGGTGGAATATGCTGTTCATGTAATTCATGAAGATAGCAGGGGCGTTTATTACACCAAACGGCATCACTACATACTCGTAGTGACCATACCGAGTCCTAAAGGAAGTCTTTGGAATATCCGATTCCTTCACTCGGATTTGGTGGTATCCCGATCGTAGGTCAATTTTTGAGAAAATTGAGGCTCCACGCAGTTAGTCAATGAGGTCATCAATTCTGGGCAACGGGTACCAATTCTTAATCCTGAGTTTGTTTAGCTGTCGGTAGTCTATACAAAGCCTCATGCTGCCATCCTTCTTCTTAACAAGCAGCACAGGTGCACCCCAAGGTGATACACTCGGCCTAATGAATTGTTTCCCGAGCAACTCATCTACTTGCTTCTTCAGCTCGGCCAATTAGTTGGGGACATTCTGTATGGTGCACTGGAGACTGGCTCGGCTCCAGGGATCAGGTCTATAGAGAATTCGACTTCTCTATTGGGAGGGACACTCGGTACGTCTTCAGGAAACACTTCTGGGAATTCACAGACAGTTGGAATTTCGTTCACTCAGGTTTTACTCTCTCCCTCGGTTAGACAAAGCATCATAAATAGTTGGGTTATACCTTGCGCTGTGTCGTCCTCATTGTGCTGCCTCGGGAAGATTATCCTTCGGTTTCTGCAATCCACTAACACCCTGTTGGCTGAAAGCCAATCTATTCCGAACACAATATCAAGATCCTTTAAAGGTATGCACACCAAATCGAAAGTGAAACTCCGATCACACAACACAAATGTCACATCCTTATATATTGACGATGTCAACACTTTAGGGCTAGTCGGATTGGCCACTTCTAATGTTAGATCCATAAACACAGTCGGTAACTTTAAACGCTTTACACACTCATCAGCTATAAAAGAATGGGTGGCTCCCGAATCGAAAACAACATTAAGTGTATGTCTACCGAGTGAGCACTTACATTGTACCAGGTCATTTGCTTGTGCAGCATCCTCTGCGTTGATGGCGTAGACTCTTCCCACCGCTGGTTGGTCGGTATTCCTCTCTCGGTTATTTGAAGCAAGCATTATGTTTCCTCTGGCTCTGTTGCCTCTGCCGCTCAGTCGTTGGTTATCATTCACTTAGTTTCTCCCTTGGAAACCTCCTTGACGTACGCTGGTGTTTGCTTGACGGAGTTGGGGACAATCGGGGCGGATGTGTCCCCTTTTATTACAATGGAAGCAAACCATTTCACCATTGTTGTTGCAGTCTCGGGCATAATGATTTCCTCCACACTTGAAACATTTCCCGTCTCCTACCACTGGTCGTCTTTCAGGCTGATTCCGTCCCCCAAATCTGGAAAAAGATTTGTTCCTACCAACGTTGCTTGGCCCCTTGAAGCGGGATTGCTGGGGCCTCAAAGAATGGTTAGCTCTACTGCTCTGGCACGAATGGGCCTTGTCATCCTCCTCAAATATCCTACACTTATTTACCAATGCAGGAAAACTTCGTATCTCTTGGTATCTACAAGCTCTCTTAATATCAGATCTTAATCCATTCTCAAATTTAAGGCACTTAGAACTCTCCGTCCCTGGTTATTGGAAAGGTGGGTAGAATAGACACAACTCTTTGAATCTGGTCGTATACTCCTCCACAGTCATGGAGCCTTGTTTCAACTCCATAAACTCCAACTCCTTCCGACTCCTTACTGTGTCGGGGAAGTACTTCTCCAAGAAGCATGTCTTGAAATCATTCCATGTCAGCTGAGCATCATCATCAGGGAATCGGTTTCTGGCTATCTTCCACTAGTTTTCCGCCTCGTCACGCAGCATGTACACTGCACACTTAACCTTCTGGGCCTCGGTACAGCGAAGACCCCCAAAAATTCTTTCCAGCTCCTGAGTCCACTTAAACGCTGTGTCAGGGTTTCGTCCACCTAGAAATTCACTCAGCTTCCTCTTCAGGAAGTGGTCCAGCACTTGGCCCTCCTCAGCTCGAGGCTGTCCCTGCCTCTCCAACACGTCTGCAAAGCGTTGGAATACTGTGGCTATATCCTCCATGCTTTGGCGATGCGTCATTCCTTATCCTAAAATTAACACCCCTTCAAGGATAAGTATACCAAGCCACTTACCACCGGTCAGATTTCAGCCTAATGTTCAGTAACTTAGCACATCATACTATTTCTATATGCTACACAATCAATCGGACCAGGAGGGAAACAACCTCCTATCCAGAAGTCAATATCAACCAGGTTCAACTAGTATCACAATCAGGATAACCACTCGGTCAGAAAGCACACAACCGCTTACACTCGGTAAGCATACCTTGGCCTTGGACCTTTCGGTCTGCTCTGATACCAAAATGTAACACCCTAATTTAATGAATCATAGACGGTAAAAAGAGGAAATTTTTTTTTTGTCTGCACGAAAAGAAGATCAGAATGCCTTGGTACAAAGAAACGAGAGGAGAAGAAGAGCAAGAGAGATAAAACCGATCCAGGGAGGTGACAGCAGAAGGAGGGGAAATCGCTTAGGCGAACCACGTAGCAATACGTACTCGCTCAAGCGAAAACTTCTCTCGGTATTCGCTCACTACACTCGGTATTTCCGCACTCGGAGTCCAGAGCCTAATTTACTTGGAAGGATCCGATCTTAGTTCACTCGGATTGGGCTCTTACACTTGCTAATCCCACTCGGGGATGGTCCCCACTATTACCCACTCGAAATCTATGAATGCTCCTCACTCGGGACAACCTTAGCACCCTTTTTGTCACTCGGGGTATTTCATTTGGTTTACACTCGGTAGCCATAATCCGCCTACTCTAAACATTCTACTAAGCTGAGACTCACTCAGATTCTTTTATTACCAACCATTTACTACAGTGGGGTCCCTTAGAGTCTAAGGTGTCACTCTCTAGTCGGAAAACCTTCACTCGGTGGATTCTCACTCGGGGTTCATTGATTATCCTACGCTCGGGAGAAATCCTAGTAGTTGTCACTCGGAAAGCATCTCTAGACTCTCAACTCCGAATCCTAACAGCTCGCCGCTGGGGGCAGTCTTCTACGCCAATTCCTACTCGGAGCTATCTGATTTCACTCACTCAGAACGTCTGAACCTTCCCACTCGGTGACAGAGTCACAAACTCTCCCTCTAGACCATAGGTTGGCTTCCTTTATGATAAGTTATGTCATTTCCTACACACTCGGGGATATGAACGCGCATATACATAAGGATTACCCAGGCATTTCACAGCATAAGGTAGACATGCAACATGGCATAAACATAGGCATATATATATATAGAAGTGTATATCATAATTTTACAACCACAATATCATATTCCCATTCTAACAGATTCAACTCCGTCAAAAAGACTAACAGAAAAACACGAGCCGGCCAAGGCTTAACTCAAAACACTTTATACAGCATATGCACAGTTGTAAAATTCCATAGTGCATTAGCACTTCACCCGGTATTTCAGCTCCTCCTCCCATCCTTATTACGAGAGATATTCACTGGAAAATTGCCACAACAGGGGTGAGTATCTTAAATTTTAAATGATAGATATTGACTCAGGTTGCCTCACCTTTATACAACAATATATATATATACGCACAATTATACATGGCAACAATTATAGTTAGGGCAATGCCAATCAGCCAGGACACACACAAGGTCCTTACCAATCGGAATCCATCAGTTGTCACTCGGCCTTTTACACACATCAACTCAATAATATTAACATACAACAATCGGTATCGTGATATTAAGATCCGTGTATTAGAATGCTTCTTTTGGACATTTATCAGTCAGATTCCACAATTCTCACTCGGCTATATATATACACAACTCTCTAATACATGACATACATTCATAGAACAAAATTCAATCAGCATCAACAGCATATGCACATGGAATAGTGCACTCGGTCCTGAGGGTATATATATATATATCATCTCATTAACACCATCACATGCATAATTAATTCTACACAACATCAGTAGCAATATAAACACAGATTATTCACTCGGTTATATACATTCATCCTTTCAATAACGTTGCCACCTGCATGATCAATTCCAAACAATGTCAACAGTTAATACACATGATGCTGAAATCCCGAGCCATTAATTTGGTGCAAAAATCTTAGTAAAATAAAATGTGACTCTCGGATTTACACTTTGGCAAGCGCACCAGTCGTTAAAATTGTAGTGTATTTGATCGTCCCACAGGGATTGTGGTAAGTACCTCAATCTAGGACTAGTACAAGCTGAACCAACAGAAAATACATGAAGTTCATTCGGTTTTTATGGTTTTAGTGTTTTATAGTTGTTTTTGTATTTTGAGAAACAGAGTTAAAGTGAAATGTGGAAAGTGATTAAAAGAAAGCAGATTAGGATTGCTTCGGCTCACAATCTCCTCATGAAACACGCAATTAAGTATAATCAAACTTCACAACCTAGAGGACAATCCGCTTGTGGTTATTCCCTAATTCCTTAGGTGAAAAACACTAATCCTTAAGCAATGAACCTTAATTCCTTAAGTGATCGATTAACCTAAGAATCTAATGCGAAATTGGAGGTTGAACTCTAACTATTCACCTAAATTGATTAGGCCTGAACTAGTTAGAAAGCTGGAAGTTACCTAAGCTTCAACCATGATTCCTCACTGGTGAAGTTCTTCATCAGTTCTGGATTTGTCAATCCAGCGATTCTGCTCCACTCCTCAGCTTGTTCGCCTCAGGATCTTCGAAGTCGATCTACTTGCTCACAGCTTCAAGATTCCATTGCTAACCTTCGCAATCCCAACCTTAGGGATTTAGAACTCCATTGACTTCAGTTCCATCGAAGGATTGTGGAACGTCATGGAGGAGAGAGTTTAGAGAGATGAAAATGTAGTGAGAGAGTATTCGAAGTTTAGAATGAAAAAGAATGTGTTCAATGTATTCTCTGTCTCCACACACCTTTACAGAGCATGTACATGAATATATATAGGTATCTAACTAAACTAACTAACTTAACTGATAAATTAGAGAACTTAAGTTAACGAATAAAACTAATTAATTACATAGTTTACAGAGTAACCAACTAATTACAGCTCAGCTCTTAACAGGATCCAGCTCAGCCTTAGCTAATTTACAGCGCAGCACCAACTAATTGACAGTTCACTACTTAAGTTACTTAAGGTTGCAGCAGTGGAGAAGAAGGCAATGGAAGCGGAAACAGTATTGCACCAGGTGTGTTGTTGGAGGGAAGAAACAGGGTTTAAGTTACTGCTGGGTTTTCGCTTGAGCGGATTAACTCTCGCTTGGGCGAGTTCGGGAATTGTACTACAGTGTTGCTTAGTCGCTTAAGCGTTATGGCGAAGCTTGGGTGAATTGGAAATATGTAATACAGAATGGCTTTCTTGCTCAAGCGTGATTGCTTCGCTTGAGCTAATTTTTTTTGACCTTCGCTTGAGCTAATTTAACTCTCGCTTGAGCGAGTTGATTATTTAATCGGTATTCTGCAGTTGGCGTTCGGGTTCTTCATGCAATATTCCGAGTCCTTGTTCTCTTTCGGAGTCAGTGTCTTTGGAGTCTTCTTAAGTTAGCTTACTTGAAGTCTCGCTTGGTCAGTGTTTGGGCTCTTTTCAGTCGGATTCAGGAAGTCTCACTCGGATTTATCAATTTCTGCTCGGATTTGTAGGATTTCACTCGGAATTTTCTTCTTATCTTGAGTCCGCCCTGTTCCTGCACCAATAAATAGCTACTTGCCTAGCAATTATACGCTGGCTGCTTAGTAAATTTGTAAATACTTCAAAATTCCTTATTTAATTAAAATTTTCAATCGGTTTCTTACATAGATAACATACTTTTGAAATAAATAACTAAAACATGAATTATTAACAAATTATTAAATAATAATAATAAAACTAGACAATACTTAGTAAATTATGTTAACTAAATAGTGGAATAATTAAGTCTTTTCAAGACTTATCAACACACAGAGTAATTCACTCGGTTACAAACATTCATTATCTCATTAACACCTTCGCATGCATAACCAATTCCAAACAATATCAACAGTAAATAGGCACATAGTATTTCACTCGGTTCCGCATTCGTGTGTATCGGTATAGACGTTGCAACATAGGCTCTCAGCCTTTTTATACATAGCTCTCGGCTATCAAATCAGCTCCCAGCTGCTTGGCCATTTTACAGGTACCCAACCGTTTGCCCATAGGTGACACCAACGCTCTCAGCGCCAATGGAGGTGTTCACAGGCAGCCCGAGTCCCACTCAAGGGCTACCTTGAGTCCCACTCAAGGATTTTACAGCGTCCCACGCTTAATAACCGATGGTAGTGTCCCACACTACGTGCTCCCAGCACAACGCATCCCATGCACCACACGCGGATTCATCATATAACATAGAATTCATGCACACAACCTTCACTCAGTCATACATATTTCACATGCAGTCGGTAATACGCATTTCCAGGATTCTACATATTAATTTAACACACACATACTTCCATGCAGTCATCATCATAGCTTCATTAACAACATATGAGCCCAATGCAATCGGTGTCAGTCAATATCAAACTTCTAACAGCATTCTCATCAGCTCATGCATAACATGCACTCCCTATACAGTAGTGTCAGAACTTACTCAACTCATGCATCCATATGAAGATCAACAGGTTCAAACAAGTATTCCAATCAGTACAACATAATATGCATTCGGTATACAACAGTGTCAGGACTTAATCAACGCATGCATCCATATGAATATGAACGGATTCAACAAAGCATTCCAATCAACATAATATAACATGCAATCGGTATACAACAGTGTCATGACTTTAATCAACACATGCATCCATATGAATATGAACGGATTCAACAAAGCATTCCACATGCAAGCACATCATACAACAGAATACAGAATCACCATTATCAATACTCAAAACCCGTTCATAACCCATGCATTTAACATGTAAGGTACTCCCCCTACCAACTATGAGATTTCGAGAGGCTTTTCTGCTTGGGTGTTGGTTCTCTTCCTTGCTGCTTCACTCAACGTTTCCACTCGCTTAGCCTTTACTTGAACGCTGTTGCCCTCCATGAGTGGTGCAGAGCTGTTTCTGCTTCTACTTCGACGCTCGTCCTCTACTCGTATGAGGGAGCTCTAACTCCTCTGCAGCACCGTCACTTGGCTTCCAGAACAGGGAATGGAACAGAGAGCAGAGAAGGAGAAGAGAAGAAGAAGGAAGAAGAAGGAGAACAAGAGAGAAAGAGAAGAAGGAAGAAGAGAGGAATCACAGAGGGAGTTTCGAAGAATGCAAGGCAAGGAACCTTCGTCCAAATATAAACACATGCACGAGGAAGAAATGGTGGGGTGGGAAAACGTGAGGGGCAGTCTGCTCACGTCACCCAGTCCCATCAACACCCACTAAAGCCAATCACCCTTTTTAATCAGCACACCCTTGACTAATTAAGTTAATGGAAATTAATAAACAAATTCCCCCTTCTAAAATTATTATTTTAATGGTTGATAAGTCTTGAAAAGACTTAATTATTTCACCTTTTTATTTAACATTATTCAGTAATTATTGGTTAGTTTGTTAGTATTATTTAATAATTTGATAACAATTCGTATTTTAGTTATGAATTTCAAAAGTACTTCATTTATGTAAGAAAATGATTGAAAATATTAATTAGTTAAGGAATTTTGAAGTATTTATAAATTCACTAAGCCGCCAGCGTATAAATGCTAGGCAATTAGCTGTTTATTAGGGCAGGAACAGGGCGTACTCGAGAAAAGAAGACAAGTCCAAGTGAAAATTACAAAAAAAGCCAAGCAAGAATTTATAGAGCCGAGTGAGAATTCGTAAATCTGACTGAAGGAAGTTTACAAGACCGACTGGGCGAGACTTCAAAGGGTTGACCGAAAAGAATTAATAAAAAGCTGACTGCAAAGATTTCCAAGATACCGACTCCAAAAGAGAACAAGGAACCGATTGAAAATAAAATGAAGAACCCGAGCGTCCATTTCAGAAATGCTGATTGAAAAGATAATTCGCTTAAGCGATAGTTTAATTCGCTCGGGCGAGGGACAAAGTTCGCTCAAGCAAAGCAAGTCTACGCTCAAGCGTGACCTCAAAACATCACCTTTCGCCTAAGCTACTCTATCACGCTTGAGCGAGAAAACCATTCTGCATTACATATTTTCAATTCGCCCAAGCGAGAGTTAATCAGCTCAAGCGAAAACCCAGCAATTGAAGCATAAAAGCAGTAACTTAAACCCTGTTTCTTCCCTCCAACAACACACACCTGGTGCAGTACTGTTTCCGCTTCCATTGCCTTCTTCTCTACTACTGCAACCTTAGTAACTTAAGTAGTGAGCTGTCAATTAGCTGGTGCTGCGTTGTAAATTAGCTAAGGCTGAGCTGGATCCTGTTAAGAGCTGAGCTGTACTTAGTTAGTTACTCTGTAAACTGTGTAACTAGTTAGTTTAGTCGTTAACTTAAGTTTTCTAAGTTATCAGTTAAGTTAGTTAGTTAGGTAGAAACATATATATAGGTTGTACATATTCTGTAAATATACACACGCATACACAGATACGAAATAACAGAACGGAGAACATTCATTACACACTTCGAACATCTCACTACACATTTTTTCTCTCTCTAATCCTCTCCTCCATGACGTTCCACAATCCCTAAGGTTGGGATTGCGAAGGTTAGCAATGGAGTCTTGAAGCTGTGAGCAAGTAGATCGACTTCTAAGATCCTGAGGCAAACAAGCTGAGGAGTGGAGCAGAATCATTGGATTGACAAATCCAGAACCGATGAAGAACTTCGCTAGTGAGGAATCATGGTTGAAGCTTAGGTAACTTCCAGCTTTCTAACTAGTTCAGGCCTAATCAATTTAGGTGAATAGTTAGAGTTCAACCTCCAATTTCGCATTAGATTCTTAGGTTAATCGAGCACTTAAGGAATTAAGGTTCATTGCTTAAGGATTAGTGTTTTTCACCTAAGGAATTAGGGAATAACCACAAGCAGATTGTCCTCTAGATTGTGAAGTTTGATTATACTTAATTGCATGTTTCTTAAGGAGATTGTGAGCCGAAGCAATCCTAATCTGCTTTCTTTTAATCACTTTTCACATTCATCTTAACTCTATTTCTGAAAATACTAAAAACAACTAGAAAACACCAAAACTATAAAAACTGAATGAACTTCATGTATTTTCTGATGGTTCAGCTTGTACTAGTCCTAGATTGAGGTACTTACCACAATCCCTGTGGGACGATCAAATACACTACAATTTTAACGACTGGTGCGCTTGCCAAAGTGTAAATCTGAGAGTCACATTTTGTTTTACTAAGATTTTCATATCAAATTAATGACTCGGGATTTTAGCACTAAGTTAATGGCGCCGTTGCCGGGGATTGTTGAGTAATATCAACAATCCTTGGACCGGTACTAGACTGAACCGTTTTACTTTAGTTTGCATTTAATACGTAGCTTTACTTTTGTTTTTAGTAGTAGTAGTTTGTCATTTTCGTATAGATTTAGTCGTAGCTGTGAATTCTTCTTTTGTGTGACATTTGTTGTATGCAGTCAAGGAGCAGAGGAGAACCTTTCTTCTTTGATCCTGACATAGACTTGTTAGAACGTAGACTAAGAAAAGAAAAAAAGCAAAAAGAAGAAAAAGAAATGGAACAGAGGAGAGTTACACTAGGTGACTACTCCAGGCCGACTGAAGAAGGATCGCAATCTAGCATCCTTAGGCCACCAATTTCAGCAAATAATTTTGAACTAAATCCAGCTTTACTGCAGTTGGTAAGAAATGAACAGTTCGGAGGAAGTGAGGTTAAAGATCCAAATTTGCATCTAGCAATCTTCCTCCAAATCTGTGACACGGTAAAAATGAATGGAGTCCCTGACGAGGCAATCCGACTGAGATTGTTTCCGTTTTCAGTGAGGGACCGAGCAAAAGCCTGGTTGCAGAGTCAACCGAGAGGCAGTATTTCAACTTGGGAGGACTTGCAACGAAAATTCTTGATTAAATATTTTCCTCCCTCTAAATATGCAAAGTTGCGCAATGAAATCACATGTTTCCAACAAAGAGAAGGTGAGTCTTTGATGGAAGCATGGGATCGGTATAAAGAAAGTTTAAGGAGATGTCCTCATCATCAAATTTCTGATGTGCAACAGGTAACTATTTTCTATAATGGTGTCAGGCCAGCTACCAGGGTCCTGATTGATGCCTCAGCTGGAGGTTCATTAACAACAAAAACTGTAGAAGAAGCCATAGAGCTGATTGACGTTATGGCTTCTAATGAATGCTTGATTAGTGAGAGGAGCCAAGTCCCTAAGAGAGGGATATTAGAATTAGAAGCACAAGATGCTTATCTGGCTTAGAGTAAACTGATGACTTAGGCTTTGGAGAAACTAAGCATACAAATTTCAGAACTCCAAAAGCCGAGTCAAGTTTTTATGATCAGTTGTGACTTTTATGGTGGAGACCATGAGAATGGATTGTGTGATCCAAATGTGCCTTCCGAGCAAGTGAATTATATGGGGCAGCAACATTATCAAAGGAATTATCCTTCTAATTCCTTTAATCCTAATTACAGGAATCACCCCAATTTTTCCTGGCAGAAAGGTCCACATCTGAATCAGAACATCCCACCAAGTCAACCCACAAATAGACCACAACAACCTTCTCACCCCCCTGTTAAGGAAAAATCCGAAGTTGAGAATGTACTTTCTCAGTTTATCCAGGCCACTCAGGCCAGTTTTAAGAATCAGGAAGCGTCCATCAGAAATCTAGAAAATCAAGTTGGACAGCTTTCTAAACAATTAACTGAGAGGCAAGTAGGTAATTTCCCTGGAGATACCGAGGTAAATCCAAGGGAACATTGCAAGGCCATAATTACTAGGAGTGGAAAAATTATTTCTCCATCTCCGAGTCAGGAAATAAGTTCAGAAAAAGAAAAAGGAAAAGAAATAATACAAGAAACCGAGCAGGATAATAATGAAGTAGAAAATAAAAATGAAATAGAAAAAGAAAAAGAAAATAAAGTCCATCAAAAGAAGAAGAAAAAGGTTGATCTGATTTTGGAGGAAGCTTCTAAGCTGACTCCTGAAAAACTGAGGAATGCTCTATTTCCACACAGGTTTAAAAAACAAATAGAGGAGCAGAAGTTTGCTAGGTTGTTAGAGGTTTTCAAGAAACTTCACATCAATATCCCTTTTGCCGAGGCATTGCAGGAGATGCCTTCCTATACAAAATTTTTGAAAGAATTATTATCTAAGAAGAGGAAGCTTAAGGGGGATGAAATGATTACTCTCACTCAAGAGTCTAGTGCAATCATTCAAAAGAAACTTCCCCAAAAGCTAGAGGATCCTGGATCTTTTACAATACTATGTGCAATTGGGGATATTCATGTAGGAAGTGCTCTCTGTGATCTAGGAGCCAGTATAAACCTGATGCCTCTATCTTTGATGAAAAAACTGGGAATTAATGACTTGCAACCGAGTCGCATGTCCTTGCAGTTGGCTGACAGGTCCATTAAATATCCCCAAGGGATGCTGGAAGACTTGTTAGTGAAAGTAGATAAATTTATCTTTCCAGCAGACTTCATAGTGTTGGATATGGAAGCTGACCGAGAGATCCCTTTAATCTTAGGTAGACCCTTCCTAGCTACTGGCAGAGCATTAATTGATGTAGAAAAAGGTGAACTCATGCTGAGAGTTCAGGAGGAGCAGGTAACATTCAATGTCTTCAATTCCATGAAACATCTGACTGAAAGGGTGGATTGTTTAATGGTTGAAGAGATTAAAAGCTACCACACTCCAATGCTTTTAAAAACTGAGGAAGAGGCCCTACGAACTTTTTTTGAGGATGACTTTGACTCCGAGACTGAGGAGTTAAATGACTCTCACTCGGAAATATTGAGCCTACTGGAAGTATTAGAAGTAGGTGATTTTGAAAAAGAAAAGAAAAATAATTTGAAAAGAGCTGAAGCTGAGAAAGGAAAGGAATTTTCTAAAGAAAAATGTGATTTAAAACCTTTACCTTCTCATCTGAAATATGTTTTCCTGAGAGAAAACGACACTCATCCTGTCATTATTAATGCCCACTTAAAAGAAGAGGATGTGAATAAACTAATTGGGGTATTAAAGGCACATGAATCTGCGATTGGCTGGAATATTTCTGACTTGAAGGGAATCAGTCCATCATTTTGTATGCATAAAATTCTGATGGAGGATGACTATTCCCCTGTAGTACAGCCACAACGCAGATTGAACCCCATTATGAAGGAAGCAGTAAGGAAGGAAGTGGTCAAGCTCCTAGATGCAGGAATCATTTATCCTATCTCGGACAGCACTTGGATCAGCCCGGTCCAAGTGGTGCCCAAGAAAGGAGGAATGACGACTGTAAGAAATGACCAAGATGAAGTTATTGCCACCCGGCCCACAACAGGCTGGAGGATGTGTATTGATTACAGAAGGCTGAATGACTTCACTCGGAAAGACCATTTCCCCCTGCCATTTGTTGACCAAATGATCGAGAGGTTATCAGGGCATGAGTACTATTGTTTTCTTGATGGGTACTCGGGTTATAACCAAATTGTGGTTGACCCAAAAGACCAAGAAAAGACTGCATTCACCTGTCCTTATGGAATTTTTGCATATAGGCGCATGTTGTTCGGTTGTGCAACGCTCCAGCAACCTTTCAAAGGTGCATGCTGGCAATTTTTGGGGATATGGTGGAGAAATTCATTGAAGTGTTCATGGATGATTTCTCGGTATTTGGGAGTAATTTTGATTCATGCCTCAGCAACCTATCTAAGGTGCTGGTGAGATGCCAAGAAACTAACCTCGTCCTTAACTGGGAAAAATGCCATTTTATGGTTAAGGAAGGGATAGTCCTTGGCCACAAAATCTCTGCTGAGGGCATTCAAGTGGACCGAGCCAAGATTTAAATTACTGAAAAACTTCCTCCTCCAATCAATGTGAAAGGAGTGAGAAGTTTTCTAGGATGTGCTAGCTTTTATAGAAGGTTCATTAAAGATTTTTCAAAAATAGCTAAGCCTCTGACTGACTTACTTGTGAAAGATCATGTATTTGCGTTTAATGAAAACTGTGTCAAGGCTTTTGAAAAATTGAAACAAAGTCTGATTTCAGCTCCGATCCTTGCAGCACCTGATTGGTCTTTACCGTTTGAATTAATGTGTGATGCAAGTGACTTCGCAGTCGGAGCTGTACTGGGTCAGAAAGTAGGAAAATTGACTCATGTAATTTATTATGCTAGTAAAGTGTTGAACGAAAATCAAATACATTACACCACTACTAAAAAAGAAATGCTTGCTGTGGTGTATGCATTTGATAAATTTCGTGCTTACTTGATTGGGGCCAAGGTTATTGTATATACAGACCACTCGGCAATCAAGTATTTGCTAGCAAAGAAAGAATCCAAGCCGAGACTGATCAGGTGGGTTCTGTTACTCCAGGAATTTGATTTAGAAATACGAGATAAAAAGGGAGTAGAGAACTTAGTTGTCGACCAACTGTCTCGTCTGGAAGGTGAGTCGGATTCTGTCTTAATAAAAGAAGAATTCCCAGACGAGAAGTTAATGGCAATTATCACCGGGCCATGGTATGCTGATATGGCCAACTTTAAAAGTGCCTCGGTGGTACCTGATGGTTGGACATCCCAAATGAGAAAAAAATTCTTTCATGATAGTAAAAACTTCCTTTGGGATGATCTATTTCTGTTTAAAATAGGAGTAGATGGATTGATCAGGCGGTGTGTGCCTGAATCCGAGCAAGAAAGGCTCTTGTGGCATTGCCACGACTCCTATTATGGAGGTCATCATGGTGCCTCCCGTACAACAGCAAAAATCTTACAGAGTGGCTTTTATTGGCCAACTATCTTTCAAGATGCTAAAGAATATGTCAAAAGGTGTGATAAATGTCAAAGGAGCAGAGGTCTCTCTGCTAAAGCTGGCATGCCTTTGACAAACATTCTAATTGTGGAATTATTTGACGTTTGGGGTATCGACTTTATGGGACCCTTTCCTAAGTCGTTCTCCAACGAATATATACTTGTTGCTGTGGACTATGTCTCCAAATGGGTGGAGGCAATTCCGACCAGAACCAATGATGCACAGGTGGTGCTTAGGTTCATTAAGAAGAATATTTTCTCTAGGTTTGGAGTTCCGAGAGTAATTATTAGTGATGGGGGTTCACATTTTTGCAATAAGATAATAGAAAAAGCCCTGCGTCACTATGAGGTGTTACATAAGATATCGACTCCTTACCATCCACAAACTTGTGGACAAGTCGAGCTGTCAAATAGAGAAATCAAAAGAATCTTAGAGAAAGTGGTCGGAAAATCTAGAAAAGATTGGTCGGTAAAATTAGATGATGCATTGTGGGCTTACCGAACAGCTTTCAAAACTCCGATTGGCATGTCCCCATATCAATTAGTATACGGTAAGGCTTGTCATCTCCCTGTGGAGTTGGAACACAAGGCGTGGTGGGCCACAAAGCTATTAAACATGGACTGTGACCAATCTCAGGAGGAAAGAGTTTTGAAACTGCATGAATTAGAGGAGTTCCGACTCAATGCTTATCAAAGTGCCTCCATCTATAAGGAGAAAACAAAGAAATGGCATGATAAGCGAATTAATAAGAAAAAGTTTCAGAAGGATGATCAGGTTTTATTATTTAATTCCCGACTGAGACTCTTCCCTGGAAAACTCAGATCCAAGTGGTCAGGGCCTTTTACTGTAAATGAGGTTTTTCCTCATGGTGCAGTCGAACTGAAAGACCTGACTACTGATCGGATTTTTAAGGTAAATGGCCAACGACTCAAACTCTACTTTGGAGGAGAGTTTGATAGGCAGAAAACCTCCCTGTTACTGCAAGCATCTTCTTAGATGCAATAAGGTCAAGCTAGTGACCTTAAAGAAGCGCTCTAGGGAGGCAGCCCTATGTTCCGATTGTTTTGTTTTGAACTTTGAGTCAGAATGAATAAAAAGAAAAACTAAAAAAATTTAGTAAATTAAGTTTGTGAAGTTGAAGAAGGAAATCCGAGCTAGATTCTTCTATTTTCGCTCAGACGAAGCACTTGTAGCTTAGGCGAGACACTGCTGATTGTTGTTTCACACTTAAGCGAAAATTTACTAAGTTTGAGTGAAAATAGTACACTCGGATAACTGTTACTTATTCTTAACCCTTCTTCCCGACTGAACTTCACTCGTCATTTTTCAATAAAATTCCAATTCTTGATGCGAATAAAAGGAAGACTTTGAAGGATTTCTGATCGTTGATGTAATGAATGGGTCAGATGGTGAAAGGCGACTTATTTCAGTCGGCTTTTTTTCACTCGGATTCCTCACTCATCACAATCAGTATTGTATCCATTAGTCTCCTATTCACACGGTCTTTCGGTTTTTCATTCATCCACTCGGCTTTCTCTCTTTCTCTTGGTCGACCTTTATCACTCGGTATTTCTTTCATGCGTCTCTTTTCACAGTTCCTTTTTCATTCATTCAATGTCTCATTAGAGTATTCGGTTTCTTCCACTCAGTCTTTATTCACCCAGTCAATCTTTCACTCGTCTTTCATTTACTCATTCTTCATTCACTCAGTATTCTTTCCATTCAGTATATCATTCACTTGTTTTTCATTCACCTGGTGTTCGCATCACTCGGTTTTTCATCCTTTCAGTCTCATTCAAATTTTCTCAATTCTTCGACCGATTCCTTTCTCGATGTTATTCATTCGGTAGTTTGTTATTCATTTTTCCATTTATTCTTCCACTGGCTTGTGCGTTTACTCATCTCCTTCATCCAGTCAGTATACCCTTTACTCATCTCCACTCGGAATATTCTCAGTCGTTCTCCCATTCATTCTTTCATCTACTCATTTTTCTCACCCACCCTCAATCCACTCATTCCTCAATTCACTCGGTCGCCATTCCACTTGTTGTTTCATTCCCTCAGCTTTGCTCTCAATTTTCCATTCGTCTGTTATTCATCGGTTCTTCCATTTACTCATTCCTTCTCTGCACTCGTTGTTTTGTTTACTCTTCCACTCATTCTTCATTTCTCAGATCTCTATCACTCGGTATTCCTTTATTCATTCATACTTCCATTCGTTTCTTCTACCATCCGCTTTTTTATTCACTCGTATTTCACTACAGTGGTTCACTCGTCTCTCATACGCTCTATTTCATTCATCTATTCTTTCACTCGTTTGTATATCCATTCGTCCTTTATTCATTCAGGATCTTTTCCATTTAGTGTTTCATTCACTCGGGATCCTGTATTCATCCACGGATCTTCAACTCATTCATTCTTTCACTCATTCATTTATTTATAGTTTTCATTCGCCCATTCTGTCTTATCGTTTGTTCATTTATTCATCTTTCATTCTTTTGTGTCCACTTGGCATCACATTGGTATCATCCCACTCTTACTCGATCTTCTACCTATCCAGTATATGAGTGTATTAAAAGAAAAAATAATAAATAATAATATATATATTATAATAAAAATAAAGTAATAATTAAAGCTGGAACACATTTACGCGTTTCTTGGAAAATGAATTCAACAATATAAAAAACCTTTTAGCTTCCAAACCCTAAGTACCTATGCTGAACTTGGGCTGAAGACGAAAGGACATTTTCTGGTTTCTAAGAAAGGTATCATCTTTCCACTTCTTTCACTTATTTCGTGCACTTCTAAGTTTGTGTTTATTATCTTCTTGTTTCATTGTTATTGTTTTCCACTGTTCATAAGCCATGCATCTCACAGTCTTGGTTTGCTGTCTTTCTGTTGGATTTCTGTTCTTATTTTTGTTTATTTAGGTTGTTTATCATCATTCTTTTAACATTAATCATGAAAAGAAGATCACAGAGACTTCTACAAAAACCTAGACCAAATTTTGCAGAAGGAAGTGTGCGAAGAAAACAAATAGATAACGAAAGAGAAGTGGCAACCATAACTATATCTGATTCGTCTGAACATGTACCCAGTCAAAGTCAGGTTCAAAGGGATGTATCTCCTCTGGTTCAAAGGAATGTATCCCCTACAAGTGAGGAAAATGAATCACCAGAAGTTGAAAGTGTTAAGGCTGTTGAAAACTATGCTATGAAGTTTAAAGCCACAGAGCCAGAACGTCCTAGGCAATCTGGAGGAGCTGATTCTTCTTCTTCTGAAATTCTTATGGTGTTATAGGAATTACAGATCATGAAGAAGATGCAACTTGGAATTTATGATCGGGTCTTGAACCACGATCTCATGCTCAGGAAGATTGCCACGAAACTGAGGGTTGAACACACATTAGAAATGGGAGCCCTACCTGATAGAGATGCGTGGTTAGCTTCCATTGGATTCATGATTCCCTCTGAGGACGTATCCCGAGCAGCTGATTCTCCACCATCTCCCCAGCAGGACAAAGACGATGAAGATCAGGATGTTTAAGCAGTTGTTCCACGTTTTTATGATGTTTCCTATGTAATTAATTTGACATTATTGTAACTGTTTTCTGAACAGTGAACTTGCTTCTATTTTAATTATGTAATGAATATTTTATTTTTGTGTTAATTTGTTTGTTTTATTCATTTTTTTTTGTATTGGTAAAATCCACGCGTCCCAATCCGACTACGTGTTTCCCATCCACAGCCACTCAGGTAAAAAGGGAAGTATCTTTCTAACTTGTTCCTTAATTAATATTCTGACTTATTAATTGCTAAATTATGTTTATTATTTCTTTCACTCCATCTTAATAATTTAAAAGTTGCTGATTCGTTCAGCTTAGTCGGATAAATTAATTGATCGGTTTTGTTTAACTCATCATATCTGCCCCTAACGATTTTTCATCATTAATTAAATTGTTTACTCGGCATGCTAGTTAGCAATCTGAATGTATGATCTTACATTAAGTTTGGGGACATGACTGGCTGATTATAGATTAAATATTAGCTTTTGAGCCTGTTTTATTCCTTTCTGAGTGAACTTGCATGCTAGTTAATGAGACAGAATTTGCTTCAGTACTTGCTAACTGTTTATATGCCAATCAATCGGAAATGATGAAGGCCTTCTTTGTTAATTCAGCCAGGGCCAAAAAGTAACCATCCTAATTTTATTAATCATTCTTTGACCCAATAATTATGTTTGAGCCTGAGACCCTTTTATTCGTTTTAAATACCTAACGTTACAAGCCTAATTATCCAAGAAAAACCCGACTAGAGTACCCTGGATGTTCCACTGGTGAATTAGTCAGTTTTTGCTTATTGCTAGGGACTAGCAATTTCTAAGTTTGGGGATGAAGAGTGTGCCTAACAGTAATTAAGGACACACTCCGACCTTAATTATGGGTGAGTATTTTGGAAAATGAAAGGAAGAAAGGCAAAGCCGAGAGAAAAATGAATAAAGTCATAAAAGAAAAAAAAAGGGGGTGCAAAGCACCACAAGAAAAAAATTTGATCGGAAAAAGATGGAAAGAAAAGAAAGAAAAGGAAAAGTCCGAAGGACTAAAACAAAAAGAAGGTACAAAACAGCACGAGTTATTAAGTAACATTCAGTCGGAAAAGTTAAGAGAGTTGTTAGTAGAGGCAATTAAGTCAGAATTGAGGCAAGGCATCAGTGGATACATCTTGTAACCTATCTATGACTCGGAAAAACAATAATGGAGCCTGTAGCCCAGCCCCATTATAAGCTTAAAAAGCCCTTACTGATCTGATTGTGTTGGCATATGGCATGACGTGTAGAACTATTGCAAGCCTATGTTTATCTAACAAGTATGTAGGTGCTGAGTGCATTCTATTCACCTTACACACCGAGAGAAGAGTTAAACACCGACCAGTGAGGAAAGCATCAGCAGCTTGTCTTCCAAAGGAGGTGTAAGTTTTTATACTTTTAGAAATTGCGAGAAGAAAGCATGATCGGTATTCAATAATTATAGTATGAACTAAGTTAAGGAAAGGTTGATTGTGTTGATCAAATGCTATTAGTTAATAAGTCTGAATATTTGCTTGAGGACAAGCAAGTTTTAAGTTTGGGGATGTGATAAGTCTTGAAAAGACTTAATTATTTCACCTTTTTATTTAACATTATTCAGTAATTATTGGTTAGTTTGTTAATATTATTTAATAATTTGATAACAATTCGTATTTTAGTTATGAATTTCAAAAGTACTTCATTTATGTAAGAAAACGATTGAAAATATTAATTAGTTAAGGAATTTTGAAGTATTTATAAATTCACTAAGCAGCCAGCGTATAAATGCTAGGCAATTAGTTGTTTATTAGTGCAGGAACAGGGCGTACTCGAGAAAAGAAGACAAATTCGAGTGAAAATTACAAAAAAAGCCGAGCAAGAA
Organism: Clitoria ternatea; assembly: GCA_037962975.1. Taxonomy (NCBI): domain Eukaryota; kingdom Viridiplantae; phylum Streptophyta; class Magnoliopsida; order Fabales; family Fabaceae; genus Clitoria; species Clitoria ternatea. The sequence continues at coordinate 213,774,475 of CM075671.1, read as the reverse complement.
TTTATAGAGCTGAGTGAGAATTCGTAAATCCGACTGAAGGAAGTTCACAAGACCGACTGGGCGAGACTTCAAAGGGTTGACCGAAAAGAATTAACGAAAAGCTGACTGCAAAGATTTCCAAGATACCAACTCCAAAAGAGAACAAGGAACCGATTGAAAATAAAAGGAAGAACCCGAGCGTCCATTTCAGAAATACTGATTGAAAAGATAATTCGCTTAAGCGATAGTTTAATTTGCTCGGGCGAGGGACAAAGTTCGCTCAAGCAAAGCAAGTCTACGCTCAAGCGTGACCTCAAAACATCACCTTTCGCCTAAGCTACTCTATCACGCTTGAGCGAGAAAGCCATTCTGCATTACATATTTTCAATTCGCCCAAGCGAGAGTTAATCAGCTCAAGCAAAAACCCAGCAGTTGAAGCGTAAAAGTAGTAACTTAAACCCTGTTTCTTCCCTCCAACAACACACACCTGGTGCAGTACTGTTTCCGCTTCCATTGCCTTCTTCTCTACTACTGCAACCTTAGTAACTTAAGTAGTGAGCTGTCAATTAGCTGGTGCTGTGTTGTAAATTAGCTAAGGCTGAGCTGGATCCTATTAAGAGCTGAGCTGTACTTAGTTAGTTACTCTGTAAACTGTGTAACTAGTTAGTTTAGTCATTAACTTAAGTTTTCTAAGTTATCAGTTAAGTTAGTTAGTTAGGTAGAAACATATATATAGGTTGTACATATTCTATAAATATACACACGCATACACAGATACGAAATAACAGAACGGAGAACATTCATTACACACTTCGAACATCTCACTACACATTTTTTCTCTCTCTAATCCTCTCCTCCATGACGTTCCACAATCCTTCGATGGAACCGAAGTCAATGGAGTTCTAAATCCCTAAGGTTGGGATTGCGAAGGTTAGCAATGGAGTCTTGAAGCTGTGAGCAAGTAGATCGACTTCTAAGATCCTGAGGCAAACAAGCTGAGGAGTGGAGCAGAATCGTTGGATTGACAAATCCAGAACCGATGAAGAACTTCGCCAGTGAGGAATCATGGTTGAAGCTTAGGTAACTTCCAGCTTTCTAACTAGTTCAGGCCTAATTAATTTAGGTGAATAGTTAGAGTTCAACCTCCAATTTCGCATTAGATTCTTAGGTTAATCGAGCACTTAAGGAATTAAGGTTCATTGCTTAAGGATTAGTGTTTTTCACCTAAGGAATTAGGGAATAACCACAAGCGGATTGTCCTCTAGATTGTGAAGTTCGATTATACTTAATTGCATGTTTCTTGAGGAGATTGTGAGCCGAAGCAATCCTAATCTGCTTTCTTTTAATCACTTTTCACATTCATCTTAACTCTATTTCTGAAAATACTAAAAACAACTAGAAAACACCAAAACTATAAAAACCGAATGAACTTCATGTATTTTCTGATGGTTCAGCTTGTACTAGTCCTAGATTGAGGTACTTACCACAATCCCTGTGGGACGATCAAATACACTACAATTTTAACGACTGGTGCGCTTGCCAAAGTGTAAATCCGAGAGTCACATTTTGTTTTACTAAGATTTTCATATCAAATTAATGACTCGGGATTTTAGCATCATAAATAAAATAGTCTACTCACGTCACCCAGTCCCATCAGCACCCACTAAAGCCAATCACCCTTTTTAATCAGCACACCCTTGATTAATTAAGTTAATGGCAATTAATAAACAAATTCCCCCTTCTGAAATTATTATTTTAATGGTTTTATTCACCCGGTACATTATTAAAAATTTGGGATGTTACAATTAAGCCTACAAATTTAACTAAACAGAATGGAATTCAAACAAGCAGAGTAAGATTATGAAGAAATCAACAATAATAAAAGAGTACTATATTAAAAATAGAAAAATCAAAATCATATTACAATAATTCTCCAAGAAAATCAATCTAGGGGTTTTAGCCTTCCATAATTAAAACAAACTAAAAACAAGAAAGATCGAACCCGGAATGGAAGAAGAAGAGAATTTCCTCGTTGCTCCTAAATTGAAGCTCCTAGAGGAAGAAAAGAATGTGTAATGGTGTATATAGTGTGAAGGGTTGTCTTTCAGCTTCATTTTCTTCTTCTATTTATAACAACCGATGGCATGGGATGTTGCATTTAAAAATTTTAATTTGCCTTAGTGGAGCTAATAACTTTCTACTAAGTGGAGAATGAATTATTACAATAATGCGATCCTGATTTCCTGGTACAATGTAAGGCTGTCTCCACTTCTCATAATTCAAATTTGAACTTCATGATCCATTTATTTTGGCTATGAATCTATTCATTTAGTGTTTTTGTGCATCTAAATTCATATGTATCAATTCAAGAGACAAATAAATGGATTCGAAGCTGATTTTGCATGATTTTTGGGTGTCCCAGTTGTATGAATCCATTCAGAGCTCTAAAATTGCCTAATATTGACCTTTTTTTACGTGTGAATCGATTCAAGGTCGGGATGAATCGATTCACAAGGCTGTTTCATGCATTATTCATCAATTCATACATATGAATCGATTTAGTGCTTCTCTGAATCGATTCATATGCCTGTTATTGCTCATTTTCAAGCTTTCTTGATACTTCTTGATGTATAATCGCTTATGCCTTGTTCCTCTTGATCCTTAGCCATTATTTTCCAATTGAAAGCTCAATCATTTGCTACAAAACAAGAGAAACCAAGATTTCATTATTTCCATTAAAAAATAATCTTTAATTCATTTTAAAATCAAATATTAAATAAAGCTCAAATTATGAAAATATATTAAAATGCAATATATTACATAATAAGTAGTGAAAAATTATACATATTTAAAATGAGGAATTAAGGATAAAATATGTATTATCAAATACCCCCACACTTACTCTTTTGCACTCCCGAGCAAAATCAGAATGAAAACAAGTTTTAAAATTTTGAAAACATTAAGTTGGAAAACAATAAACACACAGAATTGGCATGCTCGTCATGAAATCTTAGGAAAATACAGAGTAACAAGAGTTATCTAACATGCAGAATACAGAGCATCAAGATATGTATGAAAATCATCCAAACACTTAGGCTAGTGAGAATTAAATCAAACCAAAAAGAAGATTATAAGTGACAAAACCTCACAAGACATACTCTTAACTCTCAAGTGTTTTGGGTTTGTGTATACTCTCAAAAAATTTCCTGAAAAATAGACAGTCCCATAAATTTGGCAAGTTTCTCAATTCCATAATCAACACAAATGCATGTATACACCGACAAGGCTTTTTAGGGTTGTAATGCGGCCAGGGTAAAATAGTGTGATAAAAATTTAAAAATTAGTTTCATATGCCAAATAGAATGATGGATCAATTAATTTAATAGGAAAACAGTGAGGTAAAACATTTTTAAACACATTTGGTCACATTCCTAGTAAATCTTTTTTTTATTAAATAAGTAAAACCAAGAGTGGCGACCCTTGTTAGCACACTCCCACACTTATTTGAATGCCCATTTTTGAATTGATGTCAGAGTTCCAGTATATTCCTTATGGCATGATCATTTTTGGTTTTTTTTCACCCAAGGCTTATTTTGATCTGCAACAAAGAAATGGTTAAATAGGCTCAAAGGGCTATCAAAGGATGATTTATTCATGGTAAGCTTATATGGCTAGTGGCTCATTTGAACAAAATGCTTGTGTCATTTCAGATACATGTATGTAAGTTTCAAGTATTATCAAGAAATAAGACAAAGATTAGGATGTAAGCATTCAGAAATAAATCACACATGAAATAATTAAGATGGTGTGAAGTGATCCATCGAATTTTAAGGCTCAAAAATCTCACAAGGCATAATTCTATCACATGTGATCATTTCTCAATTATCATGTCATTCTATCATAAGGCATAATTCTATCACAAGCAGAGTAAGATTATGAAGAAATCAACAATAATAAAAGAGTACTATATATATTAAAAACAGAAACCTCAAAATCATATTAAAATAATTCTCCAAGAAAATCAATCTAGGGGTTTTAGCCATGCATAATTAAAACAAACTAAAAATAAGAAAGATCGAACCCGGAATGGAAAAGGAAGAGAATTTCCTTGTTGCTCCTAAATTGAAGCTCCTGGAGGAAGAAAAGAATATGTAATGGTGTATATGGTGTGAAGGGGTATCTTTCAACTTCATTTTCTTCTTTTATTTATAGTAACTGATGGTATAGGACATTATATTTAAAAATTTCAATTTGCATTAGTAGAGCTAATCACTTTCTACTGAGTGGAGCATGAATTATTACAATAATGCGATCCTGATTTCTTGGTACGATGCAAGGTTTTCTCCACTTCTTAGAATTTAAATTTGAACTTCATGAATCCATTTATTTTGGCTATAAATCTATTCACTTAGCATTTTTGTGCAACTAAATTGATATGAATCAATTCAAGAGACAAATGAATGGATTCAAAGCTGATTTTGCATGATTTTTGAGTGTCCCAACTGTATGAATCAATTCAGGGTGACGATGAATCGATTTAGAGCTCCAAAATTAACCAAATATTGATCTTTTTAATGTGTGAATCGATTCAGGGTCGGGATGAATTGATTCACAAGGCTGTTTTATGCATTATTCATCAATTCATATGTATCAATCGATTTAGGGCTTCTCTGAATCGATTCATATGCCTGTTATTGTCCATTTTCAAGCTTTCTTGATACTTCTTAAAGTAAAATCACGTGTGCCTTGTTCCTCTTGATCCTTAGACATTATTTTCTAATTGAAAACTCAATCATTTGCTACAAAATAAGAGGAACCAAGATTTCATTATTTCCATTAAAAATTAATCCTTAATTCATTTTAAAATCAAATATTAAATAAAGCTCAAATTATGAAAATATGTTAAAATGAAATATATTACACAATAAGTAGTGGCACATTATACATATTTAAAATGAGGAATTAAGGATAAAATATGTATTATCAATAAGCATTATTGTTGTTTCCCTTGTGACTCGGTGTGTAAGTCACGAAGCTGCCCATGTTTAGCTACTTGAGCTACATGTGGTTGACCCTATGGGGGTGGCTCTTTGAAGAGCAAGGATTCCTAGTGGTCCCTTGGATCACAACTGCTATGGTATGAATCATGGTTGGCCCGTAACACCATTTGTTGTTTATGTTATTTACCGTGATCATGATGAAAATGACCGGTGTTGCAAGTTTGGCGATGCGGTTTAGTACCAGTAAAATATGGTGATATGCATGCAAATATTATGATAAATGCACATATTTTACTATCGTAGTAGGGGTATGGTTATTAATCCATTCTTGAACCCACAAATTGGTGTTGATATTCCTACAGTCGGATTTGCAGTTGTTATTAACTCCGTTGTGCATGTGCCTTAGCTTAAGAGCATTTGCATATAGCATGAAGATATGCCAAAGGTGATGAGATATGATGATGACTGATATTGGGTGAAAGAATACCTAAAGATAATATATAAAATATGAATACAAAGAAATGACTTTGTGTATAGCGATGTTGTATGTGTTGGTCCAATATGAAAAAAGGCATAAATGTGTGTATGCGTATATACTTTGCTATAGATCATAGAGTATGATTAAGATATGTGTGTTGATAAAATGATGTAATTATGTTGATAACTGATATGTTGATGTATAGTATACATGTCACTGAATGCGTATGCATATAGTCATAAATGTATTCATATTCGTCACTTGGAATGTATAACACACTCTTTCATGTTGTCTATTTTTAGCCTTGTGATGTAGGGTATGCATGGGGTGAGATTACATCTATTTTGGAAGTGTATGTTTTGATGATGGAGGTAAATTAGTTGTATAGAAAGTGTCTTGACCGGCAACCAATGATTTTGTATAGCATATGTTGTTGATATATGCTTATTTTATATTGAAATGATGGATATTCATTTTGTAGGTCATTCGTGAAAATTAGACCCTTGTGTTGCATGGCTAATTTTCAATTAAGACCTTAACAATATATATATATATATATTAACAATTTTAATACTTGATTTATGTTGATATGATGAATGAATAATATTGATCATGAATTACAACCGTTTATGAGGCATGTGTGAGAAATTACGACGTTTGAAATGCTAATGTGTAAGAATATTAGGAAGTGGATAGGTCATACTCTTGTGGAAGGGCTAGGATCTTAAGTAGGGGTCACTCATAGCTTATATTGGATACATATGACTTGTGTGTATATGTGGTTGTGGCCAATTAGTCTTAGTCTACAATATGACATGCTTGGTTTAGCTAGAAAAGGGCATAAATTGTCACATGGGTGTACCTTGATCTAGGAATAGAGTTATTGGATGAGACTTGTTAGAACTAGTCACCTATACACATATGAATGTAGGTCCCTAGAGAATTTAGGCTGAGACTTAGTTATTTGTAATTTGATATACCCGGTAAAATGCTTAAAATACGTGTAAAATAACCCTATAGCTTAGATTTTGATCGGGGTAGGATTTGGGAGTAAAACTTTGCCATACAATCAATATTAGGGTAAGAGTTTTGTGTATAAAATTTCACACAAATTGGAGTTGAATAGCCTAGTGAAAAGGGGATCCAATGTTGGCGAAAACATAAGGTGCAAAAAGCTACAGAAGGGTTTGATGGCCAGTGACTGGGCGTACCTATGCTGGTTTTGGGTGTAGGCACGCTGGCACACGGGTTTGTAGTGTATCCCTGGGTGTAGAAATGCCTGACTTGGTCGTTGGGACGCTGATTGAGGGTCTGATGGTATGCCCTTCAGCGTAAGCATGCTGCATGACTGGGTGATTGGATGGTGCCTGGACAATGGCCGGGCGTACTTACGTTGGGATTCAGCGTAAGCACGCTGGTGGTCTTGCGCACTGGCATGTTGGGGTGAGCGTTGGAGTGCTTGGTTTCTGTTGGTAGCTAGTTACTAGGTGTGGGTATGCCAGGAACCAACGTATCTACGCTGGTTGGTATGGTGACAGCTTTTGTGATTTCTTTTGTTTTCCTTATTTCCTTTTTCATTTTTGGGCCTTTTCTCATATCTCCATATATGGGACTAGGCATATTGTCCTGTATGCCTATTCCTTCAACTATAAACTCAAACTATTTCGTATACACACTTTATCAATCGAGATTGTTAAAAATCTTTAAACTCCCACTCTTCATTTTCTATGATTTGGATTTGGGTGTAATTGATAGAGTGATGAACCTCTCTTTAAACGTGAAAATTTACTTGCATTTTTATTAAATCAATTATTTTAATTACATCGGGTTTGGGTTATGGAAATCAGGGTGTGACATGTGTTGATAATGTATATATTAGTGCTTACCTACATAATTGTCTTGAATGGATGTGCTACCTTTCTATTGTGAAGTAGTATGAGATTGAATTTTTTAGATGGTTTAATTTTGGATTGATAAATATGTTGATGATATACGTTTGGAGTATGCTTGTTGATATGCCTTCTTGATTTCCGTGTGTGGATTGGTATTGATGAGATTCCTTGGCTATTATATCGTGAACAATATGATTAGAGATTATGTGTCAAATTGTATGCCTTGGAGAGGACTATAATTGGTTGCATGCCACTAATTGTAATGTTAAGTGTAAAATGTACCCCTAAGTGAGAAGGTGGGAGATTCTTGTGAAGCTGAGGATAACATATGCATTCTTGCATTTCATGGCTGCATGACATATCATATTATGTTGTATTGAGATCTTGTGGGATCTTGTGAAAAGGATCCTTACACAGGGGACAAATATTTAAATGATTATATGTGGTTGTGGTCACTTGACATATTGAAATAATGGAGGTATTGCGGGATCTTGTGAAAAGGACCCTTGTGGGGGGACAAATACTTAAGCAACTATGCATGGTTGCAATTACTTGATAAATTGTGTACAGATGTGTTATGAATAATTGTCTCAAGTCGGATCTGTTTCATATGCATTTCATGGTATAACATATGCATTAGCCATAGGAACATGGCATTTGAGTTGGAGATGGCCAATAAAAATAGTAACCTATTGAGAGTGTAAATTGAGATGAAATTCCACTTATTAGACACTAACTAATTTTGTTATTGTTGTTAGTGTTGTCTCTTGATATGCTCATGGAATGTGACAATAAATGTGATAATTCTATGAATTAGTGACATGATTCTATTTTGTAGTGCCATTGTTATTAAAGATTATACATATGTATCTATATGCCCAATGAAAATTGATATGGATTGTGAAATTGATATTGGATTGAAACTTCTTGATAGGAGAATATGATTGGTTGCACACACACATTTATATTATCACAATTTATTTGATTGTTCATCATTGAGAAAGTATGCCCACTCTCCATGTTGTCTATTTCTAGCTATTGAGTTGTAGGACATGATTATGGAGTGCTGCTTTTTGAAGAGATGAGGTATAGTGTGAAGAAAATGATGACTTGGCCGACATGCTTTTGGATTAATCAACTACGGCATACTTCTTTTGAAATTGTTGTATATGGCATTGTTTTATATAACTATTGACACAACCCCAAATCATATTAATAGAAATAATAGAAATGAGGTTAAATTTTTTATGATTTTTAAAACAATTAAAGAATGAAAATAACCGCGAGATAAAACTTTAATAAGTAACCCTGGATCATATAAAAGAACCTATCCCATATATGAAGATATGAGATGGTGTTTAGTTTAAATCAAGAGTGCTCCTTGGACAATCAATTACATGATCATCAACAAGGAATAACGAAATGTAATTTATTTCGAGAGTTAAGGAAGGTGTGAAAAGAGACTTAAATATACTTGGATTAATTAACAAAATATATTAAATACGCTTACACATTGATACATAATCATGCAATGCCTAAATGGACCCAACATATAGCAAAACATATGAAAGTTTGAAGAATCAAGGGCATGAATTGATTCAAGGCTGGCATGAATCGATTCATGTGTCACAATGGCCTAAAATTCAGCAAACAGGTAGATGAATCGATTTACCTTCCCTGGGAATCGATTCATGCATCACAATTTGGCAAAAACAGGTGCAACAGGGGAGTGAATCGATTCACCCTCTCCTGGGAATCGCTTTAGGCGTTCAAAATGGCCCAAAATCATGCAAATCAGGTGGATGAATCGATTCATCCATACTGGGAATCGATTCATGTGTTTCAACAGGAAAAAACAATGTGCTTTCAGGTCTTTGAATCGATTCAACCCCCAAGGTAAATTGATTCACACATTTGGCTTTGCAATGGATAGTGCTCTGAATCGATTCAGGGCTTCATATGAATCGATTCAAGCCCTATATGATAGAACCCTGCTACATTATGTAGAAAACTCATCATTTTCCAACTTCTAACCACCCTATATTTTTCAAATCAAATCCAATGGTCACCAAATTTTGTCACAAGCTAAAATACATTATTTATGACGTGTAGCCACTGGCAGCACTCAAAGATTCCTAAAAACAAGGGACTTATGCGCATAAATGCGATTAACCCATTTTGAGGCATTTTGATGCAACTTAGGGGTCAATTCTCAATGTAATTGGCCCACTCCAGTTTCAACAAGTCACAAATCATGTATTTAAGCTATTGGAACCATCACATACTGCCCAAGGCTCATGAAACTCATTTTGACCCTATTGGTTCCTCAATTAAGCATAAATTTCATATACAAACTTCATAATTCAACTAATTCATCAATCAATCTGCATATCAATGCCATCAATTGGCCATGAAACTTCATAATCAACATTCATTTAGCAATATAACAAGTAAAGTCATTGTATCTTAGTTAACATCAACCAATGTTAAGGTCACTAACAAAAATTAGCCTATCAAAACATACAAGGCCTAATTTTTCAAAGTGACCCTCAAAATAAATGCCTAAACATCATCCAATATTCAAGAAACAAAAAAGGCATATACATGTATCAAGTGTTTTACAAAGGTGTGCCAGCCAAGGCTTACAAGGTTATATTTCCATATTTACCTTCACCTTTGCTCAATCCTCCAAAAGAGTAGGATATCCAACATACCTACATCAAACTTTAAAAATGGAAACTAAGAGGTGAGTAACATATACCAAATGAATCAAAATCATACATTATGATGATATGTATACATGTGTGCATGACATACATTTCTCAAGAAGCATCATAAGCTTTGTTCATGTATCATATCATTCCGTTTCAACATCATACATATCCAATTCAATATGTTCATAACATACATATCTCAAGAAGAATCATAAGCCTCATTCTCATATCTTATCATCTCATCTCAATATAACACATATTCAAGTCAATATATTCATAACACATGTATCAAAATTATTGGCATTCTCAATAAAAGCCATCATACACTCAATGTTAGTACCACAACTTCTTTCCTTTGTATTTATCAATCATTCATCGCCACCACGGGCTATCAACTAGGCATATCTTTGGCTATATGCAAATGTTCTTATGGCTAATCCATATGCACAATGGAATTATTAACAATTTATTGATCTAACTGTGGGAAATAACATCAGAATCAAGTGTGGGTCAAGCATAGGTGTGTTACTAGGTCCCTACTACAGTAGCATAAGTATACACTTATATATCAAATCATGCATGCAATACATTACTCTTTTACTGGTACCAAACCGCTATCGCCCATATATAGCACTGGTCACCCCGTGACTTACGGATTCAACAACATGGCCTCACTTGCCATAAGTACTACGGGCCCCTCCCGTACACATATTGAGAGAGCCATGCCCCACAGGGACACCGAGGTCACTCGCTCACCATAGTGCCGCCCATCCACTGGGTCCGCCATATAGGGTGCCTCGCCACCAAACTATGAGCAGCTTCGTGATTCCAGGAATCACTAAGGAACAAACACATAATTTTACCTGTGCACTGGGCTGCCTTCCAACTGGGCCCGCCTATTGGGACCCCTAACATTCCACATAGACAGTGAATGTTATGCTATGGATGCAAATTCCAATCAATGTATTTCTCACACTATGCATCCTAAATGCCACTCCACAATCAACAATTCACCACCAACACCTAGTGGGACCCTATATTCTCATCATTCTCAACTATCACCAATTCTCATTGGATTTCACACATATTCAATAGTTAGTGGTAAACATATCCATACACATTGTCATAGATTTTCATACCATGGGATGTTTATACATTCATATTTCAGCAAAATTACAATCATGGCATCTATTCAACAACTCAAGAGCCATTCATAATAAACCTCATTATTATGAGTTAACATCACATCATATTCATCATCCCAATCACACACGTCACACAACATCATTCAGTCTAAATGTATTCCAATCATAAATTCATCAAATCACTCATCTAAATCAATTTAGCATAACACCATCATATGTATACATCACTTAAAATCAAACATTTAGAATTTTTACCCCCTCATACCTCAAGAGAAGTAGAAATCAACACAGTCCGAAGATCACGCTTCGTCGATGGGGTTGTTTCCTACATTATACAATTTACCAAATAATGATTTTTTATTCAAACTACCAAGATTCAAGTGCTCATATTTATTTCTTGGTGTTTCATACCATTTCAATCTCAAACCTTATTTATTTCATTTCATCCACCATAACCACCATGGGTTAGGTGCCCAAATTTATTTATCATGTAATTAAAGCTAAGCCCCTTCACAGGTTTCCATACTAATTATTTTCCAACCACCACTACTAATCATCTAACCTTATTAATGGCCTTCCACCATCAAAGTCATCATCATACATCATTAAATACATTCTCCTAACATTAATAAATATTCTTTTACCTATATTTCATATTTCCCCCAATTTACAAGGTTAGGGTTTCATCAAAAACCCAACAACCATCATTTATGTTCATCATTTTCCATCATCTTCCAGGCCATTTTCATGTACCCATACATGCCCTTATAAAACTCATATTAAAAGTACCCCACCCAAAGGTTTCTCATCATAAATGCCTTTCTAAAGTAACCCACATGCAACCAAACACTCTCCCAACACTCAAAACCCAAAACCTAGGGTTTAAGCTCAAGAAAATGAAGAGAAAGCCTTACCTTAAGCCAAAGGAAGTGAGCTCTAAGAATGGGAGAGAGGGAAAATGAAAATTTCAAGAAAGAGAGGAAGAATATCAAACCACCATTATCATTTCCTCCAAGCTTGAGGCAAACAAAAAATGGAAGGAGAAAATAGGGCACACCACACTTTGTGGATTTTAAGAGGAAGAAGAAGATGAGTGGAGAGGAAGGGAGAAGAGAAAGAAAGCTTTGCCTTTGGAAATAAAACCAACGTGAAATGCAAAGGAGAAGGGAGAGCTACGGGAATGTAGAAAGGAAAATAGGGTTTTAGTGTTTTAATTTTAACGCATCATTAAACTTCTCCGTTTTAAATCGAACAGGATCTCTGTTCGGGATCAATACTTTATCTAAAAATTATTCTAACTACATATTTAAATTCCCAATAATATTCTTAACAGCCCTTACCAACAGTACCTCAATCGGAGATACTTGGTCCGATACCCATATTTTAATCGGGTATAATTTCAGCTCATAAAGCCCAATAAATTATGAATAATCCCTAAAAATCTTAATTTAATTATTTTCAACATTTTGGGACATTTACTAATCGATATATAATTATTTAGTATTTATTTTTCATATTTATTCATTTATATAAAATTAGGGATGTTACAATCTACCCCACCTAAAAGGAAATTTTGTCCCCGAAATTTAACGTATCAGGTTCAAACATATTCGGATACCGCTCCCGAATGTCATCTTCATGTTCCTATGTGAATGTCTCCACATTACCATGTTTCCACGCCACATTCACCAAAGGTACCAATTTGTTCCGCAACCTTTTCACGGAATGCTCTACAATACGAACAGAAATAGGAACAATGGAAAAGTCATCCCGCACATCAACATCATCAATAGGGATCACATGCGAGGGGTCATGAACATACTTCCTCAACTGTGACATATGGAATACATTGTGAAGATTCAGAAGATGCGGAGGGAGTGCAATCCGATAAGTGACATCACTGATTCGCTCTAGAATCTCATAAGGTCCAATGAACTTAGGACTTAATTTCCTGCTCTTCAAAGCTCTTTCAATAACTTTATCATGCGAGACCGTCAAGAATACATGATCATCAACTTGAAACTCAAGTGGTTTATGTCTCTTATCATAATAACTCTTTTGTCGGTCTTGAGCAATCTTCATATTCTCTTGTATCTTTCTAATCCGCTTAGTAGTCTCTTGAATAATCTCCGACCTTAAAGCCAAACTCTCACCAGTTTCCAACCAATATAGAGGCGTTCTACACTTTCTGCCATAAAGTGTCTCATAAGGAGCCATACAGATACTACTGTGGTAACTGTTGTTGTAAGTAAACTTGATCAATGGAAGAAATCTCTCCCAACATCCACCATACTTAAGAACATAAGCCCTCAAGAAACCTTCAAGGCTTTGGATAATTCTCTCAGATTGTCCATCAGTTTAAGGATGATAAGCAGAACTAAGCTTCAACTTAGAATCTAACTCATGATGTAAGCTTCCCCAAAATCAAGAAGTAAAGTAAGGATCACGATCGGATACAATACTAGATAGCACACCATGCAATCTGACAATCTCCTTTATATACAACTGGGCTAACTTCTCTAAGGAACTCTTCATACACATGGGTAGGAAGTGAGCACACTTTGTCAACCGATCCACAATAACCCATATAGCATCATTTCCAGCATGAGTTCTGGGCAAACCAGAAACAAAATCCATAACAATACTATCCTATTTCTAAACGGGGATCTCCAAAGGTCTCAAATAACCAGATGGTTTTTGATGCTCAACCTTAGCCTTCTGACATATAAGGCAAGATGCAACAAAGTTTGCCACATCACATTTCATGCCGGGCCACCATAAATTTTTCTTTAAGTCTTGATACATCTTAGTGGAACCAGGATGAATGCTCAACATACTCTTGTGAGCTTCCTCAAGTACTAACCTTCTCAAATCACCACCAGATGGAAACATAAATTTGGCCCTTCACACGCCAAATACCATCATGACCTTTTATTAAGAATGAATTCTTCCTATTAGCTTGAGCGTCTTTCATCTCAATCAGATACTCATCCTTCGCTTGTTGCACTTTTACACATTCAAGAAACACATTTGCAACCGTCAACATCTCAAGGGACATCTTCTTTGGGGTATATATTTCCACACCCATATTCAAGTTTCTAAATTGTTCAATTAGCTCCATCTTTTTCACCATCATTGTAGAAACATGCAACGACTTCCTGCTCAAAGCATCGACAACCATATTTGCCTTCCCGGGATGATACCTCAAATCAAACTCATAATCTTTTAGAAACTTTATCCATCGTCGTTGGCGCATATTAAGTTCCTTCTGATCAAACAAATATTTGAGACTCTTGTGATCACTAAAGACCATAAAGTTAGAACCATACAAGTAGTGTCACCATAACTTAAAGGCAAACACAACCGCCACCAATTCAAGATCATGCGTGGGATAATTAACCTCATGCGGTCACAATTGTCTCGATGCATAGGCTATCATACACTTATTTTGCATCAACATACAACCAAGGCGGAGCTTGGAAGCATCATAATACACCACAAAGTCATCTAATAAATTGTGTAACGCCAATACGGGAGCAGAAGTGAGTCTAACTTTCAACTCTTGGAAACTCTTCTCATAATCAAAATTCCACACAAACGGTTGATTCTTATAGGTTAGCTTCATCAATGGCAAAGTCAAACGGGAGAAACCTTTAATAAATCTCCAATAATAATCGGCAAGACCAAGAAAACTCCTTATTTTAGTCGAGGACATCAGTCTTTCCCAAGCCATCACGACTTCAATCTTTGATGGATCAACTGCAACACCATCTTTGGAGATAACATGTCCAAGACAACCAAAACTCACAGTTAGAAAGTTTTGCATACAACTCTTTCTCACGAAGGACATTCAACACAAGACGAAGATGTTCTTCATGGCTCTTGGACTAGACAAGGATGTCATCGATAAACACCACCACGAATTTATCAAGATGGTCATGGAAAATATAATTCATGTAATCCATGAAAATCACAGGAGCATTTGTCACACCGAATGGCATCACCACATATTCATAGTGGCTATAACGCATTCAGAAAGTAGTCTTAGGAATATCATCGGTCTTCACCTGAATTCAGTGATATCCAAAATGCAAGTCAATCTTAGAGAATACCACAGCATCCTTCAATTGATCCAAAAGATCATCAATGCGAGGCAAGGGATATCGGTTTTTGATAGTCAACTTGTTAAGTTATCGATAATCCACGCATAACCTCATACTTTCATCCTTCCTTTTCACCAATAAAACAAGCGTACCCTAAGGAGACACACTTAGGCGAATGAATTCCCGTTCTAATAACTCTTTAACTTGTCTTTTCAACTCGGTTAACTCTATAGGAGACATCCGATACGGTGCTTAAGAAATAGGTTCCGCACCCGAAACAAGATCAGTAGAAAACTCCACCTCTCATAGGGGAGGTAGACCAGGTACCTCATCAAGAAATACATTAGGAAACTCAAATACGACAAGAATATCAAGGGATTGATTAGCATTTCCTCCATCCACTATGCATAACATAACAAGAATTTGAGATATACCTTGCACATTAAAGCGCTTAGTATTTAGAGAAGGAAAGATGACACTTCGATTCTGATAATCCACTAAGACCTTGTTGGCAGATAACTAATCCATTCCTAGAATAAACTCTAAGTCTTTCATGGGTAAGAAAATAAGAGATACAACAAATCTCCTATCCTCAAGAATTATCTCAACATCATCACATCAAGTGACCGCCCGCAAACAAGTACCAGTTGGTGTAGACACCATGATAGAACCTTTATCATGCTTATTGGCAATTCCAATCGCCTTACACAATCTTCTGAAATGAATGAACACGTTGCACTAGAATCAAATAACACATCAACATAATTACCAAGAATTTAGCACTTACTTTAAATCAGATCACTGGCTTGTGCAGCTTCTTCACCGGTCACGGCGAAGACTCTTCCAGCAGTTTGTTGATTAGCACCATGATTGTGACCATTTTGGCCACCATTGCCATTCCTACGACCATTACCATTACCATTGCGGCCATCATTATGGCCGCCATTACTGTTTCCATGACCACGACCTCTAAAAGTACCATAGCCTCCATGGTTTGCATCATTACGAACCACCACATCCATACATTCAAAGGATAATCAGGATAAATATGCCCCAGATGGTTGTAACTATACTATTGTTTAATGCCTCATAAGTAAGATGATATTTGGATATTGATGACTTGTTATTTTAGGATGTTGGTTGATACATTAGGATCATTTGAAATGAACTTGTGATCATTTTGTATCACAAAGTGATGTATCATGTGTAACATCCTGAATTTTAAAATGAGAGAATTAATTATCGGAATAAATATTAGAAATTGGTATATGGAGTATTTAATGTCCCAAACTATTGAGAATAATTAAATTGATAATTTTAGGGACTGTTAAAAAAAAATTATGGAGACCGGTTGAGCTGAAATTGAGCTCGGTTGAAATATGGGTGTCGGACGAAGTATCTCGGAATGAGATGATATTGGTCAGGGCTGTAGAGAATAATATTGGGAATCCAAATATGTGTTCGGAATAATTTTTAGATGATGTATTGAGCCCGAACTAAGAACCTGTTAGTTATAAAACGATGAAGTTTTAATGAATGGGAAGTTAAATAAATCAAAAACCCCATTTTCTTTTCTCTATTCACGTGGGATTGCTGAAGGTGTTGAGCACTTGCACTTTACTTCTTCTTCTCTTCACCATCTTCTCCAATCTCTCAATTCCTTCTTTCAAAAACCCTAGCAAATTGGTGTCATCTTCATCCTTCATCATTTTCGTTTGAAGGGAGCTTGAAGGAAGCTTGTGGGGCTGCTGTTTTTCCTCCTTCTCTTCCTCACTTTCGTTGGTGTTCTCCTCCCTTTTAGAGCCCATTTTCGTTTTTGGGTTTTGAGGTAAGTATACCTATTTTTGCTAAGGGACCGAGTAAAAATGAAAATGAACGGAGTAAAAATGAACGGAGTCCCTGATGAGGCAATCTGACTGAGATTGTTTCCATTTTCTCTAAGGGACCGAGCAAAAGCCTGGTTGCAGAGTCAACCGAGAGGTAGTATTTCCACCTGGGAGGATTTGCAAAGAAAATTTTTGATTAAATACTTTCCTCCTTCTAAATATGCAAAGTTACGCAATGAAATCACGTGTTTCCAGCAAAAAGAAGGTGAGTCTTTGATGGAAGCATGGGATCGGTATAAAGAGAGCTTGAGGAGATGTCCTCATCATCAGATTTCTGATGTGCAACAGGTAACTATTTTCTATAATGGTGTCAGGCCAGCTACCAGGGTCCTGATTGATGCCTCAGCTGGAGGTTCATTGACAACTAAAACTGTAGAAGAAGCCATAGAGCTGATTGACGTTATGGCTTCTAATGAATGTCTGATTAGTGAAAGGAGCCAAGCCCCTAGGAGAGGGATATTAGAACTAGAAGCACAAGATGCTTATCTGGCTCAGAGTAAACTGATGACTCAGGCTTTGGAGAAATTAAGTATACAAATTTCAGAACTCCAAAAGCCAAGTCAAGTTTCTATGATAAATTGTGACTTTTGTAGTGGAGACCATGAGAATGGAATGTGTGATCCGAATGTGCCTTCCGAGCAAGTGAATTATATGGGGCAGCAACAATATCAAAGGAATTATCCTTCTAATTCCGTTAATCCTAATTACAGGAATCACCCCAATTTTTCCTGGCAGAAAGGTCCACATTTGAATCAGAACATCCCACCAAATCAACCCACAAATAGACCCTAACAACCCTCTCACCCTCCTATTAAGGAAAAATTAGAACTTGAGAATGTACTTTCTCAGTTCATTCAGGCCAGTCAGGCCAGTTTCAAAAATCAAGAAGCGTCCATAAGAAATTTAGAAAATCAAGTCGGACAGCTTTCTAAGCAATTAGCTAAGAGGCAAGCAGGTAATTTCCCTGGAGATACCGAGGTAAATCCAAGGGAACATTGCAAGGCTATAATCACTAGGAGTGGAAAAATTATTTCTCCATCTCTGAGTTAGGAAATAAGCTGAGAAAAAGATAAAGAAAAAGAAATAGTGCAGGAAACCGAGCAGGTTAAGAATGAAGCTGAAAATGAAAATGAAACGGAAAAAGAAAAAGAAAATAAAGTCCACCAAAAGAAAAAGAAAAAGGCTGATTTGATTCTGGAGGAAGCTTCTAAGCTGACTCCTGAGAAACTGAGAAATGCTCCATTTCCACACAGGTTTAAAAAGCAAATAGAAGAGCAGAAGTTTGCTAGGTTCTTAGATGTATTCAGGAAACTCCACATAAATATCCCTTTTGCCGAGGCATTGCAGGAGATGCCTTCTTATGCAAAATTTTTGAAAGAACTATTGTCTAAGAAAAGGAAGCTTAAGGGGGATGAAATGATTGCTCTCACTCAGGAGTGCAGTGCAATCATTCAAAAGAAACTTCCTCAAAAGCTAGAAGATCCTGGATCTTTTACAATACCGTGTGCAATTAGGGATATTCATGTAGGAAGTGCTCTCTGTGATCTAGGAGCCAGTATAAATCTAATGCCTCTATCTTTGATGAAAAAAATAGGAATTAATGACCTTCAACTAACTCGTATGTCTTTGCAGTTGGCTGACAGATCCATTAAATATCCCCAAGGGATGCTCGAAGACTTGTTAGTTAAAGTAGACAAATTTATCTTCCCAGCAGATTTCATAGTGTTGGATATGAAGGCTGACCGAGAGATTCCTTTAATCTTAGGTAGACCCTTCTTAGCTACTGGCAGAGCATTGATTGATGTAGAAAAGGGTGAACTCATGCTGAGAGTTTAGGAGGAGCAGGTAACCTTTAATGTCTTCAATTCCATGAAACATCCGACTGAAAGGATGGATTACTTAATGATTGAAGAGGTTAAAAGTTACTACACTCCAATGCTTTTAAAAACTGAGGAAGAGGCCTTACGAAATTTTTTAGAGGATGACTTTGACTCCGAGACTGAGGAGTTAAATGACTCTCACTCGGAAATACTGAGCCTACTGGAAGTATTAGAAGTAGGTGATTTTGAAAAAGAAAAGAAAAATAATTTGAAAATTACTGAAGCTAAGAAAGGAAAGGAATTTTCTGAAGAAAAATGTGATTTAAAACCTTTACCTTCTCATCTGAAATATGTTTTCCTAAGAGAGGACGACACACATCCTGTCATTATTAATGCTGACTTAAACGATGAGGATGTGGACAAACTAATCGGGGTGTTAAAGGCACATGAATCTGTGATTGGCTGGAATATTTCTGACTTGAAGGGAATCAGTCCATCATTTTGTATGCATAAAATTCTGATGGAAGATGATTATTCCCCTGTAGTATAGCCACAACGCAGATTGAACCCCATAATGAAAGAGGTAGTCAGGAAAAAGGTGGTCAAGCTTCTTGATGCAGGAATCATTTATCCTATCTCAGACAGCGCTTGGATCAGTCCGGTCCAAGTGGTGCCCAAGAAAGGAGGAATGACAACTGTTAAAAATGAAAAAGGTGAAGTCATAGCTACTAGACCGACTATAGGATGGAGAATATGTATAGACTATAGAAGGTTGAATGACTTCACTCGGAAAGACCACTTTCCCTTGCCATTCGTTGACCAGATGCTTGAGAGACTATCGGGTCATGAATACTACTGCTTCCTTGATGGTTACTCGGGTTATAACCAAATTGTGGTTGACCCAAAAGATCAAGAGAAGACAACTTTCACCTGTCCATACGGAATATTTGCTTACAGGCGCATGCCGTTCGGTTTGTGCAACGCTCCAGCAACCTTTCAAAGGTGTATGCTGGCAATCTTTGGGGACATGGTGGAGAAATTCATTGAAGTATTCAAGGACGATTTCTCTGCTTTTGGTAATAGTTTCGATTCATGCCTCAGCAATCTATCTAAGGTGCTGGTGAGATGCCAGGAAACTAACCTCGTCCTTAACTGGGAAAAATGCCATTTTATGGTTAAGGGAGGGATAGTCCTTGGCCAAAAAATCTCTGCTGAGGGCATTCAAGTGGACCGAGCCAAGATAGAAATTATTGAAAAACTTCCCCCTCCGATCAACGTGAAAGGAGTGAGAAGTTTTCCAGGATGTGCTAGCTTCTACAGAAGGTTCATAAAAGATTTTTCAAAAATAGCTAAGCCTTTGACTGACTTGCTTGTAAAAGATCATGTGTTTGTGTTTAATGAAAACTGTGTCAAGGATTTTGAAAAATTGAAATAAAGTCTGATTTCAGCTCTGATCCTTGCAGCACCTGATTGGTCTTTACCGTTTGAATTAATGTGTGATGCAAGTGACTTTGCAGTCGAAGCTATGCTGGGTCAGAAAATAGGAAAATTAACTCATGTAATTTATTATGCTAGTAAAGTGTTGAACGAAAATCAAATACATTACACCACTACTGAAAAAGAAATGCTTGCTGTGGTGTATGCATTTGATAAATTTTGTGCTTACTTGATTGGGGCCAAGGTCATTGTATATACAGATCACTCGGCAATCAAGTATCTACTAGCTAAGAAAGAATCCAAGCCGAGACTGATCAGGTGGGTTCTGTTACTCCAGGAGTTTGACTTAGAAATACAAGATAAAAAGGGAGTAGAGAACTCAGTTACCGACCAATTGTCTCGTCTGGAAGAAGAGTCGGATTCTATTTTAATAAAAGAAGAATTTCCAGATGAGAAATTGATGGCAATTATCACCGGGCCATGGTATGCTGATATGGCCAACTTCAAAAGTGCCTCGGTGGTGCCTGATGGTTGAACATCCCAAATGAGGAAAAAAAATTTCATGATAGCAAAAACTTCCTTTGGGATGATCCATTTTTGTATAAAATAGGAGTTGATGGAGTGATCAGGCGATGTGTGCCTGAATCCAAGCAAGAAAGGCTCTTGTGGAATTGCCACGACTCTTATTATGGAGGTCATCATGGTGCCTCCCGTACAGCAGCAAAAGTTTTACAGAGTGGCTTTTATTGGCCAACTATCTTTCAAGATGCTAAAGAGTATGTCAAAAAGTGCGATAAATGTCAAAGGAGCGGAGGTCTCTCTGCTAAAGCTGGCATGCCTTTGACAAACATTCTAATTGTGGAATTATTTGACGTTTGGGGTATCGACTTTATGGGACCTTTTCCAAAGTCGTTCTCCAACGAATATATACTTGTTGCTGTAGACTATGTCTCCAAATGGGTGGAGGCAATCCCGACCAGAACCAATGATGCACATGTGGTGCTTAGGTTCATTAAGAAAAATATTTTCTCTAGGTTTGGAGTTCCGAGAGTACTTATTAGTGATGGGGGTTCACATTTTTGTAATAAAATAATGGAAAAAGCCCTGCGTCACTATGAGGTGTTGCATAACATATCCACTCCTTACCATCCACAAACTTGTGGACAAGTCGAGCTGTCAAATAGAGAAATCAAAAGAATCTTAGAGAAAGTGGTCAGGAAATCTAGAAAAGATTGGTCAGTAAAATTAGATGATGCATTGTGGGCCTACCGAACAGCCTTCAAAACTCCGATTGGCATGTCCCCGTTTCAATTAGTTTACGGTAAGGCTTGCCATCTCCCTGTGGAGTTGGAACACAAGGCGTGGTGGGCCACAAAGTTATTAAACATGGACTGTGACCAATCCCAGGAGGAAAGAGTTTTGAAACTCCATGAATTAGAGGAGTTCCGACTCAATGCTTATCAAAGTGCCTCCATTTATAAGGAGAAAACAAAGAAGTGGCACGATAAGTGGATTAATAAGAAAGAGTTTCAGAAGGATGATCAGGTTTTATTATTCAATTCCCGACTGAGACTCTTCCCTGGAAAACTTAGATCGAAGTGTTCGGGGCCTTTTACTGTAAATGAGGTTTTTCCTCATGGTGCAGTTGAGCTAAAAGACCCGACTACCGATCGGATTTTTAAGGTAAATGGCTAGCGACTCAAACTCTACTTTGGAGGAGAGTTTGATAGGCAGAAAACCTCCCTGTTACTGCAGGCATCTTCTTAAGATACCATAAGGTCAAGCTAGTGACCTTAAAGAAGCGCTCTAGGGAGGCAGCCCTACGTTCTGAGTGTTTTTAATGAAAAGAAAACTATAAAAATTTAGTGAATAAAGTTTGAATAAAATTTTTGAAGTTTTGAAGAAGGAAGTCCGAGCTTGAGCGAGAATAGTATACTCGGATAACTGTTACTCACTCTTTGCCCTTTTTCCCGACTGAACTTCACTCGTCATTCTTGAATAAAAAGAGAGACTTTAATAAAGGATTCTTGATCGTTGATTTAATAAATGGGTCAGATGATAAAGGGTGATTTATTTCAGTCAACCTTTAATCACTCAGATTCCTCAATTATCACAGTCAGTTTTGTATCCATTAGTCTCCTATTCACTCAGTATATTTTCTTGTTAGTCTTGTGTTCAGTCGGTTTTCTTTTTTTTTTTTCTCATTCATCCACTCGGCTTTCTCACTCAGTCTCTTATTCCCTTGACCAATCTCTTTCACTCGTTCTCTATTCACTCGGCCACTCTTTCATTCTTTCATTTGTCACTTATTCACCCGATCTTTTTCACTCATTATTTCACGAATACTTCGTCTTCCGTTGTTCTTTTTCACCCACTCAGTATTTTCATCCACTCGGTATTCATTTACTCGTTGTTTCATTCCATCTACTTTCTTTCTCGGTTTTTCTCACGCTGTATTTTTCTTTTTCATCCACTTGTGTTTCATTCGCGATTGTCATACTCAGTATTTCCAGTCACTCAGTTTCCTGTCATTTTGTTTTTCATTCCCCCAATTTTTCCATTCACTCGGCCCCTCGCTGCATTCGTTTTGTTCACTCGGCCTTTCATTTACTTGGTATTACTTTCATTCGTTCTTTCTCCCACTCGCTTGTTCACTCGTCCATTCATTGTCGCACTCATTTCTCATGCACTTTTCTTTATTTCATTCATTCTTTCACTCGTTCTATGATTCACTCGGAATTCATTCACTCAGTACCCTTTTTATTCAGTGTTTTATTCACTTGTTCTTTCAATCTACTCTTTCTTCTTCGATTCTTTCACCCATTTCTCTATAATTTTCTCACTCACTCGTCACTCAGTTTCTTATTCCTTCGCCCGATCTCTTTCTAGGTTCCTCCACTCGGTATCCCTTTCATGAGTCTTTTTCTGTAGTCTCTTTTTCATTCACTCGGTTTCTCACTAGATCACTCGTCTTTCTTCCACTCGGTCACTCATTCTTTTTCGTTCCTCACCTGTCCCTCAGTCTTTCATTACCGCACTCTATCTTTTATCCATTCGTTCTTTCATTTGTTGTTTCATTCACTCGGCGTTGCTTATTTTTTTCCGCTCATCTTTTATTCATCGGCCTTTTTACTTACTCACTCCTTAATTGATATTCTGACTTATTAATTGCTAAAATATGTTTATTGTTTAATTTCAAATCCATCTTAATAAATTAAAGTTACTGATTCTTAAGCTTAGTTGGATAAATTAACTGATCAGTTTTGTTTAACTCAGGATCTCTGCCCATAACTTTTTCATCATTAATTAATTATTTACTCGGCATGCTAGTTAGCACTCTGAATGTATGATCTTACATTAAGTTTGGGGACATGACTGGCTGATTAACTATTATATTCATAGCTTTTTAGCCTGTTTTATTCTTTTCCGAGTGAACTTGCATGCTAGTTAGTGAGACAGAATTTGCTTCAGTACTTGCTAATTGTTTGTATGCCAGCCAATCGGAAATGATGAAGGCCTTCTTTGTTAATTCAGCCAGGGCCAAAAAGTAACCTTCCTAATATATTTAATTATCTTTTGACCCAAAAATTATGTTTGAGCCTGAGACCCTTTTATTCTGTTTATTCACCTAACGTTACAAGCCTTTTTATCCCGAAACACCGACTGATTTACCCCTGGATGTTCTACTGATGAGTTGCTCAGTCTTACTTATTGCTAGGGACTAGCAAGTTCTAAGTTTGGGGATGAAGAGTATGCCTAGCATCAATTAAGGACACACTCCGACCTTGGTTATAGATGAATAAATAGAGGCAAATAAAAGGAAAAATAGAAAAGCTGAGAAGAAAAATGAGAAGAAAAATGAAAAAAATCAGCAAGGAAAAAGGTGCAAAGCACCGATTGAAATGTGATCGGAAAAAGATGGAAAAGAAGAAAGAAAAGGAAAAGTCCGAAGGACTGAAAGAAAAAGAAGGTGCAAAGCACTGAAAGTGTTAAGTTAGCATTCACTCGGAAAATAATGGAGCTTGCTAAGTAGAGGCAGTTAAGTTAAAATTGAGTCAAGGCATCAGTGGATACATCTTGTAACCTGACATTCACTCAGAAAACAATAATTGAGCCTGTAGCCCAGCCCCGTTATAAGCTTAAAAAGCCCTTACTAATCTGATTGTGTTGGCATATGGCATGACGTTTAGAACTGTTGCAAGCCTATGTTTATCTAACAAGTATGCAGGTGATGAGTGCATTGTATTCACCCTATACACCGAGAGAAGAGTTAAACACCGACCAGTGAGGAAAGCATCAGCAGCTTGTTTCCCAAAGGAGGTGTAAGTTATTATACTTTTAGAAGTTGCAAAAAGAAAGCATGATCGGTATTTAATAATTATAGCATGAATTAAGTTAAGGAAAGGTTGAGTGTGTTAAATAACAACTTGATTAGTTAAATAATCTGAGTATTTGCTTGAGGACAACCAAGATTTAAGTTTGGGGATGTGATAAGTCTTGAAAAGACTTAATTATTCCACCTTTTATTTAACATAATTTATTAATTATTGTTTAGTTTTGACTATATTATTTAATGATTTGTTAATAATTCGTGTTTTAGTTATTTATTTCAAAAGTGCTTTACTTTTGTAAGAAAACGATTGAAAACATTAATAAATCAAGAGTTTATCACTATTTATAAATTTACTCAGCAGCCAACATACAAATGCTAGGCAATTAGTTGTTTATTGGTGCAGGAACAGGGCGTACTCGAGAGAAGAAGACAAATCCGAGGAAAAATTATAAAAATCCGAGTGAGAAATCATAAAGCCGAGCGAGAATTTACAAATCCGAGTGAGTCTTCGTATATCCGACTGAAAGGAGTCCAAAAGACCGACTAAGCGAGACTTCCCAAAAGGTTGATCGAAAAGGATTAACGAAAAGCTGACTGTAAAGACTTCCAAGATACCGACTCCAAAAGAGAACAAGGAACCGATTGAAAATAAAAAGAAGAACCCGAGCGTCAATTTCAGAAATGCTGATTGAAAAGACAATTTACTTAAGCGATAGTTAAATTCGCTCGGGCGAGGGTCAAAGTTCACTCAAGCAAAGCAAGCCTACGCTCAAGCGTGACCTCAAAACATCATTCATTCACCCAAGCTTATCCATAACGCTTAAGCGATAAGGCAACACTGCAGTACATATCTCAAGTTCGCCTAAGCGAGAACCCAATTCGCTCAAGCAAAAAGGTTGATATTTAAAACAGCGATAGTTCCCTCCCGAATCCACTCGGCACCAGTGTTGTTTCCTGCAGCCTTCTCTTCTACTGCTGCATCCTTAGTAACTTAAGTAGTAAGCTATTAATTAGCTGGTGCTGTGCTGTAAATTAGCTAAGGATGAGCTGGATCCTATTAAGAGCTGAGCTGTAATTAGTTGATCATTCTGTAAACTGTGTAACTAGTTAGTTTAGTCGTTAACTTAAGTTTCCTAAGTTATCAGTTAAGTTAGTTAGTTAGGTAGAAGCTTATATATAGGTTGTACATATTCTGTAATAAAAAAAGAAGAACAGAGACAGATACATAGAATACAATTCATTCATAACTTCATACATCTCACTACGCATTTTCTCTCTCTAAATCCTCTCTCCATGACGTTCCACAATCCTTCAATGGAACCGAAATCAATGGAGTTCTAATTCCCTAAGGTTGGGATTGCGAAGGTTAGCAATGGAGTCTTGAAGTTGTGAGCAAGGAAATTGACTTCTAGATCCTGAGGCGAACAAGCTGAGGAGTGGAGCAGAATTGCTGGATTGACAAATCCAGAACTGATGAAGAACTTCGCCAGTAAGGAATCATGGTTGAAGCTTAGGTAACTTCAAGCTTTCTAACTAATTCAGGCCTAATCAATTTCGGTGAATAGTTAGAGTTCAACCTCCAATTTCGCATTAGATTCTTAGGTTAATTGAGCACTTAAGGAATTAAGGTTCGATGCTTAAGGATTAGTGTTTTTCACCTAAGGAATTAGGGAATAACCACAAGTGGATTGTCCTCTGGATTATGGAGTTTGATTATACTTTAATTGCATGTTTCTTGATGAATTTATGAACCAAAGCAATCCTGATCTGTTTTCTATTAATCACCTTTCACATTTCATTTTAACTCTGTTTCTGGAAATACAAAAATAACTATAAAACACTAAAATAACCAAAAACTGAGTGAACTTCATGTATTTTCTGTTGGTTCAGCTTGTACTAGTCCAAGATTGAGGTACTTACCACAATCCCTGTGGGACGATCAAATATTCTATAATTTTAACGACTGGTGCGCTTGCCAAAGTATAAATCCGAGAGTCATATTTTGTTTTTACTAAGATTTTTAGCACCAAGTTAATGGCTCAGGATTTTAGCATCACATAGCTGCCGGTGTTGGAATTTTAGGGGATTCCCTCGGTTGGCCCAGTGGGAGGGCGGCTCGGTGCACGAGCCTGATATATTTCCCCTGTGACTTGGCGTATAAGTCACGAAGCTGCCCATGTTGAGCTTCGGGGAGCCACATGTGGTTGACCCTTGTGGGGGGGGTGGCTCTTGAGGAGCAGGTGTCCTCGGTGGTCCTTGAGATCACAGCTGCCATGGTATAAATCGTGGTTGGCCCGCAACACTCTATGTTGGTTATGTTGTATACCGCGGTCATGGTGAAAATGGCCAAGTGTTGCAAGATGGGCGATGCGGTTTGGTACCAGTAAAACTATTGATGAATGCATGCAATTTAAAGAATAAGTGTACACATTTTACTACTGCAGTAGGGGGTGGTTAAAAGATCACACTTGAATCCCACAGTTGATGTTGAAATTCCCACTGTCAGATCTGCAATTGTTGAAATATTCCTTTGTGCATATGCATTAGTTAGGAGCATTTGCATATAGAAGGTAGTATGCCAAGGTGGTGATGGTGATTGTGAGAGGTGGTACAAATATATTTAAGACAACATGAAAGTATGAATACCATTTGAAAGTTGTTGTGATAACTCAATGGTTGAGTATTGTGATTATGTATATGCTTGTATGCTTTGTGTGAAATGGTGTTGGTATATGTCATAATGAATATTATTGATGTGCAAAGTATACATGTGTGGAAGCCTATATTGAGTATTGTGATTATGTATATGCTTGTATGCTTTGTGTGAAATGGTGTTGGTATATGTCATGATGAATATTATTGATGTGCAAAGTATACATGTGTGGAAGCCTATATGCATAATCACTTGGTATTCATGTTTATTCCTTTGGAATGTAGACTCACTCTCCCATGTTGTCAATTTTAGACTTGTGATGCAGGGTGTAACATCCTATTTTTTTTTAATAATGTACCGGGTGAATAAAGCCATTTAAAATAATTACCGAAGTGGGTATTTGTTTATTAATTACCATTAACATAATCAATCAAAGGGTGTGCTGATTGAAAAGGGCGATTAGCCTTAGTGGGTGCTGGTGGGACTGGGTGACGTGAGCAGACTGCTCCTCACGTTTTCCCACCCCACCATTCCTTCCCTCGTGCATGTGTTTATAAGTGGACGATGGCCTCCCTTGCCATTCGTTCTTCAGAATTCCCTACGAGTTCTTCTTCTTCCTTCTTCTCTTTCTCTCTTATTCTTCTTCTTCTCTTCTCCTTCTGTGCTCTCTGTTCCATTCCCTGTTTCGGAAGCCAAGTGATGGTGCTGCAGAGGAGTCAGAGTTCCCTCATACGAGTAGAGGACGAGCGTCGAAGCAGAAGCAGAAACAGCCCCTGCACCACACGTGGAGGACAGTAGCATTCAAGTAAAGGCTAAGCGAGTGGAAGCGTTGAGCGAAGCAGCAAGGAAGAGAACCAACACCCAAGCAGAGAAGTCTCTCGGAGTCTCGTAGTTGGTAGGGGGAGTACCTTACATGTTAAATGCATGGGTTAGGAACAGGTTTCGAGTGTTGATAATGGTGGTTCTATATCCTGTTGTATGATATGCTTGCATGTAGAATACCCGAGTGTAAGATAAGTGAGAGTGAATGTTGCATGTTATTATCATCCTTGAAGATGCATGCGTTGTTTGAGTTTCGATACCACAGAACCCGATTGCATGTTATGTTGTGTGATTGGAATGCTTTGTTGAATCTGTTCATGTTTATATGGATGCATGCGTTGGCTAAGTCCTGACACTGTTGTATACCGATTGCATGTTATGTTGTGTTGATTGGAATGCTTGTTTAAGCCTGTTGATCTTCATATGGATGCATGCGTTTATTAAGTTCTGACACTGCTGTATACCGAGTGCATGTTATGCTTCAGATGATGAGAATGCTTATAGAAGTTGATATTGATTGACACCGATTGCATTGGACTCATATGTTGCTATTGAAGCTATGATGATGATTGCATGGAAGTATGTGTGTGTTAAATTAATATGTGGAGTCCTGAAAACGCGTATTACCGACTGCATGTGAAATATGTACAACTGAATAAAAGGTTGTGTGCATGAATTCTATATTGTGTAGTAAATCCGCGTGTGGCGCATGGGATGCGTTGTGCTGGGAGCACGTAGTGTGGGACACTACCATCGGTTACTAAGCGTGGGACGCTGTAAAATCCTTAAGTGGGACTCAAGGTAGCCCTCGAGTGGGACTCGGGCTGCCTATGAACACCTTCATTGGTGCTGAGAGCGTTGGTGTCACCTGTGGGCAAACGGTTGGGTACCTGTAAAATGGCCAAGCAGCTGGGAGCTGAAATGATAGCTGAGAGCTATGTACAAAAGGCTGAGAGCCTACGTTGTAACGTCAGAACCGATTACACACGAATACGGAACCGAGTGAATAATCTGTATATTTATATATTCTTACTGATGCTGTGAGGAATTAATTATGCATGTGATGATACTAGTAAGACGACGTATACTCATGACTGTGTGCATTATTCCGTGTGCATGTGCTGTTAATGCTGACTGAGATCTATCCTATAAATGTATGTTATGTTGTTGAAGAGCTGTGAATATATGACCGAGTGAGAATTTTGTACCCTGATTGATAAATGTTTTATAGAGGCGTCCTGATTCATGGTCCTTGATATCATGTCATGGATTGTTGTATGTTAATATTACTGAGTTGATGTGTGTAAAGAGCCGAGCGACAACTGGGGGATTCCGATCGGTAAGGATCTTGTGTGTGTTCTGAATTGATCAGTAAAACTCTGACCTTTATTGTTGCCACGTATGATTGTGTGTATGTATTTATGTCTAGTTGTACAAATATGAGGCAACCTGAGTCAGCATCTATCATTTAAAATTTAACATACTCACCCCTGCTGTGGCAATTTTCAGTGAATATCTCTCGAAATGAGGATTGCAGGAAGAGCTAAAATGCCGGGTGAAGTGTTGATGCACTATGGAATTTTATGCCTGTGTATATGTTGTATATAGTGTTTTGAGTTAAGCCTTGGCCGGCTCGTGTTTTGTTGTTAGTCTTTTAAACAGAGTTGAATCCCCTGGGATGGGAACATGATATTGTGGTTGTAAAATTGTGACATACACTTCTATATATATATATATATATATATATATGCCTATGTTATGTCATGCTGCATGTCAATCTTATTATGTATGATGCCCGGGTAATCTATATATTTGTATATGCGTTCATATTTCCGAATGTGTAGGAAATGTCATAACTTAACATGAAGGAAGCCAACCTATGGTTTAAAGGGCGAGTTTATGATTCTGTCACCGGGTGGGGAGGTTCAGACGTTCTGAGTAAGTGAAATCAATTAGCTCTGAGTAGGGATTGACGGAGAAGACTGCCCCCAATGACGAGCTGTTAGGATTCGGAGCTGAGAGTCTAGATATGCTTCCAAATGACAACTGCTAGGAATCCTCCCGAGCGTAGAATAATCAATAATCCCCGAGTGAGAAATTGCTGAGTGATGATTTTCCCGACTGGAGAGTGACACCTTAGACTCTAAGGGACCCTACTGTAGTAAACTGTTGGTAACGAAAGAATCTGAGTGAGTCTTAACCTTATAGAATGTTTAGAGTAGGAAGATTATGGTTACCGAGTGAAAATTAGGTGAAATACCCCGAGTGACATAAAAGGCGCGTAGGGTGTTCCGAGTGAGGAGTCCTCATAGATTCCGAGTGAGTGATAGTGTGGACCATTCCCATATTATTCGTGTATGTGTTCTGATTGTTGAAGCCGTAGAATAAATTATATTCCCGAGTGGGACTAGTAAGTGCAAGAGCCAAATTTGAGTGAACTGAGATTGGATCCTTCCGAGTGAATTGGGAGCTGGAACCCGAGTGCGAAAATGCCGAGTGAAATAAGCGAATACCGAGTGAAGTTTCGCTTGAGCGAGTGCGCTTTTTCTGTGTGAATTCGCCCAAGCGATTTTCCCTTTCTTCCGCTGTTAGTTTTTTTTAATTTCTTTTGTTCTCCTATTCTTCTTCTCCTCTCATTTCTTATACCGTGGTATTCTGGTTTTAATTGTGAAAAATTTTCCCTGTTTTTCTTGTCTTTGATTTGTTTAAATTAGGGTGTTACATTTTGGTATCAGAGTGGACCGAAAGGTCCAAGGCCAAGGAATGCTTACCGAGTGTGAGCGGTTGTGTGCTTTCTGACTGAGAGGTCATCATGATTGAACCTGATTGATATTGACTTGTGGATAGGAGGTTGCTTCCCTCCTGGTCCGATTGATTGTGTAGCATATAGAAATAGTATGATGTGCTATGTTACTGAACATTAGGCTGAAATCCGATCGGTAGCAAGTGACTTGGTATACTTATCCTTGAAGGGTGTAATTTCAGGATAAGGGATGACGCATCGCCAAAGCATGGAGGCTATAGCCACGGTATTCCAACGCTTTACAGACGTGTTTGAGAGGCAGGGCCAGCCTCGAGCTGAGGAGGGCCAAGTGCTGGACCGCTTCTTGAAGAGGAAGCCGAGTGAATTTCTAGGAGGACGGAACCCTGAGGCAGCGTTTAAGTGGACTCAGGAGATGGAAAGGATTTTTGGGGGTCTTCGCTGTACCGAGGCCCAGAAGGTAGAGTGTGCAGTGTACATGCTGCGAGACGAGGCGGAAAACTGGTGAAAGATAGCCAGAAACTGATTCCCTGATGATGATGCTCAGCTGACATGGAATGATTTCAAGACATGTTTCTTGGAGAAGTACTTCCCCAACACAGTAAGGAGTCGGAAGGAGTTGAAGTTTATGGAGTTGAAACAAGGCTCCATGACTGTGGAGGAGTATGCGACTAGATTCGAAGAGTTGTGCCTATTCTACCCGCCTTTCCAACAATCGGGGAGGGAAAGTTCCAAGTGCCTTAAATTTGAGAATGGATTGAGATCTGATGTTAAGAGAGCCTGTAGGTACCAAGAAATACGGAGTTTTCCTACACTGGTGAATAAGTGTAGGATATTTGAGGAGGATGACAAGGCCCATTCGGGCCAGAGCAGCCGAGCTAACCATTCTTTGAGGCCCCAGCAATCCCGCTTCAAGAGGCTGAGTAATGTTGGCAGAAACCGATCCTTTTCCAGATTTGGAGGTCGAAATCAGTCTGAAAGACGACCAGTTGTAGGAGACGGAAAATGTTTCAAGTGTGGAGGAAATCATTATGCCCGAGACTACAACAATAATGGTGAAATGGTATGCTTCCATTGCAATAAAAGGGGACACATTCACCCCGATTGCCCCCAACTCCGTCAAGCAAACACCAGTGTACGACAAGGAGGTTTCCAAGAGAGAAACCGAGTGAATGATAACCAACGACCGGGCGGCAGAGGCAACAGAGCCAGAGGAAACATAATGCTTGCTCCAAATAACCGAGAGAGGAATACCGACCAACCAGCAGTGGGAAGAGTCTACGCCATCAACGCAGAGGATGCTGCATAAGCAAATGACCTGGTACAATGTAAGTGCTCACTCGGTAGACATACACTTAATGTTGTTTTCGATTCAGGAGCCACCCATTCTTTTATAGCTGATGAGTGTGTAAAGCGTTTAAAGTTACCGACTGTGTTTATGGATCGGACCTTGGAAGTGGCCAATCCGACTGGCCCTAAAGTGTTGACTTCGTCAATATGCAAGGATGTAACATTTATGTTGTGTGATCGAAGTTTCACTTTCGATTTGGTGTGCATACCCTTAAAGGACCTTGACATTGTGCTCGGAATAGATTGGCTTTCAGCCAATAAGGTGTTAGTGGATTGCAGAAACCGAAGGATCGTCTTCCCGAGGTAGCACAATGAAGGCGACACCGCACAAGGTATAACCCAACTGTTTATGATGCTTTGTCTAACCGAGGGTGAGAGCAAAGCCCAAGTGAACAAAATTCCAACTGTCTGTGAATTCCCAGAGGTGTTTCCTGAAGACGTACCGAGTGTCCCTCCCAATAGAGAAGTCGAATTCTCTATAGACCTGATCCCTGCAGCCGAGCCAGTCTCCAGTGCACCTTATAGAATGTCCCCAACTAAATTGGCCGAGCTGAAGAAGCAAGTAGACGAGTTACTCGGAAAACAATTCATTAGACCGAGCGTATCGCCATGGGGCGTACCCGTGCTGCTTGTTAAGAAGAAGGATGGCAGCATGAGACTTTGTATAGATTACCGGTAGCTAAACAAACTCACAATTAAGAATCGGTACCCGTTGCCCAGAATTGATGACCTCATTGACCAACTGCGTGGAGCCTCAATTTTCTCAAAAATCGACCTACGATCGGGATACCACCAAATCCGAGTGAAGGAGTCGGATATCCCAAAGACTGCCTTTAGGACTCGGTATGGTCACTACGAGTATGTAGTGATGCCGTTTGGTGTAACAAACGCCCCTGCTATCTTCATGAATTACATGAACAGCATATTCCACCCGTATTTAGACCAATTCGTAGTTGTTTTCATTGATGACATCCTAGTCTATTCTAAGACTTCTGAGGAGCATGAAGAAGATCTCCGGGCGGTACTCCAAGTGTTGAGGGAGAAGCAGTTGTTTGCAAAGCTTTCAAAGTGTGATTTTTGGATGGATAAAATCCATTTCCTCGGACACGTGATTTCCGAGGAAGGTGTCTCGGTGGACCCTTCGAAGGTGGCAGCTGTAATAGCATGGGAGAGACCCAAGTCGGTCTCAGAGATAAGGAGCTTTATGGGCCTGGCAGGCTATTGTAGAAGATTCATTGAGGGTTTTTCTAAGTTGGCTTTGCCACTGACTAAATTGACTCGGAAAAACATGCCCTTCGTGTGGAGTCCCGAGTGCGAGAGCAGTTTCCGAGAGCTGAAGGACAAGTTGACGACTGCACCAGTGCTGGCATTACCTGACTTGCAAGAGAGCTTCGTGGTTTATTGTGATGCATCAGGACTCAGATTAGGATGCGTGCTAATGCAGAAAGACCGAGTGATAGTGTATGCCTCTCGGCAATTGAGACCTCACGAGCAGCATTATCCGACCCACGACTTGGAATTGGAAGCTGTGGTGTTCGCATTAAAAATCTGGAGGCATTATTTGTTCAGGTCCAGATTTGAAGTATATAGTGATCATAAGAGCCTCAAATACTTATTCGACCAAAAGGAACTGAACATAAGGCAGAGGAGATGGATGGAACTTTTAAAAGATTACGATTTCGAGCTAAAGTACCATCCGGGTAAGGTAAACGTTGTTGCCGACGCGTTGAGCCGGAAATCCCTTCATGTAGCAGTGATGATGGTGAAGGAGGTAGAGCTATTGGAACAGTTCCGAGACATGAATTTACATGTTGACATCCCCTCCTCTTAGAAAATGACGATCGGCACGTTGAGAATTGCCAATGAATTCCTGAAATTCGTGTACGAGCAACAGCAGTCAGATTCCTACTTGGCTGAGATAAAGGAGACTCAGGCCAAAGGTAAGGATTTGTCCTTGACCGAGGGATCAGATGGAATCTTCTGAGTAAGAAATAGAATATACGTGCCGAGTGGGGGAGAATTGAGAAGAATGGTGCTTGATGAAGCTCACAAAAGCTTGCTAAGTATCCACCCGGGTGCCACGAAGATGTACCATGACCTGAGAACCCAGTTCTGGTGGCCCGGATTAAAGAGGAACGTGGCAGAATATGTGGCTCGGTGCATCACCTGTCAGAAGTCAAAAGTGGAGCACCAGAAGCCATATGGTGCATTGCAACCCCTGGAGATTCCCGTGTGGAAATGGGACTCAATTGCTATGGACTTTGTCATGGGATTGCCCAAAAATCGAGCGGGCCATGATGCAATATGGGTCATTGTTGACCGACTAACGAAGAGTGCACACTTCCTACCTGTGAACATGAAGTACCCGATACATAGGTGAGCTCAGATCTATGTTCGTGAAATTATCCGACTGCATGGTATACCAACATCTATCGTATCGGATAGGGATCCTAGGTTCACGTCCCGGTTTTGGACCAGCCTGCACCAAGAAATGGGTACGAAACTTTGGCTTAGTTCTGCTTACCACCCCCAATCTGATGGACAATCCGAGCGAACAATCCAGAGCTTAGAGGACTTGCTAAGGGCGTGTGTACTAGAGCACGGTGGGGATTGGGAGCAATACCTTCCCCTGATTGAGTTTACATACAATAACAACCATCACAATAGTATTGGTATGGCACCCTACAAAGCACTGTATGGTCGAAGATGCCGAACCCCGCTTTGCTGGTCGGAATCGGGTGAGAGTCTGCTATTGGGACCAGAAATTGTAAAGCAAACTTCAGAACAAATCTGGGTGATAAAAGAAAAGATGAAGGCGTCTCAAGATAGGCAGAAGAGCTACTATGATAAACGCACCAGACCAATGGAATTTTCAGTCAGAGACAAGGTATTTTTAAGGACTTCACCGAGTAAAGGAGTCGGGCGAGCCTTGAAGAGCAGAAAGTTAAGCCCTCGATACATTGGGCCTTATGAGGTGTTGAAACGAGTCGGCTCCATGGCATACCAAATAGCATTACCGACCCATTTATCTCGATTGCATGACGTGTTTTATGTGTCTCAACTAAGGAAGTACCTGCCAGATTCTACTCACACAATGCCTGATGATGAGGTGGAAATCAAGGAAGACCTGACCACTGCAACTATACCGACTAGGATCATGGACCGATCGGTAAAACGATTAAGGAGTAAGAATGTGCAACTTGTTGAAGTGGAATGGCAGCAGAACGGGTATACCTCTTATACCTGGGAGCGCGAGGATGCCATGAGGCAGCAGTACCCCAAGTTGTTTGACCAAGGTGAGTTACCGACTGAATTTCGAGGATGAAATTCTTTTGAAGTGGGGGAGAACTGTAACATCCTAATTTTTTTTAATAATGTACCGGGTGAATAAAGCCATTTAAAATAATTACCGAAGTGGGAATTTGTTTATTAATTACCATTAACATAATTAATCAAAGGGTGTGCTGATTAAAAAGGGCGATTAGCCTTAGTGGGTGCTGGTGGGACTGGGTGACGTGAGCAGACTGCTCCTTACGTTTTCCCACCCCACCATTCCTTCCCTCGTGCATGTGTTTATAAGTGGACGATGGCCTCCCTTGCCATTCGTTCTTCAAAATTCCCTGCTAGTTCTTCTTCTTCCTTCTTTTCTTTCTCTCTTATCCTTCTTCTTCTCTTCTCCTTCTCTGCTCTCTGTTCCATTCCCTGTTTCGGAAGCCAAGTGACGGTGCTGTAGAGGAGTCAGAGTTCCCTCATACGAGTAGAGGACGAGCGTCGAAGCAGAAGCAGAAACAGCCCCTGCACCACACGTGGAGGACAGTAGCATTCAAGTAAAGGCTAAGCGAGTGGAAGCGTTGAGCGAAGCAGCAAGGAAGAGAACCAACACCCAAGCAGAGAAGTCTCTCGGAGTCTCGTAGTTGGTAGGGGGAGTACCTTACATGTTAAATGCATGGGTTAGGAACAGGTTTCGAGTGTTGATAATGGTGGTTCTATATCCTGTTGTTTGATATGCTTGCATGTGGAATACCCGAGTGTAAGATAAGTGAGAGTGAATGTTGCATGTTATTATCGTCCTTGAAGATGCATGCGTTGTTTGAGTTTCGATACCACAGAACCCGATTGCATGTTATGTTGTGTGATTGGAATGCTTTGTTGAATCTGTTCATGTTCATATGGATGCATGCGTTGGCTAAGTCCTGACACTGTTGTATACCGATTGCATGTTATGTTGTGTTGATTGGAATGCTTGTTTGAGCCTGTTGATCTTTATATGGATGCATGCGTTTATTAAGTTCTGACACTGCTATATACCGAGTGCATGTTATGCTTCAGATGATGAGAATGCTTATAGAAGTTGATATTGATTGACGCCGATTGCATTGGACTGATATGTTGCTATTGGAGCTATGATGATGATTGCATGAAAGTATGTGTGTGTTAAATTAATATGTGGAGTCCTGAAAACGCGTATTACCGACTGCATGTGAAATATGTATAACTGAATAAAAGGTTGTGTGCATGAATTCTATATTGTGTGGTAAATCCGCGTGTGGCGCATGGGATGCGTTGTGCTGGGAGCACGTAGTGTGGGACACTACCATCGGTTACTAAGCGTGGGACGCTGTAAAATCCTTGAGTGGGACTCAAGGTAGCCCTCGAGTGGGACTCGGGCTGCCTGTGAACATCTCCGTTGGCGCTGAGAGCGTTGGTGTCACCTGTGGGCAAACGGTTGGGTACCTGTAAAACGGCCAAGCAGCTGGGAGCTGAAATGATAGCTGAGAGCTATGTACAAAAGGCTGAGAGCTATGTACCTGTAAAACGGTTACAACGTCAGAACCGATTACACACGAATGCGGAACCGAGTGAATAATCTGTATATTTATATATTCTTACCGATGTTGTGAGGAATTAATTATGCATGTGATGATACTAGTAAGATGACGTATACTCATGACTGTGTGCATTATTCCGTGTGCATGTGCTGTTAATGCTGACTGAGATCTATCCTATAAATGTATGTTATGTTGTTGAAGAGCTGTGAATATATGACCGAGTGAGAATTTTGTACCCTGATTGATAAATGTTTTATAGAGGCGTCCTGATTCATGGTCATTAATATCATGTCATGGATTGTTGTATGTTAATATTACTGAGTTGATGTGTGTAAAGAGCCGAGCGACAACTGGGGGATTCCGATCGGTAAGGATCTTGTGTGTGTTCTGAATTGATTAGTAAAACTCTGACCTTTATTGTTGCCACGTATGATTGTGTGTATGTATTTATGTCTAGTTGTACAAATATGAGGCAACCTGAGTCAGCATCTATCATTTAAAATTTAAGATACTCACCCCTGCTGTGGCAATTTTCAGTGAATATCTCTCGAAATGAGGACTGGAGGAAGAGCTAAAATGCCGGGTGAAGTGTTAATGCACTATGGAATTTTATGCCTGTGTATATGCTGTATATAGTGTTTTGAGTTAAGCCTTGGCCGTCTCGTGTTTTGTTGTTAGTCTTTTAAATAGAGTTGAATCCCCTGGGATGGGAACATGATATTGTAGTTGTAAAATTGTGACATACACTTCTATATATATATATATATGCCTATGTTACGCCATGCTGCATGTCAATCTGATTATGTATGATGCCCGGGTAATCTATATATTTGTATATGCGTTCATATTTCCGAATGTGTAGGAAATGTCATAACTTAACATGAAGGAAGCCAACCTATGGTTTAAAGGGCGAGTTTATGATTCTGTCACCGGGTGGGGAGGTTCAGACGTTCTGAGTAAGTGAAATCAATTAGCTCCGAGTAGGGATTGACAGAGAAGACTGCCCCCAATGACGAGCTGTTAGGATTCGAAGCTGAGAGTCTAGATATGCTTCCAAATGACAACTGCTAGGAATCCTCCCGAGCGTAGAATAATCAATAATCCCCGAGTGAGAAATTACTGAGTGATGATTTTCCCGACTGGAGAGTGACACCTTAGACTTTAAGGGACCCTACTGTAGTAAACTGTTGGTAACGAAAGAATCTGAATGAGTCTTAACCTTGTAGAATGTTTAGAGTAGGAAGATTATGGTTACCGAGTGAAAATTAGGTGAAATACCCTGAGTGACATAAAGGGTGCGTAGGGTGTTCCGAGTGAGGAGTCCTCATAGATTCCGAGTGAATGATAGTGGGGACCATTCCCGTATTATTCGTGTATGTGTTCTGATTGTTGAAGCCGTAGAAAAAATTACATTCCCGAGTGGGATTAGTAAGTGCAAGAGCCAAATGCGAGTGAACTGAGATTGGATCCTTTCGAGTGAATAGGGAGCTGGAACCCGAGTGCGGAAATGCCGAGTGAAATGAGCAAATACCGAGTGAAGTTTCGCTTGAGTGAGTGCGCTTTGCTGTGTGAATTCGCCCAAACGATTTTCCCTTTCTTCCGCTGTTAGTTTTTTCTGAATTTCTTTTGTTCTCCTCTCATTTCTTATACCGTGGTATTCTGGTTTTAATTGTGAAAAATTTTCCCTGTTTTTCTTGTCTTTGATTTGTTTAAATTAGGGTGTTACACAGGGCAATTATGGGAAGAGTAAGCATTTTGAAGTATATTTTGGTCGTGGAGGTAATTAATGTATAGGAAGCGCCTTGGCCGGCGATGTATGTAATCATATGTATTTTGAGGAGTAAGATATGTAATGAATGCGTATTTTGGAAGTCTACTTGATAGATGATTTAGGAGGGTCATGGGAGAAAATGAGAAATTGTATGTATATCTCATTTTCATTGGTGACCCTAAGTATGTATGAAGGTTTAAATTATAATTGAGAATTCCTATGTGTTGATGAATGGATGAAGAATTATATTTCAGTATTTCTTTTATAAAGCTGATGAGATGAAGAATTAATTTACATATATGATTTTGAAGAGTTGAATGGAATTTAAGAGTATGCTGATACAGAACCAGTTTTAAATGCTCTAAATGGTGTCTGATAAATAATGCATGTCTGTAGAATGAGTGAAGTTCAATTTCTAGGGTGCTGTGTTGTGTGAATTTCGAGTCCTGCAGGATGTCTGGTAGTTTCGCTTAAGCGAGGTGGATTCTCGCCCGAGCGAGAGCCACACCTATAGGAAATTGATCTCTGGACAATTTCGCTTAAGCGAGATTGAATCTCGCTCTAGCGAAATTGCCCCCGTATCAGTGTTTACTCTCTGGAGGAATTTCGCAGTATCAGTGTTTGCTCTCTGGAGGAATTTCGCCCAGGCGAATGGAGTCTCGCCCGTGTGAGGGCAAAGGGATTAGCTTCTGGCCTCACTCCGCTCAGGCGAATGGCCAATTCACTCAAGCGTAAATGCTAGGTGAATCAGGGGGTTGGCTACTGGAAGGAATCCGCTCAAGCGAAGGGCCTAAGGAATGGCATTCGCCCAAGCGAGGCCATTAGATGGTGAGTGGGTGAGTCTATGAATGAATTCTGTCTAAGTGAGGATTTTGGAAATAAACTAAGAGGTGGTGGAATTTCCGAGTGAATTTCGAGTGACTAAAGCCCGAGCCATAGTTTTCTGAGTGAGGAAGGGTTCATAATCCGAGTGAGAAGGCCCCTGAGTGTGATGATCTGGGCAGTGGAGTTCCAAAGGGGAATTTCCGAGTCCAGTGTACTTATTCCGAGTTGTGTGTTCCGACCTTGTATTCTCCGAGTGAGAGAACACTGATTGGTAATACTCAGTGTGAGTTGCCCAGGAATTTCTCATGAATAACTCTCCTCGAGTGCGAAAGTGAGGAGGTCAGCTTTGTAATGAAATGCTGAGTGTACGCTAGTTAGGTAATGAGTCGGCCTTGAATGAGATTCCGAGTGAATGACCAAGCAGAGGTAAGTCAGTTTCTGGGAAGTTTCCCGAGTGAACCACCGAGTGGGTGAAGTCTCAGAGTTGGAGTGAATTTACCAAGTGGATGTTGTGTGAGGGAGGACTCGGTCTGGACTGCTGTTGCCGAGTAGGGATTGAGTGAATGATGGCTCAGTCAGGGGATCTTGCTGAGTGGTAAATCTGTGTACTTTGAGTCAGTTTCAGGAAGACTCTACCGAGTGAGAACCCGAGTGCTTTGAGTCAGTTTTTGGAGAGGAATACCGAGTAACAACTCGTGTAAAGGGAGTCGGATTTGGAGGGGTTTGCTGAGTGAAAATTTAAGTCTTGAAGATTCTGATTCTGCGAGTGGGTATAGGCTTGACCCCGAGAGTGTTTCGCTTAAGCGAGTAAGTCTCGCCCAAGCGAGTCAATCATAAATTCGAGTCTGGACGCATTTCGCTCAAGACTCGTTGGCTTCGCCCAAACGAGGCATGTGTGTCTCGCTCAAGCGAGTTAGACTCTGCTTGAGCGAGATGACGCCCCTGTTACTCCCATTTCCCTTTCGCCTTGCTACTCCCGAATGCCAAGAAATGCACTATCCCAATTAATTTCTTTCCTTTCTAAAAACTGAGACTTGAACCCACATTATTTTATGGATACCTTAAGTGCAAAATTGGGTTTTATTAACTCCCAGTGGTCGGTTTCTTAAAACAGAATCACATTTATTCATGTGCTCAATTTTCCTTCCGCTGTTTTAATTGAGGAACTTTCTTAAAGTTAATCCTTTTAAATTTACCCTCTCATATCTCCATATATGGGAGTGGCTTATTATAGATCCAGGTATTTTCTAAAAATGCAAAAAATTTACTCTAATTTCTGGGGTGTCTCAACCTGGTATCAGAGCAGCAATTGCTCTTGATACAACTATGATTAAAGATGTATATATGATTATTGACTGTGCAAGACTGATTCATGAAATTACTTGACTAAATTATGATGGTTGACATTGAATTGATATTGCTGTATTGCTGTATGGAGTTGTTAAGTCCGGCCAAGAGTCCTTATACTAATTACCTCTATTTATGAATATGCTGTGATCATGTATTAAAAATGATGTGGTTATGTGATATGATATATGATAGGCTTATGATTGCTGAAATTCCAGAATTTATAAATCGAAAAGCTATTGTTTGGCCTAGTGTACTTATGTGTGAGCCATGTTTTGATGTATAGGCATAAGATATGGCTGGTAGACAGAATCGTGAGGCTGCTGCCATGGCAAACGCCTTGAACCGATTCACTGATTTCTTGCAAAGGCAAGGCCAGCTGAATGTGGGACAAGGTTCCCAAGGTCTTGACTTATTTCTCAAGAGGCATCCTTCGGAGTTTCATGGAGGATTTAAACCCGAAGATGCGTATGCGTGGATAAATGACTTGGAAAGGATATATGCAAGCTTCGAATGTTCTGAAGCGCAAAAGGTGGAGTATGCAGTCTTTATGCTCCGCGATGAGGTTGAAGTATGGTGGCGTCTTACTAGAGGACGTATGATAGCTGCTGATGTTCCCTTGATTTGGGAAAATTTCAGGTTGGAATTTTTGAAGAAATATTTTTCGGATAGCTATAGGAGCAAGAAAGAGCTTGAATTTATGGAGCTTAGGCAAGGAAGTATGACGGTGGAGGAGTATGCCTCCAAATTTGAAGCATTAAGTGCATTTTATCCACCCTATCAACAAGAAGGCACTGAAGCTTCGAAGTGTGTTAAATTTGAAAATGGACTGCGCCAAGAAAGAAGGTGATTTGTCATCAAGAGATTAGGAGTTTTCCTACTCTTGTGGACAAGTGCAGAATTTTTAAAGAAAATGATGTTGCTCCAAGGAGTTATTCGGGGCATGATTACAAGTTGAAGGGCCAATCTTCTAGCTTCAAGAAGAAAGGCAATTTTAAAAATAATAAACAATTTGTACGTGGTTCTTCTTCTTTCCGAAGGGGACGAGGTGCTCCTAGAGGCGGTTATGGTGGTGGTAACCAAGGTCGCGGAAATGTCCAAGGCATAACTTGCTTCCGATGTGGTGCCAACCATTTGGCACGTGATTGTCCTCAGAATGATGTTGTGTGCTTCCAATGCAACCAACCCGGGCATATTCGCCCAAATTGTCCAATGAATGCAAGAGATGCTAATGTTGATGCTCCTAACCGCATGAACTATGGTGCTAACCGTGGAGGTTTTGGTGGCCATGGACGTGGAAATGGTGGTGGCCAAAATGATGGCCGAAATGGTGGCCGTGGTGGCAATCACAACGGTGGAAGAAATGGTCGAGGTATCGGTCGTGGTGGAAGAAATGGAAACCAAAATGGTGGTGGTCAAGTACAAGCTACGGGAAGAGTATTTGCAGTTACTGGTGAAGAAGCGGCTCAGGCTGAAGATCTTATCCGTGGTGAGTGTGAAATCCTTGGCACTCCGGTGCATATTATTTATGATTCTGGTGCTACGCACTCATTTATTTCTGAAGATTGTGTGAGGCGCTTGCGGGTGCCTGTGTGCATGATGAAAGGTTCTATATTGGTGACTACACCGACCGGTGCTTGCTTAAGATCGGTAACTCGATGTGAGGACGTCGAGATGAACCTTGAGGGTAGGAAATTTGTTGTATCCCTCGTATGCTTGCCTATGAAGGATTTGGATATTATTCTAGGCATGGATTGGTTATCTGCTAACAAAGTCTTAGCGGATTGTCATAGCAAGACGGTGATCTTCTCGACTTCGAATGCTGAAGATTTTGATGTACAAGGTATCTCCCAGCTTCTTATGATGTTCTGCTTGGTTGATGGGAATGGTGTTTCCCAATCTGGTGGAATTCCTATTGTTTCGGAGTTTCCCGATGTGTTTCCGGAAGAAATTCTTGGATTACCTCCTCCACGAGAAGTGGAATTTGCTATTGATCTTATTCCGGGTGTAGAACCTGTTTCCCGAGCTTCTTATAGGATGTCTCCTATGGAGTTAGTTGAGTTGAAAAAGCAGGTGGAAGAATTAATTGAGCGGGAGTTTATTCACCCAAGTGTGTCTCCGTGGGGTGCTCCCGTGCTATTAGTGAAGAAGAAAGATGGGAGTATAAGATTGTACGTTGATTATCGTCAGCTCAACAAACTAACCATTAAAAATAAATATCTTCTTCCACGCATTGATGGTCTATTGGATCAAAGGGGGCAGTTGTGTTTTCAAAGATTGATTTGCGCTCCGGATATCACCAAATTCAGGTGAAGGCCGAAGATATTCCGAAAACTGCTTTCAGAACGCGGTATGGACATTATGAGTACGTGGTGATGCCATTTGGGGTGACGAATGCCCCTGCGATTTTCATGAGCTACATGAATTGCATCTTCCATGAATATCTTGACCAATTCATCGTGGTGTTTATTGATGATATTTTGGTGTACTCCAAGAGTCATGAAGTGCATGAAAGACATCTTTGTCTTGTATTGACTATTCTACGCGAGAAGTAATTGTATGCGAAGCTCTATAAGTATGAATTTTGGCTATCTGAGGTCCAATTCCTTG
Organism: Clitoria ternatea; assembly: GCA_037962975.1. Classification (NCBI taxonomy): domain Eukaryota; kingdom Viridiplantae; phylum Streptophyta; class Magnoliopsida; order Fabales; family Fabaceae; genus Clitoria; species Clitoria ternatea. Next base: position 213,730,720 of record CM075671.1, on the reverse strand, counting down.
GACATGTTATTTCAAATGATAGAGTTGCGGTTGATAAGTCGAAGGTTGAAGCCGTGATGGCTTGGGAAAGACCAACGTCAGTGACGGAGATAAGAAGTTTTCTTGGTCTTGCCGGTTACTACCGAAGGTTCATTGAAGGGTTTTCCCATTTGGCTTTACCATTAACGAAGTTGACTCGGAAAAATCACTCTTTTGTGTGGACCCGTGAATGTGAAGAGAGTTTCCAAGAGTTGAAGTTGAGGCTTACTACCGCACCGGTGTTAGCATTGCCCGATTTGATGGATGAATTTGTGGTATATTGTGATGCGTCTAAGCTTGGTCTTGGATGTGTGTTAATGCAAAAGGAGCGTGTGATAGCCTATGCGTCAAGGCAGTTGCGACCGCATGAGGTTAATTATCCCACACATGATCTTGAATTGGCGGAGGTGGTGTTTGCATTAAAGTTGTGGCGACACTATTTGTATGGCTCCAAGTTTGTGGTCTTTAGTGATCATAAGAGCCTTAAGTACTTGTTTGACCAGAAGGAGTTAAATATGCGCCAAAGACGGTGGATGGAGTTCCTAAAAGACTATGAGTTTGAATTGAAGTATCACCCTGGTAAGGCGAATGTAGTTGCCGATGCATTGAGCTGGAAGTTATTGCATGTTTCCATGATGATGGCAAAGGAAATGGAGTTGATAGAACAATTTAGAGATTTGAATGTGGGCGTGGAGACTTATACTTCCAAGAAAATGGTGTTGGAAACATTGAAAGTTACAAATGAATTTCTTGAATATGTGAAGGCGTAACAACCCAATGATGAGTATTTGATTGAGATGAAGAACACCCAAGAAAAAGGGAAGAATTTGTTCTTAGTAGAAGGTCAAGATGGCATTTGGCGTGTGAAGGGTCGAATTTATGTTCCCTCAAGCGATGATGTGAGGAAACGTGTACTTGAGGAAGCCCACAAAAGCATATTGAGTATTCACTCTGGTTCAACCAAGATGTATCAAGATTTGAAGAAGAATTTCTGGTGGCCCGGTATGAAGCGTGATGTGGTGAATTTTGTAGCATCTTGCCTTGTTTGTCAAAAGGCGAAGGTTGAACATCAGATACCAGCTGGATATTGGAGACCATTAGAGATCCCGGTTTGGAAATGGGATAGCGTAGCTATGGATTTTATTTCTGGACTACCCAGAACCTATGCTGGAAACGATGCTATATGGGTGATTGTTGACCGATTGACAAAATATGCTCACTTTTTGCCCATTAATATGAAGAGTTCCTTGGAGAAATTGGCACAAATCTACATCAAGGAGATTGTTAGGCTGCATGGTGTTCCGTCCAGCATCATATCCGACCGTGATCCTCGATTTACTTCTCGGTTTTGGGGACGCTTGCATGATGAGTTGGGTTCTAAGTTGAAGCTTAGTTCCACTTATCACCCTCAAACCGATGGATAATCGGAGAGAACTATACAAAGCTTGGAGGATTTGTTGAGAGCTTGTGTCCTTGAACACGGTGGATGTTGGGAGAGATTCCTACCATTGATCGAATTCACATACAATAACAGCTTCCATTCCAGTATTGGCATGGCACCTTATGAGGCGTTGTATGGAAGAAAGTGTAGAGCTCCCTTGTGTTGGCTTGAAGTTGGTGAAAATTTGGCCTTAGGGCCGGAGATTATTCAAGAAACTACGGAGCAAATTAAAAAGATACAAGAGAATATAAAGATTGCTCAGGATAGACAGAAGAGCTATTATGACAAGAGACATAAACCCCTTGAGTTTCAAGTGGGTGACCATGTGTTTTTGAAGGTCTCGCGTGATAAAGGCATTGGAAGGGCGTTGAAGAGTGGGAAGTTGAGCCTTAGGTTTATTGGACCTTACGAGGTGTTGGAGCGGATTGGTGAGGTTGCTTATCGGATAGCACTCCCTCCGCATCTTGCTAACCTACACAACGTGTTCGACGTGTTGCAGTTGAGAAAATATGTCTATGATCCTTTACACGTGATTCCTGTGGATGAGATTGAGGTGCGTGAGGATCTATCTATTCCTCCTGTTTCCATTCGCATTGTCGGACATTCCGTGAAGAAATTGCGGAACAAGTTGGTACCTTTGGTGGAGGTCGCTTGGAAACATGGAAATACTGAAACGTTCACATGGGAATGAGAGGACGACATCAGAGAACGGTATCCCGATGCATTCGAATCCGGTAAGTTAAATTTCGAGGACGAAATTTTCTTTTTGGAGGGGTGGAATGTAACATCCTGAATTTTAAAATAGAAGATTAATTAAGGGAAATAAATATTGACAAGTTGAATATGAATTGTTTAAGGTCCCAATAAATTGAATTTATCTAAATTAAGATTTTTGGTAATTATTGGTAATTTATAGAGACCGATTAAGCTGAAAATGAGCCCGGTTGAGATATAGTGTCGGACCAAATATCTCGGAATAAGATGATACTGGTCAGGGCTGTAGAGAATAATAATGGGAATCTGAATATGCATTCAGAATAATTTTTGGATGAAGTATTGAGCCCAAATGAAGAGCCTGTTAGTGACAAAAATGATGAATTCTAATAGATGGAATTAAAATAAACCTAAAAGCCCAAACTTTCCTTCTTCTATTCACGTGTAAACCGCTGAAGCTTTGAGCAAATATACTTTACTTCTTCTTCTCTTCATCTTCCTCCATTCTTCTCTCTTCTTCTCCCAAAAACCTTGAGTTTGTGTGGTGACTCTTTTCCTCTCTATTTTTCGTTGAAGAGGACTTGGAAGCTTGGGGTTCTTCCTTCTCCTTCCTCTTATTTTTGTGCTGCCTCCCTTCCTTTCTTGAACCCAATTCATTTTGGGTGTGAGGTAAGCTTCTCCCACCATTTTTGGATAGGTTTATGTTGATATTATGGGTTTTATGATTTTGGGAAGGAGATGCATGTGTATGGGTGTTTATTAGAGCATTTAATGCTCATGCCCTAGAATGGGATATCATAAATGCAAGTATTTATGGGAGGAAAATGGTTGTTGGTGCATTAATGATGGTGAGAAGTGAAGGTTTATGATGTATTAATGAAGGTGGATGGGTTTTGGAGAAAACCCTAACCTTGGAGTTTGGGGAAAATAGTTAAAGTTAGTTTGAGAATGTGTTTTATGGAGAAATGTATGATATTAAAAGATATGAATGATGGTGGAAGGAGTTTGGTGAAGCTTGGGGGATAGGGTTGTCTTGTAATCCTTAAATTTAATGATGGTGGCTTAATGGGAAGGAATTCCCAAAGCCTAATAAAGAATAAAAATGATATCCACAACATGTCTAACACATGTTGTGACATTATAAATATGAATATGACTAAATAGAATTGAATTGATGATTTGAATAGTTGATTGATTAAGGTTTTACATGAATGTGAGTGTAGGACCTATTCCGAACGACGAGGCGGGATCGTCTTATCCATCGGAATTCTTCTCTTGAGGTAGGAGAGGAGTCTAAATTCTAAATGCATAAATTTGAATGTTAGTTGATTGTGGTATATGGTGTTATGCATGTTAGCCTTGCTTGAATGTTTTAAGAAATGATGACTTGTGGTCTGATGTAGATAATATGTTTGGCAACATGCTTATGTGCATCTAGAATATTCATGGTGTGTTATGTTAAGTTGTATTACCATGAATGTGATGTGAATGTTGATGTTGTTTGTTGAGATTGAAAATAAAAAGAATGCCATCCAAAGATTGAAACTATTATGAACAATCAATGTTAATAAAAGCTTGTGGTGTTGACGATGTTGGATGATGCGTGGTATGTGTAGGATGCATAGAGTGAGGAATGCATATGATTGCATTTGCATCCATGGCATATTGCATAGCTGCCGGTGTTGGAATTTTAGGGGATTCCCCCGGTTGGCCCAGTGGGAGGGTGGCTCGGTGCACGAGCCTGATATATTTCCCCTGTGACTTGGCGTATAAGTCACGAAGCTACCCATGTTGAGCTTCGGGGAGCCACATGTGGTTGACCCTTGTGGGGGGGTGGCTCTTGAGGAGCAGGTGTCCCCGGTGATCCTTGACATCACAGCTGCCATGGTATAAATTGTGGTTGGCCCGCAACACTCTATGTTGGTTATGTTGTATACCGCGGTCATGGTGAAAATGGCCAAGTGTTGCAAGATGGGCGATGCGGTTTGGTACCAGTAAAACTATTGATGAATGCATGCAATTTAAAGAATAAGTGTACACATTTTACTACTGCAGTAGGGGGTGGTTAAAAGATCACACTTGAATCCCACAGTTGATGTTGAAATTCCCACAGCCAGATCTGCAATTGTTGAAATATTCCTTTGTGCATATGCATTAGTTAGGAGCATTTGCATATAGAAGGTAGTATGCCAAGTTGGTGATGGTGATTGTGAGAGGTGGTACAAATATATTTAAGACAATATAAAAGTATGAATACCATTTGAAAGTTGTTGTGATAACTCAATGGTTGAGTATTGTGATTATGTATATGCTTGTATGCTTTGTGTGAAATGGTGTTGGTATATGTCATGATGAATATTATTGATGTGCAAAGTATACATGTGTGGAAGCTTATATTGAGTATTGTGATTATGTATATGCTTGTATGCTTTGTGTGAAATGGTGTTGGTATATGTCATGATGAATATTATTGATGTGCAAAGTATACATGTGTGGAAGCCTATATGCATAATCACTTGGTATTCGTGTTTATTCCTTTGGAATGTAGACTTACTCTCCCATGTTGTCAATTTTAGACTTGTGATGCAGGGCAATTATGGGAAGAGTAAGCATTTTGAAGTATATTTTGGCCATGGAGGTAATTAGTGTATAGGAAGCGCCTTGGCCGATGATGTATGTAATCATATGTATTTTGAGTAGTAAGATATGTAATGAATGCGTATTTTGGAAGTCTACTTGATAGATGATTTAGGAGGGTCATGGGAGAAAATGAGAAATTGTATGTATATCTCATTTTCATTGGTGACCCTAAGTATGTATGAAGGTTTAAATTATAATTGAGATTTCCTATGTGTTGATGAATGGATGAAGAATTATATTTCAGTATTTCTTTTATAAAGCTGATGAGATAAAGAATTAATTTACATATATGATTTTGAAGAGTTGAATGGAATTTAAGAGTATGCTGATGCAGAACCAGTTTTAAATGCTCTGAATGATGTTTGATATATAATGCATGTCTGTAGAATGAGTAAAGTTCAATTTCTAGGGTGCTGTGTTGTGTGAATTTCGAGTCCTGCAGGATGTCTGGTAATTTCGCTTAAGCAAGGAGGATTCTCGCCCGAGCGAGAGCCACACCTGATAGGAAATTGATCTCTGGACAATTTCGCTTAGGCGAGATTGAATCTCGCTCAAGCGAAATTGCCCCCGTATCAGTGTTTGCTCTCTGGAGGAATTTCGCAGTATCAGTGTTTGCTCTCTGGAAGAATTTCACCCAGGCGAATGGAGTCTCGCCCGAGCGAGGGCGAAGGGATTAGCTTCTGGCCTCACTCCGCTCAGGCGAATGGCCAATTCGCTCAAGCGTAAATGCTAGGTGAATCAGGGGGTTGGCTACTGGAAGGAATCCGCTCAAGCGAAGGGCCTAAGGAATGGCATTCGCCCAAGCGAGGCCATTAGATGGTGAGTGGGTGAGTCTATGAATGAATTCTGTCTAAGTGAGGATTTTGGAAATAAACTAAGAGGTGGTGGAATTTCCGAGTGAATTCCGAGTGACTAAAGCCCGAGCCATAGTTTTCTGAGTGAGGAAGGGTTCATAATCCGAGTGAGAAGGCCCCTGAGTGTGATGATCTGGGCAGTGGAGTTCTAAAGGGGAATTTCCAAGTCCAGTGTACTTATTCCGAGTTGTGTGTTCCGACCTTGTATTCTCCGAGTGAGAGAACACCGATTGGTAATACTCAGTGTGAGTTGCGCAGGAATTTCTCATGAATAACTCTCCTCGAGTGCAAAAGAGAGGAGGTCGGCATTGTAATGAAATGCCGAGTGTATGCTAGTCAGGTAATGAGTCGGCCTTGAATGAGATTCCGAGTGAATGACCAAGCAAAGGTAAGTCGGTTTCTGGGAAATTTCCTGAGTGAACCACCGAGTGGGTGAAGTCTCAGACTTGGAGTGAATTTACCAAGTGGATGTTGTGTGAGGGAGGACTCGGTCTGGACTGCTGTTGCCGAGTAGGGATTGAGTGAATGATGGCTCAGTCAGGGGATCTTGCTGAGTGGTAAATCTGTGGACTTTGAGTCAGTTTTAGGAAGACTCTACCGAGTGAGAACCCGAGTGCTTTGAGTTAGTTTTTGGAGAGGAATACCGAGTAACAACTCGTGTAAAGGGAGTCGGATTTGGAGGGGTTTGCTGAGTGAAAATTTAAGTCTTGAAGATTCTGATTATGCGAGTGGGTATAGGCTTGACCCCGAGAGTGTTTCGCTTAAGCGAGTAAGTCTCGCCCAAGCGAGTCAATCATAAATTCGAGTCTGGACGCATTTCGCTCAAGACTCGCTGGCTTCGCCCAAACGAGGCATGTGTGTCTCGCTCAAGCGAGTTGGACTCTGCTTGAGCGAGATGACGCCCCTGTTACTCCCATTTCCCTTTTGTCCTGCTACTCCCGAATGCCAATAAATGCACTATCCCAATTAATTTCTTTCCTTTCTAAAAACTGAGAACCCACATTATTTTATGGATACCTTAAGTGCAAAATTGGGTTTTATTAACTCCGAGTGGTCGGTTTCTTAAAACAGAATCACATTTATTCATGTGCTGAATTTTCCTTCCGCTGTTTTAATTGAGGAACTTTCTTAAAGTTAATCCTTTTAAATTTACCCTCTCATATCTCCATATATGGGAGTGGCTTATTATAGATTCAGGTATTTTCTAAAAACGTGAAAAATTTACTCTGATTTCTGGGGTGTCTTATGCCTTAAATGCCTTATGGATGGCTCTATTTATAGACTGAGTTGAGGTCCTCATGGGTAGCGTCAGTCCTGGCGCGTAGCGTGAGACCTCTGATTCATCCCCCTTTTTATTAATTAATTTCTTGTTGAAATTAATTAATTAAAAGTAATTAATTATTACAAACAAGTCCGCCACTGTGTTTTGGCATGTTCTGATCATGGATTGGCCACTTTGAATTAAAAATTAGCCCACTTTCATAATGCATTGACCACTAGTTAGTGGTGTCTTCGTAGCTCTAATGCTACGTGTGGTCCGGATGCATAGCGTCAGCATCAAAAGTTTGCCACGCTGCGCGTGGGATTGATGCTACCCGTCAACTTTTTAGTCTTTGAATTTTCTCTTTAATTTCTTGGCTTTTTTGCTTGTAAAATAAGAGAAAATGGATCAAGGCAGTTCAAATTGTATAGTTTCCATTTATTACATTAAAAACCTAATTTTATTACATATTAAACTAATTTTATTTAAAATAAACACACTTTTTATTATGAAAATAACAGTAAATTTGAGGACTAACAAATACCCCTATTTTAAGACCTTGCTCGCCGTCGAGCAAAGAAGAAAAAAAAAAAGAAAGAAAAAATAAAAATAAAGTTAAGTCTAAAAATTTTCTGTAAAAAGTAATTTATAATTTACCGTTTAGAATGATCAATCTTATGCAACAGAGGCTTAAAGATAAATATTTTTACAATGTCATATTAATAACTCAAGCTTATTTCAATGCTTACCTCACAAGTGTTTATCTCTATAAATAGGTAACCTGTCAATCTCAACCAATCATAAAATCAAACAAATTCAATTTTGATTTTCATCTTCTCAATGGTCATTTATACAAAGTCACACAAGATTCACAAGGTCTTTCAAGGGTTGTAATGAGGCTTAGGCTACAAGAAATTATGGTTTTCCTTTGGAATTCAAACACCTGAAATCATAAAAGAGCATTTCACAATTTCTTTAGGGTGCTTTTCTTGACACAAAATTCTCACTTCCCTTTTTTGATGGTAAATATCCCCAACTTGATTCTTTTCACTATTTTTGATTTGCATATATTTCTTTTCATTTTTCTTTTATTTATATGCACAGTTGATATTTTTGAAAAGAATCAAGTTGTCAATTTTTCACTCCCAAATTTTTGTAAGAACACTCAAAAATATTTTTCATTTTTGCTCATTTTGCTCTTTTATTAAATCGAGTAAAGGGAATGGTAAAGATTTATTAAGAGCTAAGGGTGCCAAAGAAACTATTAAAGACTTAAAATTGGCTATCAAAGGATAAATGTATTTTTACCATGGTAAGCTTTTTGGCCCTAGTTTCTTGTGTTTACCAAAGAAGTTGCCTTGATCATGCTCTTGGATCCTCTGTACAACAACACAAATCAAAGAATTAAGAAAAATTAATTTGAAAGAAGTTATGTTGAAACCCTCTAGCGTTTATAGATCTCTCAGCTCACCGAGTTTTTGAAATTAGCTTGATAATTAATAAGCTCATTGTAATTATTTTACCTAAGTTCCTTATTTGCAAAAATTTTCTCATTTAAAAGCGGCTTATTGTTCAAAACTTCAAGCGTATAAATTTTTCAGTTATTTTTCACAAATTTATTTTTAAAATGAAAATAAAATAACACCATACAAAATAAAATCAAATCTCACAGAAAACCACACAAAATAAAATCAAACCACACATAAATAAATAATCAAAACTAAAACAAATACCAAAATATAAAACTAAACTAAATGTGATAAATGTAATAAAAAATAAAAAACGATAAAAGAGATGGTATCCTCAGTCATCCGCCTCCATATGCTCCTCCTCATCAGTATCAGCTCCAGCAGTATCAGCTCCCTCTGTGTCATCATGAACTCCGGAAGGTCTACCTGCCTAAGGGTATGTGGGCTGATCATCAGGCCAAGCTTCATAGGCTGCAAACTCAGTTGATGTGACAAATGGTGCACTTTCCCCCTGTAACCTGTACTGATAGAATGAATCATGAAGGTGCGTGTAGGCTTGGTGAGAAGCAGCCATCATCTGCATCATATGTTGATGCTCTATACTCATCCTGGTGAATCCCTCAATAATAGCATCGGTGGATAGTGGTGGTGGTGGTCTCCTACTTCTCCATCTAGGCTGAGCTTCCTGCTCAAGGGGTGAAAGCTCACACCCTGTTCATTAAAACCTTAGGGACTTTCCTCGAAGAACTAGTAAACTCTGGTGATGGCACCTGTATCCGCTGCCTCCTTAGTAAGGCAGAAATAATCAAAGGAAAGCGTACAGGGCGATTCACCTTATACCCAAGGGCATAAAGGTGAATCTGCTCGGAGATGAAAGCAGCAATATCAAGCAGCAATATCAATAGTGTGTCTCTAGAGGATGGAGTAGGGAAGGTAGCATCTGTCAACTGGAAGAGTAGAAAGGTGGGCGACGTGGGTAATGTTGTAGAGCATCAGATACGCCTAGGCTAAAGGGGTCATCTAGGTTTTAAGGAGGTTTGATGGAGATCTATTAACCTTACTAAGGTTAAAGAAGATTCTATCTTTGCTCAAGAAATAAGCAACCTGATCTAGGAAGTATCTTAGATCACCATCCTCAGTAGCAATCTTGTTTCTGTTTTCCATCCAGAAACAAGTATCATTCTCGGGAGTAGGCTCCCAAGGGTTACCCAAAAGGGTACTGATCGTGTCCCTATCATATGTGATGTGCCGACCCCTCACCCAACTCGTCATCTGATGTCCAATATTCGGTGAGTCCTGGCATGTCCTATAAGCATTCACGTAAAACTCCATGACCAATATGGGATCCCCCTCAGTAGGCAAAGAAAATAGGGATCCCCACCTCCTCCTGTGTATCTTATCCTGCAGCTCAGGATAATCACCAACTCCTAGATCAAGGAACCTCTCCCAAATCAGTTTCTGGCTCTTAATCTGTCCTGAACCTAGCGGGATCACGAGGTCTAAGTTGCTCCTCAGTCTGAAGATCAATATCTTCAGAAGTACTATCAATATCTATGGCAGAAGTGATGGCTTTTCTTCTTTTAGGACCAGTGGAAGGAATAGATTTCCTAGGACCCATCTACAAAAGAAAATAAAAGAAAATTAAATAAATCAAAAAGAAATCACACAAACAATAAATCACACATCACATAATATTTTTGGATTTTATAAATTTTAACAAAGTAAATCATGCATACAAAAATTAACATGCATATTTTTAGATTTTTAGTATAAATAGAAAATTAATTCATACAACAAAAATTTTAAATAAAACTAACAAACAAGAAAAACATAAAAAATTTAACCAATAAACATACATGTAAAAGAAATTATCTAATTAAACAAATATCATGCATAAAATTTTAAAACAAACATACAAATATTAAAGCAACAAAAATATTTTTGATTTTTAATTTTTAAAACAAAAATTAATTCACATGCATATTTTTAATTCTAAAAATTTTAAATAAGATTTTATTTTTATAAATTTATACAAGAAAGTATAACAAATAATACAAAACAAAATTTTTTATTAATTTAAAATAAAAACAAACACAAAAACAAAAATTCAAAAAATAAAAACAATTCAAAAATAAATTAACAAACAAAAATTAAAAGTAAACAACAAAAATTAAAAACAGAATCAGAAAAAAAAGGGGCCCGACGCTACGTATGGTGGGGGACGCTACGCGTCAGGTTTTTCTTCCCACGCTACGCGTTAGTAGGACGCTACGCGTAGGGTTACAGTTCATGCCTCACGCTACACGTTAGTGGGACGCTACGCGTGGTCACGTAGAAACAGAAACTACACAACCCCTCAATCACACATTCAATCAATTTAAACAGCAATCAATCCCCAATGGTTTTCTAATCCTAAACCTAACCCCATATATTTATAAGAATTAAAATCAGAAAAATAGAGAAAGGGATAAGAACACTTACTTGGAATCTTTGCTGAAGAGAACTTAATTTTGGGGTTTGAAGTTTTGGAGGAGAATAGGGTTTTTGAAAAAAAGGAGGTGTAGAGGGAGGCAAAATAGGTTTTAAAAGTTATGGATTTGGGCCTCCCTCTATTTCTGGTTCAGTTTTAAAAACTGAACGCAGGCCCTGACGCTACGCGTTAGTACAAAATTTTTACCTCCACGCTACGCGTCAATGGGACGCTACGTGTGGGGTTCTATTTTTTATTTTCTCAAAATTTAATTTTCAAAAACCCTTTTCTTTTAATTTTAAAACCCCTTTTATTTAAAAATCAAAGTTTTTTAAAAATGATAAAAACACACACTTTTTTTTAATATAAATAAAAATAAAGAAGAAATAATGGGTTGCCTCCCATTGAGCGCTTGATTTACTGTCTCTAGCTTGACACCCTGCATATCACAAATCAGACAAATAACAAATGGTAGTGAGTCTGTTGATCTCACCACCCAGATAAGGTTTTAATCTTTGCCCATTAACCATCCAACTTCTTTTGGAAGTTGGATCTTTAATCTTAACTGCTCCATATGATTTAACTTCCTTAATCACAAATGGGTCTGACCACTTAGATTTCAATTTACTAGGAAACAGTCTTAATCTTGAATTAAACAATAAAACTTGTTAACCTGGTGTGAAGTGTCTATTTTTAATTTTCTTGCCATGGGAAGCTTTCACCTTATTTTTGTAACTTCTAGATGACTCATAAGCATTGTTTCTCATTTCCTCTAACTTAAGTAACTGCAACTTTCTTTTGTCAGCTGCCGCGTTTGGATCAAAGTTGAGGAATTTTAAGGCCTAATATGCTTTATGTTCCATCTCTACTTGGAAGATGACAAGCTTTTCCATAGACCATTTGGAAATGGGAAAAGCCAATAGGGGTTTTGAATGCAGTTCTATATGCCCAGAGTGCATCATCAACCTTTTGTGACCAATCCTTTCTGGAGGAAGACACAGTCTTTTCTAAAATTCTTTTCACTTCACGATTTGAAATCTCAGCCTGTCCATTGGTTTGTGGATGATATGTTGTGGCTACCTTATGTCTCACTCCATAATGTTGTAACACCTTCTGAAGAACTTCGTTATGAAAGTGTGATCCTCCATCACTGATCAAGGTTTTTGGTGTTCCAAACCTGCAGAAAATGTTTTTCATCAAGAAATTCCCTATAGTTTTGGTGTCAGCATTAGGTGACGCGATTGCTTCTACCTATTTTGAAACATAATCAACTGCCAAAAGGATATATTGATTGAATTGAGAATAAGGGAAAGGTCCCAAGAAATCAATACCCTAACAATCAAATACCTTAACTTCCTCAATGTTTGTGAGAGGCATTTCTTGCCTTCTATTGACATTACCTGTTCTTTGGCAGTTATCACAAGCTTGCACAAATGAGTAAGAATCCTTAAAAATGGAGGGCCAATACAAATCTGATTGAAGAATTTTTGCAGCAGTCCTTTCACCATTAAAATGTCCTCCATAAGGTGATTTGTGGCAATGCCGCAACACATCTTTCACTTCCCAATCGGGTACACAACGACGTACCAAATTGTCCACACCAATTTTGAATAGATGAGGGTCATCCCAAACAAAATATTTTGCATCTTTGAAAATTTTTTTCTTTGCTGCCAAGTTAAATCATTTGGAAGAATTTCTGCTGCTTTAAAATTGGCCATATCAGCAAACCATGGCCGCTTTATTATTTCAAAAAGTTTTTCATCAGGGAATTCTTCCAAAATGTATTTTTCTTTGGCAGTAACCTCATCATTCATCAATCTAGAAAGATGTTCAACGACCATATTTTCACTACCTTTTTTATCTTTGATTTCAAGATCATATTCCTGAAGGAGCAGAATCCATCAGATTAACCGAGGTTTAGAATCAGTTTTGGTCAAAAGGTATTTGATTACCGCATGATCAGTAAAAATGATTTTTTTGAACCAATCAAGTATGATCTAAATTTTTCTAAGGCATATACTATGGATAGTAATTCTTTTTCAGTAGTTGCATAATTTATTTGATTTTCATTTAAAACTTTACTAGCATAGTTTATAACCCTAAAAACGTTTTCATATCTTTGACCTAAAACTGCTCCCATAGCATAATCACTTGTATCACACATAAGTTCAAAGGGTAAGTTCCAATTAGAAGCAACAATTTTAGGAGCAGAAACCAATTTTTCTTTCAAGGAATTAAAAGCTTTAAGACATGCTTCATCAAACTTGAATTCAACATCTTTATTTAGAAGATTTGTTAAAGGTTTAACAATTTTTAAAAAGTCTTGAATAAACCTTCTACAGAATCCAACATGTCCTAAGAAACTTCTAATACCTTTTACATTTATAGGGGGTGGGAGTTTAGAGATAACCTAAATCTTGGCTTGGTCCACTTCAATACCTCTAGAAGAAATCTTGTGACCAAGTACAATACCTTCTTTCATAATGAAGTGACATTTCTCCCAATTTAGCACCAAATTTGGTTCAATACACCGCCTCAGTACAGTGTCCAAGTTGGTTAGACTTGATTCAAATGAATTCTTAAAGACTGAGAAATCATCCATGAAAATCTCAATGCTCTTTTCAATTAGATCTACAAAAATAGCAAACATGCATCTCTGAAAAGTAGCAGGTGCATTACATAATTTGAATGATATCTTTCTATAAGCAAATATGTGAAAAGGACATCTAAAAGTAGTTTTTTCCTGATCAAGAGGGTCAACAGCAATTTGATTGTATCTAGAATATCCATCAAGAAAACAATAGTATGTCTGTCCAAATAATCTTTTAAGTATTTGATCCATAAAAGAGAGTGGAAATGATCTTTTCTTGTTGCTTGATTTAATTTTCTATAATCGATACACATTCTCCAACTAGTGACAGTTCCTGTTGGGATTAATTCATTTTTATCATTTACAATTACTGTCATACCACCTTTTTTGGAAAAACTTATACATGACTTACCCATGCACTACCGAAAATGGGATAGATAATACCTGCTTTCAACAATTTCAAAACCTCCTTTTTGGTTACCTCTTTCATGGTTGGATTGAGGCGCCTTTGAGGTTGAGCAACAAGTTTAAAATCATCTTCCAACAAAATCTTATACATGTAGTATGACGGACTTATACCTTTCAGATCTTCAAGTGTCCATCCGATTACTTCTTGATTTCTTTTCAACACTTCTACCAGTTTTTCTTCTTCTGTTTCACTTAACAAGTTACTAATAATTACTGGTTTTAGATTATCTTCTTTCAAAAAGATGTACTTTAGGTTGGAAGGTAGCACTTTCAGTTCAGGCCTCTGGATTTCTTCAACAGGAACTTCTTAGATTTCTTCAATCTTTCTTGATTCAGGGGAAATTTCTTTCCCTTGATCAAGGTCTTTAAGATACCTGTCCACCTGTCTCTCATTTTCTTTACTCAAACATTCCACAGAGTTAGTCAATAACTTATTTAGAGGGTCAGAAATTGACATACCTTTGGATATGGAAAGGCAAACTTCATTAAGAACATCCACTTTAAAACAGTCTTTTTTTGAGTTGGGATATCTCATGGCTTTGAAAACATCAAAGTTCACCTCTTCATCATGTACTCTTACAGCCAGTTTTCCATTATCTACATCAATAATCACCCTAGCAGTCTTCATAAATGGTCTTCCCAGGATCAGGGGAACTTTAGTATCCTCTTCCATGTCTAAAACCACAAAGTCAACAGGGAAGTAGAACTTGTCAACTTTTACAAGTACATCTTCCACAATACCGTAGGGTCTCTTGATTGATCTTTCAGCCAATTACAAAGTCATTTTCGTTCTTTATGGATCGAGATCACCAATACGCTTCACCATGCTTAGAGTTAGATTAATGCTATCCCCTAAGTCTAACAAGGCCTTCCTAATATTTACACCTCCAATGGAGACGCGAATGGAGAAACTTTTGGGGTCTTTCAACTTTTCCGGCATGTTATATTGTAAAATAGCACTGCAACCTGCTTCAAGTTTAACAATTTCCTCATTATACCTCCTCTTTTTGGTAAGCAATTCTTTTATAAACTTTGCATAAGTTGGCATCTATTCCAATGCCTCAGAAAATGGGATGTTTATATGTAACTACTTGAAAATTTCAAGGAATCTTTTGTATTCTTTTTCCTTATCCTTTCTTGATGTGCATATGGATAAGGTAGATCCTTGACTGGAGGTGTCTGACCCAAATACTGATTTTTTTGTTTTTCTTTTTCCTCATCTTTTATTTTATTAACATTTTTTTCATTTTTTCTTCACTCTCTTTTTCTTTCTTTTCTTCTTCTTCTTTGTCATTTTTTCTTTTTCTTCTTCTTTTTCTTTTCCATTTTCTTTACAATCATTTCCTACAACTTTACCACTTCTTGTAAAAATAGCCTTACATTGCTTTCTTGGATTTTGAGTACTTGCAGAAAAACCAGAGTTTTTCATGTCAGTTACTTCCTTTACTAACTGTCTTAATTACAAATTTGACACTTTATGTGCAGCTTCATTTATTTATATATATTATAGCAATTGTTGGATAGATTCTTCTATCCTAGTTAGCCTTGCTGTTTGGTCAGATTGTGGTTGTTGTTGTTTGAATTTACTGTTAGGAGGTCTGTTGGATGGTCCAACATCTTGTTTCCAACCAAAGTTCTGATTCTGCCAACCCTGCGGGTAATTGTTAAGAAAAGAATTAGCAAGATTGATAGGAAAAGTACCTAAGGGTATTCTTTGGTGAATCAGAAAATTGGCTTGTTCTTGATCATTTCCATCAGGGGCACAGTAACTATATGGTTGTTCGCCCATGCAATGCACACATTGTTTCAATTGAGTGGGGGGTAGTGATGATACTTGTGCAATTTGAAGTTTTTCCAATTGTTTGCTCATTGCTTCCATTTGTTGTGTCAGCAATTTTTGCTGAGCTAAATCTACATCATTCACTCCCAACTCAAGCATACCTGGCTTCCTTGGTGCATTACCTCTTTTATGCTTTGCTTGACGGTCACTCGTTGACATAGACTCCATGATTGATATTGCCTCTTCAACAGTTTTATTCATTAAAGAACCACCTACACATGCATCTAACATCATCTTGAACTGAGGCAATAAACCATGATAAACAATTCTTACCTTTCCAGCATCATCCAAATTATGGTTTGGACATTTCTTAATAAGCGGTTTGAATCTTTCCCATGCTTCACCAAGTGATTCATCATGATTTTGTGAAAAAGAATGTATGGCTATCATTGCTTCAAAATATTTTGAAGGTGAATAAAACCTTTCAAAAAATTTTGTTTCAACATCGGACCAATTTGCAAAACTACCGGGTGGACAACATTTAAACCATTCTTTAGCTTTCCCAATCAAAGAAAAAGGATATAGTCACATATAAACAGATTCTTCTTGATTGGGTTTGAAACCAATTATTCTGCATAACTCATAAAAAATAGTTAAAGGTTCATAAGATTCCTCATTATTCAAGCCAGCAAATTGATTATTTTGAATAATGTTAAGAGTGTCAGGTTTAATCTCTACCGCAGCAAAAGGTCCTTGGTACATCCCCGAAACACAGGGTGGTCCATTTATAGCAGCAAACTATCCCAATGTTCTTCTTTGTTCAGCAGCCATATTAGATTTTTCAAAATTTTCAAAAGAAGATGAAGTTGAAGAAGAAGTAGTTTGTTTTTTTAGATTGTAAAGCTTTGAGTCTTTTTACAAACTTCTCGATCTCAGGATCAAAGAACATTTTCCCTACAGAAGATCGAGGTTGCATAAAAAAACTAAACAAAAAAGTTAGTGTAGTAAATAATTAAAGATAAAGTAAATGAATGAATGAATAATTAAAAGTAAAAAGTAAAAAAAATAAATTTACCACAGTAATTAAAAATTTACTGTTTTACTAAAACAATTCAATCTCCGGCAGCGGCGCCAGAAAACTTGTTAAGCCCTGAAAATGTTTTGGCTTTTATGAACGGGTTGGAAAGCACACCAACTTACCAGTTGTAGTTTTCAAAATTTATATATCATTCCACTGGGATTGAACGTTTAGTCAAAATAGTAATTCTCACTTACTATGGTAAATGATTAAATTCAAAGAATAATTTATATTCAATTTATACAATATTCACAGGTATAAATGGATTTGTTCATTTGGTAAAAGATAGAATAAAGTAAAGTAAAATAAAATGAGTGGCAATTGAGAATAGTTCCAATGCTTGAAAAGAGAATAGATTAACAACCTAATTTGGAAATTGGATCACCACACTAGAACACAATGAAATAATTGTAGACATATATATTTAATCATTAAGTTTATGTCATTGCAGCTTAAATTCATTATAACTGATCCCTCGTGATATAAATTCTAAATAGTTACCGAAAAGTCTGATCCCTCAGATGCCTTCTTAGTAAAAACTTGCTTTAAGTGTTGGCCTTAACATAACAATGGTTAACAACCCCTATAGAATAGAGATACCAAGGGTACTCCAACTTTTAGTTTCGTTAAAAGAGATTTTTAACACGCATAAAAATCATTCTCCCGTTTGAAGTTCATACTAATAAAAGATTGAAATACTAACAATAAACTTAAGTCATAAACATGTAGAGGTCAAAATCACAACATCATATTACTAGATAAGTTCACCAATTCCAACATAAACAATTTAGCGATATATAATGAAGTAAAAATAACACTTATAGTTGGTGACATTACAACACTTGATCACACTTCACAATATGGAAGGAAACACATTACAACACACACTCTCAAGTATATGGAAACTACTCACAATCACACACTTAGAACTCAGAATGGCTGAGCTAAAATGAGAAAGAATTGGATTTAAAATGAATGCCAAAGGTATTAAGGGATGATGAAGGGATACCTTGAATGCCTTATGGATGGCTCTATTTATAGGCTGAGTTGAGGTCCTCACGCGTAGCGTCAGTCCTGGCGTGCAGCGTGAGACCTCTGATTCAGCCCCCTTTTTATAAATTAATTTCTCATGGAAATTAATTAATTTAAAGTAATTAATTATTACAGACAAGTCCCCCACTATGTGTTAGCACGTTCTGATCATGGATTGGCCACTTTGAATTAAAAATTAGCCTACTTTCATAATGCATTGACCACTAGTTAGTGGTGTCTTCGTAGCTCTAACACTACGTGTGGTCCTGACGCATAGCGTCAACATCAAAAGTTTGCCATGTTGCACGTGGGATTGATGCTACCCGTCAGCTTTTTAGTCTTTGAACTTTCTCTATAATTTCTTGGCTTTTTTCACTACAAAACTAGAGAAAATGGATCAAGGCAGTTCAAATTGTATAGTTTCCATTTATTACATTAAAAACCTAATTTTATTACATATTAAACTAATTTTATTTAAAATAAACACACTTTTTATTATGAAAATAACAGTAAATTTGAGGACTAGCATTTACTATCAACAAATAGAAGGAGATTGATGAAGAAAGGTCTGGTTGAAAAAGATTTTATTAAGTTATATTGGACCAAACCCCAGTACTTGCACCCTTAGATTTTTCAATAACATACATCAAGAACTTTTGTTAATAAATGAAGTCTGTACATCTTATGACTAATCTACGTACCTAAGTGTTTCAGGATAAAAGTCATAGGCCATAAAATAAAAGGGGAGTCTTAACCTTCAAAAGTATGATAGGATGACCAAAAGTATGGTAGAAGCAGTCAAATTAGACTTCAAATGTCATGCACAAATAGAAAAAGAACGTAATCTCTTTTTAATGTTTTTAATACTATTTTGGTGACACATTGGGAATTATGCACTTATCATATATATGTGTTTATCATCAAAGAACACAAGGAATAAAATCAAACTCAACAGCCAAAGTTAGCATACCTACCTCTACATTTAAAAAAAACTGATTATATTCAGAAGAAATGTCAGCATATCTTAGAGAGGTTTTCAACACTGACTTCTGATCTTTCGCTTAATCAAGATATGAAACAAGAATGAATTTATGCACTAGAAATGCTTAAGAAACCATTTCCATCAAAGAACTAAAGAAACCTATTACCACACCCTTGCATCTGCTTGATCATCAAAGGTCTGGTACCTAAAAGCTTAAGGCAAAAACCTTCACTTGATTTCTAATGTCTGTGGGCCTATCACACCACTCTAGACTCATCGACCCACGAAACCCCAATCCGACTCATACATGGGGCCGATGTTATGATATCGGTCGAATTGGGGGAACCTACTCTCCGTCGCCTCATGTATGATGAAGACTCAAATGACTAAGGAAGGCGGGAAGACTTAGACCTCCTCATGAAAGAACAAGAAGTGGCTTATGTGAAGATATAAGTAGCCAAACAAAAATCTGCCCAATGATATAACTCCCTTCTCCGACCCCGACCCCTCTGAAGGGGCGATCTTGTCCTACGTACTACTGACAACAACAGAAGGCCAAGGGAAGAGGGTAAGCTAGCTCCCTCTTGGGAAGGCCCGTACCAAATCAAAAAAGCACTTGGAGGAGGCGTATATCACTTGGAAGAGTTGTCAGGGAAGGAGATACCCAGGACATGGAATGCAACTCATTTAAAGTATTACTTTAGCCAATTGTTGTATTTTAGGGCACTCTTTTTCCTACCTGAGAGGTTTCTCCCAAGGGTTTTTCTCTCGGGAGGTTTTAATGAGGCCCCTGATGTTTTCAATAAAAGATTTCCGCATTATTGAATCTTGAAACTGAGTCTATCCATGAAAAGTCCAAGCGCGAAATCGATCCATCGGTAATACATTTTGAATACTTGAAAACCGTTCAAGTATGAAAATTCCGAGCACAGAATCCATCCCTTGGAAAATAGACTTTAGAACTTAAACAAAGACCGACTATGCAAACGAAAGAAACAACAGAAGGATTAAAGCTGCAAAAGGTGCAGTTTTCATTAAACATTTAGAGAATTACATTTATTATGCAAAGCAAAAGAATATAAAACAATAAATAGCAAAAATAAATATCCTAAGAGGCAGCCTCAGACGACTCGACAGTAGGGATCCCTGAAGCTGACTCACCAGGAGCAGCTCCCGTTCCAAAGACGCCCTGACCAGGAGCAGCTTCCATCCCAAAAATACCCTGATCCTCATCCACGCCATCCCCTACTTGCTCGTCTTCAAAATCGGGATAGGGCACTATCTGGCCATCCACGACAATCGTAAAAGGGTCCAAACCCTCGAAGTTTAGCGCGGATAAGGGATTCAGAGCAAAAATCTACTCTGGCAGAGTCAGAAAGCGTCGAAGTACTTGACAGTAATATCCCTCTCTGATGCTGCAAGATCCTCCTTTGCCTCTTCCTTTAGAGCCTCCAAATCTTCTCAAGCCGTTTGGAGGTCCTTCTCCATCTTTTGCTTCTTAAGGGACAAAGCGTTGTAAGTCTCCTCGACCTCTGCCACTTTCCGGTCCCAATAAGAACACCACTTTTCAGTAACTGTCAGTTTTGACTCAGCCAAATCTCACCCTGATATGGAGGTTTTCAAATCCTCCTCTGACCGCTGCAAGACTAACTTCATCGTGGCTACCAACTTTTTGGTTTCCTCGGCACGAGCCACATCCTTTCTCTTCCCATCTTGTAGCCAAAAAGGCCAAGGCCTTCCCCTGAATGGCCAATTGTTTCTCCAATGCCCGTGACATGGAAGTCACCGAAGACCAAACATTTCCATTGCCGGCACACGTCGATAGGATTAGGAGAAGCATATTTTTCCTCATCCTCCTTGAAGAGGATCACGTGGTCTACAAATTCACAGACAGGGAAACGCGTATCCCTAAGAGAGTGAGATAGATTCCTGTCAGAGCTCATTGGCCCATTGATGAATGCCTCCTAGAGGCGCTCGAAAACATCCACAACACTGGGCATGGATCCTGCGTGCTTCCGCAGATATGAGTTGACTAGAACTGGGAGGCGCATCTTTAGTCACCTCAGAAGTCTTACCACGGGTCACCAGGAGAGGAACGTCTTCCTCTTCACCCTTAGAGATGGTGATGAGCCCCGCAGTCGGGATGGAAGCATGTAGGCGAGACTAAGAACCCTCTCCAGTTTGTATGGTAGCCTCCCCCTGACGAGATCTCTTAGCCATCTGATTGGCCTTCTTCTCCAACGGCGACTGAACAGGCACTGATTGAGCAGACACGATGCTAATGGGGGTTGCAGCAATAGGTGTGGCAGTCGGGGTAGAAATAGCAACAACTGTGGAAGAGTCCCCTACTTTCTTCACCAAAGCTTATTTCCCCATGTCCTTGGGATCCACCTCTTGATAGCACTTTTTCAAGTTTTTCATTGACAGGGAATGGGGAGCCATGTCGTCTGCCAAACAACAAAAAGGACAAGTCTATTTAAAACTAAAAAAATAAAAGTGGCAAGTAATAGTCGGGTGACAACACTAAACTACTTACAAATCCAAACGGCCAAAGCCTCGGGTTGGGGAGCCAAGGAAATCAGAGCCTGAGAACTGAAAAAGACATCCACGTCTTCACTAAGGAACTTTACATCTGACCGCTTAGACATGGTTAAATCATCCCATAAGACCCAGTATTGAGTGGGGTTTTGAGTCCAGTATAGGGGAAAGAAATGTTAGGGATCGGCACCATGAAGAAAATCTCCCCTAGACATATAAAGGTTTACACGAACTTTGAAAAACTCGACCTTAAAATTCGTATAGGACTGATCAAAAGCCATAATTAAATTCCGGTGGGCTACCCCACTTAGAGAAATCCACCCTAGGGCAACCCCCACTTTTGGCACTTTGGCTTAGAAAAAATAAAAGAAAACAGGGATAGAAGGCTTCCGACTAAAGAAATCACAAATGATTTCGAAGGACTTGACAAACGCCTACCCATTAGGATGCAGCTGGGTCAGCATGATATTGAGGGTATTCAGAACACCAATATCAAAATTGGAAAAGGGCAAAGATAGATAAAGACGAGAAAAGAACATCTCATAAACATACGTGAAATCTACCTTACTTGGGTCAATACGACGGTGACAAACCCTATCAGCTTTGGAGCAACTTATGCACTCCACATTAGGGGCTAACTCAGAATGGTTTAAACTATCTCCCCCCCATAACCTTGCTATGGAATCCTCATCTTGGAAAGAGGAAGGAACAGCTAAAACCTTATCCCTCACCCAACTATACGAAATCCTAGCGCCAAAAACCGTGACACTCAAAGCAAAGAAAGAAATAGTGAAGAAGAAGGTGAACATTAACCTGGTTAGTTAAAGATAGGTCTTAATAAAGAGGGAAGCAGAAATGGTAGGCAAGAGCTTGAGAAGGAAGCAAAAGACAAAAGCTCGAAAGGGAAGCAAAATGCAAATGAAGGAAGAAAGAAGGAAGAAAGCAGTATTTATACCCCACAAAGTAAGGGGAACAACGCCTATTACCAAAGGGATCTAATAGTTAGAAATCTGCCCAATATTTTAAAGGCCAGATGGTTGCCACGAGAAGTCATGTCCAAAGCCTCGTACAACCCTGTTAGCATCGAAGGGCAGAGGATAAAGGGCACATGAAGAGTCAAGATGATCTAACGAAGGAGAACCCATCAGCCATGAACATTTAATAGTAGCCACACCAATAACCCTTTTCAGACTAAAAGGCACCTTCTCCCTCGAAAAACGTATCATTAATACCTTTGGGAAGCACGAAAAAAATGTAGCAATCATTAAGGTCCATTTTTCATTAATAAAGCAAGTGACGATTGATCCCTCCCTGACAGGTGGCACGAACAACTCCAGCCAACGTGGCTTGGGCGCTATAGACGCAAAACCTCTTCTTCACTTGAATTCAAGACTCCCTCAGTCGAAAATCTTCACTCGAATTCAAGATTCTCTCGCTTAAAAATCTTCACTTGAGTTCAAGTTCTCTCACTCAGAAATCCTTACTTGAATTCAAGATTCTCTCGCTTAGAAATCTTCACTCGAATTCAAGATAATCTCGCTCAGAAATCTTCACTCAAATTTAAGATTGTATCACTCAGAAATCTTCATTCGATTTCAAGACTCTCACCACTCAGGACCAAAGTTTCCTTTGCATGAAACCACGCTTGGAAGCAGAAGTTTTAGCACTCTGTGGCCCGATATGAGCAATAGCTTTTAACCCCAGCAGCCAAAGAAATCATAATTAAAGGGGAGCCTTAAACTCATTCTTAACTACTTCGCTCGGTTTTTTAGCCAACACTCGTGCCTAGGGGGCTCCTGTTCCCCCCAAGTTTAGGGGATAGTCCCCACAACCCCCTCAACCTCTCCATGATTATTTAGCAGTCGATTGATTTAGACTAAGGCCTAATGGGCCAAGGCCCACCTTGTAAACTAGATATAAAAATACTTGTTGTACGTATATTGGGACTAAGTGACACATTGTTGCGACCGGGATCGCAGCGGCACGGCCGACCCTTAAAAATGATGAATACTTTTTTTTTGGTTCGAAAAGAAAAAAAAACAGGGAGTCGCCACCAATATTTTTTAGGATAAAATACCGGGAAAACTTTTTATTAAAGCATTGGTCAAAAATGAGATTCCAGATTCGGGAGTCTAATTACAGGTGGGGAAGGTATTAGCACCTCACAACTGTCCGTTATAAAAACGGTTACCTCAATATGATAGCGCGCATTATAATTAACCAATAATTATTTTAACTTCTTCATGAAAAGAAAGCATACGAGATGACAAAATATACAAAAATAAACAAAAATAAACACGGAATATTTACATGAGATTAACAGGACGTCTCATCCAAATTAAACTCGTTCCACCTTTTTTTTAAGAAAAGATATTATAAAAAAAATAAGATTAACAGGATGTCTCGTCCAAATTAAACTCGCTCCACCATTTTTAAAAAATATAATAAAAATTATAATAATAATAATAACAATAATAATAATAATTATAACTTTTATGCTAGTCCAAATAGAAGGTGTGAAACAGTCATTTCTATTAATATTTATCAATTAACAGAAATTAATTAATAATTGAACAGGAAACATAGTCACCAAATAATAATTAATTTAACAGAAAATAAATAAATACAAATATTAAAAATGAGGACCAGAATGGGACCAGTGTGTGAGTGAGCTGGTCGGTGTAACGAGAGAGAAATGGAGTGCTGGAATTGAAGCTTCTGTTGGATTATGGGGGCTGGATGGTATGTGGGTTTAGAGGAGTTTAGTATTGGTTTTAGGAGTAGGACGGTGTATCTTAAGGAAAGGATGATGGTGTAGTTTTAAGAGGGTTTGAATGAGAGGGCTGTACGGTGTCAGTAGAGAAAGAGAGGTTGAACCGTGTGGGTTTTAGTGGAGAGAGAGAGAGAGCTGGATGGTATGGGTTATAAGGAGAGTGGGACGGTGTTGGTGGGTTGGAGGATGGTGTGGAGAGAGGAGAGTGAGGAGATGGTGTGGGTGCAGGAGAAAGGAGAGGGACAGGGAGGAGGACGGTGTTGGGTGAGGTAGAGAGGGAGAACGGTGTGGTGGTTTGGAGGAGGTCGGACAGTGAGAGGGGGACGATGTTTGTGTTTTTTAAGAGGGAGGACAGTTGAGAAGAAAGGAAGACGTTATGGAGTGAGGAGGAAAGGATGGTGTTGTGAGGTAGAGAGGGAGAACGGTGTGGTGGTTTGGAGAAGGTCGGACAGTGAGAGGGAGGAAGAGAGGGACAGTGTTGGTGGAGAAGAGAGGGTAGGAGAGCTGCGTTGTTTTTTAAGGGAAAGTGCTTTAGAGTCTTTCCAAAATGAAGCTTTTTCTTCCCTTTTTCTTCTTCTTTCCTCGAAGGCTTCAGGATCCTTTCTATTTAAAGAGGTCTTGGACGTCTTCCATCAGTGGTAATTCTTTATTATTTTTTCCTTGTCTGTTGCCAGCCGCCCTTTGAAATTAGCGAATCAACTTGGATGATGTGTTGGAAACAGCCTGGATCTTTGACAATCAGGGAGAATGGAGGCTGGTGGGAATTCTTTATCATTTTCTTCCTTGTCTGTTGCCAGCCGCCCCCCCTTAATTCAAGGATCCACTTGGATAGTGGAAATCCATGTTAGCATCCGCAATTAGTGGAATCTGACTCGGATTTCACTTTCTCTCCAGAATCCGAGTGGAAAAGGTGCTTCTTGTGCACAAGACCGAGTGGAAAAGGTGCCTTTTGTACACAAGACCGAGTGGAAAAGGTGCCTTTTATACACAAGACCGAGTGAAATCTTTGCTCGGTGCTGAGTTGAGGGGTCGGTGTTTAGGGGAAAAACCGGTCGGTGTTAAGCGTGAAGACCCCTGATGCTTAATTTTCTCTTCATTTCACTTGAGCGAGAGTTTCTCGCCTAAGCGAAAACACTCTAGTAGCTCACTGTCCATCTTTCGCTCAAGCGAGAATCTATTCTGCTTAAGCGTTTGTTGAAGGAAACCATCTCGCTTAAGCGGAGAAAGGCTCGCTCAAGTGAGAAGTCTTTCTTAACTCAGATTTGCTCTGGAATTGAACCACTATTTCACTCAGATATGTCTATGGAATTGAACCACTCAGAGAAACCTTTGCTCGGATTTGCTTGATATTCACTCAGCCGAAAATGACCATTTCCTAACTCATTCAAATGATGCACTCGGATACCTTCATTTGGGAGTCTGAGTTGATTTTCACTAGGAATTGCATTCAGTCGTCAATCAACTCACTCGGACATATCTTTCACTCAGAAATTTGAATTTTGAAAGACTGGAATGTGGCTGATAGAAATTCTTCCGTGTCCGAGCCTTGCTTTGCTCGAAAATGCAGCTTTCTGCACCAACTCACTCGGTAGTCTTCCTTGAAGACATCACACTCGGGCTTAGTGTGAAACTGTGAGTCTGTCCGAGTGTGATTCACTCGGTCGGATCTTTCATTGCTTGAAGAGATATTTTTCCGAAACAAACTACTCGGAAAGGACCTTTTCCGCATGAGAATGCCATCTCCTCCGAATGAAACCACTCGGAGACCTCCTTATTCAACACTTATTCATTCAGTGGCTTCTTCTACTCGGAATCAACTCACTCGAGACAGCTTTGCCCAGAAAAACACTTGTTCCCCAATCAGTCTTGCTTCAGTCAGCATCCTTTCACTCGGATAATAGCTTTGGGCACTATTATTCAGGGTCAGTCCCTTTTTCACTCGGAATTATTTTGATAGGGAAGCTTCCACTCAGATTCACCTTCAACAGTGAAGTATTCCACTCGGAAATGATCTATTTTGAGTCAATCCACTCGGATTTGATCGTTTCTGAGTCATTCTACTCGGATTTCATCATTCTGAGTTGGATTTGTTTTTAATCAGAAAGGTTTCAATCGACCATCAGCCCTTCATTCGGAGTCAGCTTTGTTTTTAATCAGAAGGATTCCAATCGACAATCAGCCCTCGGATATACTCATTCAAGAGTTGGATTTGTTTTTACTCAGAAAGGTTTCAGTCGGAGATTATTCACTCGGATATGCTTTCCTTGGAATCTTACTTGGGCTTAGTTTGAAACATTGAGAGAATCTACCCAAAGTGATTCGCTCGAAAATATCTCTTCCCAGAAAAAGCATTCATTCAAAGTCAGAGTCTCCACTCGGAGGTACTTTAGTCGGGAATTCAATACTCGGGGGTATATTTTCCTGAGAGGCTCAATCTGGATTTCACCATTCAGAAATTCGCTACTCGGAGACATCTCATTCGGAAATGATTATTCAGACATAAAGAAGTCTTTGCTTTGATCGGAAGTAAACCTCTCGGAAGCAGTCCACTTGGAAACTGTCAGTCGGAGACATCCCAATCGGATTTTCACTCAGTAAGGACTGACTCGGATATCTCACTCGGTAACAGCCATTTTGTACTCGGAAATATCCACTTCACTCGGCAACGTCTCACTCGGAGACATTTTACTCGAAACGCCTTTCCGCTTGAGCGGAATTCCCACTCGCTTGAGCGCTCACCTTTCCGTTTGGGCGAGATTCCCACTCGCTTGAGCGAGAAGAGGCCAGAGGTCAAATTCCTGATTCACCACAGTCTCGCTTGGGCGAAATTCCCTCTCGCTTGAGTGAAATTCCCACTCATATCACATACATACCACTCGGCCATGTCTCACTTGGAGACTCCTTACTCGGAAATGATCATTCCGAGTCATCTTACTCGGAAATGATCATTTCCGAGTCAGAATTTTTTTTTTCTTTTTATTTTAATTCCTTTTTTAAATTCTTTTCTTTTTTTTCTTTCTTTTCTTTCTTTTCTCTTCTTTTTCTTTCTTTTTTTTCTTTTCTTTTTTTCTTTTCTTTTTCTTTTTTTTCTTTTCTTTTTTTCTTTTTATTTCTTTTCTTTTTATTTTTTTTAATTCTTTTCACTTGTGGATTCCCTATTCTTGGTGACGAAAATTCTCTATTTTTGGTGAAAATTGACTGGACCGAAATAGGTGTTCACAGATGCCCCTCTTTACTTCTTTTCCATGAGGAAAAGCATGAAGTTTATTCTTGCTTTTTGAAAGGGAAAAGGAGTAAAGACGTGAACACCATTGTCGAAGTCATGCTGACTCTAATAACCAGGAGTAACAGATGAGGGGGAAAACCTAAGAATTGACACTTGAATTTTTTTTATTTTTGATTTTTTTTTATTTATGTTTTTTTTTAAATTGACCTAAAGGATTACCCTAGCATCTTGAGCAACCTAGAAATGGGCATCCGAAGCTTTGGAGAAAAATGAATGAGTTGGGGTGCGCTCGGAAATTGTCTAGGCAGGGGTTTTCTAAGTCCATGACTGGAAAATAAACGGCATAGGTATTGCCTCTCAGTGAAAAGTAAAGGTGAGGGTGTTGCCTCTCGGTTGACAGGAAAAGAAAAAGGTGAGGGTGTTACCTCTCGGTTGATAGGGAAAGTAAAGGGTGAGGGTGTTGCCTCTCGGTTGACTGGAAAAGTAAAGGTGAGGGTGTTGCCTCTCGGTTGACTAGAAAAGTAAAGGTGAGGGTGTTGCCTCTCGGTTGACTAGAAAAGTAAAGGTGAGGGTGTTGCCTCTCGGTTGACTGGAAA
Organism: Clitoria ternatea; assembly: GCA_037962975.1. Lineage (NCBI taxonomy): Eukaryota > Viridiplantae > Streptophyta > Magnoliopsida > Fabales > Fabaceae > Clitoria > Clitoria ternatea. The sequence goes on along the minus strand of CM075671.1, from coordinate 213,702,790 downwards.
AGTAAAGAGTGAGGGTGTTGCCTCTCGGTTGGCAGGAAAAGTAAAAGGTGAGGGTGTTGCCTCTCGGTTGACTGGAAAAGTAAAGGGATGCCATTTGTTCGGCGACTGGAAGATAAAAGTGCCATTTGTTCGGCGACTGAAAGCTAAAGGGGTGCCATTTAATCGGCGACAGGAAGATAAAGGGTGCCATTTGATCGGCGACAGGAAGGTAAAGGGTGAGGGTGTTGCCTCTCGGTTGACATGACTGAAGGTTGTTGGGGAACTGCCCCTTGAATGAACAAAAAAAATCTGGGGAGATGCCCCAGTTTGATATGACTGAAAGTCATTGGGGAACTGCCCCTTGGATGAACAAAAGAAATCTGGGGAGATGCCCCAGTTTGATATGACTGAAAGTCATTGGGGAACTGCCCCTTGGATGAACAAAAGAAATCTGGGGAGATGCCCCAGTTTGATATGACTGAAAGTTGTTGGGGAACCGTCCCTTGGATGAACAAAAGAAATCTAGGGAGATGCCCCAGTTTGATATGACTGAAAGTCGTTGGGGAACTGCCCCTTGGATGAACAAAAGAAATATGGGGAGATGCCCCAGTTTGATATGACTGAAAGTCGTTGGGGAACTACCCCTTGGATGAACAAAAGAAATCTGGAGAGATACCCTAGTTTGATATGACTAAAAGTCGTTGGGGAACTGCTCCTTGGATGAACAAAAGAAATCTGGGGAGATGCCCCAGTTTGTATTTTTTCTTTTTTTCTTTTTTTTTTGATTTTTGGGGGTACTGCCCCTTAGCTAGAAGAAAAATCTGGGGAGATGCCCTAGTTTGAGCTGCTTGGTAATGGTGAAATCACTGGGGAAGGATAAGTTCTTCCAAGCTTGATCAAAGAAATATCCTGGTTGAGGGAGCTAAGCCTATTTTTATGGTTCTTCGGGAGGGACCCTCAATCTGCGTTCCACTTAGGTACGAACAGTAGGTCTTGCTGAGAGAAAGCTTTGGCGAATACCTGCTTTTGGATGATGGATTTGGTGTCGCTTTGACAAAAAAGTGAGTTAGTATAAAAAGACTTACAGGTAAATCTTCCCTGGCGACTGGCTTTTTAAGGTAACTCATGGATGAAATAGAAACATCCTCTGACTTTGGCGAGCGTGTTTAGCGGGGACAGTTATACTTATACCAAGCGAAGTCTGGTGCTAGGATGCATTTCGTTCCCCATAACTTTACACTCTGTCATTTTCAATTTTGAAAAATTTCTTTTAGGCAAAAACTTGTTTATTCATAAAATTTAGCTACGAACACATGTAGGAAGAAGGGAGACTTTTATTTATAAACATCATGGTATGTACAGTGGTGATGAAAATAATATTAAACATAGAGATGTGATAAGATATAAAGAATGGAATGCAAGTAGGAAGGGAAAGGCTCATATATCCTCTAGTGATCTTCTGCGAGCAATGAGAAACTTGATCCTTTATCATGACTTTGTGTTCGTCCTCTGATTTTGCTTCTGAGGGCGTAATTTGACAATGACCCTAATACCCGTTTTGACCTCCTTTGTCTTTGGCTTGAGGGGTTTATGTAGCAGAGTCGAGTTTGTGATTCATTCTGAACCACCTTTTCAGGTTCTCGGCTCATCTTGCTGCTCTAACTTTTGCCTAGGCCGCCTTTTCAGGTTTTCAACCTAGCGAGCTTTTTTTTTATTTTTTTATTTTTTATTTTTATTTTTATGCAAAGTATTTCTTCACTGCATCAGCATTAACAGGCATTGGCAGGTCGTCTCCATCCATCTTGGTGAGTGTGAGAGCTCCTCCGGAAAAAGCCTTCTTTATAATATATGGTCCTTCATAATTAGGTGTCCATTTTCCTCGGACGTCTTTTTGAATTGGCAAAATCTTCTTGAGGACCAAATCCCCTTCTTGGAACTGTCGGGGGCGCACTTTCTTTTCATATGCCCGCTTCATGCGTCTTTGATACAATTATCCCTGGCAAAGGGCGGTTAACCTCTTCCCGTTAATCAGATTCAATTGGTCATATTTGGCCTGGACCCATACAGCTTCTTCCAGTTTAGCTTCGATGATCACCCTAAGGGATGGAATTTCTACTTCAAATGGTAGTACAGCTTCCATTCCATAGACCAGAGAAAATGGGGTTGCCCCAGTTGATGTTCACACTGAGGTTCGGTATCCGTGTAGCGTGAAAGGGAGCATTTCATGCCAGTCTTTGTAGGTTACCACCATCTTTTGCACTATCTTCTTGATATTTTTATTAGCTGCCTCGACTGCTCCATTCATTTTCAGACGATACGGAGAGGAGTTGTGATGGGAGATTTTAAAGCTCTCGCAATGCTCCTTCATCATTTTGTTATTCAAATTTGTTCCATTATCAGTGATGATTTGGTTTGGTAAGCTATACTGACATATCAGCTAACGGTTTATAAATTTGACCATAACATTTTTTGTCACATTAGTGTACGAAGCTGCTTCCACCCACTTGGTGAAGTAATCGATGGCAACCAGAATGAACCGATGACCATTTGAGGCTTTTGGCTCAATGGGCCCAATTACATCCATACCCCACATTGAAAAGGGCCATGGTGCTGACAAGACATTTAAGGATGAAGGCGGTGCATGAATGTGATCAGCATAAATCTGACATTTATGACACTTCCGTACGTAAGCAAAACAATCTGCTTCCATAGTCATCCAAAAATATCCAGCTCTCAGGATTTTTCTTGACATAGTGTGCCCATTTATGTGAGTTCCGAAAGATCCTTCATGGATATCTTTCATGATTTGGTTTGCCTCAACGGTATCAACACACCGAAGGAGAACGGAATCATAATTCCTCTTGTATAGCATGTTACCACTCAATAAGTATCCCATAGCTAGCCTTCTCAAAGTTCATTTGTCATTATCCGTGATGCCTTCAGGGTACTCTTGGCACTGGAGGTATCTCTTGATGTCATGATACCAAGGCTTGCCATCCGGTTCTTCTTCTATGACCTGGCAATGGGCAGGTTCTTGCTACTTCTTTACCTCAATGAGAGGTACTTCGTAATCATTGCTGACTTCGAACATAGCGGCTAGGGTGGCTAAAGCATCAGCCATTTGGTTGTCCTCTCGTGGAACATGACGGAAAGTAACTTCATCGAATCTTTTGATCATCTCCTTGATGTGAGCATGATAGGGAACTAGTTTACTGTCTCTAGTTTTCCACTCATCTTTTAGTTGATGGATAACCAAAGTAGAATCTCCATAAACTTCCAGGACTTTTATTCCTATGTTCAAAGCTTCTTGAATACCTAGAGAACATGCTTCATATTCTGTAACATTGTTAGTGCAGTCAAAGCACAACCGAGCGCAAATAGGGATGAATTCCTTATCAGGCGAGATCAGGATAACCCCAATTCCATATCCTAGTGCATTGGACGCCCCATCGAATCTCATGATCCATCTGGTTTCCAGACCATCTTCTTCTTTGGAAAGGGCCAAGATATCCTCATCTGGGAAATCATGCTGCATTGGTTGGTAAGCCTCAATGGGTTGGTGTGCCAAGTAATCTGCTAGCGCACTCCCTTTAATTGCCTTTTGGGTGACATATGTTATGTCGTATTCTGTCAGTAATACTTGCCAACGGGCAATCCTCCCAGTCAAAGCAGGTTTTTCAAAGATATACTTGATGGGATCCATCTTAGACACCAGCCAGGTGGTATGATTAAGCATGTATTACCGTAAGCGCCGGGCAGCCCAAGCCAATGCATAACATGTCCTTTCAAGAGAAGAGTATCTCATCTCGCATTCAGTAAATCTCTTGCTCAAGTAGTAAATGGCACATTCCTTCCTCCCAGTCTCATCATGTTGACCTAACACGCACCCCATGGATTCATTCAGCACGGTCAGGTATAGGATTAGTGGTCTCCCATGAACAGGTGGCACCAAGACTGGTGGCTCCAATAAGTACTGCTTTATTTTTTCAAATGCAATCTGGCAATCTTCATTCCACTACCCAGGCTGGTTCTTGCGAAGCAATTTGAAAATTGGCTCACAGGTTGCTGTCATTTGGGAAATGAATCGGGCGATGTAATTCAATCTTCCCAAGAACCGTCAGACTTTTTTTTCAGTATGAGGAGGAGGCATTTCCAGAATTGCCTTGACTTTGTCAGGATTAACTTCTATCCCTCTCTCATTCACAATGAATCCTAACAATTTGCCGGATCTTGTGCCAAAAGTGCACTTGGCGGGATTCAATCTAAGCTTGAATTTCCTTAACCTTTCAAAAAGTTTTCTCAGGTCAGTAATGTGTTCTTCTTCAGATCTGGATTTGGCAATTATGTCATCCACATAGACTTTTATTTCCTTGTGCATCATGTCGTGGAAGAAAGTCACCATTTCCCTTTGATAGGTGGCTGCTGCATTCTTCAATCCGAAGGACATTACCTTATAGCAAAAGGTGCCCCACAGAGTGATGAACGTGGTCTTTTCCATATCTTCCGGTGCCATCTTGATCTGATTATATCCCGAAAATCCATCCATGAATGAGAAGATGGAGTGCTGGGTTGTGTTATCAACCAATACGTCAATTTGAGGTAAAGGAAAATCATCCTTAGGACTGGCCCGATTCAAGTCTCGGTAGTCTACACACATCCTTACTTTCCCATCTTTCTTTGGAACGAGAACTATGTTGGCTACCCATTGCGGATACTTAGCTACGGCTAAGAAACCAACATCGAATTGTTTCTTGACTTCTTCTTTGATTTTAAGAAGCATTTCTGGTTTCATTCGTCGCAGCTTTTGCTTAATTGGCGGACATTCCGGCTTTAAAGGCAACCTGTGTTCAACAATATTATTATCCAGACCCGGCATATCTTGATATGACCATGCAAAAATATCTCGAAATTCCCGGAGCAGTTCAATCAATTTATTCTGCCGCTGTTCGCTCAAAAGGGTGCCTATCTTGACTTCTTCATTTTCCCCTTCATCTCCCAGGTTAATGATCTCAATCTTTTCCTGATGAGGTTGAATTTCCTTATCTTCCTGTTCCATTAATCTTGTCAATTCAGGCGAAGGTTCAAAGTCTTCCTCACTCTCTTCATAGGCGTAATCATTCGGATTATCAGAGTCATGAAATAGAATCGAGTTCTCATTACTCTCAGAAGAATCGCTTTCAGATCTGCATTTGGGTTATATTATAATGAATGAAAACAAAGAAAGACAAGCAAGTGAAAGGTTTAAAAGAGATTGAACAGAGATGAGGTATGAAATTGGACTGCGTTCATTTAATTTAACAAACAAACAAGTTTTTGCCCTTATTACAAAATGGATCCCAAAGCCTTAGGCATAGCAAAGGGATTGACAAGTTTTGAAAACAACAATTACTTTGACTGAGGATTGATAGTTGTGGGGAACTCCATGGTTTCCCAGTTGTCTAGTTCTTGACCGGGTGAGCAAGCATGCACCAATTCCACATCATAGCTGAGCCCATCTCCAATCATGGCCACCTGACCCGGATATATAATCTCGGCGCTCCTGAAGCTTTGATAGAGGTCACAGATAGGGATTCTAGCAGTGTTGAATTCCTGACCGGTAAGGCGAGCAATCCTTCTCTCCCTCCTTTCTTCTCATATCCTTTTTCTGTCAGCTACTGTAGGCTTGTACCCTAGACCGTATCTATCCTTGTTCTCTGGAATGCATATAGGTTGGGTTCTTCCTTCTAATTCTTGCCCTAGCCCTCTCCCCAGCTTGTATCCTTCTCTCAACATTGTTTTTGCAACCATTAGAGGCACGTTTGGGAAGGATGTCTTTGTAATGCTTGTTGCATTGGCCACCTCTAAAGCCTGAAATGAGGTTTTGAGGGCTTCCTCGGTCGCTTCAATGTATGGGGTGTTAGCAGGTTTGCTGACCAACAAGTCCTCTTCTCCAGAGACAATCACCAACTTGTTGTCAACGATGAATTTCAACTTCTGATGGAGAGTGGAAGGGACTACCCCAAATGAATGGATCCACGACCATCCCAGTAAACAACTGTAAGCGGGTGTAATATCCATGACTTGAAAAAGGATTTGAAAGGTGCATGGCCCAACCTGTATAGGCAGTTCAATTTCCCCCATAACTTCCCAGCGAGTTCCGTCAAAAGCCCGGACTACCATAGAACTGGGTCTCATATGTGTCCCATCGAAAGGTAACTTTGCCAATATAGATTTTGGCATCACATTTAAGGATGACCCATTGTCAACAAGCACCTTTGCCATGATATGATCTTGGCATTTTACGGAGATATAAAGGGCTTTGTTGTGCCCTCTTCCTTCTATTGGTGTCTCGTTATCCGTAAAGGTAAGATAATTGTTGGCCACTATGTGTCCCACTATGCCCTCAAACTTATCTACGGGCAAATCATGCTTCACATGTGCCTCACTTAAAACCTTCATCAGCGTGTTCCGATGTGGTTCGGAACTCATTAGCAAGGACAATAGAGAAATCTTGGCCAGGGTGTGGTTCAGTTGGTCCAATACCTGGTAATCACTATGACGAATGAATTTTAGAAATTCTTAGGCTTCCTCTTCAGTTACAGCCTTCTTTGCTTCACCAGAGGATTCTCCCTTCCCAGGTCTAACATCCCCCGTAGCTTTGTCAAGTTTTGGTTCTGGGGGAGCATATACTCTCCCACTCCGGGTGACGCCCCCAATTCCAGCAATATTTGTGACAGGGGATGATGGCGTAGGCTCAACTACCTCAGAACTAGTAACAACCACATTAGTGCCATACTTCCACGACACATCTCATGAATCCTTGTAAGGGAACGGGGTTGACGCGTTCACCGTGATGACAGTTTTAGCAAGAGTCGGAGCCACTGGTGCATTTTTGTTGTAAAATATGACTAGAGGCTTTGGGGCCCAAACTCGGCTTTGCTCTTGTATCATATTTATTCTGCCTTCATGATGCTGGCAAACTTTTATGACATGACTGTCCATAAGTCCCTGAAGGGTTTTTTGGAAGTCCCTTCGCTTTACGGACTAGAGATCATTGCATTCTTCATCCCATGATTCTTCTACCAATCCCATCTTAAGCATATGGGAGTGAATCATTTCCAACTGCATTTAGATGTCCTCAACCTTAGAAATACACTCCTCATCTCTTTCCACGGCGTTCACACCTGGTCTCCCGTGGTTAGGCAGAGGATTGGTGGTCACATTTGGGCTTCTCTCTTTAAAGATTATCCAATCAGCTCTGATTAAATATCTTACCTTAAACTTCAGTGCCAAGCAATTCTCGGTGGAATGTCCTGGTGCACCGGCGTGGTAATCGCACCGCGCATTTAGGTCATACCCTCTGGGATAAGGTAGCTGAAGTGGTTTTAGAGGGCAAGGTGCTACCAATGTGTTTTCAATAAGATGGGGGAGAAGTTCAGTGTAGGTCATGGGAATTAGATCAAATTGCACTTGAGTGCGGTCATTATTTTGTCTCCTCAAATTTGGATTCGGTGGGTTCATTTGTTGTGGTTGATATGGTGCTGGTGGTGGTACAGGTGGTCGCATAACTGGTGGTGGGAAATATGGTGGGTTCGAATTTGGAATTGCAGCCACATATGGGTGTGGTGCGTTATGATAAGTTGACGGAAAGGTGATGGGGGTAGGTGGTCTGGGCTGGTTCCTTCTTTGATTATGAGAGACTAGGTTGGTCTCTCCCTCTCTTCTCTTACCTTCTCCAAGTGAAGGTTTTCTTGCTGCACCAACCCCAGGTGAGCCTCGAGTAATCTTCCCAGTCCTCAGGCCATTCTCTATTCTTTCTCCGATAGTGACGATGTCGAAAAAATGGGAGGAAATGCTTCCAATCATCTTATCGTAGAAAGGTGACTGGAGTGTATCAATAAATATGGAAATTACCTCCTTCTCTGATAGAGGCGGGTCAACCTATGCTACTACCTCGCGCCACCGTTGGGCGTACTCTTTAAACGTCTCGCTATCCTTTTTAGTCATGTTTTGTAACTGCACTCTATCTGGTGCCATATCCAGATTATACTTGTACTGTTGCATGAAAGCATCTGCCAGATCTTCCCAACAGCGTATATGAGATTGTTCAAGATGATTGTACCAAGTTAGAGGTGCTCCAGCCAGACTATCTTGGAAACAATGAATGAGCAGAGGGTCATTGGAAGCATGAGAAGCCATCTTCCGGCAGTACATGGTAAGATGGTTCTTCGGATAGGTTAGCCCCCGATACTTATCAAATTCAGGCATTTTGAACTTGGGGGGAATAACAACATCAGGAATCAGACAGAGTTATGCAGCACTGCCCATTCCAAACCGGTTCGTTCTTTCCATTTCTCTTAAACGCCTTTCCAGGAACTCTAACCTTCCCTCCTGGGTAGCAGCAGCAGCACTTAGACCTACAGCAACATGATGACTAGTACCCCTAATTGGTTGGTCGATATGTGTCGGGTTTGCATTAGGCATCGAGATGTGGGGTCTGGTTGTTGCTTGGGTAGCTTGTGGTTGCACGGCTTGTGTATGGATCGGAATCGTTTGAGGATCCCAGACGGGTGGAGCGTTTGGTTGAGCCGTATGAAAGATTGTTTCCTGATAATCAGGCTCTTCTTGAAGTGGTGGGAAATAGCCAGGTGGCAATCCATATAGGGGAAAGGGTATGGCATTACCTTCCTCATCTATGTAAATAGGTTGCTGGGTGTCTGCAGGGTTTGATTTCCTAACATGAATAGTTAGGGGAGGCACAGCAGGGTTTGAGCTTGGCCCTCCAGCAGGACCCTGAGTGTGTTGGGGAGTGGATGGTCGTTGTCTGGCATTTTCAACACCTGCTGAAGAATCCCCTTCTGTGACTCTCCTTTCAAGAAGCTTGGCCATTTCAGCCATCTGCTCTTTCAGCTGATTGACTTCAGCTCTCAAGTTCTCGTTTTCTTGTTCCATTTCAGCCATGAGTCGTGTATTAAGCCTAGTCATGTAAGGATGTCTACCCGTTATGTCTGGGAAGTCAACAAGAAATTGTTAAAAAGAAAGCATTAAATAAAAGCAGTAAAAGAAAAACAAATGGTATGTGAAGCGATCGCGGAACTCGGCCAGTATCCTCCGACCTTTTTCAGAACTTTGTTCAAAAGTGATAAATGGAAATTAACATGAGATAGTTGTGGAAACAAGAGAATCCCTCTTTCTGAATTCTAATAATACATTACTGCTGCTAGTCTATTCTTTATGCAAAAAAAAAAATTAAATCAGCCATTCCTAGCCCGGGCAATCATGGCTCTCATTTTACAAATCGTTTCTCTACAATAATCAAGGAAGGTCAGAATTTCTCTTGGGGTGTTAAGAGGATTAACCATTCCCTCAGCTTGCTTGAGTAGGAGTGGGAAATCTTCCAGAACTCCATTAGCCAAATATGCCAAGTGGGCGAAGCGATTTGTCCATGAATGAATATCCTCATTTAGCTGTGTTAGTTTATCTTTCAGAACACGGATAGCTTCACCACATTCTTGTTCAACATCCATCACGCGCCATCGCTCACCATTTATCTCATGCTGGTAAGCTTCTACCACCTCATCAAGCTGATGCTCTAATCGGCTAACTTGCAATTGCAGAAGCTCTTTTTGCACCAAGGTATTTTGCTCGCGCTCTTTGGCTTTTTCCAACATGTCCCTTAAGAGCTGCTTATCAGTCAACATGGTGTCCCTTTGCTTATTCTTTGCCTTTAGTTAAGTATTAGCCGTTCGGAGGCATTGACTTTGTTTCCTCAGGTAATCCCTTTCGATTTTTCTCTTTTTTCCAATCTCCTTGATGGTTTGCTTGCTTTCTAAATTCTCCCTTTTCTGAAGGGCACATTCTTGTTGAGATATCAGCAAGTCTTTTTCTAGCTCCTTGTTTTTGGCAGTTAGCTCTTTTATCTTGGCTCTCATTGCCTCTTCTTCAAGGGTAGGAGGGGTAACATCTGTGCTTATTGGGAGATAGGAGGGATTCCTGAATGGCAGCTTGACAATGGAAACTCTATTTAGGACCCATTGGTAATACTCTTCCTTCACAGCGTGGCTTTGAGTTCCCAGTTCTTTCCCTTGTCTGTGGACTTTCTTCCATGCATTTGCTACATCCCAAATGACAGAGGTACAATCTTCTTCTGAGTAGTAAATAATAAAAGAAGTAAGAGATTCTTCATCGGGTGGCCCAAGTAAGGGATAGGCTAGTTGACGTTTGGCTATAACAGGGTTGTAATTAATGCATCCCTGAGTACCCATGAGAGGAACGTTCGGGTAGTTTCCACAATGGTGAATTATGGTGTCAACCTTCAGCCATTGCGGATACCACCTTACTTTATCAGCCATGAGCCCTACCAGGTGATTGGCCCATTCACGCCCATTCTTCACTACTAACTGACATAACTTCAGATCTGAGACAGGACATTCAACTTTGCTGACTTGGTGGAAGACATACGACGTAAGCTACACATATAGAGCAGGTAAACAGCAAATGATTCTCTTTCCACCTTGTGTATAGCAGAAGTCCATGGTGCAGTACGTATTTGCCAAGATAGCAGTGACAGGATTTTTAGACTTGAACTTACGGGCAAGGAAAACGCCAATAGCATCATAGTCCACGTAATTATCAATATTAGGGAACAAGATAACACCATAAATGGTGAGAGCCAAGGTATCCATGAAGGTTTTCCAATCTCCTTTCTCAGCCAACAGGTGCATGTGCTTCTCAAAATATTCCCGATCAAACCCCAGGATCTGATTTCTATTCAGTTACGCACTCCTTAACACTTTCGGGTGAATTTTTAGGACATTAGCGATGGTAGCAATATTCGCTTGACGTCCAAGATGGAGATAAGGCATTTGTCCTTCTAATGGCATTCCTAGAATTTGTTCAAACTCCTCAACAGACGGAGCCAATTGAAAGTCTTGGAAGGTGAAACAACAAAGAGGTGGATCATAGAACTGAATCAAAGCAGTAATTTCCTCGACTTGTACCTCTACTTCTAGCAACTTCAGGATCCTTCCATATTTCCTTGAGAAAACCATTTTCTGATTCATGTCCAATTTCTTCCCTAAGGCTTGCAAACTGGTTGTATCGACTTTCCTAGCCTTAACATGCAGTAATTTTTTCAACTCGGGTACATTTTTACCACAACTATCCGATCTCATGTTAATTTCCATATTTCACTTAGAGATACTGGCTAAGCTCTTGATAGCTTCCTGTAAGAACATAAAAAAAAAGAAAAATCAGTTATTGGGAACTGACATGCTTTGCAAATTGATAATCCCCTAGTAACTTTCTTGAAAACAATTTTGTATTTAGGGAAGTTACGATTTGACAAAACATGCAATAAATCAAGGGTCATGTGAGCTATGGATTTTCTTATCATTGTTAATAAAAATGATTTTTATTCTTTTTGTATTTTTTTTTGTAAAAAATTTTTTGGCCTTTTTTTTATGATTCAGAAAATTCATAACTCCAGACCCTAAGACTTAAGTAAATATAAAAGGAAAGGACCACTTGCCCATTAAAGGATCACTAGTTGAAAGTAAGTCATTTTTTGAAAAAGTAATCCACTAAACAGGCAAGTGGTCCTTTAATTCGGATCAGAAGGGAAAGTGAGAATGAGAAAAGGTATAAGTAAAGTTTGCCCCTTTTGTGCCTTAAGGTGGGTTTTTCTGAAGGTCTCCTAATGGTTCTAAGGTTAGTCTATCAGTGACATCACGCATTAGGTGGCTTATTCTAAATTTTCTAAAGGTCACTAGAGCCAAGATCCTACTCATGATGTTGACCACAAATAGTAGGAAGTCTACTAGGTGTGGGCACCATGAATAAGTCGAACTCTAGCTGAGATTCTCACGGTAACCAGACAGGAAGTACATCCCAAATGGCTCCGCTACCAACCTCCCCTAATCTTAAGTTTCATTTGGGCCCGGGTATAGGGTCCCACTCAAAAGTGTGTGCAAATTGTGAGTGTAGTGTGTGAAAGAGGCATTCAATACCTGTACCTTACTCATCCTACATATAGAACAAACATGAAGCAGCAAAATAAAGTCATCTAACCTAGGGTTCAATGATCACACAGATATTAACATCAAACAGAAACCATATATAAACATTGACGGAAAATAAAATAAAAGAAGAAGTTAAATAATTAATATGCTAATTAAAACACGCCCTATCAAATTGACTGGCTTGACTCTCTAACATCCCTAGTGGAGTCGCCATCTGTCGCGACTGGGAACGCAGCGGCACGGCCGACCTTTAAAAATGATGAATACTTTTTTTTGGTTCGAAAAAAAAACAGGGAGTCGCCACCAATATTTTTTAGGATAAATTACCGGGAAAACCTTTTATTAAAGCATTGGTCAAAAATGAGATTCCAGATTCGGGAGTCTGATTACAGGTGAGAAAGGTATTAGCACCTCACAACTGTCCATTATAAAAACGGTTACCTCAATATGATAGCGCGTATTATAATTAACCAATAATTATTTTAACTTCTTCATGAAAAGAAAGCATACGAGATGACAAAATATACAAAAATAAACAAAAATAAACACGGAATATTTACATGAGATTAACAGAACGTCTCGTCCAAATTAAACTCGTTCCACCTTTTTTTTAAGAAAAGATATTATAAAAAAATGAGATTAACAGGACGTCTCGTCCAAATTAAACTCGCTCCACCATTTTTAAAAAATATAATAAAAATTGCAATAATAATAATAACAATAATAATAATAATTATAACGTTTATGCTAGTCCAAATAGAAGGTGTGAAACAGTCATTTCTATTAATATTTATCAATTAACAGAAATTAATTAATAATTGAACAGGAAACATAGTCACCAAACAACAATTAATTTAACAGAAAACAAACAAATACAAATATTAAAAATGAGGACCAGAATGGGACCAGTGTGTGAGTGAGCTGGTCGGTGTAACGAGAGAGAAATGGAGTGCTGGAATTGAAGCTTCTGTTGGATTATGGGGGCTGGATGGTATGTGGGTTTAGAGGAGTTTAGTATTAGTTTTAGGAGTAGGACGGTGTATCTTAAGGAAAGGATGATGGTGTAGTTTTAAGAGGGTTTGAATGAGAGGGATGTACGGTGTTAGTAGAGAAAAAGAGGTTGAACCATGTGGGTTTTAGTGGAGAGAGAGAGAGCTGGATGGTATGGGTTATAAGGAGAGGGGGACGGTGTTGGTGGGTTGGAGGACGGTGTGGAGAGAGGAGAGTAAGGAGATGGTGTGGGTGCAGAAGAAAGGAGAGGGACAGGGAGGAGGACGGTGTTGGGTGAGGTAGAGAGGGAGAACGGTGTGGTGGTTTGGAGGAGGTCGAACAGTGAGAGGGGGACGATGTTTGTGTTTTTTAAGAGGGAGGACGGTTAAGAAGGAAGGAAGACATTGTGGAGTGAGGAGGAAAGGACGGTGTTGTGAGGTAGAGAGGGAGAACGGTGTGGTGGTTTGGAGAAGGTCGGACAGTGAGAGGGAGGAAGAGAGGGACAGTGTTGGTGGAGAAGAGAGGGTAGGAGAGCTGTGTTGTTTTTAAGGGAAAGTGCTTTAGAGTCTTTCCAAAATGAAGGTTTTTCTTCCCTTTTTCTTCTTCTTTCCTCAAAGGCTTTAGGATCCTCTCTATTTAAAGAGGTCTTAGACGTCTTCCATCAGTGGCAAGTGGACTTCTTTATTATTTTTTCCTTGTCTATTGCCAGCCGCCCTTTGAAATTAGCGAATCAACTTGGGTGATGTATTGGAAACAGCCTGGATCTTTGACAATCAGGGAGAATGGAGGCTGGTGGGAATTCTTTATCATTTTCTTCCTTGTCTGCTGCCAGCCGCCCCCCCCCTTAATTCAAGGATCCACTTGGATAGTGGAAATCCATGTTAGCATGCGCAATTGGTGGAATCTGATTCGGATTTTACTTTCTCTCTAGAATCCGAGTGGAAAAGGTGCTTCTTGTGCACAAGACCGAGTGGAAAAGGTGCCTTTTGTACACAAGAATGAGTGGAAAAGGTGCCTTTTGTACACAAGACCGAGTGAAATCTTTGCTCGGTGTTGAGTTGAGGGGTCGGTGTTTAGGGGAAAAACCGGTCAGTGTTAAGCGTGAATACCCCTGATGCTTAATTTTCTCTTCATTTCGCTTGAGCGAGAGTTTCTCGCCTAAGCGAAAACACTCCAGTAGCTCACTGTCCATCTTTCGCTCAAGCGAGAATCTATTCTGCTTAAGCGTTTGTTGAAGGAAACCATCTCGCTCAAGCGGAGAAAGGCTCGCTCAAATGAGAAGTCTTTCTTAACTCGGATTTGCTCTGGAATTGAACCACTGTTTCACTCGGATATGTCTATGGAATTGAAACACTCGGAGAAACCTTTGCTCGGATTTGCTTGATAGTCATTCAGCCGAAAATGACCCTTTCCTAACTCATTCAAATGATGCACTCGGATACCTTCATTTGGGAGTCCGAGTTGATTTTCACTAGGAATTGCATTCAGTCATCAATCAACTCACTCAGATATATCTTTCACTCAAAAATTTGAATTTTGAAAGATTGGAATGTGGCTGATAGAAATTCTTCCGTGTCCGAGCCTTGCTTTGCTCGGAAATACAGCTTTCTGCACCAACTTACTCGGTAGTCTTCCTTGGAGACATCACACTCGGGCTTAGTGTGAAACTGTGAGTCTGTCCGAGTATGATTCACTCGGTCGGATCTTTCATTGCTTGAAGAGACATTTTTTCGAAACAAACTACTCGGAAAGGACCTGTTCCGCATGAGAATGCCATCTCCTCCGAATGAAACCACTCGGAGACCTCCTTATTCAACACTTATTCATTCAGTGGCTTCTTCTGCTCGGAATCAACTCACCCGGGACAGCTTTGCCCAGAAAAACACTTGTTCCCCAATCAGTCCTGCTTCAGTCAGCATCCTTTCACTCGGATAATAGCTTTGGGCACTATTTATTCAGGGTCAGTCCCTTTTTCACTCAGAATGGTTTTGATAGGGAAGCTTCCACTCGGATTCACCTTCAACAGTGAAGTATTCCACTCGGATTAGATCTATTCTAAGTCAATCCACTCATATTTGATCGTTTCTGAGTCATTCTACTCGGATTTTATCATTCTGAGTTGGATTTGTTTTCAATCAGAAAGGTTTCCGTCGACAATTAGCCCTTCATTCGGAGTCAGCTTTGTTTTCAATCAGAAGGATTCCCATCGACAATCAGCCCTCGGATATACTCATTCAAGAGTCGGATTTGTTTTTACTCAGAAAGGTTTCAGTCAGAGATTATTCACTCGGATATGCTTTCCTTGGGATCTTACTCGGGCTTAGTTTGAAACATTGAGAGAATCTACCCAAAGTGATTTGCTCAGAAATATCTCTGCCCAGAAAAAGCATTCATTCAAAGTCAGAGTCTCCACTCGGAGGTACTTCAGTCGGGAATTCAACACTCGGGTGTATCTTTGCCTGAGAGGCTCAATCTGGATTTCACCATTCGGAAATTCCCTACTCGTAGACATCTCATTCGGAAATGATCATTCGGACATAAAGAAGTCTTTGCTTTGATCAGAAGTAAACCTCTCGGAAGCAGTCCGCTCGAAAACTGTCAGTCGGAGACATCCCAATTGGATTTTCACTCAGTAACGGCTGACTCGGATATCTCACTCGGTAACAGCCATTTTGCACTCGAAAATATCCACTTCACTCGGCAACGTCTCACTCGGAGACATTTTACTCGAAACGCCTTTCCGCTTGAGCGGAATTCCCACTCGCTTGAGCGCTCACCTTTCCGCTTGGGCGAGATTCCCACTCGCTTGAGCAAGAAGAGGCCAGAGGTCAAATTCCTGATTCACCACAGTCTTGCTTGGGCGAAATTCCCTCTCGCTTAAGCGAAATTCCCACTCATATCACATACATACCACTCGGCCATGTCTCACTCGGAGACTCCTTACTCGGAAATGATCATTCCGAGTCATCTTACTCGGAAATTATCATTTCCGAGTCAGAATTTTTTTTTCTTTTTATTTTAATTCCTTTTTTAAATTCTTTTCTTTTTTTTTCTTTCTTTTCTCTTCTTTTTTTCTTTTTTTTTCTTTTCTTTTTTTTCTTTTTATTTTTTTCTTTTCTTTTCTTTTTTTTCTTTTTATTTCTTTTCTTTTTATTTTTTTAATTCTTTTCACTTGTGGATTCCCTATTCTTGGTGAAGAAAATTCCCTATTTTTGGTGAAAATTGACTGGACCGAAATAGGTGTTCATACACATTATTGAAAATTAATAGACCTAATCCCTAAAGGAATTCTCTAGGGTTTCATGTCTGCTACTCTTTGTGTGAACAATTACTATTCATGATTTACTATTTACTGTTATTATTTATGATTTACTATTTACTGTTACTATTTACAGTAACTATTTAAAATTTATTATTTACTATTACTATGTATAATTACTATTTACTATTTCTGTTTCAAATAATAATCTTAACTTTCATCCTATGCCTATATTGAAATAAATTGGTATTAATATTTCTAGGACCCAAATGCGTAAAGTGAACTCACTATTGGTAGCAATTCAAGGTAAGGAGGAGTGGGATATGAATATAATATAAAAAGACATAAAAATAATAGGAGGAGTCCCCTACTCCTTTTAAACTTAATAATATTATTATTTTAAAATAATAACTTTTTAACTTAAAATTAATAATAATTTTAAATTAAGTATCTTGTGTACCTTATTCTGAAATACCTATGCAAAGACTTAGACTATTATAACCTATACGGACTGGACTAAACCTATACAAGGATTGGATTATCATGGACTTACATAGACCTATGCGAGGAATGGACTATAAGAACTTGAAATTAAGTTTATTAATGTAAATAACTATTAAACTTTTAATTATGATATTTATGAATGATATTTAATTTATTTGATTTGATTATGATTGATAATATTTATTTATGATTAATGATATTTAATTCTGATTGACAATAGTTGGTTGTGATTGATGAGTGATTAATGATCTTGTAATGTAGAGTTTGAGCATATAGCAAGCATGACGAAAAGCTAAAACTCAGTAAGAATATTCTTACCTTACACTTTAAGTTTTTATTCTAAGAAAAAGTATTTTATAATTACTTTAGTCTTTATTCCTTTTTTTAAAATATTTTCATTAACTTTACTTTTAATATTTAGGATAAAATCTAATATTCATTTTAGAAAAAAACTATTTTATGAAAATTAATTTATAAAAAGGTTGAGATAGTTAATTCTTGAATGAAAGAAAAATTTATAGTTTTAAGTATTTTTTAATGATTTTAAGAATTAATTTGTTTTAGTAAATTAAAATTTTAAAGTAAATTATTTTGATTTTCCCCAATGTAATAACTAAAGGATATTTTGATATAATTAAGATTTCTCAGCTCGATCTTGTTAGGGTTTAATTTGAGAAAGATTATGTAAATATGTGAAGTTTTCTATGAGAAAATATCGAGATATTTAAGGCTTGGAAACTTAATTTTTTTAGATTTGAATTCAAAAGTTGTACTAATTTATTTCTATATAACAAAAATTCATATGAGAAATTATAGAAATGTACAGTTTATTGAAATGATGTGGTGAAAAATTATGGTATTTATTAATTGAGTTTCTAAAAGTTTTAACCAATTAAATACGTGAGTAGTTCATGCATCATGAATCAATAAAGAAAAATGAGATGCGATGTTGTCTGGGGATGGATTATAAAAATCGAGGATACATTAGAGGAGGTTCAAATATGAACCTTGGGATGAGAGGGTGTGAAAGGGTGCTTCAGGTGACCTAGGGTCGCTCCCTAGTGTCGGTTACTTTCACAATAAAAACCTTCACAGTTTGACTAGTCTCTAAGTGTTTCCATGCTAGTTGATCTGTTCATACGCTATAAAGGTATTTATTCCGAAATTATGGAACAGTGTAAACTCCTGGTTGGCCCAGTGTAAATTAAAACTTTAGGGGCCCACATGCATAAACTGAATGAGATAGTAGCATTAAAAGCATTGCATGACATTCATGTGATTGTAACACTCTATGTGGGTGGTTGTGAATGAAAGTATAATTGTTATGTTTATAAAACCCTACATTCATAATTGATTATGTATGAGATTATGACTGATATTATTATATTAGTTTTTGAAAACCCTTATGCTTATGTCTTATCTGTAAAGTATTATATTCTATTTCTCACTCTTTCTTGTTTACATTTGTGTCCAAAATATATGCTATGTTGATATTAGCTAGTAGTCCAAGATAAAAGGATGTAATTACAAGAGAGTAAAGTGGTCTCATCCTCAAACGGATAGGTGAAGAGACATGACAAGAGTAGGATTCCATAACCCTATGATTTGAGGACTAGGAAATGATTAGTCACAGTCATAGTAGAGGTATAATTTAGTTTTAGTTTACCTTATTACAATATAAAGTTTGATAATTGTAACAAGGTAAAGGTTAAACTTTGGTAAACCTTATCATTCAGATATAATACTGTAATCTTTTATCACTTATGATTTTTATAAATTTATTTTGACATTACGGACAAATATTGAAAGACCATATTTTTTTACTTTCAATATTTAAAGGAAATCAGGTATATATACGTCTTTGTATACGTGAAATAAGGAATGATAAATATATATTTTCTAAAGTTTTTTAAAAGCAGTGAGAATATATATATATATATATATATATATATATATAAGGAGGTTTACATCACACAGGGCCATCCTAGGACGAATGTGAAATTGTTTTGAAAAATTTCCCCATAAAATCACAAAAGCAAATGAATCATGATAGGAATCCCATTTAGTCAAACTAATTAATATTGAACTCAAGCCAGAGCTTGACAAGGATTAAATTTTTTTAAAGGTAGGGTGAAGTGTAATATCCTAGAATTTAAATTATGGGATAATTAAGGAGCTGAGGATTAAATAAATTGTCATATTAAATTAAAAACTTACTTAACCCATTTCTAATTATTTTATCTTATTTCCTAAATCCCAAATTTAATTAATTTGTAATTAATCAAATTTAGAGTTTTAATTCTTTTCCTTTAGCTACCCTGCTTTCATTCTTCTAAACCCTTTTACATTCCCTCTCTCTCTAGCATGTACTTCACTTGGGTAAAATTCCTTTCTTCTTTTGAAATTCATCATCTCCATCACTGGGCTCCTTCTCAAGGCATGCCATTTTTCTTTCTCGTCTTCTCAATTTCTTTTCCATCACACAAAAGGTAAGTGCTTGTAAATTTCAAATTCTTTCCCCTTTCTTCTTCCTCACAGGTCCTCTTTGAGCATGTCACTAAGTGGGGTTTCGTTTCTTTCTTCGTTCAACATTAATCAAGACAACTGTAAGTAGAGTTAGTAAGCTTGAAACCAAGTTGTACGTATTCTAAAAATTACAAGGTAAAAAGGGGTTTCTAGTTTTTTCAGTGTTAAGAAGGGTTATACCTATTAGGTGCAAATGCTGAATTGTGCATGATTAAT
Source organism: Clitoria ternatea (assembly GCA_037962975.1). NCBI lineage: Eukaryota > Viridiplantae > Streptophyta > Magnoliopsida > Fabales > Fabaceae > Clitoria > Clitoria ternatea. Next base: position 213,683,317 of record CM075671.1, on the reverse strand, counting down.
TGTGTGGACAGTGCTTGTGAAGCTATAGTACGGTGTCGGCAAGCAGAACGACAATCCGGTACGTCGGTTCCTTCCAAAACTATGTCGGAATCTTAAATTGACACTTGAAATGAATGTTTAACACGTGTTGGGTTGCTAAAATGATCATTTTTAATAATTTTTAGAAGTAGCGGAGACTAGCATTTCGGTGGTCAGAAGCTTGAATTATAAAGCGGGATCGACGTAAGGTACATTTTAAACGTACGGGGATTACTATTTAGATGATAAGTAGAAACTAGGTTCCGGTGGTCAGTAGCATTTCGGTGGTCAGAAGCTTTGAGCGTGACTTGTGTATTAGTCCCTCGCCTGAGCGCCCATGTCCATGCTTACGCATGAATGTCACTGGTGCTTGTTAATTGAATCCCATACTTGAGCTTAGCTATTCACGCTTTAAGCGTGGCTTGTATATATGCTTCACGCCTGAGCGCCCCAAGCTCACGCTTGAGCGTGACCGGGTTAAGGCAGTCCTGTTTCAAATTTGTCGCTTAAGCGTGATGCTGTAAGCTTAAGTGTAATCGTCCCAATGAAGTAATCTGATACCTGTTTGTTTGGTGCTTGAGCGCAGTTCTTCACGCTTAAGCGTGACATTCACTTACATATCATTCGCTTGAGCGAATAATGGTTCGCTTGAGCGTCATTCATACCTGATGCTACTTGTGTGTTTTAATTTGGGCATTTATACGCTCATGGTTTAGCGTACCTACGCGTACCTCAGGTATTGGGCTCAACAGTATAAAACCCTCTCAGTGTACAAACCCTAACTCTACGCTGGAACCTTGGGTTTTGAAGAGGAAAAGGCACAGTCTCTGATTTCTTTGAAAGGTACCATCTTTTCAGTTCTTACTTTCACTTTATAGTTAGAATTGTTGTAGTTTACTATTTCAATCTTAAATTTCTTTCATCCATCATATCTGTTCATCCTACATTTTTCATTTTGTTGTGGTTTTGTTGTTTGTATATATGTATCCATTTAGGCATTATAAATACCATCGTTAACACTCACCATGATCAGAAGATCACAAAGACTTTGTAGAAAACCTAAAAAAAGTGTTGAAATAGAAAATGTGAAAGAAGCCCGAAAAGAGAAAGGAAAAGGGGTGGCTACTATCAGTATCCCTGATTCTCCATCAACTGAAAGGAGTAAAAGTCTTGAAGAAGGAAAGAAGTCTCAGACAGTTGGGGATAGATTTAGAGATTCCAAGGTCGCCCAAGATTATGAGAATAAGTTCAAACATCGGGGAGTAATAAGGGATAGAGCCTTGGTCCTTGATGAAGAAAATTGTTCTGACTTTAATGTAAAAGTTGCTATGATTGAAAGGGGATGGCAGTTCTTTAATAAGAATTTAGGCAATGGTTACTAGGAACTCACTAGAGAATTCTATGCAAATCTGAGGACTCATTCTATAGAGGATAAGTTTCCTTTTTCTTCCTTCTTGAGAGGAGTCACCATTCCTCTAACTGGTCACATATTGAATAAGCTGTTGAAAGTACCCATATTGGATGAAGAAGGATGTCACCACACATGGAAAGTAGATATCTTTCATAGGGCTAAAAATGAAAATCTTAGGAAAGAAATTTTAGAGGAATGCTGTGAACAAGGAGCTGCATATATAACAAAGGTTAATGGTGCACCAAAAAGTGTCAGGAAGAATTGTTTGAATCATCTTTCCCTTTTATGGTGTCACTATGTCCTTTCATCCCTGTAACTTGTGGCTTATTCTACTGAAGTTGCCATTAAGAGGTTGGTGTTGATTTACTGTTTAATGAAAGGCCTGTATCTTAATTTGGGTGAGTTAATACTGGAGGAGATGATGAAAAACCTTGAAAAGAATCAAGTTAGGTTGAATTATGATGAACTGACAAAGGTAAAGCCTGAAAGGATTATGGATAAGCAATGGGTGATAAACCACATTGACAATTTTATGCCTCAAGAGTCAAAGCGTCCCAGACAACCTAAACCAACATCTTTTGCACCACCACCTCCAATAGGAGCAGGTACTTCTTCTGATATTTCCATGGTAATGCAGGAACTTCAGGTTATGAAGAAGATGCAGCTAGGAACCCATGATCTAGTCCTGAACCATGATCTCATGCTGAGAAAGATTGCCACCACATTGAATGTGGATCACACTGAAGAAATGGGAGTGCCGCCTGACAGACATTTATGGTTGACTTCTACACCTTTAGCAGCTGAATTTCCACCCTACCCTGAGCAAGATAATGATGAGGCTATGAATAAAGAAAATGAAAAAGAGGATGAATAATCTTTTACTTTGTTTATGTGTTATTTTGCTATTTTTAAGTTGTAATAACTTTGTTTAAATATTCTCTTGAACAATGTATTTTCTTTTCAGTGTAATGGAACTTTATTTCTATGTTGAGTTGTTTATTGCTATTTCTTTTCTGAATTGTATTGTTAAATTCGTGCACACCATTCCTCACTATTCACTGTCATTCAGGTAAAAAGGGAAGTAATCTATCCTTTCGACCCATTAATTTATAAACTATGTTAATTATGTCTAATTTAAAATCCATCTCAATAATTTAAAAATTGCTGATTCTCAGGCATTAATTGGATAAATTAATTGATTCGCATTTCTTGATTCATGATCCCTGTCCATAACTATTTCAATCCTATATTATTTGTTTATTCACTATGCTAGTTAGCAATCTGAGTTTATAATCTTGCATTAAGTTTGGGGACATGACTGGTTGATTACGTATTGTATTATTAGCTTTTGAGCCTTTATTAATTCTTTTCTGAGTGTGTCTGCATTATTGTTAGTGAGACAGAATTTGCTTCAGTGCTTGCTAAACGATTATATGTTTGCCAATTGGAAATGATGAAGGCCTTCTTTGTTAATTTAGCCAGGGCCAAATTTAGCCATCCTAATTAATTTTAATTATCCTTTGACCCAATAATTATGTTTGAGCCTGAGACCCTTTCATTCTACTTATGTACCTAACTTTACAAGCCAATTTATCTGAGAAAAACCAAGAGAATTATCCCTGGATATACCACTGATGAATTGCTAAGTCTTATCTTATTGCTAGGGACTAGCAAGTTCTAAGTTTGGGGATGAAGAGTGTGCCTAACAGCAATTAAAGACACACTCTGACTTTAATTATAGATGAGGATTTTGAAAATGAAAAAAAGAAAAAAAAGAGAAATGAAATGAAGAACAACAAAAGTAAAAGAAAAGTGAAAAATCAGCAAAGAAGAAGGTGCAAAGCACCGCAAGAAAAAAATGGTATTGAAAAAAAAGAAAAGAAAGAAAGAAGAGTCCAAAGGACAGAAAGAGAAGAAGGTGTAAAACAACCCTTCATTTGAAAATAATGAAAGTAAAAAGAACTGGTTAGTAGAGGCATTTAAGTTAAGCTTCAGGCAAGGCATCAGTGGGTACATCTTTTAACCCAACATTGACTAGAAAAACAAAAATAGAGTCTGTAGCCTAACCCCATTACAAGCTTAAAATCCCTTACTGATCCAATTATGCTAGCATATGTCATGATGTTTAGAACTGTTGCAAGTCTATGTTGATCTAACAATTATGCAGGTGATGAGTGCATGTATTTAACTTATACACTAAGAGAAGAGTGAAACACCAATCCAGTGAGGAAAAGCATCACCAACTTGTTCCCAAAGGCGGTGTGAGTTATTATATTTTCAGAATTTGTGAAAAGAAAGCATGAATGGTATTCAATAATTATGGTATGAATTAAGTTAAGGAAAGGTTGATTGTATTGAGTAAATGCAATTGATTTAATTAATCTGAGTATTTGCTTGAGGACAAGCAAGTTTTAAGTTTGGGGATGTGATAAGTCTTGAAAAGACTTAATAATTTCATCTTTAATTTAACTTAATCCATTAAATATTGTTTAGTTTGGTATCATTATTTAATAAATTGTCAATAATTCTTATTTTATTTGTTTATTTCAATAGTGTTTAATTTATACAAGAAAATGATTAAAAATAATAATTAGTTAAGGAAATTTGTTTATTTATAAATTCACTAACCTAGCGTACATACGCTGGACAGCCAGCGTACAAACGCTAGGCAATTATTTGTTTGCATGTGCAGGTGCAGTAAAATGCAGTTCACGCTCAAAGCTTGAAAGCTTCACGCTTAAGCTTGAGAACCATGCAAGTTACGTGAAAGGAAATCACAATCACGCTTAAGCTTAGCTATTCACGCCTTAAGCGTGACTTGACCGCAACACTCACGCCCAAGCTCCCATAATTCACGCTCAAGCATGAAGACATAATGCAGTAAATAACTCGAGCGCGCTTAAGCGCGAGTCCTTCACGCTCAAGCGTGAAGGTGGTTATTCAGTTATATTTTTGCCCTCCAAGTGAAGTGCTGCAGTGATCCCATTAATTAACGTTGCAGTTTCTATTTTTCTATTGTACTATAGTAACTTAAGTAATGTTTGTAATTAATTATTTACTTGTAATTATGTATTTAGGGGTATAATTTACACTTAACATCATAGTTAGTGGTGTTCAACCAATCACAAGTCATCCAAGGCATATCATCCACAACATAATCACTAAAGATTTATATGAATATTAACCCACACATGGGCGTCAAGGAGTAGGCTAACTATCACATTCTAAATTCATGCCCACACCAAACGTGTCAATTCAAATTCAACCTTCAATTTTGGAATCAATCTCAATTGATAACATGCATAGAGGTAGTACATCCACACAAGGAGTAACATGCAAATATGTATTGATATATATACATTATCAACCTAAAATTCAATCATGCATTTAGAAAATATATGCATCTCCTACCTCAAGAGATGTACTCTTTCGGGTTAGATGGTTGTGTCGCTAGAGTTATCAAACCCTACATTAAATAATTATAGAACCACATCAATGACTCTTTTAATCATCATTTTCAATTCTTGTTTACAGTTAATGTATATACATAAGTCTTATCATATTGCAACTTGCAATAGGTTTCATTTACTTATTTCCTTCGGTTTCGAGAATTCCTTCCCCTTAACAAAAATTCATTATATTAAAGGGGGCAACAACATAATAATTGAAATTACCCATACATGTCAATTCTTTTTCACCCAACATCCTTAGTGGGTTTTCTCATTATTGGGTTTTAACCACTATTATTAACCATCTACCATTATTCATGGTTTTCACTCTTCATTAATAATATTTCTCAACATCATTAAATGCATATTCCATTTGCATTCTACATTTTCCCAAAAATCAAATGTTAGGGTTTTATTAAAAACCCAATAACCATTATAAATGCATATAATTTCGACCATCTACTATGGCAATTTGGTGTACCTTTATCAATGCTCATAAAAGCTCATATTTGTTTCACCCGACCTTAGGGTTTACATATTTAATGGCTCCCACAATAACCCACATGCATCTAAACACTCTCCCAACCACTACAGCCCATAACCTAGGGCTTTAGCTCATTAAAAATGGTGAGGAACTTACCTCAAGCCAAGAAAAGAGAGTGGGTACCAAGAGAGGGAGAGGGAGCACAAAATTTAGAGGAATTAAGGGAGAGCTTTAAGCCACTATCTTCTTCTTCTTGCACAATGGAGAAAATGAAAAATGAAGGGGGGAGCACACAACCCTTACTAGGTTTTAGAGAGTGGAAGAAGATGAAGATGAATGAGAAAAATGAGAAGTAAAGAGAGCCAAATATGTTTTAACAAGGAAGAGGAATGTAACGCGAAAATGAGAGTGAAGAGTGAGGTTTTTAGTTTAAAATTTAACCCATCATTAAAACTTCTCCGTTTTATAATAAATAGGATCTTAGTTCAGGCTCCATACCTTATCTAAAAATTATTACAAATATACATTCGGATTTACAATAATATTCTTAACAGCCCTGGCCAATGGCACCTGACACCCATATTTTAAGCAGGTATTAGTTTTGGCTCATTCAACTCTAATAAATTATGGACAGTGATAATAATTCCCTATTTAATGATTTCTAAACCCTTAGGGTATTAATAATTTCATATATAATTATTTACTATTTAATTCTCTCAATTAAATATTCATATAAAATTTGGGATGTTACAATCCACCACACCTAAAAGAAATCTCATCCTTGAAATTTGACATACCAGATTCAAATATATCAGGATACCATTTTGGCATGTCATCCTCATGCTCCCAAGTAAAAGTACTTTTGTTTCCATGTCTCTAAGATACTTGCACAAGTGGAACCAACTTGTTTTGTAACTTCTTGATAGAATGCATAACAATCCTAGCAGAGACAGGAGGGATAGTCAGATCATCCTTGACTTCCACATTATCAACACTGAGTACATGTAAGGGGTTAGGTATATATTTTCTCAACTGAGAAACACGGAACACATTGTGAAGATTTTCCAAGTGAGGTGGCAAAGTAATACGATAAGCAACTTCCCCAATCCGCTCAAGGATCTCGTAGGGGCCAATAAATTTAGGACTCAATTTTCTGCTCTTCAGTGCCATACCAACACCTTTATCATGAGAGATCGATAAAAAATACATGATCACCAACTTGAAACTTAAGTGGCTTCCTTCTCTTGTCATAATAACTCTTCTTTCGGTCTTGAGTAATCTTTATCTTTTTTTGGATCATTCTAATTTGTTTAGTGGTCTCCTCAATAATATCAGGCCCTAAGGCCAAATTCTCACCGACTTCAAGCTAACATAAGGGAGTCCTATACTTCCTTCCATATAATGCCTCATATGGTGTCATGCCAATACTGGAATGAAAATTGTTATTGTACGTAAATTTGATCAGAGGCAAATATTTTTCCCATGAACCACCGTGCTCCAAGACACATGCATGCAATAAGTCCTCAAGGCTCTGAATAGTTTTTCCAGATTGTCCATCCGTCTGAGGGTGATACACCGAGCTTAACTTCAATTTGGAACTCATTGCTTCATGTAAGCTTCCCCAAAATAGGGAAGTAAAACGAGGATCCCTGTCATAAACAATACTAGATGGCACACCATGGAGTCTTACTATCTCCTTGATATACAATTGCGCCAGATTTTGTAAGGAACTTTTCATGTTGATCAGGTAGAAAATGCATACAATTTGTAAAGAGATCCACTATCACCTAAATTCCATCAGATTGAGATCTTGTCTTTGGTAGACTGGACACAAAGTCCATAACAATCGCATCCCATTTCCCAACAGGAACATCAAGAGGTCTCTGAGTACCAGAAGTTCTCTGATGTTCTGCCTCCGCCTTTTGACATACAAGGCATGAAGCCACATAATTAGCAATGTCGTACTTCATTCTGGGCCACCAAAAGTTCTTTTTCACATTTTGGTTGTACCAGGGTGGATACTAAAAATACTCTTATATGCTTCCTCGAGTACCTTCCACACGCCATAGGCGATCAACACCCTCAATAACGAATAATTTTTTTCCATCTTCTTGGGTTTTCTCATTTCATTTAGATATTCCTCATCCACCTGTTTCCTCTTCACAAGCTCAAGAAATTCATTACATACCTTCAAAGTAGAAAAATAATTTTTTGTAAGATTGAATTTTGGTCCCAACATTCAAATTTTGAAATTCCTTAATCAATTCAAGTTCTTTGACCATCATGGCTGATACATGTAAGGACTTCCTACTAAGAGCATTCGCAACCATATTAGTCTTTCCCGACGATACTTCAATTCAAAATCGTAGTCCTTTAGAAATTCCATCCATCTCCTCTGACGCATATTCAATTCTTTTTGATCAAAGAGGTATTTCAAGCTTTTATGATCACTAAAGAACATAAACCTCGAACCATAAAGATAATGACGCCAAATTTTCAAGGTAAAAATAACCGCCGCCAACTCTAAGTCATGAGTAGGGTAGTTAACCTCGTGAGGTCTCAACTGACGTGAAACATAAGCAACGACACATTCCTTCTACATTAAAACATATCCAGGACCATGCTTGGAAGCATCACAATACACCATAAAGTCTTCCTATTAATTAGGTAATGCCAATATAGGCACAGAAGTAAGTCTTTTTTTCAGTTCTTCAAAACTTTTCTTACATTCAACATTCCACAGAAAGTGTTGGTTCTTCCTAGTCAACTTTGTCAAAGGTCTACTAAGACGAGAATAGAGTAGGAGCATTAGTCACTCCAAATGGCATCATAATATATTCATAATGGTCATATAGTGTTCTAAAAGTGGTTTTTAGGACATCTTCGATCTTTACCTGAATTTGGTGATAACCTGAACGTAAATTGATCTTTGAGAACACCACAGCACCTCTCAATTGATCCAACAGATTATCAATATGAGGCAAGGGATATCTATTGTTGATTGTCATCTTACTCAATTAGCAGTAATTAACACACAACCACATAGCTCCATCCTTCATTACCAAAAAAATATGTATTAGCGATGAAAAAAACCCATCGCTAAGAGATATAACTCTGTCGCTACGTGTATTAGCGATAGAATCAGCTAAAGACGAATCCCGTTGCTTCAATTTTGGTGGCTAACATCTTAATGATAGAGTTGAAGATCGTGGCAAACTTAGTAACGGTGTGAGGCCATCGCTTACTGTTGGTCCCCAAATCTCTAACATTCGTCGCTATGTTAGTGACGGGCACCATGTTATCACTGTCGAATATTAAGTTCCATTATCGCTGCATCCGTAGCTACTTTTTCCTAAACACTATTGCTAAGATCATAGCTAACAACACCTAGTTAACGATGGAGATTCTTCGTAGCTAAACAGGGTCCTTTATTCCGTCACTACATGTTAGCTAAATAAGGACAACATTAGCGACAAAATACTCTCGTAGCTAAATACGGACTAGCGTTAGGGACAGGACATTGCCGTAGCTGAATTAGGACCAACATTAGTGACGGAGACACTGGTGTAGTTAATCAGAGAATACTCCGTCGCTGAGTCATAGCTGAACAGGGACCAAAGTTAGTGACGAAATTCCTTCGTAGCTAAGTTGGTGACCATTGTTTGCCGTCGTTAATGTTTTTACAAATTAGCGATGAACAGTTATCTGTCGCTAATATTAAAACCTATTTTTTTAATTCTTTTTATAAAATTTTATAATTTAAGGTTATTTTATAAAGTTGCATTAAATATTTATGATAATTTTTTTATAATGCTTTTATTAGTTAATAGGTGTATACATAGACGCATAATAAACAAAAAAATATAACATCATCAATCGGTAATAAACATAATCGAATATAAAATATAGTAAACCGTCATATTATTTACAACTCAAACAATAAAAAAGAATAAATACAAAAATGTGTAATGCTAAAAAAATAATCAAGAAAAAGTCCATCAATTGGGGGGATCCTGGGTGATGGTCGGGAAGCAGAGGCTCCGTCGCTAGGTCCAGCCAGTAACTGCTCCATCAACCGGCGGATCAGAGCCTCCTCTTGAGCCATCAACCTACGAGTGTCCTCTCGATCCTGCTCAGTTTTCTCCTCCACCAACTGCCTCTGTCTGTGCTCCTTTATGAGTTCATTGTTCAAGTTCTGAATGACCTGAACAACATTCGCTGGCAACATAGAGGAAGAGGCAGGGGCCTTCCTAGTCTTAGCTATCTGGGTGCTAACCCCACCGAGGCCAAACACCCTCCCCTTCTATTGATACCTCTGACAGCCTTTAAATAGATGGCATTATCATCAGTAGAAGAAAGGGTGGGAGATGCCTCCCCATCAAGAGTCTGAGAGGCTAACTCAGCCTCCTTCACAGCCCGCATGGCCTAGTATGCCTCCTGTATATATTTAGAAAAATCAAATACGTTAGTAATGTAATGGTATAAAAAAATTAAAAACAGTTGTAAGTTTAGATAAAGTACCATCATGTTGATGGTCTTCTGGTTAACCTAATTACCAGCTTTGTTCTTCTTGGTGATTTATATCACCTTAAATAACAAAGGTTTGCGGTGCTCTTTCTACTCCTGCAATTTACAACATATTAAAATTGTTAGTGAAAAAGCTTTGAAGTCATTGTAATAGTAAACATATTTAAGAAAATGTACTTACAAATCTCCTTTTGTGCTTAATAACTGAGATGGAACCTCTAGTGTAGACGGAGGCTCCAACATCAACCTGCCTGTTTGCCTTGTTCTGAGCACTGGCCTACTGGAACAAAACACCTCCTCACTTCTACAGCATGCCATCATAGTGGGGCTCGAGGATCCAGCAGGGGCACTTAGTCTTCGCCCTCACCTTACAAAGGGTACTCTTGATGATTTTAGAGGTCTTTACGGTAAAGATTCTCCTAATCTCATTAGTCATACCCTCCTCCCACTAAAAAACCACACTATAAATTAAAATGGAATTCCAAATTTAAAATGTAAGCAATGTTGACAACAATAAAAGTTACATGAAATTAGAAGAGTTGTGCTAAACTCACTGAGAAAATGTTAAACCATCTATCTTGGACAGTCTTACCAGCATTCGTCTAAGAGATGTAAGGACCATCCCACTAGGCCTTTAGAATCCTAGTAATCACCCTCGTAGTGCAAATACTATCAACATAACTGTAGTTCAAACAATTGAACAATTAATTAACAAAATAGATTGAATCAAACAAACATAAACCTTGGGAGTCCATCAAAATTTCAGTAAATTCTCCCTTGTAAACCAGACTTTTCCAAATTTTTACAAAAACCCTATTACACACAAAACTTCCCAGTACAGTTTAATGTAAACAAACAGCAACAGACCTGCAGGAGTTATGTTATCATCATACAAACCTTAAACACTAGTGAGCTTTACTATCCACTAATAAACAATAATTATGACAACAAAAACATTACAAATAACATAAGCATAAATTACACACAGAATTACCTAGCAATCTTTGCTCTCCAGTAACAAACACGAATCATATATCAATCTCAACTACTGCAATAGCAATGTTATCAACACACAAATGAGTACAAAAACACATAAAGTAAGGCATATTTATTGCTTACTTACTCATCAATGTCCGATAATGCGACCAGAGTGGGAAGGGGGTCGGATGCTGTAGAAGGGGTCGCCTTGCGAACCTGCTTCTCCCGTTACTATTGAGGCTGTGAGCCGTCTGAGGTGGTGGATGTGGCTGCAGCATCACTCGGAATGATCAATGAGGGAGTCACATGTGTAGTCTCATCGGTCGATGTGGTCTCCCTCTGTGAGGTAGGGGTACCCAGCCGTGTAACTAGGGAATTCCTACCACCACCCCGACCATAGCTTCCTCTGCGTCCAGTCATCTGTCAATGAAATAATGTAAGCATTAAGCAATTCATTAACAAAAACATATATACATAAACTTATATACAACTACATACTCTATGTCTGTTTCAGTTTGGAAGTTCCCTTCAGTGTTAGTGTGACTCTCAGAATTTGTTTTAAACGTGTTATCATTGTCCAAATTGGCCCTGGACCATTTTAATGACAAGACAGCTTGTGTGTCAATGTGTTCACCGTCTTAGGCTGCAAGTGTCTCATCTAATATTACTGGATCAATAGTCAACACTGAGTGACTATCGTGGAGGTCGTTCGGAGCTAGCTGATAAGCATCTTCAACCTTATCAGAGGTGTTATCAGTGATTTGAGTATGAGCCTTGGCTTAGATGACTGCATACCAGTCCCGGTGCCCTCCAGGGAATTCTGTGTAATAAACCTGCTTGGCTTGCTAGGCAAAGATGAAGGGATCACACCTTTTATATCTACCAGTTTTTTCACCTCAACCAATCCGTAATGGTTGTCGACTTTTGTACCCACTCCGATTGTGTTGTCTTACCAATCATAATTGAATAAAACTAAATCTTTTTTATCCCGCCCGGAGAAAGAAACTTGAACGATCTCTTTTAACACACCATAGAAGTCCTTCTCTAAATGTCTATTTGTGCCTTTAACACAAACCCCAAAGTTAGGTGTTCGCATTCCTTCACTTCATTGGAAAACATTAAACTTATAGCCGTTTACGTAGTAAATTGGCCATTTTTTAACAGTTTTCACAGGGCCCCAAGAAAGAGCTTGGAGTAAAGGGTCTTCAATTTGGTTGTTTGGATCTTGAATCTATTCAAAGCATAACATTTTGCATTATGTTAGAATGTACATAACTATAGAACTTAAAAAAAATATAGTGTACAACCTTACGTGTTATGCAAACTAGTCGACGAACTTGGATGATACCTTATTGTGGATTTGGTCGTCAGTTATTTCATTTTGCTTTTGTCTAAGTATATCTGCATATATACTATTTAAAAAACAAAAGTTTAACTACACAAAACCCCTATAGAAGTAAAGTTGGAAAAATGTAAAAGTAGGTGACTTACTCGAGGTATAGTTCAACTTCCTCGCAGTTTAAAAGAATGTACAAGTGGGTCACGTTTCGATGTTTCTCATCAATGTAACATTCTATGACCTTGCCTCCAGGACAACCGAGATAGTTAAATATTAAGGTTTGTTCATCCACACCAGGGTTTGGTGCCACTATAAGGTTGTAGGGATTCTATTCATTCTTGTTTCTATCTCCGTCAGAAAGTAAAATGAAGCAAAAGTGGTCATTTCTTCCACTAAGTATGCCTCACAAATCAACGTCTCAATGCATGTCTTGTTTGACACTTTTTCTTTTAAAGAACGTAGGAATCTAGTGAAACATAAAGAATTATTGAGTTATGTTCAAATTAATTTTTGTAAGAAATTGAATTAATGGAAGTGAAGTTGTTCCAGCATCTAATCTTTCAAATGGATACATCCAATGATACTGGATGGGACCACCAACCCTAGCCTCGTATGGTAGATGAATCAGCAGGTGCTCCATAGAATAAAAAAAACTAAGGGGGAATCTGCTCCAGCTTACAAATCAACACCAGAATGCTTTCCTCCATCCTCACAAAAGTCTCCTCTATTAAGACTGTTGTTGTCAACTCCTTAGAAAAATAACTCAACTCAATCAACAGTTTCCAAATGGGTTTCGGTAAGGCATGAAATGCGTATGGTAGTAGTCGTTGCATAAATACATGACAATAATGACTTTTCATGCCGAACAGTCTATAGTCCTTCAGGTCGACACATCTACTCAAATTCGAAGCAAATCCATCAGGCATGGTCAACCCATTCATCCACACACAGATAACTATCTGTTGAGCTTTTGTTAATGCATATTTCGCTTGAGGTTTAAACATTTTGCCACGTCTTGCATCCCTTAACTTCATATCCTTTCTTGAAAACAAACTTGTAACATCTAATCAACTTTTGATGTCCATCACAGTGTCAAATATATTCATGAAGACATTTCGTTCAGTGTGCATGACATCTATGTTATGCCTTAATAACAGGTCTTTCCAATACTACAAATCCCATAATATATTTTGCTTCACCTAGTGATGCTCCTTCCCGTAACCCGCAAACTCCTTAACATTCTTATCCTAGATGTAAGGACACTCAGATACTCTCTGCCACACCTGTGGACTAGATAATCTACAGGGTGGAGGTTCATTAATGACCTTGTTTTTCTTAAAAGCCGTTCTTGATCTCCTATAAGGGTGATTCAATGGTAGGAATTTGTGATGGCAGTCAAAATAACTTGTCTTCCCACTAAAGGGGAGTGATTCCTCCCCGGTATGTTCCATGCATATAGAGCAAACAAGCTTCCCAGACGTTGACTATCCAGAAAGCATACTATGCACAGGGAAGTCATTAATGGTCCATATCAAAACAGCCTTCATCATGAAATTGTTTTTTAAGGATGCATCGTAAGTCATAACCCTAACACCCCACAATTCTGTCAACTCCTCAATCAATGGTTGTAAAAATACGTCTATTTTTGCCTTTAGATTTTTGGGTCCTGGGACCAATACAGATAAAAACATCACTTCCCTCTTCATACACATATTAGGAGGCAGATTATACGAGGTCAGTATCATTGGTCAACAAGAGTACGCTTTTCCGTATAGACTAAACGGGTTGAACCCATCAATATATAGGCCAAGCCGTACATTGTGCGGCTCATGTGAAAAGTTCAGGTAAAGCCCATCCATATACTTCTATGCTTTCCCATCAGATGGATGACACAAAAGACCCTCCTATGTTTGGTTTAAAGGATACCAACACATGTGTTTTGCCATCGACAATGAGGCATATAAACATTGAAGCCATGGAGTAATCAGAAAGTACCACATTTTCTTCCTTGCCGTTCTAGTTACCTTTCCTCTTCTCTTGATGGTTTTGTAACGATTCTTGCTACAGTAAACACATTTGTCCACATTCTTGTCAGCGAACTCGTTTCGGAACAACATACACCCGTCAACACAACACTCTGTCTTCACATATCCCAACCCCAGATTCACCATACTTTTCTTGGCATAATATAGGTTTGACGGTATTCTATTTCTGTTTGGCATAGTGGACCCTATCAAATCCACCATTCTATTAAAACGGCCACCCGAGAGATTATAGTCTGCCATTATGCTTAAAGCAGCTAGGGAGGCAAAGAATTCGTTATGACTCTCATAGCCGTCCCACAACGGGGTCTGTGTCACCACCAACAAATCATAAAATCTCTTAACATCCGGATTATGATCCTCCTCTACACCATCATTCTGATCCTTGGGTTTTCATCATGTTGCAGAACACGTCCGGTTAAAGGTCCAGCATGGTCCATCACCATCTGCTCTATGTTGTTATAGTTATTCCTGTTGCCCCTACTTCATAAAAGTCACTTGCACAGGTAGGCTCAGCGCCCTGGGGGGTAACTGCTCACCATGGTTATACCACCAATAATATCCTTCCATGAATCCTTTCTCCTGTAAGTGGCACATGACGTCATATGCGTATTCAAAATTCATGCATCCGCACTTAGAGCAAGGATAACGGATCTTCTAGGTCACTTCAAACTCAGGGGTATTGGCCGTAGCGAATAAAATAAACTCACACAACCCCAACAAAAACTCTTAAATGACTCGCCGATTATGATCCAGAAAGTTGTACATCATCGTTGATGTGTTGGGACCTCCATTCACGATATCTAACGATAATAGGATTGGTGAGTTTGATTAAACAAGACTTAACTATCATTCGTGAATCGCTTTCTACCTCTTTGATGTTGTAAGTAGGTGGGGCCCTATCCCTTTCAGAATGAAAATGTAACCATATGTAATCCATGTGCATGTTTGTGTGAAGTTTGTGTGTTGACATTTAATCGAAATTTTGGCAGTATTTCACATCAGTCTCCGAGTACACAGAAGTACGTGGGGGGTTGAAACACCCCACTCAGACATGCACCCAGAGTCAACACGAAATGTAAAAATTTAAATCCAATTGCACATCAACAACACAAGTTTCACACAAACACCAATATCTATGGGTTACGCCCTATTGGTTACAAATTCATCTTAAATCGTCCAATCGGGACAATTCAAGATCCAACACAACACGGTGTATTGACCTGTTGTGTTGAGTCTTGAACAGAAACCTATTTGGGTACATACACATTCTAACGACATAGGGAGCCTATCAAAATTTCAATAGAGTCTCCCCTATAAACTAGACATTTCAAAATTTATAATCAGGCTCTGTTACACACAGAAAATAGCCCAGTACAGTTCATGATATATAGAGTTCAACATATCACAGGCCAGAACATTCAAGCTATAGTTTATTTTCACTAACAAAGGAAATGTAATACACTACACATTTATGTAAAAGGGAAAATTCTTATTGATATCATAATCTAGTAATAAACATACATGAATAAGCTTGTAAAGGAATTATGTTTAGAAACCATGAAAGTGGATTAAACGAAAATGGTATGCAATTCATTAGCTCACAATAACAGACATCACAATTGATTAGATCAGAAGTTATAATCAGTAATGGAAACAAAAAATCAAACAAAAACAAACCTTGTTGCTGCTGAGAGTGAGTGTCTGAGCGTCCAAGGATGAGAGACAAGAAATGAGGTAAACTGTTAGCGGATAACCAAAATTAAAATGACACATATTAATTACATATTTAATTTCATAAAATCCCAAATACCAAAAAATATAAGAAAAATGACACAGTAAAGTTTCAAGGGGTTTCAAGAAAGAAGAGTACTTTCTAATTTTTTTCTAATTAACTTATATTAATATAAGTTGAATTTGTACAAGAATGTGGAAGAGATATATAGTTATAGTCTTATTATATATAGGCTTTGTAGAATATTTATTCTAAAGTACAAATTCCTATATCTATATTTTCATGAGTATGTTTTTTCTACAATAAAACAAGCTTAAAAACTGTTAAAAGGTCTCATTTTTCTTCCTTTCCATGATCTGTTCTTAGAAAATTTGAACTAGGATCACTATAAACAAAGTACTTATACAATCAGATTCATATTTGTTGTTAATTAATGTAGGCTCTTGGTACTTGTTTATGCTGGTCGTACATTTTGCATATAATTCCTTTAAAATAACAAACTGTTTCTGTTGAGTTTGTGACAATGATGTTATGGTGGAGAAAGTTAAATTAACATGGTACATACCTTAACAACATGAACATAGAATAATAAATAAACATCAACATATAAGTTCCTTTTTCTAAGATAAAAAAAGTACCAAAAAGAACCAGTTATTCTAAATTAGAACAAAAATTACAAATAATCAAGTAGTTAGAAGCTTGTATGTACTCATGTGTGGCCATATCTAAAGAAAGGTTCAAGCTTAAGAATTAAGATTGATACTATGCATTCAACTGAAGAACTAGAAATGTAAGGTTCATTCATTTATACAGAAAAGGCATGGTGTCAAACTTACTAATAGTCTACAAGTTATTCTACTCTATAAATTATTCTAGAAGCAAAGAATATGGAAGAAAACTTAAGGGGACTGATGCACAATTTAGTATAAGTATTAGAAACTTATTCAAATTATAGAAGCAAAGATAGAGAGAGAAGCTAAAGGTAACCTAATGGCTCTAATCATTAAGTTAATGAACCATTTTAGTAGGTTTTGTAAAAACATTAAGAAAAACTGATATTTGAGGCTTTTTTTATACTTATCAAGTCCTAACAAACTAACCCCAAACACAACAGGTAACATGAATGGAACAAATAAAAAAAATTAACACCGTTATCATCTAATGGCAACATGTAGTTCTTGTTCTTTCCAACTACAAAGGTATCATCCTCCAAAACCATTAGTCTGAAATTGAACATTAAGTATATTGAGACCTTATTCTCACAAACCTAGAAACAAGATACTTCAAAGTACTTCATATCTCCATATAGTAACCAAATCACATCTTACTTATCAATCTAAAATTAAGCAATCCCTTTCTAATAAAAACTATATTCTATTTATTTTAAAGAATATCTCTTACTCATTAGAATTCAGTTTATTTGGATAGGGGGTAAATATAATTATTATCATTTATCACCTACAAGCATTGATAGGCAACTGAAAATTAGCAATAGGAATAGTCACCAAATCTTCAAACATACAAAATAAATTAAAAATAATAAATCAATTAAAAGGAGAAAGGATTGGAAACTGACCAATAGTGAGTCGTGAGGGAGACAAGCGGTGGTGCTATGTGAGTGTGTCTCAGCTGTGAGGGAGAGAATGGAATGGTCCTGTGTGCGTCAGCGCTCAACTGTAAGAGAGAGAGGATTTTTTAATTATAAGGAGTTTAGAATAACACATAAATATATATTAGGATATTAAGAAGAATTTATAAAAAAATTTATGTAAACATCTTAATTAATTTATGAATCTTATTATTACCAAGCCAAGAAAGTTGAAGCATAAATATTTTACAAAAAATAAAACAAAATGCTTGAGAACCACAAATATTTTATAGACAAATTGACCTGAAAATTTGGAATATTATTATTAATGTAAAATTCAACTTGAGAGATGCACTTTAGGGGATAAAATGTTGTTGTCAACAATTGTTCCATGAACTGAAACTTTGTTCAATTATTCCATGAACTAAAATCTACAGATTTCACAGTACAACACAAATATTACAAAGCCAAAAAAGTTAAAACACACCTAGTAGGAAACAGAAAACAGAACTCTTGAGAACCACAAATATTTTCACTCTCATTTTAATAGAATGCTTGAGAACCACAAATAGTTGTCATTGTAGTCATTCACACACCAACCCATGATAAACATTTTTTTGGAAGTACCCTAAATTCCCCTACGCTCTCAAGACCTCTGAGGGCCTGTAGAGGGGCTGCTAGAAGGGCTTTTCTTAGAAACTGTCAACAATTTTTCAATATGCATAAGCTTAATATCCTAATATTAGTTGAAACTAGATGTGGTCCTGCAAGGGTCCAAGGTAATCTGAATAAGTGAAGACAGTAAAATCCAGCAAGCATGGCCTGGAATTTGTTTTAGTTTAGAGATGCTTTTCACTACAAAATTTTTATTTCAGATTTTCTGCTCTTCTATTGTAACCATTTTGTTTCATATTTTCCATTAAGTTTATAAACTGATAGCCTACAAGAATTTGAATTTCTTGCCAAACAATTAGAGGTGTTAGAAGATGAAACAAAGATATTGAAAGAAGCATTGGCCTCAAGCAATACTGAACTACAGGTGTGTAATAAACTTGTATGCTAAAACAGTTGGAAAACTCAAACACTTAGAAGCCGAGATACAGGTTGTTAATCAGGAAAGAAAAGCCCAAAAATCAACTTTGGTAATAATATATATAACTTGTGCCCTTCATATATTATTCATATATATATTCATTAGGCAAAGTGTAAGCTGAGAAGATGCTAGTTCCACTTAATAAGCAAGGTTCTAAATAATTTGATCTTGATGCTAAATCAACACCCTCTTAATAGTAAAAATTTAATATAAATAAGAAAACAATAATAGAAATAATACTAAAAGATATATTGATCAATTTAACCATTTTTATAATTCTTTTTTCATATTCTTCTAATAAATCAAACACACAAAAAGAAAATAATCTCATAATTTTCTTATACTATTCTAATCAATCAAACAACATACATTTTCTCAAACAACATCTATTTTCAAATCAATCAATTCTGGTTTGGATATGTTGTTTGTTGTTGTCTTAAAGTTTGTTTCTTTTTCTCTTTTCTGTAGTAAAATATGAAGCTAGGCTTGAAGATAGGACAATTATTTTGAAATCTGATAGAATGAAGTTCATTATGGAAGAGGATGAGTCGAGTGTTTCCACAATTTAAATTTTGTCTTTACCATGTGGTTGGATTGTGATTGCAAGTAGATTTGATGTGATATTGAGATTCTTTTTTTCATGCAGGGCATCTCTGTTCTGCAATGGCTAAGGCTGTGAAAACAATAAAGAAAGGAGAGACAGTTCTCGTGAATATGAAGCCATAATGTGAATGAGTTAGGGTTTTGTTATTAGCAACATTTGTGCATAGGTGTTTTTTTCTGATATTTAATGTTTTGCAGATGCATTTAGTGAGAACGGAAAGGCTGCATCAGGAGATGAAGGTGTTGTGCCTCTAAATGCTTCGCTTCAAATAGATCTTAAGTTGGTTTCATGGAAGACTATGTCTGATATTACAAAAGATAAGAAGGTTCTCAACAAGACTTTGGAGGAAGGGGAGGAATATGAATAATTAAATGATGGAGCCGTAGTTCAAGGTACAGTTTAGAAAAAAATATAAACATATAAGTTACATGTTTAATGTGTCATGTAGAGTAAGTCATTGAGGGACTTGATAAGGTTGTGAAGAACATGAAGAAAGGGAAAATTACATTGGTGACCATACATCCTGAATATGCTTTTGGTTCATCTGGGTCCCTTCAGGAATTGGCTAATGTTCTTCCTAATTCCACTGTGTACTATAAAGTTGAGTTGGTTTTTTTTTATAAAGGTGGGAGAATCAAGTATCAATTTCCCTAAGGTTTTAGCAATATTGAAAGATTAAAAAGTTTGAGGCAGTAGGGAAAAAAAAAGGAAGAAGGGGATGCTTTATTCAAGGTTTGCAAATATGAGAAGGTATCCCTTTAAGCGCCAAAAGATATAACTTAACATTACTCAAGCTGTGTTAAAAATGAACTAACCATGACTCCTCTATTCTCTTGTTGACAGGCCATAAGGTTTATTGAGTATGATTCCTCCTTTAGTGATGAGGATAAGTAGCAGACTAAGGCATTAAAAATCACATGTAATCTCAATAACACAACTTGTAAGCTGAAACTCAAAGACTACAGACAGGTAGAGAAGTTGTGCACTAAGATTAGTTTGTTTTATTTCAAAGATTGGAAAAGTCTAAGATAAGGATGTGTGGCTACATAAGAAAAATAGAATTTGTAATGATTATATTCTAAGTAGAGTTGGTGTAGCACCTATTAAGGAGAAATATAATCAAAAAATCACATGGTATGGATCATTTCACAGGAGTTATGCTAAAATATCATTAAAAAGTTTGATATCTCTTTGCATGTTATTAAAAAGTACTGAACAAGTATAACAAAAATGAAAACAACCAAAATGTTGAAACATATAATGGTGGCATAATAAATACTAAAGGAATTATGTGGTTAAAATGAAATGTTCACTAAAAATGTTCCCTCTCAAACGAAGCATCAGGTTCTCCGCTTCTCTGATTTTCACTCTTCACAAAAGACTGACCATAGTTTTATAATTATAATTTAAAAATTAAATTATAGTATAATTTTGTATGCAATACCAAATAAGTTTATGTTCGAAGCTTTTTTTTGTTTGTTGCAAAAGAAATGGCAATGTTGCGTATCATTTGTTTCCTTTTTTAATGTGTAATATACTGAATAACATTAAAACATCATAGTCGCATGAATATATAATTAAAGGAAAACTTTTATGATTCAATCTCATGGAAAGAAAGAGGCAAACCAAAAAGACTAATTTACTAAATGAAAACCTCATGTTAAATAACAACCTAAGCGTATTTATTCATTGAAATAGGAAACTCAATTAACAGTAAAAGTGTTGCTTGCAAATTAAGTTTATAAAATATTTGATAATCATCATTAGATCCTAATATTAGAAAAATAAAATTAGAGTTATAGGAATACAAAAATCTTGGAACAAGTTGAAACATAACATGTGTGAATTAATTTTAGATTCATAGTTAGGGAGTGAAAATAAGAGATAGGAATCTGTGATGAGATATGGATAAAAACGGAAAAGGAAAAGAAGAGGGTATGTTTGGGTAGGGTAGGGCCCTTTGCAAACAGCAACACACAATATAATAAACAAACCATCCAGCTTTACTGTTCAGCAACATTATTCTTATTCAATTTCTTTACTAAAAACTATGTTAAATTTATCTTAAAATATTATATGTTTGGATAAATGTTATATAATAAAATTTTCAACATTTTGATATCGATTCAATATTATATGTTTCTGCCAAACACTATATCTCTATGCTTTCAAACCTATATATGGTGTGATTATCGCCTCTTCAAGTTTCAGAAGCTTGCTTTTATTGAGTTATACAGCATTGAATTACATTTACCAACAAACAATGAAGCGATACTTTAGTTTGAGAATTACTCTCATCAAGACTATTTTTTTTCTTTAGGATCTAAATTCTACATATATTCATTTCCATAAATCAATTATCTTATCCCAACAACTAGAGCTCCCCCTCTCCTTAATAAAGAATAACAGAACAAAACTATGGAGCACAAAATCAGTTGAAACTAGAAACAGAAAGAGATAAGAGAGGGAACTGGTTCCAAGGAAAATAGAGAAGAAAAAAAAAGGGGGGATGAACACATACACACACAAATAAAAATACAGGGAAGGAAATGGGTCATTGGAGATGCTATGGTAGGTTAACAAAGCAGGTTTCGTTCGTGCACATAACAAACTCCCAGTTGAAGGGTCATAATGTATCTAGTTGGGCTTGGGGAAAGCTATATACTTGGATCCCAGATTAGTTGAAGGATATGATCAATCGCATTATCCCTTGTTTAGAGGAAAGGGTGTTAGATGAAGTTATGTAAGACTTGAGAAACTTTAGAGTTTACCAAGTCTCCTCGACATGTGACTGATCGTTGGCACATAATGCTGATATCTAGTTCCATTCAAAGATTGTTTAATTTAGGAAAAATTTCCTTCCACATGATTCAAACTTATTGATCGCTTAGGATTTATTTGGTTTAATTCCTCTGGGAGAAATATACTTTTATAAGAACTTCCAAAAACCACTAAAAAATCAGTTAACTTTTTTCACTATACAACATAACCCGTGCCTTAAATAGTGAAATGGATAAAGATTATGAGAAAATTAAAACAAGTAATGATTGGTTGACTGATAGAATAAGTTGAGGCACAACTTCAGGTATAAATATGCAACAATCACTGAACACAAATCAGTGCCATAGAATTTAGAAAACTGATGTAGGAGGATCTTCAAGTCTTCCTTTGAATGAGATAGATCTAGGCCATTCTCTTTCTTCTAACCCTCAAATGCCAATATTGAATGCCATATCCAAGTTGTAAACCGAAACATAAAAAGGAAAAGACTCAAGAGAGTGGATGAAAATTGTAAAAGGAAAAGGAGAGAAAAGGATGAAATAGAAAGAGGAAATATGGAGAATGGAAGGAATGATGGAAATAGATGAATGGGAGGCCACTTCCTAGGGAAGATAACTCCCTTGAACTCGCCACCAAGAGGGAGAAAACCTTCTTGGATAAGAGCTTGCTAAAGCTTCACTCTAGCAACAAATCAGTGACCCAAATCAGTGAACACAAATCAGTGCCATAGAATTTAGAAAACTGATGTAGGAGGATCTTCAAGTCTTCCTTTGAATGGGATGGATCTAGGCCATTCTCCTTCTTTTAACCCTCAAATGCCAATATTGAATGCTATCTCCAAGTTGTAAACCGAAACACAAAAAGGAAAAGACTCAAGAGAGTGGATGAAAATTGTGAAAGGAAAAGGAGAGAAAAGGATGAAATGGAAAGAGGAAATATAGAGAATGGAAAGAATGATGGAAATGGATGAATGGGAGGTCACTTCCTAGGGAAGATAACTCCCTTGAACTCGCCACCAAGAGGGAGAAAACCTTCTTGGATAAGAGCTTGCTAAAGCTTCACTCTAGCCTAGAGAGAAGGAGGAGAATCTCTCACTAAAAATACACACTAAGGTGTTTGTATTTCTCAAAATGAATATTATGTGTCATTTTACAAAGGGAGAGCTTCTTATATAGGCATAGAGGATTTTGGCCAAGGAGAGTGAATTGGGCTTCTAAAATGTATCCTAAGCCCAAATAATGGAAAAGAGAAGGAGATGGCCTATACATGGCCCAAAGGAGACTACATGGCCTAATAGTGACCAAATTGACCTAGTAAGGTCCAAATAAAACCTAAACCCCTAGAAAATCTATTTATGAACTATATTACATAATTAGTACAAATAGATCCTCGAGGTGTCTTCATTAGGCTTAGGCCCACTAAGAAAAACAAGTAAGGAAGATAGGGCTTTCTGGATGGTCTCTTTGACCTTTTTAGACTTGGCCCTTGTCAAGGGACCCTTGTAAGCCTTCAATCCTTTGTCAAAGGTAGTGTGAGGATCTTCCTATGTTGTGTCCTCATTATGCTCCCCTTCCTTAAAAGGATTTGTCCTTAAATCTAAAGAATCATCTTCTTCATCTATGCCAAAAGAAGACAAGTCAGACACATTAAAAGAAGCACTCACACCATATTCACCAGGCAAATCGAGGACATATGCATTATTCTGTATCTTCTTAAGAATTTGAAAAGGACCATCACCCCTTGGGTTGAGTTTGGATTTTCTCAAATTTGGAAACCTTTCTTTTCTAAGATGTAACCAAACCCAATCTCCAACCTCAAAGGTAACTTCCTTTCCTCTCTTATTGGCACAACGAGCATAGTGTTCATTCTTAGTTTGAATTTGGTTTTTAACCTTCTCATGAAAATCTTTTATAAATTTGGCCTTTGCCTCTCCATCCATGTGAAGGACAAAATCAGAAACATCAATAGGCAAAAGGTCCAAAGGAGTGAGAGGGTTAAAATCATAAATAACTTCAAAAGGACTATGCTTGGTTGTGGAGTGTTGTACCCTATTATAAGCAAATTCAATGTGTGGCAAACACTCATCCCATGATTTAACATTTTTATTTACCAAGACCTTAAGTAATTTAGAGAGGGTCCTATTAACTAGCTCTGTTTGGTCATCCGTTTGAGGATGACAAGTGGTAGAAAATAGAAGCTTCGTTCCTAGCCTTGACCAAAGAGTTTCCAAAAATGACTTAGGAATTGAATGTCCCTATCAGAAATGATAGTTTTAGGAACACCATGAAGTCTTATAATTTCTTTGAAAAATAGTTTAGTAATATGACTAGCATCATCCATTTTGTGACAAGGAATAAAGTGAGCCATCTTACTAAACCTATCTACCACAACAAAGATAGAGTCCATGCCCCTTTGGGTCCTAGGTATGCCTAACACAAAATCCATAGAGATATCAATCCAAGGAGTAGTAGGTGTAGGCATGTTAGACCCGGTATAATGTTGCAGAAAACTTGTTAACTCCGTGTTACTGTTGGGTCTTTTAATTAGCAAGTGCACCAATCGTTTGTAGTTTTCAAAATTTAGATATCGTTCCACTAGGATTGAAAGTCCAATAGTTACAGTAATTTTCTAGTTACTATGGTAAATTTATCGAAACCTATTCACAAAAAAATAATTTATATAGAATTTATACAATATTCACAAGATTGCATAGCTGAGTTGTTCATGTGATAAAAAGAAAATAACAATCTATCTAAAAAGTTGAGTTGCAATTTAGAATAGCTAAGTTACTTAAGGATAAAACACAGATAAACAAATTATGTTGGAATTTGGATCCCTAATCTAGAATAATAATAGAGGAACTTACGACATGCATATTTAATCATCAAATTCATGTCATTGCAGCTTAAAATCATTATAACCCATCCCTCGTGATATAAATTCTAAGTATTCACTGTAAAGTTCGATCCCTCGTGAGCTTTCTCAGTAAAAACTTGTATTAAGTCCTGGCCTTATGGCAACAATAATCACTAATTCTATCCCTAGTAATTGGTATATTAAGGGTATTTCAACTTTTACTTTCGTTAAAACAAGTTTTAATAAGACATGAATAATCATTCTCTTGTTTGACATTCACACTAATAAAACAAGTTTCAATACACATGAAAATCATTCTCCCGTTTGACGTTCATACTAATAAAAGATTGAAATACTAACATGCACTTGAATCATAAACATGCAGAGATCGAATTCACAATATCATACTCAATAGACTAGTTCACCAATTCCAACATAAACAGATTAGTTACACATGGTGAAAGCAAAAATAACACTTACAGAGATTGACATTACGAAGGTGATGGAAACATCACGGTACAAGGATCACAATACTACACAACACTCTCAAGTATTTAGAAAACTATTCTAGAACTACAAACTTACAAAAGAACCACTCAAATACGAGTGTATAAGAGAAAAAGAGAACTTAGAATGTGAGATGGGATGGGATGCTTAGAAGTGTGGAGAATGGCCCTATTTATAGGGCTGAGGAAGGGTCCTGACGCTCAGCCTCCATTAATCAGCTCGAAGTGGCCATTATTGTATAATTATTTTAATTAATCATGCCCAGACAGATGTGCCTTGTCCTCCAATTCGGCTTGGACACTTGTGGGTAGTGGAGGGGTCATTGGCTGAGTGCTTGACCACTTGTCAGTGGTGTCCACGTAGCTCCTGACGCTACATGTGGGTGTGATGCGTAGCGTCAGCATCAGAAGTTCCCACGCTACGCGTGGTGTTGATGCTACGCGTCAGCTCTCCAGTTGTTCATTTTTTCTCTTTAAATTCTTCACATTTTTACTGTAAAACTAGAGAAAATTGATCAAGGGCAGATTATTTCCAACAACATCCATTTATTGAATTTAAAACCTAAATTTCTAACAAATTCACCAAATTCTTATTCTTTTTACAAAATTTTTATTAAAGATTTTATTGTAAATTTGAGGACTAACAAATACCCCCAACTTGAGACATTGCTCGTCCTCAAGCAAGAGAGAAAAAATAAAATTTGAAATCAAATTTTTGAGTTAGTATGAGAATTTACCACAAAAAGTAATTTAATAATTTACCATTTAAAGTAACCAAAAATAGATATCTTATGTAATAAAGGTTTAATGACAAAAATTTTTACAATGCCTTATTAACTAATCAAGCATAATTTTAGGTTTACCTCACAAGTGTTTATCTCTGTGCAAAGGGTAACCTGTTTCACTCAATCAATCATAAAATCAAACGAATTTAATTTTGATTTTCATCTAATCAATGGTTAATCATACAGAGTTAATTCAAAAATCACAAGGTCTTTTTACGGGTTGTAATGAGGCTTGGCTTACAAGAAATGATGGTTTTTCTTGGAATTCAAAAACTTAAAATCATAAAAGAGCATTTTATAATTTTTAGGCTTTCTCTTGGCCCAAATCTCAATTCCCTAATTGATGAAAAATAAATACCCCCAACTTGATTCTTTTCTCTATTTTTGATTTGCATATATTTCTTTTCATTTTTCGTTTATATACATAATTTTGATTTTTCTTGAAAAGAATCAAGTTGTTAATGTTCACTCCCTACTCAAAATATTCTTTCCATTTTGATCAATTACTCTTTTAATCAATCAAGTAAAGGGAATGGTTCAAATTTGATAAGGGTCAAGGGTACCAAAGAAATTATTTTTCAGGCTCAAAATTGGCTTTCAAAGGATAAAATGATTTCACCATGGTAAGCTTTTTGGCCCAAGGTTTCTTTTACCAAAAATGTGCCTTGATCATTTTCTTGAATTCTTTGTACAACAACACAAATCACAAATTAAAGCAAAATCAATTTGAATGAAGTTATGACGAAACCTTCAAGTGTTTAAAAGATCTCTCAGCTCACCGGGTTATTGAAATTAGCTTGATTGTTAATAAAATGATTGTAATTAAATTTATCAATTTTCCTTAATTACAAAAAGAATCGATAATTGATTTAAAAATGGTTTTATTGTGTAAAAACTTTAAGTGTATAAATTTCCTTATTTTCAAAAAATTTTATTTCAACGATAAAACTTATTTTTTTGAATTTTTTGAAGAAAACATGCAAAAACACACCACGATAAAATTACGCAATAAAACACACCACATAATAAAAGACAAACTATAATATAATCCACAAAGTAAAAATACCAATGTAAATATCAAACTAAAAATGAACTAAAGTGTATGTAAAAGGCGCAGAGAATAACACTATCAATCCTCCATGTGATCCTCATCATCTCACTCCTCATCTGCATCACCCTTTGACTCAGTATGTGCTCCAGACGGTCCACCAGTCTTAGGGTATGTAGGCAAATCACAAGGCCAAGCTACATGAGTTGCGAACTCAGCTGGTGTGATATAAGGTGCTCCCTCTCCCTGAAGTCTGTACTGATAAAATGCATCATGAAGATGCATATAAGCTCTGTGTGTGGCAGCCATTATCTGCATCATATGCTAATGCTCAAGAGTCATCCTAGAAAATCCATCAGTGATAGCATCAGTAGATGGTGGCTGAACTGGTGGTCTCCTCCTCTTCTGTCTGGGCTGAGCCTCCTGCTCCAATGGTGGAAGCTCACACTGCTGGATGAAATAATCTCTATTCACTAGAACTTTGGGGACTCTCCCTGAAGAACTAGTAAACTCTGGTGATGGCACAACAACTCCTTGCCTCCTCAGTAAGGCAGATATGATAAGAGGGAATGGAATAGGATGGTTCACCTTATACTCAAGGGCATAAAGGTAAATCTGCTTATATATAAGCTCAGCAATATCAATAGTATGGCCCTGAAGAATAGAGTAAAGAAGGCAGCAACGATCAACTGGGATAGAAGAAAGGTGAGTGACAGGAGTGATGTTATGAAGCATGAGGTGAGACCACGCCTGAGCTATAGGAGTCAGCTGGGTCTTGAGGAGGTTTGATGGAGTCCTTCTAACCTTACTCAGGTTGAAGAAGATTCTATCCTTGCTCAAGAAATGAGCAACCTGATCTAGGAAGTATCCTAAATCACCATCCTCAATCGTAACCTTGTTTTTGTTTTCTTTCCAAAAACAAATATCGCTTCAGGAGTAGGCTCCCAAGGATTACCCAGTAGGGTACTAATGGTGTCTCGGTCATATGTAATGTGTCGACCCCTAACCCAGCTCGTCTTTTGCTGGCCGATATTTAGTGCATCCTGGCGAGTCCTGTAAGCATTTACATAAAACTCCATCACTAAGATGGGATCTCCCTCAGTAGGTACGCATCAGTACGAAATCTGGTGGGATCTCTAGGTCCTAGCTGCTCTTCTTGAAGATCTGGATCCTCAGAGATGGTATCTGTGTCTGTGGTCCTTGTTTGTCTCTTTGGACCAATGGTAGGCATAGATTTCTTTGGTGCCATCTGTAAAAAGAAATTTTTACAAAAATTAAACACACATCACTCTATAAAACATGCCAAATATTAATAATCATATTTTTGGTTTTTATATTTTATGCAAATCATCAAAAAATAAGAACTTATGTAAAATTAACACAACAAAATATTTATAAAATATAAAAAATAAAAAATTAGATAAGCATATTTTTGGATTTTTAGAAGTACAACATAAAATTCACAAAACAATAATTTTTTCAAATTTTTATTATTTAAAATAAGACATTAATATTTTTGGGTTTTTTGATATAAAATTCACAAAACATACATCACAAATATTTACAAAATTTAACAAATTTGTTTTATTTATTTTTATGCAAGAAAGTATAACAAACATACAATTCAAGAAAATTTATTAAAAAAGAAAAACAAATAAACACACAAAAATTAAACAGGACAGAATTTTAAAAAAATAGAAAAACAATATATACATTAAACAGAGAATAAAACCACAAAATTAACAAAAAATCAAAAACAGAGGTTGACGCTATGCGTGGGTGGGACGCTACGCGTCAGCTCTGTTCTTTTCACGCTATGCGTCAGTGGGACGCTACGCGTGGGCTTGCAGAACAGAAACTGCAAAACAGGGGTTGCGTAGCAGCAACCCCTTTCAAACCTCAAATAATCCATTCATTTTCTTATTCTAACAGCAATCAATTCCCAGTGGTTGTCTAATCCTATTCCTAACCGCATGCATTACTAGAATTAAAATTAAAAATTGAAAAGGGAAAAGATCGAGAACTTACTTGAAATCCTTGTTGAAAAGTGATGAGAAAAATGAGAGCTTTTTGAGGTTGAGAGGGTTTGAAATTTTTTTTAGGGTTTCTGAAAATTGGAATGTGGAGGCAAAACCAGGTTTTTAAAGTTTTGGTTATGGGCCTCTGTTTCAGGGGTCCAATTTTAAAAACTGTACGAGGGCCCTGACGCTACGCGTAGTGGTTACGCTACGCGTCAGGTTGAAAATTCAGAGTCCACGCTACGCGTCAGTGTGGCGCTACGCGTGGGCTTCTGTTTTTTTTCATTTTTCAAAATTTTGATTTTCAAAACCTCTTTCTTTTAATTTTTAAAACCCTTTTTATTTCAAAAACATAATTCTAACTAAAATTTGATAAACATAAATTTTTATTTTCTATATATATATATATATATTATTTTTTATTTTTTATTTTTTTTGTAAAAATAAGTTAAAAAATAAAGAAAAAATAATGGGTTGCCTCCCATTGAGCGCTAGGTTTAATGTCTCCAGCCAGACATTACCTTTGATAAATCAGGTGGTTCCTCAATTTTGGTTGAGGAATCACCCGTCTTTTTCTTCATCCTTCTTCTTCTTCGATGCTTGATTACCTGTTTTTCATCACTTAAGCATTCAGTTAACTTAAAACAATTTAATTGATTGGGAAGAGATATACCTGGTTCGGTTGAAAGGTAAACTTTTTCCTCATTATTTCTCCTGAGATGTTCATGAGCACTGAAGGTTACCTCCTCTCCATGAATTCTGATTGCAACCATACTTTGATCAACATCTACCATTATTTTTGCAGTCTTCATGAAAGGTCTTCCAAGAATTAAGGGGATCTCAGTATCCTCCTTCATATCCAGTACCACAAAATCAACTTTGAAGTGGTACTTGTCAACCTTTACCAATACATCTTCCACAATCCCAAAAGGTTGCTTGATAGAGCGATCAGCCAGTTGTAAAGTCCTTTTGGTTTCTTGTAATTCCAGATCACCAATATACTTCATTAAATCTAGGGGCATAAGATTGATGTTAGCCCCTAAATCTAACAAAGCATTCTTGATATTGATATTTCCAATGGTTACAAGAATGGTGAAACTTCCCGGATCTTCACATTTTTCTGGTGTTAAGATGGCAATACGACTTGCTTCTTGTTCTTCATTCACAGGCTCTTGTATATTTTTTGTTTTTCATTTTATTATTTTTTTCTTTTTTAATTTTTTTCTTTTTCTTCTTCTTTTTTCTCACTCTCTTTCTTTTCACAATCAATTTTTACAAATTTACAACTTTTAGAAGAAATAGTATTACATTGATCCCTTAGGTCTTGAGTATTTGTAGTAAAAATAGAACTTTTCAATTCAGCTATTTCCTTTGCTAGCTGACTTATTTGCAAATCTGATGCCTTTCGGGCAGCTTCATTTGTTTCCACAAATTGCAATAACTGTTGGATAGATTTCTCAATCCTTGTCAATCTTGTATTGTCAATTTGTGATTGTTGTTACTTAAATTGATTGTTAGGAGGTAGGTTGGAAGGTCCAGTATCTTGTCTCCAGCCAGAATTCTGATTCTGCCATCCTCTTGGAAAATTGTTAGGAAAAGAATTACCATAATTGAAAGGAAAGTTACCCAATGGTATTCTCTGATGGTTTAGAAAATTGGGTTGCTCTTGCTCATTTCTATCAGGGGCACAGTAACCACATGATTGTTCTCCCATGCAATGCATACATTGTTTTAATTGAGCGAGGGGTGGTGATGTCACTTGAGCAATTTGAAGTTTCTCTAATTGTTTGCTCATAGCTTTAATTTGTTGAGTCAGCAATTTTTGTTGAGTCAATACTGCATCATTCACTCCCAATTCGAGCATACCTAGCTTCCTTGGTGCATTACCTCTTTCATGTTTTGCTTGTCAGTCACTAATGGACATTGATTCCAATATTTCTATTGCTTATTCTATAGTTTTGTTCATTATTAAAGAACCATCTGCACAAGCATCTAACATCATCTTGAACTGAGGTAATAAACCATGATAAACGATCCTTACCTTTTCGGCATCATTTAAGTTGTGATTTGGACACTTTCTCAAGAGTGCCTTGAATCATTCCCATGTTTCTTCTAATGATTTATCATTATTTTATGAAAAAGAATGTATGGTTGTCATGACTTCAAAATATTTTAAAGGAGAATAAAACCTTTCCAAAAATTTTCTTTCAACATCGGACCAGTTTGCAAAACTACCCGGTGAGCAAGATTTAAACCATTCTTTAGCTTTACTAATCAATGAAAAAAGAAACAATCTCATATAAACAGATTCTTCTTGATTGAGTTCAAAACCAATTGTGCTGCATAACTCATAAAAATAGTTAAATGTTCATACGGTTCTTCATGATTTAAACCAGCAAATTGATTATTTTGAATAATATTTAAAGTAGTAAGTTTAATCTCCATTGGCACAACAGGTCCTTGAAACATTCCCGATACTCGGGGTGGACCATTAATAGCAGCAAACTTTCCCAATGTTCTCCTTTCAGCAGCCATATTTGAATTTTCAAAATTTTTAGAAGTAGAAGAAGAATTAGTTTATGTTTTAGATTTCAAAGACTTTATTTTATTTACAAACTTTTCTATCTTAGGATCAAAGTAAATTTTTCCTGTGGTAGATCAGGTTTGCATACACAAACTAGACAAAGAAAGTTAGTGTAACAATGATAAGAAAAAGTAACTAAATAAATAACAAAATTAAAAATTTAACTAAGATAAAAAAAATATTTACCACGGTAATTAAAAATTTACTGTTTTACTGAATCAATTTAATCCTCGGCGACGGCGCCAGAAAACTTGTTAGACCCGGTATAATGTTGCAGAAAGCTTGTTAACTCTGTGTTACTGTTGGGTCTTTTAATTGGCAAGCGCACCAATCATTTGTAGTTTTCAAAATTTAGATATCGTTCCACTGGGATTGAAAGTCCAATAGTTAAAGTAATTTTCTAGTTACTATGGTAAATTTATCGAAACCTATTCACAAAAAAAATAATTTATATACAATTTATACAATATTCACAAGATTGCATAGCTGAGTTGTTCATGTGATAAAAAGAAAATAACAATCTATCTAAAAAGTTGAGTTGCAATTTAGAATAGCTAAGATACTTGAGGATAAAACACAGATAAACAAATTATGTTGGAATTTGGATCCCTAATCTAGAATAATAATGGAGGAACTTATAACATGCATATTTAATCATCAAATTCATGTCATTGCAGCTTAAAATCATTATAACTGATCCCTCTTGATATAAATTCTAAGTATTCGCTGTTAAGTCCGATCCCTCGTGAGCTTTCTCAGTAAAAACTTGCATTAAGTCCTGGCTTTATAGCAACAATAATCACCAATTCTATCTCTAGTAATTAGTATATTAAGGGTATTTCAACTTTTACTTTTGTTAAAACAAGTTTTAATAAGGCATGAATAATCATTCTCCCGTTTGACATTCACACTAATAAAACAAGTTTCAATACACATGAAAATCATTCTCCCGTTTGACGTTCATACTAATAAAAGATTGAAATACTAACATGCACTTGAATCATAAACATGCAGAGATCAAATTCACAACATCATACTCAATAGACTAGTTCACCAATTCCAACATAAACAGATTAGTTACACATGGTGAAAGTAAAAACAACACTTACAGAGATTGACATTACGAAGGTGATGGAAACTTCATGGTACAACAATCACAATACTACACAACACTCTCAATTATCTAGAAAACTATTCTAGAACTACAAACTTACAAACGAACCACTCAAATACGAGTGTATAAGAGAAGAAGAGAACTTAGAATGTGAGGTGGGATGGGATGGGATACTTAGAAGTGTGAAGAATAGCCCTATTTATAGGGCTGAGGAAGGGTCCTGACGCTATGTGCTAGTCTGACGCTACGCGTTAGTTCCCTGACTCAGCCTCCATTAATCAGCTCGAAGTGGCCATTATTGTATAATTATTTTAATTAATCATGCCCAGACAGATGTGCCTTGTCCCCCAATTCGGCTTGGACACTTGTGGGTAGTGGAGGGGTCATTGGCTGAGTGCTTGACCACCTGTCAGTGGTGTCCACGTAGCTCCTGACGCTACACGTGGGTGTGACGCATAGCGTCAGCATCAGAAGTTCCCACGCTACGCGTGGTGTTGATGCTACGCGTCAACTTTCTAGTTCTTCAATTTTTCTCTTTAAATTCTTCACATTTTTACTGCAAAACTAGAGAAAATTGATCAAGAGCAGATTATTTCCAACAACATCCATTTATTGAATTTAAAACCTAAATTTCTAACAAATTCACCAAATTCTTATTCTTTTTACAAAATTTTTATTAAAGATTTTATTGTAAATTTAAGGACTAACAACGCAAAGGAGTAAAAAGACCATTAGGTGATATTTTAGATTTAGCTTTTCTACAAACTATACACCTAGCACATAGTTTTTAAACATCTTTTTTCATTCTAGGCCAATAGAAGTGTTCATTTAATATGGACAATGTTTTATCCTTTCCAAAATGACCCATTAAGCTAACTTCATGGCTTTCTCTAAGCAATGAATCTCTTAAAGAACTCCTAAGAATGCAAATTTTATTGGCCCTAAAGAGGTAATCATCTAAAATGTAGAATCCTTTTTGAGATGTTGTGTTTGAAGATGAATTGTAGATCTTAAAAAATCAAGATCACCTTGATACAAGTTCCTAATCTCATCAAGTCCAATGATGTTTGCTTTAAGAGAGGCAAGCAAAAAGTGCCTCCTAACAAAGCATCAGCCACAGTATTTGATTTTCCATTCTTGTACTTGATGACATAGGGAAATTGTTCTAAAAGCTCACCCCATTTTGCATGTCTTTTATTTAACTTATGTTGCCCTTTTATGAATTTTAGTGATTGATGATCACTATGAATGACAAATTCTTTTGGGATCAAGTAATGTTCCCAAGTTTGGAGGGCTCTAACCAATGCATAGAATTCTTTATCATATGTGGAATAATTGAGGGCTGCCCCATTGAGTTTTTCACTAAAAAATGCAATAGGGTGGGCTTCTTGCAATAAAACAGCTTATATCCCTACATTGAAGCACCACACTCAAGCTCAAAAGTTTTGGAAACATTTGAAAGAGCTAAAATTAGAGCATGAGTGAGCTTTTCCTTAAGATCTTGAAAGGCTTTCTCTTGCCTTTTTTCCCATATAAAAGCAACATTTTTCTTAACCAATTCATTCAAGGAGGAGGCTAAGGTAGAGAAATCTTTCACAAACCTTCTATAAAAACTACCTAGACCATGGAAACTCCTAACTTCACTCATATTCTTAGGTGTTGGCCAATCTTGGATTGCCTTTACTTTAGAGTGGTCTACCTCTACACCTTTAGAACTCACTACAAATCTAAGGAAAACAAATGCTATCCATGCCAAAAGAACATTTTTCAAAATTTTCATCGAGGTTGTTTGTTCTCAAGGCAAGCATAACTTGTTTTAAATGGTTTAGATGAGAGGTCATGGTCTTTGAGTAAACAAGAATATCATCAAAATAGACCACAACAAAATGCCCAATAAATTCCCTTAAAACATGATTCATTAACCTTATAAAAGTGCTTGGTGCATTAGTCAAGCCAAAGGGCATAACTAACCACTCATATAATCCAAGTTTGGTTTTAAAAGCAGTTTTCCATTCATGTCCCTTTTTAATTCATATTTGATGGTAGCCACTTTTAAGATCAATCTTAGAAAATATAGTAAAACCACTCAATTCATTAAGCATATTATCAAGTCTAGGTATTGGATGCCTATACTTGATGGTTATGTTGTTGATAGCTCTACAATCATTGCACATTCTCTATGAACCATCTTTTTTAGGAACTAATAAAATAGGTAAAGCAGATGGGTTCAAGCTCTCTCTAATCCATCCCTTAGATAATAGTTCATTCACTTGTTTTTCAATTTCTAGGCTTTCCTTAGGGTTACACCCATATGCTGGCCTATTTGGTAGACTAGCACCAGGAATTAAGTCTATTTGATGTTCAATTCCCCTAATTAGAGGTAAGCCTTTAGGAACATCCTTAGGGAAGAGGTCTTGAAACTCACCTAGAATGTTTTGAATCCCTTTGGGCAAAGTAGAAGGGGAAGAGCCCATTGAGCACAAGGAAGTGCTAGGGAATTCTTTAGGTATCATGATCAAGCATTGTTTTTGAAGAAGCATAGCATGTTTCAAGTCATGTTTAGAAGCCAAGAGATTGGCTCTAGAGTCATCATAAATGACAACTCCTTTCCCTTTGTCTTTTTTATTTATCTGATGTTTTTCTTCATGACTACAAGAAGAACCTAATTCTCTATCCCTTTTAGATTTCATTTGAATTTGATCATTAAGTACTTGTTGAGGAGTTAAAGGATGTAAAACTATCTTCTTGTTATCTAGCTTAAAAGTAAGGGTGTTAGTGAACCCTTCATGGATGACCTTCCTATCATACTGCCAAGGTCTCCCTAAAAGAATATAAGTTGCTTCGATAGGTACTACATCATATTTTACTTTATCTTTACAGCTTCCTATGGTGAAATTGATTAAGACTTGCTTATTAACAAACATTTCTCCCTTTTTATTTAACCATTGCAACTTATAAGGTCTAGAGTGATCTATTAGTTCTAAGCCCATCTTATGCACTAGCCTTTGACTTGCTACATTTACACAACTCCCACTATCCACAATGAGAGAACATAGTTTTTCATTTATGTAACATCTTGTGTAAAAGATGTGCTCTCTTTGTGTAGTATCATCAAGCTTAACATGGCTTCCAAGTAACCTTCGAATCATGTAAAGCTCTCCATCATCCCCTAGAATATGCTCACTGTCACATGAATCACTACTTGAGTCATCACTTTAATTGTGATTATCAGAATCAAACTTTGATTGACTTGAGTAGGCTCTATTAGTTTTCAAAATCATGGTTCTTTTTGTAGGACAGTCAGAAGCAATGTGACCTTTACCAAGATATTTAAAACATTTAATGGTACATAATCTAGAGGATTGAGGGTTAGATATGGAGTGATGTTTATGTTTTTGATTTATAAAGACTTTTCCATTTTTACGCAACTTACTTGGTAATTGGGAAGAAGAAGTGCCCACTCCCTTCTCCGTAGGTTTTCTCTTAAACCCACTCTTTCTATGGTCTTTATCTACCTACTTTGACCTAAAGTTTTCATACTCCCCTTTGTAGGATTCTCCCTCTTTTAATTGGCTCTCTATGTTAGTATATTGGTGCAATAATTCTTCTATGTCTACATGTGGAAGGAGTTCAACTATATTCTTAATGTTCCTATTTAGGCCATGTAAAAATCTATACATTAGGGTTTCCTCATCTTCATCTAAGTTTGCCCTGATTAAAGCTATCTCTAAGGCCTTATAGTAATCCTTAACACTCTTTGTACCTTGGGTGAGTCTATTTAGCTTGGCTAATAGCTCCCCACGATAGTAACTAGGAACATGCCTCTTTCTTAACAAAGTTTTCAAGTCTAACCAATCATCAATGGGTGGAAAATTATCTTTCTTTCTCTCCTTACACACTTGAGTCCACCACACTAAGGCATAATTTTGAAATGAGAGAGTGACTATCCTAACCTTCTTTTCTTCTTTAATTTGATGAGAATTAAACAATTGTTCAACTCTCATTTCCTATTCTAAGTATGACCCTATATCACTTTTACCATTAAAGGGAGGGACTTCAAGTTTTATTTCTCTTAAACCTAGGTCTTCTTTTTTATTATGATGATTATGTCTTCTAGACTTATGGTCATCTTCACTATCACTATTCTTATGTCTTTAATTTCTTTGATTTTTTTTTCTCTATGTCTAGTTCTAAGGTTTTCTTCTCTATGTTCTAGGTTAGTTAACCTAGTGTTAATGTTGTTTAAACTATACATGATATTATGAAGAAGAGATTTATTTTCCCTATCACTAGAAGACATGATTAAGGTTGTCAAAGAAAAACAAGACAAAGTAAACAAAAGTTCTATCAAACTAGTCGAGGATGCTTATGCAAGACAAGAACAAGAAATCAAACAAGAATCCTAAAAATCAAATTTTAGGTTTTCTTCCTAAGATACAACACATATGATGTTTGTACTAGGTAGAATCCTAGGTTGTCTAACTATGATTAGTTATGAAAGTCCTAAGTTGTCTTTACTAAGACTAGTTATGAGAATCCCAGGTTGTCTAACTATCAAGTAACTAACCCTAAACAAACTAACAAATTTGGTTATGGATTAGTTATCTAACAAAATTAGGTTTAACAAACTAACAAACCCTAACTAAAATTAGTTATGTAGTTATTATAGTTGCAACTACCTTAGCTTGTTATAACCATCCTAACTTCTTCAACCAATTTTAGTTAGGGTTAAGACTAACTAAAATTTGTTCCAACTAACTCTAACTACTAACAAACTTAGTTAAGACCACTAACAACCTAACCACTTCTAGTTGTAACTACTTAACTAACAAAACTAACGAACAACAATTAGTTAAAGCAAACAAATGCACATGCACTAAAACTAGCCAAATTTTTTAAAGGAATTAAGAAGTCAAAAGTCCAATGTCCAATGTCCAAAGTTTGTCCAAAATACAAGGACCAAATTGCTAATACAAGCCTTAAGAATTTAAAATTTCCTAAAATTTGCTAAGTAGTACAAAGCTTTTGCTTCCTTTACAAATCTTCAAAGTATTCACTTAATGTAGAAAGCTCCACCTCACCTAGCAAACAACACAACTCAAACGAAATTTGTTAAGGAGAATCAATCAAAATTTAAAACCTCTCAAGTGTTTTCCTCAAGCGTTTCCTCTCAATTCTTACCCTTTCTCTTTGGTTTCAAGCTCACTAAAGCAATTCACACTCTTACCTCAAGTGTTCTCAAAACACAACCCTCAATGGTATAGAGAAGGGAATTGTCTTAGAAGTTTTGAAAGGAAGAAAACTCAAAATGACAAAACTTAAGAGAGAATGGAAGACAAACTAAAAATGCTCAAAAATTAAAAAGCAACTCAAAAGGAATATTTTTGGATTTTTGATATGACAAGACACAAAGCAATAAAAGTTCAAATGATGAGAGCTAAGACTACTAGAATTTGAAAATGGAAGGACCACAAGACAAACTTGACAATCAAAGAAAAATAAATGCAAGAAAGAAAGTAGGCTACAACAAAAAACCTAGAAACTCTAAAATTTCAACTAAGCAAGCAAAGTTCAATTGACTAATGTGAGTAGGATCAACTAGCAATTAACTTTTTAGGTTTTGGTATCTTAAGTAAGAAATGACTTTGGTGTTTAACTTTTTAAATTTTTGTCAAAAGAAGTCTAACTTTGTAGTTTTTTTATAATACCCTTTCTTGATTTTTCACTTTTGTTGTAGGGTTTTTCTTTTTTTCTTTTCTGTTTTGTATTCTTTTTGTTCTCTTTTCTTGCCTCTTGTGTTTTGTAACAACTAACACCAACTTAAGAGTCCAAAACCGAAACCACAATGCTAGCTCACAAAGGTCCAATTTCACTTCTTTTGCTTAGATCAAGATGCAATCTTCTCCCAAATTGAAGTATGGAAGGTTAACTTTTTTTAACACACAAATTTTTCTTATGCAATTCAAGATGAAAAACTGAATTAAATGATGACCTAAATGTGCTTGTAAAATGAAAATTAAACCTATAAGAAAACTAAGAATAGAACTCTAACAAAACCTAAAAATGAGCAAACTTTTTAGAGAACCTAAAAGTAAGGTCTCCCAAACTAGAATTGGAACCTTGAGAGTCATAAATTGATGCAAAATACCACAAGGATTAGCACCTCTAAAAAGTTGAGTTGAATTTTACAATTCCTAGAAACAAGGACAAGGGTCCAATGGCACCACACAACACCTACTAGGCTCTAACAAGTAACAACTTCACAAAATCAAATATGGAAGCTCAAAACCAAAACTATAATGTGCCAAACTCAGAATTCTAAACATAATCTAAAGCATATGACACTACAAAACCAAACTACTCGAGAACAATATGCAAAAACTTGAAGACAAAAAGGCAAGATGACTAGAAAATGTATTAAACTTCAATATTTTTGTATTTTTCTAACATATAACATGGCATCAACATAAAACGAAAAACAAAACCACCCAAGAAAAACTATTGAAAACTGAAAATTGAAAGGAAGAAGTAGAAAAGAACCTCTAAGGCTCAATGATACCACTTGATGTAGGAGGATCTTCTTGTCTTCCTTTGAATGGGATGGATCTAGGCCATTCTTCTTCTTTTAACCCTCAAATGCCAATGTTAAATGCTATCTCCAAGTTATAAACCGAAACATAAAAAGGAAAAGACTTAAGAGAATGAACGAAAATTATGAAAGGAAAAGGAGAGAAAAGGATGAAATGGAAAGAGGAAATATGGAGAGTGGAAGGAAGGATGGAAATGGATGAATGAGAGGCCACTTCCTAGGGAAGATAACTCCCTTGAACTCGCCACCAAGAGGGAGAAAACCTTATTGGATAAGAGCTTGTTAAAGCTACACTTTAGCCTAGAGAGAAGGAGGAGAATCTTTCACTAAAAATGCACACTAAGGTGTTTGTATTTCTCAAAATGAATATTATGTGTCATTTTACAAAGGGAGAGCTCCTTATATAGGCACATAAAATTTCAGCCAAGGAGAGTGGATTGGGTTTCTAAAATGTATCCTAGGCCCAAATAATGGAAAAGAGAAGGAGATGGTCTATACATGGCCCAAAGGAGAGTACATGGCCCAATAGTGACCAAATTGACCTAAGGTCCAAATAAAACCTAAACCCCTAGAAAATCTATTTATGAACTATATTACATGATGAGTACAAATAGATCCTCAAGGTTTCTTCATTGGGCTTGGGCCTACTAAGAAAAACAAGGAAGGAAGATAGGGCTTTATGGATGGTCTCTTTGGCCTTTTTGCACTTGGCCCTTGTCAAGGGACCCTTGTAAGCCTCCAATCCTTTGTCCAAGGTAGTGTGAGCATCTTCCCATGTTGTGTCCTCATTAAAAACAAACTTAGCCTAAGAACCAACTTAAAAGCCTTTATTTTTGTTTGCATTGTGGAGTTATGGCAGGAAACATGGGGTGGGGTATAATAGAAGAGGATGGATGGAGGAAGGGACCTTGGACTGCTAAAAAGGGCAAATTGCTCATTGAGTATGTCAGGTTGCATGGTGAAGGAAGATGGAAGTCTTTTTTTCTCCATTTCCCCTACAAATTATCAATAACTTTTATCCTAAACACCATTTAAAAATAAAGTCTTCACATTAAAAGTTTGAAAGCCAGTGCCAAGCACCAACTAAATACTATACCAACTACGTAAAAGTTTTAGACACTACAGTTTTGAATAATTTTCTTTAAAATATACTTCAGTTATTTATAATATGTATGTTTACTTTCCGGTCTCTTTGACAGGGGTCTTAACAAAAAGCTGAAGTTG
The DNA here is from genome assembly GCA_037962975.1 of Clitoria ternatea. Taxonomy (NCBI): domain Eukaryota; kingdom Viridiplantae; phylum Streptophyta; class Magnoliopsida; order Fabales; family Fabaceae; genus Clitoria; species Clitoria ternatea. Next base: position 213,642,544 of record CM075671.1, on the reverse strand, counting down.
AAATAGAAGTTGCCACGCTTGGAAGATTTATTGATCACTTACAACAAGGCAACACTTCACTTTCTAGAATTTCTTTTGTTGTTCTAGATGAGGCAGATAAGATGCTTGATATAAGACAACCTTTTTTTCTATTTAAACATTTAAATAGTATAATAACAAAACTCTAACAAGCCTAATACTCACAGGCAACCTTTCTAGTCTTCAAAACTCTAACAAGCCTAATAGTAACAACAAACTAACAATCAGTTAAGATAACAAAATCAAATTATAGAAAAGAAACCCTAACAGTACATTGCACTACTACCACAATTTAAAAACAAAACTATATTTTATTTCATCAAATTGCAGAAAAGAAAACAGTACATTATAAAGTGTCAACCCATCATTGGCTGAATGAAATAATTAGAAATCAATGAAAACCAAAGCATAACATCAGTAGTTTAAAGTCCAAAGCATAACATTAGTAGTTCAAAGTCCAAAGCATAACATCAACACCATAATATATATGAAGTGGTAAAACCCTAACAATGTACATTATCTACGGGATAGCTCGGGGTCGTAGACGCCAAAGAAGGAGACGAGGGAGAAGAAAGAGGGACTATTAGTCATAGAAAGGGAGACCACAAAGAAGAGAGGAGCACCGTCACTCGTAGAGAGGGAGATGACAGAGGTGCCATGGCTTGCAGAGAAGGAAATGATGGAGGGACTGTGGCTTGCAGTGAGGGAAATGACAGAGATAAGAAGTGAGGGGAACACAAACACCAGAGAGGGAGGAGTGAAGAAGAAAGGGTTTAGGGCTTGACAAAATGGTGGAGGGGAAAGGTATAGGGCCAGTAAGTTATTAGATTTAGCGATGGTGAAATACCATCGCTAAAACCATGGCTAATTTAAAAAACTTGACACTTGGATGACCTAGTGACAGACACCAATACCGTCCCTACAATGGACTATCTAATGATGGTAGAATACTGTCGCTAATGTGGGCACCCAATGTAGTGACGGAGGCTGTGACAGTCATTAGCAAAAAATTAGTGACAGTGTTTAGGGGTCGCTGATGTGGTTACTAATGTTCTTTTCAAGGTGCTTTTCAACATTGTGGTCGTTACTCGGTCGCTAACATGGATACCCAATGTAACAATGGCAACAGTGATGACGTGTTACTACTGACGGACTCTATCCATCGCTAATGTTTTTCTAACAAAAAAAACTTGGAGGGAAACCAAAAATTGTAATAGGGAAAATATAGCGACCAAGTCTATGACGGTATTTAATATAGCGACGGATCCAACGACAACATGTTACTACTGACGGACTCTATCCATCGCTAATGTTAAGTGCCAACAAAAAAAATCTTGGAAGGAAACCAAAAATTGTGGGAGGTAAAATATAGTGACCAACTCAGCGATGGTATTTAATATAGCGATGGATCTAGCGATGACACATTACTACTAACGGACTATGTCTGTTGCTAATGTTAAGCGCCAACAAAACAAACATAGAGGGAAACCAAAAAATTGTTGGAGGTAAAATACTACGACCAATTCAACGACAATATTTAATATAGCGACGGAATTTTATGAATTGTAGAGAGGACGTTCAGGTGGTCGCTGATGTGGTTACTAATCTTCTTTTCAAGGTGTTTTTTAACATTACGGTTGTTAATGTGTTACTAATTAGCGATGGCGTCTTTTAGTCACTAACTTTAGGTAGTTGTCAGGGGGTTTTTTAGTAGTGCTTCTTTTCACCAGTAAGATAAGAGCCCCCTAGGGTGATACACTAGTTTGAACAAATTCTTTCTCAAGCAGCTCCTCAACTTGTTTTTTTAGTTCAACTAGCTCTATAAGAGACATCCTATAAAAAGTCATAGAAATAGGTCTCACACTCAGAATAAGATTAATAGTGAACTCAACCTCCCATGGAGGTGGCAAACCGGGTACCTCTTTAGGAAATACATCTAAAAATTCAGACACCACCGAATACTAAAGGGATCAGGATCATTAGTCCCATCAGTAAGAGATAATAGCATGCAAAGTTGAGATATACCTTGCATCTCAAATTTCCCAATGCTTGGAGAAGGGAAGATGACAGTTCTTTGTTGACAATAAACAATGACCCTATTGGCGAAAAGCTAATCCATGCCAAGAATGATCTCCAGGCCTCTTATAGGCAAACATATGAAAGAAGTAGTAAATCTTCTCCCTTCTAGGAGCATGTCAACATCGTCGCAACGAGTAATCCATCTAAGACAAGTACCTGTTAGGGTAGAAACCACAAGGGCATTTTTCATTAAGTTCACCGGCAATCGCAATCACCACACACAATCCTCAGATATGAAAGAATAGGTAGCACCTAAATCATAAATAACATGAACAGAACTTTTAAGTATTTCGCACTTACTTTCAATCAAGTTACCGACTTATGCTGCTTCCTCACCAGTTATAGCAAATACCCTTCCAAGAGTTTGTTAATGATTCCCACCATTTCCATCACCATTACGGGTACCATTGTCATTGCCACGACCATTACCATGTCCTTCACCATTATGTCCACCACAGCCACCATTTCAGCCGCCATTATGCCCATTACTGCGTCCCGACCACCATTGTGGCCTCCACGGTTTACATGAGTAGAAGTCTTAGCGTGAGTAGGAGTATTAGCTTGCATAAGAACCCGCCTTGCAAGCAAAAGACGTACAGGACAAATATGTCCCACTTGGTCACAATTGAAGTATACCATAACATTCTGGTGTACACATTCATGAGCAAAATAAGGTCCACCACACCCATTGCACTTTGGTCCATTGGCATTTGCATTGCCTTGGGCATTAGAGTGGCCACCTCTTCGGAAACGCCCCTTTCAGAAATTCCCATGTTTCTTGAAACTAGAAGATTGACTCTTCAGTTTAGAGTTAAATTTAGAGTGATGAGGTGGAGTATGTTCCTCATAGATGTGGCACTTATTCACAAGCACCGTGAAGCTTCAAATTTCTTGATGACATATGGCCCTCTGAATATCAGGGCGCAAACTGTTCTCAAACTTTACACATTTAGAGGTTTCAGTTCCCTCTTGCTGGTAAGGAGGATAAAATTTGCACAATTCCTCAAATTGGGAAGCATACTCATCCACAGTTAGGGTGGGTGCCTTGCTTAAGTTCTATGAACTCAAGTTTCTTCTTGCTCTTGTAGCTCTCAGGCATATATTTTCTCATAAGTTCCAACTTAAAATTCTCCCAAATCAAAGGTGTAGCAGTAATAATCATCATATTCTTGGTGAGTCTCCACCAAGTCTCAACATCATCTCTCATCATAAAAATAACATACTCTACTTTCTGGAGTTTCAAGCATTCAAAGCTATCAAAGATCCTCTCAATATCCTGGATCCAAACATAGGCTTGTTTGGGCCTAAATCCACCATGAAACTCAGTGGGTTTGCGCTTCAAGAATTTGTCAAGGCCTTGAGCACCTTGAACAACAGGAGTAGTGTGAACACCTCTTTTGGTCCGGCCCAAATACCAAAGACTTAATTAAAAAAAGCGCCAGACATCATGCCCAAATCAGGAATCATTGAAGAATTTTCGAGTCTGACTTCAGATGAGTGTTTTTTCTCAGAAAGGAATATTCCTGAGTGATCATTTCCGAGTAGGGTGACTCCGAATGATAATTTCCGAGTGGAATGTCTCCGAGTTAGACGTTACCAAGTGGAATGTCTCTGAGTGAGTCATTTCCAAGTGGGTTCCTTCCAAGGGAGTTACTTCCGAACGGAAAGAGGCTCTGACTATGCCTTTCGGGCAGAGACTCTTAAGTTCCATAGGTCCAAATGATAATTTCTGAGTAGAATGTCTCCTAGTGAGTTATTTCCGAGTGGAATGTCTCCTAGTGAATCATTTCCGAGTGGAATGTCTCCGAGTGAGTCATTTCCGAGTGGAATGTCTCCTAGTGAATCATTTCTGAGTGGAATGTCTCCGAGCGAGCTATTTCCGAGGGATATACCTCCGAGCGAAAAGTGAATCTTTGGACGAGTGCTTTTCCTAGTTAGGGATACATCCGAGTAAAGAATTCCCGGTTGAACCCATTCTGAATGAAAAGCGAGTCTGACTTCAGATGAACACATCCGAGTGAAGAGCTCCCGACTGAAGTACTTCCGAGTGAAGAGATTCTGACTTTGGATGAGTGCTTTTTCTGGGCATAGCGAATCATCTTTGAGCGAATTGATTCTAAACGAAAGAGGCTCAACTACGAATGAATACTTCAGGCAAAGATATATATCCAAGTAAGGTTTCTCCGAGTGGTTCAATTCCGAGAGAAGTACTTCCGAGCAAAGGAAGACTGATTCCGAATGAGTATTTCAGAGGGGACAATCCTTGAGTGCATCAACAAAAATGGCTGATTCCAGAACTTTTTGGACAAATATATCCGAGTGAAGTGTCTCCCGAATACAGAGATTTCAGAGTGGACAATTCCCTGGCGAATCGATTCCGAATGAATACTTTGGGCAGACTCTTCCAAGTTCCATAATTTCTGAGTAGTTTAATTCCGAGAGAAATACTTCTGAACGATGAAAGACTGATTTCGAAGGAATACCTCTCAGACTGGGACATTCGAGTAAAGAATTCCCGAGTAAATTAAATTTAAAGTTAAAGTGGTTGACTTTGAAGAAGCTTGTCGGCCCGAGATATAACCGAGTGAAATATCTTTGGAGGTGTTTCCGAGTGATATGTTTCCGAGTGGTCCACTTTCGACCAAAGAAAGACTATCGACTTTAAATGAGTGCTTCAAGCAGAAACATTTCCGAGCAAAGCACCTCCGAGTGAAGCAATTCCGAACGAAAAGATACTTTAATGAATAATTGCTTTGATGAATAATTCTCCAGTGAGTCAAACTTCGAAAAAGAACACTTTTGAGGCATATATATCCGAATGAGAAAATTCTGAGTGGGTTACTTTCGAAGAAAAGCTGACAATCTTTCAAGGAGACATTTCCGAACAAAACATCTCTGAGTGGAGCAAAAGGGAGCCGGTGTCACTTGAATGATCGATTTTTACAACTCAAGCCTTCACACCGAGTGTCGAAGGATCGGTCGTTACACTCGGACTTTTCCCCTGTTTCGATCGGACCAATTTCCACTGAGAAGGGATGCTGAACCGAGATCCGAGCCATAAGAAGAAAACCGGTCCCATGTGGCACCGATTGAGGAGTCTGATCGCCATACTGTGACTTGGAATTCCACCACCCAAGTCGATCCATGAATTCTGGAAGTGGCAGACAGGGGGCGGAAGTGGAAATAATTAAAAATTCCCCACCAGCCGCTGCCCCCCACTACCTGTTAGTGGCTAGGCTGACTCCACTGTGAGTAGAGGTTTGAGCTGTCCGAGCACTCGGCCAGCGAACCAGTACACGTATATGGAAGAACTTCGCCTTGTATAAGTTCTCTTCAAAATCATCATCCACCATTAATCTCTTAGTCTTTTCCTAAAAAAAACATCTTCAAGAACTACGTAACCCTGATTTCTTGGTAACTCAAGAATACGTAGGAGCAGGACTTTAAATCCTGTCGGGCCCACCTTTCCCATTTTATTCCTATTTTTATTTTCTTTATGTTTCCTTTGTAACTGCCTTTATTTAAATTCCATGAAAATCAATTTAGACGTGACGTCTTGTTAATTTTCCCCTATTTTTGGTAGACCCTCACCACGATTCATAAGGAACGGGGTACTTGAGACGAGATGTCCCGTTTATCCCCTTCGCGTTTCTAACCCCGCATTTTGATTAAATTCCATGAAAATCAATTTAGACGTGACGTCTTGTTGATTTTCCCGTATTTTTGGTAGACCATCGCCACGATTCATAAGGAACGAGATACTTGAGACGAGACGTCCCGTTTATCCCCTTCCCGTTTCTAACCCCGCATTTCGATTAAAGGATAACTAATTTAGACGTGACGTCTTGTTAGCATCCTTCCCTTTTCCTATTTTATACCAAAGCCAAGGTTAATTTGGATTCAACGTCCTATTGACCTACACTCCATGTTTGTTCAGTTTGTTCCTTTCATTTTTTTTTACACAAAGTACAACAATAAAAGGGGGGAAACATAACATCTTTTGTAAGGCTATTTATGTTGCGTATTTTCAATCTTGGTACTATTTTCGACAGGTGATGTAGGGTTCTAATATCTCCCTACTCGTAACCGACTCCCGAACTTGAATCTCATTTTTAAACCAGTGCTTTACTGAACTTAGTTTTTTCCCAATGTTTTTCCTATGGATAAAAACGTTGGTGGCGACTCCCTCTTTTCATTCGTTTCATCCTTTCGAAAGGGTCGGCCGCACCGTCGCGATCCAGGTCGCGATAGATGGCGACTCCACTGGGGACACTTAAGAGAGTCAGGCCAGTTTGATTGAAAGCGCATGTTTTTTTATATAGCCTTTGTTAGCTTGGTACTAGTGCAAAAATTGGATATAACAACGGGATATATTCACGGGTTGTAGTGGATTAGTGATAAAAACATGAGCGGTGGCATTTTTGAAATTATAAGGTGAACGTTATAATCAAAGAAAACTATATATCCATGGTTAACATCATAACCGTCATCGTACACGTCAATATATATTCACGGTTGAGAAGTCAACCGTGGATATATAGTACCTGAGATATATATCCACGGTTGTGTTCACAATCGTGGATATATATTCATGGGTATGTTCAGGGTTATGATGATAACCGTGGATATATATTGATGTCTATAATGATGGTTTGTATTTGCAACCGTGGATATATAGTTCAGGTCTTAGGTTTAATCACTGGGTACTGTATGTCCACGGTTGTTTCTACAACTGTGATTATAGATTTAATATTTATCCACGGTTGTGGTCGTAACCGTGGATAAATAATTAACATTTATCCACAGTTTTTTGTTTAACCGTGAATATATGTGTAATATATTCACGGTTTCAAGGGGAACCGTGAATATACATCCTTTCTAAAACTTCAAAAGCTGCGCCTCTCAGGCTTTTTTCACTTTCTCTTCTTCTTTCGCGCTGGTTGTCGTCTTCTTCCTTGTTCTCCTCTGTTGCTCGAGTTTGTTCTTTGCTGGTCGTGGGCTTCTACGTTCACTTGCTTCTTCCTTCTTCCTTTTGTGCTGTTGTCATCTTCACACCATTTTCTTGTAAGTGCCTCATTACCTTTCTTCTTCGTTCACTGCTGGGCTACTTCACTGTTATGGTCTATCATTGTTTGTGGAATATATTGTGTGTGTTTTCACTTGCGTATAGTCAAACCTGAATAAATGTGTTGTCTCTGTGTATGTAGGTATTATTTCATTGTTCAACGTGAAGCTTGTCTCTGTCTCTATGTTATTATTAGGTTTGGTTAAGCTTGTCTCTGTCTCTATCTCTGTCATTATTTGACAATGCCTGTGTGTTATTAAGTTTGGTTAATTCTGCCTCTGTGTTGTTAACCATTTGTAATAAGTGGCTGAAACTTTGTTTCTAAAAGAAATAATGTTGTTGTTAATAATGTTGTTGTTAATAACTATTTGTTTCTAAAAGAAATAATGTTGTTGTGAATAAATTTGTTTCTAAAAGAAATTTTACTATCCAATGACAAATCCCTTATAAGATGGAATGTTTATTTCACAAATTCTAAGCTTGGACTGAACAATATAATCAGTAGTTATACATGCTAGAGAGCTTGTGAAGGAAATTTTTATTTTATTGTGATTTATGAATTAGTTGACATTAAACAGTAAGTGTTCACTCCTTTGGTTGGAATTATAAGCACCGGACTCAAAGTTAAATCGTTTTCTTTTGATACCCAAATGCACTTAAGTGAACAAGTGAGTTTCATCGAGTGTTTCTTTAAAAGTCTTATAAACCAACATCATAATCCATAATCAATAATACATACTCCAACACTATACTTGTACTTCAAAATAACATAAATTAGAAATATCATACTAATTTAGGTAAAAAGTTAACTAAATTATTATCTATTTTATTTCTTTTGTTGTTGGTTGCTCTTATATAATGTTATTTCTATTGTTGTTGTATGTGGATGGTTGTTAATCTTGCAAACCCATAGGCTCATAGTATGAAAGTTGCTGTGCATGAGTGAACCGTAGTTTCCCGTTTGAGATTCGACACAAATGGTCATTAAATTAATTAATGTCATCGTTTGTGTTGAATCTTGAATTGTCCGTTTGGACAGTTTGGGATGAACAATTATTTTTTATACGTCATTGTTAGTATGTACAAGTTAGGAGTTATTTTAAAATTTGATAAAATTTTGGTAACTTGCATTTTGTGTTATTCTCTGGGTGCATATTTGGTTGTGGTTGAATTTGATTTGACCACTCTCATTTTGTGTACTTAGAGACCAATGCGAAATGCTGCCGAAATTTCATCAAATTTTAGAATAACTCATAACCTGTATATATGAATGACGTATAAAAACAATTGTCATCCTGAATGGGTATAGGACCACCACCTTTGAAGAAAAAGTGAGGTTGATCATAGCACCTTGTAAACAGTTGGCATGGATCGGAGTTGGATAACTGCATCACGCCTAAGTTTAGAGTACGAGGGAGGAGTTGAATCATTTATAGAGTTCGTAGCGAGGAATGCAGTGGAGGTGAACGAAAAGTATTTTTGCCCTTGTGTGAGATGCTTGAACCTGCGTCGGGTAGACTTGGAAGAGGTGCGAGAGCATCTATTGTGTGACGGTTTTCTGCGTAGTTATACGCGTTGGATATGGCATGGTGAAGATGTGGTGGTGCCAAGTAACAGCTCTCAAACTGAAAATCGAAGCTCGATGCATGACACTGATGTCGACATGGATGACCGACTCGAGGATATGATCCGTGATGTGGGGGTAGAAGGTTTTAAGAAAGCTCATGTATATACGACTCTGTGTGAGGACTCTGAGCAGCCGTTGTATCCAAACTGCGTCAATTTCACGAGGTTATCAGCAGTTTTGCGATTGTTTAATTTGAAGGCTATAAACGGGTGGACGGATAAAAGTTTCACTGACTTACTGAAGTTGTTGAAAGAAATGCTCCCAGCTGGAAACAGCTTGCCGAATCGTAACTATGAGACCAAAAAGGTGTTGTGTCCTATGGGTTTAGAGTATGAGAAAATACATGCATGCCCAAATGATTGTGTATTATTCCGGGGTGAGTTAGAAATACTGCATCGATGTCCTAGGTGTGGGGTATCACGGTATAAGAAGAAAGAGGTGGATTTTGATGAGGTATGCACTAAAGGGTCTCCTGCAAAGGTGTTGTGGTATCTACCTATAGTTCCAAGACTAAAGCATCTGTTTGCCAATGCAGATGATGCAAAACTTATGAGATGGCATACTGATGAGAGGGTTGTTGATGGACTACTTAGGCATCCGGCCGATGGATCGTAATGGAAGAAAATGTATACGATTTTTCCGGAATTTGCCCATGAACCAAGAAATGTTAGGCTTGCACTAGCCACAGACGGAATGAACCCGTTTGGGAACCTAAGCACAAACCATAGTTTGTGGCCTGTTTTGTTGTTTGTTTACAACTTGCCGCCATGGTTGTGCATGAAGCGAAAATATGTGATGTTATCAATGATGATTTCTGGTCCACGACAACCGGGGAACGACATTGATGTATATTTAACTCCATTGGTTGAAGACCTCCAAAGGTTATGGGAAGACGGGGTTGAAGTGTTTGATGGGTTTACCGGGCAATCATTCAAATTGCGTACCATGCTATTTTGCACGATCAATGACTTTCCAGCGTATGTTAACTTATCCGGGTACAGCGTGAAGGGTCATAAAGCTTGTCTAGTATGTGAGGAGGGGACTAGTTCTGTGCGGTTGCATCATGGTAGGAAAAATGTTTATCTTCGACATCGAAGGTTTCTTAAAGTGAATCATCCGTTTCGGAGGTTGAAGAAGTCGTTTAACGGTGCCCAAGACTTTGAAATGGCTCCTCCACCACTATCTGGTCGCCAGACATATGAAAAGGTGAAAGACGTCAATGTACAGTTTGGTAAGTGTGAAAAATAGTGCCTGACACAAAACAACTGGAAGAAAAAGTCAGTGTTTTTTGACCTGCCATATTGGAGGGAGCTTGATGTAAGACACTACATTGATGTAATGCATGTGGAGAAAAATGTGTGCGACAGTTTGGTTGGTACACTCTTAAACATACCCGGGAAGACTAAGGATGGCCTAAACTCACGTATGGACTTGGAGTTGATGGGTATACGTCAGGATTTACACCCACAATCAAACGGCAAAAGAACATATTTGCCCCCAGCATGTCATACGTTGTCCAGAAAAGAAAAACAAAGTCTGTGTGAATCGTTACGAAGTGTGAAAGTTCCGTCTGGTTATGGCTCCAACATTAACTCTTGTGTTTCCATGAAAGATTTGAAGTTAGTTGGGTTGAAGTCTCACGATTGTCACATGTTGATACAGCAGTTTCTGCCTATCGCCATTTGTGACATTCTTCCTAAAAATGTGAGAAATGTCATAACAAGGTTGTGTATGTTTTTCAATGCCATATGTTGCAAGGTAATCGTGCCCGGCGAATTGGATGTGTTAGAACAGGAAGCATCACTTATATTATGTCAGCTTAAAATGTATTTCTCGTCTTCTTTTTTTGACATAATGGTCCACTTAATCATCCATTTGGTGAGAGAGGTCCGTTGGTGTGGTCCAGTGTTCTTACGGTGGATGTATCCCGTTGAGCGATATATGAAGATATTGAAAGGGTATATGAAGAACCAACGTCGTCCCAAAGCTTCAATTGTGGAAAGATATATTGCAGAGGAAGCAATTGAGTTTTGCACTGAATACATGTCACATGCTGCAAGCATGGGTATTCCAACGACTCGTCATGAAGGGAGATTGGATAGGAAAGGAACGATTGGAAAAAAAATGAAGAGCATGCCACGTGCTGATGTCCTTCAGGCACACTTGTATATTTTAAACAACATGGATGATGTGCAACCGTATCTAGCCACACACAAGGAGCTAGTCAAGAAAACCAACCCTAAAATGACTGAAAAGTGGTTGTTGAATGAACACAACAAGAGTTTCATGCAGTGGTTCCAAAAGACCGTCCTGAAAGATGCATCTGCATCCTCGACATTACATCGACTAGCACAGGGCCCGAACTTTGATGTCCTCACCTTTTGTAGGTATGACATAAACAACTATTCGTTTTATACAAGGACACAGGATGAAAAGAGTACAAATCAAAATAGTGGAGTGATGGTTGTGGCTCAGTCATTGCATTTCTTAACTTCAAAAGACAACAACCCTGTGATGGCCGAGTCATGCTACTTTGGTGTGATTGAAGATATATGGGAAGTTGATTACGGTCCTTTCACCGTTCCTGTGTTTAAATGCAAATGGGTTGACAATAACAACGGTGTCAAAACTGATGATTTAGGAGTTACGTTGGTGGACCTCAACAAGATAGGGCATAAGGACGAACCATTCATAATGGCAACGCAGGTGAAGCAAGTTTTTTATGTTGCTGACCCAGCTGACAAACGGTGGTCAATTATTATCCAAGGTAGACACATTGGAGACCCCAATCTTGATATTGTGGAAATTCCATCAACTATAACACGTATTCCAACATCTATCGTGGAACATGACATAGATGATGTAGTTGCCAGTCGTCATGACCACCATGAAGGCTTGTGGGAAAATATTTCATCTTAATAGGGTATTAATCTTGTTAGTGATTCATTGAATTACATGTTATATTAGTTATTCATTGTTTTAAATGTTATATTAAATATTTGACAGTTTTGTTTCCTTGTTTGGACAGATACTCATGGCTGACCAGGATGGACGATCCAGGTCTGACTCACAGGCCAGTGGTTCCTCTGCTCGAAAGAGCAGAGGTGTTACCCAGATGCCAGACGTTGCACTTAGGCGTCACCGGGGAGAGAGGTTACTTGTTGACATGGATGTCAACACCGGTAGATTTAGTGGACCGAATGCCACGAAGTTTAGCAGTTATTTGGGGGTTGTGGCTCGGTCGAAGGTGTCCATCATTATCCCAGACTGGGATAGTGTCGAGGAGGTGGTGAAGAACCAGCTATGGAGTGATGTTCTGGTAACTTAGATATTATTTAAGTTTTATTTTAGTGTATTATTTCATGTAACTCTTAATAAGGACTCCTTTATGGACTAACTCCTTTCATGTAGGATTCTTTTGACATACCATCTTCTGACATAGCGAGGAGGAAGTATGGCTGAGCGATGGAGGTCGTTCAAATCCATACTCACCATGAGGTATATTGAACTTTAAATTCTTAATCAACGCTTCACCAAATTGTACCAATCCTTAGTTTAAATATACCTGAATTGTAGGTATATATTCAGGGATGACCAAGGAAAGTTCCCTGGAGAGAAATATCCCTTTATCGATCAGGAGACCTGGGATGCTTTTGTTGCATCTAGACATTCTACCGAGTTTCAGGTACATTGGTTTTTAGATGATTAAACTATGTATAATTTAAACGGCTAACTCTGAATATTTTTTTTTCTTGTTGTAGGAGACCAGAAAGAAAGCCCAGGAGACTAGGAAGCTAAATGACTGCCCACACACACTGTCACGTGGGGGTTACCGTAGGTTGGAAGAGCGGCTGGCACAGGAGAGGCTGAGTCAGTGTCAGACTGACACTGGTATTGTGGATCCCCCTTCCCCACCTAAACGCCACTACAAATGGAAGCGGGCTAGGATCAAGAAAAGTAGGGAATACACTTCCTCACAAGCTCAGGAGGTTGCCTCACAGATAGTAAGTATTCCCCTTTGTATCAGTGTCTGTTTTTTGGTTTACGTGAACGAAGTGAATACTAACTTGTTTAGTTTCAGGATTCCTTGGTTGAGCAATCAACCCAAGGGTCTTTCGTAGCCCATGGACGGGAGGATATTTTGACTACCGCCATCGGCAGGCCAGAGCACCCAGGAAGAGTGCGTGCTGTTGGTCGAGGTGTAGGTAAGTGGTAAATAACTCTATGCTTTCATTTTGTTATCTGTTAAACAATTATGGGCTAATCATTCATATTTCACAGGCCTCCGCTCCTATTACGGTGCTCCCGACCCTGCCCCCTCCCTTGAGAAAATAGTGGAGCAGAAAGTGGCTGTTGTGAAGGCCGAGTACCAGGAGGAGATATCCAGGCTCCACCAGGAGATGGCCCGATTCAAGGAGGAGATGAAGGCCTCACTCAGCCACCACTAGGAGACTACTACACCAGCTAGCGACCCACAGGTTAGATTCTTTATTTAATTTCCTTGGTTTTATTGTTTGTAATCACTTTATTTCATTGTTGAATAACTTCTGCTTGATGTGTAAATATGTAGATACGAAAGGTTAGCACTAAGGGGTCGTGCGCTGCGGCTGACCCTGACGATGATGGGGTCGAGCCACCAGACACCCGTCAATATGACCTGTTCGTTGACGGGTCGGAGGAGCCAGTTGCCACTGGTATGGTGTACAACTTAGGCCCTGTGGTTCACCATCAGACATTACCTGATGGTATGTCAAGGGTCTCTATTGTGCTCGTCCTCGAGGAGGATGCTGCTGTGCCAGTGGCAACTCCGGAGGTGAAGACCGTCGGTCAGGCGGTGGGCCACTTTCTGATGTGGCCCAACAGACTTCTAGTGATTGCCCTTGGACAGGTAAAAACCCTAAACACTAACTAATTTGGTTATATTGTCAATTATGGTACAAAATGTGATGGTTGTCAATTGTTCAACAGGAACAGACATTGAAGAAGCCAGACCCGGCCAAGGATCCCATCCGGATGCTATGGCACATCGGGTATGAGCAAGGAGAGGACACTGTTCAGATCCCATGGCAGCCACTAGTGTTTGGCCGTCCTAATGATTTTCCAGTTTACGTTACACATTCTGACATGTGTGACATTATTTCGGGGATGTCGATGCTGAACGGCTCCATCTTTCAGTTGTGGGAGTTGTAAGTATATCCTTGTTTTGTCCAATTTTTTCATTACACAAGTTATTTGTCGCTAACTGACGTGAATATTTTTTTTCAGTCGCGATTCCGTCAAATTAGTACATTAAAATTAATTAACGTAGTACTAGGGTGTCAACCTAGGTCGTTCTCTCAAGGATCAACACAAAAAAATTAGGAAAAATCAAGTCTTAAACTAATTTTTAACAATTAAAAATAAAAACTAAACAACTAAAAATTTTTACAAACATAAGTTCACTAACATACAATTGGGGGGGGTTTGATTGATTTTTGTTGTCACAATTAAAATTAAAACAAGGTAAATAAAGGATTTAAAACAATAAATAACAAGCGATTGATTTTCTTGGAGTATTGTAAATAAATTTATCCTTGGTTCACTAAAGATAATTTGTATACTTTCATTACTGTCAATTTCTTAGCTCAATTTGAATTAATCAACTAAGCGTCTTTTTCAATTCACAATTCCTTTACTTTCATTTAAAAATGAATATTTTAATCAAGCATCCTAATTAAGCAAAAGGAGTCAAGATCTTAAAATCTAGGAATTATTGAGCATACATAAGAACATCGCCTATGTACATAATCTATTCTCAAATTATGGAATTAAGCAAACCATAATTATTAAAAGTGATTATGAAAATATTCATTAAGCATGCATATTTCCTTAATCCATTCTAATTTGAAATCTTATTTTACTCCATTTGAATAATTAAACCGATTAAGCATACAAATTCAATTAAACAAAATGGAATTAAATAAGTAGAGAATGATTATGAAGAAATAACAATAATAAAAGCATACTATATTAAAATTAATGACCTCAAAATTACATTTCAACATTCTCCAAGAAAATCAATCTAGGGTTTTAGCCCTCCATAATAACAACTAAAAAGAAAAGAAACTAACCCGGAATGGAGCAAAGAGAGGGAAGAAGAGAGGAGGAGGCTTTGTGCCTTCCTCTGATGCTTAAAGAAACAAAGAGAGAAAAGAGAGAAACGTGAATTGAGGTGTGTTTCAAGCCTTTGGCAATGGTCCTATTTATAGTGAAAGCAAGCGTCAGCAGGACGCTACGCATCATCGTTGCGAATCTGCTTCCACGCTACGCGTAATTATGAGGCTACGCGTGAGGGTTTCTGACTCAGAATACATTATTTCATCCAATAATTCTTCAATAATGCTTGGACACTTGTGCTGCATGTTCCCCACTGAGATAGTGTCGTATGTCTGTAATGGATTGGCCAATAAGTGCTTTAATATAAATAAATCCTCCACTTCTGAAGTTGCATACAGCCTGTTAATGGGATCCTCGTCACTGTTGACGCTACGCGTGGGCTTGACGCTGCGCGTCAGTGTTGCGAATTTGCTTCCACGCTACGCGTGGTACCAGCGCTACGCGTCAGACCTGATGCTCAATTTTATGATTTCCCAATTGCAACCTCAATTGTTCACTACAATATAAGGGAAATCAAGTAAGATTTATTATTTCCATTTAAAGATTATTGCCTAATTCATTTAATATTAAATAAAGCTTGAATTATGAAAATGTGTTAAAATGCATAATATTACACAATTAGCAATGGCAAATTATACACATTTAAAGCAAGGAATTAAGGCTAAATCATGCATCATCAAATACTCCCACACTTATTCTTTTGCACTCCCGGGCAAAATCAAAATAAAAACAAGTATCGCAATTTATTGAAAACATTAAGTTGAAAATAACACACAGAATTGGCATGAAATCTTAGGAATATACAGAAAAACAAGAGTTATTCATCATGCAAGATACAGAGCATCAGGATATATATAAAAATCATTCAAACACTTAGGCATGTGAAAATTAAATTAAATTGAAAAGAAAATCATAAGTGATAGAACCTCACAAGACATACTCTCAACTCTCAAGTGTTTAAGGTTTGTGTATACTCTCAAAACAATTCCTGAAAAACAGACAGTCTAAAAATTTGGCAAGTTTCTCAATTCCACAATCAACACAAATGCATCTATAGATCAACAGGGCTTTCACAGGGTTGTAATGTGGCCAGGGTTAAAATGGATAAAATATATATATTTATATATATATACCAAAATAATAATGAAGCAATTAATTTTTACTGGCAAACAGTGAGGGTAAAACATTTATTGTATGGTATTTGGTAATTTTTTTTTTTTTTATATATGAGATTGCATATCACTTGGAACAAGAGTTGCAATTCCTTTTTGCACACCCCCACACTTATTTGAATGCCTGTTTTGACTTGATTCCAAAGCTTCAATATATTTCTTAAGGTAGGTATATTTTTGGTTCTTCATCCATGGCTTGTTCGAGCTGTAACAAGGAAACAGTTAAATAGGCTCAAAATGGCTAGCAAAAGATAATTTATTCATGGTAGGCTTATCTGGCTTAGTGGCTCAACTGAACAAAAATGCCTGTATCATTTCAAATACATTCATATGAGTTTCAAGTATCATCAAGAAATAAGACAAAAATTAAGATGTAAGCTTTCAGGAATTAATCACACATGAAAGGATTAAGATGGTTTAAAGTGATCCATCAAATATTAAGGCTCAAAAATCTCACAAGGTATAATTCCATCGTATATGATCATTTCTCAATTATCATGTCATTCTCAACATACCAAAAAATGTTTGAGTTCAAATTATAACATATCATTAATCTCATATCAGACATGAAAGAATTTACTTGTTACTCATGCATATCTTAAAATTCCAATAAAACATGCCTTTTTAAAACAAAAACACACACAAAATCTTTTTTTTTTTAATAAAAGCACATAAAATTTAATCACACAACAACACATAAATGATCCCACCCCCACACTTAAATCATACATTGTCCTCAATGTAAGACAGAGCATACAGAATAGGCAATATAATGAAAAAGTAAAGAGATGGGTAAGAAAAACTCCCTCAAGGGGGATCAAGAAGTGGTTCCCCCAAAACATGTTCCTCCATTGTGACATCTACAAGTGAAGGATTTTCATGGAATGGCTTCAAGCGTTGTCCATTAACCTTGAAGCTTTTGTTGGAGTTTTCACTTTTTATTTCCACAGCTCCATGGGGAAATACATTAGTAACAATGAAAGGTCCTTCCCATTTGGAGCGCAATTTTCCGGCCATTAGTTTCAACCGGGAATTAAACAGTAGCACTTTTTGTCCAGCAGTAAAATCCTTTCTAGCTATTGAGCTATCATGGAATTTCCTTGTTTTCTCCTTATAGAACCTCGAGTTCTCATAAGCTGCCAAACGGATCTCATCAAGCTCATTTAGTTGTAATTTTCTTTCTTCACCTGCTTGATCAAGTGCTAAGTTACAAGCTTTTACAGCCCAATAAGCACGATGCTCAATTTCCACTGGAAGATGACATGCTTTACCAAAAACAATTCTATAGGGAGACATTCCTATAGGTGCCTTAAAAGCTGTTCTATGTGCCCAAAGAGCATCATCCAATTTCCTGCTCCAATCCTTTTTGTTAGGCTGTACTATCTTCTCCAGGATTCTTTTGATTTCTCTGTTAGAGACTTCTGCTTGACCATTGGTTTGGGGATGATATGGAGTAGAGACTCTATGAACAACCCCATACTTCCTGAGCATAGCTTGCATGGTCCTGTTGCAAAAATGTGTTCCTTGATCACTAATGATTACTCTCGGGATGCCAAACCTGCAAAGAATTTGAGATCTAACAAAATCCACAACAACTCGAGCATCATTAGTTCTGGTGGCTTTAGCTTCCACCCATTTAGAAACATAATCAACAGCCAATAAAATGTAAGTAAAACCAAAGGATGGAGGAAATGGACCCATAAAATCAATGCCCCAAACATCAAATACTTCACAAAATAACATAGGTTGCTGAGGCATCTGTTGTCTCCATGTGGTAGCATTACTAGCTCTTTGGCATTTCTCACAGGTGTTACAAATTCTCCATGCATCCTTAAAAATTGTGGGCCAATACAAACCTGAATCCAACACTTTTCTTGCTGTTCTTTGTGGACCAAAATGTCCACCAACTGGTGAAGCATGGCAGAATCGAAGAACTGATTCTGTTTCATGATCGGGAATGCATCTTCGAATCACCTGATCATTACACAACTTCCACAAATATGGGTCATCCCAAATATAATACTTTGCATCACTTTTTAATTTTGAAATTTAGTTTCTGGATGCACATGGTGGAAAAACAGAAGCAACAAGATAATTTACAATGTTAGCAAACCAAGGTGAATCAAAAGAGTTAGAAATACTCATGAGGTGTTCATCGGGAAAATGGTCCCGAATAAGTGCCGAATCAGGAGCATTCTCAATTCTGCTTAAATGGTCTGCCACAAGGTTTTGTGTTCCACTTCTATCATGAATTTCCAAGTCAAACTCTTGGAGCAAAAGCATCCAACGAATCAATCTTGGCTTGGACTCACCTTTCTTCAACAAGTACTTCAGAGCTGCATGGTCAGTAAAGACAACTACTCGAGAACCGAGTAGGTAAGATCTAAACTTATCTAATGCAAAAACAATGGCCAAAAGCTCTTTCTCAGTGGTGGTGTAATTTACCTGGGCAGCATCTAAAGTTTTAGATGCATAGTAGATGACCCTAGGCTTCTTGTCAATCTTTTGACCAAGGACGGCTCCCAATGCATAATTAGAGGCATCACACATCAACTCAAATGGAGCTGTCCAAACAGGTGCTTGGATTATTGGGGTAGTGGTCAATGCTTGCTTAAGGCAATTAAAAGCCTCCTTACACTTTTCATCAAATTCAAATGCCACATCCTTTTGAAGCAGACTGGATAGTGGCCTAGCCTTCTTGCTGAAATTCTTTATGAATCTTCTGTAGAATCCTGCATGGCCAAGAAAAGAACGAACCTCTCGAACACAAGAGGGGTAAGGCAAATGTGATATAACTTCTACCTTAGCAGGATCTACCTCAATTCCTTTTTCAGAGATTACATGCCCTAAAACTATTCCTTGTTTTACCATAAAATGACATTTTTCATAGTTCAAAACAAGGTTAGTTTCAATACATCTGTTTAAAACTTTATCAAGACTATCAAGGCATACATTAAATGAAGATCCATAGACAGTAAAATCATCCATAAACACCTCTATGCAATTTTCAATGAAATCATGAAAAATACTTATCATGCATCTTTGAAAAGTTCCGGGAGCATTGCATAGGCCAAATTGCATTCTCCTATAAGCAAATGTGCCAAAAGGACAGGTGAATGTGGTCTTATCTTGATCCTCAGGTGCAATGTGAATCTGAAAATATCTAGAGAATCCATCAAGAAAACAGTAGTGAGACTTACCTACGAGACGCTCAAGCATTTGGTCAATGAAGGGTAAAGGGAAATGGTCCTTCTTTGTTGCCTGGTTAAGTCTCCTGTAGTCAATACAGACTCTCCAACTATTCTGCACTCTAGTTGGGATCAATTCATCCTTTTCATTTTTCACAACTGTGATCCCTGTTTTCTTAGGAACCACTTGAATTGGACTCACCCATTGGCTATCAGAGATAGGATAAATGATTCCTGCTTGTAGAAGCTTGGTGATCTCCTTCTTAACCACATCAAGGATTACAGGGTTGAGTCTCCTCTGGGGCTGTCTTACTGCTTTAGTATTTTCCTCCAGAAATATTCTATGCATGCACATGGATGGAATAATTCCAGGAATGTCTGCCAATGTCCATCCTATAGCCTTCTTGTGTCTTTTCAATACCTGCAACAATTTTTCTTCTTGATTTTCATCAAGAGAAGTGGAAATTATCACCGGGAGCTGTTCATTATCCCCTAAGTATACATACTTTAGGTTCTCAGGTAGGGGTTTCAATTCTAACTTTGGTGCCTGCAAAACAGATGGAACTAACAAAGTAGATTTTGATTCTGCTGTTTGCATCTCAAAACAGTTAGAATTTTCTTGAAATCCTGCATTTAGCTCCTTATGGTTAACAGGTATATCTAAAGACTCTGAATCAGAAATTATGTATTTATCTATTTCAGCACAAATATCACAACTTCCAGAATCATTGCATGTAAAACATTTGTTTGAATCATCCATGTATTCCAAATCAACATTAGAAAAATGTTCAAAAACTAGTTCATCAATAATGTCAATTTGGAAAACAGAATGATTTTCAGATGGATATTTCATGGCATCAAGAATATTAAATTGAACTCTCGTGTCACCAAATTCCATAGAGAGAGTTCCAGAATGAACATCTATTTTGGTTCGAGCTATTTTTAAAAATGGTCTTCCCAAAATGATAGGAACAGGAATTTGAGGCATACCTTCTTCCATATCAAGTACGAAAAAGTCAGCAGGGAAAACAAGCTGTTCTACCTGAACCAAAACATCCTCTATAACTCCAGCAGGGTAAGCAGTGCTCCTATTGGCTAGCTGAATTACTACACCAGTAGGTTGTAAATTTCCAAGAGACAATGATTTAAAAACAGACATAGGCATAACATTTATTGAAGCTCCTAAATCTAACATACAATTTTCAAATTTGTTATTGCCTATGATACAGGGTATAGAAAACGTACCTGGATCCTTGCATTTCTCAGGGATATTTTCCTTACCAAGCAGTGCAGATACATTTCTTCCCATACTTATCCTTTCATTGCCCTTGAGTCTCCTTTTGTGAGTACACAACTCCTTCAGAAATTTGGCATACTTGGGAATTTGCTTGATTGCATCGAGAAGAGGTATATTCACTTCCACTTTCCTAAAAGTATCCAAGATTTCTTTGTCCACTTCTTCCATCTTCTTACTTGGAATTGCTTTTGGTGGGAAAGGAAGAGGGATATGAGGTGGAATTTGGGATGGTTGCATCTCAGAATTGCTTGTGCTTGAAGAGGGCACATCATTCTCAACTGTTGTGGGCACATTTGTTTATTTTTCAGGTTCCTTAGGTATGGGTACTTCAAGGTTCTTACCTGATCTTAACTGAATTGCACTCACATTTCTTGGATTTGCAGCTGGTTGAGATGGTAATTTGTCAGAGTTTTGAGATTGTAACTGGCTTAATGATGAAGCCAATTGCCCAATTTGGTTGCTTAAACTCTGGATGGTAGCATCATTCCTCTGTTGATACTCCAAGTTCTGTGCAGCCATTTGTTTCACCAGATCCTCCAAAGAAGGGCCACTTGTGGATGGTTGAGGTGTAGTTCTTTGGAAGGTTAGTGCATTATTTTGAAATGGGGGTTGGGGATTTTGTTGTTGGTTGCCCCATCTCAAGTTTGGATGGTTCCTCCAACCTGGATTGTATCTATTGGTGGAAAGGTCATGGTTGTTTTGTGGTGGTCTATCATGGTAAATGTTACTTGCATAGGCTTGGGGACTATTATTATCCTTTTCTTGTAGAGAAGGACAACAATTAGTGGGGTGCTCTTGTGAAGAGCAGATTCCACACACTTTAGCAGTCATGGATTTTTGATTTACTGCTAATTGTGTGACCAGAGTGGTGAGAGCATCGAGTTTGCTCTCCAATTTAATTCCAGATGAACTAGAATCAAACATGGGTTTGAAAGAATCATTTCTCACACCAAATTGTTAAGAGTTAGATGCCATCTTCTCAATCAGATTTCTTGCTTCAGCAGCAGTCATATCTCCTAAAGCTCCTCCACTTGCCGCATCAATCATGTTGCGATCAACGTGGTGTAAACCTTCATAGAAGTACTGAAGAAGAAGTTGTTCAGAAATTTGGTGATGAGGGCAACTTGCACAGAGTTTCTTGAATCTCTCCCAATATTCATAAAGACTTTCTCCAGAGAGTTGCCTAATGCCAGATATGTCTTTACAGATTGCAGTTGTTCTAGAGGCAGGAAAGAATTTTTCCAAGAACATTTTCTTTAAGTCATTCCAACTTGTGATTGATCTTGGAGCAAGGTAGTACAACCAATCCTTAGCAACACCCTCTAAAGAATGAGGAAACGCTTTAAGATAGACATGGTCTTCTTGAACGTTTTAGGGTTTCATTGTGGAGCACACAATGTGGAATTCTTTGAGGTGTTTGTGCGGATCTTCACCCGCAAGACCATGAAACTTAGGCAACAGGTGTATAAGTCCGGTCTTAAGAATAAAAGGGACATCCTCATCAGGATATTGAATACACAAACTTTCGTAAGTGAATTCAGGAGCAGCTAGTTCTCTAAGAGTTCTTTCACGAGGTTCAGCCATATCAGAAAAACTAGCAGTAGTACTTTCAACAGATTCAGAAAAAATACTATCACTATCAATATCAACAAAATTATTATTAAATCTAGCTTCTCTAATTAACCTATGAAAAGTTCTTTCAATTTCAGGATCAAATGAATATAAATGCTCAAAAGTTCTTCTAGTCATACATAGCATACAACAAGATATTTGATCATGATGAGCAATAAATCATAAGAATTCTAAATCATGCAAAAGAAATAAAATAAACAAACAAACAAAAGAAAATTTTTTAAAATTTTTTTTTTAAAAAATAAAATTAATTTAAAACAAGAGTTTTTCCTAAAGATCGTTGATCCCCGGCTGCGGCGCCAAAATTTGACGTGAATATTTTTTTGCAGTCGCGATTCCGTCAAATTAGTACATTAAAATTAATTAACGTAGTACTAGGGTGTCAACCTAGGTCGTTCTCTCAAGGATCAACACAAAAAAATTAGGAAAAATCAAGTCTTAAACTAATTTTTAACAATTAAAAATAAAAACTAAACAACTAAAAATTTTTACAAACATAAGTTCACTAACATACAATTGGGGGGGGGTTTGATTGATTTTTGTTGTCACAATTAAAATTAAAACAAGGTAAATAAAGGATTTAAAACAATAAATAACAAGCGATTGATTTTCTTGGAGTATTGTAAATAAATTTATCCTTGGTTCACTAAAGATAATTTGTATACTTTCATTACTGTCAATTTCTTAGCTCAATTTGAATTAATCAACTAAGCGTCTTTTTCAATTCACAATTCCTTTACTTTCATTTAAAAATGAATATTTTAATCAAGCATCCTAATTAAGCAAAAGGAGTCAAGATCTTAAAATCTAGGAATTATTGAGCATACATAAGAACATCGCCTATATACATAATCTATTCTCAAATTATGGAATTAAGCAAACCATAATTATTAAAAGTGATTATGAAAATATTCATTAAGCATGCATATTTCCTTAATCCATTCTAATTTGAAATCTTATTTTACTCCATTTGAATAATTAAACCGATTAAGCATACAAATTCAATTAAACAAAATGGAATTAAATAAGTAGAGAATGATTATGAAGAAATAACAATAATAAAAGCATACTATATTAAAATTAATGACCTCAAAATTACATTACAACATTCTCCAAGAAAATCAATCTAGGGTTTTAGCCCTCCATAATAACAACTAAAAAGAAAAGAAACTAACCCGGAATGGAGCAAAGAGGGGGAAGAAGAGAGGAGGAGGCTTTGTGCCTTCCTCTGATGCTTAAAGAAACAAAGAGAGAAAAGAGAGAAACGTGAATTGAGGTGTGTTTCAAGCCTTTGGCAATGGTCCTATTTATAGTGAAAGCAAGGGTAAAGGTCTCCTGCTGACGCTGTGCGTCAACAGGACGCTACGCGTCATCGTTGCGAATCTGCTTCCACGCTACGCGTAATTATGAGGCTACGCGTGAGGGTTTCTGACTCAGAATACATTATTTCATCCAATAATTCTTCAATAATGCTTGGACACTTGTGCTGCATGTTCCCCACTGAGATAGTGCCGTATGTCTGTAATGGATTGGCCAATAAGTGCGTTAATATAAATAAATCCTCCACTTCTGAAGTTGCATACAGCCTGTTAATGGGATCCTCGTCACTGTTGACGCTATGCGTGGGCTTGACGCTGCGCGTCAGTGTTGCGAATTTGCTTCCACGCTACGCGTGGTACCAGCGCTACGCGTCAGACCTGATGCTCAATTTTATGATTTCCCAATTGCAACCTCAATTGTTCACTACAATATAAGGGAAATCAAGTAAGATTTATTATTTCCATTTAAAGATTATTGCCTAATTCATTTAATATTAAATAAAGCTTGAATTATGAAAATGTGTTAAAATGCATAATATTACACAATTAGCAATGGCAAATTATACACATTTAAAGCAAGGAATTAAGGCTAAATCATGCATCATCAAATACTCCCACACTTATTCTTTTGCACTCCCGGGCAAAATCAAAATAAAAACAAGTATCGCAATTTATTGAAAACATTAAGTTGAAAATAACACACAGAATTGGCATGAAATCTTAGGAATATACAGAAAAACAAGAGTTATTCATCATGCAAGATACAGAGCATCAGGATATATATAAAAATCATTCAAACACTTAGGCATGTGAAAATTAAATTAAATTGAAAAGAAAATCATAAGTGATAGAACCTCACAAGACATACTCTCAACTCTCAAGTGTTTAAGGTTTGTGTATACTCTCAAAACAATTCCTGAAAAACAGACAGTCTAAAAATTTGGCAAGTTTCTCAATTCCACAATCAACACAAACGCATCTATAGATCAACAGGGCTTTCACAGGGTTGTAATGTGGCCAGGGTTAAAATGGATAAAATATATATATTTATATATATATACCAAAATAATAATGAAGCAATTAATTTTTACTTGCAAACAGTGAGGGTAAAACATTTATTGTATGGTATTTGGTAATTTTTTTTTTTTTTATATATGAGATTGCATATCACTTGGAACAAGAGTTGCAATTCCTTTTTGCACACCCCCACACTTATTTGAATGCCTGTTTTGACTTGATTCCAAAGCTTCAATATATTTCTTAAGGTAGGTATATTTTTGGTTCTTCATCCATGGCTTGTTCGAGCTGTAACAAGGAAACAGTTAAATAGGCTCAAAATGGCTAGCAAAAGATAATTTATTCATGGTAGGCTTATCTGGCTTAGTGGCTCAACTGAACAAAAATGCCTGTATCATTTCAAATACATTCATATGAGTTTCAAGTATCATCAAGAAATAAGACAAAAATTAAGATGTAAGCTTTCAGGAATTAATCACACATGAAAGGATTAAGATGGTTTAAAGTGATCCATCAAATATTAAGGCTCAAAAATCTCACAAGGTATAATTCCATCGTATATGATCATTTCTCAATTATCATGTCATTCTCAACATACCAAAAAATGTTTGAGTTCAAATTATAACATATCATTAATCTCATATCAGACATGAAAGAATTTACTTGTTACTCATGCATATCTTAAAATTCTAATAAAACATGCCTTTTTAAAACAAAAACACACACAAAATCTTTTTTTTTTTTTAATAAAAGCACATAAAATTTAATCACACAACAACACATAAATGATCCCACCCCCACACTTAAATCATACATTGTCCTCAATGTAAGACAGAGCATACAGAATAGGCAATATAATGAAAAAGTAAAGAGATGGGTAAGAAAAACTCCCTCAAGGGGGATCAAGAAGTGGTTCCCCCAAAACATGTTCCTCCATTGTGACATCTACAAGTGAAGGATTTTCATGGAATGGCTTCAAGCGTTGTCCATTAACCTTGAAGCTTTTGTTGGAGTTTTCACTTTTTATTTCCACAGCTCCATGGGGAAACACATTAGTAACAATGAAAGGTCCTTCCCATTTGGAGCGCAATTTTCCGGCCATTAGTTTCAACCGGGAATTAAACAGTAGCACTTTTTGTCCAGCAGTAAAATCCTTTCTAGCTATTGAGCTATCATGGAATTTCCTTGTTTTCTCCTTATAGAACCTCGAGTTCTCATAAGCTGCCAAACGGATCTCATCAAGCTCATTCAGTTGTAATTTTCTTTCTTCACCTGCTTGATCAAGTGCTAAGTTACAAGCTTTTACAGCCCAATAAGCACGATGCTCAATTTCCACTGGAAGATGACATGCTTTACCAAAAACAATTCTATAGGGAGACATTCCTATAGGTGCCTTAAAAGCTGTTCTATGTGCCCAAAGAGCATCATCCAATTTCCTGCTCCAATCCTTTTTGTTAGGCTGTACTATCTTCTCCAGGATTCTTTTGATTTCTCTGTTAGAGACTTCTGCTTGACCATTGGTTTGGGGATGATATGGAGTAGAGACTCTATGAACAACCCCACACTTCCTGAGCATAGCTTGCATGGTCCTGTTGCAAAAATGTGTTCCTTGATCACTAATGATTGCTCTCGGGATGCCAAACCTGCAAAGAATTTGAGATCTAACAAAATCCACAACAACTCGAGCATCATTAGTTCTGGTGGCTTTAGCTTCCACCCATTTAGAAACATAATCAACAGCCAATAAAATATAAGTAAAACCAAAGGATGGAGGAAATGGACCCATAAAATCAATGCCCCAAACATCAAATACTTCACAAAACAACATAGGTTGCTGAGGCATCTGTTGTCTCCATGTGGTAGCATTACTAGCTCTTTGGCATTTCTCACAGGTGTTACAAATTCTCCATGCATCCTTAAAAATTGTGGGCCAATACAAACCTGAATCCAACACTTTTCTTGCTGTTCTTTGTGGACCAAAATGTCCACCAACTGGTGAAGCATGGCAGAATCGAAGAACTGATTCTGTTTCATGATCGGGAATGCATCTTCGAATCACCTGATCATTACACAACTTCCACAAATATGGGTCATCCCAAATATAATACTTTGCATCACTTTTTAATTTTGAAATTTGGTTTCTGGATGCACATGGTGGAAAAACAGAAGCAACAAGATAATTTACAATGTTAGCAAACCAATGTGAATCACAAGAGTTAGAAATACTCATGAGGTGTTCATCGGGAAAATGGTCCCGAATAAGTGCCGAATCAGGAGCATTCTCAATTCTGCTTAAATGGTCTGCCACAAGGTTTTGTGTTCCACTTCTATCACGAATTTCCAAGTCAAACTCTTGGAGCAAAAGCATCCAACGAATCAATCTTGGCTTGGACTCACCTTTCTTCAACAAGTACTTCAGAGCTGCATGGTCAGTAAAGACAACTACTCGAGAACCGAGTAGGTAAGATCTAAACTTATCTAATGCAAAAACAATGGCCAAAAGCTCTTTCTCAGTGGTGGTGTAATTTACCTGGGCAGCATCTAAAGTTTTAGATGCATAGTAGATGACCCTAGGCTTCTTGTCAATCTTTTGACCAAGGACGGCTCCCAATGCATAATTAGAGGCATCACACATCAACTCAAATGGAGCTGTCCAAACAGGTGCTTGGATTATTGGGGTAGTGGTCAATGCTTGCTTGAGGCAATTAAAAGCCTCCTTACACTTTTCATCAAATTCAAATGCCACATCCTTTTGAAGCAGACTGGATAGTGGCCTAGCCTTCTTGCTGAAATTCTTTATGAATCTTCTGTAGAATCCTGCATGGCCAAGAAAAGAACGAACCTCTCGAACACAAGAGGGGTAAGGCAAATGTGATATAACTTCTACCTTAGCAGGATCTACCTCAATTCCTTTTTCAGAGATTACATGCCCTAAAACTATTCCTTGTTTTACCATAAAATGACATTTTTCATAGTTCAAAACAAGGTTAGTTTCAATACATCTGTTTAAAACTTTATCAAGACTATCAAGGCATGCATTAAATGAAGATCCATAGACAGTAAAATCATCCATAAACACCTCTATGCAATTTTCAATGAAATCATGAAAAATACTTATCATGCATCTTTGAAAAGTTCCGGGAGCATTGCATAGGCCAAATAGCATTCTCCTATAAGCAAATGTGCCAAAAGGACAGGTGAATGTGGTCTTATCTTGATCCTCAGGTGCAATGTGAATCTGAAAATATCCAGAGAATCCATCAAGAAAACAGTAGTGAGACTTACCTACGAGACGCTCAAGCATTTGGTCAATGAAGGGTAAAGGGAAATGGTCCTTCTTTGTTGCCTGGTTAAGTCTCCTGTAGTCAATACAGACTCTCCAACTATTCTGTACTCTAGTTGGGATCAATTCATCCTTTTCATTTTTCACAACTGTGATCCCTGTTTTCTTAGGAACCACTTGAATTGGACTCACCCATTGGCTATCAGAGATAGGATAAATGATTCCTGCTTGTAGAAGCTTGGTGATCTCCTTCTTAACCACATCAAGGATTACAGGGTTGAGTCTCCTCTGGGGCTGTCTTACTGCTTTAGTATTTTCCTCCAGAAATATTCTATGCATGCACATGGATGGACTAATTCCAGGAATGTCTACCAATGTCCATCCTATAGCCTTCTTGTGTCTTTTCAATACCTGCAACAATTTTTCTTCTTGATTTTCATCAAGAGAAGTGGAAATTATCACCGGGAGCTGTTCATTATCCCCTAAGTATACATACTTTAGGTTCTCAGGTAGGGGTTTCAATTCTAACTTTGGTGCCTGCAAAACAGATGGAACTAACAAAGTAGATTTTGATT
The DNA here is from genome assembly GCA_037962975.1 of Clitoria ternatea. Lineage (NCBI taxonomy): Eukaryota > Viridiplantae > Streptophyta > Magnoliopsida > Fabales > Fabaceae > Clitoria > Clitoria ternatea. The sequence goes on along the minus strand of CM075671.1, from coordinate 213,614,116 downwards.
CTGCTGTTTGCATCTCAAAACAGTTAGAATTTTCTTGAAATCCTGCATTTAGCTCCTTATGGTTAACAGGTATATCTAAAGACTCTGAATCAGAAATTATGTATCTATCTATTTCAGCACAAATATCACAACTTCCAGAATCATTGCATGCAAAACATTTGTTTGAATCATCCATGTATTCCAAATCAACATTAGAAAAATGTTCAAAAACTAGTTCATCAATAATGTCAATTTGGAAAACAGAATGATTTTCAGATGGATATTTCATGGCATCAAGAATATTAAATTGAACTCTCGTGTCACCAAATTCCATAGAGAGAGTTCCAGAATGAACATTTATTTTGGTTCGAGCTGTTTTTAAAAATGGTCTTCCCAAAATGATAGGAACAGGAATTTGAGGCATACCTTCTTCCATATCAAGTACGAAAAAGTCAGCAGGGAAAACAAGCTGTTCTACCTGAACCAAAACATCCTCTATAACTCCAGCAGGGTAAGCAGTGCTCCTATTGGCTAGCTGAATTACTACACCAGTAGGTTGTAAATTTCCAAGAGACAATGATTTAAAAACAGACATAGGCATAACATTTATTGAAGCTCCTAAATCTAACATACAATTTTCAAATTTGTTATTGCCTATGATACAGGGTATAGAAAACGTACCTGGATCCTTGCATTTCTCAGGGATATTTTCCTTACCAAGCAGTGCAGATACATTTCTTCCCATACTTATCCTTTCATTGCCCTTGAGTCTCCTTTTGTGAGTACACAACTCCTTCAGAAATTTGGCATACTTGGGAATTTGCTTGATTGCATCGAGAAGAGGTATATTCACTTCCACTTTCCTGAAAGTATCCAAGATTTCTTTGTCCACTTCTTCCATCTTCTTACTTGGAATTGCTTTTGGTGGGAAAGGAAGAGGGATATGAGGTGGAATTTGGGATGGTTGCATCTCAGAATTGCTTGTGCTTGAAGAGGGCACATCATTCTCAACTGTTGTGGGCACATTTGTTTGTTTTTCAGGTTCCTTAGGTATGGGTACTTCAAGGTTCTTACCTGATCTTAACTGAATTGCACTCACATTTCTTGGATTTGCAGCTGGTTGAGATGGTAATTTGTCAGAGTTTTGAGATTGTAACTGGCTTAATGATGAAGCCAATTGCCCAATTTGGTTGCTTAAACTCTGGATGGTAGCATCATTCCTCTGTTGATACTCCAAGTTCTGTGCAGCCATTTGTTTTACCAGATCCTCCAAAGAAGGGCCACTTGTGGATGGTTGAGGTGTAGTTCTTTGGAAGGTTGGTGCATTATTTTGAAATGGGGGTTGGGGATTTTGTTGTTGGTTGCCCCATCTCAAGTTTGGATGGTTCCTCCAACCTGGATTGTATCTATTGGTGGAAAGGTCATGGTTGTTTTGTGGTGGTCTATCATGGTAAATGTTACTTGCATAGGCTTGGGGACTATTATTATCCTTTTCTTGTAGAGAAGGACAACAATTAGTGGGGTGCTCTTGTGAAGAGCAGATTCCACACACTTTAGCAGTCATGGATTTTTGATTTACTGCTAATTGTGTGACCAGAGTGGTGAGAGCATCGAGTTTGCTCTCTAACTTAATTCCAGATGAACTAGAATCAAACATGGGTTTGAAAGAATCATTTCTCACACCAAATTGTTGAGAGTTAGATGCCATCTTCTCAATCAGATTTCTTGCTTCAGCAGCAGTCATATCTCCTAAAGCTCCTCCACTTGCCGCATCAATCATGTTGCGATCAACGTGGTGTAAACCTTCATAGAAGTACTGAAGAAGAAGTTGTTCAGAAATTTGGTGATGAGGGCAACTTGCACAGAGTTTCTTGAATCTCTCCCAATATTCATAAAGACTTTCTCCAGAGAGTTGCCTAATGCCAGATATGTCTTTACGGATTGCAGTTGTTCTAGAGGCAGGAAAGAATTTTTCCAAGAACATTTTCTTTAAGTCATTCCAACTTGTGATTGATCTTGGAGCAAGGTAGTACAACCAATCCTTAGCAACACCCTCTAAAGAATGAGGAAACGCTTTAAGATAGACATGGTCTTCTTGAACGTTTTGGGGTTTCATTGTGGAGCACACAATGTGGAATTCTTTGAGGTGTTTGTGCGGATCTTCACCCGCAAGACCATGAAACTTAGGCAACAGGTGTATAAGTCCGGTCTTAAGAATAAAAGGGACATCCTCATCAGGATATTGAATACACAAACTTTCGTAAGTGAATTCAGGAGCAGCTAGTTCTCTAAGAGTTCTTTCACGAGGTTCAGCCATATCAGAAAAACTAGCAGTAGTACTTTCAACAGATTCAGAAAAAATACTATCACTATCAATATCAACAAAATTATTATTAAATCTAGCTTCTCTAATTAACCTATGAAAAGTTCTTTCAATTTCAGGATCAAATGAATATAAATGCTCAAAAGTTCTTCTAGTCATACATAGCATACAACAAGATATTTGATCATGATGAGCAATAAATCATAAGAATTCTAAATCATGCAAAAGAAATAAAATAAACAAACAAACAAAAGAAAATTTTTTTAAATTTTTTTTTAAAAAAATAAAATTAATTTAAAACAAGAGTTTTTCCTAAAGATCGTTGATCCCCGGCTGCGGCGCCAAAATTTGACGTGAATATTTTTTTGCAGTCGCGATTCCGTCAAATTAGTACATTAAAATTAATTAACGTAGTACTAGGGTGTCAACCTAGGTCGTTCTCTCAAGGATCAACACAAAAAAATTAGGAAAAATCAAGTCTTAAACTAATTTTTAACAATTAAAAATAAAAACTAAACAACTAAAAATTTTTACAAACATAAGTTCACTAACATACAATTGGGGGGGGTTTGATTGATTTTTGTTGTCACAATTAAAATTAAAACAAGGTAAATAAAGGATTTAAAACAATAAATAACAAGCGATTGATTTTCTTGGAGTATTGTAAATAAATTTATCCTTGGTTCACTAAAGATAATTTGTATACTTTCATTACTGTCAATTTCTTAGCTCAATTTGAATTAATCAACTAAGCGTCTTTTTCAATTCACAATTCCTTTACTTTCATTTAAAAATGAATATTTTAATCAAGCATCCTAATTAAGCAAAAGGAGTCAAGATCTTAAAATCTAGGAATTATTGAGCATACATAAGAACATCGCCTATATACGTAATCTATTCTCAAATTATGGAATTAAGCAAACCATAATTATTAAAAGTGATTATGAAAATATTCATTAAGCATGCATATTTCCTTAATCCATTCTAATTTGAAATCTTATTTTACTCCATTTGAATAATTAAACCGATTAAGCATACAAATTCAATTAAACAAAATGGAATTAAATAAGTAGAGAATGATTATGAAGAAATAACAATAATAAAAGCATACTATATTAAAATTAATGACCTCAAAATTACATTACAACATTCTCCAAGAAAATCAATCTAGGGTTTTAGCCCTCCATAATAACAACTAAAAAGAAAAGAAACTAACCCGGAATGGAGCAAAGAGGGGGAAGAAGAGAGAAGGAGGCTTTGTGCCTTCCTCTGATGCTTAAAGAAACAAAGAGAGAAAAGAGAGAAACGTGAATTGAGGTGTGTTTCAAGCCTTTGGCAATGGTCCTATTTATAGTGAAAGCAAGGGTAAAGGTCTCCTACTGACGCTGTGCGTCAACAGGACGCTACGCGTCATCGTTGCGAATCTGCTTCCACGCTACGCGTAATTATGAGGCTACGCGTGAGGGTTTCTGACTCAGAATACATTATTTCATCCAATAATTCTTCAATAATGCTTGGACACTTGTGCTGCATGTTCCCCACTGAGATAGTGCCGTATGTCTGTAATGGATTGGCCAATAAGTGCTTTAATATAAATAAATCCTCCACTTCTGAAGTTGCATACAGCCTGTTAATGGGATCCTCGTCACTGTTGACGCTACGCGTGGGCTTGACGCTGCGCGTCAGTGTTGCGAATTTGCTTCCACGCTACGCGTGGTACCAGCGCTACGCGTCAGACCTGATGCTCAATTTTATGATTTCCCAATTGCAACCTCAATTGTTCACTACAATATAAGGGAAATCAAGTAAGATTTATTATTTCCATTTAAAGATTATTGCCTAATTCATTTAATATTAAATAAAGCTTGAATTATGAAAATGTGTTAAAATGCATAATATTACACAATTAGCAATGGCAAATTATACACATTTAAAGCAAGGAATTAAGGCTAAATCATGCATTATCACTAACCATGTCTTAACTTGTTTAGGTTTCTGGCAAAACTCTGTGTGGACTTGGGTTTCCAAGGAGCTTATGGTTTCTTAGAGCCCTCGCTCATACAGAAGCAAGGAAACACCCCGCAGGGCACCCAGGCATACATCCAGAATTGGATGTTTGAGTCTGGGAAGTCTGTATACATGGGCCCCTATCATAAAGGGTAATATTCTATTCCATAATTATTGTCATGAATTTTTGTATTTTAAAGTCTCACTTATCACTGGAAACTGCAGGGCTCACTGGACGCTTGTGGTGATCTGTCCGAAGGACTATCTTGCTCTGTATTTTGATACTTTGCATCGGACAGTTCCACAAGACCTGAAAGATATAGTAGACCGGTAAGTTAATCCCTAAAAAATAAGTACAAATTCGATTACATCATTTTTAGAACTATACGATTCTAACTTATCTTGTGTTTTCTTTGACGTAGGGCGGTGGTTGGATACAATCTACTGATTGGAAACAAGTCCAACGGAAGAAAAGTTGCATGGGTGCACCCAAAAGTAAGTCAATCGTATTCATTCAAATCTTCAATACATATTTTTTAAGCTGCGAATTCACTTATTCTGTACTATATGTCCATTGTAGTCTTACAGGCAGCAGAGTACCTACGAGTGTGGCTATTTCGTCATGCACACTATGCTGACCATTGTCCAACAACATTTAGTAGATGGATGGACAAATGTAAGTCTCATCATTTGGACTACTTTTCTACCAATTTCATCAATTTCATGTAATAAATAAAGCTTTTGTTCTAATTGTTTTGTGCATTGTTTGCAGTACTTTAAGGACCGGTCATATTTCCCAAAGGCACTTATAGATGATGTTAGAAAGCAATGGGGCCTCACACTTCATTGAAGTTAGGCGAAGCTAGATATAGGATCTTTATTCTTTTATGTATATATCTAGTAGGATTTAGGGTTTACTTTTATTAGATTACATTCAACTTAATTTATATACTTTCATTTTTTAGGTTGTTATGAATTGATATAGAAAATAAATTGTTATATACATACCATTCTTTTGATATAGTGTTGCTGTGGCATACTGTATACTGTACTGGTTGTCTGAATGCAGGTTTGGGAAACGATAAAACAGAAACCATATTAAAAAAAAAACCTCAGTATTTATTCCCGGTTATGGTAACAACCGTGAATATAGACTATATTTATCCACGGTTACTACCATAACCGTGAATATAGATTATATTTATCCACGGTTGTCCATCATAACCGTGAATATAAGTACTAAAAGGTTTCAGTTACAAACTACTTATATTCATGGTTATGATGGACAACCGTGGATATAGATACATTTTATCCACGGTTAGTAGCATAACCGTGAATATAAGTAGTTTGTAACTGAAACCTTTTAGTACTTATATTCACGGTTATGATGGACAACCGTGGATAAATAGAATCTATATTCACGGTTATACTGGAAAACCATGAATATAGATACTCTTTATCCACGGTTATTAGCATAACGGTGAATATAAGTAGTTTGTAACTGAAACCTTTTAGTTCTTATATTCACGGTTATGCTCGATAACCGTGAATATAAATAGTAAGTTATATTCACAGTTGTTCTTAACCGTGGTCAGATGTGATTTATTACCACGGTTGTTAACCGTGGTTAAAGGCCCTCATCTACTACCACGGCTGCAATAACCACGGTTCTTTAACCATGAATAAAGGCCATTTTTAACCGTGATTATTTCTATTTTTTCCACTAGTGTGGATTTCTTCCCCTTGTTTTATTTTCTGTTAATTATTGTGAATGTTTGTTCTTGTTTTAATTGTATCTTGTTATTTGTTTCATTGTCTATGTTTGCATGTTTGTTGAACCCTAGGGTAGAGGACCATGTTACTTTTCTGTAATCATTGAACCCTAGGGTAGATGACTTCGTATATTTGTTCTGTGTTTGTTCTTTGTGCAGAATGGGGTAAGGTAAAAGGTATTGAATGCCCTTCCACACACCACACTCACAATTACTTGCACACACCTATGAGTGGCGCCCTATACCCAGGCCCCAAATAAAGCTTAAGTTAGGAAGGGTTGGTAACGGAATTGTATGGGATATACTTCCTATCCGGTATTCGTGAGAACCTCAACCAGAGTTCGACCTCTCATGATATACGCACCTAGTGGGTGGGTAAGATCTTGGCTCTGGTGATCTTCTAGATGTCTAGTATAAGCCATCTGGTGTGGAGAGTCACTTTTAGACAAGCCATAGGGCTTGAAAAGACTTTCAACAAAACCCGACCTAGGCCACAAAAGGGCAAACTTTACTTTACCTTATGTCATTTTTGCTTTCCCTTTTATCCAAAAAAAATGAATTATCTACCACCCGCAGATTTGCTTAGTTTTTGAAATAATGACTCATTGTGGAACACATATTATTCTTCGGGTGAATAGATAATCCTCTTTCGGTCATATACCTCTGAGTCCTGAGTCATAGATTTTCCTAATCGTCAAAAAAATAATTTTGTTTCCGCTCCAACAGGGGCGTCGATGACGATTAGAAAACTTATGACTATTGCGACTTGGACCCTTGGTAATCGCTGTTTCCCCAAGAAAAATTGCTTTATGTTAAATCAATAAGGAAGTACCGGTTCCAAAACATGACAACAACTAATTTCTTTTCCTTATCGTCATTTTCATGGGAGGCTATTCAGAACTTAACGAATACCCTTTGAGTATCTATGGAAGTTAACATGGGATTGAACTCAAGAAATGAGGGCTGTGGTCGCCCGAACAAAATGTTTGAGCTTAAGGCTCCCGCCTTAGAATAAAGGATTTCTTCTATCTTCAGAACTATCCCGTATTAATTTCCATGTTTACCATACTTAGTACTTTTGAATGATACGTTCTAAGGAACGGTTAAAGGATGCTCATCAAGGCCTGTGATTGCTTCCCACGACATTCTCCTTCCTTCTATTTCCACCTGACACTTTTTGTTTTTCTTCAAAGACACCCTTACTAGACTTTCAAAGGAGACTTACGGCTGAAAGAGAGCAAGAAATTGAAAACCTCAAGAGTGAAGTTAACCAGCTAAAGGAGCAAGTGGCAGAGATGACCAAACTTTTAGAAAAGAAGATCATAGAGGGGGAACCCTCTGTGGGTGTCAAGAATGACCAACATTTACCAACCACCCCACTCCATCCTCCTGGATTGACAAAAACGTAAATTCCCTCTTCCATGACACCTCCCATTACTATCAACAAGACCGACCCCATCATTGACCCTCAGCCGACCTATGGCATGTCTTATGCACCACAACACGCCTTCATGGGCTCAAACAACAACCTGCCCTATGCAGTACCCTCAGAATACTCTTCCCCGTTCCATAACCAACAAGAGGATCATGATTTACAAACAATGAACCCCCATATTTCACAATCCTCCCAGTCGCCTGGGGCACCTATCACAAGAATGTCTGCATCAGGAAATAAGGGGAAAAGAAAAAGAGATGCTAATTCCACTTCCTATAACCAAAAAAGGGCCCAACCTAGACTAATGACTCATACTTCCTTTCAACCTGCCAGTCTCCTTACACCTTACATGGCCGCCACCACCCCTGACCAGGCTTCCAATCTTTTCCCATTCCAGCTCTACTTTCATCTATATATCCCTCAAACACCTTCCCATTCTCATTTTCCTGCTATTAAACCCTCTCTTCCACAGCCTTACTGTCCCCTACTAGGGCAGACTCAGCCACTTAATCCAGACCGAAGCACAATAAAACCCATTGATAGTCAAACACCGGTCTGGTTCGACCCTATTCCCATAACCTACACAGAACTTTTGCCTCACCTTATCCGTAGTTCCCTTGCAGTACCCTGTCCGTTAAAACCGATGGTTCCTTCTTACCCCAAAGGTTATAATCCTAATACCCGATGTGATTACCATGCTGGAGCCCCAGGGCACTCTACTGAAGATTGTTATGCCTTAAAATTCAAAGTGAGGGATCTGATTAAAGCCAAGTGGCTGGATTTCTAGGAAGGGAGTCCCAATATAATCATAAACCCCAGGTCTAATCATGAGAATCCTGGATTAGTATGATAAGGAGAGGCTGGAGGCATGGAGAGGATGAAAGCTTTGTGATTTGCACGCCAAGTGAAGAGGTTCATGACCAAGAGACCACCTACCTCTTTACGACTTTAAACTTCTATTTTTATGACTTTTCAACCCAAACGCTATGCCTAAGGCATTGGGATATTTTATGTAATAAGGGCAAAAGCATATTTTTATCATTTCAGGTTTTTCTCAATGAATGGGTATCAAATTTCAAAATGTTTCCGTATGCTTCCCTTATTTGTTTTAACACTCCCTTTATCCATTGGCTCTCTTTTATTTTCCCTCATTCTCTTTGCCGTCATACACTAAAAAAACACAAAAAAAAAGTCCATCCAAAAATGATCCTTCTGAGAACAATGAGATCACAATCCTATTTCATAACTTTGATCGCTTGTTTGATCACGCTGATGAAGAGGGTAGCAAAGACAAAAAGTTCCTTGGCCGAATTAACCAAGATATTCGAATAAGGGGCATCTAGCTTTATCCAGAAGCATTCAACAAGGTTAGCACATGGAGTGAAGAGGGTCCACGAACAACTGGGAAAATCGATCAAATCACCTTAGAAGACGTTACAGTGTGATGGTAGCTCAACCTGGTGACATAAAAGTTTGCGTGGATAGAGATAGTGCCGAACTCCATAATGAATAGTGGCATATCCACCTTTCAAGGAGGTGTTAGTATTGACCAATATGGACGGCAAAGACTTGCTAGGGCCCATAAACGTAGACATGGTCAAGAAATACTTTCCCAAGGACTAAAAAAAAGAGAAAAAAGGGTAAAAGAAAAAAAAGGAGTCAAGGTTGGCGCTCTACGCATATACTAATTGGGGCGAGCTGATTCATAGATCAAACCATCACTTTTCCACATGGGGGCATAAATGTTATCAAGCTAAGAACGCAACAAAAAAAAACGGTATTCCTTTCATACCAGTGTAACCAAGGGAATAGTCTATGCGATACCATTAATATCATAGTTCTTTGCCATATTAGCTAAGGATATGAGTAAAATAACTAGATCATAACAAAGGTACAAAGGGGGTCATTCAAAAAAAAAAGAGAACAAAAAAAAAGAACAAAAAACAAAAAGACAAAAAAAGGAAGAAAAAATAAAGAAGAAGAAAACAATAAAAAGAGAATGAACAAAAAGATAAAGACTCGGAATGAGCCCCCTCATTGGTGCCAAAAAGGGCTCGCCTCAGTTTTCTTGGATACATGGTGTTGGGGCAAACTTTCCTATTTGAAATAACATCTATTCCCCCACAAGATGAGACTAAATCAAGAGACATCAAATAAGTTCATTGTCAATCAGCTTAAGCCTTTGTTGTGAAAGACGCAACCTCGAAAAAAAATGAAAACAAAAAAAATGAAACACGTCACGAGGAGAGAAAAGCTCGCTAGGCTGAAAACCTGGAAGGGGAGCCTAGGCAAAAGTTAGAGCGACTTGGTAAGCTAAAAACCTGAATAGGTGGCTCAGGCAATAAATTGGGATCAAGATTTTGGTAGAGTAATTTAAAGATTCTTATGCGAATGGTCTGATTCCAAGTTAGGACATAAGGATCGTAGTCTGACTACCTTTTCAGAAGCAGAGTCAAGTGGTGAATTCAAAGTCGTGATGTGGGATTGAGATACACTTTGTTCTCAGAAGGTCACTGGAGGATCTGTAAAATTATTCCTATTCTACCCAATTATTAATATTTTCCGTACGACTCCACTTGCTTCTTTGGCCACCCTTTTCCCACCCCCCGCTCAACTTGTAAATACAATCTCACCTCTTTTGATACATGTTCATATTATGATGGACAATACCCCTAACTCATTATCATCATCATAACTCGATCATAACTCATTATCACCTATTTATTTTTCAATACGTGTTCTTTTGGATAATACGTGTTCGGCCATGAGTCACCTCAAATCTCTAAGGATTGTGTTTTGCAGAAGTCTTTTCAAGTTCCAATTTGTTTTGCACCACTAACCTTTCTTGCAGGATGTCACGACAAGTAGATGTGTCAAGTCTCAACCGCCAAAACTGGCACTTTCCAAGGAATATCCATTAGTCTCCAAGGCTCACTCTCATCCTCACTCATTGAAGCCGGCTCTCCTCGAGTTTCTTCTCATAACCCACCCAAATCATTGGACACAACACCTTTCTATGGCCGAACACGACGCCTTCCTAAGTTTCCATTGTGCTTTGAGTTTTACATTAATACCTCATAGTCAGAGCTGGCATCTTCTCAAGGTTTCTGTCTTGTTCATGGGGCATATTAGGGGTCACATTTCCAAAAATCAACTTGGTATATTCCAACAGTCTAGTGTCTCCTGTTCCCCGGCAGCGACACCAAGTACGGGTTAATTTGGACGAGACGTCCTGTTAACCCCCAAATCTTTCAAACCTGGGATTTTACCCCTAAGTCTATCATTCATCTCCCTAACTAGGGCATCACCCCAAATCTTTTCAGTCAAAGGGCAATCCCCCGAAGTCCTCCCGATCTTCCAAACTGGGACATCTCCCCAGATTTCTCTTCCATTCAAGGGGCTGTACCCTGAATTTCCAAGCAACTCAAACTAGGGCATCACCCGGATTTCTTTGTCAACCCAAGGGTAGTACCCTGTGCTCCCAAAAAGTTTGAATTAGGGCATCACCCCAGGCCTCTCTCTGTCAAAGGGGAACACCCCTAGCTTCTTCAATCTCCTAATTAGGGCATCGCTAGTACCCTTAAAATCTTTCAATATTTCTAAAAATTATGGTATTACCCCAGACCCTTCCTCCGTTCAAAGGGCAATACCCCTAACTTCTTCAGCCGGATTTCCCAAACTGGGACAGTTCCCTCGGTTCCTTTTCTCTCCCAGTCAAGGGGCAGTACCCCGAATCGCCCAAAACTCTCCCCAGCAGACTCACCATTCATCCCCGAGTGGAATCCCGACTGAGGGTTCCTCCCTAGGAGGACCACAAAATGGACTTAGCTCGCCTAACTGGAGTACTTCCTAATCAGATCTGGGAAAGTTAAGTTATCCTCAGTGGAATCACCTTTCCAACAGAATCACAGTGATCAAAGGCTAGCTACGCCTTCTGTAACACCCTAATTTTTTTTAATAAATAATAAATCCAAAAACAGGGAAAAATTTTTCACAAAAACAACCACTGGTCAATCGGCATAGAAAAGAAAGAAGGCAAGGGAAATAAAAGAGCATTCACACATATAGCAATCAGCGGAAGGAATAATGCTGGAACTGACCCATTCGGTTCAGTGAACACATCAGCGCCTGGGCGAAATTCACCACAACGCCATTCGCTCAAGGGGGGCCCAACACCAACATCTACTCGCTTCAGCGCGATCCCACACGCTTGGGCGAAACAGCTCTAGTCGCTCGGGTGAGGCACGATCCGCTTAAGCGATGCCAACACAAAAGCCTTCCCAACACATATTCCCTGGAGCGGATCCTTCGTTCGCTGAAGCGAAAAGCCTCACACGGCAATTTCATCACTCGGCATCGGGCATCCATACACTCGGTAACCGACTAAGTCCACTCGGAAGTTCATTCCTAAGTCTATTCGGAACTCCATAACTTAGCCTTCCAATTTTATCCATACGGCCACACTTATACTCTACTCGGGAACTGAGGGTTATCCCACTCGTATTCCAAAACTCCTTCTCACTCGGAATATATCCTATTCAAACATCACTCGACGCACTCCAACCTTAACACAATCGGGTCACATTTCCTATCCATTATTCGGAGCACATTCACACATTAACTCGGGAAATCAGGTAGTTAAGTCCCACTCGGACTTATTCGAAACCCAACCACTCGGGATACCAATCCTCACTCGGACTTTACATCTTTCACTCGGGTTACCGATGCCTTACACTTAAGATCCAATCCACTCTAAACCACCATTCAAACTCCTCTCTCAGAAGGGAATTACTCGAGGTTTTCATTCAGGAAATACCAACTCTTCCTCACTCGGGATTTACTTATAATTTCCACTCGGAACCACTTGGCTTCACAACCACCCATAAGCCCACTAGCCTCCTACGCTCATAAGACATACTCATGCATTCCTCTTCACCACTCGGACATCATTTACAGTATAGAAGAACACACAACATATATATATATATAAACGAAAGCATTCATATAATTACAAGAATTTCATCATGACTTCTGTTACCCGAAGTTGTTCAAGTTTTAACGTAAAGACTAACACTAAAACATGAGCCGGCCAAGGCTTAACGAAACGTTATACACAGTATATATACATATATACATGTAGATATATGTTCTAATAGCGCTCGGATTCATTGTCCTGCACTCGGCTCCTCCTTCATTCTTCATTCTGAGAGATGTTCACTGAAATTGTAGCCACTGCAGGGGTGAGCTTTTACATGTAAAATGACAATCAAGGACTCGGTATCAGTGTTAGTATGCACATTCACTTCCATTCAATCGTTTTCAGATTAATTAAGGTTAAGCAAAGCAAAATAATATTTATAACATACATACAACACACACAGGTATCCCCACACTCGGAAATCATTCATAACACTCCACACATGTTATGCGTACTACTCTAATCAACCTCATATCTATATGCATGCCTGTGGATCCGACTCGAGTGATGACTTTCAGTTACAGTTTCCCCTCTCCTGGCCCCTCGTCCTTCAGCTCTTCCCGCGTGGTACCGGCCTCCCATTGGCGTCTCGAGACTCTTCTCTAGCTCCTACGGCTACCACGAGCTCCTTCGGAATCTAGCCGAGGTCTGTAACTGGAAGTCATTCCCTCGGGGCTCTTGACCTTCCACAGGTTACCCCACTCTTACACATGCAGCTAAATGCATTTACCAGCAATGCGTCATCACACCACCGATACCTCCTTTGTAACCATTAAGTAGGAACAGACTCAATACAGCTTTTATTCACTTTATTATTTACACCAATATGTACAACCATCAGCAATCAAAGTAATAGCATCTGACAAATCAACTATGAGCACACATTCATATTCTCACAGTGTTAACAAAGATAGAACCATGCATATCATTCGTCATTATCAATACTAACAGACTACTTCACCACCATCTAGATTACATGCATTTACTGTTTAACCACTATAAAACACACAGAATCCAGAATCTTCAATCATGCATAAGATCTAATCATCACAACATATGCACATACACTCAAGCAGTACATGCATCCGGTACCATTCGTGGACCATGCATTTGACATGCAAGCGCCCCCTACCTATGAAAGGAACTTCAAGAAGCTTTTTCTGCTCTTCGATGTTGAATCTGACGCCCTTCTACTGATTCGTTCAGCCTTTCTCTACTCCGTCGTACTCTGCACTTGGTTCGGGGGTGGAGTGTTGTTCTTCCTCTGCTTCAACGATCGTCCTTCACCTGTCGGGGCTCTGATCTTCTTCCTGCACTGTCGTCGTGATGAACAGAAATAGGGGAAAGGAAAAGAAGATGGAGACGAAGAAGAAAAAGAGAGAATGAAGTAGTGGGAGAAGTTTTACACCCACGGTGATACTGAATATGCACCTATATACGCATGTGAAGAGAAGGAGTGGGATGGGAAAGCATGAGTTGCAGTCCACTCTCACCTTCCACCAATCACAGACAGCCACATCCCATCAATTAAGTCCAATTAACTTGTCATTAACTCTCAGGCTATATTGATTATGATTAACAACTAATTCTTTACTTTACTTTCAATTTCTTATCGTTTAATTTTTATTCGGTATCTAACTTCAGAACTGGGATGTTACAGTTCTCCCCCACTCAAAAGAATTTTGTCCTTGAAATTCAGTCGGTAACTTACCTTAGTAAACAACTCGGGGTACTGCTGCCTCATGGTGTCTTCGCGTTCCCAGGTACGAGAGGTAGTCTTGCCTTGTTGCCACTCCACTTCTACCAGTTGTACGTTTTTGTTCCTTAAACGCCTCACCGATCGGTCCATGATTCTGATCGGTGTAGTCACAGTGGTCAGGTCTTCCTTGACTTCCACTTCATCGTCAGGCATTGTGTGGCTGGGGTCATGTAGATACTTCCTTAGTCGAGACACATGAAATACGTTGTGCAATCGGGTTAAGTGGGTCGGTAATGCTATTCGGTATGCCATGGTGCCGACTCGTTCCAACACCTCATAAGGTCCAATGTATCGAGGGCTTAGCTTTCCGCCTTTTAAGGCTCGTCCGACTCCTTTACTCGGAGAAGTCCTCAAAAACACTCTGTCTCCGACTAAAAATTCCAATGGTTTAGTGCGTTTGTCATGGTAACTCTTCTGCCTGTCTTGAGACGCCTTCATCTTTCCCTGTATCACTCGGATCTGCTCTGTGGTTTGCTTTACAATGTCTGGTCCCAATAGCAGACTCTCACCCGTTTCCGACCAGCAAAGTGGGGTTCGGCATCTTCGTCCATATAGTGCTTCGTAGGGTGCCATGCCAATGCTGTTATGATGGCTGTTATTGTACGTAAACTCAATCAAGGGGAGGTACTGCTCCCAATCTCCTCCGTGCTCTAACACACACGCTCTTAATAAGTCTTCTAAACTTTGAATCGTTCACTCAGATTGTCCATCCGATTGGGGGTGGTAGGCAGAACTAAGCCAAAGCTTCATGCCCATTTCCTGGTGCAGGTTGTTCCAAAACCGGGATGTGAACCTAGGATCCCTATCCGATACGATAGAAGTGGGTATACCATGCAGTCGGACAATCTCATGAATGTAAATCCGAGCTAACTTAGGCATCGGGTACTTCATGTTCACAGGCAGGAAGTGTGCACTCTTCGTCAGTCGGTCAACAATGACCCAAATCGCATCATGGCCCGCTCAGTTTTTGGGCAATCCCATGACAAAATCCATAGTAATCGAGTCCCATTTCCATACGGGAATCTCCAGGGGCTGCATTGCACCGTACGGCTTCTGGTGCTCCACTTTTGATTTCTGACAAGTAATACACTGAGCCACGTATTCTGCCACATTCCTCTTTAGTCCGGGCCACCAGAACTGTTTCCTCAGGTCATGGTACATCTTCGTGGTACCCGGGTGAATACTGAGGAGGCTCTTATGAGCTTCATCAAGCACTATTTTCCTTAATCCTTTCTCACTCGGCACGTATATCCTATTTTTCACTCGGATGATCCCATCTGATCCCTCGGTCAAGGACAAATCCTTTCCCTTGGCCTGCGTCTCCTTCATCTCAGCCAAGTAGGAGTCTGACTGCTGCTGCTCGTACACAGATTTCAGGAATTCATTGGCGATTCTTAATGTACCGATTGCTATTTTTCGAGAGGAGGGGGTGTCAACATGTAAGTTCATGTCTCGGAACTGCTCCAACAACTTCACTTCTCTTGCCATCGTTGTTGCCATATCGAGGGATTTCCGACTCAACGCGTCGGCAACGACATTTGCCTTACCCGGATGGTATTTCAGCTCGAAATCGTAGTCCTTTAAGAATTCTATCCATCTCCTCTGCCTCATGTTCAGCTCTTTTTGGTCGAATAGGTATTTAAGGCTCTTGTGATCACTGTATACTTTAAATCTGGACCCGTACAAATAATGCCTCCAAATTTTTAGTGCGAACACCACAGCTGCCAACTCCAAATCGTGGGTCGGATAATGCTGCTCATGAGGTCTCAATTGCCGAGAGGCATACGCTATCACTCGATCTCTCTGCATGAGCACGCATCCTAATCCGAGTCCTGATGCATCACAATAAACTACAAAGCTTTCTTGTAAGTCGGGTAATGCCAGCACTGGCACAGTCGTCAACTTGTTCTTCAGCTCTCGGAAGCTGCTCTCGCACTCGGGACTCCACACGAAGGGAATGTTTTTCCGAGTCAATTTAGTTAGTGGTAACGCTAGCTTAGAAAAACCTTCAATGAACCTTCTATAATAACCTGCCAGGCCCATAAAACTTCTTATCTCTGAGACCGACTTGGGTCTCTCCCATGCCATTATAGCTGTCACCTTCGAAGGGTCCACCGAGACACCTTGCTCGGAAATTACATGTCCGAGGAAGTGGATCTTATTCATCCAGAATTCGCACTTTGAAAGCTTCGCGAACAACTGCTTCTCCCTTAACACTTGGAGTACCGCTCGGAGGTGTTCTTCATGCTCCTCGGAAGTCTTAGAATAGACTAGGATGTCATCAATGAAAACAACTACGAATCGGTCTAAATAGGGGTGGAATATGCTGTTCATGTAATTCATGAAGACTGCAGGGGCGTTTGTCACACCGAACGGCATCACTACATACTCGTAGTGGCCATACCGAGTCCTAAAGGCAGTTTTTGGGATATCCGAGTCCTTCACTCGGATTTGGCGATATCCCGATCGTAGGTCGATCTTTGAGAAGACTGAGGCTCCACGCAATTGGTCAATTAAGTCATCAATTCTGGGCAATGGGTAACGATTATTAATTGTGAGTTTGTTCAGCTGTCGGTAATCTATACAAAGTCTCATGCTGCCATCCTTCTTCTTAACAAGCAGCACAGGTGCGCCCCATGGTGATACACTTGGCCTAATGAATTGTTTTCTGAGTAACTCATCTACTTGCTTCTTAAGCTCGGCTAATTCAGTTGGGGACATTCTATAAGGTGCACAGGAGGCTGGCTCGGCCCCAGGGATCAAGTCTATAGAGAATTCGACTTCCCTATTGGGAGGGACACTCGGTACGTCTTCAGGGAACAATTCTGGAAATTCACAGACAATCGGGATTTCGTTCACTCGGGTTTTACTCTCACCCTCGGTTAGACAAAGCATCATGAATAGTTGAGTTATACCTTTTGCTGTGCAGTCCTCATGGTGCTGTCTCGGGAAAATTATCCTTCGGTTTCTACAATCCACTAACACCTTGTTGGCTGAAAGCCAATCTACTCCGAGCACGATATCAAGATCCTTCAAGGGTATGCACACCAAGTCGAAGGTGAAACTCCGATCGCACAATTCGAACGTCACTTCTTTGCACATTGATGAGGTCAGTACCTTAGGACCAGTCGGATTGGCTACTTCCAAAATCCGATCCATTTCCACGGTCGATAATTTCAAACGTTTTACACAATCATCAGCTATGAAGGAGTGGGTAGCTCCAGAATCAAAAACTACATTAAGTGTGTATCTACCGAGTGAGCACTTACATTGTACTAAGTCATTTGCTTGTGCGACTTCTTCCGCATTGATGGCGTAGACTCTCCCAGCGGCTGGTTGGTCGGTGACTCTCCTCCTAGTATTTGGGGCAACCATCATATTCCCTCTAGCTCTGTTGTTTCCGCCCCGTGAGTTTTGTCCATCATTCCTATTGCTCTTCACCTGGAACCCTCCTTGACACACACTAGCGTTTGTTTGACGGAGTTGGGGGCAGTCAGGGCGAATGTATCCCATATTCCCGCAGTGAAAACACTTAACATCGGTATCATTGCAACTCTGAGCAAAGTGGTCGCCACCTCATTTAAAACACTTACCATACCTGGGTCGTCCACTCATCTATCTCCCTCGGTCACTGCGACCCTGATATCTAGTGAAGGGTTCATTTCTTCCTACGTTCCCTGACCTCTTGAAACGTGACTGTTGAGGCCTCAGATACTGGTTGGCTCTGCTACTCTGGCCCGAGTGGGCCTTGTCGTCTTCTTCAAATATGCTACATTTATTCACCAATGTAGGGAAACTCCGTATCTCATGGTATCTGCAGGCCCTCTTAACATCTGATCTTAATCCATTCTCAAACTTAAGGCACTTCGAGCTCTCCGTCCCAGGTTGTTGGAAGGGTGGGTAGAATAGGCACAACTCCTCGAATCTTGTCGCGTATTCTTCCACAGTCATGGAGCCTTGTTTCAACTCCATAAACTCCAACTCCTTCCGACTCCTCACTGTGTCAGGGAAGTATTTCTCTAAGAAGCATGTCTTAAAATCGTTCCATGTCAGCTGAGCATCATCATCAGGGAATCGGCTTCTGGCTATCTTCCACCAGTTCTCTGCTTCATCTCGCAGCATATACACTGCACATTCCACCTTTTGGGCCTCGGTACAACGAAGACCCCCAAAAATCCTCTCCAGTTCCTGAGTCCATTTAAAAGCTACCTCCGGGTTACGTCCTCCCTGAAATTCACTCGGCTTCCTCTTCAGGAAACGATCCAGCACGTGGCCATCCTCAGCTCGAGTCTGGCCCTGCCTTTCAAACACGTCCGCAAAGCGTTGGAATGCTGTGGCTATAGCCTCTATGCTTTGGCGATGCATCATTCCTTATCCTGAAATCAACATTCAAGGATAAGTATACCGAGCCACTTACTACCGATCGGGTTTTCAGTCTAACATTCAATAGCTTAGCATATTATATCGTTCCTCCAGGTTACACACGCAATCGGACCAGGAGGAAACAACCTCCTATCCACAAGCCAATATCAATCAAGTTCAACTAGCATTACAACAATTATGACCATTTAGTCAGAAAACACACAACCGCTTACACTCGGTAAGCATACCTTGGCCTTGGACCTTTCGGTCTGCTCTGATACCAAAATGTAACACCCTAATTTTTTTTAATAAATAATAAATCCAAAAACAAGGAAAAATTTTTCACAAAAACAACCACTGGTCAATCGGCATAGAAAAGAAAGAAGGCAAGGGAAATAAAAGAGCATTCACACATATAGCAATCAGCAGAAGGAATAATGCTGGAACCGACCCATTCGGTTTAGCAAACACATCAGCGCCTGGGCGAAATTCACCACAACGCCATTCGCTCAAGGGGGGCCCAACACCAGCATCTACTCGCTTCAGCGCGATCCCACACGCTTGGGCGAAACAGCTCTAGTCGCTCGGGCGAGGCACGATCCGCTTAAGCGATGCTAACACAAAAGCCTTCCCAACACACATTCGCTGGAGCGGATCCTTCGTTCGCTGAAGCGAAAAGCCTCACACGGCAATTTCATCACTCGGTATCGGGCATCCATACACTCGGTAACCGACTAAGTCCACTCGGAAGTTCATTCCTAAGTCCATTCGGAACTCCATAACTTAGCCTTCCAATTTTATCCATACGGCCACACTTATACTCTACTCGGGAACTGAGGGTTATCCCATTCGGATTCCAGAACTCCTTCTCACTCGGAATATATCCTATTCAAACATCACTCGACGCACTCTAACCTTAACACAATCGGGTCACATTTCCTATCCATTATTCAGAGCACATTCACACATTCACTCGGGAAATCAGGTAGTTAAGTCCCACTCGGACTTATTCGAAACCCAACCACTCGGGATACCAATCCTCACTCGGACTTTACATCTTTCACTCGGGTTACCGATGCCTTACACTTAAGATCCAATCCACTCTAAACCACCATTCAAACTCCTCTCTCAGAAGGGAATCACTCAAGGTTTTCACTCGGGAAATACCAACTCTTCCTCACTCGGGATTTACTTATAATTTCCACTCGGAACCACTTGGCTTAACAACCACCCATAAGCCCACTAGCCTCCTACGCTCATAAGACATACTCATGCATTCCTCTTCACCACTCGGACATCATTTACAGTATAGAAGAACACACAACATATATATATATAAACGAAAGCATTCATATAATTACAAGAATTTCATCATGACTTTTGTTACCCGAAGTTGTTCAAGTTTTAACGTAAAGACTAAAACCAAAACATGAGCCGGCCAAGGCTTAACGAAACGTTATACACAGTATATATACATATATACATGTAGATATATGTTCCAATAGCGCTCGGATTCATTGTCCTGCACTCAACTCCTCCTTCATTCTTCATTCTGAGAGATGTTCACTGAAATTATAGCCACTGCAGGGGTGAGCTTTTACATGTAAAATGACAATCAAGGACTCGATATCAGTGTCAGTATGCACATTCACTTCCATTCAATCGTTTTCAGATTAATTAAGGTTAAGCAAAGCAAAATAATATTTATAACATACATACAACACACACAGGTATCCCCACACTCGGAAATCATTCATAACACTCCACACATGTTATGCGTACTACTCTAATCAACCTCATATCTACATGCATGCCTGCGGATCTGACTCGAGTGATGACTTTCAGTTACAGTTTCCCCTCTCCTGGCCCCTCGTCCTTCAGCTCTTCCGGCGTGGTACCGGCCTCCCATTGGCGTCTCGAGACTCTTCTCTAGCTCCTACAGCTACCACGAGCTCCTTCGGAATCTAGCCGAGGTCTGTAACTGGAAGTCATTCCCTCGGGGCTCTTGACCTTCCACGGGTCACCCCACTCTTACACATGCAGCTAAATGCATTTACCAGCAATGCGTCATCACACCACCGATACCTCCTTCGTAACCATTAAGTAGGAACAGATTCAATGCAGCTTTTATTCGCTTTATTATTTACACCAATATGTACAACCATCAGCAATCAAAGTAATAGCATCTGACAAATCAACTACGAGCACACATTCATATTCTCACAGTGTTAACAAAGATAGAACCATGCATATCATTCGTCATTATCAATACTAACAGACTACTTCACCACCATCTAGATTACATGCATTTACTGTTTAACCACTATAAAACACACAGAATCCAGAATCTTCAATCATGCATAAGATCCAATCATCACAACACATGCACATACACTCAAGCAGTACATGCATCCGGTACCATTCGTGGACCATGCATTTAACATGCAAGCGCCCCCTACCTACAAAAGGAACTTCAAGAAGCTTTTTTTGCTCTTCGACGTTGAATCTGATGCCCTTTTACTGATTCGTTCAGCCTTTCTCCACTCCGTCGTACTCTGTACTTGGTTCGGGGGTGGAGTGTTGTTCTTCCTCTGCTTCAACGATCGTCCTTCACCTGTCGGGGCTCTGACCTTCTTCCCGCACTGTCGTCGTGATGAACAGAAACAGGGGAAAGGAAAAGAAGATGGAGACGAAGAAGAAAAAGAGAGAATGAAGTAGTGGGAGAAGTTTTGCACCCACGGTGATACTGAATATGCACCTATATACGCATGCGAAGAGAAGGAGTGGGATGGGAAAGCATGAGTCGCAGTCCACTCACACCTTCCGCCAATCACAGACAGCCACATCCCAACAATTAAGTCCAATTAACTTGTCATTAACTCTCAGGCTATATTGATTATGATTAACAACTAATTCTTTACTTTACTTTCAATTTCTTATCGTTTAATTTTTATTCGGTATCTAACTTCAGAACTGGGATGTTACACCTTCCTTCCCCAATAGGAAAACACTTTCCTCAGTGGAGTTACCCTCATTAAATGTCCCAAACTGGGACACCCCTAGATTTTTCTCCTCCGGCGGGCCTGCCATACATTCCCTAATGAACCTCAGTACACTTTTCTCAATCATTACCAGACTAAGCAGACCCCCCGGGTATCCCAGTGGACCCCAAATTTCTCTTTCCGATCAAAGGACGGTACCCCAAATCACCAAATACTTCCCCTGGTGGAACCATGAAGGTTACCAGACAGATGCTAACCAAATCCTTCCCTAGTGGAACTACACTTCCCAAACAATTCAAACTTGGGCATCACCCCAGATCTATTCTCTTTCACTCAAGAGGCAGTTCCCCAAGATTCCTTCAAACCATCTTAAACTGGGGCATCACCCTAGATCTATTCTCTTTCAGTCAAGGGGCAGTTCCCCAAGATTCCTTCAAACCATCGCAAACTGGGGCATCACCCCAGGTCTATTCTCTGTGAACCGAGGGTCAACCCCAACCTTTACATCTCCTGCCAACAGTGAGTTAATTCGGACGAGACGTCCTGTTAACTCCCCCAACCTTTACATCTCCTGTCAACCGAGGGTCAACCCCAACCTTTACATTTCCTGTCAACACTGAGTTAATTCGGACGAGATGTCCTGTTAACTCCCCCAACCTTTACATCTCCTGTCAACAATGAGTTAATTCGGACGAGACGTTCTGTTAGCTCCCCTACTCTTTATATTTCCTGTCAACCGAGGGTCAACCCCAACCTTTACATTTCCTGCCAACCGAGGGTCAACCCCAACCTTTACATTTCCTGCCAACAGTGAGTTAATTCGGACGAGACGTCCTATTAGCTCCCCCAACCTTTACATCTCCTGTCAACCGAGGGTCAACCCCAACCTTTACATTTCCTGGCAACAGTGAGTTAATTCGGATGAGACGTCCTGTTAGCTCCCCCGAATCTTTACCTTTCAGTCAATCGGGAGGCAACACCCTCACCTTTACCTTCCAATCCAGTCGCCGGACAAATGGCACCCTGTACTTTCCAGTCGCCTATGAAGGCACCCTTTACTTTCTAGTCGCCTGTGAAGGCACCCTCTACCTTTCCAGTCGCCTATGAAGGCACCCTCTACCTTTCCAGTTACCTATGCAGGCATCCTTTACCTTTCCAGTCACCTATGAAGGCACCGTCTACCTTTCCAGTCGCCTATGAAGGCACCCTCTACCTTTCTAGTCGCCTATGAAGACACCCTTTACTTTCTAGTCGCCCAATGAGGCACCCCTTATTTCCAATCTACTGGGGGTCAACCCCAATCCTCTCACCTCCTGTTAACTGGAAAACAATCGTTTCCGGTCAATTCAGAACTCAAACAAAACAAAAAACAAAAAACAAACAAAAAAAAAACATAAAAAAACAAAAAACAAAAAACAAAAAAAAACAAAAAACAAAAAAACAAAAAAAAGGGGAGAGAGACATATGCGGAAAAATGCTCGTCATTAAAGAGGAAAGGATCACACCGACTCGTTGATTACCAACACCGTCACACGCCATACCGATCAACAGGTCCCACCTGACTCATACATCGGTGTTCATATCTTTACTTTCTTTTCACTTCAAAAACATGGAAAACTTTATGTTTTCTCTTGTGAAAAAGAAGTAAAGAGGGGCATCTGTGAACACCTCTTTTGGTCCGGCCCAAATACCAAAGACTTAATTAAAAAAAAGCACCAGACATCAGTTGCCCAAATCAGGAATCATTGAAGAATTTCCGAGTCTAACTTCGGATGAGTGTTTTTCTCGGAAAGGAATATTCCCGAGTGATCATTTCCGAGTAGGGTGACTCTGAATGATAATTTCCGAGTGAGACGTTGCCGAGTGGAATGTCTCCGAGTGAGTCATTTCCGAGTGGGTTCCTTCTAAGGGAGTTACTTCTGAACAGAAAGAGGCTCTGACTATGCCTTTTGGGCAGAGACTCTTAAGTTCCATAGGTCCGAATGATAATTTCCGAGTGGAATGTCTCCTAGTGAGTCACTTCCGAGTGGAATGTCTCTTAGTGAATCATTTCTGAGTGGAATGTCTCTGAGTGAGTCATTTCCGAGTGGAATATCTCCTAGTGAATCATTTCCGAGTGGAATGTCTCCGAGTGAGCTATTTCCGAGGGAAATACCTCCGAGCGGAAAGTGAATCTTTGGACGAGTGCTTTTCCTAGTTAGGGATACATCCAAGTGAAGAATTCCCGGTTGAACCCATTCTGAATGAAAAGCGAGTCTGACTTCAGATGAACACATCCGAGTGAAGAGCTCCTGACTGAAGTACTTCCGAGCGAAAAGATTCTGACTTTGGATGAGTGCTTTTTCTGGGCATAGCGAATCATCTCCGAGTGAATTGATTCTAAACGAAAGAGGCTCAACTACGAATGAATACTGCAGGCAAAGATATATATCCGAGTAAGGTTTCTCCGAGTGGTTCAATTCCGAGAGAAGTACTTCCGAGCAAAGGAAGACTGATTCTGAATGAGTATTTCAGAGGGGACAATCCTCGAGTGCATCAACAAAAATGGCTGATTCCAAAACTTTTCGGACAAATATATCTGAGTGAAGTGTCTCCTGGATACAGAGATTTTAGAGTGGACAATTCCCAGGCGGATCGATTCCGAATGAATACTTTGGGCAGACTCTTCCAAGTTCCATAATTTTTGAGTAGTTCAATTCCGAGATAAATACTTCTGAATGATGAAAGACTGATTTCGAAGGAATACCTCTCGGACTGGGACATTCGAGTAAAGAATTCCCGAGTGAATTAAATTTAAAGTTAAAGTGGTTGACTTCGAAGAAGCTTGTCGGCCCAAGATATAACCAAGTGAAATATCTTTGGAGGTGTTTCCGAGTGATATGTTTTTGAGTGGTCCATTTTCGACCAAAGAAAGGCTATCGACTTTAAATGAGTGCTTCAAGCAGAAACATTTTCGAGCAAAGCACCTCTGAGTGAAGCAATTCCGAACGAAAAGATACTTTGATGAATATTTGCTTTGATGAATAATTCTCCAGTGAGTCAGACTTCGAAAAAGAACACTTTTAAGGTAGATATATCCGAATGAGAAAGTTCCAAGTGGATTAGTTTCGAAGAAAAGCTGACAGTCTTTCAAGGAGACATTTCCGAACAAAACATCTCTGAGTGGAGTAAAAAGGAGCCAGTGTCACTTGAATAATCGGTTTTTACAACTCAAGCCTTCACACCGAGTGTCGAAGGATCGGTCCTTACACTCGGACTTTTCCCCTGTTTCGATCGGACCAATTTCCACCGAGAAGGGATGCTAAACCGAGATCCGGGCCATAAGAAGAAAACCGGTCCCATGTGGCACCGATTGAGGAGTCCGATCGTCATACTGTGACTTGGAAGTCCACCACCCAAGTCGATCCATGAATTCTGGAAGTGGCAGACAGGGGGCGGAAGTGGAAATAATTAAAAATTCCCCACCAGCTGCTGCCCCCCATTACCTGTTAGTGGCTAGGCTGACTCCACTGTAAGTAGAGGTTTGAGCTGTTCGAGCACTCGGCCAGCTCCCAGAACCCCTATAAATACCCCATTTGAAGAGGCACAAAGGGTTGGAAATTTTTAGTCATTAAGTCGATTCTCTGCCCACACTCCCTCGTAAATTGTTTCACTCTCCATAATCTTTTTGTCCTAAAAAGCTTGAAGTTTCCCCTGGTGTTCAAAGGCAGAATCTCGTTCTCACCAAGTCCCCACATCATCCCTTCAGTTAACCACACACCGGTTCCTCATAGCTTCCTTAAATCATCAACTTCATACCGGCCCCTACACCAAGCCCTCACACCGTCCCTTCATCAAGCCTCACACTGTCCCTTCATCAAGCTTCACACCGTCTTTTCATCAAGCTGCACACCATCCCTTCGTCAAGCTGCACACCATCCCTTCATCAAGCTGCACACCGGTACCCCATAGCTCCACTGCTACACCAGCACCACTTCGGTCTCCTCTGTTTGAGTCCACACCGACTCTTGGCACCCCGCCATACTGTTCCATTCAATTCCTTATTATTCGTTATCCGTTTTCCTGTTGAATTTGCAGTTTATTGATTCTGATTCCCCATTTTAAATTAGTTTTTGCTGCTAATTTTCTTTTCTTCTATTCAGATTCATAATGAATAATAACAAAAAATGAGTGTTTCATATTTGAACTAGCCTAAAAAAATTTTATTTTTTTAAATCAGTGTCGTACGGGAGTACTCCCGTCTACACAATCTCCTTAGAACCAGTACACGTGCGAAGAACTTTGCCTTGTATGAGTTCTCTTCAAAAACATCATCCACCATTAATCTCTTAGTCTTTTCCTAAAAAAAACATCTTCAAGAACTACGTAACCCTGATTTCTTGGTAACTCAAGAATACATAGGAGCAGGAGTTTAAATCCTATCGGGCCAACCTTTCCCATTTTATTCCTATTTTTATTTTCTTTATGTTTCCTTTATAACTGCCTTAATGTAAATTCCATAAAAATCAATTTAGACGTGACGTCTTGTTGATTGTCCCCTATTTCTGGTAGACCCTCACCACGATTCATAAGGAACGGGGTACTTGAGACGAGACGTCCCGTTTATCCCCTTCCCGTTTCTAACCCCGCATTTTGATTAAATTCCATGAAAATCAATTTAGACGTGACGTCTTGTTGATTTTCCCCTATTTTTGGTAGACCATCGCCACGATTCATACGGAACGGGATACTTGAGACGAGACATCCCGTTTATCCTTATCTCATTTCTAACCCCACATTTCGATTAAAGGATAACTAATTTAGACGTGACGTCTTGTTAGCATCCTTCTCTTTTCCTGTTTTATACCAAAGCCAAGGTTAATTTAGACGCGACGTCCTATTGACCTACACTCCATGTTTGTTCAGTTTGTTTCTTTCATTTTTTTTACACAAAGTACAACAATAAAAGGGGGGAAACATAACATCTTTTGTAAGGCTATTTATGTTACGCATTTTCAATCTTGGTACAGTTTTTGACAGGCGATGTAGGGTGCTAATACCTTCGCTACTCGTAACCGACTCCCGAACTTGAATCTCATTTTTAAACCAGTGCTTTACTGAACTTAGTTTTTTCCCAATGTTTTTCCTATGGATAAAAACGTTGATGGTGACTCCTTATTTTCGTTCGTTTCATCCTTTCGAAAGGGTCGGCTGCGCCGTCGCGATCCAGGTCGCAACAAGTAGCTTGCCTTTCCCCACCTTGTCTATCTCAGCTTTGTGACTCAAGAAGGTCAGCAAAGTGGTTCAAAGCTCTAGCTATAGCATCATCATTATCTTGGTGACGATGAGCCATCACAAGATCTATAATAATGATATTAAATTTAACTATTATCAGTAAGTCAGCTCATTAACACGCCTAAAGTGTCATAATATAGCATCTTAGCTCACAAATAAGCCTTGATTCTCCATCATGGATTCCAACATCAATCAACTTACATTAATACCAAATCAAGGCATATTATCATATTATAATGTCATGAGTATTCATATATTCACAAGTATTCATCATTGAGAGAGAATGGTGTGAAGAAAGCTTGGCTGGACTCATGCAAATCAAATATCAATCACAATCAATTCATATAAAATCAAGCAACAATGGCAATGACTTCACCAAAAGCATATAACGCTCTGATACCAACTTTATCAGACCTCGATTCCTCAGGCCCGAATCATAATATAATTATCGCAATTAAATCAATAAAACACGTGTAAATTTTTTATGCTTTAGAAGTTTGAACTTCCAAACATCGACCAAAGACTCAAACCTTAGAAAACTGAAGACTGAGATTAAGAAATTCATAAATTGGATCGGTAAAATATTCACCCCAAAAGGTATAGAAGATAGTTGAGTTTAAAGCGGAATAAAAATATGTATACCGGGTATACACCTAGTTCCATATATGAAGATATGAGAAAAGGCTTGAATATGAAGGAAAGGGATGAAGGGAATTACCATAAAAATGCAAGGAAAGGTAGAAAAATAAATAAGTACAATCATAAGCAGTTCGCTTAAGCGAAGTCATTCTCTCTTAAGCGAGTTTACGAGGATTCGCTTGGGTGAATTTAGATTCGCCTGGGTGAGAAGCAACAAAGTATCAGACCCAACCATTTCACTTGAATGGGCCATATCTGCTTGAGTAAAATTCATCCAGAAACCATTCCCTTCTAATTCGCTTGAGTGGAACGCCATTCGCTTGAGCGAAATTATCACGGAATCCATCCCTCTGGCCCTTGCTTGGGCGAAGCCCAGCTCCCTTGAGTGAAAAATGGCCAAAGACCACACATCTCGTGCATAGCCATCTCGCCTGAGTGAAAATTTTATAGAATCAAGATTTGGCCATTTCACTCGAGCAAGACTCTGCTCGCTTGAGCAAGAAAACACCAGAACCCTTAACAGTGATATATATCAATCTCACTTGAGCGAGATTATCAGAACTTGCATAATAACTTGAAAAATTCATGAAACATGGTATGATAAAACTCAATACATGAAAATTTGATTCAAACCAACATTGGCCTACATTTAAACACTTATTTGGGACTTATTCCAATAAGCCACACACCACAATTTGGACTCTAATTCAATCCATGCCTAAATGGCAATCTAAGGGTATTTTAGCCAAACCAAGCATACTAAATCATAATCTATGCCTATTTGGCCACAACCAATCTTACACTTAAGTCACATATGACCAATGTGAGTTGTAGGAAAACTTTATATAAGGCACTAATCATTAATTGGGAATATGGCCTATCCACTTCCTGATAGAAATACATTTCAACAACACAACCATCCATACGTATGCAACAAGTGTCATTAAAGGTCATATCCATTAAAATCAACGGTTATCCTCCATATGGTGATACAAAAAGATCACAAGTTCGCTTCCTATGATCCTAGCATATAAACTATCGTCCTAGGATTTCAAGTCATCAAATATTCCCTATCATCATATCAATGTTGCAGTCATGCTATACCATGACTATACAAAATAATGTAATTTACAACCATTTCCAAAAGAAATATACAAGAAGTGTCTACACAAAATATACCGGCCAAGGCAACCATACCATATCTTCCTTCAAACCATACCTCTTCTCATAGGAAAGCTTTTGCTCCATGGCCATTTCCCACAACACAAGGGCTAAAAGATAGACAACATGGAGAGTGGATATACTTTCTCAATGATGAAAATCAAACTAATTGTGATAATATAAATATGAATACAATTCAACATATTTCCTATTAGAGAGTTAAATCAACAAACAAGACCATGTAATCCATTAATTTCTATTAAGCACTCATGTTCATGTATAACCAATCCATTAATCATCATTATTACCAAGTAAGGCCAAAACATCAATCCACAACATTATCACATAAATACCAAATCCACAAGCAACATCTAGGGATCATCACATCAACCATACACATGATTATTGTCCACAAAGGGGTTTATGTCTTAATTTACACTCTTAATAGGATACCGTATGTAACATCCCAATTTTGTAGTTAAATACCGAATGAAATAAACCATTAAGACCTTGATTTCAAGGTGGGAAGATAATTGTTAATTATAATCAATTTAATTTAAGGAATAATGACAAATTAATTTAGTTGGTAAAAGATGGCTGCTTGTGATTGGTGAGTTATGTGAGTGGACTGCGATTCACGTTTTCCCATCCCACTTCCTTCTCTTCGCATGCATATACATACCCTGTATCACTGTGATATTCATTCTTCCTTACTGCTTCATTCTCTCTTTTCTTCTTCTTCGTCTTCGTCCTCTTCTCTTCCCCTATTTTTATTCTTCATCACTGAGGACCACGACGACGGTATTGGAGAAAGGTCATAGCCCCTCCGAATGGTGAAGGACGATCACTAAAGCAGAGAAAGAACAACTCTCCATTCCCGAGCTGATTGCAGGGCACGACGGTGCGAAAGGGGGGCTGGACGAGTCAGAAAGGGCGTCAGACCAAACATCGGAGAGCAGAAGAGCTTGTTGAATTCCTTCAGTAGGTAGGGGGTGCTTGCATGTCAAACGCATGGTCCATGAACGGTACCGGATGAATGTACTGCTTTAAGTGTATGCATGTGTCTGTCACGATTGTATATTATGCATGATTGTTGATCTTGGATTCCATGTGTATGATAAGTAGTTAGATAATAATTGCATGTAAACAAGATAGTGGTAATGTAGTCTGTTAGCCTTTCTGATATAGCCGAGTAAGATGCATGATTCTACCTCTGTTAATACTATAAGAATATGAATGTGTGACTGTTAGTTGATTCGTCCGATGTTATTACCTTGATTGTTCGATCACTGTGCATGTTGGTGTGATTGACAAAGTAAAAATAGAGACCGTGTTGAATATGCTTCTACCTTGATGATTACGAGGAAGGTATCAGTTGAGTGATGTTGGTTGCTGGTTAAACGCATAAGTTGCATATGTAGGAATGGGGTGACCCATGGAAGGTCATGAGCCCCGAGGGAATGACTTCCAGCTACAGACCTTGGCTAGATCCTAAGAGAGCTCGTGGTAGCCGTAGGAGCTAGAGAGGAGTCTCGAGACGCCAATGAGAGGCCGGTACCACGCGGGAAGAGCTGATGGACGAGAGGCCAGTAAGGGGGGAACTGTAACTAAAAGTCATTACTCAAGTCGGATCTACAGGCATGCATGTAGATATGATGTTGAGTAGGATAATATGCGTGGCATGTGTTGGGTGTTATGAATGAATTCCGAGTATGTGGATGCATGTGCATGTGTGAATAAAGACGGACTTTATGTAGTATGTATGTGAGTGTATGTTATTGATATTATTCTAATTTGCATGGCCTTACTTAATCTGAATGTGACCGAGTGAACGTAAGTGCGCGTACTGACACTGATACCGAGTCCTTGGCTGTCATTTTCTATGAAAAGCTCACCCCTACTGTGGCTACATTTTCAGTGAATATCTCTCGGAATGAAAGATGAAGGAGGAGCCGAGTGCGGAGCAGAGAAATCGAGCGCTATGGAATATATGCGTATATGTACATACTGTGTATAAGGTCTTGTTAAGCCTTGGCTGGCTCGTATTTTGACTTTAGCCTTTATATCAGAACTTGAACACTTTCAGGTAGAAGGAACATGTTAATGCGTTGTAACTATTTAAAATACTTCTTTATATATATATATATATATATTGTGTGTTTATTCTATGTTGTAGGTGATGTCCGAGCAATAAACATGGATGTATAAGTATACTTTCCCAGCATAGGAAGTCAGTATGACTATGGGTAGAAGTGGAGCTAAGTTGTTGTTGGGGAAAAGCGAGATGACAAGTCATTCCGAGAGATGAAAGGTTAAATTGTCCGAGTGGTCGAGGTCGCATAGTCTGGAGTAGGTGTTGGTGTGAATCTTATGAGTGATGATTGTGAGGTTTTCTGAGGAGAGGATAATCAACGATTCCGAGTGAGAATCCGCCGAGCAAGAGTTCACCGACTGGGGAATGACGCCTAAGACTCTAAGTGGATTTATTGTAACAAATTAGTAAGTAGCTAGAGAACCCGAGTGAGTCTTGACTTAGTAGGAAAATTAGCGTAGGAAATATTACGGTTGCCGAGTGAAAAGTGAGTAGAATACCCCGAGTGGCGTGATGGACTTGAAAGTTATCCCGAGTTAGAAGTCTTCATAGATTCCGAGTAAGCGACTTGGGGAATCATTTTCGGATTGCTAATACGTATACGTATATAATCTGATTGAGTAGAGCAGCGGAGTGTGATATGCTGTTAGGGTGAAACTGGCGGGTATTAAGGTTAGTCCAAGTGGATTAGGAAGTGAACCTTCCCGAGTGAAGCACGAGCGTGATGATTTACCGAGTGAACCATACGCTAGAAACCGAGTGGAATGTCAGGATGCCGAGTGTAGCATCGCTTCAGCAAGTGTAATGCGGACTGGAGATCTTGAGTAGAATCGCCCGAGCGTAGTTAGCTCTCGCTTGAGCGAGTGCACCTGGTGCCATTGGGTTCGCTTAAGCGTTTTCTTCCTTCGCGGTGCATGAATTCCTTCCTTGTCTCCTTCCCTTCCTTCCTCGTTGGACCCGGTTGTTAATTGAACAGATTATGTACAGTTTATTGACTTTAAAAATTTGGAAAATTTCCCTGTTGATTTTATTTATTTAATTAAAAATTAGGGTGTTACACCGTACCCTTGATCATTCTCACTCATATGCCATGTCCCTATGGCTAATGCTTATGTCATATTGTATAATGCATATGCAATGGATCCATTTCGAAACATTTACTCATAACCCATGCACACATAGGTTTTCTAATAATTGCATTCATGCATAGTTGCTTAAGCCTTTATCCCCACAAGGGTGCTTTTTACAAGATCGTGTAAGATCTGTATCTTCTCCATATATTAAGTGATCGCAACCATTAAGGAGCGTTCAAATATAGGTCCATCATAAGGGTCCTCTTTCTCATAGTCCTGCAAGACCTTTATCATTTCACAACACTTGTGATCGCAACCATATTCATTCGTTCACATATTGGTTTCCCCCATGTAAGGGTACTCCCTTTTATAGTCCTGCAAGACCTCTTTGTTTCGATAGTTCGTGTGATCGCAACCACATATAATATGATATGTGTTAGACCCGGATAATATAATGTTATAGAAAACTCATTACTTTGTTTTACGGTTGGGTCTTTTAATTGGCAAGCGCACCAATCATTTGTAGTTTTTAAAATTTAGATATCGTTTCACTGGGATTGAAAGTCCAATAGTTACAGTAATTTTCTAGTTACTATGGTAAATTTATCAAAACTTATACACAAAAGAATAAGTTATATATAATTTATACAATATTTACAAGATGGCATAGTTAAGTTGTTCATGTGGTAAAAAGAGAATTATGATTTATCTAAGAAGTTGAGTTGTAATTTTAGAATAGGCAAGATAATTGAGATAAAACACAGATAAACAAATTATGTTGGAAATTGGATCCCTAATCTAGAATAATAATGAGGAACTCAAGACATGCATATTTAATCATCAAGTTTTATGTTATTGCAGCTTAAATTCATTATAACTGATCCCTCGTGATATAAATTCTAAGAATTCACCGTAAAGTCTGATCCCTCTTGAGCTTTCTCAGTAAAAACTTGCATTAAGTCGTGGCCTTATGGCAATAATGGTTAACAACCCCTATAGAATTGAGATACCAAGGGTATTCCGACTTTTACTTTAATCAAAACAAGTTTCAATACGGCATGAATAATCATTCTCCCGTTTGACATTCACACTAATAAAACAAGTTTCAATACACATGAAAATCATTCTCCCGTTTGACGTTCATATTAATAAAAGATTGAAATACTAACATGGACTTGAATCATAAACATGTAGAGGTCGAATTCACAACATCATACTCAATAGATTAGTTCACTAATTCCAACATAAACAGATTAGTTACACATGGTGAAGTAAAAACAACACTTACAGTGATTGACATTACAAAGGCGATGGAAACATCACGATACAACGATCACAATACTACACAACACTCTCAAGTATCTAAAAAACTATTCTAGAACTACAAACTCATAAAAGAAACACTCAAACTCGAGTGTATAAGAGAAGATAAGAGTGGGATTGGATCAAAATGGGATTCCTAGAAGTGTTGGAAATGGCCCTATTTATAGGGCTGAGGAAGGGTCCTGACGCTACATGTCAGGTTCCTGACTCAGCCTCCATTAAACACAGCTTGAAGTGGCCACTATGGAATTATTTTACTCAATCTTGTAGTGCTATATGGACCTGTCTCCCAATTCGGCTTGTCCATTTGTGCAGAGTGGAGTGGCCAATAATGGGTCACTAGCTGAGTGCTTGTCCAAGCTGGCTGTGGAGTCTACGCAGCTCTGACGCTACGCGTGGATGTGACGCGTAGCGTCAACATCAAAAGTCTCCACGCTACGCGTGGGGTTGATGCTACGCGTCAGCTTTCCAGATCTTTAATTTTCTCTTTAAATTCCTCACTTTTTCACTGCAAAACTAGAGAAAATTGATCAAGGGCAGATTATTTCCAACAACTTCTATTTATTGAATTTAAAACCTAATTTTCTAACAACTTAAACTAATTTTTATTATTTTTATAAAATTTTTATTAAAGATTTTATTGTAAATTTAAGGACTAACAAATACCCCCAACTTGAGATATTGCTCGTCCTCGAGCAAGAGAGAAAAATAAAAAATACAAATTTGAAATCAAATTTTTGAGTTAGTCCGAGAATTTACCACAAAAAGTAATTTCACAATTTACCATTTTGAAATAATCAATTATAGAAATCTTATGTAACAAAGGTTTATTGATAAAATTCTTTACAATATTTTATTAACAAATCAAGCATAAATTTAGGCTTACCTCACAAGTGTTTATCTCTATGCCAAGGGTAACCTGTTTCACTCTTTCAATCATAAAATCAAACAAATTTAATTTTGATTTTCATCTGATCAATGGTTGATCATACAGAGATATTTTCAAAAATCATAAGGTCTTTTCAAGGGTTGTAATGAGGCTTGGCTATAAGAAATGATGGTTTTTCTTTGGAATTCAAAAACTTGAAATCATAAAAGAGCAATTTTTAGCCTTTCTCTTGGCCCAAGTCTCAATTCCTTTATTGATGAAAAATAAATACCCCCAACTTGATTCTTTTCACTATTTTTGACTTTTCTTTTTCATATTTTATTATTATTTTCTTTTTCTTTGGAAAGAATCAAGTTGCTTATTTTCACTCCCCATTTTTGTAAGAACACTCAAAATATTTTTATTTTGCTCAATTGCTCTTTTAATCAATCAAATATAGGGAATGGTTAAAACTGATATAGGTTAAGGGTACCAAAGAATTTATTTTTTTAGGCTCAAAACTTTTCAAGGGATAAAATAATTTTACCAAGGTAAGCTGTTTAGCCCAAGGTTTTCTTTTCACCAAAAATGTGCCTTGATCATTTTCTTGAATTCTCTGTACAACAACACAAATCAAAGATTAAAGCAAAATCAATTCGAATGAAGTTATGTCGAATAAACCCTCAAGTGTTGAAAAGATCTCTTAGCTCACCGGGTTATCAAAATTTAGCTTGATAGTTAATAAACTTATTGTAACTGATTTTATCAAAATTCCTAAGTTACAAAAGAATCAATAATTGATTTTACAAAATTAGTTTTATTGTGTAAAAACTTTAAGTGTATAAATTATCTTACTTTCAAAAATTTTATTTATTTATTAAAAAGATAAAATATATTTTATTTATTTTTTTATGAAGAAAGTACACAAAAACACACCATGACAAAAAATTTACGCAAAGATAAAACACACCACATAAAAATAAACTATAATATAATATCCAAAAAGTAAAAATACCAATGTAAATAGAAAACTAAAAGTAAACTAGAATGTATGTAACAGAAATGAGATAACACCAATCAGTCCTCCATCTCATCATCTCCCTTCTCATCTGCATCACCCTCTGACTTAGCATATGCTCCAGACGGTCCACCAGTCTCAGGGTATGTCGACAGATCACCAGGCCAAGCCACATGGGCTGCAAACTCAGCTGGTGTAACATATGGTGCTCCCTCACCCTGAAGTCTATACTGATAATATGAATCATGAAGATGCATGTAAGCTCTGTGTGTGGCAGCCATCATCTGCATCATATGCTGATGCTCAAGTGTCATCCTGGCAGATCCCTCTACGAAAACATCAGCAGGTGGTGGTTGAACTGGTGATCTCCTCCTCCTCTGTCTGGGCTGAGCTTCCTGCTCTAGTGGTGGAAGCTCGCATTGCTGGACAAAATAATCTTTGTTTACTGAGACCTTGGGGACTCTCCCTGAAGAACTCGTAAACTTAGGTGATGGCACAGCAACTCCTTGCCTCCTCAGTAAGGCAGATATGATGAGAGGGAATGGGATAGGACGGTTCACCTTATACCTAAGGGCATAAAGGTGAATCTGCTCAGAAATCAGCTCTGCAATATTAATAATATGACCCTGAAGAATGGAGTAAAGAAAGCAGCATCGATCAACTGGGATAGAAGAAAGGTGGGTGACAGGAGTAATGTTATGCAGCATAAGATGAGACCACGCCTGAGCTATAGGGGTCAGTTGGGTCTTGAGGAGGTTAGATGGAGTCCTCCCAACCTTACTCAAGTTGAAGAAGATTCCATCCTTGCTCAAGAAATGAGCAACCTGATCTAGGAAGTATCTTAGATCACTATCCTCAATCGCGATCTTGTTTCTGTTCTCCTTCCAGAAACAAATATCGCTCTCGGGAGTAGGCTCCCAAGGATTACCCAGTAGGGTACTAATAGTGTCCCGGTCATAAGCAATATGCCGGCCCCTAACCCAGCTCGTCCTCTGATGTCCAATGTCTGGCGCGTCCTGGCGAGTCCTGTAGGCATTAGCATAGAACTCCATCACTAAGATGGGATCCCCCTCAGTAGGTAGGGAAAACAGGGGTCCCTATCTCCTCCTCTGGACCTCATCCTGCAGCTCAGGATAGTCCCCAGCACTTAAATCTAAGACTCTCTCCCAGATGAGTCTTTGGCCCTTAATTTGGTGGAATCGGGCCCATTTTGCATCAGTGCAAAATCTGGTAGGATCTCTAGGTCCTAACACCTCTTCACCCTGAAGATCTGGATCCTTAGAGGTGGTGTCAGTATCCGTGGTCCTTCGCTGTCTTTTAGGACCAGTAGTAGGGATGGATTTCTTTGGTGTTATCTGCAAAAAGAAAAATTTTAAAATCAAACACACATTATTATATTGAAAAACATATCAAACATTTAATAATTTTTTTGGTTTATATATTTTATACAAAACATTCACAATAATAAAGTATTTATAAAAATTTTAAACATACATGTTTTTGGATTTTCTAAAAAAACAATTTTATTAAATATTTACACAAAATGTAAAATTAACACAAAATCCATAACAAGATAAAAACAATATATTTTTGAATTTTTGTAATTTATTAACATGCATATTTTTGGATTTTTACAATTTCTCACAAACAAAAATCAATATGCATAAATTTCACAAACATACAAAATCATACAACATGTATATTTACAAAATTATGCAAATTTATTTTTTTTATTTTTATGCAAGAAAGTATAACAAATATACAATTCTAGAAAATTTATTAATTTAAAAGAAAAATAGACAAACAACAAATAGAAACATACTAGACAGATTTTATTAAAAACAGAAAACAAATAAAAAAATAAAATACAAAAATTAAAAAGTCAGGAACAGAGGTTGATGCTACACGTGGATGGGACGCTACGCGTCAGGTCTATTCTTCCTACGCTACACGTCAATGGGACGCTACGCGTGGGCTTACAGTTCATGCCTCACGCTACACGTTAGTGGGATGCTACGCGTGAGGTGCGTAGTTTCAAACACAGAAACAGGGGTTACGCAACAGCAACCCCTCCAAACCATATTCAATCCATTAATTTCCTTACTCTAACATTAATCAATTCCCAATGGTTCTCTAATCCTAATCCTAACCACATGCATTCTAAAAGTTGGAATTGAAATTAAACTAAAGGGAAAAGATTTAGAGAACTTACTTGGAATCCTTTGAGTGATTGAGAAATCGAAGAGGATTGAAGGGTTGAGAGAAAAAGAGGGTTTGAAAATTAGGTTTCTGAAAATTAAAGTGAGGTAGAGAGGGAATTTTAGGTTTTAAAACCTAAGATTGGGCCTCTCTGGTTTAGTTTTAAAAACTGAACGTGGGCCCTGACGCTACGCGTGGGTCGGACGCTATGCATCAGGTTGAAATTTTAACCTCCATGCTGAGCGTCAGTGGGACGCTACGCTTGGGATTTTTTTTATATATATAAATTAAAAAATAAAGAGAAAATAATGGGTTGCCTCCCATTGAGCGCTTGATTTACAGTCTCTAGCTAGACATCCTGCACATCATAAATCAGTTAAATAACAAATGGTAGTGAGTCTGTTAATCTCACCACCCAGATATGGTTTCAATCTCTGTCCATTAACCATCCAACTTCTTTTGGAAGTTGGATCTTCAATCTCAACTGCTCCATAAGATTTAACTTCCTTGATTACAAAAGGACCTGACCATTTAGATTTCAATTTACTAGGAAACAGTCTTAATCTTGAATTAAACAATAAAACTTGCTGACCTAGCATAAAATGTCTATTTTTATTTTTCTTATCATGGTGAGCTTTCACCTTGTTTTTGTAACTTCTAGATGTCTCATAAGGATTGTTTCTCATTTCTTCCAATTCAAATAACTGTAACTTTCTTTTGTCAGCTGCTGTATTTGGATCAAAGTTGAGAAATTGTAAAGCCTGATATGCTTTATGTTCCATTTCTACTGGAAGATGACAACCTTTTCCATAGACCATTTAAAAAGGAGAAAGGCCAATTGGAGTTTTAAATGCAGTTCTGTATGCCTAGAGTGCATCATCAAGCTTTTGTGACCAGTCTTTTCTGGAGGAAGATACAATCTTTTACAAAATCCTTTTCACTTCTCAATTTGAAATCTCAGCCTGTCCATTGGTTTATGGATGATATGCTGTGGCCACTTTATGTCTCACTCCATAATGTTGTAACACTTTCTGAAGAACTTTGTTACAAAAATATGATCCTCCATTACTAATCAAAGTTCTTGGTGTTCCAAACCTGCAGAAAATATTTTTCTTCAAGAAATTCACTACAGTTTTGGTGTCAGCATTAGGTGAAGCAATTGCTTCTACCCACTTTGAAACATTATCAACTGCCAAAAGAATGTATTGATTGAATTGAGAATAAGGAAAAGGTCCCATGAAATCAATACCCCAATAATCAAATACCTCAACCTCCTGAATGTTTGTGAGAGGCATTTCTTGTCTTTTGTTAACATTACCTATTCTTTGACAGTTATCATAAGCTTGAACAAATGAGTGAGAATCTTTAAAAATGGAGGGCCAATACAAACCTGATTGCAAAATTTTTGCAGTAGTTCTTTCTCCATTAAAATGTCGTCCATAAGGGGACTTATGACAATGCCACAACACATCTTTCTTTTCCCAGTCGGGTACACAAAGACGAAACAAATTATCCACACCAATTTTAAATAGATGAGGGTCATCCCAAACAAAGTATTTTGAATCTTTGAAAAAAAATTTTCTTTGTTGCCAAGTTATATCATTTGGAAGAATTCCTGCTGCTTTAAAATTGGCCATATCAGCAAACCATGGCCATTTTATTATTTCAAAAAGTTTTCATCAGGAAATTCTTCCAAGATGTCTTTTTCTTTGGCAGTGACCTCATCATTCAGTAATCTGGAAAGATGGTCAGCGACCATATTTTCACTACCCTTTTTATCTCTAATTTCAAGATCATATTCTTGAAGGAGTAAAATCCATCGGATTAACCGAGGTTTAGAATCAATTTTAGTCAAAAGATACTTGATTGCAGCATGATCAGTGAAAATAATTATTTTTGATCCAATCAAGTATGATCTAAATTTTTCCAAGGCATACACTATAGCTAGTAATTCTTTTTCAGTAGTTGCATAATTTATTTGATTTTTATTTAAAACTTTACTAGCATAGTGTATAACCCTAAAAAAATTTTCATATCTTTGACCTAAAACTGCTCCTACAGCATAATCACTTGCATCACACATAAGTTCAAAGGGTAAATTCTAATTAGGAGCAACAATTACAGGGGTAGAAACCAATTTTTCTTTCAAGGAATTAAAAGCTTTAAGACATGCTTCATCAAACTTGAATTCAACATCTTTATTTAGAAGATTTGTTAAAGGTTTAGCAATTTTTGAAAAATCTTGAATAAATCTTCTATAGAATCCAGCATGTCCTAAAAAACTTCTAATACCTTTCACATTCACAGGGGGTGGGAGTTTAGAGATTACCTCTATTTTGGCTTGGTCCACTTCAATACCTTTAGAGGAAATTTTGTGACCAAGTACAATTCCTTCTTTCACCATAAAGTGACATTTCTCCCAGTTGAGCACCAAATTTGTTTCAATACACCGCTTCAGTATGGTGTCTAGATTGGTTAGACATGTTTCAAATGAATTCCCAAAGACTGAAAAATCATCCATGAATATCTCTATGCTCTTTTCAATTAGATCTACAAAAATAGCAAACATGCATCTTTGAAAAGTGGTAGGTG
Organism: Clitoria ternatea; assembly: GCA_037962975.1. Taxonomy (NCBI): domain Eukaryota; kingdom Viridiplantae; phylum Streptophyta; class Magnoliopsida; order Fabales; family Fabaceae; genus Clitoria; species Clitoria ternatea. The sequence continues at coordinate 213,574,260 of CM075671.1, read as the reverse complement.
CATTACACAATCCAAATGGCATTTTCCTATATATAAATATACCAAAGGGACATGTAAAAGCAATCTTTTCCTGATCAAGAGGGTCAACAGCAATTTGGTTGTATCTAGAATATCCATCAAGAAAACAATAGTAAGCTTGTCCAGACAATCTTTCAAGAATTTGATGCATAAAAGGAAGTAGAAAATGATCTTTTCTTGTTGCTTGATTTAGTTTTCTATAATCAATGCACATTCTCCAACTAGTGACAGTTCTTGTTGGGATTAATTCATTTTTATCATTGACAATTACTATCATACCACCTTTTTTTGGAACAACTTGTACCGGACTTACCCATGCACTATCAGAAATGGGATAGATAATACCTGCTTTCAGTAATTTTAAAACCTCCTTCTTAGTTACCTTTTTCATGGTTAGATTGAGGCGTCTTTGGGGTTGAGCAATAGGTTTAAAATTATCTTCCAGTAAAATCTTATGCATGCAATATGATGGGCTTATACCTTTCAGATCTTCAAGTGTCTATCTAATTGCTTCTTGATTCCTTTTTAAGACTTCAACCAGTTTTTCTTCTTCTGTTTCACTTAACAAATTACTAATAATCACTGGTTTTAAATTACCTTCTTTCAAAAAGATATACTTTAAGTTGGAAGGTAGCATTTTCAATTCAGGCCTCTTGATTTCTTCAACAGGTACTTCTTGAATTTCTTCAATTTCTCTTGATTTAGGGAATATTTCTTTCCCTTGATCAAAATCTTCAAGATATTTATCTACCTATTTTTCTTCTTCACTCAAAAATTCCACAGAGTTAGTTAATAACTTATTTAAAGGATCGGAGTTTGACATACCTGTGGATATAGAGAAGCAGACCTTGTCGAGAACATCCACCTTAAAACAATCTTCTTTTGGATTGGGATGTTTCATGGCTTTGAAAACATGAAAGTTTACTTCTTCATCGTGAACTCTTACTGCCAGCTTTCCATTATCTACATCAATGAGCACTCTAGCAATCTTCATGAATGGTCTTCCCAGAATTAGGGGAACTTCAACATCTTCTTCCATGTCTAATACCACAAAGTCAACAGGGAAGTAGAACTTGTCAACTTTCACAAGTACACACAATACCATAGGGTATTTTAATTGATCTATCAGCCAGTTGTAGAGTCATCTTTGTTCTTTGAGGATCAAGGTCACCAATTCGCTTCATCATACTTTGAGGCATTAGATTAATGCTAGCCCCTAAGTCTAACAAGGCTGTTCCAATGTTCATCCCTCCAATGGAGACAGGAATGGTGAAACTTCCAGGGTCTTTTGACTTTATTGGCATATTATGTTGTAAAATGGCGTTGTAACCTGCTTCCAGTTCAACAATTTCTTCATCATCCCTCCTCTTTTTGGTGAGAAATTCTTTCATAAACTTTGCATATGTTGGCATCTGTTCCAATGCCTCAGAAAATGGAATGTTTATGTGTAATTGCTTAAAGATTTCAAGGAATCTCTTGTATTCCTTTTCCTTATCCTTCTTTGATGGTGCATGTGGATAAGGTAAATCTTTAACTGGAGGTGTCTGACCCAAATACTGATTTTTTTGTTTTTTGATTTTTTTTTGTTTTTCTTTTTCATCATTCTTTTCTTCATCTTTTTTCTCTTTTTCTTCTTTCTTTTCTTCTTTCTCTTTTTCTTCTTTTCTTCTTTCTCTTTTTCTTCTTCTCCTTCTTCTTTCTCTTTTTTCTTTTTTTCACAATCACTTCCTACAACTTTACCACTTCTTGTAAAAATAGCATTACATTGTTCTCTTGGATTCTGAGTGTTTGCAGAAAAACTAGAGCTTTTCATGTCAGCTACTTCTTTTGCTAACTTTCCCAATTGCATGTCTGACACTTTACGTGCGGCTTCATTTGTTTGCATGTATTGAAGCAACTGTTGGATAGACTCTTCTATCCGTGTTAGCCTTGCTGTTTGATTAGATTATGGTTGTTGTTTGAATCGATTATTTGGAGGTCGGTTAGAAGGTCCAATGTCTTGTTTCCAGCCAATATTCTGATTTTGCCAACCCTGCGGGTAATTGTTAGAAAACGAATTACCAAGATTGAAAGGAAAATTACCTAAAGGTATTCTTTGATGGTTCAGAAAATTGGCTTGCTCTTGCTCATTTCTTTCAGGGGCACAGTAACCACATGGTTGCTCTCCCATGCAGTGCATACTTTGTTTTAATTGAGCAGGAGGTGGTGATGACACTTGAGCAATTTGAACTTTCTCCAATTGTTTGCTCATAGCCTTAATTTGTTGAGTCAGTAATTTTTGCTGAGCTAATACTGCATCATTAACCCCCAATTCGAGCATACCTGGCTTTCTTTGTATATTACCTCTTTCATGTTTTGCTTGTCAGTCACTGATGGACATTGATTCGAATATTTCTATTGCTTCTTCCACAATTTTGTTCATTAAAGAACCTCCTGCACAAGCATCTAACATCATTTTAAACTGAGGTAACAAACCATAGTAAACGATCCTTACCTTTTCAACATCATTTAAGTTGTGGTTCGGGCACTTCCTCAAGAGTTCCTTGAATCGTACCCATGTTTCTCCTAATGATTCATCATTGTTTCGTGAAAAAGAATGTATGGCTGTCATTATTTCAAAATATTTTGAAGGAGAATAAAATCTTTCCAAAAATTTTCTCTCGACATCGGACCAGTTTGCAAAACTACCAGGTGGACAAGATTTAAGCCATTCTTTGGCTTTCCTAATCAAAGAAAAAGGAAACAATCTCATCTAAACTGATTCTTCTTGATTAGGTTCAAAACCAATTGTGCTGCATAACTCATAAAAAACAGTTAAGTGTTCATAAGGTTCCTCATTATTTAAACCAGCAAATTGATTATTTTGAATAATGTTTAAAGTAGCTGGTTTGATTTCTACAGCAGCAATAGGTCCTTGATACATCCCCGAAACACAAGGTGGTCCATTAATAGCAGCAAACTGTCCCTATGTTCTCCTTTCAGCAGCCATGTTAGAATTTTCAAAATTTTTAGATTTTTCAAAAGAAGATGAAGTTGAAGAAGTTTTTGTTTTTTTAGATTTTAATGCTTTAAGTTTCTTTACAAACGTCTCGATCTCAAGATCAAAGAACACCTTTCCTGCAGAAGATCGAGTTTGCATAAACACACTAAATAAAGAAATGTTAGTAAAACAATGTTAAAATAAATAAATGAATAAATAAAAAAAATTTTACTAAGGTAAAATATTTTTACCACGGTAATTAAAAATTTACAGTTTACTGAATTAATTCAATCCCCGGCAACGGCGCCAGAAAACTTGTTAGACCCGGATAATATAATGTTACAGAAAACTTATTACTTTGTTTTACTGTTGGGTCTTTTAATTGGCAAGCGCATCAATCGTTTGTAGTTTTCAAAATTTAGATATCGTTCCACTGGGATTGAAAGTCCAATAGTTACAGTAATTTTCTAGTTACTATGGTAAATTTATCAAAACTTATACACAGAAGAATAATTTATATACAATTTATACAATATTTACAAGATGGCATAGTTGAGTTGTTCATGTGGTAAAAAGAGAATAATGATTTATCTAAGAAGTTGAGTTACAATTTTAGAATAGGCAAGATAATTGAGATAAAACACAGATAGACAAATTATGTTGAAAATTGGATCCCTATTCTAGAATAACAATGAGGAACTCAAGACATGCATATTTAATCATCAATTTTAATGTTATTGCGGCTTAAATTCATTATAACTGATCCCTCGTGATATAAATTCTAAGAATTCACTATAAAGTCCGATCCCTCTTGAGCTTTCTCAGTAAAAACTTGCATTAAGTCGTGGCCTTATGGCAATAATGGTTAACAACCCCTATAGAATTGAGATACCAAGGGTATTCCGACTTTTACTTTAATCAAAACAAGTTTCAATACGGCATGAATAATCATTCTCCCGTTTGACATTCACACTAATAAAACAAGTTTCAATACACATGAAAATCATTCTCCCGTTTGACGTTCATATTAATAAAAGATTGAAATACTAACATGGACTTGAATCATAAACATGTAGAGGTCGAATTCACAACATCATAATCAATAGATTAGTTCACTAATTCCAACATAAACAGATTAGTTACACATGGTGAAGTAAAAACAACACTTACAGTGATTGACATTACAAAGGCGATGGAAACATCACGATACAACGATCACAATACTACACAACACTCTCAAGTATCTAAAAAACTATTCTAGAACTACAAACTCATAAAAGAAACACTCAAACTCGAGTGTATAAGAGAAGATAAGAGTGGGATTGGATCAAAATGGGATTCCTAGAAGTGTTGGAAATGGCCCTATTTATAGGGCTGAGGAAAGGTCCTGATGCTACATGTCAGGTTCCTGACTCAGCCTCCATTAAACGCAGCTTGAAGTGGCCACTATGGAATTATTTTATTCAATCTTGTAGTGCTATATGGACCTGTCTCCCAATTTGGCTTGTCCATTTGTGCAGAGTGGAGTGGCCAATAATGGGTCACTAGCTGAGTGCTTGTCCAAGCTGGCTGTGGAGTCTACGCAGCTCTGACGCTACGCGTGGATGTGACGCGTAGCGTCAACATCAAAAGTCTCCACGCTACGCGTGGGGTTGATGCTACGCATCAGCTTTCCAGATCTTCAATTTTCTCTTTAAATTCTTCACTTTTTCACTGCAAAACTAGAGAAAATTGATCAAGGGCAGATTATTTCCAATAAGTTCTATTTATTGAATTTAAAAGCTAATTTTCTAACAATTTAAACTAATTTTTATTATTTTATGTAATTTTTATTAAAGATTTTATTGTAAATTTGAGGACTAACAATATGCCATGCAGCCATGAATGAAACAATGCACATGCTAGCCTTAGCTTTATAAGAATTCCTCACCCTCTCACTTAGGGGTATAATTTACACTTAACATCATAGTTAGTGATGTTCAACCAATCACAAGTCATCCAAGGTATATCATCCATAACATAATGGCTAAAGATTTATATCAATATGAATCCATACATGGGAATCAAGGGGCATGCTAACAATCATATTCTAAATTCATGCCCACACCAAATGTGTCAATTCAAATTCAACCATCAATTTTGGAATCAATCTCAATCGATAGCACACATAGAGGTAGTACATCCATATAAGGAGCAACATATAAATATGCATTGATATATATATATATATACATTATCAACCTAAAATTCAATCATGCATTTAGAAAATATACTTCTCTCCTACCTCAAGATAAGTACTCTTCCAGGTTAGATGGTCCCGTGTCGCTAGAGTTATCAAACCCTACATTAAAAATTATAGAACCACATCAATGACTCTTTCAGTCATCATTTTCAATTCTGGTTAACAATTAATGTATATACATAAGTCTTATCATATTGCAACTTGTAATAAGTTTCATTTCCTTATTTCCTTAGGTTTTGAGAATTCCTTCCCCTTAACCAAATTTCATTATATTTAAAGGGGGCAACAACACAATAATTTAAGTTACCCATATATGTCAATTCTTTTTCACCCAACATCCTTAGTGAGTTTTCTCATTATTAGGTTTTCACCACTCTTATTAACCATTTACCATCATTAATAGTTTTCACTCCTCATTAATAACATTTCTGAACATCATTAAATGCATATTCCATTCGCATTCTACATTTTCCCCAAAATCAAAGGTTAGGATTTTATCAAAAACCCAACAACCATCATAAATGCATATAATTTCCACCATTTACTATGTCAATTTTGTGTACCCTCATCAATGCTCATGAAAGCTCATATTTATTTTACCCCACCTTAGGGTTTGCATATTTAATGGCTTCCACAACAACCCACATGCATCTAAACACTCTGTAACATCCCTAATTTTATATAAATGATTAAATATTGGAAATAAATACTAAATAATTATATATGAGTGAATTAATATCCCAAAAGATTGGAAATAATTAAATTAAGATCTTGGGGGTTATTCATAATTTATTGGGGCTTAATAAGCTAAAATTCGACCTGATTAAAATATCGGTGTCAGACCAAGCATCTCCGATTGAGATGTTGTTAGTCAGAGCTATTAAGAATATAATTAGGGATCCAAATATAACTTCAGAATAATTTTTAGATAAAGTGTTGAGCCCGAATAGAGATCCTGTTTAATTTAAAACGGAGAAGCCTTAATTAAAGATGATGTAATTAAATGCCAAACTCTCTTTTTTTCCTTTTATATTTTCGTTGGTACTCTCCTAAAAAGTAGAACACTTTTATCTTCTTTCTACTTACTCATTCTCTTCATCATCGTTTTCCTCTAAAAGCCTTAGACAAGGTGGTGAGCCAATCCTCTCTCCTATTTTTGTTTTGAGGAGTTTGAAAAGTGGAGTTAGGAACTCAAAGTCTTATATTCCTCTCCTCTTGTTTTCATGCTCAATATTCCCTCTTTTAGAAAACCCACTCTTTACTTTTCATAAGGTATGTTCTTGTCATTTCTCAAGAATATGAACTATGGGTTTTGGGTTTTCATGTTGGGAAAGTGATTGAATGAATATGGGTCATGTAGAGGAGCATTTATGATGTGAAACCTAAGGTGGGGTGACATTAATGGAAGTTATAAATGGGTATTTATGAGTGTGTGTATATAGCAAGGAAGATAATGGAAAATGATGGGCATTGATTATGGTTGTTAGGTTTTTAGTGAAACCCTAACTCTAAGATTTGGGAAAATGTGGAATATGTGTAATAAAGCATTTATTGTGTTAGATAAATGTTATTAATGAGGTAAAATGGTGCCATAAATGGTGGATGGCCATTAATGAAATTTGATGGTTAATGATGGTTGTTGGAAACCATTAATGTGAACACCCATGAATGGGTTTAGCCTTAAATGCATAATAATGAATGGAAGCACCTAACCCACGGTGGTTATAGTGGATAGAATGAAATAAAAAGAGTTCATAATTAAAATGGCATAAACACTAAGTTATTAAATATGACCATTTGAATCTTGGTAGTTTGAATAGAAAATAATTCTGTGGTATATTGTATAATATAGGAAATAACCCATCGACGAGGCGGGATCTTCGTGCCGTATTGATTACTACTTCTCTTGAGGTAGGGGATAACTATTCTAAATGCATGATTTCATCCATTGATGATATGAATGTATAGTATTGTGCTATGATAATATGGATTGCATGGATGATATGATGATTATATGATTGAAATGCATTTAGAATGATTGATGTTATGTGATATATGCTTTTGGGATGATGAGTATGGTGTTATTTTGATTCATGTTAATGAGTTTATTATAAATGGCTTGAGACCATGGTTATATTGATTGATATGTGGTTGAACATCCCATAATGAGTGAACTAAAGAATGTTGATTGCCACTAACTAATTATGTGTATGAAATCCAATGAATGTTGGTGGTGGAGGATGATGAGTATATGATAAGTGTTTTATAACACAATAAATTAGATTTAGTTTGCTTAGGATTTTAATCATTATGCATTGTATTTCCTTAATTTTTGTGATTTTCGCTTTCTTTCCACTATATTCTACATAGGTATTTTATTTTGTAGAAATTAATAAAATTAAGGAACAAGTACAAAGATAATCCAAGGGTCAATAACAAGAGAAAAATGACCATCAAATGATAAAGAAACAAGAAGAACAAGCCCCGGTGAAAAAAGAGCAACAAAAGCATGAAAATTGGCTATTAGTGCGCTATCTATTAGTGCGGTTGTAATAGGAACCGCACTAATACGGTGTGAATCGATTCACACATAAATATTGCTCTAGGAATCGATTCCCAAAGCCATGAATCGATTCCCCACCTAAATGAATCGATTCCTAGCTGATTTTCATGCCATGAATCGATTCCCAACTCAATGAATCGATTCATGGACCTATGAATCGATTCCTCCTCCCTATGAATCGATTCATACACTATTTTTTATGCAAAAATGAACTGGAGGAATCGATTCATCAATCAAATCATGCACCAAATCATTGGAAACAACAAAACATAACTTGGAAACAGCTGGAAATCATCATGCACCAAAAGTTTCCACTTGCTCCTTAAATCACGCACGCGTTTTCTTTCGGTGCCTCCTTTCCATCGCCTATAAAAGGAGAAGAAGTTGCAAGCAGAGGGCATCCAATCCAGAAATCATTCTTCCTTCCTTTCTTTTCTTTTCCTTCATTTTTCTTTCTCTGTTCTACTTTTTTCTCTTTTTATTTTCTTTTTCTTTCTTTTATATTGTGTAAGAGTTATGAGGATTATGAAATTGAGTGTTCCAATTTGTAATTGGTGGAGGAATATTGCAACAAGAAAATACAGTGGTGAAATTATTTTGAGCTTTTGGAGAAACCCGTAAGTCTTTATTTTTACCATGTCTTGTATGTTTTATTTTTCCATCATGTGTATGAATTTAAATTATTTCATGAGTAACTAAATTAAATATCTTGGCATTTTAGGGGTGTGACAATATTTTGTGTTAATTTTATTTTGACTTTAAATTAAATAAATTTCTGTTTTCCATTTAGTTCAAATTATGCTCAAAGCTCTCAGTGATTCCTAACAAGAACCTAAGTGATAAAATTGTATACTTGCAGGTATATTAGTAAGTTTAGGTAATTAATAGAATCGAGAGATTTATTGTTACTGGAAAGTTTTTGAACTAAGCCTAAGGTTTTGAAATACTTTTTGTGACCTCGGTAAAACCGTGAAAGTAATCAAAATCTTTTGGGGAATAAATAAGGGATTTTCACAAAACAATAATGGGCCTTTCTTAAGGATTGAACATTGTTCTCCATAAGTTAGGTACATTAATAGGATTCTGAGAGGAACATATTAATTAGCTTAAGGAAAATCCGCCTTGGAAAACTTAATTTGATTCTTATTTATGAGAAGTTAAAATTCATTAACATAAAATAGAGTCTTGATCCCCCGAAATCCCAAGATACTCTCAACTCTGATTTTTAAGTGTCAAGTAAATTTTGTTTATGAATTTATTTTTAATTTATGTTTTATTTTACAAAAACATTAAAAATCAATTGTGTGGACAATTAAATTTCAATATGCTTGTACTTTGAACACAGTCCCTGTGGAGACGATAATCTTTTATATTACGCGACATAACCTGTGCGCTTGCGGGCCCTGTCAGTATACAAAATCTACTAAGTGGATGTGTTGAATTATTGAATGTGGAGTGGCATGATAGGATGCATAGAGTGAGAATACATTGATTGGCATTTGCATCCATGGCATATCATACACTGTCTATGTGGAATGTTAGGGGTTCCACTAGGCGGGCCTAGTGGGAGGGCGACCTAGTACACAGGTATATTGTTATATTTCCCTAGTGATTCTGGGAATCATGAAGCTGTCCGTAGTTTGGTGACGAGGCACCCTATGTGGCGGGACCAGTTAGCGGGTGGCTCTGTGATGAGTAGGTGTCCGACGGGGCATGGCTCTCTCGATGTATGTTCGGGAGGGGCCCGTAGCACTTTGGCAAGTAAGGTCATGATGTTGATCCGCAAGTCACGGGGTGATTAGTGCTACATAGGGACGAGAGCGGTTTGGTACCAGTAAAATATGTTGTTAAGCATGCATGAATTGAGGTATATGTGTACACATTTTTCTACTGCAGTAGGGGCATTAGTAGCATACTTATGCTTGACCCATATTTGGTATGTTGATGTTTCCTACAGTCGGATCCGCATTTGATAATAATTCCTTTGTGCATATGCATTAGCTATAAGAGCATTTGCATATAGTCAGAGATATGCCTAGTTGAAAGCCCGTGGTGACGATGGATGATTGAGAAATAAAGAGGAAAGAAATGAGGTACTAACATTATGTGTATGATGACGTTATTGGGAATGTCAATGATTTGGATATGTGTGTTGTGGAAGTATTGCTTCAAGTATGTAACATGTTGAAATGAAATGATATAGTATATGAATAAAACTGTGATGTTTCTTGAGAAATGTATTATGTGTAAGCATGTATAAGTATCATCATAATGTATGACTTTGATACATTTGGATTATGTTACTCACCTCCTAGTTGCCATTTTTAATTTTGATGTAGGTATGATGTAAATCCTACTCTTTTGGAGGTCGAGTATTGATGAAGGTAAATATGGAAGGAAAGTGGGTGAGCCTTGGCCGACATATTGTCATTTTGTAAAGTACTTGATGTATATATGTGCTCAATTTGTAATTTAATGTGATGAATAATGATTTTGGAGGTCATGTAGGAAAATTAGACCCTTGTGTGTATGGCTAATTTTCATTAATGACCTTGACAATGTATGGATGACAAACATTATTTGGAATGTTGTTAGAGTTGATGAATGAATGAAGTATTTCTTAAGATTTTATGTTCAATGAAGCATATAAGGTGATAAGCTTGATTATGATATGATTAATGAATTGGAATGAAAATTATTGAATATGATTACTTGAAACAAGTTCTAAATGCTTAATATGATGCATGTGATATGTTAATTTTGATCAATTTTTCTTGGGATGAGTTTTTGTATGTAAGATTGTGAGATTTTGAAGTTTGTGCGCATGATCTGATAATCTTGCTCAAGTGAGAGTCCCTTGTATCAGTAGTATGGCCTCTGGCCTAATCTCGCTCAAGCGAGAGTGGTTCTCACTCAGGAAAGATGACTCTACACTTGGCATCGAGCAAGCTTGCCTTCGCTCAAGCGAGCGAGCGTAGTGATGGTTCTAGAGCATTTTCGCTCACGCTCGCTGGCCTCGCTCAAGCGACCCATGTGGGTCTCGCTCAAGCGAGTCAAGGCCTCACTCAAGTGAGATACCCTGATTCCAATTTCTTCATTTTTTTGCTTCTTTGCTTAAATTTTCTTGCTTGCCTCGGAACCCATATATCATAGAAATAATGTTTCTACTATGAAATTATATTACTAATGTTTATCTAGTTGATGAGGCACCTTTCACCCCCTTCCTCACATAAATTTTGATAACTCTTAAATTTAATCCAATCTTCTGTTTTTCCCTTGTGACGATCTTGAGTTCAATTGTCCAAGGAGCACTCTGGTACCTTCTCGTATCTCCATATATGAGTTAGGTTATTTAATGATCCAGGGAATTTGTTCAAGTTTTGCATCGCGGTTTCTTTTATATTTAAACATTTCTAAAATCATGAAAAAATTTACCCCTATTTTTGGGGTGTCCAACACTCTCCCTACCATTACAACCTATAACCTAGGGCTTTAGCTAATTAAAAATGGTGAGAAACTTACCTAAAGCCAAGAAAAGATAGTGGGTACCAAGAGAGGGAGAGAGAGCAAAAAATTTAGAGGAATCAGGGGAGAGCTTTAAGCCACCATCTTTTTCTTCTTGCACAATGGAGAAAATGAAAAATGAAGGGAGAGCACGTAACCTTTTCTAGGTTTTAGAGAGTGGAAGAAGATGAAGATGAATGAGAAAAATGAGAAGTTAAGAGAGCCAAATGTGTTTTGCCAAGGAAGAGGAATATAACGTGAAAATGAGAGTAAAAAGTGAGGTTTTTAGTTTAAAATTTAACCCATCATTAAAACTTCTCCGTTTAATAATAAGCAGGATCTCAGTTCAGGCTCCATACCTTATCTAAAAATTATTCCGAATATAAATTTAGATTTGCAATAATATTCTTAACAACCCTGGCCAATAGCACCTTAATCGGAGATACTTGGTTCGACACCCATATTTTAACTAGGTATTAGTTTTGGCTCATTCAGCTCAAATAGATTATGGATAGTCATAATAATTCCAATTTAATCATTTCTAAACCTTTAGGATATTAATAATTTCATATATAATTATTTTTTTTTAGTTCTCTCAATTAAATATTTATATAAAATTTGGGATGTTACATGTTATGTTGAAGTAAATATAGTGTTATGCGATCATAGGGTACCTTGAAGGAACCAGGCGTTCCAAACTGAGCGTTTGAGGGAATTAGACTCCCTAAACTACTTACATATGTTAAAACGTGTATATTTAGTTTGTGGGGAGATTCCAATTGTAGATTGAAATGCATTGTATCATTTTGGTGTCTTAAGTTGGGCTTAAAGTGTATATTCAACCTGAAAATTTTAGATGGACTGATTCCACAAATTTCATGAATTGGGCAATCTTAGGGGCATAATTAGTCCTCGACTTCTTCATAACCATCATAGGTAATTAAGTTGTGGAGGTGTACCAATTGGATTCACCTTAATTGGTGTTGCATAGCTCCGATTTGACACAAATCACTGAGTAGTGCATAGGGAACCAACATGATAAAAAAATTTTTTTGAGATATTTTGGATCTCCCAATCCTAGGCTATGTTTTTAGGGACTCGTAGAGTCATGTGGGGCTATCCTAGGACGGATATGAAATTTTTTGAAAAATTTCCCTGTAAAATCATAAAGCAAATGAATCATGATAGAAATCTTATTTAATCAAATTAATTAATATTGAACTTAGGTCGGAGCCTGACATTTGTCCTTGCCCTTGCCCGCATGTTTAGACGTTAATCTCAGTGTATGTATGCTGAGGCACTGTTGTTCCATGTGTATTTTTGGACCCAGGCGTAACCATGCCCACGCATGACTCCTCCCACGTCCAATACACTCTCCCCTGGTCTAGACCGCATGTTCCCACACCTTTGCTAGTGCCCATACGCTGGCTTGTGGTGTGTGGTCCCTTCCTTTTGGCTGGTGGTGGGTGTCCTAACACCACACCTAGGCGTTCACACGCCCAGGTTCTGTCCAAAAAATTTTATTCTTGCCTTTTTTAGTTGAACATTATCTTACATTAGAAAAATTAATATATATATAATTTAAATAAATTAGATTGAGATCCAATCGTGAAAAAAATTTACCCGTAAAATTGTAATTTAAATAAACAATGATCTGAATTTTATTTAATTAGTATAATTAATAGTGAACTTAGGCCGGAGCCTGACATCTCTCCCAAAATCTAAATTTCTCAAATCACCGACTATCAAACCAACAACATCATCCTTTCCTCTTTTTCGATATAGTCTTAAGAAAAACTCATCATCTGCATTCACTTCAACAAAGTCTCTAACCTTTCTAAAAGATTGAACCAATGAATTATGTTCATCCATCATTACGATTAGTTCTTCAATCAATGTTGGATCCAATTTTTCTATCATAGTTTTAACATGTAAACATTAAAAAATAATGAGAAATATATTTATTATTATTATTTTAAACTATCTTTTAAATTATAACTAAATTATAAAGTAAAAACTTATATACACACCTGAAATGTTTCATTCTATTTTTTGTTTCATTTTAGGTATCATGAATATATAATTGGGCAAACTTTAGGGTCACACCAGTTGCAGGTACCAAGCTTTTAATTCTATGAAAATTTTGACCATTCAAGATAAATTGGGGAAGTCCTCTCCCATTATTAATTGATGATTCAACTTTACCACCGAGTGAAGTAAAGGAAAACATACTGTTATAGGCTTTTATATTTGATATTTTATCATTGTCATAAATTAAATTATACAACAACTCAGGAGGTTTCTTCAAATATGGAAGCTGCATTTTTCCCTTCATACAACATAAAGAAAAATGTGGATTGGATAGCTTCTTACATTTTTCAAACCTTTCTTCACACCACACCAAGGCACGACAATGGGAACGTCTGAAAGATGCTTTACCAAAGGTTAAAAGCTATGATGCAATGAAAAGATTTATAAGTATAAACCTTTTTAATTTTTTTTCATAAGAATATATATAAATTTAAAACTAAAAATATAATAAGGTCCATTACCTTCGATTTCTACTTTAGCATGTAATTCTGATTTGAAACGCATGTTGCATATCTTATAATCTATTTTTTTTTGTAAAATATTTGTTTAACAAAGTTAGTTAATTAATGGTTGTTTACTTGTAAAAAAATATTTTCAAATTACGTTTATTAGACATACCTGGAGGAGGATGGATTATAGTAAAAGTAGACAAAGTAGAATTTTCAACCGGATAAGCAAATGGAATGGGGGAACACTTTATTGATGAAGGAGATTCACATAAAAATTACACCCTTTGTTTTTTAACTCGCTCATAAACTGAATTTGGTTGATCATCTAAAGCATACATAAAGATATATTATTAGTAGCAATAATTAGTACAAAATGTAATGCACAAGATATTTATAACACTAATGGGCATTACATTCTGGTCAAAGATGAAGCTTAATGAAGTAATGAAATATTATAAATATGTTGATTGTTAAATTTTCTATTGAAAAAATAAATTCATATATTATTTCATTTTTTTATTAACCAAATATAATATACAATATCATATGAATAATACATGACTAATGTACAAAGATAATTTATTTTTAGATAAATTGTTCTTACCTCCATTTGGAAAGACTTAAATTATACTCTCATTTTCTTCATTTTTTATGTGTCTCTACAACTATAATATTTTCTAACAACTAACTTTAGCATTCAATTATGAAAACCATTGGTATTTTTATAAATAAAATTATTAAAAGAATTAGATAGGTGTTTGAATAAAAATTATTTTTATTATACTTAATTTACAATATTAAAGAAATATTTACTTAATATTACAAAAATCAAATATTTACTTAATTTATAATCTAATAATAGAATAAAATCATGAAAGAAGTACAATTAGATACTACTGTTAGACTCCCAGTCACAGAACAATATTAATTAGTCTATTTAATTAAAATTCTAATTGTAATTCACTTGATTTATAATTTATTTATTTATTTACAAGCAACGTTTTCACATTTAAATCTCCTTTTCATTTTAATTAGGATGGGTGTGTATTAGTTTACCAAGGCAACACAAATTTTTGACCCTACAAAGCAATACTTAAATTTGAAACCCGATCAGACTAGTCCATACCAGACTAGTCCGTACCAGACAAGACCAGACTAGTTCTAATTTTTGCAATAAGGTCCATGCACAAAACAACCAACTTCTAGGACCCCTAAATCACTCATTTTAGGTCTGATTCTTACCAAATTTTGATAGGCAACATGTTTTTGACCTTTCGAATTTGTTGGCAAAGTTCATTCACCAAAATTCGATTATATGAACAAGTTATACGATAAAACTAGGTGTAGAAGGTAGAAGCAAGTGTTAAATCTGTTATTTGATAGCACCATAATTATGCAGAATTTTCATGCAGATTCAACTTCTACAGTACCTAAAACCTATCAAATGAACTCCAAATCACGCCAAACTTTATAGTTAGTATATATATTCTAATTGTGAACTAATGAAAGTGGTTTCATTCTAAAATTCCTTAAAATGAAAGAGATATGCCATAAAATACATTTTAGGCAATTTTGGGCTAAATGGCTCAACTAAACCTATCAATTCCTATTAGAAAAAGGCAAAGGAACCTAGGCATATTTCAAATCATGTACTTGACTATGGAACCTATTTAGAGGTTCAGAAATCTCCCGGATCAAAATATAGTTACCTCGGTTCCTTGAATTCATATATTTATGCATAAAGGCTTTACCCAACTAATTCAAACTTCAAATTAATACATATAGTAACCTACCCATATAGTTTACGTACAATAGAAACAACATGGAAACATAATTTAAGGTCACACCAACTACACAAAACCTGCCCATTAACATGGCACCTATCAAGTTGCTCTAAAATGCCTTGTAACTATAATGCTACATTTCTACTCTCTATTAACTACAAGTGTAATTATGAGAGGAATACATGTCTAATTAGTTTTGTCCAAAGACTCAAAATCACTACAATATGCATACATATTTATACATATAGATTAAAGTCAGAATCACATGACATCGCATTTCATTGAACATGCATAATCGACAGACATATCCTAAGTTCTTCTAACCATGACATAATCATTTCATTATAAAGTCTTGACATTACAATAACCTACTAGTGGTATTCATAATAAAATTCTTAATTGTTGTAGTCCATAACATAATATATATATATATATATATATATTTCCAAATGCACATATTCACCTACTCATATGTCTAAGCATCATGTTGTACCAACCTACAAGGCTACATGCCTTTTAATCAAAATACATTGTGATTAATGTAACATCCCGATTATTTAATTAATGGCAAGATTAATATTACATGCTAATTGAGAATTAATTTAAAATAAAAGAAAACTTGATGTTGATGGAAGTGATTGGATGGTGGCCCCATTTGCACGTTTCCCACCCGCTCACTCTCTGCCTTTTTCTCTTGGCCCATGTGCTGAAGAGAAACCACCCCTTCATTCTCTCAAATTCCTACGAGACTTTTCTTCTTCACCTTCTACTTCTCTTTTTCTTCTCTGTTTTCTGTTAACCCGGCGATAGCATCTCAACAGTTCTTTTCCACCACCGGGTTTGTTAATTGGCAAGCGCACCAATCGTTTGTAGTTTTCAAAATTTAGATATCGTTCCACTGGGATTGAAAGTCCAATAATAACAGTAATTTTCTATTTACTATAGTAAATGGGAAGGAAGTTATAAACAAAAGAATAATTTATATACAATTTATACAATATTCACAGGATAGCATGATTGAGTGGTTCATAAGATAAAAGAAAATAAAATCTATCTAAAAAAAATGAGTTGCAATCTAGAATAGGTAAGATACTTGAGATAAACACAGATAAACAAATTATGTTGGAAATTGGATCCCTAATCTAGAATAACAATGAGGAACTCAAGACATGCATATTTAATCATCAAGTTTCATGTCATTGCAGCTTAAAATCATTATAACTGATCCCTCATGATATAAATTCTAAGAATTCACCGTAAAGTCCGATCCCTCGTGAGCTTTCTCAGTAAAAACTTGCATTAAGACCTGGCCTTATGGCAACAATGGTTAACAACCCCTATAGAATTGAGATACCAAGGGTATTCCAACTTTTTACTTTCGTCAAAACAAGTTTCAATACAGCATGAACAATCATTCTCCCGTTTGACATTCATACTAATAAAACAAGTTTCAATACACATGAAAATCATTCTCCCGTTTGACGTTCATATTAATAAAAGGTTAAAATACTAACATGGACTTGAATCATAAACATGCAGAGGTTGAATTCACAACATTATACTCAATAGATTAGTTCACCAATTCCAACATAAACAAATTAGTTACACATGGTGAAAGTAGAAACAACACTTACAGATTTTGACATTACGAAGACGATGGGAACTTCACGATACAATGATCACAATACACCGAAACACACTCAAGTATCTAGAAAACTATTCTAGAACTACAACTCATAAAAGAAGTACTCAAAGTCGAGCACAAGAGAGAAAAGAAATGCTATGGAATGGGATGGGATGATTTGAATGGTGTTGGATGGCTCTATTTATAGGGCTGAGCAAGGGTGCTGACGCTACGCGTCCCTGTGACGCTACGCGTCACACCCCTGACTCAGCCTCCATTAAACACTTGATAATGGCCACTTCAAATTATTAAATTTGATCATGCTTGGCCATATGGACATGTCTCCACCGATTTTTGGCCTTTCATGGTGAGTGGGATGGCCCTTGTGGCTGAGTGGACTGCCCATTATTGGGTCCAAGTGGAGTGGTTGGTCAAAGTGGAGGTGGAGACCACGCAGCACTGACGCTACGCGTGGCTGTGATGCGTAGCGTCAGCATCAAAAATAGCTGTTGATGCTACGCGTGGGGTGAGGTTACGCGTCAGCTCCTCCAGTGTAATTTTCTCTTGATTTCTTAACTTTTTCACTGCAAAATTAGAGAAAATTGATCAAGGGCAGATTATTTCCAACAATATCCATTTATTGAATTTAAATCCTAATTTTCTAACAAATTAAACTAATTTTTATAATTTTTATGAAATTTTTATTCAAGCTTTTATTAAAAATTTAAGGACTAACATTTTTCTTCCTCCCCATCAACGTGCGACTGTGGTATTTTGGGGGACTCGAAGATCCCACTGTTGGCAAGGAGCGATCGTTCGGAAAAGGAGCAGCTCCCAGTTTCTCCAAGCTGTGTGTGGTGTTCGTCTGGATCTGAAAGTTGTTGAGCGAGAGAGACTGAGGGAACGAGCAGAGCACGGGTCAACATTGAAAATCGAGGAGCTTCTTGCGTCTTTCTAGTAGGTAGGGGGCGCTTTACATCTCAAATGCATAGTTGTGGATGGATCCCGGGTGAAAGTACTGCATTTTATGTTTATGGTTGTGAATATGTTGATTGTGCGAATCATATGATGATAACTTTTGAATACCGGGTGTGTGTATGCGTTAGCTGAGTCACGTATGGTTATATCCTTCTCCGTCCATGAGATGTGTGTTAGTAAACATGTGAATGTATGAAAATGTACTGGATTTGTGTTGGCCGAGTGCATGCGTTAAGAGTTTGTTATGCTGAGTCCCGTGTGTAGTTTAACACTTAACAGCATGTGGTATATGTTATTGATATTGCTAATACCGAGTGTATATTATAGGACTGTTGGTTGATTCCTGTGTAGATTTTTATATTAGAAAGCATGAAACTGTCTTGTTACGAATAATGGTATGATTACCGAGTACTGGTACTGAGAAGCTGAGGGTAAATCCCTGATTGATATCTTATGATTATATGCATGTAAATACTGGGATGAATCTGATGGGATTTCAAAATGAATACATGAGATGCATGTGTTATGTGGTTTTACCGAGTGAAATGCCACTGTTGTGCTAATGAATATGTATGGAAAAATAATAAAAGACCTTGGGTTGGACTCAAGGCAACACCGAGTGAAACACTCGTGTACTAGCGTTGGACGCTTGGTGAAAGTCCTTGGGTTAGACTCAAGGCAAGCTTACCGAGTTGGACTCAGGGCTGCCCGTAACACTCCCGTTGTCGCTTGGAGCGATTGTGTTACCGTGAGGGCAAACGGTTTGGTACCAGTAAAACGGCCGGATCAGCTTGGCGTTGAGAAAAAGGCTTGGAGCCTATGTTGCAACATAAAAATTAATAAAAAACTGATCGGATCCGACTGAAATTAATGTGTGCACACTTATACTATTGTTGAGCTCAATATGGTTATATGCGTATGTATGGGGAATATCAATATAAGCAATATGGCTGTGTATTACTAATTAATATGGCTGTGTGTTATTTGAATAAATTTTGATTGAGTGATACTGTGTGTGGATATATCAAATGACAGTGTATGTGATAGATTGATTGAGAGATAATGTTGTGTAGTGGAAAGCTAGAGGATTTTCCGAGTCATTACTGTCATTTTATATGTAAAAGCTCACCTCTATTGTGGCCATATTTCAGTGGATGTTGCTCGGAATGAGGAATGATGGGAGAGCACCAATTGCTGGGAAGAGCATTATACAGTGGAAGTGTACATGTATATATATATTATATAGATGATTTTTGTATAGCCTTGGCCGGCTCTTAGTTTAACGTTCTGTTTTTAATGTGTAGGATTTGAACTCTCGGTATTGAGAGTAAAACTAAGCGTATTTCAATATATATATATAATGCTATGTGTTTTATCTTGTTCAGTGGGTAATGATGTGGGTGAATGTCTAAGTTGTGTACATTTATTTTCTACTAAATGAATAATGCTTGCGTGATTCCGAGTAAGGGAGAGCTAAGGTAAATCCGAATGAGGTGAGATAAGAGACCCTCTTCCGAATGAAGAAGGGTTGGGCTAATTCTGAGTGAGTTATGCTCATTACAGGACTATTTCCCTAAGAGGATCAATCGAAGGGTGTTATGTGAGAAATCCCTTTAATAAGCCTATTCCATGTGCATAAGGCCATGATATCCCGAGTGAGTGAAGTCATGTAATTCCGAGTGGGAATTGACTTAAAAACTTCCCGAGTAAGAACTTATGAGAATTTCCCGAGTGAAGAGAAACTAGAGTATTCTGAGTGAACGAAGCTATGAAATCCTTAAGCGAGACTTGATCTTGTAGAGAGTTCTCAAGGTAAGAGAGATCAAATATGCCGAGTGAAAAATATGTGAAACATTTCCGAGTGATACGAGACTGTGGAAAATATTCCGAGCGAGGAAAACTTATAGATTCCGAGTGTAATGGCCGAGGGAATAATTCCCGAGTGAACTTAGGTTTAGATTCTAAGTGATAAGGTTGCCGAGTGAACTTAGGTTCAGATTCCGAGTGATGAGGATACCGAGTGGACTTGAGTTTAGATTCCGAGTGGTCGAATTATCCAAGTGCCTTATTCGCTTGGGCGAGTAAGGTTTTGCTCCAGCGATCATGGTTCGCTTAGGCGCTTTCTTCCGCTGGCTATTATTTAATCGATATTGGGCCTTGCCAACGTGGGGGCATCCTGACCCGGTTCTTCCTTTCTTTGGTCGGATTCCTGTTCCGATTTCCCCTGTTAGCCATTCGGAATTTTTGGGAAAATTTTTCCCTTGTCTCGGATTTTATTTAATTTAGTTAGGATGTCTCATTTTGGTATCAGAGCGGACTTAAAAGGTCCAAGGCCAAGGTATGCTTACTCTTAGTAAGCGGTTGTGTGCATTATGACCGAGTGTCGTAATTATTTGCAGCATCTGATGGATTTGATCCATGTTTAAGCACAATTTGAGTGGCCATGTGCCTATGAGGTGTTGTTTTAGGGGTAGAAGATTGTTCCTACCCTGGTCCAATTAATTATATGATACTTAAGGATTGTATAATAAATTGTTATAATTGTTGAATGTTGGGTTGAAGTCCGATCGGTAGTGAGTAATTTTGTAAACTTATCCTTGAAAGGGGTGTTAATTTCAGGATAAGTCATGGCAAATCGTCACAGCATGGAAGCCATAGCCACGGCATTCCAGCATTTCACTGACATATTCGAGAGGCAGAACCAGCCTCGAACTGATGATGACCAAGGGTTGGACCGCTTCCTGAAGAGGAAGCCGGGTGAGTTTGAAGAAGGATTCAATCCCAAATCGGCTTATTCATGGATTCAGGATTTAGAAAGGATCTTTGGTGGCCTTCAATGTACCGAGGCCCAGAAAGTGGACTATACTGTATATATGCTGCAAGCTGAAGCCGAGTGTGGTGGAAGATCACCAAGGCCCGATTGACTGATGCAGGTACCCAGTTAATCTGGGAGAACTTTAAAGCATGTTTTCTGGAGCAATACTTTCCTGACACGGTGAGGAGTCAGAAAGAGTTGGAATTCATGGAACTAAAGCAGGGTTCTATGACTGTTGAGGAATACGCTGCTAAATTCGAAGCATTGTGCCTGTTCTATCCTCCATTTCAGCAACCCAGAATCGAGGGTTCCAAGTACATTAAGTTCGAAAGCGGATTGAGACCCAAGATTAAAAGAGCCTTTAGACACCAGGAGATTCGGAATTTTCCAGTGTTGGTGAACAAATGTAAAATTTTTGAAGAAGACGATAATGTCCACCCGGGCCAGAGTAGCAGGACCGACACGTCCTTGAAGCCACAACAGCCTCGCTTCAAGAAGCCGGGAAATGTTGGAAGAGGCGGATCCTCCTCTGAATATCGAGGACAGGGAAATCGTGGTGGTCGTTTTGGAGGTCGTCTTGGGAATAGTAAGTGCTTTAGATGTGGTGGTTACCACTTTGCCCGAGAGTGTGATGTTGGAAGAGATGTTGTATGCTTCCATTGTAATGAAAAAGGGCACGTACGCCCCGACTGCCCTCAGCTGCAGCAAGCCAATGTAAACGTACAGCGTGGAGGTTTCCGGGGAAGAGGTCGCAGAAATGGCGGCCGAGGGAATGGTGGCAGAGGCAATGGAGCTCGGGGTAATATGATGTTTGCCCCAAATAACCGAGAGAGAAATGTTGAGCAACCAGCTACAGGAGGGGTTTATGCAATCAATGCCGAGGAAGCTGCACAAGCTAACGACTTAGTGCAAAGTAAGTGCTCACTCGGTAGTCATACTCTTGATGTAGTTTTTGATTCTGGAGCTACCCACTCCTTTATAGCTGACGATTGTGTGAGACGTTTGAGGTTGCCGACTGTGTATATGGATCGGACTTTGAAGGTATCCAATCCGACCAGTGTTAAAGTGTTGACATCGATGATGTGCAAAGACGTAACCTTTATGTTGGGCGATCGGAGTTTTACCTTCAATTTAGTATGTGTGCCTCTAAAAGACCTCGACATCGTACTTGGCATGGATTGGCTTTCAGCCAACAAGGTGCTGGTGGATTGCCAAAGCCGAAGGGTGATTTTTCCGAGACAAATCCATAATGATTACACAGTGCAAGGTATAGCCCAGTTATTTGTGATGCTTTGTTTGACCGAGGGTGAGAGTAGAATCCGAGTGCATGATATTTCGATTGTTTGTGATTTGCTTGAGGTGTTTCCGGATGATGTGTCGGGTGTCCCTCCAAATAGAGAAGTTGAATTCTCTATTGACTTAATCCCTGGAGCCGAGCCAATCTCCAGTGCTCCTTATAGGATGTCTCTGACTGAATTAGCTGAGTTAAAGAAGCAAGTTGACGAGTTACTCAGTAAACAATTCATTCGACCGAGTGTATCACCATGGGGTGCACCAGTGTTACTCGTCAAGAAGAAAAATGGCAGCATAAGGTTATGTATAGACTACTAACAGCTAAGTAAGCTTACGATCAAGAACCGGTACCCATTACCTAGGATTGATGATTTAATTGATCAGCTGCGAGGTGCTTCAGTATTCTCAAAAATCGATTTACGATCGGGATACCACCAGATCCGGGTGAAGGACTCGGATATTCCCAAGACCGCGTTTAGGACTCGGTATGGTCATTACGAGTATGTAGTAATGCCATTCGGCGTGACAAATGCCCCTGTTGTATTCATGAATTACATGAACAACATTTTCCATGCATACTTAGACCGATTCGTGGTCGTTTTTATCGACGATATCTTAGTTTATTCTAAAACCCCTGAGGAGCATGAGGAACATCTTCGATCGGTACTCCAAGTACTAAAGGAGAAGCAACTGTTTGCAAAACTTTCGAAGTGTGACTTCTGGATGGATAGGATCCATTTTCTTGGACATGTAATTTTTGAGGAAGGAGTCTCGGTAGATCCTTCCAAGGTAGAAGCTGTAATGGCATAGGAGAGGCCTAAGTTGGTCTCAGAGATCAGAAACTTCATGGGTCTGGTCGGTTATTATAAAAGGTTTATTGAGGGATTCTCTAAGCTTGCTCTGCCCTTGACAAGGTTGACTCGGAAAAATGTCCCCTTCGTGTGGAGCTCTGAGTGTGAGAAAAGTTTCCGAGAGCTAAAGACTAAGTTGACAACGGCTCCAGTGTTGGTATTGCCAAATTTGCAAGAAAGCTTTGTAGTTTACTGTGATGCGTCAGGACTCGGCCTTGGATGTGTGCTGATGCAGAAGAATCGAGTGATAGCTTATGCCTCTCGTCAATTGAGGCCACACGAGCAGCACTATCCGACTCACGACTTGGAGTTGGCAGCTGTTGTCTTCGCGTTGAAAATATGGAGACATTACTTGTATGGCTCCAAATTCGAGGTTTACAGTGACCACAAAAGCCTCAAATATTTATTCGATCAGAAAGAGCTGAACATGAGGGAAAGGAGGTGGACGGAATTCTTAAAAGATTACGACTTCGAGTTGAAGTATCATTCGGGTAAGGCGAACATTGTGGCCGACGCCTTGAGTCGGAAGTCGATTCATGTGGCAACAATGATGGTGAAAGAAATGGAATTAATTGAACAATTCCAAGACATGAATTTGCACATAGATGTCTCTTCATCTCGGAAGGTAACGCTCGGAATGTTGAAGATAGCTAGTGAGTTTCTGAAGCTAGTGTATGTGGAGCAGAAGTCAGATTCCTACTTAGCTGAGATGAAAGAGACCGAGGCTAAGGGCAAGGATCTGTCCTTAACCGAGGGCTCGGATGGAATTTTTCGGGTGAAGGATAGGATATATGTGTTAGGTGCTGGCGAATTGAGGAAGATGGTGCTCGATAAAGCCCATAAGATCCTGTTAAGCATCCACCCGGGCACTACGAAGATGTACCATGACTTAGGGATGCACTTCTGGTAGCCCGGATTGAAAAGAGATGTGGTCGACTATGTGGCTCGGTGTATCATTTTCCAGAAGTCAAAAGTTGAGCACCAGAAACCGTATGGTGGATTGCAACCTCTTGAAATCCCCGTGTGGAAATGGGACTCGATTGCCATGGACTTTGTAATGGGATTGCCTAGAACCCGAGCGGGTTATGATGCCATTTGGGTCATTGTGGACTGATTAACGAAATCAGCATATTTCTTACCCATAAACATGAGGTATTCCTTACAGAAGTTAGCCCAGATTTATATCCGTAAGGTTGTTTGACTGCATGGTGTGCCATCTTCTATCGTGTCGGACAGGGACCCAAGATTTACTTCCCGGTTTTGGGGAAGCTTACACCAGGAATTAGGCACTAAACTCCGATTGAGCTCAGCCTACCATCCCCAGTCGGATGGGCAGTCTGAGCAGACAATACAGAGCTTGGAGGACTTGTTAAGGTCCTGTGTGTTGGAGCACGGTGGTAGTTGGGACCAATATTTCCCTCTGATTGAACTTACGTATAATAACAGCCACCACAGCAGCATTGGCATGGCACCATATGAAGCATTGTACGGTCGGAAATGTCGAACCCCACTTTGTTGGTCGAAAACCGGTGAAAGTTTACTATTGGGACCGGAAATTGTGAAGCAGACTTCTGAACAGATTCAAATAATTAGGGAAAAGATGAAGGCATCTCAAGACTGACAGAAAAGCTACCATGATAAGCGGACTAAGCTGCTTGAATTTTCGGTCGGCGATAAAGTGTTCTTGAAGGTTTTGCCGAATAAAGGGGTCGAACGAGCCTTGAAGAGTGGGAAATTAAGCCCCCAGTACATTAGACCCTATGAAATATTGGAAAGGGTCGGTCCTGTGGCATACCGATTAGCATTGCTGACTCATCTATCAAACTTGCATAATGTGTTTCACGTGTCTCAATTGAGGAAGTGTTTACCCGATTGTACATACGAGATGCCGGATGATGAAGTCGAAATCAGAGAGAATTTGACGACTATTGCTGTACCGACTAAAATTATGGACCGGACGGTAAAACGCTTGAGGAGCAAGGATGTGCAACTAGTCGAAGTAGCGTGGCAACAAAATGGATGTACTTCTTATACTTGGGAACGTGAGGATGCCATGAGGCAGCAGTATCCCGAGCTATTTTATTGAGGTAAGCTTGTGTTTGAATTTCGAGGACAAAATTCTTTGAGGGGGGATAAGTGTAACATCCCGATTATTTAATTAATGGCAAGATTAATATTAAATGCTAATTGAGAATTAATTTAAAATAAAAGAAAACTTGATGCTGATGGAAGTGATTGGATATGACATATGATTGGATGGTGGCCCCATTTGCATGTTTCCCACCCGCTCATTCTCTTCCTTTTTCTCTTGGCCCATGTGCTTAAGATAAACCACCCCTTTATTCTCTCAAATTTCTATGAGACTTTTCTTCTTCACCTTCTACTTCTCTTTTTCTTCTCTGTTTTCCTTCCTCCCATCAACGTTCGACTGTGGTATTTTTGGGGACTCGAAGATCCCACTGTTGGCAAGGAGCGATCGTTCGGAGGAGGAGCAGCTCCCAGTTTCTCCAAGTTGTGTGTGGTGTTCGTCTGGATCTGAAAGTTGTTGAGCGAGAGAGGCTGAGGGAACGAGCAGAGCACGGGTCAACACTGAAAATCGAGGAGCTTTTTACGTCTTTCCAGTAGGTAGGGGGCGCTTTACATCTCAAATGCATAGTTATGGACGGATCCCAGGTGAAAGTACTGTATTTTGTGTTTATGGTTGTGAATATGTTGATTGTGTGAATCATATGATGATAACTTTCGAATATCGGGTGTGTGTATGCGTTAGCTGAGTCACATATGGTTATATCCTTCTCCGTCCATGAGATGTGTGTTAGTAAACATGTGAATGAATGAAAATATACTAGATCTGTGTTGGCCGAGTGCATGCGTTAAGAGTTTGTTATGCTGAGTCTCGTGTGTAGTTTAACACTTAACAGCATGTGGTATATGTTATTGATATTGCTAATACTGAGTGTATATTGTGGGACTGTTGGTTGATTCCTGTGTAGATTTTTATATTAGAAAGCATGAAACCGTCTTGTTGCGAATAATGGTATGATTACCGAGTACTGGTACTGAGAAGCTGAGGGTAAATCCCTGATTGATATCTTATGATTATATGCATATAAATACTGGGATGAATCTGATGGGATTTCAAAATGAATACATGAGATGCATGTGTTATGTGGTTTTACCGAGTAAAATGTCACTGTTGTGCTAATGAATATGTATGGAAAAATAATAAAAGACCTTGGGTTGGACTCAAGGCAATACCGAGTGAAACACTCATGTACTAGCGTTGGACGCTTGGTAAAAGTCCTTGGGTTGGACTCAAGGCAAGCTTACCGAGTTGGACTCAGGGCTGCCCGTAACACTCCCGTTGTCACTTGGAGCGATTGTGTTACGCGTGAGGGCAAACGGTTTGGTACCAGTAAAACGGCCGGATCAGCTCGGAGCTGAGAAAAAGGCTTGGAGCCTATGTTGCAACATAAAAATTAATAAAAAACTAATCGGATCCGACTGAAATTAATGTGTGCACACTTATACTATTGATGAGCTCAATGTGGTTATATGCGTATGTATGGGGAATATCAATATGAGCAATATGGTTGTGTATTACTAATTAATATGGATGTGTGTTATTTGAATAAATTCCGATTGAATGATACTGTGCGTGGATATATCAAATGACAGTGCATGTGATAGATTGATTGAGAGATAATGTTGTGTAGTGGAAAGCTAGAGGATTTTCCGAGTCATTACTGTCATTTTATATGTAAAAGCTCACCCCTATTGTGGCCATATTTCAGTGGATGTTGCTCGGAATGAGGAATGATGGGAGAGCACCAATTGCTGGGAAGAGCATTGTACAGTGGAAGTGTACATGTATATATATATTATATAGATGGTTTTTGTATAGCCTTGGCCGACTCTTAGTTTAACGTTCTGTTTTTAATGTGTAGGATTTGAACTCTCTTGGTATTGAGAGTAAAACTAAACGTATTTCAATATATATAAATATAATGCTATGTGTTTTATCTTGTTCAGTGGGTAATGATGTGGGTGAATGTCTAAGTTGTGTACATTTATTTTCTACTAAATAAATAATGCTCGCGTGATTCCGAGTAAGGGAGAGCTAAGGTAAATCCGAGTGAGGTGAGATAAGAGACCCTCTTCCGAATGAAGAAGGGTTGGGCTAATTCCGAGTGAGTTATGCTCATTAAAGGACTATTTCCCTAGGAGGATCAATCGAAGGGTGTTATGTGAGAAATCCCTTTAATAAGCCTATTCCATGTGCATAAGGCCATGATATCCCGAGTGAGTGAAGTCATGTAATTCCGAGTGGGAATTGACTTAAAAACTTCCTGAGTAAGAACTTATTAGAATTTCCCGATTGAAGAGAAACTAGAGTATTCTGAGTGAACGAAGCTATGAAATCCTTAAGCGAGACTTAACCTTGTAGAGAGTTCTCAAGGTAAGAGAGTTCAAATATGCCGAGTGAAAAATATATGAAACATTTCCGAGTGATACGAGACTGTGGAAAATATTCCGAGCGAGGAAAACTTATAGATTCCGAGTGTAATGGCCGAGGGAATAATTCCCGAGTGAACTTAGGTTCAGATTCTGAGTGATAAGGTTACCAAGTGAACTTAGGTTCAGATTCCGAGTGATGAGGATACCGAGTGGACTTGAGTTTAGATTCCGAGTGGTCGAATTATCCAAGTGCCTTGTTCGCTTGGGCGAGTAAGGTTTCGCTCCAGTGATCATGGTTCGCTTAGGCGCTTTCTTCCGCTGGCTATTATTTAATCGATATTGGGCCTTGCCAACGTGGGGGCATCCTGACCCGGTTCTTCCTTTCTTTGGTCGGATTCCTGTTCTGATTTCCCCTGTTAGCCGTTCGGAATTTTTGGGAAATTTTTCCCTTGTCTCAGATTTTATTTAATTTAGTTAGGATGTCTCAATTAATATCTCACAATATCAAACTATGTATTAACACCATCATCTACCATAAACCATAAAATTATGCACAAGTTCAATTCTAAGTTTTTGGCAAGCTGATTGTTATCCATGATGCCAAAAGCTATGCATATATAGCACACACAATAACTCTCTAACATACATAAATTATATCACCATAATTTTCCAACAAACATCTTTCAACTAGAAATTACATCGGAACTTAAAATATAGAACGGTGATGCTTTGACTTTTAAAATCTTTCCTTCATATGCACGAAAACCATGAAATACGGATCTGACTTTTCAATATAAAGCAAGTGCCATGATAACCCACTCAGTGAACCATCTGGGTAATTTGACTTTTCAGTTCACTCTGAAACAAGTGCTTAGCTGCTTCTAATGCTTCAAGCGACACGCCCTAATGCTTCACAAGACCTTTCAAGCCTCTAATGGTAGTCACGGTCAAGTTTGAAGAGAATTTAGATTCTGTTAAACATATAAGAAGGAAGAAAGGGTCTAGTGGGAGATGGTATGTTGGAGAAGAAGAAGAAGCAACGTGAGCTCACATAATGGAGAAATCGCATGCACAATGGTGATAGCGTGAAACTGCCGGGGGAAAGAGGTAATTGCAAAAGGAAAAAATTTAAAATTTGATTTTAATTCAATTAAGAGTAAGGGAAATGAATTAGAACATAGGGAATAAAATAAAATAATTGGGTTTAGCCAATTAACTCTTTAATTTAAGTGGAACTATGTATTTAATCCTCAGCTTCCTAACTTTATCCCATGAATTAAATTTTTAGGATGTTACAGCTACATATATTCACTTATATAAATAATTCTTATATCAATGGAAGACAATTTTTCATGTTCTTATCATCTATTTTGGTTAGTACTAAAACTAATAAAACTGATAACAAAATAATTTTTTCATAATTTATCCAATAACTTTTTCATAATAACAAAATAATTTTTTCATAATAAAACTTATCACCTATTTGACTAATAATAATCTTTTATAAATTAAATACACAATATCAACTAATATGACAAAACATCAAAAGAACGAGAGATATTACACAAAGCACAACTTTATTTGATTCAATTATATGAACTTAATCTACACAAAATTTATGTATGCAAAAATAAATAAATTATCTATCATTAAGGCCAAATTTAAAACCATATAACATATAACTTATTCAAAGATATATTTGACAAAGAAGTTTTGTAGTTGGATTGAGAAAGTTGCTTATTTCTATTAGATTCATTAGAAACTTCATCTAAAAATAAAAATAAACTTATAAAGATATCCGATAATTTTCTGTATAGTATATATATCCCAAAAAATATTTGTTCATTATGTCAATCAATTAAAATATTTGTTAATATTTTAATATTTATAATTGTTTATATAGGCTACATTTTGAACTTAGTTACGATAAATCTACCAAGAATCAACCAAGAAAAGTGATACATTTGTTAGTGGATAAAATAACAAATATTATGGGTAGCAAACACGACTAAATATTTCACAAAAGCCTTCTTTTGATATGGGAAAGTTTACAGGTAGATGTTATGATATATATATATATATATAATAAAAGATATATATAGAAATATGAAAAATGAAATATTTTATGAAATAATTTAGATATAGATCTTTTAAAAAATTAGTCACATATATAAATTAATAAATTAAATGAATGCCTATCATTACTTTTATATTATTAAATTAAAACAAAATATATTTTAAATAAAATATCTAGAGATGATTAGCTAAAATAGCAAAAATAATTTGAACATTTGAAAAGATCTTTATTGTTAAAAAGAATCTTATCTATAAAAAGAACTAAAAATAATGGACGGTGAACTTAGAGATAAGGAGATAACGTTCAAAGGAATAATATTATTTTCAAATTAATTTGATTCAAACGTTATATTAATTTGATGTGAAAACTATTCTATTTAGTTAATGTTAGACGATTAATCTGATCTACTCCTTATTAAGAAAACTATTTTATTTATTTTATATATATAATTATAAAATATATGTTATACTAATATCATATGCGCATTTGTTTAATAAGATTTTATTATTAAATTAGATTTTATTTGACATATATTATTAAATGCTAATATTATATTATTATTAATAAATCAGATTTTATTTAATATATATTATTTTAGTAAAATTATATAACAATCAACTAATTTATTTGATTTGGTCATCAATTAAGGATTAAAATTTTGAAAAATTAGAATTCAAAATTAATTCATAATAAAGTCGATATTAATAAAATTTGATTTACACCTTATTAATACAAATATTTTATTTATTTAATATATATCTATAAAATACATTTTTGAAATAATTTATTATCTAATATATATTATTTAAATAAAAATTTAATAATGCACATATTTTAAAATATGAAATAAAAAAATTGTTTGACAATATAATTTTGAAAAACAAGTTTGACTTTTTTTATTCTAAAGTTTTTCATTTTAAAAAAATTGATTTCATAAGTTGTTATCTATCTATTAATTTTGAGAAACACGTTTTAAAAATAAAAAACAAACAAATAAATTTATTTTTATTTTACAAAATTAGTTTGACAAGTTATTGTAACATCCCAAAAATTGATAAAAATATTAAATAAAGAGGAATAAATAGGGAATAACTGTGCATAAGTTAATTTATACCCAGGAAGGTTAGAAATAATTAAATTAACAATTTTATGACCATCAATAATTTATTATAGCTTTAAAAGCTGAAATTATAAACCAATTAAAATATGAGTGTAGGACCAAGTATCTTCGATTGAAACACTGTTGGTTAGGTGATAGAGGATGATATCGGGAATCTGAACATGTATTCAGAATAATTTGTGGAAAAAGTATTGGGCCCAAATAGGGGTCCTGTTTGTTATAAAATAAAAGGATTTTTGTAACATCCCAATTTTTGAAGAAAATAAGTTTATTAGATGAAACTGATTAATTATTTATGGTCCAATACATATGGGAAAATTAATTTGACTCCAGAGGTGAATTATCGGTAAATTAAGATTTACCGGGACCAGATGATTTAACAGATGTTGTGGGACCCACTTGGTAAAATTGGATATTTGATGGGTCTAGAATACTTAGAAAACTATTATGGTTATGGTGGTATAGTTAAAATAATTTTTGGTATTGAGAAAATAATTAATCGAACACGACGTATGATATTAAACAGAGAAAATACGAGCCAAATGAAATTAAAAGAAAATATGAAATCCCATTTTCCCTCTCCTTTTCCACCGTCCATTTTCCCACTCTACTTTACTCTCGTCTATCCATTGGGCAATAGGATTTTGGGACCATTGGAAAAAGTAACTAGAGGAACTCTTTTATCCATTAGACAATGTCCAATTTTTACACAATTCCTCTCTTTTTTTCCTCTATCACCGTGTGCTCTCCTCTCTCACCCTTCTCTCTTAATTTTTCTTTTTCTTCTTCTATACTTCTCCACCAAAACTGTCCACCATCTCCTTCACCTTCCATAATCATTTTTCACCTAAAAGCTTGGATTCTCATGGATTCATGGAGCTTGGAAGGAACTTTGGAACTAATATCGGGTCATCTTCTCCATCCCCTCCCTCATTTTTGTTTGGATTGGAGCTTGTTGTAAGGGAAGGTTTCTTGCCTCTTTAATGTTCCATTTATGGTTCTATGATGTTAAGCTTGAAATATGGATATTGAGTTTTATAGGTGATGATGAAAATGATGAACCCTAGGCTTGAATAGCTTGAGATATGATTTTTGATTATGGTTTTGTGGTATAAATGGATGTGGGATTATTGAGTTTATGATGAATCATGGAAAATTATGGAAGTTGATTATTGTTGGAAAATTTTAGAGAAAACCATTAGAAATTTGGGGGTTTTGGCCAAATTGATGATTTTGATGATTTTGGATACTTTAGAATGATTTATATGAGGAAAATGAAATTTTAGAAGTATTGAAATTTTTATGGATGTTGATAAAAATTTAAACTAAGTTCATATTGTGGTGTATGATGATTTATGCATGTGAAACCCAAACCATAGGGTAGATGACCATTGGGACCATTGATTGCTGTTTATAATTCATTGGCACTTTGATAATGATATTAATCTTGTGATGATGCATGAAAATTGTTGGAATTGATGATTGTTAAATTTATGAAAAACCCTTAAGAATTGATGATTTGTGGGCCTTTAGTAAAACTTAAGGAATTGATGATTTGGTTGTCATGGGCAATCCGAGCGGACAATACAAAGTTTGGAGGACCTATTAAGGTCCTGTGTGCTAGAGTATGGAAGTAGCTGGGAGCAGTATCTTCCCCTGATTGAATTTACGTATAATAACAGCCACCATAGCAGCATCGGCATGGCTCCCTATGAAGCATTGTATGGCCGGAAATACCGAACCCCACCCTGTTGGTTGGAAACCGGTGAAAGTTTAATGTTAGGACCAGAAATTGTGCAGCAGACTTCCGAGCAGATCCAGGTGATTAGGGAAAAGATGAAGGCATCCCAAGTTCGGCAGAAGAGCTATCATGATAAGCGGACAAAACCGTTTGAATTTATGGTCGGTGATAAAGTGTTCCTAAAGGTTTCGCCGAATAAAGGGGTCGGACGAGCCTTGAAGAGTGGGAAATTAAACCCCCGATACATTGGACCTGATTGCACTCATGAGGAAGTGTTTACCCAATTGCACTCATGAGATGCCAGACGATGAAGTCAAAATCAGAGAAGATTTAACTACAGTCGCTATACCGACTAAAATAGTGAATCAGTCGGTAAAACGTTTGAGGAGCAAGGATGTGTAATTGGTCGAAGTGGCATGGAAACAAAATGGATGTACTTCTTATACATGGGAACGTGAGGATGCCAGGAGGCAGCAGTACCCCGAGCTATTTATTTAAGGTAAGTTAATTTTTGAATTTCGAGGACGAAATTCTTTGAGAGGGGGAGAATTGTAACATCCTGATTTTTGATTTAATTATCGGCTGAGATTAGCCATTAGTTAAAGTTAATTTTAGATTAGGTTGAAGGTTGATTAACACAAAGTGGCCAGAGAGAAATGACGCATGTACCCCTGGTGGTATAAAAAGGGTTCGGTCCTTTTCTCTTTTACTCATTTTTACTCGCGTCAAGTGGAAAGGATTGTGAGAGTCGAGAGCTTTTCCCTTTGAGAAACAGAGACGCTGTTGTGTTTCCCTCCCCTATTCTTCTTCTTCCTCTTCGTCATCTTCTCACCTTCTTCCTTTTCTCCCACCTGAAGCCGTCAGAGTCTCAGTGGGGGAAGTCTGTAGCGAGAAGTGTTTAGGAGCTGTGGAAGTAGTCTACTATTGCTGAGTCGAACTACTCGAAGAAGAGCATAGCTTTTGGTCTTTCCAAGGAGTGACAGAAAGAAGTGATCGGTCAAGCATTGTAGCTCGAGGAGCTTCTGAGTTTCTTCAGTAGGTAGGGGGTATTTTATATCTCAAATGCATGGTTTATGGATGGGTTCCGGGTGATAATGTCATGTTAGATGCTTATGATTTGAAATGCATTGATAATTGTATTTCGATTGAGTAATAGTTTACGTAATGCCCGGATGTGTGATGACTATGAATTGTGTAATGCATGTCGATTTCCATCCATGAAATGCATGATGATAATCTTGAGAATACTGAGTGATTGCATGAGATATATGTGTTAAGGGATTGTTGTTGATTCCCGTGTGTGATTATATGAGATGCATGTTACTGTAAGTCTGAACGCCGATTGCATGAGATGAGAGCCTACCTTATTGAGTTCCGATGATGTGAATGCTGATTGCATAAGATGCATGTACTATAAGAAAAATATTGAGTGTATGTGATATGCGTTTACCATGGTGATTCCCGTGTGTGACTTTATATCATGATGCATGAGATGCATGAGTTAATATTTTGAATGTGGTTATACCGATTCTGTCTATAATTTAATGATAATATATTGCATGAGATGCATCGGTGAGGATGCTAAGAGCATTTGGCGTGTGACGCTAGTATTTGAATTGGTAATTATATGTATGAGATGCCATTGAAGACCTTGGGTGGGACTCAAGGCAAGCCAACTGAGTGGGACTTAGGGCTCCCCGTGACACTGCCGTTGACGCTGAGAGTGTTTGTGTCACATGTGAGGGCAAATGGTTTGGTACCAGTAAAATGGCCGGATCAGCTGAGAGCTGAATAAAAGGCTGAGAGCCATATTGCAACATAAAAAGCTAATGATAAGTAATCGGATCCGAGTGAATGAATATATGCATACTTATAATTATTGCTGACTGCAATGTGACTTGCATGTATATGTATTAATGTTATTAAGAGTAACCTGTTTAATATAGCCAAGAGTTAACTGGGTAGATTCCGACTGAATGATGCTTTGAATGTGATCCTATTGAATGGCAGTGTGTATGTTAATGATTATTGATATATGATATTGTTTGGTTATATGAGGATTAATCCGAGTCAATAACTGTCATTTAATATGTAAAATACTCACCCCTACTATGGCTATATTTCAGTGGATATCACTCGGGATGGTGAATGATGGGAGAGCACCAATCCTTGTGAAGTGCAGCTGTACAGTGGAAGTGTACATATATGTATATACTGTGTAAATGGTTTTGTTATAGCCTTGGTCGGCTCTTAGTATAATGTTTTGTTTAAATGTATATGAATTGAACTCTCTCGGACTTGAGAGCATAAATATATAAATATATATATAATGTTATGTGTTAATTTTTGGTTTAGTGAGTGTTGGTGTAGGGAAATGTCCAAGTTATATATATATATATATATTTCACCGAGCAAATAAGGCTTGCATGATTCCGAGTATAGGAGCGCTAAAGTAATTCTGTGTGTGGCCAAATCAGAGGTCCTTTTCCAAATGAAGAAGGGTCGAACCAATTCCGAGTGAGTGATGTTCCGTAAGATTATTCCCGAGGGAAGGCGAGTCAATGTGTTATCGAGTGGTGTTGAAAGAATAATGTTAAGTTAATAAGTTTCCGAGTAGAATATAGTTGTAAGCCTATCCTGAGTGATGAAGGCTTAAAATAGTTCCGAGTGAATAAGGTGGTATATTCCGAGTGAATAAGGTTGTATATTCTGAGTGAAGAGGGGTTGGAGTATTTCCGGATGGAACTTGATTAGGGAGTTCACTTCTGAGTGATGAGATGTTAGAGTACTAGCGAAGGAGACTTGGCTAAGGAGATCGTTTCTGAGAAGTGAAGGGTTAAGGTGTCATCCGAGTGAGGAAGATTAAAATATGCCGAGTGAAGAATGCGTAAGACAATTTCGAGTGAAATGAAGTTGAATTACATCGAGTGGTGTTAGACTGGGAAAAATACTCCATGAGAGGAAAAGTCTATAGATTCCGAGTGGAATAATCGAGGGGATCATTTTCCGAGTGGAACATGTATGTAACCGCCCAGAATAAAAACAAGGATCTGACTAAGTATGAATTTACCGGGTGAAGCATGACCCCAGAGAGTTAGTTACCGAGTGAACTTAAGTTCCGATTCTGAGTGATGGAATTACCCGAGTGCATGCGTTTGCTTCAGCGAATGGGGCTTTGCTCCAGTGAGTATGGCTCGCTCAAGCTCATCTTTCGCTGGCTTTTGTTTAATCGAAGCTGGGTATTGCCAGTGTGTGGTCCCTGACCCGGTCTTCTTCTTATCTGATCGGTTTCCCTTTTTCCCTTGACTCCATTTTGTTTTATTTTTGTCCTGGCAGCCTTGTGAACGTGGGGAACTGTTCTAAATCTTGGGAAAATTTTCCCTAGTCTCGGGTTTCATCTTTAATTAAACCAGGTTATTTTATTTTGGTATCAGAGCGGACTCAAAAGCTCCAAGGCCAAGGTATACTTGCTGTGAGTGAGTGGTGGTGTGTAACATGACCGGTTGTCATGATTGCTTATAATATTCCATCGGATTTAATACATGTTTAAGTATAATTGTGTGGCTCATGGCCAAGTAATACTGTTTATATGCTATAACGATTGTATGCAACTGTGTTATGAATTGTTAAGTGTGGAACTGAGATCCGATCGACTGTGAATAGTTTAGTATTCTTATCCTTGAAAGGGGTGTTAATTTCAGGATAAGTTATGGCAAATCGTCACGGCATGGAAGCCATGGCCGCGGTATTTCAGCATTTCGCTGAGATATTTGAGAGGCAGAACCAGCCTCGAGTTGAAGATGACCAAGGATTGGATTGCTTCCTGAAACGGAAGCCGAGTGAATTTGAAGGAGGATTCAATCCCGAGTTGGCTTACGCGTAGATTTAGGGTCTTGAACGAATTTTTGGTGGCCTTCGCTGTACTGAGGCCTAGAAGGTGGAATACGTTGTGTACATGCTTCAAGCTGAAGCCGAGAATTAGTGGAAGACCACCAAGGCCTGAATGATTGATGCAGGCACCCAGTTAATCAGGGAGAATTTCAAAGCATGTTTCCTGGAGAAATACTTTCCCAACACATTGAGGAGTCGGAAAGAGTTGGAATTCATGGAACTAAAGTAGGGTTCTATGACTGTGGAGGAATACGCTGCCAAGTTCGAGGCACTATGTCTGTTCTATCCTCCGTTTCAGCAGCCCGGAACCGAGGGTTCCAAGTGCATAAAGTTTGAAAGCGTACTGAGGCCTGAGATTAAGAAAGCCTTTAGGCATCAGGAAATTCAAAGTTTTCCAGTGCTGGTAAACAAGTGTAGGATTTTTGAGGAGGA
The DNA here is from genome assembly GCA_037962975.1 of Clitoria ternatea. NCBI lineage: Eukaryota > Viridiplantae > Streptophyta > Magnoliopsida > Fabales > Fabaceae > Clitoria > Clitoria ternatea. The sequence goes on along the minus strand of CM075671.1, from coordinate 213,537,349 downwards.
TGATAAGGCCCACTCGGGCCAGAGTAGCAAGACCGACACCTCCCTGAAGCCCCAGCAATCTCGCTTCAAGAAACTGAGCAACGCTGGTAGAAGCGGACCCCTCTCCAGGTTCAGGGGTCGGGGTCAACGTGTAGGACGTTCAGCGCGTCGTCCGAGGGACGGCAAGTGTTTTAAGTGTGGAGGAGATCACTTCGCTTGAGATTGTGACAACGATGATGAGGTGACATGCTACTATTACAATGAGAAAGGGCACATTCACCCAGATTGCCCTCAACTGCAACAAACAAGTGCAAGTATACACCGGGGAGGCTTCCGAGGACGAGGCCGAGGAAATGGTGGCCGAGGCAATGGAGCACGGGGTAACATGATGTTTGCCCCGAATAACCGAGGGAGAACTGTTGATCAATCGGCTGCAAGTAGAGTTTTTACAATCAATGCCGAGGAAGCTGCACAAGCAAACAACTTGGTGCAAAGTAAGTGTTCACTCGGTAGACATACTCTTGATGTAGTTTTTGATTCTGGAGCTACCCACTCCTTTATAGCTGATGATTGTGTGAAACGGCTAAGATTGCCTGCTGCCGGCATGGATCGGACTTTGGAGGTATCCAATCCGACCGGTGTTAAAGTGTGGACATCAATGATGTGCAAAGATGTAGCCTTTACGTTGGGCGATTGGAGTTTTACCTTCGACTTAGTATGTTTACCCCTGAAAGGCCTTGACATCATACTTGGAATGGACTGGCTATCAGCCAACAAGGTGCTGGTGGATTGCCAAAATTGAAGGGTGATTTTTCCGAGGTAGAGCGATGACGACTACACAGTGCAAGGTATAGCTCAGTTATTTGTGATGTTTTGTTTGGCTGAGGGAGAAAGTAGAACCCGAGTGCGAAATATTCTGATTGTTTATGATTTCCCTGAAGTGTTTCCAGAGGATGTGCTGGGTATCTCTCCGAATAGAGAAATCGAATTCTCTATTGACTTAATCCCTGGAGCCGAGCCAGTCTCCAGTGCACCCTATAGGATGTCCCCGACAGAATTAGCCGAGTTAAAGAAGCAAGTTGATGAGTTACTCGGTAAACAGTTTATCCGACCGAGTGTATCACCGTGGGGTGCACCGGTGTTACTCGTTAAAAAGAAAGAGGGCAGTATGAGATTGTGTATGGATTACCGGCAGCTGAACAAGCTCACTATAAAGAATTGGTATCCATTACCGAGGATTGATGATCTGATTGATCAATTAAGAGGTGCTTCAGTCTTCTCAAAAATCGATTTACGATCGGGATACCACCAGATCTGGGTGAAGGAATCGGATATCCCCAAGACGGCTTTTAGGACCCAGTATGGTCACTACGAGTACGTGGTAATGCCGTTTGGTGTAACAAATGCCCTGGCTGTATTCATGAATTACATGAATAGCATTTTCCATCCATACTTAGACCGATTCGTAGTCGTTTTTATCGATGACATATTGGTTTATTCCAAATCGTCTGAGGAGCATGAGGAACATCTCCGAGTGGTGCTTTAAATATTGAAGGAGAAACAATTGTTTGCCAAGCTCTCGAAGTGTGATTTCTGGATGGATAAGATCCATTTTCTAGGACATGTAATCTCCGAGGAAGGTGTCTCGGTTGACCCTTCCAAAGTGGAAGCTGTCATGGCTTGGGAAAGGCCCAAGTCGGTCTCAGAGATCAGAAGCTTCATGGGTCTGGCCGGTTATTATCGAAGATTTATTGAGGGGTTCTCTAAGCTTGCACTGCCCTTGACGAAGTTGACTCAAAAGAATGTCCCTTTCGTGTGGAATTCCGAGTGTGAGAGAAGTTTCCGAGAGTTTAAAACTAAACTGACTACAGCTCCGGTGTTGGCGTTGCCGAATTTGTAAGAGAGCTTTATAGTTTACTATGACGCATCCGGACTCAGTTTAGGTTGTGTGCTGATGCAGAAAGGCCGAGTGATAGCTTATGCCTCTCGCTAGTTGAGACCACACGAACAACACTACCCGACTCATGACTTAGAGTTAGCAGCTGTGGTCTTCACGTTGAAAATAAGGAGACATTATCTATAGGGTCAAAATTTGAAGTGTATAGTGATCACAAAAGCCTCAAATATTTATTTGATCAGAAAGAGCTGAACATGAGGCAGAGGAGGTGGACTGAATTTTTGAAGGATTATGATTTCGAGTTAAAGTATCACCCGGGCAAGGCGAATGTTATGGCCGACGCCTTAAGCCAGAAGACCATTCATGTGGCGGCAATGATGGTGAAGGAAATGGAATTACTTGAGCAATTCCGAGACATGAACTTACATACGGATGTCTCCTCATCTCAGAAAGTGACGCTCGGTATGTTGAAGATAGCTAACGAATTTCTGAAGCTAGTGTATAGAGAACAGAAGTCAGATTCCTACTTAGCTGAGATGAAAAAGACTCAGGCTAAGGGCAAGGACCTGTCCTTAACCGAGGGCTCGGATGGAGTTTACCGAGTGAAGGGTAGAATCTATGTGCCGGGTGCTGGAGAATTAAGAAAGATGGTGCTCGATGAAGCCCACAAAAGCCTGTTAAGCATCCACCCGGGCACTACAAAGATGTACCATGACTTGAAGTTACACTTCTGGTGGCCCAGACTGAAGAGAGACATGGTCGATTATGTGGCTCAGTGTATTGTCTGTCAGAAGTCGAAAGTTGAGCACCAGAAGCCGTATGGTGGTTTACAACCTCTTGAAATTCCCGTGTGGAAGTGGGACTCAATCGCCATGTGTAACATCCCGGATTTTTAAAGGAAATAAATTTATTGAAAGAGGATAATTAATTATTTATGGATGAATAATTATGGGAGAATTTATTAGACATTAGAGATGAATTATCGGTAAATTAAAATTTACCGGAATCGGGTGATTTAACAGATAATGTGGGACCCACTAAGTGGAAATAAATATTTGATGGGTCTTGAGTGTTTAGAAAATTATTTGTGTATTATTTAATGTCCTAATATATTAGAAATAATTGAATTAAGATTTTTTGGGACTATGGGTGATTTATGCAGACCGGATAAGCTGAAAACTGACCCGACTGAGATATGGGTGTCAGACCAAGTATCTCCGATTGAGATGCTATTGGTCAGGGCAGTAAAGAATATTACGGGGAATCCGAATATGTCTTCAGAATAATTTTTGGATTTAGTATTAAGCCCGAACGGAGACCCTGTAAGTTATAAAACGATGAAATTTTAATAAGGGGATTAAACTTAAAATCAAAAATCCCTTTTTCCCCTTCTTATTCCCGTAGCTCTCTTTTCTCATTTTGGCAAACACATTGCTTCTCCTCCTCTCTCCCTCATTTTCGTTACTTCTCTTCTCCTCTACACAAACTCTCTCTTTTCTTCTCTTCTTCTACAAAGCTCACCATTTTTGTGAGTCCCCTTCCATACCCAACCAACCATGCTTCTTCTTCTTCATTTTGGGAGATGATTCAAATGCTTGGAAGCTCTCTATTTCTCCCTCCATTTTCGTGTACATGCTAGGGCTTGGGATAGCTTGGAGATTGAGGTAAATTTCTCTACTCTTTTGATGTTTTTGGCCCTAGGTTTTGGTTCCTATTTGGTTAGGAGGGTGCCTTATGAATGGGTTATGGATTAGAAGCCATTTTTTTGTAAAACCCTAAGGTGAGATGTGATTTATATGTGTTTTTGGATGGGTGTGAAGGGGTATACGAAAATTGCAAGATTAGAGATAGAAGATGATGGTTGTTAGTGGTGGTTATTAGAAATGGTTATTGAGTTTTGATGAAAACCCTAAGTATGATAAATTGGGGGTCTTATGTAAATAGGTGATTTTGATGATTATTGATGTCTTAAGAATGATTTTATATGAGGAGATGAATGTTTGAAGCATTGGTGTTGATTAATGAGGTTGGAAGAATTAAATTGGATTGTTGATGTTTATGATGATGTTAAAAATGGTTAAAAACCATTGATAATGGATACTTGAGTTAATGAATGATTAAGCCATGATTATATTGAATGATGAGATGATTGATAATGTGATGAATGTTATAAGTGGCAATTGTGTGTATGAGGAGTATAATGTTATGTTTTGTATATGTTGTGGATTTGTATAAGGTTGAGCAAGTGGATGGGTCATATTTTGATCCAAGAGGTTATAAGGCATAGAAATAGAATCCATAACCTCTATTGTGCATTTAAATCTTGTTGGCATTAGTTTAGAGCATGGATGATGTGGTTTAAGTAGTTTGGTCATGATTGTTGATTGCAAAGTGCATTTTATGCATAATCATGCAAGTGAAGGGGGTCAAATAGAGTTTTATGTGGCTTTGATGACATAGGGTAGTTCCAATAGCTTCCATGCACAAATTAAAACTTGTGGAAATTGGAATGGGTCAATTTAAGTGAGAAATGACCCTTGAGTTGCACAAAAGTACCTCAAAATGGGTAAAATGCTTCTATGTGCATAACTCCCTCATTTTTAAGAATTTTTGAGTGAGACCAGTGGCCACACGTCACAAATGATGTGTATTTATTGTGGTTAAAATTTGGTAGCATTTGGAGTTGATATGAGAAAGTTAGGGGGGTTAGAAGTCCCAAAATTATGCATTTTCTGCATAATTTCTGCATTCTGGCATGCGTAATCGATTACAAATGGGTTCCTAATCGATTAGAGTCATTCTGGGACATGTGTAATCGATTACAAATGTATTTTTAATCGATTATAAGCATTCTGAGTCATGTGTAATCGATTATGTGCTTGGCCTAATCGATTAGCTACGACAGAATTGCCCGACAGGCATTCTTTGCTGTTTTTGGGCCGTTTGGGGATCTTAATGACATTTTTGGCCTCCGAGTTCTTCATGAAAGTTGTAGATAATTATGTTACGGAGGTGTGAGAATTGGTCTCACATTGATTGGAGTTCTCTAACTATCATGAGGCCTAAAATACCAAACCCACTGCATTGAAAAATACAAGTTTAAGAGGGTTTTGAACCCAACTTTTTATGGTTATCAAATTGGGACTAATAGGTGATATTTGTGATATGTCCCACTATTTTTAAGACTAAAAGTAAGCTTTTCTCATGTCTTAATGTTGAAATTATCATGGGCTCATTGTTGCCCAAAATCCCTTTTAGTATGGAAAAACAAGAGAATTCACTAAGGGTATATGTGTGGTTTGTCTTAGAGGTGAGTGGGGAATGACTTAAGGCCATGGCAAGCTATGTATATGTCTATGCCATGTTACGGAAACATGTATGCTTCCCCTCTATTGATATATTATGAATCGTGATGAGAAGTAAATAATGTGGGATGTAGTTAGCCTTTAAGATCTAGAGGATCTTGGCTTTGGGAAAGGAATTCCCGAAGCCTAACACAATTGTATAAGTTGATGTTTAACAAGTCTAGGACTTGGGGTTAAGCTTTATAATAAGCTAACAAGTGCTTAGAATTATGATGGTTATTAATCATGTGAATATACTTGCATATGGTATGTAGATCGTATTCCAGATGATGTGAAGGAGCATTCGGAGCATTGGAACCGTTCGGCTCTTCCCTTGAGGTAGGAGAGGAGTTAACATTCAAATTGCATGAGTAAATCGAATAGTGATTGTTGTATGTGATGGATACTCATGCTTGCCTTGCCATGTATATGTACTGAATTAATTGAAATGGCAAATTGATAATTATTGAGAATTATTATGATACTTTTATGATGGGTGCAAGTAATTGACTTGCATGTGTGTGAGGCAAATATGATTGTTGATATATATATGTAATTTGTAATACTTTGTTGCCACATGTGTGGATTAATATTATGTTTGTTGCTATGCCTCTGATAACCATGTGTGGACTACTATGAGTGATGTTTGTGGCCATTGAGTGCCAATTATATGAATGACATGCCTTGAGGGGCTTGTATGTAATTATGTGATTATTGTAATGCCGTTATGGTTGATTGCAAGTGTTGACTTGAGTATATGATGTGAAATATATATATGAAAAATGTTGAGATGGAAATGCCACATTAAAACTTGAAAATAATGACTAAAGCCAATAAAGATAAAATCCACTATGGTGTATATGGTGGTGTTGGTGATTATGATGATGGAGATTGATGAGTGGCATTTAGGATGCACAGGGTGAGCTTGCATTTGATTTGCATTGCATTGCATCCATGGCATATCATAGCTGTCTATGTGGAATTTTAGGGGGTTCCACTAGGCGGGCCCAGTGGGAGGGCGGCTCAGTGCACGAGCGTATTGTGATTTTCCCCTGTGACTCGATGTATGAGTCACGAAGCTGTCCATAGTTTGGTGACGAGGCACCCTATATGGCGGGCCCAGTGGGCGGGCGGCTCTATGGTGAGCGAGTTTACCTCGGTGTCCGACGGGACACGGCTCTCTCGATGTGTGTTCGAGAGGGGCCCGTAGCACTTGTGGTATTTGAGGCCACGATGTTGATCCGCAAGTCACAGGGTGACTAGTGCTACAGATGGGCGAGAGCGGTTTGGTACCAGTAAAATTATGAAGATGTAAGCATGCTTGAATTGAGATATATGTGTACACAATTTTTTCTACTGCAGTAGGGGCATAGTAGCACACCTATGCTTGTCCCACAATTGAATTAATATTGTATTTCCCACAGTCGGATCTGCATTATTTGATGAGAAATTCTTGTGCATATGCATTAGCCATAAGAGCATTTGCATATAGCATGGAGATATGCCATAATATGATGACGATTGATGATGATTGAGATGATGAGATGGTATTGATGAGAAGGGTAATTTAATATACCGAAAGACCACATAAAGGTAATAAATAATATGAATAAATGAAATGATATGAATATGACGATATATATATGTTGTGGCCCAATGTTTGAAGGGCGTAATTGTTGTAATTAATGATGATGATGTCAGCCCTTGGTGGCTCTAATGAAGGGCCAGAATGGTCCATGTTGACGATGTGATGGCCCATGGTGGTGGTATATGATTGTGTATATGTTGTGGTTGATTACGATATGAATTGTGATACATGAGGCTTGTAGGCCTATTATAATAATAAGATGATATATGAATGATGATTTGATGATTTGATAGCAAAGCACACATGACGTCTGTATGCATATACACATGATCACAATATATATATATTATTCGTCATTTTGAATGTATAACTTTCTCTCCCATGTGGTTTTCTTTTTTTTAGCATTGTGATGCAGGTTGCCATGGGATGAGTTCGGATTTAAAGATCAAGCTTTGGTGAAGGTAAATAGTGGTAGAGGAAGTGCCTTGGCCGGCATTATTTATGGATTCTTATGTATTAAATAAATGGTATATGATGATATAGATGATTTAGGGATTTTAAATATGTATGAGACAATCCTTTGAATTGATGGATGATGAATATATATGTATATATGCAGAATATAAGAGAGGGTTGGATGTGTATTAGAGGGATTGAAATTGAATGATGTTCATTGATGATTGAGATAGTAGGGAGAAGATTCCCAGATGTATATAAATGTATTTATGTATATATATATATATAGTTATATCTTAGGCATTGCATGCTTATATAATTATGTAAAAGGATGATGGATGTCTATTAGGCTATGATGTGCCATTGCGTGCTTTGCCGAGCCTTTTCTCATATCGTCATATATGGGACTAGGCGTGTGCCCGGTATACATATTCTTCCGCTATAAACTCTATTATTTTTGTATACCATTATGGACAAATTATCTATCGATCCAGCTTTAGGTTATATAATCTCACTCTTTGGTTTTCTGTGATTTGGGTCTTGGTGTGATCATGCTAGTGTCGTGGAAATGTTTTCAAACGCGAAAAATTTACTCGCATTTTTATTAATTATGACGATCACATTGGGATTCGAGTACAGAAAACTAGGGGTGTTATACCATGGACTTCGTGATGGGATTGCCTAGAACCCGAGCGGTTATGATAGCATTTGGATCATTGTGGACCGGTTGACAAAGTCTGCACACTTTCTGCCCATAAATATAAGGTATTCACTGCAGAAGCTAGCCCAGCTTTATATCCGAGAGATTGTCTGACTACATGGTGTGCCATCTTCTATTGTATTAGATAGGGATCCGAGATTTACTTCACGGTTTTGGGGAAGCTTGCACCAAGAATTAGGCACAAAACTCTGACTAAGTTTAGCCTACCATCCCCAGTCGGATGGGCAATCCGAGTGGACAATACAAAGTTTGGAGGACCTATTAAGGTCCTATGTGCTAGAGTATAGAGGTAGTTGGGAGCAGTATCTTCCCCTGATTGAATTTACGTATAATAACAGCCACCATAGCAGCATCGGCATGGCTCCATATGAAGCATTGTATGGCCGAAAATGCCGAACCCCACTCTGTTGGTTGGAAACCAGTGAAAGTTTAATATTAGGATCGGAAATTGTACAGCAGACTTCCGAGCAGATCCAGGTGATTAGGGAAAAGATGAAGGCATCCCAAGACCGGCAGAAGAGCTATCATGATAAGCGGATAAAACCGTTTGAATTTATGGTCGGTGATAAAGTGTTCCTGAAGGTTTCACTGAATAAAGGGGTCGGATGAGCCTTGAAGAGTGGGAAATTAAACCCCCGATACATTGGACCTTATGAAGTACTGGAATGAGTCGGTCCTGTAGCATACCGAACAACATTTCTGACTCATCTATCGAACTTGCATAATGTATTTCACGTGTCTCAGTTGAGGAAGTGTTTACCTGATTGCACTCATGAGATGCCAGAGGATGAAGTCGAAATCAGAGAAGATTTGACTACAGTGGCTATACCGACTAAAATAGTGAATCGGTTGGTAAAACGTTTGAGGAGCAAGGATGTGCAATTGGTCGAAGTGGCATGGCAACAAAACGGATGTACTTCTTATACCTGGGAATGTGAGGATGCCATGAGGCAGCAGTACCACGAGCTATTTATTTAAGGTAAGTTAATGTTTGAATTCCGAGGACGAAATTCTTTGAGAGGGGGAGAATTGTAACATCCTGATTTTTGATTTAATTATCGGCTGAGATTAGCCATTAATTAAAGTTAATTTCAGATTGGGCTGAAGGTTGATTAACACAAAGTGGCCAGAGTGAAATGACACATGTACCCCTGGAGGTATAAAAAGGGTTCGGTCCTTTTCTCTTTTACTCATTTTTCACTCGCGTCAAGTGGAAAGGATTGTGAGAGTCGAGAGCTGTACCCTTTGAGAAACAGAGACGCTATTCTATTTCCCTCCCCTGTTTTTCTTCTTCCTCTTCGTCGTCTTCTCACCTTCTTCCTTTTCTCCCACTGAAGCCATCAGAGTCTCAGTGGGGGAAGTCTGTAGCAAGAAGTGTTTAGGAGTTATGGAAGTAGTCTACTGTTGCTGAGTCGGACTACTCGAAGAAGAGGATAGCTTTTGGTCTTTCCAAGGAGTGACTGAAAGGAGTGATCGGTCAAGCATTGTAGCTCGAGGAGCTTCCGAGTTTCTTCAGTAAGTAGGGGGTATTTTATATCTCAAATGCATGGTTTATGGATGGGTTCTGGGTGATAATGTCATGTTAGATGCTTATGATTTGAAATGCGTTGATAGTTGTATTTCGATTGAGTAATAGTTTACGTAATGCCCGGATGTGTGATGACTATGAATTGTGTAATGCATGTTGACTTCCATCCGTGAAATGCATGATGATAATCTTGAGAATGCTGAGTGATTGCATGAGATATATATGTTAAGGGATTGTTATTGATTCCCGTGTGTGGTTATATGAGATACATGTTACTGTAAGTCTGAACGCCGATTGCATGAGATGAGAGCCTACCTTATTGAGTTCCGATGATGTGAATATTGATTGCATAAGATGCATGTACTATAAGAAAAAGGTTGAGTGTATATGATATGCGTTTACCATGGTGATTCCCGTGTGTGACTTTATATCATGATGCATGAGTTAATATTGTGAATGTGGTTATACCGATTCTGTCCATAATTTAATGATAATATATTGCATGAGATGCATCGGTGAGGATGTTGAGAGCATTTGGCGTGTGACGCTAGTATTTGAATCGGTAATTATATGTATGAGATGCCATTGAAGACCTTGGGTGGGACTCAAGGCAAGCCAACTGAGTGGGACTCAGGGCTGTCCGTGACACTACTGTTGACGCTGAGAGTGTTTGTGTCACATGTGAGGGCAAACAGTTTGGTACCAGTAAAACGGCCGGATCAGCTAAGAGTTGAATAAAAGGCTGAGAGCCATCTTGCAACATAAAAAGCTAATGATAAGTAATTGGATCCGAGTGAATTAATATATGCATACTTATAATTATTGCTGACTGCAATGCGACTTGCATGTATATGTATTAATGTTATTGAGAGTAACCTGTTTAATATAGCCGAGAGTTAACTGGGTAGATTCCGACTGAATGATGCTTTGAATGTGATCCTATTGAATGGCAGTGTGTATGTTAATGATTATTGATATATGATATTGCTTGGTTATATGAGGATTAATCTGAGTCAATAACTGTCATTTAATATGTAAAATACTCACGCCTACTGTGGCTATATTTCAGTGGATATCACTCGGGATGGTGAATGATGGGAGAGCACCAATCCTTGTGAAGTGCACCTGCACAGTGGAAGTGTACATATATGTATATACTGTGTAAATGGTTTTGTTATAGCCTTGGTCGGCTCTTAGTATAATGTTTTGTTTAAATGTATATGAATTGAACTCTCTCGGACTTGAGAGCATAAATATATAAATATAAATATATATATATATATATATATAATGTTATGTGTTAATTTTTGGTTCAGTGAGTATTGGTGTAGGGAAATGTCCGAGTTATATATATATATATATATATATATATATATCTATTTTTTCACCGATCAAATAAGGCTTGCATGATTCTGAGTATAGGAGCGCTAAAGTAATTGTGTGTGTGTGGCTAAATCAGAGGTCCTTTTCCAAATGAAGAAGGGTCGAACCAATTCCGAGTGAGTGATGTTCCGTAAGATTATTCCCGAGGGAAGGCGAGTCAATGTGTTGTCGAGTGGCATCGAAAGAATAATGTTAAGTTAATAAGTTTTTGAGTGGAATATAGTTGTGAGCCTGTCCCGAGTGATGAAGGCTTAAAATGGTTCCGAGTGAATAAGGTGGTATATTCTGAGTGAATAAGGTTGTATATTCCGAGTGAAGAGGGGTTGGAGTATTTCCGGGTGGGACTTGATTAGGGAGCTCACTTCCAAGTGATGAGAGGTTAGAGTACTAGCGAAAGAGACTTGGCTAAGGAGATCGTTTCCGAGAAGTGAAGGGTTAAGGTGTCATCCGAGTGAGGAAGATTAAAATATGCCAAGTGACGAATGCGTAAGACAATTCCGAGTGAAATGAAGTCGAATTACACCGAGTGGTGTTAGACTGGGAAAAATACTCCGTGAGAGGAAAAGTCTATAGATTCCGAGTGGAATAACCGAGGGGATCATTTTTCGAATGGAACATGTATGTAACTGCCCAGAATAAAAACAAGGATCTGACTAAGTATGAATTTATCGGGTGAAGCATGACCCCAGAGAGTCAGTTACCGAGTGAACTTAAGTTTCGATTCCGAGTGATGGAATTACCCGAGTGCATGCGTTCGCTCCAGCGAGTATGGCTCGCTCAAGCTTATCTTTCGCTGGCTTTTGTTTAATCGAAGCTGGGTATTGCCAGTGTGTGGTTCCTGACCCGGTCTTCTTCTTATCTGATCGGTTTCCCTTTTTCCCTTGACTCCATTTTGTTTTATTTTTGTCCTGGTAGCCTTGTGGATGTGGGGAACTGTTCTAAATCTTGGGAAAATTTTCCCTAGTCTCAGGATTCATCTTTAATTAAACCGGGTTTTTCAAATATACTCATGCTTGCCTTGCCATAACTATTGTGAATGATGAAATGATTGATAGTGTGATGGATCAAAGGCTTGGCAAATTGTAGAATATTTAGGAATTGCATATATATAAGATGATGATGAATGTTTAGAGCCCTTTTGATGGGAATGATATAAGTAATTCATTGTTGTTGTATGATCCATGATGGAATGAATTATATATGTAAATGTCTTGTGAAAATTCCATAGAAATACATGATTTTAGCCTTGGATGCTGTCAAATTTATAAAACTGATGTAGAGGGAGTTTTTGAACTCTTGAATCGATTCAGAAGGCTCTTTGAATCGATTCAGAGGCCACTGGAATTTGTGTGAATCGATTCAAGGGTGTATGAATCGATTCAGGCCTCCCTGTTTTGCAAAAATATCATTTCAGCTTCGTGTGAATCGATTCAAGGGGTGTGAATCGATTCAACACTCTCTATTTGTCAGTTTGGGGACTCCCAGTGTAACATCCTGGAGCCAACTTGCAAATCCAAAGATAATTACCCTCACCATATAAAATCTCTTAGATAACTTATTTTTTGCCTGGTAATTATGAAGGGATTCACAACTTGATTCTAGAGGTTAGTGATACAATATCAGAGTACGCAACCTTTACATAATTAACTTCTTACTATTATACATAACATCAGAGTTCCATACATATTATATTTTACAATAGGCACCTAGATTTTATAAAAGATGTAACATACCAAAGCATAGCATACACATAATACAGCCATAGTAGTCACGCAAGCAAGCATCAGCCTCAAAAGCCTTCATAATTTATCCATATCAAGCATCATCCACTTTGTCATATATCTTCTTGGTTAACCACTAAAGGATTGCCACAAGTAACAGAAAGAGTGAGATAAAATATCAAATAAATAGAAATTAAATTAGAACATACACAATCACAATTAGGATGCTATGCGATGCAGATGCCAAACAAGTATTTTGTATTATACTTATGTCATTATATTATGTTCTCTTTTATGAATGAAAATGTATTATGGATCCATTCTGGTGGAAACATCTGCAGTGATTTCCAACAATAACATTTTTACGGATATCCAACGGATACCGCGCCCCATAATGCAACACCAACATCGGATAACAATATCATAATATCAATAACAAGTGTTGCGGGACCCCCCTTAAGGACACACTCCTTAGCCCTTAAGACGGCCGTGATATAAAACCACCGCAGAGGTCCGTTGCTCAACAGAGCGCATTCCCCCACCGGGAACCCCCTCAAAAAACCCCCTTGCGGATTCTTTGAACGGCCAATGCATATGATGCATGAATGCAGTAAATTTATATCATTAAATTTATTCATAATTTAACAATAAGAATTTATGGTAAAATTCAAGAAGATACGATATTTCATCATATTTACAAGTATAATCCATATATGAAGACAACACTTTGTTTTCCTCTGTTTTTGTTGTTTTAATGATTTCAATTGCAAATTAAATATGCCAATTGGTTCCAAATCATCATACAACATTAGAAACATATCGTCTATCATATTCCAAGTTATTTGGCATCAATTTTACAATTTAATTCAAATTAAATTAAAATCTAGCTAAATGAGTTTCCAAACAATTAAGCAAGCAATTCTAACTTAATTTCTATGTATTTAATATCCTATCTCCTCTTTCTTATCTCAATTGAAGATCCTTAAGCTTTTCTTATGCTAAACTCCTTTGTATTTCCTTAAATCTTCAAGTTTGCATAATTTCTTCTTATGCAAAATTAAAGAGCTTGAGTATGACAATGATGGTTTTGAAAACTTAAAGAGGGAGATGAAAGGTTATAGGATTAGTGAGGTTTTGGTTTGAAGAAATATGGAAGGTTAGAGCCTTATTTATATGCTTCCAATGGCGGTTACTGTAGCAAATCACTGTAGCAAATCACTGTAGCGAGTCGAAATGAAATGAGGCGGTGGGAAGGATGAAAAGCTCTCATGAAGTTACAAGATTTTTCATGTGACGTTTTACTGTAGCATTTTACTGTAGCATTTTACTGTAGAAGATTTTTATTTTATTTTATTATTTTATTTTATTCTACGTTCCATTTTCGTTTAATTCCGTTTTAAGTCAGACTAAAAATATCCTTGTATTAAATTTCCTATTTTCTAGGATTCATTTCTTATTTTTCTGAGAAACTTTAATTTTTTCACTGTTTAATTACCACTTCAAATTTAATTAAAAAATTTGGGCTGTTACACCCAGGATGTAGGAATCGATTCATGCAAGGGTTGAATCGATTCATGGCCCTGTTACAGCCACTGTTATGCTATTTTTCCAACTACTGTATTTCCTTTACTGTTTTTGGCCCGTTTGGGTATCTTAATGACATTTTTGGCCTCCTACTTCTGCATGAAAGTTGTAGATAATTATGTTACAGAGGTGTGAAAATTGGTCTCACTTTAATTGGAGTTTTCTAACTCTTATTAGGCGTAAAATAGCAGACCCACTACATTGTAAAACTTAAATTTAAAAGGGTTTTAAACCCAACTTTTCATGTTTGTCAAACTGAGACTAATAGGTGATATTTGTGACATGTCCCACTATGTTTAAGACTAAAAATGAACTCTTCTCATATGTTTTAATGTTGAAATTTGTCATGAGCTTATTATTGCCCAAAACCCCTTTATTTTGTAAAAACAAGAGATTGTATTAGAGGTATATGATGTTGGTGTGTCTTGGTGGTGTTTGATATTGATTGAGACATTGGAAAAATATGTATGTGCCTATGATATGTTATGAAAATATGAATGTACACCACTAATAATATGATATAATGAATGATAGTGAAAGTTAAATGATGGAGTTGTGAGACATACCCTTGTATCATGACGAAACTAATGAGGAGCCAATTGAATGACAATGTGTTTATGGTGAATCGATGGATCAAAGATGATATCGATAATGTATAATGATAGGTGATGTTGTTGATCATTTCCTTGAGTAAAGGATGATTGTTATTATGGATGAATTGTTGAATGCCATTATGATGAATACAAGTGTGATCTTATGTATGTAAGATTTGAATTATATTGATGAATTATTGTGATGCCATACTAATATATTAAACAATGGTAATGATCAATGTGATGAGAACCCACTAAGAAATCGTGTGGTGATGTTGATGAATGTTATTGATGATATTGGTGCCATTGTGATTATTGCAAGTATTGACTTATATGTATGATATAAAATATATTGAAATGAAATGCCACATTTAAAATTCAAACAATGGCTAAAACCAACAATGATAAAATCCACTAAAGATTTATCGTGGTGTTGGTGTTGATGATGACGATTGATGATTGGCATGATATGATGCATAGTGTGAGAATGCATTGATTTGAATTTGCAACCATGGCATATTATACGCTGTCGGTAAGGAATATTAGGGGATTCCCCGGTTGGCCTAGTGGGAGGGTGGCTCAATGCATGAGCATTCTTATTGTTCCCTTGTGACTCGGTGTGTAAGTCATGAAGCTGCCTATGCTAAGCTACGGGGAGCTGCATGTGGTTGATCCTTGTGGGGGTGTCTCTTGAGGAGTAGGTGTCTTTGGTGGTCCTCTGGATCATAACTGCCATAATATGAGTCATGGTTGGCCTGCAACGCCTTATATTATTGATTATGTTGTTAACCGCAGTCATGATAAAAATGACCGGTGTTGTAAAATGCGTGATGCGGTTTGGTACCAGTAAAATTGGTGATTATGCATGCATAGGGGCATGGTTATGTGATCATGCTTGAACCCACAATTTGGTGTTTATTCCCACAGTCAGATCCATATTTGTTGTTGATAATTCCATTGTGCATATGCATTAGCCTAAGAGCATTTGCATGTAGCATGGAGATATGCCAAAGGTGTTATGATATGATGATAATTAATGTTGATATATGATGATGGTTGAGATTGAGATATGATGATGATTGAGATGGGTAAATGAATACCTAAAAGACAACATGTAAAATATGAATATAATGAAGAGATATTGAATATGATGATGTTGTATGTGATTGCCCAATATGATAAAGGGCTTGTTTGTCTATGGTTGATGACAATGATGTTGGCCCATTGTAGCATTGAGTAATGATGTGTATGTGTTGCTTTTCCATGAGTTGATCGATGAATATGTTATATTTATGTGCTGTCAAAATGAGGAATTGTGATGATTATTGGTGAATTTATCAAAGCATATATGATGTTAATATGCATATGCACATAATCTCAATTGTATTCATATTCATCATTTGAAATGTATAACTCACTCTCCCATGTTGTCCATTTTTAGCATTGATGCAGGAATATCATGGGATGAGGATATTTTAAAGTAAAGCTTTGGAAAAGGTAAATAGTGGTAATGGAATGCCTTGGCCGGCAGCGATTGTAATTTATTGTATTGTGAATAAAGTGTACATGATATTGTTAATAATTATTGTATTGGTGGATGTATTGTAAAGGATCATATATGTGAATGTTATATTGACATTTGGGGTATTGGAATTTATACCCATTTAATGAATGAAATGTGTTGGTTATGTAATCCTTTTGGGCATATATAAGTGTTGATGATATATGATATTGAGATTGAATCGTATGTGGTCAATTATGGGATATGGATGTTAGAGATGTATGTTGCATGACCATATAGATATATATATATATATAAATATATATTAGGCAATGCATGTTTATTACTTATGTGTAAGATTGAGTATGGCCTAATAGGCTTGGGTTGTATCTTTACATGCTTTGCCGAGCCTTTTCTCATATCTTTATATATGGGACTAGGCATGTGCCCTGCATACATATTCTTCTTCCCCTATAAATTCTATTATTTTTGTATACACTTATGAACGATTTATCTAACGATCCAGTTATAAACTATCAAATCCCACTCTTCGATTTTCTGTGGTTCGAGTCTTGATGTAATCGTTGTGATGTTTTGAAATAATTTTAAACGCAAAAAATTTACTCATATTTTTATTATTTAATTATCTTGATTACATTGGGATTTGGGTCCGGAAAATTAGGGTGTGACAATTTTCATGTAGGGCTAAAATTAAAACAAAAACCTTTCCTCTTCTCTTATTTTCCCGTCACTTTCCCCCTCTCAAATTACACTCTTATTCCTCTACTTCTTCTTCTTCTTCTCTTCCTCTCAAAAACCCAAAGTGTCTCCCCATTTTCATTTTCTCCTTCAAGCAAGGAGAAGGTTATGGTGTTGAAGCTCTCCTTCTTTTCTCCTTTCCATTTTCATCACCCTTTCTCACTTTTCTTAGGGTTCTCTTTATTTTTCTTGAGGTAAGCTCTCTCTTCCCTTCTTATGAACTCTAAGCCCTAGGATATGGATTTTGGGTATGTTGCATGAAAGGGGTATGGTTTAGAAGTCATTCTAGACAAGCCCTAAGGTGGGGTGTGGGATTTTGGTGTAGTATTGTGTATGTGCATGGTGGTACACGAAAATGGGTATGCATGGGATGAAAAATGATAGGCATTGATGAAGATTGTTGGGTGTTAGTGAAACCCTAGCCTCTAGAATTAGGGAAAATGAGAAATATGAGTAAATAGAGGTTTACCCATAATGATTGGGTGATATTAATGATGAAAAGTGAGAATGATGATGAGAAATGGTCATGCATGCGTAAACCCTTTGATGATCTTAAATCCAAAGTGCATAATAATAAATGTGAGCGCCTAGACCATGGTGTTTATGGTGGGATAATGAAATAAAAGCAAAATTAGAGTATAAGTGGCATAAACACTATGTAGTTAAACCAAAAGTATTTAAATCTTGGTGGTTGAGATAGAAATTAATTACGTGTGACATGTTATGTAATGTAGGAAACGACCCTATCGGCAAAGCGTATAACATCCTGGTTTTGTTTAAGGTTAATTAGAAAATTAAAATTTATTGATTTAATAATAATAATGATAATAATGCTAAGAAATGTCCCATGTGCCCTTGGTGGTTTAAGAGGAGTTTTGGTCCTCTCTCTCTTTGGAAAGCTGATGGATTGCATTAAATGATGATGGGACCGTAATTAATGGTGTTGTGATGGCTGATGGGTGGACGCTGGACAGAGCTATGATAATGGCTTCCCTTTCATGTTTTCCACCCACTCTTTGCTTATTACACTTTGGGGTACATTGAGAATCACTCCCCCGTTCTCTCTAGAGTTTTCTAAAGCTCCGCTTTTTTTCTTTGCTGTTCCTCTTCTTCTTCATCTTCTTCTTCCATTCGTACGCTGAGTAGAACCCCGAGTGGAAGTGGGAACACGAAGTGGAAGAGCGTGGTTAAGAGAGAGATTTGTGTGGTGCTGTGTTTTGGAGGCTAGGATCCTCCCCTGTTCTGCCTAATAGCCTTGGGTGCTTGGAAGCTTGGGGTCCTCCACTGTTGGGTGAGGACGTGTCTGTTCGTGTGTGGGAACAACCTTGGAATCCTCCACTGGACCGAGTGTGAGGACTGTGTTGTGCCATGGAGGCATGGGACTCTCCACTGTCTTGCAAACAGAGCATGGAGTGTTATGGAGGCAGAGCTGTTAGTGTGTCCGAGTGGCTCGGTGTTCCTCCAAACAGGGTACTGGGTTGTTGGATGACTGTAGCTGGGTCGTTCTATTGAGAACGAGTGACTGAAGAACGTTCAGTCGGTGTTGCAAGCTCAGGGAGCTTTTGGGATCTTCATTCTAGGTAGGGGGGCTAATTTACATCTCAAATGTATGGTTTATGGACGGGTTCTGGGTAGTTTTCCTTTAATGTGTTGTGTCATGCTTGAAGTATGTTGATTGATATGTTGTAGTTGAGTATTGGTGCATGAAACACCCAGATTTGTGATTATTGTGGTTTGTGTGGTGTTGTTATGATTCCGTCCATGAGTTGTATGATGATAAATATGAAATGCTGAGTGAATGCATGGAAATGTTGGCTTTAATGAGTATGCCGAGTGAATGTATGATATGTTGTGGCTATTAATGAAAAAGCCGAGTGCATGAGCTGTACTGATCCCCGTGTGTAATTTTATGTTTAAATGCATGAGATGCTTGTTATTTAACATGCGAATGCTAAGTGCATAAGATGGGGGACTGTTGTGTTGTTCCCGAGGGGATATTATATGAAATAGCATGTGATGCTTGTTGTAAATGATAATTCCGAGTGGATGTCATTGTGGTTGCCGAGTGCATGAGATGTGGGTCGGTTATGTTAATTCCTGTTTGGGATTTTGTATTAAAAGCATGTGATTTGCCAAGTGCATGTATTGTGTTATTGCTATGCCGACCCCTGTTTATGAATAATAATGATAAAATGCATTGGATGCATGTATTGATATTTGAATGTCGAGTGCATATGTATGAAAAACATATTGAAAGACCTTGGGTTGGACTCAAGGCAATGCCGAGTGCATTGGCGTTGGACGCCTGATGAAAGACCGTATGTATCTGATTCGCCACTGGAAATGCTTGGAGCATATAGCGTTGGACGCTTAATACCGATTGGCAATCAGATGAATATGTGTTGAAAATATGATAAAAGACCTCGGGTTGGACTCGAGGCAGTGCCGAGTGCACTAAGCGTTGGACGCTTAAAGACCTTGGGTTGGACTCAAGGCAAGCCTACCGGGTTGGACTCGGGGCTACCCGTAACACTTCCGTTGTCGCTTGGAGTGACTGTGTTACATGTGAGGGCAAACGGTTTGGTACCAGTAAAACGGCCGAATCAGCTTGGAGCTGAGAAAAGGCTTGGAGCCTATGTTGCAACAATAAAAATGGATAATAAATAACCAGATCCGGGTGAAATGAATGTGTGCACACTTATAATTGTCATTGAGCTCAATGTGAATTGTTTGGATATGTAGATATGAATTAATTGGGGTGAATCTGATTGGATTAATGCATGTATATTGATTCCATGCCGAGTGCACATTTATATCCGAGTGGATGAATGCATGTATACTGATGCTATGGCTGAGTGCATATTATATTGTTGATGAGCTCAATGTAATGGTATATATATGTGTAAATGCTGTTATGAATAGCATGATTAATATAGCCATGAATGATTGGTGTGAATTCCGACTGGGTGAATATGTGTATATTGGTACTGTTACCAAGTGCAAGGTGTTTATGAATGATATGAATTACTCAGTCTGGATTGAATTGCATGAATTGCATGAATCCCGAGTGGATGAAGTTATTGTAGGGTTCATATTGAATGGAAGAGTGCATTATTGCTGATTGATAGATATTATTGTATGTTTGAGGATTCGAAGATTAATCCGAGTCAATAACTGTCATTTAATATGTAAAAGCTCACCCCTACTGTGGCTATATTTTTCAGTATATACAGGTCAGACTGGGAATGAGGAGATGGCCTCAAGTCCAAGTGATGTGCACTTCGATTGTTGAAGTGCACACATAGTATGTATATTATAAATAGATATGTTAAAGCCTTGGCCGACTCTCTTGTAATCCGAACGGATTTAATTATATGGGTTGACTATCGGGTTTTGTAGACAAGTATACATTGTATGTATATATATATTACATTGTTATAGAGTTACCCAAATTGTTCATTATGTGGTGTTGAGAGAATAATGTTAAGTCAATGAATTCCGAGTGGAATATTGATGGGAGAGCCGTTTCTGAGTGAGGCTATTGTTGTGTGGCCTTTTCTGAGTGATAAAGGCATATGTCGCTTTCGAGTAAGATATACTCGAGTGGGCTACTTCCGAGGGAAGACTAGTCCATACCGAGTGAAAAGTATGAGTAAACCCCGAGTGGGGAAGGGTTTGAATATTCCCGAGTGGAAATTCCGAATGAACCTCTTCCGAGGGAAGAGTAATTGTGATGGTTTTGATTGGGGTGTTCTAGGGTCCTCTTCCGAGGGAACGAGGATATACATATTCCGAGTGGATAAGTCTTAAATAAGTTCGAGTGACTTAACTTGGTAAATTCCTCCGAGTGTCATGAGGACAGGATAATTCTGAATGGAACTTGCTTGTGAAAACTCCTTACGAGGGAAGGTAAGTTATGGTGATCTCCGAGTGGGGAAGATCAAAATATGCCGAGTGAATAATGGGTAATGTACCTCCGAGTGAATTGTGGTTGAAATATACCGAGTGGTATTGGACTGGGGAAATACTCCGGGTGAGGGAATGCTTGTGGACTCCGAGTGGAGTAATCGAGGGAGTCATTTCCCGAGTGGAGATTATGACGCTTCCGAATGAAGCATGTGTGTGGGCTTCTTGAATAAACTAAGTATTTGGCTAAGTTTGAATTTGCCGAGTGAGGCATGACCCTATGGGGACAGTTCCCGAGTGGACGTGGTCCTGAATCTGAGTAATGGAATTACTGAGTGAATGGGTTCACTTCAGCGAATGAGGATTCGCTCTAGCGAGTAATGGGCTCGCTCAAGCGTTGCATCTTCCACTGGTCTGTTTGACCAAAGCTGAGTCTTGCCCATGTGTGGCTTTCTGACTCGGTCTTCTCTTCTCCGATCAGTTTTTGCTTTCCCTTGCCTTATGTTTGATTTTATTTGACCCAACGCCTAATTGGGAATGATTGTGAATGTTTGGAACATTCTAAATTTCGGAAAAATTTTCCCTGGTCTCGATTTGGGTTCAATTAAGTCGGGTTGTTTCATTTTGGTATCAAAGCGGACTTAAAAGGTCCATGGCCAAGGTATACCTACTGTGTGTGGGCGGTTGTGTGTAATATGACCGATTGTCATCATTGCTTATGGTATTCGGTTGGATTTGATATATGTTTAACCATGAATTGTGTGATTACATGTCTATGTGTTTTGTTGGGGACAGTAATGAAGGGTACTACTATCGAGAAGTTAATTGGGGGTAGAGTGTTACTACCCTGGTTTGGTTATCCATTGGATAAGAGGTATTTCTAAGCCTGGGTCGGCTAAGAGGAAATAGACCGATAGATGTTGAGACCTTCATATGTGTTGAAATTGTATTGGTTGGTTTGGTCTCTTGTGTAGGCCATGCTAGTGGTTGATGGCCGAGGCATGCTTGTTGAATGGAATAGAACTCACATATTTGAGTTGATTAAGTGGATGATAATGAAGGAATTCCCTAGTGTGGTGTTTCTGAATTCAAGTGATCGGTTGTGCCATTTGTAAAGGATTATCCCTTGGCACGAGAACTCTATAGGATATATGATGTACGTGATTTATGGTATAAGTGATATGTTGCAGTTTCCTAAGTTGGAAATCTGGGTATGTGATAGGCGATTAAATGAAAAATCTGATGCATGTTTGATTGGGGTAGTGTCTCGGTTTCTGGTGTGTGAACACCGAGTGAATAATTGGTTGATGTTAGACCACCAGGTGTGGTAACCTAGTTGATTGGGCATGATCATGTATGATCGGATATTATTGAGATGGATACCTGAGAGGTTAGAAAACTGGGTGAGAAATTAATGTAATTGGATACCTGAGGATTTGGGTTAGACTCGGTCTTGTGGCTAAAAACTGAGCGAATAATTGATTTAGTGGTGACCCATAAGGTATGGAAATCCCGATCGGATTTAGTATAATTGTATGATATCAGACTTGTGGAACTAGACCCTATGGTGGTTTCGACTCGGTGATATTCGGATGTTGTGGGAATGTCCCACGATGGGTACTAGGTAACCCCTGGAATTTCCGAGTCAGATAATCTGATTGACCTTATGGATTGTTGAGCCGAGTAAGTAATGGTGTAATAAATAGATGAGGCTTGAATTGTCTTAAGGTGAAATGTAAATAATAAATGGGATACCTGATTGATAGTGACTGGTAAAGTTGAAATCTGAGTACGCTTGGGTATTGATTATGGTGGTATTAGAAATCATACTATAATGATAATTGTACGACCAATTGGTGGATTGTGTTTATGCTCAGTGAAAAGGTTTACCGATGTAGAAACCTGCTATGTGAATGAAAGTCATATTATAATCCGGTTGTTGATATGCCGAGTGAGTATACGTGATTTTGTGGGGGTCGGAAACCTATTACCATTATACTGTTTTACAGTAATGGTGAATGATATTTTATGATTGTTGTTGTGTGATGTGCCCTAGGTGGTGCATAATGATGATGTTGATGTAAATGTATTACTTATATATATATATATGTGAATTGCCATTAATTTTTATGAATTAGTATTAGTTGAGTGAGTTTAGTCGGTGTGAGCGAAAGGAGTGTAATGTATGTTGTTCCGAGACGACTCTACCTACCATAGGTATTGTGGCAGCGTACACATTTACAGCGACTCTATGCAATTATTGTAACCCTATAGGAATGAGACATCATCCTATAAGTTGGATGTAGCAATTCATAAGTCGGGCAGGTGAGGTTGTAGCTGCTTATGGTGATGATCAGTCTATCGGGCTGTTCTGAGTAAAGATGAGAGTTGTATTGAGTGGACAGTAATTGATAGTGTATCAGCATGAGGATAGAAGGTTGTTTTAACCTTGATGTGTTTACCTCTGAGAGGATCTGAGGTTATTGGGTATGAATTGGTTATTAAAATAATGATTGATTATTGAAATAGGAGTTATGATGTTCCAAGTGAAACATCGTTTTGGGGGAGTCATTACTAAGTTAAGGAACTGTGTCTGAATGACACTTTTGTATCAGGCAAAATCCAGATGAAATATCCGAGTTGTGTGACTTTCGGGTAAAGTGTCCGAATGTGGCACTCCTGAGTAGGGAAAAATCCGAGCGAAGTGTCTCTGGTTGTGACACCTCTGAGTGGAAAGGTAACAAGGGTGAAATCCCTAACACCCGTATGGTGTTCCACCGATTAATTTTTCCAGGAGGAAAATACTTCTGGACGGAAATGGAACTTTGAGTGAGTAAGTTTCTGAGTGAATGGCTCCCGAGGGGAGTAGATATCCGAAAGGCAAATTTATTCATATTTGTGTTCGGATCGATGTTTGAGCTGCTGAGTTTGAACTCAGGTTTGATTTCGTGGTAGGCTTGAATTCCGAATGACATTCTCTGGGTGTAGGCATGGAATTAGCCGAAGAAATGGTTAGAAATCTGAGATTTTAAAGCCGAGTGTGGTGCCTGTACGAAGTAAACCCAGGCAAAATAAACTAATTGAAGTACATTAGAGCTCTTTTGAGTGTTCGGCTCGGTATTGTCAAGGTATATCATGGTTTAAAGAAGAGATTTTGTGGTCGGATGTTGAATATCTGAGGGTTTAATCCGAGATAAATCGGACAATGGTGAGTATTAGTGGGAATCGGTAATGTTGTTTACTGACTAGATTCTTCCCAACGGGCTGATTAACATCCAGAATGTGTCTCATGTGACGCAACCTTGAGTTTATACTCTGCATGGATACTTAATTGTGCCAAGTAACTCCTATGAATTGGAGGAGCTGATGGTGGATGTACACCGAATGGCGTTGAGAGTGTAGGGCCGAGTGGCCAAAGAACTAGAGGTGCCATTGGTTAGGGTGAATTGGTGGAGTTAAATGGGGTAATTTGTACGTCTTAAAATTTAACCCCAAATATATTCGATTCTATGAGGAGGAATTGTGAGCAGGTAGGACCTAACTTTAGTGATTATGCCGACTGGAATTGTGGAGCGGTCGGTAAACCGCTTGAGAGGTAAAGCTATGCCGATTGGAATGGTGAACCGGTCGGTGAATGCTTGGGAAGCAGAGACATGTAATTAGTTAAGGCAGCAATATTCAGAGCTGCTTGTTGAGATAAGTCTATATTGGAATTTCGAGGATGAAATTCTTTGAAGGTGGGGAGTAGTGTAACATCTTGGTTTTGATTAAGGTTAATTAGAGAATTAAAATTTATTGATTTAATAATAATAATGATAATAATGCTAAGAAATGTCCCATGTGCCCTTGGTGGTTTAAGAGAAGTTTCGGTCCTCTCTCTCTTTGGCACGCTAATGGGACTGCATTAAATGATGATAGGACCGGAATTAATGGTGTTGTGGTGGCTGATGGGTGGACGCTGGATAGAGCTATGATAATGGCTTCCCTTTCATGTTTTCCACCCACTCTTTGCTCATTACACTTTAGGGTACATTAAGAATCACTCCCTCGTTCTCTCTAGAGTTTTCTGAAGCTCCGCTTCTTCTTTTTTATTGTTCCTTTTCTTCTTCTTCTTCTTCTTCCACTCACACGCTGAGTAGAACCCCGAGTGGAAGTGGGAACACAAAGTGGAACAGCGTGGTTAAGAGAGAGATTTGTGTGGTGCTGTGTTTTGGAGGCTAGGATCCTCCCCTGTTCTGCCTAACAGCATTGGGTGCTTGGAAGCTTGGGGTCCTCCACTGTTGGGTGAGGACTAGTCTGTTCGTGTATGGGAACAGCCTTGGAATCCTCCACTGGATCGAGTGTGAGGACTGTGTTGTGCCATGGAGGCATGGGACTCTCTACTGTCTTGCAAACAGAGCATGGAGTGTCATGGAGGCAGAGCTATTAGTGTGTCTGAGTGGCTCGGTGTTCCTCCAAACAGGGTACTGTGCTGTTGGATGACTGAAGCTGGGTCGTTCTGTTGAGAACGAGTGACTGAAGAACGTTCAGTCGGTGCTGCAAGCTCAGGGAGCTTTTAGGATCTTCATTCCAGATAGGGGGCTAATTTACATCTCAAATGTATGGTTTATGAACGGGTTCTGGGTAGTTTTGCTTTAATGTGTTGTGTCATGCTTGAAGTATGTTGATTGATATGTTGTAGTTGAGTATTGGTGCATGAAACACCCGGATTTGTGATTATTGTGGTTTGCGTGGTGTTGTTATGATTCCGTCCATGAGTTGTATGATGATAAATATGAAATGCTGAGTGAATGCATAGAAATGTTGGCTTTAATGAGTATGCCGAGTGAATGTATGATATGTTGTGGCTATTAATGAGAAAGTCGAGTGCATGAGTTGTACTGATCCCCGTGGGTAATTTTGTGTTTAAATGCATGAGATGCTTGTTATTTAACATGCGAATGCTGAGTGCATAAGATGGGGGACTGTTGTGTTGTTCCTGAGTGGATATTATATGAAATAGCATGTGATACTTGTTGTAAATGATAATTCCGAGTGGATGGCATTGTGGTTTCCGAGTGCATGAGATGTGGGTCGGTTATGTTAATTCCCGTTTGGGATTTTGTATTAAAAGCATGTGATTTGCCAAGTGCATGTGATTGCCGAGTGCATGTATTGTGTTATTGCTATGCCGACCCCTGTTTATGAATAATAATGATAAAATACATTGGATGCATGTATTGATATTTGAATGCCGAGTGCATATGTATGGAAAACATATTGAAAGACCTTGGGTTGGACTCAAGGCAATGCCGAGTGCATTGGCGTTGGACGCCTGATGAAAGACCGTATGTATCTGATTCGCCACTGGAAATGCTTGGAGCATATAGCATTGGACGCTTAATAACGATTGGCAATCAGATGAATATGTGTTGAAAATATGATAAAAGACCTCAGGTTGGACTCGAGGCAGTGCCGAGTGCACTAAGCGTTGGACGCTTAAAGACCTTGGGTTGGACTCAAGGCAAGCCTACCGGGTTGGACTCGGGGCTGCCCGTAACACTTCCGTTGTCGCTTGGAGTGACTGTGTTACATGTGAGGGCAAACGGTTTGGTACCAGTAAAACGGCCGAATCAGCTTGGAGCTGAGAAAAGGCTTGGAGCCTATGTTGCAATAATAAAAATGGATAATAAATAACATGATGCGGGTGAAATGAATGTGTGCACACTTATAATTGTCATTGAGCTCAATGTGAATTGTTTGGATATGTGGATATGAATTGATTGGGGTGAATCCGATTGGATTACTGCATGTATATTGATGCCATGCCGAGTGCACACTTATATCCGAGTGGATGAATGCATGTATACTGATGCTATGGCTGAGTGCATATCATATTGTTGATGAGCTCAATGTAATGGTATATATATGTGTAAATGCTGTTATGAATAGCATGATTAATATAGCCATGAATGATTGGTGTGAATTCCGACTGGGTGAATATATGTATATTGGTACTGTTGCCTAGTGCAAGGTGTTTATGAATGATATGAATTACTCAGTCTGGATTGAATTGCATGAATTGCATGAATCCCGAGTGGATGAAGTTGTTGTAGTGTTCATATTAAATGGCAGAGTGCATTATTACTCATTGATATATGTTATTGTATGTTTGAGGATTCGAAGATTAATCCGAGTCAATAACTGTCATTTAATATGTAAAAGCTCACCCCTACTGTGGCTATACTTTTCAGTATATGCAGGTCAGACTGGGAATGAGGAGATGGCCTCAAGTCCGAGTGATGGGCACTCCGATTGTTGAAGTGCACACATAGTATGTATATTGTAAATAGATATGTTAAAGCCTTGGCCGGCTCTCTTATAATCCGAACGGATTTAATTATATGGGTTGACTATCGGGTTTTGTAGACAAGTATACATTGTATGTATGTATATATATATATATATATTACATTGTTATAGAGTTACCCGAATTGTTCATTATGTGGTGTTGAGAGAATAATGTTAAGTCAATGAATTCCGAGTGGAATATTGATGGGAGAGCCGTTTCCGAGTGAGGCTATTGTTGTGTGGCCTTTTCCGAGTGATAAAGGCATATGTCACTTTCGAGTAAGATATACTCGAGTGGGCTACTTCCGAGGGAAGACTGGTCCATACGTTACCGAGTGAAAAGTATGAGTAAACCCCGAGTGGGGAAGGGTTTGAATATTCCCGAGTGGAAATTCTGAATGAACCTTTTCCGAGGGAAGAGTAATTGTGATGGTTTTGATTGGGGTGTTCTAGGGTCCTCTTCCGAGGGAATGAGGATATACATATTCCGAGTGGATAAGTCTTAAATAAGTTCGAGTGACTTAACTTGGTAAATTCCTCCGAGTGTCGTGAGGACAGGATAATTCTGAATGGAACTTGCTTGTGAAAACTCGTTCTGAGGGAAGGTAAGTTATGGTGATCTCCGAGTGGGGAAGATCAAAATATGCTGAGTGAATAATGGGTAATGTACCTCCGAGTGAATTGTGGTTGAAATATACCGAGTGGTATTGGATTGGGGAAATACTTCGGGTGAGGGAATGCTTATGGACTCCGAGTAGAGTAATCGAGGGAGTCATTTCCTGAGTGGAGATTATGACGCTTCCGAATGAAGCATATGTGTGGGCTTCTTGAATAAACTAAGTATTTGGCTAAGTATGAATTTTCCAAGTGAAGCATGACCCTATGGGGACAGTTCCCGAGTGGACGTGGTCCCGAATCCGAGTAATGGAATTACCGAGTGAATGGGTTAGCTTCAGCGAATAAGGATTCGCTCAAGCGAGTAATGGGCTCGCTCAAGCGCTGCATCTTCCGTTGGTCTGTTTCACCGAAGCTGAGTCTTGCCCATGTGTGGCTTTCTGACTCGATCTTCTCTTCTCCAATCGGTTTTTGCTTTCCCTTGCCTTATGTTTGATTTTATTTGACTCGATGCCTAATTGGGAATGATTGTGAACGTTTGGAACGTTCTAAATTTTGGAAAAATTTTCCCTGGTCTCGATTTGGGTTCAATTAAGTCGGGTTGTTTCAAAGCGGGACCTTCGGACCGCGTTGACTACTACTTCTCCTAAGGTAGGAGATGGTAACATTCTCTGAATGCATTACTTCATCCATTGTTGAGTTATGTATCTTTTAGTATGTAATAAGGACACAACATGGGAAGATCCTCACAATACCTTGGACAAAGACTTGGAGGTTTACAAGGGTTCCCTAACAAGGGCCAAGTCCAAAAAGGCCAAAGAGACCATCTACAAAGCCTTATCTTTCTTCCTCTCTTTGCTTAATAGGCCCAAGACCAATGAAGACACTTTGAGGTTTTATTTATACATATCATGTAATATAACTCAAATAGATTCTATAGTGATTTAGGTTTTATTTGGACCTTATTTGGTCACTATAGAGCCATGTACTCTCCTTTGGGCCATGTATGGGCCATATCCTTTTCATTTAGCATAATTGGGCTTAGGATCCATGATGGAAGCCCAACTAAGCATCCCTTGGCTGAATTCTTCTTAGGCTATAGAAGGGAACTCTCCTTTGTAAATTGCACACATTATTCATTTTGAGAAATAGAATCACCTTGAGTGAAAGTTTTAGTGAGAGATTCTCCTCTTTCTCTCTAGGCTAGAGTGGATCTTTAGCAAGCTCTTATCCAAGATGGATCTCTCCCTTTTGGTGGCAAGTTCAAGGGAGTTATCTTCCCTTGGAAGTGGCCTCCCCTCCTCTTATTTCCATCCTTTCATCCATCCTTTACATGATTAATGTTGATTGTTTGTCTTCAAATGATGTGCAATGCTTCATGACTAGAGAGGATGAATCATGGCTGTGGCATAGAAGAATAGCACACATCCACATAGACCACTTAAATAAACTTGTTTCAAAAGAACTAGTAATTGGTTTGCCAAAACTAAAATTTGAAAATAAGTTTTGTAATGCATGTCAAAAGGGAAAACAAGTAAAGGCATCGTTTCAAGCTAAAAATGTCATTTCAACTCAAAGGCCTTTACAAATTTTGCACATGGATTTGTTTGGACCCTCTAAGGTCAAAAGCTTTGGTGGCAATTATTATGGTCTAGTGATTATAGATGACTATTCTAGATATACATGGACATTGTTTCTTGCTCATAAAAAACATATCATGCATTCAAGAAACTAGCCAAGATTATCCAAAATGAACAAGACTCAAAGATTGTATCCATTAGAACTGATCATGTTGGAGAATTTGAAAATCAACTATTTGAAAACATTTGTGAAAAACATGGCATTGAACATAATTTTTCAGCTCCTAGAACTTCACAACAAAATGGAGTTGTTGAAAGGAAAAATAGATCTTTGGCAGAGCTTGCTAGAACTATATTTAATGAAAACAATATTGCTAAACATTTGTGGGCCGATGCAGTAAATACCGCTTGTCATGTTATGAATAGATCTTTAATTAGGTCAGTTTTGAAGAAAACCCCCTATGAACTTTACAAAGGTAGAAAACCAAATATATCTTACTTTCATGTATTTGGATCTTAACAATAGAAAGGATAATCTAGGAAAGTTTGATGCAAAATCTGATGAGGCAATGTTTCTTGGATATTCATCATCTAGTAAATCTTATTAAGTCTTTAACAAATAAACAAACACCATTGAAGAGTCCATTCATGTGAAATTTGATAAAAATGGCCATAATTCTCTGAGAAAGGAAGATGTTAATGATCTTGTAGGTACACTCCAAGAGATGACCCTAGAAAACAAGGAAGAAGAATGAATCAATAATGAAGTAGCTTCTCAAAATGAACAACAACAACAAATTTCTAAAAAAGAATGGATCACATTAAAACACCATCCCATGGACAACATTATAGGTGATATCACTAAAGGTGTAAGTACTCGACGCTCATTCAATACTTGTAATCATTTAGCATTTGTTTCACAAATTGAGCCTAAAACCATTGATGAAGCTATTATTGATGAACATTGGATGTTGGCCATGCAAGAAGAATTGAACCAATTTGAAAGAAATGAAGTTTGGGAACTTGTGCCAAAACCTAATGACCATCAAATAATAGGAACCAAATGGGTATTTAAGAACAAGCTTGATGAAAATGGCATAATCACTAGAAACAAAGCTAGGCTAGTTGCTAAGGGATATAATCAAGAATAAGGAATCGACTATGAAGAAACGTATGCTCTCGTAGCTAGGTTAGAAGCTATTAGGCTATTATTAGCTTTTGCATGTTGTAAAGATTTCAAATTGTATCAAATGGATGTCAAAAGTGCCTTTTTGAATGGATATATTCAAGAGGAAGTATATGTTGATTAACCTCTTGGTTTTGAAAACTATCAATTTCCAAATCATGTTTTCAAACTAAGAAAAGCTTTGTATGGTTTAAAACAAGCTCCAAGAGCTTGGTATGAAAGATTGAGCAAATTCCTTTTAGAAAACAATTTTGAAAGAGGAAAAGTTGATACAACATTGTTCATTAAGCAAAAAAAGAATGACATACCTTTGGTACAAGTTTATATGGATGATATCATTTTTGGCGCCACTAATAGTTGCTTTGCAAAGAGTTTGCTAAGATAATGCACAATGAATTTGAGATGTCCATGATGGGAGAACTCACATTCTTCCTCGGATTGCAAATCAAGCAAACTAGAGAAGAAACCTTCATTAGCCAATCCAAATATTGCAAAAAGTTGCTCAAAAAGTTCAACATGGACAAAGCAAACGAAATTGTCACACCCATGAGCACTTCATGTTATTTGGACAAGGATGAGAAAGATAAGGATGTAGAACTCATAAAATATCAAGGTATGATTGGATCTTTACTTTACTTAATAGCTAGTAGACCAGATATCATGTTTGTTGTGTGTATGTGTGTAAGATATCAAGCATGTCCAAAAGAATCACACTTAACTACTGTAAAACATATAATGAAATATCTTGTCAAAACTCTAGATTTTGGTCTTTGGTATCTTAAAGGTGATGAATGTATTCTTGTAGGATATTCTGACTCTAATTTTACAGGATGTAAACTTGATAGAAAGAGCACAAGTAGCACTTGTCACTTGCTTGATAGCTCACTTGTTTCATGACATAGCAAGAAGCAAGTTAGGGTGGCATTATCAACAGCTGAGGCAGAGTATATTGTTGCTGGGAGTTATTGTGCTCAAATTTTATGGATGAAACAACAACTTCTAGATTTTGGTGTTATTTTAGACCATGTGCCTATTAAATGTGATAATACTAGTGCCATTAATATATCTAAGAATCCTGTCATGCATTCAAGGACCAAACATATAGAAATAAGACACCATTTCATTAGAGATCATGTGTTAAAAGGTGATTGTGTGCTTGAACTTGTTGAAACCACTAAGCAACTAGTTGATATATTCACTAAACCACTTGTAAAAGAAAAATTCATTAATATAAGGAGAGAGTTAGGAATATTAAATATTTCTAATTGTGTTTGAAAAACCTTGATTGATGACTCATATTGATAATTTTGATTTGTAATGTGTTTGATGATTCACAATGATGATTAATTAATGAAATAAACAAGTTTAAATCCATGAAAATTAAGTTGTTAATGTTGATTGTTCATAAACATGTGGTTTTGCATTTTTGGGCATACTATAATTGATTATATACACAATATAATCGATTAAGAGCTTTCTGTGTTGTACATAACTAATTACAAATCTCTGTATAATTGATTATGGGCTTTGTGTTGTACATAATCGATTACATATCTTTATATAATCGATTATGGGCATTCTGTTATCCATGTAATCGATTATAGCCTCACACTAATCAATTGTTGTGTTTGTGTGAAAAATTCAATCTTGATCTAATTGATTACACTAATGGTCTAATCGATTATTGAGCCTGATGTTTCAAATCCTTCATAGGCGTAATCGATTACGCCTCAACCCGTAATCGATTACGGAGTCACCAGGATTACAAATTTTAATGCTCAATCCATGTGCAGTTTGGCCTAAACCCTTCCTAAACCCTAATTCCCACTTCTAAAACTCTATAAATACCATCTCCCACACCCCTCTCATCTCACACCACAACTCTCCTCCCCTCTATCTCTCTTTACCTCTCAAATTCTCCAAACCTCTTCATCTTTCCTTTTCATCATGTCTTCTTCCAGAAATGTCAAAAGAGCAAGGTCATCCATTGCCCAAACCCATAACCCTCTTGATTTCTCAAGGTTCTTCTCCAATCCTAGAGATCTCCATAATTTCATCAAAAACTTTTCTAAGAAGGATATCATTGCTCCTTATTTTATCAATGTTGAACTCTTTGATAACCCCATTTTCATTTTTCTTCAATATCTGATAAGTCTTGAAAAGACTTAATAAATTCATCTTTAATTTAACTTAATCCATGAAATATTGTTGAGTTTGGCATTATTATTTAATAAATTGTCATTCTTTCTTGTTGTAATTATTTAATTCAAGTGTGTTTAAATTGTGTAAGAAAATGGTTAAAAAGATAAGTACATAAGGAAATATGTTTATTGAGAGATTCATTAACTTAGCGTACATACGCTAGAAAGCCAGCGTACATACACTAGGCATTTATATGTTGTATTTTGCAGGATCAGGTGCAGGACATCCAACATACATAAGCTGGAATCCCAGCGTACGTACGCGCAGATTCAGTAAGGTGTGAAGCTATCACGCTTAAGCGGACAAGGGTCGCGCTTAAGTGTGAGATCACCCTGCATTCAAGAATAAAGATCACGCTCAAGCGTGAAGTCATAGTGTGCATTAAGTTAAAGCCATCACGCTCAAGCGGACATGATCACGCTCAAGTGTGAAGTCACCTGCATCAAGGAATTTAAAGTATCGCGCTCAAGCGCGCATGGATCACGCTTAAGTGTGAAGTCTGTTTACCCAGTTTGTTATATTCCTTCAATGTGAATTGCTGTAGTAGTTACCTTTAATTATTTTATTAGTTGCTGACTATTTTTGTATATTAGTAATTTAATTATTATATTATAATTAGTCAGTCCCTTGTAATTAATTTTTAGTTTCGTTAGTTTAATTGTTAGGAAGTTTCCTTTGTAATTAATTAGAGTTAGTTAATTAGTTTTTGCCTTAGCTATATATAGTTGTAAATACTCTGTAACTAAAACACACAGAAGCAATAACATAATTTATTTTCTGATTTTCAATCTCTCTCTAAATGTTTTCCCTTTCTAAACTCTCTCTTCCATGGCTCTCCACGTTCCTTCTTCTGAAACCCCTTCCATGGGTTGCTAAACTCCTATGGTTGGGATTGCTGAAGCTTCCAATGGAATCTTGAATCTGCATTGAGGAAATTATCTTCTGAAGCATGAGGAGAATAAGCTGAGAAGTGGATCTACGCTGTTGGATTGATAAATCCAGACCTAATTAAAGAATTTCACTAGGGAGGAATCATGGTTGAAAGCTTAGATAACTTCTAGCTTCCTAACTAATTCAGGCCTAGCGTTCAATCCCTAATTTCGCATTAGATTTCTCTGTCACTGAACACCTAAGGGATTAAGGTTTAATGCTTAGGAATTAGTGTTAATTAACTAAGGAATTAGGGATTAACCATCTGTGAATTGTCCTCTTGAGTCTAAAGCTTGATTGAACCTCAATTGCATGTTTCTTGATGAAATTGTGAGCTGGAGCAATCCTAACCTATCTTCCATTAGTAACACTTCATCTTATATATTGTTTCTGAAATTACAAAAACATAAAAGTAATAGAAAAGCATAAACAAAATGAATTCTATCTTCTTGTGTTTTGGTTCAGCTTGTACAGTCCTAGGTTGTGGTAATTACCTCAATCCCTGTGGGATGATCAAATATATTACAAATTTAACGATTGGTGCGCTTGCCAAAAGAATTTAATCCTTCGGATTTATGCATCAATATCTCAACCACTATAATCTCATCCCCTTCCTCTCTCTCAAAGAAGAATTTTACTACCCGAAGCTTATTTAGGTTTTCTTTTCCACTCTGAAACTTGTTGATGGTATGCTTGAAGCAAGAGTCAAGAATGTGACTCTCAAGATCACCAATGAGCAAATTTCTGAAATAAGCCTCCTCCCTCTCTCTGATGCTGATTTTTCTGGTGGTCATCCCGAAGATGAATGGGATTTCAACAGCATTGTTGCATGCCAATCCTTATGAAAAGCCGACCATCCTTATAGCAATCATAAATTGGTAGGCCATCTCACTCTTAGCAACCGTCTTCTTCACTTTATTTTGGTCAAGCTTTTGGTTCCTCGTGGAGGCAACTACGCCCTTGTTGAGGAAAAAGATGTAGTGCTGATACGGGCAATGCAAAATCATAAAGAGATCAATTGGATTTAGCTCCTCAAACTTCACATGCTTAAAGCCAAGGAGCAACACAAGCTACCCTATGTCATTCTTCTAACAAAGATTTTCAAAGCCTATAGTGTTGACCTCAATGGGGAACTTCCAGAGAAGATACCCTCTAAAGCTTGCATTGGTACTCTTCATCTCACCAAAATGGGGATGATTCTGGTTAATGGTTTATGGCACTTTAAAAGTGATAGCATTCATATCAATGAAGAAGGATTGCAGTCCAACATCCTTAGGCCTCCAATTGTAGCTAATAATTTTAAACTTAAATCGGCTTTGCTGTAGTTGGTTAGAAATAATTAATTGAGGATCCAAATTTGCATCTAGCAACCGTCCTCTAGATTTGTGATACAGTGAAAATGAATGGTGTCACTGATGAGGCAATAAGATTGAGATTGTTTCCTTTTTATCTAACAGACCGTGCAAAACCCTGGTTGCAGAGCCAACCAAGAGGCAATATATCCACTTGGGAGGATTTACAAAGAAAATTTTCTGATTAAATATTTTCCTTCTTCCAAGTATGCCAAATTACGCACAGAAATCACTTGTTTCTAGCAGAGAGAGGGTGAATCTCTGATGGAAGCATGGGATGGGTATTTCAAGGGGATTCCACGTAAAAATTTGAAATACTCAATTCACCCCCTCTTGAGTATTAAGGCCTTGGCTAACAAGTGGTATCAGAGCTTGACTCTTGCCACAAGGCTTAACAGCTGTAGGAGATTAAGATGGCCTCTACCTCTTATGATGCATTTCCATAAAATGGTACAATAAATAGACCTCCAATCCTTAATGGCAAAGACTATGCTATTTGGAAAGAAAGGATGAAAATTTTTGTCCAATCCTATGACCTCAAGGTATGGAATGTTATTCAATTTGGTCCTTTCATTCCCAAATGCATTGTTGATAATATAGAATGTATGAAGCCCATGAACTTATGGACTAAGGAAGAAGAAAGTAAGGTACAATTCCATCTAAGAGCTAAAATTCTTATCATATTAGCATTAGGATCTAATGATGTTTCTAGAGTTATTACTTGTAACAATGCTAAAGAAATATGGGAAACTCTTGAAACAATTTATGGAAATACTAATGATGATCAAGATGCAAGAATTAGTACTCTTTCTAGCAAAAATGAAGGATTTAAAATAAATCCGAAAGAAGAGACCATGGAATCGAAAGAAGAATTTACCAACCTCTCTGCCTTATGACAAAGCACTCCAAAGACGATGAGGTAAGTTCTCTAAATGGATCCAGTGATGATGAAAGTGAAATTGATAAAGATGAGTTGTTAGAAGCTTTTGACGAATTGCATGAAAAATTTGTTTTATTATTAAAGAAATATGCATGCTCAAAACAAACCATTTTGAAAATTGAAAATGAATTGCATGATGTTCACATAGAAAAAGAAAATCTTAGAGTTAAAAATGGTGAATTAATAGCTTCAAATGTCACTCTTAAAAGTTATAATGGAAATAAGGAATGTATGCTAGTTGATAAATGTATGCTTCTTGAAAAAGAAAATAAAGATCTAAAAGAAACACTCAGGAAGCTTACAAATGGTTTTGATGCATCTCTTGAAAATCAAAAGCATACACTTGATAGAAAGATAATAGGACATGGAAAATTTGAAATGGAAAAGAAATACAAGAACTCCTCTGCACCCCTTAAGGAAAAACCCAAACCTATTCTAAAATGTGCAAACTATGAAAGCAAGGGTCATACAATATCAAATTGTTTTAAAAAAGGCACATAGAATATAAAAGGAACCATTACAATTCTAATATGACTTATTCTTTGAATGCAACATGTTTCTATTGTGGAATATATGGTCATATATCATCAAATTTCTTTATAAAGAAATCCTATCAAAAGTGCATGAGAAAGGTATGGATTCCAAAAACAACTTTGAAATCCTAAACTAACAAGAAAGGACCCAACTCTTAAAGGGTACCATAAAACTTTAAATTTTGTAGGCATACTTTAAATCGGCAATTTCTCATTGACGAATGACTAAAGAATCAAGATTCACAATCTTCACTCTAAAGAACAAAGAATGAGAAAGATAAGGATGTAGGAACTACAAAATGCCGAGGTATGATCGGATCCTTACTCTAGTTGATTAAATATCATGTCTGCCATGTGATTCTATACTTAATTATGTTAAAACATCCATGCACTTGGCTAATAGTTTATTGAGAATTCTTAGAAATGTCTAAACAATTTTTTAAAATCAAATTCCATACTTGTTTATAATGAATTTTGATGTGTGAAGATCTAATTTTGATATGATATGTGATATTTGAGTTTGAGCATGAAAAGTGTGAAAGTTTTGAGATAGATGAATGAATAACTTTAAAAACCCATTAAATTCATTAAAATCTTAGGATCAATGATGTATATGCATATCCTTATGATTTTGATTTTAATGATTGATGATTGGTAATAAGTTTGATGAATGATTGTTTGAATAACATGTTTGATTCCATAAAAAACTTGAGATTAAGGTTATTTGTGTCTATCCATGTATGTTAGGAAGGATTGAAACATCAAAATGCTGAAACGTTAAATCTTGATGCTTAGATTTAAAGTCTTAATGATGCATGAACTCTTAATAATGTATGAATTCTTGAATGATGTATGATCTCTTGATGATATATGAATCCTTAATGAAAGATAAATTCTTTATTATGTATCGATTATTGAACAAGATATATTTTGTTTAACTAGTGGTATCTAAATAACAAGCATCTTCCTTTAACAAAAACGGTATAAATTGAATTAGTAAGAGGGGGAAGTCATGGGGACATAATCTTGATTATATACTTGTTATTACTGCCATTATGCTTTGATAATAAATACATATATTATGTGTACAAGTGGTATCTATGCTTTGATAAGTTATGCATAATTTGTTTTTAACAAGTGGTATGTCATATAGTTTTCCTAACAAGCAAGTATCTTTTCATAACAAGTGGCATTGAACTTCATATCAAGAAAATGTTATGACAAGTTGATTATAACAAATCTTACAGTTGCTTTAAGTTAGGACTATCTTAGGAAAAATGTTTCTATGCAATTATATGTTGTTTTTAATAATGCCTAAGAGAAAGTATGTATGCTCTATATATGTTGTAACAAGTAATTATTTAGACTTTAACTTCATGACTAGTAACTTCATAGGCATGAACAAAAGAGATTAGTATCAAATGTCTATGCATCATGGTATATTAAGAAACAATGCATGATATGATAATGCAAGACATGATCTTCCTTAATACACCATGCTTGAGCAATTGGTATCTATCTTGATTAAAATTATAAATTTTATCTATGCCGTATGATGCATGATCTTGATTGTGAAAAGAAATTTGAAAATATTACATCATTGAGGTTGAAAAGAATTATTGAATCAAGAATGATGTATGCTTGAATGCTAAAATACTTAAATGTTAATAATTGATATCAAGAGCTTAAATTGGCAAATCTATCAAGTGGTATCATATATAGCATCAAGACAACAAGTGGTATGACATATATGTTATGGCAAATTGATTACAATGAGTATATGACTTGCATTACAGCTGCACCATAACCATGATATGATTTTGTGACTTATCTTTAAGTGCTGTAAATGATCTATGCCAAATGTATTCTCTTGTACAATCACATGCTTTTAAATAAATAACATATGTGCCCTAGGTAAATGTTTGACTAGACCTATATGTAACATCATAGGCATAAGTTAAGAAGAGAATATTTGAGATAAAAAGGTCATATGAAAAAAATATATATATTGGCATATGTTATAATACAAATGCATGAGTAAGCCAACAAGCTGTATTAATTATTCCACCATTGCTTTGATACCTAGATATAAGCGAAATTGCATTAACAAGTGGTATAGACAATGAACTAGAAATAGATAGACCGTGTACTGTTAAAAGAAAACAAGATGGATATATCACTTCATCCCTGCTCTGATACCTAGATATAAGTATACATTGTTGAAAAATCCTCTCGTTACTGTTCTGATACCTAGAAATGCATCAAGCAATATTAATTAAATAATTAACAAGTGGATTTTTATATGCAAGTGGTATCTAACCTTTCAGTGGTATCTATTCATATTGTGGTATCTATTGTTTCAACAAGTGATATCTATTAAGAAGGAGATTATATTCTTAAAAAGTAAATAAATGGTATCAGATTGATTAAATAGGCTATCAGGTGGTATCAGGCTTGATAAAATTGGTATAATTGGTTTAACACGTTAATAAGTGGTATATTTTTACAAGTGATATCAATTACAGTAGTAAGGGGGAGCATACACATGAATAATTATCCTTGATTTCACCTCTCTGTGATTATGTTTATGGCACTCATGTTTATAATCTTGTTTCTACTCTCCTATATACTTACTTGGAAGAATATCCCTGTGTATTTTGATAATGACAAAAAGGAGAAGCTACCATAATTGAGAAAATTACTTGCTTACTTATACTTTGACTTATTAACAAATGTGCAAGTAATGATAACAATCAAGAGAACTATATGTGTGCTTAATTGGAAAGAATCATGTGACGCTTACCATACTTGAAAGTGATATTAATTGCATGATTAAAAATCAGTTGACGGAGAATTTTTAAACCCCTTCCAAAAGAGCAATTTATAAATATTAGAAGGGAGTTAGGCATTTTAGAAATTTTTTTTTCATTTAAAAATTCATTTTTCATTCTCTTAAATATTTTTATAAATTTTATTTACACATATCTATAACTTAAAGATATTGACTTTCTAGTAATATACATCTTTTAATTGTGTTCAAATTTTATTTTCATAATTTATTCTTTGAGCATATTTTAAGATATTAATATATATTAATGCTCCATAAATCTCTTGTCCTTTTAAAATTTGAGTCTCCATAAAACAATAATTGGATCATCTTATATTTGCATAAATTAGAGATGCTAAAAGAATTTAAGATTTAAAATTCAAAATTCAAAATTCAAAATTTGAATTAGGAGAGAAAACTCATTTGTGTTTATCACTTCTCTTGGTATCTTGAATGATTATCATTGTATGATTATTTGCCTTAATTATATGAATTACTTTTTGTTGGGCACCCATTACATAATTAAGGGGGAGTATTATATGCAAATATCTTGTATAATAAAAGTGGTATCAAATTGCATTAGATAGGGGGAGTTTTATTGTTTGTCAAAAAACTTGCATGAAATAAAATGGTATATATCTTTGATTATGTTTTGAGCTCTAATTTGAATGCTACTCCTTTCTTTGAAATACTTGCTCTAAATCTTTCTTATTCAAATAACTGAGTTTATATGTTATTGGCATAGATTAAAACTAAGATAATGATCTTTTTGATGATGCCAAAGGGGGAGAGATTAGTAGAAGGAATAGTAAAAAGAATAGAATGTCATTTATGCCAAAAAAAAGGGAGAGATATCATGTTGTTTTACTTTTGATGATGCCAAAGGGGGAGAGATATCATGTTGCCATTAGAAGGGAGTGAAGAATATGATAGAATAGTATGTTGTTAAAAAGAGAAAATCTTATTATTATGCTTATCATGCTTGTTTACACTGCCGCAATGCTCTGAAAATTAGATGAACTATTTTGTGATATCTATTGCATGATTAAGGGGGAAAATATTATCTTGCATGATATGATGTTTTAACAAGTGATATTCAACAAGTGATATCGTTTTCAAGTGGTATCTTTTTCAAAATGACTATGCATGATCTTACATTAACAAAGTGGCATAAAAATGCATGTTTAAGGGGGAGTCGTTTATACCATAAGTTTGAACTGTTATGAGACTAACACCCCGAGAGATGAATATTTGTTGTCATCATCAAAAAGGGGGAGAATGTGTTTAGTTGTTGACACAGGTTTTGATTATGACAAACTAAATATTCAAAGAATCAAGAAATATATCAATGAATTTGAAGAATAATGAATCAATAAAGAAAGGATGAAGAATCATGAAGATTAAGCTAATTCAGGTCAAGAAATCAAGAATTAAATGCATAAAAAAATTGATAAACTCGAAAGAAACGATTTAAGGCATTTATAAGAGGTTTAAAACAGGTGAAAAAAATAATCATCAAAATGCCTAAGGATCAAAGGATTGGAGCCGCGATTAATCAAATATCAAAAATAGTGAAACAAAGTGTCAGAATTCATGTATCAGGTACATGAATCGATTCACACTGCAACACATGGCCATATGAATCGATTCATACGTTGTTAGGGACTGGAATTTACAAAATTAATAGGAGGAATTGATTCATGGCACAAGGAACAGCTTAAGGAATCGATTGATGGTGCAAAATTAACAAGGGAATCGATTCACTGACTAGAGGAATCGATTCATGCTTCTTGAACAACATAGGGAATCGATTCATAACATAAGGAATCGATTCATTGTCTTTGAATTACCCAAGGAATCGATTCACCTACACAAGGAATCGATTCATGATATTTTTTATATTGTAGGAATCGATTCATATACTGCAGCAATCGATCCCTATGTGAGTAATCGCCCGGAAAATGTGAAAAATAGCTTTTTGGATTTTTAGAACCTTAAACTGTGCTAATTTTCTCGAGACTCAAATTGAAACGACGTTGCATTAATTGAGGCAGACAATCTCCTTCTTCAAGCTAGAAAACATGCACAGCTGGAAACATGGAGGTAGACAAATCATTAATCAAAGGCATAAATTAAGGAACGGAGGAGTTAAAGCACCCGAGCCTTTGCCTATAAAAGGAGAATAAGCTAAGGCAGTGAAGGCACACCAACGAACGGAGAAGTATTTCCTCTGTTTTCTTTCTTCCTTCCTCTTTGTTGCATATTCTCTCTGTTTATTTCATTGGCAAATTAATTCTTAGAGAAATCATTTAAGAGAGAAAAATATTTTTGAGTGAGCTTAAATTTGCATATCCTCTCTGTGAGATTTATTATTATTTTGAAAGAGCTTCAAGTTGTGTATCTACTCTATTGAGAGAGAAAAATCTTGTAAACCAAATACCAAAATTCTGAGAGTTTTAAGGTTGGGGTTCAACCTTGATTGTTGAGAGATTGTGAGATTAGGTGGGGTGCCCTTTGCTTGTCAGGATTATTTTCTTGAGTGTGGGACACTAGGAGACAATTGCTCAAAGCTTGTATCTCAAATCTTCAATAGTGAAATCCTTCAAGTGGGTTGCTTGAAGGCAAGATGTACACCAGGGTGGTAGAACTCGTTATATCGGTTTACAAATTCTCTCTTCCCTTAAACTCCGTTATTATTGTGAATTTAAATTGCATGCTAAAATATTTATATCTAATTGGTTTGTTAAAATTGCTTAAATTAAATCCTTGAATTAATTGACTTAAATCTTGTTGGATTTAATTATTGCATAAGTGAGTAAAATATTATTGTTAATAACTTGGCAAATTAATTATGGTTAATTAATTTGTTATAAATTGTTTAAGTTAAATTTGTATTGGAATTAATTATTACATGCCAAGTATTTCAAGAATTGCCTAAAATAATAACTTGCCTTGTTTATCAAAATCAATTCTTGAATATTGTACCTTCAACTCAAAGTATTTTAGTATGATATGTGCTTCATAATTATTATCTCTTTTATATTGCATCATTTGTATATTACTAACCATTTTCAAGGGGATTCCGCGTAAAAATTTGAAATACTCAATTCACCCCCTCTTAAGTATTGAGGCCTTGGCTAATAAAAGTGATAAGACTCCTATGCTGTTAAAGGCTGAAGAAGAGGCTTTACAAGCCTTTCTAGAGGATGATTTTGACTCTGAGACTAAGGAGTTAGATGACTCACATAAGAGTTACTGAACTTACTACAAGCATGTGAAGTAGGGGAAGTAGAAGTTGAAATAATAGAAAACTTAAATAATACTACACTTGAGAAAGGTAAGGAGGTGTGTGAAGAAAAACATGATTTGAAACCTTTGCCTTCTCATTTGAAATATGTTTTCTTAGGAAATAATGAATCACATCCTGTAATCATTAATGCTGAGTTAGATGATAAGGATGTAGAAAAACTGATAGGTTTTAAGAAAACATGAATCTGCTATTGGTTGGAATATTTCTGATTTAAAGGGGATTAGTCCATCACTTTGTATGCATAAAATTTTGATGGAGGATGACTATTCCCCAGTTGTTAAGCCACAAAGAAGGTTAAACCCTATGATGAAAGAAGCTGTGAGGAAAGAAGTGGTTAAACTCCTTGATGCAGGGATTATCTATCCTATCTCGGACAACGCTTAGATCAGTCCGGTCTAAGTGGTGCCTAAGAAAGGAGGGTTAACCACTGTAAAAAATGAAAAAGGTGAAGTCATTGCTACTAGACCAACTACAGGTTGGAGGATGTGTATAGATTATAGAAGGTTAAATGACTCCACTAGAAAAGACCACTTTCCTTTACCATTTGTAGACCAAATGCTTGAGAGGCTGTCAGGTCATGAGTATTATTGCTTCCTTGATGGATATTCTAGATACAACAAAATTGTGGTTGATTTAAAAGATTAAGAGAAGACAGCCTTTACCTCTCCATATGGAATCTTTACATATAGGCGCATGCCATTTGGTTTGTGCAATGCACCAACAACCTTTCAAAGGTGTATGCTGGCAACTTTTGGGGAAATGGTAAAGAAGTTCATTGAGGTGTTTATGGAGGACTTCTCTATGTTTAGAAATAACTTTGATATATGCCTCAACAACCTATCTAAGGTGCTGGTGAGATGTCAAGAGACTAATATTGTCCTCAACTAAGAAAAGTGTTATTTTATGATTATAGGAGGGATAGTCCTTGGCCACAAAGTCTCTGTAGAGGGTATTCAAGTAGATAGAGCCAAGATTGATATCATTGAAAAGCTTTCTCCTCCAATCAATGTGAAAGGAGTGAGGAGTTTCTTAGGATGTGCTGGCTTCTATAGGAGATTTATAAAGGATTTTTCAAAAATAGCAAAGCCTTTGACTGATTTACTGGTGAAAGATCATACTTTTGTTTTTGATAAAAACTGTGGCAAGGCTTTTGAAAATATGAAACAAAGATTAATCACAGCTCCAATCCTTGCAACACCTGATTGGTCTTTACTATTTGAACTCATGTGTAATGCAAGTGATTTTGCTATAGGAGCTGTACTAGGACAGAAAAAAAGAAAAATTAACACATGTTATTTATTATACTAGTAAGGTGCTGAATGAGAATTAAATAAACTACACCACTACTAAAAAAGAAATGCTTGTTGTGGTGTATGCATTTGATAAATTCAGAGCTTACTTGATTGGTGCTAAGGTCATTGTCTATAAGACTATTCAACAATCAAGTACTTGCTAGCTAAACAAGAATCAAAGCCAAGATTGATCAGATGGGTTCTATTACTCCAAGAGTCTGATTTGGAAATAAGAGATAAAAAGGGAGTAGAGAACTCAGTGGCTGATCAACTCTCTCGTCTAGAAGGTGAATCAGAGTCTATCTTGATAAAAGAGGAATTCCCAGATTAGAGGCTGATGGCAATTACCACAGGGCCATGGTATGCTGATATGACCAACTTTAAAAGTGCCTCTGTGGTACC
Organism: Clitoria ternatea; assembly: GCA_037962975.1. NCBI lineage: Eukaryota > Viridiplantae > Streptophyta > Magnoliopsida > Fabales > Fabaceae > Clitoria > Clitoria ternatea. The sequence goes on along the minus strand of CM075671.1, from coordinate 213,492,890 downwards.
AGAAGGGTGGACATCCCAAATGAAGAAAAAGTTCTTTCATGACAGTAAAACTTTTCTACGGGATAATCCCTTTCTGGATAAGATAGGAGTAGATGGAATTATTAGGAGATGTATGCCTGAATCAGAGCAAGAAAGACTCTTATGGCACTATCATGATTCCTATTTTGGAGGACACCATGGTGCCTCTAGAATAGCAGCAAAAGTGTTATAGTGTGGCTTTTATTGGCCAATAACTTTTCAGGATGTTAGAATATATGTGCAAAGGTGTGACAAGTGTCAAAGAAGTGGAGGTCTCTCTACTAAAGCTGGTATGCCTTTGACAAATATTTTAATTGTGGAGCTATTTGATGTCTGGGGCATTGACTTCATGGGACCATTCCTAAAGTCATTCTCCAAGGAGTATATCCTTGTTGCTGTGGATTATGTCTCCATGTAGGTGGAGGCAATCCCTACCAGAACCAATGATGCACATATGGTGCTTAGGTTTATAAAGAAGAACATTTCTCTAGATTTGGAGTCCCAAGAGTCCTCATTAGTGATGGAGGGTCATATTTCTGCAAAAGAATCATGGAAAAAGCCCCGAGACATTACGAGGTACTCCATAAGATATCCACTCCCTACCATTGACAAACTTGTGGACAAGTTGAGCTTTCTAACAGAGAAATCAAGAGGATACTAGAGAAGGTAGTAAGGAAATCTAGGAAGGACTGGTCTGTGAGATTAGATGATGCATTGTGGTCCTATAGGACAACATTTAAGACTCCAATTGGCATGTTACCTTATCAGTTGGTATATGGTAAGGCTTGCCATCTCCCTGTAGAGTTAGAGCATAAGGCATAGTGGGCCACAAAGATGTTAAACATAGATTGTGACCAATCTCAAGAGGAAAGAGTCCTAAAACTCCATGAACTTGAGGAGTTCGGACTCAACGCTTATCAGAGTGCCTCAATATATAAGGAAAAAACTAAGAGGTGGCATGATAAATGGATAAATAGGAAAGAGTTTCACAAGGATGACAAGGTCTTGTTATTCAATTCTAGGCTAAGACTTTCTAGGAAAACTCAGATCAAAATGGTCTGGACCTTTTATTGTGAATGAGATTTTCCCTCATGGTGCAATTGAGGTAAAGGAACCAGCCACTGAAAGAACATTCAAAGTGAATGGCCAGAGACTCAAGCTCTACTATGGAGGAGAGTTTGATTGGCAGAAATCCTCCATGTTTTTATAGGCATCCTCTTAGGTGTCAGAGGTCAAGCTAGTAACCTTAAAGAAGCGCTTGAAGGAGGCATCCCTACATTTTAATTGTTGTATTTTGTGCTTGATGTTTCCAAACAATAAAAGAAAACTAAAAAAAAGAAAAACTAAAAAAAAATTTTGAATAAGGTGTGAATAAACTTGAAAAAAAATTTTGAATAAGGTTTGAGTGCATATACCCTGAGTTCTAGTGTACATACGTGCCTTAGCAAAATAATAAAATTGTGGACCAGAAGGTACACGTACATGTGCTCTAAACTGGGTGTTATTACGTGTAAATAAATTAGAATCAGGCTCCCTTGGTGCTCAAGTGATGAGATAGTGCACTTAAGCGCAAACCAATTTATGCCTTCACGCTCAAGCGAGAAGCCTGGTACGCTTGAGCGTGGCTTACAGTGTGAATCAGGGAATGTCTTCAAGCTTGAGCGAGAGACTCCACGCTTTAAGCTTGACCCCTGGGTGTGCCTTTGCGCTAGAGCGAGCACCCTGTGCGCTTGAGCGAGAACCCCTATACGCTTGAACGAATTACCACGCGCTTGAGCGAGCTCGAGGAGCACTTAAGTGAGACCCTTCACACTAGCAGTTTAAACCTTATAAATAAATGGCGCTTGAACGAGAACCCTTGTACGCTTAAGTGAATCACCACGCGCTTGAGCGAGCTCGAGGCGCACTTAAGTGTGACCCTTCAAGCTGGTCGTTTTAACCTTAGAAAGAAATGGCGCTTGAGCGAAAACCCTTGTACACTTGAGCGAATCACCATGCGCTTGAGCAAGCTCAAGGAGTGCTTGAGCATGACCCTTAGAAAGTGTCTGGCGCTTAAGCGTGACCCTTCACGCTTGAAGCGTGATCGTGGGAGTGTCTGTCACCAAACGTATTACACACTGTTGTGTCCTGGCGCTTAAGTGAGAAACTCTACGCTTTAAGCGTGACTCCTGGACCAACCTGACGCTTGAGCGTGACCCTTTCATGCTTGAAGCGTGATCCCCCTAAGCATGTTGTGCGCTTGAGCGAGGAGCTTTGCGCTTGAGAGTGAACCTTGGGCCTTCGATGTATGCCTACACGCTCAACCGTGACCATTGTGCGCTTGAGCGAGTACCACACGTGACCCCTGTTATGTCTTCGTGCTTGAGCGAGAGAATTTCATGCTTAAGCATGACTACTATATGCTTAAGCGTGATTGTGTGTGCTTGAGCGTGAACCCATACTTTGCCATCTGTTACCACCTGTTGTGCTTTAATATGGGTGTATGTACACCAAAGATTTAATGTACCTACACATACCCCAGTGTGTTCCAACTTGTTATTACCTACAGCATTCAGAATATAAGCGTATAAACGTTGGGTTCAGCAGTATAAAAACCCTCTCAGCGTACAAACCCTAACTCATACCTCTTTACGTTGGAAACTTGGGTTTTGAAGAGGAAAAGGCACAATCTTTGGAATTCATTGAAAGGTAGCATCTTTTCATTCCTTGACTCTAGTTAATAGTTAGAATTCTTACATTCTACTGTTTCAATTTTGAATTTAATATATCCATCATGTCCATTCATCTCACATGTTCATTTTGCTGTGGTTGTGTTGTTTATGCATTTGCACCCATTTAGGCTCTATAAATACCATCCTTAACATTCATAATGTCCACAAGATCACAAAGACTCATTAGAAAAATAGAAAGAGTTGTTGAAATGGAAAGTGTGAAGAAAACCCTAAAAGAGAAAGGAAATGGGGTGGCTACTTCAAGCACCCATTTTTCTCCACCACCCAAAAAGAGTAAAAGCCTTAAGGAGGAAAAGAAGTCCAAGAAAAATAAGGATTTTGACTGGAATAGGTTTAGAGATCTCAAGGCTACCCAAGAATATAAGACAAAATTCAAAAATAGAGGAGTAATAAGGGAAAGGGCTCTGGTCCTTAATGAAGATAATTGCTCTGATATTGATGTAAAGGCTGCTATGTTTGCAAGGGGATGGCAATATTTTAATGAGAACTCAGGCAATGGTTATCAAGAACTCACTAGGCAGTTCTATGCCAATTTAAGGGGTAATTCTATTGAAGATAAGGTACCTTTTTCTTCCTACCTGAGAGGAGTCACTATTCCTCTCTCTAGTCACATATTGAATAAGAGTTTGAAAGTACCTATCTTAGATGGTGAAGGATGTCAATACACTTGGATAGTAGCTATCTTCCATAGGGCTGAAAATGAGAATCTTAGAAAGGAAATACTAGAGGAATGTTGTGAACAAGGGGCTGCATATATAACAAAAGTGAGTGGTGCACCAAAATGTGTCAAGAAAAGTTATTTGAATCATTTCCCTTCTTATGGTGCCACTATGTCCTTTCATCCCTGTAACTTATGGCTCATGCTACTGAGGTTGTCATTAAGAGGTTGGTGTTGATTTACTGTTTAATGAAAGGCCTGTATGTTAATTTGGGTGAGTTAATACTGGAGGAGATGGTGAAAGCCAACGAAAAAAATCTCTAACTACCATATTGCTCCATTATCAACTTGCTGGCCAAAAAGAATCAGGTTAAGTTGAATTATGAAGAAATGACAAAAATGAAGTCTGAGAGGATTATGGATAAGTACTGGGTAATAGACCATATTGACCACTTTGTTCCTCAAAAGCCAAAGCATCACAGACAACCCAAACCATCATCATCTACACCACCACCTTCAACAGGTTCAGGTAATTCTTTTGATCTCTCTATGGTAATGCAAGAACTTCAGGCCATGAAGAAGATGCAGCTAGGGACCTATGATCTGGTCCAGAACCATGATTGTCGTGACCAGGATCACTGCGGCACAGCCAGGCCTCGAAAATGACGAAACGCCTTCGAGATCCGTTCGAAGAAAAACAAAACAGGGAATTGCCACCAACATTTTTATCCATAGGAAAAATATTGGAAAAAACTTTATCAAAGCACTGGTGAAAAGTGATATTCAAGTTTGGGAGTCGGTTACGAGTGGGGAAGGTATTAGCACCCCACATCGCCTGTTAAAAACAGTACCAAAGTTAAAAATACACATCATGAATAGCCTTAAAATTGTTTTTTCATTTCTTCCTCTATTTTTTGAAAATGAAGGAAACAAACGAAATAAATGAAAAAAAAAGCTTGAAGCAAGATTAACAAGATATCTCGTCCAAATTAACCCCGATTTTGATGGGGAAATCATGAAAAAGTGAAAGGACGCTAACAAGACGTCTCACCTAAATTAGTCACCCTTTCATCAAGATACAAGGTCAGGAAAAGAGAGGGGTTAATAGGACGTCTCGTCCAAATTAACCCTAGCTTTTAGTGGAGGTATGTATGAAAAGGGAGAGAACGCTAACAGGACATCCTATCGAAATTCGTCATTTTCCCATCAAGATACATGGTCGAACAATGAAAGGAGTTAACAGGACTTCTCATCCAAATTAACCCGATTTTTATGAAAAATGATAAAGGCCAGGAAAAAGGAAGAAAATCAACAAGACATCATGTCTAAATTTACTTCCATGAAGATAAGTGTGGATCCAGTATCGGAGTTCAGTGTTTGGGAAAGGGAATTGATGTTTCACTAAGTTGCAGTGCAAAGGAAATTTTGTAGGAATTTAGACGGAGTTTGGGTAACAGGGAAAGATTTCCTCTCAGAAGATTCAAGGAACAGAGTTTGGACCAGTTCTCTCTTCAGGAATTAGATTTAGAAATTTGGGCTAGTTCTCTCTTTTGATGGGTTCAAAGACTCAGGAATTGGACCAGTTCTTCAAGGGCTCCTCGATTTCAAAAGTCAGACCCTTGGACCTCTTCAAGTGATGCATTTATAGAGGCTCCTCCAACCCCGTCCCATGCTGATGAGTGCTTTGACAGCTCAAGATTCCACTCGACCCATACACGTAGTGGAGGGACAGCCTGGGCATTAACGGTTGTGGGGAACAACGGTGAGTGGAGGTTTTTTATTATTTTCATTCTTTATTTCCTGTCTGCCATTTCCCTAGATTTCAGGATCGAATCTGTTAGTGTATTTACAAGTCATAGTATGGGCAACCAGACCCATCAGACGATGTCATATGGGACAGACTTAGAGTCTGACGTTGGGTTCCATAAGACCTTCACATCGGACATTAGGGGACACCGGTCATTGCTTTAACACTGAATTTTCTTAGGAAAACTGTCCCTTCTGGTGGCACTAGACCGATGTATATGATGATGTCTCTCCTTGCTACTTCATCATCCCTTGACACTGGACTTGGAGTGGGACAGTCTCATTCTTGTAGAATGGGATGGTATTAAGGACGGTGTTCCATTCTTGTGGATCATACCGGTTGTAAAGTTCATGTTTTTAATTATTGACGGTGTTTATTCGACATTGAAAATGGCCAGACTAAAATAGGTGTTCACAAATGCCCCTCTTTACTTCTTTTTCACGAGAAAAACATGAAGTTCTTTCATGTTTTCAAAGTGGAAAGGAAGTAAAGACGTGAACACCGATGTCAGAGTTAAGCGAAAAGCTGCCTATAGGAAACCAACCGATGTGTTAGATGACAATGTGTAGATAGGTTTTTAGTTGAAGTGACCTTATGAATGGACAGTGTCCACTTGAAATGACAGAAGAACCTCTAATGTGTCACCATCTGATTCGTCATGTCATTTTCACCTTTTTGCACCTTCTGGCCGGAATGTGAATCGTCACTGCTAATGGGCCTCTTTTATGGGCTTGGGCCAGAATGTGGAACATTCTAGACTCACCAGGGCTGATGTCCCTTCACTCTCTATAAAAGCAGGCACGAGGGTTAATCATTTTCACTTGCTTCCTTGAACCAAAATTCTGCTGCTCTGAAGTTTATCTTCTACCGATGTCTTTCTGAAGTCCTGACTCGTACTCACAGAACAACTCGCATTGTCTCAGCAGGTACCTCCATACCTTCCCTTTTATTCTTCAATTTTAGATAGGGTAGAGGACAACAGCTCAAGCAATGACTCCGTCGAGGTTCTGTCTGGACCTCTTTCAGTCCAATCCCGGTGTCAATCGGGAGGAGTCATGAGCCGGGGTCAGCGTCGCCATGGTAAAGCTACCTCTAGGGTTTTACACCGGCAAAGAACTTTAGGACCCAATCGTTTCTCCATAGTGCCTTTGTGGGAAATGAGGGAGCTAGACACATCGTCTGGAACCCATACATCGTCTTCCTTTTTTAACTTGGGCTCTACTAGTGAATATGGCAGTAGTGCCGATCTTACTTTGTCTGACGATGTGGCCTTTTACATCTGCATTCTATTTCTATGCCACACCGTCCACATGGCTTCCGGTGGGAACTCTGGAACTGATATTCCTGTTATTGCAACCAACATCATTAAAACCAACGTCATCGCACATCGGATCGACTGGCTCACTGAAAAAGCTAAAGATCCATATTTCTGGGTCCATGATGAGCCTAGGAACATCGTTTCCCGATACGCTGAAGATGCCGTCAATGTGATCATGGAAGATGTTGTTATCCACTCCAGCGAGGGGTTCGAAGATCATTTTACAGTTCTTTGCCCCTTGATATTTGAATGCATCTGCCATCAACTGGGGTCTAGATACATCTTCATGCATGAGATGTTATTCTCCAAGATCGAAATCCTTTTTCCATTGACAGAATTCGAGATGGGCGTACTTCATCCCAACGGCTGGGGTTTGGTGAAGGCTTTGGAGGTATTGGGGGAATACTTCCACTTCATCCCCATCGTTGCGCTCTTCTTCACTTACGGCAGGGTGATGTGCCAGGGTAACCAAGGTGGTGGCCTCGGTTTCATCAACTTTCGGTGTGATGCCAAGGTGGTGAATTTTGAAATCTTTACGGAGTCAGCCAAGACAGACGGAGTAAGTTTCAGACACTCCTACGTCAAGGTTTAAGTTAATGAAGGTAGGTCGGTGTTCTAGGAGAATTCTAATTTTTCCAGGAAGTTTTACACCGGTTGGACTCACGAGTAGTTCCTCTTGGTCAGTAATGCCTACTCCATCAGTGAGAGTATTCTATCGACGGAGTCCAAGAAGATGCTGGACGCTCTGAAGGCTTACTCCACCTTCTCCAAGATCTTCTGCAAAATCCTTTAAGGGGAGAAGTCTCGTCGGGATGGCTACTTAAGTAGTTTTTTGACATCGTCCTTTTACCAGTGTTAACAATGGTTTCCTTTTTTCTCAGGTGAAATGGCTCGGATTGATATCCTGAAAAAACTCTGGGAGCAAGCCGAGGCCAGGAATGCTGCTGCAGCCGATGCGGAGAGCAGGGTCACTCCGAGGAGGATAGCGGCTAAAGTTGTCAGCATACCGACTGACAAAGTTAGCAACTTGACCTTGGCTCTAGAGGATAGGGCCCAGAATAAAGGGAAGAAATGCCATAACTCTGGCCAAAGTTCTAAGGGTAAGAAACACAAGGCCCAAAGGACTGAGGCTAGGGTTGAGGCTTAAGGCCAAAGGGAGGAGGTTGGGGCTGATGTTAATAATGTTCTTGATCCAATTTTCCCCGCAGACACCGATGCCCCCTACTGTAATTGAAGCATATCAGAGTTCTTGGATTATGTCAGGGAGACTCCGGCAAGGTTCCAAGTCCCCTTCAAGGTCAAGAATGATCTTCCTGCGACCAAGGCTATGAGCGCTGCCAAGGGAGCAATCTTCAACTTGATTGAGGCTGTCGTGGTTTTTTATTCT